>CP125849.1:0-10000000 GCA_030408175.1 Trifolium repens | reverse complement strand
TAATGTAACCAAACATGTATTTTAACTTATAAGCTATAAGACATAAGATATAAGTCAATTTCTTGACCTTGCCAAACAGATCCTAATTAAAACGACCATAAAATTAAATAGTATTTCCATTAATTGGCTAGGTGTGGGAATGAGACGTTCAAAAAGAACACAAATTGTAAGACCCAAGATTTCACTGTACAGTTTTCCTAAGGAACTTTAGTGTCGGCTAAGTTTTTAGGGTTTTTGGTGAAACGGTTTTGTGAGTATCGTCACATTAATGAGATTTTTGCTGAAATGGAGCCTGTTTTGTGCTCGTGCGCTGGAAAGGCACAGACTTTTGGATTGTAGTCTTCTTTTGAGTATAAGAAGGTTTATGTGTAGTCAGAATAACGAGTTTTGGATTATTCTCGCTTTTGGAAAAACGAGTAGGAATTTTACCCGCTGATGTAAAATTTTACGGCTTCTGAATTCCGTAGAAATTTAGATGGAGGTTTTATATATCTGCGCGAGTTAGGATATGTCCCGAGAATCATTTTCGAGGGTGAGGAAGAAAATTACAGTCGAGGAAAAAGATTTAGCGATAATATTTGGAAACGGTTTACGACGAACGTTTATTTGGTAGAATTTATATTTTTGTGATTTCCGTCCGTTAGCGAGGCGCGACTCGTCTGTGAGGCGTAAGTTTCTCATGAGAAAGAAAATATCTTGTGAGGATAAGCTTAGAATTGATCCAATGGCTAGGGATTAGTCTTGTAAGCTTTTGCTATTTGATCCAAGGGTTAAGATTGACCAAGACCTTTTGTATAGTAAGGAGGTTTAACTCATTGTGGACTTAGAAATAAAAAATCAGAAATTTCACTCCTCTTACTCTCTCTTGACCGTGCTCCTTCTTCTTCAATTGCCTAGTCTTCACAAATTTCAATCCTTCACCATTTTCATCCATTTCAAGCTTGTTAGAACTAGGAAAAATTGCAAGGATCATCTCCTCTAAGGTAACTAGACTTCTTTCATCTCTTAGCTAGCTAAAATCATAGAGTTTGATGGATTGTTAGATTATGTTCTTGAGAGGATTTTGTGAGAAATTGTTGATGAATGATTTCTCTTGCTTGAAAGTTGTTCATGAGTGAATATCTAGGATGTTTAAGCTTAGTTATTTTGATTTCCATGGTTGGATGAGAATCTCATGAAAATTCTTGTTAGTGTTTGATAAGAAAAACTTAAATTGATCATAGACATGAACTTTTGTATGATGATTTTGTTTATGAAGTTGTTTTTGAGCTTTTAGAGAAAATGGATGTGTGAAAAATAGTTTTGTTTTGAAAAACAAGAAATTTGTTCTTGAGAGTTCAAGAGAAAACTTTTATGAATTTTAGTTTGTGTTTTGAAAAGTATTTGTTGTTCAAATAAATGATTTTGGGAACTAAGTGATCAATGCCATGGTTGTGCAATGAAAAATGTTTGAACTACCTTTGTTTTTGGATTCTGGCCGAAATGGACAGGGGTATTTTCGTCCTTTTAAAATTGTTTTGTGACCTGGAAACTTAACTATTTGATTCGTCTTTTCGAGACGAAGATTTCGGCGTATGGCTCGTCTCGATTGGATAAAGAATGAGCGAGTTATGGCCATTTTATTTGAAAGGAAAAACTTGTAACTTGTGGCGCAAGTAAACTTTTATTTTCAAAGAGTTTTTGGGTTGTTTTCAAATGGTTTTAGTATGTGAAGACTGATTGCCTTGGAGTTAGGAATCAAAGTGTTTCTTAGTTTGTTTTGAAACGAAAATATTTCCGCGTAGCGAGAAATAGTGCAATTAACTTCGTGAATTTTTAATCGTTATGGGGAGGACTTGGAATCACTAAGTGAGAGTGTTAGAAAGTACCTTAAACCCCCCTAGATTTTAGAGAACAAGTTTTGTTTCGATAGGATACGTGGTGAGTATTTTATTGATTGTACGCTACTTAATTTTAGGTAGCGTGAATTGTAGAATTTCGCGAGAAAAGTTAACGGAAGCTTGCCGAGGTAAGGGCACCATTTATTTTCCGTCTTTTCACTGGTTAATAACATGCTTGGTTATTTTCTGTGACGTGTTTTGAATGCTTTGGGCATGTTTGTATTATGTATTCTCGTTGATGAGAAAGTGTTTATGATACATGCGTTATTTACATATGATTTGTGAGAATATATGTATGAGCATGTGGTACGTTATATATGAATGTAGGAATATATAATTGATTGCATTAGCATAGATTTGAAGATCGTATGCTCATGCATTCATAGTGTGGTTCGAAGACCACTAGGTGCGATTAGAAGATCCACCTTAATCATGCGGGATTTGATTGAGTACAATACGTGATTAGAAGATCACGGGGTGCGATTAGAAGATCCACCCTAATCCTTCGGTTAGAAGATCGTCGAGATTGTATTGATTTTTAGTGATTAGAAGATCACGACTCTCTGCGGAGAGGTTAAATTCCGGAATTCATGCATGTGGCAGCCAGTGATTGGTGTCACGATCATGTAGAGTCTGCATTGGTAGGCTATGTGTGCATTATATATATATAAGCCCGTTGGTGGGAATTGCTTTTGTGTTAAAGAGCTTTCTCTTGTGTATGTGGAAATTTGTTATGTGTACATCTTTCGCACCGATATATATATACATACTTTTATTTTGTGGTGACCCTTTCTTTCATTTGCGGGCTCATCCCACCCAGATGATGGGTTAGGTCGTGGTGACGACGGTGGCTGTTCCAGGCCCAGTGAGATGTGGGAGTTTTAGCTTAGTTAGACTATGCGCCGGTGTGGGTTGTGCACCGTGCTTTTTGGGTTTAGGCATAAGATTCTAACTTGTCTTGTTGTAAGTATTTGAATACTTAGACTTGGATTGTAATTATTCAGGAATACACTTTGCTTGTCGAAGCACCTTCTGGTAATGAGTTCTTTTGTATATTTGAATGCCGGCTCATTGAAAAATATTCTATGCGCACTCTGAGTGTTAGTTGAAAAAGAAAAAAAAAATATACTGCCTTTTCAGGCCTTTGAAAAACGGGTTGTTACACAAATTAGATAAGTTAGTTTCTTGATCTTGCCAAACAGATCTAATTAAAAAGATCATAAAATTAAATAGTATTTCCATTAACTGGCTAGGTGTGGGGATGGGACGTTCAAAATGAACACAAATTAGAGACATGTCCACTAATTCAATAGCACAAAAACATGAAACTATTTAGCTCATAGACATACAATAAATGCATAGGATTTTCAAACAACTCAGACAATCCAAACACATAAGAACTTGTGATTTCTTTCGTTTCTGACAACCCGAACACATAAGAGCCACCTGATGAATAAGTAACTGAAGAAAATAGTCTAAGAGATTTTGGGGATCCACTAACGAGAATTCAACCCATGACCGAACCACCAACTAAAGAAAGCCAAAGATGCTATAAGAGATAAATAATGCTGAGCTAATTCAATACCGCTGCAACCAGACACACAAGAATAATCTTCAGAGTGATTATGCCTTGGATTGCTAAATTTGCTTTATTTGGCAACCGATCTGATGTTATTTTCAATGACATGAAATAAATTTATTTCGCTTTTTGTTATTTGACACAAAAATTGTTTTCTTATATTTAAATATGTTTTTCGTCTTACAAATATAACAAATTTCTATTTTAGCCCATAAAAAAAAAATTTCATCCCAAAAAAATTATTTGGATTTTAGTCCATAATATCCAGAGACTAACATTTTATTTGGATTTTAGCCCACAAATTTCGGCATAATATTTTTGAAATAAAAAAAATCTTAATTTTATTTTTAGAGACTAACATTTGGTTATGTTTGTAATAACGAAGAACTTATTTAATTCTAAAAAAGATTTAATTTATTTTTGTTAAAAATAAAATAAAAGATATATATTTTTCATTTGGTTGATTTTGGAGTCCATGAACCCAGAACCTCCTCATATATATTACCCAAATCACTACTAAATCAAACTCGGTGGTTTTAATAGATCAAAAAAAAAAAAAAAAAGAACTTGGTGGTTTTAAAATAATAAATATGGTAAAAAAAGAACAATTTCCATAGTTATAAATAAATAAATTTGTACCAAAAAGTAAATAGAAAAATCCATAAATAAAATTCCCATAAAATAAAAATGTAAATTAAAAAAGTAAAATATTACAGAGAAGAAAAACGAAGCGAAGAGTTAAGACTAGTAACATATTCTGAAGTCTTCTTCTCTGCTTGTATGCAACATCCACACACTATCCCAAAACGATTTGTTGCAACCAAAACGCAATCTTCTCTGTGATTTCAACAAATTTTCCAGATCGAACAATTTCAGATCTAAGCGAAGATGAATATTTTCAGATTAGCTGGTGATATGACCCATTTGGCCAGCGTTCTTGTTCTTCTTCTCAAGATCCATACCATCAAATCCTGCGCTGGTATTTTTTCCATTTTTCAACTTTTTTTAATGATTAATTTGTTTTATTTTTGTTTCAATTTTGAAGATTTTAGTGTCAGTGGATAAGTTAGAAATGCTTTAAGAACTTGTTAGGATCTAAGATAGGAGAAAACTGTTTTCTGGGCATTGCTTTGAAATTTCCCCTATTAGGATTGTTGTTGTTAGAATATGTAATTCTGTAGATTTCAGGTTAGTGGTTTAGTGCCTGTTGAGGCATTTTTCGGTATTTTTTATATAGTGTGAAACACGGACACAGACACATACACCTGGTTACGATTAGCTTATTAGAGTTTATCTACTGACATAAGTTTGGTGAGATTGATTGTCAGAGCTTATAGAAATAGCTTTATGACATTTTTCATGAGTTTTTTCAGCTTATTTTATAAGTTCTCAAAGATAGCTTATGAAAACAGCTTATAGCATCTAATGCTATAACAATAGCTTATGTAAGCTTATACATAAGCGCCACAATAACCTGATAAGTGATTGTGTTATAAGCTGCAAATAAGATGTTTATCCGAACAGGCCCATAGTTTAGGAAGTATTGATACATACACGCCTTTTCTTTAGAGTTTGGATATGTCTGTTCATTCAATAGGCAGACGGACCTACTGTACTAAAGATAACATCTTCATCGTTTTAACTAAGCAAAATTTGGGGCCATTCAAGGATATTTATCTTTTTATAGAATAGATTTGGCCTATTACTAGTATTTCTGAGGAAAAAAGTTTGGTGCTTAAGACAAAATTATGCCTAAAAAGAATAAATGTCAATGGTATTGGTCAATACTCAATAGAGTGATGTAGGTTGGTAAGAACAATACATTAATCTAAGTGCAATTTTAAAAGATTGAGTATGCACGGAAAATAGTATGTGTGTTAATTATGAATAGTCTTTATCTTTGTGTGTTTCTTTTGTGAGAGAAATGGTAAGTTTGAAAGTTGTATGTTGGTAAAATTTGGGAAATGAGACTGATATGTAGGCATATATGTTGTTGTAGAAGTAGATGAATGAGGAAAGCTTTAAGTCTTCTGTCAGTAATGTAGTTTTATGTTGGGGTACTGCTCAGGCTATTGTAGATCTGTACTTTTCCTACTTCTGTAACCCAAATACTCTTGATGGTTTCATTGTGATAAAGTGCTGTGGTAGCTTATAATATAATTATGAAAGACCCCTTTTATTCTGTATTACTAAAAAGAATGTTAGCTTACAATATACTGGTTTATTCTGAATTGGTACCTTACAATATACATTTCCCTCAGCTTTGTCTTTTGTTATCTGTATGTGGATGAACGAAGACTGTTTTGTTTGTAACTAGATGAAGGAAAAAAGAGTGAGAGTGATAAAGAATAAAAAGGATTCATTAGAGGAGTAGGTACCTACGTATCTGTGGGTTTTCCTTTTCATATTTTAGGCATTAGTTGACTGTGGTTTAGTCTGATTTTTTATTGAAGAGAACTGTGTATTTTTCTTTGACTTTGGATGCATCTTATTTATATGCAGGTGTCTCGTTGAAAACTCAAGAACTATACGCACTTGTTTTCGCTGCTCGCTACTTAGATATCTTTACGAATTACATATCATTATATAACACTGTTATGAAGTTGATATTCTTAGGCAGCTCATTTTCTATCGTATGGTACATGAGGTACCACAAAATTGTTCGTAGATCATATGACAAAGATCAGGATACCTTCCGTCACTATTTTCTTGTATTGCCCTGCTTAGTGTTGGCCCTACTTATCAATGAGAAATTTACATTTAAGGAGGTTCGTATGCATTTGCTGTTATCTGTCTTCTGTAACTGTTCTGCTACCATACATGTTTGCATGTTTTTAAGAGCTGATAACTTTGCAATACTTTAATTTCTGTTTGCTTTTTCAAAATATACTTCTGCTTGGAATAGGTGATGTGGACATTTTCCCTGTATTTGGAAGCTGTTGCCATCCTTCCTCAGCTTGTACTGCTACAGAGAACTAGAAACATTGACAATTTGACCGGACAATATGTCTTTCTTCTCGGGTAAGCTATACTCTTTTATCCGATTTTAAACATTTGATAGTTTCATGGTTTCTGTGGTTCTTGTTATTGCATTAGTATTGGAATTAGCAGCTATTATTATCTTCTGGAGGTATTTCAGCTAATGATCAACATCCAAACAACTAGATATTTCATGTATCTGTTCCTGTATAGAATGAGCTTAGTAGTTGTTTAATGCAGGATGACAATACACATCAAAGTTGCAATTTGATAAAGTTCTGAGTCATTGATTAATACTCTTTAAATAATGATTCATGTGAAAAAAAAAAATCATAGCATTTCATGTGATGTGTGACACAGGTTCCAAAATAGTGATTCAAACTCTCCTAAATAAAGTGTAGGAGTAGCTAATGCAGACAACATAAGGAGTAGAGAAATTATTATTAGTTTGCAGTAGTGTAGTGTATATGGACCGGCCTGTCCAGTGGCTTCGTTGAAAATGTTCAATGAAATTGGCATTTTATAATGATCTTGAGTTGAAAGTTTTTATGTGGGAAACCAAAGTTCTTCCTTATTAAGGTTTTCAAGTTTATGCAATTACCTCTGCTTAAGTGGCGTCCTATCATAGAAAAGAAGCAATCGTAACTTTGTATATCAGAGGAATCCATTTTCACATGCTAGAGCTCTTGTGCATTTATACCCAAAATTCAGGAATTAGGATGTGTTTTGGGCTTGTGGATTTTTTTTTTTATTTTCAATATATGTTTTTACTATTACTAATAATTACTGAAATGCCATTTATTTTCATTTTGTTTCCTGTTTTCAGTGATTTGTTTCATTTTGCATTTTTTTTTTCTATATAAATCATTAAGAACAGGAAACAAAATATAAAAGGGTGGCATTTTTGTGATTATTAGTGAAAATGAAAAATAAGAACTGATAACATTTGCATAATTAAACCAAAATGTTTCCCTTAATTTCCCAAGGTTACATGAACTGTTCAATACCCTAAGAGTGGAAAAGAGAAGCAATGAAACAATGCTCCTCCCATGTCTATTTTCCGATTTAGATTTCTGCAGTTCATGGGGATATGAGTTACACAAAAACCGATATCCATTAATCAATTCTATACTTTAAAGTCATTTATAAGTTTTACCAGATTTTAGTTTGTATTTTGTTTGATTATATTTAAGAAGTTAATTATGAACTCCTTCCAAAATGGCATTTGTTACTGTTAACTGTCTGAGAGGCTAATGAAAATAAAATGTTTAGTTCAGGTTCTACAGTTTAAAATTGTTTCAGTTGATCACTTCATTTCTATATATTTTCTTTCGTTTTGTACTTGATGTGATATAGGTGCATGTGAATCAACTCTTACGAGCTTGTTCAACTCATTTGCAGTTACTTTTGAAGTCCACTGATTATAAAAATTGATATTTATATTGTTCTTTTGTTTGTCAAATACAGTGGGTACAGAGCACTATACATTCTCAACTGGGTCTATCGCTACTTTACCGAGCCTCACTTTGTCCACTGGATAAGTATGATTCTCTCTGTTTTTTTTTTAATGATTATCATTGTTTTATGCTTTTATGATTAGCATAAATAACATCATGATCTTTGCATTAGTAACTAAATGATTTGTGGTTTGGTATATGTACCTCTTTATTGCGTACTCAGTTTTCAGATTAAAGATGCATTTATACCATTTTTCTAAGAGATTCCTTGCTTAGAATCCTGGTTGTGCAAATCTTTTAAAATATGTACCAAAAATCTATTTTGTATTCGTTGTATAGTATCCCTTACTGAAGAATTTTTATTTTAATTCATTTCTATAAAAAAAAAGCTTTTCTTTTCTCTCTCTCACGCTCTCTGTGTGCAGTGAATGCTAATATTCATTAATGGGTTCCAGTTATACATTTTTGATATATCAATTTAGTGCATCCTTTGATGTTGTGTGGCAGATGGTAAATATCAAATTTTCTGTTTCTTTTGATAAACTTGCCATTCGATGCATGCTTCCATAATGAAGTACCTGTAACCCTTTAGCTGGTACTAAGGCTAATAAATTCTCTCTTATAGCATAGTCAATCAAAACCAGTTCAGAAGAAGTCGACTATTTTGTTTTATGATAAAAAAGTAAAATTTTTACAAGATTATATTGTTGTTCGTTTACTTGTACTATAAACAACAAAATGATACAACTAAATGCATTTCTGTTGTCTGTTTCTCATATTACTTGTTAAAATATAGTTGTGATTTCTCTTTAGATTGGAATGATTTTCCAATATCTTTTACAAAGAACCTTTTCCCTCGACATCAGACATGTTAACATTACACTAGCGATGAACCTTGTTCTAACTCCCTGCCATTACTTCTTTTGCAGCATGGGTTTCTGGGCTTGTTCAAACACTGCTATATGCGGACTTCTTCTACTACTATTTCCAAAGGTAAATTGGCATACTTTTCAGGTCCATTTTATTTATGTTAATAACCCTTATTCATCTTAGTTTTGAAAATATTGTCATGCAGTTGGAAGAACAACCAAAAGCTTCATTTGCCAGCATGAGTGTATTCCCACGTCAACTCGAAAACCAGAGGTTCTCATGTCATGTGGATTATTTAACAGTGAACAGAGAAGATCAAAGTATTTGTCTGGACAGTGGTTTCTGATTTATGATTCCATATTTGTTTGTTTTTGCTCCTTCAAATACTACTGTACTAATGACTAGAAGATTATAGATGAAAAGGCTTCAATTATTTTGTGAAGATAATCATGCAATATTCTTCTTCTATGGTAACGAAAGTAGGTAATTCTGGTGGACGATTCTCAGTAGGTATAGAATTTGATGGAAGGGTTTTCATTGACCTTTATTCAAAATTGTGTTTGGTTTTATACTTTATAGTGAGAGATTTTAATATTGTTTTTAGCTTCGGTTTAAAGCGATTTCATTTAGGGGTGGCAAAGCAAAGCTCTACCCCATTTACGCCCATTCATAAGCGGGGTGGAGTGAGGCAGGCTAATTTATGAGTTCGAGTTCAAAAACCAAGTCCTTTCTGTTGACTGACCAAACAAAATTGTTTTTATTTTTTTATAGATCTACATATATACTTTTTTAAACTAGAAATATTTTCAACAGCCCATAACAAAAAATCATTAAAGATTAATAAATGCAAATAATGTAGTATTAAATAATAATGATTTTTTATCAAAAAAATATTAATGATTAATAATTAAATACGGAACCAAATTGGTTCCTATAAAACAACTTATATTTCGAAATGAATGGAGTATTAGTTAATTTGGTTTCAAATCGCCACATTCAGGAGAGGGAGGGAGAGAGAGATCATAATTCATAACATATATAATTAAAAATATATTGTCTAATGCACAGGATTTGGCGTAGAATAAAGCTATATCAATAACACCACCTTAGTTATGTTGCCAAATGAAAAGTTGCTAAAATTCACCTTCATAAAAATAAATTGATTTAAGTGGTAACAAATTAATTTTTTTTAAAGAAGTGGATAGAAGTTCGATTTCAAATTTTGTGTATGAAAAAAATCCAAGGGAGAATCCATTTTGAAGTTTGTATCTATAATTGAGATTTCTTTTTACAATTTAGTGATATTTTTGAGGAACTAAATTTTTTTTTGAAATATTTAATAGCCAAAAACATATTTATCTCTATTATAAAAACTAAAAACTTTATTTTACATACATTTTTGGTTCTTGTAGAAATATCAAATTTTCATTTTTAATGCCTCTATACAGTATAACTTATAACACCGGATTGGAGAACATATCCAAAACAAAAAGAAATATTTTTGTTTTTTTCTGTTGAAACCATACAAACCAAAAGTCCTTTCAAATGACCGAAGGACGTACTATGATTTTTTTTATGAAAAGCAACTATTCATATGAAACAAGGTATGGTACCTAGTCTACAAATTTTGTGATTTTTTCACAGTTTATAGAAATTTTGCTACATTGTGATTGGCTGGAGCCACATCACCGCCTCTCATGTGGCCAATTAAATTTGATCACGTGGCAATCAGTTTTGACTGTATGGAAAGTTGTGATTTTTAATTGCCGACGATTTCATTATATAGATAGCGAACACCAGCACACACCAAGGTTTGCTCCACAATAAGCGAATTACGGTGTTGCATTTTTCAAAATTTGCACATTCACTTCCTAAGCAGTACGGATGAAAGAGTACAACGGGAGGTGCAAAAAGTAAAACTCATATTCTAATTACAATCGAAAGAAAAGATCACCATATCAAACTAGCTATAGGTAGTCTACAGATATACTCCCTCCGTCCCAAAATATAAGCAAAAGTTGGTCAACAAAAGTGAATGTATTTGGTTCAAATCTTTAACCAAATACATTCACTTTTGTTGACCAACTTTTGCTTATATTTTGGGACGGAAGAAGTACGCTGCTTAATTAATTCGGAAAATGTACAGCGCAACATGTACGATTGTTAATAAACAAAGGTCATGCTAACGAGTGCCCCCGGGACACTCTTTAAGCATTCCATTTATAGAAGCTTTTTATTCAAAAAATTAAGCATTACAATTTACAATGCATTGACTGTACGCATTCCCGTAAAAATTCTATAAAAACCTTACTATTTAAGATCTTAAAGAGTGCCCCAGAGACACTCGTTAGCATTTCCCAATAAACAATAAGGGATCATTGTTGTCGTTATTATGACGATGTCTCTATAAATTGGTATATGGAAGAATGAACTAATGCAATATATCAAACTAATTAAGTCCCATAAGAACATACAATTACTATTGTACCCACTTCTTTCTTTCGATCAAACAATGGCTTTTGTTAAGCTCGCTCCTTTGGCTCTCTTCTGTCTTGCCTTATTCTGTATGTATCTTTATATATATATATATATATATATATATATATATATATATATATATATATATATATATATATATATATATACTAAACAAAAAACCCTAGTTAATAATTAATAATAAGTAAATATTTAATCCCAATTAATGGACTAATAATATATTTTACTTATTTCAGAATTATTAAATACCTACATGCAGTTCTAAATATAAAATTTTATATTATTATTAATTATATTGTTATGCTTAATTATATGTTTACCATTAATTCATACGTATGTGTTTAAGAATGTTGATCTATTTGTTTCAACTTTGACGATTTACAGTAGCATTTCCGATGAAGAAGGTAGAAGGTTGTTCAGGTGTTTGTTCCCCATTTGAATGGCCACACCCATGCGGCTCGAAGGATTGTCGTTGCATCCCGTGGGGAATACTTATTGGTCAGTGTGTGGATCCAATTGGTTTTGAGCAGGATGTTACAATTACAAAGATGGTTGAGGAACATCCTAACTTATGTCAATCTCATGTTGAATGCTTAGAGAAAAAAAGTGGTAGCTTTTGTGCTCGTTATCCCAATGCTAATATCCCATATGGTTGGTGTTTTGACACTAACACAGAAGCAGAACACATTTTTAAGATTGGCTCTAAATCTGCATTAAAAGGTTTCTTCAAGACTTTATCTAACTCTAAAGCAAACAACTTTTTGAAGATGCCCGTGGAAATTGTCACTTAATTAATCAACAACAAAAAAAATTAACATGCATCTACAACTTTTATTTCCTTAAATAAATAGTCTTGTTTCCAACTTATAGGTTAGATATCATATCATAGATATCTATCCTTCTGGATTTCCTTTCAATAAATGGTGCATGTGCATGGGTGTTGCGTTGTAATCTATGCTGTTATTTCGCAATTAATGTTATATTAATCGTACATTAGTCACTAATTCTTCCCTTAATTATTTCATTATTTTTATATAATTTAATTTCATTAAATCACAAATTATCACCGGTGTAGTGTGAGCCCGTCCCAAATACGAAGAATAATCTCTATCAAAAAAAATACGAAGAATAAAATAACTATAAAATTTAATTTAAATGAAATTTAAATTCAATTTGCAGAAATTATATTATATATTATTTAGGTTTTTTGACACATCATATACAATATAAGAAAGTTGTTGTCCCTAGAAAGGATGATAATGTCCATGCTTCAAATGTTGACACTTGACACAAATAAGGGTATTTGATGTCCAAAATTTATGTAACTGAACTAAATGAACTGAAGAGCAAGCCATTTTTTCATGTAACCAAGCCATATTTGCTATGTTGTGAGAGAGGATGTCAGTATCACATGAGCCACCATTCCAAATGAACCAAGCCGGTTGGAAAAAAAATTTAAAATATTGCTTTTGTCCAATTTGATTCTATATCAAATCACTTTCTTTCTCACATATACAAACACTGACAAGAAAAAAATTTAAAATATTGCTTTTGTCCAATTTGGTTCTATATCAAACCACTTTTTTTCTCACATATACCAACATTGACAAACTTCTCTGAGCTGCAATATTAAACTAAAACTTCACTCCAACAGTTTAGACAACTTCATTTCTTCACTTTGGGACCAAAAATCTTCAGCTATACAGAAAGGTAACGCGCTGATCTTCTTCTACCTCTTCTGATTCGAAATTTTTGTTTTAAAAAATCTTACGGGAACGATCTTCTTCTTCAAACTTCGTCATTGTTTAAATTTAACGGGAACGATTTTCATTTCTCTTCTTCTTTTTTGTTCCTTATTTAATTTGCCCTTGACATATTGCCTTTCACAAATTCACCCTCCAGATCCACCAATCAAACAAACTGTATTCATGAATGATTGAATGAACTTCTGATTAACACTCATCACACTTATAAGTAGAAAAGTGATTAGTTTATTATATACTATTATTCTATTTAGAAAATGATAAATCGAATAAATCTTTAATTTGTTCCATATTATAATTATGATGATTAAAAACTATATAATAATAGTTAACATAGCTCAAAAAAAATAGTTAACATATATCATCCTTTAAGATTCAATTTGCATCAGAGTGAAAAAAAAATATTGACAGGCTAGATGAGGGACATGATTGTTTTTGGTCTATGATATATAGACGGACTAGATGAGAGACATTGGCCCATTTGGATTAGCTTATTTTTGAGCTTATGCAAACGACTTATGCAATTTGTATGTATTATTATAAGTTTGTCAAAGTAGTTTATGATAAAATAACTTATAAAAATACAATTTTTATTAGTTTGAACTTATAAAATAGCATAAAACCTAATTTATATTGCATAAGTTATTTACATAAGCTCAAAAATAAGCTAATCCAAACAGACTCATAATTGTTTTTGGTCTATAATATATAGACGAAATACATTAGTTATTTAGGGTCCGTTTGATCTGCAAAATGAAAGTACTGGACAGAACAGTACAGGACAGTACAAGGCAGAACAGCACAGGACAAACATTTACGATATTAAACAAATTTTGTCTTGTATGATATTTAATGGAAAAAATGTTATTTTGTGATTTAGAAAAGTTGTGCTGAGGACAAAAAGTTGTCCCATCGTTCAGTAGGGGAAGAATATCTGATTTTGTCCAGTCCCTTGACCCACAGTTTGTCCAGTACCAGTGACAATTTTCAAATCAAACACAGTACAACAGAAGTTGTCCTGTCCAGTCCCCTGTTTTTTAGCAGATCAAACGCACCCTTAATAAATTAACTTAAAAAGTAAATTTTTGGTTATATATGAGATCATATATTAGATCTATTCTAAAAACATAAATATTCAAAACTTAAAAGGGTTTTAATTTGGGATTTTTATCTTAATAAAGAATAAATTATGAAATTAATGCATATCAACATGAACCCAAAAGGTTTTCCACTGGATCACAGTTGAATTATGAAATTAATGCATATAGCTCACAGTTAAAGAATAAATGTTGATATGTTATTTTTATATTCCAACTTAAAAGGGTTTTAATCACATCATTAACATATAGTTTTAATTTATTTTTTTATAAATTATGAAATTATAAACAATAAAATACAAATCTCGGATAAATTAAATTAGGAAATTCGATTAATAAAGTTTTATATATTAAATTTATATTCTAAAATAATAAAATTTTCAAAGGAAGAAAAATTAATTTCTTCAATGATGACTTAATGCTTTTTTGACATAAAATAGTAGTTTAAAGTTAATTGTTATCACAAAATATTTATTTATGTTAAAATACACTAAAGTGTATATTTTAACATAAGAGGGGAGAATAATGTAATTCAAGTTTCTTTTAAGGGAGAGGAGTGTAATTTACTCTAAAAACAAAAGACATATTTTTGTTTTCTATTGAAACCCTTCAAACAAATTTGGAATTCGGGCAGTACAAGTGCATGTGGTTAGAGAAGATCAAGCTGTCTGATTATTATTACACTCTGATCTTATTTTGAAATCAACCAGTCGATCAATTTGATTAAATCTTCTTTATATTTGGACCATTCAATCTTAATTCGAGATCAAACGGTTCAGATCTTTTTCTAACCGTATGACTACATACAATTTTAACCGGATGCAATCCAGATCTCATTCAAACCAAAATCCTTTCAAATAACCGAAGGGACGTACTATAGGAATTTTATATGGAAAACAACTATTCTACGAGTCATACTTTCGAATTATTGTCGAAGGGAAAGATCACCATATCAAACTAGCTAGGTAGTCTACAAATATTCTTGCTTGCATATAGCATAGTACCATATATGGCATAATTAATAAACAATATGGGATCATTGTTGTCGTTAGTATGAGGATGTCTCTATAAATTGGTATATTGAAGAATAAACTAATGCAAGATATCAAGTTAAGGTATCATTTGATTTGATATTTTTGGATTTTAAAAATTATTTGAAAGCTAAAAATGAAAATAAGAGCTTTTAAAAAAAAACTAAAGTTGTTTGATAATTGTTGTTTTTTTAGCAAGTTTACTTCCACTTGTTATTTTCCAAAAAATCTTAATCTTTTCTTTAACAATTAATTGTTGTTGCGGATGGCTGGAAACTAATAACCGGAGGCGTGTCGTGACACTGAACTAAGAAATTATCCGCAAATATTGCGCAACTCCCTTATAGTACAACCGGTTCTTCTCGATGATAAACATATCGAGGCTATCAAGACACGAGAATATCACAAGATAGTTAACTCAGGCAGGTAACTCAGACACTCTTGAGAAAATAATTTAGATATATCTTTTATGTGGTTTTGAAATAAAGTTTTTATCTCAAAAAACAACCACACTAGTCAATATTAGTTTCTATATATCTACAAAAAAACAATATATGCATATGACATATATATAATATATCTCTTTAATAGCCATAATGCACCAAAACTGTTCCACCAAAAATATGGCTACATATTTACATTATAGAAAAAATAAATGATAATTGAAGAGAGATTAAAGTGCAATTATCATAATAAAGAAAATGTTACAAAACTTAAATAGGATGGAATCCCATGTAAAAAGACCAAGTCAATTTAGAGTTTAGATCAAATTATTTAGTAAATATAAATATAGAAAATGATTTATATTATATTAAAATTATATTTCTCATTTTAAAAAATTATTAGACACAATATAATATAAACTTTTGAAATATAATCAAAATTTACAACATTAATTAGTTAATTAAGTATGTGGGTTATTAGAGTAAATTACATCTATGCCAACATTTTATATCTTCTTCACACTTTAATTGTACTTTTATTAAATAAAAAAAGCCTGTATTTTCAAACATTGTTATGATGTAATTAAAAAATAACCTTGTTGTTTATGTATATTAGAGCTTAATATTTGAATATCGAGTAACAAATATTCTAAATGGATTTACTATATATTAGGTGGTAAAAAAAGAGAATTTATGCAATTTCACTTTTAAGAGTAACACTGCTGCCAAGTGCTACCAGTTATTTTAATGTCCAAATCTATACTCTTGACAACAAAGTACCTTTATTTGCTACTGTAGATTTACCAGGATTAGTGGGTATTGTTTTTTCTATCTTTTGGCGTTTCGTTCACTTCCTGCTCTTTCTAAAGAATCGCAGGGTTTATCTTTTTCTCCACGCCGCTCGCACACCTTCTTTCTTCCTTTTATCTGGGTGTAGGGTGTATCTGGAAGAAGCCGTATATGGTTAACATGTATCTGGGAAAGGTTTTTCTGGGTTAGGTGTTTACTGCCTTCTAACCTTTGGTTATTTCTTCTATTTAATTGTGTATCTCTACAAAAAAAATTGACAATTACCAACGGAAGTTTCTAGTGATAGGCATAGTAGCCGTAGGTATAGGCAAATTACATGTATATACCCACTATAAAGACTGTAGGTATAACTAAATGTTTTGTACCAACGGTTGAAAATCTGTAACTACAGGCTATAGTGACGGAAAATTTCCGTAGGTATAACTAAATGTTTTGTACCAACGGTTGAAAATCCGTAACTACAGGCTACAATGATGGCAAAATTTCGTAGGTACAACAAATTATAGGGTACGGAAACAAGTTCGTTGGTATAGCTATTTTGACAAAATTTTGTAAGTATAACAAATTATAGGGTATGGAAAAGACTTTTACCCACGCTCTCATGTTGTCACTAAAAGTCAAATTTCTTGTAGTGTCAAATCAAGTTTCAAATGGAAAAAATGGAAGTTGGGAGATGGTGATGGAGTTGTTACCGTTTGTAATCAATGCATACAGTAGCTTGGTTATGATGTATTGATGGTGATTCAATGGAAAAATCACAAAGAACTTGAAGGTTTTGAGGATTTCGAAAATTTGGATTTTTAAGTTTCTTTAATGGAGTTTTTTGAGAGAATTTTGGTGTTTCTGTTTCATGGTTGTTTCTTTTTATGGGTTGTTGTTATTTTGATGGTTGTTGTGTGGTGGTGATGTTGAATGTGGTGTGGTTATTTTGTGATTTGAAGGAGGTTGGGTTTGTTCATGATGTTGATGATTGGAGAAGATGAAGATGATGTTGTGTTTTTCTTTTCTTCTTTTCTTTTGTTTATGTTTTTTTTCTCTCTTTCTCTTCATGAAACTCCTCTTATTTATAAGCATGAAAGATCTTTGTTGAGAAGCTCATCAAAGAGTCTTGAAACCTAAAGCAAAGAGAGACACAATACTTGCACTTTTTCTTTTTTGTCTGTGAATAGTGTATTTTCGTTGCATGCATAGTGCATTATCGTTGCTGATTTGCACTACAAGGATGTTGCATGGCTTTGAACTCATTTACGGGGTCTCTTGTTTTGCCAAATGAGAGAATCTTCTTTGTGAGATATTTTGCAACATGTGGGGAACATTTTTGTTTTTGCTTTAGGAAACAAAGCCATATCCTTTGTTTGGTGACTCATTGTTGTTGTCCTTTTGGAGACAAAGGTTGGCTAGTCTTTGTCCATATTGACCTTTTGTGTTGGCCAAATGTTCATCAAGACATTGTCTTGTACGTGGATGCTTCTTGTTCCACTTATTGGGTCTTTAAAGAATTAAGCCCACATCAAGTTCATTATTGTAGGATATGACCATAACATTATCGTCGAATGACCATAACATTATCGTTGAAACATTTTTTCCAAAACACACAAGATAATCATAATTGAAAAGTCATGCAAATGATGAGAATATGAGGTGGGATCTTAGGTCAAAAATTGGGGTATGACAATTTGCCCTTCATTTTTATATGGAGACTTATTTTGAAGGACTAATCAATTAACTAGAAGGAATGATAGAACTTCTGCAATTATAGTACTACATCCTTTCCTTTTACAAGACACAAATAACAACTTATCAACCCCAAGGCAAAATACTCTTAGCTGTCATATCCGCCACCAACCCAATAAAAGCTAAGCTCATTGCAGTACTAAATTAAAATTGACATCAATTTTAGAAAAAAAATTAAAATGGAATGACAACCCCAAGGCAAAATACTCTTAGCATGTTTTTGATAACTGTCTCTGCATATGATTAGTTGAGTGAGCCATTATTTTCTACGACGTTTGTGTTTGGAGATTCATTAGTGGACAATGAGAATAACAACAAGGTTCAGTCTATAGCAAAAGCCAGCAAAGGCATATATGCCAACCCAAAGAAGGTTCCATTGTTTCATAGTCTTCCACTTGATTCTTCATCTTCAAAGAGAAGAAAGAATGATGAAGATAATATGAGTTTGGAATCTTCTTCTAGGTCAAAAAGAAGAAGGTTCAAAGATGAAGTTTTTTTGTATATTGAGAATGCCGAGGTTATTTCTCGTGATGATGATGAAGTTGAAGTTAAAATTGATGAAAGTGGTTTGGATAGTGAAATCTCAATTATAATATGTTTTGATGAAGAAGAAGATGAAGTAATTTAAGGTAAAGATGAAAACTTGTTTTTTTGGATGATTCTGATGAAGATGATGTTGATGGCGATGATGAGAGTGAAGACGATGAAACAAGTGACGAAGATTTTAAAGCTGATGAACTGAATGAGGTTTCGGACGATGACGATGATGATAGTTATGAACATGAAGAGAAGAAGAAAACGAGAATGAGAACAAATTTTGATGTGGTAGAGGAGCTTGAGAGAGAGGTGATGGATAAAGAAAGTGAAATTTCTGCAACAAATTCTACTACCATAACCTGAATAATCAACTTCTTCATTGTTAACAGAAATTCCACTTTCTTTATCCATCACCACTCTCTCAAGCTCCTCCACCACATCAAAATTTGTTCTCATTCTCGTTTTCTTCTTCTCTTCATGTTCATAAATATCATCATCGTCATCGTCTGAAGCCTCATTCAGTTCATCAACTTTAAAATCTTCGTCACTTGTTTCATCGTCTTCACTTTCATCATCACCATCAACATCATCTTCATCGGAATCATCCAATAAAACCAAGTTTTCATCTTTACCAAAAATTACATCATCTTCTACTTCATCCGAACATATTGTAATTGGGTTTTCACTATCCAAACCACTTTCATCAATTTTAACTTCAACTTCATCATCATCAAGGGAAATAACATCAGCATTCTCAGAAAACGAATAAGCTTCATCTTTGAACCTTCTTTTTTTTCATAGTCTTCCACTTGATTCTTCATCTTCAAAGAGAAGAAAGAATGATGAATATAATATGAGTTTGGAATCTTCTTCTAGGTCAAAAAGAAGAAGATTCAAAGATGAAGCTTTTTTGTATATTGAGAATGCCGAGGTTATTTCTCGTGATGATGATGAAGTTGAAGTTAAAATTGATGAAAGTGGTTTGGATAGTGAAATCTCAATTATAATATGTTTTGATGAAGAAGAAGATGAAGTAATTTAAGGTAAAGATGAAAACTTGTTTTTTTGGATAATTCTGATGAAGATGATGTTGATGGCGATGATGAGAGTGAAGACGATGAAACAAGTGACGAAGATTTTAAAGCTGATGAACTGAATGAGGTTTCGGACGATGACGATGATGATAGTTATGAACATGAAGAGAAGAAGAAAACGAGAATGAGAACAAATTTTGATGTGGTAGAGGAGCTTGAGAGAGAGGTGATGGATAAAGAAAGTGAAATTTCTGCAACAAATTCTACTACCATAACCTGAATAATCAACTTCTTCATTGTTAACAGAAATTCCACTTTCTTTATTCATCACCACTCTCTCAAGCTCCTCCACCACATCAAAATTTGTTCTCATTCTCGTTTTCTTCTTCTCTTCATGTTCATAACTATCATCATCGTCATCGTCTGAAGCATCATTCAGTTCATCAACTTTAAAATCTTCGTCACTTGTTTCCTCGTCTTCACTCTCATCATCACCATCAACATCATCTTCATCAGAATCATCCAATAAAACCAAGTTTTCATCTTTACCAAAAAATACATCATCTTCTTCTTCATCCGAACATATTGTAATTGGGTTTTCACTATCCAAACTACTTTCATCAATTTTAACTTCAACTTCATCATCATCAAGGGAAATAACATCAGCATTCTCAGAAAACGAAAAAGCTTCATCTTTGAACCTTCTTCTTTTTCATAGTCTTCCACTTGATTCTTCATCTTCAAAGAGAAGAAAGAATGATGAAGATAATATGAGTTTGGAATCTTCTTCTAGGTCAAAAAGAAGAAGGTTCAAAGATGAAGCTTTTTGGTATACTGAGAATGCTGAGGTTATTTCTCGTGATGATGATGAAGTTGAAGTTAAAATTGATGAAAGTGGTTTGGATAGTGAAATCTCAATTATAATATGTTTTGATGAAGAAGAAGATGAAGTAATTTAAGGTAAAGATGAAAACTTGTTTTTTTGGATAATTCTGATGAAGATGATGTTGATGGCGATGATGAGAGTGAAGACGATGAAACAAGTGACGAAGATTTTAAAGCTGATGAACTGAATGAGGTTTCGGACGATGACGATGATGATAGTTATGAACATGAAGAGAAGAAGAAAACGAGAATGAGAACAAATTTTGATGTGGTAGAGGAGCTTGAGAGAGAGGTGATGGATAAAGAAAGTGAAATTTCTGCAACAAATTCTACTACCATAACCTGAATAATCAACTTCTTCATTGTTAACAGAAATTCCACTTTCTTTATTCATCACCACTCTCTCAAGCTCCTCCACCACATCAAAATTTGTTCTCATTCTCGTTTTCTTCTTCTCTTCATGTTCATAACTATCATCATCGTCATCGTCTGAAGCATCATTCAGTTCATCAACTTTAAAATCTTCGTCACTTGTTTCCTCGTCTTCACTCTCATCATCACCATCAACATCATCTTCATCAGAATCATCCAATAAAACCAAGTTTTCATCTTTACCAAAAAATACATCATCTTCTTCTTCATCCGAACATATTGTAATTGGGTTTTCACTATCCAAACCACTTTCATCAATTTTAACTTCAACTTCATCATCATCAAGGGAAATAACATCAGCATTCTCAGAAAACGAAAAAGCTTCATCTTTGAACCTTCTTCTTTTTCATAGTCTTCCACTTGATTCTTCATCTTCAAAGAGAAGAAAGAATGATGAAGATAATATGAGTTTGGAATCTTCTTCTAGGTCAAAAAGAAGAAGGTTCAAAGATGAAGCTTTTTGGTATACTGAGAATGCTGAGGTTATTTCTCGTGATGATGATGAAGTTGAAGTTAAAATTGATGAAAGTGGTTTGGATAGTGAAATCGCAATTATAATATGTTTTGATGAAGAAGAAGATGAAGTAATTTAAGGTAAAGATGAAAACTTGTTTTTTTGGATAATTCTGATGAAGATGATGTTGATGGTGATGATGAGAGTGAAGACGAGGAAACAAGTGACGAAGATTTTAAAGTTGATGAACTGAATGATGCTTCAGACGATGACGATGATGATAGTTATGAACATGAAGAGAAGAAGAAAACGAGAATGAGAACAAATTTTGATGTGGTAGAGGAGCTTGAGAGAGAGGTGATGGATAAAGAAAGTGAAATTTCTGCAACAAATTCTACTACCATAACCTGAATAATCAACTTCTTCATTGTTAACAGAAATTCCACTTTCTTTATCCATCACCACTCTCTCAAGCTCCTCCACCACATCAAAATTTGTTCTCATTCTCGTTTTCTTCTTCTCTTCATGTTCATAACTATCATCATCGCCATCGTCTGAAGCCTCATTCAGTTCATCAACTTTAAAATCTTCGTCACTTGTTTCCTCGTCTTCACTCTCATCATCACCATCAACATCATCTTCATCAGAATCATCCAATAAAACCAAGTTTTCATCTTTACCAAAAAATACATCATCTTCTTCTTCATCCGAACATATTGTAATTGGGTTTTCACTATCCAAACCACTTTCATCAATTTTAACTTCAACTTCATCATCATCAAGGGAAATAACATCAGCATTTTTAGAAAACGAACAAGCTTCATATTTGAATCTTCTTCTTTTTCACCCAGAAGAAGATTCCAAACTCATATTATCTTCATCATTCTTTCTTCTCGTTGAAGATGAAGAATCAAATGGAAGACTATGAAACAATGGAACCTTCTTTGGGTTGGTATATGTGCCTTAGTTGACTTTTGCTATACACTGAGGCTTGTTGTTATTTCCATTGTCCACTAATGAATCTCCTAACACAAACGTCATAGAAAATAATGGCTCACTCGGCTAATCATATGTAAATTTTGTTTGTCATGGGACAAATGTCTTACACGTTGTCAGGGACAATTGTCTTTTTTGCAAGATGCCGTAAACAACGTGTACGACAATTGTGATGCATGATAGTATATTTGTATTTGCAGAATATTAAAGGAAAGCGATAAAAGACACAAGTAATTGTTAACCCAATTCAGTATAAACACACCTACTCTGGGGGATACCAATGCAGGAAAGGAAGACCACTACGTCGAATTAATACTTAGCCTTACAACGCACAACAAAAAACCTATTTGTTGTGTATGTATTTTCTTAATCCTGATGCACCTTCTACTTAGAGGTTCACAATCCCTAAATATGAGATCCTACCCACTTTCCCACGACTATCCAGCCTGGTCAATCCTAACTCTTAACTAACGAAGAAATGTTGAATTAAACCAATTCAACAACAAGTTCCTAACTTTATTCCTTAGCACCTAAGTTCTAGAGAAGGTTACAGTGACCTTGCACAGTGGGCACAAGATCTTTGACTCGCAAGTTCTAGCTTGATTCCAGAGATATTCAATTGTTGCGGTCGGGTGCTTGAATCTGATGAACGGGTCTTCTATTTGTAGATGTTGTAGCTCTTTGATTTGATTTGAATTTGAGTTGCACCATGATAGGAAATTAGTTTTAAAAACAATTTATTTTAAACTAATCCTATAAGATAAATATTCAAGTAAATCTTATTTTAAGTTAGTTATGACTTCTGGTCATATCCAACTCATAGGTTTGTTACAAATATCTTGTAACAATCGTTTAATTAAGAGACAATCAAATAATCGCGTTCAGTAACAACCTTCTGAAAGATTCACGCGTGCGTTCATAAGATAAGATAGTGTACTGCCTGTATAGGATGTCCTACGTCAGCTGGGACATCATGTTCAACATGTTGTTGCAGATCATTTGTCCTGGCATGTTGACAGTGCTGAGTAAGATGTCCTTCTTGGAGTGAGACATTTTATCCAACATGTTGCACTTTGCACATTAAGTTGTTTTAGCATAACGCAACCAACCATGGGAACAACAATATATATACCTAACTCGAAGCCAAACAGGTATATAACATAATTTATATTAACCTTTTACTCAACAAAATTAATTTTTTATTGATTAACCAAGTGACACAGCAGTAAACAACAACTTGGTTTAGTTTCAATGCAAGTGTTTAATATGGAACATTATCATCGATGGGAAATCCAATATTATTAGGTAGCATTAATTACCTAGCAGGAGCAATTTTGTAATCATAGGAAGGTGGTGAAAATTAATGAGGTGGTTGAAGGTTTAAAATTGCGGATAACGCATCCCATCAGACCGCAATTGCGGTGTGAATTAAAATCATGTGCGGTGTCACAATGAAACCGCAACCAAACGGCATTTTACCACAACGTAGCGGGACTGCAATAGTCCCTGTTAATTATTCCTTTTAAAAAATAAGCAGAAAAAATCAAAAGATTCTTTAGAGTTTCAGGAAATAGGAAAAAAAAAACTTTGCAAAAAATCTTACCGTAAAAATTCAGAGAATCTGACCTTTACATCCTTTCATTTTAAAATATATGACCTCTCAAGTCTCAATGAATTGTTGAGATGAGTTCAGTGAGTTGTTGTGAGTTCAAGTTGTTGTCTGAATATAGATTAGCTTCATTTCCTCTTTGCAATCAGTGTGTCGTGCTCTCTGTCAAAGTATGTAACTCTTTTCTTCCCTTCACTCATGTTGTTATTTTCCCGTTGAAGATGAAAATTATGGATTTGAGAGGGATGTATTTTACTTTTTTAGTAAAAGAGTTGCTGTTGAAATGGGGTAAAACATTCAGATCTAGATGAAGCTAACAGGTACTGCTGCATAATTTTTTAGAACATAAAAACCGGGGAATAAGAAGATTTTTTTTCTGGGTTTAGTTTGGTTTCTAGCCTTCTACCTTTCTGGGTAGAGATGGACAACGATCGATCCGGTCGGGATTCGGGCACAAAATACCAAACTGAGTAAACCGCCGGTTGAAGTATTACCATACATCCTCGTCCTTTTAGTGGTTTCAGTTATGACAAATTTGGTTCGTCGGACGAGTGGTTTGTATGATATTTAAGAGTAGAAAAAAATCTCGAAACAGATCCATAAAGGTGATAGATTCGGAACTATGTCTGATGTTCCAAAACAAAAGAAACTCAAAAATATTGATAGATAATCCAAACTATATGTTTGGTTTTAGAAAAAGGAAAAAATTATTAAAAGACTTTTATAAGTGCAAGAATTATTCCATGGAAGCTAAGAAAGGTACAAAAATCCGCCCAACAGCTAAAGAGCAAAACATTTTACACTATAACACAAGAGAAACAAACAAATCTAACCCCATCCAAAATGATATTGAAGCACAAAAAGATGAATAAGAGGAAAGGGATGACAAACTGAGAAGATATAGAAAAAGCGTTTGAAAGAAACTTGAGTGAAAGAAAGAGAGGGTAAGACAAAGAATGAGATTGAAGAAGCAGCCGCCGTAGTGTTTGCCTGTGTGGGAGAGAATCGAAAGAACCCTAATTTTGGTGTTTTATCAATCTCTCAATGTAGGTCGGGTTTCATTTTGGGCCTTATAAAAATTCTTGGGCTAGATCCAAGTATGAAATACCTCTCTCTCTCCATCTCTAATATATATATATAAACGACAAATTACCCTATAGCAAAAGAATAAATTCATTCAATAATTTGACAAAAAAAAATTAGTAAAAAAATAAATCAAAAGAATAAATTTCATCTTGTCAAAAAAAAAGAATAAATTTCATCAAAGAAAGTAAAACAATATAGGAATTATTGAATGTATTAATGTTTTATTTTTTGGTACATGAATGACATAATTTTATAATAATATAATAAACATTAAATAATTTTCATAGTACATTAAGTAAAAGAATAAATTTAGTCAAATAAAATATATTAAAAGAATAAATTTCTCGACAAAAAAAGGTAAATGAATAAATTTGATCAAAAAATAGAAAAGCAATATATGAATTGTTGAATGTATTAATGTTTTATTTTATTTCATTTTTTTATAGAGAGGAATGCTTTTTTTTGGGTACATAAATCATGAATATCATAATTTTGTAATGGTAATAAACATTAAATAATTCGCATAGTATATATTTAAGCAAAAGAATAAATTTCTTGACAAAAAAAAAAGGTAAAAGAATAAGTTTGGTCAAAAAAGGTAAAACAATAAATGAATTATTGAATGTATTAATTTTTATTTTTATTTTGGTGCATGAATGCTATAATTTTATAATAATATAATTGTAATAACTTTTTGACAATATAATGAACATTAAATAATTTCATAATTGCATATAATAAATTTGTAACTATATTTTTTTTAATCATATACGTATTATTAACTTATTTTTCTGGGCAACATGATATAGATAAAAATTTCAATCTGTTAGCGATAATTAATTTTTGTCTGAAAACCTGTATGGCACACATTATAGGTTCTGCCATTCCAACCAAATTTTTCCATTAACTCAAAACCCATAAATTGAATCTCTAATCACCTCTCCTGTGTGTATTTTTACAATGCTATCATATTAATTTATGGGATTGGAGTATTTCATATTTTTTCTTTTTTGTAAATACACGAAACGGCAAGTCATTGGAAACTTGCACACAAAATGGAGAGATCGAGATTAGAACTTTAGTCATGGCATTTGACACTAGCAATTTCAGTATTTCTGTCTGTTGAGCTAGGATTTGTGGATGATGTATAGTAATCCCTCCGTTTCTTTTTAATTGTCTTTTATTATCATATTTAGCGTTTCTATTTAATTGTCCTTTTTGTATTTTATGGGTATGATTTGTCAATTATACCCTTTGTCAATTGCTCTTATCTTTTTCCATAAAACCAATTAATACTATATATTTGGAAAACTAAATCTTTTTTTTAAAAAAAAATTTCGTTGATACATAACATATTAAATTTTGTTTTTTTTGTACATAATATATTAAATTTATTGGAAAGAAAAAATGTGGGCAAAAAAATAGGAATTTATTGGTGGATTAAAACGAGGGTATAATAGGAAGATAACGTGCAAAAATACACTTCCTTAATTTGGTGTTATCATTCTAAAAAGACAATTAAAAAGAAACGGAGGGAGTATTTCATAATTATGCATATAAAAAAGTATTTATTTCATAATTATAATTATGTAAGTGTTGTTTTGTGATCTAAGTACAAAATTAATTATTATTGATGTAATGAAACTTTATACAATTTTATTTTTGTAGAATATGTTGCCTTATAGTATACAACACCAGCAAAGACTGTAAGAATTTTCCAATCTAACTCTCTCATTGGTAATAATAAATACAAGAGCAAGTAAACACAACCATACCAGATCAAGTAAACAACTATGAAAAAATCAATCAACCGAACAAACCCACGTAGAGCAAACCAACCTCAAAATTCTAAGAAACAAAAACTAAAATTCTTTTTAAAAAATAAATACATATTAAAATGTTGAGGTTGATTGCAATATAAGTCTCGGCTAATGAAGAAAAAAAAAAGTCCAGGAAATTATATTTGAGAAGTTTCACATTACTTAGAGAAGTGAATGGTGAGGGAGCTCGATCTTATATATAGAGACCTCAATTTTCTTGTTTCAACACACCAAGCAGTTGCATTTGTAAACACTTTAAGTTTATATTTGTGTTTGTGTCTTTTTCTCTTATGCTATTGTTTTAGAGTATTTGAGATGTAGTTCAAATATTTACTTTGGAGAGTGTGAGTGTATTGAGATCATGAGGTGGTTGAGAGTGAAGTCTATATATTGTAACAATTTTCACAGAGTGTTTATTTGCTGGTTGTCGGTTTAGACAACGATCGTGATTTTTTCTCCGGTTTTGGAGTTTCCACGTTATATTCTTATATTATTAATTGTGTTCTTTTATTTTCTTTATGCCGGTGTTTTTCCCAACAAAAGCCTATATTTGACGATAAATTTGAGAAGTGAAGAAGAAACCAAAGAAAAATAAATACAAGACTTAGTTTACTAGAGCTTCTTTTTGCGTTGCGTTCTTCTAATTTTCTATTTGACCCTTCTATTATTTATAAAGCGGATATTATAAAAATGAAAAATTTGAGAGAAAAAACACCCTCAACATACAAAATTTTAGATTTTACACGCTCACTAGCTACTTAAATAGCGGATATTATAAAAATAAAAAATTTCAGAGATAAAAATACACCCTATTATGAAATTTTCATGATTTTACACGTCTACCAAGTAGCGGAGGTTATAAAAATGAAAAATTTGAGAAAAGACAACTTAACATAAAATTTTAAGATATTACACATCTGTTTAGGGATGGCAAAAAAATTCATACCTGCAAATATCTGCGAATAAAATCTGCCATGGACACGGAGCGGATAACTTAATGGATATCTGCAGATAAATACTATCCACGCCTGTGGATATTCATACCCGCTAAATAATTAGAAAAATTACTTAAATATCCTATTTAAATATAAATTCTAGTATTTTTCTTGTATAAAAAAAATGGTATTTTTATATTTTAAGTTTTCTCTTCATATAGAGAAAACTTTTCATATTCTTTTTTCATTTTTGAGGGAAAACTTTTCAGCTTCTTACATATTTCTCCTTTTCCTCTTTATAAAATTCCCTTTTACAGTAAAAAAAAAAGAGCTGACTACGGTCTGGCAAGTGAACCAGTCAGTCGTCGAGTAATAATTCATACTTTAGGTGTCTAGAATGAGTTCGTGTCTGTAACACCCCAAAATTTAGAAATAGTTATTTATTTAGAATATAGTTTTTTTTAAGTGTTTACGTACTAAGTAAATTATTTGAGAGGTTGGAATTTATTTAATTTAGTGAGAACGGGAGAATTATTTGAAAAATAGAATTAAGTAAGGTATATTTTAGAGTCATATTTTAGAGATATAATTTTGAAATATATTTTAAGAATATATCATGAAAATAAAAGATATGAATTTTCTTGGGGAATAAGATGAGAGTTTTTAGGGAATTAAAATAGAAACAAATCTGTTTTGAATCTTGCTTGCTTTTAGGAAAAGAAAAACATAATCTTCCTCTATAAATGGAGCAAAATAACTTAGAATTAGGATTACCACAATTTACAAACAAAAATTCGTTTAGCCTTTATGATCAAGTAGTGGAATTTGAGAGAATACCAAAATACTCATAACTTTCTTATCCGAAGTTGGAATTCGATTCCGTTTGTTGCTGAACGACCGTAGGAGCAAGGGCACAGTAGATATCCCAATTTAGATGGAGCACGTTTCTGCAAATTCGAGGTAAGGGGGGAGATTGTTCATGCATAGGGGTAGTGTTAGCACTAGTGAATACTTTAGGATTCTCAACTTCTGAATGAATAATAGTGAAGGAAGAGAGCTCTGTTTATATTTTTCTTAATGGGCTTCGCTGCCATCGTGTCATGATGGAGCCATATTTGCTTCAGAAATTCAAAATATTTGCTCCTTTCTTGGGTGCTAAGGCGGTTCCCAACGTGGCAGAATGGAAGTAATCGTGGCCACGATGAAGCGTAAATCTTGCAAATCCGTTTTTGGCTCTCTTTTTGACATTTTTCTTGTATTCTTGACTTCTTCTTCAAGTAGCTTGACCTTTTTTGGATTTTGCCTGTTTCTGGTCTAAAAAGCCCTAGATTACTGCTAATTGCATACTAAAATACTACTAAAAGTACATCACAAATTTATGTCATCAAGAGCAAAATGTAATAATATTATCTGTTAATATTGGTACCTATTAGGTACTACCATTGGAGCAACATGCATTTGAGTACCAAATAGATACCATAGCTTAAATAAGCATTATCTCTTTCCTTTGGGACCCACATTTATTTTGTTTAAAATATATTTTTTTATGGGATCCACATGCTTCATATGAATCATTAAATAATGAATTACTCTGTATTATTAAAATAATGATGTAGAGTTATTAGCGGGACCCAATAATAACTTTTTAAAGATAAAAATAAATTAATAATACTGTATATGATTGGAATTTTTATCTATAAAGGACTTAAGTGGGCCGGTCCGCCTAGCCCGGCCCGATAAGCAAAGGCCTACGTGGCCCGATGGGCCGGCCCGACAAACTTTCATTTTTTTTTTTTAAAAATGAACTAATTTTTTAAAAAATAAATAAATTCAATGTACAATAAAACTACATATGTATCACACACAAATTAGTTGTTATTATTTTTTTTTCAAATAAAGATAATCATAACAAATTTGGTTTAATAATTATCTTCTAACTAACAAATCTCATCTTTTGTTACTTATTTTATCTAAGGATTTTATGATAACTAAAATTCCTTATTTAGAGCTAAAACTATTTTTAGAAATTTTTTTATATATATATTTTTTAAATTCTTTAAAGGGCCGGCCCAAAAGTCCGTGGGGCCAGCCCATGATGGCCCATGAAAAAGAGGGGCACGGAGGGCCAACTCGTTAAGATCCAATAATTTATTTTGAAGTCCGGCCCATGTAAAACTATAAGGCTAATGGGTTGGCCCGTTTTTACAGCTCTAGATGTATGTGAAGCAATAGTTGCCGTCATATTCACTTAGGATATAGAACGGTGAAGCTCAACTTCAAATTTTAGGGTTAAAATATGGGCTTTGCGTAAAATATGTATGCTTTTTTCTTTTTTTGTAAATAGGCTTATACCCCTATAATGTAGTCGAGTTTTGTTTTTTCCGTGTAAAGTTTTTTTTCTTGCATTGTTGTATTTTTTTGTCTAGTTTATTTTACCCCTGCTGCAGGGGGTAAAGGTCAACATTGTAGGGGGTAAAGTGAACTAGAAAAAAAATCAACATTGCAAGAGGCGAGTCACAAAAAAAGATTTTACAGGGAAAAACAAAACTCGCCTACATTGCACGGGGGTAAAGACCTATTTACCTTTTTTATAATGTGATTTTGTAGAAACCGCACCAATTGGATTTTTTTAAAAATCAAATACTGATCGTAATATTTTATAACAAAAGTCTAAGGAAGAAAATCAAACAAATGGCTAAGAGTCGAGGGCAGCCATATAACACTTGTTCTATGGGTGCCACATATCACCATGAAATGGGACGGGGTTCGCAAACCGATAGCTAAAGCTCTTTACAATTTTTCTTTGTAGAAATCGTTTTATTGTACTACGTTTATTTTAGTTTCTTTTGGGTAAGGTCTAATCACCCCATGTAGATATTATTATATATGGGTTATAGGTATATGATAAAAGTGTTTAAATGTACCAACTTAGTTTGATGTTTACTCATCCTTGATGCCAAGATGCTCTTAGCTTGTAAAAAAAAATCATGTTATCTTAATATCATATAATTCTTAACACATTATATATATATATCAATATAAACATTATATAAGTGAATCATTGTGTCCCGTGCAAATTTAACATCAATGTATGATTAGTCTCTTTTTTTTGTCGTACACATACTTTTTTTATATGCTTATATATTTTTTAGTTTTTCCTTGTAGAAGTAAAAAATTATCAAATCATAATTAATTTGGGAAAATTAATAATAAAATAAGTATGCGCCTTCATACAAATATATTAGAGTTATGATCGTTGCTTCTATTTAGCATAACTTAACAATATTTTGATTAAAATAAAAAGGTAGTTTTTGTTTTTATTTTTAGATTTTGCTTGTTTCTTGGAAAAAATAATAATAAAATAAATATGGGCCTCATACAAATATATTAGAGTTAGATTGTTGTTCCTATTTAGTATAACAACTTAACAATGCTTTGATTAATATTAAAATATAGTTTTTGTTTAAAAGTTTTGTTTGTTGGGAAATGGATTTGACGCTGTAATAGTATCCTACTGTAACAGATATTCACCGTCCGATCTCAATCGACGGTTCAAATTGTTTTGAATCTAAAACTATGTGTGAAATTTGTGTCGTCCGATTATAAATAAGCGGTCCAGATATGTTGCAACAGGAAACTGTGTCAAAATTTTACTGCAGAAAATTCAGGTCATGTTTGTTGCTTGTTAAAGACGCTTTTATTCATTATAGGTAATCTATATTGAATGTAATTTTAATTATAATTGATGCATATGGCCTATTTAGAGCTGTCAAAGGAGTCGAGTCGTCCCGCCTCGGCCTGGGGGGCCAAGACTTATAAATGGGCTTAAGTGGATCGACTCGTTAAATTTCGTGGACTGGAAACCTAGGTCTAACCCAATAAGCAAAGGGCTACATGGTCCGACGGGCAGACCCTACTAATTTTCATTTTTTTTATTTTAAAAAATAAATTCAAAGGACAATAAAACTATATATATATCACACACAAATTAGTATACATAAAAAAAGTTGGTGTCATGCTTTCACGAGATAATAAATACTACAAAATATCTACGCAAAAGTCGAGAGATCTGTGGATAATGATTCACAAAATGCACTCTCAAAGCTAATAAATTTCAAACTTACATCACAAACTAAACTTTTAACCTAACAATTCAAAATACATAAAGTAAAATTGTAAATTAAGTAACTTTTCGGTCTAAGTCTCTTCTTGAGTTTATATAGTGCTAGGATTAAGTTTAGGAAGTGGATTTGGTTGCTTTAATTTTGAAATGATTTTGAATAAAATAAAGGGATTTATTTGCATAAAATGGATGAATTTGTATAAGATGGGAATGAAGGAGATCCAGTTAAGATCTTTTTCCTTTTTTATTTCCCCTCTTTTATTACTCCTTCCGTCCCTTTTTATAAGAGTTGGTTTGACAAAATAATTGTCATTTTTTATACGACCCTTTTAAAATTATCAATAACATGAATTTTTTTCTTTCAAAATTACCCTTATTTACTTTACATATTTTTTGAATAGCATTTAATTGTTTTTTGTAAGTGGGTACTCTATTAATTATAGAAAAGTTATTATTAAGGATAAATATGATCAATATAATTTGTCAACCAATTTAATACTAAAACCAACTTTCTTAAAACCAATGTTTTGTCAAATTAGCTTTTATAAATTATAGGGACATAGGGAGTACATTTAAGACTTTATGGCTCATGAAAAAAATTTAAATAAATAAAAAATAAAATTTGTACAAATATCTATAAATAAAAAATTTAAAATAATAATTTAAAATTAAAAGAACAAACTTTGACCTCTTTTTTTTTTTTTATAAAATTGATTGGAGCAAATAAAACTATTTTTAGATTTTTTTATATATATTTTTTAATTCTTTACTGGCCAACCCAAAAGTCTGTGAAGTCAGTCCAAACAATCCATGAAAAAGAGATGCCTGGGGCCAGCCCAATAAGGTCCGGTCATTCTTTTTTAAAATTCGGCTCGTGTAAAAATATAAGGTTAATGGGTCGGCCTTTAGACCGACCCTTTTTTACAGCTCCTAGGCCTATTGGTTGAAAGGTTTTTTTTTTGTTGCTTTCGCACGAATTCCGACCCACCAAAAATAGACGACAAATCCGACTCGTGTGCTTCTAGTTAAGGAAGATTGAAAGGTTTTATTGTTAACGAAGATTGAAAGGTTTCATTGTTATGGAAGGTTCGATTCCATCTAGTTACACATTATTATAACCATCAGTAAGATTAAAAATAGGGTTAGTCTAATTACACATTATTACCGGTCCTTGCTTATCGGCGGAAGTTTCAATGGCGGTGGACATAATAAGCACTTTACCAGAAGCGATTCTCTGTCACATTCTCTCTTTTCTCGAAACCAAACAAGCCGTTGCGACAAGCATTCTTTCAAAAAGATGGAAGCATCTCTGGCTCTCCGTTCTCACTCTCTGCTTCACCACCCCAGTTACAGACCACTACACCAATTTTCAATTCAAGGACTTCGTTTACTCCGTTTTGCTACCGCGAGATGCAACATTGCCGATTAAGAGTTTCCACTTTGATGTTAAATACCATCATTCTATTCAGTGTCCTATTGACAGTATCACCAAATGGATCAACTTTGTGGTTCAACGAAGACTTGAGTACCTTCATCTCCATCCAGATGCAACGGGTTTGCCCAAATTGCCCGTCACTATTCTCACATGTAAAACCCTTGTTGTTCTCAAGCTTCTTTCTTTCAGTGTAGAAGAGGGTTTTAATTCTGTTGTACTTCCTTCACTCAAAACCCTTCATTTGGAATTTATTTGGTTCCCAAAACTTCGAGATTTTTTGATATTTTTAACTGGATGTCCAAATCTTGAAGATTTACTCACATATGATGTGTCCTTTGATTCTGAAGAGGAGTCTCTAACGTGTAATGAGTGGAAGAGCTTTTGCTTAAGTAAATTGATCACAGCTGATATTGATTGTTTTCGTTGTTATTTTCCGTTGAAAGCAGTTTACAATGTACCTTATCTGAACTTAGAAATTCATCAGGTTTGTTTTGTTAAGTAGTTTTTCTGTTTGTTTACTATTGGCCTAATTGTTTGTTTGTTATAGTTTACTTGCCCGCCCATTGAAATTACCAAAATACTCCTTCCACTATGTTACTAAAAGTTGTGGACGGGGTAAAATCTTGAAAATTTCATGTTAGGGAATGTTTTTTTTCTCAAATTTCCATTTTTATAACGTCCGCTACTTAAGTAGTAGAAGGAGCAGAAGGGTAAAATAGGAAATTAGAAGAGTGCGCGAGAAGTAAAGGGGGTGCCAAAAGCTCTATTACTATTGTATCATTGCCTTATATAAGGCTGTGTAATTTGAAAGAAACACAATGGAATGCATTTTCACATAACAAGTTTATGGTACTTACTAATGATGGAAGAATGGAAACAAGATGTTATTGATATGTATTTTGTGGGAATTTTACCCTGATGTCTTACGATTTATTTTTCGACATATTTCTAGGTGCATTACAAAAATAATCCCATTCCAACTTTTCATAATTTGACCGAACTGGAGCTTAGTTCTCTCAATTATAGTTGGCAATTCTTAGTAGAAGTTCTCAACCACTGCCCTAAGCTTCAAAAGCTTGGTATTGATCAGGTTTGTTAAGGATCATATCTGATTTATCTATTCATTGCACACTCTAAGAATTTGGGTTATGCATAACTCAATCCTACAAAATCGGCTTGTGAGTTGATAAATTTCCTCATCTCATCTAGTGTTAAACCTTTAACACACACCTTTATGTTTTTTTATTTTATTTTATGTGCATTGCACACAGGCTGACGTAGACGAGGAAACATGGACTAGAAAAGATGACAAAGAAAATTGGGTAGACCCGGATGTTGTTCCGCATTGCCTTTTGTTACACCTCAGAACTTGCAAGCTTTTCAACTTCTTAGGCCTACAAGGTGAACTTCTGTTAGCAAAGTACATTTTGAAGAATGCAAGAGTTTTACAAACCATGAGAATCAGCAACGTTGGACAGACCGACTTAAAAAGACTAATATTCTCATACCCAAGGGCCTCCACAACGTGTAAACTTATAATTTGGCAACGTTTCATTTCAAAGTAAGTGGTAGTTTAGTTTCTCTGTTCTTCCTGTCATTTAGTTAGCTTCCACCATACAACTGCTAGATTTGGTCGTTTGAATTAAAACTTTGATTGTCATGAACTCTGTCTTAGTGCACTAGTTGAGGAAGAGTGATCCCTAATTTTAGTTTTACTTGTTTATGACTTCATATCCACATTGATCCATTTTATGAATAGTTGTATGCCAAACTCTGATTTGATGCATAACCATAGGGTAAGAGGGTGACAACTGTTGTTTTCCATGTGCTAGGCTCAGTTGTAGTCTCGATTATTCTCAATTTATAAAAAATTTCTTATCTTACAGTGCTTGAACATAAAAGTGGTCTTAGGAGAAAACTCAGAAAAAACAGCCTGTTAATTTTCCATAAGCATGGAAAATACAAAGGGAAAAGATTGGGATGAGAATTCGAACCTAATTCAAATATGAGATAGATAGTTTCAATTAATATGGATTTTATCGTAATTCAAACAATCGGATGATTTGGATCTTATCTTAATTTAAACCACTCTTCCTGTTAATTTCCCTAACAAACTTCAACATCCCTCAAGTTGGTGAATACTGGATATATATCTACCCTGCCCAACTTGCTTACAATAAGGTCAAAGTTAGTTCTGAATAATTCTTTGGTTCTAGCTGTTGAAAAGGTTGAAGTAAATAGCATACATGTTAGGAAAAAAGAGAAGGGAATCATTATTTATTTTTTTGCAAAGACGAAAAGGAGTTTAGTCAATGTTGTAAATTCAAGGCACAAGATATGTTCATATATATGAAGTACATCAGTCTTACTCCTTTAATATTGTCATTTTCAACACCTAACAAAGTCACCCAATAACCCCATTTAGCTAATACATAAAGTCATAAAAAAAATTTCAATACGATCCCATTAGCCAGATTATCAACGCCAAACCAGTTCCCAATTCCACAATTCTATTATGAATTTCCAGCCTGTCATATTATAGTCCTCAACTCCAGCCATACATCCTGCATCTTCCAATATCTTGTTGTACTTCTATCCAAGGTTTTAAATAGTGTTTGCGGTCAAGGTCGCATTAAGGTTTTCACAATTTCAGTTTTTACGGATACCTCATTATGGATTGTGGTCGTCGTAGTGTGAATTAATCACAACATCGCACAAATCTTATTAAAAATTATTTGTACTATCATATATGTATAATAACTTAAATTAGAGATAGATTTGAAGTTTTGAACTAGGGAAAGAACTAAAAGGAGATAAAATTATGTATTTGTGTTCATATTTGCATTTGGTCGTGGCAGTAATGCCGTTTCCTCGCAGCTGTAACGGCGTTTCACCGTGATTTTTTTTCACCCTAAAAACGGGGGGAAACGATAACGGTGGCTTCTGATACCGTTTTGCAGGGGCGGCTCCTATGCAAGTGCAAGATGTGCTACTTACATAGGGCCTCCCATTCTTAAGGGCCTCAGATTTATGAGGTCATGGTCAACCCATTTTTTAAACACACCTACGTGATGTTTTATTAGTATACTTTTTTGTATAATAATGTTTTATTGTTACTATATCACTTGAAGTTTTAATCTGCTATAGTGCCTATATATAGTAGTGCATGAAACTTTATTTTTATTCCATACGATTCATTTTTGTCTAATAATTAAAGTTAATATTTTTCATTTAAAAATTGTTTAAAAATAGGATCTATTATTAATATTTGAGCAGGGCCTCTAATTAGTCAGAGACGCCCCTGCCGTTTTGTCACGTCCTTTTTCTCAGTAACAGACCGTTTCTTAAAACCTCGCTCTTGCTCCTATCCTCTATTTTACGTTAAACATACTCCTATGACATGTATTGTGACAGTAACAGCATAATTTCATGACAGAAAATGTTGCTCCTTTACCTTATAATATAGATCTTCACAACCTGCTGAATTAAGCATATGAATTGTATATGGTTAATAAATGTTGATGCTCCTTTTATTATCGAAAGCTGCACAGTTATTTAGATCATGTTATACCAAGACTAGACTTTTATGTTTAGTCTTGGTGTAACATGATTTAAATAATTGTGCTGTCATTTCAGATTTATATGTTTATGTCGTATTCGTTAGTGTTCCCTCCAGTCATTTTAGATTTATTTCTAGAACAAACACAGAAACAACTTCAGACAATGCTCCAAATTCATACCCTCTCAATCCCCTTATACCTGACAATATATGCAACATTTAAACATAATCAAGACAGCACCATGACACCAAGAACATCCAGAATTTGTTTGCATTCACTTTTTCCTTCAATCAGTTCTTCTACTCCTAATTTTGTCATACATCTGCACTAATACAACCACCACACCACTCCAGCTCATAATTTTTTTTGTTTTTATTTTCTATTGCTTTCAGAAAACTGGTTGACAAGTGATGATGACATGCAAGTTGATTTCACATTCAAAGTTGATTTCATCTAGTTTTTGGATTCATTGGAAGGGTATGTTCAAGTGGCATTTGCTACTAGTTTCATATCGCATTTACTTAGCAGGAGTATCAAAGGAAACCATTGTAGGGAGATTGATTTTGGACATGGTAGGTATATGCACTTTATAAAGATGACTTGATGGTCACTTGCAACTTGCAAGTATGTAGGACAAGAGTAACTGTGAATTGTAAGCTGCTATGTTTTCAAAAAATGCTCGAGGAGGGGACGTGGTGGAACTGAACTCCAAATAGCTCATGTAACTTAAAATATTTTGAAATTATCTTGTATGAACAAAAAGTTTCTTGCTTGTTGAAATTAATTGATGCTCTACTTATTCTGAAGTTACAGATATATTAAATGGAGATGCTATGGTCTTAATTTACGAATATGAGTTATTATATATTGTATGTCATCTACTACTTAAAATTGATGGCTTCACTCGAAAGACTGAGTGTATAGAAAATAGGACGAACTGAGCTTTATGTTTTTCTCATCTTCAAATATATCAATAGATATACAACCAGTCAGTATCTTACTGAATAGCTGTGATGCACGGGTACTCCGTTTTTGAAAGAGTACCATACGCGTACGGTACTCCCCCAGTACGCACCGACAGCGAATCCTTTTTTTTGGTTTTTTTTTACAAGTCGGTACGCGCGTGGTACTTAGCCGGTACGCGCGGGGTACTTAGCCGGTACGCGCGTGGTACATATCCCAAAAAATTCTTATTTTTTTATTTTTTTTTCTATATACCAACTGTTCAGATTCTTTTTTTATTTGTTTATTTTTTATTCTGTAATGAAGGACCAACAAAAATGTGGGATATTTGTGGAGATGAATTTGATCTAGTTGATGGAGCTGGTCTTGTTGAAGTTGCTAGTCTTTCGCTTGATCAACCTGAATTAGAGAGTGCTAATGATGAAGTGCGAAACAATTGAGATTCAATCTTTCTTCTTTTTTTTTTTTTTTTTTTTTTTTTTTTGTTTTTGACTCTATGGATATTGGTAGTTTTTATGTTTTGATGTTTTTAAACTATTTGAATTACTTTTAAAGTGTGGTGTGTTTTTTATGTTCAATTATTTTAGCTCTATTATTTTATTTATATAAGTATATTAAAAAAAATATAGGGACGTACCCGTACCTTAGTTTTTTTAAAAATATCGTACCCCGTACCGGTATCCGGTACCGTACCCGCACCAATGCACCATTGCATATCACTCCTTGTTTTAGTTAAATTTATTTTAATGCTTTTTTGAAGCAAAATTATTTTAATAATCAAAACATATTTTATTTAGGTTTAAATTGTATAACTAATTTCTTGTTTACTTCTGCGTCAGAACAAAAATTGTTTACTGCAAAAAATAAAACTCTTTATTTGTTTTTTTAAAGTCCAAATTTCTTCATTATCTATCTCCTTTTTTCTTTATATGTTCATCATTCACCACCTAGATCCTCCATTTTTGTTGAACAACAACAACTTTAACGTTAAATTTTCTGGTATTTACTTTCCTTTTTTTGTTTTTTCCTCAAACGCGATTTAAGCTCATTCCTTTGATGTTTGAATGATTGCAAAAGCAAATCTATATTAAATTATTAATCATCTTCAACCTTCAGCCGGGTCATTTCGACCCGGTTTCAGACCCGCGACACTAGCCAGAAACTCGATGGTTTCAGGTCCATTTATGCATCAAAAATAACAATTAACTATCCATAAACATAACAAAAACCATTTACAATACATTCATGATTTTTATTTTGATTCAAATGGTCTAAAATAAAAAAATTAAAATTAAAATTTTCAACATGTTTGCATGATTTGCGTCAAATCTGTGTTTTTTTTAATTTAAATGAATGAAAGAAATTGAAAGGGACGTAGAACCTTCAACTCCATTGCAAAATAAATAAACAATGGTAAAAATTGAAAACTCTCAATTGAAAAAGAAGAAGATGAAGTGGTGAAGATAAAGAGGGAAAATCATAACAATTTGGCACCTATGACTCAACTATATGCAATATGCATGCTATGCTCCATACACACACATAATATACACAACTACTCAATCGCTCATTTGGCACTAGATATACTTTTTTTTTCAAAGGTATCACAACTTTCACCAAATCAAATCAGAATGAAAACTCTCTTTCAAAACTATACCAATTAGTCATTTTATCAAAACCCAACAACGTACTCAAATCCATAATCAACCACAAACACAACAATCATAGAATTAAATACACAATCAGCCAACCACACAACTTATAATATATTAGACTAGCATAAAATTGCTATAAAAATAGCTCTTTCACTACTTCTATTATTATTCCTTCTTAACGGTTAAAAATTCAATTATTAATTTATAACATAAAACCTATATGCATGAGTGTATGGGGAAAAAACTCTTACCCAAAACACTTTCCATCCAAGAGCAAGTGTCCCGAACCTCATGAGTTGCTTACAACGGAACTGACTCTAACCTCACGAAGAACGACTTCAGAAACTTGAAATATTTTTATATCCAAGTGTGAACCAATAGTTGAAGTGAGTGTTTATGGCCTATGAATCTAAGGAAATGAGATAATAACAATGTGTGGGAGAGAGATATTTTTCTTTCGTTCTGGCTAATTATAGTGCGGGAACAATTCAACATAATATATAACTTCATCTAGCAGAAACGTAAGGCATAGGAATGGGAATGGCATGGTTAATGTCATTTTGAAAATAATTAAAGTGGAATCAAAGGTATGGATGAAGAATATTGGCGTGAGGCTTATTAAGGGAGAGTTCAATTTATGGTCATGATGCATCCAAAGGTCTCAACAAATCGTATACAAGAAGTCACATGTAATCATTGACATTCAATAGAAAGGAACCAATTGAGTAATCATGTACCTGGGCCAAATGTAGTTGGGTTGGGCTGCCTAAAATTTAAAAAATTAACAAAAGGATATATATCGGTGAAGGATTCTCTTCCCACCCCCTGTCTTTCTTTTTCACCCTTGGGTTCCCATTTATAACCTTGAAAATAAACTTCGGTAAACACGTATCAAAGTTTTAAACGATGTAAAACACATGTTTTTCTATATCGGAAAACTTCGGTAAATGAAAACCGAAGTTTTGAGGGGTAAAATTGGATTTATGGGGGGTGAAAAAGAGACATGGGGGTGGGAAGAGAATCCTTTTATATCAGTTTGGTTCGGTTCAATCCAATGGATCTGAAAACGGAACCGAGAATAGAACCAAACCACATCGGTTTTCAATTGGTTCGGTTCGATTTTTGATCCGAATAAAAAAAGACGGTTTTTTTTTATTTGGATTAGATTGAATCATCGGTTCAATTGGATCTTTCTGATCCGCTTACACCCCTAGAGATTGACATTATTGAATATGAAACTATTTAAGTAAGAAGAAAAAGTGTCAAGTTAGAGTTAGAATCTACTGTATTTATTTAAGGGTTAAATATATTTTTAGTCCCTACATTTTACCTCATTGTTAAGAATAGTCCCTGCATTTCTTCACACCAAATCTTTTCTTCCATCTCTCTCTCCGACACAACCACCCTCTTCTTCCCCACAAATCCAACCAAAACCATCACGAAAACAACCACCACCACCCAAGCTTCTATTTTCCACCACCACAGCAACATCGACAACAATAACAACAACACATAATCCAACCCTCCAAATCCTTAATCTTATTCAACTTCTTCAACCTCTACCTCGCACTAACCCAGAACTTAAAATCCCAAAATCAAACTCAATTCAACAAATTTCATACGAAATCAAAGCCAACCCACCAGAACCCCAAATAAAATTGATTAATTTATGAAAACCCAGATCACGAATCAACATCTAAATCCATAAAAAATAATCCTTTTACACCAAATCTAAAACGAAGTGAAAGATGACAGAAACAGAAAAGGAAGCTTGAGGAGAGAGAAAATTGTTGAAGATAGTGTTTGAGATGAAGATGGTGAATGATAAAAAATTATGCGACAATTGCAAAACCTTGAAAAAAAAAAAGAAGAACCAAGAATCCAAATATGAGGTTTTTTTTCTTTCCCAACATATGAAACTTTTAAAAACTTTGAGAAAAAATTGGAAAATTTAGAACAACTCATGACAACTATTCCTTTTAAAATATTGAAATTAAAATATTCAAAACAAAAAGAAAGAAGGGTGGTGGAATTGTTTATAGTGGTGTGGTTTCATGGCGAAGAGTTTTCTCCGATGAGTGCTGTTGTTGTGGTGAAAAATGGAAGCTATGTTTGTTGTTTGTGGTGATGAAGAATGGTAGTTGTGTTGGAGGAAGAGAGATAGAAAGAAAGAGTTGTTGGTGGAGGAAGAAAGATAAAATCTAAGATTGGGTGTGAAGAGGTTTACAATAAATTTGGTGGAACACGACATGTGTCACTGTGTTACTGACTAACTATGCTTCTGCTAAATAAAAATTAAAGTGAGGATCAAATTTGATAATGAAAAAAATTGTAGGGTTTTTTTATACCTTAAAAAAAATGTAGGGACTATTCTTAATTATAGCGTAAAATGTAGAGATTAAAAACATATTTAATATTTTATTTAAAGATGTAACTTGCCAAAACTCTCATGAATGCTTCCAATTATTCTTGTTGACAAACATACCCACATGACATTTTTAAGACCATCTTGAAATTCTAACGAAGAAGTAATGCTTCCTTGAAGTTCATTACTCCCCCGTCCCAAAATAATGACTATTTGACAACTATACATATGTGGATGCACAACTTTAATCATTAATATTTTTAATTGTGTATTAGTAAAAATTATAAAAGTTTGATATTTTAAAAATAGGTGAGGGGTTTGGGTAGTATGTTATAGGTTCTGAGTTCGATTCTCAACTCATTGTAAACAAAAATAAAAATCATCAAGACAAATAAACACAAGACCTTATATGTTAATATTTATATCTATATATTATTAAAAAAATATGGTCAAGACATGATAGGTGAATAGTGCATTTAGTCAAAGTAGATCTATAAAATGGGACGGAGGGAGTAGTTTAACTATTAACTACTCCTTCCGACCTTATTTATAAACAAAAAATGTTTTTTAGATTCATTGAACAATAAATGTATTTAGCTTATATTTAAGCTAGATACATTAGTTGTTGAATGAATAAAAAAAATATATTATTGTTTGCATAAATTAAGAAGAAGATGGAAAGAGATAAGAATAAGATGAAGACGGAAGGAACAAAGAAGAAAGAGGAATAATGAGGTTTGAGATTTAGGAATTTAAATTGTAGAAATTTTGTTTCTTCTCTTTCACGATATCATCATGCTAAATAAGCTTTTTGCCACCTCAGCATGCTGATGTGTGTTTAAAAAATGTAACGTTAGTTTTTTTGTAGAGTTAACAACAAAATTTAACGTCAGTGACTAAACTGACTAATAGAGTGCAGCGACAATTTAGTAGTTTTTCTCAGTGATGAACGAGAATGACAACGAATTACATGTTGAGGATCAGATTGGATCGAATTTTTTTAAGTAGTCATCCAAAACCGAACCGCATATAATTTTAAGAGTTAAATATGTTTTTTGTCCCTATAGTTTCCCATAATTTTCGTTTTAGTCCCTGAAGATTTTTTTCACGTTTTTTAGTCTTTGAAGTTTTTTCCGTTAAGGTTTTTAATCCATACTTTTCGTTCAACTCGGGCATATCATTCGAAATTATAATTTTTTTCTACGGTCATGTTTAGTACATTATATGAATCCCTCTTACAAAAGTTTAAATTTTTTTAACAAATGATGAATTAAATATGTATTTTTTAGTTTTTTTGCACATAAAACTTCATAAATAATTCATTTTATGTAAAAAAATTCTAAATTTTTATCAGAGATATTGTTATAATATTATAAACATGAATACAAAAGATCATTAAAAAATGTGAAAGTATACAATAGTTTGATTAAAAATATGGACTAAAAACCTTGATTGATAAAACTTCATGGACTAAAAAGTGTGAAAAAAATCTTGAGGAATTAAAACGAAAATTCTAAAAAACTATAGGAATCAAAAACATATTTAACACTAATTTTAACTTTGAATCGGATGACTTATTGTCTCAAGTCTGTTTCCGTTTATATATACCCAAAAAGCAGAGGCAATTCATGAATGAATCTCAACCCTAATTTTGCTGATTACAAACATAAACCGTAAAATCATCACCGATCGGCGTAACTCCTACATACCATTCACAACAATGAAGAGGAAGAAAACTTGTTGTTGTTGTTCTTCTTCTTCTTCTGATCATAATTCAACAAGTTCACATTTACCTGATGATTGTTTGGAATTAATCTTTAGATTAATCATCAACGACGACCACATCGATAACAAACGTCGCTACTTGAATCCTCTATCCCTTGTATCCAAACAGTTCCTCTCCGTCACCGACCGTCTCCGATTCTCACTCACTGTCTACGAACCATCATATTTCCATCGTCGCATCTTCAAAAGATACACCAACCTCAACTCCATCAAGCTCGCAAGGTCCTGCACTCACAAGGACGAGCTTCTCCGTAACATCTCTCGTTTCCCATTGAAACAACTCAGATCGCTCAGTCTCTACCAACAACCCAGCATTCCTATAAATGGGTTGCGAGCTTTCTCCCAAAAGATTACAACTTTGACCTCTCTAAATTGTTCCCACATTGGTACTCTTGATATCTCTAATTTGTTCCTCATTGCAGAATGTTTCCCTTTGCTTGAAGAACTAGACCTCAGTTACCCCAAGGGCGGTTGCAGCAAAAACTACAGTAGCTATGTTGATGGGGTACAGGCTCTTTCACTTGCACTTGTTAAACTCCGCAAGGTTAATCTTTCTCAATTTCCCATAAACAACGACTCGCTTTTCCATTTGTTCAACAATTGTAAGTATCTTCAAGAGGTCATTATATTTAAGTGCGCTCAAGTAACCCGCGCAGGACTTGCTTCTGCCATCTGTCAAAGACCAACATTGAGGTCTTTATCGTTTTCCAAAATGTGGAAAACCAGTGAAGTGTTCGCTACTTCACAATTTATTGACTCATTGATGGGTTTGAAGGGTTTGACTTGTCTTTTTTTGCAATCTTTGAGGATCTCAGATGAATTGCTATATTCTATTGCAAGGGAAGGTTTTCCTTTGACGGAACTTGGCCTCTCATTTTGCACGGACTATAGTTATGCTGGAATCTGTTGTTTGTTATCTAAGTGTCCACGTATCCAACATTTGAATCTTCAATGCTTCGAATTTCTGAATGGTCAACGTGTTTCCCATTTGTCTTCATTTCTTCGTGATTTAGTGTCCATAAACCTTAGTTGTTGTGTGGATATCAAAGAATCAGCCTTGTTTGCACTTGTAAGTAACTGCCCTTCACTTAGTGAGATCAAAATGGAAAGAATTATGAGTGAGAGTTATATCATATGGAATTCTGATTCTTTGGGGAAGTTTAGTGTATACCCTCAATTAAAGGGTCTCTATTTGGGTGCCAATTATTGGTTAAGTGATGAAATCCTCATAATGCTTGCTTCCATCTTCCCCAATTTACAGCTGCTTGATTTGAATTTTTGCACTGGCATATCAGAAGGTATTTGTGAAGTTTTAAGGAGATGTTGTAATATTAGGCATTTGAACTTAGAGAACTGTTCAAGAGTGAAGCTACTTGGAATGAACTTTGTAGTACCCAAGCTGGAGGTGTTGAACTTGTCAGGCACATATTTTAATGATGAAACACTTTATATGATCTCAAAATATTGTTCTGGGCTTATGCAACTAAAACTTGATCATTGTAGGGGTTTCACAAAGGAGGGAGTGAAACATTTACTAAAAAACTGCAGACAACTTAGAGAGCATGGGTGCATCATACCTTCTTCCATATGCTGCAAGTCTGAGCTATGTAAGTTTTTGTTTTAAAATACAATTCTCTGAGAAATTACATTTTTAAAATGTCAACTTACAAATGCACTTTGTAATGGAAGAACTTGGTTGCATTGTTGTTAACTGGCGCCGCCATAGTAGAAAGGCGGATTTGCAGGTGCCTGCCATGGTGGCGCCTTAGGCTGCAATGACATGTTGATATGTTAGAATTTTGGCCTTCCGCAATCAACAACACTAGGGTGTTTATGCAGTTTTATATTGTTTTGCTTTTCTGTGAATTATATTACATGGATAACTCATGGCAGCATGAGTTTTCCACTTTCTCTGTTGTTTGGTTTTGAGAATAATCATGATATAACCCACTGAGAGTTCTGCATAACTTGATATTTTAGTTAGTAAGAATCAATGTAGTCAGGAACGCGTGCCGGTACGTAGGATCGTGCGTTTTTACGTGCTTACGGCGGCTGGACGTGCTTCGACCATGTTCAGGATCGTTTTCCGCCGTTTCGTGGTTAGATTCGTGTGTTTTGGATAGGAACGTCGTGCTGGGCCGGTTTGGGCTTCAAATGGGTTGGGGCGGTGCAAAACGGGTCGGGTTATTTCATAACCCGAAATTGCTTTTCACCCTAAATTAAAAAACACGTATTTTTTTTTTCAATGCACGGGTACTCCGTTTTTGAAAGAGTACCAGTACCGGGTACTGGTACGCGTACGGTACTCCCCCGGTACGCACCGACAGCGAATCCTTTTTTTTGGTTTTTTTTTTACAAGCCGGTACGCGCGTGGTACCATGGTAGTTAATCCCGCGGGATCCCGCCGGGATCCCGGCATCTCGGAGCGGAGCGGAGGTCGACCGCTCCGGGTAGGATCGGAGCGGAACACCTAAGGTTCCCGGCGGGATCCCGGCGTCTCGAGTCGGAGCGGACCAGAGCGGTTCCCAGACAGGTTTCCCGGGTCAAACCCGCTATTTCATTTTAAGGGCAGTTTCGAAAATTTAATCAATTTGGTAAGGGTAAAATTGGTTTTTTGTACCAATTTTCTTTTGTTAACCCTAGATTTGCTTCACCACTATCGTATTTTCATCCGAACAACAGTGAAAAGGTTGCTTCCGGCGCCGTTTGCTTCCGGTGCTAGAATTTGTTTCTCCAATTCTCTTTTTATGAACTTGAGTTTTAATTTTTAGTTACTTTATTAATCTAAGTGTTGGAGACTTGACATTTTCATGCTTCTTTATTTGGTATTTTGCTTGACTTTTGGTAATTTGGATGTAATATTTGATCAAGACCTGAGATTTGTGTTTTGAATGTTTGATTTATGAATGTTTTATGGATTTTGAGATGTTTGTTTAATTTTTTATTTATTATATGTTCATACTTTATAGTATTATTTATGTAATTAAAAATAAAAAAAATAGCGGCATCTCGGCCATCCCGCTCTCCGAGATGCCGCTATCCCAGTTTTGGGGCTGGCCGCTCTGCTCCGGGATCCGGGATTAACTACCATGCGTGGTACTTAGCCGGTACGCGCGGGGTACTTAGCCGGTACGCGCGTGGTACATATCCCAAAAAAATCTAATTTTTTTATTATTTTTTTTCTATATACCAACTGTTCAGATTCTTTTTTTATTTGTTTATTTTTTATTCTGTAATGAAGGACCAACAAAAATGTGGGATATTTGTGGAGATGAATTTGATCTAGTTGATGGAGCTGGTCTTGTTGAAGTTGCTAGTCTTTCGCTTGATCAACCTGAATTAGAGAGTGCTAATGATGAAGTGTGAAACAATTGAGATTCAATCTTTCTTCTGTTTTTTTTTTGTTTTTGTTTTTGACTCTATGGATATTGGTAGTTTTTATGTTTTGATGTTTTTAAACTATTTGAATTACTTTTAAAGTGTGGTGTGTTTTTTATGTTCAATTATTTTAGCTCTATTATTTTATTTATATAAGTATATTAAAAAAAATATAGGAACGTACCCGTACCTTAGTTTTTTTAAAAATGTCGTACCCCGTACCGGTACCGGTACCGGATACCGGTACCGTACCCGCACCAATGCAACACAGTGCATAGTTTTAGCCTTGTGTTTGTCTTTGGATATGTGATAAAAAATATAACAAGTGTTTGTAACGAGTGATGGTTAATACTCGTGAGTCGTGATTGTATTCTATGTCTATCCCCAAGTGTCTGCTCTTAAGATAAATGAATCCTTCTTGCTTTAGTCAATCATACACTTAGGAGTTGCAGGCTTGAAATTCAGGCTAGTCACAATTAAATTTAGCAGTTTTCTCTATGAAGTAGATTGTTTGGAGGCAATAGTGTTTGTAGTTTGTTTTTCAACAAGCTGGGACCTGCTGGTGTAGTTATTTCTCCAAGTCTCTAAGCTCTGACTGATTTTATAAGGAGCAAGTGTGGTCCTTATTCTTATTATGCTGCTACCTGGAGTAGTAGCTTGGTAATGCATTGCCTGCAAATTGTTTCTGTTAACATTAGATCATGTAGGAGACTGATTGCATGAAGCTCTTTGAAGGTTGGTGTTTGTGATGAGTAACTTATGGTGATGATTTAGTAATATATTAATGTAACAGAAGACATATAACAACAACCATATAAAAGGTAAATATTAAGTTAGGGTCTTGTAAACGAGTATCACCAGGAATTCTTTAAGAATTCAATTTAAAAAAAAATATTTATTGAAAAGGTAAATATTTCAATTTTCAATTCAATGACTCTATATATTTGTATAAAAATTTACTATTTATGATCCTTAAAAACAAAAGGTGCCGCAAGACTAGTCAACAATCTTTAGCATTTTTCGTAAGTTTCTTTTTTTGACTAAATAATTGACATTCCTTTATTCAAATCGTTAGAGTAATTCGATGTAATATGAATTCAAAACGCTAAAAATAAAAAGGAAGAATCTGCCAATAAATTTACAACATACACGTTAATAGCATTAAATATCAAATTTTTGTAAGCTTTCACCCTGTATTAAATGACTGACTTGTTCGGCCATTTCACACATTTTAACAAAGAGATATTGTGATTTTTACTTAATTTGCTTTAAAAAGTATTGATGTAGATATTAGACAATATATAATTGAAAAATATTGCGTTAAAAATTGAGTAGATCAAATATTTTATGTACTAATTTTGGTATTATTTGGATAATTTATTTTTGGATGGATAGAGTAAGTAAATCATAATTGTCCCGTTTCGTGAGCTTATATGCAGAAGACCGGAGTTCGAATCCCGATTTCCGATCATTCATTAATCCCACACTTTTGACACTAAACAATCACATCAAATTTTCTGTAAAACATTGTACCAAAAAAAAAAATTCTGTAAAACATTCTATCTCTAAAACATATTATCAAAAAAAAAAATTCTTTAAAACATAAAATAAAAAGCAATAAAAAAAAAAAGTAAATGTGAGTGAGAGTGTGAACCTTTACCTTGCCCTAAAGTAGAAGAGGGTACCCTGACAACGGCCATCAATCTAAAAATGGCTTAATAACATATTCTTTGTCTCACTAGTAAAAGAAAACACCAATTTCAGTTCTTCTGTTCTGAGTTTCAATGGCAGAGGAGGAGGATACATTGATCTATATGCAGGAATATCGGGTTTCCCCGAATTGCCAGTTAGTATTCTCACCTGTGGATCTCAAGATTCAAAATGTCAATGTGGACAATGGTTTTTCTCCTGTTACTCTTCCATCTCTTAAAAAGCTTCATTTGTTCGGAATTTGGTTCTATGAACTTCGGGATTTTATGCTGTTTTTAGCTGGATGTCCAATTCTTGAGAATTTATATACATTTGAGGTGTTGTTTGTTGATTCTGAGGAATCTCTTACTTGTGACGAGTGGAAAAGCTTTTGCTTAACTAACTTGACCACAGCTGATGTTGATTGCTTTCGCAGTCCTTTTCCGTTGAAAGCAGTTAACAATGTATCTTCTGTTGTGAATTCGACTATAAACTCACACCAATAATAAACTGATGTGTGGGGCAAGCGAAACAAGCAACCAATATAAGGACAGGATAGAGATGATGATGCAATAATCCAAATAATAAACGGTGGAAGAAAAGAACACAATAATATTGTTTACCCAGTTCGGTGTTAATGAACCTACTCTGGGGGAGAGAGCAACTCTCCGTTCCACTATGATCAAAGAGAAACTTTACACAAGAAATTCCCAATTGGGTTACAAGAATTAATCCTAATTCTACCCAAAGTCCCGAATCTCTTCCCGTGGCCAAGAGACTCAATTTGACCTGGTCTACCCAAGGTGTATCACAAACCCCTTACATGTTTGCTCTCTTTGCTCTCCCAATTTTTCTATGAATAAACAACCTCTATTTATAGAAAAATATATGCCTATTATTTTAAAACAAATCTTTTAAAATAAAACCAAATCTCCTATTATTTTTAAATATATCTAATATTTAAAAACAAACACAATCCAAGTCAGATATTCTTCAAAAACAAATATTTCCACAAAATCAGCACAAAACTGAATCTGCCAACTGGCCTGCGCCCCAGCGCCGCACATGCCTGCGCCGTGCGCCCCGGCGCAGGAAGTCAGTAGCTACTGCCTCCCTGCTACGAATTGCGCCCCGGCGCCACCAATGCCTGCGCCCCGGCGCCATATGCTTCAGAATTTTCCGACTTCTTGTAACTGAGATTTCAAGGCATATCCAACATCTTCTTTGCGCTTAGACATTGACCAGGTTTGTTTATGATATTGATACCTAATGGAATCAAATGTGATAATTTGTATTTTGTTTTCGTTTTTTTGTTGAGAATTTTACCTGATTATTTTTGACAGTTTGTCTTTCTACATATTCTAGGTGAATTGCCGTAATGATTTCATTCTTACTTTTCATAACTTGACCCTACTGGACATTGCTTGCTGTTCTCTCCATTATAACTGGAAATTAGTAGTAGAAGTTCTCAAGCACTGCCCTAAGCTTCAAAACCGTCGCCTTAATGAGGTTTGTAAAGGATCATCATATCTGATTTATCTTTTAATAGCACAGCCATAGAATTTGGGTTGAGTCTGACTTAATTTTACAAACCCGGTTGGTAAATTTATTTACTAAAATTAAGAATTTTTTAGCATGATATGAATTAGATATGAATTTTTTTAAATAGCTCATTTTCTTGGAGGAATATTTTATGATGTTCTAAACATTCTTGCGAAAATATCTTTCAAAAATACACGTCGACTTAACCGTAGGGACCAAAACTGAGTGCATGATAATTTGATAGTGACTAAAAATTTAAAAAAATTAAGGACTAAACTTAGAAGGTCACAATTTTATAGGACCAAAAACATATTTAACCCTTTATTTTATGTGCATTATTAACGGGTCGTGCTAACCGAACGATTCTCACCCTGAAACGATGACAATGAAAATTGGGTGGATCCAGATTTTGTTCCCCAATGCCTTTCATTACACCTTAGAACTTGCAATTTTTCGAGTTTCTTAGGCCGACATGGTACCGAGCTTGTGCTAATTATGTATATTTTGAAGCATGCAAGAGTTTTACAAACCATGACAATCTATAACTGTGGAGAACGCAACATATCAAGACAATTTTCCTCATGCCCAATTGCCTCTGATACATGTGAACTTGATGTTTATTATAGTCCTTGTAAGTAGTAGTTTCACAATCCTTTCTTTCATTTCATTTACGTTTACCTTGCACTTGCAATATTTGCTAGTTTGAACTAGAACTTTGATGGTTATAAACATTATCTCAGTGCACAAGTTGAGGGAAAGCGGTCCTTAAATGTTCTAGTACTTTCTTACCTAATTTTATTTTTACTTCATAACTTAATATCCATGTTGATCCATTTTTATGAGTAGTTGAATGCTAAATTCTGATTTGATCCATAACCATTGGGTAGGAGGGTGCAATTGTAAATCAGGGAACTTGGACAAAATAAACAAGTAGTTGTATAATTGTATTATTAAGAAATCCCTATTTATCAGTCTTTTGATAGTGTGTTTTGACCGTCACAATTAAAAGCACTTATGTGAATGACTTAGGTCCTAAATGTTTTTTTTGAAGCTTTGGTTCATTTGACAGGACAAAATGGGGTCGTTTGATCCATATAGTTAAACTTGACTAATAGAATAAGGCTTTTGCTATTAGTGTTATACTCTGATTGTAGCAGTTTACACAGGACAACAATTTATGCTCTATACAAGCATTTTGTAAGATATTTGGACACCAGTGAAAGCATCGTGGGATAGTGCTCTGGTCATCAATAAGTTGTATTTATGTAGACAACATATTAATGGGAAGACATGTATGCTGTTATTTGTGATATGTTCAGTTTTGGTATCAATTATTCTTAGTCTATGAGATTTGTTTTTCCTGTTTACAAGTTATATTTTATCGGTGATCGGGTAGTTTTGGAGAATAGATAATACTCTGTCTCGTATTACTGTGCTTGAACATAAAGGCGGTAGTAGGAAGAAAGTCAGAAAACAGCCTGTTAATATGCAATAACCATATTGAGCAAAAAAGCTCCGACCTTAAATGAACTCCCGCCAGTGGACGGTGGGATTGGTGTCCCTCAGATTAGTCGGTGTCGAAAATTGAACATATGCCTATTACTTGTATTGTGCCGGTAACAACAGCATAATTCCATGGTAGAACATGTTGTTATTACTTAATAAAATGCTTTTGTACCGTATTAAGCTACTAATGTTTTCAAAGTTTGTATGAAGAGTGGAGGTGGGGGGTACTGAACTCCATAACTATCAGGTAGCTAGCATGCTTCAGGTCATTTATCTTTTATGTAGAATGAACAATTTGTTTTTTGGTTTGTTGATGTTAAAGTGATACTGCACTTGTTTTGTAGTTTAATTCATGTACGCATAGCGACTTTTAGTTCTTGTTATGTCTTGTTTTTCTCCATCGGAATTCGAATGTAAATAAAAATAAGGCTTAAATATGCAAAAGATCCCTGCACTTAGGGGTCGTTTGAGTTTTAGTCCATGCTTTTCAAAAAACTTTTGTTTTGCCACTGCACTTTCAGTCAACTTTAAAAATGGTCCCTCGTTTGACTTTTTTAATGATGTGTCACCAATTTCGCCAGTTGTCACTGATAATTGAGTTTGTAAGATGCCGAGTCATTCTAATAACACCTTAAATGGACGAAAATGCCCTTGAATAGATTTTGAGTTTTTGTTCCTCTGTTCCTAAACCAAAGGAACCATTCTTTCATTTTTCATTTTCCAAATCCTTCTTTCTTGTTCCTCTTTTCCAAATCATTCCATTTTTCTTTCATTCACTTCACAACAAAATAAAAATAGTAATAATGAAGCACCATTATTTCTAGGGTTCAATCTCCTTCTCTTTATGTCTACGATTTAATTTTGTTTTCTCTTTTCCAAATACCAGATCTGAGTTTATGGTTCACTACAAGATCTTCTGGTTCCGGATCTGCATTTTTCATGGATTTTCAAAACCACCGTACACCTTTTCTTCTAGAAAATGAAGAAGAAGAAGATGGCAAACGAAGAAGAACAAACAAAGAAGAAGATGAACACGAAGTGCCTCTGCCATGAAGAAGAACAAAAGCTCGAAGCCCAATTTGAAGAAGAAAAGAGGAGGATGAAGGGACGAAGTGCCTCTGTTGTTAGCATTTAGTAAATGTCATACAAAATAAAGGAAAAATATTGAACTTTTGATTTTTATTAATTGCAATAACCTTATAATCTTATGCTACCTTTTAGAGAACTTGGTGTAGCTGTTCTAGTTAATGGCCATGATCTAACATTTTAATTTGACAAATTTATGGCAGTGAGGATTGGATTGATATACCTATTATCTGGATTTGGTGGAAGTGTTCTTTCTTCTCTTTGTACTTTTGGACAAAAAAAAAGTCATTTCATGAGCTCCAATAGTCATTAAGGGCATTTTCGTCCATTCGATTTGTTATTCGAATGACTCAACATCCTACAAACCCAGTCATCAGTGACAACTGGCGAAATTCGTGACGCATCAGCAAAAAAGTCAAACCAGGGACCATTTTTAAAGTTGACTGAAAGTGCAGTGGCAAAATGAAAGTTTTTTAAAATGCGGGGACTAAAACTCAAACGACCCCTAAGTGCAAGGACCTTTTGCATATTTAAGTCTAAAAATAATATACACATCGACATTGTCCACAGGTGATTTTCATCCTGAATATACCAGCATTCCATTTTCATGTGTCAGATTAGATTTCCTGAATCAACACAAACTAACACCATTTATGTTTTTTCAAACTGGGTCATGGCTCAATACACGTGGCTCAAACGCTCTAGAGCCAATCCAAATTCATCCCTTCATGGAACCTTCTCGTGCAAAGATAATAGTTACTGTATATTATTACCTACAGCAAACACGCCCGTTAGATTCATTTCAACAACTCAAAGGTGAAGCGCAAACAAAAGAACCACTTTTATAACAGTACCTGTACAAGGGCAAATGGTTGGCTAGGCTTGTGAGCACCAGAACAAAACGGGGTAACACTCTGCTTCATCCAAGAAACATTGGAGATAACAAGCATCCCCGAGAAAGCAGTAGTCTGCATGGAGTTCATAGTCACTTTATTTCACCCTTGAGCCGATGAATGAATGTTAGACCATATAACTTGCCCTATCTAAAAACAGCGAATAACCGATAAACTAACTGATAGCGGATGAGTTTATAATGATGTATAAGATAGCTTTTAGTTTATACTAACAATTAGGCTAGCTGATTAAATTTATAAATATTTGTTAAAATTAGCGGTTGAAATAGTTTATGTTAGATATGCCTTGAAATCTCGGTCACAAGAAGTCAAAAAAATCCTGGGAGAACCTGACAGCTGCGCGCGGCGCCAGGAGAGGCCTCGTTTGGCCTGTGGGTTCTGTTGACTGGCGCGGGGCGCGGGCGGGCTGGCGCGGGGCGCGGGCGGGCTGGCGCGGGGCGCGAGCTCGTGTTGGTTTGCTGATTTTGTGGAAAAATATGTTTTGAAGAATATCTGACTTGGATTGTGTTTGTTTTTAAATATTAGATATATTTAAAAATAACAGGAGATTTGGTTTTATTTTAAAAGATTTGTTTTAAAATAATAGGCATATATTTTTCTATAAATAGAGGTTGTTTATTCATAGAAAAACAAGAGAGCAAAGAGAGACAAGATGTAGGGAATTAGGGTTTGCCACCACACAAGGCTAGGGTCTTAGGATCCTAGGGGTTTGAGCAAATCATTCTTGGGATCATCTTGCGGGATCACCTTGGGTAGACTAGGTAAAATTGAGTCTCTTGGCCACGGGAAGAGATTCGGGATTTTGGGTAGAATTAGGATTAATTCTTGTAACCCTTATGGGAATCTCTTGTAAAGTGACTTCTTTGATCTAGTGGAAACGGAGAGTTGCTCTCTCCCCCAGACGTAGGTTCATTAACACCGAACTGGGTAAACAATATTATTGTGTTCTTTTCTTCCGCCGTTTTATTGTTTGGATTATTGCATCATCGTTTCTATCCCACTTATATTTGGTTGCTTGTTTCGCTTGCCCCACACATCAGTTTATTATTGGTGTGAGTTTATCGTCGAATTCACAACAGTTTATAAATAATTAAATATAAAAAACTACCAAAAAAAAATGAAAATGAAATGGCATAAAAATATATTTAATTACTGTAATATTAAATTTTTTTAAGTAAGATGTCAAGGATAAAATTGAAAGAAAGATGGTAAGCTATAAACTACTCCCTCCATTCCTTTATAAGTGCCCAAAAACGTCGGATTTGCGTTTCTATTTAACTGTCAATTTGGTTTTTTAATGATAGGTTTGTCAATTATACCTTCAATCTTATATTTTTCAATAAAACTAATTAATGTTATATATTTGAAAAACTAAAGTTTTTTTTTTTGGGTACATAGTATATTTAATTTTGTTTTTTTTTAAATAATATATTAAATTTATTAGAATGAGAAAATGTGTGTGAAAAAATTGGAATTTATCAGTAGATTAAAATTAGCGTATAATAAAAAGATAAGGTGCAAAAATAGACTTTCTAAACAAACATTTAAAAAAAGAATGAATGGAGTAGTTGAAATAGGATTTGACAAATAATGTATAAATTTTAAAAAAAAAAACAAGTTTATCAAACAAATCTTTTTTTTTTTCTTATAAACTTGTAAGCTACGTAAGCTATAAGTTATAAGGTTAAAGCTGAGAGTTAATCGAATATCACTGCGGCGTGTTCACCAATTTCTGATAAGAATCCCAATTTCAGTGCTTCCTTGTCCACAATTGTCGTTATAAAATATCAATGGCGGATATAATAAGCACTTTACCAGATGCCATTCTCTGTCACATTCTCTCTTTTCTTCAAACCAAACAATCTATTGCCACAACCATTCTTTCCAAGAGATGGAAGTATCTCTGGCGTTCAGTTCCCGTTCTGGACTTAGGCCACATCGAAGTAACAGATCAAAACGCCTATATTCGCTTTATCGATTTCGTATACTCCGTTTTTCTCTCTCGAGATCCGGCACTTCCAATTAAAAAATTCGAACTTAATTTTGTTTGTTATGATCATGAAATTCTCCATCCCTTATACACTATCACTAAATGGATCGACTTTGTTGTACAACGCCGTGTTGAGTACATTGATCTCTGTGCGAGAACATTGTATAGTTTTCCCAAATTTATTCTCAACTGCACTACACTTGTAGTTCTTAAGCTTGATTGTTTCAGTGTGGTAGAGGCTTTTTCACCTGTTGCTCTTCCATCTCTTAAAACACTTTACTTGACCAATATTTGGTTTCATGAACTTCGAGATTTTATGTTGTTTTTAGTTGGATGTCCAATTCTTGAGGATTTAACCATATTTGATGTGGCGTTTGATTTCGAGGAATCTCTTACATGTGATGAGTGGAAGAGCTTTTGCTTAAGTAATTTGACCACAGCATACATTGATTGCTTTCGAAATCATTTTCCATTGAAAGCAGTTCACAATGTATCTTACCTGCGCTTAGAAATTGACCAGGTTTGTTTGTTTGTTTGTTTGTTTATGATACCTACATATGGAATCAAATGTGATAATTTGTATTTTGTTTTCCTTTTTTGTTGTTGAGAATTTTACATTATTTATGACAATTTGTCTTTCTACATATTCTAGGAGAATTGCCGTAATGATTTCATTCGTACTTTTCATAACTTGACCCAACTGGACTTCGTTTGCTCTTCTCTCCATTATAACTGGAAATCCGTAGTAGAAGTTCTCAAGCATTGCCCTAAGCTTCGAAAGCTTCACCTTAATGAGGTTCGTTAAGGATCATTGTATCCGATTTACCTTTTCAAGCACACTCTTAGAATTTGGTTTGGATCTGACTTAATTTTACAAAACCGACTTGTAAGGTAAAATAGGCCTCCTCCCGGTCCCACTTATCAAATAATTTTCAAGCAATATCTTATCTAATGATGAACTCTTAAGACACGCCTTTATGTTTTCTTTTAATTAATTTTATGTGCACTATTAACAGGTCGAGCTAGACGAAGAATTGAAGACTAGAAACAATGACAATGAAAATTGGGTGGATCCAGATTTTGTTCCCCAATGTCTTTCATTACACCTTAGAATTTGCTATTTTTCGAGTTTCTTTGGCCTACATGGTACTGAGCTTATGCTAGCAAGGTATATTTTGAAAAATGCCAAAGTTTTACAAACCATGAAAATCTGGAACAGTGGACAACCCGAAATAGAAAGACAAGTATCCTCATGCCCAAGGGCCTCTGCAACATGTGAACTTTCAGTATATTATGTTCCATGTTAGTAGTAGTTACACAATCCTTTCTTTCATTTCATTTATGTTTACCATGCAACTGCTATATTTGCTAGTTTGAATGAACTACAACTTTGTGGTCATAAACATTGTCCAGTGCAACTGCTATATTTCATTTATTTTTACTTTATAACTTCATATCAATGTTGATACATTTTTATGCGTAGTTGTATGCTAAATTCTGATTTTTATGCGTGGTTTTTATAATTGTATTTTTACGAAATCCTTATTTATCAGTCTTTTGATAGTGTGTTTTGAATGTCACACTCAAAAGCACTAATGTGAATGACTTAGGTCCCAAATGTTCATTTGACAGGACAAAATGGGGTCTTATGATCCATATAGTTAAACTTGACCAAGAGGATAAGGCTTTTGCTATTTGTTTTATACTCTGATTGTAGCAGTTTACACAGGACAACAATAGGATAACGCTTTTGAAATAACAATAACCATGGAAAATAGGCTTTTTGACCTCACTACTATCTTTTCATTCCAAAATTCTCAATATACCATCATTTGTAAAACAATTCCCAATATACCATACTTTTCCACCAGTTTTTGACTGAAAAAAAACCATTATAGAGTGGCGTCACATGAAGTGGAGAGTTTCTATTAACATTTTCTGGTTTTGTCTTTTTCTGACACACACGGAAATTGATGAAATTTTTGTCTTTTTTGTTTTTTTGTCTCTTTCAAAACCTTCTTCTAACCATAACCCTCTTCTAATATTAACTATCTCTAACCCTCTTTTAAACCCCAAATAAAAATTTTGTTATAAAATTATAAAAAAATTATTTTAAAATTAATAAAAATATAAAATCATAAAAACTTGAAAAAAAAACTTAAAAACTCACATTTATTTAATATTTAATTATTTAGTGTTGAGTAGATGGACCCCTAACATTTGGACACTTGCTACGATTATGACCCGGTTGTCCACATAAGCCACATTTTCTTAGTTCTTTGGTAAAATCGTCCTTTCGGTCCTTATCCGTGTACTTCTTGGACGACCTCTTTTGGTTCTTCGCATCTCTTCATTTGCATATAGTGTTATGCCTTGAAAAGAGGGCAAAAATCTTCGTTGCGAATAACTTGAAAAGGTTCGTTGTAAACGTTGAATACAGTAGAAACTTGGTACACTTCAGAGATATAAACTTGGTAGTTTTGATGAACACTAGGACATGTAGCAATGACATGTGAACAAGGTAGATGTAAAGCTTGAAATCTACCGCAGTCACAACACTTGTTACTACAACTTTGATGTTGAACACTTGTTCTGAATCATCTTTTATCAATACGAAAATTAGCCATGAAAAATCAATGTTGTAACGTAAAAACACTTAGAAAATTTTTCATGGGTACTTTGGAAATTCGTAACTTCTCAATCATGAAACCAAAACCCATGATCTTGGTCCCAATAGAAACATGGCATGAAATACTACAACTTTGATGTTGAACACTTGATCTGAATCATTTTTTATCAATACGAAAATTAGCCATGAAAAACCAATGTTGTAACTTAAAAACACTTGGAAATTTTTTCATAATCTTCTGCCTATTTTCACTACTTTGATACTACAACTTTAAAATCAACCATCAAACATCTCAAATGGATTTGTAAATTTGTCGAAATTGTTTTGTAACATATTATTATTTTTTCTAAACATAAAATTAGTAATAAACATAAAACTGAACAAAACGAGATTAAATATTCTTAAATAATTTGAAAGAATATACATTGGGACAATTATAAATTAGGTAGTTGTATCTCGCACACGATTATTAATAACAATTCTCGTTTCAACAATTGAAGAAAAAAATAATATAAAGAATTTTTTAGTTTTTTGAAAAAAATTTATAATTAAAAATTATATGATAAGTTGTAGGTTTATATTGTACAAGAATATTATAAATACTAATTCCGTAAAAAAAATTATAAATACTAATTAATGTCTTGAGTCTATATTTTAAACATTTAATTTTATCAGTAACTTTTCAAATAATTAATAAATTAATATAAAAAAAACGTTTCTTAAAATACCAAGTGTTTATTAAAATATCATAACCAATTTTTCTTCAATATGATAATAGAATCAATCAATTTAATCTTTGTTGAGACAATACTAATACAGTATTAAATAATAAGTCAAAAAATACCAATATTAAATAATATTTTATTATTTTAATTTAGAAAATAAAAACTTATATTTTTTGAGATCACAAATCATATATGTTTTTCATGGACACTACTTTTTTTGGTATACGATACAATTCATTTAGACTAGAGAATTCTAAATTCTAAGAGATAAAGGTATAGGCAAAACAATTCATTGTTCACCACTTCAGTTCTGCGAACAACACAACACGAGAGAGAGAGAGAAAGACCAACAGCGACCTCGAACCTTCATCTTCCCAACCCATCTCCGGCGGCCGACGCTCCTCCACTCCTCAATCTCTCCGTTCGCTCAGTTCCACTCCTCCTTCAGATCTAACTGCTTTTTTCTGGTAATTTTTCTTCTCATTCTCAATCTGAGTTCTGAATTGAATTGAAGTTGAATTGAAATTGATATTGAAATTGATATTGAAATTGAATTGAATTGAAGTGTTAATTTGGTGTAGAACTGATGTAAATTGCTACTTTTATGTATGTTGATTTGGTGTAGAACTGGTGTAAAATTGCTAGTTGAGTTGTTGATTTGGTTTTCTGAACTGTTACATATTTTTTTTATGATATTGCTATGCTAGTTATATATACTCGGCATGCACTATTTTTTTATATTTTGAACTGTTACACAGAACCATAATTATGAATGAGTTTTAGGAATAACAATATCAATTTTCTCAATAGCTTCATTTTCAAATGTCCCTTATTAAACCTATTTCATTAATTGCTTCAGCAGCATTGCATAGCATCCAACTTGTTTGTATTGTTCCTTGCTTTTGTAGTGTAGTAATTGCCTCTGTAGTACTACTTGTACATTGGGCTTTTGCTTATTATAATAAATTGATTTTGCTTTAAATTGTACTTTTGTTGACAAAATGACGAGTCTATTTAATGTATTTTGATTTATGACTAATTATATATTACATTACATGTGAATTTGCGGTTAAATTTTTTGCCCAGGCTCATTTAAAATCCTGGCTCCGCCACTGCAAACAACTACTCCAAAAAGATTAAAGAAAAGGTGAAAATAAAAAAAAGAAGAAAAAAAAGAAAAGAATAACAAAAAGGGTTGAGACGGAAGAGTCGAGAGACGAAGGAAGATAAAAGACGATGGCCGGTCAATTAGCCGCTGCAGCAACAACCGTAACCAACTCTTATCTTCTCCGCCTTCCTTCTCTCCGGTAATTCACCATAACAATTTCTTTCCCTTTTCCATTTCAATTTTCGATAATTCGTGTTTTGCAATTCTTATATACAACCTAATTTCATATTTAACATGCCTTGATAACCTTGTTTTGATTTTGTTGTTAGAAATTCCTAGGGTTAATGATTTTTAGCATTCAATTTTAAAATATTTGTTATCTTATCTTATTAATCAAATTGTGAATGTTATTTTTCAACTCTGGATTATATTTTAATTAATTATGTATTATCATTGCTTGTTGTTTTTTAATTTGGAATTAATTAAGCTGGGTGGTTTTATAGGAAGATATGTTATCTCTGTTTATTAGGTCTTATGGCAAAGTTCAAGTAGAACTTGTATAAATTTTAAAATAAATGTTAAATCGACGCGCAAAATTGACAAAGAATACGATGAACCTTTGTGTTTTTGTGTATTTTCGGAATCTAAAATTTTCTGTTTGGATAATATAGCTCAAATTTTGAATGTTAGAATTTACAATTTAGGTGCTTCATATATGAGATTATTATATAAGGGACTTTTTGATAGTGCTGAGGAATTTGAAAATCAGGCACACATGTTTATGTTCTTACCGAAAGGTGTAGAGATGAAAAGATTTGTTGTTGATGATGCATAGATGTTTGTCACATGCTTTGTGATTGATACTTTGTTGTTGTGGTCATGACTCATGAGTTATGCATTTTTATTTTTATTTTGCTTTATGGGTTATCATTTATTTGTATTTTGAAACTCATAATTTATGTGTATTTGGTTTTCAATTAGGAATAAAGATTTGATTCGAGAAAGATGTGTTACACTCTATAGGAAAAAGATTCCTACCATCAAAGCTCTTGCAAGCAGTTCTCTGGGTAAGTATGCATCATGATTCCCAACATTTTTTTTTATGGATTTATCTGTGATTTTTAGGTTTTAGCCAGTGCCCAATTGCATTAATATGATTACAATGAAATATTAGATCTTGTTAAGAATAAATAGGAGGATTTGTAAAAATTGTATGTTATCTTAGTTTATTTCATCATAATGTTTCTGTTTACTTTGATGCTAAAACTTGAAGGTATGTATACACTCATCTAAATGCAACACTTTTGAATTTGCATGTGTTATTTCGTTACAGTGCCTAAAAATATGTTTCTAGTTTCATATTCTCCAATTTTTTTATTTCAGGAAAATCAGCTACACAACTCACGGCTGTTTCATCTCCACTATCTACTGATAACCATGGTCCCCTCTCACTCAGTGTTCCCAAATCTCGAAGAACCGGTTCTAGTACCCGTCCACAAGCTTATATATATCATTGGTCTGGCTTTCGAATCCCTGCGAATGCTGAGAAGCCAGAATGGTGGTGGAGGACTTTATCATGTGTACCCTATCTAATAGCACTGCAGATGTCTGCAACTGGGTACTATCTAGAACCTTTACTTGATAAATTCAAATTATTTGAAAATGTGATATTTTATATCCCAGGAGCTGTCAACCGATTGCCAACCTGGTTCCCTATACTATACTGCTATTTGGCTATCGTGGTAGTGGTAAAAAATAAGGACTTCCCCCTTATCTTCAGATTTCATTTAATGATGGGAATGCTACTAGAAATTGCTTTACAGATAGTATGGGTTGCAAGTAATTTCATGCCGCTTATACACTTCAAGGGAACACTTGGGATGTATTACTGGGCTGCTGTGGGTTTGACATATATTATCATAACCATGCATTCCATTAGGTGTGCTCTTCTTGGTACATTTTCAAACATCCCTGTTATTAGTGAATCAGCTTTCCTCCATTCTCTATTTAGTTTAGGAGGGTTCCAGCGGCCGTTTTAGGAAGTAGTCAAGAGCATATTTGTAATCTTTATGTTGTTTTGCAGTGAAAGGAATGATTGTCATTATTGTTTGTAGACTGTAGTTGACATTTTATTCTATTATATAAAGAGATATAAGGGATATTGAAATCCTGATACGGATTCTAATAATTGCGCTGTTGTATTTCTTGTCTCTACCTACCATGCTAAAAAGCTTGTGTATGTTTATAAGTATTTTTCATAAAAACTACCTTTAAGTTGTTAGACCAAAAACTCTAATAGATTCTGATACTCAATATCACAGCGGTGTTTAAATCCTACTGGCTGTTTTGGCTTGATATAGTAGTGAAGGAGCAAGTGATAAAACCTCACTCGTTGTTAGTGTAGTTGCATTTTGTTAATTTAGCTCAGTGGAGATGTTTGAGAAATAGCCGATAATCTTGCTGTTATATGCACCTAGATATAATGGATGGTAATCTTATGATAGGTGTAGTGATTAAATTGTGGAAACAAATGGGTAGTTTATCTTGTTTAAAGTGTTATGCACTTATGCTTGGTTGCCTTGGTTATTGTAGTTTCTTCAATTGCAATTGCCTAGTATTGAAAGTAAATCATATAAATGGCATAATTGCTAAAGTTTGGGGGATGGGATCCCTTGTTAATATAATTGGTAATAATGCAATAGTGATTAGATTATGTTTTGTATTGTATGTGTAAGTGTATTTTGTATGAGTTGCAAGTCATCTGATGTAGAATATGGAGTCATGATTTTCACTGTTCTGTTAGTAATACTGTCAATAAGAGGTAAAACTATTTAAAGGATGGCCTTGTAATTATTGAACCATTGGTTTTGGCCCTCTTGTGCCTCCCTCACCATAGTTAATTAATATCATTTTGCCTCTTATCTTTTGGTAACAAACATCATTTTCTTTTTCAAAAACTGAAAAATATAACATTTGATGAAGTGATTTTATCATGAATTTGAGTTAAATGGGAGCTTAGGATTTCTTAATGGAAACTTGTAATTTTAGACACATTTGGCCATGTTTCTCAACAGTAGTAAATTATCATAATCGAGAGAGACAAATACATTCATATTTTATCATAGAAGAATAGCTTAATTGATTTGAGGACTTCTAATTAATTATGTGCAAAAATTTGTCATGTTTTCTCCTCCTAGTGGGCAGTATGTTGTTTTCAAATTGACATAAAATTCAAAGATGAAATACCAACATTTAGTACAAACAAAAACGTAAATTTCAGTTAACATAAAATTGACCAAAGATAAAAATTGTAGCCAATCCTTTAAGCTAACTGGTGGTACTAACCATGTTTATAACAAAGAGGCATTTGCCATTAATTAATAATCACGTTGGTAAATCACATCAAAGACATGGCTTTGAGGAGAAAACAACAGAATAAAGGGATAAGCCGGCAGAACTAGAGTGGAAGAATTTGGCAATATATGCATCCAGATTGTCTGCAGTTGGAGAGAAGTGACTATACTATGTGTAAGGGTGTAAGCGGTTTAAAAATTTCAATTAAATTGATCCAAATTGAAAAAAAATCAATATTTATGATGTGGATCCAAAATCGAACCGAACCAATTAAAAACCGATGTAGCTTGGTTCAGTTTTTGGATTAAATTTTTAAGAACTGATGAACCGAACCAATATGTCTATTGACTTACTCCGTTTAATAACTCGATATCGGCATTATATTTCTTTAATCCAACCGTTGAATTCAAAGATCTCATTGAGTAGATCAACTCCACAAATTTTTATAAAAATTTAAAAAATGTAGTTATGTATTTTAGACTATTGAAATTCAACGGTTTTTTCTAAAAGTTTTTCGTACGTTCAATTGAAGTGTTCATAAAAAGTATCAAACGATTTTGAATTTTTATAAAAATTTGTGGAATTGATCTATTCAATAAGATCTTTGAATTCAACGGTTGGATTGAAAAAATATAATACTGATATCGAGTAATTAAGCGGAGTAAGTCAATGGAGACTTACTCCTGGAGTCAACGGATCCCTCCTCATATATATATATATATATGGGAGTGGTTATGGTGCATAAGCTTTTTCCTTATGCACCGTGCATAAATAATGAAAATTACTTAATGCACCCCCCAGATTGCTTAGCACACCCTCTAGATTACTTAGCGCACCCCCCAAATTTCTAGCGCACCCCCCAAATTTCTAACGCACCCCCTAAAAATATGGGGGGTGCGCTAAGTAATTTAGGGGTGCACTAGAAATCTGGGTGGTGCACTAAGCAATTTTGGGTATTTATGCACGGTCCATAACTTATGCCCTGCAAGAATATAATGGGGTGTTTGTTTCATGGTTGAAAAAATTATTCCTTAGAATGTAGAAGTTACAAATATAGTAAGAAAAATTTCACTTTAAGCAAATATTTCCTTTTGAAACATACTACCATAAAATTGAATCAAATTCAAATATAAGGATTGTCATTCACTCATTTGTCACCTAACCAGAGTATACTTCTTACAAGTTATAGTCAATCCTCAACTTCATTTCTTTATGCAATTGCTCTGCCGAAGCAATGCTTGTAACCAAACAGTTTTCCATTCCAAAACACACACTCACACTCCAACACTACAAAGACACAATCCTTAGCCACATTAAACAATGTTCGAATCTAAAAACACTAGAATCAATTTACGCATCAATGATCAAAACAAACTTCAACCAAGATTGTTTCCTTATGAACCAATTCATAACAGCATCATCTTCGTTCTCTTCTTCTCACTTAAACTTCGCAACTTCCACTTTCACACAAATCATAAAACCAAACACTTTAGTTTACAATGCACTCATCAAAGCATGCGTTCATTGCCATTCATCAAACCAAGCATTATTACATTACATTCATATGCTCCAAAACGGTGTCGTGCCGTCGAGCTATTCATTCTCATCTTTGATTAAAGCCTGCACTTTGTTAACGGATTCTTTTGCTGGTAAAACCATTCACGGACATGTATGGAAGAACGGTTTTGATTCACATGTGTTTGTTCAAACCACTTTGGTTGAATTCTATTCGAGAATTGGTCACTTGTGTGACGCGAGAAAGGTGTTTGATGAAATGTCTGAGAGAGACGTTTATGCTTGGACGACGATGATTTCTGCTCATGTGAGGAATAATGACGTGGAATCTGCGGCGAAACTGTTTGGTGAAATGCCTGAGAGAAAAAACACTGCAACGTGGAACACGGTGATTGATGGGTATGCTAAATTGGGGAATGTTGAACGTGTTGAGTATTTGTTTAACCAAATTCCTTCAAAGGATATAATTTCGTGGACAACTTTGATGAGTTGTTATTCGAAGAACGAGAGATATGATGAAGTGGTGAAGCTTTTTGATGAAATGGTGAATGAGGGAATGGTAGTTCCTGATGAAGTTACTATAACAACTGTGATTTCAGCTTGTGCCCATTTAGGTGCACTTGGGTTAGGAAAAGACGTACATTTTTATTTGATGGTGAATGGATTTGGTATTGATGTTTATATTGGATCAACATTGATTGACATGTATGCGAAATGTGGAAGTTTAGAAAGGTCGCTTTTGGTGTTTTATAAATTGAAAGAGAAGAATTTGTTTTGTTGGAATTCCATGATTGATGGGCTTGCTACACATGGCTATGCTAAAGAGGCATTAAGAATGTTTGAGGAAATGGAGAGGGAAGGAATAAGGCCAAATGGGGTTACATTTGTTAGTGTTTTAACTGCGTGTACTCATGCAGGGTTTATACAAGAGGGTCGTCGTTTGTTTGTCAGTATGATTGAGGATTATTGTATTAGTCCTCGAGTTGAACATTATGGATGCATGGTTGATTTATTGAGTAAAGGTGGTTTTCTGGACGATGCTTTGGAGATGATTAGAGGAATGGAGTTTGAGCCAAATGGTTTCATTTGGGGAGCATTGTTGAATGGGTGTAAAGTTCACAAAAACTTGGAAATTGCCCGTATTGCGGTTCAGAATCTTATGGTTTTGGAACCAAGTAACAGTGGGCATTATAGTCTCCTTGTGAATATGTATGCTGAAGTGAATCGGTGGAGTGACGTCGCAAAGATCCGGACTGAGATGAAAGATTTGGGTGTGGAGAAGAAATGTCCGGGGTCTAGCTGGATTGAAATCAATAAGGAAATTCATGTTTTTGCTGCTGCTGATAAATATCACCCGTCTTATGGTCAGGTTCACTTGTTGCTAGTTGAACTCGATGAGCAGCTGAGGCTAGCTGGATATGTCCATGAGCTGGGGTCTATTCTTTATTGACTTTGGCTCTTCAAGTAAAAGGGTCCTTAGAAGGATGATTGTGTTTATTAAAGAAGGGTTGAAACTATGATGTAATTTGAGCTGTACATGTCTAAACGGTTGAAGACAAACCTTGATAAATTATTGCAAGGTATGACTCTTTCTTAGCCTCTTTTCTACCCTGTAATTTATTTATTTATTTGCAATTAGAATACTTCATTTGAAGATACATTATAGGATATCATCTGAAACTCGTCATCATAACTCAGTCACAAAAAGGCTAATTATAATTGTTTGTTCAGAGTTTTTTTGATATTTGAAGCTACAAGAGGGATAAAACCAGTAGAAAATAAAGAACCAAGCCTCACGTAGAATAAGCAGAAATCTCTTATTTTCTCCTTGCTACAGTGACCAGTGTAGTCAGGGTCTCGCACCGGACGTGCTCAGGCAGGCCAAACGAGCTTCGATCCTGTTTCGGTGCTTTTTTGTGCGTTTTGTAGTCAGGGACTTTATGTGTTGTTAGAAAACACTTTTTTGTCAGTGATTTGTGTCATAGAGTATTAGAGACTTATTGAGGGTCAAAAATGTGTTATTACAGACAAAACCCCTCTTTTAATGACAATGTGCATACGATGGCAAGCAAAGGCCATAATAATAAACTGTAACCAACTCCTAACAAACACCTACTGTAATCACCATCAGCCGTGAAACTAACTTGTAAATGTTAATTCATTCTAAACTTGATTCTGTGATGAATGTATCAAACTCTTCACCTGGTCAAGACTAGAGAGTTTGAGCTCAACGTCTATTGAGAACTCACTTATAAAAAATGTTGCTACTACTATGATGCAAGTCTGGCTGCATCCCTAACAAAGATGTACTTGTAGGCATATCAAGGAGAAAACTTTGAAGTATAGGACAATTCTTCAAGACTTGAAATATGAAATTCCAGTTAATACTTCTTCCATAGATGATCTCCAAATGTGTTAAATTGGAAAAAAGAGGAACACATCCAAACAACTACAACAATTACAAAAAGAAACAAAGATATATATAAGAATAAAATAGGAAATAATTTAAAAAATTATATATAAATACAAACCTTTTCCAACCGCCGAAATTTCACATTATAACAGGCTTTCAAATGAACATCAAAAGCAGACAAGTTACAAATATCTGCTTTGACCAAATTAGGTAAGCTTTTACACTCTTCATCATACTCATCTGACCAATATGAATAGATATATTTTTTGCTGCGAAATCTTCAAGAATTGGACAAGCATTAAGAATTTCTACAATACATACACCCATGCTCGAAAAAATACTCTTTGTTTAAATGTAATGTTCTAAACAAAGGAAGATGAGTGGATACAAAAATACTGAAGTATATCCCTTTCAACTTGAGGACAATAAGGTTTCTAAAGTTAAACACTCTACAATGGAAATAACGTGTATCAGGCAAATGAACGTCAAGGTACTCAATTCCACGTTCAGCTGCATTGATTAACCACACAACATCCAATGCAGTTCTTGTGTTATCATGACATATGAGGTGGAAGCTTTTGATGGGTTGGTTTAGCACTCTTCGTGCATAAAGGGTTACATTTACCATATCCTTAAAACTAGAATATGATCCTCTTTTTTTAAAAAACCTTTGATCATCAAAACCAGGATTGAGACTAGGATATAAAAGCCAAAGTGGCCTCCACCTCTTAGGAATTTCACGAGCGGCAAAACATCCTCAGATGGGAGAAATGATATAATGTGACTGAGAGTTTCGTCCGGCAACCGCTAATCCGATCATCCATCTCTGCCATCTGCATTCCAAGATTCAAAGGAAAATTTAAAATAGAAAACAATGCTATAAGGCTATAACTAACTGATTATGAATGTATGAATGTAAGAAGGTAAAGATTTCAACCATCTTCTAATTAGATGGAGTACTTATAGAACTAGTCTATTAAGACTCTTCATAGATGGAGTGTTCATTAAAATAATTTGCTTTCTCGAGTGACAATTAACTAAGAGGGGTGATGATTTATCAATCAAAATATGCATTTCTCTATTCCAGCTGCGTGCACTGCACCTATGCATATGATATCGAGAAGTACATATGCAGAGGATTTTGGAGAACAAAACATTAAATGTATCCCTCGTCCTTCTTAAGTTTCAATTTGCAATAGGGGAAATAGATTTTTCAACTTCCCAATGTAAATTAAAAAACATGTGTCTATTCAATAGGGGAATGGATTCTTCATGTGTATAGAGTAAATTGCGATCTATTACCATTTAAATTAACTTCATCTAAATTTTTCATGTGTTTCTCTCTCTTTATAAATGTTAAAAAAATATCACATTTTACTCTCATGTGTAAATTCCTCTCTCATATGTAAATTCCACATGAGAGAATTCATTGCTTAAAAAAATTAGAGGATTCATTCTCATTTAATAGGAGTGTTTCTGTTCAGCTGGTGCTGAAGCGTTCAGAGGAGTATTATCAGGTGCATATGGCAAATAAAATCATATCAGAGGTCTTTGTGTGGTTAGCTGGATTCGGTGGAAGCCTCCGGCGGAGGGGTGGGTGAAAATCACTACCGATGGAGCTTGTAGAAGGGGTAGCGCTGCTGGTTGGGGTGGTATACTTTGAAATAACAGAGGTACGTGGTTGGGAGGATTTGCAAGAAACCTTGGGATTTCTAGTGCTTTTGTGGTGGAGTTGTGGGGAGTGTTGGAAGGTTTAAAGTATGCAAGACGACTGGGATAGAGAGCAGTTGAGTTGAGTATTGATTCAAGTGCAGTCGTTCAATTGATATAGGCTAGAGGAACGGGAGTAATTTGGGGCTCTCGTTGGTGATGAACATTAGAAGACTTTTGGAGTTGGATTGGGAGGTGACGGTCTCTCATTCGTATAGAGAGGCAAATTGGCGCGCAGATGCTCTAGCAAATATGGGATGTGATTTGGATTGTAATGTTGTTTTTTTTAGACTTGTCCGAGTCTGTTTAAAAATTTGCTTTCTAATGATGTTTTGGGGTTTACTACCCCCAACTTGATTTCGGTATAGTTTTTCTTTTTCCTTAGGCTTAGCCCTCGTTGTAAAAAAGAAATAAAAATAGGAGCGTCGATCTAAATTATATTTTGCCTCAAAACAATAAATCTATATTTAAATAATTTAATTTATTTCGTCAAAATAACAAAATTATACACAGATACAATGTACGGAGTAAATTTTTAAACATGTGCATCTAGTCAAATTATAACATAATGTCATAATGTCACATATTAGATAAATTCCTAAAATATCTCTAAAAATATCTACTTGGTGCAATTTGATCCGCCGCACGTGTAAAATAGTTTTACACTGTCGGTGCATGAAAACTATACACACACACCAGTGCAATATCTGATATGCCCATCCTTTTAAATGTGAGACAGCCGATTATACCACTATGCTTATAATTTTGAGTTCGTCTTCCTCTAGGTTTCAATGGCAGATGATATAATAAGCACTTTACCGGACTCTCTTTTGTGTCACATTCTCTCCTTTCTCGAAGCCAAAGATGTCGTTGCTACAACCATTCTTTCCAAGAGGTGGAGCAATCTTTGGCTCTACGTTCCTGTTCTCGAATTCTATGCTGAATTGGCAGATCAAAACGAAAATTTTTGCTTTAATGACTTCGTCTACTCCGTTTTGCTCTCACGAGGCCCCACAACTTTTATTAAGGCGTTCAAACTCTCCGTTCACTATGATTGGGAAGAAGATTTCCTTCCCACTCTCGGTTTTGCCAAATGGATCAACTTTGTGATACAACGCGGTGTTCAGCATTTGGATCTCTTTCTGGATTTTCCGAGTATACCTAAATTGCCTAATACCATTTTCACCTGCAAAACCCTAGTTTCTCTCTATCTTAATTTTTTCCGTCTAGACCATAGTTTTTCTTCCTTTCAACTTCCCTCACTCAAAACCCTTAATTTAGATTTTATAATTATCCCAAAAGATCTAGATTTTATGTTGATTTTAGCTGCTTGTCCAATTCTTGAAAATTTATCGAGTTATGATATGCAGTGGTTCCATTCTGAGGACTCTGTAAGTTTTAATAAATGGAAAAACTTTAGCTTAAGTAACCTGATCGATGCAAATGTTGATTCCTCTTATTTTCATTTTCCATTGAAAACACTTCACAATGTACAATCTCTCGAGATTTCAATGGCTAAGGTTTGAGTTTAAGAAAAAGAAAAATGTGATGGATATTTTTTTTTTGTTGCTTTTGGGATTTTTAACATGGCTTGTGACGATTTATTTTCTACATATTCCAGATGCAGAGCTTTAATGATTTCATTCCTACCTTTCAAAATTTGGCATTCCTGCACCTTAGATATCTCAATTATCGGTGGCATTTTTTAGTAGAAGTTCTCAAACACTGCCCTAATCTTCAAGAGCTTGACATTGATGAGGTTTGTTAAGAATGATAACTGATTAGTTATTTATCGTTTCCTAACACACCCTTATAGGTTTTTTTTAATTCTATGTCCATTATTAACAGGCTGGGACTTATCCAACCGAGGAAACATGGACTAGACAAGATGACAAAGAAAATTGGATGGACCCAGATTCTGTTCCGCAATGCCTTTCATTACACCTCAAAAATTTCCGTCTTATGAGCTTCTTAGGCCTACAAGGTGAGCTTTTGCTAGCAATGTATATTTTGAAGAATGCAAGGGTTTTACAAACCATGGAAATTTGGAACGTTGGACAACCTGAAATAGGAGTACTATACTCATGTCCAAGGGCTTCATCAACGTGTAAACTTACCGTTAATTATGATCCATGTAAGTAGTAGTTACTCTGTCTTTCCCATCATTTTGCTAGCTTCTACCATGCAACAATTAGTTTTGGTGGTTTGAACTAAAACTTTGATGATCATGAACTGTCTCGATGCACAACTTGATGAAGAGTTGTCCTTAAGTGATATGATCCAGTACATGCTAATCTATTTTATTGCATATCTAGGTTGGTCCATTTTATGAGTACTTAGTTGCATGCTAAATTTTTATTTGATGCATAACCACCATATAGGCTGCTGTTGACGAAGGCAACTTCGTTGTTGTTCTCTCCAGCCATTCCTCTTTTTATTTTGGTGGCGTTTCTTTTGGGTCTTAATTTTCTACTACCCTATATCTATGTGTTTTGGTGTTTTGCTTGATGTTATTCGTGTTCTTGGATTGTTTCTGCGTTTTCCACTGTTCATGAGCATCTTTAGTTTGTTTGTGCATCTTTCTAGTTTGTATACCTCAAGGATTTGTGCCAATAAAAAGGGATACCTGCTTCTCTTCAGTCACTCAGCCTGGTTTCTGGAGGTATAGATTAGGTAGAAGGGATAGATTGTTAGGGGTAATCAGATTAAGGAAAATGAATTCTACATATTTGTCATAGTGAAGAACTATGATTGGCTAATTTCTTTGTATTCCTGCAACATTAAATGTAAGGACCGTAGTACTTGAATTAGAGGAGTTGATCAGTTTTCAAATAAATCATCTTATCTGAATTGTTACTAGTACCAGTGTGATTCCCTTTGTGTGTATTGTCTATGTTTTGGAATTCTTTCTTTTGCCAGATTGATTATGAGACAATCTTAATTTGGCAGTATTGGATGTTCTTTTTCCATGTTGTGCTTTATGTTGCAAGAATTATATAGATGTTGGTTTTACCATTTTGCTGTCTAGATAAGGTCATTTGTTCGAACTTGGGAATAATAGCATATTTGGATTGGAGATTATAGTCGTGTTTTGATGTCTTTCTTTATGTATTTGTTTTCTTAGCCAACTTTGTGAGGGGCATTTCTTTTGAATGTTGTTTGGTCTTAGCTTGGCACATCTTGTGTTATAGTTACAATTGTTTATGTTGATACAAGTTTGGCTTATTAAAAATATTAATTATTGAGTATTTTAACTAAGTGTTTTACTTTTGTTGTTCATTCAGTTGATAATACAAGTGAGGCGTCTTTGGAAGCAAGAGAAGGATCATTTGATGGCAGTGACGATGATTGATATTTTTTAGTTTTTATGTTCCTTTAATCCAAAGACTTATCTTTAGACTATAATGAATTTTGAGTTGTGTTATGGCATTTGATATTATAACTATAAAGTTTTGGAACTGTGATTTCAGCTTCTGGTCATGTAGTTTCACTGGAGTTAGGAAAAGAGGTGCATTTTTATTTGATGGTGAATGGGTTGTAGTTTTTGTTCATTGAAATTTGACATTGAAGAAAGAATTGATATTTTCTTACTGAATTTATTATAAGAATTTCTTTTTGCACCCCACATTATTTCTCATGTGTTCTGTAAAGTTACCAATTTATTCTTGTTTGCATGTTAACTTGCGAATAGGTTTTGCCGCTTAAATAGCGGATTAAAGTCCCCATAAACACACCACACAGATATACTATGACGCTGAAGAAAATCACCAAGACGAACACACTGAGCTTGTTTGCTCGAGCTATCACAAGGTGCTACCTCAAACACTATATCTTCCTGTTTCAGCCTCCCTCCCACCACTAAAACATGATCAAAACTGACAGAAAACTCAACCTCCACCACCATCGGATCCCACAGTGTAATGATCCCACCAGAAGTCTCAACTGAGGATCTAAAAGAAACTACTCACCATCTCCATTTTGGATTCTTGAATACACATGATCACATGTTTTTTTTGTCTTTAATCAAATTTTAAATCTCCTTCATCATTTCAACGCCCGCTAGGAATCTTAATTGAAACAACAAAACACCTTAAAACACTCCTACCTTAAAAGTAACTAGAATGAGTTATTTTTCTTATTCTTTGGCTTGAAGTAACTAGAATGTGTCCCTAAAGTGTCTAAGAAGTTGCTGGCTATCTTCTAATTGTAAATAATCAAGCATACTACAAGACTTGACTGATTGGCTTGATTTAGCATGCATTTGATTTTGCGTTTGAGCCTCCAAACTCATGTTCAGTTTTTCTTCTCATGATTTCATAAAAGCTACAAAATTAAGCTTTGAGATGAAGTGATTTTGATCAAATGTGGAAAAGTTGCTGGGATATGTTTAACTAGCTAGCTCTGTTAAATGTTCTGCATTTTAGGTAGCTAACAATGTTGTATTGTGTCTATTTTGTATACTGTTTCTGTTTTTTTTTTTTTTTAAAATTCAATTTTCTGCAATAATCATTCTTATAAACTAGACTCCCTGTTGTTCAACTTAGGCACACCTTGTGCTTGGTTTCAGTTCTTCCACCCCTTAAAAACATTAATAAAATGCCTATAAATCTATAATAGAAGAGAATAAATTCCCCTAAACTTAGTTCAGTTGATAGAGACCTTGCATTTTATATGCAAGGGCCGAGATTCGAAATTTCATGTTTATGAAAATGGATGTATTACTCAACAATAAAGTTGAGAAAAGCCTATTGAGCAATTCACATACTATATTACCAAAAATAAAACCTATCCAAATTAAATAATTCCTACAAAAAATAAAGCCTATTATGCACTAAAAGATCCATCAAAATAACTGACATAATCTATAGAATCATTCAATTACACCAAGCCAAATTCAATAATTCTAAAAATATACTAGCGATCATCATTTTCAGTAATCTGCAAAATGAGACACATCATAACACAACACAACAAATTACAAATGCAATCATCTAAGAAACAACTTTCAGCTACTCAAACAAATTTAAACCTAAGTTCGCATGATGCAGAGCTCATTGGAAAGAACGATAATTTTGTTTGCATTTCAAGCATCTCCCGGGGATTCATGGACGGTGGACTACATATTGTTATCCTCTTTAAAGATGTTGAATTCAGCATAAGATCTTGTACAAATTGCAACTCATGATGCTGTCCTCTATAATTTGTAATAGTGCACTCTTTGAACTGTGAAGAAAGGCATTTTGGAAATATATTTGGATACCAGAAAAGAGAAGAAACTGATGTTACAAGTTGAGGCATATCAAACACAAGATTTTGAAGTTTAGGACATTTCTCCAACACATCATATAACAAACACCAATTAACATTTCTCTTACAGATAAGCTCCAAATGAGTCAAATTGGAAAACACAGGAACACATCCATATATCTACAAGTAACAAACAGAAACAAATTAGGCATAATAGTGAAATTTGAACAAGAAATATTCCCTCCAGGTTCATTGCATAATTAATGTATCTGGTCTATATTATAGACGAATATAGACCAAGATACGGATGAATTTTGCTTATATACAGAGGGAGTAGATAATAAATTGAATAAATATATATACATACCTCTTCTAACCGAAGAAATTCAACATTAGAAAAGGCTTCCAAAGGAACATTGAAAACAGACAAAGTAGAAATGTCTGCCCTGACCAACTTGGTTAACCTTTTAAACTCTGTATCATACTCATTTGACGAGTTTCCAACAAATATATTTTTTGCTTCAAAATCCTCAAGAATTGGACAACCATTAAGAATTTCCAACAGAAACCAATGTTGAGATAAATAAACTCCATTCAAATGTAAAGTTTTAAGCAATGGAAGGTCAACAGATGACATAGGCATAGCAGTAATGTGTATCACTTTCAACTTGAGAACAACAAGGTTTCTGAAGCTAAAAACACAATTAACATTATGTCTATCAGAAATATGAACATCGAGGTGTTCCATTCCACGTTCTGCAGCAGCAGTTAACCACTTCACAACATCAGATTCCAGTGGCTCGTAGGTACAATTACCATCACATCTGAGGCAGAACCTTTTGATAGGTTTCTGCACACTTCGTGCGTAAATGGTTCGATATACCAGATTTATAAAGCATGGATAAAGTTCACGCCTCCATCGACGATCATCAAAGTCAAGATTGTGAAGTAAAACCCCCCCTAGAGGTCTCCACCTTTTTGAAAGAACATTAGTTGTAAAAACATCTTCGGTTGGGAGAAAAGAGATAATGTGACAAATGATTTCATCTGGCAACGCACTAATCCGATCATCAATCATCTGCATTACAAAACCCAAAGGATCAATTAAAAAAAATGCAACAACATAGTGTGTGTATCAGTTTAAAACAAGTACAGCAATATTAACTACCACGCTCGTGCACAAATTTTGTAAGACCAAACAAGACGTATATGATTAACCAAAAAAGTTATGCATCATTGTGAAGGTCCCTCTGATACTTTAGACTTAGAAGTAACAAAAAAGTGGCAGTGACTAGTTTTCTCTTTAGAAGAAAAAAAGTGGATCAAACTGTGTGCATGTTGCTTCTCTACGGCAGAAGAATGCGAATTTAGTGAGCATATAACAACTCTGGCTTGACTGTTTTGATGATTTTATTGAAAAGTTGCATTCGGAGTCTGAAAGACATGATGTGGAACCAAAATTATGAGATGATGACAACTCATCATTCACTCCTTGGATGTCAGAATTAGAAGATACACTACATGCTTCAGAATGATCAATTTCACCGAGTTATACCAGCCATGGTTGTTAGGATCGCACTCTACATCGTGCGAGCGTACAACCTTGCAATTTATTTACAAAACTCCCACCGTGTCGGAGCGGATCAAATATTGGTGCTCTAAAGGTACTGTTTTTTTTTAAAGTCCATTGATGCTTCACATATAACAAAAATTATTGATAAGATCTTAAAGAAAATGTTGTGCAGATTGTGACTCACAGCGCAGCAAATTACAAAACATTAATCTAGCTGCCTGCCAAGTACATGCAGAGTATCCTGGATGCCATGACGGTATAGTCATAGAAAAAGTATGATTGAAACAATGAATTCCTGGATAGTTCAACTGGTTAAACTAGTTGAGATAAGGGTTAAGGAGTTAGAGGTTCAAGGTTCAAGTCAAGGAGAAAACTAACATAACATTCTAATATAGTAGCAACTAACAATTTGCCATTAAAAAAAATACACATGATAACATTACAAAATATACGGGAGGACCACGGTTTGATCCCGCAACTCAACACACCTATTTTTTCAAATTATTGTTAGAGACATTTTAAGAAACAGCAGCTATGAAATCAATGGATTTTCACCAAGATGGTTAAATAATTACTGAATGCTGACCTCGATTGAAAGTGAAATGAAGTGAACTGTTGCTTCTTGACTTAGATCCTTGTTGACTCTTCTTCTTCCTCTGTCTGTCTCTCTTTCGGTTGTGAGTAGGGTTAAAGTGTTTCTTCTCGATTTATTTACTTCTGTGCTTAGTAATTTGCACCATTTATTCCTTTTTAACAAAGTTTGTTTTCTTTATAAAAACAAAGTTTGTTTTCTTTTTTAAAAAAGATTTGTTTCTTCTTATCTTTAAATTTAAACAAATTTTTTTTATCTATAATAATTTAAAATAGGAAAAAGAAACTGATAATAGGAATTTCTTAGAGAAAAGATAGTAATTGTTTGTTACGATATAAAGATAACATATTAAATTTATTGAAAAAAATAAAGTGTGTGAAAAAAATAAAAAAATTTAATGAATTTTTTTTTATCAAATTTAAAGAATTAAAATAAAGGTATAATAAAAAAAATGTAAAATACAGTTTGTCAATTTGATCTTACTGCATGTAAAAAAAATGAGATATTTATTTAACACTTCTTTATCTCGATCAAAGGACTTGGTATTCCTATATAAAAAAAAAAAAAGACTTGGTATTCCAAAGGATCAATGCCATGGAACATCCAATAAAAAATTCTTGATTTATTTAATCCCAACAATATTTTTAATGCACTCATATAGCACTACTACCCTATACTCCAAAAAACATTTATGAAATTTATCCATTTTCGCAATTATTAAGAAATTTAGATACAGTCGAATTTTTATTTTATTTTTGAAGAAATTTAGATGTAGAGAGTGAAATAATCTTAATAATCACATTAATGAAATTTACATTGAAAAAAATATAAGAATTGTTCCGTGTGTCTCTAAATATAAATATTCATTTGATAAAAAAAAATTATTTAAATACATAAATAGTTATTGCAAATATAAAAAAAATTAGTTTATGTAAATATATTTTTAGTTCTTACGGTTATACTTTTTACATTCGGTCATCCTTATTTTATTTTATTTTAGTTCCTATAAAATTGACTATTCATATTAAAATTGATATTTTTAGGAACTAAAACAAAGTATCAATAACTTAAACAAAAGATTGTATTTCGTCAAAAAAAAAAAGATTGTATATTTGCGATGACAAAAAAGATTAGTTTATCAATAACTTAAACAAAGGATATATGTCATTTTTCTTTTGGTCCTTTTTATTTTAACCCTGCAAAATCAGTTTAATTATGTATTGATTCAAAAAAAGTTTAATTATATATTTCATCCCTACAAATAAACATTTTTTATTTTTAGTCTTCACAATTTTTTTGTTTGATTTTGTAAGGATATATGTCATTTTTCTTTTGGTCCTTTTTATTTTAACCCTGCAAAATCAGTTTAAACATGAACAAAAAAATTAGCCAATCATAAATATGTACAATTAGTATTTCGACCAATTGGCATATCTTGAGAGTTCAACCATGTAAGTATTCTTAATTTAGTTCCGTGAGCTTAGCTTAGTTGGTTGGACATATGCAGGGGATCGGAGTTCGAACCCCAGTCATCTCATTTATCCACTTTAATGGTGGAATTTCGAGCCATTAGGCTACTTGACCAAAAAACAGTATTCTTAATTTAAACATCATTAAAACGTTACTTTTTGTAATTTTACACCTAAATTCAATTTTAGTCAAACCTATCCAAACAATACAGTATGTCTCTACAAAATCACTAACAAATCAAAACATAAATTATACTACTTTACTTTCAACTTAATTTTAAACGAAATCAACTTTACAATATCAAAATTCATTAAGAATCAAGTTTAACCATAATCTTTGGGTCAAAAAAAAAAAAAACCATTGCAAAATCCAACACACACTTACATTAGAAGATGATAAGATAGACATCAAAATCCCATAATTATGTGGTACAATTTTGAAATACACATTCAAAGCAATGGGTTCTACAAAGCCTCCAAATAGTATTAAACATCCAAATACCAAATAGAAACATTTTTCTGTCCTTTCTTTAGGAAATTGATACTTCAATCCTTCAAAATAAGGTCACCTTCTACTTGTAGCTTGGGAAAAAACATTAGTAGCAACATTATCTATCAGGAGTTCAGTTCCACCACCCTCTTCATGCATATTTTGAAAACATTGGTAGCTTACAAACAACTCACAGTTACTCTTGTTCTACATACTTGCAAGTGATTATCAAAGCATCGTCATCAAGTGCATATATCTACCATGTCCAAAATCATTCTCCCTACAAATAAATGGTTTACTTCCATACTCCTAATGAGTAACAATACTGTGAAAAATGGTACCAAACCCTATTGGAACATACCCTTCTTATGGGTCAAAATACTGAATGAAATCAACTTCCATAATGAAATTTGCAGCACGTCGTCATCATTCTTGTCCCTGTTTTCTGAAATCAATAGGAAAAGAAAAAAATAAGAAAAAAAACACTAAATATATATTTCTTCCATCATTGTTCTTCATATCAAGAACCTTAAAAGGTTTTAGTAATGGAACTCTTGGAAAAATGCAAGATATTCTTGTTTATCAAGACAAGAGGTAAAAAAATACTATTGTAGGATTAGTTCATTGCTGAATCAAACCATTTTATTACAAACCAAAATAAAGTACATTTTCCATTTTGACAGCTTCTACCATGCACACAACACAACCATTTCATGTTAACAATAAATCAGTCCTCAAGCATCTTAGTTAGGGTAATAATAGTACTAATGCTATGGCTTATCTTTGTAGCTAATAAAATTAATAAATTATTACCACATAGAATTAATCATGCCGCAAAGATAAAAGTTGAATAAAGAATATAATGACAAGAGTTTATGCTGAACACAAAAAACAAATGGAAGATAATGCAAAAGAAATAGAACTTGATTATTTTGTTAGCGAAGCGTATCTCCTATTTTTCAAGGTTGAATGTGTTGTTTTTTATTTTTCTTTTGGGTCTGGCTATTAGCATACACGCACTGGTGAATAAGGGTATGCATGGTTTAAAAACCAAACCGAACCAAACCAATGGTGGCACTTGCTTATATTTTGTTCTTGAAGTTAGCAAAACTGATGGAGCCCAGCTAAAAGATCCTCAGAAAATATCGTCTCTGTCACTAATATCAAACTAATCGTGTCAATCCCCCCTCCTCCCAATTTACTCTCATCCTATGTTTAACTAACTGCCACATTAGCAGTGCTTTTCTTCATAAACTCTCCACACTTTTGGATTCCCTTTACTGCCAAGTAACATGTCTCCATAAAAAACTGTGATTCTAACAGGTAAAATTTAAGATAAGTTCTACTCAAAGGAAGTTGTAGCATTAATTTATCGTTTAGCACAAGGGCATATCCTGCCAATTTATATGTTATGACTATAAAAAGATAGCTAAGTAAGCATTCTTTTGAAAATACAACTACTTCTTAAGTCTCCGTTCATGCTTCTTGTGTAAAAGAATAAAAAAGGTGCAAATGTGAGGAAAAAACTTACAATTACCACCCTCCTACCTCATGGTTATACATCAAATCAAAGTGAATGAATGTGATGAAAGTGAATGAAATATGTACATTGTGTGTGGCTAAAAGATCACACACCTATTCATAATGAAGCTGCAATAATTACATTCAATGTCTAGGAAGTTGTAATGACTAGGAATACTAACAAATAGTCGAGGATGTTGTAAAGTCAAGGAATAATAAAAATACACAGACTTCCAACATAAACAAGTAAAACAAAGAAGGAAAATGCTAATAGTGCACCTGGTGCACTAGTTAAGCACATAAATAAGGAAATTTTGTAAGCAAGTACTACATATATCAATTACGGATCAATTTCCCTCAACTTGTGCACCGAGACAAAGTTCATGACCATCAAAGTTTTAATTCAAACTACCAAATCTAGCAGTTGCATAGTAGAAGCTAACTAAATGGCAGAAAGAACAGAGGAACTATTGCTTACTTTGGAACGTTGATAAATTGTAACTTTACACGTTGTAGAGGCCCTTGGGGAAGAGGATAATAGTCTTTTTATTTTGTCCTGTCCAATGTTCCTGATTTTCATGGTTTGCAAAACTCTTGCATTCTTCAAAATATACCTTGCAAGTAGAAGGTCACCTTGTAGGCCTACGAAGTTGAATAGATTGCAAGTTCTAAGGTGTAATGTAAGACATTGCGGAACAAAATCTGGGTCCACCCAATTTTGTTTGTCATTTTTTCTAATCCATGGTTCCTTGCCTAAGTAAGTCTGTTAATAATGCAAATGAAATCAAATAAGGTCGAGTTGTGTGTTAAGAGTTTCACACTAATCGAGACAAGGAAATTTATCACCTCACAAGACTATTTTGTAAGGTCATTAGACAAAACCAAAATTCTAAGAGCATATAAGTATGAAAAGATAAATCAGATATGATGATCCTTAACAAACCTCATTAAGGTCAAGTTTTTGAAGCTTAGGACAGTGGTTGAGAACTTCTACTAAGAATTTCCCGTTATAATGGAGAGAAGAGCAAACAAACTCCAGTTGGGTCAAATTATGAAAAGTAGGAATAGAATCATTACGGTAATTCACCTAGAATACAGAGAAAAACAAATTGTCAAAAATCAGTTGAAATTCTCAATTATCAACAACAAAGAAGGAATACTAAATACAAATTATCACATTTGATTCCATAAGTAGGTATCATCATAAATCATAAACAAACCTTGTCAATTTCTAAGCGCAGAGAATGTACGTTATGAACTGCTTTCAACGGAAAATGACAGTGAAAGCAATCAATATTAGCTCGGATCAAGTTACTTAAGCCAAAGGTCTTCCACTCGTCACAAGTAAGAGATTCCTCAGAATCAAACAATACATTAAATGTAAATAAATCCTCAAGAATTGGACATCCATTCAAGAACAGCATAAAATCTCGAAGTTTAGGGAACCAAATATTGTCCAAATGAAGGGTTTTAAGTGATGGAAAAGCAACAGAAAAAAAAGAAGTCTCTTCCACAATGAAACCAATAAGCTTGAGAACCACAAGGGTACTACAACTGAGAATAGTGATTGGCAAATCAATACAAGACATAGTTTCATCCAATACCACACGGAGATCAATGTACTCAACACCGCGTTGTGTAACAAATTTGACCCATTTGATGATAGTGTCCATGGAAGAGCGAGGATAGAGAATTTGATCATCTTGATAAGTAAAATCAAAGTAGAAAGTCTTAATTGGAAATGAGGGATCTCGGGAGAGCAAAACGGAGTATACGAAATCGTTAAAGTTAATATATGCATTTTGATTTGTGACTGTGGTGTTGAAGTAGAGAACTGGAACTGAGAGCCAGAGATGTTTCCATCTCGTTGAAAGAACGCTTGTGGCAACGGCATGTTTGGTTTGAAGAAAAGAGAGAATGTGACAGAGAATGGCGTCTGGTAATGTGCTTATTATATCTTCTTCTGCCATTGAAATTGATATTTGGAAACAGTGAAAATGGGATTGTTATATGCAATTGAAGTACATTTGGAGTTGTTGTTTTACATCACATTCTTAATTTGTGAAGTTGAAAGGGGTTAGGGTTACCTCGTTGATTTTGAGACGAAGAAGATTCTTATTGAAGGAGAAAACTCGTTGTCATTGCGCTATTACAAATTTACAATGTTAAGGTTCATGCTTCTTATCAGAAAAATATAATTGAACCGATCATTCAAAGTAATCCAAACTAAAAAGAACCAATTTTTATGGTTAGGTGATCAAAAACCGAACCAAATCAATTGAAAACCGATATGGTTTGGTTCGGTTCTCGGATTAAGTTTTCAAGAACCGATGAAAATTGAACCGAATCAATAGATATATATTGTTAAATTAATATCTTTTTGGATAAAATATATTTTCAGTCCCTTTTTTTATATTGAGTTTTGGTTTTCGTTCATATACTTTAAGGAAAATGTTAACTTAAAATAATAAAAGTACATTAAAAGTTGTGTAGTCAATGTTTGAAAAATAAGAAAAGTGTTATTTCCAATGCAAAATTAGCATGACACATACTTTAAAATGGGAGTGGTTATGGTGCATAAGCTTTTTCCTTATGCACCGTGCATAAATAATGAAAATTACTTAATGCACCCCTCAGATTGCTTAGCACACCCCCCAGATTACTTAGCGCACCCCCCATATTTCTAACGCACCCCCTAAATTTCTAATGCACCCCCTAAAAATCTGGGGGGTGCGCTAAGTAATTTGGGAGGTGCACTAGAAATATGGGGGGTGTGCTAAGCAATTTTAGATATTTATGCACGGTGCATAAACATGGCTTATGCACCATAACTTATGCCCTTTAAAATCACTTTTTTTTTTTTTTTTGCTTTCGCACCGGTTCCGACCCACCAAAGGTGGGCGACTAATCCGGCTCGTGCGTAGAGGCATGCGCACTGGCCAAGCGTTGTTCCCCCTGAGAATCGAACCCGGTATTCCCCGGATACGTCCTTGGAAGGAGCTCCTTGCCACTTGAGCCCAATCAACTTGGTTTAAAATCACTCTTTTTAGTCCATAATTAATTTTTTGTTTTGATGTTAGTCATAAATGTTAGGTCAATAGTTAGTTGACTAACGGAAGTCCAAGTGGCGATTACACGTTGGATGTCGTTGACACGTTTTTTATTCTCGACCAAAAGAATTTTTTTATAAAAAATCTGACGTGACAGTCTATGTAGGATGCCACGTGTCAACGTTGAATTTGATAAATTCGAAGGGTGCGCAAGAAAACAATTAGGTTGGAAAAAAAACCTACTTGGTAAGAGTTAAACATGAACAAAGACAAAACACTTATGAGCCCGAAATGAAAGGTACGACAAATAAGGCTTTATTCTTTTTTTTTTGGGTATTGAAGAGGGCAAAGCCCACAGGAAGAAGAAACTACAAGGAAATCAACCTGGGGGTGGTATTCCCCACCATATCAGCATGATAAAGCTCACTAATTTGAGTTGTTTGAACTGGACAATAATCAAAATACATAACATCATAACTAAGGGAGCATCCTAAATTAGCCATCCCATCTACACACTTGTCTGCTTCGCAGTACATATGTATAATCTCGACAGTCCAATCCATAGCCAACAAAGTCCTGATACGCTTCAGCAAGGAGTAACCCATCACGCTGCTCGAAGTTCCATTATTCACCACACGAACAACCGCTTCTGAGTCGATGTTAAGCTCTACCTTCTTGAATCCCAAACGATGAGCAAAACGCAAACCTTCGACAACTCCCCAAAGCTTAGCGATGAAAGCGCTACACAACCCCACACACTTTGCAAAACCACCTAACCATTCTCCTTGACAACCACGAATCACGCCACCACAACCTGCAACTTTGCTATCTTTATACGCTCCATCTATATTAAGCTTAATGAATTGCGGCTTAGGAGGACTCCATCCAATAAAGACCACTCTTGATTACGTGATGCTACAACATGGTTATTTGATGCAACATTTTTATACTCTTTCGGCGGTTGGATTATGTGACTTACCGGCCAATAAGGTCCAACAAAATCATCATCATGACACACAAACAATGGCAACTTAAAGCCCAGAATTCACACCAAGCTCCACTGCTCCCTCTCCATTATTCAAATAAGGCATTATTCAACCATATAAGTATTTTTCTTAATTTAAACAACATCATTAAAACATTACTTTTTGTTGCAGAAGATAAGAATAAATTATGGAGGCCTGATTTCCCTGTGCACTATTCAAATCCATTTTTTAATTTTACAGCCAAATTCAATATTAGTCAAACCTATCCAAACAAAGATGTCTCTACAAAATCACTATTACTCTATCAACAAATCCAAACATAAATTACTTTACTTTCAACCTTACAATATCAAAATTCATTCAGAATCAAGTTTAACCATTGCAAAATCCAACAGACACTTACATTTGAAATACACATTCAAAGCAATGGGTTCTATTAAGCCTCAAAATAGTATTAAACATCCGAATACCAAGCAGAAACATTTTTCTATCTTTTCTTTAGGAAATTGATGTTTCAATCCTTCAAAATAAGGTCACCTTCAACTTGTAGCTTGGGAAAACATTAGTAGCAACACGATCTTTCTGGAGATGCATTATCTATCAGGAGTTCAGTTCCACCACCTCCCCTCTTCATGCATATTTTGAAAACATTGGTAGCTCCCAAACAACTCACAATTACTCTTGTTCTACATACTTGCAAGTGATTATCAAAGCATCATCATTCATCATCAAGTGCATATATCTACTACCATGTCCAAAATCATTCTCCCTACAAATAAATGGTTTACTTCCATATTCCTACTGAGTAATAATAGAGTTAAAACTGGTACCAAACCTTATTGGAACATACCCTTCTTATGGGATAAAATACTGGATGAAATCAACTTCCATAATGAAATTTTCAGCACGTCGTCATCATTTTTCTCCCTGTTTTCTGAAATCAATAGAAAAAGAAAAAATAAGAAAAAAAACTAAATAGAAATTTCTTCCATCATTGTTCTTCATATCAAGAACCTTAAAGATTTTAGTCATGGAATGGAACTCTTGGAAAAATGCAAGATATTCTTGTTTATCAAGACAAGAGGTAAAAAAAATTAAGCCATTATTGGTATAGCTTGGCTGTTTGCCCAAACTAGGACAATACTATTGTAGGATTAGTTCATTGCAGAATCAAACCATTTTATTACAAACCAAAATAAAGTACATTTTCCATTTTGACAGCATCTACCATGCACATTGTTAAGAAGTCTCACATCGGTTGCGAGATGGCCTTAATATGTGTCTATAAGTAAGAGGCAATCATCACCTTACAAGCTGGTATTGTAAGGATGAGTTAGGCCCAAAACTCAATTATAAGACACACAACACAACCATTTCATGTTAACAATAAATCAGTCCTCAAGCATCGTAGTTAGGGTAATAATAGGTCTAATGCTATGGCTTAACTTTGTGGCTAATAAAATTATTACCACATAGAATTAATGATGCTGCAAAGATAAAAGTTGAATAGAAAATATAATACAAGATAAATAAAATATGGTGGTCATACTTATACCTCTGATATGATGACAAGAGTTTATGCTGAACACAAAAAACAAATGGAAGATAATGCAAAAGAAATAGAACTTGATTATTTTGTTGGTGAAGCGTATCTCCTATTTCTCAAGGTTGAATGTGTTGTTTTTTATTTTTCTTTTGGGTCTGGCTATCAGCATGGTACCAATACATTTTGACTTGTGATGTGTGAACCGTGAAGTCCAGATACAAATTTATCGTTTAGCACAAGGGCATATCCTGCCAATCTATATGTTATGTCTCAACTTTTACCTTCCACAAACCTCCCAGTTGTTTCATGCAGTAACACGAATGTACAACCATTTATGCCATATTATATTAACCAACCTGAAGCATTGGTACCATGCTTAATTTTGCTATCAAACAATAATCTAAGGACTCTAAAACTCATTTAAATAGACTTAATATGACTTTTATATTCTATGTTAGATATTACACTTATTAAGGGGATTTCATATTCTGTTAGTGGCGCTCATGGGGTTTTGTTCTTCCGAGGGTGTCCCCTTCTATATAGGACTACTCCTTTCACATAAAAAAAAACTATCAACCGTACATACTTACATATTTCATCCTAATTTCTCCTATTTATGATTGATATCCCCTCTAACAACCTAAACCATCCTCTTGCTAAGTAACTGCAATTGTCCGCCGCCTAACTTGTTTCCCTTCAGATTGATGTCTAAGCTACCTGAATTAATAGAGAAAAGAAAAGTATTATTAATGATTAAAAAGTACCTATTATAGGCCCCTCAAATGAAGAAAGAATTCCCAATTGCCCAACCCTAAGGTTCTAACTGAACAATGATCAAAAGATACCCCCCATTATTCTATCCTCCATCCTATATAACAAACTCACTCACTCTTGTAACTAACTTTCCCCTCCCAATGGGCCTTAGACAATTTGGGCCTACAAGTCCATATAAGATACCTATTATAAGCCCATTAGCTTGTTTAGGAGACATGGATTGATGTAGGAAGAATTTACTGGTCTGATACACTCTTCAGTTTAGCAGCAGGGTAATACATGGTATTCTGTTTATTGGGCGACTTTACTAGGTGTTGAAAATGACAATATTAAAGGAGTAAGACTGATGTACATCATTTTGTCAAAAAAAAAAAAAATAGACTGATGTACATCATATATATGAACATATCTTGTGCCTGAATTTACAATACCGACAAAACTTCCTTTTGCCTTTCATTAAAATGATACGATCAATGCATGTTATTTATTTCAAATTTTCAACCTTCCGGCTGCAAGTACCAAAGGATTATTTAGACCTAACTTTGACCTTATTGTACGCATGTTTGGCATAGCACACACACACACACACACACACACACACACACATATATATATATATAACTTGAGGGATGTTGAAGTTTTTTGGGGAAGTTAATTGGAAAAATAGTTTAAATTAACATAACATCCAAATCATCTAATTGTTTGTATTACGATAAAATCCATATTAATCGAAACTATCTAACTCATCAGAATTAGGTTCCAGTTTTCATCCCAATTTTGTTCTTTGTATTTTCCATGGTTATAGCATATTAATGGGATGTTTTCTGACATTTCTCCTAACACCAAATTTATGTTCAAGCACTGTAAGACACTATAAATAAGAGAAACAATAATATCTCTTCTTCAAAATTATAGTGATCACTGATCACTGATAAAATACTAACCTGCAAACAGGAAAAAATGTAATAAATTAAGAATAATTGAGACTACAACTGAGCCTATCACAACCAACCAGCTATACTACTTTCCATTGATATCTAAATCTTTCTACTGTGACAGTGAAATTAATTAATACACTATAAAAAGATAGATTTTTTTTTACTGATATAAAAATATAGATAAGTAAGCATTCTTTTGAAAATACAACTACTTGTTAAGTCTCCGTTCATGCTTCTTGTGTAAAAGAATAAAAAAGGTACATGGCAAACATGAGGATATAATTTACAATTGCCACCCTCCTACCTTATGGTTATGCATCAAATCAAAGTTTAGCATACAACTACTTATAAATGGATCAATGTGAATATGAAGTTATTGAAATATGTAAATTCTGTGTATCTAAAAGATCACATACCTATTTATAATGAAGCTGCAATAATTACATTCAATGTCTAGGAAGTTGTAATGACTAGGAATAGTAACAAATGGCCTAGGATACTATAAAGTTAAGGAATAGTAAAAACACACTGACTTTTAACATAAGTTATAAACAAGTAAAACTAAAAAGAGGTAAGCAGGTACTACATATATCAATACGGATCACTTTCCCTCAACTTGTGCACCGAGACAAAGTTCATGACCATCAAATTTTTAATTCAAACTACCAAATCTAGCAGTTGCATAGTAGAAGCTAACTAAACGGCAAAAAGGGCAGAGGAACTACTGCTTACTTTGGAACGTTGATAAATTGTAACTTTACACGTTGTAGAGGCCCTTGGGGACGAGGCTAATAGTCTTTTTATTTTGGCCTGTCCCACGCTCCTGATTTTCATGGTTTGCAAAACTCTTGCATTCTTCAAAATATACCTTGCAAGTAGAAGGTCACCTTGTAGGCCTACGAAGTTGAATAGATTGCAAGTTCTAAGGTGTAATGAAAGACATTGCGGAACAAAATCTGGGTCCACCCAATTTTGTTTGTCATCTTTTCTAATCCATGGTTCCTCGCCTAAGTAAGTCTGTTAATTAATAATGCAAATGAAGTCAAATAAGGTCAAGTTGTGTGTTAAGAGTCCCACACTAATTGAGGCAAGGAAATTTATCACCTCACAAGACTATTTTGTAAGGTCATTAGACACAACCAAAATTCTAAGAGTATATAGTATCAAAAGATAAATCAGATATGATGATCCTTAACAAACCTCTTTAAGGTCAAGTTTTTGAAGCTTAGGACAATGGTTGAGAACTTCTACTAAGAACTTCCAGTTATAATGGAGAGAAGAGCAACTAAACTCCAGTTGGGTCAAATTATGAAAAGTAGGAATGGAATCATTACGGTAATTCACCTAGAATACAAAGAAAAACAAATTGTCAAAAATCAGTTGAAATTCTCAACAACCAACAACAAAGAAGGAAAACAGACACAATACAAATGATCACATTTGATTTCATAAGGCATAAGTAGGTATCATTATAATCAAACCTGGTCAATTTTTAAGCGCAGAGAATGTACGTTATGAACTGCTTTCAACGGAAAATGATTGTGAAAGCAATCAATATCAGCCCGGGTCAAATTAGTTAAGCAAAAGCTTTTCCACTCATCAGAAGTAAGAGATTCCTCAGAATCAAACAACACATAAAATGTAGATAAATTCTCAAGAATTGGACATCCATTTAAGAACAAGATAAAATCTCGAAGTTTAGGGAACCAAATATTGTCCAAGTCAAGTGTTTTAAGAGATGGAAGAGAAACAGAAGAAAAAGAAGTATCTTCCATACTGACAGAAAGAAGCTTGAGAACCACAAGGGTACTACAATTGAAAATAGTGATGGGCAATTCGGTAAAACCACCCCCTGGTTCCAATTCCGCATAGAGATCAATGTACTCAACACCACGTTGTGTAACAAATTTGACCCATTTGGTGATAATTTCCACGGGGCTGTGAGGACTGAGAATTTCATGCTCATGGAAAGTAAAATCAAGGTAGAAAGTCTTAATGGGTAATGCGGGATCTCGAGAGAGTAAAACGGAGTATACGAAGTTGATAAAGCGAACGTAGGTGGTTTGATCTGTGACTGTGGTCTTGAAGCGCAGAACTGGAACTGATAGGTGGAGATTCTTCCATCTCTTTGAAAGAATGGTTGTGGTAACGGATTGTTTGGTTTTGAGAAAAGAGAGAATGTGACAGAGAATCGCGTCTGGTAAAGTGCTTATTATATCATCTACCTCCTCCGCCATTGACATTGACAATAGAGGAAGGAAGCTATGTAATTGGGGAGTGTTATATGCAATTGAAGTACATTGCAGTTATTGTTTTGCATTCAGATTCTTAATTGGTGAGGTTGAAAACTTCTACGATGTCAAGACATAATCATGAAGATGGTAATTGTTTTGAGCATTTGAGAATGATAAGGCAAGTGTTCTTAAAGTTGTTCAGTGTTTTGGAACGAAATTACGGTCCAAAACCAACGAAAGGCATGGTCATATACATGAATAGGTTAAAATTTTCTTATATATATGTTAAGTCAAACAGCTTCAATTTGCAATACACAAGAAAAACTTCAATATTCTTGAGAAACCAGCTTCAGGTTAGATTTTAATTGGGTTAATAGAGTTGAAATGTGTGATTTCAAATCGAATTAGTATTAGGTTAAAAACAAAAATATCTATTGAACCTTTTTAAATGTGGTCAACCGATTTAACAAATAGATTTTGATTCAAGTTAACCAATTTAAAAAATATTTTTAATCGAATCAAATCCGACTTAAAAGCAAATAAGTTATTAAATCGGCAATTTTTAAAATCATACATTGAGCCAATTTAAAAGTTGCTTTTAACTTATTTAAAACGTGCTTTCAACCAATTTAAAAGCTGTTTTTTGAGGTATTCATGAATATCAATGTCAATTTTTTTGTTCTAAAAAGCTGAGGAGTAAATAAAAGGCAAAATGCATCCAGAGATCCTTTAAGTTTTACGTTTGTAACAGATAGGTCCTTTAAGTTTTTTATGTAACAAATAAGTCCTTTAAGTTTTTTAAGTAACAAATATGTCCTTTAAGTTTATAATTTGTAACATCTAGGTCCTATTTTTTAAGTAATTGAAGGACCTAAATGTTACAAATTACAAACTTAAAGGACCTATTTGTTATTTAAAAAACTTAAAGGACTTATTTGTTACTTAAAAAACTTAAAGGACCAATCTGTTACAAACGTAAAACTTAAAGGATCTATGAATGCATTTTGTCTAAATAAAAATACACATCAACATTATCCATATGTAATTTTGCATCCTAAATTTGTATGGATACGCATCAATATGTGGATACAACGCGACACATAGACGCCACCCACATGCCATAGAATCGTCGTACCGGTGTCTCCCACGGGGCCTGTATAAACAATTACATTTGACTTCCCATGGAGGAAAAACAAAAGAATAATACAAACAAGAACTACAATCAAAATTCGCTATATTTCATAGGACTAAACTATAAGATCCATTTCATATGCCAAAAATCAAAATAACCAATGAAATTCGCTATGTTTACATAAATTAAACTACAAAATAAGTGTGCAGTATCACTTAAGCATCATGAACCAAAAAACAAATTGTTCATTCTACATACAAGATACATGACTTGAAGCATGCTAACTGATAGTTATGGAGTTCAGTACCCCCACCTCCACTCTTCATACATACTTTCAAAACATTATAATATAGCTACCATGTCCAAAATCATCCCCTCTACAAACAAAAATCAACGGTTTCCTTCCATAGTCCTGCTGCGTAATATCAATTTTAGGAAAGCAAAAAAAGACAGGTAAAGTAAAATCAATTTTAAGATATAATATTAAAAAAAAATGATATATCTGCAGATTTACATAACATGATCATTAAAATTTGAAAAACAAAATCCAGAATAATAATACCATACCTCACAATGATCTGTTCAAACTTCTTGTTGGAGCTAGGTACTACTCCACACAAAAACTTCATTATTCCGCTAAAAAATTTAAAAAGAAGAGAAGAAAGAAAACATGAGATGTGGAGTTTAGAAAATAAGTCCACATGAAGAAAAAAAATCCTTAGATTCAAATATTTATATTAACTGGAACTAATTGAATATAATTGTGTTGTCACCGTAAAGGAAACTGAGTGTGTGCTACTGTGCTAAAGCAAAGTATTAAGTTATAGCTCGAGGAATCTAAAATTTGAAGAATTTGTTGGTCTGAACAAAAAACTATCGTCTTTCGATTAGCAGCAGGGGAATGCTGAAGGCAAGGTGCTGGAGTTGGAATGGTTGTTGTATCAGTGCAGATGTATGACAAAATAAGAGTGAAAATAGTGAATGCAAACAAATTCTGGTTGTTCCTCGAGATACAGTGTTGTCTTAGGTGTGTTTGAAATTGAATGTTGCATATATTTTCAGATATAAGGGAATTGGAAGGGTATGAATTTGGAGCATTGGAATGTAAGAATGAGGATGACAGCTGCAGCAAATTTTTTGAGCGACACTATCTTCTTGTGTTATTAGTGTTCTGTGAAGTTGTGTCTGTGTTTGTTCTTTATTAAAACTCAAGTGACTGGAGGGAACAGTAATGCAGCCGGCATAAGATGCTTAAAGTTATGGATGTTGTTGCAACTTGCCCCACCGTGGAACTATGCTGTTATTACTAGCACAATACAAGTTACAGGCATATGTATTTTCCATATTAATCGAAACTATCTAACTTAGCTCTTGAATTAGGTTTCAGTTTTCATCCCAATCTTTCCCCTATGTATTTTCCATGGTTATGTTTATTGCATATTAACTAGCTGTTTTCTGACTTTCCTCCTAATACTGCCTTTATGTTCAAGCACAGTAATAAGAGAAAGTGTATTATCTATTCTCCAAAACTACCGCGTTTATGTTTCCTGAGACCAAAACGGAACCTAACACAAATAACAGCAAATTTGTCTTCCCATTAAAATCATCCTTTATACTACATTGTCTACATAAATACAATATATTGATGACCAGAGAACTTTCCCACAATGCCTTTGTTAGTATCCAAATATCTTACAAAATGCTTGCATAAGCCTTATCCTATTAGTCAAGTCCAACTATATGGATCAAACGACCCCATTATGACTTGTCAAATAACTAAGTCTTCAAATAGAACATTTAGGACCTAAGCGCTAAATAAGGATTTCTTAAAAATACAACTACTTGTTTATTTTTGTCCATGTACACTAATTTACAATTTCACAATCTTACTGTATGGAATGGTTATGCATCAAGTCAGAATTTAGCATACAACTACTCATGAAAATGGGTCAACGAGGACATGAAGTCAAAAAGTAAAAATAAAATTATGTAAGCCAGTACTATATCATTTAAGGATCACTTTCCCTCAACTTGTGTACTGAGATGATGTTTATTACCATCAAAGTTCAAACCAAAAAATCAAGCAGTTGCATGGTAAACATAAATAAAATGAAAGAAAGGATGGTGTAACTAATACTTACTTGGAGAATTAAAAACTGTAAGTTTACATGTTGCAGAGGCCCTTGGACACGTGGATATTAGTCTTTTTATTTTGGCCTGACCAACGTTCTTGATATTCATGGTTTGTAAAACTCTTGCATTCTTCAAAATATATTTTGCTAGCTTAACCTCACCTTGTAGGCCTAAAAAGTTGAACAGATTGCAAGTTATAAGGTGTAATGAAATGCATTGCGGAACAACATCTGGGTCTACCCAATTTTCTTTGTCATCTTTTGTAGTCCATTTTACCTTGTTTAAGCGGGCCTTTTAATAATGCACATAAAATCAAGTGAAAAATATAAAGTTGTGTTAGAGTACCACACTAATTGAGACAGGGAAATTTATCACCTCACAATCCTATTTTGTAGAGTAACCAAATTCCAAGAGTACTCTATGAAAAGATAAATGAAATATGATCCTTAACAAACCTGATCAATGTTAAGCTCTTGAAGCTTAGGGCAGTGGTTGAGAACTTTTATTAAGAATTGCCAACCATAATTGAGAGAAATAAGCTCCAATTTTGTCAAATTATGAAAAGTAGGAATCAAATCATCAAGGTAATGTACCTGGAATATGTAGAAAGATAAATTGTTAAGTAGAAATCACTTTTTTCTTTTTATCCCATCATTGGTAAGTAATATCATAAACAAACCTGGTCAATGTCTACGCGCAGAGATTGTACGTTATGAACTGCTCTCAACGGAAAAGGACTATAAAAGCAATCAATATTAGCTCGGATCAAGTTACTTAAGCCAAAGGTCTTCCACTCGTCACAAGTAAGAGATTCCTCAGAATCAAACAATACATTAAATGTAAATAAATCCTCAAGAATTGGACATCCATTCAAGAACAGCATAAAATCTCGAAGTTTAGGGAACCAAATATTGTCCAAATGAAGGGTTTTAAGTGATGGAAAAGCAACAGAAAAAAAAGAAGTCTCTTCCACAATGAAACCAATAAGCTTGAGAACCACAAGGGTACTACAACTGAGAATAGTGATTGGCAAATCAATACAAGACATAGTTTCATCCAATACCACACGGAGATCAATGTACTCAACACCGCGTTGTGTAACAAATTTGACCCATTTGATGATAGTGTCCATGGAAGAGCGAGGATAGAGAATTTGATCATCTTGATAAGTAAAATCAAAGTAGAAAGTCTTAATTGGAAATGAGGGATCTCGGGAGAGCAAAACGGAGTATACGAAATCGTTAAAGTTAATATATGCATTTTGATTTGTGACTGTGGTGTTGAAGTAGAGAACTGGAACTGAGAGCCAGAGATGTTTCCATCTCGTTGAAAGAACGCTTGTGGCAACGGCATGTTTGGTTTGAAGAAAAGAGAGAATGTGACAGAGAATGGCGTCTGGTAATGTGCTTATTATATCTTCTTCTGCCATTGAAATTGATATTTGGAAACAGTGAAAATGGGATTGTTATATGCAATTGAAGTACATTTGGAGTTGTTGTTTTACATCACATTCTTAATTTGTGAAGTTGAAAGGGGTTAGGGTTAAGACGAAGAAGAAGAAGATTGAAGGAGGAAAACTCGTTGTCAATGTCTGCAAACCCTAACTGAAATTGTTAAGGGTCACTTGGTTGGAAGGAAATAAGTGAAAGGAAAAAAAAAATTACGCAAATTAATGAATGAAAAGAGTTTTTTTACATTTATTAAGAAAATTTAAATAGTATAATAATTTGAAATATGATTTTTTATATTTTTTTTAATATAAATTTTATAGGAAGATGTATAAAAAAAATTATTGGTCACTAACCCTCTGATTCATAGGGAAAGACGCACCAGAGAATTCAAAGTTGGCCAAGAATTGTTCACATCAGGAATCGAACTTGGGTTCTCCGGAATAGTTCATCCTAAAGGGAGATCATTAATCAATTTAGTCTAATATCTTGGGATTTTTATGTTTATAATTTGGTACAAGAAAAATAGATTTTTTTTTTGTTTATAAATTGGGATGGGGAGAGTATTATACTAAAATAAATGTCGTTTAAATTGTTAATATAGGTTAATTTTTCTGTAAATTTTATATAGATTAATTCATGTTAAAAAAATCTTAAACGATATTTATTTTAAAACGTTATTGAACAGCGATACAAACTATTTGGAATTTGGATCCTCTCCAATTATTCTCTCATGTTTTCTCTCCAATTGTCAATCTAATGGTTGACAAATAAAAAAAATAAATACTTGAGAAGAGAGAGAAAAAACATCTTTTTAATAATTAACTCAAGGTCAGATGGTGATATCACACATTTTTCTCAAAGTAAAGGGAAAGAAAAGTATTTTTGTTGATGACAATGCAAGCTGCAAATTACTACCTCCAATCATTTTTAGGTTAATTAAATAATTGATATATCTGATTTATAGATATATCAATTATTCATTATTCAATGAATTTAAAAAGATATTTATTTCTTATAAAAAAAATCGAAAAGAGCATTTTTTTATAACAAGTAGTGAAAAATCCATGTAGAACTTCTACCATGTCAGGACATGAATCAATTCAAGAGACTCTTCATGAAAATGATAAACGTTGTTTTGAGTAGTTGAGAATGATAAAACAAATGTTTCTAAAGTTGTGCAGTGTTTTGGAACAAAATTACAATCTAAAACCAACAAAGGGCATGGTCATACATGAATAGGTTAAAATTTTCTTATAAGAAAGCAAAACAAAAGCTAAAAAACTCAAAGGCTGAAGGCACACACGCCTAACACATCCAAAGCCGCCTACTGGGAGAACAAAAGCTACCAACAAAACCACCCAAGAATCCAACAGACCAGATTCACAGGTACAGTTGTAACTAAAGACCAGAAAAAAACGCAGTAAACACCGAAAAAGTCAGACAAACACACAGCAGCAGCTCTGACAGAGCAGCAAAACACAACCCGTGACGACCAAATTAACGAGCCAAACATACTCCCGGATACCAGGACCACGCGTAGAATAGACACGGAGGAAAATTTAGTCTGTTAAGCCCCATTTCCACGAAGTCACCTTTATCACGACACGGAGGCAAATTCATATTGATTGATACACATCGATATGTGGATACAACACGACACAGATGCCACTGACATGCCCTAGACTCGTCGTAATTTGCTATATTTCAAAGGACTAAACTATAACATCCATTTCATATGCCAAAAATCAAAATAACCAATGAAATTCACCATGTTTAGATGAACTAAACTACAAAATAAGTGTAGTATCACTTTAACATCAACAACCAAAAAACAAATTGTTCATTCTTCATACATACTTTGAAAACATTAGTAGCTTGACTTACAAGTTACAAGTAATTATCAAGGCATTTCATCAAGTGCATATAATATAGCTGTCATGTCCAAAATCATCCCCTCTACAAACAAAAATCAACGGTTTCTTTCCACACTCCTGCTGCGCAATATCAATTTTGGGAAGGAAAAAAAAAAGACGGGTAAAGTAAAATCAATTTTAAGATATAATAATAAAAATAAAAATAAAGGAAAATGATATATGTGCAGATTTATATAACAGGATCATTAAAATTTGAAAAACAAAATTCAGAATAATAATACCATACCTCACAATGATCTGTTCAAACTTCTTGTTGGAGCTAGGTACTCTCCACACATAAATTTCATTCTTCCACTAAAAAATTTAAAAAGAGAAAAAAACATGAGATGTGGAGTTTGTGGGAGCTAGGTACTCTCCACACATAAATTTCATTCTTCCACCAAACAAAATAAGTCCACATGAAAAAACAATCCTTAGATTCAAATATTTATATTAATTTTATTTCTATATTGTCCTTTTAAAAGCTTTTCCTAAATTTAAATTGTACCTACGAAGCACACTTCACGTCTGCATTTTAGAAAATTCTACTACTATCACAGGGTAGCCCAAATGTTCAAAGATCATATAATGTTATAATACCAAAACCATATCATGTTTAAATATACTTTAACAAAACAACTAAGTCTAATTTGTTCCTTTCTTATTTTTTATTATGTGGTTCTTACTTATATTTCAATCTTTAATACATAAAACAAAAGAAATGGAGTTGATTAGTTTTCAAAAATACCATCTGATCTGATCTGATCAGCAGCTTGAAGAGAAACCAAGGGTGAAACAATTGTTACCCATGTATGAAGCACTGACACAAACACTGGACAATACACTGTCACATAGACACACTAGTAATAATTTGAGAAAATGGAAGTAATTGAATATAACTGTGTTGTCACTATAAAGGAAATTGAGTGTGTGCTAAAGCAAAGTATTGATTTATAGCTCGAGGAATCTAAAATTTGAAGAATTTGTTGGTCTGAACAAAAAACTATCATCTTTCGTTTAGCAGCAGGGGAATGCTGAAGGCAAGGTGCTGGAGTTGGAGTGGTTGTTGTATCAGAACATGAGAAAATGGAAGTAATTGAATGTATTAAAGCAAAGTATATGTATGACAAAATATGAGTGAAAAAAGTGAATGCAAACAAATTCTGGTTGTTCCTTGTGATACAGTGCTGTCTTAGGTGTGTTTGGATGTTGCATATATTTTCAGATATAAGGGGATTGGAAGGGTATGAATTCGGAGCATTGGAATGCAAGAATGATGATGACAGCTGCAGTAAATTTTTAGGAGTGACACTATATTGTGATTTTATTAGTGTTCTGTGAAGTTGTGTCTGTGTTTGTTTTTAATTAAAACTGAAGTGACTGGAGTGAACACTAATGCAGCCGGCATACGATCCTTCAAGTTATGGATATTGTTGCAACATGTCCTACCATTGAACTATGCTGTTATTACTGGCACAATACAAGTTATAGGCATATGCATTTTCCATATTAATCGAAACTATCTAACTCATATCTGAATTAGGTTTCAGTTTTCATCCCAATCTTTCCCCTATGTATTTTCCATGGTTATGGTTATTGCATATTAACCGGCTCTTTTCTGACTTTCCTCGTAATACCGCCTATATGTTCAAGCACAGTAATAAGAGAAAGTGTATCATCTACTCTCCAAACCTACCGCATTTATGTTTCCTGAGACCAAAACTGAACCTAAGTCTTCAAAAAGAACATTTAGGACCTAAGTGCTTTTCAACGTGACAGCCGAAACGCACTATCAAAAGACTGCTAAATAAGGATTTCTTAAAAATACAACTACTTTTTATTTTTTGTCCATGTTCACTTATTTACAGTTGCACACTCCTACCGTATAGAATGGTTATGCATCAAATCAGAATTTAGCATACAACTACTCATAAAAATGGATCAACATGGACATGAAGTCATAAAGTAAGGATGAAATGAAAGAAAGGATGGTGTAACTACTACTTACCTAGAACATAAACTCTAAGTTTACATGTTGCAGAGGCCCTTGGGCACGGGGATATTAGTCTATTTATTTTGGCCTGTCCAACGTTCACGATATCCATGGTTTGTAAAACTCTTGAATTCTTCAAAATATATTTTGCCAGTTTAACCTCACCTTGTAGACCTAAGAAATTGAATAGAGTGCAAGTTTTAAGGTTTAATGAAATGCATTGCGGAACAGCATCTGGGTCTACCCAATTTTCTTTGTCATCTTTTTTGGTCCATGTTTTCTTGCTTATGGGGGCCTGTTAATAATGCACAAAAAATCAAATAAAAAATATAAAGTCGTCTCAAGAGTTCCACACTAATTGAGACAGGGAAGTTTATTACCTCACAAGCCGATTTTGTGTGGAGCTGTTAAACCCAAACAAAATTCTAAGAGTGTTCTATGAAAAAATAAATCAAATACAATCCTTAACAAACCTGATCAATTTTAAGCTCTTGAAGCTTAGGGCAGTGGTTGAGAATTTTTATTAAGAATTGCCAACCATAATCGAGACAAACAAGCTTCAGATAGGTCAGATTATGAAAAGTAGGAATCAAATCATTACCGTAAAGTTCCTAAAAATATGCAGAAAGATAAATTGTTAGAAATGAAGGCAAAATACATATAAATCACATTTTTCTTTTCATTCCATCATCTGTAAATAATATCATAAACAAACCTGGTTAATTTGTAATCGCAGAGAATGTACATTATGAACTGCTTTCAAAGGAAAATAAGAGTGAAAGCAATCAATATTACTAGCTCGGGTCAAGTTACTTAAACGAAAGCTCTTCCACTCGTCACGAGTAAGAGATTCCTCAGAATCAAACAACACATTAAATATAAATAAATCCTCAAGAATTGGACATCCATTTAAAAACAACATAACATCTCGAAGTTTAGAGAACCATGCATTATTGAAACGAAGGGTTTTAAGAGATGGAAGTAAAACAGGAGAAAAAATTTCTTCCAAACTGAAACAATGAAGGTTGAGAACCACAAGGGTATTGCAGGTGAGAATACTGATGGGCAATTTGGTAAAACCAACTTCTTCTCCTAGTTCTATATAGAGATCAAGATTTTCAACACCGCGTTTTACAACAAAATTGATCCATTTGGTGATAATTTCCATGGGGGAGTGAGGATGAACAATTTGATTATCATTATCAATATCATTGGAACTAAACACAAGGAATAAAGTCTTGATGGGAAATATGGGATTTCGGGAGAGCAAAACGGAGTAGACGAAGTTGATAAAGTGAAGATAGGTGTTTTGATCTGTGAACTGAGAAGATATAAAGTTTAAGTGAAGAACGGGAACTGAGAAGCAGAGATTGTTCCATCTCTTTGAAAGAATGGTTGTGGCAACGGCATTTTTGGTTTCGAGAAAGGAGAGAATGTGGCAGAGAATGTCGTTTGGTAAAGCGCTTATTATATCTTCTTTTGCCATTGAAATTGGTGAAGTTGAAAGGGGTTACTAACTCGTTGTTGATTTTGAGATGAAGAAGGGGAAAACTTGTTGTCAAGGTCTGCAACCGTATTCTGGTTTTGAGATGAAGAATTTCTTTGGTAAATTCAATAAACTAGTTTATAAGTTATTGATTGGACTAGCTACTTTAAAATGAAAAAAGATTATTGGATTAGATTATAAGTTTATTTGAAAAAAATAAATAGATGTATTTCATAACAAATTTCTGTAATTAGTTTATACTGTGGCTCTGTTTGGTAAAAAATAGCGGATAGCTGATAAGCTAGCTTATAGCGGATGAGCTTATAGCGGATAGCTTATAAGCTAGTTTTTAGCTTATAGCGGATAAGCTAGCTGATTGAATTTACATAAATAATTGTTGTCCATGATAGTATAAACTTGTTTTTTTACTAAATAAATAGTTTTTTGTTTACTAGATGTATTCTTTTAGGGATATAGTATAAACTTTTTTCTTGAGTACAATTCATGCAAAATCAAAAAAAAATATTGTGTTGTGTTTGAGGAATATTTACTTCGGCACATACACATAAACAAAATCAAAAGAAAAATGACTTAATATTATTATGCGATGTGATTAGTATGTCTAATTTTTAAATTTCTTTTTCATATCAATGAGGGCTTTAAGCCCAGCACATGCTCATTGTGCTTAAATGATTTTCTAATGATTTTCTATTGTGGTTTGTGCTGATGCAAGAGTTGCTCGTTATGTTCAGTACCTAAAGTCTGTTTATTGGATCACATTGTTTTTTGTCAAAAAGTTTAGTTAATAGGAATTCCATATTTAAGGTGGATAGTTGGAACTTGGAAGTGATTCCTTTTTGTGATCAATTCCCAAGGTTAGCAAGACTTTATGGATCCTTTAAAATCTTTCCTCAGAGTTTGAAGTTGAGCTCTCTTTACCTTTGTGGATCCTTGATATTTCTGGCGCATAGAATCCCATATATCTTTAGTTGTATCACGCACAATAATGGTTTCAAGAATTGATCTATCAATTGCTTGAAACAAACAGTTTTTAGATTTCAAATCCTACAAACGACTATCATCCGCTGCTTTCTGTTGTTCTTGGGTTGCACCTGCAGGTGCAGTGATCACACCATTATCAATAAGACTCCACCCAGTGATCCTACTAACCATCGAATCGAGGAATTGATGGTTGAATGAAGTTGCTTGATTCCACCATGGAAGCTCAAGATAAGAAGCTTTGTAACTAACTACGGTTATTCAACAAAGAGAGAGAAAGTGGATCGTATACCAATTGTTGAATAAACAATACTCCTTGGTGTTCTCATTTATTAGTGAAGGCCTTATATAGACAAAGTACATAACAGTGTAACAAACATAATTGCCTAGCACAATCACACACATGCGCGCGCTTGGAGCCTAACTACTTGGCCTAGCACACACGAGCACTCAACACATAACTTGCTCCCTAAGCCACAGTCTAAGCTAACATACAAGGATAACTACTAGCTAATACAAGAGGCCTAACAATTGGATCACCAACGCGAAGAGTTGGACTCTTGAGGAAGAGATGTTGGTGAATTTCTTTTCATGCACCCACCCTTCTCCCACCTTTTTGGGTTGCTTGAAGAAGCGATGTAACCTGTCATGTAGGAGCACTCCAATGGGAGAAAAAGTTAAGCAACAAAGCTTAAGAATAACCGACAAGCCAAACTCCTCCCATTGAAGATACTCTAAAAGAGATAAATTAATTATCATTTTCATCAAGTTCAACCATACAAATAACTTCAACTTTAGACTTAGTAGTTTGTAGACATCTTATAGAAGATATATAGGCTACTTCATATATAATCCTGATCTTGAAAGATATACAAAAACCAATTCAAAAGAAAATAAGTAAATTGGTCTGTTTTTGAAACAGGTATTAGAAGCTACATGAAATATCAACCTAAATTTTGAACATATTGTCTTAATTGAAAATTTGGATCGGCTGTGCTATAGCAATTGCACACAGTAGTCGATCTCAGTCGCCGGTTTGTGATCTAACAGTTAAATTTATACAGGATAAATTTAACAGTTTAATATAATATTTAATCTCGGCCCTTCATTTCTAATCGAACGACTAACAACAGTTACTGCTGAGTTAAATCCAAATCTTCCTAATTGGACCAAGACCAAGTCCTATCAGTATAACAAACACAGAGAATGTAGGGATATAAGGATATTATTAGAAATCCAATAGTTGGCAAAATTGGACCAAGACATGCATATATACAATCAAGATAAACAGTTTATCCCAATAATTGATATTGTATGAAATATCAAATATGTATCATTTGTTTCAATAGATCCAAACTCATTAAATAGTGAACATAAATAAATAAAAGAGACAGTCTAACAACTTCAACCATCCATCCAATATGGGTGACATTGATAACAGCAAGCTGATGCCAGTCCAGATGTGCTCTTCTATGCTGCAATAATATTAAAAAACACAGCTTCTAAAATGTGTCTGATTTCTGATAATAGAAAAAGGATCATACCATAAGTTCAACAAGCTAGAGTATTGAAAACACACCAAAGTCACTAACAGAAACATGAAAACAATGTAACAAAGGCAGCAAACATCATATGGCCAACCAAGAAACATTTAGCATGCTATTGCTAACTAAGCCTGAAATAAATTGTTCAAAATTTGATTTGTGTACCAAAGAAAAAAAAAGTAACTTATTTAAGTTTCCTCGAAATATTGGGAGATATAACGTGCGCGGTAAAATTTCCATGATTCTTTTAGAAATTACTTTGAAATTTTCTCAATGGCATGTAACTCTCTTCTAAATGAAGATATACACACAATAAAGAAGCCAATAAAAATAATAGAATCCAAGTTATCTATGAACATAGCAATGGTGCCACACTTTCAAACAAACTTATAAGACATAAGCGAGTAAAATGATTAGAACCTGGGTGACAATGATTTTAAAATAACATAAAGAATCAAAACGATAAATTCAAACACTTAAATCATATTGACACTGCCACTGCCACTGCCACGTAGACACTAGTAATAATTTGAGAAAATGGAAGTAATTCAATATAACTATGTTGCCACTATAGAGGAAACTGAGTGTGCCAAAGTAAAGTATTAAGTTATAGCTTGAGGAATCTAAAATTTGAAGAATTTGTTGGTCTGAACAAAAAACTACAGTCTTTCGTTTAGCAGCAGGGGAACATTTAGGACCTAAGCGCTTTTCAATGTGACAATCGAAACACACTATCAAAAGACTGCTATTTAAGGATTTCTTAAAAATACAACTACATATTTATTTTTGTCCATGTTCACTAAGTTACAATTGCACACTCCTACCGTATGGAATGGTTATGCATCAAATCAGAATTTAGCATACAACTACTCATAAAATTGGGTCAACGTGGACACGGAGTCATAAAGTAAAAAGAAAATTATGTAAGCAAGGATCACTTTCCCTCAACTTGTGCACTAAAGAGAATGTTTATTACTATCAAAGTTTTAGTTCATACCAACAAATCAAGCAGTTGCATGGTAAACGTAAATGAAATGAAAGAAAGGATGGTGTACCTACTACTTACATGGAACATAATAAACTCTAAGTTCACATGTTGCAAAGGCCCTTGGGCATGAGGATAATTGTCTTTCTATTTCGGGCTGTCCACTGTTCCAGATTGTCATGGTTTGTAAAACTCTTGCATTCTTCAAAATATAATTTGCTAGCTTAACCTCACCTTGTAGGCCTAAGAAGTTGAATAGATTGCAAGTTCTAAGGTGTAATGAAAGACATTGCGGAACAACATCTGGGTCTACCCAATTTTCTTTGTCATCTTTTCTAGTCCATGTTTCCATGTTTAAGTGGGCCTGTTAATAATGCACATAAAATCAAATAAAAAATATAAAGTTGTGTTAAGAGTCCCATGGAAAATGAGACAGAGAAATTTATCACCTCACAAGCCGATTTTGTGTAGAGTCGTTAGACCCAAACCAAATTCTAAGAATGTTCTATGAAAAGATAAATCAAATATGAATCCTTAACAAACCTGATCAATGTTAAGCTCTTGAAGCTTAGGGCAGTGGTTGAGAATTTTTATCAAGAATTGCCAACTATAATCGAGAGAAATAAGCTCCAATTTGGTCAAATTATGAAAAGGAATCAAATCATCAAGGTATTGTACCTAGAATATGTAAAAAGATAAATTGTTAGAAGTGAAGGTTAAAATACATATAAATCATTTTTTTTTCATTCCATTTGTCGGTAAGTAATATCATAAACAAACCTGATCAATGTCTACGCGCAGAGATTGTACATTATGAACTGCTCTCAACGGAAAAGGACTATAAAAGCAATCAATATTAGCTCGGATCAAGTTACTTAAGCCAAAGGTCTTCCACTCGTCACAAGTAAGAGATTCCTCAGAATCAAACAATACATTAAATGTAAATAAATCCTCAAGAATTGGACATCCATTCAAGAACAGCATAAAATCTCGAAGTTTAGGGAACCAAATATTGTCCAAATGAAGGGTTTTAAGAGATGGTAGTAAAACAGGAGAAAAAGCTTCTTCCACACCGAAACTATGAAGGTTGAGAACCACAAGGGTATTGCAGGTGAGAATACTGACGGGCAATTTGGTAAAACCGATGGTTTTTTCAAGTTCTACACAGAGATCAATATTCTCAACACCAAATAGTACAACAACATCGATGAATTTGGTGATAACGTCCATAGGGGAACAAGGATAAATAATTTGATAATCATTGAAAGTAAAATCAAGGTAGAAAGTGTTAATGGAAAATGCGCGATCTCGGGATACTAAAACTGAGTATACGAAGTTGATAAAGCGAGAGTAAGCAGTTTCATCTGTTACCGTTGTATTGAAGCGTAGAACGGGAACTGAGAAGCAGAGATTCTTCCATCTCTTTGAAAGAATGGTTGTGGCAACGGCATGTTTGGTTTCGAGAAAGGAGAGAATGTGACAGAGAATGAAATCTGGTAAAGTGCTTATTATATCTTCTTTTGCCATTGAAATTGGTGAAGTTGAAAGGGGTTACTTCGTTGATTTTGAGATGAAGAAGATTCTACAGATTAAAGGGGAAAACTTGTTGTCGAGGTCTGCGACCGTATTCTGATTTTGAGACGAAGAATTTCTTAGGACAAATTATGTTTTCATTTGCTAAATCAATAAACTGGCTTGTAGATAGAGCTGTCAAAATGGCCCGCCGCCCGAATAGCCCGATTTTTTTTCGGATTTAGTCCTTAAAAATCGAGCTCGAATTAACATCCGGGTTTTTTAGCCCGGCCCGATAAAGCCCGCAAAAAATATGGGCCGGCCCGAATGGGCCGCTGGCCGCCCGCAAGCCCGAATAAATAATAATAATAAAAAAATATGAGTAAATAAGCAAGGATGTTTATAACATTTTTACTTGGGCCATCAATCTAAAAGCCCACACAAACATAATTAGTTAACAACACGGCAGCAACACAACACGGATGTCACACACACCTTCTAATTTTATCAAACGCGCATTTACGAGAATAAATATGCACTAGTAACACAAATTATATACATGCACTAGTAACGCAAATTATATACATAAAGAAATGAAAATAAGCTAAAAGTAAAAATAATTTATCGTGTCATCAAAATAAATAAGCTAAAAATATAAAATCACGGTCGTGAATTATTTCTCTACGTAATTACTCGTAAACTATAACTAGCTTAAATAACTTTACATTAATTCTAACAAATTTCATCCTATTTGTAATTAATTAATTAATGTTGTAAACTCTCTGTAATTTATTGCATAACAAGTCGCTGGATTTGTCAAATTTATTGAGCACTTAAATTTCGTCTTTTTTCATTACCCTTCATCTATCTAATTTTGCTTTAATTTTTTTTTAAAAAAAACCGGGCCGGCCTGAAAGCCCGAGAGCCCGTACCGGGCCGGGCTCGGGGCCTTGTTTTTTTAGCCCGCCCCGACAAAGCCCGAAGCCCGAAATGGGCCGGACCGCCCGTTTTGACAACTCAACTTGTAGATGGCATGGCTTTCACGCAGGTTCACTTATTCAACCTCTCGCTATTACTTGAACTAAGCCCTGTTTGACCCGGCTTATTTTTTACTTTTTATTTTAGCTTAAACTAAATAGAGAAGTATAAAATTATATTTGATATTATTTCTCCTTAAAAGTATTAGAGAAATAAAGTAAAGAAATAAAAAATAAAGAAAAGTGAAGTCAAATACAATTTTTTCATTCTTTACTATTTTTAAGAAGAAGAAAAAACGTAGAAAATAAGCTGGGCCAAACGGGGCCTAAGACATTCAAACTCACACCCTAATTAAACTCTTTTCCTAATTATTACCATAACAACAACATTGCCTTACCATCAATTTCAAGTAATATAACTCTTTAAATTGTTAGTATAATTAACAAACATTTTCATGAAACAAGATCAAATTTCGAGACACTGACCAACATTTATCCCATAAATATGAAGCCCCGATACGCGACACGATACGAATACGATACCGATACGCCGATACGTGAAAATTTTGAAAAATCCATATTCGATACTGGCGCGATACGTTATTTAAAAATTAATTTTAAAATTAAATATATAAATGCACAATATATAAACATAACTAAAATAAATAATATTAATAATGATAATTGTTTTTTGAAAGACAAAAAAATTTATTATTATTATTATAAACGTCAATAATTCATAAGCTTGCACAAGAGCAAAACAGTTTGAGGCTCAACATACGAGGGCTCCTCAGTCCTAACTAAAGACATATAATAGCTCAAAAAACATATAATAGTCATGGCATCAAGCCTCTTTAACAAGCCCATCTTGTAGCAATAACAGACAATTATATAGGTCTTGCAGCTGACCAATTAAAAACATAAAACATCCATTCTTATACTAGAATTTTGGGACAAACCCAAATACTTAACAACCTGTTATATAGTGGGACACCATAGTGACTTCAGAACAGTGACAAAGACAAAAAATACTAATTATAATAAATTAACATCATTAGTACTAAGTTAAGTATTTGTGTCTCATTAATATTGTCCTAAAAAATAATGATCACCAGTACATTTTAAGTTATACATCTTAAGTTAAGTATTATACAAAAAGAACATCATTAGTACTATCTCAAAAAACATCACTAGTACTATCCAAAAAAAGACATAGTTAGTTACCCGTGTAACAACATAATAATTTGACATTCACTATGAAACACGGATTGTATAGGATATTATTTTTTTATTTAAAAATAAAGATTTAACCGATACTTTTCCGATACGAGTATCGGAAAGTATCGGACGCGTATCGGATATTATTTTTTTATTTAAAAATAAATATTTAACTGATACTCTTCCGATACGAGTATCGGGACATATCAGACGAGTATCGGTATCGAGGACGTATCTGACACGATACTTCACCATTTTTAGAGTATCGGGGCTTCATAATACTTGTACATCAAGGATGGTTTCAAAACCATAATATGTGTATAATTAGTTAAATTGATGAAGTAGAATGTTAAAGGACAATCACCTCATATTATTAATATTATGTTCTTTCATCCTTAGCTTGGTTGACAGCATAAAAAGTAATTGGGGATTGAATAAAATACCTCAATGAGCGGTTTTATGCATTTTTTATTGAATATCGTTAATCTGTATGTGTCTCAAAAATATGTCAAACGATTATAGATTTTTGTAAAACTCAACATAGATGATCTATACGATATAAACTTTCAATCCAACGGTGGATTTTATGAAATTTGAATTTGTTAAAAGCGATGTGACATTACTCAAATGTTATACCGGTGTAATTTGATTCATCCCCATATATATAGGCATAAGTTATGGTGCATAAGTCAAGTTTATGCACCATGCATAAATACCCAAAATTGCTTAGTGCACCACCCAGATTTCTAGTGCACCCCTAAATTACTTAGCGCACCCCCCATATTTTTAGGGGGTGCGTTAGAAATTTGGGGGGTGCGTTAGAAATTTGGGGGGTGCGCTAAGTAATCTAAAGGGTGTGCTAAGCAATCTGGGGGGTGCATAAGGAAAAAGCTTATGCACCATAACCACTCCCTTGTTGCAGCGATGGAAATGGATATCGCACGTAGCTAGTGATACTTTTTGTATGAAGGTTCTGGTTGTTAGGAAATGAGAATTCAGTAATTTAGAGTTCTGGTTCTGGTTGTTAGTAAGATACTGTAAATAAAATTTAGTCAAGAGATAATTTGTACAAAAAGTTGAACTCGGATTCTTCCGAATGATTCGTCTAATTAAGAAAAAACAATATGAACTTAGTTTTACAATATAGTTGCATAAAATCAAATGGACATATATGTGACAAGTCACTGGTAATGATACACATATCAGTTCATAGTTTATTATTGATGATTTTAAGTTACTCATAATATGTAGAGTATTATTTTAAGATATATAATTTAATTTCATATTAATCAACTTTGGATTTATTTGACAAAAAATTAGCAGATAATTGATTGAATTTATAATATTGGATAAAATTAACAATAGAATTAGCTTATAAATATGAAACGATATAAAAAAAGGTTTAATTAATATTTAATTTTTTCTAGTAAGATAATTGAAGTAAAATTGAAATAAAAAATAGTAATAAGTTATAATGCTCTAGTTAGGCAATAGGCCAAATTTTAATATGGATAACTTCTTCAAGTGGTTCATGATGCACTAGTTATGAATACTATTATAACGAATACGAATTTTAGAAAATTTACTGTTGGATTTAAAGTTTACTAAAAAAAAATTACTCATTGTTATACCGTCCGCCACTTAAGTTGCGGAAAGGTAAAATGAAAAAACTCCTAGGATGTGCGAGTAATCAAGGGTGATCAAGAAAGCATATATGGCCATATACCCATACGTCATGTTAAATCTTCAAGTTTGAACCTTTTGTGAACAAAGAATATGCAATGGACCTAAGATAAATCCAGCTTTTAATTTGTTGGAAACCAAAAGAACTTGGGAAAAACAAAACACTAAATGCAGCCGCTGAAATTAAATTCAAATTTAACCTCTGGAATATGAAAATTGAAAAGTCATTTCTTTTTTACATTCTCTTTTTCTTTTTGTACTCTAGAAAGCAAATCATATTAAGTGTAATTAATTAACCATTGAAATAAAATTTCTATAAAGTCTCATAGAAAACGGCTGAGATCTTTAGGATTCATTTTTTGGTGCAATGAAATCTTAGAAATTGTAAGTTACATTACATTACATATTGCATTCAAAATCAGTTTGTTTGTTTTTTTTTTTTTTTGTTTTGAATATGTAAGTTACAGTATTTTAAATTTTCCTGAATTTTGGAATGCAGATGGCAGAGATAGATGATGACCGGATTAGCGTGTTGCCGGATGCAATTCTCAGTCACATTATCTCATTACTCCCAACTGAAGATTCTTTCGACACTTGTATACTTTCTAAGAGATGGAGGCCACTTTGGCGTTTAGATCCTAGTCCCAATCTTGACAAAGATTATTGGCGTTTTATAAAAAATGGCAAAGATTATTCTGATTTTGAAGTTATGGTAGATGTTACCATTAACGCACATGTCGTGGAAAAACACACACCTATCAAAAGTTTCCGCCTCAGATGTGATGATGATGTTATATATAAAAGGGTTGCCATGGAGTGGTTAACCGCAGCAGCGAAACGTGGCATGCAGTACCTAGACATTCATTTGTCTGATATGAAGAATCGCTATTGTGTCCTTTCTGTTTTTGGTTTTCGGAAACTTGTTGTTATCAAGTTGAAAGAAGTACACGTGAATGTGCCTTCATCTGATGTTGATCTTCCTTTACTTAGAATTTTACATATGAATAGAGTCTGTTTTTATGAACCAATACATCTTGTAAAAGTTCTTAATAGCAGTCCAATTCTTGAGGATTTAGAAGCCAAAAATATACATATGTCGTATTCGACAAATGTGTATGATGAAGAGTTTGAAGGCTTAACTAATTTGGTTAGGGCAGACATCAGATAGATTGTCGGATTATGGTGTTCCTCTGCAAGTCTTTCGTAATGTAAAATTTCTTCGGTTGGAAAAGGTTTGAATTTGTACATAAATTTTTAATTTTTTTTCAGTTTACTTTATAACTATATCATCATATCTTGTAAATTCTTTTTTCCAACTGTTGCAGATCATTGGTATCAGTCCTGTGTTTTCTAATTTAACTGAGCTGGAGCTTGTCGTCGGAAAATGTATTAACTGGAGTTTTATATTTCAAGTCTTGAAGAATTGCCCCAAGCTTCAAATTTTACTCCTTGAAATGCCTTTGACCCCATATGATTGCTCTATTTCTCTTATGATGTTCCCAGATAATTTGCCTGAATGCCTATCTTTGCAGTTTAAAAGCTGTACTATTACAAATTATCGAGGACTGGGATGCGAGTTGAAATTTTTAAAATTTATTTTGAGGATTTCAACATCTTTGCAGAGCGTGAGAATCAAGAGTTCATCTTCCTTGAAATCTCGGGAAAAACGTAAAATGTTCAAAGAATTAATTGCATTGCCAATGAGTTCGATCTACATGTAAAGGTTATTTTGAATGATAATTGTATGGCTTGCTGCAAATTATTCTTAGATGTTAGTAGTTTTTGTATTTGGCTTCTAGATATTTCAAATGCTTGGTTAATTAAGGCTGTTCTGGATTTTGTGTTAACTTTTCAAATTAAAGAAAATGATTACATGATATGTTTTGATTCAGGGTGAAATAACTCCTTAAGATTACATGATTAACCAAAACAAAAATGCTCACATATTGACTCTGTTCGCTAAAAAATAGCGGATAGCTGATTGAGTTTGTAGTGTTTGATAAAATTAGCTGCTGAACTAGATTATAAGTATGAAATGACATAAAAATAAAATATTTAATTTTTTCATGTAGGGTGATAGGGGTAAAATTGAAAGAAAATATGATAAGCTATAAGCTATAAGCTCAAAAGCTAATTAAAATAGCATTTGGAAAATAAGGTATATAAGCTATAAGCACATAGTGAAAAATCGTGACCAAACAAAGCTTTTTTTGTCATATGAACTTATAAGCTATAAGCTCAAATCTATGTCTTACCAAACAGAGCTGCTAGCTATTAAACATTTCAAGATGTTTGTTGATAATTAATTTATAATGATAACCATCATCTTGATGTAAATAACAAATGACAAATTAGGCCATGGATAAATATTATTTAGGCAATGTCAAAACAATACAAATTGATCATTAAAATACAAAACAAGATCTAATTTTCTAGCATTATCCTACAAAACTCATGCAATTGATCTTGAGGTAAACTCAAACAAATATTAATACCCCCTTCATCTTTTGTTCCTGGCAACAACATAACCAAACCAGGCTTAACTATAAGTGGAGTAGCACATTTCAATCTACCCCAAGCAAATATTTCACTCTCTAATCCCAATCTCCACCATGCCACCAATGAGAAACTATCTTCCCTACAAGGCACACCTCTATTTACTTCTAACCAATCTATTCCTGATTTAATATACTCATCATTCAATCTTTCAATCCCTTCTTGCACTTTTCTTATAACAAAATCATCTTCGAGTTCTATAAGTTCCTTAACAGTTGCTCTTGCAAATCCAGGAACTAATGCATTGCCTGCAAACCCGTTTGGAAGTTCGGGAACAACCTTTTTTCTAACATCGACCGGAAACAACATTGTTGATACTTTTTCCTCTGTCATTTTAGTTGCTATGCTTCTCGCTTTCCATATTTTTGCAGCAACTACTTGAAATGTTGTGATGTTTTTTAATGTTGTGTTCTCTAATGCTTTCTTTTTTAAGCTTGCAATTTTTTGTGGTGATAAATGAAGTACATGAATTTGATTCTCTACAAAGGTTTTTTTAACATTCGTGCTAGTTGTTCCGCGTATCGTGAACAAATTTTCGGTGTTTGTAGATTTTGAGTATTCAAAATGTGGATGACTTATTTTTGGTGGGTTTCTAGCTTTGAGTAGTGTTCTGTCTGCATTAGGTACTATGATGAAGTCGTCACCGCGTGTTAGAGATGCTAAATTCGCCTCGAATTCTCTTACTGCTATACCGTCGAGTATGCAATGATTGTAATGAGAAGCTAGTGCTAAACTTCCACATCCAAATTGTGTAAGCTGTCATAAAACAACAAATTATGTACAACATTGAAGTATTGAAATAAGAGAGATCTAAATTTTTATACTTTTTTTGTGCATGCTGCAAAGTGCAATAGAATAAAAAAAAGACTTAATTACAGTTTTGGTCCCTCTATTTTGTTCTGCTCGAAAATGGTCCCTCTATTTTATTTCCAACGAGTTTTAGTCCCTCTCAAACAATTCTGGTCTCATGTGTCACATTTTTAAAATAGCGGGACCAAAGTTGTTTGAAAGTAAAATAGAGGGATTATTTTCGTGAGCAGAGCAAAATAAGGGATCAAAATTAAAATTAAGCCAATAAAAACTCAAAAGAAAATAACCTGTAATGAAGCAAGTGGAATTTCTTTAAGGTCAATTTCTTCATCACCCTCTTCAAGCAAGAAAACAACCAATTCCTTTAAATCAGGATTAGGTGCTGAAATAACACCATATTCACACAACTTTCTATCGGTTTTCGCAGCAGCAACAACAATACCGGCATCATTACAATCTATTTCAAATCGATTTTTCTCTTCCAAACTCGGCACAAGCCGGCCGGCCATAAAACCATAATGCACAAGCATTTTAGCAAGTGCATTGTATAATTTGCTACAAATCTCAGAGAAACACATTTGGTTGGTTGGAGGATCAAAGAAAGAGGCAGAATCTTGGTATACAACAAGGGACAAGTCAATATTTGATAAGAACATTCTCTTAGATGGTGTTGGTTGCTCAGGAGCAATCACTACCTTTTCAACTAGTTCAATCCTTCCCATTTTGCATACAATATTTTTTGTTCTATTGAACTTGTTCTAATAAACAACCAATTAAGATTTGTTCATCCCTCAATATATATAATTTTTTTTTTAAAAGATGTTAGCAGAATTTAATATGTAAATTTATGACTAGGCCAGTTTCTTTATCTTAATTAACATTACTCTGAAGTTACATGTATGTCATATGTAAAAAAATGTTACAACTTTCTAGTGTTACTGATTTATAAACAAAATTGAGTTTATTTATTGGTTCATAATAAAAGTTACTGATGTTGTAATTGTAACTACCAATTTATATACATAATGAATTAATGAGGACTCTGTTTATTTTATGTTTTTGACTCAAATGAGGACTTATTATTATTATTATGCTAACAATTCAAAAATGTGTTGATGTTTTTAATTTTGTGGGGGGTTAGAGTAAATGATGTGTGAATGTAACTGCAACTATATTTTGTAACAAGCCACAAGGAGGGACTAGGTTTGTAAACGGACCAATATTGTACAATATTTAACAGTAGGTATTAATACAAAAACTAAGAAAAAAAAACATGTATTATGCAATACAGAGTTTTACATTTTGTCATAAAAGCATGAGTTGGCAAATTCTTATTTAACCATCTCTACAAATTGGGTAGAGTAGCCCATGAGTTGGCAGCAATCAAAACAATCCATTTCTCTTGGGGGACGGCAGCAATTGCAGTCCTCAAACATTCAATGAAAAAAATAAAGGAAGAGAAAATCTCAAGTTTATGTGGTTTTTCGTACACTTTTGTGTTAAGGTTTTTAGATAGTAATTAATCATTTCGATTTATAATAAATTATTGGCGGTCGTTGACAATTTTTGTGCATTATTTTTTCTTATAGGTATTTGCATTAGAGCGATTTCCATGCTTACACGGTTCATTTGTTCGACCATCCCAATATCCTTTGTTTTTTTATCATGGTTACATTCTGAGTGTCTTTAAATGACATTGTGTTCATCCACCCAAAAATCAAAGGATATTGGGATGGTCGAACAAATGAACCGCGTAGGCATGGAAATCGCTCTAATGCAAATACCTACAAGAAAAAATAATACACAAAAAGTTGTCAACGACCACCAATAATTTATTATAAATCGAAATGATTAATTACTATTACTATTACTATTGAAAGACCTTACCATAAGAGCGTATGAAAAATCACACAAACTTGAGATTTTCTATTCCTTTATTTTCTTCATTGAATGTTTGAGGGCTGCAATTGCTCCAAACATAATTATTTATCCTCTCTAAGTTTAGCAGCGGTATATACATCGCCGGAATGGTCTTAAACTTATTGGGAAAAACCACATTTCCCAACAAACAAAGAAAATACGCTTGATTTATTGTTGTAAATTAATCTAACTCAGAAATATCTTAGGGGACAATATCATATTTGGTCCTCACTTATTCCCCCTGTGTTAAGAATTGTTAATAAAAATAAGTATAAATGTAATTTTGGCCCTCCAAATTTCACAATTATTTGATTACGATTCTCTAAGTTTTAATTGCTTGGTTTTAACATCCCAAGTTTCAAAATTGTTTGATTTTAGCTCGGAAAAATATTTTTAAAAAATATAAAGTTATATAAAATTCGAATTTGCAACGGGTGTTATTGTGACAGAGAAATATCACATATACGTCGTAACTAAAATAGAGATAAATATTTAAATTTCTATTTTTTAATATGTGTCAGTTTATAACTCTAATGCTTACGAACGATAAATTGTTAACCACAGAAAATATTTTCAAAAGCTCCAACAATAGACTAGTAACTAAAAAGTTGTACTAGTATGTACATACTATTACTTGAATTTTACAAAGCTCCATTGTTTATGTACATGACAATGTACATATAATAGTTAATGATAACTTATCATTCATTCAATATGAATGAGTCACCTAATTAATTTGACATTCTTTATGCAGTTGTCCTCTATCAGAACAATAGTCATACAACAAAGTTTTCCTCCTCACATTTTCATACTCTCTTTGTTCTTGTGGATTTAGTTCCCAATATTTCTTGCTATTCCACCATAAATGGGGAGAATATCAATTATATTTGTTGTGATTTTCTAATTGGCAACCATGAATGTTGAACCCTTGGAATTGAGCTAAGAAAGGTGCTTGCTTCCAATCAATTTTCTTACCATTAGATGCCCATGGTTCTCCATTCCATATGCTGACCTTAACTTGCATTTGATGTGAAGGAAATTTTACTCCAATGTTTGACCTGTTCTTGAATACCCTAATTGGTGTTCCATCCACATAAAACCTGAAAATTTTAATAATGTTACAAAGAAAATGAAAATTTGGTAAAATCAATTTTTTTTATTTTTGGACCATAGCTAATAAAAATGCTCGTTTTAATTTTATAATTGTAAATATCGAGTTGTATATGATTCATATTACAATATATTGAGGGAGTCTGCAAATTTTCGTTGCATTGTGACTTTGTCTATTTTTATTATTATCATTTTTTGGCCAACAAATTTAACATCGTGACTAGTTCAAAAAACGGACAACTTGACCACTAGAGTTTAAGAATAGAATTTTTCGACTGCAACAATAAGGGTGTACTTACACTATTTGGTGTTGGTTCCAAAGGATTCCATAGGTATGAAAATCAACCGTTGGATCAAACCATAGGCTATGCCTTTGTTCTCTCCCTCCTTCATCACTTGCAAACACATTTGTTTGCAATGTATAAGGCCCTCCTTTGTTGCCCAAGAATTCAAGGTCAATCTCATCATGATTCCCTCCCAAATGTTCCAAGGCCTTTGAAGTAAGCTTCAATTACCAAAAAGAAAAGAAAGGTACTAAATAATTAATCACAAAAAGATAAACATAATTAGAGTAACCTTAACAACTCTTTGATATAGGGACAAATATAGTTCTAAATTGCAATTTTCAATTAGAAAATTGTAACCGCAACATAACATTTTAGAGATCCATATAACAACATCACAAGAAATTGCGGCAGGGTAATCACAAGAGTAGATCCTCTCAATTGTAATATTCACCCGAGATAGAGTAGTGAACATCAACATACTTCAACTTTATCTTTTTTTAATAAAGGCGAATCATAAAAGTAAATTTCATACATAGAAAGCTGTGACCACTCCTAGTGAGTCCTTGTTGGGTGTCTTCATTCTCATCTGAAAGAATCCAGAAGCATATTCCAATTTTGATCTAAATCCAGCCCCTACATATTGGAGAAAATAAACTAAAGTAAATAAATTTGAGAAATTAAACTATAATATGTAGTCACTCTATTTTCATTAAAGGTATGAGCTATTTTATATATATTGTTACTATTTGATCATAAACACTAATATAAAGGATTGATCCATTTTTGTTTTAGATGTCACCAATAAACTTGGTGGAATTTGCACTTACATTATTTTAAGCATGTATAAATGACACAAAGCCTCTTTATTTAATAAAGACACATTGATCTTCTTTGATTAAACACACCTCTTTTCACATATAAAATAGAGGTTATATATGTCATTAGACATAATTTGGGAGAGCTGAGAGAAATTTTGAAATGCATGAACTATATATAGAGCCGTAAAAAGGGATTTAAGGGGCTGATTCTTTAAGGCGCGGACCCATTTATTCATAATTATTAATTTTATTTAAATTTTAAACGCAATATTTTTAGTGTGCCAATCGTGGACAGTGCTGATTGAAGAAAAAGAGAATAAATTTATGATACTGGAAAAATTGTTTAAAATTTAAATAAAATTAATAATTAAGAATAAGTGGGCCCGCTCCTTAAAGGGCGGGACCCTTAAGACGCTTTTTATAGCTCTAACTATATATGCATGATATTGGTGCATTTAACCCTTTTTGCATGTAAGTAAAGGCAATTGTTTGAGATTCCGTGAGTTGAACTCAGTTGGTAGAAATATTAATTTTACAAAATCCACCGTTAGATTGAAAGTTTATATCGTATAGATCATATATGTTGAGTTTTACAAAAAACTAAAATCGTTTGACATGTTTTCGAGACACATAAAGATTGACGGTATTCAATAAAAACGCATAAACCGTTAATCTTGATGTGTCTCAATAACATACCAAACGATTTTAGATTTTTGTAAAACTCAACATAGATGATCTATACTATATAAATTTTCAATCCAACGGTAAATTTTGTAAAATTTGCATTCGTTAAAGCGTTATTGAGCAGTGTAATATTACTCAAATGTTACACCGGTGTAATTTGATCCCTCCCCTATATAAATATAGGCCCGGCTCAGATGCATGTGCAACATGATATGTGGCAATGGACCTCTAAAATATGAAGGCCTATTTTTTTTTTTACAAGGTAGTATTATTAGTAATTTAGGGGGTCTAAAACATAACATACTGCTGCAAAATATAAAGGCCCAACCTTTTTAAAAGGAAAGATAAAATTTAAGTTAATTAAAGTAAATAGTATTTTTATGTTGATTACAAGAATAGTTATTCTTTTATGTTATTTGCAATTTAAAATTGAGGATTTATTTTTCTTTTTTAAAAATTATATATATTTTTTAATTAAAATGCCACTTTCAATATTTGTATATATAGTCTCTTAAAACTCGGGACCGACCTTGTATATATATAGGGGTTGAACTTCAAATCCCAAATTTCCACTTATATATGTAGGAATTTTTACCATTAAACTACTTAAAAAAAGAAAAGAAAAAAAAAGGAATTTGGTTAGAGAAAAGGGAAGGAGAGGATTCAATTTGTAAAATCTCACACATACAAACCTGAAGTCTTATCAAATGAGAGTTGAATTTCTCTACCGTTGTCCAAAACGAAGACATGATTTTTTCCCCATGTAACCTTGTAGTTCTGTTGGAAGCTTTCTCCAACAGCTTTACTAGCACATATCAAGGCTAGTGCCACCAAAAGAGGAACAAACAAGAACCTACACAACATTAATTGATTTGTTAGTAAATAATCACTTCTTCTTTTGTTGAATAGCGAAACAAATACTAGTATATCAGAGTCTGATTTCGATCCGCGGACGCGTTAATTAAAATAGTCACTAATAAAAGAAGTTAATTAAAATAAAAAAGGATTTTTATATACACAAATGATAATTTATGTCTAAGGAGTATCATACAATTGTAGACAAAAATCACATGACTACTATTTTAAACATATATCACATGATAGGTTGGTAAAATATATATATATATTTTTTTTTTTTTTGGTACAGGTAGGAAAAGAAAGGAAAAAAACACGGAAAAGGAAAACTATCTAGAAAACCATGTCCCACTAGCGTCAGCTAGAAGGTGCAGGTTCAACCCCACAGGTGGGTTAGCTAAAGAAACATAATTGTCGTTGCTGTTCGCACCATGTTTGGCTAGAAAGTCTGCACAAGAGTTTCCCTCTCGAAGGGTGTGGAGAAGAACGACCCGCCAATCTCTTCTTAACATAGCTTTGATGTTGGTAACTAAGGCTGCATAGTGGTGCCACTCGTCAACCGTGTCAGTAATTAACTTAATCGCAATCTTGGAGTCGGAGTAACACCACAAATCTTTGATGTTTAGCTCCCATGCTAGAAGAAGGCCTTTGTAGATAGCCATGAGCTCAGCGTGGAGTATGGTAGTGACCCCCAGATTCCCAAAGAAACCGTGCACCCAAGCTCCCCCTGCGTTTCGAATCAAACCGCCATAGCCAGACACTCCTGGGTTACCCTTACTGCTACCATCCACATTTAAAATCATACCTGTGCCATCAAGAGCATTCCATCGAACTAAATCATGAGACGATGAGGCACGATTGGTGCCGTGACCATTTTGCAGCAGCAAACCAAGACCTTCAATGCGCAACCTCAGGGAGTAGGTGTTGGTTACCTCGTTATTAAAGTACAACAAGTTCCTTGCCCTCCAGATACACCAAACAGCCGCCAAATACGTAAACATGGAGGAGGCTCTAAGGTTGCCCCGTATCCAAGCATAGTGATCGTGTTCCATGAAAAACTCAGGAGCTGAATAACCGATGGATCGCCAGACAAACTTCACCAATTCACAGTCACGTAAACAATGCAACATGGTCTCCTCATGAATATTACATCGGGGGCATAAAGAATGAGGAGTAATACCTCGATGTGAGAGCATCCCTCGAGTGGGTAGCGCTTTGTGAATCAAACTCCAAAGGAGAAATTTGATTTTTTCCGGCGCCGGGAGCTGCCACAACCACGACCACGAGATGCCATCCGAGGGATTGTGATTGAAATTCTGCCGATTCAGCCAATAGTATCCGTCTTGAGCAGTATAGATTCCATTGAGATTACCATTCCATGTGTACCGGTCCGACACTTCTGAATTCAAATCAATTGTTATAGAGTTCACCATTTCCTTTACCTCGGGAGCTAAATCCGTGTAGAGCACGTTGAAACGCCAACTGCCATCCGTAAACACGTCACACACTCGCATCTCAAGGTCGTGGATATCGACAAACATCACTTGATTAGCGAGAATGCCACTTCCTGACCAATTAGAAAACCAAAAGGAGCTGTTACCATTGCCCAGGCGAAATTGATAACCTTCCTTGAGGACCGATAGAGCTTTCATGATAGCATTCCAAGTTGTTGATCCTGCCTTCTTTGTAACGTGTAGGAGGGGCTCCTCCTTGAGGTATTTATGCTTTAAAATCTGCACCCATAAGCTATCCTTATCTTGATGAATATTCCAGACCAGCTTGCCCAAGAGGGAGGTGTTAGCCTCTCTAGCTCTTCGAATACCAAGACCACCAAGTTTTTTTGGTTTGGTAATTTTGTCCCACCCTACAAGGTGAATTCCCTTATTAGAGGATCCTTTCCAAAGAAAATTACGCGCCATTTGATCAATCTTATCGCAGGTGGTTTGGGGTAGCCAAGTAACCTGCATGTAATAATTGGGAATAGCGTTTAAGACGGATTTTACTAACGTCAACCGACCCGCCTTGTTAAGAAGGTTCTGCTGCCAGCTAGCCAACTTTTTACAAATCTTTTCTTCTAAGAATTCAAAATCCCTTCTTTGTAGACGCCCATGTATCATAGGAAAGCCGAGGTATTTTCCAAGGGACAAAGTTCGCTGGATACCAGTGGTAGTAACGATGGAAGCAATTTTTCCTCTTCGAGTATTTGAAGAGAAGAAAACCTTGGATTTTGTGTTGCTTACTTTCAGCCCCGAATACTCTGCAAATTGCTTAAGTTTGGCAGCCACGTTCAAAGCTTGAGACTTGGTAGCTTTGGCAAAGAGCAGAACATCGTCTGCAAAGAATAGGTGCGAAAGAGGAGGACCATTTTTGGAGAGTCTGACAGGTTTCCACAGGCCGGCATTTACATCTTGAATAATTATTTGAGATAGAATTTCCATGCATATCACAAAGAGATAGGGGGATAAGGGGTCTCCCTGTCGAAGTCCTCTAGTCGGTTTGAAGCTCTGGAGGCGACGACCATTCCACAGGATAGAGAGGGATGAGTCTGTAACACAAGTCATGATTAGTTGCACAGTCTTCGGAGGAAAACCATTCCTTATCAGACAATTCCGAAGGAAATCCCAACTAACATTATCATATGCTTTTTCCAGATCAATTTTGAAAACCATGTCTCCCTTCTTTCTCTTAGATTTTCTCATGGAGTGGATAGCCTCTTGAAGGATAATAGCATTATCAGTAGTTCCTCTTCCAGGAATGAAACTACTCTGGAAAGGACCAACAATGTCATTAAGAAAAGGGCGCAGTCTGTTTACCAATACCTTGGTGATGAGTTTGTAAATGGTATTACATAGACTTATGGGTCGGAACTCCTTGAAATTCTGAGGACACTCAGTCTTGGGAATTAAAACAATAAGCGTCTCAGATATAGTTTGTGGAAAGCTACCTGTTTCAAAAGCAGTGGAAATAGTGCGAACCACATCATCCCCTATAATATGCCAATACTGCTTAAAGAAGATTCCCTGGAATCCATCAGGGCCAGGGGCCTTAAAAGGGTGCATTTGATTTAGAGCCTGAGCAACTTCTTCTGAAGTGATCTGCTTGGTAAGAGATTGGCAAGCCTCTTCTCTAAGCCTGGGGCCTGGGGGACCATCATACCCACCATTACAAGTATTTGAGTAACTAGAGGAAAATAAACTCTTGAAATACTTTTGGGCTTCCTCTCGAAGAATCTCATCATCAACACACCAGATGCCGTTTGGGAGGTGGAGACCATGAATTTTGTTACGTTTTCGCCGAACAATTGTTTTAGTGTGGAAGAATTTAGTGTTTCGGTCCCCCAACTTAATCCAATCCTCTCTCGCCTTTTGGTACCAATGAAGTTCCTCCTGCCGAAGAATCAAGTCATACTCCTTTTGAAGATCTCTCTGTAGGTAGATGAGTCTTGCAGAATCAACCCTTTCTAGCGCACTCTGGATGCCATTCAAGCGACGCTCAAGTTGCTCTTTCTTCCTTCTAATATTTCCAAACCTCTCCTTATTAAAAATAATAGAGTCTTGTTGGACATGGTGGAGCCCCCTACCAAGGTCACTGGCAGCCTTGCCCCACGCTGTCTTGACAATGTTATTGTATTCGGGGTGAGTGATCCAGGCTGCTTCGAATCTAAAGGGCTGAGGCCCTGAATTACGCTGTTGGAGGCCACATCTTAATAACAACGGGTTATGATCGGAATGATGTTTGCAAAGGACTTCTACATAGGCTTCAGGGAAAGCCATACACCAAGGAACATCCGCTATAGCTCTATCCAGTCTCCGATACACCGTGCGATTTCCTGGACCGGGCCTGCTCCAAGTAAACTTGCCTCCAATGGTGTTAACATCAACAAGATTACAACTATCCATCATCTGAATTAGCGGACCGGCCCTAGCATGAGAGAACACGCCCCCTCGCTGCTCACTAGGGTGGATAATCTCATTAAGGTCACCAATAAGAAGCCAAGGGCCAACAATATCCCTCCTCATATCAGCGATGTGATTCCAAAGTTCCAGACGAGATGTGTGCACCGGACTAGCATATATCCCTGTTAGAAACCAAGAAGCGCCACCCAGAGAGAGACGGATGGTGATAGTATCCTTGTATACTTCGAAAATGTCAGCCGCTATATTACTGCCATTTTGTTTAAGCAGCCAAATACCTCCAGAGTGCCCGCGAGCGTCCACGGTGTGAATGCTTGCATAGCCAGCTCTGATCCAGAAATTTTTTGTTTTTTCGTAACTAGTGTGAGTTTCCATGATGATTAGGAAAGTAGGCGAGTATTTCCTAGTAACATCCATAATATGTCTTTGTGATCTTTTGTTTGCTGCCCCCCAGACATTCCAGGACAGCACCGAGACTTCTTTGAATCCTATCATGATACAGGGAAGGAAACAAAGAAGCCAGCAAAAGCGTTATTCCTTGCTCTCCCAATCAATGGGAGATTGGGGAATGTTCTCTTCCTCCTGTGGCTTGCTCTCATCCATAATCTGAACTCCAGAATTAGATTCTAGTGCATAATGTTGTTTTACCAGGCTTGCTGTACTACTAATATCCTCCTCTGTTGCTGCATTTTTTTGTTTTACTAGGGGAGTGTTCATAGTGAGTATAGTTGGGCTAGTATTTTCCTGAGTAATATTTGCCCCAGGTCCAATTATATTGTTTGATTCTCCATTAACGCGCGGAACGTTAAGGTTGTTGTTTTTATCTGTAGTACGTGGCTGCCACGCGTTGCTGGGCTGGTGGAAATCATTATCGTCACTTTTATCAAAGCGGCGTTTCTTGGGATTCAGAATGAGTTTACTGGGACCCACTGCTGATCTGCTGTTCTGATTTGTTCCTTTTAAGGAAAGTGAGGATTCCTTGCCTTTTCCTTTTCCACCAAGATTGGGCAATTTATTTCCCAATGATGAGGGTTGACCGTTGCTGCTTTTGCTCTTATTGCTATTAATATTATTGTTTTTCTTTTTCCTTTGGACCACCAACCACTCGCCATGTGTCGTATTAATGGTACCGGAATTCTCTCCCACAGATTTCGCCCCGTCCCTGTTTGGTGCTGAGGTTGGTTCCTTCCTTCCATTGTTGCTTGCTGTTTGGTCGAATTGATCTGCTGCTGTGTGGGTCGCTGGGGGTTGTTGGACTGGTGTTGCTTTGCAGTCACGGGTGTGGTGTCCATAACACCCACAGCTTCCACATATGATATGTAATCCTTCATATTGAACATTATACCAATGACCATTGACATTCACCTTCCCCACCACAGGTAGTGTAAGATCAATCTCCACACAGATACGTGCGAAACGGCCTCTTTCTACTTTTAGGGTATTGGTATCCACTTTGATAGGAGTCCCCACAACAGAGGCTAGCCCAAGTAACACACTTTCATCGTAATACACCAAGTTAAGCCCCGGAAACCTAATCCACACCAAGGTTTTTTCAATTTTAGTATGTGGTGAGGCAAAGTCAGGAGTCCACCGTGCCACTGCTAGATAGTGATCAAAGAGCATCCAAGGTCCATCTGACATAATCCTTTCGCGATCTGCCAACAGTTCACACTTCACCATAAAGAAACCATTGTCCACATCTAAAATTTCAAAGCCTCCTGATGGACGCCACAACTTCTTGAGTCGATCTTTCATCAGATTGTATCCCACATTCTTTCCCAGCAGTTTCACGACAAGGGCCTCCTTCCATGGATTACACAGATCCTGAAATAGTTTCTCATCCATTGTTACTTTCGGTAGCAGCCTATTACCTTCTTCTAGCGTGACCTTCATCAGTCCCTTCTCGATCAAGTCAACTGTTTCCTTAGGTTGGTGCTTCTCCTGTCCTTCAGTCAAAATATCTCGAAAGGATATTCTTTGCTTGTTCGTGGTATTACCGTAGTCCGGGGGTTTTTGCGGTGGTGGCACAGTCGCGTTGAAAACGAATCCTGCCATGATCTCAGAAATAACAAACGCTCAGTTTAACAGCTTAAAATCAATCCCCAGCAGTCGAGAGCTTCATCCAAAGTTGTTTTGTCAAAACTGGTCCCTAACCAAACTAGGCCCTCCGTTGCCGGAGAACCGTATTAGGACTTTAAACTCTCGTTTGACTAGCAACCTAGAAAAAGTCTGGCCGTGAGGAGGTAGAAGAAGCTATCGCTTTCCAAACCCTAGCAGAGCTATAAAAGTTTTACACGCTACATATATATATATTTTTAACACTACTAAAAGTAAGAAAAAAATAAAAAAAATAAATTAAATTTATCTATATACCCTGTCTTTTTAATTTAGACACAAGAAAACTATAGATAGAATTCATTTTTTTTCTTGTCTCTGATTTTGGTCGACGATATATTTTACTTTATTATTGTAGTATAATTTGTTTTTAAAAAATATAGTAGTAAAAGTTAATTTTTTTTGACAGTGGTAAAAGTTAATTTTATGAAATCAACTTTTAATCTTTATATATTCAATATTCAATGGTCGAGATATCTTGACTATATACTATTTTTAAATCGAAGGGAATCCAATTTCAACCAAAATACTTGTTTATATACAAACCTCTGTTGCTTGAGCAGAAGAGCCATGACAATAAAAAAAGACACTGAAATTTGTATGACACTATTGTGATTATGCTAAATATATAGCAATAATTATGGATAATATTTTGTATCATTGACAACGAATCTCAACTACATTTCTATGTCAAAGAAATTTTTTATGATCAAATAGTATAAGCTAGAAGGGTAAAGTAACAGTTATTTTCACTAAAGCAGCTAGCACCATAATAAGCATGTGAATAGTCGTATATTAACTAAGTTCCTTGTGATAAATTAAATTGTCACGTTACTCATGCCACTTATGAAAGGCCCTTCCTTGTTAGTAACCTACGTAAAGTTGATTATACTTTACATCAATGTTATTAGACTTTGACATTTTTTACTTTTTAGGTGTATCTTCTACTAGTAAACAAAGTTCTCGTGTTGATAAACTCATCGTTAATTAGTTTAGAAAAAAAAACTTATCGTTAATTTTCAACTTATTTGACACGAGTATATACGTAGTTTCCTAAAAAGGCTTAAATTCACATGGATTTGGAGGATATACGATTTCTCGCGCGTTTATTAAATTACCAAAATACTTCTTCGGTTAGCAAATTGAGTTCGCAGTTTGCTATTTAAGTAACAAACATGTAAAATTTTAAAATTTTATGTTAAGGGGTGTTGTCTTTTCTCAAATTTCTCATTTTTATAACCTCCACTAATTGGCAGATTAGGGAGTATTTTTATCTCTGAATTTTTTTTATTTTTATAATATTCGTCTTTTAAGTAGCTGGTGAACGAGTAAAATCTTGAAATTTTTATATTAGAGGATGTTTTTTTTCTCTCAAATTTTTCATTTTTATGACATCCACTTTATAAATAATAGAATGGTTGTAACACCCCGTTTTTCATAAGCCAAAAAGGGCATTATTTTTTTTTTCTTTTTCAACTAACACTCAAAGTGCGCATAATAGTTTTTAAATGAACCGGCATTCAAATATACAAAAGAACTCATTACCAAAAGGTGCTTCGACAAGCAAAGTGTATTTCCTGAATAATTACAATCCAAGTCTAAGTACCAAACAAGTTAGAAATCCTATGCTAACCAAAAAGCACGGTGCACAAAACACACCGGCGCATAGTCTAACTATCCTAGGCTACAGCTCCAACTGCTCACTGGGGCCTGGAACAGCCACCGTCGTCACCACGACCTAACCCATCATCTGGGTGGGATGAGCCCGCAAATGAAAGAAAGGGTCACCACAAAATACAAGTATATATATAACCGGTGCGAAAGATTGTACACATAACAATAATTCCACGAAACACAAGAGAAAGCTCTTTAACTCAAAAGTATTTCCCACCAACGGGTTTATATAAATAAATCACCAAGCCTAATGCAGACTTCTACAATGAGTGTGGTACTACCAGAGCTACCACATGCAAATGAATTCCGGAATTTAACCTCTCCTCGAAGAGTCGTGGGGTAGGCAAAGCCACACAGAAATATACGTACCCGCACTAAAAATGCCACACAAGGCAGGTGAAGTCACACAGACAAACACCAGGCGAAGTCACACAGACATACACCAACTCAATATAAATCCAGAGGGATTTGGCGAAGCCACACAGTCAAACGCCCGGTACGTAGGCAAAGTCACACAGACATACACCTAGGTACGCAACTATGAAAATGCATGGCATATATTCTCTTCGGCATATACGGGATAGTCACACAAGACAAAAATCCTCGCGTAGTCCTAACTGACGCACGCATTCATATATGCTCATGCAAACATTCACATAGCCTAAAGCCTATGCACAAGCATCACAACATACATACATTCTCTCAATCATATGTAAATTGCACACATATATATCACCACGTTCTCATCAACGAGAATACATATATACAACATGCCAAGCACACAGCAAATGCATAAACAACAAATTCAAGCATGTCGTAACCGTTTTAAAAGACGGAAATAAAGTGGAGCCCTTACCTCGTCAAGCACTCAACTATCACACGATCGCACAACACTTACTTGCTTCCTAAAACAAGCAAAGTATTCAATCAAAACCATAACCAATCAATCCTTAATGATTTGGACTCTAGAACCCCAAAACCCAAAGGTTCTCTAAGGTAAAATCCCTCTTTCGGATTCTCTACCAAAAACTACCGTATTGATCAACCCCCATGAGTTATTTGTACTATTTTTAGGACCCAAAACATTTGCCAAAAGTCTTAAATAATTTGAAATGCAAAATGGCTGTTTTCTTGCGTTATAAGTTACGTACTTTCCGAGTACCCGAAAAACTCGTTTCCAATCCCAACCACTTCCATAAATTAATAAAAAGGGATTAGAAAGTTAAAAACCAAGTTTAGAAATCAGAATCCAAAATCTCAACTCCCAGAGCTCGCCCTGGCGAGTTGGTGGCGAGTGAAGGCAGAGAGTACTGGTCTTACTCGCTCTGGAGCTCGCCCTGGCGTGTTGTCATGACCTGTGACACTCGCCCTGGCGAGTAACAACTCGCTCAGCGAGTTGCACCTGTCATGACAGCACAAGACAGCAACTCACACCACCTTTTCCACCCCAAGCCTAGTTTGATTCTATTAGTTCCCAACACTTTTTCAAGGCATAAAAGCAAACCATTTTCATAAGCAAGCAACACATTTCCGAAAGCATGTTGGTTGCTTCGAGTGCAAGTTATTTGATTTTCATTTCCAAAATCAAAACCAAACCCAAGCACAAGTTTTATTACGGGCCTTAACCGTCCGGTAATCATTTCCAACATGTTTTCAAAGTACAAAGCGACACCACATGTCACAATAGTTTTAAACCATTTTGACCTCAAAAACACTACCCAAAAACACTTAGGAAATATTTTCATAAACCTCAAAATATTTTTCATCGGATTTTCCAAAACAAAACCATACAACGCATTTCCCTTTCGCCCAAAGGTTCAAAGACAACTTTTCTTTTCAAAACCTTACAACCTAACCACATGTTATTGATCAATACATAAACCAACCAAAACCCTAACTTTTCTCATGAGATTTTTCACCAACTCATGGAAAACAAAAACAACAAAGCCTAGCATGCTCCCTAAGCTCTCATGAACAACATTCATGAACAAAAACCATGTAAAGTAACATTTCCTAACAAACCCTCAAGAGAACATAAACCCAAAAACTCTTAAACTCTATAAGTCTACCAACCTAAGAGATGAGAAGAGAGGGTTACCTTTAGAAAGTGATTCTCTACACTTTTCCTCAAAGCTCCAAAGCTTGAAATGGAGTGAAATGGTGAAGAATGGAAAATTTAGTGAAGGTTAGAAAATGAAATGGAGTTTCACGTGGAAGAGATAAAGAAAGGAGTGGAGTTTATGATTTTCTTAAGTCCACAATCAACAAACCTCCTTACTATGCCAATGCTCTTGCTCACTCATGGCCATTGGATCAAAAGACAAAATGCCAAGACACAACCCTAGCCATTGGATCAAACCAAACCAAATCCACTTGAGATAAAACTCAAAACCTCATAGAAACACTCACACGTTCAGCTCTCGCGCGCCGCGACGAACGAAACTCACCAAAACATAAAACCTACGGAAAGAACGTCTAACGTTTATCATTTCCAAAACTTATCGCCGAATCTTTTTCCGCGACTGTAATTTTCTTTCATACCTCAGAAAATTAATCTCAGAATATATCCTAACTCGCGCAGATATATAAAACTTCCATCCGAAATCTCACTCAAAACAGACGCAATAAGATTTTACAACGACGGGTAAAATCCTACTCGTTTTTCCAAAAACAAGAATAATCCACAACTTATTATTCTGAAACCACAAGTAACTTCTTATTCAAGCAACAGGATCACAAGACAAAAGTCTGTACAATTACAGTGCACGAGCACAAAACAGACTCGATTACAGCAAAACTTAATAATTACACGATGTTTCGTCACACGAACACATCGAAACCCTAATATTCCTTAAACCAACTATACAAAGAAATCTTGGGTCTTACAATACTACCCCCCTAAAAGAAGTTTCGTCCTCGAAACTTAGACATCGTCGAACAAACTGGGGTATAATTCCTTCATCTTACTCTCGAGCTCCCAGGTGGTATCTCCTGTAGCTTCGTTCCATATTACCTTTACCAAAGGTATCTCTTTCGTCCTCAGACGCTTCATCTTCCTATCCGCAATCTTAATTGGCGGAACCTCAAATGACAAGTTATCCCTCAGCTGGATGTCATCCGGTGTGATCACATGTGATGGATCCGGTGTATACTTCCGCAATTGCGACACATGGAACACATCATGAATCAAAGATAGTACCGGTGGCAACGCGATCCGATATGCTACCTTCCCAACCCGTTCCAAAATCTGATAAGGCCCTATAAACTTCGGAGTCAACTTCTTTGCTTTCAAAGCCCTTCCAACACCAGTTGTTGGAGTAACACGGAGAAATACATGGTCTCCCTCCTCAAACTCTAAAGGCCTCCGACGCCTATCCGCATAACTCTTTTGTCGATCTTGAGCAACCTTCATCATTGCCCTTATCTTTCGGACCTTGTCCGTCGTCTGTTGTACCATTTCCGGTCCTACTATCATACTTTCCCCATCTTGGTACCAACACAAAGGAGTCTGACATCTCCTCCCATACAAAGCCTCGTATGGTGCCATTCCAATACTCGCGTGGAAACTGTTGTTGTATGTGAATTCTATCAAAGGTAATACATCATCCCAACTTCCACGATCATCCAATACACATGCTCTCAACAGATCTTCTAAAGATTGATTTGTCCTCTCGGTCTGCCCATCTGTCTGAGGATGATAGGCGGAACTCAATCTCAGTTTCGTCCCCAACGCCTCATGCAAAGTCCTCCAAAAGTGTGAAGTAAACTTTGGGTCTCTATCCGACACTATACTTGACGGAATCCCATGTAACCTCACAATCTCAGCAATATATACATCGGTCAACTTTGCCGCTGTATCCGTAGTCCTTACCGGTAGAAAATGAGCGGACTTCGTCAAACGATCCACTATCACCCAAATGGAATCATGCTTCCTCCTGGTCTTAGGTAAACCAGTGATGAAATCCATAGAAATGCTATCCCACTTCCACTCGGGGATATCTAATGACTGCAGCATCCCTGTCGGTCTCTGATGTTCAATCTTCGCCTTCTGACAAGTCAAACACGACGCCACAAACTCGGCCACATCCTTTTTCATACCCGGCCACCAGAAATCATGCCTCAGGTCTTGATACATTTTCGTTGCCCCGGGATGCATACTAAGTTTACTCTTGTGTGCCTCCCCTAGAATGATGTTTCTAAAATTCATAGCATCGGGTACACACACCCTACCTTGACACCTCAAGATGTTGTCTGATCCCACCTTGAAATCTCGGTTGGTTCCTCGAACAATCAAAGCTCTTTTCTCCATGAGAAACTTGTCATCTTGACAATTAGCAATGTCCTCCAACAACCCGCTTGAGATGGTAATCATACCCAGTCTCATATTCCCTAAAGCAAACTCTACCTCTAGGTGCAAGTCACGAAACTCTCTCAACAACTCCTGTTGACTAGCCATTTGCGCCGAACAAACCGACACACTCTTCCTACTCAAGGCATCGGCTACCACATTAGCCTTTCCCGGATGGTATTCCAACGTAAAGTCGAAGTCTTTCAAAGTTTCCATCCACCTCCGTTGCCTCATATTAAGCTCTTTCTGATCGAACAGATACTTCAGACTTTTATGGTCACTAAACACGACAAAAGTGCAACCATAAAGATGATGTCTCCAAATCTTCAATGCGAAAACAACAGCCGCAAGCTCTAGATCGTGCGTAGGATAATTCTTTTCATGCACTTTCAGTTGCCTTGACGCATAAGCCACTGCCCTCTTGTGTTGCATCAACACACAACCCAACCCTTGATGAGAAGCATCACAATAAACCTCATACGGTTCCTCCGACTGTGGTAACATCAAGACTGGTGAAGTCGTCAAACGCTCCTTCAACAACTGAAAACTCAACTCACACTTCTCTGTCCACGCAAACGGTTGATCTTTCCGAGTAAGTTGTGTCATCGGTGCCACAATCTTAGCAAAACCTTCAATGAACCTTCGGTAATAACCGGCCAAACCAACAAAACTTCTCACATCAGTCACGGTTTGAGGTTGCTTCCATGAAAGTACCGTATCAATCTTGGCTGGATCCACGGCTATTCCCTCTTTTGATATAACATGGCCGAGGAAATTCACCTCTTCCAACCAAAAGTCACACTTCGACGGGTTTGCATACAACTTACTTTCCCGCAAAACTTGCAATACCAAGCGAAGATGCTCTCCATGTTCCTCTTCACTCTTCGAATACACCAAAATGTCATCAATGAACACCACCACAAACTTGTCCAAAAATGAGTTGAATATCCGATTCATATACGCCATAAAGATAGCAGGTGCATTCGTCACTCCGAACGGCATCACTAGAAACTCATAATGCCCATAACGCGTCCTAAACGCCGTTTTCTGAATATCCTCATCTCGAACCCTTATCTGGTGATAACCAGATTTCAAGTCGATCTTTGAAAACACTGAGGCTCCCCTCAACTGATCCATCAAATCATCGATACGCGGCAATGGGTATCGGTTCTTGATAGTCACCTTATTAAGCTTCCGATAATCCACACACAAACGAGACTTACCATCCTTCTTTTTAACCAATAAGACCGGTGCTCCCCAAGGCGACACACTAGGCCTTATGAAACCTTTCTCTAACAAGTCTTCAATCTGACTTTTCAACTCTACCAACTCAGCTGGAGCCATCCGATAAGCTGATTCTGAAATCGAACCCGTACCCGGTTGCAAATCAATAAAGAATTCCACCTCTCTACACGGAGGAAAAGCTGGAATCTCCGATGGAAACATATCTTGGAAATCCTGAACCACTCGAATTTCCTCAATTCGGATCTCTGACGTCACTCCTAAGCTAGCAAGTGAAACTATCTCCGGTTCTCCATTACACATAACCACAGAAAGCCGATTTGCAGACAAGTACCTTCGCACACCTGGCTCGGGAAAGAAAACCAATTTCCGAGCACAGTCTAGAATCACATAATGATAAGACAACCAATCCATCCCGAGGATGATCTCGAGAGATAAAAGTGGTAGACAAACCAAATTGACCAGAAAATCCCTATTCTGTATTACTACCAAACAATGCAAACATGCAGTATTCACTACCAAATCCTTAGCAGGAGTCAAAACATTCAAATCAAACGGAAGCACAGATACATTCAAACTCAAACGATTTGCACATGCCAAAGATATGAATGAGTGGGTTGCCCCCGTGTCAATCAAAGCAGTTAAAGAATTACCTGCGATGTGACAGCTCTCGTGGATAGCATTGCTAGCCTGCCCACTCAGTTCAGTGCCCATACAGTAAGCACGTGCCTTTGCCGCAGGTCTGGCACCCTGTGAACCTTGTGCCACATTTGCCGACGGCCCAGTCTTCGGGGCTCTGCAATCTCTAGCAAAGTGTCCCGGCTTCTTGCAATTGTAGCAGGTGTTTCCCACCTTCGGTTGCGTGCACTCATTAGAAAAATGCCCCGCTTCTCCACAGTTGTAGCAAGTCCCCTTACTACCCTCTGACTTTCCCCGGGTTCCCTGATTCACCGATCGGCCCGGTCCTTTACTGTGCTGAGGACGATTATAAGGCTTACTCCCTTGCCTCCCACTATTCTGAGTCGAACCACGATCATTGGTGCGACTTGGTCCTCCGGCATTAGAATTCCCTTGGCGGTTCACCCGCTTACTCTTCATGTCTTCCACCTCTTGGCACTTTTCAACCAAGACCTGGAATTGTCGAATACCCAACGGCACAACCGCATCCTGCAGCTCGTACCTCAATCCATCTTGGAATCTACGGCACATATAAACCTCATCTATCCCATCCCTAAAGAAGCGGAAGAAACGGGATAGTGATTCGAATTTCTTGGCATATGCTTCAACATTCATGCCCGCTTGCCTCAGCCTCAGGAACTCTTCACCATACCTTTCCCTAGCTGTCTCAGGGAAGTATTTGGCCAAGAACCTCCTCTTGAAGTTCTCCCAACTTAACTCTTCATGAACATTCTCCATGATCAGTCGGGTGTTCCTCCACCAATACTCAGAACCCCCGAGCAATTGATAGGTAGCTAAGACCACCTTCTCTCCTTCCGGACAATGAATTGCCCCGAATATCCTCTCCACAGATTGGAGCCATAGGTCAGCAGTTTCCGGACCTCCCTCCCCGTTAAACTTTGGAGGAGTCTGGTGGTTGAAATTTGAAAGAAGTCTAGATCCAGCCGCAAGTATTTCCCTTTCGCGCTTTTCCAGATCCCTTTGCGCCTTAGCATGGCTCTGAGCAGTCACCGCCGCTGCCATCGTATGCATGGCATAAGCCATCTGGTTTATATCAACATTATCCGTCATAGGTGCTGTAGGTGCCCTTCTTGGAGGCATTCTATTCTGCACAATACCAATTCTGATTAGATTCCTTATCCAAACATTTCTGAGTCTCAACAGAAATCTCACACAACGGTTACTAACACATAACCCGACACCGAACAACCACTAGAACTGACACTACTCTAGCTATGTTCTAACCGACTCTGGACTAACGACTCAAGTATACACTTTCCCTTTGAAGATTTAAAGCCGTGCTCTGATACCAAAATGTAACACCCCGTTTTTCATAAGCCAAAAAGGGCATTATTTTTTTTTTCTTTTTCAACTAACACTCAAAGTGCGCATAATAGTTTTTAAATGAACCGGCATTCAAATATACAAAAGAACTCATTACCAAAAGGTGCTTCGACAAGCAAAGTGTATTTCCTGAATAATTACAATCCAAGTCTAAGTACCAAACAAGTTAGAAATCCTATGCTAACCAAAAAGCACGGTGCACAAAACACACCGGCGCATAGTCTAACTATCCTAGGCTACAGCTCCAACTGCTCACTGGGGCCTGGAACAGCCACCGTCGTCACCACGACCTAACCCATCATCTGGGTGGGATGAGCCTGCAAATGAAAGAAAGGGTCACCACAAAATACAAGTATATATATAACCGGTGCGAAAGATTGTACACATAACAATAATTCCACGAAACACAAGAGAAAGCTCTTTAACTCAAAAGTATTTCCCACCAACGGGTTTATATAAATAAATCACCAAGCCTAATGCAGACTTCTACAATGAGTGTGGTACTACCAGAGCTACCACATGCAAATGAATTCCGGAATTTAACCTCTCCTCGAAGAGTCGTGGGGTAGGCAAAGCCACACAGAAATATACGTACCCGCACTAAAAATGCCACACAAGGCAGGTGAAGTCACACAGACAAACACCAGGCGAAGTCACACAGACATACACCAACTCAATATAAATCCAGAGGGATTTGGCGAAGCCACACAGTCAAACGCCCGGTACGTAGGCAAAGTCACACAGACATACACCTAGGTACGCAACTATGAAAATGCATGGCATATATTCTCTTCGGCATATACGGGATAGTCACACAAGACAAAAATCCTCGCGTAGTCCTAACTGACGCACGCATTCATATATGCTCATGCAAACATTCACATAGCCTAAAGCCTATGCACAAGCATCACAACATACATACATTCTCTCAATCATATGTAAATTGCACACATATATATCACCACGTTCTCATCAACGAGAATACATATATACAACATGCCAAGCACACAGCAAATGCATAAACAACAAATTCAAGCATGTCGTAACCGTTTTAAAAGACGGAAATAAAGTGGAGCCCTTACCTCGTCAAGCACTCAACTATCACACGATCGCACAACACTTACTTGCTTCCTAAAACAAGCAAAGTATTCAATCAAAACCATAACCAATCAATCCTTAATGATTTGGACTCTAGAACCCCAAAACCCAAAGGTTCTCTAAGGTAAAATCCCTCTTTCGGATTCTCTACCAAAAACTACCGTATTGATCAACCCCCATGAGTTATTTGTACTATTTTTAGGACCCAAAACATTTGCCAAAAGTCTTAAATAATTTGAAATGCAAAATGGCTGTTTTCTTGCGTTATAAGTTACGTACTTTCCGAGTACCCGAAAAACTCGTTTCCAATCCCAACCACTTCCATAAATTAATAAAAAGGGATTAGAAAGTTAAAAACCAAGTTTAGAAATCAGAATCCAAAATCTCAACTCCCAGAGCTCGCCCTGGCGAGTTGGTGGCGAGTGAAGGCAGAGAGTACTGGTCTTACTCGCTCTGGAGCTCGCCCTGGCGTGTTGTCATGACCTGTGACACTCGCCCTGGCGAGTAACAACTCGCTCAGCGAGTTGCACCTGTCATGACAGCACAAGACAGCAACTCACACCACCTTTTCCACCCCAAGCCTAGTTTGATTCTATTAGTTCCCAACACTTTTTCAAGGCATAAAAGCAAACCATTTTCATAAGCAAGCAACACATTTCCGAAAGCATGTTGGTTGCTTCGAGTGCAAGTTATTTGATTTTCATTTCCAAAATCAAAACCAAACCCAAGCACAAGTTTTATTACGGGCCTTAACCGTCCGGTAATCATTTTCAAACATGTTTTCAAAGTACAAAGCGACACCACATGTCACAATAGTTTTAAACCATTTTGACCTCAAAAACACTACCCAAAAACACTTAGGAAATATTTTCATAAACCTCAAAATATTTTTCATCGGATTTTCCAAAACAAAACCATACAACGCATTTCCCTTTCGCCCAAAGGTTCAAAGACAACTTTTCTTTTCAAAACCTTACAACCTAACCACATGTTATTGATCAATACATAAACCAACCAAAACCCTAACTTTTCTCATGAGATTTTTCACCAACTCATGGAAAACAAAAACAACAAAGCCTAGCATGCTCCCTAAGCTCTCATGAACAACATTCATGAACAAAAACCATGTAAAGTAACATTTCCTAACAAACCCTCAAGAGAACATAAACCCAAAAACTCTTAAACTCTATAAGTCTACCAACCTAAGAGATGAGAAGAGAGGGTTACCTTTAGAAAGTGATTCTCTACACTTTTCCTCAAAGCTCCAAAGCTTGAAATGGAGTGAAATGGTGAAGAATGGAAAATTTAGTGAAGGTTAGAAAATGAAATGGAGTTTCACGTGGAAGAGATAAAGAAAGGAGTGGAGTTTATGATTTTCTTAAGTCCACAATCAACAAACCTCCTTACTATGCCAATGCTCTTGCTCACTCATGGCCATTGGATCAAAAGACAAAATGCCAAGACACAACCCTAGCCATTGGATCAAACCAAACCAAATCCACTTGAGATAAAACTCAAAACCTCATAGAAACACTCACACGTTCAGCTCTCGCGCGCCGCGACGAACGAAACTCACCAAAACATAAAACCTACGGAAAGAACGTCTAACGTTTATCATTTCCAAAACTTATCGCCGAATCTTTTTCCGCGACTGTAATTTTCTTTCATACCTCAGAAAATTAATCTCAGAATATATCCTAACTCGCACAGATATATAAAACTTCCATCCGAAATCTCACTCAAAACAGACGCAATAAGATTTTACAACGACGGGTAAAATCCTACTCGTTTTTCCAAAAACAAGAATAATCCACAACTTATTATTCTGAAACCACAAGTAACTTCTTATTCAAGCAACAGGATCACAAGACAAAAGTCTGTACAATTACAGTGCACGAGCACAAAACAGACTCGATTACAGCAAAACTTAATAATTACACGATGTTTCGTCACACGAACACATCGAAACCCTAATATTCCTTAAACCAACTATACAAAGAAATCTTGGGTCTTACAATGGTCAAATAGAAAATTAGAAGAACGCAAGTATAGTAAGTGCAAAAAGAAGCTCTAGTAAACTAATGTACCGTTTAATTTGACCCAGCTTTTTTTAGGTGTAGAAGTTATTTTAACCATAAAACTAGAAGTAAGAGTTTTAAAATCAAAGATAAAGTTGTTTGGTAATTCTTAATTTTTACTTTAAAAAGTGTTAAAAGTTTTTTATTTTATCTATTACTATATATAAAAAGGATACAAATTTTTGGGATGACTTTTTCATTATACCTATTTTACCCTTAAAAAAACCTCCAAAAAAAAACTAAATATTTGTATATGTTGAAAAATAACTTCCACATAAAAATAGATTTTCATTTTTTTTTTTAGTAAATTTTTTTTTCTCTTAGGGTCTGTTTGGTTCAATTGAGAAGGAGGGGAGGGGAGGGGAGGGGAGGTGAGGGATTTATTATGTTGACAAAATTACCCTCATTTTTTTATTAAAATTCAAAATTATCCTTGTTGAAATATTAAAATTCTAGGTTTTATTTTTTTTTACAACAAAAAAAATTTAGGTTTTCTACTCATTAGATTTTTTTTTTTGTTATATATCCATTAAATTTTTTTTTTGATGTAATATATCCATCATAATTTAATCCTTATTTTGAGTTTATAAGGTTAAGAGTAAAAAAGTAAATTACTTCTCCAAAATTTAAAATATTCCCTCACCTCCCCTCCCCTCCCCTCCAAAAACTTCGAACCAAACGGACCCTTAATAACCAAGCACAACTTCCACATAAAAGTATGTTTTCAGTTTTTTTATAGTAAAAAAAAAATATTTTTTTTCTTTTTAATAACTAGCCACAACAAAAAAGGATATTAAGTAGTTATCAATTAACTAAGTCCAATAAAAAAGGAGATTAAATAGTTATTTATATTTGCACAACAAAGAATTTCGATCACAGCAAATAAAAAAAAAAGAATATCGATCACACAAACGGGCACGAAACCCGTTCGGCGGCTAGTTTTTATAATTATAATAGGTTTAAAAGATGTTTGATGATTGTGTCAAAAAAAAGTTTGATATGATTCAAAAAAAAAAAAGTTTGATAATATGATAAAGTTGTTTTTTTATAAACAATAACTTATTTAAAGATTGAGTAAAAAAAAAAAACTTATTTAAAGATATTAATTAGATAAATAATAGTAAAAGTTGTTGCAGAGTAACTTTATCACATTATTTTTAAAGTTTTTTATTAATATTTTTATTTGAAATATAGAAACTGTTTTTTTTCTTACTAGAGCTTTTAAAAATTATTGTTTGGCCTAACTTCTTATTTCAAAGAAAGGAAAAGAAGAAAAAAAGCTAGGTCAAACGGTACTTAAGTTTTGTATATATTTATCGTCATATATAGGCTTTTTAAAATGTATATATTTTTTAAAAAGAATTTTAGTTTTTGTTTCTTAGAATTTTGAGGTTGGTTTGCTCTACGTGGGTATGTTCGGTTGATTGATTTTTTCATAGTTGTGCTTAATTACTTGATCTGGTATGGTTGTGTTTAGGGGTGCTCAAATACAAACCAATCTAAATAAAAATTGTAAATTCATCCAAAAATAACTAAAAACTGCAAATAACCGAATATTTTTTTATGTTCTTTTTGTGAAAACCGCTGGATCAGATTGGATTTTGGATTGATTTTTCAAAACCGTTCCAAACCGTATATATATTTTTTAATATTTATTTAACTTTTTTATTAGTATGATATATTGCATTAATATATTAATTATTGATTTTTATTTTCTCAATAATACTTATTAGTTCAATTTAATGTATTTCTTTTTACTATTTCATAGATTTCAAATATAATTGATAATTTCCATTGCAAAATATTAATTTTTAACATATTATATATTGTGTTTTACATCAAATATAATATTTTACTGTATTATTATAATATTATTATTTAATTAAAAAAATTCAATTTGTAATTTGGATATCCAAAAACCGAACCAAATTAAACCGCACAAAATTGGATTGGATTGGATCGAATTTTTTTTAATTAGTCATCCAAAACCGAACCGAATCGCAAATAATATCAACTTTGGATCGAATAAATTTTTACCTCAAAACCGAACTGCGAGCACCCTAATTATGTTTACTACTTGCTCTTGTATTTGTAATTACCAATGAGAAAGTTAGTTTGGAAAATTCTTACAGTCTTTGCCGGTGTTGTATATATAAGGCAACATATTCTACAAAAATAAAATTGTATAAAGTTTCATTACATCAATAATTAATTTTGTACTTAGATCACAAAACAACAGTTACCTATAATTATAATTATAAAATAAATACTTTTCTATATGCATAATTATGAAATACTATATCATCCATAAATTCTAGCTCAATGGGCAGAAATACCGAAATTGTTAGTGTTGGATGTCATGGCCAAAGTTCTAATATCAATCCCTCCACTTTATGCTTTGTGTGCAAGTTTCCAATGACTTACCGTTTCGTCTATTTGCAAAAGAAAAAAAATTATGAAATACTCCAATCCAATAAATTAATATGATAGTATTGTAAAAATACAAACAGGAGAGGTGATTAGAGATTCAATTTATGGGTTTTGAGTTTATGGAAAAAGTTGGTTGGAAAGACATAACCAACAATGTCTGCCATACGGTTTTCAGACAAAAATTAATTATCGCTAATAGATTGAAATTTTTATCTATATCATGTAGCCCAGAAAAATATAGTTACAAATTTATTATATGCAATTATGAAATTATTTAATGTTCATTATATTATTAAAAAATTATTACAATTATATTATTATAAAATTATAACATTCATGTACCAAAATAAAAATTAATACATTCAATAATTCATTTATTGTTTTACCTTTTTTGACAAAACTTATTCTTTTACCTTTTTTTGTCAAGAAATTTATTCTTTTTCTTAAATATATACTATGCAAATTATTTAATGTTTATTACCGTTACAAAATTATGACATTCATGATTCATGTACCAAAAAATTAAAAAACATTCCTCTCTATAAAAAAATGAAAATAAAATAAAACATTAATACATTCAACAATTCATTTATTTTGTCAAAAAAAAAAAAACAATTCATTTATTGTTTTTCTTTTTTTGAGCAAATTTATTCTTTCATCTTTTTTTGTCAAGAAATTTATTCTTTTAATATATTTTATTTGAATATTATTCTTTTACTTAATGTACTATGAAAATTATTTAATGTTTTTATTATATTATTACAAAAATATGTCATTCATGTACCGAAAAATAAAACATTAATACATTCAATAATTCCTTTATTGTTTTACTTTCTTTGATGGAATTTATTCTTCTACATTTGTTTTTTTGGTCAAGAAATTTCTTCTTTTGATTTATTTTTTTGACTATTTTTTTTGTCAAATTTTTTACTATCTTTAATTTGTCATATATATATATATATATATATATATATATATATATATATATATTAGAGATAGAGAGAGGCCCAAAATGAAATCCGGCCCACATTGAGAGGTTGATAAAACACCAAAACTAGGGTTCTTTCCATTCTCTCCCACACAGGCAAACACTACGGCGGCTGCTCCTTCAAACTCATTCTCTCTCTCTCTCTCTCTCTCTCTCTCTCTCTCTCAAGTTTCTCTTCCTTTTTCAAACACTTTTTCTTTATCTTCTCAGTCTGTCATCCCTTTGCTTTTATTCATCTTTTTGTGGTTCAAATATCACTTTGGACGGGGTTAGATCTGTTTGTTGCTCTTGTGTTATAGTGTAGAGTGTTTTGCTCTTTAGCCGTTGTGCCAATTTTTGTACCTTTCTTAGCTTCCTTGGAATAATTCTTATACTTATAAAAGTCTTTTAATAATTTTTTTCTTCTTCTTTTTCTAACACCAAACATATAGTTTGGATTATCTATCAATATTTTTGAGTTTCTTTTGTTTTGGAACATCAGACATAGTTCTGAATCTATCACATTTATGGATCTATTTGGAGATTTTTTTGTACTCTTAAATATGATACAAACCACTCGTCTGACGCACCAAATCCATCATAACTGAAACCACTAAAAGGACGAGGACCGATGGATGTCCTTCTCTACCCAGAAAGGTAGAAAGCTAGAAATCAAACTAAACCCATGAAACAAATCTTCTTATTTCCAGATTTTTATGTTCTGAAAAATTATGCAGTAGTACCTGCTGGTTGTTGGCTTCATCTAGATCTGAATGTTTTACCCCATTTCAACAACAATTCTTTTACTGAAAAAGTAAAATACATCCCTCTCAGATCCATAATTTTCATCTTCAAAGGGCAAATAACAACATGAGTGGAGGGAAGGAAAGAGTTACATACTTTGACAGAGAGCCTGACTCACTGATTGCAAAGAGGAAATGAAGCTAAAATATATTCAGCCAACAACTTGAACTCACAACAACTCATTGAACTCATCTCAACAATTTATTGAGACTTGAGAGGACATAGATTTTAAAATGAAAGGATATAAAGGTTAGATTCTCTGAATTTTTATGGTAAGATTCTTTGCAAAGTTTTTTTTTCTTTCTATTTCCTAAAATTCTAAAGAATCTTTTGATTTTTTCTGCTTTTTTTTAAAAGGAGTATTTAACAGGGACTATTGCAGTCCCGATGCGTTGTGGTAAAATGCCGCTGGGTTGCGGTTACATTGCGACACCGCGTATGATTTCAGTTCACACCGCAATTGCGGTCTGATGGGTTGCGCTATCCGCAATTTTAAACCTTCAACCACCTCATTCATTTTCACCACCATCCTATGATTACAAAATTGCACACCTCCTAGTGAAGTAATGCTACCTAATAATATTAGATTTCCCATCGATGATAATGTTCCAAATGACACACTTTCTTAATTTGAACCTAAACCAAGTTGTTGTTTAATGTTGTGTCACTTGGTTAATCGATATAAAATTAATTATGTTGAGTAAAAAGTTAATATAAATCATGTTATATACTTGTTTGGTTTCAGGTTAGGCATATATATTGTTGTTCCCATGGTTGGTTGCATTATGCTAAAATAACTTAATATGCAAAGTGCAACATGTTGGATAAGATGTCTCACTCGAAGAAGGACATCTTACTCAACACTGTCAACATGCCAGGACAAATGATCTGGAACAACATATTGAACACGAAATCCCAGCTTGCGTAGGACATCATGTACAGGCAGTACGCGATCTTATCTTATGAACGCACGCGTGAATCTTTCAGAAGGTTGTTACTGAACGCGATTAGATGATTATCTATTGATTAAATGATTGTTACAAGAGATTTGTGACATACCTATGAGTTGGATATGACCGGAAGTCAAAACTAACTTAATATAAGATTTACTAGAATCTTTATCTTATATGATTAGTTTTAAAATAAAGTTTGTTTTAAAACTAATTTCCTATCATGATGCAACTCAAATTCAGATCAAATCAAAGAGCTGCAACATCTATAAATAGAAGACTCGTTCATCAGATTCAAGCACCCGCAACAATTGAATATCTCTATAATCAAGCTAGAACTTGCGTGTCAAAGATCTTGTGCCCACTGTGCAAGGTCAGTGAAACCTTCTCTAGAACTTAGGTGCTAAGGAATAGAGTTAGAAAGTTGTTGTTGAATTGGTTTAATTCAACATCTCTTCATTAATTAAGAGTTACGATTGCCCAGGCTGGGTAGTCGTGGGAATGTGGGTAGGTTCTCATATTTAGGGGGAGTGAACCTCTAAGTATAAGGTGCACTAGGATTAAGAAAATGCATACACAACAAATAGATTTTCTGTTGTGCGTTGTAAGGCTAAGTATTAATTCGACGTAGTGGTCTTCCTTTCCTGCATTGGTATCCCCCAGAGTAGGTGTGTTTACACTGAACAACAATTACTTGTGTCTTTTATCGCTTTCCTTTAATATTCTGCAAATACAAATTTATTATCCTGCATCACAATTGTCGTACACGTTGTCTAAGACATCTTGCTAAAAGGACAATTGTCCCAGACAACTTGTAAGACATTTGTCCCCTGACAAACAGCATTTACATATATATATATATATATATATATATATATATATATATATATATATATAGACACATCTTTGGCTTAGCCAAGCTAATTGCAGGACTAAATGTAAAACTAACATCAATTTTAAGAAAAAATTAAAATGGAATTCTTGTTAGTGGTTTCTTTGGCACTATGGAGCATGTTTTTAATAACTATCTCTCCATATGATTAGCTGAGTTAGCCATTATTTTCTACGACGTTTGTGTTTGGAGATTCATTAGTAGACAATAGAAATAACAAGGTTCAGTCTATAGCAAAAGTCAACTAAGGCATATATGTCAACCCAAAGAAGGTTCCATTGTTTCATACTCTTCCACTTGATTCTTCATCTTCAAAGAGAAGAAAGAATTATGAAGATAATATGAGTTTGGAATCTTCTTCTGGGTCAAAAAGAACAAGGTTCAAAGATGAAGTTTTTCTGTTTCCTGAGAATGTTGAGGTTATTTCCCTTGATAACGAAGATGAAGTGAAAATTGGCGAAAGTGGTTTGAATAGTGAAAACCCAATTACAATATGTTCTGATGAAGAAGAAGATGATGTAATTTTTGGTAAAGATGAAAACTTGTTTTTTTGTATATTTTTGATGAAGATGATGAGAGTGAAGAAGACGAAACAAGTGATGAAGATTTTGAAGTTGATGAACTAAATGAGGCTTCAGACGAAGACAATGATAGTTATGAAGTTGAAGAGAAGAAGATAAATAGAATGATAACGAGAAAAGATTTTGATGTGGTGGAGGAGTTGGAGAGAGAGAGGTGATGATGGATAAAGAAAGTGAAATTTTTGTTAACAATGAAGAAGTGGATTATTCAGATTATGGTAACACTACCATAATCTGAATAATCCACTTCTTCATTGTTAACAGAAATTTCACTTTCTTTATCCGTCATCACCTCTCTCTCTCCAACTCCTCCACCACATCAAAATCTTTTCTCGTTATCGTTCTCTTTATCTTCTTCTCTTCAACTTCATAACTATCATTGTCTTCGTCTGAAGCCTCATTCAGTTCAACAACTTTAAAATCTTCATGACTCGTTTCGTCTTCTTCACTCTCATCATCACCATCATCATCATCTTCATAAGAATCATCCAAAAAAACACAGTTTACATCTTTACAAAAAATTACATCATCTTCTTCTTCATCAGAACATATTGTAATTGGGTTTTCACTATCCAACCCACTTTCATCAATTTTCACTTCAACTTCATCATCATCAAGGGAAATAACCTCAACATTCTCAGGAAACAAAAAAGCTTCATCTTTGAATCTTCTTCTTTTTGACCCAGAAGAAGATTCCAAACTCATATTATCTTCATCATTCTTTCTGCTCTTTGAAGATGAATAATCAAGTGGAACACTATGAACAATGGAACCTTCTTTGGGTTGGCATATATGCCTTAGTTGGCTTTTGCTATAGACTGAAGTTTGTTGTTATTCTCATTGTCCACGAATGAATCTCCAAACACAAACGTCGTAGAAAACAATGGCTCACTCAGTTAATCATATGCAGAGAGAGTTATCAAAAACATGCTCCATTATGCCAAAGAAACCACTAGCAAGCATTCCATTTTAATTTTTTTTCCTTCTTAAAATTGATGTCAGTTTTACATTTAGTCTTGCATTGAGCTTGGCTTTATTCGGTTAAGGTGGCGGATAGGAAAGCTAAGAGTATTTTGCCTTGAGGTTGGCAAGTTGTTATTTGTGTCTTGTAAAAGGAAAGGATGTAGTAGTATAATTGCAGAAGTTCTATCATTCCTTCTAGTTAACTAGTTAGTCCTTCAAAATAAGTTTCCATATAAAAATGAAGGGCAAACTATCGACAAGTTTATCCTCCCATGTAGTTTTGATAAAGTGCCACCTATTGAGCCAACCCTTGCTTTGTTGATGGACTTTCTTTGTTTTTCTCATGATTTTTATGGTACTCATTTTATTATATGGACAAATGAAGGAATTTGGATTTCAAGCTATAGTTAGTTCCTTAAAATTAGTTACTGGTATATCATAGTCTTTCAATTGATTATTAAGGCCTTCCTGACATCCTGTCTGGATTGCTCTTGTTCGTATTGTGTCTTTTTGAGAATGGTAACACATTGATATTGGGACAGAATGCTGATAGTGCAATTCGATCTTTATAATTTGAAGGATAATAGAGTAGAAAAAACAAGAATCATCTATGATGCAATACAGTGGTGTTGTTCCAAGTATTTTGTTGAAAGTAAGTTTCTTTTCAACTAGTTGTTTTGTTGTTTTAAAATTCTTGTCATTTCATAATAACTTTTATTTGAACTACTTGTTTTGTTGTTTTAAAATTCTTGTCGTTTCATAATAACTTTTATCCTAAACTAAGCAATACTTAATATCCTTCAAATGTTTGATGGTCTATTTAGTAAACTATATTTATTGTCATAACCTCCATTTTCCATAAAAATGGATATAACCAAATACATCAAACATTCTATGAATCTAGAAAGTTGATTTTTTTCTTATAATTAGGACCAGAGGGAGTATAATAAACGTTGTAAATACCAATATATAATAATTTATTACAAAATCTTTTTTTTTTCTTGAAGTTTACGTAGATAATGGAGTTCTAAACATAGTATTAGCATCAGTTGGTTTAATCAGCATATCTATGATAAAATATTGAAGTAAAAGAAATTATCTAGCATGCATTATACAACTTCATGACTTATTACATGAATTAAAGAAAGAAGAACTTACTTTTCACCAAGTCGAAACCAAACTTTCAACATAATTCATAACATTGATCCCATTCCCAACATATTCTGTTGGTAATTCTAGTTCTTTACAATATTGTCTCTCTAATTATAAAGAATTGTTTGGTCTTCTAGGCAGCTCGCCAATATCAGTTTATAACCATTCTTAGATATATATATGCAATGGCGCGCACCAAATAAAATTTTGTAATTCCAAAGTTATAATCAATTTGAAGATTCTCATAACTAATTTTAATTTAGTTTTATAATATACCCTAATAATATTGTTTTGTACCAAAAAATAATAATAAACATACTTTTTCAAATAAAAAAAACAATTTTTTACTGTTAGTTTCTAGAAAACCCATGATCTTTATAAAATTTAATTTCAATGAATAGCAATTAGTTTAATAATATAAAAAATATGTTATATTAGTACAATTAATTTTTAAATTCTAAGTTAAATATTAATTTGCTATAAATTATATTTTGAATTAACAATACATTTTTATTTAATTTTATATTTATCAATCAGTTGAACTTACCAAACACTTCAATTACCTTATTAGCCATCGATCATCAACCTCCAGCTATCAGTTATAAGCTATTAGCTAACTTACCAGTTATAACTGCTATTTTTTATCAAACAGGCTATTTGTATGTTTGATTGGCTTATAACAAATACTACATCCATCCCAATATATAAGAGCTCTTTCACTAATGCACAAGAATAAATTCATCCCAATATATAAGAGCTCTTTCACTAATGCACAAGAATAAAGAAAAGTACCTTTTGCATTAAATTTGTCAACAATATACCTTCTCTTTCCAAAATTACTTTCAATTATTATGAGAAATAAATACTACCTCCGTCCCTAAATGTAAGATCCTTTTGTGAAAAATACGGAGATTAAGAAAGTTCATTGTTGTATTAAATTTGTTGATAATTGGTATTGCTTTTAAAATTTTATCCTTTAAGAGAGAGAATTAATTAATAATTTTTAGTGTATTTATTAGAGATTGTAGAAAAAGATACACTTTAATTAGAGGTATGTTGTGGTAAAGAATATTTAATACACATGAAAATTTGAAAGGGGTCTTACAAAAAGGGATAAAGAAAAATTTCAAAATAATTTTATAATTAGGGACGGAGGTAGTATTGATCTTTTACTTTTTTTTTCTTTTCATTAGGTGTATTTTTGTGAAAATTTAATTAATATACCTTAAACTTTGGAAATAATCTTATAAAATGGGACAATAAAATTTGTCAAAAAAATCTTATATATAAAGACGAAAGTAGTAATGTTTAAGTGGAGATGGTGAAGAGACAACCCCATAACTAAGATGGCACCCAAAACAAGAGCAAACCCAAATTCTAAAAGCCATCTTCAACTCGGGGATGACAAATCCCCCAAGTGGAGAGATAAAAGAGAATATATACACAATTATAAGAATTTGGCCCGTTTATATACGTGGACAGACACGTGTATAATTGATATGGTGGTAGTGACAAAACTAACAGAAATGACTAACTAATGTAAATGGTGGAAACATAGGGACCAAAGTGATATTTTTTAAATGTAAGAGATCAAATTAAAACTTAAATAAACGTAAGAGACCAAATGTGTAGCTAAACTATAAATTTATCTTCTTATTTTTTTTTTTTAACTTTTCACTACTTTAATTTCTCAATTTCCACAAACTTTCTCTCACTACTAGAAAAAGTTGAAATACCGACGGAATTTAGAGACAGAATATATTTTGTCTCTACTAGAGATGGAATTAGAGACGGAAAAAGCAATTAGAGACAAATATTTTTATTTTAGAGACAGAAATTTTCATTTTAGAGATAGATTTTGTCCGTCTCTAATAGTTTAGAGACGAGGAAATTACCGACGGGATCAAATCCGTCTCTAACGTGCTTAGTGACGGAATATTTGCATTTTAGAGACAGATTTCGCCCGTCGATATTTAAGAGTTTTCTAGATCTCTTAACTATACTCTTCTTCTCACTTAAGTTATCTAAGCATCAATTTTTTCTCTCTTTTTTTTTTTGTCTGTGTCTCTTGCTTTTACTTCCTTTTAATGATTGATTAGTCACATGTATAGAGTTGATATTAAAACCCCCTAAATGCTAATTGTAATTTATGTGAATTTTAATGTATTTTTTTTTTTTTTTTTGTTATTATATTTGTGTATTTAGTAAAAGTTCGTAACTCATTTCTTTAATAAAAATATATGCATTATTTTTTTACCCCTGTAGCGGGCTGGAAAATTACTTCCATTTTTCATACAATGAAGTCGCCATCGACGTTTATTTATCCCGTGAGGGGAAAGGAAAATATCGCGAAAACCTTGGTTTGGGTTCGGGAGTTGGTTATGCGAGAGGAAGGTATTAGCACCCCTCGCATCCATCGTACTCGATGGGAACCGTTTAGGTGGTTTGGGTTTGTTTGCGCAGGTTTAAATTAAATTAATCTATCACTTGGCTAATCTCCACTTCGTTTCCAAATAAATTAAAAAAAGATTTTTATTAGTTGAGTTTGACGGTTGTAGGAGCCCGCTCCTACGTATTCCCCGGTGCAATGGGAAACTCAAAACTCACGTAGTTCTGGTAAAAAAAGTTGTGTGGTTGGTTGATTTTAGTGGATAACGCTTATTTCGTATTCCGCTGACACAACGACGCTTGTATGCTCTATCTAATCAGAGGCTTAAGCTGTGTATGTGTCAGAGGAGTAGATAAAACGTGTATCCATTGAAAAAAGAATGTTGAATAACGGATGTTGCTTATTTCGCATTCCGCTGATACAACGACGCTTGTATGCTCTATCTAATCAGAGGCTTAAGCTGTGTATGTGTCAGAGGAATGGATAAAGCGTATATCCATGTTTTTTCTGAAAAGAAGTTTGAGTGAGTGGAGGTTAGTTTTAACGTTTGATTAGGATGAGGATGGTCCCAAGATCACGAGTCATACGTCAGGGATAAGAACCATCCGGGGTGTGAAAAGTCATACGTCAGATCAACCCCTTTTCATCCTTGTTTATTATGAAAATCTTAATTTAATTTGATTAAGAAAGTATTTCAAAAGGAAAAAGTCGAATGTTGGTTAATTTTAACGTTTTAGGATGAGAATGGTCCCAAGATCACGAGTCATACGTCAGGGATAAGAACCATCCGGGGTGTGAAAAGTCATACGTCAGATCAACCCCTTTTCATCCTTGTTTATTATAAAAATCTTAATTTAATCAATAGTGAGGATAATCCCAAGATCACGAGTCATACGTCAGGGATAGGGATTATCCGGGTGTGAAAAGTCATACGTCAGATCAACCCTTTTTCACTATGTTTATTATGAAAGGAAATCTCAAATTTAAACCAAACAGTTCAAGAATAGAAGAAAGATGAGAAGTATAGAAGTTCAAGATGATGGTAACCAATTAAGGACAAAATGCATGAAACATTAAATAATGAATGCAAATACTTGAACAAGAATGAGATATGATGTATAATTAAATAAAAATGCATAAACTAAAGTAGCGTACAATGAATTAAATAACATAAACATGCTAAATTAAATCAAAGTAAATGAGATGAGTTAGAATGAATTGAAATAAAGCTAAAGAGCTGAAGACAAGCATGAGGAATAAAAATAAGCAATTAATCATAATTAAGCACTTAAGTAAATAAGCTAAAAAGCTAAAAAAGGTGATTAAACAACAAGCTAAGGGAAGCATGAACGTAATCTGAAATCAAACATGATGTAAGCAAAGCAAAATGGTCCCATAAGCTAAAAAGCTCAAGCACCAAATAAGTGCTTATGAAAATAAGCTAAAAAAAGTGATTAATTAAGCTAAAAAGCTAAACAATAAGCTAAAAAGCTAAAATAAACAACTCAAACATGGAGAGAAAAATTTAAGCATAGCAAAGTGACTAAAATAGCTTAAATAAGCTATTAGTCACTTAAGTGCTTTTTGGAAATAAGCTAAAAATCAATTAAAATCATAAACAGGGGGAGGGTGCAAATAAAGAAGAGAAGTAAACAAAAAGGGGGTGTGAATAGCGCTTCTGGGCCTGAAGGCCCAGCCCGTGCGCGGAGTCAACAAAAAAACAAAGGTCAACATAAAAAGATCTGGTGCAACGCAGCCTTGCAGCTCTGGGTGCACCTTGGGTTCTGATCCGTTGGATCTACTGACCAGGAGGTCAACCCAAATCCAACGCGTATGAACCAACAATGATCCAACGCGCCGGATTCATCCTCGCAATCTAACGGTGGAAAAAAAAAACGGAATAAAAATAGATAAATAACAACCTCTGATGATCCGGTGCAGCACAAGAGCGCGCGCCATCATCATCGTCACCGTCAGATCTCATTTAAATGAGATCTGACGGTTGTGTTTTAAACATAAGATCAACGCACAGGAATAAAACAAGAAATCAAACGGCCAAAATTCAAACGCAGGGAAGAAGAAGATACACGGTGAGGTTGTCTTCTCCGGTGACCCTGGCCTCGCCGGCGACGGCGCCGGTCACCGGAGTTCATCCAAACCTCCACGAAACCTACCAAACTTTACATGGTTTTGTTCGTTTTTTCACAAGGAATTCAAATATGGAAATAGTTTTTACTGATTCCTCACAGAAAATGAAAAACGACGAAGGGAAGGTTTGAGAGTAAAAACGCAAAGTTACGATACAGGCAAAATTGAGATAAACCAGCTATGGGAAAAGCTTCAGAGTGCCTAGAGAAGATGAATGGTGTAGAAAACTACCTGAATAGATCTCTGAACACCACGATTTGAGCTTGCTTTTCTCCTGGCCGCCGTGGCTCTTCTCAGGTACGATTCCTTCACCTTTTTGCGTGGAAAATGAAGGGTTCTTGCTCCTGGAACTCGGATGAAGGTGTTTTGATGGATAAGTTATGAGCTTGAGGTGAGATTGTGAGGTTTGAAATTTTAAGAATGGAAGAAAAAATGGAGTGTTTTCTCTTACTGTAGCAGCGCCGTTTTTGAGTGTTCTTGGCTAACCTAGGGCTCTGAAAACAATGCTTCTATTTATAGGGTGGAATTAGGTTAGAAAAGTAGTGATTTGTGAGAGTTAGTGAGGGTAAAATGGAATTTTTGTTCTTGAGATATTTTGTACTATTTTTTGTGATTTTTGGGTACTAATGGTGAGGTGTCATGCAAGAAGGGGATAGAACCTTCTATTCCCTTGATGAGGTGTGCCAATGATTGGGACAATTTTGTTCTCCTTTTGATTTTCTTTTTGGGAATAAAACAAATTAAAATAATATATGAAAATAAAATAAATATGTCAAGAAATAAAAATATGCATGATGAAATGTGATTATGTAATAGGTTTATGGATTAGAAATGAAAGAAAAAGAATTGAAATTTGATGCTTAAAAAAGTTTCTTGAAATGCAAGTAACTAATTAAAAAAAATAAATAAAGAAAATGTGAGGGCAAAATGGTAAAATTTTGTCTCTTATGATAATGCTAAGCCATAATCATGCAAGAAGAAATAGTTCCATGTGTTTTTGTGTCAACATTGATTTTTAAATTGAAAAAAAAGGTTTTGTTGACTTATTTAGTCAAAGTGTTGACTTTTGGTCAAACTGTTGACTTTTTTGATCAAAATGTTGACTTTCTTGACTTATGCAAAAATGAGAGAGGTTATGGGTCAAAATTGGAACAAAAAAATGCATGAGGGGCAAAAATGGAAATAAAAAAGTGTGGGGCAAAATTAGGGTATGACAGCTGCCCCTATTTAATTAGCTTGGACCGTAAGAATGCGAATAACCTCGGTATTCGTATTCTTTCGGTAAAAGATAATTAAATACAGAATGCCCTAATTTTACGGCATGAATGATGATAGGAGAGAATAAACCTGCCCGGTATCTTCGATATCCTTATCTCCGGATTCTGTACCTGAAGGAACTAACGCCTAAACCAGGAGTTGTACGTCCTTGAGACAAACAAATGTAACACCTCGGTGTTGCACTTTGAAGAGAAATCACCACCCTCGGGCCTACGGATTCCACTGAATACCCTTCTCTCAGGATTCTGTATCTGAAGGAACTAACGCCTAAACCAGGAGTTGTACGTCCTTGAGACAAACAAATGTAACACCTCGGTGTTGCACTTTGAAGAGAAATCACCACCCTCGGGCCTACGGATTCCGCTGAATATCCTTCTCTCAGGATTCTGTATCTGAAGGAACTAACGCCTAAACCAGGAGTTGTACGTCCTTGAGACAAACAAATGTAACACCTCGGTGTTGCACTTTGAAGAGAAATCACCACCCTCGGGCCTACGGATTCCGCTGAATATCCTTCTCTCAGGATTCTGTATCTGAAGGAAACTAACGCCTAAACCAGGAGTTGTACGTCCTTGAGACAAACAAATGTAACACCTCGGTGTTGCACTTTGAAGAGAAATCACCACCCTCGGGCCTACGGATTCCGCTGAATATCCTTCTCTCAGGATTCTGTATCTGAAGGAACTAACGCCTAAACCAGGAGTTGTACGTCCTTGAGACAAACAAATGTAACACCTCGGTGTTGCACTTTGAAGAGAAATCACCACCCTCGGGCCTACGGATTCCACTGAATACCCTTCTCTCAGGATTCTGTATCTGAAGGAACTAACGCCTAAACCAGGAGTTGTACGTCCTTGAGACAAACAAATGTAACACCTCGGTGTTGCACTTTGAAGAGAAATCACCACCCTCGGGCCTACGGATTCCGCTGAATATCCTTCTCTCAGGATTCTGTATCTGAAGGAACTAACACCTAAACCAGGAGTTGTACGTCCTTGAGACAAACAAATGTAACACCTCGGTGTTGCACTTTGAAGAGAAATCACCACCCTCGGGCCTACGGATTCCGCTGAATATCCTTCTCTCAGGATTCTGTATCTGAAGGAAACTAACGCCTAAACCAGGAGTTGTACGTCCTTGAGACAAACAAATGTAACACCTCGGTGTTGCACTTTGAAGAGAAATCACCACCCTCGGGCCTACGGATTCCGCTGAATATCCTTCTCTCAGGATTCTGTATCTGAAGGAAACTAACGCCTAAACCAGGAGTTGTACGTCCTTGAGACAAACAAATGTAACACCTCGGTGTTGCACTTTGAAGAGAAATCACCACCCTCGGGCCTACGGATTCCGCTGAATATCCTTCTCTCAGGATTCTGTATCTGAAGGAACTAACGCCTAAACCAGGAGTTGTACGTCCTTGAGACAAACAAATGTAACACCTCGGTGTTGCACTTTGAAGAGAAATCACCACCCTCGGGCCTACGGATTCCACTGAATACCCTTCTCTCAGGATTCTGTATCTGAAGGAACTAACGCCTAAACCAGGAGTTGTACGTCCTTGAGACAAACAAATGTAACACCTCGGTGTTGCACTTTGAAGAGAAATCACCACCCTCGGGCCTACGGATTCCGCTGAATATCCTTCTCTCAGGATTCTGTATCTGAAGGAACTAACGCCTAAACCAGGAGTTGTACGTCCTTGAGACAAATGTAACACCTCGGTGTTGCACTTTGAAGAGAAATCACCACCCTCGGGCCTACGGATTCCACTGAATACCCTTCTCTCAGGATTCTGTAGGATTGCCTTTCCTATTGGGGATGGGCAAACTGTTGTGATCATTTTGTAACAGAATTCCTCCGAAGTTTGCAATTCACTGGGGAGGAGACTTTTAGTTGATCTGCTGGAGACAAATGTAACACCTCGGTGTTGCACTTTGAAGAGAAATCACCACCCTCGGGCCTACGGATTCCACTGAATACCCTTCTCTCAGGATTCTGTATCTGAAGGAACTAACGCCTAAACCAGGAGTTGTACGTCCTTGAGACAAACAAATGTAACACCTCGGTGTTGCACTTTGAAGAGAAATCACCACCCTCGGGCCTACGGATTCCGCTGAATATCCTTCTCTCAGGATTCTGTATCTGAAGGAAACTAACGCCTAAACCAGGAGTTGTACGTCCTTGAGACAAACAAATGTAACACCTCGGTGTTGCACTTTGAAGAGAAATCACCACCCTCGGGCCTACGGATTCCGCTGAATATCCTTCTCTCAGGATTCTGTATCTGAAGGAACTAACGCCTAAACCAGGAGTTGTACGTCCTTGAGACAAACAAATGTAACACCTCGGTGTTGCACTTTGAAGAGAAATCACCACCCTCGGGCCTACGGATTCCACTGAATACCCTTCTCTCAGGATTCTGTATCTGAAGGAACTAACACCTAAACCAGGAGTTGTACGTCCTTGAGACAAACAAATGTAACACCTCGGTGTTGCACTTTGAAGAGAAATCACCACCCTCGGGCCTACGGATTCCGCTGAATATCCTTCTCTCAGGATTCTGTATCTGAAGGAAACTAACGCCTAAACCAGGAGTTGTACGTCCTTGAGACAAACAAATGTAACACCTCGGTGTTGCACTTTGAAGAGAAATCACCACCCTCGGGCCTACGGATTCCGCTGAATATCCTTCTCTCAGGATTCTGTATCTGAAGGAAACTAACGCCTAAACCAGGAGTTGTACGTCCTTGAGACAAACAAATGTAACACCTCGGTGTTGCACTTTGAAGAGAAATCACCACCCTCGGGCCTACGGATTCCGCTGAATATCCTTCTCTCAGGATTCTGTATCTGAAGGAAACTAACGCCTAAACCAGGAGTTGTACGTCCTTGAGACAAACAAATGTAACACCTCGGTGTTGCACTTTGAAGAGAAATCACCACCCTCGGGCCTACGGATTCCGCTGAATACCCTTCTCTCAGGGTTCTGCTTATCTCAGGAATTGCTGCCATTCATATTGAGGAACCGAACAAAGTTAAAGATGTTTACTTGTCATTCCTTTTGGGGACAAAGTTGAAGATGTTTGCTTGTCATTCCTTTTGGGGAACCGGACAAAGTTGAAGATGGTTGCTGTCATTCCTGTTGGGGAACCGGACAAAGTTGAAGATGTTGCTGTCATTCCTGTTGGGGAACCGGACAAAGTTGAAGATGTTGCGGTCATTTGAGTAAACCTTATCTAGCCACTCGAACCGAAACTCAATCAGAAGTTGCTGTGATGATGTGCTTAAATAAGCTGTTGTGATTATCTTGTAGAAGAATATTCCAGAAAATTTGCAATTCACTGGGGAGGAGATTGGATATGGTTTTTCAACTAATCTGCTGGGGAGACAATTTACTAACCGACCTGCCTTGAAAAAGGTAAAACTGCCTTTCTCGTGATTAAGGGACCAAAAGCTGTATTCTTCGAGGAGAAACTTTCGAGCCTGCTTTATGAATGCATGTTTGCCATGATTATTTGTGCATGAAATGAAGTGCATGATTAATGATGACATGAAATAACTGTGTGCTATTGGAAATTGGGTTTCAACATGGGTGTTAATGAACATTGGGTTTTATTTGGGTTACATTGGATTTTGGATAATGATTGGACTTTGAGGGTGTGCCAATAATGATTGGACTTTGAGGGTGTGCCAATAATGATTGGACTTTGAAGGATTACCAATAGAAGGTTAGGTTCTTGATTGTGGATGTTTGATTTGGCTATTTGGTTTTTTTTTTTTTTTTTTTTGAGTCATTGGTCTTGTGGTATGGGGCATACCTAATGCTTGAATGAAATGACGTGATCAATGCATGCTAATGATTTACATGAATGAAATGACATGACTAATGCATGACGATTATTAATGCCCCTATGGTGGGTAATGAGTGTTTCTTGTATCAAGGCTTTTGTGGAATGGTGGCTTGAAGTTAGTCCCCGACACCAATTTCGGACCCAACGGTTGCAGATATTCATCAGGCTTTGCTTGAGTAGCTTGAAGGTATAGGGAGAACCTGCCCCTGTGTATCTTATCTTGCCCCAGTCTGTTGGGCATTTGAAGTGCTTTGCCTTGACTTTCGGCCAACTTGCTGATATTGGTTTTTCCTCTCTAAGAGGTATGCCCCTAGATTGACCCATTATTGAAACATGTCTGATTGGGCCAGCAGGATCTTCAGGTGATCTGCCCCTAGTCGTAAGAATTTCTTCTTGATTGGCTTGAACCCCAAGGTGATTTGCCCTGATTAAGAGTGTCTTGAACTGATTTATTAGGTCCTTGAAATCTGGGTTTTGATACCGCTTTCCATGATGCGATCTTAGGACACTCTGTCCATGCCAAATGACCTTTCTAAGGGATGTGCCCCATGATTAAGTGAAGTCCTGCCCCAGATTAGTCCAAGGTTCTTCTTGATTGCTTGGTAACAGCTCAGAGTTGGAACTTCCTTATTGTTAAGCGCAGACTTGCGGCTAAATCTGTTTGCTTGAAATAGTAATTCTAATACAACTTTAATGTAAGTTTTGAAATTGAGATTGAGATGATATTTATGTACATTGGATGTATTTGGTGGAAGATGGTGTGAGAGTAAGATATTAACAAAAGATTTTTGGGAGTCAGGTTAACGCAACCTTGCTACCGTATGCTTTCAAGCTAAACCTTGCTTCAATTAGGTCTTTTGAAGGTTGTAACGTGGCCTGGTTCACGGTTCATGAATAAAAGGATATAAGGCTCAAAGTTTGATTTTAACCCGTCCCATTCTTCGTGATGATCTTCAGCCCTACGTTCAATTAACTCAACTCATGTATTCAAGTCCCAAGAGATTTTTGAGATTGTGATGGTGAAAATATGATGGCTCGGGAATAGAGGATGTGTTCCCTTTTTGGTGTGACAGTCACATTGGCTTTTGTTTCGGTCACATGATTTTGTTTTGTCGTGAATCTTGGTGACCTTTGCTTTTTGCATTTTTTTTTTCATTTTTTTTTCAATCCCTAACTTTTGCCTAGACTATTCTTTTGCATTTTTAGTCTAGCGGGATACCCTAATTTTTGTCTAAGCCATTTTGAGGTTTTGACTTAGCGGGCTTTTCTTTCTGTCTTTTTTTGTATTTTGTTTGGCGAATTGTGACTGCCTTGATAATGGGTGATGAGGAACACCTTATTGATTTTTTTTGCTTTTCTCTTGAAACTCGAACGCATGGTCGAATTAACTGAACACTACCCTGCCCCGGGTTAAGATTGCGGGTTTTTTCGTAGAAAGAAACACCAACTTCTAGGCTCAAAGGGGGTGACTACGGATTATCTTCCTTATTTCTTCGGTGTTTGGGGATTTGAAACAATGCCTTACATCATCAGCAAAGTTTTATTTGAAAGCATACTGTAGCAACTTGGTTTTTTTTGTTTTTCATCATCCTCTCTCCAATCTTTGTTCAAACAGAAATGATAAAGAAAGAAGTAAAATGAGAAGTATATATATATTTTGGCTTTTGTGAAGTAGAAGAGAGCAAAGTGAATGGACATGAAAGAATGGATTCAAAACATGCATTATCATTTCATTAAGATTAACATTTCAAACAAACAAAGTTTAACTGTAAGTAAATACTTAGCAAACAGGGAAAATACAAAAAGGAAACAGCCTAAATGATAATTTTTGTAGCTTGATTCAATCCTTGACTTCTTCAACTGGCATCCACAGATGGATCTACATGACCGGGCAATGGATTAACCTTCACGGTTGAGCTCTCCCTCTTCCTTGAAAGTCAACAGTTTCTGATCAATTAATCTCTGGACTTCGTGCTTGAAGGCTTTGCAATTTTCAATAGTATGCCCTTCAGCCCCAGAATGGTATTCACATGTGGATCCTTGCTTGTACCAAGCCGGAAAAGGCGCGGTCACTTGTTTCAGAGTTCTTGGAGTTACCATTTTATTGTGCACCAAATGTGGAAAAAGCTGACTATAGGGTATTGGGATGGAATCAAAGACCTTTCTCTTCTTAGTGGCCTTTAGCTGATTCTGCTGTTGTCCCGGATTTCGTGCGAACTGTCCTGACTGGAGGTGATGGAAAGGCATCTGTATTGCCTGATTTGGAAACCACTTTGGTTGTTGGTGTCGAACAGTTACTGGATACTGACGCTTGAAGCATGGGGCGCGAGCAGGCACTGCTGAGTGAGAGTGAGAGCAAGGTGGGCTGACATTGTTGGGCAAGAATGATTCCATCATCCTTAGCTTGTCCTCTATTTCCTTGAACCTTTGGCGAGTCTCCTCACTCGGGGATACAACAGATTTTCCCTTAACGTTATCACCTTGATGAGCGTTCTTGGGGTCCTCTAGACTTCGAGGCATAGCAAACCTGGGTTGGACCTGATGAGTTCTTGGCTGGCCAATTGGAAATTCAGTTTTGGTACCCATTGACTCTTTGGGTACTTGAGCAACCATAGAAGTATATCCAGATGATGAACCGAATGAAGGCCACATCACTTTTGACAAAAGGAACCGTTTGGAGGATTTGCCCCTACTGTTGCAGCGTCTACTCTTGAAGGCAAACTGAGATTGGCTAGTATTTCCAAAACACGGTCCAACTTGTCAGTCACTTGGTCCACATCGCCTCTCAAGGCATCAATCTGCTTCTGCATGTTTTCCATAATTCTCTTGAAATACTTGGAGTCCGGTATTAGTGTCGGGAATGAAGCTGTTGGTGTGAATGGGTGAAGATGAGATAATGATTTTGTGTATGAGTGCAAATGCATGCAAAAAAATTTTATGCAAAGGTTATGCAAAAAAAAGTTTTTATCATGAATTTTTTATGAATGAATGCATGAGTGCATGGATGCATGGATGCACTTTCGTAGCAGAGTCTGTCGCGTTGAAGCAGAGGTTTAATTTATTTCTGAGGTCAAAAGTTCAGCGTTACCTGTAACCCATCCCTCTCACATGTTGTTCTAGGGTACACAAAGTGCCTAAAATCACTGATTGCCCCTTTGGAAACAATGTCGTCATTGCAAGAGCTCATGACAAGGCGTCCAAAAGAGAATCTCATCTAGGTAAGGTTGTTGCACAACCTTGACACGTGTTCTAAACAGAGGTCCCTAGTAACAAGGTTTGGTTCTAGACCGGTTTACAAAAGGTCCCTAGGGTCATGGATTCTCCAAGAAAACACTGGCGCTAGCGAGACATACGTCAGGACGGCCAACATTTTCAAAAGAATCTACCCTAGGCGAGGTGATTATGCCAGCGCTCACGAGTCATACGTCAGGGAGGCCAGCATAAATACCCCTAGCTTAACTTAAGTTTTCCTCAAGCTCGGGTATAGAGCTTCACACAGTATCCACGCCACAAGGGCAAAAAGAAAAATAAAAGAAGGAGTAGAAGAAGAGAAACAGCCAATCCAAGCAGATATAATTGACAGAAAAATAAAAGATAAAGGCAAGATATTGCAAACCTGGCAAAGCAAACAAACAAACAAACCAACTAAACTGGGCTTAACTCTCAAGTGTCCCCAGTGAAGTCGCCAGCTGTAGCGGGCTGGAAAATTACTTCCATTTTTCATACAATGAAGTCGCCATCGACGTTTATTTATCCCGTGAGGGGAAAGGAAAATATCGCGAAAACCTTGGTTTGGGTTCGGGAGTTGGTTATGCGAGAGGAAGGTATTAGCACCCCTCGCATCCATCGTACTCGATGGGAACCGTTTAGGTGGTTTGGGTTTGTTTGCGCAGGTTTAAATTAAATTAATCTATCACTTGGCTAATCTCCACTTCGTTTCCAAATAAATTAAAAAAAGATTTTTATTAGTTGAGTTTGACGGTTGTAGGAGCCCGCTCCTACGTATTCCCCGGTGCAATGGGAAACTCAAAACTCACGTAGTTCTGGTAAAAAAAGTTGTGTGGTTGGTTGATTTTAGTGGATAACGCTTATTTCGTATTCCGCTGACACAACGACGCTTGTATGCTCTATCTAATCAGAGGCTTAAGCTGTGTATGTGTCAGAGGAGTAGATAAAACGTGTATCCATTGAAAAAAGAATGTTGAATAACGGATGTTGCTTATTTCGCATTCCGCTGATACAACGACGCTTGTATGCTCTATCTAATCAGAGGCTTAAGCTGTGTATGTGTCAGAGGAATGGATAAAGCGTATATCCATGTTTTTTCTGAAAAGAAGTTTGAGTGAGTGGAGGTTAGTTTTAACGTTTGATTAGGATGAGGATGGTCCCAAGATCACGAGTCATACGTCAAGGATAAGAACCATCCGGGGTGTGAAAAGTCATACGTCAGATCAACCCCTTTTCATCCTTGTTTATTATGAAAATCTTAATTTAATTTGATTAAGAAAGTATTTCAAAAGGAAAAAGTCGAATGTTGGTTAATTTTAACGTTTTAGGATGAGAATGGTCCCAAGATCACGAGTCATACGTCAGGGATAAGAACCATCCGGGGTGTGAAAAGTCATACGTCAGATCAACCCCTTTTCATCCTTGTTTATTATAAAAATCTTAATTTAATCAATAGTGAGGATAATCCCAAGATCACGAGTCATACGTCAGGGATAGGGATTATCCGGGTGTGAAAAGTCATACGTCAGATCAACCCTTTTTCACTATGTTTATTATGAAAGGAAATCTCAAATTTAAACCAAACAGTTCAAGAATAGAAGAAAGATGAGAAGTATAGAAGTTCAAGATGATGGTAACCAATTAAGGACAAAATGCATGAAACATTAAATAATGAATGCAAATACTTGAACAAGAATGAGATATGATGTATAATTAAATAAAAATGCATAAACTAAAGTAGCGTACAATGAATTAAATAACATAAACATGCTAAATTAAATCAAAGTAAATGAGATGAGTTAGAATGAATTGAAATAAAGCTAAAGAGCTGAAGACAAGCATGAGGAATAAAAATAAGCAATTAATCATAATTAAGCACTTAAGTAAATAAGCTAAAAAGCTAAAAAAGGTGATTAAACAACAAGCTAAGGGAAGCATGAACGTAATCTGAAATCAAACATGATGTAAGCAAAGCAAAATGGTCCCATAAGCTAAAAAGCTCAAGCACCAAATAAGTGCTTATGAAAATAAGCTAAAAAAAGTGATTAATTAAGCTAAAAAGCTAAACAATAAGCTAAAAAGCTAAAATAAACAACTCAAACATGGAGAGAAAAATTTAAGCATAGCAAAGTGACTAAAATAGCTTAAATAAGCTATTAGTCACTTAAGTGCTTTTTGGAAATAAGCTAAAAATCAATTAAAATCATAAACAGGGGGAGGGTGCAAATAAAGAAGAGAAGTAAACAAAAAGGGGGTGTGAATAGCGCTTCTGGGCCTGAAGGCCCAGCCTGTGCGCGGAGTCAACAAAAAAACAAAGGTCAACATAAAAAGATCTGGTGCAACGCAGCCTTGCAGCTCTGGGTGCACCTTGGGTTCTGATCCGTTGGATCTACTGACCAGGAGGTCAACCCAAATCCAACGCGTATGAACCAACAATGATCCAACGCGCCGGATTCATCCTCGCAATCTAACGGTGGAAAAAAAAAACGGAATAAAAATAGATAAATAACAACCTCTGATGATCCGGTGCAGCACAAGAGCGCGCGCCATCATCATCGTCACCGTCAGATCTCATTTAAATGAGATCTGACGGTTGTGTTTTAAACATAAGATCAACGCACAGGAATAAAACAAGAAATCAAACGGCCAAAATTCAAACGCAGGGAAGAAGAAGATACACGGTGAGGTTGTCTTCTCCGGTGACCCTGGCCTCGCCGGCGACGGCGCCGGTCACCGGAGTTCATCCAAACCTCCACGAAACCTACCAAACTTTACATGGTTTTGTTCGTTTTTTCACAAGGAATTCAAATATGGAAATAGTTTTTACTGATTCCTCACAGAAAATGAAAAACGACGAAGGGAAGGTTTGAGAGTAAAAACGCAAAGTTACGATACAGGCAAAATTGAGATAAACCAGCTATGGGAAAAGCTTCAGAGTGCCTAGAGAAGATGAATGGTGTAGAAAACTACCTGAATAGATCTCTGAACACCACGATTTGAGCTTGCTTTTCTCCTGGCCGCCGTGGCTCTTCTCAGGTACGATTCCTTCACCTTTTTGCGTGGAAAATGAAGGGTTCTTGCTCCTGGAACTCGGATGAAGGTGTTTTGATGGATAAGTTATGAGCTTGAGGTGAGATTGTGAGGTTTGAAATTTTAAGAATGGAAGAAAAAATGGAGTGTTTTCTCTTACTGTAGCAGCGCCGTTTTTGAGTGTTCTTGGCTAACCTAGGGCTCTGAAAACAATGCTTCTATTTATAGGGTGGAATTAGGTTAGAAAAGTAGTGATTTGTGAGAGTTAGTGAGGGTAAAATGGAATTTTTGTTCTTGAGATATTTTGTACTATTTTTTGTGATTTTTGGGTACTAATGGTGAGGTGTCATGCAAGAAGGGGATAGAACCTTCTATTCCCTTGATGAGGTGTGCCAATGATTGGGACAATTTTGTTCTCCTTTTGATTTTCTTTTTGGGAATAAAACAAATTAAAATAATATATGAAAATAAAATAAATATGTCAAGAAATAAAAATATGCATGATGAAATGTGATTATGTAATAGGTTTATGGATTAGAAATGAAAGAAAAAGAATTGAAATTTGATGCTTAAAAAAGTTTCTTGAAATGCAAGTAACTAATTAAAAAAAATAAATAAAGAAAATGTGAGGGCAAAATGGTAAAATTTTGTCTCTTATGATAATGCTAAGCCATAATCATGCAAGAAGAAATAGTTCCATGTGTTTTTGTGTCAACATTGATTTTTAAATTGAAAAAAAAGGTTTTGTTGACTTATTTAGTCAAAGTGTTGACTTTTGGTCAAACTGTTGACTTTTTTGATCAAAATGTTGACTTTCTTGACTTATGCAAAAATGAGAGAGGTTATGGGTCAAAATTGGAACAAAAAAATGCATGAGGGGCAAAAATGGAAATAAAAAAGTGTGGGGCAAAATTAGGGTATGACAACCCCCACTGACAAAAATTTCTGCATCCGCCAATGTTTGGCCCACTTGGTAAAGCTAATGTATCCCACTGGTTTCAGAACCAGAGAAGTCAAAGAACAAGGATAAGCACAAGAATAGACAATCATACAATAAGAGTCGTACTATAGAAAAACAAAAACTCTTGCAACTTCTAGTAATTTTACAATCCCAACTCAAAACATATGAAATTTTAAAATTGCGGTTATGGCACTGCTGTTGCTGCGGCGTAAAATAATTTTCTATCCATACAGACACAAAATATTATAATTTATTGTAATTTCTTATATATTTTCATTTATAGCTTTTTATAAATATTATTCATTTTTAAGATGCTTTTACGATAAATGTTGTTTCTACTTCTAACCACTAGTATTCCGAAATGCCATCTAATATCATCACTTGCACACCATCTAATCAATGTGTAGGACCGTTTGGTACACATGAAAAGAAATAAAATATGATAAATGTATCATATCATATTTCAATTTAGTCTTTGGCGAGACAATGAATATGATAAATTAATCATAAAATTTATTATGTCGATCTCTAGTTCAAAATCTTATCCTGAATTTGAGTTGCGTTATCAGCAGGATAAGATAAGAAAATAATTTACAGATTTATTCTATAAAATATATTTTAAATTACGAAAATAAAAATTAATAAACTATAAATAAAAAATATATATACACGATTTTGATACAAAGGTGATTTTGTAATTTATATAATCTAAAAAAACACAATTCTAGTAAAAGTACAATATTTAAGAGTAAAATAGTTATTAAAAATTTCAAAATAGGAATAATAAGTTAAATTTTATAACAAATTAAATATAATTTTCTTACAATCATAGTTTTATTATTTAAATATAAGATATATAATATATTTATTTAGCTTATCTAACATGATTTTTATTTAAAATTATATAAATATTTACTTAAATTTTTATTTATAAATCTAAAGTATTACAATATAATTTAGAAAAAATAATTGATTTACTATAGGGTAATTTGTCATATATATATATATATATATATATATATATATATATATATATATATATATATACATATATATATATATATGAGAGGGGGGGGGGGGGGGGGGGAGGGGGGAGTATTTCATACTTGGATCTAGGCCAAGATTTTTTTAAAGGCCCAAAATGAAACCCGACCCACATTGGGAGATTGATAAAACACTAAAACTAGGGTTCTTTTCATTCTCTTCCACACAGGCAAACATTACGGCGGCTGCTCCTTCAAACTCATTCTTTGTCTCACCCTCTCTCTCCCACTCAAGTTTCTCTTCCTTCTTCAAACAATTTTTCTTTATCTTTCAATTTGTCATCCCTTTTCTCTTATTCATCTTTTTGTGATTCAATGTCATTTTAGATGGGGTTAGATCTGTTTGTTGCTCTTGTGTTATAGTGTAGAGTGTTTTTCTTTTTAGTTGTTGCGCAGATTTTTGTAACTTTCTTAGCTTCCTTGGAATAATTCCTGTACTTATAAAAGTTTTTTAATAATTTTATTCTTTTTCTAACACCAAACATATAGTTTGGATTATGTATCAATATTTTTGAGTTTCTTTTGTTTTTCAACATTAGACATAGTTATGAATCTATCACCTTTATGGATTTGTTTGGAGATTTTTTTGTACTCTTAAATATGAAACAAACCACTCGTCCGACGAACTGAATCCGTCATAACTGAAACCACTAAAAGGGCGAGGATGGATGGCAATACTTCAACCGGCGATTAACTCGGTTTGGTATTTTGTGCCTGAATTCCGACCGGACTGACCGATGTCCATCTCTACCCAGAAAGGTAGAAAGCTAGAAACCAAACTAAACCCATAAAACATATTTCCCCGGTTTTTATGTTCTAAAAAATTACCTGGCTTCATCTAGATCTGATTGTTTTACCCCATTTCAACATCAATTCTTTTACTAAAAAACTAAAATAGATCCCTCTCAGATCCATAATTTTCATCTTCAAAGGGAAAATAACAATATGAGTGAAGGGAATGAAAAAGTTACATACTTTGACAGAGAGCACAACACACTGATTGCAAAAAGGAAATGAAGCTAAAATATATTCAGACAACAACTTGAGCTCACAACAACTCATTGAATTCATCTCAACAATTCATTGAGACTCGAGAGGACATAGATTTTAAAATGAAAGGATATAAAGGTGAGATTCTCTGAATTTTTATGGTAAGATTCTTTGCAAAGTTTTTATCTTTCTATTTTATGAAACTCTAAAGAATCTTTTATTTTTTTCTGCTTTTTTTTAAAGGAATATTTAATAGGGACTATTGCAGTCCCACTGCATTGTGGTAAAATGTTGTCGGGTTGCGGTTTCGTTGCAACACTGCACATGATTTTAGTTCACACCGCAATTGTGGTCTGATGGGTTGCGCTATCCGCAATTTTAAACCTTCAACCACCTCATTCATTTTCACCACCTTCTTATGATTACAAAATTGCACCTCATAGTGAATTAATGCTACCTAATAATATTAGGTTTCCCATCGATTATAATGTTCCAAATGACACACTTTCTTTGAACCTAAACCAAGGTGTTGTTTATTGTTGTGTCACTTGGTTAATCGTTATAAAATTAATTCTATTGAGTAAAAATTTTGAAAATTATGTTTGTCATGGGACAAATATCTTACATGTTATTTGGGATAATTGTCCTTTTTGTAAGATGTCTAAGACAACATGTACGACAATTGTGATGCAGGATAGTATATTCGTTTTTGTAAATTTTTTAAAGGAAAGCGATAAAGGTCACAAATAATTGTTAACCCAGTCCAGTGTTAAACACACATAATCTGGGGGATATCAATCCATGAAAGGAAGACCACTACGTCGAATTAATACTTAGTCTTACAACGCACAACAAAAGCCCATTTGTTGTGTATGTCTTTTCTTAATCCTAGTGCACTTTCTACTTAGAGGTTCACTGCCCCTAAGTATGACAACCTACCCACTTTCCCACGACTACCCCGGCTGGGTAATCGTAAAGCTCTTTCCTACTTGAAGAGATTGTTGAATAATCTTTTCAACTAAAACTCCCTAACTTTATTCCTTAGTACCTAAGTTCTAGAGAAAGTTACAATGACCTTGCACAGTGGGCACAAGATCTTTGACTCGCAAAACTAGCTTGTTTATAGTGATATTCAATATTTGCGGGTGCTTGAATCTATTGGATGAGTCTTCTATTTATAGATGTTGCAGCTCTTCAAATATGCTTTGTATTTGAGTTGCACCACGATAGGAATTTTAGTTTTAAAACAAACTTTATTTTAAAACTAATCCTATAAGATAAAAGATTCAAGTAAATCCTTTATTAAGTTAGTTATGAATTACATTCATATCTAACACATTAGTTTGTTACAATCCTTCTGTAACAAACCTTTAATCAACATCAATCATCTAATTGCGTTCAGTAACAACCTTCTGAAAGATTCACACGCACATAAGATAAGACAAGATTACGTCTTCTGCCTGTACAGGATGCCATACGCAAGCTGAGACATCATGTTCAACATGTTGTTCCAGAACATTTTTCCTGACATGTTGACAGTGCTGGGAAAGATGTCTTACTTAGAGTGTGACATCTTATCCAACATGTTGCACTTTGCACATTAAGTTGTTGTCAAATAACCGATTATCCCAAAAGCTTAAGCTGTTAGGATTGGCCACATCAATGGTTTTATATTATTTCTAACATGACCCCTCACACAAGAGCCCACTTGGGCTTGAAGCGTGGTAATGGATAGGCCCACCTACCATATGCTTAAATTACACTTTTTAATTAGAAAGTGAGGGGAGTGGGGATCGAACTCTAGACCACTTAGTCATAGAGGCTCTGATACCATGTCAAATAACCGATTATCCCAAAAGCTTAAGCTGTTAGGATTGGCCACATCAATGGTTTTATATTATTTCTAGCAGTTGTTTTAGCATAATGCAGCCAACCATGTGAACAACAAAGTTAATATAAATCATGTTGTATACCTGTTTGGCTTCAAGTTAGGCATTATTTCTTTCGCACTATGGAGCATATGTTTTTGATAATCGTCTTTGCATATTATTACCTGAGTGAGCCATTATTTTCTACGATGTTTGTGTGTGGATATCATTAGTGCACAATGGGAATAACAACAAGCTTCAGTCTAAAGCAAAAACCAACTAAGGCATATATGCCAACCCAAAGAAGGTTCCATTGTTTCATAGTCTTCCACTTGGATTCTTCATCTTCAAAGAGAAGAAAGAATGATGAAGATAATATGAGTTTGGAATCTTCTTCTGGATCAAAAAGAAGAAGGTTCAAAGATGAAGTTTTTTGTTTCATGAGAATGCTGAGGTTATTTCCCTTGATGATGATGAAGATGAAGTGAAAATTGATGAAAGTGGTTTGGATAGTGAAACCCAATTACAATATGTTCCGATGAAGAAGAAGATGATGTAATTTTTGGTGAAGATGAAAACTTGGTGTTTTTTTTTTGGATGATTTTGATGAAGATCATGATCATTATGATGATGATGGTGATGATGAGAGTGAAGAAGACAAAACGAGTGATGAAGATTTAAAAAATGATGAACTGGATGAGGCTTCAGACGACGACGGTGACGATGATAGTTATGAAGATGAAGAGAAGAAGATAAAGAGAATGAGAATGAGAGAATATTTTGATGTGGTGGAGGAGTTGGAGAGAGAGGTGATGATGGATAAAGAAAGTGGAATTTATATTAATAATGAAGAAGTGAATTATTCAGATTATGGTAGTGTAACAAATTCTAATACTTTCTTTGAGAAGAAGAAGAAGAAGGGTTCTTTTGATCCAATGAAAGGTTGTTCTTCTTCTTCAACCCAAGAAGCATCAATGAAACATAAAGCAAAAAGGGTGGAAAACAATGTCTTTGATGTTTCTGATTCTCATGAAGAAAACAAACAATATGGCAAAAGAATATGGAATAATTCAGATAAACAGAAAAAATGGAGAACAATGCTTTGAATCAGAGGGGCTAGAGGGGGAAAACGCGTATTTCACATCAAAGGATTTAAGTTTAATGAAACTTCTTGCCGAGTGCTATTCCAATAGAACCAGATCATTTTTCATGCTATTTTTCTTGTCAGAATAACACTCGGCAAGAAGTTTCACTAAACTTAAATCCTTCGATGTGAAATATGCGTTTTTTTCCCTCTGGCCCCTCTGATTCAAAGCATTGTTTTCCATTTTTTCTGTTTATCTGAATTATTCCATATTCTCTTGCCATATTGCTTGTTTTCTTCATGAGAATCAGAATCATCAGAGACATTGTTTTCTACACTGTTTGCTTTATGTTTCTTTGATGCTTCTTGGTTTGAAGAAGAAGAACAACCTTCCATTGGATCAAAAGAACCCTTCTTCTTCTTCTTCTCAAAGATAGTAGTAGAATTTGTTACACTACCATAATGTGAATAATCCACTTCTTCATTGTTAACAAAAATTCGACTTTCTTTATCCATCATCACCTCTCTCTAACTCCTCCACCACATCAAAATCTTTTCTCATTCTCATTCTCATTCTCTTTATCTTCTTCTCTTCATCTTCATTACTATCATCGTCACTGTCGTCGTCTGAAGCCTCGTTCAGTTCATCAACTTTAAAATCTTCATCACTCGTTTCGTCTTCTTCACTCTCATCATCATCACCATCATCATCGATTCATCTTCATCTTCATCAGAATCATCCAAAAAAACCAAGTTTTCATCTTCACCAAAAATTACATCATCTTTTTCTTCATCAGAACATATTGTAATTTGATTTTCACTATCCAAACCACTTTCATCAATTTTCACTTCATCTTCATTATCATCAAGGGAAATAACCTCAGCATTCTCAGGAAACAAAAAAGCTTCATCTTTGAACCTTCTTCATTTTGACCTAGAAGAAGATTCCAAACTCATATTATCTTCATCGTTCTTTCTTCTCTTTGAAGATGAAGAATCAAGTGGAAGACTGTGAAACAATGGAACCTTCTTTGGGTTGGCATATATACCTTAGTTGGATTTTGCTATAGAATGAAGCTTGTTGTTATTCCCATTGTCCACTAATGAATCTCCAAATACAAACATCGTAGAAAATAATGGTTCACTCAGCTAATCATATGCAGAGACAGTTATTTAAAACATGCTCCATAGTGCCAAAGAAACCACTAGCAAGCATTTCATTTTAATTTTTTTTCTTAGAAATGATGTTAGTTTTACATTTGGTCTTTCAATGAGCTTGGCTAAGCCAAAGAAGTCTATATATATATATATATGCCTAACTTGAAGCCAAACAGGTATATAACATGATTTATATAATTGGGTTGGCAAGTTGTTATTTGTGTCTTGTAAAAGGAAAGGATGTGGTAGTATAATTTCAGAAGTTCTATCATTCCTTCTAGTTAACTGATTAGGCTTTCAAAATAATTCTCCATATAAAAGTGAAGGGCAAACTATCGACCAGTTTATCCTCCCATGCGGTTTTGATAAAGTGCCACCTATTGAGGCAACCCTTGTTTTATTGACGGACTTTCTTTGTTTTTCTCATGATTTTTATGGTACTCATTTTATTATATGGGCGGATGAAGGAATTTGGAGTTCAAGAGTCTTAAAATTAGTTCCTTAAAATTAGTTACTGGTATATCATAGTCTTTCAATTGATTATTAAGGCTTTCCTTACATCCTGTCTGGATTGCTCTTGTTCGTATTGTGTCTTTTTGAGAATGGTGACACATTGATATTGGAACGGAATAACGCTGACAGTGCAATTTGATCTTTATAATTTGAAGGATAATAGAGTAGAGAAAACAAGAATCATCTATGATCCAATATAGTGGTGTTGTTCCAAGGATTTTATTGAAAGTAAGTTTCTTTTCAACTACTTGTTTTGTTGTTTCAAAGTTCTTGTCATTTCACAATAATTTTTATTTGAACTACAAATATATTATTATTAAAAAACAGGTTTCTGCACAAGAAGAATAAAGATCGGTAAAAGAGGGGCTACAAAATAATGGTGCCGTATATAAGCGGAACACTAATGAAAATACCAAAACAGACACTACCTAATAGAGATCAACTTCTAAAAAGACACTCTTCAGTTTCCATACCACCAGAGAAGACATCAACCAGACCCAAAAAAACACTATTAGAATTTAATTTCTGATCTCGAATCAAAAGTGATCGACCCATAAGAATTTAAAAAACAGCTTCGTGGATCTGGAAGGGTTTGAAAGTATGGTCAAATTTCAAAGTGATTTCTTAAGAGACATCACGGGTATATTAATTCAAGTATAAGCCAATCTTGACTTGAATAAGCCAACAGTTAACAATGTCACATATTTGGATGGATCCAGATTGCTTCCTGTAGTTGTTGTATGTAGTTTTATACATAATAGACGATCTGGACCTTTGATTTATGATTGGACGTCTGTGATTAAAAAATTTAATATAATAGTTTGATAAAGGATTTGATATCAAATATCTATATTTATTTAATCGGGCAGTGAGCATCAGTTACTTCGTGGACCTAGTAACTGTGGGAAATTCAATTCCTATTTGGATGGATGGTCGAGGTTGCTAGATTGTCTCTTTAATTTACTTAAAGGTGAATTCTTTGATACATCTTTTATTTAAGTTGTACCGGTACATTTATTGATGTGGACAATTATGATAGGTTCACAAATATTACTTGTCAATTTTCCTTTATTAAATATTATCCATGGACCTATTAGAATTGTACACATAAGCAATGTACCGATATATGTCTAAATAAGATATGTTCCGAAGTATTCACATAAACTATTTACGTCACATATCTATAGTTTAATTTCATGTTCTTAATTTTTATAAAGAAATTACCATTTGATATTGTGTGCTTATTTTGTCCAATTTTGCCAAGTATATTTACTAGTTTTGTATTAGCAAGCATGAACTAATCTCTATCTTATGTGTGTTTATTTTAGTCATTAGATAGATTTCACATATCTATATATTACTACCAGTTCATAGATACATTATTTTCAAAAATCAAACTTGACTTTTGAGAACAAGGATCAAGAAAGGCTGGATTCTGCTCAAGATATTATTTAATGAAAATAAATTAGGACAATGTATTTAAAGTTTAGGTTGTTATTTCAATTGGCTTATAAAACCTGTTTTTAAAACAAGCAATTTATAATTTACTTTATTGAGAAGTGGATTTTGTGTTATTATGTTAACAAATTGCAAGATCATGAACTGTATATCTGCTTTAAGATGATGGCTACAAAGTACTAAATTTGAAGTTGACATAAGTGTGATTATGCATAGCAGGGTATTTTTCCTAATGTTTCTCCTAAGCTTCCGGACTCCCCAACAAACGGTATCAGAGCCGTGATTTGGTTGGGGGAGCGTGGAAAAACATCTGGTCAAATGCTCCACAACCATAAATGAGAGAGGTCACATCTACATCTAAAACCTTAAGGTTAAAATGTCACTTCTCTTATAAATTCAACATTTTTTTCATTCATATAGTCCGTGTGAAAATTAACCACTCACAATTGAAACTCAATAATTTTTCTCTAAGTGTCAGTTCTCACATCCTATAGTTTATCTAAAGGAAAAAAAAAGATACAAGATAGAGAGGACAACAAACTAATTTTTTTTTGAATCGGCTAAATTTTATTAAAAAACAACTCCTCCACAAGAAGTGTAAGGAATTGTTGTGGAACATACAACGAAAGGTAACGTGATATAACACAATTACCAACACCTAATCAAACTATAATTAAATCTCCCTCAAGAACAAAACCTAAAGGAAGGTAAGCCCCACAAGTTTTTAACTAAGCAATCCTTAACAAAATCCGGGGATACATGCCAAAAGGAGATAGAAGTTAAATTACAACCATAATTATTTATATATTTTAAACCGACAGTTGTTATTTATATTTTCATGAAAACAGTAATATTATTTTTTAACAATAAATTAGTTCCAGTAGTGAATGTTTTAAGTATAAGAATGTTAGCGGATAAAAAAACCGATTGAACCCACAAACCAAACCAAAATGAAAATTAACCGATCTAGTTTGTTTTGGTTAAAATATCAAACTGAACTAGGTCGGTTCGGTTCTCGGTTTTCAATTTTAAAAACTGATTAACCGAAATAAACCTCTTACTAATACTTTATATATATATATATATATATATATATATATATTAGACAAAATAATATGGTTCAGTGTATAACAACTTATGAAAATATTTTTCTTAATCAAAGAAATGAAATTATGTTAGTTTATTTGATTTTGTATTATAAAATATTGTCTAATAAAGTAAAGAAATGGAATTATGTTATTATAAAATAAAATGTAATTATGTTAGTTTATTTGGCTTTGAGTATGTTTAATAAATTTATTTAATTTGTTGTTTGAAAAATAAAGAGCATATTGTATTTAATTTGAAGTTGTTTGAAAAATAGAGATCACATCATAGTTTGTAAGAAGAAATGATAGTTTGAAAAATTGATAGCAAATATTCTCTTAAGTAGATGGTTAAGGGTTCTATTCCTGTGAAAAAAAAATTGATTACCAGAGAAAAACTCACAATGTATGCTCTACATATTCTCTTATGGAGATTAGTCATTGCTAGCGACTAGGACTGTTCATTTATAACCATTAACCGAACCGAACCGCTGAACCGAACCGAAAATAACCGAACCGTACCATAAGTTTACAAACCGAACCATAGTTTCACGACGGTTCACTAACTGTGAACCGAATCGTAAAAAACCGAACCAAACTGGTGAAAACCGAACTGCAACATCAAAACTGGAAAATTAAGTTTCTTACGTTCATAGTTGTAACTTGTAACCAAAATGTTCATAGTTCAATGTTCATAGTTCTTAAACCCTAGCCCCCAAATCAAACCAAAATTCCTAAATCGAACCCTAATTCCTAAATCATAAAACAAAAATCGACTAATTCCGACGTCGCTCCACATCCTCTTTCGAAGAAGGCTCTTGCGTTTGACTTCTATAAGGTATTAACCTTCCATTTCATTATCTCTTTAATCTGTATCTGAATCGAGTGAGATAAGGGAGATTCGTCACTGTTTAAGTTCCATAGGTGTAGCTAGAAGTAGTTGTTGGGGTATTAATTTCTGGGTTTTACAGTTAGTATGTGATGACAGTAATTTATGTGATGTTTTTAGTATTATTTATTATTAGTTTAGTATTAGTTTTAGACCAATTACAAGGCAAAACCCTAAAGAAGTGAAGTTACTTGTCCAAGAAGTCAAGAATTGAAGAAAGTGCATAAAAGGAGGCTAAAAGGAAGAAAATGCGCAACTTTCAGTCTGCGGACCATAACTTAAGCTACGAGTATCGGAATGAGATCCGTGACCATGCGTTGGAAAGCTAAGACAAAAATCTACAACTTTCGTGTTGAAGCAAAAACGTAATTTTGCAGTCTCATCGCAGTACGATGGCATTCATCGCAGTACGATGGAGCTGCTTGTTGGCCAAGACAGCACAAGTTATATTTTTGAAGTAAATCTGTCCATCGTACCACGATGACATGTATCGTGGTACGATGTCATAACTTGGTGGCTAAGTCAGCTTAGAAATTAAGCAACTAAATCCTATGGCCATCGTGCCACGATGGGATCCATCGCGCCACGATGAGCCTTGCTGCCCAAGTCATAAAAACTATAAATAGAGCCTCCCTCCTTCACAATTATTCATTCAGAAATTTAGAGAACTATTTCTCTATAAGGAGCAAAGGAGGAGGAGCTCTAGGGAAGGAACTTTTCCCCCTTCAACGGGAAAGGTAACTTCCTCCGCAAGGTAGCAAGGTTATTGGTATGCATTTATTTAATTCTTGTAATTTAATTATGTCTATTAGTAGCTAAACTCCTTTAGGTTAGGTGGAGAAGATGAACTCCCTTAGGAATGCTGGAATCATGTAAATTGGTACTAAGTTTATATAATTGTCTATTCAGTTTTATTTATTCTATTGTCTATGTTTTAATTACGTAACCCGATTTATAGCTACAATTAGGGAACGCTTTTAGGGATGGTGATATCTAGCATTGCGCCTAGGGTCAGGGTTTATCACTGGCCGGCAGTTAACCTCAATAGGGTTAATGATATTTAATATTGTGCCTCAAGGTTAGGATTACCCAAGGCTCGGCAACTAACCTATAGGGTTAGTGATCTAGTATTGTGCCTCAAAACCGGCAGCCAACCCCGATCAATAGATGATAGCTTAACAAGTTAAGGGTAAAAGAACTAATGAAACCATGCTTAATTGACTACATATTTAGAGTCTAATCACTAGGTTAGGGACGTGACAACGTGGCTAACACGGGTTCCCTGTCTAATAATTGAGATTCTCTATACTCGTAATTAGGGTAATTATCGTACGCGGTTATTACTAATTATATTAGTTCACCAATAATAAAAAGGAATAGTCAACGATATAGCACCACTTACCCAGCAGGAATAAGGGAGGGATTCCAACTACTTAACCTATCTTCTTAAATTGTCTTTCTTTCTAGTTATATTCTCTGTTTCTTGAATCTAAAATAATCCCAACTTATAAAGCGGAGGCAATCTCAACAAATCCTAGAATAAGCTTAGTGACCGAGGCGCTGTCCCTGTGGGTACGAACTCATTCTACTCAGTAGAGTGTGAATTATTATTCGACGACAGACTGGTACACTTGCCAGACCGTAGTCAGTATGATTTTGTGATTTTGGCTTGTGATTTTAGTTTGTGATTTTTAGGTTTCGTCACATTGAACTAGTTAACCAGTTAGCATTGTGGGATATGTTTTTTGTTTGTGATTTTGGCTTGTGATTTTTGGGTTTTGTCACATTGAACCAGTTCACCAGTTAGCAATGTGTGATATGCTTTAAATCTGCATCTTCAAATGCAGGAAATAGACCAAATGGCTGCATCATATTTTGGTTGATTCATTTGAATATGCTATTGTTCATTTGAATATGCTATTGTTCATTTGAATAGACCAAAATACTTGATTTATTTACTTGATTCATTTGATTCCAGTTGCAATTTTATTCAGTTGCAATTTGAGATTGAATAAGGCATATATGTGCTTGCTTTTATGCTACTGTATTACCTTGCTTTTATCCTTATGATGCATATATGTGTTCCTTTTCACGCTTCATCCACACACACACACAAGTCTTACATTTGTATATGTCTTTCATTCATTCTATCTTCATGTTTTCATAGACAAACACAAACAATGAAAATGAAGTTTCTTCACATGATTCTCATGATGTTTATCCTTATTCTTCACAAACCCATTTGGATTCTTTCCTCTATAGTAGACCCTCTTGTTCCCTCACCTCAAAACCATAAAATGGTACTGTATTACCTCTACTTTATTACCTTTCTGCATCATAAGGATGTTTTAGCCCTTTTTATCAATTTACTGATTTATTAACCACTGCTGAGTGTGCTGCACATAAATTATTAATACAATCTTGGTGTTATTTTGATCCCTTGGTTTTTTTTATTAAAAAGATGTCATATAACATATTAGATTGGACAATGCCACCTCCTAATTCTGATGGATCGGTTGAACATTAATCACACGGTGATGAATCACCATCTCAATCCGAAAGAAAGAAGCGTAAAACTCGGTCCCCTATGTGGAACCACTTCACGGTGGTTCCCGGTAAGTTGAAAAGGGCAAGCTGCAATTATTGCGGCCAATTGATTATGTATAAGGATGGAACAAGTGGTATGAAGAATCATCTAAATAGATGCAATGATTATGACGGTAACACCCAAGTGACGCAAGCAAAGAAAAGGAGGAAAATCAATGCACAAGGGCAAGCCGTTTCTTCGCCGAGTTATAATAAGTTTGATCAAGTGGCATGCCGAGCACAGCTAGTAAGAACATTTGTGTGTGCGGAGCTTCCGTTTCACTTTGTGGAAAATGAAGAGTTTAGGAAGTTGTTGCTCGTCTTGCAGCCCCGTTTCGATATCCCATCACGATCTACATTGAGGCGTGATATTTGGGAGCTCTACATTGAAGAAAAGGAGAAATTGAAAAAATCATTGAAGAATTGTGGGAGAGTGTGTTTGACAACTGACACTTGGACCTCAGCTCAGAACTTAAGCTACATGTGTTTGACTCTTCATTTTGTTGATAGTGAGTGGAAGATACATAAGAAAATCATAAACTTTTGTCAAATCACCGGTCACACGGGAGATATGATTGGTCAATATGTTGATGGTTAGTTAAAGAGTTGGGGGTTAAGTAAAATCATAAGTATAACGGTTGACAATGCTATGGCAAACACGACTATGATGAAATATCTAAAGACAAGAATGCGATCTTGGGACAATCATGTCTTGAATGGAGATTTTATGCACATGTGTTGTTGCACGCATGTCTTGAATTTGATTGTGAAATCAGGTATGAAAGAGGACAAAAGCCGCTCTATTTCCAAGATTCGTGAGGCGGTTAAATATGTCAAATCCTCTCCACCTAGATTGGTTTCTTTCATGGAATGTGCAGCAGATGCAAAAGTTTCATATAAAGGTGCTGTTGTACTCGATGTTGAAACCCGATGGAATTCAACTTATTTAATGTTGAATGTTGTCGTGAAGTATAAAAATGCCTTTGACTTGTTCTATATACGAGATCACACATTTCAGAATGAAATGCTCCTTAGATCAGTAAATGGATTACAGGAAAAGGATTGGGATTATGTTATCTCGGTGCTTCCCTTGCTTGAGTTGTTTTAAAAATCCACAACTCGTTTGTCTGGATCTTTATATGTCACTAGTGCTTCCTATATGAAAGAGGTATTCTACATTGGGAAAGGGATCAATAAGCACTTAGAGAATGTTGATGCGAACATCAAGGAAACTGCGAAGAAGATGAAAAAAAAATTTGACAATTATTGGGGAGATCCTAATAAAATAAATATCTTGCTGTTGATTGCTTTTGTTCTTGATCCAAGGGTGAAAAAGGCCATAGTGGAGTTTTATATTAGCCTTTTGTATGGCGAAAAGGGTGATGATCTAAAGAAAAGATTGGACTCTTCTTTTAAAAAACTTTATGCTCAATATTCAGGTATTACTCTTACTTTTTAGTTTCAGTCATGTGTAGTTGTCTTATTTTTGACATACATGTTCTTATAGTCCATTTCACATGCTTCAACAGTTGAGTAACAGCTATTTTTGCTTGCAACAACACTAGGATATTATGTAACAGCTAATCTTTGTCTTACTTTTTGCTTGTAACAGCTAATCTCACTATTTTTGTCTTACTTTTTGCTTGTAACAGCTAATCTTTTCAATTTTATTGTGTAGGTACTGATTACTCCTCTCAATCTAGTCAACCAGCAACAACACCTAATGAGGATGATGATGATGATATTATGTGTCACTATAGTAAAAAAACTGGCCATAAGGATGATCCAAAGACTAAGACTGAAATTGAATCATATTGTCAAGAAGACCGGGTACCTTACAATCCATTAGTTGAACTTGACATCTTAGGTTGGTGGAAAGCCAATTCAACAAGGTACCCTATTTTGGCAAGCATAGCACGGGAGGTGCTAGCTATTCCCGCGACTACTGTAGCTTCAGAGTCCGCATTTAGCACTGGTGGAAGGGTTGTTAGTGACCACCGTACTTGCCTAACGCCCAAAATGATGGAAGCACTTGTTTGTACACAAGACTGGTTGAAAGGAGCATCTCTCTCACTATTCTCTCATGAGGACATTAATGAGATCCATAGATTAGAGCAAGGTACATTAATCTTACTAGTACAAAATAGTTATTGTTTTTCATTTGCTTGGTAGAGGTTAGATACTTGTTCTGAAGCTGGAGTTTAGAACAGCTGTAAAATGTAAATTGTGTTTCTAATATCATACTGAACAACCTGTCACTGTGTTTTTGTACAATCTCTTGCTGTTTCTTTGACACTTTATTTTATCTTTATTAGATACAATATTTGTCCGAGTTTATGAATCCAGAATAGATCTGTTGAGGGTTGTTGAGGGTTCAATCCTAATTTAGAAAATTTGTTTCATTGATGTGTCTATATTGTTTTTGTTTTCTATATCTCTTAACATCCTAATTTATATTTCAAATTTATCCATGTAGAGATAACATGTTCAGGATCTACCAATGTTGATGTAGAAGACCTTGCAAGTTGAGTTGGGAAGGAAGAAGAGATTACAAAAGAAAGAAGATCAAATTTAAGTTGCAATGATGTAGAAAATCTTGCAAGTTTTGGTTTTAAGTTCATGATTGTATTTGGATTTAGTATGACCAATGTTTTAAGTTCATGTTTGTTGTACTTGGATTTAGCTTAACCATCTATGTTTATTTAAGTTGTAATGTTTAGTTAATTATGAAATTAAAAGGCCAAAAAAAGTGCTTGTAACCATAAGTGGTACTTAACAGTTCGGTTCGGTTAACCGGTTAACCGAACTATAACTACAGTTAACAGTTCGGTTCGGTTAACCGAACCATAACTACAGTTAACAGTTCAGTTCGGTTTTAAAATTATCCTTAACAGTTCGGTTCAGTTTTCTCGAACCATTGTTATGGTTCAGTTTGGTTCGGTTCAGTTTTTTGGCCGAACTGAACCATGAACAGTCCTACTAGCGACGGTTAAAATCTTGTACGTATATTATTTACACTATTGATCTCAATTAATAGTCCCTCCAATGTTTTTTATAAAAAATAACTCACTTCTTAGATTCATTAAATAACTTATGTAGTTGGTTTATATATAAATTAGATACATCAATTATTGAATGAACTTAAAATGTTAATTATTTTTTATAAAAAAAATTGGAGGTGGTAATATTTACACTAGTCCCAATTTATTGCACAACATCAAAAAATTATTTAATATATATCATATTATCAAATTATGACATTCATGCATGTACCTAAATAAAGAAAATATACTATCAATAATTTATTGTTTTACCTTTTTGACAAAATTTATTCTTTTACCTTTTGTTTGGTCAAGAAATTTATTCTTTTACTATTTTTTTTACTAAACTTATACTATATTATTTTGCTTAAATATATGTACTATATATGAAAATTATTTCAACATGTACTATAAAATTATTTAATGTTTATTATATTATTATACAATTATATTAAATTCATGCACCCAAAAAAACTAAAAGTTAATATGTTTAATAATTCATTTATTGTTTTACCTTTTGGTTAAAAATTATTCTTTTACCTTTTTTCTGGTCAAGAAATTTATTCTTTTAATTTATTTATTTTTTGTCTAAATTTATTCTTTTGACTAAATTTTTGACCAAGTTAGCATATATTTGACTCACGATATGAATTGATAATTTCAATAAATTGAGGTTGAATTCGTCTTTTTAAATGCAACTTAAAAAATCCAATATATTAAAGCTCTTTGAACAATAATTTGTTGCAGTAGCTACACTGACTACCACTCAAGACAATGTTGGTGAACCCATTGCTAATAGAAACAATAGCCTCTTCTTATTAGTTGAGCATCTCCACAACGTAACTTTGCACAATGAAGATGAGGTATATTATTTTCCCCAATATAATATATCAATTATATGTATAGTTTTTTTAATAATTGTTTGCAATTAGATCTGAACTATGACAAAATCATTCTTTCATCCAATTATAGTGTAAATGCTTGTATTTTATTTTTGTTATGTATAACGGATTTTTTTATATATTTTGGGGACCGAAAGAGCAAGAAGAGGCGAAATGGAAGAACATCATATCTTGATGAATAAAATCAACTTGTTCAAAGAAAAAATCCAAATGAATCAAATAAAATCAATCAAAGTAAGTTCAATTCAGTGTCCGATTATTTAAAGTACTCTAAATTTTTTGTTATTATGTTTGTTGAAAATTATTTATGATTCTGTAAAAAAAAAAAAAAATTATTTTCGATGTAAATTAAACAAGTTAATCTACTAGTAACATATAGGTAATTAGTGCTAGTTTTAATTGAATTATTGGTCAATTTCTTCTTTATTTATTTGCATCCGGTTGAATAATTTCAAAGCGTAGAACAATCAATCAAAATTAAGCCGTGTATCAAAATAATTTTTAGAGTTTCATACTGGTGTTTTCCATTACTTGTCACCTTTTTTTTTTGCCTTAGTAGTAATTTTGTGGAAATATCTTTATTTATTTTGTTTAATGGAATTATTAGTTGAGTTCATCTTTACTTTTTGGAATCCAGTTGAATAATTTTAAAATGAAGAATAATTAATCAAAATTAAAACATATTTCAAATCGGTTGTTAGGGTTTTTAATTGATTATGTTTTCCAGTTTTTCTCGCCCAATTTTTTTTTGTACCTTAGTAGTATTTTTGTGCAATGACTTTATTATTTCTTGTGTAAATTATTTCTGAGTTCTTTTTAATGTTATTGTTTAAATTTTATTTAATTTTAACTGTTTTTTTCTTGGGATAAAATTCGGATAAATGGGGAGAATTTCCTACGTTAACTTTCCAAGGTCATGACATTAATAGTGTCAAGACACAACTCATTACATGCATGCTTAAGTGGATATTGTTCAAATGTTTTCTTTTAGATTTAATCAACCATTGTGTATGTTTAAAGATTTTCTGAAGGTTCAAGAGAGAGTGAAGAAATTACAATCAAGATATACTTCACATTAAAGTATATCTTGATTTATAATTTCTTCAATTTTTCTTGTCCCTTCGGAAAAATCTTTAAACTTACACAATGGATGATTATTCTTAAAGAAAATATTTGAACAATATCCTCCTCGGCATGTAATGAGTTATTTCTTGACACTATTGCCATGACCTTGGAAAGTTGAAGTTGGAGATTCTCCCTATTTTTCCGAATTTTATATTTTGAGAAAAACATTGAAGATTAAATCAAAGTTAAACAATATGGTTAACAAAAAGAACTCAAAATAGTAAAAAATAAATAATAAAGTTATTCTACAAATATACTACTAAGGTACAAACAAACAAAAATGGGCGAAAAACTGGAAAAATCAATTTTGAAACCCCTAGCAACCGATTTGAAACACGGTTTAATTTTTATTGAATGTTCTTTTCTTTGAAATTATTCAACTGGATGCCAAAAAATAAATATGAACTCAATCAATAATTCTATTAAACAGAATTATTAAAGTCATTTCCACAAAAATACTATTAAGGTAAAAAAAAAAAAAAGGGCAAAAAACTGGAAAACACCATTATGGAACCCTAACAATCAAATTGAAACACGATTTAAATTTTATTGAATGTTCTATGATTTGAAATAATTCAACCATATGCCAAAAAATTAAGGTGAACTCGACCAATAATTCAAGTAAAACAAGTTAACTGAACACTAATTACCTGAATGTTACTAGTAGATCAACTTGATTTCCCTTAATTTACATCGAAAATAAGTTCTAACAAACATAATAACATAAAATCTAGAGTACTTCAAATAATCGGCCACTGAATTGAACTTACTTTGATTGATTTGTACAATTCACTTTGATTATTTTTTTGAACAAGTTGATTTTTTTCATCAAGATCTGATGTTCTTCCATTTCTGCCTCTCTTTGCTCTTTATGTCCCCAGAATATATAAAATATCAGTTATACATAAAAAAAAAAACAAAATAAAATATGTGCATTTACCATAATTGGATGAAAGAATTATTTTGTAACATCACTTAATTCTCGATAAATTTACAATCATCTGAGTTGATTTTTTAAAAAAATTGTAATCATATGGATGCATGAAAAATCGAGATGAAAAACTTAAAAGAAAAGGAATTATAAAGAAAGCAAGAGAAAATAGGAGAATGGAATCGGAAACAAACCTTATGTATAGAGGCAAATGTTTGGATCCTTGAAGCCATTGATGAATTGTGCGGATCGCCAAATAAATTAAAAGAATTTGTAGATGATAGTGAGAACTGAGCTAAGTAAGTGTAAAATTGTATGGATGGTTGTTCGTTTAATTGGATGATTTCTTTGTAGCTTTTGATACAAAGGTTTTGTAAGTGTGTCACTTAAATAAGAGAAAAAAAAAACTTTATATATATATATATATATATATCGTGCAGTGACATAACCTAATGTCAGTAAATAAATAAAAATTTACTAAAAAAATTAATGCCCATATTTAAGTTGCAGCAGAGAAATATCTTATACATTGTACATCATTCCATTTCTAAACAAATTTGAAAGGCAAAGAGCTATACTATATATTCTGACTACTTAGAAATTATATGGATACAAGTTTTTTCATGCCCTGCACTGTTTTCCGCACGTCCTGTTAATCTATCAAAACATTGCATGAGTCCTAGAGTTTGAACCATGTTTCGAGCCACAAGATTCAAACATTGCATCAATTTTTTTCCTTCCACTTCAAAAACTCTCATTGAGCCATATGAAAAGGTAATATGACTCTAAAATCTTTCTCATTTAATTTTTCACTGTTTTCATATATATATATATATCATTCACGTAAAAAAAATATTGGTACTACTCAAACTTTTGTAGGGATGAAAACTTGCACTGGCAGTATAAAATTATTGTACATTGTCAACTAAAAATACCCATGCACTCTGCCACGACACCTCATCTTAGAATAGGGAGTAAGGCTAACTCAACCCTTACAAATTCGGCTTGTAGGTGGGGATTTCATCTTACTTATAAACTCTTGTCTAGGCCATCTCGAATTCGATGTAGGACTCCATATATCACATCCCCTGATGCCCAACACTATTGAGCTTGGAGTGTGAATATAAATGATGGGTGGTTCGATTGTGGAAACCTGATAGCACTTAGGTGGCCCATTTGATCTCGGAGAGACTCTGATACCATCTTAACAATCGAGACACAAATTTGAAAAAGACAAAGCGGATTGGGTTCGAATAAGAAATCACAATAGCACTGTATAACATAACAAAATAAGGATTACAAGATAATTTATAATACTACCTAATAGAGTACACCACTAACATATAAAGCCCAATATTTAAAGCCTTATTATCTAACACTTCACTTTCTTGATATGATATGAAAAGTTGAATAATTATTTTTGACATGTGAGTAATATACAAACCAATTGGCGAGAATACATGCAAGTCGTAGAAAATAAACAATTGCATGAATACTCTAATAAGATATAGAAAGAAAAGTATAACATGTAAATATTTAGGCTCAAATTCTTCACTAGCTGCCATATCTGAAAGTTGAGTCGTTACACCTTGCAAAATACTGTATTTTTTCTACTCGTCTCTTTGTCTCTCAAACCTTTGCACTTTCATGAACAATCACACTTTAGTGTTCTTCTTGTCTCTAGACTTGTGAGATTCAGAACATTCGAACTTAGATGTTACCAAACTAAAAAATCAATTTTGAAAACGTAACATATACAAGAAATGATAAGGTAAATCTAAAGTTAATATTGTGAATCTGCATTTTATAGACCACTTTTTTTTACGTCGGATTTTTTGGCCCCTCTATTTTTATATTTATTGTAATTTTAGTCTTAATTTATGCATTTTCCATAAAAGCTACGAATTTTTGAATTATTCTGATCTAAAAAGATATATTTTGTCATTAAAATCAATATTTAAGGTGGTAAATCACCTTTTTTGGTACAAAAACTACCATTTTTAGTTGGAAAAACATATGTTGGGATCAAATTTACACCAAATATAAAAACAAAGGCAAAAAATTGAATTAAAAAGGGGACTATTTTCAAGAGTTTAATAAAATAGGAGGACTAAAAGAGAGATTAAAATAAAAAATATAATACCATAGTCTTTTGACAAGATCGAGTGTAGGGACACTATTAAGCATGTTCTTTGTCCTCAAAATTGTATATATTTTGTGGTGAGTATGGTGAAAATTCTTTGCATTTGTTTTTTTTTTTTGGGATTTTGTATTTGTTTTTTAAGTACTCAATTTCTGTAGAAATTTTGTATAAGCTTGGTTTATGAGAATTACTAAAGCTACACATTTTGACTGTCGATGGTATTAATGATTTATTTGGAGAAATTGGGAGTTTTGAATTAGTTGAATCTAGTGAATATATTGTTCATTAATCAATGTGCAATTATTTTGTTTGATTTAGGTACAGAAAAATACAAACTGTTGCTTCCCCCTCTAGGTTCTGAGAATGTGGCACTAGTAGTACTAGAGAGTGGAACTCTGTTTTTTCCATCATTTCATGGGAACCGATTTAATTATATGGATTATGGAAGATGCATGACTGAATTTGGAGATGATAGATATAGCCTATAGGAGAACTTGTTCCTAATCAAATGCAAAACTATAAGAGAAATGAATTTTTGAATGATTATTTTTAGTGTTAAAAATAAAAAATATACACAAAGTTCTACTTACACGATCTGCTATAGAAATATGTAGAGCACAATTATAATTTGTAGAATGTTAAGATATCTTCATTTTTCTAGGTATACAAATAGTTGGTTTTTTTCTTTTTTTGTATTAACCTTTGGGTATATAAGGAAAATGAGCCCCGATAATCCAAAGTTCGTTGAAGGAAAATTCATAATCACTTTAACTTAATCACTTGGTTAGATATCTAGTAGTTTTTTTTTTTTTTTTGATACAAAAGGGGCCGAAGCCCAGAGAAAAAGTAACTACATAGAGATGACTCTAGGGGTAGTTATCCCCATAACATCAGCTAATAACAATGAGCGCAGGCTCGTAGGACATTGCTGATACACTCGCATTCCCGGTTCATGGTCACACCCTAGTTTAGTCTTCATAATATCTCATTGATTGCTTAATAATGTTACGGTTGTTTTATCGTTTTCTAGTTGATAATATATTTTTCATATAAATATTTGGCGTATGTAACCTTCGTGCACCTCTTCCATCCCTAATTCCTCATCGCGTTTGTGCCCTTCAATGGAACGTTGATTCTCCTACATTGCCATCACACTTGCGCCTCTCCTTCATTTCCATCACATCATTGGAACCAACATCGAAGGAAATCTATCACTACCATCACCTTCTTGTTTCTATACCACACTTTGCTTTACTCTCAATTTCGATCTCCATATTTTTTAATCTAAGATACAAATTTCAATTTAAGTGGGGGTATGATAATAAGCACCGACTTGGTTTTGGTTCAAATTAACAACTTCGTCAATGGAAATCAAATGTTGTTGCACACTTCTATTTTTGTGACACTTAATCACATATAAAATTAATTTTGTTGAGAAAATAGTTAATATAAATCATTTTATACCAAGCTCATTGCAAGACTAAAATTAAAATTGGCATCAATTTTGAGAAAATAAAATTAAAATAGAATGCTTGCTAGTGGTTTCTTTGGTACTATAGAGCATGCTTTTGAAAATATGACCAAGTGAGCCATTAATTTCTGCGATGTTTGAGTTTGGAGATTCGTTAGTGAACAATGGGAATAACAACAAGCTCCGGTCTATAGCAAACTCTAACTAGCAAATAGTTGGCTTTTGCTATAGACTGAGGCTTGTTGTTATTTCCATTGTTCACTAATGAATCTCCAAACACAAGCATCACAGAAAATAATGACTCACTTGACAAATTATATGTAAAGACAATTATCAAAAGCATGCTCCATAGTGCTAAATTAAGAAACAACTAGCTAGCAAGCATTCCATTTTAGTTTTGTTTTCTAAAAATTAATGTAAGATACAAATTTCACTTTTAATGGGGTGGGGGTATGATAATAAGCATTGACTTGGTTTTGGATCAAATTAACAACTTCGTCACTGGAAATCAAATGTTGTTGCACAACAACAAAAATGTTTTATTGCACTGAATCATTTCTACCTTTGTGACACTTAATCACATATAAAATTAATTTTGTTGAGAAAATAGTTAATATAAATCATGGTATAAGTATATATATATATATATATATATATATATATATATATATATATATATATATATATATTTGGTTTGACCAAGCTCATTGCAAGACTAAAATTAAAACTGACATCAATTTTGAGAAAACAAAATTAAAATAGAATGCTTGCTAGTGGTTTCTTTGGTACTATGAAGCATACTTTTGAAAACTGTCTTTGTATATGACCGGGTGAGCCATTAGTTTCTGCGATGTTTGAATTTGGAGATTCGTTAGTGGACAATGGGAATAACAACAAGCTCCGGTCTATAGCAAAATCTAACTAGCAAATAGTTGGCTTTTGCTATAGACCGAAGCTTGTTGTTATTCCCATTGTCCACTAATGAATCTCTAAACACAAGCATTGCAGAAAATAATGACTCACTTGGCAAATCATATGTAAAGACAATTATCAAAAGCATGCTCCATAGTGCCAAATTAAGAAATCACTAGCAAGCATTCCATTTTAGTTTTGTTTTCTAAAAATTGATGTCAGTTTTACATTTAGTCCTGCAATGATCTTGAACAAGCCAAACACAAACAAGTGTGTGTGTCTCTATATAACGTGATTTATATTAACTATTTAGTCAACATAATTAATTTTATATTGATTAACCAAATGACACAATAATAAACAACAACTTGGTTTAGGTTCAAAGAAAGTGTCTCATTTGGAACTTTATCATCCATGGAAAATCTAATATTATATATTAGGTAGCATTAATTCATTAGGAGGTGCAATTTGGTGATCATGGAAAGATGGTGAAAATGAATGAGGTGGTTGAAGGTCTAAAATTGCGGATAAATAGTGCAACCCACCATACTGCAATTGTGGTGTGACCTAAAATCATGTGTGATGACATAACGAAACTACAACACAACGACATTTTACCAGAAAAATGCAGAAAAAATTCAAAGATTCTTTAGAGTTTTGAGAAATAGAAAGAAAAAAATCTTTGCAAAGAATCTTATAGTAAAAATTCAGAGAATCTCACCTTTATATCCCTTCATTTTAAAATCTCTGACCTGTCAAGTCTCAAAGAATTGTTTAGACGAGTTCAAGTAGATGTCTGGATATTATTCAACGATTTTAGCTTCCTTTCCTCTTTGCAATCAGTGTGTTGTGCTCTCTGTCAAAGTATGTAACTCTCTGTCAAAATTATGGATCTGACAGGGATATATATATTTTACTTTTTTAGTTAAAGAATTGGAAGGTGAAATAGGGTAAAATGTTGGGATCTAGATGAAGCCAACATAATTCTTAAAACCAAAGAAATAAGAAGATTTGCCTTCCAGGGTTTAGTTTGGTTTCTAGCTTTCTACCTTTCTGGGTAGAGATAGACATCAATTGGCCCGGTCAGAATTTGGGCTCAAAATACCAAACCGAGTAAATCGACGGTTGAAGTATTACCATTCATTCCCGTCCTTTTAATGGGTTCAGTTACAATGGATTTGGTTCGTCGGATGGATGAGTGGTTTGTATCAGATTTAAGAGTACAAAAAAATTTCACAACAGATCCATAAAGTTAATAGATTCAAAACTATAAATGATGTTCAAAAACAAAAGAAACTCAAAAATATTGATAGATAATTCAAACTAAATGTCTGGTAAAGAAAAAAAATTATTAAAAGACTTTTATAAGTACAAGAATTATTCCAAGGAAGCTAAAAAAATGTATAGAAATCTGCACAACAGCTAAAGAGCAAAACGCTCAACACTACAACACAAGAGCAACAAACAGATCTAACCTCATCCAAAACGATATTTAAGCAAACAAAGATGAATAAGAGCAAAGGGATGACAAATTGAGAAGATAAAAAAAGTGTATGAAGAAGGAAGAAAAACTTGAGTGAGAGAGAGAGGGTGAGACAAAGAATAAGTATGAAGGAGTAGCCGCCGTAGTGTGTGGCTGTGTGGGAGAAAGAACCCTAGTTTTGGTGTTTTATCAATCTCCTAAGTGGACTGGGTTTCATTTTGGGCCATATAAAAAATCTTGACCTAGATCCAAGCATGTATACAATACCTATTTATTAATTGTATATATATATAATATAAATGACAAATTACCCTAATAAATCAATTATGTTTTTCCTAAATTGTATTTTGTTATTCTTTGGATTTTATAAATAAAAAATTTAAATAAGTTACCAAATAATTATATATAATATAATTTTAAATAAAAAGCATGAGCAAATAAAAAGTTAATTTTTTTATAAGAAACATGATCAAAATAAATATATTATATATCTTATATTTAAATAATAAAACTATCATTGCAAGAAAATTATATTTAATTTGTTATAAACTTCAACTTAATATCCCTATTTTGAAATTCTTAATAATTATTTTACTTTCAAATATTGTAATTTTCATAGAATTTTGTTTTTTTAGTTATTTAAATTACAAAATTGCGCTTGTGCCAAAATTGTGTAAATATTTAAAAATTAATTTTTTAATTAAGTATTAAATTATTTTATTTTATTGATTGTCATTTTCTTATCCTATCCTGCTGATTACCCAGCTCAAATTCAGGATAAAATTTTGAACTAGAGAGACAAGATAAATTTCAAGATTAACTTATCATATTTTGCTATCTCGCCAAACACTTGATTGAGACAGGATATAATATCATTATCATATTTTGTCTCTTTTTCTGCGCACCAAACGGGTACTACACATTGATTAGAGGGTGCTACTAGTTATTATATTAGATGGCATTTCAGAATACTTGTGGTTGGCAGTAGAAACAACGTATATCATAAAAATATCTTAAAAATGAATTAGTATTTATAGAAAACTATAAATGAAAATATATAAGAAACCACAATAATTATAGGTTTTTTTGTGTTTGTGTGAATAGAAAATTATTTTATGCCGTAACAACCACAATCTGCATCGCAGCAACCGCGGTTGTTGTAACCAATAATGAAACACGGATACAGACACCGGATACAATACGGATACTGACACGTCGACACGAATAATATTTTAAGAAATGACATAATTCAATGTAATTATAAATGTCAGTGTTATGTTGATATTCAATACTAACACGTGTCCGACACTGAGATATGCCTAATTGTTCGTGTCCATGCTTCATATGTTGTCACCCACTACTAGAAATCACGCCTTTAGCAACCGATTTAGCGACTGATTTTCATCAAAATCGGTTGCTAATTCAATTAGCGACCGATTTAGCAACCGATCAAAATCAGTAGCAAAAACCTTGGTCGCTGATTTGTTGTGACCAAATCAGCAACCAATTTTGTAGCAATCGAATTAGCTACTGAATTTAGAGACCGAATTAGCGACTAATATCAGCGACTGATTAGAAACTGATTTTTTAGAACGGTTTAGAGTCAGATTTTACGACGCATTGTGCAACGCTATTAGCGACTGATTTAGTTACTAATTATAGCAACTGATTTTGTGACCCTTTTAGCGACCAAATTAGCAACCAAATTTATTTAATCGGTCACAAATTCGGTCACTAATTTCCCTTTTTTTTAAATAAAAAAAATTATAGCCCCTGTAATATATATATACACACACACGCACACACATAAACATAACAAGACACATTAGTAAGAAAGATAACTTCAATGCTTTTACATACACAAAAGTTAAGACATTCAACAATTATTTCATTTTTAATCACAAGTATTTTAGAAAACTTTTGTATCAAATAACAACAATCGAATAAGAAAGATAACTTCAATGTAAAATAAGCTGACATTAAGATTAAGGTATTTCATCCTAGAGAAATTTTAAGAGATAAATCAAAACTACTTGCAAATTTGCAGGAGCTGGTTACAATTCTGCAGAGGTAAAAATTACTTGTTACCGATACTATCTCGCAAATTTGCAGGAGCTGGCCCCATTTTGTACAATTCGCAGTGACGATGATAGCAGGCCCCATTTTGTGTGCGGGAATGACCTAAAGATGCACATGAAGCACTTGGCATGGTTAACAAGAAAATAATAAGAAATAAAATTGCTAGCTGGTCCAATACCCTATTTCCACCTCTAAAAATACAATTGAGTTGATACATAGCTCTAAAAATCAATTGAAAAGTGCAAAAACCATAAACATAAAAATAAATATGCATATAACATTCATAAAATTATAGGCAAGTGTCATTGAGTCTATATATAGGTTAGATTGAGGTGATATAATGAAAACAACATAGTAACATTTGTAATTCATCCTTTGATATATAAAATTACATATAGAGACACTTTTTTTGAAAAAGGCCAATTCTGAGTTTGGTGTATATTCAAAGGATCCTGGCTACAATTCTTCATATAGAAACACATTTTTTTGTTAAAAAGGCCAAGTTTATTATGATAACAACAAGTACAAGGTGTACTTTACAAGATGTAAAGATACAAGAGGAACAAAAGTCCATTAACAGACAATGAAAACATAAAGAACACAAACAAAAAACAAAGCACAAAAATTATGACCCTCTTCCAACAGACAACAGCAAACTAGCTTTGGCAACATAACCAAAAAACATGGAAGACATAAAGCCAACACTCCACACACACTGTCGAAGGGATACAGGAAATCATAACTTCTTTAACCTTACATAGAAGAAAACATAACTTCTAAAACTATAAATATACCTGGAATTAATTTTCAAGCATGCACTGATATGGTTTTGATCAGGAGACTTTTCCTAAATTCCCCAATGGACATCTGAATGTATTCCTCTAGGCTACATGATTCATATGCACAAAAATAAAAGTCATTCCAATAAGCAAGCCACAAAATTTAAAAGAGGAAACATCATATGAGAAGGTTGAGTCTTAATTATAACTAGAGGGGGGAGAGTGAGATAATGTCTGAAAACTGAAAGCAACAATGAGTTTTGCGATGCAAGGACATGAGTTTTTTTTATTTTTGAAACGACTAAAATATATTAGAACGGCCTCGCTCCAATCACAAGACATAACCCAAGGACTACAAAAGATTACACGAACAGTGCACTAGCAGTAAACGAAGAAAAACTACAAAAGAAAACCACAAGTCTTAAAAACCAAAACCACTACTACTACCAAAAACCAACCAGCACCTGTTAGGCTAAAAACCTTACTGCCTCAAGCCTCAAAACTAGCACCTGGACAGACAATAAACAAACAAAAGCCCCATGTACAAATAACAGAACCAAAACAATGAAAGGAATGGAGGAAATAACGGCAAAACAGAGCCAACCAAAGGGAAGAACCAGGAAGAAAAAGATAAAAATAATTGAGGCGGCAGCTGTAGAACCACCACAAACAATACAAAACCACAACATAGCAGGACAAAAAATCCAAAAAACATCGGTACACTAAGGCTTTGTTTGCGAGTTTGGAGGGGAAGGAAGGGGAGGGCTTTGGAGGGAGAGAAATAGAGAGAAAATTAGAAAAATCTTTTACAATTTTTGAGAAAGTATTTTTTATAGAGAATGACAAATAAATACTTATGATTAATATATTATGAATTTAAGAACATTATAACAATATTAATTAAATTTGAAGAATTCATATAAACCCTCGAAACCCCCCTCGAAACCCCATCCAATACAATTTTTGAGTTCCCCCAAATTGGGGGGTTTTTGTGTTATGAAGAAAAAATAACCCTCCAAACTCCTTCCCTCCCAAACTTCTCTATTCCTTCCACTTGTTTCTTCCTTTTTTTCAAAACTATTCCCTCCCCTCCCCTCCAAACTCGCAAACAAAGCCTAAGGAGTTTGTAGTAGAAAGAGTATTGTTGTTATGCTGTTATAACTTACAAAGCAAGTACTATGGCTTGGCTTTGGCTAAAAACAATTTCAACTTAATTGCCTGATCTTGCTTCTTTAACCTTAGTAATCACTCTTTTAAGCTTCTGAATCCTGTTTTATAGATCATATGTCATGTCTACTGTACGAGAATTAACACTTTTCCCTTTTATTTCATTGACAAAAATTGTGTCATAAAATGGAGTCATGAATTAAGTATTTTTTTTACCCGATAAGCATAAATTTTATAAGCCAATAATCGAATAAAATAAGAGCCTTCTACATGGAAAGAAACTTTAAGCAACAAATTGAACACCAAAGTAGCCACAAAATGGAAGAAGCTTTAGATAAAGATAGAGTCACTCACTCCAAGTTTGTTTATAAGCAATTGACTCCTTGATAACAAACACAGACCCTATCTTGATCTACATGATACAAATCATCAAAATCCACAACATTTTGACCTCGTTGACCAACATTGAAAGGATAATTCAAGTTATTCTTCAACCTATTCAGGTATCACCTGTGCTAAAAAGGGTACATCAGTTGAAAAATATTAACTTGTGTTGAGTAGAAGATCAAATAAGCAGAACTTTCTTCAGCCAATAAAAAATACAACACGCAATCTAGAGGTGAGCGAGTAAAACGACAATCCGGAACCCTAACTGAAAGAAAATTCGAACAACAACGCAATATAAAACCCTAAATAAAAAACAATGAGCCATAAAATTAGTGGATTGAAAATATACCTGAGATTTGTCCTTGGCACTGATGAGTTACTCGTCGTATTCATAGACCTTGGCACTGGTGACTAGTTTTTTCCAACGAATCCAACTCCGACGATGATATAGATGTAATCTCAGATGATTCAGGTTCAGCAATGGGAACGCCCGCCTGTGGGTTTAACAAATTCAGTCAAGTCACCAGACTAGTAACTCCACATAGTCTAATTTATGTGTGGACCTGAGAATATGAATGGCTTAAGAACACAAAACACTATCTACAAAATCAAACCAATCATTCTAAATCTACTAGTACAAAGGATAAAAAAAACAAAATCTCATAGTAAATCGTTAATAAAACCATCAAGAACCCTCGTATAACTACCCCCAACACAATCTAGTCTTTAATAATTGGAGAAGAAAAGTATTCCAGTTATGAATCTTTTATATTAGAATGTAAACAAGCCAACATAAATATGTAGGTACACAAGGTAAAACAAATCACTTTCTTTGTTTGAGACTTTAAGTTGTTGCAAGCAATTACAGATGTATGACTATATATATCAACACAAGAATCCATTTTGTACCAATGAGGAGTGCAAATTTAAAATTAGAAATCAAAGAAGAATAAGAGAAATCCAAATACCTAAAGAACGAGTTATGACGAGACGAAGTTCAATTGCAATGATTGACGGTGAATGATAGAGACACGAACTCTAGAACGATGTGGAAGATGGTTTTAGGGTTTTAATGAGTTATGGATTCTGGTTCCAACGAGTTGAGCTTCTGGGATTTAAGGTTTCAATGGGTGAGATTGAGTGACGATGGAAGAGAATAGTAAGGGTTTTTTTGTTCAATCGATTGAGGAGAAAGATGGAGTGAGTGAATAATGATGAAGGGTTTATGGTTTCAATCGATTGAGTGAGAAGAAGATGGTTCTTGGTTTGGAAGGCTTGAAAAAAAAATTGATTGAGTGATAAAGAGGTTTTGGGTGTGAGAGAAGAAACTGAGTGAAGAAGAAAGGTTTTTGGGTTCGCGTAATAAAAACAAAATAAGGATTTTGGGTATGGGAATTGTTTTTATAAAATATTTTAGCTTTAAAAAATAGGATATATAAAAACAATAGTGACGGATTTTGTTGAACGCTAATTATCGGTCTCTAATTCAGTCTCTATAGTAACCGATATAGTTACTGATTTTTTTGGCTTTGAACTCCAAATAATAGTCTCTAATTTTGTCTCTAATTCAGTCTCTATAATTATGTAGCAACCGATATAGAGACCGATTTTTTTTTAAGTTTACGTTTAAAATATTAGTCTCTAAATCGGTCTCTATAGTAACTGAAATTTTTCGGTCTCTAAATCAGTTGACAAAAATGTGTTTTCTAGTAGTGACCATAATTTAAAACTTCATATGTTTTGAGCTGAGATTATAGAATTACTAGAAGTTGCGGAGTTTTTTGCTTTTGTAGTACTCCTATTGTATGGTTGTCTATTATTGTGCTTTAGGGTACCATCTTTGCATTGGTTCTCGAGTTCTCTCTCCACCTAAACAATATTTGTTATAACCCAATCAAACATACAAACATAAAAAATAGTGGTTAACTAGTAACTTATAACCAATGGCCGAAAATTGATGACTGATGACTAATAAATTAATTGAAGTGTTTGGTAAAATATATCAACTAACTGATTAATGTAAAATGACATAAAATATATTGTTAATTCAAAATAAAATTTATAGCAAATTACTAATTTTTAACTTAGAATTTAAAAAGTAAATAGTATATTTTTTATATTATTAAACCCATTGTTATTCATTGAAATTTTATTCTCTAAAAATCATGGGTTTTCTAAAAACTAACAGTAAAAAATTGCTTTCCTTTATTTAAAGAAAGTACGGCTTATTATTATTTTTTGGTACAAAACAATAATTATTAGGTATATTATTATATAACTGAATTAAAATTAGTTATGAGAATCTTCAAATTGATTATAACTTTGGAATTTAAAAATTTTATTTGGTGCCATTTCATATTTCTGAGAATGGTGATAAACTGATAATGATATGGCAAGTAGCCTAAAAGACCAAGCAATTCTTTATAATTGGAGAGATAATATTGTAGGGAACTAGAATTACCATACAGAATATGTTATGAATTATGTTGAAACCTTTTTGACTTGGTGAAAGTGAGTTCTTCTTTCTTTAATTCATGTAATAAGTCATTAAGTTGTATATAATGCCTACTTCAATTTTTCTTTTACTTCAATATTTTATGATAGATTTGCTGATTAAACCAACTGATCCTAATACTATGTTTAGAACTCGATTATCTATGTAAACTTCAAGAAAAAAAATGATTTTGTAACAAATTATTATATATTGGTATTCATAACGTTTATTATATTTTATTTTGTATTCATGGCATTCATTCCTGATTTTTTTTTTGCCTAACTATGGTACTTTATGCTATTTCATGAATTTTTCTCTTGGTGTGTTTTAAAATTGCTATTTCTCTTTGATAACAAATTGTTCATATAATAACTTGTGCACCTTGTATGATTTTATTTGAATGGCTTAAAAGACTTCAATTTATTTATTTTCTCTAATTTGCATGCATATAAGTGCATGGTTCTAAGGGGTAATCTGTTTGTTTAGAATGTGTTGTTGACTAATCTGGATAAGTATTGCTTTGTTTAGGGTCAAGTTAACATTTAGAAATCTTTTTCAAAAAAAAAAAGTTAACATTTAGAAATTGGTGATCTGCGTGTTCTACATTTCACTTATGTTCCAATAAACAATTGATGAACTGAAACCATGATCAAGTAATGTATTTTTCATAAGATATTTGAGTCATTCTCATTGTCGTGAATAATTTAAATTAATAAGCTATTTGTTTTTCAAGAAAGAATTAATATACAAGGTATTTTTCTTTCTTGGCAAGACATGTAGGCTATAAGGATATTTCTTGAAGTGTAAGATTAGCATTTTTGGTTGACAACACCTATGAACCACAAGGAATGTCAAGGATGTTTCTTAATGTGCAAGACTAGCAATTTGGTTTGGCAAGTAGTCTTGTATTCCATAAAGTTGTGTCTTGACTGCAAGACAAGTAGATTGTTGCCTATATATAGATGAGTTTCAATTTTAGAATAAGATCAGATAGAAATGAGATGCAAGTTGTAAGGAATTCAATTAAAATTTTCTAATGATGAGAGAGGTTGCTCTCTCCTCCAAACATATCTCATGGAAACCATCAAAAATAAAACGGACCTGAAAGTTAAAATCAAGGTAATTAAAACCGGTGGTTGAAGCGGTTCGAGAGATTTGACTGCACCATTTTTAATTTTTTTGAAAATTAAAAGGGAAAAAATAAGAAAGTCAGAGAAGGAGACAGAATTGGAAAAATTTTGTATAATTAAACACAAACACAAATAATATGGTGTTAGGCAGACTCACAAAAATAGGGGTGGCGAAACGGGTTCGATCCGCCGGCCGTTTAATTCGCCATTTTTTGGCGGGCTAAGTCGGAGTTTTGAGCTCGACCCCTCTAGTTGGCCTGCCCCGCTGAACTCGCTCAAAAAGTAGGGCGGGGAGGGACAAGGCGGCTCGCGAGTTACATAAAAATATAAAATTCTGTCTTTTTTTTCTCCCAATAAATCAAACAAAAGTCTTAATAAAAATAAAATGAGATGACTCAACCCAATAAATTACAATAATTACTTAAGTAAATTTAGGTTTTTTATTTTATTCATTCTTACAACCAGTCCCACTTATGTTGTTGATTTGATGTTGTGTTAGTGTTTAATTGTCTCATAAGCTAATTTTTCTCACAAATTTGTTTGTTCAAATTTTTTAAAATAATATTAACATGTTTTTTTTTTCAACAACACAAGTGTGAAAAGAAAAAAAGAAAAGAAGAATTGTTTGACGGGCCGGCCCGTCAACTCGCTTGTCCATCAATAAATAGGACAGGTGTGATTTTAGACTCGACAACTAAGTTGGCCTGCCTTGTCTCGTTCCGCTGTTATGTGGGCTTAAGCGGGTCAAGCCTAAACGGACAAGCTTGTCCGCTTTGTCACACCTACACAAAAATAACAAAAAAATTAAAGAGAAAAGAATTAAAATAATATTAACTAATATGACGATATTATTTTTATTTTTAACTTTTTTATTTGTATATATGCATATTCAAATATATTTTATTTGGATTTGTCTCTATGCATGAATTGCACACAATACTTCTCTCTCTTGCACCAAAGAAAAAGTACACCACCACTGAAATAGTCACACGTAGCTAAATTGATCTGACTTATTAGACTTGCTTACAACCTACTTCGTCCCATTCTTAATATATATTTTTCTAATATTTGCTGATATATTTGTTGATATAAAATTTTTAGAGTAGTACTTTTAATTTATTTGCCTATTAGGCTATTACTACTTTATTTGTTTTTGCTCGACCATAGCAAGACCTTCTGATGCAGAACAATGCAAAAAATTCGGTTGAAATAGAAAGAACTCAAAATATTAACCCTATAGATTTTTCGACGAACATTAATCATTGCTATTTGCGGTTAAAATTTCATACCTATATTATTTATTAATCATCGCTACTCTCAATTAATAATCCTCCAATCATTTATATAAAAAAATAAAAAATAACTCACTTCTTAGTTTCATTAATTAAATATATAACTTATATATTTGATCTATATATATTAATCAGGTACGCCAATTATTTTCTTGATAGAGAGATACATCAATTATTCAATAAACCTAAGAAATTAAGTGTTTTTTATGAAAAGAATTGGCAGTAGTAATATTTACGGTCGTCCCAATTTATTATACAAGAAATTATTTAATCTATATCATATTATTCTAAAATTATTACATTCATGTACCTAAAAAAATAAAGCAATTATGCATTCAATAATTCATTTATTGTTTTACTTTTTTGACAAAATTTATTCTTTTACCTTTTTTACGGTCAAGAAATTTATTCTTTTACTATTTTTTTTGACTACTTTTTAATTTAAATATGTACTATGAAAATTATTTAAATATGTACTATAAATATTTTTAATGTTTATTATATTATATTATTATACAATCTTACATTCATGTACTGAAAGAAATAAAACAATAATACATTCAATAATTCATTTATTGTTTTACTTTTTTTGATAAATTTATTCTTTTGCCTTTTTTTGACTAGAAACTTTTTTTAACTAAGTTTATTCTTTTGATTAAATTTTTGACCAAGTTCGCCTATATTTGACTCATGATAGTAATTGATACGGAATTTCAATAAATTGAGGGTGATTTCGTCTTTTTAATGCAATACAAAAATCCTATCCTATCATATCCTATCATATCCTATCCTATTCTATAGGCTATAAAAGCTCTTGAAAACCAATTTGCTGCAGCAGCTTCTAATGAGTTTCAATGAGTACTACTCAAAACAATGTTGGTGAACCCTAAATTTCTTATGTGATACCCAAAACCCAAAATAAAATGTCACGATTCAATTCCCTAATTCCCTTCACACGAAGCCTAATTCCCTACCCCTAAAAAATCAAACAAGTTCTCTCACACTAAATAACAAACCCTAATTAACTTCACAGTTCACTTGTTCTCAAGCATGCATCTCCGTCCAACAAAGTAAATAAGGCACAATTTTGGTTCCTAATAGAAACAATCGCTCTTCTTATTAGTTGAGCATCTCCGCAACTCTGCAAAAAATGAAGATGAGGTAAATTATTTTGGACAATATAATATGTGTAATATGTCAATTATATTTAAAGTTTTAAAATAATGTGTGTGATTAGATCTGAGCTATGACAAAATTATTTATTATGTTGGCATGATCATATTACAACTCTAGTTGAAGATAGAAGTGTTCAAATTCAAACTTATTTAAATTAAAATAGTGAAAAGATCCAAAAAAAAAATTGAATACCGCACAAAATTGATGTATAAGGTATGAATCAATTTACAAGACTAAAAACAATAAAATATGCCGACACATTCTGATCAGGTGTGTCTTACTTTCAAATTTTAAAGATATATAAATCTTATAATATGTGCAGTTTCTTTGAAGTTGAAAATACACATTTATCCTTCAATTATATTCCACTTTCAAGTTTTCAAGTTTCCATTTAATGTCAAATATATTGACCAATAAATTCATGTATCATTTACATTGTGTATTTATTACTTAATCAATATCTTTTACACAAAGCATAAATGAAAAAATGACCAAAGATCAAGCATTTTCTGCAAGAAGAAACATATGCTATGATCAACATGGTGAAGTATTGATATGTAGTGATTCTGATGAAGAAGTCAAAGAGAATAGAGAATGATTTTTCTCTTTGATCTCTTCATCAGAATCACTACATATCAATGCTTCACCATGTTGATCATATCATATGTTTTTTCTTGCAGAAAATGCTTAATCTTAGGTCATTTTTTTATTTATGCTTTGTGTGAAAGATTTTGATTAAGTAATAAATACACAATGTAAATGATACATGAATTTATTGATCAACTAGACTCCGACCCGTGCGTTGCACAGGTTTAGTGGAGTGTTAGATATACAATTTAAATTGATACAATTAAAAGTATAATAAAAAAATAAAATGAAATCAAAATATAAAAATATTGAAATTGGAAATAGACTGTACAAATGGAACTACAAAACATATAAAATGACTAAAGCAGTACTAAAATTATATAAAGAAATGCAAAAAATAGTCAAATAATTGAGATATAAATGAATTGACATTTGACATACATATATTATCGATAAGTAAACAATCAACTACTAAATAATATGAAAGACTTCTTTGAGCACATAATTTTTTTTATAGTAAATCATGTATCTTATTAATGCATATACAAAAAAGAATAGGTGTGGAAGCCTATATTAATTTGATTATCAATCACAATTTTTTGTAGAACCCGTTTTGAGTTCAATTTTATTGAGTGGCACTTTGATATCAATGAATTGAGGTGTATGTATGTATTCCTAATACATTTACAATGGTAATTTAATAAATGATCATTATATGTTTTGGTTTGAAGCTTGAAGAAAGAATCACGTTAAAAGGATTGAAAGAATATCATTTGATTAGCAAAACCATTACGGTAGGATTCAAACATAGTACAATATGCAGTATAGTAAATTTCGCTAAAATTCTAAATTCAACCTCAATTCGTCATTAATAGTCTAAACAAAAATGACTATATTAGTAATTGGACAAAATATCAATGGATAGCTATTGAATATATACATTAGATAAAATCTTGCTACATATTCAATTCAAAATCCGTGCCACAATTTAATGCGAAGTAAACAATGTAGTTGTCACCAACAATTGGAATGTCTAACTTGATAGTCACAACACTTGAAATCGGCGCACCACACAAAGAAGTTTCCAATCTTTAGCCAACTTGAAGTGGCCATGGAGGACATATCCATAATCAAGGCTGCAATCCCACTTTTGTCCACAATCATCATCTACCATTACTTTGCTTCTAGTATAAACTCTGTACACCATTCAACAAAGTGCAGTGAATCATATTGAACCTAAATAATAAATTGAATCATATTAAACACCTCTAAATAATACCATTAACTGCTTTGCTACTTGGGGTCATTTAGTATTTTGTGCATCATTTGAGGTTTATGTATAGCTTTAGTGTCCATTGTTGCTTAGTGCCTTTTTTTATCACATGTTTTTCTTTTTCTTAGAATTGTTATATGTTGGATATGTGTTTTAGGTAATTTCTATGTATCAACTGTCTCGATATAGCTTTAATTGATGGCAATGCATATCAAAATACTAAAAGGATTGTAAAACGTACATATATTACCGTACATATATTACCTCCAAATTCTGAAAGTCCATTGACAAAATGTGTGTAAACACAACAATCCCTTCCAAAGTCCAGAGCTAAGGTTCTTTCACCAAATTTCTTCATGATTGGAAAAGTGCCTCATAGAAATATCAAACAAATGAAGGTAAGCATAAACCTAGCTGATAAATATGGAAAACAAAGAATGCTTTGAATATGTAAAAAGTAATAGTAGAATTAACATTGATCTTCTAACATAAATCAAATTGGCTACACACTTATCATATAGGGACAAATATTTGCCTTATATTATTCAAAGAAATCAACTACTTAAATCACAAAGAATAGATATTAAATCAAAGGTAACAAACATAATCTAAAATCCAAAATAACGAACATAATCTAAAATGACACAAATGGATAGCCTTAGTTTTTAAATTCCAACTTGATTTATTTAGAAGATATTCAAATAGATGAAAACTGAGGAACATTTGCCAACCAAAACACTTAAAGATTTTAAAAAGTTCAGTAGAATAAAATTTCCGAAAAATGAACTTGCAACTTAAGCACAATAGAAAATCATGACACAACATGACATTATTTTGTTCTCATGAGCTTGTAAAAAATGTGACCAAAATTCTCTCGTGCTCTAGTGGTTGATATGAAATCAACATGAATACCTCAAGAGATAAAAGATTTTGTAAGTGATAAGAGTAGTGATCAATGCCTCAAAACAAATGATTATAGGGATTATTAAACCTTTTTTAATGAGTGAGCAAATATGTCATGCTGGTATAAGTACTATATACTCTATTTTTACATGTTTTCCAAGTATAGTGTATGATATTCATTACCTACTATGGTATAAGAGATTTCTTTAAAATAGAAAGAAAAAATAAAACAATAATTAGGAATTTGATGAAATACACCTTCAATAATATTTGTCAGAATACTTGGACATCAATATAAGTACCAAAATCTAAAATGTAACACCAGAAGCAAAAAATTACTACTTGAAAATCTACACATAACCATAAATGTCTGATGCTTGATGCATTAACACATTTTCAAATCAGTCTAGTCTCGACCATTCTACATTTTTAAGTCAAAACACAGTTCCAAATCACTCAACTATCTAAGTTGAGGAAAAATTAGAAACTACTGATAAACTTTTATTCGTAAGCAATGTAGAAAAAATGAGATTGTGGCAAAATTATCTAGCAGAGATCTCAGATTGCAAGATTTTCCATTTCACTGTTAAAATTGCAAAATATTTCTTACCACATCAAAATATACAATAAGTTTAAGAAAAATACATTGCACTTTTAACAATGTAGGTGATGATGTGATAAGAAATAAGTTTCAGCTAGGAGAGCTCATTCTTTTGGCAAAAGTAAACTAAACTTATGATAGCAAAGTGAGATATTTCAGAAAAACCTGTAGGTGTTGATGTCTTCACCCTCTTCAGATTTCTTATCATATGAGTAACCAAAGCTCGAAACAAATTCAACAATCTTACGTGTTGATTCATTACAATATTTTTAACAATAAAAAGATATAACGATGGGTATTGGGTAGCAGCCATAAATGAACCATCAACCCTGTAGGAAGAGACAATGATTTTGCTCTGAAAATGATAAAATTTGAGAATCCACTCTGTCTAACGTACCTCTAGAATCTCTAGAAGAAACTGATTCTGTCATTATGAAGACACAATTAATAAAAAATGCACACTATAAAAAACACAATTTAAAATCGAAACATGACAGATAGAAAATACTATTGGTAACCTGTAAAAACTCATACTATTGCTCAACGAAACCACAAAAACTTATTCAAAATTTTGAATACAGATGTTCTATAATTAAAAAGATAAAAAAAAAAACACTTCAGATCAGACACATGTATTCTTCTATTGAACCCAGCAAATGAGCTGCCTCACCGTGAGGTACAAAAATTTGAGAATAAACAACACTAAACAAACTTGCCTCAAAATTTTTGAAAGAGTAATACTACAAACTTTTTCGAGCTCTCTTTACTTTTCTTACATCGAGATATAGTTTAAAGTAAAACATCAATACATAAACTCAATCTATTTCTATCTCTATCTTTTTTATTTACTGGATGATGATAGAAGGAAAAACTTTAAACACTAATTCAAAAATAATTCACTAAACTCCAGAGGAGACTCAAGATAGCAAAGAAACCCCATAATCCCATACACAACACCTAACAACCCTCACCTAATCCATCAATTAGAAAAATACAATTAAGATTTACAAATTTAATGGAATGGCCAATAAAAATCCCCTTTTCCATATCCAATAAATTGTCAATATGAAACATTCTATAAAAGAACCTGCTATCAAGACAAATGATAGGAAACTAAATTATATGTGCAAGCCAAATCATGTGCCAAAAAAAACCTGCAACTAATCCAAACAAATCAAAAACTTTGAGAGGCTGAAGCAGTACATGACTTACACAGATAAACAACTACACCAATCCAATGAGTCAAACTGAGACCCCTTTACTGAAAGAGAAATGTGTATAAAAAATTTAATACCACTCAATACAATTTATTCCTAACATTCATGAGCAAAGGATCAAATGTTTTCTACAAAAAGAATAAATAGAAAAAGAAAAGAAACTGAAATAATCATGAAAATTAAAATAGCTACCATTGTTACCACCATACCAAATCTCAGAAATCATGAAGATTAAAAAACATGCATACCTTATATCTAAATAATCAAAACCTACACTGACCTGACCTAAATATTGAAAGTGGTTCAAAAGAGAATCTTCTTCAATAGGTAAGGAAAATAGTAGAGTGTGTGAGATTGAGACATTTAGAATAACACCAATCATATTAATATACCGGAAAAGGAAGTAAACAACTAATCAAAATGAAGAAAAGGATCACTATATAATTAGTTTCAATAGCTAAGAATCACTATTTTGTAATTTTCAAAACTAAACAGAAAATTTATCAACTTACTAATCAAAAATCAAAAGGCCAATGAAAAAATACTTTAACTTTTCAAGGAACCCTGCAAAAGAATCTCCATGTTGTTAGATTCAGGAATTGGAGAAGAAAGAAAACTAAGTTTTAAAACCCCAATCTAATACTTATATTATAATCTCAAATACAATTCAGTCCCCAGTTTAAGAAATACAAAATCAAAATTGTTGAAAACCCCAATTTAAAAATCACTTAACTGGTAAACCATCAAATCAAACCACAAAAATTACCTGATTAGTGGAGAAACGGCAAACGCTGAGCCACTTGCGAGGAATCAAAAGTCTTCTACATACAGAGTACAAACAGCGTTTGTGATGAACGTGTAGAAAGGAAGACAAAAATCTAGAAAAGATGAAACCGTAATAGTTCGGTTTGAGAAAGCATGCAATTGAAGAGAAAAGAGGAAAAAAATAAAAGAGAATTAGATGAGAGTGATGGGATCGAGAGAGAAAGTGAGAGATGAAATTAGATTGAGAGAAAAGAAGCTCTCTTTTTTATTTCCTATGCGCCTGATTCTCTTTTTGTTTTTGACAACTACTTTTTTAGCGGCTCTAGGAGAAAATTAGGTGAGAAATAAAAAAATCATTAAGAGTGTATTAGGAGGGAAAAATTAGGGTTAAGTGGTGAGCAAAAAAGGCATCACAACTTACCATTTATAATAATTAAGATAAGATTAAGATAAGATAAGATAAGATAAGATTAAGATATATTTGACATTAAATGTATACTTGAAAGTGGAATACAATTAAAGAATAAATATATGTATATATTTTCAATTTCAAAATATTGCACATTATAGGATTTATATATCTTCGAAAAAGGTTCATGCATGACAATGTCGATGAACAATCACATCTTCTTATTAGTTGATCATCTCGGCAACTCTAAAAAAAATAAAGATGGTGTAAATTATTTTTGCACAATGTATATTATGCCAATTATATTTAGAGTTTTTGAATAATTGTGTGTGATTAGATCTGAGTTATGACAAAAATTATTTATTATGTTAGCATGAATAAAATACAACACTTTTTCAAAATAGGGATTTTCAAATTCAAACTGATTGAAATTAAAATAGTGAAAAGATCTAAAAAATTGAACACCGCATAGAATTTAGTATTTTTTGGATGCATTTGGATGTTTTTTTTATGAAAACCAGTCAGATTGTATCAGTTTTTTAATGCATAAAATTGCATTTAAAAATTATTTATCATTTTAATAGCATGATATATTGCATTGATTTATTATTTGTAGGTTTAAAATTTTGAAATACTACTTATTAGTTCAATTTATTCTATCTGATTTTGATATTTCATTTGTTTCAAATAAAATCGATGTTTGTGATTTTGTAATATTAATGTTAATATATTAGATCTTATATTTTACATCAAACTTATTAGTTTTTTGTGTTTTTATAATGGTAATCAATAAGTGACATGTCATTGAAATTTTACATCAATTATTCATCGACTGTATAGTAAAAGTTATATTCATATGTTTCATAGGCAGATTTGTTTATTGATGGTTCCATAAGTGACATGCCATTGAAATATCCATTGATCGACTATATAGGAAAATTTATTCATTTATATGAGGCTCTGTTTTTTTTTCTTCTCTTTCATAATTCATGTATATGAGCCTCTTATGTAGTTTAGTGCATGTAAAAATAATATTGCCATCTTGTTAATTTTGACCACTTTGTTCAATATTATAACAAAATATTTTGATACTCTGTTGCCTAAATTTCAAATTTAAGGTCCTCATATAAATGTTTTGGAGTTCTCACTGCAATTAATTAAATTATATTTTATGTAATAATTTTTTAGTTTAAAAAACATGCAATATCAGTGTAAATTACTTTGATACTAAAAATTAATAACAATTATTCAACCTTCGATATCATATCAAGAAAGTGAGGTAATGGGACAAAATACAAAATTATTATTGGTTGACAATATAATATATATATATTCCTATTTCTCATTATTTTTTGTCCCTTACGTTTATTTTAGGTTTCAATTTGGTTCCTTACGTTTATAAAGTTTCAATTTGGTCCCTTACGTTTATTTTAGGTTTTAATTTGGTCCCTTCCGTCAGTTTTTGCACATGTGGCAGACGGTTTGCTTATGTGACAGACGGTTTGCACACGTGGACACCTGGACACGTTGACACGTGTCCAATTGAAACAGTGGAACAGTGGAATCTGACGAAAGGGACCAACTAATGCAAACATTGATAACGTAAGGGACCAAATTGAAACTTTTTAAACGTAAAGGACCAAATTGAAACCTAAAATAAACGTAAGGGACCAAAGATGTAGTTTAGCCTTATTTTTACATAAAAAATTGCAACCACATGTAAAAGACTTGAAAAGTATATGGATAATAAATTACCAAAGGGCCTGGAATGAGATTATCTGGAATGACACTACAAGAAAATCAAGATTTCTTGACGAATTCGTAAAATATTTTGTGAAGGCCCAAGCCCTCTATAAGTTTGCGACGGCCCAAGCCGTCACGAATGCTTGAAAATCCGTCAAAAAATTAAAAAAATAGTAAAATTTGTGAACAATTCTGTCGAAAAGTTACTGACGGCCATGTAAGACCCAAGATTTTACTGTACTATTTTCTAAGGAACTCTAGTGTCGGCTACGAGTTTTAGGGTTTTTAGTAAAGCGGTTTTGTGAGTATCGTCGCATTAATGGAATTTTTGCTGAAAATGAGCCTGTTTTGTGCTCGTGCGCTGGAAAGGCACAGACTTTCGGGTCGTGGTCCTCTTTTAAGTATGAGGAGGTTTCTGTGAAGTCAGAATGACGAGTTTTGGATTATTCTTGTTTTTGGAAAAACGAGTAGGATTTTACCCGCTGATGGAAAATCTTACTGCGTCTGTTTTAAGTGAGGTTTCGGATGGGAGTTTCATATATCTGCGTGAGTTAAGATATATCCTGAGATTAATTTTCTAAGGTATGGAAGAAAATTACAGTCGCGGAAAAAGATTCGGCGATAAGTTTTGGAATGGAAAAACGATAGACGTTCTTTCCGTAGGTTTTCTGTTTTTGTGAGTTTCGTTCGTCGCGACGCGCGAGAGCTGTGAGGCGAGGTGGCTTCGAGAAGCATAGAAAATATCTTGTGAGGATAGACTTGGATTGATCCAAGGGCTAGGGTTTTGTCTTGAATCTTTACACTATTTGATCCATTGGCCTAGATTAATCCATGACTTTAATAAGTAGGAAGACTTGGGAAAAATTGGAAAGGATTTTCACTCTTCCTCTTCTCTCTCTCACGTAGACTCTCTTCCTCCCTCTTCTTTCATTTATTTTTCCAAGTGTGGATAGAACACACATCTTCAACTTAAGAGAAACCTAGATGGAATTAGAAGAAAAGCTTAGAATCAAAGTTGATCATCTCATCATGATGGTGATTATGAGCTAAGTTTTATGGTAAGAAAATTTTCCCCCTCTTTTTCTCTTCTTTGGCCGTGAGGCTTTTTGCTAGTGTGGGGGGAGTTTTAATTTTCCTTTGTTAATGTTATGGATCATTGCTAATTAGCTTTAGAATTGTTAAGAAAATTGTGTATGTGGAAGTAGATTCTCATGAGAAGAAATTTTGGATTATGTTCATAGAGTTTTAGTTAGAACTTATTGATAAATACTTTTTGATTCCACGAAAGTTCTTTTGAGTGAATATCTAGGAAGTTTGAGTTTAGTTGTGAGGATTTCCATGGTTGGATGATCATTTCATGAATTTCTTTGTTAGGGTTTTGATGAGAAATTTCTATTAATCAAGAACATGAATTTTTGTTTAGTGATTGTGTTTAAGATGTGGTTTTTAGACTTTTAAGTGAAATGGATATGTGAAAAATGGTTTGGTTTTGAAAAATAGAAAATATGAATTTTGTGTTCATGAGAAATGTGAACGAAACTCTTATGATTTTGTGGATTTTGGTTTGTAAATGTTTGGGTTTGATCAATTAAATGATTTTGGGAGCTAGCTTGTTGTTTTGTTCTTGGCCGTGACACTTAGGTGTTAGGACCATGTGGTTTTCAAATTATTTAAGTCCTATTGGAAGGCAATGAATCATTGGTTTAAAGTGAATGATCATGGTTTTTGAAAGAATGATTTAAGTTGTTTTTGTTTGAAGATAAAAGCTAGTAACTTGTGATGTTTTGAAGAGTTTTATGCTTGTTTTGAAATATTTTTGGTGTGATTCCAATTCTGGTCGAATTTGGAATGGCATTTAGGGCATTTTAAAATTGTTTTTGTGTCCTAGAAACTTAACCATTTGATCCGTCTTTTCGAGACGAAGATTTCGGCGTATGGATCATCTCGATCGGATAAAGATTGAATGAGTTATGACCATTTTATTTGAAAGGAAAAACTTGTAACTTGTGGCGCAAGTAAACTTTTATTTTTGTGAAAATTTTCAAAGAGTTTTTGGGTTGTTTTCAAATGGTTTTAGTATGTGAAAATTGATTGCCTTGGAGTTAGGAATCAAAGTGTTTCTTAGTTTGTTTTGAAGCGAAAATATTTTCGCGTAGCGAGAAATAGTGCAATTAACTTTGGGAATTTTTAATCGCTATAAGGGGGACTCGAAATCACTATCCGAGAGTGTTAGAAAGTACCTTAAGCCTCTCTAGAACTTAGAGAATGAGTTTCGTTTCGATAGGATACGTTGAGAGTATTTTATTGATATTACGCTGCTTATATTTTAGGAAGCGCGAGTTGTAGAATTATGCGAGGAAAGTTAACGGAAGCTTGCCGAGGTAAGGGCTCCACTTTATTTCCGTCTTTTCAACTGGTTATGACATGCTTGGATTTCTGCTGTGATGTTTTGCTGTGTGTTTGGCATGTCTGGTTAATGTATTCTCGTGATGAGAACGTGTTTAAAATACTTGCGCTGTTTACATATGATTATGAGAATATATGTATGAACAAGTTGTTGGAATACATATGATTGGAAAGGTATGTATGTCGTTGTGTTTGGTTTACATATATCTGTGTGATATGTAATTGTTGCATGAGCATGTATGGAATGTGTAAGTCAGCTGGGACTACACGGGTGGATGTGTCTGTGTGACTCCGCCGGGGCTGTGTCTGTGTGACTGCCATATATATGCTTAATTAGAAAGTATGCTCATGCATTTCATAGTTGGCGACAGCATCTGTGTGGCTGGTAGCATCTGTGTGGCTGACAGCATCTGTGTGGCTGGTAGAATCTGTGTGGCTATTTTCACCTGGTGATAGCGTCTGTGTGGCATCACCTGCCCTTGTGGCTTTAGTGGGTTGGACCTACGATTCCGGAATTCATGCATGTGGTAGCTTGGATAGTACCACGCATTGTAGAAGTCTGCATTAGGCTTGGTGTGCATTATATATATAAACCCGTTGGTGGGAATTGCTTGGTGGTTAAGAGCTTTCTCTTGTGTTTTGTGGAATTATTGTTATGTGTACAATCTTTCGCACCGGTTATATATATACATACTTTTATTTTGTGGTGACCCTTTCTTTCATTTGCGGGCTCATCCCACCCCAGATGACGATGTAGGTCGAGAGGATGGTGTTGGCAGTTATAGGCCATAGTGGGCTCGTGTTGAAGCTTAGTATAGTTAGACTATGCGCCGGTGTGTTTTGTGCACCGTGCTTTTTGGTTAGCATAGGGTTTCTAACTTGTTTTGAATACTTAGACTTGGATTGTAATTATTCAGGAATACACTTTGCTTGTCGAAGCACCTTATGGTAATGAGTTCTTTTGTATATTTGAATGCCGGCTCATTTAAAATATTCTATGCGCACTCTGAGTGTTAGTTGAAAAAGAAAAAAAAAAGAATGTCTTTTCTGGCCTTGAAAAAACGGGTTGTTACAATTTCCGTCACAAAATGGAGCGTTACTGACGGCTGGAACCGTCACAAATTCTAGACGGACTTAGTGACGGTCTAAGCCGTCGCTAAATATTGACGAATTTTAAAAAAAAAGTTGTTCAGTCTTGGTCCACGCGCAGCATTTAGTGACCATGGCACGATTTTTTTTAAAATTTTGAGAGGATTGCAATGGTTATAACCATTCTTCCTTCCCTTTCATTTCATTACACCATTCTCTTTGAAAAATTCTCCTCCATCTCTCTAAAAACTCTTCTACACCTTTCTATAAAATCTTCATCATATATATTGTTTTTGTTCTTCTTCAAAGCTTTGATTTCTTAATTAAACTATGTTCTTCTTCATACAATATATATATATATATTTCTCCCTTCCCTTTCAATTTCATTTACACCATTCTCTTTGAAAATTATTACTATTTAATACATCCTATTTTCTTCCCAAGAAATCCTATTTTTAATTTTAATTATTATTATATTTTATGTGTTAATATGTATTAAAAATTATGTTTTGTTGATTTTTATTTTACAAAATAATAAATAAGTTTGTTTTTAAGAAATAATAAGTAAGTTTGTTTTTTAAAAAAAATTAAAGATTTAATTTTTTTTTAAAAATTAACTTTTTAATTTTTTTGAAAAAAAATAATTTTTTTTTTTTTAAATTCGCTCAGATTTAGCGACGGGGCCGTCGCTACCTGAAATTCCCAGATTTGACCGTTACCCAGTAGCGACGACCTCAAGCCGTCGCAAAATCCGTCCGGTCCATTACTGACGGCCTGGGCCGTCGTAAAACTTACAGACGCCCGTTTTAGCGACGACCAATGGCCGCCAGCTGGCCGCCAATAACATATCACTTAGCGACGGCTTTTAGCCATTAGCGAGGGCTTTTGGTCGTCGCAAAAACGCGTTTTTCTTATAGTGTGAGTTCGGCCAAGGTTTCTTTCTCTTTTATCAATAATTCAAACCTAACGTTATTTGGGTTGAGTTTGGCATCACCAAATATAATGATGCATGCATTCAAAGTGTTTTACTATATACAATTCAATTTTTTCGATTTGCAGTTGAGGTTTTTAATGCAACAAACTGCAAATAGAAAAACTATATTTTACTTTTCAAGTAAAAGACTTTGAACCCATCATTATATTTGGTGATCCCAAACTCAACCCAAATAACATTAAGTCTGAATTATTGACAAAAGAGGAAGGAACTTTGGTTGAACTCAACATAGATAATGTCATTCTGGACCATTTGGCAACTCATTATTCATTTACTTTTTAAAAGATGCACATATATAATCTATACCAAAGTTTTAAATTGTCTTTTACTAATAGCAATTTTGATGGAAAAAAGTTTATGAGAAACGTGAATATTATATGCACATACAATATTAAATTATTTTACACTATTAACTAATAATATCTATGTATTTTGCCACGTCATCTCATTTTAGAATTAGAAGTTGGGCCTAATTCAGTTCTATAAAATCAGTATGTAAGGCGAGGATTACACCTTACTTATAAACCTTTGTCCAAACCATTTCACATCCATTTACACACAGCCTCACGCTCAGCATTACTAGGTTTGATGCGTCGATATAAATGGTGTGTGGCCTGATAGCTTAAACCTCATAGCATATGACTCAATAGATCTTTGAGACGCTCTGATACCATCTTAACAATAGAGATGCAAAATAGAAAAAAATAAATTAATTAATTAAATAAAGCGGATAGGGTTCCAATAAATAAGATATCACAATAGCATTGCATAACATAACAAAATAAGGATTACACGACAAATCTCAATACTTAAAATCCTATTTTCTAACTCCTCACTTTCTTGATATGATATTGAAGTATAATTAATGGGTGATATGCTATTTTCTGCACAGAGCAGATCCGGATAGAGCTATCAATTTAGGGGGCCAAGTAAAATTGGGCCCAGCCCCAATATAAAGGGGGCCTAAATATGGTAAGTATAAATGAGCCCCCTATTATATAGGCCCCAAAAAAATCAAGCCCCCAAAATAAAACATAGGCCCCCAAGGCCCCAAAGCCCCAATTTTTTTGGAAACAAGAGTTTTTAGACAAAAATTTCTAGAATTCACACATAAATTATTAAAAACAAAAGAAACAATCCGAGAATTCTCGGAATTGATAATTCCATAAAATTTCGGAAATGAAAGTTTTTTGATAAAAATTCCTAGAATTCACACATAAGTTATTAAAAACAGAAGAAACAATCCGAGAATTCTCGGAATGTTTCCGAGAAAAAATACTCGAAAAGTTTTCGAGAAAAAAGTTCCGGAAAAGTTTCCAAGAAAAAATTCTCAAAATTCTCGAGAAAAAATACTCGAAAAGTTTTCGAGAAAAATACTCGAAAAGTTTTCGAGAAAAAAGTTCCGGAAAAGTTTTTGAGAAAAAATGCTCAAAAAATCCTCGAGAAAAAAATACTCGAAAAGTTTTCAAGAAAAAATACTCGAAAAGTTTTCGAGAAAAAATACTCGAAAAGTTTACGAGAAAAAATACTCGAAAAGTTTTTGAGAAAAAATACCCGAAATGTTTTCGAGAAAAAAGTTCCGAAAAAGTTTCCGAGAAAAAATTCTCGAAAAGTTTACGCGAAAAAATACTCGAAAAGTTTTTGAGAAAAAATAATCGAAAAGTTTTTGAGAAAAAATACTCGAAAAGTTTTCGAGAAAAAATATTCAAAATATTTTCGAGAAAAAAGTTCCGTAAAAGTTTCGGAAAAGTTTTCGAGAAATTTTTTTGAAAAGTTCCCAAGAAAAAAATATTCAAAAAGTTTACGAGAAAAAATATTCGAAAAGTTTTCGTGAATAAATTCTCAAAATTTATTTGATATTTTTTGTGGGCCAATATTAGGCCCCATAGGGGGGCCAAGAGTAAAATTAAAGGATATGGGGCTGGGCCTATAAACAAACAAAATTAAATCTACTCATGTGGGGCTTAATATTTTGGGGCTTAACATTGGGCCTAAAAATGGGGCCTTTCAATATGGGGCTTTTTTGACAGCTCTAGATCCGGACTTGAATAAGCAAACAGTTAACAACGTCACCTATTTGGATGGATGGTTGAGATTGCTAGATATTGTCTCTTTAATTTATTAAAGTACTTTATGTTTATAATCTAAAGAATGTGGATCTATCGATACCATTAGTCATATTTCATGTACAACATTTATGTCACATATCTATCATTTAATTTCAAGTATATAGTGCTACCACAGCATCCCATGATTTAATTTGTCTAGTTTTATATCTAACTAGAAATAAACCCGTGCGTTGCACGGTTTTGATTAAAAAATATTTAAAATATTTTTACAAATATATATAAAATAAAATAATAATTATAATAAGTATAACGAGACATAATTAAATGATTGATACTACTTTAAATTAGTGACATAATTATGTTTAATATGACTTTATATTAAAAATAAGAATGTTGTTAAAATTATGAGTTTTTGTATTGTTTTATATAGTAGACTTGTATATTTATTTTAAAGACAATTAAAATAGTTTTTAGTGGGTCTCCTATAACATTTCATAAATTTGATGAGATTATCATATTTTATCCTAATAGTTTAATCGTATAATAACTTAATTTCTTTTTTATAGATTATAGTCATGTAGTTGCAAGTTGCTTTTCTGTTTTTAAATTTAGTGTATTTCACATATTTTTTTTTCAAAGAGTTAGAGTCAATCATGCTTACTAACAAATTTTTTTTTTTTTTGATAAAAAAGAGGGCTAAGAAGCCCATGCTTACTAACAATATTGCTCATAAGAGCAAAGAAGGTTGACATAAGCTTCATTTATAAAATAGGATTTATATATGGTAGTTTTTCCCTTGTCATTTTTTTTATCACATTCCTTGAAAGTACCGGTACATTCCAAGTAGCATAGTTGCTTATTTTCTCTTCAATTATTTATTAAAAGTTATACATTTAATATAAAATGCACAAATTTTAGTATAAATTTTTTATTTTAAACTTTTTAGGATGTGCAAATTTGCATATGATAGAAAAACTCATAAAATATTTATGTGAATAGGCTCAAAGTACTATGAGAGAATGAAACCAAAAAAATCTTAATTAATAGATATTAAAAAGAGTGAGTGAAATTTAAATAAAGGCTAAATTAGTTTTTTGGTCCCTTAACTTATTTGTTGGTTTCATTTTGATCCCCTAACTAATTTTTGTTCCATTTTGGTCCATTAACTATACTAAGTTTCTTGACAAATTAAAAAAAAAAAAACCTATACTTATGTTAATCATGTTGGTCTTTTCCGTTAGTTTTATGATAAAAATGTTAACATTCATCTTCTTCACATGAACCCTTTACTCCTTCATTAATTTCTGAAAAAATAAGAACATTACTAAATCCTTAATCCTCAATGTCGTTGATTTATGATTCAAAGTTACACATAACATGACGTAACTATTTGTTTTACTCATCTGTGTAATTTAAGGCCTCTCATATTTATTGAAAAGATAATTCTTACTTTGATAATAATTTCATTTCTTTTGGAATTTCTTATCAAACATTCACTTGGTACGTAGCAGTAGAGTTATATCTTGTCTTTTATTGATTACGTTTTTTTTTTGTGAGTGGTTTGGTTTATATGCTTTTTGTTATGCAAAATTCTTAAATGAGTTTTCGGTTTGGTTATAAATTGAATATATTGAACTTTTAAACTTCCAAAAAATCATAAATGAGTTTTGTCAAAAAAAAAATAGTAAATCTTAATGAGTACTTCCCATTGATTTGTGCACAATAAGAGTATATACAGCTATCAAAAAACAAATGTATTGACATTACTAATATGATGATACAAATGCACGTGATAAGAAACTCTTGAGCCGATATATATTTAATGAAAATAAAGAAGTGTTATATGTTGTCAATGTTTACAATTACATTATCACAAATAATCTTTAAGATTTAGAAGTTGAAAGATGAAACAATTGAATATAAGAATAAACATGAGAATGTCAAAGTTGAATCCATACAATTATAGGGACCAATAGATTAAGAATGAGGGAAAAAATGTGACACAAATTTGGCTTTTTTTTTATGCTTTTTTAGATATGTCACAGTATTATTACGCACAATATACTACACAAAAAGAAGAAAAAAGAATAAAAATATCTTTCACGTTTCTTCTATACTTTTTATGTTAATTTTCTATCATTTTTAATGAAAAATATTTAATTTATAATTTAAACCTTTTCAAATAACATTAGTTTATTCGCATTCAACTATTGATTTAATTATTTTTAAAAATATTCAATGCAATATTGTTTTAGGGGTTGTATATATTTAGATTAGATTACAACCATTGTTAAAATAAATAAAAATGTCTTTTAAAAATTATTTTAAATGAATAATGATGTGATAAAGTAATGAATACTTTTCCATCTATTCATATCATATCTACGGTGAAAACTTTCTTCCGGCCTAAAAATAAAAAAGAAATATACAATAACCATAGTTCAATTGAAGAACCAACAATATTAAACTTTAGTTTATCCTAGAAAAAACAACTTTAGTATACATGAACACGGTATTATGAATAGCACCATCATGGAAATGCGCTCAAAGATATATTAACATGAGCTATCATTTTTCATAGACTTCTCGAGCATCAAGGATGCAACAAAGGCAAAAATAGAAGCCTCGATCCTCTCCTAATTCACATGATAAAAATTGTCATTTTCATATTAAGAAATAAAAGAAAATGTGAAAGAAAGTTAGAAAAGTAGACTAATAAAAATCATATAGATAAATAAAAAATAGGGCTAAAATATTTCATAAATCTAAGAGTAACATACACCGCTATGTAAAAATCAATGAATATTCATGAGATAAAAAGAGAAAAAGGGAAAAAAAAAACTTATAATATAAAATTGAAAAGGTACCATTCAATAGTTGCATATTGAAATGACAATGACCAAAATCTCAAATTTATTAATCAAACAATTACAATTTACAAATCTAATGACCTGAAAAGATGCATGTAAATTATTAGAGTTGATGTCTTGAAAGATTATGAGAACATATAAAAAATATTACAAAAACCAATGCTTGGAAAAAATGCATCCTCCAATCCAAAGAGAGTTATTTTAAGAGATAGACAAAATATACCCCATAAATTTTCCTTCAAATCTTCCTTAGATTTTTTTTTCTTCATTTTTCAAATACTCTTCTTTGACTTTTGAACCTGCATAATCATATAAAAAAGTGAAACAAAATTTTAATACAAAATTAAAGAGTATAACCTCAAAGTTGTTTAGAGTGAGAGATGAAGATCCAAACCGAAATTTTTATATACAAAAAGTTAGATGAATTGAGGATGAAAAATCCAATAGCATTATATAAGATAAGAAGTGTGAGATCATTATATAATTAATAGATCATATGTTATAATCTTTCAACTCCATAACCAATTATAAATAAATTATTCCATTTTAGTTAGATCACTTGTATAACGTCAAATTAAATTTTAAAGGTACCTGATATTAATTGACTATACAAATTCTTGTTGATACTTGAGTTCAATGGCTATCCAATTATTTTTTTATAGTATGACTCTTCATCTAATCCATTTCCATTGAACTATATGACACTATAACAATAATTTCTTAGATAAAATAAGAAAGATGATAGGATTTTGTAACTTCAACTTAATTTATGTTTTTTTCTTCTCATATACTACAATTATGAATTTACATTTATTTATTTATTGTCTCTTGAATGGGCATTTTAGTTTTTTAATGATCCATATGTAAGAAATGTATTTTGTCTTTCTATATTCATGTATTAATCATGAAATATTAAATTTAATTTGTGGAGGATAAATTTTATTTAAAATTAAATAATTAAGAGAAGTTGGTATAAAATTTTAATAAAGATGTGGAGTTTTCTTAGAGGTGCCACATAGGTACAATGGAAGCTTATGAGCTATGTAGGAGCTTCCTTTTATTAGTAAAAGATATCTCTATCCAGGAAGGCTATTTATTTTAGTCATTAGATTTCGCTAATTTGATCCATTAATTGTATGAACAAGTATTGGTTGTTGCTTTTCACCCCTCCCCTCCCTGCCACCTCCACTCAAATTTTAAAGCTTAGGATAATGGGTAAACTCTCTTATAAATAAATGAGGTAGTGTAGAGAGATTTTTATTTATATTTAATACATTGTCCACTAAAGTGTGTCTGAATAACACTCTTATTACAAAAATTCTCTAAAATTAGATCAATTTTCAAGAGTCGGATTTTTTATTATTATTATTATTATTATTATTATTATTTATACGCAAGGATTAATTTTTATTATTATTATTATTATTATAAAAATGCTAACGAGTGTCTCCGCGATACTCTTTAAGTATCTTAAATAATAAGTTTTTCTAAAATATTAATGAAAATGTGTTAAGCAACGCCTTGAAAATGTTTTAATTTTTTATAATTATAATTTATATAAATGGAATGCTTAGCGAGACTTTTATTATTACTCCCTCCTGTCTTTTTTATAAGAAATAAAAGTGATTTTTTTTTTTTGTCCTTTTTATAAGAAACTATATAATTCTTTTGGTTCTTTTTATAAAAACTCTGAGTCTGTGTAATTTTTTCAAAGTGTTCCTTATAAAAATGACTAGTACTATTATTATTATTATTATTATTATTATTATTATTAAGGAAATGTTAACCTGTATTTTCGAAATACATGTTAAATATCATTTTTTTTAGCAAATGTTGAAATTTTTTATAAAAAACATGTAAAATCAATTTATGAAAAATAAAAATATTTATCTTATTTAATAAATAAATTTTTATAATATTCAGACCGTTATGAAACAGGTTATATATATATATATATATATATATATATATATTTTACGCATTTTTTATATATATACTCCATTCGTCCCAAAATATAAGTAAAAATTGATCAACATAAATGAATGTATTTGGTCCAAATTTTAAACCAAATACATCAAAATTTTTGACTCACTTACGGACGGAGTATATGAACCAGGTTATTATTACTACTATTATCAAAATCTAAAATGAGGTTAAATTTGATGTTTATTTTATTTTATTTTGTAGAAAAAAGGTAAATTTGGAACAGCAGGTGGGATCCATTCCCTTCCATAGTCGTCAAATCCCAATCCAACAACATACCTACTCCCTTACCATAGACCCGCCCACACCATATCCCCACATGCCAATTCAACACTTTCATTCAAAATCAAATTCAACTCATCACAAAAAACACGAAAATCATCCCCAAAAAAATACCGCCAAATTTTCACACCCCGCCTCCACCACAAATTTCAAAATTTCCCCATTTTCATACTCACCAAAACCTCAAAAATAAATCCAAAAACGCACACAAATTCAAATTCTCCAACAAAAACCTCACACCTTAACCTAGTTCTTGTTCCATCTCTTCTCTCAATTTACACCATTCTCATAATAATTATCATTATCATGGTGAGAGAACACAGACTCGATTCATTCTACACTAAACTCCGTCAATCCGCCCACTCATCCTCCACCACATCTCCCGTCCTCATCTTCCCTTCAACCTCCGACGTCGATTCACTCTGCGCTCTCAAAATCATTTTCAAAATCCTTCAATCCGATTCAATTCAATACGCATGTTACCCTGTTTCATCTTTTCGCGAAATTCACAATTACGCTAAACCTACTATCTCAGATTCTGATCCTATTTCAATTCTTTTAATTAATTGGGGTTCTCATAGAGATTTACGCAAAATTCTTAACCTAGGTCCAAACGCAACCGTTTTTGTAATTGATAGTCACCGTCCGATTCATCTTCATAATCTTAGTGACCAAAATGATAAAGTTGTTGTTCTTTTTACACAAGAAGATGAAAAACAAGCAGATCTAGCTTATGATTTTGAGTTTCCTTTAACTGCTCTTGCTAATGCTTCTACAACAATTGATTCCGATTCGGATTCTGATGAATCGGACTCAGACTCCGATTCCGAGTCTGATTCGGAGTCCGAACACGAAGATGAAGATGGAAAATCGAGAAAGAAAAGAAAGAGAAAGAGAAATTCAGAAGATGGCGAACCGGGAGAAGGACAAGAAGAAGAAGAGAGGCAAGATCCGGTTAAACTGTATAGAAAGAGGAAGAAAGAGTATTATCGATTGGGGACTTTTCACGGTAAGCCTTCAGGTTTTTTGATGTATGAACTTGCGCATTTTCTTAGGAAGAATACCGATGAATTGCTTTGGTTAGCGTGTGTTGCGTTGACCGATCAATTTGTCCATGAGAGGTTAAGTGATGAGAGGTATAGTGATGGTGTTATGGAGTTAGAGCAGTATATTAATAGTTCTGGTAATTTAGATGCTGTTAATTCGGTTACTTTGAAAGATGGAACGAAAATTAGGGCACCGAATTCATCTAGGATTGCTTATGAGGATGAACCAAAACTGATGCTGTTGCAGGAGTGGAATTTGTTTGATTCGATGCTTTGTAGTTCGTACATTGCGACGAAATTGAAGACGTGGAGTGATAATGGGATGAAGAAATTGAAGCTTTTGTTAGCTAGAATGGGATTTGCTCTTTCTGATTGTCAACAGAAGTTTCAGTATATGAATGTTGAGGTGAAACGGAAGATGAAACGCGAGTTTGAGAAGTTTTTGCCTGAATATGGATTAACTGATTTTTATTATCGTGGTTTTTTGAGGATTCATGGTTATAGTTCAAAAGTTTCTGCTGCTGATGTTGTTTATGGTGTTACTGCGCTTTTGGAATCGTTTGTGAATTCGGACGGTTCTTGTGCTTCGATGCAGTTTAATGTGGCGTTTGATGCACTTTCTTTGAACAATGTTGATAAACTTAAAGCTGGGATGCAACAAGCTATTAAGGTTCAGAGAGCAATTTTGAGGCAGGGAAGTGTTGCGATTACGAAAAACGGTTACATTCGAAGTGGAAGGAAGTTTAGATGGGTAAAACTTGAGGATTCTGCAGAGTCAAGATTGTTGGGGTATCCTCAAGCTTTGACAAAGTTTTGTTATTTTCTAATGGATGCTTTGAGAGAAAAGGGTGCAAGGATGAAGCCTTTGATTTGTGCTTGTATGTCTCAGGAACCAAATAAAGTTCTTGTTGTTGGGGTTTGTGGGAGGCCGCGTTTGGCTGCAGCTCAAGGGAATGCATTTGGCGTTGCGTTTAGAAGTGCGGCTGAAGACGTTGACAGTGAGTTTTTCCATGAGTTGTTTGAGTCTTCTTGGATTGTGTTAGAATCTAAATCAGTTAATTCTTTCATGGTTAAGTTGACTGAGAAACTTTGATGCTGTTTTGAGCTTAATCACTCATTTATTTTAGTTTGTTCATTATGTTGTACTATGATTTATAGTATCCTTGTTTTAAAATTTACCTTTTACACTATGTCACCACCTGATTTATTGACTTGTTACTTTCATGTAAACATATTATCATTACAATTTCAAAATGATGTTGAAAGCACAAGTTCTTCATCGATGAAGTTCACATATCAAGTTACAACTTTTCAATTAACAGTGCTAGAATGTAATGTTGAAAATGAACTATTGTTGTAGAGTTTTTTTATTTTTATTTTTGAAGTATTGCAAGTTAATTGTAATGAATCCACTTACATGGAATGGAAGTTCAAATGTGTTTTTATTGATTTATTGAAAGGATTGCAATCTGTTAACAACTAACTTTGTTGATGCCATTTATTAACTTGGCATCTCACTGAAGTCCCTTGTTTTCTCTAGTAGTATTATTTCATTAATAAATCATGTGAAAATTGTTTCTTGCTGTTTTTCTTTCTGCAATAGTCAAAATTTGGGATCGAGAGTAGCTTGTTTCAGGTCTTGTGTTTATCAGTGTTCTCTGTCTTGTTGACTAGTAACTTAACCAACTATAATTTCAATTACCATGTTTTCTTTCTTTTATTTTCTCTCTAAAGTTTTATGCACACTTCTCTTGGATCACTTATTGCATTCTCTCTCTTGTTATTTAAATAATTTCAAGAGTTTCAGAAGTGTGAATGTGAGCTATTTCCTTTAAAACAGAAGTTGTTTCTTCAAAACAGAATCTACAGATGCATGTCTTGACAAATTATGTCTTCTAGTTTATGTTTCAAATTGTCTTTTAGTTTATTTTTCAAATTGTCTTTTAGTTTATGTTTCAAACAAATTATCCCCTTTCAACCATAGTGAATAGTTTCTTAACCATTTGAGATTGTAATTTCTTGACATTTCTTTGAATTAACCTGACAAGTGATTTTGTTGATCACAGAAAGCAAATTTAGTTTCTAAACTCAATAGAACAATATAAATTTGCTTAGAATTGAACCACAATGAGGGTTTGTATAATTATATAGTTTTGCCCCCTTTTATGTGGAGGTATATATATGTATTGATGTTAGTCTCGAGTAACATTTTTCGTGTTCTACTTCTGCATACACAACTAAGCCTGTGTGTTTTGAATATTTAAGAAGTACGGTGTCACTGCACGGTGCACTAACTATGCTTTCCAGCTTCGATAAATCTATGTCGAATAAACAGAGATGTGAGAAAATCTCATGTAACGTGGATCCAAACTCGCTGTAAAGGGAGAAACAATATCAATATCAGTTGACAGTTGTACATCCAATCTCTGTAGTTCTTTTGGCTGATTGCTAGACCTTGTGTTGCAGGCTTACCATAAATATTTATCTTGTGATATCATGAAGAATTAGTTGTATAAAATGCCCAGTTCCCAACTTGTGAAATACTATGGTGATTACTTTTGTACACTTGTTAAACCACAAGTACAAACTACAAACCAGTACTGTTCTTCTAATAGATCAAAGTCTGGATTAACTCATGCTTGGATTGAATAAGGCTAAGTATAACTGTGTAAGCATAGTTGTACTTGTACTGTCATAACATGGTCAAAACTAGTTTCACCATGGGGTATATGAATTCCAAAGATATGGGACCTTGGAAAAGGGTTCCTTGCTGTCAAAATTTTGATGCATTCACACATTTGATACATTTGTGATCACTAGATCAAGATTGGATGTTCCAAATTTCAAGCTTGATATTTTTTTAAAAATAAACTGTATTGAAATCAGAATTGTCCAATCTTGATCCAACAACTGCAGAGATACCAAATGTGTGGATGTGGCACAATTTTGGCTGCAGAGAAACCAATTTCATGCTATAGTTTCTTCAAAGTTAGGGTATGTGTAAAATTAGTTGCAATTAATTATGGGCTGTTTTTCAATGCACAAGTAAGGAATTCAATAATTTGTAGGGAATGACTGATTTAGCTATAAAAGGTGGTTATTGAGAAACATTTTTAAAAAACTACTGCTAATAAACTTTAGTGGCAAATATAAGGAATTCAATAATTTGGAGGGAAGGACTGATTTAGCTATAATCAGCCAAGATTATACCCTCTAAAAAGGATTCCTTATTTATCAAAATCAATAGAGTTTATAAAAAGGTATACACATTCGAAATAGAGTAAAACCTGCTCCAAATAACTTTAACTAAGATTAGATTAAGGATCTTTATTAGTGAAAATCACTAGAGTTTATAAAAAGATGTACACATTTGAAATAGAGTAAAACTAAAACCTGCTCCCATTAACCTCTAACTAAAAGATTACCCATAAAATGAATTACTATAGTTTATGCATTTGAAACTTATTCCATTCCAGTGGTACTGTTCTAGTTTGTACCTAGCAATTAAGAGTATCTTGATTCAGCTAAGCTTTGAATGACAAGCTTTCAAGAGAAGCAAAATATTGTAATTTTAATCATAACAGTTGGACATAACACTCCAAATAACAAACAAGAGACATGCAATATGTTTCTTAGGCCGCAACTTCAGTTTTTTGTAACATTAATTAATCGAAAATATTAAGCCATGTGCCACTGCCAAGGGTTGGGAACCGATAGGAATACTATTTTCGACTAGTAACGTAGTCCTACGGACAAATACCATGCAACAAGATGGCAATTCAAACCAATGTCCTGAGCTGTATTGGCATAGCAGTAAAAGTTGTGATAACTAGACAATGGGAATTCAACACTATAGAACTGGAATCATAAGTTAAGTCATCAGAGAAGAATATGTAACAAATATTTTATATAGATCTCTGCTAAATACAGATAAATTGAATTTCAAACATGGAACTCACTTATACAAAATATCACAATATTGCATACAATGCGTGATTAAGGAAGATACACAGAAGACACAAATTCAAGACGAAGGCACTTTGACGATGTTTTGCCACAGGCAAAGAGAGCCTTTAATATTTACATATAAATGGGTAGAACTTAGACCCTCTAAAGTGAGACGTGCACTTTGAAGAGTGAAGTGCGGGTTGAAACCATTGAGTAAAAGATCAACAATTTTAGACTGCAATGAAATACGAACACGTCCATAACAAACTATCAAATTGTTAAAATCTCAACGGTCAATAATTCCACACTTTACCCCTTTAAAGTACACCCCTCATAATAAAGGAGTCGAATTATAGGTGTGGTAGTCGTACACACCTCATGACCATTCAAAACACTAATCTTATCTTCTCCGAATATAAATTGCACTTTCTATAATCATTTTCTGCTCCAGAAAAAGCAGCAACCCTGTAAAAGCAAGGAAGAGAACAAATAGAAGCGATGAAGCATCAAAATGGTGATAAGTTACCACGCCTTAATAAGCAGGTGTTGCGAGTATACCTGAGCTTTGTCATTTGCAGGTTGGTTTCGGATAACATATGATCTCCCGTTGGGTGTGCCTGCCGTATGTCCAGCCGCAACATGTTTCTCCTCACGCACTTTGTCGAAAATGTGAGTGTAGCCATCAGCTGATGCAGGGTCACTCTCATCCCAATCACCAAACTTTGGAACAGCAGCACTTTTATCAGGCTGTCAATAGCCAAACAAGAGTCATTAGAACACAGAAAAACTCAAAAATCATTTGTGAAAGGGAAGTTTCATAAAGATTCAGAAATCAAATGCTCAAAAATAAAAACTAACAATTTCATCTTCTCGATTGACTGATCTCAATCGAGATCTTCCTGGTGTACCATGACTTCCGTCATATGAGCTCTTTCCTTCCCAAGAAGGACTATCTCTGCCAGGGGTTTTAGCCTGGCGATGAAGAGGTGAACGTTCGACACTGTACTCCGAGCCAGCAGTACTTTGTCTTGAAGGTCTTCTGCGGTTATCAGCAGAAGCTACTCCATGGCCTCCAGGACGAGGGATGGAATCACCAGCACTCTTGTTTAAATTGTCATGACGAGCTGGTGAGTTAACAAATTGCTTATGATCACCATTTTGTAACTCATCATGTGTTGATTTCACTAATCCTTTTTCAGATAGATTTTCTGAATGAACTCTTGGTTTTGGAGGAATTTCATCAGCAGAAGATGAACTTTGAAGAGCTAAATCTGAATTCTCCTCAGGGTCATTTGGATTAATCATTTTGGAGCCAGGTCGAGTTTTCCGGGCTTTGTCAAAATAAGCTGTGTAAGGAACATCATTTTCACCTTCCCAATTGCCAAACTTTGGAACATGAGAACGTTGCTGTCAAATTGACACACATTGAAGAGATCTATTAAAAACTATTCTTGTATGAATCACAACATAAAATAATCAACTTATATGCTAAAGAAAACTTAATCCCTTGCAGCCATATTGATCAAAAAACAGACAAACATATTTAAAAGATCCATGCAAGTTGAAGTTTACTCCCTCCGGTTCTATATATAAGCAAAAATTCACTTTCTAGATTCATTGCAAAAGTAATGTATCTAGACAATAATATAGACTAGATACATTACTTTTTCAATGAATCTAAAAAGTCAAATTTTGCTTATATATAAAACCTGAAGGAGTACATTGAGTCCTGACTACTTGAGAACAAAGATCAGTGGTGAAACTTCTTTAATATGAATTTCAATAATCGAGAATATTTATCAAGTTTCTTGTGCTATTATAAAAAAATCAATATTATAAATGCTCTATTCAAAAGCTCATTAATTTAGTGAAATTTACTTTAATATCGAGGAAAAGGCTAGGAATTAACCACGCCACTGGGGTATACAGATATCAAACTGCAAACAACCAGCTGCCAAAGGAACAAACTTATTGTGATTCTGTAATCACATTATATGATCACCATATCTTTATGAAAGCGTAATAGAGACTTCAAAATATTTATTTTGGCACTGTTAAATAGAGTTATACATCATTTCCTCAGTCTAACTTTTCAGAAAGTCTCTTAATTCCGTCCTGCAAGATTCAAGCTTTTGTTTTCTCTGTTACGGCACCAGTTCAGCAACAATTTAATTTCATCAAACATAACCATTATTCTTTAGCTTTTATTTTGGTTGTCTTTTTGTTTACCTTAAGGGAGTATATTAGACTTACTCAAGTAACGCAGTATTATTTCAAACAAAGGATAACAAAGATAGGTGAATTAATCTCTGTAAAGTATAAGATATCAGACATATACAAGTAAACTTAGATGGAAAGTGGAAACAACCTCACGGCAGACATTCTCCACTTTTATAACTCTAAAAGAAATAACATAAAGAAGTTTAAATTGAATCCCTAAACTATCCAAAATCGGCAATATATTTAGCCTTATCCACTCAAAGTTCATTCAATAATATGGTAACACATTTCTACAATAGCAGCATTATCTTCTCACTGTCATGTGTTGCGAAGTTGTTACAACGTTAATGACCACTTTACAACTGTTCCAGAGAAAATTTGAACTCGGCACCTTGAAGTTACAAGGTTAAGCTCTTATCACTGAACTAACACCTCAAGTGTAAATATTCACACACACACACACACACAAAAAAAAATACACAATAAAAAATAAAAACCATAAATAGTAACAATTTTCAGGTGCAAACAGTATTACAACTCAGAGACTATAAATAGTCACACGTCGGTGTGACTCACGAGACACAGCTTCTTCAATCTGAAGTGTCGGTACTACTGTTACATACCAATTGTCTCATGGTTCCAATAAGCAGGAAAATAGTTACTTATAGTTGGTTTATCAGCAGAGGAACATATCATATTGAGACAACCAAACCAAAAACTGAATCAAATTATGATCAACTATATATCAAGTCATCAGAAAACAAAATTAGTAAGAGATTAAAAGGGGGAAAAAATAAAAATAAAAATAAAAATGAACCTAGCTGCAATTGACATATCAAAAGATTACAACATAATGCAATAGATTTGAAAATATATTATCCTACCCTTTTTCCTAAAAAATTCTCAGCATAAAAGTACACAAAAACAAGACCAAACAATGATCAAAATAATTGACAAAAAGGAGAGAGAAAAGAGAAGAAACTCACTGTTGTCATCTGTTACTAAACTAAGTTTGAGAAAACAGCAACAACCCAGAATTTGTAGAGGTGAATTGTTGAAGAAAGTTGAGATTTTTGGTTGGATCAGAGAGTATGAAGATGAGCACTCAAGAGAAACAAAGAAGAAGAAACTCTTCCGTACAATTGAAAGAGTGAAAAAGAGATTGATAGGAAAAATAATGGACTTTTGAGTTAAGAAAGAGGTTTATCAACCGATTACCGGCGCCACCGGTAATGTTTGACCGTTCTCTATTTTTCTATGTACAATGTAACATTGAAAATGCCATGTTAGTTCATAAACATTAGGCACAGTTTTAATCCTCTATTTTTATTATTTTGCAGAATTGGTCTTTTTATTTTAAAATTTGATAATTTTGGTTTAGTGAACACATATTTTGTTTAAAATATGATGATACAACATGTTTTAAATTTACTTTATAAAAAAAATTTCTTACAATTTCATAGATGTTGATATTTTCACATCATCTTTTTTTTTTTTTTGACAAAATAAACGATATTCATTCAAATAAAAAGAGTACATTTTCCTCAAAAAAAAATAAAAAAATAAAAAGAGTACATCGGTGTAATACAAATTCATAATCGCTAAAAACAAAAATGATAAATCTGCGAACAAGCTCACAGTATCCATGTTAATAGCATAAAATGGCAAATTACATATGCCTACTAATATGACTATATTGAAGTGTCCGGAATATCCATGTCTCCGGATCTGTAGCGTTGATGACACCAAAGTCGACATTGATCGAATCTGCACTAGATTGGATCTACTCCTTTAACCTGAAACAAATAAACACCGTACAAAGATGAGAAAACAAACACACCGCACAAAGACAGGACAACCAAATACACCGTACAAAGACAGAAAATCAAAACAAACAAATATGTGAAAATCACACTTATTTATTATAACGAGAAAGAAAAAAAAAACAAATTGGAGGGATGATTTTAGGCCAAAACTGACCTAAAATCACCCCTCTTCAATGGACTAAGAAGAAGAAAAAAAGTATTGACGGCTAGGATTGGAAGAGAAGAAGGAAAAGGAGATATTAGCTCTGACTTCAATTAATCACTCCCACGTCATCTTATTATATACCACATTTTTTAAAATGTATCACATTGTCAGTTTATAGTTAAATATTATGATAAAAGGACCAAAACTATTGAATTTTTAAATAGGGGACAAATATACAAAATAATAAAATCTGCAATTAAACCTAAACATTATACTATTCAAAATTAATTTGATTTGATAGGCTCTGTTTGGTATGGAATGGGCATATTTTGAGGTTTTTTTTACAGTTTATAATTTATAAATTCATACGATAAAAAAAATCTATTTGGTAAATATTTGTCAAAAACAGTTTGAAGTTTATTTTATTAATTTATAGTTTATTTTTCAAATGTTTATGAGTTTATAGCTTATTATTTTTTCTTCCAATTTTACTTCTACTATTTTACTTGAAAAAAATTAAATATTAATCAACCATATATTTTTTATGTTATTTCATATTTATAAATTAGTTTAACTACTAATTTTATCAAAAACTACAAATTCAATCAGCTAGTTTATTTGTCATAAGTTAAAAGTTAGCGTATAAGCTATTCACTATAAGGGTTTGTTTGGCCCAACTTTTTTATAGTCTAAAAGTAACTTATGAAACAAAATTAAAAGTAAGGACTTTATAAATAAAGTTAAAATTGTTTGGTAATTTCTATTGTAAAACTATTTTTATGTTAAAAGTTGTTTGGTAAAATAGTTTTATAAAACTTTGACTTTATTATAAATTATTATAATAAATAAATAAAACTTTTTTTTTGAAAAAGTTAAATTAACCCACTTAAATTGGCACCAGAGAAAATCGAACCTGAGACCTAAATAAATAAAACATTAAGAATGTTTTTTTAAAAAAAAGACTAATGATCCATTTTATCATGTCACAATATTTTGACAGCATTATTTATATAATCACCGACAAAAATAAAATTTAATTTAGTTCCAAATATTTTAAAAATAGTCTTGGTTCATAACAATTGAGGCACTATTTATCTTCAATATAAAAATCTTAAATTATATAAAGATTGTTTTAAGACTATATATATATGATGGACAAAATATTATTGAGGTGATTTTAGACAACTTGGACTTAGAAGAGAAGATTACACTTTAGACAATTTTATTCACAAATTATATCTCAACGGATATAAATGTTTAAATTACTAGGTCAAACACTATAAGCCGAAGCTCGATCATAATACCTCTAATTTATGTGTATGAATTTTTAATAACTTATCATTTCGTTTGTATATATAAAAAAAAGTATTCAATCCAAAAATCAGTTTTAAAGATAAATACAATACAACTTGATTGTCATAAAAATAAATTTATAGGTTCACTGTGTCCAATACATTAATTATGAAGTGAACTTATAAATGTGAAATTTGCTTATAAAATATCATTGAAGAACTCAATTTTCAAACACTTTGACATATGTTGAAGTTGATCACTTACGCATATGTTAATACACAATTTTAACTATTAATATTTTTATTTATCTATTATTAACAATTATAAAAGTTGATATTTTAAAAATTTTCACCGAAACGAATCAAACATCATCTTATTTAATACCACAATATTGTTTTATAATAAAAGTCTTTTAAAATCCTTTCAAATCACAACCCAATAGACTCTCTCATATGTTTTACGGTTGGTTCCCACAAATTCAATGGAATGGCTTGAAACTTCAATTCTACAACCATGCTGGATAGGGATCTAGATTGATTGCCATCACTTTTTTCCTAACGCTACTGCAATGCAGTCACTTAATCTAAACGAAATCATTTCCCAGTCTCCCCAACCTTCATTAACTCCAGCTTTCACAACCTTACCATCATCTAAATGAAATCCTTTCCCAGTCTCCCCAACCTTCATTAACTCCTTTCCACGTCTTTGTTTTGGGTTAGTCTTCACCTCAATCCCAACATTGATCCTTCCCCAACTCTTAAATTTATTATTCTCTTGCAGTTTTCCCACCACCTTCTCCTCAACTGCTTCCTTTAGCGTTGTTTTTCTAACTACTAGAGTTAAAATTGAGAGAAAAAATGATAAGCTAAAAGCTATAAACTAAATAAATTAACTTATCAAAAAATAAACTATAAGCTAGTAAAAATAAGTTAAGTTCATAAGAAAAGCGTTAACAAACATATTATATCATATGAGCTTATACGCAGTTGTAAACCATATAAACTCAAGATATGTCATTGTCCAACAGAGCATAAGCAGCATTCAATATTGTATACATAATTATCAAACAAATTTTTAGAAATTAGAATCTCCATACCTGAAGCACTTAGACGATCTTTCTTACGTTGTTCATCGCCCCTTTCTTCTCTTTCACCAAAACCCCAACATTTTCATTAGTCATTTCAACATCAGTACTAGCAGCAATGACTAATGCTGATGCTGAAATGGCTAATGAAAATGTTGGGGTTTTGGTGAAAGAGAAGAAAGGGGACGATGAACAACGTAAGAAAGATCGCGTCTAAGTGCTTCAGGTATGGAGATTCTAATTTCTAAAAATTTGTTTGATAATTATGTATACAATATTGAATGTTTCTTATGCTCTGTTGGACAATGACATATCTTGAGTTTATATGGTTTACAACTTATAGCGTATAAGCTCATATGATATAATATGTTTGATAACATTTTTCTTATGAACTTAACTTATTTTTACTAGCTTATAGTTTATTTTTTTATAAGCTAATTTATTTAGTTTATAGCTTTTAGCTTATCATTTTTTTCTCTCAATTTAAACTCTAGTGGTTAGAAAAACAACACTGAAGGAAGTAGTTGAGGAAAATGTGGTGGGGAAACTGCAAGAGAATAATAAATTTAAGAGTTATGGAAGGATCAATGTTGGGATTGAGGTGAAGACTAACACAAAACAAAGGCGTGAAGAGGAGTTAATGAAGGTTGGGGAGACTGGGAAAGGATTTCGTTTAGATGATGGTAAGCTTGTGAAAGCTAGAGTGAGGAGTTTATATTCAGCACATAAAATGTAACCATTTTACTGATTAACCATTGTGCTTCTTTTTTATGATTCTCCATGTTGAGTCTTTGGTTGTTGGCCAGGAATTTCACTCCATCCAATGGTTAATAAGTATTTGTTCATTAGAAAAATTCTCTAAGAAGATTTTACACTTAATAGAATGCATATTGGCACGATGAACCTTAAGTTTAGGCCTTGTGCCAAATTGAAAGCTTACTTGTCGCAAACTATCACCCTAAATTGTAAGTCACGTCTAGTCCTCTCGCTCATGTGAGTTTGTCCACTATACTTCTTCTTTGATCTTCAACAAAGATATGAAACATCTTTAAGCCCTACAAGCATAATTACCTAAGTCATACAGACTTTATGAGGTAACACTCAATCAATAGTTACATATTAACTTGAACAATCTTCTTTTACAAAAGAAGAAGATTTGGATCTAAGCTTTAAAGATAAACCCAACCAAGTTGAGAAGCTTAAGAAAATAAAATTCCCAGTTCACTCAGTGTTTATATTGATCCTAGTATGGAGTTACAGGGCTTAGAGTGAGAGAGAATAAAGAAGAGCTTTTGATTGCTTGTATCACAAAGACAAGTATGAAAGATTGTTGTAGCTTGAACTCTTGCTCTTCAAAGGCAACCAAGTGTTCCCGTTTGGATGATAAACTAACAACTAGTTTCATTAAAAAAGACAGCTATGAAGATTGTTAAAAAAGTGTGTTTGACTTATTGTTCTCAGAACGTTCTCCAAGATCTTGTTGAGCTGAACTTCAGAAGGTTATTTCTTGCTTGTTCCTCAAGTATAACCGTTATACTTCAATTAAACACGTTTTGGTCAGCTGTCCATGAGTTTGCATCTTCAAATTGTTAGTGTTTTCAACATGAGAGGTTGAGTGTATTTTAGGGTTGGCTTCATTTGTTAAAATAAGCCTTTGGACCAGATGTGGTGATTGATGTGCACACATGTGGTACCTGGACTGAATGCCCTAAAATGACGTGCTTTCATTATTTGCGTGTGATCTTTTGAAAAAGATTTGTTTTGAAACAAACACATCCACGCTAGCTTGCGCGCCAAGGAACGAGCTGAAAGATTGAAAAAGATTCAGAAAAGATTAAAAAGACCGGTTTGTTACTAGAAGATTTGAAAAGATTTAAAACAAACATATCTTTGTAAAAGATTGAGTTTGTTTCTTGAGGAATACGATGGCCAGCTTTCAGGATCTCGTTCTATATAAAGGAAGACTGAAGACAAGTTTTACTCACTGAATTTAGAATTATATTTTCTAGTCTTTAGATATTCAGTCTTTGTCCCTTTTGTTTCTTGTTTCCATTGAAACTTGAACTAGGGTTGTATTTAGCTCTTAAGCTTTTAAGCACAGAGCTGTTCTTTTCTTGGTTCTAATTTGAAACAAGAATTGAACTTTGAATCACTCAAAGCTTTGAAGCACGAGTTGGTTCTTTAGGTTAGGAGTGCGTCTCCATCATTGAGTTTGTTATTTAAAATCCTTGTGAGGAGCAAGGTCCTTGTGAGGAGCAAGGTAGGATAGCTAGGAAGTGACCAGAGGTTGTCATATCTTGTGAGGAGCAAGGTAGAATTAGCACGGGTAGTGTCTAAGTGATAAGTTGTAAACTGGGACTGTTTAGCTTTGAATTGGAACTATCATAGTGGATTCATTCCTGGATTGGTATCCCCCAGAGTAGGTTGCGAGTTGCGCTGAACTGGGTTAACAAACTCATTGTGTTATTTATCTTCTGCACTTTATTTACCTTGTTCATCAAGTCATTGACATGACTATGATGTTGGCACATTAGGCACCACATCGTACATCATAACCCTAACGTGCACCACATCACGCTGCACATCTGTGACTTGCTACCGGAATTTCACAAATCATAAAGAACATCCATTCTCCAGTATCGTTCTCTGAATGGTCTCCAGACTGGGCAGGTCTTTAGACTTGTTCTCCAAGGAACTTTGATGCATCACTAAAAACCAACTATAGTGTGTAGAGAGAAGCAATTGTAGTATCCTTCTAGAACTATTCACAATGTACTTTCCAGCTGAGCTAACTCAACGGTCGTCTTAACTAACACGATGCAAGAAGGGTGACTGATGTTGAGTATCGCCATCTGTCGGTCTGCTCAAACGAAAATGTCTTGTTCACCAACATGAAACTTCAAAACGGCGGTGATGTGAGAACCATGTCCTCTATTTTCTCTCAGTACATTATGGAGGGACCGATCGAACTAGACGCGACGTTAATGAGACCCGTTCAAGATATATGTTCAAGCTCAATCCTTCCGAGGACCATTGATGAAATCGCAACTTGCATGGTTGAACCCGAAGATGACGAAATAGTTAATTTATATGATCATTTGTCTCGTTTGTTTGTGTTATATTTATGTTTTTAATTCATGATCTTCAACCCATTGTACTATGTTGTTGTTTTATCGGATATTTAAATAAAAATTGTTCAGAATCAAGCAAATCCAAACATCAGAATCAAAGAATAGATCAATGAACAATAAGTATCAAATCCAAAATGATAAATTGATGGTGGATTTGATTTGGTCCATTGTAGGGGAACCCTAGAACTCGAAAACAAATTGGTTCAGAATATCTCACAATTTCTTAACAATACCTGTGAATAGCAACGAGGAAGATCCTCGCAAGAACCGATGTGATAGTGCTAGGTGGATCCTTGTTGGAATGAGAATGGAGGAGTTGGAAGCATTACGAATCGTGAACAGTCTTCTCAAACCTTCAATTCTCTCTCTTCTCCTTATTCCTCAACTCCCTAGCTTCTTGATCCACCCTCACCGCCTTGCCGTAACCACAATTCGATACTGTCATACCCTAATTTTGCCCCACACTTTTTTATTTCCATTTTTGCCCCTCATGCATTTTTTTGTTCCAATTTTGACCCATAACCTCTCTCATTTTTGCATAAGTCAAGAAAGTCAACATTTTGATCAAAAAAGTCAACAGTTTGACCAAAAGTCAACACTTTGACTAAATAAGTCAACAAAACCTTTTTTTTCAATTTAAAAATCAATGTTGACACAAAAACACATGGAACTATTTCTTCTTGCATGATTATGGCTTAGCATTATCATAAGAGACAAAATTTTACCATTTTGCCCTCACATTTTCTTTATTTATTTTTTTTAATTAGTTACTTGCATTTCAAGAAACTTTTTTAAGCATCAAATTTCAATTCTTTTTCTTTCATTTCTAATCCATAAACCTATTACATAATCACATTTCATCATGCATATTTTTATTTCTTGACATATTTATTTTATTTTCATATATTATTTTAATTTGTTTTATTCCCAAAAAGAAAATCAAAAGGAGAACAAAATTGTCCCAATCATTGGCACACCTCATCAAGGGAATAGAAGGTTCTATCCCCTTCTTGCATGACACCTCACCATTAGTACCCAAAAATCACAAAAAAATAGTACAAAATATCTCAAGAACAAAAATTCCATTTTACCCTCACTAACTCTCACAAATCACTACTTTTCTAACCTAATTCCACCCTATAAATAGAAGCATTGTTTTCAGAGCCCTAGGTTAGCCAAGAACACTCAAAAACGGCGCTGCTACAGTAAGAGAAAACACTCCATTTTTTCTTCCATTCTTAAAATTTCAAACCTCACAATCTCACCTCAAGCTCATAACTTATCCATCAAAACACCTTCATCCGAGTTCCAGGAGCAAGAACCCTTCATTTTCCACGCAAAAAGGTGAAGGAATCGTACCTGAGAAGAGCCACGGCGGCCAGGAGAAAAGCAAGCTCAAATCGTGGTGTTCAGAGATCTATTCAGGTAGTTTTCTACACCATTCATCTTCTCTAGGCACTCTGAAGCTTTTCCCATAGCTGGTTTATCTCAATTTTGCCTGTATCGTAACTTTGCGTTTTTACTCTCAAACCTTCCCTTCGTCGTTTTTCATTTTCTGTGAGGAATCAGTAAAAACTATTTCCATATTTGAATTCCTTGTGAAAAAACGAACAAAACCATGTAAAGTTTGGTAGGTTTCGTGGAGGTTTGGATGAACTCCGGTGACCGGCGCCGTCGCCGGCGAGGCCAGGGTCACCGGAGAAGACAACCTCACCGTGTATCTTCTTCTTCCCTGCGTTTGAATTTTGGCCGTTTGATTTCTTGTTTTATTCCTGTGCGTTGATCTTATGTTTAAAACACAACCGTCAGATCTCATTTAAATGAGATCTGACGGTGACGATGATGATGGCGCGCGCTCTTGTGCTGCACCGGATCATCAGAGGTTGTTATTTATCTATTTTTATTCCGTTTTTTTTCACCGTTAGATTGCGAGGATGAATCCGGCGCGTTGGATCATTGTTGGTTCATACGCGTTGGATTTGGGTTGACCTCCTGGTCAGTAGATCCAACGGATCAGAACCCAAGGTGCACCCAGAGCTGCAAGGCTGCGTTGCACCAGATCTTTTTATGTTGACCTTCGTTTTTTTGTTGACTCCGCGCACGGGCTGGGCCTTCAGGCCCAGAAGCGCTATTCACACCCCCTTTTGTTTACTTCTCTTCTTTATTTGCACCCTCCCCCTGTTTATGATTTTAATTGATTTTTAGCTTATTTCCAAAAAGCACTTAAGTGACTAATAGCTTATTTAAGCTATTTTAGTCACTTTGCTATGCTTAAATTTTTCTCTCCATGTTTGAGTTGTTTATTTTAGCTTTTTAGCTTATTGTTTAGCTTTTTAGCTTAATTAATCACTTTTTAGCTTATTTTCATAAGCACTTATTTGGTACTTGAGCTGTTTTAGCTTACTGGACCATTTTTCTTTGCTTAAATCTTGTTTGATTTCAGATTATGTTCATGCTTCCCTTAGCTTGTTGTTTAACCACCTTTTTTAGCTTTTTAGCTTATTTACTTAAGTGCTTAATTATGATTAATTGCTTATTTTTATTCCTCATGCTTGTCTTCAGCTCTTTAGCTTTATTTCAATTCATTCTAACTCATCTCATTTACTTTGATTTAATTTAGCATGTTTATGTTATTTAATTCATTGTACGCTACTTTAGTTTATGCATTTTTATTTAAATATACATCATATCTCATTCTTGTTCAAGTATTTGCATTCATTATTTAATGTTTCATGCATTTTGTCCTTAATTGGTTACCATCATCTTGAACTTCTATACTTCTCATCTTTCTTCTATTCTTGAACTGTTTGGTTTAAATTTGAGATTTCCTTTCATAATAAACATAGTGAAAAAGGGTTGATCTGACGTGTGACTTTTCACACCCGGATAATCCCTATCCCTGACGTATGACTCGTGATCTTGGGATTATCCTCACTATTGATTAAATTAAGATTTTTATAATAAACAAGGATGAAAAGGGGTTGATCTGACGTATGACTTTTCACACCCCGGATGGTTCTTATCCCTGACGTATGACTCGTGATCTTGGGACCATTCTCATCCTAAAACGTTAAAATTAACCAACATTCGACTTTTTCCTTTTGAAATACTTTCTTAATCAAATTAAATTAAGATTTTCATAATAAACAAGGATGAAAAGGGGTTGATCTGACGTATGACTTTTCACACCCCGGATGGTTCTTATCCCTGACGTATGACTCGTGATCTTGGGACCATCCTCATCCTAATCAAACGTTAAAACTAACCTCCACGCACTCAAACTTCTTTTCAGAAAAAACATGGATATACGCTTTATCCATTCCTCTGACACATACACAGCTTAAGCCTCTGATTAGATAGAGCATACAAGCGTCGTTGTATCAGCGGAATGCGAAATAAGCAACATCCGTTATTCAACATTCTTTTTTCAATGGATACACGTTTTATCTACTCCTCTGACACATACACAGCTTAAGCCTCTGATTAGATAGAGCATACAAGCGTCGTTGTGTCAGCGGAATACGAAATAAGCGTTATCCACTAAAATCAACCAACCACACAATTTTTTTTACCAGAACTACGTGAGTTTTGAGTTTCCCATTGCACCGGGGAATACGTAGGAGCGGGCTCCTACAACCGTCAAACTCAACTAATAAAAACCCTTTTTTTTTAATTTATTTGGAAACGAAGTAGAGATTAGATAAGAGATAAAAGGCAATTTAATTCAAACCTACGCAAACAAACCCCAAATCACCTAAACGGTTCCCATCGAGTACGATGGATGCGAGGGGTGCTAACACCTTCCTCTCGCATAACCAACTCCCGAACCAAAACCAAAGGTTTTCGTGATATTTTCCTTTCCCCTCACGGGATAAATAAACGTCAATGGCGACTTCATTGTAAGAAAAATGGAAGTGATTTTCCAGCCCGCTACAGCTGGCGACTCCACTGGGGACTATAGAGAGTTAAGCCCAGTTTAGTTGGTTTGTTTGTTTGTTTGCTTTGCCAGGTTTGCAATATCTTGCCTTTATCTTTTATTTTTCTGTCAATTATATCTGCTTGGATTGGCTGTTTCTCTTCTTCTACTCCTTCTTTTATTTTTCTTTTTGCCCTTGTGGCGTGGATACTGTGTGAAGCTCTATACCCGAGCTTGAGGAAAACTTAAGTTAAGCTAGGGGTATTTATGCTGGCCTCCCTGACGTATGACTCGTGAGCGCTGGCATAATCACCTCGCCTAGGGTAGATTCTTTTGAAAATGTTGGCCGTCCTGACGTATGTCTCGCTAGCGCCAGTGTTTTCTTGGAGAGTCCGTGACCCTAGGGACCTTTTGTAAACCGGTCTAGAACCAAACCTTGTTATTAGGGACCTCTGTTTAGAACCCGAAAGATTCCTCTTTGGACGCGTTTGCCGTGCAATAATGGCATCGTTTCCAAAGAGGTAATTTGTGATTCAACCATGATAAACCTAGAACAACATGTGAGAGGGATGGGTTGCAGGTAACTTTGAGCCTTTTGACCGCAGAAATAAATTAAACCTTTGACTTCGATGAGACAGACTATGCTGCAAAGTATCATGCATACATGCATCCATGCATTCATGCATTCATTTACAAAAAAAAACTCATACAAAAAATACATATCTGGTTTTCAGGGAATCAAGAAAACTTTGTTTTGTAAACATGAGGGATATGGAAACAAGAGGTACTTACAGTTACAGTTTCAAGATCCCAAAGGTTGACAGACTTATAGCTATGGAATCTAGATTGACATCCATTCGTAGAAGCAACTTCCAGTCTAACTATGGTGCCATCATTGATCTTCTACACGTCCAGCTTGATACTACGGCTTTGGGTACTTTGGCTCAGTTTTATGATCCTCCACTTCGTTGCTTCACTTTCCGTGACTTCCAGCTCTTCCCCACTATAGAGGAGTTTGATAGTATTTTGGGTCTTAAGAAGGATAAGGGGCCGTGTTATTTGAGAGAGATCCCGACTCCGGAGGACGTAGCTTTAGCTCTACAACTTGAAGACCAAGATTCTATGTCTTTCCAAGTTCTCAAGACGGGTGTTCAAGGGTTTGCAAGGAAGGCTTTAGAGGACAAAGCTCAGTTTGTGTTGGAAAAGGGAAATTGGAAAGCCTACAACGCTATTCTTGCCTTGTTGATCTATGGTCTGGTACTTTTTCCTAATGTGAAGGACTTCATTGATATCACTGCTATTGGGGTGTTCTTGACTAAGAATCCTGCTCCTACGCTTTTGGGTGATTTCCTCTACTCCCTTCATGATCAGAACGGCACAAGAAGAGGAGGACAAATCTCATGTTGTGCTCCTTTGGTCCAAAAATGGTTGATGTCTCATTTGCCCGACAAGGGGCCTTTGGTCGATAATGAAAGTCTTAAGTGGTCAGAAAGATTGAATTCCCTTACCGAGAAGGATATCCGATGGTACTCTCCTCATGTAGAATCTTCCAAGGTACTCCTCAAGTGTGGGGACTTCCCAAATGTACCTCTGGTTGGAACTCAAGGGTGTATTAACTATAACCCGGTCCTTTCTCTTCGCCAGTTAGGTTACCCCATGGTGGATGCTCCTTCCGAAATCACTTTGACACCTTTCGTCCTCAAGAAGGATATGGTAGACTTAGAGCTTTGGGGTAGGATCAAGAAGGCTTGGCTCAAGGTTGAGAAGTCTGTGGTAAAAAGAAAGAACGGCTTGGCTAGAGAAGCCTATACCCAATGGGTGAAGGATCGTATCCTCCGCATCCAACTCCCTTTCAGTTCTGTGGTCCCTGAGGTAGTTGAAGAGCCTGAGCCCATCATCACTATCTCAAAGGAAGAAGCGGATGCTTTGAGGAACCAAATTGCACAACTTAAGAAAGAGAATGAAGAGTTGCAATTCAAGTGCTTTAGCATCCAAGGAGAAGCGAAGAGTTTCAAAAGAGAAAGGGATGCGAAGGATGAAGAGATGCAAGGGTGCAAAAAGAAAGTAAAAGAAGCCCAAGAAAGGGAAGAGAAGTACAAGGATGGTCTTGCAAGTTCCAATTTGAGCATCAAGGCATTGAAAGAGGATATCAAGAGCTTGAAGCGTTCCAATGATGAGATGTATGCCACAGGGAACAAGGCCATGATCGCCCAGGGGGATTGGAAGAAAAAGTTTGAGGAGAAGACTCAAGAGTTGAAGAAAGTCCAACAAGAGTTCAAGAAGCTTCAACAAGAGAAAGAGTTTGAGCTACAAAAGAAAGAAAAACTTCATTCTCAAGAGAGGCGGAAGGATAAAGAGTCCATGCAAAGATATGAAGAGAGTCTAGCTCAGATCATGAGAGCTCACGAGGACCAAATGACCCAAGTGGCGGAGCAAATCGAGCATCTAGAGAAGAATTTGAAGTACCACAAGACGGTTATTGAAATGTCCCTACAGGAGATGGCCAGATGGAAGGAAGCTTTCCGCAAGATGCTACTGGTGTCTACTTCAGTGTTGGATGAGATGCCTAGGATGCTGAGGATGGCCGAGGCGGAGGTCCCCTTTCTTAATGCCTCAGGAGCGGTCAAAGAGTTCGTGTGTTATTGCCGAGCAGTGGTAACGGCGTACAAGAATGTTGTCAAGAAAGCCAAAAAGGGACTTTAGTTTGTATCTAGGATTTTATGTAATGAACCTTTGGGGTTTTGAATCTTGGTAACTTTGCTTTTTAGTAATTATGTAATGAATTGGTTTTAAAATTTGAATGAAATGTTGAATCTTTTGATTATATCCCGCGTTGTTTACATTAATTGCACATTTGTGATTCCCTGAAAACCAAATATAACAAATAAAAATGAAAGTATAAACTTTACATGCATTTGCATTCACATACATAATAAAAAAAGGGCATCATCTCATTACCGTTCTCCCATCTCAACAGCGTTATCCTCGACACTTACATTGGACAAGAAGTGCTTCCAGTCTGGTAATGGAGAATTGGCAAGAACAACACGGTGAACTAAAGGGGGAGGTTTCCCAGTTGGCAGCGAAAATGGATCGTGTGTTGGAAATGTTGGCCGCGCAGAATCAGCCACCAGCTCCGGCAGCAAATACAGAAACAGCAACAAATGAACCGGCCAGCATAGTGTGGCCTGTGTACGGTTTACCTCCGGGTTATACCCCACCGGGGTATGTACCTCTTGGGGACGGGGCTACTTCAGTTCCTCCTCCTATCAACAACTCAGGAATTCCAGCCGGGGCAACCCCAACTCAGCCCCAACCTACCATTGTTCAGCAGGTTCGGGAGGATCCTCATGATGTGTACCATAGCTCAGATGCTCAGAACAGTGGGTCAAAGTTTGATGGAGCTATTCCTCAGTTGGAGGAGGCAAAACTGAAATTCAAGGCTATTGAGGATCGTTTGAAGACGATGGAAGGAGGGAGTGACTCCTTGGACTTTTCCGATATGTGTCTTGTACCTGACTTGGTAATCCCGGCTAAGTTCAAGGTGCCTGAATTTGAGAAATATAAAGGTTTGAGCTGCCCTAGGAATCATCTCGTGATGTATAGCAGAAAGATGGCGTCTTATGCCAACAATGACAAACTGATGATACATTGCTTTCAAGACAGTTTGGCAGGGGCATCTTTAAGCTGGTACATGCAGTTAGAGGGCAATCACATCCGATTGTGGAAGGATTTGGCTAATGCTTTCATCAAACAGTATCAGTATAACCTGGATATGGCTCCTAATCGTACCCAGTTACAAAACATGACTCAGAAGGAAGGAGAGTCGTTCAAAGTTTATGCCCAAAGGTGGAGAGAGTTAGCATCGCAGGTTCGTCCGCCACTTTTAGAGACGGAATTGGTGGATATGTTTACCAACACTTTACAAGGGGTTTATTTCGAAAGGATGATTGGCAGTGTGTCCTCAGGTTTCTCTGATCTGGTCAGAATCGGTGAAAGGATTGAAAGCGGTGTCAGGACCGGCAAGATCCAAGCCGGCACTAGCTCACCAAATAATGCAAAGAAGCCAGTCAATAACTTTGTGAAGAAGAAGGAAGGGAATACCAACGCTGTGGCTCACCGCCAGTCGGTGATGCCAGTTCAATATGTTCCTTATGCAGCTCCGGCTCAGCAACAACAGCAACAATATCAGATGCCCCAGTATACACCACCACCGCAAGGTTATCCGTATCAACCACAGCCACAACAAGCTTCTCCACCTCAACAACAAGCAAGAAAAGTGTTTGATCCCATTCCGGTGTCATACAAAGAGTTGCTGCCATATCTTGTCCACAGTAAAATGGTGACGCTCAAAACCTTGAAACAGATAACCCCACCTTTCCCTGCATGGTACAAACAAGGTGCCACCTGTGAATACCACTCTGGGGCGGAGGGTCATACTATTGAAAGTTGTAAAGCTTTCAAGTATGAAGTACAAAGATTGATCGATCAAAAGTTGTTGTCATTCAAGGAAGCGGGTCCCAATGTCAAGGGAAACCCTCTGCCCAACCACTCAGGGGGAGGAGTCAACATGATTGAGGGCGCCGAAGGTTTGATTAAGGATGTGTCGAATATACGAACCCCTTTGAGTGTAGTAAAGGAGATTTTGCTCAGCTTTGACCAATTCTCAAGCATGCATGCAGATTGCATAGAATGTGAAGAGAATCCAAATCATTGCGCAAGGATGAAGGAATGTCTTCAGGAGTTAATGGACCAAGGGTTGGTACAAATTGGTTATTCCCAAAGAAAGGGTAGGGTGGCTATGATGGAACCACATGAGCATGAGAAGTTCATGAAGCCAATAGAGATAATCTATCAAAGAGCCGAGGAAAAGTTGCAGCCATTGGTGATTCAGACGCCAGCACCATTTCCTTTTACCAGTACTAAAACTACACCTTGGATATACAATACATCAGCTTCAATACAAGGGAAGCCTGTGACTCTGCCAGAACCGGTAGTAGTTAGCATTGATGGGACCGGGGGTATGACTCGGAGTGGCAGGGTGTTTGCTCAGAAACCAGTGCAGGACAGTGCAAGAGGGCCAGTTACAACGGTCAATGAGAATGTCTTAAGCAAGACTCTTGAGGGGGGAGCACCCAAAGAAACAACCCCTCAGAGTGATTCCGATGAGTTCCTCAAGATAATCAAAAGAAGCGACTATCGAGTGGTAGATCAGCTCGGTCAAACTCCGTCAAAGATTTCTATGCTCTCCCTGTTGATGAGTTCGGAGGCACATAGGAATGCTTTATTGAAACTTCTGCAAAAGGCCCATGTGGATCAGGATATTACGGTGGCCCAGTTTGATGGGGTGTGCAATAATATAACCGAAAGCCGTTGTCTAGGATTTTTAGACGCAGAATTGCCAGTTGAGGGGCATGCACATAACAAAGCTCTCCACATTTCCATGAAGTGTCAAGATAACACTATTGCAAGGGTGTTAGTGGACACGGGTTCCTCCCTCAATGTCATGCCCAAATCAACTTTGTTGAAGTTATCTCTTGTTGGACCGGTTCTCAAGCCTAGCAGTATGATCGTCAAAGCCTTTGACGGATCACAGAGAGAGGTTATTGGGGAAATTGAATTGCCAATGGTAATCGGGCCGCATTTATTCAACATCTCTTTTCAGGTCATGGACATAAATCCTTCCTACAGTTGCTTGTTGGGGCGTCCGTGGATTCACGCTGCCGGTGCTGTAACATCAACTTTGCACCAAAAACTCAAGTTCATAGTTGACGACAAATTGGTAATTGTCTCGGGGGAAGAAGATGCTTTAGTGAGCCACTTGTCTTCGTTCAGGTATATTGAAACGGAAGAGGGGGTACTTGAAACCCAATTCCAGGCTCTTGAAATTGCCACCGTCACTGTGGTAGACCAAGAAGAGGAAGACGTGCTAACCGCACAGTTTAAGACTTTGAAGATTGCTACCCCTTCTCAGGCGGATCAGAAGCCAAGGGCCTCCATCACATCTTGGAAGGATTTGAAGAAAGCCATGGAGGAAGGCGCTCTTAAAGGGTGGGGGCAACTGATATATCCCCATGAGAAGAAAGATTTGCTAGGTGTGGGTTATCAGCCATCAAAGGGAAAACAGAAGATTTTCGACTATACTACTCCCCTTGAAGAGGTTTTTGTGAGCGCTGGGCTCAGGTCAGCTGAACAAATCAACATGCTAGAAAATGAGGAAAAGGCCAGTCAAGGAAGCTACAATTGGGTGAACCAATGCCCTGCAAGCACCGTTCTATCAAACTGGAAGGCTGTTGAGATTCCCAAAGTTTTTATTATTTCAAAGTAATTTTCCTTTATTTTCAAAATTCCCCTGGCCGCGCCCGAGGCATGTGGATGAACTTGTAAGGGCTTATCTTTGTTTTTAACAAATGGTTATCAATGAAATGAAAGTTTTATGTGCATATTTTGTCTCTTTTTATTCTTTATTTTTTCAGTTTTAAAAAGATAAAAACAATAAAAATGGCAATAACTTCTTGCATATCATGACCACCTTTTGCATTCATCTAAAAATCAAAAAAATATACATCATGCAGAAATGAATCTCTGGACCATAACAATGCCGTAAATCTCCATGATTCCGAACTCCCGATCAATCTTGCTGAAGAGGATGAAGAGGAAGATTATGAACTCCCAGCAGAGTTGGCACGGCTATTGGATCAAGAACAGAGAATGATTCAACCTCATCAGGAACCAGTGGATGTGATCAATCTGGGGAATGAAGAGGACAAAAGGGAAGTCAAGATAGGTGCGACCCTGCAGTCAGAGGTGAAAGAGGGATTGGTCAAGCTGCTCAGAGAGTATGTGGATGTCTTTGCATGGTCATATCAGGATATGCCGGGTTTAGACACAAGCATAGTTGAACACAAGCTTCCGCTCAAGCCCGAATGTGCACCGGTCAAGCAAAAGTTGAGAAGAACTAGGCCGGACATGGCTCTCAAGATTCAAGAGGAAGTCAAGAAACAGTTTGATGCGGGATTCCTTGCAGTGGCCAAGTACCCCGAATGGATTGCTAACATCGTGCCAGTGCCAAAGAAGGATGGAAAGGTCCGAATGTGTGTAGACTACCGGGATTTGAATAGAGCAAGCCCAAAAGATGATTTTCCACTTCCTCACATTGACGTGTTAGTGGATAATACTGCTCGATTCCCAGTCTTCTCCTTCATGGATGGATTCTCAGGTTATAATCAGATTAAAATGGCGCCCGAAGACATGGAGAAAACAACCTTCATAACACCATGGGGCACTTTCTGCTACAAGGTTATGCCTTTTGGATTGAAAAATGCCGGAGCAACATATCAGCGGGCTATGGTCACTTTGTTTCATGACATGATGCACAAGGAAATTGAAGTGTATGTGGATGACATGATCGCTAAGTCCTCATCTGAAGAAGAGCACCTTGTACATCTCCAGAAATTATTTGAGAGATTGAGGAAGTATCAACTGCGTTTGAATCCTAACAAATGCACCTTTGGCGTCAAGTCAGGAAAGCTGCTAGGTTTCATCGTCAGTCAAAAGGGAATTGAAGTGGATCCTGATAAAGTCAAAGCAATCCAGAACATGCCCGCACCAAAGACAGAAAAAGAAGTTCGAGGATTTCTAGGCAGACTGAATTACATCTCCAGGTTCATCTCTCATCTTACGGCAACTTGTGAACCAATCTTCAAACTATTAAGAAAGGATCAAGCCATTGAATGGAACGAAGATTGCCAAGGGGCATTTGATAAGGTCAAGCAGTACTTGCAAGAGCCACCAATTTTAATACCCCCAGTTGCGGGAAGGCCTCTTATCCTATACCTACATGTGCTTGAGGAATCCATGGGCTGCGTATTGGGTCAGCAGGATGAAACTGGTAGAAAAGAACACGCAGTGTACTACTTGAGCAAGAAGTTTACCAGCTGTGAAACCAGATACTCACTCCTCGAGAAAACTTGTTGTGCTTTGACATGGGCAGCTCGTCGGTTGAGACAATATATGATCTGTCACACTACCATGCTGATTTCCAAAATGGACCCCATCAAGTATATCTTTGAGAAGCCTGCTTTAAGTGGAAGAATCGCCCGTTGGCAGATGTTGTTGTCTGAGTATGATATTCAGTATGTATCTCAAAAGGCCATCAAAGGTAGTGTGCTAGCAGAACACTTGGCACACCAACCCTTAGAAGACTACCAGCCTGTGCGCTTTGACTTTCCAGATGAGGACATCATGGCTGTGAGTGAGAAACCTCCCATGGATGAGAATGAGGGACCCGAGCCGGGATCCCGATGGAAGCTTGTGTTTGACGGTGCTTCAAATGCTTTGGGACATGGTGTAGGGGCAGTTATCATATCTCCTAAAGATACCTACACACCTCTTACGGCAAGACTATTGTTTGACTGCACCAACAATATCGCAGAGTATGAGGCATGTATCATGGGTCTAGAGGGAGCAATCAATTTGAGAATCAAAATCCTAGAAGTGTATGGAGATTCTGCACTCGTCATTTATCAAGTCCGAGGAGAGTGGGAAACTCGTCATCCCAACTTAATCCCGTACAAGGATCATGTCTTGAAATTGGCAGAGTATTTTGATGAGATCACTTTCCATCACATCCCAAGAGAAGAAAATCAGTTGGCTGATGCTTTGGCCACTCTCTCATCCATGTACAAGGTCACTTGGCCTAATCATGTGCCTTTGATTGAACTCAACCGTCGTGAGGCACCGGCATATTGCTTGGCTACCGAAATGGGGCAGGATGAGAAACCATGGTATTATGATATCAAGAACTTTCTCCAAAGGCAAGAATATCCCTTGGGGGCATCTAATGGAGACAAGAAAACTCTTAGAAGGCTAGCATCTGGTTTCTTCTTAGATGGGGAGTTGTTGTACAAAAGAAACCATGATTTGGTTCTCCTCCGCTGTGTGAATAGAAAAGAGGCTGAAGAAATCCATGAAGGGTCCTTTGGCACGCACATGAATGGGCACGCTTTGGCAAGAAAGATTCTTCGGGCCGGGTACTATTGGCTGACCATGGAAACAGACTGTTTGAACCATGTCAGGAAATGCCATAAATGCCAGATTTATGCTGACAGGATACGTGTCTCTCCCACCCCTCTGAATGTTTTAACATCACCGTGGCCATTCTCCATGTGGGGCATAGACATGATTGGTATGATTGAACCAAAAGCATCCAATGGACATCGTTTCATCTTAGTGGCTATTGATTACTTCACCAAGTGGGTCGAAGCGGCATCATACGCCAACGTCACAAGACAAGTGGTGGCTCAGTTCATCAAGAAAGAAATAATTTGCCGTTATGGGGTCCCCAACAAGATCATCACTGATAATGGTAGCAACTTGAACAATCAGACCATGAGGGAATTGTGCAAAAATTTCAAGATTGAGCACCATAACTCCTCACCATATAGACCCAAGATGAATGGCGCTGTAGAAGCAGCAAATAAAAACATCAAAAAGATTCTACAGAAAATGGTGAAAACATACAAAGACTGGCATGAGATGCTCCCATTTGCACTCCACGGATACAGGACGGCAGTTCGCACCTCGACTGGGGCAACTCCTTTCTCTCTTGTATACGGTATGGAAGCAGTACTACCGGTGGAGGTGGAGATCCCCTCATTAAGAGTTCTGATGGAAACTAAGCTAGAAGAAGCGGAATGGGTCCGATCCCGGTTTGATCAACTCAATCTCATTGAGGAAAAAAGGATGACAGCCTTGTGTCACGGCCAGTTGTATCAGCAAAGGCTCAAGAGAGCATTTGATAAGAAAGTTCGCCCAAGACAATTCAGGGAAGGGGACTTGGTGTTAAAGGCTATATTGCCAATTCACAAAGACGTCCGTGGAAAGTGGACTCCCAATTACGAAGGACCATATGTAGTGAAGAAGGCCTTCTCAGGTGGAGCCTTGATACTAGCTACAATGGATGATGAAGAGTTTCCACTCCCCGTGAACTCAGATGCAGTCAAAAAATACTATGCCTAAAGAAAAGAAAAATAAATAAAAGCTCGCTAAGTTGAAAACCCGAAAGGGCGGCTTAGGCAATAGAGAGCGTCCCGGTGGACTGAAAACCTGAAAAGGTGGTCCAGGCAAAAATTAGGGACATCAAAAAAGGAAAATAGAACCCGCTAAGTTGAAAACCCGAAAGGGCGGCTTAGGCAAAAATGGGTATCCCGGTGGATCAGTAGCTCACACTGAACAATCCAGGCAAAAGTTAGGGAAGCAAATAAAAGAAGGCATGAGACTGCGAAAGCAAAGTGAGCACGGGGCAAATTTCAGAAAGATCTGAGACTTCGCACTCAACAACAAGATGATTTGAAGATTGAAATCATGGAGAAGGATGGCATTGTTATGTTTCCATAGAATTCGTTTATTTTCATTGCCATTTATCTTAGCTCAATTATGCGGTCACCTCTTTGAGGGATTTGCTTCCGTTGTAGAAACTCCGCACGTTTTGTGCTATCAATAAAATTCTCATTTTTTTACTCATTGTGTCTCTCTTTATCTTCTTGCACATTTCATACTTTTATTTTTCTGATAAACAAATGTTAAAACTTTGAAAAAAAAAGTAAAAAGAAAAAAGCATTTTTGAAAATCAAGCAAAAATATTTTGAAATAAGAAAGATTAAAGAAAATCAACAGCATACAGTAAGGTGCTCACCTTGATAACATGTAACAGACTGACCCAGCGTTCTGAGCTGATTAGGCAAGTGGCCTCGCCCACACAAATGAAGAATGTTGGTGTACAACACCCAACTGGGATCCCTCTCTCCAAGGAAGGAACATCTGATGTCTCGATGTTGAGATGGAACCCCATTCCATGCGTCTTCATGCATCCATGCATATACATTCATGCATCACCATGCATTCATAAATAAACATTCAAAAACCGTATGTCAAATCATGAGCATAATTAAACACTGCATTAGTCTTGCATTTTTAGGTAATTGACAAGCATTCATTGCAAACATGCATAGGCAAAAGCAGATTTAAATATTCCTATTCAAGGAATAGCAGGGTTTGGTCACTCAGTTATCGAAAGAGGCAGTTTGATTTTTCTCCAACAAAGTGGTGGGTACATTATTCATCCAGCAGATCAACTAAAAGTCTCCTCCCCAGTGAATTGCAAACTTCGGAGGAATTCTGTTACAAAATGATCACAACAGTTTGCCCATCCCCAATAGGAAAGGCAATCCTACAGAATCCTGAGAGAAGGGTATTCAGTGGAATCCGTAGGCCCGAGGGTGGTGATTTCTCTTCAAAGTGCAACACCGAGGTGTTACATTTGTCTCAAGGACGTACAACTCCTGGTTTAGGCGTTAGTTCCTTCAGATACAGAATCCTGAGAGAAGGATATTCAGCGGAATCCGTAGGCCCGAGGGTGGTGATTTCTCTTCAAAGTGCAACACCGAGGTGTTACATTTGTTTGTCTCAAGGACGTACAACTCATGGTTTAGGCGTTAGTTCCTTCAGATACAGAATCCTGAGAGAAGGGTATTCAGTGGAATCCGTAGGCCCGAGGGTGGTGATTTCTCTTCAAAGTGCAACACCGAGGTGTTACATTTGTTTGTCTCAAGGACGTACAACTCCTGGTTTAGGCGTTAGTTCCTTCAGATACAGAATCCTGAGAGAAGGATATTCAGCGGAATCCGTAGGCCCGAGGGTGGTGATTTCTCTTCAAAGTGCAACACCGAGGTGTTACATTTGTTTGTCTCAAGGACGTACAACTCCTGGTTTAGGCGTTAGTTTCCTTCAGATACAGAATCCTGAGAGAAGGATATTCAGCGGAATCCGTAGGCCCGAGGGTGGTGATTTCTCTTCAAAGTGCAACACCGAGGTGTTACATTTGTTTGTCTCAAGGACGTACAACTCCTGGTTTAGGCGTTAGTTTCCTTCAGATACAGAATCCTGAGAGAAGGATATTCAGCGGAATCCGTAGGCCCGAGGGTGGTGATTTCTCTTCAAAGTGCAACACCGAGGTGTTACATTTGTTTGTCTCAAGGACGTACAACTCCTGGTTTAGGTGTTAGTTCCTTCAGATACAGAATCCTGAGAGAAGGGTATTCAGTGGAATCCGTAGGCCCGAGGGTGGTGATTTCTCTTCAAAGTGCAACACCGAGGTGTTACATTTGTTTGTCTCAAGGACGTACAACTCCTGGTTTAGGCGTTAGTTCCTTCAGATACAGAATCCTGAGAGAAGGGTATTCAGTGGAATCCGTAGGCCCGAGGGTGGTGATTTCTCTTCAAAGTGCAACACCGAGGTGTTACATTTGTTTGTCTCAAGGACGTACAACTCCTGGTTTAGGCGTTAGTTCCTTCAGATACAGAATCCTGAGAGAAGGATATTCAGCGGAATCCGTAGGCCCGAGGGTGGTGATTTCTCTTCAAAGTGCAACACCGAGGTGTTACATTTGTTTGTCTCAAGGACGTACAACTCCTGGTTTAGGCGTTAGTTCCTTCAGATACAGAATCCTGAGAGAAGGATATTCAGCGGAATCCGTAGGCCCGAGGGTGGTGATTTCTCTTCAAAGTGCAACACCGAGGTGTTACATTTGTTTGTCTCAAGGACGTACAACTCCTGGTTTAGGCGTTAGTTCCTTCAGATACAGAATCCTGAGAGAAGGGTATTCAGTGGAATCCGTAGGCCCGAGGGTGGTGATTTCTCTTCAAAGTGCAACACCGAGGTGTTACATTTGTTTGTCTCAAGGACGTACAACTCCTGGTTTAGGCGTTAGTTCCTTCAGATACAGAATCCTGAGAGAAGGATATTCAGCGGAATCCGTAGGCCCGAGGGTGGTGATTTCTCTTCAAAGTGCAACACCGAGGTGTTACATTTGTTTGTCTCAAGGACGTACAACTCCTGGTTTAGGCGTTAGTTTCCTTCAGATACAGAATCCTGAGAGAAGGATATTCAGCGGAATCCGTAGGCCCGAGGGTGGTGATTTCTCTTCAAAGTGCAACACCGAGGTGTTACATTTGTTTGTCTCAAGGACGTACAACTCCTGGTTTAGGCGTTAGTTTCCTTCAGATACAGAATCCTGAGAGAAGGATATTCAGCGGAATCCGTAGGCCCGAGGGTGGTGATTTCTCTTCAAAGTGCAACACCGAGGTGTTACATTTGTTTGTCTCAAGGACGTACAACTCCTGGTTTAGGTGTTAGTTCCTTCAGATACAGAATCCTGAGAGAAGGGTATTCAGTGGAATCCGTAGGCCCGAGGGTGGTGATTTCTCTTCAAAGTGCAACACCGAGGTGTTACATTTGTTTGTCTCAAGGACGTACAACTCCTGGTTTAGGCGTTAGTTCCTTCAGATACAGAATCCTGAGAGAAGGGTATTCAGTGGAATCCGTAGGCCCGAGGGTGGTGATTTCTCTTCAAAGTGCAACACCGAGGTGTTACATTTGTTTGTCTCAAGGACGTACAACTCCTGGTTTAGGCGTTAGTTCCTTCAGATACAGAATCCTGAGAGAAGGATATTCAGCGGAATCCGTAGGCCCGAGGGTGGTGATTTCTCTTCAAAGTGCAACACCGAGGTGTTACATTTGTTTGTCTCAAGGACGTACAACTCCTGGTTTAGGCGTTAGTTCCTTCAGATACAGAATCCTGAGAGAAGGATATTCAGCGGAATCCGTAGGCCCGAGGGTGGTGATTTCTCTTCAAAGTGCAACACCGAGGTGTTACATTTGTTTGTCTCAAGGACGTACAACTCCTGGTTTAGGTGTTAGTTCCTTCAGATACAGAATCCTGAGAGAAGGATATTCAGCGGAATCCGTAGGCCCGAGGGTGGTGATTTCTCTTCAAAGTGCAACACCGAGGTGTTACATTTGTTTGTCTCAAGGACGTACAACTCCTGGTTTAGGCGTTAGTTCCTTCAGATACAGAATCCTGAGAGAAGGGTATTCAGTGGAATCCGTAGGCCCGAGGGTGGTGATTTCTCTTCAAAGTGCAACACCGAGGTGTTACATTTGTTTGTCTCAAGGACGTACAACTCCTGGTTTAGGCGTTAGTTCCTTCAGATACAGAATCCTGAGAGAAGGATATTCAGCGGAATCCGTAGGCCCGAGGGTGGTGATTTCTCTTCAAAGTGCAACACCGAGGTGTTACATTTGTTTGTCTCAAGGACGTACAACTCCTGGTTTAGGCGTTAGTTTCCTTCAGATACAGAATCCTGAGAGAAGGATATTCAGCGGAATCCGTAGGCCCGAGGGTGGTGATTTCTCTTCAAAGTGCAACACCGAGGTGTTACATTTGTTTGTCTCAAGGACGTACAACTCCTGGTTTAGGTGTTAGTTCCTTCAGATACAGAATCCTGAGAGAAGGGTATTCAGTGGAATCCGTAGGCCCGAGGGTGGTGATTTCTCTTCAAAGTGCAACACCGAGGTGTTACATTTGTTTGTCTCAAGGACGTACAACTCCTGGTTTAGGCGTTAGTTCCTTCAGATACAGAATCCTGAGAGAAGGGTATTCAGTGGAATCCGTAGGCCCGAGGGTGGTGATTTCTCTTCAAAGTGCAACACCGAGGTGTTACATTTGTTTGTCTCAAGGACGTACAACTCCTGGTTTAGGCGTTAGTTCCTTCAGGTACAGAATCCGGAGATAAGGATATCGAAGATACCGGGCAGGTTTATTCTCTCCTATCATCATTCATGCCGTAAAATTAGGGCATTCTGTATTTAATTATCTTTTACCGAAAGAATACGAATACCGAGGTTATTCGCATTCTTACGGTCCAAGCTAATTAAATAGGGGCAGCTGTCATACCCTAATTTTGCCCCACACTTTTTTATTTCCATTTTTGCCCCTCATGCATTTTTTTGTTCCAATTTTGACCCATAACCTCTCTCATTTTTGCATAAGTCAAGAAAGTCAACATTTTGATCAAAAAAGTCAACAGTTTGACCAAAAGTCAACACTTTGACTAAATAAGTCAACAAAACCTTTTTTTTCAATTTAAAAATCAATGTTGACACAAAAACACATGGAACTATTTCTTCTTGCATGATTATGGCTTAGCATTATCATAAGAGACAAAATTTTACCATTTTGCCCTCACATTTTCTTTATTTATTTTTTTTAATTAGTTACTTGCATTTCAAGAAACTTTTTTAAGCATCAAATTTCAATTCTTTTTCTTTCATTTCTAATCCATAAACCTATTACATAATCACATTTCATCATGCATATTTTTATTTCTTGACATATTTATTTTATTTTCATATATTATTTTAATTTGTTTTATTCCCAAAAAGAAAATCAAAAGGAGAACAAAATTGTCCCAATCATTGGCACACCTCATCAAGGGAATAGAAGGTTCTATCCCCTTCTTGCATGACACCTCACCATTAGTACCCAAAAATCACAAAAAAATAGTACAAAATATCTCAAGAACAAAAATTCCATTTTACCCTCACTAACTCTCACAAATCACTACTTTTCTAACCTAATTCCACCCTATAAATAGAAGCATTGTTTTCAGAGCCCTAGGTTAGCCAAGAACACTCAAAAACGGCGCTGCTACAGTAAGAGAAAACACTCCATTTTTTCTTCCATTCTTAAAATTTCAAACCTCACAATCTCACCTCAAGCTCATAACTTATCCATCAAAACACCTTCATCCGAGTTCCAGGAGCAAGAACCCTTCATTTTCCACGCAAAAAGGTGAAGGAATCGTACCTGAGAAGAGCCACGGCGGCCAGGAGAAAAGCAAGCTCAAATCGTGGTGTTCAGAGATCTATTCAGGTAGTTTTCTACACCATTCATCTTCTCTAGGCACTCTGAAGCTTTTCCCATAGCTGGTTTATCTCAATTTTGCCTGTATCGTAACTTTGCGTTTTTACTCTCAAACCTTCCCTTCGTCGTTTTTCATTTTCTGTGAGGAATCAGTAAAAACTATTTCCATATTTGAATTCCTTGTGAAAAAACGAACAAAACCATGTAAAGTTTGGTAGGTTTCGTGGAGGTTTGGATGAACTCCGGTGACCGGCGCCGTCGCCGGCGAGGCCAGGGTCACCGGAGAAGACAACCTCACCGTGTATCTTCTTCTTCCCTGCGTTTGAATTTTGGCCGTTTGATTTCTTGTTTTATTCCTGTGCGTTGATCTTATGTTTAAAACACAACCGTCAGATCTCATTTAAATGAGATCTGACGGTGACGATGATGATGGCGCGCGCTCTTGTGCTGCACCGGATCATCAGAGGTTGTTATTTATCTATTTTTATTCCGTTTTTTTTCACCGTTAGATTGCGAGGATGAATCCGGCGCGTTGGATCATTGTTGGTTCATACGCGTTGGATTTGGGTTGACCTCCTGGTCAGTAGATCCAACGGATCAGAACCCAAGGTGCACCCAGAGCTGCAAGGCTGCGTTGCACCAGATCTTTTTATGTTGACCTTCGTTTTTTTGTTGACTCCGCGCACGGGCTGGGCCTTCAGGCCCAGAAGCGCTATTCACACCCCCTTTTGTTTACTTCTCTTCTTTATTTGCACCCTCCCCCTGTTTATGATTTTAATTGATTTTTAGCTTATTTCCAAAAAGCACTTAAGTGACTAATAGCTTATTTAAGCTATTTTAGTCACTTTGCTATGCTTAAATTTTTCTCTCCATGTTTGAGTTGTTTATTTTAGCTTTTTAGCTTATTGTTTAGCTTTTTAGCTTAATTAATCACTTTTTAGCTTATTTTCATAAGCACTTATTTGGTACTTGAGCTGTTTTAGCTTACTGGACCATTTTTCTTTGCTTAAATCTTGTTTGATTTCAGATTATGTTCATGCTTCCCTTAGCTTGTTGTTTAACCACCTTTTTTAGCTTTTTAGCTTATTTACTTAAGTGCTTAATTATGATTAATTGCTTATTTTTATTCCTCATGCTTGTCTTCAGCTCTTTAGCTTTATTTCAATTCATTCTAACTCATCTCATTTACTTTGATTTAATTTAGCATGTTTATGTTATTTAATTCATTGTACGCTACTTTAGTTTATGCATTTTTATTTAAATATACATCATATCTCATTCTTGTTCAAGTATTTGCATTCATTATTTAATGTTTCATGCATTTTGTCCTTAATTGGTTACCATCATCTTGAACTTCTATACTTCTCATCTTTCTTCTATTCTTGAACTGTTTGGTTTAAATTTGAGATTTCCTTTCATAATAAACATAGTGAAAAAGGGTTGATCTGACGTGTGACTTTTCACACCCGGATAATCCCTATCCCTGACGTATGACTCGTGATCTTGGGATTATCCTCACTATTGATTAAATTAAGATTTTTATAATAAACAAGGATGAAAAGGGGTTGATCTGACGTATGACTTTTCACACCCCGGATGGTTCTTATCCCTGACGTATGACTCGTGATCTTGGGACCATTCTCATCCTAAAACGTTAAAATTAACCAACATTCGACTTTTTCCTTTTGAAATACTTTCTTAATCAAATTAAATTAAGATTTTCATAATAAACAAGGATGAAAAGGGGTTGATCTGACGTATGACTTTTCACACCCCGGATGGTTCTTATCCCTGACGTATGACTCGTGATCTTGGGACCATCCTCATCCTAATCAAACGTTAAAACTAACCTCCACGCACTCAAACTTCTTTTCAGAAAAAACATGGATATACGCTTTATCCATTCCTCTGACACATACACAGCTTAAGCCTCTGATTAGATAGAGCATACAAGCGTCGTTGTATCAGCGGAATGCGAAATAAGCAACATCCGTTATTCAACATTCTTTTTTCAATGGATACACGTTTTATCTACTCCTCTGACACATACACAGCTTAAGCCTCTGATTAGATAGAGCATACAAGCGTCGTTGTGTCAGCGGAATACGAAATAAGCGTTATCCACTAAAATCAACCAACCACACAATTTTTTTTACCAGAACTACGTGAGTTTTGAGTTTCCCATTGCACCGGGGAATACGTAGGAGCGGGCTCCTACAACCGTCAAACTCAACTAATAAAAACCCTTTTTTTTTAATTTATTTGGAAACGAAGTAGAGATTAGATAAGAGATAAAAGGCAATTTAATTCAAACCTACGCAAACAAACCCCAAATCACCTAAACGGTTCCCATCGAGTACGATGGATGCGAGGGGTGCTAACACCTTCCTCTCGCATAACCAACTCCCGAACCAAAACCAAAGGTTTTCGTGATATTTTCCTTTCCCCTCACGGGATAAATAAACGTCAATGGCGACTTCATTGTAAGAAAAATGGAAGTGATTTTCCAGCCCGCTACAGATACCTCTGACACGATGTTTCCATACAGAACAAATACAACTTCCAACGACAACAAAGAAACCTACTCAATCTCCACAAGAAACAAGCAATTATGTTATAATTATTAAGTATAGAAACACTTAGGCTCGAAAGCTTAGATCTGAGATCTCTTACACTGTTGCTAATCTGCGACGGTGATGTTGTCTCTAATTCTGTATGTGTTGTTCTTGTAAGCAGAAGTGAACAAGATCTACGCCATCAATTTTATGTTCGATAGCACCGATATCGAGATCCATGAATGGAATAGCTTTAGAATCGAAGAAGAGTTGAGATCTGATTTTGGAGAGAACATGATGAAAGAATGATTGATTCATTGAGGAAAGAACATGGTGAAAGATGATTTATTCAACACAGAATCTAGATGATCTCTATCGATGCGGTTTCAGTAAAATACTACATAATTTTTTTTTTTGAAGAAAAACATACTACAAAATCTTAATTTAAGATGTGATTATGGAATTAAAGCAACTTATTGAAGCATAGATCTAAGAAGAGTAAATCCTTACATAATTGCAAAGAGAATTGATGCAAAGGGAGGGAGAATCACAACGTGAACGAAAGAAATTGAAATGAAGTCTTGAAAGCCTCGGCTCTCGATGGAGAAAGCTCAAGAAACAGTTGTGTCGGTGGCCATGGCGATGGTGTGATTTCATCGCCGCTGAGAGTGATTTTAGGGTTTCGTCGTGATGGTGTGAAACTATGTTTGTGTTATATATTCAATGAGTTGCAAAGTGATTTTTAATTTTATTATATTAGTTTTAAACAAGTATTAATTTTAATTTTAATTCAATAGTACTATTATAAAAAAAATTGTCTTTTTGAAATAACATTTAAAACTCTTTTCTTTTTAAAATTAAATAGTTCTTTTTTTATGAGATAAAATAAAATATTAGTACTATTATAAAAAAAAAATTAAGCAAAATCACAGGAACATCTGCATCTATGAAGCCCTGATACCGGATACGATACTGATACGTCGATATTGAATTTTTTTTAAAATTCTCAATCTGATACTGCCGCGATACGTTATTTAAAAATTAAATATATAAATACACAATATATAAATATGACTAAAATCAATAATATTAATAATTAGAAGCATAAAACATCTATTATTATACCAGAATTTTGGGACAAACTAAAATGCTAACTTAACTACGTGTTATCGGAGCTTCACAGACTGGCCTAATTGGTAAACAGTGGCGAAGCAATTGCCAAACAAAAACAATGACTTTGGATGGAGCATAGGTACCTCCCAACTTTCCCATCAAAATCCCTCTTTCATTCTCAATGTTAGCGATTAGGAGAATTTAAAGCTTAAAAAAAATCAAGTTAACCGTAAACATACCTCCCTCATCGGTCATAGAAACCCAAAAATCTCAATTATGGTTGAGCTTCCCTGTTGGAATTGTATCCATGAATTGGTTTCATTGTCCATTATAAATAGTTGGTAAGTAGATAAACTGTATTTTATCAAACTAGCTCTTATAAATAGAGACAAAGGGAGTGTAGATTAAAAAAAAATTGGTAAGTAAATAATTGGTTTTGCTTTCACAAACCTCACATAGGCAAACAAACTAATTAATTAAACCTTAAAACTTATTATATATGCTTTATGATTGTAATATATCAAAAAAATTATAATTTTTTGTTGATGAACTTCATACAACGTTTTTTAACAAAATGAACTTCATACAATTTTTTTTTTTTGACAAAAACAAAATGATATTCATTCATTCAAATTGATAGATTACATCGAATACAATCACATATTCAACATTCGCTAAAAACATAAAGGATGAATCTGCGAACAAACTCACAGCATCCAAGTTAATAGCATACAACGGCAAAATGCCTACAACAAGTAATATGAAAAATTTAAAGTCACCGGAATGTCTATGCTTCCGGATCTACAACGTTGATGCACAAATCATTGATTGAATCTGCAACTGGTTGAAGTTGATCTTTCAATATGAGTTAAACGAACACCGTAACAAGACGGAAAATCAAACGTCGTAACAAGACAATGAACAAACACAACACCGCACGCGGACGATGAAACCACAAATACAAAAGAAAAAAACGAAAATAATATATCAATCTATGTGAGAATGATAATCACTTATTTAAATTAAAAACAATGAAAAAAGACACAGAGGGGTGATTTTAGGCCAAAAATGACCTAAAATCACCCCCTTACCGGTAGAGGAAGAAAAGACTCAAGGAGAAAAAAATTAGGGCCGGCGTACTAGAGGAGAAGAAAGGATAACTTCATACAATTATTATATTTAAAAAGTGAAAAAAATACTATATCGAATCAGTGATGCTATATAGTGCGAACAACAACATGACGAAAATTTCACGAAAGCACAAACCCACAATTTAATGGTTTACTTTTTAATAAAAAATTATAATCAAAACATTTCACATACTGCAAAACGTAGCAACCATCACCGCTACTGTACTGCCATCACCGTCATCGATCTGCACTACCATGAATAAGATGTCTGATCTTTCTTAAATGTAAAAACTAAGAGGGAAAAAAATAGCAATTGGAAAAATAGAAATTTCTAAGTTTAGTTGTAATGCATAATCATGTATGCACAGTGTATCTCTTTACTTTTATCTAATTTTCTTCAACCCCTGTAACCAGAGAGCTGTAAAAATTGTCATCAGCGTTTTCCATGGAAAAATTAGGAAGTTGATTTTTGAGACTTATTGTATCTTTCTTGGAAAGGTAGAAAATGAAAGATCTATGTTCTATGATCAGATCCAACTTTCACTATGCCATGGAAGATATGAAACTGTGAAGTGAAGGAGTTGAGCTGATAAGGAAGAACAAAATTGAAGAGAAATAAGGAGAGAGAGGATCAGAAGAATAAAATAACGCCTTTTGTCTTGTGACACGTTTTCGCGATCATTTCGTGGCACTAGCATTCGCTATATCTAGCATTTTCCATATCGAATACTCAAGAGACAACATACAATATTGGTACATGTTACTATTTCCGTTCATTTTTAAGTGTTCGTTTTGAATAATAACATTAAATTAATAAAGTGTATTTTTACATCTTATCTTCCTATTATACCCTAATTTTAATCCACCAATAAATTCCTATTTTTTTGTACACACTTTCTCTTTCTAATAAATTTAATATATTATGTACAAAAAAAACTTAATATGTTATGAACGAAAAAAAAAAAATTAAAAAAAATTTAGTTTTTCAAATATATAGCATTAATTAGTTTTGTTGAAAAAGATATGAGTAATTGACAAAGGGTACAATTGACAAATCGCACCCTGAAACATCAAATGGATAGTTAAATAGGAACAGTAAATCCGACGTTTCTAGACGGTTAAAAAGGAACGGAGATGTTAGAATTAAATTGATTCATAAATCCTAGAATCCAATCATGTTAATCATTAAGAAATACTATAAACATAAGTGGAAGCGTACCTGAGTTTGTCATCGGAATAGATTGAAGATTGTGGGTATGTGATCTTCCAATTGTAGAGTTCCTTATGACACCTCAAATCTCCTCTGATGGGCATGAAGAGAAAAATTGACCTGATGTGTGTTGTTTTCACGTTATCTACAATTGGGGACCATAACCTCTATAAATAACCTTAGAGTTATTTTTTAGTTTCCAATATTTTAATTTGACCCCTCATCAAATTAGATATTGACTTATGGTATCTGCACAATAATATTATTTTTTATGATCTTTATGCTTTTAGCCACAGACTTATTATTAATTAGACCACCATAGTTGTGGCTAATTACATAATGACTCTAACACATGTAACATTACATTTGTGACCCAAAATTCTAACTTGAGGTAGTATTATTTTATTATTATAAAGAGTTTAATTTTTATAAATTGTGGTATAAAACATTTTATATAGTTATTCAATTATATATATATATATATTTAATATTTTTGTTATAAGGTATATTTTTTATATAAAATAACACAATTAAAAAATTTAACAATCTACCTAAGATCTGTAGAAAAACACGGGCAATTTTAATATCGAAACTTTTTTAATGGATTTTAGTATTGCAACCATATTTATCAAATGTAATATACCACTCTAAGAATGAGCCTAGCTGTTAAGTTTAGGTGATAATAATCTTTCTTTGAACATAATTTTAATATTACAACTTACCGATGATGTCTTAGACTAATTTGTACCCACATGGTCGTTTAATGAATATATAACTCCCTAAACAGTTTGGTACATTGCAATAAATTTTACAAAAATATCCGCATGCAAAATATATGATAGATCAAAATAAATTAAATAATTTCTTCAGATTATATGAACAAAGTTCAACGCAAGGATTTTAAAATATTTCACAACAACTTAATTATAATTGGGATTTTCAAAAACAACTTAGACAGGTATTTTTTTATTTAAAAAACCATTTAAGTTAAAAAAATAAAATAAAAGCCATTTAAGTTAGATGTGTTATTGATTCAAAAAATGCCAAAATGTGGATCCCTCTTGGTAGATTGTCTAATTGCACGACAAAAGTCCCACACCAGCTGTGTATGGGCCGGCTGGGACACTTGGTTATTTGGATCGGTATTTGTAGCAAGTAGTTGAATTAAAAAATGACAAAATAAAAGCATAAGAATTGAAATACAGCTTCTTACGATAAAAAAAAACATTACAGTGATTTATAATTTTATATGCATATAGTACGTAACCACTCCCTCCATTTCTTTTTATTTGTCGTATTAGAAAAAAAAAAACTTTGATTAAGCGCTAGAAAACTATTCGCAATGGTGAGAAATTGTCTTCCATGAACCTTGAAGTGGTCTTTTCTTTCTTGAGCTATCTCAATTTCAGTGTGTCAAAATATGGTAGTTTGAACCTCTATCTACAATAAAAAATTTGCACAGTAACACGCTTCATCGTGGTACAATTAGAGTCACGATGAGGGCCACCGTGGAACGTTGCTTTATTAATTCCTCATCGTGACTCGATCAATGCCAATGTGGCACAATTTTTGTTGTAGATTTGCTTCAAATATTGTGTCTCATTATGACACGATGCATCCCATTGCGACACAATGGCTTCAATGATGGTTTTCTTCAATCTTTGCTCCTTTTTGTGCAATTCCTTCTAACTCTTACTTTTTCTCCAAGTAAGCTAAATCCTTATATATTTTCCATGATTGCTAACTTAAATCTACTAAAATTACAAAAAGTAAATCTTAAAACTAAATCCTAAAACTACTACCTTAAAAATATCAAAGAAATTCCTGTCATCAGAGGTGTACGATGTTTACTTCAAATTTTATATTATGGGGAATGAGATGTGTAACTCAACTGGTTAAACTGATTGTACTAACGGTTAAAGAGTTGAAGGTCCAGAATTCAAACCCTGACAAAAAAAAAACTAACATAACAATTAGCATATTAACAATTTGCCATCTAAAAAAAATCAATATTAATCTACTAAAAGTAAAGCTTTAATAATTTTAACCAAAAACATGGTACCATAAAAAATCACCAATCCAAACTCACCTACCTATTTATTAAACAAAAGTTGAAAGAGAAAAAAATTAAATAATGTATATATAAATAAGACTAAGTTACTGTTTTGGTTTCTTAGTCAAATTGTCAATTTCATTTTGGTCCCTTAATTAATAAATGATCCATTTAGGTCCTCTAACTGTATATCCGTTAATCAAATTGGACAATTCCGTTAACTTTTGACCCCAAATTTATAAAGTGAACCAACTTTGTAAGCAATCTACCATAGACCTCGATAAATCTCTTAATTTTAACCGTTTAATCTTGATCTAAATCTAGAAACCATTAGATTTTGCATTTCCATCAAATCCAATCGGACACCATCACTAACTAAACTTTTTTTTCAATTATTTTTTGACAAAAAGATCAAATTATAATTTGGGGTTAAAAACTAACGGAAATGACCATTTTGGTTGACGCAGGTATACTTAAGGGACTCGAATGGAGCATTTATTAGTTAGGGCACCAAAACGAGTCCAAAAAATTAGTTAAGGGACCAAAAGAGTAATTAAGTCTATAAATAATGAGTGTCTATAAAATTCGTTTTCATAATCTTTAGACAAAATAAATAATCATGTGCTTGTTTTCAAAAAGCACTAAAAAATCATATGCATGATGTCATCACAATGCGAAAACTCATGTCAGAAAGAAATTCATACAGTTAATAAATAAATGTGGGTACATTGTTTCTCATATGATTCTTGAGTCTAATGATATTGGAACAAAATCTATAAAATAAATACTACCTCCGTTCCAAAATATTAGAACTCTTTCACTATTGCACGTATGCCAATTCATAATTTTGATTGCGAATATCTTTAATTGTCTATTAGTAAAAACTATAAAAATTTGATATCTTGAAAATACTCATCGAAACAAATCAAACAAGATCTTATACGATAATATTTACATTTATATATTTTTCGATAAACGTGGTCAAAGTAAGACATATAAATAATGCATTTAGTCAAAATAGTTCTTATAAAATAGGACGGAGGTAGTATAGTAGTTAAAACGGTTACACATTTGTTGTAACTAGTTGAAACCATTGACTTTGAGGGTCATTCAAACAAGTAGGATTATCATCTACCCAAATGCACTTCTTTGTAACAACCTTAGGCGAAGTAGAAGATTCCCTTTGCAAGCATAAATTTTGCCCTTTTCCATCTAAAGTACCTAAATGGAGATTAGTTGCTGATAATGTTTTCCAAAAGCTTTGTTTGCTCTTGCAATCATTTGAGAGCTTCACAATTGATCCATCACTTATTGCTTCTATGCATGTACCACTTCCAACCAATTTGATTTGTTGCCCATCTCGATTCCACTTGCTTTGCCCATCACAATCACCCAGTTCAAGTTCATTGTTATTGTTCACTTTCACACATTGTCCACTTATTGGATGATATATTATGTAGGACTTAATTGAATTTGAACTTGGTTCTGAAAATTACAAGAAAAATTAAGAAACACTCATCACCATCAATATACTATTATTAAAGTTATTGTTCATGTAATTGTACTCCCTCCGTCCCAAAATATAAGCAAAAATAGATCAACAAAAGTTAATGTATCTGAACTAAATTTTGCACCAAATACATTAACTTTTGTTGGTCATTTTTTGCTTATATTTTGGGACGGATGAAGTATATACTTATGAGTTTAGCATTAATAAGCATGGTCTAGCTATTTGATTTTAACTAGTTATAAAAAGAAAAAAAAAGTTATTTTACATATAGTAAATCTATATTAATTGGTAATACTTATATGCTATTTGGTTCTACAATTTTTATTTTAAATGTTCTATTCTACCTCTATATTTATTTTTGAGGACCAATGATGTAGTGGCATTGCTTATATATATATATATATATATAATCTCACTTAACTTAGCAAATAAAAGTAGAAACAAATAAACCTAAAATATAAATTTGTCTCAAATTTCATCTCTAAGTGTTTTCTTTTACTCAAAGTTAGAGACTAATTTCATTTTTCCTACTTCTTAATTCTATCGATAATTCAACTTTTTTTAGTAGAATAATTGTCATACCTAAAAGCTTCTTTTGCATAAGTTGAAACCTTTGAGAGAATTCTGAATATCGAAGTGTACTAAAATCAATATTCCATATACCATAAGGTTCACTCACAATAATTTCTTTCTCTCTTATATAGTAAGCACCTTGAGCAGCCCACAAGGCCAAATCCAAGTCTACTCCTGCAAGATATGCCAACATACAAGACATGAACTTTTGATTTTTGTCATCTGTATTATTCATGTCCATGCCAAACTCACTCATAACCAATGGGGTTGGGTTGGAACCACTCATGAGAAATCCTGCCTTGTCATTCAAACCATTCATTACATTTGCACATTTTTGGTTCACTGGTTGCTCATTCCAATCATTTGGCGATCCATTTGACCATGCGTAGGAATGTACCTCGTACACCAATTTGTTTCCTATGCTAACATTTAGAGGCTTTGTTTTCAAGAAGTTTAAATCAGTGTCATAGTTTAAACCAGAAACAAAGACTAAAACATTTGGATTTTGCTTTGTGAACAGTCGTAGCTCCTTGGCTCATGTACTTATGCCAATTGTTTTTGTCTTGATTTGGACCTCTTAGTTCATTTCTCATCCCTATTGCCACAACCTATTTAAAACTCAAATATTAAAAAAAGAAATGCTTGTTTATATTAATACATAATAAAGTAATGACTTTACCTTATATATATATATATATATATATATATATATATATATATATATATATATATATATATATATATATATATATATATATTATTTAGGATAATTAAGTTTTTTTATAACAAATATTTACTGTATAGGATGATGTCGCGGGCTAAAAATAGAATTTTTGTTCAATGGTGATCTCAAAAGAGCATTAACAAATGAAATCATTTTTATCTCACTCAGAAAAAAAAAATCTAATGGAGACTGGGATACACGTTACGTACAAGTCCTGTTATACTCCACTAACGCTATATCTCTAAAACTATATTTTTCATTTTTTGAGATTCTAATTTTGTAACACATATATATTGTTAAACAAATCAATTTCTATTTATTAATAAAGCACGAGCCTTTGAGTTGGGTGTTTATGACTAAACATGAATAGTTTATTTTTTTATCACCTATTGGCTATTACCTACGTGTATGGTTAAAAATCTCAAAAAAAAAAACATGAATAGTAAAATAAATATGAAAAGAAAATTCTTTATACATATATTATTTCCTTTTTTTTCCAAATAGTTTTATCCCATGTTAAAAGATTAATTTTAGAATTACCTCTAAATAAATTATATTTTTACAAAAACACATTGTAGCATGTAGATGTAACATTTTAGATGACGGATAAAATGAACATTAACCTACAAATTAATTATTTTTATATCTTATAGAAGAGATAAAAATAATGTTTTGTTTGAATCTGAGGTTTTCCTTTGACACGATTAGCAACGTTAGAAAGTCCTTCTAACCATTCTAGAGGGTCAAAATGTTGGTCACCAAAGAATCCATTTCCATCATTATTACCACAACACCATTGAGGATCACTAACATGATTATCAACCAACACCATCATACCTTGTTTCCCAAACTCATCAATTATAAAATCAAATGCGCATCAACAACGGTAACATTCTCCAAAGAAGGGTTATAAAATCCAATTCCTAACCTAGTTCCATGGAGATTCAATTTGTCAAAAGTTTCTCCAACTTTATAAGTTGAATAACGTGTAAACATATGTGTTGCCCATGTATATCTAACACAATTAAACCCTAATTCTTTCAATTGGGCTATAAGCTCTTTTAAAGGTATTGTGTTAAGACCTTCACCTATCATTGCATTTAGATGGCTTGACCAATTGACACAATGTAACTTCACCCTTTTTCCTGACTCATCTACTATCCATCTCTTGTTGCTTGAGAGAGGAAGAGAATTTGATTGTGATGAGAAAATTGAAAATGCTAAAAGTAAAATCAAGCACAAATGTTTTCCTCCCATCACAAAACTTATAAAAAGGACACTACAACAAGTTTGAGATTTAGTATCATTTGAAAAATGTTACTAAATCAAGAAAAATGTTACTAATTCAATTTAGTAACATTTTATCAAGTGTTACATAAAGCCTATGTTACTAAAAGATTTTAGTATCATTTAAGAGTATTATTAGTAACATTTTATAAATGTTACTGATTATATTGTTTGTAACACTAGAATTTATTTTTAGTAACATTAAAAATACTATTAGTAACACTTGATAAATGTTACCGATCTATATATATTTTGTAACACTATAATTTATCTTTAGTAACATTAATTAAATGTTACCGATTTATTTATCTTGTAACATGCAAAAATGTTACTAATTTGTATTTGTACATTGAAAAAAAATGTTACTAAAAATATCATAAATTTGCATCAAAACCATCACTTTTTACAAGACAATGAAATAACATTCTAAGCAACACTAAAGTGTTACAAGCTTCACTAACTAAAGTGTTACAAGCTTTTTTCCATAGGGATAACTAAAGTGTTACAATTTTCACTAGAGTGTTACAAGCTTTATGGTCGAAGTTGATGCTTCTTGTCTTGATTCTCTCAAGTATCGAAGGAGCGTATCAGCCTGCAAAACAAAACAGAGGACTTAATGAATTAATTCGAAAACAAAATGCAGATCCAGGTCTGTTCTTCCACAAAAATCACCAAATGCAATGATAGACAAGAAACCAACAACACCCATCACCGAAAACTAATCACAAGCATAACAATGCCTAAAGAAAGAATCAAAGGTTAACGACTCCACCTTCTAATTCAGTCAAGTCAATCAAAACACTTAATTCAGTGACCCAAAATTGTTTTAAGATATTTCTTTACTTTAGAATAATATGATCCAAACAAATTAACATTGAAACTTTGGCTAGTAGAATAAAAATACCAATTTTGGGTCCACATAAAAGAAATTAACATTGAAACTTTGGCTAGTAGAATAAATACAGCTCTTCAATGTGTAATATATACACACATAAAAGAAAAAACAGAACATAGTCAAAATATTTCAACATATATCCATAAGAGAAAAAGAACAAGTCAATACATTTCAACCTTAGAATAAAGGGTCAAATACTCAAAGTCAAGATATCTGAGATTGAAATTATGAAGCAAAGTACAAAGATTGAAATTTCAAATTTGTAGTGAGTTAAGTTTCTACCTTATGCTTAGCTCGAAGAGTTCCATTCTGAGAAAGAGCTACAAGAGGAGGAATTCCACCTTCTCTAACAAGTAACCCTCCGTTTGTAACACTCTCAGAACAAAGCTGAAGAAGAGTTAAAACCGCAAATTCCTTTCCTTTCACAGACCCATCTTCAATGGCTTCAACAAGAGCAGCTATTCCACCTTCTTCAACAATAGCTTCCTTAACTTCTTCAATTCCTGCTAAACTATTCAACACCACCATTGCTTTCTCCATCATCCCATTCCCTTGCTCAGCAACAAGCTCAACCAACGGCTTCACCACACCGGAAATGACTAACTCGGAAATAGAAAGATACTTTCAAACCCAACTATCTCAATAATGCAAACAGGGTCCAAAAGGTGAATAACTTGGGTTGGAAGCCTAAAGGAAGGGAAAACAAAGGAATACATAGAGCATTAAGACCTACAAAGCTGATTTAGTTTATATTACTAGACTATCATTTCATTCTGGTTCAATACTATTAATTGAGACAAAATTCACAAACATACTATGCAAAGTACGACAACTTCATATTTTCCTATTATTTTTTCATAAACTCATTGAAATAGTCTTTTCAAAACACCCACAAAATATGCCTTGAGCTACATTAGAGTATCAAAATCTCTGTTTTCATATAAAAAATGCTTGACAATTCATCAGGGTTTAGGACTAGTCATGTACTTGCGCCGTGAATATATCATATCATCACCCAAAGTTAGTATATAATGATTCATCCTTTGTTATTATATTTTCAAGAATATAAAGTCCATAATCAAGTGTCTGAGTCCTACTAAACTTAAAACAATGCATGATACTTATTACAAAAACTCTTAGTCGATAATCATTATCTAATGGATCTCATAGCAAAGAGGGAGATAATGTAGTAATGTACCTGTGCTAGAGCCTTTTCCTGGAAGTTCAGTTACATGCCTCAAACGTCTCTGTAACTATTCTTACTAAATGTAGTTTGTACTCAAATGTCCCAATAACTCTAGTTCTCCATTAGGCTTCCACCATGCCAGTCCAAAATTACCAACCTTGTTGAATTTAATGCAATCAATTAATGAACTGAAAACATTATAGAAGATAGATGATGAAATAATGATGTGTTATGAACCTTCCTTTTGGTATATGGAAACAACTCTTAACAACCGCCTAACAAACTTGCATATTTTTTACTTAAAATCAAAGCAATAGATGTATTCTTTACTTACATATTTTGGTTAATAAATTACAATCACACATCATGTCTTTCTACTTTTCATGTCATACAGAAGCAACAAGTAAATAACCATCATATATAAGCATGATTCTATCTGCAAATATTTGCATATTTATCACATGGAATAGAAGCCTTCAACTACAACAAATTCTATAATTGAAACTAGGTAATAAGAACAGCCAAACAGTTGTTAACAAATTACAAAAGCCATCAGAATTTACATCAGTGTCGACACACAGGCGCACACCGACACTGAACATGCCTTGGATTAGAAGTGTTTGCGCTAAAGAGAAAATGGCAACTCTATGATCAACACATTATATCCAAAAGATAACATACTATGAGTACACGCCAATTTTGGTTGAAGCATTTTATCAAATAGAAAACAAGCATTGTACAATGAGGCGTGGCAAAAGCAAAATCAAAACAAACCAAAAAACAACACAATACATAAATCACTTCAACTCAATCATTTTTTCAACGTGAAAGAAGAAATTGATGAATCGCAAGTTGATGAATCACAAATTGATGAATCGTAATCAACACAGAAACAATACATGAAGCAGAAGGTTCAGTGATAGATACCCCTGGAGGTGCGAAGCTACGAAGAAACGGAACGAGATGAAATCGCGATAGAGAGGATTAGGGTTCGTGAAAGTGTTTCTGGAAGAGGTGAAGATCCATGGAGTGAAGATCATCGACGGTGAAGATCGGCCATGGAAATCGGCGACGGTGAAGATTGGCCAGGGAAATCGGCGACGGTGAAGATTGATAACGGTGAAGATCGTGAAAAAATTATGTGGAAGTCTGAATAATGAGAAGAGTGAGTTTGGAAAGAAAAAATGGTAAAAAATTAAAAAGTTAAGGAGTATAAAAAGTTATTTATGTTCAAGTGAGTGTTACTAAAAAAAAAGTGAGTGTCACACTTTTTAAAAAATGTTACAAAATAGTTGATATTAGTAACATTTTTTAGAAATGTTTGCAGGTAAGTGTTACTAAAAATAAAAAATGTAGTAGTGGGACTAAGGATTTGCGAATGTAGAAATATGAAATAGATTTTTGAGCTTATTTTTAATTGATTTACTTTCCTCGAACTTAATCGTTTGTGCTTATATAGGATTTTTTTGTCACGGTGTTTGTTACCATGATTAGATTGATGTCTTTTTTCCTCCTAATTTTAGTATGAATATTGAATATGTTTTGATGCAACTAGTGCCAGTTTCATTTTCCTTATATAAAATTGTATTACAATAACTATTGTTGATGATCTATTTGTTTCCAAAAATATCGGTTGGTATAACCAATCATTAGTTGGTTCCGTGGTGATTGACACTGAACTTAATAGAGAGGACCACAGTTCTATCCCCGCAACTGCGATCGGGACAGGGCTAGAACCACTTGATGCCAGAACTGACCCCCGAACCAGATTAAACTGGTGGCGAAAACAATATATATATATAGGTTAGTATAAACTTACTTTATGAATCCCAATTCAAACTTTGTTGATGATTTATGGTCTCCATTATACGAGCATACAAACAACTAACTAAATTGCAATCTAAAACAAAGTTCCTAAAATCGACCAACAAACAAACATTTTCTACAAATAACTACCTAGCTCCAAGCTTTCTTACATGTTTGCGAGTGTACCCATATTAATATTTCTCTAATCTAACGTACCCGTACTTCCATACCGTATGCATCAATGATTCTCACATCGGCTGACATCACAAGTAAAACGTTAGATCTTGTCTCAGAAAATTGAAACATAAAATAAAACGAACTCAGTCATTAAAATAAAAGTGCTACTTTAAACTCAGAAAACTTAACAAACATATGACACACAAATAACTACATACGTTGAACCAGGATCTGAGAAGTGAATCACCTGTGACATGAAAATACAGTATCAGATCTATAACAATAAAAAAATGGTAAACTATTTTACTACTTAACCAAATCTTCATCAAATTAAAGATGAATTTTTGTAACGATTTAGATCTATAGATATGAGTATGGTAAAGTGGAGGTAGGGAAAGGGAGGAGAAATTAGAAATAAGGGGAATGGGTGGAATTGGAAAGAAAAAGTTGATGAGATGAAAGTACAGTTATTTCTTTCCAAACAACCCATTCCCATAACTTGATGTTTGTAATCCAAGTTCTCATGTCCTCAAGAGGCTCTGAGGATCAGAAGCTCAAGAAGTCAGAAGCTGAGCTTTAGGCTCAGAAGCTCTAACGGGTCAAGAGGTTCAGAAGCTGAGAAGCTCATGCTCTCAGGCTCTGAACACACAGGTTCTGAACACGCAGGTTCTGAACGCTGAGACTCTGTTAGTTAGTTAGTTAGAGATTTTTTGTTTTGTCTTAGGTAGTTAGTTACAATTGCTTGGTAGTGAAGCAAGCCTCCTTTTGTATATAAATACCTTTGCCCCTAGTGGATGAATAACAACTTTCATTTTTCTCTAATCTTTCTATTCAATTCATTTTCGTTCTCTATTCTCAAATTACTCCAACAAATTGGTATCACAGAGCCCGGTTCGTATTCATCGTTTTCGTTTTGATTCCTTGATCAAGAATCATGGCAAACAATGGTACAACCTCCACGCAATTCCCAGCAAATCTTCCAGTTTTCAAAGGCGAAAACTATGATCGTTGGTGTGCACAAATGAAAGTGATTTTCAGATTTCAAGATGTTCTTGAAATTGTAACTAATGGAGTAGAAGAATTGGCTGCAGATGCTGATGAAGCAGCAAGAACTCGACATAAAGAATTGAAAAAGAAAGATGCTAAAGGCTTGTTCATCATTCATCAATGCGTTGATTCTAATATCTTTGAGAAGATAATAGAAGAAGAAACCTCAAAGGGAGCTTGGGATACATTGAAGAAAATCTATGGTGGTGATGAGAAATTGAAGGGTATCAAGCTTCAAGCTTTGAGAAGGCAATATGAGATGATGCAGATGAATGAACAAGAAACGATCTCTGAGTATTTGGCGAGAATGCTGGCCTTGACAAATTTGATGAAGTCTTGTGGAGAAGCAATGACTGATAAGGTCAAGATTGAGAAAATCTTGAGGACCTTGACTGAGAAATTTGATCACATAGTGGTTGCTATTGAAGAATCAAAGGATTTGTCAACTATGAAGATTGAAGAGCTGCAAGCATCCTTAGAAGCTCATGAGCTAAGGGTGAAGCAGAGGAGTTCGAACAAGGCAGTGGAACAAGCATTACAGGCCAAGACTCAGAACAAGAAAGGAAAAGATAAGTGGAAGAAAAGGAAAGAGGATTCAGAGAATTCAACCAAGAATTCAAAGAATCAGAATGTAGATTCCACTAAAGATTCAAGTCAGAACAAGAAGAGTTCCAAGAAGAAGATTGACAAGAAAGAAATTCAATGTTACAACTGTCAAAAATTTGGGCATTATGCAAGAGAATGTCGCTCTAAGAAGGTAGCCAGAGAAGACAAAGATGAAGCCCAATATGCTAATGGAGGTGGTAGTGATTCTGATGATTCACTCCTAATGGCAATCACAAATTCTGAGGCAGACAAGTCAAATTTGTGGTATCTTGATACAGGGTGTAGCAATCATATGACTGGTAACAAGAAGTGGTTCTTGAAGCTTGATTATTCAGTAAAGAGAAACATCAAGTTTGCAGACAACAGTCAAGTTACTAGTGCTGGCGTGGGAACTGTTCTTGTGAAAAGAAAAGATGGTCAAGAATCAACCATCAATGAGGTATTGTATGTTCCTTCTATGGCGAGTAATTTGATAAGCTTAGGTCAATTACTTGAGAAAGGTTATACAATGAAGATGGCTAATAGAGAGTTGAGAATTTATGATGCTAAGAGTAGATTAATTTTGAAAGCTCCACTGTCAAACAATAGGACCTTCAAAATTGAAATCAATGTAATTGATCATCACTGCCTCGCTTCAATTACAAACTCTGAAGGAGATTGGATGTGGCATCATAGATTTGGGCACCTGAACTTCAAAAGTTTGAGCTTGTTGAAGTCAAAAGAGATGGTACATGGCTTGCCTCTGATAAGAACACCAAGTACAGTGTGTGAAGAGTGTTGTGCAGCCAAGCAAACCAGAAATTCATTCAAAAATGAATTGCCCATGAGAACAACTCAGAAGTTAGAAATGGTGTACTCAGATGTTTGTGGACCTTTTGAAGTAAAGTCCATTGGAGGTAATAGCTATTTCTTAACTTTCATAGATGACTATACTAGACATGTGTGGCTCTATCTTATTGAGAAGAAGAGTGAAGTATTCACTAAGTTCAAGAAATTTAAGACACTAGTTGAAAAGCAAAGTGGCTATAGTGTTAAGAAATTGAGAACAGATGGAGGTGGTGAATACACTTCACTAGAATTTGCAAAATTCTGTGATGAAGAAGGTATAGTGCATGAAGTTACTGCTCCTTACACTCCTCAACACAATGGTGTTGCTGAAAGGAAGAACAGGAGTATAATGAACATGGCCAGAAGCATGTTGAAGGGAAAGAACATGCCTCATAAATTCTGGGGAGAAGCAACCTCAACAGCAGTGCATATAATCAATAGAAGTCCAACCAAGAAGCTGAAGAACAAAACTCCCTATGAAGCTTGGACAGGTCTCAAACCAAGTGTAAGTCATTTCAGAATATTTGGCTCACTTTGTTTTAGACATGTTCCTGATCAAGTGAGAAGAAAACTTGATGATAGAAGTCAACAAATGATTCTATTGGGATATCACCCCACTGGTGCTTACAAGCTTTATGCTCCAAAAGAGAATAAAGTTGTGATAAGCAGAGACATAAAGTTTGATGAATCAAAGGGTTGGGACTGGATTGAAAGTACTAGTGCTGAGAACACCAGTTCATTGCTCAATAGAAAGCTTGTGCTTGAGGAAATAGATGATCAACCAGAAGCTGATCAACCAGAAGATGATGCAGCTGGTAATCACACTCATATTCCTAATGATCAACCTAATCAGCCTCTGAGAAGATCTACAAGAGATAGAGTGCAGTCAGTTAGGTTGAATGAGTATGATGTATTTCCAGATCAAGCAATAACAGAAGATGGTGAACTGATCAATGAAGCTATGATAGCTGAATTGGAACCAGTTACATTAGAACAAGCTCTAAATGACTCTAAATGGAAGGCAGCCATGAAAGAAGAGTTAAAGTCTATTGAGAAAAACAACACTTGGGAGTTAATGCACAAAACAGTCAACAAGAGGCCAATTGATGTGAAATGGGTCTTCAAGTTGAAGATGAAACCTAATGGTGAAATTGCTAAGTACAAAGCAAGACTAGTGGCAAAAGGGTTTCTTCAAAAGCAAGGACTTGACTTTAATGAAGTGTTTGCACCTGTGGCTAGGATAGAGACCATTAGATTAGTAGTTGCAATAGCCACTTACAAGAATTGGTCTATGCATCAGCTAGATGTGAAATCTGCCTTCTTAAATGGTCCTCTAGATGAAGAGGTTTATGTGAAGCAGCCACCAGGTTTTGAGATTAAAGGTCAAGAGAACAAAGTGTTCAAACTGAAGAAAGCCCTCTATGGTTTGAAACAAGCTCCAAGAGCTTGGAATAAGAGAATTGATAGCTTCCTAATTGATTTGAAATTCACTAGATGCACAACAGAACATGGTGTATATGTGAAGAGTTCAAATTATGAAGAAATGATAATACTATGTCTGTATGTTGATGATTTGTTGATCACTGGATCACACAAAGCTGTGTTAGAGAAGTTCAAAACAGACATAATGAAAGAGTTTGAGATGACTGACTTAGGTGAGCTATCATATTTTCTTGGCATGGAGTTTGCTAAGACAAGCAGAGGCTGTTTCTTGCATCAGAAGAAGTATGTTGCTGACATATTGAAGAGGTTTCATATGAGCAATTGCAACCCAGCAATTACTCCTATGGAAACTGGTGTGAAGCTGAGCAAGAATTCATATGATGAGTTGGTTGATTCAACCTTGTACAAGCAGATAATTGGTTCATTGAGGTACTTGTGCAACACTAGAATTGACCTATGTCATAGTGTTGGTCTGTTGAGCAGATTCATGGATCAACCAAGGTTGTGTCACTTGACTGCTGCAAAGAGAGTGCTCAGATATGTAAAGGGTACTAATGATCATGGCATTTTGATTCCAAACCAAAGGAACAGTAGTAAGAAGTTAGAGGCTTATGGCTACTCAGACTCTGACTGGGGAGGAGATCAAGATGACAGAAAGAGCACTGCAGGTTATTTGTTCATGATTGACAATGCACCAATTTCCTGGTGTTCTAAGAAACAAGGAATAGTTGCATTATCATCTTGTGAAGCTGAGTATGTTGCAGCTTCATTTGCAGCTTGTCAGGCAAATTGGATTGAGATGTTACTTTCAGAACTTAAGGCAGTGGAAGTAACAAAGATGAAGGTGCTTGTGGATAACAAGTCAGCAATTGACTTGGCTAATAATCCTGTGAGTCATGGCAGGAGCAAGCACATTGAAAGAAGGTTTCACTTTTTGAGAGATCAAGTGAACAAAGAGAAGCTTGAGTTGGAATATTGCAACACTGAGATCCAACTTGCAGATATTCTAACCAAACCTATGGCTAAGGCTAGGTTTGATGCTTTGAAGAAACTGATAGGAATGAGATCGTTGGAGAACATGAATTAGGAGGTGTGATGTTTGTAATCCAAGTTCTCATGTCCTCAAGAGGCTCTGAGGATCAGAAGCTCAAGAAGTCAGAAGCTGAGCTTTAGGCTCAGAAGCTCTAACGGGTCAAGAGGTTCAGAAGCTGAGAAGCTCATGCTCTCAGGCTCTGAACACACAGGTTCTGAACACGTAGGTTCTGAACGCTGAGACTCTGTTAGTTAGTTAGTTAGAGATTTTTTGTTTTGTCTTAGGTAGTTAGTTACAATTGCTTGGTAGTGAAGCAAGCCTCCTTTTGTATATAAATACCTTTGCCCCTAGTGGATGAATAACAACTTTCATTTTTCTCTAATCTTTCTATTCAATTCATTTTCGTTCTCTATTCTCAAATTACTCCAACATAACTTATAACTGCTCCAATCTCCCATTCCCACCACACTGTTTGATGTCTTTCCGCCGCAACCTAAACTTTTTCATGCCTGTCTATGTGCAGTGTTGCTTGAGGTTGCTCTCTTATATATAGTAGGTTTATGTAGCCTTGTCAAATTAAATTATAACTAACAATGCAATGTTACTCGCTTCCCATTTTACACTATTATGAGATAAATAATTTATCTTATTTTTATCGCTGAAATTATATGAGTATATATATATATATATATATATAGGGGCAACTCCAATGAAAACACTTAGTTATTGTGAGAAATGTGAACAATTAATCACAGCCATTAAATTACAATTAATGCAAATTAACGGTTAGATCATATTTTATTAAACTAGGATACACCACTAGAGAATTAAATCACTCAATTCAGCCAATTTATTATTAAGGAGAATCATTAATTTCAATTCCTATCTTTTAGGATTAAATCTAGTGACCTTAGTTTACCATGGAAACCTCCATTGCTGCCTATTTGTTCTTCTTTTTCTTCTTTGCAATTGCTAAATAAAATAAATTAATAAATCATGTCTCTCATTAATATAAGCCATTGTCATTAGAGTTTGTCATGATTAATTAACAATTTACATAACTTGTGTCTTGTATAGGTTAGAGATTACTCAAATCTCCCCTGCAAAATTTTGGTATTCAAGCATGAACCATGATGCATGAGTTTCTTTTATTTATTTTCTTTAATCATGACTGAATTCATCAATTTCGACTTAATGAAAAAATTGGTAATGGAGTTCTTTTTAATACAGGAATGGAGCTTATGAGTATATTAGGTTACGAGATTTCAACTTTTTTGAAAAATATGAATTAAATTAAATTGGGTGAATTGAGTTATTTAATTCTCTAGTGGTGTATTTAGTTTAATAAAATATGATCTAACCGTTAATTTGCATTAATTGTAATTCAATGGTTGTGATCAATTGTTCTCATTTCTCACAATAACCAATTGTTCTCACTGGAGTCGCCCCTGACCAAATTACATCGGTGGATTAAAAGTTTATAGCATGTAGATCATTATGTTAAATTTTATAAAAATCTAAAATGATTTGATATGTTATTAAGAGTGATCAAAATTAACGGTTTATTCGATTCTATTCAATAGGTTAATATGAATAATCTCACCCCATTGGTTTTCACTTTCACCATATAAGTCATAAGTCACTCAAAAGGGTTTTCCTTCCCAAACCGTGTCTCTACTTTATCCATACCTGCCCATTAATCAACATCATTTCTTCAATACATATGCCCCAGTTCTTCCAAACTATAATTTTGAGCCTTTCCCTTCAAGTAAATGCATGTAATAATTTGTAAAGACTCAATCTTTCAAGCTATACATCGTTTTTTCGCTATATAATTCATCTGGGTCATTCTGTACTTGCCCCATTTTCAGTACAATAATAAAAGTGTCCTTTCTGAGTGTCTTATGAATAGGGTTCTTCTTTCAAGAGTAGCTTTGTGTACTTTTCATTTTGTTTTGAGTTTTTGACAAAGTAACAAAACCCCATTTGGAAAAAGTAAATTTTTTTGCCAATTTCAGTGAAGTAAAGAAGATAAAGAAGAAAAAGATGATTCAATTGTTGTTCTTGGTGATTTTTGCTGAAGGTGTTATGGCTTTTCTTATGTTGGTGAAGATAGGTCCATTAAGGGATCTTGTGATGAAGAGTTTGGATCAGCTTAAGATGGGGAAGGCTCCAGCTACAGTTAAAACTATTGCTGGAACAATGTTTGTGATTCTTCTTTCAAGTCTTATGAGCATTGTTAAGATCCAGAATAAAGGTGCTAAACTTGGTACTATGTCACCTATGGATCAAGTTCTTTGGAGAACTCACTTGCTTGAGGCTTCACTCCTTGGTAAGTTCATGATCCTTTCATCTTTGTCATTTGCATTTTTCTGTTAGGTTTTATTGTTCTTATGTTGTTAAGTTAGGGTAATTTTGAAGTGTTAGAGTTTTTGATGTGTTTGCTGTTTTTCTTTGTTATTGTCATGCTGTGAAAACATGTATGTATAGTAAAAAAAGTTGTTTTTGTTCTTTTATTGAAGTTGTTTCAGAAAACTATACAATCTTTTAAATGTAATTTGAAACTCTTTTATTGTCATTATTAAGTTGCTATTGGAAATGGACATATTTAAAAGTGCCTTGTTCGACTCACTAATCCGCAAAGTTCATTTCCTGTATTTATCTGAATTTATTACTTGATGTCTTATTTGGCGACAATCGGCATTGTATATGCGTTTTTTGGTATAGCAGTTATAGCTCATAATTGTAAATCTGCAAGCTTTGATGTCTGGTTTCTTTATGATTCTCATTAAAATGCACCTTTATAACATAACAATTGCATGTTTATCTGTTTGAAGTTGTCATGGCTCATGAAAATGGTTGTTTATAGAATAACCCAAAATGCAATACCTGAATGATGAGGCCGCGTAGTGCACAAAACATTGACCTCACAATAGTATCACTGGATTCCACAATATCCGTGTGTAACTATGCACAGAGGAGGTGAATGATTTTGTATCGAGTCTCAACCCCATTGCTCCCAAAACTAATTGAAGTCACAATCAATAATATATGAGCAAACCCATCATTGCAAGTTTGCAATGAACCCAACAGGCCAATGAGGTTAATGAAACCAACTCTGATGGGCTGAAACCGATCTCTATCAATCTGAATCTAGCTCCAAAGTGGGGAACCTAGTGCCACCATCCTTCATTCTAGAAATTTCGAACCTTATATATATTGCCAATTTGTCCACCGATTTTGAACTTGTTAAACTTTTTTTGTGTCCTGAGTTGTGAAACCTATGTTGTCATGAGGTGAATGAACCTTACCCCGATGAGCTAAAACCTAGCTTTAGTTGAATCTACTTCAACAAGGGAAACCCAATACCACCATTGTTCACTCTTTAGTATTTTTGGACTTTGTGATTTGCCAACCTTTCCATTGATTTTGACCTTATTACGCTCTTACAAGCACTACAAAGGCCATATAGGTTTCGGCGATGTTAGGACTAAACTCACCCTGTTACACATAGCATAATGACCACAATTAAGGTGGCTAGGCATGGACTGCAATTAAGACGGAATTATAGAGTGATGCATAGCAGCAGATATCCCGTTCGAAAAGAGCTAGAGTTTGATATCGTATATATAAGTGTAGTTGAGTCCCACATCGTAAGTAGTTGAAAGATGTTGACCGAAGAAAGGGCATAAAATAACCTTCAATTTCAAGGTTGCAGCATTCTAACCTGGACGGGTCAATGGGTGATCAAGAATGCCCATGACCTAGACTAGTGACCTCCATTGCACTTAGGAGGGTTGCTGGTCTAAGGCCCACCCAAATAGTGGGTCCTACGTCATAATTTGTGGTAGTGGGGCCTGCATTCCTGCGGCCCCTTTCAAGCCAATATAATGTTTTTTTAGACGGGGTAATGGAATTGCTTATTCTATTCATCTGTTTATCTTTTCATATCGGTATCTGTGACTTTTCGGTTGGTACCGATGGCACATCGTTAGCAGACTTCTAATGAGGATCTTGTTAAATGCTTGATTTTTAAAAAATTATGTATCTGTGTAGTATTCTATCATACAATGTATCTTGGCTTCATAAAAATTGAGTTAACTTGTTGAAAACCTCAGGTAGGTCACAAATTTGAGGACGATTGAATTGTTTTATTCCTCAAACATGCCTAACATGTTAGGCAATGTCCGTGTTTATAAGAAAAACCCAAAATGCAATATGTGAATGATGAAGCTGCATAATACACAAAACATTAACCTCACAATGATAGCACTAGACTCCACAGCATCCCAACGTAAGCCTATCCGCAAAGGAGGTGATTGATGTTGTATTGAGTCTTAATCCCATTGCTCCTAACTCAATTTATGATCAAGAATACATGAGCAAACCCATCGTTGCAAGTCTTCTAGGAACCCATCAGGCCATTGAGGTGAATGAACCTGACTCTGATGGTCTGAAACCTAGCTCTATCAATCTGAATATAGCTCTAATGAGGGGAACCTAGTGGCACCATTCTTCACTTAAGAAATTTTGAACCTTGTGTTTTGCCAATTTGTCCATCAATTTTGAATTGTGATCTATGTTTGTAGGTTCTGGTGTGGTACCCCAACATGCCAACGCGGTGAATGAACCCGCAATCAGCATAGCTTATTTCCTTTATTTTTTGGAATTTATTACTTGATGTCTTATTTGGCACCGATTGGCATTGTCCATGCGTTATTTTTGTATAGCAGTTATAGCTCATAATTGTAAATCTGTGGCTTTGATGTTTGGTTTCTTTATGATGCTGATTAAAATCACATCTATAACATTACTATTACATATTTATCTGTTTGAAATTATCATGGCTCATTTCATGACAATAGCCGTGTTTATAAAATAAGTAAATAACCCAAAATGCAATGCCGGAATGATGAGGCTGAGTAGTGCACAAAACATTAACCTCAAAATGGTACCACTGGACTCCATAACATCCCAACGTGTACCTATCTGCAAAGGAGGTGAATGTTGTTTTATCGAGTCTCAACCCCATAGCTCCCAAAATAATTGAAGTCACAATCAAGAATTTATGAGCAAACCCATCGTTGCAAGTTTGCAATAAACCCAACAGGTCAATGAGGTCAATCAAACCAACCATGATGGGCTAAAACCTATTTCTTCCAATCTGAATATAGCTCCAATGAGGGGAACCTGGTGCTACCATCCTTCATTCTAGAATTTTGAATCTTGTAAATTGCCAATTTGTCCACCGATTTTGAACTTGTTAAACTCTGTTATGAGTTGTGAAACCTATATTGTCATTTATGAATTTGTCCGTCAATAATACCGTTTTGATCTATGTTTGTGTATTCAGGTGTAGTAACCCTACATGCCAATGAGGTGAATAACCTTACTCTGATGAGCTAAAACCTAGCTCTATCAAGTTGAATCTACTTCAACAAGGGGAACCCAATACCGCCGCCGTTCACTCTTTTAGTAATTTTGGACCTTGTGATATGCCAACCTGTCCATTGATTTGACCTTATTACGCTCTTACAAGCATTACAAAGGCCACATATTTTGGCTATGTTAGGACTAAACTAACCTTGTTACAACTAGCACAATTAAAGTGCAGGAGGCTGCAATGAAGACAGTCCAAATTTGCTGCAATTAAAGTGGTTAAGGATGGACCCCAATTAAGGTGGAAATATAGAGTGATGTTAAGCAGCCTATATCCCCGTTGAAAACAGCTAGAGTTTGATATGGTATATACAAGTGTAGTCGAGTCCCACATCGTAAGTAGTTGACACTTGACAGAAGAAAGGGCATAATATAATCTTCAATTCCAACGTTGCAAAATAGTTATCAGACCGGACGGGGTCAATGGGCGATCAATAAGGCCTATGACCTAGACGAGTGACCTCCATTGCACTTAGGAGGGTTGCTGGTCTAAGGCCCACCCAAATAGTGGGTCCTACGTCAGAATTTTTGGTAGTGGGGCCTGTGTTTGCGTGGGCCCCTTTCAAGCCAAGATAATGTTTTTTAGACCGTGTAGTGGAGTTGCTTATTCTATTCATTTGTTTAATTTTTCATATCGGCTTCCTACCGTGACTTTTCAGTTGGTACCAATGGCACATTGTTAGCCTACTTCTATTGAGGATGTTTTTAGATACTACTTTATTTTTACTAAAACGTTTCTGTATCTGTGTAGTATTGTATCATACTATGCATCTTGGCTTGTTAGATATCGAGTTAACTTGTTGACAAAATCATTTATGTAAACTCAGGTAGATCACACATTTGCGATTGATTGAACGTGTCTATTTGTTATATGAAACATGATTTAATGGTAAATTCGTATCATGTTTCAGAATCATCATGTTAGAGAGAGATCTAGAAAGGACATAATATGTATAAAATCTGTACTACTGAAAAAGAATATATGCCTTTCTCTCCGCTTACATGATGACCATTCAAAATAAGAGAACTTAAATTCTTCAGGAGTGAATAATTTTCGATCATCAATAGATGAAGTCAATTGGTATGATTTGGCAACAATGTTCCTGCTGGTAGTGCTTCATCATTTTATTTTGTTTTATGATCTTTGTGCTAGTTTTTTTGCTGTTGTTAAAATTGGTTAATTTAATTAATCATTTGACTTATTTGTACTGGTTGTATATTAGTATTCCTTTATTTTTACTCCGACATTTGTACAGGCTGTATATTAGTATTTAGCACTCCTTAAATTTGTTTTGGGTTGACTATTTCACGGTTCAACTGGTCGGTTCCGTTGATGCGGTCTAGTTCTCAAAACTATGGTTATTACAAGTGAATTATTAGGAACAAGATTCTTTTATTATGTAAAACATATATCGAAGACTCTATTGAAGTGATCGATTGCACCATAGCATTCATATGAATGTAGAAATTAGTGGGGACAATTTCTGTTAATACTTGGTTTTCTCAACTTGTTCTAATTGTATTTAACTGAATTAATTTAATTTTGCAGGTTTTACATTATTCCTTGGATTCCTAATTGATCGAGTGCACCATTATCTCCAAAAACTTATTAATCTAAGGAGTAACGTGGGAGCTTCAAAAGAAGAAGTAGAAAATCTCAAAAAAGAAACCGTTGAGCTCAAAGAAAAGGAAGAGAAAGCTTCCAAGGAGATAAAACAGCTGAAGAAAGAACTTTCAAATCTGTCAGAAGGTTTGAAAAAGGTAAAGATGGAAGCCGAAGAGAAAGACAAGAAAGTTGAGACGGCTGAAGCTCACGTTGCTTCCCTACAAAAACAAGCTGCAGATTTACTACTTGAATATGACAGACTCTTGGAAGACAACCAAAATCTTCAAGCTCAAGCCATGGGACATAAGAGTTGAAGAAAAGACTGAGATACTTTGATGAACATAGTTTTGAGGAGAGATCTCATGAGAACCATTTCTAGTACTTTAGTTGCAAACTCATTTCTGGAGAAAAGTCATCTTTTTTTGGTTCTCCTTGTGAAAGTTTACAGATTTTGCAGTCCTCAGTTTGTTCAACATTTTGTTTTTAAATTGTTTCTTAACAATTGGCCATCTTAGTTTTTTTGGTTTGAATGGATACATTTTAGTTCAAGGGTTATTGTGGGGCAAATACATGTCATGAATTTGGGAAAAAAGGATGTGTTAAATTTCATCTTTATGACTGTGCTTCATGGTTCACCGTCCTATTCCAATTTATGCTTAAATCAGTGTTGCCGATTCCAGATTTTGGAAAGTAGCGATTTGTTCTAGTTTGGACATGCAATGGTGCTATAACCGCTATTTGACAACACTTTATACTAAGTAGCGTATTGTAAAAATAGCCATTTGTTCAATTTTCGTTAGGCTATAGCCACACAACACATTTCAATCTTGAGTAGAGACGTGCTACCAAAAAAAAAATCTCGAGAAGAGACAGGATCATCATTATTGAGCTGGTGATAGACAGTGAATTAATGTGAATCAATGACTTCCCTCTCCTTGCAATTGTATTTGTATGCTTTAGAACTAAATTTTACCAGTGCCTAACCTTGGCATGAGGTATTGCAAGACAATGATCAAAGTAAATAGTTTTCAAGGCATTTATCTGCTTTAGTGACAATGGTTGATATGGTAGATGTGATGAAAACAGTATAATGTGAAACATCTAAACCAAAAGAGAAAATATACTTTGACAGCGAATATGTTGTCGGACACCGTATAAACATGATTTTGTGTTTGCTTATTTTCCTCTTTTTCAGTCATGTTGACATTTGTGTTGAATGTACTATTATTATACTAGCATTTGCAAGCCAAGGACACCATTCTTCCTACTTTATGCATTCAAAGTGCTAAGACCTCACCTTAAGAATTGCTTTCTTTGATGAAGATATTCTCATTTGTGAAATCATACGCGCCGCTGCATGAACGCAACGAAATACCAACTTCACGTTACAACCTATTGAGAGATAACAAACATTATACAGTGGTAGAACTAGGTAGGTAGAATTCATTCAGCTGTCAGGTGAAAAATTATATCACACTATTAACACATCAAACCATATGTTAAAGTATCAAAGTAAAACAAGTTTCTTCTTAATTTTCAGCTGGAAGCAATCTTGAATGGTGGCATTAAACACATAAAGTATAGCACATATATATTTCTTTACAGATAGTTCTTCTCACTCACACACTTCAAGCTTTCAAAGTTGGCATGAGACATTGAATTAGAACAATTACAAGTTGAAGAAATGGAAGGTAGAATATGATAAAACAATATACAACAGTAGAGAGGGAGTGGAAAATACATGTATTTGAGTCCCACATCGGAAAGAGGTGAAAGGTGTTAAGAGAAGACAGTGTATAAAATGACTTGAATGTCTTCATTGCAAATTACTTACCTGGATGGGGTCAATGGATGATCATGAAGGTCCATGGCCTAGGAAAGTGACCTCCATTGCACTTAGGAGGGGTGCTATCCTAAGATCTACCCAAGTGGTGGAGTCTACATCATAATTTATTGTTGTGGGGGCCTGTGTTCGCGCGGCCCCTTCCTTTTCAGTCTAAATTTTTTATTATGAAAATACAATTTACATTGTTATTAGCTTCTTTTATAATTTGAATTTTTTCCCTAAAATAAGTGCCAATACAAAGAATATAGAATATAAAAATCAAACTATTAAATATAAAAATTATTTTGTTATTTGTATATTGTTTTTTATATTTTTCATATATTTTGTTATTGTCAGACATGTATTTTCTCTCCATTTTAATTTGGACAATGTGTCATCATGATTTCGTCAATTTCACCGTGTTTTCAACCATGGTTCTAATAACATATAAGAAATACTCCCCCAATTAGACCAAATTCATTAATTATTCAATTAATTAAAAAAAATAACTTTTTGTTTATATTTGAAATCGAAAAGAATAAAATGCAATTAATTATGCATCATAACATAACACACATTTCGAATCACTTAAAGTGACTGCGTCGAAGCTGGGTTCGATGAACAAACATGCTCATCAACAAAGTGACCCAACACATTGCTCTAAAATCTGCTTATGTAGAAGTTCGTGTATAACTATGACTTAAGATACATCTTTCCATTTGATTTTAACCAAAAACATTATGCAGTTATAGTTTTGTTTTATAATTGTTAATACCATTGTATTTACAAATCTATATGCATAAATGCATCATTTATAGTGAATAAAATCATGTAAAAATGTGCTACAATACAAATAAAAGAAGGAATGTAGTGAGGGACTGCATTCGCGCGGCCCTTTCCAAGTTAGTGAAAACAAAATATTTTTCATTCAATTCAGTTTGAGCTAGAATTATGTTTGTCAAGTTAATGCATTATTGGAGGCTTAATTAGAGACGAATTTGATAAAATGACAAAGTACTTTTATGCCAAGATTAACTCTAACAACTCTCTAACTGCTAAATAACAACTCTAGTTTATGGAATGCAACTTGCAAGAGATCTTTCCCTCACCAATGCGATCTTTGAGGTCGACTATTCCGTGGTAGAAAAGTTTATTCATAAGGGGATTGCTCCATCTCCCTCCTTACAATGTATTCTTGATGAGATTTCACAGCTTGTTCAATTATCTTACTGGTACACTTCGGTTAACCTTATCAACCTGGACTCCAATAAATGTGCTGATTTTATTGCCTCCATGAGTTCCATATAAATGTCACAATTATAGTCAACCTCAAAATATATATGTCCAAATCAATAACATGAATATAAAAATTGTTAAAGAATCAATTAAACTGAGCTAGATTAATTTCAGACTTAAGAGTTTTCAATGAAATGTGAATTTGTAATGTAGTGTGTATACACAGTTGAGTCCCACATCGCTAATTTGTGAATGGTGTTAATAGAAGCAAGTGTATAAAGTAAACCTGTTCTGCTACTTGGCAAATTACTTACCTGGATGGGGTCAATGGGTGATCATTAAGGCCCATGGCCTAGGTTGGTGGCCTCCATTGCACTTTGGAGGGGTGCCAGCCTAAGGTCTACCCAAGTGGTGGATCCTACATCATTATTTGTTGCAGTGGGGGCTTGCGTTCGCGCAGCCCCTTCCAATTAAGTATCAATATTTTTTTTTTATGTTTCTAATAAAACATAGATACGACATTGACACACGTCGACACTAATAATATTTTAAGAAATAATTTAATTTTATATAATTATAAGTATCGGTATCGTGTTAGTGTTCGACACTGACATATGTTTGATGATAATAATAATTATTATTATTATAGGACATCAATTTCTATGCTTTTCCATCTTGTTTATTTAACATACACCTTACTTACCTTATGGCTGGATGAAATGAATAAATTTATAGGACATACCTATGTTAAAACTCATTAATCACCAACATAACTTCATTAACCATATATTTAAGCAGTAATTACTTGATATTTTTTTTTGACTAAAATAATTACTTGATATTTTAAAAGGCAAACTTGTGTATAATCTGCAATGAACTGTCAAGACTCAAGATCAAGCAGCTTCCTAGCTTAGCGATGAAATGTCCGGCTTAACGCTGAAGTGTCCGAATTTTGATTTATACTCGTTAGCGCCTTTTGTATAGATTGAGACAACTGAAGTTAGTTAGTGTGCCCATTTTGTGATGCAGAAGAGGAAACTTTGAATAATTTGTTCATCCATTGTAACTTTTCCAGGAAAATTTGGATAGGTGTGTACTATATTAGTGGAAAGTCCTAATGCCAATCACTTATTCACCTAAAATGTGGTTAGATTGAGTAAATTTTTATTTTGGTCCTTGAAATTGTTAAGAGTCCCTCAAATTTATGAAATAGAAATTTATTTAGTCCATTAATGGAAAACCATCAAACAATTTGGTAATTTTTATAAATTTAGCACCACAACTTTAAAGCTTTAAAGCATATATTGATGCAAATAGAGACTAATCAAAACAATATGTAAATCTTTCTTTTATTGTGAGGGATATTAACCAAAGATATATTTTGTTTGATGGACTAAATTGATTGATTTTCTTTAATTTTATATTTCGTAAATTTGAGAGACTAAACTGCTTAACAATTATTATTCATCAATGAAACAATTGAAATGAAGAAATTTAAAGATTAGAACACTTAAATCCTATATAGTATTGTGTTGCGGTTGAGTTTCATATAAATGTCAAAATTTACTCAAAGTATATATTCAAATCTTGAATACAAATTGTTAGTGAAGCAATTGAATTAAGGTAGATTTCAGTCAGTTTACCTGAGTCTTCAGTGCTCATTATGTGCTAATCATGAGTATCAGTACTATATAATTGTATCTAGTGGCAGAACTATAAAAAATAGTGTAGGGGGCCAATTTTGTTTTTGAATAAATAAATTAAATATAAAAATTATATTGCATACAAAAATATAAATCATAAAAAGCACAAAAATCTCTTTTAAAAAAAAACACAAAAATCTATCTAATAAGTTTTTTCATGAGCTTATAGCTTATTTATATTAGGTTATAATTTATTTTGATAAGTTAATTCAATTAGCTTATAATTTATTATATTTTATTATAATTTCCCTCTATTACCTCACTTAATAAACACATTACACAGTACACTTATCATAACACACTAATAGTGAACTTAACCGCAACTAAAATAGTCAAAATAATTCAATAGAACCATATATTCGACCATTTCTCCGCATAATCACATATATATATATATATATATATATATATATATATATATATATATATAATATTATTAAATGATAGTCTAATGAGAGTGGAGTGGGTAGTGTTGCATTAAAAACACACTTAGAGCAAGTATACTCTATCGCAGAAGTAATATAAAAGATTTATCGTATCCATAAAGATTAATTAACAAGTATCAAACTACTTAAAATTATTTATTATTTAGACTAATCGATAATTTCATTGTTTAAAGTAGTGAAATAAGTAAATAAGAAGTAATTACTAGCTAGACTAAAGATGCAAAGGAGTAAACCAATAAAGAAAAATCTAGGGTCATGGTTTCACTTGTAATCTATGATTCCTTATGTCTAGTTTCACATGAATTCCATTATTTTTACTCAATTATCAATCCCTTTACAAAAACTATTAATCCGTTTGGTCATTCGTGATTAATATTCTTTTTTCTAAATTAACCCCTTGTTTGGTCATGCAAAGAGTTTAAATTCAAGAAAAGCATAAAGCAAAAAAAAGTTTGAATGATTGAAAGACTAAAATTAAAGTTTGGTCGTGCAATAATTATAATTTTATTTATCCTATAGGTCCACCAATTAACTGCAGTACAGTCGCTGATCAATTAATTGATTGTAAACATTCATAGGTTGATCATTCCTAATTATGTGATAAAATCAATAGGATAAAATTAATTGAACTAAAAAAAATAGAAATCCAAACTAGAACTAGAACATATAACTAAGACATAGCAAAAAGAATTTCAATTGCAAGATCCACCATAAACCCTAGAAGTATTTAGCTATACATAATTAAGAGCATAAAAGTAAGATTATGAAATTAAGAAAAAAGAATAAAACCCAAAAGATTGAAATGTTGTTGTTCAATGGCTTGAATCTCTTCTCCAAAACTCCTCTATGTACAACGTGATTCCAAAACAGAAGAAAACCTCCCCAATTTGTGACCTAAAGTCTTCTAACTTTTCCAATTGCAATTCTATTTCCAATTTTGCTTCCATGTAAACAAGTTGACAAACTCCCTACTTAATCACTTTGGGCCATCGTATGTATTGGGCCTCTAGACACTATCTTTACTTCATTTTCCTACACCTACAATATGGTAAAAATAGTGAGATAATATTAATATAATAATAATAATAGTAGTAGTAATAATAATAATAATAATAATAGAAATAGAAATAATAGTAGTAGTAATAAATAGTAGAGTATATATCATGTCTATTTTTAAGCGATTCAATTGAATTTGTCTCTTTTTTTTTATCTTTTTTTCTCTTTTGTAAAATATAGAGCAAATCAAGTGAGTTATTTATATAATAATAAATAATTATTCTAAATTACCACAAAAATTATCTACATAAATACACTAAATTGGAGTTTATCATGTAGCTCAACTGATATGAACTAATGTCTAAGGATGAAAAGAGTTATAAGGAGTAAAAGTTCACCACGAGGTGAAAAACTAATACTAACAACTAATTACCAACTTTGGCCATTTTAAAAAGAAATGATAGTATTGATAAAAAAAATGATAGTACAGAGAACATTTTATCGTAAATAAAGTTGAATTTTTATGCATTTTAATCTCAGTTCAACTGACAATACCAATATTATTAGGTTAGACATTTTCATCTAATTAAGTTCAAATGCACGACCTCATATTATGTGTGAGTTTTATTGATATTTATCATTTCGTCTACCAACTAAAATGTTTCATTTTCTATATACTACAATTAATCTAAATATATTAATATAATATTTTACAGATGAAAGAGAATGTGGATGTATCTACGTACACACACATTCAGAGGCGGTACTAGGTGTGGGCTGAGGTAGGCCACAACCGACCCAAAAAATAATTTTTTTTATAAGTAAAATATTAATTCATATGTATTATTAATAAATTTTAAGTCATTCAACATGGATTTGTACAAATATTAATATAAATATTAATATAAATATTAATTGATGATTGTAAAGTAACTCAGTAAACATATTAATTCAAATATTAGTGTAAATATTAGTCCATAATCTATTATTGATGATTTCAAATTACTACGTAGCGTATTAATTTAAGTTACATAGTTTAATTTTATAATAATCAAAAATAGAGTATAACTAGTTGAATTTATAGTTTTGGATAAAATTAGTAATTGAACTAGCATATATAAATATGAAATAACATAAAAAATATTGTTTGATTATATTTAAAACCGTAGTATGGTCTATATACATATTTTATTCAATGAATTTAAAAAGTTATTTTTTTGTTTATATTCAAAATTGGAATAGTATATTGCTTGCATTACATAAATATAAAAATTATCTGCTTTTTTTCATTAGTTATGACTTAATTGGAATTGCGATGAAATACATAAACTATTACTCATTGAAAGGATATTGATATTTCATTGAAAGTAAGTTTATACCAACCTATATTTTCGGAAAGGAAACAAATATAGATCATCAACAATAGTTATTATAACACAATTTTAAATAAGGAAAACGAAACTAACATATTCATACTAAAATTAGGTGGAAAAAGAAATCAATCTAATCATGGTAACAAACACCATGGCAAAAAAATCCTATTTAAGTACAAACGATTAAGTACGAGGAAATTAAATCAATAAAAAAAAAAGTTAAAAAATCTATTTGATATTTCTACATTCTCAAATTCTTAGTCAGTTTTATAAATTTCATGATGGGAGGAAAACATTTGTGCTTGATTTTACTTTTAGCATTTTCAATTTTTTCATCACATTCAAATTCTCTTCCTCTCTCAGGCAACAAGAGATGGATAGTAGATGAGTCAGGAAAAAGGGTGAAGTTACGTTGTATCAATTGGTCAAGCCATCTAAATGCAATGATAGCTGAAGGTCTTAACAGAATACCCTTAGAAAAGCTTATAGCCCAATTGAAAGAATTAGGGTTTAACTGTGTTAGATATACATGGGCAACACATATGTTTACACGTTATTCAACTTATAAAGTAGGAGAAAATTTTGACAAATTGAATCTCCATGGAACTAGGTTAGGAATTAAATTTTATAACCCTTCTTTGGAGAATGTTACCGTTGTTGATGCCTTTGACTTTATAATGGATGAGTTTGGGAAACAAGGTATGATGGTGTTGGTTGATAATCATGTTAGTGATCCTCAATGGTGTTGTGGTAATAATGATGGAAATGGATTCTTTGGTGACCAACATTTTGACCCTCTAGAATGGTTAGAAGGACTTTCTAACGTTGCTAATCGTGTCAAAGGAAAACCTCAGGTTCAAACAAAACATTATTTTTATCTCTTCTATAATCTATAACATATAAAAACAATGAATTTGTAGCTTAATGTTAATTTTATCAATTATCTAAAAGGTTATATTATATCTATGTGCTACAATGTTTTTTTGTAAAAATATAATTTATTTAGAGTTAATTTTAAAATTGGTTTGTCTAACATGTGTAACATTGCATATATTAAAGTTGGCAAAAATGGTAAACTTTTATTGAAAAACAATAATTATTTATTAAAAAGTTATACATTTAATATAAAACGCAGGAGTTCCAATATTTACTATTTTAAACTGCTTAACACGTGCAAATCTGCACATGGTAGAAAAACCCAAAATGGATTTGTCTAACCTTCTGAAATTAGTCTTTTAACATGAGATAATACTATATATTTGGAACAAAAAAAGGAATATATATATATATATATATATATATATATATAGGGTTAGGATCAAATGACACCAAGGTGTCAAACTTAGTACCATGATACCTCAGATAATTCTTTACCGGATAATCGTATTACAAAATCCACCATTGGATTCAAAGCTATTATAATATAGATCATGTCTAAAAAATTTAACATCAATCAGAAATCATTTGATGGGTTAGAGAGAAGGATCAAAATTAACGGTTATGACGAAGTTTTGTAAGACGTTCGTTTTTATGCATCTCATTGACATACCAAATGATTTTCGATTGAAGTTAAATTTTATAGACATGATCTATATAACAATAGCTTTGAATCCAACAGTGGATTTTGTAATACAATTTTCCGGTAAAGAATTATCGGAGGTGTCATGGTACTAAGTTTGACACCTTGGTGTCATTTGATCCTAACCCATATATTATATATATATATATATATAAAGAAGTTTTTTACATATTTGTTTTACTATTCATGTTTTTTTTTTGTTGAGATTTTTAACCATACACGTAGGTAATTTTTTATAGCATTAGTGGACTTGTATTTAGCCTGCAACATCATCCTTTACTCTAAATATTTGATATAAAAAAAACTTAATTATCCTAAATAAACAAACATTTTTTTTAATGTTTGAGTTTTAAATAGGTTGTGGCAATAGGGATGAGAAATGAATTAAGAGGTCCAAATCAAGATAAAAACAATTGGCACAAGTACATGAGCCAAGGAGCTACAACTATTCACAAAGCAAATCCAAATATTTTAGTCTTTGTTTCTGGCTTGAACTATGACACTGATTTAAGTTTCTTGAAGACAGAACCTCTAAATGTTAGCATAGAAAACAAATTGGTGTATGAGGTACATTCCTATGCATGGTCAAATGGATCGCCAAATAGTTGGAATGAGCAACCAGTGAACCAAAAATGTGCAAATGTAATGAATAGTTTGAATGACAAGGCAGGGTTTCTCATGAGTGGTTCCAACCCAAGCCCATTGGTTATGAGTGAGTTTGGCATGGACATGAATAATACAAATGACAAAAATCAAAGGTTCATGTCTTGTATGTTGGCATATCTTGCAGGGGTAGACTTGGATTGGGCCTTGTGGGCTGCACAAGGTGCTTACTATATAAGACATAAAGATATTGCTATGAGCGAACCTTATGGTATATGGAATACTGATTTCAGTACACTTCGATATTCGGAATTCTCTCAAAGGTTTCAGCTTGTGCAAGAGAAGCTTTTAGGTATGACATTTTTTTCTACTAAAAAAAAAAGTTGAATTATCGATGGAATTCAGAAGCATGAAAAATGAAATTAGTCTCTAACTTTGCATAAAAGAAAACACATAGCGATGAAATTTGAGACAAATTTAAATTCTATGATTATTTGTTTCTACATTTATTTCCTAAGTTAGATTTTACATATATAAGGAATGTCACTAGATCGTTGGTCAACATAAACAAATACAGAGATAGAATAAAACATTTAAAATAAAAAAATTATTATAGATTTATTATATGCACAATAACTTCTTTTTTCTTTTTTAAAACTAGTTAAAATCAAATAGACCACGCTTATTAACGTTAAAGTCATAAGTATATATATACATGAACGATAAGTTTAATTAATAATACTATAATAATTGATGGTGGTGAGTGTTTTTTAATTTTTCTTATAATTTTCAGAACCAAGTTCAAATTCAACCAATTCCTACATAATATATCATCCGTTGAGTGGACAATGTGTGAAAGTAAACAATAAAAATGAACTTGAATTGGGTGATTGTGATGGGCAAAGTAAGTGGAATCGAGATGGAGAACAAATCAAGTTAGTTGGAAGTGGTACATGCATAGAAGCAATAAGTGATGGATCAATTGTGAAGCTCTCAAATGATTGCAAGAGCAAGCAAAGCTTTTGGAAAACATTATCAGCAACTAATCTCCATTTGGGTACTTTAGATGGAAAAGGGCAAAATTTATGCTTGCAAAGAGAATCTTCTACTTCGCCTAAGCTTGTTATAAAGAAGTGCATTTGTGTAGATGATGATCCTACTTGTTTGGATGACCCTCTAAGTCAATGGTTTCAACTAGTTACAACAAATGTGTAATGATTTTAAATAAGGGTAAGTAAGTCTTTACCCCCTGCAAAAAATTTCTTTGGAATTTTCCCCTTGCAAAATATATTTTTTTGGTTTCCCGCTTACTTTTTAAATCGGTTGAATAGAATAACCGATTTAAAAAACAGAACTTTTTAAATCGGTTGAACAAAATAATCGATTTAAAAAGTGCATCCAAGGGGGGACCCAGAAAAATTTACTTTGCAAGAGGGGAATCTTAAAGAAATTTTTTTGCGGGGTAAAGCAAAACTCACCTACTTTGCAGGGGGTAAAAATCTATTTACCCTTTAAATAATATATTTATTTTATAGATTATTTTTTTCCCAATATCAGTAGACTCAAGAGTCATATGAGAATATGTATCCACATTTATTTATTCATTCTATGAATTTCTTTCCTACATGAGTTTTTGAATTGTGATGACATCATATGCATGGTTTTTTAGTGCTTTTTGAAAACAAGCGCATGGTTATTTATTTGGTCTAAAGATTCTAACAACAAATCTCATACACACTAATTATTTATAGGAAAATGGGACACTAGTTAAGGATACCCAATATAGTAAATTTACATTGGAGTTTGTGCAATCAATGTTTGTAAAATACAAAACATGTTATTTTGAATGCAAAAATTACCTTTTTTGTATCCTTAACTATGACCCTTATTTATATATACATTATTTATTTATTTTTCTCGTTCTACTTTGTTCAATATTGTGTGTCTAAATATTAGTGAGTATACGCATATTCCTCTTGTTTGTCACTACTTCAAGTTTGGCTAGGTTGAAAAAGCGAGTTTGAATTGGTGATTTTTTATTGTACCATTTTTTTGGTTAAAATTATGAAAGCATTTATATTCTTATGAAGCCCCCCTATCTTTCCTTATTTTTTCTTTAATCCTTTTTGCATACTTAATCCTTTTCGTAGATTAATATAGACTTTTTTAAAATGAAAAAGCGTTAGTATGTTAATTGTTATGTTAGTTTTTTTTTTTTTGTCAAGATTTTAATTTTGGACCTCCAACTCTTTAACTCGTAGTACAATCAGTTTAACCAGTTGAGCTACCCATCTCATTCCCCAAAATATAGAATTTGGTAAACATCGTAAACCTCTGATAACAAGAATTTCTATGATATTTTTAGGGTAGTTTTGAGATTATTTTATGTAATTTTAGTAGTTTTAGCTTATCAATCATGGAAAATACCTAAGAATTTAGCTTTGTTGGAGAAAAAGCAAGAGTTAGAAGGAATTACACGAAAGGAGAAAAAATTGAAGAAAATCAGCATTGAACCCATGGTGCCAGGATGGAATGCATCGTGCCATGATGATAAACAATATTTGAAGCAAATCTACAACACCCATTGTAGGGGCCACGATGATGAATTAATGGAGCATCGTCCAACGATGGCCCTCATCGTGTCACCTTGGCGCATTTTTCATTATCTGGTCCGGCCCAGGCCTAGTGCAGGCAGTTTTGCATAACTGGGCCTCCATTTTGTAGGGGCCTCAAAGTTTTTGTTATACTATAGCCAACCTTACTCTATTTCTGTTAAAAAAACAAGAGAATTACTTTTGTCACCCTATGGCTTATTCGCGCGCCCTACGAAATGACCAAAATACCCTCCGCAACATAAGTCACAAATGTAGGAAAAAATGAGCAATAATTGAGCAATTTTCACCGCACGTCCGTGGCTTAAGTCACGGAACTGTCGGTTGTAAGTGACTCCTGTTTAAGTCACATGAACGGCCAAATTGCCTATAAATGGAAGGCATGATCATTTTAATCACTCGCACCTCTCTTTCTCTTCCTCTGCTTCAATTTTTCATTTTATAGTAATGTTAGACATTTTAATTTTTTCCATTTCGTGTGTAATTGGACGCATAGTCGTTCGTCGGTAAGATATATTGCACCCTTCTTTGTGTTTGTTCAGCATGGTTTGGTGCGATATATTAATCGACCAAGGACTTTTGTTGTCCTAATTATTGGGTACTCTAAGACTAACCGAAGGATTAAACGGTGATTCCTTGAAAGATGGGTGTTGTTCCGATGGTTTCTGTTGGATTTGAAGCCAAAATCGGTAGGCATGCGTGGCTTTCGCGTACCTGTTGAAAGTTTCGACTAACCTGCAATTTCCTCTTCCGGCGATAACATTTCACAAGAGTAGGTCATTTAGTTTATTTAATTAGCAAATAAAATTAAGGATGTAATATGTTATTCAATGTAATTTTTGTGTCTGATGGATCAATAAAAAAAATTATGGTTATACCACACTTTGCCTTTCTTCCATTACTGATTTTGGTGTTTTTGAGCATCCTGTCACTTTGCCATCCGTAACCTAAGGCGCGGAACACCCTATGCAAATTTTCTTTGAATACGTGACTTAAGCCACGAACAGAGGTGGTGGGGCGTCCGTGGCTGAAGCCAGTCCTTTTGGTCCTATTTTCGTCACGGACATTTTAATCTGTATTAATGCGCGTAATTATCCAAACATAATGAAAGCTTAATAATTAAATAAATCAAAAGTTAAGAAAATACTTCATACTTCTTACGCGTATCGGAGAATTATCCGGCACATATCGGTCATTTATTTTTTAAAAAATAATAATAATTATCCGATACTTATCTGATACGGATATCGGAAGGTATCCGTAAGTATCAGTATCAGATACGTATCGTATATGATACTTGACCATTTTTAGAATATCGGAGCTTCCCCTTCCTATGTCCGTCCCTGAATGTATCAAATTATAAATAAAATCGATCAATCCTTAAGAGACGTGGTGCATTACAGTTGAGATAAGGGAATATGGTAATTAAGTATTGTACATAAAGATCATGCATGATATGTGAATTTGTAATGTACTCGTGTGTGGGTGCCCAGTTGTGTCCCACATTGTTAATTTATGAATGGTGTCAATAGAAGTTAAGCAAGTGTATAAAGTCGTCGACTTTTTTTTTTTTACAAAATAAACGATATTCATTTATTCAAATAAAAAGAGTACATCGGTGTAATACAAATTTATAATCGCTAAACACAAAAAGGATAAATCTGCGAACAAACTCACAGTATCCATGTTAATAGCATAAAACGGCAAATTACATATGCCTATAAATATGACTACATTGAAGTGTCCGGAATATCCATGTCTCCGGATCTGTAGCGTTGATGACACCAAAGTCGACATTGATCGAATCTGCACTAGATTGGATCTACTCCTTTAACCTGAAACAAATAAACACCGTACAAAGACGGAAAAACAAATACACCGCACAAAGACGGGACAACCAAATACACCGTACAAAGACGAAAAATCAAAACAAACAAATATGTGAAAATCACACTTATTTATTATAACGAGAAAGAAAAAACAAATTGGAGGGATGATTTTAGGCCAAAACTGACCTAAAATCACCCCTCTTCAATGGACTAAGAAGAAGAAAAAAAGTATTGACGGCTAGGGTTGGAAGAGAAGAAGGAAGAGCAACTAAGGCTTTGTTTGCGAGTTTGGAGGGGAAGGAAGGGGAGGGCTTTGGAGGGAGAGAAATAGAGAGAAAATTAGAAAAATCTTTTACATTTTTTGAGAAAGTATTTTTTATAGAGAATGACAAATAAATACTTATGATTAATAAATTATGAATTTAAGAACATTATAACAACATTAATTAAATTTGAAGAATTCATATAAACCCTCGAAACCCCCTCGAAACCCCCATCCAATACAATTTTTGAGTTCCCCCAAATTGGGGGGTTTTTGTGTTATGAAGAAAAAATAACTCTCCAAACTCCTTCCCTCCCAAACTTCTCTATTCCTTCCACTTGTTTCTTCCTTTTTTTCAAAACCATTCTCTCCCCTCCAAACTCGCAAACAAAGCCTAAGTGAATTACTTGCATGGATGGAATCAGTGGATGATCATAAAGATCCATGGCCTAGATTTGTGACCTCCATTGCACTTTTGAAGGGGTATGTACGAGTCTAAGGTCTTCTCAATGCAACATTTATTCACCTCAATGCACACGTAATGATCAATTAGCATTAGGCAGATCAAATGTCATCATCCTCAAGTCAAATTTTATTTTGAATTTATAACTAATAATTTTATATATAACAAAATAAAAAAAAAACTTGTTTAATAACATTTTTTCTCTCATAAATTTATAGCAACTTATTTTATCAAGCTAATTCAATTAGTTTATAATTTATCATTTTTTTTTACAAAATTGTAAAAAGAAAAAAAAATACTACTCCCAAAACATTATTTTCACTTTGCATTTTATCATATAAAAAATTCTATTACATTAAAGGTGTGGTAGTAGAAGAAATTAGAAAACCTCAAAAACAAAAAGAAATGAAGTCCGAATTAAGGCAAAAAAAATCCACCGCCGTCTGTGGGAATCGAACCCACGACCACGTGGTTAAAAGCCACGCGCTCTACCAGCTGAGCTAAGACGGCTACACATTCTTAATGTTCCATAACTAATACATAATCTAAACTACCACTCTCATTTGAACTTCACTCGAACTCATTTCTTCACTCTTGCATCGTTTCTAAATCCTTACTGAAGAATTCACAGAACCCTCATCAACCACCGCTGCAATGGCGGAAATCTCAGATTCTCCACCGTCGGAACCAAAACTCGCCGAACGAGACTCCGAAACTCACATAACTGAATCCACTTCACAATTCGATTCCAAAACCATGCGAAAAACCAAACCCGGCATTAAACGTCTCATCATGACTCTCACTGTTCTCATCTCTTTCATATTAGGTTTTCCACTTCTCATGAAATCCATTGAAATCTACCGTGCACCTCTTCCATTCGACCGTATTGAATCATTCTCCTCCAAAATCGAATCGAGTCCGTTGCTTTTTCCGTGTCGATTTAGAGCTATCTTCGTCGGTTTCAACTTTAAGGTTTCGAAGAACGAACTTGAGGAGGTTATTCGGAGGAAAATGATTGATCTCAGCCCTGGTGATTCTCGCTGTGGCTGTGATGGTGATTACTCTGTCTCGGCTGTTGTTGATTTGGACGAAGTCAATGCTGTTGATTTTGGCGGGAAATTGAGGGGAAATAACGAAGAGGCGGATGAATTGGTGAAGAGATTGGTGAATGTGTATGGAGAAGAGAAGGTGTACAGTGTTGTGGTGGTGAATGGAGAGGAAGAAGTGAAGGCTGTGGTTGGGAAGTATCGGCACGCGTGGATTGTTGGTAAGGTGTCAGAGGAGGAAGCGGTTTTTCGTGTGGCTGAGATATTTGCTAAGGTGTTTGTTAATGGTAGGAGTGAAGATGGTGTAATTCGTAACGAGTTTATGCCTGTTGGAGCTGATGGGAGGATTGTTCTTTCTTTTAGTTTGCTCAATGCAGACCCGCGAGATTGGATTTATGATTGGTATGCATTAAATTATGAAATTTGATTCTGTTGAACTGTCGTTTTTGATTCTATTAAATTATGCATTAAATGGTGCTGTTCTGATAATATCTGCCTGTGTAATTGTAATTTGTAAATTGTGGCAGACGGAGTATGCGCATGCTTTTTAACTAATGCTGGTGTTTGTAAAATTTATGGTTGGGTTATAGTTGAGATTAATCTCATTGATACTTAGGCCTGTTTGCATAAACAACTTAATTAAGCTGATCGTATAAGTGAGTATGCATACGTTATCTCTACGATAAAGATAAAATAAAGTCAAACTGTTTTCATATAAACTGTAAGCTGTTTTCATAAACTATCCCAAACAGTCTCATAGGTGCTTATGCCAATAGATAAGTACAATTAAGCCAGTCCAAACAGCCCCTTAATAATAATGTGTCAATGCTTTATTAAACCCTGCTGGCTGTACTTCGGTGTCATGTCTGGTTTGTTAGCTTAGTATCTTTTTGAACATTGTAATTTAAATTGTGAAGTCTTTGTGATGATCTTATTGTAGGGATTTCAGTGAAATAGATAAGACTTTGTTGCAGCCTGTCATTGAGGCTTTGAAACCTATAGCCGATGTTACTGTTGAAAGCCAGGTTAAGTGTCCTAAATGAAGAATTTTAAGACTCATTGTATGCTTTGGATTCAAGTGATTTCATTGTTCTTTCTGATTGGCAGGTTTTGTACCACACACCGAAGTCCTCGTTTTCTTATTGGGATGATGAGCATGGCAGCCATATATTCAGTACTCAGGATCTTCCTTTCTTTGTATGGTCTTTGGTCTTGTGTTATCATTTATACTATTATTTTAAATAGAATTGCCATGTGTTTAGTTCTATTTTATCTCGCAACTTTTCAAACTTATATCAAGTGGATGGATGATGTGACTTCCACCCAGATCACTTGACATATTAGCACGATGTCTATCTTTAAAATGATGTTTCGATCATTTAGAAGTTTCTTTATCTTGAGTTATGTGTCTCTATTTCATTTGGTCCAATTTATGCGAGTCTTTTATTGTTGTTTATGTGAAATCTGTTGTGCTGTCCTTTTCCTTTCCTTGTCATATTTTATTGTTTCTTGTAACTCAGATACTATATTAATATTTAACTGACTTGAATGTTTCTATCTTAAACAGGTGAATTCCAATGAGTGGCACTTAGATACTTCAGTTGCAGCTGGTGGGAGGTCAAAAGTATTGCAACTTGTGGTGTATATTACTTCAGCTCTCCTAGATTAATTTACTTGTTGACATCTAAAAGCTTAAATTGAATTTAGATTTTTTAGTAGCATTGGCTTTATAACATATACAAGTGGTGCAGTACTGAGTACGGACAAATGATCTCTGGATAAAGTAGGTATATAAACTGCAACGCCATTGGTTCCCTGTATATCATGGCATGACTAACACAATACACCTCGCAGGTTCCGTGATCCTATTGCACAGAATCATGTTCAACATCACCATGGGTTTCTGCTGCATGCCCTAAACTAACTGATTTGGATCCATCTAAATTTGTGATTCTGCACGCATGCATCAAGTACCCATGATGATGTTGGACCTGATTCTAAAGGAGAGAGATCACACTAGCTGTGATCACTGCACCACTTATAGTTTGTGTTCGTCTGCTGCACCACCCCCGTATTAGGAAGATGATTGCTTAAAGATTAGGTTTAGGAGTCTGTTTTGTTTGTGAAATTCTAGCAGTATTACTAGTAATGACCGTAGGAGGGGATTTATTCAATTTTTTTTTTTGCTCTTGTGATGCCAAAATCCAGCTACTGATGTATGGTATGAGTGAGACTGTATTATAAGTATTTTTCTTCTAATGTTGTATCAAATTCTGACTATGTAAGTGTTGGATTTCAACCTTTTAATTATGTTAGATATATTCCATCTGCGAAGGAGTGTCCTCTTCAACTGGAGCTTCCAACTGGAGAGATCTCTAAGACTAATGGCTTTATATCTCCAGTTATTTCTCTCACCTTCAAAACTTTCGTACTTATTTTTTATTTTTTTTATAAAATTGCCTAAATGGTTAACATTAATATTATGAAGAGCCTATTGTGGATTATTGCAGATGTGGGGAGGTGTTGTGGTATGGAACCCCCAAAGCTGTATAAAGGATTTTGAAAGTAAGGGTCCAGTCAGACATATGATTTCTCCTGAGGTTTTTCTCTTGCTCATTAATAGGCTCTTTTGACTTTGTTAGTATGCTTACTGTTGACAATAGTTGCTTGTGTAAAGTAAACCAGTTCTGCTGTGGAATTATTTGTTGCATGTGTGATACCCTTTGGACTTAGATTTACCTTAAACCAATAATAATAATTGATAGACTTTTGTTTGGAGGCATTTCATTTTAGTAGCTTTTAAAAGCTATCTAAATTTTGTTTCAATTAAGAATTAATGCCATTGATTTATGTAGTAATACATGCTGCCACTCTTGTTAATTTCATTAATTCTCTTGCTGAGCACTGTAGCATGTATATTCTGAAACAGGAACTACATAAGGTTTTTGAAGTTCTCATGGGGCAGTTACGGCAACTTCTTGGTCTGAAGTCAGACGACCTTTATGTTGGTGAGTCAGGCACATCCATTCTCCTAGGGAGTGAAAGAGGTTTCACAGAATGGTAAGAATAGTAGTCCTTTTATGGTAGTTTTGAGAGCATGATACTGAGTACTGACAGCATATCTTTACACAATCATGGGAATGCTAAATGAGCATTATTTTTCCCACTCACTTTATATCACTGGTTCCGTGTTAAATGTATGCTCTGAAGGGGAGAATAAATTTCCATTAAACAAATAAACATTTAGACCGTGGTGGGTTGAATCCATGGAAGTTACCGTTGTGGGATTGTTATTCATTTTGTCTTGCTGAAGAACAGAATCTCTTCAACAAATAATTCTTGTGGGCCAATTGTGTGTAGGGAATTGGATGTTTTGTCACGGAAGCATTTTTGTTTTAATCTCCTTTCTTGTGCCACAACGCTTGGATCTCTTTCTAGATTGGTATGTTTATTTATCAATTAGGTTGCTTCAGTTGATTCTGTTTAAATGTTTATGTTATTGTTCTGGAAAAGCTTTGTTAAACTCCTATTTCTTGCAGGTACAATCATTACCAAGGATGATTATCATGGATGAAATTGGAAAACAGGTGAGATTTTTTTTTTGGACTTATTGTCAACATTGTTAGGAATTAGTTAGTTAATTTGTTACATATGGTCAGTGATCAATACAAATAGAGTAATTGTATCTCTTTATCTACATCTTTTCTACCCCTATAAAATTTTCTTTCAATCTTCAAGCTTCCTTTTCCCTTTATCTCCATTTCCCCTGATTTCCAACATTATGGAAGCCTACTATTAACATTGAATATGATGTCTATCAATTTTTTTGGGCTACATGTTTTCCTCCTGCTTTTAGGTGAGAACTTTTCAAGTTTATGATATTTATTTTCAGATTTGGGTCATAAACACTGTAATTGTACTTTCTTTCAGTTGTATGAATAATAATTCAGTTTGTTATATTCCACCTTTATTAATATAAATTTTTTTCCCTCGTATTTAGTTTATGAAAGATGCTTTGAAGTCTTTCTTTTCCTTAATATTTTGTTGTCTTTGAGCAGGTGAAGTTTTCTCTGGAAGCTGCAAAATCTGCTCAAACTAATGCGACTGTTGGAATCTATGATGCTTCGGCTGGTATGCTTTTTTTTGAGACTTTACGCTAATTTGAAAGCATGTTATTAACTCATGAAGATTTACAGGTTGTTTGTATATTGCTAAAATATGACGTATTTCTTTTCTTATCAGTATCATCAAGGCATTCAAGATCTCTTGCAGAGGATGCCTTTTTTCATCCTTCAATTATGTCCATCAGCTATTATTCGTTTGAGCATTGTTTTGCCATCTATTCGGTCCGTCCTTTAACTCTTCCTCTCAGCCATATATACAACGATTTATAATAACATGATCTTTTTGATGATTCCATTATATTGACCAGATTATATTTTACATTTTGACATTCATAATTAGGGAATACAGATTATGCATATATCTTCCTTGAAAAGAAAACACAATTCATGTTTATTTTGACAAGATTTTTATCATAAAAGAAAAATGAATATTAAGGAATTGGAAGAGCTATGGTTGTTTACTGATTCTCATTTGTTCTACTATGCTACCAGCCATTTTTTCTGCCTGTTACAATGCATATTCTCCTCGCCGCCTTACGAGAATGGAAAAGATACAAGCAAGAAAATAGAAAGTACTTGACTTGGAAGGCCAATGCAAAAACTACACCTTAATTCTTTGCTCAATAGTGACATGTTGAAACTAGTTACCAGGTATTTGAGGTCTTGTGAGTGTCCTCTCCCCAATGCCTGGTTCTTTTCTAATTTTTTAGTGCTGACACGGTCCTTAGAAACAACTAGTATACTTCAAACAATACATTGATGCGGTGGCTCATGGTTGTAAGATAGTTTTTTTTTTTTTTTTTTTTGCTTTGAAAGGTGGTTGTACCATTGTTATGAACTTATGAGTAAATTGAGGGAAAAATGGACTTTAATTTTTTTTTTCTTTTCTGTAATTGAAAATTCTTATTGCATAATCTATGAATTTATCTATTCAGTCTTCTCAGTCTCTTGTCTATTCTCTTGTTCTTTTATTTCATTACATAACATAACAACCAAAATGTTTGTTACTTCCTTTAACACATTTATTGCAGGATATTATGCATTTCAGCTTACCGATAGGAGGTTTGTCGCCTCTATATAGGTTAGATTTGAATCATCACCGTCTCTACAGTGGTGCATATAAATGTGCCTCAATCCACATTCCAATCACCAACATCCACCGAACATGATAAATTCAATGTCAATGATCAAACATTATGATGCCTACAACTCTTTATGGTTGGTTGCCTATTTGAAATCAAATTTTTAAAATTTGTCAATAACAATTATAATGGACACTTTAAAAAAAAAGTACAATATATACCTTTTGTTCTTCTATTTTATTTCATAACAACCAATGTTTGTTATTTTCACACATTGCATGTAGGCATGGCAATGGGGCGGGGACCGGTTTTGCTCTCCCTAAATCCAAACCCATATAGTTCGGGTTTCGCTAAACCCATCCCAATTCTGAGCGGGGATAAAAAATATAACCCCAAACCCAAACCCAACGGGGATCGGGTATCCCAACAGGGTTCGGGTATCCCCGTTACGTCTTTTCCTACATGAATTTGGATTGTATTTTACTTCATCCGTCCAAAAATAAATGACCTGGTTGACTTCATTTACGCTTACCAATGTACAATTTTAATCGCTAATATCTTTAATTATCTATTATTAAAAATTATAAAAATTGTATATTTTAAAAATACTCGTTGAGACAAATTAAACAAGATTTCATATGCTAATATTTACATGTATATATTAGTAGAAAAATAAGGTCAAAGTATGTCAAATGAATAGTACACACTAAGTCAAAATTAGGTCATTTATTTTGGGACGGAGGGAGTAGTATTTTTTTATTAAATAAAAGAAGTTAAAAGCCCAAAATTATTTTTTTATTAAATAAAAAAATTTCCAATGCAACATTAATTGCTTATTATTTTCTTTTCAATGAAATACCATTAGTTTTTTTTTATTTTTACGCAAAAATACAACATTAGTTAAGATGAATAATTTGATAAAACCATTGTTCTATTAATTTTATGGAAAATGTTAAACGGTACCCTCGGGGTACTATTTAAGGAAGCAAATATAGTACTTCCTCCGGTGCTTTTTATAAGAGACTGTCTCTTATAAAATGGATCGGAGAGAGTATTATGATATAAGAGTTTCTGCAATCAACTCCTCAAAAGTTTAAAAAATGTTATTTTAAATTTAAAACCTTTTTTTGGTTTCTTTAATTAATGCCCAAGGGCACCGGTTAGTATGACCTTATTTTATTTATCGTCTTTCCTTAATCTTTGTAAAATAGTCGTATGCGACAATTATGTGAGACCGATAAACAAGTAATAAGTGCATGACATAATTATCCTGTCTATTGAAAATCTCAATACATGACATACTTATTAGTTTTTGGGATCACAACCCAAATTTTCGACACCATGCGGCGTCGAATAATGTTTATACTCGCTCTGGTTACAATTATGAACAAAACTTTATTTATTTGATTTTTTTTTGTATTAGCCCTCTAGTTTTTAGGAGAATAGAGTTCAGTTACGAGGTGGGGCTTTGCTCTTTTTTGTACCAAAAAAATAAAATAAAAAGAGTTCAGTTACAAGGTTAGAAAATCCTAATCATGAATTTTTTTCACCATGAATCAAACTCGATTGGGTTCTCCCGAACAATCCCTTCCAGGGGAGTTCTAATTAAAGACAAATCCTTGAGAGGAATGAAATTCTAGTTTTGAAGGTTTAAAAGCATCCTCTATCTATATAAATAAATTCATTTTAAATTGATATCTAATTTACTTGGAATGCTTCATTTTTCTCGTGTCATATTATCAATTATAAAATATAACTATAACTATAGAAGTGAAGTAATAGGACGAAATGATATATTTTCAACTTTTTGTCCAAAAATATATTTATATTTTCATTTGATACCGTTGTAGAGAAAAATTACATTGATGTTGCACATGAGTACAATTCATTTAATATTTTTTTTCTTCTAATAATTTAATAGTTAGACTCACATTTTAAATATGAAGAAATGTAGAATTACATATTCAAATATGTACCACTACATATTAACATTTATGTAACTACCAACCGAATTATACATACGAAACAAAATTCATTGAATATAATAATAAATAGAATATATATATATATATACACATACAAACACAATAAAATGCTCCCTACATCATTGTTTAAAGGATTTAATTTGTATACAAAGATGTTGTAAAATTTTATTGTTTGAAAGAATCTAAGTTCAAATTTTCAAACTTTAAATTATCAAAATCTCTTCGCGCAAGAATCAAAATAGAGTTTAAAGGATATGCATTGTTAGTGTAAATTAATTTTACACGGACAATCAATAAAATTGGTTCAATGTTCCATATCGTATAAAAAAGATGGAATTAAATGAGATGAAGTGATGAAAAATATGATTGTGATCGGTTGACAATATAAAATTATTTTAAATTATCGGTACATATTTTTTTCTCGTCAAAATATTAATACTAAACAAAAAATAATGGATGTTATATGGAAGATCAAATTGCTCGATGTAATTCAAAATAAAAACTGAGGACATATTCATATTTTCAAGGAGACAATATTTTGTTGGGTCATGAGGACATATTTTCACTTGGATCGACGGATTGAAATAAAGAACAACCATACAAATATGATTGATTAGACTTTTTAACCAAACAATACAAATGTGAAACTTTATCGGTTAATATTATTTACTTTGTTTTGTATTAATCCAATTCCTAGAAGAAGAAGGGTCCGATAATCCAGAGTTCGATTGCGAGTTAAGTAAAATCTGACTAAAAATTATTCCCACCATAAATTAAACTTCCAATCAATATTTGTCTTAAAAAAAAACTCATTAATCATTTGAACCAAATATCTCGGCACCGGATTCCCACTCAAAACTGACCATATACATACATAATGAGACAAACACATATGTTAATCACACACCGTTAGCTGACAACAAACGTCAGTAGTATAAAAAATTTTAATATGCACCACGAGGGACACATAACATAACATTATGAATATAATATTGGACCACGAGGATCGCACAAATTAATAACCTATTATGTTACAACCTCTCTATCTTCAGTCAACTATACAACACTTCTCTTCTATTTATGTTCCATCCATTTTTTCAATATTTAGAGATTCATCTTAAGCATAGGTTGAGTTAATACCATTCTCTTGAGTTTGGTTTTTGGTTTTTGGCAACATTATCACTATTTTGTCACCAATTAATTACCAAACTCAATCACTCAACCATGCTTCAAATCCAAGGCTACTTAGCATTATTCCTTTTATGGTTCATTTCAACAATTTTCATTAGATCACTTTTCAAAAAATCTGAATGTTATAAATTACCACCTGGTCCCCCAATTTCATTACCTATCTTAGGACATGCACCTTATCTTAGATCACTTCTTCATACATCACTTTACAAACTTTCAATTCGTTATGGCCCTTTAATGCATATTATGCTTGGTTCACAACATGTCATAGTTGCATCATCAGCTGAAAGTGCTAAACAAATTTTGAAAACTTGTGAAGAGTCTTTCATCAATAGACCAATTATGATTGCTAGTGAGAATTTAACATATGGTGCTGCTGATTATTTTTTCATACCTTATGGTACTTATTGGAGGTTTCTTAAGAAGCTCTGTATGACAGAGCTTCTCAGCGGGAAAACTCTCGAACACTTTGTTAGTATTCGAGAGGATGAAATTAAGTGTTTTTTAGGTACCCTTTTGGATATATCTAAAAGTGGTAAACCAATTGAAATGAGGCATGAACTTATTAGACATACTAATAATATCATTTCTAGAATGACTATGGGAAAAAAGAGTAATGGTATGAATGATGAAGTTGGTGAGTTGAGAAAAGTGATTAGGGAAATTGGTGAACTTCTTGGTGCTTTTAATTTAGGTGATATTATTGGATTTATGAGACCTTTTGATTTACAAGGATTTGGAAAAAGGAATAGAGATACACATCATAAGATGGATCTAATGATGGAGAAAGTGTTGAAGGAACATGAAGAAGTTAGAGCTATAGAAGGTGCTGGTAGTGATAGGAAGAAGGATCTGTTTGATATTTTGTTGAACTTGATTGAAGCTGATGGAAGTAAACTCACTAGACAAAGTGCTAAAGCTTTTGCTCTGGTATGAATTTTTTAATCCAAAATCATTATTTTTAATACTCTGCTTGTTATATATTCCCTCTAGTTTTATATATAATTAAAATTTAATTTTTTAGATTCATTAAAAAAGTAATATATTTAAGCAATAATATAGACTTGATACATTACTTTTTCAATGAATCTAAAAAGTCAAATTTTACTTATATATAGAACCGAAGTAGTACTGTTTGTTACTAGGTAAATTATTTGGTAAGCTACTAATGAATCGATCAAAGTAAGAAGGGTCATGTACCCCTTAAGTAGGTAGTTAGGGGTTTGATTCCCGACTTCCGCGTATGAAAATAATTTGGTTAGATGAGAAGAACTCATCTTATGTGCTTTATAGATTTTCCGACAAAAATTAGTCATCGCTAGGTGCAAGTACCATATCTTTGTGAACTTATTTAGAGTCTTTGATGTGTCAACATGATGTAAGATTTGTCTTTGAAAGATAAGAAACATAGATTAAATAGGAAATGATATATAGTTAAGTTATTGAGTAAACCTTTAAATATGTGTGATAGGTTACAATGTAGATCTAAGTATAAAACTTTTGGAATATATGAGGTGGGATGGGGTATCTAAGTCACATGTCATAATACAAAATTTGTATTAAATTATTAAGTTTTTCCAATGGTGATAATCACAGCTGAGACCAATTTTGACCAACCGACATACAATTGGAAGAGTCAATTTTAAAATAAGTGTCACTTTATGATTCAATTTAATATTCATTATTTTATATTTTATTTCAATTTTATCCTCAAATTAATATAGTATGTTATATTCTACTATGCTTTTAGTATTATAATAGTTAACAAATTTTTTGATTAGTGTGAAGTGAACTCAATACTTCAAAATTTACAAAACTCAAACAATACGCATCTACCACTTGTGCTAGAACTCAGTGGTAATGGTTAATATCCAATACTTAATACAAATAATTTTGAAAAATTGTTAATATTCTTTTATTTATTTACCAATTTTCTTAATCTGTGTGAAATAACGTAATAATAAGAAGGCTTAAATGATCTTTTGGTCCCTGTATGTTTGCAAATTTTTGGTTTTAGTCCCTGTATATTTTTATGTTGCAAAGCGTCCCTTATTGTATAAAATTTGTTGGTTTTAGTCCCCAAAGTCAAAATCCGCAGGAACAAATGGATTTAACATTGGTCAATATGTTCAACAGGACATGTTCATTGCAGGAACAAATGGACCAGCAAGTGTGTTAGAATGGGCACTAGCAGAGCTAATAAGAAATCCACATGTTTTCAAGAAAGCAAGAGAAGAAATTGATTCTGTTGTTGGCAAAGAAAGACTTGTTAAAGAATCAGATATACCAAATTTACCTTATCTTCAAGCAGTAGTTAAAGAAACTCTTAGAATGCATCCACCAACTCCAATATTTGCAAGAGAAGCTATAAGAACTTGTCAAGTTGATGGATATGATGTTCCAGAAAATTCAAAGATTTTCGTCAATGCATGGGCTATTGGTAGAGATCCTAACTATTGGGACAATCCATTAGTCTATGACCCTGAAAGATTCTTCATCAATGATGATCCTAGCAAGAGTAAAATCGATGTTAGAGGACAATATTATCAACTTTTGCCATTTGGTAGTGGAAGAAGAAGTTGTCCTGGTGCTTCACTTGCTTTGCTTGTTATCCAAGCAACACTTGCAAGTTTGATACAATGCTATGATTGGGTTGTTAATGATGGTAAGGATCATGATCTTGATATGTCTGAGGTTGGAAGGGTTACTGTGTTTTTGGCCAAACCACTTAAGTGCAAGCCTGTTCCACATTTTGTTCCATTCTCTGCTTGAAGAATATGGATGGAATGGTGATTCAGTGAAGAATCAAATTCATTTCTCAAGTTATGTTTTGCCTGCTATTTATTGTTAGTGTTATTTATCTTATTTCTATTTTGTGTTTTTTGGTTAAGGAGAAGTGTATGTGAAAACTTAATGGCAGGTTAATTTATATAAAAATAAGTGATTAGGTAATCCAATCCTTTTCTATCTTTAATTCGGTTACAAAGTTAGTATTATACTTAGGAACTCTTTTACATTATGTTTGATTTGGTAAAAGTGTGTTAAAGTAAATAGCTATTCTGACCGAATCAAAATAAGATAACTTTGATGGTGTGAGGCTTGAGGCAGGCTTGTAGACTAAGACAAAATCCATAAACCCAAAACCAGTACATAAGAAATCAATTTGTAAGAATAAAAGAGAAACCAAGTACAAAAGAAATCATCTTGTTACATTTTGCAGCTAGCCAAACAAGTACTATTACTCAAAATAAACTTCACATGTTGAAGAGCTCCTTGGGAATGCCATTAACTTTTCTAGCACATCAAGCTTTTCCTGAGAATTCAAGGAAGGTGAAATGTAGACTCTCATGCTCTCCAAAGCTGTTGAAATCATCAAAATATGTTGTACAAATTTCAACTCATTTTCCTCTCCTCTATAATTTGTAACAGTACACCTTTTCATTTCTAATGAAAGACATTCAGGCAAAAATCTTGAGACTGGGAGCCAGGCAAAAATATTTGGTGTTAAAGTCATTTCAAGGAGAAAACTTTGAAGTATAGGGCAATTCTTCAAGACTTGAGATACGAAATTCCAGTTAATACCTCTTCCATAGACGATCTCTAAATGTGTTAAATTGGAAAAAACAGGAACACATCCAAACATCTACAACAATTACAGAAAAAAAAATTGATATATAAGAATATTGATGAAGTTATTATATAAAATATAAGATATAATTTAAAAAATAAAATATAAATTCAAACCTCTTCCAACCGCAGAAATTTCACATTATAAAAGGCTTCCAAATGAATATCATAAGCAGACAAGTTACAAATATCTGCTTTGGCCAAATTAGGTAAGCTTTTACACTCTCCATCATACTCATATTTCCAATATTGAATAGACATATTTTTTACTTCCAAATCTTCAAGAATTGGACAAGCATTAAGAATTTCTACAATAAATGCATGCTCAAAAAAATGCACTTTGTTCAAATGTAAAGTTCTAAGCAAAGGAAGATGAGCTGATACAAAAATACCAATATGTATCCCTTTCAACTTGAGGACAACAAGATTTCTAAAGTTAAAAACACAACAATAGAAATTCGGTGTATCGAGCATATGAAAGTCAAGGTACTCGATTCCGCATTCAGCTGCATCGATTAACCACATCACAACATCAAATGCAGTTATTGCGTTATCGTGACATCTGAGGCGGAAACTTTTGATGGGTTGGCGGTGCACTTTTCGCGCATAAATGGTTGCATTTACCATATCCTTAAAACTAGAACATGATCCTCCTTTTTTGAAAAACCTTTGATCATCAAAATCAAGATGGGAACTTGGATATAAAAGCCAAAGTGGCCTCCACCTCTTAGATATTTCTCGAGTGGCAAAAGCATCTTCAGATGGAAGAAATGAGATAATGTGACTGAGAGTTTCGTCCGGCAACTCGCTAATCCGGTCATCTGTCGCAGCCATCAGCATTCCAAGATTCAAATGGAAATTTAAATTAAGAAAATGCTATAGCCTATAACATATAAGGCTATAACTAACTGGTTATGAATGTAAGAAGGTAAAGATTTCAACCATCTTCTAATTAGATGGAGTACTTATAGAACTTGTCTATGACTCTTTGGTAGATGGAGTGAATGCTCATTGAAATAATTTGCTTTCTCGAGCAACAATTAATTAAGAGCTATGATGATTTATCAATAAAAAGATGCATTTCTCTATTCCACCAGCTGCATGCACTGCACCTATCGAGAAGTATATATGCAACATAAATGATTTTGGAGGAATAAAACATTAAATGTACCCGCTCCTCCTTCTAAAGTTTCAACTTTGCAATAGGGGAATGGATTTTTCAACTTCTCAATGTAAATTAAAAACATCTGTCTATTGGAGAATGGATTCTTCATATGTAGAGAGTAAAGTGCAAACCATTGAAAACATGTGTCTATTTTTTTTTTCTTACTTGGTAATGGACAAAATGACAAACCATTGAGAACTCATGCACACAAAATGGAGAGACCGGGATTCGAATCCCGGTCATGGAATCCGAAACTAGCAATTTTGGCATTTCTGCCGATTGAGCTAGAATTTATGGACGTAAAGTGCAATCTATTACTCTCTCTAGTCCTTTTTATAAGAAACACTTTGAAAAAACACAAACCAAGTAATCTAATTTTTCACATTAATAATGCTAAAATTTTATGTTTTATTCAAAAAGTAACCTTGATCTAGCATGGGAAATAGGTTTCTCTAGTTAATACACTAGTATTAGAATGAATTATTTAATGGAAATTGCTAAAGAGTGCCCCCGGGGAACTGGTTAAGCTTATTAATATAGAAATTCTGTCTCGAAATGTGTGCATTCAATGCCTTGAAAATGTAAAAAGTTGTTTTATCACCATTAATTTTATTTTTTATTTCCATTTTTGGCATGCTTAACAAGTGCCCCGAGAGCACCGTTTAGCATGACCCTTATTTAATTTCATTTAATAAGTATACAGATGGAGGGATTTTTACTTTTTAGTACCATTAACTTTCAATGGATTTATTTGAAGTATCATCGTAAAATAAAAGAAAGAAACAAATTGTTGATTTTTCAATAAGATCAAACTTTATTTTATCAAGTGCCAACCAATAACTTCAATCATTAAATTGTGTCAATACTACATTAGGAACAAGCTCAAATAGTTGGCTCAATGTAAAATAGGAACAAAACAATACAAAAGGCCATGCATCAACCACCGATAGGCGGAAGATATCTTCCGGTGGTGTATTTTTCGCGCAAACAATACGGAGTGGGAGAAGAGAAGTTAACTCAATTTATTGTATCATGTAGCTCACACTGCTCCTAGTCTCCTAGAACCAGAGGCATATGTTTCTTTCATTTTTCACCATAGCTTGTTTATAAAACTGTTAATGTTATTGATATTCCCCAACAATGATGCCTTCTTGCTCCTCATAGCACACCAATATCATTCACTAAGTATCCCACTACCAGTAAGATTAATCTCCTACACAATCTGATGTAATCAATCTCCACACACACAATCTCTCAAAGAACCTCATTCAATAAATCTCCTACATTATCTGATGTTTACAGAACCAAAAATATTCACCAGCAATGCGTTACCAAGACACTCCAGGAAGCAGGACAATGAGTATAAGGATCGCACATGCTACTTTTATATACAGTCCTAGCTCGGGCCGTGGTGGCTTGGAGCAATACCTACACCTGCAGCTTGTCGAAAAACAAAAACGTAGCATGCACGTTTTTGTCTTTTCTAAACACCAAACTGCACACTACTCTATTGCCAACTAGCAAACTACTACATACAGACATAAAATACAATCATGAGTATCAATCATCACTCATAACAACTACTTGTTATGCTGTTTATCACACATCCAAAGGCAAACACAAGGCGAAAACTAATCTTGAACCATTAAGAAACTTTAAAGGCTATAGCATATCCATTTCATACATCAGAAACTTTAAAATAAGTGCAGCATCACTTTAACTTCAACAAGTAAGAAAATAATTGTTCATGCAACATAATTTCAAAAGACTTGAAGTTATACAATCTTTCTAGACTTCAGTTTCACACCAGACACCACCTCTCTTCATGCCTACTTTAAAACCATTAGCAGCTTACAACTCATAAAGTTACTCTTGTTTTACACACTAACAAGTGATTATCAACACGTCTTCATCAAGCGCATATAGCGACCATGTCAAAGACCACCCCCTACAGATAAAAACAACGGTTTTCCTTACATACTCCTGCAGCATAATACGGTAAGAACTCATGAAACCAACTATTTAGTCATCATCGTCGTCGTCGCTATCATCATCGTCGTCACTGTCATCATCATCGTCGTCGCTGCTGTCATCGCTGTCATCATCATCATCACTATTATTTTTCTTTGTGGTCTCTGTGAAATGAATAGAAAAAAGAGAAGTAAAGCCTTGATAGAATTCTCTTCCATGGTAATTGTTTTTTATATCATGAATCATAATGATATATTTTATTTTTTTTGAATAAAGAATCATAATGATTTCAATATCAGCTCAACCATTTTAGTTGGGGAAAACATAGTCCTAATACTACCATTGCCTGACCTCTGGCTGATAAAATTATTACCAAATATTTATCCCCCCACCAAATTATTGGAGGCTCACAGATAAATTCAAAACATAGTTCATACCACTTGAATAGGTCTCACCATTATGTTCCATGGTTATTTAATATATGGCTGTTTTCTCCTAACTCCACAATTATGTTCTACCACAGTTAAGACTTTATGAATAAGAGAAAGAATATTATCTCTTCTCCAAAATTACACCAATCATTGACAAAATTTAACATGTAAATAGAAAAAATGGTTATAATTTAAGAAAAATTGAGCCCACAACCAAACCTAGCACATATAACAGCATATTTGTCTGCATTAATTGCACATTAATGATGACCACAACAGTAATTGCAGTGCTGTCAAACTGCTGCAATCAGACTAACACTAAGGCTCATGCTTTGTAAATGTTATGCTAATAGTGAAAGCTTTCCTTATCCTATTAGTCAAGGTTATCTAAATGGATCGAAGTATCAAATACCCCATTATGTTATGTTAAATAAACCAAGTTTTCAAAAAGATCATTTAGATCTAAGTCCTTTTTAATATATAACAGTCAAGACATTAACACACTATCCAAAGACAGAAAAACAAGAAACCCTTTGAGAATCCAACTACTTTATTTAATCTTTGTACATGCTTCTATGCCAAAGAATAAATAAGGTACATGGCAAAAATGATAAACTAATTTACAATTGCATCCTCCTACCCTATGTTTATGTATCAAATCAAATTTAGCATACAACTACTCATAAAATAGATTAACGTGGAAATGAAGTCATAAACAGATAAAAATAAAAATAGAGCAAACAACTAGTCATACAAGTTCAAATTCAAACCACCAAATCTAGCAGTTGCATGGTAGAAGCTAATGAAATGACAGGAAGGAAGTACTACTTACTTTTAAAACTATAATGTGTAAATGTAAGTTTACACGTTGGAGAGGCCTTTGGGCATGAGGATAACAGTCTATATATTTTGGGTTGTCGTCTCCGGTTACAGATTCTCATGTTTTGTAAAACTTTTGCATTCTTCAAAATATACCTTGCTAGCCGAAGCTCACCTTTTAAGCCTATGAAGTTAAGAAGATTGCAAGTTCTAAGGTGTAATGAAAGGCATTGTGGAACAAAATCTGGGTTGACCCATTTTTCCCTGTCATCTTTTCTAGTCCATGTTACCTCGCATGTATCGGCCTGTTAATAATGCACATAGGAAAATTACTTTTAAAAGCTGGATTGGTAGGGCTCAACTCAAATTCTAAAAGTGTGCTATTAAAAGATAAACAACATAAGATCCTCAACAAACCTCATCAATTTCAAGCTTTTGAAGCTTAGGACAGTGGTTGAGAACTTGTAGTAAGAATTGCCAATTATAATGAAGAGAGTCAAGCTCCAGTTGGGTCAAATTATGAAAAGTAGGAATGAAATCATTACGGCAATTCACCTAGAATACGAAGAAACATATATTGTTAGAAATCAGGTAAAATTCTCAGCAACAAAGATTACATTTGTAAGTAGGATAACCATTAAACACACACCGGTTCAATTTCAAAGCGCAGAGAAGGTACATTTTGAACTGCTTTCAATGTCAAATGACGATGAAAGCAATCAATTTGAGCTATTTTCAAGTTACTTAAGCAAAAGCTATTCCACTCTTCACAAGTCAGAGATTCCTCAGATTTAAAGTACAAATCATAAATGATTAAATCTTCCAGAATTGGACATCCAGTTAAAAACAACATAAAATCTCGAAGTTTAGGGAACCGAATTTGTTGTAACTCAAGAACTTTAAGAGAGGGTAGTACAACAGAAGAAAAACCCTTTTCTACATCAAAACTGTAAAGCTTGAGAACAACAAGTGTTTTGCAGGTGACAATGCTGATTGGTAAATAGCCAACTGTTTTCCAATTGGTGATCAAACAAATGTCAAGACTCTCGACACCGCATTGTACGACAAAGTTGATCCATTTGGTGATGCTGTTCATGGGGCCATCAAGAAATAGAATTTGTGAATAATTGTATGTAACCTTAAGGCGGAAACTCTTAACGGGAGAATTTCGCGAAAGCAAAACAGTGTATACATTATCGTTAAAGTGAAAATTTTGGTTCATGTTTGTGAGTGTTGTTTTGAAGTAGAGAGAAGGAACTGAGAGCCAAAGATACTTCCATCTGTTTGATAGAATGCTTGTGAGAGCAGATTGTTTGGTTTGGAGAAAAGAGAGAATGTGACATAGAATTGCGTCTGGTAAAGTGCTTATTATATCTTCTTCTGCCATTGAAATTGACAATAGAAGACGAGGAAGCAATGAAAATCGGAGCAACTGAAAAGGGTTGATTTTGAGATGAAGAAGGTCTCAATAAACCCTATTCTCTGACGCAGTGGGAAGCAGAAGAATCGGCAAACGTTGATCGTAGAACAAGAACATAGGTTCGCAAGCTCTAGAATTTACCAGACCGGAGTTAATAATTTGAAATTCACAAAGCTCTATAGTTTTGTTCAATGAAAAAGTTGATGAGAAGCTACAAATTACAATAGTTTAGATTAAATAGTAAAGAATATAACAACAAATAACAAATAAGGCTAAAAGATAGTAAAATAAAATAACAAATTCAGATAGTTAAAAAAAATAAAAAATCTAGCTACAATAGTAATAAAATAAAATAACAATAGATAGTAAAAAAATAACAACTAATTGATATTCAAGCTATCTTTTTCAGATGATGCGCAACTTTCTTGATAAGCACAATCAATCCTCCTATATTAGTCTCCTCCACCTCTAAAGAACTCGACCCCAAGTTCTTATCTTAATAAAGAGATTCATCTTTTGACACTCAGGTCATTCGGGTCGGCCCATTCGGAATACCCCATTTTGACACTCTACCCATAACCATTTCCATTTTTCGCACTTTTGCTAAAAACAAATTGATCAATTATAAAATATCATCTCATTTTAATAAAATTTAAAAATTTTAAAGATTTTAATGTTGACTCATAAAAATTATAAAAAAAAATTTATTACCAACCTCATTCTAAAGTCCATATATCTATTGACATATTCACAATATGTTTGTGTTATGTTATAAATAAACATTTTTATTAAAAATGTAAAAATGTATAATAGATTAAGATTGTGGTGTTTTTTTTAAAATGATATACAAAAATGTTAGTACGTTCTGAGAATGATTTTGTTAGTGATAAATATATGTGTAAAGTGATATGAACAAATAAAAATATAAAGAGAGAGAGAATCAAACACAAAGACTTATCCTGATTCACCTTTAAATTTAGGCTACATTTAGTTCTCACGTCTGTGAGTTTATCCACTATAATCTTGAGATATAACCGATCTTAAATTACAATTCTTCTTTGATATAATCTAAAGATGAAAGATCCTCAAGCTCAGCTAAAACATCTCAGTCAAACCAGACTTTTCAAGGAACACTCAATCAATAATTACATATTGACTTGAGCTGGTTCTTACATATAGATGAATGTTTCGTTCGGATCTAGGCTTAGAAAAACTCATACTAATTGAAAAGCTTATACAAAGTGCACTTCAGTACACAACGATATTAAGATCCAAGTATTTAGTAAAGAGATATGGAGTGCGAACGATAAAAGAAGAGTTTGAAAACTTGTGAGATGAAAACAAGTGTCAGATGGTTTTGTATCTTAAACTCTTGCTATTTTAATGCAGCAAATTGTGATATTTATGCAGCATGCCTGATGTAGCTTGGTCATCAAGCATGTCGTCTGTTAGGCTGCATAGTATTGTCGTTGAGCACTTAAAATGACAACTCAAGAAGTCGATAACCCAAAAGTAATTTTGCCGGAATGTTCTTCAAACAAGAACATTCTTGAAATAATTTCTTCATGAAGTGAGAGAGATGAGTCATGGTGAGCTATAGCACAACGTTTTAAGTTTGGTCTCCAAGTGTGGATGTTGTAAGTAGTTGTTGTGGCTTCGAATAAAGTCCTTTTGACAACTACAGGCGAGTTTGCAAATGTGAGCGCAAAAATTGTCTTAAACCCATAATGTTCTTCAGACGTTCGCAAATTGTCTTAAAGAAATAGTTAGGTTCATGTGAAGCTATTTAGTGCATAAGGTAAAAAATGTAGCTTATGTCCATTTCTATTCAATTGCACTTCAATCATAAAATTGTCAATGCTACATTAGGAACAAGCTCAAATAGTTGGCTCAATGTAAAATAGGAACAAAATAATACAAAAGACCATGCATCAACCACCGATAGGCGGAAGATATCTTCCGGTGGTGTATTTTTCACGCAAACAATACGGAGGGGGAGAAGAGCAGTTACTCAATTTATTGTATCATGTAGCTCACACTACTCCTAGTATAAACCAGAGGCATATGTTTCTTTCAAGTTCCACCGTAGCCTGTTTATAAAATTTGTTATTGATACTCTCCAACATCATTCACTAAGTATCCCATTACCAGTAAGATTAATCTCCTACATAATCTAATGTAATCAATCTCCACACACACAATCTCACCAAGAACCTCATGCAATAAATCTCCTACATTATCTGATGTTTACAGAACTAAAACAATTCACCGGCAATGTGCTACCAAGACCCTCCAGGAAGCAGGGCAATGAGTATAAGGATGGCACTGCAGCTTGTCGAAAAACAAAAACGCAGCATGCACGTTTTTGTTTTTTCTAAACACCAAACTACACAGTACTCTATTGCCAACAAGCAAACTACTGAATAAAGACAGACATAAAATACAATCATGAGTATCAATCATCACTCATAACAACTACTTATTATGCTGTTTATCACACATCCAAAGGCAAACACAAGGCGAAAACTAATGTTGAACCATTAAGAAACTTTAAAATAAGTGCAGCACCACTTTAACTTCAACAAGCAAGAAAATAATTGTTCATGCAGCAGAATTTAAAAAGACTTGAAGTTATACAATCTTTCAAGAGTTCAGTTTCACACCAGACACCACCTCCTCTCTTCATGCCTACTTTAAAACCATTAGCAGCTTACAACTCATAAAGTTACTCTTGTTTTACACACTAACAAGTGAATATCAAGACATCTTCATCAAGTGCATATAGCGACCATGTCAAAGATCACCCCCTACAGACAAAAACAATAGTTTTCCTTACATACTCCTGCTGCATAGTATGGTTAGAACTGATGAAACCAACTGCCATACCCTTAATATGAGTTATGAGTCAAAACACTAAGTGAAATCAACTGTCAACGTGAAATTTACAGCATGTCATCGTCGCTGTCGTCATCGCTGTCGTCATCGCTGTCGTCATCGCTGTCATCATCATCATCATCGTCGTCCTCATCCGTGGTCTCTGTGAAATGAATAGAAAAAAGAGAAGTAAAGCACTGATAGAATTCTCTTCCATGGTTGTTCTTTTTTATATCAAGAATCAGAATGATTTATTTTATGTTTTTTGAATAAGAATCATAATGGTTTCAATATTAGTTCAACCAATTTAGTTGGGGAAAACATAGTGATAATACCATTGCCTTACCTCTGGCTAATAAAATTATCACCAAAAAAATTTCCGTCGACCAAATTATTGGAGGCTCAAAGATAAATTCAAAACATAGTTCATGCCCCTTGAATAGGTCTCGCCATTATGTTCCACAGTTATAGCATACATGGCTGTTTTCTCATAACTCCACCATTATGTTCTACCCCAGTTAAGATTATGAATAAGAGTCTATTGTCCAAAGATCTTAGAAATGCTTGCATAGCAGTAAATGAAGTACTGTGTAAGTTCATTTAGATCTAAGTCCTTTTTAATATAACAGTCAAAATATTAAAACACTATCCAAAGACAGAAAAACAAGGAATCCTTTGAGAATACAACTACTTTGTTTAATCTTGGTCCAAGCTTCTATGCAAAAGAATAAAGAAGGTACATGACAAAAATGATAAACTAATTTACAATTGCACCCTCCTACCCTATGATTATGCATCAAATCAAATTTAGCATACAAGTTACAACCACTCATAAAATATATCAACGTGGAAACGAAGAATGGAGTATGTACTACTTACCTTTTAAATTATGAAAAGTAAGTTTACACGTTGGCGAGGCCGTTGGGCATGAGGATAACAGACTATATATTTTGGGTTGCCCCAAGTTCCAGATTGTCATGTTTTGTAAAACTTTTGCATTCTTCAAAATATACCTTGCTAGCTGAAGCTCACCTTGTAACCCTAAGAAGGCATAAAGATTGCAAGTTCTAAGGTGTAGTGAAAGGCACTGTGGAACAAAATCTGGGTCTACCCACTTTTCCCTGTCATCTTTTCTAGTCCATGTTACCTCGTATGTATCGGTCTGTTAATAATGCACATACAAAAATTACTTTTTAAGTGGGAGACATTTTTCACCTACAAGCCGATTTGATAGGATCGAGTAGGCCTCAACTAAAATTCCAAAAGTGTTCTATTAAAAGATAAATATGATAAGATCCTCAACGAACCTCATAAATTTCAAGCTTTTGAAGCTTAGGACAGTGGTTGAGAACTTGTAGTAAGAATTGCCAATTATAATCAAGAGAGTCAAGCTCCAGTTGGGTCAAATTATGAAAAGTAGGAATGAAATCATTACGGCAATTCACCTAGAATATAAAGAAACATAAATTGTTAGAAATCCGGTAAAATTCTCAGCAACAAAGATTACATTTGTAAGTAGGATAAAAATTAAACACACACCGGATCAATTTCAACGCGCAGAGAAAGTACATTTTGAACTGCTTTCAATGTCAAACGACGATGAAAGCAATCAATTTGAGCTATTTTCAAGTTACTTAAGCAAAAGCTATTCCATTCGTCACAAGTCAGAGATTCCTCAGATTTAAAGTACAAATCATATATGATTATATCTTCAAGAATTGGACATGCAGTTAAAAACAACATAAAATCTCGAAGTTTAGGGAACCGAATTTGTTGTAACTCAAGAACTTTTAGAGAGGGTAGTACAACAAAAGAAAAACCCTTTTCTACATCAAAATTAAAAAGCTTAAGAACAACAAGTGTTTTACAGGTGACAATGCTGATTGGTAATTTGGGTAAATAGTGGTCTCCTGTTTTCAAAGAAACATCAAGACTCTCGACACCGCGTTGTACGACAAAGTTGATCCATTTGGTGATGCTGTTCATGGGGCCATCAAGAAATAGAATTTGAGGATAATCGTATATAACTTCAAGGTGGAAACTCTTAACCGGGGAATTTCTCGAAAGCAAAACAGTGTATACATTATCGTTAAAGTGAAAATTTTGGTTCATGTTTATGAGTGTTGTTTTGAAGTAGAGAGAAGGAACTGAGAGCCAAAGATACTTCCATCTGTTTGATAGAATGCTTGTGAGAGCAGATTGTTTTGTTTGGAGAAAAGAGAGAATGTGACACAGAATTGCGTCTGGTAATGTGCTTATTATATCTTCCGACGCCATAGGAATCAATCGGAGCAACTGAAAATGGTTGATTTTGCGATGAAGAAGGTGGACTCAATAAAAACCCTATTCTGATGTTATGTTGATTTTGTTCCTTGGGGACTCAAGTGAGAAAAAGATAGAAAATATTATTTTATTTTTAAAAATATTTATCATTTATGCTGCATTTTCTTTTTTATTAACTCTTTTGACCTTCGGTAATTTAGAGTTGGATCCGAGATAAGTAAAGTATAACTACGAATTATTATTACTAGAAATCGAATTTAGGCCGTTGTTTGTTTCTTTTTGAGTTAAGCATTGGTATGCAATTTCTTCCGTTGCTTAGTTTTATTGAATCTTCGTCGCGTAACTTGTGGAGAACACAATGTGAGTTCATCTTTCTAAATTGATTTGTTACGCTGCACGAGTTAGAGATCAAACTTTTAATCATCAAGAATTCAAATCTCTTATTACTAAGAGCAATTCATCATGGGTAAATAGTCTTAAATAGAATTTATGGTGAATAAACTTAAAATATGTAATATTTTTAATCTATTTAACCAAAATTCTTAAATACCGGGGGCTTCTAAAATGAATATATTGAATATATTTCAATTAAAAAAAAAGAGAATGTTTAGTTTTATTTAATCTTCGTCGTAATTTGTGGAGAACACAATGTGAGTTCATATTTCCCAATTGATTTTCTTTATGCTATATATGAGTTAGAGATCAAATTTTTAACCATCAAGAATTCAAATCTCTTATTACTAGGAGCAATTCATTGTTGGTAAATAGTCTGAAATATAATTTATGGAGACTAAACTTAAATAATGTAATTTTTTAAACATATTTAACCAAAATTCTTAAATACCGGCTTCTAAAATGAATCTATTGAATATATTTCTATAAAAAAAATATTGAATATATTGTACAGTGATAAAATAAATATAGTAAAAAAGTAAAGAAAATCAGTTATGCGTTATCAGAAACTAGCTAATTTTTGGGCTATTTTAAAAAGTTGAGTTGTATAGCTAGAGTCGAGTGTCAAATCAATAAAATATAGTTATTTGAGAGTAAAACATGATTTTCTATCGTGGGCAAATTTGTATATATTAAAAAGTTGAAAAATAAGTTTGTATTGGAACTTATACTTTTTGTCAAAAAAAATGAACCAATTTTAGCTTATAATTTTCCGGATTAAATATGTCTTTTGTTCCTATAAATATCCTAAATTTCACCAAGTTTTAGTCTTGGAATCTCCATTTCTTTCTTCGGAGTCGTTTCTTTTCCCGCCCCCCCGCCCCGGCATAGCGCTTCGCTTCCGGTTCTTCAGAAAAATCAACTGACTTCTCCCTTCTTCATTGATTTGGAGGAAAAGGAACCATCTACCAATTGGCAATTCTTCCCAGTATGTCATGAGTAAAGAATCCAGCTACATGTTGTTAAGTTGAGTTAATATAAGTTTCACGAAGTTTTAGTCCATGTTGTTAAGTTGAGTTAATAGAAGCTGACTTGGCAGTGACATGTGTATATTTTTTTTTTACCAATGTAAAATTAACCTTATTCACCTTATTTTGAAATAGGAAAATCAAATTTATTATGCAGTAAGGTTGTGTAGCTATTGACATATATAAAGACCAGAAAGTCATCAAGCTTGATATACTGTTTTGTATTCATTCAGAATTGACTGAAGCCCGGTGAAATTGATTGAAGTCTTGATTATGATTATAAGTAAATGACATACAAATACAATAGATATAACAATTCACAAGCACAAATAGAAACATATATAGGATATCCATTTCATGTATCAGTAACAACAAAACAACTGCAGCTTTACTTTAACTTCTTCAACAAGCAAAAAAGAAATAGTTATACATATCTTTCTTGACTTTAGTTTCTCCCCCCTCTTCATGCAGATTTTGAAAACATTAGTACTAGCAAAGCTAAGTGACTATCAAAGCATCATCATCAGGTGCATACATCTACCATGGAACTTGATTATTTCCTTTCAGGTCTGGCTACTAGCAGACAAACATTAGTGGCACTTGCTTATATTTTGGTCTTGAAGGTAGCAAAACTGATGTGCCCAACTAAATAAAAGTGAAAAATAACAGGAAAAAGACTGCTAGAGAAGAGAAAATAAAGAATTGTATTATAAAACTAAATGAAACGATTTGAGCGAACATGGTTGAAATCATCTGATGCAGTTTTTGATGTGGTTAAAATGCATCCGGACATGTGATTGAAAATCACACCGCAATTGCAGTGCAACGCGGTTGTGGAGGCTGCCACATCAACAATATTGTGGCTGAAATTGCGGATGCAGACCGCATTTTAAAATCATGACCCTCAGCTATTACACCAGAATTCCGGAGTGAAAAACTCCTCAGAAAATATCTGTGTCACTAATAACAAACTAATCATGAGGTGAGGGCATACCTCCTCCCAATTTAGGAGTGACACTATATCTTGTGATTGTGTTCTTTGATGTTGTTTCTGTGTTTAATCTGAAGCAAATCAGAAATGACAGGAAGGAACACTAATACAGCTGGCATACGATGCTTCAAGTTAGTTACATGAACTAAATAATGGGACAGCATCAAGTATGGTACATATATTTAATTTTGAACACTTAGTAACAAGATGTTGGAAGATGTTATATTTAATTTAATTTTGAACAGTTAGTAACTGAAACAATATTATCTCTTCTCCAAAATTACAGAATACAACAGAGCCTAGAACAAATAACCACATACAAAGGTAAACCGCGGAGATCATGTACATCTTTTTAATCTAACAATCAAATTGAGTAGTAAACCGCGGAGAGAAGCCACCCAACTATCGTACTCAAATCATTCAAAGACAAAGGTGTTATAAAAACAAAATATATAGAGACAAGGGCAATCCAAGGATGTAACTCCAAAAAAGTGAGGTTAGAGTTTCAACTTAAATTAGCAGAATAAATAACTAATTAGAGATACAAAATATTCTAAATGGTAAATCTCAATATTGTAACTTTAAATACAAAATGTTAGTATAAACAATGAGCATTTATAAATCATGGAAGAATATTGATAAACCTGGAAAAGATTAAACATGTATTAGATTTTAATGTGACACTCTTCAACAACCGGTGGTTTATCTTGATCATCTTTATCTACCAATACTTTGGCCTGGAAAATTGTTATAGCAGGGCTGCTAGAAGAACAAGTATCTCCTTTTGATTTTGCTTTTGCTCGAAAGGTAATGTAATACTCCGTAGGATCAAGAGGACGATAATCAGCAAAAGGATTGCGACGATCAGTCCAACGGGTACACTTGACAAGGTCATGAAACTCATAACTTGCACCCGAACCACCCTCCTAATAATTAAGAAGGAACAATTAATTTAATTAACTAATGAATAAACATACAAACAATATTTATTGATTCATAATGTATAGTATCGAACCTCCTTATTATTATTATTATTATTATTATTATTGTAATACTCCAATGCAAGGTGGGAGAGTTTTTCGAGAATAGGGCGAACATCATCGGTTATGTCAATGGCAAAGACAGGGTTACCGCCGAATAATCTTGGATTAAATGTAGGCGGGGTAGCATCGTAAGGCTGCATTGTTTTGTCAAGAATCAATAATTATCAAAATTAAGATGAAATTGAAAAGGGAAACACGCAAAATTGAGATGCTTACACTTTGGTTGATAAGGTCCTCTACACCTTTGTAACACTGACTCAAAACGAAATCATGGTATTCTTTCGACATCGGTCTTTCCGATCTCGGATTCAGTAGCCAATCCGGTAGAGGTTTCAGCCGGTTCGGTTTCGGTTTCGGGTTCAACCAATCTCTTTTCGGTCGGTCCAAAGGGTTGGTATCTGAATTCGACGACATTCTGCAACAAGGAAGGAAGAAAAGAAATCACAATTCACGTTTACCTATTCATTCATTCCTCCTCTTTATAGGTTTTGGTTTGGGCTACTCTTCTTTTGTTTATCACCCGTCCAGGCCCAATAACAAACCCTACATAGCTTTTTTTTGGATTGAATATAATATCTCTATTATTATTTTATTTTGCAATAGTGAATTATAAATTTTTATCAGTAATAACTTGTAATAGTGATTTTAAAATCATTATCAGCGATCAAAATTGTCTTCTTCCCGTGAATAATAATATTTTATCAGTAATACCCTTGTAATAGTGATTTTAAAAGTTTTATCATCGATCAAAATTGTCATCTTCCCATGAATTATAAATTTTTATTGGTAATAACTTATAATAGTGATTTTTTTAAAAAAATCCAGAGATAAAAATTGTCATCTTCATGTGAATTAAAATTATGTATCAATAATAGTTTGTAACAACAATTTTAAATATTTTATCAGCACTAAAAATTGTCATCTCCCTGTAAATTATAAATTTTTATCAGTAATAACTTATAGTGTGATGTTTGAATTTTTAAATGGTAGATGGAGATTAGTCGAAAAATCAGTATATATCTAGTTAAAATTTCAATCAGCTATATGTGTTTGGTGATTCAAATTTTGGTAATTACATTGTGTTCTTCATTCTTTTAATTATGTTATCTTAATATTATTGTCTATCTTTTATATTTACTTACATGCAATTTGAGGTATATTTCATTCCTCAATGATATGAATTAGTTCCCCCTTACTATGTTAAGGAATGTAGTAAATTTTAGGAGATATCTTAATTCAGATTAATCCCCTAAGGAATATTGAGCAAAAATATGATTTTGAGAAATATTGGTGTAAATAAATAGAGGAGCAATTGTAGGTATGCATATTCAACATATGGTAAGAAAGATATCTCTTAGAAGTAGTAAGTGATGATGATTGATGATGATGATGAACACATCAGATTTTACGTACGTACTTTTTTTAACATTGCAATTTGCAAGTCTATTAATCCTTAGTTAATACATTTATAACTCCACTTTTGATTCAAGTGTGTATGCTCTTATTTTGAAACTAAACCATGATTTGGTTTGATAGTGCTTCTTACTTATTTTACTCTTTGTTAGTATATTAAGATGGTGAAATTTAAAATAAAAAACTCCATTCATATAATAATTGATAATAGGATCAAAAAGTACATTGCCTAAATGTTACATCCAAAAGGTTTTGGATTGAAAGACCCTATTATTAGAAAGTTCAAATACACAAAGTTTTATGGTCATTAACTCAACCAATTTCTTTGCCTTGCATTTCTCTTTCCATTCACCTAAGAATTAACAGAATAATTGTGAAGCAAGTCTATAAGTAAGAAGAAGTGACATAATTGTATGTATATATAAATAAACATAATAGATGAAGGGGCTAAGAAATAAAGTAACAAAAAGAATATGTTATATGTATATGTATGTGGTTGGTTTTGCTTTTAGAAAAGCCCATTTTCATAGGTTTTAACTCTACATGTCACTAAATACCACCTCCAATTTCAAGTGCTCCAAAAGCTGAAATACCTCATAAACAATGAGACTAAATGAATGAAGAATTGTATTATAAGACTAAATGAAACAATGACCTTCACTCCCTCACAGCTATTAAACCAGAACTTCAGAGCGAAAAACTCCTCAGAAAATATCTGTGTCACTAATAACAAACTAATCATGAGGTGAGGGCATACCTCCTCCCTCCTCCCAATTTACTCTCATCCTATTTAACATTTTTCTTTTTATTTTATCACTATATAATATATTCAATATATTCATTTTAGATGAGTCAATATATTCAATATGAAATTAGCCAGTTTATAAGAAATTTGGTTAAATATGTTCAAATCACGAGTAATGATAAATGGCACGACATATTTGTCGCACCATATGCATAAACGGCTTTATCAGTGGCATTTTGCTTCATGTATTTGGGACTTCCAATAAGGGCAAATCCGAGATTAGTTTCAACATGGGACCCAGTGGTAAAGACCATTGAAATGAGATTGCTATCATAGAGAAATCGGTATGTTAGTTTAGGGGGGAGAGTGGTGCTCATTAATTCAGTTTTGTCGTCTATTCCAGTTTTCTACTTATCCTTTCTAAAAATGCCATCATCGGTAAGAAAAGTGATTGTTTATATCCAAAGAAAATTCTTGCATTGTGAGGAGTCGCATCGGGTGACAAGGAGAAAATACCATGGGTAAGTTGGAAAGATGTATGTAGACCAAAGAGCGAAGGGGGATTAGGTGTGAAGGACCTTAAATGGTTCAATGTTTCTTTATTAGCTAAGTGGCGATGGAGGTTGTTAGTGGAAGACAAGTCATTGTGAAAGAATGTACATTGGAAGCAAAATATAGTGGTGTTGGGCGCTTACACTTAATAATTGAGCGTGGAAATAAATACTAGCTATGGTGGAAAAACTTGGTAGGCAATGGGTTGTGAGAGGTGTGGAGGGCGATGGATTCAATAAATTTTCATTAAAAAGTTAGGTAGTGGTCGGACTACCAGATTTTGGCTTGATAAATAGGTTGGGTCGACTCCTCTTTATGAAATTGTTCCGCGATTGTTTCAAGTATTTCTTCAACTAGGCTTACAATAAAAGAAACGGGGGTTTGGGAAGGCGAAAATTGGTATTGGCGGCTTACATGGAGAAGGATTTTTTTTTTTTTAATTGGGAGGAAGAATTGCATGGACACCTACTTGAGGTCATTGGCGGCTTACATGAAGAAGGAATTTTTTTAATTTGGAGGAAGAATTGCATGGACACCTACTTGAGGTCATTGATGCCATTCCAATCACAAAGGAGGCGGATTTGTGGCCCTGTGCTTTGGGAGGTATGTATACGGTAAGTGCTAACTACTTGTTTTTGTTGAAAAAAAAAATTCTCCCTCATCTCTTCCGTTGTTGTTTTCCGGGAGGTCTACGACTATTATTTGGAGGAGTTGGACTTCATTGAAGGTCATTGTGTTTTCTTGGCAAACGCTACTTGGTCGGATTCCAACAAGAGCTAATTTATTAACTAGAGGGATAATTCAAGAGGATGAGGGGGAGTTGTGTTCGGCTTGTGCGGAGTTTAGAGAATCGAAAAATTACTTGTTAGGTGTGTCTTTTGGCTTGGGTTGTGTGGTCAAAGGTTCATAGGTGGTTAATTTGGTATGACTATGGTCTTGCCGAATTCCATTTCTTTTTTATTGGAGGGCTTCCTTTCAACTTGAAGGTAGGAAAGGTCTTCAAGGCATGTCGTTGATGGTTTAGCATGCAATCATTTGGGTGCTTTGGCGATCGCGGAACAAAAGAATTTTTTAGTCTAAGGTTAGAGACCCAGAGGAGAATTTTGAAAATATTCAACTTGATTCTTGAAAATGGCTTTTATCAAAAAAGGTCAATTCAACATGCTTATATTATGAATGATGTGTTTTCCCATTTGATTGTATAGTGCGCCAGAGGTATCGGGACGAGGCTTGTTTTAGTCATATTATTAGTATATTTTCTGTATTGGTTGGATGGAATACTAACTATAATTATCCTTCAGTGATGGGTTAAGTGCTTCTTGTACTGATCTCAATTATTAATATATATAATTCTTCTTTGCCGTTAAAAAAAAAAACTGTGATATCATTAAATATACAAATTAAGATTTTCATTTTGCTTTTTATTATGGGCCCATTATGGTTTCATTTCATATATAATCCTCTAATTTTACAATTTGTTAATTACTTGTTACCAAAAGTCAAGCTTGATTTTCATGAGTAGTCTTTCCATTTTGTCCGGGTTTTGGATATGGAATAGAACAATTGTAACAGAAAATCATAGCAACACAACACTGGCAATGACATATCTATAAGAGCTCTTCTAGCCTAAAAACATGATAAAAGGTAAATCATTTTGTATAAAGAAAACTATCAAGTGAGAGAGCAACAATATACTTTGAGAGCAATCTAACATAAGTCCATGAAGGCAGAAAACATTGATAACAAGCTAAATAGTGAACATAAAGTACTTCAATAAATTAAAAGAGACAGTCTAACAACTTCCAATATTTATGTGCAGTAGCATTGATAACAAGCTGATTCTTCAAGTCCAGATGTGCTCTTCTATGCTGCCAAATGATCATGCTATAAGTCCAAGAAGGGTATTGAAATGTGAAACACACCAAAGTCACTAATAGAAACATGAAAATAAATGTAACAAGGCAGCAAACATCATATGGCCAGCCAAGAAATAAATTTTTCAAAATTTGATTTTTCTACCAAAGCAAATAAAACATATTTAAGTTTCCTCCTTGAAATATTGGGAGCATGTTCCGCAATTGCGGCAGCCTCTGCAACCGCATCGCACCACAATTCACAATTGTGGTGTGATTTTCATTCAGGTGTACGGCTATATCGTAATCGCATCAGGCAATTTCGGCCATGTTCATTCAAATTTTCTCACCAAATATTAAAACTTATGAACCTCAAATCTTAATTTGTGTCAAATGTATAGTAAAAATTTTACTTTTAACAATCTCTCAGCTGTGTATTTTAAGCATATATGAATTAATCCTTATGGAATAAACCGTGTAGTGACATATCATGTCATTTTATATAATTTGTGAAATTTTAAAATGGTTTTACGCTGCATTGCAGCAGCCGCAATCACAACAATTGTAATGGTTGCCGCATCCGCGACCGCAATTGAAAACCATGATTGGGAGAAATAACGTGTGGTAAAATTTCCATGGTTCTTTCAAAAAATTACTTTGTAATTTCCTCAATGGAATTAAGCTCTGTTCTAAATAAAGATAAACACACAAAAAGAAGCCAATTAAAATAATAGAATCCAAGCTATCCATCAACATAGCAATGGTGCCACAGACCACTGTTTCAAATAAACAAAATTATAGACATAAGCAATAAAATGATTATTATGGCCTGACAACTATTTTAAAACAACAATCAACACAAGAAATTCAAACAAAAAAGAAACTTACTTTCAACAAGTTGAAACCAAGCTTTCAACATGATTCTTGGAAAGAAACCATCTTATATAATTTTTAATTCTGATTTTTTCTGCTTTATTTTCTCTAAAATTATAGAGAATTGCTTGATCATCTTTGTCATATGCCAGTATCAATTTATTGCCATTTTCAGAAAGACACAATGGGAATATAAACAATTGAGTACTGTCGTAACAATAATAATCTTGATGAAAAAGATATCGAAGACTCGAATAACCAATTTTAAGTAATCGAGTCCATGACTCTTCAACTCCAAATTCTTTCATATGCCATATAACAAAATATTTTCCTTTAATATTATGAGAAAGACATAGGCAATCCATCAACACTGAAATAGACGGCTCCACATGTGGCACTCTATCAAATCCCCGAGGGGGTAACAACTGGCGATATGTCTCTTTCCCTAAATCAAGCGAGATGATAACAAATTGGTCAATAGTAATAGATTTCCAATCATAAACCTCGTTATTTCGAATTGCCAACCAATTAATCGTGCCACTAACATAGATACCATCATTCACAAAAGGAGAACGAATCTTAAAGTGCAAAGGATCCACGGGAAAATCTTGAATATATCTCCATACACTATCTCCTAAACTAAAAACTTTCACCTCCGTTCCTTTCCCATTTCCCCGTGGACAAGACGCCACAACCTTATAAGTGTCATTTGAAATATCATAGCCAAAGGAATATTTATAAATTCTAACTTCATTCAACAGAAATTCCAAACGACTACGCTTTCTATTACTGTCGTAAACCCTAATTTTGTTAGATAACTTTGTTGCAGGGTTCTCAAAACGGGGCAAGATATCTCCTCCACTGTAGGAAAAATTACTGCGAAAGCAAAGCAATCCATTAGAGGAACCAACAAAATTTTTACACTCATTTTTCGTGGACAAGTGATTCGAATCGTGAGTAATTGTTATGGACGGATTCTCTAATAAACGAGTTAAGGGGAAGGGAATAACAACGGAAAATATGTCCTTCGATCCGAATTGAAGCAAAAGTGTTATGTGAGGGTTGTTTCTTTTGGAATGGTGAAGGTGTAATTTGACAAAAGAGGGTTCAGAGATTAAGGAGTTCCAAGACTTGCAGACACATCTGAATCGAGTGAGAGATTTGACAGTGAGGAATGATAATATTGGGGTGATTAGGTCAATGGAGAGGAACATAGCTGGAGGCGTGTTCATCGTTAGAGGCAGGCAGCTATGCCTATGCTGGTGGTTGTCAACTGTCAAGTATCATAACCCTAAGTCAAACTTGGGGATGAAAGATGATGTGATTTATATAAAGCTTTTGGTTAAGTAAATTTAAACTTATAAAAAAAATAAAAAGGATGAATATGCACTAGATGGAACTTAATCCTTCAACTTGAAGCAAATAAACATTGCAACAAGCGAGGAAACAAAATACACGAGACTATGATGGAAAATCAAAACAAATAACGTTGCACGGTAAAACAACCAAATCACGTGGAAACATTTATTTAACTAAAATAGAAAGAAAAAAAATGATTTGAAGGGTTTATTCTAGGCTTAAATTGATCCTAAATCAACCCTTCTTTGATAGATCAAGAAGAAACGAAAAATTCGGACGGTTAGGTAAGAAGAGGAGAAAGAGGAGTTAAAGTTTTTGTTATTTGTTGTTAGAAAAGATGCATAAATATTTTTTTTTATATTGAGAAAAATGTGCTTTGTTTTTGTTTTTAGTTTCTATAAAATAGTTTTTTGTTATGAAACTAATCTAAACAAGAATAAAGATAGAGAAAAATTGTAGAGAAAGAATACTCTATTTGTATTTTTTTTATAATGATTTGTATTATTCTCTTTATACATGTATAATTACTTTGCAATATTTTTTTAAGCGATTTACATTGCAATATGAATCATATTTATTAGATTTGATTATGAGTCATATTTATCTCAAAAAAAAAAAAAAGATTATAGTACAATACATTAAATCGACTATTGAACATCCGCTAAAATATTCAAAATTAAAACGCACAAAAGACCAAAACAATACAGTAACAATTTTGTTAAGTTGTTTTGGCTTTTGAATTCTCCATATTTGAAAGTGTTAATAAAATAACACAAAATAAAATAAAATATTTATATGACCATGTCTTTTATGAATCAATCAAACTCTACAAAATGCAGAAGATGAATTTGATAAAGTTCTGGAAATTTTCCAACAACTCTAGCAGTAGCACTTCAAAATTCATTCAAATTGCCTCAAAAATTGATGGAAATTGCCTAAAATATTTCAACAACTCTAGCATATAACATAAACACCACTGCGAGCAAGGGGAGATTGAAATATGAAACACACTTTGTCACTCCTTCTACTTCTATCAAGATACTCCTTATGCTAACTAAACCTGAAAGTAAATATTCGAAATTAAATATTCGTACCAAAGAAAAAATTAACTTATTTAAGTTTCATCATTAAGAAATATTGAGCGAAATAATAAGTGTTAATCAACAAATCCACATATGAAGATTCCAACAAGTTAGAAGTAGTTAAATGACAGTTGCATAGTTGTTACTAGCTGTTACTTGCACAGCAAGCTACTATCACATGTGTGTGATCTGTGCTAGCTTATCATTCTTCTCACTCTTCCAAATATTGTTAATTAGTAATGCATTGATTCTTTAACCATATATAATAATAAGCCAGAAAGAAATTGCTTTGTAATTGCCTCATTATCAAACCATGTTCTAAAAACATGATTATGAACTGACCAGGATTTTAAAACAGCGTAAAGAATCAACATAATAAATTCAAACAAATCATCGAAAAGAAACTTACTTTCAGCTAATTGAGACCAAACTTTCAACGTAATCCTTGGCAAGATGCCATTCTACTTCACAGTAATATCTAGAGAATTGCTTTACAGTAATATCTCTCCAATTATAGAGGATTGCTTTCTCTCTCGTCCCACATAATAATATCAATGTATTGCCATTCTCACAAAGACACACCGGGAACAAGAAGATCGACGATGGAGCGGCACCAAATTATGAAGATTCTGATAATTAATTTTAAGAAATTGAGTCCAAGACTCTTGAACTCCAAATTTCTTCATCTGCCATATAATAAAATCGGTTCCACGAAAATCATGACAAAAACAAAGGGAGTGCATCAATACAGCAAGAGTTGGTTGAACAGATGGCACTGTATCAAAACCCCAAGGGGGCAACAATTGGCGGTATGTCTCGGTACTCAAATCAAGCGAGACGATCACAAATTGGTCAATAGTAATATCAATTTGGAACTTATTTCGAATGGTCAACCAGTTAAGAGTCCCTCTCACATACACACCCTGTTCGATACTCGGATGCCAATGTTTAAAGAGTGAAGGGACACAGTAAGTAGGCACCACCGGAAAACTTTGAATATTTCTCCAAATATTATCACCGACACATAAAACTCTCACAAGGTTATCCATTAGATGGAACGCAACAATCTTATAAGTTTTGGTTGAATTATCGTAACCAAACGCAAACGTCCACCCGTCACGAGGCTTGCCAAGAAACACAATTCTGTTAGATAATTTTCTGGTTGCTGGGTTCCATATATAAAGCAAGATCTCGGCTTTATTATCGGTTAAATAATAACCGTATAAACAGAGCAATCCATTGTAAGAACCAACAGGCATCATAAATCCATACACATCATTCAATTGGAAATAAGGTTTATTGGCTAGGACGAAAGATGGGTTCTTCGGACGCAGGGGAAGACATGTGATACTGAAATTAGAGGAATGTCTGCATGGGATTGAAAATAGTGCGAGTTGCTTTTTTCGTGCGGATTGTTTAAGGTGTAATTCGACGAATGTGGGATCATCGGGGATGAGGGTTTTCCATGATTTGCAGACACACTTTAGTCGCATCAGATGCTTTACCGGAAGGAATGATAGGATTTGTATAATGAGTTCATGAGGGAGGAATATGTTTAACAATCGATTGTCATCAGAGTACTTCCGCCTCCGTGACTTGGGTTGAAGGGCATTCATGGAGTGTAGAATGTTGAAAGTGGACACCCTAACACAAGCTAGTTATTATTAGGTAATTTACTTACTTGAATGTGACGGCAATTGGTTAGTGTTGAAATCTTAGGGTCCGTTTGGTTCGAAGTTTTTGGAGGAAAGGGGAGGGGAGGTGAGGGATTATTTTAAATTTTTATGTTTGGTTCAATTTTTTAACGAGGGGAGGGGAGGGAAGGGAAGGGGAGAAGTAATTTACTTTTTTACTCTTAACCTTATAAACTCAAAATAAGGATTAAATTATAATGGATATATTACGTAAAAAAAAATCTAATGGATATATAACAAAAAAAATTCTAATGAGTAGAAAACCTAAATTTTTTTTGTTGTAAAAAAAAAATAAAACCTAGAATTTTAATATTCCAACAAGGATAATTTTGAATTTTAATAAAAAAATGAGGGTAATTTTGTCAACATAATAAATTATGTTTTACCTCGCCTCCCCTCCTTAAAAATCTCTCCCCTCACCTCACCTCCCCTCCCCTCCTTCTCAATTGAACCAGACAGACCCTTAGAGTGCCTTTGGAGAGCGTTGGAAACTTATTCAAGTCAAAATTGGGGATCATGTGATATATATGTATATATATAAAAGCCTTAAATATTTTCTTGATCTATAAGTCAAAAATATAAAATAAATATGTTTCTCGATCTTATTCAGAAAAAAAAAAACTAAAATAAAAAAATTACCCATATATTCAATCAAATTATATTACAGTAATATATATATTTGTAACAAAATAAAAATACTAATAGATATATTTATGTACCAAAGATATTAACAAATATATATAGTACGGAGTATAATATAAAAAAGATATTAGCAGATACAATATAATTTAAAAAAAAGATATTTTTTGTCGGCAAAAAAAAAAAATTTAAAAACTACTCTCTCCGTTCTTTTTTAAGTGTCCGTTTTGAATAGTAATAGCAAATTAAGAAAGTGTATTTTTGCACTTTATTTTCCTATTATACCCTAATTTTAATTCACCAATAAAATCCTATTTTTTTGCACACACTTTCTCTTTCCAATAAATTTAATATATTATGCACACAACAAAAAAACAAAATTTAATATGTTATGTACCAAAAAAAATAAAAAGATTTAGTTTTCCAAATATATAGCATTAATTAGTTTTATTGAAAAACATGAGTAATTGACAAAGGGTATAATTGACAAATCATACCCTTAAAATATCAAATGGACAGTTAAATAGAAACGCTAGATTCGACATTTTTGGACACTTAAAAAGGAACATAAAAAGGAACAGAGGGAGTAATATATTTAAGTGACATTATATATAATTTGCAAATTAGATTTTTCTTCACAAATATAATATGTTGATCCTATAAACGTGCAAAAAAATGAAAAATAAAAAAATTAAATGTCTAGGTGTGCATGTGTGTGTGATAGGTTGTTAGGCCGAATATTTACTTGTTGATAAAGAACCAGAGGAAAGAAAACAATTAGTGTAGCAAATCCTTAAAATTGTTGTAAAAGAGGGTTCTCTTGTTATTATTGATATAAAAAGGTCTAAAGAGATTGCACCTCTATTGTGGGAGTTGTCATGAATCTCGAAGATGATATCTTTCATGAAGAGTTGCACGAGAAAGTGGTTGGTAGCAGATTCACTTTGAGTAAGAAGACATAATTTTATCTAGTTCGAAAAATTGAGCTACTTATCAGCTAAACTAGACGGAGATACTTATTTGATAGATTTCAATAAAATTGAGAGTATTTATCAATTTCCATAAAATTAAGGACCAAGTTGATCGATCTGTACAAATTCAAGGACAAGTGGCGGCTTCCCTCCGCACCACTGTCCTTACCAAATCTCCACTACAAGAATACATGGTTTTTCCGACAGATTCAATATCAATTTACCGGCCGTTTTGGCCGCCGGTAATTTACCGGCCGCCTAAGCCGCCACAAAATGAAAAAAACGGCCGAAAAATTAAAAAATATTATTTTTGAAAAGCATCAGCGAGTTACCGGCCGCCTAAGCTGCCGCAAAATCAGCCTTGAACTTACCGGCGGCCTAGGCGGCCGCAAAATTTACACAGAATTCAAAAATAAATAGTACATTAATTTAATTGTATTACAAAAATAAAAAATTAACTTAATTGAATTTTGTTTTGAAGTCCATAGGTTCAATTGAGTTTTATTTGGAATCCATATCATTCATTCTCTCTTTATTTCACGTGACACTACTACTCATATTTGTTATTTTCTTTTCTCTCTTCAACAAAGGGATTTTGGAAAGAAAATAAACCTAGCCGCCAGCGGGTCCGGTTATTATACATAAGCAAAGCTTATGCACGCTGCATAAGTCCGGCCCAATAGCGTGCTGCCCAACCCAATTCCATGAATACACCCCCTTTTTACTCCTACACCGCAAACCCAAAACAAACGGGAAAACGTCCGTTACTTTCTTCGCATTACCGTTATTTCTTTTCAGTTTATTTTTAAATCACATTTATTGCAACCGTCGCCAAAATCATCCATCGTCCTCATCATCATCATCATCATCGTCATCGTCGTCGTCAATCATCACCGTCGTCATCGTCGTCAATCATCAACATCACTGAAACCGTCGTCATCATTGCAAGCAAGAATGGAAGGAACACATAAGCTTCAGAAATCGTTTTCCACAAAGAAAATGAAGAACACAACACAGGTTTTCTCCCACTACTTTCTTCTTTCTCATTTTCGTAAATAACATAACAATTTTGTGGTTGAGTTTGCATATTAATGAAAATCATCTTTGAAACCCTAAAAATTACAGTTTATTTTTGTTTTTTTTTTTAAAGTTTATTGTGATTCTCTGTTAAATTTGTTCATAAAATTGTTGAAAATGGTTTTTTAGTTCAGTTTGGCAAGTAATCGTAGTAATCTATTAATTTAACTTGTGTTTTCAATTTTGTTGTGACTTAGTTATTACTTAGGGTTGGAGATTTGTTGAATTTTATAGGATTGTGCAATTTATGATTGATGAAATTGAGTCAAATGTGGTTTCACTGGTTGAGTAGAATGTGATCATTGTGAACTTGTTAATACTGCTTGAAACCATTTGAGACAAGAATTGGTTTTAGCAAGATTTAAACTCAAACCATTTGATGCTGGTATTTGTTTAAACCATTGTGAATTTTATGATTGATGGAATTTAGTCAAATGTGGTTTCAGTGGTTGAGTAATGTGTGATCATTGTGAAATTCTTAATACTGTCTGAATTGGAGATTTGGTGAATTTTAAACCATTGTTTAAACTCATTTAACCTTTGTTGTGACTTAAAGAGTATTAGTTCAGAAAATGTAAGAAGATTGTTGTTTCTGCATGTGTTGTTCATTTGGAAAGAAGGTTAAAATGGTTGCAATGGAAAAATGTTATTAGAGTTAGAGATTAATTGGTCATTTTGGTCTAGTTGTGTAAATGAAGTTAGATTATTTCTGATTAAATGTGGAGGAGGTAGTAACAGCTTTTTATGAATGATAAATTATAATTAGCATTAGCAATATTACTAGCAACTTGAAGTTGGAGTATGTCTGAAACCATTTTTCACATTGAATGGTTTCAGAAAGTTTGCCTACAAAACCATTTGATGTAAATAATGGTTTTCCTTTGACTGCATATATAGAGTAATTACTGTAGATCTTATTCCTGTCTGAAACCAAATCCAAGTTATACATGTAACATGACTCATTCTCATCTTCTCTGTTTGTATCTTATTAATGTGTTGTTCTACTACTAATTTTTTGTATTTGTGTAAGCATTATGTTAGTTAACAAATCTCTTTTGTAGCTAAAATGATATGTTAGTTCTGAATTTATGTTAGGTAGTAAAACTCTTCTGTTTGTTCCAATTAGTAGTAGTAGTAGTAGTAGTAGTAGTAGTAGTAGTAGTAATACCAATATTAATCATATCACAAGACTATGTGAAAATATCATCAAATTGTGCCAAAACCATTCATCTGGACTTCCCTCGTCAGATTCTTCTGTAGCAGATTGTTCTTTCCTTTTTCTTTGATCCAGGTTAACAAATCTAAGCTAGGAAAAATTTCAACTTTCAGCCTTGGACTAACACCATATGACGAGGAAAATTCTGATGACCAAAATGCAATGAAGCATGGAAAAAGGATAGAAAAGAAGCCGGATCAAAAAAGGAAAGAACAATCTGCTACAGAAGAATCTGACGAGGGAAGTTCAGATCACAACAAAGCAAAGAAGCATGAAAAAAAAATAGAAAAAAAGCCGGTTCAGAAAAGGAAAGAACAATCTGCTACAGAGGGATCTGACGAGGGAAGTTCAGATGACAACAAAGCAAAGAAGCATGGAAAAAAAATAGAAAAGAAGCCGGTTCAGAAAACCCGTGCTAAAAGAAAACAACAAACTGTCGGAAAAGAAACTGATGAGGCAAGTTCCGATGAAGAAAAAAAAGACTTGGATGCCGATCAAAGGTTGAGGCACAAGCTTAGCATACCAAAGATTTATGACTTAATGAAGTCCATAGATGGAAAAAGAAGAAAACATGAGATAATTAAACTGTTGAACGAGAGTGGGTTTGGAGGAATGCTTCACATCTGCAAATGGACAAAAATCCACACATTTTTTGTGGAATGGATTGTCAAACGCTTTGAAAAAGACAATATGTGGATACGACTAAGCAATACGGACGTGTTGCCATTGAAAGAAGAAGATGTTCATAGAGTCTATGAGCTCCCAATGGCAGGGGAGCAAATCAACCCTAAGCTTTGCTCAGAAGCGGCAATAGGGAGGCTTAGGGCAGAGTTAGGATTGGATGCTAATAATGCTGCAATTGTCAATGTGAAAGAGTTGGAGAAAAGAATGGATATCATTGAGAACCCAACGGCATGGGTAAAGGGTGCGATATGTCTAATAATACATAATATTTTGTGCCCAACAAACAGAAGCTCTGTTTATCTACACTATGCTGAAGTACTTGAAAATGCTTCAACTTATAATTGGTGCTCCTATGTTCTCCAATATATGAAAGATGGATTGCAAAATCCAAAAGTGGCAAATCCATTAGCGGACTTCCACTTTCTAATGGTAATCATTCTTTCTCTCTCTCTCTCTCTCTCTCTCTCTCTCTCTTATATATATATATATATATATATATATATATATATATGTTTGTATTTGTATGTTAGCTGAATCCATTATATATATATGTCTGAAACCATTTTACAGAATAAATGGTTTCAGACAGTTGTCCTGCAAAACCATTTGATCTACATAATGGTTTCTTCCAAACTGCATGAAGAATGATGCTTATTATGATGATACTAATTATTTTGCAGATTAATTACATGGAGAAAATGGGGAAGAAAAGCCCATTCCTGACAGGAATATACAAGCGGCCATCGCTTTGTGATTGGGATGTCAAGATGGCTAACCAAGACCTTCAAAAGGTCCATGAGCTTATGGGGCTGGATAATGGATTGACATATGGGGTCAAAAGACTGCATAGCACAGAAGATGGACCGCTTGTAATGTGTTTTGATGCAGATACCTGTCCATTATCTAAGGTGAGCGAAAATTAATTATATTCATACAATGTTAATAAAACTGACAGAAGTCGCTCTTTTCCCTATCATCGACCTTTGTTTCATACCTGTAGTGTATTTGTATTCATGTATTTTTTTTTAAAACAATTGCAGGCAGAAGAGCATCTCAATTATTGTAGGGGTGCCATACGGGTATACACTACAGCAGCAGAGACCCTGCAGAGGAGAATAGCTGAGGGAAGTGTTGGAACTTCTAGAGAAAATGATCCAGTTCAAATTCAATCAAAAAAAGCTGAGGAGAATAAGAGGTCAAATAATGAAAAAGAGAAGGCTGAGAAGGATTCATCCATACCACAAACAAGCACTCAAGAAGAAGAAAGGTACTGCATTTAATTTTAAGTCTTAACATGGTTTAGTGATCACCTAATTGTAAGACTATGTACAATAACAACTTGAAATTGTTTGTTCCAATTCTGTTGGTATCTATGTTCTTGAAAACACTCAGAAACCATTTGTAATATCGAATGGTTTCAGGATGTTAAATTCTTGAAACCATTTATATTTTAAATGGTTTCAATATCTTTGCTTAAGATTGTTAAAACTAATATACTATCTATATCTTGCTAAAACAGTGAAGGTGCAAATTTGGATAATGACAATATTGCTGAAGATGACATCAATGCCAAAAGCGTTGATAAAGATGACGATGATAATAAAGATGATGAAGCAGATAAGACCAATGCCAAAGGCATTGATGAAGATGAAGATGATAAAGATGATAAAGCAAATGAGATCAATGCCAAAGGCATTGATGAAGATGACAATGCTGAATGGATTGATAAAGATGACGATGAAGGGGAAATCATTGCCAAGATTATTGATGATTCAGTGAAGGAAGAAAGCAAGATCATTGATGATTCAGTCAAGACATCAAGCAATGTGCAAGATGAGGTGAATGCCAAGGTCGTTGATGATTCAATGAAACAACCAAGCAATGCGGATAAAGAGTAAGAAATGATTATATATGATGTCTTTTAATGTTTTTTAATTTGTGATGTGTGAAATTGTTTGTTCCAATTCTGTTGGTATTTATGTTCCTGAAAACACTCAGAAACCATTTGTAATATTGAATGGTTTCAGGATGTTCAATGCTGAAGATGACAATGCTGAAAGGATTGATGAAGATGACGATGAAGAGGAAATCATTGCCAAGATGATTGATGATTCAGTGAAGGCAGCATGCAAGGTCATTGATGATTCAGTCAAGACATCGAGCAATGTGCAAGATGAGATGAATGCCAAGGTCGTTGATGATTCAATGAAACAACCAAGCAATGCAGGACTGACATTGACACAGGAAACTATCTTGAAGTTTCCAGAGTATCTTGCAGATGTGAATGAAGAGTAAGAAATGATTATATATGATGTCTTTTTCTGTTTTTTAATTTGTGATGTGTGAAATTATAATAACCATGATTATAATGTTTTATAGTTGTGATGTGTGAAATTAGTCTAACATCTAAAACCATATGTTTTAAAGTGTTTGTCAATGGTAGTTTTTGTCAATGGTTATGATACGTGATGACTGAAAACTAGCATATTTTTATATGGTTTCAGAATCAATACAAATGATTCAGAGACTGCAGGTCCAGCTACACAGGAAACAATGTTGAAGTTCCCTGAGTATTTTGATAATGATTCAACGAAGGAAAAATGCAGTCAAAGTCTGGCACTTGTGTTTGTACTAGAAGCAAAAGGTGGGGAGAAGCCTACCGAATGTAACGAAGAGATTGTTCTAGAGTAAGAGTCAATCAATTATACTTTACAATTGATTAATAAAATTCTGCACATTAACAATATCAACGGAATTCTGCAAAAATAACACTATAATGTTCAATTACTTGACAGTGCAACTCCATTAAGAACAGCATTGCCAGATGAAATAATTGACCTGGACAACGTCACGACAAAGAAAAGAAAAAAGCATAATATGCTTTATTCTGATAGCACATATCCGGAGCGGCGACGAGCGGTTAAGAAATCAAAATACCTCGAAAGCCCATATGATGATGCTGTCCATGAGTCTACTTCATTTGAGTTAGAGAAACAATTGTCAACATATGCTTGGAGCCCGGAGCTTGATCGGTAAGTGAAAACAATTACTAATTTAGATATAAATAACGGTTTTCTCTTGAACTGAATATATAGACTACAGTTTTTTAATCTGCATAATGCTTAATGGTATCATTTTTTCTAATACTACAAATACTATAATTGTATAGGCATGATCTTTTGTACTGCTCCAACAACAAGGCTCATCAGTATGCTCTAGAAAGGCAAGCTTTGTGGTCACTTCAACAAGATGAATGGGTGTCATGCTTGGTAATAAATGCCTGGGTCAACTGTTTAAATTGGAATCAACCAAGAGACAAAATGAAAAGATTGGTTACACCAATGATTAACTATGTATGCATTATATTCCATGAATATTAATGCTTTATTTTATTCATTAAGCTATATAATTGATGTTACTAATTAATTCTTATATAAACAGGTTGACCTTGGAAGACCTGGCGCGTTTGACAAAAATAACCCTGCTGCATTCGCGAGATTCATTGACCGACTAAGCAAGTTCAAGTACATTAACTGGAAGGATATGGACCCTAACAGTCTAGAATTGGTAAGTATCAGTTCAATATGGTGTTTAAATTTTGTTCATGTTTGGATCTGCTCTGAAATACTATTGGATATGTTCAAATAGTTGCCTGAAACCATTAAGTATAACAAATGGTTTTGCAGGACAGATGTCTGAAACCATTTTACCCAAGGAATGGTTTCTGAGACTTGTCTTACAAAACCATATGATGTACATACTAATTAAATGTATAACAGTCTAGAATTGATAAGTATCAGTTCAATATGGTGTTTTGGGCCTACAGTACAGCCTTGTTAGTACTTTTTTTCAATCTTTTTCCCTGTACATACTACAATTCTTTGGAACTGCGTTCATAGACTATACTACAGTTTTCAGATTTGACACATTTGCAATAGTAAATAATAGTTTTCTCATTGAATCTGCAGATCATGACACCGGCTATAATAGGGAATCCGGGAAACCATTATGTCTGCTTTGTTGTCAATTTGAAGAGGCAGAAATATGAATTCCTTAATAGCTTGACAGGAGATACATTGTACAATAAAAATGGCACAGCCACTGTATACAAAGATATGTTTGATGTGTGGCTGAATGAGGTACAAGTATTTGTGGCGGAACTCTATAAGCGAAGAAATATCCGCATGCCCTATAAGTTTAATGCATTTGAGTGGGATTCACCAAAGGTTCCCCATCAAGTTGACAAAGACAACTGTGGAATATTTTGTATGAGATTTCTTGCTGAATGGGTAGGGGACAACACACAACTGGATTCATTCAAAGGTTGGTCGAAAATGAAGAAAATTATGAAGGTTGCAAAAATGATGGAGCTTAGGATTGGAATTTGTTCAACCATATTAAACGACACAAGCAACTGTAGGAGAAACGTTGTGTTGAATGAAGCAAAAAAACACCATGAAAAGAAGCTTCAAAAGCTAGCAAAATGAACATGACATGAAACTTTTGTTGTTACTGAATTTCTGGATTACTTTTAATGTTTTTTTTATTGAGTTTGTGTGGTAAAATTTAGCTCTTAATTCTGTGTTTCAATACTCTTTAATCTGTCAGAAAGTACTATGTAACCCATTCTGAACACTAAATGGTTTCAGACAGTTGTCCTGCAAAACCATTTGATTTACATAATAGTTACAGGTAACTATAAGGAATCTAAGGAAGTACATTGTATGAACAATGGTTTCAATACTATTAATTGTAATATTTGCATTTGAGGTTAGAGAGACGATATGCTCTTATTTTCCTTATTTGAAGATGAATCTTTAGTGACACCGGTTATCCTCTACAATCGTTGACAATAATTTCTAGCTAGTAATAACAAATGATTACCAATTTAGTTTCACCAGTACTGCATTGGCTAGAAATAATACTCTATGGCTTTGATTTTGAAAGTTAATTCCTCATATTATCTCTTGTGCATGATCTGTAGAGTTGAGTATATATGAGGGAATGTGTAACATTTTCTTACATGTCATGCTTCATACCCATAATATGCAGTTAACTTTTTATTTATTTGGATTTTGGTTTCATATGTTTTTGTGGTTTTTAGTCTATATGGGGCATTTGTAGCTTCTGCTTGAATTCAAAATTCCTCTTAAGATTGATTAGATGGCAATAATGAGGAGTTAAATACCACCAATACCCCTTTTTTAACCAAAAATAAACACCACCATAGAATTTCACAGGCTTACAAATAAGATTTCAAATACAATTTTGCAATCAAACTTCAAAATATACAAGACCAATTGTCCTTGAAACCATACAACAATAACAATGGTTTCACTATATAACATCTGGAAACCATTTAATGTACTTAATGGTTTCACTGTATCAAAATTTTGATATGAGTATAAAATATATGTCTAATCATCAATATCTTACATTATCACAATTATGTCCTTGAAACCATTCAACAATAACAATGGTTTCACTGTATAACATCTGAAAACCAATTGATGTACTTAATGGTTTCAGGAAACTATTAGGAATTTAAATAACCTTGTTATCTACGGCTGGTACCACTTGTTATCTACGGCAGCAGAGGATGAATGATATTGATAAGAGGAAATTAAGTAAAGAAGGATGAAAGCTTAGAAATAGAAAGTTTTATTGATTCTAGTTCAAGCGTTGCTCTAAATGAAACAAAGGCCCCTATATATATAGGGAAAATTGGATCACTATTTGATCCGGTAAAAAGGAAACATTAACCTACAGTTGCCAGTAGACAGAAAACGACAAAAGAACAAAGGATGGTGGGATGATGCCGGGTGCTCACTGGGCCCCATCGTCACATCTGTCTCCACTACCCTACAAACAACTTTAAAAAAAAAAAAATTACAATCCACAAACGAACATCCACATACATATTATTTTGCCAACTTTTAATAAAGCTGATTATGACTTATTTGTCTTCTATTGCCGACATCAATTACTCATCTGAATTATGATTGATCACCAGCTGGTTCATTCTTGCTGGCTCTTGCCTTTCTTAGTTGTCATTGCCTGAATCAAGGCATCCCAGAAATCTTCCTGGGTAGGTTCTTCATCTGGCTGTGATTCTCCAGCTAGTCCTTCAAACATGTTTTGACCAATGGATCCTTGGGAAGAAGTAGACATATCATCTCCCTTTACTATTGTTGAGGGAAAAGTACTGAAAAACTGATTTTTCATATGATCCAATATTCTGACCATGATTTCTTCTTCTGATTCCTTAGGGTATTTCCTTTGGAAGTAGTCTTTTAAATCAGCCATGAAGTACTGATGGCTTTGTTCTTTTTTGCCTGTGGCTTTATCCTCGTTGATAACAATTTTTATCTTGGATATTAGTATCTGAATATCTTCAGTACTCATCTTGGTCCACCATTTGTAGAAGAAATTTCTTTCTAAAATGGGGATATTAAATTTATCTTTGGATATCGTTATAGTCCATCTCCATATCCATGGAATTTGAAATTTAATAAAAAATAAACAGGGACATTGTCCTGTAATAAGTTTACTGGAAGCTACCTTTGATATTAAAGGGCTATTATCACACCACGGAGTATATAATTCCGCGATTTCCTTAGGTAAAATTTCCAAAGAGGGACCAAATTTGATCCACCATTCAAAAAACCAATTTGGTATTGGTTTGTCCACAATCTCTGGATTCACTGAGAAAAACCAAGAATGTTTGTTCTTCGGATTTTGATAATAAAAAGCTTGGGTAAAAGCCTGGATATAATCCCAATAATTAAAGTAAATATATTTATTCTCAGCAATTTTTATTGCTTTTTCCCCATTTGGGTTTAGACCCCATTCTCTGGGTAATAAAATTTTATTTATGTGACATTTGCTAAAGTTTATAAAACTTTCTGGGTTATTATTTTGGTAATAATGAGTTACAGTTACTGATTCAGTAACTGTTAGTAAAATTTCTAAATTTGGCCTTGATTTGCCATAGAGTCCAGCATATCCTCTGGATTCTAGATATCTTGTTTTAATTGACCACCCATCATTATGGGTTAATGACAAATCTTCGTCATCAATGTAAATTATTTTTTCTGTGACAGGGTTTTCAAAATATTCAAATGCCTGTTCCTGGGGTTCATTAACCGTCATATCCTTGTAAGATATTATCTTACTTGAGGATGAAGATGAAGAAGGTTTTTCTTCCTTCTTAGGTGGGGCAGGCAATTGCCTGAGTTTTCCCACTGTGGTCCAATCCCCTATTAGAGGAATGTTAGTCTCCTGGTAAGGTAACATATTGTTACCCCCTCTTCCTCTGCCAATACCACGGCCAAAACCGCGGCCTCTTCCCCTATAAGGGGTTGTCATTTCCCTGCAAAAATTCACGGGTTAAGTAGTCAGCAAGAGAATTATTTTCCCCTTTAATATATTGAATGTCAAATTCAAAAGCAGATAGTTGAGCCTGCCAACTAGCAAAAATATGTTTTGCTACAAGGTTTTTAACATCCTTTTCTATTATTGACTTAGCAGAGCTGCAATCAATTCTTAAAAGAAATTTTTGATTTAATAAATCACTTTGAAATTTAGAAATACATTTTATAATGGAAAGCATTTCTTTCTTAATAGTCGAATATTTCGTCTGGGTTTGGTTCCATTTACCAGAGGTAAATCTAACCAAAACTTCTTTATTAGTTTCAGGAATAACTTGTTTTAATATTCCTCCATAACCAATATTGGAAGCATCAGTTTCCACAATTTTAAAAAACTTAGGATTTGCCAGAGATAAGCATGGAAGACATTTAACTCTGGTCTTAATTCTCTGGACTGCTCTAGTATGAGCATCTGTCCAAGGTTCAGGCTTATTTTTAAGCCTATTATAAAGAATGGCAGTATCACTGGATAAATTTTTATAATAGTCTGAAATATAATTCAAACTTCCTAAAAACCTTTGTAATTGAGTTTTGTCTAATATGATATCAGGAAATTTTGAAGCAAATTCAATGCTTCTTTCAATAGGAATAATAGTCCCTTGGTCAATCATATGACCTAAAAACCTAACTTTAGTTTGAAATATTTTCATTTTAGTAGCTGATAAAACTAAACCATTATGTTTAATAACATTTTTGAATATTTTTAAATGTTTTATATGTTGGTCAATTGTTTTAGAAAATACTAAAACATCATCAATATAAACTATTATAAATTCAGAATATGGATTAAAAATATCATTCATTATCTTCTGAAATTCAGAAGGGGCATTTTTTAAACCAAAAGGAAGGACATTCCATTCGAACTGTCCAAAAGGTACAGTGAAAGCTGTTTTGTACCTATCATTTTCAGAGATCTGGATTTGCCAGTATCCGGATTTCATATCAAATTTTGAAAAAATTAAGGAATTATTTAACCTATCTAATAAATCTTTTTTATTAGGAATTGGATATCTAATCCATTTTAAAACCTTATTAAGGGGTTTATAATTGATTACCAATCTAGGAACACCTCTTTCCTTCTCAGCAGCCTTATTTACATAAAAAGCAGTACAACTCCAAGGAGACTTAGAGTGGGTAATTAAACCTTTGTCTAAAAGAGATTGTATTTCTTTTTTACATAAATCTAAGTAATCATTGTTCATCTGAGCTGGTCTAGCTCTAGTAGGGATCTGACTTTCATTAAAGTCATCTATATAGGGAAGAGAAATAACATGTTTCTTCCTATCCCAAAAAGCATTTGGGAGATCCTCACAGATTTCTTTAGTAAATTCTTGTTCTAAAGACTTAATTTTCTTTTTAATATCATAATTTTCAAGTTGCTCATTTATATTAAGCAAACTAATTTCTTCTTTTAAAAAACATAATTGTTTTTCTTTTTTCAAAAGAATATCTTTTACTTCATTTAACATCCTAGTTTGTGGATCTGTTATGAATTCAAAAATAATTTTTTGGTCCTTTATGAAAGTAGTAATACCCTTCTGATCAATATTAACAATAGGCAAAATATTATGCAAAAAAGGAGTACCTAATATAATCCTATGAGTTAAATTTTTAACTAAGATAAAATGGGTTGGTAAACAAATATTCTTGTTACAAATATAGGCATTAGATAATTTATAATTAACTTGGAGTTTGTCTCCTCCTGCCTGAGTCAGGGATTGGGTGGTTTTAACAAAATATTTTGTTGGAATTATTCCTTCCTGGATGCAGTTAAGATCTGCACCACTATCCACGAGGGCAACTTCGTCCTCAAGAATAAAACTTTTGTTAATAACGAGAGTTATTTTCACAAACCATTTTTGTGATGTAACCCTTTCAAGAAGGCTAAGATAACTATTGCTAGATGATGGACTGTCATTATCAGAAACAATATTTTCTATTTTGTTAGAATTTTCTAATAAACTAATTCTTCTAGCTAAAACATCATTGTTTTTCTTTATATAAGAAATTTCAGATTTTAAAAGATTTATTTCTCGTTTTAAATCATTTATAGAAACAGGAGTTTCACGTTCATTAGAATGACGAAACCTAGATAAGACTTCGCTATAGGGGCCTTTGTTTCATTTAGAGCAACGCTTGAACTAGAATCAATAAAACTTTCTATTTCTAAGCTTTCATCCTTCTTTACTTAATTTCCTCTTATCAATATCATTCATCCTCTGCTGCCGTAGATAAAAAGTGGTATCATCGCCTTTCCCATACTGAACGATTCAGGTATATCTCAATTCCTTACTTTACTAATTGTAATGACAATTAGTTGCTGAATTCCTGTTATGGCTTGACAGCTAGTAATTAGATCTGATGAAAAAATTAGAAAAATTTAGTTTACCAATTTTCTTTGTTCTTTTGAACTTGACATATTTCTTAGTGTAAGGCTTGATCCCGTTTTTCCCCAAGGAGGGAGTTGGTTGATCTTTTGCCTGTTTTTCCTAAGAACTATGTAACTTCTGAGATTTGAGACTCTGTCTGTCTATCCCTTCGGGTTGATAGTTAAACGCTGTTTGCGTTTGCTCAGAAGACTGAAGATAGGTTGACAAAATTTTATTAATAGTTTCATCAGATAAATTTACTACTCTGCCCAGCCATAACAACCCTATTAAACTTTATGGACGACCCTGAAGATTATGATAGTAATCAAAATAATTTGATAAAAAATGAAGATTCGATAGAATATCCAAAAAATTTGGAAAAATTAAACAGATGGACTATTCCTTCTGTCCCTTCTAAACAAATTTATAAATTTGGAACCTTTGACATATTATCTCGTTATGCTGTTAAAACAGTTGAGCGGACTATTCAAGTTACTGGTAATACCAAAACTATAAAATTATTAAGTAAAACAGATTTACTTCCTTTCAAGGGATATAATTTTATTCATATTGGATTGATCCAAATAGCCTTTAAACCTTTAACTATGTTAGGGTTAAATTCTAGTATAATGGCTTATGTTAGAGATGGCAGGTGTAAAGATTTTAAACCTTCTCTAGCCGCTTTAATTGAGACAAGTCTGTGTCATGGACCAGTATATTTTGATGTTTCACCTAATTTAAGTTTATCTTTAACTGATAAGCATCTAAGTGATGCTATGCAATTAACTATTCACACCAATGGTTATAATTACAAAACTGGTAGTGAAATAATAGCAATATGCTATAGGGTTTATTACAGAGTCTTAAATACTCTTAATCCCAAGGCGAAACAAATATCGTTTCCTGGAACTACAACCTTAGTCCAAACTAATTTATTAACCTCTAATATTGCAACAAATAGGTTAATAAAATGGAATGAAATAAATTTTCCTGAAACATGGACATTACCTCAAGAAGTTGATCCTGATCCTATAATAAATACGGATACAGATCAAATTTCTCAAACTACTGAGGGAGATATTGAAATAAGATTTACCCCTCAGAGGAGTATTAAAATTCCTAGATCTATGTCATCTATCCCTAGAACTATGTCATCTAGGTACTCTATGAGCGAGTTCCATACTGCCCCTATAGAACTTTCTAGAGCCTCTACTTCTCAAATAAGAGAAGATATCGAATCCGTTGAAAATATTCGGATAAGTGAAAATAAAATTCCTCAAGGAATATATCAAAAGAATATTTCTCAAAGTAGGGAATCTCCTACCCAATCCGAAATGAGTTTCCATTTATGATGGATCTTTCCCCAGGAAGTAGTTGGAGGAAACTCATCAATGATGAGTTTAACCAAGATAGATATAAAGATTTCAGAAATTGGTATTTCAAAAAATTCAAAGATTTTGAATTAGAAGAATTGAAAGATAAATATTATGATTATTTATCTGAAATACAAAGTTATGTTCCTTTTGTAAAATGGTTTGTTAAATATTTTCACAACAAAGTTAAAAGTGAAATTATGGTTTTACAAAATAAAAATTGGAATACCCATAGTGGAGAAATCATAACTTCTCCTTTCCCTCCGGAACAGACTATAAGTTTGGGAAAAAATGTTGAAGCTACAGCTTATTTAAACCTCCAGAATCAGAAGGTTGAGAATGATTATATTACTCTCAAAGAACTAAATTCGATTATTAAATCTCAAAATTATACTAATACTTTCCTTATTTGTCTAGGTGACCAATTTATGTCCCTAGAAAAAGATATTACTGATTTAAAAAGACTCTTTGAAGAGCAGTTGGCTAGACAAGATTTAATTCTAAATCAGTTAGATAAGAATAAAATTGATAGTGAATCCTCAGAGATTATTATTAATAAAGATGTCCCTATCATACAACCACCTATAGCGGTGGAAGGATTTAAATTAAAATCCAATAACGATGAATTTGTTCATGTTTTAGAAGAAAAACTTAAGCAACTTCGCTTAAATGTCTTATCTCAGAAAAATATGTCTGACACCTCTGATATAGAGGATATTGACCAGTTAGCAGAAATGTTTGCTAATCATGAAATTAATGATCATGTTGCACAAATAAATCCTATTTATGCTCCTAAGCCAGTAGAAAAATATTATTATAAGAGGCCTTCGCCTCAAGATTTACTCTTTGAAGAAACTGAACCCTTTCAGAATTCCTATTCTGGAAAGGCCATTTATGAATGGAATATTGATGGCTTAAATGATAAGCAAATCATTGATACGATACATAGAATAATTATGTACTCGTCTGTTTGTAAACAGCAGGGCAATTCTGATAGCTCTATAGCGTCGTTTATAACAACTGGTTTTGTTGGCCAATTAAGAGGCTGGTGGGATCATTATCTCACTGATGTTCAGAAGAAAGAAATTCTTTCTCATAAAAAGCTTATAAAAGTTGAAGGATCAAATAATAGTACTACTATCACTACTACTGGAGAGGAAGATGCAGTTTATACACTGTGCCTCTCTATTCTACAACATTTTGTAGGAACAAATATACCCATTGCTGAGAAATTGCAAACATTATTGCAAAATCTTAGATGCCCATCTTTAACTCATTTTAGATGGTATAAAGATACATTTTTATCCAGAGTTTTTCAATTAAAAAACCCCAATTCTATGCATTGGAAATCAAAATTCGTAGATGGTTTACCTCATCTTTTTGCTGAGAGAATAAGACAAACTCTTAGAAATAATAATGATGGAATAAATATTAATTATTCTGATTTAACTTATGGCCAAATTATTAGTACATGTATTAATGAAGGCTTAGCTTTATGTAATGACATAAAACTTAAAAATCAACTTAAGAAACAAAAATTAACTGAAAAACACCAACTAGGTGAATTTTGCGAGCAATTCGCTTTTGATGTAGAAAAACCTCCTGAGAGCAGGAAGAAGGGTAAAATAGATAAATCTAGACCCTATAAAGGTAGAAGAAAAGACCCCCCAGATACTTATAAGTATCAGTATAGGAAAAAACGTAGGAAAAATTATTCTAAACCAAAACCTAAGGATTATACTCCTAGCTTTAGCAGGAAAAGAAAAGCTAAAAAGCTTGACATAACTTGCCACAAATGTGGAAAGGTTGGCCATTATGCTAACCAATGTAGGACTAAAAAAGCCCTAAATGAAATTGAGGATGAAGAACTTAGAAACCAATTAGAAAAGGTTCTTCTTATTAATTCTGAATCTGATATTGAAACCTCTGAAGATGATGTTAGCTATAGCTCCTCTTCAAATACTTTTGATGATAGCGATAATGATAATAATTGTCAATGCAATGAATTAAGCTATTGGAAATCCATAGTAGAGATGAATGGTTTAAATGTTTTAACCAGTGAACAGGATGAAGCTTTAAAAGCTTTAGAATCTATCCCAGATGATAATCTGAGAAGGAAAATGATAGAAATCTTAATAAGGGATAATTCTAGGGAAAAAGCTCCTTTAATTAAAGAAGCCCCTTATCAACTTAGCGAAGTCTTATCTAGGTTTCGTCATTCTAATGAACGTGAAACTCCTGTTTCTATAAATGATTTAAAACGAGAAATAAATCTTTTAAAATCTGAAATTTCTTATATAAAGAAAAACAATGATGTTTTAGCTAGAAGAATTAGTTTATTAGAAAATTCTAACAAAATAGAAAATATTGTTTCTGATAATGACAGTCCATCATCTAGCAATAGTTATCTTAGCCTTCTTGAAAGGGTTACATCACAAAAATGGTTTGTGAAAATAACTCTCGTTATTAACAAAAGTTTTATTCTTGAGGACGAAGTTGCCCTCGTGGATAGTGGTGTAGATCTTAACTGCATCCAGGAAGGAATAATTCCAACAAAATATTTTGTTAAAACCACCCAATCCCTGACTCAGGCAGGAGGAGACAAACTCCAAGTTAATTATAAATTATCTAATGCCTATATTTGTAACAAGAATATTTGTTTACCAACCCATTTTATCTTAGTTAAAAATTTAACTCATAGGATTATATTAGGTACTCCTTTTTTGCATAATATTATTCCTATTGTTAATATTGATCAGAAGGGTATTACTACTTTCATAAAGGACCAAAAAATTATTTTTGAATTCATAACAGATCCACAAACTAGGATGTTAAATGAAGTAAAAGATATTCTTTTGAAAAAAGAAAAACAATTATGTTTTTTAAAAGAAGAAATTAGTTTGCTTAATATAAATGAGCAACTTGAAAATTATGATATTAAAAAGAAAATTAAGTCTTTAGAACAAGAATTTACTAAAGAAATTTGTGATGATCTCCCAAATGCTTTTTGGGATAGGAAGAAACATGTTATTTCTCTTCCCTATATAGATGACTTTAATGAAAGTCAGATCCCTACTAGAGCTAGACCAGCTCAGATGAACAATGATTACTTAGATTTATGTAAAAAAGAAATACAATCTCTTTTAGACAAAGGTTTAATTAGACACTCTAAGTCTCCTTGGAGTTGTACTGCTTTTTATGTAAATAAGGCTGCTGAGAAGGAAAGAGGTGTTCCTAGATTGGTAATCAATTATAAACCCCTTAATAAGGTTTTAAAATGGATTAGATATCCAATTCCTAATAAAAAAGATTTATTAGATAGGTTAAATAATTCCTTAATTTTTTCAAAATTTGATATGAAATCCGGATACTGGCAAATCCAGATCTCTGAAAATGATAGGTACAAAACAGCTTTCACTGTACCTTTTGGACAGTTCGAATGGAATGTCCTTCCTTTTGGTTTAAAAAATGCCCCTTCTGAATTTCAGAAGATAATGAATGATATTTTTAATCCATATTCTGAATTTATAATAGTTTATATTGATGATGTTTTAGTATTTTCTAAAACAATTGACCAACATATAAAACATTTAAAAATATTCAAAAATGTTATTAAACATAATGGTTTAGTTTTATCAGCTACTAAAATGAAAATATTTCAAACTAAAGTTAGGTTTTTAGGTCATATGATTGACCAAGGGACTACTATTCCTATTGAAAGAAGCATTGAATTTGCTTCAAAATTTCCTGATATCATATTAGACAACACTCAATTACAAAGGTTTTTAGGAAGTTTGAATTATATTTCAGACTATTATAAAAATTTATCCAGTGATACTGCCATTCTTTATAATAGGCTTAAAAATAAGCCTGAACCTTGGACAGATGCTCATACTAGAGCAGTCCAGAGAATTAAGACCAGAGTTAAATGTCTTCCATGCTTATCTCTGGCAAATCCTAAGTTTTTTAAAATTGTGGAAACTGATGCTTCCAATATTGGTTATGGAGGAATATTAAAACAAGTTATTCCTGAAACTAATAAAGAAGTTTTGGTTAGATTTACCTCTGGTAAATGGAACCAAACCCAGACGAAATATTCGACTATTAAGAAAGAAATGCTTTCCATTATAAAATGTATTTCTAAATTTCAAAGTGATTTATTAAATCAAAAATTTCTTTTAAGAATTGATTGCAGCTCTGCTAAGTCAATAATAGAAAAGGATGTTAAAAACCTTGTAGCAAAACATATTTTTGCTAGTTGGCAGGCTCAACTATCTGCTTTTGAATTTGACATTCAATATATTAAAGGGGAAAATAATTCTCTTGTTGACTACTTAACCCGTGAATTTTTGCAGGGAAATGACAACCCCTTATAGGGGAAGAGGCCGCGGTTTTGGCCGTGGTATTGGCAGAGGAAGAGGGGGTAACAATATGTTACCTTACCAGGAGACTAACATTCCTCTAATAGGGGATTGGACCACAGTGGGAAAACTCAGGCAATTGCCTGCCCCACCTAAGAAGGAAGAAAAACCTTCTTCATCTTCATCCTCAAGTAAGATAATATCTTACAAGGATATGACGGTTAATGAACCCCAGGAACAGGCATTCGAATATTTTGAAAACCCTGTCACAGAAAAAATAATTTACATTGATGACGAAGATTTGTCATTAACCCATAATGATGGGTGGTCAATTAAAACAAGATATCTAGAATCCAGAGGATATGCTGGACTCTATGGCAAATCAAGGCCAAATTTAGAAATTTTACTAACAGTTACTGAATCAGTAACTGTAACTCATTATTACCAAAATAATAACCCAGAAAGTTTTATAAACTTTAGCAAATGTCACATAAATAAAATTTTATTACCCAGAGAATGGGGTCTAAACCCAAATGGGGAAAAAGCAATAAAAATTGCTGAGAATAAATATATTTACTTTAATTATTGGGATTATATCCAGGCTTTTACCCAAGCTTTTTATTATAAAAATCCGACGAACAAACATTCTTGGTTTTTCTCAGTGAATCCAGAGATTGTGGACAAACCAATACCAAATTGGTTTTTTGAATGGTGGATCAAATTTGGTCCCTCTTTGGAAATTTTACCTAAGGAAATCGCGGAATTATATACTCCGTGGTGTGATAATAGCCCTTTAATATCAAAGGTAGCTTCCAGTAAACTTATTACAGGACAATGTCCCTGTTTATTTTTTATTAAATTTCAAATTCCATGGATATGGAGATGGACTATAACCATATCCAAAGATAAATTTAATATCCCCATTTTAGAAAGAAATTTCTTCTACAAATGGTGGACCAAGATGAGTACTGAAGATATTCAGATACTAATATCCAAGATAAAAATTGTTATCAACGAGGATAAAGCCACAGGCAAAAAAGAACAAAGCCATCAGTACTCCATGGCTGATTTAAAAGACTACTTCCAAAGGAAATACCCTAAGGAATCAGAAGAAGAAATCATGGTCAGAATATTGGATCATATGAAAAATCAGTTTTTCAGTACTTTTCCCTCAACAATAGTAAAGGGAGATGATATGTCTACTTCTTCCCAAGGATCCATTGGTCAAAACATGTTTGAAGGACTAGCTGGAGAATCACAGCCAGATGAAGAACCTACCCAGGAAGATTTCTGGGATGCCTTGATTCAGGCAATGACAACTAAGAAAGGCAAGAGCCAGCAAGAATGAACCAGCTGGTGATCAATCATAATTCAGATGAGTAATTGATGTCGGCAATAGAAGACAAATAAGTCATAATCAGCTTTATTAAAAGTTGGCAAAATAATATGTATGTGGATGTTCGTTTGTGGATTGTAATTTTTTTTTTTTAAAGTTGTTTGTAGGGTAGTGGAGACAGATGTGACGATGGGGCCCAGTGAGCACCCGGCATCATCCCACCATCCTTTGTTCTTTTGTCGTTTTCTGTCTACTGGCAACTGTAGGTTAATGTTTCCTTTTTACCGGATCAAATAGTGATCCAATTTTCCCTATATATATAGGGGCCTTTGTTTCATTTAGAGCAACGCTTGAACTAGAATCAATAAAACTTTCTATTTCTAAGCTTTCATCCTTCTTTACTTAATTTCCTCTTATCAATATCATTCATCCTCTGCTGCCGTAGATAAAAAGTATATATATATAACCATTTTATTTGAAACTGTGATGTGACTTAGATTATGTCATTGAGTCAACAAATAAAATATATGTCTAACCATCAATATCTTATGTGTAACAAAAAACATCAAATGACCAAGTACGATTAATTCATGACTAATGCACTTGTAACAGACTCTACTACAAAGTTATACCATAAAAAAAAAATTAAGAAATGCAAATATATCAATCAGTAGCCTCTTTCCCCTTTTGAGCCTCATCATCTCTCTTTTGATTCTTCAGCTGAATAATGAGTTTTTGCCTCTCTCGCCTCTCTTGCCTATCTCTAGACATTTCATAATCAGGTTTAAGTCGCTTCTTTGATCTAATTGGATTTGATCTTGCTTTGAACTTTGGAGCAGTGGACTTTACCCCATCAGATGGTTCACTAGCAGCAGCTGTATTGGAAGATTTAGATGGCGTCCCGGACGATGGGCCAGTATGAATACCTTTACAAATAAGCAACTCCTCTGCATTTTTCCCAGCTTCAAGAACACCATTAAGAAAAATTTGAGAAGCCTCGGGATCTACACAAACACGTGTAGACAGCTGAACTGTAACAGCACAAATTTGTTGATATCGTTGTGCTTGAGTCGTAGCTTCAGTGGCAACATTGACAGTGGAATTCAGCTTATCAAACGACTGACGCGCATCTCTACACCAACGCTTTAAAACATATTCTGCAGGTATTGTTTTCAAACCATGGCATTGGACAGAACCACCTAAAAACTCTAAGATTCTGAAAACATGACGACATAAAAAACCTCTGTTCTCAAACATACGACATGTACAGCTCATTCTTTTGTTCTCGGTATCAATTGTCACAACCCTTTCATCAAGACGATCATGATCTTCAGAAGTTGAGGAAAGATTTTCATTAATTACTTCATCCAAGACATCATGATTTGAAAGCCCAACTACTTCATTACCAGCATCATCATAATTAGCAGCAACTACTTCATCAGGTTCATCAACCTGTTCAATGGTAAAAACTTTGAAAACCTTATTGAAGGCAGACACTTGAGTTGTGTCCTCTTCATAATAGTATTTGAATGAAAGATCATACTGCCTATGAATGAATGCAAAGCTAGATGGTGTGTACTTGTTTACCACGGACCGCATCAGCTGACTGTTTGGATAATTGTTTTTTGTTCTAGTATTTGCAGCCTTGAAGTCAAACTCAGCATGGTTATCCCTCATTCTCTGAACCATCATGTTAAAATGACTAAAGAATCGAACAAGTGAATGGTCTGGCTGCAGAAATCCACGGAGAAAAGCATTGAAAGACTCACTTAATTGAGTCATTTTCAGACCAGCTGTAAAATGTGACTTGACCCAAGCTGAAGACCAATGCATACGATTCTTGTGAGTTTGAACAAGCCAACTAAAGTCTGAAGTTGGCCTTCCATCAAAACAATTTTTCATCATTTGATCCCAATTGTAATCAAAATCAGCTTCATTGTCGACACTTGAAATCAAGATATTTAACTCATCAAAAAAAGCACTGTTTGCGCGAGACCCAAGGTTTTTCTTTGCATTCTCTGCCATATGCCATGAGCAAAGTCCATGAAAAACACCTTAAAAAATGTTTGGAACTGACTTCAACAACGCACTAGCCTGGTCTGTGTATATTGTCTTTGGTTTCTTATTTGCCATACACCTCAAAAATGTTGTGAACAACCAATCAAAAGTAGCTGCGGTCTCATCATATAGTAGGGCAGCATCAAACAACACACTCTTACGATGATTATCAAAGCCCATGAATGCAGCTGAAAATGGAAATAAACCAACTCAGAAACAAAAAACACCATATATAAAAATTACATTATCACAAAACCATTAGTGTTGTTAAATGGTTTCAATATGTTATACAATGCAACTATTACTATAGTTAAATGGTTTACCAATGGCCTACATTAAAAATTATAAATAACAAATCTGCATTTAGGAAAAACACCCTCTCATAACATCAGAATACTAGATATATCTTAAAGTACAATTTTAGTTAGATGACGATAATGATGGAACTACTATTTATATACTATTTTGCTGGAAACCATTACTAATGTTTAATGGTTTCAACATGTTGCAGGAAGGAACCATTTTTTTTTGTTAAATGGTTTCAATATGAGAGAAGTCCAAAAAACAAATTTAAAACCATATGAAAGAAGTTCAGAAAACAAACCTAATGGGCGATACTGATTGTTGGTTCGGTAAGTTGTATCAAAGCTGATAACATCACCAAATAAAGCATAATCAAGCTGCATAATCCCATCTGCCCAAAAAATACTAGCTATATCTTCCGCAGCATCAACTTGAATATCATAATAAAAGGATGGTTTCGAGAGCGCTTCAGTTCTAAAAAATTCTTGAATCACAGTTGCTTCACCAACCACCATCTCTTTCTGACGTTTCGTCATCAGATAATTCTTTAAATCCGAAAATCGAAAAGGGAGATTATCTGTGCCTCCAACTCCCTGACCCATGACTTCATAAGAAGTTCTCATCGACATTCCAGCTTTGGAATTGATTACAGCTAGTTGTCCTTGCACTTCATTGACTTCTCTAAATGATCTCAAAAAACGTCCATGCTCCGCTTTATGTAACGGGTGACAATGAGGCACATCCCATTTGTATATCTTATATACATTCAGAGTTTCATCCAACTTCAAAGAAATGCCAGCTGTACAACCAACCCTTTCCTCAGGTTTTTCTTTTACTTTCTCAAATTCAACAACAACCGGACTATCTGATGTTGGTTTGTTCTTCGGATCAAGCAAACTTCCTTTCTTGTAACCTTGTTTGTTACAAACATAGCGTAGATAATGTATTTTATCAGATGGCTTATTCTGTGAATTCTTTTTTGATTTCAACATAGTCCGAATTGAAAACCCACTATTAAATGCATAATCACCATAAAACTTTTCAACCTCTTCAATAGATTTAAAAACAAGAGACTCCCAATTTTCTTTTTTATCAAGACGTGTTTCAGAGCTATCAACAACAGCCAATGGGCCAGAGCTATCAACAACAACCAATGGGCCAATTTCAGATGAACTGGACATCAAATCCATTGAAAACAGCAACAATCCCTATAAACAAAGATAATTTAAAAGTAAGATATCAACTGAAACAACAAGAAAAGTAACATCCATACAGTAGTATACCTAAAATACCATTTACATAGCCAATCGTTGTTCTTGAAACCATTTCACAATATTAATGGTTTCACTGTATAACATCTGGAAACCATTTAAAAATAATAATGGTTGCATATAATTTAAAGCCAACTCAACTATATAGTTAAAAGTTTCACCTTGTCTTCTTATTCCTGTAGCTGGAGAGTTTTTCTTGGAGTTACTCACTAGTGCAGTGCTGAAAATCAAAGACTCGATTGCCCACCACTTATGTGATCAAGAGTCTGTCATAACAAAATTGTCAATTATACACCAAAATTCAGAAGAGTGGTGATCAGTACTACCAGTCAATAACAAGGGAATGAGTACAACTATGACACAATCATGATTTAAAATTTACTGTCATAGGTCTCAACGTGATTTCGAATCCGGAAGAACTGGGCACAATACTAGAAAGGAGGATTCATTCCACAAATAGTGTTTGTTGATTCAAAGATTAATAGAACAAAAGACACATGCAACATTCTTTGTCAATGGCTTAATGAAAAAGAACTAAAGCATCAACATTCTACCTACAAGCTGCTTGTAACCAATTTATTAGTCTCAAGGAGGATTCACTAATGCCTTAAATATTTTGGCTTTAATATTTTGAAATCAAACTTAAATTAAACAAGAACATGGGAAATAATCATAGTATAAATTTGTGAGAAGCAGAATTTTAGTTTGTGTATGTATGAAGAAACTTAGTTTGTAGAATTAGCTGAGATACGCATGGATGTCTTCTTAGCTCTTCATTCTTTATTTGTGTACAGGATTTGTATAAATTTTTGTAAAATATTTGATTCGATTATTAAAGTTGTTGTAAAGGTGGCATTCACTAAATGAGCTAATTTGCTTACTCCTGAAAATCATGTTCCTGTCTTTGCACTTCCCCTTTCCTAAAAGTCATCATTAAGAGTGGAATAAATCATTTCTAGCTCACTCTCAGAATTCTACATCAGGTTTGGTTCCTACTAGATCTTTGATACTAATAACAGACCAAAATTATGCTTCTTCACCAATTTATTAGCTTATGGTAACCAAGGATTTCCTCCTTTTACCGAACCGTTGATCTAACACATATCGAAGAGCAGAAGTGGTGATGACACAGATCTGTTACTCAAGGCAATCACCTCAGAAAAAATAAAGAACCTCATTGAAACCATAAGAGGGCTAATTTGGTTTCAATACACTAAAAGTGTATAATTATACTTTTTCAAAACAACCAATTATCAGAAAAAGTTACTGATCAACACTTTTTCAAAACAACCAAACTAAACAAAACCATTTTAGCATATGATTTTCCCTAAATCCAATTTTAGGTTTACACAGATGTAGTTTGAGCAGCAATTAATTTCCATGCAAATCAGTAAAATCAGTATAATATAGATCAAAATCAAAAAAATCAGTAGAAATAAAACTCATGAACCAACCTCCTAATCGAATGTGATGACTGAGATTCTGATGTGATTCCAGCGATGTTGCCGGCGATATCGATGAATGATGAAATCAGTGCCAATGATTATGATTTCGATGATGATGCTTTCGCCAAATGATGCAATCAGTGACAGTGATGATGATCTCGGCGACGGAGATCGTCGGAGAGGGATTGCTTAGCTCCTGTGAAAAAATCCGTTATCTCGTGTGACGGAATCCGTTAGCTCGTGGGCATGTGTGAGATTATTACACGTGTAAGTGAATCTGAAGGTTGGGGTTTATTTTCTCTAACAGGCCGTGATTATAACACGTGTAAATGACATCTGATGGCTGTGCTTTACTTATGCAGCGTGCATAAGTTTCAGGCTTATGCATAATATCCTTTGCCGCCGCCAGCCGCCCACAAAGAAAAATCCCTCCAACTTGGTTTTGTTACCATCAAATCTCATCCATCCTATTGAACCTTCTTCATAATCTTTCTCTTATTTTTTTCATTTTTTGTTGGAGTGGTGGTTATAATATTTGTAGATGTAGATCTTGATCACCTAACACTACCTTTTAAAAAATCATCACCATGAAAACCCTTTTCTCCTTCTCCTCTACAAAACCCACAAATAAAAATCAAGATTGGAATACATTTGCAGTTAACCACCATGCCGGAAATTGTAGCCACTGCGCCGGAAAACGTCATCACCGTGCCGGAAATCGTCATCATTGTTTCTGTTATTGCTAGATCTTTTTCTTTCTAGATCTGTTCTTTTTAATGGAAATTAGAAAGGTCATTTTTTGTTTGAAACATGCTAAGCTCTTTCTTTTCTTCTGCACCATTTTTTGATTATGTTATAATCTATTGCTTCAATCTGCAGGATCTGAGGAGAATAAAATAATGAAAAGTTATATCGAAATTGGGTTGAAGATTTATTAAGATTGATTGTGTTTAATAAAATTAAAATTAAAAAAAGATGATTATCCTATGTGTTTGATAAAAATAATTAATAAACATAATTTTAATAACATAATTTTTTTTTAAAAAAGTATCTAATTTTTCGGCCGCCATGGCCGCCGGTAAGTGGTGTCAGATGAAGGCTTAATTTTGCGGCTGCCATGGCCGCCGGTAAGTGCTACCGGCGCCTGTTTTTCCGGCCGATTATGGCCGCCGGTAAATCTGCCAGTTTTTTTATTTTCCGACCGTTTTTCTTACTTTCCGGCCGTTTTTTGCGGCCGCTAATCGAGTGTTTTCTTGTAGTGCTCCGGCCAACTACAATCCTCTTCGTCGTGGTAGTGTTTGGCGGTGGTTTTGGAGGAGAACCCCTTTACGGGTTGTGATTTTGTGTTTGGATCACTGGATTTGTTTGAGCTCCGGCAGTGGTTGTTTATCGTCGTGGCTGGGTATTGGTTTTTTCGTCCTCTGGGTATTGGGTTTTGGTAGCTTTGATTGCGCTACGCCATGGCCGGGTTTGCTAGTTTCGATTTTGCACCGGCGGTTTTTGGTGGTTTTTGGTTGCGTATGTGGTTTTGGCGGATGCGCTAGTAAGGGTGTTGGTTGATGGAAGTTTTTGTTGGTCGCTGCAGCAAGTGGTGGGTGTTAGATGCGGTGTTTGTTGCAGTTTTTGCGGCGGTTCTAAAATGATTTCTCTATGTCAAAACTTTTTCCTTTGCCAACATTTTCCAGAGTCTTCTTCGGCTGCCACACAATCAAATCGCAAATGTAGAGTTTTTGCTTAGACGAGAGGTTTCCGGAAGTCTTCACCGAGTTGGTTGCTTTGGTGGGTTGGAGTTTGTTTAGATATGTGTGGAGTGTAACAACGTTTACTTTTAATCCAGAAGTGTTTGGTTTGGCAAAGGTGCTTATTAGGGAGAGATGGTTCTGTTTTGTTTCAGTTTAGCAATGTTCCACTCGGATTTTGGTTTTATTGGGTAGGAGTTGGAGTTGAAGTTGGATGATAGTGTGTCCTTGTTTGAATGTCAATGTTGTTTTTATACTTTATCTCACCAATTGTATGTTATGGTTGAACGTTGTAATATATTTGCTCATTCAAAAAAACTCCTTTTTTTAAAATGGTGCATTGTATTTCAGGGTCTCGCAAAAACCAGGATAGGACTTTCAGGCTCAAAGAGCGCTAATAGAAATGCTTATAAATTCTTTACCAAAAAAAAAAATTGAAATGCTTATAAATTTTCATCAACTGATCAGTCCTAACATTGATAATCAGTCCTAACACTGATAACAATAAATTAACTATGTCTTTATATATATAATATGAGTCAATTTTTTACCAACTTGATCAATATAAAATTGAGTATACAAAGAACAATGTGTACATGAATTACAAAAAGGAGCAACACTTGCTTGAGCACAAGATTTAGGCACACACACACAAATCGAAATAATTAAAAGAAAAATAAAATTGTCACATCAATTCACATCACTTCCATCATTTTTTTCTTTATTTTTATTTGTTTCTTGTGAGTGTGTCTAATAAATATTATTTGTATTTGTGACTATATAAGTATTTCTCTACAAAAAGAGTGATTTCGGCATTCAATAATTAATAAATATATTTTGTAGAAATTTTAGATAAACAATAACTACTATATGTTTATTTACTGTAATGATTTTTTTTAAAAAAAAATTAAAAATGATTTTCAAAGAAGGATATATATGTAGGACTAAAAGTCGAATCTCGCGTAAAGGTAGGAACTAAAAACATATTTAACCCTAGTTTTTGTTAGAGACAATAAATGTTATATGTCTTATCACTACAACATATATGAGGTACCAACATCAGTAAGGAAGAGAACTACAAGGAATAGAGGAACTTTCTTCTAATGCAGTTAAGGGAAGAAAATGGGTAAGGAAGAGGACTACAAAACCAACAAAGCGTCAATCTGACAAAGTAGCTGCACAAGAGCTGGGAAAAAGACGCCATGTGGAGCCGTGGAGGTGGTGGTGTGATCTTAAGGTACTTTGGAAGATATGAGGGATGGAGAGAAGAAAAAAAAGAAGTATGCAGTGATGACTGATTGTCCTGTTTCAGCAGCATTGGTGGTGTTGGATGACCAACACTGCCAAGAACCATGAAAATTTTAAGTTGGAACTATCGGGGTTTAGGGAGTCACAGGGCAGTTCGAGCCTTGTCAAGGCTCATCCGTATTGAAAACCACCAAATTGTCTTTCTAATATGGAGACAAGGTTGAAAGCTATCGAAGTGGAAAATGTTAGAAGCTGGCTAGGATTTAAAAATTGCTCGTTGGTGGATTGTAGTTGGAATGGTCGTGACCGTGCAGGTTGTTTATCGCTAATGTGGATGGAGTTTATGAGTATCTCTATTTACTCATTCTCTGAACCATATTCATGGAGTGTGTGATGATGAGGAGACAGGACAAGCGTGGGGGCTAACCGGTATCTATGGTTTCCCAGAGGAACAAAACAAGAGGAGGGCAAGGCAATTGATACGCTCTCTGGCTCCGGAGGTTGCCTGAAGTTGGTTATGTGTGGGGGATTACAATGATATCTTGGATCCGCAGGATAAGCAAGGAGGGAATGCTAGAAGTCAAAGCCAATTTTCCTTTGGAAGACAAACTGTGGCAGACCGTGCCGTTCTTGACTTGGGTTTTGAAGGCTATCCCTTCACATGGTCAAATGGAAGAGAGGGAGACAACTATATTCAATGTCGGCTTGATCGTGCCATGGGAAATTGATTTCGATAAAATTGATATTAAAATTTAAATTTTAAATGCTCGCAATTCACTTTCACCCAATCATCCATAGTTTTAGGAACCTAAATGTATGACACAAAACCAAGACGGATGCATATTTGCTGCAGTGATTTATCACACTGTTTTCACACAATTGAGTCTTGGCTGGTGATTGTAGATCGGGTGGTTCACATCAACGCAGTTATAAAATCGTTCAAAACAAAATTGATCGTACATTTTAGATTGGAAGGTTGTAGTGGAAAATAGTGTGACCACAAACCACAAGCATAAAGGACAAATAAGTTGATAATTCTTCCTTTTGAAAATATCATCATAAACTTACAAATGTTTATGGTAAAGATAAATAAAAAATTAAACAAATATTGTAGATGCAAACACTAGTAATTGTTTCCACACACTTGAAGCCATTTTGTCATCCCTTTACGTATGTTCTGTCAAATTAACACAATTTATAAGTTATAGCTAATCAACATGCCAAGACATATTTTCCTATTATGTATGTATGTATGTACAATGATAACAATAACATAAGCAACTAAAACTAGAAGAAAAAAGTATTAAAAATTTCAAAATGAACCAAACAAAATCATGAAAATATACTTTTACTATAGGAAGCATCATCTTGATGTAAATATGGAATAAGAAAAACAGTGTAACTGGCAGCAAACATCATATATATGCTAACTAAGCCTTAAAAAAATTGTTCAACTTCAAACCCTGTTCTAAGAGAAGATAACATAGCAATGCCACAGTTTCAATCATGTATATAAGGCAGAAGCCAATAAAATAATTACGAATTGACATAAAAGAATCAACAAACATAATAAATTCTAACAAGTAAATAATCACAAAAATTAGAAACTTACTTTCTATTAGTTGAGACCAAGCTCTCAACGTAATCCTTGGCATGAAACCACTTTATTTTATCGGCAATTTCAGTTTTCAATGCTGCTTTATCTCTCAAACGATAGATGATTGCTTGCTCATGATCATGCCAACCCAATGACCATGTCCATGCCAATATCAATGTATCGCCATTCTCAGAAAGACACACCGGGAATAAGAGAAATTCATAATCATATTGCAGCGACTTACAGAGATTATTATAACTAATTTTAAGAAACTGAGTCCAAGATTCTTGAATTCCAAATTCCTTCATCTGCCATATAATAAAATCAGTTTTATGAAAATCATGAGAAAAACAAAGGGAGTCCATCAACACAGAAAGAGTGGGCAAAACACATGGCACTTTATCAAAATCCCGAGGGGGAAGCAGCTGAAGGTACGTCTCTGTACTCAAATTAAGCGAGATGATCACAAATTGGTCGATAGTAAGATGTTGATGATCAATTTGATTTTTCTTTTTCAACTTATTTTGAACGGCCAACCAGTTAAGAGTCCCACTCACATAGACACCATGATTGCTGTCCAGATACGAATGATAATAAAATGAAAGGTCATAAGGTACCGTGAGAAAACTTTGAATATTTCTCCAAACATTATCACCAAAATTGAAAACGCACACCCGGTTAGTCATTAGATTGAATGCAACAATCTTATAAGTGTCGGTTGAATTATCATAACCAAAAGCAAACTTCCACCTATCTTGAAAACCAATCTTGCGAGGAAACTCTATTTTGTTAGATCGTGTCATGGTTGCTGGGTTCCATAAATAAAATAAGATCTTTTGGTTATTTTTTGAAAACCGACCGAATAAGCAGAGCAATCCATTGCAAGAACCAACAGGATAGAGTAACATGTTCCATTGATAATAATTTGTGTTTACTAGGTTGGTGGATGTGTCCTCAGGCAAGGGGAAACGTGCAATAGAGTTATCACGGCGAAAATTGTGTTGGTATGAAAATAGTGCTAGACGCTTGTTTCTTGTGGAATGTTTAAGGTGTAGTTTGGCAAATGTGGAATTAACAGAGATGAGAGTTTTCCATGACTTGCAAACGCACTTTAGTCGCATCAAATGTTTTACTGGAAGGAATGATAGGATTTCTCTAATTAGTTCATCAGGGAGTAATATGACTAACATTCGAGTGCATTTAGAGTTACGCCGCCGGAACTTGGTTTTAGGGGGATTCATTGGATGAGACCTTTGCTGGTACCAACGATGATGATGATCATGTAGGAGTAGGAGCATTGGAGTGCCGCATGAGGAAACCCTGTATAACACACGCTAGGTAATACTATTAGGGTAAAAATAACACTGACTGGCCGGAAAATAACACTGAAACTAAATATTCTGTCAAAATAAAAAACATTAAAACTAAATATTCTTTTTTTTTTATATAATTGAAACTAAATATTCTTTTTTTATATATAATTGAAACTAAATATTATGTCAAATAATAAATATTGAAACTAAATAATTTTTTTTTTTACTTAAATATAGTTTTTTTTTTACTAAAAATAAAAGATATTCATTCATTCAAATCGGTAGAGTACATCAGATTCAGTACCGCTAAAAACGAAAATGATGAATCTGCGAACAAGCTCGCAGCATCCAAGTTAATAGCATAAAATAGCATATTCATGCCTACAAATAATGTGATTAAATTAAAGTATCCGGAATGTCTATGCTTCCGGATCTGCATCGTTGACGAACTTAATCAATGTGTGAATCAGTAGTTGACCGAAGTTGATCTTCCGATTCAATCAAACGAACACTGAAACAAAATGGGACAGCAAACAAACACCACACGAAGACGGGATATCAAACAACGTCGCACTGAGACGACGAAAACACACAAAAAACACAAAAGAAATATCTAATTTATGTGATAATTACTTATTTAGATTAAAAACAAGAAAGAAATAGATTAAATATAGTTTTAACTCCTCTATTTTGATCAAATATGGATTTTTAACCCTTTTATTTTAAAGTCACGAATTTTAGCCTTTTTTTTGTCATAGATGAAGTGTGAGATTCCCGTAACTGTGAGATTAAACTCACATAATTGTGAGATTCTCATAACTGTGATCGGAAGGGGCTGGAACCACTTGATGTCATTGGAGTTTTTCACCTTTGATGAACCAATATAAATCGTGTGTGTCTAAATATTTTATCCCTTCCCTTTATTATGAAGTCTTACACACTTTTGTGCATAGTCAAACATACATACGAATCTTATCAGTCAGCAAATCAGATTAATTCTAAAGTTGTATACACATGTGCTCTAATTCACATTTACATGTCATATCGATCAACATATCATATTGATTAAAGTCTTGCATATATTTAAGAAATAATTTTTTAAAAGAGTGAGCATTTAAACCCCCTTTCTTGCGACTACTTACTTCCATCATTATTTTTACTTCACAATTTAGGCCAATGATTGAAATTCTATGCCTTCATTCATGCTGTTTTATGAATATGTTGTTGAGATAATGTTTTTTTAATTAAGTGTGTTCAATTTGTCCACGTGAGCTTTGAACTCTAGTTCAATTGTGATTTTTGCATGTTGTAATACAACACCTGGTAACTCTTTGTCTTTCAACTGCGATCGATAGGGGGCTGGAACCACTTGATGCCAGAACTGACCCCCGAACCAGATTCAACTGGTGGTGAAAGCAAAAAAAAAAATATATAAAAATAACAATAGTTTCTAACCAAATTTAAAATAAAAATAGACTTTATAAACTAATTAATCATTACAAACTTATAGATGTTTATGGTAAAGTTTAATAAAAAAATTAAGATGCAAAACACTATTGCTTCCACACTTGAAGCCTTTTGTCATCCCTTCATAAGGCATATATCAATTGGCTGAGGCATGTTCTGTTCTGTCAAAGAAAAACAATAAATTATATAAGCAACAAACTAAGAAGAAAAAGTATTAAGAATTCCAAAATAAACCAAACAAATTCATGGAAATATACATTTACAACACTTCCAATGCCTGTTTTAAATTCACTTTAACATAAAGTAATAAAAACAGTATTATTCTACTCTCAAGATCTAAAAACACTAGCAATGTTGCCACAATTTCAATCATGTATATAAGATAGAAGACTCTAAAATTATGATGAGCAAAGATTTAAAAACAGCATAAAGAATCAACAAAAATAATAAATTCAAACAAGTAATAATTATCACCGAAAAGAAACTTACTTTCAATTGGTCGAGACCAAGCTTTCAATGTAATCCTTGGCAAGATACCACCTAATTTTATTTTTAATTTTTCTAGTTTTCTTTACACTATTATCTCTCAAGCTATAGAGGATTGCTCCCTCACCTTTACCCCAAGACAATATCAACGTATCACCATTCTCAGAAAGACACACAGGGAACAAGAGTGAAGGCCAATATATAGAAAGGCATCTACGAAGATTCTTATAACTAATTTTAAGAAATTGAGTCCAAGACTCTTGAACTCCAAAGTCCTTCATTTGCCATATAATAAAATGAGTTCCAGGAACACCATGAGAAAAAGATAAACAAAGGGAGTCCATCAACACAGCAAGAGTTGGTCGAAGACATGGCAAATTATCAAAATCCCAAGGGGGTAGCAACTGAAGGTATGTCTCAGTACTCAAATCAAGCGAGATGATCACAAACTGGTCGATAGTAATACGATTCCAATTAATTTCATTTTTATATTCGGAATTATTTTGAATGGACAACCAGTTAAGAGTCCCACTCACATACACACCGTTATTGATACCCGGATGTGCATCCTTATAGGTTGAAGGGAAACCGCAACGATCAATTGGGACGACAGGAAAACTTTGAATATTTCTCCAAACATTATCACCAAAACTGAAAACTCTCACGTCATTATTCCTTAGATGGAACGCCACAATCTTATATTTGTCAGTTGAATTATCATAACCAAACGCAAACTTCCACCCATGTCGTAAACTACTCCCAAAACGAGGGTTATGAGACTTGCTAAGAAACACAATGTTGTTAGATACTGTCTTTGTTGCTGGGTTGCATAAATAAAGCCAGATTTCTGCATGATTATTGGTTAAAATATGACCGAATAAGCATAGCAATCCATTGCAACAACCAACGGGATAAAGGAATTCACTATAATCATTGGTCAATTTGAGTTTAGGTTCTTTTTGTAGTTTGAGTCTGGTGGCGGATATGTTCTCATGCAGGGGAAACGTGCGAGACATAACTTACGTGAATCTTTGTATCGGAATGAAAATAGTGCAACACGGCGCTTTGTGGATCGCTTAAGGTGTGATTTGATGAGCCTGGAATCATCGGAGATGAGGGTTTTCCATGACTTGCAGACGCACTTTAGTCGCAACAGATTGTGCAACAATCGAGTGTCTTCGGAGTACTTCTGCCTCGGTACCTTGGGTTTAGGGGCATTCATGATGAACTGATGAGGTTTCAAGTTGTAGAATATGTTTTCTATTTTCACCTCAAGAAAACAAGGGAGTAGTGTTTTGTCGAAAAACAACACGCTGCTTAATATATTAGTTAGGGTAAAACAATTTCTAAACTAAATAAAAAAAAAAAGTTATTTTTGTCAAACTAAATTTTGAAATAAATTCTGTCAAAAAAAAAAATTTGAAATAAATTATAATTTTTATTTTTTAGCTAAAAAAAATCTTTATAATTACCAAAACATAATTATGAAATAAATCTTTATAATTTTAATTTTTTTGCTAAAGGAACAAATAGAAAAAAAAACATTTGTACCAAAAAAAATCAAAATTATAAAGATTTATTTCATAATTATTTTATTTGTACAAAGTATCCAACAATTTTACCGTTGATTATTTTCTTTTAGAGAATATGTTGGCTGTTTATATAATTTATTTTATTTTTGAACAGTGAAATATTTCATATTTAAATATGGAGGAAAGTATAAATAGTACCACTTTGAAAAAAGTACAGGTGGTATAACCAATGTTTTAAAAACCGGACCGGTCATCGAACCGGCAAAGGTACTGGTTCACTGGTTCATTGGTCGAACCACTGGCTCACTGGTTGAACCGCATGACTAAACCGGATAAACCGGTTGAATAAACCGGTTGCTATAACAAAATTATATAGATATTAAACTAGGTTGAACCGGATAACTCGGTCTCTAGGAAAATTATGGTTTTTTTAAGAACATTAAAATTTAATACTTATTATAATAGGTATTTATCTATTAAATATAAAACTATCAATTATTATAATTTATTATTATAAATTATTTTTTGATAAGTTTATAAACAAATTGTTACACACAATGTACGACTCATTCAATCCTAATATAGTATAGGTTTTTTTTTTAGATGATGATTGAAATTAATCTAAAAATAATTCATATTTTAGTTAATTATTTACTAATATTAGATAAGCAAATAATGTTTTAAAAGTTGAAACTAGATTTTATGTTAATTAGATATATAAATAAACAAAGTGATATTCATATCAACGGCAACCTGCCAGCCTAGTGGCTGGGCGCCTAACCCTTTAGGCTGTGGACGTGGGTTTGAATCCCACCTTCAACCATTTCTATATTTTTTAAAATGAAACTAGTGCGATTTATTTCTCTTTGAACCGGACCGCGTGGATTCTGACCGGTTTAATTGAATAACCGCCGGTCCAATTATATGGGCGGTCCAACACACTGACCGGACCGGTTATGCTCCGGTTCCCGGTTAGACCGGTCCGACCGGCCGGTCCGGTTCGGTTTTTAAAACACTGGGTATAACTATAAGTCCACCAAAATCCTCGGAATTATATTTCCCGCAGTAGTCCAATTTAAACTAATTGGATTCATAATATTTTTTTGCTTTTTTGCAAAATAAAAAACCGTCCGATCAAAACTAACTGTTAAAATCTTTGAGCAATGTTATAATTGGTATTTAATATGAACTGTCTAATCACAAATAACGGATGTGATCGATTATCGTAACTATATCCTATATCCTTTTACTACAATAACAGATTTAGATCCCGAGAGTGGATTCTCTCCGATCCAATTTACCGTGCAATGAAATTTAAATTTAAACCATAAATTGAAAAATAAAAAATTCAAAAAAACATGAAAACAGTGGCGTTTAGATGTACACTCCTCTCTCTCCTTGATATCAAGGATGGAGAGAATCTTGTAAAACAATCCATAGGATTTATAGCTCATTCTTAAAATAGATCAATTATACCACCTTTTTAGTCAAAAATCAAGATATTTTTAGTAGAATCTACTACTTCTTCCACACATGATGAGAATATAAATTCATTCCAAGTCTTACAAATCAATCACAAAGAGACTGGCATATAGACATTTTACTTGCCTTTTATTTGCAAGGAAAAAGCAACAAACTTTCTAAAAATACTGTTTTACAAACGGCAATATATTAGATGTAACATTGTTAGGTTGATGTTTATGAACTTCCGACGAGAATCCTAATTGTCCAAGTAATTATTGCCTGAATCATCTGAGAAATTGGAAGGAACATCAATCAACATACTTAAGATTAGGCTAATCTGTATTATTCTGTAATCTACTTGAGTTGGAACTTAGAAACATAGCATAATAATTGTTCAAGTTCATGTACGCATAAAACATATACTTGTTATCGATATTGGAGTAAATGTGCAAGGTGGAATTAATTCGTTAAAGCGTTATTGAGCGGTGTAACATTACTCAAATGTTACACCGATATAATTTGATCCCTCCCTAGTACACGTTGATTAAAAAAATGCATCTATATAGTACATAGTTTAGAGGTTTGGTTAGGGCTCCTTCCACTTTGCCTCATGGTGAGATCCAAGCTCTCTTGATTGACATTAAACTATGTTGGTAAGCAGATTTTAAGAAGTTATGCTTTTCATATTCTATGCATGTCAAGTAATTGGATGTAGGTTACTATACTAAACAAAACATTATGGTACGATGAACAATATATAACAGGGTATATAATATGCTTCTTTTTTCGGACAATAGTGTATAATATGCTTAGAAATAGATTGCTTGGGAAGTTGGGATATACATTTAAAAAATGGGAGAATAATGGTTCTGAGAAGAAAATATATACAAATTCAATGAAGCTGGGAAAAAAAAAATAAAGAGACCAATCCTTCTCAACTATAGACATGCTGCATATCATAAAACAAATCAAACTACATATATAAAGTGTAAAATGTCATTGTAATTTTTAAAATGTCATTGTGTATGTTATTAAGCAATAACAATGGATTAGTTAAAAATCGTTCATCCAATTATACGGGAACGTCCTCTGGGTGTAGCCAAAGCCCAGCACAGTCGACCAATGGAATCAATACCCAAAAAATCCGGGCGAACAGAGAGCTTCAAAAGCTGTGATCCTACACTAGTTATAGAGTCATGCAGCAGTGAAATATCACGCTTGACAACATTGAGCTCGACGTGGCATGTTTCCAACTCATTCACAGCATTTTGGGAAACTTCAAGAGGCACACATTGTCCTTGCTGGTATGTCGCACAAGTAGATACATCCCTTATCTCATATTTCTGGTAGTTACCCTGAATATGAGTTGCTCCACTGTAGCCATTTATTGGTTGATGCATATGATTTGACGATGGAAAAGATTCGAGGGATTTATCTGTACATTGAGACTCCACAGCCACAAGAACAGTCCTAAGTTGTCCTTCTACTGAATTCATATGTTTGTTATCAGAATCCGAATGTGTCACTTTGAGAAGATGCAGTTTTAGCAATATGCCATTAACCAAGTTGCATACAACAGAGCATTTTGATTTCCCTAGCAAAGATTCCAGATCAATCGATTGGATATCTGGGAAGTCTGAAACATATAATTTCTCCATACAAATGGGTTTCGCCTGTAGCCTCTCCTGCAAAAGATTCATTGCTCCATCCCCCTCTAGTTCTTTAGAATCACAAGTCAGCAATCCTTGCAAAATCCTGGTTGTCGTTACCTTGGTTTAGTTGAATCCTGATGTGGCTGAGAAGACACAATACAATATCCAACAGAAGATTAAAGTTGTCAATCATTTCTTAAGACAAAAGTTATGCTCTCACCAGTGCATCCGCTTGCATCCCAGCCACGCCAGTAAGGGAACCGCACAGCAAACCACAATCGCCTCGTAAGCAACGAAATGCTTTGCCACTTTCACGGGCAGTAATTTCCGCAGACTCAAGGTTGCCATCCATTGATAAGAAAGTAAAGATATATCTACGAGCTAGTTCTGGCCAAGTCAATTCATTGATACGAAGCATATTGACCTTTTATATAAACCACCTTGAACTGCATCTTCTTCATCCTGATATTTCTTCTACTCAGAAGTTCATATTGCTAAGAGTCTTGCACACCAAGATTCATTTCCAATAACTCTTGCACAAATTCAGCATCTAATCCAAATCTATCCTGCTCCAACCATTTCTCTAACAGCTCATAGAAGCCTTCCAGATCATTATCCGCCTTCCACCAAAATTTCACCAATTTCATCACTAAAATTCATATTATCAGCAAATGAATCTCCAGTAATATCTTGAACTGAACCAGCAACTGACCTTAATCCTTCTCATGTATATGCTTCATTTGAGAAACTGGCAACACAACTCAAGATGTCGCTTTCTGTTGGTGCACAAGGTTCTAAAGGCAGCATCTGGATACTCTCATCACCATTTGAATCCATACTATCGTGAGTCTCTCTCTGACCTTCATTGGTTTCGCTCACAAATTGACAATACTTTGAATTAAAAATCCTTATTGTCTACTATTTTTATCTACCACTACCCACGACTAACGACCACGACTACAACTACTACTACGATGACGACTACTACTACTACTATACTACTACTACTACTACTACTCTTCCCCTCCTCCCCCTTCCCCTCCTCCCCCTGCCCCACCTCCCCCTGCCTCATCCTCAGACTCTTCCTCTTCCGAATCATCTAACACCCAACCTCCCTCTTCTGATTCGTCAGACAAAAAAACAGGCTCGGGAATTCTTTCCATAATACCAACTAGTTTGGCTTCATTAGCGGGGTGATTGAAAAGTGGTCCGAGGAACGTACCTCCATTGCCATAGGAGTTATAGAAATCAGGAAAATGGGGCTCCATCATAATTTCTTCCTCAACCGTGTCTTGTGCAATTAGGATGGTCTTCAACAATGTATCATCCCCGACTGTCCTCATCCACCGAAATATATGTTGCTTAACGTCAAACACAGCTGCCTCGGCGACGATTGCTTGAGATGATGGAGGTAAAACAATGTCGATCTGAATTGCCGAGATAGGTAACAACAAAACCCTATTATTATGGTTAGCAAGAAACTGGTCAAAATTTTCAGCACGATAAGGTGTAGATGGTATCCCCAAACCATACAATGCTTGATACAACCAAGCAAGAGTTCCGATACTTGAAGAAACCACAACAAGCTTTGTGGTATTCTCCTCTGAGCTCCATTCTTGGACTCTCTTGACGATCCACTTAAACTTTGTTGAGACTTAAGCGTATGGCAAATTATCAAGAGGCGAGGTGCATGTTGGACAAGTCTGCCTTCGCCGTACGTATAGTTCATGACACTTGAAACAAAATAAGTGTGAACAGGATGTCAGAGAATCAACTTTATCATTGTCACCTGACTCCAAACAAATAGGGCATATCTCACCTTCCTTTTTGAACTCGTACAACCTTCGAATAGCATTTTCAGATGTATAGAAGAAATCTTCATCAGGTCTATGATGAGAAACTGGTGTTAAGCATGCAGGGCCGGCCCAACATAAAGTGAGGCCTAAACCGTACATTAATATGAGGCCTAATATGATTTTTCGCTGAATATAAAGTCCATCGTATTGCAAGAAATATATTTTTAGTAAAATATAGTGCAACAAAAAAAACATAAAATTTATATTTACAAACAGTTAAATAATTATTTTTTTTAGTAAAATGTATCAATTATATTTGTAATAAAATTAAAATTTATTACTTGTAGAAAATAAAATATACTATTAGAAAAAATTCTTTTTATTTTTGGTGATTAAAAAAAACTTCTATAATATAAACAAAATTAAACAAATAAAAAAGACTTTTATTCTATGATATTTTTTTAGAATTTCATTAATATTGATATTTTTCATCATCGTATTATATATTATGTCGTTTAAAATATATTACAACGCCAATATATAGTTAAAAAAATATAATGGAGGACCAAAAGTCCAAAACTATTAAATTTTAAAACAGTGAGACAAATTACGCAATGGTAAAAATATATGAACCAAAACTGCAATTAAACCTTTAATTTATTTGTTTCATTTTCATAATTTTTAATTAACTATTTAAATCTCAGCTTAAATATTTCGATGGTGCATAAATTTTTTAAAAAAATTTGTTAAGAACAAATTGTTCAAAAATGAAAATTCAACTAAAATTTATGGTTAAATTTTGTATTCTCTTTGTTATATTATGGTATAGGCTAATAATTTTTGTTTGAAACAAATAATATTCTCTAAACAATTTCTTTTTGAATAATTATTAGTATTTAACAATTAAAAATTATAAAAAGTAAGTTAAAAAAACCAATAATTGGAAAACAGCCCCCTTCCAAGACTCGAACCAGCATCCTCCCCCTTTCTTTCCTATAATGAGCACGCGACCAACTGGACCAGAAGACTTATCATGCTTAAAATGGAGGCCTAAATATATATATACAATTCAAAGAATTTTTTTTGGGGCCTATATCCTTTATAAATAAAAAATTCGTGGGCCTAAAGCCCTAACTTGGGCTGCTTTACCCTTGGGTCGACCCTGTAAGCATGCTAACCTCATACATTCAAATTGATACCGAAAGTTCTCTTGATCTGCAACCGACAAATTCACTCTGTTTTGCAGGGCATAAAATATGGAAACATGTAGATGAAAGTAATTGAACCGTTCATCCTCAGTGAGAGAGACTCTTTCAACAATTTCCATCGTTAAACCCTAGAATCGTTAAACCCTAGAATCGTTAAACCCTAGTATCGTTAAACCCTAGAATTGTTAAACCCGAGAACGTTAAACTCTTTCAACAATTTCCATCGTTAAACCCGAGAATTGTTAAACTCTTTCAACAATTTCCATTTCCATCGTTAAACCCTAGAGAGTGTTAAACCCGAGAATCGTTAAACTCTTTCGACAATGCTATTTTGTTTACGAAGAACAAATAGAATCGTACGATGCTAATTAATGTTGAGTTAGAAACAAATAGAAACGCGCTTTGTGTTTATCAAAACCGATTAAATTTGTCTCGTTTTTCTCATTTATTTATTTTGTACAAATTTTAAGTTTTATTTTAGTCCTAGCTATAAGTATTTTTTTATTTCAATTTAAAATCTTAAATTATAAATGTTTTTTTTAACAAGCAAAAATAGAATAGAATATATTAATACGAACAACTAGTCATAATTAACACAAGGGGTACTTGTTTATGCCAAATTAAGTCTAAAGTAGCGTCCTCGCTAGGTGGGTCAGTTGTAGTAAGTAGATGGTACACATCTTTCACGAAGTAACCGCCACCGACATCATGCCACCATAGCCATTGATCTGAAATGTTATGCTGTAAGACAATATCAAGAAGTAAACCTAACAGGCAGGCCGCCACTTCTTTCGCCCACCCTAACTGACACATGTCGGCAACTGAAACTCGTCTTGTTATTAGACAAGTCAAAGAGACGACTGAATCGCACATTCAAGGGGACGCTCTCTAACCACAGATCCCTCCAAAAAAAGGTGTCAACCTCATTGCCTACCTGCCTCGCAACACTCTCCTCAAACCATGCGCCCTCTTCCGCACTCTCTCCGTCCCAAACTTTGGAAACCTCCCGCCACCATGAGGAACCACGTCGGTCCCCAACCACCAATAGCTTATACATAAGTCTATTTAACTAATTATATATAACTAATTAAGTGGTTATCGGTTTTCTATAGTTGACACAAAAAACTTTGGTTTAGAGAAGGGATATAAGAGGAATCATGAGGTATGCATAGAGTCAATTAGGATGTACCCATGCTTAGATTTTGGAGAGGGACATTTTATTTGGGTAAAAATTACACGTAATTGGTCCAAATTCATAGAATTATTTTCTTTTATTTAAAGTTGAATGGAATAACTCGAGCATTTAAACGACGTTGCACAAGTCTTTTTTTTAATTTAATCAAAGTCTTAAGTTTGATACCGAATTTGAGTATGCAACAACGTTAAACTCTTGGGGAGAATTTGTCACTCATTTGTATTCAACAACGTCTGATGAATTAGTTTCTACAGTAGCGCGAGGAGAATACATGATTGACAACCAAATTTAGAGTGAGAAAATGATGTGACAATCTAAAATGAAGATTTTATGGCTCAAAAAATACCTACGAATATAATTACATTTACGTTCCTACTTATAAAAAAAAAACCTTTCTCAAAGAACATTAGTGGGACTAGAGCTCAAGATCACTTAGATTCAAAAGTTTACCACTTGACCAAATTTAATAATCTATAATTAGAATATTATTCTTAAATTAAATATGTATTATATAGAATTAGATGATTTTGGCCCCCTATCTAACACACACTCTTTTTTGAGTCCTTAAGGTTCTTCATCAGTTCGTTCCTGTAATTATTCATCACTAAGCAGTATAATTAAAACTTCCTTAAAAGTTTTATAAAATGGAAATATCAAGTTGTGTAGATACTGAAAAAGTTTTATTTGGTATTTTATCAAAATACCAAATAATAAATGTTGATATTTAAAAAATAGTAATGATGATGAACTATTATATAAGAATCAAGGTTTTAAATTAAGGTCTGTTACCGCGACAAAAAAGTTTTTGTGTCTACATTACCGTTTTTATATGGTGAAAAAAAAAATCACACCGAAACACCGGTACGACCGCGATAAAACACCGATACAGCTGCAATGAGACGCAAAAACCAACCACCTAAAAAAATTGCACTCAAGGAACTACTTCGTTCTTTCCTTCATTATCCAATTTCTCATGATAAGAGCATTGAAGAAGTATGCAATTTCTCATGTATTTATTTTATTATTATTGATATTAGAAATGAGGAAAAGTAGTTAAATAAAGAAGGTACGGTATATTAATATAAAACATTTTTTTTAGTGAATTACTATTGTTATGCTTCACAAAATTTACTTCTTTGTCCACTATCTATGTATGATTAAATTATAATTGTTTAGATTGTATTTGCTTGTAAGTGATATCAAAGAGAGTGTGTAGGACATAAAGTTGTCTCGTACAATTAATTTTAAAATCAAACATGATGTACAATTAATTTGGACCTCAGATATAAATGCTCAACAACAAGTCTATATAAGTTTGGTTTTAGAGTGCATGATTGAATCTTGAGATTCTTGAGTCAGGGGTAACAGTGCTTTGATGGTCAAAAAAGATGACATAAGTTGATATCTGAAGCCACCCTTATGAATAAGGGAATGAACCCAAATAACTTGAGATGCAGTGACTCTCTTTTATCATCAACATGAGAGGCCTAATTGTCTTGAAAGAAAATAGTTAAATATTTAGGTATTCCAAAAATAATTACATCAAAAATATAGTAAAATATGTAGATTTATAGTTGTTTCGATCGTGTTTGCTTGTAGTAACTTGTAAGTGAGTCAAACCTTGGAACATCATATACTCACATTTGTCGTGGCATGTTTAGTGATTCATAATATTCATTATTTTTTGTTAAAAAAAACATTATCTTATATTATTATTTTGTTGTGGTATACTATGTATGGTAGGTGATTCTTTTATAATAATATTTTATTGTATATATTTCATTCTTATTGTTCATTTTACATTTTGCAGGTATTGAATAATACACAATATTTTAAAAATTGAAACATTTTCTTAGTATGTTACATTGATCATATTTTATTTATCGTACTCGTTTGTGGAGTGCCCCTATCACAGCTGAGGTATTCTTTTTCAACACAAGGACATATTCATTGATTTTCTCGGTAACCTCTAGAGGGGATGCTGGTGCTTGCTGTGCTGCTAAAAGTTTTTCACACGAAAGGATTAAGAATTTTTTTTTTTTTTTTAGATAATAAAGGATTAAGAATTTTTGTTAATATTAGATATGTATCCATAAATTAATGGTAGACCATTGTGTGTGTATGGTCATTGTTTCAACAAATACCTACATTGTCATTTTTCAGCATAATTTTAGTTCTATCATTTTAAATTAAATTGCAACTATAGTTTTTTTTTTTTGAAAAATTTAATCATAAATTTAGTTATAGTTGTTTTAATTAAATTAAAAGTTAAAATCGATAATTGTTTTTTTGGAAAACCTAAGGATCAAAACTATTACATGTTGAACTTAATCACTATGCCATTTTAATCTTTGCATCAAATATAATCCTTAATTATAATATCTTTTTTATGTTATATATACTCCCCTTTTCCTCTTTAAGTGTCGTTTTAAATCACTGCACATATGTGATATGTCAATGCACAAGTTTGATCACTAATATATTTAATTATTCGTTATAAAAAATTTAAAAATTGTATATATTGAAAATACTCGTCGAGACAGATTAAACAATATTTTTTTATACGCAAGATTGAACAATATCTTACTCCCTCTATTGCAAAATAAATAACGCAGTTACACAGTTGATTAGTTCATGTTTACCAATACACAATTTCGATCATTAATATCTTTAATTATCTATCATTAAATATTGTATATCTTAAAAATCTTCATCGTGATAAATCAAACAACATCTTATATGTTAATATTTCCATTTATATATTTGATTCTCTCTGATGCCAATTTGGATGGACTAATTTAACTTCTTCAAAAAAAAAATCTTTCCATTTATATATTAATAAAAAAGGCTTAATTAAACATTTGGTCCTTATGTTTATTTTAGGTTTCAATTTGGACCCTTATGTTTTAAAAGTTTCAATTTGGTCTCTTACGTTTATTTTAGGTTTCAATTTGATCATTTCCGTCAGTTTTGTCACATGTGGCAGACGATTTGCATACGTGGAGAGACACGTGGCCTAATTTAGCTTCTTCAAAAAAAAAATCCATTTATATATTAATAAAAGAAAATATGGTCAAAGTAAATTATGTTTTAATGCACAAAAAGAGACTAAATCATTTAACTTTAAGTAAAAAAAAAAAACTAAGTCATTTACTATGGTCAAAGTATACACTTGAAAAAAGAAGTCATTTATTATGGTCAAAGTATACGCTTGAAAAACTACTCTTTTCGATTACTATCATAAGCAAAATGTGAAGGAATTTTCTATTCTTTTTCTGGTGATAGGTTTGAGAATAAGGTTAAATTAGATTGGTCAAATTCATTTAGAAAAAGTGGTATTTTTACTACTTGTGTTTTTGGTTTTGATAGTGTTAATGGCATACTTTGTCTCTATGTTGCTGTTAATGGCTTCAAAATTGTATTGTGGAACACAACTACCCAAACAATCAAGCACCTTCCTCCAGTCAGGTGCAGTTGGCTGAGATGTCTATGCCATATGAGTCTGATCAGCATTATGTTGATTATTGTGTTCACGGATTTGGTTATGACCGTGTTATGAATGACTATATGGTCATTCGGTATGGGGATGTTTATGGCGATCCATTAGGCAGGATGATAAACACAAATATTCGTCCTGTATGGGAGATATATAGCCTAAGAAGTAACTTCTAGAGGAAACTTCAGGTTGACATGCCGTATTCATCAAAATGTGTTGATGGCACCACAAGTCTACATGGATGGCGTATGCCATTGGTTGTGTGAAGATTATAAAAACGTTAGACCATTTTTGGTATCATTTTATTTGACAATGAGAAGTTCCTCATAACACTCGTACCCTCTGATGTAGAAGTTGCTAGTTTTGATTCTAAAACAATATGGATTAACTTGGCGGTTTTAAATCAGTCCATTGCATTGATCTCATATCTTGAAAGGACAACTACTTTTCACATATCAATTTTGAGTGAATTTGGTAAGAAGGAATCATGGACTAAACTCTTAATTGTAGGACCGTTGTTTTATGTTGAGCGTCCTATGGGAGTGGGTACGAAAGGAGAAATATTCTTCATAAGAAAAGATAAAGAAGTAGTTTGGCTTGATTTAAGTACCCAAAGGATTGCGGAGCTTGGTTACAAAGGAGCGAGTAGTTGCAGTCGGATAATAGTAATGTGAAAGTACATAGTAATTGACTTTCTTGACACCTCTAGAGTGGGTATCTAAGTTGGGAAACACACATGGCAAATAAGGCTTTTAACACTTTTCAAATAATTTAATTTGTACTATTAGATGTAACATTGTTAGGTCGATGTTTATGCACGTCTAATTATTAGATGTAATGATATTCTTTGATATGTTTTATACACGTCGTGAATGAATTGATAGAACTCTTGTAGCGCCACATAAAATGGTAGATCTCCTCGACTTTTTCTATAAATATATGTTTCGGGATATATGAACAATGACTCTAAAATAACTCTTTAAGAACTTTTAACTTGTGTGAGAGGATTTGATGTCATTGTATATCTTTCCATTACGGTTTTGAATAAAATGGACGGAAGATCATATTTTATCATAGATGCTTATGAAAAAAAATGAAATAAACACTTCATCAAAATGAAATGTGAACATTAATTTCAAGTTACACAAGAAAATATTGTTTAAATAACTCACAGTTATAATGTCAAACAAACAAACAAAAAACACATAATTATTACAAATATTCTTTTAACTTTGTTTTATAAATAAATAAATACTAGTTGAGAAATCTATGCAAACTGATTCAATGTTGAGAAATCTTTACTCTAGAAATAATTGAAAAACTCTTATCTTGGAGCTTTTTTTCTCCATTCTGTTCGCCCTCGGTTTATTTCGAGTCCCTCGGTAGACAGTCTAAGTAGATGAAGAAACTGTTGGCATTCTTGTTTGTCATCCTTTGCTTTGGCAGATCCATTTGTACCTTTGAGTTCTGGAATAACCTCAGGTTCCTCAATTGTTTCCACGCTTGTTAGTGAATCAACTATGTCGTTTTGTTGGCATTCTCGTCTGTAATCCAAGGTAATACTCTGCAACTCATGGCTATCGATGATTTCTTGAGGCACACTCTGTCAAGATAAAACAGTTAGTTAGGTATATTCACACCAACACATGACATACATGAAAGCTTTTCATCTTCTAGTGTAAAAAGTGTCGATAAGAACCAACATAGTATGCATTATGAAATATGTAGCACCGATACTTCAAATTGAAGATGTGTTCGGTGTCTGACACTTTTAGTGTCCAACACCAGGACGTTGACACATGTACATTTAGTTGCCATTTTTCAATTATTATCAGTGTTGAGTGTCAGTATCGTGTTTGGTATCCATGTTAGTGCTTCTAATTGAAATATGATTGCTAATTACAATGTGGCATTTTGAATAAATAAAACACACTAACAAGAGTGGCTTCCTAAGTAATTGTTGTTTGTCATAGTCAAACTCTTAGAAGTGGGACAATTTATGAAATGATAGTGTAAACAATATTTATGCTGAATGTGGATCAAAACCATGTCCTATGATTAAAACAATTACTCGTCTAAGATCATCGACATATACACACAGATATGCAAAAGTTAGTTTTGTATGCATATGTCCTATGGTGTCAGTAGATTCTAGACTCATTAAATAGTGAATAGAAAGTATTTCAATAAATTAAAGAGAGAATCTAACAACCTCAAGAACCCATCCAATATAGGTGACATTGTTAACATGCTGATTCATGTCGAGATCGGCTCTCCTAGGCTGCAATATTGAAAAGCAAAGCGAGGTCAGACTCTAAAATGTGCTGAATTTGCAACTTTTTTTTGTTATATGAAATTCCTTATTTCGTTCGTGATAAAATAATAGAAAAAGGAAGAAGATTCTTTGAATCAAATGATCATACCACAAGACCAAGTCTAGAATTTTGAGCAGGATCTTTCAATTTTGGAATTTTCTTTAAGCAATTACTATCCTCCTCAGGAATGGCCAACCTAAAACCACATAAATGAATCAAGAATTATGTTTACATTTACAAGAAAGATCATAAGTAGTTACACTTCGATAAATCTTTTAGTGCGGGCAAGAACAAATGATGTATTTTATCAAGAAGGGCCCGTTTGGATTGACTTATTTTTGAGATTATATAAAACATCTTATACAAATAAACAAATTTTTGTGTATTATTAAGCTTTTTAAGGAAGTTTATGAAAAAACAGTTTATGAAGATACAATTTTCGTTAGTGAGAACTTATGAATTAACATAACAGTTTACTTATTTGCATAAGCTTTTTCATAAGTTCAAAAATAAGTAAATCCAAACGGACCCTAAGTGACCCCGTTTGAACCCCAAAAAGTATTTTCACCCATACTTTATCAAAAGTCTTGTTGTTCAATAACAATTTTACTACCTAAAGAAAAACAAAAAGAAAATGCTGAATATTTCGTAAGCATTTGTCAACAAATGGTAAAGAAAAACACCCCACCTTAGCTCTCGAGGACAGAAAACCAAATACTCTTCGCGAACTTCATCTGAAACTTTTTGGAGTCTCCGGGTGTCCTGATTCATCATTACCCACTTGCTGAAACAATTAAATGTAAATGGTCATCTTTAGAAAGTGTCTAAAACAAAAGATTGCATCATCATAGAGCATTGCATATAACATACTTTACACATATCAAAATTTAAAGATGCATCAATTTACACAATGTGAAGACATTTATTGTTAGATATTGAATTTCATCAAAGGATAGTTTTCTATCAGCTTTAGATCTTAGGACAAAAGAGGAGTCATTGTTGACCTATAATTAGAGATCTTGCAAATAAGTACAAGGTAAGACCGTTTATAACAGACTATGGATGGATTAAATCATTCCACGGACCCCGCTTTGGCAAGAGCTTCATACCAACGGTCTGTCTGTATTTAGATCTTAGGACAGCAATATATTTGAGCTTCAAGTGTTCATACGATTCACAGCATCCTTGTGACTTTTGGGATGTAGTTTAACAATCAGTAGCTTGGTCTCCTATCATTTTGCTGCTAAATTAAAGAGCATAGGTTATAGGCTTAATGCTGATGTAGTGATGGTTGGCACTTAACCACGAGAAATTATGAGCTTAGATGAGAAAATAAATTTATCAAGAACAAAAGTGACTGATACGTGAAGGAAGAAGCCTTGGCGAAGTGTTTGGAGTTGTTTCTGTGTGATTAGTAGGCCACACGTCACAGGTTTGTGTCATGGAATCAGTCTCTTGAATGCAAGGTAAGACTATACCTAATACATCTGCAATAGGTCTGACCCTTCTGCATGGGGAACTCTAAAGCATCAGGTTGACCGGCTTTAAAGTTTCTCAGAAAGCAAAAAGTGATCAGATATCATCCTACCCAATGAAGGGATATCCTACCAATTGTTAACGATTGAAACCAAATACCAATAGTATTACAATCTAAGCACTGACACAAACACCGGACATGACACCAATAATAATTTTAGAAAATAAAAGCGATGTAACTACAAGTGTCAATGTCGGACACTCGAACAAGTTTTCAATCTAAAGTGTCGCTGCTACATAGATTATGATCATTGAACACAAAGTTGCCATATCAGAAAAACTTGGCACCCTTTAGTGTAAAATAATAGCAATCATTGAATTATTACAACGGCAACAAACATGTACAATGACCATCGTAATTTGAGAGGTAAATTTGTACCTTGTTGCTCTTCCAATGACTTCATTGGTTGCGTAGTCTTTAATTATAAAATCGCGCCTTGTTCCAGCCCGCCCTTCTGCTTGACACCATGTCTCTAATTCAACAACATCACCCCTGTTGGAATCATTTATATTAGATTTTTCAAATCAGAGTTTATAAAATTGAATGTTGTAAAGAACAAAACCTACCAAGCAGGGTATTTGTAGACTTCAATGTGCATGCGAGCAGTCACCCATATGAGATGTAATTTTCTCATGGTAGGGGTTGTTGCAAAACCATCGGTCGAAAATCCAACACTCTGAGCATGATTACATCCAACCTCCTGCAACAAAAAAATTACCAGACATCTCAAAATTTAATTTTTGCGGAATACAATAAGCACATATGACATATATAGCATTTGGTTTCACCTTTTTAGTGAAACGAAAATGTACCACTTTTTTTTCTCTATAATATGCACCACACATAAAATGCAGATAAATATCCAATGTTTTTAAAACCAGACCAGAAATTGAACGAGTAAGACCTTCCGGTCATGTTCAATAAGTTTAACCTGACTGCAATGTAACTGGGATCAAACCAATCAGCGAACTGGCCGGATCCCGATTCAACCGGCCAGTTTGGTTTTTGAAAAATTTCAAATTACTCCCTCCATTCCATTTTAATTGAGTTTATGGTTTGATAAAAAGGTTTGTTTTCTTTTGTATCTGTTATTTTAAAAGTTTGATATTGAATTGATTATTTTATCTTTATATTTAAATGAATTGAAGAAATACGGAGTAGTTGTGAAAGTTCAGAAGAATCACACAAAGAATAAAGATAAAAGCACAATTTTTCCAATATTTTAATCCTCCATGCATGAACCTCAGTGCCAAGAAAATTTGCACCAACAAAATTGGCAGAAAACAGTAAACAAAACCACAAAACAATATTATAAAATGAGATTAACTTCTATTCACCGATCGTATAAAACTTATTTACACATGCATTCAATCAAATCAACTTAATGGTGAAAGTGAGATATAATTGAATAAACTTGTGAAACAATTCTTATAGAAAACCATAAATAATCTCAAAATGCTTAACATTTTAAGCTAGTACTTATAAAACCAGAAAAACCTCAAATGCCAAACATATTCATATTTTCCACTTTAATGTAAAAAAAAAAAAAAAAAAAGTTTGCTTCCACTAATTGGACGTGAATTCCAATGAACCAGAAACACCCCAGATGCTAAAAATCTCACACCAACCACAATCAATTAAAAAAGTATTAAACTTTCACCTACCCATCATTAACAATTAAATCAAAATTAAAAATTTCAGATCAAGAAACAAAATTAACAAATTAAGAATAAAAAAATAACAAAAACCTGTAACAGATTAGCAATGGTTTCAACAGTAGCAGTTTTATTGATTCCAACTTCATAGCTTCTAACAATAAACTTCTCTTTATAAGACAATCCATCTTCAGTTAAACTCCCAAGCCGCAACCGGTCCGCTAAACTCCCAATTTCCGGTTCAACCCGGTTCACCACCGCACCATCTTTTGCTGACACTACAGCTTGAACCGCACACGCCTTTGTTGACCGGAATCCAGTAACTGAATTCCGGCTAGCAAAAAATGAACTGGGTCGACCCATAAACCCGCATTGAGCCATTAGTTGAACCCGGTCCACCCCATTGCATGAAAGCTTCAACATTTTTTATTAATTAAAAAAAAAGTGAAAAAAAAAATAAAAAACGAAATCTGGGTCTTGTGTTAACAAGTGTAAAGGTTTATGGAAAAGATTGAAAATTGAGAATTGATTAATTAATGGGGAATGATGAAGAAGTTGAATTTTGTTGAATTGAAACAAGTTTATGAAATGGGTTCGAATTTAACGATGTTGTTGTTGTGTGATTGTGTGTGTTGTGTTGAATTGAATTAGATAGGGATGGGAAAGAAACTGTGAAAAGAAGGAATATGACAAGTGTACAAGTGTGGACTTTTTGTAAATTACTAATTTGCCCTTATTTACACATGTGTTTCTGATTTTTAGTTTTTTTCGTTATACTCAAGGAAAATCTCATAGAAAAATTGATAGAGTTTTTTGATTAGGTTAAATATGTTTTTAAGCCTTATTTTTTTACAGACTTCTAAAATTAGTCTATATTTTTTTTATATATATTTAATCCTTTATATTTTTTTTATATTAAACTTTTTTATCAACTGAACACCGTTAATTAATATGTTAACCATTCATCATAGACATTGACCTCCCCTAAAAAAATTTCAAATAAATAAAAATCTCCCTTATCGAATTAACGCTACTAGTATTAAAAAAAAATAGAAAAAAAACTTCACAGTACTTACTAGTACATCAACAACCCTTCTGCATATAGGTTCTCTACTACTAGTACATCAACAAACTTTCTTTGAGTTAGCTAAACGCATATAGCAACCATACGAGAGTAGATTCTTTCCCGTGAATTTTTTCTATAGTTATATCTCAGCCATCTATCTCTTTTTTGCAGTGCACAGTTCATCTGACCAAAAAATATTGAACGGACAAGATTTAAAATTTACTATATTCAGTGAAATATTCTTTCACCGGAGAGAACATGGTCTCAACAGATAGCCAAAAACATATAGCAATCATATACCATTCTTTTAACATGAATAGGCAAATGTAAATAGCAAGAAAGTTGACAATTGTTATTCGAGATATTATATTATATGATTTGAATTTAAGATTTCTCCTCTTATTTATTTTAAAGGATAAATTTTTAGTCACTAAATTAATAGACTAAAAAAATTGGAGTATTATAATTTGTAGTTATTTTTGTGTATTTTGTGCTTGTCATTTGTGTATTTTATTCTTCTCTTTGTGTATTTTATTTTTTTCTCTTATTTATCTTGTATTGTTTAATTTGGTGTGTGTATTTTGTTTTGTCTCTTATTTATCATGTATTGTTTGATTTTGTGCTTCTCAAACTTCGGTGCATCATTTATTCATTTTAAAAAGTAAGATTCTAGCATAGTAGCAACTTGACCAAAAAAAAAGATCATATGATGTTAAATGACGATGAAAACTTTATACCTAAATTATATGGTAACCTATTAAAAAATGTGGTGTATCTATAGTAAAAAAGAGTTAAATTTTGATGTATTGCGGTGTTAAAAAATTTACACCACAATAGTAAAGTACAATCAATCATGTGTATAATTTTAGAAAAAAAAAAATATTTGGATGACAAAGAACTCACATCATGTGTTTCTAATAATATTAATCACCGTTAAATATCGATGAAAACTTTGTACCAAAATTATACGGCAACCCAAAAAAAAGTATTGTGTGTATCTATAACCAAAAGTAAGAAGAGTTAAATTTATATGTATTGTCTGTGTAAATTGTAGCAAATCATAATCAATAAAGTGTGTAATTTCAAAATTATTTATAATAAAAAATTTGCGTTTATAATGGTTTTCTGTAATGACAATGTTTTGATTATTATGATTGAGTGATAATGTAAAAACTCTTTATATTGTCTATGTATATAAAACTCCAATGAATTCCGACAAGTATAAAATTTCATGTTCACTTTTGTAAGCAATTCCAAGTATCAATAATATTTTCTTAGTTTACTTTCTTGTGTTCTTAATTTAGTTTTCTGTTTTTACTTAGTTTATGCAGTAGTTACCTTTCATCTTAGGGTTATATACATAGGGTCGGCTCCGACTATTTGGAGACCCGGTTTAAATTTAAAAAATGGGCCTATAATTAAAAAGCTTATAATTTTTAAAAGAATCATTTTCAATTTAAATTGTAAAGAATTATCATTGCATAAAATATCAAAAAATGACATAAATTAATCAATGATTAAATTTCATACCGCGATTGAATTTAACTGTTTTAATTTAATTTGAAATGATTAGAACTAAAATTATGCAAAAATAAAATTGCAATTTTAATGAACATTGATAATATTAACTACTAATATAGGAGGACCTCAAAATTTAGAGGCCCTAATATCTCCCCAAAATAATTTGGAAGCCCGATATTATCGCACATACCCCACATGCTATAGAGTCGCCCCTGTATGTAGAGTAGTCCATAGCATGTTATTTGGTCCTTTCTCTTTTACTTTTGTTGATTGGAATTACTAACAAGTTTCTTTCATAGTATTGGTGTTTAATCATGTTTCATTTGTAGTACAAGAAGACGAAGGATTGAGCAAAGGAGTTGAGTTATGTCTAGAGCCTACATGCTATGACCGGGCATAATGCAAGTACCATGTGTTTGAGTTGTGCAAGAGTTTCTATCATGCTTATCCAAAACATATTGCGATGAAATTATGTTGGGTGATTCTCTATAGAAATGTATACATTAGTTTTATTTTTATTTTGCTCGTTAATCTTTCAAAATCCAAAACATATCTCTCCAAATATTCTCTTTTATTCTTACTACTTTTCTTTCTAATCTCTATATATTTGGTTTTTTTTTTTTTGTTCTTAGTCTCTATAGATTGTTATACTTTTTATTAATTGCGTACACTTGCAAGACTATCCATTGACTATTAGTGTTGCTCAAATCTATCATGTCATAATTACCAATTTACATCATTTCCTTCTTCAAGGCTCCTATAGGTATAAGGGTTAAGCAGTCGTTTGAAAATAACATTAGTAGAGAAGATGAGTAATGATGAGCAAACATCTTTTCGAAAAGACAAGTGGTTAGGTGAGGAGGAGTTGTATTTGGAGTGTTGTGCTGCTTTGGAGCAATTTTCTTGCAGATTGATGCTCAAGATCGTTGGAAGCAGTATCGTGATATTGATGCAGAGTATTAGTTAGTGGAACTTATTATTTGCTAACTCACTTTGTTCTGCCAGTGGTGACTGCTCATAACAAAGTTATCTGAAACAACATTGCTCTATTGAAGGTGTATTTTTTTTGCTTGAAAGTAGTATTAAATAATAGGCTACCATAAAAAGATAAAATGGTCGCCGAATGGTTCTATATATGGACTCGGATTATGTGAATGTGGTTGTGGAGTTGCTCATCCAACCACTTGTTTTTTTGGGTGTGAATTTTCTCAATTCATTTGGAATAAAATTCTCATTTGGTTAGGTGTCGATAGACAACTATCAAATATTGTTGCTAATCACACTTTACAATTTTGGTAAAGATGTTCGGACAAATATACAAGCGGTTTGGTTGGTTTATTGAAATATCTAGAAAGAAATAATAAGATTTTTTGGCAAAAAGGATCTTCGTTGGGGGTATTGTTCGACAATGTGAAATCATTAATGTGGTGATGATTAAATACTAAAATGAAAGATTTTATATTCAATTAGAATTCATGGTGGTATAATCTCATGACTTTTTTTGGATGTAGAATTGAATAATAAGGAGGAAATGTATTTTTGTTTAATAAATTGGGATTATATACATCAAATATACACATAGATGAAGGTAGGCAAAAACCATATTCATAGACCTAGAAATTATTTGTATTTTTCCTTTTAAACTTGTGTTTTCCTTTTGTCACAAAAACCTTATGTTTGAATTTGTGTTAATATATAATTTCATTTGACTTCGATATTTTTTTTTTACTTTTGCATCGATTTCCGACCCACCAAAGGTGAACGACTAATACGGCTTGTGCATAGAGATATGCGTACTGGCCAAACGTTATTCCCCTAAAATCAAACTCGGTATCCCCAAATACGTCATTGGAAGGAGCTCATTGTCACTGGAGCCCAATCAACTTGATTTCATTTGACTTCTTTAAAAACAAATGAGAATTAATAAAACCAATAATAGAAATAAATTTGACAACACTCGTGCACAAAATTCTAATATATATACGATACGTAATATATAAGACCTTGTTTTTTTTTCAAAAAAAAAATAATTAAACAATATATAAGACCTCGTTGATTAAATGAAAATATAACAATAATTTCGTAACTAGAAATATAAAAAATAAAAAGAAAATTAGAAAATAGATAAATCACTCGTATTCAATAGTCTACTCCACTTCTACTGTACTGTATAGTAGTGTGTGTGTACAGTACACATAATATGTTGAAATTTTATCTTGCCGTAACTTATGAAAAATCCTTTCTTTTTTTTTGGTGGATCTTATGAAAACCTCACGAAGCTATATTCTCATTCCATTTCATCATTACTAGTCATTACTAGCAACAAATCTAGTTAGCATCATTTTCAATGTCTTCAACAACATCCTAAATCCTATCCTATGATAACAATAGTAACTTGTAACAACAAACAAAAAACGCTTCAGTTTCTTGCACATTATCTCTCTCTTGAAACCAAGAAAATATGGTACATTGATTAGATCCAAGCTTTTGAAGAAACCCATTACTCATTTTAACCCAAAAAAAGTGTCATGGGTGGTAATAGTATTAGAGAATCATGGTGTTTTTGTAAAGGGGTAAGTAAGTCTGAGAGAATGAAAGGTACAATTTTTTCAGGAAAAAATCAAGCTATGGCTACAATTAGTAACACCAATGTTGTTAATGGTGTTTCTGGAACTGGGTTTTTGATTCATAGGAATCTCCTTTTGACAACTCATGCTAATCTTCCTTCCGTTGTTGCTGCTGGTAGCTCTGAGATCCGGTTGCATAATGGTGTTGCTGCTACTCTTGTTCCTCAAAGGTACAACCCCATTTGTGTTTGGTTCTTTGGTTTTGTTTTAGTTGTTAAAATTTGTGTCATTTGTTTGGTAAAAAAGTTATGAAAAATGTTATTATGTATTTTTTATTCTTTAAAAAATAAAAATGGGTTTTTTTTTTGGGATTTGATACTTTTTTAGGAGGGTGGGTAGGATTTAGGAGAGGTCGCTTAGTGGAGGATTAGAACCTAATTGAGGTAGAATTTTGTTGACTTTTGGGTTTAATTTTGTTTCTAGAATCTGTAAGGTATGCAGTTAATTTGGTAAAGTTGGAGTGAAATTCATTTCTAAATGTTTGGAAGTCGAACCAATGTTTTAGAAATCGGACCAGACATGGAATTGAAGAGACTTTTTTTCTTTATTATATATTAACCCTCTGGTTCATAGGGGAAGGGGGCCCGGCTAATCCAGAGTTCGGCTGCGAGGTAAGTAAAACCTGGCCAAGAATTGTTCCCACCAGGGATCAAACTCGGGTTCGTCCGAATGATTCGTCCTAGGGAGAGTTCATTAATCACTTGAGCTCAATGTCTTGGTTAACTGACGAGACATTTGAACTGGAATGAAACTATAGTTGAACTGCTGATATAATCAAACTGTAGACAGTTTCGTTTCACCGTTCAACTGGTTGAACCGTCTATAGTTTGGTTTTTAAAACATTGGTTGGAACTTGGAACACTTTAACATTAGAGTTTTAGGGATTCGTTTGAAATGTACTAATTGTTATCACTTCTTAGGTATGTTTATAAACTGTCTTTGAATGTACAATGTCCTTCTTGCTAGATTTATCACTATACAATATATTCTCCTACATGCTTCATTCATGTATCTAACTTAAATTTTAATTGGTGCTTTACTTCCTTTGTTGACTTTCTGTATGGCTGCACTTCAAGTAAGTTTGAAATTGTTTGCAGCTTATTTCTTTTTAAAGCACTTGTCCCATGTGTTGTGCTTGTGCCTAATACTAGTTCACTTTATCTAGAATATTTATGTAGAATAGGAAATGTAGTTGCTAAATTAGTTTATTGCATACACAAAAGGTAATTTCTATATGTAAACAAGTGCCGTGTCATCCATTTTGTTTGTTAAGTTATACTCTTCCGGTCTTAAATATAAACAAAAAGTTAAATCTATTTTGTTCAAATTTGGACTAATATAATTGACCTTTTGTTTATATTTACGACCGGAATATTACTTTTTTGTTGCATATTTACATTATACCCTCAACTATGCAGTTTTCACTTTTCATTACTTGATGTTGCTGGCATGCTCTCACCAACTCATCCTACTAGAAAATAGATTACCTATAATAGAACAACCAACCAACCAACCAACTGTGGAAGTAATGAAATGTTTGATTTTATTTTGAAACTTTGATTTGTTTATGTCAAACTAGCTTGTTTTAGCAGACCAAAATAGTAATTAAGATTACTGTAGATATTTCTTTGTTTGAATTGAAGGTGATAGTGTAGCGTAACAATTAACAATGATTGCGAATTTGCAATATGTTGTTGTCAATCTCAGATCGTGAAAAGTAGTGGTTTGTTCGAATTTCGTTACACTACCTTGCTATAATACCGTTATAATTGTCGTCCACATCTATATTTAAAAATGTCAAAAGTCCATGGTACATGGAGTACAATCGAAACGATATTAAAAAAACAAAAACAAAAACTAGAGGTGATTTTGATGTTTTTGCACTTTATCAATTTAATATTCTAATTCTTAATAATTTGATAGAGTTCTTGCATATTGGTAGAGTTCTCTGTGTATAAAATGTTCAAAAAGAAGAAAATAGAAATAGAACATGATTCTCCTTTAGAAAATCTGATATGCTCATAAAGTTCACCCAAGAAAGAGCTTGAGCTCATTGATTGAACTACCATGCATTTTACTAATCTTCCTTACAGTTTGAATCTTGTGTCCTCATCTCAATACGAGTATTTCTCTCATATTACTATTTTAGATTAAAGTCTTAACAGAAAAATATATAGTTGCTACATAGTAAGTACCTCTAGTACAATAGAATGTTTCGGTATGTACGATTCTCATGATATATTATTCAATATGCAAAAAAGTTTTTCTTCAGTTTGAGTACTTTATATTTGGCCCAATATATATACAGTATTAGCATCCCAAATGAGACCTAACAATCTGAAACTTCAGTGAACACTTACGAGTAGTATGTTTGAAGTTCCTACTTCCTAGGATTCTTTTTATATACATACTGCATTATTCACTTTTGTAGACAAGAAGCATCACTTGTCTTTATTTGATTATTATACTTTTCATTCAACTTTTCAGAATTTGTCATTTTATGGTTGTGTTTACACTGTCGTTTAGATCGGTTTAATTCACCTCCGTAACATCTATTTGGACTACATTATGCTTTGCATACTTTTAAGGGCTAAATATGCTTTAGTCTCTATAAAGCTATGACTTTTTAAGTTGTCTTCACATAAATTTTATCCAGCTTTAGTCCTTATTTTAAACACTTAATACAAAAAAGAAACGTGTTTTTAGTTCTTGTATTTGGTCCCCATATGCAAGTTAGGAACTAAAATTGGACAAAATTTATGTATGGATTAAACATAAAAATTTGTGAATTTTAAAGGGACTAAATTTTTGGGAAGATGTTTCTCATTTTCTTCTCTATTTTTTTTTAACTTGGTTTCAGGTTTTTCATTACAAGTTCAGTATTAGATCTTACAATTGTGGGTTTAGACGATGCGGATGGAGACTCAAATGCGCAGGGTCAAAACCCTCACTACTTGAAGACCTGTTGTAAAACCAATCTTGATCTAGGAAGTGTAGTGTACCTTTTAGGCTACACAAAGAACCAAGAGCTAACTGTTGGTGAAGGAAAGGTTGTCATAGCGACCGACAATCTCATAAAACTGTCAACTGATGGGATTATATGGAGTCCAGGTTCTGCGGGGTTTGATGTGTATGGAAATCTAGCTTTTATGATATGTGATCCTATGAAATTATCCACATCACCGAATACGCCTTCAACTTCTTCATCCTCTTCCTCGTCGTGGAAGAAGGATCTCCCAATGCAATTCGGAATACCAATTCCTGTCATATGTGATTGGTTAAACCAGCACTGGGAAGGCAACCTTGATGAGCTTAACAAGCCGAAATTACCGCTCATGCGGTTGATGTCTAATGGCCCTAGGAGCGAACATTCATGCGCTTCCTTCACTTTGCGGCAAGTTTTCAAGTCGACAGATGCTGATAATGAGGGCACCTCGTCTTCATCAAACAACAATGTCACAAAAACAAGAGGTCAGGGACAAAGCTTGGCTGCTGTCGCCAACACTGCCGAAGACGAAAGCTTGATTACTAACCCTAATGCTGCACATATACAAGGAATTCCCACTCCAGAAATATATGAATCACCTAGAGTAACTTCTGTGCCACTAAGAAGGAAAGAAAGTTCACCAATACAACTTTTGGACATCAATTTTCCTCCAAGGGTCACCAAACCTGCAGTTTTCTCACAATCATCGAAGGAACCTCATCCGAAATCTGCTGAACCACTGCACGAAAACCAGCAAAAAGGAGAACAAAACCAGGACAGAATGGCAGCAAAAACTCCTATTACAGAAGTTTCCTCAACAGGTTCTGTTAATGGAGCTCAAAGTGTAGTTCAATCTAGTTCATCTCCCGTGGAAGCGTCACAAATGCACGACGGATATAGTAGCGAAGGAGAAACTATGTACTCTGCGGAAACCGCAGAAAGCCGCAACTATACAAGTCCAAGAGAGTTGAAGTTTCAACAAGTCGGAAGGAGTCAGAGTTGTGTTAGTCACAATAGATGGGGTGCTACAAAGAGGAGTCAAGTTGCTCGCGGAATGATGGTTGAAAATCAAAGGAGTTTCATGAACGTTAAGAAGATGTATTCACAAGGAGCAACTTCTCAGAGAAGCAACGAGTATTTCAGTCCAACCGTGTCGTCGATCATGAAACGTAACGGCTCTGAGCAACCAACAAGATCCAGGCAAACTGCTTTTCATTCTCCTTCACCCAGATGGATGTTTTAATTGATACTTTATAATTGGAAATTTATATTTATTTTCTACTCCATAGAGTTATAAAACTAAAATGAAATAGAAGAGTATAGTGTCTTTATATGTTTATTATTTTTTTTTTCCCTTATTTATATGCTTTTTATTTTTTATGGAACACATGCATAAACCTATTGTGGTGAATAAGAAATTTTAGGTAAAATGTACATTTCTTTCCAATTACTAAAGGACACGCTAATTCCATGTGAAAATCAATATTCTCCAAAAATTAATTTATCAGTTTATAGGTGTTGTTAAATTTGTGATTTTTGTGTGCCTAAGTGAGATAATACTCACCTGTATATATGATTTGCTAATTCAAATCCTAATATATGATACTAATGCTAATAATAAATATATGATTTTTTTATTCTAACAGGTATCAATTTATCAAAGTCATTCCACCATAAAATTTATGGCAAGGTGTTGATTACTAGAATGGAAAGCTTAGAATCCAAAAATATGGGAGCTTCTATGGTAGTACAGTACATTATCAAATTGAAGTGAAGTGTTTCAGTTCAATTACTTAACTAAAATTATGGGAGCTTCTATGTACATTGTAAAAGTAAAGTGCTTTGGTGATATTATAATTATTTTTGTTAATCAAATAGCTAGGGTTTCATATCCAAACCGATCCAAATTAAAACCAAAAACCGTAAAAATGAAATATTTTAGATGTGTTTGAATGTCGTTTTTAAAACTGTCAAATGGGATTAAATTTTGGAGTGGTTTTTTAAAACTTGATATGCACGGCAAAACTACATGACTCCAATAGTGAGACCTGAAACGGTTACTATGGTGATATGCAAAACGTTAACGTCAGTATGTGATCAAGGTGGAGCGAAAGTGAAAAGTGATTGAATTGTGTATGTTATCGTCAAAACTTGCCTTTATATAAATGAAGACGATAGTTATAATCGTCTCTGTCAGCTGACACTAGAGGTGATGACAGCCGTTGAGATGAATCTAATAGTCATGTGAGGATGCGTATTTGCTGCAGGAGGTGTACATTAGTAACCGTATTCGTGACCATTAACTTACATGAGAAGCCTCCGTAAAAGAGTGGATTTTAGCTAGATTCGGAGCACTTAGGTCACATATTGAACTATGACCAGTTCGGACACACACGATTATCAGCGGCGGTTTGTATGGCAGTTGGAAAAATTGTCGTCAACCGCAAAACACCAAATTTCTTGTAGTGTAACTAATCTCAAATACGTTGTTAACACAACTTTAAACATCATTAATCAATTGCCACGTCTGTGAACATCATTAGTCAATTGTTGTATGTGTCGAATATTTAAGATTTACATTTTCGAAATATAATTTTTTGTATAATAATATGTATCAATTGTCACGACTAGGAACATCATTAGTCAAAGGGGTGACTATATGTATCATGTGATCGTGAAGAATTCTTTCCCCACCCCTCGTGTCTCTTTTTCACCCTCCGGATTTCCATTTTTATCCCTAAAAAATACTTCGGTAAATGCGAACCGAAATTTTAAACGGTTGAAAAACACATATTTTTCTACATTGAAAAAGTTCGGTAAATGAAAACCGAATTTTTTGGGGATAAAATTAGGGGTAAAATTAGATTTTCAGGGGGTTAAAAAGAAACACGGGAGTAGGGAAAGAATTCTTCTGTGATCATGTTGAGTTAATTGTTTGAATCATGTCACAGCTATTTAAATTTAATAATAAACTCATAATTCTAAATATTTGTTGGTTATTTGATTTATAGATAGTTTTATAAGTCACTTTCTATATCTTAATTATTGGTTGCTTGATTTATAGAGAGTGGCACATTTTTATTTTGAACAGTTCATTTGCATGAATAGTACTTTAAGATTAGGGTTAATAGGCTTTTACCCCCTGTAAAAAAATTTCTTGAGATTACTCCTGCAAAATTTATTTTTTTGATTTACCCCCTTTTTGCTGACGTGGTAGGCAAAAGTCTGCTGCCACGTCAGCAAAGTTCACTGCCACGTCAGCAAAAAACTTGATTTTTGCCTGCCACATCAGCAAAAAGGGGGTAAATCAAAAAAATAAATTTTGCAGGGGGTAATCTCAAGAAAAAAAATTGCAGGGGGTAACGCAAAACTCGCCTACTTTGCAGGGGGTAAAAGCCTATTAACCCTTAAGATTAAGAGTGTCGCACAACAAGACAAGTTATGTTCCTACGCAGGAAACAAGTAGCATACATCATGCGTTCTTAGTTGCCGGTGATGATATAATATGATAGTAATAACTAAAGTAAACCAGAGGCGCCTGTTGAAATTGAACACACCGACACATACTCATATAATGAATTCAACTTTGATCACATTTATTTACTTTGCGTCAAATTTTAAATTATCGAACCCACTTTCACTAAAAATCATAGGGTAATATCAATAAAATAAAAATAAATCCAACTTGTTACAATAAGTGAGAAAATGTATGATTTAGTGGACCAGATGTTCTGTTAGATTCAATTATTTGTTAGTAGTGCAGATTGTCGGTCGTTATGACAACCTTTTTAAAATGCTTTTTTTTTTGTCTTAGATGAAGTGGTAATCCACTGAAATTAAACTCACATACAACTGTGAGGTCCCGGGTTCGAACCCGGGTCATGACGTCCGGCCTAGTAATTTCGGCATTTGCCAGTTGAGCTAGGACTTCTAGACTTCTAAAATGCATTTTTAATGTTATTTTTTCTATTATATCCTTAAATATTTATTATCGTATCTTCTTTCGATTCTTCAATTTATCTTTTTCATACTATTAATGCTTAAAAGGAGTAGCACATAATCACTGCAATATGCATTATGAATTTATGACAGTGGCTTGTTTATTAAGGAAGCATGTAAGCAAAAAAAAAATTTACAAACAGCATGTAAGCAAATATGAAAAATATGTTTTGGAACTTGTATTTTTATTTTTTTAAGTGTTAAATTTCTTGTATTATTAAATGCAAAATTTCTATATTAGGATATCTTAAAGGTACATGTTAATATGACCCTTAGAAATATGAAATTTTTATGCATTTTTATGTGTCGTAAGGGTGTCAAAGGGAGTAATCTAAGGTACTATTTTCATTTTAAAGCATAAAAGATGATGTTTTGAACTACATAACACTTGGAATTGGATATATTATACCATTAGTCCATTACCAATGGTTCCAAGAGCCGTAAAAACTAAAAACTGATTTCTTAACTACCCTAAATACATAAGGCGGCACAGCAAGTTTCACCGCCAAAAAAGTTGTATAGACACCTAAATAAGAATGAAGTTATAAATGAAAAATAATATTAACCTTAAATTTGTTCCCGCAATTTTATTTTGTGATAAAAATGGTACTTCTACACTAAATTACAGAATTGAGTCTAAAAAACTAGAGTTTGGTTACACAATCAAAATTCAGTTTAGACCCCTAAAACAAAAATATAGATTTTTAAGCTTAAATATTAAATATGTGGGTTACAAAGGCAAATTGCAAATAGATCTGATGCAAGAGCAACTCATGTTAAAATGTACTTTTGTGCAAGACCAACTCAACTTATGTAGTGCAACTCAAATTAGTCCCAAGGTTCCAGAGTCAGCTTTAAGACAAGTTTTGGTTCTTCGACAAAAAAAAAAAACGTAAATCATGTTTTTGGAATAGTCTAATTCAATGTTCTCCTAAAATGCAAAATATACGTGACAAAGGAATCACAGGTGCAAAATAATGCTCCAAAAGGGAGAAAGGGCCAAAACAAGATAAATAAAGCATAAAAACCAACAACTTGAGATTGTTTCGTTGAAACCAAACATGGCTATCGAGAGCCTGCGTTAGCTATCATGATTTAATCTCAATTTCATGTGTTACGAAATCATATTTTTTTTCACACAAAAAAACTGTTGTAATGGAACGAGTATGCATACATAAGTGGAAATTCAAAAATGTTTGTACATTACTATCGAGTACAGGATAGAAAGCCAAAAATCCTTCCCAACTCTCAATCAGGTTATCAATTGCCGGTGACTAATTCTAAACTTCAGGGAAGATCTATAGACCACATCAGCCGCTACTAACATCAACTCCTCTTTGCTTTAAATATTCCTTGGCCTCAACAACATCCTGGAAAGAAGCAACAAAATTCTTTGGCATTATACAACAGACAGCAAGACTAATCTTAATTTGAATTATAATCCCACATTAGGCTACAATCATCTGGTCATCTGGTCACTATCGGATGATAGCAATTACTTTCCACAAACGTATGGAAACAAACAAGGCCTACAAACATGCACAATGATATGGGAACAAAAACAGGATTCTGATTTAATGAGATATTTGAGTTAGTTCCTTGATGATCTAGCTCAAATGCAATATTTTTTATATTAACAAAAAAAGAACGAACAATGCACACTTTTATTTCCTCCACCACAACATTTATGTTCCTAATTACTCATATAATGTTTTTTATTCTCCAGGGTGGCAATTGAATTTGAACTCGGTGGGTAGAAGTAGAACTACTGTTTATTTTCTCGCCCACAACATTTATGTCCCCTTTCTATTCCTATTCCATTATCAATAAAAACAAGTCGACAACATTGTTGGCGGTAGCTTGCAGCCTAAATATTTAGACTAAAGATATAATGTCTGAGTAGAATTCTTTGATATGCTGTTTTGAGAAATTTGTGATTGGCATAATTTTTATGGACACATTTTTCAGACTGCTCTTTTTTCCTTCTCTTCTGTAAAATTGCTAGGATATCTTGTGCTTCCTTACAATTTTTTTAACCTTATTAATAGCTAATTCCTAAACTGGAAGAACCTCAATAATAGTTAGTTTTATCCAAAATAAGTATGTGGGAATTAAACACAAACAATGTTCTTGTTCCAGCCGCGAAATTATTTCAAACAATTTTAGAAGAGTAAACTCACATGCATACATCTACGAACATACATATTCCATATGAAGTACAAAAGCACAGCATTTAATTATGTATTTAACAATGCAATCACTAATGTACAGAGGTAGAAAATACCTTTTGCAACAAGAGGGCTTCTTGAGGACAGGTAGGAAAATTCATGAGACCAACTCCAACCATCAATAGACCATAACATCCTAAAGATACGACAAAATAGATTGGAAGCTGCATAAAGGACATAAGTATGGTGTCAGCATTATGAGGTTTAAAATTCTATCAAAATATGAAAAAGCATCACAAGGTTTGGTAAGATAGAAAGCATCAAAGAACTTTGCTTGTAAGGCTTAGGTTTGAATCAATCTGCCAGCAATCCCCTTTGTATCTACATGCACATTATAAGTCCTCATTGAGGTGTAATGCATGTCATAGCTTTGAATACAGAAAAGCTCTCCCTCCCCAAAACAATATTGTCAAAAACCAAATTAAAAAGTTAAAAGTAAAGCATGCAATGACATGAAACCCACCAACCAAGTATGACTTTGTGGAATGACAGAAGTTTGTAGAAGGCCAACCCATAACGCAGTGATGGCAATTACCAACGTCAAAATCTTTACAATATGCTTCATTTATCAATCTGAAATCAGATGAATAGTATAAGTATTTGTGTAAATGTGTTACGTGTATATACAAAATAGTGGTTATACTTGTAAATGCTTCATAACAAAAATAAAATACTAGAGTGCATATCCAATGTAAAATAGAGGGAGGGCATGGGAGAAACAGAAGAGACAATAGATGAAACAGACAGACATAAAAACAGCACACTCAAAATTTGAAGCTACATTTGTCGTGCTTATTACAAGAAAGCAAAACTATGAGCTAAAATTCAAAAACAATTATTGATGCCTAAAGTAGCTGAAGATGCAAATAAATTGAAGTCATACTAGTTTTCTTCAGAAACTTCACTAAAAATTGTCAGGAATCCATGAACAACAGAAACTCTAATGCTGTGAATCTCTTAATGGTTGAGGCATTAGGCCTTATAACTAGTAAAACAGAAATGGAAGCAGAAGAACAGTGTACCAAGACAAAGCATAGACCAAAGGCATGATCTTTCTAGTTATTATTTTGTTTGATAGTAGCAAACATCCATTCATGCTCGTTATAAAGCAGAAAACATCCAATAGACACAATATGACTAGGAACACATTAATGACAATTGTTTTAAGGATTATTTTTTAAAATGGGCTTCAGCATGGCTAGGCACGAACATAGACACAATATGGACAATCATTTCATACCTATAAGCAAAAAAAAATTAAAAAGGAAAAAGAAACTATGGCAAATTCAGCACATATGAAGTTCATTTCCCGTAATTTACCATTTTATCTCATAAAATTAATCCAAACATTATATATAATGAAGCTTATACATAGCTATTTGTGAATTGTGAATCTTTTTCCATAATTTTTTTATTTTCTCCACAAACAAAACATGCCGTGTCTGTGTCCTACAATATCTGAAACGTAGTGTCCATGTTTGTGTTTCACAATGGCAGCAACCAATTTTTTTATCACAGCATTTAATTACTCGCAAAATTATATCTTATTTCTTTTGAAAGTTCATTCACTAACCAGAGTTACGTAAATAAATACTAGAACAAGATCAGTCCTTTATTTATGACTACCAAATTTAAGTAAAAGATTATTTACTACCAAATAAAGATTATTCAAGGATTATAACTATATTTCCTTGAAGTTAAAATGGGTTAACAACTGCTACATCATAGTAGCTCCAAATGATAAGGATGTACAATTTCAAAATAAATAATCAATTGAAACTTTAATCAAACATGACAATTGAAGTAAACTATTTTCCACTTCCATCAGGAGGGATCACCATAAAATTCATTTCACAGTTCCACAGAACTCAAAGCCCATGCGCAATCTCCCAACATCATTTGGAAGTTTCAAGAACAAACCCTATCACCTAAAATCGCATGTTGCCAGAACTAGACGACTACAAACAAAAAATATCATAAAAATCAAAGGCCATACAAAAACTGCAGTCCATCAAATTAAAAATCATCAATCCCTGAATGAATAAAACAAATATCAAGAAACCATCTCGGTAATAAAAACAATCCTTTATAAGCACCCAATTTTATTTTTATTAAATAAATGACCACCCAATTTTAGCAAATGATTATTGCTACTGCTTCCATCAATAAGTTAGATACCATGAAAATGCGGTAGTCAAATATAAATAAAAGTAACTGCTCAATCTTCAAGCATCCATAGGCAGATGTGTATGAAAATCCCATCCAACTAGACCCAGATTACCAAATCAATGTATAAAATGTTCAAATGTATTATTTAAAAATAGTGCTGTATGAAGAGTCATTAGCTTAAAAAAATAACTCCAGTAAAAGACTCTAGTAAGTTGTAGCCACTGCCATCAGATGGGATTTCCATGAAATTCATTTCATTGCGAATAACAACAGATATGATAGTTACAAGACTCAAAGCCCTTGCGCAGTTTCCCAACATCATTTGGACTTTAAAACATAATGTATGCTTGATTAAATTCATGTTTATCAACTAATCCAATACAAAGTACAAGACTCACTAGTCACTACAGATCATAGACATTGAAGATTTTACATCTTAACCAAAAAGAAGACTTATATTGTATTGCTGGACCAAAAAGAAATAGGCATCCCCAAAATCAGCAGGAAAGGTAGGTATTACTAAAAAGAACACAAATTCAAAGATAAATACAAACTCGTTGAATTAGATCATGGAATTCAATATGTATAACATACATCGTATCACATAGCAAATGAAGGATTATAATCATATTGCCTTAAAAGTTAAAACTGGTTAAAAACAGGTACATCATAGCAGCTCCAATCTCTACACATTCAAAAAGATAAAGATATACCATTTCAAAATAAACAAATCAATTTAAAGTGCACTCAAGAAAAAACCAATCATACATGACAACTGAAGTAAACTATTAGACACTTCCATCAGGTGGGATCAACATGAAATTCATTTCACAGTTCAACAGAACTCAAAGCCCTTGCGCAATTTCCCAGCATCACTTGGAAGTTTCAGGAAAAAAAAACCTATCAATTATCACCTAAAATCCCACGTTGCCAGAATAAACAAACTACAAATGTTAATTAATTAACGTAAATATGACATGCCTTAAGAAAATAGCTTTCCATCAAATAATCACACCAATCCCTAAATACAGAAAACAAACATCTGATAACAAGAACAATCCTTTATGACCACCTAATTTAATCATTAAAAGATTATTGCTTCCACCACAATCAATACGGAAAAATGCAGAAATCAAACTGGACAGTTCATAAATTCAAGCGATCAATTAGCTATTTGAATCATCAATTACATGAAATGAAAAGCAAAAAACAGATAAGGATTCATTCATAAATCTAGGGTTATTTTAAAAGAAAATTGGGAGACATTTGAAAACGTACATTATGAAGAAGAAATGGCGGCAACAGGTTATATTCCGGCGCCAGGCTAGGGCTGTGCTGTAGGTGAGTGAGAGAGAATACCCCGGCGGCGGTTGCGGTGGAGTCAAACTAGTGTTGGTCACACGCGCGATGCGATCTAGGGGAGTAGAGAGGATGCGATCTGGTTCTGAGTGGAGGCAGGAGATGACCTGTATAGACAGTGGTGGAGGTGAGAGGACGGGCGACGGTGGGGCGCAGTGATGGAGATAAGAGGGCGGCGTGATTTGAGAATGTGTGATGAAAATGAGTTTTGTCGACAGGGGAGGAAGAGTGATCGAGGTAGGGAAACGGATCCTCTCCTTCTGGGTTTGTCTCCTTCTCTCTCTTTCTCCAAATTTAAGCCAATGGATCAATCTGAAGGTTGGAAAATTAAAAGAGAAAAAGGCAAATAACTCTAAATCCCTAATTTGAAAAATCTGCCAAATAACTCTGTGACGCCCGCAACGCAGACCCGACCCATGACTGTATGACGCCGGCAACGAGAATACGACGGTGGCGATGCAACAAAAGGGTTGGGAAACATTAGACTCGTTCAACCAGTGGTCGTCCACCACAGAGACACCGGTAATAAGGATGACTTATTCTGGTGCTGTAACAACTTGCTCAATGAGAATTTTCTTATTAAAAGTTTATTTATTTGTCAAATTACATAAAATTTGTATAAGTTTAAAAATAAATTAATTTAACAATCTTTTTATTTTATCCTTATTAAATCATATTTAACCCTACTAATCCACTAATTTTTCAAAAATTCTAACTCAACTGTTAGCTCCGATATTAAATTATATTTCAATTAGGTTGTTCAAAATCACTTAATTGGAATGATGGATAGTAGTAGATACTTAGAAATTCTAATTTTGATAATCTAATATTAAATCTTTACTAATTGAACTTAGTTTCTATGAAAAGACAATTAAGTCTCAACTAATTATGTTGATCGTGATTTGGCAATAAAAAAAAATTATATATGACTAAAGAAATTAAATTTTCACTCAAATAATTCAATACCACCTAATTGAAATAACAAATATAGCATTCAAATTTTTGGCAACATGGTGCAATATCAACTAGTTGGATTACCAGAGACTAAAAAAGCCTAGTTAATATCATGAAAAGATTATTAAGTCTCTACCAATTCTACTGATAAGAACTGAGGAAATAAATTGACAAAATTTGAATGGAAAACACTTCGGTATCAACTAGTTATATTAATTATAACTTGAGAAATTTAGTTCATATGAAATGACTTTTAAGTCTTATCTAATTTTCTAAACTGTGACTAAGAAAATCAATTCATCTCAATCAATTTATTCAACTTGACCTAAATGGGATAATACACACTTACAAAGTTGAATTTTAACAATCTAACAGTTCAATCTCATATTGTTGGACTACCAACTACTCCAGAAATCTAGTTATTATGAAAGGATTGTTAAGTCACAACCAAGTAAACTAAAAGGGATTCAGTAGATCAAATATTCTCAATTCGACCGTTCAACTTGACGGAATTGGAACGAGAAACACTTAGGTTTGCATATGAAATGACTATTCATTCTCAACTAATAATGTTGATTGTGAGTAATGAAATCAAAATTTAGAGATCAAACCCTTCAACTCAAAACATAGTTCATATGCAAACCTAACTAATTATACTTACTTTCATTAAGGAATTCAATTTTTCTCAATCAATCAAGTGGTTTAATATATCCTAATTGGATTAACAATAACTTATAGATTTAAATTTTGACAATCAAGCATGTCTATAACAATAAAAAAAGTTTGTTTACAAATTTTAGTAGTTTTTACAATGAGGTGAATTAAATATGAATTTTTTGCATGGGGGGACCCAAAAAAAATTACCTTAAAGAATTTTTTTGCACGGGGTTAAAGCAAAAATGGCATACTTTGCAGGGGGTAAAAACCTATTTACCCTTAAAATTAAAATATTTGAATCTTGTTAAAAAAACACCATTTCCTTAAAATATGTTAAAATCATAGGTTAAAAGGTTTGACGCAGACTAGGAGTGCTTGTGATTCGGTTTACATCGGTTATGATATAAAAAGTCACTCAATCCAAAGAAAAGAGCGTGCGGTTTGATTCGGTTTTTGGATGATTAAAAATAATAGAGAATTATTTTTTTTGGTGATAAAAAATAGAGAAATAGTTGGGTTTATGACACTTACTTCCTTCGGTTTGGATCAGTTCGGTTCTCATGAAGCCAACCAAAAATTGAACCAGACCGACCACTTTGATTTTTCGGTTTTTCCTGGATTGGATTTGAGCACCCCTGGTGCATACTTGATTTATTGTAGAACATGATTAATGATTATATTTGTGTGAAGGATATATTTGCAAATATTAAAAAGTAGTGTCTATTATAGAAAACTTAATAAAGAAACAAAATATGCTTTTAATACTCTGTCATTTATTAATCACCTCAGCGGTGTATCAGTACACATCCACATAAGATGTTTATCGAAGAATGCATCAATAAAGTTTTGTTTAACATGCATAATCAAGACAAATTTTTTACTATGTACAAATTTGTTTTTACCATTAGATCATTAATGATTAGTTTTGATTGATTTATTTTTAAGTTTAAGTAAATCAGTAAGTTTTTGTCCATTATTATATAAGTTTGTGTTAAGGTAGTTTATGAAAAAATAGCTTGCGAAGATAAAATTTTTGTTAGTAAAAATTTATAAGTTAACATAATTTGCATAAACTATTTTTTATAAGCTCGAAAAATAGGTCATACAAACGAACTCTAATAAGCTCAAAAATTGGTCATACAAACGAACTCTAATAGTAAAATATATTTGGATTGGACTATGGTCCAAAAATAAATGGCATAGGCGCAATAGCAAGATGACCCAATTATCCAACCCATGAAATTCAAAAGAATAACTTGGCGGAAAAGCGATGTAAGGGCGACGTGACGTGAAGGTGGCGCCCTCGTCCCAACTGCAACTGTTAACTATGAAGACTCGGCATACATATGAATACGTGGGAGGAGGTAACCACCCCTCACCACCATGATTATCACCGAAATCAGAATGTAACCGTCCACCACCACCACGTTGGAGCGGCGGAGAAGAGGAAAAACCACCGAGATCATGGGGTATCCATGATCGTGGTCCTTAATAACTGCTATTTGTAAAAATCTATAAATAGGAGCTCATTCTTCATTGTAAAGGGGACACACATTTTAATATACACAAGCAATTATTCATTTCTTAGATACGGTCCATTAATTTATCACCCCCTATTTGTTCACTAGAACAATATTATAATTGAATTAATATGTTATATTACATCTTATTTAATTAAATAGTAAAATTTGGTAATCTAATAATAAAAACAAAAATGTGGATGATGAAAATTTTCTCTTGTGCATCATTATCTTAACCTATAAATAATTGTATTTTTGGAAATCCAAGTATACATTATACAAACCAAAAAGACACTACTACACTACTATTCTAGATAACCTTTCTAAAATGCTAAGTAAACTTCAATGAAGGCTTTGTGTATGATGTCATTTGATGTGAGCAAAAATTATTTCAGGTCTCGTGAAAATGATGAATTATTAGAATTGGTCTTAAAATACCATATTTTAATTAGTTCAATTGAGAATAGTATTGCATTTTGCATGTAGTGGTATTTTATCTCTGTCAATATCATTAAATTTGAAAATATTGAAACAAAATTATAGTATGTGTTATAAACAAAAATAGAAGAGTAAGTGAATAGACAAAGAAAACACAAAAGTATATTATATTATGCCTTTTAAATAAATCTTTACATTATCTTACTATATAAAGGGGATATAAATTTTTGGGATGATGGGATGACTTTTTCATTATTTCTATTTTACCCTTAAAAAAAACTATATATAAAAAAAAAAAACTAAGCACAACTTCCACATAAAAGTAGGTTTTCAGCTTTTTTATAATAATTTTTTTTTCTTCTTAATAACTGGCCACAACAAAAAAGGAGGTCAAGTAGTTATCAATTAACTAAGTCCAATAAAAAAGGAGATTAAGTAGTTATTTATATTTGCACAATAGAGAATATCGATCACATCAAACAAAAAAAAAAAGAATATCGATCACACAAACGGGCACGGGAGACGGCTAGTAACATATAAGCTGTATTTATAGAACAATATTGAATCAATAATATGAGTTAAAACTTAATGGACATTTATTATAATTATTCATAACACAACCAAAATTGTAAAACAGAGGAAGTACCCATAAATCTTACAGAACACAGTTCCCTTCATGTGATGACGAGGGATTGAGGCCTGAGGGTTAGGGATGAGCATTTTAACCGGTTATCATGGATTAACTATAACCAAATCCATATCCAATTTTAAAAACCAGTTATTTATATTTGAGTTTTATAACCGAACCAATTAGTTTTTTATTTAGATATTCATAACCATAACCACAACCAAATTTTATGATTAAATTACTCAATGTCCAAATTTTATCCATAACCAAATTTTTTATTTCTCACAAATCGAAAAGATGAACCCTAATCCCCAAATCCATTCTCTCTCTCAAAATCCTCTCTCTGTCAAATCTCAAATCCATCACCTAGTTCCGTCAAATTAAATAGCAAATCATAAAATCAGCCGAAAAATCAAAAAATTGGCCGAAAAACTGAAAATCGGCCGAAAACTCAAAAAATCGGTCGAAAACACAAAAAACGGCCGAAAACCCAAAAATCGGCCGAAAACCCAAAAAATCGGCCGAAAATCCAAAAAACGGCCGAAAACAAAAAAAACGGCCGAAAACACAAAAAATCGGCCAACAAACCTAAAAACGGCCGAAAAACAGATTTTAGGTTTTTCGGGTGTTTTTTGGGTTTTCGGCCGATTTTCGGTTGTTCGGCCGATTTTTGGGTTTTCGGCCAATTTTCGGTTTTTCGGCCGATTTTTGGGTTTTCAGCCGTTTTTTGTGTTTTCGACAGATTTTTTGAGTTTTCGGCCGATTTTTGAGTTTTCGTCCGATTTTCGGTTTTTCGGCCGATTTTTGTGTTTTCGGCCGATTTTTTGAGTTTTCGGCCGATTTTCGGTTTTTTGGCCGATTTTTGGGTTTTCGGCCGTTTTTTGTGTTTTCGACAGATTTTTTGAGTTTTCGGCCGATTTTCAGTTTTTCGGCCGATTTTTGGGTTTTCGGCCGATTTTCGGTTTTTCGGACAATTTTTGTGTTTTCGGCTGATTTTCGGTTTTTCGGCCGATTTTTGAGTTTTCGGCCGATTTTCGGTTTTTCGGCCGATTTTTGTGTTTTCGAGCGATTTTTTGAGTTTTCGGGCGATTTTTTGAGTTTTCGGCCGATTTTCGGTTTTTCGGCCGATTTTTGTGTTTTCAGCCGATTTTTTGAGTTTTTGGCTGATTTTTCGTTTTTTCGGCCGATTTTTGAGTTTTCGGCCGATTTTTGTGTTTTCGGCCGATTTTTTGAGTTTTTGGCTGATTTTTCGGTTTTTATGTTTTCAGCCGATTTTCGGTTTTTCGGCTGATTTTTCGGTTTTTCGGCCGATTTTTTGTGTTTTCGATTTTAGGCTGTTTTTTGGATTTTCGGCTGATTGGTTGTTTTTTATTTATTTTAGTGTTATTATTATTATTATTTATTTTTTGGAAAAAAAACCAGTTATTAAATCAAAAACCGGTTTTTAAAAGTAAAAACCGGTTATAAAAGTGGTTATGGATATAACCAGTTTTATAACCGGTTATGACATTTGGTTTTAATGTCCAATTATAACAAATGGTTATGGATTGGTTATGGGCGGTTATTTTGGATTGTCCAAGATGCTCATCCCTAGTTACAATTGTAATGCTAGAACAAGAATGAACCAGAATCTTCATTTATATACTTTGCAGCTCCTTATTGGTTCCCCAAACTTTTCTTTCAATACTTACCATACTAGTATAAGGCTAGTCTCACAAGTATCAACAGGGGCGGAGCTACATACAGCTGAGGGGGTGCAGCTGCACACCCTGAAATTCTAAAATTTGCATATATAATCTTGTAATTTTGTTCTTTTGCACACCCTGAAAATGTCATTTTGCACCCATAGCCTACTATTTCTATAACAAGGAAATTAAAAACTGAAAGAAAAAAAACTTCTGTAAAAGTGTGGCAATTCGCACGCAAGAAGAAGAAGAGTGAAATGTGGAACTAGAGAAGAAGAAGAAGTGTGGCGGCTGGCTACTTTTCTTTAATTAAATGGAGCTATGTAAACAAAACAATACTACTAGGGTTATGTTTTGTCATAGTGGGCCTGGGCCACCAAGCATGCTTTTGGACAAATGTTATTTTTTTTTTGGTATTCAGACAAATGTTATTTTTCTTCCTTGAATAAATGCTTTTGTAAAATTGGAGTAAAGGGAAAATTATAAGTTAGTTAATGTTTTTTAATGGAAAATTAATGCTATTACACGCCATTCATACCATTCATATATATGCATCGGACATATTATATACACAATAATAAGGAATAGGCTTAATCTCAAGTTTAATATCTTATGTTTATTTTAAGTTTTAATTTGATCTTTTATATTTAAATTTTTTTTGATTAGTCTTTTTAGTTAAATCTCTATTTAAATAATCCGCGTAGCTAATAGAGTTGTAGACATGTACAATTTAGGAGGGTGCACGTGGAAATTTTAGACAAAATAACTCAAAATTTAACGCAAAATTAGATGAAATTATCAAAAATTTAATCGAAAGGACGAACTTATCTTGACATTAGAAACGACCAACTTAAGACTTTTTAAACATAAATGATCAACTTGTAATTAAGAGTGTATTTTAAATGAAAATCATTGATTTTAATCTCACGGTTAATATCGGTTGTTCTCATTTTTCACATTAACAAAGTGTTCTCACCCAACTTGCTTCTTGCCTCCTTGTATTCTCACATAACAAAATATCCTCACCCGAATCGGGCACTCATAATATATTCAAGATACATATTATATATTAGTGTTGGTTTTTCTACTAAAGTTATCTTTTAAACTTTTATTATAAAAATTATGAACAAAGTAAAAAAAAATTGCAATAAAATTTGCACCCCTGACCCAGGGTCCGAGACCCGCCACTGAGTATCAATACCATGTCTCACTTTTTGTTTCCTTGCTTTGACACACTAATTTTCTTTACACGTGTTTACAAGAAAGACCAATTGTTATGTCACACAAAAAGATGCAACTCTTGTGATTTCTGTGTTTTGTTTTTCCCTTCAACTAACTCATCAGAAAATCCATAGAACACAATGGAAGAATCATGCAACTCAAAATCATCAAATTCAAATCCTCTCAAAATCTACTTCCTCCCATACCCATCACCAGGACACATGAACCCAATGATCAACTTAGCTCAAATCTTCACCACACGTGGTCATCACGTGACCATCCTCACAACCCCTTCAAACACCAAACTCATCCCAAACAAACTCAACATTCATATCTTAAACTTCCCTTCTAACAACCTTAACCTTAATGGCATCGAAAATCTCTCATCAGCACGTGACCCTCAAACAGCACACAAAATACACATTGCAACCAGTGGCGGAGCTAGCTCAAAGAGTTGAGGGGGGCCGCTACAGTTATAAATTGAATACCAAAAAGAGACTTAAAAAAAAATCATACTGAGAGTATCACACTAAATGTATGCCATAACATATATCTATATTGTTCTCTATTTCAAGGAAACTAAAGAACATAACAATCACAAAGGTAATAATAGTATAAGTAATTATTCAATTAAATTATGATTGTGGAGTGGTGGAACTGGACTGTATATTGCTGAATCTTTATAAAATGTAATCACGAATGCCCCTAAAACACAGAACAATGTTCCTGCCACTTCCCTATTCCATCCTTTTTGTTCAACCTCGCTTGTTCTATAATTATGAGTATGACTGCCATGATGTTCTATTACGAGTATGACTTCCATGAGAAATGTAATGGCTGGAACAGAGTTTTGAATTGCTGATGCAAAAGTTGGAGATGTATTGTCCAACCCAAGCAAGTAGAAACCTTGGTTGGCCATAATCCTGCATCATGTGTAATGCAAATTTTGATCATTTTATACTTCCTCACTCTTGAAATTATCTCAATTTCTTGACAATTCACACAATTAAATTAGGATTGTGGAATCGAAATCAAATCCATATTTTATGGAGAGTATTAAAGAATTCTGAGTCTTCCAAATAGAGGGGGTTTGAAACCCCCGCAAACCAGTAAGGTGTTAAATTACACAGTCTATTTAGCGGGGGTTTATAACCGCCGCTATATTGAATCAAAACCGCCGCTAAATAACATACCCATGAAAAAAAAATTAAAAATGTTGGGGCGGGCCATGGCACTTCCCAGCCCACAAAGGGCTCCGCCCCTGATTGCAACAAATCTTCTCATCCCTCAAGTTCAAACCTTTTTACAACAAAACCCTCCTCATGTTTTTGTTCCAGACATCATGTTCAGTTTTTCAAATCTTGAAATTCCTGTTATACCCTTTGATCCTATGCCTATTTTTGTATCTTGCATTTTTGAAGCTATAAATAACAACCCAGATGTTTTATCACAATCTTCACTTCCTTTTACTGTTCCTGGTAATCTTCCACACACTATTACTTTACCTGTTAATCCATCAAATGAATTTCACACTTTTTCTCGTCCTGTTCTAAATGCTAAACACAATGGAAAACAACATGGTATCATTGTTAATTCTTTTGTTGAGCTTGAACAAGAGTACATTGAGTATTACAAGAAAGTTACTGGTGTTAAAGTTTGGCATATTGGTATCACTTCACTCATGATGGATTATTCTAAATCTTGCAATGACGGTGTTGTTTCTGATGGTGATGATGAGTGTTTGAGTTGGCTTAACTTGAGGGAAGCTAACTCTGTGGTTTATATATGTTTTGGGAGTTTGTGTCGTTTGAATAGGGAGCAGTATATGGAGATAGGGAGAGGGATTGAGGCTTCTGGGAAATGGTTTCTTTGGGTGGTTCCTGAGGATGATGAAGAGTTTTGTGTGGTAGAAGAGGGTTTGAGTTTTAAGAGAGGGATGGTGGTGAGAAGATGGGTGAATCAGAGGTTGATCTTGAAGCATTCTGCAATTGGAGGGTTTTTAACTCATTGTGGTTGGAATTCTGTGGCTGAGGGGATATGTGCTGGAGTTCCCATGATCACTATGCCCAGGTATATCTTTGTTGGGTTAGTCCATATAGAGTTTTAACTTTACTTTGAATTCAATTGAGCCCTATTACCGTTAGTGAATGGTTAGATTGGTTCCCGGATAAGTTGTTCTTAGGCTGGATACCGAGTTTAAAAAATGATACTTTTTGTTATTTTTAGGTATGTTTTTAAAATTTATAAGAATAGGCTAGTTCAAATCCGGCCAGTTTGTCAGTTAGTTTGATCTGAATATTTGTTTTGCCCAATTCAACCATAATTGATTCGATTGAACTATGACACGAAAGTCTCACTAGTTTGATCTCCGGTTCAATATTTTTATACATTGTATGTCTTTTATTGTGTCAGAACTCACGAGAGTCTACATTCTCGAAGTAAATGTATCAGTGATAGTTGGATCAAGATCAAACAGTTCAAAGTTCAAACTTCAAGTTCGACATTTTGGATATCTATCCAACTGTTAGCATTGACTACATGAAAATGTAGAGTATCCAAATGAAGGAAATCCATATCCCAATATTTGTGGTTGCATTTTCCTTTTAATTTTCTATTGTCTTGACATTTTTTACCACAATATGTGTTTTAGAAAATTTGAGGTGAATTCTAAGCATGATTCTTTCAATATTACTGATCATATTGTTCATTTGCATATCCAGATTTAGTGACCAGTTTTTGAATGAGAGGTTGGTGACGGAGGTGCATGGGATTGGGGTGGAAGTGGGCGCATGTGAGTGGAGCTTATCGCCCTTTGGTGCGAGGAACAAGGTGGTAAACTGGAAACGAATTGAGAAAGCTGTGAGGAGAGTCATGGAAGATGATGGTGGCTCAATGATCAGAAAACGAGCAAAAGAAATGCAGGAAAACGCTTGTAAAGCAGTTCAAGAAGGTGGATCCTCTTACCACAATCTCACTAACCTTGTTCAATCACTCAAGCAGATTAGTCTTGATAGGGTACTTCAAGCTAATTAGTGTTAATGTTAATGCTAATGTATATGATCATGGTAAAGTATATGTACAAGTTTTTTAATATGGTTTATGCAGAAACACTAAACTATGGTGAAAATTTTTCTAATTTGATGTGAAATATGTTTTTATGAAAGTTTCATTTTAGATAATTGTCATTAGCTGTTAATTATCATACAAAACACGTCCTCTGCCTGCCATGATGGTTTTCCAATTTGTGATACACCCAACCCAACAAAGAATTTGAAAATTGATACAGCATTTTATAGCTTCATTTTTGAGTAAAATTATTAAGTCAAAGAAAGAATCATGGCAAGGAAATTAGTTGATTCCCTATTGAGAGGGAACACCTTGGTAATCTTCTCATGTGCAAAATATATAGAAAAAAAGAGCATAGTTTCAAGGAGGGAAATGAGGGTCAACTGCATATATAATAGGAATATAAAGTGCAAAAATATACTTTCTTAATTTAGTGTTACTGTTCTAAAAAGACTACAAAAAAGGAACGGAGGGAGTAGTTCATAAATACAAACCGGTTCTGAACCGGTTATAAACTGAATTATAACTATTTGTTAAGAGTGGCATAGTTCAAAACTGTATTAATTAATTTAGTTTGAAATATGGTTCAATATAGGACTGAGCGCCGAACCAGATTAAACAGGTGCTGAAAGTCAAAAGAAATATGGTTCAATATAGTGTTTCACGGTTTGATTTTAGTTAATTGTATTTTTGAACACCCCTAATTTGTTAAAAAAGAAAAAGACACATGGTTTGATTTAGTTTCTATTTTTTTTAAGATAAATACTATTTTTGGGCATTAAAAATTATTATTTTAATTTTTAATACCCAAAACTTGTTTCGGAAGCTTTCTTTTCCCTATGAAGAAGACGCAGTCACAAGTCACAAATACTTGTTTCTAGGATTCCAATACTTTCTTCTACAATTCCTAGTACTTTGTAAAAAAAAAAAAAAAAACTTTCTTCTACAATTTTGAACAACAACATCACCGCATAGCACACACAGCTACCTCTCATGAATTCCCCTCCGGCGAAGTCTCACCATTCAAATGATGCTCCACCACTCCTCTTTGATGAACTCATCATAGAAATTCTTTCGCGGCTTCCTGTCAAAACTCTAATGCAAATTAAATGTGTCTGCAAATCATGGAAAACCCTAATCTCCGATGATCCTTCCTTCGTTAAATTGCACCTTCAGCAATCGCCACATAACACTCACCTCTTGCTACTACCACAATGGAGCAGACCTGATCAGGACTTGGATTCCAGTGTCGTACCCTTTCCGGTAAGCAGTTTAATAGAGACACCGATGGAATTTCTCCATCCTTACTACGGATCGATAGATATCACCATTGCATATGATCCTTACTACCAATTGAACAATATGGATTGCAATGACATTGTTGGTTCCTGTAATGGATTAATCTGCTTGCGCGGTTATTCTTGGACCACAAAGTATGAAAAAGCCTGGTTCCGTTTCTTTGACCAATTTGTGATTATCTCACTTGATCTTAGTACCGAGACATATATGCATTTGTCTCCGCCTCACGGTGTTGATGAAGTTCCATTTGTTGAACCAACTATTGCTGTGTTGATGGATTGTCTATGTTTTTCCCATGATCAAGGACCTCATTTTGTTATATGGAAAATGGCGGAATTCGGAGTTGAACAATCTTGGACTCAATTCCTCAAAATCAGTTATCAAAATCTTCACATTAGAGATTGGTTTAGTGACCTGAGATATTATCAATTTTTCCCGTTCTGTCTTTCAAGAAATGGTAATACACTGACATTGGCTGCCGGTCATTTAAACCAAGCATTTTTCTATAATTTGAGAGATAATAGAGTACAGCTAACTAGTGATTTGAAAATTGTATGGTCTTTAGCTAAGAATTATGTTGAAAGTTTGGCTTCAATTTGTTGAAAGTTAGATTCTTTATGTTGACTAGCCGCCAGTGCCCGTTTGTGTGATCAATATTTTTTTATTTTATTTGTTGTGATCGAAATTCTCTATTGTGCAAATATAAATAACTATTTAATCTCTTTTTTTATTGGACTTAGATAATTGATAACTACTTAACATCCTTTTTTGTTGTGGCTAGTTATTAAGAAGAAAAAAATATTTTTTTTTTTACTATAAAAAAACTGAAATCATACTTTTATGTGGAAGTTGTGCTTAGTTGTTAAGAGAAAAAAAATATTTACTAAAAAAAACTGAAAATCTATTTTTATGTGGAAGTTATTTTTCAACATATACAAATATTTAGTTTTTTTTTTTGGTAGTTTTTGTTAAGGGTAAAATAGGTATAATGAAAAAGTCATCCCAAAAATTTGTATTCTCTTTATATATATAGTAATAGATTTACTTATTAAATTTGTTGAAAGTAAGTTATCTTAGGACTTTTGTTTGTAGAAGCTTTCATTGGATATGTGATGCTCTCAAAATGCTACAATTTTGCTTTCAGTGATTTGCTGTCTTAGTATTTTGTCCTACTTCTAATATGCCCTGTCCTTGCTTGATACACATTAAAGACTGAATGAAATGCAATCTAAAAAAACATGTGAAACTAAGCAAGTTATTGAACTGGTTAAATTGTTGTTAATGAATGCGTAGCTAAGTGGTTAGTTTGTAACTCTGCTATCTTACTTATCGTTCACAAGTCTCTGCTTCTTTAAGTGCACTAGAATAGAATCTTTTGCTTGATTACACTTTAAACATGCTTATTAAATAGAATCTTTCTTGATAAAAAAAACCTTTAGAACATTTCCAATAAGGGTATCAAAGAGAGTATCATAGACTAATGATCCATACTTTATTTATTTTTATCATTGAAGTTACCGTATCATCAATTTAATATTACCTTTTTTTTTATATAAAATTAAATAGAATTGAAAACTTGTTAATAATGTATGATACTTTGAGTGATATCACCATTGAAGCAAAATATGTATGAGTTCCATAAATATTACATGGCATTGTAGGAACCACTTTTTAGTAATGTACTAGTTTTGAGACCCGTGCGACATTCGCACGGGTCTATTGACTTTTATTTATAAAATATAGTTAAAATATAAGGAAAGTTATTGTGTTCTTTTTTTGTAAAATTTATTAAATTAATAATTTTTTTGATTAAAGTAATTGTTCCGTGTATGCTTTTTATGTAATAAATTATAATTAATAATAACAAATATTTATTATTCAATTCATTTTTTTTATTAAAGCAATTGTCCCGTGTATGATTAATTTTTTTTTATTAAAGTATTTGCCCCGTGTATGAATATTCAATTTCTTTAATGTATTAATGATAAATAATTTGTTTATTAAACTATTTGTGAAAGTTCATGTCTACTGATTTATTTTTTTTTATATTTAAGATTGTTATTATACTAAAGTATAAAATTAATTTAGAATAAAATATTATTAATATTTGTAAAATTTATTAAATTAATGTTTATTGATTAAAGCAATTGTCCCGTGTTTGATTTTTGTGTAATAAAATAAAATAAATATTAAGCTTAATTGCAAATTTGGTCCCTTATGTTTATTTTAGGTTTGAAGTTGGTCCCTTATGTTTATTTTGTTTCAAATTGGTCCCTTATGTTTTAAAAGTTTCAAGTTGATCCCTCAAGTTTTTAAAAGTTTCAAATTGGTCCCTCAAGTTTCAAAAATTTGAATTAGTTAGTCCCTATTTTAGGGACTAACTAATTCAAATTTTCGAAACTTAAGGGACCAACTTGAAACAAAATAAACATAAGGGACCAACTTCAAACCTAAAATAAACATAAGGGACCAACTTGAAACAAAATAAACATAAGGGACCAACCTGAAACCTAAAAAAAACATAAGGGACCAAATGTGCAATTAAGCCTAAATATTAATAAATATTTATTATTCAACTCCTTTTTTCATTAAAGTAATTTTCTCGTGTATGATAAATTTTGTTATTAAAGCAATTGTGCCGTGTTAATTCGTAAGTTTTTTTTTATGCATGTTAATTCATAAGTTTTGACTAACAAAAATTATATCTTTATAAACTGTTTTCATAAACTATATAATAAAACTTATAATAAATCAATCCAAACGGGTTCATTGTATTTTTGTTTCTATTTTCATGTTCTTTTATTTTTAAGCTCATAAATAAGTATCTTCTTTTATTAGGTTTTTCTATTTTTATTTTTTTATATATAAGTTGTTATATGTTAGATTGAGTTACTATTTTTTCATTCAAAAAAAAAGTTAGTACTATTTTTATGCATATTTTTTATATTGATTTTTGTTCATATTTTTATGCGTAAATTTATTTTAATTAAATCATTTTTGTTAAATAAATTGGATTAATATATTTTTTTTAGAGGTGGTTTCCGATGCTATTTTTATGGGAATATTTCTTTGATGTTTATCTTTTTTTTTTCTTCTTCCTATTTTTATGGCAAGATTTCTTTTATGCTTATCTTTTTTTTTCTTCCTATTTTTGTTTTGTATCTTTTTATTTTTTGTTTAGAGTTAAAATTACATTTAAGGGCAGAAATACTGAAATATTATTAAACTTAAGTAGCCTCACGTGACCTTTATCACCATTGAAGATGCTCTTAGAATCTATTGTACTAAAAGAAGCCTCACGTGACCTTTCTCCCCAATCAATTTTTTTTTTGATATTTATATTATAGTTTATATTTCTACTCATACATCAATACATATACTTTTTTTTTGTAATTCATATCACCTCAAAGTCTTTTTACGAAACTTCAAAGTCTCTTCCATATATCCTATAGAAAAATAATTTTCCATCAACTTTATAATTCTTTTAGTGGAGAATAATACAAACAACAACTATGATATATTTTTAATTTGATGAAAAAAAAATACAAACTATAGGAACCTTCCTTGAGAAAATCTATGACACTGTACATAAATTTACAGTTAGTTTTTATCACATAGGGTTATTTTAATTATTAAATTATATAAAATTGTAAATATTTATATAGTTGTCATTAGTTATCTTCCTTTAACAATTAAAATTTTAATTTTTTGGTTTAAAGTAAAATATATTATTTATAAGTCGATAAATCTACAAACGTATTTTTATCCGTGCTTCTCGATACTTTTTTGACAAAAGGAAAACAATATTCATTCATTCATATTCATAGAAAGTACATCGATCGAAATCAATACATATTCAATTTCGCTAAAAACTTGTGGATGCTCTTGAAGAGTAAGGATAGTATGGAATTTCAAAAATCAAGGTCTAGATGGTTGAAAGAAGGGGATGCTAACTCTAGTTTTTTCCATGCTTGTGTTAAGAGTAGGAAAAGGTCAAATTCTATTATTGCCCTTAAAAAGGGGAGTTCTTGGTTGTCAAACCCGGAAGTTGTGAGAGCGGAGGTGGTCGAATATTTCAAAAACCACTTTCAAGAGGTGTCTTGGGAGAGGCCGAAATTGGAAGGGCTTTCTTTTGTTCATTTGAATGACGATCAATGTGCGGGGTTGGAAGGTAGGTTCTTGGAAGAAGAAGTGTGGGCGGTGGTTGCGGAGGCCGATGGTAATAAGAGTCCGGGTCCGGATGGGTTTAATTTTAATTTCTTTAAGAAGTTTTGGGGGCTTCTTAAAAAGGAAATCATGCTCCTTTTTGATGATTTTCATAAAAGCTCTAGACTCCCCTTGTGTTTCTCCTCCTATTTTATCACGTTGATTCCAAAGGTCTCTAATCCTCATCGTATTTCGGAATTTCGCCCTATTTCTCTTCTTGGTAGTCTTTACAAGTTGTTGGCTAAGGTCCTTGCGGTTAGATTGGGGAATGTCATGGATTCCATCACGTCCAAAAACCAATCGGCTTTTATCAAAGGTCGATTTTTGGCGGATGGGGTGGTGGCACTTAATGAGGTTGTAGATTTTGCGAAGCGTTCTAAAAAGGAGTGTTTGATTCTCAAAGTGGATTTTGAGAAGGCGTATGATTCGGTGAGTTGGGGCTTTCTTGACTACATGTTGGGTCGCTTCGGTTTTGGTATGAAGTGGAGGGCTTGGATGAAGATGTGTGTGTGTAATGGTAACTTGTCGGTTTTGGTCAATGGGTCCCCGACGGAGCAAGTTAATATTTCGAAAGGCCTTAAGCAAGGGGATCCGTTAGCTCCTTTCCTCTTCCTTCTTGTGGTGGAAGGCTTGGGTTCTCTTATGACAAAGGCGGTGTCGTTAGGTTTCTTCAAAGATTTCAAGTTGAGCGCCGACATCTCTATTTCGCATTTGCAATATGCGGATGATACAATTTTCATTGGAGAAGCGTGTGTGGAAAATCTTTGGTCGATGAAGGCTATCTTGCGTTGGTTTGAGCTCATTTCGGGGCTAAAAGTTAATTTTTCAAAAACCAATATTTTCGGTGTTAATGTCCACAATAGTTTCTTGGATGGTGCGGCCTCCTTCCTCCATTGTAAGGTACGTTCTCTTCCTTTCACTTATCTTGGTCTTCCGGTGGGAGCGAATCCTAGGAGGGCGAGTACTTGGAAGCCGGTTGTGAAGGCTATTGAAAACCGTCTTTTTTCTTGGAAACATAAGTATGTGAGCCTAGGAGGTAGGGTGGTGTTGATTAATTCCGTGTTGGCTTCCATTCCTATTTTTTACCTCTCTTTTTTTAAATTGCCTTCAGGTGTTCGGAGAGAAATTATCCGTCTCCAAAGGAATTTCTTATGGGGTACTTCCGCCTCCGGAGGGAGTAAAATACCTTGGGTGAGTTGGGGGGATGTTTGTAGATCTAAAAAGGATGGAGGGTTGGGGGTCAAAGATCTTAAAATTTTTAATCTCTCTCTATTGGCTAAGTGGCGGTGGAGAATGCTTTCGGAAGAGAAACCGAATTGGAAGCTTGTCTTGGAAGCAAAGTATGGTAACGTAGGGCGGCCTACCTTGTCTTTGGGTCGGATTCATAAGGCCTCTTTGTGGTGGCGTGATTTGGTGGGGTTGGGTGTGGTGAGGGGAATGGTGGGTGATTGGTTGAATGATGTTTTTGTGCATCGGATTGGTGATGGGAGTGATACTTCTTTTTGGCATTATAAATGGCTCTCCGTCGGTCCTCTCGCGGTGGTTTTTCCAAGGCTCTTTTCTATCTCTATCCAAGCGGAGGAAAATATAAATGTCATGGGAAATTGGGTGTCCGGAATTTGGGTGTGGAACTTAAAGTGGCGGCGTCCCTTCTTTGCTTGGGAGGAAGTTTTATATCGGGACTTCATCACTTTGTTGGAAGGGGCCCCTATCTCGCTAGATAAGCCCGCTTGGTGCTTTCGTCATGGTGTTGATGGCTTGTTTTCCGTTAAAGCTTCCTACGAATTCTTGTCGTCTTGGTTGGTGCGTCCTCTCTTTTTGCCCCCATCTTTGAGTAGTGTTGTGTATAAAGTGTGGGATAGTTGGGCTCCGTCAAAAGTGGTGGTATTTTCATGGCAAACCTTGCTAGCTAGAATTCCTACAAGGGCTAATTTGGCTATTAGAGGGATGATCCTTGAGGATGTTCATTTGAATTGTGCCGTGTGTGGTGGGGAAGTGGAAACCGAAAATCATTTGTTCCTCTTGTGTCCTTTGGCTTGGTCAATTTGGAGTGAGGTTTATAGGTGGTTGGGTGTGGTGGAGGTTTCACCGAATAATATTGCCTCCCATTTTAATGGTTTTTTGTCTTCTCTCAAGTGTGGTAAGAAGTCTCTCAAAGGGCTTAGGATGGTTTGGCATGTGGTTATTTGGACTCTTTGGCGTGTTAGGAATGAAAAAATCTTCTCCAACAAACCAATTCTTTTTGAGGAGGTTTTGGATAGAATTAAGTGTACATCTTGGAAATGGCTTTTGGCAAGGAAACCGGACTCTTTTTGTTTGTTTTATGAGTGGTGTGTCGACCCTCTTGATTGTATTTTAAGATAAGGAGGTGGTTGCTTGAGTGGTGTTTTTTGCCGAGTTTCCTTGTTTTGGTTTCTTTTTAGGTCTTAGTACTTTCGTGTACTTTTTCCCCGTCGCGGGTGGAGTACGTCTTGTACTTTCTCCTCGCTTGTATGTCTTTCCTTTTTATTTATAAATATATGAGGTTCCTTGTTGTTTCAAAAAAAAATAAAAAAAATAAGGAGAAATCTGCGAACAAGCTCACAGCCTCCGAGTTAATAGTATGAAACGGCCTAATGTCTAAGACAAAGCCTACAATTGATATGACAAACTTTAGATGTCCGAAATAGTCATGTATCCGGATCTGCAACGTTGACGACGCTAAAGTCATTGAATCTGCACTGAAGTTGGATTGAAGCAAATCTGAACAAAAAAACACCGTACCTAGACGAAAAATAAAAAACACCGCACTAAGACGGAATTAAAACAACACCAAAAGAAAGAAGAAAAAACCGGAATGAAACTTAAAAATACGTGATATCACTTATTTAAATAAAACGAAATAAAAAAGATCAAGAGGGTGATTTTGGATCAAAATTGATCCTAAATCACCCCTCTCTAATTGATAAACCACAAAAAATAAAATACTTCGATACTTGTTTTTATTATTCTGCAAAAATAAAATACCATATAGAGAAGTTTTGTTTCAACCAAAAAATTTTGGAAAACAATAAATATATAACATATACTGTATATAACGTGAAAACCTTTCTTGCGATAAAAGAGGTATAAGATTTGTTTCCAAATAAATAAAGGAATAGGATTTGATCAAAAATATTATAAACCCTATAAACCCATCTGCCTTCAAAAGCAGCACCATGTTGTTACTTGTTACCAATCCAGTTGTCTCGCAGAACTCCAAAAACAATTCAATGTCACACGTATTCCTCTCTAAATGATCTTATCATCGAAGTCTTATCATTCCTCAATGTCAAATCTCTTATGCGTTTCAAATCTGTGAGCAAGGCGTGGAAGGAACTCATCTCCGATCCCACATTCGTCAAACTACACCTTCAACGTTCTCCAAGAAACAAACACATAGCAGCAGAAACCTACTACAGTACTGACGACACAGTTCCCAGAGTCGTAACTTTTCCCCTTAATCATTTACTAGAGAATACGTCGATCACCATCCCCAACAACTCCCTATCGAAGATCAATGATTGTAGAATCATCGTTGGTTCATGAATCATGCAATGGATTACTCTGTTTGCTTGGTTATGAACCTAAAAGCAGCTGGTTCCGCATCTGGAACCCAGCTACCAAGACAATTAGGATCATCTAGATTTAATCCTGGCAATCTTACCACACATAGATACACATTTGGGTATGATAATGCCTCTACAACTTATAAGGTGGTTGACTTGTATTCTACCGAGGTGAAAGTTTTCAATTTGGGGGATAATAGTTGGAGACGAATTTCAAGCTTTCCTCCTTTTGACCATGTTGTTACTCTTGGCTCTTCTTTCAATGATGGAGTGTATTTGAGTGGCACTGTTAATTGGTTTGCCATTCGAAGTAACTTGAGATATGATTGGAAGAAAATTACCGTTGACCAATTTGTGATTATCTCACTTGATCTTAGTACGGAGACATACCTGCAATTGTCTCCCCCTCGTGGTGTTGATGAAGTGCCATATGTCGAACCTATTATTGTTGTGTTGATGGAATGTCTTTGTTTTTCTTACTCTTTCAAAGGAACTCATTTTGTTATATGGAAAATGATGGAATTTGGAGTTGAACAATCTTGGACTCAATTCATTAAAATCAGTTTTCAAAATCTTAAAGTAGATAATAAGTTTGGTGGTTGTGGTTGGAGATTTTTTCGATTGCTCCCATTATTATGTGTTTCTGAAAGTGGTTCTGGTCATACGCTGATATTGGCAAGCTCTGGAATACTGGAACTAATTCTCTATAATTCGAGAGATAATAGAGTAGAGAAATTGTGTCATAAGCAAGCAGATTGGTTGTTAGCCAAGAGTTACGTTGAAAGTTTGGCTTCAATTTGTTGACTCAAATCTCATTGTAGTAAAAGACCATTAAAGTTGCAGGAAAAGGAAACCATGAACTGGGAAATTATATATATATTTTTTTTAAGTTTTTCATGTATGTCAAACTTAGAATTTAATTAAATGTTCTAGCTTTTGGGGCTTGAAGTGATATAGTTTTATTGGACAAGTATATTTTACATATAAACCGTTGTTTACATTTAATGGATTAAATATTAATTAAGCTCATGTTCACTGTGTTTTTGACTTTTTGCTCAGTTCATTTACAGCTCACAAGTGGTGGATAATAATTTCTAATAAAATAGGTTGCTGTGGCATTCTACGAAAAAAGAAGAATAGTTGTGAGCCTCATCGATCTAATAAACTACATCATGGTTTTAAAATGTGGTTTGTAACCGCAATTGCAGCTGCAATATTGCTGATATGGTAGACTCTGCAACCGCATTGCACTATAATTGCGGTATGATTTTCAATTATGTGTACGGTTGCATTATAATCACATTCGGAACTGCACACTACAAGAATGATCTTCATGTTTGAAAGAAAGGAAGAAATAGGCTTATTGTGTTTTGCTCAAATAGATAAAATAACACTTATTTCAAGCACACATGGCCTATTGATGTCTCTTTTGGATTTCTTTGCGTAGAAATTAACTGCTAAAATTCCTTAAGTAATTCAAACTCACTCATTTCTCTACAATTTGGGTATGAGTGAAATATTTTTATAGTTACACAAAATACATTCTAAAGTTTAATTATTATTATTATGATTATTATATATAAAAAAGGAAAAAAGAACATTACTCCCTCCGTCCCGCAACGAGTGACCTATTTTGACTATTTGCACTATTCATATATTTTACTTTAACCATAGTTTTCTACTATTCCCTCTGTCCCAAAATAAATGACCTGTTTGACCACTGACACGTTTGCCAATGCACAACTTTAATCGTTAATATCTCTAATTATATATTATTAAAAATTATAAAAATGGTATATTTTGAAAGTACTCGTCGAGACAAATCAAACAACATCTCATATGCTAATATTTGCATGTATATATTAGTAGAAAAATAAGGTCAAAGCAGGTCAAATGAATAGTATACTAAGTCAAAAAGAGGTCATTTAAAATGGGACGGAGGGAGTACTAAATAAAAATAAATATTAACATATAAAATGTTGTTGAAATTATCTCAATGAATATCTTCAATATATTAAATTTTTATATTTTTACTATTATTATACAATAAAAAAAATTAATTATAAAAATTATGCATTGACATGCGTGAATCGGTCAATTAGATGAAAGAAAGCTTAGGTACATGAGCGCGGATAGTCCTTTTCACATCTGGTTCGCCGCACACTAAGATACACTCTCACCGATTCACCGGTAACCCCATTCTCCTTCTTTATGCTTCTTATGATTATTATTATTATCATTATTGATTCTTAGTGAGAACCAATTTTATATTTTGGTAAATAGGAGTTCAATTGAAATCCTCTCTCTGAATTGTGGTTGTTGCTTACTTATTGTTTGATAAAATGCCAATTTCGTTCTGATTGCTACTTTTCATTATGGAACATCTTATCATATGTTCATAAGCTGTTTTCACCTTATTTTCATCAGCTTTTTAGGATAGCTTATTAAATTACGCATATATCTTATATGAAGACTGTCACTTTAAGTGCGCTATAAGTGCTTAATTAAGTTGTTTATGTCAAAAACTAAAAGGAGATTCGATGCTTCAGATTACGTGGCTTCACCTATGAAACACGGACATCGTAATAATTTGAGAAAATGACACAATTCAATGTAATCATAAGTGTCCGTGTCTGATACCTGCACATGTCTGACACCGGGACATGCCTAATCTGAGGAGTGTGTGTGCTTCCTAGTTTCACTTGGTTGCTGCTCATTTCACATTGCTAGGCAGGAAAGCAATTGCATGGCTTGTTGCACTTGTGATGAGGAAGGAGGTGGCAGGAAACTTAGGTTTCTCAAACTTAAAAGGGGAGGGGGAGGACCTGTGTTGTTAGGGCCCTGTTAGGAGCATTAGCCAAAATGGAAGTGTTTGTCCTATAAGACTAATCTATAACTATTAAGTGGGAAAATTCCATACACTTATAACTCCTACTGATTAGATGAGAACTCCCCAGTGTGAAACTCATAACAATGCACCATTAAGCCAAAACGAAGGGTTCATCCTAGAAGGCTAATCTATTTGGTGTGGGAGAATTATATAGACTTAAAAATCCTACTTATTAGATGAGAACTCTCCAATGTGAAGCTTATAACAATAAACCATTAAGAGCTGACGTCTTCCACATCTGCACTTCACTCAACTTTCTTGCTGGTCAGAACCCGTCTTGGGTAGCCATCTATGTGACGCCGACCTCTCACTGTAAGCACCAAATTGTTATGAGCATAAGCCCAAAGGAAGTACCGATTCCTAAGACTATTCCATTATGTGGAATAACTCACTAGACAAATATGTTCCATTTATTAGGTAGACTCCCTAATATGGACTTTCAAACTCATAAAGAGTCGGGTAGCCTCTTAGGTTAGGGCTCACAACTTACATGCTCGCTAGTTTGGGTTACTACATTATATTTTAGTGTTTCTTTTTTATCCAAAACAAATTGAGTAGGACTAAGCTGCAGGTTCTAACCAAATAACCCAACTCACCATTTTCGTAGGTTGAGCAAGTTTGGCTCATTTGGCCAGAGTCCGCTTTGACGGCTCTACTTAATATTAGCAGTGGCTCATATATGAACTGTCGTTTTATCAGGAATATTGTTCTGAACTTCAAAATCAGTTACAATGCGATATAAATCTAGTCACTATTTAGATGAATCACTGTTAGACAATTATTTTATCAGTCCCAGATGCCGTGTTATTTTATTCTACTCTCATTTGCTTTTAATTCACAGTACGTCAAGCATAATAGCATTTGGAAAAGAGAATCAGAGGAGAGTTGCAGAAGAATCAAATGGCTGAAACTAGTATCTCTGAGTCAGAAACCACAACGAAAACTCAACTTATATACCGGTGTAAGAAATGCAGAAGAATTGTTGCTTCAGAGGAGAATATAGTTTCTCATGAGCGTGGAAAAGGTGAATCAAGCTTCAAGTGGAATAAGCGGAGCAGTGAATCCTGGGAAAATGGAAAACAACCAGTTGATTGCACCTCAATATTTGTTGAGCCCATGAAGTGGATGCAAGCAGGTACTTGTAAATTTCCCTCTTATACTATAATTTCCATAATGAGCCCCTCTTATACCTGAAAACATGGCTTTATGCGAAATGTAAACCATTTATTTAATTGAGTTTAACAAAGTCGACTATGCACATGCTTCGAACCATATATTATCATGGATTTAGGTCCTCTAAAGTGAACAACTTGATTTTTCAATCATTAATTAACAAACTAAATGTGAAGATTGCATGTGCGTCATAATAAATCACGAGTTTGCTTTTCACTTCAGTCATATTTAGAGGAGCCAAATGTTTTACATGTTGTCTTAAAAAAAAATATTTACATTACGAAATATGATTGAGTGCATGTGACACTGTTAGTTCATAGTTTTTAAATTCTTTCTTAGATAGTGGCACTGTAACTTTAGTTTTTTCAAAATAAAAAGTTTGTTATCAAATAAGCTCAAACAAATGAGCATAAGATTACTTTCTAAACTTGGTACTAACACTATGATTATGAATATGGATTGACTTGGAAGTACAAGAAGGTGAAGTGGAGGAGAAACTTGTGTGCATGGGTTGTAAAGCTCGTTTGGGTTACTTCAACTGGGCTGGCATGCAGTGCAGCTGTGGAGCCTGGATCAACCCTGCTTTTCAGCTCCAAAAAAGCAAATTAGATGAGTGCTATATGTAAATCAGTCATTTCTGAAAAACAAGAGCTTGAAAAATGTATGTTATTATTTATTTTAAACTAGGAGTAGATTACAAGATATGGTTTTGATATGCTATGGGTGCATTTGGATTGGTTATGAACTCCTTACATGGACTATAATATATGTAATAGGTACTAGTACTAGTATGTGTGCTAGGAAGAACTTATAAAAGCTTTTTCACTACAATTTCTTTCTTCAATTATAGCAAATTAGCAATTGATATTGTTTTTATAATTCTTTCCTTCAAGAAAGAGAATATGTTAATATTTTCTTAGAGTATTTATTAAATATATGAATCATGCTAAACCGTGTCTCCGAAGCATTTGTGAAGCATACTACAAAAGAAAATCAAAGATAAAATTAATGTTGAAAAAATAACTTTTTTATATTTTTAAGGTATTAAATGCATTAGAAATCTTTTTATTAATATGTTTAATTATTGTCATTGTCATAGAGGCACTATTTAATAGTATTTTTCATTAAAAGCTTGTTTGAATTTACTTATTTTTGAACTTATGTAAATAAATAAGCTTTTCGAGATAATTTATGAAAAAACAACATAGAAATAAGGAAAATCACTTTTGCCATCCTATGGTTTTTGGGGCGCGGCCTACGAAATGACAAAAATGCTTTTGTCCGTGACTTGACGTTATTTTTTAAAATTACTCATTTTTTCTACATCCGTGACTAAGCCAAGGAAGAGTATTTTGTTCATTTTGTAGGGCGCACGAGTAACTCATAGGGTGACAAAAGTAATTGTCTATGTTTAGTTCTCTCCTCTTTTGGGCTTAGGCCCCTTTTATAACAAAAAATAAATAAATTTTGAGTTTATACGAAATAACTTATACAAATAAATAAGTTTTTATGTATTATTATAAATTTTTCAAGATAGTTTATGATCTAACAAGTTATAAAAATACAATTTTTATCAGCGAAAACTTATGAATCAACATAAAATTTTATTTATCTGCAAAAACTATTTTAATAAGCTTAAAAATAAGTCAAATCCAAACAAGATTTAAATATTATACAAACAAGTTTTCCTTTAAAGGTGTCGGTGATGGCTTGAATAAAGATAACTATTTTAGAAACTATTTTACTTCGCAACAGGTTGCCGACTATAGATAACTTGAAGAGGCGACACATCATTTCCTTGATGCAAGCCTTTGCGTGACTAATTTGTGGGGGTGTGGACTTTGTGCAGCACTTGTTCCTATCTTGTCTCGTCTTTGCACCCTCGTGGAGCCTCGTTAGATTTTGGGTTGGTACCTCTTCGGCTGATCCATTTATGCTTCACGATTATTTTCTTCAGTTCGTCTATTCTGCCGGCAGTTCCCGAGCACGTCGCTCTTTTATGCATATGCTTTGGTTATGTTGTATTTGAGTGGTTTGGCATGAAAGAGATAACATAATTTTTAAGACGAATGAATCTACGGTCCTTCAAATGTTAGAGAAAATCAAGGTTCATTCTCTTTGATGGATGAAAGCATATAATGTAAATATTGGTTTGTTGATGATGAACTCTTTATAGACTTTTGGGGTTCTAAGAGCGAAGGGAGTAATTAATGTTCTTAATTGTTACTAGTATTTTTTTTTTAGTCAAAAAAGTTTTTTTGTTTTTTTGGGACGTTTGATTTGACCAAAAAAGCACATCATATTCAATTCTCTTCTTCCACTTCATCACACTTTCACAAACCCCTCTCTCATTCTCTCCGTTTTCATCTCTGCAATTCGCGATGGGTACCGCCGGTGGTGACGTGGAAGCCGGTTTCGCAAAACTTCAAGGCGAAGATTTCGAATACTACATGCAAACCTACTCAATCATTCTCGGTCGTAATTCCAAAAAATCAACCGTCGATGTCGACCTATCAAGTCTCGGTGGTGGAATGAACATTTCACGTCACCACGCTCGTATCTTCTACGACTTCGCTCGTCGTCGTTTTGCTCTTGAAGTTCTCGGTAAAAACGGTTGTTTAGTTGAAGGTGTTCTTCATTTACCTGGCAACCCTCCTGTTAAGCTCGATTCTCAAGACCTTCTTCAGATCGGTGATAAGGAGTTTTACTTTCTGCTTCCTGTTCGTAGTATTCTCAGTAGTGGACCTCGGCATTACGCCGGAAATCATCATCAGACTGTTCCTGCTGGTGTTCCTCCTGCTGCTGCTGCTCAGCCGCATTATAATTATGGACATGGACATCTGCCTGCTGGGAGTGCCGGTGCTGCTGCTGGTGCCGGTGCGATGGTGAAGAAAGGGAGGAGGGATTTTTATGAAGAGGAGTATGAGATGGATGATGATGTTGATGTTGATGTTGGTGGTGGGAGTAGTGGGAAGAAGATTAGTAGGAGGGAGGCTTATGATGGTTATGGTGGTGGGTATGGTGGTAGTGGTGGTGTTGGTTCTGGAGGCAAGGCTTCACTGCCTGGACCAATTGGTTAGTTTTTGTTGCGAATTTTTCGTTTATATTGCTGTGATTGTTTCATGATTTAGACTCGATTTGAATAAATTTCGCAGCAGATACTTATTTTGGATTCAAGGATTTTTTTAATAATAATTATGACTTTGCAATTTGTGTGTTGTTCCTTTGTGAATGATGGTTGTTATTCAATTTGATGAAGGATGTTATAATTTTGTTTGTGTGTGATGTTGAGATCTTGTATGTTTAACTTGTAGTTTACTGTGTTGGATGCTAGGGTTTTAATTTTTGTTTGGGAATTTTTCGTTTGCTTGAATGTTGTGTTTGTTAGGGTTTTTATAATTATGTTATGTATGAGGATGGTTGGTTTTGTTAGGTTACATGGATTTATCTTCTGTAGTGGACATTGTATGTGGTTGTACCTGTGTGTGTTGCTGTTTGTAGTGGCTTTTATAGGAGGTTATATGCAATTGAACATTGCATTCTTCTCTGTGGGGGTGGGGGTTGTCATAATCTAAAAGGGTCTGTTTGATGGAGGTGGGGGTTGTCATGATATGAAAGGGTGTGCTTGATTGGGGTCTATTGTCTAGACTCTAAGACCAAGTTTTAATGTAAGTATAGAACTGTTAAGAGCAGAGTCTTATCTACTCTTAGTATGTTTCTTTATCATTTTTTCTTTAGGTCGTAGTCGTAAACTTGTGTTTTCTATTGCTGAGGGAACTATGAGGATATCATGGAATATGAGATTCCCTTTGCGGTTGAGCATGAGGCAGATCATTGAGTCAATTGGTAGGTTCTTTGTAGTAAGATTAATAAACAACGTGGGCTAGATTTAGATGATTTGGTAGTTACATTGAAAAGTTGTCATGGGATTTTCCGAAACATCACTATTCCTGGGTTTTCTGTAGTGACGAGGACTAACTTTGTTTTTACAACTGAGTTAGGGAATGCAGAGAGCGTGCGTGTTAGTCATGGGAATGGGAGTCTTTGGAACTTCAGTTTTCAGGACACTATTTTTGTTTTCCAAATAACTTCAATATATGGATCAACCAGCGCCATTGGGATATATCATCTAACACCATTTTTTTTTTAAAATAATGAAAGTATAGAACTATTTAGAACAAGGTCTTATGTACACTAAGTGTAATTCTTTATTACCTTTTCTTAAGATCGTAGATGTCTATTGCTGAGAGGCCTGACACTTTTTAGTACTCTTGAGGCCTATATTGTCGATGTGCTCGGGATTAGCTGATGATAAAGAATATAACGTCCTATAGCCCAATCACAGGATGAACTTAAATGACTAACTCAAGTTGTCTTCTAGTTGGATATTTAGTTTTTATTCATGTCATATTCAAAGCTTATACTATCTCTTGTACATTTAATTTCTCTTCTGTCTACTTGTTATGGGGCATAGAACATGCCCATCTTCAAGTGATATGAGGATATTGTTGTACTTCAATCAAGGTTTTAAATAATGGTTGTGTCATGCTCCTAGTCCTTGATATTATGAAGAACAATAATTGCGGTCAAATGCAGCAAATGCGGGTGCAGACCTTTACTCACAAGCTTGACTTGAATAGTATTAAATATTGCATACTATTGTCTGTAAAATAATAGGCACCATAGTATGAAATAGTTCTACCAATATGCCATTTATTGCTTCAAATGTGTTTTAACAGATAACAAATACACTACACTTTTTAAATAATTAATAAGTAGCTGTATAGTGGTGAGCATGCAGACTATATATGTCAAAATCACAAGGCAGATTGTAGTAAACTGCAATTTTATGTGTTCTGCAAGCTTGAATGATCCTGAACCCAGCTCAGAACTTGTTTTGCTGGCACTGTGATTGATAGGATTTCGTGTTGGAATGTAAATTTGGTGGGATTGTAAATCCACCAATCCTAGCTGATCCAGCAAACCCATCAATAACCAGGCCAAAACCAGAAAACCCACCAAAATTAACCTTCAGTATGTTCTAGAGAGCAAGGCAAATTAACCTCAGAAAATTTCTTTGCCGCTGATGCTAAGTACGAGGAGCTGCAATTGGAAATCTGGACTTCGGTTTTGTACTACCAACTACATGTCTGGACTTGGAGATTTGTGACTTGGGTGCTGGGTTGGAGAAGTTGATTTTGTTGTGATTCCCTCTGTTTTTGGGTTCCCCTGTTTATGCACATTGAGTTTCTTCCCTCTGTTGTTCTTTTTTAGTGTGTGTTTTGCTTTTGCTAGTTGGGCCGTTCTTTGGTAGCGTAAAAGTGAATGTGAGGATATGATATGAAAATATTTATAATGAAAAGAGACGCATGAGTATTGATTATGGAAAACTCATTTTCATTTTAACTTTTTGGCATTTTCTTCCAATTACCGCTTCAAAGTGTCACAGACTTGAAGCACTTAGATTTGAGGTTGGATTAGATGGTCCAACTAATTTGATGGTACACCCTTCCACAATCCACACAATATATCTTCCTTCTTCCATGTAAAAACTGTTCTCTATCTTTCCCCTACCCTCCAACAAGTTAGTACTCAGTTAGCTTGCAATCTCGCCAGAAAGAAGATAAGGATTGCAGCTAAAGGTGATCCCCTTCCAGTTCCACAAATTGGTTGAGGGCTTTGCTTACAACACCAAGGGAAGAGGTCCTATGGTCGTGCCTAGTACGGAAATAGGCGCACAATGGCCGGAATCTGGTGGTGAAGGCATTGACCCTGTTGCTGCTTGCCAATTGTGAAACTATTCTATTATTCTAGAAGAGGAGGTTGAGGGAAACCTTTTTGATTGGTTTGACCATGCACAGCCATAGAAAGGTGGGGAAGTGGTGGCTCATACGAGAGATAGCTTCTTATAGGTTCATTGAGAGAAGAAAGAACGTGAAAGAAAAAATGAAAGGTCAGAAAGAAAGGGGGTGTTGATGCTAGTTGGTGAAAGGGAAAAGCTTTGTGGTAGGAAGGAAGAGAAAAGAAAAAATTATAATTGTATTGGAATTGCTATCTCTCTGTTTTTCCATACCCATCAGTGAGAGGAAGAATGGGAAAGAAGCTTGTAAAGGAAAGCTGATCCAAAGGCATGGGATGTCTGTCGTGTGGATGGATTTATGGTAGGAGAAGAATTTACTGATGATGGTCGAACATCAACTATCATAGGTCTACATAGTCTAGCCATCAAACAAAGTGCGGCACAGGGCCTTAGAATTAACCTATGTATATGGTAACTCTAGGTGTCAAAATCGGCATATTTAAACTTTCTATAACTTTTTGTAGAGTCCAAATTGAGCATTCTAACCTTGAAATAAAAGTTCTCGTTACGTTGACCGACGATGCAAAAACTATTTGATAGTTCATCATGTCACTTTTTTCAATTTAAAATGTAGTCCCTTTAGACTAAATTATAAGCAAAACTAAATATAGTATTGGAATTGCTATTTCTCTGTTTTTCCATACCCATCGGTGAGATGAGAGGAAGAATGGGAAAGAAGCTTGTAAAGGAAAGGTGTTCGAGGGCATGGGACATCTGTCGTGTGGATTGATTTATGGTAGGAGAAATATTTGCTGATGATGGTTGAACATCAACTATCATAGGTCTACATAATCTAACCATCAAACAATGTGCGGCATATGGCCTTATAATTCACCTATGTATACGTTAACTCTAGGTGTCAAAATTGACATACTTAAACTTTCTATAACTTTTTGTAAAGTCCAAATTTAGCCATTCTAACCTTGAAATAAAAGTTCTCATTACGTAGACCGACGACTCAAAAACTATTTGATAGTTCATGTCACTTTTCCATTTAAAATATACTCCCTTTACACTAAATTATAAGGCAAAACTTACTATAGTATTGGAATTGCTATCTCTCTGTTTTTCCATACCCATTGGTGAGAAGAAGAATAGGAAAGAAGCTTGTGAAGGAAAGGTGATCCAAGGGCACGGGACGTCTGTCGTGTGGATGGATTTATGGTAGGAGAAAAATTTGCTGATGATGGTTGAACATCAACTATCACCGGTCTACATAATCTAACCATCAAACAAAGTGTGGCAAAGGGATGTAGAATTTACCTATGTATATGTTAACTCTAGTTGTCAAAATTGGCATATTTAAACTTTCTATAACTTTTTGTAGAGTCCAAATGTAGCCATTATAACCTTGAAATAAAAGTTCTCATTACTTAAACCGACAATTCAAAAACTATTTGTTAGTTCCTCTTGTCACTTTTGCATTTAAAATATACTCCCTTTAGACTAAATTATAAGAAAGACTAAGTTCATTTAATTTTCTCGAATTCATATAAAAAATGAAATACTTTCCCTAACCCTTGATGATATTTATTGTAGAGGGTCTATACATTCCACTGTCTTGAATTAATAAAAGGATATTTTTAGAATAATGACATTAAATGGAGAATTGATTGAATTGACATTGTAATCTATGTTGTCAATATATGTATATAGCGGCCCAAAATAGAGGTGCGGCTGCCGTCATGTCCCGAAATTGCTACTTGTTTTGGGTTTGGAGTGCCGCCACTGTATGCTTAGGCAACATTTCAGCCATGATTTGGCGTTATCCGGCCAGCACCTTCACATGACAGAGAAATAAAATACTAGAAGAAACGAAGGAGGAGGAAGAGAAAGATGCAAGGGCATAACAGTTCTGCCGTGGCAGCTTGCAACAACAATAGAGAAGGTGCTGCTCTTTTAGAGCAGTGGACCTTTCAGTTTTAGGATTTAGAGAAGATATCAATCAGTTTTAGGGTCTGAGTTTCACATTATGGGCCTTAAATAAACCCAATCATAAACCAAGTATATTCCTAAAGTCTAACAACTATTTCTATTACTAGCATGTGTAACATGCTTAAAAAAACTAGTGTGAAAACTGAAAATCCAATGATGGACCAAGCATTTCGTCTGCCCTCTTTCTCTTTTAACTAACCATTGGCTAAAAGAAAATTGTGAAAAAAATACTCAAAGTAAAAAAACAAAATTGCTTAAAAAGTACTCCAAGAGATGAAAAATTGAAACAAATGAAAATATTTATATGCATACATATTATAAATTACTTGAAATAAATAATTTCATGACTTATTTAGCTTGTGTAGTATTAATTATTTAATAAAAAGTAATAGAATAGCGGCCATCCTAGTTTTGAGGTTGGTCGCTCCGCAATCCGGGATTGATAACATAGGTTATAACAAAAAAACACTAAAGGTGCTGATATGGCAATTTTGACAGATAGTGTCAAGGCGCGTGTGTGTTCTTTTCTACATTTCATGTGTTAATCTCAGATTTTAAGTGTCTACAACGCTTGTCTAGTTCTAGGTAGGATCTATGAGTATCACAACTAAGGTATATATGATTATCCCATTTTTTTGCATTTAAGCCAAGAGGGAGTTAATATATATTATCATTGAGTTAGTATAAAATGATTCAACTGTTGAATTGATTGAACTCACATTATAAAAAAATATCATCAAAGGTGTAAATAATCTCGCATTTAAGTGTCCACATCGCCTGTCTTATTCTAGGTAGGATCTATGAGTATCACAACTGTGATGCAGATGAATTAGTTTTTTTCCCTTCTTGAGTTGCTATTTTTGTAGCTGAATTGCCAAATATCTCTACTCTGTGTTTGATGTGGTTAACAGACCATAAATACTTCTATTTAAATTCCTTGTTGCTGTTGATGCATTGCTATCAAATGTGGCTCAATGTTATCAATTGCGCTTGATTGACTATGGAAACTGCAATGTGGAGCATTTTCCGATACGTGGAAAATGACGCCCCCAGTTGCGTCCAAAACTATGGGAATTTAAACCATTATGACGAGCCCTCCTTGCCCCCATTTCCTGTGTTCAACAATATTTTTTCGTTATTTTCACAATTTTGCCCCACTTTTTATTAATTATAGAAGCCTATAGGGCTTGAAACCTTGTTTAAATATTGATTCAATTCAAACCAATGCGACTGACTTTTTATTATTCTTAGAATTTAGGTTGGGCCTAACTCAACCCTACAAAATTGTCTTGTAAGGTGAGGATTGCCCTCACTTTATTCACATATCTTCAGGCCATCTCTCATCCAATGTGGGACTCTTTAACACCCCCACCTCATGCCTCCAAACAAACTATAAACAACTTCAATACCCATTCCCACGCCTAACGTGGGTCCAGGGTCCAATTCCCACATTGAAATTATTAACCTTACTTTGATACCATCTTAGAATTTGGGTTGAGCCTAACTCAACACTACAAAACCGGCTTGTAAGGTATGGATTGCCCCCACTTATAAACATATCTTCAAGTCATCTCATCCAATGTGAGACTCTTTAACAATAATTACAAGCATACCTTCTTGTGTATCTTTTATTTTATTTTTATAGCATTTATATATGTGAAGTATGAATTATTTAACTTGTATATATAGTCTTCCAGAATTGATAACTATAATGATTGATAATTGATAGAAATTCCTTCCATTTTAATGTAGATTTTTCATAATTTCTATTTTGTTTTTAAAAATATGGATATATTGATGTGTTGTTTTGCATTGTGGTTATGTGCATCTATTGATGATATTTTTCATAATCTGTACTCGATGTTAATTCGCTCTCTCAGATGTTGCAAGTCGCATGCATAATTACTGCAAGAATTGGGTAATACTGGGTTGGAATGAGTTCAAGTGAAAATTGGCCAAGTGTGTAGACTTTATTTGGTTAACTTAATTTCCATTTTCCATCTACCGCCTTATTTATATTTTTTTTGCGGCCTGAGTATTGTTTCCTTGCATGATGATTTTCCACTTTTATTTTATTGCTGAGTATTGTTTCCTTGCATGATGATTTTCCACTTTTATTTTCCACTTTTATTTAACACTTTTATTTTATTGAGTAAAATCAAATGCATTTACATTGAATTTGTTTTTTCAAATATGTGCATTGATAGTTGAGAGAAGACGTTATAAAAATGTAGAGATGTGAAGACAATCTTTGCTAACACATGATTTGCACTTAAGTAGAAGTAAGATGAAGTATATTTTGTGCAAGTTTAGCAAAAGGTAGACTAGTTATAGTTTAGAGGCGAGAATTGGATTTGGAGACCATACTATGTTGTAAATCACATTGATTGAGTATCTTCGGTCTATCATACAAAATACATGGAAAACGAGGGAAACTTTTGTAAATTTTAGGTTTTTAGTAGAGTGGATGACATTGAAAGGTGCTTTTGGTGTTATGTTTTTTTTATAGAAAAGTATCATTGATGCTTAAGATAATTTTTTAAAACTAAGCTATAAGATATGTGATGTCATTCAAGACCAAATATTATGCCACTATAATGAGCCGACCAGAAAATAAGCTGAATGTTGCTGAGATAAGAGTGCTACGATGGATGAATGGACATATAAGGCAAGATAAGATTAGGAATGATAACATTAGAGAGAGAGAGAGAACGGCATAGCATCTATTGTGGAAAAGATGGTAGAATCTCGCCTCAAGTTGTTTAAAATGTGTGGAAAATTCATACAAAAGCTCCAATTAAGAGAGTCGATAAGATTGATAATCCAATAACTAGAGGTAGAGGAAGACCTGGGAAACCTCTAGCTCATTAAGGAAGTTTGAGACGTTTCTCTCTATGTATGATTATTGATAGGACATTATTGTGTTGTTTGATTCATGTAGCTAGCATCATATAACAAGAAAAGGCTTTTATTATGTTATTGTATAGTTAAGTATATGTTAATGAAGTAAAACTTTAGCTTAAACTATGATTAAATTAGAAAGAATGTTGTTTGATTTATTATAAAAATCTAACAGCATGAGGGACATTTAGAGAGACCGTTGTTGTTGTTGTTGTTTGATCCTTGTGGACTGTGGAGAGACCACACTCAAACTCTATCTATATGTAGGTAAAATAGATTGTAAAAATTAACATGTCATTTTGAAACTCATAAATAGTGATTGGGGCTTCTGTCATGAGTCATGACTAGTTTTTTAATATGAATTTATTCAGATGATCTTTATTTCCCATTGAATGCTATGATGAAACATAAAATATAGAAACTTTACTGAAAATGGTATTTAATATCCAAAATTGATGCATGAAAACACGGAAGCCTTTTCTGTAATAGACTTGAAGCTTGTTAGAGTTCACTCTTTCCTTAAAGTTCACGAGTCACCCACTATTTATTTTATTTTTACTGATTTACACACTTTGATGACCCTCGTCCTTTATTATGATGCTCTTGACTTTTAATTCTATGTATGTATAACTATAATGTATAGCTATAATGAGGCTATTTTCTTCTAGTTTAATTTTATGGGCTTTTAATAACTTCAGCCTTTATATCATGAGCTGTTAAATTGCAACTTTAGCTTAAGTTGTGACTTGTGTGGCTTTGAGTTACATGAGACTTTTTTATGCATTTTAAAATTGAGGTATAATTAAAATTAAGTGTGCTTTAAAGGTTATTTTTATATACATGAGCAGTTTTGTATTTTAAGGTCCATATTATGATCACACAATCTACATTTTCTTTCTTTCTCCAATCCTAGGTTGGATCTTGACTTTAAGTTTAACAACCTTAATTTCCATGGTTTGTTACCTGCAGATAAGAAGGCAGAAGGTAGATCCCGAGTGGACCGTGATGCTGATAATCTTCAACTCCAACAATTAGAAGAGAAGGATGTTGTTTCATCAGTAGCTAATGTCCTGTCTGACCTTTGTGGTCCTGGAGAATGGATGCCAATGGAGAAACTCCATGCTGTGGTTAGTTCTTCTGACCATTATTTATTTGAAGTTACTAGTTGCAACAATTCCTTTCGTGATTTTATAAATGTGAATGCGTAGAACTTTCTTTTATTCGTTTTAGTTGATGTCACCTGAATTGTATATGAAATGTTACATGTTTTAGCATCCAGTAGTTTCTTGAATCAACTTATAACTCGGGTAGTCTTTGGGATTTATCTAAAATTGGAAATGATTTTATCTAAATTAAATTGAATATATTTGATTTAGAAATCAAATTTTGTGTTTGTAATTATTTAAAAAAAGTGGAGTTTGAATTGATTTACAATTCGATTTCCATGTTTGGAACACATCAAAAATGAGTTCAATTGAATTTTTTTTTTTTTGGCTTTCACCACCAGTTTAATCTGGTTCGGGGGTCAGTTCTGGCATCAAGTAGTTCAATTGATTTTGTTAGTAGTAGTAGTACGTTACTTTGTTATCCATACTTGAAATAGTTAAATGGGTTGATTAATAACTAAAATAATTGACTCCAAATATAATCTTAAAGTCTCATTCCCTTAGCATATAGAAATGTTTTTTGGCATTGTTGAACACAACCATTCATCTCCTATGTAATTATGAGTCCTAGGGTTTTTTATGACATGTATTGACCAGTCATAATGTGACAACCTTATTTCTTCATATCACAATTTTGATGCAACAATTAGCTCTTTTCCTGAGTTTTCTGTTGATGTTGCATTGAAGCATTTGTAAATTGTAAATATTGCTCATCTGGTAGTATGATGCTTTTCCATGTATGCTTTTATAATTTCTACGACTCATATAAACTATGCGTGGAATGAACTGTGTCATTTTATCTCTTTGGAGGCATCCACAAGGTGCTTGATAACATTGAACAGATGAAAAATGGGAATGTGGAAAATATTGCAGCGTATAGTAATATTGAAACTTAAAATATCCATTATTTGTTGCTTGTGGAGAAGGTAGACTGTGGAATAACTCAAATTACCATGATATATAGTTTAAAATCATAATGATGCATCACAAATACATTTTTGGCAAGATACTCAGACCTATTTGTTTAAGGAAAAACTTAGGTACACGGTTATATGTACTGTTTTTGCTGTTCTGCACTTAAGTTTCCTTCAAAAGTCCGGTACCCTACAGGCCTACTGTTTTTCTGTTGATGTATGCGAGAGAGAAAACTAGTACACTTGCCATGTCATGTTTTATAGGACCATGCTTAAGTTTTGTCCTCGGTTTAATCTCTGAATGTTGCTTTGTTTTTTGTTAGTTGGTGGATAAGTATAGCAGTGTTTGGCACCACAGTAGGGTAAGGAGATATCTCACATCAGAGGAATGGCCTGGTCCAGAATCGAAAGGGAAGCCTTGGTATGGCTTACTTATGCTATTAAGGAAATACCCGGAGCATTTTGTCATCAACACAAGGTCCAAGGGCCGGGTTACTCTGGAGTTTGTTTCACTTGTCTCTCTTCTCTCGTGAACTCGGTGCTATCTTCCAAAAGTAATAACTCTTGTAGTCTGTGAATTTTACAGAATTGTGATATCTGGTCAAACACCGAACCTGTATAAAATTGCACCTTGCTTACTTTATTCTTTAGGTAAACACTTTGTTACCTTTTTGCGAATGTTTGGAGGAAAATACACCCATTTTGGAATCGGTAAGTTTCCTGTGGGCAAAAGAAATATTAATATGTTATGGATTGACTAAAGACATGATTGAATCAATTGATTCAATTGGAAGTCGTTGATTAGTTTTTTGCATAATCTGCTTAATACATAAAATTGGTAGTTGAAATAGTTGGTGGTATAGCTTTGCCAAATCATTATAAAATTGGCTCAATGATGAAATCATCAGTTCATTAGGTTAAATCAAATTTCATGTAAAAAAAATGGTAAAATCAAATTTAACCAATGTGTTATTGATGTTTGATGGTTTGAGTGGTTTCTGTTTAAAAATTTATGAATGGTTGTTATTGTAGCTTTATAATTAATCAATAGAAAATGAGGAAAGATTATTAACTATAAATAACAATACTGATTAAATGTGTCACATATTCAACAGTAATAATTATAATTCAGAAAGCAAATGGTTAATATAGAAATTCTAGGGTTGGAAATTTTTCAGTGAGTGGATCAATCTATGTTGTTTATGCAATTTTGTTTTACTACTATCCTGACTTTATGTTTGTAAAAAATTACAAAAACTACCTAGAGATATAAAGTCATCTCCATTATGGAGTGTAGCTTCTATAATTTTTTAAGCCCCATTGAAACAATTGAACTTTCTGCATAAGTTGCAAAAGGACAAAGCATTGTAGTGTATGTACATGAGTACATCACCTTGGAGGCAATTGCATATAAAGGAATAAAATCTTGCTTATGAACACAATAAGTAGGGGTGTGCATGGTCGGTTATTTTGCCAAACCAAATTATATCCAAACCAAAACCAGATATATGGATTTGGATACATGACCATAACCATTATTTTTTATAAACCGGTTATATAACCAGTTATAAATTTGGATACGGATACATAACCAGATATTTTTATAAAACCGGTTTAAAAGCGGTTAATTTTTAAATCCAGTTTTAAACTGATTATTTTTAAAACTGGATTAAAAAACGGTTAATTTGGTCTTTTTTTTTTTACGCATACGGAAAACATATTAAAAATCGTAAAAAAATACACTTTTCTTTTTTTATTCTTTGCAGCAAATTGCTTTTGATATGTGTTTGAAAGAGATGGAAAAAAAAAACATGTGAAGAAGATCATTCACATTCCTTCTTCTAGATTTCTTTTTTTCAATTCCAACGAGATAAGGGTATACAAATTATTAGTGTAAAGATAAGGGGCTGTTTATTTTCTAAAAATATTTTATGTTTTTTTTATCTGGAAGCAATTGGAGAGAATGAGTGTGGTTCGATTGGAAGAGAATATCGTCGATTAACGTTCAATTGGAGAGATTATTGTAGATTTGGGGTTTACGGTTCATCGCAAATCACAATTGCAGATATCACACGCACATGGTGAACCGATGATGTTGTGTGCGTGAATTAATTTTAATAAAAGGATATTTGTTTTTTTTTTGTAAAAAAAAAAGATATTTGTTTGTTTTGTAAAAAAAAAATGGATATTTGTTAATTTTGTAAAAAAAAAAAGGACATTGTTTGTTTTTTTTGTTGTTGGCAAAAACAAATTTGAAAAGGATATAATAACCAATTTAAACCAAATCCGAAAATTTAATTTGGATGGATAACCGACCAGATGAAAATGGTTTGGTTAATAACCATATACCAAAATCCGGATTTTTTAAAACGGATTTGGATCCGGTTATGAGTTTGGGCCTTCTAACCGGATATTTTGCACACCCCTAACAATAAATTCTACCCATACCTACCATTGCATTTAAACCAAAGACTACTGCCCTATGAAAGCAATACTCCAACCACTGAATTAAGTAGGTCATTTATCATTTTTGTCTCATTTCTTATTTGGCTTTTAGTCAAACTCTGAAGCTTGAGGTAAGAAGTGTCCACAAACTATAATACATAAACTTTTGAATGGCATGTATTAAACCTCCAGCTTCTAGCCAAGGAAAAGGAAAGTAGAAGAGGGCAATTTTTATTTTCTATAGTACTACCATAATTTACTAGATTTTCCATTCATATTTAAGTGCAATATATAGTAAAAATCACAATCCATATTTTTGTCATGATAAGATACCCGTTGTCATTGTTATTATTATGTAGAAATTCATGGTTTCACATTAAAATATTATCAACTGAAGTAAACAAGATGATTATACCATAAATAAATAGGTCAAACATAGTAACATACCAATAGGGGTCAGACTCAGTTGATGTTAGCCATAGAGGATTTAACACATTCAAGATATTGATCCTCATTACAATGCCAGGGAAGACTTTTTTAAATAGAGAATGCAAAATCTTTTTAAGAAGGCTATCCACCTTTTAAAAAAAGATATAAGCCATAAAAAGTCTTTTAGATCCACTAAATTGACTTACTTAAGTAAATATGATATTATAATTTCTAAAATATCATGTTAAGTATTAAAATGAAATTTAATCACATTGTTCTATTAGTTTATTAATCTATTTAAACATGTTAAATATTTATATGAAATAGATTTTTAAGTATATCAATAGGTCATATTAGATTTTTAAATAGGTTAATTTAATCACATGATATTTTTTTTGTCCAATAGGTTAGTGGTTAAACTCAGTAATAATTGTGAAGAAGTGAAAAATTTAGAGTTTGAACTTTGACTCCTCCAATAATATCCCTAGTATAATAATTATCAACTGAGCTACCATTATGAAACAATTAATGATTTTTTTTACCAACACAATTCAAGATAAAAAAAGATATCAAACTTGATATTTAAACATTGGTTAATTTCATGTAATGATAATTGTGGACAGAATGAACCAAAGGCCAAGGAGAAATGGGATGAGGGGAACACGTGATAAGATATTAAATTTCCAATTAAAGGTTGCAGTGACACTAAAATATGTTTATCAACAGTTACTTACTGAATCACACAAAACAATTCCAATGTGGAACTATTTTAATACTAAACATGGACCCTATCTGCAGGATGAAAAATTGCAATCTAACTACAAAAGAAAAACTTACAGATATCTCTTTCATGTGGAAATTAAAAGCATCTTTATTTCCATTGCTTGAAAAGTTGGCATTTCCAACTTGAGATTTACTCTTTATTGGGTTAAGTTGAAGTAATTTGCATAATAGCATGTCTTAAGGGATTATAAATGCTATTAAAGTATGTCATAATGCTGTATCTTTCTACAATAAAAATGGATCTATCATGTAGAATTGGATTAGAACTAGAGGTGTAATTCATCTTCACTCTTGGTTCCAAAGTGAAAATTTTCAAGAGACTGATGTTTCCTGTTCTGCATCTTCATAAGCAGATAAGCCACTCACTCCTTGCTTACTTTCGCAATCGTCTTTGTGCAAACGATGCATCTCAAGACTATTTGGTAGTTCCGGGCTAATCCTTCTCTTGAGCTCTAAATTTTGTTGCACGAAACAATTAAAGCTTAGTTAAAACAAATAATATCTAGGAAGAATTTAATACATACACATGCGTTCGATTACATATTATGATCTTGCCATAATTTAAGCAAAAATTTTAAAATAATGATACGACAAGATATGGTAAAATATAATTAGACGTTAGTTTCACTGTCGGTGTATAGTTATTAAACTTTGATTATGAAAGCATGTGCCATGGTTCAAAGAGAAAGATTACTTTTTCGAGTGATTGCTTGTCGAGTCATCTCCAAGAAATCATCCCATTTGAATTTGCGCAGTTCCTGCTTCTCTTCCTCTGGAAGCTCAAAATTGGGTTCTCGCCCACACATGAAAGCAGCCCTAAAGAAAAATATGTTTTTCATACTAAGTCACGGTTAAAATAATATAGCAAAGCAAAAGAGACCATGAGCATACAATGCCAACTTTCCCAGTTTTGTAATCGGGGTCAGCCAAACATAATTGTAGGCTTAAAGCAAATGTTGAGACGAGACCTTGAGTTAAACTCGACAGGCCACAACCCTTAGACCATAGGCCTTTTGCCTTTGTAATATATATATTAATGTCAAATGTTGGTCGGCCTAAAGTCCTTGCTTTAGTAGGTTAAGGGTTGGCTTGGCCCTGTCGCCAATAGAAGAACACATTCTCTTTGAGAAATTCAAGCACCGACAAGATGTTGAGCATTAACCGAAATTCTATAGTATCTAGCTTGTATAACTGACTCGATAGAGAGTAGAGAAGTTGACACAAACCTATTGGCTATACAAACCATATTCAAAACAGCTATATGTAATCTTACGCAATCAAAAGGCATGCGTACTATCACCGTGATTTGGTGTTATCGAAAGGAAACTGTTGATAATAACATTCTAAAACTCAAAGTAATACCTGTCATATAAGTGAGCAGCTTCTTCTTGTGATCCTACAGTCCCTAAGTGAATCTGTTTCTTGTCAACTTTTATCGCTGCCTGCCACTTCATATTTTTGAAGTAGACACCTCTCATGCAAGCTTCTTGACTGTGCAAATTCTTTCTCCTATGTCGCTTCCTACGTTTGATAGGAGGTCCTGCTAAATACCGGGTCAAATAAGGGACATGCAAATAAATAAAGCCATAAAAAGTATAACAAAGTTGGAAAAATTAGTGATGGATCAACAAAGGAACTGATAAAATCAAACCATTTCCAATTTATTAACAATTCCGAACATATCCTAAAGCGGAAACTAATTATTAATAGGTCAGTTGAGTCATTAAAAACTAAGCCAAACATAAACAGATAATGGGGGAAAAATAGCCTAGTAAACAACTAACCAAGGGTTTGTTGAGTAAGCTGATCTTTGGATGAGCTTGAACCAGAATTATTTGATGAACCCGGTTCTTCTTGCACAACGGTATTCTGGTAAACATAAAACAGTTCAATATAAGTGTCATCAGCTGTCTAAGATATAAATAATAGATAGACTACCAATAGTTAAACATCAATCTGATCGTTTTACATAGGCAATTGTTAGTGGTTCATTTACTCTTCAATATATTCATCGATCTTCCTATTAGAATGCCAAAGCAACACTACTTAAAAGCTAAAGTGGTCGATAAATTCCAATGATGATTGCTGAGTTGTTGCAGAATTTTCTGATATTGAACATTTTCAAAGGAAAGACTTAACTTATATCAAAGTTTCTTCCTAACCTGATTTTTCAATTGAATTTGAAGCAATGCGATGAAAATAAAATTCCTCGTTGAAATGAAATGACAAATAAAAGAAGCCTATTAACCGATATATCAAGAGGGCCAAAAACCTTAGAACTATCTGTATAGGGGGAAAACTTCGACAAAAAAAAAAATATATATATATACAACTATTTACAAATAGTAATCTTTTTCCTACACTGTCAAAGATGCTTGCATCATCTGAAAGCATAGGCTTTTCACTCTTGGGTTTAGCCTTCCACGACGAATTTTCAGAACCAGTTAGATTCTCACAGTATAAAGGAAGAGGACTGACAAAGGAACTGCTTCCTGCAAAAGACAAAAACAATTGGAAATTTAACTCAGTCAAGTGTTAGATTCGAAAGCATGATGAATAAGTTTATCAACATTTACCAGAGCATAGTCCCAAAAGTCTGCGCCTTCTTAAGCTTACCATTGTTAGTTCCCGTCTTTTTACCGAGTCGTCAAAGCATGATGATTAACATCTTACGGTACCAGATTTTTGTAATTAAATTTAGGAAGTAAAGTAGATATAACACAAATAAGACGGTTTCAAAGCAAGTGAGAATGATTGTTTAGACCTATAAGGAAAGAAAAAAGTTGCAGAGTCAGTTCAATATTGTTAAACCAAATATCACAATTTCACTATCAATTCCAAAAGAAAACAATACACAACCATATTTACAAATTCATTGGGCTTATCCTATGACAAAAACATTTGTATAAGTGCTTAGGAGAACTAATGAAAACAGCTTATTTCAATAAACTCACCAAGATAACTTATGAAAGCAGCTTGCAACATATATAAAAACAATTTTTCTAACTGCATTCTCTCTTAGATTATAAAAAAAAATAGTTTATACATAAGCACTCATATGATAAGTATTTATTCAATAAGAGTTTAATTAAGTTGTTTATCCAAACACACCACAATTGGTAAAGACAAAAGGTGTCTCTAGAGTTGCATACACACATGACAAGTTATACTACAAAAAGCAATGACCTTTTCTGAGTTATAAGAACAGAAATAAGTAGACAATCACCAAAAGTTGACAATAAACAATGAAAACATCAATTAGAAATCAAGAAACTAGATCACACATAAAAAGTTTAGCTAAAAGTTAATCCTGTTTTGACTTTTGTGAATTGCTTAAGACCACCTTAGCCAAACTCATCCATAAACAAACACATACAAATGCAGAGAAACTTTGTTCATGACAAAGTTTCAATCACTCTTACCTACAAATAGACCTTAGTAAGCATCATTCAAATTTCAAATCATAAATCCAATTTGATCATAGCAGAAAGAATCATTCAAACCCTTTTGAAACTAAAACATGATAAACTAATTTCCAAAGAAAAAAAACAAATCTTTTGAGAAAAACCAAGTTGGTATCCAAATTTGCATAATGAAACACCCCAAATACCCAAAACATTGAATAGAAACACAATTTGGAAAACAAAATCACAAACATAACCAAAGTCTTTCTCCTTTGAGTTGAAGTCAACCCCCATCAACCTACCACCTTTCTTGGAAAAGGGTAATAACAAAGATGACAAACCCATTTTGACCACACAAAATCACAAACCAAACTACAAACACATTCACAAGAAAATTCAGAAGACACCCATCAAAGGAAAGAGTAGAAAGACCAAGACTTTAGCATTAGTCAACTAAAAATTCTGATTCTACCATATAAACTATAAAACTCATCATACACACAAACAAAAGAGGAAAATAATGAAGGAAAAAGTACATAAACAGAAAGAGACAAACAAAGAAACTGTACGGAAATAGAAAGAAAAAACAAGACATCATTAAGCTATTCTTGTTGGGAAAAAAATGGTATACCTGAAAAAGGATAAGGTGATGATAACAGAAAGAGAAGAGAGAATCTAAGTGAGAAATCTTAGAGAAGAAAAAAAGGGAATTAATTATAGGAATTTTGAGGGAAAACAAGGTGGTGAGTGTGGTTGTATGAGATAATGTGTGTGTTGTGGCTCATGCATCTACCACCTTTTGTTTTTGTTTTTTTATTTTTTTTTTATATATATATTTGTTCTCCCTATTCTTGTATTTTGTGTGTATAGATGAAAATAAGAAAAAGAAGGGTGGTGAAATGGGAGGGATGGTAGTATTGATGGTTGTTGAGAGAGAGATATTATTATGTAGAGTGAGAAAATGTGAACGTAGAGACTATATAGTTGAGACTTTATTGGAGTATGAAAGTTCAATGTCAATGCTGCCCTTTAAAGAGCCAACATATACTAATGAGGTTGGTTTGTTACATTAGAGACAGTTTGGCTTTACCATATTGCCCCTAAAGCTACTTTTTTATATTTTAAATAATCTTAGTGTCAAAAATAATACTTCATCCGTCACTAATTATAAGACATTTAATAAGGACAAATTGTCTATGAATATAAGATTCTCTACAAAGTAACTAAATGATGCATAAATCTATTAGAGAAAAGAGCACTCCTCTTATTAAAACCGCAAAAACTTAACTAAAATAATATGGGAGGTTCGTGACATTTCATGTTCTAGGGAGCATCTCGACCCTTCATTCATCAAACTTCTCTTTGTTGTGATAGAGTCTTTTCCAATTGGGACCAAGTTTGTTGCCCTTAACTCGCTAGAACGTTTAAGGACTAAGTCACCCACTTTCATCTCCCTTGACATCACTTTATAATCATACTTCCTAGTAGTCGTAGCTTCGTGGCATACTCTCATATGTGTTGATTTCCTTATTTCATCAAGCATATCTTGATCTCTTATCCCAAGTAAACTTCATTGCTCTTTGGATTTATGTGTTCCTGACGCCAGCTCGGAATATATATCTTCTCTAGGATCATCCCGTCTGAACCATAAACAAGCCAAAATGGTGTCTCCGGTGGATGAGTGTGTAGTAGTGTGATAAGACCATAATACCTGGTGTAACTCTTCAACCTACCAACTTTTTCTTATTTAAGCATGTGAAGGTCAAAACAACTAGCTTTTTCAACATACGCCAGGACATTCAGAATCCCTCTAAAACTACCTCGATCGATCGTTTAAGTAAAGCCACCTAATTAGGAAATGTTTGTTGGTGCATTTCAAAATGTCCTCAAAGCGGGACACTTCAATAGGTCCTTGACACATAAGACAGATGCTAATATAGAAGAGATCATAAGGCATGTTAAATTTTATATAAATGGAGAAGAGAGCAATGCAGAAAAAAGATCATGAGATATGAAGGAAAGTGGCATAAAACAAAGAGACCACAATACCAAGAGAATAGTATGCAGCTCCACTACTTCACTATTTATCGTGGGTGGGTCACATAGATGTGTTCACCTCTCCTTGAAGGTCAGATTATCCATTCTGACTATTTCGGCATATGGATCAATGTGGATGGGATGATCCAGTTTATATGATATCGGAGGTTGCCACGATTGAATATCCAACTGAAAGATGGAGAATTTGGCTTCATGTAGTACCTGGCCATTAATAATTTGTTAAGTAAATAATCTGGATGAGTAATTAGCCTTCAACCTTGTTCATCTTCCTCCTTGAGAGAGAGAGAGAGAGAGAGAGAGAGAGAGAGAGAGAGAGAGAAATGACTTTCCAACTCAAGTTTTTTGGATATCAGAACCACCCCAAGGGCTAAGCTAACTAATCTAATGTCTTAAACCTCAAATTTTTGGGAGATTTTCTTTTGTCGTCCTACCTACTTCTCGCTCGTCCTACGCGTTTTCATTTTTATCCTTTTACTACTTAAATAGCGGATGTTATAAAAAAAAATTTGCAAGAAATTTTTAACTCATACAAATATATAACATGACAAATTAATTGTAGATGTTTTGCATAACTTGGATGGTTAAGTTAAGGGCACAAATGCTCTTTAATATGCTAAAAAAAAAACTTAGGTCCAAACCTTGGATTTAATAAAATTGAAAAACTGAACTCATGACAAACGTCCGGTTGGTCAAAATTACAAACTAGTAGACTTAAAATATTACAACTTCTATTCCTTAAAAAAATTACAACTAGTACACTTAAAAAATTACAATTCCTATTCAATTAGTATTAGTAATTAATTTCTTTAAAAAATATAAATAAACTCTCACATACTTTAATAAAGTCCAACCTACAACTAGTACTTACACTTAAAAAATTACAACTCCTATACTTCTAGATGTGATTCACATTCACTCATACATTTATGCACTTTTGTGCAAATGCAAAAATGTGAGGGACAATTATGTGATTTTAGCATGGATTTGAAAGAACATGAAATGGGGATAGAATTGGCATGGGAAAGGGTAAGACAAAGAGTTAGAGGAAATTATTAATAGTGTGAGTTGGTTGGTAGTAAACTTATAAGGCACCGACGAAATGGTGATTGGATTGAAGGCCAGCCATACATATACATGGTGATGGTAGTATATAAAATATAGATAATGTCCTGCCAACTTCGACCAGTCAACCTTAATTTATCTTCAAATTTAGAAATTGTTACCATAAACTATAGTATAGTATATATTAATAAAAAATATAAACATCACGCTCACCAGTAATAAGGTTTTAGACCTCTTAAATAGATGATTGATAGTTCGATTTTGTATTTCTGCATATGAAAAAAAAATAGTTTGGAAGGAGAAATTCATCTAGTGTGTTCTATAACCATTGATTATCCGATAAAAATTAGTCATCATTAATAATGATAGTGAAAACTTTATACTCATATATAGTATTATAGTAAAAATAAGGGCAATGCTAAATATTACGAAACACTTGCACAAGAAAAGTGAAAATTGCACCGTAAACTATTTGAAAAAAAAAAAAGGTAAAACTGTTAATGGCCACTTTTACATAAATCATGGGTGGGTTGTTGTATAAATGAATGGCTGGGATGAATTCTTGCAAATGAGTATTTTCCTATAAATAAATAATATAAACTTTGTTTCACTCCAAAAATATACATCAACAAAACTCATTAATGCTAATTAATCACTTCATAGTGGTTGATTCTGAAGATGGATGAGTAATTTTGTCCAAAAAGAAAAGAAATGGATGGCTAGTAAGTGAAACCTAATTTAATTGGCATGTTGATATTGTTAGATTAAAGATCATTATTTAGATTTGAATTCAGAATCTCGCATAATGTTGTCACTTTATCTACAATTCAAATAAAAATGAAATGAATTAAATTAAATTAATTAAACAAAGTAAGATAACTCAAAGTAGATACTTCTCCCAGTAAATTTGAATATTGATTCATTATTTTGTGAAATTTTATCCATTCTATAATAAGAAAAGGATTCATGTTAGTGCCTGATGGAAATTAATAAAAGAAATCTCTACAATTCATTTATTTCTAAAAATTAAATCATCGTTATTTGGACAAAAAAAAACGAAAGAGACACGTACATTTTTCTTAATGAAATACACATTAAAAGATAGCTTAATTAAATGGTACTTGCCGATATGTTGGGGATATCGACCCTGAAATAGTCATTTTGTAATTCTCTTCTTGAACTTAGCCCCATCTTTATAAGAAAAAAAATGGCTACTCGTATTTAATGATGATAGTATTTTCAATATAATTTTCCCTTTTTTTACCAAAGAATTATGGGCATGTTTATTTTGACTTTTTTTAAAAATGAACTTTATAGTGTTTACATAATTTTGTGAAAAAAAATTATAAAGAAATTTTTTATAAAAGTTTCAAATAAAATTTTCGTTTGAATAGTTATTCTTAAATGTTATTTTAGGTATTTCATCATTTTATCGAAATTTTTTTCTTATATTAAAATTTCAAAAAATTACTTAATTTTGAAGCTATTTCAAATGGATTTTCATAAAAATCGTTTTTGAAATACAACTTTTTGAAAAAATTGTGATTTTAATTATGTTTTGATCTTCAATAATGTATGTTTATGTTATATAATGTCAAAATTAGTGTTTCAATTTAGAAGAAATATAAAAAACTTGTACTATTTTGAAAACCAATTTTACAAAATCTATTTTCAAAAAATTCAAGAAAAAATCTATTTTTTTTTTAAAGCTGAAACAAACAGGCTTATAAAAAAAAGAAAAAATTATAATAAAAAAATCATAATATCTTTTCACAGAGATAAAAAGAACTGTATAATGTATATGTTCTATAGGTAGCCCACAAATACAGGATGACTATTTACCATTAATGATTCATAAGATTCAAAGAGATGAGGTATCCCATGTTTCATCCACACACAAAAAAAGGACGATAGCCCACACGTGTGACGTATTTTTTTTTTTTTTGAAGGAGACGTAATTTATAAGGACAAACTTTTTTTTTTTACCAATTATAAGGACAAACTTATACAATACTAAACTATAAAATAGTATTAGCTATATTTTTTTATGAAGTGTATCAGATATCTCTACACCTAATTATAAATACTAATATTTTGAGTCGGAAAAAATCATAATGAGTAATAAAATTTTCCATAAAAAAGTTTAACATCGTTTCATTTTCAATGTTGAACTCGAACTCATAAGTCATTACCTATTTACCTATAGTTAATGTAAATGAAAACAGTTTAATGGAGATACATAGATAGTGTATAATAGTATTACATAATTATATAAAAAATTATCAATTTATTATGTCATATTAAGAAATTATGATAAAGTGAAGTAATGTGACAAAAAATATGATGGTTATTGATTGATAGTGTAAAATTATTATAAATTGTTACGGTTAATACATTTTTTTTTTCTCAAATGGAAAGAATAAGTATTTTAGTTACATAATACTAAAGAGATAATCTATCTCACATTATATTTTAAATTTGGCCCTCTAATCACAATCATGCATTTTAATTTAATAATAATTGAGATCGGTTCCTCCATGCCAACGGTGAAGACGCTTTGTTGTGGCCATGGGAGAAAATTAGAAGAAATTGGGGGGAATATGGAGAAGATGAACTAGCGGTGATGATGGAACTAGGTGATATTTGAGAATAAATAGATGCAGTATAGTGGGTTTGGAGGAGCATCATTTATACTCAATCATCAATAAATTTTTGCTTATAAAAAAATACACAATATTTTAAAAGAGTCCTCCTTAATTTATTTAAATTACAAATAACATCAATCAATAAAAATAAAAATAAAAGTGAGAATGATTTCTGTGAACTTAACCGGTTAGTAAGAATATTGTATTTTATATGCAGGATTTGCGGTTTGAATCCCGGTCGCTTCATTTATTCACTTTATTAAGAAGGGTTAATAGGCTTTTACCCCCTGCAAAGTTGGCGAGTTTTGCGCTACCCCCTGTAATTTTTTTTCTTGAGATTACTTCCCTACAAAATTTATTTTTTTGATTTACCCCCTTTTTGCTGACGTGGCAGGCAAAAGTCAACTGCCACGTCAGCAAAAAACTTGGCTTTTTTCCTGCCACATCAGCAAAAAGGGGGTAAATCAAAAAAATAAATTTTGCAGGGGGGTAATCTCAAGAAAAAAAATTACAGGGGAGTAACGCAAAACTCGCCTACTTTGCAGGGGGTAAAAACCTATTAACCCTATTAAGAATAAACTTCCAATTTATAGGCTACTTAACAAAGAAAGAGTGAGATGGATATAGATTGGACCTCTAATCAAATGGTTCAAATAGTGAGCATATATGAAGAGAACCTATGGAGATTTTCTTTTTTCGCCCTCTAAGCTTTCAATTTTATCTCTCACGTAGGTTAAGTAGTTAGTGCGTAAAATAGTAAAATTTAGGAAAAATTGTTCGCTACCAACACTGCGAACTGAGTTCGCATTTTAACTAACGGACTTGTTAGCAGTAAAAAATATCCTCATGCAGTCAAATTGTGCTGAGACGTGGCAAATTTCAATTGCTTGGCCACGTTTGTGGCTATGACATAGCATTCACCGACCAACAAGCCTCGGTGAATTCTATAAAAGGGGACTGTTGTGTTAATTTTTTTCACATTCTCACATTCTTTCAATTTTATCTTTTGTTATATTTTTAACTTTTCACTTGTAAACGGTCGCATATTCCATCGTCGATTACTCATATCACTCCTATCAAAGTTCTTTAATGATCATGGTTGGAAATATTATGGTAATCGACGAGAGAATTTTTGGGGCCAAATTTGAAAACGTTATCACTTATCAAAACAAATGGGACTTGCAGACCAAACTCTTGAATTTAACTCTTAAGATAAGTGTTCGTTAATTAACCAGCAAATAATACTCATTGAAGAGGAGGGGGAGAGGGCTTTGGAGGAAGAAAAGTAGAGAGGAAAATAACATAATCTTTCACATTTTTTTAGAGAGTATTTTTTATTGAGAATCATAAATAAATACTTATGTTTTTAAGTTCCACAACCAAATTATAAGGTTTTTGTTTTCTTGGAAACATTAGAAGGTTTTTGTGATTGGAAGAAAATGAACTCTCCAAACTTCTCTATTTTTTCCATTTGTTTCTTTCTTTTTTTTAGTGAACTGTTTTTTTATTTAGATTTTCGTCCCTTTTAGTATTCGCTAATAATTATCTTGTGAGGAGGTGTTTTTGAAATTTTATGGGATGTGCGAGAAAGTTAAGGGGTGCAAAAAGAAATGCTTGACATTCAGAAGCAATGAGCCCAACCCAACATTTTAAACCCGGTTCAAGAAGATTCCCTTGTAACGGTGCTTCTGAATGTCAGCGTTTCTTTTCGCACCCCTTGACTTTCTCGTGCACCCCTTAAATTTCAAAAGTATCCCTTCACAACATAACCAACGAGAGTTGAAGAGTTGTAAAATCTGGAAAAACATAATTCGCTACATAAGTAGCGAACTGAGTTTGTACTTTAACTAGCGAACCTTATAAAAATATTTTCACAAGGGCTGAAGGAAGGGTGAGGAGACAAAAATATTAAATTTTATAAGGTTCGCTACTTAAAGTGCGAACTGAGTTGACTACTGTGTTTTTTTTAGATTTTTGTCTTCTTTAACACTCGCTAGTTATCTTGCAAGGAGACATTTATGGAATTTCATGAGGCAAGCAAGAAAGCCAGGGGTGCAAAAAGAAACATTCGACATTCAGAAGCAATTAGCCCAACCCAATATTTTAAACCCGGTTCAAGAATATTGCTCTTGTAACGGTGCTCCGAAGAAGACCCGGCCCATTTATTTTTCATCCGATAAATTCTGAAAAGGTTTCAGAAATTGATAGAAGCAGGAGAAGAATTAGGGTTTCATTTTGGTAATCAAACAAACTTTCTCTATCGGAAAAACAAAGACACCATGATTTACGACGTGAACTCTCCCCTTTTCCGATCCTTCCTCAGCCAAAAGGGTGGTTCCTCCGATAAGAGGTTTTTCTTCTCTCCTTTTTAGGGTTTATTGGTTTGGTTCAGTTTTGATATAAAATGGTGTTTTGGTTTGTATACCAATTCGATTATTATTTTGAAAAGTTTTCATTTTTTTGTCATTTCTATGATTATTATGAAAAGTTTTCATTTTTTGTCATATTTCTATGATTATTGTATTTGCCCATTTTCTTATTTGTGCTATTTGTTTTTGTTTTTGTAATTTTTTTATGTTGGGAATAATAAATTTAATGAGGGAAATTTGTGAGTTTTTTAATGTTGGCTTCCTTAGTAAGGCCCTGTTTGGATAAACAGCTTATTATAAGCTTACATAAGCTATTTGTTATAGCAAAAGATGTAATTTAGTTAGTTAAGAAGGATTTTCTGAATATAACTAATTTAGTTAGTTAAGAAGGATTTTGAAAATAAAGGGTTTGTTATTAGACATGTTTAATGATTAGGACATTAGGGTGTGGTTTGTTACTAGTTTCCAATTCCATTTAGTGGAAGAGACTTCAGTGGTTGGTAATTTTGTAACTTGTTAAGTTTGTTGACTTTTTTGTCTTTGAAGTTTTGGAATTGAACTCCAGTGTCAAAAGGGAGTTGTAAGCTTTTAATCGTGGATATTATTTCGTAATATATTCTGTATTTGGTGCCATGTTTGGATGTAATATAGTTGTGCTGTTTTCTTGTTGGTAGACTATTTGTATGTGTCTCTGACCTGTGTCCCATTTTTGGTCTTGCTTGCATAAATTGAATGTTTTGTTGGTAATGTGAGTCTCTCATGTATTCGTATCTTGAGCGAAATCCTTAGCCTCTATTGGACGACTGAAGTTTTAGTCTAAATTTTTATTTGTATGTTTATGATGACATTAAGAAGCTCTTGTTGAAAATATACATAGATTGCTTTAATTTCTGCTAAATTGTTTAATGATGTTATTCTGCTACTTGGTTCCCTTTGGCGTGTTGGATCATCTAGCCAAATATATGGTCACTGTTATTAAGTTTGCGTTGATATTTAAGATTATGTTGCTGGGTTTTAATCAAACTAATGTTTTGTATGTCAGGAAAAACGAGGAGCAAAAGCCAAAAGAACAAAGATTCAAAGCCAACGAGAACAAGCCTGTTATGACAGAGTGATGACTGCAATGCTATATTCAGCTGCAGAATGAAATAGCATAGCAGTTTTTTATTTTACTGTATTATGAAATGGAAGATGTTTTTGGTTGTTTTCTATATTGTAATGGTTTAATTTCGGCTATGCTTAAGAGGATCATGTGATGAAAATATTTTGACTATAAGAACTCATGCAATGAATGAAGGTACTTATTTATAATATTTTCATTATTTCGGAGACATATTATCTGGTAACATTAACTGGTTAGAGGGTGTCATGTATGTAGTGATGATCTTTGGTGGGTTTGGTGATTGACAAGCACACTTTATAATCCTTTATTTCAGAGTAATGCACCAAAAATGGGCAAACACATGATTAGCACTATCTTAGAATTGTTACTTAGATTCTTTTTGTTAAGTACTTTACTAAACACTACTCTAAAGTGAAGGCCTACCAAACTAGTAAGTTACCAATTTCCCTGTAACCACCTTCTATTTTGGATCAAGGTTTCATGCAGTCAAATTTTTAGACATTCGCGCATTTGAGATACTGGTGATTGTTCGATTAACATTATGATTTAGATTTAAACTCAGTATTTTAAATTATAAAATACAAAGTGAAAATAGTATGTTTTTATTTTTGTTTGATGAAGATCGGGCGGACATTGATATTCCAAATGCGTGAATATGTGAACAAGTTTATTGTAGAGATCCAATTTTCTCTATTCCTTCTTCACCCATCTCATTCTCAACACATTGTTCTCTACTTCTTTTCCATTAAATAATCAAGAAAAAGTAAATGATTGGACATATTTGTATTGTTTGGTGTTACCATGGTACACAATAACTATTGATATATAGTAAGTTCAGAAGAAGAATATATCTCCTCTACCTTCCTTTTCATTATTCTGTAATTTAAGAAAGCACATGAGGGAAAGACCCTTGATTGTTGTGTATGCACAACTATGCCATTAATATTAAGGTCACAAACAAGGAATATAATATGCAGGGTTGTTGTGTAAGAGTAAGGAGCATAATCAATATGATAAAAACACTCTTAAAATGAGAAAGCAAGTGGTTCATAAGTCCTAAGTAGAAATAACATTGCTCATGAAACAAAACTTTGTCTTATTACTAAAACAACAATTCTAAGCACTACAATATAAAATGAGCATCAAAGAACAAGGGGAGAAGCATTTTAGTTACATCGTTGCTTAAATTCTTGTCATATTGAGAACAACTCCCTTGCCAGGTGCTATAACCAAACGAAAGGCCGGTGAATGAACATAACTAGATGAAAGAGAGAAGCGAAACTTTGACAGAATGAGTGACAAAAACACCTTCGATTCTATCATGGATAAATGCTGTCCGGGACAGACACGGGAGCCTATTCCAAATGGCATATAAGCTTGTGGAATCTTGCAGGATCCAATCACGCCATTTGCAAATCTTTCTGGATTGAACTCGTGGGCGTCAGGCCCCCAAAGATCAATGTCATGTTGCAATATTGAGATTGGAATTTGAATATTCATTCCTTTTGGAACTTCGATACCTTTTATGTTAATATCTTGGAAAGCTGTTCTGGTGACAAATACTGCTGGCGGATAAAGCCTCAAAGTCTCTTGAATCACCATGGTTAACTGCAAATGCAATATTTTTATAGAAGATCATTAATGCATAAGTTTTCTTGACAGTCGACGTCTAAGGTCAAGATGATTAATCTGAATGCGCAATGGATTTAATATATTTCACGGAAACATGTAGCTTTAGTATAAAACATACCGTTTTCATGCTTCTAAGCATACTTGCATCTGGATTACTGTTTCCGCAAACTTCAAGCACCTCTGCGCGAGCACGATCTTGCCAATCTTGGTATGTAGCTAATAACATTAAGCACCACGATGCTGTAATTGAAGTAGTATCATGTCCAGCAAAGAATATTGTTTTGCAGTTATCTATAATGAATCTGTCTCGTGAGATTGAACTTGATAAGAGGCCGTCACTGCCCTCACAATTCGTTGCACCCTCAAGTATCATTTGCAAGAGATCTTGCTCACGACCTTCTTCTTGGCGCTGTTTTACGAGCTTTGATATATTTGAGTTAATCTCTTTCTCTAATCTCCATATCTGTCTATTGTTTTTATTTGGCAAGTATCTAAAACAGATTATGGTACCATTTTCCACATTAGTATAATCACTAACAAGAACAAGAAAATAATAGTATATGTACATCATACAGATAAAACCAAAAAGAAAATTTTAAAACGGAAAAGCAATTCACTATAACTCGAGTATGAAATACTTTCAATGATCACGCATACCTAAAGCCCGGAATTCCAATATATATCTTGGAGAGGTGCTTTAGAAGATCTCCAAGCTTTGTGAATATTTCTTTCCCTTCGACATAATTGCTCCCAAAACAAACTCTAGCAATTATGTCTGCAGACAAGCTTCGCAGATCTTCATCGATTTTAATCTCTGAAACTACTCCGTCTCTTTCTATTCTATTCTCCCACGATCTTACCATTATATTTGTGGAGTCAACTATTTGATCAATCATTGTCTTCAAAATGATTTACATAGAACGAAAATTATTAGAGTGCTATATAAAACAACATTTTTAAGCAGTTAGTTGTATGTGACAGCAATACCATCAATGTTATCCATTACAGATCACGGAAAATGGCGTTTTGAGCAAATTTCACTATGCAATAGTGCTATAGCTCGCTATTTGATACTGTAACAATTTGTACTCAATAGCGTATTGCAGATCAATTGCACTATGTTATAGCGATATAGTATCGCTATAGCTGCTAGTTGACAACATTATAGACTTACCTTGACCTTGTCTGGGTAAAATTCAGGTGCGATTATCTTCCGCTGATGAGCCCAAATTAGGCCACTTGATGATACTATACCTTGGCCTAGTAGTGGACCCATATCTTTGGAAAGATAAGAAGGTTTTCCTAGATTCAAAGAGGTGTTTAGTATAATTTCCTTCACCAACTCCATATCTGTCACCATTAACCTTTGTATACTCCCAGATGAAAACAAGTATGTGGGACCTGCATCATTTATCTAATCAAAATCATAGTCTTGAACTTAAAAACTAACAGCATTAAGATCCTACTATTGTTATAGAAGACTAATTCATATTAGCAATTCCTGATTTTTATATATTACCGAACACAGCCCACAATCGTCAAGTCCAAAGGGTGAAGGCACTCAGAATGACGAGCGGCCAAACAGTTTGGTACCAAACACATGGCGCTGGAGGAACGGGTTGAACATATGCCACATTCGAGGGCTGACAGGCCCTTTAGCCCCTTAGACTAGACTCGAGGGCTACCGTTCCGTTACACCAAACAGTCTCACACTATTTAGGAAGCGAGGCTAAGGTTAGTTTATAAACAACAACCACACTCTTCAAACCAACAAGACACCTTTTACAAAGGACAAAACCGTGAGGGCTCACACAAGTCCAAATCAGACAATACCTCGGAAACATTGTTATGTGCACTTGAGGTCGGAACACTATCTAATCCAATGATAACTGTGAACTTGATTCCTTTCTGATTGAAATTGAAAATGCTACAAGTTAACAAACCAAACCAAAATCTTGTGACAAACAATCTCACAATTTAGAAGAATACTATCATGTGTCTAACTACAGAACATTTCTACAACTTCACCACTTACAAAATAAACCAAAATATAATAAAAACCAAACATGCAAATAAGTATGAGAGAGGAGGAGAAAGTAGTTGACCATATTGTTTTTTCCATTTGTGAATATGAGGTAACAAATTTGAAGTCCAGTTATGAGATATAGAAACACAAACATCTTTTTCTTCTTCTTGTTTGTGTTTGGCTTGTGATGATTCTTGTTGTTGGAGTAAAAGGGTCTTCATTTCTTGAATATTACCAAAGTAGAAGTGAGGAGTAGGGCCATGAATCCCTTGCTTATGAAGCTTTGATCTTAGTGATTTTGGTCTCAAAACCAAAACATGCAAAAAATGGATCAATACAACCAAAACTGCTCCTAGAGCCACCACAACTTCAATAGCTATGCTCATTCTCTCCAACACTTTACTCCCTTTTGGTGCTTCACTTTCTTCTTTGATTTGTATCAGAAGCAAAAAATATTATTTTATTTGCGAGCAATCATAAAAAAATCTAACTTAACAATTTCGTCAATTTATTTAGATCGGTGCAAACAAATGGCAATCTGCACAGTAGAACTTGTCTTCAATATATTATAATATAGATGAGTGGTAATAAATAGTATTCTGATATTAGAAAATGTAATTTAACAAGTGTTCTATAAAAAAAAGGTATATTTCAGTAATAATGATTAGGAATGTCAATGAAAAAAAGGAAGTGAGTGTGGATGATACTTTTTCTCGGTTTGACTTTTGTCCATTTACTATCTTTATTTCTTGTCTATTTTTTTTGGGTGGAATGAAGGGGCAAAGTCTCAAAAGAAAAAATTACGAAGTTACACGAACATTTCTAGGCATGGAAGTCCAAGATATGTCGTTAAAAAGTATACTTTGAAGTTCTTTGGGAAGTCTCCAAAATATGAATGTCAATCTGCACTTCTATGGGCCAATGCTCTTATACCACTTGTTGGAGAGTCCGGGGAAGCTCAGGAGAAATACTATGGACCGATGCTCCAGGACCATAAAAGAGGGAGACACCACATCTCCCCACAAAACCTTGAGGCGTTGGGTTAATGGATCACATCTCTTATAAATCCAATATTATTCTCATACATAATTGATGTGAGACTTAATCACTCATACTTAAAACTCAGTGAGACAAAATATACAACCTCTTAGTCGGTATTTAGTAGTATAGTACTATTTATTTAATAACAATAACAATTTGCGTGTACCATCCTTGCAAGTTTCAAACTTAATTGATGTAAGCAACAATTAATCAACAATTTGCTTTTTCAAAAAAACTTCTCTAACCAATTAATTGCCTTCTAAGAGTTTACTTGTTCTTTAAATATAAACCGATGATTTCGATTAACATTATGATTCAGATTTAAACACGGTATTTTAAATTATAAAATTAAAAGTGAAATATGTTTTTATTTTTGTTTGATGAAAATCAGGCGAACATCTACATTTCAAATGCGTGAACAAGTTCTATTCCTTCTTCACCCATCTCAATCTCAACACATTGTCCTCTATTTCTTTTCCATTAAATAATCAAGAAAAAGTAAATGATTGGACATATTTGTATTGTTTGGTCTTGCCATGGTAGACAATAACTATTTTTTTTGGACGGCAAATATTATTATTAATAACTAAGTCGACGCAAAAGACGGACAGAGACCCATAGAAGAGGGGTTACAAAAACTATTGATATATAGAAAGTTCAGAAGAAGAATATATCTCCTCTACCTTACTTTTCATTATTCTGTAATTTAAGAAAGCACATGAGGGAAAGACCCTTGATTGTTGTGTATGCACAACTATGCCATTAATTTTAAGGTCACAAACAACGTTGTTGTGTAAGAGTTAGCAGCATAATCAATATGTTAAAAACACTCTTAAAATGAGAAAGCAAATGGTTCATAAGTCCTAAGTAGAAATAACATTGCTCATGTTCTCATTATCCATTTGAAACAAAACTTTGTCTCATTACTAAAACAACATTTCTAAGCTCTACAATAAAAAATGAGCATCAAAGAACAAGGGGAGAAACATTTTAGTTACATCCCTGCTTAAATTCTTGTCATATTGAGAACAACACCCTTGCCAGGCGCTATAAGCAAACGATAGACCGGTGAATGAACATAACTAGATGAAAGAGAGAAGCGAAACTTTGGCAGAATGAGAGACAAAATCACCTTCAATTCTATCATGGCTAAATGCTGTCCGGGACAGACACGGGGGCCTATTCCAAATGGCATATAAGCTTGTGGAATCTTGCAGGATCCAATCACGCCATTCGCAAATCTTTCTGGATTGAACTCGTGGGCATCAGGCCCCCAAAGATCAATGTCATGTTGCAATATTGAGATTGGAATATGAATATTCATTCCTTTTGGAACTTCGATACCTTTTATGTTAATATCTTGGAAAGCTGTTCTGGTGACAAATACTGCTGGCGGATAAAGCCTCAGAGTCTCTTGAATCACCATGGTTAACTGCAAATGCAATATTTTTATAGTAGATCATTACTTAATGCATAAGAAATTTTCTTTCCAGTCGACATCTAAGGTTAATATATTTCAAGGAAACATGTAGCTTTAGTGTAAAACATACCGTTTTCATGCTTCTAAGCATACTTGCATCTGGATTAGCGTTTCCACAAACTTCAAGCACCTCTGCACGAGCACGATCTTGCCAATCTTGGTATGTAGCTAACAGCATTAAGCACCACGATGCTGTAATTGAAGCAGTATCATGTCCAGCAAAGAATATAGTTTTGCAGTTATCTATAATGAATCTGTCTTGTGAGATTGAATTTGATAAGAGGCCATCATTTCCATCACAATTCTTTGCACCCTCAAGTATCATTTGCAAGAGATCTTGCTCACGACCTTCTTCTTGGCGCTGTTTTACGAGCTTTGATATATTTGAGTTAATCTCTTTCTCAAATCTCCATATCTGCCTATTGTTTTTATTTGGCAAGTATCTAAAACAGATTATAGTACCATTTTCCACATTAGTATCATCGCTAATCAGAACAAGAAAAATAATAGTATATGTAAGTGCACCAGTTCATCCTCATGTTTTAATAATTGTCAAAACACATGAAAATAGAGTAGAACACATTTTGGCAACATTACAAATGACTTGACAGCGAAAAACTATTTTTAAACTTTGAAAAACTGAGTTTTAGGTATTATGTATCGATACATAATCATGTGTATCGATACAAATGTCCTGAAATTACTTCAGACTGATTTTGTGCAATTTGTATCGATACATCTATCACTTGTATCGATACAAAAGTGATCTCTCAGAGGCAGAGAGTCACCTGTGTATCGAATCATGCTTGCATGTATCGATACACACTCACTTCTCTCAAAAAATCAGAGAGTGCATGATGTATCGAATCATGCTTGCATGATTTGATACATATCAGTCAAGATTTCAAGAAACTGATATATGTATCGATACATATACATCTTTGTATCGATACATAGGTCAATATTTTCAATTTGAACGCTGGTCAAAGGGTTTGTATCGATACAAACCATCATTTGTATCGATACACGTATGTTGAATTTTGCCCAAATTTGCTCAATTCTATTCTCTCTTTAAATAGCAATGTGATGTGTCATTGTAATCAGGGGAAACTAGTGTGAAAGATCAGAAAACGCTTTGGGTTGCAAATTGAGTGAGAATTTGGATCAAAGGTTTCATTCAACACAAATTCATCATCTTCATCAAAGATTGCAATCAAAATTGAAGTTTGAGTATGAGATTAATTCAATAGAGGTTGCATTTTTGTGTGATAACGTTCGATACGGTTCGCGGTGAATCAGAATCGTAGTCGGGTTGGATTGTGTGTTGAAGGTTCTAGTTTCTCTCAAAGGATTCAAGATCGTGCTTGTCTTGAAGGATCGACAACAAGAAACGAAGGACTCAGCTGGACGATCGAGTGCGGTTTGGCACGGGTCGGATCGTTGGAATCAGAGGGCGAAGTTTCGTTGTGTGTCGAGGTTTTGTTGCATAGTTTACTTTTTGTCTCATTATAAGTTTATAAGATTCAATTGTAAACTGTGCACGTGTTGTTAATCATTTTTGATCTATACACTCTCAAATAACCCGTTTGGTTATTTGGGGGGAGACGTACTCGGACAAACGCGTGGACGACGCGAAATCCGGGGAACTCCCTAATCAAATCGTTGTGTGTTTCTCTATCTCTCTCTCTCAATATTTTACTTGTTATAATTTCATTGATTTCTTGAATCGATTGAATTTTTCATGTTCGTATTGGAACATCAAAAATTCAATTGTTGTGCTTGATTGTGATTGTGTTTAAATTCGATATTGTAACTTGCTTGGGACTGAATTTAATTCATTGTTTAAATTCAAATTTTGAACTCTATCATTTCAAATCTTTTCATAAAACGTTCAAAGGCTTATACTACGTTTCCTTTGGTCAATCGGTGCATAGACTACCGATCCGGTGGTTTTCCGTTTGCGCTCGATTGAAACAAAATATTAATTTTTAAAAACCGACATTATTTCAAGGATTACTTATTCAACCCCCTTCTAAGTGATAGCCAAGTAGTCTAACAGTATATGTATGTCACATAGATTAAACTGAAAAGAAAATTTTAAAACGAAAAAGCAATTCACTATATCATGAGTACGAAATCCTTTCAATGATCACGCATACCTAAGGCCCGGAATTCCAGGATAAATCTAGGAGAGGTGTTTTAGAAGATCTCCAAGCTTTGTGAAAACTTCTTTCCCTTCGACATAATTGCTCCCAAAACAAACTCTAGCAATTATGTCAGCAGACAAGCTTCGCAGATCTTCATCGATTTTAATCTCTGAAACTACTCCGTCTCTTTCTATTCTAATCTCCCATGATCTTACCATTATATTTGTGGAGTCAACTATTTGATCAATCATTGCCTTCAAAATGATTTACATAGAACGAAAATTATTAGGGTGCTATATAAAACAACATTTTTAAGGAGTTAGTTGTATGTGACAGCAATACCATCAATGTTGTCCATTGCGGATCACAGAAAATGGCATTTTGGTTAAATTCCACTATGCAATAGTGCTATAGCCCGCTATTTGATAACAATTTTTACTAAATAGCATATTGCAGAACAATTGCACTATGTTATAGCAATATAGTATTTCTATAGCTGCAAGTTGACAACATTGAATGTTGCATAAATGCTTATCAGTTATCATTAGCTTCTTCTAATCCACCAACATAATTATTTTATCTACTTACAATATATTAAAAGAAACTTATGTTAAAAAACCAAATTTGTCCTTGGCACTTTTAACGGTGTTCCAAGTTTTATGCCTTTAAATGTAATTTTAACTTTAATAAGATAAGTATAAAAAATAAATTTACCATAAAAATAGCATTAAAAAACTACATCTTTAAACTAATAAAAAAGTTCCAAAATAAAAATAGGAAAAAAATAGATAAATATGAAATAAATCAAATTGAACAAAAAAGGCATAAACATAAAAATAAAATACATACAAAAAAAAAAAAGAAAAATAGATAAGCATGAAATAAATAAAATTGAACAAAAAAAGGCATAAACATAAAAATAAAATATGTAAAATAAAATAAAATAGATAAGCATGAAATAATCTACTTACAATATATTAAAAGAAACTACTATTTAACTCTAAACTAATAAAAAAAATACAAAAAAAAAATGTAGAGAAAGATAAGCATAAAAGAAATCTTCTCATAAAAATAGCATCAGAAACCAAATCTCTAAAAAAAAAACATAAAATAAAAATAGAAAAAAAAAAGATAAATATTAAATAAATCTTCCCATAAAAGTTTAATTAAAATAAATTTACACATAAAAATATAAACAAAAATCACTATAAAAGATAAGCTTCAAAAATAATAACTTTTTTTTAATGTAAAAATAGTAACTGAATCTAACATATAAAAACATATATATATATATATATATATATATATATATATATATATATATATATATATATATATATATATATATATATATATATATATAATAGAATAACCTGATAAAAGAAGATACTTATTTATGAGCTTAAAAATAAAAGAACAGAAAAATAGAAACAAAAAAACAATCGGCCCGTTTGATTTGACTTATTTATGAGTTTATGCGAAATAATTTATCTAAATAAATAAGTTTTTATGTATTATTATAAGTTTTTTAATGTAGTCCATGAAAACAATTTTTAAAGATATTACTTTTGTCTTCTTCAAATAAGATATAATTTTTGTTAGTGAAAACTTATGAATTAACATGCGTAAAAAAACATATGAATTAATATAAAGGTTTATTTATAAATTATAACCATAAACTATTTTCATAAACTTAAAAATAAGCCAAATTCAAATAGATCCAATATATTAAAAGGTATTACTACTAAAAATTCTAATTTGTCCTCATCAATTCTTAAAAATATTTTAAATCTTCTTTTTCGTAAAAAAATTATACTTTTTTGTTTAATATATTTTACATTAAATTCTACTCTATTTTTATTATAAAAAAAATACTCTATTTTTGTTTACTCTTATACAAAAAATACAGAAGAAGTGCATTATTGATGAATATATATTATAATAATTACGGGGTAAATATTTGTCATTATACTTAAAACATCACGGGACAAGTGTTGATCAATAATTTTGTCAAAAAAGAAAAGAAAGTGTTGATCACTAATATATAAAAAAATCATACACAGGACAATTGTTCTAATAAATTATTTTTTTAATCATACACGATATAATTGCTTTAATAAAAAAAAATTAATCATACACGGGACAATACTTCAATAAAAAAATTTAATCATACACGGGACAAGTGCTTTAATAAAAAAAATAATCATACATGGGACAATTGCTTTAATAAAAAAAATTAATCATACACGGGACAATTGCTTTAAAAAAAAATTTAATCATACACGGGACAATTTCTTTAATAAAAAAAAATCATACACCACACAATTGCTTTAATAAAAAAAATTTAATCATACACGGGACAATGCTTCAATAAAAAAATTTAATCATACATGGGACAAATGCTTTAATAAAAAAAATAATCATACATGGGACAATTGCTTTAATAAAAAAAATTAATCATACACGGGACAATTGCTTTAAAAAAAATTTAATCATACACGGGACAATTTCTTTAATAAAAAAAATAAATCATACACGAGACAATTGGTTTAATAAAAAAAAATTAATCATACACGGGACAATTACTTTAATAAAATAAATTTAATCATACATGGGATAATTGCTTTAATAAAAAAAAAATTAATCATACACGGGACAATTGCTTTAATAAAAAAAATTAATCATATATGGGACAATTGCTTTAATAAAAAAAAGAAATTGAATAGGAAATATTTTTTATTATTAATTATAATTTATTACACAAAAATCATACACGGGACAATTACTTTAATAAAAAAATGACTTAATTTAATATATTTTACAAAAAATAACAGAATGACGTCACTTATATTTTAACAATAATTTATAAATGAAAATTAATAGGTACGGGTCTCAAAAACTAGTTCTCTGAGAAAAGTATTTACGGTGGGGTATTGTAGACTTACCTTCACCTTGTCTAGGTAAAATTCAGGCGCGATTATCTTCCTCTGATGAGCCCAAATTAGGCCACTTGATGATACTATACCTTGGCCTAGGAGTGGACCCATATCTTTGGAAAGATAAGAAGGCTTTCCTAGTTTCAAAGAGGTGTTTAGGATAATTTCCTTCACCATCTCCATATCTGTCACCGTTAACCATTGTATATTCCCAGAAGAAAATAAGTGTGTGGGACCTGCATCATTAGTCTTGAACTTAAACCTCGAGCATTAGTATTTATATCTTATATATTTGATTATTGCAAGTGTAAACTTGTGACAAGATCAGACCAATCTACTTTTTATTGTCTGAGAACAAAACCTCGAGCACAACACAAATGTAGTTGGTGGTCCCTCCTGTTTATACTCACTCAACTTCTCTGTGTGGCAAGAGCTCAGTCATATGGACCAAAATACTTGGCACCGAACACTCCTAGGCCAAACAGTGAAGGCGCTCAGAATGATGAGCGGCCAAACAGTTTGGTACCAAACACATGGCGCTAGAGGAACGGGTTGAACATATGCCACATTCTCCTTTAGCCCCATAGACTAGACAGGAGGGCTACCGTTCCGTTACACCAAAAAGTCTCACTATTTAGGAAGCGAGGCTAAGGTTAGTTTATAAACAACAATTACACTCTTCAACCCAACAAGATGCCTTGTACAAAGGACAAAACCATGCTCACGCAAGCCCAAATCAAACAATACCTCGGAAACATTGTCATGTGCACTTGAGGTCGGAACTGTTACAGCCCGAGCCCCTTTTCTACGTATTTAGTAGACAATCCCGGCGTTGTACCTCACGATCTTCTCCACCCCCTCTCTAGTGGAGTTTTTGCCTTCCGCAGGAATCGAACCATGTACCCCGAGGTTAAGTACATGTTCAATCAATTCTCAATACCAATTGAGCTACTAAATACACAGAAAAGGGGTCCGGGCAGTTACAGGAACACTATCTAATCCAATGTTGTGAACTTGATTCCTTTCTGATTGAAATTGAAAATGCAAGTTAACAAACAAAACCAATATCCTGTGACAAACAATCTATCAATTTAGCAGAATACTATATCAAATGTCTAACTACAGAACATTTCTACAACTTCACCACTTGCAAAACAAAACCAAAATATATTATTTCCCATGTCCCCTCAAATTTTACAAAATTTTCATTGGAATTTTAGATTTTTCATTTATAATAAAAATTCTCATCAAAGTAAAAAGAGCATGGTTTTTTTTTTTTCAGCTTCTTAAAATATAATAAAAACCAAACATGCAAATAAGTATGAGAGAGGAGGAAGTAGTTGACCATATTGTTTTCTCCATTTGTGAATATGAGGTAACAAATTTGAAGTCCAGTTATGAGATATAGAAACACAAACATCTTCATCTTCTTCTTGTTTGTGTTTGGCTTGTGATTCTTGTTGTTGGATTAAAAGTGTCTTTATTTCTAGGATATTGCCAAAGAAGAAGTGAGGAGAAGGGCCAAAAATACCCTGCTTATGAAGCTTTGATCTTAATGATTTTGGTCTCAAAACCAAAACACACAAAAAATGGATCAATACAACCAAAACTGCTCCAAGAGCCACCACAACTTCAATAGCTATGCTCATTCTCTCCAACACTTCACTCCCTTTTGGTGCTTCACTTTCTTCTTTGATTTGTATCAGAAACAAAAATTATTATTTTACTTACAATATTTTATTTCTTAGACCATGTCCATATCCAATGGTACCTATTTCAATAGCGAGGGGTAGGTAGCACCATTGGAGTAACATACATTGAAATACTAAATATGTACTTTCTTTCTTGGAATCCACCTTAATTTTGATTAAAATAGATTTTCATGGAACTCACGTAGATAATTACAAGTTATTAAATAATAAATTATTATTAAAGTAATGATGTACAATTATTGTTGATCTAATAATTTTTTTTAAAGAGGTGGTGAGTTTTGGGAATTGAATGTTTAATAGGTTTTATTATTTAAAATTATAAATGAATAATATGTACACTCGAGACCTAATTAAGTACTAAAAAATGAATTGCTCCATTATGGATGCTCGTTTATATATATATATGGGGTTTGCTAATTTAGACCCACTTAAAAACAAGGGTCTAAATTAGCAATGTGCACCTTTTCACTTTGGACAACAATATCATTCTTTCACTATTTTAAGTAAGTTTAATATAAAGGGTAATTTTGTAGTTTTATAAGTTTGGATTGTATATATGTTTTTTTAAGTTGTCCTTTTTTTGATTTCCTAGGTTGTTTATTTAGGTTGCATATATTTATAATTAAGTGGGTCTAAATTAGCAAAGTGGGTGCACACTATTTAATAAAATTTACCTAACTAACCTCAACTTCCTAGTGTAAAATAACTAAATACAAGGTTTTTTTGTCCAAAGTGAAAAGGTGCACGGCCCACGTGAATCTTACTGTCCAAACCTTTTATAGGGAAACTTACGGAGATATCCACTTACAAATACAATTGAATTGACATCCCTAATAATGACAAACAAAGTAAACAGCCTCTTTCAAGATTGATGACCAAAGCTTAGTAGGTATTTATTTAGTAGTATAGTACTATATATTTAATAACAATAACAATTTGCGTGTTCCATACTTGCAAGTTTCAAACTTAATTGACCAGTGTGTAAGCAACATTTAAATCAATTTGCTTTTTCATAGAAACTTCTCTAACCAATTAATTGCCTTCTAAGAGTTTACTTGTTATATAAATAAACTATTCATACAAATATGACTTTGAAGCTTTCTAAGTCTTAGCAAATTATTTATAACCTTTCTTAATTTTATGTGTATGTCATGTCACTAAACTTTGTTTATATGCATTTTTTACTAAGTTAACTTCACCAAACTCAAACCATTTTTCCAATGTTGGTTCTTCTTTTGAAACCAATTACATTTGTTGTGATAACATTATGGAGTTTATTAACTCGTTTAATCTTCAACACTATTGCTTACACAATTGTTTTGTTAATTCAAGGCTTAAGAAGTTCTGGTGATGGCTCACTTGGAATATTTCAACAATTTGCTGAGATCATAAAGACATGTTTTGAATTCATCCTTCAGATATTAATTGATTCAATAAGTTCCATAGTTTCTTTAGTTTTCGATGTTCTTAAAGACATAATCACAGGATCAGTTTCTGCTACAGGATCTATGGCTGCAGAACTTGCAGAGAAATTGAAGACTTCATTTGAAGAATCATTGGAACAGTTGCCAGAGCTAATTGGAGAAATCTCAGATATGATGTCAAATATGGTAACAGAATTGTGGAACAATTATAAAGAAGCTGTTGAATATGTTACAGGAAATGCTTGATTCTGGTAGCTATATGATATGATATTATTTTGTATTTTCAGTAACATTGACATTAGGAAGGGTAGCTAGCTAGCCAGTTTGATGAAATATGGATCTTCTGAAAAAAGTTTAAAGAGTCATGCATAACAATGTTGTGTCTCTCATAAATATGGTCTCAATGTAGTGTTTAAGAGGATGGAGTTTTTCATCTATTCACGTGTAATTATCTTGAATATATAATGATATATCCTTTAATTAGTTACCTAGCATGTTTGAATTTTCATTTGGAAAACTGTTAACCATGATTCATGGCATAGTCACATAATTCGCTGATTACCCTAGGAACCGCAAATCCGATTCATGTGTGCCAGTTCACGATACTTTTCTAAAGTGTACCTGCAAATTGGTACATAATTTGCAGCAAATATTGTACCATTGAAACTAGTAATAAAAATATTAACTAATAAATATTAAACTATTTCGCATTGGACTGTGCTTATCAGATATCACTTTAGAAAACGTTAAAAAACACTAGGCCTGCCGGTGAAGCAGTGCAATGCTTTGCCTACACCTGTTCTTTGAGAATCTGTTGTACGCTTATTTAGTATAGTTTACCTCTCTAAGCTTCTGAAACTTCTTCGAAGTTGTGTACTGCGTACCTGCTGAATCCGTGCCACGTACCGAAGACAATTGCAAACCAGGTGACTTTGAACACACAAATGCAGTGATAGCAAAGTCACTCCAATTTACAAATCATCATTTGTAGCCAAAACTCATAAGCATGAAATGCATATGCCACATCACGTGTTATGTTCATTTTTTATCGGAACTATGTAAAGACAGATGGATAGCTCAAACTCTAACACATAAAAAGGTATATGAAATTTTGTTAATTTTCGATTTAGTTGTATTCAAAGCACCAGACATCAATACTCGTATGATACACATCAAACACTTCAAACAAGTGTCCGGCATTTTATTCTTGGCTTCGGCACACACTCAGTCAGCTGTGCTTAAGAATGAACAAGTTGCAGTGATAGTAAATTAAATTGAGAACAAATTTTGGGAATGAATAATATACAAGTGTATTTATATGTATGATACAAACATAACCAATTCAGTTACAAGCTGTAACAGACTCTAAATACCTATTACAAATACAACTAACTCAACTATCTCACATTAACTAAAGCTCCAAGCCATAATCTAATAGTTTTATTACTATGTATTTAAGTTACATTGTTGCTTAAATTCTTGTCATGTTTAGAACAACTCCCTGACCAGGTTCTATAAGCAACCGAAAGGCCGGTGAATGACAGTAACTTGATGAAAGAGAGAAGCGAAACTTTGACAGAATGAGCGACAAAATCACTTTCAATTCTATCGTGGATAAATGCTGTCCGGGACAGACACGAGAGCCTATTCCAAATGGTATATAAGCTTGTGGAATCTTGCAGGCTCCAAGCACGCCATTCGCAAATCTTTCTGGATTGAATTCGTGGGCATCGGGACCCCAAAGATCAATGTCATGCTGCAATATTGGAATTGGAATCTGAATATTCATTCCTTTTGGAACTTTGATACCTTTTATGTTAATATCTTTGAATGCTGTTCTTTCAACAAATACTATTGGTGAATAAAGCCTCAAAGTCTCTTGAATCACCATGGTTAACTGCAAATGCAACATTTTATAAACGATCTTTATTTAATGCATAAGAATATCGAAAATGGCATGATTAATATGTTTGTACCGTTTTCATGCTTCGGAGTATACTTGCATCTGGATTACCATTTCCACAAACTTCAAGCACCTCTGCACGAACGCGATCTTGCCAATCCTGGTATGTAGCTAACAACATCAAGCACCACGATGCTGTAATTGAAGTAGTATCATGTCCAGCAAAGAATATAGTTTTGCAGTTATCTATAATGAATCTGTCTCGTGAGATTGAATTTGATAGGAGGCTATCATTTCCATCGCAATTCTTTGCACCCTCGAGTATCATTTGCAAGAGATCTTGCTCGCGACCTTCTTCTTGGCGCTGTTTTACGAGCTTTGATATGTTTGAGTTAATCTCTTTCTCTAATATCCATATCTGTCTATTGCTTTTGTTTGGCAAGTATCTAAAACAAATTATGATACCATTTTCCACATTAGTATCAACACTAACAAGAACAAGAAAATAACAACATATGAATATAGCGGATCATGAAAATAGCAGTTTGGTCAAATTCCGTTATGCAACAGTGCTATAGCAATCTTTACTAAATAGCGTATCGCAAAACAATAGCAATTTGTTCAAATTTCACTTCGCTATAGCACTATAGCACAGCGATAGCTGCTATTTAACAACAATGTATCCCTCGCGATTCATGAGCACAAAAGTCTTACAATGATCATGCATACCTAAAGCCGGGAATTCCAACATATATCTTGGAGAGAATTTTTAGAAGATCTCTAAGCTTTGTGAATATTTCTTTTCCTTGGACATAATTGCTCCCAAAACAAGCTCTAGCAATTATATCAGCCGACAAGCTTCGCAAATCTTCATCGACTTTAATCTCGGAAACTACTCCATCTCTTTCTATTCTACTCTCCCAAGACCTTATCATTATATTTGTTGAATCCACTATTTGATCAACCATTGCCTTCAAAATGATTTACATAAAAAAGAAAATTACAATGCTATTTTAATTTTGAATCAACATGATTTCAAAAGATCTTAGCATTGTATTGTACTCATACCTTGACCTTGTTTAGGTACAATTCAGGAGCAATTATCTTCCTTTGATGAGCCCAAATGTGACCACTTGATGATACCATACCTTGGCCTAAAAGTGGTCTCATATCTTTGGAAAGATAAGAAGGCTTTCCTAGATTCAAAGAGGTGTTTAGGATAATTTCCTTCACCATCTCCATATCTGTCACCATTAACCTTTGTATACTCCCAGTAGAAAACAAGTATATTGGACCTGCATGTATCAAATTAAAGTTTTGAACTTCAAAATAATAGAATTAGAATCATATTAACTTTCTACTGTTAGATTAATCTAGAAGACTAATACATATTTTCAATTCCTGCCAAAGTATATTGGACCTGCATATATTTATTTTTTGTATATTTGATTCTTTGGTGAAAACGGGGTATTATTTGTGCACAACTGCAGAGACTAATCCCTCAAATCTTGTAGGACCCAAATTGTATATTTGATTATTGCAAGTAAACTTGTTTAACCAAGTTTGCTAATTTCGGGAGAATCCGAGTTTAAATCCTCATTGGAATAATATTTTGTCATACTTTAGTTATTGAACTCCAAATTATCAAGGTCTCCTGAGAATCAGAGGGTTGATAATAATATTTCTACAACTTCACCACTTACAAAACAAACCAAAATATATTATTTTCCATGTCCCCTCAAATTAAACTTCACAAAACATCCATTAGTTTTTCATATTTTTCATATTTAAAAGGTGGTGGGAGATTTTTTAGCTTCTTAAAATTTAAATCTAAACCAAACATGGAACATAAAATAGTGATGATAATAGTGATGAATCATTTTTTTCTAAAAAAAACTATAGCAAAAGATAAAGTAGTTAACCATATTGATTTCTCCATTTGTGAATATGAGGGAACAAAGTTGAAGTCCAATTATGAGATATAGAAACACAAACATCTTCATCTTCTTCTTGTTTTTGTTTGGCTTGTGATGATTCTTGTTGTTGAAGTATAAGTGTCTTCATTTGTGGGATGTTACCAAAGTAAAAGTGAGGAGTAGGCCCATGAATCCCTTGCTTATGAAGCTTTGTTCTTAATGATTTTGGTCTCAAAACCAAAACATGGAAAAAATGGATCAATCCAAACAAAATTGCTCCTAGTGCCACCACAACTTCAACATCTATGCTCATTCTCTTCCACTTCCTATTGTTGATTAGCTTTGTTCTTTGATTTGTATCAGATAAGAAGAAAACGTTCCAAAACAATATTTAAAGTCTTTTGGTTTTGATTATTCAAACAATATTGTCCAATAGTTTGTTTAATATAATAAATACTCCAATCTCTAACACTTACTTCTTCAACTCTATATTGTTTTTTTAATTTACTTTTTTATTAGTGTTTTATTAAAGTAAACCCGAATATGTGGAGAATGTAATTAAAAAAGCTCCAACTAACCGAATCAAATGTTTTTTTAAAAATCAAATTTAAAGATTATAAAATCCATCCTTTGAACGTTTCACCAAATCCGCCATCTCATTTATGACACGTACGTGCATAAAATAATTCTGTGTTAGCATCATCTTCTTTGAACCACCATGTTTTTTATTTTTAGAGCCCAAATTATTAATGTTATCTTCATCAACATCCACCATGATCTAACTAACCCAAGCACAGGGTCAACCAACCCAACATAATATGAGGCTTAGAGCAAATTCAAAAATGAGATCTTTATCTATTCTAATAATAATATTTTTATTAAAAGAAAAAAGAGATTTATGATGGAGTTGTTATATATAGAGAACCTAATCAAATAAAAAATCAGAAATTATTAACTTTTTTTATGGTTGACTCTTTATGAGAGGCCTTTTCTCCTCACCATAAGTTTCTTTTGGGGCTTTGGATTGTTGAACTAATTATCACTTGTATAAGGCTTTTTTCTCTTGCTAAAAATTTTGTTTTCTTGGGGTCTAAAGTCTTTTATTCTTATACTTTTATTTGTTGTATTGCATGCTATTTGTCCCCAAAAACCTTATCACGATATACTTTTGACTACATAGCCTCTCTATAATCTTTATCTTTAGCCACCCAAAGTTTTTCAACAAAGGTATTAAGATCTAACCGTTAGATACTATTTGTTGTGATAGGTTCATGAAGTTTTCTTTTGGGATAAAAGCACTACTCCTTCTATAAACCAACCACTCTTTTTTTTTTTTTTTTTTTTACATTATATAAGTATGGAATTTTTACTATTGTTGTTAGAAAGTTACGGGAAGCTCGGAAGAAACAACGAGAAGCTTAGAAAGACATTATATTCTTCTCATTTATAGCCGATGTGGAATTTAACGGGTCAAATATTCGATAATCAGTAATCACAAAACAGAAACGTCATAGTATGTTCATCAAAAACTTTAACTGATTACACACTACAACATTTTCATTCTACAGCAACGGAAAAAAACCGTTCTCCAATATAAAAAAACCGTTGCCATAGGCTTAGAGAACGGTTTTCAGGGCGTTCTGTACTGAGGCGTACTCTTATCCTTTTGCAACGGTTTGTTTTTCAAGGGCAACGCCAAGTAGATAACCGTTCTCTTAGAGATTCGTAACAGAACGGTTTTTATTTTCCCAACCACAACGGTTTCTCTCTATTCTCAATTAAAAACCGTTGCCATTGATATAATTTAGAGAACGGTTTACACTTCTAGAAAAATGACTTTTTAAATCAGTTTCAACTACTATTTATATCGGTTTTAGAGGCGATGTTAAAAATATACTAGAAAAATCTGTTTAGAGAACGGTTTACACTACTAGAAATTTTCGTTTAACATCTCCTATGGATAGAAACCGATATTAAAAATATACTTTTCACAACTGGTACTTCTTTCAACCGATGTAAAATGTAAGTCATTTATTAAAAAAATAAAATAAAATTTTCTATTTTCGTTCTTGAATAATAATTAATAAACAAAATAAGAACCAATAGCAATAACAGAAATGAAATATCACCAAAATAAGATACATATCAAATTACTATTGTATAGCAATACAGGTTATACTATGTTGAACATGTACGGTCATTAAATATCCTAATGAACAATACATTATTACTATGATTTTTAACAAAAACATAATAATGATACATCATAAACTAAGATTAACTTCACTATGATATGAGACTTCAGCAGAAGTAGTATTTTTCCGTCCTCTCTATACCTTCCAAATTTCTTGTATACATGTAACTGATCTGCAATTACAAGGAAAACATATGAGCAATATATATAATCATATTATATACTTAGCTAGCAATTACAAATAACAGTAACTAGAGAGAAGCTTATAAAAAAACTAGGGAGAAGAAAAAAAAGCCTTACCATATAAGTACTATATAATATAATTAGTCCTAAAATGAAATGATTATTGGGATTTGGGAGGAACTATTGAAGCTAATTAGAGAACAAACCATTTGCACGTAGAAACTGAGTTTATGATTATACTCATAAAAGAGCAAAATTTGTAAGGAATGAAAAACAAAATTAATTAGTAACTCAAATGGATGCAGGCAAACTTTGTCTAGCTTCAACAGAATAAAGAGAATTTCCCATTGTTCCTTTCATTTTCAGCTAGCTACGGAGACATGTAATTGCAATGTAACATTACATCTCTGCACATACAATAAAAAGAACTTTATTTAATTCATTGATTAAAAAAAAACAAATTAACTAAAAGAAATGGGCTTCATTGCTTCATCTTTGGTGCTAATTTACATTTAGCATGCAAGGAATAAGAAAAAAAATCTGAAAAATAAAAAATCATAGCACTTGTCTAACTGAACTAAATGTATTTGGAGGTGTCAAATTTGTCAATAGGTTATGGTTCGTGAAGTAGTGAAGTTTGTGTCAATATGTTGTATATCTGAACCAAAGCAAAACAATAATGTATTATAATTAAATGTAACATGATATGTACCAAAAAAAAATATGTAACATGATAAATATGTCTATCTTATGCAAGAATCTCGAGAGAAAATGTCAAAGGTGTTCTGCTCTCTTACCTTAGTTTTGGGATACCACATGTAAATAAAGAGAGCAAGCTTCAATTCTCCATACAAGGGCAACCTGCATAAAAGTTGAGCGTTAATTTATTGCAAAAATCTATACTATTAATCAAAATTCAACAATAATACAAATAAAATGACTAAACAAATAAGCACTCACCACCCAATAACTACATCTGAAATTTTTTCTAGTACTGTGAAAAAAGCCACAATGATCCTGCAAATTAAGGATGCACAAAGACATAAATTAGGGGCACTAGCTCTTAACTCAAACAATGATTTATGATTACACCTAAGAAACTTATGATGTGGTTATTGCACATGTCAGACAACATTATCATACCATATAATTATTGAAGTGCTTAAAATGAATATATTAAACATGCTGATTAAGGTGCACATGATTCAGTTCAATGTTTGAACCACTTTTCAAAGTTTTAACCACTTTTTAATGTTTGAAGCACTTTTTGAAATTTGTAAAAACACAGACCAGAAGCCACACTGGTTGAACAACATTTTCATTCTACAAGAATGCCAAAAATTAAAGTCATGTAAGTATTATCTAACTGATTATTACTTTTTCATTTTACTATTTGTTTCTTTCCAGATAATGAGAAAATTGATTTGTATGATGTCCTTGAAAAAATTAAAGTTTATGGTGTACTAACTTATTTATGTTCAGCCGAAACAGAGCGTCTATTATTTGGTCGAAAGTTTTTAATTCTTAATCCTACTTAGGATGGGCTAACTAATTAGTAATTACTTTTTGTAGATTCCTAACTCTGTAGGTAATTTAAGTTTAAACTTCATTGCAAAAAATAATACTACCAATGGAAAAATTAAACTTGCATAGTCTTCATACTTTTTTTTTTCTCTTTTATATTCTATGTGCATATAACAGGCAGCATCAAGACTTGATAACAAAATATAACAAGTTCTTTGACCAGATAAAGCTACTAGCAATATTAGCATTATACAGATGATTGATATACAAGATAAAGCAATCAAGAGAACCAAAATTCTGATATATGTTTTAGAGCAAAATGAATAAATGGCTACCTGAAACAGCTGATGTTATAGATCCATATCTTTCTAGACTTCTCTTCAACACAATTTAGTCAGATTAACCCGAAAAAAAGTTAATAAAGAATAGTTCAAAATTACTAGGTAAAACAATAGTTCTAGATAATATATGTTACTATAAGACTAGGTTGATTATACCTTTCTGTCATCTTTCAGATTATCGATTATTTGTTCTCTGACATCTGCATTTTCATAAAATCACAATTACAATCTAGTAAATATGAACGAATGGACATTGTTTGAAAGTTAAAATAATCAAGAAAAATTTATGTTCTCATATAAAGAGATACTAATTGATTCTTATTAGTTGTCATTGTAAAACTATAGTTTACACTGACCGTGTGTGTCTCCTTTTAACTAAATAAAAATACCAGAAGTAATGAACATGACCTAAGATTTAAACTGTGCAATGAACAATGATTTAGGTACACTAATATAAATCCATAATCATGTATTAGTTATACATTTGGTTCGATTTTGAGTGATTTCTCCCGCTTGTTTCCACGGGCTATCACAAAGAGTTTGATTTGAATTGCTGGGACCTTCACATGCATCTACACCAGATGAGATGAGAGTACTGGTCTAATCAATACTCCTACCTTGACAGCTAGATCAATTGTTTTACTACTCATAGCATGCCTAAATAAAACCATAGCTAAGCATTACACAAGCCAAGGATAATCTGCCCAAAACAAATAGCATATGTGCACCACACCTATATATATATATTAGCTATAATGTTATGACAGAAACACATATGCCACTAACAGGCTACTGAGGTTTGCATACTACTAGCATAAGGAAAGACAATTCAATATAATTATAAGTGTCGGTGACAACACCGGAACACCACGTCTAAATATTTGAGTGTGCTTTGCTAAATATCAAGTCTCAAATCTACTTCCAATTTGGGGTTGTTGGACAGAACAGAGTCACAATTTGTCAACTACAAACCCAAAATGGTTAATAAAAAGAAACCATATATGGTTGCAAAGCTATACTAAAGAGCAATATTAATCAAGCTGAAGCTATACTAATCGCATACAACAACAAAAATTAAGATAAAATTTAGGTCTATACAATACTAAAGAGCAATTATTTCAATAATAGCAAATTAAGAAAATTTGTTGAAACAATTAGCAACATTCAGTAGAAGAAATATGTTAGAAGAAATATGTGAATCGCGGGTACCTTCATCAATCGCTGCAAATGATGTCCCGTCGTCGCGTGTCAAGGAGTAGAGTAGGGTTTATGAGTCTTGAAGGCATACTTGGAGTAGAGAAATTTTGAAACAGGAAAGGAGCAGAGAAGAAGCAATTTATGGTCTGTGAGTAGGGAGAAGAAGTGAATAAATGGAAGGGTCAATACAGTTCGTAAGAGAAGTAGGTTCAGAAAGTTTGAAGGTCTCGATCGATTGGAAGGATGCGATGAATTTGAAGCAGTATCAGTCGATTGGAAGTTTTGAGCAGGATCGATGAGTGTAAAATCGATTGGAGGTTTTGAAGTTCAATGGAAGAAGGAATAAATTGAAGAATAAGATCGATTGGAGAGGGAATGAGAATTTGGGATGAAATTTGAGATATATATGAGATCGAATTCTTTTTTAATATTTTTTTATATTAATGAAGGTAAAAGAACGGTTTTACTTATTTTATATGCTTTTACGAGAATGGTTTAGAGCCGCTGCAGAATATTTACAAAATTTTCATATGCTATTGCAACGGTATATGAATACCGTTCTCTATGGTGTTCTACGAGAACGGTTTTTTTACCATCTAAAGTTTAGGCGTTGCGGTAGGCTTAAAATGTTGTAGTGACATCTCTTATAAATCTAACATTTTTTTCATGCAGGAATCGTAAGACGGTAGTTAATTACGTGCTAGTGCGTCAGTCCTTTTTTCTAAATTGTGCTTTTAGTTTGCTTAGGGTTGAATTGAAATTCGTGCATGATTGACACTTTCTCCACTGGTTGATTACTTTTATGTTTCTGTTTCTGTCGGTTAATAAAACTTTTTTAAAGGCAATAATAATTTTTATCTGGTGGAGGTTGACATTTGCTACTATGGTTGCATCATCACATTTTCGATCTTCTCTATTATTATTGTTTTTGCTTCTTGAGATTTATTGCTATATGTTTAATTTGGTGATACATTGCATCATTCAATGTATTGATTCAGTTATAAGGGAAGTGCATGAGTATATGAGTATGTGATTCATATTATCGTATTGTTTACAGTAAAATTTGGTAAACAAGCGCTAGTCTAAGTATTTTAAACTTGCGAGATTGACTAGAAATCTCAGGACAATTTTATGCTTGTTTTGTTAGAGAAAATAACTTAATGTTCATTAAAGTTTAACAAACATTTGATTTCTTAGTTTCGTTCGAAATTAAAGACAAAATATACTGATTTGAATCGCCTCAGAATCAATACATTTTAAAGAAGAATAACAATAAAAATGTAGATTTGCAGTAAATGAACTTGCATTAAAGATAAACTTGCGAATACAAATAAAAAATGGTTCACAAACCGTACATTTTCCTCTGTGATTCCTTTCTTTCTTACGCTCGAGTACTCAGAATACTTAGAGAAATTTAGTAAACAGTTTTGCGACCCCTTTTTCCTTCTAAGCAACAGCTATATATATTTGAACTATTTCCTAACTGCCTTGATGATAACTGCCTCGATTATCTGGACGCTCCAGATTTGATCTTCGTGCCCCACGTTCTTCAACCACGAAAACCGCTCCTCTTCGCGCTTAAACTTTGGGCTCATTTGTTTCGTTTACTTTTGGGCCTAATTCTTTTGGCCCAATAAAATGATCTCCTTCGAAGTTTAAACGAAAACTCTATTAAAGCCCAACTCAGCCCCAACTATTTCGCCTCAACACGAAGGATCGAAACATCGCTTTGTGAAATCGAAGCGTTACTTCGAATATTCTATCAGATGATTATTCCAATTCGATTTTTATTTTGGTATTACAATACCATTTCATTCCACTGACCTTTATGTTGGAATTGAACATAAATATATGTATAAAAATCTAACCCAACAAATTGCCCCCCAAAAACGGCACTTTCGATTGAAACGCTTCGAATGAGATAGTGACGTTTTTGAAAAGACAGGTCATAAATGTTTCACGATTTCCAACGGCGGCGTCATCAGAGGTGAATCTTTCCTCTTTTGCAAGTCACTTCCCTTTGTCATTCAGCAGCGTAGGTCAAAGGGAGCAAAGCCTTCGAAAGGCAAATCTATGCCAAAGTAGCTGGGACAATCTTGTCCGTAGAAATAAATTAGGATTGGCATTAGAGTCTGTTAGAGGCTAGTAGCTTAGCCTTTTTATGTTTTACAATTATCTTTTATTTTGATAAGGCTGTATGGACCTTTGTCCTTGAACCTAATGTGTTGGCAGCTTTATTTGCCATTTTAATTTAACGTATTTTTAATTTAACCTGGATCTATGTGTATCTCTTGCAATGTTGGTTTATATTTTTTCAAATATTTACCATTTATGTTTACTGAACGTTGTTCAGGGGTTAACTCTTGAATCTCATATGCGCCATTAGAAAACACTTGAACAATTTTGAATGGTCCTTCCCAATGTGGTGACCATTTTCCAAAAACTCTGTCTTTCCTATCCGTGGGCAGGATGACTTTCCAAACCAACTCTCCCACGTTAAAGGTTTTGCCTTTAACCTTCTTATTGTAAGCTTTAGCCACTCTAACTTTTTGTCTAATTAAAACGTCTAAAGCTTGCAATCTTTCTTCATCCAAATCAACCAACTCATCCATCATGAGGCTTTCATAATGTTCAATAGGAATTTCCATCTGTCTTTGTACCCTCATGGATTGCACCATGATTTCGACAGGTAACACAGCGTCATGACCATAAGTCAATCGAAACGGAGTTGAGTTTGTAGATTCTTTAGGAGAGTTTCTGCAGGCCCATAATACTTGATTCAAAGTATTATGCCAATTCCTTGGTTTCTGAGCAATATGCTTTTTAATCAAACCAATAATAATTTTATTGGCTGCCTCAACTTGACCATTTGCTTGTGCGTAATAGGGCGTTGATGTCAATAACTTAAAACCTGCTTCATTAGCAAAATTTTGCATTTTTTGCCCAACGAAAACTGTTCCTTGATCAGTGGTAATAGTTTCAGGTAATCCAAATCTATAAATAATATGATCTTGGATAAAACCAATCACAGTTTCTTGATCCACTTTTGTTAAAGCTACAGCCTCGATCCATTTTGTGAAATAATCAATTCCAACTAAAATGAAACGATGGTTTTTCGATGATGTAGGCCTAATTTCACCAATTATATCTAAAGTCCATCCTCTAAAAGGCCAAGGTTTAACTATCGAATGCAATTCACTTGCAGGAACATGTTGAATGCCTGTGTGTTTTTGACATTCTTGGCAGCCTTTAGCGAATTCTATACAATCCTTAAGCATTGAAGGCCAATAAAACCCTCTTCGAAACAATAACCATTTCATTTTGTGGCCTGCTTGATGAGCGCCACATGAACCACCATGTACGTTGGTAATGGCTAAAAATGCTTCATTTTCGCCAAGGCATGTCAACAAAATCCCTTCAGGGGTTTTCTTGAATAACTCATTTCCAATAATGGTATAACTTAAGGCTTTGTATTTTATCTTCCTATCTGTGACTCCTGATGGATTTTCCAAATAATCTACAATTGGCTTTCTCCAATCAGAATCACTCAGATTGTCAATGACAAAAATTTCTGTTACGAAACTTTCGAAATGCATGTCAACATGTTGGAAATTGTCAAAATTTTCAAAATTTCCCTGAAAATCATGTTTATCTGCCCCCAAATGTTTTGGCATTGACAATTGTACATCAGAAGAATCGCTCGAGATCATTTTATCCTTGATTTCGATGAGCTCTTCGAACTCATCTTTTGACATCTTATAACCAGAAGCGATTTGTGCTAAATCGTTGGCCTCTTGATTTTCATTTCGAGGCACATGTTGAATAACATAAGACTCAAACTGTTTTAGCAAAGAAAAAGCAATCACAAAGTATTTCATTAAGTGCTCTTGGATGCATTTATACTCTTTTGTCAATTGCTTAATTACTAATTCAGAGTCTCCTCTTATTTTAATATGTCTTGCCCCCAAGTCTAGAAGAATTTCTAAACCTGTAATCAAAGCCTCATATTCAGCTTCGTTATTCGAACAAGACCCATTAATTTTGTACTTAAATTTTGTGGGAATTTTATTTGGTGAAAGTATAAAAACCCCAATTCCTGTACCATGTTTATGTCTAGATCCATCGAAATACAAACTCCAGGGTTCGATGTCAACAGACTCTATTGGAACTTCACTTACTGAATGATCAGCAAGAAAATCAGCCACTATTTGGCCTTTAACAGCTCTCAAAGGTTTGTATGTCAATGAGTATTCTGTTAGAGCCAATGCCCATTTTCCAATTCTACTATGTAAAATTGGTTTCAATAACATATGTTTAATAATATCAAAATGGGAATAAACATAAACATCAACTGGTTTTATATAGTGCTTAAGTTTGGTACAAGAAAAATACAAACAAAGGCAGAGTTTTTCTATTACAGAATATCTAGTTTCAGCATCATTTAAAACTCTACTTAAATAATAAATGGCTTTTTCTTCACCATCTTCATCTTCTTGAGCAAGCATACTCCCAATGGTTGTATCTGATGCTGAAATATACAACTTCATTTCTTTGTTTCGAATTGGAGGCATTAGTGTAGGAGGATTTGACAAATAAGCCTTGATATCATCAAATGCCCTCTGTTGATCGAATCCCCAATGAAAAACCTCATATTTCTTAAGCTTTAACAGTGGAGAGAAAGGATGTGCCTTTCCACTTAGATTCGAAATGAATCTTCTCAAGAAGTTAATTTTACCAAGCAAAGATTGAAGCTGTTTCTTCGTTGTTGGAGATTTTGTCTCCATGATAGCCTTTGTTTTATTCTGATTGATCTCTATGCCCTTTTTATGGACAACAAAACCAAGGAAATCTCCTGGCTGTTCGAATGAACTTGCACTTGAGCAACCTTTCAATTTCTGTCTTGATCTTTGTCATGATTTCTGGAGCGAACCTCCTTGGAAGCTGCTTCACAGGTTTTTTATCAGGTCGAAGAGGTAATCTGTGTTCGACCAATTCTCTGCTTAATCCTGGCATTTCATTGTAATCCCAAGCAAAGCAGTCTTTGTATTCCTTGAGCAATTCAACCAACTTTCCTTTCAACATTGGATTAATATTGGCGCTGATATAAGTTGGCCTTTTAATAGAGCCATTTCCAATATCAATCTCTTGTAAAGGATCTTGGGCCTGCATTTTTTGACTTGAACTAATTGGATCTTTTTCGAAACCCAAGGGTTCTTCGTCATAAATGCAATCCAATCTTTGGTTATTGCCAGCATTCGAAGCATTGGCACTTGTTGCCAATTTGTTTTCTACATTGTCATTGGCTTCAACAGCCATATCGTCATTATTTTCAATAGCTTCAATAGCCATTTTTATTCTATTCTCGGCAGCATAAGCCGTAATCCTGCTCCATTCGGGGGACTTAAACATCAGCATTATTTTCGATGTCTTCCCAACCGGAAGCTGGTACAGGTGCATATCCCATTTGGGGTCCATCAACAGGCTCCCTCTCCCAACTGAAACCATGGGTAGGATGCAACTTAACAGAATGGTAAACACTATCAGGACTTACCATGTTTGGATTGAAGGCAGCATCTTGTGCTCCACATGGAGCAATATTTGCCAGATTTTTATCAAAGTTTTGCAAGGTCACTGTGCTCGAATCAGCCAAATAAGCACTTTGATCAGCCTCAATGTTTTCAACAAGGCCATCATCTCTCCACAAAATTAGCCTTTGGTGAAGGGACGAAGGAACAGCACCAACCCCATGAATCCATTCTCTGCCTAACAGCAGGTTGTAGTTTGGCCTAGCAGCAATCACCATGAACAAAGTTTTCCTAATTGTGCTGCCCACACAAACCTCCAATTGTATAGCACCAAGGGAGTGGCCAGTTTTGCCCTCATAATTGGCTAAGACCACATTGTGAGAATGTAAGTCAGTGTCGAAAAGACCCAACTTCTTAAGCATGAAGTGAGGCATGATGTTAACTACAGCACCACCATCAACCAGGATTTTGTTAACCCCCACATCATTCACTTTGGCTTTAATAAATAGAGCTTTTAGATGGTTTCTCATCCCTCCATCTGGCCTTTCGAAGACAGCATCTTGTGCCTCTACGCAGCCATTCTCCATAACATAAAAACACACTGGCTTATGATTAGCCAATTCAAGAGCCTCGAACTCTTCTTCGACCTCCTCGATCTCTGTTGGAACATCATACTCCAGTGGTAAAACTGACACCACATTCACCAACACATCGAAATCAGACTCTTCATCTAAAAGATCATCATCTTCCATGAGATCCTCTTCTTTATCAGTATTCTCTTTATTTTCAGCATCTGACTCTTTTATAGGAGTTAGCTTTACCTTAGTTGGCCTTTCGACCATTTCAGCCTTTCCCTTATCATCAGATTTGCCCCCAGCCTTACTATCTTGAGCAGCCAGCTTCTTCCTACGCTGGAACCTACGCCATTGGGTTCGAGTCATGGGATTCTTACCCTTATAATTATTCCTATAACCATACTTGTTGGCTTCAGTTGCAGTTTGGGAGTTAGGTGGTTGAGCAACCACTTTCGAACCAACTTGTGGTTTCGAGCCAGCTGACACTTTTGATTCAGCAAACACCTTCGAAGTTCCAGCAGTGAACTTCACATTGACGTTGCTAGAGCTTCCTTTCTCCATCCACTTCTTGTCGAAGGCCACATATTGGCCACTGACCCACTGGTTTGTAGGTGCTTTGTTGGATGGTTTGAAGGTTCTTTGAGGGCCAAGCCTCTGATGAACAGATAAGCCTTGATTGTGAGACTTACTCCAATCAATCTTCTGATATGGCCAGCTCTTCTTATTTGGTTTAGAACTTGGCCATTTTCTTTTGTGATCAGCATAAGGCAAAACTTTCTTCAGGTTTGTCACTGCCTCCTTATCACATACAGCACTGCAGCGAGGACATAGCATGACTTCAGCGTTGTTCAACTTACACCTATTGAGGAAATCTACTAATTCCTCTTCAGCAGCAGGGTAAGCCTCTTTCACCTTCTGGTCATACTCTCCCTCAGGTATGGCTTTGACAGCAGCAGCCACATCAGCTTCGCTGATCTCAACCATGTTGCAATCCAGTACATCAACCATGCTAGCATCAGCAGTTGATAGTGGATGAGTATCCACTTTCATTGGTGGCTTAGTTTTTTCAGCAAACTTAAGCCTTCCTTCGTTCAATGCGCGTTGAACCAAATCCCTGAAAAGAACACATTGGTGAGTTTTATGGCCTAAATAATTGTGAAATTTACAATAGCCTCTTTTCTTTCTTTGTTCAATAGGAGGTATTTTTAAATCTTTTTGAACAACTATTTGACCATCAGATACCAACAAATCAAAAATTTCATCACATTTAGTAATATCAAAAGAATAAGTTTTAGTAGCGTATTTCTCATTTTTAGGTTCGACAGGATTTTTTCCATTCGAAGGCCTCAACAATTTACAAAGATAAGGAGGCCCTGGTTTTAACTCTGCCACATTGATATCACTATCATCAACATCTACATACTCATCTTCAGTTTCATATCCAAAATCATTATCATAAGAATCTAAAAAAGCAACATCTTTCTTTTTGTGAAACTTAGAGTTTCTGGCTTTTTCAGCTTTTAATCTTTCGATTTGCCTAACTCTATCAGCCAATTGAGACATGTCTCGAAGATATTGAGTATCTAGTTTTTTCCTAATCGAATAGTCTAGACCACCTGCAGCCATTTCGACTAGTTCATGTTCAGGCACTGATGTAAAGCATCGAGCCTTTAATAATCTAAACCTATTCAAATAATCATCAACAGTTTCTTGTGTTTTTCTTTTAACACTAGCCAATTCTTTGAGACTTATCTTAGTTTGGCCCATGTAAAACTGTTCATGAAACAACCTCTCTAACTGAGTCCAGTTATGGATCGAATTAGGAGGCAAAGTTGTAAACCAAGTGAAAGCATTTTTGGTTAATGAATTCGGAAAATATTTCATTCGTAGGTTTTCATTATTTGCCAAATTTCCAGACTCTGCTAAGTATCTAGCAATGTGTTCAACAGTTGACTCATTAGTATCTCCTGCAAACTTAGTGTATTTTGGAACCTTCCAACCTCTAGGTAACTCTGTTTGCAACACATATTCAGACAATGCAGAAACAAAGTTTGGCCTTCGAGTACCAGTGTTAAGGCCATTTTGGTTCAGAATAGTTTCGACTAAAGTTGCTAAGTTGTTAGGTGCAGCGAAATTGTTATTATTCTGAACATTTCGAACCACATCATCAGGGTCTTGATTCCTTCGAACCATTACCACTGGAGGAGGTTGGTTAACCTCATTTTGATATTGGTATTCCTCTTGACCTATTGGCACCGGCTCTTGCTGTTGTGTAACTTGAGGAATTACATGTGGTGGCCTTGGATTAAAAGGAGTAGCAGACATAGCAGGTAAAATCATTTGTGGTGCCACATAATTAACCCTAGGCTGAGTTTGAGGGGCTGGAGTGCCAAAAAAGTCAGCAATTCGACCCATTTGATAGGCTAACATTTGGTAACTGTCATTGGTATTTTGGATCAAAGGGTTGAAGACAGTTCCAATTTGTTGTGTTAAGAGGTTAACCATATCATGGTTACTTTCATCCATTTGTTGTCTTAAAGACAACACAGATGCAGTAGTTAAAGGCGTTGGGGTGACTCTAGGGGTAGTATATCTCTCAGGTTCAGAAGTGGGTATTGAAGCGAAACCTTGAGTAGGTGTTGGTATAAAACCATATAAAGGATTTGTGACCATAGGCCTCGAACTACCCGTGACTGAGTGAAACGCCATGGTTGTAATTGGTATGGTAGTTCCGGGAATATATCCAGAACCACTTGGGCTAGGAATTGGCGGAGTAGTTGTAATACTCGCCGCGTTCGAATCTGGAGGGGGAGAAGAACCACCCTCACTGCTCGAAGAACTTATAGCTTGACTGGTAGTAGACCCATGCATTTGATGAGTTCTAGCCATAACCGCTAATGGCAGTTACTAACACAGAAAAACTTAATTTACAGAAACAAAGCACAAAACCAGTCCCACTGGGCGTGCCAATTTGTTTACAGTAAAATTTGGTAAACAAGCGCTAGTCTAAGTATTTTAAACTTGCGAGATTGACTAGAAATCTCAGGACAATTTTATGCTTGTTTTGTTAGAGAAAATAACTTAATGTTCATTAAAGTTTAACAAACATTTGATTTCTTAGTTTCGTTCGAAATTAAAGACAAAATATACTGATTTGAATCGCCTCAGAATCAATACATTTTAAAGAAGAATAACAATAAAAATGTAGATTTGCAGTAAATGAACTTGCATTAAAGATAAACTTGCGAATACAAATAAAAAATGGTTCACAAACCGTACATTTTCCTCTGTGATTCCTTTCTTTCTTACGCTCGAGTACTCAGAATACTTAGAGAAATTTAGTAAACAGTTTTGCGACCCCTTTTTCCTTCTAAGCAACAGCTATATATATTTGAACTATTTCCTAACTGCCTTGATGATAACTGCCTCGATTATCTGGACGCTCCAGATTTGATCTTCGTGCCCCACGTTCTTCAACCACGAAAACCGCTCCTCTTCGCGCTTAAACTTTGGGCTCATTTGTTTCGTTTACTTTTGGGCCTAATTCTTTTGGCCCAATAAAATGATCTCCTTCGAAGTTTAAACGAAAACTCTATTAAAGCCCAACTCAGCCCCAACTATTTCGCCTCAACACGAAGGATCGAAACATCGCTTTGTGAAATCGAAGCGTTACTTCGAATATTCTATCAGATGATTATTCCAATTCGATTTTTATTTTGGTATTACAATACCATTTCATTCCACTGACCTTTATGTTGGAATTGAACATAAATATATGTATAAAAATCTAACCCAACACATATATAAGATGAGCTTGTTAGTTTTATGATATAATTACTAATTTGAGTGAATTGAATCCTATGATACAATTATGGATTCATATAACTTCAGAAGTTTGATATTTACTGTAGTAAAAATAGATGTCTTAAAACTCCACTAATATTCTTAGAGAAAACTAATTATAAATATATTTTTGTAAGTGTTAATTTTAAGATTTTTTCAGCTTTGAATCAAAGTATTATCTTTTTATCCTAAAATTTCAAGATTAAAAATATAAACAAAACTTAATGTAGTCGGTGTAGTAAGCAATTTAAAATCATCTGATCAATATTAGATAGCTCAAAGCATAAGGCAATTTTTATTTTTGTTTTAATACAAAATTTTGAAATCATATAGTTACTGTGAGTTTAAATCAATTAGTAAGCACATAGCATTTTATATGTAGAAGTTGAAGTTCGAACGTCAGACGCTCAACTTATTCACATTATTTAATAGTAAAATTTCAACCACTAAACTACTTAAAAAAAATTGAAATCACATTTAAACCGCTTGATTAAGATCGGACGGCATGACTACATCATATTTTGAATTGACACAGGTCCATTTTAATTCCATCAATTTCAACCCAAAAAATATCTATCACATCATATGTATGAGAGTGTACGTTGCTGCAACTTCCGTTGCCACCATTTGTCTGTAACCAACAACCTCTTTGCATGGATTCAAGTCATTCAACCTTGGTTTTTGTTTTACTTTAAGGTAATTATTATGTATGTTTTCTTGGTTGCACAATTATTATTAATGTTTTAAATAAAATTAAAAAAATTAAATCCGGAGAAACACTTGTTTGAGCACAAGCATTTGGGTGCACACACAATTCAAAAAAATAAAAAAAATTATACATCAATTTATAGCACTTTAACCATTTTCTCTTTTTTAATTTAAATTTTTTTGTGAGTATATCTTACAAATATTATTTAGATTTGTGTCTATATAAGTATTTTTTGTCCATATTTAGTAAAAAAAATAACACCAAATCAATTTTGAAAATTAAGAGAGTTGGTAGTTTAAAAAACATGTATCCGGCTCTTCTAAAAGAAATTGGCATTTTAGAGTGTAGAGCACTAAATAAAATTAACCATTAATTAATAAATCAAAAATGTATATAGTGTAAGATATTATAATAAATTATAAGTTTGTTAAAATAATAATCTTAATTATTTTATTTTATACTCTTTAGACTTTAAATGATTCATATTAAAAAATAAGGGCCAAAATTAATACTCTCTCGTTCCTTTTTTTTTTTAGTCTTTTTAGAATAGTAACACCAAATTAAGGAATTTTGCATTGTATCTTTCTATTATATCCTCATTTTAATCCACCAATAAATTCCTATTTTTTTGCACACACTTTCTATTTCCAATAAATTTAATATGTTATGTACAAAAAAAATAAAATTTAATATGTTATGTGTACCAAAAAAAAAAGATTTAGTTTTTCAAATATATAGCATTAATTAGTTTTATTGGAAAAAAAAGTAAGAGCAATTGACAAAGGATATAATTGACAAATCATATCCTTAAAATACAAAAAAGACAACCTACCAAAAAAAAATAAAAAAAAAATACAAAAAAGACAAATAAAAAGGAACACTAAATCTGACGACAAAAGATTAATACTACCACCGTCCCATTTTATTAGAGCTATTTTGATTAAATTGTACTATTCACTTATCATGTTTTGACCATACTTTTTTAATAATATATAGATATAAATATAAGCATATAAGATCTTGTTTGATTTGTTTTGATGAGTATTTTCAAAATATCCAATTTTTATAATTTTTACTAATAGAGAATTAAAGATATTAGTGATCAAAATCTTGCATTGGCATACGTGCAGTAATCAAACTAGTTCTTTTATTTTGGGTCGGGGGTAGTAAAAAGAAACGGAGGGAGTAAATTGTAATAGTTGAATGGCCAAAAATGTTGGGTCACGATCTTAACCCAAAATCTTAATACATTAGGTTTATGGTCCTCTCACACTTGTCACAACATCTCCCCTTCAAGTGTCATGAAGATTTTTTATAAAATAAGTTGGTCAAACCCTATTAGGCTCAGAACAATTATACAAGTAACACTGGTTATTAATCTAAACAATGTGAGACTTAACTCACTCCATAGTTACACAACAAAACATACAATTTAACTTTTTTATTATACAAACTTTACCGGTAATGAACAATGACATTTCTGGTTCTCGAGATTAATCGATCTTTATATCGGATATCAAGTTTAAGAAAATAAAAAGTTATGCAAACTTTATATACACTAATAGCTAACTATAAGCTATCCGATTTCGTAAATTATTATACAAATTTTATATAATGATAGTACTTCTTCCGGTTCTAAATATAAGTAAAAATTATTTTTAAAACTAGTTTTGAGACCCGTGCAATCGCACGGGTCTATTGACTTTTATTTATAAATTATTGTTAAATTATAAATGACGTCATTCTGTTATTTTTTGTAAAATATATTAAATTAAGTCATTTTTTTATTAAAGTAATTGTCCCGTGCATGATTTTTGTGTAAAAAATTATATTTAATAATAAAAAATATTTACTATTCAATTTATGTTTTTTATTAAAGAAATTGTTCTGTGTATGATTAAAATATTTTTATTAAAGCAATTGTCTCGTGTATGATTAAATTTTTTTTATTAAAGCAATTGTCCCGTGTATGATTAAATTTTTTTTTATTAGAACAATTGTCTCGTGTATGATTTTTTATATATTAGTGATCAACGCTTTCTTTTTTTTTTTGACAAAATTATTGATCAACACTTGTCCTGTGATGTTTTAAGTATATATAATGTCAAATATTTACCCCGTAATTATTATAATATATATTCATCAATAATGCACTTCTTCTGTATTTTTTATATAAGAGTAAACAAAAATAGAGTAGATTTTTTATAATATAAATAGAGTAGAATTTAACTATTATATAATACTCCCTCCGTTTCTTTTTAATTGTCTTTTATTATCATATTTAGCGTTTCTATTTAATTGTCCTTTTTGTATTTTATGAGTATGATTTTTCAATTATACCATTTGTCAATTGCTCTTATCTTTTTCCATAAAACCAATTAATGCTATATATTTGGAAAACAAAATCTTTTTTTAAATTTTTTTTTGTTGGTACATAACATATTAAATTTTGTTTTTTTGTACATAATATATTAAATTTATTGGAAAGAAAAAGTGTGGGCAAAAAAATTGAAATTTATTGGTGGATTAAAACGAGGGTATAATAGGAAGATAACGTGCAAAAATACACTTCCTTAATTTGGTGTTATCATTCTAAAAAGACAATTAAAAAGAAACGGAAGGAGTAATATATTAAATTAAAAAATATAATTATTTTTACGAAATAGAAGATTTGAAATATTTTTAAGAATTGATGAGGAAAATTAGAATTTTTCGTAGTAATACCTTTTAATATATTGGGCCTGTTTGAATTTGGCTTATTTTTAAGCTTATGAAAATAGTTTATGGAAATGCATTCATAGGTCCTTTAAGTTTTATGTTTGTAACAGATTGGTCCTTTAAGTTTTTTAAGTAACAAATAAATCCTTTAAGTTTTTTAAATAACAAATAGATCCTTTAAGTTTGTAATTTGTAACATTTAGGTCCTCCAATTACTTAAAAAAAAGGACCTAGATGTTACAAGTTATAAACTTAAAGGACCTATTTGTTATTTAGAAAACTCAAAGGACTTATTTGTTACATAAAAAACTTAAAGGATCTATCTGTTACAAACGTAAAACTTAAAGGACCTCTAGATGCATTTTGCCTATAATTTATAAATAAACTTTTATGTTAATTCATAAGTTTTTTTTACGCATGTTAATTCATAAGTTTTCACTAACAAAAATTATATCTTTAAAAATTGTTTTCATGAACTACCTTAAAAAACTTATAATAATACATAAAAACTTATTTATTTGCATAAATTATTTCGCATAAACTCATAAATAAGTCAATCCAAACGGGTCGATTGTGTTTTTGTTTCTATTTTTCTATTCTTTTATTTTTAAGCTCATAAATAAGTATCTTCTTTTATTAGGTTATTCTATTTTTATTTTTTATATATAAATTTTTATATGTTAGATTGAGTTACTATTTTTTCATTAAAAAAAAAGTTACTATTTTTGAAGCGTATCTTTTATAGTGATTTTTGTTTATATTTTTATGTGTAAATTTATTTTAATTAAATTTTTATGGGAAGATTTATTTGATGCTTATCATCTTTCTTTCCAATTTTTTTTTTTAGTTTAGAGTTAAAATTACATTTAAGGATATAAAACTTGGAACACCGTTAAAAGTAATAAGAACAAATTTGGATTTGTAATAGTAGTTTTTCTTAATATATTGTAAGTAGATTTATTGAATAATAGATGAATATGATCTACAGAGGCGGACCCAAGGGGGTGGCTGAAGGTGGCCGCGGCCACCCCGAAAAATAAAAAATTACTAGTATACCCTTGATAGTTTTATAAAATAACAAATTTAAATATTATATATATTTATTTAAGCATAAAACTAATAGTATTGTTGGCTAGCCTGATGGTTTAAAGTTGTGCCCCTTACCAAGAGGACATGGGTTCAACTCTTCGAGGAGAGGGTGCATTTTTTGTTTGTTTTTTTTTTTTTAAAACAAAATCAATACTTGGTGAGAAAACATTGTTTCAAACAATTAGCAATGACATTTTTCTAAATAAAGTTAATTTTTATATATATGTATCAATGCAAAAAATGAACAATTTCTATTTATTTTATTTAAAAAAAAACACAACTATATATTTTAAATTATAGACACCTTTTTTTTTTTTGGTTAAAAAAAAAGACACCATTTTTTTTTACTATATGTGTAATATAAATAAAATATATGATTTTCTAATTATCAACTTTGTGCGAGTATTAATTCAAAATCAACTATTAATTATTTCAAGTCACTTGCCACACATATGTATTACTTTAAAGTATGTAATTTGATTATAAAAAAAAAGTATATGATTTAATTTATTGTTAATCAAATTTTTATATTTAATTTATATACTATAATTTTTTTAGTGGCCCCCCGGAAAAGAAAATCCTGGGTCCGCCACTGATGATCTATGCTATTAGATAAATTCATTTATTATCTAACTAGCTATTGGATTAGATAAATTCATTTAGAGAATTGCCAATCTGGTTGGCATGATGAAGTAGCATTTCTATATAAACAATAAAAGAATCTTAATTACTGTATTTTCTCCAGAAAAAAAAAAATCCTATTGTTTTGTTTTTTGCTAGAGTACAATGATTGATCCATACACCATGTCAAAGGGGAAATGTAAAAAAAATAATAATAATAATAATTACTGGTCGACATTTAAAGAAAAACAAACAATGTGTATGAAGACTTTTTTTTATTTTTATCTATAAAGTAAAAGTGTAACCACAGACATATGGTCCTTTGTAAGTAAGGAGGGGGGGCATGAATAATTGAGTAGCAATCAGTAGCTTCCATTGTGTAATTCTAAATAGACCCTTGTCCTCAAATTATACTGGTCCTATATATCACTAATTTAACCACTGTCCAAATCTTTTTTTTCTTGGTTTGTTTTCTTTTGCTACAATCATCTTCTTTTTTTCCACTATAATGCAGAGAACAGTTTTAGCTTTACTCAGTTGCGAATAATTTTTGGTATTGAGTGAATTGTATCTTATTATTAATTTGAAAATTTTATAGAAAAATTAGGACAAAAAAAAATGTGCTTTGGAGTCAGTCAAGGTCCAATATAAACTGTTTAATCATTATTGATTCAGTCTCACACACTATTTTAGTAATCAGGTCTAAGGTCACTTACGCAACACCAAAGGATTTGTGATCATATCACAACGAATTTTGTCTCTCCAGAATTGCTAGATTGGTCTCAATAGTCTTTCACATTCGTTGTCAGGAATTACAAGATCATATACTAAATTGAGGGTCTAAGTGCTAACATATTTTGCAGATACATTCGTCACCATGACCACCACTCCAAAAACCTGCCACCATTTTAACTGCCTCAAACCTCATTGTCGGAGTCAACTAATTTTGTTCGGTTCAGAGCATATTAAAGGCGAAAGGTGTCACTCATTATAAATTAATTATTACAAACGAGGATGAAATGTGTCACTCATTATAAATTCATGTCAACCTTTTCACTATTCAACATTTAGACTAATCACTTAGAATTGAACATAACAATCTCTTCGTTAAAACCAATGGAACACGTCTCTTGATTGCACCTCCGTTAGAACCATTGGAACACACCACTTAACTATGGATTCAAGATTCGCTGCAGTAGATAATGACGTTGTTTTCGATCTTGACCATTGATTATTGATCAAACGGTTCATGTTGATAAAGTAATAAAATCACTTAAAATGATCTCAGCCGTACATGTCAGATCGGACGGTCATAACTTATTACTGTGGAAAAACTGTGTCAATATTGACATCATCAAATCTGTTTCGCTTAACTATGTATACCACCAAGATACTTGCACCTCTTAGAAAACCAATGAAACACGCATCCACGCTACACTTAAGTGAAAACCACTAAAACACACCTCTTAAGTCTTAAGTATGTCGCTAGGAAGATGATACAAAGATCTAATAGACCATGATCCACTTTTGCTCTTCCACTAAACCTAAACGAGCTATGATGTCATTTGCTGAGGAGTCTGGGGTAGCGCAAAGAGAGCAACAAGAAACTGATGTTTCTTGACCAACCAAAGATCGAGACACCACATCTCTCCCAAAATTTTAATTCATTAGATATATGAATCATTTCTTGAATATCCAAAATTTAGTTCATTCATTTTTCGACGCGGGATTAACCACTTTAAATCAACCCAATGTAACATATGGTATATCCAAGTGAATATGTGATTAATCTTCCTAGCTGTTTTTGTGGTGATTGCACAACAAAAAAGTGGTGGGTAACATGGTTGTTGGTTGTTATAGACAAGAAAGAAAGGTAGAAAAGTTTCCAAAGCTTCTTTTTTCATCACATATCAATACAAGTGTTATTTCTCACTTATAACTTATATATATTACTCTCTCTTACCAATCTATTCCCTATATTCACGCCTCACTCACTCACTTTCTTCTCTTTCCAAAAGCAAAAAACAAAAATCATCACAAAATCCATTCCTAGTGCTACTTTTCTACTAAACCAAACCATTTCTTCTATTTCTCTCTGCTTTGTCACAAACACAAACAAAAACAAAAGAACATGAGTGAGTTATCTTTCTCAAACACTTCAAACAAGAACAATGAATTCTCTAGTAAAATCTTCACCATCTTCTTCAATTTTTGTTTCTCCATATTTTCTCACCCTTTATACTTTTCCTACTTCCTTTTCTTCTATCCATATATCCTTAAACTTCTCTCTTTTCTTTCACCTTTGTTCATCACCACTACTCTTCTTCTCCTTGTTGCTCTTCTTACTTTCACTCCTAACCTTGTCCATCAAAAGGGTAGTAACAAAATTACTAGTTCTGATCTTTCTGAGTCTAAATTATGTTTTTTTCTTTCTATTTTGCAAAATTTTCTAGCATGGTTTGAAGCTGAAGACAAAGATGAAGATATTGGTTTACTTGATGAGTTGGAAGCATATTTGGTTATGTTTCAAGCCTCAATCTTTGAAGTTCATGAACCAAAATCAGAAGAAGATTTTGTCTTTGAAGAAGCATATGAAGAGTTTTCAGTTGAAACAAGTGAAGTTTTTAGTCCAATGGAAGAAGAACAAGAAGAAGAAGAGAAAAAAGTGAACTTAGAAGAAGAAAACCAAGTTGAGAAAGTTGAAAAAGTTGTTGAATCAACCAAGGAAGAAAAAGTGTTAGATGTTAAGAGTTTAGTAACATTGTTTCAAGAATATGCAGAGTTAGAAAATGAAAAAGAAGAAAAAGAAGTAGTCAATAAAGTTGAAGAAAGCAAAGAAACATTATGGTCCATGAGAAATGGATCCAAAGTGAAGGGTAATAATAGAGACATGTATGAGTATGATAATAAAGTGAGAAGTACTAAAAGTGATGAAGAACATGTTTTTGATGAAGTAGTTAAAGTGAAAGTGAAATCTCAAAGACTAGATGAAAATTTTGGGAGTCCACAAAGTAATTGGGAGTATAGTACTCCAAAGGGTATTATAGGAAATAATGAAGAAGTTAGTTCTAATCTTGGAAGTTTTGGATCAATGAGAGTGGAAAAAGAGTGGAGGAGGACATTGGCTTGTAAGCTTTTTGAGGAAAGACATAATAATGGTGATGGAAGTGAAGGAATGGATATGCTTTGGGAAACATATGAGAAAGACTCAAACAAGGGTATGAAGAAAAGTAACACAAAGAAAGGGAAGAAAAGTGAAGTTGAGTATTATAGTGAGGATGAGGTAGAGGAAGAATTAGATGAAGAGATTGGGACTAAGTTATGTTGTTTACAAGCTTTGAAATTTTCAACAGGGAAGATGAATTTAGGAATGGGAAGGCCTAATCTTGTGAAATTCTCTAAAGCTTTGAAAGGTATAGGATGGTTGCATAATGTAGGCAAGAATGGAAAGAAGAATAACCACTGAATTTATTATTATTTTTTTTTTATATTTTGTGACTTATGATTAGAGTAGAATTGTGCATTTGTTTGATGATGAGAAGTAAATATTTTTTATGTTAATTGTATAATGATGCTTCTGTTGAGAAGTTTGAATGAGATATGACCATTTGTGTTTATAACTGGTGGCCACTTTACGATCTGATTTTGTAGATCTAAATTTTCTATTATAATTGTTAGAGTTATAGATTTTGACCGTCTAATTTTAAATTTGCACTCAAGATTGTTTAACGGTAATTTAATAATTGTAAAATTTTAACCATTTAATCTAAAAACAACATTTAATATTAATTACCGTATTAATTACCACGTATAACTGTGTGATCATCTGGGAGTGACATAACAGTATAACACATTCATGCTTCATCAAAATCTGCAGGGAATTGAAGAGAACTATGTTTCAAGCAACCAGTCAGCTGCATGATTAGATGTGCTTTAGCATTTGCACTATTAAAAGAAATATCATTATAGCTTGCATGCTTTTGCATATAATTACTTGAGGACCATTCATGTGATGTAAACCATCTCACATGACACATACCAGGTTCTTCTTCAGTAGGACCGGGAGTTGTGTTAATAACCCCGGTTCAAAACAATAATGATACAAAAATGCGAACAATAAACACATGATATATTGATAATGAAATCCAGACAATTGTGTCTATGTCTTTTGATTACAAAAATACTAGAATTTCTTTCTATTAGTTTATATAGAATTTGTATTTAGATACTATTGTCTAAATTATAATGTTATTCTGTATTGTTAGTCTTTTTTTATTAGGCACTATTAGGGTTGAGAATATGTCAGGTCAGGTCAGATTTTGATAGGTCTGAGTTTAGTCTACGAAAACTTTTCAAGTCTGAGTCTGACCTACGGTCTATCAAAGACTCTTTTTTTAACCTAGCCTTTTTAAAAGTTTAATCTGATCTTGTAGCCTATTTAAAAGTCTGCGTTACATAAAGAAGACCTTTATATAATCCATATTATCTATTTTTTTTAAATAGGCTAAATAGGTCTGAAAGCCTGTTTCACATTTAAACATCAACACCATATCATATATTTGCTACTAATTTCTACTACAATTCCTACAATTTCTGCAATATTACGGAAAGCTAATAAAACGATTAGGACAAGAATTAAAAGCCAGTAAAATAATAAACATATTTAGGACAGTGTAAGTCTTAAGTATGCTATAAGAATTTTTTCATAAGAATTTACTTTAACCTTTTAATTCCTATTTGTGTGAAGTAAATTACTTTTTTATAATATTTATTAAATATAAACATGTTGATTTATCAGGTTTTGTAGGTTTTTTTATAGCCTAAGTTTGACCTATTTAAGTAAATAGGCTATTTGCAAGGCCTAAGCCTTTTTATTAAACATGTCAAACTAGGCTTAAACAAGCTAAGTCATAGGCCCCTGTAGCCTGTAGGCCAACCTAACATATTCACAACCCTAGGCAACATATAATTAGAATCCAAAAACAGTTCTTTAAGTCAAAAGTTGATGGGGGCATCGGTAGAATGATAATCTAGGCAGATCAGTCTCAGCTCACAGACCGCCTCCAGACAGTCAACATTATATTGACGCGGTAGAGATCAACCAGATGGAGAGTAACCTGCAAATCTCAACAGATTTTGAAACTATGAGAGAGTAAAAAAGAATCTCTAAATCTCAACATATTTGAAAACGGTTAGAGAATCAAATATCGTAAAAAACCAATCATGCAGACATCAAGCAAACACCGGCGGCTCCAGATCCAAACACCACCACATCAGCATCTCAGCACTTCACCGCCACAACACCAGCTCATCACCTCCAACCAATACCACCACCCCATCTCAACACCAGCAATTACCAAACGACCACAAACACCATCAAAACGAAGACGATGAGCTATCCACTACCACACAAGCACTTACTTACGGTCTTAAAGAACAAAAAGTTAATCTTTAATGAAAGGAAAAAAATTGTATGTTGGTGTTGTTTTGGACTAGGTCAAAATTTAATACAAATAGCTCAACTATCACATATTCAATCTAATTCATCAATAATTTTCACAAAAATCCCAACAAACCTGAAATCATTTATCCAACACATTAATAATGTATTTAGTTAAAGGGAAAGAAAATTACGAAAACTAATAAATAAACTTACATAACAACTTTTCCTTTCTCTTTACAACGAATCCATCTCAATTACTGCTCGTTCTGAGCATATGTGATGGAATTTTTCAAAAGACAAATATATTATGTATTATTATACTTTTTTTCAAGGGGTTACATTTTATTTTTATGGAGGGAATGTTTTATGTAGTTGCTTCCTAAATAAGTGAATATAATTTGGCTGCTGGCCCGCACTTAAACCAGCCTACAAACAACTCATATAACACGCATTTTGGGAGTGGACGGGTAACCGGAGAAACCAAATAACGCGGAAATGAAAGAAAGAGTGTGACGCTGGGAAAGTGGACTCCTCAGTACCGGAGATTGCAGGTAAACTTCAACGGATTGTCGGCAAATTACAAAATATGGAAAAATAATATGTATTGTCACATTTAATTAAAACTTGAAATATAATGGTCATTTAGTAATTTTCTTTTTGAGAAGGTTTAAAAGTTGGAACAAATTTATATTTATATAAATAAAAAGAGCTTTGAATTAGCTGTTTTTAATAGTTTTTGTCAAAAAAAATAAAAATTAAGTTGTTTTTTATTTTGACGCATAAATTAAATCGTTTGTAAGCTTTTAATTATTTTATTCTCTACATTTTTTTTGTCAAGTAGTCTTATGGCTATCAATTTTACCTTAAAATTGATAAGTGGGATGACTGATCTGATCCCTTGTATTGTATATATAATGCAATTAATGTCCTATCAATTGAATTAAGCTCACGAGACATTTCATTCTTTATATTAACTTATATAGTTTCTGACTTTAGGTATGATTAAAGAAAAATAAACCTATTTAAATAATTTGGACTCTCCTGCATGCCATGAAGGAAGGAAACCATTCATAACTTGGTCCAATTTAAAAGCGACTTACGTGTGTTTACTGAAGCTATTCGAACCAGGCATAACGACATCTCAGAATTTAGTTTAGTTGTTGCTGACATTATCGAAATTATGTTATTTTGTGTAAACTTTGAAATGAAATTTGTTAGAAGACAAGCGAATATGATTGCTCATACTCTTGCTCGGGCGGACAATTATTGGGATAGTTTTCATAGATTTGAGATAGTTCTCTTATGTATTGAACAATTACTAGTTAATGAAATGCATTAAGTTTTTTCATTAAAAAAAAAAATTGGCAAAGAATATGACCAACAATGAAATAGTTTAAATGGTGTGACTTTACATTATAAAAAAAATGGTGCGACTTTTTAAGTAAGTGGTTGAAAGCTTGATTTTCGGCTCTTGTGTATGAAAAAAATTTGGTTGAAAGGAGATAATTCATCTTGTTTGTTCCACGTACAGGTTCTCCGACAAATATTAGTCAATATTAAACGGTGATAGAAAGTTTGTAGTTATATCACAGTAACAAAAAACACTCAGTTATGCAACAACGTTAAAATTGTTAGAGAGGATTTGAGTCTCACAAAACTCAAAAAATTAATCTCTATAATTACGCGCAAAAGATACACAACCTACAATAAATAAACTTGGGTAAAATTCATTGTTCTCTACATTTATTTGTGTTATAATTAATTGATTTTTTTAGGCAATGATTATTGATCTTTGAAAGTTATTATTTGTTTCTACCAAAAAAAGAAAGTTATTATTTGTTATTGCCAATTTAAAAAAAAAGTATTTTTTTAATAAATAGACGAAATGATAAATACTGTTGACAACACGCACACAATTGTAAGATTTCAAATCAAAATATTTAGCTCAGTGATATTAATATTATCAGTTAAATTATAATTTATGAAAACAATTTTTAGTGAAAGATTTTTTTGAACTAGAATTTTTAGGGAAAGATAAACCATAAAAATCTGTCCATGAAAAAAAAACTAAACTACAAATATCAATCGTACTACGTTTTCTAAACATATATAAATATAAGAGTTTATTTAACGTGTGTAATATTGCATATGTTAAAACAACTAAAAATAAGTTTTTTTTTTTAAAAAAAAACAACAATTATATATTAAAAAGTTATACATTTAATATAAATATTTAAGTATCAATACAAACTTACTATTTTAAATTTCTTAATATATACAAATTTGCACGTGATAGAAAATCTTAAATTATTAAAAAAAAATTGAGTATATAATTTGATAGAAGTTTCCACTATATTTGTATTTTGTATCTCATGGTTATTCACTTATTCTCTATTTTTATTCATATAATCTCTTTGAGAGAGGTAATATAAATATCTTTAAAATCTTTAAGTTGAAAGTCTTCTTTTCTTAAAATTGGGATTTTCTTTTCTATAAATGAAATGATAAAGTTATTATACATTCACACGTACAAATGAAGGAGCTAGAGTTTGAACCTCGATCATGATGTCCGACATAACAATTTCAATATTTTTTGTCGGCTGAGGTAGGACTTATAAACTGAGACATTATTTCTTTATTTTAAATTTTCCATTATATAATAAACAAAAATATTAATGAATGTTTCGGAACACTCCTTAAACAAAATTTATAAAAATATGTTAAATCAATTAATTAAAAATTAAAATAATTATTTTTTAAAATAAATAATTTATTTAAATAAATTTTTAAAGAGTGCTCCCAAAATATTTGATAGCGAGACCCTATCAAAAGTAAAAATCATAGAGTGAAATATTTTGGATAACAACAAAAATAAAAATGCTAATAAAATCATTGATATACTCTTTCTCTTAATTATCAAAAGTATAAAAGAAAATATTTATTTTTGACAAAAAAAAATTAAGCTTATACAATACAATACACCTCAAAAAAAACAAATTAAGCATATACACGTCAAAAAAATAAAAAAATAAAGCATATACACGTCAAAATTTAAAACTTATTAAATAATAGAAACACCAATAAATATGCACAATTAATTTCCCATACAATACTCACTTAAATAATCAAGTTAAAAAATAAAAACACATCTATAAATTTTCCTCTCTCTGCACTTAAGAAAGAACACAGTGTATCTATCTGAGAGAGAGAGAGAGAGAGAGAAACAAAATCTGTTAATTTTTCATATACATGATTCTATGATTTGGTTACTGAATTTGAGTAAGTGTTGTTGTTGCTTCTTCTGATTCAAACAAAAATGGTTAATCCTCGTTTTCCACGCTCCAGGATCCGAACCTTTAGCTTCTCCTTCACACTCATCGCTCTCTGCATTTTCTTCACTCTCTCTTTTCTCTTCACAGCTCATTCATATTCATCTCATCAACAACAACATCACTTGGTAAGCTTTTGTTAATTTCTCTAACCCCTTTTTGATTTTGTTTATGTGATTATTTTTTCCCGGGAAAGAAACAGATTTTATTGGGGCTGTGGTTTTTTTTTTTTGTAAAGTTTGAAATTTTTTGTCTTTTTTGTTTCTGGGTTAGTTTAATTTGTGGAAAAAATTAGTGGGTTGCGGGTAGTTTTGGATCTTACTATCTAGGTTCAATTGGGTCGGGATCTGATTCTTTTTTGGCGTGCTAATTTTCTCGGGAAAATAAAGATGGAAAATTTGCATTTCTTTTTCTGGGAAAGTACATAGATTTGATGGAGCTAGGTTAATTTGTTTCTGTGTTTTTTAAGTAGGCATGATGTTTGCTGATTTTCTTGGCAAAACAACATGATGAAGTTTGTTTTGTTTTTTTAGTAAGGAAAGTGTTTGTGATTTCAATGTATAGATTTTCTAGGAAAGGAAAAAGATTTGATGAAGCTATGTTAATCTGTTGTTATGGTTTTGTACTAGGATTCTGATGGTGGTGGTGTTCATGGATTTGAATCAATAAGGAGATCTGTTTTGGCGTTGAAAACTGATCCCCTCAAGCCTCGGTTGGATCAGATCCGTAAGCAAGCTGAGGATCATAAGTCTTTGGCTCTTATGTATGCTTCTTATGCACGAAAACTCAAGCTTGAGAGCTCAAAGCTTGTTAGGATTTTCGCGGAACTATCACGAAACTTCTCGGATTTGATGAGCAAACCTCAATACAGGACTCTTTTCAGCAACGAGGCAGTCCCTGTTGATGAATCAGTAGTTCGCCAATTGGAGAAGGAAGTGAAGGAGCGCATTAAAACCACGCGCCAGGTGATCGGTGAAGCCAAGGAATCCTTTGATAACCAACTCAAGATTCAGAAGTTGAAGGATACGATCTTTGCTGTGAATGAACAGTTAACGAAGGCGAAAAAGCAGGGTGCTTTCTCGAGTTTGATTGCCGCCAAGTCAATTCCAAAGAGCTTGCATTGTCTATCAATGAGGCTGATGGAAGAGCGAATTGCTCATCCGGAGAAGTATATAGATGAGGGGAAACCTACTCCTCCTGAAGTCGAAGATCCTAATCTTTACCACTATGCTTTGTTCTCAGACAATGTTGTAGCTGCATCTGTTGTGGTTAATTCAGCAACAAAGAACGCAAAGGAACCATGGAAGCACGTATTTCATGTTGTGACCGACAAGATGAATCTTGGAGCTATGCAAGTGATGTTCAAGTTGAAGGATTATAATGGCGCACACGTTGAAGTTAAGGCAGTTGAGGATTACAAATTCCTGAATTCTTCTTATGTCCCAGTCCTTCGACAGCTCGAGTCTGCTAACCTACAGAGATTTTACTTTGAGAACAAGCTAGAGAATGCTACAAAGGACACAACAAATATGAAGTTCAGGAATCCCAAATATTTGTCGATATTGAATCATTTAAGATTCTACTTGCCAGAAATGTATCCAAAGTTGCATAAGGTTTTATTTTTGGATGATGACATAGTAGTTCAGAAGGACCTTACTGGGTTATGGAAGATTGATATGGATGGAAAGGTGAATGGTGCTGTAGAAACATGTTTTGGGTCATTCCATAGATATGCACAGTACATGAATTTCTCGCATCCTTTGATCAAAGCTAGATTTAATCCAAAGGCTTGTGCATGGGCTTATGGTATGAATTTCTTTGATTTGGATGCTTGGAGAAGGGAAAAATGCACAGAAGAGTATCATTATTGGCAGAATCTGGTAAGACCTTTAAGCTCATATTCATATTATTCTTGTATTATTTACGACCACTTTTCTGCATTCTTCAACAGCATGTAGTAGTACTATACATGCAATCCTAGGTTTTAGATTGGTTAATTACACAATTTGACACTAATTGATTCCTGTTGATACTAAGGTTTTAAAAAATGGTTTGCGATTCAGGGCTGTCAAATAGTGGTTATAGGCTTATAGCACTATACCATAGCGGAATTTGAACAACCTGTTAATTTCCGCAATCCATGATTAACAACACTTATGCGACTACTATGTGGCTTTGATGTGAAGGTTTTTTGTGGTTAAATTATCAGTATTTTATCACGACTTTCACAATATTGATCATGATTTAAAACCTTGGTTGATACTTCAAAATAAATGTCATGTTAATCAACAATCACATGCATTGGTTCTAGAGGCTTTATCTTCAAAATCTAGAATATAAATCATTGTATATGTATGCTGTAGTCTCATTCTCATCAAATTTATCTTCAAAGTCTAGAATATAAATCTTTGCTCTTAAAAAAATGTATCCATGTTGTTATAACATGATATGTTTGTGCTGTTGCAGAACGAGAATCGGACATTATGGAAACTAGGAACATTGCCACCTGGTCTAATCACATATTACTCAACAACAAAACCACTAGATAAATCATGGCATGTTTTGGGACTTGGTTATAACCCAAGCATCAGCATGGATGAGATAAACAATGCAGCAGTGGTGCATTTCAATGGTAACATGAAACCATGGCTTGATATTGCAATGACTCAATTCAAGCCACTTTGGTCAAAGTATGTTGACTATGAGTTAGAGTTTGTTCAGGCCTGCAATTTTGGTATTTAAATGGTTAAATTTCTTCTACTTGTTGACGATGATGATGTGTCATGTGCCTCTGCAGCAGTTATTTCATGGTTATTTTTTATATATGATACCTATACGTTTAGCTGAGGTTCTAGTTTTGCAAGAAAAATTCTTGCTTCTTTCTCTAATTGTATAATACTTTAGTATAGTAATTAGAACATGTATTTCCTCTTATTTATTCATATCATTAACAGTTAAGTAATAATGTTATGTTGAATATGTTGTTGATCTCGAACAATACTTGCTTAATTTGAGGTTGTTTTTGTACCTTTCAAAATTGGCTTCAGCTGTTTATTTCTCTTGATATTTTCATTCAAAGATTTTGAATAAACAGAGACTAATACAAACAATTGGAACATTCTTTTGCCACATTTTGTACTGCAATACAAATAAAGAGTTCATAAACTAAAAAGACATTACCAAGTAAATATCTAAAACTTAACAATCAAAAATCAATTTCTTCCACACATAGTCTTGTCTTTGACTTTTGTAGGCACAATTTCATTATACCAAGTGGTACTAGTTTTAGAATTGTCTAAACTAGTCACATATATGTGAGAGCCATTTATCGGACGGGGAGGATAGTGAGGTTGGCAGAAGGGCTAGCGGAATGAGTCTCAATAATATATCATTTGTATCTATCTTTCATAAATACGAGTAAATAGTAAATAGAGTTTGATAAATAAAGCAAATTCACTACTTCTTTACCAAACTATTCAACCTTATCAGCTGAATCTTGAACTTAATTTTGAGTGCTTTTATCAAATTATATATTCAGACAGAGTCAAGTTTGGCACTTTCCATAGATTGGTGTGGTTGTAGTGGTAGTCACTTGCATTCAGACAAATTTAGGCAGATAAACACTTAGCTGAATAATGGAGTATTATAGAATGTAGCCTTCTATTACAATAGAAATCTTGTTTGGTTTGCAATTTTTTAAAAATTTTAGGTACAAAGACATAATGCATTATGACCGAATCTCTATTTTATACCACGTTGAGTGGAGTGTTTGTAGTAAGAAATCAAATAATCCATTTACTTTGAATATTACACGAGATTATTGACCAATACTAGATGGATAGTTGGATATATTGGACGAGATTATAGGAGACTGCTAAGTGCTAATTAATCCAATACTGGATGGGATATATTGTCAAAAATGTATTTAAATACTTTATTTTATCTTATAATAATTTATCAACATTTTTCCATATAAAGGTTAAGTTTGACTAGAAATATGGACAATCAATTGTCCACCTTATGTACAAAGGATTTTGTTGAAATCAACCAATATTTTATGGCACAAGTTGAGTTTGATTATTAACCATTTAGTTGAGCTTGATATGAAGAAACGTTGTTTTGAATATAACAAACACTTTGCGTAATGTAACAGATTTTAAAGATCAACAAATACAACTCACTACCACTTGAAGAACCACTACCACTTTACCCAAGCTCTACTTTGAGAAATTAAAAAACCCCATGCTTGAAACTTGAAAATTACTAGAATTAGGGTTCTTGTTCTTAAACAATAAACAGAAGATGGCATGTTAATAACTCTAATTCGGATACACTAGACCAATGACTCAGAAGTGAGAACAAAAGTTCAGTTAGTGAACTAAAAGGGAAAAATGATCAGATTTAACACTAACTAGCAAGTTTAAAAGAATCATTCCCTGAAAGTAATGGTGTAGCAAACATCTCAAGTCACAACTACCAAATACTAGAATATATCAAAAAAATGATACCCCCAAGTATATATATTTTCATAAAACTGGGGAAGCACAAAAACTACGGCTAGATTCATTATATAATGAACAGAAATCAGAACTACCTTTTCCCAAGACCTCCAATATCAGTAAAAAGACCAAAAAAAGGGGACCTTGTAAAATTAACTCATCTAAAAAAGGTTTGCTATTTAATTCTTTCTAATTTCAATTGCTTCAGTTACTGCAAATTGTAATACTATCAATCAGTCTGACTCTTTGATGCATAGCTTCCTCAAGCAGAGGCAGGAACACGAGGAGCAGCAGAAGGTTTGGGTGCTGAATTAACAGAAGACCCGCCAGTACGATTCATGCGGCCACCATTGGTTCCCATATGATCATTTCTCTGATACCCATCACCCCCACGGCTTGAAAACCCTCCCCGATTGCCATTCCTGTATCCATATTCCCCTCTGCCGTTAAAGTCTCCACGACCGTTGAAGTCACCACGACCATTGAAGTCTCCACGACCATTGATGTCTCCACGGCCGTTGATGTCTCCACGGCCGTTGAAGTCTCCACGGCCAAAACTTCGGCTATTACCATAATTTCCACGGCCTCTTGCTCCCTCACCCCTGAAACTGGGTGCTCTTCCAGATGAGAATCGCCCCCTGTAACCTGAAGAGAGTGCAAACAGCTGACTTCAACATGCAATATAATTAGTAACACTAACTAGAAGCCCATGCTTTTATGTCAAAAGTTTCGCAATACACACCAGATAGTGCGCAAGGATTTGAAAATTAGGAAATAGAAATAATATGAATAACCATCTAAAAGCAGCCAAATAATGCTTGAATTGAGTCCAATGAGCGAGAGAAATCTCTTTACAAATTGAACTCACGAACCCCATAAATTTCATAGTTATGATGTGCAGGAACATACATTTGGAATCTTGATGTGAATTGAACCAATACTAAAAAGCACTTGCCTCTGTTAGTTGATCTCTTTTCCTCGACAACGACATGTCGGCCATTGATAAGAATTGGTGAAACCTGAAATGCAGATAAAAAGTATTGATTACCAAATAAAGATACAAAATATATGATAAAAATATATATAGAGCAATTACAGACCAAGACAAAACAGAAGATTAGACGCTGAATAGTCACAAAAAAACAAGTATAAAAGTGGAACAAATAGAAGTCAAACATAATGAGAGCTTAGTTGAGCAGAAGCTTTCAATCTCATTTGCTCCACACAAACATCACATGAATAGAAAGGATAACCACAGCTCAGAAGCATACAAAATGTACAACAATCATACTCGTTAATAAGCACTGAAGCAAAATTCAATTTCAGTGCAGAAGTTGGCTGCATAGAAAAAACTACACTATTGAGAGAATGTAACCATGAGAATAAGTACAAAGGACCAAGATATGTTTGTCTGAATAGCATAACACACGGAAGAACTTAATGATTTTGATTCTGGGTTAGAAATTGTTTATGCAAATCATGATTTGAATATGGAATTCCTGAAGATAAGTTCCATCTGATAAGTACCTCGAGTGCACTTTGCACAGCACTTGCCACTTCAAATTCCACAAAGCCAAAGGAAAATCCCTGGCAAACCCATACATATGCAAAAAAGGTGTTAGTTAATAGGCAGCCATTTGTTGAAGAAAAGCAGCCAGTGTTAAAAAAAAGCAGGCAATTATAAAGTGAAATACCTTTTGACACCTAACTTGGATACCACCACTCTTAATAGGACCAAACTTCTTGAACTCATTCTCGAGAAGGGCAGGTGTAGCATTGCCAGGCAACCCTTTCACATAAATTGAATAACCTTCTGCTGTCAAAACAACAAACTAAACATGTCAATACTCACTATGACAAATTCTATGAAATTTGAACTACTCAAATAGTAAGATATGGTGCACCAGACCTTCAATTTCTTGATTGTTTCCACCTTCATTAGTATTTAAAATAGAATCATTTGTTTCTGACATACTGGGTGGTGGAGGTGCAGCAGTTCTCTGCTGTTCTTGAATCTTACTGGCAGGTTTCACAGAAGCAGCTGCCACTATGGGCAATGGTGCTGCACCCTCTTTCATGACCTTAACCTAGATTCACCAGTTACAAAGGAAAAAAGTAACAGAAGCAATTATTACTCTTGTAGATAAAATGATTATAAAAGTATTATTCCGGTCAATTTTCAGCATTTCAACCAGTTAAATAGAGTCAAAAGTTAGAATATAAGAAGGCATTTGCAATGGTAACTCAGTAAGAGTTTAGAATGCGCCAAGAAAGGAAGAGGGTATATTTTGAATGGAGACTTACAATAGAGGCATATGACTTCTTTGGTAGTTCTTCAGTTTGGGACGCCAATCCAGATACCTTCTGTGAATCATCAGGAATTTCATCAAGAACCTCAGGAACAGGAGCTTCCGTTTCTTCAACAGGGACTTGCTCATTTTCTGGGTTGACTTCTTCCCCATCACCATCCTCATAAGTCACAGATATTTGCTCTGAAACTTGTGTCTCCAGCACAGGAGGATCTGACACTGAAATAAGGTTGAGGAAATAGGCAACTTAAGTGAACAGCCAAAGGGAACAAAAAAATCGTAATTCAATCACACCTTATGCGTCATATTACCATTGTCAGGAGAGGCAGGAAATCCAATATCCTGATCAGATCCTTTGATTCCATTTTCCTCAACATAGCGGAAAACATCATTCAAAACAAAGTAGCCTTTCTCTTGTGGAGCAAGGAAGAAACATTGAGTAAATTTCTGCTTAATGTCATCCTTTCCTATCATAAACCCAGTGACCAAGACAATGACCCCCCCACCATGAGACTCTTGTGCATCCACAGATATAATTTCTGCACTTAATTCGCTATAACCCAACGATAGTATCTTCTTGTCAATTTCCTGCTTGATGAAATTAAATAGGATACATTAAAATTCAAAATTTAGAGATATATATTGATCCAATTGTTTTCATGTTCAACTACTTCTATTATTGTGTTTACATTTATTAGTATCTGAGTTAACAAATGGACTTCGAAGGATCATGTAATTAAATTAGGTGGACAGGAAATTTTGGAGGTCTGAATTAAACAATAAATCACACTTATACATAGAGGGAATGGAGTAAGAGCAAAGAGTATTGCGCGATGGTACCAATGCAATACATCAATGTCAATCAAAATTTAAATATCATATAAACCTATCAGAATCAGAATGCAAGTATACGAAACAGGGGTACACGGATGTGTGACAGGACAACAGATACATGAACAGATAGATATATAGAGAGTAAGAGAACTCACAGTCATTGTGGTTGTGATGCCCATTATACCATTTGGTTCAGGACGACCAAGCTTACTGATTTCTTGGTAAAACCTATGCACATGCTGAGGGCTTTCATGCAACATATGGTAGTACTGGTCAACAAAGGCAAGACCAACCTAAACCAACGTCACATAAAAAAACAATCAGCTACGTAAAGATTAACAGAAACCAAGTATCAGACACAACAAAAATGTAGCAGTAGATATACATACAACATCGGGTGCCGGAGTTTTGGTTGGAACTTGCTGCTCAGAAGTTGCCATTACAATGATTTCAAAAAGCTAACAACAAAACTGCCAAATGAAAACACCAAATTCTCATTATCAATACTTTAGGCTAAATCATTAAATGAAAAAACTCAAACATAAATTGCAAAATAACTTTATTTGCTTGTAATAAGAGTAACATATGAAACAGAGACACTCCTCATATTAGACGTGTCCCGGTGCCAGACTAGAGTCAGTTTTCGACACCAACACAACACCAATACTTATGATTACATTTAATTGTCATTTTCTCAAAATATTATCGGTGTTTGTTGATGTGTCAGTGTCGTGTCAGCGTCTCATAGAGAGTAACAATTCATCATTTCCAAAACAATAAAGACTCATTTTAACAAAAATGTTATCAAAGTTTTCTACTTCTATATGAACTATTGATCCAAAAACTATCAAAATGACAAAGTGAAATTTGACATTCCATAAAAAACCCTAACTTAAAGAAAATCTATAAACTCAAGAATAACAAGTATGAAGCATTGATTTGAGTAATAAAGTTAAGAACAAAAATTATACTAAAAACGGAAATGGAAATGGAAATGGAAATCGCGAAGAGAAGTAGAAACGATTGAGGGTGGCTAAAAGATTTACCTGAGACGAGAAAATGGAGTGGTTGAAAGGGGAATCGAGTGGAGGAAGAGTGTGTTCTCTGAGGGAGGGGTTTGCTAGGGTTTGGAGTGTGGATCTTACAGAGAGGAGTGAGAAAGAAGAGAACACTGCACGATGTGATTTAGAGAGAGAAGGAATATGAATAGAAAATGAATAGAATTCGAGCGGGTTTTATATATCGATCAATATGAGAATAATATAATAATCTTTTACTAATAAAAGGAAGCTCCTATGTTATTCTTATGTCTCCATTGTGCCTATGTGGCATATCTAAATGAGCTCCAATTCTTATTAAAAAAAGCTTAAATTCTTCATTGTTTTTATCCCACAATTTATTGTATTTGTCTATTCATTCTCCAAAGTCATGGTTATGCATTTTGGTTGAAGAGTAGTTAAAGGCTACTAATGCAATACAATTATTACCACACACATAAAGCTCATGATCATTGGAATTCTTTCCAATCAATATATTCAATAATGATAAAAGAAATAGAAATTGTAACCATCTATGATCTTTATAAGCAATACTCATTAACCACAACTTTTTATTCATACTCTCATTTTCATAGTTTTTTTCTTTTACATGTTTTCTATATACCAATTTTACACTTTAAGCAAATCATGTTTCTCATCAAGTAAGTCAACTACTATTTATTTTTTCGAGTATAAATATTTGTCTCATTTCATTGTCTATTTTTCTTACTTTTTAAGGATCAAAAGTCCAAAGATGACAAAGGAACATATGTTGGAACATGTTGAGTTAGCAATATGTCATTTTAATTATATGTAAGTTTTATTTATACTTAATTTATGGATTTGTATGTTATGTAAAAAAATATCGTATGTTTTTGATTTAGCAACATATTATTTGGTTCTAATTTTCTTTCAAAATGTTGTATGTCTTTCAAAATTCTAATTTTCTAGAATTGTATATATGATACTTTGATTAATGGTGAACTTGCTAAAGAAGGAGAGGTAGGGGAATAGTTGCAGGATCATTCTTGGCAAGGAAAGGAGTAACTGACAACTATGATAGTGTATTGGCAAAGAATGCAAAGTTGTGTGAAAATCTCCATGTCATATTGAAATAGGTGAAGAGTAAAAAATTATCCAAAATAAAAAGTGATCACATTAAGTGAATGAATTTGATCATTTTGATTCCAATAGCTCCTAGACAAGCATTATGGTTATATGGCACTCTAAAAAATAAGGTTATAGTCTCTCTATTTCTATCTTTTCTTTTATTTATTATATGAGGAAGTTCATGTTAGCTTATAGGCCTCCATTTTTTCTATGTGGCATGATATTAGAGAACTTTTCATATCTATCTAAAAATCATCTTACAATTTATTTTATGTGTCCATTCATTCTCCATAATAGTTATCTATATGTTATAATAATAATAATAATGTGTCCCAATATATTTTTTGCAAAAAATAAAAAAATGCTATGATTAATGTTGATAATTATGCAAGTGAAAGTACATGTGACAAATAATATTATTTTATTTTTATTTTTATTTATAAAAGGAAGCTTGAATAGCTCCTAGACAAACATTTTACTTATGTGTTATTCTATAAATAGTTTATAATCTCTACAATAGAAATTATAGAATTTCTAATAGAATTTACACCTCTATAAAATATTTCTAATAGAATTGATAAAAATTAGTATATATAGTAAGATTTTTATAATACTTAAATTAAAATGAAAAACAATAATGCATTATAGGCTGGAATTATGATGCTGCAAATGAATGGATCGATGAGCTAGCTATAATAATTCATACTCCAAATCAATATTGGTCAACTTTTAATTCATACTCCAAATCAATATTGGTCAACTTTTATTCTTTTTTGTTGAGAATCAATGGTCTATCAACACAACAATTGTGACTACTTTGCCTTTCCTTCGTATACCTTATTATGTAACTCCAAATTAATTAATCAATTTTTGTTCTTTTTGGTAATGTAAATTCTTACAAGAAAACCATGTATAAATTTATGGCTATAACTTTTACAATTCTATAACTTTCACTATAATAAATTGTAGTGAGAGGTGAAATGATGCATCCATTTTAATGTTTCATTGTATACTTATTTGCAAGCTTTTAAAATTCTCTTTGCTCTTTCACTATATATTGCCTTATGTAGAGCTCCTTTTTACAAACGAGTGTGTGAAATTTTATTTTGAGGGGGTTGAATAGAAGAAGAATATTTAGTTTCTCGAACCTTTTGAGATCTCACCGTATATCTATCTTTTCTCTCCAAATTCAACGAAGAACACCACCATGAAGAAGAAAACGTGTCGGTTTACATTATGATGAAAAAATGTTTGCAAGATTAAATTTATTTTTGCTTAGTATAAATTAATACTATGTAACATCCTATGCACTTCTTTGCATTTTACAACTACAACATGCATTATCATAGGGAAATGTGCCAACAAGTATATCTCTTTCATATTAAAAAAAATATATATCTACTTCATCGCTCTTGCAATAAAGGTGCATATTTATATGATACGAGAAATTTGGCTTATACTCCTAAAAGTAAGCACTATTCAACCTCTATTGTAAACTTGCCACTCATATTTTATCTCTTTTAAATTCATGAGTTATGTAATGATGATACATCTCCTAAAAAGTTATAGACATACAAAGCCAAAAAAATGTGTATAAAATTTATGGTTTTTAACTTTTACAATTCTATATTTATATTATCACACTAAATAAATCTTTAAATATATAAATACATTTAACACAATTATTATTATTTATAAAAATAATTTAAGTATGTATTTTAATCGAACCCGTGCAACGCACGGGTTTATCTCTAGTGTTTATATATTATAATATCATCATTTTATATCCACTTTTTCTTTCCTCCAAATAATATGCTTAAATCAAAAAGATTGCACAAAAACGTTTATAAAGGATAAATTAATTGTAGAAAAACAATGCTTAAGGCTCTGTTTGGTAAAATTAAACTATAAACTAGCTGATAGCTGAAAAGTTAGCTGATAACTGAAAAACTAGTTGATAGCTGAAAAGTTAACTTATAGTTGATAATCTAGCTTTTAGCTGATAGCTAAAAAGTTAGTAGAATAAAATTAAAGTGTTTGGTAAATTTAGTTGTTGTAATTATAAAATGACGTAAAAGTATTATGTGAGTGGGTAGTTATTTTTTGAGTGGGTAGTTTTTTAATTAAAAAAGTAAAAATAATAAAGGTAAAATTGGAATAAAAGGTAAAAAACTATAAGCTCAAACGCTACTTGAAATAGTATCTGAAAAAAAGCTATAAGCTAGTAAAAAAAGCTTGTTACCAAACACCTCCAATTTTTTGAAACAAACTTATAAGCTAATAAAATAAGCTATAAGCTAACTTATTTGTGTTACCAAACACACCCTAAGACTTGGAAAAAAAATAACGGATAACTAATAAATAAGTTTACAGCAAATAGCTTATAAATTAATTTTTGGTTTATGGTGTGAGTTGATTGAATTTTTAGTTTTTAGCTTATAGCTTATTTGTCTAGCTTATATGCTTGTTTGAAAAAATAGATGTCTTAGGTAACGAACTTTTTTAATTAGTTTATAGCATTTTTTGATATGCTATTAAAAGTAGCATTTTTTTTGATAGAGTAAAGTAGCGTTTAAACTTAGGGTCCTTTTGGCCTGATTTTTTTAAGTTTTAGAAGCTATTTGAAAGCTAAAACTGAAAATAAGAGCTTTTAGAAAAAAAAAAACTAAAGTTGTTTGGTAATTGTAGCTTCAAATTTAACTTTAAACTAAAAGTTATTTGGTAAAATATATTTTTTTTTAAAAAAATCTAAAAATATATCAATCCTAATTAAACTAGATTAATAACTAACTTAAAAAAACAAAGATAGTAGCAAACTAAAGATTAATAACAAACTTAAAAAAAATGATAACAAACAAGATTATACTAAATTTACTAAAGATAATAACAAACAAAAAAACTACGAATTTTTTTCTCAAAAGTAAGTTTTAGCCTCTTCACTTAAAAGCTCTTTTTATTCAATTTTGCACATTGAATAAAAATTGTTTTTTTTTGGCTAAGAACTTTATTAAAAATGTGTTTGATCCAACTTCTCATTCTTAAGAGAATAAAAAGCTAAAAAAAGCGGGGTCAAACGGAGCCTTATAGCTTATAGTTTTTTATATGGTATTCCATTTTTATCCTTATTATTTTTATTTTATTATTTCTTTATTTTTTTAAAATACAATAATTATCCACTAATCATTTACTTTTACACCATTTTGTGTTTACGACAACTAAATTTGTCAAACACTTTAATTTTGTCCCCAACTTTATTACTTATTATTAATTATTAATTTGGTCTTTAATTTTGTCCAGATTCTAATTGAGATTTCAACGCATTATTTGAACCAATAGTATAAATAAACTTCAACAAAATTAGAGATTTCTTAAAAGGAGAAACCATCATTTTAGTCCCTATAAGTGTGCTCGATTAAATATTGGTACATGAATATATTGTCAGTAATTAATTGTTAATGTTATTTTTATCATCTCATCGAGATTTGAATCTTGGACCTTTACTTCATATTATTTTTTATCCTTAGCTTAAACTAGCTGAGCTACTCTTAACCTTTTTTTTTTTCATTTATTTTATGATTAAATTGACTAGCAAAAACCACATTTGAGGACCAAATTAATTGACTAAAAACAAACTTGAAAACTAAAATGACTAATAAAAGAAACACTTGCATATCAAATTGCAATTTTAATACATTTAAAAATAAATATGACTTTGTCTTTCCTTTCTTAATTTCTTTTATATATCTCTTTTAGGTAAGCAAAGTTGAATTATAACTTATAAGAGATCTTTACAAGTTTACACAAATGATTTAGGGTAAGAAAATAATACCCCAATCTAAATCTAAAAAGATATTAGACTAAGTACTTACAAAAATAATTACATTTTTCCCCTTTTCAGAAACATATTTAAGAGGATCTTACAAACTCGGAAACTAATGCTTTCCTTTATAATTAAAAAAAGATGGAGGTGCTACTAGCAACTCCCATGTCGAACACAGCGAGATATAACACCAGAAACACCAACTAGTTCTTTCTGTTCGTTCTCTCCGTAATCTCTCTCCCTGTAATCTCTCTCTCTCTCTCTCAAGTTCCGTTTTCTTTTCTTTTCACAGTGTATTGCATAGTTCATGTTAATTTCCTACACTTTTCATGTTTAATGAAGCTATAAATTTGGGGTTTTTTTTACCTAGTTCTTATTTTGTAAAATTTTGCCACCTTTACTCTTGTGCTTTTCATAGTTTGATCTGCTGTTGAATTGTTTAGAATATTTATTTTCTATTTTGCGAAATTAATGTTTAAATTTGTTTGATAGTGCTAATTATTCATAAAAAGGTGGAACATTTAATTGAGATCAATGTTAATAGTCAAAAAGAAAATCAATATATTTAATTGTATTCCTTTTTTATATGATTTGCTTAATGTTGACAGTGATTTGTTTCTCTGATCTCTGCAGAATTCATCATGGCTGCAAATTTCTGGACATCATCACATTAGTATGTTTCATATCTTTTTGATTTTTTTTTTTTTTTTTTATGTTAATTTTTTTGGATTTATGTTCTAATTTTGGATTCTTATTATTGGTGTTGTGTGAATTTTGCAGTAAGCATCTTTTCGATCAAGAAGAGGTGGATAATGTGAATCCACTTGACAAAGAAAAGGGTATCACACTTGAGGATTTTAAGCTTATCAAGATGCATATGTCCAATTGTATGCTCTCTTTTTATATCTATATATGCATTTCATCGATATATATCTAATTCGGGAGAGAAATGTTAATTTATATTTTTGAATTAAGTGATTGTTCAAAATTTATAGAAACGGTTAACGAATTAGGACATTAAGTATTACGAAGATAATATTTAATATTTTTCTTCTTATTTATTGGATAAAATGAGGGCCTGAGCCCAAAAGGAAAATGAAATTACAACTTAATCATCGCCGGAGTAGACACCCCTACAATTTCAGCTAACAACAAATTACTAACTTGTGCTGGGGAAAGCTCGTAATTGATCAAGGAATCATCTCCATTGCACCCCATATTTGTTAGAGCATGTGCAGTCTGCACATTTATTTGCCTCGCGGTACGAGCGATAAAACTTTAACCTCCCATTCCATCTCAATTAGACGAGTAATATGTTGAATAATTCTTTCGAGCTTCCGATACTCCATGCCATGAGTTAATCACCATTCACATGGAGCTTGACACGTCTAAAACCATGATTCCAAGCCAATTTTAAACCTTCCAACAATCCCCCCGTCCAAGATCAATATCGCCCAAAATGCGCCACGTGTCATTTGTAAACTGCGTTTTCGTATTACCGATAGATGTTCCCATGACATCTCACTCTGTATCCAGCTGTGATTACAGACTGAATTCTCTCTTATGCTGATTATGTTTGTCGCTGGTCTTAAAGTGTTTTTAAGTATTTTCTTTGCTTATTCATGTGTCTAGACTATTATAGAAATTCAAACCTTTATAAAAGAAAATCACTAGGGAAATTAGTATTGACATCTTTCATTTGCCATACAAGTGATTCTTATTATTTAACTTTACCGAGTTCCCACTTTGTATTTTCTCTCTTGTGCAGATATTTTAAAATTGGCCCAACAAGTCAAAGTGAGGCAGAGGTTTGAACTTTATTTATGTGCAACTCTATTCCTTCTTGTTTGTAATCTATTACATGGGGGGTGGGGGGCTACAAAATATGCATTTGGTTACTAGAGAAAGGTTTGTATATTGGTTTGATTGTTCTGGCTTAATATGCTGAATTGCAATCTTTGAGACCTTAAGTCTTTCGAGAAACAGAATATGAATGAAGTTATTTGCAAAATTGAAGCGTTTATCTATGTTCATTGGAAGTTGGTTATTTATGTAACATTTGGATATTATATTGATTTGATTTTTGCAATGCATGCCGAGTTTCACAATCTGACTAGGTTTGATCAATTTTGGAATTAGAGTTGGAACTCATTAGATTTAAATGGCAATTGTTCAAATTTGAAGGCGGACTATAACATTCATATCCTCATTAATAATAATGGTTGAGGAACTTAAGAAATCCTTCTTTCCCCCATAGATAAGTATATATGAACGGGTAAATGAGTTGAGTTTTCATTCTAAACTTTTCTGGTAAAGAAGTGATATATTTTTCACCATCTTGCCAAAACTTTAAGATAATCTCTTGTCTATTACTTTAATTGTTGTGACACCATCTAATATGTTGATCAATCATCCAGGGTTGTTGCTACTGCAGTTACATACATGAGGCGTGTTTACACATGGTATGTGTTATGAACTTGCTAGTCTGTAAATAGAGGGAATATTCCTGAGATCATAAGAATTTCTTGTTTTAATTTTTACATGGAAGATAGGTTGTATATTTTTTGTTGTATTTACGAAGTTTTGAGGCAGTATTGTTGCAAGTTTAAAGTTCATAAATTGTTTATCTTTTCGTGCTTCTATAGAAATGGCAGAAGACAATATGCATAATCAAACGAGTATTTTACTTTGTATTTATAAGCATAAAACTTCTGTTTAAAGCTTCTGAATTTTGAAATTGGAAAAGTAACAAGTTGACCTTTGTCATCGAAACAGAATATTCAACTCTAACATCCAAATTTTTTTATCAACTAAATAGCAAAAAAATTTGTAGCTGATCCAATTGTCTAATTTTTTCTTGTATTCAATTTGATCTTTGTTTTCTTGGTTGTTTCTAATTTGAAAAACATCCCTTTGCCTGAACAACTTAGGGTCAGTTTACTTCTGGTGTTTCCTGTCTTCATTTCCTTTCCACTGATAAAATAAACATTAGAAAAGGCATTATTGAAAATGCATTTTAATAATATATTGAATATCTTTTTATAACAAAATATATTGAATATTTTTTAAACTCTGAAAAATTTCAAAATATTGTTTTTATTTGTCTCGAAGTGCGTTCTTTCTAATTAGCTTCTGTTTTCTCTATCACAATTTAAAAGGGAAATTCATAACCAAATATCATCCCATATTCAAAGTAAAAAATTTAAAATAAAAATTGAAAATTTTCTTAGAAAGTAAACGGTCCTTATGTTTTTTCGAAGCTGTTCTCATTGTTGACTCTTACAAATTGAATCTATAAGCTTGTTTTTTTTGGATGTCCTGGCTGTCCTCTAATTTATAATATTGCTATCTTCATCTGACCTTGGAAATAGTATGTGCTTAATAAATAAAGTATACTTAACTAATATCATCTCATATAAGAGCTATCTTCATTTTCTTTTTGTTCTCAGCAAGAGTATGACAGAATATGATCCACGCCTTGTAGCTCCAGCCTGCTTGTACCTTGCATCAAAAGCAGAAGAAAGCACAGTGCAAGCTAGGCTACTTGTATTTTACATCAAGAAATTATGTAAGCTGTCCGTTAGCGTTTAAATTTGTCTTATTTTTCCTCTTGTTAACTTCTGATCTTAAAAGCGGATTATTTGTTTTCAAAGTTGTCTTCTTGCTAGTACATTTCCTTTTTGTTCTGAAAGCACAAATTTCGTATGCAGACGCCGATGATAAGTATAGGTATGAAATCAAGGACATACTTGAAATGGAGATGAAGATTTTAGAAGCATTGAACTACTACTTGGTTGTATTCCACCCCTACCGTTCCCTCTCCGGGTAATGACAAGTTGCACAAATACCCTTTTACTTTGACCTTGGCAGACATGCAGTATCTATTTGTTTCAGTCACGTTCTATTTAATATTTAGCTATAATTCTTATGGACAACTCATATTTAGGATTTAGTGCTATCTAAGATAAGTGAAGAGAGAGAGAGAGAGAGAGGGACACAATGATGTCCACTTATATGGCCAACTCGTATGTTGTAACTCATTCATATTTTTATCACGAAATTTCATTTGTAGCATTTAGCATTTTCGATAAACTATTATGGCTGGCAAACTCATCAGATATTAAATATCAAGCCAAAACAATATCAAAGAATATGTTACAACTAGGAATATGCATTACAGGACACTATACACAATACCACCAAGAGATATTGGCAACAAAGAAGACTTTATATGATGATCAGGTGATAACTTGAGTTAGGAGCCTCACATAGCACCTTACCAAGGGATGCCATGCTTTTTGCCAAAATATATAACAGAAAAAGCACCCACGTATCGGGTACGGCACTGGGTACGGTGTCGCATGAATTTTGGAGTAACCTATGCTTCAGAGTTTGAAACATGTGTTAGCTCTAGAAGAGCCTGATGGTATACATAAAATTTGTATTTTTAATCATTGAACTTTAGATTCAAATTTCCTGATACCCTTTTAGTTACCTTTTTTAGTTTGTGTTGTTTCTCGCAGTTTTAGTGTTGCATTGTGTTATGTCATACAAATTTAATGTTCATGAAAGAAAGACAAAATACAACAAGTGTACTACACAAAGGGGAACAGAAACCCTATTTGGATCATTACTTTCATGTTTTTCCTACAATTATAAGATGCCTAAATTTGTGAAATCATTTCCAAACTTTTTGCAAGTCAAACGAATACCAATATTTTGCCAATTAGCTCCTGTCTATATCAAATACTGTTAATATCCCAAATGGTCCTTCATTTTTTCATTAAGATTACATTTGTTTATAATTTCACACTTACTATGATTATAATTCTCCAGGTTGCTTCAGGATGCCGGTCTGAATGATTTAAGCATGACTCAACTAACTTGGTAAGAGTCCGTGTTGACCATCTATAATTTCACTTTTCTATTTGACCATATATAGTCTGAAATATGTGCTCAGCATTATAGTTATCCCTTATTTATTGAAAGGAAACAAATATAAATCATCTTTTCGTTGAAGGATCAGAAACCAACACCTTGACAACCTTGCACTTCTTTTTTCTCTTAATGAATTATTTTCTTCAAAGGAAAAGGGGGGAAAAATACAATATAATGGCAAAAATGGAGAGTAAAAAATAGAGAGGATCTTAATTCGTTTTATGCAGCCTCTTCTTCTTCTTCTTCTTTTTTTTTTTTTTGTGTGTGCGCGCGAAAAAACAGTGTGTCAAACACTGCTAGGTTAACTGAAAAAAGCCTGCATTTTCTCCAATTCAGCACTGTCATTAGATAGTGAATTTTCCGATAGATGATTCCCAATCTCGACTTAGGTCCTTATGGCACCAAGATTGGCCATTTATACAGACATAGGGTTGCTTGTGCGAGGAGAAAAGGAAAAAAAGGGAACCACAACATGACTAACTTCCAGCCTTATGAATGGCCATTGGCAGATGAATGGATTTTCTGCTCCTCATAAAACTTCTTTTCCATATTGATCCATCAATTGGTGTCTTCCCCCACAAGTTCTGGCAGCACTTTGTTCAATTCTCCCGCCTTAAACTATTGTAAAATAAACTATGGAGGTATATTTTATGTTGATTTTTAAGTTCGTGAAAAATCAAGTAGTACCTGGATTACAATGGCCTCCAGCTCTCTGTCGGGGAAATACGGCATCTCTGATCAATTGATAGGAACCCAAATTAAGAAAGAAAAGAAATATAGTATTATTGATTTAAAAAATAAACTATACAGAAGAATCCTTGTATTCTCAGAGCAAAGCTCCTTATAGCGGAGAGATCTGCCTAACCTCTAACATTCTAATTGAATAATGATCAACGATATCCTCTTTCACTTCACGTCCTCTTATAACAGAATGTGTCACACTTTGTTCATCCCTCACTCTTGTCCTTCACTCTCTGGTGCCACATCATATATCTTCCCTCCCCTTTCCTATATTTTCATAACATCATTCCCTACATAATGGACTTGGGCAATTGATCAGCTAATTGCCTATTTGGGACTGCACTGTCTAATTCTAATGGACCCCTCATCCTCGGAAAATGTAGATGGAGATGGTTCAAAGCTTAGACTAGTACTAATTATTTGTTTACCTGTTAATGCATAAAGCTGCTGTAACTATGACAATGAATGTTGACTCATTGTTTTTGACATGTCTAATTATGAAAGCATAAATGTTTCATTCGAAGGAGCTTAAATATCATTGTCATAAAATAATTGTCAGAATTGTTCCAACTTTGTTGCAGTCAATAATGAATTTCTTTAACCAGAAGCTCCATTTTATACATCACCATTAATCATGATTTTCTGTTAGGTGGCATCTTGCTAATGCTGTTTGACATTGTAACTTCCAGTATATTATTTATTTGGGTTAAATATGTTTTTAGTTCCTAAAAAAAACAAAATTTTGTTGGGACAAATAACATATTCCCTATTGATTTTGTTGAATACAATTATGAAATAACCAAACAGGAATGTCTATGGCGACAGGGGGCTTGTTAATGACACATACAAGATGGACCTAATGCTTGTACATCCACCACATCAGATTGCTTTAGCTTGCATTTACATTGCAAGTGTACTCAGGGAGAAAGACACCACTGTCTGGTATGAAGAACTTCGTGTTGATATGAATGTGGTGAGTATTCTATTTCGTTTTATATATATATAGTGCCTATAAAGTACTCTCTTATCAAGTTTAGTCTCTACAAAAATTCCATCCATGTTTAGTCTGCCATTTAGTGAAATAAAGAATGCAAAATTAGTTTATTTTCATTTTTTATCCACTAAAAAGGTTAGTTCCACTGCCAAACCCACATTTGGTCTGAAGTACACTCAACAAAATATTGTCCGTCATTATATCCCATCATTGTGGGATCACAGAATAATTAGTCAAGTAGCACAGCTGCAATATACTCATGAAAGAAGCACACAAACATTAGTCCCATTTTACTTAACCTTTACAACAGCGAAGAAATTAGCTTTTGAAACATTCCAAATTACTTTAAACATTGTTTTTATGTAAGTTATGATCTGGTTTTATAAATTATCCTCGAGAGCTTAAACAAATAAGATGTAACCAACTAATATGCCAGTGTATAATCTTTAATAAGTCAAACCAAACAGGCCCATAATTCGTGTCGGCCATGGCCACCCATATTTTCAGTTCTTTTGTAGTTGGAAGAAATGTTTTGAAAACCAATAGTTTACGTGTAAGATCGAGAGGGGGTTAAAAGAATGTAACCCGAGGATCGTAGGATGGATTGTAAGATTTTATTAATAGGGAAACATATACCTATATACATAGTTATATACACATACACATACGCATAAACATTATCATTGATAAGGAAAATAACCTCTAAATCTCAAGATTAAACTAAGTTCGTAACCAGAATTCAAAAGTTCATAACCATAAATTTATAATTTGTAAGTTCATAAATAACTCAAAATAGAGGAACCATTAACACAATCAAACTGAGGATGAAAACAAACAGAGGAACCACAAAGGGAAGAAACAGGGGATGGACTCGCAACAAATAGAGGAACCACACGCAACTCGCAAGAAACATAGAAACAAAGGGAAGAGGAAGGAGGCCGCGTCGCAAAAGGAAGAACGATGCGGTGTCCCCTGGCAGTGGCAGGCAGAGGAATCACACAAGGAAGAAGAAAGATTGTTGCCTCTGAACAAAGCAATCATGCCAGGAAGATGGGAAACGTTCCAGTTTCCCTTTTTTTTTTAAAAAAAACTAGGTTTTTTCAAAAAATTAGCCGGAGTGCAGCCTTACTAAAAAATTTAGGCTTTCTTTTTGCTGAAAACCCGGCCCATATTAGATGAAAATTTTACAGCAATTCAACTTGCGATTCCTGTGTAATCCTACTGATTTTCCAGCAATCCACCAACTCTGGATCCCATGTGCATCGTCGTATGGACGAGACTTCAAAGATCACGGGTTTGTGCAATCACACAAAGTGACATGCAATCCTCCCAACACTGATGGGAGCATATTTGCAACACGATGCACATATCGGGCGTCACATTCTCTTGTGGACTATCTGCTCCACTTGAATTGATATTTGTAGAATGGTACATTGATGTTTATATTTAAGAATTTGCATTGCAGTGAGATTATCTGGAAACTTAGTTGTCTGTATAGTAATTTGTACTACCCTGCGTGCTATAATAAATACATAGTTATGGTACAGGTCTAACATGCATTTCGACTTTGGATATCTCACCAGGCTACAATCATTTCATTGCATATGTTCTGCATAGGGTGCTCTATTTTTCTATTAATTTGTGTGATAAGGAAACCAAATTGTATGTCGTCTAAGGTAATTTTTTTTCTCTTCTTCGACAGATTAAAAACATATCAATGGAGATACTTGATTTTTATGAAAACAATAGAATGTTCACTGATGAGAGAATCAATGCTGCTCTCCAGAAGCTATGATCTTGAGCCCGTAAAAGTGATGTTTAATATGTGGAACTGGAATGAAGTTATTTAGTATAGTAGCTGATCTGAAAGAAGAAAAAATAATTATATTTTAATTATCAATGGCATGTTATACATTAAAACGCTTTGTAATCGTTACCAATAGCATGTACACATAGTATTGGCTATTGGTGTCAGCCAAGTGTATAATTAAGAGGCAAATGAATGAAGGAAAAAAAAGAAGTGATTGTTGATGAGGAAAACAAGGTTCCCACCTAGTTAAATTGTTTATCTATTTAGAAGCTCATCTGTATGTATATCTGTTGGTCAAATGCCTCAAAATTGGTCAAATGTATTTAGGAGTCTTTTAAATTTTACATTAGTAACAGTTAGGTCTTTTAAAATTTTCAAGTAACAAATAGATTTTTTAAGCTTCTAACTTGTGGCATTGTTACGCTTTCACACGTTTACAAAAACACTCATTAATTTTGATGTTAACCATCATGAATTTGAGGCTCAATCTGATGTGAACCATGATAACCTGGCAATTGAGGCCCAACTTGGAGGGAAGATAACTGGAATAAGGGTAAGGGTGCAACAAGTTAGAAACTTAAATGATCAATTTGTTAGCTAAAAAATTTAAAGAACTTATTTATTATCTAAAAAACTTAAACGATCTAACTGTTACAAATGTGAAACTTAAAAAACTCATAGATACATTTGCCTCTCAAAATTCAACTTATTAGTTAACTTTTTGTTGTCAAGTCAGTAATGAGAATAAGGAGATTATGAGCTTTTACTTTCAAAGGATGTATTCGTTCTTTTTTATTATGAACAACTTGATTATGAGCTTGCATAAACTATATAGTATGAAATAAAGGATATGCAAAGACCAGAGTTTGAACTATATATGGTACACCAACTTATTCATTTTAAAAAAGGTGAAATTATAACATTAGACTACTTAACAAATAAAATATATAAAAAAGAGATTGATGAATTTCAATAGTGTTTATTTTAATGGCAAAACTATATTAAACATGGAATCGAGGAACTTGAAAAAATGGGATTGAGTACAAGTTAATGAGTTATACTACATTAAATATAGTCATCCACATCCGAAAAATAAAAAATAAAAATACAGTGCTTATCTAATCAGTAATCATGCAAGCAAAAGGGTCTACTACCACTTGCTCATAAAATAAATATGGAGCAGACTCTTCGAATCATAATTTTGAGATGAAGTTAGGTTCAATATTATTTTAAGGTGGTGTTAATTTCAATTTCGTATCAATTAGTAATAGAGTTAGGTTTGATCCTTAGACATTGAGACTATACAAGAAGAACGAATCATCAGGATGCCGATTTACAAGGAAATGGAAAGAAAACTTCAGGCACTTCATTGAAGATAACATTGCAAAGAGTAGGAGATTCGTGTGATCTCTCGTAGAAATATTTGTAAGACAAAAAATGAGGGGATTTGAGTTTTTATATTGTTCATGATCTGTTAGTGTTACTTATTTTTATGTGCAAGAAGGGTTTTATGAACAAATTTGGAGTGTTGATAGCCCTGCAAGCACACTGTTTTATCATCGTAATAAAAAATATCGATCACACAGAGATTAAGGAAGAAATGAGGTATAAGTCTATCTATAATTATAATGTTTAATCAGAAGGATTAGGAAAGTTTGTAACGGATGATAATTAGAAAGATAACAGTGCAATAAGTTAGAAGCATAAAGGGTCTATTTGTTACCTAAAAAACTTAAAGGACTTAACTATTACTTACAAAAACTCAAAAGACCTAATTGTTACAAATACGAAACTTAAAGGACTCCCGAATGCATTTGGCCTTAAGGTTTTAGATGGAGATGTGACATCTCCCTCTCTTGTAGTCCTAGAACATTTGATCTGATATTTCTCCCGAACTGCTCCAGGCTCCCCAACAAAGAAATAAATGAGAAAGATTTTAGAGTCACATTACCTTTGCAATAAGCTCAATGTGATGTGTGTGGAGTCTCTTGATGCTTTAATTGTATGTTGGAAACAAGATTTTGCCAAAATGAGTGCTTTTGGAGGGTTTGGAGTGGAGGAAAAAAGTTGATGCAATGTTCGAATCCTGAGATTCAAAACATTGTTTGAACTCTAGGATTTATGCGGGGCTTTTTGATAAATTTGCGGAACGTGCGGGAAACAACGTAGAGTGTGAAAAAAACTTGTATCCATATAATTCCAAGTAGTTAGAATAGTATAGCTCTATGCCTTTCAGATTTGGTTGGAAATGGAATGATGTACAATGTATAAAATATTTCTCTTTTGCAACTTAATATAGGCCTTAAGTTTTCTTTACTAATTTTATTTATTTATTTATTTATTAACATTAGATTATCTCATTGCACGATATCAAATTTTTTCTCTTATTTAAGCGACACACTTACAAAACCTTTGTATCGAAATCTACAATGAAATCATCCAATTAATTGAGACAAACAACCAATATCCATACAATTTTGCACTTACTTCGCTTAGTTCTCACTATCATCCCGCAAACTCTTTTCATTCTGTCAAATTTATTCAGTGATCCTCTTGATTCATCAATGGCTTCAAGGATCACAACATTTGCCTCTATACCTAAGGTTTGTTTCCGATTTCATTCTCTTATTTTCTCTCGCTTTCTTTAATTCCTCCTCTTTTAAATTTTTCATTTCAATTTTTCATGCATCTGTAAGATTAAACTTTTTAAAAATTCAACTCAGATGATTGTGCAATGATCGAGAAGTGATGCTACAAAATTATTCTTTCATCTCATTATGGTGTAAATGTGTGTATTTTATTTTGTTTTTGTTATGTATAACTGATATTTTATATATTCCCGGGACAGAAAGAACAAGAAGAGGCGGAAATGGAAGAACATCGAATCTTGATGGCAAAAATCAACTTGTTCAAAGAAAAAATCCAAGGTTATCGAACTGTATCAATCAAAGTAAGTTCAATTCAGTGGCCGACTATTTGAAGTACTCTAGATTTTGTGTTATTAAGTTTGTTAGAAATTATTTTAGATGTAAATTAAGGGGATTCAAGTTGATCTACTAGTAACATTTAGGTTTTAATTGAATTATATTGGTCGAGTTCATCTTTATTTTTTGGTATCCAGTTGAATAATTTAAAACGCAAAATAATCAATCAAAATTAAACGGTGATTCAAATCGGTTGTTAGAGTTTTATAATGATGTTTTCCAGTTTTTTGCCCTATTTTTTATTTTTTTTTACTTTAGTAGTATTTTTGTGGAAATTACCATATTAATTTTGTTTAATGGAACTATTGGTCGAGTTCATCTCTATTTTTTGGCATCCAGTTGAATAATTTCAAAGCATAGAACAATCAATCAAAATTGAACCATGTTTCAAATCGGTTGTTAGCTAGGGTTTCATAATGGTGTTTATCAGTTTTTTGCCCCAAATTATTTTTTTATCTTAGTAGTATTTTTGTGGAATGACTTGATTATTTCTTGTTTAAATTTATTTTTGTGCTCTTTTTATTAACCTTATAGTTTAACTTTGATCTAATCTTCAATATTTTTTCTTAGGATAAACTTCGGATAAATGGGGAGAATCTTCGGCTTCAACTTTCCAAGGTCATGGCAATAGTGTCAAGAAAGGCTGAGGAGGATAAATTTGTTCAAATGTTTTCTTTTAGAATTAATCACCCATTGCATACATTTGATGGTTTTTCTAAAGGTTCAAGAGAGAATGAAGAAATTACTAATCAAGATATACTTTTTGAAGAAAGTATCATGCTACCAGAAGAAGAAGGAGAAAAGATACCTCGTTTTACATTCTGGTCACATTTGGTCAGGTGTGTGGTTTTCAAATTTTAAAGATATATAAATCCTATAACGAACAATATTTTTGAAATTGAAAATACACATTTATTCTTCAATTATATTCCACTTTCAAGTATACATTTAATGTTAAATATATTGATCTATGTCCATGTGTCATTTTCATTGTTTATTTATTGTTTTATTAAAATCTTTCACACAAAACAGAAATAAGAGAATGACCAAAGATCAAGCATTTTCTGCAAGAAAAAATATATATTATGATCAACACGGTGAAGCATTGATATGTAGTGATTCTGATGAAGAGGTCAAAAAGAATAGAGAAGTTAAACGTGACTTTTCTCATGGTGAAGACCAAATTATATGGTAAATCAAAATGGAGATGTTATATACCTACATTTAGAAGTTATATTTATTTGTTATTATTAAGTTATATGAATCATTATTTTTCCACTTCACTTTTAATCTTCTAATTTACCAGAACTACTATTTTACCTATTGCATATATTAGGATGGCATTTGAGGAACACAATTTAACTGAGGAGGTGTTGAGTATTGTTCGAAACTGTATTGGGCGTACCTATTCAGAGATTCAGGTAAAATTTAATTTTACAAACATGATTATTTCCATGATAACTGTTAACCTTAATACTTATTGCAAAATAAGTTTCCCCATAAATATGCATTTTAAAGGGCCTCTAATTAATATGGTCTAGTTAAATGGGGGATGAACTCAAATTTCTCTATTGTAGGAACTAGGAATTTATATATCTTTGTCATTCATTTTTTTTTCTATATTAGATGGTTCAAATTACAAATTAATGCTGGAAAATAATCTTGACCACCGATTTAAAATAGAATAATCCAAATATGTTATAACGTCCGTAACAACAGAAAATCCATTTGCATTGGGAATCTCATCTCATAAACTTACTAGTAATATCAAGTTCGAGGCTAACATGAGTTGTTAATTTGTAAGATTAATATTATTTTTTCTTTGTTTCAGTGTTGAACCCGAGACTACATACTTCTTTTAGCCTTCCACTACCACAAAAAAAGGTTTTAATAGCACTTTTTTTTGGCTTTAATAGCACTTTTAAGTGCTATAGAAGCCAGTGCTATTGTAAGTCTGTGTCTATTATAGCACTTTTTAAAAGCGCTATTGTATGTCTATTTTTTCTATACATTTTAATAGCACTTTATAAAAAAACGCTATTGTAGGTCTTTTTTTATAAAAAAAAAATATACAACCTGGAGCCTTTTTTTCTTTATGTAACCTGGAGCTTAAATTGAAATTTAAAAAATTGTACATACATAAAGATATTGAATACATAAGTCTCACCCACTTAAACTAACTTAGCTGATACATACAAATAATAACAACACCAAGGCTACTACAAAAGTGCTATACCTCTTAAATCATAATCACGCACCCTTCCCAACACTTAATGATCCTATGCAGAACAATAATTTATGCAGCAAACAATTAATAATCAACTTGAACGCCTTAGGATTGCTCGCTAAGCCAGCACCATTCTCATATTACCAAGAAGTCCCTGAAAAATTAAGAATATATTATATACTATTTGATTACTCTTATTTAATGACAGAATTGATCAGTTTCAATTCAAATATAGTATATTGATATTTCTCTCTAAGACACCAATACAAATCAGTCCCAATATACCTAGCCAAACACCTAAACAATATGAGAGGAATTATACAATAGTAGCAAATATGTGAAACAAAAAAGAGACCGATACAAAAGCATTAAGTAAAATCTCACTACTCTCATTGAAGGAACAAATATAATGCTAATTTCTTGCTAAATTAACATCTAAGTTATTCATTTTAAAATGCCTAAAACTATAAAAATAAGGTACTGTACCAATTGCATGGTTTAAATGCCATACCAATTGCATAACTGTCCTACTACAAATGTAACAAAAATCAGTCCCTACTATTATCTCAAACAAGCATGTATCATTAAAGTAATCTTAATTCTCAGTTATTGTTGAGAAGCCTCAATTGAACTAACCTAAGTCTGCAAATGCAACCATATATTCAAGAATAAACTACAATATATAATCATCTAATTTTAAAGTGACAGTCTTACATATAGTATGTTTTAAAATCCACTTAAACTTAAATCTAAACCATAGAAACAATGTTAGCTAATGAAGTAATTCAGAAAAAGCATTTGATGCAACTTCTACATGTGAATAAGTACTAGTCATTAGCTATTGAGTGAAATACAGAAACTCGACAATGTTGATCAAATTGTTGAAATTCAATGAGCTAATCATCTCTACACATTCTAATCACATAACAATGATCTCATAAATTATAATATTGAATAAAATCATGTAGCATGAAGTTCACAATTATGATAGTTAGAAGCTAACATTTTAGGTGTCAATAAACACAAAATGAAGCTGACATTTTAGGGAAATATAACCAGTCATTCCTTTAAAAAATTATCAAGGTAAACAATAATGATGATAAGGATAGAAAAATGCACTTTGTTCTTCTCTACTGTGGCTTGAGCATGAACTGTATCAACAAAAAATACTATATTACTTTGTTCATTTTGACAGTGTTGATATCATTCATTCTTGCTACTAGGGTGTTAGTTAGACATGTTGAAGGGAAGAATTGATCATACTTGTTGACATGATGAGTTATATTTATTCCTATTTCTGTTAATTGATCATATTTCCTCAAGTTTAATTAGTTTAAAACACTAAAGAAATAAAACTAGTGGACACAAATGAAATAGGTACATTGCTAATGCCTTTAGATGTTTTGTTGTTGCTATGGGTTGTATCTCTCACATGCCTGTACACATAATTCCCCAATAACCCCTTTTGAGTTAAGCATTTTAAAACCATACATATTGCAAGTTCAGACCATACTCAAACACATTCAACATGACTTATGTTTGCAATTAAGATGCCAATTTTCCCCATCTTAAGAATAAACCAATTAACTAATCCAATGATATAAATAGATGCTTCAATTAAAGATTTAACAATGCTAACCTGAATTTCAAGCTTGGTTTTGTCACCTTCACCTAAAATTTCCCTATCAGTGAGTGAAAGGAACATAATCTTGTTCAATGCCTACAATACAGAACCCATTTTTTATCAATACAAAGTTCCATTTTGTGTATAAAAATCAAAATGCAACAATTATCCAATTCAAAAACAAGAATAAGCTTACATCAGAAGCATTTGAAATAAGTTCCCTAAGAAAAATATCATTGTTACTATAGAGTGAATTGATAATAATATCCATAAGCCTTGACACTTCCGCTTGAAACTCAAACTTTTCCGCGTTACTTCAAAGTAATCTCTTAGAGATTGATTCTGATTGTCTTCATTCACACAAATTCACTCGCCAAAAATCATAGATCAATAATAAAAAACAGAGAAACAGAGATCGAATAAGAGAATCGTGATTCATGGCTACCTCTTAACCACATCTGAATCTGTTGAAAGTCCATGTGGAATAGCGCCGATCTTATCGTACAAGCTCATCGGAATTACCTTTTGCATTCGCTTGAAACTTTTGACCTAACGAACAAAATCAACTTGCATACTGATACTCAAATATAATACTCTCACATAGTCGCATTGAACAAAAAAAAGTATACATATTATCATTATTACTAACAAGACAGCAAAAAATGGATCTAAATAAAAAAATTGAATTTAACACGGTAAACTAACAAGACAAGATATCGGCAAAAAACCCACAGGTACCAAGCTTTAGCAACTAATAAAACTTTACAAACTGTAGAGATCAGCAAAAAATCACAACAGATACACAATCATCAATCCTTCAACAACAGAAAAATAAACGGGGGGGAAATTGATATAAGAAAAGGGAAAATATTTACCTCCTTGAAACCTTCAACAATGGTAAAAATCCTTCAATTTTTTGGTTCAATTTGGGATTTAGGGTTTACCAAGTTTTGGAAAATGATGTAGAGAAGAAGGTTTTAGGGTTCATTTGATGGTAAACAATGGAGAGAAAGGGTTGGTTTCTTCTTAGAGAAGGGTTGATTTTGTCAGAGAAGGGTTAACTTCGTCGGAGAAGACGACGAGTTCTTCGAAATAGACTCTGAGTTCGTCGGAATGATGGAGAAGACAGTGAGTTAATCAATGGAGAGTGAGGAATCGATGGAGATTGAGGAAGAGTGAGGAACGATGGAGAGTGAGGAATGATTTGAGAGTGAGAAAGACGAAGAACCGCTAGAGAATCGGTGAATGAAAGCCAAAATGAAAAAATGAGCAAAGTATCTGGGCGTGTTTACCTTTTGTTTCCTGAAAGGCCTATAATAGCGCTTATGAAGAAGTGCTATCTAATGTCATGCTGTATAATAGCGCTATTAGAGGGATATACAGTTTATAGCGCTCGCAAGAAAAGTGCTATCAAAAGTCTCTTTCAAAATTTATTTTAACTATATTATAGCGTTTTTAACAAGAAGTGCTATCATAAACGTCAGAATCAGATTTTTAATAGCATTTTTGTAAAAGTGCTATTAAATTAGTGCTATTGTAGGCCAAAATTGTAGTAGTGTTCGGTTCAAATCTGTTGAGCTATCCATCCACTCCACAATAGTACTAATATTAAGTTTTCTAAACAACAACAATATTAATAAATTATACTAACATGCTACACCAAATTAACCTCAATGATTCACCTTAAAACCTTTTACCAAGTTGCATATTATAAACATTTGTATTTTGAGCAATCATTTGTCTGCAGGAGAGGTATAAATATCTCAAGGAAAAGGACATGCATTCTACAGAAAATGGATCTAGTGCTGGCATATGTTTGGACAAAAGTTTGAGTGAAGCTATAAATACTTTGGATCACTTGTTTTGTCGTCGTTGCATGGTAAATACTTAACTTACTTTATAGCATTATTGTCATTTTCACTATCCCTATATATAAAATAAAATGTAATGTCTCTCAACGAACTGATAGAAACTCAGAATTCAATGCGTTTAAGTTAACCATTTATTCAACCGAATTAACCAAATTTTTATATGTGATTAACTGCATTATAATGCATAAAAAATGGGTGTTTACGAATTTTCTAATTCACTGCAACAGATCTATGACTGTCCATTCCACGAATGTTCACAACGGTTATTGTATCCGGTAAGTTAAAATCTCCTACATTTATTTCTTAATTTGTATTTGTATCAGTAAATTAATATATAATGATGTCCCGTGAGCTTAACTCAATTGGTAGGACAATTGCATTATATATACAGAGAATCGGAGTTCAAACCCCGGTCATCCCACTTATCCACCTTAAGAGTGGAATTTCTAACCACTAGATTACTAGACAAATAAAAAAAAATATAATGATTTATTCCGTAGACTGAAAAGCAACCAACTTGGAATGTACCGGAAAATGAAAGGCAACCATGTGGTGAACATTGTTACCTTGAGGTATTACTTTTCTTATTTCTTTGATATTCTATTTAAATGTTTTAATTCTAGTAACAATTATAACTTGTAAATTATGTTCAATGTTTCTATACATGTGAGATGGAGGATATAATTCTAGTAAATTATGCCTCCCCTATATTGTTTTCACTACCATACTAAAGGTCTATTAAACCATTTCTTTGGAATTTTTATTAATTTTTGATAGTCCTCTGTCCATCAAATGCTTCACATATTTTATACACTAATTAATAAAGCTCTATTTTGGAGTATGGAGGATATAGAAGGGACCTGGATTATATGCAGTCGAAAAGAGCATGCAATTCTACGGTCAATAATCTGTGACTTTTTCATTGAGATCACACAATCTCAAAATTTTATATTAAATATAAATAAAAACTGTATTAAAATCTAAAACGTCCAACCTTGATTGGATGAAACTATAATGTGAGCTAAGTACTACACTGATCTTGATCGCATTTAATCCATTTCTACAAAGAAAGGAAGAACTTCGGGAAAGAGATGAAAGAATATTAAAGAGAAATTAATGTTTTACTCCCTCTGTCTCAAACTATAAGTAGAAATTGATCAAAGAAAATTGATTCAATCTGCATCTCCATGTTAAGTTTTTTCTAATATATTATATTTTTAGTAATTATTTAATGATACAATTATTTCAATTTATTTTAGATGAATGATTATATATTCATTATTTGCAGTTAAAGGTTGCCAATACAAATTCAATTCCAGAGTCTTTGCTAGGTAAAGAAATTAAAACAACAGAAACTGTAGATGATGTATTTGCACCCTCCTCTAGTTCAGAGAAAATCACAGATAAAATAGAATTGATGAGATTTTCCAATTCAATGGAAGAGCAAGAACAAGATGATAGCTCAGATTGGAAACCTTTGGAGAAAGAATTATGTTTGAAGGGAATAGAAATGTTTGGAAAAAACAGGTATCATTATTTATTGATTAATTTCACATTGCATTTATTAGTACTTGTTACTGATTGATGTAGTCAGGTGCAATTATCACCTCTGAACCGTCTAATCAATATTAGATGGTTCAAATCTTAAAACAGTTTTTAATTTTTTATTTAATATAAAATTTGAGTTCGAAATTTGAACCATCCAATCTTGATCGAATGGTGTTAAAAACATCGGCGTAATTTTTATTTTTTTGGCTCATATAAAATTCTCATGACTGCAGTTGTCTTATATTTCGGAACTTACTTTGTGAATTCAAGACATGCATGGAAATAGGCATCTACATGTCTGAAAGGTTCAAGGTTAGCATTACAATAATTCATTTCCTAATCTTCTAGTATGTTGTTTTTAATTATATATAGTATTCAATTAGTTTTAGTTTTCAATTTTTTTTGACACAATTTATTTTTCAATATGAACTTGGACAACTTTTATGTCATAGTACTTACTCTATATATACATGTAGCATCAAATTGTTATTTTAATTAAGACTTTTTTTTTCTAGGACCATGAGATGCCATCAAGTTCAAGGAGATCTAAGAGAAAAGGAAAAAGCAAGAGATTTTTTCATAGGAGAAGAAATTATTTTGCTAGGGAAGAAAACAAACCCCTTAACCATTATACACCTTGTGAGTGTCAAGGAATGTGTGGAAAAGAATGTCCTTGTTATGTTAAAGGGCCTAAAGGAACTTGTGAAAAATACTGTGGGTATGTCTATTTTATTTAATTGCATGCCTTATTTTTCTAGTAATAAGAAAATGAAAGAAAGATCTATTTTGGTTCCTCACAAATTTTCATACTAAGTATAAATTAGTCTATCAGTTATAACAAATTGAGGACTAAACATAAAAATGACATAGACTAATTTAGATTTTATTATTTTGTTGATTTAATTGACCTGTCAGAAATTTACAAATGATCGAAATAGATTTTTTTATTTTATATTTTTATTACCGGTTTAATCTAATTCGGGATCTGCTATAATATCAAAGGGGTTTTGGCCTCTTAAATGCATTTTAAACTATTAGATGTTCTTAAGATGAAATACTACTACTATGTTTTGAACATGATTCATTTCCTTTATGTAGGTGTGCAAAGCAATGCAATAATCGGTACAGAGGATGTCTCTGTGAGAAAGGTCAATGTGATAAAGGATATTGTCCATGTTTTGCAGAAGATCGAGAATGTGATCCTGATGTCTGTATAAATTGTTGGGTTAGGTAATTTAATTACTTTTGCTGTTAATTAACTTGATTTTCTTTAAACCACCTTATATATATACCTATGTTTTATTTCGTTCCCATAAGTATAATTCAGTCGGTTGGAACATGTAAATGTCAAAATTTGTATTTGAAACTATGTTGAAATTCTATTCCCTAATCTATTGAAAACAGTGGCGTCGCCACGTAGAGTCGAGGGGTTCAACTGAACCTCCTGGACTTAAAAAAAATACACATATAATCCAATATAATTTATATTTTGAACCCCCTCATTTTTCTATATTGCACCACTAACCCAATTAAACTGAAAACAATTTTAACTTACTTATTTTCAAATTTTATTCTCTTTTTATTAGGGCTGACAATGAACCTAAACAAGTCGAATAAAGTTTGAGATCGATTTCACAATTAATTCGTTTAACTTGCTTGATTCATGAACTAAATGAGTCAAACTTAAGCTAAATATTAAGTTCGTTAATTAAATGAGCTAAACTTGAGCTATATATAGTTCGGTTTGTTTGGTTTTGAACTTGGTTCATAAACCAAATGAGTCGAACTTAAGCTAAATATTAAGTTAGTTAATTAAACGAGTTGAACTTGAGCTATATATAGTTCAACTTGTTTGGTTTTGAACTTGGTTAAAGAACCAAATAAGTCGAACTTAAGCTAAATATTAATTTTGTTAATTAAACGAGTTGAACTTGAACTATATATAGTTCGGCGTGTTTGGTTTTGAACTTGGTACATGAACCAAATGAGTCGAACTTAAGCTAAATATATATATTTAATTAAAAACAGTTCGATCTGTTGACCTCCGGTCCGATCTATTGAACCTTGAATCGGTATGTACATTCGTTCAATAATCGATCCGATTCTGATTTGCTTGGTTAACTAACACTTTTTTGTAAGATACTAACCCGACTATTAATTTTGGTAGAACATTTTTTTGGATGAATTTAACCTTAGGATAATCTTTTTTTAAAATATTTTCTATTTTTTTTGTATACTATTTATTAATTTAAAGCCGTTTTCAATAAAATTTTCCCATTTAGAAAAACAATTGCTAACTAGAATATAAAAAATAATTGAAGCAAAATTTTTCTTAAAGTAAAATAGTCTGAACCCCTGCTCCAGGTTCCTGGAGACGCCACTAATTGAAAAGAAAAGGTTTGGTTTGAAAATGTCACATTTTGATTTTGTGGTTTATATTTTATAAGCTTATACCAAAAACTCTTGTTTTTGTAATATTTTATTCTTCTTTGAAAGTTTATATCTGATTTTTAGTAGTTAGTTCATAACTTATTTTGATAAGCTAATTCAATTAGCTTATAGTTTAAAACTTATATTACTTATCATTTTTTTCAATTTTATTTTTGTTATCTTACTTAAGAAATTAAATATGGAGTGTTAATTAAATATATCTTCTTATATTATATAAGCTAACTAACGTTTATTCTCTATAACATCATGCATACAGGTGTGGCGATGGTTCATCACAGGAGCCACCTAATCAAGAAAAGGGTCAATGTGAAAATATGAAAATGTTTTTGGGGAGAAAACAAAAGGTAAGATATAAATATTCTTTTGCTCTTTAAATTATATATATAAATATATATATTTAATTCATAAATGCATGATTGTCTTCTAATATTATCATCATTTCTCAGATTCTTTTAGGTCGGTCTGAAGTTGCTGGATGGGGAGCCTTTATAAAGGTTGAGATGTTTTTAGTTTTGTTTATATTTTCTTGTCCATTTTTACTTAACACACATTTTAATTGATTATTTTGTTTAAAAACGTAATAACAAATAGATCCATAAAAAAAATCTATATGAATTTCAACCAACTAAAATGTGTTAAGAATAGTGTGGCTAAGAGTGTGATTATATTATTTTATTTTTCTTCAACTATCAGTATTCGTTTCATTAGACTCCTAATCTGATTCGGAAGTTAGTTCTAAAATCAACTGGTTTTAGTTCTCTGTCAATCATAGTTGTAGGGTATCGAACTGTAATTCTTTCTATTAAGTTAAACGTCAATCACCATCAGACCAACTAAGAATCAATTGTTATTGCTCTTTATTTTAAAATGATGTGAAATTGTTTCTTATCACTAATTTTTAATTATTTCAGAACCCCGTAAAAAAAGATGAATATTTAGGAGAGTACACAGGTGAATTAATCTCTCATGCAGAAGCAGAAAAACGTGGTATATTATATGAGCGTGCAGGCTTCTCTTACCTTTTTGACTTGGATGATAAGGCAAGTGTCTCATTGAATAATTTAATATTGTGATTAAATTAAATAATTTTTAATCAAATGAACAAAAATGTTAAATGAAATCAATTAAATTAATTTATTTAATAATTTTATTTTCTTTTACATCTTAAAAGCTATGATGCATGGGTACTCCATTTGAGGAAGAGTACCGATACCGGGTACGTACCCGTATCAGTACCGAGTACATATCCGTATCTTAATTTTTGCCCATATATACATATTAGTTTTCTAAAAATATCGTACTCCGTACCGGTATCCGTATCGGATACGGATACTGATACCGTACCCGCACTTAGGCAACACAGCTTAAAAGTAACATTTAAATGAAAAATTAATCATGAACAATTTTAAAAAGCTCACATTTTATATTTCACCTCAAACCTCCATATATGTTGGATTGGATCGACGTTTTATTTATTTAAAAGTGTGTTGGGTTGATGTTAGATTTTAAACTTGCTATGTTAGTTCTATTGTGCCATTTTTTGTTGTTGATAAAGCTCAATTGTGCTTATTGTTTTGTTATCTTTCTATTAAGTTTCATTATAATCTAACTTCTCATTATTATTTTTTTAATTTTTTTTTTCAGTACTGTATTGATGCTTATCGTATGGGAAACAAGTTAAAATTTGCAAACCACTCATCAAAGCCCAATTGTTACCCAAGGGTCAGTCTACAATTCTTTTTTTAAGATACATATACTGAAAAAAAATAATTAATACTATATTATACACGTTAATTAAGGTTTTGACATAATTAATATATATCTTTGAAATTACTATTTATTGATATAAAAAATGAAGAAATTACTAATTTTTATCTTATTAATTACAACAATTGACAAAAAGATTTCTTTTTTTTTTTTTTCAAAAAAAAATAAATGAATTAGTGAGGTGCACAAAAAATGCTGAAAGTCTTACTGCATATTTGTTTTTAGTCGATACAATGATTCAATTCAGTGAGACTCCCTCTCATAGTCTAACAGTAGTATTTGATCAAGAACGTAAAGAATCTCACGTTTAACTGCTTAAGAGAGATTTACTGTGATATATGACAAGTGTGAGTTAAAGTATCAAACTAGATAATATAAGATTTGATGTTTGACATCATATAAATGAGACCGTAAGAAAACCTAAAAATTTAATATTTTAAAATTTTTATTATAATAATTACCATATATCATCATAATATTATAAAAATGACATATAAAATTATAAATTGATATTTTTTTTTTCTAAATGATTTATAATAAAAGACGAAAGAAGTAACATTGGACAAATGGTTTGCTTTTTGTATAGGGTTTATTTGTTGGAGGAGACCATAGAATAGGCATATATGCCAAGGATGACATTAAAGCTGGTGAAGAACTTTTCTATGATTATCACTATACCAAATATCAAAAAACACCTAAATGGTTTCGTGAACTATCCAAGGAAAAAGAATCGAAAAATTCTCGTGGCAAAGGAAGGATTGGTTCAAAGATCAAGTAATTTAAGTAAAGTGTTTAGATTTTAAATTTTGGATAAGGTTATTTATTGGAAAATCAACACATGAATTGTTTAATACTTGTACTAGTATTGGAATTTATTGATAGTTTTATGTTCTTGATGCTAAAATTTACAACTTTCATGAATGTCATGATTTTGACCATTTCTAACGGCAAGACTAGTTTGAGTGCAAGAGGCAACTCATGAATCGATACATACTGCCATATTGATAAAAAATTGAACACAACATATAAATAAGACAACTTTAATAAGTGATGAACAACTTCATTTACTTATCTTCAAATGAAACCAGGTATATTGTATTGTATAACTTATTGGATGTAGTAAATAATATTTTTTTTTGAACCAGCCAAAATGAGATATATATATATTAAAAAATACAAAGTCTCCCTAGCACAAGAAGTGCTAAGGTAGACTACCAACATTTACAAAGAGTCAAGAAGCTACAGAAAGATAACCAAAGAAGTTTATAAAAGGCCCAAGCAGAGCAAATGACTAGACCACCAGCTGTGACAGTTAGAAGCTAAAGTAACACTCGTCGCCTTCAACCACCTGAAAGAAAATAGCTTGATCTTGTCCAACAACTGATGAGTAGTGCATGCTGAACCACGGAACAACCGGTGATTTCTCTCTGTCCACACAACCCAAACACAGGCAAGCCAAATGAGCTGCAAAAAAGACCGATGTGCCCGAGAACCTTCTGCTGAATAAGTAAACTGGACAAAGTGATCACGTAAAGAGGTGTACTCCACCATCGGGATGCCGATCCACGAACGCACTAATGCCCAAAGGGAACCAAAAGTAGTACAAGAGATAAACAAGTGATGCGCCGACTCCGCCTCGCCACAACCAGAAACACAAAGATGAGATGCAGTAGGTAAGATGCCTCGAGTGACCAGGTTGACTTTTGTGGGCAACCTGTCACGCAGTAGACGCCAAGCAAAGATGGATACCTTCAACAGAATCTGAGGATGCCAAATGAGTTTGTCTGCGTCATCAATGGGAGCCGAGTCCTGGGAAGTCAAGAGCTGGTATGCTCCTCGAACAGTGTAGCCTATGTCTGGGTCAGGCTGCCACTGCCACCTATCTGAAGACTGATCCTGCAATGAACGGGTTAGAAGTAAGGACTGACACTGTAGCAAATAATATTAAAGATGTAAGAAAATGGAAGAACAAAAAAAAAATCAATAGGCCATAGTAAGTCAAAAGAAAAATAGATGAAAAATCATAGTAAGAGTTCATCCATAGGATTACTACGCTCTCGTAACATGGGGCTACAATTGTAGCAGCCCCATACTACTCTGAAACCTAAATTTCTAACCCTCATAAACCTAGATCGTTGAAGCACATAAATCATACATTTTACAAATCTAAAACATTTACTAATCACTAACCAACATCTAACTAACCACCGACATAAACAAATCATCCTAAGTAAGCTAACATAAAAACCCTCACTACCAAATACTAATACAAACCTCCATTTAACTCAATAACCCTCTACATCTATGAATTGTAAGATTTTGAGTTAAAAACTTGCAAATAATTTTTTAAAATTTTTATGCTCTTTTTCCTTGATATTTTAGGACGTTCATTTGACAAGTTGGCTTTTGACTAGACATATGATGACATGCCACACTTACATGACTTTTAATTTATTTTTGAATAAATTTTTATCGACACATAGATAAATATATATTGTCACCTACTATATACCTATTTATGTTTTTAAAAGAAAAAGAAATTAAAAAAATTGCAAACTCATTCATCTTTTTCTTAAACTCAAACTCATCTCTTCATCCTTCATCTTCTTCAAACCCATCTTCATCACCCAAACCCAAATCTTCATCTAAACTTGGGACAGATCCAGACATTTAATAATGGTGTGGGCAAATATCAAAGAAATTATAAACTAAATTATATTGAAAATAAGAATAATTAATATTGTTCAATTTAAACTAAATTACAATAAAAATCGTCTATCATCCATTTTTTGAACATGAGCTAAAATAACACCATTGCTAAAAAAACACCATTACTAATTGTTTCTAGAACATCTCTTTCTATAAAAATTACAAGACGGTCATACGATCATTTAACCACTGGTCCCATTTTGTTACATAGCTGACTCTTCACAAACTTTATTGTTGAAAAAACACGTTACATTCTTGCAGTTGCCACCGGCAAGACTAAAACCAACTTCAAAAGCTTATAAACTATATCAAATATGTTGCACTTATTTGTTCCTGATGGCGGAGCTTGACTAATATATTAAGGTGAGTCGCAACGGAGTTTTTTTTTATGGGAGTTAAAAATGCGCAAACAACTAATCTTGAAAAGTTTCAATAATATATTAAATCAAAGAAAAACTCAAGAAATTATAAACATATATAAAATTACATAAATCCTTAATTTTGATAGATCTCAATAACATATCAAATTATTTTAAATTTATGTAAAATTTTATATATATTTTATCTATATGATATATAAACTTTTAATTTTAATGATAAACTGTATACTCGTTAAAAGTAATGAGTATAAAAAGTATAGATAATATGTATATATACAATAATAGCTAACTCAAATATAAAAATAAAAATTCCACGGCCACAATATGCCACCATATAGGTCCGGCCCTGAATTCTAAACCCCTCAACATCATCAAATTTTTTCATTTCTACCCACAAAATAAACATTCATCCTCAATGTTCAAAAACCTTTAATATTTCATCTCATGGTTAGAACAATTGTTCATAAATTCCAGAAAAATCACAAAACAATAAGAAATTATGTGAAGGAGTTGAAGGAAGAATCAAATAACTCAGATATAGAAATTAAACAACTTAAAACCGAACAACTTAATTAAATCTAAAAAATAAATTAGATATTAAAAGAAACGGAAGCTGAGAATGAGTTTAAACCAGTACATGACCATAAGGTGGAGATTTTGCACTATACTTGTTCACTGCACTTATTTGAAATCCCATAAAACTAAAACATGAAAAAATTGGACATCAAGCATTTGAGAGGAAAATTAATGTTCCTAATGAGTAGCTATTGCGTTCAAAACATGTGCAAGTATACTATACACGGTTAAAATATAACAAGTGATAAAAATGAGTATGATTATAAAATTGGATTTTTATTATTTCAATTGCAAGAAACACATGAAAGTTACATCTTAGATGTACTATTTGCATCCATTATAATTGATTTAATTCAATACTTTTCCAGGGAAAACATAGGGTACCAACGGTCGCAGATTCCCAATAACATCCACCAGTGTTATTTATATACCAGTCACATTGTGTGCAATCCATGTGCTTTTGAACGTAAATGTCAAGATAATGACGATAGCGACTTTCTGGCCATGTAAAGCCGCAGAAGAATAATGTCGATGAAAAGAATGGAAATGCTGATTTCCTAAATGTAAACGTGTACTTTCCTCCATGTGCGAGTGTGTGAAATCCAAGATCATCATCTTTGGATTTACAATGAACGGTCAAAGGGGTTGAAGTTGGATTTAAATTATTAGTAATTGAAACATGTATAGGATAATTTGCTATGGTCTCTCTAGTCACAAATGCTAGTATTGAAATCAACACAGTTGTGAGTTTTAGGGCAATTAGGTTTGGATATGCCATGACTAGATGCACAATACCTAAAAGCCTTATAACAATCTTAATTTATAGAATAATAAATACTCCTTTCAAATTTTTAAAACGCACAAATTAATATTTATTTATTATTATGTTATGGCCTACAGTTAGATTGACCTACAATTTTGTTTATTTATTTATTATGTTTTGACCTACAATTAGATAACCAATCATTTATGTTTTTGCTTAAAATACACAGAAAATATCGGTTGACCAACTATCAAATGGTTATTTCAATTAAATGTGCTGAAAATGATAAATTATAGTATATAAATTATGAGATAGAATAAAAAAAATACCAAGGTGTCAAAGTTAGTTTGACATTAAATCTGAAAGGAGTAAAACTATTTTGAAAAAATTAAATATTTTTATATTTTGTTTTACAATCTTTTCAAATATAGCAGATTCATGACATTCATGTGAATCATCATGTCCATAAAGACAATGAAATTAATTCAAAACAAAAGGGGCTCTTTAGCCACTATAATATCACTTGGAGTTTCGATCCTTTTAACTTTGAATCCATGGCATAGTGACTATGAATGTTTGGATGAACATTTCACTCTCTAGGTGATAGGTAGAGGAAAAATCTTCCATTTAAGGAAATATTGTTAGATGAATAAAAAAATATTTTATTTTCTGAAATTGTTTAATGATTATTTTAGATCTTTGGAGATGTCAAATTAAACTTTGACATCTCATTTGATTCTATCCCATTTTTTTTCGAAAGGTTGATCCTAAATCCCATTATATATGAAATTTTATATACAAAAGGTAACCTAAAAACAAAATATTAGTCTCGTGAGCATAACTCAATTGGTAGGACATTGCATTATATATGCAGGGTGCCGGGGTTTGAACCCCGGTCATTCCACTTATCCACTTTATGAGTGAAATTTATAGCCACTAGGCTACATGACAAATTTTTTTTTTAATAATATAATATTTATAATAATATGTAAAAGTTTAGTCAAAATATTTCCATAGAGTAATAAAATGATAATTCTTTTGTTCATAATTTTTTTTCTAATTTATCCCTTTATAATTTGCGAGTATTAATCTATCAAACAATAATAACAAGTCATATAATTATTTATTTAAATATATTCATGTGAAATAAGTTTTTAAACAAACTAACAAACCATGTCAGACTTTCAAAAGGCTAGAGTCAAGCCTACAAAATAAGCCTATATATGACAGGCCACAAGACATACTCAGACCTTCAATTTTTTGACATATCAGACTTAGGCTTAGCAAAACTTAACTCGGTTTAACCTATTATCAACCCTAGTTCTCGATAAGATCAAACAAAATTAGGAATATATAACAAAAATTCAAAGTTCACACTTCAATTCATCAATTCAAAATCACTTTGAAGATTAAAATTCCAGTTAAAATCTTAATAAAATCATCTTACATCATATATCAAATAAAATCTTAATTTAAAATTTAAGAAGTGAAAGATGACATTGACTCTCATATCTCAATGTCCACAATCCTTTTTTAATATACACACTTTTTTCGTAGACTCTTTACCATTTTGAATATATTTTGTAAACAAACTTTTTTAAGTTCATCAAATAAAATACGTCTTTGAATTTGACTATAAATAGTTTAGATATATATTTTATTCATTAAACTTAAATTTCTTTTACTTATATTTAAAATCGAAAGAAATAGTTATTTATTTATACTGCATTTTCTATCTAGCATCCACTCCAAATTGTAGATTGATAAGATATGGCTGCCTATATCATTATAATTTTTTAAATGAAAAATAAACTGGTGGATTGTAAATTTGGTAAGGAGAGTATCAGAACAATTAAATATCAACTGGTCTTTTTTTTTTTTTCAAAAGAATCGAATGAAAAGTGAAAGCAACTCAGAGAAAAATCATATATACACTTACTCATTTTTTTGTCTGTTTTTAGTTACAAAGCAAAAGACTCACCTTTGCTTAAATGCTTTCTTTTTTTTAATTACGAGATAAATAAAATTTAATAAAAAATTTGTTTTATAAAATTTGTTTTTGAAAAAATTTGTTTTATAAATCTGTTATAGAATTGTTTTTGCACAACCCATTATCCGGCCCTGCTGAGATCTAAAGTATTTTTTTGCATGTCAACTCTACTAATCATCAACATTTTTTTATTCGAAGTCTCGAATCGAATACTACAAGGTTGATGAGGTACTTTTTTTCCAAACAAATGACCTTAGAAAATATGCCACTAATCATCAACATCTAAAATATTCAAAGAGGTTATAAGATTAGTTTGATGGTTGAGGTATACAAGTGAAGAAGTAAATTGATAAAAATGATCTCAGATTTAATTTTCACCATCAGTAAAAATCAACAGATTAACAATTAGTATATTATTATTGACCAATTTAAAACTAATATATAAAATATTCAATAGATTGTTCTAACTTAACATTATCATCACTACTCTTTTACATTAATTGATGACATGATAGTGTGGAACAGAATAACCCCTTTTGCCACCCTCCCCAAACTGTCGATCCTCTCTTGTGTGAAAAATACTAAGAAAGTTATAGATGAATGATCTCACTATCAAATTACACTAGTCTCTACTACTTATACAATTATAAGTGGAATGCAAATCGACGATATCATTCAAATAGCTCTTTTAAAATCAGTGCTCTAATGGATCAGGATTCAGTAAAGTGAGAAGGTCCATGCAGTCATGCAATCACAGATATCAATGGATGTCTGATAAAAGATCGGACGGTATTGATTTAACTACAATGACTTTAGCTATTTTTTTGAGAAATGCTGAATTTCATTAATAAATATAGAACAATTACATATGACTGAGAGGTAAACGGGCGACAAGTTGCGCCGCTACCCCTTTTTGAATAGCAAATCCAATTCTCTTAAAAACAACATTTATAGCGAACACAGCATTGCTATTCATAACATTTTGAATTCTTTGTACGTAGGAGACTCACAACCTCTGGTGCTAGGAAACCAAAAGTGTCAAATGCAAATGGTATAAAAGAATGTTGATTGTCTGAACATGCTTTCTCATGTTTGGCCACTTTGCATGAAGCAACTTTCAGGGCTGCCTGTCCCACAGTAAAAGTCTCAGTCCCCAATCCAACAAGTGACGAAACTCCAGTCAAATCCACACATGCATGCTTCCCGCCTACCCACCCATACACCATAACATCCGCCGGTCTGAGAGTCGATCGTCCTTCCTACGGGTCAGTTAAAAAGTTCACAGGCGCCTCCTTTTTTACCGATATTCCTACACGCCTAAAAATATCAACAGAACATCCCGGACAAAGACGTGCCTATATTTGAAGCCTGGAAGCTCTCTGCAATGCACGACGTGCTCCCCAAAGTTATCCAGGTACGCCTTAGGACAAACAGGACAAACTTCATCAATAGGAAATAAAGAGATCATTTAGCTATTTTAAATGAAATTTGATTTACAGCTTTTAAACCATCCGATCTTGATCGAACGACTACAAATAAAATGATTGCACGGAAAAACGACTACACGTAATCCAATTCGAGGCTCTACTAGTTACATAAAAACATCCATATCATAATGAAAATAAGGAGTCTAAGTGTGTGTTTGGTTCAGCGGTGGCGAGAATTGAGTTTGATAGAATTGAGTTTGATAGAATTGATTTTGATAAAAAGTGAGTTGAGTGTAAAGTGATTTATGTTTGGATATCTTTATTGTAAAAGCAATTTAGATAAAAAATGTTGTTTGAATAATTTGAACCAAAATTGTTTTTAAAGTGTAAATTACCAAAATGGCCTTAATCATATAAAATTAAATCACACTACTTTTTTTTTTTTTCACCGGAGCACTCTATATACTTGAAAAAGTTAGCCCAATAGTTTTGTGATTTCTCAAACAAAAAACGCAACCCAATTTTTTAAATAAAAAAAAAACAAAAAATTCAATGAAAACGTGTTCTTCTCTCTCAATGGCACCAATCCACTCTCCATTTTCTAGAAAACTCCATAGTTTTATACCTCAAATCACTCCTCAAATCTACATCTCAAATTCAAACTTTTCTTCTTCCTCCATCTTTCAATCTTCTTCTCTCCACACTCAATCTTCTACCGTGTGCGTGGATGTGTTGCAACGTTTATGTTGATGCAATTCAGTTCAAGGGCAAAATAGACAACTTGATGGATGCAAACCTGAAGTGGGGAAACGTGATTTCAAGAAGCTAAGAATTGTAGCTTCACTTTAACTCGCGTTTGAGTAAGAAACGTGCGGTGACGGTGGTGAGAAAAAGGAGAGCCAAACATCACGGAATCGCGTTTACGCAGCTTAGACGCGCGTTTCACCTCTCTCACCGCGTAACCAAACAGACACTAAATTCTCTTCAATCATCTCTTTTATATTTTTCATCTTACATTAATCTCAACCGTTCATTCATTAAATAATATCATCAAACTATATAGTTATATAATAAACGGAGATGAGTGATAAAAATTACAACAAATAAATCCAGACCCCGAAATGGACTTTACTGTAATTACAACAAATAAATAAATAAAATAATATTCCTGATTCAATGTACCAAAAGAAATTAAAAAAATAAAATTAATATTCTTGATTCCAACATCTTTGTAATTACAACAGCAACGTAAGATCCACACAAATCAAAGCCAATCAGGTCCAACAACACCAACCCACCGCATCACACCAACCCCTTTTTTGGTTTCCTTTTTAATTCTTCATTCCTTTTTTCTTGGCCTCTCTCTCTCTCTCTCTCTCTCTCTCTGGGTTACTTCATTCATTGGTTATTCTTCATCATCTCCATTTTCTAACATCGATCTCTGTGACCCATTTTCATTTTCACACGTGATTTCTGTTTATCAAACTTGGGTTGTCTTCAAAATTCTATCTTGGGGTGCATGTCACCCTGCTTTTTGAATATTATTGTAAAAGTCTGATTTTTTTGTTTTTGGGATTTGTTGTATTTCAATGGGCTGTTTAGATGATGGGCGTTTCAATGTTGAGCTTGAAAATGGAATGAAGATTTGTTGTGGTGAAAATGGAAAAGATGGTGCTGTTATTGAAGATGCTGTTAAGGTTTTGTTGATGGGTCTTGGTGAAGATATTAATAGGGAAGGTATTAGAAAGACACCACTTCGTGTTGCCAAAGCCCTTCGTGAAGGAACTAGAGGTAACAAAAAGTGTTTTTTCTTATTCTTAAAATATATAGTTAGTAACTTAGCTCTTGAGTATGTGTTTCATTCTATTGTGGTAAAAATTGATTTTGATTGAATTTGTAAAATTTAAGTTAGTTAAAAGTAAGTTTAAGATAAAATGATATATGGTTGGATAGATTCATTGATAGTGAGTTTAAAGATAGATTTGAGTATAAAATCACGTTTTGGAAGTAAAAGCTAGCTACAAATTATAGCTTTCAATTTAGAATAAACTCCAGAGACAAATTCAAAATCTAATTTTGACCCCCCAATGATATCAAAATTGATTTTATAAGTCTTCAGAATCACTTTTGGCCAAAAGTGAATACAACCATGCATTATATCATATGTGCTTTTGTTTTTTTGCTGTCCAATTTACTTAATTAGATGGTGATGTGAGTTATATCTGTTTAAATTTGGCTTTACAGTGTTTTATGAGTAGTAGATTTTTGTTTGTCCTGATATCAAAGTTTGGATCTAATCTACTGTCATATAATATTCATGTTAGTTAGCTGGATCTTTTACTATCTTATTCCTATGAAAAAGTCAAAGAAAAAGATGATTATGAGTTTATTTATTTGTATATTGTTAGATGACAATTTGTTATTTATCTACAGGCTTTCTGCATTCCCTAGCACTTTTTACATGCATGTTTGTCCATTTCTTACGAGTGGACAAAATTAAAGGGGGACATTGGTAGTGAATACTTTGTATTAATTCATCTTGTCAACTTCCATCGTACTATTTTGGTTTAGATCTTGTTTAGGAAAAGCTTAATTGCTTGCTTAGCCAAAAAGGGTATATTTTTTTATACGCTTCTCTTGAGTTTACTGCTATGCCGTGGTGACCTCAAATGTCAACTTTGTGAGCGGTTATTGTTAAGTGTTTTATCGGTAAGGTGGTATAGACTACAGTAGAAACTTCTAGCAAGTGGTTTGCTTGTGTTTGGGGGATCTTGCACCACTTGGTCCTTGTTCAGGAGTGCGATTGTTAGGTGTTTCTGACATTCCATGATTCAAAACCTATTTGAAATTTTCTGTGTTTGAAACACATAGGTGCTGTATATACTGGGAGAATAATTTGATAATATATATATAGGACTGATGTGCATCACAAAGGCAAATTTCACTAGGTGAAACTACGACCAAGAATTCTAGGTATTCAGGTTAGAAAGTGTAGAGAGAGAACTCCGAGAGATCTGGATTATCAGCTATTCAGGGAAAAGGGAGTTCTTTACCTTATAAGAAGATGACATTTAGTCATTCTTCTTTTCATATTGTATTTCATAGCTGAATCATGAAGTTGCACCATGTACTGGTCTATGTTTTTTTTTTCATGGAAATTGTTCATCCGTCAATCTGTTTAAGGGACCAATATCTGGTCATTTAGGTATCTTCAATTTGTCGGCTTTTGCATTTCTTTTTCTGCGCACCTGTGCTGGTGATGCAGGCAAGCAGGCTTTTATTATTCACCGACACTCCGCATTACACTGTGCTAATTGAAAATTATAATATATTCTTCGATACTTCCATTACTAATCATAAGGATCTATCTTCTTCCAGGTTACAGGCAAAAGGTGAAGGATATTGTTCAAGGTGCTTTATTCCCTGAAGCTGGTCTTGATAATATAGTTGGTCATGCTGGTGGAGCAGGTGGACTTGTGATTGTCAGAGATATTGACTTGTTTTCCTATTGTGAGTCATGCATGCTTCCATTCCAGGTCAAGTGTCATGTAGGTTATGTTCCCTCTGGTGAAAGAGTTGTCGGTTTAAGCAAACTCTCTCGTGTTGCTGATGTATTTGCAAAACGACTCCAAGAGCCTCAGCGTCTCGCAAATGAAGTTTGTTCTGCTTTGCATCAAGGAATAAAGCCAGCAGGTGTTGCCGTCATATTTCAATGTACTCACATCCACTTTCCAGACATAGAATCAGTCTTTCTCGACTCAAACCACCAAGGATTGGTTAAGATACTTGTTTCCGCTGGGTCCGGAGTTTTTGAAAACAAAAATGCAGATGAATGGGCTGATTTCTTTAGTCTCCTCAAATTTAGAGGTATCAGTATGGAAAAAATCCACTTTAGAGGATCATCTGACTCGTCCTGGTGTCCTTCTCAATCGGCCAAAGTTTCCTCCAAAATAGGAACCGTAAACCCTGCAATGGTCACTGCAGTTGCTTCAATTATCAAATCTTTGGGAGAAGATCCATCGAGGAAAGAGCTTAGAGGGACTCCAAGTAGATTTGTGAAGTGGTTGATGAACTTTCAGAACAGCAACTTTGACATGAAGTTAAACGGTTTTCTCAATGGCGGGATCGATTCTTTAACCGCAAAAAAAGAGGTTGACATGAACAACAACAAAATATGCTCTGAGCTGAACTTAACATTTTGGTCACAATGTGAACACCATTTACTTCCATTTCATGGCGTTGTTCACATAGGTTACATCTTATCAGATGGATTTAGTCCTATCGGAAAATCTCTTTTACAATCGATAGTACATTTTTACGGTTTCAAGCTTCAAGTTCAGGAGAGGCTTACTAGACAGATAGCTGAGACAATTTCACCGCTGATCGGCGGAGATGTGATAGTAGTTGTAGAAGCAAGTCACACATGTATGATTTCTAGAGGTATTGAGAAGTTTGGAAGTAGTACTGCCACTATTGCTGTTTTAGGACAATTTTCGACCGATCTTGCCACAAGGGCTTCCTTCTTGCAGAATATTCCAAGTCCTACATCTTCAGAGCATTGATTCTTGTTTGAACTCATTTGAAATAATTTAGCACTAGCTCCAATTGTTGTTTGTATTTTGAAGTTTTGAAGTTGCTCAAATTTTGTTTCAGTTTACATAGAATTATAGCCAGAAATTGTCTTTTTCATGGTTGTTATACCCTAAATCCCTTGAGAAAAGTTGGATTTACATACTTTCCAACTTTGGTAGTAAAATGTTGTTTAAGTTTACCCTGAAAGTTTTGTTGATGTTGAGGTTAGAATGATTGTTATGAATTCTGATTACTTTATTTATATGAAGGTTCACAGCATCTTGTTTTGCATGCAAATGCTTCAGTAGTACAATAGCAGTGGAATGTTTTTTCTTTCCTGATAAGATTCACATGTCATTTTATTGAAAACAATTTGGTTTGAATTGGAAAAAGCAACAAGAATGAAATCTATTTCATATAATAGATTATTTTTTTACAAGAATCAATTTAGATATATTTATTTATACACATTCTTGTGTAATAGATACCATACTAGTAAATAGATCTAATCGTTGTTTTGAACTGGTCATGGTTATGTAAATGGTATCGAAATGTATTAGTCAAGTTAACCAGGATGAGTAAAGTTCTTGGAACCATTTGGCATCAATCAGATATTTTCAATAGTAGATACTGTTAGTTGACCCTAGTGACAGAGGAGTTCCACAATCCACCATCACTCTCTCATAAACTCGTTTATTTTTTGTCTAGTAGCCTATTGGCTAGACTCGCCTTTTAAGTGTGAAAAAGTGGGGGATCCGAAGTTTGAACTTCAATCCCTGCAATAATGAAAATTCCTGTAGAACTTGCCTAATAATTGAAAGTTGATTGGGAAATATTGCACTGCTGGCATTTTTAAAAAAAAAAAAAGACTTTTCTACTTTGGATTTCAACCATGTACAGAATTACCATTACAAGGAACAAAAATGATAGACCCCACATGCTTAGTATTGTCAATTCAATGGTAACCAAGTACTCCTATTTACAACTCCTTTCACCTAGCTCCATAACAAAGTATTTACAAGTCATATCAGCAATATTCATAGCTACCATATATGCCGAATTTTATGCCACTCTATCTTCGGTTCCTTTTTAGGAACTTTCAGATTTCGACGCTCTATGTTGGGTTCTTTTTTAGGAACATCGACATTTAGATGCATGTCTTCAACTGTTCTACCACACGTTTGCGGTTGAGGTGTCTGCGCTTGAGGGGCATGGTACTGCTGCATGAACTTATTTTGTTCCAAGCCAATGCAAAATCCTATTCCTAGTATCAGCAAAATCATGAATAGTGATAGAGATTTTTTATGAACCTGCAAGCACCAACAGTTTGCAAACTCAATGAGGTGTTGTTAAAATGTGCCTTAAGTCACTGTTTAAGAAATATAAAATCAAGACAGTGTTTGTTTGACGGTCTCGATTATAAGCAATGTTTGATGGTCCAAAATACAAGCAAATTTTACTACTTTCACCATATTTCAATCAGTCATATCAAACTTAAAACAGCTTTTGTTATCAGCTTGTAGTTATAAATTTTGAGAAATAGCACAAACCTTATTCATAACATTGCTTTTCTGAGGAAAATTCCTGTCAGCATGCTCAAGAGTATATCTTAACATTCCGATTATAGCAGATTCAGTCACTAGGTCATCACAGTCTGCAGGATATATAATTAAGCACTTGTTAAATTTATATATTGATTTGATGATATCAAAGAATATTCAATGAAATAGAGATGGTAGCAAAGCTGAAAGACTACCTGGGATGTCAAAAATTTGCTTTGTTGGTGGAATTCCTAATAACTCCGCCAAATATGCACGAACACGAGCACGGTCAGAGAGTGATAGGAGATCGCCATGAGTTAAAACAAGTGCAGGTTTGTCATCTGCAAGCAATAGAAATGAACTATCAGATCGGCTACTATTACGAACCGCGATGAAATAAATAACTCTAAAAGGGTTATTGTAAGAGGATAACACAAGCTTGTCCGGAAAATACCTTTAAATGACAGGTATGGGCAATTGAAAGTAGAAACAATTGCTTCAATATACCGTGCCTCCAAATCACCGCAAGCATTCTCCATCGCATTCAGAACCGAAAGACCATTTACGACACATATAACAAAATTAACTTTTCTTCTCGTACTAGAAAAGAAACCTTTCTTGCCACCTTTACACTTCAAACTCTTACTCAGTCTTTGACTATCTCTACTCCTGATAGAGAATTTGTAAAACTTGACGTAAATATTAACATACGAGAATATTGAGAATGTTAACCGTTAAGTACTTTAATTATATTCAAACCTGACAACAAGCTCTCCATGACGAACACCTTCTGTCATCCAATTTTTAAGCATTTTACTATTCTCATGTGAGTTATCCGACAAACTACGTGTATCATACAGACAGATAGAATTTGATTCTCTCGGAATCATAAACTCGCGGAGGAAGTAAGTTCCATCCCCAATAAGTGAATTATCTGGCATCAAAGGATAAATGTAATCGAAATTTCATTAGTCAATGTAAACAAGATATATCGATGTCTGAAATTCCACGAAAAAACATACATGATATTTGTGCTCTTTCAGGTGCGAATTTGTCGTCATCAAACACCTTAGATATTCTATTTATGAGACTACTTTTCCCAGATCCACTCAGACCAACCAATACGAGGCACGTTGTCTCTGGAACATCATAATCACATAACTTTAAGGCCCCGACCTTCTCAGTCCATGTTCCAGGCCTGTACCTGTGTTACAATCAAACCACAATCACGATAAACTTCATTCAGATTTGCAGATAAAAATAATTGAAATTTGAGCTAAAATCAACACCTCGAGATTTTTTCTTTCGCCTCTTTCAGATTCTTGCTATCAATCTTCAATTCATCATAACTTTGCAGGATTTCTTGGTAGATACTAAGTCTCTTCCTTTCACTGATAACAAAATCAGCAGCAGAATAAGAAGTCTCTGTACTTTCTTCACTAACTTCTCCAAAATCTAATCCATTTTTCTCATTCACCCTATTGTCATTATTCTGCAAGCTCAAGGTATCCCTGAAACATTAGAAATAACATAACCATCATCAAGTCACTTTCAGAAATCAGAATGGTATGCAATATATCAACATGATTATTATCTATTTAGTTTAACTTCTATCTTAGGGGTACTTAGGGTTCATAACTTAAGGAAAAGTACAAGTGTCCAAGTCCAACCAACACGTTGGATTCAAGTGGTTAATGAGCACTCTCTAGGACAAATCGTTCGAGAGAACCCGAATTTCATTCCTGGTAAGAACAATTTTTTATCAGACTTTACTCACCTCACGGCTGAACTCCGAATTAACAGACCCCTTCCCCCGGTAACCAGAGCATTAACACAACAAACAAAAAAAATTTAAATTTTGGGAAAAGTCCATATAAGGATTTTGTTTTCTTTTCCTTAAATGAAAGAGCCTATGAAAAATTCTTAAAAAATCAGTTTAAAAAATTCTTAATTATCATATCATACTTTTCTCAAGCATAATTAAACTACAATAATAATGATCATAAAAGAAACTATCATGGTGTTATGATACTTGTTTAATCTTGTACATAATTGGTAAGAACTGAACAAAAAGTGAGGTAATTGAAAGAATTGAAACAAGAACACAATAAATAGCCACTGATCATGATCAATCACAGACACTACCTGGGAGCGAGTGGGGAGGAAAGAAAGGGAAAATCTTCATCCAAACAAGAATCTTCATGTGTACCACCACCCATGATGATGATTATGATGATCGTGATGATGATGATGGAATTCAATGGTTTTGGAGTGAAGTGAAGATAACTTTCAAGCTAAGGAAGAAGAAATGAGGAATCTTTCTACCCGAGTGAGTGGGTAATTTGTTGAATTGATTATTTTTTAATTTTTTTTACACAAACCATAAGTTTATTTTTATATTATATCATTTTAAAAATTCCAAAATGGATAAATAGTTTTTTTTTTGTCGTGCGAGATGTTATTACTTTTTTTGGTATTAATCGTCTGATTTACAAAAAAAAAAAAACAGTTGTGGTAATTTAAAATTCAGACACTGGATAAGTGAAACGAGGTGTTATTTTTTATCATGTGAGACATTATTATTGAATAGTAATTTTGATATATGAAAATGAATGTTTTACTCTATATTAAACTTGTTAACAAAATAACTCTCATTTCTGAGTGTTTTTCATAAGAAACATGAACAATCAAACAATCTAATTTAAGTGGTTAATAAATTTCATTTATAGTGTATATCCTCTATATATGGCTCCCCATGTTGTCTTTGCAATGACTCCAACTCCATTCCTCCCTTTAATTGACTGTTTGTTAGCATGCTTGTTATCCCTTTTCAAATATATTGACTGTTTGTTACCTCTTTCATTTTTTATAAAAATAATCACTTTTAAAAATATTATATTCGTTTGTCACAAATTTCAAAAATATTAAAAAAAAAACTACATTAAATGAGAAGTTTTTAAGAGTAACTTATTAAAAAAGGATTTTTTTTAGAGTAACTTATTAAAAATAGATTTTTTGAGAGAAGAGAAAATACATATAAAAAGATGAATTAATTTTGTAATAAAAATTAAGAGTTTTGTATATATAGGATAAGCCCAAAAACCTCATAAAATAGTGTTTTTATGTAGAGTGTTTTTTTCTCAAATTTCGTATTTTTATAAGGTCCGCTACTTAAGTAGCGGAATGGTAAAATAGGAAATGTCATTATTGATTTGAAAAAAAATACGCTGAGCTATGCCAAAAGGGTGCAATGCCAATGGGATGTCATGGCCCATGGAGAGGAAAAATTCTCTTCCCATCCCAACACTCTTTTATCCCTTGAAATTACATTTTTCTCCATACGAAAAAAGTTTAGAATATATTTGATGCTAAATTTTTACACAGGCCTTTTCTCTGCCCATGATGAGTAGCAATTAGCAAAATAAGCAATCTAACAGCATGATGGCATTGGTATAGTATCACAAGTTAAGATGTGGTAAATAGCTCAATTTACTTTCACAAACAATCAAAGAGAGACCAATTTTTCAAAAGCACATATCATAAAAATTAAAGGATAAGTTATTGTACACAAACAAGCAATCTCAAGATTATTCAGATTGAATTTATAAACTAGAGTCTCAAATCTGTTGGGAGTTATTACAGTGTTTGTGACAAGCTTAATTAAGGCTGCTACTCCATCCATGCATGCTCCATTAATTTCAAATAATTAAAAGTTCACATGTAGCTGAATTCATTGGGCACAAAGATAATTCCTTGACAATTTGTAACTTTGTATCTGACTACTTAGATAGTAAGTTAGTAACTAACTTGATCACTAGTGACTAAGCAATCTAACTAACTTACAGTTATAATCATAACTAACTGAGTTACTTGAGGTACAAGTTAACTAACTAGTTGACTAGATACAACTATTATATTGATAAAGATAGAGTGTTTTCTTTGTATCACAGACATTATTTTATAGGAGTGAAGGACTTGAATTGAATACACCATTTTCAGTTTTGTATCCACTTCAAACTGGCGAAATATTCAGTGGTGAGTCTTCGACGAAAAATCATCCCCAAACTTATCAGCTGCAGTGTTATGGGAATACAACATAACCCTTAGAAGAAAAACAAAATATTGTGTGGTGCATTAATTGTAATTAATTAACCAATCCGAGAGATAATGCCCGCAAAACCAAGCATCATTTTAGCCTATTGATTTATGGCCATGCAAAAGCCCCGACAAAGTATCAATCATAATTAGTATTAAATTATTATCATTATTATTTTAGATTTGTATAAAGTCTATAGAGTCAATCACCTTAATTGTTGGAGATATTCGTTCCTTAATTTACTCCAATTAGGTTACTATACTTGTGTATATATATACACCTCTTGTAAACTCTCAAATGTAATGCAATATACAACTTTATTCATTCCTTTATATGGTATCAGTTGGTAACGTTCCAGCCCTACCCTGTTAAACCAGAAAACGCCATTTTTTTTCTTCCTTTGCCGCAACCCTTTGCCTCCCATGGCTTCCGATCTTGGCTCTCACTACATAGCTAACCCCTATGAACCCTCCAAACCCTTTGCGTGTATCACCCTCAGCGGTGTCACCAAGCTTCTCCCTACCAATTACCTCAATTGGAAACTCCAGGTAGAAGCCTTCCTTGATGGTTTTGATCTACTCAAATACCCTGATGGATCGTTTCCTGCGCCGACAGCAACGATCACCACCACCGCAACGCCCCCGGTAACATCAGAAAACCCTGCTTTTCAAACATGGCGTCGCCAGGATCGCCTCATCTATGGTGCCATCCTCACCACTCTTTCCGACGAGGTGGCCTCCTTGGTGTCCCAGACGAGGACCTCGCACGACCTCTGGGAGCTTCTCAAGAACACCTATGCCAAAGCCTCCCGTAGTCACCTTAAGCAACTCAAGGAACGTCTTCGGATGGCCTCGAAAGGTACTCAATCCATCACGACCTACATGCACTCTCTGAAGCAAACTGCTGATCTCCTCACCTCTCTCGGATCTGCTGTCTCCGTCGAGGACATGACCGACCATGTTTTGCGCGGCCTTGATGACGGTTACCGAGCAGTCATTGATGGGGTCAACGCAAGGGACACTCCAATCACCTTTGATGATCTCCTCGAAAAGCTCCTCATCCAGGAACTCTCTCTTGTTGCTGCTCAACGCCAATCACCTGCTCCTGTTACTGCGCTGCACGCTCAGACAAGGTCGACCAACAACAAGCCTCGACCAAGTCACGCACCTGCACCAACCAACCAACGCCCAGGTGATCGCAAACCATTCCTTGGTCGATGTCAATGGTGCAACACCAAGGGACACGTCCTTGCTGACTGCCAACTCTTTCGGACTCAACACCCCAGTGTCCCCGCACCTCCTCGTTCTTCTCCGAGCACCACTGGCCAGGCCCAGGCCCACACCGCTACTGCTGGCACATCCTCGTCTGGTTTTCTGCTCGACAGTGGAGCAACACATCATGTGACCAACGACCTTGCAAATCTGGCACTTCACCATCCATACACTGGCCCCGACTCACTCTTCATGGGGAATGGTTCAGGTTTAAACATCTCTCACTCTGGAACACTTTTAATTAATGATTTATCATTGTCTAATGCTCTTTGTGTTCCCTCCATGAAACAACAAATCATTTCTGTCTCTCAACTCACCAAACAAACTAACTCTGCCGTTGTTTTCTTACCAAACTCTTTTTATGTCATGGACTTGCAGACACGCCAAACAACCCATAAAGGCTCATGTGTGAATGGACTCTATCTGTTGCCCACGCCCTCACCTTCCGCCCACACCGTCCAAGTGGAATCCTCTGCTTCCTGGCATCACAAGCTTGGACACCCTTCAACTTCCATCTTTAAATTTATTCAGCAGCATTTTTCTTTAGGTTCAAATAAATTTTCGCAATCAGATTGTAATTCATGCCAAATTAATAAAAGTCATAAACTTCCTTTTCATGAATCGACTCTTACATCTACTTATCCATTAGAAATAATTTTTTCTGATGTATGGACTTCCCCTGTTTTATCTATTGATGGTCTTCGTTACTATTGTTTGTTTGTTGATCATTATACTCGCTATATATGGCTATATCCCATGAAACTAAAATCTGATGTGCAAACCATTTTTCCCAAATTTAAAACACTAGTTGAAAACTTCTACCAACACAAAATAAAAGTCCTATACACTGACAATGGTGGCGAATACATTGGTCTTCGTCCCTTTCTCAGTACTCATGGCATAAGTCACCACACCACTCCCCCTCATACACCCGAACACAATGGCATCTCTGAACGGCGGAATCGGCACATTGCCGAAACCGGCCTCTCCCTCCTTCACCACGCTGGCCTGCCCCTCACCTACTGGCCTCACGCCATGACCACTGCAGCCTACCTCATTAACCGTCTCCCTACCCCAATCCTCGGGCATCAATCACCTTACTCTAAACTCCTCCGCATTAGTCCGGATTATCATAAATTAAAATGTTTTGGATGTTTGTGTTTTCCCTGGATTAAACCTTATGCTAACCATAAACTTGCTCCAAAGTCTACTATGTGTGTCTTTGTAGGTTACTCAACTGATCAACATGCATATCTATGCCTTGATCCTTCAACTGGACGGATTTACACCTCTCGCCATGTCAAGTTCGTTGAAACTGAATTCCCTTTCCGTGCACTGGTGGCCCAACCGACCACGTCCACGACCTCACAGACTGGTCCCCTCCACCTGCCCATCTTGCCGACCATCGCTCCACCTACTACGAGCACCAACCCCACATCCCCGGATACCTCACTTGTTGAGCCTCCCTCCCCGTCTGGCATATCCTCCCCGACCACATCCCAATCCTCGTCCTCAAATACACCGAGCAATGAAACGACCAGCAATGACCCCCCTTCCTCCATACAGCCAACATTGCTCCCACAACCACCAACGACCTCTCCCCCAACAACGACCACTGAACCCCATGGCGGTGGGATCATCACCCGGTCCAAAAACAACATCGTCAAACCCATCCACAAACTCAACCTCCATGTCCGTCCCTCGTCCCCGATGGAACCTGGTACTATTACCCAAGCCCTTCGTGATCCGGACTGGCGTTCCGCCATGCAGGCTGAATTTGATGCCCTACATCGCAACAACACCTGGGAACTCGTTGGTCGTTCCTCTGCTCCGAATTTGGTTGGTTGTAAGTGGGTCTTTCGCATCAAGCGAAATCTAGATGGGTCCATTGATAGGTACAAGGCTCGATTGGTCGCTAAAGGTTTCCATCAACGCCCTGGTTGTGACTACACAGAAACATTTAGCCCCGTCGTCAAACCAGTGACAATACGGATCATCCTCGCCTTGGCAGTTCGACAAGGATGGTCCGTCCGCCAGCTTGATGTTAACAATGCCTTTCTTCAAGGGACGCTCAACGAGGAGGTCTACATGGATCAACCACCTGGCTTTGTTAACAAAAGCTTCCCTGATCATGTCTGTCGCCTAAAGAAGGCGCTCTACGGGTTAAAGCAAGCTCCTCGCGCTTGGTATATGGAACTTCGTGTATTCCTGCTCTCCATTGGCTTCGTAAATTCCACCGCCGATGCTTCTTTGTTCATTCAGCGGACACCAAGCGCGACACTATACTTGCTCGTCTATGTCGACGACATCATTGTTACGGGGAGATCCTCGACAGAATTGTCTGGTCTCATTGCTACACTTGCTGCTCGTTTCTCATTGAAAGATCTTGGCTATCTCAATTATTTCCTAGGTGTTGAAGTCATTCCTTCCACTGCGGGCATGTTTCTTTCACAACGGAAATACATCACTGATCTCCTTCAAAAGTCGGGCATGACAGAAGCTAAACCAGCGTCCACTCCATTAACTGCAACTCCTCCGCTGCTCAAAAACTCTGGTGATCCCTTGCCCTCCCCGACTGAATACCGAGCACTAGTTGGCAGTCTCCAATACTTGAGTCTTACTCGACCAGACATTGCCTTCGCGACCAACAAACTTGCTCAGTTCATGCAGAACCCGAGCACCATGCACTGGTTGGCTCTCAAGCGCCTACTTCGCTATCTGGCTGGCTCTTGCGACAAAGGCATTTTCATCTCCGCGACTGCTCCACTGAACTTTCATGCGTACTCAGATGCGGACTGGGCTGGTGACAAAGATGACTATATCTCTACCACTGGTTACCTGCTCTATCTTGGCGACACCCCCATCTCCTGGAGCTCCCGCAAGCAACGCTCGGTTGCTCGATCATCCACTGAAGCTGAGTATAAAGCCTTGGCCGACACGGCCAGTGAACTCCTTTGGGTCCTCTCTTTGTTCACTGAACTTGGTCACACTCCTACAGCTGGTCCTGTCATCTACTGCGACAATCTTGGTGCTACACATCTGAGTGCTAATCCTGTCTTCCACTCCAGAATGAAGCACATAGCCTTAGCTTATCACTTTGTCCGTGAAAACGTTCAACGTGGCCGTTTTCGTGTTTCCTTCGTCTCTACCAACGACCAGCTTGCTGACATTCTCACCAAGCCTTTGCTTCGCCCTCGGTTCGAGTTTCTACTATCCAAGTTGCATCTTTCTTCCAGGTCGCCCAACTTGCGGGAGGATATCAATCATAATTAGTATTAAATTATTATCATTATTATTTTAGATTTGTATAAAGTCTATAGAGTCAATCACCTTAATTGTTGGAGATATTCGTTCCTTAATTTACTCCAATTAGGTTACTATACTTGTGTATATATATACACCTCTTGTAAACTCTCAAATGTAATGCAATATACAACTTTATTCATTCCTTTATACAAAGAGCAATAACAGTTTCTTATCTGTCATTGACAAATATCCAAGATCCAACAAAAAATGAACACGGCTCATCAACTGCTTCTTTGTCAACATTATCAACAATTGCCTGATCCAAGAGATCCTGAGCCGTGTTCATTTTCTGCTCATCTTGCGCAGCATTATCTAGTTCGGCGGAATGGTCGTTACAAGAACTCTTGGTTTCTTTTTCTTTTCCCTTCTTTTTTGACTTTTTAATATTCCCAACATCCGGAACAGTGCAAGGAACTGCCAAGTGATCTGAAGGTTCAGCTTCCCTGCTTCAGCACAAACACGATTTATATACAAAGGTAAGAACAATTAAACATTTAATATCTCTAATAGGGAAGACTTAAAGCTGAGAAAAGCTAGTGTGTATTTCAACAATGATACTGAATTGAGAAAAGTCACCAATGAGTCTGATTATCTGCAATAACATTGTCAGTTTTCAATTTTGTTTCAATAGTAATATTCTCAGAGTCTTCGCTGTCTTTTTTTCCGGTATCGACTGCTTCTTTGTCAACATTATCATTGATTTTCTGACTATCTTCATTATCAATTTCTTGAGATTGTACATGCACATAGTCATTGAAAATTTTATTTTCTTCAAGACTGATATCATCTTCCGACTCAACCAACCGGTAATTCGCACTTTTGCGTCCGCTATCATAAGTTTAAACAATTTAAGGAGTTTCCAAACTTAGTCTTAAACAAATGCATTGAGTTTCCATTCACTCGAATTATTTCGCGAATAATTGTATCAATTAAATGCGAATAATTGAAATATCCATATATTTTATCTGCGGATACAGATTTTTTTTGCCATTCCTTACACACTCCTATTTTTACTCACATCAGACAACATCACCAAATATCAGGAGATTGTTTTCAGCCATTGCTTTCCAACACTTGAAAAAGTAAATCCAATCATACCTAGAATGATCGTCAACAAATGTAACAAGGTGCCTGGGACCACCCTTACAAGTAACTTTAGTTGGACCCCGAACATCAGTATGCACATAGTCTAGAAATACTCTAATTTTGTGCTTGCTTGCTTATAGAAAACTCAAGCAATGTGCTTTGCCATACACACAATGTTCACAAAATTTCATCCACGTTTTCTTCATGTTCATCAACAAACTTTTCCCACTAAAAAATGATAGACCTTTTTTAGACAAATGCCCAAGATGCATGTGTCATATCCTCATGCATTTTGTTTGATCTTTACTTCCACCGATTCCAACCGCCAAATCTCCTGTGACAGTTTCATCTATAAGAGGATAAAAATGTATGTGAAGGATTCTCATCTTCACAACCAACGAACCAGGTACAACTTTTAAAACTTTATTTTCCATAGCTATTGCAACCATTTCCTTTAGAACACCAAGAGGAATAAAGTTTTTCCACAAATTTGGAACATGCATGTCTCACATTTATCAAAGTTATCACTAGTCCACCAATCATTAGTTGGTTTAATGGTAAATGGCGCTGAACTTGGTAGGGAGGACATGTGTGCGGAACTTGGCGCTGAAAGTGGTGATTTTCGTAGGAATCTGGTAATGAAAGTAGTAACATGTGTGCTTGGTCTTCTTCATCAATCTTAACTTCTATATCCTTCAAGTCTGATATAATCGTATTAAACTTGCTGACATAATCTCGGATTGAGGTGCCTTCATCCGTCTTGCATGTATATAATTTGGATTTCAAGTAGATATGATTTGTTAGATTTTTCATCATGAAGTTTTTCTCGAACTTTGACCACACGCTAGCCACCATTGCTTCTTCATTTACCAAGAACGCAACATGTCTCTGAAGGCATAAAATTATGGAGGCTCGTGCTTGAAGATCTAATACTTCCCAATAGTTATCCTTCATTCTTGTAGGTTTATGCTCTTTTCTCGCTAACGCCTTGTACAATGTTTGTGAAATAAGCAGATCTGATCTTATGCATCTTCTAGTAGGAAAAATTATTTATTCCATTAGATTTTTCAATTTCATATTTACAAACCTTGATTGATCCACTAGTAGAAGTCATTATATTCGATAACAAAAATTAAAGTTTCACCACTCTAATATTTTACAATTGGTTGCAGCTCCGACAATTAGTATCATAACTAATTGTAAGATTGTTGAGTGGTAAAACTTTTTTTTTTAATTTTTGGTTATCGAATATAATAGATTCTACCGGTGGACCAATCAAGGTTGGTAAATATGAAATTGAAAAATTCAATGGAAAAAATGATTTTTCCTACAAAGGATGCAGATGAAAAATCTGCTTATTTTACAAAAGATGCACAAGGCATTAGTGGGAAAAGAAAAGAAATATGTGAATTTGAAGAATGAGGATTGGGAAGAATTAGATCTGGAAGCACGAGTTGCCATAATCTTATGCCTTGAGAGAGATGTTGTTTTCTTGGTAAATGATCGAAGCAACAGCGGCTGGTGTGTGGTTAAAGTTAGAGAATAATTTCATGACGAAACCTCTAACAAATCGGATCTACTTGAAATCCAAATTGTATACATGCAAGATGGAGGAAGGCACCTCAATCCGAGATTATGCTAACAAGTTTGATAGGATTATATCAGATTTGAAGGATATAGAAGTTAAGATTAATGAAGAAGACCAAACACTCATGTTACTAGGAGTTCTGTGAAAATCTAGTCCAGAAATTGATGCTTGTGGCTGATACTCTAACCATGGATGAGACTAGAACATCAATTTTAGCGGATGATCTACGAAAGGTTGCTAGAAGTGGAATGTCGAGCATTTCAATTTTTCATCGTATGCAGCCATTACTCCCACTCGGATCTGACTTTCTCAGGACCGTCTTTGAAAATTTCTGCGAATCATCGTGCTTTAGAACATCTCTGTGAAAAATTGGTAATGCCGACCAAATTTTGCACTATTCACAAATGTTACTATTTCTGTGAATAATAAATTCGCTAAAAACAGCCAACTAGCTCTGATACCAATTGTTAGGAAACTATGCAAAATTTCCTCATATAGCCAAATTTGTGGAAGAGCAAAATAATGGAGCAGCACACTAAATTAGTAATGATGAAATATACAAATGTTTATGACAACTACTCTCTCGCAAAACCTATAACCCTCACTACAAGAAAACAACGATTTTTCGACGGATTTAATAATAACTTACCGGCCGTTTTGGCAGCCGGTAAATTTGCGGCCGCCTAAACCCCCGCAAAATAAGAAAAACGGCCAAAAAATTTAAAAATATTATTTTGAGAACCAATTAACCACTTACCGGCGGTCCACACCGTCGATAAATTTGACACTGATTTTTAAAGCAGCTTTAGCCGCCGGTAACTTTTCTTGGAAATAAATAATGGGTTTTCTTTTGTGTGTTCCCTGCACGTGACCCTGTTTTTGTGTTGTTTTTCACTTTTCACCTTTTCTTTTCACCCTTTCTTTTCTTTCTCCAACTCCAAGAACCTTTCTTTTCTTTCTTCCTTCAGATCCACTCTCACCCACTCTAACCAAAATCACTTCCCATTAACTTCACAAACCACACTTTCACTCTTCATCCATAACCATATGTATCCAAACCGCAGCTTCTTTCTTCCAATCCTTCAATCTTGTGGTACGGTGACGCTAGATCGACGGGAGCAGGTTAGATTTGTGCTCTCCTGTTTCTTCGATCCTATTTCTATTTCTATTTCTGTTCTTTTTATTTCTTTTGTTTCTGTTCTTTTGATTTCTTTTGTTTCGTTTGTTGTTTCTTAGCTATTATGGTGGTGGTTTGAGTGGTGGTTGTTGGAGGGATGAAGGAGGTGCTAATGGCGATGATGGAATTTTGTGGGTGATGATTATGGTGATTGAATAGAGAAGGTGAAAGTTGATGATGGTTGTTTTGAATATGGAAGTGGTGAGGATTTGGTAGAGGTGATGATGTTGTTGTTGTAGGTGAAAGAGGGAGTGGTGATGGAGAAGAAGCCACTGTGTTCTTTTTTCTTAAAATTATTAAAATAAATAAAAATAATTATATTATATAAATTAATAAATTAAAGTAAATAATTTTTTTTTAAAATAAATAAATAATTTTGCGGCCGTTTAAGCCGCCGGTAAGTTAAAGAAATCAGTCTCCTCATTTTGCGGCCGCCTAAGCGGCCGGTAATTGTTACCGGCGCCATTTTTTCCGGCCGATCATGGCAGCCGGTAAATCTGCCACTTTTTTCACTTTCCGGCCGTTTTTCCTACTTTTCGGCCGTTAAATGCGGCCGCTAAATTAGTGTTTTCTTGTAGTGCCTGTTACACCAAAAAAAAAATTTCTATCTCAATATTTCTCACTAGAATTGTTCATCTCTTTCTTTGTTGGATGACACTCGCTGGTTGTTATTTATTGTAATTTTTGTACTTGATGTTAGAAACTAAGGAAACAAATCTTTTATAGCCAACTAGAAATAAAAGATAAACGGTGTTACTTTAACCAATCGTTAAAGATCTCGTAACCACATTTCTGTTTACTATTCTTTTTTGTTTATCCTTGTATATCTCTTCTTTGACCAATAATATGATGATTGGAACCTTCTCGATAGGCAAGCACTCGGTGTTATCCGATTGTCGTTAATTATCTCGTAATGTTTCTTTTAACTTTGTGAATGAGAAAACCACCTCTAGTCTTATGAAGGCTCTTTCCAGCATGTATCAAAAACCTTCAGCATCAAATAAAGTTCATTTGATGAGACGGTTATTTACGCTTTGGATTACAGAAGACGCATCAATTGCGCAACATATCAATGAACTCAATATTTTTACAACCCAGTTGAGCTCATTTGAAATGGAATTTGACGATGAGGTACGAGCATTGATAATTTTGTCTTCCCTTGTAAATAGTTGGAGCGCTACTATCACGACTATGAGTAGCTCGTCGGGAAGTACAAAGATTACATTCTTCTACATAATCTTCAGGCTCGCCTTCATTAGTCATCAACATGTAGTCCATGTATCCCTTGTTGAGAACATGAGGCGAGCCTGAAGATGTTACCAACAGGGGATACATGTTGATAACTGATAAAGGCGAGCGTGAAAATTATGCAGAAGCATGTCATCTTTGTACTTCTCAACGAGCTACTCACAGCCGTGATAGTAGCGCTCCAACTATCTAGTAGGGAAGACAAAAGTATCAATTCTCGTACCTCATCGTCAAATTCAATTCCAAGTGAACTGAATTGGGTTGTGAAAATATTGAGTTCATTGATATGTTGCACAATTGATGCGTCTTATGTCATCCAAAGCGTAAATAACCGTCTCATCAAATAAACTTTATTTGATGTTTAAGACTTTTCATTCATGCTAGAAAGAGCCTTCATAAGATCAAAGATTGTCTTCTCCTTCACAATGTTAAAAGCAACATTACGAGATAATTAATGATAATCAGATAATACCAAGTGCTTGTCTATCAAGAAGGTTCCCCTCATCATAGTGTTGGTCAAAGAAGAGAGAAACAAGAGGGAAAAAAAGTAAATAGAAGTGTGGTTACAGGATCTTTAAGGAATGATTAAAGTAAAACCATTTATCTTTTATTTCTAGTTGGCTATAAAATCCGTGTATCCTTAGTTTCTAACAACAAATGCAAAAAATCACTATAAGTGTAATAACAACTAGTGAGTTTCATCCAACAAAGAAAGAAAAAGAAAAATTCTAGTCGGGTATTTTGTGAGAAATATTTAGATAGAAATATTTCTTTGAACGTAACTGGGTTGTAAGTTTGGTGAGAAAATTCATAAACATTTGTTTATTTCATTATTATTAATTTAGTGTGCTTCCGCATTATTTTGTTCTTCCACAAATTTGGAGAAATTTTGCTTAGTTTCCTATCATGAGCAATAGGCACACTTGTACTGTCATGGCGGTGATAAGCTAGAGGCATTACTTGGAATGTGGGATTGGACTAACAAGATAATATTTGTGTAATGGATAACATTTTAGTATATTTTTGTTGCTAACAAAATAGACTAACAAGTTGATTCTACAGAAATGTGGAATTGGAATGTTAATGAATGTAAGAAAAAGAGAATGCTAAAGGAAGAGAATGAGTAATCTGCTAAGCTGGTACTTAGTTAGGATATTCTTAATAATGTAATTAGGAGGTAGTTCCTTCATATTCTTAATCTAAATATTTCGTTAATTGGTTTCTCTGCTCTATCATGTTGCAGAAATATTCCTCGAAAACATTGTCAAGCTTCATGAATTTCCTACCTTGTCACAGAGAAGACATTTCCCATAAGTACTTTTTGGACAGACTATTTAAACACGACGGCACCAAACTGTAATTTAGTCTAGTAGCATATAATTTAATCCACTTGGATTGGTCTAGTGGTGTTTGAGTGAGACCTTATACTGTGCTCCTCTCAAAGTTTCAGATTTTATTCCTCCTGGTATCAATTTCGATGGTAGGCAAGTCCATACATAGTTTACCATAATTTAAAATTTGCATTCTTACCTGCTCATCACTGAATTTCTGTCTCAAGTTGCTTGTACGACGGGGTTCGTCCTCATCACATGTAAGATTAACTTTAGCGTGCCGAAAAAGATAAACCATTGTAGTTTGCAAGTACCTAACAAGAGAAAAGGAATCAAAACCTACCAATTGTTATTATACTACATAAAATATAAATGTTGAATACCAACCAATCTAGTGCAGCACAGTTGGCAGATAACTGAGTCTCTTAAGCACGTGGTCATGAGTTTGACCTTTGGTCGGTGCATATGGAAGAGTATTTGGGCAACCAAAAAAATGTTGAATGTCGGTTGTCACAACATCCCGAAGCGTCAATTTGAATTCCATATTGTCAGGAATAAACCTTAAATCAAGTAGATTAGATAAATACTAAGAAAATTACAAATAAAGGTTCATATAATATAGTATCTACAAACATTTTGATTCATGCTACTATTTTTTTTACGGCCCCTTTAAGAGGTCCTTCCATAAATTTTCGAAGGCAAGGGATAAACACAAGCCTAAGAGAGGGTTTGGAAAATAGTTTTTAACCGGCAATAGTCGCGCCTTGGTTAAAATCTCAATAGCTGCGACATTGCCCCAAGTGCAAAGATGATTCATGCTTCTATTATTTGATAATATAACCATGTCAAAAACAAATTGAAATTACACGAAATAAATTCTTAAACCATGCATGCAATGAAAATAATCAATCTTTAATTGCAGAGAATGTGTAAAAAGCCATGACTCATATAAACCCTAAAATCACCTTAGCAATCCAATAATAAAAAACTGAGTTTTTACTTCATACTCTAAATTAAGTCATGTTGGACTCGCCGTAAATTTAGCAGAATCACATGTGGTACCATAGGAAAATGTCAAAACTATACTTTTGAATTTCAACAAAGTCATGTTTTTGCTCAAAAAAAACGAAGTCATGTTTATTTTTTATTGGATGGTCAAACAAATATTTCCACATTTGACGGAAATGGAATACATGGGGAGAGTGGAGATAAAAACAAGGTGACTACTCCTCTACTCTTTCATAATTTGAGGGTATTTGCCCTTCAACCAATGAGAACAAGCCACATAAGTGGATTTGTATGTGGTTCCCACAACAAATTGTAACAAACTAATGGGGATCACATAAAAATGGTTTGTTCTCATTGGTTGAAGGGCAAATACCCTCAAATTATGAAAGGGCAAATTAGAATTCCCCTAAAAACAAGCATCCAACTTTGTTCATTTAACAGCATTTTCCTAAATGAGTGGTTTAGTTTGACTTAAAAATGAGCAATGTTATTTTTGCAATTTTGAATAGCGTAGTAACTAGACTCAACTATTTGTCCAACTCCAATATAGTACTATAATATTATTTTTTTTCCACTTGAAAAGTGAGGAATTTGGAATTCAAACCACGATTCATTCAATAATATTCCTTGATAGTTAGCAACCATGTTATCTTTTTCGGACTCTGATACCGTAATACCAATACTCCCTCTTCGTCCCAGATGGTGGAATAATCTTTTTTTTCTTCTTTTTTTTGGTAAAAAGTGGAATAATCTTATTTTAAATCCATGTTTATATTTTAATTATCAAGGTGGAATGATTATATTTTAATTTGTAAATCCATCTTTTATGTTTTAATTATCAATCAAGATGGAATGATATTTATGCTTTAATTATTAATTGAGATGAAATAAGTGAGATCATAGTTAATTTAATGCACTTTAACATGTGCCCCTTTGAGGGGCACATGTTAGTATTTGCTTTTTAAATATATAACACCACAGATTAAAAACCCGGTCCAATATTTCTATATTTGGGTTATTATATGAGTCTATTCCAAGCTGGCAAAATGGGCTAGCTCAAAAGAGCCGCCCCGCCTGGCTCGTTAAAACTTAGATAATCTCCAATGGTGGTATCTATTTTTTAAGTACGAGTACCTAATAGATATCCCATTTGAGCAAATCAGAAAATGGTACCTAATAGGTACTTCTTTTTAAATAAGCATTGTTATCTATATTACTTTTGTGGGTCCCGCTTATAATGATGTAAAATTATTGGTGAGATGTGTTATTGGTGAGACCAATTTAGAACTTTTTAAGAAGTGTTGGGTTGGAGGAATTAAATTCTTATTAAACAATTATAAATAAGTGATGTGTACACGTGGGGCCCAGTTAAGTCCTCAAAAATGAGTAGCTCCATTTGTGGATGCTCTATTTGGACCTTAAAACTTTAGCCCTAATTTTTTTCAAACTTTTTAGTTCGGCCTGTTAAAGCCCGTTTAAAATACAGGATAGCCCGTATGGGTAGCCCGCAGCTCGAATAAATTATAATAATTTTTATCCAAATATATCTCTAATTGATACAACCAAGTGTATGGGGAGATGAAAAGACAAAATTAAACATATCCATATACAAAAGGGAATTTTAGAAACATTTATTTATAAAATAAACACATTAAATACTCAGTATAGTATTTTTTTCATATATATAAAAAATGTAGGAACACACAACAAATGATATCTTCTTTTTTTTTGTATAGTTGAACTGGTAATCCACTGGAAATTAAACTCACATAATTGTGAGATCCCGGGTTCGAACCCGGGTCACGACGTCCGGCCTAACAATTTCGGCATATTTTACTCATGTCATACTAAAATAAAACTGCACAACATCACGCTATCAATTCATATAATGTAATGTATACATATATTATAAAGCACTATATATATAATGCATAATTATTAGAACTCAAAAATGATCTTCCCAGTTGCATGACCATCAATACTCTTAGCCCAACCATCTTCAGCCTTAGTTAGAGGATATTTAGAATCTATAACTGTTCTAAGCTTTCCTTGCTTAACCAAATCCACAAGATATTGAAGGTCATTACCCTTTGGAATTAAAAGCAAAGGCACAAGTTGTTTTTTGGAACAAGTTATTTTCTTAAGAGCAAATGTCATCATTGAACTTGAGCTAGGAGTTATATCTACAACTTTACCATTCATGCTTAAATTAGGCTCAAAAATTGACCATGGACATTCAACTGCACAATGAACAACTCCGTCGTATTTCTTACCAGATGGACTTTTTAATGCAGCGCCATCTGGTGTCTTATAGTCAATTACCTCATCGGCTCCTAAACTTTTGACGAATTCGATGTTTCTAGCGCCGCAAGTGGCTGTCACGTGAGTGTTACCTAGCTTTGCTAATTGAACTGCATAGTGGCCTACACCGCCTGATGCAGCGGTGATCAAAATGTTTTTTCGCTCTCCGCTTCCATCGAGCTTGATCCCTATGGATTTTGAGAGTGCTTGGAGTGCTGTTAGACCGGCGACTGGTAAGCCGGCACAATCGGCTGCTGAGATTTCAGGTGGCATTGAAGCAGCGATGCTCTCCTTAACAACAGCATACTCAGCTAGTCCTCCACCACTCTACCAATAAAATTTCATCACTCAAAAAATGCTATGTTTACATTGATGCTATAAACATTAAAGCTATAAGCGCTTAATTAAGTTGTTTATCCAAACATGGCCTTAATCACTTTTTTCTGTTTCAAAATACTTGAAGGAAACTAGATCATGTCTTAAAACAGGTAACAACATGAAACCAGGGTAATACTTATGTAACTATGACTGAAAATTGAAAATAGAAACCGAAAACAGAAAAAGTTCTCAAATCCAACAACACTTAAAATTTCAGGAGAATCTCTTTATCAGTAAAGTACTCAAAGCAATGATTCATTAATGAAAATGAATGAAAATGAATGAATAGTATGCTAACTACTTACAAAGGGGCTGACTAAGCCTACAACTTTGTCGCCTGGTTTGAACTTTTTAACACCTTTTCCAACCTCGGTGATCACTCCTGCTATATCAGTACCTATTACAAAATATAGTATCTTCATAATCATGCATAGAGGTGTCAAAAAAGCCCCATATTGGAAGGCCCTATTTTTGGGCCCCATGTTAGGCCTCAAAATACTAAGCCCCACTTGAGTAGATTTATTTTTGTTTGTTTTTAGGCCCAGCCCCCTATTCTTAAATTTTACTCTTGGCCCTTCTATGGGGCCTAATATTGGCCCACAAAAAATATTAAATAAATTTCAAAAAAAATTTCTCGTAAACTTTTGGAGTAATTTTCTGAAAAACTTTTCGAGTATTTTTTTTCGAGAACTTTTCAAGATACATGCATGGATATGGGCTATGAAAGTGAATCTGTGAAGGCTCATACCCTATCGATAATCCTAAGAAAACAGAACTCCTACTCAAAAAAAGATAAAAGAAGGGAAAGTATATTTTGGGTGGAAGAGATTCATCTTATAACTAATAGTATCACCAGCAAGGTTATAAAAATTGTCCACAGTCGCAATTATAGCTGCTACATCGAAGTTATTAATGCCTCTGCCATCATAGTTTTGGTCATCTGGCTTAGATGACTCTAGCTTTAACAATATTAATGACACTATACGTGATCGCAATTTAAAACCTTGATCACTAGTTATAATCATAACCAGTTGTTGGCACTGATGCTTAGACCTTCTGCTCGCACCAATTGTGAACATAAGAACAAAATTAGGTGTACAGTGTGTTAGTTTTGAAATTCAAGCTTCTGACGAGAATAGCTTCTGAAGCAAACAACTTCTGATGACCACGAGACTCTCAAACAGACTCTGACCCTCCTAGCTTCTGAAGGGCACAGGTTCTGAAGGAACAGGTTCTGAAGCAGTGTACTCACCCAGCTTCTGAAACAAGCGAACGTAGCCTCTGATGCTTCTCAGGCTCTGAACCTCTGGTTCAGTTATGTTTTTCTGTTTTGTTTGTTAGATTAGTTTGTTATGTACAGTTGTATTTCAGTTAGTTAGTTAGAGAGGTTTAAGTTTGTTAGTTGGCTTGTTACAAGCTACCTCTCCCACCTATTGTACATACACCTATATATAGGTGATTTTGGTGATTAATAAATATAACTTTTCCCTTAATTCATTCTCTTCAATTTTATTCACAGTTCTCTCTATTCTGTCTTAGTGTTCTTAGTGTTCTTAGTGTTCTTTGTTGTTCATCTTTGTGGGTTATCCCCAACAAAGTGGTATCTAGAGCTCGTACGATCCAAGGGATCTTGATTCGTTCTTGAAAGAAGAATCAGGTTGAGAGTGAATCAACCATGGCTGGGAACAACAATTTCCATGCGAATTTCCCAGTTTTCGATGGAAAGAATTGGGATAGATGGGTGAAGCAGATGAAGGTGATATTCAATGTTCAAGAAGTGTATGAACAAGTGAATGCAGCAATCACTCCTCTACCAGAAAATGCAAATGAAGAACAAAGAACAACATTCAGAGAAGCAAAGAAGAAATATAACAAGGCCCTGTTTCTCATTCATCAATGTGTTGATTCAAAGGTGTTTGAGAAGATTGCAGATGCTGAGACCTCCAAAGATGCATGGGATATCTTGCAAAAGAGCTATGGTGGTGATGCAAAGGTGAAGAAAGTAAAGCTTCAGGCCTTGAAGAGACAGTATGAACTGTTGCAGATGAAGAGTGATGAATCAATTGCTGATTACTTCACAAGATTGGTGACTCTCACCAATCAGATGAAGAATTGTGGAGGTAATCTTGACGAGCAAGAAACGGTGGAAAAGGTACTAAGAACTTTGACTTCTAAATTTGAGCATATAGTGGTGACTATAGAAGAGACTAAAGATTTGAGTGAGATCAAGATAGAGGATCTGCAAAGCACTCTTGAAGCTCATGAGTTGAAGCATGGTGAGAGGAGCCATGGCAAAGAAGATGAGCAAGCTCTTTTCTCAAAGTTCAAGAAGTACCAAAGTGAGAAGAAGAAATGGAAGAATAAGAAAGACTCCAAGAAAAGCAAGGAGAATGCTGAGACAGTGCCTGAATCCTCAAATGGAGGAGGAGAGAAACAGAAAGATAAGTCAAAGAAGAAGGACAAGAGCAAGATTCAGTGCTACAATTGTGACAAATATGGGCATTATGCCAGTGAATGTAAAAATCCAAAGAAAAAGAAAGGTCAAGAAAATGAAGAAGAGGCCAAGGTAACACATGATAGCTCAGGTTCTGATGATGAAACCAGTTTCATGGTGACAATTGCTGATGAAGCAGCAGATTCCATGGTATGGTACTTTGACTCAGGATGTTCTAACCACATGACTGGTAATAGAAGCATCTTGACTGATTTTGATGAATGTCTCAACACAAAAATCAGATTGGCCAACAGTGATTCCATTAAAGCAGAAGGTATGGGTAATGTTGTGATTCAGAGGTCAAATGGCAAGAAAGCTGTGATTGAAAAGGTTCTTTATGTCCCTGGTATGAAGTGTAATTTGATGAGCATAGGGCAATTGGTTTCAAAGGGTTTCAAGATAGTAATTGAAGATGAGACTCTGCAACTCTTTGATTCCAAGAAGAGACTGATTTTCAAAACAGCACAAAGCAAGAACAGGATCTTCAAGACTCAAATTAAAGCTATTGAAGCTACATGCTTGTCTGCAACCTCTGAAGATAAAGATAGTGATCTATGGCACAAGAGGTATGGGCATTTGAATTTCAAAAGCTTGTCAATGCTTAATTCAAAATGCATGGTGTTAGGATTGCCTAGTGTCATAACTCCAGTAGATACATGCACTACTTGTCTGTTAGGAAAGCATCATAGATCATCATTTAAAAGTCATCTGCCTATGAGATCTAGTGATGTGCTAAATGTTGTGCATTCTGACATTTGTGGACCATTTGATGTGTTATCAACTGGTGGAAACAAATACTTCATGACGTTTGTTGATGAGTACTCTAGAATGATATGGTTATATCATATAAAAGCTAAGAGTGATGCTTTTGAAGTGTTTAAGAGGTTTAAAACACTGGTTGAGAAGCAGAGTGACAAGTCATTGAAGATTCTGAGAACAGATGGTGGAGGTGAGTATACCTCTACAGAGTTTGAGAATTATTGCATGGAACAAGGCATAATTCATGAAGTTACTGCACCATATACTCCTCAGCACAATGGTCTTGCAGAAAGGAGGAATAGAAGTATTCTAGATATGGCCAGAAGCATGGTAAAACAGAAGAATCTGCCCAAGAGGTTCTGGGGTGAAGCTGTTGCTACAGCTGTTTACATTCTGAATAGAAGTCCAACTAAGAAGCTGAAGGATAAGGTACCTGAAGAGGTGTGATCCAAGAGTAAACCAAGTGTGAGTCACTTGAAGGTGTTTGGTAGCTTGTGCTACAAACATGTACCTGATGCTAAGAGAAAGAAGCTGGAAGACAAGAGTGTCCCTATGATATTTGTTGGATATCATAGAACTGGTGCCTATAGATTGTATAATCCTATAAGTGAGAAAGTAGAGATTAGCAGAGATGTGAAGGTACTAGAGAATGAAAGTTGGGATTGGGGTCAGAAGCTCTCATCTAAGAAAACTTGTGCAGTGGACGTAGGTGGTGAAGCAAGCAATGTCAATGACACCCCCGCTTTTGTGAATCAGCATCAAGGTACTGAAAGTGATGAAGACATGCATACTTCAAGTGATGATGATGATAATATTGTACCACCAAGACCTCAGAGAAACACTCAATTGCCAAGAAGGTTAGTTGACTGTGAGATTGTGTCAGACAATGCAGTAGACAATGAAGGAGAAATTGTGCATTATGCAATGCTTGCAGATACTGAACCATTGGATACCAAAGCTGCACTGAAAAGTAAAGTTTGGATGGAGGCAATGATTGATGAGTTAAAGTCAATTGAAAAGAACAAGACATGGGACTTGTGTGAATTGCCCTCTGATAAAAAGGCAATTGGTGTGAAATGGGTGTACAAAGTCAAGCAAAATCCGGAAGGCAAAGTGATAAAATACAAGGCAAGACTTGTGGCCAAAGGATTTCTTCAGAAGCAAGGTTTGGACTATGATGAGGTATTCTCTCCAGTGGCAAGACATGAAACTATAAGGCTAGTGATTGCATTGGCTTGTAGTAGAAGATGGCCCTTATTTCATTTAGATGTGAAGTCAGCATTTCTAAATGGACCCTTAGAGGAAGATGTGTATGTGAAGCAGCCTCCAGGGTTTGAATTGAAGGGCAAGGAAAGCAAAGTTCTGAAACTGAATAAGGCCTTGTATGGTCTGAAGCAAGCTCCAAGAGCTTGGAACAAAAGAATTGATCAATTCTTTGTTATGCAAGGTTTCAGAAAGTGCAGTGTAGAGTATGGTGTTTATGTGAAGTGCAGTGATGACAAACACATGTTAATCATATGTTTGTATGTTGATGATCTGTTAGTAACAGGTAGCTCATCTATAGAGATAGAGAAGTTCAAATCACAAATGAAGTGTGAGTTTGAAATGACTGACCTAGGGAAGTTAACTTACTTTCTAGGAATGGAGCTCTTAGAAACTCCAAAAGGGATGATATTGCATCAAGCTAAATATGCCACTGAGATTCTGAGAAAGTTTGAGATGCTTGATTGCAATTCATCAGTCACACCTGCAGATACAAGAGTCAAGATTGAAGAAGATGCAAGTAGTGATGCAGTGGACTCTACCATGTTCAGACAATTGATAGGTTCTCTGAGATATTTGTGTCAAACTAGACCTGATATCAGTTATGCAGTTGGCTATGTAAGCAGGTTTATGAGTAAACCACTGAAGTGTCACCTATTGACAGCTAAGAGGATACTTAGATACATCAATGGCACAATCCACTATGGTGTTGTATTTCCATATTCTAAGGATAATGGAAAACTTGAGTTGAGTGAGTTTTCAGATGCAGATTGGTGTGGTGACAAGGTAGACAGGAGGAGTACCAGTGGTTATTTGTTTAAATTTCAAAATGCACCAGTGTCTTGGTGCTCTAAGAAGCAGTCAGTCATAGCACTCTCCAGCTGTGAGGCAGAGTATGTAGCAGGGTCCCTAGCTGCATGTCAGGCAAATTGGCTGCAATCACTTCTCAGTGAGATTAACGTTATTGCTGACATTACAGTTGTGCTGAAGATTGACAACAAGTCAGCAATCAACTTGGCTAAGAACCCCGTTAGTCATGGGAAGAGCAAACATATTGAGACAAGGTTTCACTTCCTCAGAGACCAAGTCACTAAAGGAAAGTTGAAATTGGAGTATTGCTCTACTGACAATCAACAAGCTGATATCTTAACTAAAGCTGTGAAGAGAGACCAATTTCTCAAGCTCAGAAGAGAAATGGGAGTTGTGAGTTTTGACAGCTTGAATTAAGGAGGAGTGTTAGTTTTGTAATTCAAGCTTCTGACGAGAATAGCTTCTGAAGCAAACAGCTTCTGATGACCACGAGGCTCTCAAACAGACTCTGACCCTCCTAGCTTCTGAAGGGCACAGGTTCTGAAGGAACAGGTTCTGAAGCAGTGTACTCACCCAGCTTCTGAAACAAGCGAACGTAGCCTCTGATGCTTCTCAGGCTCTGAACCTCTGGTTCAGTTATGTTTTTCTGTTTTGTTTGTTAGATTAGTTTGTTATGTACAGTTGTATTTCAGTTAGTTAGTTAGAGAGGTTTAAGTTTGTTAGTTGGCTTGTTACAAGCTACCTCTCCCACCTATTGTACATACACCTATATATAGGTGATTTTGGTGATTAATAAATATAACTTTTTCCTTAATTCATTCTCTTCAATTTTATTCACAGTTCTCTCTATTCTGTCTTAGTGTTCTTAGTGTTCTTTGTTGTTCATCTTTGTGGGTTATCCCCAACACAGTGTGCTTTCCCTAATCTAAATTTTTACATATAAAACTAGTTACAGTTAAGAGTCTCACATCAGATATTAGATGGTCTGAACATAAGTTTATAAGTAGAGACAATCCTCACAGTCTAGGTTGGTTTTGTACGGTTGAGTCAGGCCCAACTCAAATTCTAAGATGGCATCAGAGTCAGGTTCAAAATCTGTAGGCCACTTGCTATTAGGTTTCTGTTATTGGGCCACCTACATTTTATATTCATGTTACTAGGTGTGAGGGGGGTGTTAAGAGTCTCACAGCGTACGTATGGCCTGAGCATGAGTTTATAAGTAGAGACAATCCTCACAGAACAAAATGTAATCATCAAAATTATAAATCTAATCACATAGAATTTGACTACAGTATGGTCCATGAAGTCATTCACTATCAAATAATCCACCCAAATCACATAGACATAATCAAGTTAAAACAGAAATGAAGATTAATATATGTGATAGAATAGAATAATAAAATGAAGTTGATGAAAGAACCTTTAAGGCATTGGATCCTCCACCATAGGCAATGTACTGAATAGCATGCATGAGTTTTTTCTCCATCTCCACAGCAACAGCAAGAGTGTTGAGAATGTGAGTGTAGTGTGTATAAAGAATTAGAAGAAAATAAAGAGAGGAGAGAAAAATGAAGAAAGTTTAACATAAATATATGTGTGGTTAGAAACAAGACAAGTAGTGGCATCGTATACGCATAGACTTTGCCGCAAAAGGTTTTGTCGCATAGATTTTTTCTGTAGATAAATAAACTCGTTTTAGTTTGTGTCAAAAAATGATGGGGTCAATTTAGTCTTAAAAAATATATATTCAACGCTTAATTACTTTTTTGATTTTTTTAAGAAATTTTTAGTTTTACATTGATCCGTAAATAAATAATAGTTTTGTTTTTTTAAATTCCACCTTCAAAGTAAATAAGTGGGATGGCCGGGATTCTAAGCTCACCATTTTTTTAATAAAAAATTTATAAAATGGATCAATGTGATAAATAAAAATAAAAATATATTTTTATCCTTAAATATATTTTTATTTTTATTTATCACATTGATCCATTTTATTAATTTTTTATAAAAAAATGTTAATATTGTCAAAAAAAAATGTTAACTTTTATAGGGCAACAAATAAACACTACAAAACCCACACATTCATTATTTTCTTTCTAAATTTATCATTTAAACCTAGATTTTCAAAACAAATTCAAAATAAATTCAAAATTATAAAACAGAACACAATTTCTCCACTTCCCTATCAATACAATCAAACAATAGAGACTCTTGTTGTTCTTGTTGTTGTTGATGTGAGTCTTTATCGCTCTTGATGTTGAGATTGTTGTTATTATATTTCTAGGTTTTGATCTAATCATTTGTGGGGCGAAGGAAATTTTAACTATTTCTTAAAATACAAATATTCAAACAAACACACTAAATTTCAAAAGAAAAAAAATGGTGTGAATTTTTTTGAATATATGTCGTTGATGGTGAAGAAGAAATGAGGAACAAATTTGAAGAATGATATTTGAGTTTCTTTGTGTTGAGTATTGCCTTGGAAAACAAATGTTGCAGAAAAACAAGATGTTTGCTGTTATGGGCGTTGTGCCCAGTCTGGTTGGCGCAGGGCGTGCCCTCGTGAGGGCTTGGCCTGGTTATCTGCTTGCTGGCGCCAAGCGCATGCCAATTAGCGCCAGGCGTTGAAGCATCAGGTTCTGGCGCCAGACGCACGCACGATGGCGCCAGACACGTAGCTATATATGTTGTTTATGTTTTTCAGCAGCGTGTGAGAGAAAAAATGTAGGGTTTGAAAGGGGATTTTCACCAACATGGAGGCTAGGGTTCAAGGGGATTTCTCTTGGGTTAATCCTAGTGTTGGGTAATCATTTCTAACACCTTGTAATCATTATTGATTGAAATCTCTTGGTCACGGGAAAAGATTTGGGAAAAAAGGTAGAATTTAGGAAAACTCTAAATTCTTGTAACTCTTGTAAATCTCATTGTAATCAAGGAGGATGAAGATTGATAGTGGAAAGGAGAGCTCTCTCTCCCCAGATGTAGGTTTATTAACATCGAACTGGGTAGACAATTTGATTTGTGTTCTTTATCGCGTTGAAGGTGGAGTTGTTATTATTGATTGGTCCATTGTTGTTGTTTGGTTGCTTTAATTGTTTTGCCCCACACACTTAGTTAAGATTATTGGTGTGATTTTTTATTCGAATTCACAATAGTTTGAAAAAAATTATGTGTTTGTTTGAACGAGTAGATGAAGAAGAATGGAAGGAAGAATACGAAGAAATGAGAGAATATTTTATTTGTGATGGTGGATAGCAAAAAAATTTATAGATATGGTAGACAAACAAAATCTAATGGTTTCGATCCTCCACAATTGTGATCGAGAGGGAGCTGGAACCACTTGATGTCAAAACTAACCCCCGAACCAGGGTCAACTGGTGGTGAAAACAAAAACAAAAAAATCTAATGGTTTCTTCTTCTTTTTTCAAAAAGGTCAAATGGTTAAGATTTTAAAAATGTATTTAGTGGACCATCTACAATGTTGGTCCACCAAATAAATTGGGTTAAGGTTTAATTATTATTTTGGTCCCTTAAAGAAATTTTTAGTTTTACACTGATCTCGCTTACGTCATTCACTCCAAAAAGGTTCCTAGGTATTCAAAGTTCATCCCATCCAGGACAAATTTTCAAATTTGGCCAAAACTTGGGACGGATAAGTCTCATTCGCATCACCAAGAAGGTTTGTAGGCATTTAGGGTTTGTGACATCCATGCCGAATTTTCAAGACAATTATATTGTGATATTCTAACAATTAAAAGTTCCCATATTTGATAAGACAAATATATTGGACATCAAAAACCAAATACTATGTGAAAATTCAAACAAAGCGACAAAGTAAATAAAGGTCGCGACTTTCACAACCGGATAAATGCCTAGCCACCATCCAACCGATGGGTCTTCGGACAGTCCACCCTTTTTCACAAATGATGAATAAAAGGTGGGAAAGGCCTGTCCTAGCTAGGGTTTCCCTCGACCAAGACTATACAAATCAAGAATACTGACAGGCGTAAAGTCATACAGTATAAATCAAGAATATTGACAGGCGTAAAGTTAGAGTATAAATAAAAAAGAATACTAACAGACGTAAGATCATACAATATTATAGGAAAATATTTCGATGCCTTTCATTGCATATGTGATTACTGTAATATACAAGTGTTATAATCATAAATTAGGAAACTAATAATGGCTTATAAATACAAATTGCCATTGATTTATTTTGTCAATAATCCTAATAACTGCACATCACTATTTGCTAAATATACACATATTCTATCATACCCCCGCAGTTGAAGCGGGAGGCTCACGTATGCTGAGACTGTCTCTAAAATCTTGAAATAGTACTAACGGAAGACCTTTCGTGAAAATATCAGCAATTTGATAACGTGAGGGGACATGTAAAACACGGACTTCTCCACGAGCCACTTTTTCACGAACGAAGTGAATATCCATCTCGATGTGTTTAGTGCGTTGATGTTGAACGGGGTTCCCAGATAAGTATATCGCACTAACATTGTCACAATAGACCATGGTAGCCTTGTAGATAGGACAATGTAACTCCAAAAATAGGTTGCGCAACTAACAGGAGTCAGATACTACATTGGCAACACCTCGGTATTCGGCTTCAACACTAGAGCGAGATAATGTAGGTTGGCGTTTGGAAGACCATGAGAGTAGGTTGTCGCCAAGAAATACACAATAACTGCACACACTATTTGCTAAATATACACATATTCTATCAAATATAAATCAAGGATACTGACAGGCGCAAACAAATGGGCATACAAGTATATCAAAGATGGCAAACAAGTCTATCAAAGATCAATACCAAAAAAATCAAACAAACACACAAATTTGGAGATTACATCACAAAGGGCACTGCCCCAACAAAACAAATAAAGCACTCAGAAAATCAAGCGAAAGGTTGGCAAAGCTAGTTAGGTGGAGAAAATCTTAGTGAAGGCCAATTATATGAAATTTATTTAAAATATTATAATAAGATCCTAGATATAAATTTATATTTATAATAATAACATTAATAACATTAACAAAACTTTATGGAAAGTAATGAAATAATAATAAACATAATAGGAATCGAAATTTGAATAAAATTCTGCAGCGTTTTTTTTTTATTGGAAATAAAATTTTCCAGTTATTTCTTATTTAATATGTACAATTATATATTAGTAATATTTTACGATGATAATTTAAATGATTCAAATCCTTTAATTATTTTCTTTAATTCTATTTCCACAAAAGACTAAGAGAACGCCATAAGTATGGATGAAAAAATATATTTTATAATTTATAATTAAAACAAGCAATTGATCATGCACTCAAAATTAGTTCGTATAGTGGTAAAATTTGATTCTTGATTTATAAAATTCGCTTGCACATATTTGGAAGTGAAGCATATGACAAAAATTAAGACAACAATAATCCATCCACTTGAATAATAAGCATTTAATATTAATAAAGAAGACATAAATTTGATTCTTTGATGAAACAAAGTACATAAAGTTATACCACTACATCAACATATGATGTAAATGCATAAAGATGTGCATAAAATGATAAATGAAAAGCTAAACAATAAAAAGAGCATTAAACTATAGAGTGACCACAGCAACATTATTATGTCACAAAATGTGCCTAATATATTTTTATTATTAGCTAGAAAATAATATTAAAGGGTGAGATCCAAGTTAACTTCTTCCTCTGGGCATAAGTTATGGTGCATAAGCCATGTTTATGCACCGTGCATAAATACCCAAAATTACTTAGCGCACCCCCCAGATTTCTAGTGCACCCCCCAAATTACTTAGCACACCCCCCAAATTTTTAGGGGGTGCATTAGAAATTTAGGGGGTGCGCTAGAAATCTAGGGGGTGCGCTAAGTAATCTGGGGGGTGTATTAAGTAATTTTCATTATTTATGCACGGTGCATAAGGAAAAAGCTTATGCACCATAACCACTCCCCTTCCTCTGAGGTTGATTGAGTTGATGATAAAGATGTATTGGAATTTGCTTGAATTGATCCTTCTCTAATAGGATCACAAGGTAACAATTGAAGAGTTTGAGAACCAACTTGAGCATTCACATTTGCACTCTCCACAATTGAAGGGGTTTGATTTGCTTGAGGAAAAAGTCCCAAACCGAGAGTGTTTGACCTTTGTGAAATTGGCAATGAAGCATTTTGATTTCCACCCCAAAAATTAGTCATACCAAATTGTGATGTTGCTAAGGATGAATTTGGCATTTGCATCACAAATCGGGGTGATGTGGGGGTTGTATTTGGCATATACAACCCATCATAGCCACTAGAAAGAGAAACACTACCCCAAGAAGGCATAGTATTGTTCATGTGGGTGCTAATTGGGTGTGAAAAATTAGCATTACGGAAATAAGAATACCTTTGATAGTGAGGGCTTGAAAATGAATAAGGGTATGTTTGATTATAAGATCTAGATGCTATGATTGAATCTAATTCATCCACTCTCCTCTGTGCTTCAAGTTTTTTGAAATCACGTTCACTCTTATGAGCGTTTTGGTGTCCTCCAAGTGCTTGAGGAGAGCAGAATTTCTTGTCACAGTAATGACAAGAGAATTGATCCCTCACTTCTTGCTCAAGTAAAAGTTCATCATTGGCGTTCTTATGTAAGGGTTCACCTATAATATTTTGAGATGAAGATTCACCTGTAGCATTCTGAGATGAACTTGAATGTTCACCAATCTCCAATGGTTTGGAAGTGGATTTGGTGCAAATGTTAAGCTTTGGAGTAACTATATCCTCAACATCAGATTGAGAGGATGGAGGTGTTGCTATTGGAACCTTCTCAAATCCCGGCTCTAAATTCTCCTCCATTTTGTGCTTCACTTTTTTGTCCTCGGCATTTCCAATGGAAATTATTTCAGACATTTTTAAAATTACAGAATTGAAATTTCTAAGTGAGAAAAAAATTTGTGTGCTTTTGAAATTGCTCGAGAGGGTAGTATTTATTGTTGGATGAATTATCTATATAAGGAAAAAACATGAAAGTAAAAGGTTATTTTTTAAGAGTCAAAATAATTTTTTGACTAATTTTTAAGGTTCAACTCGGATGCAAGTTTTTAAGTAAAATAAATATACAACATTTATTAAGGTCAACCAAGAGCAATAATGTGACTTGAGATTACCTTTTTTGTCAAGAAAAAAAGTACATATTTTTTTCAAGTTATTTTGACTATTATATACTTTATGGTTTATATTAAATATATGTATGGGAATTATTATATGATGAAAAAGTATTGTCAAAGTTTATTAAAAATAAAATTTTTTAATAATTTTTTGGTCAACTCACCCAAACTGTTGCCAAATTATTGTACTCCCTCCGGCCATAAATATAAGTAAATGTACACTTTTTAGATTTATTGATTAATTGATGTATCTTGACTATAATACAGACCAGATACATTTGTTATTCAATGAATCTAAAAAATGTATTTTTGCTTATATTTGTAGCGGGAAGGAGTATATAGTAATATTAATAAAATAAAATAAATTGTACATGGAAAATATTGAATCTGCAAATTCAAATTAATGCAAGACAATTTTTTTTTTTGACCGGATAAGAAAGTTATCATTATTATTTTAACTTATTATTATTATTACTATTATTATAAGAAAAGTTTCATTTTGTATTTCAAACTCTCGTGCCTAATAAAAATAAAAAAAATACTTTAATAAAAATGTGTTTTTTTTTAAGTATCCAAAAATGTCGGATTTAACGTTCCTATTTAACTGTTCATTTATCAATTACTTTATCTTTTTCAATAAAATTAATTAATGCTATATATTTTTTGTAAGATTAATGCTATAAATTTGGAAACTAAAGTTTTTTATTAAAAAAAATTGGTAAAAGATAAAGTGTGTGAAAAAAAATAGAAATTTATTGGTGGATTAAAAATAGAGTATAACAGAAAGATAAGATGTAAAAATATATTTTATTAAATTTATGTTACTATCCTAAACGGACACTTTAAAACGGACAAAGTGAGTACTATTTAATTTCATGTTTGTACAAAACTCTTCTCCATATAAAAACATCTCGATATAATTTTCACAATATAAAAATAAAATACTGGTCCAAGAAGTCATAACTCAACTGGAAGAAAATACCAAAATTGTTAGGCTGGACATCCATGACCTCCACTTTGTGTGTGTGAGTTTATGATGTCTTTGTCATTTTATCTATCTATAAAAAAAAAATATTGTACTTTCATGTTAATACAAGATAAAGTTTATTAGAGTAAATGAAGTGTATAGAAAAATTGAAGCGTGTTATCAATATGCAACTTTACAAAAGATAGTTATAAACAGTTGCACTATAGTGATAAAACATGTTTAAGATATGCCAATTAAAAATGGTAAAAAGAATTTTTTTTGACAAAATGGTAAAAAGAATTTTAACACTTCGGCATTTCTAACCATTTTTAATTTGGGTCATCTCCTTTTTCTTTAATATTAAAGATACATAAAAAAAAAAACTGTCGTTTTTTTTTTGCGTTAGAGACTATTATTTTTTTTATTTTTTTTTAAATTTAGTATCTGGTCCAAAAACCGACTAACTCGAGGAGACCAATCCCACCGTCCACTTGCGGGGATCTCATTTAAATTAGAGTTTTTTTTTACTCTGTATGGACTAGTCCACCGAAATTGACATCGGTGAGAATCGAACTTAATACCTTGAGAGGAGCAAACTCCAAAGACTCAAGCCAACACCACTAGGCCAATCCAAGTGGATTCAAGACTATTATTTTTAACATGTTTTAGAAAGTGTTGTTAGTAAATTAATTCCTAACCTTTCGGTCAATAAAAATTTAATTATTTTGTAAAATTGTTAATAATATTTCAAGTCAAAATCCAACTGAATTTAAAAATTTATATGCAGGAAAACTATAATGGTCTCAACAATTTTTTTTTAATAAACGAAATGGTAAGTTATCGGAAACTTACATACAAAATAAGAAAAGATTGGAGTTCAAACCCGATTATAGCGTCCAACACTAACAATTGAAAAAGAGAGTAAATAAGTACTCCCTTCATATATATATATACACATATTTTTCTGCTGTTAAAAAAAAAAGTAAATAAGTACTCCCTCCGTTTCTTTTTAATTGTCTTTTATTATCATATTTAACGTTTCTATTTAGTTGTCCTTTTTGTATTTTATGGGTATAATTTGTCAATTATACCATTTGTCAATTGCTCTTATCTTTTTTCATAAAACTAATTAATGCTATATATTTGAAAAACTAAATCGTTTTTTTTTTTAATTTTTGTTGGTACATAACATATTAAATTTATTGGAAAGAAAAAGTGTGGGCAAAAAAATAGGAATTTATTGGTGAATTAAAATGAGGGTATAATAGGAAGATAACGTGCAAAAATACACTTCCTTAATTTGGTGTTATCATTCTAAAAAGACAATTAAAAAGAAACGGATGGAGTATAATATATAAGGGAAATTCTACTGTATATATGAAAAATTTCAATATACAAATATATTAGATTATTAAATTAATAAGTAAGTGACATAATACAATAATTTACAGCGGTAAGATAGTCATTAGAAAGACAATAATTTTTTTGTTTACGATGCATAATAAAAAAAAAAATCTGAAGGAATGCATAATAATTTAATATTCACAAGAAAAGGGACATAAGTTTATTGATTTATGGTGGAATGGGATTATAATAGTGTGCAATGAGAGAGATAATTGATGAAATTGGTCACTATCTTTGGAACTCACTTTTATATGGACCATAATGTCACGCATTTTAAGTGTCACGTGTATAATAACTATTTTGATTATGATTGGATAAAAATAGAGACTATTTTAATAAAAATGGATAAAGATAGATATTAATTTGACAATAAATTAAAAATATCAAGAAACAATTTGAGAAAAGTAAATTATTACATGGTTGTGCAATATATTATTTGAGAGTACGGTGGTGAAATTTGAAAAAACGGTTATGCAACGGTGAATTCCAAGTAAAAAAATGGAAAGGTGCATCTTAAACAAGGTGGATTCTAGGGTGAAGCATCAAATAAGTGCTTCACCGGTGAACCATGTAAAATAACCATTAAATTAGATGGAGTCATAGATCTTATCATACACCAAACTTTAGTGAATCTCTTTTCTTTTTTCTCTCTCCTTGTCGTGTTTGAGTTTCACCGTTTATTCTCAACCACCATCACCTTTTCTTTTTCCCATTTGTTCAATCATTGGATCAATAAAATTGGATCGAATAAATCATTTTTTTCTTTTCTAGGTTTCTGTTGTTGTAAGCACCACTTGCGTTGCTAGCCAATTTTTTTTATTGAATATGGAAAAAAATTAGTTGTGGATGGAGTAATTAAAAATTCCAAAATCATTTTTCTATTTTAGTTAAGCTTAATATAAATCCCTAATTTTCACAACAGAGTATATCGTTTATCGGTCTCCGGCAACTTTCTTCGGTCCTTTCCTTAATCGCCAGCCACAGTCCATTTCAGGAATATGGAGTATCTTTTTTGTGAATCCCTCTTCCAGATTATTTTTTATACTAACTTACACATCCTTTCGTCACACCTCAGCTTCCGACCGCCAAAATTTTCTCAAACAACCACCGTTCCAGCAAAGCAGCTATAAAAATGGAATGGGCAAAAAACTGACTTATTCCTAAGTCAATGTGGTTGGTAGTGGAGAAGAGGCGGTTAACAAACAAAGGGTGAGAGAAGAAAGAAAAGAGATCCAGTGTGGTTTGGTCCATGATAAGATCTTTAATCTAATGGTTATTTTATATGGTTCACCGGTGAGGCACTTATTTGATGCGTCACCCTAGAATCCACCCTTAAACAATGGTTCTATGAGCAAGAGGGAAAAGAGAGAAATAGAAAGGTTGTGTGAGATGGAGAGGGAAAATGAAAACGACAAAAGTAAATTTTTTGCCTTTTAAATTTAAATCATCTCCAATGGTCATGTTAACTAGCGTCCAATTGTCAGATATTAGTTAAGAAATTAAAAAAAGACACTACCAAAAAAAATTAAAAGAAGAAGCTTTTGTATTAAAATACAATTTTTTTTTATATTTTTAAGATGTTGACTGCACAAATTTAAGATAGTTTTACTTCTTTTGGTTTTTTAACGAATGCTCTAGGGATACCACTTAACATTTTTCTTAACTTATTCTTTTGTATTATTTCAATTTTTATTTTTTTAAATAACACTCAATGGTCCATGTCACCACTTAACGCTCCACGCTAGCAGACTTAACAGAGTTAGAAAACAAAAGTTAATGAAGGAAAAGTCCAACTTATAAGTTAATCTAAAGTTATATTAATTTTGAGAAAAACTAAAATCTGAGAGCACGCCTGAAACGAGTTCTTAAAGAGTGATTATTTTTGCCTTAAAATCAGATTTATAAGGATAAGTTAGACTCGATTTAAAAAAACTTACTATGAAATTGTCGGGGAGTGCAGGAGAAACAACAGGACAATGCTCCAGAGTCACAAGAGATGGAGACACCACATCTCCTTAGCTCCACCCAAAACTTTAAGACAATAGGTTCTGTTAGACCATATTTTCGCACATATTTATTTAAGTAATTTAAATAAAGAGTTGGTCCAACTAAAGAGTTATTGTTGAATATGATATAATGTTCATAATCGTATTCCATCGAAGACTCTGAAGTTCGAATGGATTATTAATGGGATCTTGTTTGTGATAATCGAATCAAGCTATTGATTAATAGGGAATTGAAACGAAGTGTCAAAGTTCATTGTGTCGAACCAAGTTACCAAAGCTTCGAAGTATCAAAGGTGGGCTTGGTGAATTGTATTGAAGAATTGGGCCTACTTGCTTGGCCCAAAGGGAATGAGGGTGAGCCCGTTTTAGGAATTGGCGCGCCATGAAGAAGGTTCGAAAGAAGTGGAGATCGTGGGTAGACACGTGGAGCAATCCGAAGCGTCAAGATGGAGATAGCGGTTTAGTTTCATTTCGAAGTATATAGTGTAATTTTTCAGTTGGAACTGGGGTCACAAATTTCATACATTCATATTTCTCTTAGAAATTCTGAGTACTCATGCTGTCGAACGAAAGGAATTTAACAGGGAAAACAATGTATGTTTGTGTACCATTTACTTTGTAATCGCTTTTATGTTCAATGCAAGTTTACATTTTCACAAGTCTTTAATTTGTCTTTACTTTCATGCGTTTTGATCCTGTTATTTCGAGGCGATTCGGAATAATAGTTATTTTTCACGTTACCATTAGATTTCCAAATGTAAGACCCAAGGTTTTACTGTACAATTTTCTAAGGAACTCTAGTGTCGGCGACGAGTTTTAGGGTTTTTGGTGAGGCGGTTTTGTGAGTATCGTCGCATTAATGGAATTTTTGCTGTAATTGAGCCTGTTTGGTGCTCGTGCGCTGTAAAGGCACAGACTTTCGGGTCGTAGTCCTCTTTTAAGTGTGAGGAGATTTCTGTGAAGCCAGAAATACGAGTTTTGGATTATTCTTATTTTTGGAAAAACGAGTAGGATTTTACCCGCAGATGGAAAATCTTACTGCGTCTGTTTTAAGTGAGGTTTCGGATGGAAGTTTCATATATCTGCGTGAGTTAGGATATGTCCTGAGATTAATTTTCTAAGGTATGAAAGAAAATTACAGACGCGGAAAAAGATTCGGCGATAAGTTTTGGAATTGTTAGACGATAGACGTTCTTTCTGTAGGTTTTCTGTTTTGGTGAGTTTCGTTCGTCGCGACGCGCGAGAGCTGAACGTGTGAGTGTTTCTAAGAGGTGTTGAGTTTTATCTCAAGTGGATTTGGTTTGGTTTGATCCAATGGCTAGGGTTTTGTCTTGGCATTTTGTCCTTTGATCCAAGGGTGGATTGGCTATCAAGAGCCTTGACATAGTAAGGAGGTTTGGTGACTTTGGTCACTTAGGAAAATCACAAACTTCACTCCATTCTTTCTCTCTTTCACGTGAACTCCAATGCTTTCTTTCTCAACTCCACAAATTTTCCATTCCTCACCATTTGTGTCCATTTCAAGCTTGGGAGCTTTGTGGAATAGTTGTAGAGGATCACTTGCTTAAGGTAACCACCCTTTTCCTTTTCATTTTGGTTGGTTAAAACTCTTGGAGTTATGAGTTTTAGATTATGTTCATGAGATGAAAATGTTAGGAATTGATTCTTGTTTCATGAAAGTTGTTCATGAGGTTTAGAGAAGCATGTGTAGGCTTTGTTATTTCAATTTTCCATGAGTTTGTGAGAATCTCATGAGAAAAGTTAGGGTTTTGAAAGTTTAGTGTATTGATCAATAACATGTGGTTAAGTTGTAAGGTTTTGAAAAGAAAAGTTGTCTTTGAACCTTTGGGCAAAAGGGAAATGCGTTGTATGGTTTTGTTTTAGAAAATCCGATGAAAAATATTTTGGAGTTTATGAAAATATTTACTAAGTGTTTTGTGTGGTATTTTGGGGTCCAAGTGGTTTAAAACTCTTGTGACATGTGGTGTTGTTTTTCCGCCTAGAAAACATGTTTGAAAATGATTTCAAGTCGGTTAAGGCCCGTAATAAAACTTGTGCTTGGATTTGGTTTTGATTTTGGAAATGAAAATCAAATAACTTGCACTCGAAGCAACCAACAAGCTTTCGGAAATGAATTGCTTGCTTATGAAAATGGTTTGTTTTTGTGTCTTGAAAAAGTGTTGGGAACTAATAGAATCAAACTAGGCTTGGGTGGAAAAAGGTGGTGTGAGTTGCTGTCTTTTGCTGTCATGACAGGTGCAACTCGTTGAGCGAGTGTTTACTCGCCAGGGCGAGTGTCACAGGTCATGACAACACGCCAGGGCGAGCTCCAGAGCGAGTAAGATCAGTCATCACTGTCTTCACTCGCCACCAACTCGCCAGGGCGAGCTCTGAGAGTTGAGATTTTGAATTCTGATTTCTAAACTTGGTTTTTAACTTTCTAATCCCTTTTTATTAATTTATGGAAGTGGTTGGGATTGGAAACGAGTTTTTCGGGTACTCGGAAAGTACGTAGCTTATAACGCAAGAAAACGGCCATTTTGCATTTCAAATTATTTAAGACTTTTGACAATTGTTTTGGGTCCTAAAAATAGTACAAATAACACATGGGGGTTGATCAATACGGTGGTTTTTGGTATGGTATCCGAAAGAGTGGATTTTCCTTAGGAACCTTTAGGTTTTTGGGGTTTTGGTTTAGTTTCAATACTATTGGTTAGAGAACAATGTATTGATTGTTGCGCTGCTTGTTTTAGGAAGTGCGTTGTGTTGTTTGAGCGAGTTCTGTTGACGGAAGCTTGCCGAGGTAAGGGCATCACTTTATTTCTGTCTTTTCACTGAGTTATAACATGTTTGTTGGTTATTTTCGGTGATGCGTGTTTGTGTGTTTGGCATGTATGTGTTATGTATTCTCGTGATGAGAAAGTGTTTACAATACGTGCGTCGTTTTACATATGATTGAAGATGTATGTATGAACATGTGGGTGAATACATATGATTGGAAATGTATGTATGTTTGTTGTGGTTTGTTACATATGATTGGATATGTATGTATGTTGTTGGGATGGTTTACATATGCTAGGGAGGTATGTATTTGTTGCATTAGTATACATGGGGAATCGTATGCTCATGCATTGTTAGTGCGTAGTGGCGGGAGTGGACTACGAAGTGTGGTTGCGGGAGTGGACCCACCTGATTCTTATAGGGTTTTGTTGAGTTCAATACATGGTTGCGGGAGTGGACCATGGGGTGTGATTGCGGGAGTGGATCCACCTTAATCCTTTGTGATTTTGTTGAGTTCGATACATGGTTGCGGGAGTGGACCATGGGGTGTGATTGCGGGAGTGGATCCACCTTAACCTTGTGATTTCGTTGGTGTTTTAGTAGGGGTTGGACCTACAGTTCTGGAACTCATGCATTGTGGTAGCTAGGGTTAGTACCACACATTGTAGAAGTCTGCATTAGGCTTGATGTGCATTATATATATAAACCCGTTGGTGGGAATTGCTTTGGTGGTTAAGAGATTTCTCTTGTGTTTGTGGAATTATTGTTATGTGTACAATCTTTCGCACCGGTTATATATATACATACTTTTATTTTGTGGTGACCCTTTCTTTCATTTGCGGGCTCATCCCACCCAGATGATGGGTTAGGTCGTGGTGACGGCGGTGGCTGTTCCAGGCCCCAGTGAGATGTTGGAGTTTTAGCTTAGTTAGACTATGCGCCGGTGTGGGTTGTACACCGTGCTTTTTGGGTTTAGGCATAGGATTCTAACTTGTTTTGTTGTAAGTATTTGAATACTTAGACTTGGATTGTAATTATTCAGGAATACACTTTGCTTGTTGAAGCACCTTATGGTAATGAGTTCTTTTGTATATTTGAATGCCGGCTCATTTAAAATCTTTTATGCGTAACTCTGATGTGTACAAAAAAAAAATAATGCCTTGTCTGGCCATGGAAAAACGGGTTGTTACACCAAACGTCATCATTTGTTGAAGTCCATATGTTTTCAAAGAGTTTTTCATAAAAAAACAAACACAAAATTGTCCTGAGATTTCTAGTTTGATCTCACAAGTTTAAAACGTAAAACTAGCGTTTGTTTACCACTTTTCAGTGTAAACAAATTGGCACGCCCAGTGGGACTGGTTTTGTGCTTTGTTTCGTGAGAAATAAGATTTTTCTGTGTTAGTAACTGCCATTAACGGTTATGGCTAGAACTCATCAAATGCATGGGTCTACTAACAGTCAATCTATAAGTTCTTCGAGTAGTGAGGGTAGTCCTTCTCCCCCTCCAGATTCGAATGTGGCGAGTATTACATCTACTTCGCCAATTCTTAGCGTAAGTGGTTCTGGGTATATCCCAGGAACTACGATACCAATAACAACAATGGCGTTTCATTCTGTTTCGTCTGGTTTAAGACCACCTTCCATGGTCCCAAACCCTTTGTATGGTCCTATACCAACGCCTACGATGGGTTTTCATTCAATGCCCACGTCTGAACCTGAAAGATATACTACCCCTAGGGTAACTCCAACACCTTTAACCAATGCATCTGTGTTGTCTTTAAGACAACAAATGGATGAAAGTAACCATGATATGGTTAATCTCTTAACACAACAAATTGGAACTGTCTTTAACCCCTTAATTCAAAATACCAACGACAGTTACCAAATGTTAGCCTATCAAATGGGTCGAATTGCTGACTTTTTTGGCACTCCTTCCCTTCAAAATCAGCCTAGGATTAATCATGTGGCACCACAAATGATTTTACCTGCTATGTCTGCCACTCCTATTAACCCAAGGCCACCATATGTAATTCCCCAAGTTACACCACAACAAGAGCCTGTGCCAATGACTCAGGAGGAGTACCAATATCAAAATGAGGTTAACCAACCTCCTCCAATAGTTATGGTTCGAAGGAACCAATACCCTGATGATGTGGTTCGAAATGTTCAGAATAATAATAATTTTGCTGCGCCTAATAACTTAGCAACTTTAGTCGAAACTATTTTGAACCAAAACGGCCTTAATACTGGTACTCGAAGGCCAAACTTTGTTTCTGCATTATCTGAGTATGTGTTGCAAACAGAGTTACCTAGAGGTTGGAAAGTCCCGAAATATACTAAGTTTGCAGGGGATACCAATGAGTCCACGGTTGAACATATTGCTAGATACTTAGCAGAATCGGGGAATTTGGCAAATAACGAAAACTTAAGGATGAAATACTTTCCTAATTCGTTAACCAAAAATGCTTTTACTTGGTTTACTACTTTGCCTCCCAATTCGATTCATAATTGGACTCAATTGGAAAGATTGTTTCATGAACAGTTCTACATGGGCCAAACTAAGATAAGCCTTAAAGAGTTGGCTAGTGTTAAAAGAAAAACACAAGAAACTGTTGATGATTATTTGAATAGGTTTAGATTACTAAAGGCTCGATGTTTTACATCAGTGCCTGAACATGAGCTAGTCGAAATGGCTGCAGGTGGCCTAGACTATTCGATTAGGAAAAAATTAGACACTCAGTATCTTCGAGATATGTCACAACTTGCTGATAGAGTTAGGCAAATCGAAAGATTGAAAGCTGAAAAAGCTAGAAATTCTCGCTTTCAGAAAAAGAAAGAAATAAATTTAGTGGAGTCTTTCGATGATGATTATGAGGATAGTGATGAGTGCCTAGAGTATGATGAAAGCGAAGTCAATGTGGCTGAATTGAAGCCAGGGCCTCCTTATATGTGTAAGTCGCTGAGGCCTTCGAATGGGAAAAACCCAATCGAACCAAAAAATGATAAGTTCATTACTAAAACTTATACTTTTGACATAACCAAATGTGATGAAATTTTCGATTTGTTAGTAACTGATGGCCAAATTGTTGTGCCAAAAGATTTGAAAATACCTCCTATCGAACAAAGAAAGAAAAGAGGTTATTGTAAATTTCATAATTATTTGGGACACAAAACTTATCAGTGTGTTCTTTTCAGGGATGTGGTTCAAAAAGCAATCAACGAAGGAAGGCTAAAGTTCGCTGATAAGAGCAAGCCTCCAATGAAAGTGGACACTGATCCACTGCCTAAGGCTGATGCTACCTATGTGGAAATCTATGATTGCAACATGGTAGATGTGGTTGATCCTGCACCAATTAAAGCAGTTCCTGAGGAAGAGTATGAGAAGAAAATTCAGGAGGTCTACCCCAATGCTGAAGAGGAATTAGTAGATTTTCTGAACAGGTGCAAGTTGAACAACTCTGAGGTAATGTTGTGCCCCAGGTGTAGTGCTGTATGCGACAAAGAGGCTAATGCTGGCCTTAGAAACTTCGTCCCATATGCTGAGCATAAGAGAAAGTGGCATAATGCTAAACCTGATCACAAGGGTTGGCCACACAAGAAGGTTGATTGGAGTAAGTCTGTTGCAAAGACTGCTTCGATTCATCAAAGGTTAGGACCCCAGCGCACGTTCAAACCTTCGAACAAGGTGCCAGTGAATAGGTGGGTTGGTGGCCAATATGTTGCTGTGAACAAGAAGCAGATAGAGGGAGGAAGTTCCAGTAACGTTAATGTAAAGATTGTTGCTGGAAACAAGAGTCCAGCACCTGCTAAAGTGCTTCAGGAAACAAAAGCTGAATCAGGAGCTAACAAGTTCGCGTATAGAAACAACTACAAGGGTAAAAACCCTATGACTCGAACTCAGTGGCGCCGTTTTCAGCGGAAGAAAAAGATGGCAACTCAGAATGTGAATGCTTGGGGCAATGCTACTGTGGTGCAGAAAGTCGAAATGGCCAGAAGGCCAGCAAAGGAGAGACTTTCTCCAGTGGCTGAGGGTAATGAAAATGAGGAAGATTATATGGATGATGATGATCTCCTCGATGATGAACCAGATTTTGATGTACTGGTTAATGTCATCTCAATTCTACCTGCAGAGTATGATGTAGAGTCTGAGGTAAATGAGATAGAAGATGATCTCGTTGCTGTAGAAATGGCTAACCATAAGCCAGTTTGTTATTATGTAATGGGAAATGGCTGCGTCGAAGAACAAAATGCTGTTTTCGAAAAGCCAGATTTAGGGATGAAAAACCATCTGAAAGCTTTGTTTATCAGAGCAAAAGTAAATGGCGTTGGTGTTAACAGGATTCTAGTGGATGGAGGAGCAGTGGTTAACATCATGCCACATTTTATGCTGAAGAAATTAGGTCTATTCGAAACAGATCTACACACACACAATGTGGTGCTAGCCAACTATGAAGGCAAAATTGGCCATTCACTTGGTGCCATTCAATTGGAGGTTTGTGTAGGCAGCACCATTCGAAAGACCCTATTCATGGTTATTGCTGCCAAGCCTAATTATAACATGTTGCTAGGCAGAGAGTGGATACATGGAGTGGGTGCAGTACCTTCAACCATGCATCAGAAATTAATTGTGTGGAGAGAAGATGGTTTAGTAGAATATGTTGAGGCTGATCAGAGTGCCTATGTAACAGATACTAACAATGTCACTCTTCAAACCTTTGACAAGAATCTGGCTCAGATTGCCCCTTGTGGTGATCAAAATGAAGCCTTTAACAATGAAGTTGCTGGAGTTGATGAGATACTTCATTCTGTCAAGTTGCACCCTACTCATGGATTCTGTTGGGAGAGGGAGCACACTGCAACTTCAATGAACTGCAATGCTTTCCCATCAGCAACTGGATGGGATGACCCAGATGTGAATGATGATTGAATCCCCAGCATGGGATAGGATAACGGCTTATGCAGCCGCTAATAGAATCAATATGGCTATAGAAGCCATTGAGTTACAAGAAAACATGGCTAGTGAGGCCAATAGTAATTCGAATAATGAATTGGCCTCACAGGCCAATGTTTCGAATACTAGTGACATGCAGAGGCTAGATTGTATTTATGATGACGAACCATTGGGTTTTGAAAAAGATCCAGTTAGTTCGAATCAAAGAATGCAAGCTCAGGATCCTTTGCAGGAAATTGATATTGGAGATGGTTTGGTTAAAAGACCAACCTACATCAGTACCAATATTGATCCAAGCTTGAGAGTTAAAATGGTCAAATTGCTTAAAGAATACAAGGATTGTTTCGCCTGGGATTATGACGAAATGCCAGGGTTAAACAAAGAATTGGTAGAACACAGATTGCCTCTTCGACCAGACAAGAAACCTGTGAAGCAGCTTCCAAGGAGGTTTGCTCCAGAAATCATGACAAAGATCAAAGCAGAAATTGAAAGGCTGCTAAAGTGCAAGTTCATTCGAACAGCCAGGTATGTAGAATGGTTAGCAAATATTGTGCCTGTCATTAAAAAGAATGGTTCTCTTCGAGTTTGCATAGACTTTAGAGATTTAAATAATGCTACACCAAAGGATGAATATGCCATGCCTGTTGCAGAAATGCTAGTTGATTCAGCTGCAGGCCATGAGTATTTAAGCATGTTAGATGGCTATTCTGGCTATAACCAAATCTTCATTGCTGAAGATGATATTCCAAAAACTGCTTTTCGTTGCCCTGGTGCCTTAGGTACTTACGAATGGGTGGTAATGCCCTTTGGATTGAAAAATGCAGGGGCAACATACCAAAGGGCAATGAACTCAATCTTTCATGATTTCATTGAAGTATTTATGCAAATCTATATTGATGACATTGTTGTCAAATCCTCCTCTTCTGATGATCATTTAAATCACCTTAGAAGGTCATTCGAAAGAATGAGGAAATGTGGACTAAAAATGAATCCACTAAAATGTGCTTTTTGTGTACGTGCAGGAGATTTCCTTGGATTTGTCGTGCATAAAAAGGGCATAGAGATTAATCAAAACAAGACCAAAGCGATCATGGAGACGAAATCTCCAGCAACAAAGAAACAGCTTCAGTCATTACTTGGAAAAATCAATTTCTTGAGAAGATTCATTTCGAATCTAAGTGGTAAAGCTCATCCCTTTTCTCCACTCCTAAGACTCAAGAAAGATGAGGTATTTAATTGGGGAATTGAGCAACAGAAAGCATTTGATGATATCAAGGCTTACTTATCGAATCCTCCTACTTTAATGCCTCCAATTCGAAATAAAGAGATGAAGTTGTACATATCAGCGTCAGACACAACCATTGGAAGCATGCTTGCTCAAGAGGATGAAAATGGTGTAGAAAAAGCTATTTACTATTTAAGTAGAGTTTTGAATGATGCTGAAACTAGATATTCTGTAATTGAAAAGCTTTGCCTTTGTTTGTATTTTTCATGTACTAAACTCAAGCATTATATAAAGCCAGTAGATGTTTTTGTTTACTCCCATTTTGACATTATTAAGCATATGTTGTTAAAGCCAATTTTACATAGCAGAATTGGGAAATGGGCTTTAGCTTTGACAGAATATTCACTAACTTACAAACCCTTAAGGGCTGTTAAAGGCCAGATAGTGGCTGATTTCATCACTGATCATTCAGTGGTCGAAGTTCCGGTGAATTATGTTGAGCTAGAACCTTGGATGTTATACTTCGATGGGTCTAGACACAAACATGGTACAGGAATTGGAATCCTAATAATATCACCATTAAGGGTTCCAACCAAGTTCAAGTATAAAATTAATGGTTCTTGCTCCAATAACGAGGCAGAGTATGAAGCCTTAATTGCAGGTTTAGAAATTCTTCTAGACTTGGGGGCAAAACACATTAAAATAAGGGGAGACTCTGAATTAGTAGTAAAGCAATTGACAAAAGAATATAAGTGTATTCAAGAGCATTTGATGAAATATTTCGTCATTGCTTTCTCCTTACTAAGACGATTCGAATCTTATGATATTCAGCATGTCCCTCGAATTGAAAACCAAGAGGCGAATGACTTGGCACAAATTGCCTCTGGGTACAAAGTGTCGAAAGAGACATTCGAACAACTCATCGAAGTTAAAAACAAGTTGGTTTCGAATGCATCTCTTGATGAAAAATTGTCAATACCAAAACATTTGGGGGCAGATGAGTATAGCTTTCAGGAAAATTCGAAAAATCTTGACAATTTCGAAAATTTTGATATTTTTGAACAGTTCGAAAGTCCTGACCTCAAAAATGTTGATATGTGTTTCGAAAGCTTTGCAACAGAAATTTTTGTCATTGACAATTTGAGTGATACTGATTGGAGAAAACCAATTGTCAAATATTTGGAAGATCCAACAGGAATTACTGATAGGAAAACCAAATATAAAGCCTTGAGCTACACTATCATTGGGAATGAGTTGTTCAAAAAAACCCCTGAGGGAGTTTTGTTGAAATGTCTCAGTGAAAATGAGGCATTCCTAGCCATTACCAATGTGCACAGTGGTTCATGTGGGGCTCATCAAGCGGGTCATAAGATGAAATGGTTATTGTTTCGACGAGGCTTATACTGGCCGTCAATGCTTAAGGACTGCATCGAATTTGCGAAAGGTTGCCAAGAATGCCAGAGACATGCAGGTATTCAACATGTTCCTGCGAATGAATTACATTCAATAGTTAAACCTTGGCCTTTTAGAGGTTGGGCTTTAGATTTGATTGGTGAAATAAGGCCTGCATCGTCCAAAAACCAACGTTTTATTTTAGTTGGGATTGATTATTTCACAAAGTGGATTGAAGATGTTGCTTTGCCAAAAGTTGATCAGGAAACTGTGATTAGTTTCATCCAAAATCACATTATCTATAGGTTTGGATTGCCTGAAACTATCACAACTGATCAAGGAACAGTGTTTGTTGGACAAAAGATGCAAAATTTTGCAAGTGAAGCAGGTTTTAAGTTATTAACATCAACACCATATTATGCTCAAGCAAATGGTCAGGTCGAGGCAGCCAACAAAATTGTAATTGGCTTAATTAAGAAACATATTGCCCAAAAGCCAAGGAATTGGCACAATACTTTAGATTAAATATTATGGGCCTGTAGAAATTCTCCTAAGGAGTCTACTAATTCAACTCCATTTCGATTGACTTATGGCCATGATGCCGTATTGCCTGTTGAAATCATGGTTCAGTCCATAAGGGTGCAAAGGCAGATGGAAATCCCTAGGGAACATTATGAAAACCTTATGACGGATGAACTAGTTGATTTAGATGAAGAAAGGTTGCAAGCTTTAGATGTTTTAATTAGACAAAAAGAAAGAATTGCTAAAGCTTACAATAAAAAAGTTAAGTACAAAACCTTTAACTTAGGGGATTTAGTATGGAAAGTTATCTTGCCTATGGATAGGAGAGATAGAATATTTGGAAAATGGTCACCAAACTGGGAAGGACCATTTAAAATTTCTCAAATATTATCCAATGGTGCATATGAAATTCAAGAACTAACTGCTGAGCAGCGTTCAGTAAATATAAATGGCAAGTATTTGAAGAGATACAGGCCATCGTTGCAAGAAATAAAAATAAATGCGGAATAGTTCGAAATATGAAACATTTAAATGGTAAAAGGAAATTGCCATCAAAATAAGACCAAGTATTCGAATTGATACAAATGTAGTTCAAAATGGTTAGCAGAATTAAACATGTTCGAAAAGGGCAGAAAATTACATCAAAAATATAAAAGATAACTAAAGAGTTTAATCTGCAAGACTTTTGTTGACATTTCTGAAGTGCTGATATTGCTCCTTGGTGTGAGTAAGTTTGCGCCTTAAGACTTCATTTTCGTTGGCCAAACGATCCACTTCTTTGCTGATTACCAAATCTTCGCTGCATTGTTTGATACCATCTTGGGCTAGCTCTTCGATCTGTGTTCTAGACACTGCAGCAGCTTGAGCAGAGAATTGTTCTCGCCTTTTTTCTTCCTCAGCTATCTTTGTTTCAAGCTCTCGAATTTCTGCTCTCCAAAGCGAAATGTTTTCATCGCAAGACGCCATTTGTAAGAAAGCTCCTGCAGATTCAGCTTTCAATTTTGTAGCTTCATTATGGCGTTGTTTGGCTTGCGCGAAGTGTTGTTCTTTAAGCTTCAGTTTCGTTTGCTGAGTCTGAGAATTTAGTTGCAGCTGTTGAGAATGCTTAATGTATTGATCCAAGAACGATTCAGCTTGGCTAACCAAGAGGAACAAATCCTCACGAGTCTGAGAGGTTTGAAGTGTGCTGAAAAGAGCTTTGACGTTCGGATAGAGGGAAGGATTCTTCTCCACAAATTCTAATATATCACCTTCGAGTACTTCCCGTCGAAACCGCGCTTCATGTTCAGTCTGCTCAAGTTGTGCAACTTTTTCCCTGTCTGATAGAGTAGGAGTATAAGTACCATAGTCTGAAAGAAGCTTATCAAGAGCCTCATCTGGGGTTAAGTCTTTTAAGCTTTGCAAAATGTCTGGGGGCAAATATACACGAGTAAGAGGCTTCGAAACGGAATTTCCTTCGTCAGCATTTGAACCTCCGGACTTAGCAGAATGCTCACAATCTGCAGTAGAATTCAGAAACTCATCCGTGTCCATCACATGGTCATCGCGCCCTTCGTTACACATGTTTTGATGAGTGTTGGTAGTCGAATGCTCTTCTTCGACGGTTGGTTGTTCGTTGCCTTTGGCTTCACCTCCTTGTGGATCATCAATCTTGTAGCCATGCTCTTCCCTTGGTGGAGACTTTGTCGAAGTGTCAGCTTGTGGTTTTTCCTGAGAAATTTCTCGCTCCGTAGCAGGATGCCCTTCATCAGGGTTGGTTTGTTCGAATTCTGAGGTCCTCTGAGGTCTTATGGTTCGATCGTCACTCAATGGAATTGTTGAATCATCAACTTTATGTTCCTCATTATTTTCAGGAGTAGGGGATTTTTCGGACTCTAAAGCCTGATGTTCGCTATTGAGCTCTTGGACAATATTTTTCACCATTTTGTCGGGAGAAATCTCCTCAGCAATAGTGTCTAAGGGTGAAGTCTTCTTCTGCAAGCTGTCATACCCTAATTTTGCCCCACACTTTTTTTATTTCCATTTTTGCCCCTCATGCATTTTTGTTCCAATTTTGACCCATAACCTCTCTCATTTTTGCATAAGTCAAGAAAGTCAACATTTTGATCAAAAAGTCAACAGTTTGACTAAAAGTCAACACTTTGACTAAATAAGTCAACAAAACCTTTTTTTTCAATTTAAAAAAATCAATGTTGACACGAAACACATGGAACTATTTCTTCTTGCATGATTATGGCTTAGCATTATCATAAGAGACAAAATTTTACCATTTTGCCCTCACATTTTCTTTATTTATTTATTTTTTAATTAGTTACTTGCATTTCAAGAAACTTTTTTAAGCATCAAATTTCAATTCTTTTTCTTTCATTTCTAATCCATAAACCTATTACATAATCACATTTCATCATGCATATTTTTATTTCTTGACATATTTATTTTATTTTCATATATTATTTTAATTTGTTTTATTCCAAAAAAATCAAAAGAAGAACAAAAATTGTCCCAATCATTTTTACACCTCATCAAGGGAATAGAAGGTTCTATTCCTTCTTACTAGACACCTCACCATTTGTACAAAAATCCCAAAACCATAGTACAAAAAATCCCAAGAAACAATCTCCAATTTGCCCTCACTAACTCTCACAAATCACTACTTTTCTAACCTAATTCCACCCTATAAATAGAAGCATTGTTTTCAGAGCCCTAGGTTAGCCAAGATTACTCAAAAACGGCGCTGCAGAACCAAGAGAAAACACTCCATTTTTCTTCATTTCACAAATTTTCCAAATCATAAAATTATCACTCAAGTCCATTACTTCTGTACTTAAACATCTTCATCTAAGTCCCAGAAGCAAGAAACACTCATTTCTCAAGCAAAAAGGCGAAGGAATTGGAGCAGAGAACACCACGGCACCAAGGAAAAAATCAAGTTCGAACCGGACGATTCAGAGGTCTATTCAGGTAGATTCTTGCACCTTTCGTCTCCTTTTTGTACTCTGATGCTTACTGCTTAGCTGGTTTGTGTAAATTTGGCTTGAATCGCGTGTTTGAGTTTTGATTTCAAAATCGTTTTCTCTTCGTTTTTCGTGTTTTACAACGATTTGTTAAAAACTATTTGTACTTTTGGAATCCTTGTAAGAACACGAACAAAACTGTGTAAAAATCGTGTGATTTGGTAGAGTTTTGAAAACTCCGGTGACCGGAGTTGTCACCGGAGACGGCGAGGCTCGCCGGAGAAGACGACCCAGCCATGGTCCATCTTCTTCGCTGAGTTTAAACCTCGGCCGTTGGATCCTTTGATTTTATCGCGTTCGTTGATCTCTTGATTAAAACGGAGCCGTCAGATCTCATTTAAATGCGATCTGACGGTGATGATGACTTTGGCGTATGTTTGGCTTGATGCAGCGCCACACCAGATCCTTGATCTGGATCAGTGAGCCTTGGCCGTTCGATTTTGATCAAACAGCCCAGATCACGCGCGCGTACGCTGCGCTGCGTGTCAACGGCTGCACCTGGTTTTTTTTGTGTTGACCTTTTTTGTTGTTAACTGATGCGTGGACTGGGCCTTCAGGCCCAGACTTGCTTTTTGCACCCCACTCCCTTTACTGTTTGCACCCCCTCAGCTTAAATTAATTTTAATTGATTTTTAGCTTATTTCCAAAAGCACTTAAGTGACTAATAGCTTATTTAAGCTATTTTAGTCACTTTGCTATGCTTAAATTTTTCTCTCCATGTTTGAGTTGTTTATTTTAGCTTTTTAGCTTATTGTTTAGCTTTTTAGCTTATTTAATCACTTTTTAGCTTATTTTCATAAGCACTTATTTGGTACTTAAGCTGTTTTAGCTTACTGGACCATTTTTCTTTGCTTAAATCATGTTTGATCTCAGATTATGTTCATGCTTCCCTTAGCTTGTTGTTTAATCACCTTTTTTAGCTTTTTAGCTTATTTACTTAAGTGCTTAATCATGATTAATTGCTTATTTTTATTTCTTATGCTTGTCTTCAACTCTTTAGCTTTATTTCAATTCATTCTAACTCATCTCATATACTTTGATTTAATTTAGCATGTTTATGTTATTTAATTCATCGTACGCTACTTTAGTTTATGCATTTTTATTTAATTATGCATCGTATCTCATTCTTGTTCATGTATTTGCATTCATTATTTAATGTTTCATGCATCTTGTCATTATTTGGTTACTATCATCTTGAACTTCTATACTTCTCATCTTTCTTCTATTCTTGAACTGTCTGGTTTGAATTTGAGGCTTGCTTTCATAATAAACATAGTGAAAAAGGGTTGATCTGACGTATGACTTTTCACACCCGGATAATCCCTATCCCTGACGTATGACTCGTGATCTTGGGATTATCCTCACTATTGATTAAATTAAGATTTTTATAATAAACAAGGATGAAAAGGGGTTGATCTGACGTATGACTTTTCACACCCCGGATGGTTCTTATCCCTGACGTATGACTCGTGATCTTGGGACTATCCTCATCCTAAAACGTTAAAATTAACCAACATTCGACTTTTTCCTTTTGAAATACTTTCTTAATCAAATTAAATTAAGATTTTCATAATAAACAAGGATGAAAAGGGGTTGATCTGACGTATGACTTTTCACACCCCGGATGGTTCTTATCCCTGACGTATGACTCGTGATCTTGGGACCATCCTCATCCTAATCAAACGTTAAAACTAACCTCCACTCACTCAAACTTCTTTTCAGAAAAAACATGGATATACGCTTTATCCATTCCTCTGACACATACACAGCTTAAGCCTCTGATTAGATAGAGCATACAAGCGTCGTTGTATCAGCGGAATGCGAAATAAGCAACATCCGTTATTCAACATTCTTTTTTCAATGGATACACGTTTTATCTACTTCTCTGACACATACACAGCTTAAGCCTCTGATTAGATAGAGCATACAAGCGTCGTTGTGTCAGCGGAATACGAAATAAGCGTTATCCACTAAAATCAACCAACCACACAATATTTTTTACCAGAACTACGTGAGTTTTGAGTTTCCCATTGCACCGGGGAATACGTAGGAGCGGGCTCCTACAACCGTCAAACTCAACTAATAAAAACTTTTTTTTTTTTTTTTTTTTTTTTAATTTATTTGGAAACGAAGTAGAGATTAGATAAGAGATAAAAGGCAATTTAATTCAAACCTACGCAAACAAACCCCAAACCACCTAAACGGTTCCCATCGAGTACGATGGATGCGAGGGGTGCTAACACCTTCCTCTCGCATAACCAACTCCCGAACCTAAACCAAGGTTTTCGCGATATTTTCCTTTCCCCTCACGGGATAAATAAACGTCGATGGCGACTTCATTGTATAGAAAAAATGGAAGTGATTTTCCAGCCCGCTACAGCTGGCGACTTCACTGGGGAGGGATCTAAAGGGGTGATCTGTGATTCAACCATGTTAAACCTAGAACAACATGTGAGAGGGATGGGTTGCAGGTAACTTTGAGCCTTTTGACCTCAGAAATAAATTAAACCTTTGCTTCGATGAGATAGACTATGCTGCAAAGTATCATGCATACATGCATCCATGCATTCATGCATTCATTTACAAAAACTCATATAAAAAATACATATCTGGTTTTCAGGGAATCAAGAAAACTTTGTTTTGTAAACATGAGGGATATGGAAACAAGAGGTACTTACAGTTACAGTTTCAAGATCCCAAAGGTTGACAGACTTATAGCTATGGAATCTAGATTGACATCCATTCGTAGAAGCAACTTCCAGTCTAACTATGGTGCCATCATTGATCTTCTACACGTCCAGCTTGATACTACGGCTTTGGGTACCTTGGCTCAGTTTTATGATCCTCCACTTCGTTGCTTCACTTTCCGTGACTTCCAGCTCTTCCCCACTATAGAGGAGTTTGATAGTATTTTGGGTCTTAAGAAGGATAAGGGGCCGTGTTATTTGAGAGAGATTCCGACTCCGGAGGACGTAGCTTTAGCTCTACAACTTGAAGACCAAGATTCTATGTCTTTCCAAGTTCTCAAGACGGGTGTTCAAGGGTTTGCAAGGAAGACTTTAGAGGACAAAGCTCAGTTTGTGTTGGAAAAGGGAAATTGGAAAGCCTACAACGCTATTCTCGCCTTGTTGATCTATGGTTTGGTACTTTTTCCTAATGTGAAGGACTTCATTGATATCACTGCTATTGGGGTGTTCTTGACTAAGAATCCTGCTCCTACGCTTTTGGGTGATTTCCTCTACTCCCTTCATGATCGGAACGGCACAAGAAGAGGAGGACAAATCTCATGTTGTGCTCCTTTGGTCCAAAAATGGTTGATGTCTCATTTGCCCGACAAGGGGCCTTTGGTCGATAATGAAAGTCTTAAGTGGTCAGAAAGATTGAATTCCCTTACCGAGAAGGATATCCGATGGTACTCTCCTCATGTAGAATCTTCCAAGGTACTCCTCAAGTGTGGGGACTTCCCAAATGTACCCCTGGTTGGAACTCAAGGGTGTATTAACTATAACCCTGTCCTTTCTCTTCGCCAGTTAGGTTACCCCATGGTGGATGCTCCTTCTGAAATCACTTTGACACCTTTCGTCCTCAAGAAGGATATGGTAGACTTAGAGCTTTGGGGTAGGATCAAGAAGGCTTGGCTCAAGGTTGAGAAGTCTGGGGTAAAAAGAAAGAACTGCTTGGCTAGAGAAGCCTATACCCAATGGGTGAAGGATCGTATCCTCCGCATCCAACTCCCTTTCAGTTCTGTGGTCCCTGAGGTAGTTGAAGAGCCTGAGCCCATCATCACTATCTCAAAGGAAGAAGCGGATGCTTTGAGGAACCAAATTGCACAACTTAAGAAAGAGAATGAAGAGTTGCAATTCAAGTGCTTTAGCATCCAAGGAGAAGCGAAGAGTTTCAAAAGAGAAAGGGATGCGAAGGATGAAGAGATGCAAGGGTGCAAAAAGAAAGTAAAAGAAGCCCAAGAAAGGGAAGAGAAGTACAAGGATGGTCTTGCAAGTTCCAATTTGAGCATCAAGGCATTGAAAGAGGATATCAAGAGCTTGAAGCGTTCCAATGATGAAATGTATGCCACAGGGAACAAGGCCATGATCGCCCAGGGGGATTGGAAGAAAAAGTTTGAGGAGAAGACTCAAGAGTTGAAGAAAGTCCAACAAGAGTTCAAGAAGCTTCAACAAGAGAAAGAGTTGGAGCTACAAAAGAAAGAAAAACTTCATTCTCAAGAGAGGCGGAAGGATAAAGAGTCCATGCAAAGATATGAAGAGAGTCTAGCTCAAATCATGAGAGCTCACGAGGACCAAATGACCCAAGTGGCGGAGCAAATCGAGCATCTAGAGAAGAATTTGAAGTACCACAAGACGGTTATTGAAATGTCCCTACAGGAGATGGCCAGATGGAAGGAAGCTTTCCGCAAGATGCTATTGGTGTCTACTTCAGTGTTGGATGAGATGCCTAGGATGTTGAGGATGGCCGAGGCGGAGGTCCCCTTTCTTAATGTCTCAGGAGCGGTCAAAGAGTTCGTGTGTTATTGCCGAGCAGTGGTAACGGCGTACAAGAATGTTGTCAAGAAAGCCAAAAAGGGACTTTAGTTAGTATCTAGGATTTTATGTAATGAACCTTTGGGATCTTGAATCTTTGTAACTTTGCTTTTTTCAGTAATTATGTAATGAATTGGTTTTAAAATTTGAATGAAGTGTTGAATCTTTTGATTATATCCCGCACTGTTTACATTAATTGCACATTTGTGATTCCCTGAAAACCAAATATAACAAATAAAAATGAAAGTATAAACTTTACATGCATTTGCATTCACATACATAATAAAAAAAGGACATCATCTCATTACCGTTCTCCCATCTCAACAGCGTTATCCTCGACACTTACATTGGACAAGAAGTGCTTCCAGTCTGGTAATGGAGAATTGGCAAGAACAACACGGTGAACTAAAGGGGGAGGTTTCCCAGTTGGCAGCGAAAATGGATCGTGTGTTGGAAATGTTGGCCGCACAGAATCAGCCGTCAGCCCCAGCAGTGAACGCAGAGACAGCAACGAATGAACCGGCCAGCATGGTGTGGCCTGTGTACGGTTTACCTCCGGGTTATACCCCACCGGGGTATGTACCTCTTGGGGACGGGGCTACTTCAGTTCCTCCTCCTATCAACAACTCAGGAATTCCAGTCGGGGCCGCCCCAACTCAGCCCCAACCTACCATTGTTCAGCAGGTTCAGGAGGATCCTCATGATGTGTACCATAGCTCAGATACTCAGAACAGTGGGTCAAAGTTTGATGGAACTATTCCTCAGTTGGAGGAAGCAAAACTGAAGTTCAAGGCTATTGAGGATCGTTTGAAGACGATGGAAGGAGGGAGTGACTCCTTGGACTTTTCCGATATGTGTCTTGTACCTGATTTGGTAATCCCGGCTAAGTTCAAGGTGCCGGAATTTGAGAAATATAAAGGTTTGAGCTGCCCTAGGAATCATCTCGTGATGTATAGCAGAAAGATGGCGTCTTATGCCAACAATGACAAACTGATGATACATTGCTTTCAAGACAGTTTGGCAGGGGCATCTTTAAGCTGGTACATGCAGCTAGAGGGTAATCACATCCGATCGTGGAAGGATTTGGCTAATGCTTTCATCAAACAGTATCAGTATAACTTGGATATGGCTCCTAATCGTACCCAGTTACAAAACATGGCTCAGAAGGAAGGAGAGTCGTTCAAAGTTTATGCCCAAAGGTGGAGAGAGTTAGCATCGCAGGTTCGTCCTCCACTTTTAGAGACGGAATTGGTGGATATGTTTACCAACACTTTACAAGGGGTTTATTTCGAAAGGATGATTGGCAGTGTGTCCTCAGGTTTCTCTGATCTGGTCAGAATCGGTGAAAGGATTGAAAGCGGTGTCAGGACCGGCAAGATCCAAGCCGGCACTAGCTCACCAAATAATGCAAAGAAGCCAGTCAATAACTTTGTGAAGAAGAAGGAAGGGAATACCAACGCTGTGGCTCACCGCCAGTCGGTGATGCCAGTTCAATATGTTCCTTATGCAGCTCCGGCTCAGCAACAACAGCAACAATATCAGATGCCCCAGTATACACCACCACCGCAAGGTTATCCGTATCAACCACAGCCACAACAAGCTTCTCCACCTCAACAACAAGCAAGAAAAGTGTTTGATCCCATTCCGGTATCATACAAAGAGTTGCTGCCATATCTTGTCCACAGTAAAATGGTGACGCTCAAAACCTTGAAACAGATAACCCCACCTTTCCCTGCATGGTACAAACAAGGCGCCACCTGTGAATACCACTCTGGGGCGGAGGGTCATACTATTGAAAGTTGTAAAGCTTTCAAGTATGAGGTACAAAGATTGATCGATCAGAAGTTGTTGTCATTCAAGGAAGCGGGTCCCAATGTCAAGGGAAACCCTCTGCCCAACCACTCAGGGGGAGGAGTCAACATGATTGAGGGCGCCGAAGGTTTGATTAAGGATGTGTCGAATATACGAACCCCTTTGAGTGTAGTAAAGGAGGTTTTGCTCAGCTTTGACCAATTCTCAAGCATGCATGCAGATTGCATAGAATGTGAAGAGAATCCAAATCATTGCGCAAGGATGAAGGAATGTCTTCAGGAGTTAATGGACCAAGGGTTGGTACAAATTGGTTATTCCCAAAGAAAGGGTATGGTGGCTATGATGGAACCACATGAGCATGAGAAGTTCATGAAGCCAATAGAGATAATCTATCAAAGAGCCGAGGGAAAGTTGCAGCCATTGGTGATTCAGACGCCAGCACCATTTCCTTTTGCCAGTACTAAAACTACACCTTGGATATACAATACATCAGCTTCAATACAAGGGAAGCCTGTGACTCTGCCAGAACCGGTAGTAGTTAGCATTGATGGGACCGGGGGTATGACTCGGAGTGGCAGGGTGTTTGCTCAGAAACCAGTGCAGGACAGTGCAAGAGAACCAGTTTCAACGGTCAATGAGAATGTCTTAAGCAAGACTCTTGAGGGGGGAGCACCCAAAGAAACAACCCCTCAGAGTGATTCCGATGAGTTCCTCAAGATAATCAAAAGAAGCGACTATCGAGTGGTAGATCAGCTTGGTCAAACTCCGTCAAAAATTTCTATGCTCTCCTTATTGATGAGTTCGGAGGCACATAGAAATGCTTTATTGAAACTTCTGCAAAAGGCCCATGTGAATCAGGATATTACGGTTGCACAGTTTGATGGGGTGTGCAATAACATAACCGAAAGCCGTTGTTTGGGGTTTTTAGACGCAGAATTGCCAGTCGAGGGACATGCACACAACAAAGCTCTCCACATCTCCATGAAGTGTCAAGACAACACTATCGCGAGAGTACTAGTGGACACAGGATCTTCCCTCAACGTCATGCCCAAGTCAACTTTGCTGAAGTTATCTCTTATTGGACCCGTTCTTAAACCAAGCAGCATGATCGTCAAAGCCTTTGATGGATCGCAAAGGGAGGTTATTGGGGAAATTGAATTGCCGATGGTGATCGGGCCGCACTTATTCAACATCTCTTTCCAGGTCATGGATATAAATCCTTCCTACAGTTGCCTGTTGGGGCGTCCGTGGATTCACGCCGCCGGTGCTGTAACATCAACCCTACACCAAAAGCTCAAGTTCATAGTTGATGATAAATTGGTAATTGTCTCTGGGGAGGAAGATGCTTTAGTAAGTCACTTGTCATCTTTCAAGTATATTGAAACAGAAGAAGGGGTACTTGAAACCCAATTCCAAGCTCTGGAAATTGCCACTGTTACCGTGGTAAACGAAGAAGAAGAAGACATGCTAGCCGCACAATTTAAAACAATAAAGATTGCTACTACTTCTCAAGCAAATCAGAAACCGAGGGCCTCCATCGCATCTTGGAAGGGTTTGAAGAAGGCCATGGAGGAAGGTGATCTTAAAGGATGGGGACAGCTGGTGTATCCCCATGAGAAGAAGGATTTTCTAGGTGTGGGTTATCAGCCATCAAAGGGAAAGCAGAAGATTTTCGACTATACTACTCCCCTTGAAGAGGTCTTTGTGAGCGCTGGGCTCAGGTCAGCTGAGCAAATCAACATGCTAGAGAATGAGGAAAAGGCCAGTCAAGGAAGCTACAATTGGGTGAATCAATGCCCTGCAAGCACTGTTCTATCAAACTGGAAGGCTGTTGAGATTCCCAAAGTTTTTATTATTTCAAAGTAATTTTTCTTTATTTTCAAAATTCCCCTTGCCGCGCCCGAGGCATGTGGATGAACTTGTAAGGGCTTATCTTTGTTTTTAACAAATGATTATCAATGAAGTGAAAGTTTTTATGTGCATTTTTTGTCCTTTTTTATTCTTTATTTTTTTCAGTTTTAAAAAGATAAAAACAATAAAAATGGCAATAACTTCTTGCATATCATGACAACCTTTTGCATTCATCTAAAAATCAAAAAATATACATCATGCAGAAATGAATCTCTGGACCATAACAATGCCGTAAATCTTCATGATTCCGAACTCCCAATCAATCTTGCTGAAGAGGATGAAGAGGAAGATTATGAACTCCCAGCAGAGTTGGCACGGCTATTGGATCAAGAACAGAGAATGATTCAACCTCATCAGGAACCAGTGGATGTGATCAATCTGGGGACTGAAGAGGACAAAAGGGAAGTCAGGATAGGTGCAACCCTGCAGTCAGAGGTGAAAGAGGGATTGGTCAAGCTGCTCAGAGAGTATGTGGACGTCTTTGCATGGTCATATCAGGATATGCCGGGGTTAGACACAAGCATAGTTGAACACAAGCTTCCTCTCAAACCCGAATGTGCACCTGTCAAACAAAAGTTGAGAAGAACTAGACCGGACATGGCCCTCAAGATACAAGAGGAAGTTAAGAAGCAGTTTGATGCAGGATTCCTCGCAGTGGCCAAGTACCCCGAGTGGATTGCTAACATCGTGCCAGTGCCAAAGAAGGATGGAAAGGTCCGAATGTGTGTAGACTACCGGGATTTGAATAGAGCAAGCCCAAAAGATGATTTTCCACTTCCTCACATTGACGTGTTAGTGGATAATACTGCTCGATTCCCAGTCTTCTTCTTCATGGATGGATTCTCAGGTTATAATCAGATTAAAATGGCGCCCGAAGACATGGAGAAAACAACCTTCATAACGCCATGGGGCACTTTCTGCTACAAAGTAATGCCTTTCGGATTGAAAAATGCCGGGGCAACATATCAGCGGGCTATGGTCACTTTGTTCCATGACATGATTCACAAGGAAATTGAAGTGTATGTGGATGACATGATCGCCAAGTCCTCATCTGAAGAAGAGCACCTCGTACATCTCCAGAAATTGTTTGAGAGATTGAGGAAGTATCAACTGCGTTTGAATCCAAACAAATGCACCTTTGGCGTCAAGTCGGGGAAGCTGCTAGGTTTCATTGTTAGCCAGAAGGGAATTGAAGTGGACCCAGATAAAGTCAAAGCAATCCAGAACATGCCCGCACCAAAGACAGAAAAAGAAGTGCGAGGGTTTCTAGGCAGGCTGAACTACATTTCCAGGTTCATCTCTCATCTTACGGCAACTTGTGAACCAATCTTCAAACTATTAAGGAAGGATCAAGCCATTGAATGGAATGAAGATTGCCAAGGGGCATTTGATAAGATCAAGCAGTACTTGCAAGAGCCACCAATTTTAATACCCCCAGTTGCGGGAAGGCCTCTTATCCTATACCTACATGTGCTTGAGGAATCCATGGGCTGCGTATTGGGTCAGCAGGATGAAACTGGTAGAAAAGAACACGCAGTGTACTACTTGAGCAAGAAGTTTACCAGCTGTGAAACCAGATACTCACTCCTCGAGAAAACTTGTTGTGCTTTGACTTGGGCGGCCCGTCGGTTGAGACAATACATGATTTGTCACACTACCATGCTGATTTCCAAAATGGACCCCATCAAGTATATCTTTGAGAAGCCTGCTTTGAGTGGAAGAATTGCCCGTTGGCAGATGTTGTTGTCCGAATATGACATTCAGTATGTATCTCAAAAGGCCATCAAAGGTAGTGTGTTAGCAGAACACTTGGCACACCAGCCTTTAGAAGACTATCAGCCTGTGCGCTTTGACTTCCCAGATGAGGACATCATGGCTGTGAGTGAGAAACCTCCCATGGATGAGAATGAAGGACCCGAGCCGGGATCCCGATGGAAGCTTGTGTTTGATGGTGCTTCAAATGCTTTGGGGCATGGTGTAGGAGCAGTTATCATATCTCCTAAAGATACCTACACACCTCTTACGGCAAGACTTTTGTTTGACTGCACCAACAATATCGCAGAGTACGAGGCATGTATCATGGGTCTAGAAGGAGCAATCAATTTGAGAATCAAAATCCTAGAAGTGTATGGAGATTCTGCACTCGTCATTTATCAAGTCCGAGGAGAGTGGGAGACTCGTCATCCCAACTTAATCCCGTACAAGGATCATGTCTTGAATTTGGCAGAGTACTTTGATGAGATCACTTTCCATCACATCCCAAGAGAAGAAAATCAGTTGGCTGATGCTCTGGCCACTCTCTCATCCATGTACAAGGTCACTTGGCCCAATCACGTGCCTTTGATTGAAATCAACCGTCGTGAGGCACCGGCATATTGCTTGGCTACCGAAGTGGGGCAGGATGAGAAACCATGGTATTATGATATCAAGAACTTTCTCCAAAGGCAAGAATATCCCTTGGGGGCATCTAATGGAGACAAGAAAACTCTTAGAAGGCTAGCATCTGGTTTCTTCTTAGATGGGGAGTTGTTGTACAAAAGAAACCATGATTTGGTTCTCCTCCGCTGTGTGGATAGAAAAGAGGCTGATACACTCATTGAAGAAATCCATGAAGGGTCTTTTGGCACGCACATGAATGGACACGCTTTGGCAAGAAAGATTCTTCGGGCCGGGTACTATTGGCTGACCATGGAAACAGACTGTTTGAACCATGTCAGGAAATGCCATAAATGCCAGATTTATGCTGACAGGATACATGTCTCTCCCACCCCTCTGAATGTTTTAACATCACCGTGGCCATTCTCCATGTGGGGCATAGACATGATTGGTATGATTGAACCAAAAGCATCCAATGGACATCGTTTCATCTTAGTGGCTATTGATTACTTCACCAAGTGGGTCGAAGCGGCATCATACGCCAACGTCACAAGACAAGTGGTGGCTCAGTTCATCAAGAAAGAAATAATCTGTCGTTATGGGGTCCCCAACAAGATCATCACTGATAATGGTAGCAACTTGAACAATCAGACCATGAGGGAATTGTGCAAAAATTTCAAGATTGAGCACCATAACTCCTCACCATATAGACCCAAGATGAATGGCGCTGTAGAAGCAGCAAATAAAAACATCAAAAAGATTCTACAGAAAATGGTGAAAACATACAAGGATTGGCATGAGATGCTCCCATTTGCACTCCACGGATACAGGACGGCAGTTCGCACCTCGACTGGGGCAACCCCTTTCTCTCTTGTATATGGTATGGAAGCAGTGCTACCGGTGGAGGTGGAGATCCCCTCATTAAGAGTTCTGATGGAAACTAAGCTAGAAGAAGCGGAATGGGTCCGATCCCGGTTTGATCAGCTCAATCTCATTGAGGAAAAAAGGATGACAGCCTTGTGTCACGGACAGTTGTATCAGCAAAGGCTCAAGAGAGCATTTGATAAGAAAGTTCGCCCAAGACAATTCAAGGAAGGGGACTTGGTGTTAAAGGCTATATTGCCAATTCACAAAGACGTCCGTGGAAAGTGGACTCCCAATTATGAAGGACCATATGTAGTGAAGAAGGCCTTCTCAGGTGGAGCCTTGATACTAGCTACAATGGATGGTGAAGAGTTTCCACTCCCCGTGAACTCAGATGCAGTCAAAAAATACTATGCCTAAAGAAGAGAAAAACAAATAAAAGCTCGCTAAGTTGAAAACCCGAAAGGGCGGCTTAGGCAATAGAGAGCGTCCCGGTGGACTGAAAACCTGAAAAGGCGGTCCAGGCAAAAATTAGGGACATCAAAAAAGGAAAATAGCACCCGCTAAGTTGAAAACCCGAAAGGGCGGCTTAGGCAAAAATGGGTATCCCGGTGGATCAGTAGCTCACACTGAACAATCCAGGCAAAAGTTAGGGAAGCAAATAAAAGAAGGCATGAGACTGCGAAAGCAAAGTGAGCACGGGGCAAATTTCAGAAAGATCTGAGACTTCGCACTCAACAACAAGATGATTTGAAGATTGAAATCATGGAGAAGGATGGCATTGTTATGTTTCCATAGAATTCGTTTATTTTCATTGCCATTTATCTTAGCTCAATTATGCGGTCACCTCTTTGAGGGATTTGCTTCCGTTGTAGAAACTCCGCACGTTTTGTGCTATCAATAAAATTCTCATTTTTTACTCATTGTGTCTCTCTTTATCTTCTTGCACATTTCATACTTTTATTTTTCTGATAAACAAATGTTAAAACTTTGAAAAAAAAAAGTAGTAAAAAGAAAAAGCATTTTTGAAAATCAAGCAAAAATATTTTGAAATAAGAAAGATTAAAGAAAATCAACAGCATACAGTAAGGTGCTCACCTTGATAACATGCAACAGACTGACCCAGCGTTCTGAGTTGATTAGGCAAGTGGCCTCGCCCACACAAATGAAGAATGTTGGTGTACAACACCCAACTGGGATCCCTCTCTCCAAGGAAGGAACATCTGATGTCTCGATGTTGAGATGGAACCCCATTCCATGCGTCTTCATGCATCCATGCATATACATTCATGCATCACCATGCATTCATAAATAAACATTCAAAAACCGTATGTCAAATCATGAGCATAATTAAACACTGCATTAGTCTTGCATTTTTAGGTAATTGACAAGCATTCATTGCAAACATGCATAGGCAAAAGCAGATTTAAATATTCCTATTCAAGGAATAGCAGGGTTTGGTCACTCAGTTATCGAAAGAGGCAGTTTGATTTTTCTCCAACAAAGTGGTGGGTACATTATTCATCCAGCAGATCAACTAAAAGTCTCCTCCCCAGTGAATTGCAAACTCTGGAGGAATTCTGTTACAAAATGATCACAACAGTTTGCCCATCCCCAATAGGAAAGGCAATCCTACAGAATCCTGAGAGAAGGGTATTCAGTGGAATCCGTAGGCCCGAGGGTGGTGATTTCTCTTCAAAGTGCAACACCGAGGTGTTACATTTGTTTGTCTCAAGGACGTACAACCCCTGGTTTAGGCGTTAGTTCCTTCAGATACAGAATCCTGAGAGAAGGGTATTCAGTGGAATCCGTAGGCCCGAGGGTGGTGATTTCTCTTCAAAGTGCAACACCGAGGTGTTACATTTGTTTGTCTCAAGGACGTACAACTCCTGGTTTAGGCGTTAGTTCCTTCAGATACAGAATCCTGAGAGAAGGGTATTCAGTGGAATCCGTAGGCCCGAGGGTGGTGATTTCTCTTCAAAGTGCAACACCGAGGTGTTACATTTGTTTGTCTCAAGGACGTACAACTCCTGGTTTAGGCGTTAGTTCCTTCAGATACAGAACCCTGAGAGAAGGGTATTCAGTGGAATCCGTAGGCCCGAGGGTGGTGATTTCTCTTCAAAGTGCAACACCGAGGTGTTACATTTGTTTGTCTCAAGGACGTACAACTCCTGGTTTAGGCGTTAGTTCCTTCAGATACAGAATCCTGAGAGAAGGGTATTCAGTGGAATCCGTAGGCCCGAGGGTGGTGATTTCTCTTCAAAGTGCAACACCGAGGTGTTACATTTGTTTGTCTCAAGGACGTACAACTCCTGGTTTAGGCGTTAGTTCCTTCAGATACAGAACCCTGAGAGAAGGGTATTCAGTGGAATCCGTAGGCCCGAGGGTGGTGATTTCTCTTCAAAGTGCAACACCGAGGTGTTACATTTGTTTGTCTCAAGGACGTACAACTCCTGGTTTAGGCGTTAGTTCCTTCAGATACAGAATCCTGAGAGAAGGGTATTCAGTGGAATCCGTAGGCCCGAGGGTGGTGATTTCTCTTCAAAGTGCAACACCGAGGTGTTACATTTGTTTGTCTCAAGGACGTACAACTCCTGGTTTAGGCGTTAGTTTCCTTCAGATACAGAATCCTGAGAGAAGGGTATTCAGTGGAATCCGTAGGCCCGAGGGTGGTGATTTCTCTTCAAAGTGCAACACCGAGGTGTTACATTTGTTTGTCTCAAGGACGTACAACTCCTGGTTTAGGCGTTAGTTTCCTTCAGATACAGAATCCTGAGAGAAGGGTATTCAGTGGAATCCGTAGGCCCGAGGGTGGTGATTTCTCTTCAAAGTGCAACACCGAGGTGTTACATTTGTTTGTCTCAAGGACGTACAACTCCTGGTTTAGGCGTTAGTTCCTTCAGATACAGAATCCTGAGAGAAGGGTATTCAGTGGAATCCGTAGGCCCGAGGGTGGTGATTTCTCTTCAAAGTGCAACACCGAGGTGTTACATTTGTTCGTCTCAAGGACGTACAACTCCTGGTTTAGGCGTTAGTTCCTTCAGGTACAGAATCCGGAGATAAGGATATCGAAGATACCGGGCAGGTTTATTCTCTCCTATCATCATTCATGCCGCAAAATTAGGGCATTCTGTATTTAATTATCTTTTACCGAAAGAATACGAATACCGAGGTTATTCGCATTCTTACGGTCCAAGCTAATTAAATAGGGGCAGCTGTCATACCCTAATTTTGCCCCACACTTTTTTTATTTCCATTTTTGCCCCTCATGCATTTTTGTTCCAATTTTGACCCATAACCTCTCTCATTTTTGCATAAGTCAAGAAAGTCAACATTTTGATCAAAAAGTCAACAGTTTGACTAAAAGTCAACACTTTGACTAAATAAGTCAACAAAACCTTTTTTTTCAATTTAAAAAAATCAATGTTGACACGAAACACATGGAACTATTTCTTCTTGCATGATTATGGCTTAGCATTATCATAAGAGACAAAATTTTACCATTTTGCCCTCACATTTTCTTTATTTATTTATTTTTTAATTAGTTACTTGCATTTCAAGAAACTTTTTTAAGCATCAAATTTCAATTCTTTTTCTTTCATTTCTAATCCATAAACCTATTACATAATCACATTTCATCATGCATATTTTTATTTCTTGACATATTTATTTTATTTTCATATATTATTTTAATTTGTTTTATTCCAAAAAAATCAAAAGAAGAACAAAAATTGTCCCAATCATTTTTACACCTCATCAAGGGAATAGAAGGTTCTATTCCTTCTTACTAGACACCTCACCATTTGTACAAAAATCCCAAAACCATAGTACAAAAAATCCCAAGAAACAATCTCCAATTTGCCCTCACTAACTCTCACAAATCACTACTTTTCTAACCTAATTCCACCCTATAAATAGAAGCATTGTTTTCAGAGCCCTAGGTTAGCCAAGATTACTCAAAAACGGCGCTGCAGAACCAAGAGAAAACACTCCATTTTTCTTCATTTCACAAATTTTCCAAATCATAAAATTATCACTCAAGTCCATTACTTCTGTACTTAAACATCTTCATCTAAGTCCCAGAAGCAAGAAACACTCATTTCTCAAGCAAAAAGGCGAAGGAATTGGAGCAGAGAACACCACGGCACCAAGGAAAAAATCAAGTTCGAACCGGACGATTCAGAGGTCTATTCAGGTAGATTCTTGCACCTTTCGTCTCCTTTTTGTACTCTGATGCTTACTGCTTAGCTGGTTTGTGTAAATTTGGCTTGAATCGCGTGTTTGAGTTTTGATTTCAAAATCGTTTTCTCTTCGTTTTTCGTGTTTTACAACGATTTGTTAAAAACTATTTGTACTTTTGGAATCCTTGTAAGAACACGAACAAAACTGTGTAAAAATCGTGTGATTTGGTAGAGTTTTGAAAACTCCGGTGACCGGAGTTGTCACCGGAGACGGCGAGGCTCGCCGGAGAAGACGACCCAGCCATGGTCCATCTTCTTCGCTGAGTTTAAACCTCGGCCGTTGGATCCTTTGATTTTATCGCGTTCGTTGATCTCTTGATTAAAACGGAGCCGTCAGATCTCATTTAAATGCGATCTGACGGTGATGATGACTTTGGCGTATGTTTGGCTTGATGCAGCGCCACACCAGATCCTTGATCTGGATCAGTGAGCCTTGGCCGTTCGATTTTGATCAAACAGCCCAGATCACGCGCGCGTACGCTGCGCTGCGTGTCAACGGCTGCACCTGGTTTTTTTTGTGTTGACCTTTTTTGTTGTTAACTGATGCGTGGACTGGGCCTTCAGGCCCAGACTTGCTTTTTGCACCCCACTCCCTTTACTGTTTGCACCCCCTCAGCTTAAATTAATTTTAATTGATTTTTAGCTTATTTCCAAAAGCACTTAAGTGACTAATAGCTTATTTAAGCTATTTTAGTCACTTTGCTATGCTTAAATTTTTCTCTCCATGTTTGAGTTGTTTATTTTAGCTTTTTAGCTTATTGTTTAGCTTTTTAGCTTATTTAATCACTTTTTAGCTTATTTTCATAAGCACTTATTTGGTACTTAAGCTGTTTTAGCTTACTGGACCATTTTTCTTTGCTTAAATCATGTTTGATCTCAGATTATGTTCATGCTTCCCTTAGCTTGTTGTTTAATCACCTTTTTTAGCTTTTTAGCTTATTTACTTAAGTGCTTAATCATGATTAATTGCTTATTTTTATTTCTTATGCTTGTCTTCAACTCTTTAGCTTTATTTCAATTCATTCTAACTCATCTCATATACTTTGATTTAATTTAGCATGTTTATGTTATTTAATTCATCGTACGCTACTTTAGTTTATGCATTTTTATTTAATTATGCATCGTATCTCATTCTTGTTCATGTATTTGCATTCATTATTTAATGTTTCATGCATCTTGTCATTATTTGGTTACTATCATCTTGAACTTCTATACTTCTCATCTTTCTTCTATTCTTGAACTGTCTGGTTTGAATTTGAGGCTTGCTTTCATAATAAACATAGTGAAAAAGGGTTGATCTGACGTATGACTTTTCACACCCGGATAATCCCTATCCCTGACGTATGACTCGTGATCTTGGGATTATCCTCACTATTGATTAAATTAAGATTTTTATAATAAACAAGGATGAAAAGGGGTTGATCTGACGTATGACTTTTCACACCCCGGATGGTTCTTATCCCTGACGTATGACTCGTGATCTTGGGACTATCCTCATCCTAAAACGTTAAAATTAACCAACATTCGACTTTTTCCTTTTGAAATACTTTCTTAATCAAATTAAATTAAGATTTTCATAATAAACAAGGATGAAAAGGGGTTGATCTGACGTATGACTTTTCACACCCCGGATGGTTCTTATCCCTGACGTATGACTCGTGATCTTGGGACCATCCTCATCCTAATCAAACGTTAAAACTAACCTCCACTCACTCAAACTTCTTTTCAGAAAAAACATGGATATACGCTTTATCCATTCCTCTGACACATACACAGCTTAAGCCTCTGATTAGATAGAGCATACAAGCGTCGTTGTATCAGCGGAATGCGAAATAAGCAACATCCGTTATTCAACATTCTTTTTTCAATGGATACACGTTTTATCTACTTCTCTGACACATACACAGCTTAAGCCTCTGATTAGATAGAGCATACAAGCGTCGTTGTGTCAGCGGAATACGAAATAAGCGTTATCCACTAAAATCAACCAACCACACAATATTTTTTACCAGAACTACGTGAGTTTTGAGTTTCCCATTGCACCGGGGAATACGTAGGAGCGGGCTCCTACAACCGTCAAACTCAACTAATAAAAACTTTTTTTTTTTTTTTTTAATTTATTTGGAAACGAAGTAGAGATTAGATAAGAGATAAAAGGCAATTTAATTCAAACCTACGCAAACAAACCCCAAACCACCTAAACGGTTCCCATCGAGTACGATGGATGCGAGGGGTGCTAACACCTTCCTCTCGCATAACCAACTCCCGAACCTAAACCAAGGTTTTCGCGATATTTTCCTTTCCCCTCACGGGATAAATAAACGTCGATGGCGACTTCATTGTATAGAAAAAATGGAAGTGATTTTCCAGCCCGCTACACAAGCCAACATGGATTCGAGGTTAGGAAAATAGAAAATCAAATGGGTATATCGAGAAGGAAAGTTTTACTTACTTGCACATGGCTGTCAGCTATAATTTTTTGCCTCTTAGGCGAAGAGTTTTCGTTGGAACTGATGTTCAAGCCATCTACATGAGAATCATCAGCAGAGGAAGATGTTCCCTTATATTTTCGTTTCTTATACTTCTTCTTCTCATTTTGGCCAGTTCCTGCAATGTCAGGCTTAAGCTGCGAGCCTTCGTTAGTTTTGCTTTCGTCTTGGCTAGCGTGGTCAGGCCTGATTTTCTTGTTTTTCTTCTTTTCTTTCGCCTTAACCTCAGAAATTGGCGGATCTTGAGCCTGTGTAACGGAAACTGAAGTGTTTGCTTCATGTTTTTTCTTGCTTCTTTTCTCTACTTGGGTTCGAAGAGAAGTGGTGTTAACGGTGTTATCAAGAGTGTTATCCTGGAGGACACATGCCGTTTCGATTAAACAAGGAATATCAGAAGGAAAAGAAACTTCGAAAAACAAGGGAAAGGCTAAATACCGCTTTATCATCAGATAAATTGATGATTGGAGTATCCTTGGGTTTATTCGATGTCTTCATAGCTGGGGCGCTAGATTTCTTTTTGTCCATAACCACCTGAAGCAAGGGCATAGAAATGTTGAGTGGTACAGAACATAAGTAAGAAAACTTAGCGAATAAAAGCAAACTTACGCTTGGTCCAGCCTCTATTTTCACAATTGAAGGTTGATTCGAATTAATAGAAACCACTTTTGATTTGGCACCTGAAGAGAGAAAATACATAAGATGATCATGCGTTTCGAAAGTGAAGTAAATGACACATAAAAAATAAAAAAAACAGGGGTTATACCTCTGGCGTTCAGCCTTGACTTAACCTGATTCAAAATGGACTCCCTGAATCCATTTGTAACGGCGTCGAGCAAGAGTAACTCGTTAACCACATGCCCGCCATATTGTAATTCCCACCACTGCGAGAATTCTCTGGTAGTCGCATAAGAGAACTCAAATTCGAAATGGATAAAATCATATTTGATTTCTTGAAACTTTTTCAGGAAGGTGCAGAATTGAGGTTCGGTCATGCCATAGTACCCTAAGCATATCTCTCTCTCACATGAGTAAACACTCTTGGGTAAAATTTGGGTTAGCCCAAATTGTCGAGAGACCAGATTTGGGAAATAACCCACCAGCCCAAAATCTTTCGACGTCGTCCCAAAACGACACGAAAGAAGTGTTGGAGTCAAATAAGATTTCCAAACGTTGATAATTTCTTCTGCACATTCTGCGAGAGGAGGAAGAGGATGGATGAACCATTGTGGTCCAAGTGGTCGATCCAAAAAGGGAGCAAAACTAGGTTTGAAGTCTTGGAGCCTAAGAAACGCCTTAAGGTAAAATATGAAGGATTGATCATAGGTAAAGCCTCTCGGTCTTGGCACCATTAGAGCCAGCCTTGTGCCTTCGATCTGACGTTTACCCGATTCTTCATAATGCATCTGGGGTAACATCACGTCTAATTCTGTCGGAAAGGTGGCATTTAACCAGAGCTGTAATAACCAGAAAGGTCCATAGCCTAAGAAGACAGAGCCATCACCTGTTTTCTTCATCAGTTCGCAGGCAGACCTCATGGATTCGTAAAGGCATCCAAGGATAAGCCTAGAAAGTCCGAATTGTTGGCCTTCATGAATTTGGTTGGCCATAATGATAAAGCTTCTAGCAACCTGAAGGGACTTGGTGCAGAATACATGTTGAGAAAGCCATAGAGCTAGGAAAGCAACGTGTTCTTCATCGCTCACCTCACCTTCTCCGTGATGTTCAGCAATGTATTTCGAGTACGTTTTGCTGTTAAATTCGATCTCGATAGTATGAGAGACTCGAGATGGATCGTAAACATCACCAGTAGGTGGCAAGCCAGTGATAGCGGCCACATCGAAAAGGGTTGGGGTCATCATCCCACATGCGAAGTGGAATGTATTAGTTGAAGATTCGAAGAAATGCAACGCAGCTATAAGCATTTCTTGATTGTACCTAACTCCAATTTTCGAAAGCTGAATAAAGTCGAAAATACCATAACTTTGCCAAATCCCACCAAAATCACCCTGAACCCTAGCTAACCAGTTCTTATACGCATCAGTTACATAAGGGGCAGACCTAAAAACTTTGTTTGGATTCTTAATGTAACTAAAATTGTAAGGCTCGTTAATATAAACCCTAGGGGAACATGGTTTATAAATGGGAAATATGGTCATGGTGTCTTGGTTCCTGTTATTTTCATCAGGTTGAGGGCCACCAAAAGCGAAAACAGTACCATTCAGGGAATAAGGAAACATTACCTGAGTTTCCCAAGTTTTCTTCAACCTTAAGATCGGACTCAGTACTTGGTTAGGTCCACAGAGCGTTAGATCACCGTCGTTCCACTTTCCAGCTAAGGGAAGAGCTTCCCTGACAGCTGAACTTGATGCCATTGTTAAAACCGAAGGATAATGAGGAGAATGGATGTAAAGAAAAGTTTTGATTTGAGCTTGAAGGGGGTTTTAATGGAGGAACGGTAAAGCTTTGAAAATCGTTGGTGATTGCAGAAACAAGCAAAGAAGGAGAAGAGGTTTTGAAGAATCTAAAAATGGTGCTAGAGTCGCAAGCTGCTATTTATAGGTTTGAAGCAAAGGAAGTTGGTAAGATTAAATTAATCAGAAAATAAGTGGAAAATTCACGTTCCCTTTTCTTTTCAACTTCCCACGTTGCCACGTGTCCCACTTTCACGAAAAAATGGGCAGTAATGATGATAATGGAAAAGTGATTTCTGAGTGAAATCGAATCGTTCTGATATCGCCGCCACTGGGAAGCGTGAAGCAATTAATGCCTGTCTTTTCAAAAACGTCACTATCTCATTTCGAAACGAATTAATCGAAAGTGCCGTTTTTGGGGGGCAATTTGTTAGACCATATTTTCGCACATATTTATTTAAGTAATTTAAATAAAGAGTTGGTCCAACTAAAGAGTTATTGTTGAATATGATATAATGTTCATAATCGTATTCCATCGAAGACTCTGAAGTTCGAATGGATTATTAATGGGATCTTGTTTGTGATAATCGAATCAAGCTATTGATTAATAGGGAATTGAAACGAAGTGTCAAAGTTCATTGTGTCGAACCAAGTTACCAAAGCTTCGAAGTATCAAAGGTGGGCTTGGTGAATTGTATTGAAGAATTGGGCATACTTGCTTGGCCCAAAGGGAATGAGGGTGAGCCCGTTTTAGGAATTGGCGCGCCATGAAGAAGGTTCGAAAGAAGTGGAGATCGTGGGTAGACACGTGGAGCAATCCGAAGCGTCAAGATGGAGATAGCGGTTTAGTTTCATTTCGAAGTATATAGTGTAATTTTTCAGTTGGAACTGGGGTCACAAATTTCATACATTCATATTTCTCTTAGAAATTCTGAGTACTCATGCTGTCGAACGAAAGGAATTCAACAGGGAAAACAATGTATGTTTGTGTACCATTTACTTTGTAATCGCTTTTATGTTCAATGCAAGTTTACATTTTCACAAGTCTTTAATTTGTCTTTACTTTCATGCGTTTTGATCCTGTTATTTCGAGGCGATTCGGAATAATAGTTATTTTTCACGTTACCATTAGATTTCCAAACGTCATCATTTGTTGAAGTCCATAAGTTTTCAAAGAGTTTTTCATAAAAAAACAAACACAAAATTGTCCTGAGATTTCTAGTTTGATCTCGCAAGTTTAAAACGTAAAACTAGCGTTTGTTTACCACTTTTCAGTGTAAACAGGTTCATAGATCACCTCTCTTGTAATTTCAATAATATTCTAATTCATAAGTGATGTGAGACTTAATCACTCATATTTAAAACACAACAAAAATTAATGGCAATTGATATAAGCTACCACAATTTATATACGCACATCAAGTCAATTATATTGAGACAGAGGGAGTATTGATTAAAACTCAAATTCTATATAAGATTGTCATGAATCATGATTTAGATTCTTCCAAATGAAAAAATTCAAACATGTACCAAGCCAAATAAGAAAGAAGAGATAAAATAAGTATATATATATATATATAATATATAGATATTAGCAAATTAAAGGATATATCTCATGAAACTAGCAGCTAGCTAACCTTCCTATAATTATACTGAAAATAATATGATATCATATAGCAACCAATTAAAATCAAGCATTTCCTGTAACATATTCAACAGCTTCCTTGTAATTGTTCCACAATTCTGTTACCATATTTGACATCATATCTGAGATTTCCTCAATTAGCTCTGGCAACTGTTTCAATGATTCTTCAAATGAAGTCTTCAATTTCTCTGCAAGTTCTGCAGCAATTGATCCTGTAGCAGAAACAGATCCTGTGATGGTATCCTTAAGAACATCAAAAGCTAAAGAAACTATGGAACTTATTGAATCAATTAATATCTGAAGGATGAATTCAAAACATGTCTTTATGATCTCAGCAAGTTTTTGAAATATTCCAAGTGAGCCATCACCAGAACTTCTTAAGCCTTGAATTAACAAAACAATTGCGTAAGCAATAGTGTTAAAGATTAAACGAGTTAATAAACTCGATAATGTTATCACAACAAATGTAATTGGTTTCAAAAGAAGAACCAACATTGGAACAAAGGTTTTGAGTTTGGAACAAAAAATTCATATATATAAACAAAGTTTAGTGACATACACATAAAATTAAGAAAGGTTATAATTAATTTGCTAAGACTTGGAAAGATTCAAAGTCATATTTGTATGATAGTTTATTTATATAACAAGTATATTAATTGGTTAGAGTAGTTTCTATGAAAAAGCAAATTGTTGATTAAAATTGTTGCTTACATGTACACTGATCAATTAAGTTAGAAACTTACAAGGATGGAACACGCAAATTGTTATTAAATATATGTACTATACTACTAAATATATCACTAAGCTTTGGTCATCAATCTTTGTTAGATATGTTTTGTATGCTTTGAAGCAACTCTACTTCATATGCGTATTTTTTATTCATAATAAGATGTTAGTTCTATGACGACATCATAATATATATAGTACACTTACTAAATGACTTTGTGGAATATTTGATACTATTATATTATTATATAATTTAAAATGTAAGAAAAAAAAATTTAAGAAGATATTGGGTACGGAAATTTAAGAAGATATATGTATTAAGAAGTACTTTCTCCGTCGTAAAATGTAAGAAAAAAAAATTTAACACTTATTAAATAAAATAAAATGTGATAATTTAAAATATAATTTTGTGTTTTTTTTTTTAAATAAGTTTCATGGAAATATGTAAAAAGAATTTTTATTGGATATTGATTATGTAGAAAAGAAGCGAGAGAGTAAATTAAATGTAATTTATATTTAATTTTATGAGAATAAGTAAAAGTAAATCTTTAAAATGATTAAAGTTTGTTTTTTTCTTACATTTGGGACGAAGGGAGTATATAGTTAAACTCATATGTAATTCTAATATGGTATTAAAGTTTTTCTATGATTGTTGGGTCGCCTGCTATCAAGTTTCTGATTAGGACATCTACTATTTATATCTATGTCGCAAGTCCAATAGTGCTAGGCGCGAAGGGCTGTGTTAAGAAGTCTCACATCGGTTGCGAGATGAACTGAATATATATTTATAAAATAGAGGCAATCATCACCTTACAAGCCGGTTTATAGGGTTGAGTTAGGCTCAATATTAATTTCTAAGATGATATCAGAGTCTCTCCTAAATCTCATTGGCCCACCCGTTATCGGGTCACTTGTCATTTATATCCACGCACCAAGTCGAATAGTATTGGGCGTGAGAGAGTATGTTAAGAAGTGTAACATCGGATATGAGTTGGTCCAATAGTGTGTTAAGAAGTCTACGCATCAGCGCTATTGGGCTTGGAGCGCGGATATGAATGGTGAATGTGGGACTTAAGACAAATTTTGCATTAAAAACAACATTGTTTATATTTTAAATATGTAGACTACACAAGTTTTAAAATTATCATATTATATTTGGTATCCTTAATTAGGACACTCGACTGCCGGAAACACTATTTAACATTTTTCTATTAAAAACTATTTAAGATTGTTTTTCTTTTTAATAAATTAATCATAACACTAAACAGTAACGTTGGAACTTGAAACGTTTTCCAATATAAATCAAAGAAGAAAGTAAAGCAACAATAGGGAGTTGAAGAAGCAAGTGTTGAAGAGAATGAGCATAGATGTTGAAGTTGTGGTGGCTCTAGGAGCAGTTTTGGTTGTATCGATCCATTTTTTGAATGTTTTGGTTTTGAGACCAAAATCACTAAGATCAAAGCTTCATAAGCAGGGTATTCATGGCCCTTCTCCTCACTTCTACTTTGGTAATATTCAAGAAATCAAAACACTTTTACTCCAACAACAAGAATCATCACAAGCCAAACAAAAACAAGAAGATGAAGATGTTTGTGTTTCTATATCTCATAATTGGACTTCAACTTTGTTCCCTCATATTCACAAGTGGAGAAATCAATATGGTTTACTACTTTCTACTCTCTCATACTTATTTGTTTTGATAAAACAATCGGTGATCATCATCACAATTTTTTTTTTATCTTCCATGTTTAATTTTGGTTTATTTAGTAATTTGTAAAGTTGTAGAAATGTTATTTTAATCTTTGGTTTGCTATGTGCTAAATTGTGGCATTTTCAATTTCAATAGTAACAATTTTACAACTTTTTTTTAACCCTCCGGTTTTCAAAGGACTCTAGTAATTCATAGATTAGTCAAGAGGTAAGTAAAGTCTGACTAAGGATTATTCCAATCAGGATTAGAACTCATGTTCTCTCAAACCTTTCATACTTAACTGGATCTCATTAACCACTTGAGTTCAACCACTTGTTTACACAACAAGTTTACACTTACAATAATCAAATATATAAGAAATAAATACCAAAAAAGCAAGAAAAATTAATCCTTTGCCAGAATTGGTAATATTGGTTATATTATTTTGAATTTCAGAACTTTGATTTTATTTAAAATACATACAGGTCCAATATACTTATTTTCTTCTGGGAGTATACAATGGTTAATGGTGGCAGATATGGAGATGGTGAAGGAAATTCTCCTAAATACCTCTTTGGATCTAGGAAAACCTTCTTATCTTTCCAAAGATATGGGACCACTCTTTGGCCAAGGAATATTATCCTCAAGTGGACCTATTTGGGCTCATCAGAGGAAGATAATCGCGCCTGAATTGTACCTAGACAAGGTGAAGGTAAGTCATTGTTCTGCGATAAACTATTTAGTACAAAGTGTTGTCAAATAGCCGCAATAGCAGCGCTAGCACTATAGCATATTGGACTTTGCAGAAAAAGTTGTTTGCAAATGTTGATTGAAATAGGATTCTAATGATTTTCTTTTTATGTAAATCATATGATGAAGGCAATGGTTGATCAGATAGTTGACTCGACAAATATAATGCTAAGATCTTGGGATACTAGAATAGAACGAGATGGAGTAGCTTCCGAGATTAAAGTTGATGAAGATCTGCGAAGCTTGTCGGCTGACATAATTTCTAGAGCTTGTTTCGGAAGCAATTACGTCGAAGGGAAAGAAATATTCACAAAGCTTAGAGATCTTCAAAAGGTCCTCTCCAAGATATATGCTGGAATTCCGGGCTTTAGGTATGCATGATCATCGAAGGACTTTCGTACTCATGAATCGTCAGCAATATAATGTACTGTTATATATTATTATTTTCTTGTTCTTGTTAGTGATGATACTAATGTGGAAAATGGTATCATAATCTGTTTTAGATACTTACCAAACAAAAACAATAGAGAGATATGGAGATTAGAGAAAGAGATCAACACAAATATATCAAAGCTCGTAAAACAACGCCAAGAAGAAGGTCATGAGCAAGATCTTTTGCAAATGATACTCGAGGGTGCAAAAAATTGTGAGGGAAGTGATGGCCTCTTACCAAATTCAGTTGCACGAGACAAGTTCATTATAGATAACTGCAAAAATATATTCTTTGCTGGACATGAAACTACTGCAATTACAGCATCTTGGTGCTTAATGTTGTTAGCCACATACCAAGATTGGCAAGATCGTGCTCGTGCAGAGGTGATTGAAGTTTGTGAAAATGGTAATCCAAATGCAAGTATGCTTTGAGGCATGAAAACGGTATGTTTTACAATGCACGAAAAACATATATTGAATTTGGTTTTTTGGTTTCGTAAGAGCCTAGAGGCGAAACTTGCACACACTTACCAATATAATTGTACTACATCTTTTCAAAGATTTATTAGCATTTCTAAATTCTAATCCATTGAGTAAAGATCTATACAATTGTTGCAATATTTGCAGTTAACCATGGTGATTCAAGAGACTTTGAGGCTTTATCCACCAGCAACATTTGTTGTCAGAACAGCTTTTCAAAATATAAACATGAAAGGCATCGAAGTTCCAAAAGGAATGAATATTCAGATTCCAATTCCAATATTGCAGCATGACATTGATCTTTGGGGTCCCGATGCCCATAAGTTCAATCCAGAAAGATTTGCGAATGGCGTGCTTGGTGCCTGCAAGATTCCACAAGCTTATATGCCGTTTGGAATAGGCGCACGTGTCTGTGCCGGACAGCATTTAGCCATGATTGAATTGAAGGTGATTTTGTCTCTCATTCTGTCAAAGTTTCGCTTCTCTCTTTCATCAAGTTACTCCCATTCACCGGCCTTTCGTTTGGTTATAGTACCTGGTCATGGAGTTGTTCTTAAAATGTCAAGAATTTGATGTAACAATTAGTATAACTAAAATACTTCTCCCCGTGTTCTTTGAGGTTCCTTTTCTATTGTGCTATTTTGAGTAACAATTAATGAAGATCGAGGTAGGACGAAAATAAGCATTTTTCTTGTTGGTATCTCAATGAAACTGATTTCAAGAAGTAACCATATAATATGCAGGCAACATATTTTGGCGAACCAATCTTTCGTAATGATAATCGTTCGCGAACTCTCAGCTTCAATGTTTATTGTATTCATAAAAACAAGCATGTTTAGAATTTCCATTATGGCATCCCAAAGTTCCGAGCTGTGAATATACTTTAGCTTCCTTTCCGTATCAGGCAATGACTCGAACCTTCCATTGCGTAGACATTTCGAAATCTTTGGAACCAAAGAGACATCATCATAGACATTAAACTGGAATATAATCAGAAGATATGTTACATCTTGTATAGCAATTCGACATTTCTCCTCTTCTAGTTCTGCAATCCTCCTGATATTCAGAAAAATTTAGTCGATGAACATATACAAGTATATGTAGTATGATGCATTTCGATTCCGTGCATGGATTATTTTATCTATGTGCAAAGTTTTAAAAATCTTTTCTTGAGGTGGAATCAGCGGTTGTATCACTAAACAATGTAAAACTTTTTCGAAAATATTGTTGAGCATCTATTGGCCTATTTCATATTATGTGATTGCTTATTATTTAACTATACTATAATTTTAAAGTACTTAGACCCATGTGAAATTTGTGTTATCGACACAAACACCATAACCGACACTATGTTTGTGTGTGACACAAATACATAAGAGCAATGTTATATGTTACGGGAGAAAAAGTACAAGAAATACAAGAATTGTACTATATTATTTTTAAAAAACTAAAATTGCTATAAAATAGGAAGTTTAGAGTAAATAATGGGGAGGTTATGATGGGATTATAGGGCTAGGATTCATTCTTCTCTTTCTTATTCGTTAGTTTCTTGCAAATTAGCATTTTTCAATACATAAACACTTAGGCTTTGTTTGCGAGTTTGGAGGGGAGGGGAGGGAATGGTTTTGAAAAAAAGGAAGAAACAAGTGGAAGGAATAGAGAAGTTTGGGAGGGAAGGAGCTTGAAGAGTTATTTTTTCTTCATAACACAAAAACCCTCCAATTTGGGGGAACTCAAAAATTGTATTGGATGGGGTTTGGAGGTTTGATATGAATTCTTCAAATTTAATTAATGTTGTTATAATATTCTTAAATTCATAATATATTAATCATAAATATTTATTTGTCATTCTCTGTAAAAAATACTTTCTTAAAAAATGTAAAAGATTTTTCTAATTTTCTCTCTATTTTCCTCCCTCCAAAGCCCTCCCCTCCCTTCCCTTCCAAACTTGCAAACAAAGCCTTACTAAAGATCATAAATGCGTTCATTCAGAAGTGTCGGTGTTGTAAAACATGTCTTCAACACGTTCAATCACAAGAATCCAATCTATGAAAAACATAGATATTTTAAAACAATAAAGAAAATGGTATTTGAAATTGGTGTCAAACAAACTAACCTCTGAAACATGTGTTCAACAGAGGAGATGATTTTATATTTTGAATAAGATATGAATATGAAGTTGGATACTAGGCGTAAAAAAATGATGTTGAATACTAGCATAAGTTTAAATTTGTTTGTTTATTAAAAAGATGGATTTTTTTTAAAAAGGTTAAAGAAATATTTTTGTAATCTTATAAATATTTCACATTCTTTTTAAACAAACCAAAGGAAAATAACCACAATTATCAACAAAAAAAAACAAAGGAAAATAACCATAGTTAACTCACATATAAATAGAAGGAGTATGAGTTCAAATTCCATGTCAAGTCTAACAATTTCCACATTTTTTATTAGTTGAATAAGGAATTGTGGATCAAATTTTTCTTTTACTCTCTAGAAAATTTCAACAAATTTTTTTCCTCAAACATTTTCCATCTAAGTAATATAAAGATAGCTCAACTTTCTTGTTTTTTGGTCAAGTAGCCTAGTGGATTGGAAATCCACTCATAATGTAAATAAGTAGAATGTCCAAAAATCGAACCCTACTCCTGTATATAAAATGTTATTGTCCCTACCAATTGAGCTAAGCTCTCAGGAACACTTCATGTTCGATTACTCCTGATGTCAATTTTGGTGGACTAGTCCGTATAAAGTTAAAAAAAAAAAAAAACTACTCAGACTTTAAACGAAACCATCGTAAATGTATGATGGAATTGGTCCCGGATGATTAGTCGGTCTTGGACGGGCGGATACTGATTTTAAAGAAACAAACTTTCTTAAAAAAAAAAGGCAATACTCTGTACATAATATTAAAATAAGTGATTGATTAATTGTATTTTCTTAAGTAATAGTATTAAAAGCCCCGTCAAAAAAAAAGTAATAGTATTAAAAGTGATAAATGGAATTTCTCTACCAAAATGAAAAAAGTGATTAATGAAATATATTCATTTTTGTGGCTTAAAAAATAAACTTAGGTTTTCAGTTACACTTCCGATCTCCATCATCTGATGTAAGCAACTCATTTTCGAAATCTCCACCTCCCGCCGCCACATCTCACCGTCTCAGGTCGTCGCCGAACTGCATCCTCCTCACTATCCAACATCTTTTTCAGGTTTTCCTTTCTCTCTGCACCTACTGATTCACGCAATTTTCATTTTCTTGTGCTTTTTTTAGGATTATTATTTTTTGTTTTAGTTAATACCATCTAGCTAAATGTTAAATCATATTTCCGCAATATGCAATTTTTCTGAAACACCGTATCATGCAAAAATCATTTTTCTTGATGTTTGGTCTCATTACAATATTATTATTCAATGAAGTTTGATTTGTTCTTAATTTTCTATGAATTTGTATGTTTATACTTTTAATAAGATTTAATTTTTAGTTTCTTAGTTTGATTAGGTTCAATGTCTATTGATTAAGTTAGTATATGTTTATTAATACTTAATTTTGTTATATTATTATTTGGATTGGTCTCTGTCATTTACACAATATGAGCAAAACAAGGTGTATTAGAATTCAAAAAGTAGGGCAGAGGGTCGTGCAGTTTCCCCGACACCTGAATTATGCAATCGCATTTGTAGTGGGGAATGATGAGGATGTCGATAGGATTGGTGTTAGTTTTGGGAGTTAGGGACTTAGGATTAGGGAGAAGGAAGGCGAAATACACCGTTGATTTGTCCCGTTGCCATGCCTATTTGGCAGTGGTGTTAAGGAGTTTGTTTGTCTTGTGATTTGTGGTTTCGTGTTTTTTCTTGTCAGCTTATTATTCTTATATTTCCATATTTTGTTATGCTATTTGCTTTGAGGAAATGGATTTTCTGTCTATGGGGTAAGACTGCATATATCTATCGTATCTGGACTCCACCTAGTTGGAGCCTTTTACACTTGACCTCTTTTTACTGACTTTCAGTGGTTTCTAAATCTTCGAGCATTGTTCACTACTATGAAATCATCCATAACCTAAGAATATGTGGGGCATTGGGTTTAGCTGTCGTTAAAATTTAGTAATTTACTTCAAGCAATATGCAATGCAATTTTTTAGGACAGTTGCACAATTTGATCTTTGTGAGATAAACAGCATTCCAATAAGCTTTGGATAATTGTTGATTTATTTGTTTCTTTGGGAGCTTTCTCTGTTGTGTATCAGTTTTGTTGTAGGTATCTGGTTTTTCTTTATTTGAATTTTGGGGATCCATTGTTGGTGGGGTGTTTTGTGACTTGGTTGAGACACATGTTCTATTTGGGGTTGGTGTCATTGGTTTTCAGTTTTCGTGGATTGACTGGGGTGCTTGGTTGTGAGGGGTGTTGTGGCAGCGGCTTGTGTTGTGGTTTGTTCCTTATGTGTCTGTGTTCTTTTTTGCATTCTTGTTAGTGCAGTGTTTGTATCTTTGTTTCTCTCCTTAGCATTTCTTGTGCAATGGAGGGAGCTTTTAATAAAATTTTGCCGATTCAAAAAAATAAAAATAAATAAGCTTTGGATAATAATAATAATAATGTTTAATCAAAAAAATTTCATTCTGCTTTCAGGTTATTTATGTATTGGAGTAGGAGTTTGGAAATCGCAATGTGTGTCATAAGGAGCTGATTTACCATCCTGAGAGTGAGAAATAGAAACCGCACACACCAATAATGAGCTTGCTTTTAAGAGTGAGGAATTGTTTACCCAATGGTTTGTTGTATAGACAACCTCTTTATGCTAGCAATGTAGGGCTTAATTCTAGGAAATTAAATGTATTTACAAGAAACCTAGGTCAAGCTGCAAGGAAAGAGGAAGAAGAGGATGTAGAGGAAGTTGAAATTGATCAAAGAAGCCTCCCAACTGATTTTGATCCTGCAACATTTGATCCTAATGACCATCGTGGCCCTCCATCGGAGAGAGTTTTCAGGCTTGTTGATGAAGTGTCGTCTTTAACGCTAGCTGAAGGTGCAGAATTGGGTCTCATTCTGATGAAGAAAATGGGAATAAAGGAGATGCCTAATGTGGGATTTATGAAACCAGGATCTGTAAATTTGGCTGGTATGGGAGCAAAAGCAACAACAACAGCCAAGGAGGAACAAAAGCCGGAAAAAACTGTATTTGAATTGAAACTGTTGTCGTATGAAGCAGCTTCCAAAATTAAAGTCATCAAGGAGGTTCGAGGTTTTACTGATTTAGGTTTGAAGGAGGCAAAGGATTTAGTGGAAAAAACACCTTCTGTTATAAAGAAAGGTGTTTCAAAGGAAGAAGGGGAGCAGATAATAGAGAAATTGAAAGCCCTTGGTGCAAATGTCGTTATGGAATGAGAAGTATTGTATTATGTTTATTGGAGAGATTTTTCATCTAGTATTAAAAAAGTTATAAGTTATCTGAAATTTAGAAAACTTCATTTTGTTAGTCAAAGATACTGCAAATTTTGCTAGTATTGTGCTCATTTTTAGCTGGTATAAAACATTATCCCGCATTTTCCTCTTGATGGAATAAAAGTGGTATTCATGCTTCTAAGATCTGTTTACATACATATGTAGTACTCTATTTTACGAGAAAATTAGTGTTTTCTGGAGTTTTTTCCAGCTTAATTTTGGTGCAGCCATGGTTGCTTAAATATTTGAACCAGTGAAACCTTCATAGTAGTATCAGACCTAACATGAAAAGCACCAACAAAGGGAACAAGCACCATTTTCTGAATTGAGTTTAGTTTGCATTTTTTCCACAAAATTGGTATACTGGTATTGGATGTCGGTTATCATAGAAGGAAGATTATGTTGTGCAAAAGGGTTGCATTGCCAAGACAGAGCCAAAGGATCTCACGTGTAAACTTTTATTGAGTAATTTAATCTCAAGCTGTGTTTTTAATCCAATGGACATTACTACATCCTCTCATCTCTGACATTAAAAAGTCATCTCACTTGAAATGTCATCTCAACCTGTGTTAAAAAAAAAAATCATCAAACTCTAATTCTTCAAATCTTTGTTAAAAATCATCAATTTGTTGAAAAGTTTAGGCACCAAACAAAAGGTTAGTACACATTTGCTCAGACCTGTATTGTTTTTGTATGCGAGATTTTTTGCTCCACTCGGACGGGACGTGTTAAGTTTACTAACAACGATGTTATATATTTTCTCTCAATATAGTACCAAAAGACCAATTGAATTAGACATGACATCTTTGATGAAATTGTGGCGTGCATAGTTGAATCCAATGTCGATTAATTAATTTAATTGTTCCAAAATCTTATTCGTGTATAATTGATGTTCTTAATTTAAGCTTACGTTGTTGATCATTATTTTGATGTACTACTATTGTAGATCATTATTTTTATGTTCTTAAAGTTGTTTATTGTCAATGAAAAGATCGTGTATCGCATCTTTTCTTGTTTTCTTCCAATGCGAATTATAAAACTCAAAACATACTTATATAGTTCTAGTTCTATGACTCGAATCTTGTTTTTTCAAAATATACGTTTTTTTCAATGCTCAAATCTTAAAACTCGAACCATGAAATCAAATATTGGCTATTATGCGTCAAATATAATGGCTATCATAATATTAATAAAAATATTGTAAACTGTAATAAAAAAAAATAAAAAAAAATATTGTACTTCATGACTTTATTCTAGCATCACGAAGTCAAATAATGGCGAGTATTTAAAATCATTGATTAATATAAGTTCCTCCTTTCCTTTGTGGGTTCAATGTGACCACTTACCAGAGGGAACCATATTGAGGAAATGAAAGCAACATCAAACTACAATATAATGAATGATTAAGATTGGAGGATGAAGAGAACTCCATTTTCATGATTTGATTCCTTCTTCAAAGTGTGACACTTGGAAATTTGCAAGATCCATAACCTACGAAAGTTCACAAAGAAAATAAAAACACAAAGCAATGGCCAATTATATAAGAAAAACTCAAATAAAAATTAAATATTACTTTAACATAACTAAAAGTAGTTAAACTAAATCGATTTTTCCTTTTGAAGTACTTTTGACAACAATAAAAGAAAAAATTGAAAATACAGAATTGTTCTACTTTTTTGGCATATTGTATGTCGAGCTCTTTAAAAGTGGTCCTTGCCCTTTTTTTTTGTGTTTTGTTTAAGGGTTAGGGTTAGAGGAGTTTGGGGATTTTGTGCAATTTTTTTAAAAAATATTACAAAAATATTATTAATTAATAAAAACAATACAAATATATAAAATGCAAAATTAAAATGAAATAATAATTATAAAATTTTAAGAATTCAAAATTTGAAACTCACAAATATAATAAATCGTTCCAATAAAGTGTTAATTGGAGATATGATAAACAGTCAAGTTAAATAAAGAATAAATTGTTGGATAGCCAGGAAAAGAAAAATGCTAACAAATCCTAACCAGGTTTGATTGTGACTCATATCTAGCAGATATCTAGGTACCGTGGGCGAGTTTTGTAGCAGGAAAATGTTGTGGAAGAATCTTTTGAATGTGGCGATGAAACTGGAAATGCTTCCACAACGCTTTCATCATCGCATTTAGGAGATCACATCAACACTTTAACACTTTCCTCCTTCCTACAGTCTGCGATGAAGTCATCGCTCATGAGTAAGCCATATTGATGTACAATAAAATGACTACAAATTGGAACCGGTATCGCAACCGCAATGATGACAAATAGGACTTCCTTGTCGAAGTTGTTGTCGCCCTTGTGGATGTTGTCGTTAGTCGTCATCTTTAGCAGGTCCCAGTGTATTACTCGGACATGCGGAATTGAAAACTTCAAAAAATGAATGATCAGAAATGGTGTTTACAAAGTTATCAATTGACATGTCATTTACCTACTACTGATTGGTTTGGATGAAGTGTTGTTGGTTTTGGGATTGTTGAGTTGGTATTGTGGATATGGTTGGTTGTTGGTGACACGTAGGTTTGATTGGTATGGGTTGAATTTACGACAAAACCACTCAAGTGGCAGTGTCAATGTTTATAATTGTAATCCGGGTTTCGGTCCCTATCGACATCACAAATTCATCGTCTCGCATCTCCCTGATTGAATCTCTCTGCAGTTGTTGTTCGGTATAATACAATGGATGATGATGGGGGACGCTAGATTATTGGTTGAGAATGGTTTAGACCGATTTGCTTTTCATCGCTACGTGAACGGTCTCAACATTCATGCAGCCTTAGCTGTTGTTCGCGATGAAGCTGGAGATATTGTGGAGCCGATGATAGCACGAGCAACCACTGTTGGACATATCCCACGAGTTAATGTAGGCGATGAGTTCATCTATCAGGCAGAGATGTATCTGGTTGGCTTTCACGATGATTTGATTTGTGGGATATCATTGGGTATACATGTTATTGAGGTAGAGGTGGCCACATGTGCAGTTGCAATCTACCACCTCGATAGCACTTTTCTAGATGAAGATTTGGTCATTTATGGAGCTGAAGAAGGGAATCTAAATGAGACAAATCAACTTAATGTTAGGGTGTTAGCCAATTAGCAATGGTCGCGTAGAAATTTAGCTATGAGGAGATGTATAGTAGTAGAATCTGAAGTACGCTTTGTAGCGTGTTATCAGCAATTAAACGCCATGCTACTAAGCGTACTTCATATTCTACTACTATAGATCTCCTCATAGCTAAATTTCTACGCAACAATTGTTGATTGGCTAACACTCTAACATTAAGTTTGATTTGCCTCAATTAGACGCTCTTTTTCAACTTCATAAATGACAAAATCATAATGTAGAAAAGTGCTATGGAGGTGGTACACCACCACTACACATGTGGCTACCTCTACCTCAATAACAACATGTATACCTAGTGATATCCCACGAACCAAATCATTGTGAATGTCAACCAGATACATCCATGTCTGACAGATGACCTCATCGCGAACAGTAGCTAACGCTGCATGAATGTTGAGACCGTTCACGTAGCGGTGGAATGCAAATCGGTCTAGAACCTCCTCAACCAATAATCTAGCATCCTCATTATTATCCATGGTATTATACCGAAGAAGAACTGTAGAGAGAACTTCAATCAAGGAGATGGGAGGCGATGAATCTGTGATGTCGATATGGTGTGACCGAAAGCTAGATTACCCGTTTCCAGGAATGGGTTTTCACGGTCGGGCTTGAACTCAAGAAAAAATTACCAGCGATAATTGAAACCGACCAATTGGTGTTTCTATTTATGCGTTCAGCATTCACCGTCTTGGTTTTATGTGTGTGAGTATAGTTGTGCGTTGCTTTAGCTGGTATGAAATGGAAGCTTGAGTGTATGTTTGGTTTTGTGAGGAAGTGATTCAAATGAAATGAAATGGCGCGAGGAAGCGATTATAAGATGATGTGAGATCGAGAAAGCGATTCGGATGAAGTAATTTTAAGAAAGCGATTATGGAGATACGATTTTGACAAAGCGATCAGTGTGAGATCGAGTTGCGATTCTGGAGAAGTGATTATGGAGAAACGATTCTGATGAGATGCGATTATGAGGTAGCTTCTGTTCGAATGAGATAAGCTAAGTGAGATGATTGACTTGCAATTCTGAGGTTGATGAGAGACAAGTTATCCAAAATCAATTTTGACTTTTAAGCTATTTAATGTTGAGTCAATTTTGGTCAAGTATTACTGTATAACAGTATCCTACATGCGTCTAGCCAGTGTACAATCCTAAAAAATTGCCATGGCACGGCAACATCATCTACCGTTAAAGCCAACTGACACCAGGGACTAAAAGTGTGGATAGAAAAATTTTGAGGATTAAAAATCGAAGAAAATTTTTGGAGGGTCTAAAAACAAAACTTTGAATATTTATGGAACCAATAATATATTTAACCCTAAAATTTACTACCTTTTTCAACCAACTCATAAAACTTTACTACCTTTTCCAACTAACACAACCAACATCATTACTTTTCCCTTTACTCACCAGCTCTATAAATACCAAACATACAACTTTATTTCCCACTTAACTCACCTTCTTATTCTTATGAGGCCAGACGGATATAGAGGAGGGCACTCATTGTTGGTCGGCAGCCACTTATCTCATATGTTTTGAGACAGTGGAGTACCACCAAACAGATGGAGTGAACTCCAATTTGGATTCGAACAAACTCTACCTGAAATACCAAAAGATATGTCTGCATACCACATAGTCTCAACACCTCTAACACTAAACCCTAACGAACTCCGTAACCTTAAAAAGGTTCTAACCCCAACCCTTAAACACAATTGGACGCACCACTCTAAAGGACATGTGTAATAAGTAAGGACAATTGCTCTTTAGATCCCCTTTGTTGCTTCTCAGGCCCCTTAAACTGACGAAATTATCTCGAGTATTTTGGAATCTAGGATCCGAAATTATTTAATTTTGGAACGTAGGTTTCAAAATGAAATTTTTTGGTTTTATTCATATTCTCTTATTTCAGAACCTAGGTTCCAAATTGCTGAATTTCGGAAGTTATGTTCCGAAATCTAAAAAAATTTGAAAAATAAAAGTCACTTTCGAACGTAACTTTCCAAATGGTGTTACGTTCCGAAATTTTGAAAGTTGCGTTTCAAAATCTAAAAAAATTTTGAAAAAAAATTCACTTTAGAACGTAACTTTTGAAATGGTGCTTTTTGTATTTTTGGATCCTACAATCCGAATAATTAAAGACATTTTGAAGTTTTTAGGGGGCTGAGAGCAACTCAAAAAGCCATAAGAGCAATTTCATAAGTAAGACATATCCATATCTTTTTTAAAAATTAGGGTGGTTAAAAAAAAAAGTAGAGTAGTTAAACTAAATTTCATAATACTGTCTTGTTTATAAACAAAAATCAAATTCTTCATTCTAATTTTAATGGTTATACAATTAGCATTTAATCTAACAAGATTTCATATACTTTAAAAAAAATCAAAGAATTCATAGTGAAAAAAAAAACTTTCAAAGAATTCATAATACTGTCTTGTTTATTAACAAAAATAAAATTCTTCACTCTAATTTTAATGGTTATGGTTATACAATTAGCATTTAATTTAACAAGATTTCATATATTTTGGAAAAAAAATCAAAGAATTCATAACCAAAAAATAAACTTTCAAACCTTAATACTAAGGCCTGTTTAGATTAATTTATTTTTGAATTTATACAAAATAGGTTATCTAAATAAATAAGCTTTTATATATTATTATAAGTTTTTTATGATAGCTTACGAGAAAATAACTTATAAAAATATTATTTTTGCTAATAAAAACTTATAAATTAACACAAAAATTTATTTATTTGCCTAAACTATTTTTATAAGCTCAAAAATAAGTCAAATCTAAACAAGCCATAAGAAAATCAACCAACAATTTGTTGTTGAAAAAATAATCAAAAAACGTAAACCATGTAAAATGTAAACTATACTTTATGATAAAAAATAATCATAAATCACACTTAGACGATTAAACTGACCAAGTTGTTTATTTAGTATAAGAAAATACACTTACTTGGATCCTTTGCGGTTTGAGTAGCAAGCCCATTAAAGTAACAAGTTCCTCCAATCTTCTTAAACTGTGCCCAATAAGAACTAAACGCATAGCTAGCATGCCAAAAAACCGAATCGGGTTTAGAACATTCTTTCCCGGGTTGAATCGGCTCACAAGTTCGGTTCCCCTGTGAACATGCATACAACAATGCCGCCCCCAATGCAGTCACATTACTCCCACGCGCCGCCACACACCAAATTTTTCCCTTATAAGGCTCATTATTATCCGGCGGAGGAAGCATCGGAAACTCAGACTCCGGTGTCTCCCCCGAAAGATCAATCTCATAAACCCTTGACCCATTTGGATACAACAGCCCAAAATTCCGCTCTGTACCCGGACCCGGTTTTATATTTTCATTAAACAAAGCAAATAAAAAACTCGGAAGAATCAAACCGGGTCGAGCCGGAGTCCCCGGTTTTTCCATAACTTTTTTAACAAAATTTCTATTATAAGTAGCAGCATTAAAAACATTAGCACCAATTTGATCAACATCGCCACCATTAGGCCAACCCGTTTCCGCAATAAATATCCGAATATCCGGAAAGCCGAGTTTCTCCATCGCAAAATAAACCGCATCCACCATTTGATCAAACAAATTAGTATAAACCAAACCCGAACCCGGATCCTTAACAGTAACATTACTAGCTCGAAACAAAGCATAATCCAAATTAATATTAACCGGGTCGGAGCTCCAAGGGAAAAACGGGTAAACATCTAAAAAGAAAAAAGAACCAGTCCGGTTTAAAAACCGAAGCATGGGTTTAATAACTTGAACCGCTATATCTTTACGAAACGCAGCGTTTGAAGGTGGAAAAGAAGTTTCTAGAACATCCATAGCAGAAGAAGTACCAACTTTAATTTTCTTGATCCTCAATTTTTTCAAAGAATGTTTGATTCTTCTCATCGCAGGTACAAGATGAAGCCACGTGGAATTTGGTGTTGATGAAATGATTTCGTTACCTATGAGAATGTATCGGATTAAGGTTTGTGGATAATAAGGTAAAACGTTGGATTTGATCCATTGGTCTGAAAGGGTTTGGTTTGTTGAAATGTTTGTGATGAGTTCGTTTGGTAACATGATTGAAACTTGAATGTTTGTGTTTCTTAAGGTTGTTAGGATTTGTGGGTTTGTGTCGTAGATTTTGATGCGTTTTGCGTTTAAGGATTTGATTAGAGAAATTGATTTTGAGGGTTTTGGTAGGTTGTTTCCTAGTTGTCCATAGCAGATTCCTGGTTGAGATGAAAAAGCTGAAGTATCTGTAAAAAAAAATAAAAATAATCAGTGAAATTAATATGAGAGAAGAGAAAGAAGAAAATGAGAAGTGATTTTTTTTTTGCTTACTTGAAATGGTGTTGAGTAGAATGGAGAATAGAAGGAAGAGGGAAAAGAAAGACATTTTTATTTTTTTGTGTGTGTTTTTTGTTTTCACTTGTTTAGAAGTTGTGATTATGAAGAGATGATGAAAGTGTAAGTGAAGTTGGGATCCATGAAATGTGGGATATTTTTTGAGTTTGGTTTATTTGCTTACTATGTTTGTACTTAGTACTACTATTTTCAATGTTGGTGATAGAGAAGGGAAAAGAGGAAAGGAAAGTGACAAGGAAAAATAGATGGATCCTGGAAATGGGTGGGTTGTGTGTATGAGAAGATGAGATGAGACAATGGTGGGTGGTTTAATAAAGTGGAAAAAATATCATTAATGAGTTGAACACTTGAAACTATGCAACGACTATATTTTGAGGAAATTAATAGTGAACTCTTTTTAGGGTCCAGCTAGCTAGGATTTTTGGGTACTACCTTCACATAATTAGTGACTCAGTTGATTGTTTCATGCATGACAATATACTATTATTTTAATGATTAATTTTTTAATTGTATGATAATAAAAATTATAAAATGTTGAAATCAATAAATTTTTTATGTTCAAAATGTTAAATGCATATTTTTCAACAAAATATTTCTATTTTTGTTAATTTAACTAATGCTCCAAGGACACTTGATAATATTTGCCCTCTTTTTACTTGTATCGTTATAGGAAAGAAATTTGGAGAAAATTTAAGTGTTTAAGTTTTCTTTTAATTAACCCTATGAATTCATTTTAGAAAGAATTCATTCATTAGTTGAATTAAATATTTTGATCGTTTGAAAAAAATAGATGTTTAATCCTCCTTCTGGTCTTATATATAAGCAACAAAACAAAAAAAAATTAAAGTCTCAAATATAAGCAAAAATAACCTCTAATCATTACAATAAATGTCACTTTTACAAATATATCCATACTTTTTTCATAATTTCATGTTTTTAATGGTTTCCAAGTCAAAAGATAGAGGTAAAATTAGAAAAATATATGATTTAAATGCATTTAGATATTTTTTTAAAGGATGAATTTTTTTGTAAATTTGTTTATATATAAGATCGGAGGAAGTATGAGACGAGATATAGAGGAAAATTTGTTCCTATGTTTTACTCTTACTCTGTAAATTACGGATTTGTTGAAGATTAGTAGCGAATAGTTGCAAAGTATGAGCATTTATGGGGTGAGTTTCGAAGAAGGAGGGATAAAAAAGTGGGTGTGAAAAAACAAAAAAGAATAGTGAGTCTGAAAAGTCTACATATCGTACGTATGGGGCAGCACAAATTGAAAAGAAAAGAAAACTAGTCGTTTGAGAGTGTAAAAAGAGTGACCATGTGCGTGTGTAAATTTACGTACTTTTAGGGTCTGTTTGGTATGATGGAAAGAAATGAGAGGAAAGAAAATTACGGAAATCGATTAATGAATTTGGATGATAAAGTAAATTAAATTCATTTATTGATTTGTGTAACTTTCCTTCCTCTCACTTTCTCTCCATAGAAATAAACAGGGCCTTAGGATAGTAGAACTATAGTGCTTAGATTCTGATGAAAACTTTATGTGGAAAAAAGAGAGTAGAAAGTACAAAGTTAGTCATGATGCGTCACAAAGAAAGAGAGTGGTTTGCATTGTATGATCCTATTCATTCGGTTTCGGCTACACACCGACACAGCTGTCCAGCAACGGAGAGAGACGGATCCAAGGGAAGAAGCTTGCTATACAAGAGACACATTGTTGTACTACATTAAGCTTTATACAAGAGACAAATCGCTCTCACAAAAACAAAAATTAGTTGATAGCTTAATAAGTTAGTTTGTATAAATGACATAAAAGATAGTATATGGTTATTAGTATTTAACTTTTTATTAGTATATATCAATAAAGCAACTATTCTTCGATTAAGTATATGTTTGGTTTCAATTCTAGAGCGATTAAAATTGATTCTGAACGTGTAGAATTGATTCCGGCTTGTTTGATTTCTCTTTAGTATAATTGATTCTGCCTCTAAAATTGATTCTAGTTAAGCTATAAATTGTATCTTCTAATTCTAGAATTGATTTTTACACTTATTTTTTCGTTCAACTCACTTTTACATGAATATATCCAAACATAAACCACTTTAACTCAAAATCTATTTTGATCAAAATCAATTTTACAAAATTAATTCGGTCAAGATCAATTTTTCTCACCACAAAACCAAACATTCAGTAACTTGAAAGTATAAGAATATTGTTTTGGATCAGCACTGGGCAACTCCTCTTCGAGCCACTACCATGTGTGGCACCAAATATATATACGATATCATATTGATTCCTCCATATGGTGTTCCATCAAAGCTCATATTCATATTATTCAGAAGAATTCTCAATAGCAGATTGGTTTGGAAGATCGTTGGCTTGAGACTCCTTTAGTAGATATTATAAATGTTGATACTAATATATGCTTTGAAGCTAAAGTTAAGCTCATTATTCATGATAATACTTGGCGTATTTCTTCGGTTATTCTTCATCATCTGCTCGATCTTAGCATTTTGGTGCGCAAGATTCACATCCCAAAATTTAATTGCAAGGATCAGTTGATATGATCTCCTTTTAAATTAAGTTTGCTAAATTTCAAAGATGCTTATTTATATTTGATTTTTTCTACTCACATCCCAAAAAATTCTACCAGATTGACTAAAATACCCTTATGTCATGTGTAACCACAATTGAGACAAATAAAAATAACACTTGCCTGTGAGCTAAAGTTTTACTCAATTAGATTATTATTACAACTTTATAGAAAAACTATCAAATCATGTTCTTTTTCTTAATCCCTGCGGGCAAATTAAGAGATATAATCTGATATTTTATCTTAATTAAATACACAAACATAACAAAATTCCTGCGGGTAGATTTTATTATACAAGCATGTTTAACTACAACTAATGTTTTAAATGTGATTCTTAATCTTAATGTAAAATCTTAATCAATCAAAGATGTTGTGGCTACTACTTAATTAATTACAATTTTATTAATCACTTAACATTGAATTCAATTAAAAGGGACCTTTTGTCAAAAAAAAAATTAAAAGGGACCTGAATGTATGCATAGAATCTGAAAGATGCATACTGTCCTTTGATTACAATACTTAAACACGCAATAACTCCTATTTGCGTGCAAAAACAACCAACAGAATCTACTTTGCCTAGTGGTTGTGGTTATTGTAAATATTTCCAATTAAGTGTCCTGGGTTCGAATTTGCTTGGCACCAATTTTAGGTTTTTATTTTAAATTCAAAACCAATTTTTAACAAAAATTCACAAATTTGGGCCAGCAAGTATCGAACACGGGACTTTCACAAATTAAATCAACATAACAACCAATAGATATGCACGCTACACTGTTATTGTTTTCGTTTATATTTATTTAAAGGAACAGCGCGTCATGATAACAGTTCATCATCTTCAACCTTCAGTCGGGTCATTATGACCCGGTTTTGATCTGCGATCCAACAAGGAAATCCGACGGTTTCATGTCAATTTGAACGTCGAAAACGATGAATAATTATCCAGAAGCATTCTATAAATCGTTTCCAATATGTTTTCGGTTTTATTTTCGATTAAAAGGGTCGAAACTCAAAACGTTAATATCGAAAATTGAAATTTTGAAAGAAACTTGGAAACGATTCAGCAAGACAGAGGTATAAAGGCTCTGATACCAAATGTAAAATATATGTAATCGATTTAAACATGTTGTACCTCATAACAACATGTTTAAACCAGAAAGCGGAAGCGAAATTAAAAACTCATTAACCTCCGGCCATTGCTATTTTAAATCAAGCTCGGTGCTACTTTGACAGTTCTGTTTCGCTGTTCCAAACCCTTGCTTACTCAAACTCAACGGTGCAGTTTTTATGAAGAGAGAAAGTAGGTTCAGTGACCGTAAAACAGAGTGTATGCGTTTTATTTATAGAGCCTTGTCCATCACAAGGTCTTGTAACGTGTATATCCCTTAGGGCTGATCTATAGCACAATTCAGTTATCGTATGAGTGCATCAGATTATGGGATAAGTGAGAAAAAAGAGTGGACCAACTCAGCATATTTTTTCCCCAAGAATAGCAATCCACAACAATCCAATGTGTTACTTAATGATTGTCTCACGTGGAAGCAAAAATAAAGGAAAAAAAAACTAAAATAGTTTACATAATTTTATGTAAAATCAGTTTACATAACTTATGTAGATTGAGTTTATTCAAGTTGATGTAAACTGAGAATTAACATAAACTCCTTAAACCGTCAAATATAAGTGCGAACTAAATTTGCATAACCTTATGTAAATTCAGTTTACATAACTTATGTAGACTGAGTTTAGTTAAGTTTATATAAACTGACAAGTAACATAAACCCCTTAAACTCGAATGTAAGCGTGAACTAAGTTCACATAAGATTATATGAACTGAGTTTACATATACATTTATTATGGTTTGCAAATCTATTTTTCACTCCGTGAATTTAGATTACATTTGCATTAGCAGTTTAGTAAACATTTTACATTCACTAACTTATGCAATCGTGCAAGAAAACATAAATAGCTTGAAAAATAAATAAAGAATGTCATAAAATTGAATGAGTATAAATTCAATAAAGTCTTCGTGAAATACCTTCAAATTCAATCTTTAATTGAAATTAATGACAAGTTAATGGGGTTTGTGAGAAAACACATTAATAAGGTTTATCTGAGAGAGAACGGTGAAACAAAAACATTATAAATAGAATAAAAGATGAAGAACTATTTAAAAAAAAAAAACTCGAAATTGTTTTTTAAATAAAAAAATAATTCGAGAACTTTTTTTTGGAAACTTTCTCCAAAGAAAATGTCGAAGTTGAAATTGCAAATTAATCTTCTCTTGCTTGTTAAAATTCATAGGATAATATTTTCAACTAAAGTGCATACAATATCAATGTTAAAAGCTTTATAATTACCCTCCGGATTCAAAGCACAACTCAGAGATAACAAATTCTGTTTGCTCACTAAATGTTATTAAATTCTTGTAATTGTTGGTCAATGATAGCAAAAAAATATTTCAACTTCAAAGTAATGCTTTATTATGACATGATTCTCTTCAAACAAGAGTGTCCATATTTTGTTGTTGAATGTGTATCACCAAGATTAGGAATCTAAATATCATGTCTTACACAATAAGACGTCACATTAGTATACAACTCATCCCAACCATCTTCTCTTTGGAGTAATTCTTATTTGGGCACAACTCCAAATAAATTACATTTAGGCACACACACATAAAAGTGAAAAAATAAATATTAAATAATTTAGTTACATCATCTAATATTAACTAATCATTTTATCTTTAAATTTTTTTAAATTTTGTGTGTGTGCCTAAACACCTCTTATTTGGTGTTGTGCCTAACTAAGTGTTCCTCCTTCTCTTTGATCTTGAATAAGAGTTTTAGTCGTACAAACTAAAATAATAGCAATAACCACATCATGATATTGTTGTTGTATCATTACAAGCTCCATCAACATTCAAACACATCCACCCTGAGCTAGGTGGAGTCCATCCTATTTGAATAGTAGCTTGTTGAAACTGGCTATCATTATTCATAATTCTATCAGCCAATCCATAACATGTTATCCGTTGCCGAATCACCTCTATTTGCTTGATTGGCCTGATGAAGTTGTCCTTATATTTTTCCTTGTTCCTCCACGTCCACACCATATGACACCACATCGCCCACGTACAGCTCCAATCATCATAGGCACTCTTTCTTCCTTTGCTACCCACATTAATAGCAAACCAATCGTTAAGATCACAAGCAGTGTTTTAAAAACCGGACCGGTCATCGAACCGGTGAGGTATTGGTTCACTGGTTCATTGGTCGAACCATTGGGTCATTGGTCGAACCGCATGACTAAACCGGATAAACCGGTTGAATGAACCGGTTCCCATAATAAACCTATATAGGTATTAAACTGAGTTGAACCCAATACTCAGTCTCTAATAAAATCTTAAATTTTTTTCTGAACATTAAAATTAAATGTAATATTTATTATAATAGGTATTTATCTATTCAATTTATAAATGCAAATGTCCTATCAATTGAGCTAAGTTCACGGGACAAAACTATCAATTTTTATACTTGATTAGTATTTTTTTGGCTTAATTCATACTTTGGTCCTTTATGTTTATTTTAGCGCTCAATTTAGTCCCTTATCTTTTAAACGTCTCAATTTGGTCCCTTATTTTTTCTGAAGTTCTCAATTTGGTCCCTCCCGTCAAATTTTTCTCAATTTGGACACGTGTCATCTGTCCAAGTGTGCCACGTGTCCAAAATTTTAAAAGATAAGGGACCAAATTGAGAACTGCAGAAAAGATAAGGGACCAAATTGAGACTTGCAGAAAAGATAAGGGACCAAATTGAGACTTTTAAAAGATAAGGGACCAAATTGAGACGTTTAAAAGATAAGGGACCAAATTGAGCGCTAAAATAAACATAAGGGACCAAAGTATGAATTAAGCCTATTTTTTTTACTAAGTATTTATTCTTTTTTGATAAGTATTAGAAACAAATCGTTACAAACACAATGTACGGCTCATTTAATTCTAACTAATATAATAATAGATATTTATTTATTTATATATTTAGCAAAGCCATTGGCCCAAGAATGGAAAGGAAACGGGTTACCTATAACGAAGGCCCAATATACACATTTGATTATGTTAAAAAACCCTAAAGTGAAAGAACATGTTTTCTCTTTCTTCCTAGTGCAGCCGCATCCTCTTAATGTGCAGATTATTCTTCTCTTATTTTTGTTTGCCATTTATTCTCCTTTTTTTATTAATTCTTTGTTCTTCATCAAGATGTTATGCAAACAGTTTACTTGGAAGGCAACCAGAAGTATTTTATCCTTTCCGGCTTTCTTCTTCTAAGGCTAAAACATTGTAATTTTGATTTGACTTCTTTCAAAATCCAAAATACAGTTCAACATCTAAAACTGCTTGATCTACGAATCTACGATCTTCTCAACGATCCACAGCCATGCCTCTGCTCTGTTTCTTTCTTCTTTTTCTATTTTTCTTTTTCTTTTTTGTTTAAAAAAAAATAAAACAGTGTCGTTTTCTAACTTAGAAAAAAAAAGAAAAAAAAAACATTCAAACCGCCGGTTTTCTAAAACCGTCGGTTCTCCGGTTTTGAGCGGTTCTTCCGGTTTTAACCAGTTTAATAACATACGCGGTCCAATATTCAGACCATCCCGGTAACTCTCCGGTTCCCGGTTAAACCGGTTCGACCGGCCGGTCCGGTTTTTAAAACACTGATCACAAGTGAAAATCTGATACCGCAAAGACACATCCACCAAGCTAATCCAAAGATTTCGAACAAGCTTACAATCACGCAAGACATGAATCGTTGTTTCAGTACAGTCGCGGCAGAAATCACACAGGTCCGAACCCAGCCCCATTTGATGCTTTCGTTCGTTTGTCAGCAACCGATCATGCTTTACCATCCAAACAAAGGCTCTAACTCGTTCTGGGACATTTAAACGCCATATTTGATGCCAAACAGGATCAATTGTGTGCACGTCGAAATCACATAACGCATGATACATCTTTGCTATAGAAAAACAGCCAATAACATTCTCTTTGCAAACATGTACATCTTCACCAGCACTATTACTTGGCAGTAATAAAGCTACAATTTTTACCTTGATATGATCAGGAACCCATGTAGCTAGCAAGTTCCAATTCCAACCTTCATTATCCACGATGTCGATCAACTTAATATTTCTCAAGTGAATCGGAATTTGAAGGTTACAATTCTCTAACCGCAACCCTTCCTCTATCCAAGCATCATGACACAAATCAATACTATAATGAGAGTATGGAAGAGAGTTTGTTTAAAATGAAATCCATAACATAATCTATTTTTTCTTCTCTAATACGACAAATTAAAAGCTTCAAAGTACACCACTCCACTACATGTTTATTTTTCCGAGTTTTCATTGCTCACAAATACAAATCCCTTTGACAAGCAACTAGGACCTATATATATTACACAATCCAATATAAAGAACTCCATAACATCAATTTGGAGCAAATGGCATAACATTTATTGTTTTTTCTTTTTGCCATTTCGCATATTTTTTCTTTGAAATTTCTTTAATGAAAAAATATGTCAAATAATAAAAGGATAAACAATGTGTTTGATTTTGTTTGAATCTCTATTTAAGTTCGAAAACATAAAAGGTTTAAGGGATTTTAACACTTTTTAAATAATTTAATTTGTAGTATTAAATGTAATATTGTTAGGTGATGATATCATTTGTGTATGTATTTTTTTTAAGCGGGTGTCATTTGTATATGTTTATGTATGTTCTAATTATTTGATCCAATAATGTTCTTTGTATATGTTTATATACGACGTGAATGAATTGATAGAATGCTTGTAGCGCTATATAAAATGGTGGATTTCCTCCACTTTTTCTATAAATATATGTTTCGGACAAGGACTCTGAAATAATTTCCAAAAACTTTTAACTTGTGTGAGAGGATTTGATGTCATTGTATATATTCCCATGAAAGTTTGAAAAAGAAGGGACGTAAGATCGTTGTTAAAAATGATTTTATCAGTTAATATTCAAACTCACGAATTTATGAAGTAATTATATCATCGATGCTTATGAAATAAACATTTCATCAAATTGGAATGTAAACATTAATTTCAAGTTACACAAGAAACTATTGTTTAAATAACTATTGTCAAAACAAAAAAAAAAACTCATTTTTTGACAGAAAAACAAACAAACACATAATTATTACAAATATTCTTTTAATTTTGTTTTATAAATACTAGTTGAGAAATCTATGCAAACTGATTCAATGTTAAGAAATCTTTACTCTAGAAATAATTGATAAACTCTAACCTTGGAGCTTTTTTTCTCCATTTTGTTCGCCCTCGGTTTATTTCGAGTCACTTTGTAGACAATCTAAGTAGATAAAGAAATTGTTGGCATTCTTGTTTGTCATCCTTTGCTTTGGTTGGTGTTTCAGTTCCCATTTGTTTATGCTCCATTTCTTCCTCTGACCAAAGAGAGCAGAAAATCTGTACCGAACATAATGCTAGTAAATTGGTAGTGACCTTAACGTCAAGTTGTTCTTCTGATGAGAGGTTATATGGAATGAACCGATTTGGACCTTTTAAATCTGGGGTCTCCTATTTTGCCTACGCCCTTGTCAAGATTCTTGAACGACACAATGGCGCTATCACTCATGCCCACTTGATCGAAGAAATTTCCAATTTTTTGATTGACTTCAATAATAGGATGGTAATAGAAGAAAGATTAAGCGACCAATGCCTTTGGAACACTTGTCATCATCCTTCACTTTTATGTGGGGATTCTCAGCTAGAGACCACCTTCTTACAGTTGTGATACATTTTTAGTATGGATGAATGTAATAGCTTATTATCTAAGACCACCTTCTTATGATAAATTTTTAGTAGGGATGAATGTAATAGCTTATTATCTAAGAATTATCTTATCTTTTCATTTATGAAAACTAAAAGTGGATGGTTTGGCTATTACTCTTTCTTTGCAATAAGCTAGATACAAAAGTTACACAGACTAGACCAAGATCAAGTAGAAAAAATGTATCTTATAGATTCTATCTTTGTCACTTCAAATAATTGGTCCACCTATGAAAATCCAGTGTTGATATCTATTTAAGTTTGGAAACACAAAAGGTAAACAAGGCTTTTTAACACTTTTAAAATAATTTAATTTGTAGTATTAGATGTAACATTGTTAGATGATGATGTCATTTGTATATGTTTATGTATGTTCTAATTATTTGATTCAATGATGTTCTTTGTATATGTTTATATGCGTTGTGAATGAATTGATAGAACTCTTTGTATATGTTTCGGGATATATGAACAATGACTCTAAAATAACTCTTTAAGATCTTTTAACTTGTGTGAGAGGATTTGATGTCATTGTATATCTTTCCATTAAGGTTTGAAAAAGAAGGAATGGAAGATCATATTTAAAATTGATTTTATTACAATATTCAAACTCGCGAATTTATGAAGTAATTTTATCACAAATGCTTATGAAAAAAAAAAAAAACACTTCATCAAAATGAAATGTAAACATTAATTTCAAGTTACACAAAAAACAATTGTTTAAATATCTCATTGTTTGACAGAAAAACAAACAAACAAAAAAACACATAATTATTACAAATATTTTTTTAATTTTGTTTTATAAAATACTAGTTGAGAAATCTATACAATCTATTCAATGTTGAGAAATATTTACTCAATAATTGATTAACTCTTATCTTGAAGCTTCTTTTTCTCCATTCTATTCGCCCTCGGTTTATTTCGAGTTCCTCGGTAGACAATCTAAGTAGATGAAAAAATTGTTGGCATTCTTGTTTGTCATCCTTTACTTTGGCAGATCCATTTATACCTTTAAGTTATGGAATAACCTCACCTTCTTCAATTGTTTCCACACTTATTAGTGAATCAACTATGTGGTTTTGTTGGCATTCTTATATGTAATCCAAGGTAACACTCTACAAATCATGGCTATTGATGATTTCTTAAGGCACATTCTGTCAAGGCCAAACAATATTGACCGTACATTTTAGATTAGACTGTTGTAGTAGAAAATGTTGGGATATTGAAGTAAATATTGTTACAAAATAACACTAAGATGAATTAACCAAATTTGTAAATTCAATTCTGACTTGAACATGCACCAAAATCATCATAAAGCTTGAATGATTAATCTTGACATATGTGCGATAAAATTATCCAATTTGAAAACAATAATGTATTAATAATTAATAATAATAATAATTAATATTGTCAACAATTTCTAAGAGCAACTACAGTGGGCGTTGCTTCATTTCAATCCGCCAGCATGGAAGGAAAAATGCAACAATTTTTTGTCTTCTTGTGGAAATGGTAGTGCGCCAGGTGGAGGCAGGAGCATCATGATGCAACGGTCGTTTGGCAAGTTCATCAATAAAATATTAATATTTTGCTTTGAGGTATTAAATAGCAATAGCATCATGAAGCATATTACCGTTTTTTTATTTCCCAGTTTAGTTTGTTACCGTTCTATCATATTACCTGCAACTTAATTATATTCATGTTTTTACAATTTTTTTTAATAATTTCAAAACTAAATTTACCTATAAATTGTGATCAATTTTCCTCTTATAATTTCATCTCTTTGCTTTCAATTTCACTCTCAAAATTTTAACTTCTCAATTTCATCTTATTGTTTCAAAATATCTTTTGTTCATGTCAAATGGATCCTAATCAACATAATTTCCAAGAGTCTTTATTTAATATCATGCAAAATTATCAACATCCTAATTCTCAAAATTCTCAATTTCTATCACCGCCAACCAACCCCAACATATTTTTGTCGCCACCAACAAACCCCAACATGTTTTATAGACCTCAAATAAATACTCAAGGTGTAGAGTTTAATCGCAATGAATGTGAAACACCGATCAGATCTATGTCAAAGTGTCAAGTTCCACAATTTTCAACTCAAATTGGCCTTGAAAATATTAGGCTTGAAGATGGTGAAAGAAGTTCTGCTAAAAAAAAAACCTCGAGAGCTATTCACAAGGGATGAAGATACATTTCTCATTCAATCATGGCTCAATGTTTCAATGGATCCAGTTGTGGGAGTTGATCAAAAAGCAGTTAGCTTTTGGTTAAGAGTCACTGCCAATTATAACAAGAATCGTGGACAATCTAGAGAGAAGGAACATGGTCAATTAAAATCTCGATGGCATCGAATAAATAGTCGCGTTCAAAAATTTGTTGGGTGTTACAAACAAGCTGTTCACGGAAAGAAAAGCGGAACCTCGGAAAAAGACATCTTGATCAATGCACATGCATTTTATACTCAAGATATGGGTGAACCATTCAATCTTGAGTATGCATGGCGATTGTTAAAAGATGAACCTAAATGGATGGGAGAATCGCTTGAAACTTCTTCAAAAAGAACAAAGATTTCTGCTAGTGGGGCATACTCATCATCGTCTAACCCAGAGACACCTTCAAGTTATGAATATAACTCAAAAACTCCAATAGAACGTCCAAAGGGACAAAAGGAAGCTAAAAGAAAGGGTAAACCAAATGCAAATGCAACTGAAACATCTTTCAAGGCCGTACATGATACAATCGGTAAAAAAGTGACAACTATGGAAAAATTGGCACAACTTAAAGAGGAAGAAAATATTTTAAAAAGGGAAGAGATGAAGTTTAAGGCAATGGAAATCATCATGTCAAACACATCCAAGATGAATGAGAGTCAACGTCAAATTCATGAAAAATATTGTAATAAACTCAAAGAAAAGTATGGATTTTAGTTAAGATAAAATATTATAGTATTATTAAAATTAAATATTATATATTATTTATGTTGCATCAACTCATGTGTAAAATGATCATTAGTACCACTTTAATTCATAATAAATTTATTTCCCCATCTTTATTTAAGTTTCAATAAAATATTAATATGAATAAAATATTAATATGTAATGTTAAGTTGTGGGACCCAATATGAGTTCTTTAGAGTTACATTATTGGAGTGAAAAAAATATGAGTTGCTTTAAAATGATGTGGCATTAACGGAACCCACAAAATAACTTTGTGAAGATTGCACCATTGGAGGTGCTCTGAGACAAGTCTTTCCCTTCTTTGTGACCAAACAACAAAAAAATAAAAGAAAAACAAAGTCTTTCCCTTTCATTTGGAACTTTCTAGAACTTCAGACAGTCAAGGTAAGATCAAAACCCATCTTCCTTCTCCACAACCACTCGCACTTTCAACTCTAAACAACAAAAGCTATGAACGAAGACTTCGATATCCCTCAAGCCGAAGAAATGAACGAGGATTTCGATCTCCCTGAAGACAAGGTAGGCGAGGAGAGACAAGTCGGCGATCGTGGTCTCAAGAAGAAGCTTCTCAAAGAAGGTGAAGGTTGGGATACACCTGAATTCGGAGATGAAGTTCAAGGTACAACAACAATAACAACCATTACGACGTCGTTTTCATCTTTCTGGTTCTGTATTTTCCATTTTCAATTTTTTAATTCTTTGTTTATTATGTTGAATTGTTGATAGTTCACTACACTGGGACTTTGCTTGATGGAACGAAGTTTGATTCGAGTCGTGATAGAGATTCTCCTTTCAGCTTCACGCTTGGACAAGGTCAGTGATGTAATTTCATTCCAATTTCCACGTTTTTTTTATGGATTTTAGGTACTTGTTAGATTTTAGAACTGTTAGTGTAAATTTGTTGTAAATTGTAATTGTAATGAGTAAATTTTTATGTTAATTATGTGAAAATCTATTATTTTAGGAGGATAGTGTGCTGTGAGAAACATCTATCATTTTAAAATTTCAATTGTTACATTAACTACTTATTTTTTTTTGTTTATTTATATAGTTTTATATTCAATTATTTTACATTTACATCAATAAAGACTTGAGAGAGTGAGCCTAAATAGATGAGTGAAATTATGTTGTTAATCTCGGTAATGGTGTGTAGCATTTGACCCAAAAATTGGTGAAGTGGTATATTAGATAGCGGGATTACTGCTATTGCAAAGGCTGAAAAACAGTATAGGAACTTAACATCAATCTCGTCGAATACATTAATACTCAAAAATAGAAAATAATAAGAATCAATTTTTATTATTTCTCTCTTACATTAAAAATCAATACATGACATAACTTAACTATTACTTGAAAACCGAAAACAGATGTTTTAGGAGAAGAATAGAGACTGCATGAAAACCGAGTACAAAGAGGGCAGCGATCATGAACCCCTGGTAATCTGGTATTCAGTCACAGAGAACAGTGAAGGAAAAGAAAGGCTTCACAGAAGAAAAGGCAACGTCAGTCTTTATGAATGAGTGTGAAGAAGAGGTAGGATCACATCACACTTGTAATAAAACAAAATGACCAAAAAACTCTAAAAGAAGTAGCTGAACAGATTAAATAAAGGGTAATTTAGGGACTTTGAAGTTTTAACCTAATGCCGGTCGCCACAATGCAATTCAACTGTACTTCACGTGTGATTCACGGTTGGAATGCTGTGCCTGCAGAATGTGGCTCGCCTGCAAAACGCGTTGCAGTGGACAGCAAGTCTGCTCCGCGAAGCTGCGATCATGCACAATTGCTCCATGTTGGACAGCATTGAAGCGGACCAATAAAAGATCTGGGTATATTTCAAATTTGTTTATTGTTCATCGATCAGAGCTATTACTTGGGTTGTGGGAAACAACCTCAAAAAATAAAATAGGGGAAGAAAGTAATTTGATGAAAAAGTAATAAGTTTTGATGATATTACTTTATTAAATGTTTTCTATTGTAACTGTTATTTTTTTAAGAAGTGTTGAGTGATTTGTGTTTTTAATATAATGAATGTTTTTCCTTTCATTATATACTTTTATTACATGCTTATGCTCAGTTCACCGCGAAGTATCTGTGATTGAAATCAGTGTTTGTTAGAAAATCATGATAAAATATTTAACCACGGCACACAAAATTTTAGCGAATTTCATATGTATTTTGATTTGATGATTTGACAGGCTAAATATTAGAAAATTGTAATGAAATTCGTGTAACTGGTTTGCAGGGCAAGTAATTCAAGGATGGGATGAAGGTATTAAAACCATGAAGAAAGGTGAAAATGCACTCTTCACCATCCCTCCCGAGCTAGCTTATGGTGAATCTGGTTCACCTCCAACAATTCCTCCTAATGCAACACTTCAATTTGATGTTGAGCTGTTGTCTTGGACAAGTGTGAAGGACATATGTAAAGATGGCGGTATATTTAAGAGGATACTTAGTGAGGGGGAGAAATGGGAGAATCCCAAGGATCCTGATGAAGTATTGGGTATATATATACATCTCATATAATTCAGTTTATTTGATGCCTGCATTAGTTAGCAAAACTTCTGTGCTACTTATTCATTTTACCCATTATCAATGCAGTTAATTATGAGGTTCGTCTCGAGGATGGAAAGGTTGTTGCAAAGTCGGATGGGGTGGAGTTCACTGTCAGTGAAGGTCAGTGCCTGTAAACTTTGATAAAAGACATTTTTGTAATTTTATCTATAGGTATCTGAAATTGACGTTTAATCTATAATAGGTCATTATTGCCCTGCATTATCAAAGGCTGTTAAATCCATGAAGAAGGGAGAGAAAGTGATTTTATTAGTAAAGCCTCAATGTAAGTTGTGTACAGAATACTGTGAATGGTTTCGTCGTGGTCTTTTATACTTGTTGCTACATATCAGTATTATTATTATTTATTAAAGAAGTTTTATCCATTTCTTTGTTGTGTCATAGATGGATTTGGTGAGAAGGGGAAGCCAGTGCATGGTGATGAGGGTGCAGTTCCACCAAATGCATCACTGCAGATTACACTTGAGTTGGTTTCTTGGAAGACTGTTACAGATGTGACTAGTGACAAGAAGGTCATAAAGAAGATCCTCAAGGAAGGGGAAGGATATGATCATCCAAATGAAGGGGCCATTGTAAAATGTAATTGCTAATCAATTTGAAGGATGAATTTTCTTTTTACTTATGTACTTGTTACATTTTACTGATATTATTTTTCATTTTTTTGCACCTTCCCAGTGAAAATAATTGGTAAGCTGCAAGATGGTACTGTCTTTTTTGAAAAGGGCCGTGATGATGAAGAGAAGCTGTTTGAATTCAAAACAGATGAGGGTAACTTGACATCTGCATATGATTTTACCTAATACCTATTCCTCTGAATCAAGTTTTTTTTTGTTCTTTTGGTTATGTTAATCTTTGATGTGTTGTAACATGAAACAGAGCAAGTCATTGATGGACTAGATAAAGCTGTAATGACTATGAAGAAGGGTGAGGCAGCAATATTGACTATTTCTCCTGAGTATGCATTTGGTTCATCGCAGTCCCAGCAGGAGTTGGCTGTAATTCCTTCTAATTCAACTGTGTATTATGAAGTTGAACTAGTGGCATTTGATAAGGTATGTTAATAACAGAGTGATGAATTTAAGTTGTTCTTTAATATAATTTATATTATTGAATTTGTTATTTAGAAAATACATAACCTTGCCGCCTTAATTATACTATAACGAGGAGTTCTAAGAACACTATCTTTCCACACTCTCTAACACTCACTCTCTTATTGTGTGAAAGTGAAATCAATGTTGGTCTCACCACTTTGTGTGGGACCCATTTTCAATGTGTGAGACCCACATTTATTTCACCCAATAAGAAAGTGTTATAAAGAGTGTTTCTAGCACTTCTCTACTGTAACATGCTATGGGCTATCAATAGTGGACATCAAGTAAGATAATTACAAAGTCCCTGTTTGGTTTGGCGGTGAAACCTTCCAACACACGTCTAGTCGTGTCAAACTTGCGTTTGCTATGTCTGGTTCTCCATTTCGTCTTTTGCCATAGCCATGCGTGTTGCTCAAATTGTGCGTCTGACTTGAAGCTGCTATTCCTAGCTTTTCAATTTTAAGAGAACCAATTCTTGTTGCTGCAAGAGACATCACAACTTTATCACTTGAAGCTGCTATTCCTAGCTTTTCAATTTTAAGCTGCTATCCCTGTTTTGCCCCTTTATGATGATTGCTGTTGTTGGTTTTCCTTCTCACTTACCTTCACACCTAACTACTCCCAATTTCTATTTTAAATTTTTAATGGTGCTATGGCATGGAGTGCAGAGAATGCATTCACCCCCTCTTTTTCCTTCTGTAATTTTTCCCTGCATGCTACAATGACATTTTCCCAAGGATAGGGAAGATAAGAGAGATGGGCTTCTCATTGCTGGAAGGTATGACTGGTGACCAACCTGATGTGTTTGAGCCTGAGAAAGTGTTGGCTACCAGAGGCATACAGAGCAAGGGAGAAACAATTTTGCAGGCGTTGATTCAATGGAAGGGCAAGGTAGCAGAGGAAGCCACATGGGAGGATGCACTTACCATCAAGAGTCAATGTCAAAATTTTTGCCTTGAGGACAAGGCAAATGTTTTAGGAGGGAGTATTGTTAGGCCCAATGATAATGAATTGGTCCAAAGTGAACCAGTGGTGAATTAGAGAATGGAAAGTTTACTCTAGAAGGGGCAAGAAGGGAATATCCAATACTAAGAATTGACGTGGCAGTGAAGTCATTAGAGGCTGATAGCAGATTGTGAATAATAGGGAAGAGTTGAACAGTGAGGGAGACACCTTTGAGATTGTAATTTTCACTATGGATAGAAAGCATTAGCTTCCTAAACGAAGCGTAGCTCTGGGCAGTTATAGGATTGAATCCTTATCTGTAATCTTCCCATATACAAACAATAGTATTAGTATACAGTCTTGCTACTTTTCACCATTGTTTTGCATTTTCATTGTATTCTGTCATTTGTTTCTCCGATACGTAACACTTATGGCATAACTTATCATATAAGTGCTTATGTATAAGTTATTTTTATAACAACAGATAAAATAGGCTAAATGTTTTCATATAAGCTATTTCTTGTATTGTAATTTTTTTCTCCTCTCAGGAGAAGGAATCTTGGGATATGAGCACTGAAGAGAAAGTTGAAGCTGCTGCTAAGAAGAAAGAAGAAGGAAATGTTTTGTTTAAAGCTGGTAAATATGCAAGAGCTTCCAAAAGATATGAAAAGGTATTCGAAAAACAATACATTTGTTTACTGTTTCATGTGTTCATAGATCTTTTATGACATAGTTTTGTTGCTGAAACTTGACTATAGGCTGTGAAGTACATAGAGTATGATTCCTCCTTCAGCGAGGAGGAGAAAAAGCTGTCAAAGACCTTAAAGATTGCTTCCTTATTAAACAATGCTGCTTGCAAGTTGAAGTTGAAAGAGTACAAAGATGCAGAGAGATTGTGTACTAAGGTACTACACTGTCTCTTCATTATTTAGAAATCACTAATCTTTGTTTGCAAAAAATGACGATTTTTTATGCGGATTGATAGGTTTTGGACATTGAGAGCACAAACGTTAAAGCCCTCTATAGAAGGGCCCAAGCAAGTATACAGTTAACTGACTTGGATTTGGCTGAAATTGACATTAAAAAAGCTCTTGAGGTTGACCCTGACAACAGGTATATGCGCTAGATAAACCTCTCTGAGTGTGATTCACCGCTATATACTGAGATTAGTTGCTTTTATTTCTGGAAATATTTCATTCTGTTCACCTGTTGTATGGTCTGCAATGTAATTGTTCTTGATATGAATCAGGGAAGTAAAGCTGGAGTACAGGAATTTGAAGGAAAAGGTTAAGGAGTACAATAAAAAACAGGCAAAATTTTATGGAAACATGTTCAGCTTGACAAAGTCTTGATCCTGTTAGAAATTTTAGTATGCCATTATGTTTCAAGTATGTTTCTTTTACAGAATTAATTGCCAATTCATTATGCTTTTGCTGCTGATCTTATTAGATGGAGTGAATTTGAAAAACGTGCTTATTTTCTGGCTTGTGTTTAACATGCAGAAACCAGCTATAGACGCAACCTGTTGGTATTGACAGCAGAATCTGATCTATCTATCTGTATTCAATGGGTTTGATCATCATTGTATCGTTTATGGTGTTTAACATTCATTTTGTATTTTTAATATTTGAATGTTAACATAATTTACTTGATTTGATCTATCCCCATCAAGTGTAGTGATTTGCATAAGAACTACTATCTATCAGTGATGAATAGAAATGGGCTAAGCTAAGGATAGATGTGAAAAATTTACTTCAAAATTGAACTATTTATAATATGTAAACGTTTTATTTCATTATTTTCCATTGATTCACAAGTAAATGTATCGCATTATATAGTGTGAAATCACCAACATAACTATTTCCTAAGAAAACAATGAGTTCCATTCCTATAGTTGTTTAGTTCATTTTTTTAAACTCCTACGAGTGGCCATGAGCTGTGAGAATATCCTATTTAGTCTGGAAAGAGTCAAGATCCTCTCCATTTTTGAAAACTATTCAAAACTATAGTAATGGAGAGAGAAAATAGAGAGAATCTCAACTCGTCTCTGGTAAGCCATATAGTATGGATTAATCAATCCAAGCAGAAACAAACAGCATTTTTCTTCTGTTCAGATGGGTAAATTTGAAATTTTTGACAATCGTGGGGGTTTGAAATTTATGTAGAGACTAAGGGTGTGACCACCAAATATTTCTCAGTATATACACATATATATTCTTCTGCAACATTGAAGGTAGGTTGGTCATTATCCAAAGTTTGTACGTGGAATCATCTAAGGAATTGAATTTGAAATTGTTGCCACTCATTGCCTTAAGGTGACATTTGGCATATAGCATGTTCTTCTCAGTCCATCAAAATATATAAGGCATTCAAGGAATATTGAAAACCCTCAAAGTAGCATATAACCAAGAAATCATTTGAAAGAGAATTAAAAATAATGACAGACACAGGAAGAGTAGAAACAGTAGTGACAAGAAATGTGGTAGTTTGTGACAACAAATGTGGATGCACTGTTCCTTGTGCTGGTGATTCTACTTGCAGGTCCTTTTTTTTTATCAACTTAATTAATTTCTTCACAAATTAATTAATTTGGCTTGCATCTTCTTCTTCACCTCGTATTAATAATCTTTTTAATTAATACAGGTGCACAAATAGTGAGGGTGGTGCAAGTATCAATCACTCAACATGTCCATGTGGAGAACACTGTGAATGTAATCCATGTAGTTGTCCCAACACTGTTGCTTCTGGAACTGGTTGTAGATGTGGCACAACTTGCACTTGTGCCTCTTGCCGCACTTGAAATGAATTTAGTTTCTATATAAAAAATGGTTTTATAAGTTTTTATAATAAATAAGTTTCTATAATAAATAAGCTACGTATATGAACCTATGTTTGTTGGTCATATATGCATCTTGAGGACTCTTTAGTAACCATGGCATATATAAGTAACTACATGTTATATGCTTGCGGTTTTGTTGTTACTTGTACTTGAAATCGAATAAATTATAAGTGGGTTTTGTTTTCCTTTTTGTAATTTTGGCAAGTATTTATACTGAGTGGTCATTGTTTAGTTCAATCCACCATAGTGAGATTTTTAGGAAAATGATAAATCTTGCTCCAATAGAAAAACAAAGGAAAAAAAAAGATTTTGGAACGCATAAAATAGACACATTTATACCTTATTTTCTTACGACTGACCTCAAGGATACGATACGATGCATGTTGAGAGTGTGACAACAACAACCCTCATAGAAGAAAAAATGCATTAACTATATATTTTCTTCTTTGATTCTCCAATTAGTATTTGGAAATGGTAATTGTAGAGCAACCTCAACTATATATTTCTTTTTTGTTTTTTTACAATAGAACAAAGAATGAAACTTAGGACATTTTATATACTATTCAAATCTCTCACCACTGAATCAAATTTAATGGCTTACCTCAACTATATATTTAGGGTGTGTCTGGTAAGTCCAATAAGCTAGCTTATAAGCTTGTTTTAAAAAAATAGATGTGTTTGGTAAAAAGCTTTTCTCATTAGCTTATAGCTTTTTTTGAGATGCTATTTCAAGTAGCGTTTGAGCTTTATAGCTCATAGCTTTTTATAGTTATTTCCATTTTTAACCTTTAATTTTATTATTTTTTATAAAATAAAAAATTATCCACTAAAGAGAATAACTACCCACTACTTGTCCTTTTATGTAATTTTATATTTATTAACCACTTTAAAAGCTAATTTTACCAAACACTTTAATTTCAATCAGCTAGCTTTTCAGCTATCAGCTATAAACTAGTTTTTCAGCTATCAGCTAGCTTATCAGCTATAAGCTAGCTTATAGCTTAATTTTACCAAACAGACCCTTAATTCAATTACATTTGGTCACCACTTAGGCTCTGTTTGGTAAAATTAAGCTATAAGTTAGCTGATAGCTGAAAAGCTAGTAGAATAAATTTAAAGTGTTTGATAAATTTAGCTTTTGTAATTATAAAATGACGTAAAAGTATTATGTGAGTGGGTAGTTTTTTTATTAAAATAAATAAAAAAATAAAAATAGTAAGGTTAAAATTGGAATAAAAGGCAAAAAGCTATAAGCTCAAACGCTACTTGAAATAGCATCTGAAAAAAAGCTATAAGCTAGTAAAAAAAGCTTATTACCAAATACCTCCAAGGGTGTGTTTGGTAACACAAATAAGCTAGCTTATAGCTTATTGTATTAGCTTATGAGCTTGTTTCAAAAAATTGGAGGTGTTTGGTAACAAGCTTTTTTTACTAGCTTATAGCTTTTTTCCAGATGTTATTTCAAGTAGCGTTTGAGCTTATTAACTTATAGCTTTTTACCTTTTATTCCAATTTTACCCTTATTATTTTTATTTTTTTACTTTTTTTAATTAAAAAGCTACCCACTCAAAAAAATAACTACCAATAACATAATACTTTTATGTCATTTTATAATTACAACAGCTAAATTTACCAAATACTTTAATTTCATTTTACTAGCTTTTCAGCTATCAGCTAAAAGCTAACTTATCAGCTATAAGATAGCTTTTCAACCATCAGCTAGCTTATAGCTTAATTTTACCAAACAGAGCCCAATTTTATGAAATAAACTTATAAGCTAATACAATAAGCTATAAGCTAGCTTATTTGTGTTACCAAACACACCCTTAATCAAACCTATTGGCTTACCTCAACTATATATTTCATTCAACTACATTTGCTTAGGGCCGTTTCTATAATTTTGGTGTCCTATACTCAATTGAATTCTTACAAAACATTGAGTATTTTATTTAGGAGAATATCAAAATACTTATATAAAACAATTTCTACGAGTATCACTATCTGCATGAGTCAGAAATTAAACCCTTTAAACCCATGTTTAAGGGGATTAATACTCTTACAGCTTGGATCAATTTATTATTGGTAAATTGTCATTTCATATTATTATTTTAAATTTGTTTTTATTGGCAATACAAAAAGGATTAAATTTGATTATCAAATAACAGAAACATGTAATTATATTTTACGGTAAGAAAAGAAAATTATTGTAGTGATTGTAGCCTTGTGGGTTGTATCTGCAAATCAGAGTTTAGGCCCAATTGAGCTAGCGTTCGATCATTATTAGGGTTTTATCAGAAAATACACAGAGGGAAGTTGAAGAACGCGCGCGCGAGAGAGAGAGAAATCAAGTTCCAGCAACCAAGATGGGTACGATTCATTCATCTCCATCGTCGTTTCAATTCTCAATAACAACAACTACATTTGTTGAAACTCTCATTTTTTTTGTTTTTGCAACAGGTATTTCTAGGAGTTCATTGGTCAAGAGACGTGCCACTGGTGGCAAGCAGAAAGTCTGGAGAAAGAAGCGAAAGTAATTACTTTTTCTTTATTAATAATTTCACAAAATGACATAATTCAATGTAATGTGTCGGTGACACCGACACATGTCTGACCTTGGACACACCTAATCCGACGAGTATCTGTGTTTCATAGCCTTTAGATCGAGATGCCGGTTTTGGGTGTAGGGAGATTATGTGTGTGTATTAGGAGCAAGATTTTTTTATAAGGATTGATTTGCTATATTTTCTGCTAGATGTTAAAGCTTCTGATTTTGGTCTGCTAAATTAGTTTAATTCATTGCTTGGCTGGTTGGTAGTGTTTTTAGGCTTTTCAAGTTGGTTGATTATAGTATTTGGTTTCTTCTTTGTGTCATTGTGGTGTTTTGTTGTTGCTATGGATTGGTGGTAGTAGTGTAGTGCTGTTGATTTTTGTTTTGTGAATTTTGGTTTTGTTTTGTGGTTTGTATTTCTTAGTCTTTACCCTGCAAGTGCAGAGACTTTGTATCACTTTTTCTCTCGCTTGGGTTAGTTTTGTACTCGTCGAGAGCTCATTAATAATATATTTAGCTGTAGAAAAAGTATTCATTTTCGTCCTAAAGTGTTTGATGATTTGTTTTTCTTTCATTTAAGCTTAAGATGTTTTTGCTGTGTTTGTATAGGTACGAGCTCGGTCGCCAGCCAGCAAACACTAAGTTGTCAGGCAACAAGACAGTTAGGAGGATCCGTGTTAGAGGTGGAAATGTGAAATGGAGAGCTCTTAGATTAGACACTGGAAATTTTAGCTGGGGTAGTGAAGCAGTAACTCGCAAGACTCGTCTTTTGGATGTGGTTTACAATTCCTCAAATAATGAGCTTGTTAGAACTCAAACTCTGGTTAAGAGTGCTATTGTTCAAGTTGATGCTGCACCATTCAAGCAGTGGTATCTTCAGCATTATGGTGTTGAAATTGGTAGAAAAAAGAAAACAGCTTCCAAGAAGGATTCTGCTGAGGTGATAATTTGAGATTTTCCTATTATATATGTGCGTATTTTATATGAGTTATGATATATGAGATTCTGCTCTATGGTGTTTTATGAGTCTGCTGACATTATTGTCATCATCACTGTCATGTACAATGATGTATTGTTTGAGTTCTTTTGAGTCGTTTTTTTCTTTTATGTTTTTCCTGTTGAATATTGTGCTGTGACGATACAATATATGGACTAGAGTTTCTGATCTGGGAATCTTCACCCAGAAGTTGATTATGAAACCCTTGGCTGTCTGAGCACAAATATTTTTTCTATGAATTAACTATGTTTTTGATTAATGATACTCCAAGTTAACATGTATATTAAAAATTAACCTGAATTCTACTATGTAGTATTTGACTCCATTCTCAAAACTGATGTAAATTTTCTGATCCTTTGATTTTGAACATCCAGGAGGCTGAAGTTGTTGCTGAAGAAGTCAAGAAAAGTAATCACGTGCAGAGAAAACTTGAGCAGCGTCAGAAAGATAGACAACTTGATCCCCACATTGAAGAGCAATTTGGTGGCGGCCGTTTGCTAGCCTGTATTTCATCTCGCCCAGGTCAATGTGGCCGATCTGATGGGTATGTATATCTCAGCTTGTTTCTGAATATTTTGGAGCAAACTTCATATTTGTTTTTTTGTTCACTGTTCTTTCTTGATTTCCTATAGGTACATTCTTGAAGGTAAGGAGCTGGAATTTTACATGAAGAAATTACAGAAGAAGAAAGGAAAGGGTGCTACTGCTTAATTTTTTTTCTCATAGATATTGGTATTTAATGTTTGCTTTTGTTGAGAGATAGAACCTTTAGGCCAATTTCATTAAAATTTTGTTTTCAAAATTATTCATATATTATTAATATCTTACTACAGCATTTTGATATTTGTTAACTTGGATTACTTTATAGAGGCATTTGAATGTCGATTTAAATTGATGATTAGAATGTTTTCATTTATTTAATTATTAATTTCAAGTTCTAGTGTTAATAATTTATTACTAGGACTAAATATTAGTGCCCTTTTGATAATGTTATGGAAACATTATCTGTGTGTGGTACTTTTATAGTAGTGAGTGGTGTCTTGTTATACATTTCACAACATTAGGTGAAATGAAAGAAAGTAGGAAACTTTCTTTTTTTGATGCAATAAAGTATGAAACAAATCATATCTCACCAAATATAAGTTCAAGAACACATGCTTTACAAATTTGGTTTTTCAAACATTATCTCCATATTTTTCAATCTTCATTGAATGTGATTTTTTTTTAATTGACAAGAGTAAACCTCTATTACATTATAATAATGAGACTCAATTTTTATCGACTCTAATATATGACTCGATACAACTAGGGATAGTTGTCGATGAATTAGAGCTAAAGAAAATGGTCACTTTTTCTTGAGTATGATTTGTTTGGCGAGCACATTTATGAGAATAGTTTGAAAGTAAGCAACCAAAAAACGTTTTGCAGTGATGAATAATAGCACCATACCATGTTATTTCCTCCCTACCATTGCAGATGCTACCTAGTTTTGCAGTGATGAATAATAGCACCATACCATGTTATTTCCTCCCTACCATTGCAGATGCAGTAATATGTTATTTTGAATACAAAGGTTATTTTTTGTTTTCTTACCTATTGTTACATGACTCAACTTATATGTTAACTAAGACTTGAAGCAATCACACTAGGGTTAGGACATATTTCAAGGCTCAAAATCGCTTATAATGGTACTTGCAAGGTTCTCACGCCGGCAGCAAGAGCTTAACACGTACACTACAACTTTACAAAATTTGAGTCAATTCTTTGCTAACTAAACTAACCTTCATTAGCTTATCTCCGTACATTTTAACATAAAATGAAGCAGTGTTTGCATTTTTTTAGCAACCCTGTAGTTTAAATCCTACCTCTGCCACTCTCAATGATAAATTTCTATGTTCTATACTCATTGCCAATTTATTTATAAGGATATACATTTTTTTTTTTTTTTTATAGAACGTAACGTAGATAAATGGTGTAGAAACTGAGAAAATTGAAATTCTCCTAAAATGAGTGTGATTAGTCATGGAAAGAAAAAAGAGGCACCAATTTTTATCAAGTCATCACCCATGTGCAGCTGATGATTGATAGTGTAGAAAAGCTCTTGCAATGGGGAGACTACACAAGTGAGTGGTCCATTTGAATGTGAAGCATGCTACAAAAATAATCTGGCAAAAAATTTACTACCAACTAAAGAAAGAATGTTCTCATAGAACATAAAACATGTGCATTATTAAGTCGTGTAGTTTTGAAGTTCATCATCTATAAAAAAATGTCTCAAAGAAGTTGATGAAAGGTCACTATCTAAAATCACTTCAAAAGTATTTCAATATTAGAAATTGACATCGACACCGTATAATAATATGGTTGATTGCTTATAAAGTCATAAATTTACAATGAGGTTTCCAAAGTTTTGGTGAAGTTTTAAAGTGCATAGTTTTAGCAAAAATTATAGTGACATATTTTTATCATAATTCGGTCAAATTCATTACTAATTCAAACATATAACGAGTAAAAATGTACAGTCTAACATATCTATATTTTCAGTTGAATTAAAAGTTATGACACTTTATCATAACTTTCAAAAACAATTGAGAAAGTGATCAGGCTACATTTTAAATGTCATATATACAATAACCGATTTTATCTAGGTCAAGCAGGAAATTGATCATCTACTTAATATCATAAAGAAACAAAACACATGATTGCACAGTTTGCTAACTTTATTAATTTAATTTTATGAGGGAGTTGTTTTATTGTTGCATCATCACTATTCACGAATTTTTCTCTTCCCCTGCCACAGGACTCTTCCCCCTCCAATATTGTGATTTTTCCCTTGACCAAAAACTTCAAAACGCGTTTACCAAATTTTTTTTTGCCATGAATACAAACTTCGGAATGTATTTCCCGAAATTTTGCGGAATTTGAATTAGGAAAACTAGTCAATGGTTTGAAGAGGCAAATAAATATTCTCCAAATTTACAACATGAGATATACATCCCCTTTTTACTATAGAATGGTCACTTATATATGCACCGATTTGCCTTTCTTTTATATAATTCACAAACAAAATCAGTCATTTTCTAAACGATGATCAAATCAATGAACTAGCAGCTGGGTTGAAACTCACTGGTTTTACCATTTATTTGGTTCTAAATTTGAGTGGTGAACACGTATTGGCTGGTTTCAACAATAGCTTACTATGAAACACAATAGTGTTGAATGCTATGTATGTTTGTCATGGTGGATTTAGTTCTGTGATCAAAACTATAGTCAATGGTTGTTAACTTGTGTTGTTACTTTTCAAAGGTAACCAGTTTTTCAATTCTAAGTTCAACCGAACAACATACCTTGACAGCAATCTCTAGCAGCATCGATCTCCAACACCACAAAGCCATGTATCAATCAAACAATTCTGAATAAAAAGATGTTAAGCACATTCCGAAATCAAGTCAGTAACTATTAAAGCGAAATGGTCATCTAGTAGTTTCTGTCTACTAAATAGAAACACATCCAGTGGTACTGATAATAGTATGAGCAATATTTCCTACTATTTTTTTTTTTTATATGTTACGACCTCCGTCAAGCAAATAACAGCCGATTTCTACATCTATCAACAAATAAGACTCAAATATTATGTAATAGACATAAATAACACCCTTCACATTTATCACTTCACTGTAATATAAGACATAGTTAAAATAGAGAGTGAAACAGAAAATGAAAGTGTCACCTATTTTAATTTCAGCAAAAACGGCAGTGACTGATATGATTGAGAAGTATTTTGATATGTACCTTGTGGTTATTCATGATCTGGACAATCAGAGCAAGAATGATGTTCTTTTGGCCCTAGAGAATAGGTAACCCCATGTATATAGTTTGTTAAACAAGAGGATTGTAATTTATAATAAAAGAATCTGTGTTAGTCTCATTCTTTATTGTTGAGAATGCTGAGATTTGCAGTTTATCACATACATGCTGCAACATGTTTGCCTCTGTACTTTGATCACAGTCTGGCTATGTTTCGGAAGGTTCCTCAGGGCAGCTACAAAGTATTCTTTCACTAGTTACTTCATCATTAGTTTAAGTTATTCTTGTTCTATCATGAGCAGTAATAGTATAATCAAATCCCTTAGATATCTTTCGAACAATAAACATTTTTGGACTATGGCTATGTCTTAGTTTAAGAATTTATTTAAAATTGATAGGCAATAGGCAAATGTTGAGACCTGTTCTGATTGTGCACCCACTTTAATCCATTACCATATATTCAAGTGATATTCCAAGAATTTTTAAAAATGTTTGGACTATGGCTACGGTCTCATAATCAAAAGTAACAGTAACAATTACATTTTTAAAATCACTTGCTCAGCCATGGAAGAAATTTCAAACAAACATTCTGAATTACAACATTCTGTTTCTTGAAACAATCTTTTGAGAATTTTCACTGTCAAAAACAAAATCTTTTGAGAATTTATTTCTGTCATCTTATAAAGCTTCTCAAAATCAAAAGGAACAATTATATGTTCAAAATCATTTGTTTAGCTATGGTAGAAGTTTGAAGCAGGGGTCATCATTACATTTAAAGTTAATGAGTAAACAATATAATAAAATTAAATTGCATTTAGGCCACAATTGGTTATCAAAGCTCAAATATAGAATTTTGCATTCAAAGTCATCAAAGGACATATAATCAATCTTGTATATAAGGTAATCAAAGCACACTACCACTGTGCCAATTTATCACTATTAAGAAAGCATCATATAGTCACTATATCAAGGGTTGTCTTGAGCTGTATGTCAAGTTATGACCCATCATCCATATATTCAAATATCAAAATTTGCATTCAACTATTAAGGGGCATATATTCAATTTTCCATCTTTGATCACCAAAGGCATACCCATCATCCAATTTAGCATTCTGCAATGCACCAACCCATATCAGACCCAAAGCAGTCGTAGGTTCTTGCATCAGACCTTAAACAGAACGCGATCCATGCAATAAATTCCAACATTTAAGTAATTGACAAACACAATTTTCGACTGTAAAGCTTGAGTCTAGCATTTGTTTTCTTGTTCCGATACGTAGTTCCCATAAACTCCATAATAGACACAAAGCATATCAAAACTATGAACATCTAATCGCCCTAACAAGTGGCAGCAGTGCAGCTGCTGTAAGTACATCAGAACTAAAGTTGTGTCTATTCGAAAGTGTAGTACTACATGCACAACAAAAGAACTATTCGAAAGTGTAGTACGGTCATCCAAACACAGCATCCAAAGACTTGTATTAAAATTCTTTTAGCAACTAAACAATTTCATAGGGTCCGATCAATATAACTAAATAATCAAGATCGCCGATTTATTACACTCTTGGATAATCAGTACATACAGACAATCAATTTAGGGACTTCGAGAGACATAAATTCAATTTAAGGACATATATTCAATTTTGCAACTAAGGCACCGAGAGTCTTCTCCACTTACATTTGGAGTTACGAATAAGCATTCAGATTGATATTGCATTCAAATCATCAATTTTAGGGACATCGAGGAACATAAACTCCATTCAGGGACATTGAGGTACATAAAACTCAATTTAGGGACATTAAGTTACGTATAATCAATTTTTTTGCATCCAAGGCACACATCCATCTTCAATTTAAGGAATCAAGGGACATATATTCAATTTAGAGACATCCACGGAGATATATTAATTTGACATCTAAGGCGCCAAGGGTCTTCTCCACTTAAATTTGGAGTTATGAAGCATTCACATTAAAATTGCATTCAGAGTTTCAGACCGTCAACTTTTGGGACATGAGGGACATAAACTCAATTAAGGGACATCGAGGGACAAAAATTCAATGTAGGGATATCGAGGGACATCTACTGAATTTCGCATCGAAGGCAGCAAGGCACACAACCATCTTTCGAAATTTCCATTATGAGAAATCATTATCAAGGGTCATCTCGACTTGCAATTGAAGTTAAGAATAAAACATTCATATTCAAATTGCATTTAGACAAAAAAATAAAAATTCATACTCTAAACCAAATTTTTCATAAAAAACTCATCTCATTAGGGTCATCCAAACACATCATCTCAATACTTGCTAAAGAATTCTTTTAGCCATTATACAATTTCTTACTTTCCAATTAACCTTCTTAGGTTTGAATAATCAAGATTAACCAATTTAGCCAAATTCTTGGATAATCAAGATCACGGATTCACATTTAAATTGCATTTAGACCATCATCAATAGGGACATCAAGGAACATATATTCAATTTACGAACATCGAGGGACATATATTCAATTTTGCATCTAAGGGGCCAAAAACCTTCTCCACTTACATTTATGAAAATGAATAACCATTCACATTGAAATTGCATTCATACCATCAATTTTAGGGATATCTAGGGACATAAACTCAATTTAGGGACATCGAGGGACATACCATCATTTTAGGGACATATACTCACCAAGAGGTCCACCAACATCCACTTCACAAAGATAGGTAATCCATTGTGTCTTTGAAAGCACAAATTGACCAAGTTCGTCGCAGATGCATAATCCAATTCCAACTCTATTTAAATGTGACGTAAAGGATGCATATTCCAATCCCCACAACAGCCGAATATGTCTGTGCCACATCAGGCTAAGCCGCTGTAGCGTTCTGCAAAGCACCAGCCCGTATCAGACCAGAAACAATCGCAGGTTCTGCCTGCACCAGACCTGAAACAGAACACAATCACTGTGCTAAATTCCAACATTAAAGTAACAATTGAACACAATTTCCAACTATAAAGCTCAGTCTAGCACTTGTTCCCATACACAGTTCCATAAACCATAATAGAAAACAAAACAAAGCAAAATTATGAACATCTAATTTAGGGACATCGAGGAACATATATTCAATTTAAGGGACACCGATGGACATATATTAAATTTTGCAACAAAGGCGCCAAGGGTCTTCTCCACGTACATTTGAAGTTATGAAGCATTCACATTGAAATTGCATTCAGACAATCAATTTTAGGGGCATCGAGTGACATACTCTCAATTTAGGGACATTGAGGCACATAAACTAAATATAGAGATATCGAGGGACATAAACTCAATTTCGCACCGAAGGAACCAAGACAACAACCATCTTCCTTTTTTACCGTTATGAGAAAATCATTATATAGAGCCATCTCCACTTGCATTTAATAAAACGTTCATTTTCAAATTGCATTTAGACCATAAAATAAGAATTCATATTGTAAATCACATTTTTGGTAAAATATTATCTCGTTACTGTCATCCAAACGTATCATCTCAATACTTGATTTGAGAATTCTTCTGGCCATTATACAATTTCTTACTTTCGAAATTAGCCTTCCAATGTTTGATGTTTGATTTATCAAGATTCACCAATATAGCACATTGTTTGATACACAAGATTAAGCATTCACATTTAAATTACATTCAGACCATCAATAGGGACATCGAGGAACATATATTTTACCAACAACGAGGGACATAAACTCAATTTTTGCATCTAGGATGCGAAGGGTATTCTCCACTTACATTTGTGGTTGTGAATAAGTATTCACATTGAAATTGCATTCAGACCATCAATTTTAAGGACATCTAGGGACATAAACTCAACTTAGGGACATCGAGGGACATACCATCAATTTATGAACATATACTCACCAAGAGGTTGGCCAACATCCACTCCACAAAGAAGGGCAATCCATTCTAACTTTCAAAGCACAAATTGACCAAGTTCGTCACGGATGCATATTCCAATCCCAACTCTATTTAAATGTGACGCAAATGATGCATCAATATTACATTTGAATCGCCCCGGAGTCAGACTTTTCCAAATAACAGCAGCCGAATAAGTATGCGCAGCACCAGGCTCAACCGTTGTACCATTCGACAAAGGACCAGCCTGTATAAGACCCAAAGCAGTTGCAGGTTCTGCCTGCATCAGACCTGAAACATAACACAATCTCTGCGCTAAATTCCAAAATTAAAATAACCGGACAACACAATTTTCGACTATAAAGCTTGAGTCTAGCACTTGTTCCGATACGCTGTTCCCATAATCTTCATAATAGACATCAAAACAGACTAAAATTATGAACATCTAATTTAGGGACATCGAGGTACATATATTCAATTTAGGGACATCAAGGGACATATACTCAATTTAGGGACAACCACAGACAAATATTCAATTTGACATCTAAGGCGCCAAGGGTCTTCTCCACTTAAACTTAAAAGTTATGAGGCATTCACATTGAAATTGCATTCAGACTTTTAGGGACATGAGGGGCATAAACTCAATTAAGGGACGGACATCGAGGTACATCTCCTGAATATCACATCGAAGGCACCAATGCACACAACCATCTTTCGAATTTTTCGTTATGAGAAATCATTATCAAGGTCATATTCATATTGCATTTAGACCATAAAATAAGAATCCATATTGTAAACCACATTTGTCGTAAAAAACTCATCTCGTTAGGGTCATCCAAACACATCATCATTATACAATTTCTTACTTTCGAAATTAGCTTTCTTAGGTTTGAATAATCAAGATTAACCAATTTAGCCAATGCATAATCAAGATTAAGCATTCACATTTAAATTGCATTCAAACCATCAATATGGACATTTGTGATTATGAATAACCACTCACATTGAAATTGCATTCAGACCATCAATTTTTGCGATATCTAGGGCCATACCATCATTTTAGGGACATATACTCACCAAGAAGTTCACCAACATCCACTCCGCAAAGAAGGGCAATTCATTCCGTCTTTAAAAGCAAAAATTGACCAACTTCGTCACGGGTGCATATTCCAATCCCAACTCTTTAAATGTGACGCAAAGATGCATAAATATTCGATTTGAATCGCAACAGAGTCAGATCTTCCAATTAATAGCAGCTGAATATGACTGTGTCGCACCAGGCTCAGTCGTTGTAGCATTCTCCAAAGCACCAGCGCGTATCAGACCTGAAACATAACATAATCTCAGCACTAAATACCAAAATTAAGATAACTGATGAACACATTTTTTTACTATAAAACTTGGGTCTAGCACTTGTTCCCATACGTTGTTCCCATAAACTTCATAATAGACGACTAAACAAAGCAGAATTATGAACATCTAATTTAGGGACATCGAGGTACACATATTCAATTTAGGAACATAGAGTGACATATATTCAGTTAGGGACATCGTGGGACATATATTCAATTTGGCATCTAAGGCGCCAAGGGTCTTCTCCCCTTAAATTTGAAGTTATGAAGCATTCACATTGAAATTGCATTCAGACCATCAATTTTTGGGACATCGAGGGTCATCTCAACTTTGCATCGAAGGCACACAACCATCTTTCTTATTTACCGTTATGAGAATCATTATCAAGGGTCATCTCGACTTGCATTTGAAGTTATAAATAAAACGTTCATATTCACATTGCATTTAGACCATAAAAAAAGAATTCATATTGTAAACCACATTTTTCGTAAAAATTCATCTCATTAGGATCACCCAAACACATCATCTCAATACTTGTCTTAAGAATTCTTTTAGCCATTATACAATTTCTTACTTTCCAAATTAGCCTTCCTATGTTTGAACAATCAAGATTTACCAATTTAGCAAATTGCTGGATAATCAAGATTAAGCATTCACATTTAAATTGCATTCGGACCGTCAATAGCGACATCAAGGAACATATATTCAATTTACGGATATCAAGGGACATATATTCAATTTCACATCTAAGGAGTCAAGGGTCTTCTCCACTTACATTTGTGGTTATTAATAACTATTTACACTGAAATTGCATTCAGAGTTCAGACCATTAATTTTAGGGACATAAACTCAATTTAGGGACATCGAGGGACATAGCATCAATTAGGGAACATATATTCACCAAGAAGTTCACCAACATCCACGCCAAAAAGAAGGGCAATTCATTCAGTCTTTAAAAGCACAAATTGACCAAGTTCGTCACGGATGCATATTCCAATGCCAACTCTATTCAAATGTGACGCAAAGGATGCGTCAATATTACATATGAATTGCCCCAGAGTAGGATTTTCCAATTAACAGCAGCCGAATATGACTGTGCCACACCAGGCTCAGCCTTTGTAGCATTCTACAAAGCACCAACCCGTATCAGACCCAAAGCAGTCGCAGGTTCTGCCCTGCATCAAACCTGAAGTAGAACACAATCTCTTCGCTAAATTCCAACATTAAAGTAACTGATGAACACAATTTTCGACTATAAAGCTCGAGTCTAGCACTTGTTCTGATACTTGTTTGCATAAATTTCATAATAAACAACAAAACATAGCAGAATTATGAATATCAAATTTAGGGACATTGATGTACATATATTCAATTTAGGGACATTTATATATATATATATATATATATATATATATATATATAGTCAATTTTGCATGTAAGACGCCAAGGGTCTTCTCCACTTACATTTAAAATTATGAAGCATTCAAATTGAAATTGCATTTAAACCATCAATTTTATGAGCATCGTGGGGTATAAACTCAATTTAGGGACGTCGAGAACATATATTCAATTTCGCATCAAATGCATAATGGCACACACAACCATATTCTCAATTTACAGTTATGAGAAAATCATCATCAAAGGGTCATCTTGACTTTCATTTCAAGTTATGAATAAAACATTCATATTCAAATTGCAATTAGACCATAAAATAAGAATTCATATTGTAAACTACAATTTTAGTCAAAAAATCATCTCGTTAGAGTCATCCGAAATAAATCATAAAAAAAGAAATTCATACTTGTGAGGATTGCAGAGTAATTGACGATCCAATCAAGAATCTTATGATTCTTTTGTTGGTGCACAAAGATGATAAATGAATGAAAAGAGAATTGTATTTAATGAACTTGAAAAAATGACGGCTACAAGAAGAATAAAAGGCACTAACTTTTATGATGATATCACTACTCCTATTTATACACAAGGACTAGGTCATAAAGACAACATAGCAAAATACTAAAATACCCTTAAATATAAATTACTTCTAACACCATCCCTTAATTTATATTTACACAAAACTAACAACACCAATTCCATCCCTCAAACGAAGAAATTGGTCAGTCTTGATTGCCTTTGTCATCACATCTGCCAGCTGCTTCTGAGTGCTACAGTGCACAACTTCTAACACTCCATTCTGAACCTGATTCCGTAAGAAGTGATACTTGGTCTCAATGTGCTTGCTTCTCCCATGCAGCACTGGGTTCTTGGCAAGATTGATTGCAGACTTGTTATCAATCATCAGCTTCAGAGGCTTGTTTACCTTAATCTTCAGATCCTGTAGCAAGTTCAGAATCCACACAGCTTGGCATGCAGTCAGAGCGCCTGCAATATATTCAGCTTCACAGGTTGATAGAGCCACAACAGGTTGCTTCTTGGAGCACCAAGAAATAGGACCTCCCAGGAATTTAAACAAGTACCCAGAAGTACTTCTTCTATCAACCCTGTCTCCGCACCAATCAGAGTCTGAGTAGCTCAGAAGCTCTGATTCGGTCTTTCCATCAGAAGGGAATAGCACTCCATGCTTCAGAGTTCCCTTGATGTACCTCAGAATCCTGACAGCAGCTTGGTAATGGGACCATTTTGGTTTGCTCATAAATCTGCTAACCATTCCAACTGCATAGCAAATATCAGGTCTGGTATTGCACAAATACCTTAGAGAACCAACCAACTGTTTGAAGGTTGTAGCATCCACATCCTCTCCATCAGAATCTGAGTCCAGCTTCTGATTGGTATCAGAAGGTGTAATTGCAATTTTGCAATTTTCCAGCTTAAATCTCTTCAGAAGCTCAAGTTCATACTTCATTTGATGTAAAATGATTCCTTTCTCAGAGTACATAAATTCCATCCCTAGAAAGTAACTCATTTTACCAAGGTCTGTTATCTCAAATTCATTCATCAGAGCCTTCTTGAAATTAGCTATCTCTTGTTCAGAGCTTCCTGTCAGCAATATGTCATCAACATATAAACATACCAGAATCATATTGCCTTCTGAAGTGTGTTGAACATAAACACCATACTCCAATTCACATTTCTGAAACCCATGCTTCTTGAAGAAAGAATCAATCTTCATATTCCAGGCTCTGGGCGCCTGTTTCAATCCATACAAGGCTTTATGTAATCTATACACCATCCCTTCCTGATTCTTTTTCTCAAAACCAGGAGGTTGTGACACATATACCTCCTCTTGTAATGGACCATTCAGAAATGCAGATTTCACATCTAAATGCATCAGAGGCCAATTCCTGTTAGCAGCTATTGCAATTACCAGTCTAATTGTTTCATGTCTTGCTACAGGTGCAAACACTTCAAAATAATCTAGCCCAGGTTTCTGCAGGAATCCTCTTGCTACTAACCTTGTTTTGTATTTGCCAATTGATCCATCTGGCTTTGGCTTCTGCTTGAAAACCCATCTGACACTGATGGCTTTCTTGCCTTTTGGAAGTTCTGATAGCTTCCAAGTTTTGTTTCTCTTGATAGCATCAAGTTCTTCATTCATGGCCTGCAACCAGACTTGTTGCTTAAGAGCCTCTTCTATACTCACGGGTTCAGAGTCTACTAACATAGCACACTGAATAACTTCTCCCTCAGAGTCTACTTCAGTATCTTGCAGCATATCAAACCCTGCAAACCTTCTTGGAATGCTTCTGATTCTCTGTGGTCTTTGATCTTGTTCCACATGATTTCCTTCAGAGGTTGGAGGTTCAGAAGTACTATCTTCAGAAGCTTCAACATCAGAGCCTTGACTTTCAGAGTCTCCTTCAGGACCACTTTCAGAGTCTGAATCACCTTCAGAACCTGAATCACCTTCAGAATCTGAATCACCTTCAGAATCTCCTTCAAGAAATATCACATCAGAGTTGGATTGAGTTTTGTTCCAATCCCAAGTTTCTAATTCCTTCACAATGACATCTCTGCTGAATTCAATTCTATTAGTCTTTGGACAATAGAGCTTATACGCACCTGTACTGTGGTACCCCACCAATAACATAACTTTGCTTCTATCATCCAGCTTCTGTCTTCTAGCTTCTGGAACATGTTTGTAACAAACAGAACCAAACACCTTCAAATGACTAACACTTTGCTTATCTCCAGTCCACTTTTGAATAGGAACTATTTCCTTCAACTTCTTCGTTGGACATCGGTTGAGCACATAACATGCTGTTGCAACAGCTTCACCCCATAAATTATGAGGAAGCTTCTTCTCTTTCAGCATGCTTCTCACCATATCAAGCAAAGTACGATTTCTTCTTTCAGCAAGACCATTGTGTTGAGGAGTGTAAGGAGCAGTAACCTCATGCTCAATTCCATTCTCCTCACAGAAAGTTTTAAACTCATTGGAATTAAACTCACCACCACCATCCGTTCTGAGAATCTTCAGCTTCTGACCACTCTGCTTCTCAGCTTTCACTTTGAACTTCTTAAACTCAGCAAACACCTCATGTTTGTACTTTATCAGGGATACCCATGTCATTCTAGTAAATTCATCTACAAATGACACAAAGTATTTATTCCCTCCAATTGATGCTACCTGAAATGGACCACACACATCAGAATGTACTACTCCCAATGCATGTTTTGCTCTTGGAGCTACTCCTGATGCAAAAGACAGTCTTGGTTGCTTTCCTTCCATGCACACCTTGCATGACTTCTCAGGTTTCTTGATTGTAGGAATTCCATTTACCAGATTCTTTGATTTCAAATGCCCTAGGCTTCTGAAATTTAAATGACCAAATCTTCTATGCCACAGCTCACTATCCTTCTCAACACTTGTTGCACTAAGGCATTCAGAGTCTGCAGTTTTAACATTCACCTTGAATGTCCTGTTCCTTCCCTGTTCTGACTCCATAATCAGCTTCTGATTACGATCATACAGCTTCAGAAGATTGTCCTTCATGGTAACTGAGAAACCTTTCTCAATCAATTGCCCTACACTCATCAGATTGCTTTTCATGCCAGGTACATACCATACATTCTGAATCAATGCTGATTTGCCATTGTTCAGAGTGACTCTGACATTTCCCATACCTTCAGCATTAAGGTATTTATCATCAGCACATCTGATCCTTGTACTCTTACTCGAGTCAAAGTCAACCAACCACTTCTTGTTTCCAGTAAGATGATTTGAACACCCTGTGTCCATATACCACCACTCTGATGAATTCATATCATCAGTCTCAGAAGCCATTAGCAACACAGATTCACCATCAGAGTCATCAGAGCTTCTGGCTATATTTGCTTCTTCTGACTTCCTTTCTTTGTTTGACCGACACTCAGAAGCAAAATGACCAAACTTCTGACAACAGTAGCATTGAATCTTCTTCTTGTCAAACTTCTCTTTTCCCTTCTGATACTTTTGCTTATCAGAGTTTGAAGTTTCAGGCTTCTGAACTCCATCAGACCTTCTCTTGGCTTCTGACCAAGACTTCTTCTGATGATTCTTACCAGAGTCTGCTTTCAGAGCCTGCTGCTCTACTTCTCTTTCAGAGTTTCTCTCAATCAAACGCAACTCTTGTGCTTCTAGACTGCTTTGTAGCTCTTCAATTCTCATGGAACTCAAGTCCTTGGAATGTTCAATAGCTACCACAATGTAATCAAACTGAGGGGTAAGTGATCTCAATACCTTCTCAATGATTACTTGTTCTGAGAGTGTTTCTCCACACGCCTTCATCTCATTAGTGATCAAAATCATTCTTGAGATGTACTCAGGGACCTTCTCATTGTTCTTCATGTTGAGATTCTCATACTGCTTTCGTAAGGACTGAAGCTTCACCTTCTTCACTGATGCATCACCACCATAGCATCTGATCAGTGTGTCCCACGCGGCCTTTGCCGTTTCTGAGTCAGCAATCTTCTCAAACACGTTTTCATCCACACACTGATGGATGTAGAACAACGCCCTCTGATCTTTTTTCTTCGTATCCTTCTGAGCAAGCTTTTGTGCATCTGTTGCATCAGCTGCTACTGGAACATAACCTTCAGTAACAAGTTCAAGTACATCTTGAGCACCAAACAGAACAATCATCTGTTTCATCCAACGATTCCAGTTTTTGCCATCAAACACTGGAAGCTTGGTACTCATACCACTGTTTCCGTTCATCTTCAATCTTTGTGCGTTCACTTAAATCTCACTAACACTCGTGTTTCCCAATCCCGCAGAATCAGAAAATGTGATTCTGTTACAACTTCGTTCAAGATTCAACTCGAATTCAAGAAACGAAATCAATCACACAACGCCTCACGTTTCACTCGTGTTTCCCGTGGATTCGAACCGGAGCTCTAGATACCAATTGTTGGTGCACAAAGATGATAAATGAATGAAAAGAGAATTGTATTTAATGAACTTGAAAAAATGACGGCTACAAGAAGAATAAAAGGCACTAACTTTTATGATGATATCACTACTCCTATTTATACACAAGGACTAGGTCATAAAGACAACATAGCAAAATACTAAAATACCCTTAAATATAAATTACTTCTAACATCTTTTCCATTTCAAATCAAGAAGGGCAGCAGAAACATGAAACCCTAAACAAAAATCCTAGAAGTTTTCAATTTCAAATCAAGCAAGGGCAGCAGAAACATGAAACCCTATACAAGAATCTTAGAATTCTTTGTCATTTAAAATCAAGCAAGGGCAGCAGAAACATGAAACCCTAAACAATAATTTTAGAATTTTTCCATTTCAAATCAAGCAAGGGCAGCAGAAACATGAAACCCTAATCAATAATCTTAGAATTCTTTTCCATTTCAAATCAAGCAAGGGCAGCAGAAACATGAAATCCTAAAATAACGATAGTGATACTTTGCGTATTTTTTACGGAACCGTTCAGAAGCATTTTTTGACAGAAACATTTTTTACGAAAAAAATATATAATTACGACAAAAACAGATTCAAATCGGAAGAAAATATCATACATAAAAACGAAGAAATCCCTTACGCTCCAACTTAGCCTCTTCGGCTTGTTAAGATCCGTAGCAGCTTTGATCGTCAGTTTCCTTCCTATTCCTGCACCCTTACGCTTCAACCTAAGCCACAACAATCAGCAAAAACATTGAATTAAAAACCTAATCGAACGATTCAGATCTAAAACCTAAAAATCAAAATCAGAAAATCGCAAACGGATAGAAATTATTTACCGGTTATCAGCGGCTTTGGAATCAGCTTTAGCCTTCGGCAGGATCAAAAAAATCGAAAACGAGTTACAAAATCGGAGCGAGTAACACGAACGTGTTGCATTGTGTTGTGAGGTTTTTGAGCGCGAGAGAGAGGATAATCAATATTGACGGAGATGAAAGAATGTGGCAAACAGAAAACAAATTGGATAATTATGAATTAATTGATTATCGACTAGAATGAAATTGAATTTAGGGTTAGAAAGATCAATATAATGAAAGATTGTAGTAGCAATAGTGTGATAACAAAGGAACCTAATTAAGAAACTATCTATTTCTTTTCTTTTTTTTTTGAATAAGAAACTATCTATTTCACAGAGAAAGAAAAGTAGTATGCGTCTGTTTTACGTCCAATCTTATTTCTTTATAATGTCAAAAGAGAAAGAAAAGAAAAAAGCCGAGTCTTTTTTTTTTGCGTAATCTAGCGGGTCGTATTTATTTGTTTATTTACAATTCTTTTGATAATATTTAGTTATCTTAGTAAAAAAAAAAAGATAAGATTTAGTTATCCAATTTGTTTTTTATAGTCACATAAATTAATTATTTTTTAATTAATTAATTAATTAATGTATTTAATGAGTCATTAAATGCTATTTGTTTCCGAATTAAGCACATGTTAAATGCGCGTAAGACCAAGTTCATTCAACTTATCAGTTCAAAAATGTGCACTTTAATCAGTCAAATGCGGAACCACTTCATTTGAATGTGGAAGAACTGATCTGATTCGGCTCCCTCCTTTCTCTCCTTTTCTTGTTTCTAGCTTCGCCTGTAAATACAACACTTCATTCTTTAGTTGTTTTGTTCCAGAATTTCGAAAAATTGAATTCTCTTTGTTCTCTCTCCATTCTCTTCATCCAAAAAAATTATTTTTCTGTGTTACAAAGTATACGACTGATATCATAGTATCAGTAAAGATCGATATTGTTGTATCGATTCGAGTGGTATTACAGTACCATTCAAGAGGGTATTTTTCTTGACCGATTTCTACAAGTACAATAGTTAATCGATTACAGTTTGATTTCTATAAGAAACTGGTCAATTTTACTTGAGTATGATTTGTTTGGCTTCGAGCACATTTATGAGAATAGTTTGAAAGTAAGCAAAAAAAAAATGTTTTGCAGCGATGAATGATAGAACCATACTATCTCATTTCCTCCCTACTATTTCATATGCCATCTGTGTTATTTCCTTGAAGTAAAAAAAAAAAAAAAAACTATGTTATTTTCCTTACAATTGATTTAAAGAAGGAAAATGTTAAGTAATGCCTCACCTTTCAAGAACACTAGTTAAATACTTAAATATGGTATAAAATAATTGGAACTTGTGCAGTTAATCTTTTCTATACAAAAACATGTTATTTTCAATATAATTTTTTTTTTGTTTTCTTAATTAGTGTTCCATGACCCAACTTATATGTTAACTTGTCGCAATGTGTTATTCTTGACCGAGATAGGACCGAGACTTGGATTTATGTGGCTTAGATAAATTGGTTTTCAAGCACTCACTAGGGTTATGACATATTTCAAGGCACAAAAGAAGCTTATCATGGTACTTACAAATCATCCACCAAAGACTAAGAATAAGAGGTTCTCACACCGATAGTTTAACACACACACTACACCTTTATAAAATTGAGTCAATTCTTTACCAACTAAACCAACATTCGTTAGCTTATCTCCGTACTTATCAACGTAAAATGAAGTAGTCTTAGCATTTTTTTAGCAACCCTCTAGTTTAAATCCTACCTCTACCACACTCTCAATAATAAATTTCTACGTTCTATACACAATGCCAATTTATTTATAAGGATATACTTTTTTTTTCTTATAGAACGTAAAGTAGATAAATGGTGTAGAAACTGAGAAAATTGAAATTCTCCTAAAATGAGTGTGATTAGTCATGTAAAGAAAAAAGAGGCACCAATTTTTATCAAGTCATCACCCATGTGCAGCTGATGATTGATAGTGTAGAAAAGCTCTTGGAATGGGGAGACTACACAAGTGAGTGGTCCATTTGAATGTGAAGCTTTCTCTACAAACAAATTATGAAGCATGCTACAAACTAATCAGGCAAAAAATTTACTACCAACTAAAGAAAGAATGTTCTCATAGAACATAAAACATGTGCATTATTAAGTTGTGTAGTTTTGAAGCTCATCATCTATAAAAAAAAATGTCTCAAAGAAGTTGATGAAAGGTCACTATCTAAAATCATGGAGGTGTAGATTGTTTATTGGTCTCTTTGTCTATAGAAGTGATTTGATCGACCCTTTGAAAGATGATTTGTTGTTAAGATGAGAGAAGGTTGAGTCTTTTCGCTAGCATGAATGAATTTCAATTTATTTTTTTTCTTTCTTAAAAAGTTGTAAGAAATACCAAGTGCATGTATAAAATCACTTCAAAAGTATCTCAATATTATTTATTTTTTTGAAAGAAAAAGTATCTCAATATTAGAAATTGACATCAATAATAATATGGTCGATTGCTCATCAAGTCATAAATTTACAATATCCAAAATTTTGGTGAAGTTCTAAAGTGTATATTCGGCCAAATTCATTACTAATTCTAATATATACCGAGTAAAAATGTTCAGTCTAACATATCTATATTGTCAGCTGAATTAAAAGTTATGATATAGATTCTTAAATTCTTTATTAAAACACTTTGACATCATAACTTTTAAAAACAATTGAGAAAGTGATTGCGCTAAGTTATGAATGTCATATATACAATATACAATAACCAACTTTATCTAGGTTAAGCAGTAAATTGATCATCTACTTAAATTAATTAATATCATAAAGAAACAAAACACATGATTGCATAGTTTACTAACTTTATTAATTCAATTTTATGAGGGAGTTGTTTTATTGTTGCATCATCACTATTCACTAGTACTCTCCTAGATGCACCATAGCCCACAACTTTAGGCCCAATTTCAATTAGGACTTCTAATTCTGATTTCCGGTTATGTATGTTCATGGGTCAAGCTCTATATTATAACATAGACAATTTTTTACATATATGAACCATGATTAATTAAGCTAGTCAATGGTTTGAAGAGGCAAGTAAATCTTCTCCAAATTTACAACATGAAACATACATCCCCCTTGCGTTTCTACAAGTAGCTAGAGACTAGAGTTATAGAAATATATATATATATATATATATATATATATATATATATATATATATACTTGTTGAAAGTCACATTTGACAAAGCCATGCACGGCTTTCAATCTTACCACATTCACACGCTTTCTTTTATAATTCATAAACACATCTAATACAAGAAAGATTAAATTATTCTAGTGTAATATTTAAATACAATAAAATTTATTATACAAGAGAGATTAGAGCACTTGTTAAACAAACTAAAATAAAATGTTTTAGATTAAAAAGTGGTTTTTTTTTTCTTTCTTTCTTTTAGATTAGAAATTGGCTACACAATTTTTAATAAAATACTAGTATATTAAGTTTCAGACACTAAGTATTTTTCTCAAAAGAAGTTGATTTACATTTTCTATTTGTTGTTAGGTTGGCCCTTTCTATTATTTGTTAGTTCTTTGTTTGAGATAGTATATATTTATCATAGAAGTTATAGTTTTTGTTAGTTATATCTTTCGCTGGCCTGGTGAGAGGACTTGTTTTACGATGCAGTTGGCACCTTTGAGGTCTCGTTGCATAGTAGGCAGACACTCTTGCGTGCACTGTACACGGTTGGCGCGTATGTAATAACTTAAAGGAACTTTTGAGTAGAATTCTGAGGTGTGGAAAAGTGTAATAGTAACTTTGCGGTCCCCCGATTGGTACAAGAGTCAGATGGTTAATCTTGTCAGTAAGGGCAAAGTTCAGATTGAGCTTATGGTAACAGGGGGCAAGAGTGTTACTAATACACTTGGAACTTCAATCTTGACTGGTTTGTCTATTCAAACCAGTACTCAAGAGAAGGGACTCAAAGCGTTGTTCTCCTAGGGCTGTCTTTGTCTCCATGTGAGAACATGATCGAGATTTGGTTTTTTCCGATAGAGAGTCTAGTAAAATCCGAACCATGGAGAAATAAAAGGAGACAAATTTTACAAATAAAAAAGAGCAATCGAGGGTGTTGATAGCCTCACATGAGAAAACACACTAGTTTTTCACCAGAGGCAATCTGTTTTCACATATATGTATTTTTTGTGTGTAAAAACCTGCATCTTTCACATGCACAAATGCGAAGAATAATTATCGAGTCTTATGGGACGTAAATAAATAGGCAATGAATTCTCCCTAATGCCCAAATCTTTAATTAATAAAAGGAAGCTCCAACATAGCTTCTAGGTCTCCATTTTGCCTATGTGGCATGTTTTAGAGAGCTTTTTATATCTATCGAGATTTGGTTTTTTCCGATAGAGAGTCTAGTAAAATCCGAACCATAGAGAAATAAAAGGAGACAAATTTTACAAATAAAAAAGAGCAATCGAGGGTGTTGATAGCCTCACATGAGAAAACACACTAGTTTTTCACCAGAGGCAATCCGTTTTCACATATATGTATTTTTTGTGTGTAAAAACCTGCATCTTTCACATGCACAAATGCGAAGAATAATTATCGAGTCTTATGGGACGTAAATAAATAGGCAATGAATTCTCCCTAATGCCCAAATCTTTAATTAATAAAAGGAAGCTCCAACATAGCTTCTAGGTCTCCATTTTGCCTATGTGGCATGTTTTAGAGAGCTTTTTATATCTATCTAAAAATTATCTCACAATTTATTTTATGTGTCCATTCATCCTCCATGATAATTATCTATATGTTACAATAATAATGTGTCCTAATATATTTTAGTGAAGTTTGTTAATATAATTACATTTAAATTATAGTTTTTGTCTTAGAAATCATTTTTGTCTTTTCAAATTATAATAACATTTAAATATTATCTAAAACACATTTTCTTTTATATATGTACTATTTTTTTCCTATTATTAAGTATGATAAGAATTCAAAATAAATTTTGAAAAATAAAAATCTGAAAACAAAAATTGTCTATAGAAATGAGTCAAGATCCTGACATACTATATAATGGGTTTAAAACAAATGCAAGTTTTGAAAATATGAAAAAAAAAAAAGGATCAAATTATAAATGAAAAAATGAAAATACGTACACATGTATAAAAAATAAATTATTTGTGTATATAATTTTTTAGTATTATTATTAAATATGATCATTTATAATTTTTTTAATTTGTAGGTTTCTATATATTAGAAATGACTTTTACTATTCTTATCCATTATTCAAAGGTTGCATATTATTCACATTCCATTAGAATGAAATAACTTTTTGCATTGAATACCTTATTTGGGAGAGGTTACATATTATTCACATTCCATTAGAATGAAATAACTTTTTGCATTGAATACCTTATTTGTGAGAGTACCTTGGAATTTTAGTATAAATAGGAAGATGGCTACATTCTAAACATTGGTTTTTGTGGTGGCCGGTGAGTCAATCTCTTGAATATGAGGTATGTTACTCAATGATTAAAAAATTAGTATACATGTTTGTTTTATATTGTTTATAAATTGTAATCCTTTTATATGTTCTCATAATCTTTCAAGACATCAACTCTAATAATTTTCATGCATCTTTTCAGGTCACTGAATTTATAAATTGTAATTGTTGGAATGCTCTCATGATGATCTTACAAGACTACTACAACTCTAATAATTTTTGGTGCCTAATTTTTTAGGCTAAAATCTATTTTTCTTTAATATAAATTATTTCTTTGTTCAATAGTTACATGTTTTAAGTCATTGTAAAATATTTTTTGTATTTTCAATTTGTTTTATGTTTGATATCTTGCTCGACAATTGTATTTTTTAATACCTTATGTTGTCAGTCTCTAATTGAAATCCATACGTACATCACCTAAACTAATATGTCAATAAAAATTTAGATCTGATATAGACGGAAACCTAAACTAATTATGTTAATAGAAATTTTATTATAATATAGATGGAAGAAAATAAATAAGAAAGAGTAAGTTGTAACACCCTAGTATTTTATATATCCATTTTATTGATTTATTGTTTGATAATATAGTAATATTAATTATTTTAATTTATATTCTTTTTAGTTTATTATTTGACGAGTACTTTTAATTGGTCAATCCCCAAATTACTTCTAGGATTTAGTATATGCGTGTCTTAATGTCAAATTAATATTTTACTCTTATATTGAAGCATTTTATTTTATTTATGGTATTGAAATATTTTAGTCTAAAGAAGTACACGTTGATGCATGAATTTGGATGTGGCCACACGTTTTCCTTACTAGTCATTAGATAAGTAACTAATGCAAAAAAATTAATCTCCTCATATTCGGGTTACTAGCGGTTAAGAAAGATGATTCCTCTTTGACCTTATTTATTACACATAATTCCCATTCCCATACCACATACATAATGATCATTTCTTTCCAAAATAATAATCCATACGTTTTCACTCAAACAAGCATAGGTTGAAAGTTTGTGTCTTAATATGACTTTATGATAATGGAAAACCAAAGGGGTGTTTGATTATAAAATTCGACCAATCCTATGCTACTTCCAAACCTCAACATTATAAACACTTTTCTCCTCAGATCAGTAAAAACACCTCAATGTCACAAACTATTTAGTTACACAAAAAAATTCGCCGAAGTCATTTTCATAATCAATCTTTAGTACAATTCTTAGTCTCAAAGAAACAATAAGCACTCAACCGTTCGGTTGATGGTAGGATATCGAGAGTCGGTAGCATTGAAAATAAATCCTCCAGGTAATGGCTTTTTCCCCAAACATTCATATTACATAGGGATTTTGTTGTGAAATAGTAGTAAAACCTTTGTCTATTGGAGGAAAATTAATTAGAGAAAAACCGGTAAAAAGGATTTAACTTATATGTCAAGTTGTATACATGTTGCTATAGTTGTTAATTGACATCACGGGTTTTACAAAATAGTTTCTTCCATATATATATATATGTATTTGATCACTACATATGCGTGTATTTTCTTGCTGACCATGTCTTCAATTTCGTATGCTAGTGTCTATCAGTATCATCAATTGTTTCATATGATCAAATAGGTTAATTCATGATTGTGTTATAAAATAATAGTAGAAGTTTTGTCTGTTAGAATAAATTAACTAAAGAGAAACTAATAAAAGAATTATGAATTGTGAATTGGATTTAAGAATTTTGATTTGAGAATTTGGATTTGGAGAATTATGAACTTTGAGAATTTTGATTGACAATTGTTGTTGTCGCGTTGATTTTCGATATGGAATGTTTGAGTAGACTTCCATTTTGTTGTCGCGTTGATTTCGTTTGATAATTTGATATTTTGTTTTGATTAGATAATATGACCATGCATTCATTCATGTGTCAAGTCCCCGCCGTTGATATGGAATTCCGAAACGTGTTGAGTAGGGTTCCATGGAAGACCGAAGGATATGAGTAGGCTTCCAATTTGTTGTCGTATAGAGGAGTGTTTTCAGGAACATAATTCTGACCTCCGACCTTGGTACCACATGCATTTAGAGAGTCTATGATTGCATCTCATTCATTATATATGTGTTGTTAAAATATGAATATATGTTTGTTATCCTTGAGTTGCTTTTTGGTGCATTGCTTTGATGATGTTTATGATGTGCTTAATTGTCTATGTGATGATTGTATCTTGATATGATATATTATGAGTTCATCACTTCTTTTTTTTGGGAAATAAATAATTATATATATTTTTTTCAAAATCTTTTGATCGGTGAAGTGTTTGTTATTATTTTATGGCATTATTCTTATGGTTAGTATGATTCAATTTGGATAAGGAAATTGACCCTTACAATTAACATTTTAGGTACTCAAGGAGATAGCCATGATTGATGCTTTTGCTTGATGTGTGTGTGGGGATACACAATTGTGGGTTTTTATTATTTGAAATCTAGAGAATACTTCATTTTTCTCTTCTAATGTAAAGTTATGAATTGTAATTTTAATTAGTTATTAATCTTTGAAAAAAAAAAAATAGTCACTCATTTTAAAGAATTAAAGTCTTTTTTTTTTTTAGTTATTTAATTGTTAAAAATCCGGGCTGTTACATAAGTCAAATTGTCTCTTACAATAATAATTCGTTTTACTATCATATATTACGTACTGAAATAAGAATTCTATATCACCCCTTTATGTAAAATAATTTTTTATAAATGAAAAAACTTTGGAGTTATTCTTGAGCTATATCTAATACTATCTCTGTCCAAAAAAAAAAAACCAACTATCAAACACTCTCTTATAATTTCACACCCTTATGCTAATAATATTAACCTATAGGACAATTTTTAAGTTACAAAACTCATCAAATATTTTTTTTAAAAATAGATAGTCATATAATTAAATTAATGATTGCTAATAATAAACGAAAAATATGATTTAAGACTACTCCTCTATATTATAAAAAAAGTGTAGTACTCTTCTATGAAAAAGAATATTGTATTCTTTTTTTCTTTTTACTAAACTAAAACTGAAAATTCGAATAAAAATGATTTAATAAAAAAGTCTAAAAAAATTAGGGGACTGAAACTTCATGAGAGAGAGAGAGAGAGAGAATTAAGCATAGTAAAAAGATGATAAAAACATTATGATCAATAAAATATGCGATATAATTCTACAAGTGAATGTATGAGAAGTAACTTTAAGAGAAATCAATTTATTATTATCAAATTTTAGAAATTGTTGAAACGGTGGATATTAAAACATATTTACATATATTTATAAAATATAATCACATATATATTTAAACATATTTACACGCGATTAAAATTCACTAAAAATGCCAAAATTATTAATTTGCTTTAAATAATAACGTAACTATTTAGATAAAACAAGTACATATTCTAATATGTTAAAAGAATGGTTAAGTTACGGCATAAAATAAAATAGTGAAATATTTGTAAAGATAAGATGACATTTTCTTTAAGCAAATAATAAGATGACATGTTAAATTTTTCTAAAATAAAAACTTTCTTTATCTGAGCCAAATAATTAAACTTAAATTCAAATATATGAAATCATCGCCCAGACTTATATATTACAAAAAATATTCAAGTTTATATAATAACAAAAATAAACTAAATAGCAAATATTATTAATTAAGAGAGACAAAAACTAACAATAAATTTGAAGTGTAACAGCCCTGGCCATTCCCGATACCAGGTAACTCAGCCATTCCCGATACTGAGCACTGTTACTCACGGCCTTCTCCACCCCCCTTGTGGAGTTTTTGCCCTCGTGGTGAATCGAACCATGTACCTGGAGCATAAGTACATGTTCAATGCATTCACCACTACCAATTGAGCTATGAAGGGACACAAACCTTACCAAGAAAAAGAAAAACAAAGAAAAAATAATGACCAAGAAAAGAGTAATTACACTAAAATAATGGAGACTAATAAAGTCAAGATATATTCCACCAAGTAAATATGTGTGAGAAGAAACTTCCAAAGAATGAGATGGGAGTACGTAGAAAAGTGATTTGATACTTTAAATTGCATAGAAGGAAATAAGCATTTACACTATTTGAAACGTAATTTACAAAAAAGAGATCAAGTGTTAAAAAAAAGTCAAATCCACCATATATGAATCATATTCTATAACCAAAACTTATTTCAACATTTCTCATGAACAATATTGTCAGCAAGTATGCCTCCAATATTGAAAATAAAATAAAATAAGGGATACATCAAAAATAAAAAGCAAAGTTGTAACACCCGTATTTATTGATTTTATTTTAATTAGAGTTAATTAGCCTTTTTATGGTATTTGATAGTGAGTTAGTAATTAATTAAGAATTATGGCTATTTTGGGAAAGAGTAGTGCTTGAATAAGATAAGTTTTATTAGAGTTATGATAAGAATTGGGCTTGAGTGTTAAATGGGCCTAAGTTAGTAAGAAGGATATTATGGTCTTTAATTAAGCTAGGTTTAGATAGGGTTAAGAGAATAGAGAGATATTGCTCATAACTTAAGAAAATAGAAAAGAGGTAGAAAGAGAAACTTTGAAGAGAAGGAAGTAGAGGGGAAGATTAGAGGAAGCTCAAGAGAAGGAGAAGAATCAGAATTTCATCAATTCTAAGGTTAGAGAGTAGTTTACAATTCATGTGAGATGATCAAAGAGGGGGGAGATGCCTACTCTCCATACCCAAACCCTCTCATCTCTTTTGGTGGGGAAGGGAATCAAGGGAATGTGATTTAATGATTTTCTGTGTTATTGAATGATGTTAATATGTTATAACATGATTCTATCTTCTATTTCAATCATCAATTTCGTGTGTTATATGAGAATTGTTGTTGTTGATATTTGAAAATGGGTTTTAAGCAAAATAAGGAAAAATCTCTACTTTCTACTTGAAATGATGTTTGATGATGTTGGAACTTGTACTTCTAGGTCTATAGATGGTATGTATGCTTAAATGTGATAGCTTTGAGAGTTTATGACATGAAATTCGTGGTTTTTATGTGATTTTTATGTAAACCCGAGAGCAGAACATGAAAATCTGGGTTTGGTCGCTAAGCCACCAATTCGTCGCTGCAAGCGAGGATTCATGTGTTCTTCATGAATCCAGAATTTTAGGTGCTCGCTGAGCGACCACCAGCGACCAATACCTGATTTTCGTCGCCAGGTCTCGCTCTGAGCGATGAACGCTCTGCCTCTTCTCGCTTTTTCTTCGCTAGCTGTCGCCCAGCGACCATGACCTGTTTTTGAGGAATTTCTTCATGTTGTATGATGATTATGAGTGTATAACATGTTTAGATTTGGCCTTATAATCTGTTATATGTATGGATTGATCGAACCTTGAGTTGGTATGATGATAACATGTTGTATGAACCTTGTTGATTGAGAATGAGCTATGATTAGCTAAGATAACATGTGTTATTATGTAATGCTGGATGTATACCTTAATGATGATATAATGATGTGTTGAGATAAGTTAATAATAACTTAAAGAAGGAATAATAGGAATGAGTGGCCTATTATTTATGAGTAGAGTATAGTATTATCATCACTACTTGGTATGTGTACATTCATGCATTCATTCTTGAGTCGGATATTAGGATCATGTGGATTCTAATAAAGAGGATATCAAATGATAATATTTGATAAAGACGGATATTAGAGGTGAGATACTCTAATAAAGACGATGGTACCACATGCATTAGATATGTCTAGGGTGACATATGTTGTGTGATTGCACTAGTTTGCATTAGGGAATTATGTGATCTAATTGATAATTGATAATTGGTAAATGTGATTGCATTCCAATGTGATTCTATGAATATTTGGATTGTGTGGATTTGATTAGATGATTTAATTCTTGTTAATGAGTATGATATTACTATGTTGTTGTAGATTGCTAATACAAAGTGGTATATGCATGAAATTAGTTATTATATTTGTTTATATAATATAAGTATACACTATACTTAGTATTATAGCCTTGAATTATAACTAACTCTCTATTTTTGTGTATGTGTAATGGTTTGGGTCCAGATTCTCCACTCGAGGAGTAATTCCGTGGCTTTTGGAGTTTAGCTCGTGAGGACTAGCATAGCTTGGTAAGGTGAAGGATAGGAGGATCCCTAGAAACTTAGAGTTTTAGGATATGCTCTGATACTTGTAACCTTGCTTAGACTAGTATTCGGTTCTTCGTTTCTTTGAGATTTTATGTATGACCTTGCTACCTATATTGTCTTATCTTTGATTACTTGTTGGATTATCTTGGATTATGTGCTAGGTCTTCATTGTGGAAGTTCCTAGTTGAGGTTGTAATATGTTTTATAACTTGCATGCTTGAGTTAATTGCTATAACTTATTTAGTATAGTAATTTGATGCTTCCGTTGGTTTAAAGTTAATTAAATGCATGCTTTTAGTTACTTTGTGTTAAGTAATGTTCTTGATGATTTGTATGTTGAATGATTTAAATTAAGTATTGCATGCGAATCGATTAGGAGCGTTACATTTTGGTATCAGAGCAAGGTCGGTCCATATCGGATCAAGTAGGTTAGTATACCCATAGGTGCTTGAGTGTAGTAGAACACTTTTAGTATCCTTAGTCTAATGTAAGGTTGGATTTCTTTTGGTTGGTTGTCTTGGTGATGGCGACTAATAGAGCAATGGCGGATGCGGTGACATACATGGCAAATGTTATGGCACAAGAGACGGCGGCAAGAACGGCCGAGAGGTTGGCACAAGAGAACTTAAGGGGTAATGAGGATGAATTGAGGTTGGAGAGATTCTTGAAGAACAATCCACAGGCGTTCAAAGGAGGTTACAACCCCGAGGGAGCTCAGAAGTGGCTTGAAGGCATGGAAAAGATCTTTGGAGCCATGAGGTGCTCGGAAGTTCAAAAGGTGACCTTGGGAACCTACATGCTTCAAGATGATGCTAACTATTGGTGGAAGAATGCTTCTCAAAGACTTGGTTACGATGGAGCCGTGATCACTTGGGATATCTTTAAGAGGGAGTTCTTGGTTAAGTATTTCCCGGCCGATGTGAGGAACCGAAAGGTAGTGGAATTCATGGAGCTTAAGCAAGGAAATCTATCGGTTGCGGAGTATGCAACCAAATTTGAGGACTTATGTCGTTTTTGTCCACCCTACAACACCGTAGAGGCGGAAGGGGATAAATGTGTGAAGTTCGAAAGTGGTTTGCGTCCCGATCTTAAGCAATTGGTTGGCATTTTGGAGATAAGGAACTTTGCTAACTTGGTGAACAAAAGCAACATTTGTGACTTGGATGGGAAAGCTAAGGCAAGCTACTACAAGGAAGTGCATGATAGGAAAGGGAAGAGCCAAGATCGTGGTAAGCCCTATGACAAGAAGGGTAAGGGCAAGTTTGGAGGTAGTGGAGGAAAAGGAAAAAGTGCTAATGACAAATGCTACAAGTGTGGTGTTTTGGGTCATCATTCTCACGAATGCCCAAAGGGAGAGAAGTGTTTTAAATGTGGAGAGTTTGGGCACAAGGCCGATGCATGTAAGAAGAAGGTTACTTGTTTCAATTGTGGTGAAGAAGGTCACAAGAGTCCGGAATGTAAGAAGCCAAAGAAGACGACCGGAAAGGTGTTTGCTTTGAGTGGAGATGGATCAGAGCAAGTGGACAATCTCATTAGAGGTACGTGTTTCATCTATGACACTCCTTTAATTGCGATTGTTGATACTGGAGCAACACATTCTTTTATATCTTTTGAATGCACGAAGCGTCTTAATATTCTTGTGTCTGAAATGCTTGGTTGTATGGAAATAGAAACCCCTGCTAGTGGTTCTGTCACTACCCAACTTGTTTGTCGTAAATGCCCTGTGACCGTATTTGGTAAATCTTTTGATATGGACTTAGTGTGTATTCCACTTAGCGGTATAGATGTGATTTTTGGTATGAACTGGTTAATCGTTAATCGAGTCCATATTAATTGTTGTGAGAAAGTGATTACTTTTCCGAAGTTGGAGGAAGAGTCTAAGTTGATGAGTGGGAAAGAAGTAAAAGAATCTTTATTGGAGCATGGTGAATTGTTTGTTATGTTTGCATCCTTGAAGATTGAGAATAAAGTTGGAATTAAGGAACTACCGGTTGTGCAAGAATTTCCCGATGTGTTTCCGGAGGACGTGTCAGATATGCCTCCAGAAAGAGAAGTGGAGTTTACTATTGATTTGGTACCTGGTACTAGTCCTATATCTATGGCACCGTATAGGATGTCGGCATCTGAGTTAAATGAATTGAAGAAGCAACTAGAAGAGTTACTAGAGAAGAAGTTTATTCGTCCGAGTGTATCGCCGTGGGGAGCACCTGTGCTTTTGGTGAAGAAGAAGGACGGGAGTATGAGGTTGTGTATTGATTATCGTCGTTTGAATCAAGTGACAATCAAGAACAAGTATCCGTTGCCAAGGATTGATGATTTAATGGATCAGTTGGTGGGTGCTTGTGTGTTTAGCATAGGGATGTCAACGGGGCGGGGAATGTGCGGAGGAAGCTATCCCCGTTCCCCGCCCCGAATTGCTTTCGGGGGAATTTTTGCCTCCATCCCCGTCCCCACGGGGGAATATTTATCCCCATCCCCATCCCCACAGATCCCCACGGTTCCCGCGGGGATCCACAAATATCGAATATTAACAAAAAATTATATTTTTCGGTCAAAATTATAATAGTAGTATGACGTTATTTTTTCCTTTTTTATTTAAAAAAACAAATATTTTGCATCATTCTTTAAAAAAAAAACACATAAATAATGCATTCATAACCAAAAAGACGTTGCAAAAACATATGGCTACTAATCATACAAAATCTAATAATTAAATATTCCATAATGTATAGCAAAGTATGCATAATCATACAAAACCAAAATATCTCAAAACTATTGGTAATTGGTAAATATCCAACCAAAATAAACAAATAAAGTTAATTTTGACAAAATATTAAGCAATTATTCAAGAAAAAGAATCAACATTTAATATATAAATTAATAATAATAATAATTTTTATTTTTGTTTATAGAGAATAATAATAATAATATATAGTTAAGTATATATAGACGGATTCGGGGAATCCGTGGGGACGGATGCAGCTTCCCCGTTCCCCGCCCCGAACTGTCTGCGGGGGAATTTTTGCCTCCATCCCCGTCCCCACGGGGAAAAAATCTTTGTTTTCGGAGCTCCGAACAGGGCAATCCCCGCGGGGATCCGCTCTAACGGATGCAAATTGACATCCCTAGCAAGATTGATTTGAGGTCTGGATATCATCAAATTCGAGTCAAGGCGGAGGATATTCAAAAGACTGCTTTTAGGACAAGATATGGTCACTACGAGTATTCAGTCATGCCTTTTGGAGTAACTAATGCACCGGGAGTGTTTATGGAGTACATGAATCGGATTTTCCATTCGTATTTGGATAAGTTCGTAGTAGTTTTCATTGATGATATTCTAGTGTACTCTAAGACTAGGGATGTCAACGGGGCGGGGAATGTGCGGAGGAAGCTATCCCCGTTCCCCGCCCCGAATTGCTTTCGGGGGAATTTTTGCCTCCATCCCCGTCCCCACGGGGGAATATTTATCCCCATCCCCATCCCCACAGATCCCCACGGTTCCCGCGGGGATCCACAAATATCGAATATTAACAAAAAATTATATTTTTCGGTCAAAATTATAATAGTAGTATGACGTTATTTTTTCCTTTTTTATTTAAAAAAACAAATATTTTGCATCATTCTTTAAAAAAAAAACACATAAATAATGCATTCATAACCAAAAAGACGTTGCAAAAACATATGGCTACTAATCATACAAAATCTAATAATTAAATATTCCATAATGTATAGCAAAGTATGCATAATCATACAAAACCAAAATATCTCAAAACTATTGGTAATTGGTAAATATCCAACCAAAATAAACAAATAAAGTTAATTTTGACAAAATATTAAGCAATTATTCAAGAAAAAGAATCAACATTTAATATATAAATTAATAATAATAATAATTTTTATTTTTGTTTATAGAGAATAATAATAATAATATATAGTTAAGTATATATAGACGGATTCGGGGAATCCGTGGGGACGGATGCAGCTTCCCCGTTCCCCGCCCCGAACTGTCTGCGGGGGAATTTTTGCCTCCATCCCCGTCCCCACGGGGAAAAAATCTTTGTTTTCGGAGCTCCGAACAGGGCAATCCCCGCGGGGATCCGCTCTAACGGATGCAAATTGACATCCCTATCTAAGACTGAAGAGGAACATGCGAAACATCTAAGGATTGTGTTGGGAACCTTACAAGAGAAGAAGATTTATGCGAAGTTGTCTAAGTGCGAGTTTTGGTTGAAGGAAGTGAGTTTTCTAGGTCACGTGATATCTAGTGGAGGTATTGCGGTGGATCCTTCTAAAGTTGATGCGGTAATGAAGTGGGGAACTCCAGAATCAGTGTTTGAGGTTAGAAGTTTCCTTGGATTGGCCGGTTACTATCGGAGGTTTATTGAAGGTTTTTCGAAGTTGGCTTTACCGTTGACCCGATTGACTAGGAAAGATCAACCTTTTGTTTGGGATGGTTTGTGTGAGAAAAGCTTCCAAGAGTTGAAGAGGCGGTTGACGTCGACACCAATTTTGATTCTACCGAAACCGAATGAGCCGTTTGTTGTGTATTGTGATGCATCTTTGATGGGATTGGGTGGTGTTCTTATGCAAAATGGACAAGTGGTTGCTTATGCTTCTAGGCAATTGAAGGTGCATGAAAAGAATTATCCAACACATGATCTTGAGTTGGCGGCCGTTGTGTTTACCTTGAAGATATGGAGACATTATCTATTTGGTTCTAGATTCGAAGTCTTTAGTGATCATAAGAGTTTGAAGTATTTGTTTGATCAAAAGGAATTGAATATGAGGCAAAGACGTTGGTTGGAATTTTTGAAAGACTATGATTTTGAGTTGAGTTACCATCCTGGAAAGGCCAATGTTGTGGCCGATGCTTTGAGTAGGAAGTCTTTGCATATGTCTTCACTTATGATGAGAGAGTTGGATTTAATTGAAGGGTTTAGAGATTTGAGTTTGGTTTGTGAAACGACTCCAAGAAGTGTGAAATTGGGAATGTTGAAGTTAACTAATGATTTTCTTGATGAAGTAAAGAATGGTCAAAAAGGAGATTTGGACTTGGTAAATCGTCTAGCATTGATTGAGCAAGGAAAAGAAACCGATTTCAAAGTTGATGAGAATGGAGTTATAAGATTTCGAGAAAGAGTTTGTGTTCCTAACGTACCCGAGTTGAAGAGAAAGATTCTAGAGGAAGGACATAGAAGTGGTTTGAGTATTCATCCTGGAGCTACTAAGATGTATCAAGATCTCAAGAAATTGTTTTGGTGGCCAAGTATGAAAAAGGAAGTTGCCGAGTTTGTTTATGCTTGTTTGACATGTCAGAAATCCAAGGTTGAACATCAAAGACCATCCGGATTATTACAACCCATGTTTGTCCCGGAATGGAAGTGGGATAACATTGCTATGGATTTTGTAAGTGGTTTGCCAAGGACTACAAAAGGGAATGATTCGATTTGGGTGATTGTTGATAGGTTGACTAAGTCGGCACATTTTATTGCTTTTAAGACCGGAACTTTAATACCGAAGTTGGCGGAGATTTATGTTGAGCAAATTGTGAGATTGCATGGTATTCCATCTAGTATTGTGTCGGATCGAGATCCAAGGTTCACTTCGAGATTTTGGGAAAGTTTGCAAGAAGCTTTGGGGACTAAGTTAAGAATGAGTTCGGCTTATCATCCTCAAACGGATGGACAATCGGAAAGGACTATTCAATCACTTGAAGATTTATTGAGAGCTTGTGTTTTGGAAGATGGAGGGAGTTGGGATAGATATCTACCTTTGATAGAATTCACCTACAATAATAGTTATCATGCAAGTATTGGAATGGCACCTTTCGAAGCTTTGTATGGTAGGAGATGTCGTACTCCTTTGTGTTGGTATGAGGATGGAGAAAGTGTTGTGTTGGGACCGGAATTGGTACAACAAACTACGGAAAAGATTAAGATGATTCAAGAGAAAATGAAAGCGACTCAAAGTAGACAAAAGAGTTATCATGACAAGAAGAGGAAGGATGTGGAAATTCAAGAAGGAGATCATGTATTTTTGAGGGTTAATTCAACCACCGGTGTTGGTCGTGCTTTGAAATCTAGGAAGTTGACATCGAAGTTTATTGGGCCTTATCAAATTTTGAAGAGGATAGGGAAAGTGGCTTATAAGATTGCTTTGCCACCATCATTGTCTAATCTTCATGATGTGTTTCATGTGTCGCAATTAAGGAAATATGTCTCGGATCCATCACATGTCATTATATCGGATGAGGTGCAAGTAAAGGATAATTTGACCATCGAAGCTAGACCTTTGAGGATTGAAGGTAGAGAAGTGAAAAAGTTGAGGAACAAGGAGATAGCATCCGTTAAGGTCATTTGGGGAGGACCCGCGGGAGAGAATGCTACTTGGGAGCTAGAAAGCAAGATGAGGAGTTCTTATCCGGAGTTATTCTCAGGTAAATTTTCGAGGGCGAAAATTCTTTAAGGGGGGTAGAGTTGTAACACCCGTATTTATTTATTTTATTTTAATTAGAGTTAATTAGCCTTTTTATGGTATTTGATAGTGAGTTAGTAATTAATTAAGAATTATGGCTATTTTGGGAAAGAGTAGTGCTTGAATGAGATAAGTTTTATTAGAGTTATGATAAGAATTGGGCTTGAGTGTTAAATGGGCCTAAGTTAGTAAGAAGGATATTATGGTCTTTAATTAAGCTAGGTTTAGATAGGGTTAAGAGAATAGAGAGATATTGCTCATAACTTAAGAAAATAGAAAAGAGGTAGAAAGAGAAACTTTGAAGAGAAGGAAGTAGAGGGGAAGATTAGAGGAAGCTCAAGAGAAGGAGAAGAATCAGAATTTCATCAATTCTAAGGTTAGAGAGTAGTTTACAATTCATGTGAGATGATCAAAGAGGGGGGAGATGCCTACTCTCCATACCCAAACCCTCTCATCTCTTTTGGTGGGGAAGGGAATCAAGGGAATGTGATTTAATGATTTTCTGTGTTATTGAATGATGTTAATATGTTATAACATGATTCTATCTTCTATTTCAATCATCAATTTCGTGTGTTATATGAGAATTGTTGTTGTTGATATTTGAAAATGGGTTTTAAGCAAAATAAGGAAAAATCTCTACTTTCTACTTGAAATGATGTTTGATGATGTTGGAACTTGTACTTCTAGGTCTATAGATGGTATGTATGCTTAAATGTGATAGCTTTGAGAGTTTATGACATGAAATTCGTGGTTTTTATGTGATTTTTATGTAAACCCGAGAGCAGAGCATGAAAATCTGGGTTTGGTCGCTAAGCCACCAATTCGTCGCTGCAAGCGAGGATTCATGTGTTCTTCATGAATCCAGAATTTTAGGTGCTCGCTGAGCGACCACCAGCGACCAATACCTGATTTTCGTCGCCAGGTCTCGCTCTGAGCGATGAACGCTCTGCCTCTTCTCGCTTTTTCTTCGCTAGCTGTCGCCCAGCGACCATGACCTGTTTTTGAGGAATTTCTTCATGTTGTATGATGATTATGAGTGTATAACATGTTTAGATTTGGCCTTATAATCTGTTATATGTATGGATTGATCGAACCTTGAGTTGGTATGATGATAACATGTTGTATGAACCTTGTTGATTGAGAATGAGCTATGATTAGCTAAGATAACGTGTGTTATTATGTAATGCTGGATGTATACCTTAATGATGATATAATGATGTGTTGAGATAAGTTAATAATAACTTAAAGAAGGAATAATAGGAATGAGTGGCCTATTATTTATGAGTAGAGTATAGTATTATCATCACTACTTGGTATGTGTACATTCATGCATTCATTCTTGAGTCGGATATTAGGATCATGTGGATTCTAATAAAGAGGATATCAAATGATAATATTTGATAAAGACGGATATTAGAGGTGAGATACTCTAATAAAGACGATGGTACCACATGCATTAGATATGTCTAGGGTGACATATGTTGTGTGATTGCACTAGTTTGCATTAGGGAATTATGTGATCTAATTGATAATTGATAATTGGTAAATGTGATTGCATTCCAATGTGATTCTATGAATATTTGGATTGTGTGGATTTGATTAGATGATTTAATTCTTGTTAATGAGTATGATATTACTATGTTGTTGTAGATTGCTAATACAAAGTGGTATATGCATGAAATTAGTTATTATATTTGTTTATATAATATAAGTATACACTATACTTAGTATTATAGCCTTGAATTATAACTAACTCTCTATTTTTGTGTATGTGTAATGGTTTGGGTCCAGATTCTCCACTCGAGGAGTAATTCCGTGGCTTTTGGAGTTTAGCTCGTGAGGACTAGCATAGCTTGGTAAGGTGAAGGATAGGAGGATCCCTAGAAACTTAGAGTTTTAGGATATGCTCTGATACTTGTAACCTTGCTTAGACTAGTATTCGGTTCTTCGTTTCTTTGAGATTTTATGTATGACCTTGCTACCTATATTGTCTTATCTTTGATTACTTGTTGGATTATCTTGGATTATGTGCTAGGTCTTCATTGTGGAAGTTCCTAGTTGAGGTTGTAATATGTTTTATAACTTGCATGCTTGAGTTAATTGCTATAACTTATTTAGTATAGTAATTTGATGCTTCCGTTGGTTTAAAGTTAATTAAATGCATGCTTTTAGTTACTTTGTGTTAAGTAATGTTCTTGATGATTTGTATGTTGAATGATTTAAATTAAGTATTGCATGCGAATCGATTAGGAGCGTTACAAAAGTGACTATACAATTACAACTCATATAAACAAAACTACAATATAAATCAATAAAAAAATCTTTTATTTATAAATATATACTAATATTAAATATAATCATATTTTAAAACCGTATGTTTATCATTTAACTGTATGATTATACTTATCACAATTATTATTTTTCATTTATAAAAATATTTTAATTATATAGTTTAACCGAACCCGTGCAACGCACGGGTTTACCTCTAGTTCATATTTAACACTAAAATCTTGATTAAGCTAGAATTGTTTTTGTCATTTAAGTGCTATTAGTATATGTGTAAAACCCTTAATCTCCTTCATATTGTGTATACAACATTTCAATGAATAAGTGGAATTTTGTCAAAAATAAAATCAATAAGTGGAATTATTTTTAGGTTTATACTTCTCTCTCCTGGTTGCTTAAAATAAATTTAATGTTTTCTTTTAAAAAATATTAAAACTATTTTTCTTAAATAATATATTTATGGGTTAATAGGCTTTTACCCCCTGTAAAATAGGCGAGTTTTGTTTTACCCCCTGTAATTTTTTTTGTTGAGATTACCCCCTGTAATGTTCAAGAATTTTTTTCTAGTTCATTTTTACCCCCCTAAAAAAACAAAAAATGGTAGGGGGGTAAAAATGAACTAGAAAAAAATTCTTGAACATTACAGGAAGGTAATCTCAACAAAAAAAATTACAGGGGGTAAAACAAAACTCGCCTACTTTGTAGGGGGGTAAAAGCCTATTAACCCTATATTTATTATTATTATTATTATTATTATTATTATTATTATTATTATTATTATTATTACTACTATTATTTACTTATTTGTGTACATTTTATGAAGAAGAAATTGAAAACACAAACAGAAACCACTTTGATTATTTCTACAAAAGTATTATTTTGTACCCAGAAATTCTCTCTCTATTACTATACTTCCTGTGATCAAGATTTTTGGTGGGCATGCTTGACTTATATCGAGAATTTCTTCAACAAAGTAAAGAGAAAGCGATTATGTTATTATTGAATAAAGGATAAAATGTAAAACTTTGTTCCTTGATGATTTTGACATCTGAATCATGCATTTTAAAGTTATCATCACTAGATTTTGCTAGATATGAACAAACTAACCTATACTCATTTCAAAAAATTATTGATTTTGTATGATTCATTTCTCGACTACAATTATCTTTTATATTTTCCCTTAGCTCTCTCTTATAAGTTGGTATGGAATTTTTACCATTGTGATTAATCTCTGTCAAAGGACATCGTGGATTTTTTCCATTCGACAATAATTCAGAGTTAGACCACAAGTAAAATTTAACTAAAAATTATTATTATAAAAAAATAAACTTGAGTTCATCTGAAAATTTCGTTTTAGGGAAATTCATTAAATTTCAGTTACTTTTATTAATTATTAAGAACTTCAATTGGAACGTGTTAATAGCAAAATTGGGCTAATAATTGAATGTTGGCTTTAACTATTTGATCACAAGCACAACATCCCCCATAATCTTATGCTTAGTTATAACTTTTAATTTGGTCCAACATTAGGGTACTAATCATAGAAATGGTCTTAAAGAAATTAATAATAGTGAATAATTTAGGTGTGATTGATTTTATTTGTGTATCATATATGCAGCGACAAAACATGAATATTGTAGATGTTATCTTAGATGATTTGATGATGATATTGAAATTTGAAAGTAGAAGTCATTTTCTTGTCTTGTACTAAAATTGGGAATTTTTTGACACACAAAAAGAGCATTTTCTACCACTAAACAAAATCCTAATTTCTCTTTTTTTTTTCTTCTTCTTGTTCATCCAGCACTAAATAGCAGTGATTTAAAACATATTTTAATTTTTATTTAAATAAGTGATTTTTATATATTTTTAGATTTTGTTAATGAGTGATAGAGTTGTACAATTTTATACACGAGAGAAATGTTTGTCACTAATCAATTATTATTATTTTTTACAAAACTAATCAAGTAGTTAAATTTAGCTATTTATATCTTTTAAATAAAAATGAAAATAATTATAATATATTAAGTATAATTTATTGCAAAAATAATAGGACAAATTTGTTTTTTTAGTATCATCGAAATTAAAATGAGAGAACAATTATAATGTATTAATTACAATTTTTTCACAAGGTTAAATATATTTTTTGCACCTATAAAATTAGCAAATTTTGATTTTTGTCGCTATAAAAAAAAAAAAAGTTTTCATCCCTAAAAAATTTATGTTTTGTTTTTAATTCCCAATGAACAAAATTTTGATATGTTTTTGATATTTTTTGAACATAATATGGACTTATAGAGATTTTATATATATATATATATATACATCTTGAACAAAAAATAGTTATAACATTGACATTAAAATGAACATAAACCGGTGATTAGAGACTAAAAACAAAACAAAATATATAGGGGATGAAAACATGCGTTTTTATTTTATAGAGACGAAAACCAAAATTCGTTAATTTTATAGGATAAAAAACATATTTAACCCTCTTTTTACACTTCAAGTTTACTCAAGTTGTTTCTTTTGAAACTTTTTTTTTTTAAGAAGTACACAACAAAATAAAAACACATGAGATAATTAAACATGAGACCTTAAGAATAAGCACATTCTCAGGTCCCAAATCAATACCACCAGACCAATCCAAATGGATTTTTTTCTTTTGAAACTAATTTGGTGAAACACATTTCATACACGTAAAAATATTTCCACTTATCAATTAGATTAAAAAAAAAAGACAAATATTTATCACTGATAAGATTAAAAACGAACAAATATTTATCACTGATATATAAAAAGTACACAACAAATATTTGTGACTGACTAATATAAATAATATGTTAAAATTGTTAACCGTACATTAAAAAACATAGAACAAATATTTGTAATTTTTTTTAATGACAAATATATTATGTATTGATATAAAAAACAAAAAAAAGTATAAGAGAATATCTAGAAAAACAAAGAGGTACAAGAAGTGTAAATGTTTGTAATTGATAATACAAATATTTATACCGGAACCATTTGATACCATAATTGACCCCCGAATTAGATTAAATTGGTGGTGAAAGTTAAAAAAAATTTAAAAAAAAAGTAGGACAAATATGTATTAATAATACATAAAAAAAAAAACACAAGACACATATTTAATCCACAAAATTTACTTCGAATATTGAAAAAGTTAATGCAAACAATTTGGTGCACATATTCAAAACCAAATCACGATAACCATAATCATTTCATTCAATTATGTTGAAAGCGTCTTGCGGTCTAACCTTTGATGAAAAACATATATCATATATGTTGTTTAATTTCAACTATTTAAATTAGGAAATGTTAAAAAGTAAATCTAATACACTAGTTAAGCATATAAATAAAAAAAATTTGTCTTAAAACTCTTGTATTCAATATATTAAAATGTAAAATGTTGTTATTAATTATCAATATTAACTTTATGTTTTATTTCTATTTTTAGTATACTTAACAAGTACACCGAGTACACTCTTTACCATGACCCCTTAAATTAAATCTTATATTGTATTTCTTTAATAACTTAAATAGATTATTCATTCCATATTTTGCAAACTTATAACAACATTGTCTACAATAAACTTGTACGATATCACACGGCTGTTTTCCTAGTGTAAATATAAAATAGTTGATATTCTACATATTTTATGAATTTTATTCTTGTACATATTTTATTAAGTAAATTTATATATATATATATATATATATATATATATATATATTCTTGATTAAAAAATTCAATTATATTCTTCCTTTTTTTTGAATGGAAAATATAATTATACATAAAAAGAGAAAAAAATGACACACCAAATAGAATTCATGAAAGGGAGTACAAGAAGTACTAAGAAAATAAAAAACAAAATAAAATCAAAGAGAGAAACTCCTACTAGACCGAGACTAGTCTCAAATCACCATACGGTCAAAAAAGAGAGAAAGATCAGAAATCACGAAAAGAAGACAAAAAGCAAGCTCATATCCCACCAAGACCAACAGTCCCTAAAATTACCACCTCACATGACTCTAATGGTTCCAGCACAAAATATGTTGCACCTCTCACTCATAAAGAGAGCAGGGGTTAGCAGAGTTTTTGACCATATACCACTTCCAAGAAAAAAGTTTCAACTTATCAACTAAGTATTCAAGCGATGAAGATCGCCCAGTAAATATTAAATCATTCCGAAAATTTAAGATCAACCAAATAACAGCATGCCAGATTAGCAATCACCTTAAGTGAGTTCTCATACCAGTACCAATTTCTAACAAAAACTCGAACAAGCTTATAACCCCCCCCCCCCCCCCCCCCCCCCCCCCCGGCAAAACACACTGAAACCTTAATCACCTAAAAACCATAGAGGACGCCTCACAAGTTAAGAATATGTGATCAACTGACTCAACTGGTTTCCTACATAACACACATAAGATATTGTTAATATCCATAATCATCCTTCGCCGAAAGAGATTTTGACGAGATAAAATTCTATTCTTGAGTAGTTGTCACGAGAAGACAATCATCTTGGATGGTGTCTGAGACTTCCACACTTTAGCCAAGATAAGTCCGGACACCTCTGGCGAAACGACATCAACCCCATAGGCTAGCTCAACAACCGAGTAAGGTGATTTGACGGAGAAAATTTCGTCATGCTTCCAGAACCAAATATCTTAAGTATTTGTGATTTGTATGGAATCCAAAACCCCCAATTCAATTATATTCTTGTATATATTTGATTGATCCACTCACCCATTTGTTTTCTTTATTTATTACTTAATGTAAATACAAAATATTTGATAAACTAAATATATAATTAGCAAAATATAGTTAATATAATAATAAAATTTGAAAATGACTGATTAATAAGAATATTTTCTCCCAAAAATAACAACAATTACAAAAAAATGAAAGCAGTTGCACCAAAAAAAAATGACCAACTAAATTTGTGCGAACAAGTCTTGTAAGTTAGAAAATTAATACGCACTTAATTCCACTACAAGAAAATCAGGGATTTGCTACGACACCAGTTGTAGCTAATTCGTAGCAAATCGCTAGTAAAACAGCATTAGCTACGAATTTGTTGTGAATTAGCTGTCGTATGGGTCGTAGCATGGATTGGGCGGCAAATTATCCACAAAAAAATTTCCTAGCTAATTTGCAACTAATATAATAAAAATCCTAGCTAGTTCCCAATTAATACCTAGTTAAATGTTGTTCAAAATTTATGTTTCCTAACTAAATCGCTAGGATATTGTCCCAACTATTTTGCAATTAATCTCTAGCTACATATTCCTAGTTATTTCGCAGCAAAATCCAAGCTTTTTAGATTTTTTTTATAATTATAAAATGCCTTTCTATTTGAAACAGACAAGGCTAGATTGTAAAGCTTGAATCATTCATCATCATTCCTATATAAATGCTAATACTGCAAAATGCATAATACAAATAGACTCAAATATGTTGGTGTTCTAACTCAAATGATTATCACTCTATGAATTGCAACCAGTTATTAAAATATCAAAGTTCCATTAACTTCAGCAAGCCTGCACTTGTTTTCCTCACCACACCATTTACTTGAGCTGAATTAATATACTAATATAAGGGATATGATCAAACTTTTTCTAAATACTGCCAGTAAAAAATAACAAGCTATATAAATCATTGTTAAATACTACCTGTAAAAAGTTTTGATTTCTGCTGCACACATCAATGAACTAATTACTTCACCTATTTAATAATTCCCCACAAAACCACAGAGCTGGGAAATCATATTTATTCAACAAAATGATGTAAATCAAGGTTGTGTCAAACCAAAATAACAAGCTAGTAAAAAATGAACTAAAATAATGTCGTGTATTTGATCATAGGAACAAGCTAGTCTAAATTGCATCAAAATGGCAACTACAAAAGCAGTCTTTACATATCATGGAAGTGTAACTACTCAAATAAATGTAACTTGCAATTTAGCACTGATAACTACGGAACAAGTATAAGGTATAATATTCATATCATAGTCATATAACCTGCAGATTAAGTCTATCCATTACCTTCATACTTGCAGACTAAGGAGTAGATTTGTTCTCTAGTTCACATCAATTTGAATCACTTCCTCTGTAACCTATATGTATAAACAAAATAATAAAAATGAGGACATTTAAAACACATTTCAGTAACTAAACATAAGATGGAGAAGCTTTACCTGGATGGTTTTCGCTTACTTTCCCAACTGAATTTCACCATCTTGATGCTCTACTAATCCAAGCATGTCCCTATAAATAAAGTTCATAACGCAGTATGGTTAGAATACATGAACCAATAAATTCATACATCATACTAGTTCGACTAGAAATCAATTATGGAACCAATAAATTCAGGAACCTATAAATTCATATATCTCTTCGGTTAACTTCTGATGGACTTGATCCAACCACTGTCATAGCGTATGTCTGTCATCAAAGGAGAGTTTCAGTTCAATAGTCACATCACCTTTTATTGGATGTGATTTAGAGAAAACAACTATAATCATATTTACTTCAGATTGTGTTCTGTCGACAAGTCTTCAAAAATCGTCTATACAGGCTTCAGCAAAACCTGAAACCAATGAGTAACAAGTCTTTCAAATTCACATTCTTTGATGCTTAAACAAAGGGAAATAGCATTGAAGCGTTGGATATGGCAAAAGAGTCATGTTCATGACAATGGAGTGTCACAATCAAAATTAATTCAGCCTAAATTGCAGACATAATCAGACACTATAAGCATCGGCTCAAATTATTCAACCTGCTAATAGGAAAAAAAAATCACAGGTAACCAATTGGTTCAATCTAAACCATAGCAATTCAAAATCACAATTAGCAAAATTCCAATTCAAAGTGAATAGTAAATGTAAGCATTTAAAGAAAGCATATACTACACAGTACACAACATGGACAAAGTCACCAAAACTATGAAAACAATGTATTAAGAGATGCAACCATTGAGTATATCAATGTATCCATACTCATTTTCATTCTTAGCATGCATGAATGTAGTCTTAAAACAAGAACTCAGTAACACAGTGGAACTAGAAGTTTGCAATTTGCACAAACTCACTTTGTAACAGTTTTTACTATTAAGAGTTAATGATATCATCAAAAGACAAAAAAACAACCATTGCCCAAATCTGTTTGTAATGGAATTAAAATCCAATTTATTGCCATTCCATTCTTTGAGTCCTTTGACCCCAATATATTTTAGATTACAGTTCTAGCTTACATTGCATCATGTAGTAATTTATATGCTAAGGTGTTGTTTCCCATTCCCTTACTATGCAGTAAGAAACAAGATGTGAAAAACCAAAACAGAAAGTAAAATAATGCAGAAGCAGAAAACAAGTTAATCAGGGACATGGTAACTAAGAATTGAGGTACCATATAGTTTCACTTCAGCTATCGTTTCTTTTATTCCATAGACTAAGACATGAGCTTTGCTTAATCTTAAAACAAGAGAATCACAAGAAAACTAAAACCAAAACACTAATGGTGTTCCCTTCAAACTGCTACATGAGATGCAATCAAGATAAAAGACTACAATCTAAGAAAGAGCAGATTGGATCAACAAAGCTTTACCATGTTCCTGTTGGTGGTTGACTCAGTGAGAAATATTCCCATCCTCATCGAAGCTGTTTTTCCTTTTCTGTTTCCTTGCTCTTATCATCTTCCATGGCATAACAAATATAATTAATTCCAGTAAGGAGACCATCCACATTAAGAATATACAGCCTAAATCGGAGACAGTTGGACACCTTAAGCACCGACTCAAATTATCCAACCTGCTAGTACAACAAGAAAAAATCACAGGCAACCAATTGATTCAATCTAAACCATAGCAATTCAAAATCACAATTAGCAAAAAACCAATTCAAAGTGAATAGTGCTCCACATATACACAATTCGACTAAGATCTCAGAGGTGGCTAGGATCGGAGACATTGCAGATTATCAAGGATAAATTACTACATCATTTACTACCAAAAACAAAACAAAGTTGTAGGGTAAATCCAGGTAGCTTTTATAAGTGCAGAAAGTACTGCATTCTCCATAAGTATTCAAGACATTTACATAATTTTCTTGTTCACTAGTTTAATAGCAATCAATATATCCATATATAATATTCAATTAATCAATCAATCGACTACACTTCCTAGATTTTCAACCTTGAAAAATCTCGTAAAGAACCTAACAAGTGTTGAAATGTAATAAGCACATATAATCAAATATTCAAACCCTAACTAACACCAAATCCATCCAAAATTCAATACAATTCAATTGAAAACAGAATCGATGACAAATCGGAATCAATTACCATAACAAATCAGAGTAATCGAAACAAAATCATACTCAATATGTTCCACAACTCATGATGCAATTATGCAATAAAATTCAATTCACACATCACATGTTTAGATTTAAGAAACCAGAAGTTTGGTGTTTCCGAAAATTGAATCATTACAATATTATCAGATCAAATCAAATACATGAAGAATCCTAGAAGGTTTTGAAACTCGGAAGTAGCAGAAGTACCTATAGATCTTCAACGAGAACGAAAGCGCGAAAGAGCGAAAGCGCGAAGTAGCGATTGAGATCGAATTACAATTCTGAGATCGATATCACGATTCTGAGATGAAGCAAGTTGCGATTCGAGATCGATTTGTGAGGAAACGGCGTCGCGATTCTGTGATGAAGCGATTTGTGAGGAAGCGATTCTGAGATCAATTTGTGAGAAAAAGCGTCACGATTCAAGCCATTTGTGAGGAAGAAGTGATTATGAGATTAAGCGATTTGTGTGGAAGTGATTTTGAGATGCGATTTGTGTAGAAGTGATTATGAGATTAAGCGATTTGTGTGGAATTGATTTTGATTTTGTGTGGAATTGATTTTTGTGAGGAAGTGTATTGAATTGAAACAGAAAAAAAGAAGTAATTGAAAATGAAATGAAAATACTAATCCTCTAAAAATAATTGAAAAAGAAAATAATAACTAATTGAAGAGGAAAAAATAAAGATTAATTAAAAAATGATTTGGGTTAGTAAAATGGAGGGATTTTTAATTGAGATTAACTAGGAACTCAGTTTGTGGCAAACTTTTGGTAGCAAATACTGTATTTTCTTGTAGTGTTCAGTCGGGACAAAGCTTATATAAGTTTAAACCTAAATCTGAATTAGAAAAACCTAAATATATATGCATGAATCTAATAAATTCATGTCCTATCAAAGTACAACTTTTGTTTGGCATTATTTAATTGGAAAGACAAAATGACCATAAAACAAGACAGAAGGTTCTAGTTTTGTAATCAAACCGTGGTACTTTCTATTACAAAACCCTCATAACTCATAATGACAATTAACCGTGAAAAAGTTAGCAGCAAGTAAATTATTCTCTGTCCCAAATATAAATAAATCTATAAATAAAAAAATTTGTGGTATTTGAATTAAAATTTGGATCAAAACAATTCCAAGGAAACAAAAAAATTGCTTATCAAAAAAAGTCCTATGCGTTTGAATCAAATAAATCATATTAAAACTCATGTCCTAGTCTTTCCATAGTTTGTTGGGACCACCACTACAAGAAAATCTGGGGTTAGCTACGACACTATTTGTAGCTAATTCGTAGCTAATCGCTAGCAAAACAGAGTCTGCTACAGATTTGTTGTGAATTAGCTGTCGTATAGGTCCTAGCATGGATTGGGCGGCAAATTATCCACCAAAATTTTTCCTAGCTAATCTGCAACTAATATATTTAAAATCCTAGCTAATTCCCAATTAATACATAGTTAAATAAGGTTGAAAACTTTATGTTTCCCAACTAAATTGCTAGGATATTGTCACAACGATTTCACAATAATTCTCTAGCTACATATTCTTAGCGATTTCGCAGCAAAATCCAAACTTTCTAGAATTATTTATAATTATAAAATTCTGTTCTAATCAAATCTAATTATGCTAGCAAATAATAGTATAAAAAGCCTATCTAATAAAAATTGATTAGGCTGGCTAATTATATATTTTGCTAAAACATTAGCACAAATAATAATAATAATAATAATAATAATAATCTAAATGAATCAACATTAGAGTAAGTAACCAAATACTAAAACAGGGTGCTTATATATACTATATCATTGTTCCTAATTATATTCAATATATAGATGTTACATATAGCATAAGTCATTACCTTATCAACATTAACAAGAGCTGTGAGATCAGAAAATGGAAATAAGTTAGCCAAAACAATTAAATCTACAGAAGCCTCACTATGACCAACTCTCCTAAGAACTCCACCATTACATTTTTAAACCATGTCACATTTCATATACATTACATTGAGGCTATAGAAAAATTTTACATGCACAAGAGTGGAACATAAACAGAGTTACTTACCATAGCTCCCTGAAGACTAATAATGAACTTTTCTTCTTGTAGTAAAAATGATTGAGCTCAAAGTCTTACGTAGTTGATCCATATATCTTAGCTAAGAAACTCTTGCCACATTTGTTCAGCACTAAAAACAAGTTAAAGAAGCAAGTAAACCTTAGAACATATCAACTGTATTACGCGCTCTTCCCTTTTATGATTTGGATTCAACCATATCTATTTTCATATTTATAGAACACGTGCATGGATTGTGGTATAAATTGGAAAAAAAATGAAAGCAATCAGTATGTATATATACCTTAAAAGTGTAGTCATTTCCTTCAGACTTCGTGTATTTGCTTTTCTTTTCATCTCAATAAGTTCAAGATCCATCAAAAATATTAATAGTTTCACTCCCTAGTTGGTGAGGCACTAGTAGGATCATCAAAAATAAAAAATAGAACAACATCATCAAAGATGCGTAAACAGATGAACAACTTAAAGATTACTAAATTACCCTTACCTCCACCTTGATCTTGTGGAAAGTACAACAAATAGCCATAACCTTACTCTCACCTATAATATGGTTCTGCCTCACACTCCTACCATTCATGCTCTTCTGAGTGCTGCACACGCCATAATATATAACCAGTGATGAACAATCAAGTGTAGAAACTAAAGAGTAGGAAACTCCATGCTCTTCTCAGTATCAGAAAAAGTACTATACAAAGTACTAATCATAACAAAGGCACAAGGCATGCCAAATCATACATACCAAAGTAAATTTGTTCCCCAATGCAGTACAAACCAAACCAAGACCTAATTCCAATCCAACCCTAAGATACTAGATTGATCAAATTTGGTTCAAGTTTGAATTAGACTTTTTTTTGAAGAAGACGTGCAGGAAACTATGTCATGTCAGAAGCATAAGAACGTGTAGGAGCTAATAAATAACAATGACGATCAAATCAATCTCATTAATTAAGGAGAACCAGTATCCATGATTTTTCATCATGATGGAAGAAATTCAACTGAAGTGCTTACATTTCAGGGGTTCGGGCATCATAATGTCTTACGGAACCATCTATAAAACCAGCTGCAAACCATCCCACATGAAGTTGAGAAGCAACCTAAAAGACAATACATAAATCAAAGGGTTTGGCTCACAATTTAATTAAATGACACTAAAAGAAAATCCCATCAAATATGCAACACAAAAGTTTTTTTATAAATAAGTTAGCAATTCTATCATGAGATCCTCCACTTGTTGGAATTGAAGTTGTTTATTGCCTGAGTGACTTTTGCATGCAACAATAACAATATTCCTTTCACAATATCAATTAAATGAGCATCAGAGTGTATACATTAATCTAAAACTAGGCTTCAACACTATATGATAATTTAGTACTTAACACTGTGATGGTGAATGTATACATTAATCTAAAATTGTTCACCCAACATGCTCATATTCAAGAATATGTTTATTTATGTGTATGTTTGATTATAGGATAAACATCAAACCACTGTAATCCATTGCAATCAGTTTCAATTCAGTCAAAATTCGATATAGGATAAACTTCTATTCAGACTTTTTAATAAAAGTATGCGACTACGACGATCAAATTCTCAAATAAATAGACAGATATATACACACATACAAGCATCAAATCAAGGTATAAGCATTTAAGCTACCAAATGTTACAAAGAGGACCAAATGCTCACGTAAATAGACATACACACACACACACATAAAGAAACTGTAAATAATTCAACTGATTCATAACAGTGAAGAAAACCTTCCAATGCCTTCACCTATAACAATGCCTCACCCGAAAATCAATTCTAGAAATAAGCTTTCTTTGTAAAATAATGATTCATAAAATAGTCAACAATCACAATTCTAAATCCCTAATCATAATCAATCACACATACATTAAAATAAAACACTACACTACCTAAATTGCAAAATTCAAAACATGAAATTGAGTTGATTAATCACAAAAGAGACATATCATCGCATGATATGAACAAAGAAATCTAAGAAACAATTAAGTAGAGCAAATCAATTACCTAGATCAACCGTGTAGATAAGTGAAAACGCGCCGAATTAGCGAAGATTGAAGAAAACAAGCAAAGTAGCGAAATCAGTTCCGAAATCGATTCCAATTTCAATAAGAGAACCACTGAGTTAGCGATTAGGTTTAGGTTTTGTGAGGAAGCGCTTCAATTAGGAACCTCGGTAACTTCATAGTCTCTAGGTTTACAACATTGTCGTGAGGAAGCGATTCTGAGTGAATCAGGAACTTCGGTAACTTCATAGGAAGCGATTCTGAGTGCACGTCGACAAAAGAAACGCTTATGAGTGGATTAAGCATAAAAGCGATTATGAGAGATGAGTGATGAAGGAGAGTGCGATTCTGTTTCAATTTTGACTTTGGGGAGATGATTTTGATTGAGTTGTTAAAAATAAAATTTTAATTTGTTAGGAGTAATAACTAAAAGAAAAATCGCGTTAATAGAATAAAAATAAAGTAATAAGTAGTCATGGAACAGAATTAAAAAAATAAAGAAAAAATGAGTTAATAGAAGTTTTTTAAATAAATCGGTTAAACAGAGGGATTTTTAATTGGGATTAACTAGAAATGCAGTTTGTAGCAAAATTCTGGTAGCAAATCATACATTTTCTTGTAGTGCACCCACATTTTGTATGCATAAGAATAGAGCAATTGTTTTTTTTAAGTAGTTTCGGTAATCTAAAATTCGGCTATGAGGTGAGTAAAATTTAATCAATAATTATTTTTATCAGGAATTAAATCCGAGTTCTCATGAATGATTCAAGCTAGAGAGAGTTTATTAACCACTTGAACTCAACGTCTAGATGATTAAGATAAAACAATTCTAAAATCGACGTAATCTTAAATAAAAATTATTTAGGCATACACGTACACAAATGAAACAATTTAAATATAAAATAATTTAGTCATATCATTAACATCATATAATCATCTTTTCTATTAATTTTTAAAAAAATATTGTGTGCGCCTAAATAAAAATCACTTAGGATTGTGACCAACAGGGCCGGCCCAAGCCCAAAGCTGCTGAAGCTAGGGCTTTAGGCCCCCAAAATATTTTGATTTTTTAAAAACTCAATAGGCCCCAAAAATTTACGTTTGAATAGTAGTATTAATACTAAAGAAAGGCCAAATATTAGTAACTTTCTAACCAGTTCAACTGGCTGTGCGTGTGATGCCCATTAGCAAAAGGTAGAGGGTTGAGTTTCTTTATTATTAAAACCATGTTCTCTATTTTGTTTACTAAACCCTTGTTTTTTTTTTCATTTCCTTATTATATTTTATAATTGCTCTTTTATTTTTTTTTCTTTTTTCGATAGAAGTGATCTTCTTCTTTTTTGTTGGAAAAAATAATATTATTTTAATTATTTATTTAGAGAGTATTAATTATTTCAAAAAAAAAATTATAAATAGGGAATACAAATTTTGATTGAATTTTTTTTATCTAAATTTGTTCAATTAAATATTTCCCCCAAATTTTGTTTAAATACAACACAAATATTGAAACCAAATATTAGATAAGTTTAAATATTACAGATATTATGAAACTGAAATGAGTAAATTAAACTAAAATGGATAAAAACAAATACTATACAATAAAATTTATATTTATCCTTTTGCTCCTTCATATTATAGCACTACTTTATGTTAATTATTTTCTATAGATCATATATTTTAGTTTTAATACGAATATAATTGATACATTTTTCACTTTTTAGCTTATCTTTTAATAAAATATTACTTTTATGTTGTGTCTACAAGTTTTAGTTCAACTGGTAAAAACTGCCAAAATTGTTAGGTCGGACGTCATGATCGGGGTTCGTATATCGGATTCTCCATTTTTTGTGTGTAAATTTAAAAGGATTATGTCATTTCGTCTATCTATAAAAAATATATATAATTTTAATGTTGACCTTTCTTACATTTTTTATACTAATAAAAATCTTTTTTTTTGTTAGGTCTCATTTTGATGTTAGCTTTAGGCCTCACATTATGTTGGGCCGGCCCTGGTGACCAACTAAATATACGTCGTTAGAATATTGTGCGTATTTACAACCTTGTGATAGCCATGCCATGAGTATCTCAGTTGTTCAATCAAAATCCAAATTTTATTTTTTAGATTTAAAGACAATTAAGTTTATTTTAAAAAAATTGAATCGTATGATATTTTGATTGTATGACTGAGATGTATGCGGCCACAAGTAGCTAGATTGACATAATCCAATTTTTTCTTCTGTATTTGTTATTATTATTATTATAGATAAATGACTTATGTGATGAAACAAATAGTGTATGTTTGATTTTTATGTGTTTTAAAAATGTATGTAAATTGTAAAATATTGTAAAAGATAAAAAAAATATTTACTTCAATAGATACTTAAATAGTGAATAATATTTATATTTGTTAAAAAATTGGTAGATCGATATACAATAGGAGTTCTTTCATCTCAATCAATTTTTTTTTCTTATGCAACAATTAAGTTCAAATCCCTTATTAAAGGTTTGTGTTGGATATTTGGTGTTGGCTGTATTTTGGTAAAACAATTATTTAAGCAGGAGGTGGTATGAAATGTTACAACATTGGAACCTGCTGTGTGCACGCGAGCTGGTGCGAGCTGGCGGTGTCATTAATGCGCGCGTTTTTATTTTTAGAGAAGATCTTTTCTCTTTCATCAGTTCTTTGCGTGTGCATCAAGAAATGATTTATTTCCTAAACAGATCTTTCATCTAAAGATTGTCTTAGGAATTATTGTGAAGATTTGTTTTAAAAAACATATCAAATCTTTTAAAGATATGATTTTATTTTATATTTGTGAGCTGGATGTCTCTTATGGGCAGAACTACTGAAGCCCAAATTACCAGCTATATAAGGAAGACTTAAGACCTAGTTTTCCTCACCGAAACCAATATATCAAAATGTAGACTTTTAGGGTTTCGTGTCTATGTAAGCCTTGTGCTTTAGATTTGTGTGCCTTTCTTGTATCGTTTGATGCAAGCTTAGGACATAGGTTATTGTAATCTACTTCCAAACCTTTAGGTAAGAAGCTAGAGTAGTTTGTGTAACACCCGTATTTTTATTTTATTAGATTTATTAGAATTAATAACCCTTTTATAGTATTTTATTGGGCTAATTATTATTAAGTGAGATAATGTCCATTTTAGGGAAGAGTAGAGTAATTATTTTATTAAGTGAGTGAGAAGTGTTGTGAAAGAATAGAATAGTTGGGCTTAAGTTAATTGGGCTTAGACAAAGAGGAAGGATAGTTTGGTCTTTGTAAAACATTAGGTTTTAAATAGGGTTTTGAGGATTAGAGTGAGTAAGAGCTCATAAGAGAAAAATAGAGAAAGAGGTAGAGAGAGAAGCTTAGAAGATAGAAGAAGAAGAAGGAGGAAGTAGATGGGAAGAGAAGGACTCAAGTGTTCATCTTAATAGAAGGTAAGAGAGTAGTTTTTCAATTCATAGAGATGGTTAAAGAGAGGGGAGATGTCTAATCTCCATACCCAAACTCTCTCATCTCTTTTGGTGGGTTTTGGAATTAAGGGAATGTGATTTAATAATTTTCTGTGTTATTGAATGATGCTAATATGTTATTACATGATTATATCTTCTATTTCAATCATCAATTTCGTGTGTCATATGAGAATTGTTGTTGTTGATGTTTGAAAATGGGTTTTGAATAAAATGAGGAAAAATCTCTACTTTCTACTTGAAATGATGTTTGATGATGTTATAACTTGTACTTTTAAGTCTATATATGATATGTATGCTTAAATGTGATAGCTTTAAGGATTTATGACATGAAATTCGTGGTTTTTATGTGATTTCTATGCAAACCCGTGAGCAGAGCATGAAAATCTGGGTTTGGTCGCTAAGCCACCAATCTGTCGCTTCAAGCGAGTATTCATGTGTTCTTCGCGAACCCAGAATTTCATGTGGTCGCTGAGCGACCACCAGCGACCACCAGCGACCACCAGCGACCAAGACCTGATTTTCGTCGCCAGGTCTCGCTCTGAGCGATGAACGCTCTGCCTTTCATCGCCTGTTCTTCGCTAGCTGTCGCCCAGCGACCAAGACCTGATTTTGAGAGATTTCTTCATGTTGTATGATGAGAGTGAGCTTATAACATGATTAAATTGGTCTTATAACATGTTATAGATTTGGATTGATTGAATCTTGAGTTGGTATGATGATAACATGCTTATATGTGTATATTTGATTGAAATTGAGAATGATACTTGTGATTAACTTAAATGTTAAGTGTTATTTTACATGCTTATTAACTATGATTAATGTGCATGTTGAGATGAGATTATGTTGATGATGATAGATAATTAGTAATGATGTGTGATGATTAATAATGTGTGAGGGTTAGTTAATAATGTATGTTGATTAACTAACGATGCGTGATGATTAGAGGTTAATTAATGATGATGAATTATGATGTTCATGTTTTATGATGATGAGTGTGTTGTTGTATCTTGCTTGAATGTATACCTTAATGATGATATGATGATGTGAATTTGATGCGAATTGAGAAGGGGTAATAGGGTTGAGCGGCCTATTATTCATGAGTAGATGTTTGGTGTTATCATCATTATATGGTATGTGTACATTCATGCATTCATGAGTCAACTTGATGCGAGTCCCCCATGACTTAAAACTGACTTGATGCGAGGGATATATGTTTATCCAGAACATTGTGACTCCAAGGGCTGCGGTTACTTGGGGGGTGTTCATTATTTTGATGCGGGTACCACATGCATTTAGTTATGTCTAGGGTGACATGACATGAGATTGTGACATTAGTTTGCATTAGGATAATTGTGCACTCTAATTGGTATTTGGTAATTGTCATTGTATTCCATTATAATTGTGAATGGGTGAATAGTGTGATACTTATAATTGAACATATTATGAAATGTGTAATATTAATTGATAATTGTGTTTGTGTTTTCCCATTATCATTATAATTGAGATTGAATGAATAATGAGGACTTGATTATATGTTTAATTGCATGGTAATGAGTATAGTTTATTGCATGTCATTTGATAAGTATGCGATCTAGTTTTATTATGAATGTTTTCCATAATGTAAGTGTACCTTATACTTGCTATTATGAACTTGAATTGAAGCTAACTCTCTTATTTTGTGTATATGTACTGGTTTGGGTCCAGATTCCTCGGTTGGTATGTCTCGGTGAAGCTTCGCTCTGATCACGACACGGACAATTGGTTTCCTATGTGTAGAGTTTTGTTCCTATTTTCAAATTCATTTAAGGATGTATTATTTTAGAAACATTTTTGTAATAAATGGTATACCCACTAATTAAGTTATTAGTAAGTGTTTTGTAAGAAGTATTTGTAATGCTCGAACCGCTATTTTTATAATAAATAATCATTTCCGTTGCGTATTTTGTATTATATTTTATAAAGGTAGAATTTTATTAAATAACGGGTTTGAGTGTTACAATTTGGTATCAGAGCCTGGTTGTCCTCGGACATAACGAGCTTAGTGTGTGTCATGTGTCGATCAGAGCAAGTGGAGCAGTCAAACCAAGTGAGTGTTGAGTCAATCGTGTTTATGGTATCGATTGATCTTTTATGTGTTGGTTTACTTAATTCTTGAGACTTGTGTTTTAATTTGTGTTAACTTATGAATCTATTGCTTCGTAAATGTTGATAAGTTGTGATGTGTTCATTTCATGAATTTATTGGTGATTGTTTATTTATGAACTATGAGTGATATGAATTGAATTATGCTACTCATTCTTTTTGGTGAGAAATTGGTGAGATTGATAAGTATCTAAGTTATAAGTTATCAAGTCAAGTAATGAGTATGTGATTTGTTTTATGTTGATTCATGATGAATGTTATACTCTTATGGTTATAATAGTTGTATTTGCTTAAAGCTATAATCTTTGTGTAATTATGACATATTTTATTTATTTATGATCCCATGATAAGTGAGTGATGATAACATGATATAATTGTGCATGAATATTCATTCATCATTGTTGTTTTGATTTCAACATAATGTCTTCTTGTTATTACGCTATTTAAAATGATTATGTTCTTATATGAGTATAGATTCTTTGTTGATGAAAATCTTTGTTATATGAAATAAAGTTTTATGTTTATGCATATGTCATAAATGAATGTTGTGATAATTTATTTATGATGATTGCTTGTGTAGAACGATTGAATTGGTTAAATGATAATATGATTATGTATATGTACAAGATGAATTTCATGAATGTTGATGATTAGTTCTTTGTTAACATGCATTTCTAAATGACATTGACTTTAGCATTTAAATGATGATAGTTTAAGTTCTAATTTGCTAATACTTGAGTTGTTATAGGTCTTATGAGAATAATGCGATGATTATGTAATTTCACATGTTTGCAAATTAATTCGTGTCGATTATTATGCTTATATGTTTGTTATAACTTCGTGTGTTTAAAATTATGACCTCATGTTTTAACGAACTTGGATATATGATGTTTTACTCTAGTTGCTTAAGTATGATAATTGAATTGGAAGTTTAATGTAACTATTTGAAATAAAGTTTATATGAATCTTCATGTATGTTCATATGTATGATTGATGTGTAGTTCCAAATATTGTGAATCTTGTTGAAATTAATTATTCCTTTGAGTAAATGAAACTTGATTTATTTCTTTTGTTATCTATAAGTTATAGTAAGCAAGTATGTCATTCCTTATGATAGATTTGATAATTATGATGCACATATTTGATTGTTTTACCATGTTAACTATCATGCTAAATTAATTATTCGTTGCGTGAGAGGATTTGATGCATGCGAACTATTAGACTGTTTGGAATTGTCATTATGCAATATTCATCTTTTGTTGTCTTGATTTGATTCTTAGTTTTAAATTTATAGAAGATATATGTTACTTGAATCTCTATATGAAATGTTTTATTTAAGCTTTGTGCAATCCTAGATAGATGTCGTGTTTGTAGCTTACCCTTGTATGCGACATGTGTGTGAACACTGTAGATACTAGTTTCTTTTGGGGAGAATAAGTTAGAACCGTAGAAACCTACAGTTAGATGTAGAATCAGAAGTTCAATAGATGATTGTAGACGGGTCTGAAATAAGTGGGGGAGGAGGTTATACATCTCTGAGACGTTTGAGTATAGGGGAATAAGATAGATAGAGATACCCAGAGAAGAACGTTTGTGCGTTGGTAAAGTTTGTTTCCGAGTTGATTGAGGAAAAGGAACAAGTTGACAAAAATGTGGATCTCGGTCGCGAGGAGGAATGATCGTTGATCCGTCAGAAGTAGATATTGTGTTTTAGTGAGAGATCTCTAAGTTAGTTGGTATGACCAGTGGAACTTTGAAGTAACGGTCGCAAGTGTGTTTATGTTTTGGAAGTGTTACTTGTATGATCTGAAAGTGGAGGTATTCGGTGATCACAAGAGTTCGAGGTATTGATTGACCGAATAAAGATGAATAAGTGGCATAGGGAAGTAGTTAGAATTTCGGAGAATGGATAATTGTATTGAGTTACCATCAGAGTTGAGTTAATGTGATAGCGGATACTTAGAGAAGTAAGTTTTGCAGATGTTGGCATTTGTGACACAAGAGTTGGAGTTAAGCGAACAGTTGGGAGGTGTGAGATTGATATGGAAGGTAACACTTAGAAGTGTGGAGTCGAGCATGATGAAGTTGGTGAACCGTATTCTTGTAGAGATTTGAGAAAGTCAAAAGGTGGATTTAGATTTAATGGACCGACTGGTGCGAATCAGTAAAAGTAGAGTAAGCGAACTTCAAATAGATGAGAATAGAATTATGAGATTCTAAGATAGAATCTGTGAGCGGAATAGTATTTCAAGAGTTTTGAAAGAGGCTTGTCAAAGATAGAGTAATTCAATTTGGATAATGACCGGACAACTAGTGCCGAAGTGGAATGAAATTCTAGGGAAGAATTTGCGAGTTGGGTTTATCGAGTTCAAAAGGAAACTTAAGATAAGGTAGCCATTGGAATCAAAACGACGAGATCGTTAAGTAGAAGAGCATGTTGGAAATGTCCCCATGAGATTTTGGAAGTCGGGATGAAGATGAGTGTGAAGTGTTATTAATGGAAAGTATGGGATAATCAAGTTGACCATTGGAAGGACGTGTTGAGAAATAGCCATGTGATTGTCTATCGAAAGGGATTAAGTATAGAAAACGTGATGAGAAATAGAAGGATTAAAAGTTGTGCGTAGTGTAAGGGAGATAGACATAACATTAGTGTACGGCTTGATGAATGACTTAAGATATATACTTGGATCTAAGCATCTCAATATGAGAATTGATGTCGGACAACTACGAAGTAATAAAAGAGATGGGAAATGAATATATATATATATCGACAATAGTAGTTTAAAAGGTGAACATTTTATGTAAGCAGCACAAGAGTTAGATAAGGGATAAATCGGAACTAACATAGTTATGTTGGAAATTTGAGGCAAAGAAGTTTGGTATCGAGCGTTGAGATTGTATCATCGAATGAGTAAGTTGGAATGAGACTCATCTATGATTATGCGATTGGGCGAAGCTAAGAAATTAAAGAGGATTAAGGACTTATGGAAAACCGAGAAGTTATTAAGTTTAAGAAGGGTGAATTTTCTGGAATGGAGTTGGTTGGTTATTCCTATACAGTGGTAATGATGGAACCTTGGTGACAGGTGAACGTGAAGCGATGATATAGAGATTAGAGGTTGTGTTGGGAGTTCGGCATAAGTATGAGAACTAGTGCGAAGGGAATAGTTGTGTCATTAAGGATGTAGTTTCATTGGTTATTATGAGGAATTGGAGAACCTTGATGGTAAATGGATAGGAGATGATAAGTTAAGACCGTGATTGGATAAGAATTAGACATGGAATATGTGGATTAAGGAAAATCGAGCGATCGAAGTTGAAAATAAGGATTTATGGAGAATTGTGAAGTGGTGAATGTCCCTTGAAGATTGAGAGCTATTGAAGGATATTATGATGGAAAGTTCTCATTAAGAAAACATATTTGAAATTTGGTAAAAATAGTTTATGTCACCATCATGGTTATCAGATACTTATTGACAAATTAAGGAATTGATCAGCCTTAATCTCTTGTTGATGGTAAACGAAATCATGTTGACGGGATAAACTAGTTTTGTCGAATTTGATGATGTGTGGAGATTGAATTTTTATGGGAAAGTGGAATAAAGGAGTTTTATCCAGAGTTGTTTCAGTCGGGTAATTTTCGAGGGCGAAAATCTTTTAAGTGGGGGAGAGTTGTAACACCCGTATTTTTATTTTATTAGATTTATTAGAATTAATAACCCTTTTATAGTATTTTATTGGGCTAATTATTATTAAGTGAGATAATGTCCATTTTAGGGAAGAGTAGAGTAATTATTTTATTAAGTGAGTGAGAAGTGTTGTGAAAGAATAGAATAGTTGGGCTTAAGTTAATTGGGCTTAGACAAAGAGGAAGGATAGTTTGGTCTTTGTAAAACATTAGGTTTTAAATAGGGTTTTGAGGATTAGAGTGAGTAAGAGCTCATAAGAGAAAAATAGAGAAAGAGGTAGAGAGAGAAGCTTAGAAGATAGAAGAAGAAGAAGGAGGAAGTAGATGGGAAGAGAAGGACTCAAGTGTTCATCTTAATAGAAGGTAAGAGAGTAGTTTTTCAATTCATAGAGATGGTTAAAGAGAGGGGAGATGTCTAATCTCCATACCCAAACTCTCTCATCTCTTTTGGTGGGTTTTGGAATTAAGGGAATGTGATTTAATAATTTTCTGTGTTATTGAATGATGCTAATATGTTATTACATGATTATATCTTCTATTTCAATCATCAATTTCGTGTGTCATATGAGAATTGTTGTTGTTGATGTTTGAAAATGGGTTTTGAATAAAATGAGGAAAAATCTCTACTTTCTACTTGAAATGATGTTTGATGATGTTATAACTTGTACTTTTAAGTCTATATATGATATGTATGCTTAAATGTGATAGCTTTAAGGATTTATGACATGAAATTCGTGGTTTTTATGTGATTTCTATGCAAACCCGTGAGCAGAGCATGAAAATCTGGGTTTGGTCGCTAAGCCACCAATCTGTCGCTTCAAGCGAGTATTCATGTGTTCTTCGCGAACCCAGAATTTCATGTGGTCGCTGAGCGACCACCAGCGACCACCAGCGACCACCAGCGACCAAGACCTGATTTTCGTCGCCAGGTCTCGCTCTGAGCGATGAACGCTCTGCCTTTCATCGCCTGTTCTTCGCTAGCTGTCGCCCAGCGACCAAGACCTGATTTTGAGAGATTTCTTCATGTTGTATGATGAGAGTGAGCTTATAACATGATTAAATTGGTCTTATAACATGTTATAGATTTGGATTGATTGAATCTTGAGTTGGTATGATGATAACATGCTTATATGTGTATATTTGATTGAAATTGAGAATGATACTTGTGATTAACTTAAATGTTAAGTGTTATTTTACATGCTTATTAACTATGATTAATGTGCATGTTGAGATGAGATTATGTTGATGATGATAGATAATTAGTAATGATGTGTGATGATTAATAATGTGTGAGGGTTAGTTAATAATGTATGTTGATTAACTAACGATGCGTGATGATTAGAGGTTAATTAATGATGATGAATTATGATGTTCATGTTTTATGATGATGAGTGTGTTGTTGTATCTTGCTTGAATGTATACCTTAATGATGATATGATGATGTGAATTTGATGCGAATTGAGAAGGGGTAATAGGGTTGAGCGGCCTATTATTCATGAGTAGATGTTTGGTGTTATCATCATTATATGGTATGTGTACATTCATGCATTCATGAGTCAACTTGATGCGAGTCCCCCATGACTTAAAACTGACTTGATGCGAGGGATATATGTTTATCCAGAACATTGTGACTCCAAGGGCTGCGGTTACTTGGGGGGTGTTCATTATTTTGATGCGGGTACCACATGCATTTAGTTATGTCTAGGGTGACATGACATGAGATTGTGACATTAGTTTGCATTAGGATAATTGTGCACTCTAATTGGTATTTGGTAATTGTCATTGTATTCCATTATAATTGTGAATGGGTGAATAGTGTGATACTTATAATTGAACATATTATGAAATGTGTAATATTAATTGATAATTGTGTTTGTGTTTTCCCATTATCATTATAATTGATATTGAATGAATAATGAGGACTTGATTATATGTTTAATTGCATGGTAATGAGTATAGTTTATTGCATGTCATTTGATAAGTATGCGATCTAGTTTTATTATGAATGTTTTCCATAATGTAAGTGTACCTTATACTTGCTATTATGAACTTGAATTGAAGCTAACTCTCTTATTTTGTGTATATGTACTGGTTTGGGTCCAGATTCCTCGGTTGGTATGTCTCGGTGAAGCTTCGCTCTGATCACGACACGGACAATTGGTTTCCTATGTGTAGAGTTTTGTTCCTATTTTCAAATTCATTTAAGGATGTATTATTTTAGAAACATTTTTGTAATAAATGGTATACCCACTAATTAAGTTATTAGTAAGTGTTTTGTAAGAAGTATTTGTAATGCTCGAACCGCTATTTTTATAATAAATAATCATTTCCGTTGCGTATTTTGTATTATATTTTATAAAGGTAGAATTTTATTAAATAACGGGTTTGAGTGTTACAGTTTGCACTCCAAAACCTTTAGGTACGGAGTATAGAAGCTTTTGGTATACTCGCATGAGTATAGTTTTCTTGAAGAGTGTCTTCACACATGTTTTATGTACCTCAACCTTTGATAGGTTGGTCAGAACCCTTGTTGGGATTACAAGGAAGAGGAAGTGAGATGGTGCATCTCAGATCTAGGCTAGGACCCTAGGTTGTATACAATAGGGGAGTTGCTAGATGGGAAGGGCATAAACTTGAGGGTTTTGTCATCAGTCTAGGGCTATTGATTATTGGTTACATTCCTGGATTGGTATCCCCCAGATTAGGTTGCTGTTTGCGCTGAACTGGGTTAACAAACCTCTGTGTGTTGTTTATCTTCTTGCTGTTTACTGTTTATACTATTGTCCATTGTGTTTTTTACGTTGGCACGATGTTGGAACATCATATACCACATCTATGACCAGCGTGCCAGAATTTCAATTGGTATCAGAGCAGACATCCTGTTCTGTTTCTGGGTGAGATCCATGGAAGATACTTTCTGGCTTTATGGACAAGGAAGAAGTAGATGTGCTTGTTGCTCCGATACTGTTCTTGTTGTACGCTGAAGTTGAGGGGGAGCATACGCTTTGATATTGAGGGGGAGTATTGTGTGAGGCTGAGTGTGTTCAAATCCGCTGCTGCATGTCTCTGATGCTGGGAGCAAAGTATTTCTCGCCTGATGTAACTATCCGAGAAATTATTTTGCTGGTTGTGTGTGCAAGACGTTCTTCGCCTGATGTAACTATCCGAATTACAACTTGCTTGCAAAGTATTTCTTTACTTGATGTAACTATCTGAAGAAGTAGTTTGCTGTGGCTGTCTGCAAAATAATATTCGCTTGATGTAACTATCCGAATTGTTCTTCACTTGATGTAACTATCTGAAGAACTATTTTGCTAATGCCGTGCGTAAAGTAATTTTCACTTGATGTAACTATCTGAAAATTTACTTTGCCACTTTGAGTTCTTTCTCCACTGCGTATCCATGAAGACCTGAAGGAAAGATCACAACTGGTTTCCCACAAAGAGGTTTTAGCCAAAATTTGCCAAAGGGGGAGATTGTTGGATATTTGGTGTTGGCTGTATTTTGGTAAAACAATTATTTAAGCAGGAGGTGGTATGAAATGTTACAACATTGGAACATGCTGTGTGCACGCGAGCTGGTGCGAGCTGGCGGTGTCATTAATGCGCGCGTTTTTATTTTTAGAGAAGATCTTTTCTCTTTCATCAGTTCTTTGCGTGTGCATCAAGAAATGATTTATTTCCTAAACAGATCTTTCATCTAAAGATTGTCTTAGAAATTATTGTGAAGATTTGTTTTAAAAAACATATCAAATCTTTTAAAGATATGGTTTTATTTTATATTTGTGAGCTGGATGTCTCTTATGGGCAGAACTACTGAAGCCCAAATTACCAGCTATATAAGGAAGACTCAAGACCTAGTTTTCCTCACCGAAACCAATATATCAAAATGTAGACTTTTAGGGTTTCGTGTCTATGTAAGCCTTGTGCTTTAGATTTGTGTGCCTTTCTTGTATCGTTTGATGCAAGCTTAGGACATAGGTTATTGTAATCTACTTCCAAACCTTTAGGTAAGAAGCTAGAGTAGTTTGCACTCCAAAACCTTTAGGTACGGAGTATAGAAGCTTTTGGTATACTCGCATGAGTATAGTTTTCTTGAAGAGTGTCTTCACACATGTTTTATGTACCTCAACCTTTGATAGGTTGGTCAGAACCCTTGTTGGGATTACAAGGAAGAGGAAGTGAGATGGTGCATCTCAGATCTAGGCTAGGACCCTAGGTTGTAAATAATAGGGGAGTTGCTAGATGGGAAGGGCATAAACTTGAGGGTTTTGTCATCAGTCTAGGGCTATTGATTATTGGTTACATTCCTGGATTGGTATCCCCCAGATTAGGTTGTTGTTTGCGCTGAACTGGGTTAACAAACCTCTGTGTGTTGTTTATCTTCATGCTGTTTACTGTTTATACTATTGTCCATTGTGTTTTTTACGTTGGCACGATGTTGGAACATCATATACCACATCTATGACCAGCGTGCCAGAATTTCAGTTTGAATATCTAACCATCATATATTCATGTTTTGTTCCACTTTTCATTACTATTATTTTTTTAAAGTTAAATATAGGTTTATTTTACAATTTTTATACACTTTTAATAATATATTCATGTCTTGTTTAACTTTTCATCAATATTTTTTTAAAGATAAATATAGGTTTGTTTTGCAATTTTTATACACTTTTAATTTATGTATACTTCATAATTTTTCTTTTTTCCCCCTAAATTTTCATATAATTTATTTAAGAGCGTGACAAAATATTTTCCCAAACTCAATTCTGTGAGGTGCAAAAGGTATTAATCAACATATTGTATAAAAAAGAAAAAAGGTATTAATCAAAAGTTAGCTAGGAAAAGCGTACAATCAAATTCAAGTGACAAAAGAAAATGGGTATTGACGTTGAATAAAATTATAAACATAATTTTTGTTGAATGTCATTGAGGTAGAAAGAGAGAAAAGAAATTGGTAGTTGATGGTGAGAGCTAGGCATTGAAATGTAGAAAAATAGTGACGTAAAATCTTACAGTTGTATAGCATGAAAATGATAGATGCATGGTTGGTAAAACAAATGATGGGTTTTCTTATGGAGCCTTTTAAGTTTTCTCCCAAAATAAAGGAAGTAAAGTTTTCAAAAGCCTAAAAAATGCACATAATTCACTCTGTCTCTAATCTTTGATTTTTATTTTAATATATATAGACACATATATTAGAAATAATTAATTTTGATAAATTTATACAACTTTACCCTTAATTCACTTAATAAAAGTAAAATTTATTATTGTAAAAAAAAAAGTAAAATTTATTGAATGCATACTTTTGTTTTTGTAAAAATATAAAAGAAAAATATGTATTTTGGTTTTTTTTGGTCATCGTATTTTGATTTTCTAAAAAAATTAAAGTTTTGAAACAAAACTAAAATGTTAAAAGAATTAACTAAGACATTTAGTTCAAGTGATTAATGAATTTCTTTTAGGACAAACCCGGATTCAATTTCTACTAAAACAAATATGTCAGACTTTATTTAACTGGCGGTGAAAGATGTGATGTACAACTTGTTGTTTTATATTATAAGGAGGAGTATGCTCAATCAATAAAATTGGTAATTGATCTCAAAGCAAACTCAATTGGTCAAAGCTATGGAAATACAATAATGGGCTCATTGAAATATCGAAGACCCTAATTATCATAGTGAACTTCGATCACTTTGAAAGGCTTGTTGGCGAATAAGTTTTTCTTTTGATTTTGGTTCATCAATACGATAGGGCATAATTTATGTTATGTGTTTTATAATTGGTATACTAATCTTTAACTTGTTTAAAAAGTATTTAACAATTTTATATAAAAATTTGAAGAATCCCTAGTACATCCTAGCATATAAAATTACAGGGAATTTAACATAATTATATTGATTTTTTTTTTTCCAAAAGCCCAAAAATATACATGATGCACCCTTAAGCCTAAGGTGAGAAGTCCCCAATGAAAAGTGGCAAGTGATAACTTTACTTGCTAGGGTACCTACCCTAATGATCATTTTAGTTCCTTACAAATCTCTCAAACATTCCTTGTTTGGTAGGGCCTCATTTTCTCTTCATTTTAGAAGGACAATCTAAAGCTATTTCATTGAGAGTGCATTTTTCTTTCCTCTTCTTTCTACTAGGGACATATAGATTTCAGTATCTGACTATGACAATTGAACCTCACATATTTAACCTAAAATTAGGCAAATGGAAGGCCCATATGTCAGTTTAGCTTAAATTTTCTTTAGTTGTTACAGATTATAAATAGTAAAGGAAGTTTATGTTACAAGCAAACATGGAAAAAATAAGGGAGGAAAAAAATATGAGATCACAAAGGACTATCTAGAAAAGCTACTTACCTAATTACCTTAGAAAGGGGATAGAAAAATTATAAGATATGTTTAAAACTTCTAAATGTGCTTATGCAAGCAATTCACTAAAGAAAAATTGAATGTTTGATAAATATATAGGGCATATCAAATGAGAGAACTCTTTATGATGAGAGATGAGAGACGGCATGAATTGTAGCCGCATGATTAAATCGAAGAGTTGGGATTGTTGTATTAAAATTGCACGAGATATCCCAACCTTTTGTATTCACACAAAGTTCCATTTGAAAAGAGATAGATACTACCACCAAATAGGTCATATTATCATCAAGTAGTTCAATCTACTTTTTATATCTATCTCATTTTAAAAGAAATAATAAAAAATGTTATCTGAAGTAAAGTCCAATTATTGAAGTGTTTAAATTTTGGTATCGATTAATCAATGTCTAACATTTGTTCTTAATCAAAGTTGTGTTTCATTCGGTGTTACATTTACCGTTGGCGTGAATTCAACAATCTATTGAGAACTTAAATGAAGAAGAATGTAACAAAATAAATAAATCGAATGTTGAAGAAGAATCCCCAAATTGTAGATTGAATGTTGAAGTCTAGAGTGTTATCATCGTAATAAAATAGTAGACATTCGGAGAATTTGATTTGGTTATGTTTGAAAAAAGATTTGAGCAAAATCAACATCTTAGAATCATATAGATTCATCACAAAAAATATTTCAAATTCCATTTGTTTCTTTTTGCTATGAAAAATCTATTTTAAAAACAAATTTAAAGGTGAGATGAACTAATGTAAATCATGTCCACTCTCGAGGTTTGACGTTGATGCATGAGTGTGTTTTAAACTAATGTGCTCTCTTATTTTCACGACTTACCATATTTCTAGAACTCTTTAAGAACAATTATCTTATATCACCTCAAACCCTATTAGAATTTTTTCATGTTCAAAGTGTTTGTTCAATCTTAAAATTCCGACATCAACCTTCACCTTCGGTCCGCTTTTAAATTTGATGTCTTCACAATTTCAATCCTTTGATCTTCCTTTAAACTTGACTACGCACATACTACTGCAGATTTTTCAATTTTAATTTTGTCGATGTCAACTGTTTTTCATATGGACAAATATGTTTTTGATCCTTATAAAATAAGAACATTTTAAGTTTAGTCTTTACTTAATTTTTATTATATTTTTACTTTCTGCAGATTTTTTCTTGTACATAGTTTTAGTCCTTTCTAAAACTAAATTTGTTTAATTATCATTAAAATTTTAATTTTTCAATAGTTATTTATAGGCATGTTAAAAATATCATAGGAAGTTCATATACTCAAATTTGGAATTTTTTAATATGAGATGAATTAAATATGATTTTTTAAACGGTAAATTTCAAAATAAAAGTAACGAAAATCAAGATCTATAAATTAAATTTTAAGTTCGATTTTTGTGGAGAAACTTTTGATGATGTTTCAAAAAAAATCATTTCAAAATATATGTTAACTTAATAGTAGAGACCAAAATCGAGTGCTTAATAATGTTTCAGAAACTAAAATATACATACTCCTATATGAAAATGAAACCATCCTTTGACACATTGCCATATGATTAGGCGTTTGTAATTTTTGGGGACAAGTGTGTCAGATTACCACTTTCCATTTGCATTTGTTTAACTTCTTTAGAACCCAAAAATGAAAAAGAAAAACATAATTTTTTATTATACAATAATAAAATCTCTGGCAATTACTATATTAAATATGTGCAACTGTTCTGTAAACAGCACCACATTCAAAGCATCTTTCCAAATAATAATTTAATCACAATATTCTGCAAACCAATTATAGACCCATCAATATTAAAATGTCAAGATCAGAACCCATAAATCTTTTGTTAAACTTTATAAACTGGATTTTTGCTAACAACCTTTAAAAAAAATTAGTCTAATAAATCAAGAGTATCTTTTCCAAACCTGAACTCCACTACAAACCCCTTTTTCTTATTCACAAAATTAATAATAAAAGTTATGAAATTATAAAGCTCAATGATTCAATAGGCCTAGTCAGAATTTCAACACTGTGCCAACCTGGGATTCCTTTAATATTAGTTAAAAAATTATGTATTTTTTTAAAAGGGGGTGGTTATAACTTCTAACCTCTAATTAATCCTTTAATCTTTTGATCCTTTTGATTTTTTTTTTATTAATTCATATAGTAAAAAAATAAATATTAAAAGGGTACAGAAGCTTCTGCTGTTGGTGAACCTAAAAAAGTTACATGTAATGTAAAAAACATAAAGAAAATGCCATAAATTATGGTTGACCCCAGCACAAGTTAATTACCAAATGTCATGATCATTGAAATTAAAAAATTGAGATTAAAAAAGACCCCACTATATATTACAGCTGGTTACCAACACAAAGTTAGCATAAGGTTAATTGACATGACCTATAATGAGATTTTGATGAAGACACAAGAAAATTCTTTTATGAATTGATTAGATGTAGGAAATATACACGAAACATATAATAATTGACGAAGGATTTGTTTGATACGCAAAAGGTAAGTACGGACTATTGGATAATATATGATAGAATCAATTATTTACATGATAAACATTTTAGATATTGAATAATTTGTTGTTTTGTGCAATATTTAGTAGATAAAATATCATTTTAGATAATTTGTAGTTGCGATAAAAAGTTGTCTTATAATTTTATGAAGAAAAAAAATATTTTTGTTCGGTCTCTTGCTCTTTTGAATTGAGTGAAAAGTGTTCAAAAATTTTTCAATTTATCCAATCTCAAAAATAATTTTAAAATTAAATACAATAATTTTAGCTGATCAATTACAACAAAAGTGAAGAGTGATAATGATAGGTAGTACAAAAGCTCCTTTAATTAATTAGCACTATATCTCACAATTGGTGCCATAATAATAAGAATTTGCACCAACAGAATACAGAATCAAGATCCTAAAGATTTTACAGTGAATAGTTTTACAAAAAAGAAAAGAAAAAGTGAACCACCCCCAAGATTAAAAATTAAAATCGAGGAAAGTGAAAGGAAAAAGAAAAGAAAAGGGCTAACATGAAGACAAAAGAGACTTCTATTAGACCTAATAATAATAATAATAATAATTATGGCTTAATAATTTTCATGGGGTTGTCCAATTAAATTTCTTGTTGATGTGTACAACAGCAATCTTCCTATTCATCTTTAGCTTCAATTCAGGCGTAATGAATGGTGATCAAAGCTTAATTTTCATAGGGGTAGTTGATTAGTGCCTGCATTTGGACAAAAAAAGTTGATGTCAACATAACATTTTTTAGGCCTAATGAAAATGATGTATATTATACATTTAACATATACTTTTTTTTAATTAATCTTTGGTTTGGTTTATTACCGTTCAAATTCTGAAATTGTATTGGTGTTTTTCTATTGTCAGTTTGCCCAAATCCCATTTGAACAATGCTGTGGAGATCATCCTCAGAGAATGCTAATGGATACTGAGAAATTGAAAATCATTTCATAAGATTAATTAAAGAATCGCGTATTTGACACAATTAAATGTAAAATTTCAAATAATGATGAAACGGTTCACGTGTCAATTTTATAACTAAGCCCAAAATATAAAGTTGAATAGTGAATTGCTAATCTCAATTCGACGGTCCAAATTAACAATTGTGTAAATGCAAATAACCCAATTCACTTTTTTTTTTCTGTTGACTATTTGATGTTGGCTGCATTTTGGTAAAACTATGCTTAAGCAGGATGTGGTAAGCAATGTTACAACATCATTACCTGACGTGAGCGCGCCAGCTGGCGGCAGCATTTAATGCGCGCGGGTTTTATTTTCAGAGAAGATCTTTTCTCTGATTTATCAGTTCTTGGCTTGTGCATCAAGGAAGTTTTATTTCCTAAACATATCTTTCACTCAGAAGATTGTTTTGGGAATTAATATTGAAGAATTATATTTTCTAAACGTATCTTTTTAAGATATGGTTTTATTTTATATTTGTGAGCTGGATCTTTCTCATGGGCAAAGTTACTGAAGCCCAAATTTAACCAGCTATATATTGAAGAATGAAAACCTAATTTAGGCAGTTGTTCAAGCGATATTGTTGAGTCTAGCCGTATTAGGATTCGTGTGTGTGCTTGTGTTTTGTGAGCCTTTCTTGTATCTCTTTGATGCAAGCTTAGGACTGTGTGTTCCTTGAGTTGTAATCACAATTGTCTCTGAAGCTTTTAAGCAAGGAGATCGTTGTTGTGTGTGTGTCCACTCCAAAGCTTTGAAGCAAGGAGTTTGGATCTTAGTGCTTGTGTGTATTGCTCGAAGCCTTTAGGTAAGAGTGATCTAGTGTTTAGGAGAGTGTCTCCACCATAGTGATTGATTCAACAACAGTGTTGTCTGTACTGTTGAGCTTAAGGAGTGAGTTGGGAACTCATACCTAGGAGTTCCTAGGTAGAAGGACATAAGGATAGTTGCTAGGTGATAAGTTGTAAACGAGGAGTTTGCTGTAAGACTTTGAACTAGGGCTATTAGTGGAATTCCTCCTGGATTGGTATCCCCCAGATGTAGGTTGCAGTTTGCATCGAACTGGGTTAACAAATCACTGTGTGTTTGTTTATTTCTGCACTATTTACTGTTTTCATTATTTGTTCATTTAAGTGGTTAAAGGTGTTGTAACATCGTGTACAACATCGTGTACTGGTGGGCCAGTTTTTTCAATTGGCATCAGAGCAGGCACCCTGCCTGTTTAGGGTGAGATTCAGGAAGTTTTAACTGGCAAAATGGACAAAGAAAGAGGATTCGTGAACAGACCCCCACTGCTAACTGGTTCCAACTATGATAATTGGAAGCCAAAAATGATTGCTTTCTTGAAGTCCATTGACAGCAGGACTTGGAAGGCAGTGTTGAAGGGTTGGGACCATCCTATGATTCTTGACAAAGATGGTAACTCAACAGGTGTTCTGAAATCAGAGGCAGATTGGACAAAGGAAGAAGATGAAGCAGCTCTCAGCAACAATAAGGCAATAAATGCTCTTTTCAATGGAGTAGATACAAATATGTTCAAGCTCATCAAAAAATGTCTATCTGCAAAAGAAGCTTGGGAGATTCTGATGACATGTTATGAAGGCACTTCTAAGGTAAAAATGTCAAAACTTCAACTTCTCACAACAAAGTTTGAAAACCTTAGGATGAAAGAGGAGGAAAGTATACAAGATTTCCATATGAATCTACTTGATATTGCAAATTCCTTTGAGGCTCTGGGTGAAAAAGTATCTGATGAAAAACTATCTAGAAAGATACTCAGATCCCTACCAAAGAGATTTGACATGAAAGTGACTGCCATAGAAGAAGCTCAGGATATAGCTAATATGAAGGTTGATGAATTGGTTGGGTCCCTCCAAACCTTTGAAATGTCTATCAATGAACGAGAAGATAAAAAGAACAAAAGTGTAGCTTTCATTTCAAATGATGATGATGAGGAATCCCAGACTGCTGCTGAAGGTGAAGAAAGTATATCTGATGCTCTTGCTCTAATTGGAAAGCAATTTGGTAAAGTTCTAAGGCATGTTGACAGAAGGGCCAGACAGAATGGGCAGAACATTAGATTCGACATCCACAAACAGCAAAACAATGTGAAGAAAACTAGACCTGAGGAGAAAAGTGGACCAGTCAAAGAAGTGCAATGCCATGAGTGTGAAGGATTTGGACATTTCAGAACAGAATGTGCAACCTTCCTGAAGAAACAAAAGAAAGGATTGTTTGTTTCATGGTCTGATGAAGATTCTGAAGAAGGTGAGGAATCTGCTAGACATGTTTCTGCTATGACTGGGGTTTGTGATACTGTGGCCGATTCAGATGATGATGTGGAGGTAGTGTATGAAGAGCATTCTGATGATGAGGAGAATGACACCTATGAGGAATTACTTGGTCTCTACAATGACCTTCTTGTTCGCTATAAAGAGGTGTGTAGAATCCTGGAGAAACAGAAGAAGACTATAAATCAACTTCATACAGAAAAGGATTTCCAAATTGGCCAAGTGCTGAAAGTTGAGAAGGAGCTAACTCAAGCAAATGCAGACATGGAAGAGTTGAAGAAAAGAGTCAATCAACTGAACTGTGGAGCCAACTTACTTGAGGAAATCTTAGATGGTGTCCCTAGTACAAGAATGAAAGCTATAGGATACAACTACACTGCTCTTAATCAACATCAACAGGACAAAAACACCAAATTCCTTCCAGCTGATGAGGTAATTAATCCATACACTGGGGAAAAGATGTTACAACCTCCTGTACCACATCCTAAAACCTATCCAAATGTTAAGCTTGGACAAGGCCCCAGAACTTTTGCTAACCATCGTCGCGCCCCAGGACACCATGGTCATTCAAGAAAATGGTTCTGTCATCATTGTGGAATGAAGGGCCACATAAGGCCTTTTTGCTACAAATTGTATGGATATCCAAGACATTGGCAACAACCAAAAACTGCTCCTAGAGAGGAACCTGTCAGAAAAGTGTGGCAACCAAAAGCTGAGAACAAAGGGCTGATTGCACACACATCTCTCAGAGCATCATCCAGAGAAGACTGGTATTTCGATAGTGGCTGTTCTAGACACATGACAGGGGTAGAGACGTATCTGAAGGACTTGAAAGGGTATGCTTCTAGTTCTGTAACTTTTGGAGATGGAGCCAAAGGTGAAATTCTGGGGATAGGCAAACTTGTCAACAAAGAGTTGCCTAACTTAGAAAATGTGTTGCTAGTAAAGGGACTCACTGCAAATCTGATCAGTATAAGCCAACTGTGTGATCAAGGATTAAGGGTGAACTTTACAAAAGAAGAATGTCTTGTTAGCAATGATCAAGGAGAAATTCTGATGAGAGGTGGCAGATCCAAAGATAATTGCTACTTGTGGGTATCCCATGAAGAAATACAACAAGGAAAATGTCTACTTGGTAAAGAAGATGAAGTTCAACTGTGGCACCAGAAACTTGGTCATCTAAGCCTAAGTGGAATGAAGAAAGTTGTTACTGCTGAAGCTATCAGAGGGCTTCCCAAACTAAAAATCACTGAGGGAAGTATATGTGGTAAATGTCAGATTGGAAAACAAACCAGGATGTCGCATCCAATGTTGGAACATCAGGTAACATCAAGAACTCTAGAACTTCTACACATGGACCTCATGGGGCCTATGCAAGTTGAAAGCTTAGGAGGTAAGAGGTATGCATTTGTGGTAGTAGATGATTTCTCCAGGTACACCTGGGTTAATTTCATTAGAGACAAATCTGACTCATTTGATATTTTCAAGACTCTATCCACTCAAGTTCAAAGAGAAAAGAACTGTGGGATTGTGAGAATTAGAAGTGACCATGGAAGAGAGTTTGAAAATGCAAAATTTAGAGATTACTGTGCTAGTGAAGGAATTAAACATGAGTTTTCATCACCCATAACTCCTCAACAAAATGGTGTGGTGGAGAGGAAGAACAGGACGATTCAAGAATCAGCCAGAGTTATGTTACATGCGAAAGGTCTACCCTACCATTTCTGGGCTGAAGCAATGAACACTGCTTGCTATATACATAACAGGGTGACTTTGAGAAAAGGTACATCTGCTACTCTATATGAGTTGTGGAGGGAAAGAAAGCCAACTGTCAAGCATTTCCATGTGTTTGGAAGCAAGTGTTATATTCTGGCAGATAGAGAGCAAAGAAGAAAACTTGATCCCAAAAGTGATGAAGGGATTTTCCTTGGATACTCTACCAATAGCAGAGCTTACAGGGTATACAATTTAAAGACCAAGGTTGTAATGGAATCTATCAATGTGGTTGTGAATGATGTGGAAACTGAAAAAGGTGATGATGTTGAACAAGATGTTGTAACATCAGGACCTTTCATAGATGTTCAGGAAATAGAGGAACAACCTGTAGCTATTGAACCTGTAGCTACTGAAGAAAGGATCCCAGAGGAAATTACTGAGGAGATTGCTGATCAACCTACTCAGAGCAAGGGTCCATCAATTAGGGTTCAGAAGAATCACCCCAAGGAGCTCATCATTGGGAATCCTGATCAAGGGATCACCACTCGAAGATCTAGTGATGTGATAGCAAATTCTTGTTTTGTGTCCATGTTTGAACCTAAGAATGTGAAGGAAGCTCTCACTGATGAATTCTGGATTGAAGCTATGCAAGAGGAATTGAATCAGTTCAAGAGAAGTGAAGTGTGGGATTTGGTCCCTAGACCTGACAATGTGAATGTTATTGGAACCAAATGGATTTATAAAAACAAATCTGATGAGAAGGGGACTGTTACAAGAAACAAGGCTAGACTTGTTGCTCAAGGTTACACTCAAGTGGAAGGACTTGACTTTGAAGAAACCTTCGCCCCTGTTGCTAGATTGGAATCCATAAGGTTACTTTTATGTGTAGCTTGCATTCTAAAATTTAAGCTATACCAGATGGATGTTAAGAGTGCGTTCTTGAACGGTTACTTGCATGAAGAGGTTTATGTTGAACAACCCAAGGGATTCATAGATCCAGATTTTCCAAAGCATGTGTACAAATTGAAGAAGGCACTGTATGGTCTGAAACAGGCACCAAGGGCCTGGTATGAAAGGCTTACTCAGTTCCTGGTGAATCAAGGATACAGGAAAGGAGGATCTGACAAGACCTTGTTTGTGAAGGTAGAAAAGGGAAAGTTTATGATTGCTCAGATTTATGTGGATGACATAGTCTTTGGCGGAATGTCGAATACAATGGTTCAACATTTTGTCCAACAAATGCAGTCTGAATTTGAAATGAGTCTAGTAGGAGAACTGACCTACTTTCTTGGCCTACAGATTAAGCAAATGGAAGATACAATCTTCATCTCTCAAAGCAAATATGCAAAAAATATTGTTAGGAAGTTTGGGTTGGATAATGCTAATCACAAGAGAACTCCTGCACCCACTCATCTGAAGCTGACCAAGGATGAAAATGGTGTGAGTGTTGATAAAAGTATGTACAGAAGTATGATTGGGAGTCTATTGTATTTAACTGCAAGCAGACCAGATATTACTTTTTCTGTGGGTGTTTGTGCTAGGTACCAGGCAGAACCAAAGGTAAGCCACCTCAATCAAGTCAAGAGAATACTGAAATATGTCAATGGAACATGTGACTATGGGATGATGTACTCTCACTGTGAAAACTCAAACTTGTATGGGTATTGTGATGCTGATTGGGCTGGTAGTGCTGATGATAGGAAAAGCACATCTGGTGGGTGTTTCTTCCTAGGAAATAATTTAATATCTTGGTTCAGCAAGAAGCAAAATTGTGTGGCTCTATCTACAGCTGAAGCAGAGTATATAGCTGCTGGAAGTAGTTGCTCTCAACTGGTTTGGATGAAGCAGATGTTGAAGGAATACGATGTGGAGCAAGATGTTATAACATTGTACTGTGATAATTTGAGCGCCATAAATATTTCAAAAAATCCTGTTCAACACAGCAAAACCAAACACATAGATATTCGTCATCACTTCATCAGAGATCTTGTGGAAAATAAAGTTGTGACATTAGAGCATGTAGGTACTAAGGAACAAGTAGCTGATATCTTCACCAAAGCACTTGATCCTGTTCAATATGAAAACTTAAGGGGCAAGTTGGGAATTTGCCTCCATGAGGAGTTATAGTAGTTAATGAGCTGTAGGCGTGCAACTGTCATGTTTTCCTTCTCCAATTTATTTTTGCACGCTATCCTAGGAGAATCAAATCAACTTATTTCTTCTCATTATACGTGGTATGTGCTATCAGATGTCCCAACCTCTGGTGTGTTTATCTGTCATGTTTGCATTTATCTACTAATGCATGATGGTTATGATGATGGTAGTTGTAGTTCAGTTGTGGCATGCTTGCCTATTGAAGCATGCGTATGATATGTGTTTGCATGTAGCCTGTCTGGCCTATGTGCATGAGACTGAGTAGTGAAGGGGATCATGAGTATGTGTTGCAAATGCTGCAGGTGTTGAGGGGGAGTAGTAACTCTTGTGGTAGTTGGTGGTGGCTACTATTATCCTTGTATGTGCTCCTTATGTGCGAGAATCTATTTTTCTCTACATGCTGGTAGTATGGGGGAGCGTAGTGATGATATACGTGTGCTAGTTGTATGATAGCTAGCCTGTTGATAAACTTGCAACTAATGCTCTGATTAGCAGTGTGCTAGTTCCTTGCTTGATGTATGTGGATGTGTTGTGATATGATGGGCTATCAAATGTTGGAACATCATGGTGACTGGGAATTTATTTTTCCTAAGGTACTTGTTTGTGAGAGTTCACTTCTCTCTGTTAATGTGCTCTGTGAGGATGGGTAAACCCAATTCCACTGCTACATGTCTCTGGTGTTTTTGGTATGTCTTTGTACTGAAGTGAAAGAAGGGTCACAACCATAAAAATATGGGTAACTTGTGCATGCCTATTTATGGTTGCACACTGAAGACAGAAGACCAAGATACCCTATTGATCTATATTTGATGAGTTATGTATCTCAGGGTGTTATATTCAAGTGTAATAGCTCTATGCACTAGTATAGGCTTATGCCTTATGTCTTGCGATCTTCATGTTATATTACTGGGTTCTGGATATGTTGAGCACTCCCTAGTGCATTTGGATGAAATTGTTCGTGGTACTCTGTGATCTCTCTATGCATCTTTGTCAAATTTGTGGTAAAAAGGGGGAGTAGATGTTACAACATGTTATCTGGCTGGTAGTGGTAAAAAAAATTTATGGTAGATTTTCTATGCTGAAATGATCTGTCATGATATGCTTATGTGTTGGTACCTGATTAATATGCATGATCCTATGTGTTAGTTTATTAAGCATCATTTCAGGGGGAGTACTATGTATGTGATGCAGGGGGAGATGTTGTATGTGATGTTGGAACATTCTGTTTTTGAGTCATCCATGCTTATGTTTGTGATCACTTAAGGCGATGTTGTTTTCTGTGCTTCTGCTGTTGCATGCCTCTGATGTGCTCTAAAGATACGACTGAATTCTGATCTAATGTTTCCTTGAAGGAGTATGTTTGGAAATCATTTTTTGAAGATGTGCTACGCTTCTCTTCTTTTGTGTGTTTATGTTGATGTGAAGAAGTGTTAGTGACGTATGTATCTTTGTAGCCTGTCTGTGTGATCCCAAGTTGTTTTAGCCAAAAATTTGCCAAAGGGGGAGTTTGTTGACTATTTGATGTTGGCTGCATTTTGGTAAAACTATGCTTAAGCAGGATGTGGTAAGCAATGTTACAACATCATTACCTGACGTGAGCGCGCCAGCTGGCGGCAGCATTTAATGCGCGCGGGTTTTATTTTCAGAGAAGATCTTTTCTCTGATTTATCAGTTCTTGGCTTGTGCATCAAGGAAGTTTTATTTCCTAAACATATCTTTCACTCAGAAGATTGTTTTGGGAATTAATATTGAAGAATTATATTTTCTAAACGTATCTTTTTAAGATATGGTTTTATTTTATATTTGTGAGCTGGATCTTTCTCATGGGCAAAGTTACTGAAGCCCAAATTTAACCAGCTATATATTGAAGAATGAAAACCTAATTTAGGCAGTTGTTCAAGCGATATTGTTGAGTCTAGCCGTATTAGGATTCGTGTGTGTGCTTGTGTTTTGTGAGCCTTTCTTGTATCTCTTTGATGCAAGCTTAGGACTGTGTGTTCCTTGAGTTGTAATCACAATTGTCTCTGAAGCTTTTAAGCAAGGAGATCGTTGTTGTGTGTGTGTCCACTCCAAAGCTTTGAAGCAAGGAGTTTGGATCTTAGTGCTTGTGTGTATTGCTCGAAGCCTTTAGGTAAGAGTGATCTAGTGTTTAGGAGAGTGTCTCCACCATAGTGATTGATTCAACAACAGTGCTGTCTGTACTGTTGAGCTTAAGGAGTGAGTTGGGAACTCATACCTAGGAGTTCCTAGGTAGAAGGACATAAGGATAGTTGCTAGGTGATAAGTTGTAAACGAGGAGTTTGCTGTAAGACTTTGAACTAGGGCTATTAGTGGAATTCCTCCTGGATTGGTATCCCCCAGATGTAGGTTGCAGTTTGCATCGAACTGGGTTAACAAATCACTGTGTGTTTGTTTATTTCTGCACTATTTACTGTTTTCATTATTTGTTCATTTAAGTGGTTAAAGGTGTTGTAACATCGTGTACAACATCGTGTACTGGTGGGCCAGTTTTTTCATTTTCTAAGATAAACGAAAAGAAATATTTAATTTACAGATCTGAGTTTTCAAATAATGATTAGATGGTCCACATTTTGACTTTTTAAATTTGGTTCAAAATAAAAAATTAAAATGTGAACCGTTGATCTTGATCTGATGGTTTGAAATGACAAGTTGACAACTGCACGAGTGTAGGTAATACTAGTACAATTTTTTTTTTTTTAATGACAAACTAGAAGTAGTAGATTACCTGAGAAGCAGCATCATTAAATCCACTTAGTGAAGATAAGTGCATGCCAAGGTTTTGGAATAAACCATTTTCTAATTGGTCCACTGAGTTGTGGGTCACATTTCCATTAGAAATGTTATTGTGAATTGCTGGGTTTTGCTGCCCATAATAGGATGGTGCTGAGGAATCATGTGGGAATATTGGGTGTGCCATAGAATTATTTGATTGAAATATCTAAAATTACAAAACAATAAAAAGTCAACAAATTTAAGCTAATAAAAAATGTAATACTTTTTATTTATCTATTAAAAAGCAAATCCATTGTCTAGAGCCCTTAAACTTACATCTTTTGAGATTAGACTCTCAATACTTAAATCCACCCTTGTGTTCACAGTAGCCAATTTCATAGATAGAAACTGCAAACAAAAAATTCAAAAATAAATTCAAAAACTTAATGACCAAGAAATCTTAACATATTATAACCATCATGTGATAATATGCTTATTCCCTCTAATTTTAAATATAATTAAAAAATATACATGTATCTGATCCAAATTTAACGACTGTAGTTTTTTCGAATGATATTAAAAATTTTGCTCGTAAAATTTGAATCAAATACATGTAGTCGTAGTAATTCCTAAGGTTGGAAATTTTGGAAGCATTTAATGATTTATTATTTTAACAAAATAAAAAAAAAGTTATCTATACAGTTATTTTTTATAATCTCAAAGATTATATGCATTATCTTACCTCAACTTGGCGCTGCAATGATTGAACATAGTTTATAATTTCATCAAGCATGAGTGCTTTTCCAGTTACCTACAAGGAATAATAATAATTTCATAACCAAAACTTAGTAAACACAAATTAACCAATCAAAATTCTCTGAATTCTGAATTCTGAATCCTAAATCTATCTTTTTATTACCACACACCTTATTGCAGCCAGGTACAAGATCTTGTAGAAGCTTCATCCTTTCACTAATTTTCTCCCTCCTAACCTATATAACAAAAATTAAATTTACACAATGTCAAAATTCAAACCCTACATAACTATATATCGTTTGTGCATGGTTTTAAATTGCAGTCTGCAATGTGCAATATAACAAATTTTAACATTTTTGCAACCACAATATTTTGTCCACATTTAACTGTAATATAAATGTTCGCAGCGTAACTGCGACTTAAAACCATGATAGTTTGCGACGATTTTGGAATGAAAATGACATTGATGATTCTTACTCTTTCAGCAAGACTATGGCTATCAGTAGCCTGACCTCTTCTTGCTCTAACATGAATGTAATCCTTAGGAGCCTCAGGAGGTTTTATGTTACTCTTATTCTGTTTTTCATCACCTCCATTATTACTATTTGTACCCCCTTTTATCTCTTCCTCTGCTTTCACTTTACCATTTTCAATTTTTTCACCTTCATTTGTTTTCATTCTCTTTGAATTTGAATCTTCAACACCTTCACAAACCTTAATTTAAAAAACAACAATAACCCATTTGGATTTAGGATATGAAATCACCATTTTAATTAAAAAAAGTCAAATAAAATCAATAAAAATAAATAAAAATTAAATTTTTAACTTACCATTGGAGGATTACTAGAAGTTGAATTTTCTTTGGTTTTTCCTTTGGAAGAAACTTTTCTTTTTCTTGAATTCACATAAGGAGAAGGTTTAACACCATTTTCAGAGATTGTTGATTCTTCTTGAGAATTATTATTAACTTCAATTTGATCCTGCAATTGTGAAGAACAATTCATATTTTCTTGTATAACAATTTGAGATTGAGATCCAAGTTCTTTCAATGATGGACTACTTGAAACTCTAGAAAGTTTTCCATTTTCCATTAATGGAGTAGATCTTTGAGTTTGATTCAATTGTGTTTGTGTTGTTCTTCCATTGAAACTTCTACTTCCAAAGCAAGAAAATTTAGCAGCTCTTTCTGCAAAACCAGGATCAGTTGAAAATTCTGCAACAGTTGAGTTCATAGCCATTGTTTGAATGTTCAATTTAGGTGGAGAATTTAAAGGTGTGTTGTAACATGAAGTATTGTATGAATTTGTAGCAATTAAAGTTTGTGAGATCTCATCAGAACAATTACCAATGTTTCCTAATTTACCAATTAATTCTCTAATGACAAAGTTTTCATTTGACATGTTGGAATTTGATGCTGCAGGTGAAGATACCATTGAACTTAGTGCTGAATCAAATTGATTATGAACACATTGATCTGTTGTTGATTTTTCCCATGTTGTTGGTGTGTAAAAACAATCTTGGTTTTGTTGTTGTTCTGATGATGAAAGTGATTGCCATGTTGGCATTGAAGAAGGTTGTTGTGATTGTTCAAAATGAACATTTGTGTTTGAAAAGAATTGATTTTCCATTAAGATAAAAATGAAAATAGATCAATTTAAGAATGAAAATATGAAAGATGAGATTTTGATTATGAATATGAATATGAATGAATTACATTAGAAAGAAAAAAAGGTGAATTGGGTGATGAGGTTGAAGTGATGAATGAAAAGAGTGAATTGGGTGGGAGTGGGATATGAGTGGAAAGAAGATAGTTTGGTTTGGTGTGAAAAAGAAGATAGATCAGTTGGTAAATAAAAAGCTAAGGAAAAGTGGGGAGAGAGTGAGAAGGGGATTGATGTGGTTGTGAGGTGGGGGGACTATATAGAGATCCAGCAAGAACAAGGTTGATTCCAAGTTCCCTATGTTTGACCTTTTGTGTTTATGCTGTTGTTTATAATAGTAACAAGTACTATTGTTTCTTGTGTTGGATTGTATAGCAGTAGTTGTAGTCAGTAATTTGTTACTTTTTGTTTTCTTTATAATCTCTCATTTTCTGTCCATTGTGTAACACAATATTGTTATGATCTAATTGCATATTTTGTCTTATATTTTATCACACTTATAAAAAAGAGTCCTTCTACATAGAAAAAGAGTCCTTCTACATAGAATAGTTTATGATCTAACTTTGATAGAGTTGACCTTGTTTGATGGTGATCATCTTCAGCTCCATTTAGTCCATTTAGTGGATGAGATTTGGATCTGCAAGTGTTCTGACGTTCAAGTCATTAAGAGTGTGAAACAAAGATTCTAAGATAGAAGTAGAATGTATTTGTGCCTTCTGCATAAGAAGACTTTATATAGCCCCTGGTGCAGAGCCAAGGCCATTTAATAGGAGGACGTCCTCATCATTAAAGGTTGTCGGAAAACGGCTGGAGAGTCATGATTGGCAGTAAATGTCAATCTTCCGATGTCGGCTGTTACAGAAGGCGAAACTTCTAAGGCCGTTGAGTAGAGCTGAGGCACTTTGGACCTCAGCGTGTTTTGGGCCGAGTTTAGCATAAGGGAGGTGGATCTCCTCGGTTGATGGATTGCAGACCCAGTCCAGAACAGTTCCGTTAATAGAGATATCACAAAAAATTCTCTTCCCACCCCTCGTGTTTCTTTTCTACCCTCCATTTTTTTTCCCTTATATAAAAACTTCGGAACATGTTTTTCGAAGTTTTTCTAGTTCAAATTTGGAAAAAATTCGGAAAACGCATTCCGAAATATTTATTCAAGGACAAAAAAAATATTGGGAGTATAAAAGAAACATTGGGGGTGAGAAGAGAAATTTTCAATATCACATTGTTTTTTGTTTACAAAGTTGTCAATGAGGATCGAATCTAGGACCTCATGGATAATACACAAACCCCTCACCACTAGACCAAATCTAGTGGCTTCGATATCACATTTTACATGCAAGAGATAAAGTTCGAACATCAGACACTCTACTTTTTTTTTTGAAACAGTATAACATTTTACTTTTCTTTTTTTTTACAAAAATTCAAACACTCTACTTATTCACTTTAAAAAGGTGAAATTCTGCTCACTAAATTACTTGACAAAAAAAGAGTCCTTCTATTTTATTTTATTTTTTGAATAATTTAATTCATAGATTATCATATTTGTTGTAATATTTTTTTTGTGTGCAAGGATTCAAATCGTTACGGTGACAATTTTTCTGCATAATTTTAGTTCTAATTATTTTAAATTAAAACCTTTGTAAAAAAATAAAATTAAAACCGATGATTTTTTTATGAAAAGCCTTCAAATTGAAACTATTATATATATAGAACTCGTTTACAAACTCAATCACTAGGTTATTATTATTTGCTTAAAATGTCTTTTTTTGAATGTTATAGTATAAAATAATAATTATTTTTATATTATTTATAATTTAAATAGTGGATAATTTTTTAGTAAAGGCCCATTTTTAATTTTCAAGAAGAACCTCTAAAAATCGGGGACAGCCCTTAGCGTACCTTCCAATTAAACTTCAATAGTTCATAATTCTCTTCTCATGATGTTGATCAACAAGTACCTCTGAATGAACTTGCACTTACAATCTTGTTATCCCCAAAATTATTAGCCATGCCTCCTTCATACAGTCCCCATGTTTCCTTCCACCATATATATGTCGTCGTGTTACCAAGAAATTTGGAGAAACTGCCCATCCAAACTCCATTATCATTTCGTAGTATGCCACCACACCCAGCAACTCCGACCTCCACCTTTGCAGCACCATCGGTACTGAGGCGAATCCAACCGGACAAAGGAGAAGTCTGCTGTATCTCCCTTAACTTCTTTCTCATGATACCGTTCATAACCTCTCATGGTTTGTGTTTTTAAACTCCTCTACTATAAAATACCAAAGTTTCTAGGCACTAGTATAATTTGGATCATGAACTTACTAATTTCTCCAACGCCAAAGTCAATAGCACTTAGTTGACCAAACAACAATATCCCATTATAAAGTCTTGCATTGTCCAAAGGTTTATTTGCATTGATTCATTGACCATTGGCATAATTGACCATTGGCATAATTGACCAATAAAATACTCGTACATACATTAAAATACTTATATATACATTATTCAATACTAGTATATACTGTATATTATTTTTACTAACAAAAATGTTATTATTGGAACAAGAGAGAGAGAGATTACGGTCGGAGAAGAGAATAGGTGGCCGGAGCAAAGAGTGGTGGTGCCTGGTGGTGGAAGAGAATGAATGAGTGAAAGAGGAAAGAAAAGAAAAAAGATATTAATGAACAATTGTATATGATGATGTTATATTTTTGTCAATGAAATTGTGTTCACATAACATTTCTGTTTTACTAAGCATAACCCAAATTGGATCTCTTTCTCTCTCTAGCAAAACCCAAATTGTATAATTTAATGATACGTTGTTGTTTAAAAGTATAATTTAATGATTATTCACATTTTTATGTGTCTTTAAACTCATCAATTGGGCTGGCCAGCTCTGTTTTAAACATATGCACGATAATAATTAGGACAAATATAGGTAAAGTTTTTTATTCACTCACATAAAATATATAGAGTACATTGTAACAAATTATTATAAAAGGTGTGAAAAAGTTGTGTATTTGATTAAAAAATCAGTATTTTGCAAGAGCACCTAAATTTTATCACATTATTTAATCCGACTTGAAAGTAATTTTGAGCTTGAAGTAGCTAAGAATCGGTGGCAGATCTTGCCTAAAATATTAAAGGATGCGGTAAGACGAAAAACTTGTAGTTAAATTGTTTAGGAACAAAAAATAATAAAACATAAAGGCTTTAATGCAGTTTTGGTCCCCCTATTTTGAAAAATCTGAACTTTTGATCCCTCTATTTTAAAACCCAACTTTTTGGTCCCCCTATTTTGAAAAAACTGAACTTTTGATCCCCCTATTTTAAAAGCCAGCTTTTTGGTCCCCATATTTTAGTTTTTTCGAAATTTTGGCCCCCTAGCTCAGCTTGGCCAATTTTTTGTTGATGTGTCAAACTCATTAATGACGTGGCAGTGACCAATTTTTTCTGTAAATCAAATATTTTGTTTTAAAAATATTAAAACAATAAATAGTTGATGTTTTTATTGTTTAAATATATATTGTTTTAATATTTTTAAAACAAAATATTTAATTTAAAGAAAAACAAATAATGACATGGCAATTGTTTTGCCAACATGGACACTGTCACGTCATTAATAAGCGTGACACATCAGCAAAAAATTGGCTAAACTGAGTTGGGGGACCAAAATTCTGAAAAAACTAAAATAGAGGGACCAAAAAGCTTGTTTTTGAAATAGGGGACCAAAAGTTCAGGTTTTTCAAAATAGGGGGACCAAAAAGTTTGCTTTTAAAATAAGGGGATAAAAAGTTCATGTTTTTCAAAATAGGGGGACTAAAACTGCATTAAATACTGCAACATCTTCCCGCTCCTAAGAAGATCCGCCACTGCTAAGAGTGGAACAATATTTAAATATTGGCTAATTTGTAACAAAATATGAGTTAAGGGACCAATTTGAGTGTAACAAAATAAGAGTGTAACAAAATAAGAGTGTAACAAAATTAAAGTTAAGGGACCAATATGAAACCAATAAATGAGTTAAGGGATCAATTGTCCAATTTAACCTTAAATATTTGAATGTAAACTATGCTATCTTTGTTGTTCAACCTAAAATGAAGACTTAGTTGCACGAAGAATTAGATGATTTATGTATACAAAAAGAACTTTATGTCTATTGTGTGTTTTGTGTTTATTGATGCATGAATAATGAGTTGAGACTTCACTTGAGATTATTTCCTCCGTAAAAGACGGTTGAGAGTATTTGCCGGGCCTTGAACGTCACAGCATCAAAATGTCTCCTCATTTTTTACCTTTTCTTGGAATAAACACTACCATACAATGCAAGCTAGGAAAAACCCCAAGCCATTATAGAAAACATCCATATATAAAAATAGAACAAAGAAAAGCACACCAATCTAAATAGTCATATGTGTGAATATTCTTAGAATTTGAATTTGTCTAAACTAGTTTTTTCTTTTAAATTTGGTATCTTCGCACAAATGTGAAGACTAATATTTTAAATTTTGTGAGATCAAGCGGGCAGCATATTCTTTTTAAGAATTTTTAAGACAATATATGCATATACTTTTAATCGAATACAAGATCTTGATTAAGTTAGAATTGGTTTGTATAATCTCATCTAAATGTTTATGTTATAAAACTATCCTCACTGGTTTGTGCACACATAACACAAACATTAGACATTCCATTCCACGCGTATGAAGTCATGATCTAGTGGGAAGACAATTCAATCACAATAAAATTCACCAAATGTGATTTTTAACTTCCTAAGAAACATGTAGCTTCCACACAAGATTCCAACTACTGGAAACCTTAAAAGGATTCGCATCAATCAATTCATCTATACAAATACAATAGTCAGATTAACAGAGGTGTCTTCAGTACTTGAAAACAAAGGTGTCTTCGGAACTTTAGAAGCCACCTCATGCTTGAACAAAATATTCATCAAGTTCACATTCCAACTCTTGCTATTAGGTTAGCAACGGTCAAATGATCCAACTTGAATCTGTTAATGACCGAACTATCAAAGAGCCACCTTTCTTCCCATAGTGAGATATGTTTGCCAAAGCTAATACACCATTTACGTGTATTTATTAATGATAAAGTTAAGACCAGTACTCTTAGGCTAATTGTTATGTAATCTCTTTCGTGCTTCGGCCCTCCATTATAAAAAAAAATACTTTGCTAAGAATTTTTTATATAATTATTTATAAAAGATAATTATTGCAATTTGAATGATAAATTAGTATTATCTTCATGCCTAAATATAAAAACAATATTTATGTTGACGTCAAATATAAGACAAAATTGACAAAATAATTAGAACTAAAAAAATTTGATATATTGACGTAATAAATTTTTTAATGTAAGTGTTCGTTTAAAATTTACACTTCACGTGCGATAATTAGTTTATATTTTAATGATGGTATTTCTTATATAAGTTTCAAAATAAGATATACAAGAGTTAAGAGTATATTAGTAAATAACTGCAAATACGTAAATATGTAAGGGTCTCAGTTCGAACTTAGAATTTTTCATTTCTTTACTTTTAAGATGTGCGGTATAACGAGTATTGTATTTGACAAAAATAAGAATATTTTAGTTTTAGTAGTATAAAATAAATTATATGTGTAAAAAATATATAAATTATTATATTGTTGAAAAATTGTAAATGGACTTTCAAATGGATCTTATTATTTAGGGACAATCAACGATGCATCTTCTCTAAATTAAAATGATTCTCTTTAATAGAAGTAGGTAACAACTTTTTTATGCTATACTCCATATAATAAGGTAATTGACCTCGAGTTTTGTGTAATTATTTCTTAATCCATCATTGTTTGCAGTTTCTAATTATTTTTTCAGATACAGGAAGAATAATTGTATTTTGTAATAACCCCACAAACAACCAATACTAAAAAAGTACATGTTAGTATTATTTAATTATTATAAGTTTTAAATTTTACTAGTAGTTTTTTCTAAAGTCAAATAATCAATAAAAGAAATAAATAATCTAATCACATAAAGGAATGACTAGTTGGTAAACATAAAGAGCCTAAAGTGGTTACAAAACCAACTTGGTCTAACAATTACGTTAATCATGATTGATCTTGATTCCTAATATATGCTCCTTTTGTCTCTCCTATTACAAGTTGGGTCGTTCCTAATTGCTGTTCCTTTTGTCCTTCTTACAAGTTGGGTTCATTTCACTATTCCATTGGGCATGGTATAGCAACTACCAAGCTATTTGATCCATATTTCTCTTTTAAATATTTGGCTTTTGGAAAGAGGAAGTAACAAGTATCAAATAAAATTTACACACACAATTACAAAATTTTGATCGTATGATTAGTGAATAAATTGAAAGTATGTATGATATGATTAGGCCTGTTCATGGTTCGGTTCAGGCAAAAAACCGAACCGAACCGAACCATAACCATATTCAAAAAATCGAACCGAACAGTTATGATTTATAGCCGAATCGAACCGTACTTATGGTTAAGCTAATCGGTTAACCGAACCGAACCGTTAAGCAAAAAAAAATGTATTTATGGTTCGGTTAACCGGTTAACCGAACCGAACTGTTGAATATTCACAAAATTTTTGAGAATTTTTTAGTTTTTCAATTTAAGTTATGCAGTTCGGTTCAAACGGTTCGATTCAGTTATTAACGGTTCGGTTCACAGTTAATTAACTGTTCAAATTTATTGGTTCGGTTCATAAATTTTCGGTTCGGTACGGTTTGCGGTTCGGTTCGGTTCATGTTTTTTTTTAACAGTCCTAGATATGATATAAATATGATAACGCCATCATATCATGTGTTTGGTGTGTTATATGATAGAATATATATTATATTTAAATGATAAAATTATCCTCGTAAAATAATTACTTTTTTCAAATTATTTTGTAATATTATATTTTATAAATTAATATAAAACCAAATAAGTAATTTTATATTGTTTTTAAAAGAAGTCATTGACACTAGTAAATAATATACTTTTGATTCTTTTAAACAAAATCACAAGTAACTAAATAGTTTTATTGTGTATGTTAGATAAGCTAAATAGATACATAATACATGTTATATGTAAATAACAAGACTGCCCTTGTAAGAAAGTTATATAGTATTTAATTTGTTAAAAAATTTAAACAAATATTCATATAATTCAATATAATTATTAATATTTTTAATTTAATATCAAATAGTTTTCTATTTATATTTTATTAGATTTCAATTTGCATTGTATTTTATATTTTATAGAGGCAAATCAGTAAATTTCTTTCTTATCATATTTTGTTGGTTTTTAACCTAAGTCATAATCAGGATAAAAAATTTAACTAAAGGCAAGATAAGATAAGTTATAGGATTAACTTGTCATATTTTGTTGTATCATCAAACACTCAATTGTGACAGAATATAATACAGTTATCATATTTTATTTCTTATTTTGAACTCAGACGGCCCTTATTGTTTTTGTTGATCTTGTTTTGATAGATATGGTTTATACCCCTCATCAGTCTTTTTTTTCCCTTCATATTAATAATAAGGTTTAATTTCACTTTTTATCCTCTATTTTACCATTCTTGTGAAATTGGTCCTCCCATTTAAAAATCAATCATTTTAGCCCTCTATTTTAACATTTATTGCAATATGTGATCTTAATTATTATTATTGTTTTCTTACAGAAATCTTCTCTCTCGCACACTAACCAAAGTTAATTGGTTTCGACCAATATATATATGAATATACATATATAATAGAGGTGATCGTATCCGAACTAATCTAAAAGTAAAACCGCAAGTCGAACCAATTCAAATCGAAAACCGCAAAAACCGCATTTGGTTTGGATGTATTTGGATGAATTTTTTATTGAACCGCAAACCGCAAAACCGCGAACCGCAAACACCGCGGTTAACCGCTAAAACCGCATTAAGTTTCTATTATATTCCAATACCGCTAAAACCGCATTAAGTTTCTATTATATTCCAATATACATAGCCCGATTATCAAGTAAGTCTGCCGCATTGGTTTGGTTTGGTTGGTTTGGATAACTTTTTAAAAACCAACTGAACCAAACCGAACCGTATGCATTTTTATTTCACAGTTAGAATGATTTTTATGCTCAAAATTGAACCAAACCGCACTGCGATCACCCCTAACATACATAGTTGAAAATAATGGTTATCAAAACTAAAAAGTAAATTTTATATTGAAAATAATATTAACTTTATATATTTTAAATGATTTATTAGACAAATTTTAATATAACTTTATCGTATTTAGTTTTTTAACTACTATTATTTTAGAAACACGGTAATTTTATCATATTTATTTTCTTAATTATTATTACAAAAAATTAATTAACATTTTTCACAAAATAATGGACAGATTAATAAGAATATAAAATGTTCACAATAAAGAACCAACTATTCAGATCAATGGATTAAATAAATATAGAATGTCAGACACCATTCAAATCATGAGAGCCCATGGAGTGGGTGAGGATTATAAAATACTACGTACAATATTTTAATTGTTTCTCACACACACAGTCTGCATACCCACAGATCGATAATACATATATATATATATATATATATATATATATATAGTAGTATATTCTATTAGTATTGTTATTTAATAAGAATTATTTGCATAAAAAGTGAAGAATTCATAAAATTAAAGAATTTGATTAATCTAAAATTGGTTAACCTTATATGGGGAGAGAGATTATAATTTATAAGTGTTAAATGTTGCCACATAAAATTATTCTCTTCTTTACATCAATTTTTTTAAATAAATAGCATTTTTCATATTGTATATGCGGAAAATCCTAATATGTATAACTTCTATAAATGGTTTATCATGAATCAATATTTAAAAAATATTTAAAATAATAATGTCGACATGCAAAAATTGTTTAGGGCAAATGCTACAGTGGACCACCTTCCCAAGTGGTCCACCGTGGATAATTAACTAATATTATTATAATAAATACGAATTTTATAAAATTCATCGTTGGATTAAAAATTTATATCATATAAACCATCCATAAAAAAATTAGAAAAATTGAAAATCATGTGATATGTTATTGAGACCTATTTAATAGTTTAACGTACTAATTATGTGTCAAAATGATTTTCACAATGAATATAAGGGAAAAACCATGTATTCTATAATTGGTCAAAACGCACGGGGTATGTGTTTGTGTTCTGACTATTGTTGCGTACTCATTGTTCAAGTTAGATACTTCTAATTGAAAAGCAAGTTAGATACTTGTGATTGAAATTTAATTTTTAACTTTAATCTAAATTTGTGAATTTTATTTTTAAATTAAAAATTTAAATGTTACAAATTTTAATTATATTATGAAATTTATATTAAAAGTATAATAAATTATACATGATTGGTTTTTTCTCATTCTAATTAAATCTCTTAAAAGTCATTCTCGTGAACTTAGATTAGTTGATAGAAACATTGCATTATATATACAATGATTGATATTTGAATCATGGACCCTCTACTTATTCACCTTACTAAAGGTGGAATTTCTAGCTAATAAGCTTCTTAAAAAAATCTCCTAATAATAAACTAGCATATTAAGACATGTTTGGATAAACAACTTAGATTCTGTTTGGATTGACTTTTTTAAGCTTATGTGAGTTTATCAACTTATATAAGTCGTTATATTAATGTTTAAATAAATTAATAAAAAGTGATTATTACAATTTTATAAGCTACTTATGTCATATTTTAAGCAATTGTATAAGTTTCATGTTAAACCCAATAATAAATATATTATGTGAAATTACTAAAATATAACATAAGTGACTTATGAAATTGTGATAAATATTTTTTATTAATTTATGGCCAAACACTAATATAACAACTTATATCAAGTCGTAGATTTTGATCTTGCGGTATTACTTCATGCTGAGGTACAAACGTAATACTGGTGATATTAATATTTCAAAAATTTACTCTCTTCATCCTAAAATAAATGATTTAATTTTGATTTAGTGTATTATTCATATGTTTTTTTTGTAAGATACTATTCATATGATTTACTTTGACTATATTTTTCTACTAATATATACAAGCAAATATTAATATATGAAATGTTTAATTTGTTTCGATAAGTATTTATAATTTTCGATAATAGATAATTAAATATATTAATGATCAAAGTTATATATTGATCAAACAAGTTATTTATTTTTAGATAGAAAAATAATGATTAAATAAAAGACATTGTAAACATTATTAAATCCCAAAGTTTAAACTAAAAGCAACGGTGACATATGTGTCTAACAAGTTGTACGTGAGCACTACGCACTTTCAAATTTGTCGGAACCGACGAGATTAAAATGAAGTCCATATTATGATAATTACCCGTATATGATTGAGAAGTATTGTAATTTATGAATAAAAAATTTGGAAGAATTAAAAAATAAAAATATGATGAACGAAAATACGAAATAGACAAAGTAGTTAAGTCAATTTGAGTTGTACTTTACAATGAAGCAAAGAAAATCTATATAGCTCTTGCATCAGCAATTTAGTTTTATATTTACGTACGATTGAAAGCAAAAATGATAATATAATTATTGTTTTGTTAAATTAAAGATGGCGTAAGCAAGAAGAATAAAAAGTGAAGATTCATAAGCTACTTATAATTTCAGAGTTTATTTTAATAATTTTATGCTGGGTCGGCACCGAGTTTTTGGAGGACATATGCAAATAAAAGTGCAATTTTTTTTTAAAAAATTATCCCTAATTTAAATTGCAAATAACATAAAAAAAATAAGCATCCTGTAATTAATATAAAAAGATTCATAGTATAATCAATAACAATAAAATATTTCCTAGCTACTTAAGCTGAGTTATTTTTTGAATATTTTTTTAAGTAAATTCATTAATTAAATAATGTATTAAATTTTACACCCTCTAATATATTAATACTATTGGTCAGTAAAGTCTAACAATTAGGCATTTGTAGTTTGCTGTAATATATTAAATTTTACATCTTTTAATTTACTAATATTACTATTATATAAAAAATTGAGGCCTTCGCTTTTAGGAGGCCCGATGTCACGGCACATGTTGCACATGTGTCCGGGACGGGCCTGATTTTATGGTAAATGATAGATTAATTTTAGTTTTTTATTTAGAACTATACTTATCAGTTTTCAATATCAGATCCATTTAAAGAAGATCTGTATCTACGCGTAGGACTTTTGACATTTTTATTTTGTCAAGATTTTTTTATTTTTATTTTTACTAAACGGCTTATATAAAATGGAATATTTTGTTATAAAACGAAAAATATCTAAACATTATGACAGACCAAATGAAATATAATAAAATATAAAATAATTAAAACAAATATATGACGCGTAAGAATTAGGTACAGTGAGAGTAAATTACTAGTATAATAAAAAAAGTGTAAATTACTGTTAAAGAAAAAAGAGTAAATTACAATGACTACTGGAATATTTCACTTTCTATCTGCATGGGGACGAAATTAAATATTATACTTTTTTTTTTGTTTTTTATTGAATAAATATTATACTTATTAAACCTAATAATAGTTATATACTCTACAAGTTAGTGTTACTGGTTTGCCGAGATTAAGAACATTGTTAAAACTTTTAAGAAAAATTCAGATCTTACATGAGGCTCAAAAATTAATATATGTAGTTTTACGTAAAAAGTATTCAGTTCATATAAAAAATAGAAAATAGAAGTGAGTGTCACCGATGGTTGGAACTTAAAATGTATATTCATAATTGCCAATGCCATAAAAGTGTATATTATTAAGGAATAATTAAAAGGACAAAAATATTTTTTTATTCTCGATAAAATAAGGTAAAAATTCTACCCAACACGAGTTAAATGGAGAATGTAGTGTGATACAAAATTTACACATATACACACAAATGATTTTAGTAGGTGCCTATAAAAAAAAGATTTTTTTTATCATTTTAGTTATTTTTTCACACGTCCTATGAATTTATCAAAATATCTTTGTTCATTATTTAAATAACGGATAAACTCCAAAGACATCCTAAGTAGCGGATGTCATTTATAAAAAAATTTCATTTTTATAATATCAAAAACCAAAGTGTGCAAAATCAAAAACAAAAGCGTGTAAAATCAAAAACCATTATTAACTTTATTCGAAAGGGCACTTTATTAGCCGCATCCAGCTCAAAATTGTTAGTATATCACAAGAAAAACGGATTTTTCTCTTCCAACCCTATGTGTTTCTTTTTTAAACCCCATTTTTTCATTTTTGTCCTTATATAAAAACTTCGAAACATATTTTTGGAAGTTTTTTTCGTTCAAATTTTTTTAAAAAAAATTGAAAAACATATTCCGAAGTTTTTTCCAAGACAAAATATTCAAAAAACGCGTTCTGAAATATTTATTCAAGGGCAACAAAGAAAGATTAGAGGTATAAATGAAATTTCGGGGTGGGAAGAGAAATTTTAATGAAAAACATATAAACTACACATAAGCCCAAAATAAGCAAACAAGAGCCCAGCTTAAAGAAGAATAAGGCCCCGTTTGGCCCGGCTTATTTTCCTCTTTTTTTCTTCTCCTTAAAAATAGTAAAGAAGGAAAAAATTGTGTTTGACTTCATTTTTCTTTATTTTTTACTTCTTTACTTTATTTCTTTAATACTTTTAAGGAGAAATAGCTTCAAATATAATTTTATACTTCTCTATTTCGTTTAAGCTAAAATAAAAAGTAAAAATTAAGCTGGGCCAAACGGGGCCTAAGCCTAACTAAAAAAATGGCAATTTAAAACTTGATAGCTTCTTTTCGTTCTTTATTAATCTTTTCGCACGTTTCTTGAAATGTCAAAAACCGAGCGTTGAAAAACCATAAATTTTATAAACAAAATACGGTTTGAGTTGTAAAACTCAATCCATGTTTACGAGATTTTGAATTTTAGAATTTGGATATGATTGGTGGTTAGAATTTCAAATATGATCGGTGGTTAGAATTTCGGATGGTGGTCATAGTCAAGAGACATTGAAATATTCCGGCCAATTGTTTGTCTTGCTAAAGTCTATAAATTAAAACAACAAAATCACTTCCATCACTCATCCTCCCCTTTTCTTGTATTTATTATCTTTTAATGTTAGTTATTTTAAAAAATTCTTGTGTAAACGACTGCATAGTCTATCTTCGACGAGTCGTAAAACTCTTTATTGTTGTTGTCATATCACTTAACTCATTTTATGAAAACACATTATTTATTTAATGTACAATAATTTATGTGGCATGAAGCTTTATTTTCCATTGCATTTTTTTAAAAATAAAAATTAATATTGAAATGTGGGCTGAGTCATTACTACTTGTGTTAAGCTCAATTTGACAGCCCTTGAAGCAAACATGTCAGTCCACTCTAATTTATTTATAAAAATTGCTTTTAAGGTCCCTGGAATTGCTTACAGGTTCCCAAAATTGACGAAAATGTACGATGAAAATATATCAAATTACAGCCTATATGGGTTCCTAGTATCCTACAATCCAAAATATATCAAATTTTTAGGGTTTATTTTTTGGAAAAATTACGTGGATCAGATGATACGAGCCGAAAATGTAATATTTTGGAAGTTTTCTTTCAAACTGGGTTTTTTTAGTAGCAATTACAACAGCTATACTTTCATATCGCATTCAACAATCAACCCTAAATCTACGAAAAAAGATGATTTTTTTTTCACGTGTTGAAGATATGAAAGCAACTATACTTTCATATCGCATTCAACAATCAACCCCAAATCTACTAAAAAATATGATTTTTTTTTCACGTGTTGAAGATATGAAAGCAACATTTTTTTTACACTCACTTGTCATCAAATAACAGGTAATGAGTGTTTTAAACCATTTAATTTTTTGAATTTTTTTAAGAATGTCTGTATCCCTGCATATTAAAAGATATCTTCCTAAATGTGATGGAGAGATATCTTCCGAACCTTAATGAGAATATATATTCCCAATTTTTTATCGCAACTAAGTATTTGGAAGCTACGTTCTCATATGTCATGAGGTTATAATCTTATCTTCTTCTTGCATGAAACCGTTCTTTCCTTTCCTTGCCTTGGAGCGTTTTGCATTACCACTCAATGTAAACTTATCTTCCAAAATTAATAAAGTTCATTTCAGATTGTACAATTTCATACATACTAAACCAAAAACAGAGGTATTTTTGAATTTGTAAAGGGCCAATGAGCAACATGGAAGCCTTAAGAGCAATTTTCGTTCATATATATATCATGTGTTGGCCCATTAAATTGAGACTGATTGAACGAGACCAATCCACTTGACAACTCTAGTCTACTATGTAAATCCTAAAGTTTTATCTCCTTTAAATAAATTGAGAGACACCAAGCCTTCACTCACTTTTTTTTTTTTAAGTCAAGTAGCCTAATGGCTTGAAATTCCACCTTTAAGGTGAATAAGTGGGATGATCGGGTTCGAACCCCGATCCCCTGCATAATAATGCAAATGTCCACCAATTGAGCTAAACTCATGGGACCATTTTTTTTTTATTTTACCGAAAACATAAATAAAATCAAATTAAATATTTGCCTAAAATGTAATTGGAAAAAAACATTTTCTCCATCAAATATTTGCCTCTATTTATTATTACACTAGTATTTTTTTTTTGTTGACAAAGTCAGTCTATAGTACTCTCCGAATCAAGCCCCACAAATTTGATCACTCTTTTCTCTTTCTTTCTCTCTCTTTTTCACTTACACATACCCAATTTCATCGATTTCACAACAACTTGGTTATTCCTTCTTCACAACCAAACCCTAACACAAAGGGCCGCCCCAAACGCCCTCCCCATCATGACGATCAACAAACTCCTCACCCTAGTCCGCCGCTCAACACGGCGGACTCCCATCCTCTCCACTCTCCGATCCACCTCCTTCTCCACCTCCGCTGCCGCTCCAGTCACCCGTTCTCCACCTTCCCCACCACCTTCCCCTCCACCTCCCAACGTCATGATCTACGATCGTTTAGCTGAATCCGTCAAAGCTAAACTCCAACGATTAGAAAATCCAGATCCACGTTTTCTCAAATACGGTTCACCAAAACCCGAAATCCGCGACCATACACAAATCCTCTCCGCTCCTGAAACGCGTGTAACCACTCTCCCTAATGGACTCCGTGTTGCAACGGAATCTAGTCTTGGTGGAAGAACGGCGACGGTTGGTGTTTGGATCGATGCTGGATCGAGATTTGAGACGGAAGAGACTAACGGAACGGCTCATTTTTTGGAGCATATGATTTTTAAGGGAACAGATAGACGTACCGCTAGAGAACTCGAAGAGGAGATTGAGAATATGGGTGGACATCTTAATGCTTATACTTCGAGGGAACAAACTACTTATTATGCTAAAGTTTCGCAGAATGATGTACCTGTTGCACTTGATATTCTGGCTGATATTCTTCAGAATTCGAAATTTGACGAGAATCGGATTAGCCGCGAACGTGATGTTATTCTTAGGGAAATGGAAGAGGTATTGTTGGCTTTTATTGGTATTCAATTCAATACATGGAATATAAATTGTGTGTTTTGTGTTCTTATGATTCAATTTAACATGTTTGATAAAGATTTTGTTTGGAGTGTTTGATGGGAATTTGATGAGAATAGTTATTTTTTTTGGTTAAGCAACCTAATGGTTAGAATTCCACTGAATAAGTGGAGTGTCCCGGGGTTCAAACTTCAGCTCCAATAGCTGACATGTTTAATTATGTGTTGTGTGTGTATTGAGGATCGGGGAAGGAACCTTCCCACCCCAAAAGCAATTCGGAAGTACACATCCGTGAAAATATCTGATTTTTTCATACCATTGTGTTTTTCTGGAATCATGTGCAGTTTAAGAAACCTAGGGTGGATTAAGTTGCTCTCACTTGTTGATTGTTGAGTACATTAGTATGCATTTTCATTATTTTTTGTACATTTTTGATTTGGATGTGTAGGAGTTGGAGTATTGGAGGGTAGGGGTTTGATTGTCTCGTACCCCACTAATATTTGTTGAATAGATGATGTAGATTATTGTCCTTGGAGTTTGGTCGAATGTGGAAATGGAAAAACATATGTATAACTAGGTGCATTGGTGTAAAGAATAGTTCAGAATTCATAAGTATAGTCCTATTCATGTAGTTAAAGGTAGAGAGGACCAAGGAAAAGCCTTGTAAAGGGATTCAGAGACCCGAAATAGGGACTATAGTAGGACTTTGAGTTTCATGATATTCTATTCCTTATCATTCTAAAAAATTATTAATTATATAGTTTACTTGAAACGAAAATTTGTTAGTCTGTTTTCCTTTTCCTCTAAAACTATCCCCTTCATCCAAGCAAAGTTCTAGTTTGAAAATGTGTTTGTTATTTTTGTAATTTTTTTGCGGCTTCCTAGTTTCTCTTAATTTTTCATGTTTGGTTCTCATTCTTTTTCCTTTTGTAGGTTGAGGGTCAAACAGAGGAAGTGATCTTCGATCACCTACACGCAACTGCTTTCCAGTACACTCCCCTGGGCAGAACCATTTTGGGACCTGCTCAGAACATCAAGACAATCACCAAAGCTCATTTACAGGACTACATTCAGACACATTACACTGCTCCCAGGATGGTATGTAGATAATTGATGCGGTTGTGTCTTATGTGTGTTGTTACTGATGTGTGCAGTCCTTAACTGTGAAAGCACATTCTTTTTCTAACTTGTACTCGGTATATAGATTTTCTTTTAATATCTGAATTTGGAAGTTGGCCTGATGTCTGTTTTCTGCGTGTGTCTGCTTTTCAAGGTGATTGCTGCATCTGGAGCTGTAAAGCATGAAGATTTTGTTGAGCAAGTGAAAAAATTGTTTACTAAGTTGTCAACTAATCCCACCACCGCATCTCAGTTGGTCGAAAAAGAACCAGCAATTTTTACTGGTTCGGAGGTAAGAATGTTAATATTAATATTGAGCACATTTGAAAACAGGTTCGAATGCTTTATGATGATACTCCCCTTGCACAATTTGTTAACTATGTTCATCTACTTGTTCTGAAAACAGGTTCGAATGCTTGATGATGAAATTCCCCTTGCACAATTTGCAGTAGCTTTTGAAGGTGCTTCTTGGAAGGATCCAGATTCAATTGCTCTGATGGTCATGCAAGCAATGCTAGGTTCTTGGAACAAGACAGCCGGAGGTGGAAAACATATGGGGTATGGAACCTGAGAACTCTCCTCCCACAATTCCCAAAGTAAAATACCCCTAATGATACATGCCTAATTATTTAAGTTTTAACTGTGAACAGTTCTGAGCTAGCACAGCGAGTTGGCATTAATGAAGTGGCAGAAAGCATGATGGCTTTCAACACCAATTACAAGGACACAGGTCTTTTTGGTGTTTATGCTGTTGCTAAGGTAAGCTCTAATGTAGTTTTTTTGGAGTATTTTTCTAAACAAAGTAACATATTAGTACTTCCATTTTTAAAACTTGCATGCAAACACGAGAAAAGACATGGATTGTCTGCTACCACCAACGAACATCTATCCCCCTTGTAGTTTTTCTTAGATATACAGTGAAAGAAAAGTGTTAGCAACACTCTTTTCAACACTTTCTCTAATACTCACTCTCTAATTGGGTGAAACTCATGCGGGTCTCACCACTTTATGTGGGACCTTTTTCCAAAGTGAGGGACCTGTATTGATTTCAACCAATTAGAGAGTGAGTGTTGAGAAGAGTGTTCCTAGTACTCCTCACAGTGAAATTATATTCTAGGTCTGTTTGATTAAATCTGTCAATTGGTCTTATATTAGAAATTTTTAAATTAAACAAGTCTTTAATTTTAATAAATTATATATACACACTTATTTGAAAACTTAAATAACCTATAAGATCCACTGAAGATAACATCACTGAAATTTGTTAAATGACATATAGTTATCCAACTTTTTAGATGCTTATGTTTATATATTTTTGTTAAAGTCAACATCATTGTATTGTGATTAGAACTTAAAATTGTTAGAAGTATAAGGGCTACGTTAAAACTTTTAAACTATATGTACTTAAACTTAATTTCGATGAAATAATAAGGACTTACAATGCAGTAAGTCCTTCTATCCATTTTGTTTAAGGACAAAACGTACATGCATTGCTTTAGGTGCATTTCTTGCTGTTCCACTCACAAAGAGGTGGTTTTTTAAATTAAAAAACAGTTTTCTTTTATTTTTTTAAAATTAAAAAACACAAAAAAACCACCTCTTTGTGAGTGGAACAGCAAGAAATGCACCTAAAGCAATGCATGTAAGTTTTGTCCTTTGTTTAATTTATTTTCTCCATTTTGTCGAATAGAATAAAAACTTAAGCTTTTAAGTCGAATAGAATACCATTTTGTTTAATTTATTTTCTCCTTTTATCCAAGGACTTCTAGTTTCCTTTTATTGTCATTAATTAATTGTGAAAATATAACAGTTAATAGTGTCTTTCTTTGCAATATGTGGTGGATGAATTGATAGTTTGACGTTTGTGAAAGCAGTATGCTTAGGTTGTGTTAATTGTTGAAGATACAATATTGTATGCATGCTCCAGCTCGACTAGCTTATTATCTTTTTAATCATATCTCTACCCCTTCATTTGTTGTGCTTTCAGCCGGATTGCTTGGATGATTTGTCCTATGCAATAATGTATGAAACTACCAAGTTGGCTTATCAGGTTTCAGAGGATGATGTTACACGTGCTCGTAATCAGGTAGGCTTCTACTTGATGTAATGATTTCCTGTTGTGCTAATTGAATGTGACAATGGAATTTGGCTCATGCTTTATATTAGTTTAGCATTTTGCATCATCTGGACAATTACAATACATGCAATTGTTCATTGACGAACATATATAACCTAAATTCATCACTTCCTCAATCTACTTCTTTGAGATAGTTATTAGTTTCTATGAGATATGAACTTATGTGTAGACATGATTAAGAATGCGAGGTTTGTGTTGGAAATGTGTGTTCACATTCTCCACAGCACAAACATTTGTTGTAATATTTGGTTTTCCTGTAGTTCATTTGATTGTTGAATGTGCCTTAATACTCCTCAATCATCTATGTTGTTTTTTAATTATTGTTTTTTATTACATAAATTTTTATCATAATTTATGTTGTGTTGCTTGAAATTAATTTTTGCCCCTGCACTCAGTGCTATATATTCATTTTTACATGTTTTTTTTACAGTTGAAGTCTTCGCTTCTGCTTCACATTGACGGAACGAGCCCTGTAGCTGAAGATATTGGCCGTCAGGTACCATAGACCTTACATCTAATGCGCCAAGAAAATAGTGACATGCAAGAAAGTTTGTTGTGACTTCACTCTGTAGTATTTTATTACGACTTTAGGCTGATTTTTTTATAACTAATATCACAATAATGAAAACGGTACTAGTTAATTAACTGAAATTGAAAGCCCGTTTGTTATAGATTAAAAAATAAGTGATTTTGACCTTAAATAATTTAGAGATTATTTTTTAGAGATTTTACAAAAAATCAGAAGCTATTTGTGTTTGTTTACCTTGATAAAAATTACTTTTTATAAGGATATTTTTGGAATATTAAAATTTATGTAAGGATATTTTTGGATAAAAAATATCTCCACCTTTTGATTATTGTTTTCTCTTTCCTCTAAAAAAAATCTATTTTTAATTAAGCTACTATTTTTAGCTGTTTTTAGATTATTTTTAGATTCTGATTATTTTTAAAAGCTATAACAAACGGACGTAATATTCTTAAAAGTGATTATTTTTTTAAAATAAGTGACTTTTTTTAAAAAAAAGCTATAACAAACGGACTCTTAGACAGTGAAACTTAATCTGATATTAGCATTGTTACTTGTTTCTGCTTGCATGCTCTGTGCTACCATTTTTATTTCATACTTATTTGTGCATGTTTTCCAGCTACTCACATATGGTCGAAGAATCCCATTTGCTGAATTGTTTGCAAGAATTGATGCCGTTGATGCCAGTACAATTAAACGTGTTGCAAACCGATTTATTTATGACAAGGTAATATAATGATTGAAATCTATCTTACTTGGTGGTAAAGATACCAATTTTATTCAGAACTAATGGTCTTTTCATATGTCTGTCTTGCAGGATGTTGCTATTGCTGCCATGGGCCCTATTCAACGTTTACCTGATTACAACTGGTTCAGACGCAGAACCTACTGGAACCGTTACTAGTTCATCTTATTTTTCTGCTTAATTTAAACTTTATGGAATGTCTGGCGTAATGTTTGTCCAAATTTACTCCATATATGCCTCTGGATGGCTTGCTTAGGCCGTCAAATTTTCATTTTTTTGCTATAGGCCTTTGTTTTTGTAATATTTATGCAATAATAAATATGCTGTTGTCCATGATGTAAATGGCATCAATTCATACTGCCCTAATTCTTGTTTGAGAATGTATTGCATTGCCTTAAAAGTTGCTTGGTTTCTCTCGAACTCAACTCTAGATTCATTTAGTAATGCATTTTTGGATGAATTTGTGCATAGCATTTATAGTCAATCACCTGTTACTCTATTTTTATTCCCCCCTTCAGTAGGTTGCTTTTTGTTCTGTTTTCATCCATTATTGAGAACTATACATGGTGAATTTAGTTGATGAAATAAAATCGTTGAACAATACATTCAAATCACATGGAAAACTCTGAGAACTTGCGCTACACGTTTACATCCTAGCTTGATTTGCTTCAGATTTGACATTTGCCCAAGCAAACGTTGGCTAATCTTTGAGCGAGACCTTTCTTTGATAAGGGGATGATATTTTGTTAGCGCATGATGGAATCCTTAATCTCTTAATATACTTTCAACATCCCAACTGATATACTATGCTGTACCTTCAAGCACATCTGGTCTTGGTTCTTAATATTTCAAGAACTCCATTCAGTCTCCACCTGAATGGTAATAGAAAAATTTCCTCAACAGTCAAACTCAAATCAAAAGACACATCTAGGGAAAGAATCAAAATTCATTCATGGTAACCATTTAGGATAATTCCAGGTTTATCTTTCATTATTAATCTCTTTAGTGCCAATCTTCAAGGGAAATTAGCTATACCCCTAATATTCCAAACTATGGACTTCATCTAAAAGAATTGGGTTGGGTGACCAACTTTTGATCTGGTTTCATACTTAGCCTTACTAGCCGGAGAATTTTGCTTATTTGATTTCTTTTTTGATCTTGCAGTAAGCCAGTAACTAACTTAAAGCCAGTGGGATCAACTTAACAGTTTTTTAATTTTCTAACTTTGCCTACAATCTAACTTCACTTCTTCATCCTCAATCATATTAGCCCAAGATTCCGTTAGAAACTCCATGTCTTTTTGCACTCTCTCATGAATCCTTTCCTGGTCACTGGTCAGTCACCCCCTTAGTTGAAATTCTAGCTTCTTCATCACTAGCTAGCTTGTGTTGCATCAACAAATTCAAAGTCTTGAGAGCTAGTATCTAGCTCACATGACTGCATAATCTAGTTCGGGTTCAATTCTGACATCAAGTTATTTCAACCTTCTCTCTATCAATCGAACGCCAATCATCACTGGACCAACTAATAATTGATATATATTGCTTATATTACCTTCGTGTCTATAAAAAAAAAACCTATTCAAAATTCAAATTGCATTAATTATTATATTTTACATATATATTTCTAATTAAATGAAGAGGAGAAAATAAATTTCTATATTTTATTAATTTTTGTGCTTTTATCAAATAGAGAAGAAGGTAGTAGTAGTACACAATTGGTTTATCCATTTTTGTCCCGGATATACCAAGCATCTAAGATAAAAATGAACACACGTTGAAAGAATGAAAAGTAAAACCAGTTACTAGTAACAACTTTTCCAGGAATATTCCATTAACCAAATTCCCACTATTCCATTTCTATCCCTTTCAAAAACCATCACCATTCGCAACTTCTTCACAATCAAAACTTTCTTCTCATTTCAAATTCACCTCAAAATCCATGGCGATTTTCTCTACAAACAAACGAATCACTAACCTCTTCAGCGATATCGCCAGAGCTCCACTCGTCGATTATTCCGGCGACGATGATTCCCTCTCCCTTTCTCATCTCGTTCATAGCTTCCTCGAAGAAAACACCAACGTCAATGATGACTCAGTGGCTGACGAGTTTGACTCCGACCGAGTCGACTCCGACTCGGTGGATGAATCATCTGCGTTGAAGAGGTTAAACGCTGTGTTCTCAAACAATGCGGATAACTACAGAAACAAGCTTCGCGAACACGTTTCGGAAGCTTTAGAAAACTTCGCGTTTTTAAGAGAGAGAAACTTTTCGATTTTCCGGCGAAGCGTGGCGGCGTTTTTGAGAGAGAAAGGACACGACGCGGCGGTTTGTGTTACTGCGTGGGAGGCTTACGACGGTACTGTAACTGCGGGTAGCCATGAGTTTATCGATGTGGTACGAAAAGGATCTGCCACGTGGCGGTATTTAGTGGAAATTGAATTTCGCGCTCAATTTGAAATTGCGAAACCGACGTGGCAGTTCTCGGAGATTTTAAATTCCGTTCCCGGAGTTTTCGTCGGAGGAGAGATTGAGATGAAACGCAGCGTTTCAATTTTGTGTGATGCGGCAAAGAGGTGTTTTAGGAGTAGAGAGGTTTCAATTCCGCCGTGGAGAAGAAACCGGTTTATGCAGAATAAGTGGTTTGCGCCGTATGAACGAACCGCTAATCCGGTTCAGGGAAAACCGGTGAGGGTAACGGCGGTGAACGGTGTTAGTTGTAGGTTGTTGGGTTTTGATGACGTGGTTATGGAAACTAGACGGGGAGGAGCGGTTACTGTTCGTACAAGATGATTGGAATTAAACTATTGATTTGTTTTGATAAAAAAAAATATTATAGTTTTATTTTTTAAGATGTGATTTTTGAGTTTGCATACACACTTCTTTATGTTAATGATTTTTTTATTTTCGTTCTTATAAAGAAATAAAATTTTTTATTTAATTTTTTTATATTTTCTTTCTAGTCCTAAATAAATAAAATTTTGATATTTTTTAAATATAATATAAACTTATATATATATATATATATATATATTTTTGACAGTATATATATATAACATATATATTTAATATAATATAACGTATAAATATAATATAGACACATGTGATGATCATATAGCGAACTGTTCTTTCGCATTTTACTAAAAACACATTTTAAACACAAAAACATCTTAATATATATGAAAACAAATCTAATTTGCCGAAAATTTTTTGAGATAAAAATTTGTGATTTTTTATAAGGACGAAATGAATAATACTTCATATGCATGTGCAATAGCATCTATCATGTATGCTATGTTATGTGCTCAATTAGATGTCTTGTATGCTTGTGCGATGTGTAAGTACAAAAAAATTAATTTTTATAAGTCTCAACAACATACAACTCTACTGTAAAACCAACAAAAAAACTATTATTCGTGAAGCAATCCATCAAATAATGAAAGTAAAACACCAGCCAAACTCAACCAATAATTACATCCATTTATTTGGATTGTGCGGCTGCGTCAATCTAAATGTTAGTTTGCTTTGCAGCCTTGCAGAGCTTTACTACATTCATTCAATAAATTTGGGCTGCTTAGAAGACTGTTCTAGCGCCAAAAATGTGTCTTCTAAGGAGTACAAAGGGTTATGAGAATCTTTAAGAGTTTCTTCAAGGTATGAGCTAATTCATTTCACTTACATTTTATTTATTTATATATTCAGTTAAACTCTAAGAGTGAGTTTGGATGAGGAAATTTAATTTTGAGATACCATGGATTCATTTTAATTTCTTTCATTTTCAAAATTTATTGTTTGAATAAGACCATTGAATTGCTTCATTTTCAAAATTAGTTGTTTGGACAAAGTAAAGAAATTGATTTCATTTATTAAAATTTTGCTTCTTAATATTTATTTATTAAAAATGAAAACATTTTTAGTGCTATGTTCGTTCATACCATCTTCTTTTTGATTTTCATGTTGTTTGAACTTAATCCTAGAAGAGCGGTCAGACTTGCTTTGTATAAACCGCTTTATTTACAAGTGTTACTTATATTTGAGGAATGAGTTATAAAATCATTTTATTATAGTGATTAATTTATACCTTTAACAATGGATGTACCTTAACTTATACAATATTGCCCACATTTTCTTATGTATAATCTTGTCAAATTTCGGATTACACAATTTCAATTAAGCATAAAAATATAAAAGTACTAAAATATGTAGCAACTTGGAACATCAAAGGATACAATATCTTGTAAACCCCAAAACAAAAGGGGTCAAATCTCTAAACAGCCCCAGAGAGGGGTTCGACGGTGATGAGGCGGTGAAGATCTCGTGAGCACCATCAGAGCACTGTAGCTACATTTTGTCTGATGAGAATTGAATGTGTTAGGGGGAAGGGAAGAGGCAGCTAAGAGCTGTATAGACAGGTCTGAGCATTTCTACGAGGAGGAAGACGAACGAGGTAGCAACGACAGACGAAGAAGAATGGTGTTTCTGTGAGACGGCTAGATCATAGTGTTTCAAAGAAGAAGGAGCGTTTCTATTTTCAATCTAAAAACTTATTAGTTCCCTATTCACTCATATACTATTAATGTTCTAAATTTGTCTCTAAGAGAATCACTAAAATATACATTAATTTATTAGTAAAAACTAAAACTAAAACTATGTGCTTAATAATTTTGTAGGGATAAAAACATTTTACTTTTTTCATAAGGACCAAAAAACCAAAAGTAAAATTTAATAATCATATAAAAATTAAAAATATATTTAACTCTTAAATTTTTTTCAAAAGCACGGGTTCAAAATTCACATTTTAATGTTTAAAAAAAAATAAATCACATTTTAGTGTGTGACAGTGTGAGAGTAGGAAAAAAAAAAAAAAAAAACTAAACTACATCTTTGGTCCCTTAAGTTTATTTTAGGTTTTAATTTGGTCTCTTACGTTTAAAAAGTTTCAATTTGGTCCCTTACGTTATCAACGTTTGTATTAGTTGGTCCCTTCCGTCAGATTCCACTGTTCCACTGTTTCAATTGGACACGTGTCAACGTGTCAAGGTGTCCACGTGTCAACCCACGTGTGCAAACTGTCTGCCACATAAGCAAACCGTCTGCCACATGTGCAAAAACTGACGGAAGGGACCAAATTGAAACCTAAAATAAACTTAAGGGACCAACTTGAAACTTTTTAAACGTAAGGGACCAAATTGAAACTTAAAATAAACGTAGGGACCAAAGGTGTACTTTAACCCAAAAAAACAACTTTGAGGGCCTGCTGCATTACGTAGCATTCGACACTTCCAATGTTCCAACTACTTTGAACAACTTCACATAAAACACAAAACAACATTGTTTCCATCGAAACATTTCCAAGGTTTTATTTCTATTTCTCCATCCTCTTTACTCTCAAACCCTGTTTTTTGCCATTTTCACTTTAAAACTCTCTCATTTCTCTCTCTCCACATTGATCCCTTTTATTAACAATAAGGTAACAACACTTCACTTCCTATGATCTTTTTCTTGTTTTTATTTGTTTTGTTTCTAGAATGCAATTATGTAAATGTTGGTTCTATTGTGAAACATAGCTTTAATCTCTGTGTAGGAAGTAGGAACAATGTTTAATGTGATTGTGTTGATCTTGATTTAAACACTTTTATTATGATTTGCCATTGGAAATTTTAATCAAGTTTTTGGTTCAATGGTGGAAATTTATGTGGATCTAATAATTAAAATTAAGAGGGGTTTTCATGTTTTTTTTTTATTTTTTTGTTTAAGGGTTAGTATGAAATCAATAAGCTTCAGTTGGAATCTGTGATTAATGTAGCAAAGGGCTTTTCTTAGATGCTTTTAATTGGTTTAATGTTAGATGCATTTTGCTCCTTTTGAAATTCATAATGTTAGATTTAAGTTTATGAATCGAAGTTATAAGGTTTATTTTGTGATTTTTTTTAAAAAAAAAAGGTTTATTTTGCGATAATTATAATTAAAAGAATGCTTGATGTAAAGTTGGAGACAAAGAACCCGTTTGGATTTACTTATTTTTGAGCTTATGCGAAACAACTTATACAAATAAATAAGCTTTAAGTATTATTGTAAGTTTTTCAAGGTAGTTTATGAAAAAAAGCTTATAAAAATACAATTTTTCTTTGTAAAAACTTATGAATTAACATAAAAGTTTATTTATTTGCATAAGCTATTTTCATAAGCTCAAAAATAAGTCGAATCCATACGAGCCCAATATTGGGTTTGGACTAATGGAAAATGTGTTATAATTTTCTGGTTTTGATGTTAGATTTTTGTGCAGGTTAAGGCATTCTACACTCAGATTAGATTCACTCAAAATGGCAACGACAACAACTGTTTCTAATATTTCGATTGCAATGTCAAGACCTAGGATTACCTCATCACAAAAGTTAGGTCCTGCAATTCTTGGATGCAGGGTTAAGGTTGGCTCATGTGATAAACTAGGAAGTGTTTGTCATGTTGCATCGGTGAAACCCTTCCACCAGGCCTCAACATCACGTGCCTCGAAATTTGAAAAGCTCGTAACAAAGGCGATGTCTGAGTCAAGTTCAAACAAGCAAGTTACAGGATTGCCAATTGATTTGAGAGGTCTCACTTCTTTTTGTGTGGATCCTTCATATAATTGTATCTATTTAGCTTTTGTTTACATGATTGTCGCGCGCGCGTGTGTGTGTTTAACTTTGTCATTTGAGGATTTCTTTTTAATGGTGTCTATTGTTATATTTGATTTGACATGACACAAGTTTAATATTATGGCTCATAATATACGGTAACCATATTATAAGAACGAGTAGCACTCCACTGAAAGTAATGTTATGTGTAGGTAAAAGGGCATTTATTGCTGGTGTGGCCGATGACAATGGATATGGCTGGGCGATAGCAAAATCTCTTGCAGAAGCAGGAGCTGAAATTCTTGTTGGCACATGGGTGCCGGTAAGTAAATATTACAAAATCCAATGTTGTCGGCAAAATGTTGAGCAAGTTACTATCTTTCTGCTATATGCTACTTAGTACAAAATGTTGTTGAATAGAAGCTATAGCAGTGCTATCTATAGGCACTGTTGTGTAGCGGAAATGCGGAATTTGAACTAATAGCTATTTTCCGCAATTTGAGACTGACAACACTCTGAAGTCAAGTTATATTAGTGCAATGATTTATACAACCAGTCAGGTACTAACTTTGAACATTTTTCGTGTAGGCTCTAAATATATTTGAGTCCAGTCTACGACGTGGAAAATTTGACGAATCACGCAAGTACAACTTTTAAACATTGCTATGTTGATTTTCCTTTCTCAATAAATGCAAAATTTTAAGTATGTTGCTAACAGGTAACTTTCCATTTGTCAGGTTACAAGATGGATCTTTGATGGAGATTACTAAAGTATATCCCTTGGATGCAGTCTATGATACTCCCGAAGATGTCCCAGAAGATGTAAGGAAAATGTTCTTATATTTTATCAAACGATACAAAAACTATGCGCAAAATATATCATCATATATTTTCTATGAAAATTGTATAGGTGAAAGCTAATAAGCGCTATGCCGGAGCTTCAAATTGGACTGTCCAGGTATATATTGATCCTTCCGTCATCTATACTCGTTCATGTATCAGCTTGTGTTTGAACATAAGGCTAGTTCTGATAAGTCTAACATGCATTTGTATTTCTTTATAGGAAGTTGTTGAATCTGTTAAGAAGGATTTCGGCACTATTGACATACTTGTGCATTCACTTGCTAATGGACCAGAGGTATATATAATTATCATTGCAGTAATGAGATTTCTTGCTAACTTTTGCATTGCGCCTTAACAAACAAATCAACTTTGTTATAGGTCAGCAAACTATTGTCCGAGACATCTCGGAAAGGATATCTAGCTGCCTTGTCTGCCTCTAGTTACTCGTATATTTCTTTACTAAAACACTTTCTTCCAATCATCAATCCAGGTAAGTTTGTTACCTAAGACAGATGACATTTTGATTCTAAATCCTTCAATATATTTGTTCTCACCGGTATATTTTGGTTATAGGTGGGGCTTCGCTGTCTCTAACATATATTGCTTCAGAGAGGATTATTCCTGGGTATGTTGGATATGCTAAAGACCTGTTATTTTGTAATTTAATAAAAAATAAAAATTGACTGACGACATTTTGAACTGCTTGATATGCAGATATGGTGGCGGTATGAGTTCAGCTAAAGCTGCTTTGGAAAGTGATACCAGAGTGAGTTTAGCTTTTTCTTTCGACAAACTGTGATATTACACACATAAATATGTCGATATGTCGGTTTATGGTATTTTCATGCTCCTAACCTCGCCACCCTCTTATTTGGATTATATATATTAGGTGCTTGCTTTTGAAGCTGGTAGAAAAAAAAGAATCAGAGTCAATACTATATCTGCAGGTATTGTTGATGGCTTTTCATATTGTAAATTTTTTTATATTTTGGTTGTATTTTATTAACAACTAGCATTGTTAGTATCTAATTCCCTGCGAAGTGGAGATGCCCGATATAAAATAAAATGCTATACTAATCATCAGAACTCCACAATTGACAAAATTATTGAAACTAAGCCGTATGATGGAGAATAAAAAAATATATTTGCTTGAGAACCAGAGAGAGAGATAATAAGTTAGAGATATGGTGACAAATCTTGGAAATACGTGGTAACCGCATAAGTGGACGTAAATTAGATGATATGGAATGTAAGTTTAACAAAGGACAAACAATTTTTAATGTAGAGGTGAAAATTGTAGAACATACAATACCACCAGTCTGATGTCTTAAGTACAGTTGGTCTATCATTCAACTTGAAAGGGATATTAACTATTAAATCGAATATGGATTGTGTGCAGTCAATATCTGTGATTGCATGCAGTCGAAGAGATAACAGTCGTCTGATTAAGATCGGACGGTTCAGATTTAAAAGTTAAAATATTTATATTTTAAAAACGTAAAACTGCATCAAGATCTGAACCGTCTGATTTTTTATCAAACAGTTCAGAGCAGCTGACTGCAGCCTGACTGCATCCAAACCAACTGCTCTGAATCCATTTCCCTATGGAATTGAAAGAATACCTTTGGTCCATCATTCAAAGTGAAATGGCCGAAAGTTTCAAGTGTAATATGGATTAGAATGTTAGTGGCCGTAAAAAACCAACAAGAAAGTATGTAAACTTAGTGTCAAGAGATGAAAATGTTAACAAGACAAGATAGGAATTGAAATGGAATCATTTAGAGACAAAATTAGGATAGTTTCCATTATAGAGAAAACGATAGAATATTGTTGTATATGGTTTGGACATGTATGGAGAAGACCTATAGAAAGCATTGATCCAGCTAGTTCCCACCTAGACCTAGTGTTGTTATTAACTTTTTCCTCAAAGTTGGATTTTTGCCTGTCAATGAATTTACCATATGCTGACAAACTACGAAATCCAAATACTTCAAAAATGGAAGAGTCTCGGTGTCCGACACGTATCTGATATTGATACGCGTCTTATACTTCTTGACATGTACCAGAAAAGTATTCGATAAGAATTTAAATAAATTATTTTTAAAAATACTTTTGCCGATACTTCTCAGATACATATTCGACACTTCTTATCATCTAAAGGCACAATTGTCATTTGGATATGATACATGTTCAATGTCTTACTAACTACAGACACAAAAATTGTATGTTTTTTGTCACAAACTCATAGTATAAGGGCCCGTTTGGATATTGACTTATTTTTGAGCTTATGAAAAATAGCATATGCAAATTTTCGTTAGTGAAAACTATTAAGCTTCCATAGTTCAAATCCCTCTTAAGCTTATGCAAATTTCTCGTATCCCTGTATCCATGTCATATTATACTATGTATCCGAGCGTTTTAGTTGACAAACATGTTGACATAAAATGTTTCAAATGACTAGGTCCACTTGGTAGCCGTGCTGCGAAAGCAATCGGTTTCATCGATATGATGATTGATTATTCATTTACCAATGCACCATTACAGAAAGAACTACATGCAGGTAATATTATTACCAATTTACCCTTTAGATTCTTCCTTTCTGAGATGAACATTATTTTCCGTCTTTTTGGTCTGCAATTACTGACACTTTGGAGTATTTGTAACAGAGGAGGTAGGTAACACTGCTGCTTTCTTGGCATCACCCTTAGCATCAGCTATCACAGGCGCTGTTATATACGTCGATAATGGACTAAACGCCATGGGAGTTGGAGTCGACAGTCCGATATTTAAAGACCTTGACATTCCAAAGGACCAACATTGATATTGAGATTGAACTGATTAGTTTTTCTTCTCTACGAATCCTGATCCTTCTATTCAACTAAGACGATACGGCTTGTGATGATGAAAAAACTATTAAGAGTTAGTTTTTACAGTTTTATAAATTAGTAAGTGGTTGTTTGAACTTCATAATCATTGATTTTTCATCAAATTTGATCCACTTTGCATTGTCCTCTACAAAATGTATCTTATAAAGATTTAAACATCTTATATACAATTTGGAAATGAAAGCATTGAAGAGAAAGTTAAGAATGTAAAAGATTTATGAAATTGAAAACATACTATTAAGGAGGTAATTTAGATAAACGCTATTTTTATTTAGAAACACAAAAAGACAACTATAGGTGACATCGTTAAACATGTTTTTGTTTGGCAAACCAAACATGTTTTTGTGTTAATGACTTTGATTTTTGGCGAACCATGTTCCACTTATTTGTAGCCTACCACTTGCTATAATGTTAAAGGATGTTAATTAATCAATAAGCAAAATTCATTTTTATGTTTTCCGATACTTATATATCTCAACATCTTCCCTCAAATATGAGCCTCTCTGTGTCTGTCATCCATCACTCCTCACTTATTGTTGCCCCATCATGTCAAACCGAGACTCTGATACCACTATTGGGTTGTTCAGGGATAGTTTCACTGAATTTGATCAACACATTGAACTAAGAACAAACACATAAGTGACTCTAACACCACACATTTATTCAAAATTTTAAGGCGTTTGTTTAAAAATAAATAAAAATTAAGGCATTAGATTTATGTCTCTTATCACCATCTGCATATTGCATCTCAATGAACCGAAACTAATTTCATATCCTATCCAACTCTCAAGATGGCACCACACCACTTCTCTATTTATTTGGGCATGTGTTGTCCAGCATTTTCTTTGTCGATTATGTCAAATAATAATGAAGGTTGACAATGATGATGATCACGAGAATAATTTTTCAAAGGGGTGTGATATCAATGACATATACAACTATTTTTATTTTTTTTTCATATAGTCTAATGACTAAAAATTCATCTCTTAAAGTAAATAAGTGGGAGGAAATCTGGAGTTCAAACTCCGACCCTATATAGATGCAATTATTATAGTATTTGAATGCATTGAAATTGCAAATAGATGTTTTTTTTCATTAGTTGATTTTTTGTTTTTTGAAATTTTTTTGGGTATTCAATTTAGTAATCAAATGTGTTTTTATTAGTTAATTTAATCCATAAAACTACTACGAAGATAAGCACTGGAGATGTATTTGTAATTTTAATACATTTATAAATTATTGTGATAACACGTCAAACACTTCAATTTGGATCCTCAGCAGCGGCAGCCTCTGCTGCAGTGTCTGAGAATAGCTCAGTTGATATGGAACATTACATGAAATATATAGGGACCGAGATTCGAACCTTGATACTCCCACTTATTTACTTTAAAAATTGAATTTTTAACTATCAGGCAAGTTGACAAAAAAATAAACGGCCATTTGCTAGATACAAATGGAGATGAGGTGATAATAGTAATTAATTAATAAAGCGTAATTTGAGATATTTCAAAACATATTAAAAATTAAATGGTGAAACCAATCGTTAGTTGGTTCAGTGGTGATTGGCGCTGAACTTGGTAGGGAGGACCACGGTTCGATCCCCCGCAACTGCGATCGGGAGGGGGCTGGAACCACTTGATGCCAGAACTGACCCCCGAACCAGACTAAACTGGTGGTGTAAACCAAAAAAAAAAAAATTAAATGGTGAATACATGATATATAAATGTGGTGTATGTAGCAAGAAGAGATGTGCATGTAGTAGGCCTTCTACAGAACCATGTGGATTTGTCTTACTTGGAGCCCACGAAGGAAAGATTGGAGGAGGATGCCTTTAGCATACCAATCACTATAGGCCCTCCTCTCTGGCATAGTTCCTTTTTTCTTTTCTTCTTTTTTGTTTCCTAATAAAAATTATTTCAAGTGATGGAATAATGTTCAGTTTAATACTCAAAGAGTGTTTACAAATATATATTTACATTTATATTGTTTATTACTTAAACAAACTCATCATTATCAATTTACTATGTGTTTAAAAAATTACATACATAGTCTATAGGTTTTGTGTTTTAAAATTGTTGAATAATTCAATATTGTAAGTTCACATACATCCCAGTAGTACAAGTCATGAAACAATATATATGAAAATAAATGAATCTAAATTAGTTTAGACCTCTTTAAGTTGGTGGTGCAAATAAACAAATTAGAGATTTAAAATGCAAAATATATAAAAATAAATGTCCAATTTTTTAAGTTCAGTGATTCATCTAAACGACTAAACCCCTCACTTAAGTGTGGCTCCACCACCTATCATCATAATTATATAATTTTTTATTCTATTTTCTAAAGTATCATCATAATTATCTATGCAAAGACTATATGTGATTAAATTTAGATATATGTAAAATAAAATTACACTAATAATACAGATATATTACACTCCAAAGATAATAATCGTTGAAAGATAAATTATAATGCTTTAAGATTGTTTATGACTACTAAACCCTGCCGACAGAACAAAAAGGGCACAATTTCTTTGGGAATCTTTTCTTAGATTTGAGATCATATCATATAAAGACGAACTCTTACGTCCCAATGTTACTTTAGATTTTTTCATACAAATTAACAAAAATTATGCATCCCATGTCCCATATTGAGTGTGACTTTAGATTATTTTATATAAAACTGGTAAATAAACGAAGAGTATAATATAGTTTTATATAAAGTCATCTTTATAAACTTGTTTTTAAGCATAATGCAGTATGATAAACTTGTGCGTCATGTATATAATAATATATATAAATTTACATGTACAATTGCAATGAAATAATGTTTAGTAAAATAAACAACTATAACAAAAAAACCCATTGAAATATCAATTTTATCCTTTTTTTTGGTACATTATCAACTTTATCAATGAGCATAAATTAATGGGTAAAATATATTTTCAGTCCTTACTTTTATAGCGAATTTTGGTTTTCGTCCCTGTAAAATAAAATCATTTGTTTTTATCTCTACAAAAAAATTTCTTATGTTTTTAGTCCCAAATGGGCAAAATTTTAACATTTTTTGACATTCTTTTAACATAATATTAACTTATATAGGTTTAAATGATATATAAACATAACATAGACCATTTTGAACATAAAAATGTCAAAATTTTGCTCATTAAAGATTAAAAACAAAAGTTTTTTTTTGAAGAGATGGAAATAAGTTGTTTTATTTTACAGGGACGAAAACCAAAACTCACAATAAAAGTAGGGACTGAAACATATTTTACCCTAAATTAATTGGTAGAGATATCACATAATAAATGTAGAAGTTAAAATTCAAATTCGAGAATTTTCACTTATTTAACTTAAGGATAAATTTTTTAATCACTAGACTACTTGACAAATTTATATCCACTTTTATTTTTATTCCTTTAAAATATTTCTTCGAATTTTAGTCCTCTAAATTAATTTTATGTTTTCACTTTTGATCCCTGTTTTTTAACAAAAGTTTGCATAACATCTTCAAATGACTTTTTTTTTTATGATATCATTGTGAAAATATTAAAATATCATTTTTTTTTTAGAAGATCTTAAAATATTATTGGTTTAACAATTTAATCTTTAATTTGAAGTTATAGAAAAATTAATAATTAAATTATTAAACTATTAATATTTTATAGTCTTATCCACTTGTAATTCAAGAAAAAAAAAATCAATGACATGCAACAAAAAAATTTGCTTGAAGTATGTGACGTAAACTTTTATAAAAAAGATGAAAAATTGAAAATTGAAAATAGAAAATTTAGAAGATCAATTTTTTTTTAATTATTATAGTTAACTCTTATTTTAATAATATGATACTATACAGTATAAAGATAATAAATAAATAATATTATTTTTTATTTTCTATAGGTTTTTTTTGCTAGCGGTATACGTAATTCTATTTAAAATATACTAGTTTTGAGACCCGTACATTCGCACGGGTCTATGGACTTTAATATATAAATTATTGTTAAATTATGAATGATGTCATTCTATTATTTTTTGTAAAATATATTAAATTAAGTCATTTTTTCATTAAAGCAATTGTTTCGTGTATGATTAAATTTTTTTATTAAAGCAATTGTACCGTGTATGATTAACTTTTTTTAAAAGCAATTGTCTCGTGTATGATTAATTTTTTTTTTTATTAAAGCAATTGTCCCGTGTATGATTAATTTTTTTTTATTAAAGAAATTGTCCCGTGTATGATTAAAAAAATTTATTAAAGAAATTGTCCCGTGTATGATTATTTTTTTTATTAAAGCAATTGTCCCGTGTATGATTAATTTTTTTTTATTAGCACAATTGTCCCGTGTATGATTTTTTATATATTAGTGATCAACACTTTCTTTTTTTTGACAAAATTATTGATCAACACTTGTCCCGTGATGTTTTAAGTATAATGACAAATATTTACCCCGTAATTATTACTATAATATATGTATTCATCAATAATGCATTTTTTCTGTATTTTTTATATAAGAGTAAACAAAAATAGAGTAGATTTTTTTATAATAAAAATAGAGTAGAATTTAACTATTATATAATAATATATTAAATTAAAAAATACAATTTTTTTTACGAAATAGAAGATTTGAAATATTTTTAAGAATTGATGAGGACAAATTAGAATTTTTAGTAGTAATACCTTTTAATATATTGGGTCTTTTAAATTTGGCTTATTTTTAAGCTTATGAAAACAGTTTATATTTATAATTTTAATTAAACTTTTATGTTAATTCATAAGTTTTCACTAACAAAAATTATATCTTTATCAATTGTTTTCATGAACTACCTTAAAAAACTTATAATAATACATAAAAACTTAGTTATTTGCATAAGTTATTTCGCATAAACTCACAAATAAGTCAATCCAAACGGGTCGATTATGTTTTTGTTACTTTTTTTTTTCTTCTGTTCTTTTATTTTTAAGCTCATAAATAAGTATATTCTTTTATTAGGTTATTCTATTTTTATTTTTTATATATAAGTTTTTATATGTGAGATTGAGTTACTATTTTTTCATTAAAAAAAAAAAAGTTACTATTTTTGAAGCGTATCTTTTATAGTGATTTCTGTTCATATTTTTTTTTGGTAAGGGATTTTTTTTTGTTCGTATTTTTATGTGTAGATTTATTTTAATTAAATTTTTATGGGAAGTTTTATTTGATGCTTATCTTCTTTTTTTTCCTATTTTTGTTTTTTGTTTTTTTTTTGTTTAGAGGTGTGGTTTCTGATGCTATTTTTATGGGAAGATTTTTGTATGCTTATCTTTCTTTCCTTTTTTTTTGTATTTTTTTATTAGTTTAGAGTTAAAATTACTTTTAAGGACATAAAACTTGGAACGTCGTTAAAAGTAATAAGGACAAACTTGTATTTTTAATAGTAGTTTCTTTTAATATATTGTAAGTAGATTGGATATTACATATTTTTTAAATATCCATATTTATAAAAACAAAAAATTCAATATAACTCGAATAAAATAATGGTTTAAAATAGATGATATGATTGTGAGTACCTTTCACAATTAGGATTAAATTTAAAACATTGGTTTTCTATGAATGCTGGAATCTAACCCATTGATTATTTATAAAATTTATTTTATAAATTATTTTTTTTGACAAAATAAATCATTTAATATGTTAAGTATTATCATATGAATGAATTTAATATTTATGCACTATAAATGTAAAAAATAAAATTAAACTGTTAACCAATTTTATTTTATTATATGTGACATGCAACATATGTTATTGGACTGGACAAAGGCCCAAAAATAAATGCTATAGGGCCAATGATCAAATGACCCAATTGCACAACCCATCAGATTCAAATAAGCAAACTTGGCGGCAAAGCAATGCAGGGGCGACACGCTCTACAGACGGCGCCCTCGCCCCAGAAGTAACCACTCTCATGAAGAATCAGTATACAGGTCGACACGTGGAAGGAAGTAACCACCCCTTATCACCATGATCTCCTCCATAGCCAAGGAATAACCACCCATCACCACCACGTGGAAGCGGTGGAAAAAGAGGAAGAAACCACTGAAATCATGGGGTATCCATGATCGTGGCTCTAGATAACTACCGTTTGTAAATTCTATAAATAGGAGTTTATGCTTCATTGTAAAGGATTCACATTTTTTCATGATATAAGAAATTTCTCACTTCTCACATACGATTTACTTATTTAGCACCCCCCTTATTTGTTCACCAGAACATTTTGGCGCCCACCGTGGGGCTGCGGTAAAACGATTCCCAGCCTACCACACATTGCAGACAGGAATCCCCCCAGATGGTAGGGGAAACTCCAAATCATGGCACGCCGTCAATGAACTCAGGCGACTTCAACCCCAGATAACAACCTTGAACCAAGAGAAAGCCAACAAAGAAAACGATCAGGATGAGGATCAAATAAACGATTCTCAACCCCTCGCACAAGCCTTATGGGATGCTAGAGTCCCGGAAAATTTCAAAACACCGCACCTGCCGACGTTCGACGGAAAAACTGACCCTACCGAACACCTAATGGCAGTCGGGACACAAACCGCCATCATAGGCGCCGCAGAACACCTGAAATGCAAACTACTCTCAGGAACCCTGAAGGAGGCAGCGTTGAGATGGTATATGAACCTGCCAAAGAACTCCATTGAAAATTGGTTAGATTTCCAACGCAAATTCATCCAACAGTTCTCAGGATCAAAACATATCAAGGTCACCGCCTCCAGCCTATTCACTACTCGCCAAAACTACGCCGAGACTCTGCGCGAATATCTGGCCAGATTCTGCGAAGCAACCATCAAAATATCTAATCCTAACCAGGAAATGTTCGTAGCAGCATTCCATAACGGTTTAAAAGCCGGCCATTTCAACGAATCCCTGGCTCAGAAGCCAGCGACCTCGATGCAAGAGATCATCAAGAGGGCAGAATGTTACATCAAAGGCGAGGAAAGTAACGCCGAGAAAAGGTCTAGGGATGCAAGAGAGAGAGCCATCCAACAAGAACAACAAAGTCCCAGACACATATCCACCGCGACGGCGTCAACCAGATCACAGAGGACATGATTCCCAAAGGAAACCATACCGTCAGCAAATGAGACGAGACATAGACAGATTCCCAGAAAAAGAGTACACGCCTTTAAACAGAGCAAGAGTCTATATCCTTGACGAAATACTGGAAGCAGGACTCACCAGATTACCTCCTCAAAGAGGAAGGGAATTCAAATTAGGGCAGAACACGAATGCGTGGTGCGCATATCACAGGTGTAGAGGACATGACACCGAAAAATGCTTCAGATTAAGGGATCTAATTGAGGAGTTGATAAAGAGCGGCCATCTAAGGAAGTTCCTAGATGACGCCGCCAACGGGAAAATCGTAGTCCCGAAAACGCGAAGAGACCCACAAAGAGACCAAGAAGGAAATCCGGAAGGAGAAAAGGTAAGGATAGCAGTCAACACAATTGCAGGAGGCTTCGCTGGAGGAGGCGAATCAAGTAACGCTCGTAAACGTTATGTAAGGCGAGCAGAACTGGAAGCAAAGTTTATTGGTCACACGTCGATTTCACCCACCCCAAATCTGTCTTTCACCAAGGAAGACAAAAGAGAAGTCATGCCACACGACGACGACCCGCTAGTGATCCAGGTCCAAATCTTGAATTGTGACGTGAAGAGAGTACTTATCGACTCAGGGAGTTCGGCAGACATAATGTACTGGGCAACCTTTAAAGCCATGCAACTGTCCAACGAGCACTTGCTACCTTACAACGGAACGTTAGTTGGTTTTGCAGGCGAACAGGTAGAAGTTATGGGCTACACCACGCTGCTCACAACATTCGGAGTGAAGGACCAAGCCAAGACCATTAAAGTATGATATTTGGTAGTAAAGACCCCCTTCACATCGTACAACATCATTATCGGAAGACCAGCTTTCAACACCCTAGAGGCAGCCATGTCAACGCTGTATCTATCAATAAAGTACCCACTGGAGGATGGAAGAGTAGGAACCATAAAAGGAGATCAAGCACTGGCGAGACGATGCTATGAGTCAAGTCTGAAGATAAGACACAGAACCCTTAACACCCCAGACTCTACTCGCCCTGTTCCTCAAAAGGGCGGAGTTAATATAATCAGTCCCCTAGATCTGGACCCAAGGGAGGAATTCCAAGATAGAAGGGTAAGTCCCATTGAGGAACTAGAGAAGGTCCAAATTGGCGAAGCAACTTACCAAACAACCAACATAGGCACATCTCTGCAGCCAGAAGAGAGAGAGAAGATCCTGGCGACACTAAAGAGAAACATAGACCTATTTGCATGGCATCCTTCAGACATGCCAGGGATAGACGAGACAATCATCACACACAAATTGTCTATTTCCCCCGAGACAAAACCCGTCTCGCAAAAGAAAAGAAAAGTCGGCGAGGAAAGAAGGGCGGCCATCATCGAGGAAGTAACAAAGTTAAAGGAGGCAGGATTCATAGAGGAAATCAAATACCCATCCTGGTTAGCAAACGTCGTGATGGTAAAGAAGGCGAACGGAAAGTGGAGAATGTGTGTGGATTTTACAGATTTGAACAAAGCATGCCCAAAGGATCCCTATCCTCTACCCAACATTGACAGACTGATAGACGGGGCATCAGGATACAAGATGCTCAGCTTCATGGACGCATATTCAGGGTACAGCCAGATCATGATGAACCTCACCGATGCTCCCCACACAGCGTTTATGACCAACACTTGCAACTATTTTTACAACGTCATGCCATTTGGCCTAAAGAATGCTGGAGCTACATACCAGAGATTGATGGATAGGGTATTTTCCGAGCAGATAGGAAAAAATTTGGAGGTGTACATTGATGATATGGTAGTGAAAACTACCGAAGCAAGCGAGCACGATCAAGACCTAAGCGACATTCTCGCCTCAGTAAGAAAATACAACATGAGGTTAAACCCTTCCAAGTGCTCATTTGGAGTACAGTCAGGCAAATTCCTAGGGTTCATGTTAACTAACAGAGGAATAGAAGCGAACCCGGACAAATGCCAGGCGATCATAGACATGAGGAGCCCTACATCAGTCAAAGAGGTACAGCAGTTAATAGGAAGGATTGCGGCATTGTCGAGATTTTTATCTTGCGCAGGAGAAAAAGCGTTTCACTTCTTCTCCATACTTCGGAAAAGTGAGAGGTTCGTATGGAACACTCAGTGCGAGGAGGCCTTCCAAAATCTAAAAAAATTCCTCGCCTCGCCTCCAATTCTAACTCGCCCGGAGAAGGGTAACACCCTGTATCTATATCTCGCCGTTTCAGATAAAGCTCTCAGTTCCGCATTGGTACAAGAAATAAAGGGAGAAGAAAAGCCCATCTACTTTGTCTGTAGAACATTCAAAGGAGCGGAAGCTAAGTACCAAAAAATCGAGAAACTTTCACTGGCGGTAATAGTATCGGCGAGAAAACTAAGACAATATTTTCAAAGCCACAAAGTCGTGGTAAAAACTGATTACCCCATCAAGAATGTGTTGAGAAAACCAGATTTGGCAGGAAGAATGGTGGCATGGTCAGTAGAATTGTCAGAATTTGACATAAACTTCTCTCCTAGAGGCGCAATCAAGTCACAAATACTAGCAGATTTCGTGCTAGAACTTACGACGCCAGCAGAGGAAAACAGTGAACAACCGTGGACTCTATCAGTTGATGGAGCCTCTAACATCAGAGGAAGTGGAGCCGGAGTAGTGTTGGAGGGCCCAGATGGAGTCCTCATTGAACAATCATTGAGATTCGCTTTCAAGGCGAGCAATAACCAGGCAGAATATGAAGCCTTGCTCGCCGGAATGAAGTTAGCAAAGGAAATGGACATTACTGACCTTAAAGCAAAGAGCGACTCACAATTAGTCACAAACCAAGTGTCAGGAGAATTTCAGGCTAAAGATCCGCAGTTAATCAAATACTTGGAGAAAGTACGCAAGTTGGCAAATCATTTCAAATCGTTTGAGTTGGTTTACGTACCACGAGAGCAGAATGCAAGAGCAGATTTGTTGTCAAAACTAGCAAGCACTAAAAAGCCTGGAAGCAACAAAACTTTCATTCAAGAAACCATTGCAAGTCCTAGCATCGCCGAAGAAACAGTCATGATTATCATTGAAGCAGAAGATTGGCGATCACCAATCATAAGATACCTTCAAAAAGACGAACTTCCAGCAGCAAGAGAGGAGGCACACAAGTTAAAGAGAGCAGCAGCATGGTACTCCATGCTAGGAGACAAACTCTACAAGAGAGGATTTTCAGGACCTTTGATGCTTTGTGTAAGTCAAGAAGAGGCCAAAGGAATCTTGGAAGAGATACATGAGGGATCATGTGGAAGCCATATAGGGGCGAGATCCCAGGCAGGAAAAATACTCAGAGCAGGTTTCTACTGGCCGGAAGTGCACAGCGATGCAGCCAGATACGTGAGGACATGTGACAAATGCCAAAGATTTGCAAACCTACACTACGCCCCAGGAGAACCACTAAAATCCGTCTTATCCCCGTGGCCTTTCTTCATGTGGGGAACGGACATCCTAGGGCCTTTCCCCGCTTCGACAGGACAAGCAAAGTAGATTATAGTGGCAATCGATTATTTCACCAAATGGATAGAGGCAGAAGCCCTCTCAAGCATTTCAGCTGATCAAGTTAAGAAGTTTTACTGGAGAAAGATCATCTGCAGATTCGGACTACCCAAATACATTGTCTCAGATAATGGAACTCAGTTTGCAAGCGAAAAAGTGGTCCAATTCTGCAAAGGGAAAGGTATTCAGAACACTTTCATTTCTGTAGAGCACCCTCAAGCCAACGGACAAGCAGAATCCGCCAATAAAGTAATCTTGAGAGCAATCAAAAGGAGAATCACAAGCAAAGGCGAGGGCTGAGTCGCCCACCTTCTACCAATCCTCTGGTCATATCATACCACGCCCCAATCCTCAACGGGCGAGGCCCTTTTCACTATGGTATATGGAACAGACGTCATGATCCCAGCAGAAATAAACCCCCCAAGCTGGCGAAGAGATACCCTCACCCTGGAAGAAAATTCAAAAGCATTGGAAGAGAACCTAGATTTGTTGCAGGAATTAAGGGACAAAGCCCACTTTAGGGAATTCGTTTCCAAGCAACGAGCAGCCAGGAGGTACAACACTCGAGTTATAGCAAGGAGATTCATAGAATGAGACTTAGTTCTAAAAAGACCTATGGGAAAGGACAAGGGAGGAAAGTTAGCAGCGAACTGGGAAGGCCCCTTCAGAATCAACGAAGCATTCGAAGGAGGAGCATACAGACTGGAGACGATGGAAGGAGAAGTCTTGCACAGAACATGGAACGTGGCTAATCTCAGGTTTTATTACAGTTAACCGCCACATAAAGCAAGAAAAGCAGCGCCACGGCGTACAACATTTTAAATGTTATTTTATGATTAAGTCACGGCTCATGTAATATGTATGATCAAAATGTACTAAAATCTTTCATTCCAATTAATAAATGGCGGCGGGACACTCTTTTCTCCTATGAAAATAGGAGTTTTTATTGAGGCCCACCGTTTTATAATTTTTGGTTTTGTGAGAAATTGACATATATGCGTGTGACACGATCGAAAAAGAAAAAACGAGTTGGAACACCATGGCGTTATCCGTGAATCTTACGAGTAGGAAACGTCAGAAATAGAAACGGCGATATCCGTAAATCTTACGAGTTGGATACGACGGAAACGAGTTGAAACACCATGGCGTTATCCGTGAATCTTACGAGTAGGAAACGTCAGAAATAGAAACAGCGATATCCGTAAATCTTACGAGTTGGATACAACGGAAACGAGTTGAAACACCATGGCGTTATCCGTGAATCTTACGAGTAGGAAACGTCAGAAATAGAAACGGCGATATCCGTAAATCTTACGAGTTGGATACGACGGAAACGAGTTGAAACACCATGGTGTTATCCGTGAATCTTACGAGTAGGAAACATCAGAAATAGAAACGGCGATATCCGTAAATCTTACGAGTTGGATACGACGGAAACGAGTTGAAACACCATGGTGTTATCCGTGAATCTTACGAGTAGGAAACGTCAGAAATAGAAACGGCGATATCCGTAAATCTTATGAGTTGGATACGACGGAAACGAGTTGAAACACCATGGCGTTATCCGTGAATCTTACGAGTAGGAAACGTCAGAAATAGAAACGACGATATCCGTAAATCTTACGAGTTGGATACGACGGAAACGAATTGAAACACCATGGCGTTATCCGTGAATCTTACGAGTAGGAAACGTCAGAAATAGAAACGGCGATATCCCTAAATCTTACGAGTTGGATACGACGGAAATGGGTTGAAATACCAAGGCGTTACCCTTTAAACTTTTCAGTGGGGGGCGTCCAGAAAATTAAATTCAGGTTGAAAATCCTAGGCGTTACCCTTTAAACTTTTCAGTGGGGGGCGTCCAGAAAATTAAAATCAGGTTGAAAATCCTAGGCGTTACCCTTTAAACTTTTCAGTGGGGGGCGTCCAGAAAATCAAAGCATGGTTGAAAGTCCAAAACGTTACCCATAAAGCTTACGAGTTGGGAACGAGGAAAAGAAAAAGAAATACATATCAAAATGTCAAGGCGTAACCTATCAGAAGGGAGACGCCCAAAAAGAACGTTACAGAAAACGAGTAAAAACAAAGGTAACTCAACATATATTATTTTGGTTATTTATTTCATCATAAAGGCAGGTAGGATTACTGTCCAAAGAATCACGAAGAAAGCGCGCAAAGTAAATAGATCAAAAGGCGACAGAGTCATTCAAAATCTGATTTCATTCATTGAAGTTAGGATACAAATTCAAAGAAAATTACATCAGATCGAGATACAAATTCAAAGAAAACTACATCAAAACTACATCAAATTCAAAAGGATGTGCGAAGTATTAATACAATAAGCATCAACACTCGCATAATCTAAAAGGACCCCACAGTTCCTGGCATTATATTTCCACTTTTGCCCAGGTGAACCAAGGGATCCTGATCCATCATCCTCACCCACAAGAGGTGTTACTTAGAAGATTTCATCTTCGAAGATTTCGGCGTTTTCGTAGCGGACTCCACAGTAATCCGGGAACCTTCTTCCTCGCCAGGGGGAGATCCATAAGCATAAAACTCCTCGGGAACGTAAGTCTTCAAGAACTCAGCATAATCTTCATCAATATCGTCAGAACTCGAAGAGCTTGGTGAAACAGGAAGGTTTTTCGCCTTAACCTTCCGTAACGCTTTGGCACGTTTGGATTTGGAAGTAGATGCATCCAATTTCTTCTTACCCTTCTGGGATTTAGACCTCTCAATAACGTCTTTCTTAGAACAATTCCTATCCATCTTAGAGTATTAAACGAAGAAGAAGAGAGATAGCAATATAGAGATTGTGGTTATGAAAAGAGAAGGGTAACGTTATTTATAGGCAGAGATCAAAGAAACCCTGCACAATTAACTGCATCCGGAAATAAATGAGGAGACAGTTACAACCACCGCAATAAAGGGGATTGGCCGGTTCAACAGGCGTACGCGAAATTCAAGGAAGACTCAACGGAAAATTCTGACCGGTCAAAGCATATGAAATCACGCCACCTGGGGCGTTACCTTGTATGGCGCCATTAAACTACGCCTGATCTCGCCACTCAGCCAAAATTAAAGAAAACGCACATACAATTGAGACGGCAGAGTATAGCAGTTAATATCAAGTCGAAACAGAACAGAGGAGGTGAAAATAAAAAGAGCATCTATTAAGAGCAAAAAAAAGCCTTAGAAGGGCACCCAAATATTGTCATTACAAAATATCACAAACCCACGTAGGGGCAATCATCAACAAGTAGCAAGCCCACGCAGGAGCAACCATCATACAAACAACAAACAACGAAATCTAACATAAAAGAGAAAAAGGAGGAGATTATTCCTCAGCAGGTGACGCTTCAACAGGCGATTCTTTAGTGGATTTCTCATCGTCTGGCGAGTCCTGGACCGTCTCAGCAGGGGCAGGGGGTACCAATTTGCCGCCATCTATAACCAGCATAGCATCGGCCTTACCAAGAAGATCTTTATCGATGTCAGGGAAGAGAACCTTCAACTGATCCAGCGCAAGTTGGAAGCCTTCTTCATACTGCTCCCCAATGGTCGCCTCCAAGCCATCTTTCTCAGATTCCCACTTCGCCTTCTCCTGCCTCAAAGCAGCCAGTTCACTAAGAGCCGCCTCATTATCTTTGGCCAAAGCTTTAATGCGTGCATCCTTAGTCTTGACCACAGACTCATGATCCTTCTTGGCCTTCGCCAACTCCTCTTGGTGCTTCTTGGTCAATTTGGCGACCTCCTCCTCATTCCTTTCCTTCAAGGCCTTCACATCGCCCTCACATCTCTCCTTGGCAGCCTTCACGTCCTCCTCGAGAGTAACCAGATTTTTCTCCACCAGAGCCGCCTTCTCTTTGGCATTAAAAAGTTCAGCTCTCTGACGGGACGCCAAAGCATAATTCAGAAGAAGACCCTTGAGTTCATAGCCAAGAGCCAACCTCATCAGTTCTTCGGATCCTGTAGTATCGAAGCGAGCAGAGTTCCCCGCCATATCCACCAACCTCGCCAGGAATGCCTCAGGGTCAAAGAGTGGATCCCAGGGCGAAGCCCCTCCAGTCGGGCTCGCCTCGGCAGTTAACCTATCAGCTGCAGGGGAAACCTCTGTTACCGGATCTTCAATCTCGACCAAGTCTTTGTGCACCTCCGTCATATCCACGTCCTTCTTCGCCTTCCGAGACAAGACTCTCGACTTCTTCTTGGCCGGAGATTTAACTTCTCCCCCAGCATTTGCAGCCTGACCAACGGCAGCAGAATTAGAGCCAGAAGCCTTCACTTGGATGCTGGTCCGAGAGTCACCACCTTTCCTCTTCTTCTTGTCCACCTCGCCAATCTCCAACTGAGTAAGGGCGTCCACAGTATCACCAGCTTTCTCCTTCTCAGTCTGGGCTTTCCTCGCCCTCGCCTTCTCTAAGAACTGAACCCTCTGAGCAGGAGTAAGAGTTGACATATCTTCTACAAAAGAAAAAGAGAAAGTTAGCCACATAAAATCAACGAAAAGCGATAAAAGACATGTCATGTAGAGGGGCGACGAAGTTCACGAAGTAACTTACTGAGATATTTTTCTAGGACAGCGGGAGCATGATCAGCATCTAGAAGGTCCCTAGGGCTCATCTGGTTTAGAGATTCCAGATAAGCCACTGAATCCCTCTCAAAGTCACTCAGCCTTTCATATACGGCGCCCCTAATCAACCTAGGGCTGGTCGTCCAATGAAAGGGGAAAAGGGGAGTACCATCATCAGCGTACATTACACCCCGGCAACCTTCTCCGCCCCGCACACGCACAAAGGCCTCCTTATAGTTCTTATAGTTTGAACTATACAGAGTAAACAAACCCCTATTGGGCTGAGCGCTCAAAGAAACTGCGTTATTGGGAAACAAGCTCTTTATGTGATAGAAGGAAAAGAAGACGGCCACAGAAGGCTCAGAAATGTCAAGACCGAAGCAAACCAGCTCAAAGGCTTTGATGAAAGACCAACTGTTAGGGCTAAGTTGAGTGGGAGCGACATTAAGGACCCTAAGCATTGACTTTTGGAACTCGGTGAAAGGGAAATACAGGTGGAAGTCCTCTATGAACCTAGTGTACATATAGAAAGAAGCTGGCTCAGATCGAGGTACGCCGGTCACATACTCGCCCTCACCCACCGGCTCTAATACGACGTCAGCTTCATTAAAGGTCCCGGAAACATCGTATAACTCTCTGAACTTCGTCACGCCCTCAACACTTTGATAGGTTGAAGAAACCTCCATCGCCATAACTTCTGACCCTACAGCAACTAGGGCAAGCGACTCGTCTCTGCGTTTTCCTGTGAAAGACGAAGGAGAAATTAGAACACAATCACTACTGTGTCCACTGCTACTACTACTACCACTATCATCACTATTACTACTCTCAAACTCGCTAGGGCTAAAGTTTTCCCCCAAAACTTCGACACAATAACCACTGTAATTGAAAGAGCCATCAGGCCTAGTAAAGTGTTTACGAATCTGACGCTCTAAAGGAGACCCAATAATGAGAGGACGAGAAGGGTCCCTCTCACCTACGTCGCTAAAATCCCTCAAAATAACCATTTTCTGGAAACCCTAGAAATCTGATTGCAAAATCGAAAATAAAAAAAAAAAAAGAAGAGGGAAATAGCAGTTATACCTGGTTACTAAGGGACGGTTACCACTTGGAGAATCAAAGAGAACATGGTTGGCGGGAAACTCGCGAAAGAAGTGGAGAGCGGTTACTAGGAGGTTACAAAAAATTTCCCGTAACGCAAGAAAACGAAGAGCAGGAGAAAAATTTCTTCAAGTGTTCGATCGGAATGGAGAAAACAATGAAGGAAAGGCAACGTATATATAAGATCAAAGCATCGGTTGGGAAAATAAGCGTCGATTGAAAAATTAATTTTGAAAAGTCGAAACGTTTCGAAAAAGTAAAGTATTGCGATGACTGACGCGTGTCCTGAGGCGAGCTGCAAACTCGACCACACCAGAGATCACGCCTAAAGGCGAGGTGAAGTACAAAAGATACAATTTTTCGTTAGAAATAAAAGCTTTATTGATCACGGAATAAGAAATACAACATTGAAGGAAATAGAAAACACAAAATACAAAGGTCCCAAGGTACAATGCAAACTAAAAAAGCAAGAAATCCTAAACACTAAGAAAGGAAACTACTTAAGCGACAGCATAGGCCGCGGCGACGGTATCAGCCTGCAAGTCTTCAATCTCACTCTTGTACTTCTTGGCGACCTCCAAATCAGGGCAAATTTTGTCTTGGTCGTCATGCAATCTATCCACTTTCTCCCTAAGGCGAGCCAAGGAAGAACGGGTCCTGATGAGCCTAGCCACATCGTACTCGATATCCAATTGAAGGTTCCTTTTCCTCTTCATCAATGGACGGAGTTCCTTCTCCAGTATTTCGATACGGTTCTCGACGGCCTCTTCAGCAGACAAGTTGAGGTACAACGACTCTTCCTGCAGATCAATGCAATCCTTAGTGACAGCTATTTTCTTATCCAGCGTATCCTCAAGTGCGGTGTAACAGTCGAAAACCGCGTTGGTGGTTTCAATAAAAGCAGCATCCTTCTCCAACCTCTTGGATAGTTCCAAGGCCAGTTCCAAGAAGACTTTCTGTTCGTCAGTTAGACGCCATTTGTAATCGTTAAGCTCTTCAACAAAATAGCAAAGGCACTGAAGTTAAAAGATATGAGGAAGATATGAGCAGGACTCCAGATCGTAATAGGGGTTATTTATAATGAAACGGCGATACACACGAAGGCAAGCAGTGGGCGGTTACCCCCCACGATCACCACGATCATAGCGTCCATTATCATCACCACTTCGCCTCTTTGAGCCTCGTGCTTCGGGGGCTGTGGACTGGACAAAGGCCCAAAAATAAATGCTATAGGCCCAATGATCAAATGGCCCAATTGCACAACCCATCAGATTCAAATAAGCAAACTTGGCGGCAAAGCAATGCAGGGGCGACACGCTCTACAGACGGCGCCCTCGCCCCAGAAGTAACCACTCTCATGAAGAATCAGTATACAGGTCGACACGTGGAAGGAAGTAACCACCCCTTATCACCATGATCTCCTCCATAGCCAAGGAATAACCACCCATCACCACCACGTGGAAGCGGTGGAAAAAGAGGAAGAAACCACCGAAATCATGGGGTATCCATGATCGTGGCTCTAGATAACTACCGTTTGTAAATTCTATAAATAGGAGCTTATGCTTCATTGTAAAGGGTTCACATTTTTTCATGATATAAGAAATTTCTCACTTCTCACATACGATTTACTTATTTAGCACCCCCCTTATTTGTTCACCAGAACCGTTATAAATAAAATAAGAGTCAGATTAACGTATACCTTAAAGTACACGATAAAATATTCTAATATAGAAATTATACATTTAATGATATAAAAAATTTAATACTTAATAGTAAAAATATACAAGTTTCAAAAAATAATTTTTATATTTATTTTCTTAATATGTACCTTTACGACGCATATTAACATTCTTCCTAAAATAAAACGGAAAATTAATTTAAGGGTAAATTAAATAAGTTAATACCCTTCTGTAATGTGTTCGAGTTTTGTTTTTTCCTCTGTAATTTTTTTTATTCGCCCCTTGCAAAGTAAATTTTTTTGGTTTCCCACCTTGGATGCAAGGAATTTGCATTTATTAAATCGGTTGAACAGATTAACCGTTTTAAAAAACAGCACTTTTTAAATTTGTTTGAACAAAATAACCGATTTAAAAAGTGCACCTAAGGAGCGAGTCCAAAAAATTCAACATTACAAGAGACGAGTCAAAAAAAAAAAGTTACAGAGAGGAAAAACAAAACTCGCTCACATTATCTGAAATATCAACCTATTTACTCTTAATTTAATTAAGTGGGTGGGATACTGAAAACATTAAACACTATGACGACTTTATTTTTGGATTTTTTGCATGCCAAAGCAAATTAAGGCCTTCAACACAATTTTCATGACTCCATTGAATTCTCTTCGTCAAAATTTATAGAACTTTGAGATATATGGGTGAGAAATAGTCTCTTTCAATATTTGTATACCCCACCCTCCAAGGTATTGGCAAGTAGAGTACCTTTCTTATATACGTAGGATGATGAATGATTAATTAAAATTGTCCAATTCAGCGGTCCTGCATTTGGGATACCAAGTCATAAATTTCTCTCACCCTGTAAAGAAAATATTTAAAATAAACAAAAAAAATTTATAATAAAATTTGATCCTATTTTTTCAAGCCATTAAACTACCTGACAAAAAAAATTGATCATATTCTTATAAAAATATAAATTATTTAATTATTTAAAATACTTTTTTTTAGTCTCTTTTCAATTTTGTGAAAGTGGTCAAATTTTGTGACCATATAATAAATAGTCTTTGGGTTCGAATCCTCCTAATGTCACTTTCTGTATTGGGCGCAGATGATTTTGTTTCTCTCATTTTCGATTATTACAAAGGCTGCCCTAAGTTCAATTATGTAATTTTGTGATGAGTCTTTGGTGTATTTGGAAAAGAAGAAATGAAAAATTATGGAAAGATATTGAGCATCGACCTTCGATTTTGCTTCAATTTGCGAGGGACTATTTATTTCAATGGAAGCAGGTGCACTCTAGAGGAGGAACGCGACATAATATTGATGAGAGGTGGGTTCTATTTTGCAGCAGAGGTCAATTTTAGTAATTATGCAGGTGACAGTTTGTGTTATAGAGCTAGAAGGCGAGAGCAGCAACGCAAACCTGCCGGTCCAACAACTGTAATGACTAATTATGTTTGGACAACTCCGAAGTAAGGAACGTTCAAGTGCAACATTAGTGTCGCTATTTTCAAGGATACAAATTATTGTTATGGAGCGGGTATATATGTGCATTTGAGATTATTGTGAAAATTTTATTATAGCACAAATCATGTGGAAGAAAGGTAGCTCTCTATCTCATGGAGCCGGAGTTTGAAGGAAGCACTATATTAGATTGGAAATTTGGACTATACTAACGTACTTATAGAACTAGAAACTAGTTATAGATAGTGTTGCCGGTAATTCCAATTCTTAAACTAAATTTGGTGCTATTGTAAGTTATTACAAAACTTGAGAATAATTTTATTAAGAAATAAGACAATAATATTACTCATTTACTAGCCAAATTAAGTATTATTTTCTTTTGCTAGTCACTAAAGAATTTGATTACAAACCATTTGTAGTATAAATGCTTTGATGAATAATTAGGGGAAACAGTCATTTTGGTCCCTCAATGTTCAATTCGCTGTCATTTTAGTCCTCCATTGAGGAAAAACTATTAAATAGTCCCTGAATCTGCATTCCGTTAGTCAGTTTAGTCCCTTGCCGTTAAGTTGGCCGTTAACTCAACAAAAAAGCTGACGTGACATTTTTTTGGACACATATCAGCTTGCTGAGTTGGCACGAGGGATGAGGAAACAATCATTTTGGTCCCTGAATGTGCAACTCGCTGTCATTATGGTCCCTGACTCAAGAAAAAATACAAAATAGTCCTTGAACCTGCAATTCGTTAGTCACTTTGGTCCCTGGCTTTAAAAATGGTTGTCAACTTTATAAAAAAGATTGTGTGACATTTTTTAGGGACACATGACACTCAGAGTTAACACATTTGTGAGACAAGTGGATGAATGATGTGGTGCGGGACTAAAATGACATTTTTTTTTCTCTTCATTTTTTTATCTTCTTCCTCCCATTCTTCTTTATCTTCTTCATACATTTATAAATCGAAATTTTTTCCCAAAAAAGATATGAATATTTTTTCCGAAAAAAACTACGAAATTGTTATTATCTGAAATCGGAAATTTTTTCCCGAAAAGAGGTCGAAAACTTTTTCTCCGATAAAAATCAGGAATTTTTTTTCCGAATAAAATATCGGAACCTTTTCCCGAAAAAAGATCGGAAATTTTTTTCCAAAAAACTCTGAAATTTTATTTATCTGAAATTGAAACTTTTTTACGAAAAAAATTAAAAAAAAAATTCCGAAAAAGATCGGAATGTTTTTTTCGGAAATTCTTTTTACGGAAAAAATTCCAGAATTGTTTTTATCTGAAATTGAAACTTTTTTCCTGAAAACAATCGAAAAAAATTTCCCGAAAAAACATCGAAAACTTTTTTTCTGGTAAAAATCTGGAACTTTTTTTTCGAATAAAATATCGGAACTTTTTTTGCGAAAAAAGATCGAAAACTTTTTTTCGGAAAAAACTCCGAAATTGTATTTATCTGAAATTGAAACTTTTTTCCGAAAAAAACATCAAAAAATTTTCCCCAAAAAATCGGAAAGTTTTTTTTCAAAAACAATCAGGAACTTTCGCAAAAAAAGATCGGAAACTTTCTTTTCCGAAATAGATCGAAAATTTCTTCATACATGTATGAAGAAGATAAAGAAGAATGGGAGCAAGAAGATAAAGAAATGAAGAGAAAAAAAAAAGTAATGTCATTTTAGTCCCTGACCACATCATTCATCCACTTGTCCCACAAATGTGTTAACTCTGCGTGTCACGTGTCCCTAAAAAATGTCACACCATCTTTTTTATAAAGTTAACGACCATTTTTAACATCAGGGACCAAAGTGACTAATGAATTGCAGGTTCAAAGACTATTTTGTATTTTTTTCTTGAGTCAGGGACTATAATGACAGCGAGTTGCACATTCAGGGACCAAAATGATTGTTTTCCCGTCCCTCGTGCCAACTCAGCAAGCTTATGTGTGCCCAAAAAAATGCCACGTCAGCTTTTTTGTTGAGTTAACGGCCAACTTAACGGCAAGAGACTAAACTGACTAACGGAATGCAGATTCAGGGACTATTTCGTAGTTTTTCCTCAATGAGGGACCAAAATGACAGCGAGTTGCACATTAAGGGACCAAAATGACTGTTTCCCCGAATAATTATAAGTAACTTTTACCACATGGTGAAATGAGTTGAGAAGTTAAATAAGCAAAGTTTAAATTATGACAAAGACACGAGTTATTTTAAAAATATATGTTGAAAAGAATAAAAGAAAAATGTCTATTAAAAAACACATTGACAAATGCGATTTTGCGGCATCTAGCAAAGGAAGACATAACCGATCCGGTTCATTTGACCCGATTCTCGGATGTTGGAAAAATTAGACCACCGTTATATCCGTTATCTTTGTTTGACCGGTTTTCCGTTATCTTGAATGGCTTATGCTACTTCGGTGCCACGTGTCCAAAACCAGCATATCTACGTGTACAAACATGAATAATGCTGCCACTGCCAGGTGTGGCAGCTGGTCACAACTAATCATAGAGCGGATGCAGGAAACCATAACCTGCAACATAATCATACTAATAAATTTTACTCCTACTTTTCACTCGACAAATAAATAAAATGATTACCGATCGTTAGTTGGTTTAGTGGTGATTGACGCTGAATTTAGTAGGAAGAATTACGGTTCAATCCCCGCAATTGCGATCGAGAGAGGGCTGAAACCACTTGAAGTCAGAACTGATTCCCGAATTAGATTAAACTAGCGGTATAGTAAGAATAAATAAATAAAATGATTTTGACAGAATCGATTAAGTAAAATTGTTCCGGTAAAAATTGATTTAAAGATAAAGTGATTAATATTTAGATATGTTTATACAAAAAAGAGTTGAACAAAAAAATTAAGTATAAAAATTAATTCTAGAATCGGAAGCTACAGTTTTTAGTTTTAAATAAAATTGATTCTGAAGATAGAATCAATTCTAATTTTGAAAAACCAAACAAATCAGAATCAATTCTACGCTTCTAGAATCAATTCTAAATCCTCTAAAATTGAAACCAAACATACACGTAATTTATTATATGAGTTTGTTAATATACATTCATTGAATTTTAGAAGGTGTATTATATAATTATATGAGTGGTGCATGAAGCAGAGCTAGTGAATAATATATTGTAAAAGAAAGTAGTGAATAACATTATAACAAATATAAATTTTACAAAATTTATTGTTGAATTGAAAGTTTATATCATATAGATTTTCTATAATTTTTTTAAAAGAAATTGAAAATAATTTGATATGTTATTGAGACCCATGAAGAGATTAACAATTTATATATTTGTATCGAATATTATTAATTTTGATGGATAACATATAAAATGATTTTTTATTTCCTTAAATGAATTTATGAATGATTTATATGATATAAATTTTCGAAAAGTAAATTTTGTAAAATTTATTAAAAAGTTATCTACAACCTTTTTTTTATACAAAACATTATTTACAACTTATACACCGCTTAAGAGATTTTTGCATGTTAGACATCGCCATAATTATATTAATGCATATTTCTATTTATTCTTTAGTTGTGGTACCTTTGACTCTATGGTCGTTAGTTTGATCTTGGATCTACTTTTCGTCGATGGAATCTCAAAATTCATCTAATCATTTGATATAGTTCATTTATTTAGATGGTGGTCATCATGCGCGACAGTCCTTTTTGCAACTCATATCATCATATGGCTTGTTTGTGTTTGGGTTGTGTGGAATAAAATAAACCATCGTCTGTTTAGAAATTCAGCGAAATCCTTACATCAAATGTTGGACAAGGTCAAAATTTACTTATTGTGGTGGTTGAAGGCGAAGAACATAAATCTATAGTTGTGAACTTACATAGTCGGTGGTCGAGCCTGTTGTTTTGTTTGAGTATCAACTAATTTTGTAATTTATAATATTCATCAAAATATTCTGTTTGTAAACTCTCGTAATCTATTTCAGTATATCTTATGCCGAGAAAACTACTCAATTTTTTGTTATTTATATATATTCCATTTTTTTCTATTTAATAAAAACGCCTAGTTCTATTTGTGGGTGGAGCGGGTGCAATAATTTAACATGGCACCGGATGTAGGTGATAAGATCCCATTTTGGCGGAGACGAGTAGAAAGCAAGTTTTAATTTAACCCACGCGTTATGCCAGCTGTTAAGTACGTGGCCTCTGTCATTGCGTCCAAAATGGACCTTGTAGGACCCACCACCTATTTCCCTCACTCTCGCTACACTACACACTCTACAACTAAACAAATACTAATTTCAATTTTTATATAGTTCTAAATACTCCCACCTATTTTTATATAGTTCGAAAAAAAAAATGGAAATGTGTCAAAAACATAAATATGAAAAATTGTAAATAAATAATTAAATTTCAAATAGTTGATGATTTTTTTTTTTTTAGAAGAAGTGGTAATCCACTGAAATTAAACTCACACACAACTGTGGGGTCCCGGGTTCGAACCCGGGTCATGACGTCCGGCCTAGCAATTTCGGCATTTGCCAGTTGAGCTAGGACTTCTAGACAGTTGATGATTTTTTTTAACAATATAGGAAAAAATCAAGCTTAATTTTTGATAGAAATGATTTATAATCAAATTTTATTTATTTTATAACTGAACTTTAAATTATCGGAGAAAATTTATATGGATAACTGTTTTGAAGTTAAGTCAATGATACAAGAGAAGTTTTCACTATGCATAAACTTGTTTTAACTATTTAATCAATAATTTTTTTTTATTAAATTAGTAAGAGGTAGTGTAGCACATTAATTGTTTTTTTTTTTTGATAGATTAATTATTTTTTGTTAGATAGTTGTTAAAAATTTCACCTTTAAAATAGATAAATAAAATGTTCATACAATTGAGATTAGTTTGTGGGGACATGTGCCATATTAATTCAATTATAAAACTTATTGATTCAATGAAAGGAAAGATTTTTCTCATTTGTAGATATTAAACAAAATCCCGTTTTTAATTTTCTTTTTCTTTTCATTTTTTGGAAATAGAAAATAATAGATGGATGAACTATCACTTATCTGTCATGCTGGTTAGTACCCACTTACTTCCCTTACTTGTCAGCAATCTACTAATAGACTAATACTCTCAGGTTATTATAGTCTGAAATGTTAGTCATTTTTAATTTGTTTTTTATTATGAAAATTATATTTCCAATCAAAATATGGGTTAACTCAATTGACATGCTACCATCTTTATAGGCAAGTTTTGGATTCTTCTTCAACACATCTGCATACTGAATGAAGACCACTCTATTTAAGAGATATTCTTACCCAGACACAGTAATTTAAGCATAAGCATAATATTTAGGGGTATATATATCCAAAAAAAATAAAAAAATAAATAGTCATATCAATTAATATAATTTTAATTTTCTTTTGTTTATGTATGTGTGTTTAACACCTTTAATTTGTAGTTGTGTCTAAGTAAGTATTTCCATCTATTTAGTTTTGAAATGGTGAATGAATACCTCTTTTTGTTCATTTATTTTTATTTATGAAATGGTGAATGGATACCTCTTTTATTTATCACCAACAACATAGTTGACTAAATATCAGATAATCAATCTTTATTTATCAAGTAGTTTAGTGACTGTAATTTTACCAATAGACGAATAAGTACACTTGTCTGGATTTAAATATCAATCTCTACATATATAATGTGATCTCTTTACCAGTTGAGTTAAACTTATGGAGAAAATATATATATGATTATTTTGAATAAACAAAAGAATTAAAATAATTCATTGTAGTATTTGTCAACAATTGTTTTACAAGTTTAACTTTTAAGATAGATAATTAATTAATATTTTTTCATAGAGTAGATTGCAAATCCATATTAAAAAAAATAAAATAGAGTAGATTGTAAACAAAGATGTAATATAAATTATGAGTATATTGATAATAATGAAATAATTAATGAAGGTGAAAATTTGAAAGATATTTTATAATAATAGATAAAGAAACTTGACAACAAAAATAAAATAAAGAATTAATGAAAGTCTTAGAGATGAGTTGTAAATCATATGGATGCCAATTTAATCCGTAAGTGGGGATTGTTCCGTTTGAAGAACTCAAGATGGATTTTTTCTTTCTTTCTATGAGGTTGGAGGAGAAAGTCCCCTTAAGGGAGGTTTGAGGACGGGGAGGGGATTTTTTCTATGAGGTTGAAGATTTTCACACAATATGTTTATAAATTTGTTTATATATGATATATTGATGTTAATAATATCTTAATTTTTGTATTTATTTTACGACTAAACCTTATTTTTTTTACAACTAGTTTGATTGAAAATAATATAAATTTTATATTTTTTTAAAGTTGATAAATCTCGTGAGAACTGCCGAGATTCACAGGGATGCGAATGTGGGAATAATACTCCCCAAAGTAGGAATGAAGAATACTTTAGACGATGGGAAAGAGAGCAATAAAGTACTCTATGCTAAATCTCCACCTCCTTTACATCTCTAGTATATTTGTAGCCATATTGGCATAAAAAATATTAGCATATTGCCTCAAAAAGAAACACTAGCATATCACACCGTATTAATTTTTAATATTGCATCCCTAGTGAATAAAATTCTACTTTAAAATTAATAATTAAAGTGTCTGAGATTCAAACCCTGACATTGTATATAAAATGTGATGTCCCGATCAACTGAGTTGAAATTATGGAACAAACGGATCAAGTTTCTATAAATGATATTTTTGAAAATATTCAGATTTTATTTATGAGATTATGAAACTTAAATTTATTAACCAACTTTCTTAATAATTGTGAAATCCATTTTTTTAAATATTAATTACCAAGACCAAAGAAAATATATTAGACTCAAAAACCATTATTTACCTACTCTCATTGCTCTACTAACTAATTGAGTGATTAATTTTATCAAACACTTCAATTAATTTATTTATTATTTATTATAAACTATTTACTATTAGTTAGTTTATCCATACTATCATTTCACATATAAACTTTTTACTAATTCTTATAAAAGATATTATTTCAGCTAGAGTTTAAATTCGAATACTTCCGAACAATTCAACCTCAACTAACAAGTATTTACCACTTTATCCAATTAACTTTTAACATTATTGGTTTATATTGAATAAACATGTGCAATTTGATACCCAACATATATATATTAACCATTTTATTTCCTATCTATGTTCCATTAATCCATTGTATAGAAAAAGTAATCATGAAAGGGTGAATTTGTTAACCATATAATAACCTCATTCTAGAAGTAGAAACCAAGTTACAAATTTAATCTTTTTCTATTTTAAATATATATTTGATTTGATGTGCATTATTATCATTTTAAATAAGAAAAACAACTAAAATTAACCTATGGCTCATGTGAAACTTGTAGGATAAGACCAAATAAGAATATAACTTTTTTTTTTCTTTCCATTCTCTCTCACTTATTTTGAAGTGAATAACTTGGCCATCAATTATGCTCATATCAATGAAGTTAGATCTTTTCTTATATAAAAAACAAACTCTAGTGAGAGAAAAAAAACTACTGTGAGAGAGAGAGAGAGAGAGAGAGAGAGAGATATTATGTCATGTATGTCATGTAACAGAGTTAATGTTTTCACTGATATTCTTTGTTTCTCTATTCTATGAACAAATTTGAAAATTTTATTTATCTGGGTTTTGTTCAAAATTGAATCTTTTTCACTCTATAATTCATTATTGGATCAAAAACATGGCAAAACCAGGGGTGTTAGATTCTGATCCAGAGATTATGGTGAAAAAAGCCTTAGAGTTAAAGAAGGAGCTGAAAAAGCTTGTGAAGTCAATTGTTGATGATGAAGATATAAACATTGAAGCTATTGAGAAAGCTAAAGAAATTCTTTGTGTTCTTAAGGATTTGAAGCTAAGAAAGAAATCTCAATCTTCAATGTCTTTTAAGATAAACAAGAATGTTACTTTCCCAGATGAATTCAAATGTCCACTTTCCAATGAATTGATGAGAGATCCTGTCAGTGTTTCTTCTGGTCAGGTTAGTGTCACAAATTTTGTGTCTTAGTTGTATATTTTTAATTTTAATTTATTTTTCTGATTTTTTTGGTTATTAATTACTGAGAAAATGTTGGAAATAGAATTTATTTATTTTTTAATTTTTTTTTTTTTGACATTGGCATTGTTCCTTGTTTGATTTTTTAATCTTGTATGTAAATATCTAGGAACTGTTATAAAAAAAGTTAAGGAATTATTCTACACTTGGAAAAAAGGGATAAAATGTTAGTGGATTTTTTATTTTTTATTTTGATGAAATTAAATTTAAGTGAAGGGAAGATATAAGATATTGATTCTGGTTTTGGCTTTTTGTTTATCTTTTTTGCTGGAATATTTTTTACTTTATTCTATGTTATTATTCTGTGTCCATAAATGTGGTAAAGATAGAAAAGGAATATATTCAGTTCTTTCCTCATCAAGAACCTTAGAAATGTGCATTTCTATATACAATGATGTTAATATTTTAGTCCTTATTAATTTTTAAATAAATGTGTATGTGAAGAATGAAGATAAATCTTTTGATTATTTGGAATTTTACCTTTCTCTTTTTTATTTGAAATTGATGCATAATATTTAACATTTTGTTGTTCAATGTTCTTTCAATCTTTATTTATATTTCTAAAAAGAAAACAAAAATTGTGAGTAATTTGATGATTAATATGTGTGTTTGTAGATAGAAAGAGAGAGTGGAAAATAAAAAAACATATAATATATTCTTTGTTCTTGAGACACTCTTGAGTGAGTGGTGATGATTGTTTCTTTGTGTAAAACTTTTGACTGATTTTCTCAAAAGGGAATAATTAAATTTTATTGTTCTTAACTTTTTTTATCTTTTCCCCAATTTTAACATTTGATACCTTCCCCACCCAAACTACTTTTTCTTTTCTATGTCTCACTCTTTTTTCTTTGCATTGATCCTTCAAAATTTGTGTTGATTAAATCAATAATTACTCAAACAAATAGTATATTTTTTCTTGTCTAAGTATGAAATGTGTTTAATTTCAATACACTGTCAACAAATCACAACTATTTATATGCGTGACTTCAGAAGAAGTTATAAATAAAGTCAAACTATTTTCATAATCTGAAATCTAAACACTAACGGTGTATATGATTTAAATCTTTATAAAATACATATTATTTACATTTTTGTTGGTTTAAATTATGCAGACATATGATAGACCTTTCATTCAAAAATGGATTAATGCTGGAAATAGAACATGTCCTCAAACTCATCAAATTCTCTCACACACATTCCTTACTCCAAATCATCTTATAAGAGAAATGATAGAAAAATGGTCTAAAAATCAAGGACTTGAATTATGCAATGTTATTAGTTATATTAATGATGAAGGTGCTAAAGAAGCTGATCAGAATCACTTTTTATGTTTGCTTGAGAAAATGTCATCAACACTTGGTGATAAAAAAGAAGCTGCAAAACAACTTAGATTGTTGACAAAGAAGCATCCATGTTTTCGAGTACTTTTTTGCGATTTTGAAAACGCAATTCCTCAATTGCTTAAGCCGATTTGTGAAGGAGATAGTATTAACCATGATCTTCAAGAAGATGTGATCACAACACTTCTCAATATCTCAATTCATGACAACAATAAGAAACTCGTAGCCGAAACTCCAATGGTAATTCCAATTCTTATGAAGGCATTGAGATTTGGAACAATCGAGACACGAGCCAATGCTGCAGCAACCCTTTTCACGTTATCAGCACTAGACTCAAACAAAGAACTTATAGGAAAATCGAATGCCTTAAAACCGCTTATCGACTTATTGGAAGAAGGTAATCCCTTAGCCATGAAAGATGTTGCTTCAGCAATTTTCACTTTATGTATGATGCACGACAACAAAGCAAGAGCAGTGAAAGACGGTGCAGTTAGAGTCATTATGACGAAGATGAAAAACCGAGTTCACGTCGATGAATTACTAGCTATCCTTGCCCTACTTTCGACTCATCAGAAAGCTGTTCTTGAAATGGCCGAACTCGGAGCTGTTCCTTGCTTGCTAAGCATCATGCGAGAGAGCTCGTGCGAACGCAATAAGGAGAATTGCGTAGCGGTCCTTCAAACTATATGTCTTTATGATAGATCCAAGTTAAGGGAAATAAAGGAAGAGGAGAATAGTTACAGAACACTATCTGAACTTGCAAAGAGTGGAACTTCAAGGGCTAAGAGGAAAGCTAGTGGAATTCTTGAGAGGTTGCATAGGGTTGTTAATATCACACACACTGCATAATATCCCTCTAAGGTATATTATTCATATGTGTCCCTTTAAGTTATTGAAGGTAAAAATCTATAAGCAATTATGTTTCATAAACAATAGTGTACATTCTTTTCTCTCAATGAAGTTATTCTCTGGTTAACTTAGTTGGTTACTGAATAAAGTGATGCTTTATGTGCTCTTATCCTTTGAATTGTTGAAAAAAATTATATGAAGTTCTCTATGTATAAATTAAATATTTCATTTACATTTATATGACATCTCTTCACTTTTACTTTCTTTATGTAATGGACAAGAATATTAAGATAGAAAAGTCTTTATCACTGGGGAGAAAAAAATTTCGCCGAAAAAATTGTTTCATAATTTTATGAGTGACAATTGACAAAGCTCTCGGTTAAATTTGAGACGCATGATTAAGTTAAAAGAAACATATAGCATCTCATCCAAACGTGTTTAGTTTATTGAAATTTAGTTTGATGGAATAATTTGTTCACCTATTTCTATGAATATTTGTCAACAACATCACAATCAATGAAATGACATTTCCAAAGCTATTGAGCATAACAAGGATAATCTCTCACTAAACCACCATTGTTCAATGGTGAGGACTATGAGTATCAGAAAATCATAAAGAAGTTGTTCATAGAAGACCAATTGAAAATGTGACCACTACTATTTCATTAGGAAACTGAATAGTTTATCTAAAGTCAAACTTTATTTAATGTGCACTTAAGTTTGAGTTTGAAAAAAATTCATGTTGTACAATTGCCAAAGATAAATTGGACACTGTATGTTGCTCATCAAGGAGAAAATCAAGCAAAGTAATCAAAAGCCAACATTCTAGCTTGTTATGAACTACACAATAAGTAAAAGTTAAATAATAATGAACTACACAAAATGAGTCACCATAAAATTATGGTTTAATTCGATATTTGATCTCCTATATTTATTTTAGATTTTAATTTGGTCCCTTATGTTCTAAAAGTTTTAATTTGGTATCTTATACTTCCACTGTTTGCATAAGTTGATCATTTCTGTCAGTTTTGATGTTTCCACCGTTTCAATTGGACATGTGTAGGCATGACAAAATCATCCATACCGTATACCTGCGGATACTAGCCCGCCCCGCCCCAATTTTGAAGGGAAAAATCCGAGTTGACTGAATTTGGGTTCGAGTTTGGGTTTTCCACGATTTTAAAAGATGAGGTTGGGGTGGGTAATGAGAATCCGTCCCCGAACCTGCCCCGCTTATATCAAATTACATTTTTTTATTATTAAATTAGAAACCCTTAAACAAACTCTAGATTACATTCATATTTTTTTTTTGTAGATTATTACATTCATATTTTAAATTTGAATATCAAACAATTTATTTTCTCTATTTATTTTCTTTGCATAAATATTGTTGAAAAATAAATAAATTTTAGTTTTAACTCTTTTTTTAATAAGAAAATACAAAAGTACAACTCAAATTCATATGGAGGTATAGTAAAATGGGGATACCCAAACTCCATGGGGGTACCTGAACCCCATTAAATATTTTTATTAATTTTAGGTTTTGTAAATATTTTTATTTCAATATATTTTTTTTTTATTAATAAAATTACCCGTAAGAGAAAATTATTACAAATAATTTTTAATTTTTTTACTAATACTCTTGTAAAAAAAATCTTTTTTACTAATACTTACATTAATTTAAATTAATATATATATATATATCTTTAAATTTTTACTTATTTTAAACATTTATTTAGATTAAATTTCATATTATTTTTCTAGTTTTTTATTTTTTTTCAAACTACATAAAATACTGTGACCTAAATTACTACTGTATTAATTTAATTTTGTGAAATTATAACTTGCTCTTATTTTCAAATTTCTATGATATAAGAATTTAACTTTTTTTCCATAAATTCTAGCTTAATCGGTAGAAATGTCAAATTTACTGGGTTAAACGGTTCGAATTTCGTTTCCTCCATTTTATATGTGTGTGATTTCGAATAACTTGTAATTTTGTCTATCTTTTAAATTTAACTTTTTTTTAAGGGAGATAAAAAATTAATTTTAGAAATTAAAACCTTGCTCATCACACAACAAATTATGATAGTGAATCCTTACTCTGTTTCGCTTTTCTTGTCCATGGATAAACTATATATATATTTCTGTGGCATTTCAAACTCAAGGTTCTGTTTTTCATTTTCCTCTTGCTATTGAATTGCAAGAGTAATAATAATGTAACATTATTTCACCAAGCTTCAATTCTTAGATGAAATTCTTCCATAACACTGAATATCTCTATGGCTTGCACATTGTATTCCCTTCGTATGTGCCTTCTAAATTCACTATTCAATACCAAAACTGCACAATTTTCATGCAGATTCACCTCTTCACTCGCTTTTCTTCCAAACCCATTTCTGTTATTGCGTGATTACAAGCTTTCTGGGAATTACAACGCTAAGAACGCAAAAATCTTGCATGCCCATTTGCTTAAAACTCATTATTTACAATCTGATATCTTTTTCATGAACTCTTTGATTGATGTATATTGTAAATCTGCTAACATGGTTGTTGCTCACAAGCTGTTTGATACAATTTCTCTTCCAAATATTGTTTCTTGGAATGTCATGATATCTGGTTACAATCGTAATTCGATGTCTGAGAAGTCGCTGGAGATGTTTTGTAGGATGCGTTTGTTTAGTTTTGAGCCTGATGAGTTTAGTTACGGGAGTGTTCTTTCGGCTTGTGTTGCTTTGCAGGATTCGCACTTAGGTGTGCAAGTTTTTTCACTTGTCATGAAAAATGGTTTTTTTTCAAGTGGTTATGTTCAGACTCAGATGGTGGATATGTTTTGCAAAAATTGCAGCTTTAGGGAAGCTCTAAGATTCTTTACTGATGCTTCATTTGATAATGTGGCAAGTTGGAATGCTATTATATCTTTAGCAGTTAAAAACGGAGAAAACCAGGTTGCTTTGAATCTGTTTCAGGAAATGTGTCGCTCATCTTTAATGCCAAATAGTTACTCATTTCCAAGCATCTTAACATCTTGTTGTGCGCTTAAAGAGATGAAAATTGGGAAAGCAGTTCATGGATTGGCGATTAAATGTGGTGCGGCAGATCTCTTTGTGGAGACCGCTATTGTTGACTTGTACGCAAAATTTGGATGTATGAGCGAAGCTTATAGACAATTCTCCCAAATGCAAGTCCGAAATGTGGTCTCTTGGACTGCTATGATTTCTGGGTTTGTGAAAGAGGATGATACTACTTTTGCACTAAAGCTTTTCAAAGATATGAGAAAAATGGGGCAGGAGATAAATACATATACCGTTACCAGTGTACTTTCTGCATGTGCTAAACCTGGGATGATCGTGGAGGCTGGAGAACTTCACTCCTTGGTATTCAAATTAGGGTTAATTTTGGATGTTAAGGTTGGGGCTGCTTTAGTCAACATGTATGCAAAAGCAGGAGAAGTTGGATTATCCGAGTTGGCCTTCAGCGAAATGAAAAATACGAAGGATCCAGGTATATGGGCGTCCATGTTGTCTTCTTTGGTTCAGAACCAGAACCAATATTCTGGAAAGGCGCTTGAGTTATTCACTATAATGTTAAGAGAAGGAGTGAAACCTGATGAGTATTGTATATGTAGTTTGTTAAGTATTATGAGCTGCTTAAGTGTAGGGTCACAGGTGCATGGTTACATTTTGAAATCCGGGTTAGTCACTGATGCTTCGGTAGGTTGTTCACTTTTTACAATGTACTCAAAATGTGGTTGTTTAGAGGAATCTTATAAAGTTTTTCAACAAGTTCATGTCAAAGATAATGTCTCGTGGGCGTCCATGATTTCTGGTTTTGCAGAGCATGGACATCCAGATCAAGCTCTTAGACTATTTAAAGAAATGCTATATCAAGAGATTGTCCCTGATCACATTACATTAGTCTCGATTCTAACTGCATGTGCTGATCTCCGTTTCTTGCATAGAGGTAGAGAAATTCATGGTTATGCTTTTTGCTTAGGATTAGGAATAAACACAGTTGTTGGTGGTGCACTTGTAAACATGTATTCTAAGTGTGGAAGCTTGAGTTTGGCAAGAAATGTGTTTGATATGCTTCCCCGCAAGGATGCATTTGCTTGTTCTTCATTGGTTTCCGGATATACTCAAAAGGGTTTAATTGAAGAGTCATTTTTGTTATTACATGATATGCTTCGAAATGATGTAACAGTTGACGCCTTCACAATTTCATGCATTCTTGGAGCTGCTTCGCTTTTGTGTCAATCAGACATTGGAACTCAATTACATGCCTACATTGAAAAGTTGGGGTTACAAGCCAACGTATCAGTTGGAAGTTCGCTGGTGACTATGTACTCAAAGTGCGGAAGTATTGAAGATTGCCGTAAAGCATTTGACGATGTTGAGAAGCCTGACCTTATCGGTTGGACATCCATCATAGTGAGCTATGCTCAGCACGGTAAAGGCGCAGATGCCTTAGCTGCATATGAACTTATGAAAAGAAAAGGAATCCAACCTGATGCAGTAACTTTTGTTGGGATTCTATCAGCTTGTAGCCATAGTGGTCTGGTTGAAGAAGCCTTCTTCTATCTTAATTCAATGTTTCAAGACTACAACATGGCACCGAGTCTTCGTCATTATGCTTGTATTGTTGATCTTCTTGGTCGATCAGGTAGACTAAAAGAAGCTGAAAGTTTCATTAACAACATGCCTGTTGAGCCTGATGCTTTAATATGGGGAACTTTGCTTGCTTCTTGTAAGGTCCATGGAGATTTCGAGCTCGGGAAGTTAGCCGCCGAAAAAGTAATGGAATTGGAACCAAGTGATGCTGGTGCTTATGTGTCCTTTGCAAACATTTGTGCAGATGGAGGACAGTGGGAAGAAGTTACAAAGATTAGAAGTTCATTGAACAAAACTGGGATGAAGAAAGAAGTTGGTTGGAGCCTTGTGTGAAAAGCGACAATGTCCTAATTGACGACGCTTAATACATGTTAATTTGATCCCTTGTCCTGAACATAGGATTTCCCCCCTAATTTTCGGAGTTTAGGATGAGACTAACTTATTGTCTATTAATCCCCTTGCCATTCTATTTACTTCCAAAAGAATGGAAATAGAACTTCTCTCCTGTTCCTAGAGCTGTAAAAATGGGCCGGCCCAGTAGCCCTATAATTTTATACAGGCTGGGTCGGGTTGGGCTTCCCAAAAAATATTATTGGACTTTATTGGGCTGGGCTCCTGGGCCTATTTTTTTAATGGGCCATTATGGGCTGGCCCCGCGGGCTTTTGGGCCGACCCCTTAAAGAATTAAAAAAAAATATCTAAAAATAATTTTTCCTAAAAATAAGAAATTTTAGTTAGCATAAAATCTTTAGATAAAATAAGTAACAAAAGATGAGATTTGTTTTTTTTGAAGGAAAAAGATGAGATTTGTTAGTTAGGAGATAATTATTAAAACAAATTTGTTATGATTATTATTTATCTTTATTTGAAAAAAAAAATAACAACTTAATCAATCATTATAAATAGAGAAGTATAAGAATTTTTTTATGGATATTAATTTGTGTGCGATGCATATGTAGTTTTATTGTCCATTGAATTTTTTTATAAAAAAATTTGTCAATTTTTTATTAAAAAAATATGAAAAATTTGTCGAGCCAACCCATCGGGCCATGTTAGGCCCTTGCTTATTGGGCTGCGGGCTGGGCCTTGAGCCTTAATGGGCTGGCCCACTTAAGCCCAATAGATGTCTTGGTCCGCTGGGTCGGGCTGGGCCGGCCCATTTGACAGCTCTACTTGTTCCTCATGTAATATCTAAACAATGTATAATAATTTTACTTGAGCCCTCTCTCTACAAAACATATGTCATAATATGAATCCTTAACATTGATTTCTCTTGGTCACATAAATATATTACAATTCACAATGATACATCGACAACCTTCCTCAATCAAAGCCGTCGTTGGCAAGTTGAAATTTTAATTTGTTGTAGTATTCTGCTATTTTGATTAGTACAGGTTAGAAACTTAGAAGAGATAATTATCCATGAATCTCTTTGAAACCAATATGCACAATCCCAGCTTACAATATTCCAATGAATACAGCTCCACCAGATTATGATTCTCCTACATTATTTTGCATGGCATTGTGGCAGATATTTGTTGATAATTTAAGCCTTAATATTTCAGGAGCAAATTGTCTGTCAAAAATCCATGCTAGCAAAGGATGTTATTCTTTGCAATTTAAGAATAGGACTTGTTCCCCCTAATCTTTTTAAGCATATGATTTTTTTTATGAGAAATATTTTGAAACCAAAAGGTAGACTTTATACATTATTGTCTTTCAAAGAAGTAAGTTTCATGTGTAGAGTTAATGAAACTGTAATGATGGATCCTTACTTGGGATTTGGGTAAGATTTTTTTATCTGAAGATATGTCAAATAGTGTTTCCTCAAATGAAAATGTTAAAGAGCGCTCTTAGGCTTTGTTTGCGAGTTTGGAGGAGAAGGGAGGGGAGGGCTTTGGAGAGAGGGAAATAGAGAGAAAATTAGAAAAATCTTTTACATTTTTTGAGAAAGTATTTTTTATAGAGAATGACAAATAAATATTTATGATTAATATATTATGAATTTAAGAATATTATAACAACATTAATTAAATTTGAAGAATTCATATAAACCCTCCAAACCCCCATCCAATACAATTTTTGAGTTCCCCAAAATTGGGGGGTTTTTGTGTTATGAAGAAAAAATAACCCTCCAAGCTTCTTCCCTCCCAAAATTCTCTATTCCTTCCACTTGTTTCTTCCCTTTTTTCAAAATCATTCCCTCCCCTCCCCTCCAAACTCGCAAACAAAGCCTTAGGGTATTAGTTAAGAAAACAAATATAAAAATATTGTACTGGAAAGCGGTGAATTCAACCTTCTAGAAGTTCAAAAATTTGTTTTCAAAAAGGTGTGGAAAAAGGGTTAAGAAAATTTCTTTGAAAATGATAATTGAGAAATCTTACAAGGCACACAATTCTTTGAAAATGATAATTTTGGGTAAAGGAAAATTAAGAAAATTAATCAACTAACTTGGCAGAATTGAATGATAATTGAGAAACTAGAGATGAAAGCACAAATTTGGATATTCTTATATCAAAATTTTGAGCAAAGAAACACCAATCTAATCTTTACATAAATAAACAAGACATATCAACACATAAAAAATTTGACTTGTATGCACAAAATATTTGCAACAATAATACACATTCAACAAATGAGTAGTTGAGGTTTCGATAGTCCAAATTAAAAGATTAAGAAAGCTCCAACTACTCATTTATTGAGTTTGAGGGTATTGTTAAATTATAATGAGCATGTAACATTCCTTTAAATGAAAATATTAAGTTACAACAGATCAATAATCACACTAACTTTTACTTGAACAAAAATCTGCATTCTTACTTTCTTCACAAATGTCTGATACCATCAACTGTTCTTGAATACAAGCTGCAAGCTGAGAAACTTTCTCATCGTCTAAATTAAGGGGACGCCTTAGCAAACTCTATATAAACAAGGAATTTTTATCATCAATTAGTACTCACATTGCATCTATAGCGTAACATAACAAAAAGGAACTCCATAAGTAACTATCAATTATTGTTGGACCTTTTTTGTTTACATGAGATGGAAATGAAATATTACCTCGGAAGTCCACAAGCAATCGAATGCTTTACGTGGAATTATGTGCATATGAGTCTGAAATGAAATGAGCATGGTTTATAGTAAAATAAATCAAATTTCACAATTTGTGAAGTAAATGTATGATTCCACAAAATTACTAATAGTAATAACAGTAGAGAAAATACAAAATCTTACATGAAATATTACTTGGCCAGCAGCTGCTCCATTATTAATCAACAGGTTGAATGAATCTACAGAATTCCAAACATCCAATGAAACACTATGGTGTAAGATATAATGTCAAACAAGTGATAGTAACAATTTTTCAACATAAAAAGGTAATAGTAAACAAAGGTTGATACACTGCAAGAAATGATTAAACTAATGTTTTAAAAACCAATCAGAACCAGACGGTTAAACTGTGAACTGGCGCCTACATGGTTCAATTATTTGAGCGCCTTCAACCCGGTTTGAGTGATTTAAATTTTAAAGCTGTTGAACCTGTTGAAACATGATTTGGAGGTCTTGCTGGTTCAGTATTTGAAACATTGGGTTAAACTAAGGATGATCCAAACAAACCACATTATGAAACACAAGAATCTAGTTGTGTTTATATACAGAAGTTAATAAGTTTTCTTCATTGTTGCCAGAAAAGGTATTGTGAGGTATCTATAGATATCTACCAACAGAGTGCCCAAAATGAGTGATTGCTATTCAAATATTGAAGTCTAAGCCATATATAAAAGCAAAACAAAGCAAAACTCAGATAATTTATGAGTAACAAACTACATACTGCAGCCAGTAGCCTTCATGATTGCATTGCTGATAAAGGGCACTTTGGAACACATCGCAGCTATCACCTGCATCATAGGTCAATTTACAAATATATTAAAATTTAAATTGGTTAAAAACACAAAGCACGTCATTTTGGATATCTTTCTGTTTTACACTACATTGAGCAACAAATTTAGCAGAGTTTTCAAGCTTGAAGATTTTGACAGAATGAAGTAAAAGGTGAGGAAAAAAATAGGCTCAATCTCTTTGTACCTATTGAAAATTACTTACTGATGGAGGAGTAACATCCAATGAAGGGAAATGAGATTTCGGGATAATGAGAGAGTGCCTGGTAAACAAAACATAGATGTGAGAAGTAGATAGATAAACAATGCCACGAGGAATAGTTGAAAAGGTAAATTGAAATTGGATCGTGAACTTGTAGGCAATATTACCGTATCAGAAAATATGCCATTGACAAACTAGGAAACTATCCAACATTCAACAAATTCATTCAAAATGGAATAATGGATATTTTGGAGTTCCAAATTAACTTGAGTATATAAACAATATCTTGTTTCAACTTTCAAAGTGTAACACATACACAACAAAAGCATCCAACCATTACAATTTACAACACTAGTGTGTTGTGGAATTGAGGTTGCAAACAAAAGGGGTTGTGCAAATTTGAAACCATTCTAACTCTCTCAACGGCTAACATTATTCACAGGCTAATTTTTTGTTATTTAGAAACTCAATCAGGATACAATAAGTACATCAAATAATTTCTCTCTCTAAAGTTTTTCACCCTCGCTGCTCATCAAATAAGAATTGTCACAGACAAGAACATAGGAAGAAAAATCAGAGGTATCAAATATTAATTGATAGTTGATACAGGTATTTTGTATATTCAATGCCACAACTTAGATATATAAAATAACAAATAATACTTGTTGTTTATTTCATGTATGGCCAAAAAGTACATAACCCAAAATTGTGAAATTAATGGAATTGCACTTGACATATGATACCTTACCCATGACTCAATGGACTTGTGTCCAATATGCATAGGCACGTGTCATCTTCATAAAGCTGTTAGAGTGACAAATTAAAAAGAGTCAAGGTGAAAAGAAAACTTGGTTAGTACAACAACAGGAGTCAAGTAAAACTAGTAATGATTCATAACACCAAGGTTTATGTCAAGAGCAATGGTTGGAAATATAAACATGTTTTGAAGGATATCAAAGAGCATGATTCACAATATCAAATAGCTACTTATGTCTAGATATTAAAGCTAAGGGCAGCCTAATGTTATTAATGCAAATGCAGTCTTACCTAGCATTTGCAAACGGCTGATTCCACGAGCGAATTGAACTAGTAAATGTATCAAATCCAACAACGGAAAAAACTAGTTGGTTGTTTAGGACTTTAGGGCTCACAAAACTTTTACTTTAATCCGTATTTTTCACTCTTTTATACTTTTTAACAAGGAAATTTTATATCTTTTTTTTATTAACCCTCGGCTTCCCATGGAAGAGTGCATAGTAATCCAGAGTTCCGACACAAGGTAAGTAAAATTTGGCCAAAAGTTGTTCCAACTAGGAATCGAACTTGGGTTCTCCGGAACGATTCGTCCTAGGAGGAGCTCATTAACCACTTGAGCCCAATTACTTGGTTAGAAAATTCCATATCTAAATTCCGTTAATATGCACAAAATCTGCAAGCACTCAACCAAGAGCATGATTCAATGACACTCCCTCTCTGTCAGATTGATTTATCAAACAAAATGCAGCTTCAAGATGAAACTCCAATTAAAATGACTCCCATCAACCATATTTGACCACTACTAATAACGAGTCCTAGATAAACACACAGTATTACACACTTTCCAATTTAGAAGCGGAACATTCAATTCCACCAAGGAAGGCATTTGCAATTGCTTATCATTTACTCCGTATAAGGCTTAGACACCAGGCTTCATTAAAGCAATTAATTCCAGTTTTTGACAACCTAATGAGTGTATATACTCACTTAGGTCTCATATATAAGAAAAGATTCTTTTTTCAGGTTCATTGAATAACTGATGTATTTGATCCATGGACCACATATATCAATTATTCAATGAACCTAAAAAAGGAATTTTTGCTTATATATGAGACCAGAGGGAGTATTAACCATACATGAAACCCTTTCCTATCTTATCAAAACCCAATGAGTTGGGATAATTGGCTCACACGCATACCTAAAATGAATCTCGACACTTCTAAAGTGAACAATTTAATTTAAAAAGTCAAACATCATAACTTAATGATTGCTAAACTTCAATATGTTAAAATGGAATTCAAGAGTGTATCTCATAGATGGATATTTCACATAAATCATAACAAAGCATGAATTTTTATTGAGATAACAATTCTTGATCAAATTCATTAAAATTTAAAGTACTAATATTAACGTTTGACTTTCTCATTCTTGATCAAAATATCTCACTACTTCATCATCTAAGCAAATCCACTTAGCTTATATAGTTTTACAGCATTGACTAAAATGAATTAGCCCAAAATTAAATGAAAATCAAGGTAATCTACAAAGAAAATACAATATTTGTTAAATAATTTTAGTAAATTAAGCTTAACCAAAAAGAAGCCATGAAAGTAGGAAAAAAATAAAAAAAACCTTGAGAGCAGGTGATTGACCACGAATGATGTTGCAAAAGATACAATCCTGTTGCGTTTGTGAAGAAAGCAGCGAAGCAGAGAGAGAGAAAGAGTTTGGATCCGAATTGAAACGGGTCGGGTTAAGATGGGAGGATAAAACGGTAATCCTCCTTGTTGCTTGAACGGACATGTTGTTATTTTGTATAATAAAATCAGAAAGCACGGTGGTTAGTAGTAATTGGAAGATGCTTTGCCATCATGAATGAAGGAAAATTTGTTTGTATTTGAAAACGCAGGCACGGGTTTGGTTTGTTTCTATGTTTATTTGGGTTTTTGTAATGTGTGTGTGTGTGTGTGCAAGTGCAACACAAGGATGAATTATAATTTATCTTATCCATATTGGCAGCTTGCGTGGCGATGATGGATGGATGGATGTGGAGATGTGAGGTTAAGGTATGGAAAGGAATGGCTTCCAAACATCTTTATTTAATCTTTACTTTTCGAAACAAATAAGTGAACTTCTTGATCGACTCATGATACTTAGTTCAACGGTTATTATAACTTGTATGAATTTGATCGGAATTTCTCCACTTGTGAGATTGGGGATTAGATTTTAGGTTTATTTTTATTGATTAATTGATAAATATCTTAAACTATGAAATAGTAGAGTATGTCTCACCTAAAACGAAAGAAAAAAAAAAAAAAAAGCATTATAAAAGTGTGTTGCTCAGACTTAAATCTAAATAATAATAAATTGGTTCAAATATTGTAAAAATAATAATGAATAGATCAAAATAATACTCCATCTGATTGTTAATATAAGAAAAAGTTCAATGTTTACATACATTCTAATATTGATGTATTCAGAAACATCAATATTTTAATATATGTAAAAATTGAATTCTTTTTTATATTAAGGACTAGAAGAAGTAATAAATGGAAGTCCTTTAAATAAATAATCATTGATTTAATCTCTAACTCTTATTAATCCCTATTAAACAACAAGCGAATATTGGCTTGAGAGTTGGTCTAGTGGTGTTGACTTGAGACTTGAGAGTATGCTCCTCTTTAAGATCTCAAGCTCGATTCTCTCTGATGTCAATTTAAGTGTTCAAAATAAGTGAATATCTAGCTATGCTTCTAGATACATACTTATATGCTATTTTTTAACTAATTTTTATGGCTAATGCTACGATGGACCACCTTCACAAGTGGTTCACCGTGGACCAGTGACCAATACTACTATAACGAATACGAATTTTACAAAATTAACCGTTGGATTGAAAGTTTATATCATATAGATCACCCATACAAATTTTTAGAAAAATTAAAAATTGTTTGATATGTTATTGAAACCTATCAAAATTAACGGTATTTAATAAAAACTTATAAACCGTTAATCTTAATGGATCTCAATAACATATCAAATTATTTTTAATTTTTCTAAATTTTTTTATGGATGATCTATATGAAACAAACTTTCAATCCAACGGTAAATTTTGTAAAATTCATATTCGTTATAGTGTTATTCATAAGTGGTCCACCATGAATCATTTGATGAAGTGGTTTATTTTAGAATTTGCCAATTTTTATATACTAAAATAAAATAAAATCACCGTAAAAGAAACACGTTTTGCATCATTACATTTTCAACTTCTATTTCCGTGTTTTGAGCAAATGATTTACTTATTTACTTATTTAGAACGAACACTTTGAACGTACAAATTAAAATCACACGTAGTATCCTCCATCTTACAATGAGTTGTCTCAAGTTAAATTCTCCACTACGCAATACATGCATTCAACACAACACACGCAACACATCTCATCCACATCAACAACATTCCACGTGTCAAACTATCAATACAAGGTCCACAATAATATCATAGAATGAGTTGTATAAGATCACACCTCTAGTTCTTATAAAAGAGTCAGTTTCCAAAAAAAAGCACCTGAAAATTAAAAAACGGTTTCGGATTTCGGGTCCACCCGAGGTACGAGGTACGAGGTTACCTTACCTCCGACTCCGACATGAATTACGGCGGCGAAACGTTGGACTTCCGAAACCTCAAGGTAATATCCGCCGTTGGACGCGGTGCAAAGGGTGTGGTGTTCCTTGCAAGAACCTATGGATCATCGAAAGATGAACGGTGGGCATTGAAAGTTATATCAAAAGAACTTCTTCAGAAGAAAAACAATAACAAAACTGGTGAATGCAAAAGGGTTAGATTTGAACAACAAATACTACGTCGTTTTGATCATCCTCTTTTGCCACGGTTAAAAGGTGTTCTTGAAACTGAGAAACTTACTGGATTCGCCATTGATTATTGTCATGGTGGGAGTTTGCATTCTCTTATGAAGAAACAACCGAACAAAAAATTCTCTGAAGAAACCATTAGGTATATTACCTCTTTTCTTTATCACTCAAATTTTTTTTTTCTTTCAAAGATTGGAATTTTTTTAGGTTGCATTTTGTCGTCTATTTACCTTTTGTTCACGTGTAATTATATTATGTATAATAGAGGTTATTTTACTAATAAAAATAAAAAAAATCCCAAAAAAAGAAAAAGAAATTTTTAGAGATTTGAATCTTTAAGCAATTGGTCAACGATTCAATCTCGGCCTCTTGCCTTTCGAAAAGATTGATGTAGAAAAGATCGATCATGACTATGGTTAATGTTTTTTGCTTCATGTTAATTTGAGTAATTAGTTGCATGCAGATGATATCTAATTTGTGTCAAAAAAAAGGAAAAATGTTCATGTTAATCTACCATCAGATTTGTATAGTTTTGGTTTTTAATTTCAATCATGCATGGTAAATTCTTACAAATTTGAGTTTTTTTTGTTTGGAATTTTTGTCGTTGAGAATTTTCGATTACTTGTTTAAGAAGGAATTTCAAAAATTTCCATTATGTATTACCCCTTTTTCTCTCACACACAAATTATTTCTAAATTTCAAAAGAATTCTTTTTTTCCTCTCATATTGGTGCAAGTGGTAAGAGATTTGAATTTTTAAAAAGTTAATCGAAGATTCAATCTCGGCCTCTTGCCTTTCAAAAAGATTCATGTAGAAAAGATCCATCATGACTATGGTTAATGTGTTGTGCTTCATGTTAATTTGAGTAATTAATCTATGTAGTTTGTGCGCAGTTGATATCTAATTTGTGCCCAAAAAAATGTTCATGTTAATCTACCATCAGATTTGTATTGTTTTGGATTTTAATTTGACCACCTGTGGTAAATTCTAACCAAGTTTAAAAAAAAATATTCTTTAGGAATTTTTGTCGTTTAAAATTTTTGATTACTTGTTTAAGAAGGAATTTCAAAATTTTCCATCATTTTCTAGACAACAATGAGCAATTGTGTTTGATTTTGATGTGATTGTTTTCTTTGGTGAAGGTTCTATGCTGTGGAATTGGTGTTAGCATTGGAGTATTTACACAAACTAGGAGTAGTTTATAGAGATTTGAAGCCCGAGAATATCATGATTCAACAAACGGGACACATAATGCTTGTAGATTTCGACTTATCAAAGAAACTGAATCCAAAATCACCAAATTCACTGAGTTGCAACTCGTCACCAGGTTCCAAATCGCCAGATATGAACACAAGAAAAACGAGATGGTTAACAAAGCTCTATTTTCATTGTAATTCTGGGACACCAAAATATGACACAGTAAATCAACTCGGTTTTAACTCGCCATTTAAAAGAAGCGAGTCAGACTCAGTTGAAAAGTCAAACTCGTTCGTGGGAACCGAAGATTACGTGGCACCTGAAGTTATTTCAGGTCATGGACACAATTTAAGTGTTGATTGGTGGTCATATGGAGTCGTTTTATATGAGATGTTATACGGAACGACGCCGTTTAATAGTGCGAATAGGAAGGAAACGTTTCACAAGATTTTAAATAGTGAGCTTGAACAAAAGGGTGAAACGACGCCATTGAAGGATTTGATTGCTAAATTGCTAGAGAAAGATCCTGACCGTAGGATTCAAGTTGATGAAATAAAGGATCATGATTTCTTTAAAGGTGTGAAGTGGGATACGGTGTTGGAAATTGCACGTCCACCGTATATTCCTCAGAATGAAGTTGTGGACAAAGCTGGGTTTTCTAGAAAAGATGTTGAGTCTTTTGTCCATGGAATATTTTTTCCAAAAAATAAAAATGATAATGGTGAGAAAGAGAAAAATAAGGAGGAGGTGAAAAAAGAAGATGGAAAGGAGAAGGAAAATGGGAATGATGATAGTAGTAATAATAAGAATGTGTGGGTTGAGAAGTTGAGTCAGCAGACTAAAGAGGAGAATTTTTTGATTTTTTGATTTGTTGTCTATTTCATTTTCATCGATTAAAATATGCTCAATATAGTCTGGGATATCAACCAGAATTTGAACATTAGATAAAAATGAGGCCGCTGTAGCAAGAGCGTAAGCAACCTCATTTACTTAAATATACTTTTGTTTCTCCTCCATTGTAGATGTCATTACTATTTTTTTTAGTTTTGTAGTTTAGTTAAAATTATATGTCATGATGGAATTGACAGAGTGAAATTAAGGACTAGAATTTCATGCTATAAGAATTTGAAATAGTTTCACACTATAATGAATGTCAATAGTTAATTTGAAATTGGATAATTCAGATTTCAAACTCAACTCCACACCATATACTAATCTTAGTTGTCGATATGAGATTAGATGGTTTAGATCCATTACAATGTCCTATTATAACAGTAGAAAATCCAATTCGTAAAGTCAACCAAAATTTGGTTGATTGATGTTTAAATATTGTAAGTAAATACATAATGTACATTATTGATAATTGGACTTATTTCCTTTAAAGAATGATCGAAGGACAAGTACTCTCTAGTTTTCATCAGAGAGCCTACCCCTAGAACTGATCTCTATCTCAGGTTTTACAGTATACATGAATCAACTCGAGTGATTCTATTGTCTCTTGTCATTCGAATTATGGTAAGCCTCCTAAACAAAGAATTGAGGTGTCCTGTAGTTTCTTCGTCTAGGCAGCCACAAAGTGAATGTAAATGGCTTTTTAACTTTGCAACTAACAGCAATGCAAGGTGTGAACAAACGTTTGAGAGGCTCTACAGTTATTTGGTGAAAGGTTTCTTCAACAACCTTGTTTGGGTTGAATCGTGGAACGTAAGTAATGGAATCAGAGTTGCTATTGAATCCAACAATACGATAAGAGAGCGTTATACAAAAATGAACAAGCAAACAGGACTGCATAATTTCACCAGCAAGAAATATGATAAGAGAGATAAGATGAATACTAATATAAATGTTTCAAAAGACTTGCAATAAAATAGAACTCGAGTAGTCAAAACTAAAAGCTCTAGGTTCAAACACAGTAATCCACCAAACAACAATTCCAAGGATTTACTGTCATGTTCATAACAAAAACAAAAATAATATGACATTGCAAAAGAAATCACTCGTCCTCTTGGCTGCGCAACCTAGCCAGTTTGTTGGTCACAACAACGTCCAACTGAGCAGCACGTTCAACAATCGCCTTTCTTAACCTTGTTGACACATTGTGTGCGATCTCAGCACAGTATGTTCTGATATTTTTACATATAAATAAACAGTCAGAATTTATTTACCAAAATGGCAATGACAAATTGAGAATCAAAATGCAAACTAAAACCAATTACCTGTTATGCATCATCAAAAGCTCAAGATCCTTGACATTGTGGACAAGGAACTTCTTGAATCCATTAGGCAGATAATGGCGGGTCTTCTTGTCTGAGCCATAACCAATGTTTGGCATCAAAGTAACTCCCTTGAACTTTCTCCTTACACGTGAATCAATACCCTTGGGTCTACGCCAGCTTGGCTACATAACACATTGGAAATAAGGTCAATATTATAAACCCACCGAATCAATTTGAACAACAGAATCAAGCAGCATATAATGAACAGCAAATAAAATGTAAATCACAAAAAATAGATGAGAAAATATCGGCAGTAAGTATTGCATTCGAAAATGATTTCATTTCATAAAAGTGTAGTTAGGAATCTGTTCGAGAAAGCTTAACGCACGCATCAAAATCTATCAAACAATGTTCAAACACACCAAATCATTTCATTTCATAAAACATATATCCAACAAAACAAAATGAAAATACCAAAACATACTGAAAATTTCTACCAAATATGAGAAACTAATCATTTTTCACATACCTTGACACATATTTTCCTGTCACTTTGAGGCCTGATGAACCTCTTGACACGCTTCTTCACAATTTTCTTGTCTAAAAGAGGAACGGCCATCTTGTCTCTACAAAACACATTAATAAAAAAACATAAATTCTTAACCTAGCTATGAAAAACAAATACAATTACACAAAAACAACAATATATAGATCTAAACAGAAAACAAACAACCTTAAAAAATATATTACTACTTTCACAACAACAAATACATAAAACCTTAAATCCACAGAAAATCTAGAATAAAGCTGAAATGAGAACTTAAAATCCAGAACACACTGATTTCAGAAAATCTAGAATAAAATTGAAAATCATCAAATAAATAAAATAAAATAAAATGGACAAATATGATTTCAGTTTCGGCTTAATCAATAAACAAAAAGCTTAAACCTAGTTTTTAATACAAATCATGAAATCAAAACAAACCACAACACAAACAAAAATGGTTTCAGATAGAAGCATCAGATGATGGAAAAATTGAGATGCTACAAATCAAACTCATCAAACTCAAACAATAACGATATTAGCTAATAGCTATGGCGCTTGTGTTGCATACCTGCTTCAAATGCTGCTACTGAGATGTAAGAAGCAATGAGGCAACAAGAATTAGGGTTTTGTAATTGGAATATATATGAATTGGGTAATGATTCGGTGTTATTCGGTCCACCGTGAAATAATATGGTGATTGAAAAATAGTGGGCTTAATCTTACCTGGCCCAGATTCATGGTATACATACGAGTATTTCTGTTTTGTGCCTCCTACTTTTTCAATTTTACCCCCTCGCAGATTAAGTGTGCATAACATTGTAAAATCTGAAAAAACAGAGTTTGTTATTTAAGTAGCAAACTGATTTTGCACTTTAAGTAGCGAATCTTACAACTTGTGAACGGTGTTTTATTCAAAATATTTTCATAGGTGAGAGGGATAATTTCTCTTTTTTTAATAAGGTTCACTACTTAAGTAGCGAACTGTTTATTTTTTTGAAAACATTTTCATGAGAAGGCTTGACGGGTGCAAAAACAGGGTTGGGATAAAAAATAGTTGTTTGCTAATTAAACAATGAGCGGGGTAATTCAAGAAATTAGAAGTACTTATGAGAGGCTCAAAAAGAAATTCTCTTATTATACTATTGTTGGCAAAAAAATGTATTTGTTTTAAAAAAAAAAGGGGTAAACTAACTGGATTTTGGTTTATTGCTACAAAAGTTGAAAATTGGGTTGGGTATGGTACTTGTTTCTGCAGTTTAAAAAAAAATAGTAACTGAATTCATATTTGTACAATAAACTTCAATATTTGTGTCTGAGAAATTTTATTCTTTAACCCTACAATCATACGCTCATACTTATATTTTACAAAGTTTTTCGGAACACTAGAAATAAGTAGATTGTAAGTTTTGAAAATACACACCATAAAACATTTTCAAGTTTTTTGGCTTAGAAAACATTTTAGATAACTTTGTGTAACTTTTCTAGTTCACACTAGTACACCAGAATACTTTTTCTTTTTTTTATATCACACCAGAATACATTTTTAAACATATGCCTGGTGAATTCATGCTTAGTATGGAAAAGTTGGAAGTGAGGAATGAGGATGAAAAAGAAAGTGTAAAAACTTATTGACAAAAAAGGTAAAATTGAAATATTAGGTAACTTTAATTTTTATTCAAGGAACAACCACACTGGAGTCAACATGAAGTTCAACATTTTTGAAGCCACAAAATCTCTTGCTAAATTTAAGCCACCCAAAATGCCCTAGTGTTCTGCAATGTACACATTTAAAACATTAATTCTTAACCCAAATTATCTCTATTCTCCATTATGACCACATTTAACCATATGCTAGTAATAGTCACTATTGAGACAAACTTCCATTTTTAAGGTTGTTTTATACCTCCGAATTGGACAATCAATCCAAAGGTGTACCATGCAATTCAGGTGTGGATTCAACTTTTTCCATCCAACTATATTTCTAACTTCTTTTCTATTTCATGAATTAGAAATTTGGAACTCCGGTTGGTTTTTGAAATACTACTTTCATGACAGCTTGTTGGTTCCTTTGGACATGGAGGAATAAAGACAATTTTTAGGGTGACTTGCAGAGGCCCCATGATCCTCTGAGTTATTCATAACTACTCCATAGAAATAGTCGAGTGTACATATCATTAGGGGTGGGCATGGTTTGGTTAAAAACCAAAACTGCATAAAAACTGAACTGAATTGTTTCTACAGTTCAGTTTTTTTGAACTGAACTGTTAGTAAAAATATAAACCGAACCAAACAGTTTGGTTAACCAGTTAACTGGTTCAGTTAATCAGTTAACCGTAACTGTTTTTTTTCAAATAATACAAAAATGATAAAAATAATCTTTCAAAATTGACAAAATAATAAAAAATAATATTAATAATAATATAACAATAATAAAAAATAAGTAAAATAATAATAAAAATAATAAAAAATAAAAAAATTGACAAAATAATATTAAGGCGGCTACTAATATATTAGTAGAAAATTATGGTTCCAAACACAACTTGATATTTAGGCGGCTACTAAACTCCAATTTCATCCCCAAAAAATCGGCCGAAACACAAAAATCGGTCGAAAAACCGAAAATCGGCCGAAAACCCAAAAATCGGCTGAAAAATCGAAAATCGGCCGAAAACCCGAAAATTGGCCGAAAACCCAAAAAACGGCCGAAAACACAAAAAATCGGCCGAAAACCGAAAATACAAAAAATCGGCCGAAAACCCGAAAATTGGCCGAAAACCCAAAAAACGGCCGAAAACACAAAAAATCGGCCGAAAACCGAAAATACAAAAAATCGGCCGAAAAACTGATTTTAGGTTTTTCGGCCGTTTTTTAGTTTTTTCGGTCGATTTTTGGGTTTTCGGGTGTTTTTTGGATTTTCGGCCAATTTTCGGTTCTTCGGCCGATATTTTGAGTTTTCGGCCGATTTTTGGATTTTCGGCCAATTTTTGGGTTTTCGGCCGATTTTTTTAGTTTTCAGCCGATTTTCGGTTTTTCGGCCGATTTTTGGGTTTTCGGCCGATTTTTTGTGTTTTCGGCCGATTTTAGATTTTTTTGCCGATTTTTGTGTTTTCGGCCGATTTTTGGTTTTTCGACCGATTTTTGTGTTTTCGGCCGATTTTTTGTGTTTTCGGCCGATTTTTGGGTTTTCGGCCGATTTTTTGTGTTTTCGGCCGATTTTAGATTTTTTTGCCGATTTTTATGTTTTCGGCCGATTTTCGGGTTTTCGACCGATTTTTGTGTTTTCGGCCGATTTTCGGTTTTTCGGCCGATTGTTTGTTTACTTATTTTAGTGTTATTATTATTATTATTTATTTTTTAAAGAATTTTATTATTTTTTAAAAAGTGTCAATTCATTGGATTTTAGGGTTTTAGTAATTTTTCGGTTTTTGGTTCAGTTTACAGTTAACTGGTTTTGTATTTAAAAAAACTAGTTAACTGAACTGTTGTCTCACAAACAGTTTGGTTCGATTTTTTTAAAAACAGTTTTGATTTTAAATGGTTTAGTTTAGTTCAGTTTAGCTGTTTGGTTCAGTTTTTTGGTTTTTATGCCCACCCCTACATATCATCACCACCAGCAAAGTCCTCAACATAAGGAAGCGATGTATATTTGTTGGACGAAACCTTCAGCTGGTTAGATCCTAGTGATGGTGCTTGCAAAGAAAATCATGAAGCCACATGTGGATGGCTTTTTCACAACTCTAATGGGCATTGGATTAAAGGTTCCATAAAGAAGATTGGGTTACGCGATGCCCTTCATGAAGAACTGTGGAGTTGACCTGACAAAACAACATTTCACATCTTATTGTCGAGAGGGTGATTCAAAAAATTTGATTGATATGATCTTGGATAAGTACAACTTCCACAAAAAAGTGGCTACTTTGGTTAGACCATATCCAAATTCGTCAACAAGAGGGATATAGGAGTGCAGACTAATTTCCTTTAAATTTTTTCTATTGTGAAAGGCAAGCAGGGAGTTTCTAAAATATTCAGCTCGGAGTTAGTTTTCCACATTTGCAGTGTAAAAAATCGAAATTGAAAGACCCACAAAACTATTACTCGCAAAACATATATTCGATTATAAAAAGCAGGATATACCTACGGTGCTGGAGTAACAAACACTTGAAATGGATACATATTTCAACAGGTCAAAAATAAGTAAACAAGTGACACTACATCAGAGAATACTTCAATAACTCAATGTATGGAAAATAGCAAAAACCATATGAATTTGTCATGTCAACGCCATCATAAAATAACAGTACCAAAAACTGCGGTGATGATTAAACTTCACCAAATATCTGTATCTGACAGCAGACTATGCAGTGACAGGTGCCTTAGTAGCACTGGAAATTCTGGATCTCTTTTTTGCTAAACTCTCACTGCGACGCTCTCTCTGCTCCTTCAATCTGGAAGCAAGAAGCTTCTGGTACTCAGCTGCCTCTGATTTTGCCTTGGCAATTCTCTTCTTCTTGTCGGCAATTCTTGCTCGCTTTCTTTGGAGAGTAAGAGGAGTAACCAGTCTTTGTATCTTGGGAGCTTTGCTAACCTTTTTGCCTGCAACCAAATAACCAATACTATTTAGAATGCATATCACAATATGACTATATCAGTCCAAATGATTCAAATGGCCAGAATAACAATAACCACTTAACCAGAATAAGTCTGAAACGAATATTTTTTACAAGGGGATACTTCTATTTGTTGAGAAACTTGAACCAAATACATTTGAATTTTTCAACCTGTTTGCTTATATTTTATTCGAGAGTACATCATAAATATACACTACCTATGGTTTTCATTATATTTGACTGAGTGACATCAAGGATATAATTTCATACCAGGCATGCTTCAGCTTGGTGTCTCTCTAAAAATAGTCACCAAGTTGACCATAAACTTTTAAAGCACTAACTTTTGAGGGGAACCTTACTCCCAAATTGGGGTAAGCCACATGAACCAAATGGCACACTCAATTTCAAAAACGAATTCTCTTATTATTAAAGTGTCTTCTGATGAATGAAGTACAACAACAAACTGTTGACATAACTCGTCAATGTCGTCGTATAACAGAAGGACGCCAATTATGTAACAAATACTGTCATAGCTTCACAAATGAAAAAACCATGCCATTCTTATAAAACAGAACTGTGTGAACTGTATATGAATCATATTGCGACCACAGATTGATGGTGGTTAAGTATAACCTTTTTCTAATTATGTATGTCCTCTTCATGCATCTCAGACACTTAAATAATGAAGCAGGCAACGACACACTTAACACAAGTTACAAGGATCAGAGATTTTACCAGCTTTGGTTGTAAATGTCCTACGGTAGGTGTTGACATACTTCCTCACATCATCCTCCTTAGACAGGTTGAACAGCTTACGGATTTTGGAAGCTCTCTTTGGACCTCTCATCCTTGGCTTCTCAACATCAGTCAGGCCAGGTAAATCATTCTCACCCTTCTTCACAATTACCAAATTCAGAACAGAGAGGTCTGGGCTAACAATGCACCCACGAACAGACTTCCTTCTGCGCTCTCCATTACGCCTTCCATATCCACGAAAGCAAGGAGTTCCTGTTCATAAACAATAAACAATGAAAAACAAATTAACGTCTATTGAGAAGTGGTGACTCCTAACATAAGACAAATAAAGCATATGAATAACACTAAGAATTTTTTTTAAAATAAAAATCGGTAGGGTATAAAATTGAAACAGGTTCAGAAAATATTATAATAATTATAATAATAGTAATATATAATCAAATGGGCAGTCTACACACTTATGGTCAACAAGAAAAAGTAAATACAACTTACAATTAAGCCTAAAAATTACATTGACAAGCTACATAATAGATTATAGACCTACCCCTGTGAAGCAAAAGGCGAACACGGCCAGGGGTCAGCACTCCCTGCTTCATCGGAAAGCCTTGCTTGTCGCATCCTCCAGTAATTTTAAAAACGTAGCCTTTAAATTCCTGTTAACACCAACAATGTAATGGTGAATGCCACTAATATATTCTGCAAAAGTTTGAAGCAAACATTTAAGGTTCGAGTTAATAAACATACCTCACCAAGTGCTTCTCCATTGACTTCTTGTGAAATCCTCTTGTCCCAAAATGCTCGTCTGCAATTTAAAGTTATGAATGTTAAGATAAAAAGACCACACCCATGAATATTAAGTTAGTCATAAATCTGAGCATGATACAATACAATCCTATGAAGGGAACTTAATTTTGAAATATGGCTGTCCCAAACCTTACAAATTCTACATACAGTATATAAGAAAAATATTTTAATTTCATGTAAACTTAGTATCTATTGTAAGATTATAATTATATAATACATCTCGAAAAATAATTTCGATACAAAATGTGTTAATAAGATTCAACTTGCTATTCAGTAAATCCACCCACCTTAATTTCACATTCTCAAACAAACACTTTCTTAAATCTTATACTAACCGGATTCAAATGTCGATGTTTGAGTACAAAATTTAAATCTTTTTGGGAAGAAAATATTAAATTGATTCAGTTGCAACAAAATTTGACTAAATTGCATTGAAAGTGAACAATTACTTCAAAGAAATAAGTAAAATGAGTAATGAGCTTACAGTTTCTGATCATCATCGATCTCGAGCTTCTTCTGGCAACCAGTGGTGGGATTCGCAACATTGCACTGAGAAAAAAAAAATCCCAAAAAAAAAATAAAATCAGCAATTGAACAAAAACAAAAGTTGAAATAAAATGCGGAAACTAGAACGAGTTTTATCTATGAATGCAAAAGAAAATGTGAAATGACAAAATCAACGAGAACCTTCATATTGAAATCTTGTTCAACAACCGCCGCGTCGGAGTCTCTCGGAGAATGTTCAGAAGGACATAAGCACGGTGAGAAGAAATTAGGGTTTAATAACAGCGAAGTTTATATTGTTGTGACTCTTGGGCCTATTATGGGCTTATCTATGGGTTTTATCTGCTTAAGGTCCACCCCAATAGGCACTTTTTTTCCTACATTTTTTTTTTACCATTTTTACCCCCCTGAGCCTCTCGCGCCCTCTAAATTTCTTAAAAAACCTTGTTTGAATTATAGAATACAATGTTTATTTTATATATTTGGATTTTAGAATTCGAATGCACCCAAATTCATATACGAATTTTACTATGATTCTAGAGTCTAAAATCTTTGATGTGAAGTAAGATAATGTAGCTAAAATAGTGGATCCCCCAACTGATGGGATTGATGCAATGTATGACTTAGTATCGGATGGAGGATCAACAAATTTAGGTGCAATGTTTGTCTTCTTCATATTAGCGAAGGATCCACGACAATATGTGTATCGTTTGGCTTCGCATTGATGGGAGAATTACAGGCATGTTGAGTATACATATCTAAAACAACGTGAACAAGTTAAGAAATTAAAATTGTCTTAGTAAAAATATATTTTAGATTATAGAATTCACGACAATAGGTGAAAATAGGTGAAATGTCTAGCTTTGCGTTGACAGGGGAATTATAGGCATGAGGAGTATCTATATCTAAAACAACATAAACAACTTAAGAAAATTAAATTTTCTTGGAAAAAATAAAATTCGGATTATAAAATTCAAACCTGTAAAATTCAAAAATTTCAATAAAGGTTTGAATTATGTATAAAAGGCGTCCAGATTCTAGAATTCAAACGTGTAAAATGAAGTTCAAATTCTAATATAATATTTTAGAAATTCAAGAGAGCATAGAGACTTGAAAAAATAAAAAGACTTAGAGGTACGAAATGAAATAATTTTTTTTCTTTCAAAATCCAATAAATACCATAAATCTCATGATAAAGTTAGATTTTTCGGGAGTACAATGCATATCTAATGTCATGTTTATTTCAATTAAGCTGAATTTACTAGGACCATGTTATATTGATTGTATAATACATGTGCTCTTTTCAATTGAGCTAAACTCGTTTGGATTATATTATTTGTTAATAATATAATACTTTTCTCCTGACTCTGATCTATGACTTAGAAATGCAACAACGTTAAAACTTTTAGGAAGAGTCTACTACTCATTTAGATTACACAAGATTCGAGAGATTAGTTTATACAATTACGCGTAGAGAATATCCGATTTACATAAAAAATTGTGTAGTACTTTTGTTATTTTTAATTGAACTAATTACTCACTAGGACCATGTCATTGACGATTAATATTTTTTATTGTATAATAATAAAAACTATAGAAATTTGATATTTTGAAAATACTTATCGAGACGAATTCAACAACATCTTATATGTTAATATTTATTTTTATTTACTAGTAGAAAAAAAATGGTCAAAACAAGATATATGAATAGTGCGCATAGTCAAAATGGATCACTCATTATGGAACGAGGGATTATATTCTTATGTTATTTTCTATCATGCTTATGAAAAATCAATTTTTTTTAAATAGTATTTTTTATATATTTTTAGAAAGTTGATTACACCAGTTCCAAAATTTATTTGGAAAAAAAATTCTCATATTTATTTTTTAATTAGTATCAAGAGTCGGTTAAAATTTTTCATAAACATTTTCAATTATTGTGTACAACAAAATAATTTATTAAAAAACAAACAAAAACGAATAAATATCCAAAATTAATTAATTAATTAATATTATTTTAAATAAAAAACAGAAAAAGATGCCCCCACACACACCAGTCACCACCAAACCAAATACCAATAATTGAATCATTCTTTTGCCTAATCCCTTCCTTCTTTCTGTATTCAAGCTGTCACCACCCTTCTCTTCCTTCATCTCCCTTCTCTTCACCAATCCCCATAACTCACTCTCTTCAATCCAATGTTCTAACACAACACACACAACCTTAAAACTCTCAAACAACAACAACAACATTAATTAAAAACATGTTTCATTTTCTTCTTATTATTCTTATTCTTCTTTCAATTTCAACCATTTCTTCTTCTTCAACAACCAATGCAACCTCAATCTATGAGGTTCTTCAAAACCATGGTCTTCCAATGGGTATTTTTCCAAAGGGTGTTAACGAGTTCAACATAGATGAAGATGGTAAATTTTGGGTACATTTAGATCAAGCTTGTAACGCTAAGTTTGAGAACGAATTACATTATGATCGTAATGTTTCTGGGTCTTTGATTTATGGAAAGATCGATTCTTTAACCGGTTTAAAAGCTCAAGATCTTTTTCTTTGGTTTCCTGTTATGAGTATTCGTGTTGATGTTCCTACTACTGGTTTGATTTACTTTGATGTTGGTGCTGCTTTTAAACAATTCTCTTTGTCCCTTTTTGAAACTCCTCCTGAATGTGTCGCTGTTGGTTCCGATGATTCCGAGGTTTGCTTTTCTTTTTCTGTTTTTTGTGTTTTATTTATGTTTGGTTTAAGGTTTATGTTTATGTTGTTGTGGAAGAATTGGAAAAAGGGTTGATGATGGTGATATTGGTCATTTGGTTTGATTGTGATTTTGTTTGGTGGATGGTCATGTTCTTATTAGAGATTATCTTTATGTTACTATGTTGTTTGGTGGGTTGAAATTTGAAAAGTTTTGTTTTTTTATTTTTAAGAAAAAGAAAAAGGTATTTATCTTTTTCTTGTGTTGTCATGCTATCAAGTGGTAATTGTTAGCTTTTTGATACATAGAATTTTTTTTTTCTCTTCTGCACAGTGTTTTGATTATGATGCATGAGATGAAAAAGAAGAAGGTTTTATTGGATAACTTTAATGGTTGTTCTTTAGTTTGGTGATAGGTCATGTGGTCCTTTTTGTTCCTAACAATCATTCCCTTTTGACTTATAAGTTATAAGCATATGCACATGGAAAATGGAATGATGAATTGAAATGATTTTGATTTTTGATCATGTTCTTATCTGGTTTTGCCTCAAATATAAATTGTCATGCTTTAATGGTTATCTTTTTGACTTTTGGTATTTGATACATTGATTGAATGATATGAATTTCTGCCTTAAAGTTGAATCCTGTTTTTATTTTCGGTTAGGAATGAATGAATGATGCATTATATTTCTGTTGAGTACTTGAATTGAATCATTTGAGTGCTTTTTGCTCTTTTTGTATCTTAATGGTTGATGATGAATTGATGATCGTTATTGTGTAGCATAATGTATATAGTTAGTTACCATCAAATCACGAGCATCTTACGCTTTGCTTATAGTTTAAGTAATTGAGATTAAAGAAAGTATCTTGCAGGGTCAATCGGGAAGTCTCCGCTCTAAAGTTGAGGAAGGAACTTCTGGAAGAAATGTTCTATAGACCAAGCAGGAAAGGGTGAGTGAAGTTTTTGTGTAGCAAAATCGTAATGGATTCTCCAATCAGATTGTATTCATTCAGAGGGTATAAATTAATAGGTCCAACGATTCGGTCCTAATGTTGTCATTTGTGTTATCTCGCCGTGTAGTGCAGAATTTAGTGTAGTAGAGGAAGCCAATGTGTATGAGAAGGGAAGTAACAAGATGAATTTTCGGAATTTGTTTCGCATTGAAAAGATGGAGCTAGAATGGAACATTGTGTCGAAATGGATTCAGGTGACAAGCTTGTAAAGATTTTGTTCTATCATAAGAATGTATTAGTGTAGGGTGAGGGGAGGGGTGTTGTTCGGTTGAATCGAAGTTGTTATATCAGTTTAAAACTGAAAGAATCATATGCACTTTTGATATGAAAATTCATGATTATTATTTGCTGAATAAAATTTATGTACTCTTTAAGGATCACTATGTTGATAACACTGCATTTTTGTCCTTTTTTTTTCTGCATGTTTGATACTATCTCATGATGATGGTTGGATATGTTTGCAATTGGCAAGAGAATGTTTCTGTGAGGGAATTGTGTTTTAAGTTTAACTTCATTTACAGATTTTCACTCTGGTGTAACCATGGATTCATATTTTGCTATGGTTATGAGTAATTTTTGCCATTTCATATTTTTTATGGGATTAACCATAGCAAAATTTAATGGTTACACATGAAAGTCTAATTTTAATAACACTATTTGTGAAGGTTGATGTGCTGCTAATTGATTCCTAATTCATACTGGTATGATATGTAGCAGCAAAGTTATACTTTTAAGTCATTGATCAAATTCTTCAACATGCTTTAGTTTATATTTGGATTGGCATTAAGTTCGGTAAAAACTCCGGCCGATTATGTTGAAACTCTAAAGTGTAGCTTTTGCTAAAATTATGCTGACTCATTGTAATTCTATCAATCTCACTGCCAATCCAAATAATCGAACCACAGTTTGTAGAATAGACACTATTGGTTTATGGTTCAACCATTTGAATCATCTAGTTCAGTTAACACTGATTCTTGTTTAATACTCCCTCCGATATATTCAATATATAACTAATGTATCTGTTCTATTATAGGTCAGATGCATTAGTTATTCATTGAAAATGAACTAGGATTAGTATTAGAGAAAGTCTTTGAAGTATCTTGAGCAATAGCCAGCTGTTTCCACCTGGCTTATCATCAATATTCAAATGAATGAAGTGGAAAAACATACTTTTCTATGGAGGCTGAAGTTTGACTTTCCCAACATGGAATGAGCTTATATTGTGAAAAAGCCTTTAAAGTCTCCAAATATGATTCTTAAGGTACATATTTTTGTATTACGTGGACGAAAAGAAAAAGGTTGTAAGAAAATCTCTAAAGCTGGCATGTTCTCTAACAGTGGAATTACAGCTTTGCATAAAAAAAGAAAGGAAAAAATAAGTGGAATTATAGCATCATTTTATTGGTGGTGCTTATCCAAATGCATTCAAGAGGATAGCCACCTTGAAATTATTGATTGAGACATTTTGTTTTTGTTTTAATGTCCCGGCTTTTATGATGAGATTCTAGGATCTGAATTTGTTATAAGTTGAAAAATCTACAGGCCATTAATTTTATTTCAGAAGATTTAGATTATACTACTCAGCATTAAAATAATCTTGAGCATTAATCGATATCGGATGATTTACAGCATAATTACGTCAATGTAGTTATAGCATAAAGTCTGATAGTGGAGTTTTTTTTTTCATTGATAGTGTGAAGTTTAGTTCTAAAGTAAATAAAATTTGATCACGAATTATTTCACTTGAATATAAAATTTAGAAAACAATTTACTTTTAAAAAAAATTCATTAATCACTAGAGTTTAAGTAAATGCAATAGTTCTATAAATTGATAACTAATTTTATTTGGAGTGTATTAAAGAAAATTATGTTCTTATTGTTGAATTGAAAGAGGAGAGGAATTTGATTTGTATACATAAATATTGTATTTTTGTTTACCTATGCATGAGCATTCAATCGAGTCTAAATTCAATTAAATCATTACTTAAACGCCACTTTATTATTAGGCAAATTTTTTGGTACACCTTTTATTTTATGTGTACGGATTTTTAGTGCTATTCTTCACGAAAATTGCACAATAAGAAAAGCAAGAACGTGTAACCATACATGGGTAATGGTGGTAATATAGAGGATAAATAATGAGTAAAATGGTAATAACAAATTAAATATAGTGCAATTCTTGCGTTTCTTCAAAATAAGATTCGTAATATATGGCATTTCCCTTTTAATATTATGCAAGTCCAATATTTCGGTTTTTTAAAAAAAAAATTTGAAATACATAGTTAAAACCTTACAAAAAAGAACAGAGAGCAGCAATGTTGTTGATGAATAAATGGATGTTACCATTAATTTAAATCAACATAATATATAGGATTCTATAATTCAACATCAAATTTCACACTTATCAGCCTCAATTAGAACATAACAAAAAGTGTCCATTACCATATACTATTTTGGTGCAACAATGTCTCTCACTTTCCTATCCTAGATAGTTAGAAATCATTATATTGGTTGTCTTCTTCTAGTTCCTGTACAACAGCACTTCAAACTAAGTTTCTTCCACTAAATACTTAACACCAAAAACTCTTAGGTGATTCATCTTCCAAACACATACATTTATTATGTCTTTTTCCTTGAAATCTAGTATAAAACTCGATAATCTGCTTTGAAACAAACTTCCACTTTAAGCATATCATCTACCAAACCATGTTTAGCTAGTTGAACTGCCCATATCACTAACATGTACCAACCCAAAATCTCATAGCTCAACAATAACATGCGAGGCTTGAATAATAATAGTAGAAATGTAGAATCATTTAACATTTATAAATCACACGCTTCGCTACCTCTATCTATTATCTTTGTATCATGCGAAATCTTCATTATCTCGTGCTCAATTTTAGTATCATAGCCTAATCCATTAACATGCTTATTGATTACAAATTTCACTTAAGTTAAAAAAAAAATTCACTTAAATTCAAAAACATACCTCACATCTCGCAAAACTAACCCACAATTATCAAACATCTAAAATAATTTAATATATTGATATCCATAAACTTTCAATTCAATAATAAAATTTATGTTTGTTGAAATATAACGAACAATATAACATTATCTAAATATTAAACCTTGCAAAGAAAAATATTACTATTATTATGAATCCCTTCAATTGGAGATGTATCATTCCATTGATTGAAGGCAATTTTTGTGACTTGCCTCCCAATGTCTTGTACCCCATACCTCCATTTCTTCATTTATTCAAAACACTTTCTCTTCTTTTGTTCTCCCTAATCCTCTCTCCAATATATACATATAATTAATTGTGATTGTAATGATGATGATGATGCATGATTTAATTTTTCTATGATTGCATCATCATGTATCATTGTTTTCACCATTTTTAATTCATCTTGTATGTTAGATCACATTGTAATTCAATCTCTTTATACACCAATTTTAAAAAAATAAAAATAAAGCATAGCTTTAAACAAACATTAGTATATTATTATAGGGATGGATGATATAAGTAATGAAGCTACTGTTGATCTTTTCCCAATTGGCCCTTCAGGCATTCTCGGCCGAACTATCGCTTTCAGGGTCCTTTTCTGTAAATCTATTTCACATTTAAGGTATCAAATTTGTATAGTATTATTGAATGTGTTTCATAGGTTTAAGAAATTTTGGGGACCTATTATATCATGGTTACATCCTAGAAACCCTCAAGGGATATTAGCATTGATGACAATTCTTGCATTTTTATTGAAACGTTATAGTAATGTTAAGGTAAGAGCTGAATTAGCATATAGGAGAAAATTTTGGAGAAATATGATGAGAACCGCGTTGACTTATGAGGAATGGGCTCATGCAGCTAAGATGCTCGATAAAGAGACACAAAAGATGAATGAATCGAATTTTTATGATGTTGAGTTGGTTAGGAATAAGCTTGAAGAATTACGACATCGTAGACAAGAGGGGTGTCTTAGAGATATTATATTTTGTATGAGAGCTGATCTTGTTAGAAATTTAGGTAATATGTGTAACCCTGAGCTTCATAAAGGTAGGCTTCATGTTCCGAGACAGATTAAAGAGTATATCGATGAGGTTTCGACTCAGTTGAAAATGGTTTGTCATTCTGATTCGGAGGAGCTTTCTTTGGAAGAAAAACATTCTTTCATGCATGAAACGAGACATGCGTTTGGGAGGACTGCTTTGTTGTTAAGTGGGGGTGCTTCCCTTGGAGCTTTTCATGTAGGTGTAGTTAAAACACTTGTAGAACATAAACTTATGCCTAGGATAATTTCTGGTTCAAGTGTAGGATCTATTATGTGCTCTGTTGTTGCCACTAGGTCTTGGCCTGATCTTCAAAGCTTTTTTGAAGATTCATTGCACTCGTTGCAGTTTTTTGATCAAATGGGTGGGATTTATACGACCGTGAAAAGGGTCACAACATTTGGTGCAGTTCATGAGATCAGACAGTTGCAGATTATGTTGAGGCATTTAACAAGCAATCTTACATTTCAAGAAGCTTACGACATGACAGGTCGAGTTCTTGGGATTACAGTTTGCTCCCCGAGAAAGCATGAACCGCCTAGATGTCTTAATTACTTGACTTCACCCCATGTTGTTATATGGAGTGCAGTCACGGCTTCTTGCGCCTTTCCTGGCCTTTTTGAGGCTCAGGAATTGATGGCAAAGGATAGAAGTGGAGAGATCGTTCCTTACCATCCTCCATTTAATTTGGGTCCTGAAGAGGGTTCCTCACAAGTGCGCCGTTGGAGGGATGGTAGCTTGGAGATTGATCTACCTATGATGCAGTTGAAAGAGTTGTTCAATGTCAATCATTTTATTGTTAGTCAGGCCAATCCTCATATTGCACCATTATTGCGATTGAAAGAATTTGTACGAGCTTATGGGGGTAATTTTGCTGCCAAGGTATGTTCGATGACTTTAGACACTATTAAAGGACGATAATACATACATATGGGATGTTTCTAATTATTGTTATTGTTGCAATATTTGTTTCTTAAATTTGCTGCCAAGGTATCTATCTCTCAAACATTTATCACAGTAAGGCATCATCCATGTTACTGCTGTAATATTCTAAATATGCAATTATAATAACAATTGTGATTTTTTTTTTCTCTGTAGCTTGCACATTTAGTAGAGATGGAAGTGAAACATCGATGCAATCAAATACTAGAACTCGGTTTTCCATTAGGCGGGCTTGCCAAGCTGTTTGCTCAAGACTGGGAGGGTGATGTAACGGTCGTTATGCCTGCTACTCTAGCTCAGGTATGAAGCTTAAGAACAATTAAACAAACAAGATACTCATTTGAAGACAAAAGAAATAGCTTCAACTAACTGTATATCAGATGAAAATAGAAAACATACTCTCAAACCGAAGAAACCCATACATTTTAGAAAAGATTAAGGAATTTTTTTATGTGTTATTAGGGACAGTTCACTGAAATAATGGTTAACTTATGTATGTTGCTTGTATCCTGCATCAGTACTCGAAAATTATCCAGAACCCTTCGTATGTGGAGCTTCAAAAGGCAGCTAACCAAGGGAGAAGATGCACTTGGGAGAAGCTTTCAGCCATTAAAGCTAATTGTGGAATTGAGCTTGCTCTCGATGAGTGTGTTGCTATTCTCAATCATCTGAGAAGACATAAAAGAAGTGCCGAGAGAGCTGCTTATGTTTCTCATAGTCTTCCGCCCAGTAATGTCAAATTCAGTGCTTCAAAAAGAATTCCATCATGGAATGTCATTGCGCGAGAGAATTCTACAGGATCTCTTGAAGACTTTCTTACAGAAACTGCTGCTCAATTTAATCATGGAGTTAGTAGTTCCAGTGGAGCTACGGGTAAAAATTCTAAATACCACCGCAACACGCATGATGCAAGTGACAGTGAATCCGAAAGTGCTGACTTGAATACTTGGACCAAATCTGGTGGTCCGTTGATGAGAACAACTTCAGCAGATATGTTCATCGACTTTTTCCAAAACTTAGAAGTTGGTACTGAACAAAGTAGAGGAACAGGAACAGGAACTAATTTTAGCCCTCGTGATTTTCAGTACCAAAGTCCCAGATTTCCACCAACACCGGATAGATGCTCTGAGAACTCAGAATCTGATCAGAGAGAAAATAACAACAGGGTTGTCATGAATGGATCAAGCATAATAGTAACTGAAGGTGATCTTTTGCAACCCGAAAGAATCCTTAACGGAATTGTGTTTAATGTTGTCAAGAAAGAAGACTTGGCATCTTCAAGTAGGAGTCATGATTATGATAGTTATAACAATGATGTTGCTGAGTGTGTCCAAATTGAATGTCCAGGAAAGGAGATGGATGATGCTGCTAGCACAACTTCCCAAAACGGAGACGAGGAATCCTCAACAGCTATGGACCCTAACTGAAATACCAGATTCTAATCTCACAGATAATTCCATAACAGATTTCGGTAAGGATAAGAGCTTTCTTGACAGTTATAGCAACAATGATAAAAATACTTTACCTCGGCCACAATACTAATTTGGTGTTTTAGTTGTCTAGAATGTTAATACTATGAAATAAAATCTTGCCATGGTTCTCTATATTCATTTCTTGATGGTAATTTAGCCCATGATCTTGCTAGTTAGTAAATTAATTATAAATGTTCACGGTTGTTGATTTGGGATTAAACGACTTAGATTAGTAATTACTTAGTAATTACATCAGAAAGAATATAATTATCAGAATTGTAAGATTTTAATTATCAAATAGGGATGATTTGTTTCTTGTATAATTGTATTCAAGATAAAAGAGAGTATATAAAATGGGACAGTGGAATTGATTTGTGAGTTGATATAATTTAAATTAAAATAGAGAGCGAAAATTGCTTCTTTAGGGCTTGTTTGAATTACTTTTGCTTTTTAGTTTTAAAAACTTATTTTATAAATCTGTTTTAAAAAACTGTTTTTGGAAACCAAAACATCTTATGACTGTTTCAGTTTTTTAGATTTTAAAACTGAAAAATAAAAAATAATTTTTAAAAACAGTTTTAAGAAACAAGTCTACCAAACACATTTTTTATTTTAAAATTTTAAAACCAAAAAATATTTTTTGAAAACCATTTCTAATTGGCCCGTAACTAGTTGAATATTATTTACTTCTTAAAGAGCATCTTCAACGGTTTTTCTTAAGCAACTTATTTTGAGCTTTGTACACTACTAATAAGCGGTCCTTAGAATAATATGTCATACTTATGTCGCTCCTACACATTTTGCTCTAATAGTAAAAATATATTTTATTTTAAAGTTAAAACTGATTTCATTAGAAAGAGGAAATGGCCTGAACTTGGCCTACATAAACAGAATCAACAAGAAAAGAGACCAGATTAGAAGGGGCATTCCCCAACCAAGATCTAGAGCATACAGACTTAGCAATAGAGGCAAGAACATGAGCTTCTCTATTAAGCTCTCTACTAACACGATTAACTATTACAATAGTTTTCAATAATTTCCTACAGACTTGAATTATAGGATCAAGAGCTGCCATTGTGCTCTTGCAATTAACACAATTCACCACCCCTAAAGCATCACAAGCAAAAGAGATACTTTGAATGCCTTGATTAATCGCAGTTTGTATAGCCCAATGCAAGCCAAGCGCTTCTGCCAGAATCAGAGTAACATCAATCTGCTGCTTCCTGCACGCGCTTAAAATGACAGTACCATTGTTAACCTTGAGAACAACGCCCCATCCAGTTTGCGCGTTTGAGAAGTAACCAACATCAACATGAATAAGTGGTTAATGCTTTACTCAATTCACTTGAGATAATATTGTCTCCAAGCACTTGTTGTAGCATGTCCTTAATTTGAGAATGAGCAAGGTCCTGCTGCATCTAAACTTGTAGCTAGAAGCAACTTTTCAATTAACCATACCTTGGTTAGGATTACCAGTTGTATTTTCTGAATCGGGATAGCTAGCTTGTTTTGAAATATGAACCCAATTTCACCATCTAATGACACATTCATTGCCAATGATATGTATGATAAAAATGGATAGGAAATTAGATAACAAAAATATAATGTTTGGCTTCTGTGGTAAAAAAGTCTTTGGTAATGAAAATAGAATAGAAGGATATAATTAAATAACAGTCAACCACTAAAAACAATTTAAGGCACAGCATTAATGCCATAAAAGGTAATATTTGACTTATGTGATGGTATCAAACTGAACAAAGACAATGCAAGTATCATTATGCCAAATATAACCTTAAGCAGCACTGCCAAGTATCACCTATATGGATTGGTTACAATAGTCTTGTGGTGGGTTTTTTGGAAGTAAAATGAGTAAGTTATTGAAATGCATATCAAGCTAACGTCCTCAACCAATTTAGGTTATCTGGAAAGAAAGGATTTCACATATTTTTTAAATAAGAAATTGCGCAAATAAACACAGTTAGCACAAACACACAGAAACCTGCAAGTACGCGACGTGTTAATCAATAAATCAATAATATATCAAGTCTATGTCTATGTACAAGGTTTTTCATTTGCAGCTACATAAGAAAGAATAAGAATAAATAGTATCTATGCATCCTTTGGTCGTGTATACCGTGTTACTAACAAAAACGCTTTCCGACTAACCTATACACTTGAAATTTCTTGTATACCTACATTTCCTAGCCATCTCTGATATTAGTATCACTATACTAAATTTATCAAGATTCATCATCCTCCAACCAATGCCAACAAATAAGAAACAAGAAGTTAAGACTCAAAAGCAGAATCAGTTCTGAGTGAAGGTAATGATGATGAAAACAGGTTTCTAATTTCAAAACCTTTTCCCCAAAAAGAGGCAAGACAGAGACCCATTATAGCCATGGCTACAACAGAACATGCAGCAGGAACTGCTTGACTACTTCCCAAAAATTGTGTTGCAAGAAGGCCTGCAAGTGTGGAACTCTGCATTCCAGTGCATAATGAAATTGTCTTTCTCACCTGTTCTTCTTGCCTGTCACAAAATATTTATTACGATATATGTCAGAAATTTTGATATATTCGATGAAATACGTAAATCTTTCAATATGTAAGCTATGTGTTGCCTCCATTCCATTTTTCTATATGTATTAAATGTGCCTTTTTTTTTCTAAATATAATTGACTTAGTTCAACTGCTATGCAATTTTCGCTCTTTGCCCGCAACGCTATCTGTTATTTTCACATTGCATATTTCTAGTGTTCCGCTATTTTCCGCATATATTCACAAGTTGTTGGAAAGAGTTTAAACTTAAAGTTCTTTATCAAAACATATATATTTCATCAATATCAATCCTAACTCAAGGCAATGGCACAAATTAGAAGCCTGAAGCTGAATTAGCTACTAACAAGGTTATCAAATGAATAAACATAACTAATAACTGAAATCGGCATATATGTAATATACTTTTTAAAGTGAGCATACCTTAAAGATGGAAGGTTTGAGAACCAATATCCTAAGGTGAAGGCAGCAGCATGAAATATTAATACTGGAGCAACCAATCGAAGACCTTGGCCTGATAAAATTTGACTTCGGTTTATAGCAAGAGGACTACCAATGCACATAGAAGTACAAATCATAGCAACAAAAGGCATCACAGGTCGAAGAATAGATACAACTGGCTTTGCATACGTATTGAGAATCAGACCAAGTGTCACTGGAGCAAGAACAACCTATCAAATTTTCAGAAATTAATATGTCATTAAATCAAACTCAGCGCAGTATTGTCAATCATGGATCACAGAAAGTGGCAGTTTGATCAAATCCCTCTTAGATATTGCTCAGACGCCATTTGACAACACTTTGTACTAAATAGTGTATCACAAAACAATAGCAATTTGTTCAAATGCGGCAATCTTGCGCTATAGCGCTTCTATTTGACAACACTCATTCAAGTGGAATAATAATGTAGAAGCAGACATAACTTACCTGTAATATGGACTTTGACATGGAAACTGCATCAACTGGCACTACAGATCCAATTAGAAGACCAGTTAATAAAGGTGTAACAAGTACCGATGCAATAGTGCTATAGCTTGTAAGAACAATGCATAGGGCTACATCGCCTTTGCTTATAAAGCTCGCATAGCTAGATAACTGAGCCCCTGAAACACAAGCTGTGAGGACAAAGCCTGCATAAAACATTCTAGGCAAACCAAAAGCCTTTGCAATCAAGACCCCTAGTAGAGGTTTCAGTACATATTGAGCAATAAGTCCAATGGAAAGTGGTAAAGGCCTGCAACAGAATCAAAACAATGAAAATATTCGAAGAAGATTAATTACCTCACTTATTAAAATTAAAGTAGGCAGAAAATAAATTGTGAGTCCAACCTTTTGAATGCAAGAGCAAAGTCGTCTATCGATAGTTTTATCCCAATAGACAACATAATCCCACCAAGAGCTGGAGCATATAACTCTTTCGATACCCTGAAAACATTAAACAAGTTGAAAATTCAGTTTTTTCATTTCTATACTATTTCATTGATAGCCAAAGGGCAGACAACTCCAAAAGAACAAAAAAATTTAAAAAATATAATAACTTTGGTTCAGTGATAATATTGACTGACAAAAGGCAGACAAAGTACTAATATGGATTCCTTGTAGTCAGGATACCCTACATTCATGCAGTCAGCACATCGGTCGTTGTTAGATCACGATTGCACAATCCATATTTCAAGCTCGGTATTTTGTATTGTATAAAATTCAAAATCGAGATGTTTCTTTGGATAGTCCAATCTTAATCCAACTACTACTGATGTACTAATTGCGTGAATGCCGGGTATCCTGACCACATGACTACTATAGGGGTTAGGGAATCCAGGGATCCAATATAATACTATCTTACAAGCCTTTAATCAAACACATGATAGCCAAGTAATTTAATAACAGTCCTCAATAATCTCACTCAATAAAATAACAACATTTGAAGCATAAGTTCAATACATATACATATAAACTAAACAACAGAGTTTTAGAATAACAATAAGAAAATAGTAATTGTCAGTTACATTGAATTTTTTTTATTAAAATAAAAACAAACCAATACCCTTAAAAAAATGTTTAACAATAAAAACCAAAAACATGCTATTCCTATATTAAGAAACCAAACCCCACCAAGTAAAAGTGGAAGGTTGAGAAAGAGCAGCAACAGCAGTAACAGCAACAACAAAAGGAAGTAATGCAGATAAAATCTGAGACCAATCTCTTTCACTATTACCACCAACAACAACACTTTCAATTTCATCAACACCAAATTTAAGCAACGAAGATTTTCTTTGTCTATTGTTTAACTCAACTCTCCGATGAAAACTCGAAGATGAGCAAGATAAACTAGATATAGATACACCCTTTGAGACCCTTTGAAGGGAAAAAGAAGAACGAGAGATTAAGAAAGGTTTAGAAGTTATTAAAGGTTGATGAAGCTTTATAAGTTTTATGTTAGTTAAAGGAGATAAAACGGGAATGGAAGCCATTGAAAGAAGGATTATGTCGCCGGCGATGATCGTACGGCGTCGCCGGGAAGGTTAAGAGAGAGAGAGATTTGAAGAGAGGAATGTGAAGAAGATGAGGATATTGATAAAAATGAGATTCGCATATATATAAGTATATGATTGTGAATGTGAAGAAGAAACAAAAAATAAAGTGGGAACACTTGTGAGAGTAATAACTAATAATAGATGGTTGGGTGTTAGATATTGGTTAGTTTAGTTCTAGATTCTAGATTTGGGGGATTATTAGTAGATGTGTAATTTGTTGAATTGAAAAGGTTAATAAGATGATGATTTACTATTTAGAGTTTGTTTATAACTAACTAATTGTCTTTAAATCTTGAGAAAAACATCCAATGCATCCGATAAGAATTACAAAAACAAGAATATAAAATTTTATACCGTCAACCAATAATAATCTTTCGACAAAATTATATATTAAAGTTGTTTTTTTTATTTATTTGTAATAGATTTGTTGTTTATCATTTTTTTTTCCTGTTTTTCAAACTAATATTTTATCTTTATAAAAAATATGTGCGGTCTTACTTATTTGTAAAATATATATATGTTCTTTATTTATTTTTTTTACAAAATATATTTCTTTTATCTTATTTTTTCCTACACATGTCATTTATCTTTATAAATGTGCTTGAGTTAATCATTTATCTTACTTATTTGAAACATAATGAAGGATTAGAGACATAATAATTATATGTGAAATGTTTGAAACATTTAATTAAACTTCATGCGTGTTTATAAAAGATAAAAGGTATGTGTGAGAAAAATGAGATAAATGATTAACTTATACACTTTTATGAAAATAAATGACCGATTTTTAAAAAAAAAGATAAATGACGAATTTGTTACGAATAAATAGGATAAAAAAAACCACTAATGTAATTTTGCCTGATCTTTTATTCCATCAAGTCACTCCACCTTTTTTATATGACATAAAATATTGGATTGTTCTTATTGGATGTTAGTATAAAATTAATTGATTAAGATTCATTAAAGTGAGTTAAATGTAAAGTGAGAAAATGAAAAGTTGTGGTTGTAACAATCTTATAATTTGTTATGATGTACCTATAATACTATATTTTTGATTTATAAATTAACAGCTGATATTATTCACTTTACACTTTAAAGTGAAACATTTAATCTAGAGGAACCATATCCAAAATTAATTTATATTAGTGATAAGTTTTCCTCAAAAATAAATATGGTAACAATCGAGATTCTTGATATGATCTAATACTTTACGAGAAATATTTCCCAAAAATAATTATGTTGCAAGACATGTATTGATTATAATTTTAAATATTATTTAGGTAAGACATGTATTGATTATTAAATATTTTCTTTGCTTGATTTCTGAAAATTAAAATTAAAGAATATAATTTGTCTTTTAGAAAACAAATTACTAATATATACTACATTTTATTTTATTTTTGAAAATGAATAATATATACAATATACTACTTTCTTGGGACAAAAACAATACACGACAATCATAAATGTAGAGAATAGTATGTATGTTGAAAGGAGAAATGTAGAGAAGAACTGACCGCTAACATTCATCGGTTGAAATTACAACGTGTCATCATCAAGAGCATACAAAGAAATATATGTTGACTAAAAACATTTAATTTCATCAACATAATTTGCACTTGAAACAAATTAAATTATTGAAACAAAATCCTATCACAAATTCACAATTGACAATGAACACACGACCACCGTCCATAAAAATTAAACAATAATCAAAATTGTTGTAATTCCCAAACAAAATAATCACAAAAACTAAGGATCTGTTTGGTTCGGGAGTTTTGGAGGGGAGGGGAGGTGATATTTTAAATTTTTATGTTTGATTCAACTTTTTAACGAGGGGATGGAAGGGAAAGAGATAAGTAATTTATTTTTTTACCTTTAATCTTATAAACTCAAAATAAGGATTAAATTATAATGGATATGTTACGTCAAAAAAAAATCTAATGGATATATAACCAAAAAAATAATCTAATGAGTAGAAAACCTAAATTTTTTTGTTGTAAAAAAAAAAACCTAGAATTTTAATATTCCAACAAGGATAATTTAGAATTTTAATAAAAAAAGTGAGGATAATTTTGTCAACATAATAAATTATGTTTTACCTCGCCTCTCCCCTCCTTAAAAATTCCTCCCCTCCCCTCCCTTCCTCCTCGATTGAACCAAACAAGCCCTAAGAGTTAGCAATCCATGGTTTTAAAAATCAAATGCAAAATGAGGTAGAGTTAGCAACTAAAACTCTTCTAATATTATTTCTAGATCAAATGTTAAGAATCCCATATAACTTGAGAATTGACTTGAATAAATATTTATAAGAAAAGACAATTTTCACTTTAGTGAATCACCATTTAAATATTTGAGTTGAACATTTTTCTAAGTAAAGTAGTTTAATAGTTAGAAGTCCACTTTTTAGAATGCATAAATGAAATATTAATTCAAATTTCAGTCCTACATATAAAATGCAATATTTTTATCATTTGATTTGTGTTCATAGAGGAGTTGAACAATTTAATCCTCTAAATTTTTGAAAACAATAAATTAAAAACAAACTTACGTCATAGGTATTTATTTAGTTGTTTAAACTTTAAAGCATGGTCATTAATTGGTCAATTATAGGATCTTTCGATAAATTTATTTAGGCCTTGGTTGGTCTCTATTTTGCAATCTAAGTTTATTAAAATTGATTGATTAAATGACAAAATTAATTCACAATCTTTATAAGTTGGTTAACCAAATTTAGTTTGGGTTTATTTGCAAAAGATAAGTACTGAACAAAACAACACAAAATAGAATAATATATGACAATGTTTTAAGATACTCCCTCCAATATTTATTATAAGAAGAAATTTTGTAAGATGCTCTGAATTTAAAAAAGTAAACTTTTTCTTATAATAAGGACCAGGGGGTATTTTGAGATCAACTTTTGGTTTGTAAGATGTTTGTTCGACAAAATATTATTTTGATATTTTTGACAACTTGTATCTAAGACAAAATGTTGATTTGTAGTTTATCGATGACAAGAATTTCAATTTTGTTGAGTCTCTTACCTTCTAATTTAATTTGTCGAATCTTAAAAATAATTTTAAAATTAAACATAGTATAATTAACAATTCTCTTCTTTTTAGTAGATCAAACATTGCTTTAATGATTAAAGTGGTGATTCAATCTTCATTTTAGCCATTTATTTTCTTATTCTTTAGATATAAGTGAACCTTGAATTACTCTTAAGCTCCATTTTGCATGTGATATCATATCATTTAGACTTTAGAGAAGTTTCCTACCTCTATTTAAACATTGACTCACAATTTATTGTTTGTGTCCATTCATCCTAAGCAAATTATCATCTCATTGGTATGTGAAATGTTTTGTTGATTTTGAGTTTAGAAAATCAAATTATGAAATGCCACAGAAAAATATTATCGGATTGAGGTCGTGGACTACATTAAACTTTTTAAGAGGAAGCTATGTGATGTCAAGCGTGGTGAAAAACTGTGGAAAATGTTGGAGAGAAAGTGAAGAAATCATTTGAAAAGAACATGTGATTATAAGATGGTGGCATATCATTAAAATTGGCTTGCAACTAATATTTTATGAAAGAATTTTCATGGTTAATTAACATTATAAAGAGATAATGAGTAAAAAAGAAAATAGAGAATAAGAGGACTAATCTATCTATTACTTTTAAGTGATAAGAAGATTGTATTAATGAACATGATATTCTTTATTTAATTTTTTTTAAGATTCAGTATTCGATCTAAAGATCAACTAATTCGAGGAATATCAATTCCACCGTTCTAAAGATTGACTATTTTAAATCAAAGTTTTTTACTCTATATATGAACTTAGTCAATATAAAAAGTAACATTGAAATGATTCAAATCAAAAACCTTAAAAGGAATACATTCCAAGAACCTAAGCCTTCACCACCAAACTAACTCATGTGGGTTAATATTATTTATTTAATTAACACTTGAAACTCTCTATTAAGTAAAAATAAAAGTAACTTTTTACAAGTAAAAGTAAATTGCTTGTCATACAAGTTTTTGTAATTTCGAGCCATTCAAGAATCCCAAATGAGACCAAATGCAGGAATCTTAGCCTTGTTAGAGGCTCTAACAACATCTCTATTACTTTCAGGATTACTAGTCTTAGAATTAAGTTGGGTCTAACTCATCATTACAAAATCAACTTAAGGTGATGATTGCCTCTATTTTATAAACAATTGTTCAGGTCATCTTGCAATCAATATGAGACTTCTTAATATACACCCTCACACATCCAACATTATTGGACATGGTGCATGGATATAATTGATGGATGGCCCGAAAACAGCCCAACGAATCTTATTGATATCATCTTATTGAAGCAAAGACACAATATGATCATACTTCTCTCGAGATATTCTAGAATATATTGTAACATGTTTGAGCCACATCAATATTGCCATTTGAGAGAAAAAAATAACCAAATAAATACAGGCTTGCATAATTTTTGACTAAAAATGGGCCGGTTCATTTTTTAGTTAGTGTTAAAAAAATAAGAGTAATTAGGTACATGCCATTGCCTTGAATTTTCTACTTGCAAGCAACTACAAAATAGTTTTGTCCCCAATTTTAAGAAGCTCATAAATTATTTTTACTCCAGTTTGGCTTTATCAAGCAAATAAAATAAAATTGCATCACATTATACACTTGAGTGAGCTGCTTTTATTTCCTACTTTTTCTTAAAAATCAATACAGATCGGTACGGTTTTGTTCGGATTCATTCATTTGAAGATAGAGAAAATAATATTTTTTTACCTTATGAAATGATATATTCGAATAGAACCATTTTATTTTTTAAAAATAAAACTGGGGCCAAAAACAACTCTCGATTTACACCTTATGATCACTAATATGCTAGGGTCAAATCAAAACTTCAATGGTAAATGAGAAGACGTTACTTTTTTATTTTGTTATTGCTACCGTAAAACTCATATTTTTAGAAGTGTGCTTTCAAATTAAATAAATGTTCTCGAAAAATAAACTTTCGACAATACAAAGTTAATGATTTTTTAAAATATGTATATAAAATGGAACTTTTTCTCCTAAATGAGATCAAATCAAACCTAATGGCATCCCAAATCAGCAAACAATGATGAAGCTTGTAGTGTCCAGTTATCAATAGTGGAAAAACCATGTGTGTGAAGGCCCCATTTTGATACACAAGGGCACATGGTAATGAAAAGTGTTTGATACATGCAAATATCATGGTATACTTAGCAATGGGGGCCTTAATAATGATTCTATTCATATGAGCAATAGAAGCAAAAATAGTAAGATGTATAGTATCCTCTCTATTACCTTTTTTTTTTGACAAAATATCCTCTCTATAATTTAAAATTACCAAAGTTGCTGCCTTTTATTCCTCTCACATGCCCCTCTTGTAATTATTATTGCCTTTAGGTAGAGCAAAAATTACCAAAATGGTTTCAACAAATGCAGACCATCACCAAAGGATTTTTAACAGCACCTTTGATGAGTTCTCTCCCGCCCCTTATATATCTTTTCTACCTCTCGACATTCCAATTTTGCCCTTGGAAAAAAACTTCGAAATGCGTTTTCCGAAGTTTTTCTAATTTAAATTTGGGAAAAAATCGGAAAATATGTTCCGAAATTTGTTTTCAAGGCAAAAAAAACTTCAGAAAACACGTTACAAAGTTTTTCTTAAGGGCAAAATTGGAATATCGGAGGTAGAAAAGATATGTAAGGGGTGGGAAAAGAATTAATGCAGTTATAAAAGTCAAATTTTAGTTGATACATATAAAAAAATATTGGTAATTGTTGCTCTAAGAAAAAAAGTGGTGATTGTTAGTTAAAAAGATAGAGTTCAAATCTCACATTGTAAATAGAAAATCATGGTAATTAAGACTTCTTATTCCAATTATCCAAATATGCACCACCACTAGTACCAAACCTATTTTTCTTTTGTTCTCCAAATCTTAATTATATCCTTCTTCTTCTTCTTCTTCTTCTTCTTGTGTTCATCACGACAAAAGTTCAACCTATGAATCAACGCAAACACAATACCAATAACAACAAATAATCCAGTGGTAGTAATAATAATATGAAGAAGAAGAAGAAGAAGACATAAGTTAAATACTATATTTTAGATCAGACCATATGCACATATAAATTAAAGAGTATATTAGACTTTTTAGTTGTGGCCAAGACATTTGATTGTTAAATACATAGTAATAATAATAATAATAATAATAATAATAATAATAATAGTTTTAGATAGGTATGCCTCAAGAGGATAAATAAATATAAATAAAGCGGCAAGAGTATTAATCCATGTAGTCCTGCAAAGAGTTACCAGAATCAGACAGTGTATTTCGGCCAGAGTTCAAAACTAAGATCTCACACTTATTCATCTCAAGAGGTGAATTTCTAGTCATTAGGCTGCTTGACCAAAAAACAAAAGAAGAATATTCTTTGTCGTTTGGCACTAGTAAGAGTTTTTCAATAATTGTTGGTGGAAAATCTACAATGGACAATTCCTCTATAACAACAGATCTAAACTAGAATGGTGAGAGCATGATTCAAACCTAAACAACAAAGTTTGCTTTATATAAACACCACATTCATTCATGGAAGAAGAACATTCATCCATGACAGCATCTAAACTCAAATAGTGAAATTCTGATTAAAAAAAAGGTAAAATTAGGAGTTTAATTTTCTTGATTTTTTTAACATTCTATTCTCTCAAATAGTTTTTTTTTTTTCATTCTAAAATTTTGTCCTTAAAGTAACTACTCCATCCATTACAATATATAAGCAAAAATGCACTTTCTAGGTTCATTGTATAATTAATAATTGTCCAGATATATTAATTATACAATTAACCTAGAAAATGGATTGTTGCTTATATATTGTAACCGAGAGAATATGTTTTAATAAGTGATCTTTGTCCATAAATTGGACCTCAGCTATGCAAATAAACTTATGTTCTATGTTTTTAGTTTTATGTGAGTAGTCTTTTAGTTTTAGTTCTCATCTAATGTGGGCTTTTTTATGTTTTGCTTGCTACTCCAAATATGACTTGTTTTTGGGGTTGTGCTCTATTAATAAACTTGGTTGGTTCAAAAACATAAAACCAATCACAGGTCATATTCAGAGCATCAAGCAAAACATAAAAAAGCTCACACTAGAAGAGAACTACAACCAAAATGCTACTCACAAAAAACTAAACATATAGAACACAAGTTTATTTGCATAACTGGGGTCCAATTTCTGGACAAATATCACATATTAAAATATGGTTTATTTGAGGGAAAAAATTGAGAATGGGAAAAAAAACCTAAGATATATTTGAGAGAATAGATTGTTAAATAAAAAAGAAGCAAAATTAAACTCTATATTTTATCTTTTTTACCAAACTCTCCCCATGGATGAGCACTCTTCTTTCATGGATGAATGTTGTGTTTGCAAGATAAAGCAAACCCTAATGTTTTAGGTTTGAAATTTTTACCAAACTCCCATCATTTGAGTTTAGATTGGCGGTCATCGATGAATTGTCCAAAGATAATTTGCCACCGGAAATTATTGAAAATCTCTAAAGATGATTTGATAACTCTCCGCGGGACTATATGGATCAACTTAAAATCAATACAGAAATATCAATTCCTAAACAAAATATACCCAATGAAGAATCGGAAAATCAAATCAAAACCTAAGAAAACTAGATGCGTACTACATACTGCAAATTTGTGAGATTTAAAGGGATTTGTGAGAAAAATTGACTTGAATCGGAGGGATTTGCGCTGAATGATGATTCAAGTGAGAAGCTCGGTCGGAGAAATTGTTACATATATATTTAACAGAGTGAACCAAAATTAGAGATACAATTAATTGACATGATATTATTGTAATACAAGAAATTATGTACCTTTATGATCGAAGAATCCATCAAAGGTGATGGATGAGTGATGCTACATGAAATTTGGTTGAGAGCTCTTCAACCTCCTTGATGATAAGCACCGTGTATTAAAATGTCAATTCTAACCTAATGGGACCGATGATTAGTATATATACTCATCAATTAAGGCAAAGACCTCTTAACGGGTTTACTATGAAAAGTGGCCCAACCCATCTTGACTTGTTTCCAAATACAGCCCAATAATAAATATCCTTTTAATTAAAAAAAAAACTTAGTGCAATGTTTTAATTGGAATTAAATAGTTGATATGATAATTGTTGTTTTTTTTTTCACCCTCTGGTTCCTAGGGGAGGGGGGGCCCTAGTAGTCCAGAGTTCGGGACAAGTTTTGGCATTAAGTTATTCTAGTTTTCTCCCAATGCATTTACAGATAATCGAATTGTGGTCCTCTCTACCAAGTCCAGCGTCAATCACTAGTTGACCAAGTAACATTTGGTTGATAATTGTTGTTTTAATGGTTAATAACTAAGGTTAAACCATAAAATTCAACAAAAAAAATGCTCAATCGGAGGGATTCTGAGAAATGAACAAAATCATAATGGAATTTGGGTGGAGTTTAAGGTGAGAAGGGAGATTAATTTTTACATGATGGGAATGCCGAATCCTACCATAGATATATTATTTAAATATTTAATGACTTAGATTTTGTAATTAAGTGTTACCCTTTTGTAGTGGTAACTCTCTCTCTCTATATATAATATGTGTTTTCTCTAAATAACTTGATTTTTCTAGTAAATAAAATTGTTTATATTTACTGAAATTATATTTTACTTTAGCATGAAAAACGTTTGATTAAATCGTGTTAGTTAATAAATAATTTTTTTGTAAAAAATTTAAATAAATAAATAATAGTATGATAAATATTTTATGTACCAAAAGAAAATATCAAGTTTAAATAGTACTTATTTTTCTTAATGCACCCTTGTACACATAACTTGTATTTATTTAGGATTTTTCTTAATGCACCCTCTGTATGCAATTAATTAGTTTTACTGTCAATTTACATACGTAAATTTTTTTTTTATAAAATATTTTGAAAGTTAAAAAAAAATATAGAATGGGTTGTATATAGTAGTTATCTTTTTTTAAGAAAATAAAAAATTATTGTAACTCTTTTGCTAGAAAAAATAATTATGTTAATATTTTTTCGTGTACATTTTATGTTAATATTTTTTGGGTACATTTTATGCTAATTTCTGTGAATGGGTATTTGAATTCAAAGAAAACAAATTTAACTTTTAATGAAACCGGTTTTTTTTTTTGATGAAACCGGTTATAACCTACAATTAGAGGTAATCCCATCATGAAAAAATTAGATAATACACCCATCATAACATGCAATTTCTTCGAAGATATGATTGCAAGATGTGTGAAGGAACATGTGTGTGTCCGGGATATGTTTATAGAAAATATGAAGAAAATAAATTTTAAAAAAAATGTTGTTTTTATTTTTGGTAAAAATAACTACTGTTTAATTATTATTGAAATGAAAACAACTATGACACCCTATAAAACCGTTTTTTTTTTAAACATCCTATAAAACTGTGTTGTCTTTGTTACATCACACAATGATATGATAGAGTGTTAGAGTCTCTTGAAAAGTGGTGTTGTAGCTGTTAGAAAATGTTATATTGTAAGATATTTACATAAGTTATCTTAAATAATGTCACAATTTTTTTGTTAATAGATGAACTTAAATAAATCAATCTAAATAAACATTTAATCTCTTTTTTGGATCCTCGATCTAATTAAGCATTATTATTATTATTATTATTATTATTATTGTGTTGTCCAAATTTTTTCAAAGAAATGTGTCAACTTATTTTTGTGGTCTTATCATTTTTATTTGATTACATTTTGAGAGTTACATCTAGGTAGTGCAACAAGAGGTTTCTTCCAAATGAGATGAGACCATATTTGCTTTTATTATTAATTTATGGTAGGATGGCTAAATCTCAATTAGAAAAAGTTTAGTAGCCCACGTGATAAGTCTTTTCAACTTTTTTTTGGTAACACAAGTCTTTTCAACCTGGTGCTTCACAACACAACTATGCTTTATGGAATTTTGATTATTGAAAAATTACTTTCGGTATGCACACACATGTTAGTTTTTCATTTTTGGGTCATGAGGCACAAGTTAAATAAAAGAAGGTAAAAATAAAATAAAGAATTATTAGAAGTAATAAATTTAGTTGTACTGTATTTTTTTTTGTTACAAGTGAAATAACATATTTTTTTGTTAATAATAGTGAAATAGCAAATTTTAAACTTTATAAAAGTAAGATGAATAATTTTAAACATGCATGTTTTATTTATCTTTGGGGCACACGTTTTAACATTTTGTTTTCTTCTTTTCTTTTTTTAATAAAAAATACACATGCTTTTTTTTTTTGACAAATAAAAAAAAAAAAAAAATACACATGCTTGTTGATGATGAATATGAAATGAAATGCAAATAGAAGATTTGAGAATCACAACGCTTTTAAGATTTTTCTTTTTCAATGTTTAATTGCTAATAATAATAATAATTGTGGCACAGAGATGGTTAATTTTTCTTCCATTAGCTTAACTCATTTGGTTGGACATTGCAATATATGGCTTTGAATTCTTTCCAATTTTTCCTTCAATATTTTCTTTCCTTTTCTTAATCCAATGATTGTTAAATTAAAAAAAAAAAAAAAAACTTAAGAAGAGAGAGAAAATAAGCAAATAAATGGTTAAGATTATACAACATGACCAACATGAGAAAAACAAATTGGAGAGGATCTAAATCCAAATTATATATGCAGAAGATCGAGGTTCGAGCTCTGGTCATCTCACTTATCCACCTTAATGGTGAAATTTCTAGCCACTATACTATTTGACAAAAAAAAAAGAGATGGTTAAGCTTTTCGCTCATACACCGTAAATTTGATGAACTTATTCTATTCTTGTTAGAGTAATGCTATACATAGCGATACTAATGCACTATGAAGCCCAAATACGCGACACAATACCGTTACGATATAATAGTGATATAGCGATACGATAAAATTTTCAAAATTCCCAATACGATGCAGCAGTGATATGTTATTTAAAAAATTAAATTTAAAATTAACTATATAAATGCACAATATATAACATAACTAAAATCAATAAGGATAATAAATTAATAGTCAAATTACTCAAAATAAGCAAACAAGTGACAATTAGTAATTACATATCTTAAGTTAGGTATTATCCAAAAAGGACATAATTAGTATTATCCAAAAAAGACATAGTTGATTATCCATAAAGAACATCATACATTAAGATTCACTACTTAAGAGGAAACACGAATTGTATCAGTCTCATCTCCTTCGTTTCCATCATAAAAAAACATTAATTGTCTGATACATTAATTGTATCGGTCGGGCGTGAGTCGGATCTCGGGTCAATAATTGTGAAAAAATGTCCATGAACACGGTTACGGACAAGTGCGGGTCTCTAAAAATTCATTTCTTCATAACCGAAACCGACCAAACTATTATTGTAATACAATTTTTATTTTCATTTTCGAGCACCTTTTCCCTCTTTAAACTCTTATACTCTCCGCTCTGTTAATTTTATCTATCTTTGATAAGGAGAAAAATGTTATATTTTAAAAGCTTTAGTGTAATATGTTTATAAAGGAGATGTGAAAGATAATATTCTAGACTTATCTTAATTCCCACTTCTCATCTACTATCTATTATTGTCTCTACAAATTTGAAACAAGGTAACTGCATCTCACTCTTTTTATTGTATCTTTCGTTGCATTGTGTACGAAATATTGAACTATTTGAATGTAATAATAAAGTTTCAATCTAATATGTTAATATCGACCCGTTATAATCGTCACTCGTATGATCTGATATCCGAACAAATCGGAGATGTAACAGTTGGAATTGGGTCCAAATTAAGAGATTGCGGTTTTAAAGAATGTCATTTCATGAAAACTGAAGGATAAATAAAAAGGGGATCAAAACTCTGAATTTTTTAAAATAGAGTGACCAAAACTGCGCAAAAAAAAAAAAAACCAAAATTACTTATTTTTCAAAATAGGGGAATCAAAATTGTGCAAAATAAAATAGGGGACAAAAACTGCATTTAAGCCATATTAATTCAACTTCAAATCATTTTTACTCTTTCATTCTCTATATAAAATTTCTCTAACTTCTCTCTAAAATTTCATACTTCTAAATTTCAATTTTTTTTTTCATACTTCTCAAATTTTTTCCATTTCTCAATTTTAATTTCATCTACCATCCAAAAAGTTGTAAGTGTTTACATTTTAATTTAATATTTTTTAAAAGCTTACCTTATTGATTTATGTTTTAATACATTTTCATTACAATATTTTTTAGCAAGTGTTGATTCAATTCTTGTGGTCATCCGGGTACATGGTTGGAAGTGCATAAAGTCAGACATTACTCAGTGCACCTAACTTCAAAGTTCAAATTACAAACTACTCCTTCCTTAGGGGAGCTTCATTAATTACAAACACTTTAGTGTATGTTTAGTTCTACCGTGACAAAAATTATTTTGTATTCTTAAAGATCCTTTAATATCCATTATTCATTTAGTTTATCTAAAATAAATAAAAAATAAAAATTTTAGTATAAAAATCTTGTTTAGACTCAAAAACTACAATTTTTAACTTTAAATTATGCAATTAAATATATCAAAATTAATTTTACATCTTTAAAATTGATCTAGTTGCATCCATAATTGATTTTAGCTTAAACATAATCGTTTTTGGCATCGCAGAAGTATTACATGTCATCCCAACAAGTTACATAAAATTGACAGCTTGGCTGCATACTTAGTGTGTGTGTGATTACTGATTAGTGATAAGTGAATTTAAAACAACCATGCATGCTCGATAATTAAGTAAAGCCACTTGGTTTTATAACACATTTAAAAAGGTACGAATTGAGATTATTATATGATGAAATAGAGCTAACAAGATTATGATGATGAACCTTTAAAATATATTTCTTTTAACGGCAACACAGATGGGGGCCATCCCCAAGTGTTTAGGAACTTGTTGTAACTAAAAAGGATATCGGTACAAGTAAGACATTGAACTCAACTGATTAATAAGTTTTATGTGAAATGAATTATTCAAGAAAATTCGAATATTATTCAAGAAAATTCGAATTTAATTTTTAAATACAATTTTTTTTTTTTTTACTTATCTCGTTACCGAACTCTGAATTATCAAGACCCCTGACGATTAATAGGATTTGAATTCTCTCTCTGAGACACACAGTCACCAAAACAACTTTGAACTATGACAGCTCTTCCCGGTCCCAAAATGTTGGCCTAGCTTGTTCCATCTCCTTGTCTAACACTCTTTCCTAACACTTTAAACTTTTTATCAACTTTTAGATAAAATTCAGATACATAGAGTCATTGGTGCAAGCAAGAACAAGCACCAAGATACAGAATTTTATAGCTATGACTAGTCATTGGGGTATTCTAGTTTCAGATCCATGTCTTCAAAACCAGTTCACACAAGTTGAACTTAGAAGCTTAAAATCACAAGTAAGTTCATCATCTTATTGTTGTTGAGAATGATTCATGTCTTTTTACTTTTTGTGTTGATTCACCAAAAAAGATTGGATTTTTATTCTTTTCATTGCAATTGAGCTTCTGGGTCATGATCCTTTTCTAAGATATTGTAGATCATTTTATTGCTTGGTTTGCAAGATATTGTTGAGAATGAAAACATAGTTTTTACTTTTTGTGCTGATTTTCAAGAAAGATTGGATTTTTATTCTTATCATTGCATTTGAGCTTCTGGGTCATGATCACTTTTTTAAGATATTGTTCATCATTGATCCTCCTATTGTTTTGTTTGTAAGATATTTTTTGTTTAGAATGAATCATGTTTTTTTACTTTTTGTGTTGATTCTCCCAAAAAAGATCAGATTTTGATTCTTTTTCATTCTTTTTTCATTGCAATTGATTCTTTTGGTTGCAGTTCATGAGCATGAGGAGAGAGAGTGGGAGGCTTAACATTGGAGACTTGGCTTCAAAGATGTCAAGGTTGAAAGTTGTTGGAGAAAATCTGAGTGAAGAAGAAAGAGATTCTTATATCCATGATTTGTATCAGAACTCAGATGAAGATGTTGATTTTGAATTGTTTCTCAAGGTGAGTTTTTGTCATCTTGGTTTGATTTCAAAAAGGTAACTTTTTAAGGTACTGGATCTTTTTTGCCTTTTGCAAATTCTAATCTATATCCACAAGTTAACTTTTTACTTTCTTGTAACTTTATTTTCCTGATCTATCTATGTTTGGTATTACGGTGGATACGCCAGAATCACGGCGATCCACTGTAGCTTTTGTGAAATCACAGTGGATCACCGTGATTCTAGCGTATCCACCATAATACCAAACATAGACTCAATCTTGATATCTAACCAATTTCAATATGTATGAAATGGGGAGGAAAGTAGTGAAATCAGTGTTTACTATATTTTCCTTTCTTTCTTTTGTTGATCTGAAACTATGAAGCACTCACACAGACACAACATTGACACTGACACGTCAATACTAATAATCATTTGATAATATAGAAGTAATTGAGTGGAACTACATGTCTTGACACCGACATGTGTCAAACACTACATACATCTTCAATCTGAAGTGTCAGTGCTACATAGATCTGAAATACATTCATACATACAGACATATATAATTTTTCTTCCATTATCTTTTTACATTAAACAGAAGAAGAGGACTAATTAGAAAAACAGATATTTCCCTGCATTCTTCTGTAGCATGTTTTGAATTGGTGCTATAATGATATCAAATAATGGTGCTATTAATGATGACAGGTTTACTTGAAACTGCAAACATTTGCAAGTTCTAGAACAGGAAACAATAATGCAAAAAACTCATCAGCATTCCTCAAAGTTGCTACTACCACATTGCTTCACACAATAAGTGAATCTGAGAAAGCATCATATGTTACACATATAAATAACTATCTTGCTGAAGATGAATTCCTCAAGAAATACCTTCCTCTTGATCCTTCAACCAATGATCTCTTCGAAATCGCAAAAGACGGTGTTCTTCTTTGGTACCAAAGCTATATACATTATATCATTTTATCTTCTTATGTGACTAATTATGACAACTTTTTTATTTATATTGAAAACAAATTTCATGTTCTTGCAGTAAGCTTATCAATGTGGCAGTTCCGACGACTGTTGATGAACGCGCAATCAATACAAAAAGATTACTTAATCCATGGGAAAGGAATGAAAATCACACACTATGCCTCAATTCTGCTAAAGCAATTGGATGTACAGTTGTTAACATTGGCACTCAAGACTTAATTGAAGGAAGGGTATGTTTTGTATTCCCTATTTGGTGTTTACATATCAAAGCCTTTTGGTTCCTATTTTCGTGTCACAAATATAACTTGGATTACCGTTTTCTTTACCATGATAATCTAAGTTCGAGACTCAAAAGATTCAAACTAATAGCCTGTTTGGTTTGACTTATTAGAGCTTATCTATGAACATAAGCGCTTGTGAAGCTATTTGCGAGAGTTTATAGAAATAGCTTATGATATATCCATAAACAGTTTTCAGCTTATTTCCATAAGCTCTGAAGGATGGCTTATGAAAACAGTTTACAGTTTATATGAAAACAGTTTAACTTTATTTTATATTTTGTTACAGAAATAGCTTATACATAAGCACTTCTTTTGTGGATTGGTATCTAACTTCTTTTGTTTTAAATTTCAGCGTCATTTGGTGCTCGGATTGATTTCGCAGATTATTAAGGTAAAGGATCACTGATTTATGAATTCTAGTTTTAAGATCAATGAAGTTAACACAGAATGCATACTGCATCATAAATTTTACGAGACAAACTTTTGACATTACTAATGTTGATGTTACATTAGATACAATTATTGGCGAATTTGAACCTAAAGAAAACTCCTCAACTTTTGGAGTTGGTTGATGATAGTAAGGTAAAATACATTTCTTCATTATTATCTTTCATACTTTTCATTCATCGTTATATAATTTGTCGTCATCGTCATATTTATTTATTAAATAACAGGATATGGAAGAGTTGATGAGTCTACCACCAGAAAAAATCTTATTGAGATGGATGAATTTCCATTTGAAGAAAACAGAATATAAGAAGATTGTCACAAATTTCTCCTCTGATGTTAAGGTAACTATGTATCTATACAATATATATATAGTTATATATGTGCAGTGAAATATAATCACAATGATTCATTAACATATACGATTCTGTTGGCATTGTAGGATGCAGAAGCTTATGCTCACCTTCTAAATGTTCTTGCACCGGAATACACTAATCCATCCACATTAGCCGTGAAAAACCCGTTTGAAAGAGCAAAACTAGTTCTTGAACATGCAGAAAAGATGGGTTGCAAGCGATACTTAACTGCGAGAGATATAGTTGAAGGTTCACCAAATCTTAACCTTGCTTTTGTTGCACATATTTTCCAAATCAGGTGATTATTATCTTTCTCTTGAGCACATGTTTTTGGTTGCTTTAGACATATCATATGTGAAAGCTATAATTCAATTTCCTCGTAACAGGAATGGACTTTCAACTCAAGCAAAACAAAGTTCTCTTCTTGAATCATTGCTAGATGATACTCAAGATTCAAGAGAAGAGAGAGTTTTTCGCCTTTGGATTAATAGCCTTGGCAATTCAACATATATCAACAATGTCTTTGAGGATGTCAGAAACGGGTGAAATATCAATATCTCTTGTTTTCGCTATTTCTCTTATACATTTTAAATATAAACTTTTTTGGTTAATATAATCTATACAACTGAAAAATATTGCGGATGGCTCATATTCACTGATAAATGTGTAGACACTCGAGCATAGCATATAGTTCAGGGGTAAATTTGTAATCTGGTCCGTAGTATTTAAACAAAGTTTTGTAACCTGTAACCTAATTCATAGCATAATAGAAAAAGTACATCAGTAATTTTGTTGTCGGAGACGTAGGCACAATTAGCTGAATTTTGTGATCAATTGTCGTGTTTTATATTGTAGGTGGGTACTCTTAGAGACTCTTGACAAGGTGTCGCCAGGGATTGTTAATTGGAAGATTGCAAACAAGCCTCCTATCAAAATGCCATTTAAAAAAGTTGAGAATTGTAACCAAGTTGTGAAAATTGGGAAACAACTTAAGTTTTCCTTGGTAAATATCGCCGGAAATGACATTGTGCAGGGATATAAAAAATTAATACTAGGTATGTATTGTCGACCTACAAATTATAATGATTCAATTGATCTATTGAACATATTCCATACATTTAAGTATTCCCTCCGTTTCCTATTATAAGTAAAATTTCACTTTTTAGGTTTATCGAATAACTGATGCATCTGGTCTATGGACTAGAACCATATACATTAGTTATTCAACAGAGGGAGTATTTCATACAATGTTAGGGGATGTTAAAATTGTCTAAACCATTATGATTGATTTTTTATTTTTAGCATATTTGTGGCAATTGATGAGATGCAATATCCTTCAACTTCTAAAGAACTTGAGATTTCACTCTCATGGGAAAGAAATAATTGATGCTGATATTCTTCAATGGGCAAACACCAAAGTTAGAAGCTCAGGAAGCCAAAGCCATATATACAGTTTCAAGGTATTTCATATTTGTTAAGCATCTGATGTAAATGACTGACTTTATCATGTTCATTAGTTTACCTTAGCCATTTGTTGAATTTTTCTTGTTTTATCTTTAATCTTTCCGATGAAGTAGATTAAGGAGCTAGTGTACTTTTGTATGACCAATCATTAGTTTTGTAAGCTTTTGTAATACACTATATACATTATAGACATGCTCTTGTTAAGAGTGTCACACTGGATGAGATAAGGTCGGAGGAGACATCACTCACTCTTCAAGCCGGTTTTATAGGACTGAGTTAGGCATAACCTAAATTTTAAAAGGCTTTAAATGGTATCAGAGTTTATATAAGTTCCATTAGGTCACCCGTTATCAGTCACTTGACTCACACTCCAGATGTCCGGTCTTGGGCGTGAAGGGTGTGTCAAGAGTAGAGCTGTAAAAATGGGCCAGGCTATCGGGCCGACCCAGTAGCCCTATAGCTTTATATGGGCTGGGCCGGGCCGGGCTTCCCAAAAATATCATTGGACCTTATTGGGCTGGGCTGTCGGGCCTATGGGCCATCATGGGCTGGGCCAACGGGCTTTTGGGCCGGCCCATTAAAGAATTAAAAAAAAAAATCTAAATATAATTTTACCTAAAAATAAGGAATTTTAGCTAGCATAAAATCTTTAGATAAAATAAGTAACAAAAGATGAGATTTGTTTTTTTTTAAGGAAAAAGATGTGATTTATAATTTACTTTTTTTTTATAATTTATAATTTATAATTTAATTTATGTATTTTGAATGGTTATGTTAAAAGTTTAGTGTCTGATGTAAGTTTGAAATTTATTAGCTTTGAGGATGCACTTTATGAATCATCATCCACAAATCTCTCGACTTTTGCATGGATATTTTGAAATATTTATTATTTCATGAAATCATGACACTCACTTTTTTATGGATATTAATTTGTGTGCGATGCATATGTAGTTTTATTGTCCATTAAATTTTTTTTACAAAAAATTGAGATAAAAAAATTTTGAAAAACTGTTGCGGGCCGGCCCATCGGCCCATTTTATTGGGCCGGGCTAAGCGAGCCGAGCCTTAATGGGCCTTGGGCCTTAATGGGCCGGACCACTTAAGCCCAATAGATGTCTTGGCCCAATGGGTCCGGGCCGGGCCGAGCTGGGCCGGCCCATTTGACAGCTCTAGTCAAGAGTTCCACATTGAATGAGATAAGGCCTTATATATCTTGGTTCATTATAATTGTTTCGAATTTCAGGATAAAAGTTTATCAGATGGAATTTTTTTCCTGGAGCTCCTTAGTTCTGTGCAACCTAGAGCTGTGAATTGGGGTCTTGTAACAAAGGGAGTAACCGGTATGTTTTCCTTTTACTTGTTCAATGTTTGGCTTGAATTGAATTCCTGTTACCAGATTCATTTTTTGCGCAAATCACATGATTTGCAGACTGAAAATGTTCCCTCTAAAACTTTGGATTATTTATAGCATTAATGCCTTTGCTTTGAAATCAGAAACATCACTCATATTGTTTTGTATACTGTTCTATTATAATTATGCAAGATCAAGAGAAAATGATGAATGCTACATACATTATCAGTATTGCAAGAAAGCTTGGATGTTCAATATTCTTGCTACCTGAAGACATCAGTGAGGTACATAATTGAAATCAAATATTTAAATTCTTTCTCCCAACACTACTCTTCTTAACTTGATATTAATCAAATTTTATATGCACTTTTAATCATGTATTTATAGGTAAATCAGAAGATGATACTTACATTAACAGCAAGTATAATGTATTGGTTTTTAAAACATCCTGTTGTTGAAGAAAGGACAAGTTCAGACAGTGAGAGTCAAGTGGAAACTATATCAAATTCAACACTTGATGATTCTGCTTCTGATTTTTCAGCAGAAGAGAACATGTAAAAATGTAAATAATAATATAATTGTGACATATGAAAAACGTTTTTGTTGTGATCTTATTTATACATACATATATGATATATGTAATGAGAGAGAGAGCCTTTTTGTTACATACAGTTATACAGATATGAGAGCTTTTCTTGTTTAAGCCACAATCATAATCATAAGCTGATATGTAATCAGATAAGAAAGTAAATAAAAAAAATTAATCAAAACGCCGTCTGTGGGAATCGAACCCACGACCACGTGGTTAAAAGCCACGCGCTCTACCAGCTGAGCTAAGACGGCTTATTGTTTAATTCATGAACAAGTACGTATATATTATGTTAATTAATCTTTGACATTCAAAATATGTTTTACTCCATTTGCCTTTGAGTAATTAATCTTCGAATCCAAATGTAATGAGGGCACCCAATTTAATTATTTTTGCTTATTTTTTTTTATGCAAATTTTTTTTTCTTGCTTATTTTTTTTGACGCAATTTTATTTTTTTTGAGTAATTTTTTTTGCTTATTTAGGACCCTATAAATGTATCAATTTTGAGTTTGGTACTCAAAATATTTTATTTAGTTTTCATTCTTCAAGATTTTGAAAGTCTTAGTAAAAAAACAATGTATCAAGTAATATTAGTAATGATTTTTTGTGTCTCGCATTAGTAATGTTGTATTTCTTTAATGTTATCAAAATTTGTTGGCAAGCAAATAATAATTTTTATAATTAGAAATTTAAAATGATTTTAGTTTTTACAGGTAAAAGATACAAAAAATATAAAAAAGTTCTGACACTTCAAATAATAAAGTGACTGAAGATGGAATTTTCATGATACAGAAGATAAAATTTCATTTTCACCTTCAAATATCTTTTAAAGGAGACTTTCTCCCACATTTTCATTCTGAGGAAAAAACGTTTTCATCTTCGTGCTTACAAATAAAACAGTTCTCATGAAAATTTCTATTTACAAATCAAATAGACATTTTTAAATATTTTTTTTTAATCTTAAAAACCCAAAAAAATCCCTAATACAAAAAAGACAAAAGAGAGTACAGAGTTTAAAAAAAGCATTCGTACAAATAAAACAATATTTTAATAATAAATAATGTAATCCATAAGAAACCGTTGGAGTCTTAATGGCGTTGTTTTGTAAATTCACCCAAAAACCAGGGGCAATTTTTGTTTCTACATTATCCAACATTTTCCAAGATGATTAGAGGCTTGCGGCTTAAGATATTCTTAGTTAAAATTATTATCATATTTGATTAGAAAATTAGAAAATAAGAATCTTTTTTTTAATAACCAAAAAAAAAAAGATTTTTATTTTTTACTTAGTGGAAATAATGATTTTTTAGCGTAATTAAACAAGATATCCTCCGGGGTAAAATGTCAAATACTCTCTTGAAATTTCAAAATTCGTCAAATACTCCGTTGAAATTTGAAAATAGGCAAATACCCCCTGAAATTGTAAAACATCAATCAAATTGCCCCATGCTCGATTTACTCCATCTATTTTGATCATGTGGCCGTTAACTGCATAGTAGCACCTGCCAACTTGACGCGTACATCACATAGGGGTAATTGATCAGGATACACGTTAGGGGGGTAATTGACTAAAATTTACAAAATCATAGGGTTAATTGACCAAAGTTTAATTTGCATAAAAAGAAAGAGATGGAGAGAGAAAGAGAAAGAGAGGGAGGTAGAGATAGACAGGGGTAGGGGTGCTCAAATCCAAACCAATCTAAATAAAAACCGCAAATCGATCCAAAAAAATCGAAAACCGCAAAAAACCAAATATTTTTGGATGTATTTGGATTTCCTTTTTGTGAAAACCGCCGGATTGGATTTCGGATTGATTTTTCAAAACCGAACAAAACCGCATACATATATCTTAATACTTATTTATCTTTTTATTAGTATGGATATATATTTCATTAAACTACTTTTTGTTCATTTTAAATTTTATTATTACTATTTCTTAGTTTAATTTAACCAACTTTTAACTTTTTGATATCATTCAAATATAATTAATAATTGTCATTCTAAAATATTAATTTTTAATATATTATATGTTATATTTGACATCAAACTTAATATTTATTTTGTCAAAAAAGTCAAACTATTGTTTTATAGTGTTTTTTATCGTATTAATATTTAATAAAAAAATTACAATTTGTAGTTTGGATATCCAAAAATCGATCCAAATTAAACCGCATAAGATTGAATCAGATTGTAATGGATTTTTTAAATTTGTCATCCAAAACCGAAACGCGAATAAATTTCTTTTTGGATCGGATGAACTTTTGTCTCAAAACCGATCCAAACCGAACCGCGAGCACCCCTAGACAGAGGGAGAGAGAGAAAGAAAGAGGGGAAAAGAGTGGGAGAGGGAGAGAGTTAGAGAAAGATGGAAAGAGAGCGAGATAGAGCAGTTGAAACAACAACATATGGAAGGAGAGAGAGAGAGAGAGGGAGAGAGATAGCGGGGGGGGGGGGGGGGGAAGAAAGGGAGAGGGTGAGAGTACAACAACACAGATGTTGAATTCAAGGATTGTTGCGAATAATTTACAACGTTGTCGTTGTTTTTGCGCAACTGTTCTCCCTCTCTATACCTTTTTCCCTCTATTTTCCCTTCTCTCTCTAACTATCTCTCTTCCTCTCCCTCTCTTTCTCTCTCCCTCTCTCTCTCTCTCTATCTCTCTCTTTCTGCTTCTCTCTCTCTCTCTCATTCTCTCCATCCTCTCTCCATCTCTTACTTTTTATGCAGATTAAATTTCAGTCAATTAACCCTATGATTTTGTAAATTTTAGTCAACTACCCCTTATGACGTGTATCCTAATCAATTATACTTCGTGACGTGGCGCCACGTTAGTGTCACATATGTAGTAAACAAGCATGTCATCAAAATAGCCAGAGTAAATGGAGCAGAGGGCAATTTGATTGACGTTTTACAATTTCACGCGGGTATTTGCCTATTTCCAAATTCCATGGAGGTTATTTGACGAATTTTGAAATTTTAGGGAGAGTATTTGACATTTCACTCTATTTTCTATGTGTAAATGTATAGACTAATCATTTTAGTCTCATGATATTAAATAGGCGGTAAATTTTGTTTTTAAAGAGTTTTATATTTGCTTATATTTTGTTATGGAATAGTAATTTTGATCATCTAAATTAGTTTTTTTTATAATAATTATAGGATAATTACTCATGACTGAAAAATAGGGATGTCAACGGGTGCGGGTTTCACACTACCCAAACCCGCACCCGAATTCATCACCCGAACTCAAATCCAAAGACTATTCGGGTGATAAAATAACACCCACGCCCACACCCGTTGGGTTCGGGTTTTTTCACACAAACCCGAACCCGTAGGAAGAACCCGCAAAAATACATTAGCAATATAGTTTGTTAATAAGATTAGTTCAAATTTTCAAGAAAATCCAACAATAAAATTGAGTAATGTTAAATTACAAGAAATTATATTAAAATACAATAATAACATAATTTGGTAACATAATATTCAACATAGACTTTTAAGAAATTAAATTACAATTATATATACATAAGGATAATTAAGTAATTTAATATCTAAGCGGGTGTGGTTTCGGGTGTGTGTTTGAGTGATCCCAAACCCACACTCGAAATATCAGGTGTCACCCGAACCCAAACCCAAACCCAGTCAACTCACATTTCACCTGTTAACTCGGGTGTGGGTGCGGATGGGCCCCACGGGTTTGACTTTGCTTGTCATCCCTACCGAAAAATAAATAGACAACAAACTCTTAAAAATATTTTGAAATGACAAAATCAATACTCTTAAAAATATTTTGAAAACAAATTAAAAATGACAATTTTTAAATGACAAGACCAATACACCTAGAAATATTTTGAAAACAAATTCCACAATGTCCTACAGTAGTAAGTATTAATACTAAGGAGTAGTAATTATTAATACCAGTAATTAAATTAAGAAGTAACAAAACGAATCGAATCCTTTCATTTTCCTCTATGAATTTCAAAAGTTGCTGGTAATTGTAATGCACTGACACTGACCCACTAACTCAAACGTTTCGACATTCCCCATTTTACCCTCGCAACGTTTCCCTTCCCCCGCTTCCAACCTCTATATAAACACTGTCCCACCACAACAACTTCCATCACACTCTCTTCATTTTCATTCACTCACTCTTTTCTCTCACACACTCTCTCTCTCTCCTAGGGTTTCATCCTCTCCAATGGCTCAACAAGATGCTCAAAACGGTGGTTCCGAAAACGCTACTCCAACTCTCTCCTTCCTTGCTTTCAAGCCTCAGCTCTTCGTTGAAGCTTTGAAAGCAAACGACGCTGTTCTGTTCTATAAGAACGCTTTTGCTGCTGAAGAGGTTTCTCGTACTTTGAACCCTAAACGTAAGGCTGATCAAGAAACTCCTCTTGTTCTCTCTGCTGATCTCAAGATCGCTGGTTCATCTTTCGTTGTTGCTACTGTTGATGATCCTTCTTCACTGTGAGCACTTTCTTTTTTCCTTATTTTCCTTTTCTGTTCTAGATCTGTAAATTTGGTAGCATTTTCTATTTTCTTACATTTTTTGTTTAATTTTTGTTACATTTTTTATATTTTAACTTTATTATCTGCAATGTTTATAGTTGAAAACTATTTTCGTTCATTTTTTATGTATTATTTGTTTATATACTTGATCTATTTTTGGATAAAGTTGTTTATTGAGATTTAATATTTTAGATTTATTTTCTCTGTATTCTTCTGTTGTTTTTGTTTGTAGTAGTTTCCGTAATCTTTTTATTTGTTTTTATTGTATGCTTTTATTCCACTGTTTATGATTTTTGTCTCTTGTTTATTTTACTCTAAACGTGTCTCGCTCTCGCTTTTTGTGTAATATTTTATAATACCTTTATCAGCTTTTTTCTTTATTTTATTAATTTTTTACGATTTTTAGTTACTTTTTTTGTTGATTATATTCTGAAATTGTTTTTATGTAACAGTGTGAAGAGTGGAGGAAACGGTGTCGTTTTCTCACTCGAGGCTGAGGACATTGAAGCTGCTATTGCTAAGGCGGTGAGTGCTGGAGCAGTTGCTGAAGGTGAAGTGGTGGAGTTTGAAGGCGCGTCTGGTGGTGGGCGCGTGGGGAAGGTGACTGATCCATACGGTTACGTTTGGCAAATCAGCACTCCTGTGAAGAAAGTTGCTGATGTGGAGGCTTGATAACCGTACGATGAGAAGATGATCTGATCTGACCGTAGTTTAATATTTGCGTTTTTAGTTTAATTAGATGAATTAAAGTTGAAATGTCTATTTTGTCCAGAGTAAGACAAGTGTTCAGTCTTTTGTTAATGACTATTATTATCCCTATGCTTAGGTATTCTCTCTAGGTTAATATTTTCATATGGTTCTCTTGACATTCCATAATGGTGGTACTTAATTGAAAAACTATTATTATCTTCTCTTTTTAAATCTTGTTGGTTGAATGAATTACATATTCTGAATATTGACTCATTTATCGTTTCTCGTTACTATTTTTTTAAATCTTGATTTTTGTTTATAAATTATTTTCTTGTTATGTATTTCAAATCTGTGTTTCACAATTCAAGCAATAACAATAATAAGAAATTGAAAATGGAGTATTCTATCTGTATTTCGCTAATATTTCTTTTTCAATATTTCTTAACTCTTAACTTTAAATTAAACATCCAAAATATTTTAAAAGTGGCTTCTGTTTCCTGTTTTTTTTATTTAGTTTTTAAAGTGTCATTTATTTCAAATTAAAGAGAAGTTAGTTATTGTTTATAGTGTATAAAGCTAATTTATTATATATATTACTATATTAGTATATAAGTTTTGCTAGAAATATTAGATACAAAATTGAGTACTCCCTCCGTCCTAATTTAATTGCTTACACTTTGGGACGAAGGGATTACAATATGTTCCTTAACGTCCGAGCGCACTTTTAACATTTTTTAATATTTTATCCTGTCTTTAATACGAGAAAATTAAATCTTAGATACATTGAAATATTGATGTATTTAGACTATATTATATATACATACATCAACATTAATATTTCAATATAACCAAAAAAATGAGCTCTTTCTTATATTTAAGACTAGATGATTTATATTGTTATAGACATTTTTATTTTATTTAACAGAGCAAAAATATTAATCTTAAATTACTCTCCCAATGACATCTTTGATATGTGTTATAAAACATTAAAAATATTAAAAGAAGCAACCATAAATTAGCGCTGATGGTAAGCTAAAAAAATTTGTACATCCATTAGTTTCACGGAATTAGGGAGAAATATGCATTTAAATTGGGAAGTAGTTCAGAATTTAAAGGGAGGTTTTTCCTTTTAGGCCCCGTTTGGCCCGTCTTATTTTCCTCTTTTTTTCTTCTCCTTAAAAATAGTAAAGAAGGAAAAAATTGTGTTTGACTTCATATTTCTTTATTTTTTTACTTCTTTACTTTATTTCTTTAATACTTTTAAGGAAAAATAGCGTCAAATATAATTTTATACTTCTCTATTCCATTTAAGCTAAAATAAAAAGTAAAAAATAAGCTGAGCCAAACGGGGCCTTAAATCAACAAGGGAGAGGTTTAAGATACGAAACGAAATTGAAGTATTTACCTTTTGAGGATAGTAGAAATTATTAATAAAAATTAGTCTAACAAACATGCAAAAAAAAAAAAAAAAGCTTACATCTCAACATAAATAATGTTATTCCCCAAATTTCAATAAAATTCTTTGATAATTCGGTCATAACTCTAATCTTGATTATGGTTCATAGATTGGTTAGAGAAAAATGTTAATGTATCTTTTTTTGATTAGTATGATAATTTTTTGGTCTTAGGATCTCGGAGATTGTTTACTCCGATAGCTTTCATGTTTTTCCATTTAGGTGTATTGTTGTTTTTTCTTTTTGGCACGGTTAGGGAGTTTTGTGTTGATGTTTTGTAGGTTCGTGTGCTTTGGTTTGTTGGTTGTGGCCAGCGCCTCTGTTTTGGTTGTTGGGCTCCCCTTGTTGTATTTGTTTCTTGCCCCTTGCTCGCCTTCTACTTCCCGTAAAGGTGGTAGCTATAATATATTCTAGCGATTCAAAAAAAAAATAAATAATTTTTTAATTTGTTTTCAATTTATCTAAGAAGCTTCTTCTCGAATTGTAATATGATTGAGTATATCTCTTAGAGCTTATAATTCAATCATTTTGTTTATACAAGAAAACTCTAATCTTGATCCGACATATAATTCATTAAAATAATATTAGCTCAATCATCATATAACTTTCAAAATAAATTTTGTTTCAAATATATTTTTGTTTGCTATAAAATAAGTATCATTTTTGTATGAGACCAACTATTTTTGTTTCAAATATATTTTTCAAATATATTTTTCAAATATATTTCAAATATATTTTTATCAAACGTACACTATGGCAACAATTCAAAGGACTGCAACACGCATTTCATAGTATGAGACCAACTATGTGAATATTTTGAGTTTGTTAAAATTTTGGACAGTGGGGTCATGTTTCAGTTTAATGTGCGGTCCCCCTTCTCCATTGCAAAACTTACTTCTGGTGTTATTTTGTGGTAATAAGATGGGAAATGGAATACTTGTGATGGTTGTTGATCTAACCTGTTGATCAGAAAAGGTTGAGGGCCAGCAAATCCTTCACTTGATGAATCCTTGGTTGAGTTGAACGGTTGAGCAAGCAATCTATCACCAACGGAGGGGGGGGTTGTACCTGCAGGCGCTCCGATGCTTAAGTCAGTCGAGTGAACAAGTACAGAAAGAGTGAGAGTATAGAATGAGAATTGAATACCTGACCCTCCAGTGAAGGAGGGTATTTATAGAACCCCCAGCGCTGGGCCAAGGTCCCCCTAATGGGCTGTGCTTTGCGGCCCAATAGGGGAGACTGCCAGGATTTATCCGTTGTTGGATCAAGGAACCGGCCTTTAGCCCTTATCCTGGTGATGAGGTGTCCCCATCGTGCGGAGGAGTTGTTTCCTTGAGTCTATCGTGTCCTAGTAAATAGGAACACGTGTAAGTTATGGCGATACAGTGGTAGCGAGCGTGGAACTCGTTACTTGCTGAGGAGGAGCTACGAGCTCCATACGTCGAGGAGAGCTATGGGCTCCATATTCAGGGCAGAGTTCGTAGGCTCCATAAGTCGAGCACATGTACGGACCGAATGTTCCGAGCAGGAGCTACGAGCAGAGCATGGATTGGGCCAGCTCTAGGCCCAGTCCAGAACAGGAGCCCCCCAAGTCTTTGCTCCTAGTTATAGGAGTAATGACTTAAGACCGTTTGGTTAGTCGAAGTGCCCTGCCCTCGAATATGAGATTTGTGCCCTTAAGATCGTCCTCGTTAATCGTTATGGTAGAGGACAGCGTGTTTCTGCCCGCGAAATTGTGTTCGTTACATACAGAGCAACATCTTGTGCTCGTATAATCAAAGAAAGCTTCTTTGCTCGTAAAATTTATGTTCGCGATGACAAAGAAAGTTTCCTTTGCTCGTATATCCCTTGCGTATTTTATGCTCGTCAAATCTTCAAAAGATTTGCCTTGGGAATCGTGTATTACGAGCAGAACGAAACGACCTTTGAAGTGACAGATGCTTCGTTTCGTGCTGCCACATGTCAAGCCTACGCTAGGGCGTAATGATGGCTATGCATAGTGACATTATGACCTCGTTTCACGAGGAGGATCTATGACCGTCAGATCGAAGCGTCGTTTCGCTTATCTCCGAGATCATACCTGGAACGTTGGATTCTTTTTTAATCAACAATGTTGGATTGATCCAACGGCCCAGATCGAAGCGGTGTCTTTTTTGACACGGGCAGGCAACCATTAGAGAGAATGCCTATAAGTATGAGAAAAGAATGAGAGTTTCAAAGTTTACCCATTTCTGCTACTTTGTGAAGATTAGAGCTTTTGGTTTTTCGTTGATTTCACGCTGTGAAGTTTAAAGATTCTTCATCTTCATCTCCTACATTTAGCGTAACAGGTAAACACAAATCTCATTTCCTGCATTTCATGTTACGTTCTTGACTCCGGTGATGTGTTGGTGGTTCACGGTGGTGGATCAATCACCGGAGTATGTTGTTTGTTTTCTTTCCGATCATGGCGGCGGTTTCAAGCCGTATGATTCTTGATTTTGTTGTTTGTATGAATTTCCGATTCTGTTCATATGTTTTTGTATGCGTTTTGTTGAACTGGCGCCGCCGTTAGTCGGCGTTGCGCTGGTGAATGTTCATCAGTTCTTATGAATGTTCATGTGTTTCTGGGAAACTTCAAGAATCATCAGGAAGATGATGAACAACACGACGGGGACAATCGTCCGTAATTGTCCTTGTCTGAGAATTGTATGCTTAGTTTTTTGCTGGGGACCTTCTCCCCGTTTTAAGGAGGAAGAAAATCCTAGGATAGTTTCCTCGCAGATTATATGTTTTGCCCCGTTGTTGGGGACCTTCTCCCCGTTTAAAACTTCGAAGAGAGCTGTCCTCGTATTTTCGTTCATTTGTTTTATGCCATTCGTTAAGGGCTTTGGCCGAGGGCAGCGTGCCCGCGCCTGTCCACGCCCTTTCACTTGAATTGTGGTGGAGGGGTGGATTTGATTTGATTGTCGAATTCACTTTTCTTCGCTGCTTTTCAGGTAACATGGCTGACGAGCGTGACAAGGTGGTGAATGTCGAGGGAGGCGGAGGAGTTCAGCCCGAGGAGTTAGTAGACGAGGATGAGGACCTTATCGCGCACCCAGGGTGGAAGTGGATAGCGCGCGAGCCCCGTAGGATGGCGTCGGAGATCACGTCGACATCCCCGAATGTGTTCACTCTTGTCGAGGGCGATCCTGCGCCCGGGCACTTCGGGGTTTACAATGTGGGGCCTCACCAGAAAATATGCTCGACCTTCCACCGAGATGCGTTCAGCATGTATGAGTTTGTGTTCAAGGAGCTCGGGTTAAGGCTTCGTTTCTCCCCGTTAGCGACAGAGATTTTCAAATACCTTAAACTGGCCCCGTCGCAACTTCACCCTAACGCGATGGCATTTGTGCTCGCCTTCGAGCACCTTTGCGAATATACGGGCGTGGTCCCTACCCGTGCCCTCTTCTTCCGTGTTTTTCAACTCCAGCGCATGACGAAAGAGTTTGGCCGAAAAAGCTGGGTGTCCTTTAAGAATCGTGTCTCTTTGTTCGACATGTACGCCGAATCTCTCCGCGGTTTCAAGTCGCGATTTTATATGGTTCGCGCAGAGACTCAGACGGGGAGAAATTCGTTGTATGATTATGTCATCGACAGGAATGAGGATGGGAGCGTCAGAAAGAATGAAGAAGGCACAGATAAGTTAAAGAAGGTGGAGAAGTTCCCGCTGACCTGGACGAGTGATCATTTCGACCATGGGACCGGAAGTTATTTGACTGCGGATGGGTCTTTGAGTGTCGAGGAGAGGCGTGGTCTCAAAGTACTCCAAACTTATGTTGCGGGCCTACAGCCCGCCAGGTTAGTTACTAGGGCCGGGGAGCCCGTTCTTGATGAAGAAGGGAATGAGCAGTTTTCTCCCCGTCTTATTAATACGAAGAGACTGCTCGAATGTAGGACTCGTGCGGAAGTGCACGAAGTATTGGGTAGATAGCTTGATTTCTCCTCGTTTCTATGTCTTCGTATGTTTTTGATGTGTGTTTGTAATTTTCCTTTCCTTTCCCCGGTTTTAACTTTGTTTATTTTGTTGTTTCCAGATACAATGGCTGACTTTGCTGCTGACCTGAGCAAGATTGTCTCCGAGAAGAAACTGACTGGAGGAGCAGGGAAGATTCCGAAAAAGAGGAAATTGGCGAACAGGGGTAGTGCTGTTTTCACGAGTGGCTCATCTTCTCCTGGTGGGTGCAGCTCGTCGCTGGGGACGAAGGTGACTTCCCCGACTGTGCTGCCGAAGAGCAATTTGGTAAAGGGGGAAGTTCCCTTCATCGATGTTGACGCAGAGATGGGAAAACCTTTCCTCCTCCCCAGGGTTATGACGGACAAGGATTTCCTAGAAAAGAATTCCTTGCAGGTGGCAGCCGTGGAGAAGGCTGCTATCCTGGAGATGGATGGCGGGGTCGCGCACGACCAGATCATTGATGACTCAGCTGCCCTTCTGAGAATGCTGGAGAGGGTTTTGGTCCTTCAGGAGGACAAGAATGATCATCAGAAGGACTTGGAGAAGATGAAGGGGGCCTACACCAAGCTCGAGGCCGAGAATATGAAATTAGAGAATGAGGTCGTTGATCTCCGAGGAAAGAAGGAGAATTTTGTAACCGCTGCAAAGGAGAACAGGGAGTTGAAGGACGAGGTCGCCAGGTTCGAGGAGAAGACGAAGAAACTCGAGGAGGAGATGGGGTCGCTGAAGCTGGCGATGGCTCCTGCTGAAGACGAGACCGAAAACACTAGGGAGATGTCAACTCGAGCAGAGTTTGTTGCTCGGATTCGGAAGTTGGGCGACTCTGTGCTTGCCGGGGTGAAGCATGGCTGGCAAAACGCCCTTGCGCAAGTCAAAGTTGCAAATCCTGGTGTTGAGCTTTCCTTTGATGGAATTGGGGTCTTTCGCGAGGTCGTCAACGGGCAGATTGTTCTCCCCGAGAAATACCAAGGCATGGAGAGTCCAGAGGAGGACGATATGGAAGATGACGGCGAGGAGGAGGAAGATGATAGTACTAGCAAAAAGGACGTCACTCCTGAGGATGAGGCTTGATCATGGGCCTGTGCGCCGTCACCTTGTATTTTTACTTTTGGACATTTTGGGGGCCTGCGTGCCCGTTTATAATTTGTATTTTGGAATTTGTGTTGGGGATCTTTGTGCCCGTTATGTAGTATTTGAACAAGTGGGCTTTGTCCCCGTTTTATCTTATGTTTGATTTCGCTAATTATTTGTCTTGCCTTTATTAGGTTTGCATTGCGTTTACATTATTCTGCTCGACATTTTATTGTACGTACTGCGTTTATCAGATTTCCATTGAAAAAACCTTCAAATAATTTCAACCATTTTTCTAAGTGTTTTTCGAGCAGAGCGTTGGATTCGAGGCGTTGTTTGAACTCGAATGAGCGGGGTCAGGGTCGTCTGAGATGCCTGTCCTCGCGACTTGAACCTCCCATCGCGAGCTGGGTGTTAAGCCTGGCACGGAGACGATGTCCTCGTCGACAGAGCTATCATCGTCAAAAGCTTATCCCCATCTCCCCACCGGGGACAGGGTCTGTGCTTGGATTGGGTTTAAGATGGATGTTTGTGCCAAAGCATCCTCCGTTGTCCAGGTGTGTCTGCCCGTTTCCTAGGAGTACACTACCTTGGCTTTGTACGCCCTGTTCGGCAACTACTTAGCTATAATATTGTTTCAATTTTTGAGCATTCCAAGGTCGGGGAAGCTCCTTCCCTTGGAGGTCTTCGAGGTAGTAAGCGCCGTTCTCGGTTTTTCCTCGGACCCTGTATGGTCCTTCCCAGTTTGGCGCTAGTTTGCCCTCGTGAGAGTCTTTGGCGTTTCGTCGTAAGACGAGGCTGTCGACGTTGAACTCCCTTGGGATAACTTTCGTGTCATGTCGGGCAGCCACTTTTTGTTTTAGGGAGGCCTCTTTTATGGATGCCCCCGTTCGAATTTCTTCGACGAGGTCTAGCTCTTCGCGTAGAGCTTCGTCGTTCATTTCCTCGTCGAGGGGTTGCTGTGTCCGCCGGGATGGTTCCCCGATTTCTACGGGGATGACCGCTTCTGTTCCGTAAACGAGGCGGAAAGGGGTTTCCCCGGTTGTGGAGTGCGGAGTGGTGCGATAGGCCCAGAGTACGCTGTGCAACTCTTCGACCCATCTTTTTTTGTTGTCGTCGAGTCTTCGTCGGAGTCCGCGTAGGATTACCCTGTTTGCGGCTTCGGCTTGCCCGTTGGTCTGGGGGTGCTCGACGGATGTGAAGCGTTGCTTTGTGTTTATCGCGATGAGAAATTCGCGAAACCTTTTGTCCGTGAATTGTGTTCCGTTATCGGTGACCACAACTTGTGGGATTCCGAAACGGGCGAGGACATCTCTTTTGAAGAACCGGAGTATATTGAACGCGGTTATGTTCGCGAGTGGTTCTGCTTCTACCCACTTCGTGAAGTAATCAACGGCCACGATGAGGTACTTATTTTGGGCAAAACCCGTGGTGAAGGGTCCGAGGATATCCATGCCCCACCACGCGAAGGGCCAAGGGGAGGACAAAGACTTCAGCTCGTTTGGGGGAGCTAGGTGCATGTCGGCGTGTCTTTGGCACTTGTCGCATTTTTTGACATGTTCTTTGGAATCCTGTTGCATGGTGGGCCAGTAATATCCAGCTCGGAGGGCCTTTCTGGCGAGCGATCGTCCTCCCAAATGTTGGGAATTGATGCCCTCGTGTATTTCCCGCAGGATATAATCGACTTTGTCCTCTTCGATACATTTTAAAAGAGGGATAGAGAATCCTCTCCTATATAACGTGCCGTCGACGAGGACATACGAGCAGGAGCGTCGTTTGACCGCCGCTGCCTCTTTCTCGTCGGATGGCAGGGTGTCGTTCGCGAGGTAGTTAAACACAGGGGTCATCCAACAATTGTTGTCCCCGATTACGTTGACGTCGAGGGTAGCAGGGAGTTTTTCTATGCTCGGTCTTGGGAGGATTTCCTGTATTACGGATTTGTTTCCTCCCTTTTTCTTTGTGCTCGCCAGTTTGGAGAGGATGTCTGCTCGGGTATTGTCTCCTCGGGGGACATGGCGTACCTCAGCGGAGTCGAATTTTGCTATTTTGTTTTTAACGAGAGACAAGTATTCGGAGAGGTTGTCGTTTTTGGCTTGATATTCCCCGAGCACCTGTGATACGACGAGCTGAGAGTCCGTGCATATTTTGATGTTTTTAGCACCTACATCCTCGGCCAATCGTAGTCCTGCGAGGAAAGCCTCGTATTCGGCCTGATTATTTGAGGTCGGAAATGAGAGGGTTAGGGAGACTTCGATGACTATGCCCTTCCCATTTTCGAGTATAATTCCTGCTCCTGCTCCTGTCGAGCTGGAAGCTCCGTCAACGAAGATGATCCACTTTTCTGTTTCCTCGGGTGAGGGAGTGGGCACGGTCATTTCGGCGACGAAGTCGGCAAGGACTTGCGCTTTCAGAGCCTTTCTGCTTTCGTAGCGGATGTCGAATTCGGATAGCTCTAACGACCATTTGAGCATTCTGCCCGCCATATCAGGTCGGCTGAGCAGTGATTTGATTGGTTGGTCGGTTCGGACTACGATAGTATGTGCGAGGAAATAGTGCCTTAGTCTCCTCGCCGCGTTTATGAGTGCGAGGGCTACCTTTTCGATTAGCAAGTAGCGGAGTTCAGGGCCTTGTAGGGCCTTGCTCGTGAAGTAGATGGGCTTCTGCCCCTCAGTTGTTTCGCGGATGAGGACGGCGCTGACAGCTTCTGAGGCGACGGCGATGTAGAGGTAAAGGATCTCCTCGTTATCTGGGCGCGATAGGACTGGTGGTTCGGAGAGGGCCTTTTTGAGGTGTTGTAAGGCCTGATCGCACTCCTCCGTCCATTCGAACGCGGATTCTTTCCTCAAGAGTTTGAAGAGGGGGAGAGCGTGCTGAGCGGATTTTGCGATGAAACGAGATAGTGAAGTTAGCATTCCGTTAAGTGTTTGTATTGATTTTTTATCGTGGGGGACAGGAAGCTCGGTGAATGCTCTGCACTTGTCGGGGTTGGCTTCGATTCCCCGTTCTGTTAGGTAGAAACCGAGGAATTTTCCTGCTCGTACCCCGAATGTGCATTTTTCAGGATTAAACCGCATTTTATATTTTCTTGCCTGCTCGAACACCTTTCGCAGGTGGGCAGTGTGGTCAATCTCATCGTGAGATTTGACGATCATGTCGTCCATGTACACCTCGAGCATGTCCCCGATTTGTGATCGGAATACTTTGTTCATCATTCTTTGGTAGGTCGCACCCGCGTTTTTTAAACCGAAGGGCATAACGTTATAATAGTAATTTCCCGTTGGGGTCATGAAGGCCGTTTTATACCTGTCGGCGACCGCCATCGGTATTTGATTATATCCTGAGTACGCATCCATAAAAGACAGTAATTTAAAACCAGATGAATTATCTACAAGACTATCTATGCATGGTAAAGGATAGGAATCTTTAGGGCAAGCCCTGTTGAGATCGGTATAGTCAACACACATACGCCATTTCCCATTAGATTTTTTAACGAGTACAACATTGGAGAGCCAGGTTGTATACCTGGCCTCGGAAATAAAATTTGCCTCTAAAAGGTCATTTACAGCTTTTTGAGCAGCCTCCTCTTTTTCGGGAGACTGCTTTCTCCTACGTTGTACTACATATTTGGCGTTGGGGTCGACGGTGAGCTGGTGGCATGCGACCTCAGGGTCCAATCCGGGCATCTCCGCGGCGCTCCAAGCAAAAAGATCTGCATTCTCCCTTAAGCAGGCTTTGAGCTGCTTCCTCGCCAGATCTGGTAGTCCAGCTCCGATCTTGACTCCTCGAGCAGGATCTTCGCCAAAGAGGACAAGCTCGAAATCGCCATCAGGGATGGGGCGAAGGTTTTCTTTGCTTGCGTCGTCCTCCTCTTTCTTTTCTTTGCGGAGCTTTTTCTCTTCTCTGTGCTCCTTCTTGTAGTATTTGCTGTCGAGTTCGACATTGCTCACGCTTGGTGCTGGGAGCAGAGATGTCAGCTTTGGCTTTTTTGACGGGCTGGGGAGCTGGCCAATGTAGCTGAGGCCTTTAGTTGCCGCGTCGAAGCATCTTCGTGCAGCTTCTATGTCCCCATGCAGAGTGGCGACGTGCCCCTTGGTCGTATAGTACTTCAGTTTCAAGTGGGCAGTTGAGGGGACGGCGAGCAGGTTGGCCATTGCGTCGCGGCCCAGGATGCATTGATATAAGGAGGGGCAGTCGACGACCAGGAAAGGGATCTTGACCGTCCTGGCTGTTTCCCCCTCCCCGAAGGTCACCATGAGGTCGACATATCCCCATGGTTTGGTGGTTGCCCCGTTGAATCCTTGGAGGTCGGAGCCTACATAGGGGGCCAGGTAGCTTTCGTCGAGCTGCAGGGCCGTGAAGCACTGGGAGAACATGATGTCGACCGAGCTTCCCGTGTCGACGAGGATTCGGCGGACATCACAGTTGGCCATATCTGCTCGGATCAGCAGAGGGATGTGGGCGTTGGGTGCCCCACCGGGGAGTTCCTCCATGTAGAATGCAAGGGGAACTGAACCCTTTTTGGGCCTGTCGAGGGTGACAGGCTGTTGGGAGGAGGAATCAATGAGCTCCTCGAACTTCCGTTTGACTGATCCGATGGTTTTTTGGTTGTAGCCACCAGCGGATATCACCATTGTTTCAGCAAAATTTTCCCACTTGGAAAAAGTGGGATGAGAGTGGTTGTCCTCGACGTCATCGGGGACGTAGTAATCTTCTGGTCGTGAGATGGAGAGGACGACCTTCTTTTCCTGCCCGCTAGACGAGGCGGGGTGGTATTCTTCTTCGACATTCGCATTCTGTCGAGCAGCTTTCTTGGGACTGTCTTCGGCCTTAAACCTTCCAAGCCGTCCCTGGCGAATGAGTGTTTCTATGGCATCCTTCAGATGGATGCAGTCTTCAGTGACGTGCCCGTGGGACCTGTGATATCTGCACCACTTGGACTTGTCTTGCCCGGGTTTAGCCAGTCCAGGTTTGGGAAATTTGATCTGTCCCTCCTTGAACTCGGTATCGTAGCATTCAAGGAGGATGTGCTCGCGTGAGGCATTGAGCGGGGTGTAAACTGTGAACAAACTAGGTGGACCTCGGGGTCTTTCACCTTTCCTTCTGCCTCCGTCCCGGTTCCCATCTCTTCGCCCGTCTCTTTGTCCGGTTTCGCGAGGGGCTCTATTTGGGTCCTGCTTAGGGGGGGCCTCTTCAGCCCGTCCCTGTCGGAGAGCGTCGGCTATTTCTTGCTCCTCGTACTGTATGTACGATTCTGCTTTAGCGAGGAGCTGGGCCAAAGTTCTAGGCTTTTCAATCCCTACTGCTTTGGCGAAGTCAGTTCGGGGACGGAGTCCACGCACCAGTAAATATCTTTTCATGTCGTCAGGCTCTTCGACCTGAACGGCCTCTCTGTTGAATCTCTCGATGTATGCGCGGAGAGTTTCTTTGGGACCTTGGAATATGGCCTCCAAGGTCGCAACTGTCTTCGGCTGTTTCCGAGACGCGGTAAAGTTGTGCTTGAATTGGTCCATGAAATCTTGCCAGGAGAATACGGACCGCGGAGGAAGGCTTGTGTACCAGGTTAGGGCTCCCTTCCTTAGTGTTGTGGGGAAGAGCCTGCATCTGATAGCTCCGCCCGTGTTGCGGAAATTTAAGATGGTGTTGAAGTTGTTGACGTGATCGTCAGGATCAGTCAATCCATCGTAAGAGGGGAGATTGGGGAGCCTCTCCAAAGCCGCGGGGATAGGTGCTCTCATGATTTCCCTGGAGAGAGCGCAAACGCTATGCTCCTCTTCACTCCCAGTGGGGGAGATCTCGAGGGTGTCGTCGTCGTACCGACGAACCGGTGTGGGACTTCGGTACTCGTAGTCGTTGCGGGCAGGACGGGTGGAGTTGCCTCCCTGTCTGGCCATATTCCGCAGCCCTTGGGGAGAGTGGCGAGGCTGCTCGACTCCCTTCCCCTTTTTAGTGATAGGGGAGACTCGGTCCTCGCGGGGAGGCGGGGTTCGTCCCCTCTTGTTGCTCGGGGGCTGAATTCTCTCGAGGGCAGGACGCCGTTGTTTGGCTATTTCCTGTCGAGGAGGGGATTCAGGTAGATGCTGTCTCCGCGGGGGAGAGAGGGCTGCCCGCGGGGGGCGTTGTTTCTCGAGCGCCTCAATCCTCAGATTTTGTTGCGCTATGAGTCGGTTGTTATCCTCGAGGAGGGCGAGGATTCTCTGGAGATCAGTTTGTTGATCGGCGGGTCGTGCGCTAACCACCGGTATTTCCTGCGTGATTTGCGGGCGTTTCCCTGCTTGACGCTCGGTGATTATCTGCATATCGTCGTCTTCTCCCGACGATACCGGGGTGAATTGCCCATCCCTGGGATCAGATTCGGGGTTTGGTTGCCTCACAGGGCTGAGGACAGTGTTGTACCTCTCAGGGGAGGTTCTGGTTGGGACGAAATCGACATGATCATTGGTTTGATCATCGTTGTTGTTGTGAGTGTTGGATGCACTGGCCATTGCGATGAAAGTTGTTGAAAAACAAAGGATCGGTTTTGAACTTTAGTTTGAAAGAAGGGGAAACCAGGTTCCCACAGACGGCGCCACTGATCTAACCTGTTGATCAGAAAAGGTTGAGGGCCAGCAAATCCTTCACTTGATGAATCCTTGGTTGAGTTGAACGGTTGAGCAAGCAATCTATCACCAACGGAGGGGGGGTTGTACCTGCAGGCGCTCCGATGCTTAAGTCAGTCGAGTGAACAAGTACAGAAAGAGTGAGAGTATAGAATGAGAATTGAATACCTGACCCTCCAGTGAAGGAGGGTATTTATAGAACCCCCAGCGCTGGGCCAAGGTCCCCCTAATGGGCTGTGCTTTGCGGCCCAATAGGGGAGACTGCCAGGATTTATCCGTTGTTGGATCAAGGAACCGGCCTTTAGCCCTTATCCTGGTGATGAGGTGTCCCCATCGTGCGGAGGAGTTGTTTCCTTGAGTCTATCGTGTCCTAGTAAATAGGAACACGTGTAAGTTATGGCGATACAGTGGTAGCGAGCGTGGAACTCGTTACTTGCTGAGGAGGAGCTACGAGCTCCATACGTCGAGGAGAGCTATGGGCTCCATATTCAGGGCAGAGTTCGTAGGCTCCATAAGTCGAGCACATGTACGGACCGAATGTTCCGAGCAGGAGCTACGAGCAGAGCATGGATTGGGCCAGCTCTAGGCCCAGTCCAGAACAGTTGTGTTTGTATGAAGACACGACAAGACAATGGAGTAACAATTGTACCAAAACAAAGGTTGAAGAGATTTTCTTTTGACTCATCCTAAACTTCTTGAATAGTTTTTAAAATTATCCTATTTGAATTTTAGAGTTTAAATGCAATAAAAAGAAAATTTCAACTATTTTTTAGAATAAAAGCTTTGAGTTCATTCAAGACACAAAGTGTAATTAACAACTTTTTACTGTTGGTTTTTTCTAATTTACCCTTTCATAAAAAAAGATAAAAATTTACTCTATTCTAAAGGAAGATAAATCTCCTAAGAAAAGATAAAAATTAAAGACTAATTCCTCATTTGATTTGCTTAATCATTATCTCAATGTCTTTGTTTATAGCATTGATATCCTAACAAAATTATCAAGTTAGATCTATCTAGATTATTATAGAAAGCACTCATAACCTGGACTAGGATTGCCTGCAGTAGCAGTTTTCCACTGTTTCATACTGTTATCAATGACATCCATTAGATTTAGATTGGACGGTCCAAATTAAAACCACAGTTTCACACTGTTATTAATCACAACCGTTGATTCAGTTCAGACGGTTCACAGTTGTAATTGCGTCACACAGTTAGAGCAAGATATCATTTTCCCTCATAACCTAAAAACTATCTAATGCAACTTGGAACTTGAATCCTGAACCTTTAACATCTCAACTCTTTTAACCATTAGCGTAAACCAGTTGAACTACTCATCCTATAATGCTACAAAATCCACCTTATCTCTAGATGTAATCTAACAAAAGTCAGAATGTAATGTTACAACTTAAAATTTTATCAAAGCCAAAAAAATAAGTGGCCTTTTTTTTCTTTCTTTCTTTCTAAGGCTTCTTCATATGGAAAGAGGTGCTATAAGCATGGTGTTGGGCTTGATGCTTAATTGGCTTCCTCTATATTTTGAAATTTGAACAATTTCGTTTCGTAGGATACGAAGTGATGTTTTATGCCCAAGAGCAAAGAACACGCTTGGTTTAAACATTTATTTATCATAAAAAATCACCATTTCGTTTCGTAGGATGTGAAACTTTTACTTTTGTTTTCTACATTCCGAAAACGCCTATTTTCTGCAATAAAATGGATTATTGCAGAACTTGTAAATTTTGTATCCTATGATACTAAACCCGTCGCCCCAGATTTCAGATTCAACGTTACAAAGGGGCCTTTGACAGCAAACTCATAAAAACTCAAAAAATAAACTGTTTAAAGCGCACAATACCTTTTGTATGACTTCAAATGAGTGTTGGAACCCTTTATGAGTGGTTATAAAAGTACAGTTAGGACAGCTGTCACATATATAAGTCTATTTCAGAACGTATGGTACGAAATCAAGCGCTTAATCTTTTTTGAAAAAAACCTTATTTCGTAAGATAGGATACAAAACAGTGTTTTTTAGGTGCAATCGTGCCTATGGAAGACAAGCTTACCACGATTTGCCTTCTATAACATGGCTTAGTCTTTTGCGTTACAAAAATGGAGTACTTTGTTTTGTATGATACGAAATCCTTCATAAGCGCATTCTGGTCACGAGGGGGGGCTAAGAGTAATATAGGGGGCCTAAAAAGAAAAATTCTCAAGGTGGATATCAAATTTCAAAGCTCAAAATAGTTTGGGATGAGTGATCCATCTTCAAAGTCCAAAATCTTGACAAAAAAGAAGAAGGGCTGATTGGCCTTTTTTTTGGAAGCCCAAGTAATTCAACACACCATATCCATGGTGTTGGACTTGATGTTCATGATATGCAAATTTCTTTTCCCACCCCGATGTTTCTTTTTCACCCCAAAAAATCCAATTTCCCAAAACTTCGGTAAATACGAACTAAATTTTTGAAAACTTCGGTTTCTATTTACCGAAATTTTCTAGGTATAGAAAACAGGTGTTTCAACCGTTTATTTTTCAAAAAACCCAAAAAAAACCGGTAAATGTTTTCCGAATTTTTCAAAAGAAACGGTTTTAGAGGCATAAATGGAAACTAAGGGGGTGAAAAAGAAACGTGGGGGGTGGAAAAATAAATTTTCTCATGATATTACTTAGAATTATGTTTAATATTTCATAAAATTTTGAGTACAGACATTATGAATATACTTCTTCAAGACTCAATTATAAAATTATTTCTTTTATTAAGGGTATATTATAAGAAAAAGAGAAATAATGACATCAAAAGTGATAAAATTTATTGGTTGTCTGGATATCTGCAAAATTTTAAAAAATGACAAGTAAAAAAACATGGAGGAAGTATAACTTATTAATGTATCATATATCAACTTTTCTTTTTCCGCTTGAAATGTATTTGTAAAACTTATATTTAAAACGCCTTGTTTAAACAAAACAATTTTTCATTATTTAATACGAAGAAATATAGACTTATACAGTTAATGGTTTATATCTTTTAGTTTGATGAAAAATGATTCATGATGTATTAGACTATTAGTTCAATAATAAAAGTTTGGTAATGTTTAGAGAACAACAAAAAGAAACATGGACACCGTATTTTATACATATTGATAACTTTTTTTTATCTTTTCAATTCAATCCACCACCTCGGCCTCGGTTTACATGCCATACATATATGGGTGCTGACGGTTCCGTTTAGATCGGTTTTAAGGCAAAAACTCATCCGATCAAAAAATAAATTTATTTACAGTTTAGTTCGGTTTTGGATGATAAATATAAAAAATTCAATAGTGCCAATTTTGATAGACTAGTCCATATAAAATTTTGCTCCGCCTTTAAATGCCTTCCCACAAAAGGACAGTTGTATTATGTATATGTCAAATACACTCATGTGGAGGGTGTATTTGGCATATACAACTATGTAAATAAGAATACTCTTTTATATGGATAACAGTGAATATACAACTATGAGTAACTATGAGTGTTTTGGCGTTCTCCAAGTGTTATAAATGATGATAGTTTTTTTTTTTTTTTTTTTTTTTTTTGAAACGGCAAATTATATTAATAAATGATGATAGTGATATCCTAAAATGAGAATCCGCTCTAATATGAAAACTAGAAAAAACAACCTGCATGAATGAAGGTTGCAAACCTTCAGCCACTGTTAGAAATAGAAAAAGAGGCAAATAATCTCTTTGTTGCAATCCCCTCTCAAAAATGAATTTGTCCATTGAGTTCTCGTTAACAAGTACTGAAGCCAAAACAAAAGCAATATATCTCCTCTCTCTTTTGTTCTTCCAATTTTTTGAAGACACGATCATGCGCTTATAAGCGTTTTGGTCTCATCTAAGTGCTCAAGAAGTGGAGAATTTCTTATGTTTGATTATTTGTTTTTGTTGTCAAATTGATCTCAAAGCGTTTTATTTTTTACTAATATTCTACTACCACTTAACAATTTATCCTTTTAGGGTACTGTTATAAGAAAATAAATTTAGAATTTTTGACTTCAAAAATTGTGTACTCAACAGTTTTAATGTTCAAAACTTATTATTTAATGTAAAATTTCTATTATTTACACTTTTAACTATTTAGTTTACATTTTTAACTAATATTTTTAGAGCACTGGTTAACATGATTGTTACATAAATTAGCAGGGTCGGCGCAAGCAACTTGGAGACCTTGAAATAATATTAAAAGGTACAAATATAAAAGTGTGCAAATTATTTAAGAAGATTTCACTGGTCGGGTTGTTAAAGTCCTTTGTCCAAATGCTAGCAATGTTAAAAATGCTTTGCTCAATGTACCTTTTGAAAATTGCCCTTAAGGCTCACATGTTGCTCACAGGTCCCCCAAAATTCAAATATATCCTCTATTTTGGGTCTAGTATGAATATGATTGTACATTCCAATATGAACTTTAATTTTGGAAGATAACTTCCCATTGAGTGGTAATGCAAAACTCCAAGGCAAGGAAAGGAAAGAAACTTCATGCAAGGAGAAGATCAGATTATAACTTCCAAAACCTCATGACATACGAGAATGTAGCTTCGGGGTATTTATTTGCAATAGGTTCGGAAGATATCTTTCCTTCATATTTTGGAAGATATCTTCCAATATGCAGGAGTACATACATTCTTAAAAGATTCAAAAAACAAAACAGTTTAAAACATTCATTACTTGTTATTTGATGACAAGTGAGTGTAAAAATGTTTTATGTGTAAATAAATGTTGCTTTCATACCTCTAAGATGTGAAAAAAATTGCATCTTTTTTCGTAGCTTTTGAGTTGATTGTTGTTGGAGACGATATGAAAATATAGTTGCTACAATTGCTAATAAAAAAACCCAATTTGAAAGATAACTTTCAAAAGGTTACGTTTTCGGCTCATATCTTCCGAAACATGTTATTTTTCCAAAAACAAAACACCCCTAAAAAATTAACATATTTCGGACAGTAGGATCCCATACTAGCTTCCCATAATGAGATTTTTGTCAATTTGAGGGGCTTATTATATATTTTTTAAACCCCTTGCATTGGGACTCCCTAACCAATCGAAACGTGACAAAAAAATAAAAATGACAAGGGGTTCTGTATATTGTTATTGAAAATTTTGTGACCTCACATAATATTCCATGACAGAAGTATAAAACATATGCTATAACGTAATAATTGTCCAAAAAAGCAAAAAGCTATGATGCAATGCAACAATACATGGTTTGTCCCTTTCAAAATGTACTTTTGTTTTGATATAAAATTATTAACAACAAAAACTTTTTTTTTTTGACTAAAAATTTCTTTAATCATTGAAAATTAAAGCCAAACATTATTATTTGATATTAAGTATGAATTTATTAAAATCCACTTATAACTTTTGTAGCATAAATCATTTTTGGCCTTGAATATGTGCAACTCCTGTTATTATAATATCTAAATGTATAAAAATTACAAATACATCCTCAAATGTCTATTTTGTTAATATTTATGGATTAAATTAAAAAAATCATTCAAAGATTAAACTAATTAACAAAAAACTAAGGATAGTCAATAATTTGGAGGGAGTCGATGCTAAGCTCACTAATTTAAACTCAATAATTTAAAATAAAGTAACTCGATCAGTTGAAAGTATCTTCTTTTGTGTGGAGATTTTTGCAGATCGATTATCGATAAAAGATAGTATCATTAAGAGAGGGATTTTACATTTTGATTCTAGGTTTTGCATTCGCGGTTGCAGCATGGAAGAATTGTTATCACACTTTTTCTTTGATAGTGCTATTTTCCACCAAATTTGGTGTGCTATCTAGATGTGGTTAGGTATATTGAGTGTTTCCAAACTTTGCTATCTCTTATGCTCATCAATTTTGTGCATTTTTCCAAACTTTGCTATCTCTTATGCTCATCAATTTTGTGCATTAGAGGTGTGCTATCCCTTATATTTTGGGATAGAGGGAGTATTCTTTAAAATCAAGGGGTTGTTTCCAGCTAATTGATTGGTTATTATTTGAATGATTTAGAAGATTCACAATAATTTTCTTGTCAATAACAAGGAGATAATAGTGGCGGAGATTTTTTTATCAAATTAAAATTCATGTATGATAGTAGCTTAAAGTCTTTGGTGGATCAATCCACTTATGTATTTAGAGTATTTTAGAGGGTGTGTTGTTGCTGGCCCTTTGGTTGTGGTTTCATAGTTTTATTTATCTTTGTATTTTGTTGTTTATTTGATAATTGTGTAGAGTTTTGTTGCCTTTTATTTTTGTCCACGTCTTATGCTAGAAAAATAGCTTTTGAATTTAATTTATTTTCTTTGGTTGCTTAAAAAAACAAAATTGAGAATTAGAATGACTAATGTTTTGGAATGGGCCAAGATCCATAACAACAATCAAATCCATTGGAGCATCGTTCCTTATAACAAACTTTCCTATACTCTTAGATTGTTAGATTGATCTCAACTGCTCCCCGTATCCCTTGCTGGATGTTGCGAATGCAGTTACAATAGACTCTCCTATTTAAGCGTGAATCATGTTCGCGCTAAGTTGCGATACATTCATTTCCACTTTTACTTTACCTTGATCTCATATTGACTTGAACGTCAAACTATCAATCTTTTTTATAGATATATTCATTACTGTAATCTAAAATTGTCTCTGTCATACTAGAATCAAACGCCACCATCGAAATTATCTAATTTGTCTCGTTCAATGGAGTTAACAAAAACATGTCCAATTATGTGTTTGGAATTTAAATACATTAAAGGCAAATGCTAACGTTCCCCCAGAGCACTAGTTAAGGTAACCAAAGATAATAATATTATCTTGGAACTTGTGAAATTAATATCTTAAAAGTTTAAATTTTTGTTTTTTCAATACATACTTTTTCTTTTCTTTCCTTTTTTAATTCCTTAACTAGTGCCCCGGACCACCAGTTAGCAAGACCCTACGTTAAAAAGTTATAGTAACAAACTAGATGTTATATCCAAACTACACATTAAAGTACCAAACTAGATGTTTATCCACTTTTATATTCTTTTGTACAAACTTATAACTTTTTTTATTAACAATTGCCATTTGTATTTTCTCTCTATTTTCCTAAATAAAATAAATTCAAATCCAATAGTGTGAAAAGGGTACACAAATCTCCACCCGTGACTCCATATACTGCCATTTGATCTTCAGTTCACTGGTTCATAACATATGGTTTTAGAGTCACTTTCTTCTATAAATAAACTACAAAATCCATACATAGTTTCACACCTTAGCAAAACACATTCATTGAGTTACAAAAAGTAGTACACACTATGGTGAAGAAAGAAAATAAGAAGTTTATGTCATTATATCTTATGATGGTAGTAATAATGGCATCTATGTTGAAATTTTCCAATGGTATGAGTTTATGCAACATGAATGAAGATGGATTAGATGCTTGTAAACCATCAGTAACTCAGCCAGAACCAACTAAACCAACCACTAAATGTTGTGAGGCTCTTAGTAGTGCTGATTTGCAATGTCTTTGCTCTTATAAGAACTCAGCTGAGTTACCTTTTCTTGGAATTGATCCAACTCTTGCTGCTGGACTTCCTAAAGAATGTAATCTCACTCCTCCACCTAACTGTTCCAACTAACTGCGCTAAGCTTCGCTGATGTTATGTTTGTCTTTGTTTGTGTCTCATAATATTTTCTCCAACTTGCTTATTATTTTTTTTATGTTAAGTGGTATAGTGGTTACAAATTCACCTTTTGAGGTGAATAAATGAATAATTCGAGTTCGGACTCCTACTCCTAAATATGTAATCAGATGTTTCAACTATATATGCTCAAGGAGATTGCAACTTACTTATTATTATTAAGGTAAAATGTAATAATTGTACTATATTTGCTTCATGTATAATTATGGTTTATTTTTGTTCGCATGCATTAGATTGGTATGTATATATATTACTTATCCAAGTGAAGTTAAGGACGAATTATTTAAAAGAATTTGATTTTCAATTATGATTAGAATAATCATATCAAAATTTTATTTATCTTTCACACAAATTTAGAATTAACAAAGTCTTTCTATCATGAATGGAAGGTTTAAAAAATAATTACTCTTCATAAGTTGGCTAATGCTACAGTGTATTATGTATTATTATAAGTTTTTCAATTTAGTTTATGAGAAAATAGTTTTTAAAGATATAATTTTTGTTGGTGAAAACTTATGAATTAACACAAAAGTTTATTTTTTTGCATAATAAGTTATTTTCATAAGCTCAAAAATAAGTCAAATTCAATCGAGACCTAGCTAAAAGACAAAAGAGCAAATAAAAAGTAGATATAAACTTTAATCAACCAAATTCTCCTTAAACCCATAAAAGTGCAAATCTTATACATAGAACCTATACACAGAAACAAATTCAATTCTTATCAAAGCTTTTGCACAAATTCAATTCAAACCAAACCTATACAGAGAAACAATAAAAAGATAAAATTATATGCAAATCTTATAAAATCTATCAGCATTAACTATTTTCAAATTTGACAGACCATAAACTAAAGTCACCATAACTCGAAAATCCAAATATGCTAATATCTTAAGAAGATTCCAACTTAGATAGTTGAATTAAGCTGTGATCCATTTTCAGCAGAAGCAACTCTACCAAACCTTGACAACTGAGGCTTAAACTCTTCATGTACAAACTTGGAACATCTCACATTGATTAATTTCTCAGATGATGATTTCTTTGTTGCACTAATTCGATGGTGTCTACACCTGAATGAACCTTCATGAGTTGTTGGTGAACAATAACACACCTTATGAGAATTTGTGTTTTCCTTTAACACTTTTCCATCTTGATTTTGATTTTGAGCAGAAATTGAAACTTTCTTCTTTGAGTCCTTAATTGGTTTGCTTACTGTTAAATTTTCTTGACTTCGAGACCTCTTTATTTTCATCTGTTCTTTATACCATGGTTTACTTTCTATGTTCTCCATGTTGCTACTTCTGCAAATAATACAAGTGACACATATATAGTTAGTGGAAAATTACTGAAAAGTTCATAAAACACTGGAAATTGCACAAATACAAAACATTATATGATACACAAAAGAAAATAAATTAGTGTATATTCAAAAGGGACCAAAAGTAAGAAACCAAAGGGTAAAATTATGAAGCACAAAAACACAGACACGAACAAGTACACTAATTCAACGAAATCATATGTGTTAGTATCATATTGCTGTCGGACACTATCGTGTGTCAGACATCGAAACACAACTAATTTAAGGAGTGTTTGTGATTCATACTTATACAATTTATTTGGAAGAAACCTAACAATGACATTAATTTTGGGGGTTAATCGACGAGGGAAAGTGACCTGCAGAAATATAAGAAAAGACCGGACAATCCAATTCTGATTCGACCAATAACATTATTACTTGTGGAAGGGACAATCCCATTTTATACACATACAAAGTGAGATAATTCACTCTTTTAAGCAAAATAATGTAACACAAATTTCTTTAACAAAGTTAATTAATTAATCCATGTAACTATGATTTGTAATTAACCTAATTCACACAAGCCACAACTTTTGTTTCCAAGATTTCAGTCAAAAATAAAAATCAACACAATTAAAGAAACCTAAACTCAAAATCAATCAGATTATTAATTAATGATTCATCAAACATGAGAATTCAAGACAAAGAAAGAAGATGAAAAAAGAAACTTACGGAAGAGAAGAGTATTTGAAGTTAGAAGAGTCCTTTTGGAATGACATTGTTGATTTGAATTTGAATGTTGTGATGGATTCAAGAATTGAGAGAGAGAGTGATGAAACTTTATGGGAAGAAATGGTTTCGTAAATTATGGGGAACATAACAAAGATTGGTTTACTTATATATTGGTGTTAGTTAATTAATTAATGGATAGATACGGATAAAAATATTTTTATATAATTAAACAGAACATATCTTCAAAAAGATTTACAAATCCAATAAAATTTATAGCTGTATTTCGTTAAAAAAAATCTTTTATTTTTGATAAAATTCGTTAAACAAAATCTTATTAGATATTTGCAAAATAATATAACTATATAATTGATTTTTTTTTATAAGCAAGCATAACTATATATGATAATCATGCAAATCATTTTTACTTGATGAAAGTAAATTTTTCTACCTAGCCAGTAGTATATTTTTCTATTTTTTTTTAAATTATGATTTAATTTGACATTCATATCTCAACATTTAATTTTTTTTTGATAAATACATTTAATTTTTATTTTTTTAATAGTTTATTTAGCATCTATATATTAATAACCCTCGTATCGATTGTATCTATACTAATATATAAAGGGGATACAAATTTTTGGGATGGATTTTTCAATATTCCTATTTTACCCTTAAAAAAACCTACAAAAAAAACTAAGCACAACTTCCACATAAAAATAGGTTTTCAGTTTTTTTATAGTAAAAAAAAAATATTTTTTTCTTCTTAATAAGTAGCCACAACAAAAAAGGAGGTTAAATAGTTATCAATTAACTAAGTCCAATAAAAAAGGAGATTAAGTAGTTATTTATATTTGCACAATAGAGAATATTGATCACAACAAAAAAAAAATATCGATCACACAAGTAGAATATAAACCAAAGAATACATAACTGAATTGGAATACATTGAATTGGAATACATTAAAATTTACAGAATAAATTATTGTCTGATACAAAAAATTACAGAATAATTCATCGAGCATGATGTGAAATTGAGAGAAACCGAATAAATGCCATAATGAAAAAATCGAGTTTTTACATCAAAGCCAAAGAATACAAAATAGATAACATGAACGTAAGACAATGTCTTATCTCTCTGGTGGGAAGTCTTTACAAGATCTTGGCTAAAGTGTTGGCCAATAGGTTGCGTTTGGTCGTTGGTAGTGTGATATCTGAGTCCGAGACGGCTTTTGTGAAGGACCGACAAATTCTTGATGGCATTCTTATTGCTAATGAGGTGGTGGACGAGGCCCGTAAATCTAAAAAAGAGCTTATGCTTTTTAAAGTCGATTTTGAGAAGGCCTACGATTCGGTGGATTGGGGTTATTTGGATGCGGTTATGGGGAAAATGGCCTTCCCACCTCTCTGGCGGAAGTGGATTAGAGAATGCGTCTGTACGGCCACTGCTTCTGTTCTGGTTAACGGTAGCCCCACAGAGGAGTTCCCTCTTCAACGGGGTCTGAGACAAGGGGACCCCATGTCTCCGTTTCTGTTCCTGCTGGCTGCAGAGGGCCTGAACGTAATGATGTCAGCCATGGTCGAGAGGAATGTGTTCACAGGGTACAATGTTGGTGACCAGGGATCACTCACTGTGTCTCATCTTCAGTTCGCCGATGATACGTTACTTTTGGGGGCTAAGAGTTGGGCTAATGTGCGGGCTCTACGGGGAGTTCTTGTGTTGTTTGAGTTAATGTCGGGTCTGAAGGTTAATTTTCATAAAAGCATGCTGGTTGGAGTTAACATCACAGATTCTTGGTTACATGAGGCTGCGTCTGCTCTGCGGTGTAGAGTGGGAAAGGTGCCCTTTTTTTATCTGGGTATGCCTATTGGGGGTGACTCGCGGCGCCTGGGTTTTTGGGAACCGGTTTTGACTCGTATATGGAATAGGTTATCTGGGTGGAACAGTCGCTTTCTGTCTTTCGGTGGTCGTTTGGTTCTAATTAAATCTGTCTGACCTCTCTGCCTGTCTATGCTCTCTCCTTCTTCAAAGCTCCTGCAGGCGCAGTCCCCTGATGTGTGGCGGTGGCAGCCTGACCTTGATGCAGGATATACTGTTCGTGGCGCTTACCAGCTCTTGACTTCCCAGGATCCAGTTACACTGGGTGAGGCTGAAGATCTTGTGTGGCACAAACAGGTTCCTTTGAAGATCTTTATCTTTGCTTGGCGTCTCCTACGGGATAGGCTACCAACGAAGTCAAACTTGGTAGCTCGTGGCATTATCTCTCCAGAGGATCAGTACTGCGTGACCGGTTGTGGCGGCGTCGAAACGGCCCAGCATCTGTTTCTCTCATGCGACACCTTTGGCCTTCTGTGGGCACTAGTGCGTTCTTGGATTGGTTTTTCGGCGGCCGCTGCACACACTGTTCCTGCTCACTTTGTTCAGTTCACCTACTCAGTTGGGGGTCTTCGTGCTCGCCGGTCTTTTTTGCAGCTCATTTGGCTAGCCTGCGTTTGGGTCCTTTGGAATGAACGAAATCATCGTGCGTTCAGACACATGGCAAGGCCCGTTACTCATCTGTTGGAGAAAGTCAAGTTGTTCTCTTTTAGGTGGTTGAAGACTACAAATGTTACTCTTGCGGCTAATTGTCATTCTTGGTGGTCGAACCCATTGCTATGTTTGGGCATCGACTAATGTTTTGTATTTCGCTTTCGTTCTTGTGTATTGATACTGTTGTAATACTGATGTAGTTCTTCTTGGCACACCTTGTGCTGAGGAGATTACTTTTGTTTTATATATATATATATATATATATATATATATATATATATATATATATATATATATATATATATATATATATATATATATATATATATATATATTCCATTTTGGTTTGTTAAAAAAAAAGACAATGTCTTATACAAAAATCCCATAAAATGATAAATAAGTCATCAACAAATATGAACTTCTACTACGCCACCTCTAATCTTCTCTAATTCGCCATTTATAATATGATACAAACTGTATATCTGAAAAATAAAATGAGAGTGGGTTGATTTTCTAATCCATATGTGATGTCAAATGCATTGTCACAATTAAACTCACAATTAACCTGGACCCTCAAATGGAGTCCATATGTCTGAATTCTCAAATGGAATCAATGGAAGTTTATAGTCAATAGAAGGTATAAATAGATTTTGTATGAGAGATCAAATATGTATAAAAACAAACAGTGTAAAATATATATATTTGTATCATGAAAATATGTATGTTAAAATATATATATCAAATATGTATAAAAATATATTTGAAAGGTTGCCTCTATTAGATGTATGGGATGCTACACTATTTGAAAGTCAAGTGAGCCTATTTGAAAGTCAAGTATGTATAAAAATATATATAGTTTCGGCCTTTCCTCACTGGTGTATGGGATGCTACACTATTTGAAAGTCAAGTGAGCCTAATAAATTCATATGTGATGGCGTTTTTCGCAAGTGTACGAATATATGTCTCAAGTAGTAAAATATCGATCCAAGCAAAGCAAATAACTAAAACTTATGACAAAATATAAATGCATTGGGGGGTTTTTGTTCGCATACAAGGTGTTTGATTAAATGACAACAAGAAAATATTTGAGTTTTTATGAAATCGATTGGATTTTGCTATGAATTCATTGCATTCCACTATGATAATAGTTGGTTGATTCATAAGCATGGTTCATTCAATCACTATGACAATTTAACATAATCATTGCACCCACTCTCATGGTCATACAACTCACTACATCATACTAAACTCTTCTAATCTCTTAGGTCAATTGCATAGCATAACATAGGCAAATTAAGTGCATTAAATCATAAATCTCAACCTATAATTCCCTATCTCTAGAACAGTTATAAGGTTGTATCGATTAATCTAGTTCCAATTCACACAATTAATCTCTTAACAAGCATGAATTAATCATCATCACATACATTCAACAATGGACATGAAGCAATAAACACAAAATTAATGGAATAGTAATTGAATTAACCATAAAGAAATCAACACATAACTATCATATGATTCATAGTTTCATACAATTATTCATCACAAAATCCAATCTAAACAACTTAGTTCATCATAGTTACAAGAGGTGAAAGAAAACTAGAATTGAAATACATATGATAATTGAAAGAAGAATTGGATGAGGAGAGATCTTCAATCTTGTTTCTAAGCCTTCAAATCTTGTTTCTCCATCATGATTCTCTTGTTTTTAAGCTCCAAAATGATGCTCCAAGACCATTTTTACTTTCAAATTCGTCCCCCCCCCCATCAAATGAGTCAAGTTTCCCTTTTATAGTGTAAAAAATGGTTCAAAAATGAGTCACAGTTCGCCTCCCGCGAAATCAGGTTCGCTTGGGCGAATTTTCCAGACAAACAGCCAAAACTGGCCATTTTCAGCAAGTCTGGCGCGAGGCTGCCCCTCCTGGACGCTAGGCTGCCAGCCACTAAAAGATAAAAAAACAACATTTTTAATTTTTCTTCATTTCAAAGCTACCTTTCATTCTAAGTCTTTTTCACCTCAAATATGATCAAAACCACTTCAAAACACCTCTAAAACACCATTGAAATGATCTTAGAATATAAAAATGACAAGAGTCATCAATATGCAAATAGTAATGCAAATGCAAAATTAAATAGGCACAAAAAGAAAACGGATTGTAATGTTGTTACTAATGTTGACACGAGGAATTTTTGCCATGTAGATGACCTAGGAGTTGAGTTTCATGTAGTGTAATAAATGTAAGATTATTTGCAATTGTAATATATTGTCACATTTTTTAGGTCTAGCAAGATGAGCCTTTTGACTTACCCTTCAATTCAACATATTATTATATAATTAGATTTCATGATTTTAACTTGGTTTATATTTGCACTGAATGTTTACATGCAACACTGAATGTTTACAAGCTAACTACCTCTTTAATGTTTTTGAATCCAATTAATTGGTTTTGGAATTCAACCTTCTTGTTTAGGTTGTAGTTTATTTTGTTAGTTGATATTATATTGTGATGACAAGATTTGAATTGGTGTTTGTATTCATCGTGGAATTATATTGAGTCAAATGATGCATTCTCTCTAGCTAGAATGGAATATAAACTAAAAAGATCTTAAAATTTAAATGTATTTAATTTAATCCTACTATTTTTTTTGTTTATATTTAATATATTTAAACATATTAAAAAACAATACACACTAACACACATACGAGTAAATCTCTTTGATTTAAAACAATTTCAATTAGTCAAACAAAATTAATAAAGTTTTTAAAATTATTTATAGTTAAAAGGTTTTATTTATTTCCATAAAAAAAGTTATTACTTTTAAATTCAAATTATTTATTTTATACTATTATTATATATATTTTATTACAAATTAGTCTAGCTAGTCAACAGTAAAATTAATGCATTTTTTTAATTTATTAAAGTTTAATGGATTTACCTTATTTGTTTAAATCACTATTTAATTTTTACTTAACATTGTTAATCTATTATAAAAAAAACATTGTTAATCTATAGCTAGTGTACCAATTAGTGCCTAATTGATAGAGTCTCTAAATGTATTAAGCAATATTAGTGGTTTAGAAATAAATTAAATTAGGATTAATATTTAGCAAAGGGTAGGATAGGATTTTTCGTATTTGATAAGGATATAATGGTAAATTACATCATCTCCGACTTATATATATAGGCTAGGAAGAAGATTGAAACCCTAATTCCTCCTCTTCCTTTCACATTTCTCTCTTACGGCCGCATCATCACCATTGAAACCCTAATTCCTCCTCTTTTTTTTCACATTTCTCTCTCACGGCCGCATCATCATCACCATTAAAACCCTAATTCCTCCTCTTCTTTTCACATTTCTCTCTCACGGCCGCATCATCACCATCAACCATCATTGCGGTTCTTGAAGATTGAGAGAAAAACTGGAAATTGAGGAATTGCCAAGCGCAAGGAACATCATCATCATCATCACCGTAGAAACCAAGGTGGATTGCCTTTCCTTCAACTCCAATTATTAATGTTTGAAAATCACTTAATTTTATACATTTTTCTCTTTGTGATTGTGAATTAATTTCAATATTTTGTTCAAAATATATAGTTACATTATTAACTTCTAGGTTGATCATTTAAACATTCATTTGTAACTAGTATTTTATTAGTTTTTAATTCTAATAATTGTACAACTTCATTTTGAATAGGAAGAGAAGAATAAAAGCAAGAATAAATCAAAGAAGATGCAGAATAAAAAGAATGTTAAAACATTCTTTCGGGCTAGCAAGGTGAGTCTTTTGACTTAGTCTTTAATTACACATGTTATATAACTTGATTTCATGGTTTTAAATTGAAGTATTACAATTGCTGTTAAATATATTATTGTGGTTATGATTTTTGTTTGACACATTGTGGTTATGATTTATGACATTAATTTTTATTATATTTGCACAAAATATTTACATACACCAAAAAAGATGAAATGTCCGATTTTCATATTTTGAAATTTTCTATTAGAATAATTGCAACAAATAATTACATTATCCTTTGATTGCACCCACAAATAAGAGTAAATACTTGTTTTTGTTTGAGAATACTGGTAGTGATATTTCATTTTATTCACTTGAATATTTAAGAATAATATAATGATTCTTTAATATACTTAATTTTTATTTTGGTTTTTCCTATATATTTTCACTCATTTTTATTTTGTGAAGTGTGTATATTGTCAAATCACCTTCTTTTTTTATATAAAAATATATGACATTGATTTTCTTTTAAAATTTTAGTTTTTACATATATTTTTCAAATCAAGTTGAAAACACGTAAAAATTCCATAGAAGACTTTTAGATGATATTATCAACAAAGTTGCAAAAATATTAATATGCGTTCTTATGCTAAATATATTAATGACTCTGATTTTTTATATGGTAAGAGTGACATGTAATATTTTAGTTTTGCATTTATTGTTTTTTCTTGTCATCGATGCTATCATTTATCTTAAACTTTAATTGGTAATTTACACCTAATCAATAAATTAAATTTTAGATTGAGCGACCATAATGAGGATGTAGATCTAATGGTGGAAATAAGATTTCCCAAAAGAGTTTAAAATATCGACTTGAGGTAATTTACCATTTCACCCAACACACTTGATAACCATTACTTTTTATAAATATGTAAGATTAATAAAAATACCATTCTTTTATACATATTTTTCGTACAACTAAAAAAGTTTGGCTACGTGAACATCTACCTTTATCCCCTTGGGTGCATCAGTAATAGATTATATTGGTGTATGTACTTAGTAGGGTTGATAAATTAGATAATTTTGTTGAATACATATTTGACATTGATTGTTTGCACACAATCAATGTATAGAAGAGAGAGGTAATAATCAAAATATTCCTTTATTTGAAATTTATTTAGATATAATATATTACGTACATATAGATTGATATAATATATTACGTATATTTAGATTGATAAAATATTTAACAAAAATCATAGTAGAATCACTATGATTTTAGTATATAGTTACATTTTAACTCTAATGAAATTATAATATATTGGCTTTTATTAATGCATTAATCAAACACCTTATGTTTATTAGAGAGAGAGAGTAATAGATTATTTTCAATGATTTTTTTTACAGCGGCGGGTGGGTGGTGTACATTTTATAATAATAAAAATTCTAAAAAAGGGTACCAAACCTCTTTTTACATTACAATTCATGCATCTGCTTACCATGTAAGTGTTTTTTTTTTATATTTTTTTTATTCTTGAAAATAAAGGGGACTCCTTTTGTTCTCAAGAACAACTAAGATTAAGAATATAGATCCAAGGTTATAGATTAGAGGTAACACTTGTTGAGTATTTTTTTGTTTTTTACATTTGCCTTAGGATCCAAGGAAATGTTGGAGTGAGGAGTAGTACGTAGCATGAAATCCCCGAGCGTACTATTAGTTTGCCTTCCTTAAGAGCAATTGAAACAAGTCTTGAATATCACCTACAAGAATTATAATTAAGGAAACAAAATTAAGAGTCATGACAGTGTAACATTCAATCAATTTGAGAAGAAAACTAATTTTTAAACAAATATTGTATGAGAAAGCGAAACAAAAAAAAATAAAATTGGTCACCTTTTACTAGAAAGTCTTGAATAATACAACCTGCCACAACATTCCAAAGCACCACAATAGGTTTTCTTCTTCTTTACCTTTACGTTTGAATCAATCACTTGATCAATTTCGTAATGGTAATCCAAAGTCAGTTCTTGCATTTTTGGAATATCCTTGGCTGCAAATAGCATCATGTGGGGAATCCTACCATCATCATGATCATAAAGAACTCTTTGACAAAACAAATTTAGAGAACAACCATGGTTGATAAATCTTTCCACATTACCATAGTGATCAACGTTAATGGTATAGTAGCCAAAGACATTGCCATTACCAAGATTAAATAAATAGTGATCATTGTTGATCATTTTTACAGCTTCTTCGTCTTCAAAGATTTTACCTAAATTAATACTTACGGATAAAAATTCCATATGGAAATTTATCATGTGATTTCACACCCCAAACCTTTTTTCTTGGTCTTGAAAATATCAAGTTTCAATTTAATTATATTTTGGCTTACTCTATTATGGATACTTGAACAACAGTTATAATCAGGACCACACACATAAGTCATTATTTTTTGTTGCTATAATAGTTTTCTCCTCATTAAAATGATTTTTTCCTTCATTCGTTACAACACAAAATCATTTAATAGAATTAGAACATTCATCAACTTAGTTGCTCTCCACATAGGGACCTTAACAGAATTACACCATTTTGGATAAATCATGCGATTAATGTATCGAAAAAATGGAACTTTTTTGTAATCCACTTCATTGATCATAAATATAGAAACAACCTCCGTTCCCCTGGAAATATCTTCATAAAAAAATATATGTTTAGATTCCCTCAATTGATTATGTAAAAGATAATCAATTAAAAGAATCTAAACATATAGTTTTTGATAAAGATTTTTCCAAGGGAACAAAGGTTATTCCTATATATATATGGTCAATGAAGTGGATTATGAAAAAGTTACATTTTTTCGATACATTAATTGTATGGTTTATCAAAAAATGGTGTAATTATGTTAAATGTCCCTATGTAGAGAGCAACTAAGTTGGTAATTGTTCTACTTCTATCAAATATTTTTCTGTTGGAAAGAATGAAAGAAAAAATCATTTTACTAAGAAGAAAGCTAATATATGGCAACAAAAAAGAATATGATTTATAAGTGTGGTTCTAATTGTAAGTTGCCATAATAGAGTAAGTCAAAATGGAATTAAGTTTAATCTTGAGAATTTCCATCCATGACAAAAGGTTGGGGTGTCACATGATAGAATTCCTTCTAGAAGTTATATCTGTAAGTATTTAGGTGAGATCATTAAGACGAAGAAACCGTAAAAATGATTGATATATAATGATCAATATTTATTTACTCTTGGTAATGGCAATGTCTACGACAACTATACCATTAATGTGAATCACAATGGTAATGTGGCAAAAATTATCAACCATAGTTGTTTTCCAGATTTGATTTGTCTAAAAGTTCTTTGTGATCATGATGATGGTATGATTCCACACATCATGCTATTTGTGGTCAAGGACATTCCAAAAATGCAAGAACTGACTTTTGATTACCATTACGAAACTGATCAAGTGATTGATTCAAACGTAAAGGTAAAGAAGAAGAAATACTATTGTGGTGCTTTGGAATGTTGTGTGGCAAGTACATTCTTTTTTTTAGATAGACAAAATGACAAGCCATCAGAAACTCATACACACAAAGTTAAAGGACCGGAATTCGAACTCCGGTCATTACGTCTAACACTAGCGATTTCAGCAACTAGGATTTGTGGACAATTATTTACATTCTATTATAATTAAATTACAAAATTAAATAATTTGTAAAATTCAAATTAAATTTTCTAATGAGTTTTCTAATAATTTCATTAATTTTAAATGACATGATATTGATTACCTCATGAGTTCAGGTTCCCTCCATTTGATTATATACCTCCATTTAGCCTATTGATTATATGGATGAGTGACACGTGGAAAAAATATATCCAATGGTTGAGATTAAGTCCCAAAAAATTAATATTGTTTTAATAAAAAATCAAAACAGCAACAACAATCCTCTCTTTCACTCGCCGCCGGCTCAGCCGCAAGTCCTGCCACTGATCCTGTCTATCTTCCCTAACCTTTTACCATGTTCAATTCGAAATCGGTTACAATAAAACATGGTAAAAGGTTAGGGAAGATAGTGGTAAGATTTAATTTTAAGAACTTGGTTTTGTTCTCTAAGCTTTGACAGTATCGGATGGCTTGAAAACTCTTCCATTGAGACGACGATGGCCGCTACTTGCATGACGGTGGAGATACTTTCCCGACCGCGGTGAATTGTTTTCGGTGGCACATCAGTGACCGGAAGAATTTGGGGTGAATGACGTGAGAGAATGAATTGAGTTTGAGTGAGTGAGATAGAAAAATCATGTGTTGCAAAGACTATTATAATATTGTAAGGAAAAGTTTGATCTCGGCCATTTGATGTATTTTTTCCACATGGCACTCATCCATATAATCAATGGGCTAAATCAAGGTTGTTGAAACCGGACCGGACCGGCCAGTTCAACCGGTTAGACCGGAAACCGGACCTGCATCCGGTCCGAGTCAGCCGCAAAACCGCACTGCGCATGAACCGGTGAAAACCGGGGAAAACCAGCGTTGAACCGGTAAAAAACCGGAAAACCGGCGGTTCAGGCGGTCTGCCGGTTCGTTTTGATTCAATTTTTTTTAAAAAAAAAAAAATATACCAAAGTGACCCTTTTGCCTTCCCTTGTCACTCAACAGCAAAAGAAAACGGATCAACACATACTCCATACTTTGTTTCAAACTTTCAACAATAAACATATGAAAAGTCCTTCCTATTCTTATTCTTTTTATTCTCAATTGAAAAGGAACAAGTTTCTGTTAAACCTCCTTCCTATTCTTTTTATTTTTGTTTTTTATAATAGTTAATAATTTGAAGAACAATGTCAATTTTGAAGGGTTTGACATCATCATCAGATCTTTTGTTCTTAATTTAAGACAATACAAAGTTATGTAGAAAAAAAGAATTAAGATGGTAGAAGAGATAGAACACATCAGTGTGAGAAATTTTTCAAGAATTTGAAGAGAGCAGTAGAAGAAGTTTGAATACATCAGTGTGATACATGAAGAACTTGAAGAATACTGTAAAAATGAGTACATCAGCCGCTTCTAAGGAAATTGAACACAACTTCATCTCTTATAAGTACTCTAATTTAGGGTTTGTTAATGGGCTGGGCTTATTAAGAAAAGCTAACAATGATTTTTTTTTTTGAAAGTACTAACAAAACAATGATTTCTTATTTATTATCATTAATATCTTTTAATAAAAAAGATTCATTATACGTTTTTTCTTTCTTTCTTCTTATAGTTACTTTTTTTTTATAGAGATCTTAATTACTTACTTTTCTTTTTGGTACATAATTACTTACTATGTTTTTTTTAATATTGATTTTATGAAAATTCTTCTTTTTATTGTGTAAAATTAGTCAATATTAAATCATTATTTATTTATACATTAATTAAAATATATATTTAATTAAAAACGGTCCGACCGCGGTCCGACCCCGGTCCGACCATTGAACCTTGAACCGGTAAGCTCACCGGTTCGATGACCGGTCCGGTTCTGACAACCTTGGGCTAAATAGAGGTATCCTCAAATGGAGGGAACCTTTTTTTTTTTACTCAACACAAACAATATTCATTCATTCAAATTGTTGGAGTATATCGATGAAATATAAATTCAAAATCGCTAAAAATAAAAGAGATAAATCTGCGAACAAACTCACAGTATCCGTGTTAATAGCATAAAAATATTTAAATATGTTTGAACGTATAAAAATATTTACTGCGTGAAGCAGTAACTTTCCGTAAGTTATGCCCCATTTCCCAAAACTTTAGTATACTTTATTACAGTGTTTTAAAAACCGGACCGGACCGGTCGGTCGGACCGGTCAGACCGTGAACCGGAGGGGTGACCGGTCTGGTTCAAATGTTGGATCGGCCATGCAGTTAGACCGGTGAGAACCGCTCAAAACCGGAAAAACCGGTGAACCGGCGATTTTTTCAAACCGCCGGTTTGATTGCACGCGCTTTTTTTTTTCTTTTTTTTTTTTAGCCAAAAGTCTCAAAACAACGTCATTTTGTATTTTTTTTTAAATAGAAGAACCAAAAGAAATAAAAGAGAGTCCAACATTGAAATAAATATGTCTCCTTGGATTTTAATTTATAATTTATTAGACACTTTGTTATTCCATTTATGTTGCAATTAAATTTTGTTTAAAACTTATTTAGATTTGTATTTTGTACTATTTTATTGTATGTGATGACAACATTTAGAATTTGAATTTAAGAACTTATTACATTACGGAATTTCCGAGTTTTTCAAAAAAATTATGTGTCATGTCATGATTTCTTAGAGACTGAGTCATATGATTCGACCGGTTTACTACCTATATAGTTTTATTATAGAGATCGGTTCGTTCTACCGGTTTATCCGGTTTAATCCGGTTTATTCATGCGGTTCGACCAGTAACCCAGTGGTTCGACCAATAAACCAGTGAACCAGTACCCTCACGGTTCGATGTCCGGTCCGGTTTTTAAAACATTGCTTTATTATCTCTCCCTTCATCCTTTTCTATTCCTCTTCTTTTTAAATCCATTTGTAAACCCAAACTCAGAAATACATAACAAATTCTATATAGACTTAACTTCACATATCTCTCGTTCAGCTCTGTAATGGAAGTAAGTTTTTTTAATTATTTTTTTTCATCTTCTTCCAATGCTTTATTATGTGAAGCTGTAAACCATTTCTTAATTGCAACTATTTTTTTTCTTCATTCTTTTGGTGTTGTGGATATAAAATAGGAATATTATTACAAGAGGAGTCAAGTTCCAAAATTTGGGAGCTGGGATTGGAATGATCATAATAACTTTCCATACACAAAATGTTTCGATTCCGCGACACAACCTGGTTCGCTACGCTATAGTTACTCAGCCGAGTCCGAGGATCGTGATCTTTATGTTACAAGAGATTTCTATGATAACCATATTGTTTCACCCACCATGCTCCTTAATGTTCCTCGCAAAAGGGTATTCCCTGAACTCTTATTCCTAACTGCATGTGTTTTGTTTGATCTAGTTCAAATTTTGTCTCACTAGATATATATATAAACTTTGTTATAAATATTTTTTAGCTTTAATTCCAAGCATATGTTATATGTGAACGGAAAAAATATATAATTTTTTTTTCTTATAGGAGCTGCAAATTAAATGCTCTAAAGTTTCTACCACATATTTCTGAACATATATACCACATTTATTAGATGGGAAATTTAAATGAACTTTAATATTGCAGCCGCAATTGTACATATTACATGTAACAATAGGTTTTTAATTACAACGAGAGGTAAGCCTTAAAAAAAATAATTACACTGGAATAAAACAAGGGGTTGCAATCCCCAACATATCGACTAACGGAAGATGCCTAAAAGTATTAAGTCTAACTTCAAAAAAACAAAACTCAAATATTATCGAACAACCATAGGTTTGCTAGAGCATGCATCCGCCACCTGATTTGTTTCACAATAGGAGTGGTGCACCACAACTTTCCGGTCTAATGCCATCATACGCCAAATCTTTTCTACTAGAGACCTCCCATGTGTAGCAATTTAAAATCATAACATTACTCAAACTTGCACACACTACCACGAGGTTTCAGATTCGAATTCTAATAAAAATAATTAGCCAAACAAAATTAGCATTTTCAGTTCAATTAGACTGAATCTTTGTTTTTTGACTAAATTTATTAGACTGAATCTTTAACACTCACACTACATACGTACATTTGTTTTTATATAAAAAAAATTTAAAATTAAATCTAGTATTGGTCGTAATAATAATTGCAGACATCATTTTAAAACCAACGAGTTTATGAATTTCATGAGTAAGATCTAGAGGGTACTTTTACCCGTATAATCAAGTCATAAAATACAAAGTTAAACTATTTGTGCCAACTCATCTTGGTGGAATAATGAAATTCTACCACGATAAAGGGTGTACTTTATTTGTTCTTTAATTTCATGCTTTTATTTAAAATAAAAGTAGTTTTAGTAAAGAAAAGGGCCAGAATACGAAGTTATGCGTCATACCAATAATAGGGCCAGAACTTAATTTGTGGGGAAAAAAGAAAATTTTGCTTTTGTTTCTCATACTTTATTATGTGTGTATATTAGAAAAGTATTATATAGTTACAAATATTTGATTACCTCATTTAATCACATCACATAAAAATATAATTATTTAAATATTTTAAAAATACATATTAATTAATTATTTTTTGACATTTTATTAAACATGTATATGATGTGACTAAATAAATTGATTAAATCTAATTTGTGACCCATAAAGACTTTCTCTACTATATCATAGTCGACTAGTACTATTCAATCATGACAAATTTTTGAACAAAAAAAATATCATGACAAATTGTTTAATTTGCTGGTTAGAAGTTATGCATGGACAATTTATTTTTTATTTATTTATTTTTTGTTTTCTATGCATGGACAATTTAGTTGCTACGATAAGACGTTGGTTTGCAGATAATTAAGTTTGAATTTAAAATTTCATATTTCTCATTTATTGTTAATCTCTTTAAGTAGGCTATATATATTATTTTTACTTTTAGTATGTCTTTGCAATTTTATTTTTTTAAAAAAATTCTTGTGAATATATCATTTTTTATTTGTAAGGATTAAAAACAAAACAGGGATTATAAGCAAAACATGATACAAAAGTGTATTCCAGATATTTCAGGCAAAGGTACATGACCAACATGAAAAAGAAACAAAAAAGAAGAATTGGGTCAATAATATGAATATTGTACCAACCTCAGAACCAATTGAAGAGGACTTGTATAACATCTCCCCACACATTCCTTATGCCAAAGTTAAAAAGGTCCATATACCACACTCCCTTTTACTTTTTCTTCATAAAAACTGAATTTGCCTTTGATTTTTAATCATTTTCTTAATTTTCTACTCTTAAATTGGTCAAGGATATTTGCATCTTTTGATAAAGTATTGGTTACTTTTATTTTTTATTTATTATAATTTTGTTCTCTTTCTCATTTTATTTTGTGCAGAGGAGAGGGTTATGTTTCTTTTCTAGTTGCTTTTTACCAACTTGCATTGCTTGAAATGAAAAGAATTGAAGAAGTGGTCGAAAGGACAAAAATGTACAGATATGTGAAATAGAGAGAATTACAAATGCAATATATTGCTTAGTTGCAACATATTTTTGGTCCAAGAAGAATATTATGATTATCATTTCATGGTAAGATTGTTTTTTACACAATTCATGGTAAAATGTTCTTGCCAATTTATTGGTGTTTATAATTAGAGCAATGCTATATCCAGCGAAGGAAAGCATCACGAAGAAATTAATGCTCACCAATCAATTTACTTTTCTATTTGAAGTGAGCATTAGTTACTTATTTAGCTGCTACATGGACACTTGAGTTTAGGATGGGTATATTCATGTTAAGACATAGGAGTATTAAAGAAAGTATGGTACACAAATAAGAGGATACTTTTTTTTGTTTGTTTTTTTTTTTTTATCTCTTAAATTACAAAGGTTTAATTAGTTTGTTCGTCCATAAAAAAAATGTTCCGCTCTGGTCCTTTATTTGTTTGTCATTTTGATTCATTCCATTAGTTTTTGGCAAAAATCATTAACTTTAGGACTAATATAAAATTTATTAAACTAGATAAAAGACCAATATGAAATTAGATAATGTATTAATATAAAACCTATTAAACTAGATAAGGAACCACTATGAAAACAAAGTTAACGTTTTTTTGCAAAAAGTTAATAGAAGGGAACAAGGTGGCAAACAGAGATATCTTTAAATGACCAAAATAGAACTTTTTTTTTATGGACCAATGTGAAACAAAAAATATCTTTAAGAGAAACTTAATTTTTTTGTAGATAGACGAAATGACAAGTTATTGAAAACTCACACTCACAAAATGGGTGAACCGGGTTCAAATCCCATTTATAACGTCCAACACTAACAATTTCGGTTAGTTGAGCTAGGATTTGTGGACGAAAACCTAAAATTAATTTAAAGGACCAAAAATATATAAAAGTCAATTTGTTTTATTCTTTCAAATTTGCCAATTTTTATAGGATTGTGACTGTGTGTAGTTAAGTGAAACGTAAATGTTAGTTTTACAACTCATTCGCATATAATTCGTGAGGTTTGTGTCGCGAGATTTAGTATTTCCCTTATAATTATTACATTTTCGGCAGTTTAGTATTCAATGTACCTGTCTTAAAAAAAAGTATTCAATGTACTTTTATAGAAGGGTATGGGTCCGTTTAGAATGGACTAAAACATGTTTTGGTCCATTATGAACCTCTTTTTTTTACCATTAGATTAGGTCATCCCACCAAACTTTATCATGGTCTATCAACATCAAATAAAATCCATTAACTCTTTTGTTCTCTTTTTTTTCTTTCCTCCAAACCCATGATTCATGGTTACCCCAAAGCTTAATATGAAAATAAAATATTCTGGAGATCTCCAAAAATAGTACAGTTTCTTATTATAGATTTTTTATTTATTTGGGATGAAACAAAAATTATGGCATCTATAAATAACATTGAAGATAAATTTATTAAAAGTAATAAGCCAAAATTTAGGAAAAATCCAAAAGAAATAGTTTTACTAAACCCATTGACTATGTTTGTGCTCTAAATTTTGTGATTATGTTATTGATAACACCTCTCTTAGAAGCTTCCAAGATTAGCAAGGTGATCAGAAGTTCTCAGGTTTAGCAAGGTGTTAAATTTTTTATAAGCACCCCCCTAAAACAAATTGTGTGAAAGAGATAAAAAGATAAGATAAAAAACTTGTGTTTATCTGGTGTTGCAGAGAAAGAGAGCAGGGAGAGAGAGTATTGATGGATTAGATTGAATGTGGATAGACCATAGTAAGCTTTGGTAGCATGATTGAATGTAATCGTTAAAACAAAATGGTCCATCTTGAACCAATTGTTTTGTTGGTCCATTTTATACGGACCCTTATAGAAGGACTTTCTGCTTTCACGGAAGGACTTCCTATCTCATAAGCGAGAACTTTTTTGTCTGGTTAATAAGTATTGTTGAGTGAATTATATATTTGTGAGATTTAAATCAGTATGATATAAAGTTATGGTCTAACTTTCTGACTCTCTAATAGAAGATATACAATGAAAATTACATAATCAATCCGTAAATTTATAATAGTGTCTAACAAACAACATATTTTAATATCAGTTGTATTGGACACTTTTTACTTCCTAACATTAGATATCGTGATTCTTTTGCAAAGAGTTCAAAAATTTATGCATAATAATGTTTTGTTTCATAGGTCCATGAATAGTGTTTTTAAGAGAATTGATTTTGTCATTCAAAAAAAGATAGTGGTGCAGCTTGTTGTCCGTTTGCATCCATGTGTAATTATTCTATAATTAATTAATTATTGATGAATATATTATAAAATTTAGACAAAAAGAAGGTTAAATATTTATCAATTAATTAAGACAATAAAAAATGAATTTAAGTAGTTGTTTACATTAACACAATAAAGAATATTAATCACACAAACGGACACGCCGCTAATGCTAAATAAACTATTTTAAAAAAATACTAGTGTAAAAAAAGAAGTTAATAGAATACTATTGACTATGTAGAAATATTTACTTTTATCAAGAAAAAGATTTGCATGATTATCAATTATACATTTATATTATTTTGAAAATATCTATCTAATAAGATTTTTTTAAAGATATTATAATTTTTTGTAACGAAATATAGCAATAAAAACGGACTTAAAATTTTATTAAATTTTATTGGATTTATAAATCTTTTTAAAGATCCGTAAAAAAAATCTTTTTGAAGATATGTTCTGTTTAATTATATAATAAAAATATTTTTATCCGTATCTATCCATTAATTAATTAACTAACACCAATATATAAGTAAACCAATCTTTGTTATGTTCCGCATAATTTACGAAACCCTTTCTTCCCACAAAGTTTCATCACTCTCTCTCTCTCAATTCTTGAATCCATCACAACATTCAAATTCAAATCAACAATGTCATTCCAAAAGGACTCTTCTAACTTCAAATACTCTTCTCTTCCGTAAGTTTCTTTTTTCATCTTCTTTCTTTGTCTTGAATTCTCATGTTTGATGTATCATTAATTAATAATGTGATTGATTTTTAGTTTAGGTTTCTTTAATTGTGTTGATTTTTATTTTTGACTGAAATCTTGGAAACAAAAGTTGTGGCTTGTGGATTAGATTAATTACAAATCATATAGTTACATGCATTAATTAATTAACTTTGTTAAAGAAATTTGTGTTACATTATTTTGTTTAAAAGAGTGAATATATCTCACTTTGTATGTGTATAAAATTGGAGTGTCCCTTCCACAAGTAATAATGTCATTGTTAGGTTTCTTCCAAAATAAATTGTGTAAGTATGAATCACAAACACTCTTTAAATTAGTTGTGTTTCGATGTCTGACACACAATAGTGTCTGACACCAATATGACACTAACGTCTAACACATATGATTTCGTTGAATTAGTGTACTTGTTTGTGTCTGTGTTCATGTCCGTATTTCCGTGCTTCATATTTTTACCCCAATTCAATTCATAATTTCTTCTTTTGGTCCCTTTAAACAGTGAATATATACTAATTTATTTTCTTTTGTGTATCATATAATGTTTTGTATTTCTGCAATGTCCAATGTTTTTATGAACTTTTTCAGTAATTTTCCACTAACTATGTATGTGTCACTTGTATTATTTCCAGATCTAGCAACGTGGAGAAAATAGAAAGTGAACCATGGTATAAAGAACAGATGAAATTAAGGATGAAAATGAAGAGGTCTCGAAGTCAAGAAAATTTAACAGTAAGCAACCCAATTAAGGACTCAAAGAAGAAAGTTTCAGTTTCTGCTCAAAATCAAAATCAAGATGGAAAAGTGTTGGAATACAAATACGAATCAAACACAAGTTCTTTTGTTTTATAGTATATGATTTGTTTTTATGAACATGTTTGTATTGCAGAAATCCTCTACTATAACATTGCTATTGCATCAACTAATTAGAAAAAAATACTGTTAACCATGTTTGTCTCTTGTTGGTTGAGTTGTTAATCCTAAGCATGAAATCAAATGGAATAAACATATGATTAACTGGTTCAAAATGTTGGAAGCTAGAAATCAAAGCCTCTTACAATATCTAAAGTCAAATCTTATACCACAAAATGTTGGGAACTTTAATTAGTGATGAAACACAAGAATTGAGGTTTGAATTGCGTTACCCATTTTTTAAAATCAAATCTTTTTAAGTATTCTAAAATCAAATACAAATTAAAATAAATTACTTTATTACATCATTTAACTTCTTGTTGAACACATATAAGAGAATTGAAGTTACCACAAAGAACTTTGAACAAAATTTAAATAGGAGTATGGAGGAAGAGAAACACCAAGGTAATTTTTATACTCGCTCACTACCAATTAGTCATCTAATAAGCGCTTACTACACCAAACTCAATTGTTGTTAGTGAAGGTGCGAATTAATATACTTATAGTATAGAGATTCTTTAACTGTATGTGCCTAAGCACCATGGGTTGGGATGTTAAGCCCATTGAATCCTAAGGGTAACGCTGGATTAATTCCAACAATGATCATATAACCGAATCACAGTACTTGAGAGTTACAATCTCAAGATTTCCTTTCTTCCATACAAAAAGACTTCAGTTAGTACGTACTTGGATTTCCTGCCCAATAATCTATAGAAGAGTTACCATAGCCTTCTAGCCAAAAAGAAGATCACGAAAAGATCACGAAACTCACTTATTGAGTAGTCATAATTGCACACTATTCTTGGTGCAGAGGATGAAAAACAATTAATGAAGGCTTGGACAATAAACCAGTGAGTAACCTTGACGATTTCACTAGTGAGTAACCTTGACGATGTCATTGTCATTGAATCACGCTTTTGCACTGACGATAATCTGTGTGATATGACCATTGATAGAAAAATAATATTTGTATGATCCTTCCTTTAATACCCAGACGTTTTCGTTCTTTGCTTGACTTGATCTAGAGGAGGGGATAAGAAGGTCTTCGACAAGTATCCAGATGATGAGGAATGTTGACTTTGAATTTACGATCTGTTATGTCGACGTCTAGAGGAAGAATGGTCATTTGTTTCCCAAATGGTTTGCTGAGTAGAACAAGACAAACAGTTACAAACCTTTTATTATGAGTCTTTGTGTGATTCCTAGAGGATAGACATAACATTGATCGTGACTTCTTTTCTTCTACTATGTTAGTCAAAATAATTATCCTTAATCCTATTGTGTAGAGGATCATAAGAATATGTTTGATAATACTTTTAAGATTGTTTCTTATTCCTACACACTTGAAACATGGTTATATTAATTTTTCCCTTTGTTATATTAAATGTTTGTTATCTTCTTTGTATTTCCGTTCGAATCAATCCCTATATATATCTTTTAATGGTGAATGTAAGTCAATTCATGCATTTTTGGAATGTCCTTGACCGCAAATAACATGATGTGTAGAATCATACAGTCATCATGATAAAAAGAACTTTTAGACAAAACAATTTCAGAGAACAACTATGGTTCATAATTCTTGCCACATTAACATTGTGATCGACATTAATAGTATAGTTGTCATAGACAATGTCAATACCAAGAGTAAATAAATATTGATCATTATCAGTCATTTTTATAGCTTTTCCGTCTTGAATGGTCTCACCTAAATACTCACAGTAGAAATTCTATCATGTGATCTCACACCTCCAACCTTTTGTCTTGGTTTTGAAATTCTCAAGCTTAAACTTAATTCCATTTTGACTTACTCTATTGTGGCAAATTGAAGAAAAATTTCAAATCAGAACCATACTCATAAATCATATCTTTTCTTGTTTCCATATTTGCTAATTAAAAGGATTTTTTTCCTTCATTCTTGACAACACAAAAATATTTGACAGAATTAGAACATTTACCAACATAGTTGCACCCCAAAGAGGGACCTTTAATAGGATTACACCATTTTGGATAAACCACACAAATTAATGTATCAAAAAAATGGAACTTTTTCGCAATTTACTTCATATAGCATAGATATAGGAACAACCTCCGTTCCCTTGGAACCATCATCATCAACAACTATATGTTTAGATTCCTTCAATTGATTATCTATTGAAGGAATCTAAACATATAGTTATTGATGAAGATGGTTCCAAGGGAACGGAGGTTGTTCCTATATCTATGGTCAATGAAGTGGATTACGAAAAAGTTTCATTTTTTTGATACATTAATCGTATGATTTATCCAAAATGGTGTAATCCTGTTAAAGGTACCTATGTGAGGAGCAACTGAGTTGGTGAATGTTCTAATTCTATCAAATAATTTTATGTTGTAAAGAATGAAGGAAAACATCATTTTAATGAGAAGAATGCTATTATGGTAACAAAAAATAGTATGACTTACGTGTGTGGTCCTGATTGTAACTGTTGTTCAAGTTGCCATAATAAAGTAAGTCAAAATGAAATTAAATTTATGCTTGATATTTTCAAGACCAATATAAAAGGTTTGGGGTGTGAAATCACATGTTAGAATTCCTTCAGGAAGTTTTATCTATGAGTACTAATTTAGATAAAATCATTGAAGTCGAAGAAGCTGTAAAAATGATTGATAATGATCAATATTTATTTAATCTTGGTAATGGCAATATCTTTGGCTACTAAACCATTAATATTGATCAATATGGTAATGTGGAAAGTTTTATCAACCATAGTTGTTCTCCAAATTTGTTTTGTCAAAAAGTTCTTTATGATCATGATGATGGTAGGATTTCACACAACATGCTATTTCAGGCCAAAAGAGCGAATGATAAATTGGGAAGTTGTAGTATTATAGAAAAGGAGTGGGGAGATAAGGAAGAAAAGTTGAATAATTGTAGCAAAATAATATTTTCACTCATGTGTTTTAAGAGTGGAACAAATTATAATTTTTTATTTCATTTTCACTCCTTATTTTAAAAATACATTATTATCCTGTACTACACTAAAATCTTTATCTCCTTCAACAATTGAACCACCAAAACAAAAAACATTCTTTTTATACTAAAATTACACCTGAGCAAGAAACATGTTAAAACAAAACAAAAAGAGCATACCAAAACTACGTAAGATAAATATAGGAGTTTTTTTCGTAAAAAAAAATACTATAGTTTCCAAAGAAAAATGATAAGCATAGGATAAAAAAAACGTCAAAAAGCAGGAAAAGAAAAGTTTGTTGGTGTTAGTGAAGAAATTCAAGGGTGATGAAAAAATATGAGAAAGTGCTTATACTGGAAGATGACGAGACAGCCAAATTGATAAAAAAAAATTGGAACAAATATTTTAATTTATGAAGTTCATTCCATTGCATACACCCCAAATTGGATGGAATGAAAATTGGGGAATTGGATGGTATGGGATGGAATGAGTTCCATCATATTCCATTCCACTCCATTCATATTTTGCAAATCCAAACAATGGAACCTAATTATTTACCACTCCATTCCATTCTATTCCATCCTTTACCACCAATCCAAACATAGCCTTAGGTAACTTGACTCGTCAAAAATAATCCAAAAAACAAATTTATACCACTAAAAATTTATTGTAATTCAACAAATTATTTTTTATTTGAATTTTATTAAATTCTATATAAAAAATGTGTCATCCAATATACACGTGTTCATCGAATAATATGATGACACATCAACAATCATCAAATGATACGATGACACCTCGACAATGAAAGAAAAGGAATCCACCTTGATTTCTAGGGTGATATGATTCATTGCTCATATTCTTCTCTTCTTGCCCTTGCTTTTCTCAAATTCTAGATTTCCTCTCCAATCTCTCTCTCTCTCTCTCTCTCTATATATATATATATATATGTTGTCAATCGCGGCTGACGTGGCTGCAATCATGGCGGAGCGCAGGTTTTTCACGGCGGCCGCTCCAGGTTGTTGCGAAGCAGAGTGACTGGGTGTCACAGGCTGGAGCGGGCTCATTTTTGGGTATCAATATTGTGGATCGGACGCGGGTTGGAGCAGCCGATTTTCACATGGAAAGAAGAAAAAAATACAGCTGCAATCATGGCAAAGCGTGAGTTTTTCATGGTGGCCGCTCGAGGTTGTTGCGAAGCAGAGTGACTGGGTGTCACGGGCTGGAGCGGGCTCATTTTTGGGTATCAGTGTGGATCAGACGCGGGTTGGAGTAGCCGATTTTCACATGGAAAGAAGAAAAGAAATGAAGAACAAAAAAGAAAAAGAAGGACAGCGAAGATGAACATGGAAGAACGGCGAAGATAAACATGGAAGACAATGGAAGATCTGTATGAAGAAGATAAAGAAAATCTATTTTGCTGCTATTAGAATTGTAGTTGGCGGCTGATAGAATATTGAGAACTAGGGTTGGCTATTTCTTTTATAATTGGGTAGTGGGTTGGGCTAGGCCCATATTAAACTAACCAACAAACCAAAAGGATAACTTTTTGTTTTAGAAGAAAAGGAATAATGTATCATACTAACCATTCAAAAAATAAATTAATTTAAACAAATAAATACACAAACATATTATTAAAACAAATATTAACTAATGTTAAGAATATTTGTTATTTGAAGAGGGATCAAATTATACCGGTGTAACATTTGAGTAATGTTACACCACTCAATAACGTTTTAACGAATTCAAATTTTACAAAATCCACCGTTGGATTGAAAGTTTATATCGTATAGCATCTATGTTGAGTTTTACAAAAATATAAAATCGTTTGACATGTTTTTCAGACACATAAAGATTAACGGTATTCAATAAAAATGAATAAACCGTTAATCTCTATATGTCTCAATAACATATCAAACGATTTTAGATTTTTGTAAAACTTAACATATATGATCTATACGATATAAACTTTCAATCCAACGGTAGATTTTGTAAAATTTGAATTCGTTAAAGCGTTATTGAGTTGTGTAACAACGCCGGTGTAATTTGATCTCTCCCCTTATTATTTATATTATTACTAATAATCAATTAATTATTATTTTTTACAAAAAAAAATCAATTGATTGTCTTTAAATGGTCACTACAAGAAAAAAAGGTATTTAGCAACGGTTATGGGACGGTTTAGCAACGGTTTTTAACTGTTGCAGCAGTGTTACCGTTGGTTGCCAAACCGTTGCAGATTTGAGCGTTGGTAGCTCAAATAGCGGCGGTTTGGAAAACCGTTACACAAACGGCCACAATATGTGTTGCAGCGGTTTGAAACCGTTGTAATAAATGAAACGAAAAAACAAAATTTTCAGCCAGTTTTGCAGCTGTTTGAAACCGCCGCTATATTTTTTTTAATTTTTTAGTTTTTAAAGTTTAGCGGCGGTTTGAAACCGCCGCTATATTTTTTTTTAATTTTTTAGTTTTTAAGGTTTAGCAGCGGTTGGAAACCGCCGCTATATTTTTTTTTTAATTTTTTTGTTTTTAAGGTTTAGCAGCGGTTGGAAACCGCCGCTATATAATTTACTTTTTTTTTTAATTTATTTTCTGGTTTCTTTGAGGTCCATTTTTGTAGGACAATTTTTTACCCTGTTTTTTTTATTCATCGACTAATATTCAAACGTAGTATTTTTAAATATTGAACTACTATAATAATTCATGCAATATAGACAAATTCATAAACAAAATATCATCCATTTGATTCAAATATAAGGTGTTCGCAACGACACATGGAACTAAAGGTCACAATACATGCGCAATACATCCAAAGTTTGCATTGACACATGCAACCTAAATAGTACATAACAAAAAATAAAAACGAAGGTCACAACACATGCGCCTAGTACATCAAAATTAAAACAAATAGAAAAGCGTGACATTAAAAGTTCAACACGCCTAAACAAAAATTATATATCTAAGTTTAATTGTCTGGAGTTGCTTGATCACCCTCAACATTATGACTAGACTCAGAAGAGCGTCGTACTTCAAACGGTGATTCTATGTTAGACCCCTGAAAACAAAATTTAAAGTATAGTTAAAAACAAAAGTATTGTAGTAGCAACATATTTATATATATCATTCATAAAAAGCGCACTTCAAATTAATATCATGTGACTTTGAACATGAAATAAATTTAAAAAAAAACTTATTAAAAAAACTATAATATAACAATAACAACAAGTCAATGTCATTATCTTCACATTATATATATATGTAAGGCACACAAATATTGTCTTACATGGTTTTGCATATTAGCCATAATAAGAGCAAATTGTTCCTTCATTGCATCAAATTCAGCAACTTTAGCTTTAAGCTCATTAACTTCAGCAACTTCTTTAGTTAGCACATCAATTTCGCTTTGCATCTTAGCTATTTTGGCATCAGCAATCGATGAAGAAGTTGATACAGAAGGACGAGAACTAGAACCATTAATTTGAGATGGTGTTGGACCAAGTCCCATTCCTCGAACATAACCATGATGCTCTTTCCCAAACACGGTCACAAAAGCCTCATTATCAGATGATGTATGCCTTTCTTTTTGTAACTCTTCCTACAAATACAGTGTTGTTTATCAAAATTGGAGTCCAACCACAAGGATCTGGATAGAATACAAAATACATAGAATCTAACTTCTACACTTTTTTTCAAACAAACTTATAAACTAGTCCAAACAAACTTATAGTTTATTGGACTTACCAAAAGTCATGCATAAATCATCTCTATATTTCTATCCCTTTATGTCATTGTTTCTATCTATCGCAAATATCTAAATGTATGATGCACTTTTTGTCCATAATTTTGTATTTTATATACAACATATTTCTTCAAATAATTGTATTAATAATTAACTAATATTGCTTACAATCACTAAACATTAACAGGTGAATCTAGAACCATTCAAAAGGAAAAGAAGAAGAAGAAGAAGAATCACCAAATAAATTGGATACAATATGCTCTATTACTTAAGTTCAATATGGGAGTTAATATTTCCATATCTTAATTTGTCTAAACAAGCACTATCTTGAAAATTTAATTTAAATATCATTAAAAAGAAGGCCAAAATATGATTATACAAGAATTCAATTCAAAACATTACCTCAAAACAATAAAAAAATAAAAATTCAAAACATTACCCTATGTATATCTGACTATATACATCATAGAGCCTAGAAAAATCTCAATTCGTAGATGATAGCTAGTAGTATAAAGAATTTACAACATTAAGCCTAAAAAGCTCTAAAAAGAGTAAAATACAACCCCATACCATAAGCCTAAAAAGCTCTAAAACAGCAAAAATCATACAAATAGAACCAAGTCCTGCAGCCCAAACAAAACATCCCCTAAGAGAAAAAACAAGTCAGCCACCGAAACAGCATTTCCAAGTAACCAACACTAAGCAGCAGGCACCCAGACCGAACCAAAACAGCACAGCGCGCAGAAAAACAAAAACCGCAAACCAGAAAAACAAAAATATATGTAGTTTATAAGTTTGTTTGAAAAAAATATATTACTTTTGGTAAGTCCAATAAACAAATAACTATACATGTTTGAAGAGACCAACAAGCACACACAGCAGCACCAATTCGTGACAAACTTTCGGCTAGTATATTATAAATCTTCTAACCTATGGTTGAGCACTTATATAGAGCAAAAATCAGTATCGCGTCCCCCTCTTTTGCTAATTCATACAAAGGTTGTTCCCCCTCTTTTGCTAATTCATAAAACTCTTTTGCTTCATTCCTCTCCTGAGTCGCGTCCGGTGTCACATCTTCATCTATTTCAATATCGACATTCGATGCAATAGGCACTTCATTTGCAGGATTCCTATCAACTCAAAAGCATCGTTAAGCATGTTCTGGATAAGATCTTCTTCATTTGTAGTACTGTCATGAACTGCATTTGTAGGATTACTAGATGAACCATTACTATTTTCTCCTATCGCGACCTCACCGTGATAGCACCAATCAGTGTATCCCACTGGAAATGGTGTCGCTCTTAAGTGATCATACATCACACTTCTACTCTGCGGTGTTTTGAAACCGCATTTTTTACAGGGACATTTTGCCATTCCGTTTCGACGGTTTTTAAAGGCAAAATCAAGGAATCCATTAAGTCCTTTAGCATACTCTGGCGTATTTCGTGGTTGTGTAATCCAAGTCGTATCCATTGCTTCAGAACTATTATTATCAATTCAGAATAAACATAATTAGAATATTTACCGGTGCTATACCGAATATTTAATAACACTTAGTGTTATTAATTAATAGCGGATCGCATAAAATAGCGGATCGCCACAACAGAAATGCAAAGACAACAACCTACTTCTAGGACCAAAAACGCAACAACATAAAAAACATAAAATAGCAGACAGAGCAATATACTTGCAGCAAACAACTGTGGGACGATGGGAAACAAAACAGCAGTAGCGCATCACCGTAAATAAGAGATAATCTTTTTCCAAGTTTTCTAAGTTTTCATGTCTAATCTTAGACAGATAATGTTACTATACATCCACTTGTGTTTCATAATAAAGATGCTTCTACATTGGTTAGAATCAAGTCTTTTGAAAGTTATGCAATTAAAGCAAGAGCTTGTTATGCATGCATGGTACTAGGGTGATAAAGACTAGTCAATATTTTTAACAAGGATTATGTACTTCTACAAACTCAGAAAGAAAAGAAAAAAACTTCTTTAAGATAGATAGATAACTCTGAGATGATTGAACAATTTTCAAAGCATGGCCTAGAGCTCACCATGTTGGAAAGTAACTAACAAGGAGCTGAAATTTTTTTAATTATCATCATATCAGTAAAAAGTAATGATAATTTTAAAAAGGGTGTATCAGATGGATATAAAAAAATAGCCTCAAGGAATGAAATCCATATATTGTTAGCAAAGGCTCAATTATACAAATCCCTACAAAGGGAAGAAAGTGAAAAACTAGATGAGAGCTTCTATATGCCTTGGCAATACCAAACAAACTTCTCATCCTTCATTTTTTATATTAAAAAGAAAAATTGGTTTGTGCTTTCTTTAGTAGTAGAATTAGACGAAATGGCAGGTTAAGTCTTACTCATAATCAAATACAGTCTCTTTTTAAATATGAGTTAAATATACTCATTATTAATAGCTATAATTTACCAACAGAACAAATAAAACACAATATAGGGTGGAATTTTATAAATGTATAAGGAACATATAAAATACCTCCTCCACAGTCTTCCCTGTGATTTCAGAAGGCAATTTTGGTGTAGCAACAACTGATGTGCTGACAGTTGAAGTAGTTCTACAAGACAAGCAGAAAGAAAGTATTAAAATCATCATCCTATAAATTATTAGTAACTTCTCATCACTTGTGCATATACAGTGAATTAAAGTACAGTAGTAGATATAAAGTGAGAAAAAATAAGGCACTAAACTAGATGCAATATACAGTGAAATAAGGCACAAAACAATCAATTATATGGTGCAACTTTCAAGTACCAAAGCATACAAGAGAACACAATGGAAACCCCTACTATTGAAACCTATAGGAAAAAAGGTAGAGAAACATTTGGATTGCAAATAACCGTTATTTATTTGTTTTTATATAAGAGCCTAATGCATATGCATATCTTCTAGAATTAAATTAGCGTCAAAATGAATACAAATTTTAAATCAGAAAATACAGAGTGAAAACAAAATGAATACAAATACAGAATAAAGAAATATTTCGCTTGCATTTTCCTGAAAGGTAAAGATGAAATATTTTAACTACGTCCGTAAAATATGTGTGCATACCCACTACTGGAAGCAACAACAATAGCGGATGACAACTGAGTTGCATTAGTGCTCGAACTAGAAACTACTGGAGCAGTAGAGGTTGACGTGGTTACCGCTGCAGAATAAACAATCTATCATGAGAAAAACAAATTAATTCGGCGTTTGGGTATGTTAGAATCGCGGTGGTGACTTATAGTGATTTTTCAAATGCTACTTTGATAACTAGAATTATGATGTTTTCTTTTTTCTTGGTCTTAAAATCAAGAAATCATTCACTCTACAATATGAAGTTATAAAACAGCCTTGAACACCAGCGAGAACACGAATTGAGAGAATTGCTCTTATGATAAAGACTATATTAGAGAAGAGACGAATTGAAAGACTCTGTCCCAGCGCCAGAAGGAAAAAGTGTGTATGGTATACAAAACTAAATGTTCAGCCATGTGATAGAATCAAACCACAAAACTCAAACTACCTTTCCCATAACACAGATAACTTGCTAGATATATTGTTATGGCAAATTTCACTATAAAATCAGCAAATAGTAGTACTTAATTCACAGACAGAACCATTTAAAAACAAAACTAATAACAACCATAAGCTGATCAAAGAACTAAAAAACACAACAAAACAGAGCAGAATAACGCAACAAAAGCAACATAAAACAACAAATAACAAGCCCAAAGCTGTAGCAATACACCAGGCCCTAAAACAGACAGAATATCAAACTACTGAGACCCCAAACACCAGCGCAAGCAACAGCAGAAAAACACAATATCACAGTTTCATAGAGTTACTTCAACAACTTAGCATTTGTGATTCAATTTCTGAAAACGAATTTGAGGATCGATTTCGAGAGATTGATTCACTTGGAGATGATCATGTTATTTGTGTTATTGAGGATGAGATTTCTGGAAAGATTATTGCAACAGGGAGTGAATAAGATACCTTATGGAAGATGAACAAAACGCCGATGGAGAACGACGGCTGAAGGAGAACGGCGGCGATTGGGTTTTGTGATGAAGGAGAACGGTGGCGCGTTTTGAAGAAGAGATAGCGATTGGGTTAGGGTTCTGAAGAAGATGAAGGAACGCGATGAAGGAGAAGGAACGCGCGTTCTGAAGAAGCAAATTAAAAACATAAAAAAAGAGATGGTTCGCGGTTTTTTTTTCTATTTATCAACTAAACCGCTGGTAAACCAAATTAAACCGCCGGTTCATTAAAAACTTACCAGCGGTTCCCCAAAACCGTTGCTATTTTAATTTTGTTTTAAAATTACCGACAGTTCTACAAAACCGTTGCTATCAATTTGTTGCAATTTCCTATTTTTTTTTGTAGTGGGTATTACCGTACCATTTACCTATTATCGCTCATGTTCTGCCATATTTCCACCATAGCATATTCCCTTTTATTTTAATTTTAATTGAAGCAAGAAGGTTAGGTTAGAACATGATTGGAAATCGAACACGTTGATACGAGTATTGTGTTATTTCCACTGCAAATTCGAACTCAAATTCCTTGCCATGTTTTTCGAAACTCTGAGAAGTTTTTGTCTGAAAGATTTTCAAAATTATCATGGGGGTGGAGGGAGGGGGAGAGAGAGAGTGAGAGAGATAGGAGAGGGAGAGAGAAGAATGATGAACATGATGATGATATAGTTGATGAAGGATGCATAACAATAAAATAAAAATAAAAATTAGAGTCTCATGAAATCTCATGAATTTTGGTCAGATTGTTGTATGAGTGTGTTCTTTGTATTTTCAACTAAAAAGTCACACACAATACATTCCTTGAAAGAATTCATTAAAATATGTAGATTTTTGAATACCAAGAGATTTTGATGCACTGAAAAAAAAATCTTAATTGTTCTGACTGAATACCTCAAAAAAAAAAATAGATTTTATAAAAATATTGATTGAATACCAAAAGATTGTTCTAATATCATAAAAAAATTCTTTTAAAATTCTTTGAAATCTTAATCTAATACACCCCAGGAACTCACTTCAAATATATAGATGAACTTCTAGCTTGTACTCAAACTTTCTTTCATACTGCTATTCTTAATTCTCTTCAAGCTTGCCTTTTCTGGTTTCTACAAGATAATAATGAAGGGTTGAATCTCACATGGAAGAGCTCAAACTTGATTTCTAGCATTCTATTATTTATTACATATAAGACATTGAAGGAAATAATGTAGAAAATTTAGGTTTTAGGAGAGAAAATTAATCCAATTTAAGTCTCTAATTAGTATTATCTCTATTAATTAAAGTCAAAATATTATATTTTTTATTTTCAATAATTGGGCATGAAAGAAATTCTTATTAACAAAAGTGGCGCCAATGGCCATTTTACAATTGTCTTCAATAGATTAAACTCGATACTTCAATATTACACAAGTAGACTCTTCCCACTGAGCTAGCGCTTACGACATTAGTACAAGCGCTTACGACATTCCTCTGCACCACAATGACATTGCAATTGCTTAATATTTCCATCAGGACCAACCACACTATCAAGTCTATAACCATAGTCATAGGTGAGCTCCTGTTAAAAAGTTAACAAATAACAATTGTTTATTAAATGCTCCCCATGAAGTAGTCATAAAAAAATATTCATGTGTCCAAAATTTATGAAAATCAATAATTAGATTGATATAATTAAATCGTACTTTTTCTTCGGTCATAAATATAAAAAAAAAAATTGGTCAATAAAACTTGACTATCAACTTTTATTGACCGATCGTTTCCATTAGGACGAGAGGGAGTATCATATATAGCAATCATTATTACCTGATAGGGAGTTATGTCTTTTGCTGCAAATAAGACCACACGAGCTAGTTTAACATCTAAGTGGTTACTGAGAACACATTGTACAAAGAGGTTTGGTGCACATCCATGATTAATAAATCTTGAAACATTACCAAAAGAACCAGCATCTATACAAAATTCTGGATCCTTTTTCAGATACTTGTCCCTTTTTTTAGAAATTTCTTTAGTAGGAGGGAGTGATACACCACCCAACCGTTGCTGTAAAAGAAAAACATTGAAAAAAAATATTACTTTCTCTTAATAAATTAACTAGAGTGTATTTCAATAAACTAATATAGAGTATTAAAATTAAATGATGACACATATATAATGTCCAATATATTATGATATTACTAAATAGATTTTAAGGTGTAAGATTTTGCTTCTTTTTTTTTTGTCAAATTCATTGTCAATTTAATATAAGCTTTATATTATATAATTAAAAATATCAAGATAAATTTCAAATAAAGGAGTATATATTTGTATATTGTTACCTCTCTTCCATCTACCCCATTAATTGTGTGCAAACAATCAATGTCAAATATGTAATCATTTTCAACAGAATTATCTAACTTATCATCCCTATCAAGTACACCAATATACTCTATTACTGGTGCACCTGAGGGAATAAAGTCCCATGTTCTCACAGCCCAACCTTTTTGGGTTGTACGATAAACCTGTGTAGAATAATGATATTTTAGTTAATTGTACATATTTATATACAGACAATAATAATTGTAGAGGCTTGGATAAAAAGGTAAATTACTTCAAGTCGATATTTCAAACCCTTTTGAGAAATTTTATTTTCACAATTAGGTCCACATCCGCATTGTGGCCCACATTCGACTACAATATCTCGAGGCTCGATCAATCTACAAAAAAAATTGATTAGATGTTATTTTGAAATTTATTTGAAAAGATTAAACATCATATCGACTTGTTATCATTTAATACAACTGAAAGTATAATTATTCAGTGAAAGTATATTTTCTTCAATAAAAAGAAAGAAAAATAAACACAAATCTAAAATATTACCTGCCATTACTATATGGAAACTTAGAGCCTTTAAGATAATTAACACAAGAGCACGTTTTTATATTTCTACAACTTCCTTGGCAGTGACATCCAGAAGTCCTGGATGGAACTTTGACGTGTTTTGCAACTTGATTTGATATAATATATGTAAAACCTAATATTTTAAAACATTATCATTGTCATAAATTTGACAATATATATATATACACTTCACCGAATAAAAATGGATGAAAATAAATAAATAAATAAATAAATAAGAAAGAAAGACCAAAATAAAAAAATTGGTAAAAATATTATTCGTAATACTTTAGTGAGCATATGGAAGGAGAGTAAAATGAAACATCACAACTAATGTTCTCAAATACAATAACATGATTGAACATATACCTGTAGGTGCAACCGGAGGATCATCGAATTCATTGGTTGCAATTATGTTTATAGCTTCTTGTCCATCACTAATGTCCTTGCATACCAAACTAAGAAAATAACATCTTTTTTTTAACTAAGGTACAAGTCTTATGTAAATCAAAAGAGTTCCATTAATATTACACTATATTTTTCTAGAGGTTTGTTGATAATGTACCTTGGAGAAGAAGAAAGAGCTATAGAAACTTGTCCTTTCATAAAATTAACCTAAAGTCAAACAAAATATTAGTATAATATATTATTCAATTGGGGCAAAAATGTTATACCAAATATAAGCTAATACAGACTAAAAAAGACATATAAAAGTGAGAATTGGTCATGTGGTGACGAGAATTGATTTTGACAGAATTGATTCTCTAAAATTGATTTTGGCAAAAATTGATTTTAAGTTAAAGTGGTTTATGTTTTGATATATTCTTGCAAAAGTGGCTTGAACAAAAAATTTGAATGTAAAAATCAATTCTAGAATCAGAAGCTACGATTTATAGCTTCAAGTAGAATCAATTCTGTAGGCAGAATCAATTCTACTTTTAAGAAACCAAACAAGTCAGAATCAATTATACACGTTCAGAATCAATTCTGGCTGTTCCAGAATTGAAATCAAACATACACTAAAATTTTAGGGTGATAATTATATAGAAGTTATTTGGACGTCACCTAATATCACACTATTATATCCAACTGCAAAGTAGAGAGAATGTATTCTCATAAAAGTTACAAATAAAGAAGTCAGAAAAGAGGGCTTTTAGCCTTCTCTCATATAAAAAAAAATAATTGAGAAAAGTGCAAAGAATGCTATATAAGCTACATTAATAACAAATAAACCCTCTCATGCATGCATATGCGTTTCCTTTCACTTTGAATGCTAAGAAATCAATCTATACTCTCTCATTTAAAATTACACACATTTATAATATATATCATTAAAATTGGCTTGGAGAAATGAAAAATATAATATTATAGGCACAAAGTTTAAACCTTATCCATGCCAACTTTAGCCAGTTCTTGAAGCTTATTGATTAGATATCTTGATGTTGCGAGTCCTGGAATGTACTCACCTTCAATGCCATTTTTATCAACCTACAAGAAAATTAAACATTAATTGAATAAAACAAAAAAAATGACACTACCAAAAAAAAAAACAAAAAACAAAAAAAATGAATGTTATATACTCCTCCTGTAATGAAATAAACACAACAAAGATCCAAAAAAAATTAAATGCAATTTATCCATTTGGGAGTGTATCAATACAAACACCAATTTATCTCAAGAACCAATATTAACTAATAATCTAAACAAGAAGTTGAACACCGACACTGAATTTAGTCCAAAAGAATTAAAATGCTAGTAAGTCTTCCTAGACAACAAGTCAAAAGAATTACCTTGCTAGTCATAAAAGATGTGTCAACACTCTTTTTGTCACGCATCATCTTTCGTTGATTCTTACTCTGATTCTTCTCTTTCTATTCGAAATGAAATTGTTACATTATTAGCATAAAAAATTAAGAAAATTAATAATATGACATTTACATTAAGACTTGTTGAAGTTGTATTATGCATTGTTAAAAGATATCTTTAGTCAACCTCATTGGCAATGATTAATAAATTCTGTAATAAATAAAACTGTAAAAAAAAAGTGTAAACAAAAAAAAGTGTTTGGCGGGCCGACCCGCCAATAAACGGAGCGGGTTTGAGCTCGGACACCTAAGTTGGCATGCCCCGCCTCATTTTTGGGTGGACTTAAACGAGATGAATCTAAACAGGGCGGGCTGGCCTACTTTGCGACCCCTATCTATCACAATATAATTAAGAAACTATAATATAAATAAGGTTAAGATATATAAATCAAAATCAAAATAAATAAAATGAAAATAAATATGACACACCTTAGCAAGAGCAAGACTACGAAGATTGGCAAGTCTGAATGTTTCTTTTAAGGACAAAAGGCCTCTCATGTCAAGTTCATCAAAAACAAATAAACCACTTTCATCTATTTTTGAAACCAATGCTTGATGATTTTGCACTAAGGGGTCAAGCTTTGTTCTCTTCTCAATAGAATACTCTTCAAAATTAATATCTCTCTTTTCAACAAATTTGTTACCACTCTCTTGGTAAATGTCATAATGAATATTTGGCTGATTTTTAAGCCTAGAACTCACTTTTGTTGGGACAAAATATTCTTGTGTTTCAATTTCACCATTGTTGACAGCCTCCATATAAAAATCAATACCCACCAGCTACCAATAAAGTAAAATAAAATACAATAAGATGAAGATTGTATTTAAAAATATAATTTTCTAATTATCTCAACAATCAATCAATAAAATTATTATGCAGTATAGATATATATAATTTGGACTACATTGATGAACCCTCTTTTTATATTATATATAATAATAATTTTTTTTTACAAAAATGTTTATATTAATTTATAACATAAATAAATATTGAATCGCATCTTAAAAAAATTAAATATAAAATATGGTATATAAAATAATACACAATTTTGTATAAACTGGTCGTTTTATTCTCTTTCTGCCAATGACTTTATACACTCCCAATGTTTAAAAAATATGAAACAAAACATGAAATATATATCATAAAATTAAGATGAGAAGATAATAATAAAATCCAAAATATAGTTGACCACATACATACGTAAAGTAGTCAACCACTTTAAATACTACCTCATTTTTTCTACAATTTATCAAATTCCATCATATAATATCAACAATTGGGTTATTGAGAATAAAAGTGAATAGAAATTTTTTATTATAGTTTTTTTTCTTTTAAGGTATATAACAATGATAAAATATATCGATTGAATTTCTGTGATAACAAAATTACAATATTGTTTGAAAATATTAAAAAAAAAAAAAAACTATAGATAAATCATGTTATTTTTGTTGTAATATAACATATTGTCAAAGACTCTTTGTCGGGGAAAGGAATTAACTATATATCAATCATGCTATTTTTCTTGTAATATAACATATTGTTTGAAAATATAGAAAAGATAACAAAACAGCAGCTTGAATTTCGAATTCATATAATATTTGATAACAAAAAATTGAAAACCAATAGTATACCTGTTGGAGTTGATGAAAGTAATGATGGTTACATTACAAGAATATATAAACTCGCCAGAGCAATAGTAAAACTCTAATAAAATCAAGACTTATGTTTGCCTCGAATTAAGATAACTAGATAATAGAATATCGAAAAACAATATCACTTGTTTAAGTTGGAAGAAATGATGATTAAATTACAAGAGATGTAATTACTCACCAGAGTAATAGATCAATGTTGCCACAAATTACGATATAAAATGTATAAGAGATATCGATTTATGTGAATGAGTGATAGATATTATATATATAAATTAATTTTTTCAAATTCATTGAATAACCAGGTTTATAATATGGATTATAACCTAAAAAGGGAAAGTTTACTCATATATAAGACCAAAGGAAATATATATTAAATATTTGGAGCACTATCATAATTTTGAATATATCAATTCAATTAAAATATGTTATGTATTTTATCTCATTAAATCTTTTACTAAATAATTTTTTTTGAATAAATTTTTACTAAATCTGTAATTATGAATAAATAATATTTATTATTTTATATATAGAAATCTATTGATATGGTCAATTTAGAATTGCAAAAAAAATGAAATATTTTATTTAATATTTTCTAAATATGGATGTAAAAAGATTAAAATAGAGATAAATAAAAAAATATCAAATGATTATTAAATTATGTAATATTCTAAAAAAGCATGCAGAGAATTAAAATTAAATAATTAGTTTGAAAAAAACAGAATTCAAAAAGCAAGAATTAATTATAGTTGACTAATCGTAATAACTGTTTTCATAATATTAAATTTTTTAGGTTAAATTAAACTTTTGGTTCCTAATTTTTACAAACTTATAATTTTGGCCTCCCAACTTTCACAATAACACTTTTGAGTTTTGACCCTCCTAACTTTAACCCTTTTGTAAAAGGTTAGTCCCTCATTATATATTATATATTCTCTAAAATAATAATATTTGTATCACATCTAATATATTATTTTTATTTAGTTTTTATTATAATTATAATTATATTCATCCAATGGTTAATACTTAATATAGCTAATTTTATTATTAATATTACTATTATTATTATTATTATTATTATTATTAATATTCCTTTGTTCATAACTCATCTATAATTTGTGTGAAATTACATAAAAGTAAAAACTTGGGTGACAGGGGTATAAAAATACACATTAACATTATATTTAATGATTAACATAATTCAGTATATTAAAGACAATCAAAGTTAAATATTACATATTAATCGGTTTAATGGTGATTGACGCTAAACTTGATAGGATGGACCACAGTTCAATTTCTTGCAACTGCGATCGGAAGAGACTGAAACCACTTGATGTCAGAACTGACCTCCAAACCAGATTAAACTGATAGTATAAGCTAAAAATAAATAAATTAAATTGTACAGTATTTCAATAAAATTAAATACTATTCTCTACACCTTAAATAATATTGGATCTAAGCCAGCTAAGCAACAATAGAACCCTTTGTTGTAGTACTTTGCTTACTTTGCTTTTGTTCTCTGAAGCTTTCCCGCCTAGAAATGTGTGGAAGAACTCGCTGCAGTCTAAGAGCCGATGACTTTCCAAGGGCATGTCACCGCACCACCGCCCCTACTCGTCTTCTCCACATCGACCGGTAAATACATTTTCTTTTCTTTTCTCTGTTATTTATTTTTTAAATGCTAATTAGTTTTAAATATAGTATAAAAAAGCTTTAAAATTTGTGCATTCTATTTTTAAAATATTAAATAAAAAAATTCAATAAAAATTCAATTATTTTGGTTTCTACAGATACCGGTGTTCTAGGAGCACTAGTAGTTAGCATGATTTTTTTTTTTCTCACTAATTTGTTATTTTGGTGTTTATTCATAGTGAATGAATCTAAAATGGTTGGAATCAATAGCTTGATTTATTTTTATTTTATTTTTATTTTATTTTATAGAATTTTGTAAGCAACCTTGTGTAACTGTGGAAACTCGAATGTGTTTTAGATGATTGAATTTTATTTTGTGCAATGTTCGTTGCGTAGGTATAGGCCGTCGAATAACGTGTCGCCGGGATTCAATGTGCCGGTTGTTCGTAGAGAAGATGGTTCTGAGAATGAAGGTCATGTTGTTCAATGTATGAAATGGGGTTTAATCCCAAGTTTTACTAAGAAAACAGAAAAACCTGATCACTACAAGATGGTATAGTTCACTCATTTCATGTTTCATAGCCTTTCGATTTCTTTCTTCTTTGGTATCAATAGACATTGTAAGCGGAATGTACTTTATTTTGACACGTTTTAAAGTACACTTTGATCATTATCACATGGTCCGTTTGATCTGTAAAATGTAAGTAATGGATAGAACAACACAAGATAAAGATTAAGGTATTGAACAAATTTTGTTGTGTACGATGACTGGTGGACAAAAGGTTTTTTTGATATTTTAGACAAGTTGTGCAGAGCACAAAAAGTTGTACCATAGTTCAGTAAAGGACAAGAATTTTAGTTTTGTCCAATCTCTTGGCTCTGAGTTTGTCTAATCCCATGAACAGTTTTAAAATCAAACACAGTACAACTAAAATTGTCTTGTCCAGTCCCTTATTTTTAGCAGATGAAACGTATTTGTAATGTTTTAAAGTTACCGTAAAGTACTGGGTTCTCATTGGACTTACGGTGACACTGCATGTTCCATTTGCTCAAGAGTTTAATGGTGATGATTTATCGGTGTAAATTAGTTTTACACTGACATTGAATGAGAACTCATCTTATTACCACATGTTCACTCTTTAACCACATTTTAAAAGTAACTAGACAATACTGGATTGTCATTAGACGTCAATGTAAAACTAGTCTACATTGACTGACAATGCATGTCCCATTTTCTCATAATATTATTGCATCTCTTGATCCATGTAGCCCGACTCACCTAGTGAAAATAGGTTTTAGTGATAGTTTTTGTTGTTAGTTACTGTCCCTTTTCTTTGGGGATGGTAAGATTGAGGAATGAAAACCAGTGGCAGAATTGAACTAAAACTTATGAGTAGATGCATGATTAGAGTTACTTCAATACTCCATAAATTACTTTTGCTTTTGCCATTTTCTATTATTTTCCAAAGGAATACTCAATAAATTATTTTTGTTTATCAAATGTAGTATTAAAGAAGATGGAGGTTCAATTATGTAAAAAATAACTTACAGAGGACTTGTGTGGAAACAATTAAAATTGGAGGACCAAATGGAAAAATCGTGGGACTAACATATTACATCATATCTATTAACTGATTTCATATTCTATATTGCAGTATGTGATATGTCTATACACTACAGTGCTGCTACTCTAAATTAGAATTCTTTCGAATAAAATACTTAGTCTGATGTGATGTGTGTGATGCTCTGCAGTTTAATGCTCGGTCTGAATCCATAGATGAAAAAGCTTCATTTCGTCGCCTGCTTCCTAAAAACAGGTGCCTTGTTGCAGTAGATGGGTATGTATTGCATTACTTTTCATATTTTCACTCTTCTTTCGTATTTTTGGATATTTGTAGCTGAATTTATATGCATGAAAATGCCTGCTTGCCCTGTTGAAGATTTTATTGCAATACATACCTATGTTAGAGCTGTTTTTTTGTCGTGTATCCTCAAAATGCATGAGCTGAATAAAAATTAGTTTTGGTTGATTGGTGGACATTGCAATTCCTGTGTGTTCAACTTTCTCACTTTCTGTTATGCACATGGCCACACATCCTAGTTAGGGTGGATTATATTTCTTCATTGAAAATGAGGAAAGTTCCATTCCATCCTAACAACCATTATTCTTGGAGTATATACCTTTTCATATTTATTCTGTTATTCTTATGAATGTAATGACAATATTTCTGTCACAATTTCTTGTTTATACACTATGGTTTAACATATTCCTTTTAACAAGGGATTTTTTTCTTTTATAGTTTGTCTAATTTTCCTAATGTTTTTCTTATTACGTTTACGTCCATTATCTGCTTATTTGTGGATTTGATTTCACTTCTTTCTTTGAATTAATTATTTTAATATGTTTAAGATTTTATGAGTGGAAAAAGGATGGTTCAAAGAAACAGCCTTACTATATTCACTTCAAAGATGGACGACCTCTTGTCTTTGCTGCTCTTTATGATTCATGGCAAAATTCTGAAGGTAAGAATTTCTATAGAAAGATGTTGGGAATTGATGTTATTCAGCATGAAAGATCATGCTAATCTTTCTTCATACCATTGTTAATTTTAATGTAAATATTCTTAACTGCAGGTGAAATACTATATACATTTACTATTGTTACCACATCTTCCTCTTCAGCATTTCAGTGGCTTCATGGTGAGTCATGCATTCCTAGATGTTTCAGGATGGTTTTATTACTCTGGAAAGAATATTTAAGTTGACTTGTTTGTATAGTTTACCAATAAACTGTCACGATGAATATCTTAAGCTGTTCCAAAAGCTGGATGAGAGAGTTGTATTTTGCAAACATTGTGAAAGAAACTTGACAACCTGTTCAGTTGGTTATAGTCCCCCTCTCCCATGGCCCTTATTTTGGCACGCCACCCTTATCCCTTGCTAATCCGCTTTGGTTTAGTGGTACAAGAGCCGATGGTTTGACTAAACGTACTAGCTCCTTTTAATTGTATCAAAAGTCTTGTCAATGTGGTAATCAGGCAGCTCCTTTGATTCTAGGCTCTCCATATTATTTAGTATATATTTTCTCAGCCATTAGCTATTGCAAAAGAATGCATTAGATAGCCTTTGACAAGTCATATACGAATGGCCACTGACTCTTAGAGAAAAAAGAAAGCAATTAACATTAGGGTACCAGATTCTTGCCCTCATCCCCTGGCTAAGCCTTACATGATTTACTTCTCAATGGGAAAACCATTATGGACACATGCATAAAAAGAGAAATCTAGTAACTCTTATGAGAAGAAGAAAAACAAAATACTGTTCCATGTCAAAATAAAAAGTAGTATGAATAGGGGAAATGGAGGTTAGGGTTTGACGAAAGTATCGGCAATAAAAAGAAGACTATCTCTTCAGACAATTTAAACATTTTGCTTCAGGTTTATATTTAGTTAGATATTGCTAAATAATGACTTATGTGCAACGTGGAATCAAGTTTTTTTCTTTGGTGATTAAATTTTATCTGTTTTTTAACATACGATAAATTCTCAGCATCTATTAGGTTTAAACCTACCGAGGGGAATTGTGTAACCTTCTTTGGCATTAACCGGTGAAGGATGACTGCCCAAATATACATCATATTTGAATGACTTTGTATTGTATAGGTAAAATACCTAAATATGTTCTTCAAATGTGTGTCTATAGACAGGATGCCTGTTATTTTGGGTGACAAGGATTCAACAGATACCTGGCTAAGCAGTACTTCCGGTTTTAAGAGTGTGATGAAGCCATACGAAGAATCTGATTTGGTGTGAGCTTTATTGTAGAATAAATTTAGACTAAATTTCTACTTTCTTCATTATTGTGGAACTTCCTTGTTTTATTATATGATTTTAATTCATGGTTTTCGTCAATATTTAATCTCTAGGCATGGTACCCTGTAACACCTGCTATGGGCAAGCCATCATTTGATGGACCTGAGTGTATAAAGGAGGTATGATAATTGAACTTTTCTCTTTATGTTGCTGCACATCCTTTAGCCTTTTCTTAGTTTTTTTGGAGTCTTAACTCTTAACCTTTTACCGTCTCTGATGAACATATCACAATCACATTTTTTATCTGAACCTGCAATGCCACCTGCTTAGGTCTTTGTTCTAGTTTGTTCCTTGGTGTATAAACTTTCAAATAGGAAAAATTTATGCAAACAATTTATGGAGCTGAAAGGAAAACAGGAACATAAGGGACTGGGATTTTTAATTAAGTTTAATCAATCATTTGGTGTCATTTAGAGGTTATTGTTTTTGTGTGAATCATCTCATGTTTATCATCATCTCAATGTGTACATGATTATGAAAGAATGTTGCTGAAATTTATCGTTAATATTGAAAACCTTTACATGGCATCATCTCATGTTTGACAGATTCAAATAAAAACAGAAGGGAACATTCCAATCTCTAAGTTCTTTTCAAGAAAGGGAGCTGAAGATGAAGACACAAAGCCAGAGCATAAAATAGCATGTCATGAGCCTGTCAAGACCGAACAAACAGAAGACCTCGGCGAAGAAGCTAAAACCAAGGAGGGTGACAGAGACTTAAAATCCAGTGGTTCCTCTCCTCAAAATGTTACGAAGTTTTCAATCAAGCGTGAATATGATGCTATTTCACCTGATTCCAAGCCATCTTTAGCAAATAATGGTCAGGTGAGTGCAAACCCGGGAAGGAAAAAGGGAAAGGTTAAGACTGCTGACGATAAACAACCAACCTTATTTTCCTACTTTGGAAAAAGGTAGCCACTGACCAGATTTCGGTTTGCATGAACTTTAGAGATTGTTAATTAGAAATGTTCTGTATTTATGTAAATTATATGTAGAACCATTTTCTTCTAGCTCTTGCATGTCCCATACAGTCATAGATCAGGTTTTAGTTGAACAACAGATCCTGCAATTACTTTGTCTAGTGTATGTGTATCTCTGTAGCCAATGGTTTATGTTCTACAAAAGCTTAGTATGGCAACTCTTTTGGGTACATTTTATGGTTTCACAATGTAGCATCTCAACATTTTATTATTTTGATGTCAAATTCATGTGATCATCAAAATATGGTAATTCAATTTCATCAAATTAAAAGTCTGGATTAATTCATCAAAATCTAAACATAAATTCTAGATGGGTCTAAATTAATAATTAATCTTGTGCTAACGATTAATCTAGCAGTATTACAAAGATTTAACTGAATTAAAATTTGGTTCTGATTTTTCAAAATAAAGCGGTTGAGGTGAAATCGATTGTTGACAGGGCTAAATTATTATAGTGGAATTGGTTGAGATTGAAATCGTCTAACTTCAAGTTTGAATTGACTCAATGGTGGATAAATCCGTTAGCTGGCCTAGGAGTTGTGAGGCCAGCATTAGGAGGGATACTAAGACACTTATGTCTTTCTTCTGTGTTTTGTTGAACAAAATCATCCGTGCTATCCTTCCAGCAAATCGTGTTGCAGTTGCTTTTGTTATAGTCAGTGTTACTCATATAGGATGCTGTGGTCAGAGGTTTGCGCGCAATCGTCATTTTGCTGCAGGTTGACTGCAGTTTCTGATTTTATCTTGGTTCAGTTTTGCATCTTTGGATTGATGGTTTATGTGTATTTTTGTTTTTCAAGAACTTGCTACATATGTATCCTTGCTGTCATTGGCATATCTTGTGCCCTTAACACTTTTATTTTATACAAATCTCTTTTGCTTTTGAAAAAAAAATATCATTAGGACCTAAACTGATCTTAAAAGGTGCTTCCCTCTGTAAAAATAATAAATAACTGGTTAAAACGAATATCAATTTGTGTAACCATAGACATATTTTACGTTGTCTTGCTTGAAGTAAATCTATTAGTGTCGTGTTTGGAAAATTCAAAAACTCTGATTTGTAGCTTCTATAAATACACGGCAAAAAAACATCGGTGACACGATTTGTATAGAAACACACTCTAAGTGTTTATTCAACATGGAAGGGAAATAGTTTAGGGGAAAAAAAAGTAATAGCACAAAAGTATATAGTAATTTGATTTTTCTTGGACATTTTACATGATGGATTACAAAAGAAAATGTACATATATAGGATTCAAGTTACCACACTCATTCAATATTTATTTTTATTTTGTTTTGTTGTTTCACAATTTTGATACTGTAATTAACAAAGAGGGAATAGTTGGGGACGTAGAAGTGGTAGAGACCAACAATAAGCCTCAATCCAACTTCCCTTTGGTGCAATTTCCATGATAATCTTCTTCAACATTCTAAAAGGAACCATGACACCCCATTGTACCACATGACGAGATCCAAGGCAGAAACCTCGTCGTTTGTTGCCTAGCCGGATGCTGCTTCCTCTCCGTCTCCGAAGCCGCCTCCGTGGTCGACAAAATCCAACCAATAGGTTAGAATTTGAGAACATTGATATGGTGATAGAACCTCTCTTGAGCATGTTAGCAAGTACTATAATTTTCTAAAATGTTTTGTGTGACATGATGTGATACTAAACTCTTATATAGCATGTGGAAAAGGTATGTTATTCATCATCATCATAGTGGTCATTATGGCAACAATTATTACAATCTCAGATGCTTTAGGAATAATCCTAGTGTGCAAATAAATAATGGTTCAAAGATATTCCTTTAGTACTTTTTTATAAGTTTAGGGTTGTGGCAGTGATCATTGAGGGGAGTAGGGTTGCTAGTTATAATCATATAAATGAGCTTTAGAAGAGTTAAAATAATTGCTTTTTTTGGGAGGCTACACCTCTCTTTGCTTTTTTATTATGGGAGTTAATATCTTTTTTAATAGACAAATATTAGTTGGTAGTGTGTTATATTAATGGCCGGGATTTAGACTCTTGACCTTAATTTCAAACTTTTTCAGATGTCCCAGTTTTATTAGTTAACCTACATCTTGAGGACGTTGATGTCCTTATTTAGCTTTGTATCACATTATCAAACAAAACTTAATTTGAATTTGTTTTATCATGTCAATGGACCAATTTTGACTTGTTTTTATCTTGGTTATATTGACACCGTTTCAGACAAACCATACTATTAGAAGATATCTTCCGGTGAAATTGATGGGGATTTTGATCAACACAGAGGGAGAAGAGCAATCGTCTATTTCTTTCAATAAAATGCTCCATCCAATTTATGAATCTGCCCCCTAAATTTCATCTCAAGCCTTATCTACTGGTCTTCAAGATCATTGACCTTCTTGACTTCAGTTATGTTCTTCATGATATAAGAAGGAAATAATTCTCTTTATATTCAAATTACGACTTAGTACTTTTTTGAGTGCAAACTCCCACTTAAGGGAGCCTAGATGCTTCATACTTGTGAGTACAAAATAGAATACTTTCTTTAAGCTTTATTTAAGCTTCTTGAGAACCACTAACCATATTAAGAACCTTATTTAGTTCAAGCTTTTGTTAGGAAAACTCAACTTTTGTGATAAGATTTTGTAAAGCTTGTTGTCATTCAAGAGTATTGATCATATAGTGGTGCTTTAAATTTGATCTTTAGTATAACACCCAAGCACAAAATCAGTAAATAAATGAAAAACTTCTTAACCATTATTTAGAACTAGAAGGTTTGTTAACATTAACACAAAAGTTAAAACTTCTATAGAGTCATTTTAGAATATAAAAATATGCATAGGGCAAAATTTGAACTTAGGTCAAGGAAAATATGAGCCGTTCATCTTGATGGTTGAACTTGAAAAATGAGAATGGATCCCCTCTAGTGTGAATATTGACTGGACGGAGAGCAGTCTTCATCTTCACCATTAAAATGTCATCAACCTCATTTTATCTCTCTCTCTCTCTCTCTCTCTCCCTCTCCCTCTCCCTCTCCCTCTCCCTCTCCCTCTCCCTCCCCCTCCCTCTCTCTCTCCCCCTCCCCCTCCCTCCCCCCCTCCCCCTCCCCCTCTCTCTCTCTCTCTCTCTCTCTCTCTCTCTCCAATGTGTGGTCGTAAATCCACTACAGGATAAATTGACTGGAGAAAATCCAATCTCTTGAAAAATATCTATAACTAATTTGTCATATTAGTTATTTTTAATAAAATTGAACTTTTTTTTTACTAAAACTTTTGAAGCCTAAAATTCTAGTTTGGATTACTTGGCCCTTAGACCGCCGACCTTGATTAACACTAAAATAGTAAAATATAATAGTTAAACTATCACAACTCAACGTTTTTTGAGACACTTAGTAAGGCTACATAGGCACAATTGATTTATTGTGGAAAACCTATTTGAGTCGCTGAATTAAAACCGTGTTATGCTGTTGATCCCTTTGGATCGCAGCACTCCTTCTTAACCAGCATTGTTGCTATTTGGAGTCTTCTTCGTCATGCCAGAGTTTCACGAGGTCATTCAAGCCATTTTGCTAATGTTTCCTTACATAATTGATTCTGGTTGATGGACTTCTAACTTCTTCGGCGCAATATATCCTAATTCATCGCCCCAGATTGAGTAGAACTAAAATGACTACCCAAACCAATCTAGATTTCTTGGTATACATCTAAATCCATCACTCCCAAATTGAGTAGAATTGTAATGATTACCCAAACCAATCTACATTTTTTGGTTTGATTCGAGTCTTTCGATTTTACAGGTCAACTGAGACCCACATTTCCGCGTAACATAAACATACAAAAATGAAACATTGAAAATCAGAAAACTGCAATCAAACTAAAGAAAATCCACATTAAAATGGATCAAAGAGAGTTCAATATATTTCATATCAGTAAAGGGGATATGATTCATGCTAAACAGTACCAAAACACATTCAAAAACCAGTTTCAATGCAATGGCATACAAACCATTATACTACCTCCCCTAATATCCCACCCCCCATATATTATCAATTCTCTTCAATGGTATCATTATTGGCTGTGGATGAGTTTTCAATTTCATTTTCCTTGTTTGTGACCTCTTTGCTAGCTTTTGCTGGATATTTGATAGCATTGAGTTCAACTTTTCTCAAAGCAGCTTTGCCAAGATCAACACCACAGATGTCAGAGAGTCTTACAAGATAAAGCAAAACATCAGAAAGCTCTTCTCCAAGATGAATCTTTTCCTCTTCTTTCCAATCTGGAAGTCCCCTTTGAACCTCACCTTTCCATTGAAATATCTCAGACAATTCGCCTACTTCGCCCACCTACAAAATCACATAAGAAAATATATAAGATTATACCCCTCAAATCTTATATGATATAAGAACATGAGCATAACATTTAACACTTTTTTTTTAAGACTCGGTATCATGCCCAAGGACCAACTAATCCGAGGGACACCAATCCCACCGCCCACTTGCGGGGGTGCCAACTTAAAGCCAAAGCTTTTTTTACTCTGTATGGGCTGACCCAACACACAATGTGGCACCGGGAGGATTCAAACCTGAGACCACATTTAACACTAATTTGACCCAGTTATGCATTCTATAAGTAAAGTTAAAGAGCATATGGCAAGTAAACTAATTGTCTATTATGTGTGGAACAATAAAATGGAATATGTTTGGATTGCAAAAAGTTGAATTGGACAAAACCTGAAAAATGAGGCATCACAAAGTTTTAGCTTATGTTTGTTACCGATGTGAAGCTCTCCATAATCACGTTTAGGTTGGTCAATTATGGTTTGACCACAAATTAGTACTTATATCTAAAATTGATTCCACCAGCAAACTCAATTATATTCAAAAGCTTAGATATTTAGCTTTTGCAGTGACATACAATCAATTCTCAAGTTTATTAAAATTGGTAGATGCATATACACATGCAAAATAATACAAATTATCCAAACATGAATAGAATCAATTCATAAATGTCTGAATACACATTCGTAAAAGTGAGTAAAAAAAAATAAATTTGAGTAAAGATCACGTCGGAAGTCAAAAGCTGCAATTCCTAAATTAAACTTAGAATCAATTCTAGAGCCAAAATCATTTACACCGAAAAACAATTAAACATGTCAATATCAATTTTACACCATAGATCAATTTTGACACCTTCAAAAATGAAACCAAACACACACTAGTGCTAACAAATTCCACCAGTCCCAAACAAACTAAACACTAATATTTACCTAAAAAAAATGCATATACTTTGTGATAACAATAAAATAGAATAATTTGTTTGCATTGCAACAAGTTGAAAATGACTTAGGATTATTAACAAGGACAAAACCTAAAAATTAGGCACTAAAAGTTTAAGCTTTTTTTTTTTTTTTTCTTTTCTTTTTTCTAAAACACTTAAAAAAAAGCAACTTGCAGAAAAATAAGGTTTAGGAAAACGCCAAACAGAATCAGAACAAATCTGTGACCAGTCAGGTAAATCTTCAATACCCATAATAATAAAATGCTTCTTCTCCTAACTAACACTAACCCTGATCAAAAGAATACCCAAAAAATAAAAAATAAAATAAAATGGGTATTCATAAAATTTGTATATGAAATGAAACAAATGAAGTTTATTCAAAGATGAAACAACAAGAGAAATGAATTATGATAAATTTACCATAGCTAAGAGAAGGTTTCTTGGGGTGTGATATTGATCCCAGTCTCTCTCTTTGGCGAAGTGAGCCATCATCTGCTTCAGCTTGCCAAGGGATACCGAGTCTCCTTCGGGAACATCAGTCATCTTGAGAAAGACGAGAGTGATGAAAATTGCGAGAAAAAGAGAAATGCTGTTTGTGCCTTTGTGAACGATCACAATCACAGTCACAGTCACAATTAGAGTAGTAAAAATGGGCCGGGCTATCGGGCCGGTCCAATACCCATATAGTTTTATACGGGCTGGGCTGGGCTTCCCAAAAAATATTATTGGGTCCCAAAAAATATTTTTTTTGAAGGAAAAAGATGAGATTTGTTAGTTAGGAGATAATTATTAAACCAAATTTGTTATGATTATCTTTATTTGAAAAAAAAATAACACTCACTTTTTTTATGGATATTAATTTGTGTGCGATGCATATGTAGTTTTATTGTCCATTTAATTTTTTTTTTACAAAAAATTTGTCAATTTTTTATATAAAAAAAATATGAAAAAATTTGTCGGGCCGGCCCATCGGACCATGTAGGCCCTTGCTTATTGGCCTGCGCTGCAGGCCGGGCCTTAATGGATATTGGCCTGCGCTGCAGGCCGGGCCTTAATGGACCGGCCCACTTAAGCCCAATAGATGTCTTAGCCCTATGAGCCCGGGGCGGGCTGGGCCGACCCATTTGACAGCTCTAGTCACAATGACTTTTTTATTTTATTTTTTTGGTCAAGTCACAGTTAATAACACAAGAAAAAAATTGGTCAAGTAACAAATAATAATATTAAATATTAATAACACAAGAAAAATATTGTTCAAAAAACAATATACTATTTGACAAAATAAAATAATTAAAATATTAACTGATTAATAATAAAATAGAGATAAGAAATCAAATAATACTTTATAAAAAATAAATAATAAAATAAAGGTAAAATGTGTTTTTCATCCCTATAAAATTAACAAATTTGAGTTTTAGTCTATGTAAAAAAAAATCCTCATGTTTTGTCTCTGTAATTTCAAATTACTTAAGTTTTAGTCTTTAATGCAGCAATATCACACAAATTACAGAGACGCAAACCAAATTTCGCACTAATTACAAGGAAGAAAACCAAAATCCGCACAAATTATAAAGACGAAAATTTAAGTAATCGCACAAATTACTAGGACAAAAACCTAAGTAATTTGTATGACATAGCCACATTAAGGAGTGTCTATGTTCAAAAAACATGAAGAGTTTACAAATGTAAATTGTCTTCCCAAATTTCCAAGGGAGGAAGATAATTTTTCTTTTATTTTTATTATATTATTCCTTCTAGAAAAGTGAGAACATTTTGGGCTTTTGAGAATTTCTTTTTTCAAGCCTTTTGCAAGCGCCCCTTCCAAAAGTACACGATCGAGTTCTAAAACTCGAAGAATGTTTTGCTCGTTTCAAGTCCCTAAACTTGAACTGGGGGGAAACACTATTTGAATCCATCTTCTCCCACCCTAGGCCCTCAAAATCCAAAAATCTCCCGCTTGAGTTCTAGAACTCGAGGAAAGTTTTGCTCATTCAAGTTCTAGAACTTATACTGGGGAAAACACCATTTGTACCCATATTCCCCCACCCAAGCTCCCTGAAAACCCAAGAATCCCCCACTTGAGTTTTAGAACTCGAGAGATGTTTTGCTTATTTCAAATTGTCGAACTTGAGCTGGATGAAAACACCATTTGTACCAATTTCCCACCAAAAGCCTATAGTGCCCTTTGAAAACGCAAAAATCTCAACTCGAATTCTAAAATCCAAACTAGGGGATATTTTTAAAATTTTCATGCATGCATGGAAAAACAAACTAAGATATTACAACGCCAATGTGTCCAACTCCAAATAAGGTTAAAACAAAATGCGCAACAGCTCTATTTGGAGGTGGACACATTGATGTTGTTTATGGAAAAACAACAAGAGGCTTAGGGTGGGGAGAAATAAATTCGAATGGTGTTTTCCACATTTCAAGATCTATAACTTGAAATAAACAAAATACTCCTCGAGTTCTAGGAATTGAGTGGGGGATTGTTGAATTTTTAGAAGGGACTAGGGTGTGAGAAGATAGATTTGAATGGTGTTTTTTTTCCGTTCTAGAACTCAAAATACGAAAAACACCTCTTGAGTGGAGGATTTTTGGGTTTTCAAAGGGGCGTGAAAGGCTTAGGGTGGGGGAAGAAGAATTCGGATGGTGTTTTCCTCCAGTTCAAGTTCTAGAATTTGAAATAAACAAATCTAGAACTCGATGGGGATATTTTTTGGGTTTTCAAGAGGACGTGAGAGACTTAGGGGAAGAAAAAGTCCCATTATTTCTTTAAAAGGACCTGTCTAGCTTTTCATGAGAGTAAGAGAAGAGATTTAGTAAGAATGTTGTATAAAGAATTTACAAGAAGCAAAGCAATATAGGTAAATACAAAGAAGAGAGAATTTAATCCAAAACTAACACTATCTTCCATTGTCAACCATCTTTACCTCGCCAAATTGCGTCTTAAATCTTACTTCCCAAAAGAGGATAGTGTTCACCTTAAGCGAAATTTAAGACGTGATTTGATAAGGTAAATGTGATTAACAATAGAGAATGGTGCTCACCATGAAGAAGTTGTTTAAATCATTTTCCTGTTCGATCTAGTCACTCCCCTTTTTTAATTTAGTTCCTCTAGATTTTTTAAAAATAATGAGTATGACTTAGTTGTATGAGCAGAGACTAAGCATAGAGAGAATATTGTAGTTTAGTCTTAATTGACATATTCATAGCAATTTTGGGAGTTAAAAAGATACTTGGTGGTTGAGGGTGGATGTGTTAGGAACCGGAAATTAAGAGGTCAAGAGTTCGATTTTCACTATCAGCAAAAACTAACAATACTAATTACTAACTACTAACATTGGTTTGCTTAAAAAAAAGATTCATAGCAATTCAAACTCAGTACTTTGAGATTTACAAGGTTAAACTCTTATATTATTGTTGTATTTGTAAGTTTCACGTAAGAGAAAAAAGCCACGACAAACTGTTAAAATCATGTAGTTACACTAGTCATCAACCAATCCGCAAATTCACATATTTAAATTGCATAACTTTTTCTAAACGGTCAAATCTACAAAGACAAAAACCAAAGAAGTTTTCTTTTCCCACCCCCTGGTTTGCTTTTCCACCCCCTGTGCTGCCCTTTATGCCCCTGACAAAAAAGTTCGGTAAACGCGGGCCGAACTTTTTCACCCCCTACGTTGAACCGAACTTTTTTTAGTGTAAAATTTACACTAAAAAAAAGTTCGGTTTACGTAAACCGAACTTTGAGGGGTAAAATTGGATTTTAGGGGGGTGAAAAAGAGATACGGGGGGTGGGAAGAGAAATCTTCAAAACCAAATGCATCAAAACAAATGATCCTTAGTCCAATGGCCCATAAGTTAAATGGGCCGGAAGGGGGCCTAATCCATATAGTAATAGCCAAAATAAACTCAATGTTAATTTTTTTTTCAGCTACAGCATATCCAAAACACATTGATTTGAGTAATTTGTTTGAACATAGTAAGTGCAGTCAGTAAATAAAATGTGTATTGTCTAGAATCAAGAATGTGCAGTGAAATGATATGCCTGAATTCAAGATATGTAGTCAAAGTAGTAACAAATCAAAAATCTGTTTTTAACTGTTATGTTAAGATGAGGCCACCATACACATAGCAACAAAATATATAGACGTTAACAGTAGCTAGCTACCTTACTTTTTTACACACAAAATATGGGACCTCACTGTATATAAGCATGCTCTGCTCTATTCAATTTTAATTTTGCCACTTTGTGCAAATTAAGAGAATTCAAACAAATAACCCCATGTGACCTCTTGTCTTGGTCCCTTGTGCACTATATCTTGGACCACTTTCATGTGCCAACTGGCAAGAAAAATTCACACTTTTTTTTTTATCTAAAATTAGCAAGACATATTTTCCATAATCACTTTTGGTCATCTGATTATGTGTATGTGTATGTTTGGTTCTACGGTGATGAGAATTGATTTTGACAGAATTGATCCTGTAAAATTGATTCTGACCAAAATTGATTTTAAGTTAAAGTGGTTTATGTTTGGATATATTCATGAATCAATTCTAGAATCAGAAACTACGATTTCTAGCTTCAAGTAGAATCAATTCTAGAGGCAGAATCAATTCTACTTTTGAGAAACCAAACAAATCAAAATCAATTCTACACGTCCAGAATCAATTCTGGCTGTTCCAGAATTGAAACCAAACATACACTATATATTTGCAATGAGTTTAATAGAATTATAGTGAGCCATTGTAATTTCAAACTGTTACAGTAATGTCAAACATGTACTAATTAACTATTGTGTGTAGTCAACAAAGCACAATACTAGCATATGCAATACTTATAATGATTTGAGAAAATGATATAATCTAATATAATCAAATTTGTCAGAATCATATCGATATTCAATACTAACGGTGTATGACATAGAAACATGCCTGCTTCTTAAATTTCATGGTGAGAGGAGTCAAAAGTCCCACGTTTGAAGTGATAGGACTTGTCCAAACATGTACCTTGTACAATTGTTTTTTCATAATGAATTATAGTATATGTTTTTGTGCCTGAAGCCAAGCCAACTTTGAGCTAGAATTGATTCCAACTGAAGTTGGAATTTGGAGTTTTTTCTTCCAAAATCAGTTATTAGTATTAAATGCAATGTGTTATATGATTAATATTTACGCAAATGTATCTAAATATAAAATATTTTACATTCAACTAATTTTTAACCAAAATCAACTTTTCAAAGTTATTTACTCACACAAACAAAATGTGACTTTTACCTAAATGTATTTGAACATAATTTGATGTTGAACTTACTTTTAACTAAAATGAATTACACCAAATCAATTCATAGGGATTTCAATTTGGTTAAAATACAACATAAAGTTTCTCATTTCCCTCAACTATGAAATTATATGATATTTTTGACAATGACACAAAATAAAATGGCATATTCAGGAAACATCAACATTTATGATATTTTTGACAATGACTTTAGCTGCATGCATAAACTCAAATGCTCAAATATTATTCAAAAGAGAAATGGAAGATTAGAGTACTCATAACAACTTTAGGAATAGTAGTAAAAAAATGAAAAATGAAAAATAACAAATAGGCTTCACATTATTAAAATTGAATGACAACATAGCAAATACAAAATTTTTGAACCTTTTTTCAGCACAAAAACTAACAACTGCTACAATTAAATTTAAACCTACTAGAACACAAAAATAACATTATGCTATAATATAATCTATTAATGACAATTATCATACTATATATTATATCATCTATGACAAACACATCTGTAGTGATAAGGGCTATTGATAGGGTCATTTCCCTCCACAGGAACTTGCTCAGCTCTGCATCTATATTTGCAGCCTCTACATTCATTGTAAGTACAAGTTGGTGCTGTGGATCCAATCATCAATCTCCTATAATTCCTTACTTTCAATGCTTCATTGCTACCCTAAAAATTATATAGATACAAAAACATTTGATGCATAAATATAAGTGTATAGAAAAAATTAAACTTACCAAGAAATTAATTCATATTGATAATTCATTTGTTTTGTTCACCTTTAAATTTGATTCTCTTTGAAATTGTAAGGATTGAGATATGAACCCTTTTGTTTCAATTCCTGCAAAAAATGTTACAAATTTAGGATACATAGAGATAGCATTATTCAACAACTAATGGTAGTGAAATTCATATACATCAAGACATTGAACCTACATTATTTCTCTCTACAAAGCTTAACAAAACATACTCATAAATGATAGCAACCTTGCCAATTCATATACATCAAGCATTTTTGAATTGACGGAGAATTTGACAGAATTACAGTGTGTTACGGTAATTTTAGCAAAAATTACCTTTTAAAACTTCAACAAAATCTTAATACCAACTATGATTTGGTCAAACTCACTTTATTCCAGACATATAAATAAAGAAAGCTATTGATAAGGAAAAACATTTGTATTCATAGTATTATATTATATCCTCATATGAAGAATACTATTGATAGAAGCTTAAAATCAAACTACTTAGAATTGAAAGTAGCATCTGATCTAATATAATAATAAGAAGAATCCAAGAGTAGTGAATAAAAAAATAGAAGAAGGTTTAGAATTCATTGGAAACTTTATTATAAGAAATAAGAAGAATTAAGGTGGGACAATATATATATGACATGACTAGACCTTGTATAACTTTAGATGCAAGAATTAAGGTCAAGAGTAGCATGAATACTTTTGGGAGTTTGGTGTAACCCATTCTCCTCATTTTTGTGTTATAACTTTGAAGAGAAGAGAATATATATTTAAGATAAAAATAATGAGTTTTTGGAAAGATAAATAAATATATATGGAGAAAGAAAGATAATGTGATGTTGTGGTGAATTAGTGACCATAAGAGATAGACTGGCAAAATCTGCACTAAGACAGAGGAACATGATCAAATAAGGTACAGAATACTGACTATAGTGGCTAACTCATAGGAAATTCTAGGCCTTATATTGAATTACTAGATTGCCCAAAGTGAAGATAGTGATGATAGTGATTGATTTGGTGTTTGGTTTGGGTAAAAATGGTGTTTCAATAGTAAAGAATCATTGGAATGGACATAAGAATGTGAAGACATGTTCACCACCAAAAAGAGCATCCAGAGGGTTCCATATTTACTTTGAATGTACCTCACATCCTAACGAAGATAGAGTCAATGAGATAAAGTCTGAACACGAGTTTATAAGTAGTGACGATATTTACCTTACAAGTTAATTTAATATAATTGGATTAATCTCAATTTAAAATTCTAAGATGATATCAAAATCTATTTAAGACTCGTTATAGCACCTACTATCAGGTCAACACTATCGGGTCATTCGGATCATGCTCCATATGTTCAGTCTTAAGCGTGATATGAACATGACTACATGAATAAGTAGAAATAGTATTCACTTTATAGGTCGGTTTTGTATGGTGCAAATTGATTTTTTAGGGTTGAGTTATGTCTAACCTAAAATTTTAAGAATTTTTTTTAAACAAAAGGCAAAGGCGCCTTTTTTTTAATTAATTAAAATAAAAAGAGATATTACAAGAAATGGGGGACTAGACCATAATCCACTGTAAACAGCCAAGGACATAACTAACATTTGCCTCGTTAAAAACCTTACCAGAAAAATTCAATGGATTCAAACTTTAGTGAAGGAAAAAAGAGCCAGCAAATAAAAGATTGAACCCTTGAAATACATCAACAGAAACGATAATCAGAAAACACTAACCTATTTTTGTTAAATAAATTTGAGAGACCAAGAAAGATAGAATCCTACCAAACAAAATTATTACTCTAAAGACCAACCAAAGTAATTTTGTTTGGACAACAATTGCCTTCTCTAATTTTTGTGGGATAACTTGAACCATTATGAACTCGATCAAATTGTCGGATTTTAATTCTTTTTAAAAAAAATGTGAAAGGAAAAAAATATTATTAATAATTGTACCACTAATGTTCATTTTACAATTGTTTGAAATGAGATTTAAACAGAATCCTTAAAATTAAAATATCAAATGCTTATCATTGAACTGACATCTAATATCATCATCAAAGAGTGAGTTAAATATGTTCATATTTTGAACTTACAAATGCTCCATGTCCAATTTTTAATGACCAACATCCATTAATGAACTTCTTAAAATATTTGCTTTGGAAATGGTGGTACTGAATGTTGCCTTATCATCTAACTTCTGTAGTATTATCAGTAATTTTTCAATACCATCGCAATGATTGATACAGTTGTAATTGTTAATAATACATGAACTATGCTTATCTTACAGTTACTTGTACCACAAGTTAACGGCTTCTCTGAACTCTATATATTGTAAAGCATAGCTATTGTACTTGGTAACTTGATGAATAAAAATTTTCTCTCTGTTACTCTCTAAATTACTCTTTCTTCTCCATCAAGTAACATTCAAGTTCTTCATCTTGTACCTTGCAAGATCACTTTCATGGCATACTTAGTTCACATTCCTCATTCTTTACATGGTATCAGGCCTCTAATGGGGGTATGCCACTGATTTTCTTCTTTTCCTAATTTTTCTTTCTCCTTTGCAATTTCTTTTTCTCTGTCAAAATTGCATCTTTCTTCTTCTTTTTCTCTCATTTTCTGCAAATCAAGATTGCATTTTCTTTCTCTTTCTGCTCCTCTTCTTTCCCTTGATTCATCATGTCTGCTGAAAGCACTGGTAGTGTTAATGGTGGGGGTAATTTTGGTACTCACAATCACAACAAAGGGTATCAAACCGATACACTCAACCCCTACTTTCTTCATCCTAATGAAAATACAGGTCTTGTACTGGTTAATCCTCCTCTTTCAGGGCCCAATTACCATTCTTGGTCTAGAGCAATGACAATGGCTCTCCGATCCAAGAACAAGCTTCACTTCATCAATGGAAATTTCCCTCGACCTGATGATGAAGATCATGACTCTATAGCTTGGGATCGGTGCAATACTATGATCATGTCCTGGATTAGTAATGCTGTTGATGCTGAAATCTCACAGAGTGTTCTTTGGATGGATACTGCTTCAGAAATTTGGCAAGATTTGAAAGACAGATTTTATCAAGGTGATGTTTTTCGTATATCTGATATTCAAGAAGAGATCTATACCCTTAAGCAAGGTGATAACTCTATCTCTACCTACTTTACTAAGATGAAAAAGTTATGGCAGAAATTGGATAACTTTAGGCCAATTCCGATTTCTAATTGTGTTGATAACTGTGCTGCAATTGCAAGAATGAAGCAGTACAAAGATAGTGACCAAGTCATAAGGTTCCTTAAGGGTCTTAATGAACAGTACTCAGCTGTTAGATCTCAAATAATGTTGATGGAACCTCTTCCCCCTATTGGGAGAGTTTATTCATTGCTTGTGCAGCAAGAAAGACAAGCTGTTACTCCTTTAGATGAGTCAAAACTTTTGGCTGCTTCTGGACAGAGAGATTATGCAGGAAGGGGTCAATCTGGTAGAGGTAGAGGTTCTAGAGGTGGAAGATCCAACAGTGGACGTGGTAGAGGATCAAAACTGTGTACCTACTGTGGACAAACTAACCACATAGTTGACTCATGCTGGAAGAAGCATGGTTACCCACCTCATCTGCAACATTTGCAGAATGGTAATGGAGCAGTGAACAATGTTACTAATGATGATGATGAAATCCAATCAGTTCATTATGATGAGGATAATGTTGACTCAGAAGCTGGGAAATTGTTCTTCACACCAGCTCAGCATAAAGCTTTACTAGCACTTCTTCAAGGGTCTCAAACATTGCCTTCTCATAGCTTAAACCATGTAACCACAAATTCAGGTATATTGTGTACCATTCCTTCTTCTAGTGAATTAGATAGCTTTATACTTGATACAGGTGCTACTGATCACATTTGTTTCTCTCTTAAATTTTTTCAATGCATCAAAAGAATTCCACCCATTAATTTGAAATTACCTAATGGAACCATTGTCACAACTTGCTATGCAGGCACCATAGTTTTTGATCAGAATCTGTACTTAACTGATGCATTGTATTTTCCTAATTTCTCATTTAATTTGATTTCTGTGCCTAGACTAACCTCTCATCTGCACTATAAATTGATTTTTTATAATGACAAATGCATGATACAGGACAGTTACTCAAAGATGATGATTGGTACAGCTGAAATGAATCATGGTCTCTACATTCTCAAAACACCTGCTGTTAGCTTAGGACAGATTCAAATTTTACCTAAACTTGCTTGTATTCATTCTGTTAATACCTTACAAACACCTAAAAGTGATGATTGTACTTTGTGGCATAGAAGATTTGGCCACCCTTCTGATGTAAAACTCCTTGAAATCAATAAAAATTTTCCTTTTGTTACATTGTCCAAATCTCATTTACCATGTGATATTTGTTTTTATGCAAAACAGAAAAGATTACCCTTTCACAATAGCAATCATATTTCATCTAATAATTTTGATCTTGTCCACATGGATATATGGGGACCCTTGTCCATTCCTTCCATGTTAGGATTTAGATATTTTCTCACTATTGTGGATGACAAATCTAGATTTACTTGGCTTTATTTCATGAAACTAAAATCTGAAGTTTCTATGCATATTCAATCTTTTCATGCTATGGTCAAAACTCAATTTAATGCTAATATTAAAAGTATTAGAAGTGATAATGGTCCTGAGTTTTTACTAAAAGAGTTTTACTCCAAAAATGGTATTTTGCATCAATGCTCATGTGTAGCTACACCTCAGCAGAATGGTATAGTGGAAAGAAAGCACCAACATATCTTAGGCATAGCTCGTGCTCTCTTATTCCAATCTAACCTACCTAAAATTTTTTGGTGTCATGCTGTAGGTCATGCTACACATATCATCAATAGATTGCCTTCTCCCTTTCTTAATCAAAAATCACCTCATCATATGTTGTATAACACATTGCCTGACATTGAAAATTTAAAGGTTTTTGGTTGCCTAGCTTTTGCTTCTACTTTACAGTCTCATAGACACAAACTAGATTCTAGATCAAGGAAGTGTGCTGCCCTTGGTTTTAAACCTGGAGTAAAAGGGCACATCTTATTTGATCTAAAATCTAGAGAACTTTTTCTGTCAAGAGATGTTACTTTCTTTGAAAATATTTTTCCTTATTCTTTAACATCATCAGTTGTGGATACATCAACATCTTCTACATCCACACACAATCAGATCACTTATGATGATTCAGATTTTTGTCAACATCTCATCACACCTGATACTCCTACTCAACCACTTAACTCATCTCATCCATCTACTTCAAACACTAACCAAAATCCACCCACTACTTCACTTGATATCACTTCTCCACTGCCTTCACATATCTCTAACACACCTACCCCTGAACCTCCTACTATTCCTCCACCTATTAGACAATCTCTCAGACAATCTAAACCACCGCAGTATCTCCAAGATTATCATTGCAACCTTATCACTGAGAATTTCCATGATTCATCCACTGCTGCTTCTCAATCATCATCTCAGTGTAAGTACCCTTTATCTAATTTTGTTTCTTATCAAAATGTTTCTGCTGCACACAAACACTTTGCTCTCAATATATCCACCCTTACTGAACCAACATCATATGAGGTGGCAATGTGTGATGACCAATGGAGAACTGCTATTAATTCCGAATTGACTGCCCTGGTAAAGAACAAAACTTGGATTCTGACCAAGTTACCTCCTCATAAGAAGACTATTGGGTGTAAATGGGTCTTCAAACTCAAGTTACATGCAGATGGTTCCATTGAAAGACATAAAGCAAGACTGGTTGCCAAGGGATATACTCAAACTGAAGGTATTGACTACATAGATACATTCAGTCCTGTGGTCAAAATGACAACAGTGAGGACTTTCATGGCTGTTGCAGCTGCCCAAAATTGGCCCTTATTCCAGCTTGATGTGAACACTGCTTTCCTTCATGGTGACTTACATGAAGAGGTTTATATGCAACCTCCACCTGGCCTGCATCTTGATCAACCTGACTTGGTGTGCAAGTTACAAAGGTCCCTATATGGGTTGAAACAAGCCAGCAGACAGTGGAATGCAAAGCTAACTGAGACCCTAGTTGCTTCAAATTATGTACAATCCAAAGCTGACTATTCCTTATTCACCAAGAAAACTGATGCTGGTTTCACTGCAATTCTGGTTTATGTTGATGACTTGGTGATGGGAGGCACTGACATAAGTGAAATCAATGAGTTGAAAGCTCTTCTTGACCAGAAATTCAGCATCAAAGACTTAGGATCTTTGAAATATTTCCTAGGATTTGAAGTTGCCAGATCTGACAAAGGAATTTCTCTATGTCAAAGGAAATACACTTTGGATTTGCTACAGGATACTGGACTACTTGCAGCTAAACCTTGCCCCACTCCAATGCAACCTCAATTACAACTACATAAAGCTTCTGGTGATCCTATCTCTGATCCTACCACATACAGAAGACTCATTGGAAGATTACTATATCTGACTCACTCTAGGCCAGAGATTTCTTATGCTGTAAGTAAGCTTAGTCAGTTCTTAGATACACCTACAGATGCACACATGCTAGCTGGACTCCATGTTCTCAAATTCCTTAAGAACAACCCTGGTCAAGGCTTGTTTTTCAGTTCATCATCATCACTAACCCTCAAAGGTTTTTCTGACTCTGATTGGGGGGCATGTCCAGATACAAGGAGATCAACTACAGGTTTTTGCTTCTTTCTTGGTTCATCTTTGATTAGCTGGAAAAGTAAGAAACAATCAGTTGTCACCAGATCTTCATCAGAAGCTGAGTATCGAGCCTTAGCTCAAGCTGCATGTGAAGGACAGTGGTTATTGTATCTATTGCAGGACTTTCTTATACTCCATGAAGCACCAATTCTCATATATTGTGACAATAAATCTGCAATGCATATAGCTGCAAATCCTGTTTTTCATGAGAGGACCAAACATATTGAAATTGATTGCCATGTAATTCGAGACAAGGTCCAAGCAAACATCATACATTTGTTGCCAGTCACTTCTAAGGAACAAATAGCAGATATCTTCACCAAGTCTTTACACCCAGGTCCCTTCCACTTGCTTCAAACCAAGCTTGGAATCATTGACATATATTCCAGCTTGAGGGGGGATGTTAATAATACATGAACTATGCTTATCTTACAGTTACTTGTACCACAAGTTAACGGCTTCTCTAGTTAGTTAGTTGTTGGATATAGGTTGTTAAGAGTTGGTTGTAACTCCTTAACCATAGTTAGTTATGACTGAACTCTATATATTGTAAAGCATAGCTATTGTACTTGGTAACTTGATGAATAAAAATTTTCTCTCTGTTACTCTCTCAATTACTCTTTCTTCTCCATCAAGTAACATTCAAGTTCTTCATCTTGTACCTTGCAAGATCACTTTCATGGCATACTTAGTTCACATTCCTCATTCTTTACAGTAATTTTGGTCACCGTCGCAATGGATGGACTGCAAATTAAAATGATTTTTTTAGTAGAAGAGCCACCTTATGATGTGATAGAGAAATAATGTCTCCATCTATTGTGTTCTTTAGCAAAAAGATTTGAATCAATATAAAATTTTAGGCACAAGATTTGAACACGCACACATATAAAAATACATATTATTTGATATTTTGTATCTTTTCTTATTTTTGTGTAAGCGTCCAAATACTATGTCCAAAATTTTATGACTACATAAGATCGTTTCTCTCTACAAAATTGATTTGTTGCTCTTTTCCGTCCGCGCTACCTCAACTTCCCGAACAATTAAACCATAACTTCAAGTCATGATGTACCAATACTCTGCCCATGGTAGCATAAAATCAAGTCTTGGGCTGATCAGCTATGACACATTGCAAGAAAGTCTCAAGGCAAAGGTTAATTACCTCTTGTTTGTCCTTGTAGCTTAAACAACTCTTGCCAAAGTTGCTAACAAAGGCGGGTTGTATTTTTTTTTCTTGTAACAATTGTATTAATTAGTTATATGTAATATTTTTATCAACTGAACTATGCTAATGAGACTAAAAATTTTGTTAATTAGTTATGTAGTTTAGTTAATATCACTATAAGAAAATAAACTAAGCGAAATGTGACCTTTAGAATTGAGTGAATGAGAAAAAGTTTATTACAATTGGTGTAAGATTAATCAATCACTTTATCAAGAAAAAGAAAATACAATGTAATTAATGACGACAAAAATATTTCTCCATCCAAACACACTTTAGTTTATTTTTTTATAGTGATCTTAACTAATCGATCTATAAGACTTTTAACTAATGTGTAACTAATGCTTATCGACTTTTAACTACATATTTAGCACAATATCAAACAATATTAGCCATGTCACTCTCAAGTTAAAACATCCACCTAAAAATATGTGGATATAAATTGACAATGTGCATATTTTTATTTTGAACAAAACTATAAAAATCAATTCTTCGAGTTTTGTGAAACAAAACAAAATAGAAAATAATTAAGTATTAAACTAAAGTTTCCTTAAAAAAAAAAGTATTAAACTAAAGTTAAAATTGTTGCCTCGTTATTAAAAATAATCTTATTCAAAAACATTTTTCATTAATTAATCAAATCAAATTCAAGTAGACTGGCCTTTCGGTCAAACTTGTTTGCCAAAATAGTCCAAGATAGTTTTAGGCCATAGCATCTCCAGCGGTCTCTTTTTACGGTTTCATCCGCCAGCATGGCATACTTGAAGTTCCACTTTTTTCTCTTTCCTTTCGTTAGAGTCCGCCAACTGGAAAGACTATTGCTTCAGGAAGGTACGTTCGTGAGGATGGTTTTCTGACAGCTTTCAATATAATAATAGTTGAATGTCAACATCAAAGCACTTGCCTTTGCTAATTGCATACAAAATTTATATTTAAAATTCTAATAAAGTTGGATACAAATAAAATATTAATATATAATATATAGTTGTGAGACCAAATATAAGTTCTTTAAAATTGCACCATTGGAGCAAATAATGAGTAAGTTGCTTCAAAGTGATGTGGTATTGTGGAGTCCATCCAAAAAACCCAAAATGGGTTGCACCATTGAAGGTGCTCTAAGTCCTTCAAAGGTGGTCCGTCCGTTGGAGCCTTGTCAATAACGACATAGTACGTTGTATATTTTATGGGAGTAATATTACGATAATAGAGTAGCTAGACAAGAAATGATAAGCTATATAGTATTTTTTTTTTAATATAAAATAGATATAATTATAGAGAGTAATTTATCGAATTTTATACGATGTAAATGGGTGACAAACTTTCTCTAAGAGTTTTAACGCAGTTGCATTCTCAAGTTAGTGATCGAACCAAAAAATTTGGTTAAGTTAAAAGAGACTCATGTCATCTAATTTAAGCACTAATATAAGCTATAGTATTTATTGTTGGCGCAGCCACTAAACACACAACACAGATCCACACGGATCTATAAGCACTCAGCAGATCCACACGGATCTATATGCACACAGAACTGATCCACACGGATCTATAAGCATTAAACACTGTTGTGTGCACAAGAGAAGAAGATGATAACACACACACAATTGAGAGAATAAGAGAGATTATAAAAGTTAAAGAAGAAGATATTAGAGAAGAATCACAACACTTGTTATTATTTCATCAATGATACAATGGTTATATAGGCTATAACTTGCACACTAAGCTACAGTTGTGCACTAACTGTCACTAACAGAAAATCAGTTACAACCATAACAAACTTTTCTCTAAAAACACTCTAACTAAACTCCGTTACTTGTATCTCAAGTAACTGAAAACAAACAATGAAATTAATGACAAAACAATGAATTACAAATCTCAACATTTATAACTTATTGTGAGTTGTTTTATTAATCATAATTTATTGTTTGGTGAGCAAACAAATTGTACTTTTTTAATCGATCATATCACTATGATTAAAATCTTATCATATGATGAAAGTTGGGATTGGAATTTGCTGACTTTGAAGCGGGAAAAGCAAGCCATTAGATTAATTTTGTTTGTCTGATCAATCACACGCACCCAGTTATGCCATGTGTCATGCTCTCCTTTTTTTTAAAAAATAAAATTAATTGTTAAAGTTAATAAACCAATCTGAACCAAATAAAAGAAAAGAAAGCATCTTCTTCCATGTCGCTGCCCCGATGAAATCCACTACTTTTAGGTTGGTCTTGCCTCCGATTCACTTGCAAAAAAAATTAAAGTGAGTACATAGTTTGAACCTCATCATCGCCCGTAAATATTTCAAATGATGCTTGCTATTTTCTTCTAAAAAAAATAGAATGATAAAAAATTCCTCATTCACTGGTGACTTTTTAAAATCTCATATAATACAAAATATTTATAGTAAATACAAATAAACAAAATGAATATAAAAAAGTAATGCATGTTGGGGGTTAATAAAGAGAATCAAAGATTGTCGGAGAAAAAAAGAAAGAATCAAAGTGTTACTCGATTGTGAAGGATGAACATCAAGCATGTTTACATAGAGATTAATAAATAGGGGCGTCTCCGACTTTTTGGAGATCCCGTGAGATTATTAAAAATAGGCCCTAATAGAAGAAAAAATGCAAAAAACAAAAAAATCAAAAAATTTGTCATCGATTTGAATTAAAAATAACATCAATGACACTAAAAAAAGTTTGATAAACAAGACAATCTCTATTACACGCCTCTCTCTATTTGATAAAATTATAATATAACAATTAACTATAAAGTGCCTAAAACATTTATTCACAATAGAAAATCTCTTTTAGGACATTTTGTAACTAATAAATCTCTCATTTTAGAATAAAGAGAATCTCATGTATTTGAACTCCACAATCTCTCATTTGGAAATCTGTAATCCCTAGTTTTATACCTTTAATTTACTAATACTACTACCCTATAATTATTTAGAGGCCCCTATTTTTATGAGGTCTTATGTCATCGCACATGTCGCACATGTGGAAAAGACGCCTCTGTTAATAGAGTGGTGGATGATCTTGCTATGTAAGAGAATGATACTAGTTTCTTTGATCAGTCTTCGGCTGCAGTCAAATTAATTTTAGGCCTCATTTAGAATATCTTATTTTTGAATATATGCAAATAAATAAGTTGTTATGTTAATTTATAAGTTTCCACTAATGAAAACTGTATTTTTATCAGTTATTTTTTCATCTACTTTGACAAAATTATAATAATGCATAAAAATTTATTTATTTGCATAAGTTAAAAAATAAACTATTCCAAATGGACCCTTAGATATTTCTTTTTAGACGTCTCCACTCCTTGTTTGATTTTACTATCATTTCAATTAATTTAAATGATGTGAAATATTCACTTTCCTAAATTACTGATCTTAACAAAGGAATTTGACTGAACACCTTTACTTAGATTATTTATTTCAACAATATATTGTTGCATCCACAAGACTCAACCCTATATTATGTGTTAAGAATGTTCAACATTAAGAATGTTCAACAAAGGAAAAAAGAATTGTGTTTTAATGCAACTTAAAAATTGAATTTGAATTTTAACAATCAAAATTCAAAATAAAAGGCCGTGTGTATTTGGTAAACTCCTCCTCATTCCGAATGCAATATATATCTACGAGCTGGAACTCTTTTAAACAGCTTTACGAATCTTATCATCTAAAGTTGGAGCATCCACAACCACAAGTGCAAAAAACTAAGGTACGTACTATTTTTTTTTTTTTTACAACCATTATTTAATAGTAACAATCTCCATCGGTGTATATCTATTCGGCACACAATGTAAAATTCTCTCTCCAAACCATATTTTTTTCATACACAAAAATCAAAAATTGAATTAAAAATGGCCAGATCCTTTTTCACTTGAACTTAACCACATGTTGGTAGAGGTACAAGCTACTTAAGTTGCCATAAGGCTTCTAGAATATTGTTATGCTTTATTCTAGAGAACATTCTATTCATCCATAGATATTTATAGTTACATTACATATATTCATTTTTATTTTCATATAAAGTCACATGAGTGTCATTATTATTATTATTATTATTATTATTATTATTAATTCTGACTATAAAAGTCAACAAAACATAATAATCAAGCTTCTTTTTTCTTCCAATGATTGTGGTGTAGGATGCAACAAGCATTAGACTAAGTCAAATTTATCTGCTGAATGATTCCACATTCCACTATCACCCACATTAATTTTTCTTCATAAGAACCACTAATATTATGAAATTTCACAAGAAAAAGAAAACATGCATCTATTATACAAAATTGTTTTCTTATTAATTCTAAGCACTTCAAGTGCAAAATCACAAGACCCTTTAGGTGAATTTTGCAACAAAGATACAAACATTAGCAGTGGGGGAAAATTATCAACTAATATTGATAAACTCTTAGCTGAATTAGCCCTTAAAACACCTTCCACTTTCTTCATTGCTACATCATATGGTGATAACAAAGACAAAGTTTATGGCTTAGCTCAATGCAGAGGAGATGTTAACACACAAGATTGTTCCAATTGTATTCAAGATGCAACAAAACAAATCCGACAACGTTGTCCGAACCAAGCCGACGCAAGGATTTGGTATGATTATTGTTTTTTAAGGTATAGTAACAAGAGTTTCATTGGTGAAGTTGATACATCTTTTGGTATATTTTATTTTAATGTTGAAAATGTAACTGATTCTGAAGTTTTTAACAAGAAACTTGGAAATTTAATGGAACAAATTAGAGGAGAAGGTGTAATGGCTAAAAATAAAGGGCTTGGAAAGGGAAAAAGTGTGTTGTCAACATTTGTGACACTTTATGCATTGGTTCAATGTACTAGGGACTTGGATGAGATATCTTGTGCTCAATGTTTGGCTATTGCAGTGAACAATTTTCAAACATTTTGTAATAATCGTAAAGGTTGTAGGGTTTTATATAGTTCTTGTTATGTTAGATATGAATTGTACCCTTTTTTCTTTCCTCTTGATTCAACCAAAACAAAACCTTCTAATATTGGAAAGGTTATTGTTTATCCTTAAATGATATGTCATGACAAAAGTATAGCATTATTGGTTAATGCTCAAGTGTATTGCTATGTATCAAGTCTCAACCTTTGAACATGAAATTTGTATTTGAAAAAAAAAAGGAAGATGAAGAAGAATAAGATGAGTTTGTTTCATTAGTATGCAATTTTACATTACTTAAATTATACCTTAACGTAGAGAAATACTGAAATTACTAAATCGGACGTTATGGCCGAGGTTCAAATCTCGATCCCTCCATTTTATGTGTTGAGTTTTTGATGGTTTGTCATTTCGTCTATCTACAAAAAAATATTATGCAGATAGTTCAACAACCACATCAACCTTAGTTTTCTTGTTAACAAAAAGATGATTATTGCGAGCTTTTAAAATCATCTAAATTAAATCATCACAAATAAGATGTTTTAATTAAATTAAAATGACAAAATATGATTCTTTTCTTTCCGTTCTTTCCCCATGCCGGCCCTAATTCTCCAAATTCTCCAAGTCCTCTTTGTTCATTATAGAGGGGTGATTTTGGGTCACTTTTGGCCTAGAATCACTCCCTCTACACCTTTTTTTTTTTTTTTCTTTTCTTTTAATATAAATAAGTGATTTTCACATAGATTAAGTTTTTCTTTTGTGTTTTTTTGTGATTTCCTCGTCTAAGTGCGGTGTTGTGTTGGTCATCGTCTTGTGCGGCGTTATTTGATTTGTGTTGTTGCGGTGTTCATTTGACTCTTCTCGAAAGATTATCTTCAGTCAATTACAGATTCAATCAATGATTTGAGCATCAACGTTGCAGATCCGGAAGCATGGATATTCCGGTGATTTTAATTTTATCATATTATTTGTAGTAGGCATTCTTACCAATTTAAATAAAGTAGTTAAAAAATAATTAAATCAACTAATTTTTATTTATTTCAATCTAAGAATAATTACTAAGTAGTAAGTACCAGTTATTTTTTTCCTTAAAAAATCCTTTTTATCAAAAAATGAAGGGAGATATACCCATTTTTCATTGATCTTCAACATACTATGCTCTCAAACCTTGCCTTATCTAATAACAAATTATTTTATACATACATAAATTTCATTGAAAAGTAAGGGAGATACCCATTTTTCATTGATCTTCAACATACTGGTTATGTTATGGCTTCCACTTCATGCCACGTTCACAATATGGTAGGGGGAGTTCATTATAAATAAAAATTTTGATAAAAAATTCTGAAAGTGAGAACTAAACGGATGGGACCCACTTGTTTCAGATCTCTCCACTCTATTTCTCTGTAAACCAAACGGGATGAATTGTCTATTTCTCTTCTCTAAGGGTCCGTTTGGTTCGAAGTTTTTGGAGGGGAGGGGAGGGGAGGTGAGGGAATATTTTAAATTTTGGAGAAGTAATTTACTTTTTTACTCTTAACCTTATAAACTCAAAATAAGGATTAAATTATAATGGATATATTACGTAAAAAAAAAAAAATTAATGGATATATAACAAAAATAAAATCTAATGAGTAGAAAACCTAAATTTTTTTTGTTGTAAAAAAAAAATAAAACCTAGAATTTTAATATTCCAACAAGGATAATTTTGAATTTTAATAAAAAAATGAGGGTAATTTTGTCAACATAATAAATCCCTCTCCTCACCTCCCCTCCCCTCCCTCCTTCTCAATTGAACCAAACAGACCCTAACTCTCTCTTTCCTAACTCTCTCAAACCAAACACAGTGTAAAAGAAAATTAAAACAAAACATTAAAACGAAGATTCTCGGTGACGTTATCATCCTCCACCGTCTTGCCGTCCAACGCCTCCAACCGCCAGACGTAGTCGTCGCCACTTCACCGGTTGTTGTCGTCAAACAATGAACAGGTATACTCTTCTTCCACTTATCACGATTCTGAATCTTCTCTTTAATCGTGTCATGTAGTTTTCTATGTAAAAGCTAGTTTGTGTTTAATTCAATGTATTTTCTATATAACAGGGTGATAAAGAAGACTGTTTCAAATCTCTGTGCACACAAAATTTCAAGGAAATTTTTTTGTTCTGATGTTGTCAAAGTTGCTACTTCCCCTGATTTAGTACCTTCCAATGTAAGGAAATAACTACAGTATATTTCATAATATTAATTATTTTTTCTGTTTTTATATTTTTTATTGTTTAGGTTAAATTGAAAAATGTTATGTGAAAGTTTTAGTGTAGAAAATAAATATTTGTTTGAAAAAAAATGAGAACCGGTTCTAAATTTCGGTTGCAGTTGTGGTTATGCTGTGAACTTTGATATTGGGACAAAATGCGGTCGATTCTGCAGCAACTGCAGGCGTGATGTTGTTGCGGAGATCTCTGAAACCTACCGCAATTTAGAACTATGATTAGAACTTGAGAATTTAGATTCTAGAAAGTGCAAAGTTTAACAATATAATTTTATCATTTGAGTTTGTTTTTGTTTCTAATCGGATCATTTAAAATGGATAGCTCTGAGTTTCTTGTCTGCAGATTGAGGAGTCCTATTTTTGGTTATGAATGAAAAATGTAACCCTATTTCTTTCAAAACTTTTAGGAAACAATAACAAACAACAAGTTGTAGAGTTACTTTTTTGGCATCATGATGAGTTTTTAAATGATAGTCATTTTCAGATTGTAATTTTATATAACTGTTTGCCACTTTGGTTGAGATTTGAGTTCACCATTATGCTTAAGAATAACTTTAGTATCTAGTATTTTATTTTTTACTATAATACCAATTGGATTTTTTTTTTGTCTAGGATAACCAAATGTGATCTTAGAAAATAGAGATTTGTTTTATATTGAATTAATTAATAGTGTTGTGAAGCTATAACTATAGGGTTTGAGGGAGAAAGAATGGGAATATAGAGGAGAGGAGCTCCCTTGAATGCACACCTTTTCTTATTAGTCATATTGACTTTAATACTTACACTGTTTTTTCAATATCAACACACAAAATGTACTACATACACTAATCCCAAATTATCCATTCAATATTACTAAAACTGCGTAAAGACACAAGTACCGTTTGCTTTGGGTGCACGTCAAGCAGAAAGAGAGTAAATAACATTCCCAAACACTCCTCCTGCGCAAGTTGCAAGCTCTTGGTTTAAGTAGGAGCCATAAACAGAACCAACTCACTAGCAAAATAAAACTGCACTAAATAAAAGGAAAAACTATGTGACATGATGATATAATCCTTCTGAGTTCTGGTTTTATGGTGGATTATAGGCTTGTGCTATGTAATGCAGTTTTTGAGTTCTGGTTTTTAGTTCTACATTTGGTGGTTTATTCATGTTACATTGTTTAAAGGGATGATTGTGACGTTTCTTGGTGCTAAGCTTCTTCATAACATGTCTATTGTCATTGTTTCTTCCATACTATTTTTTTTGTCTTTGTGCATTTTCAATTGAATAATTTGCATTGATGAAAATATGCAGGAGCATGAGAAGAAGCCAACTATCCGCAAAATTATTCCAGAATATGATATTGCTATTGTTGGAGGAGGCATGGTTGGCATGTCTTTAGCTTGTTTCTTAGGTATCTTCTTGCAATGGGTCTATGTCAAAGTCGTATTTTTTCTAGACTGCAACATATTTATCATGCCATCATCTACATAACTCATGAGGATGGATTGTTTAGGTATGCTTTATCAGATATCCTTAACTAATCATGTCCTCGTCGGAGTTTAATCTTGTAAGCATCAACTACGATTGTATAATGGCAGCCTTTATCTCAAAGGCCTTACAAAATCCCTAGGATGAGCACCTATTTCCATTTCCCTGACAAACCCTAGAATCTCTAGTTTTTGTCACCTCCAAGCCTAAGGAACTTATGTATGAGATAGCTATTTTGCACGTGGCAGTTGTATTTTTGTATGTGGTAATTATTATTTGGCATGAGCAAGGTGTATTATCGGTTTATTGGATTTTTTTCTTGTGAGTTTAGTCGAAGAAGGAGATTCTTTGTTGGGGGAAAACCCTATATATTGATCCTGTAATCAAATGGTCTATATACCAAATTAAATCAGTAATATATAACCAGTGTTCTCTCTGTTTGGTTCTTGTGGGTAGGAGGAAGGGAGGGAGGTGGAAATGGTAAAATATAAGACAATCATACATTGAAAATAAATGTAGTTATCTAATTTATGATGATGACGATGAGTATTAACAAATCTGGCCAATTGTTTTGTTTTTCCAGCTAGTATGCCAATGACAAAGCAGTTGAGTGTGGCAATTATTGACAGCAATCCAGCTCTGGGTAGTGGCTTGTGCATCAAAAAGGAAGACCCCCCCGATCCTAGAGTCAGTACAGTAACTCCTGCTTCTATATCATTTCTCAAAGGTATCCAGTTTTTCATGTTTGTTTTTTATTATCGCGGCAGTGTTAATTAAAAATTCTCTCTTTTGCAATTTTCGTTAAAACAGAAGAGAAAATGAGGATAGTACAATTATGCAGAGGATATTATCTAAAATAGAATAAACAAGGTAGATGATGATGAAACATATATAACATGTGGTAATTAGACCTGGTTGACTAGTGCATTTGCTTCAACACAATGACGTTTTGTTTTAAAGTCCTCTTGATACTTGATCTATTTCCAGATGCTGGTGCTTGGGAATATGTTGAGCAAAACAGACATGCTTATTTTAAAAAAATGCAGGTACTTTTTATTTCTCATTCATTATAATGATTTAAATTTTAAATTATATATATTTCCAATGATGGATAAATTTTTGAAGTGCAAAGTTGTTGGGGGTTATTGAGGGAAATTAAGTCAGATGTTGTGCACATAGATGCTATTCTCTCAGTTTATAGGTCATTTGTATGATTGTTTGCAGCAAGATTAAGTGAGCGTAGTTGGTATTTTGATTGATAAACTAGGCTCTCATCCAATATTTTGAAAAATGAAGTCTTACAAGTTTTGTTAATCTGTGGATGGGATCTCCATGACAAGCCTGATGAATAACTCTGTCCAACATAAAGGAAGTGAAAGGGTTCGCTTTAAAATACAATCATTTTTCTACTCTTGATGCTAAACTGAACCAAAGATATGCCTAAAGCTTGACCTTTTTAGCCAAATAGACCTTCAAAATAGTACAAGGTTAACTTGTTTGGTCAATATATCTTTATCAGGCTAGGCCCAATATACACTAGACCATAGGTCCCTAGCGAACAGTGTGACCTATCGTCACCCTTTCCCTTAGTTATTAGTAGTATTAGCATTGTTGTTTGTGGGCTTGAGCTTTCACTAGTAGCATTAGTATTTGACCTAATTATCATAATTCATTAGTGTGATTAGGAGTGCTAGGATATCATATAACGGCACATTCCATTCATAAATTATTTTTTCAGTCCACTTTTAGCCATCTTTCTTTTACCTTATCAAAAGTCTAAACCCTAAAGTTTCAACAAAACATCTTCAAACATAAAATTCTTAGATTAACTTGAAAAAAAGAACAATCTTTCACAAGAAACTAAATAATTTGATGTTTCAAAATGCGATCAAGCTCTCAAATTTGATAGGCCTACTTGTGTCAATATGTCAATTGATCCATATAGCCAACTCCATCATGTGGAATAAACGTTTGGTGGTTCTTGTAATATTTATTTTCCTAATTTAAGAACATAAACTCATTTAAACAAATGCTTTTCATGTACTTCTTGCTTCAAGGTAGTACATTCTCCTTGTGCCCTAGAGATGCCTTTTTCCTTTGACTACATTATTTATTTCATTATTCAAAATTGCATTCTTTTGTATCTCTCTGCAGGTCTGGGATTATACTGGTTTTGGGTATGCTAGATACGATGCAAAAGATGTAAATAAAGACTTTCTAGGGTAAGGGTAGACATGTTATATAGTTGAGCAAATATCTTTGGAAACAACTATCACATTACTAATGACAAAAATATGATAAACCAGGTGTGTAGCAGAAAATAAAGTGCTTCATAGTGCCTTATTGTCGTGCGTAAAGGTATCACTTATATTGGCAGTTTATGATATGGAGTATATGGTTGATTGCGATGTAATATTGTGAGAACAAATATGAATTATATTTATTGACTTTGAGCTGATAGTATGCAACGTTTTATGATGATATAAAAGGGAAAAAGAGGAAACAAAATGGACCCTAATTCTGAAATATAAATAATAAATAGCTACCAATATATAATCCCCTAATTTAAAGGAATTCAAAATTAATTCTCCTAATCTTTTTGCAGCATATTAACACTTTCCCTCAAGCTTCCATTCCCAGCTTTGATATAATGTCATGAAATCTTCGATTACCTATCCCCGTTTTTAGAACATCAGCCAATTGTTCTCTTGATGGAAACACAGGTCATATACGCCTTCTTCCAATTTTTCTTTACTAAACACCTGTTAAATTCAATATGTTTTGTCCTATAATGTTCATAGGCTTCTAAGAAATATTGGCAGCTGACTTCTTGTCACAATAGAGCTTCATAGGACTCTCCAATTCGACTCTTATCATCTAGGATAATCTTCAGTTTCAGCCAAAGTAGTTCACATAGTCATTGGGAAGTAGCCCTCAGTTCTGATATGTTGGTATGGTCGTGTCACCACATTGTGCTTATTTCCCTTCACATCACCAAAATACCCCAAGTACCAGAAGTTGATCATCTGCATAGTCAACACTGGTATAAGCTTTTGAGGCTAGACTAGAGCATCATTCTTCTTGAACAAAATTACTTTCTGAAGAGATTTTTTTGGATAGAGCATCAATTGTCTGTATAACACTCATCAAATATGTTATGTCTAGCCTAGTGTGAGCAAGGTATATGAACCTTCGGTGCATTTTCTTGTCATGGTCATGGATGATACTGTAAGTTAAAGTAGAGTGACAAGATTTGATTGAAGTGATCTCTCATCACATTGTCTATTCTAAATTATTTTATCTTGACCCCAACTTGTCTTAGTTGGGGAAAACAATGCTGACTTTAGATATTTGTTGGAGTAGGAAGCGCCATGTAACTGAAGTGCAATCACCAATTATTGGATACCGTTGAAATATCTCTTATTTCCGGCCTTCTCATATTTCCTCTTTCTTTCTTATGTAATAAGTAATTAGGAAACCTTGTAGGCGTTAGTCACCAGATTTAATCCCCATAACCAAGGGATTCTGATTGTACACTTATTATAATATATTCACAAGGTTGAGAATCAATCTCTAAGCAATTCAGTATCAATTTTAGTCTCATACTCATAATGATGAAAATGGACTTCATTAAATAAGAAGTCTCATCTTTTCATATTCTTTCTCTAATTTTCTACTACGTGCTAAGATACCATGTCTCCTAATAATAGTATTCTTGCAAGTAACAGTGTAAAATGTAGCTGAGATGAAATACTTTCTTGTCCCTGGCTGTTCTGGTAATTTTATGTGATTGTACAAATTAACTTTTATGTCACTAATTTTAGCTATCTTTTGGCTGCTTTAATGGTTTCTCGATCAAGGACTTTGCTAGTTATATTTTCATCGAGTTGAATATTTTATTCCATGGCACGACTCTTTACATTACATTGAGAATTACAAACTTCTTGACAGGATTCTGATTTCAAGACAACATTCTATCCATCGAGGTTAACTTCAATGACTTTGAATACAAACTCTATATCCACGGTGGAGAAGAATGCGCCATCTAAAGAACCATCATCTGCTCAAGGTCATGCTTCAAAGCTGCAACTTAGTGATGGAAGTAGCATATATGCCAAGTTGGTGGTGAGTGAATTTTTTTTACCTGTTATGTTGAAATACTCCAAGTAGAGACAAAATCATATCTGGTGCCCCATTAGCAACTGTCTGATTTTTATAATTCAACACTCCCCTTAGTCTCGAATATAAGCAACATAATATGTTTGGTGGTCTAAAATATAAGCAAATGTTAATTAATTCTACCATATTTATTGTCATTATTTCTAAATTACCCTTCAATTAATTTAGATTTTATTTTCCAATAACTCTTATTCTCATGGAACAAGTTCCCTTGAGGGGCAATTTGGAAAATACGTTTAATTGTTTATTATCCGGAGAAAATTAGTGAGATTTGCCAATTTTGTGTTAAAGTGTTTTTTTTTGGTTATACTATATGAAACTGTAGTAGTATTATACAATTGGAGTCTAATTACATGGATACTTGTTCTGAAGGTTGGGGCTGATGGAGGAAAATCGCGTGTTAGGGAATTAGCAGGATTCAAAACAACTGGATGGAATTACTCTCAAAATGCAATCATCTGCACTGTAGAGCATACCTCTGATAATCATTGTGCGTGGCAACGGTTTCTACCTAACGGTCCAATTGCACTTCTACCAATGGGTGATAAATTTAGCAACATTGTTTGGACCATGAGTCCACCAGAGTCAAACAACCGCAAATCAATCACAGAGGAAATGTTTTTGAAGGATGTTAATTCTGCTCTTGATTATGGATATGGACCTCATCCTACGTCAAGCTCATTAGGAACTGGGGACATGTTTTCTTGGCTTAAAATGGATGCAACTTTATCAGCTAATGAATTGTTTGAAATTCCTCCAAAAGCAATAAGATTGGCGTCTGAAAGAATGGTGTTTCCTCTGTCTTTAAGGCATGCCAATTCATATGCATCGAAACGTGTGGTTCTAATAGGAGATGCAGCCCACAATATCCATCCTCTTGCTGGTCAAGGTGTTAATTTGGGTTTTGGAGATGCATTTTCTCTTTCAAGAGTTATTGCAGAGGGAATTGCTTTGGGATCCGATATTGGAGAGGTATGTTATGTCTTTGATGTTTATATCTCAGTGTTCATAAGATTAAGACCCTGTTTAGATTAACAACTTATTATGAGTGCTTATTTATAAGCAATTTTTATAACAAAAGATAGAATAAAGTCAAACTGTTTTCATATAAACTATAAGCTGTTTTCATAAGCTATCCCGAACAGCTTATTCAAACAAGTTGAAAACAGCTTATAGACATGTCATAAGCTGTTTGCTAAGCTCTCCTGAAGAGTCTAACAAGTGCTTATGCTAATAGATAAGTTCAAATATGCCAATTCAAACAAGTCCTAAGTAATTGCCTAGTGACCCATATTGGAGGTGTATGTTATGTCTCCGATGCTTTTAACACGGCACCTTGGACTTCTCTAAGGTGCCTACCAGCTCAGCTAGTGAAAGGAGCTTATCCCCTCATTTGCACGGCACTAAGCAGAACATCGAAGGAGGGTTTTGGCCAGTTTTCAGAAAGTCCTCAAACTCTTTCCCTCTTTTCTAAAAATGATATGGTTATTTCATCTTCTTAATGCTGGTTTGCAGGTAAATTTGTTAAAGAAGTATGAAGCAGAGAGGAAACCAGCAAATATTACAATGATGGCGATCCTTGATGGCTTCCAAAAAGCTTACTCTATTGATTTTGGACCTTTTAATTTTCTGCGAGGCGCAGCCTTCAATGGAGCAAACTATATATCACCACTCAAGAGAAGCATAATTTCTTATGCTTCAGGGGAGAATAAATTGCCTATTTTCTTCTGAACATAGAAATGTAGTTTATATAAAATCATCTTTGCTTTACTGCAGTTTACTCATGGCCAATTCCTTTTTGTATGTTACTATTATGCATCGATCAAAATAAGTTTTGGCCAAAGGTTCGGCAACACCATAGTTTTATTTCTTCGTTCATAGGGTTTAGGATGAATCAATGATTCAGTGGCCATATTTATTCTCTGTATCCTTGTAAAGTTTCTATGCAACAATGGATTCTATGCTGTTTTTTTTTTAAAATGTTACTTCAAGTTGCATTTGTTGTTATAGCATATTATGTTTTATATGCAACCAAAAAAGAAAAAAATATATTGTTTTATGTTTCATATTTATAAGTTTGTTCAATTGATAATTTTACCAAACACTTTAAATTTATTCGGTTAGTTTTTCTGCTACAATTAACTACCTTTGAATGTTGATATGTGCATATTGTACAACAGTAAACAGTCTCATTGAATTGTTGTGATTAGCCGACAATATGGATATGTATTTAGCTACTTAAATTTAAAGGGAAAAATTCTAGTTTAATTGTTGGCATTTTGTGGCTTATATGGAAACGAACACCATCATTGTACCCTATACAGATCCTTTGCACCGAGAATAGGACCTGGATTGGATGCATTCATTTTAGCTGTGCAGTCATGTAGTCAGCTAATTTGATAGTCCAGATTTAAAGCTCAAAAAATACATAAAATGAACAAATAAAAATGTGTTGTTGAGATTCACCTGCAGTTTGACTGCAGGGAATCCAGGTCCCATTTTATTTGAGGATAAAAAGAGAAAAAGAGAATGAACTTATTTCAATATGGATTTGTTTGCTTAATATTTGTAATTGGAGCAAAAATAATTATTTTCTCCGAGTATCTCAGTTGAAAAATTATATAATTTTAAAAAATGTACCTTTTCTGTCTTTTGTTATAGAAATCTCTAGAAAATTTACTATTATTAAAAAAAATTAGAGTAATAAATTTGTCTGTAACTATGGACCGTCTGATTTAAATATGATGGATATTAAAGTATATATTTTGTTCATTATATATAAGAGGTGTATGTCATTTTGTCTGTGACTATTATTTAAAAAAAGTTGTGTTAAATTTGTTTAAAGTGGATTTTTCATTTCCAAGGTATTAATAAGGGATATATTTAAATAAATAAATAAATACATTGCACATTGTTTTATATTTAGGGACAAATATTTTTGTAAGAGTTGTATACTTAAGGATGCAAGTCTTAAAAATAAATGACTATTTTTTCAAATTTATTAAATAATTGATGTATTTAATTTATATTTTAAATCAAATACACCAATCATTCAATAAATCTAAGAAAATAAGTTTTGCTTATATTTAAGATCGGAGTGAGTAAATTAGAGAGAAGAATATTTTTACAAAATAACATTTTCATGTAATGGTGTGTATTCACATTTATCATAAATGTAAAGCGGGATATTGAATTTAAAGTGATGTAAATATTATGTTGTATTGAAAATTGAAATGAGTCACTCATTTTAAAACAGTTTTGTTTGTATAAATAAGACTCTATTTGATTTGCAAAATGTAAGTACTCGACATAACAATACAAAATAGAATAACATATGATAAAATTTAAAATATGACAAAAATAAAAATATGCTAAAAACTCCCTAGACTATTAATAATCCATTAATTTGATTCTAAACTATAATTTTCTCCCACGTTATAAAAAGAGTTGAGAGACTAAATTAATATATTAATAATAATTTAAAAACTATTTAGTATATTTTAATAATTCAAAAATTAAATTGAAAAATAAAAATAATTTAAAGATCAAATTGATGATTTATTCCCATGCCTTACGCACAAAATTGACTCCTTTTCTTGAAAAATTTCTCTGTTTTTTTTTATTGAGTCTAAAAGATGCGCAAAGCAAGTCAAAAAGTCCTTTCACTCGTTTAGACACAAAAACGCTCTTAGAAGCAAAATTCCACTAAAAAATCACAAAAAACCCGCCACTAATCACGCACCATGCCCAAAAAACTCATTATTTATCATTTCAAAAAAATTTAAAAACCCCAAAAACCCCAACACAATCATCGCCTTCACGTTCTTTATCTTCTTCTTCTCTTCCAACGTGTCACCAACTTCACCATTTTCCACATAAAACCCAACGCATCAACCACAAAAAACACCACCACCAAACCAAAAAATGGAAGACGAACACAATGAAGGAGGTGAAGAGTATTTGTTCAAGATCGTCTTAATCGGCGATTCAGCAGTAGGAAAATCGAATTTACTTTCACGATTCGCGCGAAATGAGTTCGATTCAAATTCGAAAGCGACGATCGGTGTTGAATTTCAGACGCAGATGGTTGAAATTGATGGAAAAGAAATTAAGGCACAGATCTGGGATACTGCTGGTCAAGAAAGGTTTAGAGCTGTTACTTCTGCTTACTATAGAGGTGCTTTTGGTGCTCTTGTTGTTTATGATATTAGTAGAAGAGGTACCTTTGATAGTATCAAGAGGTGGCTTGATGAACTCACAAGTGAGTACTGTTATTCTTACTTTCTTTTCTTAATGTATATGATTATGTGAAATTTTTGAGTTTGATTATATGAAACACTGACACCAGACACGATACTGACTCGAACATATCGAGTTAAAAATTGAGAAAATGAACTAATGGAGTGTAATCATATGTGTTGGCGTCGTGTCAGACTCGAGATATGCCTTCTATGAGTTGCTATAGAAGTTTGATTTGTGGACTGATTTAACTATTTTTAGGAACTAATTTGTACTATTGTATATGTTCTAGAATCTTAACGTTTTATCATTTAGAGATTAATTATTATGGCTGATATGTATATGATTATGTAGATTTTTTAGTTTAATTCTATAAAACACACACACACACTAGATACGATATTTAGAAAAATATGCACCGACAGCATAAAATAATTTTGCATTGTCAACCAATCACAACATGTTTTCCGCCATGTCACACCACTTAACCCCACTTTCTTGATATGATATGGAAGGTTAAACCATTGTTATTGGTTGTCACTGTAAAATTAATTTTCACTGACAGTGCGTGTTCTTTAAACTCCAAAAAAATTGTTGAAAAATGAATTAATTAAGTGTAATCACTTGCATCGGTGCGTGGGAGGGACCGACACGTGTTGGACTTGAGTTGATATGCCTTCTATCAGAATTCATAAGTGTTAGTGATATGAAGAGGTTTGATTTGTGGACTAATTTAACTATTTTTGGGAACTAATTTGTATATGAGTCTTTTTAGAAAAACAAAATTTCCATATATGCAACACTATTTCCAAATTACTAGATACATTAAATTTTTTTTCCCTTGAAATTAACATGGATATAAGGATAGTTTAGTGGCTAAATTTGGAGATAAGGAGTGAAGTGGTTAAGGAGGTTGAGGGTATTTGGAAATGAATACTAGCTTTCTTCCTAAATATAAGGCTTTTTAGAAACACATTTTCCATTTATGTAACACTATTTTTCAAATTACTAGATACATTAATTTATTTTCCTTCTAAATATACTTCTAATTAACATGGATATAAGGATAGTTTGATGGCTGAATTCGGAGTTAAGGAGCAAAGTGGTAAGGAGGTGGAGGGTTTGATCTCTATCCCATCATAATACTAGCAATATTAATATTGGTCGTTAATTTTTTTCTTTCTTTCTAATTACCACTACTAATTTATTTTATAATTCAAAAGTTCTCTATAGTTATTGCTACTATTGTTTAACTTAAAACATTCACTAAAGGATAAGTTAGGAACATCTATACATAAAATGAACATATTAAATCCATTACTACTTTTCATATTGTATATGAAAATGGGAAAAAGTGCTTATAATAAGGGAGAATGGTAATACATTTTCATGAGAGTAAACTAGGTGGACTTTTGATTAAAAAACTAAATTAAATCCATATTAATAGGTGCTTTTAAATCAAAGAGACGTGGATAGGAACTGTGGTACTTTAAATAACAAACCAAATTAAATCCTTATACATAGAGTTGTGTGAGAGATTTTCAGTGGTGCTTGCCACGACCAAAAAAAAATGAAAAAAATTAAACGTTTATGGTTTATATGTTATTCTTGCCAGATAATGAGCTGATCTGGATTTCTTTATTTGATTAGGATATGTATTCATTGAATGATGCTTTAATTTGGCCTCTATACTATCATCACTTTCTCTCATATTGATTCCTAAACTACAGAAATATGATAAGTAGTCCCTAAACTATTTTTAATTCATCAAGTTAGTCCTTGAACTGTCATTCTCTCTTCAATTTCTAATACGATTTTGAGACTAACTAGATGGATTAATAAGGTTTGGGGACTACTCAATATATTTTATTAGTTTAGGGACCAAATTGGAAAGATAGTGATAGTTTAATGACTAAATTGAAGGTTTACTCTTTATTCATTTGGAATTGGAAGAATATCTACCAGGTTTAATTTCCTCCCGGATATGAATGGGAATTTCTTCATTAGTGGTCTGAAATTTAGAAATCATTAAAATGGTATACTAGGTTATTATTATATTTGATAAAACCCTGTTTTTGCTAAATGTACGTATGGCCCTGTTGCTTAATTGTCATTGCTGAGGCCGTGGATGAGATATTTTTATCGATTTCTCAAAGCTAGCAATAAGGCATACACCTCTAGAGACCTTGCAAATAAATTTTTAACAAGGTTAACTATATTTTATCATTAAATGTTGCTAGCACCATGACTGGTTCTTGACTGACTGTATTGTGAATTGTGTAGATGGAATGCTGTGTGTATATTCTTAACTATTTTAATGTATCTTAACTATGGACAACGTGAACTAGTTAAATAAACTTCCATTAGCTTTATCTTATGTTATATTTATCTGACACTATACTCGTAGATTGCGTTTTCTAAGTTTCTTATTGCCTGTAATTATTTTATAGCTGCAAACTTACTGACATCTGTCACTTTCAGAAATCAAAACCTACCTTATGATATATGGCATCAAACTTGCATATTAATTTTATTCTGTTACTTCTTAACCTTAGTACATTATTATATGAGTCAAATATTAGAACACCTTTATTTTATTCTTTGAAAAATACAAGTGTCATTACTTTAAGTCTCAAAACATTTGTTATGACAACTGCACTCCTATTTTTTAACGAACACCGACCTTTCTTACTTGTTGGAGAAATTGTACTCATCTTCTCTGAGGTATGTTTACATTACACATGCATACCCCCTCTATATTGCAAAAATAGAGGAGAATCGAATAAAATTGAAGTGGTTAATATCTTTTACAAAATAGAGGGGTGCATGGGTCATTGAGACATCTAGGTGGGAACAATTTCCCTCTGTATGTTATCAATGCATAGTGTCATCAAATTAATCCTTTTTTTGTGGGACCAAGAGAAATGAGTGTAATCTATTTAGGGTTAATTTGATGAAATTTTATATTATAGGTGGACTAAAATGATCAGGCTTTGCATTATTGAAGATTAAATTGATGTCACAAAAATATTTGGATGACCTAAGTGATGATGCTTAGCATTATTTTCAAACTAGATTCATGATAAAATCCCTGCAGTACCCAAGTTATTTGATACTTATGATGGAAATGGATCTTCTGCAATAGTCACCAATCTCAACTGTTGGATGAAGATTAAAAGGCTTTTATTTTAAATTCGATTTTGTGATGTCAAAATACAAGCTGTCCGATCTTTGTCTAACAGTTGGTAAAAAATTTGGAAGATATAAACTTTTAAAACTTCTCTTGTTTACCTTTGATATTTCACTAATGACATGCCTTAAATCTCTTAATTTATATCTGAGATTTGCTTTCCATACAGTTTCGTAACAGAGTTTGATTCTTGAATAAATTGCAGCTCAAAATGATAGCACCGTAGCAAGAATGTTGGTTGGAAATAAGTGTGATTTGGAGAATATCAGAGAAGTGAGCGTAGAGGAGGGTAAAGCTCTTGCAGAAGAAGAAGGATTGTTCTTTATGGAGACATCAGCACTCGATTCTACCAATGTCCAAACAGCTTTTGAGATTGTCATCCGCGAAATTTACAATAATATCAGCCGCAAAGTCTTAAACTCTGATTCCTATAAGGCTGAATTGTCTGTGAATCGAGTAAGCCTGGTTAATGGGGCAGGATCAAAGAAAAATCTGCTCAATTTTTCCTGTTGTTCTTGATTAGCTTTTAGCTTTGAGTTGAAATCGACTCTTCTTTGGACCTTTCAAGAGTAGTTTGTTGTTCTATACTTCTTTTTCTTTGTTTTGCGACATTTTCTCTAGCTACTATTTTTGCTATTTTGTGTTTCCTTCTTCATTTCCTTCTCCATGTTTAACATTTTATGTTCTTATGACCCTCATCCCATACATTCTTAAAAGAAAAAACGAAAAGAAATGAGAAATGTTTTGCTCTTCCATTGAATAATTTTTTTTACTAACTAAATATTTTCTTTTGTATCTATTAGAAACTGTAACAAAATTTTTGGAGAGAATTGTTTAGTTCTTTCAAGAGTAGTTTGTTGTTCTATACTTCTTTTTCTTTGTTTTGCGACATTTTCTCTAGCTACTATTTTTGCTATTTTGTGTTTCCTTCTTCATTTCCTTCTCCATGTTTAACATTTTATGTTCTTATGACCCTCATCCCATACATTCTTAAAAGAAAAAACGAAAAGAAATGAGAAATGTTTTGCTCTTCCATTGAATAATTTTTTTTACTAACTAAATATTTTCTTTTGTATCTATTAGAAACTGTAACAAAATTTTTGGAGAGAATTGTTTAGGTAGACCAACACTTAAGGCTTCGTTTGGTTGAAGGGAAAGAAAGAGGAAGGAAAGAAAATTCCGCATCCCAATGAATGAATGTGGACTAATGTTAGTCCACATTCATTCATTGGGATGCGGAATTTTCTTTCCTTCCTCTTAATTAAGTGTTGGTCTACCTAAAAGCTTTCAAGAAAATTCTCGATTCTTTGTTTGCTTGTTACTGTATCCAAATATGTTAATATGATAACAAATAAGCTATGGACTTTAGGGGTGAAAGAAATATATATTTAAATGTTGCAAAGTGTTGAGAGAAAATCGCTTCTTGGATGAATATATAGTCAAGAAGTTAACTTTCGAACATGAGTGCTGTCGATAAAAGTTTTAAAATGGGGTAATATGAAAAAATTGGGTGGTGCAAAAAGCCACACCAATTCGGTATCCAAAATACTTGAATATTTGATGTTTTCAAAGTCCATTGGTAATTCAAAGATAAATTGTAAATCCATATATAGAGAATTTCTTTTGGTGCCCCTTATTTTTTTGTATGCCCTTCCATTATTTAAATAGCAGATGTTATAAAGATAAGAAATTTTATAACGGTCACTTACTACTTAAGTAAAAAATCAGCCAGTGATCAACTCTGCATTGGTACATTTAATTTAATGTCTTTTAGAGCTTATGATAACAAATTAAGTACATTTGACCGAAGTAATTTGAAAGAAAATCTTCGGCATTATTGCATGTCTATACTATACGTTCTCATACTTCTGTTTGTGATTCAAATATTAAAAACATTACATTTGAACAAAAATACGTGTCAACCTAATTTTATTTTTTACTAATTAAACTAAAATAGTTATAGTCAGATAAAGTTGCCTTTAACCCTAAATTTTACTCTTATTGTATTATGAAACTATAAAATACTTGTTGTCTCTTTCATTTGTTTCATTATAGGCAGGTTTTTTTGCCTATGATTTTTTTTAATTGAATATTTGTTTTCATATTTATTATATACATTTGAAATACTAATTTTTTGATAAGTGAAACCTTTGATCCAATTTTCAATAATTTTTAGCTCTTTTGTTAAGGTGTCAAAGGCACATGATTGAACGCATGAGACATTTTCTTTAGGAAAACTGTTGGACCTAGCCTATAGGTTACGAAATTTTCTCATCCCACCCCCCATGACTCTTTTTAACCCCCCAATATTCCAATTTTACTCTTGTACAAAAACTTTGGAACGTGTTTTCCGAAGTTTTTCTAGTTCAAATTTATCAAAATTTCGGAAAATACATTCCGAAGTTCATTTTCAAGGCAAAAAAAACTTCGGAAAACGCGTTCCGAAGTTTAAAACTAGGGGCAAAAATGGAAATCCGGGGGGGGGAAAAGAGTCACGGGGGTGGGAAGAGAAAATTTCATAGGTTACCATGCAGTGGTACTAAGATCCAATTCTGACATGTTTGTATTATATTGGTGAGGAATTTATGGTTATCAAGACAATTTTTATACCCTTTTCTTGCGCACCAATTTTATAGAGAATGCAAAATCAAGGGAACCATGGACTTTATCTCTGGATCTGCCACTGTTGTATTCCAAAAATGCACAATATGATCAAGAAAGGATTGTCAAAACAAAGAAACACCATATCTCAACCCATGGAGGAAAATTTGATGGACTTTTAAATTTCAACTGGTTTCTTATTTCAATTTTGTAGCATCTTTACATATCTTGACCTTTTACCTTCAATTAAATCTATCTCAACATTCTTTAGAAGACCATGGAAACCATATTCCACAATAGTTTTTATGCAACTCTTACATAAGCGATGTGTTGAGCCCAAAAAGATGGTTGGAGTGGAAGCGATCCCAAAATTTAGACACATTATATTATGTTGAGTATTAAGAATTATGGACCATGGTTTTAATGACCCTAGGCAAGCTATAAAATTTACAATGTCATATTTATATCAGGGAACCTAGGGTTGTTTTCAATAGGGCGTACAGTTCATTTTGGGATTCGAGGATCATACTTGAGAAAATAACAATTACTATTATGAGTTCTATTATTAAATATTATACAACTGATTTTTTGTTGTTGCTTAGTGTGCGTGTGTGTGTATGCGCGCGCGCATGCGTGCGTGAGTTAAAATAATAAATTATATAATTAATATAAATAAATATTAAAATAGGTCAAACCTGTTATGATCTTGATTGTGAAATTTATTTTAATAATCGAAAGTTATTAGAGAGATTCCAACACACTACAAGAAAATTACCGGACTCAAATCTAGATTCTCGCATGTTCTTATTGTTACTGATTGATACAGAACATTTTTGTTATCTCTCTATGATACGACTAACAATTAAGAGTCAGAAGCGTCGAAGAAACAATGAGCCACTGCTTCTTAATCATAAGAGAGGGATATATATCACATCTCCACTTAAACCCTAAAGATATTGGGTATATGAGTCATCTATCTTATATATCCAATATTTTGTCGACTCATAATTGATGCGAGACTTAATCACTCTCACACTTGTCACAAAATAATTACTATAAGAATAAATGGTAGAATCTATGTTCGAGCGAGAAATTCTTATTCTCTACACATAAGTATGTGAACTATTGTTTCCATGAACATAACTCTGTCAATAGAAACATAATATATAATATGTAGAGACACAAATTCCAACATTGATATACACTTATTTACTTCAAAATAAATTTATAACAATTAAACTATTTGATATTTGATAATTTAAAAAAGTGTGAACTAATCATCACAAACTAACAATTTATTAACAAAATTAACAAATTCTAACTAACTAGTAAGAAGTTTTAACTAACTTCTAACTTTCTAATTACAATTTATTAACACAATTAACAAATTCTAATTAACTAGTAAGAAGTTTTAACTAACTTCTTTCTAATTAAGTGACAAATTAGTCACTAGTCAATCAATATTTCTATAAGGACCAACATTCACACTTCACCGTTGGAAGATACCTTAATCCAAAGATTTAATTAAGTAAAGGACCACATGAAAAGTGGTACATTTGGACTGAATTGAAAGCATGTTGTTGAATGAAAGGGACAATATATAAACATCGCTACATATATATAGCATATAAATAAGTTAAATTAGAATTGTATATAAAATAATAAATAAATGCAACGAGAATGAGCTAAGAGTGACGGAACAATGACTTCAGTGTATATAAATATGTAACACCAATTGATAAAATTGGCCACTGAATGCATAATTAGAGTGGACGATGGACACCAATAAACTAATATATTTTATTGATGTCTATTAATATCTTAGAAATTGAAACTAATGATGTGATTATTAAAAATTTAATCTCATTTTTTATAATACTAACTTAGTGTGGAGATAATGTATTGATCTAAGTAGAAAAAAACTTTAGAGATCAGATACGAACAATCACAATACAAATAATTTTTACGATCTAGCATATTTATAGAAAAGATAATCAATACAGTGATAATATTGTTACTCTTAAAATACCAATTTAAGAATTTCGATGGTGGAACGATTCTTAATTAAGTAACGTATATATTTTTTCTTTTTTGACTTTCACCACCAGTTGAATATAGTTTGGAGATCAGTTCTGCATTAAGTATTTCCAGTCTCATTCTAATCACTGTTGCGAAAGATCGAACCGTGTGTAAGTTTAAGAGTGCAACCTAAGAGGAGGAGGGGGGGGGGGGGGGGTGAATTAGATTTTATGACAATTTTGGTTATTTTAGAGATGTTATGGTAATTTTATTTTTCTTGAAGGTTTGTGATGAATATATGAATGTTATGCAGAAAAATAAAGAGTGTAGGGAAGAGAAAATTGACACAAGAGAATTATAGTGGTTCCCCTATTGGTACATCCACTCCCTTCACACCCTATGAAGGAATTCACTATGACCTTTACAAAGTGAAACAAGAGAACAATCCTCTCTTTTTCACTCTCTTGCTTCCAACAATCCTGGACAGCAAGGTGATTCCCCTACAAAGTGAAACAAGAGAACAATCCTCTCTTTTTCACTCTCTTGCTTCCAACAATCCTGGACAGCAAGGTGTTCTTTTTCTCAAAACCACTTCTTTCCACAAACTAGGAAAACAAGCAATAGTACAGAGTTACAGATAATTGATTACAAGTTTGAATACAAGAGAATTTTGATACAACAAAATTCTAACAATTTGTTTTCACTTTCAATATAACAATTCAGAATAATAAACTCTAAGTGCTGAGGAAATTTTTATTTGATATGAAATTATGCAGGAAAGTTTCTAAGAGTTTTTATGAAAGATTGTGCAGAGAATTGTTATTAGAAAGTTTATGAAAGTGATTGAATGTTTTGAGAAAATTCTGATGTATATTTATATAGAATATGATACCTCTTGGAGTATAAAAATTGCAATGATTTGGAAGAGATATAATAATGAAAAGGTGTGTTTACGTATCAGAATTTTCAAAAACAAACAGAGGTAAATCGATTTAACAAAAGGGTCAATCGATTTCCCCTTCATTTAACGTTAAAAAATTTGCCAATTTACACTTGGTAAATCGATTTCCATATAGGGTAAATCGATTTACCCTTTAGTTTAACGTTCAAAATAATGCAAAATTGAACTAGGTAAATTGATTTACATATGTGGGTAAATCGATTTACCCCTTTGATACAAAGAAAAATTATTAAGTCAGAGACACTGTAAATCGATTTACATAAGAAGGTAAATCGATTTACCTTTCTTAAAACTTGAAAATTATTTCTAAGTTAAAACCTTTTGGATGTGAATCATGCAACATTATTATAGTAATTTTAGAAAGGTTTAGATGAAAGTTTATGAGCACCTAAAGCTTATAATAATGAATTGCATATTGTACCTATAGATTAAGCTCCATATCTTGATCACATCTTCATGAGATATAATTGAAATTTTTTCAACTTGAACACTTGATCATAATCAATCTTTTTCTTCTTTTCACATATTTGTCTTCATCAAAATAACTTCAATCTAGAAGCTTGTCTTCACACTGTGGTCCTCCCTATCAAAGTCAGCGTCAATTACCACTGAATCAACTAACAATTGGTAATAGTAATATATGTTTTTTCCAAGGAATAGTAACATAGATTATAATATGACTTGGATTTAAGTACAAAATTCTATATTTTGGTTATTTTTAGTAAAAAAAGATTTACTAAGCACCAAGTGAGGTACTCTAATCCCAACTAGGTGACACCAAAAACCAAACTATCCCACACTGTAAATTAACCAAAATAGGAGTATATTAGAGAAAACGAAAGTAAAATACAAACATGAGAGACACACACCAAAACCTCATGAAGAAAAACAAAATCAACCGAACCTAAAGAAAAAAAAATAATTCTAACTATTTTGGCTAAAGTCTTCTAAAATGAAACTTGGTGAAAGTCCACCATCAAGGGCAAATATGATCGAATTGGATTTGCTACCGAAAAAACAGTACATAGTAACACGTTATTTTTATTTTAAATTGTCCGATTTGATTTTAACAGTTGAAATTAATTTTATTAGAAAAACACTGTTTTTTATCTAAGCCATCCGATATAAATTTAATGGACGAAATTAAAAACTGTGTGTTTTTTTAACTATAGCAAATACGTGTTCAAAATGTGATTATAATTTTACTTTCGAAGATTAAAGTGGTGGCTTATCCAATTGGAGCGAGTTTTTCAATCTACTTTTTGTAATATACTTTTAAATTTTAATACTCATCACCACAAAAAAGGAGTCGCATTCAAATCAAAGATGACGTGAATGCAATATCTTTTATGTTTGTATATTCTTTTGATTTTATTTTTTTCCAATTAATTCTTCTTCTTTTGAATTATATGTATGGTATTGATTTATTAATAATTTAGAAGAATTGTATTAAAATATCTTAACATTTTAAAATATAATGTTGTGACAACACAATTATTATATATTTTTGTCATATGTATAACTACTCTCTCATGTATTTACTTCATCGTCGTTATTCTTTCATTTCATTGTGGAAAAAGAGAAAAAAAACAAGGGTCATGCTAACATGTGCCCTAAGGGCACATGTTAAAGAACCTTAAAGTAGAATTATTCCATTGAAAAATGCAATGATTTGACTTTTATAAAGTTAAATGCACAAATTTTAAGGAGAATATTTCTTTATTTAGTTGTTTATTATATGCCCTTAAGGGCACATGTTAGCTTTTGCCAAAAAAACAAAAGCGTGACAACATCCCTTACACCCTTTGTGATTGGTATAGTATATTGAAAAGACAAATTAAGCATGCAAGTTGTTGTCTATATTAAGAGATCATATCATCCATCCGTTATAGCATGGGAATAATTTTTTAACTTGGTTAATTAGAAGTTTAGAACACTAAACAGGATTATGAAAGGCCAGATACTTTTTATTTCGGTTAATTACAATTTTTTGTTTCAAATCTTTTGCTTATTTTTGTCATCATAATTTATACAAATTAGAATTTTCTTTCGCTTCAATAATCTATATCTCTCTTTTTACCATTAAGCTTTTAACGGTATTATAGTGAGGTCAACTTTTTAAACATCTACACAATAATATAAAGGGAAATCTAAAAATAACTATTAATTTTTTATCAAACATTTTTATGTATAAGTTTGCCTTTAATAGCATATTTTATTTTTCTGTAAAAAAAATCATTTTTAAAATTTAAGTAATCATGATTAATATACGTTAAAGTTTTAACTTTATGATTGGAATTTTCTCCATAATTTTTTTTAAAAAAATGGTTAAAAAAAATCAAATAAAATGAGGGCTTAAACGGATTTGAATTTGACAGTCTGATTTAAAATCGATTTCTGAAGTTATTTATAATTAATTTTGTCTTTGTGTAATCTGAACCGTATGATCTCAAAATCAATGGCTAAAATTGAAAACAGCTTACAACTGTATAAAAAACTCAGAGGAAGAATGTAATGTAGTTCCTTCTCTCTAGCCTTTCTCTCTCTCTCTCTCTCAGTTCTCATCTCTCTCAACATTTTCTCATCGTCGGCGCGGTGGTCGCCGGAGCCAGGCGGCGGCGCCACCGCGCCGGAAACCTAAACCACCCCAAAATTACAACTTTCTTAGTCTAATACGCTCTCTAAACCTCTCTGAACACGAATCCAAGCATTAAAATTTCAAAAGCCTCACCACAAATCCGGATCGGAGGCGAAAAATTTGAAGAAAAAAAAAATCTCTTTTCTCTCCTCTGCCTCTGATCTTCGTCTTCTTTTTCTTCTTTTCTGTTTTTTCCTTTTGTTTTCGTTACTGTGTGTGCGGGTGTTCGTGTATACTGTGTGTGTGTGTGTGTTGGATTTTGTGTTGAGGTTTTGTTGTTGTGGACTTTTGATTCTGGTGTTGTGGTTTTTGTTTGGTTCTGTGATGGTTTGTGATATCTCTGTTATGTTGCGTCAGTTCCGGCGGCTGTCTCGGTTGATTGGGTGTTGGTTTCATGGGTTCAGCTCCGTGTGTTGTCACTATTGGCTACATATTTGGCGGCGTGTTGGTGTTTGGATCCGGTTCTGTGTTTTTAGTGGTGGTGGTTTGTTATTCCGGTGACGGTTTTGGTGGTGCAGCTGGTCAGTGGCAGTAGTAGCTGTCTCTGTGCGGGTTGGGTTTGATCCTCGCCGGAGTTGCCTTTTGTCTCCGGCGGTGGGTTGCTTCGGGTTTCGGCCTGTTTTGGTGTTTGGATCCGGTGTATGGGAGTTGTTGTGGTGTTTGGTGGAGGTGGTAGTGAAGCGGTTGGTGTAGTTCGGTGATGCGTTTTGGTCACGGTGGAGGTGAGGTGGTGCTGCCGCTTTTGGTGTGGAATGGTGGGGTCTCGGGCAAGGGTGGTGTGGCCGGAGGTGATGTGGAATGGTGGGGTGGACGGAGGTTCGGGGCTGTTTGGGTCTGTTCTTGGCTTTGGGGTTTTGGTCCTGGCGTGCTCGAAAGGGCGAGGTGCGTAGACACTCCGAGTTGACGATTGTGGTTGTTTTATCGTACCTTCAGGACGTATTGGTGTGGAAGGGTTAGGAGGTTCTGTTATTGGTGTTGAGAAGGGATGGTGGTGTTTGTCAGAGGCGTTGTCTTGGGGCAAGGGTTGGTTTTCGGATGAGGTGGTGGATGGTTAATGTCGTGTGTCAGTGGTTTCTCCACGATACTAGAGTCGCTGACCATTTTCAAATCTGGTGAGATTTGCAGGACTCTTTGAGTCGCTGAGGGGTGTTCAAATCTATTGAGATTTGCAGGTCTCTGGTATCTGGTCGAATCCTACTGCATCGATGTTGACTGTCGGTTCTCTTTCTACCGGTGTCCCCCAACCTTCGACCTTAGGTGCTGCTTGCTAGATCCTGATGGGCCGAGTAATTTTAATTCGAGTTCGGAAGTTAGTGTCTAGTGGTGTCTCTTAGGGTTGGGTAGGGGTTTTCTCTGGTGGGCTTAGTGAATCTCGTTTGGGGAATGTGTAGGGGTGGTTTGGGGTGCTGCTTTGGTGTACCGTTGTTTGGTTAAAGTGTTTTATCACTTTACCTTTCATTGTATGTTTTCAACAATTCCTTATACTTTTTGTTGAAGAATTGTTCTTTAATAAAATTTAGCCGATTAAAAAAAAAGAAGTTTACAACTGTATAAAAGGCCTACAACATACAATTTGCATGGGGCATAATTGGACAGGTCTAAATGCAGAGGGATGACGCAACCTGCTTTACCATCTTAAAGTCTATATTAGACGATTCTCAAATAATAAAGGACTAATTTATAAAAAAAAAAGGAAATTGCTAAATGTCACAATAAAAATCATCACGAACAGATCGTGAATTATTGTGATTGGCCAATTAAACTCCTTCCCGCCGTGTTTTCCGTCAAGTCTAGAGTCAAAGTGGGTTTGGAGAATTTGCTTAAACCGAAACATGTGCTTCGTGATATCTCATGAAAGAAGATTTCGCTGGATATAACATTGCTGATAAAAAAAATGTTACTAGTTTCATGAGAGTGGAGATAAAAACCTTCGACCTCTTTATTTCGTTATGTTTCCCTTTTTTTTTTTTTTTAGGTAATCGTTATGTTTCTTAATTCTCCAAACATGAGCCACCAAGTCATCATGAACATTATCACGCCTTTTGTTAAAATAAATTGAAATTTTCATCTTAGTGATGATTAGTTTTTTTGTTTAACATATTTGTAGTAATGAGGATGCGTCCATGCATGGATCATATCACATGGGAATCTCATTAAAACTAAGGTTATGATTAAAAGGAAAGCAACAAAAGTAGAAACAATGAAAGTTAAAGTATTAGTTGTAGGGATAAGGTACTATCATCAACAATCAACAATTAATATAATGTTCGGTTGTGAGGGTCCATAACTAACTTCACGGCCATTATAGAAATTATAAATCAACATGGTCCTCAATTATAATATATGGTTTGGTAACCAAATGTATGTTTAACGTTAAGCAAAAGTGTAGCACTTTTATTATCATTTTTTAGTAATTATAAGGTCCCATATAAAAGTCTCTCCACACCTTCATAACTTCCAACAATTCAAGAAAATTCTCAAGAGCTTGTTGACATTTTTAATTTGAACTATGACTCCACATTTAGAATTTTTAAGCTAATCAAGTATGTGAAATTATTAATAAAATTTGTGATTGATCATGTAAAGGGATTAACTTTACCAACTTACAGCCAAACTTATATATTAGAGTAGAATAGATCAAAGAGATAAGGGATTTAGCTAGGCCTTAAGCAAGTGAGTTTAATTTCTAACTCTTGCGTGTTTCACATATTATTGGACGGAAATCAGTCACCATTAAATATTTGTAAAAAAAATTGTACATTGAGAAAAATCACATTGCTTGTGGTAATGAAATATGAATTGAAACTGTATTTTGGTCCAGATTAGAGTTCTAAAACTTTAAGGCAATAACCATAAAAAAATAAACTTACTATATAGTACTATAATATAAGGCAATAAATATGTTACCGTTATCAATTGATGATATTGCTATAGTTGTTATACCAACCACATGGCTCAGAGATTACCATTTCTTTGAATACAATTGTCAATTGTACTTGATTAAAAATACACATAATAATATATATGCAGATGATCGGGGTTAACGATAAAAAATAAATACACATAATAAAACATGGTTTTTAAATCAACATCAAGATTTTGGAGGTTTTTCTCAAGGACATCAGAACCAAACTTATGTGTTGTATATGTTTACAATTTAATATTGCAATATGAAGAATCATAATGTAATCTTAACTTTTCTTTTGTCTCACCCTATGAAGCCCCGATACGGGACACGATACAGATACGATATGATACCGATACGCCGATACATGAAATTTTTAAAAATTCCCAATCCGATATTGCCGCGATACGTTATTTAAAAATTAAAATTAAATATATAAATACACAATATATAAACATACCTAAAATCAATAATATTGATAATTAAAAGCAGAAAGCATCTATTCTTATACTAAAATTTTGGGACAAGTTCAAACGTTTAACAACCTGTTACAGTATATAGTAGGACACTATAGTTTTTTTTTTTTTTGAAAAGTAAAAAAATTATATTGACAAAGGAAAAACACAAGAAGTGCCAAAGGAGCATCATAATAACCCAAAGTAAATCAATATTGGAAACTCCCAAGGTCTGATACATGAGAACATCTTAAGTTAATACTATCCCAGAACATAATGATTACTGATACATCTTAAACTATACGTCTTATTGTGGTGTATTATACAAAAAGGACACCATTAATACTATCCAAACAAAATCACAAATGCTATCCAAAAAATAATCTTCGTATCGGACACATATCATATATTATTTGTTTACTTAAAAATAATAATATAACCGATACTTTTCTGATACGTGTATCGGGACGTATCGGACACGTGTATCGGGTATTATTTTTTATTTAAAAATAATGATTTAATCGATACTCTTCCGATACGAGTATCAGGACGTATCGAAAGAGTATCGGTATCGAATACGTATCGGACACAATTCGTCCCCATTTTTTAAGTATCGGGGCTTCATAGTTCATAGGTCTCACCCTTCTAGTTTTTAGGAAAAAGTTGTGTTATTTCGAAATTGCGTCATAAGACAAGTAAAATTTAATTAAAAATTGTTGTACTCATGATTCTAATTCAGGTTCTTCCAATTTAAATTTATGTTTATTTTTTTACCATTTAATATCAACACGATTGCAATTTAGATTTACATTTACTAAATAAATCAATATTAGTTTTTTTTTGAACGACAAATATATTATTATTAAAAATCAGATTTTTACACAAGACGAACAAATACCAATAAAAGAGGAGCTATAATACAAAGACGTCGTATAAGCGGAATAAATCAATATTAGTGATAGTTTGCTGAGCATGGATAAGGTTCTCATGAAGATAACTTATAACTATATCTATCCTACATTCCTACCCCATTGCTAAAAGATAAATGAAATTCAATACAACTATGTTCCTTTTTGTTGCCTTAGCCCTACCAAAAGATAAATGAATCCTCTGCTTCTTGACATGAAAGACTGACTTCCAATAAGGGATTAATTGCAATAATTGAACCGTGAAAAAAAGATTAATTAAGAAGCATAAGGATAAGTAGATAATAAAACATAATCAATCCTCTTAAAACATAAGCATAATAAAACTTTTCACTAATTAACCTAATTATAGAGACACTGAAAAATAAGTACCCTAAGCTATTATAACTTAAAAAAAAAAAAACTTATGAACCAAGCATTTTGAATTATATGTGGACTGGTTGTTGTTGCCTGTTTTTATCATTGTTGTTGTATCCATCTTAGGTTTTATTTGTGTTTTTAGAATTTCTTCTCTTCAACACAAAAGTCCATGTGATAACTTCCAACACCATTGCAACTACAGCCAATGCAATAATCACTAGAATGTAAGCTGATTTCCATTTTTGATCAGGATGCAAGATGTCAAAACCTCTGAATATGTTTAAAATTCCTAGGATGATTATTGAGTATCCAAAACTATGGTGATAGATGTTCCAGTAAATTCGGTATTTGTGATCCGGTTTGGGCCTTAGGAATAGCGCAAAAACCTGCGAAATACAAACACAGTTCATCAAAACAGAGAAAATGCTACTATAGCTAGCATTTTCAAGTTTCAAAATTCAGACATACTCATCTTTGGATTTGAAAGTATCAACAATTTTAGTATGTCAGTGGTTACTGGATCGAGATCAAATGGTCCAGACTTTAATGAGCTTAAAATCTGGAACATCCAATCTTTCGATCCAACTACCAATGGCATGCCTAATGCGTGAACTCCAAATCATTCTTCTTTGGTGATTAGACTCTCTTAGCCCGAATTTTTTCATCATACACACATGAAATTTTCATTTTGGTAGGCTCGTTCGTGAGTTGGTTTTTGGAGAGGAGGTATATTTCATTTTTTAATAAAAAAAACTATAAAATGTTAGTTTAAAAATGAAAAATAAACCCTCATCTCCAAAACTCAACTCGCAAACAAAATAAGTCTCCTAGTTATTTTATTAAGAAACGATAAATAGAATTTTAGAAAAAGGTTTGCGATCGTGATTTAAGTTGCGACAATAAACAAAATTCATGTCTTGCATTTGAGACTACATTAGCTGCATTTGACCATTATTTTTCAAAATATAAAAAATTGCAACGCGGCCCTAATTTGAAACGTTGTTGAAAATAAAAATTACTCTGAATTACCTGAATAGTGGCAAGACAAAAGACGGTAATTCCAACATTTCGATGATTAGAGAATGTAATCCCATCTGATTCACTTCCAAGTTTCATGCCACTTCCCCAACCAGCAACTCCAATAACATAAGCAGATAGTTGACAACCAACATGAAGATAGAACCAAGCTGGATCAGCATTTGGAAAAGCTTTCACATATCTTGCCATGATTACTCCAACGGGAAACAAAAAACCCCAACTCAATGTATTAAGTATTCCATGAATCTGTCATCATTCAACAAAATCACACATTAAAATGTTGTCCAAAGACATCCCAAACATTTTTTTCGGTTAAGGACAAATTATTCGAGAAAACTTAATTTAATTCTGACTAAAACAATTATTAATTAGACTTTTTTTATATTCTGATCGAATTCTGAACTACCAAAACTTCTTAATCAAGCTAAAATTTTCTAAAACAAGAATTATCAAATATTTTCTAAAACCACCTCCTTTTTAAAACATGACACACATTCATAACAATAATTTAATAATTAAAATAAAACTAAAACCAACATTCTTAATCAAAATTAATCAAATAGTTTAACTCAAATATTAATAAATTTTAGTTAAGGTAAATCCATCTGGCGCACACCGAGTTCAATCCCTCACTGAAACAATCATTTTATAAGATTGAATTTCGAATTACCCGGTCAACGATGATCAAAATTGAAACTAAAAAACATCTATTTGCTAAAAATAACACAAGAACAGAAAACTTATAGAAAAAAGAGCTAAAATAAACCTCACATTTTTCTTCTGGGTGATAGGATCAACAGGAACAACACCGGAATCATTTGCTCCATTCAAGCTAAGTCTCCCTTTAGAATTCAAATTCGGCGGTTTAAAATCATGCGGAGCAATAAACCCTCCTGGCATGACAGTGGCACCCACCTGCCAAACATGGTTAACGGCGTCAACATTAACCGGAACCTTAACGGTAGCAAAAAGCTTCATCGAACCACCATCTTCCTCGGCTTTCATGTCCCAAACATCAAAAGACAATTTTCCAGGAACAATAATTTTATAAGATTTAAGGTCCAATGTTTTCATTGCCATCACGGTGTTATTCTTAAACGCTACAATTACTTGCGCCCCTACCATTCCTGTGGCGGTTGGATTTATTCCCCATGAAATCCAACCGCCTAGTGTAGGCGGGGCCGCAATGAAGACCACCGAGAGGGAGGAGTTTGTTGCATCGTATGTGTAATGGAGGTAGGAATTGAGTGCGGGAAGGTCTAAGCAGTTTGCATAGACCTTCGTCCCGTTCGTTCCAGTTAATTTTTGAGTTGAACATGTTAGAGATGAAACCGTTGTTAAAAAAAGTGATAGAATAAAAAAGAAAATGGGAATAGGAATGGAATTTGAAGGTGAAGCCATTTTTGGGAAGAAAGAAAAATGGAAAAACTGAGGAAGAAGAGAGTGTGTAAACTGTTATATATTGATATTAATTTTTATGATAATTATGATATATACATACACATCGTAACATATATGCAGGACAAGAGGATAAAGTATTTATTATTGTTTGTTGGTTACAACTTGTAAGAGAGTTTTTTAAAAAAAAACTTGTAAGAGTTGTTTTTCTTTCTTTTCTTTTTTAAGGATATTACTTTGTTTATTTACAAAATAATTTTAATATTCTCTATTAATTTTTAAAAAAAATAAAATAAAAGGGCCTAACATTAGGACTTTGAAAACACATAAACTAAAAACCCAAATGAATATAACATGACCATTTTTATTTTGCAAATTAATATATTCTTCATGCAAAACTACGGAGGTTAATTCTTTGACATCCTTTTAAAAGATTGATCTTCCATAATAAATGTTTTCTTTTTATACGCATTGATCAAGAATTGAATTGAAAACAAATGTAAATGGTTAAGAGATGCAAATATCTACTATTTGTGTTGCATGTTGTATATGGCATGATCGTTTTTAATATACGCAACTTTTGTTGGACTAAAATAAAATATGAGGGTTCCAAAATAAAAATCGATATAATTGTAAAGAAGGAACATTAAAAAAAACTAAGGAACAAACATAATAAAGTTGCATACCATTTTCGTTGTCTTTAGACGAAATAACAAATTCATCTGAAATTCACACACAATTGTGAGGTCTTAAATTTTATTTTTAAATAAAAATATTCAATTTAGCAATATCAGTATTCTCAATTGAGCAAGATCTTATGGACAAATTTTTTATAGGGACAAAATAAAAATTAATATACTTGATGGAACTAATTAAACACATTTTTAAACCTTGTTTATCACTTATGTCAATTTTATGAATTTTGGTAGGAATGACATCAAATTTACCTTCTTTTGGTACCGAAAATGAAAACTCACGATCCATGCGTGAGAGGAAGAAGTACCGAAAAGCCCATTTAGATAGGATGTTTTAGTGTTTGGACTTTGGTCAACAACTCCATTACTTAGTTACTTAGGTGTACGCGGATTTTTCTCTTCCCATTTTTCGTATTTCATTTTTACTTCGTTATTCCATTTTTGACTTTGTATAAAAACTTCAGAATGTGTTTTTTGAAATTTTTCGAAGTTTTTCTAGTTTAAATTCGAAAAACACATTCCAAAGTTTTTTTCAAGACAAAAAAAAATTCGGAAAACGCGTTCTGAAATATTTATTCAAAGACAAAAGTGGAAACCTAGGGGGTAGAAAAGAAACACGGGAGTGAGAAGAGGAAAAATTCGGTGTACAACCCAGCCCGAACAGCAAGAACAACGGATACCGTGGAAAAACGGTTTTTGTTACAATAGACTCATTCCTTTTTTACGAAGAAGCATTTTAACAACCAACACTTTTTTATTTAGACTAATTAAAAAACCTAATTTTTAATTTTACCCTCAATACAAATATCAAGAGGTCATTCACGGATGTAGATTTCACACCGTAAGATTTTCACACAGTTTCATGCGATATTAGATCATAAACTCTCATTTGAGAGCGAAGGGTTCTAATGTTACACAATTTATGCATTAAAACTAGAGCTGTCAAAATGGGCTACCCAGCCCATTTCGGGCCAGCCCATTTTGGGTTTCAGGCTTCCTTGGGCCGGACTAAAATGTCCGGATAAAATATGGGCTGCAAAAACAATGCCCAAGCCCAGCCTGGTATGGGCTTTCGGGCTAGCCCGTTTTATTTATTTATTTTTTAAAAAAAATTGTTAGTGCTCAATTAAACAATCTATATATTTATAATAATGATCAAACAAATTAATAGATTAAAATTAATAGATTAAAATGTACACACTATCACTATGGAACAACCTAATAAAAACCAAACCGAGTTATATAAAATCAATTATACAAATAATAATTTCCATCTCTTTATTATTAAGTTACGTAATAATTCACATTTCTTTGTTACTAAGTAACTAATTTTCATATTGCTAACAAAATGTTACCAAGTCACAAACATGTGTGTACTGTACATGTATAGAATCGGTACTGACAAATTGAAAAATTGGTTACTAATTTCCATATGCATTCATTTTTTATATTACTAACATTGCAAAAATTAACATTTTTCCTTACTTCCTATTTTTTTATATTATAATATACTTTAACCGGGTAGCCCGTGGGCTTTTCGGGCTAGCCCATATTTTTCACGGTCTTTGTCGGGCCGGACAAAAAAGTCCGGAAAAATTCGAACTGAAATTTTAAGGCCTAAATCCAAAAAAAAATTGGGCTTTTCGGACCGGCCCATTCGGGCTAGCCCATTTTGACAGCTCTAATTAAAACAATCCCAATCACTAATTTTAGACCGAAAAACTCAGATCAGTTAATAAAACTATTTCATAAATAACTAAAAAAAATAGATAATTGTTTCCAACATGAAATGAACGTTTATTTAATTTTATCATCCATGTCCAATAAACAATTCATTAAACTATTTATTTAAATAACATATTACTCCAAACTTACATCTACCAAGAGATTTAATACCTCTTAGCAAAGTAAACATAAAGCATAAAGTTAAAAAAGTTGATAACACAAAGAAGGGCATAAAAAAGGTCCAACCTAGAATGATTCAAATCTTTTCCACCAAACCATTGCATACCAAATCTTCCACTGATTGAATTGCTTAAACTCACCAACATAGAACTCAAGAACAATCCCATAGAACTTGAACACCAAGACAATGAAGTACAAATACTTCTCATACTTTCAGGTGCTTCTGAGTAGAAAAATTCAAGCATTCCTCCTAATGTAAGTGTATCAGCTAATCCCAATAGAATATATTGAAATGATAACCAAAACACATGTAGTGTTTTTCCATTCTTAAATGCTTCAAGCCTTTTTGATTCAATGATTGATGCCACACACATTGATATTGATACTAATGCTAATCCAATTCCTATCCTAAAAAGTGGTTTGGAGAATTTGTAATTTGTTGTGTCTTTGTGTTTGTTAATTTTTTTGAATTGTTCAAATAGGATTATGGAAGTGAGTGATATAAGAATTGGAATAACATATAGTGATTGTGTAGCAATTGTGAAATTGTATATTTTTCTCTTCATGTGGTTTCCTTGTTGTACTGAGAATGTTAGGATTTGTGCTAAGCAACAATTCATCATGATTGTTGTGAGAAATATTGGGAGAAGTCCTAGGAAAGTTTTTGTTTCTTTAACTTGTGCAACACTAATGTTGGAATCCATCAATGCTTTGTTTAGAAACCTACAAAAATTATGGTGCTCGAAATATAAAGAGTCAGAATTCGATACATCAATACACAAAAGATAATTTAGTAATGTATGCATAAATGTACATATTAGTCACACTACTAAATCTTCTGAATATATATTATAAAAATTGTCAAAGGAATCCATATAAAAGGGGACGGAGGTAATATTTAAAAATATTTATTTTAAAATCAATTTTGTCATAGTTTCTTCAAAAATAAATTCTATAGAAGAGTAAATCAAGCATTACCCTAATTAGTTGTGACATTGTTTGGATAAACGACTTAAATAATTGCCTATAGCATAAACTATTTATATAACAAGATTTTTTCGACAAGATTTCTATAACAAGATAAAATAAAGTTAAATTGTTTTCATATCTTGCAAGACTTATAAAACATAAGTCGAAAACAACTTATGAACATGTCATGAGTTGTTTCCCTATAGACTATAGTTTCACATGTACTTATATATGTCATTCCATAGGATCAAATAAGTCAATCCAATCACATCAGTATTTCAACTGTGTAATTAAGAATATAATCAAAAAATAATATAAAATCAAAGTACTTTTTAAATCTATAAGTTCATTTTATATCCTGAATAGCTTATGAAAATAAGTCGAAAATAACTTGTGAACATACCATACTCGTATTTCATTTATATCATCAAGAAGATAATCAAAAGATAATATGAAGTCAAACTACTCTTATATAAGTTGTTATTATATCATGGAGAGCTTATGAAAATAAATTGAAAACAACTTATGAACATATTAGACAAATATTTCATTTATGTAACTAAGAAGATAATCAAAAGATAAAGAGCTTACTTGAATTTATCATGGGGTTGCTCTCTTTCAAGCAAATGTTCTGTGACATCTTGATTCAAACGTCTAGCTATTGACACCTTTGTATTTCTAACTGAAGCAACAAGTACCTAAAAATAGAAAAGTTCAAGAAATTTAATTTAGCACTATGAAAAATGTTAGGAACACTCAGATTACAAAACTTATCGAATGAACTGGTGAACCGGTGAACCGATTGAACCATGAACCATAAACTTAAATAATTGAACCATGAACCATAAATTTAATTTGTGTATTGCAACAATGTACATCACCTGAATGATCCGAGTTAAGGGACTTCCAGAGGGTACTTTATATCTATACAAAGGAAATCCAGCCACAAAAGTGCATAATGCTAAACTCATAACACAAACCATTATCATAAAACTTGTACTCCACCCATATTTTTGTTCAATTGGAACCATAACACTTGTTGCCAAAAGTCCCCCAATGCAAATACAAAAGAAATACCAACTAAAGTAAGAGGATATGAGGCTCTTATTGTTTTGATCAAGTTGATCACCCCCATGTGCTGGCAAGGTAGCTCTGACTCCACCAACTCCCATGGCTATAACATAAAGTCCAATGTAAAGAAAAAGAGCTTCAATAAAGGATGGTGTTTGGTTTTCCGGTGGTTGCAAGTTAGGGTTTTGAGCTTGGTATGTGAGCATCATTAGTCCCTACATTTGAAACAAAACAAATTGTATAGAATGATTAATGTAAGAATATTGTAACTTAAATTTTTTAATTGGATTTATATATATTATGAGAATCATGTAGTAGATGTATGAACATTTTTATTGTGTGATACATTTTTTGTCACATTACCACAAAATAATTTGTGGACCACGGTTCGAACTTATCACTTGTAATTTATTGAAATTTTATATATCAATGATATAGTTGAATTGGTGGTTATAAGTGGTGGGTGATCATCGTTGAGCCTATTTTTTTTTTTATTGAGTAGGAATTCATCATTTAAATTCGAAGATGAAATATTACAATATCTATCACAAAGAAACAAGGACGGGTTGAAATTCCTACAAACCAAATTTTCTATGTCTAGTCCACTTAAGTCATTAGATAGAGATCAAATGACACAACCTAATTATGAAAATTTAGAAGTTAGAATCTCAATTATCCGATTTTGATATACAATTGGAATCATAGAGAAAATAATATATTTCTATGATGTATGTGCTATTGTGGGTCTATGATTCATGATTCAGAAGATAAAACATAACAATTTTGTTATTTGAACATCAAAATATAAAAACGCAAGCTACGTGTTTATTGACTATTATATTGATCAGTAGATAAAGAGATTTCCATACCAACAACTGCAATATACCAGAAATTACGAATGTAGTGAATCTTGTTATGTAAGAGTCACTAATAAACCCCCAAATAATGCTGAGCAAAAAAGCTGTTCCCATGAAGTTGGTAACCATGTTTGAAGATTCAGCAATTGAATAATGCATTGACTTCAAAAAGTAATCAACTAAGGTTACTCCATTGCATGAGGCAATCAAGCTTTGCAACATCTCTACAACTGCAGTCATAAAAGTGGTCATTCATTTGTTAATTGGTCATGTAAGAAATATATTTTGTGTGACTCTTACTAAATGTTTTATTTAATTAATCAATAGGAAAATCAGTGGTTGAATTTGTGAAGAAATATATATACCACTTTTATGTATTACTTTTTAAACATTTTTAAACTATTTACAAATTTTGTAGCACGGATATTTCTGATAGATGATGACACGACATAGTATGCCAACTCATTCGATTACTTTCATTAAATTCTTTCACAAATTATTTGACTTATGAGCGTCTATGTGTCAGTACCGTATTTGTGTCGGTGTTTATAATTGAGAAATGTAGTCAAGAGTTTCAAAGGATATCACTAGTAGAATTAATCATGTTAGCACTAAAGACTCTATGAATCTATGGTATTAACCATTTTAGTAAAAATATACTACCTCCGTCCCAAAATATAAGAACTAGTTTGAATACTGCACGTATGCCAATGCACAATTTTGATCACTAATATCTTTAATTCTCTATTAGTAAAAATTATAAAAATTTGATATTTTGAAAATACTCATCAAAACAAATCAAACAAGATCTTATATGCTAATATTTCTATCTATAAATTATTAAAAAAATATAGTCAAAGCAAGATAAGTGAATAGTGTCATTTAATCAAAATAGCTCTTATAAAATGGGACGGAGGTAGTATCTCGTTAACCATTTTGACAACTACATTAGTCCAAAAAATTACCGTAATTAACCATCTTTTAAACCTAGTTTTAAAATGACAAAATAGGAGGCGAAAATTGTGAATTAAAAAAATAATGAAATAGTGAAATTGGTTAATAACCCAATACAACATCTAGTTATAAAATAGGAGGCGAAAATCGTGAATTAAAAAATAGTGGAATAAAAAAACAGAGCAAAAGTCTTGAATTAGTAGAATCAAAATCAAAATTGAATGGTCCCATAAGTCCTAGCTCAACTGGCAAAATATGCCGAAATTGTTAGGCCGGACGTCGTGACCCGGGTTCGAACCCGGGATCTCACAATTATGTGAGTTTAATTTCCAGTGGATTACCACTTCAACTAAGACCAAAAAAAATAAAATCAAAATTGAATGTAAAAGCTAGATATTTGGGTTTAGAATTAAATATTAATTTTTTTACCAAAAGTTTAGAGTCGAATATATAAAAATATGTTTCAGTCAAAGCTTTTTAATATTTTAAGTCAAACATGAAAAGTTTTATTAGAAATGATATAGTACCTATTAGCTATAGTTTTTTTTTTCCTTTTCGAAAAATTTTATAATCAAAATATTAAATTTAAAGACATACTCCCTTCGGCCTTAATTATAAGCAAATTCCACTTTTTAAATTCATTTGGTTATCAATGTATCTAAATTTAATTAAGACCATATACAATACATTGGTAATCAAATGAATCTAAAAAGTAAATTTTGCTTATAATTAAGGTCGGTGGGAGTACATTTTTGTCTTCTCATTTTGATGAAATTTAACATAGAAGAAAAGTAGACCCTAATAAATATATAAAAAAAATCCAAAATAATAATCATCATTGAAGTTAAAACGGATTGATAAACAATGTTAAAGTTGAATCGGAAAAAAAAATTAAGAGATAATTAGCAATTCTCAAATACAATCACAAATTAACAAAGTAGAAGAATAAATTTGCAATTAAAATAGAAGAAAAATCGGAAAAACTAAGTAATGAGCAGGGCTGTTCCAATTAAAATAGAGGTCCGACTTTCAACGACCCTTAATGAAAAAAATTGTTATAAAAGACCAATTCTCTATTTAAATTGTAAATAAGTAGAAAAAATATTTAACTAGGGGGTGTAAAGAGAAAGACAGTGTAGCCTAGTGGGTGTAAACAGCAAGTCAGCATTCTAATTGAGTGGGCTGGACTGGTGGAAGTAGTTGACGAGTTGTTGTTTACACCCGTAGACTATTTACTTACTATTTGCACCCCTAGGTAAAAAAAATATTAAAAAAATTGAGGCCGGAGGCCCAGCTCTGTAGAGCTGTTTTCACTTCCCTAGGGCCGCCCCTGCGCATACTATTTAGAACGATAAATTATTATGTATAACGGTAACACTAATTGTCATTTTACAATTATTTCAGATGAAATATGAATCTTTGAAATGATCATAAAAATCAAATTTTTACTACTAATTAACTAACACTTTTTAACAACTAATAAATATAAAGAAAATATATTTGAATCGACAATGGAATTTGGCTTACCACATGCAATGGCAGCAGGTCTTAGTCCTCCATGCTTTCTTGTATCTGCCCTCTTGCCATGGTAATCTTTATATTCCTCACTTCCAATATTGCTATGCTCTGGATCCTATAAATACATATTTCAAATTAAGTCAAAGAAATTAAACAAGATTTCAATTTTTTTTTTAAAAAAGGTAGAAATTATCAAATTATACATAAGACATGATTTCCTATCACTTTTTACTCTACCATGTACATTTGTTATGTGAAAAATATATATAACCCACCAACGTACACTACATGATAAGAGAAATTAAAACCATAGGACCTATTTTTCTTTCTTTTCTTTTACCAATAAAAAAAACCCGAGAACCTATTTGAAAGCCAAAGGAGAGTGGAAATTTACCATGGATGAATGAAAGATTATTATTGTAATATTGTTTTTACTCAATATGAGTTTTGTTATCAAAGAACAAATCAAAACAATTGACTTAATAACTTTGGTATTCTAATTCGAACATAACATATATATATATATATATATATATATATATATATATATATATATATATATATATATATATATATATATAATAGATGCCCCGCAAAAGGACTAGATTTAAGTAAGAATTTAAATAAGAAAATAAGTTTTGAAAAACATTATAGCAAGATGATTCATTAAACCATATAATTTTTTTTATAAAGGCATTTGACCATATAATTTTTTTTTTTAAGAAGCATTTGACCATATAATTTTTTTGAAGAAGATTTGACCATATAATTAATTACTATATTGATATAAAATATAGTAATTAATTCCTATCTTTTTTAAAAGGATATTTTATCCATATCTACTTTTTTTTTGACTAATATTTTAGGCAAGTTCTATGGTACATTAGACAATTCTAATGTACCGGTACATGGTTATCAAATTAATAAATAAAATGAATATTTTTTTAAGAGAAATTATTTTTCTATCATTAAAAACATTATAATAATCAAATATTATTAACCAAAGTTGTCAAAAATATAAATTTTGATATTTTTAAAATTTTTATTCTTCATAATAGTCAGTATTCAATTTTTTATTGAAAAAATGTTAAAATATTAGTGTAATCATTATAAACAATAAAATTGTATTTTTTTTTGTGCTATTATTATATCTAAAATACAATAATTAACTAATAGTATTTTTAATCCATAAAAATAATCGTTAATTTATTAATTTGCGATGTCATGTACCGATACGCTTGAATTATTCAAGTGTACCGTAGAAGCTCCCAATATTTTATCCTTATCTAGTATGAAACTAGGAAACTGGAGCATAAAAGGACTGGAACATATCAGGACTCTAAGATTTTGTCAAAAATACCAAATGCATATGTTTGACTTCACAAATTTCAAAAATAAAAAAAGTTTTTTTGTTAAGTACTTTTGGCTTGCGTGAAAAATACTTTTAGCTTTTTTCGGTTAAGAAAAAAAATTGGCATTAAATTTTTCGATGTACCCTTTTTGTTATGAGAGTAAGGGTATTTTTTTAATATCCCTATCCAAAATTGTAGTATAATTACAATTTATTTTTTATTATTATTAACTCTCTGGTTTTAAGGGAAAAAGTCTTCGGTAATTCAGAGTTCAGCCATAAAATAAGTAAAGTTCTCGTGGAAAATTATTCTCATAAAAAATTATTCCACTAAAATTGTAGTTAGGATCCTCTTCATTTCATCTTTCCGTTTTCCCTTTCTATTACTATAGTTTTGAGGAGAATTTTAGTATAAATATTAAAAAATCAACTTGAAATATATGTATGCATAACAAGAATTTAGACCATCAATTCAATGTATACCAATGAGTAGGGTACTATAGTCCGTTTCCCCATACCCGCAGTTTGAAAAATTACCCGTACCCATCCTCATACCTGCGTGGATGACAATTTTTGTCCCCGTGCCCATACCCTATGGGTACATACCCGTACCCGTTACCCGCATTTTTGCTAAAAATAAATTGATCAATTTATAAAATATTATATCATTTTAATATAATTAAAAAAATTTCAAATATTTTAATGTTGACTCATGAAAATTATAAATAAAATTAATAGTAATATCATGTTAAAGTTTATTTCTCCGTTGAGATATTTGCATTATGTTATAAATAAATATTTTTATTAAAAATGTGTAATAATATAATTATGTTGTATTTTTTAAAATTGATTTACACATATTATTATATAATTATTATATAATAATATAATTAAAATAAATAAATATATACTATGCGGGTATGGCGGGGTGGGTACTAATAAGGTACCCGTACTCGTACACATATTATTATATAATTATTTTGTGGGTAATTATCCATACCCATGTCCGTATCCAAAATGCGGGTTTTTACCCTACCCGTTTTGGGTATTTTTTTGTGGGTACCCACTAGATTTGGGTCAATTATCATCCCTACTTTTGGTCCATACTTTCAATCAAACTTTTGTGTACTTGTATTCATGTTTATAAGACTATATGAATCTCTCCCACAAAAATTTAATTTTTTTTAACATAAGATGAATTAATTATGAATAAGTGAAGAATCCCATATTTAAATCCAAATTTTATATATTGTAATATTTCTACTAACTAATATGCTTATGAGGATATTTCTTTATATATAATGTAAATATTCACAATATTTTTACCAAAAAAAATTAAATATTCACAATATTGCAATAATTTTATGGATTATTTTGTGTAATGAAGATTTATTCCTCTTATATATGATGTGATTGTGTAAGGTCAATATGACTATTTGAAATGTACTGTATACTAAGTGTGGTCAATATGGATTATGATTTACATCATTTATAGTTGTAATCTTCATTTCTTTAGTATGATACGTATATTTGTCAAATAATGAAAACATTTGATTATTTGACGATAAATATAATAGTATATTTTTCATAAAAAAGTAATATAAAAAAATATACTAGTACATTGTATCATAGAATTGGGAGTACTATTATAACCGAGATGCAAATTATAATCTTTACCTTGATTCTTTCTTAGATTGGATTGATCTTTAATATTTTTTGTGTATCATTTTTATATTATACTTTTTCCGTTCTTTAAATATATTAATTGTCAAAAAAAAAAAAAAGTGTTTTGAATTGGGTCTAAAGTTGGTCCACCGTCGAGCACGGTCCAATCTATTAGGAAGGCCCAAAAGAACATGACTTGATCTGTTTGTGTCAGAAGGCACGCATTTATCATGTGCTCGTCCGCTAATTAAGGACATGTCATCATTCAAATCTATCAACTATCCTTGATCAGCGGAACGGTTTGGCTCAGGATGATAAGCACGAACAACTCATCCCTACTTTCTTGTAGAAATTCTGGCAGTTATTCATTACAAGCAGATAAATTCAGCCCATAATGGAGACATTTAGCCCAACATTGGAGGCAGTATATAAACCCTTCTCTACAAGAGGGCCAAATGTTGAATTCTATTCGCACTTTCTAACTTGTATTTGTAACTCTGAACTGACTTAAATGTTGAAACGCCTGCAAGTACAACCCCCACATCGTGGACTGCACAACTTATACGAGTGTGTTTGCTGGCCATCTTACTTCCAGATCCCAGTAAGATCAATATGTGCCTTTTTGACACATTAAAAATGATCTGCCTTTAAATATAAGTAGTTTTTTAAAGGCTTAAATATAGTTTTAATGTTCTTATTTTGCCTAAATTTGATACATTTAACACCCTTATTTTAAAACCCCCCCAATATTTTGACTTAATATGAATATTAACCACCTATTTTAAAAAATATGGCATAATATAAATAAAAAAGTACCATAATTTATTTTTTAAAAACACCAAATAAGTTTCTATAGAATAGTAAAACATTACTAAAAAAAAACATAAAAATACAAGTAAAAATTCAATAAATAATTGGAACACAATACATTAAAATTACATAGAGTTGTTTCAAATTGCATAAGAGTACAAGAATCAATATGTCAAAGGTACATAGCGGAAATCAATCATAATCTCAATATAGTTCTACAATAGAATTCTAAGAACTGATCAACAAACTGCGAAGGCAAAAAGAAGACTAGCAAACATATGTTTTAGCATAGCAATCCGAAGAGGAACTCAATGATCCACAACCTCTCTGTCAAGAAATATGGTGGGACGCTCATATCCTGGAGCATTTGAACACCAAAATAGTAATCACCGGGCTGTCGAGTCAATGCAAACTCCATTTGGAAACTTTAAAGGACTTTGCGCTCCGGTGGTACATGAATTTTCCACATTACTCCATCCTCATGAGATACACAGATTTTTTTAGGAATTCTTTACGTGTAAACAACAGCGAATAATGACAATGAGTCTCTTCAATGTTCGCCAAGCCACTCAGAGACTTTGAAGGAATACTTAGCCCATTTCAACAAAGAAACTATAAGGGAAGAAAACCTCAAACAATAAATGTTTGTAGTATCATTTAGAAAAAAGGCTGAAAGTTGAGCATTTGAATGAACCACTCGCTTAAATGCCGACTGCAGACGATGCAAGAAGTTATGAAGTGCATGGAAAGCTACATTAAAGGAAAAGAGAGCAATGCTGAGAAAAAAAAAGTAGAGACACCCAAAAAAAGCACTCGAATAAAGAGAAAATATTACATCAAGAAAACGCAAAGTTAACTAACATAGTTACCAAATTAAGCGCAAATTATTAAGCGAGGGGGAATTAAGCGCAAATTAAAGGACCACTTTAGAGAAAGCCCGGAGAACAACAAGGAGATTAGGAGAGTCACTCCTTTCACGAAAAAGACTACAAACATACACACTCTAGGGCTTTAATCATAATTCAATAACAATCAATTCAATGAGAATTGTTTCATAGAACTAATTGTAAAAGAAATGAAAATTTATTTTCTATCATCCATGTAATGCTACAATATAAGACAACCCTCAATAATAGAATGGATATATAATATCCACTAAATTGTTTATTCTAATGACATTTTACTCCAAACCCCATCTACCAAGAGATTTAATACCTCTTAGCAAAGTAAACATAAAGCAAAAAGTTTAAAAAGTTGATAACACAAAGAAGAGCATAAAAAAGGTCCAACCTAGAATGATTCAAATCTTTTCCACCAAACCATTGCATACCAAATCTTCCACTAACTGCATTGCTTAAACTCACCAAAACAGAACTCATGAATAATCCCATAGAACTTGAACACCAAGACAATGAAGTACAAATACTTCTCATACTTTCAGGTGCTTCTGAGTAGAAAAATTCAAGCATTCCTCCCAATGTAAGTGTATCAGATAATCCCAAAAAAATGTATTGAAACATTAGCCAAAACACATGTAGTGTTTTCCCATTCTTGAATGCTTCAAGCCTCTTAAATTCAATGATTGATGCCTCAAACATTGATATTGATACTAATACTAATCCAATTCCCATTCTAAAAAGTGGTTTGAAGAATTTGTTGTTTGTTGTGTCTTTGTGTTTGTTCATTTTTTTGAATTGTTCAAATAAGATTATGAAAGTGAGTGATATAAGAATTGGAATAACTGCTATTGATTGTGTAGGGATTGTGAAATTGTATAATGTTTTGTTCATGAGGTTTCCTTGTTGTACTGAGAATGTTAGGATTTGTGCTACACAACAGTTCATCATTATTGTTGTGATAAATATTGGAAGAAGTCCTAGGAAAGTTTTTGTTTCCTTTACTTGTGCAACACCAATGTTGGAATCCATCAATGCTTTGTTTAGAAACCTGCAAAATTATATCATTTTTACATTATTATTTCATTCTTAATTTTCTAATATTTTTTTTTCCGGTCAAGTAGCCTAGTGACTAGAAATTCCACCCTTAAGATGAATAAGTGGAATGACTGAGGTTCGAACGCCAACCCCCTGCATATATAATGCAATGTCTGCCAACTAAGCTAAACTTATAAGACTATTTTATTTTTATGTTTTCATGTTCCCTGCATATTGCAACTTGACAGGATAATGTTCAATTGTTTTCATATCTTGCAGAACTTATGAAATAAGCTGAAAACAAATTATGAACTTATCATAAGCTGTTTTCATATGTTTTATCATATAGTCTCATATGTAATGTCATTTTATAGGATCACATAATTCAATCCAATCACGTCAATATTTCAATTGTGTAATTAAGAAAGATAATCTAAAGATAATATAAAGTAAAAGTATTTTTATATAAGTTATAAGTTCTTTTTACATCTTAAAGAGCTTATGAAAATAAGTTAAAACAACTGATGAACATACAACACTAGTATTTCATTTATGTAATTAATAAAATAATCAAAAGATAAAGAACTTACTTGAATTTATCTCGGCATTGCTCTGTTTCAAGCAAATGCTCTGTGACATCATAATCCAAACTTCCAATTGTTGACACCGTTGCATTTCTACCTGAAGCAACAAGTACCTAAAAATATAAAGGTACAAGAAATTTAATTTAGCGTACTATGAAAAATGTTAGGAACACTCCGATTGCAAAATTTATCGGAAAAAATTCAATAAGGTCGATCAATCGTTAGTTGATGCGGTGGTGATTAGTGCTGGATTTGGTACGGACGACCACAGTTCGATCCCCGTAACTGCGATTGGGGAGACTGGAACTACTTGATGTCAGAACCAACTCTCAAACTAGATTAGCGGTCCGGTGGGTTGGATACTGTTGATGAAAAAAATTCAATATGTCCTACCACTTGATATATGACCAATTCCAAAAATGGTAGGACCTACATGTATTTCGCTCAATAAGAGTGTTAGAAAGTGCCGACAAAAAAAAAAAGTGTTAGAAAGTATCTCTCAGTGACCGTTGCTAACTCTGTTTTTCTTATAAAAAAAAACTCAATATCCAGCCTAGTTTTTTATTTTTTAATTCTATATGGATTAGCTTACTGAAATTGACATCAGGGGAATTGAAATCAACACCATTAGATCAACCCAAAGTGTTATCAGTTGCTAACTCTTTGTTAACTTTTGTATACTAGAAAAATGTACGTCACCTTAATGATCCGGGTTAAAGGACTTCCAGAAGGTACTTTATATCTGTACAATGGAAAACCAGCCACAAAAGTGCACAATGCTAAACTCATAATAAAAACCATTATCATAAAACTTGTACTCCACCCATATGTTTGTTCAATTGAAACCATAACACTTGTTGCCAAAAGTCCCCCAATGCATAGACAAAAGAAATACCAACTAAAGTAAGAGGAAATGAGGCTCTTATTGTTTTGATCAAGTTGATCACCACCATGTGCTGGCAAAGTAGCTCTCACTCCACCAACTCCCATGGCTGTAACATAAAGTCCAATGTAAAGAAAAAGAGCTTGAATATAGGATGGTGTTTTGTTTTCTGGTGGTTGCAAATTAGGGTTTTGAGCTTGGTATGTGAGCATGAGTAGTCCCTGCATTTCAAAGAAAACAAATTTGTATAGTAAAAGCTATGATTAATGGAAGAATATTGTAATTTAACTTTTTTTTAGTTGGATTTATATTTTGAGAATCATGTATTAGATGTATCACAACATTTTTATTGTGTTGTACATTTCGCGTCACATAACCACAAAGTAAATGACGAGCGGATAGATCAAACCCATCATCACTTGTGTGTTGAACACTATTAAAATTCGATATAGACACACGATATGGCTAAATTTATGGCCATCATAATTTATATTCGTTATTGGATTACCTACATATGTTTAGTACTAGACTGAATGGAGGGATTTGAATTCCTCCATCCCGAATTTTCTATGTCGAATTCTAAGTTGTTGGGTATGTAGAGATCAAATGATCTAGAGTGTAATTTTGATGGATTTAAAAAAATTAGAATCTTAATTGTCGGAATTTAATCTACGGTAAAGATCATTGAGCACACAAGTTACTATTAACTGCAAAGAATCTATTTATGTGAGGTATGTGTTTTTGGGAATCTATAATTCGTGGTTCGAAAGAAAAAACATAACAATTATATTATTTGAACATCAAAATAAAGTCACGATGGATACATGTGTTCGAACAATATAATGAAGAGAAAATGAGATTTTCATACCATCAACTGTAAGACACCGGAAAATACGAGTGTAGTGAATCTTGTTACATAAGAGTCACTAATAAATCCCCAAAATATACTGAGCAAAGAGGCCGTTCCCAAGAAGTTGGTAACCATGTTTGAAGATTCAGCAACTGAATAATGCATTGACTTCAAAAAGTAGTCAACTAAGGTTACTCCATTGCATGAGGTAATCAAGCTCTGCATCATCTCTACAACTGCAATCATAAAAATGGTCGTTCATTTGTGAATTGTGAATTGATCATGTAATAATCATATTTTTATTTGTATGGCTCTTACTAAATGATTTATTTGATTAATCAATAGTAAAATTAGTAGTTGAATTTGTGAAGAAATAGACCACTTTTTTATTTTCTTTGTAAACATTTTTCAATTATCTACAATTCTTTTAGTAGATATACATCTACTGATACATTGTTTAGTTTTTGTTAATTTCTTTCAAAAATCATTATAACATATGAGTGTCAATGTATTAGTATCGTGTATAAAGTAAAGTCGAGTTTTTATTGTCTAAAAAAATTGGACATAAGTAAAAATGTAATCTATCTATGCATTTTAGTTACCACGTTAGGCATCTTAAAAAGTAGGAAGAGTGAAAATTGAATAGTGCGAAATGAGAGAAGCTAGATATCTATTTAGGTTTAATTTGATATAAATATTTAAAAACCAGTTTCACTATTAAAGCTCTTAATTTATTGAGTCAAAAAAGAAAAGTTTTTTTTTTAAAAAAAAAAGTGATATTCCTTTTTTATTAGTAAAAAAAAGATATACCTATTAGCTAAAGTTTTCTTATCTTTTTGAAAAAAAAATTATAATGAAAATATTAAATTTTAAGTCAACTGTTTCAAATGAAATTTGAATCTTTGAAATTATAATAAAAATCAAATTTTTACCAAACTGACAGTTTTGAACAGCTACTATTAAATATAACAAAAATATATTTGAAGTGAAATTTGGCTTACCACATGCAATGGCAGCAGGTCTTAGTCCTCCATGCTTTCTTGTATCTGCCCTCTTGCCATGATAATCTGTATATTCCTCACTTCTAATATTGCTATGCTCTTGATCCTATATGCATACATATTTCAAATCAAGTCAAAGAAATTAGACAAAATTTCACAAATGAACAAAAAAAAACACAAATATATAGCATGTACATATTTTCTGTGACAAATATCCACCAACATGATAAGACAAATTAAAATTATAGAGCTTAATTAACATACCATGGGTGAATGAAAGATTATTATTGTGGTTGCTCAATGTGAGTTTTGTTATCAAAGAACATATAAAAATATACCATGGTATTCTAATTTGAATGTAATATATATTGAATCCCCCGTCAAAAAGACGAGTTTAAATAAGAAAATAATTTTTGAAAAACATTATTGCAGGAAAATTCATTATACCATATCACTACTTCCTATATTTATTAAAAGATTTTTTTTTATCTTTTAAAGTTTTGCCAAAAAAAAATGTACATGTTTGCTTTGCAATTTTAAAGAAGAAAAAAATCAAGGTACTTTTGGCTTTCTTCGGTCAAAAAAAACAAAATACTTTTTGGCATTTAATATAAAATCTTGAATTTATAAGCAAACAAAGCCAATTTTAAGAAAAAGTAATAATGCACAAGTGTAAGCCTTTGAGAGAGGTGTGAAGCAACCAATTTTGGGTCGGTGAGCTGAAATGCAAAAAGTGGATTATTGATAAGTTTCATTGGTCTCAAGAGAGATCAGGACAAATATGCGTGTACTTAGACCATAATTTCTAACTTGGTATTTGAGATCGAGAGAGAGAGCGAAATGGGAAGTGGGGCGTTCGTCGAATAAATTCTCGTACTATATAGCGGTTCTCATCTCAAATACCAAGTTAGAAATTATGGTCTAAGTACACTGTTAGTGTTTTCAACCTGATAGGTTGAGTATATTTTAGGGTTGACTTCATTTGTTAAAATAAGCCTTTGGACCAGATGTGGTGACTGATGTGCACACATGTGGTACCTGAACTGAATACCCTAAAAACGCGCTTTCATTATTTGCGTGTGATCTTTTGAAAAAGATTTGTTTTGAAAGAAACACATCCACGCTAGCTTGCGCGCCAAGGAACGAGCTGAAAGATTGAAAAAGATTCAGAAAAGATTTAAGAAGGCCGGTTTGTTACTAGAAGATTCAAAAAGATTTAAAACAAACATATCTTTTATTAAAAGATTGAGTTTGTTACTTGAAGAATACGATGGCCAGCTACCAGTTCTCGTTCTATATAAAGGAAGGCTGAAGACTTGTTTTATTCACCGAAATCAATATTCATAAATCTAGTCTTTAGGATTTCGAGTCTTTGTCCCTTTGTTTCTTGTTTCCATTGAGACTTGAACTAGGGTTGTATTTAGCTCTTAAACTTTTAAGCACAGAGCTGTTCTTTTCTTGGTTCTAATTTGAAACAAGGATTGAACTTTGAATCACTCAAAGCTTTGAAGCACGAGTAGGTTCTTTAGGTTAGGAGTGCGTCTCCATCATTGAGTTTGCAAAAATCCTTGTGAGGAGCAAGGTCCTTGTGAGGAGCAAGTCAAAGTCCTTGTGAGGAGCAAGGCAAGTCAAAATCCTTGTGAGGAGCAAGGTCCTTGTGAGGAGCAAGGTAGGATAGCTAGGAAGTGACTAGGGGTAGTCATATCTTGTGAGGAGCAAGGTAGAGTTAGCACGGGTAGTGTCTAAGTGAAAAGTTGTAAACTGGGTTGTTTAGCTTTGAAGTAGAACTATCATAGTGGATTCATTCCTGGATTGGTATCCCCCAGAGTAGGTTGCGAGTTGCGTTGAACTGAGTTAACAAACTCACTGTGTTCTTTATCTTCTGCACTTTATTTTCCTTGTTCATCAAGTTATCGTATGTTTATGATGTTGGCACATTAGGCAACACATCGTATACCTAAACCCTAACGTGCTCCACATCACGCTACACATCTGTAACTTGCTACCGGAATTTCATACACGCATATTCGTCCTGATCTCTCTTGAGACCAATGAAACTTATCAATAATCCACTTTTTGCATTTCAGCTCACCGACCCAAAATTGGTTGCTTCAGACCTCTCTCAAAGGCTTACACTTGTGCATTACTTTTTCTTAAAATTGGCTTTGTTTGCTTATAAATTCAAGATTTCATAATGAAAAATACTGGGTAAATATATTTTTAATCTATCTAAATATATTAATATTAGCTATAATATTGTTCAAAAATTAATATTAGCTAATAATAATTACTTTAGTTTATATATAAGCCACTAAATTTAATTTAATGATAAAAAATTTGCATATGAGGTCTTAGATTCAAACATTATTATTATGAGGCAGGCAGGAATAGGATATAGTAAGCGTGCCACGAGTGCTCCCTTCGAAGGCTTCGCTAATCTAAAAAATAATTCATATATGCAGATGATCGGGGGTTCGAACTCCGGTCATCCCACTTATCTACTTCAAGAGTGGAATTTTTAGCCACTAGGTTACTTAATTAACAAAAAAGAGTAATAGCTAGTTAGAATTAGGGGTGTGTTGTTTTTGTTCTTTAAATTTAATCTCATCTTTTTAATTAATACTAATACTAATTTTTTTTGGTAAGGGTTGTTAATAAAAAAATAAGCGCTATATGCATGAAAGACAGTTTTAAGCGCATTCGTCCAATTTCGTCATGAAGAGTGTCGTACCACTCAGCATTTCTCATTTGAGATCGAGAGAGAGCGAAATGGGAAGTGGGGCGTTCGTCGAATTTCATCGAATTAATCCTCGTACTATATAGCGGTTCTCTTTTTAATATGCCTTATAGTTATATATATTTGGGGATACGATCCTCTACTTTCATAGTCTCTAGTCTCTACATTAGTCTTTCAACCTTCTATATTTATCGTTAGATATATCTAGTGGATAATATAGAATACAAAATAAAGATGGTGAAATAATAATCTGAAATATAAAAAAAAAAAAAATAACACTGAAATCTACATTACTTCACTCATCCAAATTCTAAAAATTGTGCAAAACAATTTATGACTTCAAAAGAATGATCTTTTAAAAATTATTAATAGAATAATTTTTTTGATAATAAAAATGTTCATCAATTATAGTTATTTTTTATTGTTCATGTTACATATTTTTTAAGATAAGAATGAGGGTTCATTCATCTCCGGTTTTTAACTCTTGACTCTAACCATCAAGCTAACATTATTACACTAATTAGATTAGAATCCACACCAACATTATCACTCATTGTTAGCGCATCTAATATATTGATCGGGAATTAATACCCGGTTGAAACTAATTAAGATTAACAATGTTCAATATTAAACGCATAAACCTTTTAGTGAGTTATCTATAAAATTAATTTACACCAACAATATGTGTCCTTTAAAGTCAATCAATTGCGGTTTTTTTTGTAATTGACGAAAGCTACTTGTTATAACTGTTTTTTGAAAATAAATGGCAATTTAAGACTCAGAAATTCATCGTAAGACATGTATTCATATGCATTTGAGTCTACTTCCAAATAAGACAATGTACCAATTTAAATATTGCTTCTTATGTTAGAAGCTTATAAAGTGCATAAACCTGCCACAACACAATAAAACTCAGTGAACTAATTTTGAATTTAGTTAACAATGCTATTAGTATTGATATGGAACTAACTTAACCCCTCCATCTGTTTGTGTAGTCCTCAGAATGTCAGTTTCAATTTGGCAAGATTCATCAATAATAAGTTTCCATTTCAGTAAGTTAGTGATCATTAAGCCATATCAAGATAATTTTAAATCAAATATGCACATAATTACATGCTTGCATACACAAAAAGTTGGTTTTTCCTATTGTATAAATATGAGAAGTTATTTTATTTTTTTAGATTATTCGGCCTACAACATCCACAGTTGTGAATTGAGAACTGGAAGACTTCTATTAATGGTGACATATGATTTCTAATACACAGAGTGGTTTGATGTAGTTGGTAACACTATGACTAGAACACATTTTAATCATTCAAAAAATTTCTAGAAATTGGAAAGTAATATTGGTAGCATTGTGTTGTTCATTCAATCAATTTTATACAAAATCCAGCCAAGGGTTTGGACTAAATGAGGCTACAACAAAATCATTATTATCATTCTTTCTAGTTATAGTTCATTCAATTTTATCAATAAATAAAAAAAAACTACACAAGCAAATTTACACAATTTTACATTAGATCATATACCGAAGAAAAACAGAAGCAGACTACAATCGCGATTCAAAATTCAAAGAAACTTACAATAAATATGAAGATGTGAATGAGGACACTGAAAGATCGTCAATACGGGAGGGAAAACTGAAGACGACATTCGCCGATATTGAGGTTTCAAACGGAGTAAGGCTGGAAATGAAGGGAGGCCAGGAGCGGAGCGCAACTAAGGGTGACTGCAAACAGAAGGAGAGAGGAGGTAGTAGTGTGAGACGCAATACATTTGGTTAAAATATAAAATTAACATCTTCAGTGGAATCTGTATGTGCCACCAAGAGCTCTTCAGCTGCATCCAAGAGAACCGGTTGCATGAAGTCAAGATCTGATAAGCACCCCTAAATAGCATCTATTTGCATCTGCTTGCCACTGCCACATACATATCGGGTGACTGAACCTGCAAAAGAAGGTTGTGAAGTAAATGTTAGAAATAATATAAAACCATTGATGTGGCCAATCCTAACAGCTTAAGTTTTTGGGATAATCGGTTATTTGACATGGTATCAGAGCCTCTATGACTAAGTGGTCTAGAGTTCGATCCCCGCTCCCCTCACTTTCTAATTAAAAAGTGGAATTTAAGCATATGGTAGGTGGGCCTATGCATTATCCACGCTTCAAGCCCAAATGGGCTCTTGCGTGAGGGGGCGTGTAAGAAATAATATAAAACCATTGATGTGGCCAATCCTAACAGCTTAAGCTTTTGGGATAATCGGTTATTTGACAGTAAAACCTAACACCCCCAACATCTCCTCCTCTCATGCCCACAACTGTCTCTGCCACACCCACGCCGCTCCTCTGACACTCCAACCTAAAGAACACAATCAGCAACTGTGCTCGATCTGTTCTCTACCAATTCGAATAAACGACGGAACCTCACACATAAGGGAATTCCCTCCAACCAAGGGTCAGTCCAAAAGAACGAGTCTGCCCCATCCTCCACCTCTCGCAACACACGCTCCCCAAACCACCCACCCCCCAAGACCTCCTACACCGTCACGAATCCTCACAATCTCCCTCCACCAAGAAGACCCCCACCCCTGCAAGCACCCTCTCTCCAGCCCATAACAAACTACCAACACCCTGAACCACCAACATCCTCCAACACTATTTGCCTAAAAGAGCGTTAATATTAAACTCTCTCAATTGTCTAACCTCCAGCCCTCCAAACTCCCTACATAAATATATGGTTAATTTCCAACTAATCCAAGAGGTTATACAACTAAATAAACTTTTATATATTATACGTAAGTTCAGGGGCGTCTCGAAGTTTTTGGAGGCTCTGTGCAAAATATAAAAGTGGCCCTTTTAATAATAAAAAAGAAACATAATTTTTTTTATAAAAAAAAACCACATCAATTTAAATTGCAACTAAAATAAAAATAATAATAATCATTCTTGTAATTAACATAAAAGGGATTTATAGTCTAATAATAACATTTTAATAACTTCTAGCTATATATATTTACAAGAATGTTGCAATACAATTATTTTTACACCATTTATTTACTAATACTACTACAATATTTTTTTTTTTGAGACCCTCAATTTTTGGAGGCCCTGTGGAACAGTCCATGCTGCACATGCAGTTGGGCCGCCCCTGCGTAAGTTTGTGAATGTAGTTTATGAAAAATAACTTATGAAGACACAATTTTCGTTAATGAGAACTATTATGAATGAACATAAAACCTTATTCATTTGCATAAATTATTTTTCATAAACTCAAAAGTAAGTTAATCCAAACGGACCTTTAATTCTTAAAACCATGCATAGAATGATAATTTTTAAAAACTAGCTTAACAACTTAAAACCATGACTAAAAGCTTTTTTAATGTTGGCTTTCACATTAAAAAATGATTTGTGGGTGACAGGGTGCTACTTTGTTGGAATTGCTTATTAGGAGGCCGAAGAAAGCCTGAAACGATTGGTGAACCATTTTTTACATTTGGTGTTGTTACCTTAATGAGTTTTCATGTCTGATGATCATAAGTTGCCAATAGAGAATAATACTCCCTCCGTTCCAATTTCCAAAATGTAAGTCACTTTGAGAAAAAAATTTGTATCAAATTATATGTCACTTTACATTATCAATGAAACATTTAATGCTTTTTTTCCTATAATACCTTTAACTATTTATTTATCTTTCTTCTGTTAATTCTTCAATTTATGTTTCACATACCATTAATGAGGCACAATTTTGTAAATTAACTCATAATTTCTCTTTTCCATACAACATTGATTACTTTTCTAATTAATTTTTGTAAAATGGCCAAAATGACTTATATTTTAGAACGAGAGAGTATTACTTATATCTACAACTTCATGGTTTGATTATTATAAGGATAATCATAGTATTTTAAGCTCTCTTATTCGGGTTAACGATAACAATGGTTTTAAAAATGAAGCATAATTAGTGTATATAAAAAAAGCATAATTGCTTGTCCATAGAGTAGATGAAGAAAAGGTTTTTAGTATATATAAAAATAAAATAAAATTCCGTCAAAATAAATAAAAAATAAAAGTGAAATAAGAGTGGAGTGGCGAGTACTGATGTAATACAGTTTGGTGAGGAGGATTCACAAGTAACATTGTCGTGATATATAGAAGTACTCTATATTCCCTCCATTCTAAAATAAATTACTTAATTTTAATTTATTGTACTATTCATAAAATAATTTATTTGGACTATATTTTTCTACTAATTTATACATGAAAATTTCAGCATATGAAATGTTTGATTTCTCTCGATTTATATTTTCAAAATATATAATTTTTGTGATTTTTAATACGATAACTAATGATATTAATGATCAAAATTATACATACATTGACAAACATAAAGATGGTTAAACATATTGTTTATTTTGTACAGATAGAGTATAATGTTATTGTCATTTTTTTCAATCATAACAAAAATACAAGGTCTATAATTTAATTTTCTCACAGTTTCTAAATTTTGTACTTCTATCAAGCATCTATTATAGAATCTACACCACCCATCCAAGTCTCGCCAAAATAGCTTCACTAAAATCATATAATACGAAGAAAAAATTGCATCTGCCTCAAAATAATAATAATAATCATCATAATCAAATTAATTAATCATTGTATACTAAAAATTGAATGAAAGTAAATTCCTTAATTTTGTTCTTCCATTGAACCTCAAAGTTTGTTCAATTAGCAAGTATGTTGCAATTGTATAATAAATATCGTCGTTATCATGGAAAGGTATTGCCAACAAAATATAGACAATAGAGAAAATTGAACTTAGTGGAAATTAAAATAACAAAGTCATCCCATATTTGTATGACACATTTCAATGAGCTTAAGAGTAAAACTTGTAGGTGTGGGCTTCAAGTATTATACTCCTCAATGCTCCAATAGGTGATAAAATCATTATAGCTAGCCCAAGCACAATGCATATCTGCAATAAATGGAGCAAATATATAAAAAATGTGCATAATCATTATTAAACTAGAGTAATGCAATTTAGCCTTAAAAAAAAGAGTAATTTTCGTACACTATTTTACATTGTTGACAAATTATAATCACTCATACGTATGATTTTAGAAGTAATTATTATTAAAGTCAGACATTTTAAATATGATGATTATAATTTATTTTAATATGTAAAAAAGTGTGTATAGTTTAAATCTTTAATAAATTATAGGAAATTTGAAATAATTATAAAAAATGCATACCCAATTAGTCCACCAAGACAAACCGAATCTCTTAGGTTTGTAGACCGCAAGCCACATGATACATGGAAGCTGAAAATTTTATAAAATGAATAGTTGAGTAAAATTATGATAATCTTAAGAAAATTAACTAATTATATTTACAATTTTTCATGGCTTACAAAGTATGTTGTTGGAGCAAAAGCAAATCCTCCAAAAAATCCTAGTAGACCACCGAAAAATGGAAAGGTAATGGCAATGAACATTGTGAATGCTGAAAAGAAAAATTTATATCAATGTATATAGTCAAGTGAATACAAAATATAACAATATTTCATAATTAAAATTGTAAGCTATTATACTCCACTTACCCACATATACATTACGCACAACAAAGCGAAGGATTCTACTTGGTTCGAAATTCAATTTTTTCACCATCACACTTTCAATCATATCGAACACGGACATTGCATAAATCTACACCAACAATCAAAATATGAAATTCATAATTAGGATTATTTTTTTGCATTAGTATTTTCATAAAAAGAATAAGAATTCTTCAACCAAAACTTTATTATGAGTCACTCTTTTAAAAGGATAATTTAAAGGACTTACCTAACCAAAAGAACTACTCAAATCAACAATTTTTTGTTTTATGAACTACTTAGAAATCTAGCCTTAAAAATTTAAGGACTAAATTTAAAATAATGATGATAATCACAAAAAAAAAATTAAATTAAATTTTACCTGATAGCTTCCAATGACATGTAAAACAACAAAGAAATTAGCCATTGCAATAAGCCAAGCTGGTTTCTCCAAAGATATGAGAATATTATCCTTAACAGCATTACCAAACATCCAATAACCAATAATAGCAACAGGGAAATAACACAAAGCAACAATAATATATGCAACAATAACTCCTCTCCACATAGGAACTTTGGATGGTTTTTCAGGTGTAGATGGAATTGTTGCTTGGATTTCCAACACTACATTGTGTCCTGCATATGCAAAAGCAACAGTGCCAAGTGCATTAAAGAAATCAAATACTGATCCTGCAGTATTTGTAGCAGTGCTAGTATATTGTACATTTTCTTGTACTCCCTTATGTGCACTTGCAGTCCAAGCAACTGTTGAGTAACTGTAGTCAAACTCAAATAAGCACTGATTTTAGATATATTGGTCACATAAAATTAAAATATAAAATTAACTTTTTGATTATTTATGAAATAATTAAAAGAATAAAATGAAAATTTAACATTTTATAAGTGTGATTAAGAGAGTTATATTTGGTCACGTGACCATATAAAAATAATCCTGAAATTTATTATAAAAAAAGAAAAAGTAAAAGTGATATGCTTGCATAAAAAATATATATGTATAAATAAAAAACTATAAAGTACATACACTTCGGATTAGGTGTTGTTTGTCGGTTTCTGACACCCGACACTTGTGATTACATTTAACAATGTTATTTGTTTAAAATTATTATCAGTGTCGACATGTCAGGTGTATGTGTGTGTGTTTGTGTCTCATAGCTAAAAATTAATATAGAGAATAAAAAGAAGTTGATATTACCAAAAGGACATGACTGCGGCAACCAAAGATACACCAGAAATGGAGTTGAAATTAGGTAGATGAGACAAAACAAAATGAGCTGAGGCAAATATCATAATGAAGAAGCTCAATTTGATTGGTTTGCAACTTGGACACACTGTATCATGGAATTTCTGCAATGATTTACCACCAGTGACCATGTAGACAATGTTGACACCAACTTCTACTACAATTTGTTGAGGCACCACAATATAAAGACCTAATTTTTCACCAAATGCATATTGACCTAATTCATGGTATCTATCAAAACGTTTTCCTGGAACCATTTCATGCATTTCAACCATTTGCCCAGTGGCGGAGCTAGACCGATATCTTGGGGGGGGCCGTAAATTTTATTTTTTATATTTCCTTATTTATGATATGAATATATATTTTGAATGCATATTATTATTTATTGCATGTAGTGTAGTGGTTTGTTGATATTATTTTTACATGGAAGATCCAAGTTCAAGTCTCACATACTGCAATTTATAGTAGTATTTTTGTTTAAAATAGCAATAAAATCCCAAAATGTTGAGCGCGAGGTTCGAACCCGCACCATTAACTCTTTTGGGCGGCTATCACTACCACTACTCCACACACGATAGTTGATACAATTTTGCAATTACTAATATATATAATATACCATTAAACAAAAATATGAATGTATACCTATAAAAAATTAAAATATTGAAACTTGGGGCGGGCCATGGCCCTGCTCGGCCCATGAGTGGCTCCGCCCCTGCATTTGCCATAATGTGTATAGTGTGATGATCCATGAAAGGATAAGTATAGTCATGCCTGCACCCCTGTGTAGAGTAATACAAGTATTGATTAGTAAGTTACCCTTTACTTAAAATATAGTTATACTTTGAAAGTAATATCCTATATTTGATATATTTTTTATGTACATTTTCATGAAAATAAATTAAGGTATTGTCTCACATAGTGTTTGGAACTTATTACCCTTTTTTTTTTTGACGAAAATTACCCATTTTGTTAAAAAATTAAAAAAAAAAATAATACACTCAAACTATACTATGAGTAGTAATCATATTTGAATAACTATTTTGTGACAACTTCTAGACAACTATGGTTTTATCTCTTTTTATTGGTCAAAAACGAGGAGAGAGAGAGAGAGAGAGAAGTACATCATGTCTGAGTATGAAAGTAAAAGTTGTCTAAAAACTGTCACAAAATAGTTGTTCAAATATCATTTCTTATATATACTATATATGATAAGAAAACCCAAAATTTCTACTGCATTGTATTTTATAAAAAAATTATTTGGTCTCAAGAAATAATACTTTTGTTCTTAATTATAAAACCATTCTACACACTTTTTCTTTTGTCCCTTAATATAATAACTGTTGTAAAATTCAACTTACATTGATGATTACTTTAATTAAACATACTCTTATTTAAAGTATCATTGAAAAATATAAATTTAAACAAACCTTTATCTTTCTTATATATGATCCTAATAATTGTAGGGATAGATGAGTAAAAATCAAACATTTTTTGACAAATTTATAACTACAACTATTTTTCTTGTAGGAAAGTCTAGTATAAAGAACAAAGGGAGTACTAATTTGTAAGTATATAAGAATCATAAATCTAAGTAGTTTCTTTATTTTTTTGTAGTTAATATTTCATGATGATATTAATTAATTATAAGTGTATAATTTGGGTTTGAAATATACCATCCAAGTTGTGACATGGCATAGGGGAGACCAAGAACACCAGCACCAACCATAGCAGTGACATTGTGAAAAGCTGAGTACCACCATTTTGCATTTCTATCAGCATTAATTGGTAACCATTCGTCAATTTTTCTTTCCCTCTCTGATTTTTCAATCTATTTGAAAAGATAAACAATAAAATGAATGAGTTCTTATTCAAACTATACATATATATAATCTATCTGTTCAATAGACTAACAAAAAAAAAAGTCTAGGTGAAGATACGATAGTTAACCAAATTCCAAATCACAATAAATTATGGAAAATAAATCTTTTTTTCCTCATGTACTCTAATAGTTAAAAATTACACTCTTAAAATAAATAGGTGGTATAACTGAAATTCGAATTTAGACCCCTATATATATAATTAGTCTTAGATAACATATACAGTATATTATTATAGAACTAAAACAAAATATTTAAATTAAAAATAAGATTATACAATAAATTTATATGTAGGGCATTATATATATAAGAGTTGGAGTTCTAACTCCAAACATTTCACTTATTCATCTTAAGTGTAAAATTTATAACTACTTGAATGTTTAAAAAAATTTATACTAAATTATATTATGTAATGAAACACACTATAAAGAAAACAAAAACAAAATAGATGTGAACAGTGACATGCCCTTTTTTTTACCAATAAATTATAAAGAATTTAATTGATTGTTTTAATTCATTTATTATACGCATTAGTCAAAATCATGAAAAGTTGTTTCTAAAGTCAATTCATCTCCCTACCCTTACTATATAAAAAGCAATCCTTCATGTGGAATAAAACTCTCATGTAAGATCAGTGTTACCAAAAGCATCAATTACTAATACTATGTCATGTGAACAATTAATTTATGTTGTGGTCCATCTTAGGTGGGTTTATACATAGAAACTTGTCTAACTTGGAAAAAAATAAGAAGGCGGTTACAAGTGATGATCTCCTATTTTTTATTAACATGCTATCTGGAAAATTTGGTAACTATTTTAAATTTATTTGTATTACATAATAACAACAACAATAGATAAATAAAAAAATACACTATTTTACACTAAAATTCAATGATAATACACTACTACATTTTTTATTTTTAGTAACACTTACTTGCAACATATGTAAAAAATGTTACTAATATGAACTATTTTGTAACATTTTTTAAAAAGTGTGACACTCATTTTTTTTTAGTAACACTCACTTGAACATAAATAATTTTTTATACTCCTTAACTTTTTAATTTTTTACCATTTTTTCTCCAAACTCACTTTTCTCATTATTCACACTTCAACAGAATAATTTTTTCACAAAATCTTCACCGTCGCCGATTTCCATGGCCGATCTTCACCGTCGACGATCTTCACCGTCAACGATCTTCACTCCATGGATCTTCACCTCTTCCAGAAACACAATTGCAATCGAATTCACAATAGCTTCTCCTCGATTCACAATTGCAATCGCAATTCCCCCATTCAAAGCGCAACTCCTCGATTCGCTTTCAGAATCGCATCTCGATTCACAATTGCAATTGCAGCTCTTTCATTCAACATCGCAATTCCCTATTTCACAATCGCATCTCTTCAGTTCGGTAAATGGCGTTCAATTTTTTAGGTTATTGAATTCAATTTGTTTAGGTTATTTTCATTTTCGTGTTGAATCCGTTCTCCTACTGGTGTGAAATATGGTTTCTAATTTTTTAGGTTATTTTCTTTGTTGAATCTATTCTCTTGTTGAATCCATATGTGTTAATTTGATTAGGTCTTCAGTATAAAATCAGATTGTATAAATTGAACTTAAAATTAAGCAAGCAAATTCTCATTTGTATATCATTGTTAGATTGATAGATAGGTCCCGAGTTTTACGCAAACAAGATATGATATGATGACTCTTGAGTTGTAGGAACAAATATCTATCTATTGATATAAAGAAGACTTTGAATCTTGCATAGTTTGCTTATTCTATGTATTGTGTGACATTTGTAGCTTGAGTTGATATGGTAGATTGTAGGTATTAGTGTTGTGTTCTGGTTTCTTGCTATATTGTTGTTGGAATTGGATTGAAGTGAAAAGTTTCCACTAAGGATCTATGATTGTTTTGTTTGTTAAGCTCTAAGATATGCAAAACCAGAAAACTTTCTCAAATGTTAACTTTGATTATTAATATAATCTCATTTTAATCTTATTTTAAGGTGATTGAAGAACTCAGTTATGTGGTTTTATGAAGTTAAAGTTCAGCTACATTAAGAGCATATCAGATGCTTCTTCCACACCCTTCCTATCATTTTTGGCTGCAAGAATAAGAACTATATGCAGAGGGGAATTTAGAGTACATGTTTTTAAGACATACTATGTAAAACTAACACTTTTAAACTAGATAATTAATTATTATATAAGTTTATTCAAGGTTTTCTAATTATACAAGTTATGTTCCTGAATAATTTAGGTGTTGGCAGAGAAAATGTTGATGATACGGCTGGTGTTGCTCAGGTAATCCATCAATAATGTGAATTTTTAAGTTTGTCTAACGTTTTCGTAGAGAATGATTTATTTCTTATTTTCCTTGATGTGCATGTGAGACTAGATTGTAGCTTCAAATGCTCCATGTGATACTGGCGCAATTGTAAACATTTGAGCAACCAAAGTCCATGGGCTTAATGTACGTCTAGAAAGAATCCAGGTAAAACTCTTTAACAACCATTTTCATTTTCCATGATTCTAGAGCATTTGCAGTCGCCGATAGCCATCCCTGCAAAAGAGATTAGTGTTGAAGCAGTGCTCTATTTTGTTGTCTGTTGGCATGCAGTTCAACTGTAATATTTGACTGCGAGAGTTGGTTTTATGCGGTTCATGTAGTTTGTTGATTCTGTTTTTATTTCTTCTTTTATTTGTTTATGATTTTGTTGAATGTTATTAATTGAGAATTTGTGCAACATGCGCTGTTTTTGTTCTTCTTGGCGATGGCAGCGAAGCCGAGAACCTTCAGCATGTGCTCTGTAAGTTTGCTAGTTACAAATTTCACTTCTAAAGTTTTGGTTTCCTTTTTTTTCATTATAATATTGTTTAGATGTGAGTCTTAAGAAAGTAGAATCTGATTTAGTTTGGTGCTAGTTTTACATCAATTAATATTTACTCCGACTTATCTTATGGTATGTCTTAACTTGTTAATATTTAGCAAAATAGATTCCTTTAGAAAATTGTTGGACAATGTCATGAATCTAAGTGGAAAAAGCCTTTCACCACAATGGTCATACAAGGCTGATACAACTTGCTTAGATTGACATTCACAAGGTGTATGCAAATAAAATTTCATGTATATATGTCTAAATCAATCCATTTCCTGCATGTATATGTGGAAAATGGATCTAAGTGGAAAAAGCCTTTCACCACAATGGTCATACAAGGCTGATACAACTTGCTTAGATTGACATTCACAAGGTGTATGCAAATAAAATTTCATGTATATATGTCTAAATCAATCCATTTCCTGCATGTATATGTGGAAAAAGCCTTTCACCACAATGGTCATACAAGGCTGATACAACTTGCTTAGATTGACATTCACAAGGTGTATGCAAATAAAATTTCATGTATATATGTCTAAATCAATCCATTTCCTGCATGTATATGTGTTAAAATAGTAGTAGCATTTCAGTGATTAGTTGCAGTTTTGATAACTTGACCAGACTTCATTATTTATTACTTGATTAGTTGCATTTTGGTTTGAATCTTAATGTGTTTCCTTGATTTTGATGGCAGGGGTTTAAAAACAGTGGCTAAATAATGCCGGGGAATGAGCTGATGAATTATTACTTGTGAGATACAGTGTTGAACTTTATGCTGAGAAGGTTAACAATAAAGGACTTTGTGCCATTGCTCAGGCTGAGTCTCTCTCTTCGTTACAAGCTTCTGGTGGTCTTGCTCTGAGCAGGTATATACGCATAACACAATAGATTACACATCTGTGCATGTGAAATCAATCTCAGTGCTATATGTTATTATAATGTGACAATTTGAGTATTCATTTTAGCATTTCTAATTTCAAAAAAAGTGAGTACACTATAATAACCAGCATTGGACACAATAGTCCCTAACATAATTTCAATCAAAGATAATCAGGGTGAAGGGGCTGATGTTTCTTGATTTTGTAATTTTGAGGGAGTATTTGTATGCTTTTTTTTAATGAGGACTTAACCAGGTTATGCATTTTTCTTAGTTAATAGAATAAGTCTTTAATCTCGATTTAAACTAGACTAGCCATAGGTGATTTGTGGAGTCCTAACTCTGTAGGGCATTGACATTACCTATGTTTGAATACTTGATACTGTGCTTGAATACCAGCCATTATGGTAGCCTTAGTTTATCTTGCTCAAGACATTATTGAGCTTCTCCTTATCCTTAATATGGAGCTGTCATAACTCGTTGGCTGATTACTATCTAACATGCTTTATGTTTACTATGTGCTGCAAGATTGAAATCATTAGCTATATATGTACCCCTGTGTACTATAGCCTAGCTTTTGGTGTTGCTTAGTATTGTGGTGGAAATAACACTTTTTTGTAACACTTATTTGCATATAGTAACACTTTTTGAAATGAAATTTGCATATAGTAACATTTTGGAAGTAAAATTTGCATATAGTAACATTTTTTGAAGTAAATTTTTTGGAAGTAACACTTTTTTGTAACACTTATTTGAAAGTAACATTTACCCGGTGATAGACATATAGTAACATTTTTGGAAGTAAAATTTTAGTGAAGTGAATGTGAATCCCTATAGTAACATTTTTTTGTTTTGATATTTAAAATTAGCTATAAATTAGCTAGGAAATTATTTCATAGCAAATCAGCCACTCAATCATGCATTAGTCTTAGCTAAACTTATTTGCTACAGATCGGCTAGGAATTAGCTACCAAACAGGTAACATTTTGTAAATGTTACTAATAATACTCTTATGTGTTACTAAAGCCTTTTAGTAACATAGGCTTTATGTAACACTTGATAAAATGTTACTAAATTGAATTAGTAACATTTTTCTTGATTTAGTAACATTTTTCAAATGATACTAAATCTCAAAATTGTTGTAGTGATAAAAATTGACAGCTACTAAAATATTCTTTCACAGAATTCTACGGCTGTTTTGTGAATTTAAATTATAGTTTTAAATTTTTACATTAAAGTTCCCACATCAGTATGATACTACTATGATTACCTTTTACCAAAAAAGGAAATGTGTTTGTCTCAACAATATACATAATTTTCCCAATTTTATTAAAAAAAAATATATACATAATTTTATGCTGATTTCAACCTTCAAACATTGCTAGTAAACAAAAAATAAAAAATTCACCACAAAAAAAAAAAGCAAAAAATTAAACCTACACTTGTTTCTTTTACTATCTATTTAATTAGTTATATATAAAGAAGAAGAAAAATAAAAACAAAAAAAAAGTAGAGATACTCTAACTCATACCAAAAGACTCGTTTCAAGGAAAAAGGAACACTGGACAAAATATGATTATTATATAGAGATCAAAACACCACCCATATAAAAAAAATTAAATAAAACCTTTCATCACAACAAAAAACCACTATCAAAATATCACATGTATAAATACACTCGACCATTGAAGCACACTCTTTACAGTCTCCTATATAAACAAAAGTAAATTTATTCAATAACTAAATTTTTGTTCATACATAAGATCGGGGGGGATTAACATGTCAAATTATGACCGAAATTCTAAGCTTCTAAACTAAGTACACAATTGCATATCAAATTCAAAATTTTCTTAACCTATGATTATATTATAATTTTTTACGAAAACCTAAACTTATGATTGTTGTTCTCAAAATTGAATACATTCACATATATTATTAATCATCCTTCAAGTATGTATGCTTAGCAAGTTAGCATTGATTCTCTTTTTCTATTAAAGAAAAAAGAATGGTTTCTCTTACTTTGTTTTGAATTGCAATTTGTATATAAAAGATGTACTGAATTTTATTTATTTTTTGAATATATGATTGATTAAAAGCAATTATTTGAACGAATAAGAAACAATATATGCACTATTTGCCATGATTCAACATAAAATAGTTTTTTTTTTTAATTGAATGAATGACATAAGAGAAACTTACAGTTTGTTGGTGAGGAGGATTTGATGATTCCTTTAGCAAATTTGCCATGACCGCAGAGAATTAATAATCCTTGTTTGCACACGTATGATTCAATATAGAGGAGTATTTAAAGGGTTATTTATAGAATTAGTGTTGGGTGGTTTTATTCGATATATATATAAGTATTTAAATGATTAGGATTAAAAAAAAAAACAGATTAGATCAGTGTCGTGTTTGATTTTGGCATTTATTATCATTTATTAAATAGATCAATGAGATATTAAGAAGTAAATATATTACTCCCTCCATTTCTTTTTAAGTGTCCGTTTTTAATAGTAACAACAAATTAAGAAAGTTTATTTTTGCATCTTATTTTCCTATTATATCCTAATTTTAATTCACCAATAAAATCCTATTTTTTTCACACACTTTCTCTTTCCAATAAATTTAATATATTATGCACACAAAAAAAAAACAAAATTTAATATGTTATCTACCAAAAAAAATAAAAAGATTTAGTTTTCCAAATATATAGCATTAATTAGTTTTATTGAAAAAGATATAAGTAATTGACAAAGGGTATAATTGACAAATCGTACCCTTAAAATACCAAATGAACAGGTAAATAGAAACGTTAAATTCGATGTTTTTGGACACTTAAAAAGAAACAGAAGGAGTATTGATTTTGCTGAGTTGGTTTCACTAACATTCAGGTGAGATGATTGAGTCCGTTTACTGTGTGCGATAGATAAAAACAATATAAAATAAGAAACTAAATAAGAATAGCATCAGATATATGATAGATATTGAAAGTTTGTTACATAGGAAAAATAAAGTAGAGACATAATATGATAAAAAGTTGAATGAAATAAAGGAGGTGTTTGTTTCAAAAATTATATTTTTATTTTATATTTATGGGAATAAAAGGATAGGAAATTTTATATATATGTAAAAAAAAAAAGATAGGAAATTTGTTACAAGTTTGTTAAATTTGATTTTCAGGTATAAAAGATTGTTGGGAAAAGAAAAATTTCCCATGAAAAAAGGGATATATAAATAAACAAACGGATTAAAATCTACAATCACAAGAAAGTTAATATTCATTTTTTAAAAAATCATTAATAATAGCATGTACATATTTTCAGTGACAAGTATAATATATATATATATATATATATATATATATACTAGTATGTTAGCCCGTGCCGTGCACGGGATTATTTTCTTTTTAATATTATTTATAAGTTTATTTTGATATGTTATTTGATTAATTTGATTTAAAATTCTAAGGTAAAATTGAGATAGATTTTGCATGATATAGATTTAACGATGTTAGAGAATAAAGCGAGATTAAGAGTATTACTAATTCGCTTCCCATTTTACACTATTATGAGATAGATTCTTTATCTCATCTTCATCCCCGAAACTATATAGTGATCCTATAAATATAAAATAATTATAAACCTCATTCTTAAAGGAAAATCTGCTTTGATTTTTCATGGCCTTAAGATTTTTTCGGACCGTACCCATAAAATTAAAATATACCATGATTTTTTTTTATTTTTCATCTCGAGCTTACCTTTAGGTTCATTGCACTACAAGAAATCATGATATTGTTGACGGAATGTTTTGAGGGTTTTAGGCCCTCAATAATGTATTGAAGGCTTAAAGCCCTCAATAATGTACAAAGACCGTCAATAAATGGTCTTCAATTTCAAAAAAAATTGAAGTGCCATTATTGAGGGCTAACAGCCCTCAATAGTGCATATGGGGAGACGCGAAACCTGCAAAACTCTGACCAGTAATTGCTGAGTGTTTATGGCCCTCAACAATGCATATGGGGAGGCGTGAAAGCTGGAAAACTCTGACCAGTAATTGTTGAGTGTTTATGGCCCTCAATAATGATTCCCACATTGCCCAAATTCTAACGGAAACACTTTCCTTTTTCATTTCTACACTTTTCAATTTTCATCTCAATCTCAAAAAAACCAATCTAAAATCTCTCTAAAATTTCACTTCTCAATTTCTTATTTCCATTTCTTCCTATAAATATCTGTAAGTGTTTATATTTTAATTTAATTTTGAATATTTTTAACTAATTTCTTTGTTATTTGAATAAAATATATATATATTCTAAATTTTTTATTACAATCTTGATTTAGCAGCTGTTGATTCAAATATTCTTGTGGTCATCCGAGTACATGGATTGAAAGCGCGTAAAGTCTGAAACTACTCGGAACTCCAAGTAAGTAATGTATTTTTAATTTATATAATATTTAGTAATTTGTTTAATAACTTGTTATAAGTGATTAAATCAGTATAATACTTAAAAATATTGAAACTTAAAGTCAAAAGTATTGTATTTTTCAATAAATTATTTCAATAAAATATTTGTTTGAAAAAATCAAAATAGAAAAAAAAAAGATTCAGTAGTGTGGTAGTACATGAATTGAAAAGTGAAACACCTCCCTCACAATCACAAAATAGAAAAAGTATGTGACATAGGTTTTGACTCCCTCACTCTCACTCACCCGCAACCTCACTCTCACTCACCTCTACTCGGTCTCACTCTCACTCACCCGCAACCTCTCCCTCTGCTCGGCCGCCTCTCTCTTCCCGCGACAGACAGGTAAAACACAACCCCTCTCTCTCTGTAATTTTTCTAGGGTTTAGGTTTTTTGGGAAATTTTGATTTGGGAAATTTGAGTTGTTAAATCTTTGTGGGTATGTACAGGTAAAACGCAATCTTTGTGTTGTATTCTGCATTGTAAAGATTCATGACCAATCTCATTTCCTTCCCGTGGTTGGAGCTCGTTTTTTAGGTATTCTATTTTATCATTCCTTTTCTCTTTTTTATTAACCCTTTTGCTCAAAACTCAAAAGGGTATATCATATTTGTTTCCATTGTTATAAATCTTAGACCTTTTTTGAAAACCCCTTTGTGTGTGTGATTGGTTAATTCAGTTTTTTCGGTTTTTTCGAAACTGATGAATTCATCTTATTTGTTATTGATTTTAATTTGTTAGGCTTTAAGTTTCATGACATGCTCTGTTCATTATGTTTTAGATATACGTGATATTGCCTTTGACATGCTCTTTAACTTCGTCAATTGTCCAAGGCTATCAGGAATTGATCCATTGAAAAAGTTGTAGGACAGGTCACTGCATTTGTACATGGTATTCATAAATGACATTTACCATGAACGCAAAATCACAGATTCAAACCTCCCAGTAATCTAACAGTTTAACTAATCTCAAGTGGTTTAAATCAAAACATGAATGAACAAATTAAGTTCAACAAGTCACTGACAAACAAATTCAGTATCTTAAACCTCGTTCGATCTTTCTGTATTTAGAACTAATGATGCAATTCAAAACATTAATATTTTATTTGGATATTTAGTTTGCTTCTTTGCAGATTATTTATGTAAACTTGCCCGCTACCTTTTACTAATAAGAGCAACTTCATAGCATGGAATATTTACTATACTGCTATGTTATACTATTTCCATAATGAAAAATAACTCCACTGTTACAAACATGTTAAAGGAGTAAACTTTTCTCAAATTTTGTTCTTTAGGTTTGAGTTTTTAATATGATATATAGTTCAGGAACAAAACATACTTCAATTCAAGCGGGAAATTGCCAAGAATAAGTAGAAAGTATAAAGAGTAGGGAGTAGCAAATACATATTGTGAATGCAAAAACAACATATAAAAAGGGGAGAACCAACAAATTAGTATCCTAATATAAAGGCCAACTTAAGTTAATAACACTAGAACCTATCCTTAGCATTCCACTTAAGTTAATAAGACTCCTAAGTTAGGAAAAGTTAGCCCTGGATATCACTAGAACCTATCCTTAGCATTTCACTTGTTTGCTTCCATAAAAATGCTTCAACATGACAAAACTACTGTAAAATGTTATTGAATCAAATGTAGTACATATTTATGTAAAACTGCTTTTGTATTTTCTGTGGTGAGTGTCCTGAATCTTCCCTGCATGTTGTGAGTAATCATCCGCTTTATTATGAATGGTGTGTTCAACCGAAGCTTTGCATAGCGGTCTATACTTGCGGGCTGTGTAGCTGGTTCTGTTTGCAGCCTTGTTTTTCTAGTTTGTTTTTCTGTTATGCGCTGCTGCTGTTGTTGTTTTCTGGCTTAGCTTTTCCTTTGGTTCTAGGCCATTCTTTGTATATTAAACCTTGTGTTTGTTGATCCTGGTACCTCTTGTACTAGATCACTCTTTTTTATATATAAATTAGCCATTTCCAAAAAAAATAAAGAAAAATGAACATAAAGTCAAATTATGAAGTCTGCATCATTGATTGTTTTCTTTTCTGTATCCAACTTGGTAGGGTAGTACTACTTTACATTATGCTGAAAATCAAACAGTTACTTAATTGTTTTCATTAATAAATTGCAGCTTGTGGTAGGGATCTTGCCTTAACTTAGATGGATCCAAATCAAGTCAATAATCCAGATCAAGTCAATGAACCAGATCAAGTCAATGATACAAATCAAGGCAATAATCGACCAACACGCGCTCCTAGACGTGGACGTCGACGTCCTTTACCACACCGTGTTATTCGGAACCGATTCTTGGCGGGTATGCCAAAGTCTAAAACTGTTGATGGTGTGGAAGTTAATTATGACTCCTACGACGACGACGACCACGAGGATGAGGAAATCGATGATTCTTTACTTCTAGATCCTGAAGAATTCTTGTTGGTTGACCGACATGATAGAGCCATCATCATTCCATACACCAAGTTTGAGTAAGTTAATAATTAATGTGTAAATGTTATTAATAAATTCATGGGGATTTTTTAAATTTTTTTTTTTTACAAAAGTTGACGGTTTAAAGTAGTTATATATGCAAATCAGTTAGTACTTGTTAGTTATTATCAGCAGAAATATTTTCTTTTGATGCATAACTAGAAACTAATCTTGCTTTAAGAGTTAAGTTAGAGCCTTTCTGATAGTTAAATTTGCTGAATAGAACACAAAGTGTTCATGAAGCAAAACAGAACATAAATAATGATCCTAGATTGGCAGAACATAAATAATGCTGTTATTTCTATTAGTGTTCTTGATAGAAGCCATTAATTCTGTATTTAGCAGATAAAAAGAAGCTTATGTGATCAAAAGAACCTTTTTTTAGTGAGTTGGGATGCATAAAAGTAATGGAAGAGTTTCTGATTATGGATTTATAAGTGAGTTGGGGTGGTTTGGCTTCAAAATTGCAAATGGATTAGGCTGAGAATGATCATTAAGATTAAATGAAGGAATGTGTTTGAGTGTGTATAAGTAAAAAGTGTATTATAAGGAATGATGATTAAGTGAAAGAATACATGGTTTTATTTTTCTACTATGTTATGACACATTTGAATGTTTTTAGTTTTCTTGCAGTGTAGCTTTGGGCCGTTAGTTTTTGTGCCCTGCTGCCTTTATGTTTCTGCTGTATCTTGCCCAAGTTCTTCTTGTACTTGGTGCTTAATTAATAAAATTATTCAAAAAAAAAAAATACTTGTATAACTTACTACAAATTTTGTTTTAATTATTTTGTGCAGATTTTAACCGCAAAATCCAGCGACGAAGGCCATTAACCATGACATACAATCCAAATATCAGTATCCATATAAAAATTGGTCGGAGGTTAAAGCAGATAAAGCCGGATGGAATCAGTTTTGGAATGGCTTCAAAGTAAGGAATATTATTAATAATTACTTTAATTTTACTTTAATTAAATTGTCATGCTTTTGTTAATTGAAGAATGTATTGGTCCATAGATGATATGTAATGCTGATTCACTCCATGTTGATTATTGGTTACATAGGTGACAGAGAATGGGAGTGCTGTGTTGGTTCGGGCGTATGTCTTTTGGGGCTGCTGCGGCATATTGATTGCAGTTTTTTAGTGTTGGTTTCTAAGTGTAGTAGACAAGTCCATTGGCTTTTGCGTTTTAATTAGACTGTTTTGTAATGCTAGTCCATTGGCTTGTGTTGTAATGATATTTGTTAGTGTTTTGTGACAGGGAGGTTTGTAGTGTTTGTAGTGGTAGCCATAATGATACTGATGTAGTAATTGACATTTGTAAATGGAGGATTAATTGTAGTGATGTTACTAATGTAATGTAGTATATAGTTTTGGTGAATTTGCACTTCTTGGACATAATTCACTTTTATTTTCTAATAATTTTTTGGCTTTTTAAAAGAAAAATGTCTTATGTTTGTTTGTGGTGACAAATAAAATTTTGATGTTAAAAATATAAATAAATAAATAATTTTGCAGGTTAAAAAAAAGTTTATAATTAAATTAATTATTAAAAAAGTAATTATTATTTAAAAAACAATAATTAAATTATTTAAAATCAGATTTAATATGCTTTTTAAATGATTAAATAATTAAATTATTTTTTAATTAAAGATACGTTATTGAGGGCTGCAGGCCGTCAGTAATTTACCTCGAAATCCACTTTGAGAGCTGCAGGCGTCAGAAATATATTGAGGGCTGCAGGCCCTCAATAATGGATAAAGTTACTGACACGCATTATTGAGGGCTCTGGGCTGTCAATAACCATTACCGACGAAGCTTTTTTTGATGGCCTTTGGCCCTTAATAATGGCTGCATTGTTGACGAATTTTAAGCTTTTAGGCCCTCAATAATGCATTGTTTTCTTGTAGTGATTGTCAAACACGGGATAATTTTTGTTTTTTTCAATAATATTTATTTACATATGTTATTTTTTCTTTTGAAGGTTGTCTATGTTTTTTTTTTTTTTTCATTTTATATTATTTAGAAGGTTATATATGTTTTTTCAATTGTCTATGAGATTGATTTCTTTTAGCTTATTTGAGTATGAAAATACGATATATCTTTAACACGGTACTCTGTAGGACTTCATCAACAAAAAATAATTGTAAATTTTATACTATTTTATAAATGAATATTAACGTACTTTGACCCTGTTTCTATTCTCAAAATTTTTCTTTTCACCGTACCACAAAGAAGCAATCTTCACGCGTGAGCGTCAAATGGGGAAACATATGTGTGAATCTCTCCACTCACATTAATAAATTAAGGTTCTAAAAAAGTTCGAACGAAGGTTATGGAAAGTTTAAAAAGTTTAAACGAAGGTTATGGAAAGTTTAAAATAGCATAACTTATAAAAAATCAAAATTATATTAATTTATTTTAGATTTTTCATAGATTTCATAACCCATATGTAATCTAATGAAAGTGTGATGGACACATAATATGGAAAAACCCCTTTAGTCGATATTCAAATTTTAATCAGTCAATGTGTATTTTTAATAGTGTGGTGGGAAGTGTTACCCGTTTCCTATTATATACCACAGAGAGATTCTCTCTCTCGTCTACGTCGTAGCATTCTATAGGGGTTCCATCAACAATAAAATAGTTGCTAATTCTATATTATTTTTTTAATGAATATCAATAAAATTCTCGTGTTAAGTTATCACTATCTTCTACATACACTTTTCATCACGGAGATCATTTTTTATCGTGCTAAATAAAATTTTGAATAAATGATCCCCGTGATAATATATTAAATATGAAAATATGGATAACCCCGGCAGTCGAAATTCAAAATTTAATTAGTCAGTGTGTATTTTTAATAGTCGGATAGAAAGTGCTCCCCGTTTTCTATTCTACACCACTAAGATATTCTCTCTCTCTCTCCCTCTCTCTCTCTCTCTCTCTATCTATCTATCTATCTATCTATCTATCTATCTATCTATCTATCTATCTATCTATCTATCTATCTATCTATCTATCTATCTATCTATCTATCTATCTATCTATCTATCTATCTATCTATCTATCTATCTATCTATCTATCTATCTATCTATATCTCTTCCGTCTCCATTTTATGATTCTATAGAGGCTTCATCAACAAAAAAAAGGTTTACAGATATGTCATAAGCTATTTTTTGAGTTCAAGGCTTCAATTCTTCGAGTGATCTTATCCATAAAAAAAAATAGTGTACTTTCTTATTTTAATTTGTTTCAAAGTAATCTAAATATAAGTGTTCCTTCATTTTACAAAATTAAAATATTAAAAATGTACCAAGATAGTGTCGCACAAGTGGTAGATACTTGAGCCCATTAACCATTTGGTCCTGAGATAGATCTGACCGGTGCATATGGAGAATCATTTCTTAGAAGAGGTCATTCCCTTAAATAGATCTCAGTTAAATCGAGGGGATTAATCTCTGCAGTTGCGCACGGATGATACTTTTGGTTTGCCAAAAAAAATATGTGTGTGTGTATATATATATAATATTTGAGAGTTTCTATAAAAAAATATAATATTTGTGAGAGTTTCTAAAAAAACTATAGTATATAATATTTGAGAGTTTTCACAAAAAAAAAATTGAGAATTTTTTTAAAAAAATATAATTTTTGAAAAACTTTCTACAAAAAAAAAAAATCTAATATTTGAAAGAGTTTTTACAAAAAAAAAATTATAAAAATTCAATTATTGTTGTCAATGGGATTCGAACAACATACATTTGTTAATAATTATAAGGTAATTTTCTCTACAAAAAGAAAAGTAGTTTTCCATAAAATATTATAAAAATTCAATTATTGTTGCCAGTGAAATTCGAACAACATACCTTAAGCTAAAAACTCAGAATGACACCTAAGTAAAAGAAGCTTTAATTGAATGCCACATAATCAATTACTATTAAGAATGCACAAGCACCGTGGGAATCTCGTAATGTATATAAGTATATATATATATATCCACCAACATGATAAGACAAATTAAAACTATAGAGCTTAATTAACATACCATGGGTGAATGAAAGATTATTATTGTTGTTACTCAATGTGAGTTTTGTTATCAAAGAACAAATAAAAACATACCATGGTATTCTAATTTGAACGAATCCTCTGCAAAAAGACGAGAGTTTAAATAAGTAAATAATTTTTGAAAAACATTATAGCAGGAGCATTCATTATACCATATCACTACTTCCTATATTTATTCAAAGTTTTGCCAAAAATATAAAATGCACATGTGGGGATACGATCCTATTTTTATAAGTTTGGCTTTCTTCAGTCAAAAAACAAAATATTTTTTTGGCATATATTTTTTAATATGCCTTATATATATTTGGGGATACGATCCTCTCCTTCCATACACTACAAGAAAAACAGCTTTTTGCGACGACCAGAAGCCCTCGCTAAGGGGTAAAAACCGTCGCTAATGGAGTGTGTACTGGCGGCCAGCTGGCGGCCTCTGGGCGTCGCTAAAACTGGCGTCGGTAAACTTTCTGACAGCCTAAGCCGTCAGTAACGGAGAGGATGGATTTTTTGACGGCCACTGGCCGTCACTAACGGACAACGGTCAAATCTGGACGGCCCTGCATTTTCTGACATGTGTTGATTGCGTAGCGACGGCTTAGGCCGTCGCAAAATCTGGACGATTTTTTTTTAAAAATAAATATTTAATTTTTTTCAAACAATAATTTTTTCCATATATCTTAATATTAAACAATACTTTTCTTTATACTACCTTTCCATCAAAACTAAATACTTACATAATACTTTATTTTAAAATTATACTACTTTTCTTATTTTTTTCCTTTGATAATATTTTTAAGCAATGCCTAAATACGTACATATAAGGAATTTAACTACATTTTCTACATTAAATTTTAAAAATATCAATTAATATAAATTCACAATATCATTCAAATATTAACATAATAGTAGTAGAAAACACTTACAATCTATTAAAAAATCAAAGCTTTGAAGAAGAACAAAAAAATATTATATATGATGAAGATTTATATATGATGAAGCTTTGAAGAAGTTTTAGAGAGATGTTGGAGAAATTTGAAGAAGAACAAAAATATGATGAAGCTTTGAAAAAGAACAAAAATATTATATATGATGAAGCTTTGAAGAAGTTTTAGAGAAGATGGAGAAATTTTGAAAGAGAATGGTGTAATAAAATTGAAAGGGAATGAATGAAATTGAAAGAGTTAACTTAATTGTTGCATGCAGCACTCAAAATTTTAAAAATTCGTGCCTATGACTTTGCGACGGCCCAGGCCGTCAATAAATGCTGCGCGTTTTTTTTTATTCATTAATGATTAGCGACAGCCTAAGCCGTCGGTATGTCCGTCCAGATTTTTTGGCGGTTCTAGCCGTCAGTAACGTATCATTTTGTGACGGAAATGGCCGTCGGTAAATTTTCGACGGAATTGCTCACAAATTTTAATATTTTTTAATTTTTTGACGGATTTTGTTTACGTTGCGACGGCCCAGGCCGTCACTAACTTACAGAGGGCCCAGGCCGCCAGTACCCTTAAAAAATTTCGCCTGTAAAACGGCCTTTTCTTGTGGTGATAATCTTTCAACCTTCTATATCCATTGTTTGATATATCTAGTGGATAATATAGACTACAAAATAAAGATGGTGAAATAATAACTTGAAATATAAAAAGAAATAAAATAACACTGAAATCTACATTACTTCACGCATCCAAATTCTAAAAATTGTGTAAAACAATTTATGACTTCAAAAGAATGATCTTTCAAAAATTATTAATAGAATAAATAGTTAGTTTTTTTATAATAAAAATGTTCATCAATTGTACTATTTTAGTCATTATGTTTCAAGAAGTCATCCAAACTCTTCCTTTTACCAAGAATTTGGATTCTTTAAATATATCCTTGAGATTCAGGCAATTGCCGATGATATAACATATATTACAAAAAATCAGATATATTATTTTTTATTGCTCATGTTACATTTTTTTTAAGATAAGAATGAGGGTTCATTCATCTCCAATCTTTAACTCTTGACTCTAACTATCAAGCTAACATTATTACACTAATTAGATTAGAATTCACACCAACCTCGTTATCACTCATTTTTAGCACATCTAATGTATTGATAGGGAATTAATATCCTGTTGAAACTAATTAAGATTAACAATGTTTAATAACAATGTTCAATATTAAACGCATAAACCTTTTAGTTAGTTATCTATAAAATTAATCTACACCGACAATATGTGCCCTTTAAACTCAACAATTGCGTGTTTTTTTTTAATTGACGAAAGCCTTGTTATAACTGCGTTTTGAAAATATATGGCAATTCTTATTGGACTTCGATGTAAACCAATTTACACTAACAATGGATGGATCCCCTGTTTCAAAAAGATACCAACAGTGGATCCCCATTTTTTCTCTTTAAGAAAAAAATTACTAGAAAAAACGCCAAACTAACATTTCTTAAATTTGTTAAAGATAAAACTATCCAACCAAACATACCTCCTCTTCTCATCTATATTTTCAAATTTCAAGCTTTTTCATTCTCACTTTCTTTTTCAAAATTTTCAAATGTTTCACACCATATTCATATCATAGTAAAGAGACACAACATGACAAAAACCTTCTTGAGATATACACAGGTGCTTCTCATATCCAACAAATTGAAAAACCTTCCAGAAACTAACACCAACACTTATGGCATCAACTCTAAACATCCTCACAAGTCACAAGAACAACTTGTTCGGACGAATTTGTATTTCAATAGCACATCACATCTAAGAAAGGAGGGATGACCATCCGCCAACCCAACATTTTGGCGAAAATGAAATGGAGTTTATGCTGTGACGTGTAATTAAACAACGCGCGTTTATAGCTGGGATTCAATCCGTAGACAAGTGATGTATTGGGCGAAGTCTCACTCAATCTAAGTAATGTATCAATAGCAGAGGATACAACAAAACAGTATCCTGAAAATCTTCATCTTAGTATCAAAACTAGTGCCTGTACATTGGAATCAAATGATCTTATATTTCAGCAGTGTCATGAGCCAAGAGAAAAGAAAACACACACTCTGATATGATATAGGGTTTTTCCTATAAACATGCCTCGAGAGCTTTTCACTCATATCGGGGAATCTCACCCCCCATTACCCTCCATGGACCCCCATAAAACTTTGGTTTCATGAGAGGAACTGCTTTCCCAGGATGCTCTTCCCAGTACTTTTCCTGTAATATTGCAGGATTCATTCATTATAAAAATTAGTATTTCAAAGATGGGTTCTCCCTATGAATTTAAAGTTGATAGCACATTAACATACATGGGAACATATGGAAAATCTGACACCAACATGATTACAAGTGATTTTCATAAAATATCAGCAATCATTAACAGTACTATGCAGCATACTATAAACATGATTTCAGGCCTCGGATTTCTATACTAGTAGACTATCACAACACCTAAATAAAATCCCAAATAAAACTGCATATAACTGAAACCTTGTATTTCCATTGCAATTCAGATTTAAACATGTCAAAATCCCAAATTTGATGTGTCTCGTGTGCAAACATGTCAATCCGGTGTTTCCTCAAAAGGATGAGATTGAGATTGATCTAACTCTAGTACACGGGTTGGTCCAAAAGAACAAAAAGGAACATGAATAAAATGAAACCAAAAGAGGAACACTGAACCGCAAGCATACAATAGAAGAGATCACACTATAAGGCTGCATTGTATACCAGAATCAACAAACACACAAGGCATCAAATTGAAATGATAGAAAATAAATCATATTAGTCAAGCAGGGTCAGAAACTAACTGCTAAAACAATGATAATTGTCCTTAAACACATACTGAAAATTAATGCAGATTCTTATGTATTGCAAACTAATATGATTATGTTAAGCCACCAAAATCTAATGCTGCAGCAAGTCAAACATAATATACCAAAACACTTGAAAGTCTCGAACAACTGAGTGAATAGAATTAAAAAAAATTTAACCATCTTAAAGAAATGATTTAAAGGATGTGCATCATAGGTGTAAACTTGTAAACTAGCTTTACGTGTATAAACTAGTTTTACACTGACATCCAATAAAAATCTACTATTTTGCTATATCACCACACAATTATACCAACATCTTAAGATTAATAATATGACATGCAAAAATATTGGGCTCCAATAGAATGCGGTGCAAAACTAATTTACACGTAGAGTCTATGTCCATTAAACTCTCCAAAAAAAAAATCATCAATTAAATGTCAATATTGAAGTTATCCCTAAATCCCCAATTGAAAACTAAATTCCTTCAAATAAAGAAAACTAAAACATAAAATCTAATTCCAATACATGTTGCACTCATTCAAAACTAGATAGAAACACTTGATACACATAACAAAAATTATCGCCCTTTTTTTGCCTTTAAACCCATCACACAATAAAAAAACAAAAATTAAAAAATCCCTCACACACAACCACACAATTGTTTGCTTGGAATTATTGGTACCAATCAATACCACAGTTGAAATAAACAGAATAATAAAGAAAAAAGAGAGACACAAAATTGAAATGGAAATAGAACCTTGTAGCGTTGTTCAGTGATGGCAGCACCAATAACTCCAGTATAGAAAGCAGCAACATAAGTAACAACAACAGGAGTGAAGGATTTAGGTCTTCTGTAAGGTTCAACCATGTCCCATAGAAAGGTTTTCTCCCATTTTGTGAACAAATAATCTGCATATTTTTGCCACACATAGCTAGACATTTTCCCTGGGACACGATGGCTCGACATTTTCCCCTAAATCCAGATCTGCTTTAAACAATTTAGAGGTCCTGTTCTAATCTTAAAAATTGGCTCCTAATAGAAAAAAAATACAATATTGATAATTAGAAATTATTTCAAAATCTTATATTTTTACTAAATGAAGCACAAGCTCAAGCTAATATCAACCTTCTATAGGCCCGTTTGGGTTTGACTTATTTTTGAGCTTATGAAAATAGCTTATGCAAATAAATAAACTTTTATTTTAATTCATAAGTTTTCACTAACAAAAATTGTATTTTATAAGCTGGTTTTTTATAAACTACCTTGAAAAACTTATAATCATACCTAAAAGCTTATTTATTTGCATAAGTTGTTTTGCATAAGTTGTTTCGAATAAGTTGTTTCGCGTAAGCTCAAAAATAAGTCAATCCAAACACGCTAGCTCAGGCATTGACCTGTTGCATAATAATCTTAAATCCAAATTGATGCTGAAGTATTACGCATGTCATCATGGTTATGTCAAAGTATACACTATATTATTCTTTCCTTGGGAGGGAACCTAGTCCTAGATTAAGATCATAATACATTAGAACTAAAACTTTCGGTGCCTATGTAAACTACATTAACAAGTAGGTTTATGATTGATAACATATATGATTATGGTGTATTAGTCCCAAATCACAAAACATTAGATTATTAATCAATTAATCATACTTGTGCGAGAGAGACAGAGAGGTGACTGCTGCGCGAAGCCAGAGAGAAAAGGAAAGAGTGGACAGTGATGGTGCGCCCTGCGCCGGCGGTTTGAGAGCAAGAAGGGGTGACCGGAATCGTAGGATGGGTGGTGCGGCAGCTTGAGAGAGGAAAAGAGTTGGACAAAGGCTAGCTTGTAATATATACCACAAAAAAAAAAACCTGACTTGTAATAAGTTATTTTTGATCTTAGGCAAATAATAAGTTTTTATGTATTTTTACAAGTTTGTTAAAATAGTTTATAAAAAGATAATTTATAAAAATATATTTTTTATTAGTGAAAATTTATAAATTAATATAAAAATTTATTTATTTGTATAAGTTATTTTGTTTTGCAATTGCATAAACATAAAAATAATCTATTTCAAACGAGTCTAAAATTACACAAATAATTTTGAAGGCTACTTGGAATTAATTATGACAATCTATTTGGAATTTTAAGGCCAAGATTATAACGTTTTTTATTTCAATCGTATAACGGTCCTTCAGGGTGGAAGGATTCACGTAACTACTAAGAAAACACTAATTTATAAATTTAAAGATGAACTAACTGAAGGAAAAGTTTCCGGTTTTGAAAATTTGGATATTTCAACTAATGGTGGATTTTATCGCTCTACTCATCACCATTACAAGTACAAAGATTTTCTAAAGATGTGGTTAGATCTTCATTAAATTTTACTTTTTTCCTATGTGTGATCATTTCCTTTTGTTTTTAATTTAATGAGTCTTAATCCAATGAATGTATTTTGTTATATGATGTTGTTGTGCTAATTTTTTTGTGTTAATTATGCATTTTCTTTTATATATTGTTTAATGAATATGTTTATATATTCTAATTTCAAGTTATTAATGAACACTTATAAGACAAATTATTATGAAAAATTCAAGTTCAATTCTTAATAAAAAATTATTTTTTTTCAAAATTTTACTTTTTAATTTCAACCAAAACACTTAAAACAATGAAAGTTTTTCTTCTTAACCAAATTTTATACATCTGTGAGAAATCAAATTTGAGGAAGTCCAATATTCTTAAACTTAAATCAATAATTCATTATTTGTAAAGTAATACTGTATATTTTTAAGGAAAGTAATATTATTATTTTCTTAAAAAAAAAGAAAAAGAAAAAGAAGACATGTTAAGTCAAAATAAGTAAAGGAGTAGGGCCCAATACAGGACATGAAAATCAGAAAGTGGCTCCCTTCCTCCGTCTTCATCTTTCTCCCATCCCCATGTGATCTGACTCATGACGCTACTGCTTACTGCACACTCACGACACAACTCTCTCTCTCTCTCTCTCTCTCTCTCTCTCTCTCTCTCTCTCTCTGTCTGTCAACTTTCTTTACTTCATTCACACCTCAACACAACACAACACAACTTGAGAAGTTACCAGATTCACTAGTATAGTATAGTAACATACGATGATGCCATCATTTTCTTCTTGCTTCTTCATAACCCTTCTATGCTTCTTCTTGGATACTGCTTTTTCTGGTGACCCTTTTGTTTACTTTGATTGGACTGTTTCCTACACAACACTCTCCCCTCTTGGAGTCAAACAGCAGGTTGTTTTTTTTTTGCCCCTTACTTACTTGCATTGCATATGCTTACTATAAAATAAGACTTGATTTTCCTTCATAACAATAGTTTTGCAACTATGTAGCACCGACATATCAGATTAAAAGTGTGTCTAATGTTAGTATTTTCATAACATTTATTTTCTTAAATTATTACGGGTGTTTGTTTATTTATCAGTGTTGTGTCCGGTGTCCGTGTGTCTTAGTGTTTTTATAGGTTCTGCCCTATGAACTAAATGTGGCATAACTCAATTTGTTTTAAGTTGTGAATTAGTGATATAAAGTTCTGTTTTTTGCAATTTGGATTGAATTTTCTGTTTTCACTATGCTACTTGTGCATACCAGATTTTGTTCTCAGTATGGTTAATTTGATTTCTGTTTATAGTTGCTTATAACGGTTGATTATTTTAAATCTAGAACGATAAGTGAATAGTAAGTAAATTATTAACCTTAATTTTGGCTTCTGTATTTGGCATTTAGTGAACCTTTGCAGATGAATTTGACTTTCTTTTGTTCTGAAGTATAACCTAACTTAATCATACATATTGATATTTGTGGTCAATGGTTTCAATAGGGTTTAAACTTAGGGTTTAGTGTATAGGAATTGCTTTAAATGTCAATTAGGTCCTTCACCAAATGATGAGTTACAAACCAAAATGATGCCTAAATGACCACCCTCCTGGAATTATTTTACTCCAGATTTCATATCTGTTGTCCAGGGTATTCGGCCTTCGGCTGGATGGTTGTAGGACGCTGGTGCCTCTTGGCGGTATATTTGCAAAAGACAGTATGACTCTTAAGTCAGTGTTCTTTTCTAGAAGAGCTATTTGTGTTAAGATACTCTATTTAAAGTCAGAGGGTTTTGCATCTAGAGGGGTTTTATCCATTTATTCGGTTATTCCTATTTATTAGATTCAGTTATGATACTGCAATTTCAACGTTGTAGAAAGGGAACTTCCACTAGTGCTAATTTGTGTTCTTAAATGCCGATCATAGTGCCGCCATGGGGGAATGATGTGGTGGATTTTTTTATAACTGCCATAGGCAATTTACGAAAGGATGCCCGCCATGGTGATGCCATAGGCCGCAAAGACATGTCTATATGGCAGACTTTAGGGATTCGGCCATATTCCGCACACACCATCGACAACATTGGTGCAAGTGGGATCTGAGAAGAGCTATTGGGCCTAGTGATCCATCTGACTTAATGTCATGTGCTAATGACATTGCTGGGGTTGGCGTCGCCGTCCAGTACAGAACACATCCTAAATTTCTTTCTTATTTATCTTTTTACCATACTTTCTGAGACTTTGTGCTCTTGTATAAAATCGTACGGTGTCCACAAAATGTATCAGACTTGTGTATGTCGAAAATGTGGTGTTTCTTATATACTGTAGTTTTTGTTATTGACATTTTTGATTAATACTTAGCAATGAATGAGTTACAGTTCTTCCGCTCTCCCTATTCTATTTGTAATAATTATTTCTATTTCAGGTAATTGGGATCAATAAGCAATTTCCAGGACCAGTTCTAAACGTCACGACAAACTGGAATGTGGTTGTTAATGTGAAGAATGATCTTGATGAACCCTTACTTCTGACATGGTAGTACAATTGTGTTTTTTCTAGAATGTAAATAATTATGATAATGATGATGGTAATGATTATTTTGGTTAGTTAAATGCAGGAATGGTGTACAACATAGAAAAGACACCTGGCAAGACGGAGTTTCAGGAACCAATTGTCCAATTCCAGCCGGCTGGAATTGGACATACGAGTTTCAAGTTAAAGATCAGATAGGGAGTTTTTTCTACTTCCCTTCGTTAAATTTCCAGAGAGCTTCTGGAGGATACGGAGGAATTATCATAAACAACCGACCAGTTATTCCTGTCCCCTTCGGGTTGCCTGATGGCGATGTTACGATATTTCTCAGTGACTGGTACACCAAGAGTCATAAGGTCTTACCACTTTATGTGACTTGCTTGTTTTTTATATATCCATTTTAGGGGTTTTGACTGTTGTATATTGTGAAACAGGATCTCAGGAAGAATGTGGAAAATGGCATTGACCTTGGAGTCCCAGATGGTGTTCTTATCAATGGTTTTGGTCCTTATCGCTACGATGACACACTTGTCCCAAATGGCATTACGTACCAAATAATAAATGTGGAACCTGGTAAGAATATAAGACATCTTTTCTTTCCTGTTTTATAGGTGTCTGAAATTGTGAGATATTCACAAAAATTGCACATATTTAAAGTCAACTGTTTATCATATTGTCATAAACAGGGAAAACATACCGCATAAGGGTTCACAATGTCGGTATCTCAACAAGCTTGAATTTCAGGATCCAAAATCACAACTTACTCCTAGTGGAAACCGAAGGATCATACACAGTCCAGCAAAACTACACAAACATGGATATTCATGTTGGTCAGTCATATTCATTCTTGGTAACAATGGATCAAAATGCAAGCACCGATTACTACATTGTTGCGAGTCCTCGGTTTGCTAATTCGTCATGGACTAAAGCTACTGGAGTTGCCATTTTGCACTACTCCAATTCTCAGGGTCCTGCTTCAGGTCCTCTTCCCAGTCTTTCTGATCAAGATGATCCTTCTTTCTCTATAAATCAAGCAAGATCGATAAGGTTATTGTTCATTACTTTGATTTCTTTCATTGTTTCAAAACTTTTTCTATGATAAATGAACAAGTTTATTACTAATATCAAAAAGTTGTTAGAATATACAAATTTATCTTACAATATTTTTATTATAATGTTTGAGTATCCTAGTCCTAGAGTATCTTAGGTTATCTCTTAAGACTAGTTATATTTCTTATGGTGTAATATGATTGATAATATTTAAAATTTTCAAGCAAAGCCTAATTAGAAATTGTTTATTTGATAGTCTAAGAAGTCCTTACGTGATTTCAAATGTTTCACAATGTTGGTGTTTACGGGTGGAAATACCGAAGAAAAATGTTAACCCTCTGTCTCATATTAAGTGTCATGTTCGGAATATTTTGCAACCACTAGATCCTAACTGTTCAAAATCTCATCTGATAATGGCATTTTATAGGTGGAATGTGTCCGCCGGTGCTGCACGTCCAAACCCGCAAGGTTCATTCAGATATGGTGACATTACTGTCACAGATGTATATGTTATTGTTAATAGACCTCCAGAGCTTATAAATGGAAAATGGCGTACTACCCTTAATGGTATATCATATTTACCGCCTTCAACACCATTGGTGCTTGCACAGCACTTCAAAATTCTCGGGGTGTACAAGCTTGATTTTCCAAATAGATTGATGAACAGGCCATCTAAAGTCGATGTGTCCCTCATTAATGGAACTTATAAAGGTTTTATGGAAATAATCTTCCAAAACAATGACACCACAGTTCAGACCTACCATTTGGATGGTTATGCGTTCTTTGTCGTTGGGTGAGAATTTAGATCTAAAACTTTGATCTAACTTGTTTATTTTTCTTCTATGCAACTTTGGATTTAGGAATAAGAGTGATTAAATTTGTCGTTTGGATTGTAGCATGGATTTTGGAGTATGGACTGAAAATAGCAGAAGTACTTATAATAAGTGGGATGGTGTGGCTCGCTGCACTACACAGGTATTGCTATCTTACTACTGCTACTACCTCTATCCTTATTTATAAGCCCTTTTGACATTTTTCTCATATAGTAGGCTCGAGGGATTAGTCTCTGCAGTTGCACGCAGAGAATGACCACTGAATTTATCCATGCAACTTTTTCTACTTTTCTTCCCATGAATTTGGAATCACACGCGATTTACAAAGCACTTTATTATTAGTTGTTTAACCATACATAAGGGCATGTAATTTCAAGTAAATTGAAACATGAATTTAACTTGATATTGCAAGAGTAGCCATTTTATAACAACTTAGTTCTTTAACGTGTATCTTTAGGTCTTTCCTGGGGCTTGGACAGCCATTTTAGTATCTCTTGACAATGCTGGCATTTGGAACCTTCGTGCCGAGAACCTCAACTCTTGGTATCTAGGCCAAGAAGTTTATCTGCAAGTTGTAAACCCAGAGAATGATACTAATGAGAATTCTTTGCCTGATAATGCAATATACTGTGGCCTACTTTCCTCCCTTCAAAGGTAAGATTTCCTTAAACATAGAAACCTCGAGTTGTTTCACAATTTACAAACAATTACAATGTCTTTTATACATACTTAAGATTGTCATAGGAAAATTCTTGAGCTATCTCAAGATTTGTTTGGATAAATAAATTCTAAAAAATTTCCTGAAGTTGTGTGCTTTAAATAAGGGTTGCACAGTATTATACACTCTAGTGTGTATTTATTTTGAAGATGAATCATCTTAAATCTCGATTCACTATGATGAATTTTTATTCATTCTAATGAATCATTACCTATTTAGCATTGTCAACCACTTTGTTTATCAATTTTGTATGGCCAACTAATTTTATTTTGTCATTTGATTTATGACTTGAATCGTGAATTATTTTGAGGTTAGTAGATGAAATACTCCCTCAGATCCTTTTTATAAGAGACAATTCATTTTTTAGATTCATTCAATAATTGATGTATTTAGTCCATATTATAGCTTAGATACATTAATTATTGAATGAACCTAAAAAATCAACTGTCTCTTATAAAAAGGACCGAAGGGAGTATTAGCTTACAATTTTGCTATGACAAGTATAGTAATATAGCTTATGATTCATAAAAAGATTTGATTCAAGATTCAAAAAATAGATCTTCCAATGCACAATTTGAATTTCAACCTGATAACCATGCTTGTACTATATTAATAATGACTGGTGCTAAGATGGACTACTTTCATAAATGGTCCACCGTGGACTATTCATTATTTCAGTCGTAAAAATGAAGATGACCATTGACTTATGCTTCTAAATAACAATGTATGTCGTCATTAAAATTTTAAATATATCACTTGCGGAGATGATCCATATTACTAGAATTATCCTATTAATAATAGTTTTTGTGCTTGTTTCTCTTATGCAGGGACCAGTCTCACAAATTCCAGTTCTCTGTGGGATCACCTTTAAGCAGTAATTCTAGAATGATATTATTCATGTTATTATTTGTAGCTCTAATTGAAAGTTTGTATGGCATGTGTAATGTTCAACATTAATGTCATCTAAAACAAAGAACAAGGTCATTTTTTGTAATATGAGGCTTATCCATTTTAAGATTTAGATTAGATGTGCATGACCATTGAAAAGAAAATTTTGTGTATTATAACATGTTTGACAAACTTTATATAGTGATGTAATCATAACTGTAACTAGAACTGTACATTGTTGTGAAGTTTTTTGAGCTCTGTTCTTAGGTCCGACACGGAACCGACTTAAAAAAGTGTTTTTTCCACAAGTGTTTATTTTCAATTACAGGAGACGGTGCAGGCATGACAATAGAATCCGTGCCAGCAGTTACCAATCAAAATACGTCCTCTACTTTAACAGAAAAATCCGAACGAGTTCGAGTTTGGAATTTTTCCAATTTCAAAAGATGGGGTGAGATGGGTAATGAGGCATTCATATCCCGCCTTGATGTTGTCCCCCAAATGTGTCTCAATTGTATAAAAATTATAATTTTTTTTCATTTTTAATTAGAAACCTATAAATAAATCCTTAAAATTATATTATCCGTTTATTTTTGTTTTTAAAGCGAGTCTTAAATAAGTTTTTTTAATTTTTTTCTTTTTAATTAATAAAAAACATACTAAAAGACAGCGAGATGGGATACTCAAAACCTATGACTGGGGTCTATTTTTCACCTTGGAGCTAAATGAGTTAGACTCCTACAATGATGTGAAACAAAATTTAAATATTGTTCTAATATGCTGCAAATATGATTATCTTCACAATGCAGTTTGAATAAATTGAGACCAAAATTCATCAGATAAAATGACTCGCGGTTTGATTAAGTTTTAGATGATTAATTATAAAGAAATCTTGTACGATCAGGTCCAATTTACAACTTAATTTTGATCGATTCTTAAAATTACAAATTATAATTATTTTTCTTGCCAGTGCCACTCGGCAGGTTCCTTGATGCTGTTTTTTGTTTTTCAGTGGTTTGGTGACTATAGTTTTTGTGTAGCTTTGATTCAATTGGCGGGAGCTGTATATTTTCTGGTGCTTCCCTTAGCAGGCGCTGGATTTTAATGGTGGGGACAGGAGTTATAATTATGCAGGAGAGTTGGAATGCAATTGTATTATCAATTCTAATTGTACTGATAGAGATTAGCTTGGATGATCATCCCATAGCAAAAAAAAAAAAAATTCTAATTGTACTGACTTTTCCTTTGATGTAAGCTTTCTCTTGGGTGGGTTTTGGTGTTTAGTGTGAAGGGTGTGCCTTGACTTTCTTTTGTATTGGTGTTGTACCATATTCTGTTTTGTTCTCGTAAAGTGTTTTTGCATTTCTTGTGCAAACTCACTACTTAATAAATCTTCTTTTGCCTCTCCAAAAAAAATAATTATTTTTCTTAAATATTAATATTATAAAATATGATAAAATAATAGATATAATGTAAAATATAACATATAATAATATATTAGAAATTAATATTATAGACAATGATCAATATTTTTATCAAATAAAATAATAAAAATAAATGGATAAAATCAAGACAAAATTGCATTTTTTATCCCTTAATTTTCACAAATTTGTAATTTTTGGCATAACTTTAGCCCCTTTGAAAATTGTAATCCTAAATTCAATCATGTTGAGTCTTTGGTGTTGGCTGCATTTTTGGTAAAATAAACCTTGAAGCAGGATGTGCGATATGATGCCTCAAGCATCGTATCATCTTACGAGAAGTGTTCACGACATGTTCTATTTATGGAATGTTGGTTTCTCTCTCATGGATCTTGTATGGCGCATTTAATCAGAGAAATTATGAGGATCATCATTTAATGCTTCAGATCATTGTCAAGAATATTTCTGAAGAGAATCTCCTTGAAGAATATATTTGTAGAGAATCGCTTTTAATAAATGTGGAGTAATTGCTTGGGTCAAACAAATCAAGCTCGTGCTAACTCGTGGCTATATAAGGAAGACTCAAGACCTAGTTTTCCTCACCGAAACCAATATATCAAAATGTAGACTTTTAAGGTTTCGTGTCTTTGTAAGCCTCGTGCTTTATTTGTGAGCCTTTCTTGTGTCACTTTGATGCAAGCTTAGGACTGTCTTTTTGAGTTGTAACTCTGTATTTTCTCCAAAGTTTTTAAACATGGAGTATGATTGTTTTTGTGCATCACTCTAAGCCTTTAGGTATGAGTGTTTAATTTTCTAGGAGTGTGTCTCCAACCATATGTGTGTTATTGATTGTAAACAGTGTTGTCTGTACTGTTATAGTAGGAAGGGTTGTCATATCTAGGAGTTCCTAGGTAGAATTAGCACGGGTAGTGATTAAGTGAGAAGTTGTAAACGGGGGAGTTTAGCTTCGAATTGATACTATCATAGTGGATTCCTTCCTGGATTGGTATCCCCCAGAGTAGGTTGTTGTTTGCGCTGAACTGGGTTAACAAATATTTTGTCTTCTTTATTTGTTTTCTTTAATTTGCTTTGCATCATTACGTGCTAGAACTGTCACAGTGCTTAGAGCATCGTGTCGCACATTGTGCATAGCGTGCCAGGAATTTCAGAGTAATTTTCATAAAAAAAATAAAATTCTAGCACATAAAAAATTATTCAATTTTATGCGATTTTCATTTTTCTTGTTGGTTTGATTTGTAGTTTAATTTAAACCTGTTTGACTTTGACCACCTTGAACGAAACCCACAAGAAAAAGAGAAAAGAAAGGACTACAATTTATTTGTAATTATGAATTTTCTCCCTCCAAATCTTCCTCATTAAAAATTGCTTTTTTTTTGCTTTATTGAATTGTATACATTAATTGCAGTCAAAAATACTAAATATAAAGTATTTTTTGAAAAAAAATATGTATTTCTTACTTTGACAAATATTTACTTGTATTTTCAAGACACCCCTAAACAATACCCTTAAAAAAAACACTCGCAAATGTGATGCATGACGTGGTCAGTCCAAGCTTGTTTCAATAACCTTTGTTTTGGACATTTAAACATCTCAATCTTTGAAGATTTCTCTTCCAGCCCCCCACGGTTCTTTTTCACCATCTGAGTTTTCTGTTTTGCCCTTCATAAAAAATTCAGTTTATAAAAACCGAATTTTTTTTGCCTTGAAACTCAACTTTGGTTTCTAAAAACCGAAATTTTCCATTAGAAAAATTTCGGTTTCTATGAACCGAATTTTTTAGCAAGGGCAAAATCGGATTTTTGAGGGGTATAAAAGAAACGTGGAGGGTTGAAAGAGAAATTTTCTCAATCCTTAACTTGGACATCATTGCATCCCAATACACAACACCATATGTTTCCGTTCATTTTCAATCTTAGCACTCAATTACATTTTGTCACTAAAATCCTGACATTTAATTTAATCATGTCACAATTGTTCAAATATTAGGAAAAAAGTTAAAATTAACCATTACTTTATTATATTCATAATCTTTTTCCATCTATAAAATATGATTCTTCTCTTGACAAACAATTTATTTGGTTCAAAGTCCTAATTACATTGTCCCCTTCTTTATTTCTTTTCTTTGCACTAGCAAGATGGTCAAATTAATAGTCTACTTGTGCTTGATCTTGCTTCACATTTTCTTGAGCATTGTTCAAATTCAATCAGCACCAAAAGAGTCTCTCATAACCAAGCTTCCTGGCTTCAGTGGTATTATACCTTCAAAGCACTATGCTGGGTATGCTATTAATTTCAACATACACTTTTTTAATCACAATTCTATATGATTATTTTTTTATTTTTTTTTGTGACAAAAATTTTATATGATTATTTTGATTGCCTCTAAAATGATTTTAGATTATTTTGTTTTTCGCTATGGACGAGATATAGTATTCTCAATTGTTAGATTTGTTTCAATGACTGAAATTTGGTTGGAGTGACTATCTCATTCGTTACACTATTTTAGTGTTGAGACTTGGCAGGGGGATAATTGAAGTCGTCTTAGATCTGTTGTTGTCTCTCTAAGAAAAACTATGTTGTGGTATGAATCTCGTGACTCGTGAACGAGATGTAATACAATCAACCATTAGATCGATCCAATAGTTCAGATTTGGTCAGGTAGTCTAGAGATGATATATCGTCCTTTTCAACCAAGCCACAATTGTTAGTTGTTATATTAATTCAACAAGAATAAGATTTGACTGAAACTTGACTGGAGTGACAATCGATTCTCTCCAGTCTCTTTGGCTAAATCTCAGTGGTTACATTAATCTAGTACCGAGATTTGGCTAAAGATTATTCAATATTGGTGTCACAAATGCGTGAATGCAAGGATTTCCGAAGGCAGGGATGCAAGATCCCATGTTGTCTTCTTTCTTGAATTTTGCTATGTTTTTCTATAGCACACTATACCATAGAAACATTACAATCATTTTACTATTTCTAATCATTATTTATGATGCAATTTCCACACCATCTACTATAGTTAGTCTCTAAAAAAATCTACTTCTTATTTTGTTTTTGTATATTTCTTATTTTATTTTACATTTAAATCAAAGGCAAGTATGACCTATTGAATTGAATAATGGAAGAATTACAAAATATTCACTAGCTAGCCTTATATTTTTGAAATTGAAGGTATGTGACAGTGGATGAAAATCATGGAAGAAACTTGTATTACTATTTTGTTGAATCACAAGGGAATCCATCAAAAGACCCTGTGGTTCTATGGCTTAATGGTGGCCCTGCATGTTCTGGCTTTGATGGATTCATATATGAGCATGGTAAGGGTAATTAATTAATTTTTGTATTACTATGTTCAAGAATAAAGAGTATATATTTTGGTTTCAATAATGTAATTTATAACAATGTGTCCCAATTGGTCATGTGTTAATTACAGGCCCTTTTAATTTTATTAAACCAAAGACTAAGGGAGCCTTGCCTACATTGCAACTAAATCCGTACAGCTGGTCAAAGGTTAGACTATGTTGAATCTATAAATTAAGGGATCTTATTTTCTTTTTTACTTTTCTTTTTATAAAATGTTAGTAATGTTTTGTTAGCAGCATAGATTAAACCCTGAATCTATTTCTTAATACACTTTTAAAAATAACATCCGGAGTCAACTTATACCATTGGACTACACTTTTAGAAACACTGATGAATACTCTCTCCAGTCCTTATTATAAAAAAAAAATAAAAATTAGATGTATAAAATGTTTAATATATCTGGTTTATGATATTGATTAGATACATCAAATATTTTATGAATCTAAAGTAACAAATTTTTTCTTATAATAAGTACTTATGGAATGAGAAAATTGATTTATAACTCATCTAACAATGGTTATATCTTGTCATGATTTGCATTTATAGGTTTCCAATATTATATATTTGGACTCTCCTGCTGGAACTGGATTTTCATATTCAAAGAATGTATCTGATTACAAAACTGGTGATATAAGAACTGCTTCTGATACTCATACTTTTCTCCTCAAGGTAAAAGAAATGTCATAGACTTTATCATAAAATATTTGCATCTACAAAAGTCCTTAATAATATTTTTCTTACCATATTGCTTACATGTCTACCTTATTTTTGAACAAATTAAACTAGTGGTTTAAATTATACCCTGAGTTCCTTGCCAATCCATTATTCATTGCTGGAGAGTCTTATGGTGGAGTTTATGTGCCTACTCTTGCTTATAAAATAGTGCAAGGTAATTAATTAATTAATTAATGATTATATGCTATGAAATTGTTGAGTTAAAATATTTTAGAATAATAATTAAAATGCATTTTCTTGATGTTCTTTAGGAATTGAAGCTGGTACTAAGCCCAAATTGAATTTCAAGGTATATTTTCATTAAGTGATTTAAATTATTTTTTCAAGTTTTGTGGCTACAATTTGAAGTCATTTAAATGTGCAGGGTTATATGGTTGGAAATCCAGTTACTGATCATAAATTTGATGACAATTCTCTTGTTCCTTTTGCACATGGAATGGGTCTTATCTCTGACCAAATATTTGAGGTAAGAAAAAATAGTTACAGTATTCAATCACACATCATGAGTTTTAAAATACAAATCTATATACTTTGTTACATTTTTTTATATGTTTCTATATTATGTAATGAGTAACTATTTATGCTGCAGGATGTAACAAAAGATTGTAGGGGGAAATTCTATGAATCAGACAGTGTTAATTGCTCACATCAGTTGTCAAAAGTTGATAAGGTGATTTAACTATATATATTATCATATAAAAACAAGTAAATAATCATTTTGTTAGTAATTTTATAAACAAAATTGACTATCAGAATACACAATCGAGAAATATATTAATTTTGACGATCAAACTGACACGAGTGACACATTTAAACATGTTTTAGTAATTTTAATAGATTTAGGAACTTTTTCTTCAAAGTATCACATATACATGGCCAAAATAACAATTTACAGTACTCAACTAATAGGAACATCACATTATATCTGTATGAGTCGGGGTTCGAACACTGAACACTCCATTGAACAATTTACTCACATAAAAATTTTAAGATTTATGTTGTGCTTATTTATTTTGAAATCTTAGGTACTAAAAAAGGTAAACGTATATGACATTTTGGAACCATGTTATCATGATGGAGAGAAAGAGGAGAATCAAAATTCAAATTCTAAATTGCCATTAAGTTTTAGGCAGTTAAGCAAAACTGATAGACCTATGGCTGTGAGGAAAAGAATGTATGGTCGTGCTTGGCCCTACAAAGTTTCTGTGAAAGATGGAATTGTACCAACTTGGCCACAACTCAATATCTATGTTCCTTGCATTGTAAGTTACTTTTATACTTTGGTTTTTTTCTTTTACTAAGAGGGGGACGCAAATACGAGCTATTTCCATGCTTGTGTGAAAGGAAGAAGGAGTGCTAATACAATAGTTGCCTTGAAAAAGGGTGATAAGTGGCTTGAAAATCCAAATTGTGTGAAAGAGGAAGTTAGTAATTATTTTTTGAAGCACTTCTCGGTGGAAGTTTGGGATAGGCCAACAATGGATGGAATAACTTTTCCGTCATTATCCGTGGAGGAGGTTGAACAATTGGAGCTACCATTTGACGAAGTTGAGGTCAAGGAAGCGATAAACTCATCACACAAGAACAAAAGCCCCGGGCCGGATGGTTTTAATTTTGAGTTTTATAGTGGATGTTGGGAGGTTGTGAAGGGAGATCTAATGTTACTACTTAAAGAATTCTTTGATAATGCTACTTTGCCTAGAGGAATGCTCTCTTATTTCATCACCCTTATTCCAAAGGTACATAATCCTCACTCTATTCCGGATTTTCGTCCTATTTCATTGTTAGGGAGTATGTATAAAATTGTGGCAAAGGTGTTGGCATCAAGACTTGGTGTGGTTATGGGGAAGCTTATTTCTAAAAATCAATCGGCTTTTATCAAAGGTCGACTCCTTGTGGATGGTGTGCTAACGGTGAATGAAGTGGTTGATGTAGCGAAAAGGGCGAAGGAAAAGTGTATCATTTTAAAGGTGGATTTTGAGAAGGCTTATGACTCGGTAAGTTGGAGTTTCTTGGAGTATATGTTGAATAGATTTGGTTTTGGGGAAAAATGGATTAAGTGGATGAAAGCTTGTGTGTGTGCCGGTAACCTCTCCGTCTTGGTGAATGGGAGTCCAACTAGTGAAGTTAATATTGCGAGAGGTCTAAAGCAAGGTGATCCATTGGCGCCGTTCCTCTTTTTATTGGTGGTGGAAGGGTTCGGTCTTATGATGTCAAGAGCGGTTTCATTAGGGTATTTTAAGCCTTTTGTCATAAAAAATTCGGCGGTGTCGGTTTCGCATCTCCAATATGCCGATGATACTTTAATTATTGGCGAAGCTTGTGTGGAGAACCTTTGGTGTGTTAAAGCAATTCTTCGGTGGTTCGAATTAATGTCGGGTCTCAAAGTTAACTTCTTCAAAAGTAGTCTAATGGGGGTTCAAGTGGATGATTCTTTCTTGGGTGTGGCATCAAAGTTCTTAAATTGTAAGCTTGGTAAATTGCCATTTATTTACTTAGGCTTACCGGTTGGGGCGAATCCAAGAAAAGAAGCGACATGGGATCCGGTGATAGAAGTTCTTCAAAAGAGGCTACATTCGTGGAAGAATAGGTTTGTTAGCCTTGGTGGGCGGGTGATTTTAATAAATTCGGTGTTAGCGGCGATTCCTATATTTTATCTCTCTTTTATGAAAATGCCAACATGTGTTTGGAGGAAGATAGTTGCAATCCAACGGAGGTTCTTGTGGGGGGGAGCAAGTGAAAAATTAAAAATTGCTTGGGTAAAATGGGCGGATGTTTGTCGGTCAAAGGAGTGTGGTGGGCTTGGTATTAAAAATTTACGATTGGTTAATATGTCTCTACTCATGAAATGGCGTTGGCGGCTACTAACTACACATGACTCTCTTTGGTCTTTGGTCTTAAAAGCTAAATATGGTGTTGGCATTGGGTTCTCACCGGATTTGTTACCATGTGGCAATGTTGGCTTAGCTTCAATTTGGTGGAAGGATTTGTGTAACTTGAGTATCCTTAATGGTGGTAATGGTGGGAATGAGAATGATTGGTGTAGTGAAATTGTGATAAAGAAAGTTGGAAATGGTGGGAAGACTAGATTTTGGTTAGATACTTGGGTTGGAGAGAGACCTCTTTGTCAAGAGTTTCCGAGACTATTCTTGGTTTCGGAACAAAAAGAGGAATGCATCAATCAAATGGGTGTGTGGAGGAATGAGGTGTGGGAATGGGACTTGAAGTGGCGGAGGCGGCTATTTGTGTGGGAAGAGGAATTAGAAAGAAATTTGGTGGAGTTAGTTGAAAATGTAAATTTGAATCATGATGAAGACTTATGGAAGTGTGATATTGGAGTCGATGGTGTATACTCGGTAAGGGATGGGTATGTTTTCCTTTCCGAAAATGTACTCCCACAAGTGGATATTAATGGAGACATTTGTCGGGTTTTGAAGATGAATTGGGAAAGTTTGGCACCATTGAAAGTACTAATTTTTTCATGGCAATTATTGCTTCAAAGATTGCCTACGCGTGTGAACTTGGCTAAGCGTCGGGTGATTGTTGCTCCTTCTAGTTCTTGTTGTGTGTGGTGCCCAACGGAGGAGGAATCGGAGTCACATTTGTTTTTGACTTGTCCAATGGCGGTGGAGGTATGGATTGCGATAAATGCTTGGCTTGGAGTGACGACGGTGGTGCCGGGGAATTTGCTTCATTCTTTTGAATCTTTTGGGTTCCCTTTTAGATGCAAAAAACTTGCTAAAGGTTTGTCTTTGATATGGCAAACGGTGGTTTGGAGCTTATGGCGAGCAAGGAATGGTGTTATTTTTGATGGATTGAAATTGAAGGCCAATGAAATTGTGGATGCAATCAAGCATAGGTCTCTCCAATGGTTTATAGCCAAGAAGCATGGTTGTGTGCATCTGTCATATGAGTGGGAGAAATTCCCTATTGATTGTCTTAATAGGTAGCAGTCCCATGTTTTTGGTTTCCTGGTACTGTCAATATGTAATTGAAGTAGAAATGCTTCATTTTTGGGTGGTGGTGCTTAGGTGTTTTTTAGAGCTTAAGTGCTTTTTTGAGGCTTTTGATTTTAACTTATGGGTTGAGTACCTTATATACTTCCCCAAGTGCGGGTCTAGTACTACTTGTACTCTTGCTCACTTTGTACACTTTATTTATATATATATATATATATATATGGTGCGCGTTTGCTATTCAAAAAAAAACTAGTTTACAAGGTTATATCTTTTTATATCATGTTATATTTATCAGTTAAATCAACCGCTAATTTTACTAAATACTTCAAATTTAATACAGTATATATGATATAAACTTATCACCTATCTGATTAGTTTATCTGTTATCCACTACATTTTAGGATGATGAGGTTTCTGTTAATTGGCTCAATAATCACGAGGTCCGAAAAGCTATTCACACTGTGGGGGTAAGGATTCTGAGCAAGACACTTTTTTTTTTTTTTTGTGTATGGATATATCAAAACACTAAATGTGATGTTTGTGATAAAACAGGAAAGTGTGGTGAAGGAATGGGTCTTATGTACAGGCGACGAAGTTAAATACACTCATGATACCGGGAGCATGATTCCGTACCACAAGAAACTAACTTCGAAAGGATATCGCGTTTTAGTTTACAGGTACCACATGATTTCGTACGTGATGTCATTAGGACTATGAAATTACTTAAACATAGATGAGAGTAATGTTAAGATGAGATTTAAGAATTCATTGAATGTCTCCACACCATAGTAACACACAAAGTGGTAGATGTTTCTTACTTGAATTGTTATTATATTTGATGATTCAAACTATTCAAAGAAGATCTAATCAAGGTTTATGTCTTTGGCAGTGGTGATCATGACATGTGTGTCCCATATACTGGAACTCAAGCATGGACAAGATCAATTGGATATAAGATTGTTGATGAATGGAGACCTTGGTTTGTCAATGATGAAGTTGCAGGGTATTGCCTCTTTTTCTTATCCCACATAATGAATTTTCAAATATTTTAATCCATGAAATATTTGATTGAGATTCATGACTTTTACCTGTTTGACGAGACCAATAAATTAGCTTATAGTTTATAAATTAAAAGATTTGTTTTGTAACGATCTAATTTTGATTAGTGATTGAGTTAGTTTTCTTTATTTGGTTGCAGGTTTATACAAGGCTATGCCAACAATTTCACATTTCTGACCGTAAAGGTATTTATATAAAAATTAATGTAATGTTTTTTTCTACAAATTATCTTTAGATTGAATTAGTATTGATACTAATTGATAATATAATATTTATGTGCAGGGGTCTGGGCATACTGTTCCAGAATATAAACCACGGGAAGCATTGTATTTTTACCAACATTTTATAAATGGGCTGCCTATATAAGAAGCAAAAAGGGTTTATAGTGCTTCATTAAGCATTTCAAAAATGTATAAAGAAGATAAATTATATGTATTCTTTCTTTATATGCTTCCCTATATCAGCACCATACTAGTAAAATTGTTTATTAAATATTTCAAGGGATGACTTTCTTTTTTCCGATAAATAAAAGTGTATTAAATTAGTCTAACCAAAAAATTAGACAAAAGTAAGTAAAAAGCGAAAAGCAAAGCATCATAACAAAACAAAACACCAAAAAGATTCTCCTATTCTAGAGAAGGAAGCGAGCAACTCCTTGCTAGATAATTGGGTCTTTTGTTAAAATTGGACGTATGATAGTTTAGTCTTTTATGTTTATTATATATTGTAAGAGTAACTATTATACTCGTAAACTTTGCTCATTTTAATAGAAACTCTAGCCTCCTTGTTTGGTTATCTCTATTATTATACTCCTATAGACGAAGAGAAACATGCCTTAGAGTGGATCTTTTCCTTAAGCTTCGCACAAGTCTTGTTATGTTTTGAATTACTTTATCCTCTATCTCAAGCAAATCCTATAGACGAAGAGAAACACATGACCTTGCTGACAAAAAGAAAGAAATGAAAAGGCATCTACATTCACGCTTGAAAAGATTAATGAACACCTACATGGAATGTTAAAATACTAGAAGAACAAGAAGAAAAAACTCAACTAAAACACTGTGAAGTGGATCTTTTCCTTAAGCTTCACCGAAACTTTGTTATGTTTTGAATTACATTATCTCTCTCGAGCAACTCTTATTGACGAAGCGAAACACATGAACTTGCCGACAAAAAGAAAGAAAGAAAAAAAGCATCCACATTCACGCTTAAAAAAATAAATGAACACCTATGAAAAGTTAAAATACTAGAAGAACAAGAAAAAAAAATCAAAATCAATCGTTATTTGGTTCAGTGGTGATTGACGCTTAACTTGGTAGGGAGGACCATAGTTCACCACCAGTTTAATCTGGTTCGGAGATCAGTTCTAACATCAAGTGGTTCCAACCCTCTTCCAATCGCAGTTGTAGGGATCGAATCGTGGTCCTCTCTAACAAGTTTAGAGTCAATCACCACTGAACCAATAAATGATTGATTATATATTATATTATATTATTTTAATTATGTAACCATTTGGTAACTAACTTTGAGAGAGAAGCATAAAGTATTTAATTAAATACCACTTTTTCCTTTTAGTTTCCATTTTTTTTTCTTTTTAGCTTCTTTAAAAAAGAAATACCCCTTTTTCCTTTTACCAAAAATAAAAATACTTTATATTTGGTCCCTATCCTAATTAAAAGTTTATTTGTTATATTCGTTGAATAATAAATGTATATAATCTATATTATAAACCAAATACATTAATAATTTAATAAATTTGAATAGTAAATTTTTATTATAATAGTGACTGAATGAGTAGCACTTTTTTATATATAGAAACCAAAAATAAAAGATTTCATCCATCTTAAAATATAAACAAAAATGAATTAGCAAAGTTGATGTATTTGACACCAAATACATCCATTGGTAATGAATTTATGAAACCAAAAAACCAAAATTATTATGTGGGTCTCAAAATGGTATCTTCATGAATCAAGAAATCTCCCCTTTAAATAACAGCATTACTTGCATCACAATCTTATAAATCTCTCTCATTATAAAATATCTACAAATTACTCCATATTGTTCTTGACAAATAATTCGTTTTATGTCAAAATGGCAAACTTATACTTGTTTTTTCTTCACATTTCTCTAACCTTTGTGTTGACACAGTCAGCACCAAGAAAGTCTCTAATAACCAAACTTCCAGGCTTCAATGGATCTCTACATTCCAAACACTATGCAGGGTATGCTACCTCTTTCCACTAACACTTTAATTTCATTTCCAATTTATGGTTGTCTATTTTTTAAAATGCAACCGGCCGATATATCAATCGGTCGCCACAAGTTCAATTCTCGATCAAAACAAGTTGACATCTCCTGACATATGGTCGTAATTTATAGAACAAATTTTGAGACCTGACTAATTATCAACCGTATACACGATGTTGTTTACATTGTCTATTTTGATTGAATCTAAAAAGATTCTAACACCAAAAATTCATAAAGAATTTAAACAAATTCTTGTATTTTTTTGTTCTTAATTTTATTTTTTTGTATATTTAATTTTCAATGTAGCCCTAGTTTTTTGAATTGCAATAAACAATAGAAGAATTATAAAATGTATGATTCACTAGTCTTGGTTTTTTGACATTGAAGGTATGTGACAGTGGATGAACATCATGGTAAAAACTTGTATTACTATTTTATTGAATCAGAAGGTAACTCATCCAAGGACCCTGTACTTCTATGGCTTAATGGTGGACCAGGATGTTCTAGTATGGATGGCTTCATATATGAGCATGGTAAGTGCAATTGTTTTGCATTACCATTTTCATTTTTTTAATTGTAACTTACATATATAGTTAACCTTAGTAATGTTGTTGAATTTAATTTCTCCATAAAAAGTTTAGAGTGAAGACCTATTTTAATATTGAAAAACAGTGAAATTGAATTTGATCTATGAAAACTTATTTTCTATTTGAATTTGAACCACCATAAAAAAAATTGATTTTTTATTTTATGATGTATAATTTCAAAAGGGACAACACAAGAATGAAGAGTATATTTTAATTTCAATAATCTAAATATGTGATCTAATATAAGAATAATGTGTACAAATTGGTGATGTATTTAGGTCCTTTTAATTTTGAAAAACCTGTCACGAAGGGAGCCCTGCCTAAGTTGCAAGTCAATCCATATAGCTGGTCAAAGGTTAGTGATTTTTCATCTCATGAGAAAGAGAAAATTTATTTATTTGAATTAGACTTAAGTATGCAAATGATTAAAGTTTTATGAGTTTTGGTTTTAATTGCTGTAAAAATAATTTTTTATTTTTAATTTTTGGTTAAATAGGTCTTTACCCCCTACAAAGTAGGCGAGTTTTGCTTTACCCCCTGCAAAAATTCCTTTAAGATTCCCCCTTGCAAAATCTTTTTTTTTTGTTTCCCCCCTTGAGTGCACTTTTTAAATCGGTTGAACAGGAAAAACCGATTTAAAAAACAACACTTTTAAAATCGGTTGAACAAAATAACCGATTTAAAAAGTGCACCCAAGGGGGTAAACCAAAAAAATATATTTTGCAAGGGGAATCTTAAAGGAATTTTTTGCAGGGGGTAAAACAAAACTCGTCTACTTTGCAGGAGTAAAGACTTATTTACCCTTAATTTTTTTGTTTAATAATTTATTTATATTGGAATTTGTCATATTTCAATATAGCATATTTGATTTTAATTCTTCAAAAGAAAATATAAAATAATATATAAAAAATGTTTTAAGACAAATTTACAGAAACTTAAAATGTGATATATTTACAGAAACCAAAAATATATTTAAATCTAACAATAATAGTGTTTTTTTTTAGGTTTCCAACATTATATATTTGGACTCTCCCGTTGGAGTAGGATTTTCATACTCAAAAAATATATCTGATTACCACACTGGAGATGCTAAAACTGCATCTGATACACATACTTTTCTCCTCAAAGTAAGAATTATTTTCTGGGAACTTTGACATATTGCTAATAAGTCCTTCATTATTATTCACCATATTGCTAAAATATTTACTTTACTTGTCTAACAAATATCTACTTTATTTTTTTTTAACAAACAAGTGGTTTGAATTATACCCTGAGTTCCTTGCCAATCCATTATTCATTGCTGGGGAGTCTTATGCTGGAGTTTATGTGCCTACTCGATCTTGCTGATAAAATAGTGCAAGGTAATTAATGATTATGCCATGAAAGTGTTGAATTAAAAGTGTTAGAATAAGTCCTCTGCAACTGCGATCGAGAGAGGACTGAAACCACTTGATGTCAGAACTGATCTCTAAATCAAATTAGGCGGTCCAGTGGACCAGATACTGGTGGTAAGTGTTAGAATAATAATAACTAAGATGTATTTGCTTGATGTTCATTAGGAATTGAAGCTGGAACCAAACCCAAGTTGAATTTCAAGGTATATTTTGTCATTAAATAATTTTTACATTATTATGTGTTTTAAATTTTGTAGCTAGCTTTAATCTAAAAGTCATTTCAATTTGTAGGGTTATTTAGTTGGAAATCCAATTGCTGATGAGAAATTTGATGGAAATGCTCTTGTTCCTTTTGCACACGGGATGGGTCTTATCTCTAATGAAATATTCGAGGTAAAATTAAGATATTTAAAAGTCTTATGTTGAATGTAATATGAATTTTTTTTTTTTTTTTTTACATATTTCCTATAATCAATGATATGTGGTATTATAGGACACAACGAGAGAATGCAATGGGACTTTCTACGTAGCATACACCGTTAAATGTATTAATTTGTTGAATAAAGTTGAAAAGGTGATTCAACTATATACTATACCATTGAGACATGAAAAACCTTAATATATTATATTGCACTTAATAAATAATTATTTTTTTTAGGAAATTGAAAAATTAGATAGGTATAACATTTTGGAACCATGTTATCACAATGGAGGGGAAGAGGAGAATAAAAAATCAGATTATAAGTTGCCATTAAGCTTTAGGCAATTAGGTAAGACTGAAAAATCTTTGCCTGTGAGGAAAAGAATGTTTGGTCGTGCTTGGCCCTATAAAGCTATTGTTAAAGATGGTTATGTACCAAGTTGGCCACAACTTACAAGCAAAATTGGTGGTGCTCCTCCTTGTTATGTAAGTTACTTTACTTCTTTACAATTCAATTTTTTATGTCGAAATTCATATATGGATTGGGACAGAATACCAAATAAATATATGGATCTGTTTTGATTGATTTATTTGAATTTATTTACTTACATATATGATGATATTGTTTTGAGAATTTATGAACAACTTATGATCAACATTGTTAGATTACATACATTTGAATATTTGATGTGTTTTAGTAACAAAACCCAATCTTGTATTTAATTATAGGACGATGAGGTTGCAAATGTATGGCTGAATGATCATAAGGTCAGGAAAGCTATTCACACTGCAAAGGTAATTACGGATTACCAATATTAATTTGATCCCTAACTTTGTAAGATACTCTCAAATAGATCTCTGACTTTGCGAATATTTCAAAAAGGTTCCTTACTTTATTAATATGTCAAGTTGGTGGTCCCTGTATTTAGCCACTTACTATCAAATAAGTCTCTATTTTTAATAACTTACAATCAATTTGGTCCCTAACTTTATCTGCTTACTATCAATTTAGTCTCTGACCTACATTTAAAAGGACTAGTTTGAATAAAATTTAACAGAGTTGTGGACCTTTTTGAAATATTCATAAAATCAAGGACCTATTTGAGAGTGTTTTAAAAGGTTCGGAACCAGTTTAATAGTTTACTCTTAATTATATGTTACTATATCATTATCAAATTATCTTAATCATATATATATATATATTGATAATCAAACAATCTCTAATTTTGATCTATTTTGTGATAAAACAGAAAAATGTGGTCCCCAGGTGGTATCTATGTACTGGTCAACTTAAGTACAAACATGATCTTGGGAGTATGATTCCATACCACAAGAAACTTACTTCCAAAGGATATAGAGCATTAATATACAGGTTAAATTTTAATCTAATTCAAACATAACAACTTCATTTTACATTTACATTTTTAAAGTATCACAACTTATAAAGCACAGACACAATAACACATTTAAATGATATGATTCAATATAATCATAAATTTCAGTGTCCTATTAGTGTCGGACGTTGACATGTGTCTGATATTAGGATAGATTACAAAATCCTAAAACTTCATATGTTTTGCAGTGGTGATCATGACATGTGTATCCCATATACTGGAACTCAAGCATGGACAAGATCAATTGGATATAAGATTGTTGATGAATGGAGACCTTGGTTTGTCAATGATCAAGTTGCAGGGTAATTCCAGAGCTATTCCTTCTTTTTCTCTTATCCTACGTAATGAACTTTCAAATATATTAGTAATTCATTAAATGGGTTTAAAATTCAATGTGTATTTGTTTAAAATTAAATATATATTTTTATTTTGATAGTGTTAGTCAATTAAGAATATACATTAATGTGAATTAGTTACAATATGAATTTTAAAATAATCACCTTCGTTCTTACTATCAAAATAAATATTGAATTAGTTACAATATGAATTTTAGTACATTGAATTAGTTACAATATGAATTTTATTTTGTTTAAGAATATATATTTTTATTAATTAGGAATTAGTTGTTCAATAGCAATAATCTCCTTCGTTCTTTGATGCCAAAATAATCTTCTTTATTACTAAAATGGTAACTACAATATCACTCTGATACCATATTTTTATTAGAGACTGAGTTAGTTTTCTTTATATATTTTCAGCTATATGCAAGGATATGCAAACAATTTCACATTTCTAACTGTAAAGGTATGTAAATAACAATGTAACATATAGTTATTTATACAAATTAATATAGATTAGTTTGGTTTTGATATATACTAATATTAATAAATATATCTACAGGGATCTGGACATACTGTTCCAGAATATAAACCACAAGAGTCATTATATTTTTACAAACAATTTGTGGATGGATTGCGTATATAGGAAACAAAGTGATAAGAAAAAAAGAAAGAAAGAAAGAAAGAAAGAAAGAAAGAAAGAAAGAAAGAAAGAAAGAAAGAAAGAAAGAAAAAAGGGAAGAGTCATATGGCCTTAGATTTTTTATATACTTCAAGTAGTCAAAAGTGTATGAAGAAAATGATTGATGATTTAATCTTGATTTAGTTGAAGATGATTTGGTTGATAAATCAGTTGGTTTGCTTAAAATGTTAAGTTTAATTGTATTTTTTTATCTCTTTATTTTATATTTTTTAAGAAGCCTATATAACAGCCAACTAACTAGTGATCAAAAATTTCAGCAATTCCATACTCTTTAAGACAAAATGTTGAATCCTCAAGATGTATCCCACGACAGATTAGATTGTCTTTTGAAGGTAATTTGTTATTAAAAAATCTCAATGCAAAAGGGATACATTTAACGAAACCACTTTATTCCAAATAATATCCTTGTGTTGGAAAATTTATTTTTACAGGTTGGTGTTTTGTAACTGTTGGTTTAATGTAAAGCGGCGGCAGTTACTGTTCATCCTTCGTCGTACGCCTGTCGCTGGATCCCCTTTTTCTTGTAGTGTGTTAACACATCCGGTTCTAGTGATGATTGCAGCACACAAGGATATTATTTCTGTTTTGGAAAATTTATCCAAAACACCAACCTGTAAAAAAAAAATTTTCAAAACAATGTAACACTCCAAAATCAATTCCTACTCCCACACAAAGAGATGTTTACGCCATCTCCACCCATTAATCCCAACACTCCAACCTCTCCTATACATATCAGCCACCGTAATATTTTTAATGATAGTCAATTCAAAAAGTCTATTAAAACTAATAGACATAGTGTCACCCTCTAGCCACCTATATCTTTCAGCAACTAAAAGAAAGAGAAACAGAGATAAAGGATCCCCCCCGCTTCAAACGTCTACATAACGTCTACATAGGTGGAACTCCTTTGTCAGACCACCATTAACTAACAATGAAGTTGTGGCAGAGCTAACACATTCCATAACCCACTTGCGCTATTAAACTGAGAAACCCATTTTGGCCATAACCACCTCCAAATAACTCCAATTAACTAAGTCATAAGCCTTTTCAAAGATGACTTTGAAAAGAAACATCTCCTTTTTATTTCTTTTAGCATCATCAACCAATTCATTCGCAATAAGAACACCATCCAAAATCTAACATCCCTTCACAAAAGCTGACCGAGTCTTCAAAATAACTTTTCCAATAACACTTCGAAGACGATTAGTTAAAACTTTAGCCAATACTTTATATAAACATCCAACCAAAAAAATAGGGTGAAAATCTCATAGACATTGATGGTTCTATTCTTGCCTCTAAAATAGTCGAAGTGTTGACCTAACATTTGTTCCTCCTCTTTATTTTACTTATTATCATACTCATAAAAATAGTCTTTTTTTTATTATCCAAACTGTAACAACCCGTTTTTCAAAGGCCAGAAAAGGCACTAAATTTTTTATTTTTTTTTGTACACATCAGAGTTACGCATAAAAGATTTTAAATGAGCCGGCATTCAAATATACAAAAGAACTGATTACCATAAGGTGCTTCGACAAGCAAAGTGTATTCCTGAATAATTACAATTCAAGTCTAAGTATTCAAATACTTACAGCAAAACAAGTTAGAATCCTATGCCTAAACCCAAAAAGCACGGTGTACAACCCACACCGGCGCATAGTCTAACTAAGCTAAAGCTCCAACCACTCACTGGGGCCTGGAACAGCCACCGTCGTCACCACGACCTAACCCATCATCTGGGTGGGATGAGCCCGCAAATGAAAGAAAGGGTCACCACAAAATAAAAGTATATATATATATATATATATAACCAGTGCGAAAGATGTACACATAACAAGTTTCCACATACACAAGAGAAAGCTCTTTAACACAAAAGCAATTCCCACCAACGGGCTTAAAATATAATGCACACCGAGCCTAATGCAGACTTCTACAATGAGTGTGGTAGATTCCCCATTACCACATGCATATGAATTTCGGAAGTCAGTAATCATAATCAATAAAACCACAAAGGGTTAGGATGGATCCATTCCCGATAATCGCACCCCGCAGTCCATTCCCGATAACCGCTTATTGGACTCAATAATTCCCGTAGGAGTAAGGTGGATCCATTCCCGATAATCGCACCCCGTGATCCATTCCCGATAACCACGTACTATGAATGCATGAGCATACGATTCCCCTTATATGCTAATGCAACACATACACATCGTACACGCATATGTAATCACACCACAACAACACATACATATACATCTAATCATATGTATTTAATCACTTGCTCATACACATATTTCACCAAACATATGTAAGACAACGAATCATGTATTTACCACGATCTCATATCGAGAATACATCACAAAAACATGCCAAGCACACAACCAATTGCAACACAGCAAAATCTAAAGCATGTTTAACAAAACCGTTTGAAAAGACGAAAATAAAGTGGAGCCCTTACCTCGGCAAGCACTCACAACAAGCAACGTTCACACAACTCTACGTGCTCCCTAAAACAAGCAACGGACAATCAATACATCGTTTCCAACCCAATGTATTGAAACTACATCAAAACCCCAAAAACTCTAAAGGTTTCTAAGGAAAATTCACTCTTTCGGATACCATACCAAAATCTATCGTATTGATCAACCACCATGAGTTATTTGTACTATTTTTAGGACTCAAAACAATAGGCCAAAGTCTTAAATAATTTGAAATGCAAAATGGCCGTTTTCTTGCGTTACAAGTTACGTACTTTCCGAGTACCCGAAAAACTCGTTTCCAATCCCCGCCACTTCCATAAATTAATAAAAAGGGATTAGAAAGCTAAAAACCAAGTTTAGAAATCAGAATCTAAAATTTTAGGTCCCAGAGCTCGCCCTGGCGAGTTGGTGGCGAGTGAAGGCAGTGAGGACAGGTCTAGCTCGCTCTGGAGCTCGCCCTGGCGTGTTGTCATGACCTGTGACACTCGCCCTGGCGAGTAACCACTCGCCCGGCGAGTTGCACCTGTCATGACAGCAAAAACAGCAACTCACACCACCTTTTTCCCCAACCAAGCCTAGTTTGATTCTATTAGTTCCCAATACCTTTTCATGGCACAAAAGCAAACCATTTTCAAAAGCAAGCAATACATTCCCGGAAGCATGTTAGTTACTTCGAGTGCAAGTTATTTGATTTTTCATTTCCAAAATCAAAACCAAATCCAAGCACAAGTTTTATTACGGGCCTCAACCGTCCGGTAATCATTTTCAAACATGTTTTCAAAGCGAAAAGCAACACCACATGTCACAAGAGTTTTAAACCACTTGGACCCCAAAATACCACACAAAACACTTAGTAAATATTTTCATAAACCCCAAAATATTTTTCATCGGATTTTCTAAAACAAAACCATTCAACGCCATTCCCTTTCGCCCAAAGGTTCAAAAACAATGTTTCTTTTCAAAACCTTACAACTTAACCACATGTTATTGATCAATACATAACCAACTCAAAACCCTAACTTTTCTCATGAGATTTTTCACCAACTCATGGAAAACAAAAATAACAAAGCCTACACATGCTTCCCTAAACCTCATGAACATCATTCATGAAACAAAAACCATGTAAAGTAACATTTTCTAACAACTCCTCATGAGAACATAAACTCAAAAACTCCTAAACTCTATAAGTCTACCAACCTATGAGATGAGAAGAGAGGGTTACCTTTAGAAAGTGATTCTCTACAATTTTCCTCAAAGCTTCCAAGCTTGAAATGGAGTGAAATGGTGAAGAATGGAAAATTTGGTGAAGGTTAAGGTTAAGAAAGTGATGGCACGGTTGAGAAGAAGATGAAAGAAAGTCTTGGGCAATTTTTTCTAAGACCACAATCAACAAACCTCCTTACTATGTCATTGCTCTTGCTAACTCATGGCCATTGGATCAAAAGACAAAATGCCAAGACAAAACCCTAGCCATTGGATCAAACCACACCAAACCCACTTGAGATAAAACTCAACACCTCTTAGAAACACTCACACGTTCAGCTCTCGCGCGTCGCGACGAACGTAAATCACAAAAACATAAAACCTACGGAAAGAACGTCTATCGTCTAACAATTCCAAAACTTATCGCCGAATCTTTTTCCGCGACTGTAATTTTCTTCCATACCTTAGAAAATTATTCTCAGAATATATCCTAACTCACGCAGATATATAAAACTCTCATCCGAAACCTCACTTAAAACAGACGCAGTAAGATTTTACAACGACGGGTAAAATCCTACTCGTTTTTCCAAAAACAAGAATAATCCAAAACTTATTATTCTAAAACCACATATAACTTCTTATTCAAGCAACAGGATTACAAGACAAAAGTCTGTACAATTACAGTGCACGAGCACAAAACAGACTGGATTACAGCAAAAACCTATAATTACACGATGTTTCACCACATGAACACATCGAAACCCTAATATTCCTTAAACCAACTATACAACGAAATCTTGGGTCTTACACAAACCAAATTTTTTATATTTCAAATATCATATTTGTTAGTTTTTATAAAAAATCATATATTTCCACGCTCGCTACTTGCAAAGTGGAGGACCACAAGAAATAAGTTAATATTGTATAAGCTTGGCAATAATATTCGAATATTACTTTTGCCACCCTACAATTTTTCTCGTGCGCCCTACAAAATTACCAAAATACCTCCGTCTGCTACTTAAGTAGCGGATTCTACGTTTAATTAAAATCTCAAAAATTTCATGTTTGTAGGGTGTTTTTTTTTTCAAAATTCAAGTTTTTTACTTGTCCGCTACTTAATAGCAGACATTATAAAAATATAAAATTTGAGTAAAAAACACCCCTCTAACATGAAAATTTCTTGTTTTTATAACGTTCGCTACGTCCGCTATTTAAATAGCGGAAGAGTAAAAAACTTGAATTTTCATATAGGGTGATTTTCCTCGAAAATTATTCATTTTTACAACATCCACTACTTAAGTAGTAGAAAAATAAAATGAAAAATTTATAGGACGCGCGAGTAATCCGTAAGATGACAAAACTAACTCTCATATTATTCACTCCACCTAACAAAAAAAGATCTGATCAACCAAACAAAGAAATATCCGACCCACCAAAGAAAGATCCGACTAACAGAAAATGGTTTTTATAAGATCCGACCCACCAAACAAAGAATTTTGCAGAGGTTTATGAAGGGGAAAAACCCAGAAACGTTTCAATGTCAATGGCTTCACTCTTTCAACTACTACTACAGAATCAAAAACGTTCACTCTGCACCAAAGTTTCCACTTCAAAATGGAAAGTGAAGCAAGTCACAACTTCAAACTTCAACCAATCTTTGGAAGAAATAAAAACCCATATCTCTTCTTCCGATTTTATCGCTATTTCGATGGAAAAAACGGGTTCATCATCAATGACTCCATGGCACCGTGTTCAACCCTTTGATACGGCGGAAACCGCTTATCTTAAGGCTAGTCAGTCCGCTCAGCGGTTTCAGCTTCTTCAATTTGCTGTCTGCCCGTTTTCTGTTACAGACTCTAACAACTTTGTTGCTCATCCGTGAGTTCATTTCGAAACTTCAATAACTATAACCGTTTTTTATTATTATTATTTGAAAGTGCGAAATATTATATTAATATTATGGGTCTGTTTGAATTAGTTTATTTTTGAGCTTATGTGAAACAACTTAGGCAAATAAGCTAATGAAGATATAATTTTCGCTAGCGAGAACTTATGAATTAACATGAAAGTTTATTTATTTGCATAAGCTATTTTTCATAAACTCAAAAATAAGCTGATTCAAACGGGCCCTATATAATTAAGTGATTGAGCTTAAATGGTTAATGAGCTCCGCTAGGATGAATGTTCGTGAGAATCCGAGTTCGATGATTTCTAGGAGTAACAATTCTTAGCCAGATTTTACATACCTTTCGGCTGAATTATGAGTTACCATATTACCAGGTCGCTCCCCTTCGAACCAGAGGGTTAACACCAAAAAAATGTTAGTTAGGATTAGGATATGCTATTGTTGAATAAACCTGAAAAAATGTGGCAAATCAGATGTGTCGGTGTTCAAAACCAACAATGTCGGACATTGGACACACCTACAAGTCATAATCATATCTTTTAAATCCTTAATCTTGAGAATGTAAAATGTTGATGATATTAATCTATAGCTAGTAGACACTAGACACATTAGTTCCTGATAAAAATTAATACTATGGACTATTTGTTGTTTTAAAGAATCAAAGTGCAGTCTTTTTGCATTCTTTGGAATTAATTCATTGTTGTCAAATTTTCTAGTACTTAATTTGTGCCTTGTTGTTTATTCAAAACTATGTTTTATTGTGCAGGTATAATTTCCTTTTGTTTCCAAGGGATGAGTTGAAGTTGGGCATGCCTGCTTACAGTTTTTTGTGCCAGACGTCTCAGCTTGCGTCCATGGCTCGCCAGGGTTTTGATTTCAATGCTTGCATATATGAAGGTGTGAGGTTTTGTTGTACTTTGTGTTTCTGTTCTCCGTTTTGTGGTTCTAGTGGGATACTTTTAAATTTTGAAGTGAACTATTACTAGGAATTTGTGTCTGAGTCAGTGTTCTCGATGGCGGATGGCAGAAAGCCAAAAACCCACCATACCGGCCGACAAGTGGCACCACCATCCTTCATAAAATGAGCCATGGCAGAAATCCAAAAACCCACCACTGATATCCGCCATGGCCAATATTTAACAACACTGATCTAGGTTCAATCTAGATTTTGTTTTGTTATTCTACAAATGCAATGCTTTCTTTTGCTCTAAATTTGAACGGTTAAATTTCAGAAAAAAAAATTGGGTACTGTCTTCGTGCTGTTTAGTAATTATAGGGTATTTGGAAGAGTTTATTTAGACTTAAGACATCAATATTTGTATCAGTATTCAGAAGAGCTTGTGATAAGTCCTTAAGCTGGTGTCAGCTAATTTTCATAAGCTCCGTAGGATAATTTTTAGAAACAACTTATACAGAGCTTATGAGAGTTTCCCTTCATTCTTTTTGCCATTGTAGAAACAACTTATCGATAAGCACTTATACAATAAGTTTAATTAAGTTGTTTACTCAAACTCATATTTACACTTGTTAACCTTTAACACTCATCTCCTAGACTCCTACAGTCCTACCCTTCATAATTTACTGAGCCAGTAAACAAATTAACACCTTTCATTCATGTGTTTTCTAATATATTTCAAATTTGGATACTTTGGAGAAAGGAGTTGGGTTTGTGTGGGTACTGTGTTGCTGTAATGTCCGGTTGCATGTTAATATCCATGCTACTTTAGTTGCTTATATGATGTGAGACACTAAAAACTAAATGGAAGTTTATTCTGTCTTTTCCAGTATACTATAAGTGTTAAGGCAAGGTGAATGAGTAATATTTGGCAATACTCTTGAAAGTGAAAAAGAAGGAGAAAAAAAAAAGGATATCATGGAATTTGAAGTAGGCATTTCACAATTGCTCGATACCTGAAAAGATAATCTCTTCAACTGCATTCCAAAAATGTTTTAGAGCTCTATTATATTACAGAAAAAGTATGCTATTCTATGTGAATTGAGAATCTATGGTTTTGTTACGTATTTCCAAAGGCTTATGTACCATTTCATTTTGTGCAACAGGCATATCATATTTGTCCAGAGCACAAGAGTCAGTGGCTAAAATTCGTTTAGGGACTGGTTTTCCATCTCTTGCTGCGACGAAACCTTCTTCACCCCCTACTGTTGCTGATACAGTTTTTGTCGAGAGGATTAGATCAAGGATTAAACATTGGAGAAATGCATGTAAAAAATCTGGCACAACGACAAGCAAAGATGGTGAGAAAATCTTTAATAAATTTTGTACAAGATTTTTCTTAGGTCCTCCTTTTCTTCTTTAACACTTGTTTTGTGCAGAAGACATTATCAACTCTATTAGGAATATTGTCCTGGGTAACGAACAGTTTAAATCAAGACCGTGCTTGAATATAGATGTTTGCAGTGATCGTCAAGTGCAACTAATTCTGCAGGTATAATGAACTTAATGAATTCGTAGTACTTTCTTTGATTTGATTGATGCAGTCTCGGACCCTAAGTGCATATAGCATAAGTGTTTATATATAAAGTAGTTTGATATAAAAGATAAAATAAAATCAAACTATTTCATATAACCTATAAGTGGTTTTTCATAGGCTATCCTGGAGATCTTATGAACATGTCATAAGTTATTTGAATATGCTCTCTCAAACAGTCTCACAAGTGCTTATGCTAGTAGATAAGCTCAAATAAGTCAACCCAAATAAGCCCTTGATCTCCTCACAATTGGTGGAATTGAATTAACTTCTTTCCTTCTTTCTTTTGTTCTCTGGTTTGTCTGTATGTAGATGATAGTAGACTTCCCAGATGACTTCCTTCCTTTAGTGATCCCGACAAAGGGTGGGACAACTCAGGCAGTACGTATTGTTTTGGCGAACTCAAGAGAAGATAAGGAATTGTTGGAGGTAACAAGAGTATTTTTTTTCTTTGTTGGTTCCTCATTAGGTTTTACTTCGGGTATAATTCTGGATTTGCACTGCAGAGAGAGCTTCATAGTATTGAAGAGGAGGAGGGCAAGAAAATTCGTGGATTTCGAGAGGTGATCGATTTGATTTCTGCTTCACAGAAACCTGTTATCTCCCACAATTGCATTAATGGTGTTTCTCTTAAATGGAATTTTCTCAACTTAGTTCTAGTATACTGACCTGGTTTACTCTCTTCCGCTTACTAACCCTTTATTGATTTATTTATGTAGACTGTACGCTTATTCATTCAAAATTCATTGCGCCACTTCCATCAGAAGTAGATGATTTTGTGAGCTCCTTGTGCAAGTTTTTTCCCAGAGTACTCGACGTGAGTTATCTGATGAAGAAAAGTGGAACCATGAAAAAAGTGGCCAACATACGTAATGCTTTATCCTACGTGAATACTCATTTCTTTGCACCAGTTGATATGGAAATTCCTGACCAAGGTCAGTCACTCCTTCTTGAATGATGTTCCGTGCAAAATATAGAAGTTTGGTTATTTGATTGTTTTGTCCATGTCATAAGATTAAGTTGTCCATGCCATGCAAAATTTGTGGAAATATTTAAGATCAACCCTTTATAACTTCCATGTCATAAGATTAAGTTGTCCATGCCATGCAAAATTTGTGGAAATCTTTAAGATCAACCCTTTATAACTTCCATCTCATAAGATTAAATTGTCCATGCCATGCAAAATTTGTGGAAATCTTTAAGATCAACCCTTTATAACTTCCATGTCTATTTGATTGTTTTGTCCATGCCATGCAAAATTTGTGCAAAATATGAGACTTTTTTAAGCGCTTATAGACATGTCATAAGTTGTTTTCATAAGCTCTCCTAAAGACTCTCACAAGTGCTTATGTCAGTAAATAAACTCTAAGTCAACTCAAAACAGACCCTAATAATTATTGTAAACAAAAACGTAAGTCACAGGGTTAATTTGGCTAGCTTTCTTTCTGTTCTTTTTTGTTTACAGATACAGTAAACAAAGGCAACGTTGCTGGACTTGATGCATTAAGGCTATCCTATCTATTTACGAAGCTCTGCTCTATATTGAAAATTTCCCCTATTGTTCCTGAATCCGGAAATAGGCAATTGGCTTCGGAGCTTGAAGACTTCACTAATGTATTTCATCCATGCTCAGACGATATCCCAGAATCATCATGCAATGAGGATGTTAGTGTATGGACCAATAATACAAGAAAAATCAATTGTGAACATTTCGTTTTCTTATGGGGATTTAAATTTGGTATGACAGCCGGCACACTAAAGAGTGCTTTTCGCGCATCGCATGACATCTTTTCCGGAGAGTTTGATGTAAGATTTGTGGATAAGAGTTGTGCCATTGTTGTTTTCTGGCAACCTGGGTTGGCGAAAGATTTTATAAATGCAATAAATGGTGACGGCATTAGTGGAGGCTTAAAGGAGTTAGTATCAGATGGCTTGAGGGTAACATGTTATGAGACCTATAGAACAATGTGTAGGCTAGGTTTGTGGGAGATGGATCTTGCAGAGTCTTTAGAAAGAGCCTTGGAGAGTTCCCTCAGCGATAAAGAGATAAATAGTGAAAGAAAATCTTCTGAGATTAATTGGTGTAATGACAATGTAATTAACTTTGGTAATCTTTAATGATGTTGTAGACTTGTAGCTAAGCTAACCTATTCTTTGAAGTTAGTTCTATTATTTGCTGATTGGCATTGCAAAGAACATGGCAATATTTGATGTCATGCTGAACTTGTCATTACAATCTAGGAAGGTAGCAATATTTGAGAGAAAATGAGAAGAGATGAAACTCTCTTGTTCACAACCACAAAATCGGCGAAATAATCACTAATGCTCGGGAATGTCCCATTTGTGTTGCAGTTCTAAGGCAACAACTCAAGAGTTTTCTCTTAATCGCTATCATAACATTCTCAATTATTATGACTTGATAGCATCATTGTTGATAAACATAAAATTCTTGCAACTCATCATCAAAGGATAACTATGAAAATCTGAATTTGGATTTGGATTTGCTGCTCTAGATATATCACGTTGTTTCAAATCTCAGCCGTCCATTTCTAATCAAACGGTTTATATTAAATACAGCATAAAGTAAGCAGTTTAAATCTGATCCGTCAGATCGTGATCGAACGGTATGAATGCAGTACTGCGTCCTACAATAACCGCACCAAATCCAATTCCCAAAAAGCTTTATGATTGATCAACAGTAACATAGATTTTTGGTAGAAGAAAAAAAAATATAGATTTTTGGTAAGCAGCAATAGCATAGATTATGAAGTTATTTATTCACAAACTTCTGAAAAGGACAAGAAAATAGTCGAGAAAAAACATATAATATGTGAATCGCATGTGTCATGCAGAGAGAGTCTATAGAAAACAATATTTATTCGCAAATTGCAATTAAAAATGTGAGAATCACATTCATAGTTCTGAGCAAAGCAAGATTTTTGAGGTTTTAATAACAAAAAAAATCATATCCTCTTCAATTTTAAAAGAAGACTTCGCATCCTCTTGCAATTGATTACTATTTTTTAATTAATCGGTAGAAGAAGAAAAATGAATATGGCTATTCTTCATCATAGTCATTGCAGCATCAACTTCTCTTCCATTCATCATCACTCTTCATCACTTACCAAGAAGAGATCTTCTCTTTCCTACAAATACAAATTCCCTGCAACCAGAAACAGGATGATGGCTCGGTCATCTTTTTCTTCTGATAATGATGATAAGGTTTTTGATGTTGTGATAGTGGGTGCTGGCATCATTGGTTTGACTGTTGCTCGACAGTTTCTTATGGATTCGGACCTATCAGTTGCTATTATTGATAAAGGTGTTCCTTGTTCTGGTGCCACTGGCGCAGGTATACCATATATTCTCTTCACAACCATTGTTATTGTCCTTGTATATATATCAATATTTCAAAACTATCCTCAAATGTCTTTCAATTAGCATTTAGCTGTTTGGTTGTTTATTGTGCCTTTAGTTAGTTAGTGTCAAATAACCGATTATCCCAAAAACTTAAGCTATTAGGATAGGGTCACATCAATGGTTTTATATTATTTCTAACAGTTAGTATGGTCATTAAATGTGTTTTTGGTTGGTCATAGTTAGTTAGTTAGTTTAATGGTGTGCTTGATCTACTAAGAAATAAAAGGACTTGAGAGGACAGCTTATGTTGTAATGTGTTTAATTTTAAAACTCCTCCTAAACTGGACAAATTAGGGGGCAAGGGATTGGACAAAAACTGAAATTTTTGTCCTGACAAAACCACAAGATAATTTTTTGTCTCGAGTATAAAAGTTATCTAAAATACCGAAATATCATTTTCTCTGCCAATTATCGTACAAGACAGCAAACCTTGAAAGTTTGTTCTGTGTTGTTCTGTTCAGTACATACATTTTGTAAATCAAACAGACCCTGAGCGTTTTCAATTGGTTAACGTAGAAAATAGGTGTTTGTTCAAATTCTACCACGCTTCAATGCTATAGCTTCTAATTGACAAATTTTATGCTAAATAATGTATCACTGAACAATAGTAGTGATTTGTTCAAATTCTGCTATGCTATAGTGCCGTCATGAGATGCTTTTGTTATACAATATCATGCTTTTATTTTATGAAATTGTAGTTTGGTCGAAATTATGAAATGGTCCATAAAATTAAAAATGATCAATCACATTAGTCTTTCATTGCATAACACAATTTCGAAACTAAAAGGACTAATGTGATCAAAGATTTTCTATTTCAGTGAAATCTTGTTAATCTTGTTGATTTTCCCCCCTTTTGTGTTAATGAATTAAAAAAAGAATATATAGTTTCATGCTGAGTTTTGATTAATTGTAGGATCTCTTCCTTTGTTTTGGAATTTGAGGTGGTTCTAGGGCAGGGATATCTGTGGATGACACACAAAACACCTGGGAGTCCTACATGGGATCTTTCTATGAGAAGCCACCAACTTTGGACGACATTGGCAGATAACCTACAAGAGCAAGGCTTAGATCCTATGGTGGAGTTGGGTTGGAAACAAACAGGTATAGTAACTGTAACTCTATCTTTTTACAATTTCTCTTTGTACGTACTGCAATTTTTGGTGGATTCAAATCAACGTGTCTCAGAAATTGAAGCTGTATTAACCACCGCATCTTTAGATTTTAAGCCATCGCATCAATGTGTGTAGATATAAGGTGCAAGAGGGATGAGTAAAATGAAGTGTTTTGTTTCATAGCTATGTTATACAAGTTTTATGATCTGCAGGGAGCTTATTAGTCGGTAGAACTCGTGAAGAGTCAGACATGCTAAAACTGAGGGCGAAACAGCTTAGTGAGGCTGGGTTGATAGCAGAGTACCTGTCTAGCAGTGATTTGTCTACACGGGAACCTGATCTGTTGGTGGATAAAGACACCTCGGCTGCATTTCTACCAGATGACTGCCAATTGGATGCTCATCGTACTGTTGCATATATTGAAAAGGTTTTCATTCTTGGTCCATTTTTCTTTGCATATATTTTACCTTTGTTAATGTCATGGCGCTATTATATGACTGCAGACATATAATTACGATTTCCTTATGAATATGTAGGGTAACAGGAATTTTGCATCAAAAGGAAGATATGCAGAATTTTATGATGACCCGGTGAAAAGTTTCATCAGGTTTAATTCCCCCTTCCTCTTCTGTTGTACTGTAGTACTGAAAGCAAGGTGGTAGGGAAATAAATCTTGTTGAGTAAATGTTATGTTCCATTTTGTGTTCAGGTCAGATAGCAATGGAGGTGTTGAAGCTGTCCAGATTTCCAAGACTACGTTATACAGCAAGAAGGCGATTATAGTTGCTGCTGGTTGTTGGACTGGTTCTTTAATGAAAGATTTGTTTAGAAATTGGGGAATGGAATTTCATGTTCTTGTAAGGCCCAGAAAGGTATGTCTTTATACAGCTTGAACTCGCCCGATCTTGCATGCCTTAGAATCCTTCATTGTTTCATTTTTACAAACAATGTTGTTTACCAAACACCATGGTACAAGCTGTTCATGCAAATATAATACTGCCATATCATGGTTAAAATTCCTTTAAAATGCATAAAATAGTTTGATCTGATCAAGTTATTTTGTTGTTTGATTGGTTCCTATATGCTTTTATTTATTCTTTCTTTTTGGTGTGAAGGGTCATCTACTTGCGCTTGAGAATTTCAATTCTCTTCAACTGAACCATGGTCTGATGGAAGCAGGTTATGTTGATCATCGATCTGTTTCTGGTTTGGAATCATCGGATCATGGACGGGACTTATCTGTTTCGATGACAGCAACAATAGATGCAGCAGGAAATCTTCTTATTGGTAATTTTTGCAGTTGATGCAAATGCTCCTATTATCTTCTAGAATTCTAACATTGTTTTTTCTTATTGTCATAAAAAAAATATTTTCTCCGTTAAAGGGAGTAGCCGTGAATTTGTTGGGTTCAACACTGATTTGGACGAGTCTGTTATTAGTCACATATGGAAGCGTGTTGGAGAATACTTCCCAAAATTGAGAAGTCTTTCCCTTTCAGATCTCAGCAAAAGTAGAAAAGTCCGAATAGGGTTACGACCTTACAGTGAGTTACACTCTTTGGAATCTTTTGTTTGGAAAATGTATCCTCACAATATGCTATATTTGACTATCACAATGTTTACCCTGCCAGTGCCTGATGGTAAGCCAGTGATTGGGCCTGTGCCTGGCTTGTCAAATGTTTACCTTGCAGCCGGACATGAAGGGGGTGGGCTTTCAATGGTGAGTTTTCATACTCCTAGTATTTTTATTATAAAAAGTACAAACGGACGCACTTTCATGATATATGTAGTATGCCTGGACTCTAAATGCACATTGTTTTGAGGAAATGTGATGTTTTCAAATTTTGTTGGCCTTTGAGTTGAGAAGGGTTCTAATTAAGGACAAATTTACAGGCTTTGGGGACTGCTGAAATGGTCGTTGATGTGGTGTTGGGCCGACCAGGAAATGTTGATAGCGCACCTTTTGTTGTCGATCGAATTCTTGAGTAAATGCTAGCGATTCATGAGTACTGTAAATAGTGGCCTAGGATGTGTCACAAGAATTTACCTACTCCTCATTGTAGTAAATAAAGTTTTGTCGTTTTCCTTATGCTGGTAACTTCTAGAATGATGAGGTGTCTATTTTACTAGATTCCATTTTGCAATGATTGGTTGAGCTGTAACCGACTTGCCTTATATAGCCATTATGGCCTTATGAATGAAATAACCATTTATTGATCAACAAATTATATCTTCTTCCTATTCTCTGTTTGTTACTTTACAATTCCCCATCAACGAGTAGTATTCTAAATCATTATTACTCCTGGTGTTGAGTTAGGATATTACCGGATCTTCCCTAATATCCAAAAGGGTTATCAGGATGTAAAAGCATAAATACTCAGTACTCACTTGGAAAATTATTATGCATCAGTTCTGAGTGAGTTTTGAAATATTTGGTTGGCTCCTTTTTTGTCGAATTTGTTCATCATGTAATCCCTTTCTTTTATTTTCTTAATGTCGCTTCTCATTTTTGAATAATAATCTTATGAAAGAATTGCTAAAGGATACCTAACTTCGGCAGTTTTAATGATTCATCTGTTGTGCTAGCATTGAAGATATGTCTGTTTTAGATTTTGATAGAATTGATTCTGGAGATTGGATTAAAAAAATCTATGTGTTTTGTAATCTTATTTTAAAAGTGAGTTCTAGATCTGGAGAATTACTTTTATTTTGAGGATAAAAATAGAATAGTTTTTGATACGTAATATAGTGTGTGTTTGGATATGCAACATTTTGGGTCTCATGCCCATGATAAAGCTCAACTAAAGCTCAATCAGTATTGCATTTGTACCAACCAATCAATCGGCGATGCCACAAAACTTCAATGACTCTAGGAGGCCTAGAACTAGAATGATGAATATTGACTTTGAAATGCCTCAGAATACCAAATTCAGCAATGGAAGAATTGGAAGCTAGAGAAGTGCAATTACCAGACAATGAAACGATTTGAGGAAGGAAACCAAAGCTGATCTCTTGGCTCAGCTCAAAGACCTCGAGGTTGAACTCGCCTTGCTCCGTGTTGCTAAAATCACTGGTGGTGCACCCAAGAAGCTCTCCAAGATTAAGGTGGTGAGACTTTCCATTGTTCAGGTCAGAGATTTCTCAGAAACAGAAGGCTGCATTAAGGGAAGCTTACAAGAAGTATTTTCCACTCGATCTTCGCCCAAAGAAGACCGAGCCATTCGCAGAAGGCTCACCAAGCACCATACATCATTGAAGCAATCCTCTCTTTGATCCGAGATTTGCATCCTTCCCATTAGACAAGTTTTTATTTTTCTTTTGTATTTTGTTGGTTTACTAAGTTTTTCTTCATTAGACCTGAGTTTTGAGTTCCCTCCTGGAACTGCTATAGGTTTTATACATTGTTAGTTTGTGTCTTTATGGAACAAAGTTCACCACGGATCGTTAGTTTCTACAATGTTTAAAATCGATGAATACTAAGTTTTTTCATTTATTTATCAACATTTTCTATAACAAAAAGGAGCCTATTTATTTTATTTTTTAAAAGTTTACAAGCTGCATATATTTATACTTATATATTAATAATGAATATATCTTTTTAGTAATTTATATGGGGTACTATATAGGAAATATTTTTATTTTGATAAATATATAGTGTTTCTTATATTGTCTATATATTAAACCTTCAAACCTATAAAATTATGTGAACTTTTTTACACATTTTTCACATTAGATATTATTTAAATTTAAAACAATTACGACCTGCCCCTCAAATTTTTTGAAATTGTCCAGACCGATTATCCATTCAATTTGTGGACCGGTCCAATTTTTAAAATATTAAATACTCCATCCGCCCCAAATTATAAGAAAAAAAAAATCACATTTATTAAGAAAAACCAAAACATAATAATTTGGGGTATGTGTTTTTGTATTTTTCTTGAAATAAGTTTCATGGAGAAGATGTACAAATAATTTTCATTGGTTATTGCTTATTGATAAAAGTGGAGAGAGAGAGAGAGAGAGAATTAAATCCAATTTGCATTTAGTTTTATGATAATAAGTAAAAATAATTTTTGGTAAAGAGAAATTTTGGTTTTTTTTTTCTATTATAATTTGGGACAAAGAAATAGGGATGTCAACGGGACGCGGAATGAATGGGGAGTACTTTACCACACAATTCTTCACTATTTAAAATGATCTCCATCTTGTTCAAAAAAAAAATGATCTCCATCTTGTCCTAATTCCCCGCTTCGGAGAGTATTCTTCCTTCATCTCTATCTTTGCGGGTTCCCACATAGATCCATCAACTTTAAAAAAATTATCAAATTTCTAATATTTTCAATAAATTTAATGATAAAAAAATAAAAAAATTAAGACATTATTGTGAGTTGCGACAATAATAAGCATAACATAAAAATAAGTTTATGCACACATTGTCTGAAGATATAATAAAGATGATAATAGACCTCCAATATTCTTGTGACAATCCATAAAATTCAACCCAAACCTGAGCCGAGACATTTTGTTGCACCCTCGGGTTAAAATCCTTCAACCAAGCAAATAATTTTAATATACCTGAGTTTAAATTCCACGAAGCAATGGAACCAACTCTTCTGACATCTTCAAGAGTTGAAAAGACAACTTCATAGTAACATAATGTTTACCAAGTGAGCTAACTCCCCATTTTGAAAGATCCTTCCACATAGTAGTTAACTTGTTCTTCAAGTCAGAAACAGTTAAATGGGTTGTACCTTTGGGTCAAATTATTCTAATGACTAAAATGTTAAAAAAAATTAAAATAAAGAACTAAAGTGTTAAAAAAAAGACCTAAAAAAATCTAGTTCATTTTTTTTTACAATATAATGAGACATCTTAAACCTTCAAATTCTAAAACCCCTTTAACCAACGTTTGGGCTCAAGCCAAGCCCATTTAGCCCAACTGTGTTCAGTGAACAGTATATATATAATGACACGTCTCAAATTCACATTGTAAAAATCCTTTTCCCTCCCGAATCAAATAATATCAAATCTCCCTCCGGTACGTAACCAACTCGCCGTAACTAACTCGCCGGAGTTTGAAGAATTTTCAGGTGAGTATTTATGTAGATCAATCTTAGGTTTGATTTCAATTATGCTTGTTTTAGGTAGATGTAGATCAATCTTCGGTTTGATTTCAATTATGCTTGTTGTAGGTAGATCAATCTTCGGTTTGATTTCAATTATGCTTGTTGTAGGTAGATCAATCTTCGGTTTGGAGTAAATTTTATCAATTATTATATATTTATGTGTAGGTAGATCAGTTTGATGTGTTTGGTTATAAGTGTAGGTAGATCAGTTTGATGTGTTTGTTGTTTGAGATATTATTTCTGTGTAGGTAGATCAGTTTGATGTGTTTGGTTATAAGCTTTTGTGTAGGTAGATCAGTTTGTTGTTTGAGATATTATTTCTGTGCAGGTAGACCAGTTTCGTATTTGATTCGTTATTTCTGTGTAGGTAGATCAGTTTGAGATATTATTTATGTGTAGGTAGATCAGTTTGATGTGTTTGGAGTGAATTGTGTTTGATTCATTTGTTTTTTCTTTACAGAGGAAATATGAAGTGTATACCTTGTCGATTACGTAGCAATCAACCATGTCCTGCTGATTATCCTACTAGAAATTTGTTTGAACAAGAACATGAGTATCACAGAGCCTTGGGAACGTTTGGTTATGATAATATCATGAGATGGATGGTGGAAGCCAATGTGACCTTGGAAGGAGAGCGCTGTGCGGAAGCCATAAAATGGGAGGGCAGTAATAGGTATCTGAACCTGGTTGGGGGATCACACGCAGCTTTCCAAGAATTGCAGCAGACTGTGACTCAACTGAACTTAGACATTACAAATCTCTAAGATGAAAAAGCACATCTAACAAACCAGGTTGAAGCTCGCAACATTGAAATCTTGCACCTGAAAGAGGAGGTTCAGAATCTTCAAAACCAGGTTCACAATCTTGAAGCACAGAATCATAGTCACCTGATTGGCAATTTACTTTGATATGTGGTACGGGTTCGGGTACGTGGTACGTAACCTTGAAAGAATTCGGTACGTAGGGGGTATACATAGTCGGTACGCTATTTCGGTTTGTGGTACGTTCTAATATACTAATCGATAAGTTATAAATTAGAAAACTTATTTAGTTAAAACAAAAACAAATTATATGATGAATAATATTAACATCACCAGAGTGGTGAGTTTGTAAAACAAATTAGTTTATTTAAGAAAATTAGTTTGCAAATGCATGGGTCTATTGATGTTATTTGATATTTAAGTTTGTCATTATATTAAAATAAAAATTTAAATATTGAATTTTTGTTTCTATTTTTTTGTTCTTAATCTTTTATTGTAGACATTATATTCTTTTTTGAATAAAACTTAGGTACATTTCTTTAGATGCTTTTTGCATGATTCTTAACATAAAAATTATGATTTTCTTAAATTCATGATTTTCTCAAAGTTTGTTATATCCATAAAATATGAATTTTATGTTAAGAACCATACGAAAAGCATCTAAATAAATGCACTAGGTTTTGTCCTTCTTTTTATATAAGTTGACCTAATCTTTCATGCATCTTTAAGTTCTTCTATTTTTTTTTAAGTTGTCATAACTTCCTTTTTTATTTTTGATAAGCTACTATGGCTCTGTTTGGCAAAAATAGCGGATGGCTGATAAGCTAGCTTATAGCTGATGGCTGATAGCTTATAGCTGATAGCTTATGACTGATGACTTATAGCTGATAAGCTAATTAAAGTGTTTGGTAAAATTAGCGGTTTAATCATAGATAAATGTGAAATGACATAAAAGGGCATTCATAATTAATAATAAATTTTTTAATTTAATATATCTTTTATATTTTAATATAGAATGAAATTTATTCACTAAAATTTTACTTTAAAATTATTTTCATTTTGATTTTTATATTTTATAAAAAAAATTGAACGAAACAATAATAAATTAATTCAAGTGGTAATTACTTAATATTTAAAATACTTAAAATTTAGTGATTTAAATTTATAATTTAATTTATCTTTTATATTATTATTATTATATTAAATTAAATTTTAATTTTTTTTATAGAGGTTAAATTTTATTCTTTGAAATTTAATTTTAAATATACCTTCATTTCAATTTTTATACTTTATTAAAAAGATTAAACATAATGTATAAAAAAATAAATAAACATATTAAAGAGGTGATACAACAGAGTAGGAAGTTAACATAATAGGTACATGCTATAGCAACGTTGTACCAAAAACTAGGTACATCAACGTTTAAAAAAAAAAATTCAAGAATGTAAAAATTGCTATACAACACAATAAAAGAAAAATAGATAGGTTCAAGTGCAACAATGTAAAAAAAAAGTAGGCACAACATATCTATTTTGTTTTAAATTATACTACATAAAAAATTATAGTAAAGGATAAAAATGGATTTAAGATAAAATCATAAGGGTAAAATGGGAAGAAAAAATGATAAGCTATAAGCTATAAGCTCATAAGCTACTTGAATTAGCTTATGAAAAATAAGCTATAAGTCAGTAAAATAAGCTATAAGCTCTTTCTAAAAAACTGTTACCAAACGGGTCTTTTAGCTTATAAGCTATAAGACATAAGCTATAAGTCACTGTTTTGGGTTTGCCAAACAGACCCTATATGTTAGATTGAGTTATTATATTTTATGTCTATCTTTTATCATGGTTTATTCCTTCTTTTATGCATTAATTTCCTTTAACTACATTTTGTTTTTTCCTATTTTTATGTTTTGTACTTTCTTTTTTTTTCTTCTTATTTTTATAATTTGTAATTTTTTCTTCTTATTTTTTTTTTATATATTTAGAGTCATTTCAGGGCCGCCCCAAGCATAAGGCGGCCCAAGCACTAGCTTTAACCCCCAAAAAATACATTTTTCTAATGGGCTGGTTCTAATTAGGCATAGTATTTACTTTTGGTAAGGTAATTAGTCATAGTATTATTTTTCTAAGTTAAAATTATATAAAAATTATTTTTGGTTTACACGACCAGTTTTATCTGGTTCGGGGGTCAGTTCTGGCATCAAGTGGTTCCAGCCCCCTCCCGATCGCAGTTGCGGGGGATCGAACCGTGGTCCTCCCTACCAAGTTCAGCGCCAATCACCATATAAAAATTATGAAATTGAAACAAATAGATTAAATTAAAATAGATAAAACAAAATTATACACACTAAAAATCATGTTTGTCTTTAAATAAAAAAATATTTGTTTTCTTGCCCGTTTATATTAGAGTTGAGTTTTTGTTATTTTGCTTTATGTTCTAATAATAAATTTTAATAAAAAAATAGTTTTTTTAAAAAATAAATTATAATACATAATATAATTGATATATATTAAACTTTTTTACCAAAAAAATATTCAGTTTATTTTTTGTGAAATATAATATTTGTTATTATTTCTTCAAAAAAAAAATCATTTAAAAGATGAATTTAATTTGTATGCACTGACAGTGTAAAATAATTTTACACGGTCAACCAATAACAACCATGTATTCCGCCAAATCACCCCACTTTACCCCACTATCTTTATATGACATGGAAGTTTAAATCACTCTTATTGGTTGCATGTGTAAAATAACTTTACACTGACAGTGCATAACAATTAAGCTCTTAAAAGATATCATATTTTAGGCTCCATTTTAATTTTCATTTTAGGTCTCACATTCTGTTGGACCGGTCCTGAGTCATTTCTTTATTATTTGGTGTGTTTTTGCGATTTAGTTCACGAATTATGATGAACCAATACATAAAAGTATCGCGAACCGGTACGCACAAACCAATTTGCGATTCGCCGGCACTGTAGTGAATTATGTAACTATGCATAGAATAATCAAGATGACTTCGATCTGGATGGTTTGGATCTCTTCTATGATCCAAATTCGCCATGAAAGTAGATAGGAGAAAGAGAAAGTTGGACAATTATACAAGTTGGACCAGCTTACAAACAAAGTTACACATTATGCGAAACTCACAAAAAAAGAAACAGACAAAAAAAATGCAGACAAAGTTATACGAAGGTCACCCAGCGAGCATTGTCCTCACTAGCACGCTTTCCGGAAAACTTCCCAAAAGGTCACCCATCCAAAAACTACTCCAAATCAAGCACGCTTAACTGTGGAGTTTTTATGGAATGAGCTACCGAAAACAGGTTAGATATGAAAGTAGATAGGAAGTTACAAGCTCGAAATAGCAAAGTTACAAGTTGGATATGAAAGTAGATAGGAAGTTACAAGCTCAAAATACAACTTAGAGGCAAAGTTACAAATTGGGATGAAACTCAATTTTTTTTATTGTTTTGTTGTTTATTCTTTCAATTCCTACTTGTTTTCTTTCAATGTCTACTTGTTTAGTGTGGTTTATACATTTTCTTTCAATGTCTACTTGTTTAGTGTGGTTTATACAACTATGGAGTTTAGTTTCTCTTCCAACTCTTGCTTTTCAGACATCAGTGATGCAATACGGGTTTGCTCATTTGCTACATCAGTGATGCAATACGGCTTTGCTCATTTGCTAATTGTTGTTTCCCCTGTGCCTCATTAGTGACTCACGCTGTACATTTAAATCACCGTTAGACAAACAATAGAAAGAAATTAAATTAAAAAAAACGCAAACCCTACCCAGTTTTATCCTAATTTCACAGCTAAATCAACATAAATCAACAACAATAACAACACGAAATCAAATTTAATCCAAACAATAACAACATGCAAACAAATCAGTACCCTAAGTCACGAATTCTAACAGTCAAGAACACAAAAAAAAAATTGTGAAAAATGAACAAATAAACTGATTAAATGAACTAACCTTTTCTTTTTCTTGATTTGAACTTGAAATGCAAATTTGGAGTTTTTTGGACGGTTTGAAGTGTTTTTGGTCGTGTTTGAAACTGACAGGATGAGGGGGAAGAAGGGTGGTTGCTATATATACGTTACGATCATCCGTGACTTATGTCACAGATAAGGTTTAAGTGTCCGTGGCAGAAGTCATGGAAGATAACTTTTCAAGTAGGGTGCGTATGAGAGAGGGGGGGGGGGGGGGGGGGGGGGGGGGGGGGGGTCAATTCTCATGTATGTGGAAATCTTACAATTTTTACACCTCCGTAACTGAAGCCACGGATACTATCCGTATCGTAAGTCACGGACATGGGCATTTATGTAATTTCGTAGGACGCAAAAGTAATTCTCGGTGCACGAGGCAGGCTGCCCTTCTTCAACAGTCAAAACACAAGTCCAATAAATAATGAAATTTTTGTTGTGTCCTATCTGCTTCTCACGCACTTTATGCGTTTTTATTTTTACCTTTTTACTATTTAAGTAGTGGACGTTATAAAAATATTTTTTATAAATGTCGTCCGCTACTTAAGTAGCGAACGTTATAAAAATAAAATATGGTAGGATATTTTTGGATGTATCTGCTACTTAGGTAGCAGACGAAAGTATTTGCAATGGTTTGTAAAATGACAGCGGATGATGTTCACAATACTTAGGTAGAGAGATGAACCATTGCACCGACTTCTTAGCTAAACTTGAAGCTTCATTAAATATTGATATTTTAATTCATGATTCTTCTCCGATTGTCACGATAGATCTTTTTCGGAGTGAGACGGTTGAAACTTGAAACTTTCTACATTAGCGAATAGTCCATTGTTTACTTTTTTCTATTTTAAATTTATGTTAGATGTAAAATTAATCTATATTGACAAAACATATTAATTTAAACTTGAGAAAATGAATAACACCAACAAAGTAAAATAATTTTATACTATCAATCTATAATAACCGTATTTTTTTTTTTCACGTAATCCAACTTTTTTGATATACATGACATAAAAAAAAGATTAATTTTAGGCTTAATTAGCATTTTCATCCCTTAAAGATATTTTTGGTTTCATATTGGTCCCTTAAAGAAAAAAAGTTACACTTTGATCCCATAAAGACATTCTGTTAGCCACAAAGGTCCTTTCCGTCAAATTTTCAAAAAAATGTTAGTTTTGAACAAGTTCCACTGTTACTAATGGTGTACCACCAACATCCAATTTTATTTTCCTTTCTTCATCTTCTTCCTTCATTTGTTCTTCATCTTCATCAAACATCAACAATAAAATTTTAGATCTTCAAACAAACTCAAAATACACACATCAACCCAGAAAATTAAAATTCAAAAACACAAAAATTAAAATAATTTAACTATCAAACAACTATCTAACAAGTAACAATGATTCTTTCTTGTTTTCCCATCATCTTCATACACTTTTATCAAACATACTCAAATCTTCAACAAAACAACCAAAAAAATAAAATTCAATCGAAAATCTTTATCTTTTGTATTGTTCAACTTCTTTCCTTCTTCCATCTCTATCCTTCTTACTTCTATGTTCAACAAACCTAGACAGAACAACAAACCCATAGAGAGAAAAAATAGTTCAATCAACAAAAGAAAAGGGTTTTTGATTTTGTTTCAATTGCAGCAGCAACAAACATAGTGTGATATAAATTAGATTTTTCTTAAAGCAATCAACAAAAGAGATGGCATGATGGGTTTTTTTTTGGGGTTGAAGTAATTTTTGATTTAGTTCAATCAACAAAAGAAAAGGGTTTTTGATTTTTCTGGGTGAAATAGAAGAGAGATGGTATGATGGATTTTATTTTTTTTGGGTTGAAGTAATTTTTTTTGGGTTTTATGTTGAAGATCTGGGTTTGTTTGATGAAGGTGTGTGAAGATGATGAAAATAAAGAAGAAGGGATGAAGAAGATGAAGAAAAAAATCAAGTGCTGGTGATTCATGATTAGATATCATAGATATGCATACCCAAATGTATAGATTGTAAAAAAAATATCAAATGGTTATAATTATAAAAATTACTGAGGTTTATGGTGGACCATTTACAGTGTTGGTCCATCTTATACATTTGGGGTTAAAATTTAACAGAAATAGCTTTTGTGGCTAACGGAATGTCTGTAAGGGACGAAAGTGAAACTTTTTTTCTTTAAAGGACCAATGTGAAACCAAAAATATCTTTAAGGGACTAAAATACTAATTAAGCCTTAATTTTATCATATGGGTTGTGTCTTGGTGAATTGTGATAGCCCGAAGCCCGACCCATACGACTATGGGTAAAGCCCACACCAAAATCCCGTAACATCACAATTTCATCTCCATCAAAATTTCCTTCCTCTCTCTCTCTCTCTCCCAAACTTCCCATCTCCAACAACAATGGCGTTAGCATCTCTCCGAAAACTAACAACCCAATCCCAACCCCGTCTCACCTCCCTCTCTTACCTCACCCAATCCCCACTCCACCGTCCCTCCTCCACCAAAAAAGTCACCGACCGCATCGTCCGTCTCTCCGCAATCGATTTCCAAGGCCAAAAACACTCCGTCATTGGCCTTGCAGGTCAAACACTTCTCAAAGCCCTAATCAACACCGGCTTAATCGATCCTGATTCTCACCGTCTTGAAGAGATCGATGCTTGTTCTGCTCACTGTGAAATTAACATCGCTCAAGAATGGCTTGATAAGCTTCCTCCTCGAAGTTATGATGAAGAGTATGTTTTGAAGCATAATTCAAGAGCTAGGGTTCTTAATAAGCATTCTAGATTGGGTTGTCAGGTTCTTCTTAATCATGATCTTCAAGGTATGGTTGTTGCTCTTCCTGAACCTAAGCCATGGGACACTTCTTAGGGTTTTTCGGTTTTTTGTTGTTGAAATTGAAATAATGCTATTGACTGAATGAGGTGAACCTTGTTGTGGTTTATTTTTGTTATGTTATTTTTAAATTTGTGATACTTATTATGATGGAACTTTTTTGTGATTTGAACTATTGTGCCGGTGATCGGCAATCTCATGTTATTAATAACTATATGCAACTTTGTATGTAGAGGTGCAATTGCATCTTTGTTATAGCATTTAGGGTGTGTTTCGAGTTCGACTACCATACTCCATAAACTATTTAATTATGAAGCATAGAAATCGCATATGACATTGAACGTATGTTTGGATTGATTTATTTGAGTTTATTTACGGGAATAAGTGATTGTCTGATTGTGTGAGAGAGCTTATGGAAAGTGGAAACAACTTATGACATGTCGATAAGTTGTTCTTAGCTTATTTCGGTAAACTCTAGAATAGTTTATTTATTTTATCTTCTGTTATAGATTTAAGTTATATTATATGTAAGCATTTATATGATAAGTGTTTAGGCTATAAGAGTTTAGTTAAGTTGTTTATCCAAACAGGCCTAGATACTGACACCGCTAATAACTTGAAAAAATTGAAGTGAATAGTGATTGAATGTAACCAATATGTGTCGGTGTTGTGTTTGGTGTTCGACACATAATTGGTACTTGTCGCACATTGGAACCTTTGCAATTAAAAAAATGTAGAGTCCTTTGAAGGCGCAGGAATATATAGTGTGTGTGGTATGCAATAGAGAAACCGCAAACCAACACAGTAATTGATGTAGTATCTATGGAGTTTTTTTTGGGGGGAAATGTACTTTTTCCAACAGGAATGTAATCATATGCTTGTGAATCAATTTTGATACATAGGTTATTTTTTAGGAGGTACTTAGAGTTTTTCTTCTTGGGGGAGCTATTGTTTAAACCAATTTGCTTTGTAGGGTCAAAGGGTGATTGATTGTAGAGATGGTTGTTCGTTCGGATTAGTGTATCGGTCACCTTTGAATCTTGTTAACTGTTCTTTAGGTTAATCATCCGGTGTATTTTAACAAGGATCCCGAATTCTGATTCTATGTGTTTGCTACAATGTTTTAGTTCACTGTTTTTCCAGAAATGGGTAGAAGTCGTGTGTTTGCTGGTCCAATGCAGCCACGTGACTAAACAGATTATCCCTAACCTTAATGATTAACAATATGGGTAGAGAAAAGCAGTAGCACAATGTGTACACATATATTAGACCATAGGTTCAAAACCTAAGTACTTTAGTGAGAAACTTTCAAGATTGCAATTGATTTTGAAACATTAAGGCTTGTTTTTTTGAGGCAAACGCTAAGGCTTAACATAAATAAGTTGAAGTGTTGTACCCATTTTCACCACGTGAAAAGCAAAATGTTGTGTTAAAATGAAATGGCATTAAAGGCTTTAAATTACAAAGAGACAAATTGAAGTTATCTCTTTTATTTGCCATAAGATGGACAATTTGTTATTTGAAGCAACAATGGATGAATGTGTTGTTTTAAATCCTTCTTTGCTTTAGTTTGGAAGCTTGAATGATTAAGTAGATTCAAGATAATATGAAGCTATGATGCAGGAACATTTTGATAGTAACATTGTGGTTAGACAGAAAACGACACTGATAATTGGTAGTAAGTTGGATTCTGCTTGGTCCTGGGTTTGTTGCTAATTCCCTGTTCATACCCGATTTGGGTAAACCTGTTATTTACTTCTCCGGTGTAAAGGCTTATCTTGATAATTTGTGTTGATTTTGAGTTCAATTTCAGCTGGTTAGGTTTTTCCTAGATATAAGAAAGGGTTGTCTACTTTTCTATCTAATGTACATGCCAATAAATCGCACAAGAGTGTATTTAGCAGTGTGATTGTTCAGCTTTCTTGGTTCATTTGCCTGATTTTATAGGTGATAAGCCATTATCTATATTGAAGTTGGTAATAGTGAACTTATTCAAACATCTGGCATAAGTTTGCTTCATTTCAGTTCATAAGTTATAGTTAGTTTCTATTTTATTTGACAGAAGAGTCCCCTGTTCTAATCCTGCTTGCAAAACGACTTACCAAAGCTAATAAACTAAATGTGAGTGGTTTGATGATTTATTAGATCCGGAATAAGTTGCGAATGAATGACATTTCTCCATCCGCTGCATTTGAATCAGAGTTCAGAGGTGTGACAGGTGGTATACTAATCATAAGAAAACCAACTTGAAGGTGCCATGGTAATGGTTTAAGAAAATCAATTTTAAGTCGTTGTAGTTTGTTCAATGTAGTTTTAATACCCAACAACAAGAGAGATTCCAACTCATTTCCGCTACTTCTTTGATTAGCACTCAGTATGTAACACCGATATGATATACTGTGGATTGGTTTAGTTGGGTTTAGGTTAAAAGACTAATGGTAAGAATACTCATTAGGGTGATCTGAAAGTGAAAAGTCATGCAAGTTTTTCATTCATTTAAGGATGAGGACTTGGTTAAAGATGCTTTGGGAAGACGAAACAGCATATTTGCTTTCGTGAGGTTCAACATTTCATCAATTTCCCCTCTCTTTGTTTTGGCTTTTCTTCTTTGTGCAAGCAAGCAATCACGTGCTTGATTGTCGCTTTAGAGCATCTATCTATAACGATGAACCTTTAAAATGAGATCTAAGAAGTGGATACATCACAACTCGTATGCTAGTATGTTTTTAATGGTAATACTAAATAAGCATTCATTCAATTACTCCAATCTTATCTATCACATTCAAAAAATTTACTAAAGAAACTCACCTAAATCATTATATTTTAATAATAATTTAATTTTCCCCCACTAATAACTCTAATTATAGAACCAATAACTCTAATTTAATTTTTTGGGACCTATAGAAGCATTTTATCTAATTAAGCATGTCTTTGGTCTTTTAAGCAAATGGTCAGAAGTGTGATCTCTAACTTTTGCATATGGTGAAAAATCGGTAGAAATAATTGAAGTCTCACATTATGTACTGTATTTCACAAATTTTTTCAATGGCGACTAATCATCATTAGAGCAATGGTAACAAAAACCAAAAGGATCCACTTCACTAATCCTCTTAGTGTGCCTAGCTAGTGATGCTTAATCCTAGCTGGTGATACTTAATCGATAAAATAACACCCAAAGCTTTCCGAGATGTGAATGTGGCTAAAAAAAAAAGTATTAATTTCTTCAAAACGGTAAATTATATAGAATATAACACAAATTCCAAATTATTACCCCTTCTATTCTTATTATAAAAAAAAATTTACTTTTTAGATTCATAGAATGTTTTATATATCTAAACCATATTATCAACTAAATACATCTAATATTTTATGAATCTAAAAAACAAATTTTTTTTTTATAATAAAAATCAAAGGTAATAATTCAAATTACTAAAATGGAATGAAAAAGTACGAAAAACCTCACAACATCAAATTTTTATCTCAATTTCCTCCCTCCTCTTGCCTATAATAAAATAAAAAATACAGATAAGAAATAAATGACACCATATTTAACATTAAAATTTTGTTACTATTTTTGTATAGAATTTCTTTTTTGTTATTACGTCAAAATATTACTAATATTTCTCTCTATAAATTATGACGTCCTTATCATATTCCTGCAGTCGCCATCACCATTTACCTTACTTTCCTTGCGTCGCTTTTGAAACTTTGAAAACAAATCCCAAAAGCAATTAATTGAACTAAACAAAAGCCAGCTACAAAGCAAACACATCTTTTGAGTCAATCAATAATAAAGCAAACAAACAGATCTCAAAACCAAACCCCTTCTTCTCCTCTCTCTCACACACATTCTCATTCCATGGACGAGTAAGTATCTCCCTTTCATTTTCAAACTTATTTTTAATTCAATTTATTAAAAAAACTTAATCAATTTCACATTATCATAACAGATCAGAACAATCCCCAAAAGATTACTACCCAAACCAAATGTCGTCATCATCAACAACAAGCGTCCACGTCACAGCCTTAGACGGACTGGTAAACGTAAACTCTCTTTTCACAATCGCCGTATTCGTCGGCCTATCTCTAACAACTCCAGGCCAACGCAGTCTCGAAAATCGCTCCTCATGCGACGCTGGAATCGACGTCGCAAAGAAGCTACTAGTTTTCGAAGTAATTTCCTTCAGTTTTTTCCTCTCTTCATCACTTGTTGCTCAAGGTCTTAAACTAGCTCTCAATCTTTTGAATAGTAAAGATGTTGATGAAGCTTTTAGGGCTCATATTAATTTGAAGGTTTTGAGATGGGGAATGTTGGGATCTGCATTGGGATCTGTTATGGGTTGTTTGTTCTTGATGCTTTCTATGGTTAATGTTATTGAGATTCGTTTAGGGATGTTGTCTTGTGGAAGTAAATCTGCTGCTCATGCTGTTGCTGTTATGGCTATTTTGGTTTCTTCTGCTCTTTTGGTTTATATTTCTACTGCTATTTATGCTTTTACTCACTAAATTTTTAAATTCGATGAAATTGTATGAATTAAATTGTATGGTTTTGAGATATATGAATGAAATTTGTTGTGATTTTGTAGCTAGTAGATAGAGATACATAGCTAATTTATGTCATTTGTTTTGTTTATTTTTTATGGAAGCAAAATCATTTTGTGTTGCTTCATTATTTAGTGAGTGGTGTTGCTTGGAATTGAATTCAATGTGGGTTAATTGGGTTTAGGGATTAAGTTATAGGGCCTGTTTGGATTGACTTATTTTTGAGTTTATGTGAAACAACTTATGCAAATAAATAAGCTTTTATGTATTATTATAAGCTTTTCAAGCTAGTTTATGAAAAATAGCTTATAAAGACACAATTTTTATTAGTGAAAATTTATGAATTAACATAAAAGATTATTTATTTGCATAAGCTATTTTCATAAGCTCAAAAATAAGCTAAATCCAAAAGAACCCATAGTCTATTCACTCTATTGTTTATGTGACATTCAATTTGGTTTCGCTGGATTTAGTTGGGAAGTTAGTTTTGATTGAAGGTGTATCTGAATTTTTGACACTAACATAACTCTGACACATGTGATTACATATACTTCCTCCATTTCTAATTATATGACCCACTTTATGTATTTGCCGTCCCTTAATATAAGACACTCTTCAAACTTCCATATGCATTAACGGTTCTTTACAACGGTGGCACAGTGCGAGTAACTTCTATTTTTGCAAATTATTAGTGGCGTGTGGCCGTTGCCTAAAACCCCGCTGGGCGTCTGCCACCAGGCAACACATCTGGCCTCTGTCGACCACTACCACTTGCAGGAACTATAACTAGCTATGAACTGTCTATGTGGTGTTTGTGTCATCTCTAGTGATTGTGTTTTGTTAGTGCTTGATAGGTCTAGTCTACTGTGGTTGGTCGGTGGTGTATGGTTTTTCTTGTTGAAGGAGCAAGAGAAATTATTTTAGAATCTGTATGTGTGGATGGAACTTGTTTTGAGTTTTGACTGAACTGAGCTTTTGGTTTACTGTAAAGCAGCTGTAGGATTTCGTTGAAGTTTTTCTAGAGGTAAAAGGTTGCTTTTGTATACCAAGTCTGCAAATAAGTAGTGTTACTTTGCGTGATGGTTTGCGATTAATAATTTTCAGTTGTGCTATGGTTGCAAATCACATTGAAGATCTTTCAAGTTGTGGATAATTGCATCCAAATGCAGCTGATAGTTGCAAACAGCTCTGAAATGTTGATAATGCAGGTTTTGGTTAAGCTCTTGCTATTTTGGTTATGCTTAATTTACATTGGTGAAAGAACATTGCTGTATGATTTTGGACTCTTGATTTATCTACATTAAGAAAATGAAGCTCACATTCAGTCTAAGATACTTGTCTTAATTATCTTACACTCTGTGCCTAGAAATCTTAAATTAGTTTTAGTTTAGTTGGCATGAGAAGTTTAGACTTATCATTGTGGTTAATGGAATGATTTTCTCAAGTAAGTCCGCAAGAGGTATAAAACTGATAATCCTAAATGGGACATATTTTGACTGTGGTTTGAGCTTGTCAAATCTGCAGTTGTAGGAACTTCAAGTTACTACTGTAGTGGAATCATTTGCATTCTAGTTTTCAATTAATGTACTATATGAATTAACTTGGTGGATTAGATTTTGAAGTTCAATGGATGTGGATTTTTCATGGCGAACAAGATTTTAATTATTGCCATAGTGAACTGGGATGTGCTTTCCTCACAATCTGTGATATCGCATAAAATTGCAGACGCGTATGGTTGATGCGGCTACAATTATAGTTCAAGAGACCCTAAAAACTATATTGATACGGCTGTGATTGTACTCCTTAATCCTGATACGTTAATAGTCTTCATTCCCAACTCTAAATTGACATTATCAAACTCAGCAAATTGATTTTCAAAGGAAATTACCCTTTTATGTTTGGTTCTGCGGTGACGAGAATTGATTTTGACATAATTGATTCTGTAAAATTGATTCTGGCCAAAATTGATTTTAAGTTAAAGTGGTTTATGTTTGGATATATTTATGCAAAAGTGAGTTGAACAAAAAAATTGAGTGTAAAAATCAATTTTAGAATCAAAAGCTACAATTTCTAGCTTCAAGTAGAATCAATTCTGGAGGCAGAATCAGAATCAATTCTACTTTTGAGAAACCAAACAAGTCAGAATCAATTCTGCACGTCCAAAATCAATTCTGACTGCTCCAGAATTGAAACCAAACATGCACTTAATTCTCTTAAAATCTTTTTCATCAATGTTGATTGAATCCATCAATTATTTAGATTTGTAGTTATCATCATTAACTTGTTGCTTACTACTTTCTCCATGTACAAACTCAACACCATCACAACCTATATATGAAACCCATTAAGATCAATTGAATCATCAGGATTGAAGAAAAGAAACTCAGAAGAGAAAACACTTATTCCAAAACACTTTTCATTGTTTAAAAGCAGAAGAAACCTTGGAAGATGGAAACATGAGTATTTGAGACTAACAAATATGATTTCCTAAGCAAAGTGGTGAGAAAGCTTGGTGACAAATTATTTTGTTAGGTCTTTCCATCTTTGCCCTTAGCAACTTGTACTATTTTGCACTAATCTTTTTTATTGTTCATTTTTTATATAAACATGACCAAAATTGTACAATTGCAAAACAAGTTTATGTAAATAAAAAGGAGGCGAGTGTGAGGAGAAAGTCTTACATAGGCACAAAAACAAATGAATAGTGTTTAGGCACACATACATAAATACATGAGTATGCCTAAATACTATACATTTATATTTGTGCTTATATTAGAATTAGTTGAGTGTGAGAGTGAAAAAGAGTGGAGGTGGAAGGAAGAAGGAGGAGGAGGAGTGGTTTTTATTTTTATTTTTTTTATTAATGTTAATTCCACATAGGCATAAACATGGAGAATGTCATGTCATTAAAATTAGCCATGACACCACTTTTGAGTCAAAATTGGTCAAAATGTGCATGGGGCTAGTAAGTGTAAATCACTCATTTTAAATTTGAAAGAGTAAAATTGTACAATTATAAAATTAGGGGGACTAAAAATACAACACATACAATTAAATATATTTTTTAATTTGTGTGAAATTACCAAAATATAGTTTAAGACATATGTTATAGTACAAAATAGGTTTAAATGTACTTTTTAGTTCTCTATTTAAAAAAATAATATGAAGTTTAGGGCTCGGTTATTTTGATTTTTTAAAAAATAATTTCTTCTACTGTATTGTTTTTTGCTAAAAATTTGTTTAACAATTTTTTTTTTATAAATGCTTTAAATAAAAAATGGGTTTAAATAGCTTATCTTGAAATGTTCTTTTAAGTATTTTAAATTATTGAATTTTAAAAATATTATTTTAAAATTGACAAATTTCCAACATGAATATGTTTTTCTCCCTTATTATCCCATCAACATTATATTCTTTTTTCTTTCCTTTCATTTTGGTTTGTGATCCAAACAAAGCACAAAACAACACACAAACACAATCAGTGAATTTCACATACAACACGCCGCACAAGATAATTTCTCCTCTTCCTTGGTCCTTACTTCTATTATCTTGGCTCCAAATTATCTTCAAAACGCTTCACTGAAAACCTCTTCCTCTGCTGTTTCACAGTAAGTCACGATGCCTTGTTTCTTTTACTTTCCTTTTTTGGGTAAAACCACAACTCAATGTCCATATATACATTCATTTTATTTAAATTTGCATACTTAACAACTTAATTCACATATTTTATATAGTTTAAATTGATTAGTTATTCGTTTAAGGTAAGCTTGTGCAATGTCTTGTAGTATGTAATAGAGCTGTAGTATGATTGCATCTTATGATATGATGATGATGATGATGGTGTATGAGATTCAGACATGAACAAAATGAATATGGATTAGAGGATTTTATAATTCATTGTAAGATAAGTTTAGATGGTAAAATATATCAACTAATAAGAATAAACTATCAACTAATTTTATTATTATTGGCTTCTTCTTAGATGTCATCAACTAATTAAAGCAACTTCCTCTACTGTTTGATTTTATGTTTCTTTGGATTATTAGGCTTATTTTTTTTATAATTTTTTTTTTGGCTTTCACCACCGATTTAATCTGGTTTGGGGGTCAGTTCTGGCATCAAGTGGTTCTAGCCCACTCCCGATGACAGTTGCGGGGGATCGAACCGTGACCCTCCCTACCAAGTTCAACGTCAATTACCACTGAACCAACTAACGATTGGTTATCATTTCATTTATAACTTCATTCAAATCTTACATACTTGCATTTGTAGCAGTTTATGTAAATCTTTTATTGGGCTACTAAAAGTTCCATGTTCTATCTGTTGCCAACAAAAGAGAAAAGGGGTGGATGAAGGAATTGATATTGGACAATTATTACTTATATCCTGTTTATTTAGGATATTTTCCAACGAAACGGTGCTAACAGTTACCAAATGCATGTTAAGAAGCATTTTTTTAGTGTTCCTTGTTTTTACCTTTCTCATTTTGGCTGGCCCTCTGAAGCATTGTCCGTGTTCCAGCAAATATTAGATAATAACCTGCAGACACTTCGATTTTATTTCTTCCTTAATTCAGAAAGCATAATGTATCTACTCTAATGCTTATTCTCGATTTTCCTTTGAAGTGTTATTGGTGGATTGAGTATGCATCTTTGAATTCGAAAACACTGAATTTTTACATATCAAAGTCCATAACTATTCAAAAAGGTAATGTATATCTTGATGACACAAATTGGGCAGGTTTGTATGGATTTTGTAGAAGTGGATCCGGACAAGGGAAACGAGGCCGCTCATAGCTGTCTAGAAGAGAGTTCAAGTATATTTGATGGAGTTGAAGTTCAAGAGCCATCTGTGGGCATGGAATTTGATTCTGAAGAAGCTGCTAGGAAATTTTATGTTGCATATGCTAGACGGGTAGGATTTGCTGTACGTGTTATGCAACGTCGACGTTCAGGAATTGATGGCAGGACTCTTGCCCGTCGACTTGGATGTAACAAGCAAGGATTTTCATCCAATAGCAAGGGAACATTGGGACAAGATAAAAGACCAAGACCTAGTGCCCGAGAAGGTTGCAAGGCAACAATTTTAGTTAAGATGGAAAAATCTGGAAAATGGGTTGTCACAAGATTTATAAAGGATCACAACCATCCTCTAAATGCTACAGCTAATGGTTTCAGTACAGAAGTGAGTTTTCTGCTTGCTTGTAGTGTTTTTACTATAGTTCCACTCGTTTAAGTAGATCTTCATTGTTTCTTAGGTATGCACTTTAGCACATATAAGTTTCAATACAGCGATGATAATCAACATGTTTTCTTATCTTCATGTATTTGCCTTCCAAGTGAGTCTATTTGGATTTTGCATAACATAAGTTTCACAGGTCTTTTTCATGAAGTTCCTGATGCATAAAAATAATGGTTGTCTTGGAAACTAATAAATAACACGAGGGTTGTGTTTGATCACTTTGATGCACCCTGAGGGACATGGCAAACAAACCGATATCTATATTCAGTACCCCCTTTGTAGCTATAGTTCAGATATCTAATTTATTGGATTTTCTGGTACATATCTGGAGGACAGGGATAATGAAGAACCAATGTGGATATAGGATATGAGTGGAATAGTTTTGCTGTAATTGATTCATAAGGGTTGGAATGTTTTGTAACTTTCTACTTGCACTTTGTTTTTGGATTCTATTTTTATATTACTTTTAATTTTCAATTCTACTTGATCTATCTGTTCATCTTTACTGTTTAAATTTAATTTTCCCTCTACTTGTAGGACGATAAAGATAAGAAAATTGCAGAACTTACTATGGAGTTGGAGCACCAAGATGAACTATGTGCTGCATATAGAGGAAAATTACTCAGCTTCATAAACAATGTTGAGGAGCAAACAGAAGAAATGTCCACAAGAATTCAACTCATTATTAAAAATATAAAGAGAGCTGAATCTGAAATGCAAATATGTTCACAGAATTGATAGCCTTGGAACTGTACTTGTTGAGTGTACAAATGAATGAATATAGTATATAGAATTTCACTAATTATAGTACTCCATTATACATTGGAATTTGTTCTTTGCAATTCTCTTTCTTTTCTTGTGAGTTCAGGGAAAGGAGATGTGCAGTACCTTAAAGTAGCAAGCACCTGTTTAAACATGATTAGACGTCCCCAACTCTATGATGATCTGCATTGCTGATTAGGCCTCAATATTAAATTTTTGAGCTCTGCAGACTGGTTGCAATTTGGCTAAGTCATTCCTCATTAGTCACGACCAAGGTAAATTGCAACCGGTGTGATGAGACCTCCGACAATCTTACCAGAAGGAGCATTACTAGGCTTCCTTTACCAAGTCAAGTGTCTGGTTAAGTAGTACTCTGTGTTCAATGTTAGTTTGACAGATAACACTAGGTACCTTCGTCTACCTTAGTTTGATATATAACACTAAGTACCTCTTTTTAGCTAAAGTTCTGATATCAATCATATTCATAGTATTTTTACAGCTAAATATTATGTTGAATATATATGCTAGACAAGTAGGATTTGTAGCACACGTTATGCAACATCGACGTTCTGGAATCAATGAAAGGACTCTTGCTCGTCAACTTGGGTGTAACAAACAAGAATTCTCGCGAAAACGGCAAGGAAACATTGGGGCAAGAAAAAGACCAATGCGTAGAGCCCGAGGAGGTTGCAAGGCAACAGTTTTGGTATAGAATATAGATAGAAAAATCTGGTAAATATAGTCATTTCAATAGGTTTGTTCATCTTTTCTTGAGACATTGACATTATTCATTCCCTAAATTTTGTCTATTTGTATTTTGCAGAACTAAATTCTCACAGCTACTAGTCTTTTTCATGAAATTCATGAAGTCTAGAAATAATGTTTGTATTATAAACTAGTAATAAATAAGATAAAGGTTGTGTTTGATCACTTTGATGCACACCATACATATTACAGTAAGTAGTTCAGTTAGTTTGTCCTGCAGGTTCTGCTATTGCGACTGCGGTTTTTGCTGTTTGTTTTGCTCTCGAGACTCATTTTGTTGTGCATCTTAATGTGTTTTGGATGTAGTAATAACCACTTTTACACAAACCTAATTGAGGAAGGTTGAATGAATCATATGTTGACACTCCCTTTCACAGAAAGGTCGACGTGCCACATATAGTGCTCGACGAGCCATGCAGTTTTTAATAATAATAACAATAATAGTAATACATAAAATCAATATTATACATCTTAAAACCATGGTGAATACAATACCTAATACTAATTTTTGGCCTAAAGGATCAATATTAATTTAGATTTGGTGATCAATTGAGTGAATTAAAGAGACAAATATGTCATATGTGCAAGAGACATTTCATGATAAATATGACTCTTAGAGGTTTCTTTGGCAACTCTGTACATACTAAAAATATATTAAGCAAAAAAGCACAAAGATCAATTGAATGAATTAAAGAGACATGCACAACACATTCATATATGCAAGAGACATTTAAAGTTTTTTTTTACACACTAAAAAAGCAATTTAATTGAAGTAAAAAAAGCACAAGTTTTTTACATTGTAAAGTTGTAAGAACATTTTGTATTGTATGTACAAAGGAGAAAACAGATGGCTCAAACTTTGAAGTTTGTTTATGCTATTATTTTCTTTTTCTCTCTATATCTTGTTTTAACAAATGGTGGTAAGGCCCTTTTCTTATCTTTTAGAATTTTGTTTTTGCATTCACAATCATGAATCATTCATTCCCTCTCACTAACCTTCCTTAAATTTTGTTTTACATCGCAGAATTTCGTTCTTGCATCGATGAAAATGACTGTCCATTTGATTATTGTACCCCTCCTAAATATTCTATGTGTATTTGGAATAGTTGTTATTGTGAAAACTAATGCATAATAGTTAAGTCGAAAAATATTCTATTATATATAAGCTTATAATTGTATTTATACATTATAATGTTGTTACCTATATGTATCTATGGAACCATTGTAAAGATCATATTGGAAACAAGCACAAGGTTAGATCCTTATATGACAGGAATAATTTGGATGAAGATAACAAATGTTTTTTGAGGTATGTTCTTTTGTTTAATTTTTGCATTTTTTGAGATTTCTAATCTTCTATTAAGTGAGTTAATTATTTTATTTCATGACATATTTTTATTAATTTTGTATTATATATAATTTTGCATTGGAGCTCATATATATCATCTATTGCATATGAAAAAGATCTCATTCAAAATCTAAATAGAATACAAATTGGATTCCATGTGATAGGCATGCATATGCATTATTTGAGAATAATAATACAAAGTGAGATCAAATAAGAAAAATATATAACACAATTTTAAAGTTCCCTATATATATATTGATCACTAGCTATCTCCCATGACACTAAAATGGAAGAATAATCATAAGCCTACAAAGACATCTAATACTTAATTAGGTTTTCTCAAACTATATCTTAATTAGTAGTGTCTTTGGTTGTAGATGCATGTTTAGTTTGAAGATGTACCAAAGAGTAATAAGCACCACAAGGTCCTTTAGCCAACAAAGTTTTGTGACTTCCAATCTCAACCATTTTCCCTTTATCTAAAACAGCAATAACATCACAATTGTGTATGGTACTCAACCTATGTGCCACAACCACACTTGTCCTTCCCACCATTACCTTATTCAATGCATCTTGCACTACCTTTTCTGAATTATTATCTAGTGCACTTGTTGCCTCATCTAGTAGCAATACCTTTGGATTCTTCAACATGGCTCTAGCTATTGCTATCCTTTGTTTTTGACCTCCAGAAAGTTGCACCCCTTTATCACCACACCATGTCTCATACCCATCTTTTAAGCTAGATATGAAATCATGAGCATTGGCTATTCTTGCTGCCTCTATGATCTCAATTTCATCAATGTTGTCACATGCTGTTCCATATGCAATGTTGTCTCTTATGGTCCCATTGATCAATGTTGGCTCTTGGCTCACAAGTGCTATGTGTTTTCTTAGTGACTTTAGGTTATATGATTTTATGTTCATATCATCTATTGTCACACTTCCTTTTAGTGGGTCATAGAATCTCTCAATTAATGTTATGATGGTTGATTTTCCAGACCCACTTTGGCCTACTAATGCCGTTGATTTCCCCGCTTCAATTTTAATTGAAAAATCTTTAAAGATAACTACATTGGGCCTAGCAGGGTATGAAAAATGCACGTCATGAAATTCTATTTGGCCCATTAAAGTCTCGGGCTTAAACCCACCAGGGTTGTCTGGCTCGATTTTTGTATGTCGATCTAAGATGTCAAAAATTGAGCTCACAACATCAGCACCTTTGACAAGGTCTTTAGTCATGCTTCCAGCATCGGCTATAACCCGACCTGTACTCACCACAACCATAAAGCTCTCAAACAACGCTTTCTTTGTTATGTATCCATCAACGATAAGCTTACCGCCGTACCAATAATTCACGGCCCAAGAACAAGACATAAGAAATTGTGAAAGCCCAAGTCCAATACCCGCGAACCACGATTGACGAAAATTCTCTTGAATTGGGCCTTGTTGGGCCATTTCAAGCATTTTGAGTATTCTTTCTTGAGAAGAAAAGGCAGTGATGGTTCTAAGATTTGAAACGGCTTCACAAGCTAACTTGCTACTTTCTTGTTGGGCCTTAGTGGACTTGCTTGACATGCTTTTGAGTAACACACTCCTAGTATAAAAGCAAGCTATTAAAATTGGTTGAATAGATATCATAACTATGTTGAGCCTCCATGAAATGACTAGACCCATAGTGTATGCTGTCACTACTGCTGAGAAAGTTTGTACCAACAAAGACATTCTATCACCAACTAAGGACCTCACCTAAAAAAGAAGATTTGTCACCATTAATCACTAAACACATAAGGTGGATATTTTAGATACGGATATGATTAGATTAGCATATCTATACAAAAAAAGTTGATTAAAGAGAAAGAAAAAGATAAAAAAACATGATTGATTTATGCATTAATTAATGTTGGGTTAGTTGTATGTAACGACGAGACAAATATCTATCTAACACTTGAAAAAGTAAAATTGAAAAGTCATGAATCACAGCCTCATATACAAAGTCTCATTGTCTCAAGCATTTCCAATTGAACAAGTCCTTTCTCCGGCCTTAATTATAAGTAAATGTTATTTTTTTGATACATTGAATAACTAATTTATCTAGTCTAAAAAATGGATTAAATACTTTAGTTATTCAATTTAGTATTTTACTTTTCTTCATGTTGTGTTTTTTTTTTCTTGGAAAAGTTTACATATATGTTTTTTTTTATTCAAGTGATTACATTAATTTCTAGGAATAATGTACTAAAAAAATACTATGTATACATATTTATATTCTTGGAAAAAATATTCTATTTGAGTGGTTAGGAATAAGAGCATAAAAGAGAAAAGTTATTCACTGCACCAAAATATGTACCCTTATGTTTATTTCTTATAAAAAAAATGAATAAATCATTATTAATGCATGCAACACTATCAAAAGGAAAATAGAAACGTACCACATTAGCATCATTAGCAAGTCGAGAACAAATAGCACCACTAGAATTTTCATCACGATCAAACCAAGCAACTTCAAAAGTGATTATCTTAGAAAGCATGCTTTCCCTTACACGTTTAGTCAAATACTCTCCCATATATGCAAAGTTATAATGTTGTCCAACATTAACCACCAAAGTTATCACAAAGAGACCCAAAAAGCAAAGTGAATAGACCTTAGTCTTGTTTTTTATCTCCTCATAATCCGTATCAAAATAAATAAATATCAATGAACCCATTGCATATGCATAAACCGGTTGAATTGCACCAAACACCATTGCATTCAAACATCCAAAAACTGCTTGTTTCCATTCAGGAGCATTTAACAAAAGTAATCTTCGAAACGACACCATTTTACCTTCATTGATATTAATATTATTAATATTATTTTTTTCTTCTTCCGCTAAAATGGTATGGTCCACAAACCACGTGGTTTGTGGGTCCGTTTTTGTGGAAGTAGTTGTAACATTTTCTTCTTCTACTCTTCCCTCGTCGGTTTGTTCGTTGTGGACAAGAGATGAGTAGATGCCAGTGTTGTTTTGGAGAAGTTCGTTGTGTGATCCAATCTCAGTGATTTTTCCACCATGCACGATGGCGATTATGTTGGCATTTTGGATTGTGGAGAGGCGGTGGGCGATTACGATGGTGGTGCAGCCGATTGTTGCATTGTCGAGTGCTTGTTGAACAAGTTGTTCTGATTTAGTGTCTAAGGCGCTTGTTGCTTCATCCAAAAGAAGGAGCGTTGGTTTTTTTATTATTGCTCGAGCAATTGCGATCCTCTGTTTTTGTCCACCTGATAATTGAACCCCACTTTCTCCCACCTTCACACGTCATTATTAAAATGATCATTAGTGTTACTTCAATTAATTAATAAAATAATATCTCCTTCCAAATAAATATTCTACAAAGATAAAATTTACGCAGATATGAACATGAATATTGTTGATTAGATTGAAAAAAAAAAGTCAAAACTCAAAAGGTACTATTATTATATAAAACACAAATATCATTTAAAATTATTTTGTTAGGTTATTACAGTTTATTATTATTATTTTTTGAAAGGAATTTAAACATGTGTGATACATCATTTCATTAAATATTTTTTAACTAATATATATGCGAAACACTTTTTTATCAAAAGAAAAATAAAGAAGTGAAAGAGTATTTGGTAGCAAAACTCGTGTGTATAGTATTACTCTCAAAAGTCTAAGGGCTCATTTGGTGCGCAGGATAGTGAGACAGGATATGATAAAACTATCCTATCATACTTCAATCCATTGTTTGGTGCACCAATAGGAAAGGATAAATTAAACCTATTTCTAATCCTATCCTGTTGCTTCTTTGTTATTTTAATCCTTAATTTTTGGTGGGTTACCAACATGATAAGAATTACGCTCAAACGTACAACACACCAACGACTCTTCTCTCCGTTACTGCAACTCCCACCGTCACGATGTGACCATGATCCTGCCCCTCTCTCTCTCTCTCTCTCTCCCTCCCTCCCCCGGCCCGTTCTGCCGTTACTCATTCAATCAACAACTCTTTCACTTTTGTTCTATTTCAATTTGTTTATGAGATTTTTTGTTTGTTTGTTTGCCTTAGCCTGTGACAAAAACATTTTCAATTATTTCATTACTCATTGTTTATTATGTCAATTAAAAATATGATGAAAAGTTAATTGTTAAAAAATGAAACGGCGGAGGTTTGTTAGTGTTTCTGGTTTTTCCTGGTGTTTGTTGGTGTTTCTTGCAGTGATGGATCGATGAAGTTGCACTAATGGATGAAGTTAGATTTGTGAAGGATAAATTGTGGCTTATGTGTGTGCTGCGCCCATTAATTTAAAGAATATGGATGAAGCTTGATTTTAAGATGAAGTTGCTGGATTACTTTCATTTTTGTTTCAATTTTATTTTTAATTTTTATTAAAATGTTATCCTTATTTTTTATATGTCTGCACCAAACACTTGATAGCATAAGTTTATCCTATTACTATCATATCCTATTCTTATCCAGGTTCTTATCCTATCATGTTTCTATCCTATCATGCGCACCAAACGAGCCCTAAAGGTGTTCTTTGAGAATCATTTTTTATGGAATAATATGTCAATGGGATGTGATTTGATGATTGAAGTATGTATATTCTTTACCTTTTTTATTTTTGTGTTGAAAAACATTTGCTCCATTTTTAAACACTAAATTATTTTAAAAATATTCGTAAATAATTATTTTAATAAAATAAATGATATTTTTTTTATTAAAAAGCTAACGATAGTAATATATATATATATATATATATATATATATATATATATATATATATATTAGTCAAAATAATTCAATGTGGTTAGCATATTTGTCTTTTAATAATCAGGATTAAATCAGCATTCCTACTTTTATTTTATTCAACCTTTTTTTTAGTAAAGAATCAAAATAATTAGAAAAGTCAAGCTATGAACCATATATGATTGCAATAATTGGGATCTCTAATACATAAACTGTATGACATTTAACTCCAAATTTTAGTCTAGTGGTAAAAAATAAATTTTGAATTTGAGAGATTTAAGTTTGAAGTCTACAAGTGTCTTTAAAGAGAAATAAATATAAATATCTTCATGTTTTAGACTGGAAAATAATTCTCTCACCTTAATTTTTTTTGAAGAAAAACACAATTCTATGACTCTTGATTACTGAGCACTTAAATTAAAAAAGAAAAAGTAAATATAGATATAAAGAGTTTTGATTTCCTTTTAAATTTTTTATTTTTTTTAATTTTAGTCCTTACAATATATCGTTTTGATTTAGGTTCTTGATGCTTTGTTTTAATCCTTGTAAAATATGTTCATGTTAAAATTAGTCCTTGCAATATTTATTTTAATCCTTATTTTAATTAAAGAACTAAAATTAAATTTTTACATATTACAAGGACCAATTCTAATATTAATCAATTTTGTAACGACTAAAATAAAACAGCTTACAAGGACTAAAATAAAAAAAAAAATTACAATAACTAAAATCAAAACTCCCTGTATTTACATGGAACATTTTTATATTTAAGTCTAATAAATATTTTTATATTAAGTTCATAATAATCTGACTGACCTGAGTATTGTAACCTTGAGGAAGCAATGAAATGAAATCATGAGCATTACAAATTGTAGCAGCTTCAACAATCTCATCATCAGTAGCATCTTCCTTACCAAAAATTATATTCTCTTTAATACTTGTTGCAAATAGAGAAGGTTCTTGACTAACCAATCCCATAATTGACCTTAGCCACTTAATATTCAACTTATTTATAGAAACACCATCAACAAGTATTTCACCACCAATTGGATCATAAAATCTTTGCAATAATGCTATCAATGTTGATTTTCCTGAACCACTTTCACCAACCAATGCTACTGTTTTTCCAGCTGGAATTTTGAGACATAAGTTTTTAAGGATAATTGTTTCTGGTCTTGTTGGATATGCAAATTCTATGCTGTTAAATTCAACTTCTCCTGAAATTTTTTCTAATATTTCTCCTTTTGTATTGTTGGAATCTATGTTTGGAATTCTTGATATTACTTTCTTGATTCTTTCACCAGCTGAACTTGCTTCTGAGAAATTCCTTAGGCTTGATAAACTTGATCCTAATCCTCTGTTTCATATAATTAGAAACATAATCACTCAATTAGCATATACATTTTTTGCACATATAACTTATGAAATGATATTACAGCATGTCATCGTCACCAAATGTGATTAGATGTCTGTGTAAATTTATTTTACCTTGTTAGTTTATGGTAAAAAGGCGTAAAAAATTATAGATTTTGAGCATCAAAAGTAAATAATATTTTTAGTGATTAATTTTTTTTTTTAAAAAAAATCTCTGTTTCTAATTATAAGTATTATTGTGTCAAAAAAAAAATTATAAGTATTATTTGAATGAAAAATAAAATCGTTGTTTACTATAAGCCATAATGCAAATATATATATATATATATATATATATATATATATATATATATATATATATATATATAATTAATACTTTTTATTTTTTTACTGAATATCTCTAATTAATACTATTAGTTTGTTTTTGGAGATGGTAAATAAATATTGTACACTTCTATACTTTTAATTAGTAATAAAAAAATATACATAAACAATTTAGTATTCATAATAAATAAAATGTATGTATTAATGTCCTATGAGCTTAAGTCAATTGGTAGAACATTGCATTATATATAAAGGGGATCGAGACTTGAACCTCAATCATCTCACTTATTCACCTTAAGTATTAATTACATTATCAATTTTGTTAATAAATGTGAAAAGTCTAAAATATGATTATAAATATTAAATAGGGATGAAGGTACTCTCTTCAAATTAAATATAAGTAAAAACGAAAACAATCACAAAGTCAAATATATTTGACTTTTAAATTTATTTTGCTTATATTTCATTAGGGATGACGGAGTATCTTAGAGTGATTAAAAAGTTTGTTCTTGATAAAAAGATAATTAAAAGGTTAATAAAGCATAAATGATCATTATTGAAATAAATGAGATAAAGTTTAGATAAAATTACAATCCACCAAGTGCTATGGTTGCTCCAACAGCAAAAACTGTCCCTCCTTTAGCACCATGGTACATCACCAATCTACTTCCATAATAGCACATGAAAGACCAAATTGCAAACACAAAACCATTGCTTCCAATAGCTAAACCTTTAGCTAATCCTTGTTTTAATCCCAAATTAACAGTCCCTTGTAATGCATTAGAGAAAGCAATCATAGATTTGTTTTCTCCCACAAATGAATAAACAGTTCTAATGGAAGATATTGTTTGTTCTACTATTTTGTCAGCTTGATTGTACTCTTCCCTTATCTTGCTTGATAAACTCATCAATGTTATGCCATAGATTAATCCAGGGATCACTAGAAGAATTAAAAATGGGAATACTACAATTGCCAATCTCCATAGCATTGTAAATGCCACTATATAGCTCCCAATGAACAATGAAATGTTCATCAACAAATTTGGAACCTGTTTTTATTTTTTGATTAAGAGAAAATTAATTATATGTTAAGATATCAAATAATTATGAGCAAAGTTGCATAATATCAATTAATTATATGTTAAGATATCACATAATTTTTTTGGGTCGGTAGACAAAGTGGTAAATAACTTTGAAAGTAACATATATTGTGGGGTCTCATATTCAATCCAGAGAAAGACGTTTAATTTAAGAATATCAATATTTTCAATTGAGTTAGAGGTTTTGAATATCTTTGAGTATTGATGTGACTATGGATGCTCTTTTGATAAACAAAGGATTAATTAGAGTTAGAGTTAAAAAGAAGAGTCCACAAGTCCAACTTTAATTGGCCAAAAAATGTTGTAATTGTTAGGCTGGATGTCATGACTAATGTTCGAAACCTGATTCTCTTCCTTATGTGTGTGAGTTTATGATAACTTTTGTCATTTTATCTGTGTAAAAAAAAAAGAATATGCAAGCTTTTTATTTTTGTCTATTACCTTTTCACTAAGAACATCTTGAATTATAAGAGTGTCATTAGAGACACTAGTGATGATTTCTGAGGTACTTGTGACCTGCAAATCAAAGTAAGAAACTTCTTGTCTAAGAACTGCTTTCAGATACTTGCATCTCATTCTTGTAGCTTGTCTCCCACTTGTCCTTGTCCAACAATAACCCTCTAAAAATAATGTTCAAAATCAGAATAAGAATATAGAAAAACATCATATATGAGAAAAATAAAACAAATTAAAAAAACTCACCAAGGAAGCAAATAACAAAAGATGCACAGGCCAAATATAACCAAGCAAGTGCATTCTGCATCACCAATCAATAAAGTCAAACCAAGTTAGTTACACTATTCTTTTGATTTGTGTATGAAAAAGACTCTCATACTCTCCCACTGGAATATGACATTAAATGTGTAATTAATTAATTTATTAATCTTGTTGCAATTATTCCTCAAAATTCTTTTATTTATTTAATCAATTATTCCCCAAAATTCTAAGAACATAAAATTCTTAAATAGAAAATACTCCATCCATAGTAAATTTATAAGGTAAAAAATTCACAATTTTTAAAAAATAACCAAAACATAATAATTTAGTTTCTATTTTGTATTTTTCTTGAAATAAGTTGCATATTAAGATGTAAAAATAAATTTTTTTTATTGGTTATTAGTTATGGAGAAAATAAATTAAATGCATTTGGCATATAATTTTATGAGAATAAACAAAAAAAAGAAGATAAATGAAGATGTAAAGATAAATGTTTATTTTTTTCTTATAATTTGGGACAATAAAAAAGCAATTCTTATATTTTGGGACGAATGAAGTATTAGAATTTATGTTGATGGGTCAGAAACCTGAGATAATCCACAAGATGGGAACCTCGGAGAAAATCTCCCGGTGGAAACGAAGACTCTCCACCCTAGGTCGTTAAACAAAAAAAAACATTTGAATTTATTACTGTGATAAGTTATTCAAAATTTTCTGTATTTCAAGATAATTTATGTTAATATTTTCTACACCTATTTATAAAAAAATTACAATTTTAGATACATAAATTATACATTATAAACATAAGTATTAAATCGTTTTCACATTCATCATGTAATTATCAACAAAATTCGTCATAATACATTAAATTAATATTGATAATAGAAATATATCGTATGTATTTCGATTACACACATTAATTTTTACTTCAAAGAAACAAATAAAAACAAATAATTTATTCCTGCACCATGAGAGATGATCTGAATATGTGTGTGAGTGTTGAGAGCAATAGAGGAGACCTTATTGATGTTATGGATGAAAGTGTCTGGTTCCATGGTAGATGAACTCCCAATATTATTGATCATGCGGCTACTAATATATAAAATCAAAGGAAAAGTGAATCCTTCACCAATTGCTCCAATGGTACCTAAAACCATAAGGAACCAATCTTCCACATCAGCATGCATGAAAATGGACCATATAGACCCATTCTTGTTCTTCTTTTTCTTCTTAAATAAATCTTTCCACTTTCTATTATCCACACCACCCATTTTGTTGATACACCCTATTTTTGAGAAACAAACCACAGTATGATTTCTAAGACCCACTTGATTTTTTAGTCTTTGCTTTGGATTTCTTAGCTAACTATATGTTGCAACATTCTTAGGAATTTATAGGAAGGATCAGTGGTGTATCTATCTATGAAAGGGGTGTGGTGGGGTCAAAACTAATTAAAGATGCCAGAATAATGTTTTGAAGAATTCATATGATGGCATGTGGTGAGGCTTGTGTTCATTATGGAGACGCATGTGATGATCGATTTCAAAGGGAATTTGCTCCTGTTTAACTTTATAATTATATTACCATAAGCATCACCTTTTTTTATAGCCACTCATTCCCACTTTTTAAAAGAATTTTCTCATTTTTATGTACTCTCCTTACAGAGTGTTCACTGGTTGAATTGAGCCATTGATACCAAGTTTTCACCGCTAACAGCGATGACTAATCTCCATCGGGAATCTGTTGGATATACAAGGTGTATTCTCCTCTTCCAACTAAATTTTCTCCATACGCATGAGCTAGGAATCGAACCCCTGACCACATGCTTAAAGAGACCAAATCTCATACTACTTGGACCAATTCATTGTTGGTAGCGGATTTTATTTTAGCCAAATTCTTTATTCGATTCTATCAAATTTAATTGGATTGGAAAAAAAATCAATATTGTATATGTCAAACCCAAATCAACTTAATATGTTTATGATTAGGTTGGGTCAACAGGTTCTTAAACATAACCTTTAAATAATTTTTTTAAAAAAATATTACATTATATTTCATGAAATTTTCAATATCGGATAAAATTTTACTATTTAAAATGTTAACATTTTAATTTATTTAAAAAGATTAACACACAAAATTTTAACATCTTAATCTTAATCTTAATATAATAAAACGAGAGTAACTAGAGGCACCCTAAACTCTAACCTAATATGAACGGTCTAAATTTTGACACGTGAAAAAAAAAATTACATCAACGGCTACGATAAAAACTTGAATACTATGTTGCCACATCAATTAATGAATGTGACACGTCATCTTAATATAATAAAACGAGAGTAACTAGAGGCACCCTAAACTCTAACCTAATATGAACGGTCTAAATTTTGACACGTGAAAAAAAAAAATTACATCAACGGCTACGATAAAAACTTGAATACTATGTTGCCACATCAATTAATGAATGTGACACGTCATATGTTTAAAAACACAATAGATGATATGTCAATATATGATTGGATGTGTGTATATAATAATTTTACACCTTTGTTACATACTAATCCCTAATTATATGCTTTTAGTTGATGATTGGATATACTCTATGGAATCTATTTTATTTATAGCCTTCAATTATGCATCTTTTACGATAAATATAAACTCTTTTATTTCTTTCTCTTAAGAGTGTATCTTTCACATTAATTATAGCCTTAAATTATGCATCTATTTTCATTTTTTCTCACATATTTACTTTTTTTTATTTGATGCTGATTTGACTTTGGGGTTCTATAAACGTATGGATTGTTATAGATATTTTAGGTGTTTACTTTCTGATTATAGTTTGTAATTTTCCATATTAATTCTATATTCTTTTTCAATTTGATTTTTATTCCAATAGGTATGGATTCCTAAAGGTACGGATTCCATTTTATTTTTTAGTGTTTCATATTAATTCTGATTATTGTATTTAAAAAAAATAATTATTTTTCTTAAGTTTTTTATATTTTCTATTGGATACAGGTTTTGCTTTGGATTTCTATAAAGGTATGTACTCTCCTATGAATATTTTTAGGTGTTTGAATTCGGTTTTTTTTATTGGATCATATTAATTATGATTTTTAGGTTTTGTTTGAATTCTTAAGTTTCTTATTATTTGTTGATGTTGTTGTTTCACCAAAATTTTCTAAATGTTCTTCTGATATGTTTTGTTTTAATTTCATGATAGAGTGCAGTAATGCTTTCGAAGATGTTTACCAGTCACGAAGTTAAGTGTTTTGCAACTTTGATTGATCCTTTAGGAAATCAATTTGACGTATAAGTGGAAAAAATTAATGGAAACATTTATTTTTTCCTTATATTTCAGTATTTTAATTTAATTTTGAATTAATCTGCTTATTGTAATTTCAAATTTGTTTCTTATTAATAAATAGTTTTCAATAGTTTCCCGTCATTTGAATTCCACCATCTTTTATTTTAACATAAATATATCTATCTTACTTATTTCTAATTTCTCGAATTACTTATTTCTAATTTTTCTAATTATGTATTATATTAAACCCTAATTTTCTAAGTAAATTGGCAGGCTAATTCTAATTAATTGTACCTGATAAGCATGAGAAAGCAAAAAAAAAAAAATTCCCGATAAGCATGAGAAGAATAATTATGCATCATATTAATTAATGATTTTATTATTTAAAAAAAAAGATTTGTTAACAAAAAAAACATATGCCACACACAAATGATAAGTATGAGAATGCAAAAAAATAAATAATTCATGATAAGCATGAGAAGGATAATTATACATTACTAGCCGCCAAACGGCCGTGCCCGTTTGTGTGATCGATATTTTTTTTTTTGTTGTGATCGATATTCTCTATTGTGCAAATATAAATAAATCTCATTTTTTATTGGACTTAGTTAATTGATAACTATTTAACCTCCTTTTTTGTTGTGGCTACTTATTAAGAAGAAAAAAAAAATTTTTTTTTTACTATAAAAAAACTGAAAACCTACTTTTATGTGGAAGTTGTGCTTAAGTTTTTATTTTTTGTAGTTTTTTTTAAGGGTAAAATAGGAATATTGAAAAAGTCATCCCAAAAATTTGTATCCCCTTTATATATTAGTATAGATATTAATTAATAATTTTATTATTTTTTAAACAAAAATTGTTAACAAAAAACTATATGGCACACACAAATGATAAGAAGGAAAAAAAAAGCAAATATTTCAAGCTTATTGTGCTCGAAACTTATCTCTCCTATTATTATTCCCGGATTAAAGCAAAAATTATTTGGAATTCACATCTAAAAGATCAAGAAGATTCTACATTACGGCCCCGTTTGAATTGACTTTTTTTTTTGACAAAGTGTGAATTGGCTTATTTAAAACTTATATGAACTTATCTATCAACATAATTCACTATATTAATAATTTGGATAAATTAATAAAAGCTTATCACATTTTTATAAACTACTTATACCTATTTTGATAAGCTCTCCCTATTAGCGTATACATGTGCTTATACGTCAACTTATATAAATTTGGAAAGCTTCGATTCTTGCCTCAATCATTCGGATTAACATATTTTTTTCAAACTTTTATTTTAACTAATCTTTATTTTATCTTTGACTTTTTATGCTTATCCATCTAATCTACACACTTTTGTTTTTCTTTTTGACCGAAACTTTCTGTTTTTCATTTAAGTTATCTTTTTTTACTTCTTTTTTTGGTAAGGTAGCTTAATGAATTTTTTTTACTTTATTTATATATCCAAACACAAAGGGCTTATTGAGCATAAGAGTTTATGGTGTAAGTTCTCATACTATAAGCTCTAATGCTATAAGCACTTGTATAAGCTATTTATCCAAACGGGCCCTAAATGCTTACTACTATAAATAATCACACATTATCAACATTTTTATTGTATAATTGAATTGAATGATTGAACTCGTGCGAGCACGGGTAAAAAGTCTAGTTAATTTAAAAGTTATTTTGACCGGATTATAGGTTAACATATTTGAAATCATGAACCACCGACCACTTCAAATTTGAATGGATTGGTCCAAGTTAGATTTGAACTTGAAAACTTGAGTAAGTTTAAGTAAAATAATGATTGATTTGGTTTAGCTCAACGGGTCACCAAAACCCACAAACATCCCCATCTCGTTATGTTATATTTCAAGATAATATCTATTTTTAAATATAAATAAAAATGAGTCATACAAAATTGATGTATTTAAAGCAAAATTTAAATTTAATACATGAATTTAGTGACACTACGGACCTTGACTCAGTTTAGAACAGGAGTCCTCCAAGTTTACAGTACAATTGAAAATTTTGAATGTACTCTTACACTAAGTAATTAAATTAATAAGAAATTAATATTTTTTTAAAGAAATTTTTTCTATTATTAAAAAATTATAATAATTAAATATTAATTCCTCTAGTTCTATGTATAAGAAAAACTTTACTTTTTAGAATCATTGTAAATTTGATGTATTTAAACAATTTGTTTTCAATAATAATTTTGGACATTGTGCTTTCCAATGACCTTTCGCCTTACAAAATGCACATTCATCATTACCAAGTCTAATCCTCCCTTGAGGTTTTTCTTTGTGAGTAGCAAAAACAGATGGAGTAGTTGAGAAGGTTCCTTTTTCTGAATTCATATAAAAATGAGAATTGAGCCTAATTTCTTCTGCCAACAATTCATGAATAACTGATCAACATTAGATGATGAAGCTGTAAAGTTCTTTGTATTTGTTTTCAATAATAATTTTGGACATTGTGCTTTCCAATGACCATTCTCCTTATTGTCTAAATACATCAAATTTACAATGAATCTAAAAAGTAAAGTTTTTCTTATATATAGAACCAAATGGAGTATTTATCAAAGTTGTTAAAAATATCAAATTTGAAACAGAGAATTGATCATTTTTATAAGGCAAAGGCTAACATGTGCCCTAAGGGCACATGTTTAGGTGCAATAAATCAGCTATGGTCCTACTTTAATAATTAAAGGAAAAAGCTAGTATTTAATTGTTTATAGTGATAGTATGTCAGCACAACTTCCCAAAGCATGTATACTACAGTACTACACGCCTCTCCACTTCAGACTTCCCAAAGCCATTAAATGCCATTTTTTTTTCATAAAACAGAAAACAAAAATAAAAAAGTCCCAAAAAATAAAAATAAAAATAAAGAGGAAGACAAAACGTTTTTTAGCGGGAATCATGCAGTTAAAACATAGACTTTTAAGAAGTTTTCCATATTCCTCTTCTACAGTAAAGTTTCTAGGAGAGTGTTAAGCAAAATATGGAGATGTAAAATTCATGGAGGGACTCAAAGTAAAGATTGTATACCTTCTTCTCTAACTGCAGGTACACTTGTTCTCAAACCTTAATTTAATGTTTTTGTTTAAACACTTGCATAGTTGCGTAACAGGTACATATATGTATACCTTTTCTTATACTGCTTATATTAACACTTGCAATAGAATTTTAAAAAGACACTTTTTATTTATTGTTTCTATTTGTAGATGATAAATAGCATAATGGATAGTGTCAATGTGATAGATATGAATTTTGATTTGAATGAATGTCCAATAGATGATATGTCTCATGAGAGTGGTTACTCACAAACAATTGTTGAGCATTCTGATCATGCTATTGTGGAAGTAATAAAGGTGGAAAAGAAGTATCAAATAACATGTCTACTTGTGGATTATGCAAAGGTGAAGGACATAACATAGTTACATGTCCTCTAAAAGAAAAGAAGCAGAAAAAGAAAAAGAAGAAAATTTGTCAGGATACAAATTTAAATCCAATTCTTCAGTCAAAAGTTTAGGTGCAGTTTTTTAGTCATTTTATTTATTAAATTCTTTATATTTTGCATTATTTGATTAAAATTAATTTGGGTTTCTGTTTTTCTTTTTACAGGAATATGCTTGCAAAAAGCATGGAGTGATATTTCTTAGAGTTTAAAGAAGGAAGCTTTTGTCAAAAAAAAGAAGGAAGCTAATACCAAGCATGAAGTAGATTTAATCTTGTTTTGTTTAAGTTTTTTTTTTTTTTGAAATTTAATTAAAAATTTGAGTGCTTTGTATTTGATATATTAACTTGGATTGATGTTGGTTGGGTTTTTTTTTTCTCAGTATTATGGATGATATCATGTTGTGATGGTAACAATTTTTGAAATTTTATATAATTTGTAGTTTAATTTTTAATTTTTATTTCCAACTTTGAAAAATTAGACTGTCAAAAAAAACTTTAAAAAAATTAAAAACATTAAAACAAATATGACAGATGGATAGTTACATAGGGGCGCGTGTATTAAAACTAGGATATACAATTTTTTGGTCTTACCAATCCACTTAATTATTAAAGTTGACTATTGTTTCTTTTAAAATAAAATAAGTGGGACCATAGCTAATTTAATGCACCTAAACATGTGCCCTTAGGGCACATGTTAGCAAGACCCTTTTTATAAAAGGAACTGGTGAAGAAAGAGAAGAATCAATCATGTCATACACTTTCACAGCAAACCTCCCCATGCTTTCCTTAAAACAAGAGAGTTTACATTTTGACCCACCACTAATAGCATTGCATGTAAGTATTCTTGCCTTTTTTTGTTCAAATTCTCTCGTAATAAATAGCAATCCTCTTTGAAATTTGTTTGAATTTTTATTCCTCATAATAGTCAATATTGACTATTAATTACTCCATTTTTTCAATTATTCAATTTATTTTTCTCATACTATTAATAAAAGACAATTTTGTAAATTAACTCATAATATGTTATTCATACAACATTAATGACATTTTCTTAATTTCTATAATATAATCAAATGACTTATATTGTCCTCCCTCCATTACAAAATATAAGCAAAAGTGAGTCAAAGAAATTTGATGTATTTTGTTCAAAATTTAGACCAAATACATTTACTTTTGTTGACCAATTTTTGCTTATATTTTGTAACGGAGGTAGTATTGTACTCTCTCCGGCCTTATTTATAAGCAAAAGTTGTTTTTTATGTTCATTGGAAAAGTAATGTATCTAGTCTATATTTAAGCTAGATACATTATTTATTGAATGAACCTAAAAAGCAACTTTTGTTTATAAATAAGGCGGAGGGAGTAGTATAGAAGAAATACTTAATATGAGACAAACTGAGTAGGTTTGAAATTGTGACAAATATTGAAATTTCTTTTACAAAATTTAAAAATGTGTTTTTTAGATATTTGCACCATCACAAAAACCAAAATAAACATCATCAATTACGATGTATATTAAATGCACGTGCACAGTACATGACCCGTTACAAACCCTATATAAACCGACAAACAAAATCTCTAGTGTTCCATCTTTTACCGTAGTGTGGGGTCTTTAGGTAAATCGTCTATGGAAAAATTTGTACTCTAACAAATGTTTTAGGATAAGTTGTGTAGTCAATAAATATCTTAAAATTTATAATTTAATTTTGTAATATCCGGTTATTTTTTAAAGGGTCATGTTAACATGTGCTCTAAGGGCACATGATAAGCTACCTAAAAGTAGAAAGTTAGCATTTAATGATGTAAAATATTTAATGTTTTGAAAATTAAATGCACAAATTTCAAGAAAATATTTCTATTTTAGCATCCTTAGCATGTGCCCTTGGTGCACAAGTTAACATTTTCCTTTTTTAAAACTTCTTTTTGTAGTATTTTAACAAGTGATTTCGTGAGCAATTTTTTGTCTAAATTTCTGCAAACACATTATGTTGAGATTAGTGCCATGCCAAGGACATGTATGGCGCAAAGAAAATTTCTTTCCCCACCCCCCGTAACTCTTCCCCACCCCCTGGGTTTCCCTTATTACCCCTTAGAAAAACCCTCGGTAAACGCGTACCGAAGGAATTGTTCAGTTTACCCACCCAGACACACCCTTTATAACGTCAACTTTCTCGGGGAACGCGTACCGAGAATTTTAAAAACCTCGGTAAACCTTTACCGAGGGGTTTGTATATAGAAACAGAGCGCGTAACTCCTTCCTCCCATTTCATCATTCTGCCTTTTTGAAAACAAACGAACCCTAAGGGGAAAATCTTCACCATTGTTGCTCATCAACTCGTTTTGAGGCCGGAATCCACAAATTTCAAGTAAGTTAATTTCTATTTTAGTTCCTAATTTGTGTTCTTCTTTCTTCAACACAGTTCAAATGAATTTTTGATTTCTTCATTTCAATCTTCATCTCTGATTCGCGAAAATTTGTAGATTATGTAGTTTAAACTGTTGATTGGAGGTTTTTAGGATCAATGCATGTTAGTTTCAATGTTAATTTTGATTATATTTAGGTTTTGGTAAAATTTTGATTTTTCAATTGGTTAGGGATCAATGCTTGATAGGTTGAAAGTTTATATTCTGAATTATGTTGTTTATGTTGTTTATTACTGGTTGTTTTGATGAATGTAGGTTAGTTGTAATGTTAATTTTCAATAGGTTAATTGATTCGAGACATATCGTAAGTTTATGCAAAAAATTGCTTCACATTAGTTACGAATTACGTTGGATTAGTTTATGATGGATTTATTTTTGTTTGTTTAGGTATGGACGAAAATATTGGTAGAGGCCGACATGGTAGGGATAGCAGGACGCATGGTTCTGCTCGTAGAGAAATTCCTCCAGCGCCAAAACGACCTCGTCGCAAGAAAGTCCAACAGCCTGAAACAGGTGGCTCAGCATCCCGCACACGCCGATCACAGGTTGATGAACCTGTCCAAGATGATGTGTATGACACTAATCAGTACATAAACCAGAACGCGGATTGGTTGGAGCAAGAACAACCGGAACAGGCAGCCCAACAACAACCACCTGAGCCCGAGCAAGAACCACCTGAGGTAGAAGAAGAAAATCAACCCGATGAACCACAACAAGCGCAAGATGGTGTCTACGGAGGAGGACCGACTGATTTGTCCCTATTATCGCTTTACCACAAGCATAGGGCAATTGTGATTTGGAATTACAAGTCTGATCACAAGGTATAAATCTAAATTATTATAAATTATTTCGATTATTTATTTAGTTAAAATTATTGCCCGTATTAAAAATATAAACTCAAAATTATTAACACAATTTATGTTTTGTATTTCACAGCTTTTAAAGGAAGCTATGCGTTCCATTGCCAACGGAAAAAAGATTTTAAATATCCCAAAACCGGACGGTAATAAGTTGTGGTTTTGGGATACTTTGAAGGCAACGGGATTGGAGCCGCTTGTCCATACGAATTTTACTAAGCTGAATCATGGACTCCTAACGGCATTTGCGGAAAGATGGCATCCAGAAACTAGTTCCTTCCACCTTCCCGTAGGAGAGCTTGCAATCACATTGGATGATGTGCAATGCCTATTGCACTTGTCTATTAAAGGGAAGTTTGTGAACCATGAAAAGATGAGGAAGTCTGAGGCGGTGGATATGGTCACTACCTACTTGGGTATGGCACAGGCAGATGTGGAAACTGAATTTGGTAAGACGGGTGGGATGCATCTGAGGTTCACCGTCCTGCAGCATGTATATGTGGAGTTGTTGGAGAGATGTCAGGAAATGGAGGATGATCCCGAGTCAACGTTAGAGGAGATGACGCCTATTAGGGAGATGTGTGTCAGGGCTTTTTGTTTGTTCTTGGTGTGCTGCACAATATTTTCCAACAAAAGTGCTTGGTACGTCGATGTTACTTACCTTCAGTTCTTTCAAGATTTGACTACAACCCATGAGTGGAATTGGGGTGCTGCAGCACTTGCTTATATGCAGCAGTATATGGACGATGCATCTGATGCTGAGACAAGTCAGATGGCTGGATACCTATCCTTAGTCCAGGTAAAAATTATATTAAAATTCATTTGCATTAAGTTCATTTTACCTATCTGTACTTTTTACGCGTATAATTAATTTTAAATTTATAATTTTGCAGGGATGGATTATTGAGCATTTTCCGACTCTTGGAGCATGGAGCTACGCAGATAACTGGAACGAAACCATGCCACGATTGGCCAAGTATGCTGCTGCACAAGGTCACAAGGATCCACCGACTTATAGACTCAATTTGGATAACCTTCAGATGTCAGATGTTGTATTCACCCCGTATGATAGCCATCGTGGAGTTCGGCCGTTGATTAATGAGTGTTTTTTTTCGGGCTGGATAAGGAGTGGAAAAGTGTTGGGTAAACACTTGCCGGAACGGGTGCTTCGACAATTCGGACATGTGCAATTCACCTCATCCAGTCGGATAGGTAGCTTGTTCTTCATTTTCCGAGCAATCACACACGCACATGGCAATCCATAAATCCTCCGCATCAAACAACCGCACTTCTTGCTATCCATACCACACTCCTCAACTCTTAGCTCTTCTCCACGAATGTGCTTCAATGCATTTCTCGATATTTTATAAACCAACAACGGATAGAGATAATGATCCTTGAAGGCGTGTTCTAAAACTGACATATTCCTACCAAACGTTGCTTGAATTTCGTTGAATTGAAGAATCAACATTTTGTCGATCGCTGCCCAACCCTTGGCCAAATCACCACGACCATCCGTCAATATACCCTTCAACACCCCATGTGCACCTTCGACTCTGTTGGTAGTAGTATTGCCGAGATGCATAACTCTATCTGTCCAAGCACATACACACCTCTCCTTATCGGTATCCAAAATTGTTTCTTCAACATATCTAAGGAACCGTGGAAACCGAGAACATACTTGCCTAAACTTTAAAACAGAATCAATGTAATCATCTTCTTCACGCGAGAACAAGATGTCATCGAAAGCCTTCTCAATTTGAGTCCAAAGTTGTTTTGCAGTCATTTTTTCACCGTCTCTAATCTTGCAATGTGGCTTCATCATCTTAGTTAAATTCTTCTTCACATGAAAATAACAAACTATATGTGCCGACTCCGGAAAAACCGTGGCAACGGCATTCATCAATGCAGTGTCCCTGTCAGTTACCACAACCCTCGGCTTCACCTCTTTATTCCTCAAAAGAGCCATACATTGTTGCAACACCCAAGTGAAGTTTTCTTCCTTTTCGCCACTCATAAACGCAAACCCCACGCTATATGTTTCTTCACACGAGGTTTCGCCAACAATTTCGAACAATGGCATACCATATTTGTTCGTTTTATAAGTTGAATCCATCAACAAAACAGACGGAAATGTGTTGAACAAACAAACGGATTTAGGATGTGCAAAAAAGATATCGTGCACATATTCGGACTCACCATCGGTTCGAGCCTTGAAAAAGTAATTGTTGTCGTCAAGCAACTTCATCAAGTGTTGAATTTCATTCATATTAGCTTTAGTCCTTTGTTTATATCTCCACCGGAGGTTGTAAAGTTGCCTCGCATCCGTGACATTATCCGGATCCCTCTCTTTCATTGCGGACAAAATATTCTTAGGCGCAACAAAATTCCTTGTCAACTCTTCTAGTAACTCTTTTTCTTCCGGTTTCAAGCGCCCCGCAATTAGATGGCCTTGTAGAGCAGTGTCAAGTTCATGGTTGTGTGTGCCATTAGTAATGCTAACATTCCATAGCCTTGAATTTACATGATAGTGGCCTCGGATGCGAAACGGGCAACCACATTTCCTCGATCCCAACCCATCTTTCTTTGGTTTCTTCCCCGTCGGTTTGTATGTACCGCCCCTTTCACAACCCAACACAATAAACGCCTTTCTCTTAGCGCTACCGTTGTCGGATCTTTCAACTACAATTGTGAACCGTAAAGGGGTTGCTATGTCGCGTGCCCACTTAAGCAAAGCCTCTTTTGTTTCAAAAGTTTCTTTCGTGACGAAATGAGCAGACACATCAATATTTATTGCCGGAGGTTTGACTACAATGGCTTTGCACTCGTCCGGAGGTTTAGATTCGTCGGCCATAACTACAAAATAACACAACAAGTCAATAACAATGCCATTTATAAGCCAATCCATCAAAAAATCATAAGCCAATACAAACCATAATTACTTAACAAATGAAGCAAATTAAAACAAAACATGTTGAGTCATAAGCTAACTTCATTTATAAGCTATTGCAAACCATAGCCTATTACTAACCACAGCTCTGCCAGTGCAGGGAGCTATGCAGAAAATTTCATACACAGACTTTCTCGGTACGCGTTTACCGAAAGTCTTCTCGGTAGACATTTACCGAAGCTTTTCTCGGTAGACATTTACCGAGCGATCATGTGTCAGAAAACCTACGAAACTAGTAAGTAGGTGTGCGTAAACTAAACGGTAGAGATTGAAATTTACCTTGTTTTTGAGCTTCAATGCGTGTAGAAACGGTTAGCCAAGGTTCCAATCTTGATTTCAAGCCTCCAATGGACGGAATCGCGGCAGAGAATCGTGTGGAACTTTTGTTAGTGTGTTTGAGAATTTTCACAAATGAAGAGGGAAAGACAGTTTTGCAGGTATATAAGAACTTGTCTCGGTAAACGTATACCGCGATATTTAAATTCCTCGGTACGCTTTTACCGAGCTTTTCTGTTAAAAATTTTCCAAACTCAAGGGGTAAATTTGGATTTTAGGGGGGTTAAAAAGAGACAAGGGGGGTGGGGAAAGAAATTTTCTGGCGCAAAGCGATTAAGGCCTGTGTCTTAGGCCCATTTCATATTACACATACTCATAGAGAGTTTTTAAGGAGCAGATGTCATAACAATGTGAATTTTGAAGAAAATCATCTTCCTAATATGAAATTATTTAAATTTTAAATGTATAATTCGCTACTTAATTAATAAACAGAAGTATTTTGACAAATTTATAGGGCATGCAAGAAATGAGATAGCTAGAGTGGCAAAAATAAAACTCAAATTTGACATGTACCTCATCAGTAGAGTTGTTAAGTGGACCGGCCCGACTCAGCCTGTCCCAGCTCGATGGACCAAAAACCTAACTGGATAGGCACAATTCTCTATACTAAAATTGAGTCCAACCTTATATTAGTAATGGATCATATAGTCTGATGAGCCGATCCGACTAATTTTCATAATATTATTATTATTACTAGCCGTCAAACGGGCGTGCCCGTTTGTGTGATCGATATTCTTTTTTTTTTTTTTTTGTGATCGATATTCTCTATTGTGCAAATATAAATAACTACTTAATCTCCTTTTTTATTGGACTTAGTTAATTGATAACTACGTAACCTCCTTTTTTGTTGTGGCTAGTTATTAAGAAGAAAAAATAATATTTTTTTTACTATAAAAAAACTGAAAACCTACTTTTATGTGGAAGTTGTGTTTGGTTATTAAGAAGAAAAAAAATTATTTACTAAAAAAAACCGAAAATCTATTTTTATGTGGAAGTTATTTTTTAAGAGTAAAATATGAATAATAAAAAAGTCATCCCAAAAATTTATATCCTTTTTATATATAGTAATAGATATTATTTTGGAGATATAATCAGGGCCGTCTTTGAACCCATGCAAGGAGACCTATAGCACGGGGCCTCCAAAAAAATGGGGCCTCAGAAAAAATATAATTAGGTAATAGATAGTTATATTGGGGGGTTTAAGTAGCAGTAATAATGGTCCAGCAGAGCAAAATTATACCAATCAAATTATATCAATAATGGTCCAGCAGAGTAAAATTATACTAATAATAGCCTCCGTGCTTATGTCTTGTTGTTGTTCTACTACTTTTTGAGTTTTTTGTGTTATTAATATTTGTTTGTTCACAAAAATAAATATTAAATTTTTTAAAAAAAACATATTTATTTTTATTAGGAGGTTCATTTTTATTATTAGCTCGGGGCTTCTAAATACTCGAAGACGGCCCTGGATATAATTGACAATAAAACTAAATATCATATCACATAAATCAAAACTCTTATTATTAAAATAAAACTTGAATCCATAGCATATTATATTTAGAACAACTGCCTAATAAAGGGATAAAAACCACAATAACGATAATTATAATAATAAAGTCACGATCTAATTTCATACGAATTAGTCACAAAATGCCATAAAATTAAATATAAAACTCAACATCCTCAATAAAGTTTCAAAAGAGTAAATAAGAAATATGCCTATAACTCCAATGATCTCAAAATGAAGCCACTACATACTTTTCTTCGACATCCTCCTTAGAGCCCACTGTGTATAAAAACAAGTAACAAAAGTGAGAAATAAGGTTAGTACATTCATATGTGTGTTGAGTATTTAGAAGTATATGAATTAGCATTCACATGCTCATCATCTTCTATTTCATATATAGATTAAGAAAAATCATTTGTACAAAAAAAAATGAAGGAAAATCAAATATTTTATTATTTTATATCAAAAAGAAAAAAGGAAAATCATTTTCCCTCTAAAGCTAGGGCACTAATCACATTAATAGCATTCATAATAAACATAAAACATGTATCAAATTATAATTAGCTTTTTTACTTATAATAAGATATTCATTCATTCAAATCAATAGAGTAAATCAAATTATAATTACTTATCTTACTTAAAAAATACTTATAATATCCTAGAGCACAGGAATATAATGAGATGGAGTGAAATCGGTGGCAAAGTTAGGAATTAAGATTATTATAGAATTTAGTCAAAGTTTCACATGTGACATAATATATAAATAGTCCAACCCAAAATTTCAGTTTGACCTTAAATTAATTCTAAAATATTTTAGTTTTGCCTTAAATTAATCTCTAAAAATATTTGTTTTGTCTTAAACTAATCCTTAAAAATATCAACAATTTCACTAAAAATAGCAAAGACCGCAATTAAATCGGATTCATGAGAGTCTAATTCTATTAATTTACTAAAATAATAAACCATTTTTAGGATTAGGCTCATGAATAATAGATAAACCAACTTTGAAGCTTGGTATTTTTATTTTACCAAAAAAAAAAAATTTGTATTAAAATCTAAACTCTTAGAATCTCGATCCAGCAATCACATATGTGTTGATAATAATTAATATGAATATATCAAAGTTCGAACTATAGGAAATCTGATTTCTCCAAACACAATCCAACAATGATAAAGGATCTTACCACAAATATAATATAAAGCAGAATGATCAACCACTACAACAAGAGGACGGGGAATTTCAATAATTTTCAAAGTAAAATCTCTTAGAGTGCTATCAATGTAGGAGTGAAAAGAATTTGTTTGCCCTTTTTATTTGAACAAAAGAAAAAATGTTACAAAAATTGAGAATATGTAATTACTAGAAATTACATAAATCTATAATATGTATAGTATATTTTAGTATAATCATCTGAATCGCCAAATTACAAATCTAAATGGAAATGAAATAGGTATTTTTATTCATAAAGAGTCAATATTTGATCTTAAACAAGCACAATTAATAAAAATTACCATTAATTAATAAAAATATAGATAGAGTAAAAAAAAAAAAAAGTATGCTCAATAAGCTCAGAATGCATAGAATTTTCAAATTACCTCATCTAGATGATGGAGATCCAATACTAGATTCACTGTGACCAAATTTTGTTCAATATAGCCTCCCAAGCTATCCAAATAAAAGAAAAACAATATTCATTATTATGAACAGTCTCTATTGGTTCAGAAGGCAACTCTATTATATTCATCGTATCAATTGGCCACCCATTTTGACGTTCAACATGATTCCAAACACCATCGTTTTTCTTGTGTAATGCTTTAACTCGTTTTCTTGAGGAAATTAATTCTTGGTCTTCATAGATCGTTTCAAGCTTACGCAACCGCCGAGGTTTGTGACTACGCATTTGAGTTAGGATTTAGATGATTTGGATAATTATTTAGCTTGGATCTAGGAAAACTAAGATATAAATTTGGTGACCAAATAAACATGGAGTAGAAATATTATATTTGTAGGGGTTAGATTTGATGGAGTTTATAAAGAGAAATGAGAAAAAGAGACGAATTTGTGTTCTGAAAATCAAGAATTATTCTTGTATATTTAATTTTTTACATTAACACTTTTGACTTGCAGAATAATTTTTAAATTACGTCAAACATTTTTTTTTGACTAAAAATTACGTCAAACGTTATTTTTTGAAAATCACGTCAAATGTTTAATTATTAAACTTATTTTATTTTTTTTTTATTATTAAATTTATTCTGGTTAAATAATGCAACACCTAAAATTTTGGTCCATATGCATTTTATAAATTTTTATGGTTATTTTGTTTTAATAATTTATTTATAAAAATCAATGGGGTGAGAATGTAAATACTTATTAATTTAGAAGGTTAAGTAATTAGTTTAAATAAATTACATTAGTGTTTAGCTATTTGGAAATCAAATGAGCAAGTTCAAGCAAACCCCTTCTATCCTCTATAGTATCATTCACATAATTTCCACGTTTTATTGCACTCAATACTTTGCAGGAAGCAACATTCTTCATCTCCATTGGATTTAGAAATTCCGAATCCTTTGATGAAGTGCTTCTAACAAAATAAATTAACACATGCTCTTGTTAGTAAGTGTATGAACAAAAATATACTATCCAATAAAAAAATCATTCAATCCAAAGTGTGATTAACATGCTCTTGGATATTTATTCATCAAATTACTTATGGATTTGGATCCGCACGAACTTTTTTTTATCCCTTAATTAATCCGCAAGAAAACCATCAAGTATTTGTGCGGATTAATTTTTGTAGGAAATTATGTAGAAAATCAGCATATTTCTAATAGTGTCATAGGTTGCTGATTAGTGGGAAATGATAATTATATTAGAGTTTATAGGATAATTGAATTCCTCTTCGTAATGGGATTAATATATGATCTAGCAAAGTCAATGAATATCAAATTTCTCGAAGAAGATTTTTTTTAAAGAAGCTAAAATAGGATATATTAAAAAGAAAAAGATAGTCGCCTTAGCACAATATGTGCCAAGAAAAATTACAACAGTTCTACAAAAGTATCAGATTAATGTCCCTCCTGGATATCTTATGTATTGTGGAATAATCAGTAATCAGTAATAAAGCCCTTCCTATCATAATAAATGTAAACTAGATAGGGATTTCATACCCTCTCATTTTTTATAGATGTGAGATTTTGTTAGAAACTTGTTGTAGATGTTCTTCTTGTGCATATAATTATATAAATTGATTTATTTTCTTAATGTGATAATTAGTGTTGTTGATGCATTGTTAAGAATGTTGTTGAAAATGTAAAATTTATTTTATTCTTGATTTCATAAAATGGGATAAATTATAGCATTTGATTAAACTTTAGACAAACTCTGAATTATACAAAAATTTAAAATAATTGGTCCTTGTAATATGTAAAATATCTGATTTACGAGGATTAAAATTAAAAAAATGCTTTTACTCAAAAATATTTTCATGTTAAAATAGTAAGGACTAAAAGCAAAATATTATATATTTACAAAGACTAAAATCAAAAAAATATTTTTACAAGGACTAAAATTAAAATTCTCTATATTTGCAGTGATTATTTTCATATTTAAGTCCAAAAAATTAAATATATACTCCCTCCGTCCATTGATAACACCAAAAAATACACTATTAATTTAGTCAATTAATATAATATTTTAATTATTTTTATTTTGATTTCGTAATTTTATTTTATAAATAATTGCTAATTCTAGGTATTTTATTTAGACAAATAGAAAATAAACGGATTAAATAAAGGAGAAAAACATAACAAAAATGAGTTAAAAGGCCGACGATATATGATATATAGATACATGCAGCACGGTCCTATCATGCTGACCAATGACCACCATGGCTTAATTGATAACTAACCAATTTTCCAAACGGTTCCTATTTTTAAGCTCACGTTTCCTACCTTTTTGGGTTGGATATGCTGAAACAGTGGAAGGCAAAAAGATCGGAAAACTGTTACTCATTGAGGCCTATAAATCTATCTATATATATATTATTTGGGAGCCTTTCCTCAAAGCCTATCGTACACGTGGCAATCCTACAATGATTCTTCTCCCATATTGTTTTGACAATTAATGAATTAAATAATTTAGTTCAAAAAAAAAAACAAAGATCAAAGTACAAGCATGATAAAAACATGGTGCTCAAATTATGCAATTAATTCTCTAAGACAATCTCTAAGCAATTAATTATTCTCTCTCCTAGAAATACTCTTCTCTCATTCATTTGATATTAAATGTCATTATTATAATAAATTTCTCTATATAAGAAGGTCACACAACTTACAAAACCATCACTTTCATTCTACATTATCTCTTCTTTTTTTCCTCAATACTCATTGCTTTTTCTAAATCTATTATCACTGTTTTTTATTTCTTTACTTTTTTGTTCAACATTTTTTATGTTGTACTTTTTGTGTGAATTCTTATTCTTATGTTGCTATTTTACTATTTAAATTTTCCTCTTCTAAATTTTCTTTTGTGTTTATATGGTTTTTAATTCATTAATCCCTTATTTTCTTGACAGGGAATCCAATTGAGAGGCAAGAAGAAATGCATCAATTTCTCACAAAATAAATAGAACCAAGATTAAACTCAATTGATTTAACAATTGTTGTTTTTTGGCAAATTTTTGCTAATAGCACTTTATTCACATGTTGGATACAAAATGTAGATATGAGAAGAAACAAAATGTGACTTATGTGTGTACTTGATGAATCAGCCAACAAATTAATCAAATGATGTAGTTTCTCAATAATATTATTGAGTTTATCATTATCATATCTTTTACAGCTTTTTCTTTTATGGTTTTTTTAACAAGTTGATATTCTTTTTATGGAGATTTTGTATTTGGAAATACTAATCAAGTATTTCGTGTTCATATATATATCATAATACAAACATTTTAATTCGTAGAAAAAATGAAGATACATTTCTGGTTCATATACTTTTACTTTTATATTAATACATGATTGAAAATATTTATTTTAATAAAAAATATCTAAATTAAAAAAAAAATCATCAATAAATTCCTCCATTTTTTTAATGCAGTTCCTCTATTTATTGACAACAAAAAATGAATCATAATTTAATTCCGTGCATTATGAGCATTTAATTGATTAAAAACAAATTGATTCATAATTTAAGAAAATCTTGATATTTTTTTGGCATTAAATTAATTCCGATTTTATGAGATTATTGCCTTTTTTTAGAAGTTTTTGTACTCCGATTTTAGGAGTATTGACTATTGATTTTTTATTTTTTTTGAAATTGTATATTAACTATTGATATTTAAATAGACTCAAATTTGATATTGATTCTGATTTTATTAGACTCTTTCCTTCTTTTAGAGATTTGTATATCAATTATTGAATTTCTATAAAGTTTTTTTTTACTAAATAAATAGATATTAAAAAGCTTGACAAAAAAAATATTAAAAATTGGAATAAATAGCAATTAATCAAAGATATCTATGTCTATATATACATTATTAAGGATCTTTTTTTCAAAGTTTTATGTACACATGACACTTCTAAATGAATTCTCTTCTTAGATTGTTTTAATATTAAATTAAATTATCACAAGTAAATTAATATAAAAGTTGAACAAATTTTAAAGACCAGCATGATATGCATATTTAAAGATGATAATCCCAATTAGCCATAATATGATGGATGTGTAATTAATGCTCTTTTCCATTGACAATAAATCAACAAAATAAATCATTCTATATTAGCAAATCATGATTTTTTTGGACGTGTAATATAAATAAAGCATTTTTTGTACAAAAAAAAATAAAAATAAGTAAAGGGTTTTTTTTTAACTCAATATAAAGGGATATTTGTCTTTACCAATATAAAGCGATGTTAATGTTAAAACCATGTATATTGTTTCACCTCCGTAAAAAAAAGTAAATTATTTCAACAAAAAAAAGTATATTATAAAAGAAATATGCCAAATTCATTATCAATGAAGTAATTAGCCTTTATTAGCTTGCATTTTCCTTTACCATTTATCTCTGATGATCCACAAATCACGATCAATTAAACATTGAATAGTTAATAATGTTTTTATTGTGTTGTTTTCATCATATCTCTATTATCCTTATTTTGCTATATATATAGCTTCTAATTTACACATTTGTCGCAAAATATTACGAATCTCATTGTTTCTTGCTCACGAATTTCATTTTTTTTCTTGCTTATTAATTCTATCTATATCTATTTTTTGTGTATTAATTCTTTGTTTTTTCTCTCTTTCTTTTGAGTTTGTTTGTTTATTTGATCTTTCATTAGAATTTTTAAAGTTGCAGGTTAAAATCGACCAACGTGTCAACAAACTATCTATCATAGGGTACGTGATGATAGATAAATGTGAATAAAACTATTATATGCATAGATCCAATATACTTTTATTTTTGTTTCAGCTACATGATTCTGAGTTTACTCTATTTTTTTCTTCATCTCTTTTGTTCGAGTAGTATATATGTGCATTTTCTTCAGCCTATATTTCATGGCTTATTTGTACTAATTTTTATACTCATTTCTATGGCAATCGAGTACTATGGACTTATTCATGAATATTATCTAAAATACTAAAACTGCTTGCAGATGCTGGATCCAGTAAAAAGATGAGATGTTATACCATATATATGAAAATTTATATGAGCTAGGTTGTCAAATATATTTCTTTTATTTTGGTACTTCTACGTATTAATTTGATTATATCACTTAAAATAGTATTACTGAAAAAGACAAATTCGGTATATTGTTGTTTACTGATAAACTATAATCCTTTGAAGTTTTTTTTTACTAATGTTTTTGGATATATGCTATATAAACACAAGAATGTCGGGCAAAATACAACATTGTGTATTTAAAAATAAAAAATAAAAAGTGTAGTTTTATTGTATTTTTGTTAGAAAAATGTGTTTAAATAACATTTGTGATGTTTTTATTAGACGGGTCGTTTAGGTATCAATTTTATCCAAAAAAAAAAAAGGTATCAAATTGATTTTTTAACTAAATTACACCTTAGTTGGGATAGGTCAACCCCTTAAATAGATCTCACTAATCCCGAGAGAATTAGTCTCCGTAATTACGTGGAGAGTATACATTTGGTTTACCAAAAAATAAAAAATTAAAATTTTAAGAAAAAATACAGTTTTTTATACCAATTTTGTTTGTTTTTGATTTTATATTATTGCTTAAATGGAGTTCTCTTTTCTTTTATTAACTTTTTAATTTAAATAATTAATAAGTATACAATTTTTTTGTTTCAATTGCATCCCTAAATTAAGGGTGTAATATCAATATGATTACTTATTGTTTTTTACTATAAATATTGCTTTTTGACTCTTCAAATTTTTACACCATTACAAAATGCATTGCGAAATGTCATTATTTTTTAATCATATATTATGCAGGTGTATAGAAGGAATATAACATGATTGTTATTAAGATAAAAATATAAGCAATTGAATTTGATTATCATAGATTATAGTGTTACATTATTTCTATTCTCTGAAAATTGGTATGCATTACCTAATTGTAATATTTATTAATTAGTTTCGCATTATCTCAATTCATTAATTAAATATCACGGGTAATTGATCAATTTTGTTTCTATTATATGGATAAGAAGCATTGTTTACATTTGATTATATTTAGTTTTCACAATTAGTAATTTTACGTATTTTGATGTTATTTTAAGTGAGGCTTTTTTTATACACTTTTTGTTTTTCTATAGACTTATTATTTTGACATACTAAATTAGAAACATCCTTTATCACAAAATAAAATACTAAATTAGAAACATAAAAAAATTTGATCAGTCATGATTTTTAGACAAAATATGAAATGATGCTTAAACTATTCAATGAGTAATTAATTCTAAAATCTTTTTTAATATGACATATTCCTTTTGACCACTAATAATTTCTTTTTATAGTGTTGGGCCTTTGCTCCTCTTTTGTAATAATTTTTTTTCTTCCTTTTATAGTATAATAATGTTTAAGCCGATATGATGCTTAAATTATTCAATGAGTATTTTTTTTTTAATTACTACATAAACTTATATTTCTTTTCATATATTAATACGAAATGTATATTATTTTTGTAATTTATACTGAAGTTTATATTTCTACTCATATATTAATACGAAAGGCTACATTTTTAGAATTTTCTATACGTAGCCTATATTTCAACTCATACATCAATACAGGGGCCTATTTTTCATTGTAATTTTTACGGGAACATATATTTCTACTTATGCACTAATACATATGACTTTTATTTCATATTTATATTTTTTAATTAGATCTATATTTTTACTCATATATTAATATGAAGACACATTTATTTTATAATTTTTACGGGATCTATATTTTTATTCATATATTAATAGGGAGACTATTTTTAAAATAAAAATTTCAACGGGAAACTATATTTTTGCTTAAATATTAATACGAGAATCGATTTTTTTATGTTATTTATATTGTAGTCTATATTTCTACTCATATGTTGATACACATACATTTTGTTTTGTAATTCATAGTCTATAGAGAAATTATGCATCTCAAAGCCTTTTTACAAAACCTTAAAGTCTCTTCCATATATCCCATAGATAAATTAATTTCCATCAATTTTATAATTCTCTTAGTGGAGAATAATAGAAACACCAACCGTAACACGTTTTTAATTTGATAAAAAAAATACGAACTATAAAAAAATTTCCCAAGATTTTTTTTTTTGTGACAAGGCAAATCAAAAAATAAAAGAAGAGAAACAACAAGAATAGAAAAAAAATTATTCTATCAGGAAGAATGTTCTAGACGAGTCGCTCCTAAGAAGGTTAAGAATGTCGTCCGGTGGTGTGGCATGAATTAAGATATCTGCATTCGATGAGGCTCCGAGCTTTACTAAGAAATCAGTACAGTGGTTTTCCTCTCTTAGAGTGTGACATAGGGTAACATTGGTTTGAGTAATTAACTTCTTTATGTCTTGAATCAACACACCATAGACATGGTTCTTGACTATGAGACCTTTGATAAGGTTAATGCAGAGTAAGGGAGTCTGAGTAGCAAACTAGCTCATCAATAGCCAAGTCTTTGGCCAAAGTGAGGCATTGGTACATAAATTTAGTTTTTATCACGGAGTGTTATTTTAATTATTAAATTGTATAAGATTGTAAATATTTATGTAATTCTCATTAATTATCTTCCATTATAAATTAAAATTTTAATTTTTCAGATTAAAGTAAAATATATTATTTATAAATCAATAAATCTACAAACGCATTTTTATCCGTGCTTGGCACGGGTCTGGATACTAGTAAATATATATTCTCACTCAGTATTTCTTTTTACGCAACTTTAGGAGAATTAAGAGAAAAAAAAATACCAGTTATTAATTTTAATCTAAGCAATTTATTTTCGTTCAAGCTTTGCAGTTTCCAGTTCTCTGTAAGTCTACATTTAGTCTTAATTCAAATTTCTTATTCATTTAATTCACTAGTTTTATTTATTTTTCAGTTCCAGATTCGTTATTGTTTAGTTTATTATCATCGTATTGTTATGTTCTTATTTTATATTCCTGTTAATTATTTAATAATTATGTTTTTAATTTCAATCATGTATAGCTAATTTAATAAAACTGGAATGTGAAATAGGAAGCTGATTTGGATTCAATGGTTAATTTGCGAACTTAATTTTTAAACTAGTTTTCTGTTTAATTTTTAAACTTAAATCAATAATTTTGCACGACAGTTAAAATTAACTAAGCTATAAATTAATAGCGCGACAGTGTGAGATTTATACTAGATAGTAAAAATTGAACATTAACTTTAAACACCGCGACAACTCTTTGAAGTTAATTAAACTATATTAGTAATCAAAAAATATTTTATAAATAAATGAATGAGCGACAGCAAAGCATTGATTTATATTAATATAATATCAGTTCAATAGCGCGACGACGTGAGACCTATATTTTTAACCTAATACTGTTTTGTGAAAACTAGATTGTCTCTGATTAAATTACATTGATTTCCAAAAAGTATTTTTATAAGTAAATGTGAGAGCGAGAGTGAAACATTTATTTTATTTTTATATGATATAATTCAACAGTGCGAGAGTGTGAGATGCATATTTTTAAATCAATATTTAATTTGTTAGAAACTAAACTTGTTATCTAAAACACAAATTGATTACTGAATCCTTGAAGCGACTAAAATTCACATTCCGGTTCTTTAAGTCTTATTATTTCATACAAAGTCAAGTTATTTATTTAAAGTCTCCTTTTAATTAACTTTCAGTCTTAACCTTATAATATATTAAAAACATAAGGGAAGTATTGAAGAAATAGTCTTCGTGGGAACGATAATCTTTTATTACTATACAGTATATCTGTGCACTTGCAGAAATTCCCGCATCGAGTTTTTAACTAGAAAGCAGGAAATTATTTTTTTGTTCTTCTTCTAAAATTTATTATGAAGGGAAGTATTTTGAAGCAAATGAAGAATATGCCAAAAAAAATTCTTGTGATCGGCCACTAGGAGGTGGTGGAGCAAGGTCCTGAATGATGCGGTGTATCATATCAAAGCAACGATCAAGCTGAACGACAATGAGGTCCTTAAAGCTTGTGAAATCAGAGCGGAGCGTTACAAGATCGACTCGAAGGCTAGCAATGGTAGCACCGTAGTCCTCCTGAGATGGTGGAGCAGTAGTAGAAGCAGCAGGAGAGGTGGGAGGTGCATGGCCGGGAGTGTAATAGTAAAGTGGGGGTGTTTCAGGGTCGGTTTCGTCTTCCTGTAATTCTTCGGGTCCTAAGTTTCCTATCATATGGTATTGTTAAAGCAAAAGCAGAGAGGCAATCTGAGACAGGGGTGTGTAGATCTAAAGCCTTGGCTAAGAGGGTTACAAAGCCACCAATGCTAATGCGGAGTGTGGGGTCCTCAATGATTTTCGTAAAGTTAGACAAAAGGAAAGCCGCCGCGTTGACATACATTCTTTGGGAAACACAAAACATGAGAAAAAGTTCTTCTTTTCTACACACCTTCTGTCTCAGCCGATGGACATTGCCTTTTGCTTTAACCACCATATGATAGGAAACTTAGGACCTGCAGAATTTTAGCCGCTTGTTCACTTCGTACCCTATCATCACTTTACCTTGCCTAACAGTGATAGAACAAGTGTGCATAACCGAGACAATTGGCTTTACGATTTGGAAGGAGAAGACGAAATCAACCCTGAAACGCCCCCACTTTACTATTACACTCCCGGCCCTGCACCTCCCACCCCTCCTGCTGCTTCTACTACTGCTCCACCATCTCAGGAGGACTACGGTGCTACCATTGCCAGCCTTCGAGCCTATCTTGCAATGCTCCGCTCTGATTTCACAAGCTTTAAGGACCTCACTGTCGTTCAGCTTGATCGTTGCTTTGATATGATACACCGTATCATTCGGGACCTTGCTCCACCACCTCCTAGTGGCTGGTCACAAGACTTTTTTTTTGGCATATTCTTCCTTTGCTTCAAAATACTTTCCTTCATAATAAATTTTATAGTGGAAGAAGAATAAAAAAATAATTTCCTGCTTTCTAGATAGATTCGTGCATAATGAAAACGATTGTCTCCCATATTATAAGCAAAAAAAATATTTTCGCACTTATTAAGAAAAGTTAAATATGATAATTTGAAGTATGATTTTTTGTGTTTTCTTCGAAATAAGTTTCATGGAAAAAAAGTAAAAAGAATTTTTATTAGTTATTGATTATGGAGAAAAGAAGAGCTAGAAAGTAAATTAAATGCAATTTGCATTAAATTTCATGAAAGTAAGTAAAAATAAATGTTGAAAATGATAAAAGTACGTAAGTTACTTTTGCTTATAATTTGGAATAAAAAAAATTATTTTTGCTTATAATATGGAACAGAGAAAATATTCGTACGAAAATGTTTTTGAATATGGAGGAATATGATGAGTCTAGCTTACTTAGAGATCCTAAAATACTACTCCAAAACTCTACAAAGTTCTTCATCAGAATAACATGAAGATTTTGCTATTAATTACTAATCCATTATCACCACTACCGCTTTTCCAATCAAACACTTCACATTTATTTTTTCCCTTTGAAACCTCCACCTCATTACTAATTCTAGTGCTTCACTCGCTATATAGTTTTCTCTATTTTTCGTACCTTATCATCTTCCGGTTGAAATTCTAACAATCATCTTCAACTGTCAACTTAACACCTTCTAATAAATCTACAAGTTGTGAAGCTTGGTTCTCTTCTCATTGGAAAGTTCTTTTTCTCCAACGGAAATCCCAATGCCACTGCTCTCCGTCGAAAACTCCATACTTGGAAACAAGTAGGAATCCTCTATATTTTCTAAAAGAAATAGAATTATCCATTATTATAGTTTCGAAATAGATCAATAATATATTTGCACGTCTTTTGAGAATTGTTAATATTATTTGAATATTTATACACCAAAATTTTAGTAATTGTAATGGAGTCCAGTTCCTCTCCAGTTCTTATATCCTCCAGTTTCCCAGCTTTTTTCACGGATTCGTGACAACTATATTTACACTATCCAACTACAACTTTTTTTTTTTATTATTTTATTAATTCACCTCTATGTGAGATGGTTGTCTAATTGACAACCATTTTAAGTTATACAAATATCACAGCTCATTTAAGAATAATGGTGTTGTTGTGGAAATGTTATTGCCAATAATACATCATCAATTAAAGAAATAATGCAGATTTTTTTATGCAAGATTGTTGCTCAATGTTGCAGATTTTATGCAAAACTAATGAGTTTTTCTTATTCAATGTAATCAATTCAAGAACAAAAACACAGTGGCAGAGATTGGAGGCGGAGATGGGCTTCACAGAGGTAGTGAGGCAGCATATTAGGTATAACACATTATATAGATGGTATAACACTTATTTTTTCCGGGGAGATCGTGAATCTGCAATATACAATAAAAACAATTATAATCAACCAAAATAAAATTACAATAACCAAAATAGTCTACTTTGCGTAGAAAATATTCACAAATAAGTGCTTATAGTATAAGCTAGCAACAAAGCAGATGTAAATGTACATCATATATACTACTCACAAAAGAGATGAAGAAAGAAAGAGAGTACCTTTGAAGGATTGCTGAAACAAAACAAAAAAGTGAACAAAAATGGTTAGAAAAAAAACAAAATATAGTAAAAAAAATTGATATGTAAGTGAACCAAACAAAAATGGAAAAAAAAGTTTAGAATCAACGAAACATACAGAAAGTCTAGTCCGCGTAGAAAATATTCTATATACTACTCACACAAAAAGAGATGTAGAGAGAATGAGAGTACCTTTGAATATTCACTAAAAAAAGGAACAAAAATGGTTAGCGAAGAACAAAATATAACGTGAAAAAAATTGATATGTAAGTGAACAAAAAAATAAAAAGGACCTCTATCACATGAATACCTATCGCATAAATAAAATAAGACAAAAGCTAACTAAATAAAGAAATAATATATAGAAGGTTCTTTAATGGAACATGTGCATTTTTCAATGGAATAATTCTACTTTAAGGTTCTTTAACATGTGCCCTTAGGACACATGTTAGCATGACCCATAAAATAATATATAGAAGGTTCAAATGATATAACAATATACAGTAAAGGTTATATATCAAAAAAAATATATATATATATATATATATATATATATATATTAAAGGTTGATTGAGATTTGAATTTGAATAAGAGTTTTTCTTTTTTAATTTCCTTAATTATTTCCTTAAGAGTCTTTTTTTTATTTCCTTCCGATCGCAGTTGCGGGGGATCGAACCGTGGTCCTCCCTACCAAGTTCAGCATCAATCACCACTGAACCAACTAACGATTAGTATAAGAGTCCTTTTTTTATTTCCTTAAAATTAATTGAAGATTGAAATTGAGATCGAGAGTAATTAAATGCACAAATTTTATTTGAATTTGAAATTGAAAGGCCTTGAGAAATTGCCACATAGGCAAAATAAGTTGAGAATGCATTGAGAGATGCCATGTGGGATTTAGGCCATAAGAGTGAAACTCGTAAACATATAATTTTCCTATAATATATAGATAAATATATTTTGTTCTTTATCTTCTCTTAAATTCAAAAATCAAAAACCCCAAATTATAAATCACCCAAAAACATTCATCATGTTTATCATCGTTCTTAAACTAAAAAATAAGTGTTGTTTGCATATGCCATTCATAGGTGTTGTTTGCATATGCCATTCATAGCCAAGCTGATTGGTTTAACAGATTGTTGGAAAATTAATCATGGATTTTGAAGGTAAAGGGGTTGGTTTAAATCATGGTGACATGAAACAGTTGTTAATATGTGGTGGTATTTGGGGATGGACAGTGTTCCAATTTCACAGAAGATTGTACTTGAACAGATTTTTTGGGTTTATAAAAAATTTGGGCATTTTAATTTTTGAGTTATAAAAGAGATTAAAGAGTACATAAAACAAAGATTCAAACTATTTGGAGGTGTATTTGAGTAAAAATTGATTTTGGTTTAAGAAAGAAAATGTTGATGAAGATGAAGATATGAATATGGTGATGAACATATGAACATGAATTCATACATTTTTTGGATTAGAGATGATGAACATAAACTAGGATCTAGAATTAAAGGATTTTAATTTATGAATTTGGAAAAACATGAAGAATATAAACCTAGATCCATAATTTTTTAATTGACATTTTTTAATTTATGGCAGAAGATGAAGATATTGTTGAACATGATGAATATGTCTATCAAAATTTTGAGTTTGTTTAATTTTATTAAAAAAAGATTTTAAAAAATAAATATTAGCATTTTTTAATTCAAAAAATGAGAAAAGGGTTTATATGAGCGAATTATAAAAGATAGATGACCTATATGGGAAAAGAAAAAGATAAAGGATTAAAGTGTTACAAAGAAATAAGATAAATGATCAAACTGTTACAAATAAAAGATAAATGACCAAAATGTTAGAAAAAAATAAGATAAATGACTAAATGTGTAATTTTGCCTTTTATTAATTATCATGTGAAATTAATTTACACCTATAATAAATATCTTTAAAGTCATTTCTAAGTTAATTTATCATATCGATTATGTAACAATCAAGAATGTCCTGCTAGAAATTTGTTTGAACAAGAACATGAGTATCGCAGAGCTTTGGTTATGATAACATAAGAAAGTGGATGGCAGAAGCCATTGCGACCTTGGAAGGAGAGCGCTGTGCGGAAGCCATAAAGTGGGGAGGACGATAATAGATATCTGAACCCGGTTGGGGGATCACACGCAACTTTCCAAGAATTGCAGCAGACTGTGACTCAACTGAACTTAGACATTGCAACTCTCAAAGATGAAAAAACACAGCAAACAAATCAGGTTGAAGCTCGCAACATTGAAATCTTGCACCTGCGAGAGGAGGTTCAAAATCATAGTTACATAATTTACTAAAGTGTCGGCGAACCGCGAATTCATTCGCGCGTACGCAGTTCGTGGTATTTTTACGTATTGGTTCGTCATAATTAGTGAACCAATTTGCAGAAAGACGCATACCAAATAATAAAGAAATGACTCGATAAAAAAATATGTAGAAAAAAATACAAATTATAAAGAAATACAAAATATAAAAATAGGAAAGAAAAAAATTTAGGTACCGTTTGGACCGACTTTTTTAGGTCTTAAAAACTACCTGAAAGCTAAAAATGAAAATAAGAGTTTTTAGGAAAAAAAAACTAAAGTTGTTTGGTAATTGTTGTTTTTTTTAACTTCAAAAGTCTTTTATCTATGTATTATACTCATAAAAATTAAACAACTTTTTTCTATCAAGAGTTTTTCGAAAATTTGTTTGGCCTAATGATATTTTAGTTAAAGGAAATCTACGTATAAAAATATGAATAGAAATAGGCAAAAAAAATAGTAATCCAATCTAACATATAACAATTTATTAAAAAGTAAAAGATGTTATAACAAAAATAGAAGAACCTAATAAAAGAAGATGCATGAGGTAAAAAGGAAAAGATTAGACCAATTTATATAAAAAAAAAAAAATATGGACAAAACTTAATGCATTTCTTTAGGTATTTTTTGTATGGTTGTTAACATAAAATTCATATTTTATTGATATAACAAACTTTGAGAAAAACATGAATTTGAGGAATTCATAGTTTCTACGTTAAGAATCATGCAAAAAACATATAAACAAATGCACTAAGTTTTACCCAAAAAAGAAGACCATGTCTACAATAAAAAATTAAAAACAAAAAAAATAAAAATGCAATATATAAATTTTTATGTTAATACAATAACAAATTTAAATATCGAATAAAAATCGATAGATCTCGTGGTCTTGCCGACAAAAGTGGACTTGCCTCAGCTCTAGTATCCATCGTTGTGTATGTATTCACACCTCTGTAGCATACACACACATGTGATTGGTATGAGAAGAAATTTGTACCAATTTGAGAATTGGATCCGAAGTAGAACATGGATTTTTCATCTCATATGCACTCTGCATGACCTCTGTTCCATCGTTCTAAACAAAAAATAAGAAGTCCAAACCTTCCAACCATCAGCAATAGCAACCAACATTTGCTTCAAATAGATCCTGTGATTCTTCTAAGGTATGATTTCCTAACATTGTCCATTTATATATAATTTATTTGATCTGCTCTTCTTCTTTTTCATCAGATTTTTGGTATCTTCCACATTCAGATAGTCTCCTCTCTGATTTCAAATCACTTAGAGCGAGTCCGTGCAGTACTAATGGGAGATGAATTTCCAACCTGATAAGGAACAAATGACAACTCTGCGAAACTTGTTGTTCAAGCTAGCCTTCTCAGTTGATATTCCTCAGCCAAAGCGCGAGTTCTTCTATTGGACTGCTCTTCTAATCAAAAACTTGTACTACAAGTACCATTTTTTGAAAGAAGGCTTTGTTGATATTTCTTTAGACCTCAAGAGATTGGGAGAGCTTCAAGAGAAGAAATCTCAATTTCATGCTTCTTATCTTGCTCTTGAGATGGAGAGGAAATCAATTTTAACTAGGCAAAAGGAGATAGAGGATCGTACTGCTTCCCTTAATACTCAGCTAGATGCCATTAAACTGGAGATGACAAATTTAAAGACTGAATCTACTCAGCTAGCCAGCCAACTTGCCACCTTTTCTGACAAACGCCTCAACCTTTATGCGGAGGCCACTTCTCTTGATCATGATATAGTGCCTCTACTCTCACAGAAAGATGTGTTAGAGAGAGACTTCAAGATTGGCAGTGAAGGGCTAGCAGAGGTTGACAAGGAATGGGAATGCCTACGTCAAATACTTGTTCAGGCTACAAACCCTGAAGACCTTGTTGAACCAGATGCTGCAGTGGTTGGCTGCGCTCTTGATGCTGAGAAATAGAGTTTTATTTCTCAGCATCTTCAAAAGCGTCTGTCTGCCTCTTTAACATAGGCTTATATTTCTGTTAATTCATGCAAATCCAATTGACTAGGCGGCCAGTCTGTGGCCGTCATTTGAACTATTACTAATTAATGGTTTGTGCTATCAAGTGTCTTTGCACTCTAGGTGCTTCTATTGCGTATAATGTAAATGCCACAGTGAATCAATTCCAACGAGCCTTTAAATGTCATATATAGCATTCCATACAATAGAAGTTAAAACAGTTTACAAATGTATAAAACAAGAAAGAACATGTAGAACTCAAGCATGTTTAGAAAGTTTACTCTCTAAGCTAGCTATTTGTGTGTTTTTGTTTGATATTATATGAACCTAACCTATTGTAGACAAATATGACATTGCGAGTTCTTTGGTGACCTGCTCCATAGTAGGGCGAGATTGTGAACTTTCTGTCAAGCAGACTATAGCTATCCTTGCAATTGATACTAACTCGTTAACAATAGGATTCAAAGGATGAGGGAGACGCTTATCCAACTTATCCGTCAACGACATATCATCAAGTATGTTGCCCATAATTTTCCACAAAGGTGATAGTGAGGAATGATATATAAAACCTCCAGGGTGTTTTCCAAAAAGTATTTCCAATGCTAACACCCCAAAACTATACACATCACATTTCTCATTCACTTTCATTGTATATGCATATTCTGTACCAAATCAAAAGAGGAATCATGTACAAAATAAGATTTCAAAAGAAAGAAAATTTACAAAACTATTATATCTAAATCTAAATAGATAAGATAAAGGGAATTAACCTGGAGCAGCATATCCAAAGGTTCCTGCATATGAGGACCAGTTGGTTGAGTTTGGATTAAGAAGCTTAGCGATTCCGAAGTCAGAAACATGAGCCACATATTCAGAATTTAGAAGTATATTCTTGCTTGATATATCTCGATGAACAATTGGAGGCAAGCAATGATGATGCATATAACATAAAGCATTAGCTAAATCTTTAATGACATTCACTCTTTTATTCCAGTCAAATGCAATTGCTTGATCATCATCTTTTAAAATGTTATCTACACTTCCTTTTCCCATGAATTCGTAGACCAAAAACGAAGCTCGAGAATGCAAACAAAATCCATGTAGCTTTACAATGTTACGGTGTCTAATTTCTGTCAGAGCTTGGATCTCACTTGTGAAAGATTTTAGGTTGGAATTTTCTTCATCTACTATTGAATGGAGTTTTTTCACCGCAACTACTTGACCGGTCTCTAATTCCGCTTTGTAAACACTTCCATGACCTCCCACTCCGATGAGATGTTTATCATCGAAATCTTCTGTGGCTTCAATAATATTCTCATACACCATTTTTCCGTCAAAACTCCATATGGTAAATAAGTTTTGAGTATCAATAACGTTCCCTCGAGCTAGATATTCTCTTGTGGTTGAAGTTTTGCAGAGATGATTAGAGAATTTGAAACAAACTAATACTAGTATTAGAGTTCCAATTGCAAGAGGTAAACTTATCAATAAGACTTTATTGATCTTATGATTGTGAGATCTAGTACTGCTTGATGCTGGACAAAGCTCCAAGCCAGTGACATTACCACACAATCCTTTATTATTTCTCAAAACTTCAATGGTAGCTTTATCGAAAGCCGGAATGTTTGGAATCGGACCCTCGAATTGATTAAATGATATGTCAACAGATAACAAGCTGAGCATCTGATCAAAGTTCGAGGGAATAAATCCAAAAAGGTTATTATGTGATATATTCAATGACTCTAAGTATATCAGTTGTGCAAGTGTTAACGGTATTGTTCCGTCGAAAAAATTCCCACTGAGATCAAGACTTCGAATGACTTTAAATTGGCCAAACTCAGCAGGAATATTCCCCTTAAATTTGTTATGACTCAAATTCATGTTCAATAATCTAGGAAAATATCCAAGTTGTTTTGTGACATAGCCGCTTAGATCATTTTCTGCAAGATTTAAGGTCTCAAGTTCCTTTAGTGATGTTATTTCTAAAGGAACGTTTCCTGAAAGACGGTTGTTGCTGATCAAGAGTTTGGACAATGAAGTCAAGTTGCCTAACTCCTTCGGAATTTTTCCGGTGAGGTAGTTCGAAGATAGGTCAAGTGAATATAATTTGGTTGCCTCACCTAGTTCTGGCGGTATACCACCTGATATGTTATTATTGGAGATGTTAAGGATCGCCAGGCTTCGACATTTTCCCCAGTCGGGTGAAATATGGCCATAAAACTTATTTCCACTTAACTGCATATAGTACAAATTTGGATACACACCAAAGTAATTTGTTATATTTCCAGAAAGTTGGTTTAGTTCAAGCCTAATTCTTACAATGCTAGAGCAATTCTTCAAACTCATAGGAACAGGACCAGTGAAGTTGTTTTTCAAAACAGCAAAGTATTTCAACTTTCCACCAATGCAAATATTGTGTGGGAGCTGACCAATGAAATTGTTATCAAATATTAAGAAATATACCAAATTGAAAAGCATGTTGATTTCTGTAGGAAGTGGCCCAGTGAGATGGTTTGTAAATATGGTAAGATTTTGTAACTTGCTCAAGTTTCCAATTGTACGTGGGATTTCACCTGATAAAGAGTTATTGGACAAATTAATTTCAACCAAGTTTCTCATCATTCCAATTTCATGAGGAATGAAACCAGAAAGACTATTGTCACTAAGCCTTAAATTTTTCATGTTGATCAATCCACCAATTTCCACAGGAATAGAGCCAGATAAGTTGTTCATTGAAAGATATAGAAATTTTAGGTTCAATGACTTACCAATTTCCTTAGGAATGTGGCCATAAATTTGGTTATTTGCTAAATTTAGATGCACCAAGTTAGCCAACTTTCCTATAGAAAATGGGATATGTCCTGTAACTTTGCAAAGTGAAAGAGAAAGGTATGTCAAATTTTTCAACTTCCACAATTCTTCTAGGATAGGACCAATAATGGAAATATCACTATTGCTAAGATCTAGAGTCTCTAGATTATGCAAGTTTACTATATCTTGGGAAATTATAGAACCATTGAATTTGTTTTTTTCAACTGCTAAGTACTTTAAGTTGCTCAAATTCCAAATTTCTTCTGGTATGTTTCCTATAAGATTGTTGCCTCCTAGATTCAAGTGTGACAAGAAGGCTAAGTTCCTGACCGAAATAGGAATAGTCCCAGTGATATTCGCATACGAAATACTAAGTTCTCTTAGATTTCTTAATGCACCTATTTCCTTAGGAATGAAACCATTGAAAATATTTTTATCTAAATATAAAATATGAAGATTGGTCAACTTTGTTATTTCATATGGGATTGTTCCTGTGAGATCATTATTACTGAGATCAAGATAGGATAGTTTAGACAACGCCCCGATATTGGGAGGAATACGTCCATTCAAGAAGTTGTTACTAATATTAAGAGTGAGGATATTTGAAAGTGATGAGAAGTTAAGAGTTTCAAGTGTACCTCTTAATCCCATATTTGCGAGATTTACATTGGACACAAATTTGTAATCTTCTTCACATGTAATTCCTAGCCAGTTGCATGAATTGTTGCCTGTCCATGAAGATAGCAAGGTTTGGCTTTCCATTTCAAGGTTGCTTTTCCACTTCAACAATGAACTTGCTTCTCTAATTCTTTCATTGATGATGGATGATGAAATAGTCATTGTTGAAGAATCAACAACATGGGTAGAAGAGGCCATTATGAATGCACCAAAACATATTGCAAGAAGCTTTATGACCTGAAAGGTTGAAAATAAGAATAGCATGGGTGAAGTCTTCATTTAGGATGGAATACTTGAAGCTACTTGTGTTTTTAGACACTGATATGTAATTCTTGTAATGTTGCATATATTTTTATAGATAACCAAAGTAACGTGAGTGATATGGTGTACCATTTTCACAAGTGGTCTACTATGCACTAATGTTTAAAATTATAAGAAATTCTAACAACGGTCGATAATACTTATTAGAAGTAAAAATTCACGTCTTTCTTCGTCTTTACGGCTAAAATAGTGATATGATTTGTGTCAGTTTAATACGAGTTATATCTTTATTTTTTCAATGTTTTAATACCACCAGTATGCAAATTTGACGTTGCCGACCCAAATAAAATTCATTATCCATTTGTCAATAATATTTAATTATGACTGAAACAGGCCAAGAAAATATAAGGAAGCTAGTATATATAATATATCAACATGCCGTGACAATGGTAAAAACTAGGATAATCCTTTTCAAGACATAAATATAATTAATTAAGAAGAAATGATAGAAACACAATATTAAACTAATGAAAGTAGAGTCAAGACGCCAGAGATTTTTAAAGATTCTTGCTCATGATATTCTAGTTTGAGGACGTGTTAATTTCAATCTTGAAGGGGAAGTAATGAGACTAGCCATTTCATTTATTCTTGATGGGGAAGAAAACCAACTTGTTTTTTTCCTTGAATTTGCGTTTATTTTTTATACTTACTTGATCAATCTCAAAACGTTGATTTTGTATGAGAAAATTTAAAATTGTTATTTTAGCAAACATGTGATTTATTATGATTTAACTATCAACTTTTCTATTTGATAGTCACCGGCCACAATTATAAGCAAAACATCAATTTTCAAATTTATTGAATAACTAATATATGTGGTATATATTATAGATCGGATATATCAGTTATTTAATAAATTTTTGTTTATAATTGCACCCAAAGGAGTAATTAGTATTTGATAGGAGTATTATTCACTTTACAGTTTTAAGTGAATTGTTCATTTTAAAGGAGACTGATTTAAAAAAATTTGGTGGTTTAATATTTTTGTTAATTACTAAAGGGTTTAATGTTTTTGCACATATTAAATAATTATTGGATTGATAGCAAGGTAACTTTTGGCTCTGATTTGAGAATTTTTACGACATTACAACTAAGACAAAATTGATACAAGAAAGCTAAGGCTAGCTTCTAGACTACATAATATTCTTTTGGTATACTCTATAGTACATAATAATATAATATGTTGATTGCAATTACTATGGTGAAAATATTCTTCACAGTCTGTATCTATGTTCTTACATTTACATTGGTTGAATTTCATGTTTTGATATTCTCTTGCTTATTGTGAACAGGTTGATATTTAGATGATTGAGCTAACATGAAGATTGAGGAAGCAAAAACAAATGAAAGAAGATAACATAGAGCATGGTATCTGAAGCAGATAACATCAAGGTTCTTAATATTTTCTCTCTTCCTTTTGTCTAAAATCTCACAACTGTAACATGGTATCTAGAGCATGATTCGATCCTCCTTGAATGTCTCTCTGTTGAGAATATAATAATAGTTTCCGCTTTTCCTATGTGTTTCCATCCCTGCTGCAATCTGTTGTTGCCGAGAAATTTGTATGGCACGTTTTCCTTCGATCTTAACCACCTCCATTGTGTGGAATTTTCCCTATCTATGCAGTCCCAAAATTTCCTGGTCTAAAAACTGTCCCATCACACGTGCTTACAACATTCGTCATGGTTTTTGCTCATGTGCCACTGTCAACACCCGTGCGTGAGAGGGTGGTGTGTTTGATGGCCTTACGACGTGGTTTTTCGGCATTTTGCGTTGGTTTTCTTTCCTGGTTCTGGATCTTTTATAAGATTTTTTGTCGCTGTTTACGGATCAATTTAATGTCAGGTTCAGTTTTGCCTGATTCGGTGTTTTAGCATTGGTTCTTGCTTCATATTTTGTTTTTTTAGGAAAATCAACTGCTTTCTGCCACACATCCAGTGCAATTATTTCTCAATACTTGTCTTTTTGTTTATCTCTGTGTGCATGCTTGGACAATTCTTTCTCCAGTTGCAGCACTGTTTATTCTTTCTCCAGTTGCAGCACTGTTTCGACATTTGATCCTCTATGCTGATGTGTTTTCAGACCCTTTTTCCTCTGCTAATTCATTTTTTTGTGCATTTTGGGCATTGTGCATTTGTTCTTGGTGTTATATTACTGTCTTGTTAGAACATCTTTTTGTGTTCTGGTTCTGCGCATCATTTTGAGGTTCATTAGTGCAATCTCTATCAGGTAGGTCATATGTTAAGTCTTGCAGTCAATTCCAAGTTGTTTGTTGATTATTTGTCCATGTCACTCTTTTCAAAGTGTGTATTCTGCCTTTTCTCAATACGATCTCTAATGGTAGGCTTTGTCATTGGTCGTAGCACAATATCAATAGTCTTCGGTAGTCCCTTCATCCGACCAACATCAAGGTTGAGTCACTCGCACCAGTCATTGATGACATGTCCCACATGTGTTGTTCTATTATTGGTAGTCCTATCGCCGACATCAATTTCAGAAAACTGTGACTCACTTCATATTTAAACTGGCATCAAATTTGGCTTAGCCAAGTTGCAGAAATGGACGTTTAGGTAATGCAGAGACACCGCAAGCACTTTGAGGGGCTATCTTACTCTTTTCTTAACCCTTATTATCCCCTCTCCTCTCAACTACTAATTACATTTTTATAATTCAATCTAATATTATTAATATAGCAATGATGTAATAGCATGCTATGCAAATATAATATCATAATATTCAAATATTTGTAGGACACATTAAGGATGAGACATTCATGTACAAAAACAATGAGCAAGGTGCACTGTAATAATGTTTTGACTAAAATACATTTTTAGTTATGACATGAGACATTCATTACATGACCATACAAGAATACAACATCCTGCATTAGAAAATTTCCTCACATAAAGTACAATTTATCTATTTTATTTCCCACAACATCGACCCACATAAGAAAAAACCAGCACAAACTTGCTCACTAATGCTCATTTTACAATCCCTCAGTAAAGGCCACTCCTGAGTTCTTCAACCAAACATTACCTTGGATTAGCTGTGCTACTGTAAACTTGCTAGCCTCCGTTGCATCTGTGATGATATGATAACCAGGCCAAGTCACTCTCTTGCCGGTACCAGCACCTGGTCCATTGTTCATGTACTCTCCGTAGTACAACGTTTGCAAAAAGTCCTTGCTCGCGGCATCCCATTCAGACCATCCTGTTGGATCAATGTGGCTGTCCAAAAACGATTGTAATACAACAGTTCTGGAGAATTTCTTCCACGGGCGGCCGAGGAATGTTTTGATGGAGCCAACAACAGGTTTAAGGTCATCACTTGGTGTTAGGTTACATTGTTGAATTGAAGTTCCTGTGTTCTGACCTGGATCTTCTCGGCCTTGAGCCGTGAACATGTTCTTTTGGTTTGATAGAGGCTTTCGAGCCACTAAATTGCACTTTTGGAATACAACAGCTGCGTTTCCAAAGATGAAGTCAATTGTACCTGTAATTACGGAGTCACGATAAAATTGTCTGTTGGAGTGTGCATATAGAGTGTCTTGAAAGGCATCAATGCGGCAACGGTTGATGACAGATTGGTCTGCGCCGACGCGCAGAGCTACTGCTTGGTGCTTCTCTGGGCCTGCCGTGTTTTGGAACCAAATGTCTTGTGCTATAAATCCATCCCCAACCGCAGCTTCAAAACCAGATTATTTTGTGGTTAATGTTGATGGATAATGAATTTGATCATTATAGACATTGAAATTGTTATTTTAACTAATTCAGTGCACAATGTTAAACAATTAGAAAGATACTAGAACAGTAACCAGTTATTTGAAATTCAAGAAAAGAAGGATCCATACCAACAGTGGCACTTTTGAAGGTGGTTGTTCCATCAATGAAATTCAAGTTGCCTGTGATTATTGTTGCATCCATACCATCACCAACAAGCATCACATTTGTTTTTTTCTTACCAATTTCAATATTCTCTTTGTATGTTCCCTTTTTCACATAAATAACATATATTGTCTTACCATTGTCAGGTGCAGATGCTACACCCTCAGCCACAGTCTTAAAATTTCCACTCCCATCAGTTGCCACAATAACATTTGCCTTTATGTCTCCAACATAAGACTCCAAAAGCCTCCTACTCTTGCTTGTAACCCAAGATGGAAATTCACCGTTCAATTTTTCATGAACGAATTCGTCGTGACCCTTTTGAGGAAAAACAGAAAGAAAAACAGCCAAAGAAGTTCGAGCTCTAGATATCATGTCTTGAATGTCACTTTCCATAAGGCTCAGAGATATGCCTTCTAATCCATCCAAGCAAGTTGCATGGTTAGTGAGCACACTACTTAACCATGTATGTGCATCTTGTTCTGAGTCAATACTACTTTTTGTTATGGCCAACACTGAGTCCCAAACTCTATCCATTGACAAGTCCATTAGTTGTTCACAGTCATTCAAAGCAATTTCTTCTCTAGGACTGTTAATTCGGCGTTTAATTACGTTAGCCGTGTTCATTGCTTTTTGCATATGTGTGGTGGACTTGGTTAATAAGGACAATAGTACATGCAAATTTTGGTCTTTTGTGTTGGCCAAAGTTGCACCTTGAATTACTTCTGATACATGATCTAAGCAGGATTTTGTATCAATAGCATGTTCACACACATTGGGAGCTGAGGAGAGGTGAAAGAAGGAGATTGGTTTGTTGAGATGAGAAACAATAAGTACTGATGAGCTTATGATAGCAACTAAAGAGAGTATTAACCAAAATGTTTTTGGAATGAATTTTCTAGGCTTGTCTAGCAAAGATTCATTGGTAGCCATACTGATAAAATGGTGCTAGTTACTCACTCACTATGATCTTTGTTTGCTTCATCATCCTTATATAGACTAAAATATATTATATTTTGTAGACCAAAATATAAATCCAAGGACATATATTATTTTTTTTTTTATAATTTTTAAATTAGCATAATTGAGCTCTAGTTCATGATTAAATCGATATCTCTAGCTAGCATACATCCCTTAATCTCTAAAGTATGACTGCCAGTGGATTTAGACTTAATGGTCTTTATGGTTAATATCATTATTTTCTGTAACAAAAGTCTACATTACTGTGCCATGTGCAAACATTTTGATTTTATGCTTTTGCATCAATAATTAGGGGATAGGATAAACGATTATAGTAGAAAAAGAAAGAGCAAGTGGAGAAGATATTAATTAAGTAGACATTAAAGGAGTAGCTACTAGGAGAGGCACAAGTGGGTAGACATTATTAGTATTTAGTAGAGCCATCTCCATACCATTTGTTATGTTTATTTAGTAGAGTCCTCTACATAACATTTTTGCTTATATTTAAAATCAGAGGAGGGAGTATATTCATATTAACGACTAGGAGAAGTGTTTTAGTCTAATAAAATAATGTGAAAGAATTATCACACGAGTAACCTTTACTCAAAATCTAGTTTAATTTTGTCCATTGTGTTTAACCTTTCATGTTAGTGATCTAGGCTTTTTAATTAGAATACATTACTTTTATTTTGTGGGAAAGGGTCCAAAAATGCAGTCCAACCTTTGAATGGGTGGATTTATAGGGGTTGCCATTGGTGGTGGTGGGCAAGGAGCTTGCTTATGCATATCAATACTATTTACATAAACAACTTTAAAAAATTAAAATTAAAATTGGGGACCAAAATATTGATTTTTTTTAAAATAGAGGACCAAAACTTCATTTTTTTTAAAAAAAAAATAGAGGAATCAAAAGTGTATTTAAGTTAAATAAAAAATATTTCAAATGATAAGAAAGAGAATGAATAAGTCCCTTCGCTCAATATCTGCTATGTTGAAATTTCTCAAAAATCGCTGTAAAAAAAATAGAGGCCAAAATATTTATAATCTTAGTCACCAAAAAATTCAAATATAAAATTAATTTTGTTACATTTCGGTATTTTGGGATGAGTTTTCATTGTGAAGAAACACTCTGACACATTATGCATGCGCTTTTTGGATAAATAATCATAATTTCATAAACCCATCTCCGTCGTCTTTACTGAGCTCCCCGTCGACTCGCCGCCGTTTTACAGTCTTTGGCCATTTACTCCAGTAAGCTTTTTATTGATTTATTTTGAAATTGGTATATCTTATTCTCAAGGTGGAAAACTGTTGCTCATCATGGATAATGGATACCTCAAATTGTGCTAAAATTTTCAATTATCAATTACCTTTAAGTTCAAGCAAGCTAATTTTTTTTGAAGTAATTTATTGATGGTATATTTCTGAGTATTGATTTTACAAGTGTTATTTAATTTGGTTGGCTGTGTTATATCTATCACTAAAGTAGTTTTATAACTATGAAGTACGGACATTTTTCGGATTAGGCCTGTCTTGGTGTCAGAAACGAGGCAGTGTCTGACACGACACTGACACTTATGATTATATTGAATTATGTCATTTTGTCAAATTATTATCGGTATCGACGTGTCCGTGTCGTGTCCAGTGTCCGTGCTTCATAAGCAACAAGAGACTATTAAGGTTAATATTTAGGTTTTTCATTGATTTAACGGATGTTAACTAAAGAGATATTTTAATTAAGGGACTAAATTGATTGACGTTCTTTAATATAAAGGCAACTCTGTAAGTTCCAACTTGCGATATAGTACTGTGTCAACGTGATTCTCTAGAATTTTATAAGTTAAAAGCAACTCTGTAATTTATTTTTTACTATATGAATGGATGGATTATAGCGTAATTGTGATAAGTTAGATGAAATAGTTTGAATGATCTTTCCTTATACGGTACCATCAAATTAGTAATTTTGGGTCGTGAGAAAAATCTTAATGTAGCTAGGAATTTTCTATTTTATGATGTTAGCAATTTTTGTGTCTTCAGTGATAAGTTGCTTGACATGGTGTGTGTGTGTATAAATAGATGATTTTTGGAGGTGGGCCTCTAGAGGACCACTCAATTCCCGACAATTTGTGCTGCTGTTAAACTCACTCACTGCTCTTTTGTTTCCCTTGAGGAAATTATGTAAGAATAAGATATTGGTTTTTTCAAAATATAATATTGGCTTTTTTTTTTTGCATGTTTTATTTTCAGGTTATTACTGACTACAAAGGTAGTCAATTTTCTGGATGGTTTGGAAAAATGCATGCACAGTTGGGTTTAGTTTCAAACAATGCTTTGTTTTTACAGGTTAGATTTTTATGACTCAAATTGACTGGGTACATAGTATGTAGTGTTGAGTCTTTGGTATTGGCTGCATTTTTGATAAAATAAACTATGTAGCAGGATGCTGGATCCGATGCCTCAAGCATTGCCTCAAGCATCATATCAGGTTCTAGAAGTGTTACTTGTGCGCCAAGCATGCGCGTTTTCCTTTATGCGCGTTTCTCTCTCATGAATCATATCTTTGAATATTTGGTTCAAGAATTAGATCAAGCTTATCCAGCCAGCTCATACGCGCGTTCAGGATCGCGCCTAACAGCAAGCTAGCACGCGCTAGACTTTGCCCTAAAATATTGAGGAAATATTTTAGGATCATATCTTTTATTTAAAAGATATGTTTGTTTTATTAAAAGATTTGTTTCAAGTATATCTTTATGTTTGTTACTGTATTTGTGGACAGCAAATATATTTGGGAAATATATCTTGCTTTGTTAAAGATTTACTCAAGAAATATTAAAAAGAAAAACAAATCTCTTTAGGGAGTCCCATCTACACAATATCTTTTATGGAACAACTGTGATGTTTAGCTCTTAAGCCCATTCTAAATTGGCTATATAAAGGAAGAAGCTAAACCTATTTGAAGTACCGAAGCCAAGAATATTCAAGATGTAGTCTTTAGGGTTTCGTGTCGTGTGTAGGCCTTGTGCCTTGTTGTGAGCCTTTCTTGTATCACCTTGATGCAAGCTTAGGACTGTTCTATCGAGTTGTAAACTCTGTGTACCAACTCTTAGGAGGTTGGGGCTTTTAAGTTACTCAAAACCTTTAGGTACGAGTACTTTGTGTCATGGAAGTGTGACTTCTATTAGTGTGTTTTAAATCCTTGCTGTTCGTAAGGTTGTTATAGGAGGTGACCAGAGGTTGTCATATCTAGGAGTTCCTAGGTAGAATTAGCACGGGTAGTGTCTAATTGAGAAGTTGTAAACGGGGCGTTTAGCTTTGAATTGGAACTGTCATAGTGGATTCACTCCTGGATTGGTATCCCCCAGACGTAGGTTGCTGTTTGCGCCGAACTGGGTTAACAAATAATCTGTGTTCTTTATTTGTTTTTATTTATTTGCTTTACACTATTGCGTGCGAGATCGGACACAGTGCTTAAGCATCGTGTAGAGCATCGTGCTTAGCGTGCTAGAAATTTCATTTGGTATCAGAGCAGGCACCCTGCCTGTTTTTAGGGTGAGATTCAGGACCTGAAATCTCTGGCATCATGGATGAAGAGGAGGATAGCATAGCAGATGCCATTGCCATGCTTGGCAGACAATTCAACAAAGTGTTGAAAAGAGTTGATCGTAGAAATCGACAGAATGGGCAGAGCATCCGGTTCGACATCAACAAGCAACAGAATAGTCTGAAGAAAACCAAGCCTGAAGAAAAGAGCAGTCAAGGCAAGGGTGTTCAGTGTCATGAGTGTGAAGGTTATGGACACATAAGGTCAGAATGTGGAACATATCAGAAAAGACAAAAGAAAGGGCTAACTGTTTCTTGGACAGATGAAGACACTGATGAAGAAAAAGTCATCCAAGTGAATGCTCAAATGGATGATCTAAGGAAGCGTGTTAGCCAGCTGAACTCAGGAGCAAATCTTCTTGAAGAAATTCTGAATAATGTACCAAGTGGAAAGTTAAAGTCTGTTGGATACAACTACTCTAGTCTCAATCAGTATCAACAGAATCCTGAAACCAAGTTTACATCCAGTGAAGAAGTATTTGACCCCTGTACTGGAAAGGTAATGCTGGAGCATCAGACTCGACACTCTAAAGCCTACCCAGTTCCAAAAGTTTGCCCTTGATCTTAAATCCTCAGTTCATCAAAGACCAAGACCTGTTGTTCATCAAAGGCCTAAAAATCAAAGGAGATATCGTAGGTGGGTGTGTCACCATTATGGAAAAAGAGGACACATTAGACCTTTTTGCTACAAGTTGTATGGATACCCCAACCAGGAGCATAAACCAAATGTGGTACAGGAAGAGAGTGTTACTAAGAAGGAGTGGAGGCCTAATAAAGAAGAAAATGCTGGGTTACCTAAAGAAGAAAATGTTGGGTTAATTGCTCACACATCCCTCAGAGCCTCTTCTAGGGAAGATTGGTATTTTGATAGCAGGTGCTCTAGACATATGACTGGTGAAGAAAAGTATCTCATAAATGTAAGATCTTACAAGGCTAGCTTTGTAACTTTTGGAGATGGTGCAAAAGGAGAAATAATAGGAATTGGGGATCTGATCAGCCATGGATTGCCCAACCTGGAGAATGTGCTGAAAAGTATTAGTATTGTGTCCATACTGTGTCCACATGCTGGAGCATCAGGCATGACATCTGGCCTCTGGATATTTGATCTGTGAGTTGTTGAAAGTTTTTTTCAATGCATACTCTGACGCTATTTACTAACAATGTGCTAGTTGACTATTCATGCATGACTAAGACTGTGAATGATTGCATGATGAATGACTGTTTTTGGAGCACTGTTGTGTGTAGCATTGTTATGATACTGGTTCTCCACTACTATAACTCGGGTTATTGAAGAATGATGCTGATCAGACATTTAGAGGAGTAATGGTTTCATGCTAGCATGGTAGTTTACATGATGATGTATGCTCAAGTGTGCTAGGAAGATCTGCTGTGTGCCTCTCTTCTTGAGGTCTATTTTTGGTGGATACCTGATGTATGTGGATGCTGTGTGATGAATTGCCAAAGGCTGGAGCATCTGACAGTACATTTGTCGACTATGTGTCTCTGAAGAAGAAGTTGTCTATTTTATGAGATAACTGTTCCCTCCACTACTGGCCTATATCTGACATGTCATGTCTTCCATGATGTTATCTTCGGTTGTAGCAGCTCTGTATACTATGATATTTTGGATAAAGCCTCACAGGTGTCCCCGGCTTATGTTCACTGGATGTTTATGCGTTTTGTCCCATGGATATGGCTAGGTAATATGACCAACTATGGATGCATAGTGTTATGATTTCTGGTGATTTATTGGCTATGCCTACCTTTGGTATCTTAATTCTTATATGAAGTTTGTCAGATTTCGTGGCTAAAAAGGGGAAGATAGATATATTTGGGGGTAGTTGGAAGTTCTACTCTGATGGCATGATGTTGAGACAGATGCTCTAGCATCTTTATTATCTGTGAGCAGCATTTCATCATGCCTTTTGCTGCACTGCCTGGCTAAATGTCGTAGTAATTTTGAGGGGGAGTATTACTACTCTGTTCTCGTGTGTGCATAACGATTCCGTTTATGATATGAAGATTTTTTTCGCTCTACCTTCTTATATGTATGCATGCATTAAGGGGGAGTAAAAATTGTTTAGGTAGAATTTATTTTTTTTAATCTTCTATGTGGGAATTTATTTTTCCCTATTCATATGAAGTAGGAATTTATTTTTCCTATTTCTGATTGAAGACTTTGAAGGAGTTTATTTCTACTGTTCCTACCGTGTGTGAGAGTTTATTTCTCTCTACGTTTGAAGCCTCAGAAGATCTCGATGTGTTCAAATCCGCTGCTGCATGTCTCTGATGCTGGGTGCAAAGTATTTCTCGCCTGATGTAACTATCCGAGAAATTATTTTGCTGGTTGTGTGTGCAAGACGTTCTTCGCCTGATGTAACTATCCGAATTACAACTTGCTTGCAAAGTATTTCTTTACTTGATGTAACTATCTGAAGAAGTAGTTTGCTGTGGCTGTCTGCAAAATAATATTCGCTTGATGTAACTATCTGAATTGTTCTTCACTTGATGTAACTATCTGAAAAACTATTTTGCTAATGCCGTGTGTAAAGTAATTTTCACTTGATGTAACTATCTGAAAATTTACTTTGCCACTTTGATTTCCTTCTCAACTGCGTATCCATGAAGACTTGAAGGAAAGATCACAACTGGTTTCCCAAGAGGAGGTTTTAGCCAAAATCTGCCAAAGGGGGAGGAGTAACTCTTGTGGTAGTTGGTGGTGGTTACTACTATTCTTATATGTGCATGAGATTAAGTAGTGAAGTAGAGTATGAGTATGGTACTCTCACTACTAGAAAACATGTGTTTAGCAACCGATTTAGCGACTGATTTTCATCAAAATCGGTTGCTAATTCAATTAGCACCCGATTTAGCAACCAATTAAAATCGGTAGCAAAAACCTTGGTCGCTGATCTGTAGTGACCAAATTAGCAACCGATTTTGTAGCGACCGATTAGCAACTGAATTTTGAGACCAAATTAGCGACCAATATCAGCAACCAATTAAGAGACTGAATTGAAAGAACTTAGAGACAGATTGTTCGACGCATTGTCGACGCTATTAGCAACTGATTCAGTGACCACTTTATTTAATTTTAAAACAAATTGGTTGCTAATTCGGTTGCTAATTTCAATTTTTTTTAATAAAAAATTGTAGCCCATATATATATATGGGATACAAATACACACACACAAATATAACAAAATACATTAGTAAATTATATTCTTATAAAGATATGCTTAATCAAAGATTATATGGAAAATAAATCTCCTATAGAAAATGAATTAAAGCTTTAAGTATCGGCTATTACATTAAATTTATACCTAGACTAACTTAACATAGTATTAAACAAGGCTTTGACTAATGCTTTTTACTTCAAAGTAAATATTACAAAATAAATCTCCTATAGAAAATAAATTAAAGCTTCGGTTTATCAAGGCTTTACATCATGTATCATACTAGAAACCTCTAATCGACATGCTCCATGATATACATTCCTGGTACCATGACTACATTTATGCTTAACTAATGCTTTTTGTTTCTTCTATAATCATGTAGATCAAAGGTTCATGTACATATTACAACTATGTCCCCACACTTAAACTCATTGCAACCATAAATTTATTTTTCTAATAAAAAACTTATATAAAAGAGGCCCCATCAGTATCAATGATTTCATCAGTGTATATCTTCGCATTCTTCGGTTCTGACAACTTCATGCATCGACACAACAGCTCCTCCCAACTCTAGTTGTAGCATAAATCATAGATTGCTTCTTTAAAGCTTGTAAGTGCCCAAACTAACAAAACAACAACAACCTATACATATTAGCTAGATTAGTGAACTTCACACAATTTATGTTATAGAAATAACTAACAGTACATTTTCTTCAAAGAAACATATGGAAAGTCTTGATAAAATGCTGCTACAATTTGAAAAATTTCTTACTCTTCTGCATACACAAAGCCACGGAAGAAGGCTTGGGATGATTCATACCTCAAAGCCAATTATAACATTCCTAGGATCAATTACAATATTTAAATCAATCATCATTGAGTAATATTGAAAATCAATAATTAATAAAATTGCACATACCTTGACCTAAGGATTATAAACATGTAGCAGAGTTAAAAAATCCTAACCACCTTGTTATAGCATACAAAATCCTAGAGGTGGACTAACAATGAAGGAACAGATGTACCCTCAGTTTCAGCGGTACTACAGAGAACACATTTGACATCCTGAGAATATATTCTAGTCACTACCAGAAAATTCGCAGCTCTTTGACAATGACTGTAACTAGCAGCTCTTTGACAATATAAAAGTAATCATATACATATGTTGTTCCCTAACACAAACATCAATTTTTACCATCATATAGAAGAGATGTAAATAATAAACTTATAACAGATTCTACCACAGTACATTGGAAAAATGCCAACTTAGCTTCACTATACATTAGAAACCTTCAAGAAGAAGTCAATTGAAAAATAAGAATCCATGATAAACTTTTTAAAATTAGAATAGAAAACATACAAGATAGTATAGTCATCTACCATGATATAAAAGTATCCCCCAATCTCTCACACACTGTCAAAACAACAACCAAATTCCTGCAACATGGGAAAATAAAAACAGTGTCAGTTTCATTATTTACTAAAAGTAATCAAGAATAAGTTAAGCGCGGAGAAACAATCGATATAAGCATACCAACTCTGGCACCAAAATCGAAGTTGTTCAATTTCTGGGTTATTATTTTCAACTCCTTTGTAGCATTCATAAGTTGGATAAGCATAGCCATGGATAAGCATAGCCAAAAACACTTCTGCCTTTACATCAAAGCACAAATAAAATCATTAAATTTCAAATATCACAAATGTAAATCATCAACATCATATAGATTCAAAATTTTATGACAGTGCAAAACATACACAAGCACCCAGGTAACGATTTGATAGTGAATGATTTGGATTCTAACGATTGAGGAGCGATTGGAAGGATTCCATTCATTGACATCGATTTGGAAGATTGGAAGATGAAGGACGAGAATGAAAGATTTGGATATTGAAAGATTCGAACGATGCATAGAAGGTTTAAAAGTTGAAGATGAACACGTTAATCGATCTGAGAGTGTTCATCCTATTTAAGGTTTTGCAAAATAAAATCGAGAAGATAACCGGATGTGGCTTACCACGATGAAGAGAGAAGATGGCCAGAGGTGGCTTATTCAGCGTCGCGGTGGCCGGAGCTGCTCCGTGAGGTGGCGGCAGGTTAGGATTTATAGGGGAGAAGTAAAGAGGTTTTGTGACTTTATAGTAGAGACCTGGAACATGATTTTAGATGATAAGTATTCCTATCTCTTTAGCCATTTGCTTATAAAAATATGGTATCTAATTTATTTTTTTGACAAAAAAATATGGTATCTATTAAATTATTATTTTTTTGTGAAAAGTTATCTATTAAGTTGTTTAGTGATTTGTAAAAAAAAAAATATGTTTGCGATGGATTGTTGAACGCTAATTATTGGTCTCCAATTCGGTCTCTATAGTAACCGATATAGTAACCAAAAAGTTTCTGGCTTTGAACTCCAAATAATGATCTCTAATTCGGTCTCTAAAGCGACCAATTTAATGGTTGCTAATTATCGGTCTCTAATTCGGTCTCCATAATTATGTAGCAACCGATATAGCGACCAATTTTTTTTAAAGTTTACGTTCAAAATATCAGTCTCTAAATCGGTCTCTATAGTGACCGAAATTTTTTGATCTCTAAATCGGTTGCTAAATGCGAGTTTTCTAGTAGTGTCTGGTAGATGAATGACACTCTGGTATAATTTTTTTTAGATGTTCTGTGCTGAACTGTTCTGCTGTTGTGTATGTTCTGCTCCTGTACTTCTTCACCCTCTGTTCTGCCGATTTGTCAAATTTGTGGCAAAAAGGGGGAGTAAAATTTGGTATGTTTTGGTTAAGATTCGATTAGTCTGCTGGTTGGTTTATCTGCACTGCTCTGGTTATGATATATCTTGTAGTGTAGTTTGGATGGAGTATGTAGAAGTGTGGTTCTGTGTGCTCTGATATATGCAGTTGTTTAGGGGGAGCTGAGTTGTATTATGCAGGGGGAGATGCTGGATACGATGTTCCAACATCCTATGCATGTGTGCAGGGGGAGTAGTAGTGTAAAATGCTGAAGCACTCTGTTCCACATCCTATAAAGTTTATTTTTCCTGACCATTGCTGGATACGATGTTCCAACATCCTATGCATGTGTGCAGGGGGAGTAGTAGTGTAAAATGCTGAAGCACTCTGTTCCACATCCTATAAAGTTTATTATTCCTGACCATTTAAGGCGACATAGTTGTTTCTGTGTTCCGCTGTTGCATGCCTCTCTGATAATCTTAAAAGATACATCTTATTCTTTTCTACTGTTCTCCATGAAGGAGTAATATGGAAACTGTTTTGAAGGATAGCTACTACTGATCTTTATACTTGTGTGTTTATGTTGAGAAAAAGAAATGTAGTTGAAGTATCTGTTTAAGTAGTATCTGTATGGTCATAATTTGTTTTAGCCAAAAATTTGCCAAAGGGGGAGTTTGTTGAGTCTTTGGTATTGGCTGCATTTTTGGTAAAATAAACTCTGTAGCAGGATGCTGGATCCGATGCCTCAAGCATTGCCTCAAGCATCATATCAGGTTCTGGAAGTGTTACTTGTGCGCCAAGCATGCGCGTTTTCCTTTATGCGCGTTTCTCTCTCATGAATCATATCTTTGAATATTTGGTTCAAGAATTAGATCAAGCTTATCCAGCCAGCTCATACGCGCGTTCAGGATCGCGCCTAACAGCAAGCTAGCACGCGCTAGACTTTGCCCTAAAATATTGAGGAAATATTTTAGGATCATATCTTTTATTTAAAAGATATGTTTGTTTTATTAAAAGATTTGTTTCAAGTATATCTTTATGTTTGTTACTGTATTTGTGGACAGCAAATATATTTGGGAAATATATCTTGCTTTGTTAAAGATTTACTCAAGAAATATTAAAAAGAAAAACAAATCTCTTTAGGGAGTCCATCTACACAATATCTTTTATGGAACAACTGTGATGTTTAGCTCTTAAGCCCATTCTAAATTGGCTATATAAAGGATGAAGCTAAACCTATTTGAAGTACCGAAGCCAAGAATATTCAAGATGTAGTCTTTAGGGTTTCGTGTCGTGTGTAGGCCTTGTGCCTTGTTGTGAGCCTTTCTTGTATCACCTTGATGCAAGCTTAGGACTGTTCTATCGAGTTATAAACTCTGTGTACCAACTCTTAGGAGGTTGGGGCTTTTAAGTTACTCAAAACCTTTAGGTACGAGTACTTTGTGTCATGGAAGTGTGACTTCTATTAGTGTGTTTTAAATCCTTGCTGTTCGTAAGGTTGTTATAGGAGGTGACCAGAGGTTGTCATATCTAGGAGTTCCTAGGTAGAATTAGCACGGGTAGTGTCTAAGTGAGAAGTTGTAAACGGGGCGTTTAGCTTTGAATTGGAACTGTCATAGTGGATTCACTCCTGGATTGGTATCCCCCAGACGTAGGTTGCTGTTTGCGCCGAACTGGGTTAACAAATAATCTGTGTTCTTTATTTGTTTTTATTTATTTGCTTTACACTATTGCGTGCGAGATCGGACACAGTGCTTAAGCATCGTGTAGAGCATCGTGCTTAGCGTGCCAGAAATTTCATGTAGCAATGTTAACATGGCTCCTATCAAATTTTCTTTCTAGTTGCCACATTTTAGTATTCAAATTATTTATTAATTATCGTGGTCTTTTCGTAATTCATTCATGAAACTAAGTGACTGTTGGTTGGGATACTAGAATCTTGATAATAATGTATGCATAAGATTTTTTTTCTTTAAGTGTAAGATAACTTGTCTATAAGATTTTGTTGTAATGTACTTCAACTTCTCCAAAATTGAGATTACTGACTCGTATGAGTCTTATCCAATATTATACTTACTTGATGATTATCTTGTCATAGAAAATTTTTATATATAATTTTTTTTCCACCTGCGTCAAAAGCATTGGGAAATTCCTGCATCATTCTGAAAAGTCTCGTATAAGAGATTAAAAATGTTAGATGACGATTAGAATATTTGAAACTAGGAAGTGGGAAGCGCTTGGGTAAAGTAAAGACAACTTTATTTTGGACACGAGGCATTCATTACAAAGCGTCTGAAATATATCAGTACACGCTTGATAAAGGCCATTTCTACAGGCCTTCGATGTAGGCCACCCCTGTGTTCTTCAACCAAACATTACCCTGGATGAGCTCTGTTACTGTAAACTTGCTTGCCTCTTCAGCACTTGTGATGATATGATAACCAGGCCAGTTCACTCTCTTGCTGATACCAGCACCGGGTCCACTGTTCAAGTACTCTCCGTAGTACAATGTTTCGAGAAAGTCCTTACTCGCGGCATCCCATTCAGCCCATCCTGTTGGGTCGATGTGGGTGCCTATTAAGGACTGCAGCACAACAGTCCTGGAGTATTTCTTCCATGGGCGGCCCAAGTAAGTTTTGATGGAGCCTTGCACAGCTTCGAGATCTGGGCTTGGTATTACATCACATTGCTGAATTGAAGTTGCAGTGTTCTGGTTTGGGTCTAGTCGACCTTGGGCTGTGACCATGTTTTTTTGGTTGTTCAGGGGCTTTCGGGCCACGAGTTGGCACTTCTGTAACACAACAGCTCCGTTTCCAAAGATAAAGTCGATGGTACCGGTAATGAAAGAGTCACGGTAAAATTGCCGGTTGGAGTGTGTGTAGAGAGTGTCTTGAAACGCGTCAATTTTGCAGCGGTTGATGACGGATTTATCCGAACCGACGCGGAGAGCAACAGCCTGGTGCTTTTCTGGGCCTGCGGTGTTTAGGAATGCAATGTCCTGAGCTATAAACCCATCCCCAACAGCAGCTACAAAACCAAATTATACAGGAATAATAATCGATGTCACAGAAAAATGGAAATGATAAATAGTAAATACAAAGGGAAAAGTCCATACCAACTGTTGCACTTTGGAAGGTGCCTGTTCCATCGACAACATTTAAGCTGCCTGTGATTATCGTTGCATCCGCACCATCACCCACGAGCATCACATTCGTCTTTTGACTACTGATGTCTACTTTCTCTTCGTAGGTTCCATTTTTCACATAGATAACATACCTTGTCTTACCTTTGTTGGGTGCAGATGCCACAGCCTCAGCCACAGTCTTGAACTTCCCGCTGCCGTCCTTAGCCACCACAACATTGGCCTGTATGTCCCCAGCTGAAGATTCCAAAAGCCTACGATCCTTACTTGTTACCCAAGAGGGAAAGTCCCCGTTCAATGATTCGTCAATGTATTTATCGTGACCCTTTGGAGGTAAAACGGCAACAAGCACGGCAAGAGAAGATCTAGCTCTGGATATCAAGTCCTGAAGATCACTTTCCATAACGGCCTGAGATGTACCTTCTAATCCATCCAAGCAAGTTGCATGGTTAGTGAGTACACTACTTAGCCATGTGTGTGCATCTTGCTGTGAGTCAGTGTTATCTTTTGTTAGAGTCAACACTGAGTCCCAAACTCTGTCCATGGACAAGTCCATTAGTTGCTCACAGACATTCAAAGCACTTTCCTCAATCGGGCTGTTAATTCGGCGTTTGATAACGTTAGCCGTGTCCATGGCTTTTTGAATGTGTGTGATGGATTTGGTTAATAAGGATATGAGTGTACTCAATTTGTGGTCTTTTGTGTTGGCCAAGGTTGAACCTTGAACTACTTCTAATACATGTGTTAAGCATGATTTTGTGTCAATAGCATGTTCACACACGTTGGGAGATGAGGAGAGGTTGAAGAAGGAGTTTGGTTTATTGAGATGAGAAACAATAAGGGCTGATGAGCTTATGATAGCAGCTAAAGAGAGGATTAACCAAAATGTTTTGGGAATGGATTTTCTAGGCTTGTCTAACAAAGACTGTTGAGTAGCCATACTGATGCTCACTGTGATCTTTGTTCACTGCATCAAACTATATATAGGCCAAAAATATTGTATTTTGAAGCTAAGAATTACTAATATAATGGCGCATGTGTTTTTCAATTTTTCATACAATTATTTTGTACCTTAAAGTCAAATAACTATCGACATGGTGCGATCCAAGTGATAGATGTTTAGATCCCTAACCATTTGATTAATTGTTTGATTCTTTTCCGGTGCATGTGTAAAAATAATGTTAGGAAAAGTCAACCCCTTTAATGTATCTAAGTTATCTTGTGGGATCCATTTTCCCAATTGCATATGGAGATATCTTAGCTTACCAAAAAAAGACTAAACTATACATTTGATCTTTTAAATTATTTTGTGGTTTTACTTTAGTCCCACAATTATTTTTTTTGTTCTATTTGGATCCTTTATTTTACTTCAGTTAATCATAATAGTCTTTTCTTTAGTTTTTAGGCCAAAACTTTAACTTTAACTTATCTTTCATAAACAACATCATAATTCATTCAAATTGGATTCATAAACCACAAAACAAGTCATGTTAACTGATGATGACAAAATTAGCAAGTGTACTAATCGTATCGTTAAGTAATAAATTTATAAAGTTCATATCCGCAGGGACTGTTTCAATCTCGACAAAACAATTATATCGTATTTAGGATGTAAATAATAAGGGGGGTTTGCTTGACAAAGTTTGTTGACAGAAAAGTAAACAAATAAAAAAAAATGATTTTTAGATTATTAAAAGTGTGATTAGATTCTTCGAATCCCTTCCTCTTCCTAATTTAGAATGAACCCGGACCTATATTGCAATTTCTCTCTTGTCGGCACGATGAATTAACAAAATCGTTCAAACCATGGTTAGTGACTGAGAACGCTTTCCTAAAATAATAACACCCTAATGTCTTAGGAGAATTCAAAATCGTAGAAAGTTTTATCGTACGTTAATTCTTTTATCACAATCAATAATCCGATATGTCTAAAGTCATTATTGACAGAACATTTTATCTCAGTTTCCAGTTCAATAGTTAGGGTTAGTAATCAATTGATTCCTAAAATCAGTTCGAAAGTGATCAAGTAACGAAAAGCATTAACACACAGAGATAACTGAATAACGACAAGATTAAAATTGAAATAATAAGCACCTCAGAAGTTCACATGTTCTAAATTGATCCGAGGAAGATCATCTATGAATCTAATCAATAAAAGACTTAGCTACTCATGATAGAAATTAACATAACAATTAAGTTGTAAAGACTATACATGAATCGGCGATGAAAAACCAGTTTGATTGAGTTCTTCAATGATGAGACACCGGAAAACTGCTCTCAATTTCGCTGGAATCCTGTTTTTCTTTCTAAAGCTGCGTACCCTTATTTCTGGTCAAAAGGTACTATTTATCTCCAAGAATTAACTCCAAATCGCGCCCCCACATAGACAAATCGCGTCCCTATTAAAATGCCAAGAATTTCTTACGTGAATCAACAACCATGCTTTTCCTTTGCTTGATGATGTCATGCCTTCACAAATAAATCCAAAGGAAATTAAGCTGACGTGCTGTGTTGCTCTTTGGTGTGGTCATCAAATCGCACCACTATGCATTGACCATAGGGACGCGAAGAAAACAGGAGTGAAGACTGAATCATTGCTTACAACAACTTCAATATTTTGTCTATGTATTTTTCTTCTTTTGCTTTTGGTCTTTACACTTCTTGATATGTCAATTGTTTCCAATATTCTTCTCAAAATGCTCCTAAAACTAAATAAAAACTTATAAAATCATAATAAATATTAGCAAATAATTGAGTATCATCACAACCCCAAACTTGAACTGTTATTTGTGCTCAAATGACAATGCCTGCCAAAACAAAATTGTCAGTAAATTAACAAATTAGTTTGCATGATAAAAATCTCATTAGCTTTTTCTTTTCATCCAGTAATGGAATCCGGTCTTTAACTTCAGCAATCCTGCTCAATCAACACCATGACTTTTAAACTTTGATCAGATTCAGTCCGATGTGAGTTCTACAAAATGCTCCAACTCAACATTTTCTCTCACTCACAAATTCTCTTGAAATCAAAGGGTAGTCACTCAATCGACGTGCAAATGCAATTTTACCATAAGCTTGAAAAAATTCTAAACGTCAATCAAAGTCATTACAACACACACATTTTTTTTTGAGGTCTTTAAGGGTTGTAATTTGGCTTGGGTAACAGTGGGATAAATTTGGATAAGTAGGCTAATATGAAGTTAGGTATCCGCTACTGATCTTGAAGAATTATCATTACCGGGGCTGAGTTTAATGATAGCTAGGTACTTCGAGAACTATATTATTTTTTCTCTTTTTTTTTTCAAGAGACCAATAATTGTTGGTGGTTCTCTTTTTTTTTTAACACATTTTTTTTTATTTTGACGTTCTCTAGTACCTCTACCCCAAACTTAATATGTTGCTAATTCCAGGAGCAACCCCAAACTTAAGACATTGGCAAGACAAGGGATTTTAAAGCTTCTACCTAACTCCATGAATGGTGCACAGATAAAAACTGTCAAGTCCAAGTGGCTTATTTTGTGGTTTGTCACAGAAAGAAAGGGAAATTTTTTTTTTAGGCTCAAAGTGGGTTAGCAAAGGATAAATAATATATAGGGTAGCTTGAAAAGGCTCAGAGTACCAAACAATTGTGCCTCTATGTGTGTACATGTAAAACCAATCAACAGTAAAGAATAGTCGCAAGTTCTAGAAAATATACAAAGCACGGATACACTCATAATATGTGAAAGAAATAGTATACCGTGGAATTTATTTGGCTCAAAGTGCTCACAGGCTGAGGTATCTGAAGGTTTAACCGGTTCATATTGCAAAACTCCTCATTCCTACTCGTCTCTCCGTCTTTAGAACCATAGTGTTTTCGTGAGCAATCATACGTTCATTAATCTTTTGTATGCAAGCGGACGAGATTTGGATCATGCAAACTCAGATGTTCCTACACTGAAAATTCTGAAAAGACATAAAAACATCACACTTAATAATAAACAAGAAACAAAATACATGAACCTCAGAGGTTGTCAGCAGATGACATCAATTTTATTTTATTTTTTTGCTTTTTTTTAATAGAAAAATAAAGACTAAAAATAAAATTATATTTGATGGGTTGTCTCCCATTAAGCGCTTCTTTACCGTCATTAGCTTGACTCCTTGACCATCGTTAGGGTGGCATATACGATAGAAAGAACACATCATTCTTCTTATTCCTCTCGTTTGGTAAAAATTCCATGAACTTCGCATAGAGAATCAAGTGTTCCCATGCTCCAACAACTAAGCTCTTGGAATATACACTCTCCCACCTTAGAGAATAATGAAACTTCTTTTGCAAGGGGCTTTTTGCGCTAATCTCCATTGGTTGAGACTCACATGTCACATAAAGATCTAGGTTCCTCACTCTTCTCATGCCATTCTTCTTTGTTTTCAAAGTTTCTTCTTTTACACCAATAGCATGATGTTCCATCTCCATCTCAACCAACTTCTCACACAAATTTGCTTTCTCCATGAGATTACCACATTGCACTTCAAATCTACCACAGGGTAATTTATTGGACCTCCAGAATTCATCCAAAATACTTTCGAGCTGTGAATTGTAATTGATCATGATCACTTGTGGCTCTTCATGCTTACTACAAGGTTTCTCATTATCTTCACAACCATGATTCTGATCACAATAAACACATCTCTCCTTTAGCCTCTTGATATCGATCTCCCTATATCTTTCCTCAAGTCTTGATCTTAATATTTGATAACGAAGAATATCTATTTCTTCATTATCAATCAATATATTCTTATACCATATTCCTGTCATTACTACAAAACTCAAAGAAACTTTTCCGTAGCAAAGCACAATGAAATAAACATGAAGATCACAACGATTTTTTTTTATATATATTTAAAAATAAAATGAAAATAACATAAAATAATAAATAAAAATCCTAAACAAAATAAATTGCCTTATCAAAATTAATCAACGATCCCGGCAACGGCGCCAAAAACTTGATGACAAAATTAGCAAGTGTACTAATCGTATCGTTAAGTAATAAATTTATAAAGTTCGTATCCGCAGGGATTGTTTCAATCTCGACAAAACAATTATATCGTATTTAGGATGTAAATAATAAGGGGGGTTTGCTTGGCAAAGTTTGTTGACAGAAAAGTAAACAAATAAAAAAAAATGATTTTTAGATTATTAAAAGTGTGATTAGATTCTTCGAATCCCTTCCTCTTCCTAATTTAGAATGAACCCGGACCTATATTGCAATTTCTCTCTTGTCGGCACGATGAATTAACAAAATCGTTCAAACCATGGTTAGTGACTGAGAACGCTTTCCTAAAATAATAACACCCTAATGTCTTAGGAGAATTCAAAATCGTAGGAAGTTTTATCGTACGTTAATTCTTTTATCACAATCAATAATCCGATATGTCTAAAGTCATTATTGACAGAACATTTTATCTCTGTTTCCAGTTCAATAGTTAGGGTTAGTAATCAATTGATTCCTAAAATCAGTTCGAAAGTGATCAAGTAACGAAAAGCATTAACACACAGAGATAACTGAATAACGACAAGATTAAAATTGAAATAATAAGCACCTCAGAAGTTCACATGTTCTAAATTGATCCGAGGAAGATCATCTACGAATCTAATCAATAAAAGACTTAGCTACTCATGATAGAAATTAACATAACAATTAAGTTGTAAAGACTATACATGAATCGGCGATGAGAAACCAGTTTGATTGAGTTCTTCAATGATGAGACACCAGAAAATTGCTCTCAATTTGGATGGAATCCTGTTTTTCTTTCTAAAGCTGCGTACCCTTATTTCTGGTCAAAAGGTACTATTTATCTCCAAGAATTAACTCCAAATCGCGCCCCCACCACATAGACAAATCGCGTCCCTATTAAAATGCCAAGAATTTCTTACGTGAATCAACAACCATGCTTTTCCTTTGCTTGATGATGTCATGCCTTCACAAATAAATCCAAAGGAAATTAAGCTGACGTGCTGTGTTGCTCTTTGGTGTCTTTGGTGTGGTCATCAAATCGCACCACTATGCATTGACCATAGGGACGCGAAGAAAACAGGAGCGAAGACTGATTCATTGCTTACAACAACTTCAATATTTTGTCTATGTATTTTTCTTCTTTTGCTTTTGGTCTTTACACTTCTTGATATGTCAATTGTTTCCAATATTCTTCTCAAAATGCTCCTAAAACTAAATAAAAACTTATAAAATCATAATAAATATTAGCAAATAATTGAGTATCATCACAACCCCAAACTTGAACTGTTACTTGTCCTCAAGTGACAATGCCTGCCAAAACAAAATTGTCAGTAAATTAACAAATTAGTTTGCATGATAAAAATCTCATTAGCTTTTTCTTTTCATCCAGTAATGGAATCCGGTCTTTAACTTCAGCAATCCTGCTCAATCAACACCATGACTTTCAAACTTTGATCAGATTCAGTCCGATGTGAGTTCTACAAAATGCTCCAACTCAACATTTTCTCTCACTCACAAATTCTCTTGAAATCAAAGGGTATTCACTCAATCGACGTGCAAATGCAATTTTACCATAAGCTTGAAAAAATTCTAAACGTCAATCAAAGTCATTACAACACATACATTTTTTTTCGAGGTCTTTAAGGGTTGTAATTTGGCTTGGGTAACAGTGGGATAAATTTGGATAAGTAGGCTAATATGAAGTTAGGTATCCGCTACTGATCTTGAAGAATTATCATTACCGGGGCTGAGTTTAATGATAGCTAGGTATTTCGAGAACTATATTATTTTTTCTCTTTTTTTTTTTTCAAGAGACCAATAATTTTTGGTGGTTCTCTTTTTTTTTAACACATTTTTTTTATTTTGACGTTCTCTAGTACCTCTACCCCAAACTTAATATGTTGCTAATTCCAGGAGCAACCCCAAACTTAAGACATTGGCAAGACAAGGGATTTTAAAGCTTCTACCTAACTCCATGAATGGTGCACAGATAAAAACTGTCAAGTCCAAGTGGCTTATTTTGTGGTTTGTCACCGAAAGAAAGGGAAATTTTTTTTTTAGGCTCAAAGTGGGTTAGCAAAGGATAAATAATATATAGGGTAGCTTGAAAAGGCTCAGAGTACCAAACAATTGTGCTTCTATGTGTGTACATGTAAAACCAATCAACAGTAAAGAATAGTCGCAAGTTCTAGAAAATATACAAAGCACGGATACACTCATAATATGTGAAAGAAATAGTATACCGTGGAATTTATTTGGCTCAAAGTGCTCACAGGCTGAGGTATCTGAAGGTTGAACCGGTTCATATTGCAAAACTCCTCATTCCTACTCGTCTCTCCGTCTTTAGAACCATAGTGTTTTCGTGAGCAATCATACGTTCATTAATCTTTTGTATGCAAGCGGACGAGATTTGGATCATGCAAACTCAGATGTTCCTACACTGAAAATTCTGAAAAGACATAAAAACATCACACTTAATAATAAACAAGAAACAAAATACATGAACCTCAGAGGTTGTCAGCAGATGACATCAATTTTATTTTATTTTTTTGCTTTTTTTTTAATAGAAAAATAAAGACTAAAAATAAAATTATATTTGATGGGTTGTCTCCCATTAAGCGTTTCTTTACCGTCATTAGCTTGACTCCTTGACCATCGTTAGGGTGGCATATACGATAGAAAGAACACATCATTCTTCTTATTCCTCTCGTTTGGTAAAAATTCCATGAACTTCGCATAGAGAATCAAGTGTTCCCATGCTCCAACAACTAAGCTCTTGGAATATACACTCTCCCACCTTAGAGAATAATGAAACTTCTTTTGCAAGGGGCTTTTTGCGCTAATCTCCATTGGTTGAGACTCACATGTCACATAAAGATCTAGGTTCCTCACTCTTCTCATGCCATTCTTCTTTGTTTTCAAAGTTTCTTCTTTTACACCAATAGCATGATGTTCCATCTCCATCTCAACCAACTTCTCACACAAATTTGCTTTCTCCATGAGATTACCACATTGCACTTCAAATCTACCACAGGGTAATTTATTGGACCTCCAGAATTCATCCAAAATACTTTCGAGTTGTGAATTGTAATTGATCATGATCACTTGTGGCTCTTCATGCTTACTACAAGGTTTCTCATTATCTTCACAACCATGATTCTGATCACAATAAACACATCTCTCCTTTAGCCTCTTGATATCGATCTCCCTATATCTTTCCTCAAGTCTTGATCTTAATATTTGATAACGAAGAATATCTATTTCTTCATTATCAATCAATATATTCTTATACCATATTCCTGTCATTACTACAAAACTCAAAGAAACTTTTCCGTAGCAAAGCACAATGAAATAAACATGAAGATCACAACGATTTTTTTTTTATATATATTTAAAAATAAAATGAAAATAACATAAAATAATAAATAAAAATCCTAAACAAAATAAATTGCCTTATCAAAATTAATCAACGATCCCCGGCAACGGCGCCAAAAACTTGATGACAAAATTAGCAAGTGTACTAATCGTATCGTTAAGTAATAAATTTATAAAGTTCGTATCCGCAGGGATTGTTTCAATCTCGACAAAACAATTATATCGTATTTAGGATGTAAATAATAAGGGGGGTTTGCTTGGCAAAGTTTGTTGACAGAAAAGTAAACAAATAAAAAAAAATGATTTTTAGATTATTAAAAGTGTGATTAGATTCTTCGAATCCCTTCCTCTTCCTAATTTAGAATGAACCCGGACCTATATTGCAATTTCTCTCTTGTCGGCACGATGAATTAACAAAATCGTTCAAACCATGGTTAGTGACTGAGAACGCTTTCCTAAAATAATAACACCCTAATGTCTTAGGAGAATTCAAAATCGTAGGAAGTTTTATCGTACGTTAATTCTTTTATCACAATCAATAATCCGATATGTCTAAAGTCATTATTGACAGAACATTTTATCTCTGTTTCCAGTTCAATAGTTAGGGTTAGTAATCAATTGATTCCTAAAATCAGTTCGAAAGTGATCAAGTAACGAAAAGCATTAACACACAGAGATAACTGAATAACGACAAGATTAAAATTGAAATAATAAGCACCTCAGAAGTTCACATGTTCTAAATTGATCCGAGGAAGATCATCTACGAATCTAATCAATAAAAGACTTAGCTACTCATGATAGAAATTAACATAACAATTAAGTTGTAAAGACTATACATGAATCGGCGATGAGAAACCAGTTTGATTGAGTTCTTCAATGATGAGACACTAGAAAACTGCTCTCAATTTGGATGGAATCCTGTTTTTCTTTCTAAATCTGCGTACCCTTATTTCTGGTCAAAAGGTACTATTTATCTCCAAGAATTAACTCCAAATCGCGCCCCCACATAGACAAATCGCGTCCCTATTAAAATGCCAAGAATTTCTTACGTGAATCAACAACCATGCTTTTCCTTTGCTTGATGATGTCATGCCTTCACAAATAAATCCAAAGGAAATTAAGCTGACGTGCTGTGTTGCTCTTTGGTGTGGTCATCAAATCGCACCACTATGCATTGACCATAGGGACGCGAAGAAAACAGGAGTGAAGACTGAATCATTGCTTACAACAACTTCAATATTTTGTCTATGTATTTTTCTTCTTTTGCTTTTGGTCTTTACACTTCTTGATATGTCAATTGTTTCCAATATTCTTCTCAAAATGCTCCTAAAACTAAATAAAAACTTATAAAATCATAATAAATATTAGCAAATAATTGAGTATCATCAACTGATAAACAACAACTCATGTTAAGTCATTTTAGAGTCTAACAACATCATAATTCATTCAAATTGGCTTCATAAACATTACATTAATATTATTTCAATATATGTTATGACTCCAAAAGGAGTTGACATGAGTTTTTATCGATTAACATGAATTGTGTTGTTGTTTATGACACATAGGCTGGAGTTGACGTTTTAGCTAGAAAACTAACAGAAAAAACTAATGTGAACAATTTAAGTTAAAGGACCAAATTTGTAATTTAACCTAAAATGAAACATTTGATTTAACCTAAGATCTGTATAATTGATATCTAACATGTGATTAATTTCCCTGCCACAAAAAAAGTATATTTCTTATATCTTGTCTGATGTGATTTATAAGTTTGATCCTTTGAAGGAAAATTCCATGTGGTGCAGTCATAGTCATACTTTTGCAATAATAAATATTTGTCACAAAATACTTGATCTATTCAATATATCAATACAATATTTTACGATTTTATCATCTAATCATTACTACTTTATGATGACTCTCAAGTAAGTCATCAATATTTATTAAGGACAATTAAGTTAAAGTCACATTTTACCTCTATAATTATTACACTTTTCTTAAATTGTGTAAAATGATTAAACTTGTCATCTAATATATTAGGACGGAGGAAGTAAAATGAATGTGGAAGACATTATTACTGTCGCGTGCATACATTTTATTAGGAGAGAGGTGAGTGAGGTATTATGAAAGTTGCTATGAGTTTGTAAGGAGAAAAGCTCTCTCTGGATTATGAGCTTAGCTCTGGTAGGAGTTCATAGAACTCTCTTTTCTGTTATTACATTACATCCATTGTACTCACATTTCTACTGTTTCATATATTCTGTATTCTGTGGTTTCCATCGGTGTATATTGCTCTTAGGCATTCTCATTTTATATTTTCATACGTTGCGTTTGTGTTTTGGAAATATAAATTTAATCTGCTTTTAAATTAAATTTAAACCATTCTGCACTTTTAATATTGAATTATGGAAATTTAGTCCCTCAAATTTGCAAAATGGAAATTAGTCCCTCAATTTAGTCCTTTTTCCAAATATAGCACCATAATTTTAAAGATTTTATGCTTATCTATCTCAATGCAACAAGAGACTTATAAGGTCAATACATAGGTTTTCATGATTTTAACGGATGTTAACTAAAGAGATATTTTGAGGGACTAAATTGACTGATGATGTTCTTTAATATGAAGGACTAATTTTCTATTTTTAATTTCATACATTTGAGAGACTAAGTTGCTCGACCATTACAAATTTGAGAACCAAAAAGTTCATTTACTCCTACGTGTTCCTTTTCTAATGTGATATAATGATGTTGGATCATGTAGTACTATATTTGCATGAAAGTAATAGAATAATGGCTCTTTTCGCTGATAGTCCAAGAGTAGCAGAGAGAATTTGAACAAACTGGTATTTCGAGCGATCCACAATTAATAACACTGGCCGGTCCCTCTACAAGACATGCCACAGCGGAGCACTTAGTGTAGCGGCCAGAGTGGTTGCTACGGCGTCAATAGCGCCACACCTCATAATGAGTTCAAAAGTCCCATTCATGCAATTAAAAAACATCATAACAGCATTTAGCATTTAGAATTTTATGTGTGTAGTATAAATTATGGGCAAGGTATCCATGCTTTTGATTAACAAACTTGTAGTTTGGAAACTTATTTTTGTTTATTTTCATATTAATGGATTAATAAACTGCTATTATTAGGTGTCAAATTTGATGTTTGTGTTTTCAGTGTTATAGATTGTGCATTAGTTGCTTGACATGGTGTGTGTGCGCGCATGCACGCGTGTAATATTTGTGAATAGATGATTTTTGGAGGTGGGCCTTTAGAGTACCACTCAATTCCCGACAATTTATGGTCCTGTTAAAATGACTGCTCTTTTTGTTTCCCTTGAGGAAAATGTGCAAGTATAACAATCATGAGCATACAACAAAATAGAGATTTGGACCTTTGCTTTCAAAATATAATATTGGTTTTTTTTTTTGCATGATTAATTTTTTGGTTTATTTTCAGGTTGTTACTGACTAGTGACTACAAAGGCAGTCAATTTTCTGGATGGTTTGGAAAAATGCATGCACAGTTGGCCTTAGTTTCAAACAATGCTTTGTTTTTACAGGTTAGATTTTTGTTACTCAAATTGATATCTAACATGTGATGAATTTCCCTACAAAAAAAAGCATATTTCACATCTCTTGTCATATGCGATTTATAGTATTAGTATGTCTGCCGGTGGAGTTGTACCATTTGACATAAGTTGTATCTTTTGAAGGAAAATACCATGTGGTGGCGGGGGAGGAGGGGTTGTGTAGTCATATTCATACTTTTGCAATTTCTTGTAGTCCTCACTCTTTTAAGGTGACATTTAAGGTGAGAAAGTAGTAAATTTTCTCATATTGGACAAGTGCTTTTTGGCAATTAGATTAAATAAAGAATAAAGTGTTACTAAGATTTCTTTCTCAGACTCAAATCTAACCACCATTCTTTGAAAATGTGTTGTAAATCGGAGATGGACGGTTAGATTTGAAAAGAGGGATTTGAAAGTTTAAAGATTTATTATAAAACACAAAAGAGAAGAGGTGAAAAGGATTACTGAAAATTTGAGGGGATTTGAGGTTGTATTGTTGGGTGATTAACATTGTTGTTCTGAAATAAACCAAGCAAACATAACCCACAATTATTATTTTTCCTTGTTGTTCTGAGTATTGATTTTGCAAGTGTTACTTAATTTGATTGGCTGTGCTATATCTATCACTGAAGTAGTTTTACAATTATGAAGTAGTATATACACTCTTGGGATTAGGCGTGTGTTGGTGTCAGACACGACATTGACACCGACATTTATGATTACATTGAATTATATTATTTTCTCAAATTATTATTGATGTTGACGTGCTAGTGTTCGTATTGTGTCTGGTATCCGTCTCTGTGTTTGTGCTTCATAGTTTACAAATCTTTTCTGCCATGCAATATTCTCTGATTTGGTTAGTATTTTTATTCAGTGTTAGAATTCATATTGTGTATATTGCTATTAGGCATTTTCATTTAATTTTCATATGTTGGGTTTTGGAAATATAAATTTAATTTGCTCTTAAATTAAAAAAAATTAGTTTTCAGTTGTATAATTTAATCTATGTTGTTTTTCAAATGCAGGAGGATTACATTGCATGAAGCAAATGCAATGTAAGCATACTTATTTATATTTTGCAGCTCCATAAGGCATGAAGCAACTATTGTTATTTATGTATAAGATCAGCCACATTGGTTATTTAGTGAATTTTATTAATGGTTGAATCCCCTCAACTCAAGAACTTCGGTGAAGTTGCAGCTTGCGATATAGTACTGTGTCCTGACTAACACTGCTGCATGGCGAAATTTGAACAAACCGCTATTGTTCCGTGATACATTATTTTAGTACAAATTATTGTGAAATAGCAGCTATAGCAATGTTATGTAGCGGAATTTGAACAACTTGATATTTTCAGCGATCCACAATTGATAACACTGGTGCCGCTACAAGACATGCCGCAGCAGAGCACTAAGTGTGTAGCAGCCATAGCAGTTGCTACGGCGGCAATAGCGCCACACCTCATAACGAGTTCAAAAGTTCCAAAAGATTCCTTCAAATTAAACATCAGAGTTTCTAGATTGAGGTAATTTAGGAATTTAGCAATTAAAAAGCATCTCGGCAGCATTTGTGCTTCTCCTCTCTCACCCCGTCCCATTCATGCAATTAAAAAACATCATAACAGCATTGATCATTTAGAATTTTGTGTGTACTATAAATTATATAAACTGTATAAAATTTCAAAATAGTATCTGCTATTCTGCTATCCCTCTATAGCGTTTTTGGGGTCGGCTTCTTTGCTCCGCTATCCGAGATTGATAACATATCAGGCAAGAAATCCATGCTTTTGTGTAATGGTTGAAGAAAACCAGGGGAATAACCAGGAAAATGTGTAAGAATAAGAATCACCAGCATGCAACAAAAAGAGATTTAGACCTTTATTTTCAAAATATAATACTGTTTTTTTTTTGTGCATTTTTATTTTCAGGTTATTACTGACTACAAAGGCGGTCAATTTTCTGGATGGTTTGTAAAAATGTATGCACAGTTGGCTTTAGTTTCAAACGATGCTTTGTTTTTACAGGTTAGATTTTTATTACTCAAATTGAATAGGTACATAGTATGTAGCAACGTTAACATGGCTCCTATCAATTTTCTTTTTCTAGTTGCCACATTTTGGTTTTCAAATTATTTATCAAATAGCTTGATTTTTCATAATTCATCCATGAAACAAAGTGACAATTGGTTAGGATACTAGAATCTTGATGATAATGTATGCGTAAGATTTTTTTTCTTTAAGTGTAAGAAAACTTGTCTATAAGATCTTGTTGTAAATTTGTAATGTACTTCAACTACTACAAAATTGAGATTACCAACTCTTATGAGTCTTATCCAATATTATGCTTACTTGGTGATTATCTTTGTAAGGATATAATTATATGGATCTCAATATGGCCAGATAATTTATGGTTTAATAGTAGGCAGGAATTTGAATGTATCTCTTGTCATGGAAAAATTATATATGATTTTTTTCCCACCTTCGGCAAATGCATTGGGAGATTTCTGCATCATTCTGAGAAGTCTATTGTAACAAGACTAAAAATTTTCATTGACGATTAAATTATTTAAAACTAGGAAGTGGGAAGCACTTGGGCAAAGATAAGACAAGTTTATTTTCGACACAAGGCATTCATTACAACACCAATAGAAAAGAATATTGTAACATCCTGCCATTAAGCATAATATTTCGGTTTTATTTCCTGCAAAGCGTCTGAAACATATCAGTACGCGCTTGCCAGAGCCGATTTCTACAAGCCGGCAATGAAGGCCACACCTGTGTTCTTCAACCAAACATTACCTTGGATGAGCTGTGTTACTGTAAACTTGCTTGCCTCTGCAGCATTTTTTATGATATGATAACCAGGCCAGTTCACTCTCTTGCCGATACCAGCACCGGGTCCACTGTTCTGATACTCTCCGTAATACAATGTTTGGAGAAAGTCCTTACTTGCATCATCCCATTCAGACCATCCTGTTGGGTCGATGTGGTTTCCTATCAAGGATTGCAACACAACAGTCCTGGAGTATTTCTTCCATGGGCGGCCTAGGTAAGTTTTGATGGATCCTATCACAGGTTTGAGGTCAGTGCTCGGTATTATGTCACATTGCTGAATTGAAGTTGCAGTGTTCTGGTTTGGGTCTAATCGACCTTGGGCTGTGACCATGTTTTTTTGGTTGCTCATAGGCTTTCGCGCTACGAGTTTGCTCTTCTGGAACACAACAGCTGCGTCTCCAAAGATAAAGTCTATGGTACCGGTAATGAAGGAGTCGCGGTAAAATTGTCGGTTGGAGTGTGCATAGAGCGTGTCTTGAAATGCGTCAATTTTGCAGCGGTTGATGACCGATTGATCAGAGCCGACACGGAGAGCAACTGCCTGGTGCTTTTGTGGGCCGGCCGTGTTTTGGAATCCAATGTCTTGAGCTATAAACCCATCTCCAACAGCCGCTACAAAACCAAATTATACATTAATAAAAATCACTGTTATAGAGAAATGAAAATGGTAAATATAGAAAATGGAAAAAATTCATACCAACAGTTGCACTTTGGAAGGTGCCTGTTCCATCAACTGCATTTAAGCTTCCTGTGATTATTGTTGCATCCATACCATCACCCACGAGCATCACATTCGTCTTTTGACTACTGATATCTACATTCTCTTTGTAGATTCCCTTTTTCACATAGATAACATACCTTGTCTTACCTTTGTTGGGTGCAGATGCCACAGCCTCAGCCACAGTTTTGAACTTCCCGCTCCCGTCCTTAGCCACCACAACATTGGCCTGTATGTTGCCAGCTGAAGACTCCAAAAGCCTCCGATCCTTACTTGTTACCCAAGAGGGAAAGTCTCCATTCAGTGATTCATCAATGAATTCGTCGTGATCCTTTCGAGGTAAAACAGCAACAAGCACGGCAAGAGAAGATCTAGCTCTGGATATCAAGTCCTGAAGATCACTTTCCATAACGGCCTGAGATGTACCTTCTAATCCATCCAAGCAAGTTGCATGGTTAGTGAGTACACTACTTAGCCATGTGTGTGCATCTTGCTGTGAGTCAGTGTTATCTTTAGTTAGAGTCAACACTGAGTCCCAAACTCTGTCCATGGACAAGTCCATTAGTTGCTCACAGACATTCAAAGCACTTTCCTCTTTCGGGCTGTTAATTCGACGTTTGATAACATTAGCCGTGTTCATGGCTTTTTGAATGTGTGTGGTAGACTTTGTTAATAAGGATATAAGTGTATCAAATTTGTGGTCTTTTGTGTTGGCCAAGGTTGAACCTTGAACTGCTTCTGATACATGAGTTAAGCATGAATTTGTATCAATAGCATGTTCACACAGATTCGGAGCTGAGGAGAGGTGTAAGAAGGAGATTGGTTTGTTGAGATGAGAAAAAATAAGAGCTGATGAGCTTATGATAGCAACTAAAGAGAGTATTAACCAAAATGTTTTTGGAATGGATTTTCTAGGCTTGTCTAGCAAAGATTCATTGGTAGCCATACTGATAAGATGGTGCTGGTTACTTACTCACTATGATCTTTGTTTGCTTCAGCTTCCTTATATAGACCAAAATATGTTATATTTTAATTTGTAGACAAAATTATAAATCCATGGACCGGTTTTTTATTTTTATAGTTGTTGATATTTTTAAATTAGCATAATTGAGCTCTAGCACGTGATTAATTTTATATTATATATCTAGCATACGTCTTTGTAAGCTCACTGTATGACTGCCAATGGATTTGGACTTAATGGTCTTCATGGTTAATATTATTATTTTCTGTAACAAAAGTCTGCATTACTAGTGTAGTAGTGTGCCATGTGCAAACATTTTGATTTTATGCTTTTGCATCAATAACTAGGAGATACGATAAACATAAGGAAAATGATAAATGGTGCTCCTGGAGCAATGGTTAAGGATACAAAAATGATAAAATATTTTTGGAAATAGTGTATTCAATGCATTGAAGTGCTAAAAAAGAATATATTTTCTATTGAAAACTTTTGCTTTTATTTTTATTTTTGTATCCTTAACTATTGTCCCAGGAGCATCTTTTAGCATGACCCTAAACATAAACGTTTATTCGAAGTGGAGAAGATATTAATTAAGTAGACTTTAAAGTGCTCCAAAAGGCACAAGTTATTTATATATATGTAGAGCCATCTGCATATTCAATGCATTGAAGTGCTAAAAAAGAATATATTTTCTATTGAAAACTTTTGCTTTTATTTCTATTTTTGTATCCTTAACTATTGCCCCAGGAGCATCTTTTAGCATGACCCTAAACATAAACGTTTACTCGAAGTGGAGAAGATATTAATTAAGTAGACTTTAAAGTGCTCCAAAAGGCACAAAGTTATTTATATATATGTAGAGCCATCTGCATATTTGTTATGTTGTGACTGCAATATTTTACTGAATGCATGTAATCCAATCAAGATGCCCATGCAATCATGCAGCAAGGCGTCGAGAACTATCTGATTAAGATCAAATGGTCTTGATTTATAAATAGTGTTTTATAAATTATTAAATAAAAATTATTTTTTTTTTCTGACCGTATGGTTTTAATCACATGGCTAAAAACTCAATGACTATGTGACTACGCCATTTTACTGAAGGCATGCAATCCATTTTTGTTTATACTCCCTCCATTTTAAATATAAGATAAAAAAAGCCATTCTTGGGGTAGCCGGTAAGGTAGATACTAAGGCTCTATTTGGTAAAAAATAGTGGATAGCTGATAAGCTAGCTTAGAGCGGATCAGTGGCGGAACCAGAAAAATTATAGTGGGTGGGCCGAAAAATAGTCAATCTATTTTCAAATTGAATTTTTTGGTCCTTCTATTTTCATATGTTACAATTTTGGTACCAACAATCTATATTTTTACTCTAAAAATTGTGATTTTTGGCCATTAAGGTGATTTATTGTCTCAAACATTGAATATAAAGATGAAATATCAAATTTAACCCAAAATTCAAATTTTTTTGGCATTAAAATTCGCTATTTTTACAGCAAAAAAGAAAAAAAAAACATTGAGATAAGCCTAAAATTGCAACAAATATCAAAATACGGGACTTAAAAAATTAAATATTAATTAAACATATTTTTTTATGTCATTTCATATTTATATAGGCTAGTTCAATTATTAGTTTTAACTAATATTTACACTAATACTTGAAGTAATATGTGTACCGAGTTACTTATAATGACCAATAATAAACTCTAAATTAATATTTAGATTAATATTTGTACAAATATGTATACTAAAAGACTTAAAATAATTAATAATACATTTAAATTAATACTCCACATATAAAAAAAAAAAAATTGAGGTGGGGGTGGGCCGTGGCCCATCTCAGCCCACCCCTAGGTCCGCCACTGGAGCGGATGAGCTTATAGCGGATATCTTATAAGCTAGTTTTTAGCTTATAGCGAATAATCTAGCTGATTGAATTTGTAGTGTTTGGTAAAATAGCGGTTGAATTAGCTTATAAGTACGAAATGACGTAAAAAAGATATGTTTAATTAATATTTTATTTTTTTCAAGTAAGATGATAAGGGTAAAATTGGAAGAAAAGATAATAAGTTATAAGCTCATAAGCTACTTGAAATAGCATTTGAAAAATAAGCTATAAGCTATTTTTAAAAACGGTTACCAAACAGAACTTTTAACTTATAAGCTAAAAGCTATAAGCTAGCTTATTTGCATTACCAAACAGAGCCTAAATAGTACCTATCCACAAATAATAATCATAATTGATTAGGTAAAAATCTGTATTTTGGACACGAATATATGGATAATTTTATTAAAATGATATAATGATTTATAATTGACCAATTTATTCTTAAAAAAATTACGGGTAACAAACACGAGTACTTGGATATATATCCAGATGATATGAGCACGTGTACAAGATTATTATCCATACAAATATGAATCTAGATACTGTTGACACTAAAACCAAAAATCGGTGTAAACAAATACAAATATTTTTTTAACTGCGATTACGGAAATGAGTACTATTGTACCTACTCATTGTCATCTCTATTGTAATCTTTGTTTACTTCATCAAACTAATATATAGACCCAAAAGTATGGTAGTTTCATGATAAGGATTACAAATCCAATGGGCACGTGTTTTTCATTTTTTTTATACAATTATTTTGTACCTTACAGTTGAATAACTATCAACATAGTGTGATCTAAGTGGTAAATGCTTTGATCCCTAACCATTTGATCAAGTGTTCGATTCTTGGTCGGTGCATGTGTAAAAATGATATGTTGGGAGAATTCCATTTGTATCTCAATTATTTTGAGGGATTAGTCTTTCCAATTGTATATGAAGATATCTTAGCTTACCAAAAAAATGTTAATTTAAGCATTCGGTCTTTTAATTATTTTTTGTTATATTTTGACCTCTTAACTTTTATATTATTGGTTAGTCATATTTGTCATTTCCATCCTAACTTTCATAAAAAACAACACAATTCATGTTAACCGGTAAACAACAATATAAACATAATTCATTTTACAGTCTAACAACATCGTAATTCAGTCATATTGTGTTGATTTATGACTCCAAAATAAGTTAACATTGAGTTGTTGTTTATCAATTACATGAATTGTGTTGGAAGGTTGGAGTTAATGTTTTACTCTGAAAATTAATAGAAAAGATTAATGCGACCAACAAAAATAAAGTTAAAGGATCAAAATAAACAAAAAAAAAATTATGGAATCAAAGTGAAACAACAAAATAAGATAAGAGACCAAATACATAATTTAACCGAAAATCTATATAATTGATACTTCGCATTTAACATGTGATTAATTTTTCCCAAAAAAAATGCATAAAGTGATTAATTTCATATCATCTTGTCTGGTGCAATTCATAATAAATAAGCACTAAAGTATGCCTGCTGGTGGAGTTGTACTTGTACCATTGGTCATGGAGTTGTACCATTCGTCATAATTTTGATTCTTTGAAGGAGATGGGGTTGCTGTGTAGTCATGTTCACACTTTTGCTTTTTCTTGTATTATTGCTTGCATATATGTGTCCATGGAAATTAAATTCTAATATGGATTACTTGCCTATTAATATTTAAAAAATATTTAAAATATTATTGATAATATATATTATTGTTTGAAAATATAGTTTAATATTTATTCTCTTTTCATGATTGTAATTTGATATAATAATTTAATTGATATTGGTTTGATTAAAATAACATATAAATAACATTGTAATTCGTATTAAATCGATGTTAATAATATAATTTCTGATAAAACATTATTCCACGGTGTCCCATTTGTTGTAACATTAACCTTATCAATTATCATTACAAACACCGTCTAAATGTTTCCTTCTTAAATGAAAGTGGAAGACATTATTGCTGAAATGCTGTCGCGTGCATGCACTTTATTTTCTCACATGCACGAATGATCAGCACACGTTGAGTAAGAAATAAATTGGATGACATTAGTAAACACATTTGAGTCCTTTTAAAAAAAAACTAGTAGGTAACCCGTCCTAACGTTACGCGTTTTTTTGATTTAGTTACCAATTTTTAAAGTTACAACTTGATGAAAAAATTATATGTAATTTATACATTTTTTAGTATTTTTTCCGTATGTGATAGTATATTTTATCCAGTGGATAATCTATTTAGTACAATATAGTTAAATGTTTCCCGGTGCATTTTTATTTATATGACGGTTATTTTTAAAATTGTATCACTTATAATTTTTTCCGTATGTGATAGTAAATTTTGTCCAGTGTATAATTTATTTAGTACATTATAGTTAAATGTTTCCTGTATTAGTGTATTATTACTTATAGGATAGTTATTTTTAAAATTGTATCACTTATAATTTTTTTCGTATGTTATAGTATATTTTGTCCAGTGTATAATTTATTTAGTACATTATAGTTAAATGTTTCTCGTATTAGTACATTATTATTTATATAATAGTTATTTTATAAATTGTATCACTTATAATTTTTTCCGTATGTGATTGTATATATTTTTTCAGTGTATAATTTATTTATAATTTTGAGAAATTCAAAACATAATACGGTAGAAAAGATTAAAGATGAGACATACTATATCCTTCAAGGATAAAATAATACGGCAGAAAAATATAATTCTCTAAACCTTTCTTTTTATTTATTTTGACTGTTTTTATTATTTTAATTAAAGTAAATTAACATTGTAGAGTCTAGAGAGTAGAGACTATCAAATGTCCAATGGTTCAGAAAACATGTGAAACTCTTTTTTCTCTTTTGTCACTATCACTTACCTTCACCTATCCTGAAACTCTTTCTTTTTTCTCTTTTGTCACTTTCAATCACAAACTCCTTTCTCCCTCAAACTTCCATTGCTACCACTCTTCTCATTTTCATTCAATTTTGAACTACCAAATGCACCGATTTCTTATTGGAGAATGAAGACCAACTTTTTAGCTTGTTGTCCTCTTCATTTTACATTTACATTTTTGTTCCCTGCTCACATCCTTCTAATATTTTTGAAACTCAACTAAATCTCACCCTGAGATAAACATAGATTTCCCGGTGGAGGACAACAGAGAAACAACGGCACTGAGTTGAAGAAAAAATAATGGTGACAAATCTTCCAAAGGTATTTAATGGAGGAAAATAAAAGTTGTGCTTACTGATTTTATTTTCGGTTATTTGTATATGAATTTAGGTTGTCAATTTTTTATTTGAGTTTTTTGTTATTTTTCCGTTCAAAATTCCAAAATGCAAGCAGAAGATCAAATCTAGAGTTTTATTTTTATATTTCCTTTTTAATTATTTTTTTCGCATTTGTCAATTTTTTTTTTTGAGTATTCTTTGTTTTCAAACTCATTTTTCCCCTCATTCTTGTTGGGCCATTTAATTTAATTTTATTAACATAATTATTTTTAATTGACCAAAAAAATAAATAATTATTTTAATGAGGAAATGACATGTTAATGAAAAGAAAAATAGTGAATTATCCTTTAGATTAGATTGAAAGCAGTAGTTGGTACTAACTACACTGTTCACCTATTTTTAGTGGTTTTAATTGATATCAGTAAGAGCAGACATAATGTATGTAGTAAACAATGTGAAGAAATGATGGACAGAGGGTAAATTTCTCAGTCACAATTGAACTAAAATGATTTTTGTTGGAAGTTGTAAACCACCCACCACCCATTATTATTTCTTATTTTTTAAATTTTTATCACTCTCTTCTCAAATATATCTCTCTCTCCTCAAGAAAACCAAAAAAATAAAATTTCTCTTCCTTCCTCAAATCCCTTTGCCATGTTTTGACCACCACCATTGTATTAATCATCACTTCCTTCTTCACCATTTCTTCCTTTTTTTACCAATATTCGAGTTAGATCTCAATCTATAACTTTATAACAAATTAGAGTAAACTTTATAACAAATAAATATAAAAGTTCATACCTTGATTTTGTTATAACTTGGCTGTGATGAAGTTCAAAACAAAAATGAGTTAGTAAACATGATATGAAAGATAAATAAATGAAGAAGAAAAATGAGTTTGATCTCTGATACCTGTTGTTGTTGTTGTTGTTTAATAGAGATACATCTTTCAATTTTTCTGCAAAACACAACAAATTTAAGTTATGAGAGAATTGTTAAAGATGAACAGAGAAAGAAGTTAGAGAGAAGTTTGAAATATGAGTATATAATGAATTGTAAAATACAAAGAGGGGGAAATATTGTGAATTTAAATTTGAATGAAAAGGTGAAGTTTGCAATGTGTACCGTGTATGCAGGAAAAATAAATAAGAAAAAATGTGTCAGTTTGTGCTCAATTGAGGCTGATTTTTTATTTTAGTAAAAGTCCAAATTTTGACCAAAGTGTTTTTAAAGACTTTCTAACCGGCTCAGTTCAAATAAAACCGTGGCTCATCTGAAAGTGACACTTTGTCTCACAACAAAAACTATATGGCTTGGTTACTTGTCAAAATGGCTTGGTTGCTTTATTTCTTAGTTCAGTTACATAAATTTTGGTCAACAAATACCCCCATTTATGCCAAGTGGCAGCATTTGGAGCATGGGCATTTTGTTCTTTTTCAGGGACAACAACTTTCTTATATTGTATTAGATTAAACACATTGTAAATCATTCTCAAACAGGTAATTATAACTTTTGTATTAGAAAAGTTTTTTTTTATCAACTAGTTTACTGGCTAAAAATTTTATTCTTAAGATAGATAAGTGGAATTATCGGAGTTCGAACCTCGGCCCCCTGCATATAGAATGAAATATCTTACCAATTGAGTTAAACTTATGAAACTTTTAGAAAAGGTTTCCGACTCTATTAAACGTCAAATTGATCATTATATTTAACTAATTATTATCAATTAAGTTCTTACATTTTAATAATTTAGTATTCCATTCGTCCTAAAATTTTAATCCTTTTATAGAGTTTTACACGTGGATTAAGAAATAAGAAAAATTGATAAGTTAAGTTATTTTTACCCTTAGTTTATTAAGAAAGACAAAATTCATTTACCGAATGCTTTTGTTTATATAAAGGTATACTAAATGATAAAGTATCATTAGTTGTGTCTTGGTTTCTTAAAAGGACCAAAATATATTTGGGACGGATGCATAATCAATTTAATCCATGTCTTTATTTACTTACTATCAATTTAATTATGGTATATTCCTTTTTTTTTTGTAGATAGACGAAATGACAAGTCATTAGAAACTCACACAAAGTGGAGGGACGTTCGAACCCCGATCATGGCATCCGACACTAGTAATTTTGGTTTTTTACCAGTTGAGTTAGGATTTATGAATTAATCCGGATATATTATGATAATGACTAATATGAATAAAATTTGACAGAATCAGAAATTAGCCAATATTTTTAAGAGAGTAACCAGATATAAATCGTGTCATGTGAGTTTAATGTTGAAAAAAATAATTGTATTATATGTAAAGGTGAACTCAAATTACCTCAAACTCTCAAAGGATAAATTTTTAATAGCTAAGCTAAACAAACAAAAAAATGTCATAATTCCAAATGAGAAAACAAAGATTCTTGTCGGGATTAAAATATATACATATGACATCCCAAATTCCTTAAAAAAATAAAATAAATAAATATGACATCCCAAATGAGAAAACAAAGATTCTTGTCGGGATTAAAATATATACATATGACATCCCAAATTCCTTAAAAAAATAAAATAAATAAATATGACATCCCAAATGAGAAAACAAAGATTCTTGTGGGGATAAAAATATATACATGACACGTGAGAAAGTGAGAGATGATCAGAAGAAGGTTGTATGATTTTTTATTTTATTTTCTACATTAAAAAATAACGTAGCAAATAAACTTAGCCACGGTTGTGCGAGTCACTGGTTTTGTTTTCTTTTGTGTGTATTTTCTTGTGTTGTTTGTTGCGACTTGTGAGAATATGAGAGATGGTTTTGTTTGTAGATTCCCTCAGCTTCTTAAGTGCCCCTTGAATTTTGGATTTATAGCGAGCATGTAAAATAACAAAAAATGGAAAGAAAAAAAAAAGACGAGTTTACTATTGTCTACTTATAATTAATAGCGAATTGAGCTTGCTATTTAGGTAGAAAACTTTATAAAAATCAAATTTTTGGTATCTCACTTTTTGGTACCCTCACTTTTCCCTTAGCTCTCATGATTTTTTTAATGAAATGCAGTTTGTGGGTTAAAGTACGAACCCTTCTTTCACCTCCCAATAAAATATTTTGAATGAAACGTTGTCTGAGTGAGTGATTAAAAAATAAAAAAAATAAATTTTAATTTATAGAGTTATACCGTGTGTGTGTGTAACTTGTCGATACTATGTCATGGCCGCTCCAGTGACCAATCAAAATATGGTCATGGATGGTGACCAAATTTTTAGTAAGTTTATTTGTTAAAGTGCAAACTGAGTTCGTACTATAAGTAGTAAACATACTTTGTTTTCTCATAATATTTTCGTTTATAGAAGGCGTGAAAGGTGTAGACGTTGAAGTTGAGTCAAAAAAATTCGCCACTCGTTATATAAGGTGTGAACTGAATTCACTACTATAGGTCTATACCTAGATAACAAGAAGCTTATTTTGGTCATTTAAAACACGTCAGAAACTTTGGAGTTTTTTTATATTCCTTAGAAAAATAAATCCGCCCAAATAATTCATGAACTAATATTGCTCACTGAACCATATTTATTGTGATGTTGCATTAATGGTGAAGAAAAAAGGGACAACGAATATAGTCCCATGCTTGTTTTAGAAAAGAAATAGAATTAAAATAAATAAAAAAATAAAAAAATAAAAAATAAAGAACTGATATTATACCATGAATTAAAATAATGATTTTATGTTTGTTCTTTTGATGACAGCGATTGAGATTAATATATTAATCGACGAAGGACTTTTTGAGGCATATTAAGATCATTATGATTAATCGAAATGGATCTGCCCAATTGTATTTCTTCCCCCAAGAGGAAGAAATAGAGGTGGTTATGGCGGGTTTGTCAACCTTAGATTTGCTATAGGGGGTTGCCCTAAAGTGACCTTTACCCCGAAAGAAGACTGAACAGTGAACACCCTACTATGCAGTCCGTTACTTCGGCCGGGATGGATGGTGGTCAGAATTTCCGTGGTCTTTGGTAACAGTCAATGGTTAAGGACGATAGTTTTTCATTGATTGATATGTTACTTTGTTTCGGTCAATAAAATTCAAGCAAAAAAATCTATAAATTGGAAACTTATTTTCATTTCTTCTCCCATTTCTTTTCACAAATTGTTTTAGTTTAGGCGTTAAAAGGCTCGTACTCCGTTATAAATTGGGTCTATCGAATGATTTAGTTGATTTCCTTGACTTTTCTCAACTCATATACACCCATACTAATAAGACATATAATAAAACATATAATATACACATTAAATTATTCTTAAATACTACTCCCTTCGGTCCTTTTTTATAAAGAATAATTTAGAAAAAAACCCACATACCAAAGAAACTTATTTTTTTTATTAATAATTCTAAAAATTTATATGTTATACCAAAACTAACCTTGGTGTATGGGAAATATGTTTATGTAGTTAATGCATTAAGATTGGAATATGTCTATTAATACATCCGTTCCTTTTTATAAGAAACAATTTGAAAAAATTACACAAACACATTGTAAATAGTTCTTTTTCATTTAATACTCTTATAAATTTAAGCTTATTCCATTTATACCCTTATTTAATTTCTCTAAATTCAATTAACTTATTTATTTTTAATATTCTCTTTCATAATAAATAAGGGCATAAGTAAAATTCAACATTTAACACATTTGAAAATTAGTCAAAGTTTCTTATAAAAAGGAACAAAAAAAATTTCACTTTTGTTTCTTATAAAAAGGAACAGAGTGAGTAATAGATTACATTTCATTTTTCAATAAGAGTAAAAGTGTAATTGTTTATTTAATAAAGAATAAATTTAATAGGTGTTTCTTATAAAAAAGACCAAATTTTCTACTGTTCAAACTTGTTATAAAATAAAATATGGTTCAAACTAAATGCGATTTTTTACAATTTTCAATTTGGATTAATTCAATTTATAATTTTACTTTTTGATTGATTCGAATACGATCACCACTAAAACGGTCGGGAATGGCCACTTGTATGTTAGTCTTTATATTTTTTTTTTTCTCTATTTTTAACATAAAAAAAAAAAACAAAATTAGCACAATTATCATTATGCATGCTATATGCGGTGTCTGAAAAAGTGTGGAAGATGGAATGACAGACCTGGAAATCAAAGCGGGAAGATATCACCACCTTGCAACTTGTTGCTCCACTTCCGCTGTTTCCACCTTTCTCAAGGTGAAAAACTGTCTCATTACCATTCATTTTGCTTAAATTTTCTTAAGCTCAATTAAGTTAATTTATGGAAGAAGTGATTATTAGAAAACGAAGAAATGGATACTATATTTCTCTGTACTATTAATTTGATTGACTTTGCTACATGTGACACTATATATACTGACTAATTGAGGTAGTTTTACAAATTTTTCCTGCAATCCAATATTCTCTGATTAGGTTACTATTCTCAGATATGAAGCAAAGACACTTCTCGGATTAGGTGTGTATCGGTGTGTCAGGTGTCTGACACGTGTCCTACACATATAATTACATTGAAGTGTGTCATTTTCTTAAATTATTGTCGGCTATGGTGTTTGTGTTAGTGCCATGCTTCATAAATTTTCATTCAATGTTAGAATCCATTGTGTCTATTGCTCTTACGCATTCTCATTTTATCTTTAGAAGATTAGGATTTCATATATTTGATGGGAATACAATGAACAAACTGATGCAAGTGTTGGGGGTTTTAATTTCTCCTGTTCAGAACATGTTTAAGCCATAGTTACAGAATTCGTTGCACAAGCAGAGAACCGTGAACCAATTCGCAAGTACCGAATTCGCATACTTTTGCGTATTTGGTACGTACAAATTCACATGGAATTCGTATAAACTGGCGTACCACATACCAAATCAAAACTTAGTACTGAAATACACTCAAACTTTGATAAAACTACAAAAAAATAAAACGGTGATTGACAACCGTATACCTTGGATGAAGACACCGCACTATTGTAAAGTGCTGCGTGTCCTCAAATCCACTTGTTCCTTTACATCACATACTTGCTTTGCTTTTATAATCAACTTTCTTTGTTAGCTCTCACAAATCTTCCGATGTGGGACTTTAGTTTGAAGGCTTTAAATCAAATATGCCTTAGTTTGCCTAATATATTTTCTTAAAATATTACTTTTTAATATGTAATTTATTATTTTTAAGTAGATTAGATAGAAAATTATCAATAGGTACCGAAAAATATATTATAGCGTACCGCGAACCCAAACGGCGTACCGACTATGCATACCCTCAACGTACCCAATACTTTATAGGTTACGTACCGCGTACCCGAATTCGTACCACGTACCGAAGCGAATTGCGAACCAGGTGACTATGGTTTAAGCAAACAAAACTAGCAGATTTTTTATAATTGGACCTCTGTTTACTCCCCAGAAAGCCTATTGAATTTGATCTAGGATTTAACAATTAAAACTGTTACGGTGGCTCTCTTGAATTTTATAACTCTTCTCTTTAAGGCAGTGAAAGTCAAAAACAACTCTATTTTTGTTTTTTATCATATGAATGGATGGATTATTGCATACTTGTAATAAGTCAAATCAAATAGTTTGAATAATCTTCCCCTCTACGGTAAGCGGTGTTGTCAATAGCATGCTGCAGCCGCCGTGTTACAATAGTATAGCAGAGCAGACCCTGGCTGCTACAAGGGCATGCAGTATGGGAGAACTTATTCAAGCTTAATCTAAATGCTCATATGAGGTATGACGCTATTAAGGCCGCAACAGATTAAGTTTAGAGCTTTAAATTAAGCTATTTTACGAATTTTGCTGTTAAAAACATCATATGAGCATTTGGGGTTTTCTTCTCACACTGTCCCATTCATGCGGCATATCTAACCCTCTCACTGGTTAGTCATAGCTAGTTGTCGACTTTTTATGTATCTTGTAAAAATTATATAAACTGTACTGTATAAAAATTTCCAAATAGTAGTTATTCCCCTATCTTCTATCTCGCTAGATGTCCTCATCCCCTTTGATCAATCTGTTGTAAATTGACTGACAGACTAGTAGTTTGAACACTTATTTGTGTTTATTTTTATATGAATGGATTAATAAACTGCTATGGGTTATGCATTATTTGCTTGACATGGTCGCTGGACCATGAGCTCATATATATATTTAGTGCTTAATTTGCCCCCGCATCTTCTGCTGCTCTACAGAATAATTAGTGGTTAATTTGTCACTGCGTCTTCTGCTGCTCTGCATACGAACAAGTATACTTGAAACTCTTAATGCGGTAATGTCAACAGCGAATTGCAGAAAATAGAGGTTTGTTTGCATTCCACTTTGCTAAAGTGCTGCTATAGAGCCCGCTATAGCTTCTACTCAACAACACTTTGGACTAAATTGTGTATTGTGGAATAATAGCAGTTTGCTTAAATTGCGCTATACTATACGCTATAGCGCCGCTATTTGACAACCCTGAATTCATAAATATATACTCTTTGGAGGTGGGCCTTTAGAGGATCATTCAATTCCGACAATATGTGGTGCTGTTAAACTGAGTGCTCTTTTGTTTCCTTTCCCATGAGGAAAATGTGAAGAATAAGAATCATGAGCATGTAATAAAATAGATATTTGGAACTTTTTTTTTTCAAAATATAATAGTTTTCTTTTTGAATGATTAATATTTTTATCCAGGATACTACAAAGTCAGTCAATTATCACTTTGGTGGATGCTTTGGAAAGAATACATGCACACTTAGCTGTAGTTTCAAATGTTGCTTTATTTTTACAGGTTAGATTTTATTACTCAAACTAACTGGGTACGTACGTGTATATAGCAATGTTAACATGGCTCCTATCATCTTTTCAAGTTGCACATTTCGGTCTTCCAAATATATATATAACACTTCGATTTTAGCATATTTCATTCATGAAATAAAGTTAGAGTTGGTCTGGATATTTGAGTCTAGATAATAATATGCAATAATTTGTTCTTTACATGTAAGATAAATTATCTATAACATTTTTCTTGTAACTACATAGTGTACTTCAACTACTCTGTAATTTAGATTAGTGACATTTACTCAATATCCTACTTGGTGGTTATCTTCAATTGTCCATGAGATATCGTAAGAGTTTGACCTTATAATCTCGAGGGATAGAGTTCAAATTTTTCGGAATGGTTGTAAAATGACAATAGAGTTACTTTAATTGATAATAATTTCCACCATTTCCCAAATTGTTTTATGAGATTATCAGAGAGAAATTATACATGAATTTCCACATGCATCAAAAGCATTGGGAAATTCCTGCATCAATCTGAAAAGTCTTGTTGATGAGATTTAAAACTAGGTGAAGTTAAGACAATATTATTTTCCAGACATGAGGCATCCATTACAACATCAGTAGAAGACTATTGTAACAACCTGTGTAGGAAATTTTACTAATTAACCTCATTCTGCCATAAAGCATAATGCTTCTATTTTTATTTCCTGCTAATTCCACTCATATCAGAAACATAACAGAACACGTTCTAGGAAGCTCATTTCTACAGACCTTCGATGAAAGCCACTCCTGTATTCTTCAACCAAACATTACCTTGGATGAGTTGTGCTACTGTAAACTTGCTAGCCTCTGCAGCACTTTTGATGATATGATAACCAGGCCAAGTCACTCTCTTGCTGGTACCAGCACCTGCTCCACTGTTCAAGTACTCTCCGTAATATAATGTTTGGAGAAAGTCCTTGCTTGCGGCATCCCATTCAGCCCATCCTGTTGGGTCAATGTGGCTGTCCACGACGGACTGCAGCACAACGGTCCTTGAGTATTTCTTCCATGGGCGGCCGAGGTATGTTTTGATGGTGCCTTGCACAGGCTTGAGGTCTGAGCTTGGTATTATGTTACATTGCTGAATTGAAGTTGCAGTGTTCTGGTTTGGGTCTTCTCGACCTTGGGCTGTGACCATATTTTTTTGGTTGCTCATGGGTTTTCGGGCCACGAGATTGCTCTTCTGAAACACAACTGCTGCATTTCCAAAGATGAAGTCAACGGTACCAGTAATGTAGGAGTCACGGTAAAATTGCCGGTTGGAGTGTGCATAGAGAGTGTCTTGAAATGCATCGATTTTGCAGCGGTTGATGACGGATTGATCAGCGCCGACGCGAAGAGCAACTGCCTGGTGCTTCTCTGGGCCTGCCGTGTTTTGGAACCTAATGTCCTGAGCTATAAACCCATCTCCAACAGCAGCTATAAAACCAAATTATACTGGAATAAATATACGATGTCATGGAGAAATGGTAAAGACAGAATAGGGGAAAAATCCATACCAACAGTTGCACTTTTGAAGGTGGTTGTTCCATCGATGGCATTTAAGCTGCCTGTGATTATTGTTGCATCCATACCATCACCAACAAGCATCACATTCGTCTTTTTCTTACCGATTTCTACATTCTCTTTGTAGATTCCTTTTTTCACATAGATAACATACCTTGCCTTACCGTTGTCCGGTGCAGATGCTACAGCCTCTGCCACAGTCTTGAACTTGCCGCTCCCATCCTTAGCCACCACAACATTGGCCTTTATGTCCCCAACTGAAGATTCCAAAAGCTTTCGATCCTTGCTTGTTACCCACGAGGGAAAGTCCCCATTGAGCGATTCATCAATAAATCCGCTGTGATCCTTTCGAGGTAAAGCGGCAACAAGCACAGCAAGAGCAGATTTAGCTCTGGATATCAAGTCCTGAAGGTCACTTTCCATAACGACCCGAGATGTACCTTCTAAACCATCCAAACAAGTTGCATGATTAGTGAGCACACTACTTAGCCACATGTGTGCATCTTGCTGTGAATCAGTGTTATCTTTTGTTAGAGTCAACACTGAGTCCCAAATTCTGTCCATGGACAAGTCCATTAGTTGCTCACAGTCGTTCAAAGCCATTTCCTCTCTACGGTTGTTAATTCGGCGTTTGATAACATTTGCTGTTTCCATGGCTTTTTGAATGTGTGTGGTGGACATGGTTAATAAGGATATGAGTGTACTCAATTTGTGGTCTTTTGTGTTGGCCAAGGTTGTTCCTTGAACTGCTTCTGATACATGAGTTAAGCATGATTTTGTATCAATAGCATGCTCACACAGATTGGGAGCTGAGGAGAGGTTGAGGAAGGAGATTGGTTTGTTGAGATGAGTAACAATAAGTGCTGATGAGCTTATGATAGCAACTAAAGAGAGAATTAACCAAAATGTTTTTGGAATGGATTTTCTAGGCTTGTCTAGCAAAGACTGTTGAGTAGCCATACTGATATGCTAGCTAGTTAGTACTCACTTCTGGTTTTGCTCACTATAATCTTTATTTACTTCATCATGATCTTATATAGAGATAAAATAATATTCCATTTTGTAGATAAGGATTACAAATCCAATGTCGCATGTGGTTTTCTGAGATCTAAAATTTGATTAGTTTTGTCTTGGCGTATTCAATGTAAATTATTAAGTATGGCTGCTAGTGGAATTTGACTACTGGTCATGTTTGATTTTTTTATCCGACCCCTATAAAATAAGCAATTTATTTTAGAATGTAAAGATTAATAAATCAAAGGTAAAGATTATATGCATACTAATAAATTATGAGTTTATTAAAATAATAATTTTAATTTCTTCGCTTTATACTTTATTTTAAATGATCCAAATTCAATTTTTTATAGTTAAAGTATACAAAGTGGGTTGTGGTGTCACGTTCATAGTATGTAGTTTTATTAAATGAATCATTACACGACAGAACAAATGTTCTTATTAAATGAAAGTGGAAGACAAATGTTCTAATATAGTAATATATAAAGAAAGTGGCTGACATTATTACACAAGTTACTCCCTCCTTCCGATCCTATATATTAAAAAAAAAATTGGATTTTTTGGATTCATTATAAAATTGATGTATCTAAACAATAATATAGTCTAAATATATTAATTCTACAATGAATCTAAAAAGTGAAATATTTCTTATATATAGGATATGAGGAAGTATTAATTTACCCCATATTCTTTTGGGTTAGAATGCATTCGACCTAGCAATTAAGATATTTTTAACAGTTGAATTAGAATTTATGAACGAGCATTTTATTTATTAATAATAGTGTAAATATATATATAGATATATAGATATTAGTATTAGCTCTCTTTCGATAACTAAACCTATCATTTATAATGGATAGTTTATAATAGATAATTTTTTTTACTAAATCATAATAGATAAATTTGAAAAACATCACATTATATATGTAGAGATCGGGGTTTGAATTTCGGATATCCCACTTATTCACCATTCTCTTTTAGGTTGAATTTTCTATCAACTAATAGACTACTTGACCCCAAAAAATATGATAAATTTGAAAGTCTAAGATAGATATTTTAGGGACAATACAGAAAGAAAAAAAAATATTTAGGGACATGGTATAATTTTCGCCATTATTTTAGTTTATGTATAACACTTTTGTCAAAGAGTGTTAATCCACATTAATTTATCAGTCCATCCCATGTGACCTTTCGTTTTCATGGATTTGAAATTTGTTTTTGGTACTACTAATTAAGGATTTGAAATTTGTTGTTGGTACTCCCTCAATCTTTTGTCCTCTTAGAATTTGACACATGGATTAGAAATGAATTTTTCTATAATGTGCAAATTTACACACATTAATAAGTTTAAAAAGTAAACTTGTATTTTGTCAAAAAAAAAAGTAAACTTGTATTGGAACTTATGTATTTTATACAATATATTCCATGTTAATGAATTTTATAGTGTCCTCTTAGTAGTTTAAAAGTTGATAGGTTTGTTCACGATGCAATTGAAAATTAGATTCTAAAAGAGGTTAATGGTGGCCATAAATTGATACATAAATGATTAAAAATATATTTGCGTGTAGTGTAATTTTTTTTGGTGCATGTGTAAGATTATTTTATTTGTGCATATTAAATAAACTCATAATAGAGTTTCACATTTCAATTACTTAAGTGAGTCATGCATATATATGCTATATATCACTCTTTTTTTCCTTCATTTTTTTATTATTAGTACCTATATAAATACTTTACAAAAAAAAAAAATTGCTACTTTATGTCAGGTATCTATTGAAAGTTTATATCATATAGATCGTGCATAAATGTTTTTAGAAAAATTGAAAATTATTTTATATGTTAATGAGACCTTTTAATATTAACGGTTTATGAGTTTTTATAAAATACCGTTAATCTTGATATGGTGGTTATCTTTGAAAGCATCAAATTTTATGGATCTCAATCTGATCACATAATTTATGGTTTAACAGTAAGTTGATAGGAATTTGAATCTATGTCTTGTCAGAGAGAAATTATATATGATTTTCCACCTATGTCAAAAGCATTGGGAAATTCCTGCATCATTCTGAAAATTTTTGTTTATGAGATTAAAAAGTTTAGATGACCATTGGAATATTTAAAACTAGAAAGTAGGAAGCACTTGGCTAAAGTACAGACAAGTGTTTTTTCCAGACAAGAAGAATTCATTACAAAACATGAGGCATTTTGTTTTATTTCGTGCGAAACGTCTGAAACATAGTAATACACGCTTGCCAGAGCCGATTTCTACAAGCCTTCGATGAAGGCTACCCCTGTGTTCTTCAACCAAACATTACCTTGGATGAGTTGTGCTACTGTAAACTTGCTAGCCTCTGCAGCAGTTTTGATGATATGATAACCAGGCCAAGTCACTCTCTTGCCGGTACCAGCACCTGCTCCGCTGTTCATGTACTCTCCGTAATATAATGTTTGCAGAAAGTCCTTGCTAGCGGCATCCCATTCAGCCCATCCTGTTGGGTCAATGTGGCTATCCACGACAGACTGCAGCACAACGGTCCTTGAGTATTTCTTCCATGGGCGGCCTAGGTATGTTTTGATAGAGCCTACCACAGGTTTGAGGTCTGAGCTTGGTATTATGTCACATTGTTGAATTGAAGTTGCGGTGTTCTGGTTTGGATCTAGTCGACCTTGGGCTGTGACCATGTTGTTTTGGTTGCTCAAAGGCTTTCGGGCCACGAGTTTGCTCTTCTGGAACACAACAGCTGCGTCTCCAAAGATAAAGTCAACAGTACCGGTAATGAAGGAGTCACGGTAAAATTGCCGATTGGAGTGTGTGTAGAGAGTGTCTTGAAATGCGTCAATTTTGCAGCGGTTGATGACAGATTGATCAGAGCCGACGCGGAGAGCAACTGCCTGATGCTTCTCTGGGCCTGCAGTGTTTTGGAACCCAATGTCCTGGGCTATAAACCCATCTCCAACAGCAGCTACAAAACCAAATTATACATGAATGAAAACCACTGTCATTGAGAAATGAAAATGGTAAATACAGACAAGGGGAAAAATCCATACCAACTGTTGCACTTTGGAAGGTGCCTGTTCCATCGATGACATTTAAGCTGCCTGTGATTATCGTTGCATCCATACCATCACCCACAAGCATCACATTCGTCTTTTTACTACTGATATCTACTTTCTCTTTGTAGATTCCCCTTTTCACATAGATAACATACCTTGTCTTACCGTTGTCTGGTGCAGATGCGACAGCCTCAACCACAGTCTTGAACTTGCCAGTCCCGTCCTTAGCCACCACAACATTGGCCTGTATGTTGCTAGCCGAAGATTCCAAAAGCCTTCGATCCTTACTTGTTACCCAAGAGGGAAAGTCCCCGTTCAATGATTCATCAATGAACTCGTCGTGATCCTTTGGAGGTAAAACGGAAACAAGCACAGCGAGAGAAGATCTTGCTCTGGATATCAAGTCCTGAAGGTCACTTTCCATAATGGCCCGAGATGTACCTTCTAATCCATCCAAGCAAGTTGCATGGTTAGTGAGTACACTACTGAGCCATGTGTGTGCATTTTTCTGTGAGTCAGTGTTATCTTTTGTTAGAGTCAACACTGAATCCCAAACTCTAACCATGGACAAGTCCATAAGTTGTTCACAGTCGTTCAAAGCCATTTCCTCTCCACGGTCATTAACTCGGCTTTTGATAATCTTGGCTGTTTCCATGGCTTTCTGAATGTGTGTGGTGGACTTGGTTAATAAGGATATAAGTGTGCTCAATTTGTGGTCTTTTGTGTTGGCCAAGGTTGAACCTTGAACTGCTTCTGATACATGAGTTAAACATGATTTTGTATCAATAGCATGCTCACACAAATTGGGAGCTGAGGAGAGGTGAAAGAAGGAGATTGGTTTGTTGAGATGAGAAAAAATAAGGGCCGATGAGCTTATGATAGCAATTAAAGAGAGGATTAACCAAAATGTTTTTGGAATGGATTTTCTAGGCTTGTCTAGCAAAGACTGCTGAGAAGCCATACTGATAAGGTAGCTAGTTAGTACTCACTACTGGTTTTGCTCACTATGATTTTCATTATGATCTTATATAGACAAAATAATATTTCATTTTGAAGATAAGGATTACAAATCCAATTATGCATGTGATTTTCATTGTTTTTATACAATTCTTTTATAACTTAAAGTTAAAGGTATGTATAACTGAGATCTAAAATGTGATTAATTTCATATTTCTTGTCTTGTGTAATTCATATTATAAGCTATAAAGTACAGCTGCTGGTAGAATTGAGCTATTATTTGTCATATTTTATTGATTAATTTTTAAAAAAGAATATCAAGTGGCCTATTTGTCATATTTTAATATATTTTTTTAGAAAAATTATATACAAGTGGTCTATGGAGTCTCTTGCTCATACTTTTTTCTTTCTTTCTTTCTGATATTATTACTATATGTATGAATCATTACTAATGTTTTTCTTATAAAATGAATGAAAGTAGAAGACATTATTGAAGAGTAACGAGCATGAATATATTCTATATTCATATGCACCATGGACAAGGACAAATGTTATGTTATAATTTAATACATAGAAAGTGGAAGACATATTTACACAAGTTTTTAACTTTGGCTGTATTTGTGCGGCTAAACTGTTACTTTACAGTCAATAGTTGATAATGGATAATTTGGTAATACTATCAACTAGCAAGTAAACTATTTATTTTTAGGTACTAATTTAGGATTTTTTTTTTCTTTTTCACAAAACTTTCATTCACACTTGAGTTAACATTTATATCTATTGTTAGCTAGTTGTCGGGTATTTTTTTTTTCTGTGGAGATATATCAAGTGTTGGTTAAATTCACATTGGTTAGAAGAGTTGATGTTGAACAATATATAGCTGAGATAACTCATAAACCTAATGTCTTAAGATTTTTTGTGAAAATATAGTGTCAAAAATCACTTGTGCTGTTGTTGTTAGTCCAATGTGCCTCAAACCGAGTGAAAGTCTCCCCTCACAACGTCCCACCATTTTCAAAGAGAGCTTTATTCCATATTAATTCATTCATTCCATAACTATAATGAGTTTGGTTAATATATATGGTAAACCAATATTCAAGTGACTTGGTGGTATAGAAGAAGGAACTATATATACTCTCATAATATGGTGAATCAATATTCAAATTTCGGTAGAGAGTGTTCATCGTGTTTCGAATATGATTACTTTTGGTTTTTTTTTTTTCTTTTTTTCTTTTGGGTACTAACCATTATAATTTTATACCTACTATGTTTGTCCTGATTCTTATCTTTCATTTTTCTTTCCATTTCTTCTTATCTTTGATTAGATAAAAAATGATAAAATTGTAATAAAATAGTTAAACAAATAATGAAATTAGATGAAAAATGGTTATACCAAAATTTGATTCTCTCCATCGCAATGAAGACTCATCTCATATATTTTTCTCATGAGTCATTCATATGTGTGACTTTAGAAGTAGTTAGGATAAAAATCAAATATTTTAATGATTTGAAGATTATAATTGATCAACAGTGTAAAAACTCTTTACACCAACAATGTATATGATTATTTTTTTACCAAAACAAACTTAGCTCATTTATTTATATGAATTAAATCCCAAAATGACATCCAATTTTTATTTATTGGAGTTCATAAAAATAACTAGAGAAGTAAATAAACAAAAATGGACATTTTATGAAACTTGTCCCGTGCAAAGTTGCAGATGGCTAGATGTTATAAAAATTGTAGTAAAATTGATTGTTGTGCATTTGTGTAAAAGTTATTCATTTACGGAGGCAACTTGAGGATCAAGAATATTTACAGGTTGCATTGGAACCTAGTATTCTACTAAATGTTTTTGCTCATTATAAATGTTGGGAAATGCCTCCATAATTTCCCTTCTCTATGAACTCAAAATAGACACTTTAGCGGAAACGTAAAATAACACACAAGAAAATTTTAGCGTGGAAACCTTCTCAACGTGAGTAAGGAAAAAACCACGGGACCCGTAGGCCTCTTAAACTTCCACTATAAATTAATAATGGGATTACAAAACTTCACCCTTAGGTGGACCTCACTTTGTATCTCAATTTGTAAACTCTCACAAATTGGCTCACTATATTTTTCTCTTAGAACAATTTCTAAGGCTCTCTATGTTTCTCTCAACTCTAGCTATTTCTATGAGTGAGGATGTGTTGTTGTTGTGTGTTTGTTTGCATTGCTGAAACCTCTATTTATAGAGGATGCAAACCACATGCATTAAATGCATGGTTGCCATTCTTGAATCTATGCACACCACCTTTGACATATTTTGCTTTCACAATTGCATGTCAAGCTTTCACAATGTTCCTGACACAATGTTTGAAGTTATGCACCGTATGAGGAAAAGTAGAGAAACCATGTGTTTCTCATGTGGCTGGAACCCAACAATTCTCCCCCTCCAGCCAATGGGGAAATGCCCTTGATCAATTTGGGGTTGCTGCCAGGCCTGCAGCGCCTTTACAAAACTCTAGCTTTTCTTTCGGTAGAGCTTTTGTCATCATATCTGCCCCATTGTCGTTGGTGTGAATTTTCTCTATCTGTAGCAGCTTACTCTCTAACACATCACGTATCCAATGATACCTCACATCGATGTGTTTTGACCTTGAATGGTATGTTGAGTTCTTGCTAAGATGAATTGCGCTCTGACTATCGCAATAGAGAACATAACTTTCTTGATTCTGGCCTAACTCTTGCAGGAACTTCTTTATCCACAGGATCTCCTTACAACCTTCAGTGATTGCGATGTATTCTGCTTCCGTGGTACTTAAAGCAACGCACTTTTGTAGTCGCGATTGCCATGAGACAGCTCCCCCTGCAAAAGTAATCAAATATCCAGATGTAGATTTTCTCGAATCCACACCTCCTGCCATATCAGCATCTACATATCCAACGAGCATTTGATCTCCATTGCCAAAACATAAGCATTTTTTGGTAGTTCCCTTTAGATACCTCAGTATCCATTTCACAGCACTCCAGTGTTCTTTTCCTGGGTTTGATAGGAATCTACTCACAACTCCTACAGCATAACCGATGTTTGGTCTCGTGCACACCATCGCGTACATAAGGCTACCCACTGCTGAAGAATATGGCACCTTGCTCATTTTTCTTTTTCTTTGTCATTCTCTGGACATTGTGTCTTACTAAGTTTCAAATGACCAGGAAGTGGAACATGCACAGGTTTGGCATTATGCATGTTAAACCTTTCAAGAACTTTTTTGATATAATCTTCTTGTGACATCCACAACATTCTTCTAGAACGATCTCTAACGATCTTCATTCCAAGAATCTTCTTCACTGCACCCAGATCTTTCATAGCAAAAGAATCTTCTTCTAGAACGATCTCTAACGATCTTCATTCCAGAATCTTTCTTCAAGCGACACACTAGGTGTTCCTTGCCTCGTTCAATGAAACCTTCAGGTTGTTCCATATAGATTTCTTCTTCTAGGTCTCCGTGCAAGAATGTTATTTTAACATCAAGTTGTTCTATCTCTAAGTCTAGTTTTGCAGCTAGACCAAGGATTGCTCTAATGGATGTCATCTTCACCACCGGTGAGAATATTTCTTCAAAATCAATGCCTTTCTTTTGATGGCACCCCTTCACGACAATTCGTGCTTTGTACCTGGGGTTCGGGCTGTTCTCTTCAAACTTGAGCTTGAACACCCATTTATTTTTCAAGGCCCTTTTTCCTTCTGGTAACTTTACCAGGTCATATGTCTTATTCTCTTTTAAGGATTGCATTTCTTCCTGCATGGCTTGCAGCCATTTATCCTTATCATCTGTCTCAACAGCTTCCACGAAGCTTTGAGGTTCTCCTTCATCAGTGAAATTCACATATTCACCTGAGAAATATCTTCTTGATGGTTGTCTAACTCTCGTTGATCTTCTCAATTGAGGTTCTTGTTCCAACTCATCATCATCAGCCATTTGCTCTTGCTGGATTGGCTGGTTTTGTTCCATTTGATCAGGCTGCTCCATCTGATCAAGTTGTGTTGGTTGAACACGATCATAATTCAATTGAGGAATCTCTCCCCCTGAATTATGTACCACAATGGTCTTTGGCTTCTTAGATTGAATATCGTGGATCGTCTGGCCTTCATAGAATACCACGTCTCTGCTTCGAACAATCTTCTTATTTGCAGGATCATATAATATGAAGCCAAGTTCATCTCTTGGTGAACCAAGGTATATGCACTCCTTCGTCTTAGCATCTAGCTTTGCTCTTTCATCTTTAGGGACATGGACAAATGCTCTGCACCCAAAGGCTCTCAAGTGACCATAGGAGGCTTTCTTTCCATACCATACTTCATCTGGTATCTCTCCATTTAAAGGTCTTGAAGGAGTCAAATTTATCAAATCAGCTGCAGTTCTCACTGCTTCACCCCAAAATGATTTGGGAAGTTTTGCTTGAGAAAGCATGCTTCTGACTTTCTCCGCAATCGTTCTATTCATCCTTTCAGCTACTCCATTCATTTGAGGAGTCTTGGGAGGTACTTTCTCATGTCTTATCCCATGAGATTTACAGTAGGCTGCAAATGAGCCTATATATTCTCCTCCATTATCAGTTCTTAAGCATTTCAGTTTTCTTCCAGATGCCCGTTCTACTGAGGCATGGAATTCTTTGAATACTTGAAGAACCTGATCTTTCGTCTTCAATGGATACACCCATAACTTTCTAGAGTGATCGTCAATGAAGGTAACAAAATATTGTGCTCCACCAAGGGACCTTTCAGATGTTGAGCAAACATCTGAGTGAACAAGATCGAGGATATGCTTTCTTCTTCTTGCATCATCCGATCTTTGAAAAGATACTCTGTGTTGTCTACCTGCTAGACAATCTTCACAGGATTCAAATGTTTGGAAGATGATCTTTAGCAAGAAGCTCCAAACTTTTCTCGCTCATGTGGCCTAGCCGTCTATGCCACAATTCTTTGCTTGTGTCTTGAGAAACATTGGTCTCTCCCATGTTTATCTTTCCCTGCATAATATACAAGGAGCCTTCCTTTTTTCCACGAGCAATGATCATGTTTCCTTTACTGAGCTTCCATCTACCAACTCCAAATTGGTTTATCATTCCAGCATCATCTAACTTTCCAGTTGAGATAAGGTTTAGACGCATGTCTGGAACATGTCTAACCTCCTTCAACACGAGCTTATAGCCATACTCTGTAACTAGAGTCACCTCGCCAATGCCAACAATTTTGCTTGTGACATGATTGCCCATCTTCACCATACCAAAATCTCCTTTTTGATACGATGAGAATAATTCTTCATGAGGGGTTACATGAAAGGATGCTCCTGAGTCAATAATCCAAATGCAGTCATCGGACGCTACATTTAGATAATTTTCCTCTTCAACAAGAAACATACTCTCGTTGTTTGTGGCGACTGCTGTCGTGGTTCCATCATCTTTCTTCTTTGGATCAATTTAGTCAGGATGGACTGTTCCAGCCTGTTGATCTCTCTTCAAGATTCTACACTCAAACTTTCTATGGCCTGGTTTGCCACAGTAGTAACAACTTAGTTTGGTGCGAGACTTTGATCTACCCCGTGATTTGTCACGGCCACCTTTTTCACGATTCTTACTCCTTCCTCTATTTTCAAAGATGTTGGCTTCGAACTGATTGTTCACGCCTCTTTCTCTTCGTCTTGACTCTTCATTTAACAAGCAATCAGTAACTGAATCCATGTTAGGCTTTCCTTCTGGAGCAGAATTGCTGAGAGTGACAACTAGAGTGTCCCAACTCTCAGGTAAGGAACTGAGAAGTAGAAGTGTTTGCAATTTGCAACTCGTCATCTATCTTCATTTCTGTTTTCGTCAATTGATTTACAATACCTTTAAAGGTATTTAGATGTTCGATCATGTTTTGACCGTCTGAGTACTCCAACTTCACCAGTCTTCTAACAAGGTGAGCTTTATTTCTGGGCGTCTTCTTTTGAATTAATGATTCAAGCTTTGTCCACAACTCATGTGCATTGGTATAAGTTGATACATGCTCGAACAAACTTCGATCAATGTATTTACGAATCATAGCCACTGCTTTTCGATTCTCAGTCTCCCAGTCTTTGTCGGTCTTCTCTGCGGGCTTCTCCATCTGGGTGATTGGCTCATGCAAGTCTTTGCAATATAAGTGGTCCTCCATCATCGGCTTCCAATATGTGTAATTGTCAGCGGTTAGCTTGACATATCGCCATCATGAGTGATAGAGCCCTCCATCTTGAGTTTCACAGGAATATATATTTTATTTTTTTTCAACCAGTGTGACAAATATCGTATACTAAAATAAATATGAGTTCGTGAATAGTGCAGTAGGAAAAATTCCCAGGAAAGAGAGGTGGGTCAATAGACACGCTTAAATACCAAGTCTTTGCCTTGCCAGAATTTTCCTAGACATGCAATAAATCACTAGCACACTTTATTCTAGCAACAAGAATATTTCTTTTCTGATGTGGAAGATCAAACAATGTTGCAGCCACAGAGCATACTAAGAGTTTTCTTGCGAATACGACACTTCAGCGTCACAGAGCAACTAGTGCTCTGATACCACTGTTGGGAAATGTCTGCATAATTTCCCTTCTCTATGAACTCAAAATAGGCACTTTAGCGGAAACGTAAAATAACACACAAGAAAATTTTAGCGTGGAAACCTTCTCAACGTGAGTAAGGAAAAAACCACGGGACCCGTAGGCCTCTTAAACTTCCACTATAAATTAATAATGGGATTACAAAACTTCACCCTTAGGTGGACCTCACTTTGTATCTCAATTTGTAGACACAACTCTCACAAATTGGCTCACTATATTTTTCTCTTAGAACAATTTCTAAGGCTCTCTATGTTTCTCTCAACTCTAGCTATTTCTATGAGTGAGGATGTGTTGTTGTTGTGTGTTTGTTTGCATTGCTGAAACCTCTATTTATAGAGGATGCAAACCACATGCATTAAATGCATGGTTGCCATTCTTGAATCTATGCACACCACCTTTGACATATTTTGCTTTCACAATTGCATGTCAAGCTTTCACAATGTTCCTGACACAATGTTTGAAGTTAAGCACCGTATGAGGAAAAGTAGAGAAACCATGTGTTTCTCATGTGGCTGGAACCCAACAATAAATAGCATGTTGTATCTAAATATCATTACGAATGAGTCTAAAAAAATGCAAGAATAATTCGTGGAATAATTGATGATGAGTTTGACAGAAGCGCATTGTACCACTGTGATTTTCGCAAGCTACACTTTGGAACTTCAACAAAATCACAATATCACTGATTTCGTGAAACTCACCATGACTCCAAAGATGCACTAAGACTACCTACACGGTGCTAAAGATTTGAGAGTAACTCACTTTAAACATACATTCACTCAAATTAATGAATTGGTAAAGCAAAGGAGCATTGCTTCGCTCGAGAAATGGAAGTATCCTGAAAAGTGAGCATAATTCAGATAGCACGCAAGTCAGCATAATTCTTCGCATCCTCACCAACATTTTACTTTTGGTACATTTTATTCTGAAAATAGTTAAACTTGATTTTTATCACAAAAAAAAATGTTAAATGAAGAAATGAAAAATACCTTCATCCGATGAAAGACACACACTTGCACAAGGGATTTCTAGTTTAGTTTGTAAAAGCAATTGTGTCATGTTCTTCAAGCTTTCCACATTTGAATTAGAAAGGGGAGACTGGACCAACTCATATATGTACATTAAGAATGCCATCAATCTTGAAATGCTTACATTACATCCGAGGCCAAACTTGACCATAATCATCTTTCTTAAAATATCGCCGGTCCCAAGACCAGGGCACATCTGCAGAGAAAAATTGATAATTAGAAAACACAAACATGGGTTAGCCTACTTGGATCAGGACAGTAACAGGGTACCACCTTCAGAAGTGTAAGGCAATGGAGGGAGCTCATAAGGCACAGGTAACTGGATGATAACTTCAGACGACGAATGTGTAGTATCCCTTGTCGGCCCAGTTAGAGTCGCTAGTTTTGTTTTCTTCATTTCAGATGTTTCCTGTGCCGGGGATTTATCCTGTAATTCTTTGTTGGTTAGCACAGTTGTCCTTTTCCTTTCTCATTTTCATGGTCAGAAAGGTGTGATCAGAATATCTCTTCCCTCTAACCACGGTTGATGATTTAATCATATAAAGCATAAAACATCATGAAAGAGTAAGGATTTGTCTGCTACCTTCGATAGTTTAACATTACTAGTACAAGAAAATCCACATCCACGTTTCAATGACGATGGTAGAAAAAGCACTCCCAGCTGTAAGAAAATATGCATAAAAATATTAAGTGCATCCTCTGCAGAACTGGATAAAATGAATTTCACTAATCGTCCAAGCATAAGAAACAATAATTAGAGAAAGCACTCTCCTCCATTACAGCTTCAGAATATCGTATGTGTCAGTGTCATTATGCTAGCTTTTAAAACAATGAAGCTGATCAATTTTGTGTGGGTCTGAATTGCCAATAAGTAACAGCAACAGCATGACAAAAAAAAACATACCTCGTACGAACGAATCATCAACTGACTATTATTCTTCTGAAGAGCTCCCCAGGCAGCTTTGCTCAGATTTGCAGAAGTTAAACAGAACCAACTATTTGGGAACATGGTGTTTCAAAGTTAATAATCTATAGCATGACTTAGCAGTGCACTAAATGACAAAAAATTCAACAAAGATTAAAGTAAATGAGCAGAGAATAGGTCTGATAAAGCTCTTACGCGAGATTCTGATTATTGTAACGAGCAAAAGTTTTTATATGTGGCATTGCACGGCTGAAAGAGCAAAAAAAAAAAAAAAAATAGGTGAGACAATTTTTCATTAACCTCTGAAAAAAATTGGGAGATATATTCAGTGTTTCCAAGTAGGTGTAGAATTGGATCAGAAACAATGCAAAAACCCAACTTTGATTCATAATTAAACGGATACAGAAGCAGTGATGAGGGGTGTAGAAGAGTAACCAACTCTTGTCATCCCAAAAGAGTCCCAACCCAACACCACTACCTTATGTAACAACCCCTGTAAAGAGCCTACCAACCTGAAAATGAAAATAGTTTCTTCTGCTATTATGATAATTATAACTTCTATTTATAGTCACTGGTTCTGGCCTGTCCCTCCTCCTACTTTTCCACCAAATTGGAGATTAACTATTGTCTATCAGTGTGCCAAGTATACCACTTTTACTTCTAGGGGTTCAAATGAATCAATGTCGCGGAGCCAAGGCACAAAATCATTAAAGTTAATGTGAGAAGGCCCAAGAAAGGGATGGCATCTGATGACCGTATCGTGAGATGTGATGCGCCTGATAGGCGGATAGTGACTATGACGGAGAGTGCCCTAACTAACTGCCTCACTGCAGTAATGGTGGGGAATGAGGTATAGGAGCGATGCGAGGACTGTGTAAGAGAGAGGTAATATATGCCATAATTGACGAGTGGGAACTGGGAAGTAGAGGAGGCTGGAAATTAGGTGGAACTTAGTCCTATAAGTCTACCATGTGGGTTAATCTCAAGTGAAGTAGAGAACCACTAGTCTCCCCTGTAAATCCTCCTTTGACGTGCTGTTATAAGTTATAACTTCAATCGAATGATAAAATATACTTACGTGCGACCAGTATGGTTTGCTTTCCATTTTGCCCAATACTTTTTCAAAAATGCTTTCTCCACATTCTTCAAGGGACTTGGGATTGCACTTCCAGCTGCATAGCCCTACAGAATAATAAATGACAAAAATGTTTGAAAAGTAGCTCTTCAAAATTCAACTATGAAAAACCAACAAATATATACAACTTTGCAAATCTTTATGTTCAAGAGAAAAAAGGAATAAAGCATATAGAAGTAAAAATAAATTCAAAGTGATTGATCAAGCCATGAAATCATAAAAAACCACAGCTGAAAGTAGAATATAGATGAAAATTGGACCCAAATGCAACGGGTAACCCAAGAATATTAATTAATAGCATCTAATATGGATACAGTTAAGGATAAGTAGCACTTGAGAAACTCCCCTGAAAGCTAGCTATCGAGAGCAAATAACCAAGTCATGTAAATACTCCACCAACCATCCCATACTACTCAATGTGGGGACTGAACACCCCAGTCTTTATCATAGCACAACCCTTAGGGCTGACATTCCAAGCGGCTTCACTTTACCAGACCTTTCCGGTTAGCCCCGTCGTAGTCATCCTTTCTGAGACACCGACAACCAGGCTCTTATATGAATTGACAAGTATCCAAGCACTTGGGACACCCTACCTTAAAAGCTAGCAACCAAGGGGGAAGAGCCATTTAAATGCTCCATCGAGCATCTACTTGATATGGGACTTGAGCACCCTATAATACTGTTGTCCATTTTAATTAAAGTAAAATCAAAAGTTTCAGCAAAATCCAAGAAAAATTTACCCTTTGTCTTAACTTCCCATATACTACCCTTATCGACAACCTAATACCTTTTAGATGTCTTACCCAAAAAATCACCCCAAAATATTTTTTCACTTAAAAAGTATTTCTTGAACTAAAGCTTTTAAATCATCCCAAAACTTCACATTGTGTTGCTCCCAATGCTGACACTCATGAACTAATTTCTTTATCCATACTTGTTCACAATGACGTGGCGACTCTTGCTGACATCAAACTATAAACATTCATTACAGAGGGAAACATAACCTCAAAATTGATCATGAAATGCAAATCGGAAGTAGTTTTCTTCCTTGGTCAGAACATAAAAAAACCATCATCAAGATTCAAGACCTATATTTAGTTACCTCTATGGAACATCTGACATCTTCTACAGTAGGCCATATTATTTGAGGCTCCCCCATACCAAGGGGTACTCTATCTTCAGAGAGACCTGCTGACATTGATGATGCCAGTTCAACCATCCATTTTTCATCTAAAGAGCCAAGAGAGGAGAACTGCAACAGATATAGGCTAAGTATATCATCAAAACTAATTATTAATACTGCAGTTTTCTAAAATCTATCACAAAAAGTTGCATTTTAGTCAGAACTTACTACCAAAAGTTGAACATAAGAAAATTGAAGAAAATATGAGAAAAGTATGATACTTTGACGTTGATTTCTTCATCAAACATAGGAGTAATGAATTAAGATTAAACATGAACTAACTGAAACTGAAAAACAATGTAACTTAGCCTACAGCCTGACAGTACCTGATAAACAAGGGGGGATTTCTTAAACTCTTCATCAAATGTACACTCTTGGAGCACCGAACGAAGCTTCATATGGCCCCATTTTTTCAAACCATTACCAGAATGATATCCAGGTACAGATGCAATTAATCTAACCTATACATAATGCAAAATGCATCATATATCCTGATGTACAAGTAACACTTATCCAAGAAATCAAAAGAAATAATAACTAATAAGCAATAACCTTTAACTAACTAACAAGGGTATAAATCAATTTAAAAACAATAAAAGGAAAACATACCATTGCGTCACTATAGTCAAACTTCTTGAAAAATGATGGACATATACTGAAGTTTCCAAGGGATGGAAGATTAACAGAGAATTCGGGCCACTGGACCACCAAATAAGTCATTATATAAATAATATGGATAGTCACAATAGCAACCCTAATAATTAATAACAACAACGATCAATCAACAAGATTAATGTCAACTTCTGTTGATAACTAGAAATGCTATAAGTTGATTTAATCAAAGAAAAAGCTATTTCAGAAGAGAAACTAGAAATGATATGGCAGGTTCTTTCAAAACAGCATAGGCTCAATAAATTTCTTAACCCAATTGTTTGGCAGTATGGGACATAGTAGCATCCTTAATTCATGTAGTTGACGACACTTAGTTAGAAAAGGATATTGTTTAATGTATTATATATTAATTTTGTCACATCAATGTGGTGGAAGCAACATTTATTTCAAAAGACCGTTTGATAAGATTTTGAAGTATAAAAGAACAGTATATATCTGTACCTTCAACGCACTGAGATATCCAACCAAATCATTTTCAAATCCAGATCCCTTGCTAAGACTATTTTGATCTTTCCATGGAAAATCTTGCATCCATAGACCTTGGCTTTTATTGTTCCAATCTACATAAATTAAGTTTGCCGTATGTACAATGATTCTTACTCCTCGAGGATATACAAGAAACATGGCCTTTGAATGGTGAGTCCCAAATGAAATTGGCAGTGGCGGTTTGTGCAAAATCCAATTTTTAGGTTTGCTTCTCTAACAACCATAGCAGTAGCAAGTTAACATTCATTTAACAAATCTTATATATTTAATCTAGCAAAGCAAGTAGATCTGAAACAAACCTTAATGCAAGCCACCCTCTCATCACCCTCTCCATGAAGAACAAGCACATGGGGAACTTTTGAAAGTGCGGGACATGCTACACCAAGAAAATAAGAGAGAAACTCGCTAAAATGAAATAAGTAAAAACGAAAAAACTTTGAAAAAAATGCACATATATATTTCCAAATTTTACAGCACTAGCCCTGCCAACAACACTACATCATGGATAGATTAATAATTTTCCCCTTTGTCTATATTAGTATGTAAATTACTCAAATATAAATTCCTAAAAATCATTAGACACAGCATGTGCTATATCCATGTTACCATACAAAGTACAGAGGCATGGAGTTGGGGCGTTTTATTATATTATATCATATATTAGTAAGGAGGGGCAGAGAAATGTATCCAGCAATTTCAAAATACAATGAAGAACAACTAACTTCTGAATTTACATAAATTAGTGCAGCATGTCAGCGCAGTTTCAAGAGCATAATGAAAGTTAGAATGCAAGCAGGGAAAGTCAAGGATAGAAGATAACGATACAAGGAAAGAGGAATTAATTGGAAAAACCAGAACAACAAAAGACTCACCAGGAACCAACCAGTCAACGTCTACCATGTAGTTTGAAAGAATAGCAACTAGAATATCCCCCTACCAACAATAACCATTGAAATATGTCAACAAGTAGTTCAAATTTTGCCAATATCAAATTCAACATGTGTTTTTATGAAAAATAGTTGTCAAGCCAATCATGAAACAGTGCAAGCTTTCTCTTGAAGCACTGCATGCCTATTTTTGATAAATGGTTGAAAGTTTAAACATTCAGTTCAAGACATTGCAGCAAGAACATAGTACACTATAATCAAATATAACTAAAAAGAATACTAATATTGTTATCACACTCTTTCAGATTCTTTTTTCAACATTCTCTCCATGATTGAGTGAAATTCGTGTGGATCTCATTAAATTATGCGAGTCTCATCTATTTAGGGAGACCCGTTCCTGAAGTGGCAGAACCACTATGAATGCCACCCAATTGTGGAAAAAACGTTGAAAACCATGTTACATATGGTATTACGAGAGAACTTCTCATATAATATTTTTAATCATTCACTACCTGTATCACATCACTTATTGAAACACATGAAGTATTTGCCCAAGGTGGTAACCCTTGCACACGCAAAAGTCGGAAGGTTGAAGGTATTTGATCATCAGCAACACGGAAATCACGAATAGCCTCTTCAGATGACCGGGAATAACCATGCTTTTGTGTCACAGCAATTTTATCATGCTTTTGTGTCGCAACAATTTTATCATGCTTTTGTGTCACTGCATTTCTTCCCTGTTCCTGCAAAATTTCACATAAAATAATAAAATTATTTGTTTCAAGTCCCACACATAGCTGCATTATCACACAAATGCAACACAAGACACATACACGAGCTCCATTGTCTGCACCACTTGAAGATCTTTTTGACACTTGATATTTAAAAAGATGATGACCAGGAATTAGCTCAATTACATCTCCGTCAGAAATGGTAACTGTTTCTTTGGAGTTAAGCTTTCTTCTCTTATTCCCAGAATTAACAACAACTGGATTTGTCCCTTCCTAACATTCACAAAGCAAAAACCGCTAATCAAAAGAAAAGAAACACATCAGGTGACATAATGTTACTTGGTGGTTAAGTTGCAGGAGTTAAAAAATTAGCAAGGGTATGTTTGGATTGACGTATTCTTGCAACAGTGTTTGAGAAAGGTTATGGAAACAGCTTATGACATGTTTCTAAGCTGTTTTTAGCTTATTTTCATGAGCTTTCCAGGATATCTTAAGAAAGCAGCTTAAAGCTTACAAGAAAACAATTTGAGTTTATTTTATCTTTTTTAATAAATATAAGCTCTGTTGGGATCAACAGCTTATTGCAGCTTATAGCACAAATGCTTATCATGATAAGCGCTTATGTATAAGCTTGCATAAGCTATTTTTATAGTATAAAACATAAAATAAAGATAAATTATTTTTATATATGCTATGAGCAATTTTCATAAGCTATATGGGTGAACTTATGAAAATAAGCTGAAAAACTTATGCCAATAGATAAGTTCAAATAAGCCAATTCAAACAGGCCCATTGTTTATAAATGAGTACTTATATGATATGTGTTTATGCTATAAGCACATAATTAACCTGTTTTTTCAAACAGAGCCTAAATAACCAATTTGTATCAACTTAGTCCATCACATTACTAATATTTTTTTCCTTCTATACAGATCCATTAACAAATCTATCACAGACATTATCGACTTAGCTTCAAAATTCAAATGCATTCCTGACATTACTAACTTTGGGCTCGTTTGGATTGACTTATTTTCGAACTTACACAAAACAGCTTATGCAAATAAATAAGCATTTGTGTCCATTTGGGTTTACTTATTTTTGAGCTTATACAAAACAACTTATGTAAATAAATAAACTTTTATGTATTATTCATAAGCTTGTCAAGATAGTTTATGAAAAAACAGCTTATAAAGATACAATTTTCATTAGTGAGAATTTCGAATTAAAATCAAAACTTATTTATTTGTATAAGCTATTTTTCATAAGCTCAAAAATAAGTCCATCCAAACAAGCTTGTCAAGGTCCTTTATAAAAAAAACAGCATATGAAGATACAATTTTGACTAATAAGAACTTAATAATTAACATAAAAGTTTACTTATTTGCGTAAGTTATTTTTCATAAGCTCAAAAATAAGTTAATTCAAACAGGCCCTAATATCATTATAGTTCACTTAAATACCAACAAATAGACTGACCTAATTAACATTTTACAATTACAAAGATCAATTTAGACTATTGATACAATCCTACAATTTCAGGGATCAAATTTGTTGAAAAATAGACATCAATGATTCCATCGCTATCACATTATAATACTAATTATACTAACATTTCTTGTTATAAAAAAATACAGAGAATCAAAGAGTTAATACAAACCACATGCAAATTTGCAGTGCCATCGGTAGAAGCGGTTATAGTGAGATGTTTCCGGCTAAGTCTCTTATCGGTGACGGCAAGGTTGTTCCGTCCAATGATATTGGTGCCGTCTGAGATAGGTAATTTGGGGATTGAAGCATTTTGTTTTTCATCTTCGAAATTATGATTCAAAGGAATCAAATAACCAACTTGAGAGTGAGAGGAAGACATAAATGAATGAATGAATACAACTCAGAATTAGTTGCAGGTTGATTCTCAAACTACAACATTCACTCCATAGAGTATTGCTCTTTTTACTGCCATGGTGAAGAAGAGAAAGGAAAAAGTAGGTGGAGTTTAACATGGGAAAGTGTAAAACTTTTCCACCATGGGCAAGTTTTGTTTTAACCACTTGATCAAATGAAGAACACAATATTATCATGCTCTCTCCATACTAGATTTTTTTCACTCTATCTTCTCCAACCATTCTCTCTTCCATGTCTCTCTCATCCCCACCATCACCCCACCAGCAACTTTTTTTTGAACGGACCCTACCAGCAACTCTCTTCTCCAAACAAAATTATTTCAACTCTCCTTCAATCATTCTGTCATTGAATGTCTTGATTTTGGAAAGATGAGAAATGGGTATTTCTCCTTCTTCCACATTTGCCTCAGTTTTCATTATTTTTATGGGTTTTAATTTTGTGGGTATTTGATTTTTAGTTGATAGGTGCAAGCAATCAAGCATTACACGAGCAGATCCATGACTCATACCCTTGATTTTTTATTTCCATGATTTATTGGTTATTGTCAAGATGTTGTTGATGATGTAATGACGATAGGACTCATGTGCTTCTTGTTGCTATTTCAAGTTGCTGTTCTTTATTTTTTTAAATTGAATTGGTTATTGGTAATGGATTGGTGACTTAGTGTTCTTAATGTTGCTGGTGGTCGGGCGAGTGGTATGGAGGAGGGAGAATGGTGGTGAAGTTAGTTTACAAAGAAAAAAAAATATCTAGTGTTGAGAGAGTATGGTAAGAGCATGTTATTCATTTGATCTAATGGTTTAAGACCACTTTCCCATGGTGGGAAAGTTTATTTATAACTTTCCCATGTTAAACTTCACCGAAAAAGTATATATATTCGATTTTTAACCCCTATTTTGTTCTAATTTAAATTTTAACTTTTTATTTTAAAATTTAGAATTCTAACCTTAGTTTTGGAATAAGTGAATATAGAGCCTTAGCCAATGGATATTGTGATTATTCTGCCTCGTGGGTGAGCAACTATTAGCATCGCTCTACTTCTTAATTTGATGTGTCCCCATATGGCTTAACCGGCCATATCTTCTTCTGCGTGACTTAGTCTATGGTTCTTCGATTAACCCATATTAGTTGGGAGACCATGACGCAATCGAAATGGAGTGGAGGCATGAGACTTATAAGGAAACTTCAAAGTATGAATGAGGCATGTTTGATGAAGTTGGCTTGGTCACTCATGACCGGAGAACAAAGCTTGTGGGTGATGTTCTACTTGGAAAATATGGTAGAGGTGGTTGGAGTCTTGGAGACAAGGTAGAATATCTGTCACTCCTAATGACTCCTCACTTTGGAAGGCTATAGCTAAGATTTTGCCTAATCTTGAACTCCATAGATGCTGGTCTATAGGTGACGGATGTAAGGTTAACTTTTGGACTGATAAATGGATTGATGAACACACTCGCTTTAGCGAATCTGAGGCTAATATTCCGGATGCAGCCCGACGATGGATGGTGAAGGATGTTGTTTTACCAACTGATGAATGGAACTTTGATATGATTAAAAGTGTAATCCCGCACTCTCTTGTTCAAAAATTATATGTCATTGTCCCGCCTCATGCTAGTCAGGGAGACGACACCCGTCTCTGGCCGGGAACGAGTACATGGCAGTTCACAGTGTCATCGGCGTATCACCTTCTTACAGGTGAGAACACGACGGAAAATGAGAAGAAGTGGAAGCAAATTTGGAAGATTGATAGCATCGAAAGAATTAAAGTATTCATTTGGCAATTGGCGCATAACAGGTTGTTAACGAAATTGTACTCTATATTACAATTTACATTTTTGAAAATAAAATTGTATTGATAGAATATCGCAATATTTCATGGGCGCTTAATCACTTTACCTTTTGATGTTGTTGAAGGAAATATTTATAAAAAAATATTATCGATTTTTTTTGTTACAAAAAAATATTATCGATTCTGATTTTGTAGGTGAAAAATTTACTTTGGTTTTGTATTAAAAATTTACTTTGATTTTGTAATAAAAAACTTCAATTTCAATTTTCCTTGGTTTTTATGAGAAGTTATGTCAAATATCTTCTCATATAAAATAGTTAAGTTTTATTGTAGATATATTCTCTATTTTTTTTAAAGATCTTTAACAAATGAATAATGATTTTCATCTTTAAAATAATTTTGAATTATTTAATTTTTATGTTGATTAGATCCTGACAAAGATCAGTGGAAAAACAGACAGGGAAGAAAATGCCCCATGGTAGAAAATAGGAGTGGGGAATCACTCCCACTCCTATGTGCCCCTTTGATATATCTGAATTTATATACTTAACCAAATTAAATAAAATCAATTTCACAAAAAATTGAAAGATCATAAAAAAAATCAAAATAATCGATAATTCAAAATTTCTCTAACACGAGATAATTTAATTTGATACATGTGCACTCGGATAGCAGCATGGGCCGTCCTAGAATGGGAGAAAAACTTGTCACAGTCTTTCATTCATGATTTTTTGCTCTCGTCGCTTCAGAACCTCGCACGGTTCGGAGAGCATTGAATTAGAATGATAGGTTCACCACCGCATCATTGCATGCAAGGGGAAATGGAGCACATGAGTATGTGCAGATGCGTTGGTAAGTGAAAGAAGAGGTTAGAACCAGTTCCACAGACTAAATCGACATGGAGTTTTCAGAAGGCCCGGGTTTAATAACAGAATCTGAAGTCAGCTTGCGCTGAGTCTATACCTCTGGCAGGCATCACAGCTCTTAGCATGTGCTATGCAATCTGACAGAAAATGGGAGCAGCTGCTTAAGCCATTTGGTGTAGGTGCCTTTCAGAGGTGGAACCGGATTCACTCGACTTAGAAGATGGGATTGAGCTCTACTTCTTATTTTTAATACGAGAGGAGGGTCGCAGAGGATGAACAAAAAAGAAATAAAAATAAGGGCGTCCTGAAATCCCACATTTCCGATATAACGAATAGTTGAATCCACTTCTTAGGCCTTGCCCGGATTTAGATGACTCTCAAGCTTCAGAGAAAGTTGAATGCTCCGCACACAAAGGCTACATCTGGGCCTTTCATTGATTTTACTTTTCACACTTATTCATAAAGAAATTCATAATTTTAGAAAATAAATTTGTCAAAAATTGTAATTTTCTATTCAATAACTACAAAATAAAAATAATATCTTTTAAAAAAAGAAAAATATTCCGTGTTTGCCACAGATATATATATTAGTTTTCCATATGCAAATGCAATGGACTCTCGCCGGCCTCTAGCTCAACTAATTAATTTAAGAGATTTACTTTTCGCACCCCTAGGTTTCCTCCTTCACTTTCTGAAATGACCATAATACCCTCACCATTTAGAAAGCGAGCACTTTTCGCACTCTAAAATATTGAGTATACAATATTGACACTCGCTACTTAGAGTGCGAATTAAAACATTGTTCGCTACTTAGAGAGCGAACTCAATTTTCACTTTAAAAAGGGTGAAGAGAACGAAAAAATTTGACTTTTATAAGGTTCGCATCCTAGGATGCGAATTGTGGTTTATCCATTTTTACAATTTTACACACTCGCTTTCTAAGTAGTGAGGGGGTAAAAACGGAACACCATGAGGTGCTTGTGAGACTCGAGAAATGCGAAAAGTAAATCATATGGTGCGGATCAATAACCCAATTTTCAGATTTTAAACATGGTTCCACTTTAAAAAATAATAATAATAATTAAAGAGTGGTGTTTGTTGAGCATCTATATTTAATTCTTAGTTTTGATGCTTTGTAAAAGAAACATAGGTATATGGCTGAATGTATGAAACAATCTAACATTAATAAGAAGAAAAAGTTAATATTTGAATTTCAATGAAAATTTTATGCAACAACTTAATTGCTGCTATGCTATAGTAAACATATAGTAGATATCATAAAGGCTTAGACAATCAAATTTTGTAGCAATATAAATCATTAAGGCTTAGAAGAGAAACTATTTATAAAGTCATAACTATTATTCTAGCTTTTTCATCTATTGACTATATCATTATTATTCTTTAGCAAGAGGATTGAGCACTTGTCCAGTAAAGAGTATAGTTCCACTAAAATCATCTCTGATCATAAATAAGAAAGGATGGTCAGCAACAAAGTCGATCAGAGTCGGAATTTGCGTATACATTGAACAACCGCATGCTCCAATAACGGTTGCTGCTGCAGCAGTAGTGCCGTCTTCATTTATTTCAATAAAAGACTTCTGAATTATGTCTGAAACAAAAAGTTCTTCACTTATAGACGAGTCCACCATTTTTGTCAAACCTCCCATTTCGAAAGGTAAAACCAATCCTAAATCCTTTAGCAACTCGGTAGTATCAACACCAAAAGAAAAATTAAATTTTGGAATCCTAAATTTGCCAACTTCCACTTCATGATAAGGAAGCATATCCTCCAAAAACTCAGAATTAGAAGTTACCTTATCAATCAAAGCCAACAATCCATCTTTTGCATCGGGGAGAAAAATGTAAATAGAGAATTGACGCGTATCTTTGCCTTGTTTATAAGGAAGACGGAGGACTTTAAAACCATCAAAAGAGCTGATAAATTGATCATCCTTGCTGGTCATGAACGGAACCTCGACTGAGCTACCATTGAGAAGATGAAAATCATAATCTTTTGTTTTTTGAAATGTCAAAGATGAGTCTTGTTAAACTATGAACCATCCCAGGTGAAAGAATATCTTTAATAAGACCTTTTGTCTTGTTTTCCACCCATAAATTCACCTCTTTGCGCGCTTCGTCATGCTTTAAAACAATATCAATAAAAAACAACAAATAATGCATCATGCAATTAAGTAATACAAATAGTTAAATTCTAAATCTTAAACCCTAAACTCTTATTTAATTAAAAAACAACAACTAAAAATCCTAATAAAAGCAATCCGCTAGGATTGGTTTTGTGGCAAAGGATTTGGATGCATGAGATTCTAGGTTAGATCCTCGTTGACTGCATGGTAAACCAAACAAAAATACTAATAAAAGCATGCATGACATATGAATTCAAGATTAAAAAAACGCGATTATATAATATACCTTGTTCACGAAATCAACTGAGGCAAAAGAAGCTTTGAAATCGGAAGTTATAAGTTGTTTGAAGGAAGGTTGAAGAGAAAGTGATTGTTCAACCCACATACCATTGGCGAAAGACAAGCAAGGTCCACCAACGGGTGCACCATCAGAGAGCGCAGAAGAAACGATATGAGAGGATAAGGATTTGAGTTGATCGGTGGATTTGGACTCGAGGAAGGAGAGAAGTTGGTGTTGTGTTGGACCCTCAGAGCCGTTAGCAACCATACTAAGCACGGTGTAGAGCGACAATGGAGAAAACACGACGTTCTCCTCTTGGAAGTTTTTACTCGATAACAAATGTTTGGTCATGTTCATGGAAACCTTGGTTAGGCCGGTGATTGATTTGCCAAGGAAATCCATTATTTTTCTTCTTGTTTCGGTGCCTAAGATACTTTAGATTAAGGTTGATAACGTTTTTTTTCTATAAATTAGGGTTTGTGACTTTTTGTTTTTGGTTTTTAAGAGGTGGGAAGGTTGAATTTATAAGGATTTGGATTGGATTTGGATCAATAGGGTGAATTTCATTTACTTTTCTGTTGAATTGTTTTTGTCGGCAATGGTTTTCAAATGTATCAATCAAATTGATCTACAATCAAATATATTTTATTAAATACTAAACTCCGTTTAGCCCGGCTTATATATTTTTTTTTTCTTCTCCTTAAAAATAGTAAAGAATGAAAAAATTGTGTTTTACTTAACTTTTTATTTACTTTTTACTTCTTTACTTTATTTCTTTAATACTTTTAAGGAGAAATAGTGTCAAATATAATTTTATACTTCTCTATTTCGTTTAAGCAAAATAGAAAAGTAAAAAATAAGCCGGGCCAAACGGAGCCTAAATGTTAGTTGGTTCGCTGGTGATTGACGCTGGACTTGATAGGGAGAATCATGGTTCGATTCTCACAACTGCATTTGAGAGGGCACTGAAACAATCTGATGCCAGAACTCACCCCGAACTCTGGACTACTAGGGTCTCCTTCCCCTAGGAACCAAAGGGTGAAAAAAATAATATTAAATCATCAGTTGGTTCTATGATGACCACGGTCCCATCCCCATAATTACAATCGGAGTGGCGGAATCACTTGATGTCAAAATTGACGCATGAATTAGATTAGGCGGTTTAGTGAAAACAAAAAATATTCGAAAAATATTTTAAAATTGTCACTTGATTGTGAAAACAAAAAATATTTTAATAAATTAATTTGTAAAAAAAAACTATCAAATCAAATATATTCATATTTACGAGAAAAAATAATCAAACATTGACTTGTTTATTTATGTAATACAGTACTAAATATATATATAAATAACCAATATTTTAAAAATTGGACCGGAAATCGAACTGGTATAATTTCTGGTTCATGGTTCAACCGGTTAGACAGTTCAACCATTTTAGCAGGGCTCTAATGTTAAAAAACAACCCAAAAATATAAAAATTTAAAAAGAATTATCTTATTTAAATTATAAATAACATTAATTAATAATATAAAATAGTCATTCATGTAACTAACATAAAAAATATTAGGCTAAACTGCTCATTTGGTCCCTTAAGTTTATTTTAGGTTTGAATCAGGTCCCTTACGTTTTAAAAGTTTGACTTTGGTCCCTCATGTTATCAACATTTGCATTAATTAGTCCCTTCCGTCAAATGTTTCACTAACTCCGATTGATCCTTACACGTGACTGACGGTTTGGACATGTGGAAGTGATTTTGGACACTTTCACAGCCATATAATAAACAGAACCTTCGCAAACCGAAAAAAAGAGTTAGTGTTTGCAAAGGTCTTTGTCGTATTTTTTTTCTGTTTGCGAAAGTTTTGTTTATTATATAGCATTCCATGTGTCCAAAATCACTTCCACCTATGTAAACCATCAGCCACGTGTAAGGATCAAACGGAATTAGTGAAAAATTTGACGAAAGGGACTAACTAATGCAAGCATTGATAACATGAGGGACCAAATTCAAACTTTTAAAACGTAAGGGACCTGATTCAAACTTAAAATAAACGTAAGGGACCAAATGAACAGTTTAGCCAAAATATTATTATTATTCCGTCAAAAAATATATATATATTATTGGGGTAAAATGAATTCAGGGCGGATTCTTTTTCAATTATCATAATGATTCTTAATAGGCGTCAAAAAGTCTCTCATTGACTAATATAATAATTTTTTATTTTTTTTTTGAAATGGCAAAATTTATTAATAACCTAGTCTCTGCACAAGACGAACAGAGACCGGTAAAAAAGGAACAACATAACATATGTGTCGTGTATATGCGGAACACCTAAAGGAAAAACTCCTAAACAAACACCTAATCAAAAATCAACTCCTAATCCCCAATACAGTAAAGCATCCCACAGATTCAAGACTACTAGAGCAATCACCAACCCCGCTTAAAATGTTACCGCAAACCCGAGGAACAATCGACATCAACGTGATACAAAGCATCCTGCAAATCTCAACAGATATGGAACCATTAGCAACTCAGAAAAGAAAACTGCGAATCTCAACAGATTCGAAAGCGGTCAGAGACGCCTGTATCGAGGAAAAACCAAACAATCAACCTCTATGCGATAAATGACAACCAGATACAAAGAACCGGATTTGAAAATCCCAAAGAACCCTGCAAATCTCAAAGATTTGGAAACCCCAGAGACTCAAAAGGAGTCCTGCAAATCTCAACAGATTTGATAGCGGGTCAGAGAAACTAATATCAAGGAAGCCAAAACACACGACATCAACAAATCCAACGCCAATGTGACAACCTCACCACACAACACCTCATCTGTCGTCATCGGAGCAACAAACCACCACCTAAACCGTCGCCGGAGCAACAAACACCTATCACCCAACTCCACAACCACCACCAGCACCTGAAACAGTACCCACCGTCACCACCTATGCCACACCATACCCAGTAGAGTCAGAAGAACCTCCGGCCACCAGAACCACCGGCAACCACCACCACACCACCGAAACTCACCATCGCAACACCAAAACCACACCAAACCACCATTCGTACATGGAACAGGAACGCGCATGAAGACAGAACACCACGTGTGAACCAAAAAACACCAACACCACCACCGGCGGCGTTGAAACACCAACACCACCACAAAATCAAAACGAAGCCACCACCAAACCAGTTGAGAACAGAGGCAATCGAAACATTTAGAACAGAACCAAATCGAAAATGGGTCGGAAGCACCACAAACCTCGCCAGAAAACCAAACCACCGCGAAAATCACCACCATCCCACCGCCGGCGAACTGAACAGACTGTGGTGCGGAGAGCAACGCCTCTCATCGCACCACCACAGTGTGAGTTTACATCGTTGAAGGGAAGGTTTGGATTGAGGGAAGAAGAAGGCAGTAGATCTGTTTTTCCTTTTAGTGAGAAGTTGGAGCCTGTTTTTTAGAGAGAGAAAAAAACTTCCAGATTAATTCGACTAATATAATAATTGCAATCACCGTCATATCAAAGAACAAACATAAGATCATTATGGTTAATCTACGACGATCATGAAGGTCGTTTACTCCTACAATCACATAACTACAAATACACAAAGCTAAAAAAAAATTAAAATAAAGCAATGAGAGAAAAGACGGAAGATGGGAGAATGAGAAGAAATGAAAATGAGAAAAAATTAAAGAAAATATTTCAATTAATAGATTTTTTGTTTGAATTTAATTGGTTGAACAAAATAACAACCTCCATTGATGGTCAATCAAACACCACCACCGATATGAGAGAATCATGATTGGGGCATCTAATTCGCGACATGTTGGTTTAATTTTTTTTGAAAAAAACAAACTTACTGCATTTCATTAGCTATTAAATGTTCAATACATAATGGACTAATCTCAAATCTATGGAAGCTAGCCCAATAATTGGCCGCCCTAGCAAGAGCATGAGCAACCGAATTCGCTTGCCTCCTAATAAACTTAACCTCAAAGTTTAGAAACGATGACATAAAATTAACAATATCATGAACAATTGAAAGAAACTCAGAATTGCCTCTACGCTTCATGTGAATAGCATCAACCAACACCTTCGAATCACTTTCAAATTAAACTCGATCCGATCCTCTATGTCGAGCTTCTTTCATAGCTAAAAGTAGCGCCCATGCTTCTCCCTCTGCAGTTGAAATCACAGTCGGCTGCCATTGTGTCATCCCGCCGATGAATTGACCATTACTATCACGAAAACACAATCCTGTCGAGGTCTTCCGGGTACTAGTAATGAAAGCGACATCAACGTTGCACTTTACCCAACCTGGAGCCGGTTTTTCCCACCGTACTAGACCTGGTGCTGTATCCATACTGACACTGTTACGCTGTAAAATATGAACTAAGTACCAATCATTCCAAGCATCAAAGGCATGTCTTCCTATTTGGCTCGGCAACTTTGCATTATCATTCCACAGTTTATCATTACGATTATGCCAAATGCACCAGAGTAACATAGCCACTCTTCCAACTGTGTCACTACTCTCATTGCTGCTCAAAGCGAAAATACGATCCGTAGCAGTAGCTTGTTGGTACATATTGTTATGTAAGACCGAAGAAAGACCAGCTGCACACCAACTGTCATGAGCTACTGTACAGTTAAAGAATATGTGAAGCTCGTCCTCAGTCTCCTCATCGCACACAGGAAAGTTGAGAGTACACTCTACTCGTCGTTGTATTAGTCGGTAACGAGTCGGGAGACATCCTCTACATAAACGCCAAAGTAAATGGCGTGCTTTGTGCGGGGCCTGAGCTTTCCATATATCATTCCAGTTACCTATCACATGATACTTGTCACTACGTATAATGTAGCGCATAGCTAACTTATAGCCTGATTTCACTGAATAACACCCATTTCTTTCCTCCTCCCAGACCACTTTGTCCTCTCTGACCGAGCCAACAAGTGGTGTTGCAAGAATTCTCTCCACCACATCCCCTGAAAACACGTTACGAACCTTAGCTATATCCCACGGTTTATAATTTTCGTGTAACAAATCTTTAACATATAACTGATACACACCTGCTGGTTGAGGTGATGACACCCATCTGTTATCACTCCCACGCAGCCAGGGATCGTACATCACACAAATATTATCACCACTCCCAATCCGCCACCTACACCCAAGGGAAAGAATTTGTCGCGCTTGCCAAATACTGCGCCAAGCAAAGCTAGGATTATATCATAAAGGAGCTTCAAATAAAGAGGAGCGTGGAAAATACCTTGCTTTAATTAACCTTGCCACCAACGAGTTCGGATTCTGTACAATATTCCAAGCTTGTTTCGCTACCATAGCCTTATTAAAAGCTTCAAAATTGCGGAAACCCAAACCCCCGTGAGCTTTCGGGCAAGCAAGTCTCTCCCATGCTAACCAGTGAATACCTTTATTATTATTGTTATTATTATTACCACCACTCCACCAAAAAGCGTTTATCATTTTTTCAATATCATCAATAAGTGAGGAAGGAAGAATAAACATACTCATAATATAGGAAGGTATCGCCTGGAGAACCGACTTTATCATTATTTCCTTACATATTGGTTTAATTTAAATCTCAACAATTTAAATATTTTCTACTTTATCTACGCAATTTAGTAATTGTTTGTGTCAACTTATAGTTCTATTTATAGTTGATATTTTCAGTTTCAACAACAATATATTTGGATTTCATTCTGTTTTATTTAATTTTAAATTTTAAATATATATGCCGTTCTAAAAAACATGTGCATTATATATAAAAGAAAGAAACATATTTTTAACTTGATACCATTTCTTTGTACCAAAAAAAAAAAAAGTTGATACCATTTCTATTCTCATTTGGTCTAGGTATGAAACGAGTTTAGGTTTTCTCCATTTATTATATCTCCATTTATTCTCCATTTGGAGAGAGATATAGACACAATTGAAAATTAGTGGGGTCCACAAATTAGTGGGACCCACTTTTAATGGGTCCCACTTTTTAATGTGTCTATCTCTCTCCAAATGGAGAATAAATGGAGAGATAATAAATGGAGGAAACCCAAACTCGTATGAAACACGCTACATTAACTTCAATTTTATTAACTCCAATATCACTGTTACGTAAGTGTGTATAAAATAGTCGAAAAGGTGTTGGCGCGATAAGACTTGGATTTATAATGGGAAAGGTAATCTCAAAGAATGGTGGATTTTGGGAAGGCATACGATTCGGTAAATTCGGGATATATATGTTGACGAGGTTCGGGTTTGGAGAAAAATGGATTGTTTGGATGAAGGCTTGCGTCTTTCGCGAAAATCTTTCTGTCTTGGTAAATAGTAGCCCGACTGAAGAGAGCGGTGTGCATGGGTTTCTTTAAACCTTTTGTGGTAAATAGTTTGGAAGTTTCATGTCGCACTTACAATATGCCAATGATAGTTTGTTCATTGGAGATGCGTGTGGTGAAAATTGTTGGTGTATCAAGGCGATTCTTAGATGGTTTGAGTTGATGTTAGTTGGGGCTCAAAGTGATTTTTGCAAAGGGTGGGATTTTCATTTTTCGGAGTGCTTGCAGACCGAATCTCTATTATATACATTACGAGATTCCCACGGAGCTTTCTCGTGCATTCTCAATAGAATTGCTTATGTGGCATTCAATTAGAGCTTTTCTTGCTTATGTGACATTCAGAGTTTTCAGCTTAAGGTATGTTGTTCGAATCGCACTGGCAACAATAATTGAATTTTTATAATGTTTAAGGAAAACTACATTTCTTTTTGTAGAGAAAATTACCTTATAATTACTAACAAAATTATGTTGTTCGAATCTCATTGACAACAATAATTGAATTTTTATAATTTTTTTTTTGTAAAAACTCTTTCAAATTTTTTTTTTTTCTTTTTGAAGAAACTTTTTCAAATATTTTTTTTTTAAACTCACAATATTTTTATTTTCTGTGAAAATTCTCTCAAATATTATATACTATCTTTTTTTTAGAAACTCTCAGAAATTTTGTATTTTTTTATAGAATCTCTAAAATATTATATATATATATATATATATACAGACTTTTAATTTTTATTTTTAAACTAAACGTATCATCCATGCGCAACTGCAGAGATTAATCCTCTCTATTTAACTGAGATCTATTTAAATGATTGACCTCTCCTAAAAAATGATTCTCCATATGCACCGCTCAGGATCGATCTCAAGACCAAATGGTTAAGAGGCTCAAGTATCTACCACTTGTGCGACATTATCTTGGTACTATTTTAATTTTGTAAAATAAAGGAACATTTATATTTAGATTACTTTGAAACAAATTGAAATAAGAAAGTACATTATAGAGAGAGAGAGAGAGAGAGAGAAAACTTCTAGTGTTGGAGAATGAGAAACGGCAAGTACTTCCCACCTAGGGATGTCAATGGATATTCATGGACGCAAATAGTGTGATATCCGTATCCGCTCCGCAATACATATATGATATCCGTTTCCGCTTCATATCCGTGCGGATATCTGCTAAGCGGGTAATCCACGAATATTGAAGTATCCGCGGATATTAATAGATATTCATGGATGGTATTTTTTTATTAAAAAAAATAGCTAATTATTGAAAAAAATTAGTTTTTTTAAAATATAAAACATTAACACATAATATTTATAAATTTTCCTCTATATTTTTAACGAAAACACCAAATATACAAACAAAAATCACCTCACTGAATTGCAAAAGAGCCAAACAAAACTAGAATTTATATAAAATAGCCAAACTGCAAAAGATAAAATATAAAAATACAATTTTTTGTATATAAAAATACTAGAATTTATATGTAAGTTGAGATATTTAAATAATTTTACTAATTATTTAGCGAGTATGGATATCCGCGGACGTGGATAGTATCCATTAAATGCAGATAATTGAAATATCCATTTATTTTAACCGTGGATATCCATTAAGTTATCCGTATCCATGACGGATTTTATCCGTAGATATGCGCGGGTATGGATATTGTTGTCATCCCTATTCTCACCTCACTATTAAAAATACACATTGACGAATTAAAATTTGAATTCCAACTGCGAGAATTATCCTTATTTTCATATTCATATTTTATCATATGAAAAACTTATTCAAAATTATATCTAGCACACGAATAAATGTGATCTTCATGATGAAAAGTGTTTGTAGATCATAGTGAGAACTAAGCACGAAAATTTAATTGATATTCATTAAAAAAAATATAGAATCAACAACTATTTTTTGTTGATGAAGCATCTATAGAATCATATAATGGAGGCGGAAGAGAGATAGAAATATATATATATATATAGAGAGAGAGAGAGAGAAAGAGAGAGAAAAATCTCTTAGTGGTGTAGAATAGAAAACGGGGAACATTTTCTACCCGACTATTAAAAATACACATTGACTAATTAAATTTTGAATTCCAACTGCGGGAGTTATCCATATTTTCATATTTAATATTTTATCACAGTGATCATTTATTAAAAATTTTATTTAACACGATAAAAAGTGATCCTCCATGATGAAAAGTGTATGTAGAAGACTTAACACGAGAATTTTATTGGTATTCATTAAAAAATACTAGAATTAGCAACTATTTTATTGTTGATGGAGCTCCTATAGAGTATTGCGACGAAGAGAGAGAGAGAGAGAGAGAGAGAGAGGGGGGGGGAGAATCTCTCAATGGTATAATATAATAGGAAAATGGTTACATTTTTCACCCCACTATTAAAAATACACATTGACTAATTAAAATTTGAATTTCAACTAAGGGTTTTTTTTTTCATATTATGCGTCCATCGTACTTTCATTAGATTACATATGGAAAAGCTAAAATAAATTAATATAATTTTGATTTTTTGTAATGTATGCTATTTTAAACTTTCTATAACCTTCGTTCGAACTTTTTTAAGAACCTTAATTTATTAATGTGAGTGGAGAGATTCACACATAGGTTTTCCCATTTGACGCTCACGCGTGAACATGCTTCTTTGTGGTACGGTGAAGAGAAAAATTCTGAGAATAGAAACAAAGTCAAAATATGTTATTATTCATTTAAAAATTAGTAAAAATTTACAACTATTTTTTGTTGATGAAGTTCTACAGGGACCCGTGTTAAAGATATTTCGTATTTTCATACTCAAATAAATTAAAAGAAATCAATCTCATAGACAATTGAAAAAACGTAGATAACCTTCTAAATAATATAAAATGAAAAAAAGACATAAACAACCTTCAAAAGAAAATAACATATGGAAATAAATATTATTGAAAAAAATAAAAATTATCCAGAGTTTGACAATGAACCTAATGTAAATTTTCTATAAAGAGTCGGCACGAGATGAAAAAAAAATTATGGTATATATTTTAATTTTATGGGTACGGTCCCAAAAAATCTTAAGGATAAATTTTATAGGATCACTATATAGTTTCGGGGATGAAGATAAGATAAAGAATGTATCTGATAATAGTGTAAAATGGAAAACGAAGTAATACTTTTAATCTCGCTTTATTCTATAACATCGTTAAATCTATATCATGCAAAACCTATCTCAATTTTACCTTAGAATTTTAAACCAAAATAATCAAATAATATATCAAAATAAACATATAAATAATATTAAAAAAGAAAATAATTATGTGCACAGCACGGGCTAACATACTAGTATTCTAGGAAACAGTAGCAAAGTTTTTAAATTGTAATTTGGGGTATTTGCCATTCATCTATCTTGGAATAAGTTACTTTACTCACTATAAATTTGTAACTAAAACACTCTAGTTCTGCACCCTTTGTTTGGAGGAAAAAATTTGTAGAACAAATTAAAATATTTTTAAACAATTGTTTCTATGTCACTCATTACTGGCTAAGAGTTGAATTGTTCAGGATCCTGTGGACTATAATGTATAAATGAAAACAAGAAAGCAAATTATAGCAAGTTCAATGAAAATTTGAAGCAACAACTTTGCAGCTATAATCACATCAACAGGGGTGTGTTAAGATTTGCAGGTATAGTGTTTCAATTCACAGGGGTGATTGAAAATGTTTAACAGCCTTTAGGGTTTATGACGTTTTTTCAATAATAACTTAGGGTTTGGAACTTTTTGTTTTTTATTTTTAATTTTAAAAGGTGGGACGTTGAATTTATAAGGATAAGGATTTGGATCCATTTTTAATCAAATCTTGCTGATCAAGTTAATAAGATGATTTTAATGTAAAAAAGGAAAATAATTTCGCAAATGGTTCCCGAAATGAGTTGGGGAGATATTATTGGTTGTTTGTTTTAGCCTATGAAGCACGGACTCTGACACGGACACCGCGACACGACACGGACACTCCGACACCGCTAATGTAAAAAATATACGACACCGACACCGCTACATATTTATAAAATATATAAGTTTAGAATTAAAAATACATACATATGCATCTAAGTTGAACAAATTTTTCAATAAAAAAAGTTTTAAAAGAATATATGATAGTACATTTGACATTTACTCATCCAACTACTATCGAAAAACTAAAAATAATGTAATCAAAATGTAATATCTTTAATCCCTCATTGATCAATATTATTATTTCGACACATCTTTAATCGTTGTATATATGTCTGAGAAAAGTAGAAGCAAATAAATAAAATAAAATTTGAACACTTACCCCGACACGTTTGTACGAGTGTCTTATAGGTGTCGGACACCGATTTAAGGAGTGTCGGAATAAAGGAAAAATTGTTTTTTTTTACACCTCTCCGACACGTTTGTACGAGTGTCGTACGGTGTCATACGAGTGTCGGACACGGACACGTGTCGGACACGTGACACGTCTAATTATAGAGGTGTCGTGCTTCATAGGTTTTAGCCATACCTTCCAAATCCATGATTTTCTCTCCTGACCCCACTTACACCTATTTTGAGATGCAGTGCTATCTATTGTTTGTGAAACAAAAAATTAAATAGTATATAATAAATGCTTTCGTGATACATTCGTGAAACAAACTTCGCATGATATAGCTGCGCTGAAAAAAAAAAGTATAATCGAATCTTGTTGATCAAGTCAATAAGATGAATTTCATTTATTTATTTTTATTGAATTATTTTTGTCAGCAACTTTTTCAAATATATCAATAAGATGAATTTAATGTATGTTAGCCTCGTTAGCAGGTTTATAGAGTCGTAATTGAACTCCATCATCAACCAATAAAAGAAAATATGTGGCTATTTAAATCGATAAGTAGGATGTTCATAATTTAAACATCGTCTCATGCATATATAATGTAATATTTCTACCAACTGAACTAAATTTACGAGGATTGTAAGTTGGATCATCACAAAAATACAATCGAGTATGTCTCTTAAGTGGAGACCAGTTTCACAATCTTCAAAGAAACAACCTAACTTGGTCTACAATCTATAGCAAAATTTATAGTTGATGCATCATATGTTATTGTGATGTTTCATTTTCTTCATGATCTTGCTAAAGATGGAGTTGTTAACTATACTACTGCAACAAAATCTATGAAAGCTGATTCTTTGAAGTTGAGGGCAGTTTGCATGTGTTCCCAACTACAAGAAATAAACTGACTGTTTATGATCAAGCGGAGATTTGTATTATTTGTTGTTTCTTTATGTTAATCGGTTATTTGACAGTTGCAACAAGATAAGTGTCACCTTAGTACTAGTGAACAATGAAAACGGAACAAATATAAAAGCTGATGTGAGAAATCACAGATATGATAATACCGACCAGAAGAGCTATTTTATTTTTTATACAACCAAAAGTTAATGTTCTAAATTATTAAAATCTAAAATGAAGTCAATGAACATTGACAAGATTTTCTGAAACAAAAACTATATCTATTTTATTCCTTCTCCTGGTGCATTGTGCATTAATGATAGTTGTAGCAGCAACAGTAGTATATCCTGAGCAAGTTGGTCTTCCAGTCCATTTTGCAGAAAGTAAACAAATCAGAGAGCAGAATATATTGACCATGGAGGATTCATTGGTGCATGAAGATTCAATGCTCAGTAAAGCATAGATTCGTCATTCCATCATGAATAGGTGTTGCTACAAATAGGAATTCATTTAACAAATATTAGCAGTTAGGGATATCAAACTAAACTTATCAAAATAAAATCAAGCCGAGCATACCTGCACGGTCTCTCATCGGAGTCATAATTGGATGCAGAGGAGTTTGAGAAGGATGCATTGGGGTTTCACTTCCCATCCCATATCGAGATGTATCACTGAAAGAACACAAGAGTCATATGGTTGAAAATCCTCCGATACACAAAAAAGAATTATGAACGTTAAGTACGTATAACTTACCGGTACGGGGTAACAGCCACATTGTCAGAAATATAATTGCGGTCAACTGCAAACAACCAACCAAGTCAGAGAAAACACAAAAACAATAGTACAAGTGGTTCAATCAGGTGTTTGCCGAAACCAGAATATTCACCTATTATAGGCATCATTTGGGACTCTAATTCAAGCTGAACTGATGTGCCTTGAACACCAATGACACGGCCACGATGACCTTTATACGGACCCTGGCGTACTTTAACAGTTGCACCACATAAAGAATCAAGGCGCCGCCTTCCACCCCTACCATTAGCAGCCTTTTGATTTTCACTATTACCAGATTTTACACCAGATAAGGCATCACGTCTCCCGCTCCCACCCCTATCATTGGAAACTCCAGAGGCTACTTCAGAACTCTCTACAGCATCATCTGCAAACACACGGATCTGAAGAGAGGATATTTTTGTCATTTCTGCACTAAATGTAAGAATAAATATTCAAAAGTATGTCAAGCAAGTTATCAAGGGAACAGAAAACTCACCTCCTCCTTTGTAACATCAGTTATTAAGGTCAGGACATTCTCCCCTGCATCCACAACCATGCCAGTAGCACCCTCTTGAGCACCAGATACAACTTTAACGTGGTTTCCAAGTTCAAAATATTTACAAAGTTGCATTATGTTCACCGCAATAGTTTCCTACAAAATGAAGAGAAAAAAATATCATCATAAAAAAGAACTTTTTTCACTGATAAATAATAATCAACAAGCAAAACTGGCTGACTTTGCAGTGAAGGAAACCAATCAAATATCATTTTATACTCACAGTAAGACCCTGTTCTTTTGTCGTATAAGAACATTATCTCCATCCACTTTCTCCACCCATCCCTTTAGGTTCTTTAAATCTCCTTTTGTTATAATGATGACATCACCTTTGATAAAATTATGTTCTTGTCTGCTTACGAAAAATCCATCTCCACTCTCACCCGGTTTATGAAATTTTCCGAGCTCATTGATAAAATTATGTTTCTTTCTTCCTGCAAAAAATCCATCACCACTCTCACCCGGTTTATGAAATTTTTCGAGCTCGTCAAACGTAGGTTTGATATTCTGGGCATTAATGGATTTTATTGCTACAGTTTTGTAATAGAACCCGTCTTTGAACATCTTGCCTCCAATAGCAATAAAGTGTTCCCCATAGGCATCATGCTTATGCTCCACACGGATATGCAGTTTCCTGAATGAAGCATAAATTCTATCAGATTGGGAACTTGAAAGTTTCCACGAGACAGAAGACACTCGAGCATTAGCAAGCAGAGAATCAGTAATACCTAGCTTCATCAACACGCATAAAACGAGGAGGGGGGACAAAGGCCTTCTTTATGACACCTTGTCTACCTTCCTGCATGATTAAAGTGTTTTGCACAGATTGTTATTTAGCTTTCAAGGCGCTGAACATTCAACAAATAGAAAGGGACATATTTTGTACCAATTTGTTTGCAAGGGCCTGTAAGTCTATTCTCGGAATTAATTTCACAGTAACCCTCTGCCGCACATTATCAACATCCACTACCTATAGCAAAGATATTAGATAGGAAATTTAAGAGAAAAAAATTGGGATAGATTCATGAATTATCTCAAACATATGATTCACACCTTGGCGAGGTCCCCTTTATATATCCCAACCTTCATTTTCACCCAAGTGTCTCTAGCAAGATCAAGAACTTTACTTTCAACTGACAATACATCAGCCATTTCTTTTATTGGAACAAGCATTATTTTTTGGTTAAGTATATTGCTTAGACCTTTGCAAGCCTGAAAAATTGTAAAAAAATTCACAATTCTATCCATAAAGATGTGTGATAAACAATAGATATTTCACATGACAATACCTCTCTAACATGAGCTTCTTTATATGCTTCCACATATATATAGTTTTTGAGATGGTCAAGAGCAATAGCTGATTTTATTTGTAATTCAGAGCCAGTATGCATATACTTTCGAATCAGGCAAACAGCAGTTTCCCGTTCACGACCAATCTAATGAACATAAACCAAGGAATATGACATACTCTATCCTTCACAGTTGCCAGAACAATGAAATAAGCAACAAGAACAAAAAAGAGATCAATCATACCGCACATTTGACCAACCACATTTTAGGGTCTCTAACAGAAGGCAACAATGATTGTTGTACTATCTTTGTGGTTTCTTCTTCATGATAATCAACCGATATATTTCGATATCTCTCTTGAATGCTTCTTTCAATCGCTTCAAGATCTTCATAATCTTGTTGGTATGGTGGCGGCATATGCAGGGGACCTTGATGCTTCCCTCCATCTTCCTCAGGCAGATCATCAATTCCAGGAGACTCGTCAATGAAATCTGCAAGTTTGTTTTAGAGGGTTGTTAACTTATCAACATAGAAAGAAAAAATCAAACAGAAAAAACTAACATAAAAAAGATACTAGGTTTTGTATAACTTCAATGGAACAAATGAAATTTACCTAACCCACATTGAAGGTTCAAAACAACCTCAACAAAATAAACCTAATTTCAGTTACAATTGAACCCTAATCGCAGGTGCATCCCTAATTGAAACCCTAAATTCGCATTAGAACCCTAATTTCATTCCTAATTTAAGTTGAAATTTAATCTTAATCGCAGTTGTATCCCTAATTGAAACCCTAAACTAGCAATTAGAACCCTAATTTCATCTCATTTCGATAAAAAACAATGAGAAAGATGGAAAATTAAAAACTTACCGTCGTAGCCTTCTTCAGATACTTCTTCTTCCTCTTCATCAGAAACAACTTCAACGTCTTCATCGAAAAAACGTGCGGAATTCTGAAATCTTCTACGCTTCCTTTCATACTCTTCCTCCTCCTCCTCTTCCTCCTCCACGTTGTGCTTCCCTCGGCGACTCGTCATATCGCAATATACCAATTCTTCAAAAATTTAGCTTTTTGAAAATTCTTTGTGCGACTCAATGCAATGCAATGCAACGATTTTATAGCTTATGATAATGGGCCATGCTATGATTTGGGCATTTTCAGCCCAATTCATCAAATTCGATCCGAATCGTGACGAACGATTCTTCTTCTCCTGATGAGGGTGATATGGGAATCGATAGAGCCACGGTGATTGCGCAATCTCTTGTTGTTGAATCGGACACGCAATTGATCATCAGCGCCATCGATAACGGTTGTTTCCGTCTCAACAATTGGGGGAAAATTGCTCAGAATTTGTGACGAGATGTAAAATTGTAACCCTAGGTTTAGCTTCGATTTCATTCAATTCAAATACTATTCTATTTTATATACTCCTATATTTTGTAGCAAAAAAAAAAAAACAAACAAAAGACCCAAAAATGGGCCTGTTTGCCCATAAATTGGGCTTTGCTCTTTGTTGTCAAAAAAATCAGAAAAATTAGATTTTTCTATTATTTTAAAATAGTTTTTAAGGTTAAATATGTTTATAGTTCTTTTAAATACTCCAAATAGTTGCTCAAAAAAATTTTTGGAACTTATTTTTCTTAGAACTTTGGTACTCTAAATTTTCAGTTTTTAATTTTAGCCTTTGTTTTTTTACAAAAAATCACGTATCATGTTCTAAATAATTTTTTTTGAAAACATATCATTATTAATACCTCAAAATATCATGAGTTTGATTATTTAACTATTTAATATTTTTTTTAACAATTTAATTATTAGTTTGAAGTTATAGATAAATTAACAAAAATTAAAGACTAACTAGTTACATTATTAAATTGTCAAAAAAATAGTTAAATTATTAAACTAATTGTATTTTAAGATCTTAATAATAAAATGTTTCAACCCGTCAAAAAAAATAATAATAAAATGTTTCAAAAAAATTTATTTAGAACGTGATTCGCAAACTTTTGAAGAAAAAAAAAACAGGACTAAAATTGAAATTTTAGAGACTACACACTTTCGTGTGGACTCATTGGGTCAGGTATGTCAATTTCTGTATTTTTTTCATTCCTTTTTATAATAACTAGCCGCCAAACGGGCACGTGCCCGTTTGTGTGATCGATATTCTTTTTTTTTATATTTGATGTGATCGAAATTATCTATTGTGCAAATATAAATAACTGCTTAATCTCCTTTTTTATTGGACTTAGTTAATTGATAACTACTTAACCTTCTTTTTTGTTGTGGATGGTTATTAACAAAAAAAATCTATATTGAGAAAAAAATATTTACAAAAAAAAATGAAAATCTATTTTTATGTGTAAGTTATTTTTCAACATATGCAAATATTTAGTTTTTTTTTTGTAGTTTTTTTTAAGGCTTTGTTTGGGAGTTTTGAGAGGAAGGAAAGGAAAGGTTAAGGAGGGGAGGGGAAGGAAAGGGAGGGAAGGGATAAAGGAGGGAAATCCTTCCCCTTGTTTGGGAGTTGAAAAACCAACAAGGAAGGACACAGGGAGCTTATGTGATGATTTTACTATTTTACCCTTTTTTCCCTTAAAATTAATACATTGTGTTATATTATTTTGCCCTTTTTGAGAATAAGTTTCGATTTCAGATAAAAAATAATTTCGGAACAAAAGTTTACGATATTTTTTCGGGAAAAAAGATCTAATATTTTATTCGAAAAAAAAGTTCCCGATTTTTTCCAGAAAAAAGTTTCTGATTTTTTGTCGGGAAAAATGTTCCCGATTTTACCGGAAAAAAAGTTCTCGATTTTTCCGGAAAAAAGTTCTCGATTTTTCCGGAAAAAAGTTCTCGATTTTTCCGGAAAAAAGTTCCCGATTTTCTCCCAAAAAAAGTTTCCGAATTTTTGCCGGGAAATAAAGTTCCCGATTTTTCCGGAAAGAAGTTTCCGATTTTTTGCCGGGAAAAAAAGTTCCTGATTTTTTTCGGAAAAAAAGTACTCGATTTTTCCGGAAAAAAGTTTCCGATTTTTTCCAGAAAAAAGTTTCCGAATTTTTGCCGGGAAATAAAGTTCCCGATTTTTCCGGAAAGAAGTTTCCGATTTTTTGCCGGGAAAAATGTTCCTGATTTTTTTCGGAAAAAAAGTACTCGATTTTTCCAGAAAAAAGTTCCCGATTTTTTCCAGAAAAAAGTTTCCGAATTTTTGCCGGGAAATAAAGTTCCCGATTTTTCCGGAAAGAAGTTTCCGATTTTTTCGGAAAAAAAAAATTTCGGATTTTTTTCGGAAAAAATGTTTCCTATTTTTTCCGGAAAAAAGATTTTTATCTTTTGGAATGAAATTAGGCTAGGGCTAAAATTGGAATTTTGAATTATTGTAAGGGGTAAAATAGACAATTTATATAGTTAACCCTCCAAAACCCCCCAATTTGGGGAAATTTAAAATTGGATAAAATAAGCCCCCCAAAACCTTTTCTTATTTTTTTAAAACTCCCAAACAAGGGTTGACCTCTTCCCAAGCCTCTCCTTCCCCTCCAAAACCCAACTCCCAAACAAAGCCTAAGGGTAAAATAGGTATAGTGAAAAAGTCATCCCAAAAATTTGTATCTTCTTTATATATAGTATAGATATATGAGCTATAAGTGGAGGATGGGGATGAATAATAGTGCCAACATAGTTGACATATCTATTCCGAACTTAACATCTAGATGCTCTTAATCTATCCAAAAAAAAAACTATTTAAAAGTATCATTCAAATTCAGGAACCGATTTGGTGGTTAACTCGTTAACACGAAAAAAGAAATAAAAACTAGAGTTAAATATGTTTTTGGTCTCTTTGAATATATCAAATTTGATTTTTAGTCTCCTTCAAACTCTAAGACGATGAAATATAACCACTTCTAATTAATCCTAAAAGACAAACTAGAAGCCCCTAACATATTGAGGCGAATGAACCAACTTTTAATTAGGTCTTACTCTATAATTTTTTTTTAAAAAAAAAAATCTGACTCTTTTGTCGTTTATTCATATTAGTCGTTCAAATAATATATTAGTGACTAAATTGAGAATAAGTCGATAATCTTAAGAATCAAATTAATAGTAAGTTGTAAAATATATAGACTTAAATGATAATAAGTAATTAAATATAGGGGTCAATTTGACACTTTAATAGAGTCGGAGACCATTTTGAAATATTCATAAAGTCATAAACATATTTGAGAGTGTCATACAATGACGTACACTAACTTGGGTGTTTACTCTTGTGTTAATCCACTTATTCCTATGAAATGGGGTTAGTAATCCGAAGTTCGGACAAGCCGTAAATAAAGTTGGACCAAAATTGGCATACTTCTATATAAAATAAACAACAATCTATCGATTTCGTTTAAGTCCAATCTTCGATTTTTTATTAAGACTGACCAAATCTGACATACTTCTATATTTTTTAGCCACTGTTCATGGAAGAAATAGTTTTCAACTACATCTTGCTTTATTCTATAACATCGTTAAATCTATATTATGCAAAACCTATCTCAATTTTACCTTAGAATTTTAAACCAAAATAATCAAATAATATATCAAAATAAACATATAAATAATATTAAAAAAGAAAATAATTATGTGCACGGCACGGGCTAACATACTAGTATTCTAGGAAACAGTAGCAAAGTTTTTAAATTGTAATTTGGGGTATTTGCCATTCATCTATCTTGGAATAAGTTACTTTACTCACTATAAATTTGTAACTAAAACACTCTAGTTCTGCACCCTTTGTTTGGAGGAAAAAATTTGTAGAACAAATTAAAATATTTCTAAAACAATTGTTTCTATGTCACTCATTACTGGCTAAGAGTTGAATTGTTCAGGATCCTGTGGACTATAATGTATAAATGAAAACAAGAAAGCAAATTATAGCAAGTTCAATGAAAATTTGAAGCAACAACTTTGCAGCTATAATCACATCAACAGGGGTGTGTTAAGATTTGCAGGTATAGTGTTTCAATTCACAAGGGTGATTGAAAATGTTTAACATCAAAACATCAATATGAGTACATGATCATAAAAATGATATAAATATTATGATAACATTTCATAATCAAATTTTGTACCAATATAGTAGATATCATAAAGGCTTAGACAATCAAATTTTGTAGCAATATAAATCATAAAGGCTTAGAAGAGAAACTAACTATAAAGTCATAACTATTATTATAGTTTTCTAGCTTCTTCATCTATTGACTATATCATTATTCTTTAGCAAGAGGATTGAGCACTTGTCCAGTAAAGAGTATTGTTCCATTAAAATCATCTCTGATCATAAATAAGAAAGGGTGATCAGCAACAAAGTCGACCCGGGTCGGTTTGCACGGAGACGCACATTTTGCTATCATGACTGCTGTTGCAGCTGCAGCCGTAGTACCTTCTTCGTTTACTTCGATAAAAGACTTTTGAACTATGTCAGAAACAAAAAGATTGCTACTTTCCACCATTTTTGTCAAACCTCCCTTAAAAGGTAAATCCAATCCTAATTCTATTAGCAACTTTTTGATATCAACCCCAACAGAAATATTGAATTTTGGAATCCTAAAATTGCCAACTTCCACTTTTTCATAAGGAAGCATATCCTCCAAAAACTCAGAATTAGAAGTTACATTATCAATCAAATCTAACAACCCATCTTTTGCATCAGGAAGAAAGATGTAAAGAGAGAATTCACGCTCATCGTCGCCTTGTTTATAAGGAAGACCAAGGACTTTAAAACCATCAAAAGAACCGATAAATTGATCTTTCTTGCTAGTCATAAAGGGAACCTTAACGGAGCTGTTATCGAGAAGATGAAAATCGTAGTCTTTGGTTTCAGAAGTATCAAAGCTCTGTTTCCATGCTGCTTTGAAGTATATTGCATTTACAATGATGAGACTGGCTGATCTAACCATCGCAGGTGAAACAATATCTTTAATAAGGCCTTTTGTGTTTTCTTTCACCCATAAATTCACCTTGTTGGACGCTTCATCAGGCTTTAAAACAATATCAATTATAAAATTAGCAGTTCTATATCTTAAACCCTAAATTCTATATATCGATTAAAAACAACAAATAACATACTAATAAAAGCATGCAAGACGTATGGATTCAAGATTTAAAATAAAAAAATTATATAATATACCTTGTTCGCGAAATCAGCTGAGGCAAGAGTGGCTTTGAAATCAGAAGTTACAAGTTGTTTGAAGGAAGGTTGAAGAGAAAGTGATTGTTGAACCCACATACTATTCACGAAAGACAGACACGGCCCACCGAAGGGAGCCCCATCGGAGAGCGCTTCAGAAACGAGATGAGAGGATAAGGATTTGAGATGATTGATGGATTTTGATTGGAGGAAGGAAAGAAGTTGATGTTGTGTAGCACCCTCAGAGCCAGTAGTGACCATACCGAGCACGGTGTAGAGCGACAATGGAGAAAACACGACGTTCTTATCTTGGAAGTTTTTAGCCGATAACAAATGTTTGGTGATGTTCATGGAAACCTTGGTTAGGTTGGTCATTGAGTTGGCGAGGGAATGCATTTTTTTTTTTTCTTCTTCTAGTTTCGGTGCCTAAGAGACTATAGAAGACCTAAGAGAGAGATGGAAATACAGCAGCCTTAATAAGTTAGGGTTTATGATTTTTTTTCAATAAGTTAGGGTTTATGACGTTGAATTTATAAGGATAAGGATTTGGATTTGAATCCATTTTCAATGTATAATCTGTTGCAATATTAATTTTTAATCAAATCTTGCTGATCAAGTAAATAAGATGATTTTTTTTCGAAAAAAAAAATTACAATGAAATCTTGCTGATCAAGTCAATAAAACGATTTCTTTTGTTAAAAAAAAAAGTCATTTTTTTTATTGAATTGTTTTGGTCAGCAACTTTTTTCCGAATATATGTATATTTAAGTATCAAATATTGCAACAGAAATATTTGGTTTTTTTAAAAAAAAATATGGTTTCAAAGATAAGTAAATAAATCAATCAATTTGACAAAAAAAAATTACGTTATGTATGTCCCTAATTATAAAATCTTTTTGAATAACTTTGTTGTCCTTTTTTATAAAATTCTTTTTGAATTTTCAACGAAATTAATTATTACTTTACCAAACCAAACATACTCCTAATTATAAAATAAAATATGTATGTCTTCTTTTTTTGAAGGAAAATAAAATATGTATGTTAAAATGCATTATTAATTATAATTTTTTTTCTAAAGAAGTGTGCTAGTTGGTTTAAGTGATATATGGTGATTATATTGGGGATTTGGATCATCACAAAAATACATTTGAGTATGTCGCTCTTAAGTGGAGATGCAGTTTCACAATCTTCAAGTATTCTTGTAGTGTGTGACTTTGTCTACAATCTATAGAGCAAAATTTATAATTGTTGCATCAAGTGTTTGTCCAAGTATTTGCTTTAGAAGAATTTTGAAAGAGGTCCACTTATGTTATTCTGATGTTTCATTTTCTCCACATCTTGCTAAAGATGGAGTTGTGGAACTATTCTACTGCAACAAAGCGATTCTTAGATGGTTTGAGACTTTGAATTGATGTCAGTCGGGGCTCAAAGTGAATTTTGCAAAGAGTGGGATTTTCATTTTTCGGAGGGCTTGTAGACCAAATATTCTAGGAAACAGCAGCAAAGTTAATGATAGATAGAATCGGTGAGCTTGTATCGGTGGTGTCGTCAACCTTGGCATCTATGTGTGAAAGCTTCCTCAAGGGATGTAGAAAAGGGAAACAAGGACCCAAAGGTGTTCTTTTAGTATGGCATGCGGTGATTTGGATATTATGGCGTGCAAGGAATGACAAGATCTTCTCGGCAAAAGAGGTTGATGCGGATGTCTTATTTGATAAAATTCAAGTTATCTCATGGAAATGGTTGGTAGCTAAGAAGATTAATGCCCCGTGTTTATTTTATGAATGGTGCGTTAATCCCTGTGATTGTATTGTTCGGTAAGCTTGTTGTGGGTATGTATAGGAATTGTAATTTACTCTGTCCAATGATATTGGGGCGAGTACTATCTGTACTTTTCCTACTGTTGTGGGTTTAGTACCTCTTGTACCGATTCCATCATTCTAATAAAATTCATATTATTGCCGTTCAAAAAAAAAAAAAAAAGCAAAGTTTTTAAATTGTAATTTGGGGGAGTTGCCATTCATCTATCTTGGGCTATCGATCGGTGCTAATCCAAGGAAAGAAGCTACGTGGAAACCGGTAATCAAAGTGCTTCAAAAAATACTACATTCATGGAAAAATAGATATGTGAGTCTAGGTAGTAGGGTAATTTTAATTAACTTCATTCTAGCGGCAATTCCGACATTCTATCTATCATTTATGAAAATGCCAATAATAGTGTTGAAGAAAATGGTGATGATACAAAAGAATTTTATGTGCGACGGAGCTAATGGAAGAAAAAAAATTGCTTGGATGAAGTGGACGGATATATGCCGGTCAAAGGAGTGTGGGGCCGGGGGCTTGGAATAAGCTACAATGAGTTACTCTACCCCACTGATTTGTAACTAAGACTCTCTAGTTCTGCACCCGTTTTGAATGGGTGAAAGAATTTGTAGAACAAATTAAAATATACAGTGTTTAATACATATTGTTTGTTTGATAGTCACTCATTACTGGCCAAGAGTTGAATATAATTGTTCAGGATATGGGTGAGCATCGGTTGGGTGAGGTCGGATTCGGGCTGAAAATCGTAAAACCGATAAAAACCGCGACCTCTAAATTTGGACTCAATTCCGACCGTCTACATCTTCGGTTTGTTCGGGTTCGGGTCATACGGGTGACGGCTATAGCGGGTCAATTTTAACAGATTACATTGAAACTTTGTTGTTACATCTAAAATTTCATTGATCAAAAAAATATTATTCTTCAAATAGTTCAATATTTCGTACACACTGCAACAAATGATACAATAAAAATAATGAGATGCAATTATTTTGTTTCAAATTTGTTAATCCAACGACAATAATAGATAGTAGATGAGAAGTAAAAATTAATATAAATCTAGAATATTATCTTTCACATCTCCTTTATCAACCTATTACAAGCATAAACTTGTAAAATATAACATTTTTCTTCTCTATCAAAGATAGACAAAATTAACAAAGCAAAGAGTATAAGAGATTAAGAGGTGCTCAAAACTTGAAAAAAAAACAAATTAATTTATATTTTAGTAATTGTTCGGTCGGTTTCGGTTATGAAGAGATAAATATTAAAGACCCGCACCCGCCCGTATACAACCGTTCATGACCAATTTTTCACAATTGTTGACCCGAGACCCGACCCGCACCCGACCAAGTGCTTCCATGTGTTGGCGGTTATGTCGGTTTTGAGTCGGGTTGCGGGTTCGTGCTCACCCCTAGTTCAGGATCCTGTGGAATAATGTATAAATGAAAACAAATTATAGCATTTGATGTTCAATGAAAATTTGATGCAACAACTTTAGTGTGTTAACATTTTCAGGTATAGTGTTTCGATTCACAAGGGTGATTGAAAATGTTTAACATCAATATCAATGAGTACATGATCATATAATTAAAATTATATAAATATTATGATAAAATTTCACAATCAAATTTTGTAGCAATATAAATCATAAAGGGCGCTTGGAAAAGAAACTAATTATAAAGTCATAACTATTATTCATCTATTGACTATGGCATTATTCTTAAGCAAGAGGATTGAGCACTTGTCCAGTAAAGAGTATCGTTCCATTAAAATCATCTCTGATCATAAATAAGAAAGGATGGTCAGCAACAAAGTCAATCAGAGTCGGAACGGGCACACAACAGCATGATTCTACCATAGCGGTCGCCGCTGCAGCTGTAGTGCCTTCTTCATTTATTTCAATAAAAGACTTCTGAATTATGTCTGAAACAAAAAGTTCTTCACTTATAGGTGAGTCCACCATTTTTGTCAAACCTCCCTTGAAAGGTAAATCCAATCCTAATTCCATTAGCAACTCCTTAATATCAACCCCAACAGAAAAATTGAATTTTGGAATCCTAAATTTGCCAACTTCCACTTTTTCATAAGGAAGCATATCCTCCAAACACTCAGAATTAGAAGTTACATTATCAATCAAATCTAACAACCCATCTTTTGCATCAGGAAGAAAAATGTAAAGAGAGAATTCACGCTCATCGTCGCCTTGTTTATAAGGAAGACAAAGGACTTTAAAACCATCAAAAGAACTGATAAATTGATCATCCTCGCTGGTCATGAACGGAACCTCGACTGAGCTACTATTGAGAAGATGAAAATCATAGTCTTTTGTTTTTGAAATATCAAACCGTTGTTTCCATGCTCCTTTGAAGTATATTGCATTTACAATGATGAGTCTGGTTAAAATATCAACCATCGCAGGTGAAAGAACATTTTTAATAAGGCCTTCTGTGTTTTCTTTCACCCATAAATTCACCTCTTCGCACGCTTCATCAGGCTTCAAAACAATATCGATCATAAAATTAGTAGTTATAAATCTTAAACCCTAAACTCTATCAATTAAAAACAACAAATAAAACACTAATAAAAGCATGCATGGCATATGGATTCAAGATAAAGAAATAAAAAAAAAAAATTATATAATATACCTTGTTCACGAAATCAACTGAGGCAAGAGTGGCTTTAAAATCAGTAGTTATAAGTTGTTTGAAGGAAGGTTGAAGAGAAAGTGATTGTTGAACCCACATACCATTGGCGAAAGACAAGCGAGGTCCACCAATGGGTGCCCCATCAGAGAGCGCAGAAGAAACGATATGAGAGGATAAGGATTTGAGATGATCGGTTGATTTGGACTCGAGGAAGGAGAGAAGTTGGTGTTGTGTCGGACCCTCAGAGCCGTTAGCAACCATACTAAGCACGGTGTAGAGCGACAATGGAGAAAACACAACGTTCTTATCTTTGAAGTTTTTACCCGATAACAAATGTTTGGTCATGTTCATGGAAACCTTGGTAAGGTTGGTCATTGAGTTGGCGAGGGAATACATTAGTTTTCTTCTTGTTTCGGTGACTAAGAGACTATAGAAGACCTGGGAGAGATGGAAATACAGCAGCCTTTAGGGTTTATGACGTTTTTTCAATAATAACTTAGGGTTTGGATTTGAATTTCTAAGGATTTGGATCCATTTTTAATGTATATATCTGTTGCCATATGTAATTTTTAATCAAATCTTGTTGATCAAGTCAATAAAATGAATTTTTTGAAGAAAAAAAAATGTAAAATCAAATCTTGCTGATCAAGTCAATAAGATGAATTTTTTTTGTCAAAAACAAGTCAATAAGATGAATTTCATTTATTTTTTCTATTGAATTATTTTTGTCAGCAACTTTTTTCAAATATATCAATAAGATGAATTTAATGTATTTGTTAGCCTCGTTAGCAGCTTTATAGAGTCAGAGACTAAACTCCATCATCAACCAATAAAATAAAATATTTGGCTATTTAAATAGATAAGTGGGATGTCCATAATTTAATTTAAACCTCGTCTTATGCATATATAAGTTCAGAGACTGAAATTTGGATCATCAGAAAAATACAATCGAGTATGTCTCTTAAGTGGAGACGCAATTTCACAATCTTCAACGAAACAATCTACTGTGACTTGGTCTACAATCTATAGCAAAATTTATAGTTGATGCATCATATATTATTGTGATGTTTCATTTTCTTCATGATCTTGCTAAAGATGGAGTTGTTAACTATACTACTGCACTGATTCTTTGAAGTTAAGGGCAGTTTGCATGTGGTCCCAACAAGAAATAAACTGACTGTATATGATCAAGCGGAGATTTGTATTATTTGTTGTTTCTTTCTGTTAATCAGTTATTTGACGGTCACAACAGGATAATGTCACCTTAGTACTAGTGAACAATGAAAACGGAACAAATATAAAAGCTGATGTGAGAAATCACAGATATGATAATACCGACTAGAAGAATGAGTTATTTTTTATACAACCAAAAGTTAATGTTCTAAATTATTAAAATCTAAAATGAAGTCAATGAACATTGACAAGATTTTATGAAACAAAAACTATCTATCTATTTTATTCCTTCTCCTGGTGCATTGTACATTAATGATAGTTGTAGCAGCAACAGTAGTATATCCTGAGCAAGTTGGTCTTCCAGTCCATTCATTTTGCAGAAAGTAAACAAATCAGAGAGCAGAATATATTGACCATGGAGGATTCATTGGTGCATGAAGATTCAATGCTCAGTAAAGCATAGATTCGTCATTCCATCATGAATAGGAGTTGCTACAAATAGCAATTCATTTAACAAATATTAGCAGTTGGGATATCACACAAATAAGAGACCTAATATCAACACCATAACATAAATCAAACTAAACTTATCAAAATAAAATCAAGCCGAGCATACCTCCACGGTCTCTCATCGGAGTCATAATTGGATCCAAAGGAGTTTGAGAAGGATGCATTGGGGTTTCACTTCCCATCCCATATCGAGATGTATCACTGAAAGAACACAAGAGTCATATGGTTGAAAATCCTCCGATACACAAAAAAGAATTATGAACGTTAAGTACGTATAACTTACCGGTACGGGGTAACAGCCACATTGTCAGAAATATAATTGCGGTCAACTGCAAACAACCAACCAAGTCAGAGACAACACAAAAACAATAGTACAAGTGGTTCAATCAGGTGTTTTCCGAACCCAGAATATTCACCTATTATAGGCATCATTTGGGACTCTAATTCAAGCCGAACTGATGTGCCTTGAACACCAATGACACGGCCACGATGACCTTTATACGGACCCTGGCGTACTTTAACAGTTGCACCACATAAAGAATCATGGCGCTGCCTTCCACCCCTACCATTAGCAGCCTTTTGATTTTCACTATTACCAGATTTTACACCAGATAAGGCATCACGGCTCCCGCTCCCACCCCTACCATTGGAAACTCCAGAGGCTACTTCAGAACTCTCTACAGCATCATCTGCAAACACACGGATCTGAAGAGAGGATATTTTTGTCATTTCTGCACTAAATGTAAGAATAAATATTCAAAAGTCTGTCAAGCAAGTTATCAAGGGACCATAAAACTCACCTCCTCCTTTGTAACATCAGTTATTAAGGTCAAGACATTCTCCTCTGCATCCACAACCATGCCAGTAGCACCCTCTTGAGCACCAGATACAACTTTAACGTGGTTTCCAAGTTCAAAATATTTACAAAGTTGCTTTATGTTCACCGCAATAGTTTCCTACAAAATGAAGAGAAAAAATATCATCATAAAAAAGAACTTTTTTCACTGATAAATAATAATCAACAAGCAAAACTGGCTGACTTTGCAGTGAAGGAAACCAATCAAATATCATTTTATACTCACAGTAAGACCCTGTTCTTTTGGTCGTATAAGAACATTATCTCCATCCACTTTCTCCACCCATCCCTTTAGGTTCTTTAAATCTCCTTTTGTTATAATGATGACATCACCTTTGATAAAATTATGTTCTTGTCTGCTTATGAAAAATCCATCTCCACTCTCACCCGGTTTATGAAATTTTCCGAGCTCATTGATAAAATTATGTTTCTTTCTTCCTGCAAAAAATCCATCACCACTCTCACCCGGTTTATGAAATTTTTCGAGCTCGTCAAACGTAGGTTTGATATTCTGGGCATTAATGGATTTTATTGCTACAGTTTTGTAATAGAACCCGTCTTTGAACATCTTGCCTCCAATAGCAATAAAGTGTTCCCCATAGGCATCACGCTTATGCTCCACACGGATATGCAGTTTCCTGAATGAAGCATAAATTCTATCAGATTGGGAACTTGAAAGTTTCCATGAAACAGAAGACACTCGAGCATTAGCAAGAAGAGAATCAGCAATACCTAGCTTCATCAACACACATAAAACGAGGAGGGGGGACAAAGGCCTTCTTTACGACACCTTGTCTACCTTCCTGCATGATTAAAGTGTTTTGCACAGATTGTTATTTAGCTTTCAAGGCGCTGAACATTCAACAAATAGAAAGGAACATATTTTGTACCAGTGTGTTTGCAAGGGCCTGTAAGTCTATTCTCGGAATTAATTTCACAGTAACCCTCTGCCGCACATTATCAACATCCACTACCTATAGCAAAGATATTAGATAGTAAATTTAAGACAAAAAAATTGGGATAGATTCATGAATTATCTCAAACATATGATTCACACCTTGGCGAGGTCCCCTTTATATATCCCAACCTTCATTTTCACCCAAGTGTCTCTAGCAAGATCAAGAACTTTACTTTCAACTGACAATACATCAGCCATTTCTTTTATTGGAACAAGCATTATTTTTTGGTTAAGTATATTGCTTAGACCTTTGCAAGCCTGAAAAATTGTCAAAAAAATCACAATTCAATCCACAAAGATGTGTGATAAACAATAGATATTTCACATGACAATACCTCTCTAACATGAGCTTCTTTATATGCTTCCACATATATATAGTTTTTGAGATGGTCAAGAGCAATAGCTGATTTTATTTGTAATTCAGAGCCAGTATGCATATACTTTCGAATCAGGCAAACAGCAGTTTCCCGTTCACGACCAATCTAATGAACATAAACCAAGGAATATGACATACTCTATATCCTTCACAGTTGCCAGAACAGTGAAATAAGCAACAACAACAACACCAAAAAAGAGATCAATCATACCGCACATTTGACCAACCACATTTTAGGGTCTCTAACAGAAGGCAACAATGATTGTTGTAACATCTTTGTGGTTTCTTCTTCATGATAATCAACCGATATATTTCGATATCTCTCTTGAATGCTTCTTTCAATCGCTTCAAGATCTTCATAATCTTGTTGGTATGGTGGCGGCATATGCAGGGGACCTTGATGCCTCCCTCCATCTTCATCAGGCAGATCATCAATTCCAGGAGACTCGTCAATGAAATCTGCAAGTGTGTTTTAGAGGGTTGTTAACTTATCAACATAGAAAGAAAAAATCAAACAGAAAAAACTAACATAAAAAAGATACTAGGTTTCCTATAACTTCAATGGAACAAATGAAATTTACCTAACCCACACTGAAGGTTCAAAACAACCTCAACAAAAAAAACCTAATTTCAGTTACAATTGAACCTAATCGCAACCTAATTGAAACCCTAAATTCGCATTAGAACCCTAATTTCATTCCTAATTTAAGTTGAAATTTAATCTTAATCGCAGTTGTATCCCTAATTGAAACCCTAAACTAGCAATTAGAACCCTAATTTCATCTCATTTCAATAAAAATAATGAGAAAGATGGAAAATTGAAAACTTACCGTCGTAGCCTTCTTCAGATCCTTCTTCTTCCTCTTCATCAGAAACAACTTCAACGTCTTCATCGAAAAAACGTGCGGAATTCTGAAATCTTCTACGCTTCCTTTCATACTCTTCCTCCTCCTCCTCTTCCTCCTCCACGTTGTGCTTCCCTCGGCGACTCTTCATATCGCAAATCGCAATATACCAATTCTTCAAAAATTTAGCTTTTTTATATTCTTTGTGCGACTCAATGCAATGCAATACAACGATTTTTATAGCTTACGATAATGGGCCACGCTATGATTTGGGCATTTTCAGCCCAATTCATCAAATTCGATCCGAATCGTGACGAACGATTCTTCTTCTCCTGATGAGGGTGATGTGGGAATCGATAGAGCCACGGTGATTGCGCAATCTCTTGTTGTTGAATCGGACACGCAATTGATCATCAGCGCCATCGATAACGGTTGTTTCCGTCTCAACAATTGGGGGAAAATTGCTCAGAATTTGTGACGAGATGTAAAATTGTAACCCTAGGTTTAGCTTCGATTTCATTCAATTCAAATACTATTCTATTTTATATACTCCTATTGTAGCAAAAAAAAGAAAAACAAAAGACCCAAAAATGGGCTTGTTTGCCCATGAATTGGGCTTTGCTCTATGCATGTTTGGTTTGTTTGTTGTAAAAAAAAAATCAGAAAAATTATATTTTTCTTTTATTTTAAAATAGTTTTTAGGGTTAAATATGTTGATAGTTCTTTTAAATACTCCAAATAGTTACTCTAAAAATTTTATTGGAACTTATTTTTCTTAGAACTATGGTCCTCTAAATTTTCAGTTTTTAATTTTAGCCTTTGTTTTTTTACAAAAAATCACGTATCATGTTCTAAATAAATTTTTTTTGAAAACATATCATTATTAATACCTCAAAATATCATGAGTTTGATTATTTAACTATTTAATTTTTTTTAACAATTTAATTATTAGTTTGAAGTTATAGATAAATTAACAAAAATTAAAGACTAACAAGTTACAATATTAAATTGTCAAAAAAAAAAAACAAAAGTTAAATTATTAAACTAATTGTATTTTAAGATCTTAATAATAAAATGTTTCAAAAAAATCATTTAGAACGTGATTCGCAAATTTTTGAAGAAAAAAAAGCATGACTAAAATTGAAATTTTAGAGAGACTACACACTTTCGTGTGGACTCATTGGGTCAGGTATATGTCCCCTCAATTTCTGTATTTTTTCCATTCCTTTTTATAATAATATATGAACTATAGGCGGAGGATGGGGATGAATAAGAGTGCCAATATAGTTGACATGTCTATTCCGACCTTAACATCTAGATGCTCTTAATCTGTAAAAAAAAAAAAAACTATTTAAAAGTATCATTCAAATTCAGGAACCGACTTGGTGGTTAACTCGTTAACACGAAAAAAGAAATAAAAAACTAGAGTTAAATATGTTTTTGGTCCCTTTAAATATATCAAATTTTATTTTTAGTCTCCTTCGAACTCTAGGACGATGAATTATAACCAATTCTAATTAATCCTAAAAGACAAACTAGAAGTCCCTAACATATTGAGGCGAATGAACCAACTTTTAATTAGGTTTTTACTCTATAAATTTTTTAAAAAAAAATATCTGACTCTTTTGTCTTTTATTCATATTAGTCGTTCAAATAATATATTAGTGACTAAATTGAAAATAAGTGGATAATCTTAGGGCTTGTTTGGTTCAACCGATGGGGAGGGGAGGGATTTTTAAGGAGGGGAGACGAGGTAAAACATAATTTATTATGTTGACAAAATTACCCTCATTTTTTTTATTAAAATGCTAAATTATCCTTGTTGGAATATTAAAATTTTAGGTTATATTTTTCTTTTTACAAAAAAAAAAATTTAGGTTTTCTACTCATTAGATTTTCTTTTGGATATATATCCATTAGATTTTTTTTTGACGTAATATATCCATTATAATTTAATCCTTATTTTGAGTTTATAAGGTTAAGGCTAAAAAAATAAATTACTTCTCTTCTTCCCTCCCCTCCCCTCGTTAAAAAGTTGAACCAAACATAAAAATTTAAAATATCACCTCTCCTCCCCTCACCTCCCCTCCAAAACCCCCGAACTAAATTTAAAAAGTTGTAAAATATAGAGACTTAAATGATAATAAGTAATTAAATATAGGGGTCAATTTGACACTTTGATAGAGTCGGAGACCTTTTTAAAATATTCATTAAGTGATAAACATATTTGAGAGCGTCATACAATGACGTACACTAACTTGGGAGTTTACTCTTGTATTAATCCACTTATTCCTATGAAATGGGGTTAGTAATCCGCAGTTCGGACAAGAACGTAAATAAAGTTGGACCAAAATTGGCATACTTCTATATAAAATAAACAATTATCTATCGGTTTCGTTTAAGTCAAATATTTGATTTTTTATTAAGACTGACCAAATTTGGCACACTTCTACATTTTTTAGCCACTGTTCATCGAAGAACCTGTCAGTTACACAAAATGAGTTTTGTCTTCCTAATCAAATTGTCTCCATACACAAGGATAAGGGATCGAACAACTTTGTGATTTTTTTTTGCGTAAATCGGATATCTTATGCGCGTAACTACAAAGACTAATCATTCGAATTTTGTGTAATTCAAATGGACTACAAACTCTCCCTAAAAGTTTTAACATTGTTGCATATACAAGCCAAGGGTCAAACTCATAATTTTGATTAAGTTATAAGAGACTCGCATCAACTCATTTAAATATTTTTAGGTGAATTGTTTCCACCAAAAATCGAACACAAATTCTTCTCAAAAGAGGAGCTCTCTTGATTTAGGAGATAGTCTAACCTTGAAAATATAAAATCAGATGTCCTGTTGTGGACATGAACATTTACAACACTTCAATTAGAGAGTGGATCCTCTCCAGTCCACTTTTAATTGGAGGCTGTCCAGTAGTGATCTGGACCATTCAATATTTTTTTAATTCATGAACAGTAACATAATAAAAATGAATAGAGGGCTGAGATGGGACTAGAGAGAAATTTTACGGGAGGGAATCTCCTCTCCTTCAATTAGTATTACTACCTATTGATAGGATCTACGTGTAATATTATGAACTCTAAGTGCGTAGAGTTATTATGGAGAAGCATTCAGTTAACATTGAAGAAGTATTTGGTCCCTATGTGTCTTAAATTCTTTAAGGGTCTTGTTAACATGTGCATATAGGGCACATGTTAAGGTATCCTAATATAGAAATTTAATATTTAATGATAAAAAAATTTAATGCTTAAAAGGTTAAAATTTAATGCTTCAACATTTAATACTTTCTATTTTTGCTTCATTAACATGTGCCCTTGATGCACATGTTAACATTATTTAAAAAGTTCTATCGCATTCCTCTGTCACGTGAACAACATGAAACATTGTGATGGTAGTGTTTTTGTCACATGAGCGATGTAAAACTTCACATATGCAAGGTTTCCATCTCCCTTTTAGCTTTTACCATTTATAAAGAACACCTTGAAATATACAGGATACCTTGTAAATACTCATTAGGTGTCTTTTTTCTATAAATGGTAAAAAGTCATCTAATCTAATAAATTAATTCTTGCTGACTAGTGCATCCACATGTGTTTATGGGCATGACCTTGAGGCAGGGCAAACAGGTTGTGATTTGGGTTTCCAAAAATTAAGGTTTCAAAGTTTATATTTTAGGTAGAGTTATAGTTCAATTTAAACAATCACAAAAATATAAAAGAAATATATGTGTGGTTTTAATCTAAAAGAAGATAATAAGACATTAAGACCCAAATTAAATAGATGAATAACTATTTTAGCCTTTAGAAAATCCGGAAGGAGTAGTTTTTATTGTTTAAACTAGTTACTCGTAGTTAACATGGTTCATATAGTTTCTAAGAGATTAATCTACAATTCTTAACGTGAGAGAATTAGCTACTCATAATAATAGCAAACATCACAAAAAAGTTTTGAAAGTTATAAATGAATAATCGAAAAATAGCATGCACTAATGTGTGTTCTTCAATGGTGAAAACCTTGAAATTCTACTCTTTAATTTTTTTTTAACATGGGCTCTTTTCAAAATGAGTGACAATTGCAGAGGTTAAAATACTATTTAAGCCTTGAAAAAAATAATAGGGAAGATATCGGAAAGCATGAGTTTTTTTCAAATATTTCTTCACTAGTTTGTGAAAATTGCAAAAAGTAGTGGCTCCCTCATGTCTATTTTTATCTCTCTAACATTTCTCTTTAACCAAACAAATGAAACTCTCACTTCAAACTCTCTCGCTGCTTACTCTCTTAAATCAATCAAGCCAACAGAGAGAGTAATAGTGGAAAAAGACAAAATATTATTACAAATTTTCTTCACATCTTTAAGAAGAAACCATATACATATTTTTATCTCTCTTTCGTATATCACCTAGGAACTCATTTTTATGCCATTGATAAATTTTTCCACTAAATAAATAATAGGTTACATCATTAAAATTCAACCCCAAACATAAATATCCCATTTCACAAATTAAAAAAATTTGGGCCCAAATGCTTAGATTGGAGAAAGCTAAACATTTTAAAAACCAAGGTACTATCAAAATCATTGATTTAGAAATGAAAAGATAATATCTAGAAAATGACATAAAATAGAAAGGTTAAATGTATCTAAAGCCAAAGAAAAATTGAAAAAAAGGTTACAATTGGTGTCATTTGAGGCCAACAAGCAACTTTTTTGAAATAGATATTTGTCAGTCGTTTGAGACCTTTTTGAATTAATTAGGGTGACTGGTAGTGGGACACTGACCCATCGTCTAGTGTCCTTGTTAGTGTGGCCAATGCACATGCCCTTGCCTCATTCTCACATTCTTGACCAATTGGAAATTTTTAAGGGCATGTGACTCTCCATGAAGCCACGTTTATATGCCGACATAAACTTCTTGGAGCATATAGTTAAATCCCCATGTTTTTTTCTTAGTGTCATGTGCAATTGAATTGAATTTAGATGAACACAAATTATCATTTTAATATCTGAATATGCAAGGTTCTATCATTATAATATTTCTTTTAGTTTTAACTCTGATTCTTAAGAAAATGGGTCTGATAATCTAGCATTCGGTATCGAGGCAAGTAAAATATAATTAAAAATTGTTTTCAACAAAAATTGAATTTAAATTCTTTCAAATAATTCATTATATGAGAAACTCATTAGTCATTTAAACTTTCATTATAACTTTTGAATTTATCTAAGTTACAAATATATTTAAATGTCTTTTAATTTGTATGTATTTTTAAGAATATATTGACTAATAAAAATTAATTTTAGGATCCAAAATGATTAACTTCAAATATAAAAAACAACAAAATGTACCATAGATATATAATTGGAGTGTGTGGCCAATAAGAATTGAGTTTAACTGAAGGAGTTAGACTCCCAAAACATAACAAATTAAAGTTTGAATGTTACTAAGAGATGTACTTATATTAAGTGTCTAACACACCTCAAATAGAATTATGTGTGTTGATATCTCAAGTGTGAATAAGAGTCTCACATTGATCGACGGAAAATGGATGTTGAGTATTGTATAAGCGAGATAGACTTATATACACCTAATCATTTGCAAATTTTGGGGGAAAGATTTGGTGTCTAATTACACTTGTGTAATTGCTTAAAATCCAATGTGACGATCTCAAACCTCCTCTGTATCAAAAGTCTTTCTGACCAAGATGTTTAGATGTTGTGTCTCGTTAATTGGTGTAGGCAACGACGATACAAGTACATATAGATGAAAAGATTTTCGTTTGCTGGAGAACATATATATATATATATATGTGAGGAGGGATCCGTTGACTCCAGAAGTAAGTCTCCATTGACTTACTCCGCTTAATAACTCGATATCGGCATTATATTTCTTTAATCCAACCGTTGAATTCAAATATCTCATCGGGTAGATCAATTCCACAAATTTTTATAAAAATTCAAAATCGTTTGATACTATTTATGAACACTTCAACTGAACGTACGAAAAACTTTTAGAAAAAACCGTTGAATTTCAATAGTCTTGAATACATAACTACATTTTTTGAAATTTTATAAAAATTTGTGTAGTTGATCTACTCAATGAGATCTTTGAATTCAATGGTTGGATTGAAGAAATATAATGCCGATATCGAGTTATTAAGCAGAGTAAGTCAATGGAAGACTTACTCCTGGAGTCAACGGATCCCTCCTATATATATATTTCTAATGGACTCACACTTGATGGAGAGATTACTCGGAAGAAAAAATAATATTGAATATTATATAAATGAAAGACTCATAATATCTTAGAGTTTTGTTAAATTGTGATATACGGTACTTATACTTGAGCAATTCAAAATCGAATTTCATGATTGCTAAATCCTTTCATAACCCACCAAGGAGAGAGAAAATAAATGGAGTGTGCGATACTTTGCAAGTGGAAACATGGGCTATGTACATGACTTGGCTCTGACTAGAGCTGTAAAAATGGGTCGGGCTATCGGGCCAGTCCAGTAGCCCTATAATTTTATACGGGTCGGGCTTCCCAAAAAATATTATTGAGCTTTATTGGGCTATTTTTTTAATGGGCCATCATGGGCTGGCCCCGCGGGCTTTTGGGCCGGCCCCTTAAAGAATTAAAAAAAATATATCTAAATATAATTTTTTCTAAAAATAAGGAATTTTAGTTAGCATAAAATCTTTAGATAAAATAAGTAACAAAAGATGCGATTTTTTTTTTTTTAAGGAAAAAGATGAGATTTGTTAGTTAGGAGATAATTATTAAACCAAATTTGTTATGATTATCATTTATCTTTATTTGAAAAAATAAAAATAACAACTTAATCAATCATTATAAATAGAGAAGTATAAGAATTTTTTTATGGATATTAATTTGTGTGCGATGCATATGTAGTTTTATTGTCCATTGATTTTTTTTATAAAAAAAATGTGTCAATTTTTTATAAAAAAAATATGAAAAATTTGTCGGGCCGGCCCATCGGGCCATGTTAGGCCCTTGCTTATTGGGCTGGGTTGCGGGCCGAGCTTTGAACCTTAATGGGCCGGCCCACTTAAGCCCACTAGATGTTTTGGCCCATTGGGCTCGGGCCGGGTTGGGCTGGGCCGGCCCATTTGACAGCTCTAGCTCTAACATTTAACATTCATCATGGAAAACAAACTCCAAGCTTTTTGTAGACATATGGTTACTAACAAATTTTCTTCTATATAGAAAAGAGATTCCCACTTTGGTTCGTCTAATATGAAATCTCATGTCTTTAAACTAACAAGTTAAAGTCAATCATATATGACAGGAAGACAAAATTAGTAGTAGTAATTAGCTAGTTAATAATTAACTTCAGTTTTACTTTAGATAGATCGATTTCATGATCAAGGATTTAAATAAAGGAACGTGACCGTTACTGTTATCACTGTTTTTTATATTAAAGAACAAATTGTAATTAATTCACACCGCGACGACCGCAATTAGTATCGTAACACCTGTACCGACCAAAATCGCAAAAATCTTTACGTAACCGAGACGCGACCGCGACCATTTTTTAAAACCTTGTTCATGATTATAGATGTTTTAGAGACTTTCTTACAAATTCTCAAATTTTATGATATATATTTGAAACTTGTACATAACATCGTATTAATTTAGCTTTTTCCTTTTGCCCTCTTTTGGAAAATAGAGAGTTTTTTTTTTTTTTTTAAATAGTAAAAGTAGAGTTAATTTTATTATAAATGTTTTGCTAACAAGTAACTATGGACTACACTCTTTAAGAATTTCGTTTTAAAAAATTATTTATTCATAAAATTAAATATTTTAATTTTCAATGTATTGACTTTGTATTTTTTCATAAAAATTTACTATTTAAGATGTTTAACACTTTTAACACTTTGTTTCATTGCACTATGCACCAATTACCTTTAACGCATATATGAGGAAATTTTAGGTGGTCATCATAAAGATTTGGTCACACGCATGTTTAATAAAAAATAGAAAGCGAAAATAATTTTTTTTAAGCAAGTGTTATCTTTGAAATAATTGAATAATATATATATTTTTAAATAATTAAATAATATATATTTTATATGAGTGTGAGGAGATAGAATGATCAAATATTTATGATCAAATAAATATTTTTCCATATAGCTTAGTCTAACATGAAGGAGTGGTTCAACTGGTGCATGATGCAAAAGTCATGAATAATATTATAACGAATACAAATTTTACAAAATTAATCTTTCGATTGAAATTTTATATATCATATAATCCATAATTTTTTTTAAAGAGATTGAAAATCATTTAATGTGTTATTGAAACTCATCAAAATTAACGGTATATTCAATAAAAACTCATAATCTGTTAATATTAGTGGGTCTCAATACTATATCAAATGATTTTTACTTTCTCTAAAATAATTTATAAATAACTTATATAATATAAACTTTCAATTTAAAAGTAAATTTTATAAAATTCATATTTATTATAATATTATTCATGGTTTATACACTATAGACCCTTTGAATCACTCTTTGATATTACACATGGCCTTCCATATATTGAGTACGGCTCTCATTGTTAAAAAAAAAATAGTATGGCTCTCATTCTTCCAAGTCTCTCTTTATCCATCTATGCTGTATGGCTAATGCTACGGTGGACCACCTTCACAAGTGGTCCACCGTGGACAAGTGATCTACCGAATACGAATTTTACAAAAAATTTTGATAGATTGAAAGCTTATATCATATAGAGCATCCATAAAAAAATTTAGAAAAATTGAAAATCATTTGATATTTTATTGGAATTTATCAAGATTTACCGTATTTAATAAACCGTTAATCTTGATGGGTCTCAATAACATATCAAATGATTTTTAATTTTTCTAAAATTTTCTATAGATAATCTATATGATATTAACTTTCAATCCAACGGTGGATTTTGTAAAATTCGTATTTGTTATATGGTTTTTGATGAATGGTCCACCATGGACCACTTGAAGAAGGGGTCCATGTTAGAATTTTCATGCTGTTCAGTTGTATAAAAGAACATGAAATTAATGATTGGCAAAGGATGTGACAAATGTGTGAAGTGACATTTTTTTCCTAAAGTTGATAAATTATGTGAGATTGTGTTTAATCACACATCATATGTACCCAAAATTGAATACATGTGCTATGCTTCTTTTACTTCCTATCATCATTAACCTTCAAATACGTTTACAACACGTCTTCGATGCGTTTCAAAAGGGAAAATAAATATATCAAAAACAAAGATTTAATTAATGCATGGAAAGAAAATAATTATAAAAATATGGGAGATAAGATTTAATTTTTTCTGATGCCGCCATGAGCCGCGTGGTCTTTCCTTTAGCATAGGCTTATAATCATAAAAAAAATGTCACAATAATAATTGATAATTGATGCTCTTGTGTTGCCTATAAATTATGATCAGCTACTACAATTTTAGATATATCACATTCTTTCTTATATTTCAATTAGAAACTTAATTGATTCTTCATATATATATTGTTAGCTGTTCTTCTACATTTAACGGCATCGATCCATCTTGAAGGTATACATTTTTAAGTCACTTTTATGTCTATTAGAAATATGTTCTTCAAATTAACCTTGACCATAATACAATTTAAATAAATGACATAACTAGGAATTATATTGTGTCTCACTTACATGATTCCATAGGTACGTTGTGTATATGCTACTCGAATTTAATTACTCACTTTACCATACTAATTCTATAAGTATGTTTATATTTTGTAAGAAATTTTAAAGAATCCATAGGTTTGTAATGAATTGAATGCTTACATGATTAATATTGGTATATCAAATGTGAAGTGAGTTTAAGTTTTACATTATTTAAAAAAGTTGAGATTGAACACTTACAAGATTTGGAGTTGGCCCAAAGGTCAAGTGGCCCAATCATGTAGCATGTGTGACATTTTGCACATATTCCCTCTAATCATATAGTATATAAGTAAAATTTGACTTTTTAGATTTATTGTATAAGTAATGTATTTAGTCTATATTATTGACTAGATACATTAGTTAGACTAAATACATTACTTATATAATGAATCTAAAAGTCAAATTTTACTTATATATAAAATTGAAGAAGTATATTATTAGTAAAAAAACACAAAAAATGAGACTAATTAATCATGTGTAGTATTTAACTAATCAACTAACATGGATTTTTTTTTAAGCAACATGGATTTTTATTATTATTTGGTAAAAGGTTCCGTTTGACTTCATATTAAAAGTCAACAGATCCAAGCCACGTGCTTTGACTTCTAGCTAGATGTGACCATATGAAAAGTGTGAATAAATTAGCTTAGGGTATGTGCAGCATGAGGCATAGATGTAGACATGTAGTACAATATGTAACCTTTTACCAATTTTTCCAAAATTATTACATAAAAATTGTAACTACCAATATTTTAATCAAATATGAATTTATAAATTTAACTATTTTTAAGTTAAAGTTGTAGTAGTGTATTAAATTCAGCGTCTAAAATTTGAGATCAAGATATTTCTGTACATATACTAATTTTTAAAACAATTACATGGCCTCTAAAATATTTAAGAAAACCCTATTATTATTATTATTATTATTATTATTAAAAAATAAAATGTTATTATCAAAGGTACCCCTCATTTACTATGATTTTAACATCTCATTTTATGATTAGTTGCAAACAATGGACCCAATTTCTGACCCACCATTTGAAGAAGCATACAAGATTCTTTTAAACAAGACTCAAAACAATTCTAATGATTTCCACAACGACATCGATAAATTTGCGGTGGTCGAGGAACGCGAACTTCCGATGATCGATCTCAGCCGTTTAGAAGACAAAGATGAAATGGTAAGAGAAGAATGCAAGTATGAGATAGCTAGAGCTTCAGCAGAATGGGGTTTTTTTCAAGTTATAAATCATGGAATTCCAAATGATATTTTTAACAAGTTGAAGTGTGAACAAGAGAAGGTGTTTAAGCTTCCATTTGATAAAAAGACTAAAGAGGACAAGTTCTTGCAATTTTCTTCTGGTAGTTACCGTTGGGGAACACCTTCTGCCACGTGTGTTGGACAGTTATCTTGGTCAGAGGCATTTCATATCCTTTTAAAAGATGTGTTAGGGTCAAGTGCCAAATCAAATACACTAAGGTATGTGTTTTGAACTAGTTTTTATACCCGTGCGATGCACGGATGAAGTTTTTTTTTAATATATTGTACTATTGTGTAGAGTAGAGCATCGATCGGATTCGGGTTTAAAAAGGCTCATTCGAAGAAAAAAAACCGAGAATGTAAAATATTGGTCCATCACCGACTATTTCAAATTTCAGTTTTGTCGGTTGTCGGTTTGTATAGATCACGGGTTGGTCGGTTTGGTTTATTTGGGTTAGCACATTGATAAAAAAAAAACACACACACACACACATATAAATTAATAAAATAATTTGTTAGTGAATATCATCTAGAGATTAGATCAACAATATGACAAAGACATAATTTAACTTTGCAATAATACAGTCTAACTTGAATTTTGTGTGTATTTAACTTGTAGTGTATTTTTTTTAAAAAAAAAACGTAGCTTCAATACATATGATAAGACAGAAAAGGACTCGTGATTTTACAACTTCGGTCGGGTTCGGTTAACAATATGTTTAAATTTTTAAAACCGAACCCGATTGTATTTAACTGTTTTTACTTATTGTTTATCACCGTAGACCCGACAAAAAATAATAGTTTATTCCAACCAATAAACAAAAAAAAAGCAATTAAAATTAAATATAAATTAAAAGGCAAAGGAACATGAGGTGACACTATTGGTAGCAATCTACAGTAGTAATTTTACTGTTCTTTTTTGTCAAGAATATAGATAATTTGCATTCATCATTTAAATATATGAACCTTAAAAACAAAATTAAAAATGAACCCTTATTATTTTTAATAGAATATGGATAATTAATATAATACGTTATTAAAATTTATTAAAAATAGATTACATGAGCTTAGTTCAAATGACAGAGACATTTCGTTATATATGCAGAGTCCATCCCACTTACCTACCTAATCTACCTAAGGTGGAATTTCTAGCCACTAGGCTATTTGACAAAAAAAAATATTAAAAATAGGAATTTCGATTTATTCATCTTCTTGGTGCTTTTAAATAAATCAGAGATTAAAAGTAATTATAATTTTTATCAAATTTTAATTGCTAATTTTATATTTTTAGTAGTAAAAAAGTAAAGATAAAATTTGCATACAAACTTATCGGTAAAGGGAAAGAAAGAAAAAAAAGAGAGGAAATTTTAATAATTTTATTTTGGTACAAATGAGATACACTACTTTTTGTATGAATTTAAAAAACTAAATTTTGCTTATATATAGAATCGGAGGAAGTATGTCAAAGCAATATAAACTAGAAATTATTTATGAAGAAGGTTTTTTTTTTGATCCATTATGAAGAAGTTAAAACAATTAATTTTAATGTGATTTAACTTATATGCAACCTATCAAGTTTTTTTATTCTTATCATATTTTTATTCACAAACTTGTTTCCTTTGGTCCCTCTTTCATACTTCAAGATTCAAGTGTCATTTTCAAACAGATCGATCGATTAGGAATTTAGGACAAAGCAAAGCCTAGACTTTAATTATATAGTACACAAGAAGAATTGTTGTTTTGTCAATTCCTGCCAATGTCACTAGGGGACCTTCTTAGAATTAGATTTATCCAGTTCCAATCACGTGTGTGTGGTTTTGCTTTACACTAATTATTATTTGTTAACGTAGGAGCATTAATTAACTTGCACTCGTATCCCACATGACAAAGAAGAAGAAAAAAACATATGACAAAGATATATGCATTAACTTGCCCTCAAGAACTTCTTCATTGTGTGTGTATGTATTTGTCAACGTGGCTTGCTATATTCTTTTATAATAAAAAATTTAGATGAATTGGGTCTCAGAATTAAAGTAGACCTCAAAATTTATAGTGTAATCAATTTATTTGAAAAATCAATCCCATTATTCACTAGTGGCGAGTCAATTGAAGGCAAGACAAATTAAAGCATAGAACATAGAGAATTGTTAACATATTGAGAATTTAAATCTGAAATATAGAGAGGAACACACTCTATAGTCTGAAGTTGTACATACCATGAATTGACCATTGAGATTGAGACGATAAAATAGATTCTAGGGACGAACCGGTAGAATCAATGTGTCAAGAGTAGGGATTCCAATGGTTTGAATAGAATCTGGTACAATTAAGAGATATTATGCAAGCATAATATTGAATAAGAGGTTTTGAGAGAAGAAGATAATTTATTGAATATTGATTGATTGATTTTCAAAGTGAGGCACAATGCCTTTAAATACAACCCTAAAGGATAAAAATGTAAAATAACATAAAATAAACTATTAATTGATACTTAATTTATGTCACAGAGAGATTGTGGAAATTATTATTAGTATTATTATTTTTTTCTCATACTTTAACCGTGAAAGAAGTTTGAAAATTCAAGGTTCAACTCAAACCTTTACAAATTACAAATAATATATTTGGTAGCTACAAATTGAGCTACACGAAACAATGCAAATTATTATTTAACCCTTAAATTTTTTTTTACGGTTATTTAACCATTAAGTATATATCATAGAAAAATTAAATATAAACCAATCTTATTTAATTTCTATTGGTGTATGTTAATTTGCAGATCATCAATTGAAGAATTTGCTACCATATCATCCAACCTTGCACAAACATTAGCTGATATTCTTGCCGAAAAAATGGGACATGATGATTCAACTTTTTTTAAGGAGAATTGCTTGCCCAATTCTTGTTATCTTCGATTGAACCGATATCCTCCATGTCACATAGCTTCTCCAATTCATGGTCTAATGCCACACACTGATAGTGACTTCATCACCATATTATATCAAGATCAAGTAGGAGGATTGCAATTAGTCAAAGACAAGAAATGGATTGCAGTTAAACCAAACCCTAATGCTCTTATAATCAACATTGGTGACTTATTTCAGGTATTTATAGAGATTAATAATTATGCAGCGACAATATTAAAAAAGTTTAACATTCGCTTCTTATTTTTCAAAATTCTATAGAGAAAAATGTTAAGCACTGACCTTTAATCAATAACAATTATGTGTTTCGTCACACGTCACTCTAACTACTTTCTTGATATATATGACATGACAAATTAGTTTTTTATTAGATGATCATTTAAAATCATTTTACACGGTCAATGCATCTCCATTAAACTCAATTTTATATATATCATAATGTTATTTTTCAAAATTAAAACATGCATTCACAAACATTTACACGGCGACATATATATGATTGGAAGTTTATGTAAAAACTCTTTACATATTCAGTGTATAGAATGATATGTGATGAAATATATGATTAATTTTTTTTTTTATATATATATATATATACATTCAATCAAATTATATAATAATGTACTTCTTAAAATATCTCCACAAATATTTACAAGACGCAATTTAATTAGACACATGTGTATTAATTTTTACACAATGTATACAATTTAATTAAATAATCTTCTTTATTTTATTATTATTATTATTATTATTATTATTATTATCATTGAATAAACTTGTAATAATTGTGTTTTTGACAATTCATCATAATGTAGGCTTGGAGTAATGGGGTTTACAAGAGTGTTGAACATCGAGTTGTAACCAACCCAAAAGTAGAAAGGTTCTCTATGGCATATTTCTTATGTCCTTCAAATGATACAGTGATAGAGAGTTGTAAAAAACCCTCTCTTTACAAAAAATTCAGCTTCCAGGAATATAGACAACAAGTTCAAGATGATGTTAAAAATTTGGGTAACAAAATAGGCCTGCCTAGGTTTCTCCTCTTTTAATATATTTTCTTTTAAAAAAATCTTGAGAAATTATAAAGATTATTATAAATAGTATAGAATATTTGTATGAGTGTAGCCTAATATATATGGTGTCTATACAAATTCTGCAAGTTTAAACAAAATTTGTTTTCTCTAAAAGATTCCCGCCTATAAGACGGACATGAGCACAAGTAATTACCCGAAAAATCAAATGGGTACATAGTGCACGCATAGATATTTAATACTCATCTCACGCTACAACTACATATATTTAAATATTAGCATAAATTGTCCGTGTAATATTCATGCCGTGTATGGGTTAATTTTTACTATAGAAATTGTTTTGGACAATCAAAGGAAATTCTATTTGTCATTATTGTTTTAATAATAATTATAGAGAAAATAGCAAATACGTGTAAAATAATTTTACATTAACATTCGATAAATATTTTGTATTTCACTAAATCACTAAAATATTATGCAAAAATGTCCATTAAACTCACAATTATTATGTGTGTTTAAGAATATAAAAAGGTCAAAGCACAAAGTGAAAGTGTGCCTTGAATAAGAAAAAAGTACAAGGCTGGACTAGAATTTAAGTATGAAGGGGGGGCGTGGCAGATTAATTCAGGTGCTGGTAGCAATTATCAAAATGGGGTGCTGATAGCGAAGCTCGAAAGCCCATCTACTTTAATCTACAAGACCACAACACGAAGGGATAGTAGGATTTTTGGATCCTAATCAAACTCACCAAGAGTTTTTTAAGATTATTACTTTTACCACCTATGATTTCTGGGGCGCGCCCTATGAAATGACAAAAATGCCCTGTCCGTGACTTGTGCTACGGACACCCCCAAAACACCATATCAATTATAACATCCGTGACTTAAGTAGTGGATGTTATTTTTCAAAATTACTCATTTTTCCTACATGTGTGACTTAAGCCACGGAAGATTATTTTTGGTTATTTTATAGGGCGCGCGAGTAACCCATATGATGGCAAAAGGAAAAGTCTTTTTTAAACTCCAATTTCTGACAATTCCAAAATTGATCAACTCATAAATTACCAATACTATTACTAATTACCAACTTTGACAATTTTTTTATAAAAAAAGTATTCAACTCATCAACATTGCAACCACAACAAAGGCTTGAAAATGTCAAACATAGTGGCTTAGAGTCAATAATATGTGGTACAATGGAGAAACTGGGATAAGAGTTCCAGTTGAAATGGAGATCAATCTTACATCTTAATATGTACTATCATAATGTAAATATGGTTTTTAACTTTTTTTGTTTTACAATTTACCAATATTTGGCTTTTGATTTAATTAATATCTCATACGTATTTTTTGGTCTTCTGTCTTGTGTTGATTTTTGCAAATATGTATTTCCATTAACCATTGTGTGTTCAAATATGAACCACATTTTTTGCTCAAATATACTCTTGAAAATTCTAGTGAATAACATTTAATATTATGATTAACCATGTTTGGTGAATGATTAATGAGTTGTGAACCTTTATTTTATTCATTAATCATTCTGTGAATGTAATGAACCACATATTTAAACTCTATAAACTATCTAAATTATGCGATCAAATATATATGATATTGGTAAAACACGATTTTTGCTCAAATTGTGGTTAATTGTGTTCGGTGAATGATTAATGAGTTACAACACTTTGTTTTATTCATTGATCATTCACTGAATGTAATGAACCACACTAAAAGGCACAGCTACTCGAAAACAATTACAAACAAAGGATACGAACCAAAGGAACTGCAACCAATCAGAGCCTAAACCTAAAGAGATTGGGCTGCTGCAAGCAACACAATATAGGAGGCGCATCAGCACAGACAGTGCGGCAAAAAACCAGCAACAGAAAACAGCAAAACAGCAGCAGTAATATAGTTCCTGTGAACACGAGCACACTTCAAACATTATCGGGATCCCATGTCCATTCATAGAATAGTATGGTGCGATTTTCAACCTCTCCAAGCCAACACTTCTATTTCTTCCACAATTTCGATAGGTTCCTTTATCACATCATTAAAAATGTGATTGTTCCAAATAGTCGCATGCCAAACCAATCTTAAGCCCTTCCGCACTTTATTGTTTTTAGCCGCCTCACTCAAACACTCAGAAAAGTTTAAAAAAAAATAGAGTTTAGAAGGTAAAAGTCACAATAAAATCTACTATTTCGCCTTTCAAATACAAAGAAATATGTAACTCCTTGCTATCCCTGGCTAGAAATTCAAAAGAATATGTAAAAGTCATGTCAAAAGCCACACTTGTATATATCACTATGTTAAAAATCAATTTATAAGTAATATTTTACAAATTTAATTACAAGAATCAAAATTGCATACAAAGAACAGTTAAAACAAACATAAATTTTGGTCACAAGAATGGTGGTTTCAACCTGATAAGAATCCAGTCAGCAGATCCTGAATCAAAGGCAACAGTGCACATTAGCAATATCTACAGCCAAAAAAATTCAACTAGGGCCTCCTCCCCTTGGCTTTGCTTGATTAAGAAGTTTTGGTCCGAAATAAACTCTTCTACAACATACATACATGGATCGGCCTTTACAAACGCAAACTAGAGTGATTAAAATAGTCTGTGCTATAATTTTGACTACCGAATGCCATCCTCCGAAACAATCTTATTTCTTCAGATTGTTCAGCAGAGTCAAATGCCCGGCTTTCACCAACTCGCATTCCGTTCGTTAGATCTGAAGTTGCTAAACTTTCGAAAGCTCTAACAACCTATGAAATGAAATCAAGAAAAAACAATGTCAGTAGTCTGCATGTTTGCTTGTTGATAAACTCTCGAATTTAAGTTTTTCTGTTTATTTTGAATATTTACCTGTCCCATGCGAGGTCTCTTAGAAGCTGAATGCCGAACACAAGCAGCAGCAACTTCAATCATGCAAAACATTTCACTATCAATGTAGTTCTTTTCTAGCTTTGGATCTACGAAACTCTCAAATTCCCCAGTTTCAAGTGCATCACTTAGCAAAGGTCGAGCCTGAAATAAAGGTAGCATCTTCAGTGACAAAAGGTTGAAGAGCTGACAGTATTCAATGGTGATTCAAGGGAAGATGATTCAAAAGAGTGAGCATTTTGTTGTCCTTTTCATACAGGAGTAACTATGATAAAAGATAAAATTTCCAAAGAAAAGAGAAGCGTAATCATGAAATAAGTTTTTTATCCCTAACAGTTGTTCGATAGAAACTAATGGTTTATTAGCTACAAGATCAGCAAAAGTAAAGAAACAGTAATAAATGAGTTATGAGAGTAAGATTGATATCTCTATATACCCATTCAACTAGACTCTCATCTCCCATTTGTGATGGATCTACTGGCATCCGTCCGGTAATGAGCTCCAAAAGCACAACTCCAAAAGAATATACATCAGACTTGTCTGTCAATTTTCCACTTGACGCATATTCAGGCGCAACATACCTTTTCAAAACGGAGAAAAGGCAATCAATATTTACACATTTTTTGTACCAATAGATTGTTAGTGTAAAAAATAAATGAACAGTTTAGCAGACATATCAATGTATATATATACCCACCCAAAAGTTCCCATGACGCGCGTCGTTACATGTGTATTTGCATCTAGAGCTAATTTCGCTAGACCAAAATCTGAGACCTATAACATTAGAAATAAAAGTGCTTACGTTTGTATATAAATAAATGGAGCAGACAATAACAAACATTTAAAAAGTAAAGTGGTATATACTTGAGCTTCATAGTTGTGATCCAAAAGAATGTTTGATGGCTTGATATCTCTGTGAATAATTCGAGGATTGCCTGAAATGTGCATAAACATGAAACAACATAGGTGGTGTCAGCTCCTATCTGTCGTAACATCGATACATATCTGAAAATATCTATATGTAACAATTTTTTTATTCATAAAATTTAATCTTCTAAGAGGGTGTCTAAAAATTGTGTATCAATTCATATTCATGTAATATCTAGCTATTTACCTATTTTGAACGAATTTTGCCTGCCACTCTGCCGAGCTAATCAGAGCAGATAAGCATCTCTTCCAAAATTTCTAACCTTAAAGTGGAGTGATAGGCATTTATTTATGTGCATGTCATGCGCAGATAACAAAATAATGAGGATTGGCACTTACAGTCTTCATGGAGATAAGCTATTCCTCGAGCTGCACCAGCTGCGATTTTAACACGTTTTTCCCATTCCAGCACAGGTTGACCTTCCTCTGCAAATTTCAATTTCATTTAAGACAATACAATCAAAGCTATTAAAAAAAATCACACTTATACAAACTGAGAAGTAGTTATATTTACCATGTAGATGAAAATGAAGTGTGTTGTTAGGGACATAGTCATAGACAAGTATTTTTCTGTCATCTTGAATGCAGTATCCAACTAAAGAAACCAAATGGCGATGATGTATGCGACTAATTATATCAACTTCAGCTTTGAATTCTCTCTCCCCTTGACTCCCACCAATTTTGAGCTGCTTCACTGCTATCTCTCTGCCATCAGGTAAACATCCTTTATACACAGAACCAAATCCACCTTCTCCCAAAAGATTCAGAGTTGAGAAACCATTTGTGGCCTTGATTAGTTCTTCATATGAAAACCAGTTCCTTGAGTGGCCCATTCCACCACCAGGGTCAGATGGTGTATGCACAACATCACTGCTAGATCCACTTCTTACAAGAGGATCAGAGGCAGCGTGTATCTTTAAAAAGGACGAATCTGGACAATATTACAAACCCTAATCGATTCAAATTCAATGCCAAGAAAGTCACAAAGCCATAATTTTTTTATTTAGTCTAGAAGTATGACTATGATAAAATAAAAAATGAGTATATAGCACCGAGATTTCAAATTGAAGTTGTAACTATTGTTCGACATTGTTCATAGCCTATGAAGCACGGACACCTTTAGGATTACGCATGCCGCAGTGTCAGACACTCATATGACACCAATACAATACGTGCCAGACAAGTGTCCCAAAAAATTGTTTTTTTCTTTACTTCGACACTCCTTTGATCCGTGTCTGAGACCTGTATGACACTTGTATGACAGATGTCGCAAAAAAATAGGTTTTCTTTACTTTGTCAAACCTTAAACATTCTTTTGACACATCTTAGACATATGCTGATCAATGCAGGGTTAAAGACATCACTAAGTTCAACCGTAACATTTTATCGGTGTCAACCTGGGTTGTCTCTCGTGTTCGTGTATGTGCTTGCAAAAGTTACAATAGAGTCAGAGGTACTACCAAATAAGAGAACTAGGAAAAAATTACCTGATTCAGTTGAGGAAGGAAGAGTGAGAGGCATGACATAACCATCATTAGGAGAATCCTTTTTCTTTTGCCTCCTCAAACACCAGATAGCAACTCCAATGAAACCAAGCAATAGAATTCCACCAAATACAGCTATAGCCACTACACCACCAGAACCAATTCCACCACTGCTTCCGGTTTCAGGGCTTGATCTTTCTGGTCCATTCTGCGGCGGAGGCGACAGTTGAATGATTGAGGGTGATGGAGGAGGTGGTGGTGGTGATACCGTTGGTGTTGAATTTGAATGCCGAGGTGGTGGCGAACTAGGTCTGGCAGGAGGACTGATTGATGATGGTGATGGTGACGGTGATGGTAATGATGACGGTGGTTGTAATGGTGACGGCGGTGATGATGCTGGTGGTGGAGTTTGAGATGAGTTATTGGGGGATGGTGGTGTTGCGGTGGGAGAAGGGGGTGAATTTCCCGGTGGAGATGATTGGGGTGGATTTGACGGTGCTATTGGTGGAGAAGACGGGGGAGGGCTTCTTGATTGTGGTGGTGGTGGTGGTGGTGGTGGTGATGGACGAGCTGGAGAAGATGGTGGTGGCGACGGTGCTATTGGTGGTGAAGGCGGAGGAGAACTTCTTGGAGGAACGGGTGATTGCGGTGGTGGTGGCGATTGGGGCGATGGAGGAGGGCGTGTTGGCGGGGTTGGAGTAGGAGCTACAGGAGGCGGCGATGGAGGTGAAGGCCGAGGAGACGACGGCACAGCTGGAGGAGGTGAAGGGGGTTGTTGCGGTGGTGGAGGTGAAGGTGAAGTGTTAGGCGACGGAGCAGTGGATGAGGAAGGCGGTCGAGTGGTATTAGAAGGTAGTGTTTGTGGCGGTGGTACGGCGTTGGAGGAAGCCGGAGACGGCGACGCTGCCGACATGTTTTGTATTTCTTCTAAGCTTCAAAGTCACACATTTCACACGTGCAAATATTTCATCACAAACCAAACTTGAACACCATACTAACTAACCAGATGATTTATGCTAAAAGGACAAAACAATCGTGTCGGAGGAGATCGAAGACTAAGAAAGAAAAAACACGAGTTCAAATGAAGAATGTTTCTGTCACAAACCGAACTAGTAAATTATTGACTGTTTCTTACCAATTTCAATATCCTTCAGGAACAAAAAAAAATTGTTAAAAAGTTATGAAGAGACACAGTGTGTTTCAGAATCTTTGGTAGATAGACATAGTAGTATCATGGATTCAAGATGATCACAACTCACCACCATTGACAGGATCTCTACAACTCAATACCAAATTGTGTTGTTTTCTTTGAATAGTTCTTCTACCTTAGCAAAGCATCATATATATGTTTATGAATTGAATCAAGTTAATAGTAAGCATAATTTTTCATTAAGTAATGTAATGAACTTTTCCTAGTATGACTTTGGTTGTTTGATGGAGTGTCTTCTCTGCATAGGCTTCACTTTCACGGTTACACGGATTGTGGGGTCCAATTCCCAAACTAAAACGACCCCCAACTCACAATTCAATTCAATTCAATTCAATAGTGCGTGCGATTTTTTTATTTTTTAAAAGCAAAAGTGGAGTACTTTTTTAACAATATTTTTATTATTGAATATTTTTCTCTAAGTTTGCGATTTTTTTATTTTTGTTCCTGCGAATTCATTCTTATATGTTCAAATCTTTTGATTTTAGTCCCTAAAACTAAAATTTGCATGAAACTTGCGGATTTTCCTCCATATTTTCCTACAGATTTTAGATTTAAGGACTAAAATAAAAAATATTTGAACTTACATGAATGAAGTCGCAAGAAAAAAAGATACAGGGACTAAAACCAAATAATCGCGAACTTACAGGGACGAAAATGATATTTAAGCCTTGAATTAATCAAGATATTCTATTCAAGTTTAATAAGTTCTCTTTAAAACAGGTTGTTTGGAGGAGCCCGAGTTTGAATTTTGGTAGAAACAATTCTTCACCAGATTTTACTTATCTCGCGGTCGAACTCTAGATTGTTGTGACCCTCTTTCTCTAACAATCAGAGGGTTAATACCGAAAAAAATAATATTTTCATCACTAAATGGATTCAATCGTGAGGCATACGTTGTTAATTTTTATCAGTTATAGAGCTGATCATCCGTCAATTCGTATAAAAAATTACCAAATCGATAAAATTCGTGATCATTTAATTTGGGTCTAATTTTAACCATTTACATCTTCGATTGATTATTAATTTTGCCACCCTACGGATTCTGGGGTGCACCCTATGAAATGACCAAAATACCCTTGTCCGTGACACGTGCCACAGACACCCCCCAAAACACCCTACAATTATAACATCTGTGGCGTAAGTCACAGATGTAAAAAAAATATTATTTTTCAAAATTACTCATTTTTCCTACATCCGTGACTTACGCCACGGACGGTGATTTTGGTCATTTCGTAGGGCGCGCGAGTAATGGCAAAATGAATTCTCTCTTTGGTTTGTTTATGTTTTGGGCCGTACATGTTGCAGGTAGAACTGGTCGATTGTTACAAGTTAGATTGAAACTTTGTTGCTACATCTAAAACTCTGTTATCCATAAATTCTTTTTCTTCATATAGTACCTCATACACAACGCCACAAATGATATGAAAAAAAAATTAATCTGCATCTCATTTGTTGTTTAGTTAGTTTTTGTTACCAACAAATAGATTTTTATAGACTCGCACCCACCGGTATGCAACTGTTCATGATCGATTTTTTACAACTGTTAACCCAATACCTGACCAACACTCTACCAAAATGGGAGACAAAACGGGCCCTACTCGTCGGGCTGGCCCGTTTAACCCATTATTTTTGGCGGATTGAGCTGAAGTTTTGAACTCGACCCCTCTAGTTGGCCCGCCCCGCTAAACTCGCTTAAAAAGTGAGGCGGGGTGGACCGACCCGTGAGTTACATAAAATTTGTCTTATTTTTTCCTTCATGTGAGTCTGACAAAATGTCTTAATAAAATACAACACTTATTTAAATAATTTAGGTTTTCTTTCTATTCATTCATACACCGTAAGTGTAATCAATGCCAATTTGGGATTACTTATTGTTATCACTTTACCCTCTTATTACATTGTTTGTGCTTGCTCCTTCTTGTCTCTTCATACCTGTGCTTCTTCTTCATCGGATTTCTCACGTAAGTTACTTTTTTTTTTTTATTGAATTATTACTTTGATACCTGTTTTAATGTTGGATTGATAATGTTGACATTGCTTCAAATATTAATTATGTTGAACTTGTTAACAATGTTGTTAGGTTTGTTGATTTGATGGTGTGGTGGTGTTTTATTTGTATCATAAAGTAGTTTTTCTTTTTTTTGGTTACTATCATAAAATAGTTTTTCTCACAAAATGTGTTTGTTTCCAATTTTTTTAAATAACATCAGCACGTTTCGTTATAACAACACAAGTGTAAAAAAAAAAATTAACGGTCAGCCCGCCAAACTCACTTGTACACAAATAAATGCGGCGGAGTGTGATTTTAGACTTGGCCACCTATGTTGGCCCGACTCGTCTCATTTTTAGGCCGGCTTAAACGGAGTGAGTTTGCCCGCTTTGCCACCCTTATCATATGTTTCAATGTGTTGTTGGTTATATCAATTTTGAATAAAGATGACTATTTAAACCATAACTAGTGAGTAGCTCGAAAAAATACGGCATAAGTTATGGTGCATAAGCCATGTGTATGCACCGTGCATAAATACCTAAAATTGCTTAGCACACCCCCAGATTACTTAGCGCACCCCCTAAATTACTTAGCACACCCCCCAGATTTTTAGGGGGTGCGCTAGAAATATGGGGGTGCGCTAGAAATATGGGGGTGCGCTAAGTAATCTGGGGGGTGTGCTAAGCAATATGGGGGGTGCATTAAGTAATTTTCATTATTTATGCACGGTGCATAAGGAAAAAGCTTATGCACCATATCCACTCCCAAAAAATACCCACAACGGATATGGTAAAAAGTTGCATTCTAGATTTTTTTTCGCAAATTGCATTTTAGATACGGACACATGTAAAAATGAGTAGGTATGAGTGCAGATACCTTAATGCCCATCCAACCATATATACATATAATATATATTTATTTATTTTATTTATATTATTATATATATTAAATTAATAAAAATATTTATTTATTTATAAGATAATGCAAACTCTATTAAACTATATTGTTTTGTAATTCACTATAAATACACTTTGAATTTTAAGATTTTTCTTGTTTTAAACAAAGACATCGGTCCTAAAGTATTTATTTAATATCAAAGATTTTTTTTTTTTTTTGGTGGTTAATATCAAAGATTTTATCTCCACATATTAGTATTAATATTGAAATAAAATTTAAAATAATTTTATCTAACACGTCCAAAATTAACGCGTCAACCGACGGAATGGTTTATAGCCAAAAAAGCCACGGTCTTGTTTTCAATTCCTTCTAGTTATAATAATAGCAATGAAAATTTCAAACTTTGACGGTAAATTAAATTACTAGCTAACAACATAATAATAAAGTAAAGGAAAAAAACACTCATACTTAAAAAGATGTTTAAAAACAGAGAATCGGAAGAACAAGAAATGTTATAAAAGAAGGAAAAGACAAAAGTGTAAAAACAAATAAGGTAAAAAAATATAAAGTACTATTAAATAAGTTTAAATAAGTTTTAAACAAATATTAAGTCTGGAGGACCACGGTTCGATGCCCCGCAACTGCGATCGGGAGGGAGCTAAAACTACTTGATGCAAGAACTGATTTCCGAACCAGATTAAACTGGTAGCGAAAACCAAAACAAATATTAAATCTGAACCCTGTGTTTTAGCGGACTTGGCAGACCAACCTATACAGACTAGTTCATCTTGACAGGTATATCTTTTGGTAAGTCTCTCTCCCCCGTTAGAACATCTCATATGTTTAAATATGGCAACAATTAAAGTTCCAAAGTGTTTATGGTGTGCATCATGTGGGTTATTTGGTTTTGAGAAACAAGTACATTTTTAAGATATGAATCAACCTATCTGTGCTCTAGTCGTACAACCTTATAATTTGCTCACAAGGCTGCCTTAGTTTATGGCATCAGTCATGAGCATCAACATAATTGTCTCATGACCATCAATATGTTATTGGATGAAAAGGAGAGCAATTTGAGTGTGAATTGAAAAAACAAGAGCTATTTGAACATGAAGCCAAGTACTCATGCCCAAAAATTAAAAAAATGGTGACATATCCTGAACTGAGATGGAAAACCGATGTAGGAGACCGAAAAACTCGGCATAAGGCCACCAGACACTCCATCACACGCAGCTGTTGACAGCATACCGTAGGCAAATACAGAGATTGTTAGAGGAAACCTATCAATTTGAACAAACCTCAACTATGAATCTATATAGCTAGTTGCATTAAAAATCTTGAAATATGAGTTTGTGTTCATGTCATATTCTGGTCTAACTCTAAGGAGTAGACCTTACCATCACCAAAGCCAAAGCATCAAATCAAGATTGTAATGTTTCTTAGTACATATGAAAAAATAAAATTGCTCATAACTAAGCCATGTTAAAGAGATGGTAAAATGCATTCAAAAGTCCTTTAAGTTTCACGTTTGTAACAATTGGATCCTTTAAGTATTTTAGATAACAAATAGGTCATTTAAGTTTCTAAATTGTTGCACCGTTACCCTTCCAGTTAATCTCCTCCAACATGTGTCTTTTTCATCAAAATATTCACCATGGAGAAAGTCAACATTAACGGCCACAGTGCAACACGATAACTGGAAGGGCAACGGTGCAACAAGTTTTTGTAACGGAGGATAACTGAAAGGGTAACGGTGCAACAAGTTAGAAACTTAAAGGACCTATTTGTTACCTAAAAAACTTAAAAGACCTAACTGTTACCTAAAAATTTTACAAATGCGAAACTTAAAGGACCCCGGAATGTATTTTGACAAAAGAGATAAATGTAAATCTATGACCCCTAGAAGCATGAAGCATGTTTGCATAAATTGTCAACCTATTGTTAGCAATATACTTCCTCCGGTCTCATATATAAGCAAAATATTTTTTTAAATTCATTGAAAAATTGATGTATCTGGTCTATAATATTGACTAGATATATCACTTTTACAATGAATCTAAAAAGTCAATTTTTGTTTATATATGAGACCGAAAGAAATATATTTTAACACACTAACAAGAGACTAAACAACTCATAATATTCATACTTTCTAAGGAAACTATTCATATAAGTCCAGATCAACAATATAAACTTTTCTAGTATCATTTTTTCAATTAACAATTTTTTAAAAATGAATTAGATTAGATATCGTGAAGGATTCACCTATTCTCAATTTCTAAGGAAACTATCTAGAGTGGATTGAAGTATTCTGAAGCTGTAACTGAATCCAATTCAAAAGTAATTTCAAAGTACCAGAAATTGCTCCAGTCATGAGCAATTTCTTTGCAGGTTGGTTACTGGTAAGGGTTTTGGTGGGCAATGTTTGGTACTCTTAGGTTCAACAGGTGCCTTGGGTTTCAAATTGCCAGTTTAGTTCTTGTCACCATAGGGGTGTTGTTTTGGAAGATGAGTGGGGTATTTGTTTTGTTTTAGTGGATTAGTAGGTAAAGAAAGTAAGGGGGAAGTGGTGTTGGTGTAGAGGTGTCCCAGTGTGGGCAGGACTTGAGGTAGTGGCAGATGTAGTGTTGTGTGATGGGGATAGGAGGAGAAGGACTAGTAGCGGCAGGGTTGATGGGGACATGTGAATTATGTGGGGTGGTTATTGGAATATAAGTGGGTTCCTGTAGGGTCACAAGGTGTATGGTGGAGGGAAATTTAGTAGGTGGGGGGGAAAAGGGAATTTGGATTCATTGAAAATCACATCCTTGGAAATAAAAATTCTGCTTTAGGGAGAAAAACACCTGTGTCCCTTGTGTTGAGGAGAGATACCCAGATAGACACACTCAGTGGACCTTAGTTGAAGCTTATGTTTGTTGTAAGGTCTAAGATTCGGAAAAGAGAATGATAAGGTGATGAAAAAATTGAGAGTGCTTCTGATGGTAACCTGTTGATGAGATAAACTGCCTGAGTAAAACCATGATCCCAATAGGTCAAGGGTATAGACGCCTGAGCTAAAATTGTGCGCAGTAATCACACCTTCTACTTGCTGACTCCATAGAAGAAAATTCGATTCATCAAGTTTCAGGGAGAGAGAGAGAGTGTATGAAATTCACCTTTTTGGATGTGTGTGGTGCGAGTGTTGATTCCTGCACTGTTTCAGAGGAGCTTGTCAACGGATCTGGAATCGGCGGTGGGAGGAAGGTGGTGTTGATGCCATGTTTGTAGCAACGATTCACCTGAGATAAAAGGGATTGAGCAGATCCCAAGGAAGAACACGGCTCTATGATACCATATTTAGTTTTGAGAGTGAAGAGAGATTTAAACTTTCCATTGATGAGAAAATGATTCCAGAATATATTCATTGCAATGAAGAGTCCTCTATATATAGATAGAGACTTTGATACAGTGAGTGAAACCAACTCCTAACCGTCTCTAAAGGATTCAAACAGACTCTTAACAACCTAGAGAGTGTACTTAGCTACAGTAGTCTCACAGTTGTGCCATGTGCTCCACACACCAATATATATGAATATATTGTGGCAGACATGTTTGCCACTCGGAATAACTTTCACTTTGAATGTGGATCGTCTTGGAAAATTTTCACAGTTTCTTCTGCAGTGTAGAGGTTTCTAATATTTTACATGTTAAGATTATGGCTTCATTATAGGGAATTGAGTTATACTAAGATGCTGGCTTTAGAGAAGTTTTCGGCTACTATTTTTCACTACAATTGCTTTTGATCGGTGGAAGCATAAACAAGAACAAGCTTAGTATCTAATGGATCAAACAAATCTGCACCTTAAATACTGAGACACAAGATGATTAGGGATTTTGGATTAATGTTGTTAAAGAAAATTTCTTCCATATGTAAGAAATTATGTTGCACATATGACATATCAGGCGTAAATCGTATGGAACACAGAATTCATTATCTAAGACATATTTTGAACTTGCAAAATTAAAGGCATGCTTAACAAACCTAAGATTTAGTATAAAAAACTGAGCTCACTACATATTGATTTTGTGACTCGAGCAATTAGACTCCCCTAACTACAAAACCGCTAGCAACTTGCCTCCGCCATTTGTGAATAGAAACCTACAAAGCAGCAAGGAAGGTAGCTTATGAATTCGCAAATCAATATATATATGTATGTCAAACTATGAACTTTGATGCTAATACAACATAAGGAATAAAGCACAAGACTAGTATGATTACAGTTGGAAAGCCACCATAGTCCCCAGGTTCTGTGATGTTCTTGGTTACACAACTTAATGCGGCAAGCCGAACCTGCAAGCACTTTGCAATCAGATGTATTTTTATCCTCAACCACAAGCTCCCAATTTACAGACAGTAAAAATAGTACAACAGCAAAAGAAATTACAACAGTGGTGATTCATCATTGAATCTGTGAGTTTGACGAAATTATAGTGGTACCGTGATTTTTTTAAGCTCTGAAATATAGTTTTTATCAAAATCACCGGTGCACAGTGATTCTGCCGAACTCACCACCAACCCAAACATGCACTTAGTACAGCCAACAATGAATCACAGGTTGTACTGATACCATGAAGATGAAACTCCAATTAACATACTCCCTCCGGTCCTTAATATAAGAGAGATTTTACTTTTTAGGTTCATTAAGAATCTAATGTATCTAGACTATAATATGGACTAGATACATTAGTTTCTCAATGAATCTAAAAAGTAAAATCTCTCTTATATTAAGGACCGGAGGGAGTATATTTGTTTCCGACGTCTTTCAAATCTTCAACTTAATAACATTTTCCGAGACCATTATAGTTTGATATTATTTTCTTACAAGTAACAACAAGCGCTGAAACTCCAATTAATTCATTCACAAATCAATAGCCATCCTAAATGCACCAAGCAATACAAAATCATACCTTTGATGCAATCGATACATGATCTCGCACTGCAACCCTTCCTCCCATTGTCACATAGTCTCCTATGCTGAACACATAAGAAAAAAGTTGTGAATCTTGAGAAACTGGAGAGCGTCGGCAATAACTTTAGTTCTAATATGAATTTGACCAAATAAATCATCAAAATTTACTAGGCAACAGCAAAATGAATGAAGATAACATACGTTGCTGAGCCTGCAATTCCAACTTGTCCACAAAGCATACAATTCTTCCCAATAACTACATTATGGCCAATCTGCAGAACTAGTCAGAACAAAAGAACAAAACAAAGCCTTTCTTTTTTTGCTTTTGTAATTAAGTAAAAGCTAAATGTTAACCTGAACTAAATTATCTATCTTCGAGTTGTCCCCAATAAATGTATCTCTCCAGCTGCATGGCCAAAGAGTGAATATAATTAGTTGATATCAATTCCAAGTGAAAATCAAAGTATCAAACTATAGCACATTTTTTGACACATCATGAAGCTAAATAGAATAGGATATAAGCCATAAAAAAATAACCTGCCCCTGTCAATGCATGTATTTGCACCAATTTCAACATTGTTCCCTATTATTACATTCAACTTCTGAAGATTTAATCAAGAAATTCATATAGTCAGTACAATCTCAGCAAGTCGAAAAAATAAAAAATATCTGTAAACAGAAAGAACTTATGAACATATATATGATAAAATCAAATTACAAGAAGACAAATTATCAACCTGAGGCTTCTTTACCATGTTACCATCACCATCCACATAAAATCCAAACCCTGCATATAAAATACAATACATAAATATTATCCGAAAGTAGTGACCCTAACAAAACAACAACCAGTTCTAGTAGTTTATTTAAAAGTGCACTTATCATCTATTCAACATTAACACCATATGCTGATAAAGTTAAATGTATGAATGTATCTTGACCACATATAATATGTTTTTTGTGTGCATGTTTGGAAGTGAGTTTGATAAAGTTAGGGTGGCACCGTGATTACGCTAAACTCACTGCCAGGTCCATACAATGACACTTGGTGTCCTCGATTATCCATAACCAAATCCATATCCAATTTTAAAAACCAGTTATTAAACCAAAAACCGGTTTTTAAAAGTAAAAACCGGTTATAAAAGTGGTTATGGATATAACCAGTTTTATAACCGGTTATGACATTTGGTTTTAATGTCCAATTATAACAAATGGTTATGGATTGGTTATGGACGGTTATTTTGGATTGTCCAAGATGCTCATCCCTACTTGGAAGTGAGTTTGATAAAGTTAGGGTGGCACCGTGATTACGCTAAACTCACTGCCAGGTCCATACAATGACACTTGGTGTCCTCGATTATTAAAAAGCAAGCATGTTTAGAAATTCAGCATTACCATCTTGACCAATGCAGACTCCGTTGTGAATTACACATGAATCACCTATACTGCAATTACTAAGCGAGGCATTAAACCTGGAAAAAGTGTGGTAACAAAATCTCATCAGTTCAAGTTTTTAGACATAAACAGATATATGAAATGTGAACCTCTATAAAAAAAAAATAACAATTACCAATAATTTTGTTGAAACGGAATTACAATTACCAATACAAGAAAAAATAACATACTACTAATGTGAAACATGCTTATCAAATCAAGATTCAAAATTTGAATTCCGAATCATGAGTCAAATCTTAGTATGAACCGTAAGATACATTGCAAATAAAAAAATGATATTTTTAAGTAAAAATCAGTGGCATAACAAAATTATAAATTGACATATAAAAAAGAGGCTGGCTATGCTAAGTTTCGATAGTAATTCATTAGAATGAATCATGATTCATCACTCGAGAAGAGATTCATGTTCAAGATAGACACACTAGAGAATCATATTGATTGGATTTAGTTTTGCATCCACATGCATAGTAAGATACGGCTAAATACATTCAAGGATCCTTTAAGTTTCACGTTTGTAATAGTTAGATCCTTAAGTTTTTTAGGTAACAAATAAGTCCTTTAAGTTTCTAATTGTTCACCGTTACTCTTTTGGTTATCATACATTACAAAAACTTATTGCAGCGTTACACTTCCGGATAATCTCCTCCAACATATGTGTCTTTTTCATCAAAAAATCCACAAGGTGGAAGTCAACACTAACCGCCACGGTGCAACAAGGTAACATAGATTAGCTGGAAGGGTAACGGTATAACAAATTAGAAACCCAAAAGACCTATTTGTTACCTAAAAAACTTAAATGACCTAACCATTATTATATAAAAAACTTAAAGACCCCTGAATGTATTTGATGGTAAGATACTAATAACCATAATGTGGAGTATAAATAAAATGAAAAACTTTTATGAAAAACAAAATTGCATACCCAATTTGTGTTGAATGAGCAATAGAAACAGAAGGACCAACAACAGTTCCAGAACCAATACGAACATTTGAAGCAACAATAGATTGAGAATGAACAATAGCACCAACATCTAGAAACGCTGTGGAGTCAATGCAAGCTGACTCATGAAAAATGCCACCCCCATTTTGCCATTTCTTAAATTTATCATCTCCAAAACTATCCTCTGATCTTGAAACACAAGACAACCGCAAAGGAAATAAATAAATAAATAAATTAATAAATTAAAAACAAAGAAAGAATGATAATGATAATGATAATGATAGTGAAAATGAACTCACCCGAAGAAGTAGTAGAAGTAGAGAAATGAGGATGAGAAGAAGAAAGAATATAGAGAAAGTTTGGATTTTGATTGAGATTGAGAAAAAGGGTTGGAGTTGAACGAGCAAAGGAAAGTAATTTTCTTCGGGTTGCAACAGCAGCCATAGTCGTCATCACTCACTGGTCACTATTGAAGAGTACAGTTACAGTACGCACGTGTGATTTTTTTTCTTTCGGATTTTAGAATCTAAAGTCTAAACACTTGTTATGAGAACCAGAAATGTTATTATGACACTGCTCTCTTACACCAAACCATACACCGCTACTCTACTGTTCATTAATACACTATTTTTCTTTTATTTTTTAATCATTTAAACCACCTCACACATTGCGTACTCACTTCCTCTGTTTCTCTCTTCTCTTGTTACAATTTCTTCTCACTGTATGTAAAGCTCTCTTATGACTTTGATTTTATATAAATGAGTTTGTATTAATAATAATGCTATGAGTTGAAAAAATTGACATGATAACACAGGAAATATATGTGGTTAGTTATGTGTTAATAAGTGGGTAGTTGGTTCAAATATCTGGTTAAGTTGAAAGTTTCTGTCGAAAATTGGAAAGTTATCACAAGTTATTGGTGATGAAATCATGAATATGCTCTTTTTTTTTGTTTAATTTCACAGTGATTTCAAATTCCAAACCTAAGTATTTGAATTGATTAAATGATTAAATTAAGGTTAGGTTAATGAGCATGAAAATCTCTGAACATGATTTGGGGTTAATTAGGTGAGGTTAATTTGTGGTAGACTTTATTTCATTGTTATTGTGATTTGTGACCATAGCCTCAATTCTTATAATTGAAGTTTCAGTTCAGGTTTGTATCAAGTTTATGTTGCGATATATTTTCTATGGTTGAATTAAGACATTCATTAGATTAGATAACAGTTAGTTAGAAGAGAGAAGTTAGATTAATTGGGGAAATGAGATTGGTGAGGTATCAATCAGTTTGTTTGATATTGTATGGTAAGTGAAAGGAGAAATTATTGAAGGTTAGAGAGAATTCTATTTTCCATTTTCCCAGTTTCAATAATTCATTCTAATTCTATTATTTTGTTGTATCTCGGTCTGTAAAATTTGATTAGAGATCTGCATAAAATATCAATGCATATAAACCAAATTAAATTCAAAAATGTTAAATGTTATTATGACACTACTCCTTTACCCAAAACATACACACATACGGAATTGACTTAGGCTTCAACCATGCTTTCTTGGATAGTTATCTCGCTTGATTTTTGTCTAAGTTAAGAGTACTTCTGTAATATAGTTATGTGAAATTGATCTCTATATGTGCATACTAGAATATATTTCCATGTCTAATATATTGTTTGGGTTGTCTAGCGTGTTGAAGTCTAGCCACTTTCTTTTTGGTGTTTAGTTATATATGTCCAATGTGTATAGATGTTTTGATTTGATAAATTTCTTCGCAGATTATAAGCTGTATAGATGCAATTTGATCTACTCAAAATTCTTCTTTAATGGAAATGTACACAAGATAGAGGCAGCCTGATATTATGTGTTGTTATATCTATTAGTGTTTTAGAGGCAGCCTAACCCCTATTTATAGGTTGTTGTAGAGATTCAGGAGTGGTGTTGTATGGTTGGTTTTGCACTGGAGACAGTATTCTTAGGTGTAGTCTCAATTTTGTATGATGAGCACTTAATTTGTAATACATTTTGTACAATAAGGTACTTAATTTGAAATGTAAATTATGTCTCAATTTTACTATCTACATCTACAATAATGTATTATTTATTTATTTATTTAGTTATAATTTATAAATAGTTAAAAAGAAATTGGATTCTTACAGCAATTTACTAATTTGTCGCCCGTTTGCCTCTCAGTCATATTTAATTGTTCTATATTTATTAATGAAAAAGATAAATGAGTTTATTAATGCTATATTTATTGATGATTTTGATTTTATTAGTTCAAAGATAAATGAGTTGGTACGAATAATAATGTTATGAGTTGACAAAAATGACATGATTACATAGGAAATATATGTGGTTAGTTATGTGTTAATAAGTGGGGAGTTGGTTCAAATATTTGGTTAAATTGAAAGTTTATGTCAAGGTGAATGATTTTTTTATTTTTTGAAGAATTTAGGCACGTTAACCAAATATATGAACAAAGCCCCGGTAAATCACACTTGAGTCCCCAGGTCTGTATTAATATGAATTTTAAGGAATCTTACTATTTTGTAGACTTGAGATTTGAAGTTAGTTAACCAAATTTGTTCCCCAACTTCTCAGTTATATACAGATAACTCCCCACAACTATATTAACAATATTTTCAAGGAATCTCACAACATGTTCACAAGTAGCATTGTATATAGGACATACTTCTGAATATTTTTAGATGATAAAGATAAAACAAAGTTAAAAGTGAGTAATTTTTCACGTTTGAAAGATTTTAAGCCAGTTAACCAAATATGTGCCCCAACTCCCCATTTATCTACCTTCGACTCCTCCACATTTGTATCGGTAATAATTTCAAGGAATCTAACTATTTGTTCATATGTGACATTGTATATGGGACACACTTCTAATTATATACAGATGATAATGATAAAATAAAATAAAAGGTGAATATTTTTTTATGTTTGAAAGATTTTAAGCCAGTTCACCAAATTTGTTCCCCAACTCCTCGGTTATATACACATAACTCCCCACAACTATATTAACAATATTTTCAAGGAATCAAACAACATGTTCACATGTAGCATTGTATATAGGACATACTTCTGAATATTTTTAGATTATAAAGATAAAACAAAGTTAAAAGTGAGTAATTTTTCAAGTTTGAAAGATTGTAAGCCAGTTAACCAAATATGTGCCCCAACTCCCCATTTATCTACCTTTCACTCCTCCACATTTGTATTGGTAATAATTTCAAGGAATCTATCTATTTGTTCATATGTGGCATTGTATATGGAACACACTTCTAATTATGTACAGATGATAATGATAAAATAAATTAAAAAAGAATATTTTTTTAAGTTTGAAAGATTTTAAGCCAGTTCACCAAATTTGTTCCCCAACTCCTCATGTGTATACACTTGACTCCCCATAACTATATTAATAATATTGTTCGTGAATTTATAAAAGATGACAAGTTCAAAGATGATGTTGGATGTGGGGATCCAAGTGCATATATCTGGAGAGTTGTTCATTATATTTGGCGAACTGGATTAAATTCTTTAAAAAATGAAAAAATCATTCATCTTGAATTTTGTTTAGCTTTTTCATCTGAAGACAATCACAAATGTGTCCCATCTACAGTTCCACTCATGAACATACAACGAGTTTAATTGAAATTATTACTAATACATACTTTGGGAGTCAAGTGGATATAACTGGGGAGTTGTTCAGTATATTTGGTTAACTACCTTAATTTCTTCAAAAAAATAAAAAAGCATTCACCTTAAACTTTGTTTTAACTATTTCATCTTCAAAACATCTACGGTTCGTCCCATCTAGAGTGCCACCCGTAAACAAATATTGAGATTTTTTTTAGCAACACGGATATGGGGAGCCAAGTGCATATGACTGGGGAGTTGTTTAGTCTACTAGGTTAACTACTTTAAATTCTTCAAAAAATGAAAAAATTATTAATCTTGAACTTTGTTTTAACGTTTTCATCTTCAAAACATCAGAAGTGTGCCCAATCTACAGTGCCACTCGTAAACAAATAGTGAGATTTTTTTTAAGCAACACAGATGTGGGGAGCCAAGTGCATATGACTGGGGAGCTGTTCAGTATACTATGTTAACTACCTTAAATTCTTCAAAAAATGAAAAAAAAAAATTATTCACCTTGAACTTTGTTTTAACTTTCTCATCTAAAAACAATCAGAAGTATGTGCTATCTACAATACCACTCGTGAACAAATAGTAAAGTTCTTTAAAATTATTATTAATACGGACCTGAGGACTCATGTGTATTGTCCTGGGGAGTTAATTACATATTTGGTTAACATCCTTAAATTCTTAAAAAAAATGAAAAAATCATTCAATCCACGTGTCTTTAAATTTGTCATATAAATAAAGCATTCAATCCTATGTATAACACTACTTGTGTGTTTAAAGAAATGTCAATTATAATATCAACCAACCCATATTTTGCACAAAATACATCAACAAGTCATTTATGATATGGTGTTGCCTCAATTCTAGACTTTTGAGCTTGCGTCAACTTCTTATAATCTGCAGGTGCATGGTGTGTCACGTCTTCATTAACTTCCTGCACTGAGTTAAAGCTAGATCAGATCAAACGAATGAAAAAACAATTGAAGAGACATGAACTTATAAAATATATCAACAAAAACATGTATTTCTTGTCCGCGTCAATAATTTTTTAGATGACATATCCACAAATACTATAGGCAGGTTCCATCAGTTACTAACTTTTCAAGATAAAAGGGCAACTAAAAATGGTACAGAATGTACTCAACAAATTTTAGGTGTGAAACCAATTAACTTGATATGGGACAAATCATTTCTTATTGTCTAAATAAACGGTTGTTTAAATACATGTGCATGAAATTAGAATCATCAAAATGAAATGAGGCGAAGGTTCGATTAACCCAATTTATTTGGAAAAACAACTAAGAAACTTAAATGGTGAAGATACATAGAGTTGCAGAATGATAAAAATATTGAAGACTTACAGCAACAATAATATGATACAAGTTATGAGCTCCATCTCTGAAAGCCATTATTTATCCTACAAGTATGAATACATCAAATCAATTATCAATCATCAATTTCAAACAAAATAAGCATAAACATGTATCATTATTATTAATAATTAAGAATTCTTGTGAGAGAAAAAGTTCGATTACCTGACCCTAACAGCAATCGAATGAATCTGAATGTGAAAAATGTTCGATTACTTCAATCCCATGACAGTATGACACCACCACCAACTTGGGTGGCTCTTATTCACGGCGAAGAGCGGCGAGATGCACGGTGGCCGAACACACGACAGTGGGTGACACGGTGGTCGGCAACACAGAGAAAATACGACGGGCAGGTGATGCGACAGTGGGCAACTCAGCGAAAACACGACGACAGGTGAATGATGAAAATGTGCTTTTGGAATAAGTTTACAGTAGAAGTCTAAACAACTCACTCATGTGGCTATTGATCTAAAGGTCAAAATTTAATTTGGTTTATATGCATTGATATTTTATGCAGATCTCTAATCAAATTTTACAGACCGAGATACAACAAAATAATAGAATTAGAATGAATTATTGAAACTGGGAAAATGGAAAATAGAATTCTCTCTAACCTTCAATAATTTCTCCTTTCACTTACCATACAATATCAAACAAACTGATTGATACCTCACCAATCTCATTTCCCCAATTAATCTAACTTCTCTCTTCTAACTAACTGTTATCTAATCTAATGAATGTCTTAATTCAACCATAGAAAATATATCGCAACATAAACTTGATACAAACCTGAACTGAAACTTCAATTATAAGAATTGAGGCTATGGTCACAAATCACAATAACAATGAAATAAAGTCTACCACAAATTAACCTCACCTAATTAACCCCAAATCATGTTCAGAGATTTTCATGCTCATTAACCTAACCTTAATTTAATCATTTAATCAATTCAAATACTTAGGTTTGGAATTTGAAATCACTGTGAAATTAAACAAAAAAAAAGAGCATATTCATGATTTCATCACCAATAACTTGTGATAACTTTCCAATTTTCGACAGAAACTTTCAACTTAACCAGATATTTGAACCAACTACCCACTTATTAACACATAACTAACCACATATATTTCCTGTGTTATCATGTCAATTTTTTCAACTCATAGCATTATTATTAATACAAACTCATTTATCTTTAAATTAATAAAATCAAAGTCATAAGAGAGCTTTACATACAGTGAGAAGAAATTGTAACAAGAGAAGAGAGAAATAGAGGAAGTGAGTACGCAATGTGTTGGTTTAAATGATTAAAAAATAAAAGAAAAATAGTGTATTAATGAACAGTAGAGTAGCGGTGTATGGTTTGGTGTAAGAGAGCAGTGTCATAATAACATTTCTGGTTCTCATAACAAGTGGTCATCACATGGCAATATGATTTGTTAAACCAAACTATTTAATTTGTCGAAAGCCAAATTGAACCATACCATGCACTTAACTAATTAATTTGATGCCCCAAATATGGCAATTGATATGTAAGGGAGTACATGAAACATCTTGTTAATTGGCAACACTATAAACTACATAAAACTACTCCCTCATATTAACATTACAAAAACTGCTCCCTCAATTAAGTTGTAGCATAACACAGTTTCTCTTTTCTCAAATTCTCTTATGAATAGATCAGTAACCACACCATATAAAAGAAAGTAACCGCTTCAAATTAACACAGTCACAGTCTAATTAATTATATTAACTGCATAAAAAATAAGAACAATTTTCGGAAAAATTTTGCTTCCAATTCTCGCCATTTCACACCGATCATAATTTGCAAAAGAAAATTTATTCTACTATTTTACATGTAAAATACATATATAATTAAGGCTTAAATATGCAAAAGGTCCCTGCACTTAGGGGTCGTTTGATTTTCAGTCCCTATATTTCAAAAACCTTTCAAATTTGCCCTACACTTTTAGTCAACTTTAAAAAAGGTCCTTGGGCTGACTTTTTTGCTTATGTGTCACTATTTTTGCCATTTGTCACTGCTGACTGGGCTCATACCATGCTGACTCACTACACCGTAACATGAAAGGACCAAAATGCCCTTAATGACTATTGGACCCAACCAAATGACAATTATGCCCTTCTTCCTTCTCCTTTCTAATCAATTCAGTCTTTATTCCTTATTCCTTCTTCACAACACAAAACACATATACAAAGGGAATGAAAATGAATTAGCGTTTGAGAAATTGGAATCAATGTTTCTAGAATATTTTCAACCTTTAAACCATCAACCATCAAACCCAAATCTCCATCTTTTACAACCAGAAAAAATAGAAAAATCAAAACATTGTTCTTGTTGGGTCAGCGACCCATAACATAATTTCTTCCAGATCTATGTTTCCAAACCTAGAAAAAAAATTAGAACAGAAGCAGGCTTTAGATTCGCTTAAAACGAGAGAGAGCAACGACGAAGAAAACAAAATTGGGAAGGTTGGATGGGAACGAACAAACACGGAGCGAAACCATACCGCAAAACTGACATCCATAAAGATTTGAGATTCACCAAAAATCAATTTGATCTTGAGTGTTGTTGTTGTTGGGTCTGTTTTATTTTTGTTTTGGAGTAGTGGTAGTGACTTTGGAGGTGTTGGTAGAGAGTAGATGTAAGAAGGACAATGAAATGATGGTGTTGGGTGAATGAAGATGGAAGTTCTGTGAAAAAGATTAACGTGTTGTTGTTTGCATAAAGATGAAATTGAATTTTTTATTAGTTAATGTTATTAAATAATTCAAAATAAAGATGAAGGGTAATTGTGTCATTAACATATTGTATTTGATGAGCCAGCGTGTGAAAAATCCAGTCAGCAGTGATAAATGGCAAAAATAGTGACACATAAGCAAAAAAGTCAGCCCAGGGACCTTTTTTAAAGTTGACTGAAAGTGTAGGGCAAATTTGAAAGGTTTTTAAAATGTAGGGACTGAAAATCAAATGACCCCTAAGTGCAGGGACCTTTTACATATTTAAGCCTATAATTAAATTTCATTTGAATCAATTGTTACATGATTAAAAGGCAGAATAAAGGAAAAGGAAACATCAACACCTGGATTGCAGCCAAAAGGTTTATTCACTCTGATCCTTATGCTGAAAATGGTGGATGAGAGGCACGATATGGATGAACTTCTCCATTGGAATTGAAAACGTTCTAAGATGTGCGACGTTGTTGAGTGGATGAATGAGATGTAACTTGAGGCCTGGGAATCGTTTTACCGAGGCCCCACAGTGGACGCCAAATGTTCCTGCAAGGATTTTATGGGGTATGCAGGGTGTAGAACTGATATTAGCTTTTTTCTGTCTTTTGTAGAAGAATGAAGTATCTTTCATAATGCTTGTGATGCCTTATTTATAGGAATGTCATAGGAGATAATGGAGGGAGTAGTTGAGAGATTATGTAGAGTAGTGGGGTGATGGTGGAGTAGTGGGGCTAGTTTATGACCTAGTCTTTCTTGGGCTCCTCTGACTTGGGCGAGTGGCCCAATTAGGCGTGTTGGGCTTAGGCGAATGGTACCCCAGCATTTTATCCGGTACACCCTTTTTTTATCTTTTAGAAATTTTTGTTTTTACATTCACAATCATGAATCAGTCATTCCCTTTCACTAACCTTCCTTTAATTTTGTTTAACATCGCAGAATTTCGTTCTTGCATTGATGACAATGACTGTCCATATCATTATTGTACCCCTCCTAAATATTCTATGTGTATTTGGAATAGTTGTTATATATTGTGAAAACTAATGCATAATAGTTAAGTCGAAAAATAATTCTATTATATATAAGCTTATAATTGTATTTATACATTATAATGTTGTTACCTATATGTATCTATGGAACCATTGTAAAGATCATATTGGAAACAAACACAAGGTTAGATCCTTAATATAGAAATAATTTGGATGAAGATAACAAATGTTTTTTGAGGTATGTTCTTTTGTTTAATTTTTACATTTTGAGATTTCTAATCTTCTATTAAGTGAGTTAATTATTTTATTTCATGACATATTTTTATTAATTTTGTATTATATATAATTTTGCATTGGAGCTCATATCATCTATTGCATATGAAAAAAATCTAAATAGAATACAAATTAGATTCCATGTGATAGGCATGCATATGCATTATTTGAGAATAATAATACAAAGCGAGATCAAATAAGAGAAATATATAACACAATTTTAAAGTTCCCTATATTGATCACTAGCTATCTCCCATGAAACTAAAATGGAAGAATAATCATAAGCCTACAAAGATATCTAATACTTAATTAGGTTTTCTCAAACTATACCTTAATTAATTAGTAGTGTCTTTGGTTGTAGAAGCATGTTTAGTTTGAAGATGTACCAAAGAGTAATAAGCACCACAAGGTCCTTTAGCCAACAAAGCTTTGTGACTTCCAATCTCAACCATTTTCCCTTTATCTAAAACAGCAATAACATCACAATTGTGTATGGTACTCAACCTATGACTATGTGCCACAACCACACTTGTCCTTCCCTCCATTACCTTATTCAATGCATCTTGCACTACCTTTTCTGAATTATTATCTAATGCACTTGTTGCCTCATCTAGTAGCAACACCTTTGGATTCTTCAACATGGCTCTAGCTTTTGCTATCCTTTGTTTTTGACCCCCTGAAAGTTGCACCCCTTTGTCACCACACCATGTTTCATACCCATCTTTTAAGGTAGATGTGAAATCATGAGCATTGGCTACTCTTGCTGTCTCTATGATCTCAATTTCATCAATGTTGTCACATGTTGTTCCATATGAAATGTTATCTCTTATGGTCCCATTGATCAATGTTGGCTCTTGGCTCACAAGTGCTATGTGTTTTCTTAGTCATTTTAGGTTATATGATTTTATGTTCATACCATCTATTGTCACACTTCCTTTAAATGGGTTATAGAATCTCTCCATTAATCCTATGATGGTTGATTTTCCGGACCCACTTTGGCCCACTAATGCCATTGATTTCCCCGCTTCAATTTTGATTGAAAAATCTTTAAAGATATCTACATTGGGCCTAGCAGGGTATGAAAAATGCATGTCGCAAAATTCTATTTGGCCCATTAAAGTCTTGGGCTTAAACCCACCAGGGTCGTCTGGCTCAATTTTTGTATGTCGATCTAAGATGGCAAAAATCGAGCTCACAACATCAGCACCTTTGACAAGGTCTTTAGTCATGCTTCCAGCATCGGCTATAACCCGTCTCGTACTCACCACAACCATAGAGCTCTCAAACAACGTTTTCTTTGTTATGTACCCATCAACGATAAGCTTACCGCCGTACCAATAATTCACATCCCAAGAACAAGACATAAGAAATTGTGAAAGCCCAAGTCCAATACCCGCGAACCATGATTGTCGAAAATTCTCTTGAATTGGGCCTTGTTGGGCAAATTTCAAGCATTCTGAGTATTGAGAATTTCTTTTCGCACCCCCAGCACTCTTTTTCACCCCCTAACTTTCCCCTTTTGCCCCTCTCGCTACTTGTGAAGCGAGGGTGTAAATTACGTAAAAGTTGAAAACACTGTTCGCTGGCTGCGTAGCGAACAAATGTGGACGGTGTGTTCGCTATCTACAGAGTGAACCCGTCGGCAGTAAAAAAAACAACCCCCCATGCAGTCAAAAGTGGATGACACGTGGCCAAATGTAATTGACCACGTGATGTGGCACCAGCCACTAATAATTCACCAAGAATTCTATAAATAGGCACCCTTTGTGCCATATTTTTTCACCATTCTCTTCTTCATCCCTCATTCTCTTATATTTTTACTTTTTTTTTTTTGCTTTTCTAGTTGTTATGTTGTAGTTAGTTTAGGGTAGTTTGGTTATCCTTCGGCCGCATGGTCCGTCGTGGGCTACCCATATTGATCATACCGGTGTTGTTTAGTCACTATGGTTGGGATCAATATGTTAGTCCACAGGGGATTTTTGTGTCCCATTAGGATCAATATGTTTAGCCCAAATGTGTCCAACCGAGTTTACAGTTTGGACCGCACAAATGGGACTTTCCCGTACACAAATGGGATTGTCCCAAGCCATCACAAATGGGGCTTGTGCGCTGAAGCCACTGAACTCGTAGGTCGTACAATTAAACCGTAGGCTTTTAGAATGTATTATTTTTGTCTACGCCCTGTTTAATTTTTCCCCAAAATTGGGGTTAAGAATGTGTTATTTTTGTCTAATTTTTCCCCCTCCCAGCTTTACTTTTTCCCCTCTATTTGGAGGTCACGAATGTATTATTTTTGTCTAATGTATCCATGTTTATGGTTGTAATAATAATGAATGAAAATTGTTGTTATTGAATTTTTTGTGCATTGCAATTTGGCTACTGCCTTTGTATTTTTGTTCTGTAACTGATGTAGTTCGCTATGCAGAGAGCGAACCACATATACATTCGCCACTTGGGAAGCGAACACCAACACTATTCGCTCTGTAGGCAGCGAACCACACCAGTAACAGAAACAGAACCTGAATCTAAGAAACAGTCAGAATTAAGCAATTGAAATTTGGGAGGCTAAAATTGAACAATTGTGAAATTTAGGGGGTTAAAATCGAGCAATTGAAACTTGATGGGCTAAAATCACACAATTGTGAAATTTGAGGGGGCAAAAATGCATTTAAAATTTCTAATTATTAACTTACAACCTTTGATATATAATTTTAGGACAAAATTTTAAAGAGACACAATGCAAACACCTCATTTCTTATGTAAAACTTTGCTATTTCAACTGCATCACAAATACTTGATAAATCAATGAATGGAACATTATAATTTTTTTATTCAACTGAGCTAAGTTCACGGAACACAAATATAGTATTTTTTTGTATGTGTTAGTTTACAATTGCTTTGTTATTTTGTCTATGTATCAGACTAAATTTTAATCGGATAATAAATGCATAAAACTTAAAAGGTATGTTTGAACATTATTTTAATTGCGTAAAAAATAAAAACATTATTTTAAGGATTAAGATAGAAATGAAATACTTGAGCAGAAAGACAACAAAAGTTTGTCAAAAAGAGAGAAAGACAACCAAATCTGAAGTACAATACTTGATTGGATTTGGCAGCGCAATAGTGGGTTTACCCAACCCGGCTCAATGTTATAATGGATGGTTATTTTACTAGACCCAATCTGAAGTACCATATGTGGTTCGGGTTTTGGTTTTGGTCAAACCCAACCCAAACGGCTAAATTATGCACAAAAAAGAGAAAAGTTCATAAAAGGAACAACTAAATTTCTCCACGAACAACTAAAGTATGCACAAAAAAGAGAAAATTTCATAAAACGAAGAACCAGCTGGGAACTTTTGACACAAATAAATTAATATTAGTATCCAGACATTACATGATTGTAGAATGGTCACTCCATTCTTAAGTTTATTGAAATGACTGCGAGCTTGATGACCACAAACGCATTTTTGAACCCCAAGTATTCCCTGCAAAACCAGTTTTCTCTTATCCTCGAGTGCACCAACCTACAAAAGTCAACCAAAGCACAAGAATGATTGTGTCAGAAAAACCACTCTATGAATTGATATAAAACCAGCTAAAACAAAACTATTGTAGTCAATATACTAGTTAATGTGGACTTAGATATGGGTGGTTAATCGCGTAATGAATCTAACTGCCAACGTAACCACAAACCATCCATCAATACCACAGTTGTTTGCACTATAGACCGTTAAAACATGAAGCTACTCAGACATACCTGCCCTGTTCGAAGATACAGTTTGGTGAATCCAACTTGGTACATTTCAGGACGGATATTAAACTGTTGCAAAACAGCAACGGAGACACTCAACGGATCTTGAGACGTGTTGGCCTCATAGAGCAGGAACCCGTACCTAAATATATGGAGGAATGTGTATATAAGCATATTACTCAAGATAATCCAAAAATATAGTTGTTTTCTCCACTACCTTCTGGCAAACTCTTGACGTGTCATTCAAGTAGGATATCCGACCCTTGAAATTCTAATAACCACCAAAACTCCACAACACTTGAGTTGCTGGAGAACAAGATCTTCATTATATATGCCAGAATGTTGCTTTGCATTTGGCTTTATATAGCGAATAAAGTGAGGCGTCATGCTCTCCAACTGATGCATTAACTTGAATAATTGACCCTAATAGAAAGAAAGACGTCAGTCCTATTCTATAAATAAAGCAGTGACTCAGACATTAACACGACATCGACATCGGCATGTAGACATCGATAATAGTTTACGAGAATAGAAGTGTTTGAATTTAACTGCATGTGTCAGTGTCAAACACATACACGTGTCAGACACCAGAAACACATTCATTCTAAAGTGTTGATACTACATAGGTCCTGATTCACCTCAAATTATGCCATCTTGCTTATTTCTTAGTGTCATTTATCTAAGTTCATCATCCACTGACAACTCAATAATGTCAAAATCATTTATTTGGTAATATTGAAGATGTAGAGCTACGTAAATAATGCTTAGGAATACCTTGAACTTTGTGCCAACACTCTGCTTTTGCGAATCAAAAGCACCTGCGTGCTGAGAATTTGATTGCTTCTGAGACTGGTGGTTAAGCGTCTTGGAGAACGGTTGCAGCAGTTTGCAACTACATGATGATAGTATTTGAATGGAATCGGAAGGCATTGGATCTTTGTTCTTTTCTAGAACTCCACTTGTATCATACAAAACCTAATCGAGGACAACATTAGAATGATCAGAAACAAACTTCCAAGGTTTGCATTGTAGATATACTTAAAGTCTTAGAAAAACAAAGTTTGTCGGTAGCATCTAAATGGAAAGGTCAATTTGACTTTAGGAAAAAAAAAAAAAAACAACCAAAAATTAGCAACCAAATTACAAAGCTCCTTAAATACCGAGCAGCTACTGACCTCTCCTGCATAATGACAAACACTGAAACCTCTTCCCCAGTCCCCTTTGAAGTAAGGATTAGTTTGCAGGTGCTGCCTGAGTTTGTTGGCAAGTGATCAGTGGCCCTCGGAAAATTTGATTCCTCGTCCAACGGAGAGAGTAGCCCTATAGCCTTATGCACATTTATAACAATATATAATGAGTATACTAAGTCAAAGAATAATGTTAATGTGAGCTCCAAGATTGAGACCAGAACATAAATGGACGCAACCAAAACACACTCGATGGCCCATTTACCAGCTCAGAGGGAAAAATTAGAAAGCTTCAACAATATAAATTACATAGCTTCTCAATGAGTTCCAAACACTCTTGATTGTCCTCAAAATCTACTTTGGTCCAATCAACGCCGTCTATTTCGTAGTCCTGAAACACGATATTATAAATTGTGATGTTGCTGTAGAAATAAACAATATTCTGATAGACAAATTACATATGAATTGTATCAAACATTCATAATTTTCATTTAAATTGAAGCTAAACATAGTCACTGACCTGCTGCTCCAGTTTAAAAAGACGTCGATTGAAATGTTGTTGAAGCCTCTCATTGGCATAGGTTATGCATAACTGTTCAAAGTTATTTTTGTACAATAGAATAACAAAATAAATAAATTATCGGGACACATATTGATAGTCTAAGAAAGACATATAAGCAAATTAATAGAAATTGCAAACCTGAAATGACTCAAATCCGTAAATATCGAGGATACTTATGGATCTTCCGGTACGTCGTTTACCCACTTCAAGCGACTTGTTAACTTGATCTGCTAGCCAATCAAACAAGCTTGCATAGATAAATTTTGCTAATGCATCTCTTGCATGCCTGAATATGGAATATAAAGATTAGACTTAATATAATTCAACTACAAGCTGTAGAATATGGAATATGAGTTTGACATCAATTGCCTGAATATGGAATATAAAGATTATCCATATGGGTGGAAATGAGATCATAAAGCATAACAGGAAATGCATGCCTTTTGGGTTGCGGTCATTTTTAATTGTTAATTTCCTATGCTTTCAACAACAAAGGAAACCCATTCAGGTAAAAATTTCAAACTTTATCATATTGTGTTTCTGTAGGTAATACCATTAGAGGAAAACACATTGGAGTACCTAATAGGTACTGTTTCTTATATAAGTAATCTCTCTTCTCATTAAAATATATATTTTTTTGAACCTATTTATAAAAATGTAGAGTTATTAGAGAAACTCATTAGGAACTTATTTGTTGATACCTATGCAAGCAAAAAGAACAAACAATCATTTACCTGAAACACACAGATAGAGTTAACAAGTTTTTGAAGAAATCAACAAACAGATGTCCAGAATCGAGATTATTAAAAGACATTTAGGCTTTTGATTTGTTTGGGGCGGGGACCCAATTATCTTAATAAGACATAGTCATAATCATAATAAAGTTAGCCAGAATTCATATTGATAATTCATTACATCATAGGCTTCAAAAATACACAGACAAAATAAGTGCATATATCATTGCCAAAATAAGTACTAAACAAAAGTGGTGGAATAAGCACACCAAACATAATCTAATAATCCCAAATAAGTACTAAACAAAAGTGGTGGAATAAGCACACCAAACATAATCTAATAATCCCAAATAAGTACTAAACAAAAACAGATGGTCCAGAATGAAGATTATTAATAGACATATTTAGGTTGACTGTTTGGCCCAATTAACTTTAAGGATGCGTTTATCCCAGCCATAAGGGCCAGAGCCATTTAGTGTGCGAATAGCCTGCTCAGCACCTTCCTTGGTGACAAAGGTAACAAAGCCAAATAACGCACCACGGTTACGCTCTGGATCAATAGGTGCAAGATTGGCACAGATCACCTCACCATAAGGCTTGAAAAGCTCTAGTAAACAAGTGTCTTCATCTATTTCAAGCGTGAGGTTGCTTGCTAGAACAGTTTTATCATCGGACTTAGCAGTCATCTCCTCCACAAAAGGCCACAGCAAGGGAGGTACAAAGATACCCGGAATAGACCGGTATCGAGGATCCATAGGAGGCATGTTGATTTGTTTGGCCCAAATAACTTTACGAATGTGATCTGAGCCGCCATTGAGTGTGCGAATAGCCTGCTTAGCAGCTTTCTTGGTGAGAAAGGTAACAAAGCCAAATAACCCACCACAGTTATGCTCTGGATCACGAACAGCAAGGTTTGCACTGATCACCTCACCAAAAGGCTTGAAAAGCTCGAGGAAACAAGTGTCATCATTTATTTCACGCGAGAGGCCGCTTGCCACAAGAGTTCTATCATCGGAGTTAGCAATCATCTCGTCCAAAAAAGGCCACAGGAAGCGAGGTACAAGGATACCCGGAATACACTCGAAGCGAGGATCCCGAGGAAGGAGATGATCAGGAGCATGAGCATGACCACGAGGATGACCACATCTACAAACTGCAGAACCATCCATACATATCATGATGAGATTTGGTATTTAATTTGTTAATATTGAAATTTACAAAATCTACAAAACTTGGGGTTTAATAAAACACATCATCATATTAGACTGCTGAAAGGTAACATTTAATGGAGATTAATAGGAAAAAAGGTCACTCACCGTCTGCGTCCTTGGGCAACAAATCCTTCTTGAGGTTAGCATTGCGCCACATAATTGACACTAGAGTTCCTGCAGATACAGAGTAACCATCAATACATAACTTAGGCTTTGTTTGCGAGTTTGGAAGGGAGGGGAGGGAATGATTTTGAAAAAAAGGAAGAAACAAGTGGAAGGAATAGAGAAGTTTGGAAGGGAATGAGCTTGGAGGGTTATTTTGGAGGGTTTATATGAATTCTTCAAATTTAATCAATGTTGTTATAATATTCTTAAATTCATAATATATTAATCGTAAATATTTATTTGTCATTCTCTATAAAAAATACTTTCTCAAAAAATGTAAAAGATTTTTCTAATTTTCTCTCTATTTCCCTCCCTCCAAAGCCCTCCCCTCCCCTCCCCTCCCCTCCCCTCCAAACTCGCAAACAAAGCCTTAGGGTTTACTAAAACAAGTCATCATCAAGAGATTCAACTGCTGAAAGGTAACATTAAATGGAGATAATAGGAAAAACAGGAAAGCGAGATCATCACTCACTGTCTGGGTCCTCCGGCAAATCCTTGTAGTAACGTTGGCGCCGCATAACCAAGGACAATAGAGATTCTTCTGCATATACATACATACATACATACATACATACATACAGAGAGAGTAACCATAAATACATATCATGATGAGATTTGGTATTTATTTTGTTAATATTGAAATTGAAATATAGGAATTCTACAAAATTTAGGGTTTAATAAAACACATGATGAACATCATCAGATTCAACTAACATTAAATGGATATAATAATAGATAAAGCGAGATCCTCACTCACCGTCACCGTGACTCGAAGGTTTGGGGCGTTTGATTTCATTCTCGTCGAGCCCTATCAGAGAACCACTGACGTCTTCCTGACCGCGTTTGCCCTCAACCTTCGGTTCGCTCTGAATCAACGACGACATCTTTGGAAGGTGTTATCTTCTTCAGGATTGGGTTATTTGGAACCCTATAGTTTTTTGTTTCGTGCGCGCGCGTTAGTTCGTTGTGGAATGAATGAATAGTCACCGTGTTTTGGTACTTGAAGGAAGGAATGAAGGAGGACCGGGGCCCCTATTTCCATTTCACACTTTTTGTTTTTAAATATCTTGTTTTTGTCCTATCTTGGGTGTACATGGGTTTTTTGTCCGATCAATCCGGTCAGAAAATTTCTCTCCCCCCCCATGTTTCTTCTAACTCCCCCGAAATTCCAAATTTGCCCTCATAAAAATTTTTGGAAACCGTTTTCCAAATATTCACAATTTTCGGAATCTATTTTCCGAACTCAAGTTATGCATGAAAAACTACGAAACAGGCACAAGGATAAAACACAGTTCGGAAAATATTTTCCATAAGAAATTCGGAAAACGTATTCCGAAATTTATGTTTTTTCGAAAAACGTTTTCCAAAGAAGGAGATATTTATAGAAACCTTACCTACTGTATTGTCACTTATTCATCCTCACTCAACCTTAACCCTTATGAGATGTGTTGCGTTTTTTGGTGATTTCGGGATCTACAATCAACATTGAAGCATTGGCAAAGGGTTTCAACGCCTATTTTGTGTCATCTATAAGGTAATATGCGTTTCCAACAGATTATTTCGTGCTCTGCAAGTCTGAAATTCTGTTGAACTTTGACAGGTTATTTCGGAAAACGTTTTCCGTAAGTTTTTCGGATTCTAGTTTCCAGTTTTTCCTAAAAGCTGCATAATTGGACTGAAACTACCGATTTTAATTGGAGATTTCAAATTTAGTCAATCTGACAGTTAAATATCACCTAATTGGACTGACAAACAAATGAGAAAAAGAATTTTGATGATCAGACTTCGAATTGATAGACAGATTGTAATAACAGTCAAATCGGAAACATAGTTTTAATGAAAGGGTCATGAACTTTAGGTCTCCTACCGTGCGAGACACTAAAAAACCTGATATTTAGGGATTATACCTTTTAAACATGTATTTGAAAATTTAATTAATAATTTTGATAGTTCCACTATTTGAGGGGTAAGGTTGGAATTTTAGATCAATTAAAATATTTGCAGTATTAGTTTTTAGTTTAAAATGTATGCTGACAAACCGGATTAACAAGAGGTCAATCGTTGAACAATGCTTAAAATTATCAGAAATTCTAACGATTGTCGATAATATTTTTTAAAAGTAAAAATTATGACTCGTCTCATTTTTACGGCTAAAAAAAAGACATTACTAACGTTAATTCAGTACGAGTTACATATTTATTATATGTCGTTTAATTAAATCGGTATCAATTAAGTCATTATTTTAATAAAAAAAATTAAAATAACCACCAAATTAAACTTTCAACCATAAACATATATTATCGATAATATTTTAAATATTTTTTAGATACTATTCTACCATAAATCATTTGAAGAAGTGGTCCATATTAGAATTTGTAAAGCTTTTAACACATATATTTGGACTAACAAACAAATGAGAAAAAGAATTTTCATGATCGAACTCCGAATGTATAGACATATCGTAATAACAATCTCATCAGAAACCTAGTTTTAATGAAAATGTCATGAACTTTGATTAAAACTACCGATTTTAATTGGAGATTTCAAATTTAATCAATTTGACTGTTCAATATCACCTAATTGGCCTGAAAAACGAATAAGAATTTTTTTTTTGATGATCGGACATGTAGACATATTGAGGGGCCTTGGAGCGGATAGACATATTATAATAACTACACTTCTAAGTTCGGAACGTAAATTCCAAATTTAATCAAACTCTGAATGGATAGACATATTGTAATAACTACACTTCTAAATTCGGAACGTAAATTCCAAATTAATTTTTAATGGTAAAAACAAAATTTTGAGGGGCCTCGGAGAAACCTAGGGAGTCTAAAAAGAGAAATTTTCTTTGACATAAAGACTTGCAATTGAGTTATTGTGATATTGTAAAAACTACACTTTTAAATTTGAACAAAATCTTAATGTTATAATTTTGTTATCATCTCATATAAACTAAAAGGAAAATGCTCTAACCAAGTTGATTGGGCTCAAGTGGCAAGGAGCTCCTTCCAAGGACGTATCCGGGGAATACCGGGTTCGATTCCCAGGGGGAACAACGCTTGGCCAGTGCGCATGCCTCTACGCACGAGCCGGATTAGTCGCCCACCTTTGGTGGGTCGGAACCGGTGCGAAAGCAAAAAAAAAAGGAAAATGCTCTATGTCCCAAAAAAAATTCACGCAAATTCAAGAATGCTGTACCACAAGCAACCAGTATCGATTAAATTTGCACTTTCTCTTAGTTAATTTGACTTTTCTATTTTTCTTCAAAATGATGAGTAATTGGTCTCTCCATAATCTCTCTCACACCCTGAAATGGATGCATGTTTATGAAGCTACATGTCCTGAGAAATATTTCAACATATGTGACAGTTTGTTTTGTTTTTCATGAGCTCTCTAGTCACATTTTTTGGCTTGGGAATGTGTTTATGTGTGTAGTTTCTAATATATTTTGGAGTTTCTTTATATAAAATTGTCTCTGTGATGATTTTCATTATCTTTAACTTCAAAATATATATTTCCCAGCCGTAATATCGCACCGAGCATGTTAAAGACACGTTCTTGATCCTCTTTGCACATTTGAACGACATCCAAGGCTTTCTGGAAGAAAAAAAATACATATGCCAAAAGTTGAAAAATCATAACATGAGACCTTAGAAGGCCATAAAGATAATTGAAGTTATTGTTCAACAAATGAATTTTCAAACAATATACCCTTAGCCTATGAAACTTTTTAGCGTCATCGACACCATCAATCATCATGCAGTCGCTTTGATTAAGATATTTATTTTCGCTGGCCGCTCTAAGATTTAGTCTCTCTGCACAGGAAAAGAATATGAATTTAAGTAATAATATTTACGAGCTCAATTAACCTGATGAAGAAATCAAAAGGAACATATAATTTATGCCTTCGCATTTTGAAATCGGCGTCAATGAATTTCTGTATAAAAAATGACAATTTAAAATTTGTAAATAGTCCATGAGGTGTTGGCTCAAGATGGTAAAATTTGTAAATTTCCGTGTAAATAGGCCAAAGATGGCATTGAGATCTCAAAGATGATATACAAGTATAGAAATATGTCAACTAATTGATAGGTCGCGCAGAAATTACACTTTTAAGATGAGGTGAAGATTCAGCACAAAGTTGATAAAACATGTGATAAGACCTCTCGCCATCAGCCAGTTGAACAATTCTTGACTGCCGACAAAAGACAATGATATAAGAAATAGAGAAAGATAAATATTTCGGTTCCACACTTATGTTCAAATAAGAATCACAAGTTACCTTTTCTAGTAGAACTATTTATGTAGCCACTGGGTAAAATGCTTATGTACCTGCCTATTTTCTTTTGCAAAATTGATCGGATATAAAATTCCACCCTAATGTTTATTTCCTATCACATATCACATAATCAAGACAATGCACGTGAATGTAATAGGATAAAAATCTTTGTCTTGAATCGGATAGTTGAACTAAAGCCATGGAGTGAGAGTAAGAAACACAAATGAAGAAATATAGATATGAGATATGAGAGGCACATCCTTAGCTTCCAAAGCTCAATGATTTTACCTTGATAATGATCATCCCACACACACCTGCAAACATCCAATAACACAACATGAGATGTATAAGGACATTTCCAACTAGAGAAAACCTTAATTTGGCATTTGAAATGAAGAGATGAATATAGTGTAAAAAGTAGGACTAAAATTGATTTCAAGGGACCTATAGCCAATTTTGATAAGGGGCAAGAGATCTAATATTAGATGTTCTTTACGGTCTTTATACTTTTGAAACTGTGCACTCAAATTGTACAAATTATTTAAAAGTATTATATTTGAATGGCAAATGACTAGTGATTTTTCTCGATGCATTCATCTAAACTAAAGTTGAGGATGAACCAACAATGAATTAATTCAAGCGATAAAAAATTTGAATTTTTTAAACAGGTGATCAGAGATTAAACGGCGCTAAAATATTTATATTTTTATCATGGTAAACAAGAAAATGCTGAGGATGGAAAAAGTAGGCCTTACTTCAAAGTGGAGAAAGTAGCCTTTGTCATATTTCTCTCTAACTTTTTTCATTTGTAATTATTAGAATTAGAATGTCTCTTATACTTGCTTATATAATATAAACAAAAGGGGGAGGGATATAGAGCTAGTACGGTCTTCCACTACCTATACTTGAAGTAGAAGGGTATAGGACTACTGTCCTTGATCCCCTATATATGGCTGAGAATGTCTTCAATCGCAGCTGATTGTACTAGGGCAACATGGGAGCAAGATTTCACAGAATACAACATATGTTCATTGTACAGACTCGATCGACCCATGACCCACCCAACTCGAAGCATTTGGTTCAAACTGAAGCCAACCCGACAAAACTTGAAGCAGATTGGATTTTACGTGTTTATTATTTTAAACCTCCAATCCCAACCCATGTACCCCTCTAGACCTAGCCTTATTTACAAAACATATATTATGGTGAGAAAGATAAAGGAAAATAAAAAAGAGAAAAATTATTCGAAAGTTCCATGAACTCAGTTCACCAAAAAATGAGAACACGAGTCACATAGCAGATGATCCTGCTTTAATAGCAGGTTAAGAATAAGAATTATAGCTCAAGAAAATTAAAAATGAAAAAAAAGAGAAAACAGTTCACAATAAATAAACTCAAAATATTACTATAAGACCATGAACACTACAATTCAATGATCTTATGTTCATACAATATTGCCTACATCGAAAATTGCAAGTGAAGAAGCAGACATTTCGCTAGAGATTCTTCAAATGTAAGTTGATCTTCATGTTGCGTAAAGATATTTCCTTGATGACAATAACCACAAAGAAACAATACACGTAGCGGTAGCACTGATAATGAGTTTGACATTGACTGTTTGAGGTCTAAAACTATCATAAAAATCGTCTGCAATCATCGTATACTCATTTGACATGTTCTATTCCACAAAAAGAAAACCTTTTTCTGCATATCACCTATGAAACTTACCTTGTTCAAGATCAACTATATTGATGCCAACAAGACATTATTGTCAAAGAAGAAATCTCCATGTTAATTGTTAACTGACATAATCAACAACTTTCCCTCAAAGCTAAACACATGGCATGTGATGCACCATTTGCAATTGATAAAACCTTGTGAGGTCCCAATCCATCATCTTCCATTAAAAAATTGACTTCAACGGGGCATGATTGTATCTCCGGTAGCCCAGGAACTCCCAACTGAGAATCATTGGCATTTCCCCACATATATAACTTTCCTTCATCTGTTCAGAACCAAAAAAGTGCTTGTTAAAATTTGCACTACATTGACTTCAGAAATTGTTAGACAGTAATTTATTTATAGAAAAGATAATGTGAAATTCCTTAGTTATATTTTCTGCCATAAAACCACAATAAAAATAAACATGATAGTCTCATACTGACATTTATCTGAAGCAAAATCAGTCTAGTTATCGTATCCATACTCATCAACAAAACCAGATCAGTAACTTGATAAACACAATCAATTTGGTTCCAAATGTAATTGTAAAGTCCTGAACCATGCCAGGCCACACGGCTGGATCATTGTAAACTTGATAAACACACAAATATTTCTTTATAAACCCAAATTGAAACTCGAATCACATTCCGAAACTCTGAGGCAGGGTTTTGTCAACCTCCATTTGGCAGCCACGAGACAGTTTCAAGTAATAACAACACAACATTTTCCAGCACCAAATCTTTCAGCCTTTGAACTTTTTCTGTTATCCAATTGGATTGGTTCTAGGGGTGAGTAAGGGATGGGTTGGGATGGGTTAACGCTGTCCTAAATTTTGATTGGCCATTTTAAGACCCTAACAATTGTTGCAGAAGTCATATGAAAAGGACTTGCAACTGCAAACTAGTTAATGGTGGCACATAATGAGCAGTGGCCACCATAAAGAATGACAGCATAGTATATTGAAGAGTGGCTGCTAGCTTAAAATGCCATGCATTTTGGAGCATTATATAAATATGCTCACACTGGTCATTAAACTATAGACTCGAGAGGACTCATGATGAAGGATAAAAATTATTTATGCATTGATGAAGTAAACAGTTTTGTATATAGTAGGATATGGCAGTTGAGGACGTGAGGTGAATTATCTTACCCGTCACAGCTGCTGATGAAGAACCACCACAAGAAATATAGATAATATGCTCATGAGCTAAAGCCTCCACAAATGATGGTATCTTCTTGCTCTCGACAGATCCATGACCCAACTGACCTTGTCCACCATGGCCCCATGAGAGCACTTTGCCATCATCTAATATAAATCAAGATTGAAATACTTAAAACGATATAAAACATTGGGACTAGAAATGAAATTTAATGCTAGCTTAAAGTCACATCAATTTACCTGTTAATGCAAGGGAGTGATATCCTCCACTTGCAATTTGAATTATTCGAACCTTCTCAAGGCTAGGAACTGGTCTTGGTTTCCAACCACCAATTTTATCACCTCTCCCAAGTTCATAGTTAGAATTTGCTGATAAAATGCCAACATTGTGAATTTTCCTATGTTGTTAATCGTGGATAGCGGCGCGTAGCGCCGACCCCAAAAAATGCTATAGCGGTATAGCGGGTAGCGCTATGACCGCTATTGTGAAGACCAAAAAACCATGTACAAACTAAACATAAATTCCAACAACATACATAAATACTAAAAAAATAGAAAAATACACAAAAATAAAGGGACTTTCATACTTAATAAATATTGTCATTTACCATCAAAATAGGTTCTAAATAAAGACTAAATAACACTTCCAAGCCATATCAAGGTTGTCACCAGTAGGCTTAATAAAGCCTCTGTTCTCAGCAGTTCCACTTGCAGCTATAGAGCCAGAAGATGAAGCCATTGCAAATAATTTTGAGAAAGGAACAAACCTTGTAACAAGAGAACAGAACAAATCGATTTGGAGAAAAAACAAAACAAATCGATTTGGAAAGAAGACAGAACAAATCGATTCTGAAAAAGAACAGAACAAATCGATTTGGAGAAGGAGAAGAAGAGAAGAGTGTGAAATATTTGGAGAAGAAGAGAAGTGCGTTGAAACGGCGCAAATACAAAAATTAATCATGTGATGAGAACTTAGGGCAAAAAAGGGGTGCAGAAAAGCCTAAAATACCCCTAACTTTATGATTTAATTCCAAAATTAAAATTTTCATCAATTTTTTCCCACCAAAAGGCAATAGCGGCCAGAAAACGCTACCACACCGCTACACCACCGCTATGACACTGCTATTCAACTGAAAATCGTGGCCGCTATTTCCGCTTCTCTAAATAGCGGAAAGCGGACCTATAGCATAGCGGGGAGGTGCCAAACGCTACACTATTCTGCTATAGCGCCGCTATTAACATCATAGGAATTTTCCAAAACTAAAACACAGCATAAATGGATTGTGCTATTTTCTAGAACAAAATATATAGAAAATAAAACATAAAGGATGTAACAATTACCTCCCCAGTTCCACAGTTGTCCTTCCTCTGTCAACGCCAGTGTGAAAAATCCCCCACAAGAAACAGCAGCAACAGGGAAAGGTAATTCTTTTACTTTGCAAGGGATACTAAGTCCACCTGCATGATCTGGGCCCCGACCAGGACCAAGGCCCAATCGACCTTCTCCTTCTTCTCGACCCCAGATATAAAGCTCCCCTACATCCAACATAAACCTGCTATCAGTTTCAAAGTATGTACAATTATCGGAACATCTAGTTCATGTTAAACTCATATGGCCTGCCTGCACAAAACTTTCAATTAATTAACACTCTTATTTGATGTGTCTAGTAAAATTGCATTTAAAGTGAGTGTGTGTGTGTGTGTGTGCGAGTGCGTGAGAGAGAGAGAGGGAGGGAAAGAGAGAGAGAGAGAGAGAGAGAGAACAATGTAGGGTTAAAGGACATGGAAAAGCAATGGTTTGACACAAGACAAGACAAATACACAATTGAAGTATGAGCGGCATAAAATTTTATTTTCGTACGACTCATCAATCTAAACTTGTTTTTAACAGTGATAAAATAAAGTACTGGCTATCAAAAGAACCTGATTCTGTTACTGCTGCAGTATGCGCTCCACTAGTAGCAATGTGTTTTATAGTCCCCTCCCAGGAGCCTTTTACCAACCTAGGGAATAGCTCCCTATGATATACCGAATGTCCAAGTGCACCAAAGCCACCATAACCCCTGCAAACTTTATTTTCATCCATACAAATTAATGTTATTCAGAGAAGAGAAAATGGATATATAACCTGCATAAAACTTACAATATTCATCATAAAATTTAACAAATTTTTAGCTCTTGAAACTCTGCCACTCTCACTTAGTCATAAATATAAACTTAGTTATGGCATTATGTGCGCATAGTTGGACACATTGGGGGACTTGAAACGAAATTTTCCTCTAGACAAACTTGATTTTGGTATGTTTGGTTATTTTGTATCAGAATTAATTTTACCATCGAACTTCAGTTTGACTAGAACTGCTATAGAGTAGCTATTGTGATAGGTTGAAAAAATTTATACAAACTTGTATATAAAATTTGCTTTTAGAATAAAAACATCTAAACATAAGTCATTTCACATCAAACTCAATTTTAATCAAATAAACTCAAAACCACATTTTACAATAAAACAATCGCAAAAAACACAACCTCTTGCTATATTATTAACTGATCATGATCCATGACCGCCCATCTTGGTCAAGCTAAGATGTCTCAGTTAACATTGGTATTATTCACCAATCTCTTGAAATTTTATCTTCATTTTTTCAAGGCAACATTAAACTACCAGACCTACACTTCGAATCGAAGACATATCTAGTGTCTACATACCAAGTGTCAATGTCTATGGTGTCTACGTGTAAGTGTAAACGGGTAAGTGTCATGCTTGGTGTCTAGTCTACTTGCCAGTGTCAATATCGTGGTGTCTAGGTGTCAGTGACATGGCCGGTGTCATGCTTGGTGTCTAGTCTACTTGTCAGTGTCAATATCGTGTCTTGTGTCGGGTGTCTAGGTGTCAGTGACGTGTCTGGTGTTGGTGTTTGTGACGATACCATAGACAATCGACAATTGAATTCACCTAAATATACAATCTTCTACAAATATAGATTAACATACACAAAGAGTCTTAAACAAAATATAGAATAAAATTACATTAAACTAAGGGAAAAGGTTGAAGTGATTCTGACCATGTAAAGACTTCACCAGCAGAAGTAAGTGCAACAGAATGCAACCCACCAAGAGCAACAGAACTAACATTATCAATATGAGGATTTAAAGTAGGAACAAACAAAGAATTTTCATGACCTAAACCTAATCTACCACCATCACCTTTACCCCAAACCCAGAGCTCACCATCAACAACTAAACAAGAATGAAAAAGCCCACAAGAGATACCCACTTTCACCATTTTATTATTACTACTACTCCCCTCAGGTAAAAGCCCGGGGGTTTTGAAAAGTTTGAAATTTGATTTTGGGAGAAGTAGGTTGGTAACTGGAGATGGGTAGAGACGAGTTTCTTCAACGCCGCCGCCGAGTTGGCCTGAGGCGCCTTTGCCCCATGAGAGGAGTTGGATTGTTGTTGAGTCCGGGGTGTCTGTGGTGTAGAGTGTGGAAGTTTTTGTGGTGGTGGAGTAGGAGGAACATAAGCGGTGAGTTAGCGTCGCTAAGCGGTGGCGGATCATCGCCATCAGCTCTGTTATAGCTGATTGGTGATGGTGGTATTTTCTGGTAGTAGTCGGGTGTTTTAGAATTTAGAATATTAAGGGTCCGTTTGTATTGCTTATTTTTAAGCTTATTGAAACAGTTTATGTAATATTTATCCATTATTATAAGTTTGTCAAGGTAGTTTATAATGAAATAGCATATAAAAATACAATTTTTACTAGTTTGAACTTATAAAATAACATAAAACTTAATTTATATTGCATAAACTGTTTGCATAAGCTCAAAAATAAGTTAATCCAAACGGACCTAATTACTCCTTTATAAAAAATAAAAAAAATAAAAAAAAAGATTGAAGACATTTTCATCCTTATAAACTTCAATTTTCAATAAGACTAAATTTTTGAATTAATTTCTAACATTTTTATATCGAGGATAAATTAATCCTAGATTTATTATGACATAGTGACTAATTTGTCCTTAATATAAAACGTTATGGATTAATTTGAATTTTATTTTTTGTGAGAGATTCAATTGTTCCGTTAAAAATTTGTGATGGATCAAAACGGTTATTAACTAACACGTTCCTTTATAGTAGTTTGGAGTAAAGAGTACATATAAAAAATAGTAAATTTATATTGGAAATTGGCATTTTATAGTTTCAAAAGTAAAAAATTACTTGTTACAAAAAATTATTACTAGTTATAAAATTTAAATTCTTGACATGTGTCCTAAAGAGTGAACACCAGTTTAAAATTCAAATTAGTCTATGATATCTGACATTTTCGTACTGGGATAAATTAGACGCAAATGCAGTCTCTCATAAAAATATCATAGACTAATTTAAATTAATAAAAATTATTCTCCTCGTCACTAATACTTTATTCAATTTCAAATATAAACGTAAAACTACTTTTTAGATTCATTAAATAATTAAATAAAATTGTTTTCCACATTGAAGCTTAGGAGACATGAAACTCCAATAACATGTTAATTGTACTCTCGCAATCAAGCACACACGACGGAAATAACTGAATTATGAGTAATCGAAAATTATAAAAGACAATAGATGATTATGAGAATATCAATAGCGCACGAATATTGGATGATCATGGAAATATGTTACTCCCTCCGTTTCTTTTTATAAGAAACAAAAGTGAAATTTTTTTTGTTCTTTTTTATAAGAAACTTTGACTAATTTTCAAATCTTTTAAATGTTGAATTTCACTTATGTCCTTATTTATTATGAAAGAGAATATTAAAAATAAGTAAGTTAATTGAATTTAGAGTAATTAAATAGGGGTATAGATGGAATAAGTTTAAATTTATAACAACTAGACTTTGACCCGTGCGATGCACGGTCAAAGATATTTTAAAAAAATGTTTCTACTTTTTAGATTGTTAACATGTGTCTTAAGGGCACCTGTTAGCAAAACCCAAAAATTATAAACCACAAATTTAGTATAACATGAACTTAAATAATACATATTTTTAGGCAATATTTACTTATTTTATTTTATCGGACGCATATCTTATAAAAAAAATCCACAAATACAGTTGTTATATGTAAGACCCGTAATTTCACTGTACAGATTTTCTAAGGAACTCTAGTGATGGCTACGAGTTTTAGGGTTTTTGGTGAAGCGGTTCTGTGAGTATCGTCGCATTAATGGAATTTTTGCTGTAATTGAGCCTGTTTTGTGCTCGTGCGCCGTAAAGGCACAGACTTTTGTCTTGTGATCCTGTTGCTTGAATAAGAAGTTATATGTGGATTCAGAATAACGCGTTTTGGATTATTCTTGTTTTTGGAAAAACGAGTAGGATTTTACCCGCGGATGGAAAATCTTACTGCGTCTGTTTTAAGTGAGGTTTCGGATGGGAGTTTTATATATCTGCGCGAGTTGGGATATATTCTGAGATTAATTTTCTAAGGTATGGAAGAAAATTACAGTCGCGGAAAAAGATTCGGCGATAAGTTTTGGAATGGAAAAACGATAGACGTTCTTCCGTCGGTTTTACGTTTTTGTGATTTACGTTCGTCGCGATGCGCGAGAACTGAGCGTGCGTTTTGTTGTAAGAGGTTGTGAGAAATATCTTGGGAGGATAGACTCGGATTGATCCAAGGGCTAGGATTTTGTCTTGAAGCTTTATCCTATTTGATCCAAAGGCTATTATGGAACAAGACCAAGTCTTAAGGGAGACTTTTAGTCACTTGTTGTCATAAGAAAAATCACAAAACTTCTTCACTCTTCTTCTCTTTGGCCGTGGCTTTCTTTTGCACCTTTCCATCTTGTGAATTTTGCATTCCTTCACCAAAGCACTTGATCTTAAGCTTGTTGGAAAGCTTGGAGTTGTGAGATTCTTCTTCCTAAGGTAACTAGAACTTCTTTCATCTCTTAGTTGGCTAAACTCTTAGAGATTCATGAGATTTTATGATTATGTTCTTGGGAGAAATTTCATAAGATTTGGTTTTGAATGGTTTTTGTTTCATGAATGTTGTTCATGAGCTTTAGAGAAGCATGTGTAGGCTTTGTTATTTCAATTTTCCATGAGTTTGTGAGAATCTCATGAGAAAAGTTAGGGTTTTGAATGTTTAGAGTATTGATCAATAACATGTAGTTAAGTTGTAAGGTTTCGAAAAGAAAAGTTGTCTTTGAACCTTTGGGCGAAAGGGAAATGCGTTGTATGGTTTTGTTTTAGAAAATCCGATGAAAAATATTTTGGGAGTTTATGAAAATATTTCCTAAGTGTTTTGTGTAGTGTTTTGGGGTCCAAGTAGTTTAAAACTATTGTGACATGTGGTGTCGCTTTTTACCTTGAAAACATGTTTGAAAATGATTACCGGACGGTTAAGGCCCGTAATAAAACTTGTGCTTGGATTTGGTTTTGATTTTGGAAATGAAAATCAAATAACTTGCACTCGAAGCAACCAACAAGCTTTCGGAAAATGAATTGCTTGCTTATGAAAATGGTTTGCTTTTGTGCCTTGAAAAGATGTTGGGAACTAATAGAATCAAACTAGGCTTGGGTGGAAAAAGGTGGTGTGAGTTGCTGTCTTTTGCTGTCATGACAGTTGAAACTCGCTGAGCGAGTGGTTACTCGCCAGGGCGAGTGTCACAGGTCATGACAACACGCCAGGGCGAGCTCCAGAGCGAGTAAGACCAGTACTCACTGCCTTCACTCGCCATCAACTCGCCAGGGCGAGCTCTGGGAGTTGAGATTTTGGATTCTGATTTCTAAACTTGGTTTTTAACTTTCTAATCCCTTTTTATTAATTTATGGAAGTGGCGGGGATTGGAAACGAGTTTTTCGGGTACTCGGAAAGTGTGTGGCTTGTAACGCAAGAAAACGGCCATTTTGCATTTCAAATTATTTAAGACTTTGGCCTATTGTTTTGGGTCCTAAAAATAGTACAAATAACTCATGGTGGTTGATCAATACGTTAGTTTTGGTATGGTATCCGAAAGAGTGGTTTTTCCCTATGAACCTTTAGGTTTTTGGGGTATTGGTGTAGTTTCAATACTATTGGTTGAGAACAATGTATTGATTGTTGCGCTGCTTGTTTTAGGAAGCGCGTTGTGTTGTTTTGAGCGTGTGTTGTTGACGGAAGCTTGCCGAGGTAAGGGCATCACTTTATTTCTGTCTTTTCACTGAGTTATAACATGTTTGTTGGTTATTTTCGGTGATGCGTGTTTGTGTGTTTGGCATGTATGTGTTATGTATTCTCGTGATGAGAAAGTGTTTACAATACGTGCGTTGTTTTACATATGATTGGAGATGTATGTATGAACATGTGGGTGAATACATATGATTGGAAATGTATGTATGTTTGTTGTGGTTTGTTACATATGATTGGATATGTATGTATTTTGTTGGGATGATTTACATATGCTAGGGAGGTATGTATTTGTTGCATTAGTATACATGGGGAATCGTATGCTCATGCATTGTTAGTGCGTAGTTGCGGGAGTGGACTACGAGGTGTAGTTGCGGGAGTGGACTACGAGGTGTGGTTGCGGGAGTGGACCCACCTGATTCTTATAGGGTTTTATTGAGTTCAATACATGGTTGCGGGAGTGGACCATGGGGTGTGATTGCGGGAGTGGATCCACCTTAATCCTTTGTGATTTTGTTGAGTCGATACATGGTTGCGAGAGTGGACCATGGGGTGTGATCGCGGGAGTGGATCCACCTTAACCTTGTGATTTCGTTGGTGTTTTAGTAGGGGTTGGACCTACAGTTCTGGAGCTCACACATTGTGGTAGCTAGGGTTAGTACCACGCATTGTAGAGGTTGCATTATAGGCTATGTGTGCATTGCTTATATGAACCCGTTGGTGGGAATTGCTTTGTTGGTTAAGAGCTTTCTCTTGTGTTTTGTGGAATTATTGTTATGTGTACAATCTTTCGCACCGGTTATATATATACATACTATATATTTTGTGGTGACCCTCTCTTTCATTTGCGGGCTCATCCCACCCAGATGATGGGTTAGGTCGTGGTGACGACGGTGGCTGTTCCAGGCCCCAGTGAGCGGCTGGAGTTTTAGTTTAGTTAGACTATGCGCCGGTGTGTTTTGTGCACCGTGCTTTTTGGTTAGCATAGGGTTGTCTAACTTGTTTTGTTGTAAGTATTTGAATACTTAGACTTGGATTGTAATTATTCAGGAATACACTTTGCTTGTCGAAGCACCTTATGGTAATGAGTCTTTTTGTATATTTGAATGCCGGCTCATTGAAAAATATTCTATGCGCACTCTGAGTGTTAGTTGAAAAAGAAAAAAATAATATACTGCCTTTTCAGGCCTTTGAAAAACGGGCTGTTACATTATATATTTTTCAAGTATATCCTTATTGCTTACATTAAAAACAAAAGTATATCCATGTTGCTGATTTTCACACCCTATTAGTAAGGAAATATATATCTATTACTAATTATTTGTACCAATTTTTAATTAAAATAAATCCTTCATGATTATTAATTTAATCCACAACAAATGATACCTATTTTTAAGCCACCCTTTATTTTTTTAATGAGCGCACATCTTGTAAAATAAGGAGAGTACAAATTCAAATGTTATATATTTTTCAAGTATATCCTTATTGTTTTGATGAAAAAAAGTGTTATTTATGAGTGTTTTTAAGATATATTTTTCAAGTATAGATCTTATTTTCTCAAGGTTAAATCCTATTTTTAAGGAAAATAATATTGATTGATATTATTGTATATCACGACAAATGACATCTATTTTTACTCATTTGATTTCATCTACTTTTAATATGATAAAGTTATTTATTTATTTAATTTAATATAATAAAGTTGATTACTACCAAACTTACTAATTTGTCCTTATCACTATTAATAATATTCCAAGTTTTATATCTTCATTATAATTTCACCCGATAAAATATACAAAAAATATACTACATAGAAAGAATAAGATAAATACAAAAAAAATTATATACAAATCTATGCATAAAAATAGGAACAAAAAAAGTTAAAGATTTTTTTAATGAAAAAAAAAGTTAAAAATTGTAGATGAATTTATACATAAAAATAAGATAATACTCCAAATTTTGTATCCATCTTTGTAATTTCACTAAAAAAAATTATAGAAAAAATATGATAAATACAATAAAACAATTACTATATATGAATCTATGCATAAACTATAAGAACAAAAAAAAAAGATAAATATTATAGATGAATTTATTCATAAAAATAGAATAATATTGTATCCTTCATTGTAATTTCACTAAAAAATTTAAAAAGAGTATAGAAAGAATAAAATAATTAAAATAGGAACGAAAGAAAACCAATTAAAAATTATACAAAAAAGATAAATACACGCATAAAATAATTCTAATAACAATATATTAAAAGAAACTACAGCTAAAAATCATAATCCGTCCTCATCTATTTTTATAATATTTCAAATCTTCTGCCTTTGAATCTAATTTTACCTGTAAAGATAAAAAAAAAAATACAAAACATAAAAAATAGAAAAGAACATGAAATTAAATTGAATACTTAAATTGAAAATATGAAAGCAACAAAAGAAAAAACATGAAATAATAACCAAATTGATACAAATCACAACAAACAAACAAAAAAAATCAGAATTCAAACACCTAAAAATATTCATAGGAATACATACCTTTATAGAACCCCAAAGCAAAACCTGCATCCAATATAAAATATATGAAACTTAAGAAAAATAAAACCTAATTTTTTTTCTTAAATGGAAGAATCTGAATTAATATCAAACACTACAAACAACAACAAAAAAGATGGAATTCATACCTTTAGGAATCCATACCTATTGGAATAAAAATCAAATTAAAAAAGAATAGAGAATTAATATGGAACACTACAAACTGTAATCAGAATTTAAACACTTAAAATATCTATAACAATTCATACCTTTATAGAACCCCAAAGTCAAATCTGCATCAAATAAAAAAAATGTAAATAGTTGCAAAAACGTGAAAATAGATGCATAATTTAAGGCTATAATTAATGTGAAAGATACACTCTTGGTCTTGGGAGAAAGAAATAGAAAAGTTTCTATTTATCGTAGAAGATGCATAATTTAAGGCTATAAATAAAATAGATTTCGCAGAGTATATCCAATAATCAAATGAAAACATATAATCATATATTGACACATCATTTATTGTGTTTTTAAACACATGACGTGTCACATTCATTAATTGATGTGGCAACATAGAATTTAAGATTTTATCATAGCCGTTAATATAATATGTTTTTTCCACGTGTCAAAATCTAGACCGTTCATATTAGGGTTAGGGTTTAGAGTGTCTCTAGTTACTCTCGTTTTATTAGATTTTATCATAGCCGTTAATATAATATGTTTTTTCCACGTGTCAAAATCTAGACCGTTCATATTAGGGTTAGGGTTTAGAGTGCCTCTAGTTACTCTTGTTTTATTATATTATAATAAAGATAAAGATATTAAATGATAAGAACTATTTATAATGTATTTCCTTAGTATGTGTAATTTTTTCAAACTGTTTCTTATAAAAAAGAACGGAGGGAGTATCATCTATGGACATGTGAAACATATGCATATGGCCTAGTAGCATGGAAAATGAGGTGCATTTGATTTGATAAAAAAAATAATGAATTAAACATGTTAATTTCGGCCGTAGTGTGCTTGATTTTAAATTGGGGATCAAGGGATTAGACAAAAGCTGGAATTTTGTCCTCCACTAAACCACAGGATGACATTTTATCTTCTGCACACGTTGTCTAAAATAGTAAATGCTTACCCATCTCCCAAGTTTTCCTTGCTTCTTGGAGGTCCTTGTCAGAGTTCTCTTAAGAAGTTAAGTCATCTAAATTATGCCCTTTTTTTCTGATTTGAATCTATCTCAAAACAATTTCCTATTGGACTATCACAAAGGCATATTGAAGAACTTCTCATATCCACATAAGAAGCGTGGTTTGGTGAAGTTGGGCCTAAGAATTGAATCCAGATGGCCCACCAGAGAAACACTTGTTGTAACTGTTTGGGAGAGCTGTGTTTCAACTTTAAGAAAATCTCAAGTTGATGAAACTCCATTGTAGCATGCATCTAATTCCTCAGTCATAGATGGAAGGTGTTGACTGCCATCAAGAGCATTTAAATTCTCATCAATATATATCTTGATCATTTCGTGTGTTTAAGAGGTAAGACCTTTCCACATTTTCTTTGAAATGTTTATCAGAAAAGGTTTAAATATATAAACTCCTCTCTGAGCAAAGCTTCGATCAACCTATCCTTTTGTCTTTGCTAGGAAGGAAAATACGTAAGGTAAGAGTTTTTTTTTCACCACAAATCAAAGATAGTTTATCACATGATTTTTACAAATGGAACATAGGTCTCATTTTATACCAGGAAACAATAGTTTCACATTGGATCAATTAATAACAGGGCAAATTGACTCTAAGGTCAATATAGAGGAAACTAAAAAAATGGTCACCTCTTATGGTGGTCAATTATTTTGAAGAGATCCATGATTAGACGAAGTCCATGTTAGGGATCCCTTATAGTCTAATAATTTCAAAATGATTCATATATAATTTTCATTGCAGTGCTAAAATATCATTATAAAGAAAATACATTCAAACAATGTTGACACCTTTAATCCTTAACAGCATGCAGTTGCACTACAAAATAAGTTAAAATAGACAATAAAGAAAGAAACAACATTCATCTTTGGAGGAATATGCCAAAACCCTAGTTTAAAATGATATAACTAGTTGTCTTTTAAGATTTCAAAGTTTAAAAAAAGTATTTGGTTCAATACCTTATTTGGTTTGGATTTGGCATATTTTATAAGCTTAGCCTTACTACTAGCTTTTTATTTCAATTAGGTGACCTTCATGTAAAATCAAACAAACATCTAGATTCCAACCTCATAATCCATTGTGCTAGATTCACTTGTCATTTCAGTGTCATCACCAACTTCATCCTCTTGAGTAGCCGGATCTTCCTCATTTTCAGTACACATCTTGCTCTTATTTTTCATCATTTCCCTTTCACCTTCTTGACTAATGACTTCCCTAATATAGTTTTGAAGTAATTTTCCCTTTGATCCATCATTTCTCCTATTTTGCTTTTTCATCATCTTAGGATTCAGACTCCTCTTAGTTGCATTCCAACGGTTCTTGATCGAGTTCTCGGGACGCCCTGGCAATCTCTTTGCAATTTCTGTCCACTTGTTCCCTACTTCTTTATGAGCTTCAATAAGAATTCTGTCCTCCTCTTCATTCCAGGGACCCTTCTGTATTTAATGTGAGGATATTAGAACTATGTTATTGAAGTATATGATAATTAATCTTGACAATTTATAATGCATATGTAATTTAAATAATCATGTAGTTGTTTCATAAAAAGCATTTTAGTGACCAAAGGTTTTGAATAAAAACATTGATGTGCGTTACATAAGAAGAGCTAATGTTTCATTAAGATATATTTTTTATTTTGGCTTTTACCATTAGTTTAATCTGGTTCGGAGGCCAGTTCTGGCATCAGGTAGTTTCAGCTCCCTCCCGATCGCATTCATAAGATATATTTTGGTATAAATAAATGATGACTTTCTCAATAAAAAAATATATTTGAAAGTAAGGCTAACACTACACATTTTGAGGGACAGGGCAAACAATGATGTGATGACTTTAATCCTTAACTTATAATCAAGGTTGTCAGAACCGGACCGGACCGGCCGGTCGGACCGGTCGAACCGGGAACCGGACCTCCATCCGGTCCGAGTCAGCCGCAAAACCGGTCTGCGCATGAACCGGTCATTGAACCGGAAAATCGGCCGAAAACCGGGAAAAACCGGAAAAAACCGGCCGGAACCGGAAAAAACCGGTCTAAAAAAATTACTTATTTTTTTAATTGAAAAAATTAAAAAAAATCCACAAATTAAGTGGGGTCAATCTCATACCACTAAAAGTCACATTAAATGATGACCAATCAAGTGGGAGACTTCAAATGCACTAAGAAACATCCTAACAAAGACTTATTTATAACTAAGTGGGAGACTTCAAGTATGAGATTTCTCCAATGTGGGACTTCATAGAGTAGTTCATATACAAAGACACTCTATTTTTATTTACAAAACACATTTAACTTTATTTTTTATTAATAATTTGTAATGAGATTAAAAAAGGTATATTTATTTTATTTTATAAAACATACTTAAATTTATATTTGTTGTAAATTACCAACAAATTAAAAATAAATTTAAAGAAAAAAGAAACCAACTTTCTCAATAACTATTTTTTTTAATTTAAATTATACAATTATAAGCTTTTATATGAATTTCAATTTTTAATAGTGTAAAATTATATATATTGTCTAACTTTTAGTTTATTATTATTATATATTATTTAAAATATAAAAATAATATATTTAATTAAAAACGGTCCGACCCCGGTCCGACCTCGGTCCGACCATTGAACCTTGAACCGGTAAGCTCACCGATTCAATGACCGGTCCGGTTCTGATAACCTTGCTTATAATTAACTTAATTGTTGGCTTTTGATAACTTATGGAGTACTTGTCATCTTAAAATTATACAGTATATAAAATGAATTATGAATTATGAATAAATATATGACATGTGATGCTGAAATCTATATAACCCATTGAGTTAGTGGAAAATTGTTTTTTGACAAATTATATTTCTCCTTATTATAAAGTTATATTTAAAATGTATATAATGAATGAATATATCTAAAATAAAAAATATGTTTGAAAAAACATTTATCAAAAATGGATATTATAAGGTATATATGTGCGTGACAGAGAGAGAGACCTTAATATTTGGTTTAAGATGATTATGCCATCTCTCCCAGCATTGTTTCCCAATCTTGCCTTCTATGAACATAGCAATATAGTACCAATCTTTAGGCCCCAACAAATCCACAAGTAGGATAAGAAGTCTACAAAAATGGTAAAAACATAATTAATTATTTTTCGTGTGTCAATTGTCGATAACAAATTGAACAAAACAATTACAAATTAACCTACATTGGATAAGATGAATAAAATTGACAAAACATTGGACAAATATTTGACTTAATTGTAAGTTTGTTCTTCCTATTTTATATGTGAAATTCTGGCACGCTGGTCATAGATGTGGTATATGATGTTCCAACATCGTGCCAACGTAAAAACACAATGGACAATAATATAAACAGTAAATAGCAGAAGGTAAATAACACACAGAGGTTTGTTAACCCAGTTCAGCGCAAACAGCAACCTAATCTGGGGGATACCAATCCAGGAATGTAACCAATACTCAATAGCCCTAGACTGGTGACAAAACCCTCAAGTTTATGCCCTTCCCATCTAGCAACTCCCCTATTGTTTACAACCTAGGGTCTTAGCCTAGATCTGAGATGCACCATCTCACTTCCTCTTCCTTGTAATCCCAACAAGGGTTCTGACCAACCTATCAAAGGTTGGGGTACATAAAACATGTGTGAAGACACTCTTCAAGAAAACTATACTCATGCGAGTATACCAAAAGCTTCTATACTCCGTACCTAAAGGTTTTGGAGTGCAAACTACTCTAGCTTCTTACCTAAAGGTTTGGAAGCAGATTACAATAACCTATGTCCTAAGCTTGCATCAAACGATACAAGAAAGGCACACAAATCTAAAGCACAAGGCTTACATAGACACGAAACCCTAAAAGTCTACATTTTAATACATTGATTTCGGTGAGGAAAACTAGGTCTTGAGTCTTCCTTATATAGCTGGTGGCTTGGGCTCCAAGAGATTCATTCCAGAAATATATCCAGCTCACAAATATAAAATAAAACCATATCTTTAAAAGATTTGATATGTTTTTTAAAACAAATCTTCACAATAATTTCTAAAACAATCTTTAAACAAAAGATCTGTTTAGAAAATAAAACCTTCCTTAATGCACACACAAGGACTGAATAAAGAGAAAAGATCTTCTCTTAAAATAAAATGTGCGCACCAAAGATACGCTAGCTGGCGTACAACTGTCAGGATCTAATGTTGTAACGTTTCATACCACATCCTGCTTAAATATTTGTTTTACTAAAATGCAGCCAACACAAAATATCCAACAATCTCCCCCTTTGGCAAATTTTGGCTAAAACCTCTTCGTGGGAAACCAGTTGTGATCTTTCCTTCAGGTCTTCATGGATACGCAGTGGAGAAGGAACTCAAAGTGGCAAAGTAAATTTTCAGATAGTTACATCAAGTGAAAATTACTTTACGCACGGCATTAGCAAAATAGTTCTTCAGATAGTTACATCAAGTGAAGAACAATTCGGATAGTTACATCAAGCGAATATTATTTTGCAGAAAACCACAGCAAACTACTTCTTCAGATAGTTACATCAAGTAAAGAAATACTTTGCAAGCAAGTTGTAATTCGGATAGTTACATCAGGCGAAGAACGTCTTGCACACACAACCAGCAAAATAATTTCTCGGATAGTTACATCAGGCGAGAAATACTTTGCTCCCAGCATCAGAGACATGCAGCAGCGGATTTGAACACACTCAGCCTCACACAATACTCCCCCTCAATATCAAAACGTATGCTCCCCCTCAAGTTCAGCATACAACAAGAACAGTATCGGAGCAACAAGCACATCTTCTTCTTCCTTGTCCATATAGCCAGAAAATATCTTCCATGGATCTCACCCAGAAACAGAACAGGATGCCTGCTCTGATACCAATTCAGGAAGGAAATCCACCAAGTAAAGCTAGTTCAAAGCTAAACGCCCCGTTTACAACTTGTCACCTAGCAACTACCCGTCTAGACTTCTACCTAGGAACTCCTAGATACGAGAACCTCTGCTCACCTCCTCTCAGTTTGAAGACTTCCTGCATAAACAACCTCTGGTTTACTAATCTTCGCACTGGCTCAATATAATTAAAACGGAGACACACTCCTAGAAAACTAAACACTCGTACCTAAAGGCTTAGAGTGATGTAAACCTATGCTCCTTGCTTAAAAGCTTCAGAGCGCAAATACTTGAGATTACAACTCAATAAAAACGCAGTCCTTATACGTGCATCAAAGTGATACAAGCAAAGGCTCACAATAAGAAACACACACGCAAAAACCTAATTTCTTAGACAAAAAAACACGACGGCGTGAACAACTACACCATTAGGTTTAGCTCCTTCCATATATATATATAGCTGGTGACATGGGCTTCAGAAGATCAGATCCAAGAGAATATCCAACTCACAAAATAAAAACAAATCATATCTTTTTCCAAAAGATTTGATATGTTTTGAAAATAAATCTTTTTCCAATCTTCACAATAATTTCCAAAGCAATCTTTTAAACAAAAGATATGTTTAGAAAATAAAATCTTTCTTAAAGCACAAGATATGATTCATGAGAGAGAAACGCGCATAAAGGAAAACGCTCTACCTTGGCGCACAAGTAACACTTCCAGAACCTGATATGATGCTTGAGGCATCGGATCCAGCATCCTGCTTCAAGGTTTATTTTACCAAAAATGCAGCCAATACCAAAGACTCAACAATATGTTCCACGATTTTGGTCCTTTATTTAAAAATAAACATTATTATCCCCTATTTTGATTTTTATTTTTGCAGTTTTGCCCCTGACCACATTTTGTCACCCTAAAATGTTGTTGTATATCCCATTTTTTATTAGTTGACCCATAAAAGCAGTGGTGGATCCACCACGTACGCGGCCACTTGCCTAGACTCTGATAAAAAATATTAATATTTTAGAGGTTAGTTAGGGTAAAATTGAAATTTTTAGGGATTAGTTTAGGACAAAACTGAGTTTTTTTTTTAAAAAAAAAAGAGATTTTTCAATGCAAAACTGAAATTTTGCCTAGACTTTTTAAATGTGGTGGCTCCACCCCATTGCATAAAAATGATGTGACAATACACATGTGATAAATAAACGGGACATGTCAGCAAATCTTCATTAGAGATATAATAACCTCTCTGACCACATTGTTCTTTAGTCTAATGAAGATGATTTGCTAACATGTTATGGTTATTAATCACATGTCATTGCTACATCAAGGCTTTATATATATGACAGCTAATAAAAATAAATAGGACGGATCAACATTTTGTGTTGACAATTGCATATATATGTAGGGAATTGAAGTTTGAATCTCGGTCATCTCGCTTAATCACATTAAGGGTTGAATTTCTAGCTATTAGGCTATTTGACAAAAAAAAAAGGGTTAGAGTTAAAACTGCAAAAAAAATAAAATTTGAGGGCAATAATGTTTGATTCTTAAATGCGGGGACCAAAATCATAGAACATGTTAAATAGAGGGACTAAAAATACAATTAACCTCAATATTTCTTGCAACCCTAGAATATTTTTATAGATCTAACTAAAATCATGAAAAACATTGTGACAGAGTACTCAATTTTGAATGATTTTGTCCACATAAAATAAAAAAAAAATAATGATTTTTAATACCTGTCCTCATCCGCAGTCCATTTTTCTTTGATTTTATTAGCATTTTGAGTCAAAATTTGATCATTCTTTTCCTGGTCACTCGTTTGTCGATTCTTATCACCAAGAGCGAGCCTTTGATCAGAATCTAGCAGCTTAGGAATCATTTCCATAGATGCGTGTGCATCGATTAATGACATTGATAATGAGGGACCCGCACGAGGTTGTGAAATTTCTATGGAATTTGGATCAAACTCCATATTGAATAAAGAGACAACCCTCTATTTGTTGTGTGTGTGTGCGCACGATTGTATAAAGTAAATTGAGAGTTTGTGTAGAAGAGAATTAGGGTTTAAAGGTTTATATAGGCTCTATAATTTTAAGGGTAAATAAATTTTATCCCTGCAATGTAGATGTGTTTTGTTTTACCCAATACTTTTTAATATTGTCCCCTCGCAATGTAAAGATTTTTTGTCTTTGCATCCTAGGTGCATATCATATGACTGGAAAGAATCTCCATGTGACATGTCACCATGGAATTTTTTAAATTTTTATTTAATTTTAAAAGCCACATCAGTTAAAAAAATTTTAAAAATAATAATTTTTTTATATTTGAAAAAAATAATGGTTAAATAAGGTATTTGTTTTAAAAAAATTTAAAATTGGTTTCGTAATTTTTTTTTTACTTTTTAAAAAATATTTTTTAAAACTTTTTTTAATTGACGTGGCAACAAAAAAAATTAAATTATTATTAATTTTTTTAACTGATGTGGCAATAAAAATAAATAAATAAATTAAAAAAATCATGTGTAAGTGTCACGTCATCATTTTGTCCTAGTCGTATGTCAAGTGGACATGTCACATCATCGCTCTATCCCAGTCAGATGACATGTGCACCGAGTAGAGGTGGGAATAGGCTAGGCCGAGCTAGACTTTTCCTAGGCCGAGCTAGACTTTGTCAAGCCTGAGCTTGACCTGTCAAAAAAATTGAAGGCCTAAGCCTGGCATGTGGCCTATTATAGGCTTATTTTTTAAGCCTGAGTTTGACCTTTTGAAAGCCTAATGTGGCCTGTTAGCCTATTTAAAAGCCTACTTCAATGAAGATATTTAAATAAATAATTATATTTATTTTTAAAAATATTTATGAACTAATAAATCAACGTTCTTTCGATATTTAACATGATATTTTAGATAATTTGACTATATATATCATCATATTTTAGTTCTAGTTTATAATAATACATTTATATATGTGAAAAACTAATATAGATTAAAAAAATTAAACTACTGGAAAACTTAATAAATATATAATTTAATCAAATTACAAATTTTAATATATAAATAATAATAGTATTAAAAATATTATTCATATTAACTTAAGTAGGCCGTCCTAATAGGCTAAAAAGCTTTTTTAATGGCCTGCGGCCTGACCTATTTAACTAAATAGGCTTATAAAAAAGTCTTGGCCTGCGCGCTCTATTTAAAGAAATAGGCCGACCTAGCCTGAGACTATGTAGGCTAGGCCTTAAGGCCTCGTACGCTAGTCTGACCTATTCCTCTAGTACCGAGGGGGCAAATGCAAAGAATCTCTAGATTTCATGTATTTCTCTAAATAGAGGATTCCAAAATTATCCTAGGGGTTGATTTTTAGTGCAAAAATACAAAAAAAAACGCATTCTTGAGACGGTTAATTAGGGGTGAAAATTCAGTGGCAATTCTAACAAAACATCAGAATAACCGCCGACATTCAGCTTAAGAGGATTTAAATTTCGTTCCCTTTTTTTATAATTTAAATTTCGTTCCTTGAGTTTACAATGTCTCGTAAAATAATATTTTCCTTGCTTGTATGTTTTTTAGTAAATTGGATTTATTGTTGTAGTGTACTCCTGCAGTAATGTGCAGTAGTACTTTATGTGAGAGAGAAAAAAATTTTGACAAGAGAGAGAAGATATATTTTTAACAAAAAAAAAATATAAGCTTTGTGTGTGAACCTTGGCAACAACAGGAAAATGGTACTGCAAGCAATCTCAATCTGTTTTTTAGTATAATAATAATAATAATAATAATAATAATAATAATAATAATAATAATAATAATAATAATAATAATAATAATAATTATAAATGTGATTAATTTAAATTTGACTACTGTAGGTGTATAGTTTTTTCCCTTTCCTTTTGTGTTTTTTTTAAAGCTTCGTTACAAAAAAAAAAACCATAAAAAGACTAATTTGAAGAAAGAGAAACATGGGAGACAATGCCAAAATCCAACAGAAAGATGAAGAAAACAACAAAATAGAAATTAAATTACATCAAGTGAAGCCTAGGTGTGCAAACACCAAAAGAAGCAAAATATGTAGTGTTACATGTAGTAAACATGTAATAATCCCTACATTTGGTCAGTGTTCAAAAACATGGACTAGTTCATACAACATTTTTTAAACTCTTAGGTTGTGATGGTTTGATTTGGTAGCAAAGATGATTTTCAAATAGCTCCTCTCCTTAGTGTTGATTCTGCACAAGATAGATATATAAATTTATTTATTTGACATAATAGGAATAGTTAAAAAATAAATAAACATGAATCCTACCTTGAGATGTTGAACAAATTCAATTGTCTATGTCTCAAAAGAATTAATCCTTAAAGATGTGAACAATGAAGGTAACTATGGTGCTAGTAGGTAAGAGCTCAAAGGTGCAAGCATCACCAACTTTCAAGTTGTTGTCTTTTGCAAATTGTCGCGGTGATTTTTGGATATCAAACTATTGATTAGTTTGACTCACAAATTATGATTCACCACCGAGCTTTTATTTTTTCAAGGAAAAGGGGAAAAGTTCGAAATAACCCTATTTTTATGAGATTAAAGGTTCGGGGGTTGGTTACGTTAAGGGAAGGTATCAGCACCCTAAACGTCTATAGTACTCTATAGGAACCTCTTGTTTTTATTTATTTTTGTGCTAAAATTATTTGTTTACTTGTAAATTAAAGTCTAAAAAAATGTAAAAGTTAAAGTGATGATTGAAAAAAGAAAAGAAAAATGTTTTTGTTATTTTGTTGATTTGGGAAGACGCGAAGTCTTTTGCACTACGTACCCGTGAGGGATCAAAATCCCGTAGTTCGGGGTAAAAAGCCGAGTGATTTGTTTGATTGATTTTAAAGTTAAAAAAAAGTTTTTGAAAAAGGTAAGAGACCGAAATGGTATAGAAAAATGAAGTGTGATGTTGATTGATTTTAAATTGTGAAAAGAGTCTAAATGTGATTTAAATTGATTAAAGTTTGATTTGAAGAAAAGACGGAATCACTTGGTTTGAAATCCAAGGTTTAATAATAAAAGGTATTTTTTGTGGGATTTTTTGAATATTCGAATGTTTTTGTGATTTTTGTTATTCTAAAAAAAACTAAGCGTGATAAAAAAAACTAAACGCGAGAGATTTCATAATGATATTAGATCAAGATGAAGGATCTGTTTTCCTTGGAATTACTACGCTATTATTTTTTTGTGTTTTCGTTTTTTTTTTGACATAAAGCAAATAAATAAATATGCATGCAATGCAACTTCTCATTTATATTTACATCAATCCTAAATACATTCTAATTTTCTACGAAATAAATAATGATGCAAAAAGATAAAAAAAAATGCAATAAAATAGACTAAGTCCTAAATGATAAAAGAATAAAATATGGGGTGTAATGACAAAAATACAGGGCTAAGTCCAAATCCAATCTGCAAAAAAAAAGTTAGTCTTCACACAAATAACAAAAAAAAACAAAATAAAAATAAATAGGGATTAGAGGGGGCGCGTCAAGCAAACCAAGGGGTGCAGAAAGCAATTCGCAGCTGGGGGTGCATGGAGTAATTGGGGGGTGCGCAGAGTAAGACAGTATATATGTTTTTTCTTTACGGATTTTTTTTTTTCTCACTCTACTTTCTTTCTCTCTCACGGTTTCTCTCTTTCTCTCTTGTCCCTCTCGTCGCCGGAGAAGGGCGGTACGGCGGCCCACGGCGGCGCCACCGTCTTCTCCGGCGAGACCCACTGGAAAACGCCAAAAATCAAAACTTTTTACAGTGAATCCCCATTATTTTACATGCTCGTTTCAGATCCGAAATCTAAAAATTAAAAAGACTCACCAATCGACCGGATCGGAGGAAAAGTTTGGAAATTTATTTTTTGTTTCGGTTTCGGTTTGTGATTATCGAATGGGTTGTTGTTTGTTGATGTTCTGAGTATGGAAGTTGTGGTTATGTGTTAATTTGAAGATGGATTTTGAGTGGTGGTTATGGAGATGATATTTTGATGAGAGATTGAAGATGAAAATTGCAGCACTGTTGTGTTGTTTATTTTTTGTATTTTTTTGCTTCTGATCTCCTCCTTCTACTGAAATTTCAATTCCAATTTATAGAGCAAAGTAATGAAATTTTTTATTCATTGATTAAAATCAAGGTCAGATTTTTTTTATGTATCTTTGGCTGAGAATTTGGTTTTTGCAAGGCTCCATAAGATATGAAATCATGAGTACCCTATATTGCTTGGAGTGTTGGAAAAAGTTGTACAGAGATTCAGAAAAAGAACATGAAAAGGGGAATAGGCATGCTACTGCTGCTGTTGCTTGTTCATATTTTTTTGTCTTCTTTTGTTTGTTTTGTCTTGTTATTAAAAAATAAATAAATAAAGAAAAGGAAAAACTTTTTTGAAATAAAAATAAATAAAGAAAAAAGAAACAGGGTGGGGGAAAACGGTGGTGCTAGCCACCATAGTTTTTTATTATGTTTTTTTTTGTTTTGTGTTTTTCTTGGTTTTAATAATAATAATAATATAAAAGAAAAACAAGAAAAGAGAGAAAGGTGGGGAAAGGGAAGAGGAAGGATGCAGCCGTGCTGCATCTTCTTTTTTCTTTTTTTTTTTCAATTTTTTTTTTGATAATAATAAGTAATAATAATGATAATAGAGTAAAATGAAAGAAAAGATGAATTAAATAAGGAATAATGATAAGCGATGCTAAAAGGAAATAAAATCATACTAAAAAATAAATATTCAACATTTTTGGATTGTTTTCAATAAAAATAAAAACTTACCTAATTTGATAAAGTTACTAATAATAACAAATTTAAATAAATTGATATATTTTTTTGGATTTTCAGTAAAGTTACTAATAATAATAAAATTAACACATTTTTTGGATTTTTGTTAGTGATGCATAAAATGAATAATGAGGATATGATATGGGATCTTAGGTCAAAAATTGGGGTATGACACAAATATTTTCCATCCACTTGAGTGTATTTCATATCTTTCTCTTCCTCTTTTGCCCATCCTAATTCGGTACTTTGCTTGCCAAACTTTCCCACTTAATAACCTAAGATGAATATCTCCCTGCTTATTGTCTAAATCTAATAAGTGTCTTTTGCCAAACTCACTTGGTATATTCTGCCAAGCAAAAAAAAAAATACAAATGTTCATGATTATATCATATAGTTAAAGATTGAGCAAAAGAGGATATATTTAGTATAATGAACATTCAATAAAAAAGGTGAAAAAATTTATACGAAATAATTTTCAATCCAATGATGGATTTTGTGAAATTTGTATTCGTTATAATATTATTCATATATGGTCCAATTTAAAACTCATTATTACCCTGCTCAAGCTCCTACGTATGAGATAATTTTTTATCATTATAACATTTTCTACAATCAATTGTTACAATTGGACAAAGAGATAAAGTATTGTTCTGGATCGGCTAAAAGTTCAACACACGACAAAGCCCATCATAATGATAATCACGTGGCATAATGACCACAGTACCAATCCACGAGCACAGATAGAGGCCAAATGCCTCCAATATTCAAACGTGCTCCCAAAGCAAAGACAGTTCAGGTGATATATGTGACTGATCCTCTACACATGAGGGACCCCATTATACTGTAAACCTTAATACTCTCATATATAAGCATCGGACACTTATCCCTAGCTATGAGATATATGTGCCTCTAATTATACACTCTTTATTACTCCCTCCGTTCCTTTTTGTTTGATGTTTGAGAAGAAAAAAAAGGTCAAATTAAGAAAGTGTAATTTTGCACTTTATTTTCTTATTATACCTTTTTTTTTAATATATTATACTCTATTTTCCTATTATCTTGTTTATTGTACACACTATATTTCCAAAAAAATTAAAACCACCAAAAAAATTAAAGGCGGATCGTAACAAACCAATTTTTTTTTTTGCCTTTTCAAAAAAAAAATTATATGAAGTTTAGTAAAAAAAAAATACAATAAAAAAATTATATGAAGAAGCATAGTAAAAAAAATACAATAAAAAGATTATATAAAATTTAGTCAATAAAAAAAATTAGGAAGGAATGTATAATAGACAAAATATAACCTTAAATTATCAAAACAACAAACAATTTGAAACAAATATGTTTTTCTAAAACAACAAACAAAAAGGAACGGAGGGAGTACCTCTTTCAAATACTGATTTGAACGTTGGAGTGCTAATATTTTTGCAGATACATTTTCCTCCATAAAGTCCAAGAACTCACCTTATCATCACCATCTTCCATTACAAACAACCGAATCATTACCAGCTTCAATTATACTTTCTTATGAGTTGTGTTTGAAACAAAAGAGAGAAAGAAAATTAATATAATTTCCAATAAGAATTCTCACATCGTTTCTATTCTTATTATTATTATTATTATTATTATTATTATTATTATTATTATTATTATTATTATTATTATTATTATTATAAATGTGATTTAAATTTAACTATTTTAGGTTTAAATTCATTTTTAGATTTCTATTTTGAATGAAACTGGATTTTAACCTCCTCATTTTAAAATTCATAATTTTAACCCCCTTGTTTTATCTTTTTCTAGATTTTGCCTCATCACACATTTGAGCTCATTTTTGTTGATGTGTAAATAAACTTAATGATGTGGTAGTGCTTAACATTAACACTCCATATTATTGTCTAGAACATAATATAGTGTTATGTTTGATACTATATATACATAATAAACCTCTAATTCTACTCTCATAATACATAGAGCTGTAAAAATGGGACGGGCTATCGGACCGGCCCATTAGCCCTATAGTTTTATACGGGCTGAGCTTCAAAAAAATTATTTGGGTCTTATTGGGCTGGGCTCCCGGGCCTATTGGGCCGTCATGGGCTGGCCCACGGGCTTTTGGGCCGGCCCCTTAAAGAATTTAAAAAAAAAACTAACAAAAAATTTTATCTAAAAATAAGGAATTTTAGTTAGCATAAAATCTTTAGATAAAATAAGTAACAAAAGATGAGATTTGTTAGATAAAAATATCCAAATTTGTTATGATTATCTTTATTTGAAAAAAAAACAAATTTGTTATGATTACCTTTACTTGAAAAAAAAAATAATACCAAATAGTTTGTGCAGATATATGTATCTAGCACATATGTAGTTTTATTGTCCATTGCATTTTTTTTTAAAAAAATTGTCAATTTTTTTTAAAAGAAATATGAAAATTTGTCGGGCGGGCCTATCGGGTCATGTAAGCTCTTTCTTATCGGGCCGGGTTAGGTGGGCTGGGCCTTGGGCCTTAATGGGCCGGCCCACTTAACCCCGGCTCCTTTGACAGCTCTAATAATACATAATAAATTACAAAGTACAAAAATATAACTTATTAAACTAATCAAATTTTCTACACTCTTGTATATCTGGGAAAAAAATTAGACGAGGTGAGATAATTACATCTTAGTTAGTTGTATAAAAAAAATTAGACGAGGTGAGATTACCATATATAAAAGTTTTACTACCTTAGTTTTGATATCAACTCTATTTTATCCAAAAACTATGTTTATTACATCTAACCATAGTGAGATACAAAATAAATTTTCACTTAAGTGAAACGAACTACCAGAGAACTGAGACATAAATATTAAGATCATAGTGAAATACAAAACATGTTTTAACTTGAATGAAACGAACTACCAAAGAACTCGGACATGAGAACATACATCTTAACTGTCGTTAAATATATGTTGTTGACAAATACCATAAAGTTTAGTTTTGCTCACAAACACTAGAGAGTAGTGTATAATTTTTTCCCTTTCATTTTGTGTTTTTTTTTAAAAAATTTGTAACCATAAAAAGACTAATTTGAAGAAAGAGAAATTAACATGGGAGACAAATGCCAAAATAGAAATTAAATAATTACATCAAGTGAAGCCTAGGTGCAAACACCAAAATTAAAGAAGCAAAATATGTAGTGTTACATGTAGTAGACATGTAATAATCTCTACAATTGGTAATAGTGTTCAAAAACATGAACTAGTCCATACAACATTTTTTAAACTCTTAGGTTGTGAGGGTTTGATTTGGTAGCAAAGATGATTTTCAAATAGCTCCTCTCCTTATAGTGTTAATGATTCTGCACAAGATAGATAAATAAATTTATTTATTTGACATAATAATATATAGGAATAGTTGAAAAATAAATAAACATGAAACCTACCTTGAGATGTTGAACAAATTCAATTGTCTATGTCTCAAAAGAATTAATCCTTAAAGATGTGAACAATGAAGGTAACTATAGTGCTAGTAGGTAAGAGCTCAAAGGTGCAAGCATCACCAACTTTCAAGTTGTTGTCCTTTGCAAATTCCTTCCATCCACTTGAGTACATTTCATATCTTTGTACTCCATTGGCTATCCTAATTCGGTACTTTGCTTGCCAAACTTTGTCATTTAATAACCTAAGATGAATATCTCCCTGCTTATTGTCTAAATCTAACAAGTGTCTTTTGCCAAACTCACTTGGTATATGCTGCCAAGCAACAAAAAAAGTACAAATGTTTCATGATTATCATATAGTTATAAAGATTAAGCAAAAGAGAATATATATTATGTATGCAAAAGTAGATTTTCATATTATTAGTATTGTATAATGAACATTCAATAAAAAAGGTAAAAATTGTTTGCAGTCCTTACAAAATATGTCAAATCTAAGTTTAGCCCGAACCAAATCATATAGACTAAATTTAGATGAGAGGTATTTTATAGGGACAAAACATATTTAACTAAAAACTATTGGGTAAAAATTTGGTCATTGTTATTCTTGTTTTTCAAGGTATATATGTAACATCGACACTTTAAATTAAAAGCGTTTCCGATGTTCGGTAAATGTCAGTATTTGATACTGATATGACACTAATACATGTGACTATTTTCGACGTGTGAGTATCAGTTTGGTATCCGGTGTTCGTGTTGCTTCATTCCTAAAAGTAAAATCTTTCTTTGCAGCTTACCAGATTGCTAGGACCATCCAAGTATGATGGACACATGACAACATGAAAGGATGGATTACAAGTTTTGAAAGAAATTGCTCTATCAAGGGCAGTAACTTTCTTAGCAATAACCAATTGCTCTCCTGCAAAAATAGAACATTCTTAAAACAATTGAAACCTACTAAATGCATGCAAACTCCAAATGGTTACTAGTTGTTATTTTTTTTTTTAAATGGTAAAATGTTATTTTTTTTAAAATGGTTACTAGTTGTTATTTATATATACGAAATAAAACAAGATAGAGTTCAAATACAAATGGATATCAGAAGTACACACAATCAGATACTCAACACCTGAATAAGGCATACAATCATAGAAAAAACATAAAATAAAAATTAAGGAAAGCTAATAACTTGTGCTAACATGTGAAGCATGAATGCATGATTCATGATCATGAAACATTGAAAACACAAAATCTTATACCTTTACACTTTTTGTCAATATGATTCAAAGCTGCTACCTTTTGCAATTTCTCAACTTTAACACAACTACTACTTCCAATTTCACATGGTTGTTGAAATTGTAATGTCAAGTTCGCTTTCTTCTTTTGACCATTAAATACCCTTTTAGCATCAAATCTTTTGAAAGGGTATTTTATCTCAAATGCACTATTATCAAATATTTGTACCTCAAAATGGGAATTTCTTTCATATTTGAAAACTATAAGATGTCCTTGAGCTAGAGAATGATACTCTACAAATTCTTTCCAACCCTTTTCAAACCATATTTTACCATCACTTTTTACCAAATTTAATTTCCACCTTTCACCATTTGGAGTCTTTAGACATATAATTTTTGTTAAGCCTTCTCCATGTTTTTCCACAAACTTTCTTGGCATTATCTGTCAATTAATTAAACCATATTAATAATTAATATTTAAATGCATGATAGAGCTAAGCTATAAGAGGAAAATTAAAAAGAAAAAAGTATAGCCATCAGAAAAAGTGAGTAAAAAAAAGATTAGGCAAATATTTAAATTGTAAATGACAACAAAAGCTTGGTAGGGTTGAAGTTATGAGCTTACAAGCTTTCCTTCATGAAGGTTTTGATCACATATGATCTTGAAAAAATGGGTTGGCTTCATATGAGGAGATTCATTAGCCATGATCGAGCTGAATAAGAGTATGAAACCTTAGGTAGTGAATATATTGTAATCGAGTTGCACAAAAATAACAATGGGAGTTTAAAAAGTAAATGTTACTATTCATTAGTGAAAAGTGAAACTCTAATTTATTTGTGGTAGTTGAAATTTTGGATTGATTTGTCACTTTGTAATTTAAAACTCTTCATTATACCCTGCTCTCTACTCTGCAAGCTCATGCCTGTGACATAATTTTTTATCATTATAACGTGCTGCAATCAAGTGTTTACAATTGGACAAAGAAAGAGATACTAGTACTTCCTCCGTCCCAATTTAATTGACACAGTTGACTGTTTCACATATGTCAATGCATAACTTTGAGGGTTAAAAGGTTTTTACCCCCTGCAAAGTAGGCGAGTTTTGCGTTACCCCCTGTAATTTTTTTTCTTGAGATTACCCCCCTACAAAATTTATTTTTTTCATTTACCCCTTTTTGTTGACGTGGCAGGCAAAAAGTCAAGTTTTTTGCTATGTGGCAGTGAACTTTGCTGACGTGGCAGTTGACTTTTGCCTGCCACGTCAGCAAAAAGGGGGTAAATCAAAAAAATAAATTTTGCAGGGGGTAATCTCAAGAAAAAAAATTACAGGGGATAACGCAAAACTCGCCTACTTTACAGGGGGTAAAAGCCTATTAACCCTAACTTTGATGATTAATATTTTTAATTGCATAATAATAAAAAATATAAAAATTTGATATTTTAAAAATACCATTTTCTTTGAGATGTTGAACAATTTGTGTTGCCATTTTCTTTCTCTCTAAAGATTTCAACTTGAAAAGTCATATTAGTACTAAGAATGAGCTCAAAGTTGCAAGCATCGCCAACTTTCAAGTTGTTGTCCTTTGCAAATTTCTTCCATCCACTTGTGAGTTCAAATTTTAGTTCCGTAGAGCACCTCCTCCTAATAGTGTATCTTGCGGGCCAAACTCTTCCATTTAACACCTGAAAATAAATATCACCTCTTTTCTTTTTCAAATCAAAGTGTGTCTTGCCAAACTTAGATGGTATAGTCTGCCAAAAAATAAAAGGCAAATGTTAAAAGAATAGAAAATGAGTTCTTGTTGAAAAGTACAGTTTTTTAAATGATTTAATTCTAAGGACTAGGGATTACTAGTGTAACTATTTGTATCTAGGAATAAGATTGTCTCCATTCACCTTTTCTGCATTTACACTATCATGATTCATGAAGGGTGTTTTTACTTTTTAGTCTTTTTAACACTTAAAATTTGAACTATAATATTTTAAAATTACAAATTAACCCCTAAATTTTTTCAAAAACTATAAATTGGTCCCTAAAAATTTTCAAATAATTTATTCTTTAAAATTGCAAATTGGTCCCTATTTTTCAAATTTAAAATTTGGCACAAATTTTTAAAAATTTATAAAAGTGGCCCAAAATATTTACAATGAAATTTTCTATTACTTTATTCAAACACACACACATTTGAAAATTAAATGTAATTCAAATACAATCAGTTGAATCGCTTAAAATTTTAAAACCTCTAAAAAAAATTAATTACTTCATCCAAAAACACTCGAGTTTTGCACTAATTTATCGGTGTAAATTACCGATATATTTTTTCATGCTTAAAACAGTCAACTGTGTCAATTAAATTGGGACGGAGGGAGTATATAATAAAGACTAGAGAAATATTTGGTTTTCATTGCTGGCTATCAACTTAGAAACTAGGAGACAAATGTTTCTTTTCAACTTACTAGGAGAAAACGGTGTTCAACGTATGATGCACCCATGGCAAGAACAAAAGATGGATTATATGTTTTGAACGATTTTGCTCTTTCAACAGCAGTAGTAATCACTTGTTTCCCTGCAAAATTCAAACACCATTAGACATAACAATTACACATATGGTTTTAAACATGTCATTAATTTTTTTTTTAAGTAAACACAATCAACTCATTTCATTAATAATAAAAGATTCAATACAACGACGGATACTAGTAAAGTCACAATAAAGCTCATTTTACGACCACTCCAGAGAAAATTTGAATTATGTCTCTTGTAGTTACAAAATTAAATTTTTACCGCCGAGCTAATAGCACATGGATGTTTTACTAGACTTGAAATGAGGCTGCCATTTAAAATGATAACATATGAATTCATGAGAACAAAATGATAACATATGATTCATGAGAACAAAAGTTAATAATTGTGAACAAGTTTTAATGATGAGAAACTAAAAAAACAAAATCTTGTACCTTTACATTTTTTGTCAATGTGATGCACAACTACCTTTTGTGATTTTCCAATCTTACATTGTTGAAGAAATTCAAAGGAGGAATTAGCTTTTCTCTTTTGAGGTGCTCTACAATTTTCACCACTTGGAGGTTTATTTCCTTGGAAAGGGTAATTTATCTCTAAGGCACTGTTTTCAAATATGTGAACCTGAAAATGTGAAGTTGTTTGATATTTGAAAAGTAGAAGATGGCCATGAGCTAGAGAATGATGCTTTGCAAATTCCTTCCAACCCTTTTCAAACCATATTTTGCCATCACATTTTACCAAATGTAATTTCCACTTTGCACCATTTGGAGTCTTTAAATATATAACATTTGGTAAACTTTCTCCATATTTCTTCACAAACTTTATTGGCATCATCTGTCAATTAATGTGCCATATTAATATGTACTCTCTCCGTCCCATTTTAAATGACTTATTTGACCATTTCACACACTTTAAGAAAAATGCATAAATAAATGAAAGAGACTTGTACAATTACTAAAGTACCCTTATTACTTACTAGTAGTGATTCACTTTTTTATACATACGCTGCACACGTGAACAAATTGAGTATCACACAAAAGCTTATTGGTTGAGTATGCCACACATAAACAACATCACTAGTAAACCACTAACCAATTTGGCTGGGTTGCCTCCTCAAATTCCCAACTCATATACTCCGGTAATTCAATTTGTTTTGGCCGTGTATGTGTTTATGTTTTCAAGGAAGAGCCTATTGGTCATTTTTTTTACTTTTCAATAGAAGTCTCTTAATCATGATTGCAAAGTATTGAGATTATAAATTTGACGGTAATTTTTAAAAAAAAAATCTAAAGGGTAAAATTGGAAAAAATAACTTTGAAATATGTATAGGTCATTTATTTTGGGACAAATTTTTTTCAAAAAGAGGTCATTTAAAATGGGACGGAGGGAGTATGATAGAACTCATAAAATTATAGCCAAGTTGGCTAAATTGAGTAAATTAGCACGACTAGTTCATAGTTTCATTAGGCCACATATTTGGTTAATTGCTTAAAAGTACGAACACGAATACCATATACGATACATATATTGACATGTTGACATCGATAATAATTTGGAAAAATGAAAGAATTCTATGTAATCATATGTGTTGATGTCATGTTGGACATTGACGCTTTTGATGCTAGAACATGTCTAATAGGAGGAGTGTTCAACTTGTCATGCTTCCATTTAAAAAAAAAAAGACACAAACACTTAAATCTTTAAGCACAAATTAGTATAAAACTCGAGAGTTTTATACTTGTAAAATTTATATTATAGATTATTTGTGTAAAATTTCAGACAAATCCAAATAAAGATTAACGGAATTTAAAAAAAGACGCAAACCGTTAATTTTAATATATGTATCTCAAAAACATATCAAATTATTTTGGATTTGTCTGATGTTTTACATAAATGATCTATATGATATAAACGTTATCGAGAGATATAACATTTGGTGTCAAACCCGCTGGAGTCATCTGATATCTGATATATATAAATAGTGAACTAATATAAGAATCTAAAAGGCTTACAAGCTTTCCTTGATGAAGGGTTTGAGTGACTATAATCTTGAAAAAGTGGATTGGCTTAACCTCAGGAAATTCACTAGCCATGTGCTTGCTTAATAAAATGTATAAAACCTTGATTGATCTTGATTCCTGATCTGCAATCTTAAAGGCTTTTCTTTTTTATTTTATGGTAGGCTGAGATTTACTAATTAAAACTGTTGATTACCGCTGTCACAAAAAAAAAAACTCTTGATTACCTTATAACCTACTTTGTTCTTCTACAAATTAAACGTGATCTGCTTAATTTATTTTTCTAAAGGATCAAGGCTCAAGGCTCAAGGCTCAAGGATTCTCGGAACAAGTTACAAAAAATCATTTATTTAAAAAAAAAAAGTAACATTTACTCAACAACAAAAAAACAGAAAACCATATTAAAAGGGTTAGTTTTATTTCTTTTTAAACGCAAAATATTGGGTGCGTTTTTTTGCCTTTAACAAAATTATTTTTTTAATAGAAACCCAAAAAAAAAAAGAGAGATTTTTAATTATTTTTTTTAATATTTACAATAGAACCAATGAGATTTGATCCTAGGCCCTGATGCATAATACTCAAATCCATCACCTTTAGACTAAATTTAGTGGTTTAATTTTTCAATGATTTTAAAGGGTTTTTCTATCATGTGCAAATCTTTACTGGTTAAAAAGTTTAAAATAGTAATTTTGTATTAAAATTGTACATTTTATATTAAATGTATAACTTTTTAATAAATAATTGTTATTTTTTAATAAAAAAACTATAACTTTTGCCTACTTCAACATGTGCATTAATTATTAATATATGTTGCACATATTAAACCCAATTTTTTATTTATTTTTTTATATTCAAGAGGGCCTAAGCCCGATATTAAACCCAATTTTAATAAAAGATCCATAACAAAACACTAATAAAATGAGGATTTATAAAAGTTTCTTGTCTTAAAAAATAAAAGATTTTATAAAAGTGATTAGGATTAGCTTTTCATTTCACGGTTAAAAGTTATTTCTTTAACTAAATGATTTTCTAAAAGATCCATAACAAACACTAATAAAATGATGATTTATGATGGTTGAAAAATTGAGTTTTTAGGGTTGGATGCTCTGTTAGGGTTTGGTCTTCCTCCTTGGCATGATTGTCATATGTCCTTTGTCGTGCATGGTTTCATCGTTGCCGGTGAAACCCTAGCTAGCAGTTAACGTTGTTTCCTGCAAGCTTTAACGAACACATATGACAATCCTCTTTCGTCACTTTCTTAGCCTTGCATCTAAGGGGACTAAGTTTACATCCAAGCTTACACCGGATGAGTACACTTGTGGCCTTGAAGGGTATAAGAACAATCTTCATAGATGATTGTTGTCAGTTGATGAGCAAAAGGGACAAACCGCTCAGTCGCTCACTGCATGCGATCTCTACTCGAAGTTGAGTGTTGTTTGGATTTTGGAAGGTTTGGCCCTTGGCACTTTGTGCCTCTAAGGCGCAATTATTTTGAACTTCAATTCACTAGTTCATAAGACAAACACAACTCTTGATCTGTTGGTTCTTTGACCTCAAATCGGGCCTCCTTAGAATATCCAAGCGGGAGCATGATTACAACACTTATATATATGCATCGTCAAAATCATGTGCAAGTGTGGATTCACCTCATGGATCTCCTTAGGAGTATTGGAATTGGCACTCCGCTGATGAATCAACCAAAAGAAGAGTCCTAATTGGACACTATGCTAGGGTTCTTGTGAAAATTGACCTCTCCAATCGCATCAATTGATATGGTTTAAAGAGATGGTTATATTATACATATCTTGTGTGGAGGTGGTGTATGAGAGTCTTTCGGATTATTGCATCACTTGTTTCTCCATTTTGTTGCTAATTACACCTAAAGAAGATGACACATGATGAAGCCAAATGCAAGAAAACGATGGTGGTGGCTAATAATTTACGCACACATATGTTGATAAGGGTCAACCTTCTAAACACTAAAGTGCAACAATATGGTAAAATTATCCATTCCATTCAACAAGATTTTGTCTACCATGAAAAAGAGATCGAAGATGATCAAATCCTTAATTTGTTAAACGGTAGCCGACAATCATGATAGGGGTGTAGAACATTTTATCTTTATTATAGATAAGTAACATAAGTTATACACTAATCTAATACTAGTAAACTTATTCACAGCTAATAATCTTTCTCCGATTCGTGAATAAATTATTAACCACGTACCGAAATTTTTAATAATCTTTTAGCTTTGAAAAACCGTAGCATCTCAAATTCTAATCACTGACAATATATAAAACCCTCCTTTAAAATTTCATGAAATAGAGTTCGTTGAAAATTTAAAGGTATATTTACCCAATTTCACCATATTCTTGTTGTTGAAATAAAAATCAATTAACGCCTTTCGCCAAATATTTGAACATCTATATATTATTAGTCACATATCAACAGCAAATTGACAATAGTGCTTTCATTTGATAGTACGTATAGTGTTCATAAAAATGCACTAGAACTAGAAGCATGCAATGCATCATTAATTAAGCTTCATTCAAAAGAACTTAGGGTCCGTTTCTTACAGATTAAAAAAATACTTTATCCGTTACAAAATATAAGCAAAAATGAGTTAAAGAAAGTTGATGTATTTGGTTCAAAATTAAGACCAAATACATTCACTTTTGTTGATCACCTTTTGCTCATATTTTGTAACGGAGGGAGTAGTGATTTTGATGTTCAATAATTTAGAAATTAGTTTTTAGAGATTTTATTGAAAAGTAGAATTTATTTTGTGTTTGTTTGTCATAAAAAAATCACTTACAACATGTAAAAGTTTTTTTTTAATTACAAAATAACTTTATTCTTTTTAACATTTCTTTTCTCTCTCCTCTAAAAAATCTATTATTTGAAAAACTACTCTTAGCAGCTTCTCATTTTTAGCCGTTTTATGATTATTTTTAGCTTGTGATTATTTTAAAAATCTATAACAAACAGATACAATATTTTAAAAAGTGATTATTTTTATAATATAAATGACTTTTTTTTCTAGAAAAAGCTATAACAAACTACTCTTAAACTCTTTGGTGGTGGTAGTGATTTGATTGTAGATTTGTAATGATTTCCATTGCCTTTCTCTATCCTTGAGTATCTTCTCCGTTCATTTGTAAAGATTCTGCATAAGATGGAAGAATAAATTTATAAGTTATCAAATTGAAAAGAAAAAAGAAATAATTTGAAATGAAAATTAAACATGAATTAATACTTGTTGAACAATTTGTGTTTTCATTGGTTGTCTCTCTGAAGATGTGAACAATAAAGGTAAGTGTAGTGCTAGAGATGAGCTCAAAGGTGCAAACATCGCCAACTTTCAAGTTATTGTCCTTTGCAAATTCCTTCCATCCACTTGAAAGTTCAAATTTTAGTCCCGAAAGGGACATCCTGATTAGATACCTTGCAGGCCAAACTCTTCCGTTTAACAACTGAAAATAAATATCGCCTCTCTTCTTATTCAAATCAAAGTGTCTCATACCAAACATATATGGTATACTCTGGCAAGCAAAAGAAAACACAAATGTTATTGAATATAAAATAGAAAAGTTAGAAAAACTTCAAGTTATTTTTAAATTACCAATATATGTTTCACATTACTATCTAGAAAAACAAGATCTTGTCATTGTTGATGGCTACCAACTTATGTTCTACAGCTTACCAGAAGGAAATGGTGTTCAACGTATGATGCGCCCATGACACCAACAAATGATGGATTACATATTTACCTGTTTTGAAAGATTTTGCTCTTTCGAGAGTTATAAGTTTCTCGGCAGTAAACACTTGTTTCCTTGCAAAATTGGAAAACCAAGACATTATTTGATTATATTTTATTTTTTTTTTAAATAAAAAATTTTAACAAATTGATTTTAATTAAAAGTGGGTTTAATGTAAAGTAGTTTATGTTTATGAAACAGGTAGCCATGTGGATTTGTTTGTTTCAATGAGCCTTTAGTGATATTGGGCCTTCGCCCAATATGCAATATGCTAGATGATAATTTCTTTTCCGACCCCCGTGGTTCTTTTATACCCCCCTAAGGTACCCTTTTGCCCTTGCACGGTATCGTGGTTTATAGAAACCGCGATTTAAGGTTTCCGCGGTTCGTAGAAACCGTGACGGGTTAATATAGTAACACACTGCTTCTCTTATGTTAAAGACGTCGCGGTTTGTAGAAACCATGGTAGTCTTTTATTTGTCATGGTTTGTAGAAACCATGGTAGTCTTTTATTTGTCATGGTTCGCAGAAACCGCGACAATTGTTGCAAAAAGTATACCGTTTTGGGGGCCAAAATTGGATTTTAGGGGGGTATAAAAGAACCATGGGGGTCGGAAGAGAAAACATCATGCTAGATTCATGTAAAAGTGTCTTAAATAATAAATTTAAGGGTAAAAAATCACCGTAGTTAGGATTCAAAAACCACAAATCCTAGCCTCATGTTACAAATATCAATGCTAGAGAAAACAAAGAAGCAATTCCAATCGACATCACCATAACATATGAAAATCATTTTTGTGTCTAGAATCACTTTTGATTTTTGCCACCATAAAACCAAACACACAAAATATATGCCAATACCACATGGTTTTACATGAAATGAATGCCATTTAAACAGGGGCGGCTGTACCACATGTGCAACATGTGCGACGATATTGGGCCTCCAATTAATTTAACAAGATTAATATATACATGATAGAGCTCATAAAATTATTTTGCCTTACCTTAAGCAACATCTCTTAATTTATAGAGCTATCAAATCGATCTGACCGCCCAACTCCATATGACCTAATCAAGAGTGTTAAATTGAGGTAACGGTGTTGTATCATATCGAGATTTGATGGCTCCGCCTAAAATACGTCGATTTGAGGATAGGCCAAGCCCAAATTTTTAAAAGTAATTATTTTAATTTTCCTAAAAATACATTAAAAAAAATGTCTAAGTGGGCTAACTAGGCTAGGCCAAAAAATAGCTCGACTGTTTTTGGCTTAAAATACATTAGTAGAATTGATTATCTTTAGAATTGATTCTAACTTGAAGTTAAAAATTAGATCTTTTAATTTTATAATTATTTTTTACAATCAAATTTATTGTTTAATCCACTTTTACATAAATGTATTTAAACATGTAGAAGCTCAAACAAGAAAAGCTTAAGAAGAAGAAGAAATATATAATTTAGTAAATTATTTCAGCACTATATATGTTTCCTATATAATTTATTCATAAGTACAAATGAAAAAACAAAACAAAGTATAATATGACCATGTTATAAGATATACTCTGATACTCCTATAAAAGCACGATTAGACATGAAGAAAGATTCTAAATGCTTACAAGGTTTCCTTGATGAAGATTTTGAGTAAATATGATCTTGAAAAATCATATCGGGAGTTTCACTAGCTATTGTACTGTTACTGTCTGCAATGAAGTTCATAAATATGGGAAGACGGAAGGTTGAGTTGAGTTGAGTTGAGTTGAGTTTGAGTGAGACTCTATATTTTGTTGGTACTCGTAGTACTAGTTATGACTTAAGTCATGTGCTCTTCATTAATCATTAATCATTGCACCTTAACCATACTTATAAAATGGGACGGAGGTAATATTTTAAAAATATTGACAATACAAGTTTTAAGATAATTTTACTATATTAAGTTTCCTTAACTAGTGCACCAGGTATACTATTTAGCATTTTCCTTATTTAAATCACTCGACCATACTTTTTAAATATCAATATCATTCATCAAAAACTCTAACATGGACCCCACAATATAATATTTTTTAAGTTGAAAATTCATTTTGCATTTATTTTAATTAAAAAAGCTATTGCAATACAATATGTGGCAAGCTATGAAGCCCTCATACTTTAAAAATGGTGAAGTATCGTGTCCGATACGTCCTCGATACCGATACTCGTCCGATAGTCCCAATACTCGTATCGGAAAAGTATCGGTTAAATCTTTATTTTTAAATAAAAAAATAATATCTGATACGCGTCTGATACTTCACAATACTCGTATCGGATAAGTATCGGTTAAATCTTTATTTTTAAATAAAATAATAATATCTGATACAATCCGTGTTTCCTAGTGAATGTCAAACTATTATGTTGTTACACGGGTAACTAACTATTTTTTTTTTTGGATAGTACTGGTGATTTTTTTGGGATAGTACTAATGATGTTCTTTTTGTATAATACTTAACTTAAGATGTATAACTTAAAATGTACTGGTGATCCTTATTTTTTAGGACAATATTAATGAGACACAAATACTTAACTTAGTATTAATGATGTTAATTTATTATAATTAGTATTTTTTGTCTTTGTCACTGTTCTGAAGTTACTATGGTGTCCTACTAAATAACATGTTGTTAAGTATTTGAGCTTGTCCCAAAATTCTAGTATAAGAATGAATGTTTTATGTTTTTAATTGGTCAGCTGCAGAACCTATATAATTGTCTGCTATTGCTACAAGATGAGCTTGTTGAAGAGATTTGATGTCATAACTATTATATATTTTTTGAGCTATTATGTCTTTAGTTAAAACTGAGGAGCACTTGTACGTTGAGCCTCAAACTGTTTTGCTCTTGTACAAGCTTATTGGCTGTTTGCACTCATTGTACAATGAACTATTGACGTTTATAATAATAATAATATTAATAATAATAATTTTTTGTCTTTCAAAAAACAATTATCATTATTAATATTATTGATTTTAATTATGTTTATATATTGTGCATTTATATATATAATTATTAGATTAATTTGTAAACTCGTTCTTTGGTAAACTTGTGAAAATTATGAGTTTACACCGAGTTAACTCGGTTAAACTCGCTGAAATCGTGTAAACTCGCACGAGTTTAATGTATTTGCGAGTTTACTCTTAAAGGTCCAATTTTATTTTTTTTGCCGAATTTCTTTTTTTTTTGCCCATCTGTCAATTAATTTGGTCTTTAATTGGTTGAAGTATTGAAGATCCTTTATCATCTAAAGAAGAATTTGATGATATTGGAGATGAATATAGCAATGAAGTAGCCTTGTAGGAGAATTAGATCTTTTAAGAGAGTAGCTCTAGTTGTTTCTATGGAAATAAAAACAAAAACTTATGAATGTTCTTATTTTGGATTGTTAATGTTTATATTGATTTCGTGGGGTAATAATTATGTATTTTATAAAGTAATTTGATATATTTTGGCTTTATAATTAAGTTAATATTTTGAAGTATTGACGTTTTTATGGTATTATATTAGTATATATCATGTACATAACAATTTTCATATTATTTTAATTTTTGGTAAACTCGTACAATTTTACGATTCGAGTTTACATGTCGAGTTTACCTAAGCAAAACGAGTTGGGGTAAAAACTCGATTCTGACAACCTTGGTTAGTAGGGTTGTTAAACACTACAAGAAAAAAGGTGTTTAGCAACGGTTTTGGGACAGTTTAGCAACGGTTTTTAACTGTTGCAACAGCTTTACCAACGGTTGCCAAACTGTTGCAGATTTGAGCGTTGGTAGCTCAATTAGCGGCGGTTTGGAAAACCGTTACACAAACGGCCACAATAAGTTTAGCAACGGTTTGAAACCGTTGCTATTGATGAAATGAAAAACCAATTTTGAGCCAGTTTTGCAGCAGTTTGAAACCGCCGCAATAACAAAAGCTGAATAAATTTTTTGAATCAGATAGCGGCGGTTTCAAAACTGCCGCAATTTCTATTTATTTTTTAAAAAAAAATTCTGCTTTTTTTTTGCTGCTATTTGTTTTTTTTTTCTACTTAGTCACTATGTTTTTTTTTTTTTGCTGCAATTAATTGTACTCAACAAGGTCTCATCCATTAATTAACAAAGTAAAATTATACACTTAAAGTTGTCACTGAGATAAAATAAAAATAGCTAGATTAAACATCTAAAAGACAACAAAAGTTCAACACACCATGTCTAATCAGCCAAAATGCATTGAAACAGATTATGTCTAATTAAACATAAACTATATATCTAAATTGTCTTTTGTGAAGCCGCTTGATCCCCTGGCATATCATAGCTAGATTTAGTTGAGCGTCGTATTTCATATGGTGATCCTATGCCAGTTGGTGTTACCATCAAGCATATGTATCATCAAGCAGTTGGTGTATGAGAAGAGTATGAATTTCTTAACAAATCATGTCCCACAATAATCATTATATCTGAAGTTGACTAATATAAAATGTAGGCTGCAAAAACAAATTATGGAAATCAGTGTTTGGATCTTTGATTTAAGTAAAACTAACACAATGGTTAAAAAATCTATAGATTTACCATTACCTGAGAATGTTACCAAGCAGAATTAGAAAATCATAGAATGTATAAAATCATCCCGTTGAATACAAGACAGTTATTTATCTATATCACTAAAGTGAATTAGAAAATCTCATATGAAGTTGTAGATGAATAGTATGAGGATGCATACGTCTAATCAAACTCTTTGTGGCTGTCAACAAGATTTTGCTGAGTAGAAAAGGAAAATAACTCAAGGTAATATCAATGCAAAATTAAGTCATAGGAATATGCAATTTTAGCTTGTAAAACATTCACTATATATAGACCAGGTTTTTTACTTGAACTAACATTTATGTAGTTAATTCTTAAATTCTTAATTACAGTATAAGTTTTCTAACTAACCCACTTACCAATTCAAGCTTTTATAGCTTTCTTCTAACTCTTCATTGAGGTAAAAGAGGAACTACTAGAATTTCTACATCAATGATTGAATGAGGAACAAAACACAAATTTTCTTCAAACACGCTGCAATTAATAGACTAAGAAGATACTTAAACACTAATAAGTAATAACACTTAAAGTCATTTTCCTTCAACAATTAATTATTATTATTTATTAAAATGAACTATAAACAAAACAAAAATTCTCCACACCTCCAGATCCTAAAAAAAAAACATTTTGAAGCACAAGTTTGAAAATTAAAAATCAAACACACAATGTGGGACCCATTTTAGAGATAGAAACCAAGGATTCACCATTCATGAATATCACTGGAGAAAGAAAAAAACAGATCTACAAGCTAGTAATCTATTTTTAGGAAAGACAAGATTTTTAAGTGAGTAAGAAATTACTTGAACTGAAGCAAAAAGGAGGAACAAAGATTCATGAGAGAGCTTAGAAGCAGCATATCCAAAAGTGCTTATTCACTGAAGAAGCTATGAAAGTTAATCCTTTGCTTATGTGCTTTTTATTCCAAAGCACTTACCCACTCTTTTGCGGGTCCAAAGCCCACTCCTTTTTGACCAATCCTAATCATCATACTTTATCATTTCATATACTTATTATCTTTATCGATCCTATCTTGTTGAGTTTCATTGATAGCTTCTTAAGTTGTCTTACATGCTAAACTTATAATAGTCAACCTTTTTAGAGTTGTTTAAATGTTAAAAATCGTATTTGAGAACTAAGGGGTACAGGCATACATAGTAGAAGTCATTTGGTTTTTCAAAATAAATATTTTTAACGGTGTCAAACCATTAATGGTTCTCGGGGGAAATGCATCAATCGATTCATGGGACTAGAGGATCACCATCAATCAATTCATACATATTAAATTTTGTTTTTCTCTACAAAGCCATATACTACTTTCATTTGAAACATCATAAAAACAGTCCAAATCACTTCTACCATATAATGCATTCTCAAACAATATATCTTAACATTGGGAAGCTTATTATAGTTCATCATTTTACCTATATCATTATGATAACCTAACTACGGGTTTTCCGTAAATCCCTAAAGTTAAACTATTCAAATTTCATGTCTAATCTAATATGATGAATCTTGCTCCTTGCAAGAATCTAATAGTTAAGACTAAATCTATATCATATTAAGAGATTCATACTACCCATTTGGTAGGCAAACTATCTAAAGGAACTCACCTGAAAACAAAGCTTTAAATCCACATTCCTTGAGCTCTTATGCAATCAAAAACCATAAAACCCGTGTGCAGGTTTACTGCAGAAATCAGCACCAGACTTCCAACTTCGAACATGTTTTCTGACTTCGTTTTAAATCCGAAATATGCCAAATTAGTAACCAAATCGAAGGGAAATTCGTCTAGATTCCGAATAATCAAGAATCACTTAAATCTGAGTTACAGGGTGCAAGATATTACCTTCTGAGTACAGACATGTCCAAAAACGAATTTAGCATAAACTTTGACAACACTTCAAATACTCAAATCCACAACTTCTTGGGTACTATAAACTCATATGTAAGCCTCAATCTCATACAAAAGGGGCAATAATCAGAATATAATTCTGTTATAGTATGAGATTCTGAATCTGTGTTGGTTTTGGTGGAGGGTTCAAAGGATATCAAGACCTTAGTCATAGCATAACATGGAGACAGAAAATAGGGTTCGTCACTTGCCGAAAACAAAACGAATTAGGGATTTAGGAAAGACAGAACGAGTACGTCGATTTGGAGAGAGATTTAGGAATTAGGGATTGGAACGATGAACGAATTAGGGATTGGATTTGGAGAAACTATTAGGGATTTGAAGGAGAACGGTTGCGTGAAGAAGAGATGGCGATTGAGTTAGGGTTCTGAAGAAGATGAAACGCGCGATGAAAAGGCTTCAGGAACGCGGTAGTGAGAAGCAAATTAAAAACATAATTGGTTGGCGTTTTTTTTCTTTCTATTTATTACATACCAGCGGTTCCCCAAAACCGTTGCTATTTTATCAACGGTTCCCCCAAACCGTTGCTATTTTAATTTTGTTTTAAAATTACCGGCAGTTCTGCAAAACTGTTGCTATCCATTTGTTGCAATTTTCAATTTTTTTGTAGTGAAATCGCTATTCTTAATCCAAAGATCCCAGGCAACGACGCCAATATTTTATTTTTAATGAAAAAAATGCTAATAAATGACTGGCCGTTAGTTAAAGAGTCTAATATATTTCATTCGTCTCTAATTATAAATCTCCTTTGAAAAAAAATTGTACCTAAATATAAGCCCCTATGCAATTTACTAGGTGCTTTTATTACTAATTTTTCAAAAATACTCCTAAGTAATACTTTATCTCGGAATATGAAAAGTTAAAATTATACACATTAACCTATAAAAGATATTTTAGGAAAATTTACATATAAAATAAACATATTAATTTTACTAAACACTTTTTTTAATATGCGTGAAAAAAGTAAAAAATATTTATATAAAGGGACGGAGAGATCAATAAAAAACATATTCTTTCTAATTTTATATATAAGCAAAATTTAATTTTTTTAAATTCATTGAAAATACAATGTCTCTAATCAAATTTTACTTATATATATATATTTTGCATCAAAATTTTTTACTTATATATATAAAAATTGAAGTACTCTGTATAGTAAATGGTCTTAAAACTTTCTCCTATGTATTCCATTATTTTAAAATATAAAAAATGTTTTTTTCAATAAAAATTTATTTCTTTTAAATTCCTTAATTAATTTTCGGTAAGACACTAGTTACCATGCAATCCTGGTCAAACATTATTCTATGCCTTAACATAGAAGGGAGAGGACTGGCGCCATAAGAAACTCACATACATTATTCTATGCCTTCTTCACCGAACTCTCTCTTAATACTTTTGACATCACATTCTAACGTTCTTCGTTCTCTTTGAAACATTTTATCTCTGCTATCTCACTAACACATAAGAAAGAAATCAAACACATGAACTGAAAATGGCTGGTGTTGGCAGCAGAACTCGCAGCAAGAATGTTCCTTTGTTTGGATGTCTTTCTCTCGAAAAGAAGAGAAAACGGGTCAGTGATTCGTTTGTTTATTTGGGTTCTGGTTCTTGCAAAAATATTTGCTCAGATGATGTTAAAAATGAAAACTTTAGCAATGTAAAGTGTAGTTTGGAACGCGAAAACTCTGAAGAAGATTCTGATGATTATAGCAGTGAAGAAAATGAGACTAGTGAGGAAAACTCTGAAGAAGATTCTGATGAGAGTAGTGAAGAAAATGATACTAGTGATGAAGATTTTGAAGTTGATGAGGTGAATGAAATTTCTGAGAGTGATGGAGAAGATACTTCATCATCTAAATCTCCTTATGTTGTGTATTACAATAAAAAATATTACGACAAAAAATGTGGAGGAATTTCTACCAAACCATTGGAGGAAGAGATGAAAGGTTCTTCTTCAAAGGTTAATGAAGCTTCTCAGAAACAGGATAAGAAGAGTGTTGATTCTTCTTCAAAGGCTTTTGTTGATGAAAATCAAAAGGATATTAAGAAGAAATCTAGTTTAAGAAGACAACAACATAGTGTACCAATGGTAGAAGATATAGAAGATTCAATCAAAGACAAAGACAATTGCAAAGCTAATGCTAATGCTAATGCTAATGATGACACTGCGAGTCTCGGTGTTTCAGGTGAAGGAGAATCACCAAGACTCGCGGTGTCATTACAAAAAAAAAAGTTAGCTAAGCACAAAACTGTGGAGAACAAGGGAAAGGGTCCGAGAGGTGGAAATAGCATTGGTAAGGGTAAGAAAAAGGAAACCTTGGATGACAAAAGTGGTCAAAGCAAGCTATTTTTAAAGAAGGAGCTGCACAAACATCTTGAGGAATGGGAATGCTATTTTGGAACCAAAAACACTAAGAAGAATGGTGATTCGGTTGTGTTGGAGGTGAAGGATGATGATGGTGTTAACCGGCAAGATATGCGTCCACAAGTTTGTAAGGAGACACCTCCATTATATTGGAGTCTTGGTAAAAAAGTTGAAAAAGCCGCGCCAAAATCGGAGGAAGAAGAAATGATATGTGAGTTGTGGGATGAAATGGATAGAGTGAGTAGAGAAGATCAAGCTGAATCAATGGTAGTCCTCATTTTAAACAACATTAAGATTTTGAAGTTTCATTTAAATTTTAATTTTACTTGTGCACTATTGTGAAGGACTAGTTCTTATATTAAGCTGCTTTTGGTTTTTAATATAAAATGTTTATATGCTTAAACTTTGTTGTGAATGATATGTATAAGATATAATGAATGAGATTTGTAGGGAGAAATCAATGGCAATGAGTAACTTTGTGTTTTTCTTTTTTTTTTGACAGAGAGTAACTTTGTGTTTTACTATATGCAGATTGGAAATATAGGGACCAATGAAGCTTCTAACAAAAACATGGAAGATCCATTTTCCCTTTGTAACCATGACACTCGTCTCGATGAAGAGATCGGAGTATATTGCAGGTTGTGTGGTTTGGTTGTCACTGAGATCAGATATATCTCAGAGCCGGTGGTAAGCATCGTTTGATGCCGATTTACATAAAAACTAACATGCTTGATTTTATCTTATTGGTCTTTATCAGCAAAATATTTATAAGCTACTATTGTACCTCAATATGCGATTTAATTGATATATGTAGAAACTGAAGAGTGAATTAGGAACTTATAACTGTAGAATCCATATAGTTTAAATAAGTTTATTATCTTCTAAACCATGATTTCATTATTGAATTTGTTTATAGGAAGCACTGATATTTGCATCCTTGTGAATCTGTTATAATATGCATGTTTTGACGATTACTTATATCTAAAAAAAGCTAACCTTTTTAACCTATAAAGCACTCACACATATGAAAACCCGACATTGACACTGATACTTACATTAACACAAAAATCAATAAAATTTTAGGCGAAAAACAGCGACTGATTTCTATGAGATTCATATAGTTTTCATAAATTTGTGTTTGCTTTTATTTGATTATGGCATCATGCTGTCATGAATACTTGTGTTTGCATTGATTTGACTGTGAGATATGTTTGATAAAATGAACTTGATTTTGCATACTTGTGTTGTACATGACACAGGTGGATAGATATCCGAACGAAGGTTCAGGACGAAGGGCGTCAATTGGTGGAGACGATGGTTCACTCTTTGATCGGTCTCACTTCAATGTTTCTCATGATGACTCGAATGCAAATTTTTATCATAATGAAGGCACAGTTTGGGACAAAATTCCTGATGTGAAGCAAACCTTATACCCTCACCAACAAGAAGGTTTTGAGTTCATATGGAAAAACTTGGCAGGAAGCATCGAGCTTCAAAAGTTAAAGAATGCTGATCCTCGCAGCGAAGGTGGTTGCATTATTTCTCATGCTCCTGGAACCGGAAAGACAAGGCTGACAATAGTGTTTCTGAAGGCATATGTGCAAGTGTTTCCAAAATGCATGCCGATTATTGTCGCTCCTTCTAGTATACTACTAACTTGGGAAGAGGAATTCAAAAAGTGGGACATTGGAGTTCCATTTCACAATTTAAGCAATCGGGAGTTATCTGGTAAAGAGCATGCTGATGCGGTTAACACATTCGATATGTCTAATAAACATCATAGTATTGAAAAAACTCGAATGGCAAAACTGATTTCGTGGTTCAAAGAAACAAGCATTCTTGGAATCAGCTACCATTTGTATCAAAGGAAATGCAACGATACAAAAAAGAAAAAGCATGAAAGTGTGAAGGAGAGAAAAGGAAAATTTGATATGCGAAAAATTCTACTTAAAGCTCCTGGTTTGTTAGTTCTGGATGAAGGACACACACCAAGAAATCAAAGAAGTCATATTTGGAAGGTGTTGTCAAAGATTCAAACGCAGAAGCGAATCATCCTTTCTGGAACTCCATTCCAGAACAATTTCTGGGAGCTTTACAGCACTTTGAGCTTAGTCAAGCCTTCTTTTCCTGACACGATACCGCCTGAGCTAAGAAGATTTTGCCATGAGCGGGGGTGTAAATCATCTAAAGAATGGAGTTGGGAACCTGTTTCTTGCAACACAAGAAACACTTCTGATGATAAGATCAATAGGTTGAAATTGCTAATGGATCCCTTTGTTCATGTTCACAAAGGTGCGATCCTTGAAAATAAGCTTCCCGGGTTAAGGGACTGTTTGGTGACTTTGAAGGCCGGTAGTTTGCAGAATGAAATCCTGAAGAGAATTAAACGTTCTCAGAACAAAGTATTTAACTTTGAGTATAAGATTGCATTGACATCGGTCCATCCATCTCTTTTACTTGAATGTGATCTTACAGAAGAAGAAGAATCTATACTCGACAAGGATCAGCTGGAAAAGATAAGACTGAACCCGTATGAAGGTGTCAAAACAAAATTTTTGTGCGAGTTTGTTCGGCTGTGTGATTCTCTTAATGAGAAAGTTCTTGTGTTCAGCCAATTCCACGCTCCTTTACGATTAATTAAAGACCAATTAAACTCGGTTTTTAACTGGTCTGACGGAGAAGTGCTGTTCATGTCTAGCGAAGATCCTGCAAAGGTTAAGCAGTCCATAATACATAGCTTCAATGATGAAAATAGTAAAGCAAAGATTCTACTTGCAGCTACAAAAGCTTGTTCCGAGGGAATTAGCTTGGTTGGAGCTTCAAGGGTTGTGTTTCTTGATGTTGTATGGAATCCTTCGGTCAAAAGACAGGCTATCAGCCGAGCCTATAGGATTGGACAGAAGAAGGTGGTAAACATATACCAACTTCTCGCTGAAGGGACTACCGAGGAAGAAAAATATGGTAAACAGGCTGAAAAGGACCGGTTATCTGAGCTCCTTTTTTCAGCTAAAAATGTTACTGATAATGATGATGTGCCCAAGAAACGTGCTGTGAACTTTGAAGATAGTGTTCTTGATAAGATGAATCGGCATGAAAAGCTCATAGACATGTTTGTTAAGTGCGTAGTACTGAGGAAGGAGCGAGATTTGGTCTGAGAGTTTTGGCCATGGATCCAATGCCGTGCTTGTGAAGGTAAGAACATTTTTAGCGGATCAGATTAAATTAGAAGTTTTGTCTTTATAATTTAGTAATAATACTAATAATGAATGAATGATATATTATCTCTATATTGTTTTATTCAGACCATGCTTCTAATGTAACTCTTTATTTGGTTTTGCAGATTCTTCAACATTGCTAACTATTAAATGGAAGAAAACAGGTTTCATAAGTTAAAATATTAAAGGTCACCCTGCTTTCAGTTATCATTATCTGTGAAGTCATGCAATTCCATTGCTACTAGGACTTGCAACTTATATTTGTATCAGCACATAACATTGTATTGGATTCTTCTTTTCTACTATTTACATATTTTGTCAGTATCTTCAAGCTGAGAGGAGTGCTACATATTTATACTTGAAATTATCCATTTTGGTTAAGAAAAAGCTCTTGAATAAAATCAATTCTAGGCATAGGTCCAACAAAATTCTTTAAATATATCTGTTAGAATTGAGAGTGGGCTAATTCAACCTGACAAAATTGATTTGTAAGGTGAGAATTGTCCTCACTTATAGACATATATTCAATTCATCTCACAACTGATGTCAGAATTTTTAACAATATCAAAATTGATTTTACTAGCACCAGTTTGGTTGAGCGGTGAGATTGAAAAATTACAGGTTTTTCTTACGCATTGAAAAAATTTAGTGAGCCATTGTGATTTTGGAAAAAGTTGTCCTTAGTGTATATTTAGTATTACGGTGAGTATGTTAGAATTCTAATGTTTAATAGTTTCATAAAATCACATTGGCGACTTACCATGATTTTTCAACACGATCATTCAAACATACACTGAAATCAATTCAATCTGACTCACCGACACCGTGTGTATTGTCAAACAATAGTTTTTGTCATGTGGTCCAATTTATAGGTTTGATCTCTCTCTTGAGAACCAAGTTAAGACATTTCTTCATTCGATTTGGGTAGCAGGCATGAGGTCAATTTGAAATCACTGTAATTATGTGGTTTTTGGTAATTAAGATTTTCTCTATCAGATTCACTTTTGAATATAGTTAAACTATTGATATAATCATGGATTAAGTCTAAAGTTAATGGTTTTTCTTATGATTATTATCAATGGATTAAGGTCCCGTTTGGATTAGCTTATTTTTGAGCTTATGCAAACAGCTTATGCAATTTTTATGTATTACTATAAGTTTGTTAAGATAGTTTATGATAAAATAGCGTATAAAAATACAATTTTTACTAGTTTGAATTTATAAAATATCATAAAACTTAATTTATATTGCATAAGTTGTTTGCATAAGCTCAAAAATAAGTTAATTCAAACAGGGCCTAAGTCTAAAATTAAGTGTTTTTTCATATAGATCTAAATATGATTTTAGTCACTACAATCATATAATTTTTAATTCTATAATTTTCTTTTTTTGTTTTGAGTTTAGTCATCCTTAAAAACTTAAAATACCTTATTGGATCACTTAACCTAATTTTATTAGAATACATATGACATCAAAATTAAAAACAATAATCGTTGAATTCGCAGGATTAAATTCAAATAAAAAACACTATATGTATATTTGGATTGATTTATTTTTGAGCTTATGCAAAATCACTTAAATATATAATAATTTTTTATGTATTATTATTATAAACTCATCGAGATAATTTATGGAAAAACAATTTATACAGATACACCTTATAAAAAAAAACAATTTATACAGATACTACAAATTTATCAATAAAAAGTTATGAATTAAGATAAAAATTACTTATTTATAAAGTTATTTTTTACTACTATAAGCTAGGTTAATCCAATTATGTAAAAAAAATATATATTAATCCAAACAGGCCTCAAAGAGTGTCGTTCATAATGTTGAAGTGTGCGTAATCTTTACACCGAAAGAAGTTGAATTGAAACTTGAAAGCAGGGCGATGACGTCGAAAGGTTCAACACCGCCTTATCAAAGTGCGGCCAGAATCTCTGATTCTCAATGTTTTCCTCAATACTCTGCTTCTCTCAAATGTCAGTTACTTGTTCCTCTTTTACCTCTTCAATTCTCTATGCTCTCGCATTTGATTTATGATGTAGCTGTTTTCTTTTTTTGGTAATTTGATTTATGAATTAAATCTTGAATTATTTTGAGGCTCATGTATGAATGATATATCAGCTTATAATTTGTCACTTGTTTTTACTTAAAAATGTTTTATTTGATTGGTAATATATCTTACGATTCATGATAAGATTCAATTTGCAATTTTGAAAGTAGATCTTCTGATTCTCGATTTGATAACTATTCTTTGAGAAGTGAAAGAAAAGTAATGAACAAAAAAATGAAGTATTGGAAGGACTTAAAGTGTATGATTCCGTGTTATTGTTATGAAGTAAGAGAAGGCACTTATGTTGGACCTTGTGCTAATATTCATGCAATTTTGAGTTATCTTACATTTTTTCCTTGACATTTCCAGGTTTAGAAGAATTTAATACGGATAAGAGTAAATGTCAAGAACATTTTGATGTTTACAAGGAGTGTAAGAAAAAGGAGGTACTAGAATCTTTAACGCTGTCTATTTCTTCTATTGTTTTAGGTTGCATATTTTGATTTGATTATAAATGGTGTCTTGGAATCATAGTATCCTAGTATATAATGCACCAGGCTACATTTGCTGCTGTAAGCGTGCTTCTCTGTGGTAATTGGTTAATTATAGTGAACAACACGATTGTGATTAGAATGAGCAGGAACTTTATTTTCAAGGTTATGTTTGTAAAACCACCTATCTCTTAAGCTTTGAGTGATAGATGTACTGCAGATTGCGTCTGCCAGTCCACTGAACTAACAATGCACCAAGCACAGGTGTAGAAGCCCTATAATAACCATTAACCAAACAACTCGCCATATCCCTTGCTAGCTTTCCAACTGTGAAATGGACCGTTGTCTTGAACTTATTGAGTCATTGGACCTAAAATATGGAATGTTACAAGAAGAGGTCGAGAGCGGGTGATGTGAGTCCTAATGTATAGATGCTGAGTATGAGGAACGATCACACTATACACTATTTATTTATGTTCTTAATTTTCACTCACCGGAGACTCAAAATCATCTCCTCATAGACCCTAACTGTGTTGTTGTGTCTGTGTTGTTTCGAAGTTTAACTGGTTTCTATTCACTTTGATGATGGATTCATCATCCATTACCATTACAATGTAACCGCTAATAGCATACAAATCTTATCAATTTTTGACCAAGCTATCCATTATCTTCATGTTACACATAACCAGTTTAGAAGTTCCATTACTTGATGCTGTGAGGTGCCAATGAAATTTTTCCTTGTGTAAATTTATCTGCTGTCTTTTGTCCTTCAGCCTTCAAAACTTTACGCAATCACGTAAGCCAGCTAGCTGAGTGGACATCTAACAGAAATGAACATAGCCTGTTAGATCACTATAATTCTGGAGTTACCATTGTAACTGGCTGCATAGTAGTCTAATGTTGATGTATATTGGATTCCTTTTTATTTTCTGACCATTTTCTAGTTGATCAGATTAGACACATTTTGTAATCTGGACTCCAATTGCTCAAATTGATGTTTGGACAATTGATATTTGAATAAATGTTTTGATGTTGTGGCGGTTAAGGTTTGAATAAATGACGAGTATGTGTTTTGGATAGACATGTATAGCTTCAGTTTGAGGGCATTTTGAATGTCGTCCTTATCTTCAGTGTTGTGTTGTTCTCTTCCTTGTAATTGGCCTTTTTTTCTTACTTTTGGTCTTATAATAATTTACCTTGCCTCCAGACTTGAAAATAAACCCGAAACTTCCTTAATCTCTCCTAAACATACATTGAATGAATTTTGTTGCAATACTTATTGTTCTGTTGACAGCTTGGTATCTATGTATATAATGTGATATAGTTGGAATCAAATGAAATTCACTAAATAATAGTGTGTTGAAAAAAGCTTTTGATTCTTACTATCCCAGACCCAGTGTTTTCATGCAGACCATGGCGGAAATCCAAAAACCGGCCATTTTAGGCCATCATATCCGCCATGGTGCTGCCATCCTTCACAAATTGGCCATGTCGGCTGTTAAAAAATCCGCCATGGCTGGTATTTAACAACACTGCTTGAGCCCACTTGTCGGACTCAAATAAAATTCACCCAATAATAAAAGAATGTGTTGGAAGTGATCTCAAAATGTGTATTGCTGCAATATCTCATCCATATTAATGTATTGGAACTTTAGTTGTCTCTTCCTGTGTAATTCAAACATTTGACAAGTATATGATAGCTAGTATCAAATATTATTTTTAGAATTGTTTCTTAGTGTAATATCATTGCTAAATAATGCTTCATGAAATATTTTCACTATCAATTCCATTTCCTTGTTTTAACAGAGGGAGGCACGATTGGAACGTAATAAAAGTCGGTCCTTATTCTCGTGAAATCTTGGCAGAGTTTCGCTTATTGTGTCATAGGTAACCAAGTTATAGAGTTTACAAGTATCAGTGGTTCATAAATGGTAATGTTAGCCATTAAGGTTATAAAGTTATCTGAAGCAATGACAAGAAGGTTTTGGAATAAACTTGTAAATGGTACTCTACACTGTCGTCAATTCTGCATCAGTACAAAATTTAGTTTCCAATAAATTTATTGTTTACTGCAATATGTTGTTCCACTGAAAACTTGTTGACCTTTGGATACTAAAATTATTACTGTGATGCATGAAATCTCTCTCTCTCTCTACTGACTTTTGTGGTGCAATAATAGTATATGCTTGAGAGCAGGTTGTCTCCCGTGGACATTTCACTGGAGGAGGAAATGTTAAGATCTACACCCTACAAATATTTTTTAATGATTGATTTGCATAAAAAAAATGAAATGGATGGCTTAGATTCAACTAGACCCTCAGAGAGGATCCAGTCTCGTATATGCTTTCCTTGAATAATACTATCTCTATTCCTTTTAAGTATTTAAAAACGTCATATTTATCGTTTTTATTTAACTGTCCATTTGTATTTTAAGGGTACGATTTGTCAATTGTATCATTTGTCAATTACTTTTATATTTTTTAATAAAACTAATTAATGCTATATATTTAAAAAATTAAGTTTTTTTAAAAAAAATATTTGGTACATAACATACTAAATTTGTTTTTATGTACATAAAATATTATAGGTGGATTAAAATTAGGGTATAATAGGAAGATAAAGTGCAAAATACATTTTTTTTAATTTAGTGTTACTATTCTAAATGGATACTTAAAAAGGAACAGAGTGAGTATTGCAGTGTGGAGCATGTTGCTTTTAACGATGCGCTTGACTTATTTGTTACCTCTTTTCTTGATTATTAAATTAACTAGATAACCCTGGGATGTCAACAAGATGGGAAATGAGCGGGGAATACTTTACACACAATTTTCCACCATTTGAAATGATTCCCAAGGTTTTTAAAATCTAATTTTTACATCAATGAAATTTTGGCCAAGTGAAATCGAAACGTTGATTCAACTCGTAAACTCGTATTAAAATAAATATATATATATATATATAATATATATTTTAAATTATTTAATTTTGAACATAATATAAAATTAATAATTTTACTTTTGATTTAAAAATTTAAGTGTTATGGATATTAATTAAAGAAAATATGACAAAATTAATATATTATTAATTTTAAATATGGATATTAATTTTAAATATTAGATAATTCACGCTTAATTGATTTTATCTCATTCTCATTAGTTAAATAGCTCAATTGGTAGGGACAATGGCATTTTATATGCAGGAGCCGGGATTCGATCCCTGGACACTCCACTTATTCACCTTATAGGTGAATTTTCAAGCCACTAGACTACCTGACCAAAAAAAATATAAAAAAAAATATGACTATAATCATGCATTTCAATAACAAATAACACAATAATTATATGTCCATCAATACATCTCGTAAAGAAATAATATCTCTATTATTTTTTTTACGTATTAAATATGACTCATTAAATCATGCATATCATGTGAGATTGAATATTATATATGATTGAAATACAATGTAATTGTATATTTTAACCCTTATTGTTTTATTTTGTTTTCACCGAACCCCTATTATATTATGCATTTTTTTTTGACAATATTTATATATCTATTATTTATCAAATAACCTATTATATCTAAATGTTCACAAATCTTAATTCAATTAACAGAAATGTCAAAATTTTTAGGTCGGGCGTCATTTCATCTATCTACCATAAAAATTTAATATTTTTAAATAATCGCATAAAATTTTGCAATATTATATTATTTTATCAAAATATAATTACTTATTTGTTTTGTTTCTCACTTTTTTTTCATATATTCTTTTTGTCTTATTTTATTTTATAAAAAAAAACCGCACACGTGCATAAAAAGTAAGAAATGTGATTGGGAACACACGAGTACTAAAAATTATTATATGTCTAACTCTTAATGCACTCCCTTTGTTCTTCCGTCCCGTTAAAAAATTTCTCTTTTTAGGATCGTTGAATAATTGATGTACTTGGTATATAATATAGACAAGATAAATAATTATTCAACTATGAATTTTTGCTTATAAAAAGAACATAGAGAGTATACCATTATAGAATATAATCACAAGTGTCAAAAATGGTTACTCCTATGATTATTAACATATACTATTGTAAAAAATTAAGGGTTTCTCGAGATATGATATCATATTTTATTGTACAAATGCTATTGTATTTATTACTAATATGATAAAATTGAAATTGACAAAAAATAATTAAATTTTTTAATTGTTAGGTGAAAACATGCGAGTTTAAATGGAGTTAAATCTTTTAAATTCATTTTGACTTCTGATTTTCCTCAAAATAATTTCAGCTCTGATTTAACACAAAAGTCATACCTAAAATGTAAAATTCACAGAGTTTTCGATTTAAAATGAGATTTTAACAGCCTTGATTAAAACAATTTAAATTTTAATTCCCTAAGAACACATTCAACTCTGCAGAGAATTTGTGTTTCTACATAAGTAAAAAATATCGGTGGATGGAATGAATGTGTGGAAGTATGTATGATTTCTATGTTTTTAGAAACCAGACAGAAACTTCCATATGAAAAGCAAATAATTTCATATTATAATTACTTCGAATAAAGCATGAGAAACATTGCGTGGACGACGACCTTTTTGTTTGTCGGTAAAATTATCGATGCTTCGCATAATGCGTTTTAGGTAATGGGTTATTCGCACAGCACCTCCAACTCAAAAAAAACTCTCACTTACAGGTATCTGAACAATATATTCTTCCTGTTGCTTTTACCGAACATTGAGAACCATCAATTCGCCCCTTCGCGTGAAGCAGTTTCTTGCCTTTTACTAGCTTAATGCATGCTCCATCGAGTAGAGTACGAGAGAAAATGACTCTTTGAGAGAAAGAGAGCGTGACTCAGATAATTGGTTATTCTTAATATGAACAATAGAATGGTTTGAGATCTAATTCTATTGAAGTAGTTGAATTTGTTAGGATTATTTGTTCTCTTCAATTTCCAATGCAACCGAATAGTGAGATTAATCTAATAGGAGACTATTTTTAACACCAATACTAAATCACCAAATTTGTACCGGTTAAAGTATAAAAATACAGTTTATTTTTTTTGGAAACACGCTTCTAAAATGCAGCTTTTTTTTTAAACACATTTCTTATAGTATATTACTGTATTTTAACAAATTTGAGTATATTGGGGACGAACTAAGAAATTACAATTTGTACTATTTAGACGAGCACTTCAGAACAATTCACGGCGGTATTGATGAAATTGAAACATGGAGATTTTAAGCGATGTTAATAGATCGCCACTATATTAAAAGGGTATTTGTCCTAATTTTTAAACTTAAAAATTACTTTAAAATTAAACAGAAAATAACAGATTTTGAAAATAGGCAAAATTTGAAATATACTTTTAATCTGAAACTTGTTTGGTAAAACAGTTTTCAATTTTTAATTAATAAAATAGTTTTTTTTTCAACTATCTATATACCAATTTGGACCGATTATATTGTTTGACTCAGTTAGGTTTTAATATTATTCATTTAAGACCAATTATTAGTTGGTTCAATGATGATTGACGCTGAACTTGGTAGGGAGGACACGGTTCGATTTCCCGCAACTGCGTTCGGGAAGGGCCTCGAACCACTTGATGCCAGAACTGACCCCGAACCAGATTCAACTGATGGTGAAAAAAATATTATTCATTTAGGACTAAAAGTAAATAAATGATTTATTGTGATGTTTATGTAAAAAAAAGAAACATTAAATATAATTATAATATTTTTACACATTTAAATAAATCATATTGTAATGTTAATTTATTAACCTGGCCAGGGACGGAATCAGAAAAAATTATTGAGGGTGGTAAAAATATAATATCTGATAAAAAAATTCTACTCTTTAATAATTGCATACACCTTAGTTTAATGGCAAATAAATTTGAGACCAAAATTTAGGTACCGTTTGGCCTAATTTATTTTATATTTTTTTATTGAATAAAAGGAGAAATTAAACTAGGCCAAACAGATTTTCAATAGGCTCTTGATAGAAAAAAGTACTTAATTTTCATGAATAAAATACATATATAAAAGACTTTTGAAGCTAAAATAAGCTCTTATTTTTACTTTTAGCTTTCAAATAGCTTTTTAGACTTAAAAAGCCAGGACAAACGGACCCTTAATACAGATATCGGACTAGACACAGACATGACACATCAACACCAATAATAATTTGAGAAAATAAAATAATTTAATATAATTGTAAGTGTCGGTATTGTGTCGGGTCTGACACTAACACACGTCTAATCCAAAGAGTGTCCGTATTTTTCATAGATTATAACGTATTAAAATAATCATGCTTAGAAAATAAAATTTACAAACATTGCACATAATAGTTAGTACTCCCTCCGATTCTAAATATAAGCAAATTTTTACCTTTTAAATACATTGAAAAAGTAATGTATCTAGATTATATTATTAACCAAATATATTACTTTTTCATATTATTGACCAAATATATTATTTTTTCAATGAATCTAAAACGTTAAAATTTGTTTATAAATAAAACCGGAAAAATTATAATATTATGACAAATTAAAGTATATATAGCCTTGAGTATTATCCATCAAAATCCATCCAAGATTTGCACTCATGTGTCAAGATTAGCACTCATGTTTCAAGATTAGCAATCATGTTTCACAACTAGCTATCTCCTCGCGCCCATCAACCTCCTGTTCTAGCCTCTGTGCTTAGTTGTTGTCTCCTCTCATGGATGGTTACTGAGTCTCTGCTGCTTCCTACCTTCGTTTCAAGGATTCTCTCTCGCAAATCCGATCATACCACCCACCAGGTTCTGAATCTGCTGCTCTAGGCTTTAATTTTCTTTTTTCTTGCTCCTCCTTCACACCATCGTGCTTCTTGCTCCTCTTTCTTCCTCCCTGTTCTTTCCTTTTGCACCCTCTTTCTTTTGATACCTGCAATCATGGAAAACCAATCAATTCCTAACACAAATAATAATAACATCAACAACATGACCAACAACACATCAAACTTCCAATCCTACCTCACAACACCTCAATCCCATTCTGAAAATAGAAACACCAACAACATCAGAAATATCCATAACCAAAGCTTGTTCATCACCACTCCCAACCCCTCTGCAAATTGGTCCTCTCCACCCCAAGACACCCACCCTAATGATATTCCTGAATCCTCTACGGCTAGAAATCACACACCCCCACCAAATTCTATCCCAAGATCCTATCTTTACCCAGAATCTGTCATCAATGAGGGAATTCAAGCCTGCAACATCAGCATCATAGGAAAAATCATCACAGATAAACCGATCCATGTGAACTCTATTCAAAACGGCTTGGAAAACATTTGGGGTGCACCAGCAGGATTAAAAATCCAAGAACTAGGGGGCAAGATTCTGCAATTCTTCCTAACCGACCCAGCTGACAGAGACAGAATTCTCCTAGGAAACCCTTAGATCTTTAGAAATTCTTGGTTAATTGTTAAGCAGTGGGACAGAGAAACAGATATCCAGGCTATTGATTTTGATCATGTTCCAATTTGGGTACAGTTATGGGGTCTTCCCCCTCATTGCAAAACCAAAAAAATGGGAGAGAGCATTGGGGCTTTGATGGGCAAGGTTGAGGCATCAGAGTTCTATGAGTATCCAGGGAAAAGGGTCATAATCAAGATCAGGGTTGCTATCAATATTCACAAGCCCATTTTGTCTAGAATCCATGTTGGAAACCCCATAGATGGAACATGCTGGGTGGACTACAGGTATGAGAAGCTACCTCAAGTGTGTTTCAATTGTGGCATGATTGGCCACATGGATAAGCTGTGTCGTAATCAGGCTCTCCAGTTAGATACTCTGGCCCCTATAGGTCCTTGGATCAGATCTACACAATATGGAAGGAGGAAAATGGAGGAAAAGGATAGGAAATACTATAGTAACCCATCCCATGCTAAGAATTTTGGCCAATACAGTCCTCCAGTCCCATCTGATTTACTAGAAAAATTGGCAGCCATGAAAGTCAGCAATATGCTGAATAATCAACCTGACCAACAGACTCATCAGTACAACTCTAACCCACCCCCCTCTGGGAACTACTCACCTATGGAAGGAATTCAGCATCAAGTAACAGCAAAGACAAACCATAATCAGAGAATTAACAATAGCTCAGAGATAACACAGAAGGATAATAAAACAGACCATGCTAAGCTGGAACAAGCAAACCAGGTTAAAAGACAAAAGCTTGAAGACAACTCAAGGGTAGGCTCTGCTAAGCAGGCCAGCCCACGGCCATGAAGATAATCTCTTGGAACTGTCAGGGATTGGGGAATCCTAAGACAGTTAGGGCTCTCAAAAAGCTCATCACTACCCACCAGTCTGATGTTCTTTTCCTCATGGAAACTAAGCTCTTGGATAATCAGTATCACTTTCTAAACTCTTTTAAAGACACCTACTCTGCTCACATTATAAATTGCTCAATTTCTGGTGGCGGCAGAGCAGGGGGTCTTGCTACTATTTGGAATCATTGTACCTTAAATTTGAATATTAATGGTTGTGATTTGAACTATATTGATATGTGTATTACTACCCCCTATATCCCCACTGCATGGAGGGCTACTGGCCTATATGGCTACCCTCAATCCCATAATAAGTTCCTTACTTGCCAATTGATTAATGACTTATCTTCTATTAATGTTTGCTCTGACTGGTTATTGTTTGGGGATTTCAATCTTGTCCTCTCTAATGAGGAAAAATTAGGGGGTAACACCCTGGAACCAAACATAACTAACAATTTCATGAACACCTTAAGTCACTGCGATCTAAATGATCTTGGCTACAATGGCAGTATTTACACTTGGGATAACAAACATCAGGGCTCTCACCATATCAAATCCAGATTGGACAGGTTCCTAGCTACATCTGATTGGATTAATAAGTTTCCAAATTATGTCAACAACCACCTTGTGAGATATAAATCCGATCACTGCCCCATCCTCCTTGATTTTTCTAATCTCACCAGCTCCAGAGTAAACTATAACAATTCTTATCAAAAGAAGTTTGAACAGATATGGACTACAGATGATCAACACATGGATGTGGTTAGGACGGCTTGGCAACACCATCAGGGCAGTATTGACAATAAACTCTACAACACTCTCAATGCCTTACACTCTTGTGGAAGCAAAACGTTTGGCATTATACCTAGAAGGATCAAGGAAACTCAACAGGCCCTTCACTCCCTCCAAACCCAAGCTGATAACCCTGATCTAGACCAACAAGTATCTCACCTTGAAAACACTCTAGATGATTTGCTTGAAAAGGAAGAGATGTGGTGGAGTCAAAGGGCAAAAACCCTCTGGATCACTCATGGGGATAAGAATACCAAGTTTTTTCACCAAAAAGCCAACCAACGTAGGAGGAAAAATAAGATTGAAGCCATAAAGGACCAAATGGGTAACATTCATACTGATAGGACAAATATTGAAGACATCTTTCTGAACCATTTCAAGACTCTGTTTACTACTCAGAAACCTACAAACATTGCAAACATCACTAATGTGGTCCAAAACAGAATCAACAATGATATGTATGATCATCTGGATAGGGACTTTACTAAGGAAGAGGTTATCACTGCTATCTCAGATATGAAAGGTTTGGCAGCCCCTGGCCCTGATGGGCTCCCAGCTAGGTTCTATCACACGTATTGGGATATCATTGGTGCTGACATCACCAGGGAAGCTCTCCACATCCTCAATAACAAAGGCAGTCCCGCCCCTTACAACAACACTCACATCTGCCTTATACCCAAAACCAACAATCCCATTTACCCTAGTGATTTTAGACCCATTTCTCTTTGCAACGTGACTCTAAAAATCATAACCAAAACCATTGCTAATAGGCTCAAACCTATCCTTCATGAGATCATTTCTCCTAACCAGAGTGCTTTCATCCCAGGGAGACTTATCACTGACAACTCCCTGATTGCCAATGAGATTTTCCACTACCTATCCCATACCAACAGACACAATGGTTTTATAGGTATTAAGACGGATATGGCTAAAGCCTATGACAGATTAGAATGGGACTTTCTTAATGAAACCCTCAGAGCTATGAATTTCCCCCCTAACCTCACCAACACCATTATGCAGTGTGTTAAAACTGTCACTTTTTCTATCCTTATTAATGGGCAGCCTACCAATAATTTTTGTCCTGAAAGGAGGCTTAGACAGGGAGACCCCCTTTCCCCCTATCTCTTTATTATTTGTGCTGATGTCCTTTCCACCCTTATCTCTAATGCCCAGGATAATAAGCTCATTCATGGGGTCAAAATTGCCCCTAGAGCTCCTGAGATCACTCACCTGTTTTTGTTGATGACAGTCTTATGTTCTGTAGGGCCAATGAAAAGGAAGTCAACCAAATGAAGGAGATCATCAACACCTACCAGCAGGCTTCTGGTCAACTGGTTAACTACAATAAGTCTGAGATCATCTATAGCAAAAAAGTTTCTCAAAGTAATAAACAAGCAATCAACCAAATTCTTCCTATGGCTGTGGTTGATCACTTCTCCAAGTATCTAGGACAACCCACCTTTGTTGGGAGATCAAAGATCCAAACATTCAGCTACATCCAGGACAAAGTCTGGAAGAAATTAAAGGGATGGAAAGAGAAGAACCTATCATTTGTAGGAAGAGGAACCCTTATAAAAGCAGTGGCCCAAGCTATCCCTACTTATCTTATGAGTAGTTTCCTTATTCCCAAGAGCCTCTGCCATCAGATTGAGAGTATGACCAGTAAATTTTGGTGGGGAAGCAATGTTGACAAAAAGAAGATTCACTGGGTTAATTGGAAGAAGACTTGTAGGAAAAAAGACAATGGAGGGATGGGTTTCAGGGACATAAACTGCTTCAATCAGGCCCTCCTAGCTAAGCAAGGGTGGAGAATAATGACTGAACCTGATTCATTGCTGGCCAAGGTCTTTAAAGCTAAGTATTTCCCTACTTGTCATTTCCTTCAAGCAAAACAAGGGCGTAGGTCTAGCTATTCATGGCAGAGTATTATGAAAGCAAGCTGGATTTTGAAAAGAGAGTGTATCTGGCTAATTGGCAATGGTCAGAATACCAATATTTGGACTGACAGATGGCTTCACCCCCATGGTGAAAAAGCCACTTGGACCCCTAGACCTGAGAACACTAATGTGGATAAAGTTCGAGACCTCATTAACCCTGTTAGTAAGGATTGGGACAGGCATATAATCTCCAAAACTTTCTTTCCTATAGAAGCTGAAGCTATTTATCAAATTCCATTACCTAACCCCATTAATGAAGACCAGATTAGTTGGCAAGGAACCAAAGATGGTACATATACGGTAAAATCTGGCTACAACGCCCAGATTGATTGGGAAAGCATCAAATATGGTCAGGGTCAGACCAGAAACAATGACAAGGAAGCTCAGCTGTGGAAAAACCTATGGAAGACAAATGTTCCCCCCAAGCAAACTCACCTGATATGGCGCATCATCCACAACGCCATTCCTATCAAACCCAACCTCATCTCTAAAGGTATTATGTGTGACTCTCTCTGCCCTAGGTGCAACAATGCAACTGAAAGCCTAGATCATGCTTTTCTTCACTGTGATTGGGTTAGACAACTCTGGTTTTCCTCCCCCCTAACTATTTCCACCACCAACATACAAACTCATTCTTTTGGTGACTGGCTAAAATACATGATTCTACACACTAACAAAGAAAGCATTCAGATGATTTATTCCATTACCTACAGCATTTGGTTTACCAGGAATAAAATGGTCTTTCAGAACATCAACATACCTGTTTCCGAAGCTTTGAATCAAGCTCTCCAGCATCTCCGCGAGTATCACCACCACGATACCGGAACCCGTCCAACTTCTTCTTCTCCGACCGCCTTAGGTAACCGGAACGACATTAGCTGGAGTCTCCCTCCACGGAACTTCCTTAAACTTAATGTTGACGCTCACCTTCATGGTAGCGGCCATTGGGGATTCAGAATGATTCTTCGGAGTGATGACGGCCGCTGCGTCGGATCGATGACTAAGGTTCTCAAGGGTTGGGAAGATGCAACGTTGGCCGAGGCGGTTGGCATCAGTGAAGCTGTAAATTGGATTGGTAATCAGAAGCTTAACCATGTGATTATTGAAACCGATGCCGAAATCATTGTCAAATCGATTCAGAAGAAGATCTTCCCACGCAAGATGTGGGGTAACATTGCTCGAAGCTCTGCTAGGGATTTGGATGACCTCTCTCACGTGTCTATTCAATGGGTAAACAGGAAGGGAAACAAAGTAGCTCATGCTCTGGCCCGTCATGCTATGGTTGAGCCCAATAAATTCTGGCCCAATAACTTTCCTAATTTTATCTTGCCCCATATCCCGGATGTAACCTAATTTTGCTCTCTGTTATATAAGTTTGTTTTGATTCAAAAAAAAAAAAAGTATATATAGCCTTGTGAAAAAGAAAGGAAATATCACTAGATTGAGAGACAAAGGGTGGCAGACTATCAATTTATTTTTAAAGGTAGGGGTGGCAGTGGCCAGTGGGTGGACAGATCCGCTGACCCACCCGAAAACCGAGTAAACCGTAAAAAACCCTGTGTAAATGGGTGGGTCGGTTCGGTCAACGGGTCTGAATTTAGTCAAAATCGGTTTTACACAGTTTAAATCGGTCCGGTTTGGATGTAAATTACAGACTCATGGGTAACCGATCCGGTCCGAAAATCTATACATAATATCATTATTAATACTGAATACTGCCATACTACCACTATTTTCGTTTCAGTGGAATAGTAAATAGGATATTATTGCCTATAGGCTAAATAAAGGCTATATATCTGACTTTTGTACTTTTTAGTATAGTACTTTTAATTTATTTTTCTTTGAAAGTTGATAAGTTTTACCGTAAAACTAAAAACGTATACTACTACCTACTCACAAAGCTAGCAACACTATCTCTCCTTCATTACATTATTTTTAGTATTACTTTTACTTGTTTTTAAATTCATTCTTCATGTAACACCATTGCAAGATCTAATTCATTAAGATCCATTCTTCATCGTTGCAGCCAACAACACTATCTCTAATTTATTAAGATCTAACATTGCTCCTAGATTGTGATTTGTATCTCTATTGTTCCATTCTGTCTAATCATCTTTTGGCCTCTCATCTACACCACCATCTTCTTGTTCTTCTTCTTCTCAAATCCCAGTATTTTCATGTTTTTGTTACAATTTTTTACAAGTTTTCATTTTTATGTCTTTTGACATACATTTATGATACTATTTTTTTTTTTCATTTGGATGTTTAGTGATATAGATCTGAACCTTTCTTGTATTTTCACCATTCATCTTGGTTCTGGATTTTTTTTTTATTGTTTGAGTTCTTATCCACATGAACCCAACCGGTGAAAACCGTTATCCGACAAACCCGAGACCCGGAAAACCGAAGCAAAAAAGGGTCGGAATGGGCCTAGAAACAACAACCGTGGTTTGGGCCGGATGGAGGTTTTGGGTCCGAACCGACCCTACCTGGCCCATTGTCCACCCCTAAATACTATGTATACATAAGGATAGTAAAGTAGTACTATACATATGAAGGGTGGCGGCTGCCCCTTTTCAGCACTACTTAGTTCCGTCCCTGAACCTGGCCCTGAGATCACATCATCAATTTATCATGTGTCATACAACTAATAATAATATTAAAATAACTTTGCAATTTAGCTGAACATGTTAATTGAATACTAGTATAAAAATTATTTTATGTTATGTGTGTGCATATTTTATTTTCTCAAATATAAGAGAATTGTGGAGGTACAAAAATATTTTTAGGATAGCAATCGTTAGTTGGTTCAATGATGACCATAGTTCGATCCCCGCAACTGCGATCGGGAGAGAGCAGGAACCACTTGATGCTAGAACTGACCCCCGAAGTAGAAGTATTGATTGACTAACTAATTTTAACTTTTCTATAAATTATTTTTAGATTCATGTTATGAGGACTCCTCCTAGTAAAATTTCAACTCTATTTTTTTATGACATTTTCAAGACTTGCATACCTAAAAATATTTGTGTAACCTTATAGGTTTCTTTCTTTTTGGGCTTTAATGGTCTTTCTCTACCCCAAGAACAAAAAAAAAGTATTATATTTTTTGGCAAAATTACATCGGGTCATTTATCTTATTTATTTGTAACATTTTAGTCATTTAATTTTTTTTATTACATTTAAGTCTTTTATCTAATGAAATTTGTAATACTTTAGTCCTTTATTTTTTTTATTCACATTTTGATCATTTATCTTTTGTAATATGCACATATAAACTCTTTTTTTTATTAAAAAAAGCTGAAATGTTATTTTTTAAAATATTTTACGCCTTCTTTTTTCAAAGTGCTGGCAAAGATTTCAATTTTCACCAATCGTTAGTTGGTTCAGTGGTGATTGGCGCTGAATTTGGTAGGGAGGACCACGGTTCGATCCCCCGCAACTACGATCGGGAGGGGGCTGGAACCACTTGATGCCAGAACTGACCCCCGAACCAGATTCAACTGGTGGTGAAAACCAAAAAAAAATTTCAGTTTTCTAAATAAAAGGGTTTACATACGCATATTACAAAAAGATAATGGATAAAAGATCAATTTTGCCTTTATGTTAAATAAAAATAATAAATAAATCCAATTCCTTAACTATTCGGGCATACCCGACCCGTCTAGATCCGAATGTGAGTTACAAACTTACAATTGCACATTCTTGTTGCAGAGAGGAAGAAGAAGAAGAAGAAGCAAAAACCAAAAACAATGGAACACAAAGAATTGAACCTTCTCAATCAAGCATTAGGGCTTCACAACAACATCAACAATCTCTACGGTAGCTTCGTTCTTGTAGAAGACTCTGTTGACACAAGCGCTGCTTTTGTTCTTCATCAAATCCTCAAGCACTCATTCTCTTCTCACCCTTCTTCATCCGTTATCTTCCTCGCTCTCTCCCACCCTTTCTCCCACTATGATCGAATTCTCAGAAAAATTGTAACTTCCTCATCTCTATAACTCTTTGCATTTGCATTTATGTTGTTATTTTGTTTTCAAGTTCCTGATTTTTTGTTTTTATTTTCATTTTTGGGAACTGGGTATTTATTGTTTTGATTGAAATGTTCAATTTTTGTTGTTTTTTTTGCATACGGGTTGTTTAGTCTTGAGTGAATTCCCAAGCCTGGAGCTTTTTGAATGACATTTTGATTAAGATGTCTGTTTGGATTGACTTATTTAAGTTTATCAACTGCATAAGTTTTGTGTGGTTGATTGGAAGAATTTATAAAAAGAAAATAGCTTATGACAATTTTCATAAGTTTTTTTCAACTTATTTTCATAAGTTCTCCAAGATAGCGTATGCAAAACATCTTATAATAATATATATAAAAAAAAAAATTATTTTACATTATCTTTTGCTATAGAAATAGCTTATGTAGCTTATACATAAATGCTTATCATGATAAGCGGTCGTGCTATAAGTTGCAAATAAGTTGTTTATTCAAAGAAGAACTCAGTATTTATTTGATTGAATTGAATCCAATTATAACTACAATTATGATTCATATTACTTTAGTAACTGTAAATACTAGATAATTCAGAGTTTGACTTAGAGTTGAGTAAAATTTGACTTAGATTGTTCGAGCTAGGAATTGAATACGGTATTCCCAATTGATATTTTGCATATGGGTTTTGGCTATGATGTTATATGGTGTTGTTATTTCTTTAATAATGATTATTTGGGGTCATGCTTATTTTGTAGTGTAGTTAGTTTCTTGTGAAACTAGTACTCTTGTGATTGGATGATATACTGAACTGACAAAATATGCAAGCACATATGAGTATGTGATTCAATTGAAATCTAGTGCTTTTAAAGAGAGTAGTGCAAAAGAGGACAATGCAGAGCAATTCTTGTATTGCATGATCATGTTGACAAAGGCACAAGAAATTGAATTTTAATAATTATTCACTAGATAGTATAAATAAGTTTTACGAATACGCATACTTCCTGTCATAAACATATTGTATAACAGTGAAATATTATTGGAGGTATTGATAATGTATAGTTGTTACAAATTAAAATGTTAATATTCTAATAAACTCAGCAAGGGTTTTGTTGTCTTTAATTGCTTGTGTTTATAGACAATATCACACTATGTTCTCAGATTGCTTATGGTTAGGGACTGTGATAGTTGCATTATCTGTTTGTTATAAACTTGTGTTTACTTTCTGTCCCTAATACTTGGTTTCCGTTACATTCTAGTCAGCTGTTTATCAGATTATTCTGCATTATCTCGATATATTTATTTTTCTTGGTGGATTGTGTTTGACAATCTTCTTGGGTTCCTGTCGTAGGGTTGCAACTTGGCTGCTCAAAGAGATAATAAGAGATTCTTTTTCATTGACATGCTAATGTTGCAATTTCCAGGTGAGAAAATCAGGTATAGTTGTTGACTTGTTTCATTACTTTCACTGACCTTATGTCTAAGTATACATTTGACAAGCATAAAACGTTTTCTGGGAAAACTACTGATACATAGTAGGGATTTGTTCTCTTCTTAGAAAACTTGCATTGTTCTTAAAACATATTCTTCTTTAAACTTTGTCCATTCCTTGCAATTACATGAAACTAAGAATGGAAAAACATATTCTTCTTTAAATTTTGTTCATTCCTTTGATATAGTTCACTGCAAAAACATTAAAACTGTGTGTAGAGGATAACTCAAATAGAATATATATAGTCGAAATGTGAGTACATTGGATATAGTTCCTAATTTTTTACACCCCCCAATGATATCTCAAACTTCATGACAGTCTAAAAAACCGGGGATGTTATTAGAAAAATTCTTTTCATTACAGTTTAGATTGTAATTGTACAACTTTTAGGGTCTGCAAATCTGCACCTCCGTATGCCAAAAGGCCTCGTCACTTTCTCAAATGGCTAGATAATAGATAGCTTCTCTCTAATCCTGTAACTTATAATCATGTTGGTAGGAACCTGAAGAGAATGAAGTAAAACAAAATAGAAATATGTTGTATATTAGTGGAATCAAGGGCAGTATAAAAGTGATAACAGACCCTGAGTATAGTAATACAGAGAACAAAAATCGAAAGAAAGAAGATAGTATAAACTTAGGAAAATAGAGTGCCTAATCTCTCCCAAAAGTCCCAACCAATTCCAACATTCCTCCTGTAATTAGTAATCTCTCTAAATATCTGTGTGCTCTGAATTGCAGACAATACTTCCCTACTACAAACTCGGTAGTTTGTTACATCATGAAGTACTCCTTAGTCCTTACTCTCTCTACTCTCTAGAGTATGATTCTTTTCATCGCACCTCTTCTATCTCCTCACATCAACACCCCTCCTCAGAACACCACTTGTCCTCGAGGTGAATGTAAGGACAACAACCAACCAACAACAAAAATTGTGATGTTAGTAAATTGTGATATTTCATTCTAGTGTCTGATATACATGACTGATTAATATCATTGTAATTGATGACTAGGTGAAGGAAAACCAAATGATGTTGGGTTTGCTGCTGTATTTGAGAAAATAGAAAGAGTGATCAAGGCATTACCTCAAGACAACTCAAAATTTGTTACTATAATGATAGATGATATCTCTTTTCTTCAAGTTGCTGCTAATGGATCTTCAAATGACGTTTTAGACTTCTTGCATTATTGCTATACGCTAACATCAGAATATGTAAGAAAGTATTAACTTGACTCTTTTTCAAATAATTCCAATTTATTTATTTTTTGTTCTTTATTTATCTATTCCTATCACAGGGTTGTGCATTCGTTGCACTTGACCATAAGGATATTTATTTGGATGAAGAGAAGCCTGCTATTATCTCGGAGATGGAGTACCTTGCTGACATTTTGGTCAAGGCTGAACCATTGGCCACTGGCTTGGCAAAAGATGTACATGGACAGGTATAGTTAGTTGTAGTATCTTTCTACATAATAAGTTCATACTTAAGCTGAATATGTGATTCTACATATATTTTGAAAATACTGTTAGGGTTCACACGCCTTACAAGTTGTCTGTATCATGTTTGATCTTTCAATTCTCTTTCTATCCCAATGACCAAGAAATAGTATTATCTTGAATTATGTTGTGATACCGGAAATAAGTAATCGATGCTTTTTTTTTTTGACCAAGTAATCGATGCTTTTGTTTACACTAATTCCTGTGATTTATATTTATCCATCATGATTATGTTTTGTTGGTCATCTTATGCAGTTGATGGTGTTACATAAGCAACATGGAATTTCGCCCGTTAAGATTCACAACTTTCATTTCAAGATCAAGGAAAATAGCATCGAGTGTTTTTATCCAGGCACAAAAATCTAGTGCTATCAAAATGCTTGTACAAATAGCTTTGTAATCTTGAAAAGAGAGAATGATAGCACATTTTATGTTGAAGTTCTTGCATTTGAAAGAATGTTATTCTTTATTTTCAATTAGAAACTTAATTATTTTAGCACACTTTTCAGATTCGTTCATTAACAATTTTACAGATCCAGTTTTATCTTATTTTTCTCTCTTCTAGCATAATCATAATATTCTTCATGAAAAAGCTAAAACTATTATTTAACACATAAATCCCTTTTATCAAATAATGACCGTAACACAATTAACTAGCTAAAACTATATATTTTCAATTAGAATATCACCTGTATTTTTTTTTAGATTTGTGATATTGACACTATCATATATTTTTTGTACAATAATTTAGATGGTTAAGCAATTCAAAATACATGTATAGGTTGTTATGTTTAATATGTAGTTAATGGATTTAAGGAAGTGTTAATTGATAATGAATGAATAATTTGGTGGCTTGATATTTATAAATTGTTAAAAGTTCTATGAACAATAGTATTACTTGTCTTTACAACTAAAATAGTATTATTACTTGTCTTTACAACTAAAACAATGATCCAATCAGGGTTGATTAGGGAGAGAAAGGAAATTGGATGTTAAAGCTTTGAAACTCAATTTATTTAGTGGTCCCTAAATTTCTATTTAAAGGTGACGATGACCATGCTGGTCTTAGTTGAAGCTTTGAGTGATTTTCATGTATTGGTCCATCTAAAATCACATGCCACACTTCTCCAACATAAGAATGGCCTTTAATTTTACTATCAATATACCATAAATTACATTGTTTATGCCAGACATTCAATTCTAAAAAAAAAAGCTATTAACATTCTTCTCTACTTAAAATTGAATACAAAATAGGACTTGTTGACCACCTTAGTTTGTGTTGTTTGTTCTGTCATGAAAATGATCAAATGAGGGGAAGATAAAAGAGATGGGGAGGATGAGAAACTTATAATATAATCAATGAGCTTGTTTTAATTGAATGGTTGTGAAACATGATTCACCATGTGTGCTCCACCCTAGACTCGGCTAAAAAAAATATATACTGAAAAAGGATCATGCTAACTAGTACCCTGGGGACACTAGTTAAGGATACCAAAATGAGTAAATTTTGTATTGAATAGAATCATGGAGATGGCTAAAGTTGCTTTCTACTGAGGTACACTTACAGTTGAGAGTAAGTTTTTAATAATGATATAGACAACACTGAAAAATTAAATATATCCAAAGATATATATTTCTCAAATATTTTCATACCAATTATAAGATCCCATTTTTTGTTCATAAATGATAGACAATGATGGAGAAGAGAAATGAGAAAGACCACAGTTATTACAATTCAGATGGAGAAATAGCCAGTAGCCACATACATTTCTGACATGAAATGAAAGCAATTGTATGCAAAATCATTTGATCTGCCACTTATTTATTATACAATAAATATTACATAGCCTTGCAACAATATTCTTAAAACAAATACAACATCTTCATGCAAGAAAGTCCATGATTTTTTTCATGATAACTTCAAGCAAGAAAAGAAAGCCTCTTTCTTCTACTTTTAATTATTGGCATCCAAAACATGCAAAGTTTGGTATATAATATCAGCTGCATGCTCAATCTCCTGTTCTGTTATAATCAATGGTGGAACAAGCCTAACAACATTACCTTTTCCAGCTGTCAATACTAAAAGGCCAGAATTTCGGCAAGCGTCTACGATTGGTGATGCGGACACGTCTAAATCAATTCCAATAATGAGCCCCACACCACGAATCTCTTTCACATGGGGATTTCCTCCCAATTTCTGTTTTAGTAGTTCTTTGAAGTATAGACCTTTCTTTGATACATCAGATAGGAAATTCGGATTTGATATTTTGTTCAAAACTGCAAGAGCAGCACTGCAAATAAGAGGACCTCCTGCAAAAGTACTTCCATGGTCACCATAATTTATAGCGGAAGCGACTTTCTCCGTTACGAGGACAGCTCCAATAGGTAGGCCTCCGGCAAGAGGTTTGGCAAGTGTCATTATGTCTGGGAAGATTCCATAAGCCTCATGAGCCCAAAGAAATCCTGATCTACCTAAACCACATTGAACCTACAAATGAAACAATTGCAAATATGAAAAACTATTAACTAAATGAAACAATTTATATAGGTTATACATTAACATTCAAGCAGATAAACTATTTGTGTGGATTTACTATATTCAGTTAGTCACAGTGCTACATTCTGCTCAGCTCTCATTCTCATTCACTTTCAAATACAGTAATTGTTAAGAAATATATTTTTGGAAAAAAACACACTACCAATCATCTTAAGTTCTAATGTACTCAATGGTGAGATATTGTAATTTTGTTTACAAAGCAAAATCATTCAATTGAAAAATTAAAAGAAAGACACATTATTGCATGTCTGCCTTGGTTAAATATGCAAATTTCTGATATATTTTTTCTCCTTGAAATTTCCAAACACAAGATGATGCACTCGTTTACTGCCATAATCCCTCCGGAATGATTCATAAGCAATAGTTGAGTGAATTGCACATATTATGAATGATAATTAATCACATGACTTAATTTAATAATGTTTCTATTACCTAAACTACCTTGTAAGATAGTAATAATTGGTTCATTGAAAACAAAAGTTAAATCAAATGAGGGACATTTTGGAGGTATTAGCATTTAATAGGCTAAAAAGTTTTTAACCTTTGTTTATATTTTATTTCAAAATATATGGACTACTTTTTGCTTAAAAACCATTCCGAAGTGATAATAAGCACTGCAGAATACCAATTACCAAGATTAGATAGTGCATACCTCATCAAACACAAGAAGTGTCCCGGTTTCATCACAAGCATTTCGGAGAGACTGTAGAAATTCTTTTGTAGCACTATATATTCCCCCTTCTCCTTGGATAGGTTCCACAAAAACTGCAGCAATCTTGCCCTGCCGAATTAACTCTACAGCAGCCGGTGCATTTCCATACTCTAAAAAGTTCACTCCAGGCATAACAGGTTCAAAGGGTGTTCTATACTGCACTTTACTTGTCAAAGCAAGTGCACCCAGGGTTCTCCCATGAAAGCAATTGCTAAAAGCTATGAACTCAGTAGCGGGCACTTTCCCTTCAGTACATGTGTGTTTGTGATATTTTCTTGAAAATTTAATAGCTGCTTCATTTGCTTCAGTTCCAGAATTTGCAAAAAATACGCGATCAGCAAAAGAAGAAGCTACTAGTCGCTTTGCAAGTTCTACCTGCAGCAGTTCTAAACAAATTACAGATACAGACAGAAGGTATTATTGCAACGATGTGCAGACATATAACATAGATCTAAGATATGAACTCATAGAGATCAGCTGTAGATAATATTCAAATGAAAGCTGCATAGAACCACAAACATTCTTAATAGACCTTTTTCCGTATTCCAGTTTTCCTTCTGATAAATGGAAATACAAAGAGTGAAATAGGGATACAGAACCTGACGTCAATAGCCTCCAAAACAGAAGGCAATTTCATAACTTCAATGAAAACCCATTTGACCCTTCAATTTATTTATGCCTCCATAATTGGCACAAGTTATGGTGCATAAGCCATGTTTATGCACCGTGCATAAATACCTAAAATTGCTTAGCGCACCCCCCAGATTTCTAATGTACCCCCCAGATTTTTAGGGGGTGCACAAAGCATTTTGGGGGTGTACAAAGCAATTTGGGGGGTGCGCTAAGCAATCTGGGAGGTGCATTAAGCAATTTTCATTATTTATGCACGGTGCATAAGGAAAAAGCTTATGCACCATAACCACTCCCTCCATAATTTACAGTGCCAGCTAATTTTTTTAAGTTCCCCCTTCCACCTAAACATCCTTACCCAACAAATTAACCAACTTTTACCCCCAATTAATCAAGAAGTGTCTTTTGGACCTAAAGTTTACTTGCATTGCCTAATGACATAATATTTAATTGACTTTTTGAAAGGAAAAATTCCTTCTTCAGTACGAAAATTCCTTCTTCAGTACGAAAATTCCTTCAGTCAGCTCTTCAGCGCGTGAGCAAGGAAAAATTCCTTCTTCAATTGGGTGCAGACTTCAATAATCTTTAAAAAATGAATCAGGATTCTCTTCATTAAATCATAGCATGTCCACCTCTTCTTTTGAGATTAATGATTATACAATCTTTCTAAGACAATGTTGAACTTAGAGAACTCTGGATACCTCCACAAACAATATAAAATGCTCCAGTGTCTCTCTTTCATATAGAATTCTCAACCATGTCCCCCCTCTTTCAATAATTACAATGATTTCATTTTTCACCTTTATCCGTGTGAACAGAGACACTGTTGGGACAGCCAGCCTTTCAATTTTCCACTCATCACGGGTGATTCAATCCTTCTTGAATTAGGGGATTGAGTTCTAAAGTCATATAGGGATTTACATATTTTCTTAACAAAACCATATGATTACGACAATAAAAGCCTCATATTAAGCTAACCTGCACATCTACCATTTGGAAAAGGTTGGCAATCTCCATAATGAGGACAATCAAATCAGGCATAAGAACCCCATAATTACACTTGTTTCAAATTCTCAGTTAAAAGTCTTACTTGACAAATGAATGCTTCATGTATGCACCCTGGCTCTCTTTAACACCTCTGTTTATAATGGACGAGTTACTTGTTTAAAGTTTTAGTGTGGACAATGTAATATGCACTATGTTTGGAATTTCTTTTCTATAATCAGGTCTAACCTTTTCCTCCCACTACTAGAATTTTACAAAACTTGAATTTATAGAATTACAACATCTTGTACGCATTTCATAATATTTTAGATTTACTAAAGTTAGATAGTGATAATTGATCACCGACTTTCATCATTGAGAAAATTTGCTATGAAAATGAATACTAACATTTGTTTTCACTCAGAATCTATTGTAGACTAACAGTCAGAACCATGTTCCAGCACTCAAGTCCAGACATTTCTTGCCCTCAATTCATTAAAAAAAACTACCTTTTACATATCTTTTTAACAAAATTCAAGCCGCATATAATTTTTCCATCCGTTGCTTCAAAAATAATTTAAAGTCATCCAAAAGTCAGTAAAAATAGTACTTCAGAACCCTTGCAAATTAGCATCAACAGCAAATGCTGACTAAAGAGGAATAAACAATTTAAACCCATCCAATCCCACATGCCATTACTGACATTAATATAAATAAATAAATATTGTTGAATAAAATATCTATACCTACAATATCCACAATATTAAACAACAGTTCTGATTTTCTAAATAATTTTCTCACATAACTTTTTACTCCCCTCTCTATCTCTCTTTTCCATTTCTACCACATCATCCATAACTTTCTCACTTCCTTTACTTTTTCCTTCCTATCTCTCTTTCCTACACCACTCCCCACTAGAGTTGTGAGAGGTTTCATTATTAAGGCAAAAAGGCTTGCAACTTCCAATTATTTACCATAAATAACTATTAAATAAACCCAACAATAAAAAAGTGTTACCAAGAATGATCCATTACCTTAATTCAAACAAATCATCACAAACACAACATAATATCACTCTAAAACCTTTTCATGACACCCAAACGCCACAACACAAATTATATCTAAAAATCACTTTTTTTTTTGTTTCCTAGTCGCTTTTTCAATGTAGTACTGACACTACAGATTAAAGATGTGTTCGGTATCTAACACTATCAATGTCCAACCCCAACACGAAAGTGGGGCATGTGGTTTATATTCAACCACTTCCAATTTCTCAAAGTGTTACCAGTCTCTGCATGTCATTGCAAATTGTTACCGGTTTAAGGACCGACTAATCCAAGGGATTCAATCTCACCGTCCACTTGCACGGCCCCATTTCAAGCCATAGCAAAGTTCAATATGGACAAGTCCACCGAAATTGACACCAGAGGGAATTGACTTTATTTCTACTATTAAAGACTACTTAAAAAATCCTAAAAAATATAATCTTACACTAAAAAGACCAATAAAAAATTAGAAAAATAATGATGGCATGATGCATTGTAATCAATACCTGAGGAATAGAGTGATAAACATTGCTAACATGAGTAAGTAAACCAGCTTGTTCCACAACAGCTTTCAACCAATCATCATCAGCATGACCAAGTGCATTAACAGCAATTCCACCACTCAAATCCAAATACTCATTCCCTTCAACATCATACAATTTACAACCTTTCCCTTTCTCAAGAACAATTGGTGCCCTTGCATAAGTACCCACTAAAAACTTCCCTTCTTCCTCAATCACTTCTTTCGTCGTCTTCTTCTTCTCCACACTGTCATCTACCTTTGTGGTTGGCGTTCCAATATCTACTTTGAGGGATGCGTTTGGTGGTACCAGTGATTTTGGATAGTGAAGATTTAGGGGAAAATGTTTGTTGTTGTTGTTGAATTGGGTGAGTTTGTTGGTGAATGTGGATTTGTAAGATGTGTTGCTTGCACAAATGTGAGTAGCCATTGTTGTGTGTGTTTGGTGTGTGAGAATTAGGGTTTTCTGTATATGATTTGATTGATTAGATTTGCTGTGGTGATTCTGGTCACGTGTGAAAAGTAAGATTGAGGAAAGCGTACGCTAGCTTAGCTTCATTTGAGTCAACATCACTCAACCCAACATGTTGACCCAAGTTCTCATTGTGTAGAAAAAAAACCGAAACCGTTTAACCCCACAAAATTTAAAAAATAAAATAAAGATTTGGGTGGTTTATAACTAGTCATGGGTTAGTGGGTTGGAAAATTAGGTTTAGATCAGGTTGGTATGAGTAATTCCGGATGAAAGGAATTGGACTGGCATGGTCCAAAATCCACTCGCAAGAGTAAATTAAAACATCACATTTTACACTAGAATTTGTCATATACACACTCTAAGCTCTTCTCATGGCTCCTCTTCACACTTTATCATTTCACCTCAAATTCATTGAGACTAAAATGAACATTTTGAAATCTATATAACTTGATCTTCTTCATCTTGTAATGTAACGCTTTTAATTTTATTTGAGATTTTTGTTTTTTTCTTACGTATGTTAATTTAGTGGCTAATGATACGGTGAGTGGTCCACCGTGGACAAGTGATCATTACTACTATAACGAATATAAATTTTACAAAATTCATTGTTGGATTGAAAGTTTGTACCATATAGATCATCGATACAAACTTTTAGAAAAATTAGAAATCATTTGATATGTTATTGAAATCTATCAAGTTTAACGGTATTTAATAAAAACTCATAAACTGTTAATCTTAATGGGTCTCAATCACATATCAAATGATTTTCAATTTTTCTAAAAAATTTTATGGATGATCTATACGAAACAAACTTTCAATCCAACGGTGGATTTTGTAAAATTCGTATTCGTTATAGTGTTATTTATAACTGGTCCACCATGGACCACTTGATGAAGTGGTTCATACCACTTGATAAAGTGGTCCATTTTAGAATTTGCCTAATTTAGTATTTCTAACACTTTCTTTTTTTGTTTGTTTCATGATTCTCTTATCTCTAGTTGCATATTTTCTAAATCTAAACTTCAAAGGTTGAGTTTATTACTATTTTAATTTTAATTTTATTTTTAATTTCTAGCCGAATCAAACCGCCCGATAACCTGTGTAAACCGCAAACCCGAATTCGTGGAACCGATCTTTATTTTAAGGACGGATTGAGCCTTATTTTTTTACCCTACAATTTAAACTGGATGACAATTTTGGACCTGAATCTGCCCATTCACTAAAAACAAATTCGTGAACTAAATACCACTTACTCGCAATTGCAAAGATTAATTCTTTGAACTTTGTTAAACTTAAATAAATGGTAAATTCTTTTTGAGTTTTAAAACTACTATATACCTATGTCAAAAAATCGAAAGCATGTCGGGCTTTGGCCCTCTTTCTACCAACAAAATATAAAATCGAAAGTATAACTTTGGTTAAGCTATAAGAGATATCACTCCGTTTAATATGGATGATTATGTTTGTACATTTATTTTTGGATTTCCTTACCCATCTTTCCCTTCTTTTTGATAATGTCAAAAGGGGGAGAAGGATGTATATATGTATATGTGTGTGTGTTTTCCTTGTCTCTTTGATATCCAGGAACATTATGAACTTTTACGTAAACACAAGTCATGGATTGAGGGGGAGATGTTCATCCTAGGGGGAGCATTCCGGAAAACTCACAAATATCAAGCATATATTTTGTCATCATCAAAAAGGGGGAGAATGTGAAGACAAGCTTCTAAATTGAAGATGTGTTTTGATGAAGACAAATTTGTGAAAGAAAAGAAGAAAAAGATCGGTCTTGATCAAGCGCTCAACATTGAAGAAATCCAAAATACCGCAAGAAGACGATAATCAAGTCATGGGAATAATCTTAGGTAAAATATATACAATTCATTGTTATAAGCTTTAGGTGCTCACAAACTTTATTTTAAACAAGTTAAAAGTTTCTATAACAATGATACACTTTTCAAATATCAAAAGTATTTTTAACTTAGAAAATTTCAAAAATTTAAGTAGGTAAATCGATTTACCTAAAGGAGTAAATCGATTTACATACACTCTGCCGTTTTTGAGAAATCTGAAATAACAAAGGGTAAATCGATTTACCTCCCTGTGTCAATCGATTTACCTAGTTCAAATTGCCAAATTTTTAACGTTGAAAAGCAAGGGAAATCGATTGACCTCAATGGTAAATCGATTTACCTATAAAGATGTTGGAAAATTCTGGTACGTTAATTACACCTTTTCATTATTACACCTTTCCAAATCAGTGTCATTTTGTTCTCTAAAAAGGTGTCATGTTCTCTATAAATTCTAATCAGAATTTTCTAACAATCACTTATCAATTTTCATTAACTTTTCTCATAACAATTCTCTGAACAATTTTCACAAAACTCTTTGAAACTTTTATACATACTTTCATATCAGTAAAAGTTTCTGAGCACTTTTAGTTTATTCATTCTGAATTGTTATATTGAAAGAAACATATTGTTATATCAAATTTCCCTTGTACTCAAACTTGTAATCAAATTCAGTAACTCTGTATTGTTGCTTGTTTTCCTAGTTTGTGAAAACAAGTGGTTTTGAGAGAAAGTGGGGTGCTTTCTCTGTGTTGTATGTTAGAAAGATTGTTAGGGGGTCTTGAGATAAGATTGCTTGTAACAAAGATTCTGACATAGTGAATTCCTTCAAGGGTGTGAAGGGAGTGGATGTACCGATAGGGGAACCACTATAAATCTCCGTGTCTCTTTTCTCTTCCCTGCACTCTTTATTTTTCTTGCACTTTATTCATACTTTCACCACAGACCTTCAAGAAAAATAAAATTACCATAACATCTCTAAAAATAACCAAATAGTCATAAAACCTAATTCACCCCCCCCCTCTTAGGTTGCACTCTAAACTTACAAATAGTAGTTGTTCAAATAACATAACTCATAAATTTATTACGACTACTGAAATTTGGTTTTGTTAAAAGGGAGTTAAAGTCACCAATCGTTAGTTGGTTCAGTGGTGATTGGCGCTGAACTTGGTAGGGAGGACCACGGTTCGATCCCCCGCAACTGCGATCGGGAGAGGGCTGGAACCACTTGATGCCAAAACTGACCCCCAAACCAGATTAAACTGGTGGTAAAAAAAAAAAAAAAGGGAGTTAAAGTCAAGTAAAATTTGTCTAAATTAAGGAGATGTTTGCTAGATTTATTTATAAGAATACTTTTTCTTAGAATATAATACTAGAGTTTTTTTTTCCAAATAGTTTAGTAATTAGATATTCACTTTTTAAGATGAATATTAAGGAATACTAAGCTTTGAACTCCAATCTCTGCATATTACATTAAATATTTTTATCGACCGAAGCTATGCTCATGAGGACTATCATTTTCTTTACTTTATTAATTAATAAAACAAAATATAAATACTAATTAAAAAAATGACAATACATAACATAATTTTTTTTGGTACAACATAGTATAAATATTTTTTTTTATTACAAAGAGAGCTTTCACCCAAACAAAAAGAAAACTACACCGAAATTACTATAGAGAAAGAAATTCCCATAGTATCAGTAAGTAACAAATGACTAAACTGAGTCGGACACAACTAAAAAATACACATCTCTGAGTTTAAAGAGCACTTGAGATTTGCTAATGCATCAATACATTGGTTAGCTTCACAATAAATATGCCTTACCACCACTTCCCAATTCAGAGCAATGAAAGAACAAATTTTATTCACCAATGTTCTATCCATAAGACTACCCTCTTTGTTGTTATTAATAATATTAGCAACCAACAATGAGTCCACATTAACCTCTATAGCTCCAAAACCCAACCTTCTAGCAAGCTTCAAACCTTCTAGTGTAAAAATTTATTTATGAGACAATGTTTAACAATGGCTAAACTACAAATTTGGTCCCTTACGTTTATTTTAGGTTTTAATTTGGTCCCTTACGTTTAAAAAGTTTCAATTTGGTCCCTTACGTTTATTTTAGGTTTCAATTTGGTCCATTCCGTCAGTTTTTGCACATGTGGCAGACGGTTTGCTTACGTGGCAGACGGTTTGCACACGTGGATTGACACGTGGACACCTGGACACGTTGACACGTGTCCAATTAAAACAATGGAACAGTGGAATCTGACGGAAGGGACCAACTAATGCAAACGTTGATAACGTAAGAGACCAAATTGAAATTTTTTAAACATAAGAGACCAAATTGAAACCTAAAATAAACGTAAGGGACCAAATATATAGTTTAGCCTTATATTTTTGGCCTGGGGAACAAGATTTATTTATTTTTTGACAAAGTGGGGGACAAGTTATAATATATAGGAGTACACAAATTTTGGAATACTTATTTATAGCTATCTACATTGAAAAAAATTAAATATACGAATTTAAATATTATTTAAAATTTAATTTATACTGATTGAGTCAATGAATTGAATAACTTAGGAGTACAAATAAATAAATAAATAAATAAACGGATTGGGGTATAATATTCTGATTCCTAGCAAGGTTACTAATTCAAATTTCATTCATCCGTAGCATGCACGGACAAGCTACAATTACATCCAAGTCTTCAAATTTTAAACTCAACTCATCAAATCAAAAGGTTACCTTGAAGTTAACGTCACAAACAGTCCCCAACGTCTTAAAACGAATATGCTTTCCCTTTTTCTAATGAAATTTATCGATTAATTAATTGGAAAATGCTAACGGTTGCCTATGGAGCACTAGTTAACGAATCAAATATGGTAAATTGATTTTGAGATTTGTATAATTGACCTTTTAGATAAATAAAAAATACTATTTTCAATGTAAAAGTTACTTATTTTGATATCCTTAACTAGTGCCTCGGAGACACTAATTAACATGACCCTAATTAATTTATGATAATGTTATACAATGTTCCAAAGTTCCGGCATACTTGCTGAGCATACTAAACTAAACATATTAAAATAATAAAATCAAAGGACAAAATTAATATTAAAAAAATAACTTTTAAAATTTTTAAAATATTAAATATACAAATTTTAAGATAAAATTTTCTCATTCACATGCTTAAACTTAACCAATACAATAGAGACATTATTTAACATTTCTCCTTAATTCATCACAATAGACACTCACACTATGGATTTTTTTAAAAAAATTGATATAAAAAAATCCGCATACATTTCTTATGAATTTTAAGTTGTTGCATGTCTAAAACATATATCAAATTCAAGACTTAAATTAAGTTATAGGAAAAATGCATCTATAGGCCCTTTAAGTTTTACGTTTGTAACATATAGGTCCTTTAAGTTTTTTAAGTAACAAATAAGTCATTTAAGTTTTTTAAGTAACAAATAAGTCCTTTAAGTTTGTAATTAGTAACATCTAGGTCCCTCCATTTACTCAAAAACTAGGACCCAGATGTTATAAATTACAAACTTAAAAGACTTATTTGTTACTTAAAAAACTTAAAGGACTTATTTGTTACTTAAAAAACTTAAAGGACCAATCTGTTACAAATGTAAAACTTAAAGGACCTATGAATGCATTTTGCCTAAGTTATAATAATAGACTTATGACCCGTGTCATCTCTTAAATACCTTTTCTTATTTTATTTTTGTAGATGAATAAATAGATGTATTAAGTTCGAACTCCTATTATTTCATATTACATGTCCTTACTATTAGAATATCATTTCTTCATATTATATATGTAATATTTTTCCCAATTAAATTATGACCACGGACCGGACTACTTATTTTTTAAATAAAAGTAGTTTTCAATTTTTGCTTTTTATGTCTCTATGGTGTGCTCTCCAATCATCATTACCGTAAACTCCTCCCACGCCCCTATTCTTTCTCAAACACCCAACTCATCCTTTTTCATTTTCAAACAAAAGATAATAATAATCATATCCCATAAAAAAAGAGACACAATCGCTAAACCCATAATCCATTTCCATCCCCCACAGGCCACACCCCAATCCCACAAACACAAACCACCCCTTCTCCATCTCCTAAATTTCTCACAAACACAAAATTAGAAACAACAACAATCCCAAAAAAAACCATCAAAAAACTTGTGTGTGTGTGTGTGTGTATAAGGTGAATTTGGTGTGTTTTGTTATGTTCATGTTTTTCCTTATGTAATGCATCAAAAGAAATCAGAGGTCCAAATCGGAAAAGAAAGCGTTGGCGTCTCTTCCGATTTCAACCCAACACCACCAATTCAACAAAATCACTTACGTCATCAACACCTCTGTCCACGTCATCATTCCATCGACATCTACCCTCCTCAAAAACACCACCACCACCACCAACCACCTCCCACAAAACCACCGTCTTCTTTCAAACAGCCACAAACCACTCCCTTTTACTCTCTCACCGTCGCTTCCTCCGCCGCCGCTTTCCGTATCCTCCGCCGCCTCAAAAAACACCGTTCCTTCCTCCTCATCTCTCTCCCTCTCCTTTACCTTTACCTCCACGCTTCCCGCTCATTCTTCCTCGATTTCCTAACCGCTTTAGCTTTCTCCACCGCGCTACTCTTCTCTCTCAACATCGCTCTTCCTTCTCTACGTTCCTTCCCTCTCCACCATCTCAATTTACATAAAATCCGTTCATCTAATTCACGAAATCCGCCTCCTCTTCCTGTTTTCTGGACAATCGGATCGCGTCCGAAGTCCGAAAAACGGTTAGGGTCTGGTTGTTGGGTTCAGGTTTTCGGAAACGGCGACGTTTACGAAGGGGAATTTCATAAAGGAAAGTGTTCAGGGAGTGGTGTTTATTATTATAGTATGAGTGGAAGATATGAAGGGGATTGGATTGATGGAAGATATGATGGGTATGGTGTTGAGACATGGGCACGTGGGAGTCGTTATAGAGGACAATATAGACAAGGATTGAGACATGGATTTGGTGTTTATAGGTTTTATACAGGTGATGTTTATACTGGTGAATGGTCTAATGGACAGAGTCATGGGTGTGGTGTTCATACTTGTGAAGATGGGAGTAGATATGTTGGAGAGTTTAAATGGGGTGTTAAACATGGACTTGGTCATTATCATTTCAGGTTTGTTTTTGTTTTTGTTTTTGTTGTTGTTTCTATTTTTGATGACCAATATGTGTTTTATATTGTTTTGGTTGTGACTTGTGATTAGATTAGGGTTTTAAATAAATTTTGCGGCTTTAGAGACATTATGATTTGTTGTTGGTTTTTTTTGGTCCTATTTTTTCATGAGCTGAATGTGTCTTACAATATTGTTTTGGTTGAGATTAGGGTTTTAAATAAAGGTCTGTGATTGAGGTTGTGAAATAATGTCTTACATCATTCATTGTACCTTGGTTTCTTAAAAGAACCAAAGTCTTGGGACAAAAATAAAAAGCTAAAAGGACCAAAGATTAGGGACGGGGGAGTAATGGTTTTTGATGTTGCCAAAACCGCTATACGACCGCCGGTTGAGGCCTATGTATCATGGACACTTTAGACCGAAGGTGTTTGGGTGTTTTCCAATAGGATATTGACACACGTAGTTACATTCAATTTTTATTTTTTCAAAGTCTTAATGTGTCAGTGTCGTGTTTGTGGCCGTGCTTCGTAGATTTTGGCTCCATCGGTTGCATTTGGCCGTGATTCTCTGCAATATCATGATCGGTGCGGACGTTATTTGAAACCCTGGCTGTGATTTTGGTATTTTGAGGATGTTTCAATTGTAGTAAATTGTAGGCTTTTATGAAAAGTGGATTTATTCAAATACAATATGGTAGATTTTTGCATTGTTTGTAGTAGTTATTGCGGGATGTGTTTATTAAGGAATACTAGTATATGATGAGAGAAATATAACTATTGAAATGAAGAAAATGGTGTACCAATTTTTTTGAATGAAAACTGTAGGCTAGTATACATATGATTTTAAGGATTGATTCTCATTTTCATTACAATTGTTTTGTTTCAAACTCGACAATATATTATTCCACATGGCACAAGTCATACAATGTGAATGACGATATTTTTTGTTTTGTTTTTTAGTTGTTGTCGTGAATCTCGATGACTTCTTATCCCTGTCCATCTTGGATTTGCTTTTTGACTATGTTGTTGTATAAAAAGCTTTTGATGACTTTTTCTCTCTTTTGGAATGGTTGAGATGTTATGTATTCTATTTTTTTTGTTAAAATCCTTTTTAGTCAATTTGGATGGTTTGGATTAGCTTCTAGCTCAAGAGAGCTTCTCAATAAAATAAATTTATGGTTATTCACTTTCAAAAAGGTCTTTATATGTTCTTTATGGAAAAGTTAAATGAAAGAATTTCTGAAATAATTGAGATGCTTAAGCTAATTTCAAACACAAGAAGCTATTATTTAATAAACTCACAAAGTAATATAAAATTCTTTTAGTATTTCTTTTTGACAAGTATTGTTCAATTGAATTATGTATGTATAGAGTTGTCTGCTACCTTTCTCTTTTCACACTTTGAAACATTAATATGTTGAATTTTTCATTGTAACTAAAATCTTCTGGTTAATTAGAAATGGAGACATATATGCTGGTGAATACTTTGCGGACAAGATGCATGGATTTGGGGTATATCGTTTTGCAAATAGCCATAGATATGAAGGAGCCTGGCATGAGGGAAGAAGGCAAGGACTTGGAATGTATACATTTAGAAATAGTGAAACCCAATCCGGTCACTGGCAAAATGGAGTCCTTGACATTCCAAGCACACAAAACACTACTTACCCAGTTTCTCCTGTTGGTGTCAATCATTCCAAAGTACTTAATGCAGTGCAGGTACATATTGTTCTTGATAAAACTCTTTTCCCAGTTAGAACTTATTAAGTAAAGAATATTGAATAATGTAGAATATTTTAGTGTCCTTGATATATTAATATGAATTCGGGATGAATCTGTTAATGCCGGTTATTGCAAATGTTACAAGAATTTTTTTCTATCTTTCTTTAGGTGGTATTATTAATTGTGTTTATAGTTACTAGTTAGCCATTTTTTAATGTTTGAGGAGGGAGAAATAGGTGATGGTTGAGGTTAGTTTAGTATTTGCTGCCATTAGCATATGTTTTTCTTGAAGTAGGTTTTAGCTAAATATTTGTTGTGAGTTGTGACCGCGTCTTAAGCTTACAAGTTACTGGGAGAAAACAGGATTATATCAAATTCAAAGCAGAGGGTACATGCAGAATTTTGGACATCTTTTCTTGTATGCATAAAATAAAAATTGAAAGAAACCAAACTCTGCAGATAATTAAGATGATTCACTGCATTAAAATCTTTCATTTTTCATTATTATTGTTAACGACAAATATTAGATGAATTTTGTTGGGGATGAGAATTAAACCTTCTCATTTACTATCACTCCACTTCTTACCCGAATAACGTCTTGCCTTAGCCACCAAGTTGACCTATAACTTAACTACCTTTCATTTTTTATTATTGATGTAGAAAATATTTCTGATATATCTCAAATATGTAATGCCATACAAACACTAATTCGTTTACAAACTATTCTAAAAGTAATGAGCCTGATTGATGGACTAAATACAATTATTACAAATATATGTTATTTACAAGAATTAATCATGTTTATTTATTTTACAAACAGGAAGCAAGACGAGCCGCAGAGAGAGCCTATGATGTCGGCAAGGTAGATGAAAGGGTAAATAGAGCAGTATCAGCAGCTAATAGAGCAGCCAATGCTGCTAGAGTAGCCGCTGTCAAAGCTGTGCAAAAGCAAATGCATCATCATGTCAACAATGAAGGTTTCCCAATTCCTATTATGTAAGATTATCAACTTCTGTTTTTTATATTAGTGGACAAGATTGAGATTGTTGAAGAGGATGGTGGCAAAATTAGTTCATCAGCTTCATGACCATAGCAATCTTCTCTTCGGCATTATGCTTTCTTCGGAAGAAATTAGATCTGTTATTATCTATCTGCCACGGTCCTTGTATAGAGGGAGGATGAGTGAGTGATGGCATATATATAGATAAGTTTTTCAATTTTGTCCCTTGTTACTACATTTTTGTAAAATTATATAGGTGTAAATGCTGGTGTATAGGTTAAACCTACCAGCTACTGTTGTAATATTATGGTTTGGTAAGAAATAAGAACAGGAGAAACATATCTTATATAGTATATAATAGAAATGTTAATTATTTTCAACTTCAAGTTATTTTTGCTGCAATATAAGCCTGACTATAAGAATGACACATCTTTTCCTGCAAGTATATTGCTGAAAGACCCTGATCTTGAGAACCAGCATCAAACCACCGTCAAAGACACCTTTGTTATCTATCAAGTTCTTGACTACCACAATGAGTCCACATGAAGTTCAATCTTAAAGAAACCATGATCTCTAATTTGTGTGGTAGCTTTAAATGTTGTCTTTGTATAAAAAAACACACTTTAATTGCTGTTTTTTTAATTTGAGTATTGTTAACAACATTCACTCTGATACTCTAATTCACATATTTATGTGGAGTTCATTTTAAAAAGAATCATTGGTCTCACAAATATTTCACCTAAGACGGGATTTAAATCCTCTCCGACTCTTTATATTTATATGCAGTCCTCCCTCCTTTTCTAATCTAATGGTTGATTGAGCTACAAAGAAGAAAAGAAGAGAGAGAAAGTGTTGGATGAATGATTAAGATGTAGCATGACTGCATGAGGAACATGAGAGAAAGTGTTAGAGAAGATCCAAATACATAAAAATAGTATTTTCCTTTAAAAAAGAAAATGATTCAGTATTTAAAAGATGTTTGAATGTTCTATCACTCGTCTTTTAATTTATACCTGTGTGCAGTTAAGTTAATTTACACATGACCGGAAAAAAAGAAGTTAATTTACATATGAAAATTAATTGAGAAATTTTAAACATGACCGGAAAAAAAAAGAAGTTAATTTACACATGAGAATTAATTGAGAATTTTTTAACAATTGGATACGAGATGGAGTTAGATCCTCTCATGCATTTTGTGTTCATGCTTCTTTCATTTTTTTTTTAATTCAATGATTTCTAACCCACAAAAGGAAAAAAAAAATGTGCAGAAGAGAGTAAAAAAAAAGAGTGAATAACTGAGATGATGGTAGAATGAACTGAGAAAACAGGTTGAAGAGAATCCAAATTTATATGCAAAACTCTAAAATGCTCTACTAAGATTTGCATGACACCGATATACCTCAAACTTAAAGCCACATGCATGAGTGACATGTCCATGGGCTAAAGTGACAATTAGAAAAAACAATTTCTTATTAAAATCATGTAAATTTGAAAACTTAATCTTCTTTAATTTCTTCTTTCACAATCTAATTTTTTTCTTTCTTAATTTTATCTTCTCCAGCCTAATTTCTTCTCTCCTACCCTAGATGAAGGTTAATGTAAATTGAAGGCTCTATCAATCCAAATATTTTTATCTAAATTTGAATTTGGACCTCACAGTTGTGAGTGTGTTTTTTTTAATTACTTTGTATACTGACAAAAAAAAAAGAATTTCATAAAATACAACATAATAAAATCAATGAAAATTGATATATATTTTTATGGAACAATGAAATATCATATCTCATAATTTTTTTTAAAAGGATCAAGCTTATGTACAGTGTCATATACACGGTTCTTATTGTGCTAGATACAAGGAGGTAATTATTTTTATTTAAAAACAGTTTTCTTCTATTAAAAAAAATAAAGATATAAATAATATGTGTTAAATGGGCCTCCGTTTTGAAGCTTTAGATCCAGCCCACCTTAAACTACAAAAACGGAAAATTTTTTTTCTACCCCAACAATTATACTTCTACCCCTACAAATTAATTTATTTTCCATTTTTATCCTTTATTTTTTTTTGTAGAATAATTTGAGAAAGAAGTGGGTATAGGTGATAAAGAGATCCAGATTTTTGACTTATAGTGACGGACAAGCTGTCACTAAAAGTCAAATTTCCTTTTAAAATAATGAACCGAGTTAGTTTGAGAAAGAAGTGTTCCGGTACAAAATAATAAACCGGATTACTTTGAAAAAGAGTACCGGTATAGGTGGGGATAAGCGATATTGAGATCCAGATTTTTAACTTATAGTGACAGACAAAACTGTCACTAAAACTCAAAAATCAGTTATTTTCTGCGATACATAAACTTATTTCCCCAAAATTATAAGAGTTTGAAGGGAAAAATTTTTGAACTCTAAGTTAAACCAATCCTCAATAATCTTCAAAGTCGACTCAGACACCTGTCTAACCACAGCACGTAACCGATGCAACATCTCATACACCTTATCTTCATTCTTCACCTCAACACTAGCAGGATTAGTAAAAGTAGCTTCATTCGGTTCAACTTGATAATTCAACATCTGTTGGAATATCTCAAAACCTCTTTGAAGACCCAAATGAGAAACACCAACATTATCATCAACATCACCATTACCAATTTGAACAGAACAAAGGTATAATAATTTGTTATAATGTTCAACGTTGAGAACAACATCTAATTTGGGTCTTATCCAAGCAGCATTAGACAAACCACACCCTGAAGCATGTGGTGAATCAAGTTGTGTAAAAGGAGGTATAGCTGTGATGTTTTACACATCATTGTGTTTATATGCTTTGGGTATGGGTGGAGTAAGAGGTTCATTGATAGCATTTGGTGCTAATCAATTTGATGAAAAGGAACCAAATAAAGCAAAAGCACTTGCAAGTTTTTTCAATTGGCTTTTACTTAGTTCAACTTTAGGTTAGTTATTGGTGTTACTGGTGTTGTTTGGGTTAGCACACAAAAAGCTTGGCATTGGGGATTTTTCATAATCACTGTTTGTTCTTCAATTGGTTTTGTAACACTTGATTTAGTGACAGTTTTGTCTGTCACTATAAGTTAAAAATCTGGATCTCAATATCGCTTATCCCCACCTATACCGGTACTCTTTTTCAAAGTAATCCGGTTTATTATTTTGTACCGGAACACTTCTTTCTCAAACTAACCCGGTTCATTATTTGAAAGGAAATTTGAGTTTTAGTGACAGTTTTGTCTGTCACTATAAGTTAAAAATCTGGATCTCAATATCGACTATTCCCACCTATACCGGTACTCTTTTTCAAAGTAACCCGGTTTATTATTTTATACCGGAACACTTCTTTCTCAAACTAACCCGGTTCATTATTTCAAAAGGAAATTTGACTGGTATCAAATGCAAGTTAGGAAAAGGTATCAAAAAAAAAGGAAATTTGACTTTTAGTGACAGTTTGTCCGTCACTATAAGTCAAAAATCTGGATCACCCATTTCTTTCTCAAATTATTCTAAAAAAAATAAAGGGTAAAAATGGAAAATAAATTAATTTGTAGGGGTAGAGGTATAATTGTTGGGGTAGAAAAAAAAATTTCCTACAAAAACCTCTCTGCTCCGCCCAGTCAAATATCATTTACCCTAATTTCGGAATCCGCTTCACTTCACTGCCTATATAATACATTTCAACTTACTTCTGCAATGCAATTGTCTCTTTCTCCCTCGAAATAGAAGAAAATAATTAATCAAGAAAAATTGATAGCTTTATCTAAATTTTTCTTTATCACATTAATATTCCGGTTTAATTGTTTTCTTATATTTTTGGCTGGAGTAGTAGTAGCACTAAGAATTCGTTATGATTTTCCATTGTGTTTTGTGATTTTTTTCAATCGATTATTTTTTTGTTGAATATTGTGCAGTGACGATACAATTTGTGGACTAGAGTTTCTGATCTGGAAATCTTCACCCAGAATTTGATTATTAAACCCTTGGTTGTCCGAGCACAAATAATATATATTTATAATTTCTTTCAAAATTAGGTTTCAATTTATGTAATTTTTTTAAATTTAACTTTGGCCTATGATGATAATTTGATTATCTTAGCGGATTTCAGTGAGATTTTAATCAAGGATCTGTTTGTTACACACACTGAAGGCCATTGAATTTCTCTATATTTAATTATTGTTTTGCGTCCATTACCAATTCTGAAGGATAAATAAATTGTTCCTTTTGGTGTAATGGCTCGGACGCGAGATTGATTGTGGTGATCCTGATTGATGGTTTTTATTCAATGCCATTTGGTCTTGGAAACGCCTCATACATTCTTAGGAAATCCTCTTTTATAATTTAATAATTTAATTACTATAGTACATAGAAAGTTAACAACATAGTTATTAGTAGTAGGTAAATTTTTTTTTTTTTGGGTACAAATTAGTAGTAGGTTATTACTAGCTTAAGAATACTATGCATAAACATTTTTATTGCAGTTGCTCTATAACAATGCATGGTTTCCTTAGAGATAGAAGCATGTTTTGAGTAGATGAATGAGGACTCCAAACTCCAAAGGATATGCTTCTGTCATAGTAATGATACAACAAGTTAGAATTCAAGAATTTTTTTATATATGCATTTTTGCTTCTAAAAATTTATATATGTATTCATACCTTACAGTACACTATACTTGATCATTTATAATATCGCTGTATCACTTCATTCACATCTTCATTTTTGAATTCATGCCATAGGTGTTCATTCACATTAACACGGTTAAGATTTGGTGTGTATAAGATTCCATCATGCCAGAAAGTCTTCATCTTTGGGCAGTCTTTAATCCACATCCAAACACAAGACATCTCAACATAGCAAGGGAAATTGCTTTGACCGAAACATTCGAGGCTGGGAAGCCCGACTAGACTAATTTGCTTTAAACTTTTTGGGAATTTAATCTTAGCATTATGTCCTAAATAATTAATAGGATTGCAATTATTTCCAATGATCTTCTTCATCTTCTCACAATTACGCACAGAAATCTTATACAAATTTGGAAGGCTTTTGACCTCAGAAACATCGGGAAACACATGTTCCAAATCATTGCACCATTCGATGAATATCTTTTGTAAACACTCAAATCCTACAATTTGACCACCTTGATTTTTCCATATGTGCTTCAGTTTTGGAAGAGAAAACAAGCGTAAGAACGATAGTTCACATTTCAACATGTAATCATTTGTTTCAAATATCTCTTTTAAGCAATCACATTCGTCCACTGAGAGAGTATTCAAATGTGAAAATAATTGCATCATGTTGGATGGAATGCAACTCAGTAGATTGTGACAGTTTACAATGTCAAGCCTTGTTAGTCCTTTGATGTAGCCAATAAGCTCTTGGTCGACAATATTTCTAAATGTCTTTAATTTTTGCAACGCCACCTACACAACATTAAAATTAAATTAGTTTCATATAATGTTTGAGTTGGAAGACCTTCTGTTTGAGTGCGTACCATGTATTTCTTTGGATTCTGAAGATAATATATTGTCAAATTAACATCTCCATGTGTGTGCATATTCACCCAATCCCAACTTAGCCAATGAAGGTTTGGTGTGTTTACGATAACATTTCGAAAGGGAAAGGTTCTCATATTAGGACACTCTTCAACTGACAGAAACCTTATATCGTAGGTGTACACTCCTGAACAAAAACACTTGAGCTTCGGTACTTCATAAAAACTTAATTTCTTTAATTCTGGAAATAAAATTTGAACCTTATCATTATTGTTGAATTTGTTGTCCTCTTCATCAGTGAAAAAAGGGATATCATAGTCATAATCTACTGAACAAACACATTCTAACTTAGGAAGAAAACCAAGTTCTAATTCCTCCAACTTAGGAAGTATAGTCTTAACTTTGTTGTCTCCTTCTATATATTTCTCTCCCTTTGTTATTATCTCCTCCATCATTTCACAATTCGAAACTTGTATAGTTTGAAGTTGCACAAGGCTTCTAGCCATAGAGTACGAGAGCAAACTCTTCAAATTGTGGCAATCGAAAACTTTTAATTTTGTTAGATTTTTGAAGCTTACGACCTCTATGTTATTGTGGTTCCACATGCGACTCAATCTTGGCAAATTATCCAATTCCATCTCTTGTAGCTGATAATGTGTGATGGCATCCCTTTTTTCTGTAACTGATTCAAACACTTCAACCAATGCATCACAATTACTTACATTGAGTTCCCTCACATGTTGAAGCATTTTTATCTCACTGAATGGTACAAGCATTGATAATCTATGAAAATTTGTGATCCTCATTGCTTTTTGTTTGATAAAGTATCCAAACATGCCTTTATCAAGTAGCTCCTTGAAGTTCAACATCTCACATTTTTGTAATTCCACCTACAAAATATTCATTTAATTATCTTCCAAATGTATCATCTCACTTGTATGCTAAAAAATTATAAGTTATATATATATATATATATATATATATATATATATATATATATATATATATATATATATATATATATATATATATATGAAGGTCAGACATACAAATGTTTTAAATTGTTGTATAGTGACATTCATGTCATCCTTGTGTTGTTGTATAGTGACATTTATGTCATCCTTGTGTATGGAGTTGGTGCTGAGTGTTTCATTCCGTATGTTGACATCCTTAAGCTCAGGCATACTAGAAACTCCTCGTGAAAACACTTCCATATCGGGACAATTGCATATGGACACTTTTTGCAGTGATGGAAAATTAAGATTATAGGGACCATGGAAGAAAGCCTTGAGTTTTGGAAGGTCTATAAGCCATAGACCTTGCAATGCAGGGAAGATGATGATCTTTTCTCCATTTGCTTCCGATTCTTCTTGACATACTATCTCATTTAAGTTTTTGCATTCAGTTATGTCTAGTTTCTCTAGTTGCTCAAGACATCTCATGGACGAAAAAGATAACAAGACACTTATTCTGTCACAGCCCCGCACGGTTAGTGATTTTAAATTTGAATACAAGTACCTGTCTATAGCAAGACACTGATGCAAATCACAATTCTTTACATTAAGTTCTTGAAGAAGAGGTGCACCCTTGAACTCTATCTTGGTTCTCCTTTCAGAAGTGGAACAAGTCTGATCATGTAATAAAAGTCGTATACATTCTAGTTAGGAAAATTATTAAAAAAAATGTTGTTCATCAGAAATTGAGAACAGATATGTAAATTATTATATCTAGAAAATATTTCTATGATGAACGCGTACCTTATTGATTTTCTTAGAACAAAATGGTGTACATCCAAATTGCCAATTAGAAGATCTTGAATTGTTTCCTTCACAATTGTTAAAACTAGTGTCCTCCTCAATGCTTGAATGAGATGTAGCTAGAAAAACCAATATATCTAGCTTTGGACAATCATGAATTTCCAACTTTCTTAAGGATGGAAATTGTATCTCATAAGAATTTGTACAAACACAAGCAATACTTGGGAGTTCTGAAAGTCTTAAGGAATATAACTTTTCAAACGAAACGACGTTTTCTTTCTCTTTGTTTTTGTGACCTCCTCCTCCTCCTCCTCCTCCTCCTCCTCCTCCTCCTCCTCCTCCTCCTCCTCCTCCTCCTCCTCCTCCTCCTCCTCCTCCTCCTCCTCCTCCTCCTCCTCCTTCTTCTTCTTCTTCTTCTTCTTCTTCTTCTTCTTCTTCTTCTTCTTCTTCTTCTTCTTCTTCTTCTTCTTCTTCTTCTTCTTCTTCTTCATCACTCACTAAATACTCCATCAACTTGCAACATTTTATATTCAATTCCTCAATATTGGTGATTGCTCCAATAATAGATAGATTAAATACATGTCTCAAAGAGTCACAATAAGATATTGTCAAGATTTTCAAATTTTGAAAACCTTGAACACAATGCATAGCTTTATTACTCCTCCACACATGTGTTAGTTGATTGAGTCCAGCTATCTCTATTTCTTTCAATTGAGGAAATACTTGGCCATTTACATGTGTGTCAAACACCACATTAATTGAAGAACAATCTTGTAGCAAGATTGTTTCCAATTTTGGAAATAGTTGCATCCAATGAGGTGAATTCAATTCACCATTATTAGATGTATAACACATTTCCTTAAAATTCGGAAGATTTTTCAAAGACAGTGACCGGATATTTGGAAAACCATTGCAGTCAACAGTAGTGTCTATCAGAAACAACAAATCAGGACATGAATCAACCCTTAAATCTTTCAGGTATGGACTTGGACAGTCACATAATAATTGAGTCATAACATTTTTCAAGTATTTCATGTTTCTTATTGCAAGGATTTCACATTTCTTTATCAAATGTGAGATTATCATTATCCTATTAACAAATTGATAATCAATAGCACTAACTTGCAATAAGTTTGACTCCAAATATGCAGAGCGACGAAAACGAGTATAAGGATCAACAAAAATCCAAAACTTTTGCAGGTTGTACAAGTCCAAATCCATGACTAAAAATTCAACCTCCCTAACTTTCATCTCGACAACCTTTAGTTGATGAGATATCTGTTTCAACTCGTTCATAGCCACATCATTTTTAATCCAAGGAAAATTGTCCATCCACAAATATAGTTCTTCCAACTGAGACAATCTTATCAAGACATTGGCAGAAATGACATTTAGATCATTGCAATTTGTCAAATCCAATAATCTTAAAACACTCAAATTTCCTATTTCAATTGGGAGCTCTTTAATATTAGAGTGTGCAAAGCTTAGGACTTTTAGGTGTATAAGTTCCTTACCAATTATAGATATATCTCCAACATCACAGTATTCTACTTGCAGCGTATGCAGGCTAACTGAAGCTCGGGATAATGTTGAAAATTTTGGAATGTACAAACTTTGCAGAGACAAAACTTTAAGTGATTTCATTCCTTTGAAGAAAGATTTAGGCCATTGAGTTGGTTCCTTTCTTTTTGATTGCAGTCGTAGAAGTTGAAGTGTAGGACACTCTAACTTGTCCTCTAACCCTATTGTCTCATCATCCAAGATAAGTGATATTGCATTGATGTCATCCAGTTTCTCTTTTCTGAGCCTCTTCATGTCATACTCCACCATAAACTGGTGGTGTTCATCTGTTTTAAATGTAACTAGAATGACGACATCACGTACAATATCATGCATCTTCACACACCCGGGCACGTTGCTATCCAACAATAAGCAACATCTCTTTAGATCGTCCACCAAACTATGCACTTGATTGATTGTTTTCCATGTATCACCATCAACTTTGAACAATCCCAAGCCTGTTGCATAACGAGATAAACTTTCAATAGGTATATCAAAATCTTCTGGAAACAAGCCACAAAGCATAAGGAACTTCTTGTGTTCTATGCTACCCAAAAAATTCAAACTAAGCTCGATGCGCGAATAAACAAATTTGTGCACATCTGAGAAAGTAGATGATTGAGAATTTTTTAATTGTTCCAATGCAACCTCCCATTTAGTAAGCTTTTTCTCATTCTTGAGCGCTTTTCCAACAATTACAATAGCAAGAGGTAAGCTTCTACATTCCCTCGATACCTGTTTCGCTATTGGATAAATGTCAGGTTCATATACAACATCTCCTGTAATTGCTTGAAATAGATACCAAGCTTCATCCTCAACCAAAACAGAAACATCAAAATTCATCTGGCTTCCCATCTTTTGACACTCTTTTTCATGTCGTGATGTGAATATTATTTTAATACACTTTTGATCATCTCGAGATGGAAGTCCTACCTTATCAAAATTAAGCTCACTCCACACATCGTCGAGTACAACTAGGACTTTAGTCTTTCCATCATCATCAATTTCCTTCAATTTCTGTATTATTTCTCTTCCTCTTCCTTCCACACTTTCACTTCTCAAACTCATGCCTAAACAATCAGCAATTTGACTTTGGATATTCTTGTAATCAGGATTTTGGGATACCACTGCCATCACAAACTTTATCAAATAACTTATTATTTTCTACATATTTGATAAGTTCTTTTGCAAGTGTGGTTTTCCCCACTCCACCCATTCCACATATGCTTATTCTTTTCAACTTATCATCTTTCAGTTTCTCTATCACCTGATTCATAATCATCATCCTAGACTTCAAGCTCTTAATACCTTCTGTGAAGGTAGATCCAACAGTTGGTGGAGGTTTATGGTAAGATATGAACAGAAATTCTTTTTTTTCCTCCTTCAATCTTGCAATATATTCAATGCCTTTAGCAGCACGCTTTCCCAAAGAGTAATTATTTGCCAAATTTGGACATTTTCCACCAAAACATTTCTCATTCTTCTTAACTTCTTCTTCACTAAAAGTCATTTGTAACACATTTTCAAAAGCTTCCATATCATTGAGCCACTTTTGTATGTTTGGCTCAATTCCTTCTCTGTTCATTTTTTTTGTGTCCACCCATGCTTGCATTGCTATTTCAAAACTATTTTACAAATGAGAAAATTCATTTGAGAAAATTCTGAGTCCCTATTTTACCTTGTTTCACCCTATTTTGGTTCCCTTGATTCACCGACCTTCCTTGTCCCTTACTGTTTTGTGGACGATCATACGGCTTACCACCTTGTTTCCCACAATTCTGAGTCGAACCACGATCATTGGTACGATTTGGTCCTCCCGCACTAAAATTCCCTTGACGGTTCACCCGCTTATTTCTCATGTCTTCGACCTCTTGGCACTTTTCAACCAAGACCTGGAATTGTCGAATACCCAACGGCACAACCGCATCCTGCAGCTCGTACCTCAGTCCATCTTGAAAGCGACGGCACATATAAACCTCATCTATCCCATCCCTAAAGAAGCGGAAGAAACGGGATAGTGATTCAAACTTCTTGGCATATGCTTCAACATTCATGCCCGCTTGCCTTAGCCTCAGAAACTCTTCCCCATACCTTTCCCTAGCTGTCTCAGGGAAATATTTGGCCAAGAACCTCCTTTTGAAGTTCTCCCAACTTAACTCTTCATGAACATTCTCCATGATCAGTCGGGTGTTCCTCCACCAATACTCAGAACCCCCGAGTAACTGATAGGTAGCTAAGACCACCTTCTCTCCTTCTGGACAATGAATTGCCCCGAATATCCTCTCCACAGATTGGAGCCATAAATCAGCAGTTTCCGGACCTCCCTCCCCATTAAACTTTGGAGGAGTTTGGTGGTTGAAATTCGAAAGGAGTCTAGATCGAACAGCGAGTATTTCTTTTTCGCGCTTTTCCAGATCTCTCTGCGCCTTAGCATGGCTCTGAGCAGTCACAGCCGCTGCCATCGTATGCATGGCATAAGCCATCTGGTTTATATCAGCATTGTCCGCCATAGGTGCTGTAGGTGCCCTTCTTGGAGGCATTCTATTCTGCACAATACCAATTCTGATTAGATTCCTTATCCAAACATTTCTGAGTCTCAACAGAACATCTCATCCAACGGTTACTAACTCATAACCCGACACAGAACAAACACTAGAACTGACACGATACTAGCTATGTTCTAACCGACTCTGAACTAACGACTCAAGTATACACTTTCCCTTTGAAGATTCATTTGGGAAACAAGGTGGTAAGCCGTATGATCGTCCACAAAACAGTAAGGGACAAGGAAGGTCGGTGAATCAAGGGAACCAAAATAGGGTGAAACAAGGTAAAATTCATTTGTGAAACAAGGTGGTAAGCCGTATGATCGTCCTCATTTTTCAAAACTATTTTACAAATGAGAAAATTCATTTGATTACCTAATTTTCAAAAACAGTTTTGGAGACAAGAAAAGTTCAAAAAAAAAATTCCAGATTTTTTTTGCGGAAAAAAGTTTCGATTTCAAATAAAAACAATTTATGAGTTTTTTCCGGAAAAAAAGTTTCTGATTTTTTTTTGCGAAAGATCCTGATTTTTTCTGGAAAAAAAACTTTCCAATCTTTTTCGGGAAAAAATTATGTGTTAAATCTAATATTATTTTGGATAATACCATCATTAAATGAAATTTAAATATTTAAATTTACATATAATTTTGGTAAACCAAATATATCTCTGACACACAACTGAAGAGATTAAGGGCCTGTTTGAAACAATTTTGGTTTTTAGTTTTTAAAATGTGTTTTATAAAAGTGTTTTAGAAAACTATTTTTAAGAAGATAAAAGATAAAATATATATGTTTGTTAATGTAATTTTCAAAACTATTTTACAAATGAGAAAATTCCTTTGATTACCTAATTTTCAAAAACAGTTTTGGAGACAAGAAAAGTTCGAAAAAAAAGTTCAAGATTTTTTGCGGAAAAAAGTTTCTATTTTCAAATGAAAACAATTCCGGAGTTTTTTCCAGGAAAAAATTTTCTGATCTTTTTTTGCGAAAGTTCCTGATTTTTTACCGAAAAAAAAACTTTCCAATCTTTTTCAGGAAAATTTTTCGATTTAAGATAAATACAATTTCGGAGTTTTTTTGAAAAAAAAAAATTCGATCTTTTTTTGCTAAAAAAGTTCTGATATTTTATTCGGAAAAAAAGTTCCTGATTTTTACCGGGAAAAAAGTTTCCTATCTTTTTTCGGGAAAAAATTTACAATTTTTTTTGTGAAAAAAAGTTCCCTATTTTTTTGCGGAAAAAAGATTCGATTTAAGATAAAAACAATTCCGGAATTTTTCCCGTAGAAAAAGTTTCCGATCTTTTTTCGGGAAAGTTCCTGATTTCTTTCAAAAAAAACTTTCCGATCTTTTTCGGGAAAAAAATTTCGATATTTTTTCGGAATTAAAGTTTCGATTTCAGATATATACAATTTTTGAGTTTTTTCCGCAAAATAAGTTCCTGATTTTTATCGGAAAAAAAGTTTACGATCTTTTTTCGGATAAAAAGTTCCCGATTTTTTTGGAGAAAAAATTTTGATATCAGATAAATACAATTCCAAAGTTTTTTCAAAATTTGAAAGTTTTCAAAATTTAAATCCATAATTGAGAAGTAAAATACCTATAACTAGTTTCAGTTTTTTAGTGTTTAAAACAATCAAATTAGAAATAGTTTTCAAAAACAATTTTTAGAAATAGTACTTCCAAACATATTTTTTTTCTTTTTTAATTTTTAAAAACTAATATAGATAATTTGGGAAGTGTTTCAAATAAGCCCTAAATTTCTCTAAGTGTGTTGAAGTGGAAAATTTTACATAAAGTGTGGTGAAGTGGAGAATTTTATGTTCAAACTGATGACACCGTAGCATGTGTTAGTTTTTTAAACAAAAATATTTTTGTGTTAGTTTTTTTATTGGTCCTCATCAATTATAATAATATTGCAAATTTTCTACCCTTAAATGTAATTTTACCTCTAAAGTAAAAAAAATAAAAATACAAAACATAAAAATATGAACAAAGAAAATTAATTTTTAGTTAAAAGAAATCAACCAAAAACCATAATAAAAGGTACACATAAAAAAATTGTAACTCAATTTAACATATAACAATTTACATAAAAAATTTTATAACAACTTAAAAAAAATAGATACGTGGAAAAAAAAGAAAGATTACACCAACTATATAAAAAATGAATATCATGTCTCATAAAAAAAGAATAAGCTAACTTATTATAAAAATATACATGAGATATATATTTACCATTAATCAATAAGTTAAAGTTATTATTAAAAAATCAACAGGTTAATTTTTTTTTATAAGTAAGTTAAATTTATTGAAATTTCTGTAATTTACTTAGTAACATAATGAAAAACATTATTTACATAAAAATATTAATAATCAACTATATATTAAAGAAAATAATACAACATTTTTTGACGCAAAAAATAATAAAACATAAATTATCAAACTAACTTAATTTAACAAATTGCTGAAATTATCAAACAAAAGATGAGACAATTTTCTCAAAACAATTCAACTAAACATAGGTTTAAATTTTTTTTTATCCCACGAAAAAAAACAAAACTTTATCCTTATATTTAAACGTCTCCAATTTTTCCAACTTATAACAACATTGTTTTATCTTTATATATATATATATATATATATATATATATATATATATATATATATATATATATATATATATAATAGTTCAATTATACTCTATTTTAGTTTACTCTTATATGAAAAATACAAGAGAAGTGTATTGATAAATATATTAAAATAATTACGGGATAAATATATATTAATCATTGATATTTAAAATATCACGAGACAAGTATTGATCACTAATACAGGAAAAATTATATATCAAATAGTTATTTTTAAACGAGACAATTAGTTCTTATCGTTAAATATAAAAAATGGTAAATATTTTTCACTCTTACACAAAATAATTGGATAAATATTTGTCATTGAATTTATTATTAAACTATACACGAGAGAAAACATTAATAAAATAAATTTATTCATTTAATAATTTTAGATAAAACTACACAATTTACATTTTAAAAAATATTTAATAACATATTTCTAAATGCATTTTCTACTTTAGTATAATATCAATCTTAAATATCAAGAAAAAATCAATAGACATAAGCTTTCACAAATAGATTTTTTTCTTAAATAAAAAAAAAAAGATGAATGAGTTCTCATCAATAATAAATATAAAAAACATAGGAATTTTTTTTTGAACAAGCCAAAATAATATTTCTTATTAATAATTACTACATCCGTTCCTAATTATAAGGCCTCGTTGAGAAAATTGCGGAGATTAAGAAAGTGAATTTTAGCATTAAATTTGTTGACAATTGGTATTGTTTTTACAATTTTATCCTTTAAGAAAGAGAATGAGTTTTTGTTTTTCTAAAGTATTTATTACAAATTGTAGAAAAAAATGCACTTTAAATAGGGGTATGTTAGTAAAGAAATAATTAATACCCTTGAAAATTTGAAAATGGTGCTATAATAAGGGACAAAGAAAAGTCTAAAAAATTGTCTTATATTTAGGGACGGAGGTAGTATAATTTATTTCAAAAATCATATACGAGACAATAACTTTAATAAGTTTTATAAGAAAGAGTATAATAGTTTCACTTATATTTTAACAATATTTAATAACAAATTTTTTATTTTTTTTGGTCAAATAGCCTAATGGCTTGAATTTCCACCCTTAAGGTGAATAAGTGGGATGACCAGGGTTCGAACTCCGATCCCCTGCATAATAATGCAAATGTCCACCAATTGAGCTAAGCTCATGGGACACAAATTTTTAAATATTATGTACTGAATTAATTTTCTACCTTCATATAATGGCAAATTCAAATATTGAATAAATTTTTGACATCTTCCAAATAATAATTTGAATAATAAGAACATATTAATTATAATTTATTTAAAAAATATACATGTGAATATAGCTTTTATTAAAAAATGTATTAGTAAAAAAAGCATATTTAGTAATTTTGTAAGTTTTACAAGAAAGGCTACAATATTTTAATCTATAGTTGGGAAAGCAAGTTTATACGGAAAAAAAGTCGAACCTATATTTTAACAATATTTTATAAGAAATTTTTAAATATTTCATTCTAAATAAATTTTTATGATAATATAATGCAAACTTAAATATCAAATAAAAGACGATAAATCCGTGTGAATGCACAAGTCTCTAAACTAGTTTTTTATATTATGATATATTTAATCAAATGCTTTTATTGTATTTTATTCTTTGCTATTAAAATGTTGAGCATTGCTATTTAGTAAGAATTATTTGCACAAGAAAGAGAAGAATTCACAAAATTAGGAAATTTGACCAATAAAAAATGGGCTAATCATTCATGGAGAGAGAGAGATTATAATTTGTAAGTGTTAAATATTGCCACATAAAGGTCTTTTCTTTTTTACATAAAAAAATTCTTACTAAATAGCATTTTCCTAAAATGTTTAACCATATGTATCAACACAAAAGTTCTCTACACGGACCGACCGACTAATCTCAAATTATCACTTGTTTGAGTTTAAAGTTGTTTTTTTTAACAAAACAAACTTAATGAATATAACTAGGGTGAAACCAGGGCCAGCCCAACATAAAGTGAGGCCTAAAGCGGATATTAATACGAGGCCTAATTTGATTTTTCGCCAAACATAAAGTCCACCGTATTACAAGAAATATATTTTTAATAAAATATAGTGCAAGAAAAAAACGTAGAATTTATATTTACAAATAGTTAAATAATTTTTTTTTGTAAAATGTAATAATTATATTTATAATAAAATTAAAATTTATTACTTGTAGCAAATAAAATATACTATTAGAAAAACTTGTAGAAAATTAGAAACTTCTTAAAATAAATACTATTCTCTAAACAATTTCTTTTTGAATAATTATTATTTAACAATTAGAAGATTATGAAAAATAAGTTTAAAAAAAACAATAAATGGAAAACACACCCCTCCCTGCCAGGGCTTGAACCAGCATTCTCCCTTTCACATAATAAGCGCGCGACCAACTGAACCAGCAAGCATATCATGTTTAAATGGAGGCCTAATTATATATATAAAATACAAAGAATTTTTTTGGGGGGCCTATACCCTTTATAAAAAAAATAAATTTTGGTGGGCCTAAAGCCCTAGCTTGGGCTGCTTTACCCTTGGGCCGGCCCTGGGTGAAACCAAATCATAAATATGCCGACGAGCATTAGGTCCGGAGAGTTTAGCTAAACTATGTGCAAAGTTTGACTTTAAAGTTAGATGTGACGAAATTCCAACTTTATAATGATCGAACTATCATGATTAGTTAACAATGTAAAATTGTTTTGGAGGAGAGAGGATAGTTATTTTAATTTGGATTTTTTTTTTCAATTTTTTGAATTTAGATTTAAATAACATTATATTTAATAGTAATTAAATATTATAAGGTGAAAAATGTAATTTTACACTTCCCTCGTTAATATTTTTCATTCCTCTCATCGAATCAACACAAAGCATTTTAAAATCTCTCTCCTCCCCTTTCCATTGTTTACTTTCCCTCCCTCCCCCTCCACTTTCTTGAACCGAATAGACTCTTAATCATTTAACTAAATAAGTTGATTATAGGTTAATATTCAATTGTGGTTCAACAAATCTACAACCTTTTTTTTAAAAAAAAATTGGTATTTGTGTATAGGTCATTTTTCTCCACTAAAAATAGTTTGTTAGATTTAACTACTTTATTATATGACCACCAGAGTCTGTCCGAACTATTTGGAGACTCTACTTGAATCTTAAAAATGGATTCATAATAAATCTTTTAAAAATAATTTTCTTTTTAAATTATAGGTAACATGAAAAAATATATAAAAATTAATTATTATTGTAAATCATTTCAATTCTTAAGTTTTCCAATTTTTTTATTATCGATTTAATATAATTTGAAATGACTATAACTAATACTATTATGTAGAAAAGAAAAAAAAAATTGGGATTTGAACCTAGAATCTAACATACACAAATATCATAGTCTACCAACTAATCTATTAACACACATCAAATACATTTTGAACATTAATAATATATAATAATTATTATTATAGAGCTTAAAATTTTGAGGCCCAAAATTTGCTGCAATTTTTTGTTCATTGTCATCGCACACTCTACACATATATTGTGGTCGGACCAGATGACCACCTTAAAAGTTAGACCGACAAGTGGATAAAAAAAAACATCATTCAAATTTCTTTTAACTTACTGCACACGTTTAAATAGAAAGCAAATATTTCTCAAAAAAAATGGAAAGTAAACGTAATAAATACTATAACAGACAAGGAAAATGTTATCACACAAGATAAAAGAACAGAGCAAAAATAAATAGCAAAAATGTTTAGAAATACTTACCGGATTTTCTTGTGAAAGCAAAAATTTACCACAGCTTTTGATTGAATAATAGATGTTGAAAACGTTCCCACCAAGAGAAAAATAATATAGTTTAGATTGAGATTATATTAATTTTTGTTTGCAAAAGTGACAAGAGTACTAGTCAATTGGAATGCAATGATAATAATAGAAGGAGGAAGCAATTATATTTATAGTAGAAGAATTATACTTTAACTAAAAGAAAGGTATTTGTTCTCATCACATTTGAGGGGGAAAGATGATTCTAAATTTATTCAATAGCAACACACACATATACAATAACGAATACAAATATTATATGTGAAACAACCTAAAAATATTATGACACTTAAAGTATATCTTAAAGTCAAGAAAAGTATATAAAATAACAAAAGAGAGTCAAATTTAGAGATTCTTTTATTATAGTCATTAAAAATGGTATAGTATATGTATATGCATGAGGAAAGAAAAGAATACAATTCTTTTTTCCATGAAAAACCAAAAAAGTGGCAAAGACAAAATAAGAATGCACAGAGGGGGTTTGCAGCAACAAATGAAAGATGATTCCACTAAAGCTTTTTTAATCCTATCAAATGAAGGTGTCTGTTATGGTGGGAAAGTCAATTAATTTTTTCATGATGGGAAGTGTCAAATCTTACTATTGAATTGTTAGTCATATATTGAATAGTTTAAATTGAGAAGCCTTATTTTTTCTCGACTAAATCAAAATCGGAGGGAGTTTACTTTGCAGTATACTGTATGCAAATTGCCAACTTTTGTAGTATAATAATAAGTAATAACAACTTCTATGTTTTATAATTTTTTTAAAAAAAAACACTTCTATGTTCATTTATATTTACTTTTGAGTAAAGATCCCTTTTAGTTCAAACTGTTGTGTTCTTGTCTTTTTTTTTGACAAATGTTGTGTTCTTGTTTTTAGTTTCAACTTAGCAATTGCAGCAGAGGGTATTTTGACAATAAGTTGGTAATTACAGGGATTAATTTTATACTATTTGAGTTAAATTTCCTAAGTTTCTTTTTGTGAACATGGTCTTATTTCTGCTATGCAGGAGGTCATGCCTAGGATGATCCGCTGTCAAAAATGATTAAAAATTGTAGTTTAGGAAAGCGACACTTGAGTCGTATCTCAAAGACTTCAAATCAATTTTAGAAAATATTAATTAAGTTCCAATAAAGAACTATAAAAAGGGGGTTTTGGTTTTGATTTCAGAGAATTAAATAATATAGAAACTAGTTGATAAAAACAAAAATGATGAACAAATTAATCTAGTACTGTTTTGTGAATTCAGACTTATCATCGATTACTACAATATAATTTCCCTAAGTGGATTCGATTCTCATTCGATTACAACAAGGATTAAACAACCCCTATCAATACTGTATGATTTATGTTCCTTTATGCACCGAATTAAGCAATCGGTACCAAATTAAGCAAATGATTTAAGATACAAGAATTAACGAAAAAACTAAGTTAAATGCGAATAAAATTTGAAACATGCATCAATCAAATTAAGCAAACGACGTGCACAAAATATGATTGAAGAGGAATTGAAATAAAACTGAATATTATAATAATTTCAAAAGTCTTGACGAATTCACTTTACAGCAGATTAATCTTAGTGGTTTAATTCTCCATGAAATAGCGGAAACCCTAATTTTTCTTTTTGAATTTTGTGAATACCGAATGATTAACCCTAGGCTACGTTTCTAATATACGCACACACATATCCAAAAATTTAAAACAAAAATAATATTGTACATCAATCAACATCATTTTATTTCTTTTTCTTTTAATTTTTTTAAATTTGTGTGAGTGTGTCTAACACATGTCATTTGTGATTGTGCCTATATTAAAATTTCCCCTATTCTCAAAATTTGGCTCTGACACAAATGAACCTGATTTCATTCCTAATTCAGTGATGCGTCCTCATTGTCCTAAGTAGTAAGCAACATCAACATTGGAGTAATTTGAATAACTTGGTTATTAAAAGAGCTACTATTTTTTGGATGTATTTAAAATGTATTTTGATAACTTTGGTTTATTTGGATAACTTATATTTTGATAATTTAAACTTGACTTATTTTGGATGTAATTTCAAGACTTATGTAATTTGGGAATTACTATGACATATATCCAATAGTTATGAAAATTGAAAATCACTCATATTTTTTTTTTTACTGTAAAATCACTTATATTATTATTACTATGTTGTTTTAAGTATAATTATGTTGTGTATAGTTTATTATGTGATTCCATTACGGATAATAATTACGTGCTTCGGTAGGGGTATTTTCTCTAATTTTTCAAATTCTTATAGATAAATAACAACCATCAAATAAAACATTATTCATTTTGTTCATAAGTTAGTTCAAATTTGAGACCGGGCATTTGTGAATTTTAACGATATTTTATTTTTGTTACAATGGATTTGATGATTAAACCCAAGACCTCATATATAATGTTCAAACTCTTTATCACTAAACAAAATCTAATGACTTATTTCAGTGGTATTTAACACTTTGTCTACAACTTTGTCAAAAAAAAAAACACTTTGTCTACACCAAGTTTATTAATTTTTATTCTTAATTTAATTTAGAGTTTAATAGATATGCTAAATTAATTTTATACTGACATCCGATAAGAATCATACATTTCTCTATGTCATATAATTGTAATGAGGTGTAATTGGATGATTTGACAGAATAAACGGTTAATATTAATTAACAGTATAAAATTAATTTACCGTATGTGCATATACATTTTTCTCTTTAATTTATAGTATATTGTAAGTTACACATATACACAATCAAATGATTGAGTAATCTAAATTGTACATAAAAGATTTTTTTTTTCTTTTATTGAAAAGTCCAATTTTTTAATTTTGACCAAATTTTACAAAGTCAAATAAATCCTTAAAAACCATATAAAACAAAATGTACCCAAAATTCCTAAATAAAAAACGCGTATAACAACAATATTCCGCGTCCTCTTGCTTAATAACTTTCACCACCAACTCCATCGTTTCTCTTCATTCACTGCGTCTACAAAATCCCAATTCTACCCCTACCTTCTTCTCCAATTTCCCATCTCAACCATGTACAGCAACGTACTTGTCAACTGCTCTAACTGCCGCACCCCTCTCCAACTCCCTCCCGGCGCCGGATCAATCCGTTGCGCACTCTGTCAAGCTATCACTCTCATCGCTGACCCACGCGCTCTCCCTCATCAACCTTCACCATCTCCTCACGCGCCTCCACCTCCTTCTCCTTACAATCAAGCTCCTCCCGGTCCTCTTCCTAACGTTCACGGCCGTAAAAAGGCTGTGATCGTCGGAATCTCGTATAAATTCTCCCGTCATGAACTTAAGGGTTGCATTAATGACGCTAAATGCATGCGTTATCTTCTCATCAATAAGTATACTTTTCCTGAATCTTCTATTGTTATGCTTACTGGTACGTGTGATCTTGATTTTTCTTTGTTCGATGACTTCTTCAGAAAGTTATCGCTTTAATGTTCTTGATCTTTGTTTATTGTTTGTTAATTATTCAGTTTTTTCTTATTTTTTTTAGGTTAGTTTCGTTTAAATTAATTGTGTTTTTGGGATAGAAAAAGCTTGGATTCTAGAAAATTGATTAATTTGGTTATATTGAGTTTGAAATTAAGCTACTCTCATTTTGAATGAATGTTTCAATGATTGTGGATACTATATTATATATTTTTTGGTCTTAGACGAAGTGGCAAGTACCACAGAAACTCACACACAAAACTGCGTGGTCATGGGTTCGAATTCGAACCCCGGATGAATGTGTTTGGCCTGACAATGTCGACATTTGTCAATTGATCTAGGACATGTGGAAATTGTGGATACTATTATTTACTTGAGTGAATACTCAATTTTCTCATTGAAATTATAAAATTTTATCAATATCCTCCACATTATAATTATTCCAAATTGAGACTTAGAATTGCAAAATATTAATTAGGTTCATCACTTGTCTGGATTTGTTATCAAATGCATCCCCGGTATTAATTACTTATTTGCAAATGTATCATCAACATTACTTGTGTAATGTCATTATTGTCCTTGTAAATACCAACAAAGACGAACATGATTAATTTTTTACAATTTCAAGGATAATTTTGAAATATTAATAATGTGGAAGACAAGGTTGATACAATCATGCAATGTCGGTGATTAAATTGAGTATTTACTCCTATATATTTGTTCTATAACAAAAGTGAAGTATTTTTGTTTGAGTAAACCACCTCACTTTATTTATGCTCTTTTGAATATAAAAATGCAGAAGAAGAAGACCCTCATGGCCCAAAATTTCCAAACAAGCAGAACATAAGGATGGCAATGTTTTGGCTTACACAAGGGAGTGTACCTGGAGACTCCCTGGTTTTCCATTATTCTGGTCATGGATCGCAGCAAAGGAACTATAGTGGTGATGAAGCTGATGGTTTTGATGAAACTATATGTCCTTTGGATTTTGAAACACAGGGTATGATAGTAGATGACGAGATCAATGCAACGCTTGTAAGACCTCTTCCTCATGGGGCTAGGCTGCATGCACTAATTGATGCCTGTCATAGTGGCACTGTTATGGATTTGCCATTTCTTTGCAGAATGAACAGGTTACCTTCTTAAGATAGTGTATAGTTCCTAGTTGCATGGCTTAACTGTTAGGTTTTTGTTTTTCTTGACTGTAGCATCATGATGTTCGATAAACAATTCTTGACTGTGCATTAACACTTTATCTAAATGTAAACATAAATGTTTTACTAAAAAATTAAGTGATTTAAGTTTTCTATAATTGTGTCCATGATTGATCAATAACCAAACTGTTGCCTCATGATAACATTTTTATTTATCAACTCACCTTTTTCATTTGTGAAGCTTTATAATGCCTAGAGGATCAACCATGCAATGACATGTTGCACGGTTTGATGGAAATATACAAAATGAAAAAAAAAAAAAAAACACCAATGACAGGGAACCAAGAGAGGTAACAGGGTAGTAATGTCTGAAGGTTCTTAGAAAACAAAAGAAACTGAAAGAAAATTAATGAAGTAGATGAGTGCAGAGTAAGAGACTAAAGTATGTTATCTGAATTTGGATTGTTCATTCTGAATCTGATTAACTCTGAAGCAGGTTCCTTACATTTCTCGTCTGTCGGAATGCAATTATCTTTTACTGCCCCACCTACAGTATAATAGTTAATCAATTCTGTTAGAGAAGATTAGTAACAGTGTTAATAAACCTGAGCTTTAACCTGACACCCCTAACAAAGCTCATTATAAATCTAAATACGAAGCAGCTGAGCATAAGATTGGTGAGATTGCATGATCCAATATGCCTGACCAAAAGTAGGTTATGCAAAGACCAGGTTGTTGAAACCTGAAAACACATGTTTCTATTTATTGTAAATGATGTTTTAGGATCTTCAACTGTATTTTATAGCATTTTTTTCCCAATAAAAACTCTCTTTGTTTCTCTTGTGCAGTAGTGTCTCACCAGTTGTCATACTATAATTATTATAGTTTAGTGTTTATAGTGATTTAAAGGTTTTTTTCCTTCTTATTTATGCTATATTGTATGTGTGTGTAGGGTCTTATGATCTGTGTTATAATCTCATGATTTACATTTTGACTCCCTTCCTCATCCTAGGCATGATCTTCATTTTGACTACCTGGATGCGTGTGATCTAACATGGAGAAAACCCTAGAGTAGAAAGGAGTTTAAATTGCATATACTTAACCACTAAAGTGTATATATGATGATGGATAACAATTGATGTCTTAGCTCATAGGTGTTTAACAAAAGAGCTAGAAGTAGAACATGTCACCAAGGGTTGATTAAGTCTTTTTTTTTTTTTTTTTTTTTGAATCGGCAAAATTTATTAAAAGACAACTCCTCCACAAGAAGTGAAAGGAATTATCGTGTAAACATACAAACAAAAGGTAACGTGATATAACACAATTACCAACACCAAAACAAACACCCCAATCCACCCCTACACCAATATTGATTCGCTAAACCCACCAGAGAAAACCCCTACCCGACCCTAGGAGACACCACTAGGCACCAACTTCCGAACTCGAATTAAAATTACTCGGCCCATTAGACCCAAAAAGTAGCCCCGAAAGTCAAAGGTTGAGGGACCCCGGTAGTCAGAGAAACGACAGTCAACACCTGGTGCCGTAAGAATTCGACCAGATACCAGAGACCTGCAAGTTTCAACAGACTTGAACACCCCTCAGCGACTCCAAAGAGTCCTGCAAATCTCACCAGATTTGAAAATGGTCAGAGACTCTTATATCAGGGAGAATCCACACACACTCGGTATTAACCATCCACCACCTCTCCATCCCCAATACGTCCCAGAGGTACGATAAAACGACAACAACCGTCAACACGGAGTGTCTACATACCTCGCCCTTTCGGGCACGCCAGGACAACAACCAAGACCAAGAAAAGCCTCAGTCAAGACACCACCTCAGTCAACACACCGCCACCACCACAGCTGCCAAGACCAAAACCCAACCCCACCTCCATATCACCGAGAAAGGCAAGCTGCCAAAACCCAACCCCACCGCCATGGAAACCACTACCACCACCACCACACCTACATCCACCAAAACTTCCACCCAACGTGACAACCATAACAACACCAGCACCATTGTGACTAAAACCACTACCCGCCACCAGCTCTGGCATCTCCTCCGTACAACCACCCAACAAAGAAAACTTCTCCACCACACTATTCCGTCGCTTGGGGCCTAGATTCGTCCATAAACATAGACAAACCGGCGGCCAAAACAGAGCCGGCGTCAGAACCGCCTCTAACACCCAAAACCCCACCACCCAGATCCGCCGAAAATCCAATCCAGATCGGAAAATCCAGACACGACTGGTCGGAAAGCTGCAGAAAGCTTACAGCAACTGACCACCACCCACCACGAACCTCGCCGGAGCAAGGAGAAACACGGCCACGAGAAAACAGCCATGGAAACCACCACCGCCGGAACAAACGGTGGTGCGGAGAGCATCAGCTCTCATCACACCACCACCATGTATGATTACATTTCAAAAGAACGATTTGGATTGAAGGGAAAAGCAAGCTGCAGATCTGTGTCTTAGAGAGAAGTTAAGGGTTGATTAAGTCTATACCTTTTTAATTTGGACATCCCAAAGCCGGTCCTTCAATATATGCTTTTGTGGGTGATGCAACCCTAGTTGAGTTTGTAGGAGTATATTCTAATGTTGAGAGAAGACAAGTTGATAAAATCCGATACCAATTGTGTCTATTGAGCTATGTGATTGTGGGATAGGCTTATATATTGTTCTCATTTTTCCTATTTGCTTTATCAGCATTTGTTCTTTCAAAAAAGCAATTTATGATTGTTGGAGACTTGGGATGAAGAAAACTTTGATTGTTGGAGACTTTATTTCCTTTATCAGCATTTATTTGCTTTATCAGCATTTGTTCTTCAAAAAAGGAATTTATGATTGTTGGGGACTTGGGATGAAGAAAACTTTGATAGATATTTTGCATCGTCTTATTTTCTTTTCTTTTTTATTCTAGGCATCTCACAAATATAGTTTTTGCTTCATTTGACTAGTAAATATATGTTGTAGTCTTTGTTTGCATATCTATAGTTCCCATGGTGTCTTGTATTTACTTTGTTTCCATCTTCTCTGTAACAGTCGTGGACAATATGTATGGGAGGACCATCGCCCTAGGTCCGGTATATGGAAGGGATCAAATGGTGGAGAAGTTATATGTTTCAGTGGATGTGATGATCATCAAACTTCTGCAGATACATCTGTAAGTTTCAGAAAATTTAAATCAATTCCTGCATTAGTAACCCCCTATTTAGTTAGGTTAGGATGTGGTGTGATATGTAAAAATAATAGATTTAAGAGCTCTGCAAAAAGGCTAAATGCAGAAATAACAGTGCAAATAAAGGTAGTAGAGACGTTTACGGATTTTCCAAATTAACTACTGTTATGTCGGGTGGGGCATACACGAACCCAAAGACAAGTGTAAATAATTTATAAACTTCATTCACCCCAAGTCTTTCGCAGTGTATGCTGCTTGATACTACGGAGGTATTCCCATTACTTGGTTAGCATGTGGTATTCGGGTCTCCCTTGATACCAAATTCCCATACAAAATATAGCATATGCATCAGTTACATACTTTCCAACACTATGTAGTTAATCATTTGCACAGCTCTCCTCCAAGTATTCCCAAGAAAAGGATTGTAACATTTCCGACCTTTCCTATGAAGTCCCAAAGTCCTTATTTCCTCTCTTGGCAATACAAGATTTCGCATTTCGTCATAACTTGAAAATAACTTTTTTTTTTGTCCCATTCATCAATAACTTGTAATGGTAGTGCATTGGTCAGGCTAAAAGGCATGACCAAAACCTTGCAATGGTCCTCGTGTGTGTGAGAAGCTGTCTCAGGAATATCCTCCTTGTTCATATGACTTTGGTGATAACCATATTGTAATTATAGCTTGGAAAAAGATCACGACACCAACCAATTCATCGATTGCCTCATTGATTAGAGTAATGGGGAATGTATTAAAGACTAACCATTTTAAAATCCCTATAACCACAAAACCTCCAATTGTAAACATTTTTCTTCACCAAATGATGGGACTGAATTAAGGACTATTGATAGGCCTTATGTCGCCTCCTTTAAGCATATCACCACTACTTTCTCAATTTCACTTTTCTAAAATGAGGATACTTACGGGGATTATATTTGGATTTGTAGCTCCCTCCGTTTAATACAATAGTATAATCATACCTTTAAGGAGGTAGGTCTTGTCGGCCTTGAAACACATCAATTTCTTGTAAACTCGCTGGGACTTCCTTAGTTCCTTGACTTCCTCTGCATTTTCTTGTTGCACCACACATTCTATGATAAACCTGCCTTCTTTGTAGTCCCCCTTGATTTTGTATTTAAAACTTTCCATTGTAACCTACTAACCTACATGGCAAGAGAGGGAATATTTTCCCTGCTTCTCTCAGTAATAGTGGGAGTTGGACCCATGTAACTCAACTGCATGGTGTTGGTAGTATGCAGCTGATGCGTGTGCTATATGCAGCTGAGACGTAAAGATCACATGCTAACCAAATATTAGGAATTCATCTACAATATCTAGTATACTCTGTATTTTTGCTCTTTTTTTTAAAATAAAATAAAGTCAAAATACTTTGTGAATGATTTAAGGATGAAATGAATTTCTAAACCAGTGACACTTATGCTTGTCTGTTGTTTCGTCTGGCTCCACACTTGTGTATGTGCAATTGATTTGGGAAATCCATACTTGCCTCAGCTATATTCATTTGTGTTGTTATTTATCTGTATGTATCCTTTTTCTTATACACATCACATTCTAACCTAACTAACTAAATGGATTCCTATTACAGTCGCGTTGTCTGACAATATGATCATATCATTGTAAACAGGCACTATCAAAAATTACATCAACTGGGGCCATGACGTTCTGCTTCATCCAAGCTGTAGAGCGCAGTGGTCCAGGGGCCACATATGGCACCATTCTTACTTCAATGCGCAGTGCCATAAAAAATGCTGGCAGCGGTGGTAGTGGGGGTGGCGACGTAGTAACATCTCTTATATCCATGCTTTTGACTGGAGGTAGTCTTAGCGCTGGTGGTCTGAGACAGGTAAATATACAGTTTAAGTTGTCTAATCATTTTTCAAATCTCAAGTTTGAACTGTTTCCTTTCTATGAGATGCTCAATAATGATCTTAGCTTATAGTTTACTACTTAGGACAGTTCTTTACAAGTTTTGTGAGTATGGAGAGGTTCTTAATTTTTAACCGACTTCTGCTATTTATTGTTTTCCCTTGTCCTTCCCTTTTGTTTAAACAGGAACCACAGTTAACAGCTTGCGAAGCATTTGATGTGTACAGAAAACCTTTCTCATTATGAAGCTCCACATTTTTTGTTCTGCAATTTGATTGATTTCCTTGGCGCTGCCCCTGTACATGAATGTATTTGATTATTACTATGACAGGTTAATGTATAATAAATTAGACGGGCTTCTAATTTTTTCGGTTATCGTCAAAGGACATGTTTGGTTGAATTTATGTCTGAAATTGAGAATGCATTTGCTCGTACTAATGAATGAGTAGTTGTCGTATGATCCTTCTATTATATTTTGCTAATTCGTCTCAGCTCACTCGTTGATTTAAATTTCACATCAAGGATGAGTGTCATGCCCTAGTTAAATTTGTTGCATTTTTGTGGTACCAAATTAACTAATGATCTGCATTCTTTATATTCTACATGTATTTGCAAATATTTCAATATGCAAAATACTTGTTGGCTAAAGTTTATGTGTTCCCTTATCCATTGCATATTTTCAAAGAAGTAATTGAGCATATTATTTCACTATTAAAATAAATCATATTATATTAATTCCAAACTAACACAATGTTTGGTGCAATTGAAGGATGAAGGAAAGAAATTAGGGGGAGGAAGAAAGCTATTTACTCTCCCTCGTCTTTTCTTTATTGGGCGGTTTTTCCCCTAATTTCTTTCCTTATGAAAGCTATTTAGGGGGCTCGCCACATTTTCGTTCCCCTTAAAATTGGAGGGAAAGGTAGGAAATACGATGCATTTGTTAATTGACTTGGACATTTCTATGAAATTTTAACTGTGTGTTATTTTTATATTTGATTGCATCATTACAAAATATAATTTAATCCATAATGAAAAAAAATAAATGAATTACTGGTTTGTTGAATTAAAATCGTGGAAGGTGAAATTAAAATTGACATCCCTATAGAAAGCTTTAGTGGAATCATCTTTCATTTATTGCTGCAAACCCCCTCTGTGCATTCTTATTTTGTCTTTGCCACTTTCCATGTATAGAAAGCCTTGGAAGCATAAGTCCAAAGTTACGCATTTCATGTATGAATCTCATTTTGTCTTTGCCACTTTTTTGGTTTTTCATGGAAACAAGAATTGTATTCTTTTCTTTCCTCATGCATATACATATACTATACCATTTTTAATGACTATAATAAAAGAATCTCTAAATTTGACTCTCTTTTGTTATTTTATATACTTTTCTTGACTTTAAGATATACCATTAAGTGTCATAATATTTTTATGTTGTTTCACATATAATATTTGTATTCGTTATTGTATATATGTGTGTGTTGCTATTGAATAAATTTAGAATCATCTTTCCCCCTCAAATGTGATGAGAACAAATACCTTTCTTTTAGTTAAAGTATAATTCTTCTACCATAAATATAATTGCTTCCTCCTTCTATTATTATCATTGCATTTTAATTGACTAGTACTCTTGATGAGGGTTTGTCACTTTTGCAAACAAAAATTAATATAATCTCAATCTAAACTATATTATTTTTCTCTTGGGAACGTTTTCAACATCTCTTATTCAATCAAAAGCTGTGGTAAATTTTTGCTTTCACAAGAAAATCTGGTAAGTATTTCTAAACATTTTTGCTATTTACTTTTGCTCTGTTCTTTTATCTTGTGTTAACATTTTATCCTTGTCTTTTATAGTATTTATTACGTTTACTTTCCATTATAAACGCGTGCAGTAAATTTTTTTTTCGGTACAACATGTGCAGTAATTTAAAAGAAATTTGAATGATGTGTTTTTTTTTAATCCACTTGACGGTCTTTTAGAGTCTGTTTGGAGGTATTTTAATTAAATACATGTTTGGTTCAAACGTGGGAAGGGGAGGAGAAGTGAGGTATTAATAGATATAAATTATATATAAGAGCAAAGAAAATATAAGATAAACTCTTAATATTCTGTTTTTTTTTTGTTTATAAATTTTTAATATTCGAATAAAGATAATTTAGGATTTTAACAAATTAAGGGTTTGTTAAAAAAAAAACAAATTAATTGAGGGTAATTATATCAATATATTAAATCATATTTTGGTTTCCCTTCCCTCCTCTCCAAATCCCCCCAATTTGGGGAAGCAAAAATAGTTCTATATTCCCTCCCCTCTCCCTCATAAAAAAATTGAACCAAACATAAAAATTTAAAATATCACCTCACCTCCCATCTCCTTCCCTCCAAAACTCCCGAATCAAACGGAGGTGGTCATCTGGTCCGACCACAATATATATGTCGGGTGTGCGATGGCAATGAACTTCAAAAAATTGCGGCAAATTTTGGGGCTCAAAATTTTAAGCTCTATAATAATAATAATTATATATTATTAATGTTCAAAATGTATTTGATGTGTGTTAATGAATAGTCCTTTATTGTAACAAAAAAAAAGAATAATCCCTTTATTTTTTGTTTTTTGTTTTTCTCTCATGTAAACAAAAAAAGGATTAGTTGCAAAACTTAAGAATTGAAATGATTTACAATAATAATTAATTTTTATATATTTTTTTTATGTTACTTATAATTTAAATAGAAAATTATATTTAAAAAATTTATTTTGAATCCATTTTTAATATTCAAGTTGGGTCTCCAAATAGTTCGGACAGGCTCTAGTGGTCATATAATAAAGTAGTTAAATCTAACAAACTATTTTTAGTGGAGAAAAATGACTTATACACAAATACCAATTTTTTTTTAAAAGGTTGTAGATGTGTTGAACCACAATTGAATATTAACCTTCAATCAACTTATTTAGTTAAATGATTAAGAGTCTATTCGGTTTAAGAAAGAGGAGGGGGAGGGAGGGAAAGTAAACAATGGAAAGGGGAGGAGAGAGATTTTAAAATGCTTTGTGTTGATTCGATGAGAGGAATGAAAAAAATTAGGAAGTGTAAAATTACATTTTTCACCTTAAATATAATGTTATTTAAATCTAAATTAAAAAAGTTCAAAAAAAAAAATCTAAATTAAAATAACTATCCTCTCTCTTCCAAATTAATTTTACATTGTTAATCAATCATGATATTTCGATCATTATAAAGTTGGAATTTCGTCACATCTAACTTTTTAAAGTCAAACATTGCACATAGTTTAGCTAAACTGTCCGGATCTAATGCTCGTCGACATATTTATGATTTGGTTCCACCCTAGTTATATTCATTAAATTTGTTTTGTTAAAAAAAACGACTTTAAACTCAAACAAGTGATAATTTGAGATTAGTCGGTCGGTCCGTGTAGAGAACTTTTGTGTTGATACATATGGTTAAACATTTTAGGAAAATGCTATTTAGTAAGAATTTTTTATGTAAGAAAGAAAAGACCCTTATGTGGCAACATTTAATACTTACAAATTATAATTTCTCTCTCTCTCTCTCTCTCTCTCTCTCTCTCTCTCTCTCTCCAGGTATGATTAGCCAATTTTTGATTGGTCAAATTTCCTAATTTTATGAATTCTTCTCTTTCTTGTGCAAATAATTCTTACTAAATAGCAATGCTCAACATTTTAATACCAAAGAATAAAATACAATAAAAGCATTTGATTAAATATATCATAATATAAAAAACTAGTTTAGAGACTTGTGCATTCACACAGATTTATCGACTTTTATTTGATATTTAAGTTTGTTATTATATTATCATAAAAATTTATTTAGAATAAAATATTTAAAAATTTCTTATAAGGTTCGACATTTTTTCCCTATAAACTTGCTTTCCCAAATATAGGTTAAACTATTGTAGTTTTTCTTGTAAAACTTACAAAATTACTATGCTTTTTTTACTAATACATTTTATAATAAAAGATATATTCACATGTATATTTTTTAAATAAATTATAATTAATATGTTCTTATTATTCAAATTTTTATTTGGAAGATGTCAAAAATTTATTCAATATTTGAATTTGCCATTATATATATGAAGGTAGAAAATTAATTTAGTATATCATATTTAAAAATTTGTTATAAAATTTTGTTAAAATATAAGTGAAACTATTATACTCTTTCTTATAAAACTTATTAAATTAATTAAAAAAATTATTAAAGCTATTGTCTCGTGTATGATTTTTGAAATAAATTATACTACCTCCGTCCCTAAATATAAGACTTTTTTTTAGACATTTCTTTGTCCCTTATTATAGCACCCTTTTCAAATTTTTAAGGGTATTAATTATTTCTTTATCCACATACCCCTATTTAAAGTACATTTTTTTCTACAATATGTAATAAATACTTTAGAAAAACAAAAACTCATTCTCTTTCTTGAAGAATAAAATTGTAAATACAATACCAATTGTCAACAAATTTAATGTTAAAATCCACTTTCTTAATCTCCGCAATTTTCTCAACGAGGTCTTATAATTAAGGACGAATGTAGTAATTATTAATAAGAAATATTATTTTGGCTTGTTCAAAAAAATATATTTTTTCCTAAGTTTTTTATATTTATTATTGATGAGAACTCATTCATTTTTTTTTTATTTTAGAAAAAAAGCTATTTGTGAAAGCTTATGTCTATTGATTTTTTCTTGATATTTAAGATTGATATTATACTAAAGTAGAAAATGTATTTAGAAATATGTTATTAAATATTTTTTGAAATATAAATTGTGCAGTTTTATCTAAAATTATTAAATGAATAAATTTATTTTATTAATGTTTTCTCCCGTGTATATTTTAATAAAAAATTCAATGACAAATATTTATCCAATTTTTTTTGTGTAAGACTGAAAATAATTACCATTTTTTTATATTTAACGATAAGAACTAATTGTCTCGCTGTTTAAAAATAACTATTTGATATATAATTTTTCATGTATTAGTGATCAACACTTGTCTCGTGATATTTTAAATATCAATGGTTAATATATATTTATCCCGTAATTATTTTAATATATTTATCAATACACTTGTCTTGTATTTTTCATATAAGAGTAAACAAAAATAGAGTATAATTGAAATATTATATATATAAACAAAAAGATTAAAATGAAAAATCTAAAAATGTTTTTTTACGAAATAAAAAAATGTTGTTGTATGTTGGAAAAATTGGAGACGTTTAAGGATAAAGTTTTGTTTTTTTTTTCGTGGGATAAAAAAAAAGAGTAAACCTATGTTTAGTTGAGTTGTTTTGAGAAAATTGTCTCATCTTTTGTTTGATAATTTCAGCAATTTATTAAATTAAGTTAGTTTGATAATTTATGTTTTATTATTTTCTACGTCAAAAAATATTGTATTATTTTCTTTAATATATAGTTGATTATTAATATTTTTATGTAAATAATGTTTTTCATTACGTTACTAAGTAAATTATATAAATTTCAATAAATTTAACATACTTATCAAAAAAAAAATAACTTGTTGATTTTTTATAATAACTTTAACTTATTGATTAGTGGTAAATATATATCTCATGTATATTTTTATAATAAGTTAGCTTATTCTTTTTTTATGAGACATGATATTCATTTTTTATAAAGTTGGTCTAATCTTTTTTTTAAGTTGTGATAAATTTTTTTATGTAAGTTGTTATATGTTAGGTTGATTTCTTTTAACTAAAAAATAATTTTCTTTGTTCATATTTTTATGTTTTGTATGTTTTTTTTTTATTTTAGAGGTAAAATTACATTTAAGGGTAGAAAATTTACAATATTATTATAATTGATGAGGACAAAAAAAAAAACTAACACAAAAAGATTTTTGTTTAAAAAACTAACACATGCTACGGTGTCAGTTTGAACATAAATTTCTCCACTTCACCACACTTAAGAAATTTAGGGCTTGTTTGAAACACTTCCCAAATTATCTATATTAGTTTTTAAAAATTAAAAAAAGAAAAAAACATGTTTGGAAGTACTATTTCTATAAACTGTTTTTAAAAACTATTTCTAATTTAATTGTTTTAAAAACTAAAAAACATAAACTAGTTATAGGTGTTTTACTTCTCAATTATGGATTTTAATTTTGAAAAGTTTCAAATTTTGAAAAAACTTCGGAATTGTATTTATCTAATATCAAACTTTTTCCGCAAAAAAATTGGGAACTTTTATCCGAAAAAAATTGAATTTGTTTCCCGAAAAAAGATCGTAAACTTTTTTTCCGGTAAAAAACAGGAACTTATTTTCGAAATAAACTCAGAAATTGTATTTATCTGAAATCGAAACTTTTATTCCGAAAAAATATCGAAATTTTTTTCAAAAGAAATCAGGAACTTTCGCGAAAACAGATTGGATAATTTTTTTACGGGAAAAATTCCGGAATTGTTTTTATCTTAAATCGAAACATTGAAAAAAATTTCCCGAAAAAAGGTAGGAAACTTTTTTTTCCCGGTAAAAATCAGGAACTTTTTTTCCGAATAAAATATCGGAACTTTTTTCGCAAAAAAATATCGAAACTTTTTTCTTCGAAAAAACTCCGAAATTGCATTTATCTGAAATCGGAATTTTTTCCCAAAAAAGATTGGAAAGTTTTTTTTTCCAGAAAAAATCAGGATCTTTCGCAAAAAAAAATCAGAAACTTTTTTCCGGAAAAAACTCATAAATTGTTTTTATTTGAAATCGAAACTTTTTTCCGCAAAAAAATCTGGAATTTTTTTTTTGAACTTTTCTTGTCTCCAAAACTGTTTTTGAAAATTAGGTAATCAAATTAATTTTCTCATTTGTAAAATAGTTTTGAAAATTACATTACCAAACATTTTTTTTTCTTTTATCTTCTTTTTCTTTTATCTTCTTAAAAATAGTTTTCTAAAACACTTTTATAAAACACATTTTAAAAACTAAAAACCAAAACTGTTTCAAAGAGACCCTTAATCTCTTCAGTTGTGTGTCAGAGATATATTTAGTTTACCAAAATATATTATATGTAAATTTAAATATTTTAATTTCATTTAATGATAATATTATCCAATAATATAGGAGTATTAGATTTAACACATTATTATTCTCTAAAGTGTTTGTTTTCTCTTTCATAATTTAAAGACAAAGAATTAAACATGGAGTTTGTCACTGAACTGTCAAAAGATGTTATCTCAACACTTGGAAAATTGGCAGTGTTGTCTACAATGAAGCAATTTGATTATGTGATCCATCACAAAAATATTATTTCCAAATTGAAGGAAGAACATGACAAGTTGAAGGGTGTGAAAGAAGCAATGCAAGCATGGGTGGACACAAAAAAAATGAACAGAGAAGGAATTGAGCCAAACATACAAAATTGGCTCAATGATATGGAAGCTTTTGAAAATGTGTTACAAAGGACTTTCAGTGAAGAAGAAGTTAAGAAGAATGAGAAATGTTTTGGTGGAAAATGTCCAAATTTGGCAAATAATTATTCTTTGGGAAAGCGTGCTGCTAAAGGCATTGAATATATTGCAAGATTGAAGGAGGAAAAAAAAGAATTTCAGTTCATATCTTACCATAAACCTCCACCAACTGTTGGATCTACCTTCACAGAAGGTATTAAGAGCTTGAAGTCTAGGATGATGATTATGAATCAGGTGATAGAGAAACTGAAAGATGATAAGTTGAAAAGAATAAGCATATGTGGAATGGGTGGAGTGGGGAAAACCACACTTGCAAAAGAACTTATCAAATATGTAGAAAATAATAAGTTATTTGACAAAGTTGTGATGGCAGTGGTATCCCAAAATCCTGATTACAAGAATATCCAAAGTCAAATTGCTGATTGTTTAGGCATGAGTTTGAGAAGTGAAAGTGTGGAAGGAAGAGGAAGAGAAATAATACAGAAATTGAAGGAAATCGATGATGGTGGAAAGACTAATGTCCTAGTTGTGCTCGACGATGTGTGGAGTGAGCTTAATTTTGATAAGGTAGGACTTCCATCTCGAGATGATCAAAAGTGTAGTAAAATAATATTCACATCACGACATGAAAAAGAGTGTCAAAAGATGGGAAGCCAGATGAATTTTGATGTTTCTGTTTTGGTTGAGGATGAAGCTTGGTATCTATTTCAAGCAATTACAGGAGATGTTGTATATGAACCTGACATTTATCCAATAGCGAAACAGGTATCGAGGGAATGTGGAAGCTTACCTCTTGCTATTGTAATTGTTGGAAAGGCGCTCAAGAATGAGAAAAAGCTTACTACATGGGAGGTTGCATTGGAGCAATTAAAAAATTCTCAATCATCTACTTTCTCAGATGTGCACAAATTTGTTTATTCGCGCATCGAGCTTAGTTTGAATTTTTTGGGTAGCATAGAACACAAGAAGTTCCTTATGCTTTGTGGCTTGTTTCCAGAAGATTTTGATATACCTATTGAAAGTTTATCTCGTCATGCAATAGGCTTGGGATTGTTCAAAGTTGATGGTGATACATGGAAAACAATCAATCAAGTGCATCTTTTGGTGGACAATCTAAAGAGATGTTGCTTATTGTTGGATAGCAACGTGCCCGGGTGTGTGAAGATGCATGATATTGTACGTGATGTCGTCATTCTAGTTACATTTAAAACAGATGAACACCGCCAGTTTATGGTGGAGTATGACATGAAGAGGCTCAGAGAAGAGAAACTGGATGACATCAATGCAATATCACTTATCTTGGATGATGAGACAATAGGGTTAGAGGACAAGTTAGAGTGTCCTACACTTCAACTTCTACAACTGCAATCAAAAAGAAAGGAACCAACTCAATGGCCTAAATCTTTCTTCCAAGGAATGAAATCACTTAAAGTTTTGTCTCTGCAAAGTTTGTACATTCCAAAATTTTCAACATTATCTCAAGCTTCAGTTAGCCTGCATACACTGCAAGTAGAATACTGTGATGTTGGAGATATATCTATAATTGGTAAGGAACTTATACACCTAAAAGTCCTAAGCTTTGCACACTCTAATATTAAAGAACTCCCAATTGAAATAGGAAATTTGAGTGTTTTAAGATTATTGGATTTGACAAATTGCAATGATCTTAATGTCATTTCTGCCAATGTCTTGATAAGATTGTCTCAATTGGAAGAACTATATTTGTGGATGTACAATTTTCCTTGGATTAAAAATGATGTGGCTATGAACGAGTTGAAACAGATATCTCATCAACTAAAGGTTGTCGAGATGAAAGTTAGAGAGGTTGAATTTTTAGTCATGGATTTGGACTTATACAACCTGCAAAAGTTTTGGATTTTTGTTGATCCTTATACTCGTTTTCGCCGCTCTGCATATTTGGAGTCAAACTTATTGCAAGTTAGTGCTATTGATTATCAATTTGTTAATAGGATAATGATAGTCTCACATTTGATAAAGAAATGTGAAATCCTTGCAATAAGAAACATGAAAGACTTGAAAAATGTTATGACTCAATTATTATGTGATTGTCCAAGTCCATACTTGAAAGATTTAAGGGTTGATTCATGTCCTGATTTGGTGTTTCTGATAGACACTACTGTTTACTGCAATGGTTTTCCAAATATCCGGTCACTGTCTTTGAAAAATCTTCCGAATTTTAAGGAGATGTGTTATACATCTAATAATGGTGAATTGAATTCACCTCATTGGATGCAACTATTTCCAAAATTGGAAACAATCTTGCTACAAGATTGTTCTTCAATTAATGTGGTGTTTGACACACTTGTAAATGGCCAAGTATTTCCTCAATTGAAAGAAATAGAGATAGCTGGACTCAATCAACTAACACATGTGTGGAGGAGTAATAAAGCTATGCATTGTGTTCAAGGTTTTCAAAATTTGAAAATCTTGACAATATCTTATTGTGACTCTTTGAGACATGTATTTAATCTATCTATTATTGGAGCAATCACCAATATTGAGGAATTGAATATAAAATGTTGCAAGTTGATGGAGTATTTAGTGAGTGATGAAGAAGAAGGAGGAGGAGGAGGTCACAAAAACAAAGAGAAAGAAAACGTCATTTCGTTTGAAAAGTTATATTCCTTAAGACTTTCAAAACTCCCAAGTATTGCTTGTGTTTGTACAAATTCTTATGAGATACAATTTCCATCCTTAAGAAAGTTGGAAATTGATGATTGTCCAAAGCTAGATATATTGGTTTTTCTAGCTACATCTCATTCAAGCATTGAAGGACACAATTCAAGATCTTCTAATTGGCAATTTGGATGTACACCATTTTGTTCTAAGAAAATCAATAAGGTACGCTTTCATCATAGAAATATTTTCTAGATATAATAATTTACATATCTGTTTTCAATTTCTGATGAACAACATTTTTTTTAATAATTTTCCTAACTAGAATGTATACGACTTTTATTACATGATCAGACTTGTTCCACTTCTGAAAGGAGAACCAAGATAGAGTTTAAGGGTGCAGCTCTTCTTCAAGAACTTAATGTAAAGAATTGTGATTTGCATCAGTGTCTTGTTATAGACAGCTACTTGTATTCAAATTTAAAATCACTAACCGTGTGGGGCTGTGACAGAATAAGTGTCTTGTTATCTTTTTCGTCCATGAGATGTCTTGAGCAACTAGAGAAACTAGACATAACTGAATGCAAAAACTTAAATGAGATAGTATGTCAAGAAGAATTGGAAGCAAATGGAGAAAAGATCATCATCTTCCCTGCATTGCAAGTTCTAATTCTGGAAGACCTTCCAAAACTCAAGGCTTTCTTCCATGGTCCCTATAATCTTAATTTTCCATCACTGCAAAAAGTGTCCATATGCAATTGTCCCGATATGGAAGTGTTTTCACGAGGAGTTTCTAGTATGCCTGAGCTTAAGGATGTCAACATACGGAATGAAACACTCAGCACCAACTCCATACACAAGGATGACATAAATGTCACTATACAACAACACAAGGATGACATGAATGTCACTATACAACAATTTAAAACATTTGTATGTCTGACCTTCATATATATATTTATATATATATATATATATATATATATAACTTATAAATTTTTAGCATACAAGTGAGATGATACATTTGGAAGATAATTAAATGAATATTTTGTAGGTGGAATTACAAAAATGTGAGATGTTGAACTTCAAGGAGCTACTTGATAAAGGCATGTTTGGATACTTTATGAAACAAAAAGCAATGAAGATCACAGATTTTCATAGATTATCAATGCTTGTACCATTCAGTGAGATAAAAATGCTTCAACATGTGAGGGAACTCAATGTAAGTAATTGTGATGCATTGGTTGAAGTGTTTGAATCAGTTACAGAAAAAAGGGATGCCATCACACATTATCAGCTACAAGAGATGGAATTGTATAATTTGCCAAGATTGAGTCACATGTGGAACCACAATATCATAGAGATAGTAAGCTTCAAAAATCTAACAAAATTAGAAGTTAACAATTGCCCCAATTTGAAGAGTTTGCTCTCGTACTCTATGGCTAGAAGCCTTGTGCAACTTCAAACTATAGAAGTTTCGTATTGTGAAATGATGGAGGAGATAATAACAAAGGGAGAGAAATATATAGAAGGAGACAACAAAGTTAAGACTTTACTGCCTAAGTTGGAGGAATTAAGACTTGTTTATCTTCGTAAGTTAGAATGTGTTTGTTCAGTAGATAATGACTATGATATCCCTTTTTTCACTGATGAAGAGGACAACAAATTCAACAATAATGATAAGGTTCAAATTTTATTTCCAGAATTAAAGAAATTAAGTTTTTGTGAAGTACCGAAGCTCAAGTGTTTTTGTTCAGGAGTGTACACCTACGATATCAGGTTTTTGTCAGTCGAAGAGTGTCCAAATATGAGAACCTTTCCCTTTAGAAATGTTATCGTAAACACACCAAACCTTCATCGGCTAAGTTGGGCGCCGGTGGATATGCACACACATGGAGATGTTAATTTGACAATATATTATCACCAGAATCCAGAGAAATACATGGTACGCACTCAAACAGAAGGGCATAAGTTATGGTGCATAAGCCATGTTTATGCACCGTGCATAAATACCCAAAATTGCTTAGCGCACCCCTCAAATTTCTAGTGCACCCCCCAAATTACTTAGCGCACCCCCTAGATTTTTAGGGGGTGCATTAGAAATTTGGGGGGTGCGCTAGAAATTTGGGGGGTGCGCTAAGTAATATGAGGGGTGTGCTAAGCAATCTAGGGGGTGCATTAAGTAATTTTCATTATTTATGCACCGTGCATAAGGAAAAAGCTTATGCACCATAACCACTCCCAAACAGAAGGTCTTCCAACTCAAACATTATATGAAACTAAATTAATTTTAATGTTGTGTTGTGTAGGTGGCGTTGCAAAAGTTAAAGACATTTAGAAATATTGTCGACAAAGAGCTTATTGGCTACATCAAAAGAGTAACAAGCCTTGACATTGTAAACTGTCACAAGCTACTGAGTTGCATGCCATCCAACATGATGCAATTATTTTCACATTTGGTTACTCTCTCAGTGAAAGAATGTGATTGCTTAAAAGAGATATTTGAATCAAATGATTACATGTTGCAATGTGAACTATCGGTCTTACGCTTGTTTTCTCTTCCAAAACTAAAGCACGTATGGAAAAATCAAGGTGGTCAAATTGTAGGATTCGAGTGTTTACGAAGTATATCCATTGATCGGTGCAACAATTTGGAACATGTGTTTCCCGATGTTTCTGTGGTCACAAGCCTTCCAAATTTGTATAAGATTTCTGTGCATTATTGTGAGAAGATGAAGAAGATCGTTGAAAATAATAGCAATCCTATTAATTATTTAGGACATAATGCTAGGATCAAATTCCCAAAAAGTTTAACAGATATTAGTCTAATCGGGCTTCCCAGCCTCGAATGTTTCGGTCAAAGCAATTTCCCTTGCTATGTTGAGATGTCAAATTGTAATTGGTTATGGATTGCAGACTGCCCAGAGATGAAGACTTTCTGGCATGATGGAATCTTATACACACCAAATCTTGACCATTTTCATGTGGACGTAAGGTATGAATTCAACAATGAAGATGTGAATGAAGTGTTACAGCGCTATTATAAATGATCAAGTATAGTGTACTGTAAGGTATGAATTCATATATAAATTTTTAGAAGCAATAGTTCATATACAAATTTTATAAAAAAATCTTCAATTCTAACTTCTTTGTATCATTACTATCACAGAAGCATATATATCCTTTGGAGTTTGGAGTCCTCATTCATCTACTCAAAACATGCTTCTATCTCTAAGGAAACAATGCATTGTTATAGAGCAACTGCAATAAAAATGTTTATGCATAGTATTCTTAAGCATAGTATTCTTAAGCTAGTAATAATATTTCCATATGTACTGTAGTAATCAAATTATTAAATTATAAAAGAGGATTTGCTAAGAATGTATGAGGCGTTTCCAAGACCAAATGGCATTGAATTAAAACCATCAATCAGGATCACCACAATCAATCTCGCGTCCGAGCCATTACACCAAAAGGAACAATTTATTTATCATTCAGAATTGGTAATGGACGCAAAACAATAATTAAATATAGACAAATTCAATGGCCTTCAGTGTGTGTAACAATCAGATCATTGATTAAAATCTCACTGAAATCCGCTAAGATAATTAAATTATCATCATCAGCCAAAGTTAAATTTTCAAAAATTATACAGATTGAAACCTAATTTTGAAAGAAATTAGAAATATTATTTGTGCTCGGACAACCAAGGGTTTAATAATCAAATTCTGGGTGAAGATTCCCAAATCAACAACAGACCTAAAAATTGCTGCACAAGGCCTAAATTTTTTACATTGGCATTGATTTGTCTGATTATTATAGTTTGAACTCATACGAAAAATTGTTGATATGTGTATAATTATTATTTTACCATTGTGTTTTTTTGTAGTTATGGCCGATGAATCTAAACCTCCTATTAGTTTGACTTTTTATGGATTTCACTAAATTTATGTGGACTTTGCATGATTTAGTGAGACTTATTTTTAAGATAGTAAGATTCATTTGAATTTTAAAGACATAAAAAATGTTGATTGTTATGAAACAACCAGCATACAAAATGCAAGGGCATAATTTTAAAGTTAAGTACAATCATTATGTATGCCTACATGCCCCCATTCACCATACCTTTTTTGTATACACGCTGAGGTTGTTGCAAATCAATAAGTCAAAATATTTTCATTGGCAGTTGAATGATACAATACTGTTTTAAAAATAAAATAAAACCCTCATTACAAACATTATATATCTCAGCCTTAAATTTCTGATGCTTAACTGTGCCTTTCAATATTCATAATTGTAGTGAAGATATTATTTAGACAAATCCAAGGATAAAATTCTCCCCACCACTTCTCCCACATAGGAAAGTATTTTTGCAAATTCGAGTATTCTAAAAGCACGAAGACAAGAACAAAATTTCACCATTTCTATCCCCTAAAGGAATTTTTCTAGTTTCCGGGATTTAATAGGTTCTGGCGGACGGAAGGTCTGCAATTGCAAGTTGGAGCTTGTCTGGATCTCATTCAAGAATGCATCGCCCTTCTCAGTTTGTATCACTTCCAAGGTACTTCCGAGAATGTCAGCTGAAAGTCCAATTTGTAAGCGGCTACTTGATTCCTCTCCGCCGTCACGTATTAACTGCCCAATCTCTTTCAAAGAGGCTACATGCTCTGTTATAGCTTTGGCAAAAATGCGACCAAGATACTCCGGTGCTCTTGGGGCATCCGTAACCACATCTTCCAAAGTACTTAGAACAAATTCAAACCTAACCAATAAAAACAGGTATGAGCAATAATTTCAATTTTTGCTAAATCGCAAGACAGATTCCCACTACTAGTCAGGCAAGTTATTAAAGAAATTATACCCTTTGATGAGCTGGGTTTGACTTAAGGTACCGCCGTGAGATTTCACAAGGTCAATCAACAATTTGGCCAAAAGATCTCTCTCTGTATCCTTTCTCTCAAATGAATCTGACACCCAAAGAGAAACCATGGAAGGATGAAAGCTTGGAGAGTTCAGATCTTTGATGCACAAAACAACTTCGTTCACATCTCTAGCACTGAATGCATAACAACTTACAGTCAGATCACTATATCACAGTAAAACAGCACACAAATTAATAAACAAGTGTGTGTGAAATGCATTAGTAAGTTCAATTTAACTTGGCTCCTGTGACAATAGCTAAAAGCATGTCATTGAATAGAAATAAAAGTAGGGAGAAACTTAACCCCAATGGTTTTGCCATTTTCATTTTCAACATTGTTGATAAAGTAATGCAAGGAAGTTAATCTCTTCACATGCCTTACTCAAACAACAGGGTTCCAAAGAGGTATTGACAGGAACCCAAATTAATAGAGAACAGAAATTAGTATCATTAATTGAAAAAAATTAACTTATGAAACAAATATTGGAGAATTGCTGTTGTGGCAATTAGCAGTATAGGCAACATGATAATAATGCCTAGTAGTATAGGCATTAATCCTTATATATTATACTAATATTAGATTCTTTTGTCAAAATTCTCTTGTTTGGATGATTAATTTGTAAAATTTTCAAAATGATAGGAATTTATGAAGTATTTTGTCCAAGTTAAATTTAAGGAATTTCAAATGACACCAAAAAGCTAGGAATTTGAAATCGATTCCTCTCATGTATCAAAATTTTCAAATTGACCCCTATAATATTTTTTCATGCTTGTATTTCAGATACAATTTAAATATTATAACATAGCTTTCATATAGTATACAAGATGAATGCTATAACCCAGGGTATTGACCAAACTGCTGAGCATTCCATGACAATGACATATATGGATAACCCACTGAACCAAAAGGAAACAGCAATGCATAAGTTGTGAACCATGCATCTAGGCAATAAGATACACTGTTATTTGTTTTCAATGGAACCACAGAAAGAACATTTTATTATCCCATTCTTCTCAACTTTACATCAAACATTAATTTTTAACCAACTCATGCATGAAATGTTATAAAATATAAACTCATACATGTAAGTGTACATTTATGTAGTTATATGCATTACATTATGTTGCTAGAACCTACAGTTTAATATTTCTACACTAGCCTGTAAATTAAGTTTAAGCGCATCATTTTCTTTGTTTATAAATAATATAAATATGGCAATTACAACCCATTCAAGACTAGTAAAAGGCACAATACAGTACGAACCTAAACCATAAAATCATATATATGCTTTACTAACAAAAACGTAGGTGTTGAAGTAAGAACAAACAGAAGATTTACCATGAAGAATCTGGACATGTTCAGCTTACCGAGGATTAAAATTATAAGAAAATGATAAATCACCAACTAGAAATCACGCTTCTCAGAAAAACATAATTGGCACACGCTTAAACAAAGGGAATAGAAAACACGCGAAGAGTGTGTGGTACCTATAGTATTCTTTAATTGCTGCCATGGACATGTTCTGTAGTTTCGCATCTGACAAACCCTTTTCTGAAGAGGTATTCTGGGAGAGTGCTGTCTCTTGTGCTCGGGCAGGAGGTGGATGTACAACAGGTCTATCAAGAAACCTATCTGCATTTCCCAAATCCCTGTTACTGTAATTCACACTTTGCTCGGGAGCACTTGATTGATCATAAGTAGTTGGACCAGCAAATCTATTTGGAACATATCTTGGTGTGAGGTCCTCCCTAGGGCTGTATGAAGGGCGCTCGGATAAATTACTGTAACCATTAGGACCGCCAAAACTGGAACCAGCAGGTGGACCTCTACTGGCCATTCCTCTAGCAAGACCACCTTGGGGTCCCAAAGTTATTAACTCATCACCTGAAGATCTTTGAAGCAAGGGAATAGATAGTGGCCTAGCCTCATAAGATTGCCTTTCATATCCACGAACATCCTGAGAACCATACCCACGAATTTGATTAGGCAATCCACCCATTTGAGCATTAGGAGGCGATAACATAGATGAACCTCTTGAACCAAAATCCATAGGCGTCCTTCTTGGTGAACTAATACCCATACCACGACCCAGCCTACCAGCTTGGGATTGCCTCTCTTGGGAAGCATCCCGATGCACCTCTTCAATCTTCTTTGGACCTTCAACTTTTCTCCTTTGTTGCCATCTATTCTTTCTCAAATCAATGGTATCCTTTAACATGAACCTCACCCTCGAAGATAAATTCATGTTGTTTGACAATAATTTAATCCTTTCAAAATATGCATCCATGTGTTCCTTGGCTTTGGGGTGGTCAATCATCTCCCCAATAGTACTCATCAGTTTGCACAAAGCTTCGATATCTTCTTCATCCGGAGTCTGACACTGACCCAGTAACTTTTTTATGCACTCGTGCATTATCCTCTCTGTCAGCATTCTCTTCTTATATAGTTCTCCAATTAACCTGATATTACCCAACATTCGTCTTCTAGCCTTGGATCGTTTCGCTTCTCTTTCCTCATCAGACTGTTTCACCTCACCCTCATCAGCTTTATCAGCTTCTTCTTGCTCTCTCTCACCCCTCTCAAATTCTTCCTGGCACTTATTTAACAATAATCTCTTAAATGTTATCTTTTCATTGTCTTGACTGAGATCAGGCAACGCAGCTGCCAGATGAAAACAGAAATTGGCATACATTTCACAGAAGGTGGGTTCCATCAAGGCCTTCTCAAAGATTTGTGAGATAACACCAGTGAGAGTGACTACATTGTCAATATTAACTGCTTTAACCTGCTCAAAAAGCTTCTCAAAATTCTGGGGAGTTAACTTGTTCAATATACCTTTCAACTGCCTCTGCTTCGCCTGTTCCTCATCTGTCACTTTACCCACCTCATACTTCTTCTCAGCTTTGTGCATCGTCTGCAAAGGAGATTGAGAAGAAGGAGATGGAATTAAACCCCTCTGCTGGAAGTTAGCACCACGCTGCCACCTTTCTCCATCAGGGCTATTTCTTGGCATTCCTCCCTGGTTTCCCATGGATTGCATTGGCCCAGAAAGAATTGCTCCACCATATTGCATAGCTCCCTGTGGGCGTGGATTCCTTAAAACACCAAAATTGCTTCCTTGACCAGGTCTAAATTCTGTATTACCTCCACTACCATCCAAACGCATGCCAGAATGAAAAGCACCAGGCACTTTATTCCATTTATCATCCTCAATAACACCACTCCCACGACGATCCATCCGAGGCATCCCACCTGACCTATCTGTATTTCTTCCGGGAGAAGGATGTGCGTCGCGTACAATAACATGGGAACTAATATTCGAACCCATCACAGCTTCAGCTATGTCTGCCGTGATTTCAAACCCTTTGGGAAGCTCAGAGCATTGCTCTGCAAATTTTAAAAGGAAATCCCGAGAGTACTTTTTGTCAGTTCTTCCATTGCTGTCCTGTTGAGTTTTATCTGATACTTCTAACTTAGGTGTGGATATATCGGCAGCATCTTCCCAGTCCTCAAGTTCAGCCTTACTCTCCCCACATTGTTCATTTTCAACAGCAGCTGGCTGAGCAGCATCCGTAGGCAGCTGCTTCAAATTTCCAGCAGTCTCAGAACTTGCAACAGCTTCTTTCTTTTCCTCAGGTCCCTTATACGCGTTATACAGATCAGTGGTTGATCCAGAAGCATCAGCTTTCTGAAGAAATTCCTTTAGTTTCTTCTTCCCCTTTGATGTACCTTTCACCTTACTTGGCTCTAAAATAGGTCTGTCCATAGTAACAGATGCTGCTGGAAGAGACGCTGAGCCAGTGCCAGAATGCTCTGAACTATCCTTGCAATGTTTTAAATTTGTTTCAAGATCGCCAGAAGATTGATGATCTGATGTGCCATAATCTGTAGAAGTGACTTCATTACCAACTACACTTCCGTTTCTGCTTAAAGATGCATCTTTAGAATTCTCTGCAGAAGTAGACGTGCCTAAATTATCATCCATCCTGTCACAGTCTATGCTGCAACCTACAGATTCAATTTCATCCTGTACCTGCAGCCCAGTCCTCAAAGTTACAACCCCAGTGCTTAGCTCTGAAGCATCGTTTTTGAGGTGGCTAATTTCTCCGCCGTCATCATTGACATTTTTACTTATCTGCAGAGTTGAAATTTCAGGTTTATTACCGACTAATTTGTTCTGCCTCAACTGTTTATCCTCTCGAGATAATACATCTAGCTCATCAATCTTATGATTGTTCAAACTATCAACAGCTTGAGTAACAGGTCCTTCAGCTGAAGCACTGGCAGACACCTGTGTAGAACCAGTGGTCTTCTCTTCAACAGAAGAAGGCATGCTCTCACTGGTAGCAGAAAATGAGCCAGAAGCTATTGCTGATAGATCTTCATTGGCAGTTACTGCAGAATAGGGTGTTTTAGTTCCTACAATTTCAGAAACTACACAATCAGAGATACCACCATCAACAGCTAGAGAAGGTTCATTAGCCACAGCAGAAGATTGTACAGCCACCTGTGAGGGAAAAATATAAAAAGAACATTCAGGTGACTTGAAACATACTGAAATCATTTTAGGAAAAGGATTTTTGAATAACTATCACTTTTGTACCTGATGTTGCAATTGACCTTTCTTCTCCAGTTTCTTCTGATTATCCTTCAAAGAATTTGATCTACTAAGAGATTCCTTGTTTCTGCCTTCATTAAGAGCAGAAACAGAATTCTCACTAAAAGCCGTTGAAGAAGGCACCAAGGAAGCTGGTGTAAGCTTCTCAGCAGAAACAGATGCAGCAGTAGATTGTTGGGAAGAGATTTCAGAACAAGTTTCAGGTCCTTTTGGCGGCACCAAAGAGTAAACATCACTAGATGTTACTGAGGAACTAGGAGATCCACCCTTTTGATCACCAGAATTACTGGAATTGGCAAATGATGAATCCACAACACCAGACCCACCACTTGGCTTAATAGATACAGAAGATACTCCTAAAATAGTTGATGAAATTGCATTAGGCATATCACGAGAAATTTCTTGACTACGTTGTTCAACATTGCCAGGAATAGAAGTAACAACTTTATTGCCAGGCAGGGTATTATGCGATGATAATTGTGGACCATGGTTCACAGCATAATTAATTCTTGGTGGCTGAGCGTTGGCATGAGAAGCAGCAAATGGCTTGACAGATGGAGATTGAGAAGGCATGCTAGAATGAGACCTAGCACCTGATGACCCACCATCATCTGCCCTTTTATCAAGTCTAAGCTCTTCGTGGGTATCAGGGTGAGTTATTTTCACAGGAGTAGTTTTGCGAGGCCCAGGAAATTTTCCTCCTTGCTGTGGGGAATATTGTGGGTTGATGCCCATACCCATGTTGGCAAACTGATGGGGAAATTGATGACCCATTTGAGGAATGTAACCAATATTTTGGCCTTGATGTTGATGAATCATTCCTTGAGGATGGATAGGATGAGGTTGAAGACTTGGAACAAATACCGGTTGTTGCACTTGTGCAGCGTTTCCAATTGGAAAAGGCATTAAAGGCATCTGAAGAGGTGCTGTTGACATACCATGAGATTGAATTTGTGGATTAGCAGCACCATAGTGCACGGGTGCCTGTGACTGGTGGTGATATGGCATTGGCATCGACATTCCCGTTAGAGGAACAACAGAATGATTCTGCATAAGGCTTGCTGGGGGTAAAGGTGACACTTGAGTATCCTTTTTTGCCCTTGTACCGGTATGAGTCTCCCCAACCTTAGATTGTTCGGTGACACCTGTATCCTTTTTTGCTGGCAACTGCTTTGGAATCGTAGGTGTTGGCACAGAAGGCACAGGCCTTAGAGAATCATGACGAGCCTGAAAGTTATGAAATTAGACACAATATAGAATACGTGCATTGCTATGAAAAAAAATTACATAAACTTAACAAAACTAATAAAAATATATAGATTTACTCCTTTGTCAGCTTCTATTACAGAAAAAGGATATCCTAAGTTGTGTCAGAATCAGTGACCACCAATTGCATCCTCTTTCCTTCTAAAGGATATGGCAGTGGTGGGAGATCTATATTCTAAACTGTTGTATAAAATATAAATAACAAGGAGATGAAAGGGGAAAAAAGAGAATAAATAGCACACCTGATCACGCTTTTGCTCATCTATATTAGGAGGAGCCGAGCTTGTGCGAGCAGGAATCTGAATATATTATAACAGAACATGATTACTCCCCCTAAATCCAAGCATTATGTAATACAAAAATTCAGTTGTATGTTAACTAACTTGAAGATTAACTTACTGTCATCACATTCACAATGCCAGGACTAATAGATCCAAATTGGAAAGGGAATGCGTTGGATGCATCTCCTGTGGGGAAGATAGCAACATTCAGATCATTCTCACAAGTAATAAGAAAAAGTAATATTTCAACTATGCCCCTATACAAGAATTAGGAAACCAATTCCACATCTTATGTGCTAAATAAGAACCTACATGAGTAGTATAAACATACCCTTAGCAGGGGTTGTAGGTGCTGCTGAATCAGAACTCACGGGGGGAGGTTTAGAAATAGGAGCTTTAGGAACAGCTCTGGTGCTCCTCTGTGCAGCTGATGATTCAGACGGCTTGGCAGTTGCATTTGTAACTGATGCATCAGACCCTCCTATCACACAACATAGATGAGTATCATTCACAAAAGACAATCACATTTTACCAAACACTAAATTCCTATATATAAAAAAGCCAACAGGTTCTTCCATTATAAAATGTAATGCAACAAATTCTTACATAACCAAGATGAAAGAAGCCATTATCAGGTCTAAGCTTACCGTGAAATTGTGGCTGTACATGGGAACCATTCGGTGTTGCTCGGACTGCAGAAGCATAATTAGACTCGGCTGAATTCGCCTGGGTGGGATTTACCCTAGATGGTCCACCTTGTGCATGATTATTAGACTTCTTGTTAAAACTAACAAAAGCAACAATCGATATCAATAAAAATAGAGGGGGAAAAAATTATAATCTATACCTATATATAAAGGGGATACCAGGTTTTCGTGTAGTTTTTTCTCTTCCAATTTCACCCTTTATTCACAATTTTACACCTCATTACTCAATCAAATAACTGAATTTATATATGCCTATATAGAGTTTAATTTCAATGCCTTCAATGTAAAGTATTACACTTCAGCGCATCACAAACATTCATGTGTCTGACTTAATAAATAATGATCTAACGATTTACGATTGATTGATAATGTAAAAACACTTCGTACCTATATATCAAAGGGATACCAAACTTTGGTTAATAGTTTTTCTTGCAAAAATTCACCCTTCATTTAAACTATTTTATCTATGATTTTATCTTGTTTTACCCCAATAAGTCACTAAATTTGTTTTTAACAAAAAATAGTATTTTAAAAAATAATTGCATAAGATTTTGTAAATATAAATTCATTTACAATTTCATAAAAAAAGGAATTATATATGTTTTTCACCCTTACAAAATTAGCTAATTTTGATTTTCGTCCCTATAAAAAAAATCACATGTTTTTCATCCTCCAAAAATTATTCGCCTGTTTTTAGTCCCTAATGGACAAAAAAATTGCATCTTTTCATCCACCAAAAAATCGCTAATTTTAATTCGTTAACTTTTTTTATGAGATTTTATCAATAACACTACCTCACTCTAAAAACAACAAAAACATGAATTTGAAAACCCTAAGAAACTAACCTCCGAGAAGAGGAGAGTGATGGTGAAGGCGCGGCGGCGCCGGTGCCGGCCTTAACGTATGAACCACCGGTGTTACCTCGCTGCTGATTGAAGCTGGTTGATCGACCGGTTCGTCGGTACGCTGCGTCACTCTTATCGGACTTTGATTGATTGAAGGACATAAATCCCAATCCTTAATTCCTCAATAAACAAAATTTGAGTAACCAAAAAAAAAGAAAAAAAAAAGAGGGGTTTTTCCCCTCAATTTTCCCTGCAATAGAAAAAGTAGATCCACATCATGATCATCACTATAACCATACGAAATTCAAAACAGAGCCATTGATCAAAATTCAAAGATACATGTGACGAATTCAAAACACAGATTGATAACAATAAATGAGTAGCGTGAAAAAAGTGAAGTATTGGGTAAAAAAAAGTGAAGCGAGCAAGTTAAGAGTGTGAAATTAGGGTTTATAGTTATTGGTTTTACAGTTGAGAGAGAGAGAGAGAGAGAGTACCTGAGACGACAACAGAGAGAGAGAACGAAGGATAGATTTTTTGGAAAAAGAGAGAGAAAAGTGAGAAAGAGTGTTTGGTGGGAGAAGAAGAGGAGGTTTTAACAAAAATTAAAATAAAATTAAAGATTTAATTATTTTTTTATCCCATAACTTCAATTTTAAAGTGTTTTTTTTATTCGTTGAAATTAAATTCGCATAATTGTTAGATTTTAGATTTAAATTTGGATCACGACATTCAACTTAACAATTTTAAAGTTTTATTTTTTGACTTAAATATATATATTTGTCTATGAAAAATATATTTAACCTTTTTTTCTCAGTACAAACCCACTAAAATATAAAATATTTGTTTTGTCTACCAAATATCCTATAAGATAATAAATTACAAATTTATCCTATTATGTCATGTGTTATTTTGTCTTGTACTTTTTACAAAGTAAAGAAACTCAATTATCTTTTATGTGTTTCATTAAATTTGTCCTTCATATCTTCCTCTCTCTCATTAAATTTTTTTCCATTCAATAATAATGATAATAATAAGGGTCATGCTAACTAGTACCCCAGGGGCACTGGGGCACTAGTTAAGGATACAAAATAAACAATTTTTAAATTGAAAATATCACTTTTCCTACTTTTCAAACATTGATTACACACATTTCAATGCATTTTTACTAATTGAAGTATCCTTAACTAGTGCCCCCATGGCATTAGTTAGCATTTTCCTAATAATAATAATAATAATCATCATCTTAAAATCCCAACATACCATTACCTTTCTTCAAATCCTTCACCCCACCACCACCATTTTAATTATCTTCACAATTTCATTAACAACACAACTTTTAACAACACCAACAATACATTTTTTCAATTGATCGGAATTTTTTTCTTACAAAGATGCATTGCCTATATCTAGTAGTTTATATAACTAGACTATTACCTGTGCGATGCACGGATTAAGTAGAATATTATATGTATAATTTAATTTCTTATAGTAAAAAATTTAAGAAAATATAGATAAATTGGAACTGAAAATTATGCAGTACATATAAAACAACAGTGAATAATTAAAATCATAAAAATAATGATAAAATTATATAAAAAACAGATAAAGTGATCTTTATAATGATTCATGGTTAACTACTGAACATTATGGAACGCGTCTATGTAAACCACATTTTCAGTTTTATTTGAATCTTTACATTCATCGTCGGTTATTACTACCTTTAACTCTTTTCTTGGTGTAAACCCTTGATAATGCAACATATATGTCTCAAGCTTCAACCCGTAATTGTTGACAAAACTTCTCGACAATTTTCTTTGGGCTGCATATCAAAGAAAGAAGTATGATTTACAACTTAAAATCCAAAGAGCATAAATTCATCTTATTTCTTTTCTTTTTTATCACATAATAGACTACATCTTATTTCTTTTTCTTATAATTGTTATGTGTTTTTGGTAATTGCTATGTATATACTACCTCAATGTAGCTTTAATTGATTGCAATGCACATAAAAAATACTAAATGGATTATCCAAAAAAAATACTAAAAGTATAGTAAAACACATACATATATTATGGTTAATCAATAAAATTAGGTGAAATAAAAACAATAAAATTATGATCAAATGGATAGCCTTAATTTTCAAATTCCAATTTGATTTGTTTAGAAGATATTCAATTAATATATGAAAACTCAAGAACATTTGCCAACCAAAACACTTATTTTTAGAAAGTTAAGTAGAAATAAAATTTGTGAAAATATTAGGTGAAATAAATTCAATAAAATTATGGTAAATCAATGGTTTAAAAAGATAAATTTGTTTAAAAACTGAAAAAATTGAGTAAGAATAAAACAAAAGTTGTTTCACACTCTCTACCTTTGTGCATGGTTGGGTTCAACAAATTGAATAAAGCATTTTATTTAACTTCAAAACTATCGAGGATTCTATATTGGTTTCGGCAACCATGTTTAATGTCTGCAATCAACGAATTCATGAATCAACGAATTTATGGACAAAAATATATTAAGATTAAACTGATAAATAAGAACAAAACACAACACATTATATTAGATACATTGGAGTACATACCTTTATAGAACCTCAAAACAAAACCTTTATAGAACCCCAAAGTAAACCCCAAAACAAAACATTTATAGAACCCCAAATCAAAACATGCATCCAATAGAAAAACCTGCATCCAAAGCAAAATCTGCATTCAATAGAAAATATATGAAATTTAAGAAAAATAAAACTCAATTTTTTTTCTTAAATGGAAGAATCATAATTAATATGAAACACTACAAACAACAACAAAAGAAAAAAGATGGAATTCATACCTTTAGGAATTCATACCTATTGGAATAAAAATCAAATTATAAAAGAATAGAGAATTAATACGCAACATTACAAACTATAATCACAATTTAAACACATAAATATATATAGCAATCCATACATTTATAGAACCCCAAAGTCAAATCTGCATCAAATAAAAAAAATGTAAATATGTGAGAAAAAGTGAAAATAGATGCATAATGTAAGGCTATAATTAATGTGAAAGATACACTCTTTGAGAGAAAGAAATAAAATGATTTTTATTTATCGTAAAAGATGCATAATTTAAGGCTATAAATAAAATAGATTCCATGGAGTATATCCAATCATCAAATGAAGGCATATAATTAGGAATTAGTAGGTAACAAGATTAGGGATTGGTGTAAACAGTGGCGGAGCCAGACCTAAATGTTGGGGAGGGCCGCTATGATTTTTTATTTTTTGGAATATGATAAACTAAAAATATATACCGTTAATTTCGATTAATCTAAATATTATATTAAATGAGAGACAAACTCAAATACATAAGATTTTCGGCTCACACTTTTATTCAAAATAAAGAAACTATATAAACACCAAAAAAAATTATTTTGCTAAACTTCATTCCTAATTACCACAACATTGAATTGGATAATTTTTCTATACAAAATTATATAAATTCAATCTAAAAATTCATGGACCATTAACAATTGAATAATATTTTAAAATATGTTATTAAATATTTTAGATAAATTTTAGAAATATAGTGGTTGACCAAACCATGCCTTTAGGGAAGAAAAAAAATATATTAAAAGCCAAAATGGTAGAGATAGGAGTTGAACACGGGACCTTTAGGCTTTGTTTGCGAGTTTGGAGGGGAAGGAAAGGGAAGGAAAGGCTAAAAAGGAAGAAACAAGTGGAAAGATTAACAAGTTTGGGAAGGAAGGAGTTTGGAGGGTTAATTTTTCTTCCTAACACAAAAACCCCCCAATTTGGAGGAACTCAAAAATTGTATTGGATGAGGGTTTGGAGGGGATTTGGAGGGTTTATATGAATTCTTCAAATTTAATTAATGTTGTCATAATATTTTTAAATTCATAATATATTAATCATATGTATTTATTTGTCATTTTCTATAAAAAATACTTTCTCAAAAAATGTAAAAGATTTCTTTAATTTTCTCTTTATTTCCCTTCCTCCAAAACCCTCCCCTCCCCTCCCCCTCCAAACTCGCAAACAAAGCCTTAGGTTCCAAAACAACTTCTCCACCACCACGCCACTTGCATTACTATGTCATTGTTAAGCGTTCATTTATATTTATATTATTGTAGTTTACAAATATGTATACATCCCTAGTAAAAGTAAAAATTTTGGGGCGGGCCGCGGCCCTACCCGGCCCAAACCCAGCTCCGCCCCTGGGTGTAAAATTATTTTATACACATATCCAATCATATATTGACACATCATGTATTGTGTTTTTAAACACACGACATGTCACATTCATTAATTGATGTGGCAGCATAATATTCAAGTTTTTATCGTAGTCGTTGATATAATATTTTTTCCACGTGTTAAAATCTAGACCATTCATATTAGGGTTAGGGTTTAGGGTGCCTCTAGTTACTCTTGTTTTATTATAAACACACGACGTGTCACATTCATTAATTGATGTGACAGCATAATATTCAAGTTTTTATCGTAGTCGTTGATATAATATTTTTTCCACGTGTTAAAATCTAGACCATTCATATTAGGGTTAGGGTTTAGGGTGCCTCTAGTTACTCTCGTTTTATTATAATAAAGATAAAGATGTATATATGTGATAATGGACAATTGGACTACATGATATTTAAAAATTGATTAATAATATTTAAAAATAATACAAGTTTAATTGAAAGAAAAAGATGAATTGTATTATAAGGGTAATTTTGTCATTTAATTATCATATATATCTTATCCTTTTTATTATCATATGTATATCAAACACATGATATGATATGTAATTATCATGTTTATATCATATCTCTATTCAGCTCTATATTATATCATATCTTTATTCTATCATGACCATCAAACAGACCTTAAAAGATTTTTTCTTGGTTTTTTACTTATATTAACATTGGAAAAAAATTCTTAAAATGTCATTATTGATGATCTTTATATGTCAGTGAGACTCAATCACCCGCTCAAAGGTTTACATAAGGGAGGGATGAGTTATAGAGTGTATAGAGGCATACATGGTACAAGTGATACAACGGTGGGGTAGTAATATAAAATGGTGATGTAGGAAAGATGAATAAATAGTACAATGACTAATTCTACATCATCCAAGCGGACACACTTGGTGTTCAAGGGAATAATATTTCCTAAAGTTACTTATAACTAATCTGAGTCGTGTAATTTTTGATTGACAGTTGACATTATTTTATTTAAAAAATCTATATTTTAAATATAAATTGTTTGATCTTCAATCAAAGGCCACAATCCATTATAGTATCAAATCGCGTCAGTTTTCTACAACAGTAAATCCATATTCGTGTTCAAGTTGTCTTGGGGGCATAGGTAAATATTTTGGTTTGCCTTCTTTGTAGAAGCAAAAATTCAACTTTAAATTTTATCAACGATTAAAAGAAGATTAATTATTAGAATAGTAAGTGATGAAATTAGTTCTTCGATCTATTCCAACTTACTTCATGTGTATTTTAGTGTTTACCCTTTATTCTTCTCTTTGTGATGAAATTAAAAAGATGTTGAATATTTTTGGTGGACTCACTCTAAAACTCACAAAAAAAAGTATTTATTGGCATTTTTGGAATAAGTTATTTATGCATAAGAGACTGAGGTAACTGCTTTAAAAATCTCTGTATATTGGCCAAACAAGGTTGGCGCATTTTGACTAATACCACTATTCTTATTGCAAAATTATATAAAGTCAAATATTTTCCAAGTTGTGATTTTCTTAACTCTAATCTTGGACATAATTCCAAATCTGTGTGAAGGAGTATTTGCAACTCTAAATTTATTCTTAGAGCAGGGTGCAACCAGAGAAATGGAAACTGCAACAATATTTTGCTATAGAATGAGAGTTGACTCTTTGATGCCTTAGATCTTGCACATGTTAATTAACATTAATGATTTGTCTCTTGTTGATTTTAGTTATAATCTATTACTATATATAAAAAGATATAAATTTTTGGGATGACTTTTTCATTATTCCTATTTTACTCTTAAAAAAAACTACAAAAAAAAAAAAACTAAATATTTGTATATGTTGAAAAATAACTTCCACGTAAAAATAGGTTTTCAGTTTTTTTATAGTAAAATATATATATATATATATTTCTTCTTAATAACTAGCCACAACAAAAAAGGAGGTTAAGTAGTTATCAATTAACTAAGTCCAATAAAAAAAGAGCTAAATACATTCATAGGTCCTTTAAGTTTTATTTTTGTAATAGATTAGTCCTTTAAGTTTTTTAAGTAACAAATACGTCCTTTAAGTTTTTTAAGTAACAAATAGGTCCTTTAAGTTTGTATTTTGTAACATCTAAGTTCCTCAATTACTTAAAAAATAGGACTTAGATGTTACAAATTACAAACTTAAAGGACCTATTTGTTACTTAAAAAACTTAAAAGACTTATTTGTTACTTAAAAAACTTAAAGGACCAATCTGTTACAAATGTAAAACTTAAAGGACTTATGGATGCATTTTGCCTAAAAAAAGAGATTAAGTAGTTATTTATATTTGCACAATAGAGAATTTCGATCACAAAAAAAAGAAAAGAGAATATCGATCACACGAACGTGCCCGTTTGGCGGTTAGTGTCTATAATGTATTTGTGTTAAAATCAATTTATGTTTGTTTTAATGTCAAAATTATAACCATTTTATATTCAAGATATGTCTTTTGTTACGCCTATTTATTATATTAAACCTATGTAAGTTCATATTATGTTGTCTAGAAGTCCTAGCTCAACTGACAAAAAATTGCCGAAATTGTTAGGCCGGATGCTATGATCGGGGTTCGAACCCCGGCTCCCTCACTTGTGTGTGTGAGTTTAGTATAATGGCTTTGCCATTTCGTCTATGTACAAAAAAAAATCATATTATGTTAAAAAAATGCCAAAATTTTGTCTATCAAAGACTAAAAACAAATCAATTTTTTTTAGGATTAAAACATCTCATTTTTATTTTTAGGGACTAAAACCAAAAGTCGTTATAATAATAAAATAGAAAAAAATTTATCCTTAAACAATACACAGGTTAAATAGTGAAGTTTGATTTTTAGTACCTAAAACAAAAAATAAAATGTTTTCATCCCCCAAAAAAATTGTTTTATTTTTAGTCCCTAAATTTTGAATTTATTTTTTATATTTTTTTTAACATAATATGAACTTACATAAGTTTAACATAATAGATGGACATAAAATAGACACATCATGGGGGGTTTTGCCTCCTTTAAACAAAAAATAAAACAAAAAAAATTTGAGATGAAGAAATTTTTTTCTTTTTTTTAAAGGGATTAAAATCAAAATTCGCTATATTTTTAGTGATAAAAAACATATTTAATCCTTGTTATGACCTTTAATCTTCAATTTCTAGAATTTCACCACTAATCTCCAAATTATTTGAGGTATTAGCTTATTTGTAATATCTTAGTCTTGTAGAATCAAAGTACTTAGTTTAAATCCTCTCACCTCAGAGACATTATAAAATGGCAAACTAATGTCACTTTTATTAATATTTTTTTTACTCTTATCATTTATTTTAAAAACTTCATGCGTAGTTTAAATCTTCTTAGATCATATCATTTAAGAGAAACTTGTAAAATAAAAATTAGTGCTACTTTAATTAAAAAAGTTTCCACTCATATCATTTATTTTTGAAAAAAAAAAACCCTCCAAATTAAAAGTTCTAACTGAAGAAAATCACCCGTGTTGATTTCCACTAAATGGGCAAGTCTCTTATCATTTTAATCCTCTTTTTAATTCATTTGATTCTATTTCTAGTATAATACTTGTTACAAACATATAATGTGGTGAGTTGGATCCTCTCCATTTTTGGTTTTCTCCATTTCTTCTATTATTAAAATTTTGAAAATATAAATGCAATGATGTGGCATTTTGTGGGTCCAATTATTTAATATACGTAGTATATTCTAAAACTCTTCAAAACTATAGTAATGGAGAGATAAAATGGAAAAAACAAATAGAGAGAAACCCAAACCCTAAATTTTCACCCCTAAATGCAATAGACATGGAACCCTAACCGAGGCTTTCGGCTAGCAAGGGAGTATAACTTTTTTTTGACTAAACCAGAGAAACCTTTTGTGTATACTTTGATGTTGTTGCAATTCAATACGGCATTATAGTTTAATGGACAGTTGAATGATGAAACAGTGCTTAAGAAAAAAGTGAACACTCATGACAGACATCATATATCTCAGGGTAAAAAATTATGATGCTTAACTGTACCTTTCATAATTGCAGAGAAGATATCTTTTAAAAGAAATCCGAGCATAAAATTCTCCGCATCACCACCCCACGAAGAAAAGCATTTCTGCAAATTGGAGTATCCTAAAAGCACCAAGACATAAATTAAATTTCACCATCTCTATACCCCCTAAATGAATTTTTCTAGTTTTCGTGATTTAATCGGTGCTGGTGGCCGGAAAGTCTGTAATTGCAAGTTGGAGCTTCTCTGGATCTCGGTCAAAAAAGAATCACCCTTCTCAGTTTGTATCACTTCCAAGGTGCTTCCAAGAACATCAGCTGCAAGTCCAATTTGTAAGAGGCTTTCTCCACCATTGTGTATTAACCGCCCAATCTCCTCCAAAGAGACTACATGCTCTGTTATAGCTTTGGCAAAAATGCGGCCAAGAAACTCTGGTGCTTTTGGGGCATCCGTAACCCCATCTTCCAAAGTATTTAAAACAGATTCAAACCTAGCCAAGATAAATAGAGATGAGCAACAATTTCAATTTTTTTAAATTCACAATAGCAGATTCTCACTACAAGTTAGTCATGTCAAATAAACCTTACCCTCCAATGAGCTGGGCTTGACTTAGGGTGCCACCATGAGATTTTACAAGATCGATCAGCAGTTTGGCCAAAAGATCTCTTTCTGTGTCCTTCCTCTCAAATGAGTCTGTGACCCAAACAGAAACCATGGAAGGATGAAAATTTGGAGAGTTCAGATCTTTGACACACAAAACAACTTCGTTTACATCTCTAGCACTGAATTGCAAAATAAACAGCCAGATCAATATGTGAAAAAACAAGATAACTGGAAAATAAATAATCACAGAAACACTACACAAATTAAAAAGCAAGTTTGTGTGTGACATGCATAGTAGTAAGTTTGATTTTGTTTGTTTAGCAAATCTTGTTGGTTCAAAGATTTGTGTGGGGAATGCCCCACCTTCTGTTTCAAATTTGTTTTGTGATGTCACATCTGTTTCTTGTTGAATGGAGATGTTGAGTTTCAAAAAATCAAGTTTTGATTTTAACTTGGCTCCGGTGACAACAGCTATAAAGCTTGTCATTGAATAATAAAAAGTAGGGAGGCTTCACAGTTTACACGCATATTTTCTTAAAAGATAATCAAACACATACTCTGAATAGCAACTTGAGGACTTTGACCTTGAGACAGAAAAGAAGGGACTAAATCTACCGCGGCACTTACAAAGAATATCTTAGCTTCAGAAATATTTAGTTATAGAAGGTCTGGCGGAAGTTGAATACTCTGAATAGTAAAACCAAAATAAAATAAAACATTTCAGAAGGCATGATCAGGTTGCTGGGCATCCATGGCAATAATGACATATAAAGCCCGCTGAACCCTGCTACACTTGAAAAGGAAACATAAATGTAAAAGTTATGAACCACGGATCTAGGCTAAAAGAATAACCACTGTACACACCGCCGCGGTGAAGGACGCCTAACAGCCTTGGTTGTATATATCACGTGCATACACAATACATATTTCCTTCTGATTTATTATTTTACTTGAACTTATTACATATTTCCTTCAGATTTATTATTTTACTAGAACTTATAGTTAATTTTCCTACACTAGCCTGATAATAGTTTAGGCACATCTTCTCATTGTTTATACATAATATAAATATCATAACTATAAGTTATATCTCTTTCAAAACAAGTATAATGAAATCCTTTAAGGCAATATATTCATGGAAGAAAAAAAAAGACAAAATCACAGTATGAACCTAAACATCAAAATCCTTTATCTGATGGGAATAAAAGCATAGGTGTTGAAGTAAGAAGAAACAAAACAATATCCCAAATATAAGTTATAATATAACTCTTACCCTTTCAAGACAAGTATAATGAAATGTTTTAAAGTAATATATTAATGGAAGCAAAAAATAAAAACACAATGAGTATGAGCCTAAACATCAAAATACTTTTTATCTAATGGGAATAAATGCATAGGTGTCGAAGTAAGAAGAAACAAAATATTTTCCCATATACTTCTGAGAAAATGATACGTACCAAACTAGAAATCAAGTTTCTTGAAAAAACCAAACATAATTGGCACAATAAGCTTAAACATAAGGAATAGAAACCACATGAAAAGAAAGCTGTACCTATAATATTCTCTAATTGCTGCCATTGCCATGTTTTGCAGTCGCTCTTCTGACAAACTCTTTTCTGAAGACGTATACTGGAAGTCTGATGTTTCTTGTGCTCGGGCAGGAGGTGGGTTTACAACAGGTCTATCAAGAATCCTATTATCTACATTTCTCAAATCCCTGTTACCATAATTCATATTCTGCTCTAGAACACTTGATTGATCATAAGTAGTCTGACCAGAAAATCTATCTGGAACATATCTTGGAGTGAGGTCCTCCCTAGGGCTGTATGAAGGGCGCACCGATAAATTACCGTAACCATTAGGACCGCCAAAACTGGAAGCGGCAGGTGGACCTCTACTGGCCATTCCTCTAGCAAGACCACCTTGGGGTCCCAAGGTTATTAACTCATCACCTGTAGATCTTTGCAGCAAGGGAATAGATAGTGGCCTAGCCTCATAAGATTGCCTTTCATATCCACGAACATCCTGAGAACCATACCCACGCATTTGATTAGGCAATCCACCCATCTGAGCATTAGGAGGGGATAAGATAGATGAGCCTCTTGAACCAAAATCCATAGGGGTCCATCTTTGTGTACTAATACCCATACCACGACCGAGCCTACCAGCTTGGGATTGCCTCTCTTGGGAAGCATCCCGGTGCACCTCTTCAATCTTCTTTGGGCCTTCAACTTTTCTCCTTTGTTGCCATCTATTCTTTCTCAAATCAATGGTATCCTTTAACATGAACCTCACCCTAGAAGATAAATTCATGTTGTTTGACAATAATTTAATTCTTTCAAAATATACATCCATGTGCTCCTTGGCTTTGGGGTGGTCAATCATCTCCCCAATAGTACTCATCAGTTTGCACAAAGCTTCAATATCTTCTTCATCCGGATTCTGACACTGACCCAACAACTTTTGTATGCACTCGTGCATTATTCTCTCTGTCAGCATTCTCTTCTTATATAGTTCTCCAATTAACCTGATATTACCCAACATTCGTCTTCTAGCCTTGGATCGTTTTGCTTCTCTTTCCTCATCAGACTGTTTCACCTCACCCTCATCAGCTTTATTAGCTTCTTCTTGCTCTCTCTCACCCCTCTCAAATTCTTCCTGGCACTTATTTAACAATAATCTCTTAAATGTTATCTTTTCATTGTCTTGACAGAGATCAGGCAACGCAGCTGCCAGATGAAAACAGAAATTGGCATACATTTCACAGAAGGTGGGTTCCATCAAGGCCTTCTCAAAGATTTGTGAGATGACACCAGTGAGAGTAACTACATTATCAATATTAACTGCTTTAACCTGCTCAAAAAGCTTCTCAAAATTCTGGGGAGTTAACTTGTTCAGTATACCTTTCAACTGCCTCTGTTTTGCCTGTTCCTCATCTGTCACCTTACCCACCTCATACTTCTTCTCAGCTTTGTGCATCGTCTGCAAAGGAGATTGAGAAGGAGATGGAATTAAACCCCTCTGCTGGAAGTTAGCAGCACGCTGCCACCTTTCTCCATCAGGGCTATTCTTTTGCATTCCTCCCTGATTTACCATGGATTGCATTGACCCAGAAAGAATCCCTCCACCATGTTGCATAGCTCCCTGTGGGCGTGGATTCCTTAAAACACCAAAATTGCTTCCTTGACCAGGTCTAAATTCTGTATTACCTCCACTACCATCCAAACGCATGCCAGAATGAAAAGCACCAGGCACTTTATTCCATTTATCATACTCAATAACACCACTCCCATGACGATCCATCCAAGACATCCCACCTGACCTATTTGTCTTTCTTCCAGGAGAAGGATGTGAGTCATGCACAATAACATGGGAACTAACATTAGAAGTCATCAAAGCCTCAGCTAAGTCTGCCGTGATTTCAAACCCTTCAGGAAGACCAGTGCAATTCTCGGCAAATTTCAAAAGGAAATCTCGAGAGTACTTTTTGTCAGTAACTGCACTTCCGTCACTAACCTGTTGAGTTTTATCTGATACATCAAGTTTTGGAGTGGACATGTCAGCAGCATCCTCCCAGTCCTCAAGTTCATTTGCAACTGCATCTGTCTGAGCAGTATCCACAGGCAACTTCTTCAAAGTTCCAGAAGTAGAAACATTGGCAGTGCTCTCTGAACTTGCAACAGCTTCTTTCGTTTCCTCAGGTCCCTTATATGCGTTATACAGATCAGCTGTTGACCCAGAAGCATCTGCTTTCTGAAGAAATTCCTTTCGTTTCTTTTTCCCCTTTGATGTACCTTTTACCTTACTTGGCTCTAAAATTGGTCCGTCCATAGTACCCGGTGCTGCTGGACGAGACACCGAGCCACTACCAGCAATAGTATCCTCTGAACTATCCTTGCAATGTTTTGAAGTTGTTTCTAAAAGACCAGAAGATTGCTGATCTGATGAGCCAGAAGTTGAAGAAATAGCTTCATTACTAAGTACACTATCATTCTGTCTTAACAGTTTATCCTCTTGGGATAATTCATCTACCTCAGCACTCTTATGATTGTCCAAACTATCTGCGGCTTGAGTAACAGGTCCTTCAGCTGAAGCACAAGCAGAGACCTGTGTAGAACCACTGGTTGTTTCTTCAAGTGTCGTAGAAGGCAAGCTCTTACTGGTAGCTGATATTGGGCCTGAAGCTGCTGCTAATAAATCTTCACTGGCAATTGCTGCAGAATGGATTGTTTTAGTTCCTACAGTTTCAGAAGCTACACAATCAGAGATGCCACCATCAACAGCTAGGGAAGGTTCATTAGCCACAGATGATTGTACAGCCACCTGTGAGGGAGAAAAAAATATAATATATTCACAAGACATGAATGAAACTGAGATCAAATTAGCAAAAGGATATATGAATAACTAGCACTTTTGTACCTGATGCTGCAATGGTCCTTTCTTCTGATTATCCTTCAAAGAATTTGACCTACTAAGAGATTCCTTTTTTCTGCCTTCATTATTAGATAATACTGGAACAGAATCCTCACTCAAAGCAGGTGAAGAAGGTAACAAGGAAGATGATATAAGCTTCTCAGCAGTAGATTGTTCTGAAGAGATTTTGGAATAAGTTTCAGACCCTTTTGGTGGCACGAAAGAGCAAGCATCACTAGATGTTGTGGAGGAACTAAGAGATCCATGTCACGAATATCGAGGCCTAACTCATCCTTACAAAACCGGCTTGTAAGGTGAGGATTGCCTCCTCTTTATAAACTCTTATCAAGAATCCTATCTATCCGATGTGGGACTAAATCCCACCGAGTGTTGGCTGCTAACACCCTCCCTCACGCTTCAGCCCGGCCGAATGGGCCTGAAGCGTGGACGATGGAGGAAGCCCAACGATAGACCTGATAGGCTCTGATACCATGTCACGAATATCGAGGCCTAACTCATCCTTACAAAACCGGCTTGTAAGGTGAGGATTGCCTCCTCTTTATAAACTCTTATCAAGAATCCTATCTATCCGATGTGGGACTAAATCCCACCGAGTGTTGGCTGCTAACAATCCATCCTTTTGAGCACCCGAAATTGAATTGGCAAATGATGAGACCACAACGGCAGACCCAACATTTGGCTTTATAGACACAGAAGATGCTCCTGACATAGCTGATGAGATTGCATTAGACACATCACGGGAAAATTCTTGTTTAGGTGGTTCAACATTGCCAGAAATAGAAGTGGCAGTTTTATTAACAGGCAGGGAATTATGAGACGATGAATTTGTGAGACCAACATTTTGTGGACCATGGCTCGCTGCATAATTTAATTTTGGTGGCTGAGTGTTGGGGGTTATCTGGCTACTTGATAAAGGAAGAGAACTAGGAGTTTGATAAAAGGGAGAATTGGATTGATAGTAACTGATAGGATGAGAAGCTGGAAATGATTGGACAGGCGGAGATTGAGAAGGCAGGCTAGAATGAGACCTAGCACCAGATGACCCATTATCATCTTCCTTTTTATCAAGTCTAAGCTCTTCATGGGTATCAGGGTGAGTTATTTTCACAGGAGTAGTTTTACGAGGTCCAGCAAATTTTCCTCCTTGCTGGGGGGAATATTGTGGGTTGATGCCTATACCCATGTTGCCAAACTGATGGGACAATTGATGACCCATTTGAGGACTGTAACCTATATTTTGGCCTTGATGCATAAATCCTTGAGGATGCATAGGATGGGGTGGAAGACCTGGAACGAATACCTGGCGTTGCACTTGAGCAGCGTTTCCAATTGGTAAAGGCCCCTGAAGAGATGCCGTTGACATACCATGAGGTTGAATCTGTGGATTAAGAACACCAAAGTGTAGAGGTGCCTGTGCCTGTGACTGGTGATATGGCGTTGACATTGGCATTGAAATCCCAGTTAGAGGAACAACAGAAGGCTTCTGCATCAAGCTTGCTGGGGGTAAATGTGACACTTGAGCATCCTTTTTTGTCCTTGTACCAGTATGAGTTTCCCCACCCTTAGATTGGTCGGACACACTTGTATCCTTACTTGCTGGAAGCTGCTTTGGAACAGGAGGTATTGGCAGAGAAGGCGCGGGCCTTGAAGAATCATGACGAGTCTGAATGTTTAGATTAGACACAAAACAAAAAAAAAATTAAGCAGACTAAATCATCTTCAACAAGACTAAGTTAATAAATGTAGATGCACTCCTTCGTCGGCATCTATTACGGAAAAAGGATATCGTAACAAACATTTAAAGACATTAGTGGTGTCAAAATCAGGGGTCACTGATTACATCCTTCTTAAAGATTAGTTAGTGGTGGGTAGATCTATATAGTCGTTCAAATAACAAGATGAAAGGAAAAAATAAAGAGCACACCTGATCACGTTTCTGCTCATCTATATTAGGAGGAGCCGAGCTTGTACGAGCAGGAATCTGCATACATTATAACAGAACATGTTCAACTCCCCCTAAAATTGTGGGCATTGTGTAATACTAAACTTAAGGCGCATGTTAAGTAGCTTGCAGATGAGAAACTTACTTTCACCACATTCATAACGCTAGGACTAAGAGATCCAAATTGAAAAGGGAATGCTTTGGATGCATCTCCTGGAGAAGATAGCAACAGTCAGATCACTCTCACAAGGCACAAGTAATAGGAAATAAAATGTTATTGTTTCAAATATAATCCCAAACCAGAATTCCGAAACGAAAAATCTTATTTATGCCACATCTTATGTACTACAAAAAAACCTACATGAGAAGTAATAACATACCCTTAGCAGGAGTCGTAGGAGCTGCAGCATCAGAACTCACGGGAGGAGGTTGAGAAATGGGAGTTTTAGGAACAACTCTTGTGCTCCTCAGTGCAGCTGATGATTCAGACGGCTTGGCAGTTGCATTTGTAGCCAATGCATCAGAACCGCCTATGATACAATCATACAACATATATAAGTTTCGTCCACAAAAGACAATCAATTACATTTTACCGAACACTCGATTTCTATATATATAAACAAGTTAGTTATAAAATGGAATGCAAGTAATTCTACCTAACAACATTACATAACCAAGCATTAAAAAAAACTACTCAGGTCCATTACAAGCTTACCATGAAATTGTGGCTGTATATGGGAACCATTCGGGGTTGCTCGGACTGCAGAAGCATAATTAATTGGAGCTGAATTCGCAGCATTCACTGGGGTAGGGTTTACTACCTTAGATGGTCCTCCACCTTGTGCATGATTATTAGACTTCTTGTTAAAACTAACATAAACAACAATCAGTATAAAAAAAATATACAAAAATAAATAAATTAATTAACGATTTATAATCGTATAATGCAATGTTTTTACAAAAACAACACTAAAATCGTAATCTGAAAATTTAACAGCACCTAGCAATCAAAAGAACAAAAAAATGAATTTGAAAAACCCTAAGAAACTAACCTTCGAGAAGAAGAGAGTGAGGGAGAAGGCACGGCGGTGCCGGCCTTAACGTATGAACCACCGCCGGTATTACCTCGCTGCTGATTGAAGCTGGTTGATCGACCGGTTCGTCGGTACGCTGTGTCGCTCTTATCGGACTTTGATTGATTGAAGGACATAAATTCAAATCCTTAATTCCTAAATAAACAAAAAAGGGAGGGAAATTTTCCCTCTCAATTTTCCCTGCAAGAAAACAATATCGAGAAGATCATGATTATGGCGAAAACAATGGGAGAGTGAAAAGAAAAGGATTAATCGATGCATGCATTGTAATGTAGAGTAGATTTTGAGTTGCTGAGTGAAGTGAAGAGTGTGAAAAATTAGGGTTTATAGTAATTAATTGGTGGTTAATAGTTTTGAAATAGAGAGAGAGAGTACCTTACCTGAGAGAGATGACAAGAGAAGAAAGAGTGTGTTTGCTGTTTGGTGAGAGAAATTTGAGTGAGTGTGCGTGGTAAAAATAATTGAAAATTAGGAAGAGTGTGAGAGTCTATGAAGCACGGGTGCTCCATTTTAGGGAGAGTATCGGTAGCGGGTACGTATCCGTAGTAGTTGGATTTATTCACTCATTCATTGAAAAAGAATAGGCTCAATCTAATTTTATTCAAACAAATCTTCATCTGCTCTTTCTCGAGAGAGAGATAGTAATACTTATAATGAAGGAACAACAAAAACATGCAATATTTGTATGTAGATGGTATTCTTGAAGTTGCAAGTCTTTCTCGCACAGAACCTGAGTTAGACGCCATTTTTTTAATGATGATGGAGAGGGAAACAATTTGACTTTTTTTAGTTAATTGCTTTTTAATTACTTTATACTTGTTTAATTATTTGTTTTAACAATATAGTTATATTATTTTATGGTTTAATCATCATTTTCGTCCCTGTAAATTCGCGATTTTTTGGTTTTAGTCCCTGTATCTTTTTTTCTTGCAAATTAGTCCTTGTATGTTCAAATTTTTTGGTTTTAGTCCCTTAAAACTTAAATCTGCAGGAAAATCCGCAGGAAATCAGCGAATTTTCCTGCAGATTTTCCTGCGGATTTTAACTTTAGGGACTAAAATAAAAAAGATTTGCACATGCAGAGACTAATTTGCAACAAAAAAAGATACAGGGACTAAAACCAAAAATTTATGAACTTACAGGGACGAAAATGATGTTTAAACCTTATTTTATTTATATAATTATATTAAAAAAAATTATACATACGTACCCGTACCTTAATTTTTCTAAAATTGCCGTACCCCGTACCAGTACCGGATACCGGTACCGTACCCGCACCTAAGCATCATTGGTGAGAGTTTAAAACTTTTATGTTTTTGGTTTGATTGTGAAATTTTTTGACATGATTTTGATTAAAAGTCAGTTTATTTGAATGTGCATTTGTTTAAGTTTTTTTTTAAAATAAATTTTATATTGTTACATTGTAAAAGAAATTTATAATTTTTTTTATAAAAACTTCAAATCAAAATTTGCTTCGAATAGTTATTCTTAAAATTTTCTTTTAGGTATTTTATCGTTTTATTGAAACTTTTTTGGATATCAAAATTTCAAAAAATCACTTAATTTTGAAGCTATTTCAAATAAATTTTCATAAAAATCATTTTTGAAATACAACTTTTTAAAAAAATTTGTTTTTGAATATATTTTGATCTTCAATAATGCGTGTTTATGTTATATGATGTCAAAATTAGTGTTTCAATTTTAAAAAAACGAATATAAAAAAAACTTGTAATATTTTGAAAAACAGTTTTACAAAATCTACTTTCAAAAATACAAAGAAAAAATATATTTTTTTAAAGTTGAAACAAACGGGCCAAACTACTTTTCCGTTTGTTTATTATTATAAAAATCACTTTTTTAAAAGAGGAAGTTCCTACATTTAGGTATCGATTGCCTTGACTTTTTAGATTTTAAAAGCTATTTGAAAGTTGAAAGTGAAAATAAGAGCTTTTAGGAAATAACTAAAGTTGTTTGGTAATTGTTTTATTTAGCTTCAAAAGTCTTTTATTTATGTATTTTACTCATAAAAATTAAACAACTTTTTTTTTATCAAGAACTTCTTGAAAATCTGTTTGGCCTAACTTCTCATTTTATTGAATAAAAAAGTCTAAAATAAAGTACCATTTGGCCTAGCTTTTTTAGGTTTTAAAAGTTATCTGAAAGTTAAAAGTGAAAATAAGAGCTTTTAGAAAAAAATTAAAGTTGTTTGGTAATTGTTATTTTTTTAGCTTCAAAAGTCTTTTATCTATGTAATTTACTCATAAAAATTAAGCAACTTTTTAATATAAAAAACTTATTAAAAATCTGTTTGGCCTTTCAAAAACTCATCTATTACTTTTATCTATGTATAAGGTACCATTTGACCAAACTTATTTCAAACTTTTTTACTCAATAAAAAAAGAGGAGTTAGGCAAAATTCCAAATATGGATTCATCTACATTTTTGTGAAAATTTAGGAGGGAGAAGTGCTCCAAGCCACGGTAGGGAACATCTTAGGGGGAGATCGAACCCGGGACCTCTCGGATTCAAGACCTGTCTTTTACCATTTCTGCCAAAATTTTTTAAACTGAAAGCATTTTCAATATAAAATATTAATGTGTCTTTTTCTATTACATTCTTATTTATTTATTTTTTTGTTTGCACCACCAGTTTAATCTGGTTTGGAGATCAATTTACTTTCTTATTTTTTAATAACAAATAATCAAGCAGAAGTTAATTAATAGCTTTAATGTAGCAAGATTCGTACATGACATGTATTGCCAAATATACGTTCAAACATAATTTTGGAAGTTAAATAATATCATTATTGTGGAATAATTTTTACAATATTCACATTTTCATTACCATATTTTTAAATTCAAATTCAAAATTAGCAGTCAATTACAAATAAGTTTAGACAAAATAAAAGACAATTAAAAAATATTGAATATAAAAAAATATGATGAAATGTGTATATAATTTTTACACGTCTGATTACAAAAATTCATTTACTAAAGATTTTTATAAATAAATATTACAAAACAGGTGTCATTCAAATTTTGATTCTTAAATTAAAATAAACATGCTTTCTCTTTCATTCATCACCAAACATGGTATTGTGGGACCTAATGAATAGTGTTAAGTAACTCAAAATAAGAATCTCCGGATAAAGCAAAATTTGTTAAGTTCCTTAAAAATTGCTCTATCCTACATATGACAGCGGGTCCCACGTGAATAGTATTAAGAATCTCAATTTAAATACATAGGGATAAAAATGCTCTCATGTTTTAAAAGTTTCAATTTAGTCCTGGTGACAGTCAATTATATGATGTTTTTAGTAGTATTTTTATATTAGTTTTAGTCACGTTGAAGACCAATTACAAGGCAAAAACCTAAAGAAACAAAGTTACTTGAAGAAGAAGCAAGAATTGAAGAAATTACACAAAAAAGGCAAAAAAAGGGAGAAAATAGCGGTTCCTTGAAAATGCCATAACTTGAGCTACAAATATCAGATTGAGATCCGTAACTATGCGTTGGAAAGCTACGACAAAGAGCTACAACTTTCGTGTTGAAGCTGAGAGCAAATTATGAAGTTTTCAGGGTGAAAGAGACGCTCCATCGTGGCCACGATGACTCCCATCATGCCACGATGGGAGGAAACTTAGCGCCCAAGAAAAGAACAAAATCTGGAATTTATTTGAAACAAATATTTTCCATCGTGCCACGATTGCCGCACGATGCATCCATCGTACCACGATATGCCTTGAAGCCAAAGTTCAAAAAAGCTATAAATAGAGCTCTTCTCCTTCACAATTATTCATTCAAAATTTTTGAGAACTACAAGTCTCTAAAGAGCAGAGGAGAAGGAAGGAGAGCCAAAAGCTCTCTAGGAAGGCAATCTCCCACCATTGGGAGTAGTTTTCTTCGCGCTTCAACGAGGTTATTATTTCATATGTGTAATTCTTTAACTCTTTTGTTATAATTATGCTTATGAGTAACTAATTTCCTTATGTTAGGTTGAGTAGATGAACTTCCCGTAGAACTATTTTTATGTAATTGGTTATTATATTATTGCAATTCCGTGTTTATTAATTATTTAATTATCATCCGTGTTTAATGTTTTTCATTAGTATACGTATTAGTGAAATTGATCTAAATATCAATTGTTTTCGGGAGATTCTTTTGGTATTCGAATTGACGATAATTATTCAACAGAGTTATTGTAGGGATACGTAACTTGCCCCTATTGTAGGGATACGTAGTTGGCGGTTGTGACTTTTGAATTAATGGTCTTTAATGCTTTCATAATTTATCATCTCACCTAAGAGATTATGGAGTTGTTAATAGTGAATAGGGTAATAAGACACGGGAGTAATTAATATTTAATCTAAGTTTGGAATAAGGTGGACACTCCAATATATATTTTATATTTGGACATGTACCAGTATAATATTTAATATAGAAAAATTAATATAGAAAAATTAATCTCCGATATATATTTTATTTGGACATGTACCGCTGTATAATTTTTTATTTTTTTTTGGTCTAGCCGCTGTATAATATTTAATATAGAAAAATTAATAAACACTATTTATGAACAAATCACAATTGTTCACATCAAAAAGTATACTGAACAAATCTACCGGTACACATTAAATAAAATGTTTACCTAAAAATTCATCTTGAACAATACAGATGTAGCTAATTGGGCACCGTTTTGAATGCTCAAAATTTTAATCTCACATATTCACAGAAGAAGTTACATTTCCTGAGTACAAAAGTTAAATGAATGCAATTTACTAGATATGATAAAGCTCTCATGCAATTTAAGATTCTACTAATGAACAGTCACAAACGCCAGTAAGTATACTCCTATAATTAGTCTTCTTGGCATCCTTATTTTGTCAAGCAGAGCATATCATGGATAACAAAAAAGTTATGTCTTTTGAGCTGAATGGAGTGCAAATCAAAACCACCGTCACCAAAGAAGTAGAAGTGATCGATGAATACATATCGGCTTTCTTACATCCTACTGACAATCATGGAACTAAGGTTATCGGGTTTGATCTCGAGTGGCATCCGTTTGCATATTTTAGAATCAGTCCTCCTCCCCATCCTGCAACCTTTCAACTTTGTGATGGAAATTCGTGTATTATTTTCTACACACAGCATAACAGTAGGGTTCCACTTTCGCTACTTAATTTTCTTCGTCAGCCAAATTATACCTTTGTTGGATGTGGCATCAAAGACAATTTTGCTAACTTGGAGAAACAATTTTATGGGATTGGATGCAAAAATGCTGTAGAACTTGGTACTTTGGCTGCTACTATCATGGACGAGCCTCATTTACGTTTTTGTGGCGTTGATGAATTAGCGTTTCTGGTTAACGAACTTGATCTTCGTAAGGAAAGGCCTTTAAACATGACTTATGATTGGGGTCGTTATCCTTATAGCGAAAAACTTGCTAAACTGGCTACTATTAATGTTTACTCTTATCACAAGATTGGGAGTGCATTGCTTGCAAAGTATAGACCTCAATCGCACCCACCTGTGCGTTGCGTTTGTTTGATTTAGGTGTTTTGTTTTAAGGTTATGGTTTGTTTTTTTTCTTATGTTTTCTTATATGTGTGCTGCTGCTATGGTTGAGAATGAAGGTTTGTTTAGAGGATTTATTGCCTTTTGCTTCTTACATAGTCAATGTACTACTTTACCTAGTTTCTTGGCACAATGATATCACTTTGCTGAACTAGAAGTTTTAATTATCTAGTGCATTTGTTTTTGCAATTGAGTGTTCATGTTGTGTCTAAAGAATTAGAAGCTCTAATTACTTTGTGCATTCCCAATGATTACATGGACAAAGAAAAATTGTAATGAAACAAAGAGTTACATAACATATGGAACAACCATCCATCATGTCCCATCACTCCTTTAAAATTTAATCTATTTTTTAAAAAAGTATTTCATAATTTTCAAATATAATAGTTTTCATTCCAAAATATTATTTTTTAAAATATTAGTATATAATATATTTTAACATCAAACATATTATCTATTCATCAAAAAATCAAACATATTATTTGATAGCGTCTTTAATATATTAATATTTAATAAAAAAAATTATAATTTGTAATTTCGATATCTAAAAACCGATCTAAATTAAATTCACAAAATTGGATCATTTTTTTAAAATTTATCATCCAAAATCGAACCGAACTACAAGTAATTTTATCTTTAGATTGGATGAGTTTTTATCTCAAAATCAATCTATATCAAAATAGTTACAATTTTTTTTTACCGAATACAATTTTTTATATCAAAATAGTTCTCACATAACTTGACATAGCATGACACATGTTTGACTTCACACATCAATGTGTCTAAGGACCAAACTTGACAGATCTGGCCCCGTTTGGCCCGGCTTATTTTCTACTTTTTTTCTTCTCCTTAGAAATAGTAAAGAAGGAAAAAATTGTGTTTGACTTCACTTTTCTTTATTTTTTACTTCTTTACTTTATTTCTCTAATACTTTTAAGGAGAAATAGTCTCAAATATAATTTTATACTTCTCTATTTCGTTTAAGCTGAAATAAAAAGTAAAAAATAAGCCGGGTCAAACGGGGTGATAACTTAGGTAGGTCTCCCATCATAAACAAATTATGTTAAAGATATATATTAAACCGCGGAGTCTAGGGTGGGTAACTTAGGTAGGTCTCCCATCATAAACAAATTATGTGAACTATTAGAAGAGAGATCTTATGATGCACCACCCGTATCTTATAACTTATCATTTTTTCTTCCAATTTTACCCTTATTATTTTATCTAAAATCCACCATTAACCTTTATAAATTTAATATCATTATAAGTTAAAATAACATAAGTAAATGTAAAGTTTAACGTGTTGCTTTTAAAAATCACACATATATAAAGTACTATTTTTATTTATTTTTACATGTTTAAAGTACTATAATAGGTATCTTAGACCTTAGTATAACTACCCTTATTATCCGTATGCTAATAATCTAGCGAATAAACATTTTATCAACCATCAGTCATCAGCTATAAGCTATAAGTTAGCTTATCAGCTAACCGCTATTTTTACCAAACACAACCTTAATAGGAATAGGATAAGTCATCATGGCTTTTGAGATTCTACTAATCAAAAGTCACAAACGCCAATATAAATAGTCTTCTTGGCATCCTTATTTTGTCAAGCAGAGCACATCATGGGCAACACAAAAGTTATGTCCTTTGAGCTGAATGGAATGCAAATCAAAACCACCGTGACCAAAGAAGCACATGTGATCAATAAACATATATCGTCTTTCTTACATCCTACCGACAATCACAGAACAAAAGTTATCGGGTTTGATTTCGAGTGGCATCCGATTGAATCTTTTGAATCAGCTAGAATCAATCCTCCTCCTCCCCAGTCTGATTATTTTGGATCAGGTAGAATCTATCGCCAGACCAGTCCAGCGACCTTTCAACTCTGTGATGGAAATTCGTGTCTTATTGTCCACACACAGCCTAACAGTAGCATTCCACTTTCGCTACTTAATTTTCTTCGTCAGCCAAATTATACCTTTGTTGGATGTGGCATCAAAGACAATTTTGATAACTTGGAGAAACAATTTTATGGGATTGGATTATGCAAAAATGCTGTAGAACTTGGAACCTTGGCTGCTACTCTCATGGATGAGCCTCATTTACGTTTTTGTGGGGTTGATGAACTAGCATTTTTGGTTAATGAACTTGATCTTCGTAAGGAAAGGCCTTTAAACTTGGGTTTTAGTTGGGGTCGAAATCCACTTAGCGAAGAACTTGCTAAATTTGCTACTATTAATGTTTACTCTTATCACAAGATTGGGAGTGCATTGCTTGCAAAGTATAGACCTAAATCGCATCCACCTGTGCGTTGCATTTGTTTGATTTAGGTGTTTTGTTTTAAGGTTATGGTTTGTTTTTATGTTTCTTTTACTTATGTTTTCTTATATATGTGCTGCTGCTATGGTTGAGAATGAAGGTTTTTCTAGAGATTTTATTGCCTTTTGCTTCTTACATATTCAACCTACTACTTTACATAGTTTCTTGGCACAATACTTTACATATTCAATGTACTACTTTACCTAGTTTCTTGGCACAATAGTTTCTTGACAGTGAACTTCATTAGGGTATCCCATATGTGGCATGTCGATCAAAATCTTTTAATAGAAGAAGATCAAGTAGGTACAAATAGAGGTTGTTGACAAAAACAAAGATTGCATTAAACAAAGATTGTTTGACTTCACACATCAATGTGTCCAAGGACCAAACTTGACAGAGTATAGGTTAATAAAATTGAGAGACTTTTTTTTAATGACAAAGATATATATTAAACAAAGATCAAAAGAATTGTACAAACAAAGATATAGAACAATGCACAAAAAAAAGGAGTATCAGAAGAACCTCCCACCACAAACAGAATAAAAATGAAAAATCAAGTAAAACAAACAAACGACTCCATTCAGCTACAACTCCTCGGTCCATACCACCAAAAAAGCACACCCGACTATCCAAATCTGAGCCAAGACATCTGACAACGGAGAAGAGAACGATCGGAGAAAGACTTGGAGCAGGCCACCAATCCACCAGAGGCATCAAGACCCAACACCAACAACCCCACCAACCGCTATCGACTCCAACAGAAGATATGTTGCTCCTCCCACTCATAGAAGGAGCATGGGGTTACCAAGGTTTTTAGCCATATATCACTTCTAAGATGAAAATTTTACTTTTTCAACCAAAGATTCGATAGAAATAATCCCCCTCGCAAAGATTTATTTCATATGCACGAGTATTAATTGTTAGGTGACTTTCCATTAGCTAAAATGTTGTATTTCATATGATCACACATGACTATACACCACCTGTTGATGCAAACAGAGTTGCAGAGTTGGACAAAAGTGTGATGACTGATCAATGGAAGAAAGATAGCAAAAATCATTATAAAGCAAGAACTATATTGCTGAATTCTATTTCATACACTGAGTATGAAAAGATCAGAAATAGAGATTCAGCTAAAGTTATCTTCTATTTCATACACTGAGTATAAAAATATGCATCATTCAAGATGAAAGAAAACGAAAACATTGAGGAAATATTTTTCAAGATTCCAGACTCTGGTTGTATAGGACTAATTAAGAGTTTTGAACAAATGGTACACTACATCATGGTAAGAAGATCATTAGAGGACATTTGTAAAAATAAGTTAGTCTAATTAAGAGTAATTAAATAAAGGTATATATGAAATAAATTTAAATTTTATAATTGTATTAAATGAAAATAACTATTCACAATGTGTTTTCTTGATGATTTATGTCATTTTTGTTTGTTTTCACCACCAGTTTAATATGGTTCGAGGGTCAGCTCTGACATGAATTGGTTCCAGCCCCCTCCCGAATGAAGTTGCAGGGGATCGAGCCGTGATCTTTCCTACCAAACCCAACGCGAATCACCATTGGACCAACTAACGGTTGATTATGATTTATGTCTTCTGTTTTGTATAAAAAGGAACAAAAAAGTATTTAAGAACTACTAGTGAGTAGTAAATGTATTATTATTATAAAGGAGAAAGCTAACATGCACTTACTCTAAGGACACATGTTAAAAATCTCAATAAAAAAAACTCATGTATTCAACTTTCTAAAAGTTAAGATAATAGTTCTTTCTTTCAATGTAATTTTTTCACTTTTAAATTTTTTAACACGTGCCTTTAAAGTAACACACATGTTAGTATGACCGAATTATTATTATAATTATAAATAATAAAAAAGAAGCCAAGTGGGCACAAGAGAGACAAAATAGGCACCATTTTGACTGCCCAAAACATTTTCAAGTAGGCTAATTAATCTCACAGAAGAAGTTACATTTCCTACGTACAAAAGTTAAATGAATGCAATTTACTAATCAAAAGTCACAATTAAACTCAGTATACTCCTACTATAAATAGTTTTGGAAACTTGGCATCCTTATTTTGGCAAGCAGATCGCATCATGAATTCCACAAAGGTTATGTCGTTTGAGTTTAATGGAGTGCAAATCAAAACCACCGTGACCAATGAACCAAAAGTGATCGATGAACGCATATTGTCTTTCTTATATCCTACCAACAATCATCAAACTAAGGTTATCGGTTTTGATTTCGAGTGGCATCCGATTGCATCTTCTGGATCAGATAGAAACTGTCCTCCATCTCAGGCCAGTCCTGCAAACTTTCAACTTTGTGATGAAAATTCATGTCTTATTATTTACACACGTCCTAACAGTAAGGTTCCGCTTTCGCTACTTAATTTTCTTCGTCAGCCAAATTATACATTCGTTGGATGTGGCATCAAAGATAATTTTGCTAACTTGGAGAAACATTTTCATGGGATTGGATTATGCAAAAATGCTGTAGAACTTGGTACTTTGGCTGCTACTATCATGGATGAGCCTCATTTACGTTTTTGTGGCGTTGATGAGTTAGCATTTCTCGTCAATGAACTTGATCTTCGTAAGGAAAGGCCTTTAAACATGACTTATGATTGGGGTCGTTATCCTTATAGCGAAAAACTTGCTAAACTTGCTACTATTAATGTTTACTCTTATCACAAGATTGGGAGTACATTGCTTGCAAAGTATAGACCTCAATCGCATCCACCTATGGGCGTTTGTCTGATTTAGGTGTTTTGTTTTACGGTTATATACTACATCTGGTCCTAAGAAACAATTCATTTTTTTTAGATTTATTGAATAAGTGATGTATCTTATCTATATTATAGACTAGATATATTAGTTATTTAACGAATCTAAAAAGTGAGTTGCTTCTTATAAAAGAGACCAGAAGGAGTAATTTATTTTTAATGTTATTTTTCTTGCGTTTTCTTACGTGTGTTGCTGCTATGGTTGAGAATGAAGGTTTTTTTAGAGGATTTATTGCATTTTGCTTCTTACATACTTGTCACTTTACTGAATTAGAAGTTTTAATTATCCAATGCATTTGTTTGTTTTTTTTTTGTAATTGAGTGTTCATGTTTATTTAGTGTTTAAAGAATTTGATCGAAGTTCTAATTACTTTGTGCATTCCCAATGATTATTACATGGACAAGAGAAATTGTAATGAAACAAAGAGTTACATAACATAAACACTACTTTAAAATTCTCTTATTAGTCTCATTTCATAACATCAAAATTGTGTAGTAATGCATTCATTAGTACTTCACAATAGTCTAATGCATTAATTACTTCCGCCTTTTTTAAGAATTTCTTATCTGCAATACAGAAAGCCTCGGCTTCTTGAATCAATCTGTCAATTTCTTTGGTCGACAAACTTCCTTTGACATTGGTTATTGTAATATCGTTCTTACTGCCAGTGGATTTATCCATAGCAGAAAATGTTAAAATACCGTTTTGATCGATATCAAAGCATATATCATAAGGATGACCGCGAGCTGCAGGGGGTAAGCATATATAATAAGTTGATATACTAATTAGAGACAACCATAGTGTAATATTTTTGTTTGATACATATTATAGTTGAAGTTTATTATTAATATAGTCCAAATCAATATTGTAACATAGTTTTGAATTGTCCTTTTCTTTTGGTTTTAGATTATTGGAAACAAACACCATCAAGCAAGTAAAGAATAAGCATCATTCCCAGTTTATTAAGTCAACAACAGAATATATTCTTTGATTGATTACCCTTTAATTTGGATATATTTGTAAAAAGAAGAACTATTATAGGAACAACACTCAAAGAAAAAATGGCATCTCCCCTTTGGAATCCACTATATTTTTCATCTTTTCTTTTCCTTAAAGATTTCTATGGTGCTTCCATCTTTTCTTGTTTATGACTCTATAGTTGTTCTCAAAATATATGTAACCAATCACAAGAATTCTGTAAGTTGTTGTAATAATCCTTTTCTCTTGTTTATTTAATCTAGTGCATATTGGAAAATATTTTGAATTTGTAATTTAATTACCTGAATATCATGTAGTAATGATTTGAAATATATCAAGAATTGAGATTTTATAGTGAAAATTGTGCATGCATATATATGATGTTAGTTGGCTCCAAATTTGAGTAAGATTGACAGAAAGAATATTTTAAAAACCGAACCAGATGGTTCAGTCGGTTGGACTTAATTTGAATGTAACATTATTATGTTCTTGTCTTGCTTTTAGTGATTTAAAGCAGTTGAACTATGATCCAAATATCTCATTGGTTCGATGTCTGGTTCGTTTCTTAAAAATTAGAAAAATATTCACTTTGACCGTAAACAATTTATTTTCGGTGAAAAATAAAAAACACCATGAGTAATGTTTATCTTCTTTATAACTTTATGTTTCCTTGTATTACAAGGAATGCTTATCTTACATTTTTCCTTTTTCTCAAGTTTTAGTCAAAAAAATGGGAGCAGTAATCTGTTGCATGAGTGAACAAAGTGAGAAAAAGAGCTTGGAAAAGAAGCTTGAAAAGAAAATAGCTGAAATAAGAAGAAATAAATTTGGACAAACAAAATTGAAATCAGTTGATAGTATAATTATGTTGTTCCCTATGTTCAAGGAGAGACTAAAAACTTTAAGAGCAATGTTTGAAGAATATGGTAAGCTTCAAAACAATCCAAACATCCTTTTCTAAGTATACACTTATTTTGGTCCTTAAATGTTTGAGGCGCTGTCAGAATAGTCCTTGAATATATCAAAATTACAAAAGCATATCAAAACGCATCTTTCAATAGTAATTTTGGTCGTTGAATATGTCTTCTTCCGTTAGTCAGTTTGGTCCATAAAATTCCAAACGAAAGAGACATTTGGACTTTGGAGATGTGTTTGTAATTACGATACTTTCAGGGACTATAATGACAGCGTCATAAGCCACATAACAAGTTCTTAATTTTGATAGAAAACTAACATGGTGTTATGTTGTATCTTTCATAGATGAGGACTCTAATGGATCCATAGAGCCACATGAACTGAAAACATTCTTAGAAGATTTGCAACTTCATCTTCAAGAGAATGAGATTGAGACTATTTTTCAGTACTGTGATATTGATGGAAGCAAAGGCATACAGTTCAATGAATTTATTGTTCTCCTATGCCTCCTCCATATCTTAACGGAACCTTTATCCTCTAATAATGTATTCTTCAGAAACTTGATTTCAATGTTTTCAAATCCGGACCAGAGAACAAAACGGTGATACCTCCGAGTGAGAATCGGTTAAACCAGCTGGCAAACTGGCCCGGTTCCCAGTTCAACCGATTCCTAGTTCGAGGTTCAGCCGGGTGGTCCGGTTCTGGAAACACTGCCTCATTTTATGTTTTCTTGATTTTGAAATTGATATACATAAACCATATGACACTACATTATAACATTTTTGTCTCAGTCTCCAAAGGCGGAGTTGGCACAGCTTGGACAAGTATTTGATACCATAGTTGAAATTTTTCTATTTTTCGATAAAAATGGCGATGGGAAGCTTAACAAGAAGGACATGATCAGGACAATGAATGAGACTCATCCTAGAGAAAGATCTCCGGCACACATTACCAAAAACAGATTCAGTATTGTTTACTTCATTTCAATTCTTCTTTTTTATGCATACCCTTTATTAATATTACTAATTTACTTTTGGAGACGAAAACTCCGAATTTGATACATCTATACACAAATGACAATTTAGTAATATTCGTACGCAAAATATACTAATTAATTACAGTTTCAACTTTTTCTAAAAGAGGCCTATAAAAAGGAACGGATGTAGTCTTTTTTTATGTATTACGTTTTTCTGAGTTTTTTTTCTTTCTGGTTTTGTCTTCGTCGCAGGAGAAATGGACTGGGACAAGAATGGACAAGTGACACTGAGGGAATTTCTCTTTGGTTTCATTAATTGGGTTGGAATTGATGTTGATGAATAGATTCATGAAAAGAACTTACACTTCAGATCATAAGAATGCTTAAAGATAGATTATGTTGAATGTGTATAACCCTGAATTTTCTCATTTTATTAAGAAAAAATGTGTTGTTGAAATTTGCACACTCTCACTATGGCATTTAAAATCAGAACAAAAGTATGTGAATAGAAACATAACATAACATTGATTACATTAAGCTTCAATTATATGCAACATAGCATATATATCATAATAATCAAACATGATAAATCTCCATTTTATTATCTACATAGTATAAGATACTGGTGTAAACTCACATCACTTTTAAGAAATAATTGAATTTATATTTTCCATGCCATGCAAGTTTTATTAAGTGAAAAAACAAATTCCAACGATATCTTTTTCCACACCTTAACAGGCCTGCACCTTTGAACGAACTTTTCAAATTCAAGTTTACCGAAGAAGTGAATGCTTTTGATGAGCATTTTAATTCAGATATACTACAGATTAACAGGAAGATTAATTAGTCCACTCAAACCTATATCAATGCTTGAACATGTTTGAAGACTTTCAATGCAGACCTAAATCAAACCTCGAGTATCAAACCAAACAATTTAAATAACATGTGAAATGCAAACTATATCAAACCACAAATACTAACTAATCATCGTAGAGGTCTGCATCTGCTAACAAAAATACAAAACATTATAGATACTCTCAAGCCTATTCAAGACAAGAAAACATCACACTTAAAATACTAAGTGAGAACATAGAAAACTACCAGGATTTGTCAATAATGACCTTATAGATACTCTCAAGCCTATTCAAGTGAGCCTCAAGAACATCAATTTCATTATGTCGGTCATTCTCATCAAGCAAATTTGCGGCCATTGCAATTGCAGTATTGATCTTGTTGTTCTGTTCAGAAGAGAGCTTTAAATTAATATCCTTCTTCTTCAACAGCTTTCTCATTTTGTAAACACATTGGTCAAGTGCATTCATTATTTCCGCCTTTCTTAAGAATTTCTTATCATCGATACAATAAGTCTCAGCTTCTTGAATCAATCTGTTAATTTCTTCAGTCGGCAACCTTCCTTTGTCATTGGTTATTGTAATCTTATTTGTGCTTCCAGTAGATATATCGATAGCAGAAACTGTTAAAATACCATTTTGATCGACATCAAAACTTACATCGTAAGAATGGCCACGAGCAGCAGTAGGGGGTAAGCCAGAAAGAATGAAAGAACCAAGAAGATGATTGTCAGTTGCTCTTGCTCTCTCACCCTCATAGACATGAAAAGCGACTCTTTCTTGATTATCTTCAATAGTAACATATTTTCTTGTCTTCTTGACAGGAATGGGAGTGTTCCTAGGAATCATCACACTCATGACATTATGTATTACCTGCCAACCTAGAGACAGCGGTGCGACATCGATCAGCACCAAGTTTGGAACATTCTTACTGTCTTCGCTCAACAAAGCAGCCTGGACAGCTGCACCATAAGCAACAGCCTCGTCAGGGTTGATGCTGTTGCATAATTCCTTGCCCTCGAAGAAGTCCTGCAACAGTTGCTGCACTTTGGGAATCCTAGACGAGCCACCAACAAGAACAACATCATCAACACTGCTCTTGTCCATCTTAGCGTCAGTAAGACACTTCTGAACAATCTCCATACACTCATCAAATAGTTCCATATTGATTTCCTCAAACTTAGCACGGGTGATCGATGAAGAAAAATCAAAACCATGAAATAAAGCATCTACCTCAACATTGGTCACAACAGCGAATGAGAGCGTCCTTTTTGCCTTCTCACACGCAGTTCTCAACCTCCTCAAGGCTTTTGGGTTCTTAATTATGCTCAATCTTTTCTTCCTTTTGATCTCCTCAACAAAGTAGTTCACCAGTCTATTATCAATGTCCTCTCCTCCCAGGTGAGTGTTTCCACAAGTTGCCTTAACTTGGAAGGTATTATCCTTAATTGTAAGGAGAGACACATCAAAAGTCCCACCACCAAGGTCAAAGACAAAAATATTTCGTTCTCCGACGCAGTTAGTTCTCTTGTCAAGACCGTATGCAATAGCTGCAGCAGTAGGTTCATTGATTATCTTCAAAACATTAAGACCAGCAATGAGACCAGCATCTATGGTGGCTTTACGCTGAGAATCGTTGAAATAAGCAGGCACAGTAATAACTGCATTCTTAACCGGTGATTCCAAATATGCCTCTGCAATATTCCGCATCTTTGTGAGCACCATAGATGATATTTCCTCCGCACAAAAGTTCTTCTCTTGTCCCTTATATTTAAGGGAAATCATTGGTTTTTCATTCACACCGGCAATGACCTTGAATGGCCATAACATTATATCTTTTTGGACCTCGAGATCACTAAACTTCCTACCAATTAGCCTCTTAGCATCTGTCAAAATAATAAAATTAATTTATCATCATTCATTTTCTGATGGTTTCTACTCAAAAAAAGTGAATAGAACTTACCAAAGACGGTGTTTTCTGGGTTTGTCGCAGCCTGATTCTTCGCAGCATCACCGATCAATCTTTCATCTTTGGTGAAAGCAACAAAAGAAGGAGTAGTTTTGTTGCCTTGATCATTGTGAATAATCTCAACTCTACTATGTTGTCCTTGCCACACAGCAACACAAGAGTACGTAGTACCAAGGTCTATTCCAATGGCACATCCTTCACCATTTTTAGCCATAATCTTGCAAATATGAACCACTAGTTATGTCCAATGATACCTAATAGCCCTTCGTTTCACTAATTCAAATAGTAGTTTCGTTCTCTCTCTAAAACCTTAATTTGGTGGCAATCCTATTTGGATGAATATATACAAAAATAACAAATCTCCTTAAAATAAGGCTTAAAAATATTTTCAAATCTTTTTAAGCCTTATTTTTCAAATCTTGTAACAAAAAAAATAAATTTCAAATCTCTTTAAAATAAAACATAATCTCATTTTTCTTTCCTTTGAAAAAGATATCCGGTTTTAAAACAAAGAATCTCGCATAAAATATCTTCAAAATCTCGCTATAAAACAATGAATAAAAGAAAAAGGAAAAGAAAACCACGTTTTAAAAAATCTTTCTAAAATGGAGTACCCGTGCATCATAGGAGAGTACCGGTACCAGATAAAGCTGTCAAAATGGTCTAGTTTGAATAGTCCGAATTTTTTCTAGGCTTAGGCTTTAAAATTTGAGCCCGATTTTTTACGGGCTTTTTAGCCTGCCTGTTTAAGCCAACTTAAAATATGGAATAGTCCGAATGGGCCTCGAGTAATCCGAAGCCCGAATAAATTATAATAAAAAAATTATTAAAATAAATACGAGTTAGTATGTTACATTTTAATTGTAATTTTTTTTTAATTTGGACTAATTCAATCTAATACACATTTAGCCCAACTTAAAAAGTTAAAACTTTTATCATAAAAAAATAAAATAAAAGAAGTTATGTTCGTCTGTTCGCTAGCCCATTATGCTACCTTTTAATATGTTATTAATACTTATTGTGTGAATCCATTTGAATTTGAACTTAGTTTGTTTGATCATGAGATGTTTACTTGGTCTCAACTTAGGATCACCACTAGTGCATGCAATTCCTAATCTTACCAACCTCATCAATTCTTCCTCATTATACTCTCCATTTAGTCTTATATCTGCTAATTCCTTCAATGGTCTTTTTCTCACCACAAATTCATGAACTTTTTTCACCAGAAGAACTTCTTGGTACCTAAAATCCACTGCCATTTGTCCACTAACAACTTCAAGTTAGTATCATTTGAACCACAGTTTTTGGGTCTTGAATTTTGATGTTTGTTTATACTTTAAGCTAATTTATTTATTTTCTTATTTATTGGGTGGGTGGGTTTTGGAATAGATTATATCAGCAATCCAAATCCAAATCCAACCTTGCCAACGTAGAGAAACTGAATTGACAAACTCAGGACCAATTGGTTCAAGGATTTCCTAAAGAAGAAGACCAGCTATCTTCCGCGTCGACAAAGTGATTTGATGGATGAAGAACCTGAACAAAGTGGAAGCCAGTCAGATCGCAGAACATCACTTAGGTATCTTGTAATTTTTTTCATGAGATAGGGCCTCATGCCATAGGAGGGCATAATACATGTCAATGAGCACAAAGTTGAGGCTCTGATTACAATTCAGTGTTTTTGTTTTCTAGAAATGATAACTATTTGTCAATACTGTGCTATTGTGCAGGCACTATATAAAAGAACTGAAGTATAAAATGAAAAGGTAAAATGAACTGAAGTATCCTTCTATAAAAGAGGTGTTATAGTTGTCAATATTTTTCACAAAACACAACATCCTTAATTCTCGTATCAAAATGAAGATATCCTTCTCTCTCTATCATGCTTTGTATGTACTTTCTATAGTTCTAATTAGCACTCTTGTCTTTGCCGTAGCTGTTTCTCCAAAACCATTTGAATTCAATGAAACAATTTCAACCTTCAGTGAAGCCTATGTTTATCATGTTTTCAACAAATGGATGGTTAAACATGGACGAAACTACTCAACCAGCAGTGAGATGATTAAACAGAGACACCTTGACTATTGAACTTTTTAATGTAGAGAATCTTCAAAAATAATATTCTCTACATTCAAAAGTTCAATAGTCAAGGTATCTCCGTTTAATCATCTCACTGCTGGTTGAATAGTTTCTTCCATGTTCAACCATCCATTTGTTGAAAGCATGATGAACATGGGCTTCACTGAAGGTTGAAATTGTTTCATTGAATTCAAATGGTTTTGGAGAAACAGCTTCGGCAAGGACAAGAGTGCTAATTAGAACTATAGAAAAGGTACCTACAAAACATGATAGAGAGAAGGATATCTTCATTTTGATATGAGAATTAAGGATGTTGTGTTTTGTGAAAAATATTGACAACTATAACACATCTTTTATAGAAGGATACTTCAGTTCATTTTACCTTTTCATTTTATTCTGTTTCTTTTATAATAAAAATTGTGATTCAATTATGAATTGCTTAAATAGCATTTCTCTTGTAAAAATTACCATGGTATCATCTCAGTGAGTACGTACCATTATGACTTGATTGAATTACCAATTTATCATGATACATTTTTCTTCAACTATAAAATATATAATTGTCCTTATCTAGTCACAACCTAAATATAAATTATTTCAACACACTCACACAAAAGAATGTCTAATTATTTTCGACTTTTCGTGATAATACCCTAAACAATATATAATTGTCCTTATCTAATTGTTTTTGTAATGCATTAGCATTACCCAGTTTATATACTTCTATGTTACCTTAACATACACACCTCTTAGTCTTAGCATTAAAAAAAGATAGCTATGTTAGACCAGCTTTCGTCATTGATCAATTTTTTTGAATAAAAGTCAAATATTATTAATGGTAAATTCTTATTCTTATCTAAAAAGGACAAGTTGTCACATCTCCAATATTGCCTTGCGTTCATTTTATTCGTATAATACTCAAAGTAGAATGACTATATATAAACCCAATTAACAAGTAACTTGACTAAAATAAATTATTAACATGATCATTAGGGTTATCTAACCATATAGTTAACATGGATAGTTAATTATTCAGGACAGTTCATTTGATTAGTGTAATATTTAAAGTAAAATGATTATTGACCTAATTTACAAGTAACTTGACTAATATTTTTTTTTTTTGAACAGCTCTAAAATAGGCCGAAATCAAAGAAATAATATATAAAAAAAATCAAAGATTATTACCACACGTTCCTTGGTCTTTAACTGGAGAAACCGCCCGCATTATGATCTCTCCAATCAAAGAAATTTGGTACACCTTCTTCATCAAAATCATAACAGTTTAAACCTATTTTACAATTTCTTTGTATTAAGTATATAATTTATTTATTTTAAACGCACGCATGCATGCACGCATAGACACACACACATTAAACAACAACAACAAAATTGGTTGTATAATTTCTAATATTTGTACACATAAAACTAATATTTTTGTCATTACATTAAAATAATAATAATTAGACAAATTACATAAACATCTTCAAGACTCGATTCTTCTATCATCGTCAAAATCATCTGAAAATAAACAACTATATAAATTGTTGCTATTAAAATTATATGCAAAGAGTTGTTTTTCCTAAAAAAGATTTTGAATTTTTGTTACGTACCATTCAAAAATAATGTATAAAAAATCAAGATTATTACCACACGTTCCTTGGTCTCTAACTGGAGAAACCACATTATGATCTCTCCAATCAAAGGAATCTGGTACACCTTCTTCTTCAGACATGTTAAATGAAACAATTTTCTCAGATGCCAACAAGTCACTGGGGTCCTCTTGTACACGACTCGGCATGTCTTCCTCATTCATATCCGCAAATTTATTTATGGCCAGGTGGTGGGATATATATATATTGGGGAACTATGCAAAAAAAGGCTCAAAATTCGTTTTTAGGTGGTGGTTTACGTCATATTCGTTCCTTGTGATGTTTTGGTTGAAAAAATCGTAATTAATTCATCCAGCATCGGAAAATTATAAATTTTCATGGGAGAGGTTATTTTTATGTGAGTAACCAACCTACAAAAAGTTAGAAAAATCATTTGTCTTCTATGTCCATTTTCAAGCACTTTAAAAAATCTTGGTCTATAGGAATAAAATGAAACTTTTTCTACAAATCATAAAAAACTATTATGGATTTCATCATCAAAATCATAACAGTTTAAAACTATTTTAAAATTTCTTTGTATTAAGTATATAATTTATTTATTTTAAACGCACACATGCATGCATGCACGCATAGACACATACACACACACATTAAACTACAACAACAAAATTGGTTGTATACTTTCTAATAATTGTGCACATAAAACTAATATTTTTGTCATTACATTAAAATAATAGTAATTGCTATTTTCATAAGTATGATCCTCGAATCCCATAATGAATGGTACACCCTGGTGAAAACAATTTCCTCGATATAAATGTGACATTGTAAAGTTTATAGCTTGCCTTGGGTCATTGTTCAAGTCATTAATTATTTTTCCTTGTTCATAGTGAATTGACTATGCAAAGGCTAACGCCATAATTTATGTGAAAAGGATGGACGAACTAGATATTAAGCCATTCGAGAAGCAGTTGAGAGAAAGTTCTCTAATGATGTGAATATGAAAGCAACAACTAAGAGAAAACTATACTATGAAGTGAAATTGAAAGCAACCGAGTGGAGTGCACGGTGGGATATATTTTATATATGCAAAAAAGGACTCAAAATTTAATTTTTAGGTGGTGGTTTACGTCATATCCGTTCCTTATGATGTTTTGGTTGAAAAATTCGTAATTAATTCATCCAGCATCGAAAAATTATGAATTTTTATGTGAGTAGCCAACCTACACAAGAGTCATTTTTTAGGGTGGCATCAAAGTTTTTAAATTGTAAGCTTGGTAAATTTCCATTTATTTATATAGGCTTACCGGTCGGAGCAAATCCAAGGAAGGAAGCGACATGGGATCCGGTGGTGGAGATTCTTCAAAAAAGACTTCATTCGTGGCGAAATAGATTTGTGAGTCTTGGTGGTAGGGTGATTCTAATTAACTCGGTGTTAGCGGCAATTCCGATATTTTACCTTTCATTTTTGAAAATGCCTACGAGTGTTTGGAAAAAGATAGTTGCAATCCAAAGGAATTTCTTGTGGGGGGGATCAAGTAATAAGTCAAAAATTGCTTGGGTTAAGTGGTGTGACTTGTGTAGGTCAAAAGAGTGTGGCGGACTTGGAATTAAAAATCTTAGGCTTGTGAATGTTTCTTTGCTTACTAAATGGCGTTGGCGATTGTTAGTTGCACAAGAATCATTGTGGGCCTCGGTTTTGAAGGCTAAATATGGTAAGGAGATTGGCTTGTCATCGGAGCTGCTTAGTTGTGAAAATAAAAGGTATGCTTCTCTTTGGTGGAAGGACTTATGCAAGTTGGGCCGAATAAGTGGAAGTAGTAATGGGGATCGGTGTAGTGAAGTCATGGTGAAGAAAGTTGGAAATGGGGGTGGTACTAGATTTTGGCTTGATAAGTGGATAGGTGTGGGGACTCTTTGTCAAGCGTTTCCACGGTTATATTCAATCTCGTGCCAAAAAGAGAACCTTATTAATCAAGTGGGTGAGTGGACTAATGAGGGATGGGTGTGGGATTTGAAGTGGCGGAGACATTTGTTCACTTGGGAAGAGGAATTAAGCGCTAATTTGTTGCACCTTATTGGTAGTGTTAATTTAGCTCTTCATGATGATTTGTGGAAGTGTGAAATCGGTGTTGATGGAGAATATACGGTGAAAGATGGTTATGGGTTTCTTAGCGATAATTTCCTTCCGCGATTGGACCTCGATAATGATCGCCTCCGAGTATTGAAAGGTAATTGGAATAGCTTTGCCCCCTTGAAGGTGACTATTTTTTCATGGAAACTTGTGTTACATAGGCTGCCCACGCGTTTGAATTTGGCGAAAAGAGGTATGTTTGATGCTAGTTTCAGCCCTTGTTGTGTGTGGTGTCCATTGGTTGAGGAATCGGAACCACATTTGTTCTTTACATGTCCTGTTGCGGTCGAGGTATGGACTTTGATAATTGCTTGGTTGGGATTGGTGACGGTGGTGCCGGGTAATGTTATTCAATCTTTTGAATCCTTTGGCTTTCCTTTCAAAAGTAAGATTCGGGTTATGGGTTTAAATTTGATATGGCAAACGGTGGTATGGAGTTTATGGATAGCTAGGAACTCTTTTATATTTGAAGGTGTGAAATTGAAGGGCTATGAGATTGTGGATGCAATTAAGCATAGGTCTTTACAATGGTTTTTAGCTAGGAAACAAGGTATGGTGTGCTTGTCATATGAATGGGAGAAGCTACCACTTGAATGCCTCAAAAGGTGATAGCCCAAGTGTTTTAAGGACACTGGTTTTGTAATTGACAGTGGGGGGGCGGTTTTCTATTTCTCTGTTTTGTTGTGATTCTTAGGTGTTATTTGGAGCCTAAGTGCCTTTGGTGTGTGTAGTATTGACGCGAGTTGAGTACTCTTTGTACTTATTCCATGAGTGGGTCTAGTACTACTTGTACTCTTGCTCTTTTTGTAAACTATTACAATTATATATATATATATATGAATATACAGTTTGCTGTTAAAAAAAAAAAAAAGATATAACATTTGTCTTCTAGGTCCACTTTCAAGTTAAAACTAGGCCTTCTGTAAAAAAATTTGAAACTAACACAATTGCACAACTTTATTTGATATGATCATTCCTACTGAACCAGGGATAGAGATGCTTCCCAGATGATCTTATATTTGGGGTATGAAATTGAAAATTGAAATCATGTTTATATATTCAACTTGTTCAATACCAAAATTACATTGTGTGCAAAGTGCATCAAAAGTCCATTCTAACATTTTCTTTTTATTCCCTTATGTTTTTCAATTGAATATTATTCATCAAGAGTCCATTCTAACAAAGTGGACCAACAAACAAATGACATTTTCTTTTGAACGGCAAATATCTACACAAGATGAACAAAGACCAGCATAAAAAGAACTACATAACGGAGGTGCCGTATATATGCGAGGACCAACAAGAAGCAAAAGAAAAAGCTAAACTACACAAAAGAAGAAGCTCAACAAAGAAGATGCTTGAAAACAAAATTAAATATAAGCATAACAACAAAACCATAAACTGATTCATCAACAAACCTTGAATGAGTTATTATAAAAATTTACACACTTTCCTTATGACATTGAATATTATAAAACAAGTGTATATGCATAGAAACACTATACAACATAGCAAACATAGTCATCATCAATTAAAAAGTTGATTTACCCTGTATGTTATTAGGTAGCTTTTGGAAACCGTTTTTCTCGTATGATCAAATTAAGGATCTAGTTTTAAAGCTTCTAGTATTTCTATAAGATGTTAGCATGTCAAATTCTTTTATTTTGTGTTTTATCAGGTTGGGTTTTATATAAGAAAAGCCAATATGTAACTTGAAGAAAATTGCTCATATTTGTCTCACGAAGTATGATGGGGAGGGGACATACCTAACTCAATTGAGGAACTACTCTCGCTTCCAGGCGTAGTTCCTAAGATTGCTCATTTGGTATGTGCAGTGCGGATTTTATGTTTTTGTAATTCAAACAGTATGTTTCATTGGTTTTTAAGGTTCATCTTGTTAATGGTATTAGCTTTTTATTCCTAAAATATTTTTGTTAGTGGCACTTTAGGTTATGATTATTGCATGGAACAATGTCCAAGGGCTGGATATGTGTAGATACTCATGTCCACCGCATCTGCAGGTTTGTTTTAAGTTTGGTAGTATCACATTATAGTTGCCATAAGCTTCATTATATTTGCTGGCTAGAATAAAATATTATGCAAGTTACTCTCTTTATAGATAATTACATCAATGTTACGAGATTCAAGCGAATGCTCAACTCTTTTCCCAATACTTAGAATGATTAAAAAATTTGAACTGAAATATAATTTTCAAAGCAGAGTGTTAGGCTGTTAGCACTACATTACATACCGATATCAATTTCAGAACGTAGGTTATGCATACAAGTACTCATTATTTTGATGGCAATAGTAAATGACATGTAATTATTTTGATTTTCATTAATTCATAGTGATCTTGTGAATGAACAAAATAAAATAGGAGTCTACAATATTTAATGAGTTTATTTTAGGGTTCTTCTGGATCCATGGGCTTCAACAGAGAAAGATCTCGATCTTTCACGAACTCACCGACTATTTCGCCGTCTATTTCACATAATGTCCAGTCTTCTTCAGTTAAATCGGTAAATTGATTTATGCCAAGCCTGTAACCCTTTTTACCTGTCATGTGAAATTAATTTCAGAGAGAAAATTAACAAGAAAAAAAATAAAACTAAAAATTACCTACCATCACTGTTAAACACCTTGATATATTCTAAATTCTTCTTGAATATTTCTTTACGTTTGTTCATCTCAGTGCTACTTGAATATGTCTTATCATACTTCAACATCCAATCATGAAACACTTTATCAACAGATGCTTCTTCTGATTCAGAGAGTGTTGGTGGAGGATACTCATCAACAGAGTAGGCACATGCCAAAAAGAAGGTCATCATGAAAAATATACTAATTAGCAACTTCATTTTTGTAGTTAATTAATAGATATATAGAAGAAGAAAACAGGATCGATCGATGTCAAAAGAGATGAGCAGCTGCCGCACTATATATAGGGTACGTTTGGCCTGATTTTTAAGTCTTTAGAAGTTATCCGTTTGGTAAAATATACTCGTATATTTTTTTTTAAAACAAACTTAAAAATATATCAATCCTAATTAAACTAGATTAATAACTAACTTAAAAAAACAAAGATAATAGCAAAATAAAGATTAATAACAAACTTAAAAAAAATGATAACAAATTAGATTAAACTAAATTTATTAAAGACAATAACAAATAAAAAAAAACTCTGAAAGTAGCCGGCAAGCCCCCAATCATCATCCCAAGAATTCTTTATGATCCAATTTTTTCCTTCGTCAACTTCACCATATCCCACTATTAATACCGCATGCCCTTTGTCATAACAAACTCCTTTGTAAATTCCACCGTCGTTATTCTTAAAGTCATCACCAACACGAATGGAAGCCCAAAAGTAGGCGGCAACGGCAAGCCTCCTTTGATAATAACAAACAAAAAAGAATTTTTTTTTCTACCCCTACATTTAACTCACCCCTACAAAATATTTTCATTATATCCTTATTTTATTATATTATATTTTATTTTTTGACTTTTCCGGTGAATATATGTACACTCCTTCAAACACACTATTTCCGTAAACTCCTCTATTTTTTCGGCTTACTAAATTTATCGGAATACTTTTCAAAAGTGTTTCGGTTGTATAATTTTAAAAACTGTTTATTTTTATTTTTACCGGTAACACTTGAAAAAAGTATTCAGGTATGTATAAATTTTCTCAATTTTTTTTTTATTTCGGAACACTTTTCCAAAGTGTTCTGGTATGTTAAGTTACCAAAACATCAAATTTACGGTCTTGTTAATGCCATAACATCACATCTCATCCACTCGAAGAATTGCAACCTACGAAGACTATAGATGATCCTGAGATCTGTTGGACTTAGAGACTGAGAATGGTGTTGAGAAGAGATTGACGAGAGAATATATTTGAGAGAAGGGAAAGAAATTTCTTATTAATGCTTATAGAAACAATTACACATGTTCACGTATTTATACTACTCATACGATGCCAGCTAAGACTAACTGAATCGTTACAGAAATCTAAACTAACTAACTGACTTCTTATTAAACGCGCGAAAGCATATTCTGAACCATAAGGTTCAGAACCTATACTGTGTTCAGAAGTTATCAGATTCAGAAGCTGTTAGTGTGCTCAGATGCTATGCTTCAGAATCTGATAACCTTCAGAACCTGTACCAAGCCAGAACCTGATATTTGAATTATACTTCAATACACCTTCAGATGCTATGCTTCAGAATCTGTTAACCTTCAGAACCTGTACCAAGCCAGAACCTGATATTTGAATTATACTTCAATACACCCCCATAAGTCAAATATCCAAGCTTGTTACTGCTAACATCTTCTTCAGATCCTTGAATCTCTCAATTTTGAGGGGCTTGGTGAAGATATCAGCTACTTGAACTTCTGTCTTGCAATGTGTGAGCTTCAACTTTCCCTTACATACTTGATCTCTCAAAAAATGGTATTTTGTCTCAATATGCTTACTTCTCCCATGAGCCATGGGATTTTTGGCTAAATTGATCGCTGACTTATTGTCTATCAGTAGCTCAAACTCTTCATTCTTGTTCAATTTTATCTCCATCGGCAGTGATTGCAGCCAGACCCCTTGACAAGCTGCATGACAGGCTGAGATATACTCAGCTTCACATGTGGATAGAGCGACCACAGTCTGCTTCTTTGAACTCCATGAGATTGGAGAATCAAATAGCCTAAACACATATCCCATGGTGCTTCTCCTCTCTATCTGATCACCACACCAATCTAAGTCACAATACCCAATTAAATTGTTCCTGTGATTTAGTGGTTTAGGAAATAAAATGCCATGATCTGCAGTACCCTGCAAGTACCTCGGAATCCTTTTCACTGCTTGCATATGAGCTACCCTTGGCTTCTGCATAAATCTGCTTACTACTCCTACACTGTGACATATATCAGGCCTTGAATTGCATGCATATCTCAAGCAACCAACCATTTGCTTGTACAAAGTACTATCCACTGCTGCACCCTCTTCATCATTATTCAGTTTCAAGTTTGCTTCCATTGGTGAGTTTGCAGGATTGCAGTTCATCATATTGAACGTCTTCAATATGTCAGTGATGTACTTCCTTTGATGAATTACTAAACCCTTGCTGGTTTCAGTAAATTCAAGCCCAAGAAAGTAATTCAAGTTGCCTAGATCAGTCATGTCAAATTCCTTGTTCATTTGAAATTTGAGCCTTTCAATCTCCCTTCTATTACTTCCAGTGATCAATAAGTCATCTACATACAAGCATACAATACTTAGATCACTTTGATTCTGTCCTTTCACATAGATTCCATGTTCCACAGTACATTTGGTGTAGCCAGCTTGCTTCAGAAATTCATCTATTCTTTTATTCCAAGCTCTTGGTGCTTGTTTCAATCCATATAAGGCCTTGTTGAGCTTCAGTACTTTGTGTTCTTCACCTTTAACTTTGAAACCCTGTGGCTGTTCAACATAAACTTCCTCCTCAAGTTTGCCATTGAGAAAGGCAGACTTGACGTCTAGTTGAACTATAGGCCAGCTGAAGTGATATGCAACTGCAACTACTAGTCTAACTGTTTCTAATCTTGCTACTGGTGCAAAGATTTCAGTGTAGTCTATACCCTCCTGTTGCAGAAATCCCTTAGCTACAAGTCTTGCTTTGTGCTTAGCAATGCTTCCATCTGAATTGTGTTTCACTTTGTAGACCCACTTCACTGCAATTGACTTCTTATTAGTAGGTAGTGAAACTAATTCCCATGTATCATTCTTTTCTATGGATTGAATTTCCTCCTGCATAGCTTTCCTCCATATTTCAGACTTGGCTGCACTGGTGTAGCTCAATGGTTCTATATCAACAAATAGAGCCAAGTGAACTAAGTCACCATCATCTGTTATCAAGTTATCTGGAATAGTTGCAAAGTCTTGAAGATTTCTATTTGGAGCTCTTTGCCTATCTGATCTTCTTAATGCATTCTCTGCATTGTTATCATTCACTTGTGGAGTTGGATTAACTGGTGGGACTGGTTCTGCATCCTCATCATGAAAAATGAATGGTAGTACTGACTGTGAGGTACTACTATTGTTAGTCCAATCCCACTGATCTTTTTCATTCACAGTAACATCCCTGCTGGCAATTAACTTCTTGGTGATTGGATTGTAAAGCTTGTAAGAGCCTGCAGTGTGGTATCCTACCAGAATCAGTGCTTCACTCTTGTCATCCAACTTCTTTCTTCTCTGATCTGGAATGTGTCTGTAACACAGTGAACCAAACACCCTTAAATGCTTCACTGATGGTGTTGAACCATTCCATATAGCTTCAGGAACTTTGTCAAGCCTTTTTGTAGGGCATCGATTCAGTACATAACATGCTGTTGTGACTGCTTCACCCCAAAATTCATTTGGCAACTGCTTCTCTTTCAACATACATCTTGTCATATCCATGATGGTTCTGTTCCTCCTTTCACAGAGACCATTGTGTTGAGGTGTGTATGGGGCTGTAATTTCATGCACTATGCCTTCACTAGTGCAGAAATTCCTGAATGCAGTAGAGTTATACTCACCACCTCCATCACTCCTAAGTATTTTGATCTTCCTTTCTGCCTGTTTTTCTACCATGACCTTAAACTTCTGAAAAACATGTAGAACTTCATCTTTTGTCTTGATGAGATATAGCCACATCATCCTGCTATATTCATCAACAAATGATACAAAATACTTGTTGCCTCCTAGTGACTCATTGTCAAAAGGACCACACACATCAGTGTACACAACATCTAGCTTCTCCTTGGCTCTCATAGCTATATGATCAACAAAGGATTTCCTGGATTGCTTGCCAACTAAGCAATTTCTACACATATCCTTTGGTACCCTAATTTCTGGTAGTCCAGTAACCATATAGTGATTCTTCAAATTGCTAAGACTTTTGAAATTTAGGTGACCATACCTGAGATGCCATAACCAAGCTGCATCATGGATAACTTCACTTGCAAGGCAGTGTGAATCTGAGGCTGTGAACTGCACTTGAAATGTCCTACTCTTTGATAGTGGAGCACACAAGATCAACTTCTTATCATTACTGAAAACCTTCATTTCATTGTTGCCTAAAGTCATACTGAATCCCTTTTCAACCAACTGTCCCATACTCAAGAGGTTAGACATCATATCTGGTACATACAACACACCAGTAATCAATGCTTGATTGCCATTTTTTCTTTTGATCAGCACATCACTGATCCCTTCTGATTGAACTGTCCTACTATCAGCAAATCGAATGGTTGATTTTTTTGAAGCATCATAGTTAATCAACCAACTCTTGTTTCCTGTCATGTGGGTTGAACATCCTGTATCCAAATACCAGCCATCATCTTTTGGAAATGTATCATGTAACGCCCCAAACTGCTTTTAGGATGACCGACTGACCCCACAAACCAACACAAGTCTTTTCAGCGAGTTTTGTCCTCACTTGCACGCTTTCCGAGAAACTTCCCAGAAGGTCACCCATCCAAAGACTACTCCAAGTCAAGCACGCTTAACTGTGGAGTTCTTATGGAATGAGCTACCGAAAAGAAGATGCATCTTGTTGGTATAGGTAGTACCCATCAATCCTTATAAGCCTTCCTTCAACCATGCAGTCCCACACCTGCACAGCCTCAGGATCCCTCTCATTCGGATGTGATTCGGTTTGCCTAGAAGCTGTCAGGAGCCGCACATTGTCATGCCTCGTGCACCGGCGACCACTCCCCGCCCTCGTCAGCCTCGGGTATTACATGCCCACCAGCTTCCGCTTGGTTCGTCCCCGAACCACATCGTACTGGGAGAGGTCTGCTCTGATACCATTTGTAACGCCCCAAACTGCTTTTAGGATGACCGACTGACCCCACAAACCAACACAAGTCTTTTCAGCGAGTTTTGTCCTCACTTGCACGCTTTCCGAGAAACTTCCCAGAAGGTCACCCATCCAAAGACTACTCCAAGTCAAACACGCTTAACTGTGGAGTTCTTATGGAATGAGCTACCGAAAAGAAGATGCATCTTGTTGGTATAGGTAGTACCCATCAATCCTTATAAGCCTTCCTTCAACCATGCAGTCCCACACCTGCACAGCCTCAGGATCCCTCTCATTCGGATGTGATTCGGTTTGCCTAGAAGCTGTCAGGAGCCGCACATTGTCATGCCTCGTGCACCGGCGACCACTCCCCGCCCTCGTCAGCCTCGGGTATTACATTGTAACACCCTTTAATTTCCTTTAATTTTATTTGACAAAAAATCGATTTATTTTTACCTTTAGAAGAGTGTTATTCTACTTCAACATTTACCGTATGAATTTATAAAGCAGCGGAATATAGAAATATAAAACAAAACGGTTATAAGTCTTAAAAACTTAAATTGAAAACAACCGAAGCAAAAGACAAAGTTCAATTTCTCAACGTATTAATGCAAAAATTCAAATATGAGTTTCCCCTCCTTTATCCTATTCAGAGCGACTCTTTATTAAAAGCACATAAAATAGACAGCTCCTAAGCCGTCTTCAAAACTCGAAGCTAATGCTGGTCGTTTACCTGAAAATCTACGATTGTACATCGTAGGGTCAAACCAGAAGGGGTGAGTACGACATCACATAAACAACTGAATTCAATAGTGCAAAATAATTGCCAAAGCATAAAGAGGTAATAAATAACGCATCGTCCTCTGAGACGGAGAAACACATAACCAAACATAATTATCAAACACATCAACGCAATAGAATAACTGAAATTCAACTCAACCAAACTAGGATGCAATGCGACTCATAGACTCCCTAAATGCATGTGGTACCAATTCAACACCGATTTATCAACACCGAATTATCAACACCGAATTATCAACACCGATTTATCAACACCGATTTATCAACACCGAGGACTGACACATGAATGAATGCATGGTCCTACTTAGACAACACCTAAAGCTCAATCAAACACCAATTCAACAACACCAAGCAATCAACAACATATATTCGATAATTATTACAACACCGCAACAACACCAACCAGTGCATAATTAAAATAATTAGGCTTCAATTAATTACTCACAACTCTCGAAAACAGAAGTTAGTATCTCCCTCCAGCCCTACCTCGATTCAAATTGAATTGATTTAATTCACCGACAAAACATACGAATTTTAATTAAATAATTAGAGGGAATAAATTCAACTACACCTTCGCATCAGCGCCATTAACATCAATTAATAACAACACCGTTAGACAACACCAAATAAGTCAAACACCAATTAATTCGACACCAATTTAATTAACCACCAATTTAATTCGACACCTAATTTAATTAACCACCAATTAATTAATTTAACACCTAATAGATCCAACTCCAATTTTAAATTAAACTAATTTATTAACTACTCTGAACAGCGACTAACCAATACCCGAAACAGCCCCGACTCAAGTAATTTAATTTAAAAGGTATTTGACGAACTAGCTAGAAATCTATTTCAATTTAATTGACGACAATTGTTAGTTAGATTCAAATCCATGAACTAGGGAGAGTGACCAACACCAGTGGGTTACTAAATACTCATAGAACTATATATAAAATTTCTGGAAATTTTTATGAGATTTTACTATTTTTAATTACCCTTTCAACTTTAAATAATTAACGAAAAATAGCTACAGGTGTCCAAAAATTTCAAAAGAGGTACTAAAATTCTCATAATTTTATTTATGATTTTCCTGAAAAAAAATTTAAAAAAATTGGATTTATATAGGACCCGCACGCGCCCCCACGCGCGGCAGGTGCGACTGGGCGTCGCAGCTGGTCCAACCTGCTCCATCTTCACCCGTTTAACTGTAAAACGGGTTACGCGACCCGGTTCACTAACCCGACTCGTTCTCCCTCGTTTCTCAACGTGAGACGACTAATTTTATACCGTTTTGATCGTCATTCAATTCTAGAGGGATGCCCGACAATAGTTTTTAAAATCGGCGATCGAAAAAGGATTGGAGTTTTCACAAAAGTTTGAACTTTAACTCGCGGTTCATGGCAAAGCTTCAATGACACGATCCTAAATTCAATTCCAGTAGGCATATAAATTTCTCAGAACTAATTTTAAACTAGTTAGAATTCTTAATCATTATAGGAACTTCGTTTATTAGTTATCGACCCCAATTCCATAAGTTATAATGTTCTCGCTTTTGTTCTAACAGGAACTTAGTCCCAACACCATTAGTTTCAAGAACACATATACTAATACTTTAGTAACAGCTCACACAACCAGTAACGAAAACATAAAAACCGATAGTCAATGATCAAGGAACATAATAAAAAAATTCAACAATAACAACAACAACAACATGGCGGCAGTAGAGTAAAAGAAAATAAAAGCTATGCCCCTAGTACTATCTACATTCAGAGTTATTGAGTGAGTGGTTAAACCCCCTTACCTCTGATTTGCAGTGAATTTCGAAGTTAGTGATGGACTTCTCATTCCCTTTGATTCCCACGTGAACTCTCTCTCAAGTTTTTATTTTCTATTTTGTGAAAAGTGGCAATCCTATTTTTTTGTAACTCTTTACTATATATAGCAATCAGGTAGGTTAACTTTCTCCCAAAGACAAGGAAATATTTTGCTTTAAAATCTTTATTTTATTTTTCTATAGAATTCTAATTCACACCTCCCCTCATTGCTACTACTACATTAGTTGGCCCAATTTAATTAAAGCTCTATCTACATCATTTTACTAATCCACCGATATTCTCTTTTTCTTATCTCTACAATTTTTCTACTTACACCCCCCATGCTCCAACATCTCTTCTTATTACTTTCTACTTCTTTTTATTTTAACTTTTATTTACCAACTATTTAATTATTCGCCACAAAATAATTAAATAAACACCGTCAATCAACACCATAACAACTAAATAATTAAATAAAATAAAATTCTAATTTTTGGGGCGTTACATATCATCTGTTGTAGCCATCATCTGAACTAACAATGGATCTGGATCAGAACCATTGTCATTCTCTGCAACATTTGCCTTTGATTCTTCATTATTGTGCTATCTTGGAACTTTCTTCCCCCTACACTCACTTGCAAAATGTCCATATTTCTGACAGTTATAACATTGGATGTGCTTCTTGTTCATAGGTTTCTTACCCTTGCCATTGCCCTCATTCTTTGAAGATTCACCCTTCTCTTGATCTTTCTTTGAACCTTCTTGCTGGTTATATTGATTCTTGTTCTTGTTCTTCCCTTTACCTTTGTTCCAGCCATTCTTGTTGGAACTTTGAGCTTGCAATGCTTATTCAGAACCTCTATCTTTGTTCCTTTCATTCACTCTCTGCTCATGAGCTTCAAGTGAGCATTGTAATTCTTCAACTTTCAAGTTGGAAAGATCCTTTGATTCTTCTATAGCTACAGCAATTGTATCAAATTTGTAAGAAAGAGTCCTCATGATCTTACTTACAATGGTGTGATCTGTGATCTCTTCTCCACACCCCTTCATGGCATTTGATACTTGCTGAATTCGATTGAAATACTCTGAAACCGTTTCATTTGGTTCCATCTGTAGAAGCTCAAATTGTCTCTTCAAAGTCTGCAACCTAACTTGCTTCAATTTATCATTACCAGCATGACATCTTTGCAGGATATCCCAGCATTCCTTTGACGAAGTTGCATTCTCAATCTTTTGAAAGTTGGTAAGATCCACACACTGATGGATAAAGAACATAGCTTTAAAGTCTTTCTTCTTCAATGCTCTATGCGCAGCTTGTTGTGCATCAGTGGCATTTGCAGGTAGTGGTTCAATGGCAGTTTCAACCACATCTTGCACTTCTTGAAAGCCAAATATCACCTTCATCTGTTTGTGCCACCTATCCCAGTTCTTCGCATCAAGAAGAGGAAGTTTCCCCCCAAATGCATTACCCAAATTCTCCAATGAGCTTGTCATTTTTGAATTGATGAGTAATCTGCAACAATCTACATAAGATTGTATGAATCTTGAAGCTTTCTTGATGAATTCTTTAACCCAAAACCGTATAGGCTCTGGATACCAGTTGTTGGACTTAGAGACTGAGAATGGTGTTGAGAAGAGAGAAAAGAGAAGAGATTGACGAGAGAATATATTTGAGAGAAGGGAAAGAAATTTCTTATTAATGCTTATAGAAACAATTACACATGTTCACGTATTTATACTACTCATACGATGCCAGCTAAGACTAACTGAATCGTTACAGAAATCTAAACTAACTAACTGACTTCTTATTAAACGCGCGAAAGCATATTTTGAACCATAAGGTTCAGAACCTATACTGTGTTCAGAAGTTATCAGATTCAGAAGCTGTTAGTGTGCTCAGATGCTATGCTTCAGAATCTGATAACCTTCAGAACCTGTACCAAGCCAGAACCTGATATTTGAATTATACTTCAATACACCTTCAGATGCTATGCTTCAGAATCTGTTAACCTTCAGAACCTGTACCAAGCCAGAACCTGATATTTGAATTATACTTCAATAAGATCAAGACATGGTAAGCAGGGGCACAAAGACAAAGAAGAAATGTGGCGGAAAGAAGAAAAAAGGTAGGCTTGGAAAAAAGATCATGTTTTTCATTATGCCTTATTTTGTTCTATCATACATGGTTTTTGTAATGCATGGAATTTTGCATCATTTTAATGTTGGACTAAACAAAAGATGTTTGGTTGTTTACAGGTAAGAAAGTGGACAAGGTTGAAGCTGAGCTAGAGGACTAAACAAATGTAGCCACACTTTAGGAATGAGTTAACAAATCAAATACTTTTTCAAAACAAATGGAGCCACACTTCAGGAATGAGTTAACAACCCAAAGTGTTCTGGTAAAAAAAACAAAATTTTAGAAAAGTTTTACACAACTGAATCCTTTTTCCGAGTGTTCCGGTAAAAAACATTTTAACGGTTCTTAAAATTATACAAATCGGAACACGCTTGAAAAGTGTTTCAGTAAAATTAACAAACTGGAAAAGTAGAGGAGTTTACCAGAACGGTGGGGTGTACAACATTCACCGGAAAAATTCAAAAAATAAAAAAAATATAATATAATATAGTACAATAAGGGTAAAATGGAAATTTCATACCTTAATTTTGCCCCATATAATTTTTTTTTTCTTTTTTCATACTTCAAAATTTTTAGAAAAGTCAACGAAAATCAATCGTTTGACTAAAAGTCAAAATTTTGCATAAAAATCAATAAGTTCATTTTCATTGCATTTTCATGATCATCATATCTTCACATTGCCATTTTATTTTTATTCTTAATTCAAAATATTTTTATGTTTATTTTCATTTATTTCTAATCCATTTAATTTTGTTACTTCATGTTCAAGAAAACTCAATTCCATCACAAAATTCCAACTTTGCCCAATTTCAATTTCAATTCACTCCCAATCATAGAAACCACAACTTTGCATTACACCTCATCCTTCATGACCAAAAGCATGACAAAAAATTCAAACCAAAGTTTCACAAAAAAATGAAAACAACACACATGAGACCTCATCAAATTCGTGCTCCCTCCTCACCATTGATCAAAATCATGATCAACATGATCAAAATTTCATAAAATATCTCAAAATAAAACATACTAAATTACCCTCATTCTCACCAATTTTCTATGAGCTATCATCACCTAGAACCTTCCTTTTATTCCTCTATAAATAACAATTGAGCTCTGAAACCCGGGGAGGAGGGAGAGAACAGATTTAGAGAGCAAAAGTTTTCACCATTTTCATCAATTTTTCCAAAAAACTCAAACCAATAAAAACCTTCTGATAGAAACAGAATTTTCGAATTAAATAAAAACGGTTTTCAAAAAAACAGCAACGAACAAATTATTGGCCGAGTCGCGGATCAATACGCTCTCTTTAAGACGTTTCACGGAACTACTCGAAATTGTGCAGTGTAGTTCAATTAAAACCGTGAAGTCCCCAGGATAAAACAGCCAAAGCAAATAATACCGTTTTCAACTGCACAGAAGAAAACGGACAGAAAGACACCTTTCTCTGGTTTAACAAACCAGTTCGATATATTGATATACGAATATCAATTCTCAGCGGCAGCAACCACTATTCTGAAATAACAAGAACGATCGATAATTCACTGAAGAAAATATTTTGTGAGAGAAGAAGAATGAATTGAACAGAGAGAGTTTTTTCGTAAAGAAAAAATTCTGATGAATGAACTGTATTTATAGATGAGAGAAAGTAACTGATGAGGAGGAATCAGTGGAGCCTTTTAATCAGCCAGCACACCAAAACGTGGCCAGATTTTTAGGCACTCAGTTATTGACTGAGTTGGAGCAGTAACGGGTATATTCCCGTTCAGGACTTGGTCTTGTAACATTTAAAAAACGTGCGAAAATCATACCCATTCGATAGCAAAAAATAATTAATTAATAATTATTTTTTCACTTCTAAAAAATTAATGTATCACCAAGCCCAAGCCCGGCCCGGTCCGAGCCGAGCCGGCCGGACGGACGGCGGCGGCGGCGCGCGCGCGTGTGATATTCAGCATTGTGTATGGGCTCCTCCGTCGCACAAAACTGGGTACCCCTTGGGGCCCAAACCATAAGGCCACTTTTCTACTTATAAACACTATCACTCTTGGTGATCTATCCAATGTGGGACTTAGAAACTTTTTCAAATTCACACCACACATTAGTTCACATTTGTGTTTATTTCACATACCAAGTTTTTTCTTTCTCCAATCTTCACATCATGTTCCAACAATCCCCCACTTGAATTTAAAAAAGTTGTTTCAGAGATAACGTGAAAACGTTTCTGTAAGATTGTGCATAAGCAAAGGTGAACTACGTCTTGGAACCTCTACATAGCCAGTAAGAGCCTGATTCAACAAGAGTGACTTTAAGTCTTGGAACTCTATCTCAGATTTTTCTCAAACCAGCACACAACCTCTCTTAAGGTGTATTCTAAAGCCCGTGCTTTAATGGCCCTGCACGTATATCCCAGTTTCATGAACGATCTAGGAGTTCGCCTCAAAACTCCATAGGAACCGGCCTCAGTTCCACATTCATATAGGTGAGTCTATCAAGAGTATTCCTGAAATACTCCACTCATAAAGAGTATAGATCTCATTAAGAGTTTCATTAACTCATCCTTTCTCAGATCAGGATACATGCCTCTTATCCTTGCATGTTCATGTCCTATTACTCACGACTTGTTGTTTACCCATTGGAACCTAATTCTTGGGATCTCCAGTCTTTTAGGTTGGGTTACCATCATGAGTAATTCGTAGGCATTAGTCCCATCTTAACAGATGTATTGTAGACTTTCTCTCTAGCTAATCCTTTCGTCAAAGGATCGGCTAAGTTATCATCAGTGCGTACATGATCCACTCTAACAGCACCTTTAGTGAGTAAATCTCTCACGGTACTGTGCTTCCTTCTAATTTGACGTCTTTTTCCGTTATAGTAACGGTTCTCAATTTTAGCGATAGCCGCGGTACTATCGCAGTGGATCAACACAGCTGGCATTGGTTTTTCCCACAAGGGAATCTCAGATAGCAAGCATCTCAACCAGCTTGCTTCTTCACTAGCTGTTGCTAGTGCTATCATTTCAGACTCCATGGTGGACTGAGCCAAAATAGTCTGTTTCTTTGACTTCCATGATACAGCTCCTCCGGCTATACTAAATATAAAGCCGCTAGTTGCTTTGGAATCATCTGACAAGGTGTTCCAGTCAGCGTCACTGTATCCTTCAAGTACGGCAGGAAATCTCTGATAATGTAGTCCGAGATTCATGGTCTTTTTAAGATATCCCATGACTCTATTTATAGCCTGCCAGTGCTCATTACCAGGTCTACTTGTAAACCGGCACAACTGTCCCACGGCATATGCAATGTCGGGTCGAGTGCAATCAGTGACATATCTAAGACTGCCAATGATGCTCGCATACTCTGACTGTCTAATACTTTCGCCAGTGTTCTTAAAGAGTTTTACACTAGCGTCACACGGAGTGTTCGCTTCTTTACGGTCAAAGTAATCATATTTCTTTAAGATCTTTTCCACATAGTGAGATTGATCTAAGGAAATTCCTTTTTCAGACCGAGTGATTTTGATTCCGAGAATCACACTTGCTTCTCCAAGGTCTTTCATATCAAAGTTGTTGCACAACAACGATTTCACGGTATTTACAGCAGAGAGGTTTGATCCAAATATTAACATGTCATCCACATAGAGACATATTATAGTGCAAATGTTACCATTAGTCTTGTAATAAATACATTTGTCACTCTCGTTGAGTTTGAACTCATTCGATACCATTAAGTTATCAAACTTTTCATGCCATTGCCTCGGAGCTTGTTTAAGACCATACAAAGATTTTTCTAATTTACAAACCTTTGTTTCTTGTCCATGTACTACAAATCCTTCAGGTTGTTCCATATAGATTTCTTCTTCTAAGTCACCATTTAAGAAAGCGGTTTTAACATCCATTTGGTGTACAACCAAGTTAAAAATAGCAGCTATTGAAATAAGTACTCGAATGGATGTTATTCTAGTGACAGGTGAAAAGGTGTCGAAGAAATCTATATTTTCTCTTTGCCTAAAACCTTTGGCTACAAGGCGAGCCTTGTATTTATCAACAGTGCCGTCAGGTTTTAGTTTCTTTTTCAAAATCCACTTACAACCAATCGGTTTGCAGCCAGGAGGCAAGTCTACCAAGTTCCATGTTTTATTGGATTCTAAAGAATCCATCTCATCGTTAATAGCTTCTTGCCATAGATCTGCATCCATCGATGACAAGGCTTCTTGAAGATTTGCTGGATCTTCATCTACTATATAGGCCGAATAATCCGGACCATAGTCTTTAGCAACTCTTGCTCGTTTACTTCTTCGAAGCTCAATTTGTACTTCGTCATTGCTATTCTCATTTTGTATCACAGGAATCTGACTCGATTCAGGAATCTGACTCTGTATAGTGCCCCCACTATTTCTTGATTTAAAAGGAAATTTATTTTCATAGAAATCTGCATCATTAGATTCTATGATCACTTTTGCATTTAGATCGTAAAATCTATATGCCTTACTGTTTGTTGCATAACCGATGAATACGCATTCATAGGCTCTACTAGCAAGTTTAACTCGCTTCGGGTCCGGTTTACGGACATATGCTAGACATCCCCAAGTTCTCAAATAAGACAGGTTTGGTTGTCTTTTCTTTAATATCTCATAGGCAGAGATATCTCTTTTAGATTTGGGAACTCTATTCAGAACAAAACAAACAGTCAAAATAATTTCCCCCCACCAATGGGTAGCGGCGCCAGAGGTCAACATAATAGCAACAACTAGTTCAGTAAGAGTTCTATTCTTTCTTTCTGCTTTACCATTCATTTCAGGGGAATATGGCGCAGTCGTTTCATGTATAATTCCGTGTTGTTTATAAAATTCATTAAATAAACTAGAATTATATTCTGTTCCCCTATCACTACGAAATCTCTTGATTTTCTTGTTAAACTGATTTTCAACTTCATTAACAAACACTTTAAACATATCAAATGCATCACTTTTATTCTTCATTAAATAAACAAATGTGTAGTCAGAACAATCATCAATAAAAGTGATAAAGTATCGTTTGTTATTCCTAGTCAATGTTCCATCTAGTTCACAAATATCAGAATGTATAAGGTCCATTGGTTCAGATTCCCTTATTACTGATTTATGTTTGCTCTTAGTTATTTTCGCTTGACTACAAAATTCACATTTTTCTACATCATTAACATTTAATTTAGGAATTAAGCCTAAGTTACTTAAATTGTGAATAGAGCGCATATTAACATGACAAAGTCTAGAATGCCAAAGATTAAAATCACACAAAGAGTAAACAGAAGTAGAAATTTTATTCAAATTCAAATTCAGATCAACATTCAATTTAAACATGCCATCAGTGGCATAACCTTTCCCAATAAAAGTACCATTCTTAGTGATGGTATACAAGTCTGCCCCAATAGTCTGACTAAACCCAGCCTTATTTAAAAGAAAACCAGAAACAAGATTCTTTTTCATCTCAGGAACATGTAAGACTTCTTTCAGAATCAGAGTCTTTCCGGAGGTGAAATTCAGCTCAACTTCTCCAACACCAGCAACATCAGAAGTTTGTGCGTTGCCCATCTGCACCTTCTTATTTTCAGCATTCGTGTATGTTTTAAACATAGCACGATCATAACAGACATGGCGAGTAGCACCAGTATCTATCCACCATCCATCAGTACCACCGACCATATTAATTTCGGTGATCATAGCGGTATATGGCTCATCAGCCACATTCATATTCACCTGAGCATTAAGGTGAGCAGGTTTTGGCCTCTTATTATTTTTGCACTTTTTAGCCATATGACCTGTTTTCCAGCAGTTAAAGCAGTAGAATGGTTCAACAGCGTCATTTCTAGGAGGTGGAGGCTGCTGGTTTTGCTTAGCAATATGGGATCTTTGAGAAGGATTCCCATTCTTAATTCGGTTCTGATTAGGATTGCGGTTCTGATTCTTTAATGGTTTGCCCGTAGGCTTCAGAGCCGCACCGAATTTCTTTTTGTTGTTGGAGACAACCATAATTTTTTCCTCTTCTTTCATATCCTGTTTCCGTGCCTCTTCTTCAATTCGAAGACGGGTAATCAGACTCTCAATTGAAAACTCTTTTGTTTTATGACGAAGCTGATTTTTAAAATCTTTCCAACCGGGGGGCAGCTTGTCAATAATTACAGCAATCTGAAATTGTTCGTCTAAAGGCATACCTTCTGTTATTATCTCATGAGCGATCTTTTGGAGTTCATGAGACTGCACCTCCACTGACCTTTCATCGACCATCTGATACTTCAGATACCTGCTCACAGCATACTTTTTCACTCCAGCCTCTTCAGTGTCATATTTCTTTTTCAGAGCCTCCCACACATCACTTGCAGTATTGTATGTTCTATAATAATCATACAAATCATCCTCAAGTCCATTAATGATATAGTTTTTGCATACATAATCATTATGGAGCCATAATTGTCTTTCTTTTTCAATTTGCAGCGCTTTGGCTTTAATCTGTTCTGCAGAATCTGAACCTTTGTCCTTTTCTGGTTCAGCAGTAACAGATTTCTCACCGTTGTTGGTTACCGTTTGTTCCTTTGTACCAGAGGCTGAAGCCGAAGCATCAGTAGGAACCACAGGAATAGGATCATTTAAAACGTAGGCACATTTTTTCAAAGTCAGGAAGAAAAACATTTTCTGTTGCCAACGTTTAAAATGATTACCTTCAAATTTGAACGGTTTCTCGGTAGCACCAACAGCAGAATTACCAATAATTTCTTCGGTTGCCATGATAATTTCAGAAACGTCTTAAAATTGATAGAAACAGAATTTTCGAATTAAATAAAAACGGTTTTCAAAAAAACAGCAACGAACAAATTATTGGCCGAGTCGCGGATCAATACGCTCTCTTTAAGACGTTTCACGGAACTACTCGAAATTGTGCAGTGTAGTTCAATTAAAACCGTGAAGTCCCCAGGATAAAACAGCCAAAGCAAATAATACCGTTTTCAACTGCACAGAAGAAAACGGACAGAAAGACACCTTTCTCTGGTTTAACAAACCAGTTCGATATATTGATATACGAATATCAATTCTCAGCGGCAGCAACCACTATTCTGAAATAATTAATTAATAATTATTTTTTCACTTCTAAAAAATTAATGTATCACCAAGCCCAAGCCCGGCCCGATCCGAGCCGAGCCGGCCGGACGGACGGCGGCGGCGCGCGCGTGTGATATTCAGCATTGTGTATGGGCTCCTCCGTCGCACAAAACTGGGTACCCCTTGGGGCCCAAACCATAAGGCCACTTTTCTACTTATAAACACTATCACTCTTGGTGATCTATCCAATGTGGGACTTAGAAACTTTTTCAAATTCACACCACACATTAGTTCACATTTGTGTTTATTTCACATACCAAGTTTTTTCTTTCTCCAATCTTCACATCATGTTCCAACACCTTCCATTTATTACGTCAAAAAGCTTCAAAACCTTACCAGAAGCTGGAATCCACTGAAGAAACACAATAAAAACCATCGAAAATACCAAAACCCGAAAACATCATAGCTAGAAAAAACTTGATTTAGTTAGGCCGATTCAAGGCTCAAAAAAGGTAGGTTTCGTGTTTTTTATGTTTCTGGAAGTTTGGTGAAGCTTTTCCTTAGAGTATTTTTTATTATTCGTGCTTAATTTGATTTTTTCCATTTTTTGTTTCAAACTTGTTGTTTTCGTTTTTCAAAATATAAGCATCTTTTCGAATAACTAAGCCCGGATTTGGAACCTACGCGAAATATCGAGTGAGATAGAGTGCTCGTTCGCCCATTTTGGGCCACCGGTGAGGGTCCGGCTACGGAACCACCGCACCGGAATAGTACACCACCGCACCGGAACATTCCAGATCTAAGATCATTACCATGCACCCTCTTTTGCTGCCACACTGGATAATTTTTGTTTGACCTGCTATTTTTGTTTGACTCTCCGGTCTGGGCTTGGGCTGCGAATTACTGTTTGCATCACCCAGTCTTAGTTTTTGCACCCCTTCTGGAACTTTTTTTAAATTAGTTTTCAGCTTATTCAAATAAACACTTGTTTGGACAATAGCTTATTTAAGCTTATTGAGCCAGATTCTTGCATAAATAATGGTAATATTTTTGGAACACCGATTTTATTTTATTTTTTGGAAGGAAAGAACACCCATTTTATTGTTATGGCTTATTTTTATAAGTCCTTTTTTTGCTTTTTAGCTTATCTAATAAGTGCTTATTGAAACAATTTACTTCTTTAAGCTTATTGAGTCCAGTTTTTGCACTAACACTTTTGTTTTATTTTCTTTTGAGTTTTGATAGTTTATTTCACTATTTATTCATTGTTCGCTACTTTGGTTATTTATTTAATTACTTAATGCCCTTTCAATTATTCACTTGTTTCATTCACATTTATTTGCTTGCTTAGTCATTCATTCATTTACTTTATTTGTTTCCATTCATGCATATATTTATTTGTTTATCTATTTTATTTACTTTATTTATTGTTCATGCATTTATTTATTTAAAGTACTTGCATACATATTTATTTATTTGCATTGCATACGTTATTATTCATGCATCGTCACTTATATTGTTGCATTCTCTCTTCTCCTACCCCTTCACTTTTTCTTTTCTCTTTTAATGGACTGTTTGGTTTAATCTTATCCGAAATGAAAACATTTTCAAAGAATGAAAAAAGGGGAGTCTGACGTATGACTTTCTCACCCCCGGATGGTTTGGGCCTCTATCGTATGACTCGTGGCACTGAATCATCCTCATTCTAAAAAACTTAAATAAAACATTTTCATAATAAATAAGGATGAAAAATGACCCCCTGACGTATGACTCGTGACACTGAATCATCCTCATCCTAAAACGCTAAAAGCAATCGAACTCACTCAAATAATTTTGTTTAATTAATAAAAACTTGTTTTTGTTTAATTAATGGGGAGTATGAATTTATAAGCCAGCTTGAGCAGTTAATTTAAATCTAAGTGCAGACCATAACCTTAACCCCTTGAATGGTTCTCGTTGAGTACATCTTCCCCTCGTGTAACCAACTCCCGAACCCGTCATGGTTCTCAGACCATGTTAACCTCATTTTTTTTTTCTCGATATTTTCCTTTCCCACTCTTTGGGATAAATAAAAATCGGTGGCAACTTCATTGATCAATTTTTCGCCCGCAACAGGAATATTTTAAAATATGTAGGGGCAAAGAGTTAAATGTCGGGTAGAAAAAAAATGTCCACAAAACTTGTATTTTTTTTAAAAGCAATACTTATGTTGAATGAGATTTGTTCAACAATATATATAAATAAATAATTAGTTAGTTATTAAGCAAATTAAAAATGTGAAACTGCGTAGCGGATAGCTGTAAAACATGCATATGTAAGTTTTTTATTACAATGTAATTTTTGTATACACACAAGCACGCACATGCGCATATATATATATAGAATTATTAAAATATCGATTAAAAATTTGCACCCCCTGAGGGTACGAGCACCGCCTGGCCATAAAGAAATTTGCGGATATGAATGAGGAAGACATGCCGAGTTGTGTACAAGAGGACCCTAGTGATTTGTTGACATTTGAGAAAATTGTTTCATTTAACATTTACGAAGAAGAAAGTGTGCCGGATTCCTTTGATTGGAGAGATCATAATGTGGTTTCTCCAGTTACAAACCGAGGAACGTGTGGTAATAATCTTGATTTTTTATACATTATTTTTGAATGGTACGTAAAAAATATTCAAAATCTTTTTTAGGAAAAACAACTCTTGCATATAATTTCCATAAAAAAAAAAAAAAAACTCTTGCATATAATTATAATATGGGCTGTTATATATATTGTAAAAAATATTCACATCTTTTTTTTTTAGAGGAAAAACAACTTTTAATTATATAAATTAGATAATTGTAATATACAGCAACAATTTATATATTATTATTATTATTATTATTCTTACTACTTGCTCTCCTTTTTCTTTTTGATTATTTTATTTTATTTTATTTTTAGGCATACTATTCTAATTTATTTATTTTTAATCATATATTTTTTTAGGTTCATGTTGGCCATTTGCTGCAACAGGTGCATTGGAAAGTTTTTTCTATATAAAAGGTTATTTTGGTGATAAAATAAGACAATTATTTCCACAAGAGTTGATAGACCGTAACACACAAAATAATGGGTGTAAAGGGGTCTTGCTCAAAAGGCATTTGCATTTGTATCAAATGCGCAGGAAGGTATTACTACTGAGGCCAACTATCCTTACCGAGGAATAAAACAATTCTGTGATCCAACCTCCAAGCTAATTGTCTTATTTTATCATTCCTACTGAACCACACAATTGCACAACTTTATTTGATATGATCATTCCTACTGAACCAGGGATAGAGATGCTTCCCAGATGATCTTATATTTGGGGTATGAAATTGAAACTAAAGGGGTTTTCTATTGGCACCGTAAAGTGCCACGAAATCCTTATTATTTTCCACTTTCTTATAAAATATTTCAAGTGTAGCATTAATTTCCCTAGTCTCCCTTGTTTTTCTACACTTTGGCATCATGTAAGCTTCTTGTCTGTTTGAGCTAAAAATCATGTTTATATATTCAACTTGTTCAATACCAAAATTACATTTTGTGCAAAGTGCATCAAAACTCCATTCTAACATTTTTTTTTTGTTCCCTTATGTTTTTCAATTGAATATTATTCATCAAGAGTCCATTCTAACAAAGTGGACCAACAAACAAATGACATTTTCTTTTGAACAGCAAATATTTTATTGACCAGATCTCTACACAAGATGAACAAAAACCGGCATAAAAGGAACTATATAACAGAGGCACTGTATATATGCGAGGACCAACAAATGGCATTAATCAAAGAATCTGTGCTCATAAGAATCTGTGCTCATAAACCAAGAAGCAAAAGAAAAAGCTAAACTACACAAAAGAAGATGCTTGAAAACAAAATTAAATATAAGCATAACAACAAAACCATAAACTGATAATTTACACACTTTCCTTTTGACATTGAAAATTATAAAACAAGTGTATATGCATAGAAACATAACACTGATTACATTAAGCTTCAGCTACACTATACAACATAGCAAACATAATAATCAGATAAAATAGATAAATCAGAAAGAAGAAAGTGCATTCACTAACTTCTTACTGTATTCCTAAAGCTTGAATTCTCCTAATCATAGACAAAGAACTAGAATTTCTTTCTCTCCATTCTTCCCTACTTTCCTTCTTTATCAAGTTAAGTAGTAATTTATCATTTCCATCAAGAATGCTCACAATTTGTCTCATACTTGGTCTCAACTTAGGATCACCACTAGTGCATGCAATTCCTAATCTTAACAACCTCATCAATTCTTCCTCATTATACTCTCCATTTAGTCTTATATCTGCTAATTCCTTCAATGGTCTTTTTCTCACCACAAACTCATGAACTTTTTTCACCAGAAGAACTTCTTGGTACCTAAAATCCACAGCCATTTGTCCACTAACAACTTCAAGTACCACCACGCCGAAACTATAAACATCAGCAGCCGAGGTTGCTTCGCCGGTTTCAACGTATTCCGGTGACATGTAACCGAAAATCCCTCGAACTGATTTGTTAGTATCATTTGCTACATGATGGCCATGCTCATTTCTTGACAAGAATTCAGCTAGAGCAAAACTACTAAGTCTTGGATTCATATCTTGTTCAAGAATAACAGCTGATGAGGTAATGTTTCTGTGAATCACTTGTTCATCCCATTCTTCATGTAGATAAAGAACAGCAGAAGCAAGTGATTTCACTATGGTGTACCTATGATGCCATTCGAGTACCGAACATCGATATCCATTCGTACCTTTGTTATGAATTTGAAGAAGCTGTTGACTGAGAATTCTACTAGCCGAGTAATCATAAACCACGAGCATCTCCCCTTGTTCGGTACACCATCCGCGAAGCTGAACCAAATTCCTATGCCGAAGCTTTCCTAGATTTCTGAGTTCATTCGAGAATCTATCGCGCAATGCAGGACACGTCTTCATTCCCAATCTTTTCACCAAAACATGGCAATTGTCATCAAGAACTCCATGATAAGCAGTTCCAAAGTCAAGTTCAGCTACCCTTCTTGACTCTGAGAAGTTATTTGTAGCACAAACAATCTCTTTGTATGAAATTTCTCTCGGAGTTTCAACCACCGGAAACCGTTGCCTGTTGTGATGATGATGAGGCCTATTAGAAGAATTGATTCCACTATTTTTGTTGTCAGCAGTTACATAAACTGTTTCACCTGCAGCTGTAACATAGTTTGATGAACTATAGTTTGTGATCAAGCTAACATTTTCCGAGGCTGAAATTGTGCCACTAGTACTACTAGGACTAGTAGTTTCACTTGGTGAAGACAAAGAGATATATAGAGGATGTGATAGAAATGAAGGAAGTGAAGGAAGTTTAAAACTTAAATCAGAAAGTGCTTCCACAATCCATTTCATATTAGGCCTTAAATTTGGATCATGAAGTGTACAAAGAAGACCTATATGAATGAAATGCTTCATCTCAGAAAAATTATATGATCCATCTTTTTGAAACCTTATATCAGCTGCTTCTATAACCTTTCCTTCATCACAAAGCCTTCTAATCCAATCAAGCAAAATGATTTTATCATCAGAATATGCTAAATCTATTGCTCTTCTTCCTGATACAATTTCAAGCACAACAATACCAAAGCTAAATACATCACATTTTGATGTACCATTGCTTAGTCTTTGTAAGCTTTCTGGTGGAAGATAACCAATTGTTCCACCAATTCTTGATGTTTCTCCTAATTTGAAATGATCAATTCTACTTGAAGTTTTCTTATTGCTAGAATTATATTTGAACTTAAACTCATACTCAAGTTCATGTTCTAGCCACCTTGCCATACCAAAATCACCTAACTTAGCATTATAATGAGAATCAAGCATAACATTACTTGTTTTAACATCTCTATGAATAATTTGAGTCTCTAATTGTTCATGTAAATAATACAATGCAGCAGCCAAACCTTTAACAATTTTTTCTCTTTGTCTCCAACCAAGAGGCTGCTCACCTTTCAAATTCTCCGGCGCCCTTCGGAAGAGTACACGGTCAAGGCTTCGATTCGGCATGTAATCATAAACAAGATGTAATTGATCTTCATGTACACACCAACCTCTTAACCTAACAAGATTCTTATGTCGAAGATCGGCTACAGCCGATAATTCGGCTAAGAAACTTTTGTCAAATTGTTTACCTTTTTCTGATAAACAACATTTCACAGCTACTAAAGTTCCATCACTTGGCAAAAGAGCTTTGTAAACTTTTCCAAAACCTCCACTTCCTAGAACTTGTTCTTCATTGAAACCATTAGAACCTATGAAAAGTTCTGCATAGCTGAAAATTCTTGGATTGTCTCTTCCAATCTTCACACCAAATTGTACACCATCCATGTCATGAAACATAGTTGAGGATTTTTTCTTTTTTTCTTTTTGCACCCCTCCATTTTTACAAATTCTTTTTGCACCCACCAACCATTTTGAGCTACATAACTTGCTTAATGAATCATGAAGCAAATCAAGAACTTGTTGTCCTCCACCACAAGTCCTTGAAGGAGTTTTGGACTTAAATTTTTGTTTCTTTGAAGATTTTTTAAAAGATTTTTGTTTGAAACTTTTTTGAGGTTGTTGGTTCATTAGTTCACCTGAATTTTGTGGTAAAACAATGCAAAGATTATGAAGTTGCATGGTTTTAGTTTTTTGTGATAATGGTTTTTGAGAAAGAAGATAAAATGAAATATGAACATGTGAATGTATCTCAAAATGGTGTTTATTTGTTGGCACTTTAATTAATTGTTGTGATGTGTTTGGTGGTGTTGTTCAACGCGTTTAGTTTGAAAGAGTTGAATTTTGTGCAACTATGTGACAAATTGGAACCAACCTTTTGTTATGTTGCCAATATTCCCCCATAGGGGTTTACTTATTTTCATTGGAAATCTCTTTTTTTGGACATACTTTCATTGGGATTTTTTTTTTGGACAATTTTTTATTGGAATTCTTAAATTGTTAACTACTTTAATTTTTTAAAAGTTTGATCTGATGGTAAAAAGATATAATAAATGTTAAATTCAAAATTTTCTAAATTCGACTCTTTTTTATCAGCATTTTAAACTATAAAAGTATCTTTTATCTCACTTTAAATTTTGGAAAATGTTAAATGATGTATCTTTCGGGACACTAGTTAAGAATCTTTAATATAATAAAATTGTATTAAAATTTGTTTAATCAATATTTATAAAAAATGAAAAATGTTATTTTTAGTACAATTTATTTTTAATTTTTAACTAGTGCCTCGCGTCAATTGCATTAGTTAGCATGACCTTTAAATTTTTTCTTAGAAAAGTAGTTTGGTATAAATTCAATATGTGGTCTCACCCCAGAAAAAATTCAATATGTGGTTTCAAACTTTGACACCTAGAATGAAACAATAAATAAAGTTAGGGGGGTTACGTAGTAAGATTAGGATGAAAAGGAAAAGATGAATAAACTCTAGAGAAAAAAACATCTCATTTGTAGAGATGTTATTTGGAATAAACTTCTAGATATATTTTACCATAAATGCTTCTAGAGATATATTTAACCGGACGTCACACTATTTATCCCTATGTCATGAGAAATTGAGAATATTAATTTGAAACAATAAAGTAAGAAAGAGGATTTTGTCATAAACATAGAAAGAACTAGTAGATGGGAAAATAAAATATAATAGCGGTGGGGCGGCTATCATTCGAGTCAACTAATATTCTATGATAAAATTTAGACAAAATTATTTTTGTAGTTTCTAACTTAATTTTAAGAAAGGATTTATTTTTTATCATTTTTATGTTATTTTTGTCTTTCTTTTATACTTGTATATAAAAAATTCAAAAAAGTTATGCATAGTAATATTATATCTCCTAGGTTTTTGAATGTGGTTTTTCGAAGAATTGGTTTTGTCATCCAAAAAGCTTTAGCGGCGTAACTTGTTGCCTACCTTTCATCTATGTGTAATTATCTTGGTATATAAATATATATAATGAATAGAGGTGTTTTGACCACAAAAAGAAAAATGATTTTCCAAATTTTAAATTTATGATTTCTTTTAATGCATAACATATTCTATGATAAAATTTAGACAAAACTATTTGTGTAGATTTTAACTTAATTTCAAGAAAGGATTTGCCTTTTATCATTTTTATGTTATTTTTTTTGTCTTTCTTTCATATTTATATATGGTTTTTCAAGTTTTAACTTTATGATTTTTTTAATGCATAACATGTATTTATAGTTGATTTCGTATAAAGAAAGAAAACTGTAAACTTAAAACTGGAAATTCATATCCAAATATAATAAAATGGTAAAAATGTTATGAAAAAAGATTTTTTTTTAAAAAAACTAATGTATTTAGTGACACAAGTATAATTTTGGCTAAAATTTATGTGATTTCTATAAGCTTTTTTGTATAATTCTTAATTATCTATGATTATTTGCTAAAATTCATAATTTTTTCAAAATTTGTTTAGTTACAAAAAATGTATTTTTTGCTAAAAAAGAAGTTGTATTTTATGTTAACTATAAAAAATATATAAGAAAATATACTTAAAATTTGTTCAAAAGTCTAACCTAATTACTTAAGTATCGTTTGGCCTGACTTTTTAGATTTTAGAAGTTATTTAAAAGCTAAAAGTGAAAACAAATAATTTCTATCAATATACGTTTTAGCTTCAAAAGTCTAACCCAATATACTTTTTAGCTTCAAAAGTCTAACCCAATAAAAATTAAACAACTTTTTTCTATTAATAATTTATTGAAAATCTGTTTGACCTAACTTTTCCTTTTATTGAATAAAAAAGTTTGAAAAAATCTAGGTCGAACGGCATCTTAAACAAGATTGCTCTTTGTCTTCATGCATTGTTCACACTAAAAAATACACTATTAAAAATTATTTTTTGCTATAATTTACATTACTATATAAATTATCTTCCGATAAAATTTATGATGGATTAAAAAAGGCAATTAACAACTATTTTCATATTATCTCCAACTGAAACGTCCAAATTAGTAAGTATATAACACTCTCTCAAAACGTAAATAAATTAGTATCTCATCAACCGAGACATTGAACTCGAATAGTTAATAAACTTTTTTAAATAAATTATTTGAAAAAATTCGAATTTAATTTCTAATGAAAACAATTCTTAGTTCGAACTTTATTTATTCTACCAGCGAAATATGAATTACCAAATTCTTTTTCTTTAAAGACAAGAAGGTTAATTTTAAAATAAAAAAATAGTATCTCACCTATAGTTATACTATTTAAATGGATGTCACGCTATCATCCCCTATTGCACATTTGCATGCAACATTTTTTATATCGCTTGACTTTTTGGGCATTGATTTTCAACCGCTTCGATGGCTAAATACACTTAAATATTTAAATATTTTTTCGTCCGATCTAATATATACAATATCTATTTCTTTATTTTTTATGACCCGACGTATCTTCGATTACCATATCTATTTCTTTATTTAGGTTTATGCAAAACTTTTTTGACATTTTTTCTGTTAACAAGTTGTTCTCTCTAATATTTCACTTTTTTTTAGAAAATATTTCATTTTTCTTGGTATCGGGTTTTGAATCGAGTTCTTCTAAATTGAAGAATAAATCCTCAACTAAATAACTTCTCAGAGACACGCAAATAATATTTTACTATACTTTTCAATCATTTTGTTTTGGTATTTTCTTTTTTTGGTAGATAATATTAACATCAACTTTCTATATTGCTGGGTAATGAATTCAAACTTTGTTATTTTATTGTTTTTTTTTTGTTTTTTCTAAACACCATATGAGTTTAAGTTTATATTATAATAACTAGCCGCTAACCGTGCCCGATTGTGTGATCGATTTTTTTTTGTTTTTTGATGTGATCAATATTCTCTATTGTGCAAATATAAATAACTACTTAATCTCCTTTTTTATTGGACTTATTTAATTATAACTACTTAACCTTCTTTTTTGTTGTAAAAACTGAAAACTTACTTTTATGTCGAAGTTGTGCTTAGTTTTTTTTTTGGTAGTTTTTTTTAAGGGTAAAATAGGAATAATAAAAAAGTCATCCCAAAAATTTGTGTCCCCTTTATATATTAGTATAGATATTAGAGACTTACTCCTAAAATTTATTTTATTTTTATAAAACTTAGCTATTAAGATGTGATTGAATGATTTGTCAAAATTAAGATGTGATAGAATGACGCAGTAGTAATTTGTTTTTATCAGTTGAATAAATAAATAAATAAATCATTTTCATATCCAACTTGGTGTATATATTAAGTGACGTGAAAAAGCAATTTTATACCTTTTAAGCGCAAATATTGGGTGATTAAGGACGAAACCAATATACGTTAAATTAATAAAATAAAATTCTTCAAAAGAGACAAAATTGTGCAACTATATTAGGTTGATTTTAGGTAAACTCCGCTAATCAATGAAAAACATTACCAATAAGAATGAATGGGCCACTTCACAACAAAACCACACCAACCAATGTTTTGTGTTTAACTACTTGATTTGGTAGGAACCTTAACTAGCTAGGTGTGTGTATTGTATTTCAATTAGTTGAAGACAATCATGCATTAAGAAAATGAAAACCCTATCATAAGTTTTATAATGCTTGAGACACTAACGAGGGTTAATCGTTAATGCATGAGCGGTTTGTGGAAGTTTCTTTGCAAAAAATAAATGAATTAACCAAAATTACATCAGAATAAGAGGGGAACATGAGATCGTATAGGTGCGAGACCCCATATAGTTGAAAAAAGATTTATAAGAATTAATTTGCACTATTTATATCAACAAAATGTATCGTTTTGATAGCTGATCATACCATATATAAGAACTTCAAAATTAAGCTTGACTTGGTGCACTTTTTTTATGGGTGACCTTATGAGAATTTTTTAGTGAAGGCAAAATGCACTAAAAAGATCCGTGTGTTAGTTTGTGGAGACGGTATGCATTACTTAAAAGGAGTTTGGAATTGAGATGTTACATGTTCAAATCTAATTATTATCATAATTATTTGCTAATTGAATTACATATCTTAAGTATTATCAATATATTTTTCTCTAAAAATAAAATTGGTAGATACATTCCTATTTACTTTGTTATTCTTATGGACATGGGATTTAGAAAATTAAAATTGTCACTCTAGTCTTTAAGTAAATCTGATTTGTCTTGGTGGATAGATTCCGTTAAGCATAGAATGGTCACCTCATATTATTCACTTAGAGTAATGCTCTTATATAGGAGAGCTACATAGCAACCAAAGGCACATAAGCCTGACACATAATTTGCTAGCATACACATAGCACTTGCTAGCACACACACAACACTTGCTAGCATACACACACAACACTATCATACATTCAGATTATACACTAACATCCTCTCCTAATCTGAAAATAACCAAAAACAATCAAAAACAACATTAAAACTTCTGTTGAAGATCACACACACCAAGTAGCTTTCTAAACTTGCAGAAGGACTCGAGCTTCAATGGCTTGGTCATAACATCAGCTATTTGATCTTCTGTTCTGCAGTGCTTTAGTTCAAAAACTTCATTTTGACAAGATCTCTAAGAAAAAAATATCTCACATCTATATGCTTACACCTTCCATGCATGATGGGATTCTTGGACAACTTTATTGAGGAGCTGTTATCACAGAAAATAACATTTCTTTTGCCTTGATCCTCTCCTAAATGAAATAGGATTCTCCTTAGCCATAGTCCTTGACAGGCACATGAAGCTGCAGCAACAAATTCAGCTTCTGTGGTTGATTGAGTCACAATAGGTTGTTTCTTTGAAGACCAGGAAATAGCACTAGACCCATATGAATACACATAACCTGAGGTACTTTTTCTATCCTCAACATCACCAGCACAGTCTGAATCTGTCCAACCCTGCAGAGCTTGCTTGATACCCCTTTTATACAGAATGCCAAGACTTTCAGTTCCTTTGAGATACCTAAGTATTCTTTTTGCTGCAATAAGATGAGTTTCAGTAGGTTTCTCCATGAATCTAGCTATAAGACACACTGAATATGCCAGATCAGGCCTAGTGGCTAAAAGATACATCAGGCTTCCTACTATCTGTTTGTAGTAAGTAGCATCTACACATTGTCCATGTTGATCTTTAGTGAGCTTATTGCCTGGCACAATTGGACTACACACTGCATTGCACATTTCCATTCCAAATCTGGACAATATATCTTTGCTATATTTCTGCTGACAAATGAATATACCATGACTTCCTTGGTTAACTTCTACTCCAAGAAAGTATCTCATCCTCCCCAAATCTGTCATATCAAACATACTCTTCATTGATTCATCTCTTTTTACAAACAAAGTATGCTCATGAGGGCATTTGATGAAGTTTTCTTTGTTAAAGTAGGACTCAATTTTGTTGTACCATGCTCGAGGTGCTTGCTTAAGCCCATATAGAGCCTTTTTGAGCTTGTACACTTTATTTTCAACTGTCTTGTACCCTAGTGGTTGATCAACATAGACATTTTCTGTCAATTCTCCATGAAGAAATGCACTCTTCACATCTAACTGATATACAGACCATTCATGACTTGCTGCAAGAGATAAGATGGTTCTAATAGTGTCCCACCTTGCTACAGGTGCAAACACTTCATTGTAGTCTACTCCTTGCTGTTGAGAGTAACCTTTTGCCACAAGTCTTGCCTTATGCTTTTCTACTTCACCTTTTTCATTAAGCTTGGTCTTGTAAATCCATTTGACACAAACTTTTCTAGCTCCTTCTGGTAGTGTGACTAGTTCCCAAGTGTTGTTTTTCTCTATGGATTCAATCTCTTGATCCATAGCTCTCTTCCATACATCACTTTTTACTGCTTCATCATAAGTAATAGGATCATCATTGGTGCAAAACATTGCTATATTTTGCAGATCATCATCATCACCATCATCTAATTCTTCACATGTAACATAATCATTCAAGTAATTAGGCCTCTTAGTGACCGTAGGGGTCAATTCATCACTGCTGTAAGTGATAGTGTCTTCACTTACTTGGGAATTATGATCTGAGTCATTGTGCAAGAGATTTTCATCAGCATTATTCTCTATTTCAATATATTCTATGTTAGCATCTTGTTCACCAGAGCTACTTGTAGTATCTGAATCTGTTTGTTTCTTTGACTTGTCATTTTCCCACTGTCGGCCTTTAGATTCTTCAAAAACAATATCTTTAATGATAATGACTTTCTTATTTGATGGATCATAGAGCTTGTACCCCTTTGATTCTTCACTAATGCCAGTAGAAAGCATGGAATGCTTTTATCATCAAGTTTTTTTCTGTGAGCATCATGAATGTGAACATAAGCCAAACAACCAAATACTCTAAAGTGGTGAACTGTTGGTTTTCTTCCTGTCCAAGCTTCCTCTGGTGTCATATATTTCACAGATAGAGTTGGACTTCTGTTAAGTACATATGTGGCCCACTTCAATGCCTCTGGCCAGAATGATTTAGGTACATTTCTTCCACTTAACATGCTCCTAACCATATTCAACAAAGTCCTATTCTTTCTTTCATAAACTTCATTCTGCTGTGGTGTATAAGCAGTAGTTAACTGCCTCTTAATCCCATTGCCGCAGCAATATTCATTAAACTCATTAGATGTGAACTCTCCACCCCTATCAGTTCTTAAGCACAACATTTTGCAGTTTGACTCATTTTCAACCATGGTTTTAAATTTTTTAAATTCAGTAAATGCACTAGCTTTATCTACCAACAGACGAATCCATGTTTTCCTACTAAAATCATCAGTGAAGGTCATAAAATACCTGCACCCTCCATTTGATTGAGGAGTTATAGGTCCACATATATCAGAGTGAACAAGCTCAAGGGGTTTAGTAGCTCTCCATTGTGCTTCTCTTGGAATTGCTTATCTATGCTGCTTGCCCTTCATACAATCAGAGCATTTTTCTTCTTTCTCTTGTAGCTTAGGTAGACCATGTACCATGTCTTTCTTCACAAGAGTGTTGAGCCCTTTAAAACTAAGATGTGCATATCTATTATGCCACAATTCAGTGTTGTCCATTTGAGTAACTTTGAAGCACATTGGCATTATCACAGGTGCATAGATAATGAACATACGATTTGATGACATCTTGGTAGTCATTAACAATAATTCTCTTTGTTTATGATAAACTTTGCAGTAATCATCCTCAATATGAATGGACAAACCATTTTCTTGTAGTTGACCAATGCTGAGCAAATTGTTCTTTAATCTAGGTATATAATAAACTTCAGTAATCACTTGAGTTAAGCCATTGATGCATAGTTTTAAGTTCCCTTTACCCTTAATTTGCATTCTAGAATCATCACCCAATTTCACAGATTCTCTAACACTATCATCAAAATCAAATAACCATTCTTTGGTTCCTATCATATGATTACTGCATCCACTATCTAAGAACCATACCTCATCTCTGGCACTTGTGTTGGTGGTTTGTTGAGCCATGAGCAATACTTCACCAGTTTCTGCATAGTTGATATCATTCTCCTCCCAGCTTGGGCATTCATTGCGAAAATGTCCTTTCTCGTGGCATTTATAACATTCAATATCTTCTTTATTGATTCTTCCTCTCCCCCTGCCACGAGAACCACCACGACCTCTGCCACGAGAGCCCTCACCACGTCCACCATGAGTAATCTTTAAGGCTTGTTCTTCTTCTCTGTCAGATTGAGCTTTCAATCTTTGTTCTTGCACCAAAAGAGAACTTTGTAATTCATCAACAGAGAGCGTGGTAACATCATTAGATTCCTCTATAGAACACACAACGTAATTGTACTTCGGAATTAAAGATCGCAATATCTTTTCAACAATGTTGACTTGTTGCATCGTTTCACCATTAGCAGTCATGCGATTTGCAATCGCCAGAGTACGAGCAAAGTACTCATCAATAGATTCACTCTCTTTCATTCCAAGAACTTCAAATTCTCGCCGTAATGCTTGTAATTGAGCCCGTTTCACCTTCGTAGATCCTTGGTATTTGCTGCGCATCGAATCCCAAATCTCCTTTGCAGTGTTGCGTGTGAGAATCGTCTCCAAGATCGTACGATCTATAGATTGAAAGAGGTAGTTCTTTACCTTCAAATCTTTCAATCTACTAGCTGCTGCTGATTGTAGTTGCTCCGCCGTAGCATCGGCCGGTGCTACCGTGAGTAATGACCAGTGATCGTAATAGCCATCAAATTTGGGAATTGATGGACGAGAAAAGTCGTTTGAATCCGCCATGAAAGAATCAGAAATATCGAAGAAAGGTGAGGAAGAAACAAGGTTGATGATGAAGAAAACGGTTATAACGGTTTTGCGCGCGAAAAGGAGTGTAACAATATTGCAAATTTTACAGGTCCTTTCAGGTGTGATACCACTTGTTAAGCATAGAATGGTCACCTCATATTATTCACTTAGAGTAATGCTCTTATATAGGAGAGCTACATAGCAACCAAGGCACATAAGCCTGACACATAATTTGCTAGCATACACATAGCACTTGCTAGCACACACACAACACTTGCTAGCATACACACACAACACTATCATACATTCAGATTACACACTAACAGATTCAACGTATAAATTCGTCAAACTTATCTTATACTATTAAAATAATATTTAATTTTATATATACAAAACATATGTACTTGTATAATATCATAAATGCATCAATAATATAAACTTTCAACTTAATCAATTTTGAACAAATTCACAATAAAAACGATTCAATTATCCAAAACCACAAAGATGATTCATAGACAAAACTTATGTTCATGTTGTAAGAGCCATAGTTAATGTTGTCGTTGAGTGGTTCTGTTTATTTATTATTCCTTCCGTTTCTTTTTATTTGTCGTTTTAGAAAGAAAAAAATTGTTTCAAATTATTTGTCGTTTTAATAGTTTAATGTTATATTTTATCAATTATATTCATTATCGATTACTCTTATATTTTTCGATAAAACTAATTAATGTTGTGTATTTAGAAAACTACAGTTTTTTTATTTTTTTTAAAAATTTTTTGGTACATAACATATTACAGTAATTTTTTTTGTACATAATATATTCAATTTATTATAAAGAGAAAGTGTGTAAAAAAAAAAAATTATTGGTTGATTAAATTAGGGTAAAATAGGAAGATAAGGTACAAAAATACACTTTCTTAATTTGATGTTAGTATTCTAAAACGACAAATAAAAAGGAACAGAGGGAGTATAATACAAGCTCTCATTTCTCAAGGACATCCATTTTTGCCACCTTATGCTTTTTCTCGTGCGCTCTATGATTTTACTAAAATACCCTTATCGACTACTTAAGTAACGGAAGAGTAAAATAGAAAATATATAGGACGCGCAAGTAACCTGTAGGACAGCAAAAATAATTTTCTTTCTCAAGAGTCTTGGGAAACAAAAGAAGAAACATTTTGTTTCTTCAAGAAAATGGGACGTCTTGTTGGGCTTCTAAATTTGGGCTTAATTTAAAATTAGAGTAACTTACTTCTCAATACAACTTGAAATTTACTTTTGCACCCTACCGATTATTCGTGCGTCCTATACATTTTCGATTTTACTCTTCCGCTAATTAAGTAGTAGATGTTATAAAAATGAGAAATTTTTGAAAAATGTCGCCCTCAAGCGGACACTATAATGGTAGGGTGTTTTTTAGTGTATCCGCTACCTATGTAGCAGAATACATTGATATTTTGGTAAAATTGTATGGTGTGCGAGAAAATAGGCAGGGTGGCAAAATGAGAAGTCATACAAATTCACCCGTTTTTGGTACAAAGTTGTGAATCAATACCGAGTCGTTTGAACATATCTAGTCTCTAAGTTTGAGTTTATCAATTTCCCAAATCTGTGAGTCGACATGATTTTGACTCATGAATTTGTAGTCCCTATGAAATTCATGATCTTTAAGTATAGTCTCTACAAAATTTAAGATCTTCAAAATTAGTATTTGCCAAAAAAAAAATAGTATTTGCAGAAAATTACTATTAGTATTTGCCAAAAATAATTTTGCTGCACCACGTCGGAAAGTGGGAAATAGTTAAAACTCTTGTGGGTTAAGAAATCAACTGCGAAAGAACCATTGAGAGCGTGTAAAATAAGTACAAGTAACTAACAATGAATTGAACAAAATAATATATATGTTAAGTCTCTTAAATAAATAGACATGAGTTCAATTTCTAACTCATCATTTACACACTTTACTTATTTTTCTTCTCATTAATTTTAGATGCAAACAATATACGTAATACTATGGTTGATGATAATTGACGACTTGTCCCATAATAATATTCTTAATAAATAACATTTTTCTTTTAAAATAATAGAACCAAAATTTCAAAAAACTATAAATAAAAGACCAAAACTTCTTTTAAACCTAATTGTTCATATTGATCTCAAGTATGCAGATAAGATCATACTTCATTAACACTTATTTATCCTCTATATCTATCCGTTGGACCTCACTAGTAGTGACTACTATGAGTCTAAATTACAATCCAACGTTCGGAATGAAACCGCCAAAAAGAATAGTAAAAAGCAAAGTGGTCCCCGCCAACAACATAAGTGGACCCCACCTCGAATTTCAAAATTTCAAATTAGGTTACTCTACACCCTTCGTTAAACCGAAAAAAACAAAATCACTAAAACGGTGCGCATCACCTTCAATCATTTTCATTCAAACATTATTATCTTTGCTTTCTCTCTCTCTCTCTCTAGAATTCATTCGTGTATTTCTTCTGGTTCGTGTTTATGTACGTCGTCGTTTTCAGCAAGTCAATTCCGAGAATCTATCTAGGGTTTATACAAAATGACAACTATGGAGAGTTTGATTGGATTAGTGAACAGAATTCAGAGAGCTTGTACTGTACTTGGTGACTATGGTGGTGCTGATGGTAACTCCTTTAATTCTTTATGGGAAGCTCTTCCTTCTGTTGCTGTTGTTGGTGGTCAGGTTCGCTTTTTCTGTTACAACAACTCTTCAATTTCTTGTTTCTTTTTTTTAATTTGTTTTTTATATTTCAATGTTTTCAAGTTTTGCAATGGAGAATGAGAAATTCATGAGTTTGTTTATTTTACTTGATATTGCTGAATTTTCTTATTTTGTATATTTTAGTGGTTAGTTAAATATGTTTTAGTCCTTACAAAATTAAGGCTTTTGAAGTTCCGTTAAGCTCAGTTGATAGCTACTAGAGATATTATTGGAGGGGCCGGGGTTCGAACCTGAATTTCTCACTTTTCCACACTTATGGTGTCTGAATATAGCCACTAAGTTACTGGACAAAAAAAAAGGCTTTTGAAATTTAGTTCCTATCTTATACTAATTTTATTTAGTTTTTAGTCTGTATTGTGAAAGCAGTTTTTTTTTTTTTTTTTTAAAAAAAAAAGTGTTTTTAAAAAATTAGTCCTACAAAAGAAAAATAGAACTAAATTTGAAGAAAATTTATGTAAGGAGTAAGGACTAAACGAATATTTGACCATTTTTTGTGGAATTTGAGGTGAATTCAGGAAGTGTTCAGTTTTGGAGTGTTTTTTTGGTGATTTGTGATTTTTGTTTTCTGGGTGAGTGGGGGTCCGAGTACTTTTCCTTTTTGTTCTTTTTTTTTCCATTTGTTCAGGATTAGCTTCTACCAGATAAATGAAATTTTGTTTCTTAACTTTGTTATAAGTTTATAGAAACTAAATGATACAGCCAGTTTTTGGAAAATTGAGCTGTAGAAGATGCTTTCAAGATAGGATACTAAATTGTGAGATTAGCTATTTGTTAGAGTACTCGTCGTGAGTACTGTAAAATGATCGCATTTTCTTTTATTTTCTCCAAGGACTTAAAGTTTACCGAATGTGACTATTGGTGCAGTTCTAAACTTTTTATTTCTCATTATTTTTTTAGTAGCGTTTGTAAAATGCTATTTTCAATTTTTTAGTTCTTAGTTGTTAGTCGGAATTTTTTCAGCCTTAATGTTCTTGAAATTTGTTTGTTGGGCTGGGGTTGTAGAAAAAAAATTCAATTTTTGGGCATGAATTTCCCTCTCCATTTTTATGCACCGGGTTGTTTCAATTTCTTTTGAAATTTGTGCAGAGTTCGGGGAAATCTTCAGTTTTGGAAAGCATTGTTGGTCGTGACTTTCTACCCAGAGGATCAGGTTCGACTTTTGTTCTTTTTGACATTTTTCTTTATTTATTCCTCAAATTATTAATTATGGCTTGACTCATGTTTGTTTTTGGTCTGAATGAATTGTAGGGATTGTGACAAGGCGTCCATTGGTGTTGCAGCTGCATAAGATGGAAAGTGGGACACAAGAGTATGCCGAGTTTCTTCACCTGCCAAGGAGAAAGTTCACTGATTTTGGTATGACAGTAACCCTCCATTCATATACCATAAAATTGTGTGTTTTAATTAATCGTTGGACAGCTTATATTTTCTGGTTTGCAGTAAAACAATATTAGTGTGTGTTACCATATTCTGTGTTTGTAGTGTCTAAATTTGAGTGTAGCTGGTTCTCTCAAAAAAGCCAGTTATTTAATTTATATTCATGTTGTACACTTGTACTTTTCTGGTGTCAACATTATTGAGCATTTTTTATTTGACACTTTGTGCTTGATGCAATTTTTTTTGAAGTCTCAGTTAAAGACTATTAGGAGGTACTCCTGCCACTACAAACCTTTTCTTTGGTTTTATATTATATATGCATGTTATGGCTCTCTCTCTCTCTCTCTCTCTCTCTATGCTGCTCTTAGGAAGCAGTGCTAGAGCATCTCAGTTTGAGTCCGAGTGGCAGCATGGCATCATATCCTATATTCCACAAACCTATAATGAATTCAATTCTCTATTTCTATTCCTAGCATTCATACGATGAAAAATCAATTTCAAGATGTCCAACAGATTTTTTTTAAGGCGTTCGAGTCAATTTTTTTCTAAAGACATCTTAAGTGTCTACAACTCATCATTGGCTAGCAATTTGATAACTGTTACACTGCCTAAGTGCCTATTAACTATTTTTAGGATTTTGTGTTCAATTGACCTTTTTATGTTTCTGTATCATAATATATAATATAAATGATGTTCACTACAATCTGGTTTTCCCATTGCAGCCTTGGTCCGCCAGGAAATTCAGGATGAAACCGACAGAGTAACAGGGAAGTCAAAACAAATATCTCCTATTCCTATTCATCTTAGCATCTATTCTCCAAATGGTGCGTTTCGTCTGTTATAGTCTCTTTTTTGTGTGAGATCTGTTAAAGCTAGAGGGTTTGTTGTGTAAATTAAAATTGATTTCATAATATAGATTTGAACTAGTTCTGCATATATTTAGCTTCTCTAAGTTTTGTTTTTGAATTGTCTGATGTTTCAATATTGTTAGGGTTATTGTAGTCTTTGTATTTAGTACTAGAAGTACATCGTCTAATTATTTATAGAAATAGGAGCAAAATTGTAGCATTCGGTTAGTTTAATGTATTATATCACATCAAATTCTCAATCATATATTTTCTTGTCAAGAGTCTTTCTCTCTTTTACTCCTTTTCGACTTATACTCAAATATCAACATCTGTGAACAACAAAACCTGGTTGTTTTTAGAGCAAATATGTAGTGTATTTATTTCAACTTCTTCCGACTTAAAAACTAATGAAATACAGCTACTATTTATCTATTTTGGTGGTTGTAGACACAATTCATAATTTTGTGACTGATATAAATTTGTAATTACCAAGTGTATTCAGATGGTATGTGTATTCCTTTGCAGTATGATTATATGGCACATAATAATGAGACTATAACAGATGTGATTTAAGGCTTCTTCTTTTAATTTTTTTGAACAGTTGTCAACCTAACGTTGATTGATTTACCCGGTCTGACTAAAGTGGCTGTAGGTATGATTTGTATTTAACTGCTAATTGCTAATTCAAAGTCGATCAATTATTTGGATGAAATGATTTTTAGATGCTAAATATTCATCTATTTTTCAGAGGGACAACCTGAGAGTATTGTTCAAGACATTGAAGCTATGGTCCGATCTTATGTTGAGAAGGTAAAATAACTTATTCAGTATAAATTGTACATCTTGTGTGATTGCAATCAGTTTGCTTGTCTTTTATCCCATTTGGATTACAGAACTTTGGATCTAAGCATTTTCTATTGTTGGATATGCTGACGAGTTCTCTAAAGCACTCATTGAACTTAGCTTCTTGCCCTGAACTAAGACAACCACCCCTGGCCCTAAATTTCATGCACCAGAATAGGAAACAGTGGTGAATAGTGCCTGTTTTGAATTTTTTCTGTTGTGTCATGGAGCTGCTATTAGCTGCTATTATATTTACATCATGATGCGATTCAATGTTGTGCCTTGTGCATATTGTGCAGTAAATATGTCCGGTCAAAATTCCTCCGATAAAGTCAACATAACATTTTGAAATTTAGGATGCAGAATTTTGATAATTAGAAACAAAAGAAGGTATACCATGAGCTGTCAAAAGTGTGTGATCCTCAAATGTGGGCATTACAGTGTGGCTGAGAGTGAGACTCTGCCCAAAAAGATTGTTAGGGCTATCCTCTCTCTATTAAAAAAAAAACCACTATTCCCTTGGTTCTAACTGCCAGTAAATTGCATATTTTATGGATGCTTTCCATAGTTTCGGACAGACTCGCATCTGTTTTGCAGTGCCCTTTCCATTTACACAGGAGCATTATCTTACTTTGCCCCTCTGTTTTGCACCTCCATTTGCCTTTGTTATGAAATATTAGATTTTTTTCCCTAAGATGAGATCACATTTCTTTTGTACTGATATATTACTTCATTCCTCTTTTTCATTTAGTTCGTAGGCTAATAGCTTGAAGTTGAACTATCTATTTTTAAATAACATTCTTTTTTCTGTATTTCTATTGATGATAGATAAGCAGGCTTTTTTAAATCCTTGCTAATTTTCTTTAAAAAAAAATAGGCAAAATTACACCAATGGTCCTTTATCTTATTTTTTTGTAACACTTTGGTCCTTTATCTTTTTTTTTTTGTAACATTTTGGTCCTTTATCTTATTTATTTGTAACACTTTAATCCTTTATTTTTTTTCCCCCATTTAGGTCCTTTATCTTTTATGATGCACACATATAAATCCTTTTTCTCATTTTTTTAATTAAAAAACATAAAGATAATCTTATTTTACTTTTTAAAATATATTTTTACCCTAAAGGCTAATCTTTGATTTATTCAAAAAAATACTATACGAGGTTTACCCTAAAGGCTCATCTTTGATTTATTCTCAACATCCTAATTCCATAATTACTATATGTTTTTTACCCCAAAGATTGATCTTTTATTTTTTCAATTGCTATATTCTCAACAGCCTAATTCTATCATTCTAGCAATATCTCCAGCCAATCAAGACATAGCAACTTCTGATGCTATTAAACTTGCCAGGGAAGTTGATCCCGCAGGTACTTTTTAAATACTTTTCTGAATGGCCAACAATTTCCTTGCTTGTTCACAGTTTTGGTCTAAAATTCTGGTCTAATGATAGGTGACAGGACATTTGGAGTTTTGACAAAGCTAGATTTGATGGACAAAGGAACTAATGCTTTGGATGTAATTTTCTTCTCCTCGTCTTGTTTGAGTTGTTTCCTATCCCTTTTATGTTCATATTTGAAACATCTAACTTACATGTTCCTCTTAACCACTTTTATTCCCTCAAGGTCCTGGAGGGAAGATCTTACCGTCTGCAACATCCCTGGGTTGGCATAGTAAATCGGTCTCAGTCGGACATCAATAAAAATGTTGATATGATTGTTGCTAGACGCAAGGAGCGTGAATATTTTGTAACCAGTCCTGATTATGGGCACTTGGCCAATAAAATGGGTTCAGAATACCTTGCAAAGCTTCTCTCAAAGGTTTCCTTCTTAAGTATGTTCTTTGCTAGTCTTTTATGAGATGGATTATCATCTTAATCACGTGAGCTTATTTCTGTAGCACTTGGAGTCGGTAATTAGGGCAAGGATACCTAGTATAACGTCTTTAATAAACAAAAGCATTGAGGAACTTGAATCAGAGATGGATCATCTTGGGAGACCTATTGCTCTTGATGCTGGGGTAGGTGACTTGTACTTTTGATGATTTCTTTTTAAGAGTAATGTTCTTATTCTGATGCCCTCTTGAGTATTTGCTGAATGTTATCATCTGTTTCAGGCTCAACTATACACTCTCCTAGAACTTTGCCGAGCATTTGAACGGATATTCAAGGAGCATTTAGATGGAGGGTAAATATCTTCTATTATCACTGAAGAACTGGTTGATAGGTCTTTATGTTTACACAGGTTTCTTTTAATTTTTTAGGCGGCCAGGAGGTGACAGGATTTATAATGTGTTTGACAATCAGCTTCCCGCTGCATTGCGAAAGCTTCCATTTGACCGTCATCTTTCTCTCCAGAATGTAAGGAAAGTGGTGTCCGAGGCGGATGGTTATCAGCCTCACTTGATTGCCCCAGAACAAGGTTACAGGCGCCTGATTGAGGGGGCTCTTGGTTACTTTAAAGGCCCAGCGGAAGCTTCAGTAGATGCTGTAAGCAGTTTTATTGTCTTCTCTGATTTATGAATTTCATGCAACAGTTAAAGAAGTGGGCTGTCTGTTGATTTTTCTGTAGGTTAATTTTGTCCTAAAAGAACTCGTGAGGAAATCAATAGCTGAAACTCAGGTAACTTTCAAGTATATTTTGACTTACCTTGTTCATGAAGTGTTAGTTTGTGAAGATACTAACATGTGTCTGAGCAGGAACTGAAGCGATTCCCAACTTTTCAAGCTGAACTAGCTGCAGCTGCAAATGAGGCTTTAGAAAGGTTTCGTGGAGAAGGTAAGAAGACAACTCTCCGGCTTGTAGATATGGAATCTTCATATCTCACTGTGGATTTCTTCCGGAGACTACCTCAAGAAGTGGAGAAAGCTGGAAGTCCTGCCCCCTCAAATGTAGATCGATATGCAGAAGGTCATTTCAGGAGAATTGCATCAAATGTGTCGTCTTATATAGGACTGGTGGCAGACACGCTCAGGAACACAATTCCAAAGGCTGTTGTTTATTGTCAGGTCAGACAAGCAAAACAGTCGTTACTTAACCATTTCTATGCACAAATTGGGAAGAAAGAGGTATGTTTTCTCTTGCTCTCACTTTATGTCTATTGTTTATTACTTTATTTCATATGACCGTGATTGTCAGTATCAAATTTAACTGCAGGCTAGATATATTTTTATAGCTGTTGACAAGACTGCTATATAAGAGTTCACCTTTTTTCTAATATGGATTATTGCGGATTTACTCCTTAAGATTTACCCAAATTGACCGTTAAACTTAAGTATATAGTTTTGTGTTGCCTCTGTTATACTTGATTTATTCACCCTTCACCTTGTTTTGGTAACACACTTACAATAGTAATAGTATGCAGTTTAAGTCAAGCTCCACCACTGATCAAGTGAATTTGTCAATGTTTTTCTATATTTCATGATATAAGCTCATCTTCTACTTTGATGTTTATTATGAAATGTGTTTATATCCTATATTTTACAAAATGTTGGCCATTATCATGCACTTGTCTTGCATAGTTTCAATATATCCTTGATATGATTTTACCTGGTATAGGGTAAACAGCTTTCTGAAATGCTGGACGAAGACCCTGCATTGATGGAGCGGAGAATACAGTGTGCAAAAAGGCTTGAACTTTATAAAGCAGCAAGGGATGAAATTGATTCTGTATCTTGGGCTCGATGAGCCTAGCTGGATGTCTTCCTCACTTTGGACTAACCGATAACAATCATGGGTTGGCTTGACCCAGATGTAATTTACATATTTATTATTATTATTATTGTTTTATTGTTGAGACAATTATATACCTCTATTTGTTCTAGGGTAACATTGGAGTTAAGTTGATTTTCTGAACATGTCATGTACATCCAATCCAGTACAGACCAAAGATCTTAACTGTGTGATATGTAAAATAAATTTGCATATTCTCTCTGCATTCTGATTCTTGGTTCTGTTACATTCTTGAATCTTGGCTCTACCATTTATTGGTTCAATGCTTTAATTTGTTACTTTTTCTTGAGACTTGTATATGATTAGCAAGTGCAGGGCTGCAGGCTAATCTGCGACAAACAAGACAAGTTCTGATTTAACAACCACTGACGAGATGGTAGGAGGTCTCTTACAACTCAACATGTTGCGCCGTCGAAGTCAAGTCAATCATGATACTGCCCCCAAAGAATGTTCGCATGAAAAGACCAAGACTTTAATAGAAAGAGAAGCGCTGATCCCACTATGTTTTCTTTGTATGCAACAATTCTTTAACAAGCTTGTTAAGAATTCTAGTTTTCTTTAGTCAATAGCAGTTGTATAATTTTCTAGCTTATAATGATTAATTTGTTTTTATCCTTATTATATTTTGTTAATGCTTTAATTACTGACGGATAACTCAATTATCATTAAGACTTTGCTAGCTAGCATCTACCTCTTCAGTTTCCTAGCTTTAAGATTCTTCAAACAGTGAACTGCCTATCTGTTATTCATATATCAAACAGTACTTTCTTACATTGGGTAGAGTATTCTTTGTACTTTCTTACATCTTTTAAAAATATTTTTGTTGTTAAAAAAAGTTATTCATATATTCATTTTAAAATTAAGACTCTTCAAAAAAAATTATGATATCATTAAATGTGTGTTTGGTAGGATGAAAAGAAAGAGAGAGAAAAGAAAATTACAAAAACTAATGAATTAAAATTAATTCAAGTTTATTAATTGGTTTTCGTAATTTTCTTTCCTCCTTTTTTTCGTTAGGTCAACGTTGTGTATCCTCATTTGGTGAGTTAATGGCAAACTTGGTAATATCAATAGTAGTACTATTAGAGCAACTCCAATGCAGCTACTTAGAGCATCTCCAATGATGAACTTCATCTAATAGTATTTTGTGGGTCCCATTAAGCCATATCATTTTAAAGTAACTTACTATTTTTTTTTCCATTGGTGCAACTCTAAACAATTTATATTGGGTCCCACATATTTACATATTTTAATTGCATTCAATTTTAAAATATTAATTTTAGTGTGAAATTCTCCAAGCCAAAGGACCGTCACTTTCTGACACAACGGTTTTGCCAGGTGAAAGAATGGTTGTGCCAAGTTGTAGGACTCCAATGCATAACTTGGGCAATTTGCTTACTTTTTGTATCTCCAACTGGCAGACACAACCAAAGTTCGAGCCGCTGGAGTTGCTCTTAGTTTTGTGTTTCAATTTTTTCAGCTTTGGAGTAGATATGGGTGGAGTTTTTGTTGCTTACAATGTTGTGTCGGTTACTTTATGAAGCAATGAAAACTACTGTTTATCATTAAAAAATAATAAAGCTTTATTACAATCTCAATAGAAATTCACATATGAGAAATACAAAGAAAAATTTGAAAATTAATTAATTTCAATTGCATAAAGATAAATAGAAACAAACATAAAAAAATGTTTTCTAGTGTTTTTATTTGATTAATTTGTACTTATCTTTTTGTAATAAATAAATGTTTTGAAATAATCGACTAATTTTAATTTTCAATATGTTTTACTTATTTTTCTTAATTGCACCCTCTAATTAATATATTTACACTATTTTCAATTCTTAGTTTGTGTGAATTCCATTTGAGTCGACTTATTTTTGAGTTTATGTAAAATTGTTTATATAAATAAATAAATTTTTATATATTATTAGTTTTTTAAGGTAGTTATATGAGAAAGTAATATGTGAAGATACAATTTTTTTTTGGGTTAATAGGCTTTTACCCCCTGCAAAGTAGGCGAGTTTTGCGTTACCCCCTGTAATTTTTTTTTTAGATTATCCCTTGCAAAATTTATTTTTTTTGTTTTACCCCCTTTTGGTGACGTGGCAGGAAAAAAAATAAAATAACCGATTTAAAAAACAACACTTTTTAAATCGGTTGAACAAAATAACCAATTTAAAAAGTGCATCCAAGGGGGTAAATCAAACAAATAAATTTTGCAGGGGGTAATCTCAAAAAAAATAATTACAGGGGTAAAGACCTATTAACCTTTTTTTTTTAATGAAAATTTGTGAACTAACATAAAAAAAAATATTTGCATAAACTATTTTTATAATTAAAAAATAAGTCAAATATTTGCCTAGAATTGTATGCTTAAAATTTTATAGGACTAAAACATAAAACTTATTTTATAGGATTTAAAAAATAAAATTTGATAAATATTTAACAAAAAATAACTTATTTCCCAAAAAAAAAAAAAATTATATCCACTTTCTTCAACGAAAGGGAACACTGTAAACAAGGAGAACGAAGCTTTTCTTCCGTAACCTTTGCCGCCACTATCTCCGACGACGACGACATGAAACCTCCTTCCACTCTTTTCCTCAAAACTCATATTCCTTCTTCCATTTCACTCTTCAAATTCTCCAAAGGTAAACTCTTCAAATAGCTTTTTCTCTTTCTTCATTTTTGCATATTCATTTCAATATCAATGTCCATTATTATAGTTTGATTATAATTAAGCTGAGTTCATAATAATAATGCAGGAACACAAAATGCTAAATTGCTTCCAAATTTGTGCTTCTGTAAGAGTATTCAAACTAGTTCATATGAAGTTGCTAAAGGAAGTTATGTTCCCACTCCCACTCTTGAGCAAACAAAAGAAAATAATACAATGGTATGTGTTGCTTTCACACACTTCTTTATTGGAATTTGGAAATTATTTCAATTATGACAAAAAATAATGAATCAATGTTTTTTTTTTTGGATAGGCTAATGTTATTATATTATTAGTTGTTGGTGAGGGGACAAAAAGATTAGATTTTTATAAGGTTTGCTAATTAAGGTGCGAACTATGTTCGCAAGTTAAGTTGCAAGCAGGGTGTATTTTGATAATTTTGCAGGGTGTGCAAGAAGATATAGGGGGCATGAAAATAAATTATCTCTTTGTAATGCACCTGGGGTTTGAACCTCGGTCCTTTAACCCTTAGCTCAAACCAGTTAAGCTACCTAACCCCGCTATTGTTATTATTTTTGTTGTGATGTTAGTATTTTCTCCTTCACCTGGCTTTGAATCTCGTTCTTTTGACTCCTTCCACCCTTAGCTCAAACTAGTTAAGCTAGTGAACCCCGTGAAAGAACCAGTATTGGAGATGGAGACGAGTTAAGACTTAAGATGTCTTAATCTAGAGATAGATGGCTTGGTCACTTTTTTGATGAATTAAATTTGCCTTTCTTGTTTTATTTTTTCTATTAATTTTCATTGCAAAATAGTCTCCAAACAAGAATTGATTCTCTATTGCTAAATTCATGATGGCAAGCTGAAGTTGTTGATAAGGAGAAAGCATTTCTTTGTTGTTTGGTAGCTCAGCGGAATGTTTGGTTCAGGAGAACTGAGCGAGGAAACAGACCAAGTGCAGAGTTCATTAAATGCTTTCACCTCACAGGCTCTATACTTGGGAGACTGTGTGCTATGCCATTGATTGGTTAAACCTAGAGCCGACTTTCTAGGTCAATAGGCCAAATGGGTGAAGGAGGTTTAGAGTATGTGTCCGCAAATCCACATGGCACCTCTTGCGCCGTAATATCTCCATTTCCCTCACGCTTTTGTACAATTCTTCAATCATTGGATTCAGGAAATATCTTGGGATTTGTGATATTTCAGTTTTATGGGCCTTGCCCAAATATGGGGTCGAGTTTGACGAATAGGGTATAGGGAGGATTTAAACACCTGACTTTGCAGGGTAGACCTAGGATTCACACATGTGAACAGTCGCAAACAGGATTAATAGGAAGTGACTGTAGTAATCTGCTCCTCTAACACTCTGTTCTTGTATCATGTTATTTCAACATTGTTTAAGCTTCCTTTATACTTTGGAGTAACCTTTAAGGAAGTTTAGTGGATAATTGATTCATGCCATTACTTTGCACACGTAGGGGTAGGAATATAAATATTTTTATCGCATCCTTGTGTACATTAGATTTTTAGGTTTATCTGGGATATATATTTTATATATATTTGTGTTTGAACTGGTTGAATAGCTTTGGTGTTTTGATGTATCTTGCAAGACTAACAGAAGCCTAATTGAGAACACTGGAAATGGAAGTTAGTTTGGTTAAAGGAAGTAGAGGAAGATTGAAGAAAACTTTAGGAGAACCAACTTAATAAACCTTACTCTATTTATTAATTGGAAATCTGGTTTTCGATAGAAATAAGTAGCATTGTTTGTTCCTTGAAGCTGACCTCACCTAATGAGATAAAGTTTTGTTTATGTTGTCTGTTTCTTTTCTTGTTTTTTGATGTATAGTGGGAATTGTTGTCTCATATGGACATTGTTAGCAGCCAACACTCGGTGGGATTTAGTCCCACATCGGATAGATAGGATTCTTGATAAGAGTTTATAAAGGGGAGGCAATCCTCACCTTACAAGCCGGTTTTGTAAGGATGAGTTAGGTCTCGATATTCGTGACATGGTATCAGAGCCTATCAGGTCTATCGTTGGGCTTCCTCCATCGTCCACGCTTCAGGCCCATTCGGGCGGGCTGAAGCGTGAGGGAGGGTGTTAGCAGCCAACACTCGGTGGGATTTAGTCCCACATCGGATAGATAGGATTCTTGATAAGAGTTTATAAAGGGGAGGCAATCCTCACCTTACAAGCCGGTTTTGTAAGGATGAGTTAGGTCTCGATATTCGTGACAGACATTATATTGAAACAATACTTAATTGACAGCAGAGAAACAGAGAAGGGTGCTCTTGAACATAATCTTATTGTTAAGACTTCTATAGTTAATATATTTTTAAAATGTTATTCTTGACCACAAACTCTTGGGCTATTGACTGTATGTGATTATTCGATTTCTACTTTATTTCAAGGATGCTTCATTTTCTCTGTTTTTGTTTATACTTTTTTTAACATGTTTATATTTGTGATATTAATATCGTCATATTGTTATATTTTGGCTTTAACCTTCCCAGCATCCATGTTTTCATTTTTTTAATCTATTATCTTATCTCTTATTCCCTCTTACAAGTGTTTTTATGGTGGTCTGGAGAAAGATTTACTAGTGTTCCCATTTTAACATTCAAATTGCAGGAAAAGCCATCTAGAACAATTGAATCTATTGGAGCATTTCAAAAGCTGCCTGTAGTGATGCCATCTATTGACATTCTGGGGTCAGCACTGAGGAAGGCAAGGAGGGTTTCTGCAACAAAAGGTTCTTGGCTTTTGTTCTTCAATCCAAAATAGACATTTCTGTCTGTGTCCTAAACCTTGTAGTTGACCCTAATCTTTTAGCTGGCACAAATTGTAGGAATTGTCAATATTGCAAAAAGAGAGAAAAACAAAGGCGCAAAACAACTTGACGCATTGATGAAAGTATGTTGTTAAAACTTCTGAACTTGTCATGATTCAAGCTATAATATCTACTTCAACTTCAATTCTCCATTTTATAAAATAGCATGTTGCAAAAGTTAAAGTTAAAGTTAAAGCTCATATTAGGAACTTGCAGTTCCATTGAGGACGTATGTGGAGAATTTTCCTAATAAAACACATCTTCATCCTTACGAAAGGTCTCTTATTGAGCTGACGCTTGGAGATGGGTACTATGAAAAGGTATGTTAGAACAATTTCAGTGCAGCACTGAACTTGTGTTTTTTACTAGCATTTTCCCTTAATTTTTTATGGCCATATACTGTTTTGACTATTCATCATTCCCATTTTAAAAGGCCGCATGAATAGTCGAATACTTACAAACTTGTTTTTCAGACATTTTTCTAATTGCTGATATAAAATTGTTCACAGGTGCTAGGGAAGGTAGATGGTTTGAGGAAGAGGGTAGTATCTGTTGGAAAGGAACATGCTTCACTCTGTGCTAAGGTTTTATCTAACAATTTACCTTTTGATTTTGACCTATTTTTTTCTTGGTGATTTTGGTGTTTTCATTCTTGAAAATGCTATCTGCATGGATGCTTAGTGGGAAAAACTAGGAATCCTTTTGCTAGGTCTAGATATCAATTTGATTTGTTTTTGTTGAAGGTATGAATATCTTATCTTCACATTTATATGATTTTATGATCTTTAAAATTGTTCAAAGAGATCTTTCTATGATTTTTATACTCTCACTTGTTTCATTCTAATGGCAAGTAGCGTTGCCCATGTTAGTCTTTTATTTTTTCTGGAAATAAATTCTTTTGGATGAAGAGTTCTGATGTCTCTTTATATAATTATCTTTTTAATTTGGTGATTTTTTTATCCTTTGCTCTAACTTATAACCTTCCATGTGACAGTCTACGACAAAGCGAGAAGCAGAGGAAAGATTAATTGAGGTGAGGTGTATATCTTGTGAATGAATATCTGGTTTCTAATTTCTCTGATTTCACAATATGTTGATTTTGTGCAGGGGATTAAAATAATTGAAGATAGTTTTGGTCGAGAACGGAAAGTTGTTGACGATTTGTTAGACATAGCGAAGGTAATATGCTTTCAAACATAAGAAATCCTTGTATTGTATGTGTGTCTGTCTGTCTTTTGTTTTTTTCATCCGTGCACTTTGTGTAATATACATATCACTATGCTTACTTGGGTGATCAGTGAATTTTTTTTTCTTCAATTATTTTCCACCTGAGCTTAATCCATATCATCTACCTGATTTCTGATAAATATTTCAGACACTGCGGGCAATGCCTGTAATTAATTTGGAAACACCAACTCTCTGCCTTGTTGGAGCCCCTAATGTCGGCAAATCTTCTTTAGTTCATGTACTCTCTACTGGCAAGCCTGAGGTATGCAGCTGAATTTGAATATTTCTTTGTTAAACTCCTTACATACACTGTTTTTATTTTAGGCTTCTTAGATGGCTTGAATTGAAATATTGATCTTGTTAAGGTAACAAGTTCTTAGAAATTGTGTTTCATGCATCTCTCAAAAGATTTAACACTTGAAAATATCAATAAGGATGCAATTTACCTTGGTTGAAATTGCCACGGTAGTTCAGAAATGCAAGTAAACTGATATAGAATTGCCGACAATAACTCATAAGTCGTAACTTGGTATACCAATATTAAAACCAAATTTGGAGTTTAGAGTGTTAGATGCAAATATACTACTATAAATTTAAAACAGTTTTGATGCCATATCAATAGATTACTGATCTACCCAATTGATGATGATAGAAAAGGAAAAATGGATAGAAAATTACACAAACAGAAAAATGCTTATTGATAGGCCTCAGTCAGGTTGACCAAGATTGTAAATTCTGTAAATTCTTGAGGATGATCTGAGACTTAGAGCTCCTCAACTCTCTCCATTATCCTTGATTTGAATACCTTCCTCAACTAGTCTGATTTTCCTCTTTTTAATAAAATTGCTTCTATAACTAGCTGAATTTGCATTCTGCTGTTACCCTTTTATTCCTCCTCACATTATCACATAGTCACATATACCCTCTCAACGAGGGATCTTTTATCAATTACCCTTCAGAGTTTTAGGAGCAAAACCCCTATTGATGTGTTTTCTTCCTTTTCCTCATATCTCTCCACTACAACAAATATGATATATCAGATCTTTGTGTGTATCCAATTGTTCATCCCCATAGATAAGACCGGGATTTTGATTATAGCTCTAAGATGTGACTGATGTGTTTTTGTTGGGTATTCTTCCACTCATAAAGGTTATAAGTATTTTCACCCTCCATCCAATAAGTTCTTTGTCATAGGATGTAACCTTGATTGAAAAAGATTATTACGCTCAAACTTTTCTTATGGAGAAGAATCTTGGAAAGGTAAAGGAAATACATCTTAGGTTATTTAATCTTCCAAATCAGTTTGAACCACACAAACCCAAAATTGAACCCGGAATTGTGTTGGTGCCTCAACCATCTCCGTCTTCTTTTGAAACTGAACCTAAGTTAATTGAAGGAAATATTCCCAATGAAATTGAGTTTGAAAAGGATATGATTTGGAAAAAATCTGGTGTACAAAAACGGGTCAAAGGTCATTCCAAATTCTATACCTATAGAGGTCCAAGTGTCCAACTCAACTCCTTCAAATATGGTAACAATTTCCGAATTTCTAGCTTTACAGGATGAAACTGAAACCCAAACATCTTAAGATGACCTGGAGAATTGCCATTAGAAAAGAATTGTAAATGCATCAAGTTCCAAATTTCATCATTATTATCCTTTGTTGATTGTTGTCTTTATCATATACTAACATAAGCTATATTAAATACAACAAATGTTTTCCTTTGGGCTTCAGCGGATCTACTTAGTTGTAGAAGATATGAAGATTCCGCTATCCATATAATCTTTTCTCATGGTTTCTCTTTTCCTCTCTACCTAACATTTCAGATTTGTAACTATCCCTTCACAACAAGAGGAATTCTTATGGGTCATATTATTTTTGACCATCAAAAGTTTCAGGTTAACAATATAATCTTTGACTTGTTTTATTTTTTGCATAATTTCTCTTCTAACTAAACATCACATAGTTGTAATTACATACCTTATATGATTGTAGGTAACCGATACCCCAGGCCTACTGAAGAGACATGACGGTAACATTTCAACTTTTTTAGTAGTATTTGTTCATCTTGTTTGGTGAACCTTTTTATATACAAGGTTTTCTTAGTAGAAGATTTTTTTACTCTATTCTTGGTTTTAGGATTTAATTTTCCTAAGATGGGTGTAGTGAAGAGCAGGGTGAAGAATGATGTCCAATTTAATTTACCTTAGTTCCTTATGCTCATCCTAAGCATTAGGAGTGCTACGCATTTGTTATCCGTTAGGATTCTAAGCTGGTGCCTTCAAAGATTGCTAGAAGGTTTGATGGCTGGAAGTGTGTCTAGTCATTAACTATCTCTTATCTAGGCATGTTAATAGTATGGGCTGTTGGTAGATCTTAGTTCTCCTGCTCCTCATAATCATTTCTAATAAAATTGATTTCTTGATGTTTAGTGTAGTTTTAATTTTAACATAACCATTCTAACCTTTTAAAAAATAAATTATTTGGGTTTTGTATTCGTAGATGACAGAAATAATTTGGAAAAGTTGACCCTTGCTGTCCTTTCACATCTACCAACAGCAGTTTTGTATGTTCACGACCTTTCAGGGGAATGTGGGACCTCACCTTCTGCTCAGGTGTGCTTCTATGAAAATTGAATTCTTAAAATAAGCAAAAATTAAATGTGAAATTGATCTTTAAATGGCTATGGAAAAGGGTTATCTTGTTTATTTTTTCATATTTATACTGCAAGACATGATTTCCTTCGAGCTATTCAACTATTCTTCATGGACTGCAGAAAAGTTGTGTTAAACTGAATGTTTTGAATAACTGATAATCAGTGTTATATTTATCTTCTTTAAATAGCTATTAAGAGGGTTTTCTGATTCATTTTTTAAATTTGTATAACATGATTTCCTTTGAACAACTGAATTATTAGTCATGAGTCATGACCTTCTAACTGCTACAAAGTATTATCGAATTATGTACTTGTCTAGAGTCTGTGGCCTTTGAGACGATCGAATTATCCATTTTGACCAAATTTGATAGCATACAGTCATCTGCGACCAACAATTTTCATCATTTGGACCATTGAGTTTGTTATTATCCTTTGGAGACAAATCAAGCTTTGGGATGATCGATTTCTCCATTTAGACCAACTTTGATAGCATACACCCATCTGCAACCAACAGTTTTCTCCATTTCAACCATATATTTGGGTATATCCTTTGGCCACCAATGTAGCTTTGAGACAATCGACTTCTCAATTTGGACCAACTTTGATACCATACACCTATCTCCAACCAACAATTTTCTTCGCTGGAGGAAGAGGAACCAACTCATATGTACCACTAGGTGCAAGAGCCTATATTTAGTCAATTACGGCTTGTCGCCGTCCTGGATGATCAAAATTTCACACATTCTTTAGAATTGAAACAGATGATAATGAAGACAGAGATGAAAAATAAGGAGACAAAAATGATAGCTTAAAAAAATTAGAATTTGTGTCAGGTAGATCGAATACCTTTCCTTAGAGCAATGGAAAAATTAGCATCTATGTTAGGTGCTTTCGCAGTATGAGTGGAAAATTGAGCAAGACATAAGGTAATGTTGGACCAGCATCTTGTACTCGCGGCTCATATGTGACTAGAGGTAGTTGGACCAGTGCTTGTAGTTATATAGTTTATAGTTTATGATGCGGAATAATCATTTGGGATAGTTGGACTTGGTTAAATGCAAAATCTAATTGTAACAGTCGTTAGAGCTTCAAAGTAGTTGATATATAAGACTTACTGAGTAGTTGGTTCTTCTCTAATTTTATATTTTCAGGATAGAAAAATATTGATTGGTTTCTAGCAATAGGTGTGAAGCTAATAATCTATTATAATAACAATTTATTATTGGCTAGAAACAAAGAGTGCCAATAATGATGAATAATCAAGTGTTTCAAAGATAGTTGATTAATTACGATGACCTTGGGCTACCAATTAATCAGAGATATTGACACATAATTTTCATGCTAAAGAAATGTTGACACAAACTCCAATCGTTTTCCTCATTTCAGTGTAATTTGAGATATTGATGTAAACATTTTTGGAGGAATATATAGTACACGTATGCATTTCAAAAATCTTGATTTTTGTTTTGCTTAAGCATTTAAAATTCACGTTTTATATTAATTTAAATATATTTTTATTTGTATAAACTATTCTGGCCATGTTGAGTCCTGATAATTTGTAAACAATGTTGCATTCCCATCTTATCCATGTACTGCATCATGTTTATGTCTTTTAGGTGTATTTGGTTTATAAAAATATCATAGCAATTGTTATCTTTTTAAAATTTGTCTTTTTCGTAAGATGTTTCTTTGATGATGGTTGCTTATGCAGTTTTCAATATACAAAGAAATCAGAGAAAAGTTTCCTGGACATTTATGGCTTGATGTTGTCTCCAAAGCTGATCTTTTGAAGTCGTCTCCTGTGATATATGCAACAGAAGATCGTGATCTCACACAACATGAGCTGGAGAAGTACCTTAAATCAGGTCCTGATGGAGCTATTAATGTGTCTGTGACAACACAGAAAGGAATATTTGAGGTGAGAAAAATCTCTATTACCTTTTCATAGTGTAATGCTATTATGCTGGATTGTATGAAAAAAGTGATTATTTGGCCTTAATTTTATGCTGCTTGAATTGATGTTGGATTGGATTCATGTGTGTATAAAATAGAATGCGCTAACATCTATTTTTACTGATAATTCAGTTAAGTTAATCCTAGCCAAGCTCAAAAAAACTCCCAAGTCATAACCCTAATTAAATAACAATAAATTTGTAAACTTGGTGAATAGAGACGAAACAACTTCTTAGATTGCTTCCTGAATAGAGACTATATGATTCCACATTATATTCTAAAACAATTAAAAATACACTGAAGGGTATATTATTATATTCAACAGATATTTTATAAGAAATTAATAAATTGGTGCTAAAAACGACTATAGATTAAATGATAGAACAATTTTGCCTTCTTAATCTTTAGTTAATTGAAGGGTCATTTTGAGATGTGCGATAATGGAGTAGAGAGCTCCATGTAGAAGCATATTTTGGGTCATTTTCTTTGCAATCTCTAACTAGATGCTGGAAGACATTACTTGATGTGCTAAATATATAGGGTGGCCTTAATTTTTTCTGCTTTTCTGCTTTTTGAGTTTTGTGGAGTATGGCCAAAGTTGATTAACTAGTTTGGTTATTGTGTAGCTGAAGCAAAGAGTGCATGAGCTGCTTAATTTGCAGATGACCAAGATCAAAGATGTAAGCAACAATCAAGAGAAGTAAAAGTTTTTTTTTGCTGGGAAAGAGAATTGATAGTTGCCACTCTAAGGGTATATCAAGTTTATGAAGAAATTTTTTGGTCAATTTGGAGGGGCACAAATTTCCATTTGTAATATAAGTTAAACAAGCATTCTATGGCCAGCCTCCAAACTGGAAAACTAGCAAAACTGCAAAAGTGATTTTAGGCTCTAGTAGTACTGTCAGCAAGGAATTAGGCATTATAGAGCGGGTAAATTGAGGGGTGACACTCTGAATCTTGCAGAAAATTGATTGGTTACAGAAAAGTGTGATTGAGATTTTATTTGTTTCAACCATATTGGACCATCTTTAAGAAATAAGAAATGCTTGTTTCTTGCTTGCCTTTCAAGTCCATCTAGGACAATTACTTTTGGTGCCCTACCGTTTTTGGGGCGCCCTACAAAATTATAAAAATATCCACATATGTTACTTAAGTCACGGACACCCCTTAAAACATCCTATCAGGTTTTATTTTTATAACGTCTGCTACTTAAGTAACAAAAGGATAAAATCGTCATTCAGTAGGGCGTGCGTGTTAACATGTACATGTTAACTTGGGTCATGTTAACATGTACATGTTAAGATGACAAAAATAGTTTTCCCATCTAGTATTTTGGCATTTGTTTTATTTTAGTTGGTTGTAACTTTGATGTATCTCAAATCCATTGTTAATTGCCATCATTAATTACTTTTCTTTAACAACAAATATTAGTATTATTAGTATTATGTTGGAATTGAAGATGGAATATCTAGCGCTAATCCGTCAGAGCCAACAATCATAAACGAAACTTCTCAATCTAAGTTTCATGGTGATGATTCAATTGCAAGACCAAAACCATCTTTGTCGGTATCCATGATTCAATTGAAAAATAAAATGGTGTTTTTTTCAATCAAGTGTATAGAAAAAGAGAGATAGAACACGATTAACCTACAAAAGAAGAAATGTCAGTATCCATGATTTGAGCTTTTTTGAACTGTTTGAAGAAAAGAAAACCATATTTGTCATCCATAGAAGTATAAGAAAAAGATGGCAAAGATGGTTCTAATTCAAACTCATTTCTTATACTTCTATGGATGACAAAGATGGTTTTGAGGGGCAAGAACTTAAGGTCTTTTTTAATGTGGAGAAACAATTGCTAGTAGTTCAACTCTTGAACTAATATAAGCCTGTAGTTGAGAAAATTGATGCTTCCATATCCCTAGGAATTAGCAATGAAATAGATATGTGATAAAAGCATCAATTTACTCTGTTAAAGTATTATATTGATTCAAGAGTTGAACTATTACCGTTTGATTCTCCACATTAAAAAAGGTCATATCATCTTCCCCTTTAGAACTATCTTAATTTGGGATTCATAGTAGTATAAGGAATTAGTTAAATTAAAAAAACTTAAAGGTAGTAAAATATTTGGGTGAAAGATAGACAGAGGGTTAGAAGTGTGTTTGTTTGTGTTGTGCATAAGCATCACACATAAAAATCAATGCCTATTTTGATGATAATTAATTGTAATTTCTATTGTTCAACAACTATCTCTTGCCAATAGCAACACTAAGGTTCAAATACTATATTGGCCCATGATTTACATACTTTATGAAATCTTCCATATTTAACTCCAAATATTTAGACAACTCAAAGTATGTGTTTAAGAACTAAAATTAGTCAATAAATATTATATTTTTACAGCCATTATTACATATACAATACTTCCTCCGTATGACAATATAAGTTATTTTAACACTTTTACGAATATTAAGAAATGTAATTAATATTGTATGGAAAAGAGAAAATATGAGTTAATTTACAGAATTGTCCTTTATTTATGATAGGGAAAAATAAATTAAAGTATTGAAAGAAGATATAGTAATAAATAGTTAAGGGTATAATAGAAAAAATAGCATTAAATACTTTATTGGTAATGTAAAACGGCTTATATATTTTGGTATAAATTTTTTTCTCAAAGTAACTTATATTGTCAGAGGAAATAGTACTTAGATACACGGTCAAAATTCAACTTGACAAAGGTCATCAAACTATAGGGTTCCATTGTCAAGGACAATTATTGGGTCTGTTTGGTAACACCACCAAACTGACTTATAGCTTATGTCTTATAGCTTATAAGCTAAAAGACCTGTTTGGTAACAGTCTTTTTTACACTGACTTATAGCTTATTTTACTGACTTATGACTTATTTTTCAGACGCTATTTCAATTAGCTTATGAGCTTATAGCTTATAGCTTATTATTTTTTCTTCCATTTTTACCCTTATTATTCTAATTAAAATCCACATTTACCCTTTATAACTTATTATCATTATAATTTAAATTTAAATAAGTATAAATATACTTATACTATATGGTAACGTTGCTATAAGCTACAGCGTGTTAATATTTTTACCAAACGTGTTAATATATGTATGTTACAAAAAAGCACAACGTGTTACAGTAATATTTTTTGATTTAGAACATGAATATGTTTATATATATATAAAAAAAAAGAATATGTTGATTTTTTTTTACGCAACATGGATATGTGATAATAAAGAAAAATAGAACATGAATATAAACATCCCTCATAATTTACCTTGATTATGCTATATATATTGTCAATATACTTTATTGTTATTTTTTTTATAAAGTATATAAAATGAAATGAAAATAATTTTTTTAAAACAAATTAACTTATAAAAATTAATTTAATAATAATATATGAAAGATATTTTTTTAAAATATTAAATTAAATTAATAAATTTTAAGTATCTATTAATTTGATATAAATTTTATTAAATTAAGAATGTCCTTTTATGTCATTTTATATTTATCAGTCAGTTAAACAGCTAAGTTTACCAAACACTTCAATTAGCTTATCAGCTATCAGTCATCAGCTATAAGCCATCAGCCATAAGTCATCAGCTATAAGCTATAAGTTAGCTTATCAGCTAACAGCTATTTTTACCAAACAGAGCCATTAAGTTCTTCTTAGTTAGGAAGTCCAATTCAAAATGTTTTATAGTAGTAGATTAAATATAGTAGATGCATTTGTATATTCTTTAATCTTTATCAACTTTTAACGGTTTTCTTAAGTATCCAATGCATGCATATTCTGATAAGTACTCCACCATTTTCAAGGACATTGAATCAAGTTCTTGTTAGGGAGCCCAAGTGCATCATTTTCAATACACATCATTCAAAGATCGTAAAGAAAAATCAAAGTACAAGCAATAATTACCGATTTTAGGAGGTGATGACATTTGGTCATATGAATTTTTTTGGTAATATTTTAGTAATTTTTAGGCATAGTTATGAAAATTTCTCTTTCCACCTGCATTTTTTTTTTTCATCTTTTTAGCACGTAAAAAATTTTAGAAAATATATTCTGAAGTTTTTTTCTAGTGTAACTTTTACTGACATTTTTGGAAAACAATTTACAAATTTTTTTTTCGTGCTAGGGGTAAAACAGAAATCGGGGCGTAATTTTTTTTTTAATGATATACAAAAGTTGACCGAAAAGTAGAGACCAAAAATCATGATAGAAAATATTTGAGGGACCAAAACTTGTTGAAATACTTTATAAGGACTAAAAACGAGATATTTATAGGGACTAAAAATATATTTAACCCTTTCTTTTTTGGTATTTAACCCTTTGTGAACCAGAGGAAATGGCTTCTAGTAATCTAGAGTTTATTCGCGAGGTAAGTAAAGTCAGATAAAAAATTATTTCTATCAGAAGTTGAATTCGGGTTCTTCGAACAATTTCTCCTATGAGAAGTTTATTTACCACTCACTACAAGAAATAAGATTTTTGGCAGCGACTTTTTTTGCAGCGACATCCAAGTTGTTGATAAAAATATACATATAGTAACAATTAATTAAAGTTGTTGTTATAAGTTAGTCTTTTTCTCAACAATTACATTATCGCTGGGAAAAGTTAATTATCTCAACAATAATTATTATTGTCGCTAATAGTATAACTTTTTTGCATCAACCTTGTAAAGTCGCTGGGAAACCACTCAATTACTATTTTTTATACTATCTTTTATCGTGGTTTCTGTTCCTATTTTTATGCGTAGTTTTCTTTTAACTTAAAATTATTATTTTTGTTACTATTTTTATGTTTTGTACTCCCTCCGTTTCTTTTTAATTGTCTTTTTAGAATGATAACATCAAATTAAGGAAGTGTATTTTTGCACGTTATCTTCCTATTATACATTCGTTTTAATCCCCCAATAAATTCTTATTTTTTTGCCCACACTTTCTCTTTCCAATAAATTTAATATATTAAATACAAAAAAAAAAACAAAATTTAACATGTTATGTACAAACAAAAAAAAAATTTAAAAAAAGAAGATTTAGTTTTCCAAATATATAGCATTAATTGGTTTTATGGAAAAAGATAAGAGCAATTGACAAAGGGTATAATTGACAAATCATACCCATAAAATACAAAAAGGACAATTAAATAGAAACGCTAAATAGGATAATAAAAGACAATTAAAAAGAAACGGAGGAAGTATTATTTTTTTAATAATTACATTTAAGGATTGAATATTTAAAATATTATCATACTTGATGAGAACAAATTAAGTTTTTTTAGTTCCTTTTAATATATTATTAATAGAATAGAAATACATTATATTAATTTGAATATAATAAAGCAAGATGATTCTTTGACAAGTTTTTCATTTGCCATCTAATGAGAATGCTTACTATTTTTAAAATTGCTATTAATAGTAATATTTCTATGACTATCTTTAATTATTTTTTAATTATTTAATTTATTAATTTTTTTTGGTTTACTATTTAATTTATTAATTTCTAACTACTCTATTTTATATTGTTAATTATTAAATAGAATAATTAATTTAGGAGAATTAAACGAAAAAGGTTCATTTTTTTTTATGTTATCTATTAATTAAAAAGAAATCATGTTATTTGGGATTTGAGATACACATGATCTTTTTTTTGTTTGTTTTTTTTTTATTTTTTATATGCAATGTTAGTTGTTTTTTGTTTGTTTTTTAATACTAACTAATTTTTTTTTGTTAACCGCAAATTTTATTAAAAAGCACTAATTTGTACAAGGAGTACCAATTAGGCCAAGCAAGATACAAACATAAAAACCAAGGCCAAGGAACAACTACAAAACAGCAAGGCCAAGAACGAAACAAACAGGGACCTGCTACTAACAAACCAAACTAACAGCAAGGCCAAGAAATAACTATAAACAGGAAAAAAACGAAAGGGCTATAGCAGCGGCCGAAACACCAACAGTAGCAGCAAGACTAACATCCATAGGCCTAAAAAGGTTCAATTGTCATCTATTAATTATTTTTTTACTAAATCTATTAATTAAATAGAAATTATGTTATTTGGGATATGCATGGTTTTTATTCTATTTTTATTTTATTTTATTTTTTTGGTAAAGTTCTATTTTTATTTTATACTAATTGGATATTTTAGTATCGTGTGTTTTTAGTAATTGAGATATGCACAAACTTTGATCTCACGCGTGAAAACAATCAACACAGTGCCACTTTACTTCCAAATTCCTTTCTCAAGACAAACCCTTGAATGCTAATTTCTCTTCTCTCAATCCCTAATCATCCCATCATCAATCAATGTTATTTCTTCTCCCAATTCATATACAATGGAATCGTCACTCCTATTTTCCAGGTAATTTATTTCAATTTTAGTTTATCTTACCTATATAAATAGGATCAGATTTATCGATTCTCGTTCACCCTTCTTCTGGTTTGTTCATCTCTTTATTGAGGAAGAAGATTTTTATCCATTAAATTATATGAATGATGGTTCTGAAGTCTCTTGCATATGAGTTTTCTATCAATTTTATGTTTTTATATCATAGTATATTGCATCAATCACTTTTTATGTTTGCATATTAGTCTCTTGCATATGAGATTTCTATCAATTTTTATCCAACTTTCCTTACTTTCATTCAAGCAAAGGTCACAACTTTGACGAGGTTTATGCGGTGTGAGCGTGCACTTCGATGATAGCCTCAAGGTACATATATTTTACTACTTTTTCTATTTCATATTATTATAGCGTTATATAATGCACCTATTAGTTTAAATCATAGTATATTGCATCTATTATTGTATTTCATAATTTCATAATATTATGGATAGTTACTTACTAATTATTGTTATAATAATTCATATGTTACTTTTTTTTTGGTACAAGAATTCATATGTTACTTTAATTCATAATATAATAGATTGCTTTTTTCTCGCATTAATCACTTGCATCTGAATAGTCATTACTAAAAGAAAAAGTCACCGTTTTCTTTTTAAGTTTTTTTTTTTTGAGTTTGTTGTGCTTTTTAGGTTTGTTAAGCTTTGTCACACAAATGGAGATTTTAAACAGTTGTTCCTGTGAGTTGAGTTATAACAAGCTTATCTGACTAATTAAGAGATACAAAGAAGGGAGTTTGCGAATGGAGACCGTGTTTGCAACTTTTTCGAGTAGGAAATATGTTGTAACAAGTTTGTTCCGAGTAGGAAGCTTATCTGACTATATTTTAAAGATTGATTTGTTATCATTAGATTGTTATCTTTAGGAATTATATTATTATGATTTTTAAAATACTAGTTTGTTATCTTTAAATTGATCTCTTTCAAAAAATATATTGGGAAATAAATTTGTTGGTTTATGTTGTATATCTTTTATAGTTGGAAAATATAATTCATTCCAAAAATTTTTGTTGTTGAGGTAAAAAGGATATAACAATAATTTATATTGTTAACAAAAAATAACTATTTCACTGCTAAAAACACTAGTTATAGCAGCGGCATTAATTGTCCTTGAAAAACAATTTTTTCCGTTGCGAAAAACACTTTTTTTGCCAGCGACAATAATTGTTGCAAAAAAACACCAGTTATGACAGCGACAATAATTGTTGCAAAAAATCACTAGTTATGCCAGCGACATTAATTGTTGCTAAAAACACTAGTTTTGTCAGCGACATTAATTGTTGCTGCAGAACACTAGTTATGGCAGCGACATTAATTGTCCTTGCAAAACTTTTCGCAACGGCACTTATGCCAACGACATGCAGCAACAATTTTTTCGCTGCGAAAAATACTTTTTGCAGCAACTTTGTGTTTTTGGCAGCGACATTTGTCGCTGCCAAAAACGATATTTCTTGTAGTGACTTGAGCTTAGTGTTTTGGTTTAAGGTACTTAATTTCTATTAAGCTATTAAACTAACCTTCCAGTATTGTTGTCTCTTTTGCTCTCCATGCTGAATCGATGGGAGTTATCTTGGCAATTAAAATTGCTTTTGATAAACATTGACATCATCTTTGGCTAGGAATTAATTTACAGCTATTACATTGGTTTTCAAGCAAACTCACATTATCCTTTGTACTCTTCACAACAGATGGCGGAATTGCCTGCATCTTGCACTAACTGATTTCAAAATCACTCACATTTTCATACAAATGAATTGTTGTGTTGATAAAATGGTAAACATTAGTTTATCTACAAATAACTTCACCCGGTGGAATAACTTGTCTAACTTTATTTGGAATAATTTCAATCACAACACTAGGTTTACCTTTATATATATTTTGTTGATGTTGTTTATGTTTTAATCTTTATTTTATCTCTGTACTCTTTTTTTCACTTCATCAAAGTTATGTCTCATTTGGTTTTCCATAGTGACTATAGTAAGATTTTTAATAATAAGATTCTTATACATTGGATTTTGGTCTAGTCTCGAAAAGGTTCCCTTGTATCTTTTTATTTTAGTTTAATATATTTCACTGTAGTACTTTTTAGGTGGCTTCTTGGGAATAAATACGGTAAAATAATTCTAATATGAAGATTGTAGTTTATGTTGATAAAAATGTTTAAAATATCAACAATGATATATAGTCTTTTTGATCTAAAGATTAACACTCGTCATAATTTTTAAAATTGAAAAAAAATATTAATTGATGCTAGTTTAGTTATACAATTGAGAAATAAATATGTATATGGTATTAAACCATCATCATTAACGGTGTGTTTGGTACGGGTGAAATACAGACGAGAGAGAGAGGGGCGAGAGAAATAGAAGAGAGAAAGGGAATCTCTCTTGCTTGGTTTAGCAGAGAAACAGAGGCGAGAGAAGATTTATGGTGGGACCCATATCATTTTTCAGTCTTCGCAACACAGCGAAGAAATAGAGAAGAAACAACCAACATTTTTGTTCTTCCATTCCTGCCCTTTAACAGATCTGCATATAATTAATCCAAAAAATCTGAAATATTGGAATTGATAGTTTAAGAACTACAAACCAAGTTGATGATGCAAAAGCAACAGCTTCTCCATCACTATTGCAAAGCATTTTTTAGCCGCTTCCAAAGCACAGTTGCGGCAATCCCCTCCCCAAAGCTACGTCCAAGATATGTGGATCTTGTTTGGAAGCTTGTTGAATTGCATACATATTTGGACCACGTTGCCCAATTTTATGGCTGGATCTCAAATTCCCAATTCTAGCATTTTAATATTTTTTTATTTATTCTCGTAAAAAAAGTTTTTTTTTTTATTGGAAGGAGATTTATCATACGGTGGGTGAATACTTTTTTATAGATATGGATGAATAAATAAAAGTTATAAGCACCGTTCTTTTTGTTTTTTTAATTAAAATCATTTTTATGAAAATTTTATTTATTTATTTATTTTATAAGTAGGAACACAAGTTTTTATTTATTCATTTTAATGTACTTTTTTAATGAAAAACAAATAGGGGCATTATTGTACTTTTAAAATTAACCAATATTTCCCTCTCTTCTATTTCTCTTATCTTTCTCTTATACCAAACAATACTACAAATCTACTCTATCTCTCACATTTTTCTCTCTTCTCATATTCTCTCTCACCTTTTTCTCTCTTCTCAATTTCTCTTTACAACCAAACAAAGGCTAAGTAACTGTTCAAGCCGTAAAAAAAGAAAAAAAGGATTATGACTTTTTATTTCATAAAAATATTGTTGACAGTTAAAGTTCTAATAATTTTTTAATAGCATTTGTTATACCGATAAAATTGTATTGTAGGCATGAACATTTTTTGAACTAAAATACAAACGATAGATGACAAAAGTTGCACAATATGACGTAGAACATTTCCTTGGCACAAAACACAAATACTAGCTAGTAGTACTAGTAGCTACAAATTAAAAAAGGCTAAATTGCACTTTTGGCCCCCTATATTTTAGAAAATTGTAATTTTGACCTTCTAAATTTTAAAATAGCACTTTTGGCCCCCTATATTTTAGAAAGTTGCGATTTTGGCCCCCTATGTTTCCATCTCTATTAGAATTGAGTTTATAAGAATTTAATTTTGATCTTTCTATCATTTTATGAAACGAGCTATTCATAGAGTAATTTGACAACAATAAAAGGATGTATGCAAGCAATCAAAATACCAAAACTATGATGAAATTGCATATTTGACACTGTTGCAAGTTGAGTATGTAATTTATAATAAATCCGTAAACTGAATTAATTAATAAGGACAAAAGTTAGTTTTGATATGGCTTAACTCTAATTTGATGTATTAAACTGAAACAAATCAAATTAATTTACTTAGTTGGTAATGGATTATTATTTTTATCAAATCAAATTAACTCTAATTTTATTTTTGACTGGGGGACACAGTATTACTAATGAATGATTTGTGACTACAAACTTTCTGAAATTAAAGGAGGCAAAGAAATTAAAGTAACAATTTTTTCTTAGGAGAGTGGATATTGACATTAATCTTCAATGTCCTAACAAGATTCGAGAACAAGTCATGTGTTTCTAATGCAGTTTGATAAAATTGTCTGTCCTGTGATGAGGAAAAATATTTCCGACTAATTACAAAGTTAACTCTGACATTTGAACGTAAGATGGCGGTGCAATAGTTTTGTGGATACCCTCCACCACATCCTACTCCTTGCATGGCTGCATTCATTTCAGCTTCCTTGCATTCCTTTTTTTTATTTTTAATTATAGTCCTATAAATCGATGAAAAACAAAAAGCTAACGTGTCGGCTCAATCACTTAAGTGACTTACTACATCAGCGTTGACTTGGTCAAAATTGACCTTTTGCAATATGGGATAAGGATAGAGGATCAAAAGTGCTATTTTGAAACATAGAGGGTCAAAATCGCAACTTTCTGAAACATAGGGGGCCAAAAGTGCTATTTTGAATTTTAGGGGGCCAAAATTGCAACTTTCTGAAATATAGGGGGCTAAAAGTGCAATTTAGCCATTAAAAAATGGGATCAAATGCAAACTTATTTACCAATAAACCATGACCAACATTACATTACGTCAAAAAAAGCTAATACAACATTTACATTTTTTTTTCTTCAGTAGAAAAGATTATATTTTTTTATAAATAAATTAGTGGTTGAAATTTCCCTTTTAAAATAGATAATTAATAGTTTATATTCTTACCAACTAAACCAATCTCATAATAACAAATTACGTTACATTAAAATACAATAAGAGTATGTTTGATTTTAAGGGAAAAAAAGGGAATAAAGAAAAATACGAAAACAAAAACATGATTCAAATTTAGCATTAGTCCAAATTTATTCATTCATTTTTATATTTTCTTTCTTTCCTCATTTCATTATTTCAAACCAAACACATTTACGCTTAAGCATACTAGTACCAAAAGACATGACATGAGTCAATAAACATCAATTTCTAAAAAGTTATCATTATAAAATTTATTAAATTACCATTATAAGTAGGAAAATCTTAAATAGTGACATGAGACATTACTTAAAGAAATCAAATAAAGTAAAAGCATATTAAATTTAATTTGTGTAGTTAATTTTTTTTTGAAAGAAAATACATACTTAAAGTGTAGAAAATGTTACTTTCAATACAAAAATTTTCTTTTTATATCCTTAGTAAACATGACCCTTATAAATAAAATTGGTTAAATATATTTTTAATTCTTATAAAATCACGTTTTTTAAATTTAATATCAATTAGATTTTAATTATAATTTTAGTTCTTCATAATATTATAGCTCGTTAAAATAATCTTTATTTTGATTTTTTTAAGGAATAAATATTTGCAGTTCTTTAAATTACTTCCTATAAAATGTAATAGAAGCTAAAAGTGAATAATTTTTTTTAATAAACTCGTAATTTTACGACGACTCAAAATATATTTAACTCTAAGTAAAATTTTTATTTTTATGATTCAAAAAACAACAAATCCAACCATAAAACACCAACAAAATTATCTACCAAAAAAAACACCAACAAAATTTTGTTATATAAATAGTACACTTAAATTTATTCTCTATATATAACATACATGATTGGTTATTATTGGACAATGTAAATTTTTTTAATTGACGGTGCATAAAAGTTAAACTCTATATATTTTATTTTTGGCTTAAATAAATTTGTTGTTTCTATAAATATAATAAATCTTGATTTTAATTCAAAATGATAAAAATATGATGTTTTCGTCCTCCTAATTTTTGTTTTGTTTTGTTTTTTGTCCTAATAAACATAATTTTGATATGGGATGTAGAAGGAAAGAACATACTTGTAACATAATTTTGATATGTTCTTGACATTTTTTGAACATAATATAAACGTAAGGAAATTTGACATAATAGATAAATAGAATATGGACATATATTGAACCTAAAATGCACATAAAAATGAATATAAATTGTTTACTAGAGGGGAAAAAACAAAAAAGTGCATTTGATACGCTAAAAAATAAGGACTGGACATGACAACTTCTGTTGTACTGTGTTTGATTTTAAAATTGTTACTGGAACTGGACAAACTGAATGCCAAGAGACTGAACAAAAAGCTAAATTCTTGTCCCCCACTGAACTACGGAACAACTTTTTGTCCTCCACACAAATTGTCTAAAATACCAAAATAACATTTTGTCCACCAAACACAGTATAAATACAAGATTTGTTCAACATCTTAAACCTTATCCTGTGTTGTTTTATCTTGTACTGTTCTATCTAATACTTATATTTCGCAGATCAAATGAACCCTATAGCGAACAAAAAATTATTTAATCCTTTATAATTTTTTGTCAACCCTCTCATTTCTTGAGAAAAGGGATTCTGATATTCCCAAATTTAATTATGCCATAGAACATTTTTAAACTCACTAGTTAATATATTTTTTCCTATAATGTTAATAAATGATATAGAATGGAGGGAATATAATATTATCAAAACTTATAATTTGGCGGTAAGTAATGATTTCTCTTCTAGTTTGGCGCCATCATAACACTTTTCTGACTATCTCTCTCTTCTTACACTATCACTTTTTCTTCTTCACTCACACAAAACAGAGATATTAAAAAAACACACACAAAGAGTACCGACATTTTTCTTGTTCTGTTTGTTTCGTTTTTCTTTTGTTGTTTGTTATGGCTGCTGTTTCTAGCGGAACTCGTAGCAAGATGGCTGGTGTTTCTAGCCGAACTCGCAGCAAAAATATTCCATTGTTCGGTTGTCTATCACTTAATCGTTCATCGAAACGGAAAAAAAATGTTGAAGTTGATATGGGTTTGGATTCTATTTCATCTGGGTCTAAAAGAAAGAGGGTCAAAGATGAACCTTTTGTGATGATGGATGGTGTTTCTAGCAGAACGCGTAGCAAAAATGTTACTTTGTTCGGTTGTCTTTCACTTGATGGTTCATCTTTAAAGCGGAGAAAAAGTGATGAAGATGATATGGGTTTAAAATCTGTTTCTGGGTCTAAAGAAAGGAAGGTAAATGAAGACGTTGAAGGGTTGGAGCAATGTGATGAGAAGAAGCTTGAGGGTGATATTGATGTTATAAAGGAAATGAAACGTGATGAAAGAGGTGGGATTGATGATAAAGTTGAAAACTTTGTTGATGGAAAGTGTGATTTGGAACCTGAAAATCCAATTATAATAAGTGTGGGTGGTGTTTCTAGCCGAACTCGTAGCAAAAAAGTACCATTGTTTGATTGTCTTTCACTTGATGGTTTATCTTCTAAGAGGAGAAAGGGTGATGAAGGTGGACTGGTTCTGGGATCTGTTTCTGGGTCTGGAAAAATGAGGGTAAAGGGAGAAGTTTTAGTGGTTCCTGAGAATGATATGGTTATTTCCATCCATGATGATGTTGATGAAGAAGGGTTGGTTCAATGTGGTGAGAAATTGTTTGAGGGTGGTGTTGATGTTAAAAAGGATATGAAAAGTGGTGAAAATGGAGGAAGTGGTGATTTTGCTGATAAAGATGAAAACTTTGTTAATGAAAAGTTTTCAGATAAATCTAATGAAAGTGATGATGATGATGTGGAAGGGTCGGATCAATGTGATGAGAAGATGCTTGAGGGCAGCGTTGATGTTGTAAAGGAAGTTATAATTGATGAAAGTGGAGGAATTTTTGAGATTGGTGATAAAGATGGAAACTTTGTTGATGATGGTGGTTTAGAACCTGAAAACCCAATTACAGTAAGTGAGGCTGGTGTTTCTAGCCGAACTCGAAGCAAAAATGTTCCTTTGTTCGGTTTTCTTTCACTTGATGGTTTATCTTCAAAGAGGAGAAGGAATGATAAAGATGAAATTGCTTTGGTCTCTGTTTCTGGGTCTACAAAAATGAGGGTAAAGGGAGAAGTTTTGGTGGTTCCTGAGAATGATAAGGTTATTTCCATCCATGATGATGATGTTGATGATGAAAATGAAGAAGGGTTGCAGCAATGTGGTAAGATGTTTGAGGGTGATGTTGATGTTATAAAGGAAGTGAAATGTGATGAAAATGGAGGAAGTGGTGAAATTACGGATAAAGATGAAAACTTTGTTGATGATAAGTTTTCAAATGAATCTGGTGAAAGTGATGATGAAGAATTCTCTGTTGATGTTGATGTTGATGATGATGATGATGATGATGATGATTACGATGATGAAGAACTCTCTGTTGATGATGATGATGAAGATGAGAGTGAGGAAAATGAGACCAGTGATGAAGATTTTATAGTTGACGAGGATGATGATGGAAGTTCTCCTTATGTTAATGATGATGATGATGATGATGATGATGATGATGATGATGATGATGATGATGATGATGATGGTAAGGATGATGATGGTGATGATGATGTGGAGGAGGAGGAGAAGAAGGGCTGCAGTGTTGATGATGGTAAGGAGGAGGGTGTGGAAAAGTTGTGGCAAGAATGTGCCATGATGGAAAAGCTGTTGAAAGATAAAAATAGTGAAATTTCTGAGAAGAATAATGAGGTGGTAAATATTGAGAGTAGTCCTTCTTCTGTTAAGAACGACGATTTGGAACATGCAAATCATTCTAGTGTAACAACCTCTGTTCCCTTTGAGAAAAAGGGTTATTTTGAACCAATGAAGGGTTCTTCTTCCAACCTGAATAAAGTATCCGAGAAAAGCAAATCAAAGAGTGCAGGAATAATAAACATGCAAAATGTCAGTGGTGAAGATGATGTTCAAGTTATTGGTTCTTCTAAGCTTCACAAGGGTGAGACAAATAATGCCAAAGCAAAAGCAAAAGCCAAAGATTATGTTAAAGCTAATGACATTGTGAATGTTGATGATTATGATGAAGGAAAACAACATGGCGAAGGTTTAGCTGTTCGAGGAGTTTCTTTGTTTCAAGCAAAACAAGAAAATATGTGGTTTGCAGATACACAAAAAATGCCGGAGAACAAAGGAAGGGATTATAAAGGTAGAGTTAACTTCTGGAATGGTGAGAAGAAGGCAACCGTGGAAAACAATGGTTTAAATCAAAGGGTAAACAGCACACTGTTTATGCGGAAGGAGTTGCGTTTAGCTAAACTCCTTGCTGACTGCTATTGGGGTGACAAGAATGATACCATGAAGAATGATTCAACTCTATTGGAGATCAAGGATATCGCTGTTGATCAGAGAGATACACGGCCACCACCGGTTTGTGTAGAGACACCATCATTGATATGGAGCCTAAAAAAGGTTGAAAAAGTGGAAAAGACTAAAGAGGAGGAGGAGCAGGAAATGTTATGGGATGAAGTGGATACATCCCTTAGAGAATTAGAAGCTGAATCCATGGTAATTCTCCTCCTTTAGAACATTCAAATTTGAACTTTGCATTTTAATTTGTGAACTACAGGACTAGTGCTTAGGCTGGTTTTTATTTTAAATTTAAATTGTTTATATGCTTAAACTTTGGTCTAAATGATATGTATAAGAAAAAATTAGTGTGTTACTATTTGCAGATTGGAAGTTTAGGGACAAATGAAGTTAAGCAAGAAAACAAGGGAAATCGCTGTGAACATGATACTCGTCTCGACGACGAGATTGGTGTATATTGCAGATGGTGTGGTGTGGTTTTCACTGAGATCAAATATATCTCACCACTGGTGGTAAGCACGGTTTCATATTGATTTATGTAAAATAACTTGGTTAATTTTTTATCTTGATTAGTGAAGTTTGAACAAACTGCTATTGCTCCACAATATGCAATTTAATGCAAAGTGTTGTCTAACTGTGGCTAAAGTGGTAATTTGAACAAATCGCTATTTTTGCAATTCGCCATTGACAGACTGATTTGCATAATTTTGTTTTCTCAAGATAAGTAAAAACTGAAGAACAAAATAAGGATTAATATGCTTTATGGAATTATGCTGTCATTTAGTTTCCATGTTGTAGTGGAAAACAACCTTAGTTGTTTTATGTATCTGATTTGATTATGCGATTCGATGATAGGAGGCACCGAGGCACTGGTTGTTTTATGTTTGTTCTGGTTTAATTATGCGATTTTTTTCATAGGAGGCACTGCTGTTTGCATCTTTGGTTTGATGTTGATTCATATGAAAACTAGCGTAAAAAACTAAATTGCTTAATCTTTGAAGCACCGACACCGACACAGATACCAAACAGGGCACTGACATGTAGATATCGGTAATAATTCAAAATAATATAAGTGATTCAATATAACTATGTGTCGATATCAGACACTGTCGCACCTTGTGTTGAAAGTATTTGAGTTCTGTTTTTTTATCTTTCTCAGGTTATAGGCACTAACTAACTTTTGCATACTTGTGTCGTACATGCACAGGTGGATCGATTTCCCTGTGAAGGTTCTGGAAAAAGAACTTCATTTGATGATTCAGTTAACACGTCACTCTTTGATGGATCTCAATTCAATGTTTCCGATGAAGAATCAGTGCCGAATTTCTCTTATAATGAAGGCACAGTTTGGGACCTAATTCCTGGTGTGAAACAAACTTTATATCCTCACCAACAAGAAGGCTTTGAGTTCATTTGGAAAAACCTGGCAGGAAACATTCATCTGCACAAGTTGAAGAACGCCAATCCTCGCAGAGAGGGTGGCTGCATTATCTCGCATGCTCCTGGAACTGGAAAGACAAGGTTGACAATAATGTTTCTCATGGCATATATGAAAGTGTTCCCGAAATGCTTTCCGGTTATTGTTGCTCCTGCGGGTTTGTTACTTACTTGGGAAGATGAGTTCAAAAAATGGGACATTGGAGTTCCATTTCACAATCTAAACAGTTCTGAGTTATCTGGGAAAGAGCACGATGATGCTGTTAATTGGTCTAATACACGGCAAAGTAAGGAAGAGATACGGATGGTAAAACTGATTTCATGGTTCAAAGAAAAGAGCATTCTGGGAATAAGTTACACTTTGTACAAGAACCTAGCCGGCGGAGAATTCAAAGATAAGAAAAAAAAGAAAAAACAACATGCTGAAAAAATGAAAAAGGAAAAACATGCAGATGTGGAGAAGAGAGAAGAAAATGATGTTATGCGAAAGGTTCTACTCGAAGTTCCTCGTTTGTTAATTCTAGATGAAGGGCATACACCGAGAAATCGAAGAAGTAATATTTGGAAGGTGTTATCAGAAGTTCAAGCGCGTAAACGAATTATTCTTTCAGGAACTCCTTTTCAAAATAACTTGTTGGAACTTTACAACACATTTAGCTTAGTGAAGCCTTCTTTTCCTAACACGATACCTCATGAGCTGAAAAAATTTTGCGAACGCAAAAGTGCATCGAAAGAATCGAAAGAATGGAGTTGGGAAGTGGATTCTGGCAATAGCACACCAATGAGCAATCCTTCTGATGTTAAGATCAAGCAGTTGAAAATGCTTATGGATCCGTTTGTTCATGTGCATAAAGGAGCAATCCTTCAAAAGAAGCTTCCCGGGTTAAGAGATTGTGTGCTGATTTTGAAGCCGGACAGTTTCCAGAAGCAAATTATCGAGAGCATTCAAAGTGATCAGAATATATTGATCTTTGAACGTAAGCAGACAGTGGCGTCTGTCCATCCATCTCTTTTCCTCCAATGCAAACTCTTGGAGGAAGAAGAATCTGTTGTTGACAAGGATCGGCTAGAAAAGCAATGGTTAAATCTATATGGCGGTGTCAAAACAAAGTTTTTGTTGGAGTTTGTTAAACTTTGTGATGCTTATAATGAGAAAGTTCTAGTCTTCAGTCAATTCCTTGATACTTTAAGCTTAATTGAAGACCAATTAAACTCGGTTTTTAAATGGACCCAGGGAAAGGAAATTCTGTACTTGGATGGAAATGTTGATCCAAACGAAAAGCAGTCCCGAATCCATAGCTTCAATGATGCAAGTTCCCAAGCAAAGATTATGCTTGCTTCAACGAGAGCTTGTTCCGAGGGAATCAGCTTAGTTGGTGCTTCAAGGGTTGTGCTACTCGACGTTGTATGGAATCCATCTGTAGAACGACAGGCTATCAGCAGAGCCTATCGGATCGGACAGAAGAGGGTTGTGTACACTTACCATCTTCTCACTCAAGGGACTGCTGAATATGCAAAATATTGTAAACAGGCCCAGAAGGACCGGTTATCTGAACTCGTGTTTACAGCCAAAAATGCAGATAATGATGATGAATCGAAGAGCTGCACTGTGAACATTGAAGATAGAATTCTCGATCAAATGATGCGGCACGAAAAGCTCAAAGACATGTTTGTTAAGTGTGTGGTACAGCCGAAGGATCAAGATTTGGTCGATAGTTTCGGCTATTGATTTTTCTTTGCTACTGTGAAGGACATGTTTGACATTATATAGGCAAAACAAAACATAGTTGCTCTTATTTCTACCATTTTGAATCTTTGATTACCTTTTTATGTCACTGTTTTGTTTATTTCAGTTCATACTTCTAATGTAGTAACTCTTTATTTTGTTTTGCTGATTCTTCAACATAGATCACTATGCAAAATTTAAAGCAGGATGGTTAAATTAAAGAAAACATGTTTCATGACTAAACAAATTATTATAAATTAAGGAAAATGCTAACTAGTGTCCCCGGGACATCAGTGGGGGACACCGGTTAATGAAACCAAATATAGTATAATTATCTTGTAATTTCTGCAAAATCGTGAAGATAAATTGCAAGGATTGTAACTTAGGGAATATATTTGTGTGCCAGTAACATAAATATTGTTGTTTCTAATATACATTAGTTATATTTTTAATTAAAACATTTATTGAATTAATTATAGTTAGAGGTAGGTAACAGTGTTTACAATTTAAAGAAATGAAATTAATATTTATAGAATCTCTATTATATACATTACGAGATTCCCACAGAGCTTTCTCGTGCATTCTCAATAGTAATTGCTTATGTGTCATTCAATTAGAGCTTCTTTTGCTTAGATGTCATTTAGAGTTTTTAGCTTAAGATATGTTGTTCGAATCTCATTGGCAACAATAATTGAATTTTTATAATATGTTATGGAAAATTACCTTTCTTTTTGTAGAGAAAATTACCTTATAATTACTAACAAAGGTATGTTCTTCGAATCCTATTGACAATAATAATTGAATTTTTATATTTTTTTTTTGTAAAAACTCTTTCAAATATTTTTTTTTTGTTTTCTTTTTGTAGAAATATTTTCAAATATTTATATTTTTTAAACTCTCAATTTTTTATTTTTTTTGTGAAAACTCTCTCAAATATTATATACTATATTTTTTTTAGAAACTCTTTTTTTTTAGAAACTCTCACAAATATTAATTTTTTTTTATAGAAACTCTCAAAAGTTATATTTATATATATACACATTTTTGATTTTTTTTTGGTAAACCAAAGGTATCACCCATGCGCAACTGTAGAGATTAATCCCCTCGATTTAACTGAGATTTATTTAAGGGATTGACATCTCCTAAGAAATGATTCTCCATATGCAGCGGTCATGACCGATCTCAAGATCAAATGGTTAAGGAGACCAAGTATCTACCACTTGTGCGACACTATCTTGATACATTTTTAATATTCTAATTTTGTAAAATGAAGGAACACTTATATTTAGATTACTTTGAAACAAATTAAAATAAGAAAGTACACTATTTTTTTCATGGATAAGATTACTCGAAAAATTGAAGTCTTGAACCCAAAAAATAGCTTAGTGGTGTAGAATAGAAAACGGGTAGCACTTTCCACCCGACTATTAAAAATACACATTGACTAATTAAATTTTGAATTTCGACTGCGGGGGTTATCCATATTTTCATATTTAATATTTTATCACGGGGATCATTTATTCAAAATTTGTGGTACGGTGAAAAGAAAAAATTTGAGAATAGAAACAGGGTCAAAATATGTTAATATTCATTTAAAAAATAGTAAAATTTACAATTATTTTTTGTTGATGAAGTCCTACAGAGTCATGTGTTAAAGATATATCGTATTTTCATACTCAAATAAACTAAAAGAAATCAATCTCATAGACAATTGAAAAAACGTATATAACCTTCTAAATAATATAAAATGAAAAAAAGACATAGACAACTTTCAAAAGAAAAAATAACATGAAAATAAATATTATTGTAAAAAATAAAAATTATCATGTGTTTGACAATGAACCTAATGTAAATTTTCTATAAAGAGTTGGCTCGAGATGAAAAATTAAAAAAAATAATGGTATATTTTAATTTTATGGGTACGGTCCCAAAAAATCTTAAGGCCATGAAAAATTAAAACATATTTTCCTTTGAGAATGAAGTTTATAATTATTTTATATTTATAGGATCACTATATAGTTTCGGGGAGGAAGATGAGATAAAGAATCTATCTCATAATAGTGTAAAATGGGAAACGAAGTAATACTATTAATCTCGCTTTATTCTGTAACATCGTTAAATCTATATCATGCAAATCTATCTCAAGTTTACCTTAGAATTTTAAATCAAATTAATCAAATAATATATCAAAATAAACATATAAATAATATTAAAAAAAAAATAATCCCGTGCACGGCACATGCTAACATACTAGCTACTTAACAAAACTTTATCTCGTAAACTTTCAATTTTATCCGATATTAATTATGGTTCTTGATATTCCAGGGGACCTCATCTAGTTCAGAAAAATTGTCTGCAAGAGCATATAGTGCTTAAAGCTGGATTGGATGAGCACATAAATTTATATTAGTATTATTTTATATATTTATATCTCATGTATCTAAAGAAGGCTACAATTAACTTCAATACATCTATTTTGTACTATATATATATATAGGAACTTTCAAAATATGTTTCAATTAAAAAGATAAATTTGTAAATTGAATTTTATTATATTTTTTAAACAATATTAGAAACCTGTTTTCTTAATTTTAGTAAACGTCTCATATTTTATTTTTGTGTTTCTTAATTAATCAATAATATTAATAAATGTCTCATTTATTTTATTAAAACAAAAACATGACAATAATATTAGTAAATGGCATAATTTTTTTTTATAATGGGTCTGCCCAAGCCCCAATGGACTAGCTTGACCCAACTCAATTTTTTATGGGCTATATGGACCTGGGCCAAAAAGGCCCAACTGCATTTGAGCTAGGTTTTTTGAGGTCTGACACTCTGGCCCATCCAATACCATGGGCTAAAGGGGCACTCCATTAGCCCGACCCATTATTGACAACTCTAGGCACATATAACAAATTCATTGGACCACATCCAACTGTACGATATAAGGTTTCAGGTTAGAATTTTACTTTTGCCATACTACCGGTTACTCGCGCGCCTTACGTCTTTCCCATTTTACATTTCTGTTACTTAAGTAGTGGACGTTATAATGGTAGAGTGTTTTTGGGTGTATCCGCTACTTAAGTAGCAGACAGATGTATTTTGGTAAATTCGTAGGTCGCGCGACAAAATTGGTAGGATGGCAAAAGTATTTTTCTCTAAGTTATATGGAAACACCTATTTCACAAAAGGTTATTGTAAGACCCAAGATTCCACTGTACAGTTTTTCTAAGGAACTCTAGTAATGGCTACGAGTTTTAGGGTTTTTGGTGAAGTGTTTTTGTGAGTACTGTCGCGGTAATAGAATTTTGCTGAAATTGAGCTTGTTTTGTGCTCGTGCGCTGGAAAGGCACAGACTTTTGGGTCGTAATCCTCTTTTAAGTATGAGAAGATTTCTGTGAAGTAAGAAATGCGAGTTTTGGTTTTCTCTTGTTTTTGAAAAAACGAGTAGGAATCTTACCCGCTGTTAGGAATTTTTACGGTTTTTGAATTCCGTAGAAATTTAGATGGGAGTTTTATATATCGGCGTGAGTTAGGATATATCTTCAGATTATTTTTCGAGGGTGAGGAAGAAAATCACATTCGAGGAAAAAGTTTTAGCGATAATTTTTAGAAGCGGTTTACGGCGGACGTTTATTCCGTAGTTTTTCTATTTTTGCGATTTTCGTCCATTAGCGAGGTGCGACTCGTTTAAGCCCGAGCGCGGGGACCGAGCGAGCTAGTGGGAGGATAAGATCACATAAGAAATATCTAGATATTTTGTGAAGATGTGGATGGCTAGGATTAAGTCTTAGAACTTTTACTATTTGATCCAAGTGCTAGCATGCAACAGGACTAGGATTTAAGGGTGACTTTTATCACTTTGTGGACTTGGGAAAAATCACAAAACACTCTCACTTCTCCCTCACTTTGCCGTGGCTTTATCTTTCCCTTCCAACCATGAGAAAAATTCATTTCCTTCACCATAATCATCCATTAGAAGCTTGGTTGAAAGCTTGAAGTTGTGAGATTCTTCTTCCTAAGGTAACTAACCTCTTCCTTTCTATTGTTTGGCTAAGACTCATGGAGTTTAGTAAGATTTTAGAGGTTATGTTCTTGAGAGGGTTTTACTAGAAAATGTTTATGATTGATTCTTAGTGCTTAGAAGTTGTTTATAAGGGATTATCTAACATGTTTAGGCTTAGTAGTGATGCTTTCCATGGTTAGATGAGATTCTCATGAGATTTTTGGGCTAAGGTTTTGATAAAAATTTCTATTGATCAAGAACATGAGTAGTTGTTTAGTGATTGTGAAATTGATGTTGTTTTTGAACCTTTTAAAGAAATGGATATATGAAAAATGGTTTTGTTTTGAAAAACATGGAAATATATTTGTTGGTGTTCATGAGATTGTTTTTGAGAAAACTCATGTGATTTGTGGATCATGTTTGGAAATGTTTTGTTTGATCAATTAAATGATTTTGGAAGCTAATTGATTTAGACTATGGATTTGAAAAGGAAAATTTTGGGAGTTAGCTTGTTATTTTGGTTCTGGCCGAAAACTTAAAGGGTATTCTGGTCATTTTAAATTTGTTTTTGTGACCTAGAAACTTAACTATTTGATTCGTCTTTTCGAGACGAAGATTTCGGCGTATGGCTCGTCTCGATTGGATAGAGAATGAGCGAGTTATGGCCATTTTATTTGAAAGGAAAAACTTGAAACTTGCGACGCAAGAAAACTCTGATTTTGTTGATTTTTTTTGAAGAGTTATGGCTTGTTTTCAAATGTTTTTGTTGTGTGAAATTGATTTCTTTTGGGTCGAGAACTATAGTGTTTCATTATATGCTTTGAAACAAAATTATTTTCGTATAGCAAAAATAATGTCTTTAACTTCGTGAATTTTTATCGCCTTGGGAAGAACTCGGAATCGCTAAGAGAGAGAGTTAGAAAGTACCTTAAACCCCCCTAGATTTTTGAGAGCAAGTTTTGTTTCGTTAGGATATACGATGAGTATTTTATTGATTGTACGCTGCTTAACTCTTAGGTAGCGTGAATTGTAGAATTTCGCGAGAAAAGTTAACGGAAGCTTGCTGAGGTAAGGGCATCACTTTATTTCTGTCTTTTCAACTGGTTATGACATGCTTGGATTTCTGCTGTAATGCTTTGCTTTGTGTTTGGCATGTCTGGTTGATGTATTCTCGTGATGAGAACGTGTTTAAAATACTTGCGCTGTTTACATATGATTATGAGAATATATGTATGAACAGGTTGTTGGAATACATATGATTGGAAATGTATGTATGTCGTTGTGTTTGGTTTACATATATCTGTGTGATATGTAATTGTTGCATGAGCATGTATGGAACGTGTAAGTCAGCTAGGACTACACGGGTGGATGTGTCTGTGTGACTCCGCCGGGGCTGTGTCTGTGCGACTGCCCTATATATGCTTAATTAGAAAGTATGCTCATGCATTTCATAGTTGGCGACAACATCTGTGTGGCTGACAGCATCTGTGTGGCTGGTAGCATCTGTGTGGCTATTTTCACCTGGTGATAGCGTCTGTGTGGCATCACCTGCCCTTGTGGCTTTAGTGGGTTGGACCTACGATTCCGGAATTCATGCATGTGGTAGCTTGGATAGTACCACACCCATTGTAGAAGTTTGCATTATAGGCTATGTGTGCATTGCTTATATGAACCCGTTGGTGGGAATGACTATGTGTTTAAAGAGCTTTCTCTGTTGGTATTTGTATGTTTGGTATTTGTATACTCTCTCGCACCGGTTATATATATATATATATATATATATATATATATATATATATATATATACCTTTTATTTTGTGGTGACCCTTTCTTTCATTTGCGGGCTCATCCCACCCAGATGATGGGTTAGGTCGTGGTGACGACGGTGGCTGTTCCAGGCCCCAGTGAGATGTGGGAGCTTTAGCTTAGTTAGACTATGCGCCGGTGTGGGTTGTACACCGTGCTTTTTGGGTTTAGGCATAGGATTCTAACTTGTGTCGTTGTAAGTATTCGAATACTTAGACTTGGATTGTAATTATTCAGTGATACACTTTGCTTGTCGAAGCACCTTATGGTAATGAGTTCTTTTGTATATTTGAATGCCGACTCATTTAAAATCTTCTTTGCGTAACTCTGATGTGTATAAAAAAAAAAAAAGTAATGCATTTTCTGGCCTTTGAAAAACGGGTTGTTACAGTTATAGGCCCTCAAAACCCTAATCCTACTCCTATATAGTCTAACTTATGGTTTCAGACGAGATACACACAATTCTAATCTAATACCTCTCACTCACAGCACCTACTTACTTGGTCGTCAGATAGTTCACATGTAGATCCCTCACCTCTATGACTTGCTGATCAACAATTCACTTACAACAACCCAATTACTCAAGTTCAACATTCAGATCTCTAGGTCTGAAAAGATCAGCGGCAACTTCACTTAGTACGAATTCACGATTTTGATCTCCCTTTCTCAGATATGATGACTAACACATGCTGCTGTGGACAAGTAGCTAGCTTTGTTGCTATTAGCACCAACACTTGACACGTTGGATAGACGACGAACACATCAACGACCAAGGTTAGCTAACACCATCGTCGTGCCAACTAGTAAATACATGGACTGACAACTTCTTCGTCGCCTCCTGAAGCCATCAATGAAGTTCGATAGGTTCAAAATCAACTTCCTCTAAAGAATTCTTAAATCAAGTTTTCAATGGTGGCCAAGACACCAAATACCTCCTCAGAGACTTACTTGTAGCATTCCAGCAACATAGAGACATCGACAGAGAACGAGGCGAACATCTAGCAAGGATTGAAAATAAAGGAGATGCTGCAACAACAAAAGAAACAAAGGACCTTACTCCCTGCCATGAAGATGGCAAGGTGGACGTGGCCATAACAACTCTTCATAGGACTTCCACCGTTCATCTTCCTCAAGCAAATCCTATGACGAGGAGGAAAACCACAAAGAAACCCTTTCACCCTTCGTATGTTAATGTGATACTAAATTGATTTTGAAAAATAATTGTGTTGCCACTTTGACAGAAAATTAGTATCTCATGCAAAAATTTTGTATTCCATAAGCGTTTAAATAGGTTGTTTATCGAAATAGACCCTTGAGGGTATGCAATGATGGACCTACGTTAAGGTTTGTGTATGCGTCATCCCCTACTATATTTTGGGGAAAAATTACTTTTATATATACTCTATAGTAAATGACCACATTGAGTGAAAGTAAACATTAGGAAAAAAAAGAGTAAAGTAAATTTTACTAATTGACTAAAGTTACACATCGAACAAAACACGCTGCAAATCTCTTCATTCTCGAGTTGTGTGTGTAAGAGTAAAGTATTGACCCTCTTTAAACTTATATAGTTTAACGAGCTGCTATCTGTCTCCAGATTCATTTGGTGTTCTCCGTTTAACCCCCATTCAACGTCTTCATCGTCGACCTGTGTCACATATCCCTCCACAGCTCCACTTTTTTCTCCCTTCATTTCTCTCTCTTCCTTCATTGTCGATCTTCTATGAGGTAAATCCACTTATTATAATCTATTATTTATTTTGAATCTTATACATTTATTATTTGATGTTTTTATTATAACGAGAGTGAACATATATTTTTACCTTGTTGAGCTTGAATTTGTGTTGATGGGTGAAACTCCATGTTTAGGGTTTGATGCATTTTTCTGGGTTATTGAATATATATGTTGCAAATTAATGTATATGTTGCCTCCGCTACTTAAAATTCACGGGTCTATCCCTCGTGGTGTGATTGGCCAAATGCGTAATCAATGTCAATATGTGTTTATAATTATCGAAAATCCTAAACCCTAAAAAGATACATTTACAATGGTATAATTTAATCTACTCATACCACTATTTAATTGAAAATTCACTTAAACATATATATCAAAGAGGATTGAAAAGTTGTCATTTTCATCATATAGTTTAGAATAAATTGTTTATATTTGATGTCTTAACTTGTGTTCTTAGGATATTTGTTAGCAAGTAACATACTTTAAAAATAAAACTCTCCAATAACCTTAAAACCATAACTCTACTATGAAAATTCAGATACATTCATAATTTGCCTAAAAATTAAAAAGATATGTTCACGATTATAAAATTTAATCATATTACAATTTAATTGAAAATCCTTTTAAATATACATTGATGATTTAAAAGTTGTTATTTTAAAGACGAGTTCTTATGATATCTATTAGCAATTAGCATACCCCAAAAATAAAATCCTCAAATAACCTAAAAAAACATAACTCCACTGATAAAATTCATATATGTTCGTCCCCGTGAGCTTAGCTCAGTCAATAGACACATCAGATTATATATTTGCAGGGATCTGAGTTCGAATCTCAAACACCTGACTTTTTTAGTAAAATTTATAACTAGTAAGAAATTTGAAAATAGAAAAAAAAAATAGAAACATTCACAATTTGTCTAAAAAATAAAAAGATACATCCACAATTATATAATTGAATCAAATCACAATTTAACTAAAAATCCTCCTAAATATACATTATTTTTTTTCATGAAACCTCTTATGCAGATATTTAAAATCCTCCTAAATATAATTAAAATCAATAAGATAATAAAGAGGAATATATAACATCTATTTAGAGTATTGATTTACTCAATTATGCAGATATTTATAAAAAATAAATAGTGAATATAGAAACATATGTTGGGAGTTATTTCCGTTTTTAGTTTTGTTTTCTTTTCACTCATCGTTTCATCTTCTTTCTACTTTCGCGCCATCAATAGCAACACTTTACTTTACATATTCTCTCTCTCTCTCTCTCTCTCTGTTATGTTCTTCTTCCATTGAAAGTGAAACACTCACTTTTTTTGTTGTTTTTTTTCTAACTCTTTTTTTCATTAACCAGAAGAAAACAGAGAAACTGAAACGTTTGAAAACATAAAGCAAAAAGAACGGTTTTTCTTGTGTTGTTTTTGTGATAATGGCTGGTGGTGTTTCAAGCAGAACACGTAGCAAGAAGGTTCCATTGTTTCAAAGGCCTTTACCTGATTCTTCATCTTCAAAGAGAAGAAAGAAGAATGATGAAGATATCAGCTTGGAATCTTCTTCTGGGTCGAAAAGAAGAAGATTAAAAGATGAAGCTTTTCTGGTTCCTGATAATGCTGAAGTTATTTCTCTTGACGATGAAGATGAAGTTAAAATTGATGAAAGCGGTTTGGATTGTGAAAACCCTATTACATTATGTTCTGATGAAGAACAAGATGATGTAATTTTCGGTGAAGATGAAAATGTGGTTTTCTTGGATGATTCCGATGATGATGAGAGTGAAGACGATGAAACAAGTGACAAAGATTTTAAAGCGGATGAACTGAATGAGGTTTCGGACGATGACGATGATGACAGTTACGAAGATGAACAGAAGAAGAAAAAGAGAATGAGAACAGATTTTGATATGGTGGAGGAGCTTGAGAGAGAGGTGATGGATAAAGAAAGTGAAATTTCTATACACAATGAAGAAAGTGAAATTTCTGTAACAAATTCTACTACCATCATTGAGAAGAAGAAGAAAGGTTCTTTTGATTCAATGAAAGGTTCTTCTTCTTCTTCTTCAAACCAAGAAGCATCACAGAAACAGAAAGCGAAAAGTGTGGAAAAAAAAGTCTCTGATGTTTCTGATTGTCATGAAGGAAACCAGCAACATGGCAAGAGAAGTTGGAATAATTCAGACAAAGAGAAAAAAGTGGAGAGCAATGCTTTCAATTATCAGAGGGGACAGAGGGCCAAAAGCGCGTATTTCACAACGAAGGATTTGAGTTTAGTGAAGCTTCTCTCTGAATGCTATTCTGACAAGAAGAATAGCACGAAAAATGATCCGGTTCTGTTGGAGGGGTATAGCGATAATGACGATGATGATGATGATGATGATGTTAATCAGTGTGATACACGGAAACCGCCGGTTTGTGTTGAGACACCTCTGATATGGAGCCTAAAAAAGGTTCAAGAAGTGGAATTGACTGAAGAGGAGGAGGAGGAACGGAGGAAGAATGAAGTGTTAAAGCCGATATGGGATGAAATGGAAATGTTAATTAATGAATCAGAAGCTGAATCCAAGGTAATCCTTCTCTTTAAGAACAATTTATATTTTAACTTTGCTTTTTAATTTTAATTTTAATTTGTGAACTATAGGAATAGTGCTTAATTGTTCATATGTTTAAACTTTGGTCTGAATGATATCTATAAGAAATCAGTGACATTAGTTAACTTGGTGTGTTACTATCTTCAGATTGGAAATTTAGGTATAAATGAAGCTACAGAAGAAAACAATGGAAGTCCATCATCTCACTGTGAGCATGACATTATTTACGACGAAGAGATTGGTGATTATTGCAAATCGTGTGGTACGGTTATTACTGAGAGCAAATATAAGACACAACTAGTGGTAAGCATGATTTCATGTTGATTTATGTAAAATAACTTGGTTAAATTTGATATTTATTAGCGAAATTTGAACGAACCACTATTCTTCTGCAATACGTGGTGATTCAATGCAAAGTTTTGTCCGATTGCGGATAAATATATTTTGAACATTATTTTGCAATCCGCAATTGACAAACTGATTCGCATTATTTTGTCTTTCACAATATAAGGATTAATTGCTATGGTTGTATCCATGAAATTTAAATTTAAATATATTTATGTTTAGTTTGATTTTAGTATGATTTATGGTATTATTCTGTCATTTAGTCCTCATGCAGTAGTGGAAAAGGGCCTAAATTGTTGTATGTTTGTATCTTTGGTTTTATGTTGATTCATATGAAATGTTGCAAACTAGTTTAAGTAATTTCTTTTCACTGTAGTGTACTGATATGTATGTAAAACATCGGTAACTATATGTAGCACTGTTGTGTTTGTTTCGATAATTTTCTTGTTGTGAGATTCATATATTGGTACCATGCTTTATTTTATATGTTTTTTCTGACTTTTGCATACTTTTATTGCACATGACACAGAGGGATAGTTTTCCCAACGAAGGATACGAAAAAAGAGCTTCATCGGAGGATTCAGGAAATGCCTCGCTCATTGGTTGCTCTCAGTCTCAGTTCAATGCTTCTGATGGTGATTTAGATGCTAATTTCTGTCATAAAAAAGGAACAGTTTGGGACCTAATTCCTGAAGTGAAAGAAACATTGTATCCTCATCAACAGGAAGGTTTTGAAGTCATTTGGAAAAACTTGGCAGGAAGCATCAAACTTCGAAAGTTGAAGAACGCGGATCCTGACAGAGAGGGTGGCTGCATTATTTCACATGCTCCTGGAACTGGAAAAACTAGGTTAACTATTGTGTTCCTCATGGCTTATTTGAAAGTATTCCCTAAATGCTTTCCGGTTATCATTGCTCCTTCGGGTTTGTTACATACTTGGGAAGACGAGTTCAAAAAATGGAACATCGGAGTTCCATTTCACAATTTAAACAATGAGGAGTTATCTGGTAAAGAGCATGATGATGCTGTTAATGAGCTTAATTTGTCTAATGCACAGCATAGTAAGGAAGATACGCGGATGGTGAAACTGATATCATGGTACAAAGAAACGAGCATTCTTGGAATCAGTTACACTTTGTATAAGAAACTAGCTGGTGCAGTGCAATCTGAAAATAAGAAAATGAAAAACCAAGCAAGTGCGCAGAAAAGAAAAGAAATGGGAAAATCTTTGCGTGAAGTTCCTGGTTTGTTGGTGCTAGATGAAGGACACACACCGAGAAACAGAAGCAGTGGTATCTGGAAGGTGTTTTCGGAAATTTCAACAAAGAAGCGAATTATACTGTCAGGAACTCCTTTCCAGAACAACTGCTTGGAACTTTATAACACCCTCAGCCTTGTGAAGCCTTCTTTTCCGAACATGTTACCGCAGGAGCTGAAAAAGTTTTGCCAGAAGCAAGAACATAAGAAGGCATCATCGAAGGAATGGAGCTGGGAACCAGATTCTGTCAGTAGTAAAACATCTGATGAGAATATTCAGCAGTTGAAGTTGATTATGGATCCGATTGTGCACGTTCACAAAGGCGATATTCTTCAAAAGAAGCTTCCGGGGCTAAAAAACTGCGTGCTGCGTCTGAAGCCTGACAGTTTCCATCAGCAAATTCTCAAGAGTTTTGATAGTTCTCAGAACGCATTGATATTTGAGAATAATCAAACAATGGTGTCAGTCCATCCATCTCTTTTCCTTGAATGCACACTCTCGGAACATGAAGAATCTTCTGTCGACAAGGACCGGTTAGAGAAGCTTAGACTGAATCATAAAGCAGGCGTCAAAACAAGGTTTCTGGTCGAGTTCGTTAGTCTTTGTGCTGCTGCCAATGAAAAGGTTCTCGTGTTCAGCCAGTACCTCCGTCCTTTACACTTGATCATTGAACAATTAAAGTCGGCATTAAAATGGACCAAGGATGAGGATATTCTGTACATGGATGGACAGGTTAACGACAGGCAATCCTTAATCTGTAGATTCAATGATGCAAACAGCCATGCGAAGATTCTCCTTGCATCAACAAGAGCTTGTTCCGAGGGAATCAGCTTAGTCGGAGCTTCGAGGGTTGTACTCCTAGATGTCGAATGGAATCCGGCCGTTGAAAAACAGGCTATAAGCAGGGCTTATAGAATTGGGCAGCAGAAGGTTGTCTACACATACCACCTTCTCACTCAAGGTACAAGAGAGTGCGACAAATACTGTAAACAGATTCAAAAGTACAGGCTGTCTGAACTTATTTTTTCGGCTAAAAATGCCGACATCAATGACGAGTCAAAAAGCCGTGCAGCGAACATTGAAGATAGAATTCTGGATAAGATGATTCGGCACGAAAATCTCAAAGACTTGTTTGATGATTGTGTGATACAGGTCGAAGGAGCGAAAATGTAAACTTTTATGTCAGTTCAGTTTTTTGGTTGCTACTATGTAAACTTCAATTTATGGCAATGCTGAACCAATAATTTATTTTGACAGAAGGATTATTTCTACCATTTTGATTAGTTTTAATTCAACTGTAACTATTTTGTTTTATTCAGTTCATGCATATAATGTAACTCTTCATTTGATTTTACATATTCTTCAACAATGATGATCACTTTGAAAGATTTAATCAGGCTTGTTAAATTGAAGAAAACAGATTTTCATAAGTAAACAGATTAAAGGTGGTTTAGGAAGTGTGACATAGGACTTGTGGTTCATATTAATATTGTCACTGTTTCTAATTTACATTAGTTATAGACTTATAGTTATAATAACTTGTAATTAAAACTGATCATGATGAAGCAACAACAATTTTTAACTTAAAAATATATATATTTTCTATTGGAACATATTTAAATTAATATTTGAAATCTAATAATTTGGAACAATCACATTTCTTTTTCTCTATGTACTTTTATCTAGTTATATCCAACTTATTCTTCTTCTTTTTTTTTTATAGAAATCATATTTAATGTTTAGGTCAGGATAAGAATAATTTGGTTCAAATCAAATACATACCCAACCAACTTTAATTGAAAATTGAAAAATATAGTAAATGTTGAACTAAAGTACATTATTGAGTGTGAAAAGTTTCAATTAAAGACACACATATACTCTTATAGTAATGCTTGTTCCACATAGTTATCTGCACAGCTCTACTAATAAAGGCAGCTAGTGATTGTGATGCATAGGAAATTTGGTACTATAGCATAAGTGAAATTTTGGGTAGGGTTAGAATTTCAATGAAGTTCTATTTGGGGATTTTCTCTTACACTTAGGGTCTGTTTGGCAAGGTCAGAAAACTGACTTATAGCTTATGTCTTATAGCTTATAAGCTAAAAGACTTGTTTGGTAACAGTTTTTATTTACTGACTTATAGCTTATTTTACTGACTTATAGCTTATTTTTCATAAGCTATTTCAAGTAGCTTATGAGCTTATAGCTTATCATTTTTTCTTCCATTTTTACCCTTGTTGTCTTAACTAAAATCCACTTTTACCCTTTATAATTTATTTTAATTTAAAAGAAAATAATTATGGGCTTAGAATAATACAAACTATCTCCATCTATATTTCTTTTATAAAAAAAGCGATGTTTGATATATATGTAGGATATATTCGGTATTAATGTAATATATAATACGTTTCTGTTTTTTAAAAAAAAAGTAATACACAGTACGTATGATTTCGTTATCCATATCATTTTCTCTTCCAATTTTACCCTTATCATATTACTTAAACTCCATTTTTACCCTTTTTATATAAAATAAAATAAATAATATATTCAAGTTCTAATTTATATTTTGTTAGACGCCACAGTATTGTATATTCCAATTCCAATCCAATTTGTACTATTGGATCATATTTATTTTTCAATGACATGATCAATTTTTGGAAAATGCAATTGTCATTGCATTTCAAAAATAATATTTACTTATAAATATAAAAAGTATACATTTATATATAATATTAGGTTATATATAATGAAAATAAATAACTTGCATAAAAATAATGAAGATAAATATTGATTTAATTTGATTTGAAATAAAATAAAAATACTATATAAATGTTTAAAAATTAATTATAAATAATTAAGGTATTTTTTATAATATATTAAAGTATCTTAACTATTAAATTAATATCAATTTTAATATGAATTAAGAATACCCTTTTATGTAATTTTACATTTATCAGCTAGTTAACCGCTAATTTTACCAAACACTTCAATTAGCTTATCAGCTATAAGCTATCAGTCATCAGCTATAAGCTATAAGTCATCAGCCATCAGCCATAAGCTAGCTTATCAGTCATCAGCCATTTTTACCAAACAGAGCCTTACTTGTTGGTAAATGCTAACTAATGCTCTAGAACCACTAGTTAAAGAACTTAATATAGACTATAGTCTTAAAATTTGTGTTACTTATTTTTTTCAAGATATTAAAAGTACATTTTTTAATACCAAAATTTGTTTTTTTGGTTTTTTAAACCTAATTAATAGTATCTCAGGAACACAGATCTTTATTTATTTTGTTTTTATCTTAATATAATGGTAAATTGATAGTAATTTGTAGTAATACTATTAGTGGAACACTAGTAAATACGCATCCAAAGTGAACCTACAAATTGTAGCTTTAGAAAAATTGTGGAGAAATGAACTTTTAATCTTGAAAATGAAAAATTGAACATTAAACCAAACATATATTTTACTCTTAAATTTTCTAATAATTTTAACTTCTTAAAAATTAGAATACAATATTTTTTAAAAAAAGTTTCTAATTAACTTTAACACACTAACTATCAAGTACCATCAAAAGATTCAATACCACATGTTAACATTTCTTTTATTTCTCAACATGGTGTTGATATTGATATGTGAACTTTTTATTTTCTTTTTTGTCATTATTACTAAACAATTTGCATCATTGAACTTTAATTTTCTAGTCTAGACTTCTCTCTCCATAATGTCATGTGAATTGTGAGGCTCACCTATACTATTCATCTGCAACTTACTCCTGCTATCTCATAATAAGGGAAATAAATACAACTGTACACTTACTTTGCAATTTCAATTTAAAAATTATTAAAAATTATAATTATAATTGCACTTTAAGTTTCCTAGGCTAGTCCTTTCTTTGTCTTGGACCCAAATTTTCTTAAAATGGTTTATTTTGAAGTGTCAATATTTAATTATTATTGTTCTTTTGAGCATTTAGTCTCAAAGGGGTCTCTGTCTATGTCTGCATTCTCTACTTTGAGCTCTGTAATTCAAAATATTTCTATTTCAATATAACATGCATGCTTTGTGCATTCATAGTAACATAACATAACATATTAACGTGCATGCTATGTTTACAGCAATTTTGTCTCTTCTATGTTCAACCAGTTTCATATCTTATTCCTATTCAGAGTAATCTAATAGCTGGCTTTTTTAGATCAAACAACTACTTTGCCATGAGTGTATACATAAATTAATTTTTTTTAATTAGTGCAAACAAGTATAATTAATTTTCAAATGAATTATGAATAAAACATCACACTAATACCGCCACAAATATATTGTTGAATTTAGACAACCGACTAATTCGATGGTCGACTAATAAGAGTCCGGTTGAAGTAAGAATTTTCCTCTTAATAAATTGGTCCAATATAGAAAATGGCACCGAGAAAATTTAAAATTGAGATATTAAAGAGAAACACATTATTGGGCCTCGGCCCTCTATTGTACCAAAAAAAAAAAAAAAAAAAAAGAGAAACACATTACAAGGTCCCAAATTTTCACCATTAAATCAATCCATGTGGATAAATACATAAAAATTCATTGTTTCATAATTTAGGACTTTGTTTTGAAAAATGCACCAAAGAAAAACCATCATTGCCCTAATAGTTTTGAAATATATTATTCGTGACATTGTCCCAATTGTGAAAGACAGTCGATCACTCTTTACTATGCACGTTAGAAAAACCGATCGAGAATTACACCTCTATAACACAATAATCACTCAAATATAACATGATGACCACTCTAACTCGATGAGACAGCGAGAAAAATAGGAACACACAATAAAAATATAAACACTAATATGTATCCTCTCCAATATAAAACTTAATTATTTTTTTTAACTCACACACAAACTCTAAGATAACTTGTATTTATTTCTTACCAAGTCCCAACCAATTTTCACATGCAGTAATAAAGAGAATCTATTTACAGTAATTTATTTATTTATTATTATGCTGATAATTAATTACTAGAAAAATAAGTCTAATCTAACATTGCACTATACTGTACTTAGTTTGGTAGTGTTGAATTCTTTTCTCCTTACTTTGGCGCCATTCATTTATTTTACTTTTTTTCAATCTTTCCTCTTTTCAATTACACAACAACACTCTCTTCTTTTTCCATTACATTCTTTTTTTAGTATCTCATCTTCATCCCTTCACAAACACGTTTCTCTCTCTCTGTTCAGTTCTCCACTCAGACAAACCAGTAACATCCTTAAAACAACATTTTTCTTGTTCTTCGTTTTGTTTGCAATGATGGTTGGTGTTTCAAGCCGAACTCGTAGCAAAACTGTTCCTTTGTTTTCTGGTCTTTCACTTGGCCGTTCATCTTCAAAGAGGAAAAAGATTGATGAAGATGTTATGAGTTTGGAATCTGTTTCTGGGTCTAAGAGAAGAAAGGAAAAAAATGAATCTTTTGTGTTTTCTAAGAATGATGAAGTTATTTTTATAGATGATGATGATTATGTTGAAGAAGGGTCTGAACATTGTGATGTTGATGTTGAAAAGGAAGTGAAAAGTTATGAGAGTGGAGGAAGTTGTGAAATTGGTGATAAAAATGGAAACTTTGTTGATGATAAAAAGTGTGGTTGGGAAAGGGAAAACCCGATTATAATGGATTCGGATGATGATGAACAGTTTGTTGGTGATGTTAGAAAGAAAGTGAAAGTTGATGAAAGTGGTGGAAGTGGTAAGTTTGTTGATAAAGATCAAATTTTTGTTGAGATAGATGATTCTGATGAGAGTGATGAAGAGGATGATGATTCAGATGAAAGTGAAGAAGATGAGACTAGTGATGAGGATTTTAATGTTGATGAGGTGAAAGAGATTATTGACGATGATGATGACAGTTCTGTGTCTTCTTTTGCTGATGATGATGATGAGGAGGAGGAGGAGGAGGTGGAGGATGAGGAGGAGGAAGAGGAAGAGAAGAAGAAAAATGGTTCGAGAAAACACTCGAATGGAAGATACTTCAATGTGGTGGAGAAGCTGGCTAGAGAGGTGAATGATGAGAAAAGTGAGGAGGAGGAGGAGGAGGAAGAGAAAAAGAAAGAGGGTTCTAAAAAGTACTTCAATGTGGTGGAGGAGGTGAGTAGAGAGGTGAATGATGAAAAAATTGGGGAGGAGGAGGAGAAGGAGAAAAAGAAGGTGGATGAGATTTTTGCTGATGTTATTGTTGATAATAATGAGAAGGAGGTTAGGGATGAGCAGACGGAGAAGAAGAATGTGAATGAGATTTCTGATTGTGATGTTGTAAGTTCAAATGATGTTATTGTTGATAATAATGAGAAGGTGGTTAGGGAGGAGGAGAAGGATAAGAAGAAGAAGAAGGTGAATGAGATTTCTGATGTTGATATTGGAAGTTCAAATGATGTTATTGTTGTTGATGATGAGGAGAAGGTTATGGATGAGGAGAAGAAGCCAAACAATGTGGTGGAAGAGGACAAAGAGGACAATTTGGATCCGTTGTGGCACGAATATCACAATTGTTTGATGGAGGAGGAGGAGCCGTTGAGAGAGGTGAAGGATCAAAAAAGTGAAATTTCTAAGAGGAATAATGAGAAGAAAAAGATTAAGACTAGTCCTGTATACAATAATGAAGTGCAGCATTCTGATTATGGAAGTGCAGCAGCCTCTACTACCTTTAATCCAATGAAGGTTTGTTCTTCGAAGCGGAATGAAGCATCAGAGAAACAAAAAGCAATGAAAAATGTCTGTCATGATGATGATAAGGTTAATGTTGCTAAATCCAAAGCCAAAGACAGTGCTAAACCTACTAAAAATGTGAAGGTTGGTGATTCTGTTAAAGGAAAAGAGCAACATGGGAAAGGTTTAGGTGTTGGAGGAGTTTCTTCGGTTCAAACCAAGCAAGAAAAGGCGGAGGATTTAGATAAACCTACTGAAAATGTGAAGGTTGGTTCTGTTGAAGGAAAAGAGCGACATGTCAAAGGTTTAGTTGTTTTAGGAGTTACTTCGGTTCAAACCAAGCAAGAAAAGGTGGAGGATTTAGATGAACCTACTGAAAATGTGAAGGTTGGTTCTGTTGAAGGAAAAGAGCGACATGTCAAAGGTTTAGGTGTCGAAGGAGTTTCTTCGGTTCAAATCAAACAAGAAAAGGTGGAGGATTTAGATAAACAGAAAATGGCGGAAAACAAACCAAGAGAAGATTGTAAAGGTGGAATTAACATCGAAAATGGTGTTAAGAAAGAACCCAAGGATAACAATGGTTTGAATCGAAGTGGCAAAAGTACACATTCTATGCCGAACAAGTTACCTTTAGCCCAATACCTTGCTGAATTGTATTTGAGAAACAAGAATGGTACCATGAAGAATGATTCCATTGTGTCGGAGATGAATGATGACGGTGTTAATCAGAAAGATACACGACAACCACCAGTTTCTGTTGAGACACCTTCGTTGAGATGGAGTCTAAAAAGGGTTGTGCAAAAGACCAAGGAGGAAGAGGAACTGGATAAGGAACTGGAGCAGATTAAACCGATATGGGATGAAATGGAAAGAGCCATGAGAGAATCAGAAGCTGAATCTGAGGTAATCCCCTTAGTACTTAAGTTGATTTAGATAAATTGTTTATATGCTTAAAATTTGGTCTAAATGATTTGTATATGATAATCAAAGAAATTTTGAAGTAAAAATTAGTGACAGTGATTAACTTAGTGTGTTACTATCTGCAGATTGGAATTTTAGGGACAAATAGAAGTCAATCCCGTCACTGTGAACATATCACTATTCTTGACGAAGAAATTGGTGTATATTGCAAATTGTGCGGTGATGTTATTACTGAGATGAAATATATCTCGCCGCTAGTGGTAAGCACGGTTTCATGTTGATTCATGTAAAACAACTTCGTTAATTTTTTTTTTATTTCAATCTTGACTAGCATCTAGCGAAATTTGAACCAATCGCTACTGTTCTGCAATACCTTGCGATTCAATGCAACAGGTTTTCATTGTCTAACTGCGGCTAAAGCAGTGCTATTTTGAACATACCGATGTTTTTTGTGATCCGCATTTGATAAACTGATTCAATGTTTATTTGCATCCTTGTGATATTTGCATTCTTGTGATAAGCATGGTGTGATGATGATTATTTATATATAAAGACTAACTTGCCTTAATAAATTTGTGTTTGTTTTGATTTCATTTTGGCATCATACTGTTATTGGCTTAGTTGTTGTATGTTTTCTCAAATTTGGCTATGAGATATGTTGATAAGATGCACTAACTTTTGCATACTTGTGTTGTACATGACACAGTTCGATAGATATCCGAATGAAGGTTCAAGAAGAAGGGCGACAATTGGTGGAGACGATGTCTCACTCATTGATCGGTCTCACTTCAATGTTTCTGATGATGACTTGAAGGATAATGTTTCTCATACTGAAGTCACAGTTTGGGACAAAATTCCTGATGTGAAACAAACCTTATATCCTCACCAACAAGAAGGCTTTGAGTTTATATGGAAAAACTTGGCTGGAAGTATCGAGCTTCAAACGTTAAAGAATGCTGATCCTCTTGGCGAAGGTGGCTGCATTATTTCTCATGCTCCTGGAACCGGAAAGACAAGGCTGACAATAGTGTTTCTCAAGTCATATTTGAAGTTGTTTCCAAAATGCTTGCCGATTGTTGTCGCTCCTGCTAGTTTACTACTAACTTGGGAAGAGGAATTCAAGAAATGGGACGTCGGAGTTCCATTTCACAATTTAAGCAATTTAGAGTTATCCGGTAAAGAGCATGCTGATGTGTTTAACAGATTCAGTCGGTTTAATACGCGGAATCATATGGACGAAACACGAATGGCGAAACTGATTTCGTGGTACAAAGAAACAAGCATTCTTGGAATCAGCTATAGTTTATATGGATCAATTTGCAATGATAAGGAAAAGAAAAAGAATGAAAATGTGAAGGCGAGAAAAGGAAACTTTGATATACGAAAAGTTCTACTCGAAGCTCCTGGTTTGTTAGTTTTGGATGAAGGACATACACCTAGAAATCAAAGAAGTCATATTTGGAAGGTGTTGACGAAGAAGAGTCAAACGCAGAAGCGAATCATCCTTTCTGGAACTCCATTCCAGAATAATTTCTGGGAGCTTTACTGCACTTTGAGCTTAGTAAAGCCTTCATTTCCTCACAAGATACCGCCTGAGCTAAAAAGGTTTTGCCTTAAGCAGAGACTTAAATCATCTGAAAAATATGGTTGGGAACAAGTTTCAGGCAACACAGCAAGAAACCCTTCCGATGATGATGATGGGATCGAGAAGTTGAAATTGCTAATGGATCCCTTTGTTCATGTTCACAAAGGTGCGATCCTTGAAAGTAAGCTTCCCGGGTTAAAGGAATGCTTGGTGACTTTGAAGGCAGGTAGTTTGCAGAATGAAATTCTGAAAGGAATTAAACGTTCTCAGAACAGAATCTTTAACTTTGAGCGTAAGATTGCATTGACATCCGTTCATCCATCTCTTTTCCTTGAGTGTGATCTTTCTGAAGCAGAAAAATCTGTACTCGACAAGGATCGGCTAAAACAGATTAGACTGAACCCACATGAAGGTGTCAAAACAAAGTTTGTGTACGAGTTTGTTCGGCTGTGTGATGCTTCTAATGAGAAAGTTCTTGTTTTCAGCCAATTCCATGCTCCTTTACTATTAATTAAAGACCAATTAAACTCGGTTTTTAACTGGTCTGACGGAGAAGTGCTGTTCATGTCTAGCAGAGATTCTCCAAAGGATAAGCAGTCCATAATCCATAGCTTCAATGATGAAAATAACAAAGCGAAGGTTCTACTTGCAGCTACAAAAGCTTGTTCCGAGGGAATTAGCTTAGTTGGAGCTTCAAGGGTTGTGCTTCTTGATGTTGTATGGAATCCTTCAGTCGAAAGACAAGCTATCAGCCGAGCCTATAGGATTGGACAGAAGAAGGTGGTATACACATACCATCTTCTCGCTGAAGGGACATCCGAGGAAGAAAAATATGGTAAACAGGCCGAAAAGGATCGGATAGCTGAGCTCCTTTTTTCAGCTAAAAATGCTACTGATAATGATGATGTGCCCAAGAGACGTGCCGTGAACTTTGAAGATAGTGTTCTTGATAAGATGACTCAGCACGAAAAACTCATAGACATGTTTGTTAAGTGCGTAGTACTGAGGAAGGAGCGTGATTTGGTCTGAGAGTTTTGGCCGTCGATCAACTGTTGTGCTTGCAAAGGTAAGAACATTTTTGGTGGATCAGATTAAATTAGAAGTTTTGTCCTTATAATTTGGTAATAATACTAATGATGAATGAAATATTATCTCTATATTGTTTTATTCAGACCATGCTTCTAATGTAACTCTTTATTTGGTTTTGCAGATTCTTCAACATTGCTAACCATACAAAAGTTAAAGCATGCTTGTTAACTGCAAGAAAACAGCTTTCATTTATTTGGTATTAGGAAATGTATATATACTAATTGATGTTAGATGAGCTTAGAATTGATTGAAGTCTGAAGTTATTGCTTATTGAATTTAACTTATTTATGAATTAACAGTTGGACATGTAGTATATTGAATTTATCTTCAATATTTACATTGGAGCTTAAGTATTTTTCAGTTTATAGTTGATTGAAGATATAGCATATTGAATTTAGCTTCTATAAGTGATTTTGAGCTTATAATTTGATTGAAAAAGCATGTACCATATAAAAGGCGCCAAAAAAAAGCTTGTACCACATCACATGATTCTCTGAGCTACTACTACTAATGAAAACAATTATTAGTGATTATGATGCATTGGTATCATTAGCATAAATGGCTAATTTTCATTAGAGTTACATTTTCAATGAAGTTCATTTTTAGGGAGTTTGCTGCTACATTAATTTTTTTTGGTTTTTATTTTAATATATGGTGTTGATATTGATATGAGAACTTTCTGTTTTCTATTTGTCTTTATTACTAAGCAATTTGCATAATTGAAATGTAGTTTTCACCTACTCAATGTGCTGTGGTGCATAATTATCAGTAATTTATTATTACTGTTAATTTGAAGCATCAAGAATATGACTACTATAAATTGATTTAAAAATAATAACAGTGAAAGGCTTTCACATTTTGAATATATAATAAGTTTCTTTATACTTAATTCAAGTATAAGAAAAATAATCTAACCTTAGTATCTGATACAAGTTCAATGAGAATTGATGGTTTAAGGACTAGCATAGAGTTGAAATAGTCTATGTTTGATATCACGGTGGGTATCTCAGAATCAAGGTGACTCACCGTGATTTTGACATATTCACGGTGATACCAAACACGCACTAATAAACAGTTACTACTTTTAAAAGTGTTTTTAAAATAGGACAGGATGTGCCGATCGAACCGGTTCAATTGAGAATCGAACCCATACCAGGTCCAATCAGGTATTTAGACTGCTTGTCAATTGAGTTCAACTGAATGACTCATTGACCCAGTTCACCAATTTTGTTGACTTTTGCATTTTTAGTTACCTTTATAAAAGCATTTCCATCTAACTAAATCAATGTTCTAAATACTTGAAGAGCAATGCTTTAAGGGTTTTCTTTTGACTTTTAGGGACTAATTTATCTCAAAAAATTGTAGCAAGTTTGATTTTCTATTTATTTTTTGTTTAAAATACACATCAACCATTCATAATATGAAATATCGACCGTCACATAATTTAGTCACAATTCAAAATAATAACAAAAACTTATTAGAAAAATGTAAATGATTAAAGTGTTCTGGAATTTGTTTTTGCAAGTCTATAAATTTTAGTTCAATCGATAAAAATATCAAAATTGGTAGATCAGGAATCTCGAGATTTGAACCCCAATTCTTCCATTTTGTGGGTGTAATTTTTTAATGTCTTTTTATTTCGTTTATGTAAAAAAAATGGATATATTTTGTTAAGGACTAATTTGTCCTCCATATTTTTTGTAAGGACAAAAATGAATCTTAAAAAAAAAACATGGGTCAATTTAATATAGGGAATATTGATGAAAACGCGTATTGGAAAATCAATATTTAAGTCAATGAAGTAACTTGAGAGGCAAAATTGATTGCAACTTATCTCATAACAAAAGCACTTTCTTTGCAATTTCAATTACAATTGTACTTTGGTCAAATAAAAAATATTATAATTGTACTTTAAGGAAATTTCCTATGCTATAGCTTTCTCTTGGACTCATTTGATTCTCAAAATTGACATATTATTATGAACTGTCAATATATTTAATAATTTGTTGTTCTTTTTGAGCTCAAATGAGTCTCTGTCCATAATCTCTTATTTGAGGTCTCTGATTCAAAATCTTTCTATTACTATATTTTCATCTTTGTTCATTCATAGTAATATGCTTTGTTTAAAGCTATTTCGTGTCTGCTGTGTTCAACAACCATATCATATTTTGGGAAATCAATTAGCTGGCTTTAGATCATTACATACAGGTAGGTTCATTCAATTTCATCTTTATTATTTATTTTTATTTTTTTGACAATGTCTTAATTATTTATTTATGTATTTCTTTACTGTTTTTTATTAGTTTACGTTTGCTTATCTATTAAGCAAGAGAAGCTGACCAACAATTGTTTTCAATTAATAATTAAGTTGTTGTATTCACGTACAAGACTGTATTTACATTTGTTATTTTTAAGCATATATCTAATAAAATTACGCTATGATATTATGTTTATTGTTATAAATATTTTTATAGTTATCTAAGTGCTTAATTCATGTTAAAATAAAATTTATCTAAGAGCTTAATCTGTACATTATTTTAAATTTTCAGGGATAGTTCATTAATGCCACTTTAATTAAAAATTTGTCAAAGAAAATTGGACTAAATTATATCAATTTTTTATATTATGTAATATTAATATATAGTTGCATATAATAAAAGTTACTATTCAGTAGTTAAAAGTTTATCTAATATATATGTTAGATATTGTAGGTTTGATTTCAGCTTCCATGTAAAAAAATAAAAATAGTTGCATATAAAAATATTTCGTGGTGGGTTGATGGCCGTACATATTTTTTATTATTATATAGAAGACCGTTATACTAAATAATATTGCCAACTCATTATCAAATAATAAATAGTTAAGAAAGTGACTCTAATATTAAAATATTTATATCAGGACAAATTCTTTTTTTTTTGTTGACAAGATCAAGACAAATTTTTTAAAAACCAAAATTGACATGAAACCATATATTTGTATTGACAATAAAATTGCTCCTTTCATTACGATACATTTTCCTTGTTGAAATTTGAAGGAACTACTTCAACGGGTAAGTAAACATTGATCCTTCACATGTAATTTCTTGTATGCAAAACTTCACTAATAAGTCATTCTTTTACTTTATGTACTTGTAGTGAAAATGGCTTTAAGAGAAAACCAAATTATGGAAAACCAACAACCAATTATGCACCAGAATGTCATTGTGATGAGGCACGGTGATCGCATCGATAACTTTGACCCCTTGTGGACATCCACGGCAGCACGACCGTGGGATCCACCCTTAGCTCAACAAGGTCAAGACCGAGCATTCCAAATGGGGAAGAGTATTCAACAAAACCTTGGATTTCCAATACAGAGACTCTTTGTCTCTCCATTTCTTCGTTGCATCCAAACTGCAACCGAATTCGTTATATCTCTCACTTTTGCTAACGATGTTCGTGAAAATATCATCAGCGACGACATTCCCAATGACCTTTCAAATGTCAAGGTTAGGATTTATTTTATTATTGATTCTTGTTAAATTTTAATAAAAATTTTATGTTTTGCAAAAGAAATGGATTAAATTTCCTAATTTAAAAATTTAAAACTACTATGGTACTTAATTAGTAATAATTACTACATTATTTCTACAATTTAAATTTAAATGGGATTAGTTAATTTGGTGGTATGTCATTGTCATCCTTTGCATTTATTGCAAGCTTCAAATTTGGATTTTGTGATTCTTGTTTTATTCTTGTAATATGTAAGGCTTTTTTGATTCTGGCCATGATCAGATATCTTTAGTTTGAAATTTAATTTTACCATAAATAGATTTACTACTAGTAGTAGTGATTTTTCCCAAACTAACAATGTCAGATAGATGTTTGGTTTACTTAGTACTAGTATACAGTACGTATATTAATAATTAATAATATTATAAAAAATGGAAGTGTGTGAAATTTACCAATTCTAATTGTATGTTTGATTCTGACGGAGCTGCTAGTCTGCAACATATATGTAGAGTACACAATTCCATGATTGGTAATGGTATCTATTAATTGAAAATCAGTGATCATCACTGAAGATTTGATTTCTCTAATAATAATGAAGATTCGATTTTTGATATGAAAATTCAATAGTGTAAAGAAGAAGATTTGATTTGATTTGTATTGAATGAAGGAATTTGTAGTTTCTTTCATTTTTATTTTTTTTGTTTCTAGTTGTTTTTTTTTTAAAAAGATATATGAAATTATTAAATCAACCAACAAAAGCTTAGTTTAACGAAATAAATTAGACTCTCATAACGCAGAAAACCAACATTCAAAGTCGACGTATAAAAATATTCAAATTTAATACTCAATGTATTTCAAATATAATTTTAAGTGAAGAATAACCAGGGGATTGAGTTCTCTGTAGTAACTAAAGGTTTAATGAAATCTTAGCCATTAAAAAGTAAGTACATGAAGGATTTAAATGATCCGTCAAAAAAAAAAATGAAGGATTTAAATGTTGAAATTAGAAGAAATAAGATTAGTTCAATTGATACCAAATCTAATGATTTTATCAAGAAAATAGATTGACAAGTATACTCCATCAATGTTTCAAAACATTTAGATAAAGATTATGTCAAAAAGTTCATCTAAGTATAATTTATTTGGTAGAGATATTGCAATATAAATTAACTGAAATTTATACTTGGAATTTTTTATATAATCACTTTAAGAAGTGAAATTCTGAAAATCAAAGAAAGGAAAGAAGGTACATTTTCCCAGTCGGTCAAATACCGATAGACTATTCTATAAGAAAACAAATTTCTAATCAAGAAAATAAAATAAATAGGGTCACTTGATATGGGCCTTGTGCGAAAACAAGCCCATTTTCTTTATAGATGTGGGGAGTTCGGGAAACAACTTTTTAAAAAACAACTTCATTATTCACTTTTAATATATCATGTATAGATGATTTTGTGTATATTTGATTTCTTTTTTAAATGTGTCAAAATTGATTTTATGGGTTGTATTGATTAAGATAAGTTTAAATATTTTTCAGTAGAATTAATTTCAAACATAATTTTTACACTCAACTCTATTGTTTTTTTGGATCATCAACTTTATTGTTCAATCGACTATTATTGATAAGTATATGAATATAAATACAAATTATTTTACATTCAACTTAATTTTAACTAAAATGAATTTTAAAAAATTAATTCATTTTAATTTTTTTTATCACCGTATAACCAAACACAAATAAGCTATTTATTAGTTAATATGCTAAATTAAATTCCTTCTCTCACTTTCACAATTGTAGGTTTCTATTGAATATGGATTGTGTGAAATGTTTAACAGTATAGCTATCCGTCTCAATGTTGCTCCTAAAGATGGAAATTTTAGTTTTGATATATCTGAGCTTGAAGCCATGCTTCCAGCTGGGACTGTGGATAATAATGTAGAAATGGTATATAAAGAGGTACTATATATTAATTTGATTTTCATCTTAATTTTTCATATTAATTTTATTATTGTAAACTTTCTTGAAGCTAATGAAAACTTGTTTTACTTGATAAACCTTAGTTACCTAAGTGGGAAGAGTCGGTTTTACAAGCAAGGGCTAGATATCAACACACAATTGAGAAACTTGCAGATAAATATCCTACAAAGAACTTGTTGTTTATTACACATGGTAAAAATCATTCAATCCTTCATTTTCTTTTTGAGCAAATAAGCAAATTGATTCCCTATAAATTATAATTGTAAAATATCGATCAAATTAATCTCTTTATTAACTTTTACTATTAGAAACTACTATGAGATGACATATTAACAGAATATACGATCCATCCACATTAATCTCATATCAATGTCACGACAACAAAGACTAGGATACATCTTAGGTGGCGTCTTTGGAGCGTCAATATAGTTGAAATACCTTAGTCGCCACCTTTGTATCTAATTGGATTATTTCTTTTAAAAAAAGAGAGTAATTTACCTATAATTTACATCTTTTTTAGACAATTAGTTTATGTATGCATCGCATAGTTGCAATAAATGATAAATTTTGCTTTTAAGAAAAGAGTGATAAATTTGTCCTTGACATGATATGAATTTCATAAACAAATATGTCTCTTGATAAGTTGGCATTGAATTTGTGTGCAATGTGAGATGTTTGATTAATTTGTCACGCCAAAGTCTCTATCGATAAAATTAATTGAGAGATCATTTTGTATGACATTTTTACAATTTTAAGGATGTATTTGTCAATTCGCAAACTTAAATGACTAATTTGACCAATGCTTACAATTTCGAAGGCCAATTTGCCTATTCACTCAATTTTTTCTTATTGAAATCCATGTTTGTTTCTAGGTGTGCATATCTTTCTTGATAATCAAAAGCATAGTTTTAAATTGCAGGATGCAACTAATACAATATAAAGGATATCGAAATCTCCACAACGATAATATAAACAAATTGACATTTTTCCTACATTTTAGCACAATATTAAAATTCATAGCTTACCCGTAATCATAATATAAAATCATAATTAAAATTGGACTCTTTTATGTGATGATGTTTGTTTGTTAAATTACATGTATCTATATGAAACCTTAATTATATTTAGGCAAAATTACATGTTTGGTCATTTATCTTATTTTTTTTGTAACATTTTGGTCCTTTATCTTTTATTTGTAACACTTTGGTCTTTTATCTTATATATTTGTAACACTATGGTCCTTTATCTTTTAATTGTAACACTTAAGTCCTTTATCTTTTATAACATTCACATATAAATCCTTTTTTTCATTATTCTTTTTATTAAAAAATGTTGAATTTTATTTGTTAATATGCCTTTTTATTAAAATTAAATAAAACTCATAATTTTGATGAATATGTTCATCATCTTCATCAATTCTTTCATATCTTCATGTTTTTTAAAGAACCAAAGTGTTACAAATAAAAGATAAAGGACCATAGTGTTACAAAAAAATAAGATAAAGGCCCAAAATGTTACAAATGAAAAATAAAGGATCAAAGTATTACAAAAAAATAAGATAAAGGACCAAATATGTAATTTTGCCTTATATTTATATTTAGTATGTACAATTTGTAATTGAATTGAAACTTTGCAGGGGAAGGAATTGAGGTGGCACTTTCTTCATTTAGAAAGGATATTGTGGTAAATAAAGTGCAATATTGTGGTTATGTACAACTTAGTCGTCCTATTTTCAAAAGAGATCATACCCTTATTGGTGGAAAGTTCAATGTACTAACTCATAGTGGTCAAAGTGGGGTAACATATATTCCCTCACAAGGTCTTTGAGTAAAGATATCAACTAAACTTCAAAACTAGTATATCAATCAAGTTTATAAGCTTTTATTTTATTGTACAATTAAATTAAATTTGAATTATGGAATCAAATGTAAGGATAACTTTTTGCTAATTTCTCTATATATTTTGTATAGAAATTATTTCATTATTTTTTTATATCACTATAGCAAACACTCGAGTCAAGCAAGTATAATTACTTGGACAAGGAACTTAAGAATAGTTTAGTGGTTAGAGTAGAAAAGTTAAAAAATAGAGTGATAATTAAGGAGATCAAGAATTCATCTCCACAATCTGCCTATTCTATTTCAAATTTGAAGCTTTTGCTTCCTCTTTGGAGAACAGATTGTTAGGCTCAAAAATACTTTTAACTTGTTAGTTTTGCAGTGAGTTGTCGGTGAGTTTATTTGCTACTATATTGGTGGTCATACTATTACTTTTAAATTAATATTCAATCAAATTGACATGGTACTCTAAAATGATTTTAAACATTTTTAAAAAATATCTACAAACAATTATTTCACTCTTACCTTTAAGAAAAGTTTAGGTGGAAGATTTGGGCGGAATTTAATAAGTGAAAATTGAAGGGTCGGAGGAATTTAATAAGTTAGGCGGGATAATATAGAAGATTTAGTGTTTAAATTGTTGGTTAGTAATTTATATCTGCATTATTTTCTTGACTAAAGTTTAATTCCATTGAGTTTTTTTTTTATAAGATTTTTAATGAGGCAGAACATTGATTTTGGATCTTGTCCTTTTGAGTTTTCTTTTATAATGTTAGCATATAAAATCCAAGGTTCCTTTGTATTTTTTTAAATTTTTATTCATCCGTGGTATCGTTCTTGACTATTGTACATATATTAATGCACAATTTTGATCACTAATATATTTAATTATCTATTATAAAAAAATTATAAAAAGTATATTTTAAAAATAATTGCCGAAATAAGTTGTACATATCTTAGATACTAATATTTGTTTTTATATATTAATAAAATCAAAGTAAATTATGTGAATAATGTATATATATATAGTCAAACTGCTGCAATTAAAAAGGAATAGATAGAGTATTTCATAGGGTGTTTCTTAGGTGATTTTTTTGAGGTGACAACATAATTATAAGATTTCATCTTTGTATCTTTTTGTTTTTATTTTTATAAAAAAAAAAGATAAAGTGAATGAAAGTTAATACAGTAAATTGGAGAATTAATAGACAATTAGGAATCGGAAGAAGAAAACTCTGAGGAGTTGTATTGGATTTTAAAAGGTATGTGGAGAGTATATAGACAAAAGTTGGAGTATGTACATGCTATAACTAACTCCGAACTAGATTAAACTGATTGTGAAAGAAAAAAAAAATATAAAATTTGACCTTTTAGATTTATTGAAAAAATAATGTATCTAGTTAATAATATACACTATAGATAGATTACTTTTTCAATAAACCTAAAAAATTTAAATTTTGCATATATATAAAATCTAAAAAGAACCTTTACAAATTATATGTGACTACAAGGAGTAAAAGATATTTTGATTAAGTCAATATTTTTTTTTAATGGAAAGTCGATAATTTATTATGTATTTACGAATTACGAGTATTATGGTCCCGTTTAGATTAACTTATTTTTGAGCTTATACAAACAGCTTATGCAATTTTTATGTATTATTATAAGTTTGTCAAGGTAGTTTATGATAAAATAGCTTATAAAAATACAGTTTTCACTAGTTTGAACTTATAAAATAGCATAAAATCTAATTTATATTGCATAAGCTGTTTGCATAAGCTCAAGAATAAGCTAATCCAAACGGGACCTATATATATAATGAGACTGTAAGTTCTTGATCTTAAACAAAATTAAATTTAATTAATATAAGAAAAAAAAAGTCCTACGCAATGGCTTCTCGTTTCCCTCAGCTTTTTATTTTCTGTATTTTGTGCATTGCTTTAGCAAATGCGGGTAATGAAATAATGTTAGTTTTATGCAATATTTTTAACTTTCTTTATGATATCGTTTCATCCATTAATTTTCTTAGCCAACCAATATATTTTTTTTAAATGATACGTTTTCTTCAATTTTTTTGTAAAATAGTAAAGGTGCATGTGATCACTATTCACTATGATCAATGATGATTTATTTTGGTAGCGATCTATTGTATAAATTGTAATGAAAAATGACATTCACAATCATATTGATTAACTTTCTTTTGATTGCAGCAACAAAGTCTTTTCAAGATCCTCCAGGATTCACTAATTGCGGAGAAAATACATGCGCGAAAGGTGACGGATTCTGCTATAAAGTTTGCTACGAAGAGGGCTTCGTCCGTGGTGGACAATGCATTCGATACACTCACAAAGATGAAATTTGCTGCTGTGCTAAGAATGAGTTATCGACACCATCACCCGCTCCTAATTAAGTAATCTTTCTTCGTCAAATGTTCAATCAACCTTGAAGTACTTGATTCGAGGTTGGTAGTCGAGGAATCAAAAGTTATTGTCACCATCACAATTCTAAATAAATAAATAAATAAAATATAATAAACTTGAATTAGTTTTGTTGATGATTTTGTTAACTTTGCTTTCTGTTTTCAATTTGCTTTACATTTAAATTTGTCCGGTTCTTATATATCTTAATTGATGGTTTTTTTTTTCTTTTCATTTAAATTATGTATAAAAAAATTCTAAATAATATCTTTAAATAACAAAAATTTTAAGCAAAAATATAAACCTCAAATTTTAATATTACTTTATTTTAAATATAAATCAAAATTATATATAAATACAAAATCATCAAAAAATATTTAGAGATATTATTATTTTCTAACATCAATTCTTAATGCTCTTGTTTTGTTTTAATTTGGATTTTATATTTGGTTCTCAATCTCATGGAAAAACTTCCAAGTTCCAAATCCAAACACAACAAAAACTTCCAAGTTCCATGGAAAATGTATCGTAATGAAGGGAACAACTTTATTGTCTATACAAATACAAATATATTGCTTTAAAATTAATATGAAAAGAAAAAAAAACCATCAATTAAGATTAAGATATATGACATTGCCTGAAATTTATCAATACGTAACTAACACCCTCTTTATTTTTTCACATGACACAAACCTCCCCTACATTCAGAGGCGGTACTAGGGGGTGGCTGAGAGTGGCCACGGCCACCCCCGAAAAAATAAGAAATTACTAGTATATCCTACGTAATTTTATAAAATTACAAATATATACTATATATATTATATTCGGAGAAATATTATCAAGAGTTAAGTGTAGCCGAGCGGATAAATTCAGTGTCCAGCTTCGAAGGGGACCCGGGATCGACTCTCCTGCATGCATATTTTTTCCTTTTTTACACTGACAGTGCATATAAATTAAATTCGACAAAACATTTTCTCAACTCAAGCTACTAAACCCTTACCAAAAATACTCAAGCTACATTTTCCTAAAACAAAATTAATTTTCATAAGTATATATAAAAAAAAAAAACCTGCTTTCAATTAAAAACATAAATTTTTTTTAGTATATGTGTAATATAATAATATAATATATGATTTTCTATTGATCAATTTTGTGTGAGTATTAATTCAAAGTCAATTATTGATTATTGTTTCAAGTCACTTGATAGTTGATACACATAGAGTATTATTTTAAAATATGTAATTTAATTTATTGATAATTACATTTTTGTACATAATATCTATTTTCTTTCTTCAAAAAATGCACAATTTCTATTTTCTTTCTTCAAAAAACATACAACTATTTTCTAATAATCAAATTTTTTAGAATATTTATTCAAAGTCAATTATTGATTATTTCAAGTCATTTAGTACGTATAGAGTATTATTTTATAGTATGTAATTTGTTTTATTAATAATCAAATTTTATAAACAATACATTTTTTTATTTAATTTATATACTATTTTAGCGGCCCCCTCGAGAAAAAAATCCTGGTTCCGCCACTGCCTACATTAACACCGTTAAATGCTTCCATCGAAAAATAAAGTAGAAACCCTTTCACGTCTCTTTTCTTTCACGCATGACTATTGAGTTTGCTCTAAGAACGCTTTCATGCCTTTTCTTTTCCCCTTTGTTTGTACAATGAAATCATCTAACAACATCTAAATTATTGGCTACCTTCATCATCGTCTAATTTGATTTATTTACTGATTCTGGGAATATATGCACTAGTAATGTTAACTGCCTTTGCCAAGTTGATAGTTTCAATTCTAATATATGTTTATGACAGTTTTTAATTTATCAAGTATACATTTATTTTGATTTTATAAGACACGTTAAAAGGATGTTGTCACGTTAATCAACCAACTAAAAAAAAAATGCAGGCAACATGTCATATACTAATTTTTGGGAGATTTTTTTTGTCACCCTACGTGTTTTTCGCAGGCCTTACATCCTTCCGTTTTTACCCTTCTGCTATTTAAGTAGCGGACATCATAAGAATGATAAATTTTTGGAAAACTTTTAAGAAATTTTGCCAATGCCGTCTGCTACTTAAGTAGTGGACTATTCGATGGTCAGGTTAGTTTTGTTTTTAGGACAGTCTCTCTCATAAACGCTCCCTTCTCTCTCTGCGTAAAAACTTATCTTCTCACCGCCTCCTCCACCCTTGATCCAAATCCAAGCTTCACGATGTAGATCCCGGCCGTAGGTGGTGCGACGAGTGACGGTGGTCCTCCGCACCACCGCTCCTCCAGTTCTTTCCGGTAAAATCGCGGCGGCAGTAAGTGTTTCTTCCCGTGTGGGTTTGTTTTTGCTCCATGGTGGTTCTGTTGCTTCTTCCGGCGGTGGAATCCGATCGATCTGTGGGTTTGTTTTTTCTTTCCGGTGGTTTTGTTGTCGGTTTCTACAAAGACGGTGCCGCCGTTGTTTTGGTGTTTTGGTGTTTTGACGGGTTTTGGGTGTTCTCGGTTTGGTGGTGGTGCCGGTACTGCTGCGGTTTCAGTGGTGGTGACGGATCTGGTTTTGTTTTGGCGGTGGTGACAGATTTGTATTCTGAGTGGTGGTGGCTTTGCGGTTTTCTTTTCTTTTCTGTTAGTTGTTGTTCCGGCGCTGTGGGGGGCTGCTATGCTGCTATGCTTTCTGTGCAGCTTGTGATGTTTAGGTGGTGTTGAGGTGGTGAATGGAGGTGATGAGATGGAGTAGTGGTGTGTTTTGGGTTGGATGGTGTCCAGGCAGTGGTGGTGGTGGCGATGGTGGACTGAGATGGTGTTTTTCTTGGTCTGGTGTTTTGTCCTGGCACGCCCGAAAGGGTGGAGTATGTAGACACTCCGTGTTGACGGAGTTTGTCGTCTTATCATACTCCCGGGACGTATTGGTGATGGAGAGGTGGTAGATGGTTAATGCTGCGTGTGTGTGGATTCTCCTGATACAAGAGACTCTGGCCATTTATCAAATCTGTTGAGATTTGCAGGACTCTTCGAGTCGCTGAGGGGTGTTCAAGTCTGTTGAGACTTGCAGGTCTCTGGTATTGGACCGAACTCGACTGCATTAGGCGTTGACTGTCGATTCTCTGACTACTGGAGTTCCTCATCTTTTGACTTTCGGAGCTATTTTCTGGGTCTGATGGGCCGAGTAATTTTAATTCGAGTTCGGAAGTTAGTACCTAGTGGTGTCTCCTAGGGCCGGGTTGGGGTTTCTCTGGTGGGTTTAGCGGATCAGTATTGGTGTATGGGAGGATTGGGGTATTGTTTAGGTGTCGGTAATTGTGTTATATCACGTTACCTTTTATTGTACGTTTTCCACACTACTCCTTACACTTCTTGTGGAGGAGTAGTCTATTAATAAAATTTAGCCGTTCAAAAAAAAAAGGTTAGTTTTGTTTTTTACCCTTAAGTTATTTTTTTTTAAGGTTAAATATGTTTTTGGTCCCTATAGTTTTCCAAAATTTTATTTTTAGTCCCTAAAGATTTTTTTCATACTTTTTGATCCTTGAAGTATTTCCTATCATGATTTTTGGTCCCTACTTTTTATTCAACTCATGCATATCATTCAAAATTTTAATTTTTTTCTGCGGTGATGTTTAGTACATTATATGAATCTCTCTTAAAAAAGTTTCATTTTTTTAAAAAATAGATAAATTAAATATTAATTTTTTAGTTTTTTGCACATAAAAATCCATAATAATTCATCTTATGTTAAAAAATTCTAAATTTTTATCAGAGATGTTCATATAATATTATAAACATGACTACAAAAAACGATTCAAAAATGTAAAAGTATACACAAGTTTGATTAAAAGTATGGACGAAAAACACTGACGAAAAAATCTTTATGGACTAAAAAGTGCGAAAAAAATCTTCAGGGACTAAAAACAAAATTCAGAGAAACTATATGGACCAAAAACATATTTAACCCTTTTTTTATTTCTTTCAAATGTTTTTAAAGTATCTATTACTTAAATAGCGGATGAAGAAAGTCCAAGTAGGGTGTCCCTGGACGGGTTAAATCTAATGCGTTGGAAAATTTGAAATTTTTAACACATCTGCTACTTAAGTGACAGATCTAGATAAAATCTGATACCCAGTAGCGGACAGAGATATTTTGACAAATTCATGGTCTCGATTGAGATACACACAATTCTAATCTAATACCTCGCACTCACGACACCTACTTACCAGTGGCGGAGCTAGAACTATATCTTGGGGGTGGGGGGATATATATGTTTTGATTAAAATATATTATTTATCACTAGTAGTGTAGTGGTTTGTTCCAACTAATTTTAGATATAAGTCAAGAGTTCAAGTCCCATCTATTACAATTTTATGGTATTTTTTGTTTAAAATAGGATCAAAATGACAAAATGTGGAACATGAGGATCGAACTCGCGTCATCCTCATGCCTCGGGCGCACCACAACCACCAGACCATAGCATATCATTGTTATAAAATTGCAAAAACTAATATATATCATATATCACTAAACAAAATATTAGTTGATACACCTATAAAAAATTAAAAAATTGAAACTTGGGGCGAGCCATTGCCCTACCCGGCCCATGAGTGGCTCCGCCCCTGCTACTTACTTGGTCGTCAGATTTTTCACAGGTTCATCCCTCACCTCTAGGGCCTGTTGATATACGATCCCCAAATACTCAAGTCCAACATTTACATCTTTACTGAAAAGATCAGTGTCGACTTCACTTAGGACGAATTCACGATTTTGATCTCCCTTTCTCAGATACGATGACGAACACCCGCTGCCATGGACAAGTTGCCAAGACACCAAAGACCTCCTCAGAGACTTACTTGTAGCATTCCAGTAACAGACTGTCATCGTCAGAGAACAAGGCGAACGTCTAACAAGGATTGAAAATTAAGGAGATGTCGCAACAACAACAACAAAGGAAACAAAGAATCTTACTCCATGCAGAAGAAGAGGGCAAGATAAACGTGGTCGCAACAACAACTCTTCATAGGACTGCCACCGTTCATCTTCCTCATGACAAATCCTATGACGAGGAGTAAACCACAAAGAGGCCCTTTCACCCCTCATATGTTAATGTGATGCTAAATTGATTTTTAAAAATAATTGGGTTGTCACTTTCACAGTGAATTAGTCTCTCATGCAATAATTTCGTATTCCATAAGCGTTTAAATAGATTGTTTATCTTAAGGGTGTATAGTGATGGACCTACGTTAATGTTTGTGTACACATCATCCCCTACTATGTTTTGGGGGAAAATTAATATTATATATATACTCTATAAAGTAAATGACCATATGGAGTGAAGGTATACATTAGTAAAAAAAAAGTAACGGAAATTTGGCTAAAGTTACACATCAAACAAAACACGCTGCAAATCTCTTCATTTTCGTGTGTGTGTGTGTATGAGAGAGAGTAAAGTATTGGCCCTCTTTAAACTTTTACAATTTAACGAGCTGCTATCTACCTCCAAACATTCATTTGGTGTTCGCCGTTTAACCCTCATTCATTGTCTTCGTTGTCGACCTATGTCATATATCCCTCCACAGCTCCACTTTTTTCTCCCTCTATTTATCTCTCTTCCTTCATTGTCGATCTTCTGAGGTAAATCCACTTACTGTAATCTATTATTTATTTTCAATCTCATACATTTATTATTTGATTTATTACTGTAATGAAAGTGAACTTATATCTTTACCTTGTTGATCTTGAATTTGTGTTGATGCGGGAAACTCCATATTTAGGGTTTGATGGATTTTTTTTGAGTTATTGCGTTCAACTTAAAATAATATATATGTTGCTAATTAATGTATATGTTGCCTCCGCTACTTAAAATTCATGGGTTTATCCCTCAGTTTTGCCCTAAGCTAACCCAAAAAAATCTCAATTTTATCCTAAATTAACACCTAAAAATCTTTGCCCTAAACTAACCCCTAAAAATACCAATAATTTTAGCCAGAGCCTGGGTAACTGCCCCGGCTTGCTGGACCTTGTCTCCGCCTATGATTCACCTTAAATGTAAAATTTCTTCACAACAACAAAAAAAAAAAGTTGACCAGAGATAACTTGATTCTTTAGAAGAGAGAAAGAGAAATGAGAAAAAAATACTGATTCAGATCCTCTCCTAATTTATTGTCTACTACAATCTCTCATGCATTATTTTGCATTTCTCTAGTGAATCCTATAGCTGAGAGATAAATGAGAAAAAAATAAACAAGAAATATGTGGGTATATGTTGAAAGGTGGATATCTCTCTATGGTCTTACACAAATCATGATAGACTCCGCTGAACAATCTTTCTTCTCGAAGGTCTGATTATCCGCTTACTGTTGTGGAAGTATGACCTTTGATTGGGGGAACCATGTTTAGTGGCTATGCTCACATCACTTCTCTTTAATCTTTGACATGAAAAGTGGTGCAGAGTCACATATCTGTTGTTTTTTTGGTTTTGGTGCATGGAAAATGTAAAAACAATTGGTGCAGGACGATATGGGTTAGAATTTCTTTGTATTTTGAGTGCAAACCATTTCACGCTTTTGTAGGAGTCTTTCTTTTACGCCTTATTTTTATTCATCTGCTATTTAAAAATGATGTTTGAGAAATCCATAGGACGCCAAAAAAATATCTCCTTTTGTAGTTAGGAAGTGTGAATATTACTCAAATTGAAATTAGTACTCTAAAGTCCATGTTAATACACAATTATTTGTTAATCAAACATTTCTCTAAAGCATCAATAAGGTTAAAAATCAACATTTCACTTTTTTGTTTCTTTTTATTTATCTTAAACTAAATAATATGTCAAATATTTTTTATTTCACATTTTCATTTGTCTTCTCACTCTCTCTTTTACTTATATTTCTTTTCTCACACTCTTTTCACAGCTAAACTCTACTTAAATCATTTCATTTATCGAGTTAATTAATTATCTACACACCATAGATATTGAAGGACCCATCATACTCGAAAATTTTAAAAACATTGAGGGACATACTACAGTAGTCAATGTCAAAGCACGAATTGTTACCCACAATGGGCCTAAAGCCCAAACCATTCAAAAACAGTGATGAAGCCAAGGAACCACATTTAAAATGCTGTCATAATAATGCAACTTATAGTAACAAGAACAACAAAGAGAACAGGAAGAAAAAAGACAACGAGGAAAGCACATCATCATCGAAACATATAGTTTTTGATGAAGATGTTTCCAAGGGAATTGAGACTGTTCCAATATCTATGGTAAATAATGTGGATTACGAAAAAGTTCCAGTTTTTCGTTACATTAAACGCATGATTTATCCAAACTGGTGTAATCCCGTTAAAGGTCCCTATGTGGGGTGCAATTGTGCTGGTGAGTGTTCTGATTCTGTAAAATGTTTTTGTGCTTTAAAGAATGAAGGGAAAATTCCTTTTGATAAGAATAAAACTATTATGACAACAGAACAAGATATAATTTATGAGTGTGGTCCTTATTGTAAGTGTTCCTCAAGTTGTCGCAATAGAGTCAGTCAATATGGCATTAAATTTAAGCTTCAGATTTTCAAGACGAAGAAAAAAGGTTGGGGTGTCAGATCACATAATAGAATTCCTGCTGGAAGTTTTGTTTGTGAATATTTGGGTGAAATTATTGACGACGAACAAGCTGTGAAAATGATTGACAACGATCAATATTTATTCAATCTTGGTAATGATCTCAATGGCGATGTTTATGGCAACTATACCATTAATGCTGATCACTATGGTAATGTGGCAAGATTTATCAACCATAGTTGTTCTCCGAATTTATTTTGTCAGAGAGTTCTTTATGATCATGATGATGGTAGGATACCCCACATGATGCTATTTGCAGCTATTGACATTCCAAAAATGCAAGAACTGACTTTGGATTACCATTACGAAATTGATCAAGTGATTGATTCAAACGGAAAGGTAAAGAAGAAGAAATGCTATTGTGGTGCTTTGGAATGTTGTGGCAGGTTGTATTAATCAAGACTTCTAGTAAAAGGTGACCAATTTTTCTTTCTTTTGTTTGGCTTTCTGATACAATATTTGTCTAAAAATTAGTTTTCTTCTCTAATTGGTTGAATGTTACACTGTCATGACTCTTAATGCTGTTTCCTTAATTATAATTCTTGTAGGTGATATTCAAGCCTTGTTTCAATTGCTCTTAAGGAAGGCAAAATACTTGTAGAAGCAATTAACAGACAAATATTACTTTATATAGATTTTAGTTTCCTTGCAATTGCAATGTTGAGCAAAAACAATAGATTGGTTATAAACAGGTCTGCAATTACTGATGTCATACATTTTTGTTGGATGGAATTGAACACATGTCTCGTTTAAATTGGTGCCAGTGTATTATTTTTAGTTTATATTGTGGTCAACTATATGATGCACAAGTGAGATAAATCTTGCACCATTCACAAGTTTTTTTTTTTTTCCATTGGATCAATAAGTCTCGCCACCGCCAAATTAAATGAAATATAATGAGACTTATTGATCTGATAGTGAAAAATACTTGTCCATACTGCAAGACTAATTTACTTGTACACATTGGACAAAGCTTATATTGGTACTGATAAAGTCTTGTATTTTTAATTGACTATATGCTTTATTTAGATCTGATAGTGAACTAACTATGATTTCTCTTGATCTTAAAATAGTGTAGTTGTGCAATTTGAATGTTGAGCATCTACAAATGTAGTTATGTATACAATGTTATTGTTTATTACTATAGCTTCTTTGTATGCCATCAATGAAGAAATTGAGTAGAGGATAAATAGGAAAGCAGTAGTAGTAAGAGAGAAAAGGAGCGGGGGATAAGGAAGAAAAATTTGTGGAACAAAATCCATATTGTAGAAAAACTCTCAATTAATGAGGTTAAATATTGAGAAAGCATGAGCCCTGCACTTGACTGAAAACTTTGTATTAACTGAATGTCATTTGAATTCTATGCATGAATTCAGTGAAGAAATCAATGTTGATTATACGAATAAGTGTTGAAGGTATAAAGATCACTTGTGTGATAGGTAGTGCACTATGCAAATTCGACCGTGAAAGTGTGATGAAATGCAATAGAGTTTTCTGCATAATTAGGACCATATTTGACTCATGATTGACCTGGTGCTATAAGTTCAAGAACATTATCATGGTTTATGTTTGTAAACATAGTTAGTTCATTTGCCGATTTTTGTGCTATTATGTGAGGATTATGTTCTGTATCAATATAAGTTATCTAATATCTAGCACCTAGTTAGTTACAAACTGAGAGTACGCTTGGGGATTTCAGGCTACTCCTTGCTCTAACGGTTTCTTGAATCCTAAGGCAACTGTAATAAAATACTCAGCAGCTGGTACCTACAATCTATGACCTTGGATCCAGATACTTAATCTTAGTTGTTCTTGACAACAAAAGAAGTCCCAAATATTTTCAAGAATAAAAAAAGCATTTGCACGAATTGGATAATGCATTATCATCACTTAATATTAACAATTTAGAAGAACCTTCAGCCAGGAACCTTAGTATATCAGATGACTCTCCTATATAAGAAATACGCCTCAGACGATACTGTGTATAAGTCTTCACATATTTGATCAGTGAACTATGAATAAAAATTTGTTCAGAATAACAATCAAGGGGAAAACTCATATTTCTGATACTGTCAGGATACTAGCTCAGAGTAGCTAGTATCAAAGATATTTGTGATATACTACTTTCGAAAATGCATAAATTGTCACTCACCATGAATAGGCACAACACCCTGAACTTGTTGGAGTATCCATGCTTATTGCCAATACTTTCAATCCAATCATGTGTTTTTGTTCTCATCCAAGTTCTCATCTTGGAAGCAGAGGGATGAGAAGTCTGAAAAGCACAATAACCATCAGAAAACAGATAAGGATGATACCCCTCTACCATAACTCTAATTAGAAAAAACAAGAATTTACATTGGACTACAAAACTTATATTTTACAAAATAACACAACAAATCGAACAGTATTTATCCATGATTAAGATTTGATCAATGCTATTAAATAATTTGGCACATCTTAATATCTCAAACTAACCAGCAGAGGAACTATCTCATCCTCAATGTTGCGAGTCCAGAGTGACCCTTCTAGGCTGGCACCAGATAGCCAAATATGCCTCACTTTCCCCTCTTCAACCAGTTTCTTACGTTCACCTACCTATAACACAACAAACTTGATAACAATTGAAACCTGATAGAGATTTCTAGCAACAGATCATATTCACTGGAATTCATGTCTGCAAGAGAAAACATGCATTGGAGATATTATCTGACACTGGAATGCTTGCCTCCAAATCAGTCTTCCAATAACTACCTAAATATAGGAACACTAAATCACTCACTTGCGAGAATACTAAATTTCCCACTACAGTCTCATTTGAAAGTCACCTCTCCCTCATCTATTATAAAAATGTACACAATGGAATTACCTACAGTATGTAGTTTTCCCAACATAAAATGCCTAGTACTCATATAATTGACTCAAAACCGATGCCCTTTATGATCAAGCTGTTAGATGCTACCGAAGATTTGCCATTTGGACATAACACAACAACACCAAGCATAATTAAAAAACTGGTACTACTTTTAATAAAGAACAAACCACTCATTGCAGTTACAAACCATAGCATGTTTGAATAAAGAACAAACCACTCATTGCATCAAAAAGATGTAGAAGATCATACTAAAAATTCTGGCAGGGCAGAAAATTACTGGAAATATTGAATGATATCTAAACAAATTGTCATGCAAATGCTACAAACCTCATACTTCAAAAATACCGGGTTTTCTACACAGCTCCCCCACCTTCTATGTTTGGATTAATACAGATTTTTTGCTTTGCCAGTGATCATATGCTGCTATAACAAAAGTCAATAACAAATAGTATCACAATTTTCTCCAACACAATAAGCAGACAATCTAAATGATAATGATAAATCCGATAGTTTACACTCCAGGCTCAGGTCACCGAAATTATGTATGAGGCTAGACTCTTTGTATAAACAAAATTCGAACACTTAACTGTGCAAAAACAAGTCCACTACTTCCTTGATATGTGCCATCAATCCCAAGCCCTTATTATTACAACTAGCTGCAGAATCCAGAATGCAACACAGAAAAGAGACCTTTTATCTAACACCTAATCACAAGGAAGGTCTCGTGTAACAGTGTGACAAAGAAGATATCTTATTAGGAAAGAAGATTCTTATAGACCAATATAAAAAAAATATAAATAAGGCAGTTTAAGAGCATTAGAATTCAAATGTTACTCCTGTTGTGAAAGGAAAAAATAACTAAGACAACCAATCAAGAAACCACACATTGAGAAAACCAACCATGAACAAAAATAAGGGAAAACAATAACTTTAATCAACACTCCATAGCTACCACCACAAACCACACATTCATAACCCTGTAACCCCGAAGTAAATCGATAAAACTACACACTCAGAATCAACAGAGAAAAACTGGAAAAACACAGAATTCCTAAACCAAATAGAGATCGTCGAATCAAACAAATATCGAATTGAAATTTGAAATCTAAAGCAGAGGTAAAGTCCTTAAGAATCTCTACATAAGCTTGAGGACAATACCGAGGCAGTGAGAGAATGAAATTGTAGGACAAGGAGGACGTTCTGCTAGTGTCTTTGGGTTCTGTTGTGTTGATAGATTTAATTTTACCATGATTCATAGTATGCATCAGTGTGTTTACCTTTGCAATTTCTCAAAGAATTGGTATTTGGTATTGCTCTGCACTATCAGATTACAAAAGAGAAGAAAATAAACACTTAAATGGAAATCAACTGTATGAATTTTATAGTGCATTATCAGCACTTAATATTAATAATTTAGAAGAACCTTCGGCCAGGAACCTTAGTACATCAGATGAGACTCTTAATATTCGAAATGCACAGCCATAATAATCATACACCTCCGACGAATTTTATCAGTGCACAGACAGAATGATGTAAACAGTTATTCTGTGAACATGAAGTGAAATTCAAACTAACCTGCAAACAGGAAATATCTAGTCCTCAATGTCGGACTAACCATGTCCATTTTCAAGCTGCTAAGATCTCTCATCCCCGATTATGAGCCATTGGTGAATCAAACTTGGAGGCATGAAAACAGCGATGCTCATGATAAACTGAATGCTATCAAAGACTCTTCTATTTGTTTTAATAAACAAGTATTTAGTTACGTATCATAAGTATCTCGAACTGGCGCTTCACAATCTCGCAGGCACGGGAAGTGCATTTTGGCTTATGTAGATCACACAAACCAGTGATATGAAATACATATTATTCAGTAAAAATCCAAAACAGATTTCTATTTAACTGAAGATTCCAGTGATAGAAAAGACAACCATTTAAGTATTTACCTAACTCCCAATCAAAAGGATCTCCTGGTACGACTGTTACGAAACAAGACATCCAAAGTAGAGATAATTTCCAAACCAAAATCATCTAAAGAAGCTGTCCTATATTCCTCTTGTTGAGAAAGAAAAAACAACTATTTTATGTACATACTAATCTTCCAAAGGCAACAACTTGGAACAGAAAAGACATCCAACCTCACTGCAAAACAGTGCAATAAAAACACAAATTGAAAACCAAACAGCATATACACAAACGATGATAACAAACACAACTCAACATATACAACTGCACTCTTAAGATAAAATATAAAAATATAAAACCAAGAATTACAGCCCAGTCGAAAATCACAGAAAATTTTACAGTAAATTTCACAGAATATTGCACAATATATTTCAAACAGTTAAAAACTCTTGTGCAGTATTAAAATAAAAACACAAGAAAAACTAACTCATCAAAGTGTTTTAACAGTCCTGAGTGTATGCCGTGTCATTGGAAAAACCTCCTTGATATCTAAATTTAATTTGGCCAACCCTAAACCACACCAAGCAGAAGTTGTTGATGATATTTGATTTCCATATAACTACAGATTACAGTATAAAATAAAGGGTCATGCTAACTAGTGCCCCGGGGGCACTAGTTAAGGATACAAAAGAGGTAACTTTTGTATTGGAAATATAACTTTTTATATTTTACTAACATTGACTACACAAGTTTCAAGGTGTTTTTACTATATTGAGGTTCCTTAACCAGTGCCCCGGGGGCACTAGTTAGCATTTTCCTAAAATAAAATACTGATATTCCAAAAGGAGCCTTGCTTTAGTCTATGAGGATATCACATTGGGAATGCGGTTCTTGTTCATCTATCATATAAAGTAATGAGGATATCACATTGGGAATGCGGTTCTTGTTCATCTATCATATGAAGTAATTTCAAAGTTTTAAAGTAGTAATTGATGTCTCAAAACCAAGCGACAGATCAACTAAATAAAACCGAGAATTCACACAGAAGAGGAGTATCACATAAGATAAAAGTGTATCAAAAGTAATTAAAACACATTAAGAAAGGAGATTCTTAGAGATTTGATCACAAGAAAACAGTTTATAACAGATCATCAAGACAAGAGAGCAGCCAAACCATGTTTCTTTTGTTGAATCGACATATCCTCTTTTCTATTCCTGAATATAGGGTTCAATTTGAGTAATTGTAAATATCAAATCATATACCTTGTTGCCACATTGTAAATATAACAACTCATTGAAAAAGATAAATGTCCGATTAGTAAGACCAGTCACACAAATGCAACAAATTTCCAAACAAAAGACGCATATTATCGATACAAAAACAGAATTCATCTCTAGTTACACTGCATCAGAGGGCTTAAATTTTGGATAGTACGGATCTTTGGGGAAACAACACCCCTTTTATTGAACCAATTGCTATAACAAAACACACACAAATTCTAGCAGAATAAAGAAGAAACAGAATACAATTTACTGATAACCAATATGCTGATCAATAATATCTTATCATTCCATGTAAAACAGTACCGAGTAATGACTTCATTGAAGAATATAAATGAAAAGCATTTTTAGGAAATTATCAAACTTAAATGAAGTTCTTATTATATCCATCTACAAAACCCTAACAATCCCTACACTACAAAATCAGATCAGGAAAACAATAACAGAAAACTCTGAAATCGGAACCATGAATAAGTAATCGAATGGTGCAAGCAACAACACATATAAAGAATCATACTTCAGAATGGTGAGAAATTATGAGAAATCGAAATCAGCAATTAACAGATCAAGTAGAAATAGAGATTGGCGCGAAATGAGGTTTATATAGAAGTTAGGGTCGTCGTGAGATGACGCCATGTGGTGGGAAAATTTAACGGTGATGATGCAAGCAAAACAAAAGCGTTGTTGCAGTCGCAGCTTGACAGCTTCTATTTTAGATTTCGTTGGTTGGACAACATTTTGTCGTTAGCACAGCTGAGCCTGAGCCTGACTTACAATTGACGCTAGCTAGATACCATGAGGTAACTTTTATTTATTTATTTTTATTTACAAAGCTTTTTATTTGTAAAAAAAATAATTATATAATTTTTTATTTGTATTTAACTAAAATAATTTTATAATTTTTTATTTACAAAGTTTTTCGAAATGGACATTTCCTCCTGTCGAATGTCTGGTTGGGGTGAAACTTTTATCTTGAAAATAGTTTTTAGGTAAAAATCCGGGTACCCCCTGTTCCTTTTATGAGTGGGGAATTCACTCTACTTTCTGCTGGAACCGATAGAGTTTGGTCGGATGTGGTCTTGAATCTCGTTAGATCTGGTGGATTGGAGGTCCACTTATTCTTTATCTTACCTTGTGGTTTTTCTTATTTCTCTCTTTTTGGGGTTTCATCTTATAGTGGTGATTGGTGTTTTAGTTTGTTGTTTTGTGTGTCTTCTTATTTTATTGTAGGTTTTTGTCTTTGAATTCGTTTAGAATTCTGTTTGAGTGTACTTCTGGTACCTCTTGTTTTTCTAACTTATCTCGTTGTACCTTCTCTATATTTTTATTTATATATTATATATTTGCCATTCAAAAAAAAAAAACTTAGGTACCTTAACTTCAGAAATTCAATTTGGTCATTTAACTTATACCGCATTCTTTCTAAATTATAAGTTGTTTTGAGAAAAAAAATTATCCCAATTTATAAATTGTTTTCTAATATCAATAAAATATTTAGGTTCCGTTTGGATTGAAAGAATATTTTTTTAAAGTGTATTATTTATTATCATTAATTTTTCTAAATGAAATAATTTCATTGACTCAAGTTACAATAAAATTTTAATAACCTCTATTTAGATTCCACTATATTTTTATATGTAAGTGAACGACACATTATCTATGTCAAAAACATTTTTTTATATATCTCTCTCTATATTATATATTTACTTTGTGAAATAACATGTTTCAAAATACCAAACAAAAAATAATATAATACACATATCAAAACTAAGTTGAAAAAAATTATAAATACCAAACAACTTCAACTTGAACTTTGAATTTTTTATTTTCAACTTTATTCTTAAAGTAGCTTTTAAATCTTAAAAAAGTAGGATTAAACACAACTTAAAACTATATTTCAAAAATTAAGAAAAAAATGATTATCTATCAATGTACATATTAATTCCTTTTCAAATTTAAATTTATTATCATAATTATAAGAAACTCTAAAATTAACTATCAATTTTTATTTTTTACGAATTTGTCCTTAATAATACAATTCTTTTTCAAAGTTTAAAATATGCAACATATTTTTACAAGAAAAAACATACAACATAAATACTAAATTTACCTCTATCAAAAAAAAATACTAAATTTAAAAGCAATCCAAACGGAACAATACCACGCAATATTTAGTAGTCTTAGGATTAATTTTTTTTGGTCTAAATATGAATTACTGGAGTATTGAATTACCTCATTAATTTCTTCAAAATTCTCTTGACAACTGTGTGACTTAATTATGTAAAAAAAAAATCAAACACCACTGGGCACAAGTTATGGTGCATAAACCATGTTTATGCACCGTGCATAAATATCCAAAATTATTTAGCGCATCCCCCAGATTTCTAGTGCACCCCCCAAATTACTTAGCGCACGCCCCATATTTTTAGGGGGTGCGTTAGAAATTTGAGGGGTGCGCTAGAAATTTGGAGGGTGCGCTAAGTAATCTGGAGGGTGCGTTAAACAATCTGGGGGGTGCATTAAGCAATTTTTATTATTTATGCATGGTGCATAAGGAAAAAACTTATGCACCATAACCACTCCCCACTATATGATGATAAGTCCGGACTATTTTGGTTGTAAAAATTTTAGTGTCCCTAATACTTTTATTAAATAAGTTTTCTTTATCAGAAGAAAAAGTTAGGTTAAAGAAAATTTGCACTATTTTCATCATCATTGTAATTCTTAGATCAATGATTTACCCCATACAAGAAAAAAAAGTATCAAAATAAATAACATAATTCAACGGTTTTGATAACATGAAAATATATTTTTTGATAAATACATTAATAAGAACGTTTTTCAAATTCAAAGATTTGCACATATAATATTTGAAACCTAATTGAAGACCACTACTATAAAAAAAATAAAATTGCTACACCGTCTTTTCTTTGTTCATATAATCTCACGTCGACACAATGGACATGAATAAGAAGATGAACGATCTTTGCATTAATGAAACCACTTGCCAATACACTCTTTATGAAAAGTATGAGAGCATTTTGTATAAATGAGTTCCGAATGTGATCCCTCGCAATACTCCTCCAAACAAATTGAACATTGATCGATAGAATCTGACGAAGGAGGGCCAACATTCAATTTCTCTAACAAATCCACAATTTGTTGATCATTACCATCGAGGTATGAGGTAACATGAAGCAACACATTCATCTCCCATATTCCACATCTTTCCGTATTGAGTGCAACCAATTGTCTCGCATAATCTCCCAATTGACATAGAACTGTGTTTAATACATAAGTAGGCACACAATTGAAATTGTTGTACAAGAAGAGAGTGTTGTGATCGGCATTCATGATTGTGTTCGTATCACAATTGCATAAGATTTCAGAAGGAATCAAGAAGTGATCATCAACATTAGTTCTAAAATTAGTGAGAGGGTTTGTGACATTGGATGTTGTTGAAAAAGTTAAGTTGGTGTAATTCAGATGAATTGAAAAATCATTCAAAGAAAGAATGTCTTGTGAAATGGGTTGGATTGGGTGGAAGAAAGGAGTCACACATAGGCTCAAGGAAAAGGACTCCATGAAGAGTGATCAAAATCTTAACAACAAGTATACGAGGTAGAAGTTGAAAACTAGGGTTAGCGTTTATGAGTTTGGTATTTGGTTCAATTTGTTGGATATAAAATGTATTTATAGACAAAAACTTGAAAGACAAGTAGGTTCATAATAATAATTAACTATAATAGGATAAGATTTATGAAAAACAAATCTCTAATAAGATTTGACCCTATCATAATAACTCATATCTTTTAAGATTAATTTTCCCCAATAAAAAAGCATTAATTAGTTTTGAAAAAGATATATTTTTATTTTATTTTTATTTTTACAATAGTTTTGAAAAAGATATCAAAACTAATTTTTTTTTGACAAATATATTTGGTGATATGTTCTCTTATCCAAATAATATCAATTAGTAATAAATAACTCATAGGGATGTTTTATTAAAAAAATAATAACTCATACGGAAAATACAATTAGTGTTCCTTAGGCTTAATTTCTACCGTACGCGTAATTGTTAAGAAAAAATATAAAATCATGTTAAAGATAAAACTATAAAATAAACTATACATCTATAACTATAGATAAAGAAGACTCATTTTTTTTATGGTGTGGACTTTTCATAATGACAATATTGCCCTTAACACCACACTACATATAATAACTTCGAACTGCATAGTCTTATGTTTAAAATTGTGACATACTCAATCTCAAATAAATAAATAAAAACTGCTCTAAACATCAATTGGCTTCAGTTTTATAAGAACACAGAACAATTTTTACATAAACAAAAAATACCGAGTCCCCTTAATGATTTTTTACATGTAATTCATTGTCTCTATGTGATTTAATTTGTTGTTTTCCAAAAGCCAATTATTCATTAAAAAAATTACATGTGCGAAAAATTTATAATAATCTTCAATAATCAATATATAAATTAGTATAACAGAAAATGAGTATCACACAAACGCGTTTGGCCCGCTAGAGAGATAAGAAAGAGAGAAATAACATAATTTTGAAGAAAGATAGAAATGAGGAGAGACAGAAATATAATGGGTGGGATCCATAAAAATTCTCATGTGCTTATTTCTTTTGTATAAGTTACTACATTTTGTCTGCATTTTCAATTTTGTTAATGTATATATCTCAGATAATCCATTCACTGGAATGTGCACATTTTTGCTTAATGATTTCTTACATTTAATTTAACATCTCTATGTGACTTAATTTGTTGTTTTTCCAAAGTCAACTATTCATAAAAAAAATAGATGTGCGAAAAATTTATAATCATCTTCAACATATAATTTAACATAATAAAAAATATTTATCACACAAACGGGCACGGAAGGCCCGCTATGAAAAGAGCGGCCTGACGGGCACGAGAGTGCCCGTCTGGTCGCTAGTATTGTATAAAGGGTAAATATTTCTTCACTTTCTAGGACCTATTTTAGTAAACAAAATAAAAATAATTTTTTTTGTAAATAAAAAAACCAAATTTTCCTTTAACATTCTTAAATTATATTTTATCTGTCAAAAAAATTCTTAAATTATATTTTGTCAACAAAGAGAAAATCTTTAATTCTTATAGCATTTTTTATATTGTAAAATATGGAATGATATTAACATTACACTAACAGATTCGTCAATCCATTTTATTTGGTTTCATGCTGTATTTTTCAAAATTTAACTTTAAAATATAGTTGTGTTGTTAATGACAGAAATATCAACACATCATTATAAAAAAAAATCAACATATCCATATAATAAATACATATATATCAACATATCCTAAAATTGGTTTCTTTTTTTACACTACTAAGCAAAAATTTGATATAGTACAATTTTGATTTTTGGTAGAAATGATTTTTGTCAAATTTAATTTTTGATAGTTACAATTTTATTCAAATTTTATTTATCTTACGGCCGAACTCCTAGCATATCTCATAGAAAAGCATAGGATTCCAAAACATTAATTGATTAATTAAACAAAATTGATAAGGAGAATGGTAAAATTCAGATTGAATGAAGAATAGTAAAAGGGTGGGTGAAAGATGAGAAATAGTGTGATATTATAGTTATATCATATCCGAAGGAAACATGAAGTTTTGTTAAGATGACATATAAGTACAATATGCGAAGGAAATATAGGAGTGTGTATATACAATATGCATTGCAACAATAGTCTCATTCATCGAAGAAGAAGAAGATCACTAAATTTTAGAAAATTATCATTCTTCATTTCTTCTACAACAACACTAATAACATAACATTCCAAGTTCAAAATAAATTTTTTTTCATGCCCATATATGTATAAGGAGGGATTCAACATAGAGGCATATATATAATAGTTATAATAGTTAATTCACAATAACCGTTTTTCCCTATAGTGAAATTGAAGGTTAAGAAAATCAAAAGTTTAACACTCATAATAAGTATACAAAAAACATCATTAAAAGGGGTGATTTTTCACCTTTCATAACATTTTTTTATAATAGTTCCCCATTATTCAATTAATTATTACAAAAGGAATGCACACAATATAAAGACAAATTTAATAAGTTCTGTAGAGATGACAAATAAGCAAAAGAGGCATGTAAGGATGCCACATAGGATAAATGTAGTTTGCTTCACAATAGTAACATTTTTATATAATAGTTCCCCATTATTCAATTAATTAGTACAAAAGGAATGCACACAATATAAAGACAAATTTGATAAGGGAAATTAATTTGATAAGGGAAATTCTATGGTACATTAGAATAAATCTAATGTACCGGTATATTAGAACATTAAATTAATGAAATTAATGGCTAAATGAATGTTTTTAAAATAAATCATTTTTTTATCATTAAAAATATTATAATAATCAAACATTATTTATCAATACTTAAAATTATCAAGTGATCCACCATGGACCAATATTTAAAATTATCAGAAATTTTAATGACTATCAATAATACTCATTAAAAGTAAAAAATTATGACTTTCTTCAACTCTTCGTTTTATGGCTAAAAAAATTACATTATTAATGTCAACTTTGTACGAGTTACGTCTTTAATATGTTATTTTAATCAAACCAATGTCAATTAAGTCATTATTTCAATCATAAAAATGAGAATAACCATTAAATTAAACTTTCAAACAACAATATATAATATCAATAATATTTTAAATATTTTTTGAATATGTTGTTTTTGAATATCAATAATATTAGAATGGCTAAACTGCACATTTGGTCCCTTATGTTTATTTTAGGTTTTAATTTGGTCCCTTACTTTAAAAAGTTTCAATTTGGACCCTTACGTCAGTTTTGATGGTTCCACTGTTTCAATTGGACACGTATCAACGTGTCCAAATGTCCACGTATCAATCCATGTATGCAAATTGTCTGCCACATATGCAAACCGTCTGCCACATGTGCAAAAACTGACGGAAAAGACCAAATTAAAACTTAAAATAAACATAAGGGACAAAATTAAAACTTTTAAACATAAGAGACCAAATTAAAATATGAAATAAACGTAAGAGACCAAATGTGTAATTTAGCCTATTAGAATTTACCATGTTGCATGTATAAGTGCATTTATATATGTCTACTGTAAATACAAAAATAGCGAAAGTTTTGCTGAAATGCAGAAATATAAGAAAATGTAACTTTAAGCAATTCAAACTCATGAGTTGGAGTTGGTCGATTAACTTTCTTAAGGACAGAAAAGCCTTACATGGACAAGAGTATATTGTTGTCTGATAAGCAAGGTTTTATTAAGAAACAATGAGAAATTAAGTCATTATGTATGATAGTACAACTGGTTTTAATAAGATTTATGCAAATTTATGATTACTTCACACCGCCATGACCTTTATTTGTCGTGCAACGTACTTAACAACTAAAATCACAATTTTTTTAACACAATTGCTATTTCTAGCTAGTTGATGATACTTTGATTGTGGGGGAGAAGATTTCGACCGATATCTGAGCAATATGTCAACTTTCATGTCGGTTGATATCAATGTGAACTATCTTGAATAGAAGATTCTATATGAACTGCACCCATCATGGGAAAGTCTTTCTAAGTATATTAAGGTCCTGTTTGGATGTTGCTTGTTTTCGATCTTATAAAAATAACTTATGCAAATAAATAAACTTTTGTGTTTATTTATAAGTTTTCACTTACAAAAATAGTATATTTATAAGCCATTTTCCCATAAACTACCTTAAAAAGCTTATAATAATACATAAAAACTTATTTATTTACATAAGCTCGAAAATAAGTCAATTCAAACAACCCAAAATAGGTGATTATAAAATTGATACGGAGAGAGTATCATCTAAAATAACACTAGTCTAAATATAAACGAAATTAATTAAAATCTATTAATGAAAATAATATATATACTACATCCGTCCCAAAATATAAGAATTAGTTTGACTACTGCACGTATGCCAACGCACAATTTTGATCACTAATATCTTTAATTTTCTATTAATAAAAATTATAAAAATTGAATATTATGAAAATACTCATCAAAACAAATCAAACAAGATCTTATATGCTTATATTTACATCTATATAAAAAAGTATGGTCAAAATATGATAAGTGAATAATACCATTTAATCAAAATGGTTCTAATAAAATGGGACGGAGGTAGTATCATGCTCAAAATTTTAAAAAATTAATGAAAAGAATATAACATATATGATCAATCTAACAAACCTATATCATGTTCAAAATTAAAAAACTAATGCTGTATATAAAAGAACAAAACTTAGGTGTTTTTCGTATGGTTCTTAACATAAAATTCATATTTTATGGATATAACAAACTTTGAGAAAATCATGAATGTGAGAAAATCATAGGTTTTACGTTAAGAATCGTACAAAAAGTATTTATAGAATTGCACCTAAATTTTTTTCCTATATAAAATAAAAAAAAAACCAATGATGTATATATAAAATAAAAATTATAACCAATGGTTTATCCTCCCTTTGTCACAAGATCTTATGCAAATTTGAATGTTTTGTAATATCAGTATTTGAACTTGCCTTAGGTTTATACCCTTCTGTCAATCGATTTGACTTGTATCGCAATCCACAAGCATTGCATAAAGTATTTTTCCCCAAAGGACCAAACCTCCATTGAGTAGTGTCTTTGGTCTCACAATGGCTACACATTCTCTCAACATATATATCTATGCTCTTTGCTTTGAGACTCTTATCTTTACTCTTCTTAGTAGAACAAGACTTCTTATTATTTTTCTTTGGTAAATACTCATGATTGATGCTATGAATATTAGGCAAACTTGTATCAATATTCATCTCTTGATTTATATGAACATTTGACACATTCTCTTGTGTTATTCCTTCACTCAATTGATTCAATTTGACACTTTCTTTCTCATGAGTGTCACAAAAGAGCAAATAATTCAAATCTTTTTGCAAACTTCTATCCATGATTTCTGAAAAAGTGGGGTACCATTCCAAATTTTGTAGTACATCATGTGGGATGTAATTAAATTGCTCTCCAAGGTGTTTCTCATCATTTTGAATGCTCGAGTTGGAGAGATTAGCCATAATGTTGAAACCTCAGTTTTATATGGAGTGTACACACAATAAGAAACATTCATGAAATTTAAATATTTATAAAACCGCCAAATTATAATAGAAATATAGAATCCCGTTTGTTTCAAGTTTACTGAATTTATTCTTGGAATAACTAACATTCATGTGTTTGTTTCAAATTATCTTCTTAAATTTTTTATTTGTTACAAGTTCACTAAATTTTATTTTTGAAGATTCCTGAGAAAAAAATTTCTCAAAGAAAACGTTAAGGATTAGTATTCCCATGAAAACGAGAAATAAAACTTATATGTAATTATCCCACTCTTTTTTTTGTAGGGATAATAACTAAGCAGTAAACACACTCTTTTAGAAAGATATATTTAGTTTCCTTAAAAAAAAAAATATATTTAGTTAACATTTAAATATTTTTTATCATTTTTTCTCAAAAATCAACATAGATATTTTAATCAAACACACCCTTAAAATTTGTCTCGTGTATGGAGAATAGATCCACATAAATCAGTTAGTCTATTAATGGTTCATGAAAATTAAATCGTCATACTTATCATATTTTTGAAGAAAAATCTAATTTGAAAACAAATTAACAACAAACTATTTGTTAAAAAAAAAAAACTATCTATCAGAGAATAAAATAGAAATAAAGGTTAAAATTACATGAAAAAAAATATTTTCTATGATAAAAATAAAGAGAAAATAATAAACTAAAGATAATTACTACTAATAAGCTACGTAACAAAAGTGCTTTTGGGTACGGGTCGTTGTGCAGAAAAGAAAAAAGAAAACAAAAGTGCCCTTAGAAATGTAGAAATTGCAACCATAGTCCCTCAGTGAATCTCTAAACAGAAAAAGCTCTGATCGGTCATCGGTGATTGATATATCTGACAATAACAGCACACGGAGATGGAGGAAACAGCCACTAGTGGCGGCGGTGGTATTCCATGGTTATGGGGTGTAGCCAGTGCTGCTCAAATGGGATTGGGTGTACGTTCCTACATTAAGGGACACGCAGGTGATTCCTGTCTCATGCCTTTGAAAGCTTTCTCTGTTGCTTCTCTTTTTATTGGCAGTGCTGCTTCCGCTTCTATCTTCATTCTTCAAACTAATGGCATCTATGGGGTAATACTTTCTTTCAAATTTCTTCGTTTTTATTATTGTAATTTTTGCTTTATGTTATCTTGTTATTTTTTGCAATGAAATGGAATTTGATTTTAGGGTTTCTTTTGGACTTTGTGAAAGTGGTGTATTGGGAATTTAGAGTAATGTGGATTGTGTAGTAAGTGAGAGCTTAAAGAGGTTTTGTTGTGTAGTAAGATAAGCTTTAGTTGGATTGTCGTGGACATTTCTCGGATTAGGCGTGTCTCGGTGTCGGACACGCGTAATGATTATATTGAATTATGCCATTTTTTCAAATTACTATCGGTGTTGATGTGTCAATGTTTGTGTTGTGTTTGGTATCTGAGCTTCGTAGCTTATTTGTACTTACCTATTAGTAGTATAAACACTTGTGAGATTGTTAGAGAACATGTCCATAAGCTGTTTTCAGCTTATTCGCAAAAGTTCTCTAGTGTAGCTTATGAGGGACTTTGATAGGAAGCAAATGGAACAGTATAATCAGACTAAGTTTAGGATGAATACTCTTGCCAAACAAACACAGAGTATGAGGAGTATATTAAGACTTATAATGAAAAGAATGGATCGAAGTCTAGCTCCTTAATTGAGTGAGGTATGGTAAAAACAGCAAAGAGCTATTGAATTCCCTTGAAACTGAGGTGTGAGCATTGCAATTCGCCTGAAACTGAGGTATGAAAAGAATACTCTTCCGTACGTGATGTTGTAATATATTGAGGTGTGAGCATTGCAATTTTCAAGTTTATAGTAATGTAAGTGAGCCTTCCGAAATCCCATATCCCATCTCCTACTCTGGTATGCATGATGTAATATGAAGTCATCCTTAAATATTGTGCGCTGTTCTCCTAGTGAATGTGCGTAGAGTCGTAGATATACAGAATTATGTTGTCCAGTCTTCTGATTTAGAGCCGAGTTGCTGATGTCATCATTGGTTATGCGCATAAATGATTAGACACACTGGACGTCAGGTTTGGACACTGAAAAATATTGCAACCCGCAACTCCTTATTTCGGTGTTTGTGATGGATGATACTACAGATGGTTATGATTTATGCCAGAAGCTAATTTGGAAGTCAGATCACAAGGCATTTCACTGTTCACTGTTCTTACTTTGATGATGGTTTAAGATTTGAAAATGATTAGTATAATAATGGTTATTTATTATAGATGTCAAGAGAACTAGTGGTGTTCTTTATACATGGCTGTGGTATCTGTTTCCTTTCAAGGTGTTTTCAGTAAAATAAAACGTATGGTCTAGATGTAAAATCCCATATATGCATATATTGATATTCTCATGTACTACATGTTATTGCATATAGGTGGATGATCTCGTTGAAGCCGGTGCCAATTTAAGAGGCAAACTTGGGTTACATCCACGCACATCGAACAAGTAAGCAAGCAAATTATTTAGTTCATGTAAAGAAAATATATCTGCAAACTGAGTTATGTAAGATCACTTTCTTCTTTAGTTTGAAATATTGTTTACTTCACATGAGAGATTGGACATTGGAGAAAAATAAAAGTTCATTGTTTCAGTTACTGTCTTAAATGAAGTATTTGAAAACAAGCATTCTGTTGGTATCTAAATTACTACTGCAGATTGTATGGAGTATACTTGATATTGATGGATAATAGAAGTCATGTAATACTTCACATCGTACAGTTACGACAAAACGTTAAAACAGAAACTGCCTCATTAAATGTCCATCCTTATTCTAATTATTACATGAGAATAAACTATATTGGGATTGATAACAATACTCCCCCCAAAAGTTTCACCTAGTTCTTGAGGTGAAAGAAATACATCGTAGAGTAAATGAGTCCCCCCGGATCAAATGTTCTGTTTTGGGCAGTACTTTTGCCCAGAAAACGGAGTATGGGTGACTGTTCAAATGCTGTTTTGGGTGTTAGTTTTGGTCAGAAAACAGATCATGACTGCTGTATTTTACTCTACTTAGTTGTCATTTCCATTCCAACATCTGAATTCCCGGTTTTTTGACCATGGCGGTTTTGGTGGTGACCACTGGATCAGTTTACCAAACTCTTCATCTCCTTAAATTTCTCTGCCACACATTTTCTCCAACACGATGGTATTAGTACTGGCAGTGGGTCTTTGGACATGCACGTGACCCAAATTTACATGGTGGTCTGAAACTCTGAATCTCTTCTCCACTTGGCCTGTCCTCTACGTCTCTCACGAGATTTGTGTTCTCTTTTATTTTTTCAATCAATCGAAGTAATGTCAGATTTCGCCACCAATGTCAATCACTTCATCGTCACCAACCTTTCTTTCCCTTCCTTAGCCAAACTCAAGTCCGACAGTTTTGATGACGGCAGTGGGGTTGGCTGTTGTTGGTGAGTCATGCAGTTTCACTTCTGATTCCGCCTGCATCATTTTAATGTCTTCTTTTCTATTTGTCTTTTCCTTTCTATCTCCGTGTGTGGGGTTCTCCTGCAACTGCTCCATTCTATTGAGATGCCTCTCCAACAACACCACCGCCTGCATCTCTTCCAATATTCTCATCCATGGTTCCATTTTTTTTTTATATCAAATACCAGATGCTCCTAGGATTGGAGCTCTGATACTAATCTTAGTATCTTTTACTATTGCAGATTGTATGGAATATACTTGATCGATAATAGAAGTTACAACCGGTAATAACTTCCCAAGGGACCGCTGTAACAATAAAACATAAAAACAAAAACTGCTTCAACAAAGAGAGAACAGAGATACCTACTAGGATTTAGAGAGCCTAGTCTCTCCCTTGCCTAACCAACTAATTAAACTACCAGATGACAGTAAATGTCCACACTTATTCTATTTTATTTATTTTTGGTCAAGTAGCCTAGTGGCTAGAAATGTCACCCTTAAGATGGATAAGTGGAATGATCAGGGTTCGAACCCCGGCCCCCTGCATATATAATGCAATGTTCTGCCAACTGAGTTAAGCTCACGGGACCACACTTATTCTATTTAATACATGTAAATAAACTATAGTTAATTTTCATCTTCTCTCTATCACAGCTAAAAAAGAAAATCCATAACCAAATATCATTTCAGCCACCCACATACAAAGTAAAATATAAAAATGAAAAGTTTAAAATGACGTTAGAAAGTAAATGGACCCTTATCTAAAAAATCCAATCGGTTCAACATTTCTTTATAAATTCTTCTATTAGGATAACTTGGTCGTCTCTCCTGTTAAAGATTAATTCTTATTTTTGTATATTGAAGTTCACATACGTTTTTTTTTTTAATTACTTATAGGTCTTTTATGAAATAAAACAGTATATTTTGTTTGGGTAGGAATATGGATGAGTCATAGCCAAATGCTCAGGCATTACTTGTGCTATTTCTTGGTGGTGTGGTTCCTTGGTGGAGAAGCATTCAAAACATTCTGTGGTTTGGTTCATTGAAAGGTTGAAGGTTTAATGTGCAATTCAACAACAATATGCTTATTAGAAACACTACATCTAATTGATGCCTTTTTCGATGTTTTGCTCTCTTGTTGCATACCTAGTAGTTTTGTGTATGCATCTTGTAATACATTGTCATTAATAATGTTTTTCATTTGTCTTAGTCGGCTGCTGGCCGTCACTTTTTGGCATGCTTAGTGGTACCATGATAAGTGTAAGATTTTCAATTTTTAAAAGAGTAAGACATATAGTTTAAGTAATACCTTATGAATGACTACATCATACATGAATATGTCATGCTAGTTGTTAAGATATAGAGTAGAATCAAGGTTGATATCAGATTTATAAAAACACAAATATAGTTTTGTACTTTGTTTTGCAATGTATTACAATCCTTGACAAAGTTGCATAAAGATATGGTAGGTACTACATCCACTTAGAATGACCTTGATCACAATCTGGTCATTTATTCATGTTCCAATCTAAAAAGCTCAGATACTTGATATGCTTTATCATTTTGAAGTTTGATTGATATCTTTGCTCAAGGGTCATTCGAGGAAATATAGCTTACGCCTGTTTGACTATAATGAGGAAGTACATTGAACTCTCCACCTTCAATTGATTGATCTTTGTTGAAAATAGGACGTCTAAGCTCGACATATGCACAGTATTGCAGTTTTGCATTTACACCATCTTTTCTAGTTGAAGACAGTGCTGTTTGAAGTCCTTCCCCTGCAAAGGATTAATTCAGATGCAATTCAATATGGAGAAAATCTATTCAATACTTCAGATACATATACAAGGTAGCTTCTGTTACCATGTGTAAGAAATAGTAAATTCTCGGTAGGATATTTATCTGCAAGCTCTTTGATTGTTTGCTGATATCTAGCCCTTGCTTGCGAAAATGACTCCCCCCATTGAGGTAACTGAAGTTTATCAGACAAAATAAGTTTACATTAGACTAAATAATGTTTTCATGCAACTTTATCTATGAGAAAGTTCATAATAATAAAATTAAGAAAAATGCTAACAAGTGCTCCAGAGGAGCATGGCTTTGTTCTCTGTTATATCAAAATTAATATGAGATCCTCTGTACCTCATTATACACCTTTTGAACATTATAATCCACTGTGCCAGCTGGAAGCATGGCTTCACACTCTGATATATCAAAACTTATATTTCTATCTTTAGGAGCAACATTGGGACGAATAGCTACATTGTTTATCACTTCACATAATCCATACTCAATAGAGACCTGCAGTGATGGAAGTTAAGGACAATTTTAGCAAATTAAATAGGAGTCATCTCTATACACTAGTCTTTGAATATTTTGAAGGATTAATAATTTAGAAGTTTATGACCTTGACTTTTGAATTGTCAATAAAATTGTCTTCACCAATATTAGTTTTGAGATCATCATTGATGGTAGGGAGGGCAGAGATGAGTTCAACGACAGTTTGCACGCAGCGGAGGAAGGGAGATACAAAGACTCGATGAATTGGATATTTGAGACTCTGTTGGATACCTTGACCCATTTGAAAGGCCCGAATGCGACCAGCTTGGGCTAGGGGTGGATCCCACGGCCGTGAAGCTGTGGATGCCCACGAAGGATCAATGTTATCGAGACGTTCACCGTGCCTCATTATGACAACATTTTGGTATGACATGAGATGTTTGTTTTCCAAAATCTTTTTTCCTCTTGAATCCATTTTCACTATATCTAGAGCAAGAGACATTGAGAGATGGGTTTGAGTGTCAGAGAATATAAAGGAATGGAATATGGACAATGGAATGAGTATCTTTTTTCCTCATTGAAGTGTAAATTGGGGGGTGGCTTCTATGGACTTGAAGACGAGTTCAAAATTTCTCGAAAAATAGTTAATAATATCACTTTAATTAATAATAAATTTTTTTCTTTTAATTATTTTTAAAATAAATAAATTAAGCTAACTTTGGACAAGTTTTTTTTTGGTAGAAACTTTGGACAAGTTTTCAAGAAGCCCTCTCGGATATTGAAATGTCAAAGAGATATTGCCATAACTTTTGGAGATTTTAAAAAATAGTTTTTCATCTAAGTTGAAAATTTATTAGTTTCTATATCTTATCTCTTCAGAAGTTCTATGTCATTTTAACAACTACTAAAATAGTAATATCTCCAAACTTATAAGTAATCTGGTGTAAGTCAACCCATAAATTTCTCTTAATTGAGAAGCTCCTATAAGTTATATCAAAGTTATGCCAACATGAATTTCACCACAAATTACTTTGTACATAATTTTGCTATCTAGTTATTAGCTAGATAATAATTCGTATCTAATCTATAACTTGAGAGTGTATACTTATCCATAACTTTTCCTTAGGACAAAATTGTGAACAAATATTTTTTCTTCACCAATATCGAACCAATAACTTGTAAACTAATATTTGGCTTTATAAATAGTACAAACAAATGTTGTAGGAAATGAGCAGGTAATTCAATCGTACACATAACTGCTTAAATTCAACTAATTTTGCTTTTTGGCCCCCTACATGCTCTTAGGCCTCCCCCATAAATCCCAAAATATCCCTATTTTTGGATCAGGTTAATTTGCTTTCTAGGAAACGAAATCTATATTTTTTTTGCTTCGTAGGAAACGAAATAATGTTTTAACCCAAAAACAGCGAACACGCGTAGGCTTAGTCACTTCTTTCCCTTAAAAAACGATGGTTTTGTTTTCTACACAATGAAAAGCTTAACTTCGCTTCGTACGATCTGAAAGTGCTCAATTTCGTTTCCCATAAAACGAAGTACTTCCATATTTCTAAACAAAGAGGATACGTTGATCAGTTTCAATAAAACATCAATTGAGATGAAAGGGGCGAGTTATAGGGTTCGAAAGGGGACGATTTGAACAAGCATCATATCCAACCATTCGTTCAGTTTAATCAATCATACAGAAATCGTTTTCTCCATTCTCAGTAACGTGGTAAGGGATTTCAGGTCGTAGGAAACGAAGTTGCAAGTAAGATTTCTCTCTATTTTCACACATACATTACCTGTTCTATGCCTTCAAACGAGTGTGGGAACCCTATACGAGTGAAGAATCGTTGATTTTAAGTTTTCCAACCGTGAAAAATAAGCTCTGGTCGCATTTTTGTGATTGAGTGTTAAAGGGGTAATTAAAGTACAATTAGGGCAGATGACAGATATATAGGAAACGAAATTTTAAAAAACGTAAATTTTCCCACCTATGAAATGAAATTTCAAAAAACGTAAATTTCCCCACCTACGAAACGAAATCATGAAAACTTGTGCGCAGACGTGCTACCAAGGCCAGGCTTACTACGCTTTCACAGGATTTCGTATCCTGCATTATGAAACATGGTTATTTCGTCTCCTAGGAAGCGAAATCTATTTTAAGGGACATTTTGGTCATGAAGGGGGCCTGAGAGTAAAATAGAGGGACCTAAAGAGCAAAATTCAAATTCAACAGATATGTGTTTTGATGATTACTTAAATCCAACAATATAACCACTACACATGCATTATTACAACTAATATTGACAATAATAATAAGGGATAAATATATTTTTGGTTTCTATTAAATATAATCCTTTTATTTAGTTTTTATTTTATTTTTATTCCCTTTAAAATTATTCTTGGATATAGTTTTAGTACCTATTAAAATTAAATTTATTTAATTATCATTAAAATCTTAAATTTTAAATTATTTTTTGCAGGTATGTTTAAAGTATCATATAAAGTTTGTTTACTAAAATTAAAATTTTTCATTAACATGAGATAAATTAATATAAATTTGTTAAACAGAAAAAGTTCAAGATAAATGATAATCCACAGGTTTCTTGACAAAAATTAGTCATCGCTAATAACGGTGATAACTTCATACCAATATGGTAATCTAAAAAACAAACTTTTCATAATATTTAAAACATACTTGAAAAAAAATGGCTTTGCAAGAGTTAAAAAAAAACACTTTTGTCAAAAAAAATACTTGAAAAAGAAGATAAAGAAACGACAATAATGAATTCATTTCTCTGGTTTTCAATATTGTCAATAAGGATCAAACCTAGAATCTCATAGATACTACTTAAATTCTTCACCACTAAACCAAACCTACTAGCTTACAATAATGATAATGAATTCATTTCGAAATGATGGCTTTGCAAGAGTTAAAAGTAATTAAAGAATTATTGTGATGTAAAGAGGGACCTATAATAATCTAGAGAAACATGTAGGGAAACTTTTTTTTTTTTTTTTGAAAGACATGTAGGGAAACTTATATTTAGAAAAAGTGAGATTTGGGTGGGTTACACCGTGTAAAATGGGAGGAGTTGAGAGTGCAGTGAAAGACAAAGTGGGTGGAAAAAAAAAGCTGAGAAAACAACAATTAGTATCAAATATCGACAAAATGAAACCATGGAATTTATACAAACAAGAGGCCCCAAGAAAGACATAGCAATGGAGACCGAGTACCCTAACAAATTAGCTAGTCTTCCTATAAGGTAGAAAACCTGTTTCAAACTAGGTCAAACCCAATCCAACTATGGAATACTCCCTCTATCCTTAATTATAAGTAAAAGTTAACTTTTTAAATTTATTGAATAACCGATGTATTTGAACTATAATATAGATCAGATATATTATTGTGGATGGAACTCTAGTCTTGAGAGTATCATGAATGGATGCCAAAAAATGAATGTAGTAAGACCAATAATTTTTTGTGTCTTGACACCAACAATTTAAATAGAAAATCTAATCAAAACACATTAAAATATTATTGAAAATGATAGCACATCTAAAATTCAAAAATAACAAAATAAAATGACCATTAGGAAAAAAAAAACACAAAAACTCCCTAGAAATTGAAGACTACACACTCAAAAGCATATATCCATTGAAGAAGAAGACTACACACTTAAAAGCTCCCTAGAAACCTGCTCCATGGTAGGGCGACATTGTGGACTATCAGCCAAACAAGAAATTGTTGTCTTTGCAATAGATACTAACTCCTTAGCTTGTCGACGATTCGCCGGACGAGAGAGCCGTTGATCCAACTTATTCATCAATGGCATTGTATCAAGTGTTGATCCCATGATAATCCATTGTAAAGAGTTAGATAGAATATCTCCAGGGTGTTTTCCAAAAAGTATTTCCAATGCTAATACTCCAAAACTATACACATCATTTTTCTCATTCACTTCCATTGTGTATGCAAGTTCTGTACCAAATCAAAAGAGGAAGATAATTATGAAGTAGTTATATTCCTAAATCATCCTTTGTCGTAAAATAAGTGATACAATTGATTAGTTCATAACTTTAATCACTAATATTAAAAATTATAAAAAAGTTGGTTATGTGAATAGTCTATACACACAATTTGCGATACTTATTTTAGGACGAAAATATATAATTAGCAAAGAGAAGTTGCAAGTTCCAAATTACTAATGTGTAATATCATAATTAATTAGTCCATGGAAAAAAAATTAACCTGGAGCAGCATATCCAAAGGTGCCTGCAAAAGAGGTCCAATTGGAAGAATTAGGATTAAGAAGCTTAGCTGTTCCAAAGTCGGAGACATGAGCCACATATTCTAAATCCAGAAGAATGTTCTTGCTTGATATATCTCGATGAACAATCGGAGGGGAGCAGTCATGGTGCATATAGCTTAAAGCATTAGCTACATCCTTAATAACACTCACCCTCTTATTCCAATCAAATACAATTGCTTCCACATCATCTTTCAAAATATTTTCCAAACTACCTTTCTCCATGAACTCGTAAACCATATTGTAAATACATTTTTAGGAGCAATGATGTTTTCTCCGCCCTGGTTGTCTCTAGTGGTTGCCGAATGACACAAACAATTCGAGAATTTGAAACAAATGAATGCTAGCATAAGAGTTCCTAGTGCTAGAGGTAAAACTATGAAAACTATCACTTTTTTAGTTCTATTATTATGAGACTCAATGGTTGGTTTTGTGCAAGGCTTCAATCCAGAAACATTACCGCACAAGCCTGCATTATTTTTCAACACCTCAAAAGTAGCGTTATTGAATGCCCGCGCATTAGGAAGTGCACCCGTCAACTGGTTATATGATATGTCAACCAACCACAAACTAATCATTTGATCCATGGAAGAGGGGATAAATCCAGAAAGATTGTTATGCGAAATATTCAATGTTTCTAGGAGTTGCAGCTTTTCAAGCATTGGTGGTATGGTTCCATTAAAAAAATTTCCACTGAGGTCAAGAAATTGAAGTTTTTTAAAATTTCCAAAATCAACAGGAATATTTCCTTTGAATTTATTATGGCTCAAATTTAAGTTCCATAAGTTAGGCAAATTGGCAAGTTCTTTTGGGAGGAAGCCGCTTAGATTATTTGATGCAACATCTAAGGTTTCAAGTCCATTTAACGATGTTATTTGCGCATGAAAAATACCAGAAAGATGGTTGTTCGATAAAAAAAGTTTGCCCAACTTAGTCAAATTGCCCAACTCCTTTGGAATATTTCCTGTAAGATGGTTTGAAGATAAGTCAATTGAATACAGGCTAGGTGCTTCACCGAGTTCGGGTGGGATACAACCCGATATATTATTTTTGGAGATGTGAAGTTGTGTCAAGTTATGTAACTTTCCCCAATTGGATGAAAGGTGACCATAAAAATTATTGTTATCCAATTTCATTAACTCCAAACTTGGGCTTACTCCAAAATCATTTATGTTTCCATCAAAATGGTTGTGATCAAGCCAAAGTCTAAAAAGACTAGAACAATTCTTCAAACTCTTTAGAACTTGCCCAGTAAAATGGTTATTTGAAGCAATAATGGATTCCAATTTCCCACTAAAGCAAATGTTATGAGGCAACAACTGACCAATGAAATTGTTATCATTTACAAAGAGCCTTTTCAAATTAGCAAGCATATTCAATTCCGTCGGAATTGTCCCAATGAGATGGTTTCTTTGAAAGTCAAGAATTTCTAATTGGCTCAAGTTTCCAATTGAAGGTGGGACTTTACCAGAGAAACTATTATTTGATAAATCAAGTTCAATCAAAGATCTCATCATTCCAATTTCATTAGGAATGGAACCCGAAAGACTATTATCTCGAAGATATAGTATATTTATTTTCAATAACTTGCCAAATTCTTGAGGAATAGATCCAGCAAGATTATTGTCAATAAGATATAGACTTTTTAAGTTCAATAACTTCCCAATTTCTCGCGGAATAGATCCAGAAAGATTATTGAAATCAAGATATAGAATTTCTAAGTTCAATAACTTTCCAATTTCTTGAGGAATAGATCCACAAAGGTTATTTTGATAAAGATATAGGATTTTTATGTTTATTAATTTTCCAATCGTAGGTGGAATTTCTCCAGAAAGTTTGTTATGTCCTAGATACAAATGTGACAACAAGGTCAGATTCCAAATAGAGGTTGGAATAGTCCCAATGAGACTTGCATTTAAGATACCAAGCTCTCTCAGATTCCTCAATGCACCTATATTTTCAGGAATGGAACTACCAAAAAAATTACTACCTAGATATAAAAATTGAAGACTAGTCAAATTTGTTATTTCATATGGAATTGTTCCTGAGAAATTATTGTGACTAAGATCAAGATAAGAAAGTTTGGACAACATTCCAATATGGTTAGGAATATTTTCATTCAAGAAGTTGATACCAAGATCAAGAGTAAGAATATTTGGAAGTGATGTGAAGTTAAGACTTTTAAGTGTACCTTTCAATCCCATCATTGTGAGATTTACATTAGTAACAGATATCAAATCTTCATCACATGCAATTCCAAGCCAGTTGTTGCATGAATTATTGCCATTCCATGAAGATAGTAAGGTTTGACTATGGTTGTCAAGACTTGATTTCCACTTCAACAAAGCACTTGCTTCTCTACTTTGTAAAGTGGAAGAACCAACCATTGAAGAATAGGTAGTCATGAGTGCACAAGAGCACATTGAAAAGAAAAGCCAAAATGGTACAGACTTCACGGGCACAAACATTGGAAATTTAGGTTGAGGACTTGAGATACTTTGTTTGGATTTGACTATAGTATGTATGTTGCTAGTGTTGCAGATATTTATAGCTAAAATTAGCGCACTTTTTTCTTTAAAAAATGAGTGGAGTTTCATATTGGAATAAAATGACATTTGAATAACCGATTGTTAGTTGGTTCAGTAGTAATTGACGCTGAATTTGGTAGGGAAGATCACAGTTCGATCTCCCGCAACTGCGAGAAGGATGCTGAAACCACTTTATACCAGAACTAACCTCCAAAACCAGATTAAACTAGTGGTGAAAGTAAAACAAAATGACAGTTGAATAATACATAAATGAGAAGATTTCCTGATGACAACGTGATTGCTATCAACACAATGTGATTACCGTCTTATATGCTTTAGCCCAATTTTTAAAAATCGAATTGAATGTTGAATAAGTGTGATCTTTAGGATTAAACCGGTTATATATATATATATATATATATATATATATATATATTATAATATTTAACTTAATTAAAAGCAATGCCAAAACACCATAAAAAATAACTAAATTTGAAGTTTGTTAAATCAACTACACTAATTTAAAAGAGTTCATATGATTATTGATTATTATTTTTATTACTACTTTTTTTTTAATATATTACTACACATTGTTTTTTTAATTCATATTATTAATACACATATGGTATTTTGCAATTTGCACTCTGAATGAGTGGGATAAGTTCAAGAATCTTGATTATCAGAGGATTTATAAGAACATGCAAAAACCAATATTTGTTTAATTTTGATGGAAGAAACATTGTGGATGCTGAGAAGCTACGTGGGATTGGTTTCATTGTTTATTCCATTTGAAAACCATTGGATGTATGGATCAACTCAAGGATATACAAGCTGTGGCATAAGAATGTAGTCTTGTTTGTATATGCACAAATTTTTTAATTTGTGTACGCGTGCGTGCCCACACCAAAATATATTTTATTCGGGCATGTGCCTATGAAATAATTGCTCGGAATCTAGATCATTGATTCAACGATGGAAAGTCAAGTATTAAGTTGACGCACTTGGAAGCTTTATGTTTAATTACTCTGTTATTGTACTCACACTCAAACATACATAACTGTATGACTTTTATGAATGTAATTTGTTTGATTAAATAAAAATAAAAAAACAATGATCAAAGAAAAAGTAGCAATGATAAAAAAAACCTTGCAAACCAATTCGCAAATTTGCAAATCCGTCCACCAAGTTTTATCAATTTGCAAATCCTTCCTTAATTAATTAAAAGAATGAAATTGGCTGATATTTTTGAAGAATATGGAACAAAATCACAAAATAAAAATTACAAATTTTATTTTATAAATTTCCATAAAAATTTTATAAAAACTTACTATTTAATGTGTTTAAAGAGTGTTCGGGGATTTGTAAAAAAAAAAAAAAAAAAGAGTGTTCGGGGATTATTATTTAGCATCTTCCATAATTTAATACTAATTAATATGAATTGTTGTCATCTATTCAAATAGAAACAAATTGCCTTGTTAAAGTTAGAATAGAGTAGAAAAATAGTGATTTTCTGTCAAAAACAAAGAGCAAAATATGGGGTACCCCTATCCCATAGTAGTAGAAACAGTACGGTTAGTACTAAACCCAAAAATAAAAAATAATAATAAAAAGGCCAACAACCAAAAGAATACAATTCCAAAACATACAAGTAGGTCACCTCCATGACTATCTTCCTATACAACATAAATGATCTACCCTCCATTAATAAAGTAGACAAGGAAAATTGTGTTTCTTGTCCAATATCCACTTCCATAATATATATTTAACCATTTTCACAATGTTTTCAATCCGCACCACCACATTATAAAAAATTCTTTCGTTTCTTGTACGTCATAATGTCCAAATCACCGAAGTCATACCATCAAAATACAGGTGTAGATCTACATAAATGAGTCATGAAAAAGAATTTTTGTTTATATCTTTTGAGATAGAATGGAGTAATTAAGAAATATTGTAGGCAAAATGCATTCACAAATCCTTTAAGTTTTACGTTTGTAACAGATTGATCCTTTAAATTTTTTAAATAACAAATAAGTCCTTTAAGTTTTTTAAGTAACAAATAAATCCTTTAAGTTTGTAATTTATAACATCTAGGTCCTATTTTTTAAATAATTGAGGGACCTAAAGGACCAATAAATACATTTTGCCAATATTGTATTATGAAGCTTTTCTTTGATTCAAAGTAACATGATGACTTTTGTGGAAAAATAAATTGGCGTGGGTCTCACCTATGAAGAATCTATGAAAAAAGGCATACACTCGTGTTTTCAAAAGGATTTCTCGTCGTAAGTTACTTGGGATAAATTATGAATCTTCAATATCTTAAGATTAAGACAAGAAATATTTAGGCTAATCATGATTTTTAGCCCGCATAATACTTCAACCTTTTAGTTTCTACTTTTTTTAATAATTGCCAACCAAATATCCTTCCAATTTTCAACCCTCTATATAGACCCATTTTTAGAACTAAAAACGAAATTTTAATATTTATTGAGACCAGAAGTATAATTTTTCCAAATATTTACGATTAATTTATTTTTAATTTGTAGAATGGTACAAAAACATCGAAAGAATTTAAACTAAATATTTATGATTAATAAATGAAAATAAAATATTTATGATTAATTTATCTAAATTCTATAAAATCCCTTCTTGTAAAAAAATCGAGTTTTCCTATATTAGAAGAATTTTATATTATTAAACAAATAAATCTCTATATCTATTTCTTTTAAGTATATATAGATATTTTTTTTGTTTAATAATATAAAATAAACTTTGATAATATTGGAAGAAATATTAGGAGAATTATATATTACTAGACGCCCGTGCCCGTTTGTGTGATCGATATTCTTTTTTTTTATTTGTTGTGATCGAAATTCTCTATTGTGCAAATATAAATAACTACTTAATCTTCTTTTTTATTGGACTTAGTTAATTGATAACTACTTAACATCCTTTTTTGTTGTGGCTAGTTATTAAGAAGAATTTTTTTTTTACTATAAAAAAACTGAAAACATACTTTTATGTGGAAGTTGTGCTTAGTTATTAAAAGAAAAAAAATTATTTACTAAAAAAAAAACTGAAAATCTATTTTTATGTGGAAATTATTTTCCAACATATACAAATATTTAGTTTTTTTTTTGGTAGTTTTTTTTAAGGGTAAAATAGGTATGATGAAAAAGTCATCCCAAAAATTTGTATCCTCTTTATATATAGTAATAGATTAACTGGGACCATTTTAAATATTGGAAAAAAAATTTGGTGCACAAAAAATGAAATTTTGAATATTTATAGAGATAAAAACATATTTATCCCTTATTAATTAAAATAATGGTTTGTCTAACATGTACAATATTGTACATGTGCAATATTGCATATATTAAGAATTCTTTTATTTTTTTTATTTTTTTTTATTTTTTTTTATTTTGATAAACTAAAAACATCTAGACATCAAGAAATAATTAGACATCACCCTAAGTTGATACATTTAACACTCTTGAAGCGTTTCATAAGCCGAATTCTTATTTTTTTTCATTCTTTCACGAATTTCTCTACCTTCATCATCCTTAATTACTTTTGTTACAACCTCACCAATTTCTTCCCTTTCCACTAAATTGACGACTAATGTTTTTATTTCTTTTGGCCTAATTGCCACTCTTAATTATTCCATCACTTAGCAAAACTGCGTTCATTTTCTGCTCAGCAAAAAGTGGCCATGCAATAATTGGTATCCCATTCATGATACTCTCAAGAATAGAATTCCATCCACAATGACTTAAAAACCCACCAATTGCATTATGACAAGAATTTGAACTTGTGGGGCCCAATAAGGAACCAAAAAACCTTGTTCTTTAGTCCAATCAATAAAAACATATGGCATAAATATCAAAGGATCATGATCATCATTCTTTTGTGAATTAAGGTAACCAAAATTTGATGATTCATTGCTCTAACAACCCACAAGAATTTTTGACTACTTAATTCTAACCCAAATGCTAGCTCATTGATTTGGTCTTGTGAAAGTGTCCCTCCACTTCCAAAACTAACATATAAAACAGAAGGAAAATGCTAAACAGTGCCCCACTCTGGGGCACTAGTTAAACTTACTAATAAGAAAACTTTTTTTTGTAATTTGTGCATTCAATGCCTCGAAATTGTAGAAAATTATCTTTTCAACATTAACTTTTACTTTATTTTCCTTTTTAAGTATGCTTAACAAGTGCCCCGAGGGTACTGTTTAGCATGGCCCAAAATAGAATTTGGTAATTGATTATTTAACCAAGTTAAACATTCTGACCCATTTTTAGGATTGGTAGAATCAGTTTGGATAATTGGTCAAATTGGATAAACATTAATTTGGATATCCATTTGTTTCATCAATCAATGCTTTTATAGGTCCTTTTTCAATTTCTTTGAAACTATTAACTATGATTCCATCAATATGCAAGAGTTGTTTGCATTTTTGAAGAAATAATTCATATACTATGCTATTTCGATCCTGAACCGGGTTCGGAAGATCTCTTCCATTGATTGCTATTTTGAAGAAATAATTTTTGAAGAAAAGTAATCTATCCAACAACAACTTCACTATCAGACAAGAAACAAAGGCAAATGCTAAATGAAGAGGCACGTGGACTCCATTAACATTATTAGTAAATACTAAATATATATTACTTGATACTCCCTCCGGTCCTATATATAAGAAAAAGTTGACTTTTTAGATTCATTATAAAATTGATGTATCTAGACAATAATATAGTCTAAATACATCTATTTTATAATGTATCTAAAAAGTGAAATGTTTCTTATATATAAGACAGGACGGAGTAAATGTTTATAGTTGCATATGCATGCACTTACATCACCATACATCCTTTATTAGGTGCGATGTAACATTCAAATACTCATAAACAAACATAGAGAAGACAACCTTTGCCTCTTGGGACATAAATTACGTAGAAAACTTGTAGATTGCCACAAAGTTATAATTATATCATAGGATATGAGTTGAATTTGATCAACCAGATTAAGGTACCGTTTGACCCAGCTTATTTTATATATTTTTACTTAATAAAATGAGAAGTTAGGCCAAACAGATTTTCAAGAAGCTTTTAATAGAAAAAAGTTATTTAATTTTTATAAGTAAAATATATAGATAAAAGACTTGTGAAACTAAAAAAACAACAATTATCAAACAACTTTAACTTTTTTCTACGAACACTTATTTTTATTTAACTTTCATATAGCTTTTAAAACCTAAAAAAACAGGCCAAACGATTCCAGCACCATAGAAAAGTCTTTTACTTAAGAGGACCTATATTTTACTATCATTGTTATGTTAGATTGTGTATGCTATATATTAAATTATAAATATTTTAACATTTTGAGTAATTTAAATATATTGGTCTACATTAAATATTTTGCACATTTAAATGCAATATTATAAAATTAGAGTTGAAATATGATATTATATAAAATTACATTCTCTCCCATTAAAACATAAATCATATTTTCTAAAATACCAGGTTAAATATTAAAATAGAATAAAATTCATTGATTTATCATTTAATCATTAATTATTTTTTTGTACAAACTAATTAGTTTATTTAAAGATAGATTAGCTTACTTATTTGAAAATAATAATATAAAATAAGTTTTTAAATAGACTAACAAACATGCAAAGTTTAACTCAATCTTAAATATGGAAATAGATTTTTTCCAGTCTATTTTCATAGTTTTGACACAATTTTACATCATAATCATCCAATCTAAAATGTGTGGCTAAGATTGTTTTAAGTTAATTTACAGTTGAATAAACATGGACCGTCTGATCTATAATCAACGGTCAATACGTAAAGCCGTGTGAAAATGTGTGAAAAACATCTGTAGTGGATATGTATCCCTTAAATATTCACAACAGTTTTTTATATGTTTTTTTTTTATAGACAACAGTTTTTTATATTATATACATCTTTCAGAATTGAATTTTGACAATATGCTTAAAAGACTAAAATTGACTAGTAGTACATATATATATACTTCACTATATAAAAAACACATTTCTATGATTATATATGCAAAGTTTAACTTGATATCTCTTATTCAAACCTATTTTCTATATGCATGTTTTAGATTTGAACTTTCAAAATATATATATATGCTTAAAAAACTAAAATTGACTAATACATACTTCACTATAAATAAAACACATCTGTGATTATAATCTTAAACAGAGCAAAACCACATACAAACTTTTCACAAACTTTTAAGCAAAACATCTATTGTAAATTGTAATCCATTATTCCAATGGCAAAAACTCACATAGCTGTTATTCCAAGTCCTGGATTCAGCCACTTAGTTCCAATACTAGAATTCAGCAAAAGATTAGTCAAAAATCACCCAAATTTTCATGTAACTTGCATAATTCCCTCACTTGGGTCACCACCAGATTCATCAAAATCATATCTTCAAACAATTCCACCAAACATAAACTCCATTTTTCTTCCACCAATCAACAAACAAGATGTACCTCAAGGAGCATATCCTGGAATCTTAATTCAACTCACTGTTACACTCTCTTTACCATCAATTCATCAAGCCTTAAAAACCTTGAATTCAAAAACACCTTTACTTGCTATAATTGCAGATGCTTTTGCATTTGAAGCATTAGATTTTGCAAAAGAATTCAATTCTTTGACTTACCAATACTTCCCTTGTTCAGCTTTTGTACTATCACTTGTTTTGGAAATGCCAAAACTTGATGAACAAGTTTCTTCTGAATACAAAGATTTACAAGAACCTATAGGATTACTAGGATGTATACCAATCAATGGTATTGATCTTCCAACACCAACAAAAAATAGATCAAGTGAAGCTTACAAGAAGTATCTTCAACGTGCAAAAAGTATGTATTTTGTTGATGGAATCATCTTTAATAGCTTCTTTGAATTGGAATCAAGTGCTATTGAAGCATTGGAACAAAAGGGTCATGGAAAAATCAGTTTTTTTCCTGTGGGGCCTATTACACAAATAGGATCAAGTAAAAATGATGATGTTGTTGATGAGGTTGAATGTTTGAAGTGGTTAAAAAAACAACCTCAAAATTCTGTTTTATATGTTTCTTTTGGAAGTGGTGGAACACTTTCTCAAAGACAAATCAATGAAATAGCTTTTGGTTTGGAATTGAGTGGTCAAAGATTCATTTGGGTTGTGAGAGCACCAAGTGATTCAGTTAATGCTGCTTATTTTGAAAATTCAAATGATGTTGATCCTTTGAAATTTTTACCAAATGGGTTTTTGGAAAGAACAAAAGAAAAAGGTTTTATTTTGTCATCATGGGCACCTCAAGTTGAAATACTTAAGCAAAATTCAGTTGGTGGGTTTTTAAGTCATTGTGGTTGGAATTCAATTTTGGAGAGTATACAAGAGGGGGTGCCAATAGTAGCTTGGCCTTTGTTTGCAGAACAAGCAATGAATGCTGTTATGTTAAGTGATGGTCTTAAGGTGGCTCTAAGGTTGAAATATGAAGATGATGAGATTGTGGAAAAGGAGAAAATTGCAAAAGTGATTAAGTGTTTGATGGAAGGTGAAGAAGGTAAAGGAATGCGTGAAAGAATAAAGAGTTTGAAAGATTCTGCTGAAAAAGCAGTGAAAGATGATGGTTCTTCAATTAAGTCTTTGTCTCACTTGGCTAGTCATTGGGAAAAGTTTGGTGGGATTTAAGAAAATAAATATTGTTCTTATTTTTAAAGTTGTTATTTCGGTTTTGATGTTTTCTTTTTTGTGGTGAAGCTGTCATTGTATTTGCATGGTTGAGATATGGCATAGACAATTCTATGATAGCATTGTTCAATAAAATTGCAGCCGCAATTGCGACCACATGAGCCGAATTTACATACATTTTGATACAATATTAAGAATTGTAGTTTACTTACAATTACGAGTATCGCAACTGCAATATAAAACCACAAAGTAAAAAATTAAGAAAATGTTACTTAAAATGTCGCGTATTTTTTGTCGAACACTTTGATATGTTTTAACTTTTAAACATCATATATACATCTGAATCAACCTTGGAAACAAAACTCACACCTATTGATGATACTCAGTTATTTGCTAATATTTATTATGATTTTATAAGTTTTAATTTAGTTTTAGGAGCATTTTGAGAAGAATATTGGAAGCAATTGACATATCAAGAAGTGTAAAGACCAAAAGCAAAAGAAGAAAAATACATAGACAAAATATTGAAGTTGTTGTAAGCAATGATTCAGCCTTCGCTCCTGTTTTCTTCGCGTCCCTATGGTCAATGCATAGTGGTGCGATTTGATGACCACACCAAAGAGCAACACAGCACGTCAGCTTAATTTCCTTTGGATTTATTTGTGAAGGCATGACATCATCAAGCAAAGGAAAAGCATGGTTGTTGATTCACGTAAGAAATTCTTGGCATTTTAATAGGGACGCGATTTGTCTATGTGGGGGCGCGATTTGGAGTTAATTCTTGGAGATAAATAGTACCTTTTGACCAGAAATAAGGGTACGCAGCTTTAGAAAGAAAAACAGGATTCCAGCCAAATTGAGAGCAGTTTTCCGGCGTCTCATCATTGAAGAACTCAATCAAATTGGTTTTTTATCGCCGATTCATGTATAGTCTTTACAACTTAATTGTTATGTTAATTTCTATCATGAGTAGCTAAGTCTTTTATTGATTAGATTCGTAGATGATCTTCCTCGGATCAATTTAGAACATGTGAACTTCTGAGGTGCTTATTATTTCAATTTTAATCTTGTCGTTATTCAGTTATCTCTGTGTGTTAATGCTTTTCGTTACTTGATCACTTTCGAACTGATTTTAGGAATCAATTGATTACTAACCCTAACTATTGAATTGGAAATTGAGATAAACTGTTCTGTCAATAATGACTTTAGACATATCGGATTATTGATTGTGATAAAAGAATTAACGTACGATAAAACTTCCTACGATTTTGAATTCTCCTAAGACATTAGGGTGTTATTATTTTAGGAAAGCGTTCTCAGTCACTAACCATGGTTTAAACGATTTTGTTAATTCATCGTGCCGACAAGAGAGAAATTGCAATATAGGTCCGGGTTCATTCTAAATTAGGAAGAGGAAGGGATTCGAAGAATCTAATCACACTTTTAATAATCTAAAAACCATTTTTTTTTATTTGTTTATTTTTCTATCAACAAACTTTGCCAAGCAAACCCCATTATTATTTACATCCTAAATACGATATAATTGTTTTGTCGAGATTGAAACAATCCCTGCGGATACGAACTTTATAAATTTATTACTTAACGATACGATTAGTACACTTGCTAATTTTGTCATCACCTATCTACATAAAGTCTCTTAATTTAGAAATTAAGACATTGTATGGATATTGTGAGGTTGTAACTTTATAATGAAAACGTTTGAAGTTTAAGCACATGAGTAAGTTCCTACAAATTTATATGGTGAGCAAAAGAACTTGTGAATCAATGCATACCAGCTTCTATTCTTTTATTCATGCCAAACCAAACCTATATATAAATTAAAATTACATAATTATGGTTTTCAAAAAAAAAAATTACATAATTATTAACATTTTTTAGTAATTAATTTATGTCAACGAAAAAATTATTAGCAAAAGACATTGAACTTTGGACTTATATATTGCACCATACTTATGTAGTTTCCCTTCCCAAGCCATCCTACTAGATTACACAAAAAAAATTAAACAAATGAATTATATTACAAGAAATCATTCATCTCATATAAAAAGGAAAATGCTAAACAGCCAGGAGCACTGTTTAAGGAAGCAAATATGGTAATATAATATTGGAATTTGTACAGTCAACTCTTCAAAAGTATAAAAAGTGTTATTTTTAATTTAAAATTCACTACTTTTGGTATCCTTAACCAGTATCCTGGGGTACCGGTTAGCATGACCCATATAAAAAATAAGATATTTATGTTTGTCATTGCAAAACCATGATGACACAACAACATATAGCCAACTTTGACTTCAATCTATAAAATATAAAACTTCTAGTCAAAGTTGGCATCCTTAAATCAAATATCCATAAAATATAGAGAATCACAAATATATATCCATAAACTCACCAATTCCAAATCCATCATAGCCCTTAACAACTTTGCAACAAAAATCAATTTTCCATGGCCAAAACAATTCATATAGCAGCAATTTCAATCCCTGCATTCAGCCACCAAGCTTCAATCATAGAATTCACCAAGAAACTCATTCATCACCATAATCACTTCCATATAACCATAATCTTCCCCACAATAGATTCACCTCTCCAAACAACTCTCACACTACTCAAATCTCTACCTCAAAACATCACCTACACTTTCCTCCCTCCAATACCCAAAATCTCTCTCCCACAAAATCTCTCTCCAGCTGTCCAAATCCAACTAGCAGTATCTCAATCCATGCCATCTTTCCACACCACAATCTCTTCACTATGTTCTTCATCATCATCATCAACATCAACACCACCACTTGTTGCTTTGATTTCTGATCCTTTTGCAAATGAATCACTTGAAGTAGCAAAAAAATTCAATCTTTTATCTTATATATATTTTCCACCTTCAACAATGACACTTTCACTTTTCATCCATTTTCCAAAACTTCATGAAGAAATTTCATGTGAATTTAGAGATCACAATGAAGCTATTCAAATTCCAGGTTGTGTACCTATTCATGGAATTGATTTACCTGAACATTTTCAAGATCGAACTAGTCTTGCTTATGATTTGATTCTTCAACGTTGCAAAAGATTCAATCTTGCTGATGGGTTTTTGGTTAACAGCTTCATGAAAATGGAAGAAAAAACATTGAAATCCTTAGAAGAAGAACATAAATGTTCTGTTTTTCTTGTGGGGCCCATTATTCAAAATGGGTCAAATAATGAATCCAAAGGGTCAGATAATTCAGATTCAGATTTAGAATGTTTGAGGTGGTTGGAAAAACAACCTCAAAATTCTGTTTTATATGTTTCATTTGGAAGTGGTGGAACACTTTCTCAAGAGCAAGTGAATGAACTAGCTTATGGTTTAGAATTGAGTGGTAAAAAATTTCTATGGATTTTAAGGGCACCTAGTGATTCATCAAATGAAGCTTATCTTGGTGCTAAAAATGATGATGACCCTTTAAATTTTTTACCAAAAGGGTTCATAGAAAGAACAAGAAAACAAGGATTAGTTGTACCTAATTGGGCCCCACAAACACAAATTTTGAGTCATAGTTCAATTGGTGGATTTTTGACTCATTGTGGTTGGAATTCAGTTATTGAGAGTATTATGTTAGGTGTGCCTATGATTGCTTGGCCTTTATTTGCTGAGCAAAAAATGAATGCTGTTTTGTTATGTGATAGTGTTAAAGTTGCAATGAGATTGAAGTTTAATGATGATGGTTTAGTTGAAAAGGATGAAATTGCCAAGGTGGTTAAAGGGTTAATGGATGATGATGGGAATGGGATTAGAGGAAGGATTGAAGAATTGAGAGATGATGCTATTGATGCTTTGAAAGAAGATGGGTCTTCTACAAGGGCAATTTGTCAATTTGGTAATACATTGGAAAGGTTTGTGAACAACATGTAGGTTGTGAACAATAATTTGTTAATAGTTTCTTTTTATAAAGATAATAATTGATATATTTTTCCTAGAAATTGTTATTTTTTTGTTTTTGGTTTTTTTCTAAGCTTTTGTGGTTTTTCAGCTGAGTTTTTTTTATTTTTTTTTATTTCCGTTCTCTTTCCGTGCATGCCTTTTATAGAAAAAAAGTTTAATTTAATTTTATTTAGCCATTCCAAAAAAAATTGATGATAGAGAAAAAGTTACAAGCTCACAACATCGATAGAGTCATTTATTTTGAGGAACTTAATGATCGTATTTGTTTTAAAGATGTTAGAACATGTGTGCCTTCAACTAAATAGTAACAAAACTGAAATTATGCATATTAACGCAGTTAATATGGCCGCAATTATAGTTATCATATCGTTGCAGAACCCTCTAAAATCTTTATGGAACGGCGACGATTTAGAACCATGATGTAAAGTAAATAATGCTATAGTTTGAGAAAGAATTTTTCATTCTTAATTTGCTTTGGCTGCCATTTTGTCCATCTTCACATATGGAACTTGTCTATGTAATGTTAACATGCAATACAATGGCCCTTTAACACAAAAAATGAATACAAATTAAGGAAACTAACAAAACAAGGCAAACAAACCAACTATAAACCTCAAAACCAAAACAACTTTAAGAATGAAAAACATCATTTATATAAACAACTTTAAGAATGAAGAACAACATTTAAATTCCTAAATTCCACCAAAATTTTCCAATTGAGTAGCCAACTGAGACAAAATCTCTATTGAAGAACCATCATCTTTCAATGCTTTTTCAGCAGAATCTTTTAAACTCTTCATTCTATCACGCATTTCCTTACCTTCATTCCCTTCCATCAAACACTTAACCACTTTTGCAATTTCATCCTTTTCCACAATCTCATCATCTTCAAACTTCAACCTTAAAGCCACATTAAGACCATCACTTAACATAACAGCATTCATTGCTTGTTCTGCAAACAAAGGCCAAGCTACTATTGGCACCCCCTCTTGTATACTCTCCAAAATTGAATTCCAACCACAATGACTTAAAAACCCACCAACTGAATTTTGCTTAAGTATTTCAACTTGAGGTGCCCATGCTGCCAAAATAAAACCTTTTTCTTTTGTTCTTTCCAAAAACCCATTTGGTAAAAACTTCAAAGGATCAACATCATTTGAATTTTCAAAATAAGCAGCACTAACAGAATCACTTGGTGCTCTCAAAACCCAAATGAATCTTTGACCACTCAATTCCAAACCAAAAGCTATTTCATTGATTTGTCTTTGAGAAAGTGTTCCACCACTTCCAAAAGAAACATATAAAACAGAATTTTGAGGTTGTTTTTCAACCATTTCAAACATTCAACCTCATCAACAACATCATCATTGTTACTTGATCCTATTTGTGTAATAGGCCCCACAGGAAAAAAAACTGATTTTTCCATGACCCTTTTGTTCCAATGCTTCAATAGCACTTGATTCTAATTCAAAGAAGCTATTAAAAATGATTCCATAAAAAAAATACATACTTTTTGAACGTTGAAGATACTTCTTGTAAGCTTCACTTGATCTATTTTTTGTTGGTGTTGGAAGATCAATACCTTTGATTTGTATACATCCTACTAACCCTATAGGTTCTTGTAAATCTTTATATTCACATGTAACTTGTTCATCAAGTTTTGGAATTTCCAAAACAAGTGATAGTACAAAAGCTGAACAAGGGAAGTAAAGGCAGGGCCGGTTATGGCCACGTGCAGTTAGTGCTATACCACTGGGCCTCACAATTTATGGGGCCTCAAATTATTTTTTTAAGCCCATCATATGAAAAATAGATCAAGTATTATTTGATGATAGAAAATCTCAAGAAATTGAAATTGGCCCAGTAGAGCGTGTCTTCATCCTGTAGCTGCGTGGATATGGGTTCGAATCCCAGTGGTGGTACTTTTTGGTTTTCTCTTATTTAATTAAGATAATAGAAAAATGGAAGAACAGTATCCATTCATTTAAACATTACATTGCATAAATAAATTATTTCAAAATTGTTTTTCTTTTTATGAAATACAGTAATATTTATTTTTTTCTATAACTTATCAATAACTTCACTACTTTATTTTATTTAAAAAAAAAACTACATTTTATTATTTTTTTGAAAATGAAGAATTAATTTCTAATATTAAGTTGCAATTTTTATTAAAAATACTATCAATTTTTAATGATATTAGCTTGAAGGTGTATTTTGTTATTATTGATTTGAAAGTGATTATTTTTTTTACATTATTGATGTTGTTTATATTTTAAATAAAAGATTACTCTTTTTTAAAAATTATCGGTTCATTTTTGAATAATATATCGCTTAAATTTTTATTTATCGGTTCATTTTCAACATTATGGAATGACCTTTTATTTATGTTAGTTACATGAATAAATAACTATTTTTGTTGTTATTGATGCTATTTACAATTTAAATAAATGATGTTCTCTTTTATTTTATTTTTTTATTAGGGGTCTATTTTTATTATTTTTTCCGGGCCTCCAAAATCTCGGAACCGGCCCTGAGTAAAGGTAAGACAAAGAATTGAACTCTTTTGCAAAATCTAGTGCTTCAAATGCAAAAGCATCAGCAATTATAGCAAGTAAAGGTGTTTTTGAATTCAAAGTTTTTAAGGCTTGATGAATTGATGGTAAAGAGAGTGTAACAGTGAGTTGAATTATGATTCCAGGATATGCTCCTTGAGGTACATCTTGTTTGTTGATTGGTGGAAGAAAAATTGAGTTTATGTTTGGTGGAATGGTTTGAAGATATGATTTTGATGAATCTGGTGGTGACCCAAGTGAGGGAATTATGCAAGTTACATGAAAATTTGGATGATTTGTGACTAATCTTTTGGTGAATTCTAGTATTGGAACTAAGTGGCTGAATCCAGGACTTGGAATTACAGCTATGTGAGTTTTTGCCATTGGAATGGATTACAATAGATGTTTGGTTCACAAGTTTGTATGTGGTTTTTCTCTGTTTAAGATTATAATCATAGAAATGTGTTTTATATATAGGGAAATAAGCTAGTATTGGTCAATAATGTGTGAAATATGTATTAAATATTTCAATTTTTAAGCATATTGCTAGAGTTCAAATGTAAAAGATGTATATATTGAAAAATAACTATAAAGTGATATCAATCGATTAAATAAGAGAGAATTTTTGGTGATTAGTATTCCGTTCAGTCATTATTATAAGTAAAAAGTCACTTATTAGATTCATCGGAATATTAATGTATCGGGCCATTATTATAGACCAAATACATCAATTTTCCAATGAACCTAAAAAGTGATGTTTTGCTTATAATAGTGACCGGAGAGAGTATTTCCTCTACTTTTTGGTATAACGCTTTTATTTTTAAGAGAAAGAGACCTCAATAATCCAGAGTTTAGCCGCGAGGTTAAGATAATATGAAGATATAATTAATGTTTGGTTGGACAATAGCCCGGTACCTAATTTTTTTAGTGTGTCGCCCAGCCTGGTGTCATGCAATATGAGTTATTTTGAGAATATGGGGTGTGGGAGTAAGCCACTTGGCGATGCTGTAACCTAACAAAGAAACTGATCTTTAATGTTGCATTCAATCAAAAATTGATCTGTTGTTGTGCAATATTGGAGCCACGTAAATGCAATGTTTGTTACTCAATAAACTTAAATATAAATAAAATATTAATATGTGAGCAAAGTTTTGAGACTTAATATAAATTGTTTAGAGTGGTACTACTGAAGTAAAAAACAAAAGAAAATTATTTTTGCCACCTTATAAGTTTGCATGTTTTATAAATCGACTATTTTATTCTTCTGTTACTTAAGTAATAGATGTAGGAAGAATGAATAATTTTGCATCGATTGTCCGTTACTTAAGTCATGGACTCGTCGATAGTCAGATCCTTCTGTTTCAGTCAAAGGTTTGACACGTGGCCAAATGTATTTAAATTAAATTAAAATATGATATGATATGATATGATATTGAATGATTAAATGATATGTATATACATATTCAATCAAACTTTCTATAAATTAAAATTTTGTTGAAAGATAATATTTACTCCTCAATTCCAAAATATAAGCAAAAGTGACCCTAAAATCATCCCTTCTTGGTGGATGAACAAAAAAAAACTAGGTTTAGGAGGGAGCGGGGGCAGCGGCTGGAATTTCCTACAACTTTTCACTTAAAATGTGTGAATATAAGTACTACTATTTGATCAAACAAAACAGAAGAATAAGAATGGCATTATGGGGGCCAACAATAAATTAGTTTTTTTTTTAAAAGAGCCATAAAGTTTAAGTAGTAACAAAATTGAACTTTTTAAACTAGCTAGTAGTCATGAGTTCAATTTTTAACTTTTGTGTATAAAAAAGCTAGATCGAAAACAAAGAATCTACTTTATATGTCATACAATGTTGGATTTTAAGTGTGAGTGGTTAAATGTATGCATATGGTTGGGCAACATAAAGAAAAATTGCTTCTCATAATTAATGAATTTGTGAAAATTGAAAAGCAATTGTCTGAGTTTGAAGGTGATTCTACACAAACAAAGACAAAAGAATAGAGTCGTTAATTGGATTTGAACTTCACATAAGTGAATATTCGTCCACCAAAACATTCAAAAACAAAAGGAAGTGGAAAGCGAGTTAAAGAAGAAAAAGAGAAGGCCATCGAGCAACAACTGAAAAGAGCTCGACATTGTAAAACATGTCATCAATATGTATATCATGACAGTCGCAATTGTCCTTCAAAACCATCACCTTAATCCTGGTAAAAATATCATTCTCATGTACTTAGCTGAAAGTGTTTTTTTTTTAATCTTATAATACATGTTTAGTTTAAGCATTAACAAACACATATTTTCATATTTGTTGACATTCTATGTAGCTGGGTTGACCTCTTCCGCATCGACGTCGGCTGTTTTATCCTCGGTGGTGTTTTGTTTCTTTGGTGTTTTTTCGCCACTACTGGCCCCATGGTGGTACCTTTGTCGTTGCCGAGACTTGTCTGCATGGGTTCTCGTTCTACCTTTGATTGGTCAGCGGTTCGCCTGAAGAAGCTGGTTCTGGATTCTGATGGGCCGAGCGCTTTTGCTTCGAGTTCGGGAGTTAGCGTCTAGTTGTGGCAACTTTCTGGGCTGAGTTGGTGACTGCTCAGGTAGTCTGAAATCTGGGGGTTTTTTTCTGGTTCGGGATAAGGAGATGAATCTTGATTATGTGGTGTTTATTTAGGGTTTTTTTTTTTTTGTGTTCCACATATATACGGCACCTATGTTATGTAGTTCTTTTTTACCGGTCTCTGTTCGTCTTGTGCAGAGATTTGGTTAATAATATATTTTGCCATTTAAAAAAAAATGTAGGGAAAGAAAAATGCAGGTGCCCAACGAACAATTCAATTTTGGCTTGGTTTTGGCTTTGGAATGATTATTCTTTTTGCTATTAGCTAGCTAGGTGGAATTAGTGATTTAGATGTGGGTTCATTTTTTTTTACATTAGTTTTATCTTTGTACTATTTAGTGACATTAAGTACATTTTGTTCTCAAGTTTTGTTGCAATTTAAGACCTTGTTTTGGCTCATTAAAAGGGGCACTATTTCATTGATGGAGAAACTCATACACTTTTTTTGAAATTGATTTTTCTTTTCCTCAGTTATTGTTATACTAAGACCACGTCCTCCTTTGACTTACAAATAGTATTTCAAAAAATCAAGTGACATTTGTTAGCATAGATTGTGATCCCCAAATAAAATTTAAGGATACCAAAACAAGTAATTTTTGTATTGAAAATTGTGTTCTTTATATTTCTAAATGATTAATTACACAAGTTCCAAGAATATTTTACCACATTTAGTTTCTTAACTAGTTAGCATTTTTCTAAAATTTATACGAAGTCTCTCTACTTTATAGTAAATAGATATAGGGATATGATTGTAAATTGCATCACATAATTGGGACTTGGGAAGATTTATACTACTCCAAGGAAGAATTCTACAACCGACTGTGAATATTTATTGTCATTGAAATTTGTAAAATAGCAAAAATGTTCTTGAAATCGAAGCATGTTTATCAAAATAACCTTATGCTAATTTTTGCAGGAGGACATGCTAACAACATGGTGACTACTTCTCTACCATTTCATAATTTGAGGATATTTATCCTTCAACTAATGAATAAGCCACATAAGTAGATTTGTATGTGGTCCCCACAACTAACTTGTAATATAACAAACTTGTAGGAACCATATACAAATTTATTTATGTGGCTTGTTCTCATTGATTGAAGGATAAATACCTTCAAATTATGAAAGGGTAACTATACATAGCACTCCACGTAGACAGGGGCGGATCTATGTAGAGACACACTGTGGCTATAGCCACACCAGAATTATCGATTTTTAATAGGTATATATATACATATTTTTGTTATTTATTATTGTATATATAAAAATAACCAATACATTTTATCACAATAAAGCGTTTGGCGCAGTGGTTTAGTATTGCCTCCTTGATTGAATTGTTAAGGGTTTGATCCTTGGAGGTGACTGTTTTGATATTTTTACGAATAAATTGCTACAAAGTGCTGTCTTAACCGTGTTTATTCAATTTCTGACTATTCAATTCAACAATTCAACTTGCAAAAGAAATCACAACATTAAGGGTTATATCATATATATAATTATACATTTTTATTTAATCACCATTAATGGATCGTAATAATATATTAAACTATTTTAGACGTTATTGAGCGATGCAACATTATTTTAGACGAATTTAGACGTTATTAAACGATTCAACATTATTCAAATGTAAATGATCTATAATTTTCCATATTTAATTTATATTTTTTGTCTAGCAAACCATTGCACCTAATCCTGCATGCATCAGAGGTGCATCCACTCACCCACCTCCTCTGTCTGAGTCTCATTTTCCTCTCCTATATATATTGGTTTGATTATTTTACTTTCATTTCTCTTCTCAACTCTACAACTACAAATTTGATTTAATTGTTCTTTGTTATTTTTTCTGGTTCTTTTTAGAGATAAAACTACTTCTTCGACTAATCTACAAGTGTGAAATGTGTGTTTTTCATTTTATAAACTTTGTGCGCATGTGTTTTTTTAGCCACACCAATTTTTGAGGTCTAGATCCGCCACTCCACGTAGATCGATCAATAGCGCTCAACATATACGTTTTTTTAATTTGGCATTAGTATATCAACATACATTTTATTTTTATTTTGGTTAATTGAATTTGTTCATAATCTATTTTAATAAAATTATTATTATTCGATACTTTATGCGATAGGAAGATATTGGGGAAAACTCTTTTTTATTTTTCGTCAATTGTTTCATTGAAAAAGGAATCGAACCATGTTTATCATTTCGGTACTTTATTATTATCTTTAAAGTCAGACTCTAGAACTACCTTTGTCATTTTATTTGAAAAATCAGATGTTTTGATTCGTCAGATTTGAGACGAGGTTTTAATTATTTAAAGTTACTACTTACGTTGAGTTTATGAAACTTTATTGGAATATTTTTAGATATTTCCGTTGCACATTCTTAAACAATTAGTGTATGTTCTTAGAACATGGTGTAAATAATGCTATAGTTTGAGAAATAATTTTTCATTCTTAGTTTTCTAGACTGCCATTTTGTCCCTCTTCACACATGGAATTTGTCTATGTCATGTTAACATGCAATACAATGGCGACTTTAACACATACAAATAAAACAAATAATGGAAACTAACAAAACAAACCTAACTAGAAACCTCAAAAACAAAACAACTTTAAGAATGAAGAACAACATTTATATTCCTAAATCCCACTAGAATTTTTCAATTGAGTAGCCAGCTGAGACAGAATGTTTATTGAAGAACCATCATCTTTCAATGCTTTTTCAGCAGAATCTTTTAAACTCTTCATTCTATCGCGCATTTCCTTACCTTCTTCACCTTCCATCACACACTTAATCACTTTTGCAATTTTCTCCTTTTCCACAATCTCATCATCCACAAATTTCAACCTTAGAGCCACTTTAAGACCATCACTTAACATAACAGCATTCATTGCTTGTTCTGCAAACAAAGGCCAAGCTACTATTGGCACCCCCACTTGTATACTCTCCAAAATTGAATTCCAACCACAATGACTTAAAAATCCACCAACTGAATTTTGTTTAAGTATTTCAACTTGAGGTGCCCATGATGACAAAATAAAACCTTTTTCTTTTGTTCTTTCTACAAACCCTTTTGGTAAAAATTTCAAAGGATCTTCATTTGTAGCTTCAAGATAAGCAGCACTAACAGAATCACTTGGTGCTCTCAAAACCCAAATGAATCTTTGACCACTTAATTCCAAACCAAAAGCTAGTTCATTGATTTGTCTTTGAGAAAGTGTTCCACCACTTCCAAAAGAAACATACAAAACAGAATTTTGAGGTTGTTTTTTCAACCATTTCAAACATTCTAACTCATCAACAACATCATCATTATTACTTGATCCTATTTGTGTGATAGGCCCAACAGGAAAAAAACTGATTTTTCCATGGCCCTTTTGTTCCAATGCTTTAATAGCTTTTGATTCCAATTCAAAGAAGCTATTAATCAAAATTCCATCAACAAAATACATACTTTTTGCACGTTGAAGAAACATTTTGTAACCTTCATGTGATCTAGCTTGTGTTGCAGCTGGAAGATCAATTCCATTGATTGGTACACATCCTTGTAACTTTATAGGTTCTTTTAAATCTTTGTACTCACAAGAAACCTCTTCATCAAGTTTTGGTAAATGTAAAAGAAGTGAAAGTACAAAAGATGAACAAGGGAAGTAAAGGTAAGACAAAGAATTGAACTCTTTTGCAAAATGAAGTGCTTCATATGCAAAAGTATCAGCAATTATAGCAAGTAAAGGTGTTTTTGAAGTTAAGGATTTTAAGGCTTGATGAATTGATGGTAAAGAGAGAGTAAGAGTTTGTTGAATTAGGATTCCTGGATGTACTCCTTGAGGCAAGTCTTGTTTGTTAATTGGTGGAAGAAAAATTGAGTTTATGTTTGGTGGAATGGTTTGAAGATATGATTTTGATGAATCTGGTGGTGACCCAAGTGAGGGAATGATGCAAGTTACATGAAAATTTGGGTGATTTGTGACTAATCTTTTGGTAAATTCTAGTATTGGAACTAAGTGGCTGAAACCTGGACTTGGAATAACAGCTATGTGAGTTGTTTTTGTCATTGAAACACAACTTGTGGAATTGATTCAATTGAATACAATGGATGTTTTCTTGCTCAAAACTTTCACAAAGTTGTTTTTGGTTTTGTTATGTTTAATTTTAAGAATATATTCATAGGAATGTGTTTTATATATAGGGAAGAAAATATTGGTCAATATTGTTGGAAATACGTATTAAATATTTGTCAAAAAAAACTTTCAGCATATTAATTTTTTTGGGATACATGTTAGAGTTCAATTTTGAAAGTTTTATATATGAAATATATTTATCAAGTGATATTGACCAATAGTTATTATTATTATTACAAGTAAAATTGATTTATAATACTGCCTCCGGTTCTAAATATAAAAGAAAAATTACTTTTTAAATTTATTGAGAAACTAATGTATTTAGCCTATATTATTGACTAGATACATTAGATTATCAATGAATCTAAAAAGTAATTGTTCTCTTATATGTAGGACCGGAGATAATAGTGACTAAAAAGGAGTATTAGTTGTATATGAAGGTAATGTGTCAATGTGGATTGACTAAGCTGCAATGCATTCAAGTAATTATTTGACAGGTTTGTTGCATCATGCATGATGATGTAAGTGCTTATGCAATGCAACTAAACATTAGTACTATGTTAATGCAATGGGGTCCACATGCCTCTTCCTTGTGTTTATTACTTTTCTTAGATATGGTTGGTGGTAAACAAAGATATGTCATAGAAAATACAGGCCATAAACATGAACAAATAACTCCAATGTTATACTCCATATTGTACATGATTTGGAAATAAAGCCACATATCTCCCACTTCAAGCTGCTCCCTACAAAGATTTTGAGATCAAACACACCCTTAGGACAAATAAATTCACTAATTCAAAATCAAACGGATAAGGATTTTGAGATACAACCAATATAACGCCGGCCCCTCTTCCCACACTTGATACAAGTGCACTCTAAAGCCAATATTTAACCGGAATTTGCACTGCAGACATAACGGATGCATATGCCGGCGCACTGCAGGTTGGCACTGTATAATACTCAAACTGAATAGTAAAAATAGAGAAAAACAACTCCAATGTACACTCCCAAACAACATAATGGACCACCAAGTTAAGTATCAAACATAACAGAACCGATTATAAATCTGAAAATACAGAACAGTGCACAAACACAGTCCGAGTTATGCATAAACTTCAATAACATTTTACTCTAAACCCTACACCAGCCGCGTGGTTCCAACAAACACCACGGAGCTACAAAATGAACACTGATAACCTGATCTAAAAACCTCTAAACTGAAATCCCAACATTCAAACAGGCCAGCTATGACTCTCCTCTATATGAACTTCCACTCATAGCCCTTAACCCCTAACAGATGATTTAACCAATCACAAATCTGAAAATGCAGAACAGTGCACAAATGCAGTCCGAGATATGCATAAACTTCTATAACATAATCCTCTACCATACAACAGTAGCTATATGAAATTCCTCCACAACCGAATGAGCACCCTATTTGTGATGCATTCAAAATACCTCTTTTCAATATGTTATCCTTTGTCGGAATCTTATTTTGCAACAATTCTTATGTTGTCGACTTAGTCATGTCAAGGTCCTCCAATGAAGAGAGAAAAAATGAAGAACGGATTCATTCTTCTATGAACTCACTTAGATACTCTCATTGAAGTTGCTCTGACAAACAATTTTTGTAAGCGTGGATTAGGCCAAATATAAAAACTTGATAGATGTTGGGTACAACACCCCACAAAACTAAGTATTAACATGTTTAACTTAATATAAGTTACCCCAATCTTTTAATGATGGCTTTCTCTGCTCAGATTATTTATGTGACATTGAACTTTTTGCTTAAAATAGTGAATAACTAGTTACATATAATGCACATAAATAACAACAGAATATATATATAGTAAAAATAAGAAAAAAAACCACAACCTCTTCACAAGTTTTGCTGAACATTAACCAAAGTTACTTCAAATATATAAATTAGATTGTGATCAAACAGAAACATAATACTTTCTTATGTCTTCATCATATGCCAATTGCTAAATGTCATTCCAAATAGCAACTACTTCTGATAAAGCCTTTGTAGATGATCCCAATTCATCTATAGCATCATTAGCAACACTTTTCAAATATTCAATTCTTCTCCGAATTTCAACCGCTTCTTCACCATCAAACAATCCCCTAACAACCTTAACAATTTCATCTTTTTCAACCAAACCGCCATCATTAACTTTTGGTCTCAAAGCCACTTTCACACCATTACACAACATGTTGGATATGCCTTGAAATCTCAGTTACAAGAAGTCGGAAATTCTGAAGAACATCTGCCAGTTGGCGCCAGGCGCCAGGAGAGGCCTCGTTTGGCCTGTGGCTTCTGGTTTTTGGCGCGGGGCGCGGACGGGCTGGCGCGGGGCGCGGGCTCGTATTGGTTTGCTGATTTTGTGGAAAAATATGTTTTGAAGAATATCTGACTTAGATTGTGTTTGTTTTTAAATATTAGATATATTTAAAAATAATAGGAGATTTGGTTTTATTTTAAAAGATTTGTTTTAAAATAATAGGCATATATTTTTCTATAAATAGAGGTTGTTTATTCATAGAAAAAAAAAAAAAGAGAACAAATAGTGACAAGATGTAGGGAATTAGGGTTTGCCACCACACAAGGCTAGGGTCTTAGGATCCTAGGGATTTGGGCAAACTATTCTTGGGATCATCTTGTGGGATCACCTTGGGTAGACTAGGTAAAATTGAGTCTCTTGGCCACGGGAAGAGATTCGGGATTTTGGGTAGAATTAGGATTAATTCTTGTAACCCTTATGGGAATCTCTTGTAAAGTGACTTCTTTGATCTAGTGGAAACGGAGAGTTGCTCTCTCCCCCAGAGTAGGTTCATTAACACCGAACTGGGTAAACAATATTATTGTGTTCTTCTCTTCGTTCTTGAATTATTTACTTTCATCATCTCTATCAACTTTAATTTGGTTACTTGGTTAATTTGCTCCACACATCAAATTTCATTGGTGTGATTTTATCGTCGAATTCACAACAATTGGCGCCCACCGTGGGGCAAGGATCAAATCGATAATCAGGTACCATGGGTTCTAAGTTTGATATTGAGAAGTTCACCGGGAGTAACGACTACGGGTTGTGGAAGGTGAAGATGAGGGCGGTGTTAATTCAAAACGTGTTGAGGCGTTGAAGAAGAGAAGCTCGGCCTGGAGAGGCGGTGGAATAATACTCGGGTGACTGTTGAAACAACAACTTTGTTATAAGAATCCGGAGATGCTAGTGAAAGTTAGGAAGCGGTGGAGTATTAAGTCATGGACTTTGGATGCTCCTATCACATGTGTTTGAAGAAGAAATACCGTGAAAAATCCGAGAGCTAGTTGAAGGTGGAGTTTTTTCATCTTGAAGACGGGAAAGCTTGAAAGGTTTGAGGTATGGTTTTGGTTTGTCTTATGATGTTTGACAAATCATGTGTTTTTCTTTTACATGATGTGAGGTATGTTCCTAAACTTTGATGCATGAATAGTTGGTCTACTATTGATTATGCATTTGTTACTAGTGGTGATTCCCATATGGTTGAGTTGTGAAACTTTGGTTGATTCTTGTTAGTGACATAAGTTTAGTTGGACTAGTGAAACGAGGTTTACTAGGTGTTGGAACTAAATTGGAATTGTTGGATACTAACAATGGCCTGAAGTTTGTTTCAGAGCAGTTTGACAGTTTTGCAGGTTACAAGGTGGGAACATAGTGGAAATACCGGTTTGTGGCTTTGGTGGAGGAATCTCGGTTTGAGGTGGAGTTTGTTACTAGTTGGACTAGAGGAAGACAAACAGTCAACAATGGCTCTTGGCTATCTAATGAGAGGTAGGGAGGAGAGTGGAATTGTTGCACCAAAGTGGTATGACTATGAAGACCTTGTGGGTTATGTTTCAATTGTGGCTGAAGAAGTGCAAAACTTGGAAGATCTTCAGGGAGGCAATTGAAAGCAACGGTGATCAGACTTGGTAACTTGTGAGACTGCTGGAGGTAGTTGGATACAAGGAGAGTTTGATGTTGCAGCTTGTGGAACCGCCTAAAAATTCCAAGGTTGGTTTGGAGCCAAGCAATACTTCGAGAGGACGGAGGGCACTCCGGGGGTCGAAGGGTGGTGAAGGCTTGTAGGGTTGTCCTAAAAATCCAAGGACAATTGGAGGCAAGCGATTCTTCAGGAGGACGGAAAAGGCACAATCCGGGGGCTGAAGAGGGTATGGTGGAGCTTGTAAGACTATCTAAAAATCCGATGACAGTTGGGAGCAAGCGTTTCTTCAGGAGGTACGGACTTGACCAGTTCGAAGGCTGAAGAGGGTGCGGTGAATCTTGTGGGTGCTACCAAACATCCTATGGTAGTGGGAGACAAGATCTTCATGAGGGCGGAAGGCATTCCGAGGGATGAAGGGGAGGTACAGCTTGTGGGAAGCAAGTGGAGGATGGTGCCTATGTCAAGGTTCAAGTGGGACTTGGACTTGGCCGGTGATCTTGGATAGAAGATTCAAGATGGAGAGAGCAACACGGTGGTTGATTGGATCACCATCGATTTAAAGGCAAGGTGGAGAATTGTTGGATATGCCTTGAAATCTCAGTTACAAGAAGTCGGAAATTCTGAAGAACATCTGCCAGTTGGCGCCAGGCGCCAGGAGAGGCCTCGTTTGGCCTGTGGCTTCTGGTTTTTGGCGCGGGGCGCGGACGGGCTGGCGCGGGGCGCGGGCTCGTATTGGTTTGCTGATTTTGTGGAAAAATATGTTTTGAAGAATATCTGACTTAGATTGTGTTTGTTTTTAAATATTAGATATATTTAAAAATAATAGGAGATTTGGTTTTATTTTAAAAGATTTGTTTTAAAATAATAGGCATATATTTTTCTATAAATAGAGGTTGTTTATTCATAGAAAAAAAAAAAAAGAGAACAAATAGTGACAAGATGTAGGGAATTAGGGTTTGCCACCACACAAGGCTAGGGTCTTAGGATCCTAGGGATTTGGGCAAACTATTCTTGGGATCATCTTGTGGGATCACCTTGGGTAGACTAGGTAAAATTGAGTCTCTTGGCCACGGGAAGAGATTCGGGATTTTGGGTAGAATTAGGATTAATTCTTGTAACCCTTATGGGAATCTCTTGTAAAGTGACTTCTTTGATCTAGTGGAAACGGAGAGTTGCTCTCTCCCCCAGAGTAGGTTCATTAACACCGAACTGGGTAAACAATATTATTGTGTTCTTCTCTTCGTTCTTGAATTATTTACTTTCATCATCTCTATCAACTTTAATTTGGTTACTTGGTTAATTTGCTCCACACATCAAATTTCATTGGTGTGATTTTATCGTCGAATTCACAACACAACATAGCAGCATTCACACCTTGTTCAGCAAACAACGGCCACGCAATCACCGGAACACCGTAAACAACACTCTCAAGAACTGAATTCCAACCACAATGAGACAAAAATCCACCAGTTGAACTATGTTCAAGTACTTGAATCTGTGGACCCCAAAATGGAACAACCAATCCTTGTTCCTTTGTTCTCTCCAAAAACCCATTTGGTAAAAATTTCAAAGGATCATCAATTTCATTTTCACCAACAAAATAAGTAGCATTAGCAACACCATTTGGTGATCTCAAAATCCATAGAAATTTTTTACCACTCAATTCTAAACCATAAGCTAATTCATTCACTTGCTCTTGTGAAAGTGTTCCACCACTTCCAAATGAAACATACAAAACAGATTTAGGTTCTTGTTTTTCCAACCAAGTTAAACACTTTGAACAATTTTCATCACCAATTGAAACTTTTTGAATGATGGGTCCCACAGGAAAAACCATAGGTTTATTTTTTTCTTCTTTCAAACCCTTTATAGCATCTTCTTCAAATTCAACAAAACTATTCACAAAAACCCCATCAAAAAGATGAATATTTTTTGCACGTTCAAGATATTTCTTGTAACCGATATTCGATCTAAATCGAAAAGGGATAGGAAGATCATTAAAATCAAAAGCTACACAACCAGGAATCTTTATAGATTCATTTGTGTCTCTAGATTCATTAGAAAGAATCTCATCTAACTTTGAAGAAAAAAAATAAGTAGAAAGAACCATAGCAGCTTGTGGAAGATAAACATAAGACAAAAGATTAAAATCCTTAGCTAAATCAAAAACATCATGTGCAAAAACATCAACAACAATAGCAACAACTTTGGAACTAGAAATTAAGGTTTTCAGTTCTTGTTTTATGTAAGACAAAGAATGTTTTACTGACAGTTCAATTTGGACGGCTAGGATTTTAGCATCTGGTAATTGGTCAAGACTTATTGGTGGAAGAAAAATTGATGAAATTGTTGGTGGAAGAGTTTGAAGATAAGATTTTGATGATGGTGGTGGTGACCCAATTGAAGGGATTATACATGTGATGTGAAATTGTGGGTGGAGATTAACAAGACGTTTGGAGAATTCTAGGATTGGTACTAGGTGGGTGAATCCTGCACTTGGAACAACTACTATGTGTGGTTTTTCTTCCATTGAATTGAATGGAAAAAACTATGATGTAATTTTTACATTGATTTTTCTGTTTATAATGTTGTATTTTGCATTAAAAAATTGGAAAATTGTAAGCAGCGCCAAATTTTGTATAAAAAAATTGGAAAATTGTAAGCAGCCGCCAAATTTGTCCTAATTATTTTACCCAAATTGCAAGCCATCTTTTGTTACATTTATCTGATTTGAACATGCAGCAGTGTTAAAATTTTTAAAATGAATTTACCGTCCATTTTAGTCTTGCAAAGTTTGAGAAAATGGTCTCTACAATTGCCCCTAAATTTATCGATATTTAGTTGTAATTAATCTTCGTCTAAAAATATGAGACACACGAAATAGTCTTTTTCACCCCAATAAAAAAAATACTTCATCCGGTTCTATATATAAGCAAAATTTGACTTTCTAGATTCATTGTAAAAGTAATGTATCTGGACAATAATATAAACTAGATACATTACTTTTTTAATAAATCTAAAAAATTAAATTTTGCTTATATATAAAATCAGGGGAGTAAATCATATGCATAGTATGTATCGAATTCTTAATCACCACTTGGAGCTCTTACTATTTTGACAAATTTATTGTTGGTATGACAAATTATCTTAAATATTTTAAATTTTATTTTGAACTTAAATAAATAAAATAGAAGTGATCTTTGGGAATTAATTATGTTAAGATATAATATTTCTTGGTTCCTAACATTTTTTTTTAATCAAGTAGGTAGAGTGTGACTCTGGGTCAAATTGACACCACCTACTCCCAAGCACACTAACAATTATTTAAAGCACTGTGTAAAATATATTTGTTGAATAAAAAGAAATAATCAAAAGAAAATGTGAGGGACCAAACCAAAATTCATGAAAGAGTCAATGAAATCTGAAACAATAAAAGTCAAACCTATTGCAAGGAAAATCATATCTAACAAAGTTTTTGGTGGAAAATCCAACCAAACCATAGTTGTATTCCAAAAGCTACAAGTTTTGGTAATTTGGTAAACACTAACACTATAGTTGGCTTGGCTCCCCAATTTTAATTACATATTAGTATATTACATATATATTTACATACAAAGAGAAATTAGTTAAATTGGTGTTAATTCTCTCTTCATATGATTGATACCTTAGAGCGGATTTGGATCCTCTCCTTTGGTTTTTCTCCAATTCCTTATTTTGTGAGTATAAAGAGATAGAAATTAAAAATAAAAAATAAACAAGTAATGATGAGAGAGAAAGACACATAAAAAAATTGGAGAGGGAATTGCAGAGAAAAAAAGGAGAGGATCCAGATTCCCTTAGAGCAGCTCCAATGGGCTATCCTTCACCCTCTGTACGCCAGTTGGACTGAATTTTTAAGAAAAAGCCAATTGCTTGGTTCACATTGTACGCCGGCTGTCCATAGGTATTGCTTCAGCAAGCAATGTTCATACATGGTTCTTCAAAGGCAAATTGGAATATAATAAAAAAAAATTATTACAAAGAGGGCTACGGCCCGGAATATAATAATATTTTCATGCATTTGAAATGTTGGAGGTTTAATGAATAGTACCGTTGAGATAAAATTATTATCGTTGCATCATGCTTGCAGGTTGCACTTTATTACCGTTGCACCATTTACTTCAATTAACAATTGTAATAAAATTGTTACTATAAATTTTGGTCATTTGAAATATTAGGCACAATTTTTATCTCACAATTTCATCTCTTTGTTTTAAATTTTACACTCATTTTTACTCTCATAATTTTTACCTCATAGCTTCATCTCTTTGAGTTTCATTTGACAACTTTTTTTTATTCAATTTTTCATCTTATTTCTTCAAACCAAATGGATCCAAATCAATATAATTTTCAAAAGTCTGTATGGGTTGCACCATTGGAGGTGCTCTTACGGTACAGATACAGGTAAGAACCCAAAATGGGTTGCACCATTGGAGATGCTCTTACGGTACAGGTACTTATATCGTTTGATTGAACTTTTCAACCATATTGATCATGGTAATTTTTTCTTTGCTCACCTTTAATTACTACTAATATTTGATTTTCTAAAGATTTATCAACACTTATCATTTGTTGATTTTCTTTCATTGATTTCACCACCTCATCTAATTGAATGTACTATTTCCGGCTAAAATTGAATGCACAAGAGTGGTTTATAAAATTTTGATAATGAACCCAACAAAAATAATGTTTGCACTTCATCTTTGATCTAGTCCCCTATATTCATACTTCTAGATACAAATTCATTAATAAACCTATTAATATGATCAAACACATTATTTTCATCTTCTATTGAGTTATCTTTCAAATGTATTGTAAACAATTGGTTGAAGACATTCACAATAATAACCACAACAGTTCGGAATATGGAATGCTTAATTAATAGCAAATGCATAAACAAACTTCAAAACTACAACAACTTTACGATTATTTTTTTAGGTGACAAACAAATAGTTGTGCTCACACTTTAGCACGTGCATCTCTATCTTAATTATGCTCTTCGCACAATGTTTAGTATTGCTCCTAATTATACTGTGATAAAACAATAGTCAATGTTGCATTGAATTTTGAAAGTGATAAATAAAAAAAATTACAGAAATTATCTACATTTTTTAATTTCTGTAATATGATCAAAACGACTTATATTTTGGAACAAAGTGGTAGTAAGGAATAAATGAATTACTACTAGTCTATTGGACTTATGTTCCGTCAAAACACAAAGTCTACTAAACTTATGTTTATAAGTCAGTAGTCTAGTCTTAGTTTACTACATATTCTTTGTGCAACTCTTATTTTCATAATTTTTGCTAATCATATAACTCTAACCTCTTTCGTTATTTGTATTTTATCATATGTTTTGTTAACACTATGCATGTACACATGATGGAGATTAAGCATATTACCTTGGGTTACAAAATTTGGGGCGCAGATAGGATCGATTGGAGTTTTCTCTTCCTCTCCCTCATCATTCTCTTATCTCCCTAAATTCTATTTTTGCCCATGAAAAAACGTTCAGATTCTACATTCCGAATTTTATTCCCATAAGCAAAAACAGAATTTCATGGAAGATAATAGAATAATAGGGAGATAGGTGGGGGAAGAGAAACCTTCGGATCGGTTGCTCCAACAGTCAAGCTCGGCTGGTATATGGGCTTAAGACGAACTAATGAATTTTTTGCCTCAATTTTTTGAACAAAAAAGAAGAGGAATTATTAAATTTTGACAACAAAAGAAAATAGGGAGGTCTTAATAACGAATTAGGAGGGTGTGTTGAGGTAGCTAGCAAAACAATAGGAAATTATTAACATTGTATCTTGGGCGAAGTTAGTTGGGCTTTTATGATTTGCATAAAAATGGATCTATTTCTGGAAGATTTCTCTTCCCACCCCCTACGTCTCTTTTTCACCTCCCAAAAATCCAATTTTACCCCTAATTTTACCCCCAAAAGTTCGGTTCGCATTTACCGAACTTTTTTTAAGGGTATAAACGGAAACTCAGAGGGTGAAAAAGAAAAGCAGGGGGTGGGAAGAGAAATCTTCCTATTTATGCTTCCTCCCCTCCTTAGGAATTTTAACTCCTTTAGAATTATAACTCTGGCATTGGTTCTCATACTGAGTTGTGATTAAGCTCGTCTTAGGTACAATTTGGCCTAATTTATTTTAAATTTTTCAACTCAATAAAAGGAAAATTTAGGCCAAACAGATTTTCTAGAAGTTTTTTATAGAAAAAAGTTGTTTAATTTATATGAGTAAAATTACATAGATAAATGACTTTTGAAACTAAAAATACAACAATTACCAAAAAGCTTTAGCTTTTTTCTGAAAGCTCATATTTTAGCTTTTAGCTTTCAAATAGTTTCTAAGACCTACAAAATCAGGCTAGACGATACCTTAAACACTTTGGAAATTCTATTCTGTTTAGAAAATGGGACTTTAATTAAATTAAAATAAATTTTTTAATTGTATCATATTTTTTAAGCAAAGAAAATATTATAAATAAAAAGAGATTATAAAGTTGAGAGGACATGAACCTAATCTCATTGTGTGTTTACTTTTAATTCAATGTGTTGGTTCAACATACAGGTACACTTATATATTTTATAGATATATATTCCATAGCTTACTATTAAAAAATCCCTAAACTATTCTCTTATTCAACTATTTAGTCCCTAAACCATTAAAATTATTTATCTATTCCAATTATTTAATTGTTCGATTAACATTCGTGTTAAATTGACAACTAATAATTCCTAAACTATGATACCTTTTCTCTAATCCACAACAAAATTAATACGAGGAGCACCAATTGATTTTGTGCAAGAAGTATGTCATTTTTTTTGTTATTATGATATTGGTAAGAAGTTTTTACTGTTGTTAGCGATAATTAATCTCCGTCGAGGAACTTGTAGGACATACAAGGTGGGTTGTCTCCTTCCAACTGAATTTTCTTCATACGCATGAGTCAGAAATCAAACATTTAACCACATGCTTAAGGGGACCAAATTTCTTACCACTTTGATCAGTTTATTGTCGGTTGTACGAGTATGTGATGATTCAACACACACCTACACTTATATATTTTATAGATATATAGTCCATAGCTAACTATTAACAAGTCATCCTCCCATCATTAATGTTGCTTTTTGCTTGTTAATTTGAGGTAGATTTCACATTTTTGAATAGAAGGGGCCAACCATACAATGAATTGACTACGTACGTAATTCACATGGATAAATTTCTGGATACAAAACGCTCATATAATTGCAGCTTCTTTTTCTGACGATTATTATACAACACCATCCAAAAGAAAAGATGAAGAAGACTTCCATTAACCTCAAAATGTTACTTTTTCCAAAGCAAGATAGGCCGTACCTCTCTATCACCCGGCAACGCATATTACCTTCATGATGCATCTCTTTCTCACTTTCTTTTAGCAGACATAAAACCAAAATACCGCACTTATATATACACATAATGAGGGATCAACTTATTAAATTTCAACATAAAAAAAAAATAATTTTCAATTTTAACACGTGTAGGACAAGCGTACGAAATGTGTCGGATAGCTCAGACTGGTGTCCTAAAAAAACTCAGTTTTTCCTAATCTTGGAAACTCTTTGGACTCGTGTCCGACTTCTGTAAGACACTCATAAGACACGTATCGGACAAATGTCCCCAAAAATTGATTTTTCTTTGTTTATACTCTCCTTAGACATACATCAGACATATGCAAGAGTTATTGAAACAACAATATTAATCAATGAAAGATTGAAAACGTTACATTTTGATTACAATATTTTTAGTTTTTTTAATAGTAGATAGATTAATAAGGTAAAATACTATTATATATTGTTTTAAAACTTTTTTTAAGAAATAACTTGCTAACTCAATTTATATCATTTATAAGTATGTAGCAGTGTAAGTGTCTTGTATTTTTTATATTAGCAGTGTCGACGTATCCGTGTCGTGTCAGGTGTTCGTTTCAGAGTATGTGCTTCATAATTAAGTTATGTATGTATTATAAAAACATTTAAATATATTCAAAAAAACTTAATACCATAAAACTTGATTTTAATTCAATTGTTAAACCTCTCTCTAATGAATTTTAATTTTTTAAACAGAAAATTACCATAAAAAATTCAGATTTTTATTATTAGGAGAGAGTCCAACTTTTTTTTATATATTCAAGCTTAAAAGTCAACAATTTATAAACTTACAATTTTGGGCCTAAATTTTGAAGGGAATAAAATTGATCTCTAAAACTTTAAACTTTTTAAACTTTTTTTTGTAAGTAACAGAGTATAGCTTAGTTGAAGAGATAAGGACATCCCAACTAGGTTGGCACCTCCCTAAAACTCCAACAAACAAGCTACCTCCAAATATTATTAAAATAAGAAAGGAATAACAACATACAACTTGGGGGGACTAGACCAAAACCCAAGTGGGAGCTCAAGAAAACTACTGCCTCATTAAAAACCTTACCTGTAAAACCCAATGGGCAAAACCAGGTGAAGGGAAAAAGAGTGCAGTGCTCCAAAAAATAAGAAATAAATAGCAATACAAAACATCAAGAACTACAGATACGATATTTTTTGACAAAAAACTTAGGTATATTTTTTATTCCTATAAAATCAAAACGTTCCAAGTTTAGTTCCTAAAAAATTTTAATAAAAGTTTTTTTTTTTTACGAAGAGCCTATGCCTGATTTTAATAGGAGTTTTAGTTCTTCATATTTGAATAGTTTGTAAAATAGTCATTATTATTGTAATTATTTGTTTGATACGAAATACGAATGATAATTTGCTTAATGAATTTTGCCACATTGATGTTTTAATCAATTGACATGGCATTCATGTGGCAATTTCTAATTCATATTATTATTTGTATTTTAATTACCCACAATTACCACAATAAAAAAATCGTGGAAAAGAAAAGCTGAGAAAACCAAGGAGACGCATGGTTGCATCCTACCAATGCGATCTATGTAAATGTAGATGGAAATGACCATATTAACTGACGGAGAAATCAATAAGGAATCAAATAAAACTTATTTTCTTTAAGAGACTAAAGTGAAACCAAAAAAAATCTTTAAAGGACTGCGGACTAATTAAGCCTAAAAAAATTCTAGACGTATTTTTAGTTTTGCCAAAACTTATTCTTAAACTTTTAAATTTTCTAATAATTTTTTAAGACATATTTAAAATAGTATTATATAAAATTTATTTGTTAAATTTTTTAAAAAATAACTGAAAAAACTAAATATAAATTTTTTAAACGGAAAATTTCAAAATGAAAATATTGCTATTTACAAATTAGACAGATTTAATTGACTCATGAATAGAACAGTACTATTTTGTCTGTTGCTTGCTTCAATTGACTGATGGGGAATTAACACACAATAATAATAACAGAGCAATACGCGGCGGAAATAAAATTCCCCAAACTTGTAAGAACCTTAGAGGACCAACACACAAATAAAAGGCAGCCAATAAAGCAAAATAAGAGAACAAAAGAACACCGGAATTTTAACGTGGAAAACCCTCGATGTGAGAGTAAAAAACCACGGGTCGTCCAGACCAAAGAAATAGCTCCACTATAATCAAATAAGGGTACAAGAGAGTCTCAAAGTGATGCACAAACAAGTGCTAACAACCAATCAAACTACAAAGCACTAAAGCTTACAAAACCAAGAACAAGAAGATGAAAATTTCCCAAAAAACCTGAAGTACACCAGACGCGATTTCTCCCTCCTCAGAACTTATTACGACGATCCGAACGGTCAAAAGATAGCCTCTGGAGCTGCGAACCTGCCCTCCAAGTTTGAGCAAAATCCAACGGTTAACGAATCGGGAATCGGAGTTTTAGTGGGACTACTGTGTGGAATACGGGATTTTCTTTCTCTCTTCTTTTCTCTCTTTTTGATAGTTGTTCTCTCACAAAATTTACTCACTCTTACAACCATAATATGACCACTATCCACTTATATAAGTGAGACATAATGGGCCATCAAACTTGGACTTTTATCCACATAGGAAGGGAGCCCGAAACCCAACAAATCTCCCCCTCACAACTATGTGGAGGAAATCGCCAAACCGGCGATATCACAACATGCATCAAATTTCCCTCTTGATAAAGCTTTGGTCATCATATCTGAACCATTATCATCCGTATGAACCTTAGCTAGCTCCAACAACTTAGCATCCAAAACATCACGTGTCCAATGATACCTCACATCAATATGTTTAGACCTATTATGAAAAGTTGGATTGTTACCAAGATGAATAGCACTTTGACTATCAACAAATAACACATATTTGTCTTGAACAAAACCAAGCTCCTGCAAGAATTTCTTCAACCATAGCAGTTCTTTGCATGCTTCGGTAATGGCAATGAACTCTGCCTCTGTAGTAGACAATGCTACACACTTTTGCAATCTGGATTGCCAAGCGACAGCTCCACCTGCAAATTTAATCAAGTAACCTGAAGTGGACTTCCTGGAATCAATGTCACCAGCCATATCTGAGTCAGAGTATCCTTCTAAAGTAGGCTTATCTCCTCCAAAGCAAAGCCTCATACAAGTAGTACCGCGGAGATACCTTAAAACCCATTTTACGGCATTCCAATGCTCTCTACCTGGATTTGACAAAAATCTACTGACTGTACCAACAACATGTGCTATATCTGGTCTTGTACACACCATTGCATACATCAAACTACCCACAGCAGACGCATAAGGAACACGTTTCATATCAAATGTTTCATCTTCACTTGAAGGACTTTGTTTAGAACTCAACTTGAAATGAGTAGCAAGAGGAGTGCTTACCGCCTTAGAGTTTTCCATCTGAAATTTCTGCAACACTCTTTTGATATAGTGCTCTTGTGACATCCAAAGTTTCCTCTCCTTTCTGTCACGCATGATTCTTATGCCAAGAATCTGTTTAGCTGCTCCCATGTCTTTCATGGCAAATGACTCGCCCAACTGCTTCTTTAACATGTCAATGTTAGAAATATTTTTCCCTACAATAAGCATATCATCAACATATAACAACAGGATAATGAAGTCATCATTAGAAAATTTTCTAACAAAGACGCAATGATCTGAAGTAGTCTTCTTGTACCCTTGATCAGACATAACAGACTCAAACTTCTTGTACCACTGCCTTGGAGCTTGCTTCAACCCATACAGACTCTTTCTCAATCTACACACATAGTCTTCTTGGCCTTTAACTTGAAAACCATCAGGTTGCTTCATGTAGATCTCTTCCTCCAAATCACCATGAAGGAAAGCCGTTTTCACATTCATTTGCTCAACCTCTAAATCAAGAGTAGCAGCTAAACCCAACACGGTTCTAATTTATGACATCTTTCCAACAGGTGAGAAAATTTCATTAAAATCAACACCCTTTCTTTGACGGAAACCTTTCACCACTAATCTGGCTTTATACCTTGGAGACTCGGAGTTACTCTCATGTTTGACTCTATATATCCACCTGTTTTCCAAAGCCCTTTTGCCTTCAGGCAACTTCACTAAATCATAAGTGTGGTTATCATGCAATGATTTCATCTCATCATTCATTGCATCCAACCACTTTTGATTTTCATCACTTTCCATGGCCTCTTGAAAACACTCAGGTTCACCCTCATCAGTCAAAGTCACAAACTCATTAGAATTATACTTTGTAGAAGGTTGTCGCTGTCTGTTGGACCTCCTAAGTTGAACTTGAGATGATTCTGGAGCTTCACCAAGATTCTCATCCTGTGACATATCATTCTCCTCATCATTATCAGCTGGAATATTTATCTCTTCTCCAAGTTGTTGATTTTCAACATAATCATGTGGCTCATCATTCTGAACCTCACCACTAGTAGTATCCAGATTATGAACAGGCAACCGAACCGGATCAACATTAGACAAACTGATATCTTTCTTTGGTGTAGTCTTCTCCACCTTATCAATGTCTTCAATAGTTTGGTCTTCCATAAACACCACATCGCGGCTTCTGATAAGTTTCTTCCCAATAGGATCGTACAACTTGTAACCAAACTCATCCTGCCCATAGCCGATGAAGATACATTGTTTTGACTTTGCATCCAACTTGGATCTTTCATCCCTTGGAACATGCACAAAAGCCTTACAACCAAAGACTCTCAAATGATCATACTTGACATTCTTTCCAAACCAAATTTTGTCTGGAATTTCACTGTTCAAAGCAGCAGTAGGAGTGAGATTAAGAACATGCACCGCCGTGTATAGTGCCTCACCCCAATAATGTTTAGGCAACTTAGCTTCAGAGAGCATACATCTAACTCTCTCAAGAAGTGTTCGATTCATCCTCTCTGCTAAACCATTCAACTGAGGAGTTTTAGGAGGAGTCTTTTCATGTGAAATACCATGCTGCTTACAATAGACATCAAATGGACCACAATACTCACCACCATTGTCAGAACGAACACATTTCAGCTTCTTGCCTGTCTGACTCTCAACCAAAGCATGGAATTCTTTGAACTTCTCCAGCACTTGGTCTTTCGTCTTCAAAGCATATACCCATAGTTTCCTGGAACAATCATCAATAAAAGTAACAAAATAAAGTGCACCACTAAAAGATTTTACCTTTAATGGACCACAAACATCAGAATGTACCAATTGAAGTAACTCTGACTTCCTTGAGGGAGGATGCTTCTTGAAGGATACTCTGGTCTGTTTACCAGCCATGCAATGAGAACATTTCTCCAAATCTACATTCTTTAATCCAGGAAGCATATCCTTTCTGGCTAAAACATTCAGCCCCTTTTCACTAATATGACTAAGTCTTCGGTGCCACAAAGATGCTTCCATGTCAATAGCATTCACACTGTCTCTAGCAACCAAAGCTTTTGTCCAATACAGTTTAGAATTTTTCTCCCCTCTAGCCACAACCAAGTTACCTTTGCTGAGTTTCCACTTTCTAGAACCAAAGTGATTATCATAACCACAATCATCAAGCATATGCACAGAGATCAAATTAAAACGGATATCAGGAGCATGTTTGACATCTCTAAGCAACAATTGCATTCCCATGTTGGTTTGCAAACAAACATCACCAACACCAATGATCTTAGATAGACCATCATTACCCATCTTCAACACTCCAAAATCACCAAGAGTATAAGATGTGAAGAACTCCTTCCTCGGTGTAACATGCAATGTAGCACCACTGTCAACAACCCACATGCTCTCATCTGATACAAGATTAACAGACTCGTGATCACGAAGAATAACAAGATCATCATTGGTAGCAGTAGTAACACGGTCATCATCATCATGATCTCTTTGTTTATTCTTATTCTTCTTGCCTTTGTTATCCCTCTTCCACTTAAAACAATTCTTCTGTATATGTCCTGTCATATGACAATAATGACAATCCACATTCTTGTATCGCCCTTTGGACTTGCTTCTGATATTCTCTCTACCACCCTTCGGTTCCTTTTTCTGACTTCTCCCCCTATTTTCAGTGACAAGTACCTCGGATTGAGATGAAGTACCTTGTGCCTTCCTTCTCATCTCCTCATTAAGAATACCACCTTTAGCCGTTTCCAAAGAAACAACACCTTTAGGAGCAGAACTTGTAATAGAAACCCGAAATGTCTCCCAAGACTCTAGTAAAGATAGCAATAAAAATAGTCCCAACAGTTCATCCTCAAATTTGATACCCATTCCTGACATCTGATCAAGGAGCCCTTGAAATTCACTTAAGTGGTCTGAAATAGAAGTACCCTCCTTATACTTCAAACTTATGAAGCTATTCAACAAGAACAATTTATTATTCCCTGATTTAGAGGCATACAACGACTCTATCTTCTCCCACAAAGTTTTTGCATGAGTCTCATTAGCAATATGATTGTAAACATTATCTTCTACATATTGCCTAATAAAACCACATACCTGTAGATGTTCAAACTCCCATTCTTCTTCAGACATAGAATCCGGCTTTGTGGAACTAAATACCGGTAGATGCAATTTCTTCACAAATAGTAAGTCTTTCATCTTGCCCTTCCATAAATGGTAATTAGAACCATTCAACAACATCATCTTTATATTTCTAATTGACTTCATCATTCAAACAAGTACTAATGCCCTTAACCAAGAGCTCTGATGCCACTCTGATGGGGAATTAACACACAATAATAATAACAGAGCAATACGCGGCGGAAATAAAATTCCCCAAACTTGTAAGAACCTTTAAGGACCAACACACAAATAAAAGGCAGCCAATAAAGCAAAATAAGATAACAAAAGAACACCGGAATTTTAACGTGGAAAACCCTCGATGTGAGAGTAAAAAACCACGGGTCGTACAGACCAAAGAAATAGCTCCACTATAATCAAATAAGGGTACAAAAGAGTCTCAAAGTGATGCACAAACAAGTGCTAACAACCAATCAAACTACAAAGCACTAAAGCTTACAAAACCAAGAACAAGAAGATGAAAATTTCCCAAAAAACCTGAAGCACACCAGACGCGATTTCTCCCTCCTCAGAACTTATTTCGACGATCCGAACGGTCAAAAGATAGCCTATGGAGCTGCGAACCTGCCCTCCAAGTTTGAGCAAAATCCAACGGTTAACGAATCGGGAATCGGAGTTTTAGTGGGACTGCTGTGTGGAATACGGGATTTTCTTTCTCTCTTCTTTTCTCTCTTTTTGATAGTTGTTCTCTCACAAAATTTACTCACTCTTACAACCCTAATATAACCACTGTCCACTTATATAAGTGAGACATAATGGGCCATCAAACTTGGACTTTTATCCACATAGGAAGGGAGCCCAAAACCCAACATTGACATCACAATTCATTCACAACCCACGTGGGGAACCACCGCAATAAAATTGATCAAAACTTTAAAGTTCCACCCAAAAATGATACTCTTTGTTTCTTAAGAAGAATTTTTTTTTTTTATAATGTTTCTTAAGAAGAATTTTCATCTTTATTGTAATAGTTTTTATATATAAATATTTAGGATTTAATGGATATGCACAGTCACTGTAAAACAATATTACACATACCTCTAATGAAAATTCACCAATTTGCCACATCACCCCACTCTTGTATGGTTATTTTGAAACTACATGTATAACATGGATGGATAGTAGTTTCTTATTGGATGTCCGTGTAAAACTATTTTACATCGACGATGTATGTACATTAAACTCAAATATTTAATGAATATCACTGATTTTAGAAACGCATAACCTTATATTGTTTATGCACCTAAAACTTATAATAACCATATCACAATATAACAAAAATTAACAAATATGCAAAATAACAATGATTCTTTCGATCCCACTTTTCTTTTATTAGTTAAAATTTGAGTTTCATTAAATTTATATCAGAAACAAAAATTTGATATAGATAAATAAACCATTCTAATCGGATGTCTATATAAAATTAATTTACACTAACAATATATATCCATTAAATTTAATTTATATATAATTCATGTTGTTCAATTAGACAAATTACCAAAATAATGAGACATATTTGAATTACAATCAATATAACTAAATATGTGAAAGTGGAGTATTAGAGTATGTATCAGTTACTTTCAAAAAAAAAAAGAGTATGTATCAGTTATCTTGTGCTAGTCCGGTGATGATTGTTTAATATTATAATTTTAAGAGACTTTGTCTAAATGTTTTCATGAATGGTATATATATGATTATGAAGGAGTATATTTGGATGATGTAATTTTTGAAATAATATAATTTTAGAAGATAATTCATATTCTCCAATGTAAATTATATTGTTTGTATGATAGATTTGAAAAGAATTCAAAGTGAATGGATTTTATTAATGTTAAACCTAAATTTAGGGAATTTACAATACCACTTAAAAAAATTAAGAATTTGAACTTTCTTTCTTACTCGATGTCGATACAATAATGATCAAATTTGACATTATAATTCTTTCTAATATTTATACAAATTGGTCCCTATAAAATTTATAATTTTTCAAATTGGCCCCTCAACTTTTTGAAATTCAATATTTGACTAAAATCTTTGAAAATTCACATTTTGGATTATTTTCATTATATGTATACTTTTAAAATCAATCAAAGCATTTAATATATTTATGCCCAAATTTTTAATGTTCTTAAAAATTTTCATTATATATTTATACCCAAAAAATGTACTATATATATATACCCAAAATTCTTAAAATATTTTTAATTATACTAAAAATTTTAAAATTTACAAAAATAACCCAACATAACAATATGAGGAATGTTATTATTTTATTCAAACCAAAAAAAAAATTATTGAAACATTTAATTTGCCTAGAATTTTAATTTTCTTAAATTTTTTTAACTATTTCATCCAAACACCCTCTAAAGTCGTTGTTTGAGAGTTAAAAGGGAAAGAGAGTGCAAGACTTTGGAAGAGCAGAGGGAAAAGAAAAGGGGGAAAAATTTATCAACTTATTATTGGAAATAAAATATAGGGAAGATAGGGAAGAATGATCTATTGTTATTAAGACCTAAATATTCTTAAATTATTATATTGATCGAGCTCTTGTTTTTTAATGAGCTTTAATGAATTGGACCATTCAGTTAAGCTTAATGACAAGTTCTTCTCCTCAGTCGTTTAGTTATATAAACGTCATCCCATCAGATGGTTAATATTTAACTATGTTATTTTTTTGGATTGGACTAAAGCCCATATTAGCCAAAGGTCAAATGTACATTAAGGTCCAATATGACTCGTTCATGTCCAATTAAAGGCTCATCACTTTTTGTACTACCCTCAACTTCATTCACGTAAAGGAACTTGCAAGGTTGTAATGTATATCTTCATTCATTTTTACACCTACATACGTATATGCACTCACTTTCAAGACAAACATATTTCACTCAATTCATATACATTCATCTTAAGTTGTTATTGACTTAAACAATATAATGCTAACATTTTTGCATATATCATTTTTCTCCACCATATTAGCAACCCACAACTACGATAAAAAGTAAAAACAAACCTCTAGAGGAACCATCTAACATCATAATTAAGAACATTATTAGAATTCCAACAATTAAGTCAAAGAAAAATGTGTTACTTCTTAGTTGGAAGGAGACCAAAGATTAGATTTAAGTCATAAAATTGTGTCAAGTGGGAGTAGGACAGACCAACAAACTGATAATATAAAAATATTGATTTCAGGAGGCACTGACATTATGCTTAACTAACTTAATTTAAAGTTTATAACACATGGCCAAGAATAATAAAGAAAAGGCCAATACATATTAAATGATTATAAGATCTGCTATCCAAATGGACCCAGCTAGCTGGCCACCAAAAAAATGTAAATCAATGGTTAAAATTAGAAGGATTAGTAATGGTATAGGGAATTTCATGTGAAAATCATGGTAGGGAAAGTAAGGCATAACCACATAGAGAGGAACCTAGCTAACGACAAGCTGCTCTTAAAAGTAGATTTTGGATTACAAATATGTGACGCATTATTAATCTCAGTCATCTGATCTTAAATCAACAGTAAAAAATCATATAAAAATAAAATTTGATAAAAATTGTAATGTCAATCGACTATTTAAAATTGATAGTCGAAATCTATTACTGCGTATAGATGTGTGATTTTGTAAATACAGAGAATTAGGATCCCTTAAAGTAGGACCAACTAGCTAGGCAAACACATGTGAAACATAGGGAATACGTATATTGACAAAAGACCTCAAAAAATAAAAAGCATTGGTATTCATTTTTTGCATATAGTACATCTAAATCTAAAGCCAATGTCTTCAATTTCAACATGGGAAACAAAGTAGCTGAATTGTACCCTTCTGGACCCATGTTTTATATTCCTTTTTATTTTTATTGCTTTTGTTTCTTTTTCTTTTCTTTATTCTTTTCCTTTCTTCTTTATATAAATCCAATTTCTTTTTTTAGAAGAATCATAAAAAACCACTCTATTTTTATGCACCTTCCACACTCATTCATTTCTCTCTATATACACCTCTAAATCTAATATCAAAACCCCCCTAAGCTTAGCAAAAAAAAAAACATATCAACATGGAAAATGATGCTAATGAAAACATCTTTAGCACATCCTCATTCTCTTCAACATCATCAACACCAACATCACCAACATCTTCTAACTCAAATTCAAATTCATGCACCAATCAAAATCAAGACACCAAAAATAGTCCTCAAAATGAAACCAAGAAAAGAGAGAGAAGTGAAAAAGACACAAAACACCCTACATATAGAGGAGTAAGAATGAGAGCATGGGGAAAATGGGTTAGTGAAATACGTGAGCCAAGAAAGAAATCAAGAATATGGCTTGGGACATACCCTACAGCTGAAATGGCAGCTAGAGCTCATGATGTAGCTGCCTTAGCTATAAAGGGTCATTCAGCTTACCTTAATTTCCCAAATTTGGCTCAAAATCTTCCAAGGCCTTCAACTACATCACCTAAAGACATTCAAATTGCAGCTGCAAAAGCAGCATCAACTGTTTTTGAGGAAGTTAAGGATTGCCAAGGTGAAAATGATCAACATGTACAAAATCATGAAGATCAAGGTTCTTTTTCAAGTGTGTCTTCTATAGACAATGTTCAAGAGTCTAATTCAAGTTCTCCTAATTCTACTACTACGAATGATGATATTGATGACACACTCTTCGATTTGCCGGATCTTTTTCTTGATGGTAAAAATGGTCTTCTTTCTTTTTCTTCTTCTTGGCATTTATGTAGTGTTGATAGTGGACTTCGGCTCGAGGAGCAATTTTCGTCGTCCTGGGAGTACTACTAGCTAGTGTCATCGTCGGCCGCTATATGGACTGCGAAATCGAGAATTTTGTCATTGTAGGCTACGTAGAACTCGACCTCAAACTAATTTGCATCATCTGCATTTGACCCTAATTGTTCGTAGAATTATGTTAGCAACACATTCTTTAACGCAATCTTTCAACACATAATTTCTGATTGGTTGAAATTCAAATGTGTTCTACTAAATTTATGTGGGGCCTACATAATTTAGTGGGATTCAATTGAATTTCAGCCAATTAAAAAATGTGTTAAAATATTGTGTATGTTAAATAATGTGTTGATTGCAATGAGACCAAAAGTGTGATTTAAAACCTTGCTAGCTATAGCTATTGTTTCACATTCAGAAAAATAAAATGAGAAAAATAAGCAAAAAAAAAAAAGGGAAATAAAATTGAGAGTTAAATTTGTCTCTTATGTAATCACTGCTTAACTATGTGGTTGGTGAATGTCTCTTGAGGAAATGTTTAACCATGAATCTGTAAATGGTTGTTGTGTATAGCTATTTTGCCTAATTTAGTTTAGTAATGTTTAGACTAAATTAGATATAGCCAAAAAAAATTGCTAAAATGTATGGCATTGTACAAAATAATAAAGAAGCATCTTTTATGAACTTTATGTGTGCATATGATTGAAATTTTATATTCTCTCATTATATTTACTGAGAATAGTAATTTACTTGATTTGGAAGAATCATATACCCTTCAATTATTTTTCACTTTGATTGCTTAATTATTAATTTATTATTTAATTATTTTATGAAAAAGATCTCTTACTAAAAGAAGTAAAGAACATTATGCTTTAATGATTTTGTTCTCAACATATTGATGAAGGTTTCATGTAGTTTGACTGTAAAGCAAGGAAACCCTCAAATATTTATTTCTTTTCTTTATCTTTCTGTTGGAAAGATACCGGTAAGACTAATTGCATCATTTATTAATAATTATTTTTTTAACAATTGGATTATAAAATAAACAATCATCCATATGGACCTTGATGGAATATTTCTTTTCCACTAGCATCATTACTTTTTTCTTCATAATTGAGTAAAAGAGATTTTTAATAATTATTTTTTTATATAGTATAAGAGATTTTATGTGATTCTCGGTTTGTAAATAAACGCACATGCATATGTAGGTATCCAAAGAAATCGACAACATGCATCTTGAGAAAGAAAAGTATATAGTGATTAAACTTTAAAGTGATTAAATTAGTTAACAAAATATCATTGTAGTTTGAGTGGTTTGGGATCTTTTAAGCAAGTGAATATGAATTCGACTTTGTGTAAATTCGGTTAGTAATAAGGTTATCGAACACAAACATTATATTAGTGTAATACTTTTCATATATCTTAAATAAAGTCTTGAATTTTAGTTTTTTGAAACAATATATTTGGGAGATACTTTTATTGTAGAGAACAATCGTTTACATTGACATATTACATCTAAGACGTAGATAGGAAAGAATAGAGATATCATGTTAAATAGTGCATCTGGTGCACTTGTTAAGCATTACAAAAATAGAAATAAAACATAAAGTTAATATTGATGAAAACTTTTTACACTTTCAATGTATTGAATGCACGAGTTTCAAGTTAGAATTTTCTTATTTATATGCTTAACTAGTGCACCGGGTGTATTATTTAGCATTTTACCTAAAAATATTCAAACATTAAATATGCTCTTAATATTCAAATTAACTTGTTTTTACAGGTATTTTTTTACAGAAATAAACTTAATTCATTTTATTAATCAAATACTATTCAATACAACAAGAAATCGACTTAAAAATACAGCAACGGAAAATAGAATAGACCAACATAATGTTTGTCTAAGTGGAACATGTTCAAATTAATACCTTAAACAAGGTCTTGAGTGAGAACATTTTAAACGAAAATACTCTACTAAAAGGAAATATCTCAATCAATGTGACCAATTACGTCTTTTTTACATTTCAAAGAATATAGTGATATTATAACACACACGAATATTGAGAAAAGATTTTGCGGATTCAACCTTACACTACATCATATAAAATAAGTTTAAATGCAATTTTATTTCTGTAATTGTTACATCATCAAATTTGATAGATTTGTCAAAATTTCTTAATAATGAAATCAAAATTATACAATAAGAAATTTGATTATTTTATCCAAATAAAAAATTAAAACTGCAAAAAAATATTATAAAATTAAAACTGCATTTAAATTTATAAATATCTGCATAATTTTTTGTTGTCTTGTCTTAGTTGTAATTATGGGACAGCAACTGTTTTTATATAGAAAGTTTATTGACAAATTCTAAGGATATTTTACACAACAATTAATGTAGTTAAAAAACAATATAGCCAAACAGCTCTATTTTGCTAATGGAATTATTGAAAGAATTATAAAGTGCTTAACGACGTCACAGACAAAAAAATGAAAAAAAAAAAACAAAAGTAGAAAGAAGATATATCACTATCAAATACTGCTATATCTTCTTGACACCAATTAATAATTGAACACGATTTACTTTGTAATTGGCTAATTTCTATTATATGTCACAATCTACTTAGTATTCAAAGTACAATCATTATTTGCCAGCTTTTCCCCATAAATTTTTATGCATATACAAACAAGTAGGCTAATTAACAAAAGTTAATCGACGTGGTTTAATGTAATCCAAGCAAAAATTAATGCCATGAGAGGATTTAAGAATCTAATACCACATATACTATTCATGGTGGTAAAAAACAGCTGAGTACGTATTTTGATCATGCCTAGCTAAGAAGAAACATGATCTAATCGATAATAATACATTTTTTTAAGCATATAATTTGTTTTATTCTATAAAGTGTAAGTTTTTTTTATTCTATAAAGAGTAAGTTTAAATTTTGTTATCAATATGAGAATTTTTTTGGTGGGTGTTACGATATTGGCCTAAGTATAATTTTTAATGAACTTGTACTAACATTAAGAGGCATGATATTAAGATCATAACTTCATAAGTGTTTGTCTCTGATGTTATCTACGAAAGTTTAAGCAGTATTGTCACATATAACATATACCTTTTTATGACATGGATGACACATCAACATATTAATGTTTTATTTTATTTATTATTTTATCTGTTTCTAAATATAAGTACATATTTTTCTTGTCACTTTTATTAGGAGTGTCTATTTTATATGTAGAACCGTAGAAGTTCATAAAATACCCTTTTTGAATATTTATATATATAGTTAATCTTGATTTTTATTATATTCCAAGATATTTAGTGGTATTTAGTAATTCGAAAATAGGTTTATATTTAGAGACAAATTATTGTCAGATCGATGATTATATTTACTAATTATTAATTTGATGTTTTAATTGTAGATAAAAAAAAACCCTTTTGGAGTAGAAAGAACTATTCTAAAAATCGTCTAATTGAAGTTACCTATTATAGAATCACAGAGGTCATATTTTAGATGTCTAGTCTCGAAAATAAAGCAAATATAATCAAAGTCTCGATGGATATGGTACGACATAAAACGTGTTAATAAGTGTATGCAATGATGTTGCTTATATAGATTTTACTAGCAACAAATTTTGCATTTGCACGGATTTACTAACTTTTACTTGATAATAAAGGTCGATATATATTAAGATAAGAAATATAAAATAAAGTTTTAAAAATTTGTTGTGAAATATTATTAAGATCTTGACAAAAAAAATAATTAAGATTTACGTGAAACTACCGTGTACTTTCATATAAAATATTAGTAGGGGTGTAGGGAAATGCAATGCTTATATAGCAGAACTTTAGGGAAGTTAGCTCGAGAAAAGGGTTTGAGGAGGGTGGAGTTGTCTTTGGATTCCAAGATTGTGGCTTATAAAAATGTGTGTGTTGACATGGGTAGTGTGTTGAGATGGTCTGAGAGGTTTGTTTGTATTCGTCATTTCTACCGTGAAGTTAATGCATTTGTTTGCAAATATAGGGTTAAAGCCTTGTAAATTGGACTCCCAAATATTCACAATTATGGACGATTAAAAGAAGATTGCTCTTCCCACCCCCCCTAACTCTTTTTCACCCCCCTAAAACCCAAAATTACCCCTGAAAATTCAAAAAATTTGAACGAAAAAGTACGGATCTTGCGATCCGTCCTTTTTTCAACGTAGGGGGTGGAAAATTTATATAAAAATACGGCCCGCGTAGTCCGTCCTTTTTTCTTAGGGGCATTAAGGGAAACTCGGGGGGTGGAAAAGAAAACCAGGGGGTGGGAAGAGCAATCTTCCGATTAAAATTGTATCTCAAATGTTCAACAAAAACAAATTGTGTTTCAAACAACAAACAATAAATTGACTCAAATGATGAAAGACTTGATCCCTTTAACAAAGAACCATAGAACACTCACTTTATGTGCCCAATAAATTTTCCAACAAAAACTAATTACCTTCAAAATGAAAATCAAAACATCATACATATAATATATAATAATATAACATAGTACCCAAAAAATTTCCATTCCAAAATAAATCACTAATTTAAAAGATACGTCTTAAAAACCAAGATATTCGCAAGTGCAGCTATGAAAAATATTCTTTAAGGAAACTAAAATTCATTTAAAGAATTCAGTTTTTCATACGCACGCCAAGATGATCTTGCTATACATCCAATTTAAAATAGTTTAATTTTTATGCACGTCATTGTAAAATTATTCTACACATGCATTCAACGATGTGTTGACACATCATTTATTTAATGTGACACATCATGTACATAATGTGTCTATACATGTGTAAAATAACTTTATATTAATAGTGTATATAAATTAAATTCATTTAATAATAAGGCCATTTCTAATTCAAAGAATTTCTACATCTTTAATTGCAACCATATCAACAAGTTGACACATACTATTTCTCGAACAGAATCGGAAGGTTCAGAAATGCAAGAACGAAAACTATCAATAAAATAAAAATGCAACTAGTAAAATACAAATTGGAAGAAAAATTAAAATGAAATGATAAATCGGGAATTCATAAATTACAACATAACATAAATTACAATGATATCTTGGCATATCATTAACACAATTACAGGCTGTGATAAACCAAAATTGAAAGACCCCTTATGAATCTAAGATATATACATGTACAACAACACAAGCCTCTAAAGCCAAAATTTGAACTTCTGCCATAGCAGCAGAAAAAAAAAGACCTATTGATCTAAGACTAAGACATTGTCATTGCACTCTTAGGAGTCCACTGCCAAGGCATTCATGGCCAGTTCAGGCTTATAATAGTTTGAAATATTAATTGTACAGTCAAAAATAAACAAAAAACCTTCATGGCCTCTCCAAATCTCATTGGAAGAAGACTTATGATAAACCTGCAAAGAACAAATATTTGCGGCTTCAAGTACTTTCCGCTGAAAGTAAAACCAAACATCCCATATTCAATAAGGAGTACAAGTGGTACTGAGAAACTTCAAGTACCAGCAAAAAGAATCATTTATGGTCCAAAATGGAAGGAGACAGGCACTCATGGATTGCTGCCAATGTTCCTGATCTCAATTCTCAACAGTTGGCACAAGCAAACAACTGAACCATGCACCACAGATCATTTTTAAAAGAACACTGGGTCTCTCAAAAAGCATGATGAAACCTAGTTACAAATAAACTGGCTTAACATCATTAGCCCCAAAGCATGCACCACATTGTGGACATTTGCGCTGTCGACTCCCAGCAACTTTCTGGATACATGAGTTGCAGAACAAGTGGTAGCATTTTGTAATTACCACCTGACAAAATTGGAAATATGAGGAAACACCCAAAAAGAACCAAATATTTTTCCAAATTTTAATTAGATAAAAGACAACAAAAGCAAGTTTGCTATATCCAACCATATGATAGTGCAGAAAAAATAAATTAAATAAATGGGGGAAAACAGAACATATATACACCAAAAAAATATCTGAAGATGGTTTAAAATTTCATTTGGTTGCTTAGAAAATCTAATATTAAACATGAAAAGGGGGGAGGGGGATAGACAACTTCAAATGTTGAATCAGTTATAATGATGACAAATATCAGAATGTAAAATGAAAACGGTGTTGCAATCCTACACAGGCAAATAGAAAAAGAAAATACAAATGGAGCAAAGTGATAGGAACTCAAAGTACTTAGATTATGAGATGCTTGGTGGAGTATTTATGTTGTTTGGTATTTCCTCTTGATTGCTAGTTTATAATTTGAGGGTTCCTACAGTACTTGGATTCTTATCAATTGATATTTGAGCTGGTTATCAGTGGGGGGTTTGACCGAAAAGACAGAGACAAACGTCGTAGAGTGCAGCAGCTGGAACGCCGGCTCTCAAGCAGTGTTATGATACAAACTTGGGTATTATTTGGTGTCTAAGTTCCACATCGAATAGTAGGAGATACCCAATGGAGCATTTAAGTGGCTTGGTTCTTCTCGCTTGATAAGGAAATTCATTTTGAAACTCTTGCTCTTCCTTTCCTCGAGTCAAATGTACCTAAGCCTAAATCAAAGCAACATCTGTTCTATCATAATCACCGAAAGCGATCCTGAATCTGAAGTTGATATAAGATCTGGAAGAAAAAAATGGTGTTCCAGAAAAGACCGAAGGCCATTCTTGAATTGAGGCACGCTCAAGAGTCTTAACCAACTCATTCACATCAGGTTGGTTGCAAATAGGGATATATACAGTAAAGTATAGAGTTCAGTTCATGGGTAGATGGAGAGGAACCAAGATTGGTAGCCAAAGGTTTCACACAAACAACAAACCTATGGAATTGATTCTTTAATTGGGTAATGCAGATGAAGTTGCAGCAGTGGATAAGGAGATGTATCAGTGGTTGATTGGGAAAACAATCTATTAGTCTCACAAGACTGGATAAGAGATGTATCAGTGGTTGATTGGGACAAAAATCTTTAGTCTAATACAAGATTAGACATTGTTTTTGGTGTAAGTTATGTTAGTCAATTTATGAACAGTCTAAGAGAAGTTCGTTTACAGGCAGCTCATAAGAATTCTGCAAGGGTCGTGATACACAACACTTTTTACAGTTAAAAAAATAAAAAAAATAAAGTAATTTTTATATTGAAAACAACACTTTTAAGAATTTAAATAGACAAATCCCAAAATATTTTTACTATAATTGGTTCCTTAACTAGTGCCCCTTAGCATTTTCCTTCTGCAATACCGCAAGGGAGCTCCAATAAGGGGAATTTTATATAAAAGGAATGGAAATGCATTTGTTGAGGCTTATATTGATATTGATTATGCTGAGTCAGCCACTGACAGGAGGTCCACTATTACATGTAATTTTCTAGATGGAAATTGAGTCAAAGAAGTATCTCTGACTCAATTATTTTAGAAGATTTGAGGATTAAATGGGATGGACCTATGAAAGCTTTGTTGTGACAAAAAGTCAGCTATCAACATTACTAAAACCTGTTGAACATAATTGAACAAAAGACATTGACATTTAGTCAAAAAAAAAAGACATTGACGTGGATAGGCATTTTATCAAAGAAAAGTAAGTTATTTATTCATTTTTCCGACTCCAAAGACCTCTATTCCAGGGTAAGTAGAAATGATCTAGAAAAGCCATTTATGATAATCCAACATGAATTTGGATTTATCCACAGGAGGGGACACTTAATTCCCAATTAGTTTGGTATCTTCAAATTCTCTTTCCTAGTTACATTTGGAAAGGATATCGTTTAGCTTTTTTTTTTTAGCAAGACATATTCTTTAGATGTGAAGCTAACTCCCATTCTGACATCAGCTTGACACTAGACACATTATGCTTTAAGCGGGGTTTCCACCCAACGGACACAGGGAGCTCAGTTTGTCAACTTAGACTGAGCCACATGCCATCTTTGATGCTCTCCAGCACCAATTGCAGCTTAACAAACTTTATTAAATAGCTCAAATTGCAATAAACAATTACCTCTTTTGTCCTGTCTCGACAGATACTGCATTTGACAATTTCCCTGTACTCTCCCAGTTCCTGTTGAAGCTTATCAGTTACTGAGGAGTCCTCGTCTTGTGCTTTAAGACGTGACAAGCTTCTCCTGGCAATTTCCAGATCTTCTTCTACTTTTTTTTTGTCAAACCTGGTGATAAAAAGAAAAAAAAAGCTCCATAAGTGCTGTGTACTAGTGACATTTGAAGAGAATAACTTGAATACATTACATTTACAGACTAAATACCTTTCTTTATCGAGTTCTACTTCTAACTCCATACAAGTCACCCGACTACTTGTAATTTTAGATTGCACGTCTACCACTGTATCCCTAACTTGTTGCGATGATGTTCTGATATCCGACAACCTTCTTTGTGCATTTTCCAAACCGACAGAACTTTGAGATTTATTGTCCTCAAGTTTTTGAATCTGATCAGAGCAAAACCTCAGCTGCATATCAATTAAAAAGAAATACATTCGAAATTAACATCTAGTGTGTGATTTAAATCTCACATCTAGCGTGCAATTTAAATAAGACTGCTACCTGGTCTTCAATTCTTGCAGCTTTCGTATCATATAAATTCTGAGATACATTTGATTGCTGGATCTCTTGTTCCATTAATTGCTTCTCCATGATCAAAGAATCAGTTTTTTGTCTTGCCCTTACACCTTCTAAAACAAGCTACAACAGCGGTGCAGCATATATAAATATATAACCAACAAAAATAGCATATATCATCATATAAATATATATACTAAGTCTTCATGACTAACTAATATCAATATAAATATATAAGTAAAAATAAAATAGTGACAGACAGCAGATTCAATTCCTTTGCTCTAGGTTTTAAATAGTAGACAAACATGTAAGATAGCATTGTCTAATTTACCTATTCCGCAACTCAGATTCATTTCTTCAAACCACGGAAATAGAACACACGTGATACAATAAAAACAAACAACCAAAAGCCAATTTATTATTATTATTATTATTATTATTATTATTACTATTATTAAATATTCTGTTTTATAATAGTAGTTATAACAGTTATTCCGTAAGTTATTATTTAATAAGTAGTTATTAAGTTATGTATTGTGTGTGAATAAAAGGGAAACTGCAGGCTGCTGTGGGTTATTCTGAACATTAGAAAGTGGTTATTTGGGAGGGAGAGACCAAGCTCTCGAATTCTTGGAGAGGAGAGAACCAAGACTCTAGAATTTCTTGGGAACCCATTCTAAAATTACTATTAATTTGTATTTTGGCACCAGTTTCTATCATTTTTCCTATTGGCAAGAATTGTCCATTATTCAAAAGATAAACTTTTACATATGAATATGTTGGAAATGTTGGTGTTGTCGATGGTGGAAAGCCATACCGGCTGACATATCGGAGCATGGTGGATAATCGTGCAATATCGGCTGAAATTGCCCATGGCAGAGAGCCCAAAAACCGCAACTGATACCCACCATGGCTGATATTTGATAACACTGGAAAATGTAATATAATAGTAGAACCAAGTACGGTATCATCCAGATTGTATTTTTGGGAGTCTTCCCTTAATTTTATGCCTTAATCTCTATGGGATTGATTAGGTTAGCCACTTAGTCTCGTTCTCTGTAGGTTGTACATTATCCTCACTCATTAACAAGAAATACATTATTATTGTAAGACTTAAGTGCATAAGAGTTTGGAATAGCATGCTGTATGAAAACAATGAAAGTGGAACAAATCAAACAAAAAGGAAATGAAAGCAACAACATTCACAGAAGGGGAAGTATTAAGTGAGTCAGTTGGTTGAGAGGTTGCAGTCTCTTCAAGTGTTGCTTAGTCAGCTTGCTAAAAAAAAATTCTATTTAGTTCACCATGTTCAAGTACTGCTCATCTTCAATTGTTCATCGATGGCAATGGGAGGAGATATTTTAATCATAAATTCAAAAAAATCTTAGAAATTCTTATCCATACCTAATTACAGGTTTCCTAACTGAAACTCAAATCTTGTTTATATGAAAGTCGCAAAGAAAACATAACATTAAATTAGAATTGTTTTCCAATTACACTTATATCAGTGAAACTTAATTTAAGATGAATACCTTAATATTATAATCATCTCTCTCAGTAATCTGATGCAACAGATGTTGGTTTTGGGTTTGCATATCATCATATGCTTGTCCAATAGTCTGCAGGAAAATCATCCATGCAATATACAAAAAATAACATTGTAAAAAATAGACAATTTACAAGCTGAATAATTGGGAAAAATTGTCATGAAAAAATAACTCCATTCCCCCAAGATAAGAAATCCAACCTCTATTTCAGATAAGTAGGCTTCATTTTCTTCATTTTTAGATCTCAAGACATTAGACAATTTACACATCTCCCTGAAAAAGTCAAACATCATGGATTAGAAAAATTAACCGTGATTAGCATTAGAAAAATTATAGCATAGAACTGAAGCCATGCAATTGAAAAAGATGAAGATCTGAAACATTGTTTCATTAGATCCTTTCAGATCTGAAACATTAACCGTAATTTCATTGTACTTACAAAAACTAAAATACATCCCACAACTGAAAGAAAAAACAAAATAATACAAGTCACTATTCCGGTGAAGAGTTTCTCAATGGTTCCAAAGGTTTGAGAAATGTAATTATAGATGTATTGTATTATTGAATATGGAATTTATTTTCCTGAATGGCTGATCCATATTTTGCTCTTGGTTTCAACCAATTTCTGCTTTCTTTTGCTGTGTCGTCCTTTTTTCCAACATGTTTTCAAGTTTTTCAGCCTTCTCCACCACCACCTGCTGCGTCCTCGATGTTGGATCACTTTCCAATGAAACTACGAACTTCGAATTGTCAACAGCCCTATGCCATCTCAAAGTCTCAGGTCCACTAGAGCTCTGATGCGCTCTTACACGGTTGAACATTGTCATCTGATTTCAAATGGAAGCCTTTACCTACGTTGCATGTGGAAGCTCGTGCAGCAATGTTTCCAAATAGTTTTTGCACGAGCATGACCCCTCTCTCCTCAACCAAGATCTATTCTTTTTGGTTCTGTCGTCACTCCAAGACATGAGCTGTTACAGCCACACTGTTTCTTCTTCATTGGCGTATGTCATGCAATTTTTTTCTTATATGTGGCCTCTGTTCATATTTGTGATCCTCCTAGTTATGGTTCTTTAACCACAGATGAATCATATTAGTGGTGACTTATGTTTACATTGATAGTCATTCCTATGGTGACTTTTGGTTGGTTATGCCTCAGACAAACCCAACACTTTGTCATAGGTGCTCTAGCCTTAGCCTTCAAACTAGATGTACAGCCCCGTCTTCGTTTCAGATGCACTGGTTCGACCTATCTTTGTCCCAGATGCTCTGGCCTCAAGATCTTTTTCCTGGATGCATTGGCTGTGTCTTCGTCCAAGATGAACTGTCCATTTCTCTATCCCTGAAACAGTTGTCAGATTGAATTTCATGTTTTAAGTATTTTGGGTCTTCGATGTTATTGGTTTGAAGATCCAAATGTGTGTTTGAGAAGGAACAGACCTACCTCTCTTTGTTTGATTCCTTGCCATGAAATTTCAATCAGGCTGCTATCTAGGTTTTAGCTTGAGGGGGAGTCTTAGAATATACGAAATATCTCATAGTATTATTGACATTATGTTAGAATATTTAGGAATCTTATGGATTATCTCCTAGGATTAGTTTTGACATTACTTAGTTATGATCATGATATGTTTTCTCATTTTCATATTTACTAAGGATTATGAGTCTTGTATCTTTATTAATAGAGGCTTGTGTTATTCTTTTGTATCAAGTTAGTATCAAATTATCATCAATAATATTAAGAGTTCTTATTATTTCTCTCCTCCGTTTATCTAATACCTATAACTTCAACATATAATGGAGCATTTACGGAGCAATGACAAAGTAACTTGGTTTCAATAATTGGACACACATGGAAAGTGTACAGAGACGCTTATAAAAAACATTGACGATCGGAGAGAGGAAAAATAAAAAATCATATGAACCAACCAGCATAAACTATCTCTTTTCTTGACAAACAAAACAAAACATCCAAAAAGATAGAAGAACAAATATTCATGCAAGTATTTGAAAAACTTCACCAAAGATGCACTTAAAGGCAAAATAAAAAAGATATATGTGTCTTAAGGCAACAATTGGAAAGAACTATGAAGCACATTAGATTAGGGAACACTTTCAATTAATAACACTTAAGTTGGAGGTTAACCTTTTAGAATCATCTAATATATGTCTCATGTCTGCAATCTCAGCTTCAGCCGCAGCAAGTTTTTGCATTGATCTGGCTTCTGATTCAATTGCTGTTTTAACTCGAAGTTCTAAATTGTGCTCATCAAGAGATGATTTCAACCTTTGAACATGCGCCCATGCTCTGTATTCTGCTTCCCTTGCTTCCATGACATCCCTGAGACACAGATCTCTGTTAGTGTTCCACATATCCTACTTATGCATTTAAGGACCTAGAATGGCAAGTTGGCAACTACCCAAGACAATGAATAAATAATTGCTTGTAATGTTAAAGCCAAGTTATCAAAAATATAAACTAGAACAATTCGGAGATCATATGAATTCAAGTTAAGAATTGAAACCCAAACCTTGAATCAATAGTCTCGTGTCTATACATTTCAAGTATCAACTTCATCTCATCCTCGGTCACTCGCAAATCTTGAACCTGTATCAAAAGTAAAGAGAAGTTCATTATGACAAGAAAAGGAAAAAACGGAATAGAAAGTCACTAATATCAGCCTTCATACTCATACAAACCTGACTGTAACCATTTATATGACTTGACATACAGCATAAATAGTAACTAAACTTATTCTTCACAAGGCAGAACTAATAATATAGGCATCACTCCCTAATTATTATCAAATGACAAATGTTGAATGAGAGGAAACCTACAGAGTCAGATCAAGGGCCAATATTACAAATTTACAATGCATATTCTAACACAACATACACAATAGAGACAGAATTGATCATGTCTGTACTTTCAATAAAATTGATGATCAACAAGATCAGAGTTTAAATGTTGGCTGCAAATGCTGTAACAGGATATTTTGGCAAAGAAGAAATGTGAGAGGCTGTTGAAGGGGTTCACATTAGTTTGAAGATCTTTTTAAAGCACCCAAATTGATTACCACCTAAACAAAGGTAAGACAATGCCATACAACTGAAGGATGGAGCCATACCCCTAATATGAGACCCCACAGGTACACTCTAATAATGAGAGCAAAAATAACACCTTTCAATGATAAAAATACAAAAGCTATATTGCGGAACCTTTTTCTGTTATGATTTGTACACAATACTGGCATCTAGATCACAGAAATTTCAAGAAACTAGTCGAAAAATACTTTACAATAACATCACAAATAGGACGGGAAAGTTTGAAGAACCACAACCCAGTGTAGCGGATATTTTTCAAAAAAAGAAAAAAGCACAAGAACATACCACCACAAGCAGTCTGTTTATCTCAGCAAGTTGACCTGCATACCTAACCGATAATGCATCACATTCTTTTACCTGGTATTTAGAAACAAACAAGTATGAGGAACTGTGATTTTATGTTGCCAAAAGCTACAGTTCATGTATAAAGACCAACCTTCTGATCAAGGATACTGGAAATTGAATGCACATCTGCACGCAAAGAATGGAGATCTGAAGCTGATTCTTTATATTTAGTAAGTTGACTTTGCATGGATCCCATTTCCTCAGGAAACGAAGAAAGCAGAGATTTAAATTCGGCAATAATTTCTTTCCTTCCTGAAGCGAAAGCAAATGCATCACCAATAGTAAACCATAAAGGAATCAAATAGCATGCTTTACAAAGAAAAGAGGGGAAATACCAACCTGGTTCTCTTGCTTCCTCTTTCAGCCTATTTTCAATCACATTTCTTTGCTCTATCGCTTTCTGTATCTCAGTGCGTATATCAGCCACTCTAAGATCAGAAACTGTCGCAGATCTTTGAAAAAGATCAGCTAAATCATTTTTAATGTACCACTCCCTATCCTTCCATGCAAGATTATCCTTCTCAGCCTACAAGTATATAGCATAATCGGGAGCGAGAATGTCATCATCAGAGATATATCCTAGCAAATGGGATAACAAGCACAAGGCACAAATGAAACTACCGACCAGTAACAACCTGTAGTTTCTCATATAAGGCCTGATATTCCTGCACTTCAGATTTTGATTTTTCTATCTGATCTCTAACCAATTGGAATGCATGGGAAGAGGTAATACACTTCAAATTCTTCACTGTGTTCTGATGTAATCATTTCAAGTTAAAAACTATGCTATGGTAGAAAACGAAAATATACAAACATATCTGCATAATATCACAATCATAAACAATAGTAAAACCTAGGTTGTCAATGGTGCCAAATAGCGGCGCTGTAGAGGCAGGCAGGGTGGACACTACTGCAGCAGTAACGCCGCAGATTCAAGGTAAGGTCATAGAGGCTACAATTGTGGCCCAAATCACAATGCTGGGCACGCTACAGACCATACTAGGAAAGGGGAAGAAAATACTCAAAAACAAAAAGGAAATTGAACTTCCTCACTTTTTTTGACTGACTTCCTTCCAGTATGGAATCACTCCACCCACGTTTTCCGACCAGCTTTTGCATTTCCCGGCCAGTCCAGCACTTGCGCCTTTTCTTCAACTCAGTACTCACAGCTCACGCTGTTTATCTCTTATTAGCTAGGGTTTCAATTTTCATTTCATTTTTATTTGTTTGTCTAGTGAATCATGGGCCTCTGGTACGTGATATAAGTGGTTTGGGCCTAGAATCGTTTTTTTCACAAGAATACTAGTCACCGTGAAAAATGGATAGTCGGTTAGTTACCAAAAATAATAATAATAAAATAATACAAGTTTTTCGGTCAAAAAACACTAATTTGCTTTACCAAATAAATGAGTCTTTTTCAATAAAATTAGTCTCTATCTTAATTAACCCTTCATCTTCTTGACTCATCTCCCTTTTTGGTTCTTCTCCACCTTTTTTCATTATCTCGCCCATGTGTTCAAACATGCAATTAATCAGATAATGGGAGGAAACCGAGTATGAAATTGCCCCTTCCGATTTCTTTCTTCATATGCAACAATAAAGCTGAAATTCAAAGCTGGTAAATGTAAAAAACTGTGATTTTTTACAGTTCTCTCTTCCATCTTTTTGGTAAATTGTCTTCGGCGAAATCTACATGAAATTGGATGAACCAAATCGCAAAAGTACTGCGAATCAGTACCACGAACCAATTCGTGGTTGCCTTGTTAGAGTAGAGAATTCTGTGACTATGATCAGAATCCCGCTTGCTTGATTTTATTTTCAATTTAAGTGGGTATATACATGTTAAAATAATAACAAAAATATTAAACAGAATTTAGACATGCAGTATTAATTATATAGTCTAAATTATTTAATAAAGTTTTAATTAATTTATAGTGTATATATAGTATTAATTATTTAATAAATATCAAAAATATTACATGCCAGATCCCAGATGCAGAGTTGGCCACCCTGCGCCGCTATTTGGGATTGATAACTATATAGATAAAAAGACCAAAGTACAGAATGAAACAATGAAAACAAACCTGTATATCGCACAATTGCTGTAATAATCTTATTCTTTCCTCGTGAAGACTTTTCAGTTCCACCAATCGTGTTGAAGCTCGGTCCTAAGAAACTCAATAATTAAGATAAAATATCCTATAAATTATAAAAACCATCGAAATAAAATATTCAGAAATGATACCAATAGCTCCTTCAAAGTAGATTCCATATCTTGTAAATCCTTTTGTTTGTCTTTGATCTTATCAGTAGGAATATGTGTATTCCCAACAGCTAATACTGGGAGAATTGCCCCTTTGGCTGCATCTTTCTCTACCTTAAGAGTTGCAAGGTTGTGATTGATTTCTTCTAACTCTGCAACTGTGCTTTCCAGTTCCCCTAAGTAAATCAACAAGAGCAAGGGAAATAAATTGTATATTGTCAACATTCAAAGCATAATTTAGATTACTGTAAGGAGTATATTTGTTTTCACTCTTTTCCTCAGCCATCTGGAGAGAGAACAATGGGTTAAGTACATGTCAAAACCAACTAAGTTATATATACATTCTATTGATTGTGACAAAAAAACTGTTCAAGAGTTTTGAATGTAAAAAGAGAACAAACTGAATTGCAACAGTTTTGGTTTTATTTTAGTTAAGTGGTGTAACCCATTTAATGAGTCTATATTCATGTTTTTAGGCACATCAAATGGGCATGGGGAATATACAATTTCCAGTCAGCATGCAACACAACATATCCAATCATATCTGTTGCAACCTCCCTTAGCACTGAAGAACTTTACCCTGCTTGAATGGGCAGAATCATTAAATTCAGCAGTGTAGTCACAACCTACACCTGTTCATGGTTATATGATATGGAATTTCAATAGATCTAAGACCACCTACTATTTATACATCTGTTCATGGTTTTCAAAATCGTTGTTTGAATCTCAAATTGTGAAATATGGCATAAAATGCATCATGTCTAAACTCAGTGTGTGAAATCTACCTTCTTACTCACCACGGGTATACTTGTTAGTTACTCGGTTTATTAAAACCCAATCTACTCACTAATGTATTGTATTTTCCTTGCATTGGTCTGTTGATGTATCTATAACTAACGGCAATTAATTCAGCTATATGTCTAGCTTTACAAGTAGTTCACCTTCTCTAGTCTCTCCAGTCTGCTGCAATAGTTATCTTTTCATTCTCAATGTGTTTCCAGTTTCTCTCAATTTTATCTGAACTAAATACTATCTTTGATACTTTGTATAAGAAATGCAGACCAATTTTTCAAGAGTATTGGTTGTTGGAATTCCTTTCATGCCCTGCCCTTATTTAACTAAAAATCCACTTATTCTCCATATAAGTGGATACAGGTAATGTGCAGTGTGGGTATTTTTGAAAGAGAAAAAAAAAATTAACATTGATGCATTTAAAGACTCTTCCTTGGTCTTGATGATTTGGTTTTTTTTTTCTTATAGAATTAGAAAGGAGAGGAGGGAATAATAAAGTTTTGCAAGATCACAAAAACTTTCCAATGGGCCGCAAATTATCCATCCCAAACCCATCACAGTCTAACTAGACATTTAAACTGAAAAAATCTAACTTCAAATTGCCCATTTTGCTAAAAATACAGAACTTAAACTTGCAGTGAAGACGTCCTCTCACCACCAAAAATAGTGTATCAAGAGTTACAGATCAACTAGCTATTGAACTATCTAGTGCTTAAAAGGCTTAGACAGTCTTCACCTTGCAAGCCAGTTTTGTTGGGTCAAGTAAGGCCCTATTAGGTTTTATATTGGGGTTAACTCATCGTTACAAAACGGCCTGTAAGGTGAGGGGTGTCACTCTTTATTCATTTCAGGTCTTATCTTTATCCTATGTGGCATTTGGGTTTTCCCCAATACATCTCACGCCCAGCACAACTGTGCTTGGTGCGTAGATATAAATGGTAGGTGGCCCAGATTGATAGGCACTGATACCATATTTTATATTGGGCCTAACTCATCTTTACAAAACTGGTTTGTAACGTGAGGGGTGCTACTCTTTATAAAACTCATTTGAGATTTTCCCAATAGGCCATAAACCCAAATTCTAAGATAGTATTGGAGTCTGTCCTAGATCTTATATTGGGCCAAGTTCATGGTAAAAACACGGAAAAGAAAGGTTGATGTGTGTGTGTGTGCACGCACTCTACAGCCTTTGAAATATCTATATACTTTTCAACATATTTCTATTTTGTACGTCAAGCAAACCACTTACAAGTCACATGGTAAATCGTACAATATGAGGATAAGATTAATTGCTTAAGATCATAGTAGACAGAATTTACCTTTTAATCGTTTAAGCTCAGCTTTATTTTTGGCATCCAGGTCCCTCTGAATTCGGAAATCACTTGCTAATGACTTGTGTTTTAAGTGAAGTTCACTTAATGACAATCTCAAGTTCTTACTTTCCAACTCCAGATCATTGGATAACATCTGCCCACATGAAACTATAAACAGGCAGTGTAACCAAGTAAGCTAAGAGGCTGCTCTGAAAGAATAAAGCCAACATGTGATAATCATATACAATAAATAAGCACTTGTAGCTTACCATCTTCTCGAAGCTTTTGCAGTAGTGCAGTATGAAATCCATCTTTCAGACAATGAAAATTATTACTAGATGTCAATATATTATTCAAAATGCATTTAACTTTTTCAGAAGTGATTTCTCTATGTTGTTCCATCTCGTTTGCAAAGTGATAAGAGGAGGAACTTTCAGTTGCACCAGTTTGCAAAAGCCGACTAAGAAAAACATCTTGAACAGTAGACGAAGTACCATCTGGCAAACAGATCAAAGAATACTCATTAGCTGATATACTTCCCCAGCATATAAGCAATTAATGCTGTCTCAATATAATATCAAAAATTTTACTATTTTAAACAAAGGCAATTACGTAGACTGTTCTTTTTTCCAGGGCTTTGCATAATACCTCTCTAAGCACCCTAACATGCGACTTTTACAAATCAATAGAAATCATGTTTAAATTTTTGTTGTTCCTATCTCTCCACAAGTCCTCATAGAAAGAATATAACTTCCATTGCCAACCCTTCTAGCATAGCACTAAATTTATTTTCTTTATTACAGGTTTTTGTATAAGCCCCACCCGATTGTCATCATCAATAGCTTAAGAGTATGACTCATAAGCTTAATCCCCTTATACTCTAAAATATCATTCCTCCAAAATAAAATTGAATTGAGATTCCATATTTTTCTTAATATGCCCTTGTAAATTTATTAAACAAAAAGTACTTCAATAATAATATTAATATGAAAAATGCATATTCAGATTATGAGCATGCATACACACACACACACACACACACACACACACATCATGGAAAAAAAACAATAACAATTGATCTTTTTGTCTCATATTAAAAGCGTTTATTTTGTTCAATCCAATAAACAATAGCATTTATTTCGTTTTAATTAAACCAATATCAATATCTGATTTGCGTTCCAGTTTATTAATTCTTCTTTTGTTCAATATTATAGGAAACAGAACTTCAACTTCATTACAAAGAAATTAGGGAAGAACCCCAATTACAAGGATAAAACTCAGCAGAACTTTGACAGTCTTGACCTCCCTCTACCTAAAAGCCCTAATTCTCTCAACTGACAATATACCCTCTTTTTCAGTCCCTCCTCTTATTTGTAGGCAATTTGCTTAATTTCTCTTAATCGCCTCCCTAGCATGCCCACCAACAAACTTGGAGTTATCAGAATGTAATTGCATTATTCTCACCAAATGCAACCGTTTGTGTTTGGAATTTGGATGTTTAGTGGTTAATGAAACGGAATGGAATCAAATGGAACATAAGCAATGCAATGGAATGGAATTATAATTACATTGTTTGGATATTTATATAAATAACAGGAAGAAAAGTTGGTTCCATTATATACTCCCCATATTGGAGAGGAAGAAAAAAGGGTATTGGATTAAGTATAATAAAATGAAATGCATTCAATCAAGTTCCACTCAATTCCATTTCAGCCAATTTTAAACATTTCAAACAACAGAACCTAGAAGTAGAACCTTCCAATTCCATTTAACTAAATTCCATCTTTTTAGCAAATCAGCAGACAACTTAAGCATCGATAACCTAAGGTTGGTGGTTATCAGAAGATTAGAATACAAGCAGGCAACACGTGTTAGTGGTTATCAGGGGATTAGATTACAAGCACCAGTTAGTCAGAGACTATGAAAGACTGAATTGATAACCCAAGCCCAAAACATGATGTAATTAATGCCAACGAAAAATGATTTCTTGGAATGTATTACAGGGTAAATTTAAGAAAGATTAAGGAAGCTAGCAAATGAAAAAAGAAACATGCTGTGCCTTATATTGAAAGAAACAAATCAGTATTCATAGAAAAATGTAGCCCAGGCCAAGAGCTGGGTTGTAACTAAAACAATGAGCAAACTTGGTGAATCATTAAAAGAAACATCAGATTACATCCGTATGTAAACTCGTCCAAATTTAAATGAGAAAGACTGTAATTAAAGTTCTAATCCTGAAAGGAATTACACTCCTATTAATAGTAATACCAAACAGAGCATGATCCAGTAAAATCAACCAAGCAACATTTAATCATTATTCATTAAATAGTGACCTAAATCACCTAATAAGACCTAAACAGCATAAACTTTAAGTCCCGAATAGTTGAACCATTAATAAGGACAACAAAAAATTACCTAATGAAATAAACAGCATGGCCTTCAAGACTTTCAAAAAGCCAAGGTATTGACCTCGTTAAGGTTCCAACAGGATCTTTACAAGACGTAAGAGTAAATTGAGAGCTACAATTAGCTTTTGCCCAGTATAGAAGCTGTGCCAATAGATTAACTCGTTTGGATCCTTGGAAAAGATTTTTTTAGCAAGATGCAAATAGATTAACCCATTTGTCCAGTTGAATAAATAAAGATTCCAAAATTGTAGTTTGTATCATTAGTATGATTATGCTCACGTAACAAATAATGTCGCTCAATTATATAATCAGACAACTTTAAATTAAACTTTCACTCCTTCCCGCCAAAGACAAAAATCATGGCTCAAATGTTAATGAAATACAAAAAAATACAATCAGTCAAAACATGCAATTAGACAAATAATTAAATCACATATTCTTGCAACAAGAAAATGAAAGAAATTATAGGCCATTAGCAAATGATCCTCACCATTTGTGCTTGATGCAAATCTGGAATCTGCTTTGCAGCTAGATTCCCTTGTGCGTTCAGAACGTGACTCTAAATCATTAACCAGCTATGCTCAGAAGATGGACAATAATCAGTATACCATAGTGATATATTCAATAAGAAAAGTAAAAACTAAAGTAATCATCATATAATATTATTACAAAAGGAAGCGAGAGTGAAATTGAACCAATTACCTGCTCCCAAGACTTCTTGACTACTGCTAAGGTAGAATCATACGACTGTTGCCTCTCCTTCAGTTGAGAAAATTTATTCTCAAGAGCTGTATATTCTAACTTCTGAGTCTCTAATTTTTGTGTGAGCTTTTGATTTTGATACTGAAGTACAGCAATATCAAGCTACAACATAAGAGAATGCATAAGTTCAAATACTAACAGTGACACTTCTTATTAGCACAGTTCAGCTTATTAGGTAGAACCGTACATGAAATCAATATGATGCATTAAATACATGACATATATGGACCTTCATTATGAATGAAGTCCCTGGAAATAACATATGGTAAAAATCTTTTACAAGATTTGGATTATTAATTATATAATATGCATTAACTTATGAAGAATGAAACTAAGTATCACCGTGTATAAACAAAACTTTCACTCTTATTGTTTTTCTAGTTAATCATTCAGCAGTGTTCATTGCTAATCAAGGAAATGAATGATTTAAGGATGTTAAAGAATTTGTAGTCTTCAGGCTAGTAAAACTAACAGTACAGTCTTTGAAAATAAGAGTGACAGATCAATCATGCAATTCATCACTTCCTAACAACTAAATCAGAAAAGCAAAAGGAGAGGCCATAATAGAAAAGCAACATGAAGCCAGAAAATTTATATTGTAACTGATCTGATTAGAGTAAGACAGCAGAAGACGTTCAAGCGCAGTTATAATATCATCCAAAAACGATTGAGCATATAAAAAGTTAAAAAAGAAATGCATGGACACACAACTATTAATGCACTTGCATTAACAAACTAATAAAACACACATTACACAAAATAGTAAAGGCAACCAAAGAATATAGGTCTACTAGGCATACAACAAGGCATGTTCTGGTAAAATTATATATCTTGATAAACATTGAACAAGTCTAACCTCACTAGAAAAATCAACTGCATAAATTACTAGAAACCACCGGTCTCTATCATATTAGAGATCGAGAACAATTAAAATCATATGACTATCATATAATCATAATAAATTTTCACAATAAAACTGATTCAAAAACCTTTGACTTCATTAAGGACTAATAACAAGCAAACAGCTATCAAGTCAAACAAACAAAAATGACCAGCAAAACACTTAAAAATTAAAATCAGACATAATTAACTTTCAGCGTAAATTTTCCACTTAATCATTATACATAATCCTACTTTTATCAACTAAAATTCAAGCAACAATTAACCAAAAAAAAAACTTCAAGCACCAGAAACTAATAAAAACAGATTAAAAACTCCACAATTATTACATAATCATGTGTCTAGCAAGTAAAATTCAAGCAAAAATCAACAATTAACCAAAGAAAACTCAAGTATCAGAAACTAAAAAACTTGGAATTTTGGATACCTTTTTGTCTTCAGAAACTGGCAAGAAAGGTAACTTCTTGGCAGTTGCAGGTGTGGGTGAAAAAGAGCTAAAACGCCGTTTTCTATCATGTTCACCCATACTCCCCATTGAAACCAAACACACACAAACCCTAGAAAACACTAACTTCACTCATATCACAGAAGCTTCAAATTTCACCAAAAATTCTTAACACAATCAGAAACTTCAAATTCTAAATCAAAACCCTAGTAAATCAATTCAACAAAACCCTAATTCAAACCCAAAATACTGAAAAGAAAAAAAAATTAACAACAAAACACAAACTAATTTTCTCCACTTTTTCTCAATCTATCTTTCTAGTTTGAGACTTTGATGCAAGAATTGAAACCTAAGGTTTCAATCTCTTTCTTGTTTCTCTCTCTAGAAGGTTCTTTCTATGCATATTCTCTTTATTTTCTGAGAAACACACGAAGTGGAAGAGAAAGACGTAAAGTGGGGTATTTTGTATTTTTGTTACGAAGAATGGTTAAAGTGTAATTTCGAGATGTTTTGGAGGGTATTTTTTTATAACCTAAGTTCACGCGTGTGAGTAGTTAAAGTGCATTGTGCATCGCGTGAATTAACAAAACCATGGTGGACTATTTTGGTTGATAATTATGAATTTTTTATTTTTATTATTTATAGAAATTTCTTTTTTGGTACATTTTTTTTATAGAAAGTAAAAAGTATAATAGTAAAATTTTTAAAGCAAAAAAAGTATATTAATCATATTAATACCAAAATAAGAAAAATAAAATAATTTAGGACTGTATTTTTTTTTTTTGAAATGGCAAATGTTATTAAGCAACTCTATAACAAGAAGAATAAGGTTGTGTTTGGTTTGGCGATGATCCGAATTGATTTTGGTAGAATTGAGTTTGACAGAATTGATTTTTATTAAAAGTGAGTTGAGTTAAATTGATTTATGTTTGGATGCATTTATGTAAAAGTTATTCTCATCAATTCTTGTTGTTTGGATAGTTTGAATCAAAATTGATTTTGGGTGTGCAATTACCAAAATGGGTATTGATTATATTTCATTATATTATAGATAATTATTTAAATTTGATAAAAAAAATTAATACTAGTAACAAAATATTCAATAAAATGTTATATTTATTATATTAGAAAATGTCAGTAAAAAATTTATATTAGAAAATAGGCTTATTTATTATAATAAAAATGTGATATTTAAATTTAATAATCTATTTTTACTCTCTTTTTTTTTGTGTGCATTTGTTAACTAAATTACTAAAAAAGGGCCTCTATTAATGGTAAAAAAAAGAAGGGGTATTTTAATTGTAACAAAAAAGCCCAATCTCTTACCCTAAAAAAAAAACCCAATCTCTCTTCATCTCTAACCTGAGTAAGTTACTGTTCAAAACTAAAATGAAAAAACGCACCGCCTTGCCGCAATCAAGTAAACTCCCTCCGCCCTTAGCTTCTAGTCCTTCCTTCTCTATAATTTTGGGAAAGAATAGAGAAAGGAACAAGAACATTTGGCAAAATCAGTTTATATAAAAAGGGTAAAACAGAGAACAACAATATCAAATAAATATGTTCCGCTTGAATCGATTTTCACTGCCGTAGAAGCTACGATTAGCAGCTTCGAACAGATTCACGTTTGGGAGCTAAACTCACGTTTTATGGAATTGATTTTGCAAGTATCCAAACATCTAAAATTTGGTTCAAATCGCGTCTGATGATTGAAACGCACGTTTGGGGATTGAAAACGCCAAACCAAACATATACTAAGAGGAGCAAAAAGCATTCAACAAAAAAAAAAAGAGGAGCAAAAATCAAAGGCAAGAAAAAAGCAAAATTTATTAGGACTGTATTATAATCATGCGCTTTTCAAATTATCTTTCACATGGAATTTATCACTACGAATAATACCTTATATTATGGGTTCGTTTGTTTTAGCTTTAAAAAATGTTATTTTCTTGTATTTTAAAAAATGATCTGTTTACAAAGGGGGAATGGAGGCTTGGGGGTGAAGAGGTTGAAGGAATTTAATATTTCTCTATTAGGAAAATGGGTGTGGAGGGTGTTGGATGAGAGGGAGAGTCTTTGGAATGTAGTGTTGTGTGCGAAGTATGGCGAGGTGGGGGGGCGTATGCGGTTTGGCGATGGAGTAGGATCGATTTGGTGGCGTGCTTTGAATCAAATTCAAACGGGGGTGGGACTTACTGATCCTAGGTGGTTGGAGGATAATATCATTCGGAAGGTGGGGATGGAATGTCCACGTTGTTTTGGCTAGATCCGTGGTGGGAGGATTGTCCGCTGGCGAGGTCTTTTGGTAGACTTTTTTAGCTTGCAGAAAATAAGTTAGTAACAGTGTTTGAGATGTTTGTGTTAGGGTGGGGGGTTGGTGGTGAGGCGTGGAAGTGGCAAAGGAGGCTACTTGCTTGGGAGGAGGAGTTGGTGGTGGAGTGTGTGGCGCGGGTTTCTTCTTGTTTTTTGCATGATGGCTTGGCTGACAGGTGGGTATGGAAGCTCCACTCGTCTAAGTGTTATACGGTTAAATCAGCATATGCCTACTTAACAGTGGTTGATATCAATCTAAATGAAAGGTTTGAACATTTTTTGTGGCTTAATTCTGTCCCTTTGAAGGTGAATATTTTTGTCTGGCGTCTTTTTATGAACAGGCTACCTACTAAGGATAATCTGCATAAGAGAGCTGCTATTGCTGCTACTCATCTCTCTTGTGCGGCCGAGTGTGGGTGGTACGAGGACATAGATCACTTGTTCTTTCAGTGTGATGTTTATGGTCGGGTATGGCTTCTGGTTTCAAAGTGGTTAGGATTCGAGTCGATTTTTCATGGCAACATCTGGTCCCACTCATCTCAGTTTCGTGGTCTTGGAGGTATTTCAAAGAATTCAAGAACCACGTTCACCATTATCTGGATTTTGGTTATTTATGTTATTTGGAACGATCGCAACAACAGGGTTTTTCACAACAAGGCTGACCAGATTGAGACGCTTGCAGAAAAAGTTAAACTCTAAACGTTTTGGTGGTTGAAATCATACTACATCTTGTTCGACTTTGATTACCCCGTTTGGAGGTAGAATCCTTTAAGCTGTCTTAAAGAAGTTGTGAAATTTGTTGGCTTCTTTATTGCTTCTTTATAGCTAGTGGTGGTTTAAATCTTGTGTAATTCATACTGTTCAGTTTCTCTGGCACATCTTGTGCTTGAGGAGTTGTTGTTTTAAAATAATTTCTCTTAGTCTCTTCAAAAAAATAAAATGATTTTTTATGATAACTTCATTATAAATAGTAAAAGTTATTTAAATTTCATCTTTTTAATAATTAAAAGAGTGATTTAAAACTAATTTTTCATTTGAAGCTTTTATAAAAAAATTCTTTGTTAAAAAATTAGTTGCATTTAAAGAATCCATTTTCAAAAAAACTAAAATAAACGCATCCAATATTTCTTCCATTTTTTTTTGGAAAAGACAATAGTAAATTTTATTATATTTAATTCAAACAATAAAAATTGATAACATTGCATTTTTTGTTCATTCCATCTCTTTACAGCCAATTAAAATATAACCTAAATAATTGTAAGAAATTATAGGGAGTTTGTCAGTTGTCCTGGAAGCAAAGTTTGAGACCACAAAGTTTAAGTTATTTCTTTCATTGATTTACAAAGGAAACATAGAAACAATAATAATATGAAATTAGGATTCAGTTTCATTATTTTACTGGGATACGATTCAATTTCACTATAAAATTGTAAAGAAAATATCCCATAAATTTAGCTAAATTGATATGATATTCCATTATTTAATCTAGAAAAAAAAATTAAAGATAATAATTTCAATTAAGGATCAAATTTGAACAAAATTACTTCACCAAGACCCGGTATATTTTTTTTTTTGTTTTCACCACCAGTTTAATCTGGTTCGGGGGTCAGTTCTGACATCAATTGGAAGTCATGCAAAGACTTGCTCGTCTATGGTCTATCTACTTGCTTAAACAACTTTTATCATGATAAAACTAGTCTTGCATTTTGGACAAAATTATATTATTTAATATTGTTATTTTAGTATTTAAAATTTGATTTGTATTAAATTTTTGTGGTTACTGATTTAATTTGAAATTAGAGAAGGAATGATAAACTTTGAATTAGGATTACATCAAAATTTATATTTAATAGTATTTCAATGAAAAGAACTTATAAATGTAATAGTCTTTTATTTTACAATTATCTATTTTTATAAAAAAAGTCAAGAATTTATCTTTTCATTTGTAGTCTCTTAACTTTTCATTGATCAATTATGTTAGGAGTTATGTAATAATCATATTATCATATAAAGAATTCAAAAACTATAAGGAACATATGTTGAGACAAAATCCTAATTTGATGTTTTAAAGATAACAACATCCTTAATTAAGTTTTAATTATATTCTGATCATTTTGTGATTTAACAAGTGCTCTTGAGTGATTTAATATAAGACAGATGCAAAGAATTAAAATCACTAAGTTCTGCTCACAAGAAATAAATAAACAAGTTCTTGTCAGGAGAATGGTCTCTGATTGGTCTCCCAGACTCACGTATTCATTGGATAAACACTTATTTAAGTCAACTTCATATGAGACAAGGATGAACTTTATACAAGACTTAAATATAGTATCGCAACAGTTTAGAATAAGTCATTTAAGGCAAGAAATAATTTTGATCCTTGAGCTTGCTCATTTAAGTGCTTTTAAGGAAGTAAAAGCTCACAAATTATTGACAAGGCCTTATGTTCTCCAAGAACATCATTAAAGAAAAATCTAGACGAATGAGAAATAGACAAAGCATACAGCAAGGACTTAAAAAATCTGATGGAAGTACATGCCTATGAAAGAGAAGCTTCACTTAGTCATACAAGTGTCCAAGACTTACTATTCACATGTCCTTTGCAAGTACTCTTGAATAGTGGCTATGCTAGGCTTTGTTGAGTGTTTTACAACTGTCATACAGCTTGCAACAACTCAGTAAATACGGTTGCTTCTTTTCTTGCACAAGAAGCTTGGTCTCCAACAGACAGGAGAATGGTCTCCAGCAGACAGGAGAATGGTCTCCCAGATTTTGGCTACAAGCTACATTCTTATCCAAAAGCTATTTCCACACATGGGCTATTGTTTTGCAACGGATATATCATCAGAAACAGCTCATTACAGTTGGCAAAAAGAATATCTTTGATATTCTCACAGCTCCATATATCAGAGACCATAGGAAGAATGATCTCCAGGATAACTTAAAAAGGACAGATTATGAATGGACTATTTTGCCCATTTGACAACGGCTATTTCACACTCCCAACAGTCTTATTTGAAGTTCAAATATCAGAGGAACTTCTCCATCTATAAATAGCATGTTTGGCAACATTGAAGAGCAAGAGTTTTCAAGCAATCTAAAGCATTGATTCACATTTCACTAAGCAATCTTAAAGCTCTTCTTTTTCACTCATACTCCAAAGCTTCCTAGTATCTAGGATCAGAATTCATTGAGTATCTTGAGTGTAATTTATTTTAAGCATATACAACTAGTTTAGGTTGGTATAAGCTTGTAAGATCCAAAATCATTTCATATCTTTTAAGAGATCTAACTCAAGTCAATTAGTGAAGAATTGATTGAGTGAAAATCAGTTGGTGATAACTGATTTGGTTACTTAGCCTTGGTCAAGGTTAAGGGAAGAAATTATTGTAATCTTGGTCTAGATTATAGTGGACAATCTCACGCAAGTGGGGACTGAAGTAGCCCATACTATTAAGGGGTGAACCAGGATAAAATCCTTGTGTTTGTTTCTCTCTTTCCCTTCTCTTTACTTTAAGCAAACACCAATCACACATATATCACATTCAATTCTGTTTTTATAACTTGGGAGATCGTTCTCCAATATATATTGTGTGATTTCATTTTATTACTTATCTCTTGTTTAGTGCTGCAGCAAAATTTTAAAAGGGTCACAATTCAAACCCCCCTTTCTTGTGACAAACCTTGTTACTTCAACATATATATTTTTCTCGTAGAGAATCACCGAATCACAAAACTGTCAATTTCATGATAAGAAATATTCTTTGATGACCAAAAATACAGTCTATTGTGATATCTACCCATCATGTTCGACAAAAAAGTTAAATAATTTAAAAAAATATATAAGGAAAGGGGAAAATATTATCAATAATTGTAGCAATAATGATCATTTTACAACTTTCTAAGATGGAATTACAAAGTCAAACTCTTACTATTGAGCTGACACCTCTTGAATACAAAAATGATAAAACTTACATGTATTACTTTAAGTGTAGTTTTTGTTGTTCCTCACAAAAAATGGTTTTGGTAATTAAAAAAAAATATTTTCTTTTATTTATTTCAAAATTAAAAAATACAAAAAACAACATCTTTGTGATATAACCAACAAAAAATGCACAGAAAGCTGCATTTTCTTTCTTTCACAAACAAATCCATCTTATCAAACATCATTTCTCGAGCCGGGCATGAGCTACTCCCATCTAGCCAATCTCAATTTGGGATCTTATCCTAAAAAAAATTAACAACATAACGATGGTGGTGGTGATAATTGTGATGCATGCTGACGATTATGTTACAATGATGAAATGTAGATGACAAATATAAAGTGATGGTGCAAAGGAGTTTGGATTTGTTGAACGATTCCTTTGCACCATCACGTGATATTTGTGAAGCTTTTCACATCAACATTTCATCATTATAACATTTTCGTCAGCATGCATCATAATTATCACCGTAATCATCATTATGTTATTAATTTTATAGTTGCAGGTTGTATTTCTTTTAAAGTTGAATGACACATGCAAACTAGAATCACCTTTAACAAGAGGTATTGTGGAAATTTTTCTATGTTAGCCATTTGGTCGCTTTAATTTTTTCTTCAAGGTGAAATTTTAGAACGTTTCAGACAGATCACAAGAAACGAAGCACCAATGAAACAAGATAGAACAATGAATGAGAATATAAGAACAAAAGCATTTGAAGATGACTAATTTATAGGCACAAAAATGTATAATACCCTATATGGTATTGTTTAATAAGAAACATCTCATTTTTCAGATTCATTGAATATTTAATGTATCTAATCCAAAATATAGACTAGATATGTCAATTACCCAATGAATCTAAAAAGTTAAGTTTCTTATAAAAATGATCTGATGTACTATTTTAATATTAAATAAATTTATGTTAAAAAATTTAATGCAATATTAAATAAATTATTTAATACATATTTGGAATTAATTAATATTATTAGTCAACTAAATTTAATGCAATATTTGTTAATATTTGATATATCATAAATAAATAAATTTTAATGGAAGTTTTTCATAACAAAAATTAGAACATATCCAATAAGAGTATCAAAGAGAGTTTCATAGCTAATGACGTAACATAGAAGATATCAAAATTGATGATACGATATCTTATTTAAGCTATCATATCATCAATTTATTATTATCTTTTTTTGTTGTATATCAAATTAAATAAAAGGTATCACTTAGTAATGTATGATACTTGTATCACCATTGGGGCAAAATATTTATAAGTTGCAAAGTATTACATGACATTGTAAAGATCACTTATATACTTTCATTTTTAATTTGTCTAAAAATTTCCTTAGAACTTAAGTTCCTATAAATATTTTGCTTTCAATTTTAGTCATTTCTTTTTTACCAAAGTTCATGTAGTTTGTTCCAAATGCTTTTTTCTTATGACATTTTATTTCATTATTATTTTTCAAATCCAAATAATAGAACATTATTCTATTCCATCATTTTCCACTTCATTCAATCTCATACCACAAATCCAAACATAAATAATCCAATAATTTTATCTTTTCACTCAAGTAGATTCATTTGCTCCATAATCTACCTATAATTAAAAGACAAACAAAAAGGTAGAAAAACTAGTTTTAAAATTAAAATAAACCATAAAATTACTAATAGAAATAAACCATAAAAATAGGTGTAAAATATGTTTATCATCATGTCATCTTCTTTGACTCCTTTAGCCTAAACAATGGTGAAAAATCTTTCATTTTGCCAGCCAAATTAGATATTATATTATTACAGTATCAACAATGAAGATATCATAGAACAATTTTAGATATGAAAATGTGTAAAGAAAAAATCAGTATGGTCAAGAACTTAAAATAGTATACTTCCCTTTTAACATTCAAACAACAATTGTTACATCATACTTTATTAATAAACTTTTTTTAAAATCAACTTAAAATAACACCATATCAATATTAATCCAATACATATTCATCTTCCTATCACAATCTTAAGACAAGTAATTTCATATGAATTATTATTTCAAGATTAAAGGCTACGGAGGAGAACCCCTTCAAAAGTAATCCCTGGTCCAAAAGCCAATCCTAATCCCCATTCTTCACTTCCATCTTCCTTCAAATAATCTCTCATATACTCCATCACATAGAATATAGTATTGCTACTAACATTTCCATAATCCATTAATGCCTTCCTACTACAATCCAATTTATCACTTTTCAATTTGAGTATATTTTCTAGCTTATTGAGTATAGCTGGCCCACCAGGATGAACAGCCCAAAATAAGTCATTAAATTCCTTAACATCACTTTTAGCCATAATTTTCTTGCAAAATTCTTCAATATTGTCTTCAATTTTTTGAGGAAGGTCTCTTCCAAGCTTAAAATTAATACCCTCTTCAGTGATTCTACCATCAATCACATTTTGTGTATCAGGCAAGAATTTTTGGACTGCATGGTTCAATTCCATGAAAGGTGATTCTTGATTCAATATAGGGTCTGTTCCAATTATTGCAGCAGCGGCGCCATCACCGAAAAGTGCAGCGCCAACGAGGTCATAAGGTCTAGCTTTACTCGGTGGTCGAAAACCGAGAATAGTGGTCTCGGATGTTGTGAGTAACACCCTACTACCAGGGTTATTTTCGGCGATGTCTTTGGCGACACGTAAGCCAGTGACACCGCCGTAGCAACCGAGGAAATAGAGCATTACGCGATTAACATCGCTGTTTAAGCCGAGTTCATTTGCAAGATAAAGGTCACCACCGGGTAGACGAATTTCGCTCGAGGAAACATAGACTATGTGTGTGATATCTTGAGGTGACCTTCCCCATTCTTTGATGCAATCTTTGCTTGCTCTTGTTGCCATTTCAACTACTGCTGGATTTGCTATTTCAAGCTTTTGCCTTATTGTTGGTGTTCCATCTATGGCTAGCTCTGGATAGTTGTCTAAGATCTCCTTTGACATTACTGTGTATCTTGTTTTCACAGTTGTGTTTTTGCCTAAAAATGATCAAAATTTAGATTAGTAATATTTTATTGAATGTTTTTTCACAAATTCGATATTTGATATTGTAGAGAATTGTATTTAAATGTGGCAGTTGTGACCTTAATCGCAGTTGCAGAATCATAAAAAATCTTGAAAATTAAAAAAAGTTTTTATAAATAAATATAAAATTCATTTCACCGATTCCAAAGACGACAAAACTAACTTTGCTAGTTAGTTGGAAATAAGTTTGAAATCACTAATCTGTATCTTGAATTATGGTCACATTGAAACCTTTGATATTAATTGTAGAGAATCGTAGTCGAATGTGGTAATTATGTGGTGGAGTCATCAAATTTTTGTTGAAGTGGTCCAAACTTTGGAAGTAAATCGTTTTTTAACATATAGCAATAATATTTTAGACTAAATTATTTAATAAATAAGAAAGTAAAAACCAATTATTTGACTTACAAAGACGCTCCAATTTCTCTTTAATATAAGTATCGTCACACTTAGTGTCGCGAATGAATCCTTCCACCAAGCACTCTTGAGGGAGGACCTGGGCGGGGAAAGCCTTTCCTAATGCAAGTATCGTTGCCTTTCCCTGAGTAGGAGCACGTCTAGCACGTGCTCCATTCACCGAGGAACTTCCATTCAAATCACCTTGAGGCATTTTTTCTTAAGATTCAAGCAAACACTAGTTCTTGTGTTATGGAAACAAACAATGAATCAAGGCTTAGTGATAAAATTGAGAAATTATCGGATTATAAATAAAGACATTGGCAATGTATTGACAAGAAGTTGGTGTCAAGCAAGGGTAGCATGTATGTTGAAAATTGTTACATTATTTGAGTTTGGTTATGTTTTAATGTTCATGGTTTTTAGATGTGTGATTGAAATTGGTTTCATAGATCAACAATCTTTGACTTTCTTATTTGTTTAGTACCAAATTCAATTCTAACTTGCAACACTATTCAGCCTATAATATGCAAGTGTGAAGTAGACAAAGCAGAAATAACATGTATATCATAAAGCTGGTGGGAGACAATAGATGTGAAGAAAAATTAATTTTAAAAAAAATGGTAAAAAGAAGTTTTAAAATGGATGTCTCTTTTGAGTTTTAAAATTAATTTTTTATCACTTGTTTTCCAATTCTATTCTTAATTAATATTTCTTTAATCAATGGAAAGTCAATATATTCCATTATTTATTCCAAAAAAAGTCAATATATTCCACTATGAATTTATGATCAGAATGAATATATTATTTTTGGTACAATGATAAGGATGATTACACTTACACCAATACGATAAAAGATAATTTAATAAAAATACTATTCGTTAATTTTTATATATTTTTGTTAATTGGTGTAAAATGATCAAATAAGTCATTTATTTTAGGACTCATGGAATATATTAGATTAGCTAGGAAGCAACTTTCCCATCCAAATTTTCCGAATTCAAAAAAGCCATACTCTATCTCTTATCAGAAGAACTTCTAACAAAAAAAATACGGATATTAAAAACAAAATTTAGAGTAGTAACTATTTATCAAAAAATTGTAGTACTTTTACATATTTATCCCTATTGATGCAATGATCTTTATGCAAGAACAAGTATATCATATATCATGCTTAACCTAAGTAGGAATAAACTATTGATTGTGTGTTGAATGGAAAATATTGTAAAATCTTGAAGCAATTTTTTTTTGACACATGAAGCTAAATCTTTTGATAATTTGATTTACTGATTATGATGTTAAGAAAAATAAATATTATCCAAAGCACTGGATGAATTTTGTTTGTCACTATGTTGTATCTCCATGCCAGCTTGTTTTGTTTCTTATTTTTATTATAGATAAATTAAAACCATAAAAGCAGAATATAGATGCCACGTTGCTGCAATAGCTCAGTTGGTTAGAGCGTGTGGCTGTTAACCACAAGGTTGGAGGTTCAACCCCTCCTTCTAGCGAATTTTTAAGTTATTTTTTTCTTATTTTCATTCTCTTGCGGCTTCGATAACGATGTATGATATCATCATCTAATGGATTTTATAGTTTAAAAATCATTTATATCAAGTTTATGACAAAAAATATTAATTATATTTCATCATATTATGATATAATAATAATAATAATATCCCATATTGTAAATGTTTATGTTATGGTAGAAACTAGTTTTGAGACCCGTGTATTCGCACGGGTCTATTGACTTTTATATATAAAATATTATTAAAATATAAGTGACGTTATTCTGCTATTTCTTGTAAAACTTATTAAATTAAGTAATTTTTTTATTAAAGCAGTTGTCCCGTGTAATAAATTATAATTAATAATAATAATAATAAATATTTATTATTCAATTCCTTTTTTTATTAAAGAAATATTCCCGTGTATGATTAATTTTTTTTTATTAAAACAATTTTTCCCTGTATGATTTCTGTGTAATAAATTATAATTAATAATAACAAATATTTATCATTCAATTCCTTTTTTATTAAAGTAATTGTCCCGTGTATGATTAATTTTTTTTATTAAAGCAATTGTCCCGTGTATGATTTTTGTGTAATAAATTATAACTAATAATAACAAATATTTATTATTCAATTCTTTTTTTTATTAAAGCAACTGTCCTGTGTATGATTTTTTTTTTATTAAAGCGATTGTTCTGTGTATGATCTTTTGATTCAATTCCATTTATATATTAGTGATAAATATTTTTTCTTGTGTTTTTTTAATATCTATTATTGATGAGAATTCATTCTGCCGTTGTTCTAAAAAAAACTATTTGTGAAAACTCATGTCCATTATTTTATTTTATTTTTACACTTAAGATTAATATTATACTAAAGAATAAAATATTTAGAAATATGTTATAAAATGTTTTTAAAATATAAATTATGTAGTTTTATATATTGCCCCACATATATTTTATTAATAAAGTAATTATCAATGATAAATATTTATCCAATTTTTTATGTATGAGTGAAAAATATTTACCCGTATTCTTTTTTATATTTATCCATAAGAACTAATTGTCTTGTTTAAAAAAATCTATTTGTTAATTTTTTTATATATTAGTGATCAATACTTTCTTTTTTTGACAAAATTATTGATCAACAATTGTCCCGTGACATTTTAAGTATAATGACAAATATTTAACCTGTAATTATTATAATATGTATTCATCAATAATACATTTCTCCTGTATTTTTTTAAATTTTTTTAGTGATGTATTTTTTAATTAAGAGTAAACAAAAATAGAGTAGATTTTTTTTATAATAAAAATATATTTGAATTTAACTATTATATAAAAAATAGTAAATTGAAAAATATAATTTTTTTACGAAAAAGAAGATTTGAAATATTTTTAAGAATTGATGAAGACAAATTAGGATTTTTAGTAGTAATACCTTTTAATATATTTGACCCGTTTGAAGTTGGTTTATTTTTAAGTTTATGAAAATAGTTTATGGTTATAATTTATAAATAAAATTTTATGTTAATTCATAAGTGTTTTTACGCATGTTAATTCATAAGATTTCACAAACAAAAATTATATCTTTATAAACTATTTTCATAAACTATCTTAAAAAATTTATATCAATACATAAAAACTTATTTATTTGCATAAATTATTTCGCATAAGCTCATAAATAAGTCAATCTAAACGGGTCCATTTTGTTTTTTTTTTTTCTATTTTGATGTTCTTTTATTTTTAAGCTCCTACTAAATAAGTAGTTTTTTTTTTGTTAGGTTCTTCTATTTTTATTTGTTATATATAAGTTTTTATATGTTAGATTGAGTTACTATTTTTTTATTAAAAAAAATTACTATATTTTTGGCGCGTATCTTTTATCGTGATTTTTGTTCCTATTTTAATGCGTCAATTTCTTTTAATTAATTTTTTTTTTCCTATTTTTGAAGTTGAAATATATTGGATTATTTATTTTTTTAGAGGTGGTTTCGGTTGTTATTTTATGTGAAAATTTCTTTTATGCTTATCTTCTTATTTTACTATTATTTGTTTTTTGTAATTTTTTTAGATATGTGGTTTCTGATGCTATTTTCATGGGAAGATTTCTTTTATGCTTATCTTTTTTTTTTCTTTTCTATTTTTGTTTTGTATTTTTTTATTGGTTTAGAGTTAAAATTACATATAAGGGCACAAATAGTGGAACAGTGTTAAAAGTGATAGGACAAATTTGGAATTTTAATAGTAGTTTCTTTTAATATATTGTAAGTAGATAAGGGCACAAATAGTGGAACAGTGTTAAAAGTGATAGGACAAATTTGGAATTTTAATAGTAGTTTTTTTTAATATATTGTAAGTAGATGACATAACTATTAGACTCATGAGCACTTAATTGTCTGCTGTGTGTTAGCATTTTCTATAGTTTAAACCTTATAACCTTAAATTTAAAGATACATGGGGGAGCTTGTGGAAAATCCAAGCTCCACCAAAAGCTAAACACTTGTTATGACGAATTTGTAAGGAATGTTTACCGACCCGTAGTTGCTATGCACAATGTCCGGAAGAGTGTCCATTATGCTTAGCAGAACCGGAAGAAGAATGACATTCGTTATTTCTTTGTGAAGGAATAAAAGAAGCTTGGAATGTAATGGGACAAATGTGGTATACAAGCGGTAGATTACGTGTGTTCAGCAGCAGCAAACAGTCAATACAGATAAGCAGTGGAGGCATCCACCTCTCGGATATGTTAAGTGCAATGTTGACGCGAGTTTTTATGATACAGCTGAAGCGACAGGATGAGGATGGTGTGTATGTGATCATCAAGGAAGGTTTATAATAGAAGGGACCAACATAATGTATGCTAAGCTCAACACAATAGAGGGAGAAGCCATGGCTATCAAGGAATCAATGGAGGAAAATAATACAAAGAGGTCTTTCCCATGTCATTTTTGAAAATGACTCTAAAATTGTAGTTGATGCTATCTCATCGAGAGCGGCCTATTCTATGTCTAGTTGCTATATTTTTTAGTCGATTCCTCGTTGTATTGAAAACTTTTTGATGAATGATATGAATAAAGTTTGCTTTTGTCAAATAAAAAACCTTAAACCTTAAATATAATCAAAACCAATAATATCCAAGTATATAACTTTCTGCACTTGAAAACACTTTAGCAATCTAAAACTACATCATGTGTACTGAATTTCTGACTCAACGTGAAAATATCAGAAACTTTCACTTTCTCATTTTTTTTATCCTCAAACCGACGACTTTTAGATTCCGAGACAAAATTCTTGTAGAAGAGTGATCTTACATCTTCGAATCTAAGACCAATACCTCTTCCAATAGTTCCTGCTGTATCTCCACAGAAAACAAAACCATCTTCAACATTTGGACAAATGTATTTAAGTAGAGAAACTTGTGCCATTGTGAGATCTTGAACTTCATCGATTAAAACAAAGTTCATTAAATCGCCTTTGTATTTTTCGGTCCTAAGCCTATGATGAAGATTAATTACAATATCAGCCATATCATATTCTCCCCTTTGCATCTTCATTTTTTCGTAGTTTTGAAATATATCGTATATAATTTCTCTTGTTTTCTTGCTCAAACTGCTCGATCCTCGGCTTTTAGATAAAGTACAGTAGTCCTCGTGACTCAACTTAACTGTGTCTGCTTCTTTAATGCTGCCTTTTATGTGTGACATTATTTCGGTGAAAACAAGATAAGAATCCAACTTTTTGATCAATCGGGAGTTAAAGCGAGGCCAGTATATCGAATCAAACCTTTCATAGTTCACTTCCTTCTTGAGATCAGAAAATCTCTGGATATAAGAATTACCTAATGTCAAATCAAGCATCAGCAAAAATTTGCGAAACGTTATCACAAGCGGATATAAATTGGACGGAATATCAGAAAACGAGTCTGCTGCATCATCGATATCTTCATCAATTGAACTAACCTCCCCTAGGGACCTGTAAGAGAATAAATTAAATTTGTAAGAGGACAAAATCTTCACTTGCTATGGACAAATAAAGAGTATCGTAGAAGAAGATGCATACCTTTTAAAACAAGTAACATGGTGTCTGATCTCTTGGCACAGTCCAGGACTCGAAGTCAAAAATAACTGGCGTAATACCGGTCTCTCACTAGACTCACTTGCATTGGAATAGGGACCATAAACTCTTTCAACAGCCACATGGTGTAATTTTTCATTTCGAATCATCTTAGTCGTAAGAACTGTAGTTTTTCCCGTGCCTGATCGACCAAATAGAAATGTACTCCTAGGGAAGTTAACTATGTTACGTTGTTCTTCAGTTAACTCAAACGGAAGATCCACTTCGATAGAATCGCAGCTGGAAAGCGTGTAATCTGGTGTAATGCTGCAGAACTTCATCAACAAAGTACTCTCCTCAATCATTGAGTTTTGAGCAGCATCATTTTCATCTACAGAAGGAACTAAATCACCCTCCTTTGTGTTATTAGTACCAACACTCTTAAATTTTTGGATATTCGCACTTCTCGGCCAGCTCAAAGGAAACTCTATTTTCCTGTTCACAAAGACAGAAGAATTAAGGTTAAAGAATATAGTCATAGTTTTGAAATGCAGTTGCAATATATAGGTTTTGAAGGCCTTAACAACCGAAGCATGGATACCATCAAGGCTGCATTGGCCACAAATGTAAGCAATTTTAAGAATCGTAACGCAACTGAAATTTAAAACCGAGAATAATGAACCTACCCATCAAAACCTTTCTCTTTGCAGAACACAAAATATTCATCAGTGTATCTTCTGAATTCACAATCGAGGCGCTTAGCCAATTTTGGAATATCTTCTGCTGACACTAAGTCCCACATTTTGAGAACCTGAATGTGGCCCCTCAAATCATTCACAATCTCTATTGAACAAATAATGTAGCGAGTTTCAACCTTAAATTGCTTAAGAATCTTCGATGAATTTTCACAAACAATTTCTATACTATGCCCTCTTGGCCTCCATCCATTAGCAAGTCTTTCTAAAACATTTATGACCGAGTTTTTGCTCTGTTGAGTACGTACCCTTTTGAATGATCTACGGAATTTCTCACTGAAGTGCACCTGCAGAATTGAAGTTCAAAGATTTATTATAATCACAATCTACTTGTATCAAGTATGAAGTTTATAGCAGCATCTATAATATACCTTCCACATAGTATTTCTGAAAATGACACTACTTGTATCAAGCAAATCAATCCATCGATCTAACTCTTTTATGGAATCAAAGATAGCCTTAGCCATTTCAGTGTCTCGATCCGCATGAAAGAAAAATCCACGATTCTTGGAATCAAGCACCAAACTCTTCCAAACATTGTCATTGCTTGCCAAGGCCCTTTCATTGCCCAAAATCCATAAACAATACCTAGCCCTTGTAAGAGCTACATTAGTTCTTTGAGACGATGAAACAAACTGAAGCGAAGTCTTGTAATTGGTTCTAACAGTTGATAATATAACAATGTCTTGCTCACCACCTTGGAAACCATCGATTGATTTCACATTCACATTAAATCCGTCATCGACAATATTATTCATCCTTGCTAGTTTCTCTTGAATTTTGAGAACCTGTCCAGCATATGGAGAAACTATGCCGATCGAAAGTTTCTCCTTTGTAGCTAGCCATGCTGCAACACAGAAAATGTTAATACTACATAAATCATATGTGCTTAAAAAATGTGACATTACCTATAGAAATTAGAGACAAAGAAAATTAAATTATTCTATAAAGTTTAGAGTACTACATACATAAATGCATCATAGGACAAACCTTTATGTAAATTCTTCAGTATTGTCACGACGACAGCAACTTCTGCCATATTCTTGAAACTTCTTCCATCATCATCATATTCCTCTCGTCCCCCGGCTACATTTATAAAAGAATAGGGACCAAACATTGGCCCAGGAAGATATTGCTTGCCGTAATTTCTTCCAACATTTGGAGCATCGCGAATTTTGTTACTATAGAAATATGAATTCGGAAATGAACTTATTTCCGGATGCATCCTATGCTGCACGTTGAGAAGGTTTTTTTGGCTACCGAATAAACTCAACCTCTCAAATAGGCTTCGCCCATAACCAGCTTCAGTACAAACCTTACAAAAAGAACAATCACAAATGAGAAATAAAAACGGATTCGATAATCAATATGAAGAATTCATAAATAGAAAAATAAGTATATATATATATGCTTACATTACTTCTGACCATAGCTGGCAGTTGACACTCATCACCAACAAGAATGGCGTGTCTGATTCCCGGAAGTTGTAAAGGTATTATCGATTCACACTCTTTAAGTTGAGCCGCTTCATCGATCACCAAAAGGTTCACCGGTTTCATCGAAACCTTGTGAAGCCTAAAGGAAGTAGAAGTTGTGCAAAATATTATCGATGCATTTTCATAACAAAATTTTCTAACTGACTTGTAATCAGTTAACCTTTTCAACTTGAGTCTGTCGAGTGAATCTTTTGCAGTTTCTAAAGCAATTAAACGTTGAATTCTCTTCTTGAACATTTTTTGTGCAGCAGCATTCTTAAAATACCATGAAGAATCCTCTGGTATTTTGAGATCACCAAAAAGTGTCTTCAATTCTTCAGAAGACAAATTCTCTTGACACAACATTTCTCGAAACGATTCAATTGTCTCACTTAAACACACTAAGTTCCTATAGTTATGTTCTAAAATGAGACACATTGGTAAATGAGTGTATAACAATGAAATACAATCTTTCAGTTGGTTTGCTCTAGAACAAAATTTCTCTCTCAGAAACTCCAGAAACGATTTTGGCGTAATGCCTGATTTCTTCAATCTTATGACCTCATTCACAAAGATGTGATAATCATAAACACAATATTTAAGAAGATTAATCATTGATTCAAAACAATGTCTCCATCCAGTATAAAGCGATAAACATTTCCTGAGCTGTTGCACACGGCTATCCAAAAATATATCTTCGATATCTTCTCCACTAATATCAAGCCTTTCTTTATTTCCCAACAACAGCATGTTACCTTCCGAACATGACAGATCCCCATTTTTTCTACAAAGTGACTCTCTAACAATGTTCAACACACGCGAAGCAACTTCCTTGATCGCAACATTTGTTGGTGTGCAAACAAGGATTCTATATTTCATTTTCATTAGAACATAAAGCAATGTTCCTAATGTCTTTGTCTTTCCAGTCCCAGGAGGACCCCAAATAAGCTTTACAGTAGAGTTGTGATTGCAATGAATGCCAGAAAGACAATCACGAATCGCATTGTTTTGCGATTCATTCAACCCTACTGATAATCTTCTATACGAACAATCCTCCCATAATGCATCAGAAATAGAGGTACAGCCACATATTCCCTTGACCTGTTATCCATCATACATTAATCAGTTCTATATACATAACTTTACAATTTGACAAAAATCGGTTAGGTATACATAGTCTGAAGAACCGACACTGACACTTGACACGACACTGACATCCACACGACACCAGTATGCAAACACAAGTGTTTATGTCATGTCATTGTTGGATATTCGGACACTGCTTCAATATAAGAATAATGGAAAGATGCTAAAATAAATCTGAAAGAAGAAAAAAAAGTAGAAATCAAGATACTTACGACATCATCATCGGTGCATAAGATTTGTTTGAATAGCTTCAAATTACCACTAGTCATGTGAAGACCAGTCCAGATTTGTCGATAAGAGGCAACATTTGTCAAGAAAACAATATATAGAGATTTATTTCTTAACTCATCAAGGTCAAGATCTTTCGATGCAGTCACTTTAAAACAAACAGAATCAATATTCTCACCATCATTCTCATCTTCTAGATTCCGAATTGACAAAAAACACCACATTCTTCCGAATCTTTGCAAATCGTTTGCTGATTCCGGTTTACAATCAGCCAAAACCAAAACATCTCCAGGTAATGTTTTGTATGGTTCTCCACGATGAATAAACCTGTTTTCCCAGTGGTCGATTTTCAAATCATACAGTTTGTTTTTGAATGGTTTGTCCATTTCATTATTATTTTTCTTATTAAATGGTTTGGCTGCCAATTTAAGTCCAACTACTCTTCCATAAGGTGCTCGGTAAATGTGTTCCATACTTGAGCACAGGGTCGCTCGAGTTTCTTCTAATACAAGGTATTTGTATGATCCAAGATAATGATCAAAAGACTGAAATGATAGTCCAATCTTCTCAACCTAAATGAAAGAAAATAGATAGACTCAAAATTATTGGTCGCAATTTAAAACTATGACCGTGATCTTACACGAATAATATGAATTATATATACTCAAAAGTCATTAACCAATCTAGACAGTCAAATCAAGATCAGACGACTCGTGTTCTGACTTTGTATTTTGAAACCAATATACCAAAGTAAAAATGTGCATTCTTTTAGATTATGTGAATGCATCAAATGTTTGATTATCTTACTACACGGAATCCAAATCCTAAACGCGATATACATTGTATTAGCAGAGTCATAATCATTAATCACTTTAAAGATTAAGAAAGTTGCATAGAGTCAAACAGAAGAATATATAACATAAAATATAAGAATATAGTACCAACCTTTTTCTTGAAGAATTCTTCATCTAAAATATCATCAATAGACCAAGAAAAAATGAAATCCATGAAGCCATGTTCATTGTAAATGGCTCTCTTATCACTTGAACTTTCTCCTTCCTCCATTGCTCTCTTTTTTCACTTGATCATAGACTAACAAAATGCATGCAATGGAAAATAAATGTGTAATAAGAAATCTCTTGAGATGGAGATTCTTGTAACTGCAATGATCACTAAAAAGGTTTTGGTTATAAGAGCAATAATTGGTTTTTCTCAGAACAACAAAGACATTTTCTTGGTTTCTTTTACAATAGTCTTGAGAAGTTCCTTAACTGCAGACTTTAACTTCCTTAACTCTGCGATTTATTGTAAGTAAGTACTAGTATATAAGAAACCAAAAGTAATTCTTCCCCCGTTTCTAATATATAAGAAAAAATTACTCATTTTTCTTGTCTTAAATTATAAGAAAAAAATCAATTTTTATTTTTTTTATTTTTTTAATCTTTTTTAAGAATTTCTTTTACATATTCTTGTGAATCTCACATTTTTCTATAATTAATGACCAATAAAAATTATTTTTACATCATACTATAAAACTTATTCCAAAGAAAAAATAAAAAGTCATGCTCCAAATTAATTGCTTATTTTTTTTAAGTGAAGTGATTTTTTTTTCTTATAAATTATTTGGGCTTTGACTATTAAGCAGTATAGAAAATTTGAATTCCTTTTATAAAAATAAAATAAAATTGAATTCTCAAATTGTGAAAATAATTTGCTTGAAGATGATATTTTTTTATTATGTTAAGAGTAATCTAATAAAAAGATATGACTTCTTAAAAAAAAAAACATTGAAATTTTTATTTAATTGTTAGATGTAAAATTTCAAATATTTTGTTCTCATAAACAAATGTCAAAGGCAAGTCAAACTTTATGAGAGATCAATCTATATACAAAACAAGTCAAATATTTAAGATTAGGGTTATATGTCTAGTCGGAGATTATTTTATCTGTTGTTATTTAAATATTGAGTTCTTCTTTTTATGCCTCCCGAGTCTTTCACATGTTCGCCTCTATTTTAAAAGTTTCATTACTTAAGTAGCGAGCTCAGTTCACATACGAAGTTTTTTTTCTTCTAGATTTTGCGCTCCCTGAATTCGCTACTTAAGTAGTGAGGAGTTATTTTTAAAATTTCCAAGACCATGCGAGAAACATCCAACGGGCGTGAAAAGAAGAAGAGTACATTAGATTAGCTAAGAAGCAACTTTCCCATCCAATCCAAATTTCCAAAAAAATCAAACTCCCCCTACCTCTTATTATAACTCTCTCTTATTGTAAGAACCTCTAACAAAAATTATGGGTATTAATAATTAAAAAAGTTAAAATAGTACTTAACAATTTATCAAAAATTGTATTACTTTTACATATTTATCCTTATAATTATTGATGTGATGATCTTTATGCAAGACTGAACAGGTATATCATATATCAAGCTTAACCTTAGTAGGAGTAAACTACTGATCGTGTGTTGAATGGAAAATTGTATAAAATCTTTTGAAGCAAAATCTTTTGATAATTTAATTTGCTGATTATCATGTCAAGAGAAATAAATATTATCCCGAGCACTGGATGAAATATTGTTTGTGACTTTGTTGTATCTCCATACGTGTGGCCTAGCTTGTTTTGTTTCTTATTTTTATTATAAATAAAAAAAAAATCTAGTGATGTTAACCACATGGTGGGATGTGCAACCCCTCCATCTAGTGATGTTCTTAGTTGTTTTTTCTTATTGTTGTTTCCTTTCGACTACAAAAGAAAGTGTTGGCTGAGTTTACTTTTCAGATTAGTTTGAATAATTGATGTATTTGTTCTCTCTTTTTCTAGCAATTTTTTTATAATTATTTTTGTCTTATTTCTCTTTCGGCTTCAAAAGAAACCATTGGCTGATCATAAAAGATTTATACTACTTCATCCTTAAACAAAAGTTTATTTTTCAAATTCATTAACGAAGTATGATGATATAAATGATTTTTATCCACCAAAAATCTTATAAGAACGATAAAAAATTATTTAATATATTCTAAAAAAGTTTATCCTGTGCTATTTTGCAATGTCTTATCCACTAATTATCTTTTGTAGTAAAAAGACACTTATATTAAAATATGTGCATGTTTATTTTGCTAAGAAAATGAAATTAATAGTTATTTTGTTTAGATTTTTGAAGAAAACCATTTTTAATAGAAGGGAGAAAATAATATAATCTATAGCGTATATGCTTACAAAAATATGTTTAAAAAAACCATATTAATAAAAATAAACTATTTTATTATATATAAAAAAACAACTATTTTAACATATACGATTTTCAACTTGAACGTCTTTCCAATCATCATTTATAGTAGCCTAGGGGGTAGGATTTCACCTTTTTAAGGTGAATAAGTGGGAATACCAGGATTCGAACCTTAGTCCCTGCATATAACATGTAATATTCCTACCAACTGAGTTATGATCATGAAAACATTTATACTATTTTTAAAAAGTATGAATTCTTATGAGTTGTAAATGTTTTTAGTAAAAAAATGATTTGCAAATGTTTATGTGACCTACTAAAGGTGTTAAAGGGGCATATTAAAATATTGTTGTATTTAGGAGACATTTAATAATTATTATAATTAAAAAAAAATCTTTTTATAACTCTATATAAGTGCTAAAAATTATTTAATAATATATGGAGGAGAACATAAGTTTTATAAATTAAAAAGTGATAAAATCACATTCTATTTGTTACATGCAAAGGTTGGAAAATATGGTTAAGATTATAAAATTTGTTTTTGCTATGATTATCCTTAGTTCCCTATTTCTTGTTGCAATTGAAGCAATCCCTGCTTGTAAGAATTTTTTATCTCCTTTGAAAATTTCCTTCTTTATTTCATGCACAATATTTCATCTCATTTTAGTAAAATTAATTCTTTTTTCTCTTTTTATATTACAGTGAAAGATCAATGTACTTACGATGGTGATTGTATACGGCAAGTTAATTGCACACATCCTACTCGAGCAAGGTGTCGTAAGAGGATGTGCGAATGTTATTAATAATCAAGCTCCACACATTATGAGTGGTCGACCTAAGCGAATAAAAAAACACACTGCTAGAATATTTTATGAGGTGTTATTTAGTTATTTGTAATGACATTAAGTAATTTAATTTTCTCTTAGCTTTTAAAATTTCACGGACCTTGTGTTGTTATGTACTATAAGATGATGCTATTGAAATGAAATAAAGCATCAAAGAATATTATGTGTTGTATACTTTTCTCTTAATATCAATTCAGGAATATCTCACTTTCTTTCCTACCCTCCCACTTATATTAAAATATCTTATAGTTAGGATGAAAATTTGTTAGTTTTAACAATCTCAGAGGCATCAAATAACTAAGATAAGACCTTATTCCTTGAAATAGTTAGAGAACGTGAAATAGTTAAGAAGATTCGAGGACGAAATTCTTTTTAGAAAATTAGAATGTAACAACCGATACAATCACTAATAGAGAGTATTTATGACTCAAACCAATTCATTTTCACTCATTTTTTTTATTCAACCCAGAATGAAATGAAATTCTGCTAGTCCTTTCTCTTCTCTCCCAATTATTTATATCATTTTTAAAATAAAATAAAATATAAAACAAATAGACCGAATATATATCAAAAACCTTTATGTTTTCTTATGTTTGTGGCTGTTACAGTTAGAGCTGTAAAAACGGGCTGGGCTATCGGGCCGGCCCTTTAGCCCTATAGTTTTACACGGGTCAGACACGGGCTGGGCTTCAAAAAAAATTAGTGGGCCTTATCGGGCTGGCCCCCTGGGCCTATCTTTTTCATGGGCCATAATGGGCTGGCCCCACGGGCTTTTGGACCGGCCCCTTAAAGAATTTTAAAAAATATATAAAAAATTTTCTAAAAATAGTTTTAGCTAAAAATAAGAAATTTTAGTTACCATAAAATCTTTAGATAAAATAAGTAACAAAAGATGAGATTTGTTAGTTAGGAGATAATTATTAAGCCGAATTTGTTATGATTATCTTTATTTGAAAAAAAAAAACAAATTTGTTATGATTATCTATACTTGAAAAAAAATAATAACTAATTTGTATGCGATAGATATGTAGTTTTATTGTCCATTGAATTTTTTTTAAAAAAAATTGTCATTTTTTTATAGAAAAAATATGAAAGTTTGTCGGGCCGGCCCATCGGGCCATGTAGGCATTTGTTTATTGGACCGGGCTAGGTGGGCCGAGTCTTGGGCCTTAACGGGCCGGCCCCACTTAAGTCCCTTTATATGTCTTGGCCCTCTGGGCCGAGGCGAGCCGGGCCGACTCTCTTGACAGCTCTAGTTACAGTTACATACTACAATTAAAATGAAAATCAATGCATGTATTTGACCTAACATTAGTCCAAGTACATGCATTGGTTTCCGTGTTTTTATTTATCTCTTTTCTTTTTCTCTTCTACCAAGCAAGGCCGAAGAGAAGGGAGTCGGGACCTTTATGTGTTTGAGTTTATCAGTCATGACCTTTACAGCAGAACCATCTCCAGTAAACTTATCAGAAATAAAATCCAACCAGGGTATGGATGCACTTACGGTTTCAAAATACAATAATAGGAAAACCAGAGTAATTTCCACAAAATAGATTGGGAGTGTTTGAGTACAAATCCTAGCCAAAACAATCATTAATCATACTTAGTAGTACTTACCTACCAACATAACTTCGAATACCGTGAGCCATTTTCATCAGAACCGGAAGATTGAGACAAAAATTTTAATACAAGAAATCTTAAACGTGTAAGACTGGCAAAGATAACATCGGAGTCATGAATCAGGCACCGTTCATCGGAGTACTTATAAAAATATGTTTAACAAAAACCATATTAATAAAAATAAACTATTTTATTAGTAAAAAACAACTAATTTAACATACATGATTATATTTCTACCAATTGAACTATGCTCACGAAGACACGTTTATACTATTTTTTTAAAAGTATGAATTATTAAGATTTGTAAATGTTTTTAGTAAAAAAAAATGATTTGTTGTACCAAAAAAAAAAAAAAAAAAAATGATTTGTAAATGTTCATGTGACCTACTAAAGGTGTTAAAGGGGCGTATTATTAACATATTGTTCTATTTAAAAGACATTTAATAATTATTATAATTTTAAAAAGTCTTTTTATAACTATATAAGTGTTAAAAACTATTTAATAATATAAGGAGAACATAAGTTTTATTATAAATTAAAAAATGATAAAATCACATTCTACTTGTTACATGCAAAGGGTCGGGTTATTGTCCATAAGGGGTCCTTATGGACCGTCCATAAGCTTAGGCCCATTAGCACGCTACACAGCCCATTACTACCCTACACCATACTTTTTCTTCATACACCCCCATAAGTGAGGGAAATTTTCTCACGCACCCCTCAAATTTCTCGCGCGCCCCCATATTTCTCGTGCACCCCCAAATTTCTCGCGCACCCCCCAAATGTCGTGCGCCCCCCAATTTTTTTTTTTTTTTTGTTTCTTCCTCTCCAAATTTCTAGCCAAAACCATTTTGTTGTTGGAATGGTTTCCAGGAATTGTACTCCAGAACCATTAAGTGCATAAAATGGTTTCAGATATTTGCACTCTTAGATTTGAACAAGGTTGGGCAAGGCCACTTTACAGTCACTAGTTTGGGGCAGGCAGAGCATACAGCAAGCAAAATGGTTTTGCAAGTATTGACCTCTAGAAAGTGTAAAGAGAGCATTTTCTAGAAGTCACCCCAACCCACCATTCAATGCCAACAAATCAAGGGAGTTGAATGAATTTAGCTTCACTTTGTCAATACCAAACCAATGGGAATCCAGTCATTCTAAATCTAGATGCGCAAGTAAAAGGTTTTAGTTTTAGCATGTCATCATTATGTTAAATTAATTTCTTTTGACAAACTTTTTCATTTGACGGATTCTTTTGACAAACTTCATTGTTAAATTATTAATTAACGTGTACTAACAAGTAAATATCTGAAACAAATGTTTGTACTCCAAAACCATTTTGTTGTTGGAATGGTTTCCAGGAGTTGTACTCCAAAATTCTCGCGCGCCCCCCAAATCATGCTAAAACCATTTTGCATTGGGAATGGTTTCAGATATTTGCACTCTAAAACCATTAAGCGCATAAAATGGTTTTGGAGTACAATGCTATAATTATGCACTTAACATTTTTTTCCCTCCCCACAGATTTCTAGCCAAAACCATTTTATGCACTTAACACTTACAATACTAGCCTTGACCCTTTCCAATAATTTTCAACATGACAAAATTATGAAAGTGGTTATAATTTATGAGTTGAGTTATGACCCAAAAATAGAAAACAATCAACAATCCTTACCCAATGCACTTAATGGTTTTGGCTAGAAATCTGGGGGGAGGAAAAAAAAAATTTAAGTGCATAATTATAGCGTTGTACTCTAAAACCATTTTATGCACTTAATGGTTTTGGAGTACAACTCCTGGAAACCATTCCAACAACAAAATGGTTTTGGCTAGAAATTTGGAGAGGAAGGAACAAAAAAAAAAAAATTTGGGGGGTGCACGACATTTGGGGGTGCGCAAAAAATTTGGGGGGTGCACGAGAAATATGGGGGGTGCGCGAGTACTTTGGGGGGTGCACGAGAAATATGGGGGGTGCTAGTAAGTTGGGGGGCGCGCGGTTGGGGGTGTGTGAATAATATGGGGGCGCGCGAGTAAAATGGGGGGCTCGTGAGTAAAGCTGTTGTGTTTTGATTGGCTTATGGACCATCCATAAGGATTGTCCTTATGGACAATAACTTTTGTCCATGCAAAGGTTGGAAAAATATGGTTAAAATTATCAAATTTATTTTTGCTATGATTATCCTTATTTCCCTATTTCTTGTTGCAATCGAAGCAATCCCTAGATGTAAGATTTTTTATCTCCTTTGAAAATTTCCTTCTATTTCGTGCACAATATTTCATCCCATTTTAGTAAATTAATTCTTTTCTCTCTTTTTACATTACAGTGAAAGTTCAATGTGTTTATGATGGTGATTGTACACGGGCAATTAATTGCCTATATCCTGCTCGAGCAAGGTGTCGTAAAAGTTTGTGTGGATGTCATTTGGTAGGCCTAAGAGAATAAACAAAGGAAAATGCTAATTTGCAAGAAACTAACGAAAAAGAAAGAGAAGAATGAATCCTAGCCCTACAATTCCATCATAACCTCCCCCATGATTTCCTCTAAACTTCCTATTTTATAGCAATTTTAGTTTTTTAAAAATAATATAGTACAATTCTTGCATTTCATGTACTTTTTCTCCCGTAACATATATCATTGCTCATAAACAAATACTCTGCTAGAATATTTTGTGAGCTGTTATTTAGTTATTTGTGATGACACCTACTAATTTAATTTTCTTTTAGCTTTTAAAATTTCACGGACCTTGTTGTTATGTATTATAAGATCATCAAAGAATTAGAATATTATCATTATGTGTGTTGTATGTTTTTCCCTTAATATCAATTCAAGAATATCTCATTTTCTTTCCTACCCTCCCACTTATTAAAATATCTTTAATAGTTAAGATGAAAATTAGTATTTATGTTAATTCTAACAACCTCAGATGCTTTGTTTCCTTTTAAAAGATATGAAAATTTAGAAATTCAGGAATTCTTTGCCCTCTTTCATTAGGGTAGTGTTCGGGAGTACTTGAGTTCAAATCCTAGTTGAAACAATCGTTGATCAAATTTTACTTAACTACCAGCATAACTTTGAATTCCCGTGAGCCGTTTCTCCCGAGAACCAGAAGAATTTTAATACAAGAAATCTTAAACGAGTAAGACTAGCAATGACAACATCAGAGTCATGAAATACATAAACTAAGAATGCCTTTTTTCTTTTTGATAGCAATTTATTCCATCTTCTCATCATTCTTCGTCGGCAACCTTTGTTTTATCTGGCACATCAAACAATTCCTGGATATATATGTCTCACTTGGCATCTTCTCATCCTCCACCACTAGCCTGATCTTAACCGTTCATCGCTCCAATGGAGAAATATCTGCCCGATCCGATCATTTTATTAACTGTCATACGAGGCATATACTTCCAACGATAAATTAACTACATTAACATTGAAGAGGGACTAGCACATGAAAATAATAAACTGCAGACGACAAAATCATAACCAACCATTACGACTTTAGGAACAAAAGGGTCAAGCAGGATTCAAACTCTGATAAATAACATAACTACTAATTTACGAGTTACCTATAAAAAAGCTTCAGAGTTCAGACAGCATGCATGTTTCAGCCAAAATTAGAAAATTTTAAAATTGTAAGCCACGGCCAACCCCCCAAAAAATAGGAAATGACTGAAATACACCTGGCCGTTAAATAGGAAGTGGCTCACCTGTGTATTTTTTCCTAGTTCCGCTAACAGGCTTATAAGATTTCTTATAATCTTGGCAATGTCAATTACTGTACCATTAAGTTCAATAAATTCAATTTTTTGACACAAATGGAGATAAGAAGCTGATAGTCTATATCTCTCAAAATGGTCAAACTTATATCCACAAGAAAAACATACAATCTATTACCAATATTTTATCAGCCTTTGATGATAGTCCGAGGAAGCAGCAGAATAATCCAATTAGAGTCACCTACTTAGACATAGCGCTCATCTACTCCTGAACAAGAGGTGTTCCCCGGTCTGCATTGACTCGGATGATAATGGAACCCTAACCTCTTTTCATGCCATTCTAGCCTCTTAATCTGTTGAATGTATCATATCACGTTAGTACATACGTTAAACTAAAATATTATACTCTTGTTAATGAAATAGTTCAAAACAGGAGTGAAAAAGCAGTAAATGTGACTCACATTTTATCAGGCTTGGATTTGTTAGCGTTATTATTTCGTTCAGATCGGTCCAAGTTCTCTGCTCTTGGTATTCTCTTTGATATAAACGCAGCCTCCACTATTCTTCCACCTGCCTCTAAAGCAGTTACCAGATCATTGAGACATATCAAATCCTGATGCAAACCTTTCTCCACCAATTCATAGCATAAACTAAATGCTTCAGAAGCCTTGTTGATCTTGCAAAGATCAAGAATAACACTATTACACAAATCAATGTTGATATTTTGATTATTTTTCAAACAAAAAACCAACATTTTGCATGCTTCTAATGTCCTTCCTTTGTTGCGAAGAAATTGAACAACTTCATCCATTTTAACACAGTATCCATTTTTATAAATCAACTCGTTAATTTTGAATGCTTTGTCATGAATTCCACGTACAAAAAGTAGCTGTAAACACTTAGTTGAAAGGTTTATGTTTTGTCTGATATTTCTCTCCAACATCATGACAATAACATCGGCAGACTCGTTAACACAACCCTTTTCCAAAAGTCCAGAGAGTATAGAATGCCATGTCTTTGTTTCTGGTTGATAAGAGCTCTTTAGCATTTTCTCTAGTGTATCCTTTGCAAGTAGAGGCTTATCCTTCTGAAGCAAACCATCGATCAAAGAGTCATAAATATCAACAATGGGAATAAAATCCCTTCTCAGCATCCATATTAAAAGCCCATATCCATTTTCAAATGCACCTTCTTTACAGTGCCCCAAAATCACTATCTTGTATGATAGGGGATCTTGTGTTCCCCTTTTCATTAGCTGTCTGAGTAGTCTTTCGGCCTTCTTTGTTTTCCCATGTTCACACAAATACTGAAAAATACGCCTATAAGAAGCAGCCAGCGGCTTTGGGCCATAATCATGTAACAAAATTTCCTCCTCAAATAACTCATCCAAAAGCCTTTCTGCCTTATCATAGTCCCCTTTCAGACATAAATTTCGTATCAGAACACTGTATGAGGCTGAATCTGCTGAGAGCTCTAATTTTTTCATGTTTTCGAAAATCTTGAATGCTTCATCAAGGTTTCCAGCACTACAATGTGAACTAATCAGTGTATTGAAAGTACATGCATCTGGAATAGATCCACCATCGCCTTTCATTTGTTCTAAAATATCTTTCATTTTGTCCCACTTGTTCGACTCACAAAGTCCTTTTATGAGAGTATTATAGGTAAATATATTCGGCTTAAGCCCTCTACCATTCATCTCTTCAAGAATAACCAAGGCCTCATCGAGTTCTTGTTTCATACAATACCCTCGAATCAAAGTCGTATAAGTAACAACATCAGGACTCAAATCTTTGCATTTCTTGCTCATACCATTCACCAAATTATGCGCCACCTTAATCTTCCCTGCTCTACACAACCCATCAACAAGCGTGTTATAAGTAACAACATCCGGATCACAATTAAATCTCGTCATTTCTCTAAAGAAATGAAACCCTTCATCAACGCTAGAATTCTTACAAAACCCTCGAATCAAAATGTTAAACGTGTAATCATCCGGCGTAACACCATACGTGTTAAGCATTTCATCATACACCTCTTTAGCCATATTTGTCCTACCCCTTCTAAGCAAAACTAACAAGACACTATTAAACGTAATCACAGACGGCGAAACACCAATAGATTTCATAGTCTCAAAAAGCTTCATAGACTCTTTAAACAATCCAGCTTCACCATAACTCCTAATTAAGCTATTAAAAAACTTATCTTTAAGCTTAACTTCACCATTAGACCTTTTCTCAATAGAAAATAGAAAATTCCTAGCTACATTAAGATTCTTCTCACGACCCAAAATTTGTAACATCATAAAATAGGATTGAGGATTATGAGAGAAACCCTTTTCATGTACCCAATTGAAAAACATAAAGGCCTTTAATGGTACCTTAATATGACGAAGTGTTTGAAGAACAGTGGTTTTGGAAAGTGAAGTTGTGAATGATGATAACAACCCATTTGACCAAGGTTTGAAATTTATGAGATTAACCATTGTTTTAGCTGTTTTGCTTGAATTTCTTGATCTGGGTTTTTCATTTTGAACAAGTTCTTCTTCTTCTTGTTGTGGCTGTTCAACTCCATTGTTGACAATTTGTGTTTGAACAGAACAAAAACACCTGAAAATGTTGGTTGGAGAAAAAGTGATTATTATTATTATTATTATTATTATGAAGAAAAGTGATTATGGAGAAAAGGAGTAGATTAATGAGAAGTGTACCTGAGAGAAGAAGATGAGTTTGAAGTGAAGTTGGAAATTGAAATGAGACATTGATTTGATGATATAGCTCGAAAATGCATGTTTGTGTGTCTTAGAATTCAAATGGTTTTGTCACAGTCGTTGGATTGATGAAACTAGTTGTGGTATCCATGAAGTAGCAATTGCTGGAGAATGACAACATAAGGGTTTTGTTTTGTCACTTGCTTTTGCTTAGGGAAATTATATCGGCGGCTAGTCCTCCCATTTTTAGAAATAAATAAAGGAAGATAAGTTCGTCCCAAAATAAATGACATAATTTTGATTTAGTATACTATTCATTTGACCTATTTTGACCATATTTTTTTACTAATATATACATGCAAACATTATCATATGAGATCTTGTTTGATTTGTCTCGACGAGTATTTTCAAAATATACAATTTTTATAATTTTTAATAATAGATAATTAAAGATATTAGCGATCAAAGTTGTACATTGGTAAACATAAACGAAGTCAAACAGGTCATTTATTAATAATACTCCCTCCGTCCCATTTTAAATGACTTTTTTTGACTTAGTGTACTATTTATTTGATCTGATTTGACCTTATTTTTCTACTAATATATACATGCAAATATTAGTATATGAGATGTTGTTTCATTTGTCTCGACGAGTACTTTCAAAATATATCATTTTTATAATTTTTAATAATAGATAATTAGAGGATATTAAAGATTAAAGTTGTGCATTGGCAAACGTGTCAATGGTCAAACAAGTCATTTATTTTGGAACAAAGGGAGTACATTATGCAGTGGTTAAACATATAAAAAAGAAAATTCTGTCTTGAAATTCGTATATTCAACATATTAAAAATATAAAAAGTTATCTTTAATGATATTAATTTTATGTTTTATTTCTATTTTTTATATGTTTAATAAGTGTACCGGATGTGCCTTGTGCACTGCCTTTGTGTGCACTGTTTATATAAACTTTGATAATTTTTTTAGTAAGGTATAAAGTAATTTTCATGGCTAATGCTATGATGGATCTCACAAGTGGTTGATATTACTAGAATGAATACATATTTTATAAAATTTATTGTTAAATTAAAAGTTTATATTATATAGATCATTTATAAGAAAAATTAAAAATGATTTGATATGTTATTAAGATCTATCAAAATTAACAATATTTAATAAAATCTCATAAACCATTAATTTTAAAAGGTCTTAATAAATAACATATCCAATGATTTTCAATTTTTCTAAATTTTTTTATGCATGATTTATATGATATAAACTTTCAATCCAACGGTGGATTTTGTAAAAGTTGTATTCGTTATAATATTATTCATGACTGTTCCACTATGGATCACTTGAAGAAGTGGTCCATATTAGAATTTGCCAATTTTCAAATGGCAAATTTTTCATATTTTTTTATAATACACAATTAAAGATATTAATGATTAAAATTGTGCATCTGCAAGTGTGCAGTAGTCAAATGCTCTACACTTATTTATTTTGGGAAAGAGAGAGTATCAAATTAGACCTTTCACCAATCATTAGGACTCAGTTCGATCCCCGCAATTGTGATTGGAAGGGAGTTGGAATAATTTGATGTTAGAATTGACTTCCAAACTAGATTAGGCGATCTAATGGACCGACTATTTATGGTGAAAAAAAAAACTTTTTGTCAAGTTAAAACATTGGACATCTTGACATGTAATGTTAAACTGGTGTGTGTGTTTGTCCATGTCACGTTGCATGTTGACAAATTGGCAAGTGTATCAAAGTATCAAAAGTAATACTAAAATAGTGACATCGGGGGAACTCATTTTTAGGATCAAAAGTAATTCAGAATAACAACAAAGTAAATTTTTGTTTGAGATGGAGAAAGTGGATTGAACCTCTTTTATGGGAAAGTTATGATGTATAAGCCTTTTGTTTGTGCACGGTGCATAAATAATGAAAATTTCTCACGCATCTCCCAAATTTCTCGTGTGCCCCCAAATTACTCACGCACCCCCCAAATTTCTCGCGCGATCCCCAAATGTCTTGCGCCCCCCCATATTTTTTTTCTTTCCTCCCTCAGATTTCTAGTCAAAACCATTTTAATGTTGAAATGGTTTCCGAGGGTTGTACTCCAAAACCATTAGACGCATAAAATGGTTTTGGAGTACAACGCTATAATTATGCACTTAACATTTTTTCCCCTCCCCCTAGATTTCTAGGCAAAACCATTTTATGCACTTAATGGTTTTGGAGTGCAAATCTCTGAAATCATTCCTAATGCCAAATGGTTTTAGCATGATTTGGGGGGCGCGCTACAGGGGGTGCGCGAGTAATTTGGGGGCACAAGACATCTGGGGGCGCGTGAGAAATTTGGGGGGCGCATGAGTATTTGGGGGGCACGCGAGCAAAATGGAGGGTGCGCTAAGCAATTTTCCCTCATTTATGCATGGTGCATAAGCCAAATCTTATGCACCATAACCACACCCCCTCTTTTGGTTCATCCAATATCATCATGTTGATTGAACCTCTTATTGAATTGCTGCGCGCCACACGCCTTCTCCCGCGTGACATGCGCCATACAATCCAACTAGTTACGCACGACACGGTTCTTCCTTGCGTGACACGCCAATCAACATAATGCAACCTCTAATTTTCTTTTGGATTGCGTGCGACATGACTCTTCACTGCGTGTCATATCAACAAACAGAATGATCCTTCAATTTTGCACGCAATTGCGTGGCACGCGTGATGCTCGCACCACGCGCTACGAATTGGTAAAATCCTCCATTTTCCTTACTTTTCTTGCAACGCAAGCTAACTCATCTACTAAGGCAATACTTCACTAAATCTTGCCTCAAAACATACATATTTTCCTATATTTGCCTTGAAAACACTTAAAAAGACTTGTAATGACCATAAGTCATCATTGCATATATACACGAACCATTTTGATGGAAAATTATGTTTGTTTGTAGTTAAAATTGTTGAGTTACTTTATTGAAATCGTCAATGTATTGTGATTGTTTCTTCTCTACGACCAAAGACAAATATTGTGATGATTTATTTGAAAGTGTACAAAATCGTCACAAGTAATAAAGTAGTAAGTAAAACCGTCTCAACATCGTCTCCATAGGAATTGAGTTACTTTATTAAATATTGTAAATAATTATTTTTATTTAACATATACTATGTAGTACTATTTATTAATAGCACATAGTATATTTTTGTATCTACTTATGTTTTATTATAAGGTTAAATATGTTTTTAATCTCTACATTTTGGCGGACTTCTAAAAATAGTCCCTACAATTATTTTATTATATTTTTAGTCCCCCGTTTTAACTATTTCCAACATTGGTCCATACTGTAAAATTTTGGTTGACTAGATAGACGGAAAATGCGACATAGATGCCACGCAGACTTATTTAATGAAAACATTAAATGAGTATGTGTGGCACATTTTCCGTCTGTTCAGTGAACTAAAATTTCACAATAGGAACCAAAGTTGAAAACAGCAAAAACATGAATGAGTAAAAATCTAATTAAAAAAATGTAGACTTTTTAAAAAGTTCATCAAAATATAGAGAACTAAAAATATATTTAATTCTTTATAATATACATACAAGGTAAGATTAGGAGCGGCTAGGGTGAACAAAGACCCTCCATAAAAAACAAAGGTCATGTTAACTTGTGCCCTTAAGGTACATGTTAAGGTATCAAAAAGTAGAAAGTTGCATTTAATAGTACAAAAGAATTTAATGTTTAAAATGTACAATACACAATTTAAAAAAAAAAAACAAAGGTGAACAAAGACCCACCTTTAAAAAATGATAAATTACTAAAATATTCTTTGAAAATTTTATAAAATTAAAATAACATTTTGAAACGTAGTTTAGTGATACACATATTATGTCTGGTTGCGGGTCCAGTAGTCTAATGATTAGTGATACACATACTATGTTTAAGGTTGTGGGTTATACTCAAGCAACACCCTCACCAGATTTTTGGGTGAATAAAACACAATTTTTTTAGAGGTAAATATGTTTTTGGTCTTATAAAATATGAATATTTTAAGTTTAGTTCTTACTTAATTTTTATTATATTTTAATTTAATCTTCATAAAATTTTTCTTACATATAATATCAGTTCCTAATAAAACTAAATTTATGTAATTATCACTAAACTCTTAAATTTTTGAATGATTTTTATGGACATGTTTAAAATATCGTATAAACTTTATTTACAAATTTTTTTTTTTTTAACATGAAATGAATTAAAAATGAATTTTTTAATAAGCAAAAAGTTCAATATAAAAGTAACAAAAATTATGACCTAGAAATCAAATTTTGAGCTCGTTTTTTCTTGAGGAACTTTTTATGATGTTCTAAACATATATACCTGCGAAAAGTTATTAAAAGATACACAATAACAATAGGGGCCATAATTGAGTGCAGGAGATCTAATTTTTCAGGACTAAAAACTTAAGAAAAATTAAGTAGGGACTAAACTTAGAAGGTCACTATTTTATAGAAATTAACAACATATTTAACCTTTTTTTATTAGTTAAAAATGCACAATTTAAATATTTTTTCAATAAAGGCACGACTATTTTCAATTAAAAACAATTTTTTTTAATATACATGTAACATAATTATTAGTTCAAAGTCAATTATTAATGATTTCAAATTATTTAATACACGCAAAGTATTATTTAAGATATAAAATTTAATAAGGAGTTGCATGTTGCTTGGCACTTGGCAAGCACCTCATCATGGCTGGCTTAAATGTAATGTCGACGCAAGTTTTCATAAGGAGTTGAAAAAAACTAGTGTCGGTTGGTGTTTATAAGATCACATGGGTCGATTCATAGCAGTAGAAACTACTTGGATAGATGGATGTTGCTCCATAGTGGAAGGGGAGTCCTTAGTCTTACTTGAAGCTTTGCATGCAATGGAACAAAGAGGCCTAACCCATGTTATTATGGAGACGGATTCGAAAAGCGTTGTGGATACAATTTATCATTTCCATGGTGGTAGTTCGGAGTTTTGTTTTATTATTTCTCAAATTAATAATTTCTTATTGTGTAATCCAAACTTTAAAGTTAAGTTTATTAAACGGCAAACAAATATGGTAGCTCACACATTTGCTAGGGCGACCATTACATGGTCTCGTCGTTGTACTTTTGTATCCATACCTCTTATATTTTGACTTTGGTGAATAATGAAATGAGTTAAGCTTTTGATTATAAAAAAGAAAAGATATAAAATTTAATTTTTTGATGATGAACTTTATATTTACTAGCCGCCAAACGGGCACGTTCCGTGTCCGTTTGTGTGATCGATATTCTTTTTTTTTTTAGTGATCTATATTCTTTATTGTGCAAATATAATTAACTACTTAATCTGCTTTTTTATTGGACTTAGTTACATCCTTTTTTGTTGTGGCTAGTTATTAAGAAGAAAAATATATATATATTTTTTATTATAAAAAAACTGAAAATCGATTTTTATGTTAAAGTTATTTTTTAAGGGTAAAATAGGAATAATGAAAAAGCCATCCCAAAAATTTGTATCCCCTTTATATATTAGTATAGATTATGACTTAATTTATATATTTTTTTATACAATAGTATAAGTTATATTGTCCATCTGAATTTTTTTTTTGTAGTAGCGACTGTACACATGCAATGTATTTATCACTTAAGTCAATGCCGGGAGAAAATTGTCATCCCATAAAAAATGATACTGTACTATATAATGAGCAAAGTCAGCAAACCATTCCTCTTCTATTTATATGGACTTTCCCGTCTGTGACGTAAGATAAGGTTTAATTATGAGTAAACCATTTGTCTATTAATTAATTAAAATATTAAGTTTAAGTGGTTAATAAATTTCTCTTAAGACGAATTATTTGAGAAAATCCAAATTTATTTGCTTGTGAGAATAATTTTTAACCATATTTCACTCATATATTTTTTAAGACACTTTTAAATAAATACAGAACTTTATAAATATTTTTAAGATCTTTAATTCCGCTAATTTTTTTTATACTCTATAATTCCATTATTAAGGTTTAAAATTTTGATAGAGTAAGATATTTTTTTTAAAATCATTTATAAAGTCAAGAGTTTGTTTGAGAATAATATATAAAATTGAAGACTAATTTTATAATTTGCTCGTCTAATTTTAATGCATTTTTCCGGTGTAAAAATTTACGGGGACAAATAATATCAAAAGTGTACATAAGTATGATATTATAAGTAGTTAAAATAAAAGTCAAAAGTTTTTTTTTTTTACTAATTATATAAACAATTTTGATTCATTCAAATTCATATAGTATATTGATTATCCAATACAAATTATAAATCGCTAAAAACAAAAGGATGAATGTGCGAATAAATTCATAACATTCATATTAATGATATAAAACAACAAATTACTTAAACCTACATATTGACAATATTGAAGTGTTTGAAATATTCATGCATTCATATCTCTAGCTTTGACTACACCAAAGGTCATTGATTGGATATGCACTTGATTGGTATTAGTCTTTCAACTTGAAACAAATAAACACTGCACCAAGATGAGAAAACAAAATACACCGCACTAAGATGGAAAAACAAAATACACCACACTAAGACGGAAAATCAAAGCAAACAACATCGCACTTAAGACGACAAAATTACAAAAGATACGAAAGAAACACTAAATATATGTTGAAATCACACTTATTTATTTATTTATTGTCAGATAGCCTTGTAGCTTGAAAATCCACTCATAAGGTGAATAAATGGAGTGTCCAGAGATCGAACTCTGCTCCTACATATAAAATGCTATTGTCCCTACCAATTGAGTTAAGCTCTTGGGGACGAAATCACACTTATTTAACTAGCGAGTATAGTGATATACTTGAACGACCAAAACTTGACAATCTTTTTGACAACCCTCTTTTTCTTCTTCTTCCTCTTTTGCAACAAAAACAATAAAGTGAAAGGGGGAAGAGAAAGAATAAGAATATAATGAGAGTGTAAGAGAAAGAATAAGAAGATGCTGAATAGCTGGGTGGTCCAGGTAGTAAGACCCGCAGATAGGGCAGTGAAACCGTTGGTTTAGCCTAGTTGTATTTTTCTTTAAAACTCAAACAAAAATAAGGGGGAGGAGAGAGTCACATAGTAAGGTAAGAAATTTGAGAATAGAAATTTAGAGTCAATCAGCTTAAGCTATAAAGCATATTTAACTCAAAGATGTCTCGATTACTGAATAGAGCTTGGAGCAGTGTTAGTGGCAGGAGTAGTAGATCTAATAGGACTTTAGTTCCGCCTACTTCCTCTGATACTGAAGCAACCTTAAATCAAGATACTTTACAAAATCAGGAGTTAGAAGTACAAGAAATGGAAAATAAATTAATTAACTGGAATATGCCAGAAATTAAGTTAAATGAAATTTATAAGATTAGTACCTTTGATTTTAAAAGTCAAAAAATTATACATACTTTAGAACAAGCTAGGAATGTAAAGAATAAACAAGAAACTTTTACGCTATTAGATAAAAAATTATTAGACCAACATTATAAAGATGGATTTAGATACATTCACTTAGGTTTAGTTCAAGTGGCGGTTAAACCATTACATAAATTAGGATTAAATTCGCCCATATTACTAATTCTACGAGATTCTAGAATTAGAGACTTTCATGACTCTGTGATAGCCATGTTAGAGTCTAATCTCAATGATGGTCCTGTTTATTTTAATTGTTATCCAAATTACTCGATGAGTTTAGGTGATGAGATAACAAGTTAATCCTTAGTCATCTGCGTACAACATCAAAATGATAATTTTACAGAAGGAATATCTAATGTAGACATTATCACTAGGATAACCTATAAGGTTACAAATGTTAATTATAATTATAAATCTTTAAGATCTACGCCTAGAAATGAAACATGTGTTATAGAAGCCAATCTAAAGAAGTCTAACGTAATTACTCCTAAAATATTAACTATTTCCGAATTAAAAGAAAAAATTCCAGAAGAATGGATAATAGAAAATGCTACACAACCAGAAAAATTAGAAACAAGATCGATAAGAGATATTATTACAGATCAAAATGGAAATATTAGAATAAGAATGAACAGAAGTCAATCATTTAGATATAATCAGAGTCCCAGCATAGGATCTTCCTCTGCTAGACATTCTGTAGACTCTACTATTAGACTAAATTTAGCAGGAGTTAACTTTACTCCTACAATACCACAACCCCTTTATCAGGAAAGAATCAGTAGATCCCCGTCACCTACTGAATCACAAATATTAGGGATGATTAAAAAGGAAGAACCCTTTGAAATTGATAAAATTTGGATTAAAGAGGAATTCTTATCAAATTATAATAAAGATAAGCGTAAATGGTATTTTGATACCTTTCCCGAAACCAAAAGAGAATTATATCTAAAATTATTTTATCAGTTTTTAGAACATCACGAAATTAATATTTACTTCTTTACATGGTTTGAATTATATTGCTTGGACAAGAATATAATAAATCCGTACGCTAAAAAATTATTTCTAAATACTAAAACTAGAATGAACATTAAATGGAAAACTTCTAAAAAAGATATAGTTGAATCTATTCATCCACCTTTAGAAGCTTTTAAAATTACCCCTCCTAAAGAAAATATCGAAATAGAAGCCTCTCCTTTTAAGGCTATAATTAACCCAACAGATCAGAAGAAAGACATAAATAATGTTCATAGTCAATTAAACTACACTAATCAAATATTATACACCATGTCACAACAACTAGATAGAGTTGAGCAACTTTTACCTAGTGCAGTAGATGTTAGAATATCTGATCCTACCAGGCCAATTTATCATTATAATATTCCCTCAGATAAAGAAATTAAAGATTTAACCTTAGGATATAATCCAGAGCAAAAATTAGATGAATTGGTAGATAGATTAAAAGTATTAAACGTAGGATCAACCTCAGAAGTCAAAATTAATACTTTGTCGTTTGAAGAAGAAAACATTATTTCTCGAATTGATAAACCTCCGCGACCAAAGACTAGGAATTACTATCCTAGACCTTCCTTTGCTGATGTTCAGTTTGAGGAAAGAAATAGTTTCATTGGAGATAGTTACTCCGGAGACTGTATTATAGAATGGAACATAGATGGCGCGTCTGAACAACACATATTAAATATTATTCAGAATATGACTATGGCAGCAACTGCCTTTAAAATTAAAAAGAATTCAGATCGGAAAACAAAAGATATGCTAGTAATGGGATTTACAGGACAATTAAAAGGTTGGTGGGATAATATCCTCAGTGAAGAAGATAAGTTAAAAATTGATTCCGCTATTAAATCAGAAACAAATGAAGAAATCTGTGTTACAACCTTATTATATGCGATAACTAAATTCTTTATAGGAGAACCTTTAAAATTACAACAAAGGGCGTCGGACCAATTATTAAATCTATATTGTCCTACCATGTCTGATTATCGTTGGTATAAGGACATGTTTCTTTCTAAATTATGCCTGCGACCTGATGGAGCAGCTATTTATTGGAAAGAAAGATTCATTAGTGGTTTGCCTAGATTATTTGCAGAAAAGGTTAAGAGTAATATTAGACAAAATTATAATGGTGAAATACCTTTTAATTCTTTAACAATGGGAGAAATATCAAATTATATTGTTGAAACTGGTTTACAAATTTGTACAGACTACAAATTACAAAATAAAATCAAAAATGAAAAAGCAAATAATAAAAAAGAAATGGGATCGTTCTGTGAGCAATACGGAGCTATTCCTATGCGAGCTCCTAGTAATCCTAAAAGTAAAGAGAAGTCTCTTAGTAAAAATAAGAAAAAAATTAACAAGTACTATAAGAAAAATAGTTACCAAAAAGACAAATATCAGGAAAATAAGAAATTTTATAAAAATCCAAGAAAAAAGAAGAGTAAAAAACCCTACCAACAAACTAAAGACATTAAATGTTATAAGTGTGGTCGATTCGGGCATTACGCTAATGACTGTAAAGTCAAAGAGAAAATTCAACAAATTAGTGATTTAAATATATCAGAAGAATTAAAACGAAATTTAATTCGTACCTTGGAAACTATAATGTTATTATCTGATGAAGATTTCTCTTCGTCAGAAGAATCTGAGATAGAAGATGTTAATCATTTAGCTGAATTTAGCGAATCTAGCGAAGAAGAATTAGATGAGTGTTTAGGTATAGACTTTTGCAATTGTAATAACCGTAAAAACATTAATGTGTTAACCAATCATCAAGCTAATACCTTAATAGGAATATTAGATAAAATGGAAGAATCTGAAAGTAAACAAGCTTTTATGAGACAAATTAAAGACATTATAGACGATAACGAAGTAGAAAAGAAGAAACTACACAAAGTGGAATTTAAAGACGTTATGGAACTCTTTAAAAAACCTTCTCAGAGTACTGTAACCTTGAAAGATTTACAAGAAGAAATTAAAATCCTTAAAAACGAAATTCAATCTTTAAGAACTAGAGATGATAAACTAGAAGTTAAACTTCTAGAACTACAAGGAACTATGGTTATTCAAGAACAAAGTAGGTTGCGAAATAATATTTCTTTACCTTCTACTAGTGAAGAAAATGAAGAAGAAACCTATATTAATAAAATAGAAAAAATGATATCTCATAAATGGTATACTAAGATTAAATTAATAATTAAAGATACCGCTTATGAATTCACTGCACTAGTAGACTCTGGAGCAGATTTAAACTGTATACAAGAAGGATTAATACCGACTCAGTTTTATGAAAAAACTAAAGAATCTTTACGAGGAGCTAATGGGAATAGATTACAAGTTTCATATAAGTTATCCAACGCTAAGGTTTGCAAAGATAAAATATGTTACGTAACCTCCTTTCTATTAGTTAAAAATATCACGGAAGAAATTATCTTAGGAACACCTTTCCTAACTTTACTTTACCCTTTTAAAGTAAATGAAAATGGTATAACTACTACAGTATTAAGTAGAGAGATTAATTTCGAATTCTTAGATAAACCAAAAATCAGAGATTTAAACTTTGTTCAAGAAAAAGCTATATCTCGAATTAATTTAATAAATAAAAAGAGAAAACAAATTAATTTTATTAATAAAGAAATACATTTTAAAAGAATAGAAGAACAGTTAGAGTCTCCCATGATTAAAGAAAAAATTAATCATGTTTTAGAAAAATTTAAAAAAGATCTGTGTTCAGAACAGCCCAATGCGTTCTGGAAGAGAAAGGTACACACTGTTTCTTTACCATATGAACCAGATTTTAAAGAAATAAATATACCAACTAAGGCCCGTCCAATACAAATGAATCAAGAACATCTTAACTACTGTAAGAAAGAAATACAGGATTATTTAGATAAAGGTTTAATTAGGCCTAGCAAATCTCCTTGGAGTTGTTCGGCGTTTTATGTAATTAATGCTTCAGAGCTAGAACGAGGAAGTCCTCGATTAGTGATAAACTATAAACCATTAAACAAAGCTTTAAAGTGGATTAGGTATCCAATACCTAATAAAAAAGATTTAATTAATAGATTACATAACAAAAGTATTTATTCTAAATTCGATTTAAAATCAGGATATTATCAGATACAACTGGAAGAAAAAGATAAATATAAGACGGCATTTGTTGTGCCTTTTGGCCATTTTGAATGGAATGTTATGCCATTAGGATTAAAAAATGCCCCCTCAGAATTCCAAAATATTATGAACACAATATTCAATGATTACTCAGATTTTACTATAGTTTATTTAGATGACATATTAGTTTTTTCAGAATCTATTAATCAACATTTTCACCATATGGAATTATTTTATCAAATCATTAAAAGCAATGGATTAGTTTTATCTGAGAGAAAATTAAAAATATTTCAGTCAAAAATTAGATTTTTAGGCTTTGATATAGCACAGGGAATGTACACCCCCATTAGCAGATCATTGGAATTTGTTAGTAAGTTTCCTAATGAATTGAAAGATAAAACCCAATTACAAAGGTTCTTAGGTTGCGTCAACTATGTGTCATATCACAATAACAAAGTGAACCCCTCAGCACAAGGCGTACCGAGAGGCACAGTCAAAGTTTACAAGGCAATCCGAAGAATAAACATGAAAAAGATAATTAGTCGATGCCCAAACAAAGCAATGGGATCGACCACCAACAATGAAAATTAGTAGCCAAAGTAACGTCCGTCGCCCGCAGCCACCGATAGGAAAAAAGCTTGACTTTGTCCAGGAGCTGATGCACAGTATTCGCCGAATTTCTGAAAACCCGGAGATTTCTTTCGCTCCAAACAACCCAAACACAAGCAAGCCAGACGAGCTGCAAGAAAGACCGCCTAGCTCGGAGGCCACCAGCCGAATAAGTGAACTGGACGAAATGGTCTGTGAGACTGAAAGCATCCACCGCAGAGAAACCAATCCAAGACCGGACCAGGGCTCAAAGAGAACCAAAAGTGCAGCAGGATAAAAATAAATGTCGAGCCGTCTCAATACCGCCGCAACCTGTCACACAATCATGGAGCTCTGGAGCAATGATGTCTCGCGAAACAAGGTTTGCCTTCGTAGGTAGCCGATCACGCAAGAGACGCCACACAAGAATAGACACCTTCAACGGAACCTGTCTGTGCCAGATAAGATCCTCAGCTTCCCCTAGAATAATTGGATCCTGAGAAGTCAAGATCTCACAATCTCCCTCCACCAAGTTGACCCATCTCTTCCACCCTCCCTCAGCCTCCCACGCTCCAGCCCATAGCGGGCTACCAACACCCTAAACCAAAGGCCCTCACGATCCACCAACATCCTCCAACACCATTTGCCCAGAAGGGCAGTGTTAAACTCCCTAAGCTGCCTGACCCCCAAACCTCCGTACTCCTTACGTAAACAAATAGTTTTCCAGTTGATCCAAGAGGTTTTCCTAGAATCCTCAACCCCCCCCCCCCCCCCCCCCCAAAAAAAAATTAATCAAAAGAGATTCAATAGACGAGATAGTACCTGAGGGAACTTTGAAGAAAGAAAAAGCATAGACAGGCAAAGACGTCGAGACAGATTTGAGAAGAACCAGACGACCGCCGAAAGATAAGAAACGACTTCCCCACCCAGACAATCTACTCCTAATGCGCGACAACACCGATTCCCAGAAACCCAGACGTCTCGGATCACCGCCAATAGGGAGGCCAAGATAGAGAAAAGGAATATTCCCCACCCTACAATGCAACGCAGACGCAGCCTCGTGTAGCCAGGAATCCGGAATATTCACCCCTACCAGCATACTTTTGTTAAAATTCACTTTCAGATCAGACATAAGCTCGAACAACAGTAACACCGCACGCAGGGCCCGAACGTTCGCCCAACTCTTAACCCCCAACAAGAGTGTGTCATCAGCAAACTGCAGGTGAGACACAGACACCGCTCCCTGACCACCCACACGATAACCCTCAAATCTGTTATCCTCCACCATGGCCCGCATTATCACGTTCAACCCTTCGGCGGCCAAGAGGAACAAGAAAGGGGACAGAGGGTCCCCCTGACGTAAGCCACGCTCAAGCGGAAACTCATCGGTAGGGCTGCCGTTCACCAGGACCGAAGCGGTAGCTGTGCTCACGCATTCCCGCATCCACTTCCTCCATAAAGGCGGGAAGTCCATCTTCCCCATAACAGCGTCCAAATAAGTCCAGTCTACCGAATCATAGGCTTTCTCAAAATCCACCTTGAACAGCAGCAACTCCTTCTTGGCGCGGCGCGCCTCGTCGACCACCTCATTTGCAATCAGAAGGCCATCAAGGATCTGCCTATCATTCACAAAAGCCGTTTGAGACTCAGAGATAACACTACCTATGACCCCCCTCAACCAATTAGCCAGGATTTTAGCCAGAATCTTATAAAGGCTTCCCACCAGCGAGATGGGCCGAAAATCATTCAGCCTCAGGGGACTATCCACTTTCGGAATCAGGGCGATGAACGAGGAGTTAAGTCCTTTTGTGAGTTTCCCATTACGATGAAACTCCGATAGGAACCACATAACATCCCCCTTCAACTCCTCCCAAAAATCCTTGAAAAAACCAAAATTAACCTCGTCCGACCCTGGGCTTTTGAAGCTATCACAATCCCAAACCGCTGCTCTCACTTCTGCTTCTGAGAAAGGCATGATCAGGCTGCTGCCTTCAAGCGCAGTCAGCCTATTGAAGGTAAGATTGTCCACCCCAGGTCGGACCACATTTGTAGCCTTAAAGTGGGTCGCAAAGTGAGAGAACACGGCCTGCCGAATAGGGTGCACCTCTTCCAACGTGACTCCGTCCACCTGGACCGACGATATGGCGTTACCCCGCCGCCGACTCGCTAACATGGAGTGAAAATACTTGGAGTTTGCATCCCCCTTTTTAAGCCACCTCGAACGGGATTGCTGCCAATTTATGCTGGCCTGAAGCCGAGACAGCGAAAAGATGTCAGTTGTAACCTCGTGCAGATCCCCAAGCTCTGCCTCCGATAAGGTATCCTCTTGACAGACGAACTTTGAGGGAGTCAATCCTACTAGACAAATTTTGAGAGTGGGCCACATGCCACTCTTTCAGGGCCTCTTTCATCTTCTTCAGTTTTTCTTTCAAAACAAAGCCTCCCCATCCGTCCACATGCAAAGACCGCCACTTCTCCTTCACAAACTGGTTATACCCTCAAAGGTCGGGGTCCCCAATTTGCCTCATCCGCCGCCAGAACAAGAGCGCAGTGATCCGACAAACCCCTCATCTGCGCCACTTGGGTGCAATTGGGCCAGGACAGGCCCCACTCTTCAGATAACAGGAATCTATCTAAGCGGCTCATAGAAAGACCGTCCCCTCGGTACCAGGTGAAGTTGCGCCCACACAGCGGAAGGTCAATAAGGAAGTTATCATCAATAAAACAGCTAAAGGCTAAATTATCCTGGTGGCGCAACCCCCCTCCGGCAGAGCGTCTCTTGTCAACTTTTTGGTTGTTCAAATATCATTTTTCTTAACTAAAATAGAAGAAAAAATGATTTGGACGGGTGATTTTAGCCCTAAAAAGTTATGGCAACCAAAGTTAAAAGATGAGAAAGAAAAAGTTATTATTTTTTTATTATATATTGATATTTATTTTTGTCAGGTAAAATGCCGTCTTCTGCATATAAAATGTGATGTCTCTATCAAATAAGTTAAGCTCATAGAGACAACAATATTGGTATCTACTACTAATAATATATACCCCCTCCGGCCACTATTATAAGCAAATTTGACTTTTTTGGTACATTGAAAAAGTGATGTATTTGGTTCATAATATGGACCACATACATCATTTTTCCAATGTATCAAAATAGTTAAATTTGCTTATAATAGTGGCTGGAGGAAGTATAATATATAACAAGTTTAAAAACCCGTGTGTTGCCTTTTTTTTCTTCGATATTTAAGTTTATCATTAAAGTAGAAAATGTATTTAAAATAAAATTATTTAAAATTTTGTTATAAAATATTGTTAAAATGTAACTTAAATTATTATGTTATTTCTCGTAAAAATTAATAAATTTGTTTTATTAGAATATATATTGACCCGTGTATTTTTTTAATAAATTATAATTAATATATTTTAATTATTTAAATTTTTATTTAGAAAATATAAAAAAATTAATAAATTTTATTTATTAATTTATAATCCGTGTATAATGTTTTAATAAATTAATAGCCACGTCAGTATTGTTTTGACGGTTGATTTTTTTTATTTCCCACTTATTCTTATCCTAACTAACGTCAATACCGTGAGAAAATTGCCATCCCATAATAATTTATAATGAGCAAACAAGATAATCCGTTATATTTATATATGGATTTTCACCGTCTACTTAATAATTAATACTCTCTGTCCTTTTTACAAGAGCTACTTTGATAAAAAGTTTGTCCCATTTTATAAGATCATTTTACAATTATCAATGACATTAATTATTTATTTTTCAAACTTACCCTTATTTACTTCGCATAGTTTCTTTAATAGAATTAAATTTTCTTTTGTATGATACAAAACACTACAATTAATTGTAAGGGTAAACATGTAAAATTAATATAATTTGTCAATCAATTTAATATACTAAAACCCACTTTCTTAATACCTGTATTTTGTCAAACATGCTCTTATAAAAAGGGACCGAGGGAGTATATATTTTTCGAATGTTCTCCCCGAATATATATTTTTCATATATAGGAGTACTATTTAAATTCTCATATACTTCCTCTGGCCTTAAATATAAGCAAAATTTCACTTTTTAGATTTATTGAATAATCAATGTATCTAGCCTTAATTATAGACCAAAAACATTGGTTATACAATGTATCTAAAAAGTGAAAACTTGCTTATAATTAAGGCCGGAGGGAGTATACTTTTTCTTTAACAAACAAAAATGAATCTTATTTATAATAACAACAAGTTCTATTCAGCACAAGGTGTGTACCAAACAGAACCACAAGAGTCTATAAAAGACCAAACAACCAAACATCTGTTAGTCAATGCCCATACAAACTAAGGGGCTCGACCATCACATATGAGAATTTAAACCGAGATTTACATTAGAAGTTGTCATCCACCAAAGTGAGTGAACTTTGACTTTATCTAGCAAATGAAGGACAGTTGATTCCTCCGCCTTAAAAATTCTATTGTTTCGTTCATGCCAAATCACCCAAATACTACATAACCAAAGAAGCTGCAAAAAAAAGGCGGCATGCTCTTGAACCTCATGTGGAATGGGTAAACTGAACAAAATGGTCAATATCAAAAGGGGATCAGCCGATGATATGCCGACGCAAGATCTAATCATACTCCACAAGGATGGAAAGACTGGACAGGAGAGAAATAAATGTTGCGATGTCTCCACTCCCCCATAGCCAGACACACAATTGCTGGATTCGTGAGTAATGATGTGTTGCCTCACCAAATTGTCTTTAGTCGGTAACCTATTACGTAGTAGCCGCCAAGTCAATATTGTTGCCTTTAAGGGGACTTGTTTATGCCAAATTAAATATGTTGTAGCCTCCACACCTTGTAAATCCCTATAAGAAAGCAACTTGTATGCGCCTCGAACAGTATAGCCACCACTTGGGTCATGTTGCCACACCCACTGGTCTATGACATTAGGCTGCAAAACAACGTTAGCAAGAAGATTTCTAAACTCCCCTAACAATTCATCCTCCCACACCCACAAGTGACGGCGCCACACCCACGCCTCCCCTCCCTCTCCTATATACTATTTAAATTTTTTACCACATAATCAAACCTACTGACTTGACGTAATATAGAATTCAATTGTGAGTAAACCACTCATCTATTTTCTAAGACACTTTTATAAATAGATACTGGACTTTATAAATATTTTAATAATCTTTAATTAAGTTAAATTTTATTCATATTAGTCATTCAAAAAATATTTTAGAGATTAAATTCATAATAAATTGGTAAATTTAGAGATCATATTAATAGTAAAGTTTAAAACATAAGGATTTAATAATTGATATTAAGTAGATAAATATAGGCCCAACTTGACATTTTAATAGATTGAGAGACCTTTTCAATTTAAAAAGTTAGTAGGACGAGTAATTTATGAATTGGAGACTAATTTAAAAATTATTCGTAATATTTATGTATCACAATTATTTTTATCACAATTATTATTATTATTTTTTTAAATAAAAGGAAAGCAGAGGAAACCTTCTGCACTATCCCAAATAGATTGAACATAAAATAAAAGATAGTACAAACAAACTGGAGGGACATTAACCTGACCCAGTTAACCACACAAAAATGTAGCGGTTAAAAATAATACATTTAATTCCAACTACAAGTGGTTTTAGAAAAAACCCTAACGGGTAAATAAACCAAAGCAAACACTGACACATCGAACACTACTCAGCGAACCCGCGTAATGGCGCGAAACCAAATAGCAAAAAAGGTGATGTGTGAGTATTTGTTGAGGTATGAAACGACGAATGGACCGTCCGCCAACACGGACAAATTCACGTACTACAACCCCCTCTGACAAATCAAAGCAGGCATAAACGACCCTTCGGACCTAACAGACCAATGCCTCCGTGCAAACTGGATCCAACAGAACCAAACCCAACGGTGACATGGTTTTTGCACAGAAAAGGCCTAAAAGCAACAAAGCCTCAAAATCGATTTTGCGACTAACAACCCTCAAGGGGTGAGTGAATAACGACTACGGTAGCACATAACCGACCACTGCCGTTTGAGGAATCGAACATTGTAGCAGAACCGCAACTCAGATCTCGTCGACGAAACCCAGAACACAGTCAGTAGGATGTCAATTTTTATCTGGTAACAGATAATCCGTGGGGATAATCTGTACGGAGATCCAAAGTTGCAGATATTTTTCCCCGCGGGGACTGGGATGGAGGGAGAAATTCCCCTGTGGATAATTTGGGGCGGGGAACAGGGAAGGTCCCTCCGCCACTGCGGATTCCCCGACCCTAACCATAGTATTTAAATTATATATAATATATAATTATATAATTTTATATGTTTTTATTTTATAAAAAATAATAATTATTACGTTATAAAGGTTATGATTATGTATGGTGGCAACAAGTTCAATTGGATATTTATTTTTTTTGACAAAAAGAAATATTAGAAAGTGCTTTTGCATTTTTTTTGTTATTGATGCAAAATGAACTTTTATTTTTAAAAAATGAAAGATACAAAATATGTATTTTTTTTTAAAAAAAAGGAAGAAAAACAAGATATTAGTGTAGTGCATTTGATTAAAAAGTATAGCGATTTTGTTAATTTTTTATTTTCGTGGAGCTCTGTGGATACTATTGGGATCCGTGGGGATGAGGATGGAGGGAAATTTTCCCCCGAGGCAGGGATCAGGGACGGGGAAAATTTTGGGGAGCGGGACAGGAAACGGGGAAATAGCCTCCGCACATTCCCTGTCCCATTGACACCCCTAGTAGTTAGAAGCTGGCTAGAACAGGAAGATAAATCCGAACTGGTTGATAAAATCAAACAAGATAGTGTGGCGGCGCCGCCACTACCTAAGAAACCTAAACACAAACACACCAAACTCCAGATCGAGATCGAGAAAGGTGATGTGTCTGTTTAAAGAAACTGCCCCAGCAAGGGGTGAGAAGATGATGGCACCGTGAAGCTGCTCACGAGCACCACGGGCCTGCTATGGCTAAATCTTGACTGGTGGTATTTGGATTTAAGGAGAAAGAAAGACGTTGGCTTGTAGAGAGAGGTCAAACAAAAGTATCGTAGAGAGAGGTCAAAATATATCACAATTATGAATCCAACTCTTCTAAAGTACTCCCTCCGATCTCAAATGTAAGCAATAAAACAAAAAATTGAAAGTTTCAAATATAAGCAAAAGTCTACTTCAATTATTATGTTTTATGCCATTATTCCAATTTTACCTTTAAATTAAATATTGATTCAACCAATAAATGGATATTCTACCCTTTCCGAGAAGGGTCTAATGAAAATAAAGTATTTTTTCTCCTCAATTAATACACTTAACCTCCTTTCTTAAAGGGTGTACTTTTTTTTTTATTTTTGCTTACATATGAGATTAAAGGAGTAAACAATATCAACCGAAATTATAAAATGAAAATAGATATTATAAATATAGCATAACAAATAATAAAATTGTTACGATCACAACTTTTAATCTGTTCACTTTACACTTTTCTAAGATCTTAATTCCACATCACAATTATACTTTATACATATATGTATGGTATTATAAAGAAGTTAAAATAAAAGTCAAAAGTTATTAACTAACATTTCATAAATAAACTTTTTAATTAACGACATGTAAATTAAATAATATAGACATTACCTCCCTCATTTGATGACTTTTTACCTATAAATAACCTCAACACTACATGAACTAGATCAAAACACAAGAATCTTGGAATATTCACCCTATAAACAAAACTCACCATGGTGTTCTTATTTTCAAACCTTCATTCCTTGAAGCTTTTACCCTTTTGGTTGCTTCTTTCAATGTGGTTTTGTTCATCCACAATGTCACAAACTTCATCATCAACTTCTCAAACTAGAGAAGCTAATGCTTTGTTGAAGTGGAAAACAAGTCTTGACAACCAAAGTCAAACCTTACTATCTTCATGGAGTGGCAATAACTCATGCAACAACTGGCTTGGAATTACTTGTGATGAAAATTCCATGTATGTTACTAATGTAAATCTCACAAAGAAGGGATTGAAAGGTACACTCAAAAGTCTTAACTTCACATCACTTCCAAATATTCTTACTCTTGATCTTAGTTTCAACTTCTTGAATGAAAATATTCCTAACCAAATTGGAATGTTGTCCAAACTTTCTTACCTTGATCTTAGTGGCAATCTTCTCACAGGAACAATTCCAACTTCTATTGAGAATCTGATCTTATTGTCACATTTGAATCTAGATGACAACAACCTTTATGGCAACATTCCAAAAGCACTTTGGAATTTGAGCAACTTAAACTACTTAACAATGAGATTAAATAAATTTAATGGTTCTATTTTTGCTCAAGAAATTGTGAACTTGCATAAGCTAGAGACTCTAGATCTTGGTGGTAATGGTCTTTCCATTAATGGTCCTATCCTCCAAGAACTTTGGAAGTTAAAAAATTTAACATATCTTTCTTTTTATCAATGCAATGTCAAAGGGTCTATTCCATTTTCTATAGGAAAGTTGACTAAGTTATCATATCTAAATTTAGCACATAACCATATTTTTGGTCATATCCCTATAGAAATTGGGAAGTTAAGGAAGTTAGAATATCTATATATTTTTGACAATAACTTATCTGGCAATATTCCTTTAGAAATTGGGGGCTTAGTGAACATGAAAGAGATAAGGCTTAATGACAATAATCTTTCCGGTTCGATTCCTCGAGAAATCGGAATGATGAAAAATGTTGTTCAAATAGATTTAGTTAATAACTCCATCTCAGGTGAAATTCCACCAACAATTGGAAACTTGAGTAATATGCAATCTCTTTCATTTTCTATAAACTATCTCACTGGAAAACTTCCAATGGAAATGAATATGCTTGTCAGTTTGGTTACCCTACAAATTTATGATAATGACTTCATTGGTCAGTTGCCTCACAACATTTGTATTGGTGGAAACTTGAAATATTTGGTTGTTAAGAATAACCATTTCACTGGCCCAGTTCCAAACAGTTTGAAGAATTGTACTAGCATTATAAGACTTAGGCTTGAACAAAATCAACTGAATGGAAATATAACAGAAGATTTTGGTATTTATCCAAATTTGAATTACATAAATTTAGGTGAAAACAATTTTTATGGACACCTTTCATCTAATTGGGGAAAGTGTCCTAACCTGACAAGCCTCATCATTTCTAATAATAATATAACAGGCGATATACCAGTAGAAATAGGTGAGGCACACAACTTGTATACTCTTGACTTATCTTCGAACCAACTCGATGGAAAAATTCCAAAGGAGTTAAGCAACTTGACTTTGTTGACAAACCTACTGATAAGAAACAACCATCTTTCAGGAAACATTCCTGTTCAAATAGCATCCTTAGATGAACTTGATACCTTAGACTTTGCAGGAAATAATCTAAGTGGCTTCATCACAAAAGAACTTGCAATTTTGTCCAAGTTATGGAACTTAAATTTGAGCCAAAACAAATTCATAGGAAATATTCCTGTTGAATTTGGACGATTTAAAGTCCTTCGAAGTCTTGATCTTAGTGGAAATTTTTTGGATGGAACAATACCAACAATGCTTACAGAGTTGAAATACTTGGAAACATTGAATCTTGCACATAATAACCTTTCTGGCCTTATTCCTTCTGGCTTTGATCAAATGTTCAGCTTGTCATCCGTTGATATATCATATAACCAATTTGAGGGTCCACTTCCAAACATTCGAGTTTTCAATGATGCTACAATTGAAATGTTGAGAAATAATAAAGGCTTGTGTGGTAATGTATCTGGCTTGGAGCCATGCCGAACACCAAGAGGCGAATCTCGTGATCAAAAGAATAAAAAATTGATCATAGCTTTACCTCTTGCATTAGGAGGGACTCTAATGCTAGCATTAGCTTGTTTGAAATTGTCATATTATCTCTACTACCAAACATCAACCATAGGAGAAAATCAGATAGGAGGGAACATCATTGCACCTCAAAATATTTTCACAGTATGGAATTTTGATGGAAAAATGGTTTATGAGAACATTGTGGAAGCCACAGAAGAGTTTGATGACAAATATCTCATTGGAGTTGGAGGACATGGAAGTGTTTACAAAGCAAATTTGCACACAGGTCAAGTTGTTGCGGTGAAAAAGCTCCATTCAGTTGCAAATGAAGAAAATCTCATCAATCTAAATAAATCATTCACAAATGAGATTCAAGCTTTGACTTCAATTCAACATCGAAACATTGTCAAGTTATATGGATTTTGCTCACATTCACGTTTATCATTTTTGGTTTATGAGTTCATCGAGAAAGGTAGTTTGGAAAAGATTTTGAAAGATGATGAAGAAGCGATTGCATTTGATTGGAATAAGAGAGTGAATGTCATTAAAGACGTAGCTAATGCTTTATGCTACATGCACCATGATTGCTCACCTCCAATTGTTCATCGAGATATATCAAGCAAAAATATTCTTCTAGATTTCGAATGTGTGGCTCATGTATCTGACTTTGGAACTGCTAAGCTTCTTGATTTTAATTCAACCAATTCCACCTCATTTGCATGCACATTTGGATATGCTGCTCCAGGTTATTAATCAAATCCCTTTCTTTAATCTTATTAATGTTTTAAATTTTGAGTATATTTTAATCGGTTCTTAACTAAATTTCTTTGTAATCAAGTCTTATACTATTTTTTGCAGAACTTGCATACACAACAAAAGTAACTGAGAAATGTGATGTGTATAGTTTTGGAATATTAGCATTGGAAATACTATTTGGAAGACATGCAGGAGATGTTACACCTTTATGGACCATTGTTAGCTCTTCTACAGTTGATGATGATACTCTGCCACTGATCTATAAGTTGGATCGACGTCTTCCTCATCCTTTTCATCCCATTGTCAAGAAGTTAGTATCGATTGCAATGATAGCTTTTGCATGTTTAATTGAAAATCCGCAATCTCGCCCTACCATGAAGCAGGTTTCCAAGGACCTTGTAATGTTAAAGTGATTTCATACAAATAGCTAATATATCCTTAAGTTTTACTTGTTCTTCACTTTTTGTAATTTTGTAAGCCTTTTTTAACTTGTTTGTATTATAAGTTATATAAGTTCTAGTTCAAAATCATATGTAGTTGCACTAAATGCTCTTATTGTTTTTTTTAAGACTCGCTATCTGATCATATTTTAACATCATAGCCTTATTAGAATGTTACCAAGAACTTCATAGGTAAATAAATTTGATAGGACAATTTAAGATTAAAAATCAAGTATATTCAATAAGTATAATATCTTTCAGCTATTTGTGTAAAACCACTTTAAGATTACAATCTCCTTAAAAACCTGCCAACTCCTTCAAAACCTGCTTCATGGTAGGGCGAGATTGATGACTTTCAGTCAAACATGCTAAAGCTATCACTGCAATCGTTACTAACTCCTCGATAATGGGATTCAAAGGATGAGGAGGACGTTGGTCCAACTTATCCATTAGTAGCATCGGATCAGGTATAGAGCCAACGGCGGTCCATAAAGATACAACATCTCCAGGATGTTTTCCAAAAAGTATTTCCAATGCTAATACTCCAAAACTATACACATCACATTTCTCATTCACTCTCGTCGTGTATGCAAGTTCTGTACAAAACAAACAGCAAAGTCATTAGAAGTAGATAATTATGAAGTAGTTTTGTTACAAAATGATTATGAAGGACAGACAAACTATTTTTTTTATATGTCAAAATAAGATTAAAGAAAGAGAATTAACCTGGAGCAGCATATCCAAATGTGCATGCAAATGACGTTGAGTCGGTTAAATTAAGATTTAGAAGCTTAGCTGTTCCAAAGTCAGAGACATGAGCCACACATTCATTGTCAAGAAGAATGTTCTTGCTTGATATATCTCGATGAACAATTGGAACTGAGCAATCATGGTGCATATAGCATAAAGCATTGGCTACATCTTTAATGACATTCACCCTTTTATTCCAATCAAATGCAATTGCTCGTTCATCATCTATCAAAATCTTTTCCAAACTACCTTTCTCTATGAACTCATAAACCAAAAATGACAATTGTGAATGTGAGCAAAATCCATAAAGTTTCACAACATTACGATGTCGAATTTCAGTCAAAGCTTGGATCTCATTCGTGAATGATTTTAGATTGAGATTTTCCCCATTTGCTACTGAATGAAGCTTTTTCACAGCAACTACTTGACCTGTCTGCAACTTAGCTTTGTATACACTTCCATGCCCTCCAACTCCAGTGAGATATTTGTCATCAAACTCTTCTGTGGCTTCCATAATGTTCTCATACACAATTTTTCCATCAAAGTTCCATATTGTAAATACATCTTGAAGTACATTATTGTTCCCTCCAACCTGATTTTCCTCCGTGGTTGATGTTTGGAAGAGATGATATGAGAATTTATAGCAAATTAATGCTAGCATTATGGTTCCAACAATTATAAGGGGTAAAACTATTAACAAGACTTTTTTAATATGATGATGAGAATGATGGTGAGATTCACTTCTTGATATTGGACAGGACTCTAAGCCATTAATATTACCACACAAGCCTTTGTTATTTCTCAACACTTCAATTGTAGCGTTATTGAAGGCTCGAATGTTGGGGAGTGGACCCTCCAACTGATTATATGATATATCAACAATCGTCAAGCTCAACATCTGATCAAAGTCGGAAGGAATAACGCCAGAAAGGTTATTATGTGCAAGATTCAATGTTTCCAAGTATTTCAACTGGGTAAGCATTGCTGGTATTGTTCCATCCAAGAAATTTCCACTAAGATCAAGACTTCGAAGGACTTTGAATCGTCCAAATTCAACAGGAATATTTCCTATGAATTTGTTTTGGCTCAAATTTAAGTTCCATAACTTGGACAGAATTGCAAGTTCTTTTGTGATGAAGCCACTTAGATTATTTCCTGCAAAGTCTAAGGTATCAAGTTCATCTAAGGATGCTATTTGCACAGGAATGTTTCCTGAAAGATGGTTGTTGCTTATCATTAGAATTGACAACAAAGTCAAGTTGCTTAACTCCTTTGGAATTTTTCCTGTAAGATTGTTTGAAGATAAGTCAATTGAATATAGGCTAGGTGCTTCACCGAGTTCGGGTGGTATACAACCTGATATATTAGTTTTGGAGATGTGAAGTTGTGTCAAGTTATGAAACTTTCCCCAGTTGGATGAAAGGTGGCCATAGAAATTATTGTCATCCAATTCCATGAACTTCAAATTTGGGTATACACCTAAATCATCTGTTATGTTTCCATAAAATTGGTTATGTTTAAGCCAAAGTCTAGTAAGACTAGAACAATTCTTCAGACTCTTTAGAACTTGACCAGTAAAATGGTTATTTGAAGCAATAATAGATTTCAAGTTTCCACTAAAGCAAATGTTATGAGGCAACTCACCAATGAAATTGTTATCATGTAGAAAGAGTGAACTCAAATTAGCAAGCATATTCAATTCTGTTGGAATTTCCCCACCCAAATGGTTTCTATGAATGCCAAGATAAGATAAATGGCTCAAGTTTCCAATTGAAGATGGTATTTTACCAAAGAAAGCATTATTTGAAAACTCAATTTGCCACAAAGATCTCATCATTCCGATTTCGCTAGGAATGAAACCCGAAAGAATATTATCTTTAAGGTATAAATCTGTTATGTTCACTAACTTTCCAAATTCTTGAGGAATGGATCCAGAAAGATTATTGACTTGAAGATATAGAATTTCTAATTTCAATAACTTTCCAATTTCGCGCGGAATAGATCCAGAAAGCATATTGTCATGAAGATTTAGATATGTTATGTTTGTTAATTTCCCAATTTCTTGAGGAATAGATCCAGAAAGATTATTTTCATAAAGAAATAGAATTTCTATGTTCAGTAATTTTCCAATTGTAGGTGGGATTTCTCCAGAAAGTTTGTTGTGTTCTAGGTACAACTCTGACAACAAGGTCAGATTCCAAATAGAAGTTGGGAGAGTTCCTATAAGATTTGCATTTGGGATACTAAGTATTCTCATATTCCTCAATGCACCTATTTTTTCAGGAATTGAACTACTAAAAAAATTATCATCTAGATATAAAGTGTGAAGACTAGTCAAATTTGTTATTTCATATGGAATTGTTCCTGAGAGAAGATTGTCACTAATATCAAGATAAGAAAGTTTGGACAACATTCCAATATTGTTAGGAATATTTTCATTCAAGAAGTTGAAACTAAGATCAAGAGTAAGAATATTTGGAAGTGATGTGAAGTTAAAACTTTTGAGTGTACCTTTCAATCCCATATTTGTGAGACTTACATTAGACACTGATATGGAATCTTCATCACAAGTAATTTCAAGCCAGTTGTTGCATGAATTATTGCCACTCCATGAAGATAGTAAGGTTTGGCTTTGATTATCAAGACTTGCTTTCCATTTCAACAAAGCACTTGCTTCTTCTCTACTTTGTAAAGTGGCTGTTGTGAGTGCACCAAAACAAGTTGATAGAAGCAAATAAAAGTGCAACAACTTCTTGTACTGAAGATTTGAAAATAGGAACACCATGGCAGGATATTTTAATATAACTAGATGAGATTGTTATTTAGTTGACAATCTTCTACTTCTGTTGGCACTTGTATTAGTTAGGATGAGGGTAGATACATGTATAAATAATAATAATAATTAGAATTATGAGTTGGACCTAACTCATTCTTACAAAACCGATTTGTAAGGTGAGGATTGCCACTTGCTTATAAACAATTGTTCAGGTCATCTCGCAACCGATGTGAGACTTCTTTAACAATAATAATGGTGGATATATAAAATAGGGTTAATAGGTCTTTACCCCCCTGCAAAGTAAGCGAGTTTTGCGTTACCCCCCTGAAATATTTTTTCTTGAGATTACCCCCCTGCAAAATTAATTTTTTTGATTTACCCCCTTGGATGTACTTTTTAAATCGGTTATTTTGTTCAACCGATTTAAAAAGTGTTGTTTTTTAAATCGGTTATTATGTTTTTTTTGCTTGCCACGTCAGCAAAAGGGGGGTAAATCAAAAAAATAAATTTTGCAGGGGGGTAATCTCAAGAAAAAATATTCCAGGGGGGTAACGCAAAACTCGCCTATTTTGCAGGGGGGTAAAAGCCTATTAACCCTATAAAATAATATGCAACATGAAAGTCAATAGATTTTGTCAAAGTCTTTTTCCTCATGCATGCATGGAGACAATTAAAACACTCACAATAACTTTTACATTTGTTTGTTTCACACATAAAAAATATTTAAGGATCTCCCTCCATCTTGTCTTTTGTATTTATTCCTACAAGTTGGTGAAGGTGAGGGTGATTTTTTAATCATCACAATAAGTAACTAATGAACAACTTGCATAATGCATACAATGTGAATTCATCTACTAGCCACCCAAGATTGACCATTTCAAATCACAATAATGTAATCAAGTGATAATGAGAGTTTTTAGAAAAAAGCTAACCTTGATTGGTAATTGTTGTTTTTTTAGCTTCAAAAATCTTTTATCTATGTATTTTACTCATAAAAATTAAGGAACTTTTTTTTTCTATCAAGAGCTTCTTGAAAATCTGTTTGGCCTAACTTCTCTTTTTATTGAGTAAAAAAATCTAAAATAAACTAGGCCAAACGGTACCTTAGCATTAAACAATAAGCAGCTTTTATAGAATAAAAATATAAACAAAGAAGACTATGGTGCTATAAGCGGTCCAAGAAAAAAGAATGCAATTTTTGTCTAAAACTACATTTCCAAACAAAATAGCATTTCAAAAATATGTATAGCAGCAGGCATTTAGATATGTATCAGTGTTGAAACATCAACATATCACAATGTTCATCCTTGATGATGCCAAAACATTTGATGTTAATAGCGCGTTGTGGCGGTATAATGTAGTGGCAACCCCCCTCTCCGCTATGCCAGTAGAGGCTACGAATAGCGGCTAAGGAAACTATCCTCATGTGTTCCTTATTCAAATTTTCTTTGCAAAACTTCTAAATAGTTTGGTATAAAAAATCTATAGAAATAACATTTAGTTGAAAATCATCTAAATTATTTGCAGGACCAGACCAAGCTCTCACAAATAAATGACCAGAATATCAACTTAATACCTATGACTAAGACAATATGTAACCAAGAGAAAGATCAAACTGGCATAGTTCATACACATAAATAAGTCTGCAGCAAAAAAAAAACAACATGGTTTTAGCCTTTTAGGGATAGAAGATTATAGGCATAGAAGATTGCCAACTCAGATGAGAAGATTTACATCTGTAACAAATCAAATCAACAAAAGTCGTTGAACACTTGAACCACGTGTCAGTTTGCACGCATTGACAATATAAGTCACACATTTGAGCTCTGAAGCAAGAACAATTACATACACATGTTGAGAGTAGAAACTGAGGTTGCAGCGTAATATTTTGCGATTAAAGAGATAATAAATTATAATAGATAGACAGATAGATTTGATACGACAGATGAGGTTCGGAAACAACAAATTTAGAATAACGTATGATACAAGCAAGTTAAAACAAGGAAGAACATGTGAAACTCAAGCATATTTAGTAAGTATACTATTTCAACTATTTGTGTAAAACCACTTCGAGATTACAATCCTGATAACTCTAGCGAAACCTGCTTCATGGTAGGGCGTGATTGAGGACTTTCAGTCAAACATACAAAAGCTATCATTGCAATCGTTACTAACTCCTCGATGATGGGACTGAAAGGATGAGGAAGACGTTGGTCCAACTTATCCATTAGTAGCATTGCATCAGGTATAAAGCCAACGACGGTCCATAAAGATACAATATCTCCAGGATGTTTTCCAAAAAGTATTTCCAATGCTAATACTCCAAAACTATACACATCACATTTCTCATTCACTCTCGTCGTATATGCCAGTTCTGTACCAAAACAAAAATAGGAGTCATGTACAAAACAAATAGCAAAATTACATGAGATGTAGATAATTATGAAGTAGTTTTGTTACAAAAAGTGGCAAGGACAAATAAACTAAAAAATTATATATGACTTAATAAGATTAAAGAAAAGGAATTAACCTGGAGCAGCATATCCGAAGGTGCATGCAAATGACGTTGAGTTGGTTAAATTAAGATTTAGAAGCTTAGCTGTTCCAAAGTCAGAGACATGAGCCACACATTCCAAATCCAAAAGAATGTTCTTGCTAGATATATCTCGATGAACAATTGGAACTGAGCAATCATGATGCATATAGCATAAAGCATTGGCTACATCTTTAATGGCATTCACCCTCTTATTCCAATCAAATGCAATTGCTTGTTCATCATCTATCAAAATCTTTTCCAAACTACCTTTCTCTATGAACTCATAAACCAAAAATGACAATTGTGAATGTGAGCAAAATCCATACAGTTTCACAACATTACGATGTCGAATTTCAGTCAGAGCTTGGATCTCATTTGTGAATGATTTTAGATTGGAATTTCCCCCATTTGCTACTGAATGTAGCTTTTTCACAGCAACTACTTGACCTGTCTGCAACTTAGCTTTGTATACACTTCCATGCCCTCCAAATCCAATGAGATGTTTGTCATCAAACTCTTCTGTGGCTTCCACAATGTTCTCATACACAATTTTTCCATCAAAGTTCCATATTGTAAATACATTTTGAGCTGAAATGACATCCCCTCCAACATTTTCTTCGGTGGTTGATGTATGGAAGAAATTATATGAGAATTTCAAGCAAATTAATGCTAGCATTACGGTTCCAACAAGGGGTAAAACTATTAACAACACTTTGGTAATATGATGATGAGAATGATGGTGAGATTCACTTTTTGATGATGGACAGGACTCTAAGCCATAAACATTACCACACAAACCTTTGTTATTTCTCAACAATTCAATTGTAGCGTTATTGAAGGCTCGAATGTTGGGGAGTGGACCCTCCAACTGATTATATGATATATCAACAAACGTCAAGCTCAACATCTGATCAAAGCCGGAAGGAATAAGACCAGAAAGGTTATTATGTGCAAGTATCAATGTTTCCAAGTATTTCAATTCTGTAAGCATTGGTGGTATTGTTCCATCCAAAACATTTCCACTAAGATCAAGACTTCGAAGGACTTTAAATCGTCCAAATTCAACAGGAATATTTCCTATGAATTTGTTTTGGCTCAAATTTAAGTTCCATAAATTGGACAAAATTGCAAGTTCTTTTGTGATGAAGCCACTTAAATTATTTCCTGCAAAGTCTAAGGTATCAAGTTCATCTAAGGATGCTATTTGCACAGGAATGTTTCCTGAAAGATGGTTGTTGCTTATCAGTAGATTTGTCAACAAAGTCAAGTTGCTTAACTCCCTTGGAATTTTTCCTTCGAGATGGTTCGAAGATAAGTCAAGAGTATACAAGTTGCGTGCCTCGCCTATTTCTACTGGTATATCACCTGTTATATTATTATTAGAAATGTTGAGGTTTGTCAGGTTAGGACACTTTCCCCAATTGGAAGAAAGGTGTCCATAAAAATTGTTTTCACCTAAATGTATGTAATTCAAATTTGGATAAATACCAAAATCTTCTGTTATATTTCCATTCAGTTGATTTTGGTCAAGCCTAAGTCTTATAATGCTAGTACAATTCTTCAAACTCTTTGGAACTGGGCCAGTGAAATGGTTATTCCTAATAGACAAAAATTTCAAGTTTCCCCCAATACAAATGTTGTGCGGCATCTGACCAATGAAGTCATTATCATAAATTTGTAGGGTAACCAAACTGACAAGCATATTCATTTCCATTGGAAGTTTTCCATTGAGATAGTTTATAGCAAATGCAAGTTCTTGCATATTACTCAAGTTTCCAATTGTAGGTGGGATTTTACCTGAGAGAGAGTTATTGTTTAAATCAATTTGAACCGCAGCTCTCATCATTCCGATTTCACGAGGAATCGAACCAGAAAGATTATTGTCATTAAACCTTAACTCTTTAATGTTCACTAATCCCCCAATTTCCACAGGAATGCTACCAGATAAGTTATTGTCAAAAAAATATAAATATTCTAGCTTCCTCAACTTCCCAATTTCTATAGGGATATGACCAAAAATATGGTTGTGTGCTAAATTTAGATATGATAACTTGGCCAACTTTCCTATAGAAAATGGAATAGACCCTTTGACATTGCATTGTTGAAAAGAAAGGTATGTTAAATTTTCCAACTTCCAAATTTCTTGGAGAATAAGACCATCAATGGAAAGACCATTGCCACCAAGATCTAGAGTCTCTAGCTTATGCAACTTCAAAATTTCTTGAGCAAAAACAAAACCATTAAACTTATTTAATTCAACTGTTAAGTAGTTTAAGTTGCTCAAATTCCAAAGTTCTTTTGGAATGTTGCCATAAAGGTTGTTGCCTCCTAAATTCATATGTGACAACAAGGTCAGATTCCCAATAGAAGTTGGAATAGTTCCTGTGAGATTTGCACTTGAGATACTAAGTTCTCTCAAATTTCTCAATGCACCTATTTCTTTAGGAATGGAACTACTGAAAATATTATTATCTAGATATAAAGTATGAAGACTAATCAACTGTGTTATTTCATATGGAATTGTTCCTAAGAGAAGATTGTGACTAAGATCAAGATGAGAAAGTTTGGACAACATTCCAATATGGTTAGGAATATTTCCATTCAAGAAGTTGGAACTAAGATTAAGAGTAAGAATATTTGGAAGTGATGTGAAGTTAAGACTTTTGAGTGTACCTTTTAATCCCATATTTGTGAGATTTATCTTAGACACTGATATGAAATTTTCATCACAAGTAATTCCAAGCCAGTTGCATGAATTATTGCCACTCCATGAAGATAGTAAGGTTTGGCTTTGGTTGTCAAGAGTTGTTTTCCACTTCAACAAAGCACTTGCTTCTTCTCTACTTTCTAAAGTGGCTGTTGTGAATGCACAAAAACAAGTTGATAGAAGCAGCCAAAAGGGCAACAAGTTCATGGACTGAAGGTTTGAAAATAAGAACACCATGGTAGGATATGTAATATGTTTGTAGGGTCAATACTTCAAGATACTTGTGTTATTTATGTAGTTTCATGTAGTGTTGTTTTCACATATTTATAGGGAAAAGTCATAAAATTAATGTCTTAAAGAATTTTATTTATATGCAGAAACTTGATGCATTTCAATAATATATCAAATGATTTTAGATTTACGTAAAAAAATTTAAAGATGATCTATATGATATAAACTTTCAATGAAACAGTTAATTTTGTAAAATATGAATTGAGTAAATGTTATTAAATGGTGTAATATTATTCAAATATTAATTAGGAAGACATTTTTATAGGTAGAGTATTAGTTCAAATATATTATATATAAATACTTTCAAGTCATTCGTTATGCATATTAGTACAAATATTAATGTAAATACTAATTTCAAGTTTATTATTGATGATTGTAAGTAACTATGTACACATATTAACTCAAGTATTAGTGCAAATATTAGTTCATAGGTTATTAGTGATGATTTCAAGTCATTTGGTATACGTAGGGTATTATTATAAGGTATGCGGTTTAAATTTATGATAATCAACTTTGACTTTCATTGAGAACATATGTTTCTTACTTTCATTTATTCCTACCAACTCATTTTTTCTATTGAATTCATAAAACACTTGAAAATAAAATAACCCATCTCATCTCAAATATAAAGCAGTACAATAGTTTTATTTAATCTTAAATATAAGTAATACTTTTTTCTGAATAAATATAAGTAATATTTATATATTATTTGATGTTATTATTCTTAAATTACCATTCAATTAACTTATATTTTTTTCAATAAATATTTTACTTTTATGGAACAAGTTTTCATTAAGGATCATTTAAAAATACAATTACTTTTTTCTATCATTACTTTGAAAACTTTAAACACACTAATTGCGAAGTTAAATTTTGTTTGTTTATGAGACTTGAGGGGTATATATAATTCATAAGCTTTGTCAAAAAAAAAAAAAATCATTCATAAGCTGCCCCATCTTGTCTTAGTGTTTAGTCCTACATATGACTAAAAATGGTTTGACAATGGATTACTTGCATGACACTCTTTGGAAATAGTCAAGATTGAAATAATCACTTATTTTAAAGTTATGGTTCACATTATTTATTGTCTCTTTTGTTTGGACCAATAGAAAAATGCACCAACAATAAATTGATCCGAGTAGTAAGAGTCTTGGTCCCTTAAACACGTGATTTGGGGTTCGATTCCTGATAATCCACTTTTTGTGCCCCACAGATTCTCCAACAGAAATTAGTTATCACTAACGGCAGTAAAAACTTCATACCCATATCATAATAATAATAATAATAATAATAATAATAAAAATAATAATAATAATAAATGAATAAATGTAAGCGTGAATTATGTGAAGAGCAATTTGGCATACAATGGCAATCCATATAAAAATCACTCAAGATTGACTGTTTCAAATAGCAGGGGATGTTCATGGCCTTGTTTTCAAAGGGGGGATGAAGTTGAAAGTGAGAGCTGAAAAGGACACAATTGGAGAACGTAATATATAAACCATCAATAGAAAAACTTATTTTATGGTCTTGAATTTTGGATAAAACTACTCAAAATAAGTGAAAAATTAACTTAACACACTTTTACCCGAACATATTTTATTTTCAAAATTAGTTTTTAAAACCAAAAACTCAACCATCAAATATTCCTACGAGCATCAACAATGAAGCTCTCCATTTTTTAGTACTTAAATGGGTTTCATGTGTACACACAAATCATTTATAATTTCTTAATAATAGTACTTAATAAGTACCCAATCACCCGAACCTAGCAACTCTTAAAAAGTTTTAAATGAATTCTACCAATAACTCTACACACTGTAAATGGATCTCAAAAAAAAAAATTTAACAAGGAGAAAAAGTGCTTATTATAGAATGGTACCTATTAAGTACTCAAGTTTGTTTTCCTCCAATGTGGATACCTAATAAGTATTGATGCTTAAAAAATAAGAACTCCTTCATTAGAGATGGTCTAATAATTTATTGACGATTCTGTAGTTGTGAAATTTGTATACTCACACGTACCTCAAGAAAATGATTTACACAACTCAGCATTAAACAACAAGCATCTTAAATATATAAACAGATACTATTGTGCGGAAAATTCTCTTCGCCCCCCCCCCCCCCAATATTCCAATTTTGCCCTTGAATCAAAAGTTTGGAACGCGTTTTCCTAGTGCAAATTTGGCAAAATTTCAGAAAACACACTCCGAAGTTCGTATTCAAGGCAAAAAAAGTTCGGAAAACGCGTTCCGAACTTTTTAACCAAGGGCAAAATCGGAATATTGGGGTCCGTGGGAGGGGAGAGAATTTTCCCTATTGTGCACTCTATAAGCAGTCCAAGATAGACCGCGTTTCACAGTCAGACTTCAGATGTACATATGCAGGAAAAATGATGCAAATTTTGTGTCATGTCATCTCAGTCAAATAAATAGCAAATTGGATAGTTTGAAAGCATTTGCTACTTAACAATACCACATGATTTCTTATTGCTGTTCAAAAAAAAAAAAAAAAAGTTCCTAATTTTGTGCGTGTATTCTGTAGGTTTGGACATTCATTTTCTGGAGTTATACAAATTTTCTGTAGTTTCTATAAAGTTATGCTTTTAATCGTCAAATAACCACTAGTTAACCACCATTTTCAGTTGATTATATTCTATCATTAGATCTTCAACGGAAAGAACATCGATTTAAGGGTTGTAAGAACAGATTTGATGGCATGGTCAATGAGATTTGACACAAATTCCTTAGTCATGTCTCAACATGTAAATTATGTTCTAACACTTCAAAGGATTTGCAAAATATTACACTTGTGTAGACTGAAATTTTACTATATACATACATGTGCACATAAAATGATTTGTATTAGGGAAATATATCTTACAGCTCTTTTTTTCCATCTGAACTATCCCTTTTGTGTATGGAAACTAAGCCTGGATCCTTAACGTGATTTTCGATAATAATACCTGTAAGAAATTGAAGATTAGATGTATGATACTGTAGTCAGATGTTTTTAAGTCTAATGTTGATTTGAAAGAAAGAGTTACAACTTACACGTATATACTTATGTTGTACATGGAGGCATATTTTCTTAGAAGCCGTTCTATGGTGTACCATTGAGAACGATCATATCCATCTTGATAACCAATCCGTGGCATGTGTATTGATGCTTTGCAGAATAATCAAAAGAATTTAATTTGTATCAGTAAGTTGAAACACCAACACGTCACGATTTAAATGTGAAGTAATTATCAACTAGTTATAGCTTAAAGTATGGATGTTCATTCTTGATGATGCCAAAACAATCTCAGCCTCTCTTTATTTTATACATTCACGCTTGATAAATACTTTCCAACAGTCCATAAAGAAAAAGAGTAAGATGCATAAAAGATAGTCCTTCAACTTTTAAGTAAATTGCATGAACACTCTCAACTGAAAAAACAAAAGCTATTAAAAGGAATCTGTTAAGAGTCCCACATCGGATGTGAGATGGCCTGAACATGAGTTTATAAGTAAAGGCAATCCTCACCTCGAAAGCCGGTTTTGTAGGGTTGAATTAGGCCCAACTCCCAATTCTAAGAGAATGTAACCTATAGCAATAGCAACTAGGTTCTCAAACATTTTTCTTAACAGTGAGAAATCTGAAGATTGCGTTACATTAATTTGATTATTACACTCAATGTCAACACTTTTGTAAATATAATTTTCTTCCTAGTTTTTCTCGTCTTGTGCTTATTTGATTGGATAACGGATATAATACATTGTAGTAATGCAAGATCAAGGTGTCTCAGAGACAGCAATTCCGCATTTAGAGGCAAATGATGTGTCAAATTTTGCTTGTTGGACTTGCATGCAGAAAATAAAGTCTGCCATGCATGTAAGCAAGCAAACAAAAGAGAAAAAAGATAAACTGAAAATGGAAATGCAACATTATGTAGAATAATAAAATATCGAGATAGATAAATGTGGAAGCATGTTACCAGAATTTTGAGCGGCTGAGAACGCTGCTTTTGATAAGCAGCTTTCCAAGTGGACAAGTGAGATTTCACTTCGAGGGACTTTACGCCTTGGATTGTAAGATTGAACCACAGCTAAAGCAACCATTTTGGGAGCATTACCATCCAAATTTTGATCATCACAGCCATCTAAGTAAAAAGGCATGAATAAGGAAGCATATACTGATTCACCATTTATTCATTATATATTTGGAGTAACATCAATAGGATCCATTATCCCCTTTCAAAGGACACCCGTTAACTAGTGATGGATATATTGTAGTAGACTAAAAGGTTAACACTAATATAAAGCACAGGTATGGCAATCATGGTCATCGTTTTATACATAGTAAATAGCAATAGATAGGTTAACTGAAGTTCAACAACCAGAATAATTATTTCTGATGTCTATTCATCACTATCACCTCAATTATTTTACTAAAATAGTCAATTATTTCTGCTGCTTGTAGGTCAAGGTAGCATCTTGTTGTACATTCTCTTGCATGAAGCATCCTGGAGGTATATGGAGTTCTACTTTTATAGAGTTAAAAAATTAGTTTGTGTTTGTGCTCACCTTCAAGCCTTATAAGATGGAGATCACCAAGATGCAGATCCCCGTGTTCAGAAGCCCGTTCGTATGCTTCATTGATGCTTGATGAAAGTTTAGTTAGTGCATCAAACATTCCACCATGGCCCCAACGTCCAGAGGTGTCAACACAGCTGTAAAACCACATTATACATTCACAGTTAATAATAAAGTCGAAGACTTCAATAGCAAACTCTTCATATATACAAAAAAGAGACCACTCCATTGATGATAAATATTAGGACAGATTTACAAAGATATGCAAGGATAGTGCATGCTACATGCAAAGAAATAGTGCTGTAACAGCCAAAATTGACGAGAATCTATCCCCCCTGTCTTCTGTTGCATTTTCTATTTTCATCATATTGATACTCTCTCTCTCATCTATACCCCTTGATTAGAATATACCTAACTTACCTTCTACTTAAATGTTACCTCCCAATTACAATTAAGCTCTTGCTTAATCCGTATTTATGTCGAACGTAGCCATCAATGCAAAAACAAATGGACACATTATTAGGGGGTTATTATTTTATCAATTTTATACCGCAGCTCATTGCCAATGAAGAGAAAAACCACATGGAAAAAATGTCCAACAGATATTAATTTCATTAATATCAATATATACATTATTAAGAGCTTAGTGCACCAGAGCAAAATACGCAGTCAGGCAAAATTTAAAAAGTTAACCTGAAGATTATAGCCGGTTCAGATGAAGAAACATTTGAGGGAGCTGTACAATCTCCATACACAAAATGAACAGAACCAGCATCTAATATGACGACGTCATCTGGTGGGCTATTAGGTTCTTTCACATTCAATGAATGGTATCCAACAGCATTCCACTTAGACAGCTTCTTTTCTTCTGCCTTCTTCTTTGCAATCTCAAGTTTTTTACTCTTTTCCTCATCTAAGTTCCTACTGCTTCTCAAGTCAATGATTGAGTCACAACTTGATTTAGAAACTTCCTCAAATTTTTTAACCCAAGAGAGATAAGAAGCCTCATCAAGATCAAGATCACAAGAGAGAGAAGCAGAACCTCTTTCCTTAACATCATATCCTTTTAAAAAGTTTCTTGGATTGACCTCAAATTTCCTGTCGTCCTTATCAAATATTTGTTCATCACGAATAGCAATCACCTTGTCAGCCATTGCATTAATTTCTGTTAAGTCCATTTCCTTGTCTTTTCCATCATTGATCTCATTGGGATCAAACATACGCAACCCAACTATGATGGATTTCAAATCACTAGTTCCAACTTCAGATAAATTTTTATCTTCATGTTCCAGAATATTATCACCTGTAACATTGAGGCTCAGCTGCAATTTTCTTTCTGCCCTCCGCATAATTACCTACAGTGTAACGTGTGAGTTCTCATAGTACATGCAAATAGCTTCCACAGTCAAAGAATAATAAATGTAACAAACAGAAACATACTTCCTCCACTGTATGTTCAGTAACAAGGTTTATACACAAAACATGATTCATCTGGCCAATTCTATGTGCTCTCTGCAAAGCTTGTCTGTCCACCTGCGGGTTCCAATCTTGCTCGTAGAATATAACCTAAAGAATACCATGCAACACAAAATACTATAAAATATGTTTTAAACTTATAATTCGTGAATCAATATGTTAAAGATGGAAGTCTCGGAGATTTTTTTTTATTGACTTCAAAATTTAATTCTCATTCTTCCATTATTTATTCTGCAAGAGCGTCCAAAATGACATTCGAATTGAAAGTGGACTGGACATAACTCAAGTTGGAGCATATATATTGTTAGAGTTGTGATATTTTAGATAACGGGACAAAAGACTCGGTACTAATTCCTATTTATAGGGATAGGCTCACACTACAAGAAATCCTTGTTTTTCTGACGAAATTTTCTTAACCATTAGTGACGGCCTGGGCCGTCTATAAGTTAGTGACGGCCAGGTCCGTCACAAACGAAGCAAAGGCGTCACAAAATTTAAAAAAAAAATAAAAAATAAAAAAAATCCGTCAACGCGTTACTGACGGAAATATCCGTCACAAAAGTTTAAGTTACTGACGACCTAGGGCGTCACAAAGTGTTGACGCAGTTAGTGACGGAAAATTCCGTCGCAAACTTTTGAGGATTTCAAAAAAAAAAAAGAGCCGTTGACAGGCTCTGTCCGCTGCAGGTCTTGGGCAGCGCGAAACACTTCTTGACGGAAATTTCCGTCACTAAGTCTTTGGTCAATAAAATTCACGCGTTTTCCCAATGTGGCAACGGTAATGTGAACCTGTTTTCAATATATTAACTTCACTTCTTTCTCATTTCATTTACAACACTTCTACTAAAATTTCTACTCTCACTAAAATTTTCTCCAACATCTTACTAAAAAACTTCTACATTTTTCTTAGTTTTTTGTTCTTCTTCAAAGTTTTGATTCGTAATAAAATGTAAGTGTTTTTTCCTCTTTGATATTTGTTTATGTTAATATTTGAATGATATTGTATATTTATATTAACTGTTATTTTTACATTTTAATGCAGAAAATGTAGCTTGTTTCATCTTGCTATTGTTAGAAGTTGAATATGTTGACATTGCTTGAGATAAGTAGTAAGTATAATTTTAATTTGTTAAGTTTAATTGTATTATTTTACAAGTCAGAAACTTTTATTAGTCAAAAAAAAAGTCAGAAACTTTTTTTTTTTTTAATTTATTTTCGTCCAAAAAAAACTACATTTTTATTTTTATTTATTTTCGTAAAAAAAAAAGTTTTTGCTGAAACTTATATTTCTTAAAAAAAAGGTACTTTTATTTATTTCGTAAAAATTATTATTTATTTCCAAAAAAAAAAGCTACTTTTTTTATTTTGATTTTTGATATTTGGTTTGATATATCTGAAACTTTTTTTTGTTAATTTTGATTTAGATATTGCTGTTTGATTCGACGGTTGATTCATCTGTTGGTATTATTTGGAGTTTAGCTTGGTAAACTTGAAGTCAGACACTACTCTACATACCAAGTAAGTAATATAATTTAGATTAATAAATATTTGTATATAAATCAAAATATGTTTGCTGCTGTATTTTTTTTTATTTGAATTAAAAATTAAAACTTTGTATGTCATTTAGTTAAAACTTTGTATGTAAAATAAACTTTGTATGTCAAGTTTGTAAACTACTAGTAAATTATTTTTGAAATGAAATTATTTATATGATAATTAAACAAGTATGTGATAATAGTTAGTAAACCGCCATAATCGTACTTTGTTTGTATTATTAAGACAATTATCGTACTTTTTAATTTATCTAATTATCGTATGTATCGTATTTTATCATTGTTCGTTATTGAATTTTTATTTTATATTATTATTGTGTTAAAAATTTAATAAATGTTTTATTATATATTTAAAATTAAAAATGATGATATATTATTTTTTAATATATCTAAAAAAAAACGTTTTTTATGTTTTTTTTAAATAATTAATTAAATTATTTTTGAAAAATAATTAATAAAATAATTAAAATAATTATTTTTTAAAAATATTTAAAATTAAAAATGATGATATATTATTTTTTAATATATGTAAAAAAAACGTTTTTTATGTTTTTTTTTAAATAATTAATTAATTTATTTCTGAAAAATAATTAATAAAACAATTAAAATAATTATTTTTTTAAAAAAGTTAGTGACGAATTTTGTGACGACCTAAGCCGTCACAAAATAAGCCAAAACTTTGTGACGAAATCTGACACATACTTTGTGACGACCTAATCCGTCACTAATTTGAATTTTGCGACGACCTAAGCCGTCACTAAATCATGGTCAGAAAAGCTGTCTTTCACATTTTGCGACGACCTGGGCCGTCACAAAGTGTCGTCACTTAGTTTGTGACGACCTGGGCCGTCACAAACTTTCCCACGAGCGTTTTTTTGACGGATTTTGGCCGTCACAAAGTCGTCACAAAATTATGACTTTGTGACGGATTTTGGGCGTTTGTGACGGATCTTGGGCGTCACAAAATGGACGTTTTCTTGTAGTGTCAATCCTGAATAAATAGGAAATCAAAGAACAAATCATGATTATAATAAGAACTAAGTAATATAAAATTTAATCCTAAGTGATACTCTAAGATTATAAACTGATCCTAGGAAATAACTTCAGATACTCTAATATAATATCAAAGATATTTTTTTTTTGACAAATAATATCAAAGATATTAAAACATTTTATTATATTCAACCACTCCTCCTCAAGCTAAAGCTTATAAGCTTATGGTGAGAAGAAATGAGAAATGAAAACAATGGAAGTTATTTGAGAGATTAGTACAGAATCAATGGATTATGTTTTGTACAGCTCATAACATTGATTGTAAATAATAATTAGCTGTCTTCACCATATATAGAATTAGCATCTATAGGAAGAATAATTGCCCTGATTGATTCTCAGGCTAGATTAGTGCTTATTGGTCTGTCCCTTGTATTCTATAAATACATTTCATGTATTATTTACTAAATTATCAAGGAAATACAAATTGTTTATTTCTTTATGGTATCAGTTGCAGGAAGAATTCCTTAGGGTTTTTTGCTTCCGTTTTCTTTTTTTTCCATCCCACATAATTTCTAATCACTTGTCTGGTACCGAGTCCCAGCATTCACCCAAACATTCTTCACCTAAACCTGTCAGGACATACCATGAAAACCACCTTGTTCAGATCACAACAATTCGACTGAACGGTCCTAATTATTTTTTCTTATCACAGACTACCCGTTTGTATCTCAGGGGGAGAGGAAAAATTAGCTACATCACTAAACACAAGAAACAACCAGACAAGGAAGGCGCAGACTATGATACTTGGGAGTTGGGATGCTGGAAGTTCCATGGTCATGACATGGTTAGTCAATTCCATGGCTGAAGCGATAGGTGCAAACTATCTTTGTTATGCTACTGCAAAAGATCTTTGGGAAAGTGTCTCTCAGATGTACTCTCAATTGTCTCAAGCGTATTGGCAAGATTTGGATCTGTTGAATGTATATGAGTGGAAGTCACCCAAGGACTGCAAGCACTACAAGAAGATGGTGGATGTTAGTCGTGTCTTCACGTTTCTTGCAGGTCTAAATATTGAGTTTGATGAGGTTCGTGGCCGGATTCTTGGCAGGAATGCCCTCCAATTAAGGTTCATCACCTACGATGAGGTTCAAATCAGAGTACATCTGAGAGACACTTTCCCAAAGATCTTTTGCAGTAGCATAACAGAGATAGTTTGCACCTATCTCTTCAGTCATGGAATTGACTAACCATGTCATGACCATGGAATTTTCAGCATCCCAAGTATCATACTATGCGCCTTCCTTGTCTGGTTGTTTCTTGTCTCCAGTGATGTAGCCAATTTTTCCTTTCCCCCTGAAATACAAACAGACAGACTGTGACCAGCGAAAATAATTAGGACCGTTCAGCCGAATTATTGTGATCTGAACAAGGTGGTTTTCATGGTATGTCCTGACAGATTGAGGTATTTCAGGTTTAGGTGAAGAATGTTTGGGTTAATGCTGGGACTCGGTACCAGACAAGTGATTAGAAATTATGTGGGATGGAAAAAAAAAATGGAAGCAAAAAACCCTAAGGAATTCTTCCTGCAACTGATACCATAAAGAAATAAACAATTTGTATTTCCTTGATAATTTAGTAAATAATATATGAAATGTATTTGTAGAATACAAGGGATAGACCAATAAGCACTAATCTAGCCTAAGAATCAATCAGGGCAATTATTCTTCCTATAAGCTAATTCCAACTATGGTAAAGACAGAAGAAGATAGCTAATTATTATTTACAATCGGTGTTATGAGTTGTACAAAACAGAATATGTTGATTTTGTACTAATCTCTCTAATAACTTCCAATAGATTCAAACTCTTGTTCTTCCACCTCCAACTCCTCATTTCCATTAGGCACATCTTTAGTATGTCTAGATTGTTGTAGCGGTATAGCATATACCGAGGATGTCGCAATTCGCAGTTGCTGCAACCTCCATTGCTGAAGGCGGCTCGCAGGAAAATGGAGTCCGTGACACACCAATTCCTACCACTGCTTTGCTATTCCACTACAGCATGCTATCGACAACATAGCTTCCACCAAATGTGTTTGTTGTAGGCTATTGAGAACCTAATACAGATTCTCTGACAAAGCACTTCAGAAATGCCCCAGCAGTGCTCGTCAGAATGTCATCCACATAACTTTCTCCATCTTACCCTCCCATGATTGAAACCAGCCCAACGCATTTCCTTCCAAGCAAACTAGCACCGCAAAAACTTTGAAAAATATTATCTTGATGAAGGTTTCTTCATTACCAGTGGTCTCTAAAAGGCAGATTAACATTGGAATAAACAAGCAAGAAATATTTTTAAGAAAAACCCGTGGTAGTATAGGAGGGACTCTGCCAAGGACAAGTCTAGTTCTTGCGTTCACCATAGATTGAAAGAAAGATTCTATCATATCGTGTCTAGACCCGTCACTTGATGAGACATGAAGATTCATAAAAAATCTTTGGGTCCTTAGTCTAATATGGTCGGTGAAGTACATCTATTTCTCAATCTCCTAGTTACAAATATTCTCTATTTAATTTACTTTCCAATAGATGCCTAACACACTCTCTTCACTACTTGTTATCTTCATTCCAATTACTACAGATTTGGTAATCTTATAGGAAAACATTTTCAAGAAAATGATTGGCACTGAATGCGAGTATCATAGACTTTATCAGCTTTCCAACTTGTCCACTATTTTTCGATTGTAGATTCTCATGTCTCCATCCTAGTTTCAACGAGCTTCAGAGTTTTCGTGTTCAATCTGATAAAATATACCTAAAGTTGGTTTCTTAACTGAGTTAATTGCCGAGCTATATCTCCAGTTACTTAAAACATTTAAAGTAATAGTCATGCTATGTCTACTTAGGACTTAGGAGTATAGATAGTCACATTGATTGATGGTTATTCTCGTTTTTTGTTTTTTCAATGAAATGTTGATCATGTCTCACTACAAAAGCAGGACATTCTCAAGAAAATGGATGGAAAACTCAGACAAACTTGTTACGTTGCACATATAAATGCATAAAAAATATAATAAACTAAAAACAACAAGAAAATGAATCAGTAATCAGGTTCTAGTTTCAAAAAGGTTCACAGATAGATAAAACTCACAGTATCAGCAGCCACAAGATTCAAGCCAACTCCCCCAGCTCTTGTTGAGATCATAAAAACAAAAGCTCCATTTTGTTCAGCTTCAAAATTCAAGCCCATATTAGCTGATGAGTTGCTGAAACTTCTTATTGCAGCAAAGCGCTCCTCAGCCCTAATTGATCCATCAAGACGCTCGTAAGAATACTTACGTAACTCCAGAAAATCCTATATTAGAATAGAAGAACATTTCATCAATTTACCCATTTAAGTAATACAAGGCATTCCATATATTGGTAGAAAGATTTTACCTGCAAAATGTCAAGTGTATGTGTCATCTGAGCAAAAAGAAGAACACGATGTCCATAATGATGTAGCTTTCTAAGAAGTTGGTCCAGAATCAATAGCTTACCACTGGCCTGACAGAGAAAAAGATAATAAATATGTTCAAAGCAAGAATGACGGTGCAATAGCAAAGTATATATTTATGTACAACAGAATCTGACAAGAACAATTATTGTCTAAAACCTAGTTTGACTGACAAGCAAGAGCTAGAGCAAGTGTTAGACCAAACCCCAATATAACCCATAATATTGAAGGTTGTTGGAAATAGAATCGAATTAATGTTCCACCATCCAAGTAGTTTTTGGTAAATAGTATTGTAGTTGAAGTTAATATTAGTATTTAGAGTTGTAGCAATTATATTCAAATTCACATAAATAGTCAGCCATGAACCTAGAGAATATCATGCATGCACTGAGGAAATAGTTATCCTATTAATATCCTTGTAAATATAAATTGTAGTTATTACTAAGAGTGTGTAAATAGAAGATTGGTTGAGTGCAAATCACTCATGCACATTCAGAAAAATTGAGTATTTCTTCCTATTTTTCATGTTGCATCATAGCTCCAGTTTTAGGGGACTTTCCGCAGTTGGCTTTACCAAATAATAATTTGGTTGGTTGTACTAGCAGGCATAATTTAAACTTGACTGGGCACCTCATGAGGTCAAGAGCACCATTGGGAAGACAAATTTAGGCTTCAATATTGGACTTCCCAAATCAAAAGTCTTATACACAATTCTAGTTGTGGTTGACAAACTTTCAAAGTATGGCCATTTCTACTATTGAAGCATCCTTATGTTGCAAGGAAGGTTGTTACCAGATGATTAGAAGTCTACTTATAGTGTTGCACTAGAGTTGTCTATTTCTTTAATATTCTTTTCTCACTTTCATTGCCATTTTTATCCTCTTGTATGGGAGATGCATTACTAACACGCAATTAAGAGTACAAGATAAAACAGAAACATGCTATAACAGTGACTATGACTTAAGAGCCCAAGGTAGGATAAGTCAAATAATTACCTGAACCAGATGTTCACCTTCTTCATAAGGTTCGGGTTCAATACCCGGAAAGAGATAAGGATGGCTGCATGCTTTTCTTAGTTGTAATACCTAAAGAGTGAATCATATTTACCATTAACCACAAGGTGAAAGAAAAAAATAGAAAAAAGCAAGATATGTAGTTGATATATGACAAAACAAACAAAAATGAACAAAATTTAAATCAACGCAAATATAGAAATAGAATGAAAGCACATAATCAAATTCATTGGATTACACTTTCATACGCCAATGAAATCCAACAAAATGCACGAGGCAAAGATAATGAACCCACATTATTATTTTTCTTGAGAAAAAATAAGAGAATAGGAGAGAAATATGCATAAAACCGTGTATAAACTACACCACAAAGATTTTATTATGTAGGCTCAATAGGAATAATATACCTAAACCAAAATTAACAGTCTCTAATAATGATTATTTTTATCTCATAGAAGTATTGCATTTGCAATAAAACTATATGCCGTTTAAGGTAATCATGCAAAATCTAAGTAAACTTATAAATAGCTTTAATTATAGAAAAATGAAATTGCATTTAACTAAATTCCCTTTACTAAAATAAACAAGCATAATCACTCTATTAAAATTGCCTCGCATAACGTTCTATTAAAATACCAAGAGACGGCAATGAAGTTGAAACGGTAACTAACAGTTTCTTGGTTTTCTGAAACATTTGAAAAATAGAAACAACATTTTTTTCGAAAATGGAAAATGATTAAAATTGAGAGAAGTACCAAATATTAATCAATCCAGCATCTGCATCAAAGCATACTGGAACTAGAGAATTTGCTAAAAACATAAATTAAAAAAGCAAGAGCTTCACTAACAGTATTCTGTAATGATTGGTGATTTGATGTTCCAGAAGAGAGTGCAACTAGCTTCGGAAGTTCTTTCCTCAGTATCGACATGTAGACCTTTTTTTGCAGGCTGACAAGGGGTACTAACCTGTCATGGGATGGAACAGCTTTGCATATTTTAGTTATCATAAATTCTAGCTCCATTGAAATAAAATGTGTTAGGTAGTATCTAGTCAGAATCAGAACAATGTACAAGTACAACATACACTGTTGTCTCAGTGAGAGGTGGCAGCACTAAACTTCCAGACTCCATAAGCTTTGATTTGGTTCGTCGTAGCATAAAAGCAGTCAATACACTTCTCAGGATTTGAAGTCGCTCCTTTATCTTTGGAGAATCATGAACTGCTCAGAAACAAAGCTCCCACAATCAAAAAAATCGAAAAGCAAGACAATAATTTGGTTCCCCTTTTAATACTTTTTTGCATAGTCATAGAGCACTCAATTGGATGATAAACCTTCCATCCTGTGGCTAAGCCTCTTCAATCCTTTAAACTCATTAAACTAATACTAATATACAACAAATGGATCAAGATCTACAGTAGAGCTCTCAGATTCTATAAATGTGCAACAAACTTCTAAAAGATCCAAAACAATTTACAACCCAGTGATGCTATGTTATAAAACAATATGATAATACTGACCTGAGGTAAGATCACTGATATCCTTGAATGTAGAAAGGAACTGATCTAGTGTCCCAAAGACAGATGGCATGCAAAAATACATCAACGCCCACAGTTCAGAAAGGTTGTTCTGAATAGGTGTGCCCGTCATCAACAACCGTCTTGGCATGATATAGCGATCTTTGAGAACATTAAATAAAACCTGTAAAGTTTAAGAAGTTTACCTACAACAGTCCAATAATCTCACAGGCTGTATGACTAAATTGTCTTTTAAGTTTTGACAATCAAACTGTCTGTAATTCATGGTTTGTACCTATTATTAAGCCTAAATAGCTCATGACATGAAATTCCAACAGAAATAGCCAAAGATAGACCATTTTCCTCAACATCTCTCTTAATGTTTTGACTGATAGCTATACATTACATATGATCAACCATCCTTATCCGTTCTTTTAAGAGTCTTCATTACACAAGCTCAAACCACCTAAGGCAAGACTCCACCATCTCTTCTACAATAGGGACTACCCCGATTTTCTCTCTAATAAGTGCATCTTGTAATCCTATCTTCCCTTGTGTCATCACTATCTATCAAAGCATTCTCATCTATGTGACACTACATCTCATTTCTTGTCAGATTTATACTGCCCAACATTACGTTCCCTGCAAAATTGCATATGTTATAGTAGTGCGGTACAATTTCCCTTTTAAGCATGCTTGGTACTTTTCCTTAGCATATCACACCTTAAGCATGATCATTGTTTACAAATTTATCATATGAAATTCCCAAAATATAAACTGTATAACATATGGGCAAAGTTAGCTGATATGAACCAGTTCAAACAAAGATTACAAATAGAATGAATACACATATTCCCTGGATATTTGAGAGGTTCACGACTCTCCCAATATCAACTCTGGCAAAAAATAACAAACTCTACAACTCAAAAATCTCACTTTCCAGCAGGATCCCATTGCATTAAATATGCAGATCATGGCGTAAATGACAAAGTGGACCAATAGTTCTGAAAGACCCATTTCTAGAAGTCTAACAACTTCAAACTTTTCTTCCCCAATATCGCAGGGCTGACGATGATGACTAATTTCTCCACTACCTCTGCTTCCACTTCCTTCTTACATGTTTCCCTGTTACCAAAAAACTAGTCTTTGGAACTTTGATCAATGCTCTACTCTCTATCTGTTCCTTCCCGTCAACCACGTCAAATTATACTTCTACTTTCTTGTCTTCTTCTTCAATTGATGCTCTTGATTCTCTTCTTGCTCCATCCACCCAGTTTGATTCTTTTACAACCAAGGTTCTTGAACGCAGGAAGTTCATCTTCATTTTTGTTTTCTTTCTGCACGGAAACTGAATCTTGAAGATAAACACCAAGCTCTAGTTGACATGTCATGAGCAGAGCCTTCTCAAAGGTGAAAAATGTAGTATTTCTATTGATTTCTTTCCACGAAACCACCAACGCAGAGTGTCCCCATTCAATGCCTATTTGTGGGTGCGGCGACACCTATTTGTTTGAAAATTGATGAGCCACCAATAGGCTTCTCAGCTCAATTTTCACACCAAAAGGCATCGCCGCTCCCATAGAATATGAGCATTGTTCTTGAAGTTATTTTCATACTAAATTCCACAGCTCCAAAACTAGAGCTCTGATACCAGTTGAAAGAAACTGGTTCAGATATGGACTTGCTCAATTCTAATTCCCACAAAATGGCTAACTTTCCCTCTCAGCCCCTAATTTCTATTTCAATAGCCTGGTTCCAACCAATAAGTCTTTCACCAAATTAATAAATGCAATACCTATGACTGCTAAAAACGAAAGTAATACGACAAATGTAACATACAGAAACATACTGTTAATTGAATATACGTAGGCATTCAAGTTATTTTCAACATACACTTGATGGGTTTTTAAGCCTTTGGGCTTCATCGATGATTGCATACTCCCATGGTATTTGAGAAAGAAAATCCGTATCCATCAGTGCAATGTCATATGATGTTAACAGCACATCAAAAGGCAAAATGTCCTGCTAAAAAATTTGATTGCAATAATTATCAGTGGAAGTTCATTAGAAATACAACGATTGCATGAAAAGTCATCCAGAGTCAACGAACCAGTGAAACTATAGCAAACTCACATTATGTGTTGGCTGCCTTGTTACATGTTCATGTGTTTTCATACGTAGACTGCGCCTATATTCTTTATCACCAACATATTTAAAGACTTCTAGTTTAGGGGCATATTTGACTATCTCAGATACCCAACCATCTGTCACACTTAAAGGACATATAACCACTGTAAAAGGTACAATGAAAGCAGAAAAAAATGATAAGTGTTTATCTGAATAGACATTTCATGAAAACAACACAATCCAAATCAAAGTTTTCTTTCACTCACAAAATGGCCCATGTGACAACTGGCGCACTTTCAAATAGCTTAAAAATGAGATAGCTTGCAGTGTCTTGCCCAATCCCATCTAATACACAAAGACATTAACATAAACACATCAGGAATCATATTTTGAATTCCAAAGACAGGACTAAGAACCTTGTTTTCAGTTTTTCATCTGCTGAATTATAGAGATGGTCGACACTCAGAATTTTCAAAACCATGACACAGAAATATTATATGCCCGTAGATAGCAATATCAGGAAACATGTGATATTTAAGAAGTATGAAACCTCCCCTCTGTTAGGTATAGGTTGATTTGACATAGTAATGATAATAACAAAGAACATTTGTCGGATAACCATTTAAGAAGGTAAGGTTTATATGACTGTAACACCAATTAGATAAAAAATTGTCCGTCACATTACATAGAAGCTCCGATACAGAATTGTATGAAGAGTATATACCTCATCCCCTGCAAATAATAGAAACTATTATCACTAACATAATTAAAATATGTCTTGTAAGAAGTAATATCAAAACCACCAAGTCTTAAACCTTCAAAACAGAGCTACAAAAATACAGCATTTGTCAAATCACAATTTCTGTCTTCCTTTGTTACAAACTTTGTTACAAAGAAAGCCCTGCATATGTTGTTTTGGTATATGTTTGAATGAATATCTGAAAAACTTGCTTTGAATAAATTACGAAATTGATTTTGAGAATTGTTTCAATCTAAAAGAAGCTTTAATGTAAAACTAAGTGTACAAATTCTAATTTTCAATCCAACACAAAAGCTGCTTTTTATCACTCAAACACAGATTTTGAGACAAAATCAATCCTGATACAAAGTAACCAAAAATACCCCAAATCACATATGTCCAAAAGAAAATCACTTCATGTCCGATAATGCATCCAAACTTATTAAGTCCTCCAAAGACATGCCATAACACACATTATCTCCAGTCCATCATTTATAACAAATATCAAATTGGTTCTTCAAGGATAATGCCATGAGCTTCAATTTCAAGGAATAAATTGATATCAAAAAACCAATTTGATGCATTTATAAAGGGAGAACCAGAAGATCACACATGTCAAACTATACATATGATACTTACTCTAAAATTTCATTTCATATTTTACATTTATCTTATAAATTTCGATCATTTCCTTTTAGGATTTTTTTTTTCCTTTGGCAAGACCAAAATAATCAACCCCGGATTTACAAACTTCCCCTTCAAATTCTCAGACTTCCAGTGCGGCCAAATTGAGAGAACTACATATTCATTAATTAAATATAGGGAAATGCTAACTAGTACCCCGGGGCACTTTTTAAGGATCTTAAATAATAAATTTTTATAAAAATGTGCGAAGCCAATGCATTGAAAATTGAAATGTTCAACTTTTTGAAAAAATAATTCCTTTAAATGGAATTCTTAAAGAGTGCCCCAGAGGCCAGAGCACTCGTTAGCAAGACCCTTGTATATATAATCTATAACAATCTCACCAAGAATAACAAATTTCCAGTGTTTTGTGTGTTTGGTTTTGCAGTAACAAAAATTGATTTTGAATGAATTGATTTTGTAAAATAGAATTTAGTTAAAAGTGAGCCAAATGTGAAGTGATTTAAGTTTGGATTCATTCAGTAAAAGTGAATTGAACAATAAATTTGAATGTAAAAATCATATTTTTAGTTTTTTTTTTTAATGTAAAAATCATATTTTTAGTTAAAAGCTATAAATCCTAGATTCCTAGCTTCAATTTAGAATCAATTCTATTTCGCACATCCAAAAAACTTGTCAAAATCAATTTTAATTTTACACCTCTATAATCAATTTCGCCCAATTCAACATTGAAACCAAACATACACTAAAACAAAAATCAATAACATAATTATTCTGATCAACCAGAAACGAAAATTGAAAGGTTAATAATATCTCACCGAGAACAACGTTAACGCCGAGTTTATACCTCCGAATGAGCCACGAAACCCCTTCAACTTGGTGAGGCTTGAGTGTTGCCCTAATCCCAAGCTCTTCTTCACTCTGCGGCGCGTCATAGGAACTTGCATCGTCATCGAGTATTATTTTAGCAGCGACTTGAAGTCTCTGTTCGTATCTTAGGTTCATGGCGTCGATGCTGAGTTTGAAAATGTAAACTCGGTGGAAATAGAGAGAACGAGTGAGTTAGCGGCGACGAGTCGGTGACTCGGTGGTTTTTGTTTTTGAGAATGTTTTTTTGAACTGAGAAGTTGCGAGGGAATGAATGAAATGGGCTTCGCGGGTTTTTTTTTTTTACTTCCTCAAATAAATTTAGAGTGCGTTGGTTACTGTTTTTTTTATTGAGACATTTTTTTTTTTTTGATTGAATGGAGGGCCTAAGCCCGAGAGAGATTACACAATAATAATTCTTGGAACAATAGTTCCTCTAGCATCATTGCTTACAAGGTTACGAATTTGATTAGGATAAGATTCGTAAAAAATCACATTAGTACCCAAGTTGCATCCAATATGTGCAAGTCTATCCGCACAAGTGTTACCTTCACGATAAGTATGACAAATATGGACCTCCCAATCACGCTCCAAAGTTGCCCAAATTCTATTACATATATTCCAACCAAAGGTAGTAGCTGGCTTTTCTTTAGTAAGCATCTTGACAACATTCAGAGCATCCAATCTCAGTTCAACATGCTTGAAACCAAGCTCCCATGCTAGCTTCAATCCTTCCATATAGGTTCAACATCTTGTACATATAAGACCCAAACTGAGCAAATATATGCTTGAAACAAGTAATATGGTACTCTAACTCTAGTTATATATGCAACTTCTTATAATTATACATAGTTATTCATGTTATTTTCGTTTTTGACTCTTTTAATCTGTTGTGATCTTTTCAGCACATCTTGTACTGAAGGGATCATTTTGTTAATATATACCTTCCATTTTTTCCTTTTCAAAAAAAATAATATTAATATTAGATTTAGTAAAGTGTAAATTATATTAACATTAGATTTACTATCAAGGCTGCAATTGCCAACAATGATAAATTACATCCTTATTATTCAACCTCACATGTTGTCAAAAAGATACCAAAATACATACATCCTTATAGGTTTGTCATGGTGATAATTCAATTAAGTTTCAAAGTTTTTTTATGAAGTGCCTTTTTTTAGAAATATATATATATATATTATACTCCCTCTGATCCTTTTTATAAGAGACAATTCACTTTTCAGATTCATTCAATAACTAATGTATTTGGTCTATATTATAGTTTAGATACATTAATTATGGAATGAATCAAAAAAGTCATTTGTCTCTTATAAAAAGGACCGGGGGGAGTATAAGATAATTACACATGAATAAAAGATAAACGGACAACAAGCTGCGCCGCTAAATCTTTAAAAATATATATTTATTTTGCTTTACAAGTTTCTTCAATCAAACTCATAATAATGATAATGAAACAGATTTTTTTTTATTAGGATCATAATGAAATAGATGACAAGCCAAAGAAGGCCATGAATTGAAATAAAAAGATAAGGTACTTCACGAAGGCATTTACAAAGAGGATCAAAATAAAGATGAACAAATAATTGAGAAAATGAATAAACTATTAAAATACAACGAATGATAGAATTACATTTATTAGAGGTGTAAGATAAATGCTAGAGGGACTTGAATCGCATATGTAATGAGCCTCAAATATAACCCCTAGTCCCCTACAAAAACAATTCATTTTGAAACAATTTTTTTTTACCAAAACGACACTGATTTTAAAATGGATGGAGTAATTAATTACATACTCCTATGTTGGTAATCCACTTGAACAAGAAAAGTGTGTTAGCCATTATCAGTAATAATAAGAGAGCTCAGCTAGTACTACTTCTCAGATGTTGGACAAGATCAAGCTTTTTTCTTTCAGGTGGTTGAAGGCGACGTCTGTTACCTTAGCTTCCAACTGTCATAGCTGGTGGTCTAGTCATTTGCTCAGTTTGGGTCTTATATGAACTGTGGTCTAGGTTTTTACTGTATTACTCTGTGACACTTTATAACTCTTGATAGTCTTCCTTAGCACGTCTTGTGCTAGGGAGATTGTGTTTATATTATATATCTCATTTTGGCTTGTTCAAAAAATAATAAGAGAGCTGCAAATATTTTATTGGTATTGAACGAAATTGATTTCTTTTGAATTGTGAACTTATGATCCACTCACCTAAATTCTTTAGAAACAAAATAAATTTTTTAAATTCAAAACGAACTCACTCTTAAGTATGGATAAAAGTAAATTTAATTTTAGAGGCAGGATAAGCACGGTTTCTTATAAACATGTGATTTTTAAACTATAAAAATTGATTTAAAAAAATCTAAAACAAACTGATGTATATACAAATGCATTGACCATCATTCGTCCAATTTTGAATGAAAGTAAAAAGTAACAAATATAGTTTATTAGTGAGTTTAACAAAAAGTTGAGATGGCCGAGTTGGTCTAAGGCGCCAGATTAAGGTTCTTGTCCGAAAGGGTGTGGGTTCAAATCCCACTCTCAACACAATTTTTTTTTTTTTTTTTTGCATTTTTTGTTTATTCTTTATCACACAAGCGATTTTTCAGGCAATCCCGACAAAAAGCGATAAACTATATAGAGTATGCATGGTGTTTATTTAAATTTGTTTAAGTTTGAATTAAAGATGTGTTTAAACTCGAAGTAGTTTGGTCAGAGTTGTTTCTGAAAGAGTGATCCTACAAATTGGACCATAACTAATAAGTAGTATAAAAAAATTGAATTCCAAAAAAATCTTGAATTTTTTAATTTAACATCCAAATACTCATACAAAATAATTTTTACGACCATTTATAAATGCAAATTCGCTAATAATTGTGTTTACATCAATATTTTATATCATATATTTCTCCATAAATAAGAATTTGTTGGACTTAATAGACCTCTAAAATAATATTTCGGGGCCCCAAATTTGGATTTATTTTTTGGGCCTAGGACGGTTGCCATCTTCGTCTGCCTCATATACAACTCTGAGTTTGGTTCGACTAACAATTTGTGATTCCAAATCTATGGGTCCACAAACCCAACCCATTTAAAAATATTGTTACATTTTTTATAACATGGTTTAAATTTTTTCTGTTAAAATTTTAAACTTTGATAGGATACTTGAAGTGTTTCATGTATATTTAAATATTTAAATTTTACGATCAAATTTAGATTAAATTTTAAAATTCTCATGGAATAAAATGTTTTTTTAAAAAAAAACAATTTGCAAAAATTTATATCTAATGATCCTTCACCAAACCCAAATCAACAACAGCTCACCACCGGTTTGAGCAAGTTCAGGTTTGAAATTAAAAATTGCAGACAACCCAAATATGCATTTGTTGTCCCTTTCATTTTAATTACACCATTGTTTTCCTAGCTAGTAACTAATAAATTATTCTATAGATTTTGGTTGCTGATATAAGTGGAGGTTGGGGAGGGGTGTATGAGGCAGTGGATGGAGAAGCGGGAAGTTTATTTGGTTGGGAAGAGGGCTTGAGTTTGGAGTGTTGTACTATTTTTAGATAATGTTTTATTGTTGGTAAATGTATTAGATAAATGAATTTGACAACAATTGAAGTCACTAGGGTTGATCTAGTGGTGTTGGCTTGGGTCTTTGGAGTTTGCTCCTCTCAAGGTCTCAAGTTCGATTCCCACTAGTGTCAATTTCGGTGGGCTAGTCCATACAGAGTAAAAAATTATGGCTTTAAACAGGGCCCCCGCAAGTGGACGGTGGGATTGGTCTCCTCGGATGAGTCGGTCTTTGGTCCGGATACCGAGTTTCCAAAAAAAAAAAATTGACAACAATTGAGCCTAAATCAGATTATATAGTCAATGGAGTTTGTCACTTTTTACTCATTGTTGTCCCAAACACACCGGTGGTTAACCAATAAGTCATTTGAATCAAAATAGCTTCCTTGAAAGTGTTGCTTGCTTGGAGAATTAATGCTAGAGAGCAGTTTGCCATCTAAAGATAACTTGTTGCGTCATGGTATGATTTTTGTTGTGTGTAGGTGATTGTGGAGTCACTAAAACAACCGATCACTTATTTTTCAATTGTATTTTGGCTACTTCTCTTTGGTACAAAATTATGCATTGGTTTGGTATTTTTCCATGTATAAAATTCATCAAATAAGCATGTTTGCGTCAAAATCAAATAAGCATGTTATGCAGTTATGTAATGCTTATTTGTTTGGAAAAGAATCCGTCAAAGTATTCAAGTGGTTTAATAGGATTCTTTTCTAATTAAGGAGCTCGCTCGATGTGTTGCTTGATAAGGTAAAAACTATTATTTGATGGTGGTTGAAGACTCGGTAAAAGAATTTTAATTATGCTTTAAATATGTGGTGGTTTCGATGTTTAGGAATTCATTATGGTTAATGCATTTAAATAAATTTTCAGCACCATACAATGATTTGGCAATTTTTGTATCTACTTATTGACCTTGCTAGTTGTATTAAACAAAAATGAATTGATACTTTCGACAGATATGGACAGCCTTACAGCATTTTGTCCAAACAAACAAGGGTTCAAAAATAAAGAAACAAAGAACGGTGACCATGACACTGTAGCCAACAAACTAGGTAGGAAATGTAGAGGAAGAAATGGTGAAACACTAAGATAAATAATGTTATAATATCACACACAACATTGTAGCGTTTGAAAGAAACAACACCAATTAGGATTGTTACATAGTTAGACAGACTTTCAGCTCGCACTATATGTGACTTCCAACAAGTAAAATGAAAGAGATAAAGGGTCCGTTTGGTTTGACTTTTTTAAAAATAGATTCTATAGTGTTACATAATTTTGTGTAAGAAAAATTTACAAAGAAATTTTTTATAAAAGCTTCAAATGGAAATTTGGTTTGAATAGTTTTCTTAAAATGTCATTTTAGGCATTTTACCGAGAAAAAAAATTGGATATCAAAATTTTAAAAAAAAAATCACTTAATTTGAAGTTATTTCAAATAGATTTTCATAAAAATTATTTTTGAAATACAACTTTTTGAAAAAATTGCGATTTTGACTATGTTTTGATCTTCAATAATGTAAATTTATGTTATATGAGGTCAAAATTAGTATTTCAATTTAGAAAAAATGAATATAAAAAAACTTGTAATATTTTGAAAAATAATTATACAGAATCTATTTTAAAAAATATAAAGAAAAAATCCATTTTTTAAAGCTTAAACAAACGCACCCAAAATCAGTTAAATAGTTAAGTTGACACAGATGATTACACATTGTATATTAGTGTGTCATCTGTTGGATTTTAAGTGTAAGTAGTTAAGTCTCACATTGATTATGAAAGAAATTTTTTTTGAATATATAAGAGATGTGATCTATATATCTGTTGTCACGGGTATGAGGTGAGATAAGTTTTACATTACTTATAAAAATGGAGGTTAAACATTTTATAAATGAGAGAACTCATAAACCTAATACCGTAAGATTTTGAATAAAAATGTAGTGTCCAACTCACTTGTATGATTGCTCTTAAAGCCTAATGTGGATGATCCCTCTTGTTGCTCCATTGTTACCCAATAGTGGTATTAGAGTCGATGGTTCTACGAAGGATTCGACCAACTGTTTGTATCGATCGAAAGTCTTCCCCACAAAGATGGTCAGACGGCGAGTCCCATTGAGCACAACGACGAAGAGCATTAAAGAAGTGAATGACTCATTCTTGAGGGGGAGATTACTCTAACAAGTGTATGTGATTGTCCAACTCACTTGTATAGTTGCTCTTAACCTTAATGCGGATGATTTCCTGATTGTCCCCTCGTGACCCAGTATCCAACTCCTTAAAATTTTAGATGGAAATATGACATCTATTTCTCTTATAATCCTAAAATATTGACTCGTTATTCACGGCACTCTCACAGATTCTCCAACACGGTCCTTAATATAATTTTTTCATCACAAGTAAAAGAATAAAGAAATAAAAGAAGGCGATTTGTGGTCAGTAACCGTCTAACCAATAAATATTGAATATGTGTAAAGACTATAGTCTAGCTATTGCAAATTACAATATTAGTTAACTAATTGGGAATTACAGTATAAAAACTGGATTTGGGAATCAGTTAACTAATTGAATAATGAGAGTGAGAGGATGAAATCAGCAGATTCCTCTATAGACGGGCCAAAGCAAGGGGTAGGCCCATGGTTTTTGTCATCATGTAAGCAGAATCACACCAACTACAAACTTTGGTATCAAAGATTGCTCATTATTTTATTTCTTCATTCTTCAAAGTGGTCCTAATTATGATGATTTCAAAGTCAATCCAACACAAGTGCCCCTGCTAATATTCCAAATCACTCTGAACTGCCACCATTCTATGGCATTTTCCAAATGCTTTGTTCCCTTATGTGCCCCTTCTTTCGTGATTGCATATTTGGTGAAGTTTATGCATTTTATGATTATGTTTTACAAACAAGTTCAATTTAAAATGTTGGTGTTTTATTTTCTCTAAAACTATAGTTATTATTATACGCAAAAATTCATTTTTAAATTTATTAAATAAATGATATATCTGATCATTAATCGATGTATTTATTCATTGCATAACCAATATATAAGAAGCACTAGCCGCCATGGCCTAAACGAAAGTAAAAACACCTCTAGCTCATAGTCCAATTGGACATGTAGGTTATATTCGTATTGGATTCTCATGTGGAACCATAGAAGGAATTCAATCACTACTAATTGGTCTCTTTATTTATGCATTAATCGATATATGCATTCGCCATAGGTTTTAGCATTATGGCAAACCTCTGTTAAATATATAGCATATTTGGGTGCACTAGTCAGAATGAATTCTATTTTGGCTATAATCTTCTCCATTACTATGTTCTCACACTTAATAATTCTCTTGTTAGTTGCCTTTTGTAGCAAATTCTATTTGTTCTTCGTCGCTTGGGGTGTTGTGGGGATTACCTTCTAGCTACGGTAGGAGCAGTGACTAATAGGTTGGGATCTGGATTTCCTGCATTTGAAAAAACACACAGTTTCCCATTGTAATTAATCTGAGCCGTCAATCATAGATCAGGCGGTTAAAATTAGATATCATCAGTATCAATTAGAAATCATCCTATCCACCAATTCAGATCGGACGGTTTAGGTGAGTAACTGCGTCACGCAGTTACTGCACCAAATTCGTTTCCTTACAGGTTGTAGGGAGGCCGGAAGGTTGCCACGAGACAATACTCCATGAAACCGAACACATAGCTTACCAAATCAGTTGCGACGCCGAAGATCTTTCTATCAATAGACAATATATATAGGGATCATTTTTGCAACTCGCACATTTAATTTAACAATATAATCAAACTTCATTCGAATAAAAAAAAAAAAAAAAAACCTACTAACAATTAATTAGTACAATTTATAAGGGTCTTGGGCCCTTGAGCAAGCAATCACGGTTCGATTCATGAGTCTTGCATATGGTAAAAACTCGATTAAAAGGGGAGAATCCACTGTGTGCCAATAAGAATCTATATTTGTAACTTCTATATTCTAAGGAATAATTTTTTCAACCATGAAACAAACACCTTTGAAAGTGGTCTTCTAAAAAAGGACAAAGAAAAAAGTCAAAAGGATCTTATAATTAGGGACGGATGTAGTAAAATTTTCTATTTCCTTTTGAACCTCCTATATTAATTAATGGTTTAATCATTATTTTCGTCCCTGTAAGTTCGCGATTTTTTGGTTTTAGTCCTTGTATCTCTTTTTGTTGCAAATTAGTCCCTGTATGTTCAAATCTTTTGGTTTTAGTCCCTTAAAACTAAAATCCGCAGGAAAATCTGTAGGAAACCAGCGAATTTTCCTACAGATTTTCCTGCGGATTTTAGCTTTAGGGACTAAAATAAAAAAAATTTGCACATGCAGGGACTAATTTGCAACAAAAAAAGATACAGGGACTAAAACAAAAAATTTATGAACTTACAGGGACGAAAATGATGTTTAAGCCTTAATTAATTAAAGGGTATCAACGGTGCATGATATATATGGAGACAAAGGCTAATGGTAACCATTATATATCTCTTGATTAGTGATAAGAGTTTGTCTAGTATAAGTAAAGTAGACACAAGCACGTTAATAATGTGCTTTCAAATACTATACGTCTATAGATTAAATATAAGATGATGATAAATTTGTCAACAAATAATTTTAACTATACCCCCTTCATTTTTATAAGACTCACTTTTGAGGTTTATTTATCAATTAATATAAGCTTTAAAATTTTATATGTATTAATAATTTCTTTTTTACAAAAAATACCAATATTTATTTTACAATTGGAAATGTTTCTATTGTTGGATCAATTATTTAATTAATCAATTATGGATTGACAATAATCAATTATTAGAAATTATTATTAATATAAATTATGGTATATTGTTATTAAACACTTAATGATGAATTAGTTGATTGAGCTTTTGTCTCTGAATGGACCGTGATGGGTTAGACCATTCAGTTAAGCCCAATGAGAGGTCCCTACCCTCAACCATTCGGCTATATAAATAATTGTTATCCCATCAGACAGTTAACATACGGTGAAAACCTAACTCTGAATGTCAATAGTGATGAGGATAGTTATTCCTCTCTGACTTCTTTCAGTGCAATCCCACAAGGTACACAATCCTTTCTATGATCTACTTAATTGAGAGATATATGCTATAATCTTGTATCTAATGATTCATGGCTCCTATTAAAATCTCCTTCATCTATTTCAATGTTGGTTTAAGCTGCCCGATATGGTATTGGTCTCAATAATGTTGGTTTCAAATTATTTATTACAAACAATATGATATTTCTTTATTATGTGTTTATTTTTCAAAGTAATAAAGTTTTTAAAATACTTAGTTTTATAAAAGAACATTAAACATGACATAATTGGAGACCTTGTTAAATTTATGAACATTATTCTTAAAGTATATTCGTAGTCAGGAATTATTGTGATTACAAAGAGGGATAACATAAAACATAAAACATAAAACTTATTTATGTGATTAGACTGATGATTGCATCTTACGAGTTATGAATATGATATATGAAGCCGATGTATAGACATAAATATTATAAGTAATATTTATATATTGGATTGATTTTCTATAAAAATACTACATAGTATTTTATGTAGGCTTAAACATCATTTTCGTCCTTGTAAGTTCATAAATATTTGGTTTTAATCCTTGTATCTTTTTTTGTTGCAAATTAGTCTCTGCATGTGCAAATCTTTTTTATTTTAGTCCTTTAAAACTAAAATCCGCAGGAAAATCTAGTATTTTATGTAGGCTTAAACATCATTTTCGTCCTTGTAAGTTCATAAATATTTGGTTTTAATCCTTGTATCTTTTTTTGTTGCAAATTAGTCCCTGCATGTGCAAATCTTTTTGATTTTAGTCCCTAAAGCTAAAATCCGCAGGAAAATCTGTAGGAAAATTTGCTGGTTTCCTGCAGATTTTCCTGCGGATTTTAGTTTTAAGGGACTAAAACCAAAAGATTTGAACATACAAGGACTAATTTGCAACAAAAACAGATACAGGGACTAAAACCAAAAAATCGCGAACATACAGGGACGAAAATGATGATTAAGCCTTTTATGTAAGTGTCATACGTTATTATCATAGTGAGTGATATTTATCACCCTTCGACCTAAAACTATTATTGAACCTAGATGTGGAGTCGAACGTTTTTTCTTCTTTCTATTCAAACGTTGTTCGCAACAAGGTAAACATAAATTTGGTTGATAGGTACTCCACAAATCATGTTTAGAAAAATGAGTGACCTATACAAGATTTTCCTCTCCTGCATAATAAGAGTATTATCTATGTGTCACTTGGTCGACTATGACTATGAAGAAGTACGTGCTCACACCATAATAAATCAATATGAGATTTTCTACTTGAAATAAATATACTCGGGTATATCAAGGAATACAATAAATTATAACGAGTTTTTTTTTTTTATAGGCAATGTTAGTTGTTAGTATATTACAATGTTAGTTTTTCTCCTTTGCCAGGACTTGAACCCTGGACCTCCAACTCCTTAACCCTTAGCTCAACTAGATTAACCAATTGAGCTATCCATCCCCCCCCCCCCACACACATTAAGAAGAGTATTCTATGTAGTGATACTTGTGAACAAGGACGGGTCCATATATAAATTATTAGGGGACTAATATTTTCTATCCTAGAACTAAACTATATTTAATTTACTAAAAATCTATATACTAAAAATAGTCGTAGGAACTAAATTTAGAAAGAAAGTAGTCTATATACTCCCTCCGTTCCTTTTTGTTTGTTGTTTGAGGAAAAAAATGTCAAATTAAGAAAGTGTATTTTTGCACTTTATTTTCCTATTATACCCTCTCTTTTTTTGGAATATATTATATTCTAATTCTAATCCACAGAAAAATTCCAATTTTTTTGCACACACTTTATATGAAAAAGTTTAGTAAAAAAAAGTTACAATAAAAAGATTATACGAAGAAGTTTAGTAAAAAAAAATACAATAAAAAGATTATATAAAATTTAGTCAATAAAATAAAATTAGGAATAATGGTATAATAGACAAAATATAACATTAAATTATCAAAACAACAAACAATTTGAAATAATTTTTTTTTCTAAAACAACAAACAAAAAGGAACGGAGGGAGTATCATTTATTACTAATTGTTCTAAGAACATATCTTTCAATATTTCAATTTTAATGTTTCAAAACTAAAAACCACATAAATTCTACAATAAATCTTTACCAATTTCAGAGCAAACTTTGAAATTACCTTTGAAATTACTAATTTGTTTTTATTTTTTTAAAAAAAAAAATTTGGGTTGGGCTAGTGTGTCTATAGTCACACCTAGCTTCAAAGAGCTTCGTCCTTGCATGCTCATGAAGTAAGTTAACCCTCCATATATATAGCTAGACAGATCATCTTCATAAGTGGTCAACCGTGGACCAACATTTAAAATTATCAAAAATTCTAACGGTTGTCCGTTATACTCTTTAAAAGTTAAAATCACGATTCTCCTAATCTTTATAGCTAAAAAAAACATATGATTAGTGTCAGCTTCATAGACATACATTTTTATTTTTCGTTGTTTTAGTCAAACCTATATCATTTAAGTTATTATTTTTTTACGCATTTAAGTTATTATATATGAATCATAAAAATTAGGATGACAATTAACTTATACTTTCAACTAATAATATACGTCGTTTTTTGAAATTTTAAATATTTTATAAGTATTGGTCCACGATAGACCACTTGATAATGAGGTGGTCATATTAAATTTTTCCATCTAATATAATTTTTTATTATTATTTTTTATGAAAGGTTCCATCTAATATAGTTAAAACAATAGAAACATTGTATATTTAAATAGAGTGAACATGTGAATTGCACCTTTTCTTCTCAACCATCATAGATATATAGAAGGCTATCATTGGGGCTCTTATATGGTGATCAAGTTGCCGTTGCAAACTAAAACTAGCAAATACAAGAGAAATGATTGAGGTATATATACTATAATGCAAATTGGTCATTTATTTCTCAACCATAATAATTCGATGCTATCATTGCTCTTGTCAAACTAAAAACTAGTTTGGCCAAAGAGAAAAATAATAGTAAGATGGGCAAAAAAATCTTCATCTCACGGAGCACCAGGCTATGTACACTTCTAAACAACCATTAAAGAAATAAGCTAAAACAAAACAAGGAAAGTGCATAAGCATAGAAAATTGAAATGCGTTATATGTCTGCCACTTAAAATGCAAGAAATTAATTTGGTGTCCACCACATTTTATGTCGCCATACCCCACATAAACATTTTGCTTCGCAAAAATATAAGGGAATTGGATCCTCTCGATCTTTATTTCTCTCAATCTCTCTTAACAATTAATCTTAACCATTATTTTATAAATTTAATGGTCGAAAGAGAAAAACACCTCCATAAATAGAAATATCATATATGATTAGCTTTAATTCCCCTTTTTTTTGGTGACCTATTAAAATATAAAATTAAGATATATTTATTATTAAAAAAATTGAAAAACTCTAGAATTAAAGTTTGAAATTTAATTATTATAAAAATATTGAAATTTAATTAATTTTTTGAAGAAATTTAATTAAATTATGTTAATCATATATACAACTTTTAATATTCAAATTAATATTGTACAAAAGAAAAACTTCCCACGATCTTGATATTAGTGTTATACTGCTACTATATACTAGCGTTATAAGGCAAGCAATATACAAATAAAATTATAACATTCTTTTAGGAAGAAAATACAAATGTTTTCATTTTATTTTTTATGTAAATGCAAATGGATTGGTTTTCTCTATTAAGGAGTGCTTTTTTTAAAAAAAATTGTATGTAATAAAGAAATAAGAGAATTAAAGCCAATCATATACTATTAAAAAAAAGACAAATTTCAAATTAAGAAATTAAATTGTTATAAGGTATTTTTATTTATGGAGGTGTTTTTCTCTTTCTACCGTTAGATTTAGAATAATGGGTAGGATTAATTGTTGAGAGGGATTGAGAGAAATAGAGATTGAGAGGATCCAATTCCAAATTTAAGTGAGTTGAGTATCAGAAATTCATAAGTAACTAGTATGAATACCCGTGCCAAGCACGGGCTAGAAATTCGTCTGCATGTTTTTTTAATCTATTTTATGTTATTTATATTATTATTTTAATTTTTTTCATAAAATAAAAATGTATTGAGAAAGAAATAAAAAAGGATAAATAGAAAACTATGTCGGCATAAATCTAACCCATAAAAAGAAATAAAAATAAAGTAGACATTAATTGAGCCGTCTTTATTTCGCTGATACTATTTAAAAAGACTTCAAAATTCATAGAGCTTTAATAAAAATATTTATATTATTTGTTGGGGAGTTCGGGGAAATATGAGAGAAACAACCGACCTAAATGTTCTAAGATCATAAGAGATGGAGACCCTACATCTATCCAAAACTTTAAGACATTAGATTCATGAGTCACCTATTTAATATATCCAAATTTCTTTCCATTCATATATAGTTGATGTGAGACTTGACGACTTACCTGAAACCAACAATTTACTCCCATGCATGAGTTTCTACATCCTGTAGTTGATCCAATATCAGGACCTACTTCTGCTCCCCACTAAGCCGAACCAGACTCTGATACCACTCGTTGGGAAGTTCGAGAAAGCTCAAAAGAAACAACAGGTCCAAATACTATAGAACCGTAAATGAGAGTGATACATACCACATCACCACCAAAGCCTATAAACATTAGGTTCATTCATAATCTTTTATATATATATATATATATATGAATTACCTCTCTTATATATTCAACATTTTTTTCATTTATATTCTCATGCTTAAAATCCAACAATCCAACATTACTGATCAATTAAATCTTCACATCGGGAGTTGAATTCAAATCAAAATATTTCCCCAAATTGAGTTGAATCTTTATGGACTACATCAATTTGTACGTAGGCACACCCCACATGAACATTGATAGAGCACAAACCAAATTAAAGCATGCAACCAAAATTAAAATTCAAGGATGGCAAATCTGTAATTAAAGGATATACACAATGCAATTACACTTGGCAACAGTTCCATGTCCATATATCTAGCTATATATATATAGCACATATTGTCACCAACCTTCACATGCCAACAACATTCTTAACACCAAGGCCTCAATAACTCCTAAAAATGCAAGCCAAACCGATTCACAACACCTCTCCATACATAAGCCCTCCTCTCATAAGGCCTCCTCCGGTGCACCAAGCCTCCTTAGCCCAAACAATAACCAAACCAAAACCAATATCCACGCCCGTACCCAATATTGATGTTTTGGTGCCCGATCGAGTTCTACAACCGGTTAAACCTTTTATAGAGCATGATGACTCCATAGCTGCTTCATGGGACTACAATTTCTTGTTCATGTCACAAAGATCGGAAACAATTCAACCGATTAGACTACGTGTTGTGGAAGGTGCAATACCAACCGATTTTCCGTCTGGTGCATACTATTTAACTGGACCGGGAATTTTCAAGGATGATCATGGATCCACGGTGCACCCACTAGACGGCCATGGATACCTAAGGGCATTCACTTTTGATAATGTCAATAAAGAAGTCAAATACATGGCTAAGTACATTAAGACCGAAGCTCAAGTCGAAGAGTATGATCAGAAGACCGATTCGTGGAGATTTACCCATAGAGGTCCGTTTTCCGTATTGAAGGGTGGGAAAAAGATTGGAAATACTAAGGTTATGAAAAATGTTGCTAACACTAGTGTATTGATGTGGGGGAAGAAACTCTTGTGTATGTGGGAAGGTGGAAACCCTTATGAGATTGAATCCAATACATTGGATACAATTGGGAAATTCAACATGATGGACAATTGTGATTTGGAAGATGATGATGATGAGAATCATGGTGGTGATGTTTGGGAGGTTGCTGCCAACTTGCTAAAACCTATATTGTATGGTACGTATTGATCATTGTACATTTTTTTATATAAACATTCTTAGACACTTTATAAGCATACAAAAAAATTATTCCACCAATATGGAAGTACATAGCTTAAATTTCACCCCCTTTCTAACAAAACAAAATCAAGAAATAAATTTCATATGGTAATTGTCTCTATGGTTTGCATTGCATGTATTAAGTAGAAATAGTACATGTTGTCCATAACAATTAAGTTTTTTTTTTTGTCGAGTAGTTTAAGGTGAATAAGTTGAGTGACTGCGGTATTCGAACTCCAACATCTGCATATAAAAATGAAGATTATTAAGTTTTTATTTTTTGGTCAAGTAATTTAGTGACTAGAAATTCATTTCTTAAAGATGAATAAGTGATCGTCGATCGAGTACACTAAGGTTCGAATTTCAATCCTACATATTACATGCAATATTTCTATCAACTGATTTATAACTATTAATTTTTTGTTTTAATATATTTATTGGAATATTGTTTAAAGGTTTGAGTAATTCTGACATAAATAAAGTTATAAAAATATAAAGAGCAATTATATAGCTATATATTCAACTTACAAGAGTCCACTTAGATGTCTCTCCATATATGAGCATATAAGAGCTTGAATAATACACACACTACATGTCTATGACACAGGACAAAAATGGGGGAACAATCAAAGTGGATTCTTTACTTTCATATTTTAAAAACAGTGATGCTATATCATGCGAAATTATTATCCCGAAAATTTCACGAAGGTGTAAATAAATGCACACTAGCAAATTTGTCACCGCATGTTTAGTCAAATACTCATTTTACTCATAAATGCACCCAATTGAGGATTAATTTTTAATAAAAAACAAAATCAAAAAGCTATCTCACATGCTTTGAAATATTCCAGAATAAAACCTACCGCTATCTCTCAATTACTCTGATCCTTTAGTATGTCAAGCAATATTATCAGAGCATCTTTCTAGCTTGATTCTCTTTCACATAAGTATTCCAACTCCTAGTGATCCATAAGAAATAACAGTTCATGAATTGTTTTTAAAGGACCATGGCATCTACTAGATGCAACTTCAAGCAATGAACAAAGCTAAGGCTATGTCCCATGATTGTATGATTAACCTCCTTAATCCTGACCTCTTTTTTTATAAAACTTAATCAATTTTCCCCGATCCATAATGATTAATTTGAACTGACGGCGGCACTTATTTGTTGAAATTGAAAATAAGAGTTACTCTTGGTAGATATAGAAAGAAAACATAGGCCTTGAGTGAGTAGTAAAGAGATCTCGGGATTAAGGAAGTTTATCATATACTCAATTGAGATCTCTTTTTATTGCTCTTAGTTTGAGAGACAAATTTTGGAAGAAAGGGACACGACCGGCCAAAACTTGGAAGAAGAACTAATTGAATTTACAGAGAGAAGAAAGAGACTCTTGTGTGTGGAAGATGGAAGAGGATGAGAGAGAGGAGAGAAATTAAATTAATTAAATTAAATAAATGCAAGTGGGTCAGGGGAGGTGCCACATCATTCGCGAGACGTATTCGTGAAATTAGTTTCGCTGCAAACAGCATTTCTCTTTTAAAAAACATATGAAATTAATGTGACCAACCGATGTGATTATGATGTTGAATAATAATAATAAGCAACTTGATACTTACCAAAAGAATAATAAACAATTTGGGTGCTAATTTGTTGGACAAGCAGTACAAGTAATATGGTACTCTAACTCTAGTTATATATGCAACTTCTTATAATTATACATAGTGAAATTCCAATATCTTTATTCCAATATTTTTTTTTTAAAGTGAAGTTTTATCACAAAGTGGCACACAAGACACGTAATCATAGCTACATGTTCAAGTATGTGTGTCCAAAAATAGTTTTTATTTAGAATCAATTCTAGTTCCTCAGAGGGGAATTAAATAAAGGTTTTCATGTTAATTATACCCTAGTATATACTTTAGTTATAATAATTTATACAAGGTGTTAATTATACCTTAGTATATACTTTAGTTATAATAATTTATACAAGGTGTACAACATTGAATTTTACGAATGGATTTATCGTACAATACAAAATAGTTCAAGAGTTTTATAGGATTATGTTTTATATAACATAAAAAAATTGATGTGTCTTTTATTTTATTGAATACAGGAATCTTTAAGATGCCACCAAAGAGACTCTTGTCTCACTACAAGGTTGATTCTAGCATGAGTAGATTACTCACTGTGTCATGCAATGCAGAAGACATGTTACTTCCACGAAGTAATTTTTCATTTACAGGTAATTAATAATAAAGGAAAATATATAGTTTCATTTTTGTATAGTCATAAGTTCAACTTAATATTTTTAGTACCAAAAAAGTTCAACTTAATTTCATAGCAATCCGTGCATGTAGTCCATATAAGTTTTCTATGATTCGACATTAATTAAGAAATACTATAATTCATATAATTCTGTGAGCATAACTTAATTAGTAGAGACATTGTTATATTCAGGTATTGGGCTTCTATACTACTACTCAATTATACATGGCAAAATTATAATCATTAAGCTACTTGACAAAAAAAATACAGTTTCGTAAAAAAAAAATTATCTACTTTGCTAAACTACCTTCTACTATGTGATAGTAGTAGTATTATAGGAAAATATACATTGATAATGATATGGTATAATGAGAAAAAATAATTAATATATTTCATTAACATTGTAAAATGAAAATGAAACTTCTTTTTAGCTGAAAGAGCTATAGTATGAGACATAAAATATATAGTTTTGATTTTTTATGTTAATTCATGAACACTTTTATTTATTTATTTTGCAGAGTATAATTATGAAAAATAAAAAATATAACATTTTTTTAGCTAATATATGGCTTGTACTATGAGCCAGATAAATTAAAACATCTAATTGATTTTGATATTAATTCATGAATTTTATTTTATTTTGCAGAGTATGACTCTAATTTCAAGGTGGTAGAGAAACAAGAGTTCAAAATTCCAGATCACTTGATGATCCATGATTGGGCCTTCACTGATACCCATTACATAATATTCGCCAATCGCATCAAACTTGATGTACTAGGTTAGACTTTATTTTGCTATTACAAGATTTTTTAATTATTGTGTCAAAAAATTAATTCATGGTTATAAATATTTTATCCTATAAAGTTTATCCTTGGAATTTTTAATTATTATTTTTAAATATTCTATCCTATAAAGTTTATACTTTAAAATTTAATTTTAAGAAATATATTTATTAAATTTAAAAAATGTCTATATGGTTATCTATACTAATATATAAAGGGGATACAATTTTTTGGGATGGCTTTTTTGTAATTCCTATTTTACCCTTAAAAAATAACTTCCACATAAAAATAGATTTTCAGTTTTTTTTAGTAAATAATATATTTTTTTTCTTAACAACTAAGCACAACTTCCACATAAAAATAGATTTTCAGTTTTTTTATAGTAACAAAAATATAATTTTTTCTTCTCAAGAATATACTCAAATAGCCATAACAAGGTGTTCCGAACAAAACTTTGAGTTTAAGGACTTACATTGATGGTGATTGGTAAAAGGAAATGTTCAGTGAAAAGAAATGGAGACTGAAATTAGAGATGAAGATGACGGTGATACAGAGGAGAGGATATATTTATAAGCACTTTAATGTCTAAGTCAGTATAAATTTGATGTTAATGAGAAAAATTAGAATTAGACATACTATGTGAGGTTACAAAATATTTAATGACATATGATTATAATTAAAATAAATTCTTTTAACAAATTTCAGGGTCAATGGAGGCAGTATGTGGGGCATCTCCAATGATATCAGCATTAACAGTAAATCCAAGTAAGAGTACATCACCAATATACTTGCTTCCTAGGTTTCCAAACACACCTGAAGGCAAAAAGAGAGATTGGAGAATACCAATTGAAGTACCTTCACAATTGTGGTTACTCCATGTTGGTAATGCCTTTGAAGTTAAACAAGTTCATGGCAATTTGGATATCCAAATTCAAGCTAGTGCTTGCTCTTACCAATGGTTCAACTTCAGGAAGTTATTTGGTAAGTATATAGTTTTATATTGACACATACAATTAATTATACTAACAAATTCATTAAATTATGTGTGCCACCTCTCCGATCAAAATCTTAGTCGTTGAATAACCTTAACATAACGACTCAGGTTTTGATCAAGAGATTATACACAATCCAAATTGATAACGCATGTTTATATGTGTAAAATATTAAAATAAATGTTTTAAAAGAACTCAGTAATTCGTATCTTAATATATAAATATTTATCTCTTAACAAATTGGATGTAATAATTGTTCTTCTTAATAATCATATAATAAATTATTTCTCTAATTCGGTTTTATTTATTTTCAGGATATAACTGGCAAACACGACAACTAGATCCATCAATAATGAATGTCAAAGGTGAAAATGCGTTGCCACATCTTGTCGAGGTAAATGATTCTTCTTCCCTCTTTTTGTTGTATTTTAGTATTTCATACTAAGTTCTTTCTACATTAGATAATCTTGAAAGTGTATTTTATGAAGTTATAATAATTTATATTTTGATTAAACTCTTTTTTTTCATGTCTAAATAATTTATATTATTCAACTTACACCTTTGATTCCAATGAATTTTTATTGCCTTTTATCTCTTTTTTCTCATATTAATATTAATTATACAACATAATGTTGCAGATATCTATAAAATTAGATTCAGATTACAATTGCCAGGAATGTGATGTGAAGCCCATACAAAAATGGAAAAAATCCGCAGATTTTCCAGCGACCAATCCTTCATTTTCTGGCAAACAAAACAAATATCTTTATTCTGCAACTACATTAGGATCTCGAAAAACATTGCCGAGTTTTCCTTTTGATACTATTGTGAAATTTGATCTTGTGAATAATTCCGTACAAACTTGGACCGCCGGAAGTAGAAGATTTGTTGGTGAACCTATTTTTGTTCCCAAAGGCGAAGAAGAAGATGATGGCTACCTTCTTGTTGTCGAGGTGAGTATGAATTTTGCGAGTTTATATAATGCATTTACCGGTTTTTTTCTCCATATATATAGGAAATATTAATTTTTACTCTTTTATTGTTAACAAAATTATATAGTGTAAGAAAATCATAAATTGTTTCTAACAATAATATTAATTATTTGTTTGCAGTATGCTACCTCAATGCAGAGATGTTGTCTTGTTATCTTGAACCCAAAAGAGATAGGAACAAAAAATGCTCTTGTTGCAAGACTTGAAATTCCAATGCACTTAAATTTTCCACTAGGCTTTCATGGTTTCTGGGCAGCTAGCTGAATCCCATGTTTAAATTATTGTACAGTACATTTTATTTACAGTGAAAAAGAAAATTGTGATCAATATTCTAAATGTTAAAATCTATAAGCATTAGAAATGACTGATTGGTAATAGTATAGTTAATATTTATGAACTTAATTATTTCCTAATAGTACAGTTAATATTTTCCAATAGTGTAATTTTCTATAATTTTTCTATGTCTAGCAATTAATTTTTATAGATGAATCTATTCCATATCATTTAAATAAAAATTCTTTCTCAAGTATTTTTTAAATCAAAAGACCAATTTCAAAGTTTAAAACCGGAAAAACGTTAAATATGAGAATAGTTCATAAAAAATATCAAAACATACTTCATATATGATCGGTCAAATCACATATTTAAATTAATATTATAGATAACAAATATGATCCCAACACAAGGATAGTTTAATTACTCAAAATCATGAAGTATCTTACAAATTAGAAGAAAAGAATAGAGATTGCATCAAAGGCTTGAAAACAAGCTACTCTGCCCTCCAATGGTGGAAACACACTTTCTTTGACCTCACTCTCTCTATTTCGTGATCTCTAAAACATATCTCTTTTTTGGTTTTATTTTGGAAGCTATTTATAACAAAACTTAAAACATTTCCTCGTTGGGCGAGCATGTGTTTGCTAGGTGAGCATGTGGTCGTGGAGGACCAAGCTTACTTGACAAGAAGGAAAAGCTAGCTCATCATATATTTTGCCTTTCACCACCCTTGGCCGGTCAGCGAGGAGATTGGTCGTTGGCGCGATTGCTGCTGATTTATAACATTAGTACATTCTGCTTGCGGTCGCTTGAGTGAGGAATGAGCGAGCAAAACTTGGACATTCTGTTTGCGGTTGCTATTTACTTGCCAAACGATGAGCCCAAAGTAGGATTTCTTGGACATTCTAACTTTTGGTCACATCTAGCTCGCTGGGCGACTGGACTTGAAAAAAAATTCATGTTCTTTTTAGACCAAAACCATAGAGCTTTCAATTTCCTATAAAAACATATGGAATTAGGTATAAATGTTATAAAATGATAGTTTTACTTGTTCAAACCATTATTTACAAATAGTTGGGTTTTTCATTGAATTACTTGCAAAACAAGCTGATAAATGTTTGGATAAAACATGTAAAATCACTGTTTTTTAGCACTTATCTCCATACTACTAAATAGGATCTTCATAATTATCCCTAAAATACAAAATTCCCACAAAAGACAAAAACTCATCAAAGTTGGTGAAAAAATTATGAGTAACAATCATCTCGTTAAAAGTTTTTAAAATGATTTACAATATCTCAATTTAAGTAAGATACATATGCATAAACTATTACACAAATTTAATTTAGGCTTAAATGAACTTTTGGTCCCCCTATTTTCAATAAAATGAAGTTTTGGTCCCCCTATTTTAAAATCCAACTTTTTGGTCCCCCAATTTTTAATTTTTATGAGATTTGGTCCCCCATCTCATTTTAGAATCAATTTTGCTGACATGGCCTTCTCACTAATGATGTGGCGTCATCTAGGTGGGCAAGTTTAATATCCACATCATTACTAATTTATTTTATTCAATTATTACTATTATTATTAGTATTATTTTTATTTGGCACTTAAAAATATTTTATATTTAAAATATCATTTATAAAATTAAAATTTGGAAACTTAATTACTCCTTATTTTTCTCCTTATTCCCCTTTCATCTTCATGGTTCATCTTCCTGAACTTTTTCACCCCTTTCGTCATCTCCATCTTTAACATCATCAAACTTATTAAAAGAAAAATCACATCTATCATCTTTCACTACCCATTTACCTTCTTCACTAACATCTTATTCTTCTACTACTCACTCACCTTCAACTGTTGATTCACCCTCTCTCTCGCCCTCCATCTCAGAAACCCAAGTCTATCTCTGTTCTTAATTTCTTTCACCCTCCATCTCTGAAATGCAATCTTGAATACTAGAGAAAAAAATGCAATCTTTTCCTTCTGGATTTGTTGTGAATGGGTTTGTTGTTGATTGAGTTATTTTAATTGTTGCTTTTTGTTGTTGTTGTTGTTGTTGTTGTTGTTGTTGAGTTTATGGTTTGTTGTTGTGGTTCTTGAGAAGATGGAAGTGCAGAAAAATCAAATTGGTTTATTATTATTGTTGTGTTTGTGAATATATTGTTGAATGAGTTTATTGTGCAAAAAAATCCATTGTGACTGGATTTGAATTTCTAGGTTTACTGTTGTTGTTGTGCTTCTAAAAACCCCAACCTTCATCATATGAGATCGAATTGCGGAAAAAATTGTTTGTCCGTTAGATTGAAAGGGTTGTATAAGTGAGAATTGGGTTTTGAGATTTGAAGTTCTGCATAATCTTGATGATGATGAATCATGGGTTAGAGTCATTTGATGGTGGTGATGATGTTAATGGAATGTGTGGAGTTAATTGATGAATTTCTATAATTTTTGTTTTTTTTTACGAAATTGATAAATTAAAAATACTTTATAAAATAATAATCATTTAATAAAATAAATTAATAATAATGATGTGGATATTAAATTTGACCACCTAGATGACGCCACATCATTAGTGAGAAGGCCATGTCAGCAAAATTGATTCTAAAATGGAATGGGGGACCAAAACTCATAAAAATTAAAAATTGGGGGACCAAAAAGTTGGATTTTAAAATAGGGGGATCAAAACTTCATTTTATTGAAAATAGGGAGACCAAAAGTGCATTTAAGCCTTTAATTTATGTTAGCTACATAAACCTAAAAGCTACATGGATTTAGATAGTGTGCAAATAACAACTTACAACAATTGAATATTTTTTTATTACTTTGGGGGGAGTGACTAGAAATGGTCTTTAAAATTAAGCATTAAATCTAACTAGTATAACATAAAAAAGGGAAAATTGCTATTTAGGCCCCTCATCATTACTCTCAGGCCCCCCATCATGACAAAAATACCCTTACGAAGGGTTTTGTAAGCTAGGATACGAAATAACCCAATTTTGTATTCTAGAATACGAAACAATGTTAAACACCCAATTTTGTATTCTAGAATACGAAATAACCTTGTTGTGCGTAATAAAACACAAATTCGTATCCTAGGGTACGAAATGTGTTTTTTTTTTGAAAAAATTTAAGGTTTCAGCCCGTAGAATACGAAATACACATTTTTATGAAAACGCTCCACATTCATATTCTAGAATACGAAAACGCTTCATTTCGTATCATAGGATACGAAAACGATTAACTTCGTATTGTAGAATACGAAATCGACGTATATAACTGTCGGGTGCCCTATCATTACTTTCATAACCACTTAAACCCTCAACCTTCAAAATACGATCTTAGACGAAATTTTGACGTTTGGAAGGCTTCAGATCAACGTTTCTTCATTTATTGAAGGTTCTCACACTCATTTGGAGTCATAGAACAGGTAAGGGACACGCATTATGCATTTGTTTATGTATTATGTTTGTGATGATTTTTATTGTATTATTTGATAAACGAAGGTGTTTAGATGGCCGAACCTCCAGATGAATTGAAACAAAAAATTGATGAAGCCGACATTGTTAAAGATGTGGATGTCGTGCTTCCCACAATCATTTGGAGTCATAGAACAGGTAATGCTCTCACATGCATTATGCATTTGTTTATGTATTATGTTTGTGATGATTTTGATTGTATTATTTGATATATGAAGGTGTTTAGATGGCCGAACCTTCGGTTGAATTGAAACAAAAAATTGATGAAGCCGACATTTCTAAAGATGTGAATGTTGCACCTGACATTACTCAAGCTATTGATGTGGCACCCAGAATTGCTCAATCTAATGTTGTTGGACCTGGTATTGATCAACCTAATGTTTCCGTTAACACCGCCAAATATTTTTTTAACGCCGAAAAGTATAAGGTTCGAAATGACTTGATTGATTAGTGTAAACGTGAGGCTGCAAAAGCCGGGTTTACTATTGTGATTGAGAAATCTGATAATGGTGCTGATCGAAGGAAAAATATTTCGTATTGGGTTGCGAAAGACGCGGTTTGTACAAAGAATCGAAAAGAAAGTTAAAGAAAGAAGACACGGCAACAAGGAAATGTCAGTATCCGTTCAGAAACTAGAATACGAAAGACTTTAATTTCATACCGTAGAATACGAATGGTAACTATTTCAGATCATAGAATATGAAATATGCGTTTTCATATCGTAGAATACAAAATCATGGTTTTTTGGTTTCATATCCTACGATATGAAATTTTTTTGATTTCGTATCCTAGAACCCAAAGTGTCCTCAGCCTAAAAGTGGGGGTATTTTGGGATTTTTGGGGGGTCTGGGAGCATCAAAGGGGGCCTAAAAAGCAAATTTTTAAAAAAGGTGGTGGGAATTTAGTTTATTGGGAAGGTACTTTATTATTCTCTTCTTCACCATCTAAAGTATCCATCTCTATTCTCAATACAAAAAGAAATAAACTACATCATAAGAAAAGTAATTCTTATGGAATCTGCAAAAAGAGAAGCTGAAAGAAGAGCTGAACACTAGTTCCAAAAGAACGAGTTAACATCCAAACTTGCTCCGTATTTTGCTAACCAATCCGCACAACTATTACTTTCCCTCAACGAATGATGAAAGGACAAAAGACAATGATAATCAATAAACCTCTTGATAAGATCAATAATAGGTGCATCCAGATGGGTTATAGGGACCCCTTCCTTAATCAATTTTAATGCCGAATGACAATCAGATTCACATTTCACATATCGGTAACTATGATTCCAAGTATTCTCAAAACTGTAGAAGATAGCTTACAGCTCAGCCTTGATTCAACGGCTAATTTTGTCAAATATTACAATTTTAATTATAATTTTTTTTACAAATTTAATAGTTGCTCCGATTATGTCTAGAATTAAGATTTAAGAGAGACGGATAGTTAGAAGAATTAACAAAATAAAAGAGAAAGTGATTAATTTTAAAAAAAAATAGGTACTCCACTTTTTAATTTTTCTTTTCTATTCTTCATTGGCTTGCGTAAAATGTAAAATCAAAACCCTGAATAAAATCTCAAAACCCCTCCCGCAATCGAATTTCCCCTTTTCCTAACACACAAATCACCACTCCAGAGAGTTCACTCACTCGAAACAATGTCGGGTTTCTCATTCGGATCTTCATCTTCTTCCACACAATCTTCAACTACATCCGCATTTTCATTCGGATCCTCACCCGCTTTCTCATTCGGATCTTCATCATCCCCTTTCTCCACCACCACAAACCCTACCTCCGCCGCTTCTTCTCCTTCCCCTCTCTCTTTCTCATTCAATCCCTCTTCCTCTTCATCTTCCGCCTCAACCACTTCTTCCTTCAATTTTGGATCTTCTTCTTTCACCGCACCTTCGTTATTCGGTTCATCTTCCGCTTCCTCCGCTCCGGTAGCCTCAGCTCCCTCCATTTTCGGTTCCTCTTCTGCTTCCTCCACGCCGGTTGCCTCAGCTCCGTCCATTTTCGGTTCTGCCACCACAGGTTCGCCGTTTGGTGGAACTCCTTCAACTCCAGCAACGAATCTTTTTGGAGGAGGAACACCATCGGCTTCAACACCTGCTTCCACATCGATATTTGGAGGAGCTGCATCGGCTTCAACACCAACTTCAACGCTTTTTGGAGCAACACCATCGGCTTCAACACCAGCTTCTACATCGCTATTTGGAGGAGCTGCATCGGCTTCTGCGCCAGCTTCAACAACGCTGTTTGGTGGAGGAGCTTCATCGGCTTCAACAACACTGTTTGGAGGAGCATCAACTGCTTCATCGACTCCGTTTGGAGCACCGTCATCAGCTTCAGCTCCTTCTCCGTTTGGAGCACCGTCATCGGCTGCTTCTACGCCGTCATTTGGATTTTCGTCATCGATTTCAACGACGCCGTTTGGAGGAACAGGCTCTGCTGCAACGACGTCGTTTGGGGGACTATCCTCTTCTACAACGACGCCGTTTGGTGGTTCTTCTACTTCTGCAGGAACGACGTCGTTTTCAGCGTTTACTGGTTCATCAATTACTTCATCATCATCTTCAGCAGCAACTACAACAACTTCTTTGTTTTCAAACGCGTTCTCTACTACAAATGCTTCTTCAACTTCAACCACAACGACGTCGTTTTCACCTTTTGGAAAACCCTCTGCTCCAGCAAGTGCTATGACTGCAACGACGTCGTCTAGTTCATCGGGATTCACCTTAGGAAACTCAAATTCCTCTGCTTCTCAACCCTCATTTGGATTCACCAATGTGTTAAGCTCTTCAGCTTCGTCTTCGGCCGCCTCTGCAGTTTCTGGTACACCGGCAGCTTCAAAGCCGGCAGGTTCTTTCTCGTTTACCACATCTTCAGCACCTTTGTTCTCGACCTCAACTGTGACGACTACCACAGCCTCAACAACGGCGACTGGTGCTGCAATTGTTTCGGCATCTGTGCCGGCTTTTGGTACGACTGCTGCATCTTCTGCTCCAACGAGTGGTGGTTTTTCATTGACTGCTGCTCCGGTGGCATCTACTGGAGCTGGCTCGTCGTCAACCAGTGGAGGATCGTCATTTGCAGGTTTTGGAAACACGGCTACCACTTCTTCAGCATCAACTGCTTCTTTTGGGACAGGGTTTTCATTTGCTAACAAGGCTTCAACTCCGGCTGTTTCGGCATCTACTGCTCCTGCATTTGGTAAGCGATATTTTTTGAATTGGAATCACGTTTTTTGCTCTGTCTTTGACGTGTGTGAACTGACTTTATTAATGTTAGAATGTAGTGCTTTGGTTTTGCTTATGTGATGCTTTTTATCTTTGAATTTATTTGTTGTATGCACGTATGAAGGCATATTATAGAATGTGGTAGATGGAAAATGTTGAGTACGAGTTACTGGAATGTGGTAGATGGGAAATGTTGAGAATGAGTAACTGAAATGTAGTATAGGATTGAGAGAAGGGGAAGTGTATGTCGGTAACTACTTTGAAAAATACTCCCTCTGGTCACTATTATAAGCAAAATTGACTCATGTGTACATAAGTTATTCAATGTACCTAAAAACTACTTTGAAATGTAGTATAGGATTGAGAGAAGGGGAAGTGTATGTCGGTAACTACTTTGAAAAATACTTCCTCTGGCCACTATTATAAGCAACATTGACTCATGTATACGTAAGTTATTCAATGTACCTAAAAATTCGCCATTAAAAAAAAATGTACCTAAAAATTCAATTTTGCTTATAATAGTGACCGGAGGAAGTATGTTACAACTTAGGGGAAATAAGTTTGGGCTCAAACTTCAAAGAGCCAAGGAGTCATGTCCTTTGTTGGTTGTATCTTGTTAGTTGAACTTGTTAGAGTTTGTTAATTGTTAGTTATTTATTATAGTTAGTTATTCACCTAATTGCTCTAGGAGAGGGAGGATAAAAATAGAGATTGCAAGCGAGGTTAGTTAGTTAGTTAGTTAGTTAATCTGTTAGTTTTAAGTGTCAGATACCAGACCCTAAAATCTTTGTGGAAGACAGTGATACTATTGTGTATAATTCGTGCTCTTCTTGACCCTCAATTTCCATTCATCCATGGAGGGTATTCAATAACTTTTCCTTAATTTATTACAGTAACTCGATGTAAAGTTGGTGGGAGGGAAAACTTTACAAGTAGAGTATGTTCTAAGACTAACTTGGAAGGGTTTGTGGGTTGTTTTGATTCCTTGATCATTGTTATATTATTTGTTTTTTCTTCTGTTCGAATTTCCCTTTGTTCTTGCATCATTGTCATTAACTGAGAGATTAGTTAGTTTTACAACCTCTCACAGGGTTGCTTTATATCTACAAAGTATAATGCGATAAGTTTATTACGAAGTCATTTTGCTTGTAATATATATATTTTCTTCTAGTTAGATAGAGGCTTACTGTTGTCTATGTGTTGTGTTCCTTGTTGTCTAATTTTAACTTTTGTTCCTCATATATCTAAGCTTTCTATTCTATTACTTTAGGGTGACATTTCTCTATACTGCTAGGTTGCTAGAGACTAGAGAGTATTATGGGATCAAAGGTTTAGTTCAATTTTCTTTCATCGTAATAGTGTAGGGCTGTTTTAAAAGGAAATAGTATTATGGTATGGTAATACTCAAAGTTGTGGGCCATGCTTTGGATGTTAAGTAATTGCAGACAATCGACCGAAGATACTGATCTAGGTTCTACTTTGATTTAAGCAAATTCAAATTAGATGAATTAAAATATATTGTAGGTAGGATTATTTGTTGAGTTTAAGGATAAGAGAGCTGCCTGGATTCACAGCTTGAATTGATTAGCATTTCATCCAATATTTTACTGCTGTATATAGACATGGGGTGTACCATGGTTGGCAAGTACATTGCACAATGAATTTGGCTGCAGGTGATACATATTTCAGGGTGAACTGTAATTGAAAACGAAGTGTAGTTAAATTATGGTTTTTTGGGGGTTGAGTGGAACATTTGTTTATTTATGACTTGAACCTTGATATATTAGCTTATGTTACTTATATTTACATTTAAATAAATATGATTTGGAAAATAGGTCTTCTAATACACACTTTTCTCGATTTGGCAACCATGTGATAGTTAAAGCTGTAAAAACAGGAACCCAATGAGGATTTATTTGCCCTTGACACACTGCTTAGCATGAAATTAAAATATGTTTGGCTTTATGCAGGGATGCAGTCCTTAAATCTACTCACACCTTAACTCAGCTATCCTATATATTTAATATGTTTTAAGGGATAGAGCTGACATTGGTCAATTCTGAATAGCCTAACCTACTTTTTTACCATGTTCTAGAACTATTAAACTATTTTAAACTTTTCAGTTGAAACTGAATAATTTTTTAATATTGGTAGCATTCCAGATGCATTTGATTTAGTTTTCTCCCTAGTTGAAAAATTCAAAAGTAGAGCAGGCAATGTGCAGACTTTTCTGATGCTTGTCCTTGTATTTTATATGAATTTGGCCATTTGGGATCCATATTTGTATTCCAATACTTTTTCTATTTCACTGAAGAAAATTGACTTCACATCGTATGCTAATTTCTTTTCTCTATTAATTTGTTTTTCTCATGATAGATTGTTTATTCTGCAGGGGTAACCACATCAACCTCTACTGCTCCAGCAGTTTCTAGTTCGAGCACTAGTGCAACTCAGTTGTCATCCGCGGTTGTTGTGGCTTCCAGTAGTGGGTATGCACACATATTTTACGGATGTAGTTAAAATATTTCCTCTTTACCTTTCAGGAAAATGCAAGCGAAATATTTCTTTATTCTGTATTTGTATTCATTTTGTTTTCACTCTGCATTTTCTGATTTAAAATTTGTATTCATTTTGATGCTAATTTAATTCTAGGAGATATGCATATGCATTAGGCTCTTATATAAAAACAAATAAAGAAAGGTTATTTGCAATCCAAATCTTTCTCTACCTTTTTTCCCTATAGGTTTCACTAGGAGGGGTTTCCATTGTGTTCTCTTGTATGCTTTGGTACTCCAAAGTTGCACCATATAATTGATTGTTTTGCGCCTTATTTCGCTGTATATTGCATCTAGTTTAGTGCCTTATTTTTTCTCACTTTATATCTACTACTGTACTTTAATTCACTGTATATGCACAAGTTATGAGAAGTTACTAATAATTTATAGGATGTTGATTTTAATACTTTCTTTTTTGCTTCTCTTGTAGAACTACTTCAACTGTCAGCACATCAGTTGTTGCTACACCAAAATTGCCTTCTGAAATTACAGGGAAGACTGTGGAGGAGGTATTTGATATGTTCCTCGTACATTTATAAATTCCATCCTATATTATGTTTTATTTGTTCTGTTGGTAAAATATAGCTATTAATAATGAATATATTTAGCTCAGATTTAAAAAGAGACTGTATTTGATTATGAGTAAGACTTGACCTGCCATTTCGTCAAATTCTACTACTAAAGAAAGCACAAACCAATTTTTATTTTTATTATAAAATGAAGGATGAGAAGTTTGTTTGGTATTGCCAAGACCAACATTCTTAAACGAATTCTCAGTTAATTTATCCTCTGTATCTCTTTTTCCCCTCCCTAATCTTTGTAACTTTATGTAGATTATCAAGGAGTGGAATGCTGAGTTGCAAGAGAGAACTGGAAAATTTCGAAAACAAGCCAATGCAATAGCTGAATGGGATCGCAGGATTTTACAGAACCGTGATGTTCTATTGAGGCTTGAGGTTTGTCTATGTCTTCAAATGATCATTTTTAATGATTTTCTACATGAAAACAACTTAATTTAGCTATTATAGCTCACTTATATTGTTATAATCTAGATTGAAGTGGCAAAAGTAGTTGAGACACAATCAAATTTGGAGCGGCAATTGGAGTTAATAGAAACTCATCAACAGGAGGTAGTTTGAAATCTTTTCTCCCCCTAAATAGTTTGGCATTTTTAATGCATTTGTAAGGGAAAAATTCATTTTATTATTATGACAGAGTGTTCATCAAATTTATTGTTTGACTACTGTTTTTCTAGTCTAACATCAAATTGCTAATGCTGTTGAAGATGTATGTACATAAAATAACACAAATAAAATCATGATTTTTTTTGACGCAATAAAATCATGATTTTAGAAACAAAACAAATGTAGTGGCGGTTGCTACAAGTCTTTTATTTGGAGCATTCAATTTTAATTTTTTTTTCCTTACACACCCCACTTTCAGAAGTGGTTAGAGCATTAGCACTAGTGGAGATGCTATAAGTCTAAATTATTAGCAGCACTGGAATCAACAAGAACAATAGATTAAGTTTTCCTATATACGAATGAACAACTTTTATGCCCAAAACCCGTAGTGAGAAGAACACAAACCATATTCATAATTAAAACCGGTGAAACTTGTGAACCCATTCAGAAACAGTTCAAATCGCACAAGTGAAATCATGGTTGCATGATAGAGCTAGCAAAAATGAAGTCATGTAGCCTAGAGGCATCATCCCATATTGGGTTCCATAATTTATGTCACACTACCAGAATGTTAAAAATCAGCAGGAGAATATTCGGATGGTTGAGTGGAAGTAAGATTCAATATTTTTTTATGCTAGATGATATTAGTCATTTTATCTAACTTATTCTTTTGGGCTGTCGAATATTTCTATTGTGGTATCAGATAGGAAATTTACAATGTAATGTAAATAAACAAAGGCTACCCCCAAAATCTTCACATAGATTATACAGTTCACTGTTGGATGTTAATTTTTTATTTTTTTTTGCATTTGTTTGTTATTATGAAAGAATTGCTTCATTACTTGCTACCCCTGTATCAGGTTGATAAGGCTTTACAGAGTGTGGAGGAAGAAGCTGAACGTATTTACAAGGATGAGCGTGGTTTACTTCTTGATGATGAAGCTGCGTCCACAAGAGATGCAATGTGAGTTTCAAATTTTCATATTTTTTTCTCCTCTTAATCAGTATCTCGGTTTACTGAAGGCTAATTATTTAGTTTAACTCTATGTAATGTAATATGAATTGGTTTAATGTTAATGCAATTTTTTATTCATTTAAAATGAGCTTATGGTTGAATTGTTGATATTCGATATGTTTTAAGCTTTTTAACCACATCATTGTTAGAGAGAAGCCAATTCTTTATTTCAATCTGCCATCTGATATCTGTTTAGTGTGAACATGTATTCAACATTTCATAAAATGCTCAAACCACTAAGACTCTACAACTATGAAGTATATGTTCATGATTTGACATTTTTTTTGCGGCTCAAATAAATTATCTTAAAATTCTTTTTTTTTTATGACATGTTACTCGATGGAATTCAAAATGCAAGTGAAAGCCATATATTATATGTTTTGAAAATGATGTGCTCACATTTCTCCTTTTACACTATTTTCTTTACTGATGCATGCTTTCTTCTGTGTCTTTTTCGGTATACTTTGTTTTGCAGGTATGAGCAGTCGGAATTGATAGAAAGGGAACTAGAGCAAATGACTGAGCAGATCAAGTCAATTATCCATTCCCTTAATTCTAACCAGGTAAAGGATGCAGTTGATCTTTTATGTTACATAAACTAAATGAAATTGTGCTTACAATAAATAGTGTTTTATTCAGGGTGGAGAGGTTGAAGCACCAGATGGAATGACTCCACTAGACGCTGTAGTTCGAATTTTAAATAATCAACTAACTTCTCTCATGTGGATTGATGAAAAGGTTTGTATTTGTCAAATGTTCTATACATTTCTTGAGCCTTGTAGAATCTTAAATGTTCAAACTTTTCTGTCTGAATTTAAAGTAATCTAACCTGTCTCTGACATTGATCAATTTACTTCAGGCTGAAGAATTTTCTTCTCGCATTCAGAAGCTAGCTAACCAAGGTTCTGCATCAGATCGTGAACTGACGGGACCTGGATTATGGATGTCTTGACATTTCAAATTTGTATAGTATCTCAACCTTTTCAAATACAAGCTAGAGAACACCCATTTTTTCATTGAGCAGCATTATGAAATTTTGAGGATTGTTGGTTGTAAGGAATGTTGTATCTTGTTGGAACCCTTACCGAAAAAGTTGAGATCTGTAACTAGTTACTACTGTGATTTTACAGATGTTCGAAGGTACACTGCATGAGAATTTGGAAATAGTTAAATGAATTCTTTCGAAACAAATGATTTTTGTAGTTGATAAACACGGTAGCAATTAAATTTTAAATATTTTAGCAGCAGGCAATTGATTTTATTGCTGTACTTGCTGAACTGAGTTGTTATTTGTGGGATTGGATTCTCGATTTTCATTAGAGGGAGTCCAGTGGGAATCTCCACCATTCAAGTCTCTCGATGATTTTGATTTTGACTGCATTTGGTAGAGATAAAAGAGTGGTTGAGATTGTACAAAAATAAAGAGTTGTTTAGACATATTTGCCTGTTTGGTTGCACGTTGGGTGCACCAAACTCACGTTTGCAGCCACTGAAACGTGATTTGACAAAAAAAATTATGTTTGGTTTCAAAAAGGTGAATTGCTTTTACAGCCTAGAATTGATTTTGGATGAAGCTCACATTTGTAGCTTCTGCGTCCAGTTAACTCAATTCTACATTTTTATTAAACAATTACTTTACATATTATATATTTTTGTCTATTATGCCCTTGCTTATAGGAACAATGCTTACAGTAAGTTTATTTCTTACGCTTTGCTTACTGAATATTATTCAAAAATAAAAATCTTATATGGATTCAGACTTGTATATTTTGTTACTCATAAAACCATGCTTATTAATTGTCTCTTTGAGCTTAACTCAGTTTGTAGATACCCCATTATTATATATATGAGTCGGAGTTCGAACCACTGACACTCAACTTATTCACCTTTTAGATAAAATTTCTAGTCACCGGACTACTTGACCAAAAAAAATCATGCTTATTAATTTTTTATTTTTTTTACTCATGAAACCTTGCTTATATTACTTTTTTAATTATTTGATATGGAGTTTATTAAATTGTAGTTTTTGAAAACTGGAAAAAATATTGACAGTTTTTCTAATTACTTTTTTTTAATAAATTCTTTAAAAAAAACATTACAGATAATTTGTTATTTAATATGTGTGTGAAATTTTTTTTAAATATAATATATCGAACTCAAATTAAACAATCTAATTTTAAATGGATATTAATACCCATTTTGGTAATTTGCACATTTAAAAGCAATTTTGATTCGAATTACCCAAACAACATCAAATGTGAAGAATCACTTTAATATTAATGTATCCAAACATAAATCAATTCTATTCAACTCACTTTTAACCAAAATCAATTATGTCAAACTCAATTATACCAAACTCAATTATTTTCACCGCACAACCAAACACATACATAGAGAATCTGTCTCTCGTTTTTATTATTTGCACATGTTAGACGAGTTATGATCTTCTCAATTTTTCATTATTTCATTTTTTCTCTTAATAATGAGTTTATTTTTTTTGCCATCCTACCTACTTCTCGTGTTTCCTACAATGCATTTCAACAAAAAAAGAAGTAAGGCCCACAGAAAATAAGTCTCATGCATCCACAAAAAACTAAAGAAAAAAAAAAGTAAATGAAACTTGGAGTATATTATAGAACTTGAAATCAATAACAAGAGTGAGAAGTGATTTTTCTTTTGGCTTATGATTCTATTTATAGTCAAGAGGATCATCAATTCCGTGCAAATCAATCAGTAGTCACTAAGACATTATTACGGATTCAATTCATTAAAGTTTGAATGGAAGAGACGAAAACCGATAAATTCTAGTTTTTAGTCTCCCGTGGCAGACCTCCACTGGCCGTGGCTTGGTCTTTTGCGTGAGCTATTGGCTTGCTTTCCACGACCGTGGCAGGTGCTAGGTTGTGGTACGACTTGACTTTTCATGCTCCAACTTTTAGTGACGGTTTCTTGTCCTTTTGGCAACCCACATACTTGGTTTGCATTATGGGAGACCTTCCACTACCATAAAATAAATCTTGAACTTTATGACATATTTCAGCAAAGCATTTTCTGGACATAAGCTTTCCAAGCCAGCTTACGAGAAAGAACTTATGGTCTTGGCCATTGAAAATTGGTGGCGTTACTTGATGGGGTGGATATTAATAGTTTACTCGGATCAAAAAAGTTTAAAACATTTGCTTCAGTAACATATCACCACGACAAATCAACAGGAGTGGAATACGAAATTGTTGGGTTTTGATTTCAAGGTGAATTATAAGGTGGGGTTGAAAATAAGGTTGCCGAGGCTTTATCTCGTCAATGGGACGATGGAGAGCTGCGCTCTTTGATCGCTTACCCTTTGTGGCAGCAGCAGGGCAAGGAGATTTCAAAGGAAGTTGAGCAGGATGCAGTGCTGCAAGGCATTGTGCAGCCAGTGCTTGCATACCCGCATTCGCGGCCATATTATACAGTAAAAGGGGTACACTGTTCTACAAAAACAGGTTGGTTTTGTCAGCAAATTCTACAATGATTCCTAGTACAAACAACGATTGCAAATGAATCGTCTAAAGTTTAAAAATCTAAAATGAACCAAATGAAATGCCGTTATCATATCCATACATGCTCATTAGGCTTGACGACTTTGATATCGAGCCATGATTACAATCAAAAGGATAACAATGGAAAGAAGTGTAGATGATCTAACTTTTTCATCCACTTGTGTTGCATCTCTTGCTCTTGTTGCATTTTCAATCCCAGGGTACCGAAATAAATCATTCATAAGTGACTGAAAGCTTTCTATCATTTCCAAAATCTTACCTTTCATGATATGAAATATCCAGTTTAAGATTTCTATGCTGATGTCTTTTTGTTCAGAAGTTTGAGGCCTTTGACAATTAGCTGGATGAAAGAATACAATGTTAGATGAGTCAATTAGAAGTATATTTCAATTCCACATTTTAGTATATATAAAGACTTGTATCGTCCGTAAGACATATAACTCAACTGATAATACCAATATTGTTAGGTTGAATATCTTCAACCTGGTTAAAACCTGAGACCTTACAATTGTGTGTGTGAGTTTAAGTGGTATCTGACACTTCATCTATAGACAAAAAAAAATTATAACAAAATAAATAAAATACAGACCTGTATTAGGCAACTCGAGAAGCCTTTGATGCAACACATTTCTTATGACAGCATCCCAAATGGCTTCATCAGATGATAAAGAAACCACTAATCTCTACAAATTAAAATCCGAGAGACATTCCATCATCGCAGAAAATTATACAATATTAACAACTAAAGTCACAGAACATTACATAACAAAGGCAAAAACAACCAACCTAGAAAGTTATGGTGACACTTTCAAAATCCTTGAATCAATATTAAAAACTATGAATAGTGAAGAGAGTAACCTTAACAGCAGGATCAGCTTGCAGCAACTGAAGAGCATCATAAAGTCTTTTATATCCTTGAGACAGCACAATCCTTGAATCATAAGTGTCTGAGGTTTGTTGAACTGTGATTGTGGATGATACTGCTTTCATGAATCTGACACATAGCAATTTGAAAAGGAATGCTAAATTTTGTTACATGATTCTTAGAAAGACTTTTACATCAAATGAGATAAAGTTGATTCTGTCACGAATATCGAGGCCTAACTCATCCTTACAAAACCGGCTTGTAAGGTGAGGAGTGCCTCCTCTTTATAAACTCTTATCAAGAATCCTATCTATCCGATGTGGGACTAAATCCCACCGAGTGTTGGCCGCTAACACACCCCCTCATGCTTCAGCCCGGCCCAATGGGCCTGAAGCGTGAACGATGTAGGAAGCCCAACGATAGACCCGATAGGCTCTGATACCATGTCACGAATATCGAGGCCTAACTCATCCTTACAAAACCGGCTTGTAAGGTGAGGAGTGCCTCCTCTTTATAAACTCTTATCAAGAATCCTATCTATCCGATGTGGGACTAAATCCCACCGAGTGTTGGCCGCTAACAGATTCATTATGAGTAATAAGAAATGTTACAACCATTAGGACTCAATATAGAAAGAACACTTTTAAGACTCAGTATTCGACCCACTAATCTGAGAGACACCAATCTCACCATCCGCCGGTGGGGGGTTGGCGGCACCAGGACTAAATATAGAACAGTAATACAAGATGAATGAATAATTGGAACCATGTCGAAATGTGTTTTAAATTGCAGTATGCAACCGCAATATAAAGGATTTTGAAGTCACCGCAACAACACTACCGCAATTTCGTCCACATCAACAATAGTTTTTTGCATGCTTCCACATAAAATTTCAAAGCATAACCGCGACCATAATTTAAAACTATAGCATTGTCATCCAAAATAAAAAAATGTTACTAATAAAAATTGAAGCTAAACTATTTATTACCATCATAAGTAACTAGTAACTACCATTTTCTTGTATTTATAGTTTCAAGAAAATTCTTCATTTTTTTTTTCCTACAACCAATTAAGTTTACAGAAATACTAAATTAACTATATTTCTGAGGACAGAACATGGAAAGCACTAAATAAATATATTTTCTTGATATATTGCAAAACCAAAAATTTCATCTAATAAAAAAACTTCCCAAGACATTTATCTCAAACAATACTCCCTCTGTGACAAAATATAAGTAAAATTCGCATTTTTATATTTATTGTATAATTAATGTATCTAGTAATGTCTCGGAGAGAATAATTAACAACTAACAACATAGAATAAGCAATTTAAATTTAATTAACACAACATGGAACTCACTCTTGTAGAGCTGAAATTGCATCCTGAACTTCCCTTTGAGATGGAACAGTCTCAAATACATGATTATAGACACAACCAGTTGCTGTTATCTCTTGTTTTCTGCATAATTGGCCATTATTACAGCAACAAGAAGATAAGGTGTTATTTGTGTTAGTATCTGTTGGAAGTGAAGGTTGAAGATTGGAAGATGAAGTAGAAGATGATGAAGAGAAATTGTTATTGAGGTTGTTTCTCAATTGAGGTACAAGATGATCAACATGCATAGTTCCACCTCCCATTGAAGAATGCTTATTGCTTTTTTCAATATGTGTAGATAAGTTATTTTGTACAGTTTTCTATAAATAATCTTGTGTTGTGTGGTCTTGCACAGGCCCAATGGCATTGTTGGGCCTATAATATTATAGGCCCATTACTCTCGCGCACTCCAAATTTCAAAAACATGCTCTCATAAAATAACCGGTGAGTGTTGAGGGGTTGCAAAATTTAGAAAACTACAATTCGTTATTTAAGTAGCGAATTGAGTTTGCACTTTAACTAGCGAATTTTATAAAAAAAAATTATAGGAGTGAAAAAATTATAAATATTATTAAAAGGAAAATATTTAAATAGTATGTTTGAGAATTGGCTAATGCTCACAAGTGGTCCACCGTGAACAAGTTGTCAATAATACTATAATGAATATAAATTTTATAAAATCCACCGTTGGATTGAAAGTTTGTATCGTATAGATCATCCATACAAGTTTTTAGAAAAATTGAAAATCATTTGATATGTTATTGAAACTTGTCAAGATTAACGGTATTTAACAAAAACTCATAAATCGTTAATTTTAATGGGTCTCAATAACATATCAAACGATTTTCAATTTTTATAAAAAAATTTATGAATGATCTATATGAAACAAATTTTCAATTCAACGGTGGATTTTGTAAAATTCATATTCGTTATAGTGTTATTCAGAACAGGTTCACCATGAACCACTTGATGAAGTGGTCCATTTTAGAATTTGGCTTGAGAATTTTCATATATTCCACTCATTCAAATTAGTGTTTATTTTTAAAAAAAAAAATTAAACTAAAATGTTGTTGTATGCTGTATAAAATGTTGTGGTTACCAATTAAAACCGGTGTTGTAGAGTTCTATATATAAAACTGTCCTCATATTTACCGTGTTATGCGAAACTAAAATACTATTTTTGCCAATTAATTAATGGTCAAAATTCTCCACCAGCCACACACACACACACACACATGCATCACATTACATGTAATTGTATAGTATATATATACACCATAATTCACAAATAATAATTGGGAAGGGGGAAAACAAATAAAACTAACAACAACAAAGCAACAAATTTTTTGAAATTTTTTGAAATTAAAAAATGGCAAGCAAATTTGTTACATTGTTGTTGTTGGTGTGCCTTGTAACTCAAGCAATTGCTCAAGCCCCACAGGATCCACAAGTATGCTATAATCATTGTTATGAAGTAAATGTGAAGAAAATGCCTAGCCTTGTTGCTCAAACTTTATGTATAATTAAGTGCCAATTCGGTGATAACCCAACACATCCTTTAGAAGGAAGTTTAGCAAGGAAGAATGGTCCATCTCCTGCAAGCTCTCCTATCCCAACACCCAAAAAAAATCATTGAGAAATATTAATGCAAAACAAATGAGATTATAACATGGTGGGTTGAAAGGATTAATTCAAGCAAAATACAAGGCTTTATCATGAAATATTTTGTGTCTTACAATTATTAATTCATGTTTTCCTACCCTCTTTCCCCTTGATTGTAATTTGTTATTTACCGGGATAAATTATATTATTATCCTTTTTAATAAAAATTATTTTTAATTTGCAAATATTGATGATGTTTTTATTTTATTTTTTATGTTATGGTAATTAGAATAATTTCTTTAATTTCTTCATTGGATTAAATTTGGTATGGATTTATTGGGAGGAAATTAAAGACTTTATGATCTGATGTGAATTAATGAGTATTGTGGATTGATGACATTTTAAACGTGATTTGAAGAAATGATTTGAAAAAATAAAATGAAACTTTTTTTTAATCAAAGTCTATTATTTTCAATCAAACTTATTGAAACTTATTTTCACATCAAGATTAACGGTTTATACATTTTTATTGAATACCGTTAATCTTTATGTGTCTCAAAATCATGTCATACGATTTTAGATTTTTGTAAAACTCAACATAGATAATTTATACGATATAAACTTTCAATCCAATGGTGGATTTTGTAAAATTTGAATTCGTTAAAGCGTTATTGAACGATGTAACATTACTCAAATATTACATCAGTGTAATTTGATCCCTCCCGTATATATATATATTGAATATACATATATAAATTAATATTATTTCAATTCAGGATGGAGTCCTCGTGGGGCAGAGGATAAAATCTCGTCTCTGTCCCCAAACTCCTCTTTGGAGAATTTTTTTTCTTCATTCCTATCTCTACGGAGAAAAATTCTTTATCTTCGGATCTTCAATCAAGACAATTTCATAGAAATTCTCACTTATGGATACAATTGACATCCTATACATTGTGCTTTGTTGTTTGTTTGTTGCCCTTCTATGATGCCGATTTCAATACAAGGACTTAGAAAACATGAGTAAATACTCAAGACCAACCAACCACCGTATAAACCGGTTGTTTGTTGCCCTTTTGTTATTGAGCTTGTTATATTTAATTTTTATTAATACAATATATTTGTTTCAAGTCACATATTACTTGTGGAACTCAGGAGTTAAAACTAGAACTAGATTGTAAATTTTTTTTTGACTCAACTAAACTATATGATTAAGATGAGTCGTCTCTTATAGTCTCATTAGATGGTGTGTGTCCCAACTTTAGTTATGGTAAGTAGCGCCATTTTGTGAGGAGCATGAATCAAGAGTGTTGAAGGCTAACGGAAACTCGACAAATTTAATGTGCAAGTTGCAGCAAAATAAATGTATGAATATGTTGGGCTAGGATCACCATTATGATCCACTTGATTGATAACTATTGGCAAATTGTGGAATTGATCATCCTCTCTTGTTGAAAGAAGATGGTATCATGATGACCAAAATAGAATAACTTCACCAACCGTAGAAGTGTGTCAAGTCAATGAAACATTCTATACATATGAGTAGGTGACCACTAATTTTATTTAGTTATTCACTTTAGTATGGAGTTTTAAAAGTTTGATCTCGTGTTCTAAATATTTTATGATGTGATTTGGTTTTAAATATAGGGAAAAGGGTATATGTTAGTGATTCAAAACAAAAAATGTTTTGCTATAATTCATATATATAATTCACTTTTTAAATTTGATCAGAAATTAATTACACAAAATTTGAAAGAGTATTTCTATTTTTGGATTCTTAACATGTAATCTTAGAGTTAATGACACATGTTAGCAAGACCCTTGAATATAAAGTGTTTTTAAATTATCTTCACACCATCTTTTATAGAATGATTTTATCATGTATGATTATTTCTAAATAAAGGGCAAACATTTTATTTTTCCCAAGAAATATTTTATCATGACTTTGTGTCAATTGAAATGTTGTGATTAACCACACCCTTCAGGAGGGAAACGCTTGTGCAGATTGCTTGGCCAAGACGGAGCTTCTTCAAACTCGCCACTTGTGATTTTAGATTCGCCACAGACATATTTGTATTTGTCCCTCCTTGCTGATGCTCAGGGAGTAGCTTTTGTTAGGATTAATCCCTTTTGGTATTTTTTTTTCTTGTAACCAAAAAAAAAATCTTATCATATTTTTTATTGTCAAAAGTTGTTCTCATAGTCCTCTAACTTAATTTCAAATAATAATTTAGTCCTTTATTTATTTTATTCTTTTCATTTTAATCTTTTATGTTCTAAAATACTAACACTATTAACCTTTTTTACAGAAAAAAAAATCAAAAATGCATATAAAACTCAGAATTTCATAAAATACTGATAAACTCAAGATTTTATTTTTTTTTTCCTTTTTTCATAAAATAAAAAAATTGTCTCATATGAGTATCTCAATTAGTAGCTACTAAGAGACATTATTTTATGGATTGGAGTTCGGACCTCAAATTATGTGACCTCTTTACTATGTCGCTATTATTTTAATATTTTTAAAATAAAATATTTCATTTAAAGAAAAACAAATAATGACATGGAAAATATTTTGTCAACATGGACACTGCCACATCATTGATGAACTTGACACATCAGTAAAAAATTGGCCAAACTAAGTTGGAGGACCAAAATTCAAAATAAAATAAAATAGGGGGACCAAAAAACTGGCTTTTAAAATAGATGATCAAAAGTTCAGATTTTTCAAAATAGGAGGATCAAAAAGTTAGCTTACAAAATAGGGGGATCAAAAGTTCAGATTTTTCAAAATAGAGGGAGCAAAATAACATTAAAGCCTTGTATATAACACTTTGATGTATTTAAGAGACATTTAATTATTATGTAAAAAAAGAGACATTTAATAGTACATTTTTATACGACCACTTTACTAATTTTCTAAACATGTACACATAATCAACACTTTGATGTACTTAAGAGACGTTTAATAATTATTCTAATTTTGTGAAGGTTTTTTACAAATCTATAAGTGCTAAAACTATTTAATGTATGTAAGGTGAGGACGATCCTTATAAACTATAAAATGATGAAAATGTGTTCTATTTCTTACATGCAAAAGTATCACAATATGATTGGAATTGTTAAGCTTGTTTATGTTATGATTATCTTTCTTTCCTTATTTACTGATGCATTTATCCCTAATGGTATGTCATTTTTTGTCCTTCTCAAATTTTCTTATTTACTTCCTACATAATAATTATTCATCTCATTTTAGTAACATCTTTTTATTATTCTATATTTTTTCATCACAGCAAGTATGTGTCGTGAAAATACCGATTGTCTAGGAGTTGTGTGCGAAACTCCTAAAGCACCATATTGCAAGAAGTGGCCATTTTTCTCCGAAAAAGGCGTATGTGATTGTATTGTAGAGAAATTGCCAGATCCACGGTTCTCTTAGAAATTAAATTAAATTTCATTGAATTGTTATTTGAGTTTGCATTCAATAATTTGTTATTAGAAATTAAATTAAATTTCATTGAATTGTTATTTGTGTTTGCATTAAATAATTTGTTATTATTTCTTTTTCTACACGAACGTTGTACTTGTGCCTTTGTATTCAAAGATGATTGTAATAATGAAATAAAATTAATTAATAAAGCAAAAAAAATAATGTGAGGCGTACTCCTATGATTTTTCTTTTTCTATAAATGTTTTTCTTCTCTCTTAAATTATGGAAACTAGCCGCTAAACGGGCACGTTCCGTGCCCATTTGGGTGATCGATATTCTCTTTTTTTCTTATTTGTTGTGATCGAAATTCTCTATTGTGCAAATATAAATAACTACTTAATCTCATTTTTTATTGGAATTAGTTAATTGATAACTTCTTAACATCCTTTTTTGTTGTGGCTAGTTATTAAGAAGAAAAAAAAAAAAAAATATATATATATATATATATATTTTAATAAAAAAACTGAAAACATATCTTTATGTGGAAGTTGTGCTTAGTTATTAAGAGAAAAAAAAATATTTACTAAAAAAAACTGAAAATCTATTTTTATGTGGAAGTTATTTTTTAACATATACAAATATTTAGTTTTTTTTTGTAGTTTTTTTTAAAGGTAAAATAGATATAATGAAAAAGCCATCCCAAAAATTTGTATCATTTTTATATATAGTAATAGATATTACCATGGCTATAAATTCATGTCCTTCATAACAACTTGAAGAGTTAAGTAAAAGAATAGTTTTATCTCTAAAAAAAAAAAAAGGAATAGTTTTATGCTGCTTCTAAGCCTTTTTTTTAATACTATTATTACTCCTATGATTTTTCTCACATTTTAATCTATATTTCTCCAGACTTATTTTCAACAACCTCAAAAGCTTCCCCCCTCTCCCCCTTCCCCTTCCAAATCTTTGGTCCTATTTTGCAATTTAAGTTTATTTCCCTATTTTGCAATTTTTAATAATTATTTTACTTTTAAATATTGAAATTTTAGTAGAATTTTGATTTTATAGATTATATAAATTACAAAATTACCCTTGTGAAAAATCGTGTATATATTTAAAAATGAATTATTTTATTTTTAATTTAATATCAAATTATTTTATTATTTATATTTTATTAATTGTCATTTTTTTATTTTAAAATATATTTTATAAAATAAATCAGTAAATTATTTTCTTATGCTATCCTGCTAGGTAACCTAGCTCAAATTTAGGATAAAAATTATAATTAGAGAGACAAGATATGATAAGTTTCAAGATTAACTTATCATATCCTAATGTCTCGCCAAACACTGAATTGAAACAGAATATGATACAGTTATTATATCATGTTTCTTATCATGCGCATCAAACGGACCTTAAAAGATAAAAGTAATTGTGATAAAATAACTTTTTGCACTTTCAAAATATTGAATACACAATTTTCAAAAAAAAATCCATAATAATTTGCTTAACTAGTACACCAGATGCGTTGTTTAGCATTTTCCTAATTTGAAATATGATTTTATGTTGTCATATTTTCAGAGAAGAAAATTAATGCGCTGATAAATTAGGTTTTATGGAACTTTTGATTCAAATTAAAATTTCACTTTGGAGGAATGTTGTTCATTATGATGTAACTTTAAAGGATGTTCATTATGATGTAACTTAAAAGGACCAAAACACTTATTACTTGAATCAATTTAGTTTGAAGATTCCATTTTTTTAGCCTTTGATTGAATATGTTGTTTATGATTAAATATAATGATGACATGACATGTTTAATGAGAGGGTAAACCAAAATTCGTTAATATTACACGAGACAAAATACTATTGGTTAAATTGGACAATTGGTCCCTTAACTCATTTATTGGTTTCATATTGGTCCCTTAACTAATTAAAGTTACAAATTAGTCCCTTAACTTTAATTTTGTTTATCATATTGGTCCTTTTCGTTAGTTTTTATGAAAAAACATTAATTTTACTTTCTATTATTCGTTATATGAACACATAAATGATTTATTTACGAGTAATATTGTTAGTGAATATGATTATGAGTTCAGACATCTTTCTTAGACGGGAGATAAATACACTATCAACCTGTTAAAAAGGACCAATATGGCAAACATAATTGAAGTTAAGGGATCAATTTGTGACATTAATAAGTTAAAGGACCAATTTGTAACGTTAATTAGTTAAGGGACCAATATGAAACCAATAAATAAGTTAAGGGACCAATTGTGCAATTTAGCCAATACTATTTAACTCAAACAGTTATAAGCCAACATATTCAATGAGAGATTAGAAGGACAGATTCTTCACTTAAATAAATTAAACTTTGAATAAAGTTTATTAAAATATTTTACTTGTTTTTTGTTTCTTAATAATTACTAGGTATAAATCCTTTGAATATGAATAGAAGAGTGAAATTGATGAAAATACTAATGCCTTAAAGTCCAAGACTTGATTTATCCCAGTGAAGACCTCCCTTGATGATGCAATCATGCATAGTTGAAATTCAATAGAAATCAAGATATCATAACCAAAAGCCGGAGCACACGAAAATCTGGATTTAAATCCTAGACTTGTCAAGACATGTATTAATTTTTATTTACATTATTTTCTTTTATTTTTATTAAGGACCCATTTTTAATATTCGAAGAAGATATCTAAATAGTTATAGTCGACCCTCCATTCTATGCATAAGAGTAGGCGACCAATAATTTTATTTAGATGTTTAACGTAATCTTTTTTTTTGTGTCAAAAAAAATATACATAATCTTCTTTGTTTTTTTCTTAGGGATGCAATCTTCACTCTTAAATTTTTTGTAAAATTGATATTTCTTTATTACAACGATAATTAAGTACGGTGCAGTTGTGGTCATCTAACATATATAATAACTGTAGTCGTGCTATTTACTAGAGCTCACATGAAATCCAACAAAGTTATTTCTTTTTTGTGATTTTCTTTCCTCTATCATGAAAGGTTATAGAATAATAGAAATTTTGTATAATATAATAATAATAAAAATAAATTCTTTTTATTACAAGTTTTTTAAGTGACATCATTACTAAGCGTGCTCAAAAGACAAACACAACAATTTTATGTACTTAAAGTACATTAAATAATAATTTTTTATGTGACCTTTTTACTAATTTTTCTAAACATACATACTCAATACTTTAATGTATTTAAGAGACATTAATAGTTATTCTAATGCAAAAAACTATTTAATATATGTTAGGTGAGGACAAGCTTTTTAAATTATAAAGTGATGAATCCATGTTCTATTCCTTACATGCAAAGGAAACAAAATATGACTAAAATTGTTAAATTTATTTATTTTATATTTATTATCTTTTTTTTCCTATTTGTTGATGCAACAAACATTCAAAGTATGCTATTTCTTACCCTTCTCAAATTTTCTTCGTTACTTCCTACATAATTTTTTTTTTCTCTAATTTTACTAACATCCTTTTATTCTATTTTTTTTCATCATAGCGAATATATGTGCTCGAGATTCTGATTGTCCACAAACTATGTGCACACCTCCTAAAACGGCTTATTGTAAGACGTGGAGAGGTTTCCCTGGTGAAGGCATATGTATTTGTACTTCATGAGCTGATATTTAATTAGTAATTGTGTTGTCAACCAATAATATTTAGATTTTATTCTTCTCTTTTTTTTTTTTTTGGAGATATTGGACCGACCTTCAATTCTTGACTTTCATAACATGTTGAAAAGTTAAGTGGAAAAATAATTTTATTTTACTTCTAAGCCTATTATTTATATTTATGTTATAATTTTGTTACACTTATTGAACACAAAAATAAGAAGAGTTGGGGTGAATATTAAGAAGAGTTTTTCTAGCATTTTTTTTCTTAGGATTATCCATTAAATTTGAAATCTTTACACACTATATTTGAAATACTATATATATCTGTATTAACATCTTAGTCATCATCTATTAAATTTTTAATGTAACCAGTTAAAAAGAACCAGTGGTAGCTACTATACAAAATATTAAAAATTTAATATTTACAAAAAAACCTTATTCTTGATATTTCAAATTATTTTAAATTCAATGTAATATTTTTAGAGTATATTACAAACGCAAAAAAATGAACACAAAAATAAGCAATATAAAAATTTTCATGTTATATTTATACACTATATATCTATGTGTTGAAATATCTAAAAGCTTTCAACCTACTAAGCAATAAAAGTCATACATAACAAAAGCTATTAAGCAATAATCACTTTCACATGTGTCCTGCACCTTTACCTAAACCACGGTCACGGTTGCTAACATAAGCTATCCATAGTAAATTGTATAAACCAAAACTCCATAAAAAAGTATATAGTTTTAGGTTTTAATAGGTGACTATTTAGTTTTATTCATATAGTACTTATAGGATTGTTTTAGGTTTTAATAGATGAATTTTCATATGTTGTATTTTTCTTCTTCTTTTATTTTCTTCCAAAAGTGTTGCGGCTAAGGGCTGCAAACACAAAATAATATAGATATAAATAGCAAAATATATTAGTTTTATATATAGTACAAATTTTAATGTGGATGCTACTATATATTACACTTTGCATTTTTGTTTCAATTTCGTCTCAATAGGTTCTTATAGAGTCAGTTTAAAACCGCTGCTATGGCTTGAGTTTCTATGTTTGCATATTAATATTGGTTCATGTTTTTGTTAGTTGGTTGTTTGTGTTTAAGTTTTAGTTTGGTGTAATCGAAAATTGACATCATCAATAATATAAATTGACACATAATCTTGTAAAGAATAATATAAAATAAGGTAAATTTGACATTTTTAGGTTCTATGTTTGTTTTGGTATTTTGGGATTATTTTTTTTTGGTTTTAATTTGTTTGGTTTTTGTGTTTGCAATTTGGAGAATTGATATTATAGAATTTTGATATTCATGACTAGGAATCTATCAAATGTAGAGATTACAATAAATGCTCTATCCATATGGTAAGTTACTTTTTAATATTGTTTTTTGGGTACAACAATATTGGTTATTTTATATAAGTCAATTAAGAAGTTGAAATGAGTATTAGTGATAAGAGTAGTGTAAATTAATTTTATTTAAGTTGCTAATTTTTTACAATGTCAATAAATTAACTTAAGATCCTCTTTATTTTTTAATCTTATTTATTTCATCCATTACTAAAAAATTAGAATATAAACATAATAATGTTACATTTAGTTTTTATACACATCATAGTAATGGAAGAAATGAAAAAGATATAAAATAAAGAGGATCTTGAGTTAATTTATTGATGATATAAAAAATTAATATCTTAATATAAAATTAATTTACATTATTCCTGTCATTAATACTCATTTCAATTTCTTAATTTTTTTTTTTTTGATAAGGCGAAGAACATCTAGACATCAGAGGATAAAGCAGACCTTGCCCCCATCCTATGCCTATATCTCTTTATTATATTAATAAAAAGGAAAAAAAAAAGTATATACAAAAACCGGGGGACATAAACCTAACCCGGTAGGTCCACGTAGGACAAGATAATGAAACATACCAATTTCTAATTAATCTAAAATAGAAGTCCTAAAAATTTGAGGCGAATGAACCGTTCGTCAACACGTAAGGATCCACGTACCCCAACTCCCTGCGATAAGCAGCAAGCAATGATTGCTTTTTCAAGCTAAACAGTCCGAAATCAAGGAATGATATGGATATTGAGATAGACCCGGCAAAAAGAGACCTCACAATCAACCTCTGACGAATTAAATTTTATTAAAGCAACCCAAAGCCAGTTGAAAGCCAGATCGAGGGATTGTCAGTCAACGTAGCTGAGCCCCACGAGCACATAAAACACCAAAAACACCAGCGACTACTACCGCCAACACGGAGTACCTACACGTCTAGCCCTTTCGAGCTAATCAGGCCGAGTTGGGTCTTGATGAGTACAACTCGTGGGAAGCTTCAACAACACACCACACAAAGAGAAGAGTCGACTGCCAACACAGTAAACGATCTCCAAAAACTCTTTGTAAAATAGTAGTACGACAGCGGCGACGGAGGTCATTTCCTTCCCAAGTCCAGAACAATCAACAGTGTACAGAAATAAGTCGTTAAAACCACTGTCAACACAAGAACCAATTGTGGCTGCAACCTTCATAAAACAACAGCAGCACCTGTTACCATGAAATCTCACCAGATCGTGAGACATGAGGACTCCCTCTTCAAATCAACACGACTTCGAACAACAACCGTCAGCATCTGCTGGTGGCGGCGCGGATCCCAAGGGAGAAGAGTCACACGACCCAGCATTGAAACCCGGAGGTTCCGTTGGAACCGATACCAAATCTTGTCGGATAAGCCAGCAAACGACTAGTCCGACCGATCTGGACAGAGGGTGATGCGGGTGACTACCGTCGGCCGTCACAATATTGTTATACCCAAAAAAATAAACAATATTTAAAATTAAATTACCGTAAGAATAGAGCATCTACTCTACTGCAATCTCTGAATTCTGAATTATTGATATATGAAAATTCTGAAAGAGGTTAGTGATATTTTTTGCTTTGCAAAAATTATATCAAATTTACAAAATTATCCTTTATTTAAAAGGGACTTAAAATAATAACAAATGAATTTTTTTGTCAAAATATTAAAGTAGACATTTTATATCTTTATATTTTCAAGTGTGTGTGTGACACACACATAAATAGAAAGTAAAAATGACAAAATAGCAAAAATGTGAAACACATTTGCTCATTATTTTTAATTGAGGCTTGAGAAATAGTTGAGGAAATCAAAACAAGAATGAGATTTGCAAAAATTGCATCAAGATAATCGTTCATTCAATCAAACTATACATTTTCCCCTCAAATTGCAACATTTTTAGATTTTGATCATCTCTTTATATCATTTCAGGTATCTCATCATCATTTCACTCTCATATTTTCTTCTCTCTTGTTTCTTCTTGCATGATATATAATATTTATTCTATTATATACTCATCATATCTCTCAATGTGTATTTAGATTTCAGATCCTCTCCACCTTGGTGAAACAAAAAAAATTAATTTATAAAACAAACATGAATTTTTTTTGTTTAACCGTAAAGAGAGGATCTACGTATGTGATGATGATATGTGTAAATTTCATTTTCATTGTCATTTTTTACCCTCTTTATGCATTTAATATAATTATTAGAAATTTAAAATTTTAATTTGTTCTAGTATAATTGTGTGTTATTACCAAAGGTGGCAATACATTATGGGAGACCAAAAGTCAAGGTATGTGAAGTTGACCAAAGATAAAGAACAAGCACCATTTCGAGACATTACTCCGGGAGAACTTAACCAACCCATTGATGTTCCACAAGTAATCTACTTTTTCTTTTTTCTTGTTTCTTTTCATATATATTAATAAATATAGAGTAATTGCATATGAGTAAAACAAGTTGCGTCGCCAATCATTTTTTAATGACATTCTTATTGAGATGATGTGATTTTTTATATATCAATAGGACTTTGAAAGATTTTACAATGTGAGTGAAATAGAAATAAAAAAAAGACAATTGTTCAATTTCTTGTTTCTAGTACAATGTGGAATAGAAAAGATTGAGTTATTATAGGAAACAATATCGCCAACAAAAGGATTTAGATCTTTTTCTTGAATTGTTGGTCTAATTAGTGAAAACAAGGTTCCTATTGAAAATTAGAAGTTCCACATAAGTGAGAACAAGAAAAACCATGGGAGTTTGAGTCCATTGCTTCAAACTTTTGGAAACAATACAAATCCGTCGCTATGCCACACTCTAATTAGCCTTGTGAAATAATCCAAATATTTCTATAACATTGTCGCAATTAAAAGGTGTCTGACATGTGTCCAAGATGTTTTAAGAAGTACAACATCTGAATCATGTTCGACTCAGGTGTTGGTCCTTCATAGTATTTTTTGTATGCAAGAAATTTTTTCAATACATACGAGTATAAGAGATACTCAAATCAGAAGAAAATATATAAAGAAACACAAAATACATAAGAGAATCCCTTAATATTGATTGTGAACTTCTTGGTTATCTTTTTATTTGGTTTCATACAAATTTTTGTATTTTGATATAAATTTTTGGCTAAACTACACATTTGGTCCCTTACGTTTATTTTAGGTTTCAATTTGGTCTCTTACGTTTAAAAAGTTTCAATTTGGTCCCTTACGTTTATTTTAGGTTTCAATTTGGTCCCTTCCGTCAGTTTTTGCACATGTGGCAGACGGTTTGCTTGCGTGGCATACGGTTTGCACACGTGGATTGACACGTGTCCAATTGAAACAGTGGAACAATGGAATTTGACGGAAGGGACCAACTAATGCAAACATTGATAATGTAAGGGACTAAATTGAAACTTTTTAAACGTAAGGGATCAAATTGAAATCTAAAATAAACGTAAGGGACCAAATATGTAGTTTAGCCTAAATTTTTTGAGTTGTTCTTCCTATATTGAAAGGTGTATACTTTTCCTTCTTAATTATGCATTAAAATTTGTTTCTCTATATGACACTAAACTAACAATAAAATAGCAAAACATTAACTAAAATATTTATGATTATATTTTTTTTTTATCTCATTGATGAATTGATATGCATGATCTTTTTATAGTTAAATGCTCGTAGATGTCTTGAATGTGGACAAGTTTTACCTGAAACCTACCAACCCCCAGCTGATGAAGATTGGACAACTGGAATATGTGGTTGTATCGATGATATTGATAGCTGTAAGATTTTGTCTATTTGCCATGATGAAAAACTGACTTATAAGTTATATGTGTTTATAATCTTGATATTACATATTACATATTACATTCTTCTCTCATGACTTATCCATAAATATATACGAGGTAATATAGTGTATGGTTTTAAATTGCATTTGCAGTGTGCTTTCAAAACTAATATTATTATGATCAATGTGTATGAAAGTGTGGCGGCAATTGCAATTGTGATGCCGTTGTTGAGATGTTTAAGATCTCTATATGTTGTCGCAGTTAGTTGCAGACTGCAGTATAAAACTAATGCGTAGCGAAAAAGGTTTGAGAAAAAGGTTGCAGACTGCATAGTTGAAATGTGTACAATATTTTGTAGGAAGTCTTGGTGGGAGAAAAATATAAGCAATGAATGATTAATTCTTGTATATAAGTACAATGTTTGTAGGTACAATTAATCAAAAGCTCAATATAATATTAAAATAATTTCACTAAGAAGTAAATAAACTTATTTGTATCTCGTGATTGTGATTATTTTAGTATTATTACCTTTTTGTTGATTTTTCTTATATGCAATATATGCTTATACAACAATTGCTCTCAAGTTGCTATTTGTTGGCCTAATCTTTTATCTTTTAAATGTTTAGTATTGGCTTGAAGCCAAACTTCTAACATGGTATCTGAATTTTTACAAGATCAGTTGGGCCACCTGCTATTAGGTTTCTGCTTTTGGGTTATCTATCATTTATATCCACACACCAAACCCAATAGTATTGACCGTAAAAGTTGTGTTAAAAGTCCCACATTGGATATAAATGTTCTGAACATAAGTAGAAAAAAATTTCACATCACAAACCGGTTTTGTAGGATTGTGTTAGAACCAACTCGCAATTCTGAGAGTTGATATTATATATAGAAGCACTTGATTGTCTCCTAAAATCATATGATATGTATCCTTTTACAACAATATGATACAATTTTGATAATGAAATTGTGTTGTAGGCTGGACTGGACTCTTTTGTCCATGTGTTCTATTTGGAAGAAACATTGAAGCAATAAGAGATGATATTCCTTGGACCAATGGATGTGTTTGTCATGCAATGTGTGTAGAAGGTGGAATGGCACTTGCTGCAGCAACAGCATTTATCAATGGAATTGATCCTGACACAACTTTTCTCATTGCTGAAGGTCTTTTTTTCACTTGGTGGATGTGTGGTATTTATACTGGTCTCTTTCGACAAGCTCTTCAAAAGAAATATCATCTAAAGGTTATTTTTTTTGCTTGTCATTATTAGTAATATAAGTCCAAATTTTGAATATATTGCTTCTAGTGAGATAATGTGTAATTTGAAAATTTATAATTTTTTTTTCAGGACTCACCATGTGATCCTTGTATGGTGCATTGTTGCATGCATTGGTGTGCTATATGCCAAGAGCATAGAGAGATGAAGAACCATTTATGTGATAACACTAACAATGATGGAACTATTACAATTCCCCCTCCAGTTCAAGAGATTAAATCTGATTTAAGCAAAGAGTCTACATTGGAAGCAAAATCTTCTACAAATGACGAACATAATAACAATTTGGAGATTACACCAATTTAAAATATTTCACCTAGTTGTATCCAAGAGTCAATTCACCTAGTAAAATATAGTTCAATAAATATAGAACTAGTTAAAATGCTATAACCTCATTTTTATATGAGTCAAGTTATTTTTTAGATTTATTAAATAATTGATATAGTCAGTCTATATATTAACTAGATATATCAATTATTCAATAAATTTAAAAAATTATTTGTTACTTATTAAAAAAATGAAGGTAGGACTATTTTTTTTTGGAAAGAGTTAGAATGATTTCATAATACCAAAACCTTAAGATATAGGGGGAAAAAAGCCTACATTAGTTGCTAGCCATGCCATCAATAAAGCAAATTTACATGATTCTTGTAGATAGTTTGGCTTGTTGAAAAATACTAAGCATTATTAACCTTATGATCAATGATTGTTATTAGCAATATATAGTGGGTTATTTCCATGTACTCAAAGATTGGAATTTGTCCCAAACATTTCTTCTCTAAGTTCAAATTAGGTTAGAATTCTGTTAAAGAGAATTCTGTTTAGCATGACCCTATTTTTTTAAGGTAATTATTATCAATTTTGCTTGCAAAAATTTCTTTGTGACATCAGCATTATCTTATCTAAATCTCAATCATCCAATTATATCGTGATTACAAATTATGCTGACATAAGTGTTGATGTCAGTGTTGTCATATCTAAATCTCAATCATCCAATTAAAACACAATTATGAATTACACCGAAATCGATATTATCTTATCTAAATATCAGTCATCTAATATGATATCATGATTGCAAATTATGTTGATGTAAGCGCTGATGTCAGAATTATCTTATCTAAATCTCAATCATCCAATCAGACCGTGATTATAGATGATGTTGACGTAAGCTCTTACGTCAATATTATCTTATCTAAATCTCAGTCATCCAATCAGATTGCAATATTACAAATTACGGGCTTGGATCCTCTCCTTCCTAATATATATATATCCTTCCTCTCTATCTCTCTCTTAATTTCAATCTATCTCCTCATTAAAAAATAATGAACATGTTAAGAGAGGGTGAAATTAAGAAATAGATGGAGAGGAAGGAGATACGTAAAGAAAATGGAAGGAGGGAATTCAATTTTAAATGTGATCCCTTTTAGCCATGAAATATAATAAAAAGTTAAGCAGTCTTTACATCCTCATTAAAATGATTTCATAATACCAAAACCTTAAGATATAGGGGGAAAAAAAGCCTACATTAGTTGCTAGCCATGCCATCAATAAAGCAAATTTACATGATTCTTGTAGATAGTTTGGCTTGTTGAAAAATACTAAGCATTATTAACCTTATGATCAATGATTGTTATTTTTTTTTTTTGAAAGGATCAATGATTGTTATTAGCAATATATAGTGGGTTATTTCCATGTACTCAAAGATTGGAATTTGTCCCAAACATTTCTTCCCTAAGTTCTAATTATGTTAGAATTCTGTTAAAGAGAATTCTGTTTAGCATGACCCTATTTTTTTTAAGGTAATTATTATCAATTTTGCTTGCAAAAATTTCTTTGTGACATCAGCATTATCTTATCTAAATCTCAATCATCCAATCATATCGTGATTACAAATTATGCTGACGTAAGCGTTGATGTCATATCTAAATCTCAATCATCCAATTAAAACACAATTATGAATTACATTGAAATCGATATTATCTTATCTAAATATCAGTAATCCAATGATATCATGATTACAAATTATGTTGATGTAAGTGCTGATTTCAGAATTATCTTATCTAAATCTCAATCATCCAATCAGACTGTGATTATAGATGATGTTGACATAAGCTCTGACGTCAGTGTTATCTTATCTAAATCTCAGTCATCGAATCAAACCGAGGAAATAATTAGTTATTTATCCGGGCATAAATCCGACCCACATAACAAGTCCGACCCGTTAAAATTTCATCCTTTCATTTGGTTAAGGGTTTTACCTTCCATTTCTTCAAACCTCTCTCAAAAACCCTGAACTGAATCCCACCACCACCATGGCACGTTCCAGGTCCACCGCGCAGCGCCTTCTATACGCACTCCGTTCCTCCACCACCACCACAACCACCACAGTCTCTCCATCTCCAGCAAGCTCCCTAATCGGCGGTTCTTTCCACCTCCGACACTTCTCAGCCGGGAACGTTGCCCGCGCAAAGGCAGCTACAATTGATAAGGATCCATGGTGGAAGGAATCGATGGAAATGACTCGTAACATCGGGATCTCGGCACATATTGATTCCGGTAAGACGACGTTGACGGAGCGGATACTTTTTTATACTGGTCGGATCCATGAGATTCATGAGGTAAGGGGAAAGGATGGCGTTGGTGCTAAGATGGATTCTATGGATTTGGAGAGAGAAAAGGGAATTACTATACAATCTGCTGCTACTTATTGCACTTGGAAAGATTATAAGGTACTGAATTTTTGTTTTGTGATCAACTCATTTTTGTTTGTTTATGAAATTTCATATAGTTTGGATACTAATTTGATGATGCTTTCGTGTATACTTTAAGCACTACTTAGGTCTGTTTGGATTGACTTGTTTGAGCTTACCTATTAGCATAAATTTTGTGAGACTGAACTTATAAAAGTAGCTTAGGACAATTTTCATAAGTTTGTTTCAGCTCATTTTCATAAGTTGTGCAATATTTCTTATGAAAACAGCTCGCTCCTAGGATATATATAAATGCTTATCATGATAAGCACTTGTGTTATAAGCTGCGGATAAGCTGTTTATCCAAACAAGCCCTTATTATATTTATATAGTTTAAGGAATAAATTGGAGGGAGTGATAGCATAGGGACTAAATTGATGGTTTATTCAATTCTAGTTGAATCCAAGTGAAGTAAAGTGGAGTGAGTGAAGTTTGAAAGGGATTTTGAGATTTTCAAGTATTGTAAGAATCTAGGAAAAATTTAAATTTGGAGAGATGAGTAGTATGAGATTTTAGTTGAGTTCAATTTGATTATGAATTTGGAAGTCTAGTGAGTTTATCATTTTTTTTTGGGGGAAGGAATGGGGTTCAATAAAATTAAAGGTGCAATATTTTTTTGGTATAAATTGGGGCCATTGTGATTATGGAGACTAGTCCTTGAGAGAACAATATGGGAGACTAAAGTCTTCCTGAATAGTTTTAAATTTCAGGCCGCTGCATTTTTAGAGTTGAATTTGAACTCAATACCATAAAGGCGTGATATATGAGTGCTCTATTGTTACTATTATTATAATGTCTAATATGGAGGCATATCCTTGCACGCAATTGTGGATTTATCTTGCTCAATAGTTTAAAGTTTTATGCTTATGCATTTTTAGATATGAATTGGAACTTGAGACTACAAAGGCGGGATCTATCAGTGCTCTTTTGATATGATTATTATTATTATTATTATTATTATTAATGTCTTACACAATAAACATGTATCTTATGATAGGATCAATTTAGCATAAAAAGTAACGAAACAGTACAAATAAGGAACAATTGGAATATTGTTCTGTATATTGATGAAAAACAGTAGAATCGAAGTGATTCTATGGCAGAAACAAGTATAATTCAGAATCGAAAAAATGCAGGAAAACTAATAAAGATAGCCTAGGTAATTCGATCTGGGTAGAGTCTCGCTCAGTAAAGAGAGTTGTAGATTCATAGAAATGGAGAGTAGCCTTGATTCTCTTCTTTGATCACCCAAGATTCATATGGGCTACTGAGGAGTAAGCAATGATCCAATAACAAATCGATTACATCCTCAACATAACAAGGGCGAACATTCCTTGGGCTGTTGAACAAAATTCAACCACACTCGAGACACCTAGAATCTCCCAATGTAGTAAGACTATGCATAACCCCTGCATCAGCCAGTTCCCTCAACAAATGGGCTCAAATCTATTTTCTCTCTCCTCCCTGCCACTTGGCACTAGTCATGCCGCTTCCACTAAGTTAGTTACAATCATTTGGGAATGATTCCCTGTGATCCCACCCCCATGTTTTCTAGTGCACACAAATGACCAAAACTATCATCTTATAAGAGATTTTAAATAAGCTATTTCTACAATCATAGAGGGACACATCCATTAACGCCTATCTTATACGAGATTACGAAAATAAGCTATTTTATTAGCTCTCTTTAAACATTAAGAAATGCTCTTACTTCATAAGATAGGATTATTAAACCCTTTGAAATGTTTGTGTTGTTATTTTCAAAATTTAGTGTAATAGGGATTGAGAATTGAATGACGGGTAACTAATTTTCCCTTGTTTGAGGGTTGGAATTTGAGATTTGAGTGTTGTACTGTTATCTTAGTGACTGTAAGTTACTTTTGGTGATTAATCGTCATCATAGAGGAAGGATAATGGTTGAAAATATTTCTGTTTTTAGCTATGCGTAACTGAAGTGGGTAAATTATACAAAGACTACTTATATTTCCTGTTTGCAATATTCGCTTGAAGTTACAACTTACATTTATATATTCTTCAAACTGCTTCCGATTATATCTTCTTTTTTTGTGGTTATTTACATTGAAACTTCTGCAAAATGTTTTGTTGCAGATCAACATAATTGACACACCTGGTCATGTCGATTTCACCATTGAGGTTGAGAGGGCTTTACGTGTCCTTGATGGTGCCATTCTTGTTTTTTGTAGTGTTGGTGGGGTGCAAAGTCAGTCCATTACTGTTGATCGACAAATGAAAAGATATGAGGTTCCAAGACTTGCATTTATCAATAAGCTTGATCGAATGGGAGCAGATCCGTGGAAAGTTTTAAATCAGGTATGTATGAGATTTATGGAGGTCAAGCTAAGATGATAGGTTTTACAGTTATATTCCCATGTATACACATTTGGTTAGCTTGAAAAGAGGTTTCCAATGGAATTTATGGAGGTCAGCTATAAAATTTGTTTAAAGACTTGACAACTTCTACTATTTATTAATTAACTTATTTGTTTATTTATTGATGATTAACTTTGTTGTTTTTTAATATTCTTTCTCATCCTTATTTTCGAATTGAAAGTTTTCCATTTTGAGACCAATTTGTTTATTTTTTCAGGCTAGATCTAAGCTTCGCCATCATAGTGCTGCGATTCAAGTTCCAATAGGTTTGGAAGATGATTTTAAAGGACTTATTGATCTTGTGAAGTTAAAGGCCTATTATTTTCATGGTCCAAATGGGTCTGTTTTCAAAATTCTGCATTATATTTTCCAAAGATTACGTCTTCTTTGTCATATTTCTTCAGCTTACTCAAGAGTTGCTTATTGCAGTGACAAAATTGATATTGAAGAAGTGCCTTCAGATATGGAAGCCTTGGTCGCAGAAAAAAGACATGAACTAATAGAAACTGTGTCAGAGGTTGATGATATACTTGCTGAAGCGTTTCTTAGTGATGAGACCATTTCCGATGCTGATCTTGAGGTGAGTAGGTAGCAGTTGTTTTGTCCTGAGTTTTGTATGACAATTATATGATTTATGTGAAATGCATCATCATACTATCCTACTTCTAACAATTAGTTTTTTGGCCTGTTCTCTGAATGTGTTGTGGACCTTGTGGTTTGAGCATTTTAGCTGTGCATAAAGAAGATATAGGTGTGTCAGATTGTAATGGTCTCATTATTTTAACAGAAAAACAATTCACACTGTTCCTATTGTCCCTTGATTCATGAATCTGTGAAGGAAACTGCTCATATGCATGGTTTTGTCTGAAAATTGTAAGAATGACACATCAGTTGATGTTTTTTATGTGTAATTTTCACCAAAAAGGATATGTAACTGAAGTTTAGCAATAGATGGTTTCCACCTATTGTGGTCTCTGGAAGGAATATCCTTGGCTTGCTTGTTTGATGAGGAATGATCATTATGGTCCTCCCTACACTTCAAACCTCAACTCTACAGCAGCAGTCCAAAAGTAGTAATTGGCTGCACTTACCAATTTTCACTTGTGGTCGAGGAGATAAGGGTCAAACTGACGTAGAAAGTCAGCAGAGCTAAAGGTAGACATGTTGGTTTTGGTACAGATGCACTCAGGAAGCTGGGGTGATGCACTCAACTGTTTTGGTCTGAAAAGAGTGCGTGAACAGTTCATGAATCAGATCGAGATGGATATTCTGGTTGCCCAGAAACAATAAGGCTAGGCTAGGTGGGAAATGATGAGGATAGCTGATATGGTGGCCAAAAAAGACACCATGTGCTCACGAGTCACATCCACTGTCTTGTGGAAGAATGCACAGAACGTAGAACTCACATGTGGGTTTGTGTTGACACTGGAGGTCTCTGTTTGGCTAGGGAAACACAATGGTGTGATAGATTACATTATTAACTAATAGAGGAATTATCTCAATCTAATCGGTAAAACTCAATCTAATTGGTCCATATTATAAGAAATATAAATATTAAATTACATTATTAACTAGAAGAGGAATTATCTCCTATGTTGAGCTTTTAATGGAATTAATCATCTATAAGTCAATAACAATTAATAGTTCTGATTATACTTGTGCTGAAATCTAACAAATTATATTAGTTTCTAATCTAATGACAAATGAATACCACTTTTGAGGCCTCCATCCACATTACCCCTCTCTCCACATATATTTTAATATAGTTTATAATTTGTGGTTATTATGTTTATGTAGGGAGCAATTCGTAGGGCTACCATGGCGCGGAAATTTATCCCGGTATTCATGGGTAGTGCTTTCAAAAACAAGGTAATCATTGAACTAACCTTCTGTTTGTAACTTCACATATAAATTTATGCTGCATAATACTACCTTCTTCGTTCCTCTCATTTGGTAAAGATGGATGCACAGTAGTTTTTCTCCATTGATTTTTTACTTAATGTATGATTATGATACGATATAGTTTAGGTCATTTAAAGATTTTACTTTTGAAATTGGATCCATTTGTAACATTTTTATTTGCAATATTTCTGTGATACAACTATCATAGTGACTATGAATGTGCGTCCATGCCCAATCATAAATGTCACACCCCATTGTGGCCTTTTTTGGGTTTGGTCAACACAAAACGTTAACAAGATCTGTTTGGGAGTTTGGAGGGGAGGGATTTGGGGGAGGAGAGGGAGTGAGAGAGAAATCTTCCACCCTATGTGAGAGAGTGTTTTTGTAGAAAATGAGAAGGGAATACTTATTAATATATCATTAATTTTAAGAGTATTATAACATCATTAGAGATACATCTAGCTTAGTTCAGTAGATCATGTAATAGGCCTATATTGTATAGAAGTAATACAACTAAGATAGAATAACTAACCAAAGAGTTAGTTATGCCAGCTGGCATGCCAGCTGTATAGAACTGACAGGTGTCAGTCTTAGCCAGTAAGATAACCGGCTATAGCAGGTAGCTAAGTGTGATACTATAAATGTAAATTCCCAACTCCATTTGTAACTAACCAAAACAGAATGCAATGAAATGAGATTCTTGATTCACTCTTCACTCTCTATTAAACATGGACAAGATTTGAAGAAGTTATCTAAGTGCTCTACAATCCCCTTCCAGTACATTTTTTGAGTTACCCCCACAGGGGAATTTTGTATTACAATGAAAAATAACCCCCACCCCATTCAAGTTGGGGGATTATCCGTCCTTCCTTTTCCTCCTTTCTTTTTCCCAAAGCCCTCGTCTCATCTCCCCTCCTGAACCCCCAAACAGATGCTAAAAGTTACCTTACGGTTAAACAAGTAATAACAAGAAATAAATCTGATTCTGTTAACAACAAAACTTAGGTTTAAAAACTATCAAAATAAAAGCTTCTCCATTTTCTTGCCATTATTATACAGTGGAAACTTTCAATGTGCATGTCTTTCCCTTTTCACCCTCATCTTTGATCCCTTATCTAGTTATCTATCTCTCTTTTGAAAGTTGGCCACTTCTTTTCCTATGTTACATAAATTATCTGTCGGACTATTGTTTGTATGTTTGATTTCATTTTCTCATTTATATCCAATAGATTGAATGCTTTCTTTGTATTGTTTGTTTGATTCTATCAATTGTGTTAATGAAAAGTCTTTTCATCATCATTTTATTTTATCTAGATGGCATCCTTACTCTTAACTAGTTTCACATGCATGCATACACACATGCAAATTCCCAAACACATTTTTCAGTATGATCCAAACTTGCTCATTCTAGATATCGTGCATACTGTTTAATTGTTTCAATCTTTACTTCTCTTATTTATTTACCTTCCTTTACTGATACAGGGGATACAGCCACTTCTGGATGGTGTACTTAGTTATTTGCCATGTCCAGTTGAAGTTAATAATTATGCTCTTGATCAATCTAACAATGAGGAGAAGGTACCTGATTCATAGAAAGTTGATCCCTGTTTTACTTTGATATTATTTTGCTGCCATGATTATTGTAAACTTTAAATTGAATTTTAAGGCCATGTTCTAAATAACGAATTATAGGATTCTCTATTAAAATTATAAAGTTTGTTTTGAATGCGTGTTCTTCATAAATAAAAATGTAACTGAATCATTCAGAAAGTGTAAAATATCAGTAGTAAACATTATAATGCATCTAGGTGATATTATGTCATTTGCTAGAAAAGACATGAACCCCAAAGTTCAAATTAACATTTAATATAATAAAAAAATAAATTTTGGTATTAGTTAATTAATCATTACACATTAAAAGAAATGTTAAATTAAGGTTTATGATTAGATGATATTTCATATTTAAAGTTAAGGTAACAGGTGGGTGCCATTATATAAGCTTGGGATGAGTTTCTCAGTTGCCCTCGCTAATGCTTTTAAAAATGGGAAAATACCAAGTATAAAGTACGTCTTCCATTCACGTTGACAGAACCCACCTTGGTTTGCCGCAAGCTGATTATTTTTCTTGGATACAAAATTTCTGCAATGAAATTATTTGATTATGTAAATTGGCTTGGGTTGTTTGCTGTAAACTTGTGATCTAGGGAGATTGCATTGATATGCATCATGCATGTGTTTCAGATATTGTTGTTTCCTGGCTATATATTATTTTATGCAAATAAAAAAGAAGTTACTGTTTATTGTAGTCTTTACTTGTCTAGGTTGAGCTGACTGGAAATCCTGATGGGCCCCTTGTAGCATTGGCGTTCAAATTGGAGGAAGGGAAGTTTGGTCAGTTAACATATTTAAGGTACCTCTCAGCTTTTGAGGCAGTTAATTCCATTTATTGCGCGCGCGGGTGTGTTTGTATTTCAAATTTGTGGTAACCTTTCAGATATTTTTCCTAGGCTAATGGTTTGATTATTTGGTTGCAGAATTTATGAGGGTGTCATTCGGAAGGGTGATTCTGTTATTAATGTTAACACTGGTAAGAAGACCAAGGTAAGTTTATGGTTTTTCAGTGCTCTAGTTTTATTGCATTAGTCTTGTTCATATGTATGTTTTTCCTTTCCAGGATAGAGCCAACTCCATAACTGATTTATTATGAGTTTTTGTCAAAAACCATCTACAATAATGTTTGATCCAACTCTACAGTTTTCTTTTATACAATAATATTGTCCCACATTCATGAAAATTCTGTTATTTTATCATGGATTCAAATCTCCAAGTCTAAGTGAATGGATTAAAGTTCTGTTATGAACCTACATACAACAATTGAAGAATAGTGTGAGATATAAAGAAAATGAATCTTCTGTTGCTGATTGAAATCTGAAGAGAAAATGGGGACACTTCTCCTCCACGGGGTTCTGATAGAACCTGTGGTTCTAATGCAGTTGTTGTAAGGAAGAACCCCATATACTGAGCCTGCAGATAAAAGGGTTCAGAATTCTAGAAGGGATGAGACGAGCCCTTGATTGATTTAGTAAAGCTGAGTTGGCAGGTCGGTAGACTTGGAGAGAAATGATTCATGTGAACATGGTAGTCTATAGGTGGCTAGTCTGCATGGTGAGGGAGCAGTTAAGATTGCAGTTTGTTAGGTCTTTATCTGGCTAGAGAACATTTTTGTGAAGACTGTAGGCTCTGGACTTCCCTTTAAAGGAAAAGCTTGTAGATTTTCCTTTTATTTTTCCTATAAAAAAAGATCCTTGAAATCTATATTGGTTTTCCATTTCAGATTCCTCGATTGATTCGGATGCATTCTAATGAGATGGAGGTTTGTTTTTAGACTCTACAATGTCAATCTTCCTATAATATTCATTCTGATGAAGGGAAAACTTGTAGGGTCTTGGCTCTCTTCTAAATTCATCCTGAAGATTTTTAATATTCAGTTATTCTCTGCTATTTCTATAAAACTTATAATTGAACATTTTTCCTCTACAGGACATTCAAGAGGCCCATGCTGGCCAAATAGTTGCTGTATTTGGTGTTGATTGTGCATCAGGTTCTTCTTTTCACATTGCTTGGGCATCTGCATTTCTAAAATTCTATATGTTGGCCTAGAATTTTTTGGTAATGGTTTATATTTTTTAAAATGTGGCATTCTTGGAGAACAAATTTAAACTAAGTGGCTGAAAAAGAAACCCGAAAAATACAACAGCTGTACATCAAAACATAAAGAACAAAGCAGTTTATGAATACAATAATGCTAGGAAACCTTTCAGCTTGCTAGAAATAAATATCCACATTCCCTTAAACCGCTTTGTTGCAGTTCTGAATGCCCATATAGTCACAAACACAACTAAATCTCATATGACATGTAAATGAAAGATGTCCTTAAAATATAGGTTTTTCAATTCAATTCAAAATCGCAAACGCAATTAATTTCAATCTCACGTGACAATTCAATCTTAGTAGTACTCCAAAGTCCAAACACTAAAGGCCAAGGAAGGTTATGAGTACAATAATACTTATGAAACCCTTCTGATTGCCTTTAACAACTGCAAGCAGAGCTCCAGTACTGAATGCCCATAAAGTCATAAACACAATTTAAACTCATGTGACATGTAAAGGAAGAATGTCCTTATAATATAGGTATTCCTCTCCAACAAATATGCAAGAGAAGAGAACCCTATAAACTGCATACTGAAAACAAAGTTGTCTCTTATTCTTACTGTGGACTTTTGTGTCATTGTTCAATTACTGATTAGAAACTGAGATAATGGGAAAGCTTGGATGAGAATATTGGGGAGAGAATACTTTGGAGCTGAATTTGCAACTGTATCCTCTGTCAACTTGTATTTGTTGGGTATATTATACAGTCAAAGCTTAACTTGTCCCTAAATAACACTACCTCAACTGACAGCTTTCAGTTTAGAGATCTATCAAAACTGTGTGCTCAACAAAAAGCCTAACACAAGGTTACCTTGAAGATTGAACACAAAGGTCAAATTGAAGGACAATCAAAAACATGATAAAAATAAACATTTCAAAGCTGTCTGGCGCTAAAGTTTGGAATTTTGGATGACTAACACATTAGTTATATGCTTAAGCATTAGTAGTAATTTAAGTTCTGTGTAGTTCTTTCTGGGTTAGACTCCCTCTGTCCTTTATTATAAGACCTACTTGCAAAATTCATGGCTATTAAAAAAAGTAGTTATAGCAATAAATTTGTAAAATTATTTATTGCTTTTAATAATCACCTCTACAATTAATGATATTATAAGAGAGAGAAAACACATTTACGTTTCCCAATTGTAAACTAAATAGGGGCATTTTTGTAACGAAATTATTAATGCACTTGAAAGTTTGTTAAGGATCTTATATCAAGGGACAATAAAAAATATGAAAGGAAAGAGTATATGATAAAGATTTGTTGATGGGACAATCTGTCTGTGTCATAGTTATTACTGGCTCTACTCATATTTGTGTACTAATTTTATACTGGCCATAACATTTTTTTCTTGGTCATCAGGAGATACTTTTACTGATGGGTCAGTTAAATACACAATGACTTCTATGAGTGTTCCCGAGCCCGTGATGTCGTTAGCTGTGCAGCCAGTCTCAAAAGATTCTGGAGGGCAAGTGAGTAATCTCTTTTGTGTACATGCCAACTCTGCTGTCCCAGCTTGAAAAATTGTATATTGTACAACTCAATTGATTTTCTCTATCTATTGCATATAGTTTTCAAAAGCTTTGAACCGCTTCCAAAGAGAGGATCCTACTTTCCGTGTTGGCTTGGACCCAGAGAGTGGGCAGGTTGTCCTTTTCTTTTAATATCTTCCTCATTCAATTGACACTATTATTGTTCTTAAAATGACATTAACATACTTTTGAGTGCAGACAATCATTTCTGGAATGGGAGAACTGCACTTAGATATTTATGTTGAACGCATTAGGAGGGAGTACAAGGTACCCTTTTTACTCAACATGTATAGCTGTTGTTAATGAATGCCAAATGTTTACCTGTGAAGTTCCATTCTGTCAGAACTGGTATCTATATTTGAATCTAGGTAGTCAATAATAAAATGTATCTTCAACAATAACTGCTACAGTTATTTCTTATCCTCTTCTCATGTATTTTTTCTGATACGATGTTTAATACATTCTTGTATCTTAACCTGTTAAGGTTGATGCTTCAGTCGGAAAGCCACGTGTAAACTTCAGAGAAACTGTTACTCAACGTGCTGATTTTGATTATTTACATAAGAAGCAAAGCGGAGGGCAAGGACAATACGGACGGGTGATCGGGTAAGTTTAGATTTGTCATTCTTATTTTCTTCACGTAAAATTTAGTGTTTGATTCTGGTGGTCAATTTCACAAAAATTCAATAGAAGTGGCCTCTCTTGTCGATAGGAAGTGTTTTACTGAGAAAATGATGCACATAGATGGAAATTTTAAAAGGAGTTTGAGATAAAATGAGTATGTTAGATTTTGGAAGATGTCAAATATCTTATAATATCTTGATATCTTTAATTATTTCATAGGATCAATTTCTTATTTTAGAATACCTAGAGTTTAGTTTCCACACTCTAGGTTCAATAGTACTGATGTTGGTCTGAGTGTTTTTATTGAAAAAACACAACCTTATCATTAACTACAAGAAAGGGGTAAATATTGTTTATAGAGCCTTGACAATCCTCACCAATGTTGTTATGCAGGTTTTCAAATAATCTTTAGGAATACAAAATTGTGCTAGAAAATGTTAATCAAGGCTTGTAAAGTGTCTTTTAGTATTTTTTATACAATGAGAGCTTACTTTTTGAAATCAGCTACATTCTTGATCACAAATTTGGTTTACTTAGATTTATCATATGTTAGGATTCTTTGAACCAAAACTAGCAGAAAGAGAATTATTCATCCCTGGATTTCCATACAAATCCAACATTCCGCAAAAGATTCCTAAGCATCAAGGGAAATCTGATTTATAGACTTCCTGAACACACAAAGGCCTAAGGATGCCGAATAGAAAACTACCCTAACAACCTAACTAACTAAACTAAACCTAACTAACTAAACTTTCTTTCATAACTAATTCCTATTTTTACTCCTTATTTTTGAACTTCTTCCTGTGGTAGACTTGCAGAGGTCTGGTTTTTGATTTATTAACATCATTCCTAACATCATATATGTTATCTTGTTATGTAAATTATTATTACCAGTCATTCTGTTGAGAAGCTAGTTGTGTTACTACATCTTCCAATACCCCCCTTTTATACGTTGATGGCATATATTGTATTCAATGTGAACGCAGGTATATTGAACCACTTCCTGCTGGGTCAGGAACTAAGTTTGAATTTGAAAACATGCTTGTTGGTCAAGCCGTTCCATCAAATTTTATCCCTGCAATTGAGAAAGGTTTTAAAGAAGCTGCCAACTCGTGAGTGAAAATTTAATAGTCATTTAATTTCTCTCTCTCTCTCTCTCTCTCTCTCTCTCTCTCTCTCTCTCTCTCTCTCTATATATATATATATATATATATATATATATATATATATATATATATATATATATATATATTTGTTTATATAAGTGTGCAAGTATAATTCAAGTTATATTTTTGTATGGAAAACCCTAACCCAATATTGCGCTTCGCACAGTGGTGCCTTAATTGGACATCCAGTAGAAAATCTCCGAGTTGTCTTGACAGATGGTGCTGCTCATGCTGTTGATTCCAGTGAACTTGCCTTTAAGATGGCTTCTATCTATGCTTTTAGACAGGTTATTTTCATTCACCATAAATTTCATTGCACATATTTTCTTTGTATTCGTCTATTTATTCCTGGCTTCATTCCTTGACAATTTGTGGTGCTGTCTTATGCAACAGTGTTATGCAGCTTCCAGACCAGTTATATTAGAACCTGTTATGCTTGTTGAGCTCAAAGTACCAACAGAATTTCAGGGAGCTGTTGCTGGTGACCTCAACAAGTGAGGATCCTGTACCTTTTCTCTGGATTTTATTTATGTGGTAAACTTTCAGAATTCTCTGACATACTTTTATTACACATGATAGGAGAAAAGGTGTGATTGTTGGCAATGATCAGGATGGTGATGACTCTGTCATTACAGCTCATGTAAGTTCCTAATAGGCTTCTTAAAATATTTTAACTATTATAATTGAAGTTAGTTCCCATGGTTGATCTTTGGCGGTATATATTTAATAAGTTATGATTTGATGATGGTTTGAAACATGTACATACATGTGTGTTGGACTCTTTTATGTACAGTCACCATTCAACCTGGGCGAATTAATATTGTTTAGAAGGTATAGATACACAGGTTTTGGTTTTTCGCGTTGGTGGCATCAAGAATCATGACAGGACCCTTAACCAGGGGTAGTGGATTAGAGTGGAGAAATTATCTCAAGTCATATATACCATGTTTGGTTCAACATTTTAGAGGGGAGGTGTAACTCACTACTCTCCACTTTGGCTCCCTTCCAATATCAGGATCTAGCTTATGTATTTGAGTTAGGCCATCCTCTTCTCTTGAGCTAGCTACCTTGTGCAGTTGAGTTAGACCATCCTCTTCTCTAGAGTTAGCTTATGTAATTGAGCAAGGATTAGCCCAAATTCTAGGACAGAATAATTGTCTATCCTTTATTAGTTATTTGGCCACCTGTATTTTTCCATGCTTCAGGTGTTTAGTGTAGGGCATCCCTAGAGCTATCTTTCAAGTTTGACTTACTGCTAGTCCAAATTCCAAGACGTAAGACAAAAAGTTATAGGTGTGCAAAAACTAACTTCGTTTTGAATCCCCTTCCCTATTAAACCAAACAAGGGGAATTGTTCCCCACCCCTCCTTTGTACACAATACTGCATGTTAGGAAACGACTTTGGGTTCTTGATGTGTTATAGGGTTTATAACCTATTTGCAAAATGGGTGGGGTGGATAGCTCAACTGTTTTGAGCTAAGGGTTGAAAGGAGTTGGAGGTCCTAAGTTCAAACACGGACAAAGGAGAATAATACTAACCTAACAACTTATTACTAACATTTGCCGTTTTAAAAAAAAAAACCTATTTGCACAATATAATGTTGATGGCAAATTGTTATTGGGAAAGATTGAAATTTACTGGTTTATTGTGATTCTCCCTTGTCAAAGGTTGATTTAGTTCTTGCTTTTAGCCTTAATTTTTTTGCCCATCTGACATGGCTAATTTGGCTGCTGCTGTGAATCATTTCAGGTCCCTCTTAACAATATGTTTGGGTATTCTACATCTCTTCGTTCGATGACACAGGTGAATATCCTGCCACCCAATACCCATCAATATTTCATGTTTTGGTGCTTATATTTGGTTTTTGATTTTGCTGTTTTTTTTCTTCTAATAACTGCAGGGAAAGGGTGAATTCACAATGGAATATAAAGAACATTCACCCGTTTCTCATGATGTACAGACCCAATTGATAAATGCATACAAGGGCAATAAGGCGGCAGATGAATGATCTGGCCTTGTTCAAGCACGGTCCTATATTTTTTGGAAGTGATTTATCTAGGAAAAGGAATTGTGACAATAATATAGGGGATATATAGGTTTGGTTCATTTTTTAGGGTCAACCAAATTTTGAAAGCAAATAAAAAGTTGCTGTAATGTGATAGTGTTGTACTAATAAGTAATAATAGATTAAAAAAAAATGTTGCTCAGTAATCTGGCTTCTGTAAGATGTAAGTTATGCAACTTGAAAAGAAAAAAGATGCAAGTTATGCAGGCTCATATTAGTTAATCTCTAATATTTGATTCAGATCTCTTCTATGTAACTTTAATTACATTTGTTCAATTTCAAGTTTTCATAGATTCATAATCTCAGGAATTACTTAGTCTGTGTCTGGCTTTGAAAATTAGAATAGATGCACCTTGATACATTGCTTAGGGTAGTGTTACTTTCACTCTTAAAGATTATTGGTCTATAATGAATGAGATAACTCAGGTACAGACGTACATTACGAAATGAAACAAATGAGAAATGTTGAAATAGTTTTACTTTTTTGTGTGTGCATCTCCAAGAGTTTTCAAGTAATGCTCGTGGATATTGGGAGTACCTTCATGAAACTGAGATATTGAGACATCTATACAAGTCCCCAATAATTTGTACAGTTTCGAAAAAATTTGGTCCACAAAGGAAATTGCTCTTTAGGTCCCCAATATTTTGCACAAGCTCCCCCAAAAATTTCATTATGACATTTAGTACTGCTTGGAAGTTATCTTTCACTTGCTACATCTAAGATACAAAGACAAAACCAATTTCTCGTTGGTGTACAACATTTTTGGAGTTGAGTTGAATTTTAAACTTATTAGTTACATATTTTGGTTATCAAAAATGTTTTTTAATTTAATTACTTTTTACAATATTTTTATAAAAATTTAAATAAGGAATTTTTATTCAAAAATTGACGGGGTCATTGCGGGCCAAGTGCCCACCAATTTGTTGGTCCGTCATAAAATTGGGTGAAATAAAATTTTTAACTCGTTATGTGCAGTTAGTTCATCCAACACATTTTAGACAGATTAATAACAGAGTTAGTCATTGCAGGTCAGATTAACTAGATTTGTTATTTATAACAAATAAATACTATATAAATTTAATTTACTACCCACCAATTACCTTCTCTTTACCTTTTGTTTGGATCTTACTTTCTTTTATAAACCATAAAAACCATAAGCATATATTGAAAAAATCAGAATGGTCCATTTCTTTTGGCTTAATAGATCTTTAGGTCCCTGTATGTTCTCGAATTTTTTGTTTTAGTCCCTGTATTTTGTTTTGTTGCAAATAAGTCCCCGAATGTATAAATTTTTTTGGTTTTAGTCCCTAAAGTCAAAATCCGCAGGAAAATTTGCAGTTTTTGTGGAGATTTTTCTTCAGATTTTCCTGCGGATTTTGACTCCAGGGACTAAAACCAAAAAACTTTGTACATTGAGGGACTTATTTGCAACAAAACAAGATACAGGGACTAAAACCAAAAATTCACAAACATACAGGGACCAAAAGATCTATTAAACTATTTCTTTTTTATCTCAATTCTTAATCTCTAATTTGCTCTCTTTAGCTTTTTTCTTTTCTTTTATCTCTTCAATCTTTGTGTCTCATTAAAAGAAACAAAGTCATCACATGTCTCTCAATTTCCATCTTGTAGCTAGTACTACTAACTACTAAGGAGTAGCACTTGAATAGTTGAACACCCATGTGAATGAGAGTACACGTGTCAGAGACCCGGCATAAACATTATTGAATCCAGAAAAATGAAAGTAATGGTGTCATCAATGATCCTGCTTACCTTGCTGGCAGTGCCCTGTCCAAATTTCTTTTATTTTGTTATAACAAATATAGGCCCACGAGAATTTGTCATTTATTTAAATGACAAAAAAGAAGAAAAAAAATGAATTTGTCATTTATTTAAATCATACAAGATTTAAAAAATTAATCTAGGATATTTAAATTATATTTAAAAAAAATTTAAGATTGATAAGAATGTATCCTAATCCAAAATAGTAATTAGAAGGCTTAAATATTCAAAAGCACTTTAGAGTGAGATGGGTAGTTCAATTTGTTAAATTGATTGAGCTAATGATTAATTAAAGAGTTAGAGTTTTAGGGTTTAAGTTCTGACAAGAAGAAATACAAACTACCATAATAATTAACAACTCATTCAATTTATATCTAGAGTGGTTTATTTTGGAGATTTTGATTGTCATAAACGAAGTATGAATTTGTTCTTAAATATAACTTTTATTAATACCATCAATTTGCATTAACATGTGAAAAATCAACATTCATATCATATCTAACTCAAAGACAAGCCCGACCCCTATGGGGGTGCAGGGTGAGCGGCGACATCAGACCTCCAAATTTTGGGGGCTTCAATTCAAAATTTTGATGTCTTATAATAATAGTTATATATTGTTAGTGTTTATAAAAACAGATATACTCAATAGATTAATTTTGAGGTTTAATTAATGGTTATATATTACCAATTTTCCTAAAATATCATATGTTTAGTAAAAAAAAAAATTTAAATAGAGGATGATTCTTTTTTAAATTTTAACATTTTTTATTAGGGGTCCTTTTTTAATATTTAAACTGTGTCTCCAAATAGTAAAGACCGACCCTGCTCAAAGAGTAGTTAAGTAATAGCCAAACACATTTCAAAAAAATTATTCTTCCAACGATTTTTCTTAATATCCGTACTTTTTTGTAGAAGTTTTACTTATAATAAGGGATAAAGGGATATATTTGAGTCGTCCACAAATTCTAGTTCAATTGGTAGAAATACCAAAATTACTAGTATTGTATGTTATGATCGGAATTTAAATTCCGATCTCTTCACTTCATGTGTGTGAGTTTTCAATAACTTATCATTTTTTCTGTAAAATATATATATATATATATTTGAGCCTCAATAAATAGTGCCCTTGGTCCCAAAAAAAATATGGAGCCTCAGCGCACACTGTGTACATGTTCAAGACCACCACTGTCATCAACAAACCACTGCCATCAAATATACTACTCATTTAAGTTGCATAATTTATATATTAGAACACTTATGAAAACAAACCTAAAAACATATTCTTAGAACTTGTACATTAAATGAAAAATTTCATAACATGTTGATTATATAATTCAACTAATATAAAAATACTTCCACTTATTCTACTTATTTTGTGTGTGTTAATAATTTGTTAACAATGGTATTTACCTTGATTTCTAAGTTGACTTTTGAGTCCTAAGTATTAATTAATAAAGATCCCTAAATTAAACAAAATCACTTTCTTGTTTCAAAATCTAAATGGTCCCCTCTTCAAATAGTTTTAAAATCAATTAAAGGACATTGAAATAGGAGAATGGTCCCCATTTTTATCACAATTCACCATCCATCTTTCTCTCTTTACTATTTCTGCAAAGTTGAAACCTTTGTTGTGTCTCATTAAAAGAAACAAAACCCTCTCATGCCTCACAATTTCCCTCTTGTTTCCACCAAGGGAGTAGTAACACTTGAATCCCTTGTGAATGAGTACTCATGTCAGAAACTCAGCATAATTGGAATTTTCCATGTATCCATATTTGTTGGAACTGTTGTTTGGTACTAACAATAATAATTTTAATCATCAAAATTATTAGCTCATTTTTTCAGTATAAAGAAAAAGTTTTACTACAACAAAGAAACAATAAAAAAAGTGACTCAGCATAGCATGATCCAACAAAAAAGTCTGAGGTACCCTCCCTGAGGACCTGCCACTCTGCCTCAATTGGTCTTTATTTAACGTACAAGTAAAATTATATCCACACAATTCAGATGTCTATGGAATAAAGTTAAAGAAGAGCTTAATCTTTATCACTTTTATATATATATATATATATATATATATATATATATATATATATATATATATATATATATATGTGGTTTGTAAATTTTATCATTATATATATTTTTATTAGTCAGTTTAGTTCTTAAATACTATCTGTTAAGAATTATAATGATATCAAATTATATATTTAGAAATCAATTACATTTTTTACACAAAAAAGTTATAAATTCTCTTCAAACACACGATTTTCAAACTCTAATACACCAAACTAAATTAGCGTTATTGTGATGAATAATACTCAATGTAACTCTCCATATTTTATAATAATTTTATATCTTTTTTTTCTTTCAACTATTTAATTTGAAATTTGAATGCGTAAGCGCTTCGACACAATATATCCTCCTTGCCTAAGCATGGGCGAGAAGCTCAGTTATGCTTTGGGGTTGCCTATGCTACCCCATTTTATTTAATTTGCTTAATTATATATATTAGTATATTTTATAGCTAGCTACTAGTAATGTATATTTAGCTACCCTAAATTTATTTTCTTATTAAAAATTAATAGTTATAAGAAAGACAAAAAATTATTATTTGATAGATAAATTACTTCTTATTTTGACACTTTCTATCTCTATAATATACATGAGAGTATTTTATTTCATTTTTTTATTTGGCCCCTCGTTAAATTTGGATTAGCTTCACCTTGTGTTTAAGTCTAAAATTTCTTAATTTTGTTCTCTCACAAAGTAAAGTATATTCATTTTCCACATGGGAATTTTGGCTTTCCAATTTCAAGGATGGTTGGTCAATCAATGTTTAACTACCATTTTAAACATGAAGTGAAAGCACTATGAAATCTTGATTGTAACCTATATTGTAATTTAAAGGATAAGTGAAATGTGAGAAAGACTTGTATAGACACAAACTCAAATAATATATATTTGGGCACACACACACTAATCCAAAAATTTAAAATAAAAATAACATAGTTACATAAATCAACATCATTTTATTTTATTTTTTTTAATTTTTTTTATGTCCTGCACTTGAAACAATGACACCGTGAAAATTGATGTTGATGTTTGGAGTTTGAATGGCATGGTCTTTAGAAAAAAAATGGATAAAAGTAAATTGAATTTGAAGGATTTGAGAGATTTGTTACACCGAAGGTTATGTTGGAATACCCAAATGATATTCGTATTGCAGTTGAGTTATTGACCGGTAAACTAAAGGCTGACTATCAATTTCTCCCAATGGATTCTAGAAAAAGTTGAGTCGGGATCCTCTCTATTTTTTATCTTTTCATTTTTTTTTCTATTATAATTTTTTAAAAATATTTTAAAGTGTATAAAAGAAATTTGAATCCACTTAATATCACACTTTTATATTTATATTTCTAAAACTATACAATAATAGAGGAAATTGAGAAAATAAAAATGAAGATGATTTTAAGTCGAAAAAATCAGTGGTGTTTTTTTTTTTATGCAAAAAATCATTGGTACGTGTTAACAAAATAATTAAATGTTTGGTTTGAATGAAAGAAAAAGAGATGTATTGAGAAGTATGAAATTGAAATATGTATGGTTTTAAATAAAGGTCCGCGACTGTGAAAACGGCCGCGACAAAATAGTTTTGGCAGGTGCCGATACCGTTACCGTTACCGTTATTACCGTTTTTTATATTAAAGAATAAATTGTGATTAATTCACACCGCGACGACCGCAATTAGTGCCGTAACACCTGTACCGACCAAAATCGTAAAAATCTTTACGTAACTGAGACGCGGCCGCAACCGTTTTTAAAAATCTTGTGTAGGATAACTTACAAATATTTTCCCTTCGTGTTGTGGTATTTATCCTATCCTACACACAATCTATGATGGGTCCCGGGAAGTGATGAAGCATATTTGTGAGTGACTTCACTTGAATTGAACTATATATGCGCGGTAAAAAAGTTGGCCACACCACCAAAAACTGTTCTTGACAAAGGAACCCATGTGGGATGATGCTTTTTACATTATTATTGATGAAGATAATGGCAACAACTTCAAGAACTCTGGCAGTCCATGCATGCATAGAGAAAACCAGTGGTCAGTCGTCAAATTGCAAAAAGCCTGCGTCACTTATTTATAAACTGAATTTAGAAGTAATTACTTTGCTAAAGTAGCTAGTTTTCTGCCTTGGTCATGCATGGAAGAAAAAATATATGTTATTATACAATGTTTTGTTTTCAAATTAATGATCTAATTTTGCATTTAGAAAGTGGCTAAATCACTTAATATCATTTGAAAGATGTTGCGTGTTTAGAGTTTGTGCAAGTATGTACAATCAAAATTATGGCAAATGATAAGAAAGAGTATCAAACATTCACACCCACATGATTGTCCAAGGGAACTTAATCCACACAACAGCATGCCACACTAAAATCATACCTAACCGAACTCGACGCCCCACACTCATCCCAAAGAAACTCTCAAAACTTGCATAATACTATTTTGGGACACATATTCAATCCCTAACCACCTAGAATTACGGTACCAAACAGGGGAGATCCGATCACAAGAAACAAAAAGGTGGTCTACTGACTCCTCAACGGCCCCGCAAAACACACATGTATCAGTAGCTCGTACCATCACATTCCTCTTACGAAGATTTTGCCGAGTTGGAACCCTATCCCGAAGTAGTTGCCACGAAAAGACAATCACTTTGGAGGTGGCCAAAGAATCCCAAACCTTTGCACGTTCCTCTAGGTAGAATACATCAAGCTGTATTTATGAATGTGTGTTTTAACAACATACACCTTATGGTGTATTTAACCATTTTTTAGTTACGACTTACTAAAATACACCTTCATAAATATTTATAGTTGTATTTTAGCAAATGATTACAGAAGTTGCTAATGTATTCCCACTTATTTTTTAGAATAAGAGTTGCTAAGTAACTCTGTTTCATTCATTGCAATATGTGTTTTTTTTCTTCTCAATTTCTTTCTCTTGAACCAAACACACCCTTAGTTATATTTAACCACTTTTTAATTATAATTTGTTAAAACAACATTTTCATAAATATTAATGTTGTGTATTCTCTCTCTCTCTCTATATATATATATATATATATATATATATATATATATATATATATATATAGTCTTGCTAATGAATATCTTAGAACACTCTTTAAACATTCAATTTAAAGAAAGTATTTATTCTAAAAGTGAAACATTTCGATTCTTAATGCGTTGATCTCACACATTTTTATAAAAATTTCATATAAATGTAGTACTCCATCCGTCTCAAAATATAAGCAAAACTTAGTCAAAGAAACATGAAGTATTTAGTTCAAAATTTGAATCAAATACATTCACTTTTGTTGACAAACTTTTACTTATATTTTGAGACAGAGGGATTATTATTTAAAATGCTTAAAGAGTACATTGAAGACAACCGTTAGCATTTTCCATAGTATATATTTATCCGTTCCAAAATAAATGACATAATTTCGAATTAGTGTATTATTCATTTGACATACTTTGAATATATTTTTCTACTAATATATATACATTCAAATATTAGCATATGAAATATTTGATTTGTCTCGACGAGTATTTTCTAAATATACAATTTTTATAGTAATAATTTTTAATAATAAATAACTAAAAATATTAAAGATCAAAGTTGTATATTGGTAAACATAAATATATCTTTTATTTTGGGACGAAGGGAGTATTATATAGCTGCTGGGAGAGGCTCTTCTGATATGATCCACTAGTGTCTTGTCACATCTTTCTTTTACTTTGACACATACAATTATTACTATCACCTACGTGTAGTTTTTACACCACTCACTCACTCACCAATACTTATCTCATCTCTCTCTTCTCTATCTCTGTGAACAAAGTATAGTAGCCTTTTCAGCTTTACCTTGTTAACAACAGTACTTTTAAACCATCCATTTGAACATCACTCTTTCTACTTTTATACAAACAAAAAAGAAAACAAAGATTTTCTTTCTTAAATGCTCTTTCACCCATTCCACTTCTGTTATAACATCCAAACTTCTAAACATTTCATCATTCCTCAACCAACCCAGTTCTTCTATCCTTCTTCTTCTTTTCTTCATCCGTATCTAGAAAGCTGTGAAACTGAAACATATATTTATATTTAGAGAGACAAAGATGGAATTTGGAGGGAACATGTTCTGTCTCAACAACAGAGACCAAAATAACAACACTAACGGTAACAGTAACGGTTTTACTACTTGGGGCAGTACTAGTAGTGGTACTACTACTACCTGGAACATGGATACTTTCCATGTTACAGCCGAAAACACCACCGCCGTTGTTAATCATCACGATGCTGATTTAAACAACGTGATGATGTTTAATAACGGCGGTGGAAGACAGCATAGAGGGAGCTATGCTGAGCCATATGGAGGAGGTGGGTCAAGGTCTCACGTGATGCCTGACCCACATCTCACGTGTTTGAAGTTGGGGAAGAGACATTATTTTGAGGATGTTAATGGTGGTGGTGGTGGAGGGTTGGGAGATAAGAGAGGAAAAGGGTACTTTGGTGGTGGTGGGAAGGTGGCTGCGGCGGCGGGTTTTGCGGTGGCTAGGTGTCAGGTGGATGGATGCCACGTGGCATTGGTGAATGCTAAGGAGTATCATAGGAGACATAAGGTTTGTGAGATGCATTCGAAGGCACCAAAAGTTGTGGTTTTGGGTTTAGAGCAGAGATTCTGCCAGCAGTGTAGCAGGTCAGTGTGTTACTCTTTGTGGTTTTCTTAAATATTTGTCTGCGTGTCTAATTATAAGAGGACCAATACATTAGTTTCTTAAATATGAATTACTAATGATTTTTTATAAACATGTTTTTTTGTTAATACTCATATAAGAAACAATTTACTTTTAGATTTATTGAAAAATTAATATATTTAACTTACCGTACATTATAGACCGAATACATTAGTTTTTTAATAAATCTAAAAAGTAAAAAAGAGAAAATAATTGAACCAATGTATTTTTGAAACAATTAATTGATCATATGTATTTTTATGTTAATGTGACTAAATAATAGGTTTAAATTCTTGGGACTATAAGTATATTTTCTAAATATAAAAGATAATTAGGTTATTGAAAATTGATGTAGCTCATCTAAACTTTAAAAGTATACTATTAAACTTTGTTGATTCAACTATTTTTGAAATTTAGGACATGAGAATGAGAGAGTCCTGAGTCCTACTATGAACAAAATTTTATAAAGTAAAATAAACGTAATTTATAATTTGTGCAGTTAATAAAGTAAAATAATAAATTACTGTATTTATATTTTACCTTCAAGTAATTTATTAAGCATGTATATAGTTTGATATATGTTTTTGACATTTTTTTGGTAAGTCAAATTGACTTTTTTTTAATAACATATCATTGTTAATAATACCATTAACTTAAAAAAATAAAATTGTACCAAAAAAACTTAAAAAATAAACTATATATTTAATCTTTAATTTAATGTTATCGATAAATTATTAAAATAATAATATTTTAAGGTTTTAACAATGACATGTCATTAAACAAAATCATTTCAAACATGAATTGGAAATTTTTGTAAAAAAAGAGGGAAAATTGAAAGTTGATATATTTCTATTTAGAGGACTACAATTTTAAAAATGTTTAGAGGATTAAAGTTGAAAGTTAGTATATTTTTGAAGGAACCAAAAACATGTTTAACATTTAATTTTTTTAATTGATTTATTGATAGTTGATATTAGTATTTATTAATTATTATACTTTTAAACTAATAATATTATATATTTATTTATTTTTAAAATGAATGAATTGTGTGACATGTTCATCCTGTCATGTACTCTTTGTCATGTACTCTTCTTGCCTGCAAAAAACGTACATGTATTACCTTTGGGGTTGAAAGATGTACAGGATTTTACCATCTTTAAACCCAACAATTGTGTTTGGTGTTGGTTGGAGTAAATAGTAATAATGGTACAGTAGACAAAAGTGGAGACAATAATAATTAAAGGCTTAATTAGTATGTAGGTCCCTTAAACACTTTTTTGGTTTCACTTTGGTCCCTTAAAGAAAATAAGTTCCACTTTGGTCCCTTATAGATATCTCCGACAGTCAATATGGTCCTTTTTGTCAATTTTTATCAGAAACCGTTAACTTTTGTATATGTGGCAAAATAGGTTGTTTCGTGGCACATGTACAAAAATTAATGCTCTTTGAAAAAAAATGAACGGAAATAACCAAATTGACCGATGAAGATATCAATAAGGACCAAAGTGGAATTTATTTTCTTTAAGGGACCAAAATGAAACTAAAAAAGTCTTTAAGGAATCTACAGACTAATTAAGCCATAATTAAACTACTGTCTTAACTTTTCTGTAAAAAATATATATATATATAATAAGAAAAAATTAGTTTATACAATAATAACTTTGAATTTTCGATAAATTTAGTCTATATTATAGATCAAATATATCATTTAACAATAATAAACTATTGTCATAATTTTTCTTTTGTAATATTTGTTTTTATATTATATATATTAGTTAATCGATGAACCTAAAAAAAGAATTTTTTACTTTTGTAATAGAGACTAGAGAGTAGTTCATACTTCATATGTTGTTCCCATTAAAAATTGAACTCAGATTCTCCCGAACAATTCATTCTAAGAACTTATTAACCACTTTAACCAATTGTCTTAATTAGTTCATATGTGTGAGTGACTTTGATGTACGTAATTTTTTTTCTCAAAAGACTATGATATATTTATCGCTCCTTTAATCTATTGTTTTATTTTAAAAGTTTTAATTTGGTCTCTTAATTTTAAAGTCGGTCAATTTGGTTTTTTAGTTATAAAATCGGTCAATTTGGACCCTCAGTTTATATAACTTAATGCAGCTTAATTCCTTAATTTAAAACTGGTTAGTTTGGTTCTTTAACTTATTATTTAAGTTAATGCAACTTAATTCCTTAATAGATAGACTTATATTTTTTGGCAAATCACCATTTTGGTTTTCCTATGAGCTACTGGTATCAAAATTAGGTAACTCTTACATTGTTGAATACCAGTAGCTCATAGGAAAAATACAATGCGCGCAATGTCATATTTTCATATTTTAAATGAATTTTGGGCGGTACTGAACAGTGTAAGTTGAATAACTAATTAAGAATTTACCTTATTTTTATGCGCGCGAACACTATTATTTGTTTTCTAGTTTAATTTAAGTTTTAGGATTTCTTCATTGATTAACTAAGATATGGAAAAATGGTGGTGTGGGGACTGGATTTTTAGGTTCCATGTTGTGTCGGAGTTTGATGATTCAAAGAGAAGTTGTAGAAGGAGACTGGCAGGACACAACGAGAGAAGAAGAAAGAGCTCCCACGATTCTGTTGCGAGGAATTCCTCACAAGGTAAAATTGTGTTTATTACTGTTGCAATTGATTCATACTTGCTGCAAATGCTCTACAATGCATTTTTTTAATCTTGATATTTGATGCAATTTGTACCGTTTGCTTAAAAAATCAAACGAAGCCTTTCATTATCGATGCGTTCGATTATTTTGATATTGATAGTTGGTAGTTTTTCTTGATTGTCATCAGGTGGGTGTGCTCTCTCTCTTCTGTCATCTAGGACTGATTCATGGCTTTCACCTGCTGATCTCTCTGTAAGATGCAGTGCTGCGTTAAGCGAATTGATAGCAGAAAATCGGGCAGCAATCATGGCTAGGCAATATGTCTCGGATAGAGATCACCACCATACAATGGAAGATTATAGGGAGATCCAGCCCGAGTCGAATTATTTCCCACAACAGATGTTTCCTCAGACACACTAGTGATGGTTCTATTATGGCAAGGAGCTTGGAAATGAATTTCTCGCAAATACCAACGTCATCGCAGTCGGTTAATCAGAATTGTTGGATGAAAATAGGACGTCTCATATATTGAGTTTTTTTCTTAAATTTGATATAACAAGATTAAAATATGAGTCGTTTGATTGCCATCCAACTCTTCGGACTTACTGACTATGGTGAACGAATGGTATTGTGAATGCATGGAATTTTGATCCAACAACCTTGACCTAAAGTTTAGGGAAATAAGAGTGCCTAAAAGGAAGGACCTCCTATTTTATGAAGTTTTGAACTATTTAATATCCTAAAAATAAAAGTTTAGACCTTTTTTCCAGATTCAAGATACGACTACTTAGGGTAATAAATTTATAAGATTGAATTTGCATCTCTAATTGCTACTAAGCATTTGCAAATTTTGTTTTGTATTGAATTCCATTGCTGAAATTTTTTATTGAAAAATTGTGTTCTCTCATGTTTTGCATGACAACACTCGGACGTTAATGTGACCAATGCTGAAGCTTCTGCTTTTATACTTCACTCATATTTTTTATTTTTTTTGTTATTTTATTTTTTTATCTCGATTTGTGCACTAGTTATAATATTTTCATTGATCAATACGGTGTACATTCTGGACACCTATTTTGAGTTGTTCAAATATCACTCTCTCATAGAGGTTTGTTATTAGGCGAGTGTAAATGAAACTAAATTCGAGTTTAGTCAACTCTTTCTCAAATTTAATGAGGTCTACGAAAGTTATGGAGCTTCCGGACTTGGTCAAAACTCAAAAGAACTTTAAAAATAACTAGGCAAAATCGCAAGAACTAGAGCCCGAGTCATATATATCGTTAGAAGAATAGGAAGAAATTCTATCCAATTGTCTCAAAATTCAGCTTCAATAGAAGCATTCGAAGGAGTACTAGCCCTTAATTAAGTCTCGACAATCATTTACAAAATAAGACATTATTGAGACATGAAACAAAGACTTATGTATATCAAGCAAAGGTGGACACCGAACTAAGAATTTAAGAAGCTTGAAGGTTTAACAATGGAGCACAAAACATCAAGATCACACAACAATGGTGAAAAGGAAAAAGTTGAAAACCGTTAATCAATAGTAGTTGAGAATGATTCATAAATAGTAAATACTCATTTGTATCTAGTGGTGCCGCATGAAGTCAGTTTATCAAACATTCATGTTAACATCTGGCAGTTATAGCTAAGGGTATAAAGGGCTTATGTTACCTTAAGGGGAAAAAAGGCCTAGTCCATTTACCTCATGGGTACTCACTACTCCAATCTAGTGGGAAAAGCAATAATGAAGCCCACATTGGAATGATCATTCAACCCAACTTTGGATTCATGGAAGACACAATGCAGAATTTCACCCAAATGACATCCTATCTTGTTATCAAATCATTAAAAGCACCAACATGCTTCACTTTTCTAACTACTTAAAAATATATCTATATCATATAAGCACCACTAATGAGTTAGAAGAGATGAAACTGAGAAGGAGGAACAACGTATATATAGAGAAGTTGGGTCTGATGACAGTTTGTTTTTTGAAAACATTTCCGAGGAACATATGTTTCTCGGAAATGATCTAGAAATTCGCACGTTAGAATGGTCTTCTGTCTCATTAAGTTTTCAACGGTCAACAACACGTTTCCCAGGAACTATTCCTGCTTCTTGGGACATGTGCAAGAACGACTTTCCTCATTCACTTTTCAACGATCAACAACGCGTTTTCTAAGAGTTCTTCCTCAAAAATGTTCATCTTTTTCCAGGAAAATAAAGTTCATTGGAAACGCTCCTAAAAAATGCACAGAATTCTTGTAGTGTAAACATTCCTAATATCAAAAGAGAATTTAAGAATAAACCATCACTTTGATTCATAAACTATTATTAACCTCTCTCTAATTTAGTTTCGAATATTGTACATATACATGCAGACAAACTAAGTTGTAGTCTGACTTGCAAATCACACGTTAATTTACCTACGGGTTTTCATGTTTTTAAATATTCTCTCGCTAGGTTGTGTAAACCTCTTATAACAAGATTATGCTGAAGTTAATTTTAGTCGTAGAGTTCCGTTGTAAGTTCGCCTAATAGCCCCATGTAAAAAAAAAATAGATATTCATAAAAACGTGCCCCCACACACCTCACTCACTCCACACACACACAAAGTCACACAAACTTTTACCAACACAATGAAACTCAATCACCACACATTCCCATGGCCACCACCACCACCACCTCTCTTTTCCTTCCCAACTCATTCAACACCAACAAAAGATTCCCAAAACACCCCTCCTACTCTCACCCCAAATTCACCGCCTCTTCTATCACACCCCAATCATCAAAATCCGCCAAGGACCATCTCCTCACCTTAATCTCCGACCAAGAACGCGGACTCAAAACTCAAAACAACCCTTCTAAATTAGCATCGATCGTTTCAGCGATCGACACATTGGCCGCAATTGGCGCCGGCTCTGTAACAACCGGCGATAACCTATCTGCCACGTGGCGTTTACTCTGGACTACAGAGAAAGAGCAGCTGTTCATCATTGAGAAAGCTGACTTGTTTGGAACCAAAGCTGGAGATGTATTGCAAGTCATTGATGTTCGGAATTTAAGTCTCAATAATGTTATCACGTTTCCACCTGATGGAGTTTTCTTCGTTCGATCAAATATTGAGGTTGCTTCATCGCAGAGAGTGAATTTCAGGTGATTAATTGAAACTAAATGATGTTTCTTTTGTTTAATAGTTGTAATTAGTTAGTTAATTAAGTAATTAATTTTGATTTTGGTTCAACTAGGTTATTATTCAAGTTATTAAACTATAGTTGCTTTTTTGTTACTATTAATTAATATTTTGGGGTGAAAGTTTTCAAATGTGATTTTGATGTCAACGCCACAATTGTTTGAGTTTCGAATGTGATTCTATAGTGCTAGATTGGTAAATGACTGCTTTGTTTATTTGACTAATATGAGGGACACCAATGCTGCAAGTGGACGGTGGGATCGATGTTTCTTGGATAAGTTGGTCTTAGGTCGGATACTGAGTCTTTTTAAAAAAAACTATGTAGAGTTCTCAAGCTTTAGATCGTTTGAGATATATGAAAACATTCATATATATGTCTTCAAACATGAGATTATGCTTTTGTGAGAAATTAGAGCGGAGTGTTATGAGTAAAATAAGTGTGCAAAGTTGGATGGATTGGTTAAAGAATCAAAATTAATTTTTGTGATGTTTATAAAATAAAAATTTGTATTACAATTTACTTCGTCCGTGCCAAAATAAGTTACTTTTTAGGTTCATTGGATTACTAATTTATCTGGTCTATAATACATGCGAAGAGTGAAGACTAATATTTGGTCGTTTCAGATTTACTAGTGCAGTGTTACGTGGGAAGAATTGGGAAATACCATTGCCACCATTTGGACAGGGTTGGTAAGTACTTTAAGTTTATAATGTTGTTTAATGATTTAAGTTTATAGAATATAGATTAACCATTACTGATTCGTAGATGCTAATTTGAATAGATTAGTAGTTGTTAGCATCGCATTCCATTTATATATATATCCAGGATTGACTATCATGCGTAGAATATTTCGACACACCAATTTAGCAAAATTATCTCGAACACAATTGTGCTTTTTGTTGGAAAAGTAGGTGCAATTATGACTCAAACACGTATAGTTTCTAAAGAGGTATCTTATGTATATCAATACCTATGTACCAGTGCTTTTGTATACATGCCGAGAAGCCAAACATTCTAAACAAGTGAGTTTCTAAAGAAAGTTGAGTACACAACCTTGAAAACTCAATGATCTACTTCACTTCGAGTCATGAGCAGCATTGCGAAATTTGCTAAACTAAGCCCAAGACGTTGTTTGAGGCCACAGAGATTTGTGAAGGTGAGAAATAAAACAGAACAACAAATCCAAGATTGCTCTATTTAAACTTCTCCATTGAGATCACTATGGAGGAAACTTTGTAGGATACTTTATTTTGGGATTGATGTTATAAATCAGAATGAGATCTCTTAGTGAGCCACAAGCAAGGCTGACCCACCTTCCTTGCTGCCATGATTTTGTTGTGATTAATTCATATTAGCTGAGCTTTGTTTACTTGTATGAGAAGGAACTCAATAGTTAGAGTTTGAAATTATATTATGTGCTAGTTAAAGTGTTAGTTGCTATGCTAGTGAAATTAGTTCGAGTTTATTACAAGTTTGTTAGTAACTTGTTTCACAAGCAACACCATATAAATAATCATGTAATGTGTCATTTGAGACTAAGTGATCAGTGCAATATCCTTCTTTTCCTTATTCATTCTTTTTCATTCAATAAATACTTAGAGAAATCTATGTGAGTGTGTATTGCTGTGCCTACCGCGCCTATCGTGTCTGTGTGCTTTGATGCGCCTATTGACTGCGTACCTGGGCTGTGCTCATCGTGAGCCTATCTGCCAGTGAGGATAAAGCATTAAGTTTTGTTCCAACAGATTTAACTAGGAATGATCATGCTACATAAATAAGTATAAGGTTTTATGATCTTATATCTTGGATTTGTCCTTTTAATTGTCTTGCGTTTGGTTTCGAAAAAAATGTAGGAACAAGGTTGTCCGGGTCATTCACATTCTATTTGACACTGTAGTTGCATCTTGTTTTTGTAGGTTTGATACTGTATACCTCGATGATGACCTTCGAGTTGTAAAGGATATCAGGGGAGACTATTTAGTTGTTGATAGAGCTTCCTACATCTGGAAAGAATGAGTGGAAACTTCACTGTCACTGTTTGCTCTTCTTCATCAATGAAAGCTTTCAACTCAATTGCTTCTATGGTTTCAAATCTATCTTTGTACTTCATTAGTATTAGACGTCTTGTATCTCTTGTGGTTGTGCTAATTCATTAGTATCATGTTTTCTGTTCACTTAGATATCTGAATGCTGAATATCCTCTTGATCTCCTTTGTAAATCATGTTGTTTATTCTTCAATTACAATTAGAGAATGCTATGCCTATTCATTTGACCAGTGCAAATATAGATCAGATCAATGCCCGCTTCTTCAATTACATAATTTTAATACCTTTTTTCTATAAAAAATAATAAAGCAAATGGTGTAATTTTGTTGAGGTAGAAATTCAGTTTATAAAACACCATAATTCCTTCCTGAAAGTTTGGCATTAACTCGTGTGGACAGATACCATCATACTGTGACATGTTGAAAAGATTGTCTTTAGTTAACCATTAACACTTAAACTGAGTTTCAGATAGTGATCATTGGTGGTTGGAGGATGGAGTTAAAAGAGTGTAGTGGTAAGGAAGTTGAAGGTTTTATCCTAATTAAGGTGGCAAATAGTTTTTTTTGACGCACACAACATGACACTTAAATATAATAATATTTGTCTTTTAAGCCTCTGTTTGGGAAAACAAATAATTTAGTTTATAGCTTATAGCTTATAAGCTAAAAGTTCTGTTTGGTAACAGTTTTTAAAAAAGAGCTTATTGCTTATTTTACTAGCTTATAGCTTATTTTTCAAACACTATTTCAATTAGTTTATGAGCTTATAGCTTATAACTAATTATTTTTTCTTCTAATTTTACCCCTATCATCTTACTTGAAAAAAATTAAATATTAATTAAACATATCTTTTTTATGTTGATGGAAGGCCCTTGTAATTTAGGAAAAACAGGCTTTGGAGATTTGGTTAGGATCTATGAAGGCTCCTTCCCAGTTTGCCTTTTTATGGCAATGTTGGTATTTCCAATCTTCTTCATGCCGAGATCCAAGCTCTATTGGTTGACATTAAACTATATGGGCAAGCTGGTTTTCTGAGTTTGTGCATGTTGTGCAGTTGGTGACTATTCGCGAATTTTTGGCGAAAGATTGAAATTTTATCTTGCAACATGTTTTCCGTGATGGGAACCAATGGGATATTCTCGCAAAATTAGGAGCTAATGGTAAGGAACATTTGGTCGTTGTTCGTGAACCCCTCTCTTACCTTTCCTCCGCTATAGTTGCGGATGCTTTAGGAGTGTCCCCTTTTTAAGGGACTAGTTTCTTTTTTCTTTCTATTTTTGTCATGTAAGCCAAAAAAGAGATTCAAACCAAATGAATTTTGCTCACAAAAAAAAAAAAAAACGAGATATATAACAAATGAATCATAAATGTATTTTTAGTTGGACACAACTCTAAATGTAAAACAAAATATTTAAGCTCGCGGACAAATATAAATAATAGAAAACATGATTAAATAATCTCAAGTGATGTGTCTAAATTATATAACATTCATTTTTTTTTTCAATTGTATGTGTATATCGAAATATTATTATTTGAGTTTGTGACTAAATGATAACACTGCTGCTAAATCAAAGCACACCAAATCCTTACTAGGCTCCATAGATAACTAGGTAAGTGAAATTTAAACACCCAAGTGGTTGTAAGCACCAAGGATTCGAATCATAACAAGAACCTTTTACTTGAGCCACTACTAATCATAACTTTGACATTCTCTAATAAATGGCAATGGACTGAGCAAGTCGTTTAGTTTTTGTCTTAGTGAAACTATAATATGAAATCATTGTTATTTATATAGTTATTAGTTTAGGGACCAAAAATTGCGATAGAAAAATCTTTAAGGACAAAAAAGTACGAAAAATATTTTTAGGGATTAAAAACAAAAAGTTAAAATTGTGAAGTGGCGATATTATTATTTAATATCCATTTGTGAGATTGTGATCAAAACCACCTTCTTAATTAAGTCTATGTTCTTGTTTCTGTTTTTGATGATACGACCGGAAGGGAAAGGAAAATTGAACGATTTTCTTTTTTGACATGCCCCTGGTCTCCTAAAGTTTTCTCTGCCGGGCATGGAGAAAGCTTGATTAAGCTTGAAAAAGGAAATTACGGTGAACTATTTGATAGTGTAAATTTGATAATAAATAGTTTAATAACTTTTAATAGAGATTTCTAACTTAATTTTACAAAATAGATATACGTCATTTTTCTCTCTCTCAAACTTTCTCTCTACCTTCTCTCTACTCAAAAAACCCTAATCCGCCGCCGCTGTCCCCTTTCCCTCAAATCCAAACGCGACGACGCGATGTAGACACTGGTAGCGGTGGTGCGACGAGCTTGCTTGGCTCCGTATCACCAGGTCTCGTTTCCGGTGGTTCTCCGTTATTCCGTCTCACCTCCGGTTCGTTTTTTCTCTGTCTTTGTGTAGCGCGGGAGTTGATGGTGGTGGCTCCGTCGCGGTGTTTCTCTGTGCGTTGGTGATGGCTCCTCTGTCAAGGTTATGGCTTCACCTTGCCTCCTCCGTTGTGCTTCCGGTCTGTCTCTGTGCGGGTTGGGTTTGATCCTCTCCGGAGTTGCCTTTTGTCTCCGGCGGTGGGTTGCTTCGGGTTTCGGCCTGTTTTGGTGTTTGGATCCGTTGTATGGGAGTTGTTGTGGTGTTTGGTGGAGGTGGTAGTGAAGCGGTTGGTGTGGTTTGGTGATGCGTTTTGGTCACGGTGGAGGAGGTGAGGTGGTGCTGCCGCTTTTGGTGTGGAATGGTGGGGTCTCGGGCAAGGGTGGTGTGGTCGGAGGTGATGTGGAATGGTGGGGTGGATGGAGGTTCGGGGTTGTTTGGGTCTGTTCTTGGCTTTGGGGTTTTGGTCCTGGCGTGCTCGAAATGGTGAGGTGCGTAGACACTCCGTGTTGACGGTTGTGGTTGTTTTATCGTACCTTCAGAACGTATTGGTGTGGGAGGGTTAGGAGGTTCTGTTATTGGTGTTGAGAAGGGATGATGGTGTTTGTCAGAGGCGGTGTCTTGGGGTAGGGGTTGGTGTTCGGATGAGGTGTTGGATGGTTAATGCTGTGTGTCAGTGGTTTCTCCACGATACTAGAGTCGCGGACCATTTTCAAATCTGGTGAGATTTGCAGGACTCTTTGAGTCGCTGGGGGGTGTTCAAATCTGTTGAGATTTGCAGGTCTCTGGTATCTGGTCGAATCCTACTGCATCGATGTTGACTGTTGGTTCTCTTTCTACCGGTGTCCCCCAACCTTCGACCTTAGGTGCTGCTTGCTAGATCCTGATGGGCCGAGTAATTTTAATTCGAGTTCGGAAGTTAGTGTCTAGTGGTGTCTCCTAGAGTTGGGTAGGGGTTTTCTCTGGTAGGCTTAGTGAATCTCGTTTGGGGAATGTGTAGGGGTGGTTTGAGGTGCTGTTTTGGTGTACTATTGTTTGGTTAAAGTGTTTTATCACTTTACCTTTCATTGTATGTTTTTAACAATTCCTTATACTTCTTGTTGAGGAATTATTCTTTAATAAAATTTAGCCGATTCAAAAAAAAATAAAAAATAAATATATTTTCTTTATAGAAAACATATAATATATTTTCATATCATTTTTCATCTAATATGACACTCTTAACACATAATCCTAAGATATTCAATACAATTTTATTTCAACGTTATATAATTTCACCGATTGATTATGGACAAAATTATGGTACGTAGTTGACTAATTAGATTGGGTCACGGTGATATTTGAAGTCTCTTTCTGTCACCCTCATTAGCAAAGATAAAAGGGACATAATTGCATCATCAAAAGAAAAAAAGGGATGCTGCAAGAAAAATTTACTCATAACAAATATAAATGGCTTTGGATTATTGTGTGATCAATGATCATGCACTAATTAAGCGTGCAAGTATTAGCCGCAATAGGTGGGACCATCACGTGTGGATATTTGTTATTTTATAGTTTTAACGAAATTTTGTTCCATTATTGTTATCCTTTTGCTGTTTTTTTCCCTCAATTTTGTGAGTTCACTTGTTAGTAACTTAGTAGTTGCAGTTGGTGTCCCATTTAGTCTGTCAAAACTCAAAAAGGTGTAGACCAGTTCATTAATATTGAAATTATCTAGGTCGAGAAGTTACTTAATTTATAATTTATTTTATTATGTACTTTAAATTATTATATTGAAAATTTAGTTTGTGATATAAATTTGAACTGTTTTATCTTTGAGGGTGTACTATTTGATTCATCATCCATAAATCTCTCTACTTCATGGCTTAAGTAACTCCAAAGCTAGTGGGCCGACCTAAGTCAGGCCATTTTCATAATTTCACAATAGAATGGGACTCCCATCTCATATTTTCCTGATAATTTCAAATAGTAATAACGGTAATAGGTACTCCATGCGTAACATTTTATAAACAAAAATACATTTTTTTAGATTCATTGTATATTTAATGAATTTAATAGACTAAATTCATTAAATATACAATTTATCTAAAAAAAATGTATTTTTGCTTAAAATATTATGGAGGGAGTACATCATAATATTTTTTTATTTTATAATTTAAAGTTAAGTACATTTTTAATCTTTTCAACTTTTATTTTTACTCTTTTTAAACCTTTTCTTAAACTTTGATTCCTCTATAACAAATTATTTCAATTTTAATCCATACTTTTTTGCAAACATTCATATTTTTTTTTGAAGAAGCTAAATTAGCATAAGAGAGAATCTAACCTGAGACTATACGGAGGAGCACATTCCTAGATCCCAAACCAGTACCACCAGACCAACTAAAATGAGTTTTTGCAAACATTCATATTATGTGTCAATGTTCCAAATATTTTTCTTAATAACATATTATCATTTATATATTAAAACATCATTAATTTAATCTTTTTTTACCCCCTACTTTGGATTATAGATACATCACAACTTTTTATACCATAAATTACTCTAGAAAATTTTGATGCATCATATTTTTTTTAGTGTGAAAAGGATCGACAGATAGATTTAAAAGTAAGAAGAACATGTTAGAAGTTAGATGGAGGGGTGCAGGCTGTAGACTGAATTTAGTCATGTTCAATGCTTCAATAACTATGAAGCACAGACTCTGACACGGACACCGCGACACGACATGACACGGACACTCCGACATCGATAATATAAAAAATATAGGACACTGACACTGCTATATATATGATAAAATTTTATTTTATTTTATTGATCGATTTATTATTAAAAAAAGTTAAAAAATATTCTAATCAAAATTAACATCTTTAAATTCTTCATTGATAACATTGTTTCAATACATATTTAACTTTTTTAGAGTGTCAAAGCAAAGAAACTAAATTATTTTTTTGGTGAAACTTGTTTGACTATTCCGACAGGTGTCGTACGAGTGTCATATAAATGTCAGACACCGCGACACGCCACCTCTTAGAGGTGTCCGTGCTTCATAGTTCAATAGTGAGTGTATTTGTATCTAGGGTGGAATTATGTCAAAAAGGAGTAATTAAATTATAGAGACTTAGAGCACGAATATTGCCTTATACGTTTCTACGCATAAACCAACAACACTTTGCCTCTGATATTTGCTTTTGTTTTGAGTTCTCTAACTCTCCAACATTCCTCCGCTTGTGAACGCCTGAACGGTTCTCTCATGCTTTGTGGCACTAGAAAATAATATATATATTAACTTCTAACATGTTCCAAATAACAGTATATATTAGTAGTAAACAAATAAAATGTGGAATGGATTACCCGTTGTTACAATAGGCCGCTGTAACAGTTTAGGACCAACTGATCTAAATGGACAGCTGAAATTACTTTTATTTTATTTTTCGTTTAATTTTAAAGTAATGATTGTGATTGCTTACTGCAGCAAATTGCGTTGTTTTGCAACAGCAGACAATCAACATCCAAATAAATGCATGAAATATATTATGAGGTTTGATAGGATCCATTTTAGAGTTTTTAATCTATTATAATGATATTCGGAAAATGTAGTTGAGTTGTTTATATAATTGAAAAGTGTAAAATAATATTTTGTGGAACCGAATCAAAGAGCTCAAATTATAATGGATGTGGATACTCTTAAATCAAAATAGTTGTGTTTTTTATTTTTTTTATTAAGCCCTCTTGTTAATCAAAAACATAGTTGTGTTTTCTCTTAGGGCCCGTTTGGTGCGCATGATATGATAGTGTCAGGATAGGATATAAAATAGGATAAGGATAGGATATGATATAAGCAGGATAATAGTTATCCACAGTTATCCTATCATATGTTTGGTGCAGACAGGATAACAAACATGATAACAATCGTATAATGTTTTTAATATATATCTCGCTCATAATAATATAATAAGATATATATATATATATATATATATATATATATATATATCATATTCTAATTACAAACTTAACATTGTAAAATAATTATTTAAAAAAAAATATTTTGTAATACTTTGAATTTTATAAATAAAAAATTTAAATAAGCAATCAAATATATATTTTCATATAAATTTAAATAAAATAATGAGCAAATAAACATGTAAAATTTTTATATGAATATCATCAAATGAATAACTTAATTATATATGTTAGATAAGGTAAATAAATATATCATATATTTTATATGTAAATAATAAAACTACCATTCCAAGAGAATTATATTTAATTTGTTATAAAATTTAAATTAATATCCCTATTTTGCAATTTTTAATAATTATTTTGCTTTAAAATATTGTAATTACAATATAATTTTGATTTTTAAAATTATGTAAATTACAAAATTACCCTTATGAGAAAATCGTGTATATATCTAAAATTAATTTTTTTTTAAAAATTTACTATCAAATTATTTTATTATTAATATTTTATTAATTTTCATTTTAAAATATATTTTATCAAATAAATGGGTAAATTATTTTCTTGTCCTATCCTGCCCGTAACCCAGCTTAAACTCAGGATAATAATTTTAACTTGAGAGACAGGATATGATAAGTTGCAGGATTAACTTATCATATCATGTTGGTTCACCAAACACTAGATTAAGACAGGATATGATACAGCTATCCTATCATGTCTCTTATCCTGCGCACCAAACGGGCCCTTATGGTCAATTTGGACATTAAAAAATAGTTAGGATGGCAGCTTGTGAGTTGGAGCAATGATATGGTGGAAAAAAATTGGTCTTCAATTCATTAGTTTTTTTTTTTAAAGATAAATTACATAAAATTACTTATGTGCACCAAACTAATAAATGTAAAGATCCAACAATATATATTGCCACCATGAGCAAATTCTTCAACAAAGTCCAATTTAAGTTTTTCCAAATAAAAAAAGTCCACTTCAAATTTGGATCATTGTGGTGGAAATTAAATCTTCGATGGATCTGTAAATGTCCTAAATAATAATAAATATATCACAGAGCATGACATTTTGTAAATTAATTTTATAGTATATTTGACACAATCTAATTAAAGTTATATAATATTCCAAGCATCAATTACCAAAATAACTGAAGTAACTTTAGTTGTCCCGTCAGTACAGAGAATTCCTTAGGATAATTATTGTTGTCCCCTCTTTAATTTGTTACCTTTGACACTTCATATATAATATATTCATGGTGGAGTGGATAGTTCATGAGCACTTGTTCATTGGGAACTTGTAACACTTCAAAAGCATGTCACAGTGATGTACAAGAAATCTTGATCAGTACTAGAACCAAAATCTTGTGGGAGCTACCCCATAACCCACTTTACTTCCATTGTATGAGTTTCACATGATATGGGCTCCACCATGATAATCAGTTTTTTATTTTATTTTATTTCAAAGCACTCTTTCTTTCTTTTTCTTTCTTTATTCATGAAACAAATTTAGGGTTAGGAGATGTGGTGCTCAATTCAATCCAACAAAAGGAAAATGTTTAAAGCGCGATTATTAATTTAATTATTTGTATCTACTTATTAGTAGAGCTCAAGCTCGAAATTTCTTGAATTTAAACTGTACAACATTTAACCATGTTAATTATAACAGTTTGGACTCATTTTCTAGGTGTTTAGTAGGCAATCTGATGCTCTATCTCATGATCATTTCTACCTACTCTCTTCTGTACCCCCTCTCTAGCAAAAATTTTGTCTTTTATGAGAATCGAATCATACTCCAGTGTTCAAGTACATATCAATTTATTCTCACTATGACTATCAATTGAGCTATAACTCAATTGATAATGAGAATAGATTGAACATGTGCTTAAACCTCATGACACACGGTTCGATTCGTGAAGGCAAAAACTCTAAATAAATAGAAAAGGGTGTCAGACGGTTACATTAATCAATTTTAAAATAGTATAATCATTAATTTATTGGCTAAAAAGATTGGAGATTGATTTATAATGATTCATAATTTTTTTGACTGTTTTTTGATATTTTAATCATTTAAATGATATGAGAGATTAATTTGACTGATGGAAAAATAGTTAAATAATTTTTTATTTCTATAAAAATACAATTTTTTAAATTGAGTTACTACAAAAAGTGTATTCAATTTTAGTCTTGTTTTTTATTTTATAGACATTAAATGTTGGGTCTAAAAGTACTAATTGTTTTTCTAAAATTAGTAAACTAGAATTGAAAAATTATTTGTAGATATTATATTTAAAAAATAACCATAATTTACAGCAATTAAAAAATATATTTAACTTTTAAAATACTAATATAATCCACAATTATTATTATTTTTTTTTTAATTTTTTAATATAATCCTTAATTTTTTTTGAAAGAATATAATCCTTAATTATTAATTCTAGGGTGAATTTGAAATTTTATTTATGTAAAAAACTTGATGTGGATATCCAAAATTCAGAACAAATTTGGTGATTTATTTTCAAAAAGGAGTATACTAACATAGATAAGAGGCCAAATCTAATGGACAGATTGATGATGAAAAATTTGAAGACCTTAATTAGGGTCCTAGTGTCCTACCATCTCTATCAATTTTCAATGGTGCAAGGTGTACGGTATAAAAATACCTCTTTTTAAGGTGTAGTGTAGGCATATTTGTAGCCTGCTGGGCTTGTGGGCACATCATGAAAGAAAGTAATATTTGAAGGAATGGGGTCATAGTTGAAAGTTACCCTTCTGTAGGGAATTCCATGGGCCATACAACCTCTATGAATGTTTTTTTTGTGGGGTTCCATTCCTTCACAACCTTTCCTTTGTGGTCCCATTTTCAAAGAAATTGCAAAATTTCAATGTGAGAGAAAGTGATGCCTTTCAAGTACTACCTTCATGAAAGAAAAAGGGTAGGGTTGATATTTGGTTATGGCTTGGCACTTTCCCATTGCTATGATGATAATATATGTCGCCTAGTTTGGATCTAGACAAGGTTGTTGCTTCTACTTTAGGAGATTTCTTTTGTGTGAAGCTTTAAAGTGATTCTTGTTATTTTTTTACCATGTTTTACCGTCTCAAATTAATTGTCACTTGAGAATATCAAAAAATATTAATTATATTTTTTCACTAATATGCCCTTATATTGTTTGGACAAGTTCGATACATAAAAATCATGAAAGGATATTTGAAGAATTAACACCATACCAAAATATCTATTATTAGAATGTACATCTCGTAAAAAACTACGCATTGAGTTTTGTTTGGATTAAAATGTAACGAGTAAATACAATGTGACTTCCTAAATCTCGTTACCACGGGGATTGTGAAAGTACTAATCGTAAACTCATAATATAGGATGAACATGAAGTGTTTCAAACGTACTTTAAATAGCGAATAAAACTTAAATTTGAAATAATTGATAATAATATTTTAATAGCTTTTAATCTTGCGGAACAAGAGTTTCTATGAAATCAATACCTTATTGTTACTTGTGCAACAATGCACACGTTGATTCTTACTGTGTTTCCTTCTTCATCTAGTTAGTTTCTGAAAACCATGGTTCCAATATCAATGGGTTGTTTTTCTTCTATTTGTGGCACATGATCCCAAATAGATCTCCTCTTGAATTAGTTTAGCTATTCTTGATGGCCAAAATTCATCCATCATCTTATAGCTAAGGCTTCATCAATAAACATTAGCTTTATGTATGAGAAAGATTCAACCTAAAAATTGACATAGTTTTGCCTCTGCCACTAGTTTCACCAATGATTAAATCTTCTGGCCGATAGGATTTGACCTAATTCTTTGGTTGTTTGTAGTTAAGAAAGCAAGTGAAAAGAAAAGAAAAAAAAAATATTGATCATTTGGTCATGAATATATAATATGGGTTCACCATGGTAGTTTGGAATTATTAGAGCAATGATTTGAAGCTTTTTCTAGTGAGTTTTTTTATCATTATTAAGTGAGGGGTTGAGAGAGGATAGAAATTGAGTGAAATCGGGATTGCTTTTGGTAAGTAATTGCAGATGATTTCTCAATAACATTTGTAACTCTTTTGAAAGAGGAAAGGTAGAAAATAATATTACTCTTGTTAAATTTTTTATGCTATTTTTTTTTTGTAATTCCATTGTATCTTTTGTAAAAACTTATTAATAGTTGATTGATAGGTTGCTCCTTCCGTTTGACGCATGTCAATTTGCGTCAGGGGCAGAGCTCCCTATAAATTGGGGAGGGTCGTGGCTCGTCTCAATATATATATATTCAAAATTATTTTAGATTGATATATGTAGCCTAAGGCAGTGCGTTTATTATCATGAGATCTACTCCCTTTTTGACTTTTTAACTTTCATTTGTATTTTTTCACAAGAAATTGTTGTTTGACCGCAATGAGACCATGCATATCCACTATGCTATGATCACCAACATGTAATTTTAGTGGTCCAACATATAATTTCCACACACCATTAAGTGGCATTATTTATTTTAGGTAAATTCAAAATTATTTGATATATTGTAAAAAAATAGTTTGATATTGTATTGAAATTTAACAAATTAATTTTTTATATATTTTTATTAAATACTATTAATTTTGATTATTCCAAATAACATATTAAACTATTTTTAAATTTCTTTAAAATATTACATAGATTATCTGTAGTATAACATAAACTTTCAATTAAATGATAAAGTTTGTAAAATTTGTATTCAATAAAATATTATAGTGCAGTGTAATATTAATCTTTTTATTTTGGTGAAATATTACATACTACACTAGTATATATGTGGCTTAAAAAAAATATATTTAAGTTCCGTTACGGTCCTTCCATATATTTTAGTCTAGCTCCGCCACTGATTTGGGTCAATCTAGGTAAACAATACTAAGATATTAACGTGGTTTGGGTTTTTGTTTGAAATTTGAAGAGAAAGAGAGAAAAGAGTTATGGAAAAAAGGAAGGAGCAAGAATTTGGTTGTTAATAAGCATTAAGCACAAGCTCATTTTAATTAAATGTATCAAAATGAAAAACAGTTTAGTTGACAATTTGTTCTATGTAGTATGTGTATGTGAATTTAGTATTGATGAGATATATGTAAGACCCAAGATTTCACTGTACAGTTTTCTAAGGAACTCTAGTGTCGGCTACGAGTTTTAGGGTTTTTGGTGAGGCGGTTTTGTGGATATCGTCGCATTAATGAGATTTTTGCTGAAACGGAGCCTGTTTTGTGCTCGTGCGCTGGAAAGGCACAGACTTTCGGGTCGTGATCCTCTTTTTAGTATGAGGAGATTTCTGTGGTCTTAGAATATCGAGTTTTGGATTATTCTTGTTTTTGGAAAAACGAGTAGGATTTTAACCGCGGTTGGAAAATCTTACTGCGTCTGTTTTGAGTGAGGTTTCGGATGGAAGTTTTATATATCTGCGTGAGTTAGGATATGTCCTGAGATTAATTTTCTAAGGTGTGGAAGAAAATTGCAGTCGCGGAAAAAGATTCGGCGATAAGTTTTGGAATGGAAAAACGATAGACGTTCTTTCCGTAGGTTTTACGTTTTTGTGATTTACGTTCGTCGCGATGCGCGAGAACTGAGCGTGCGTTTTGTTGTAAGAGGTTGTGAGAAATATCTTGGGAGGATAGACTCGGATTGATCCAAGGGCTAGGATTTTGTCTTGGAACTTTATCCTATTTGATCCAATGGCCACAATGCCTTATGACCTTTATTTAGTAGACTTTTGGAAGTCACTTTGTGGACTTAGAGAAATCACAAATTCACTTCACTCTTCTTCTCTTTGGCCGTGGCTTTCTTTACCACCTATCCATCTTGAGAAAATTGTATTCCTTCACCATTTGTCTTGATCTTGAGCTTGTTGGAAAGCTTGGAGTTGTGAGATTCTTCTTCCTAAGGTAACTAGAACTTCTTTCATCTCTTAGTTGGCTAAACTCTTAGAGATTCATGAGATTTTATGATTATGTTCTTGGGAGAAATTTCGTAAGAATTGGTTGTGAAGGGTTTTTGTTCCATGAAAGTTGTTCATGAGGGTGTAGTAAGCATGTGTAGGCTTTGTTATTTTTGTTTTCCATGAGTTTGTGAGAATCTCATGAGAAAAGTTAGGGTTTTGAAAGTTTAGAGTATTGATCAATTACATGAGGTTATGTTGTAAGGTTTTGAAAAGAAAAGTTGTCTTTGAACCTTTGGGCGGAAGGGAAATGCGTTGTATGGTTTTGTTTTGGAAAATCCGATGAAAAATATTTTGAGGTTTATGAAAATATTTCCTAAGTGTTTTGGGTAGTGTTTTGGGGTCAAAATGGTTTAAAACTATTGTGACATGTGGTGTCGCTTTTTACCTTGAAAACATGTTTGAAAATGATTACCGGACGGTTGAGGCCCGTAATAAAACTTGTGCTTGGATTTGGTTTTGATTTTGGAAATGAAAATCGAATAACTTGCACTCGAAGCAACCAACATGTTTTCGGAAATGTGTTGCTTGCTTATGGAAATGGTTTGCTTTTATGCCTTGAAAAGATGTTGGGAACTAATAGAGTCAAACTAGGCTTGGGGTGGGAAAAGGTGGTGTGAGTTGCTGTCTTGTGCTGTCATGACAGGTGCAACTCGCTGAGCGAGTGGTTACTCGCCAGGGCGAGTGTCACAAGTCCTGACAACACGCCAGGGCGAGCTCCAGAGCGAGTAAGACCAGTACTCTCTGCCTTCACTCGCCACCAACTCGCCAGGGCGAGCTCTGGGAGTTGAGATTTTGGATTCTGATTTCTAAACTGGGTTTTTAGCTTTCTAATCCCTTTTTATTAATTTATGGAAGTGGTTGGGATTGGAAACGAGTTTTTCGGGTACTCGGAAAGTACGTAGCTTGTAACGCAAGAAAATAGCCATTTTGCATTTCAAATTATTTAAGACTTTTGACAATTGTTTTGGGTCCTAAAAATAGTACAAATAACTCATGGTGGTTGATCAATACGATAGTTTTTGGTATGGTATCCGAAAGAGTGGTTTTCCTTAGGAACCTTTAGGTTTTTGGGGGATTGGTGTAGTTTCAATACGATTGGTTAGAGAACAATGTATTGATTGTTGCGCTGCTTGTTTTAGGAAGCGCGTTGTGTTGTTTTGAGCGTGTGTTGTTGACGGAAGCTTGCCGAGGTAAGGGCTCCACTTTATCTCTGTCTTTTCACTGAGTTATAACATGTTTGTTGGTTATTTTCGGTGATGTGTGTTTGTGTGTTTGGCATGTATGTGTTATGTATTCTCGTGATGAGAAAGTGTTTACAATATGTGCGCTGTTTTACATATGATTGGAGATGTATGTATGAACATGTGGCTGAATACATATGATTGGAAATGTATGTATGTTTGTTGTGGTTTGTTACATATGATTGGATATGTATGTATTTTTGTTGGGATGGTTTACATATGCTAGGGAGGTATGTATTTGTTGCATTAGTATACATGGGGAATCGTATGCTCATGCATTGTTAGCGCGTAGTTGCGGGAGTGGACTACGAGGTGTAGTTGCGGGAGTGGACTACGAGGTGTGGTTGCGGGAGTGGACCCACCTGATCCTTATAGGGTTTTATTGAGTCCAACACATGGTTGCGGGAGTGGACCATGGGGTGTGATTGCGGGAGTGGATCCACCTAAATCTTGTGTGATTTAGTTGAGTTCGATACATGGTTGCGGGAGTGGACCATGAGGTGTGATTGCGGGAGTGGATCCACCTTAACCTTTGTGATTTTGTTGAGTCGATACATGGTTGCGGGAGTGGACCATGGGGTGTGATTGCGGGAGTGGATCCACCTTAACCTTGTGTTTTCGTTGGTGTTTTAGTAGGGGTTGGACCTACAGTTCCGGAATTAAACTCATGCATTGTGGTAGCTAGGGTTAGTACCACGCATTGTAGAGGTTGCATTATAGGCTATGTGTGCATTGCTTATATGAACCCGTTGGTGGGAATTGCTTGGATGGTTAAAGAGCTTTCTCTTGTGTATGTGGAAATTTGTTATGTGTACATCTTTCGAACCGGTTATATATATACATACTTTTATTTTGTGGTGACCCTTTCTTTCATTTGCGGGCTCATCCCACCCAGGTGATGGGTTAGGTCGTGGTAACGACGGTGGCTGTTCCAGGCCCCAGTGAGTGGCTGGAGTTTTAGCGTAGTTAGACTATGCGCCGGTGTGTTTTGTGCACCGTGCTTTTTGGTTAGGCATAGGATTCTAACTTTCTTTGTTGTAAGTGTTTTAATACTTAGACTTGGATTGTAATTATTCAGGAATACACTTTGCTTGTCGAAGCACCTATGGTAATGAGTCTTTTGTATATTTGAATGCCGGCTCATTGGAAAATATTCTATGCGCACTCTGAGTGTTAGTTGAAAAAGAAAAAAAAAATATATACTGCCTTTTCAGGCCTTTGAAAAACGGGTTGTTACAATTGGTATCAGAGCACGGCTTTAAATCTTCAAAGGGAAAGTGTATACTTGAGTCGTTAGTCCAGAGTCGGTTAGAACGTAACTAGTGTGGAGTTAGTTCTAGTGTTTGTTCTGTGTCGGGTTTCGAGTTAGTAATCCGTGGAGTGAGATATTCTGTTAGGATTCAGAATTGTTTGACTAAGGATCTAATCAGAATTGGTATCGTGCAGAATAGAATGCCGCCAAGAAGGGCGAATCCAGTTCCTGTAGTACCAGAGGTTGATGTGAATCAGATGGCTTATGCCATGCATACCATGGCAGCTGCTGTGACTGCGCAAACTCATGCTAAGGCGCAGAGGGATGCAGAGAAGCGTGAGAGGGAGATTATAGCTGCTGCATCTCGGGTTCTTACGAGTTTCAATCAGCAGACTCCTCCAAAGTTTTATGGGGAGGGAGGTTCGGAAACTGCTGACTTGTGGCTCCAATCTGTGGAGAGGATATTCGGGGCAATTCATTGTCCAGAAAGGGATAAGGTAGTCTTAGCTACCTATCAGTTACAGGGTAGTTCTGAATATTGGTGGGGGAACACCAGGCTCCTTATGGGAAATGTTGATGAGGAAGTAAATTGGGAGAACTTCAAGAGGAGGTTCTTAGCTAAGTACTTTCCCGAGACTGCGAGGGAGAGGTACGGAGAGGAGTTCCTGCAGCTGCGGCAGGGTGGCATGAAAGTGGAAGCCTATGCCGAAAAGTTTGAATCATTGTCCCGTTACTTCCGCTTCTTTAGGGATGGGATAGATGAGACCTATATGTGTCGTCGCTTTCAGGATGGTTTGAGGTATGAACTGCAAGATGCAGTGGTGCCGTTGGGTATTCGTCAGTTTCAAATCTTGGTAGAGAAGTGCCAAGAGGTGGAGGATATGAGGAAGAAGCGGGAGAACCGCCAGGGTGATTTTAGTGTTGGAGGACCTAGTAATTCAAGTGGTCAGAATCCGAGTTCGGGTCAAAATAAGAGGAAGCAAGGGGATATGTCTGGTAACCGTTTCCAAAATAATAGAGGACCAGGTCGCTCGGAGAATCAAGAGACTCAGGGGAGTCGAGGTGGAGAGAAGCAAGGTTGCTTCAGATGTGGGCGAGCGGGGCATTATGCAAACGAATGTCCGAGTCCGGGGAATATTTGTTTCAACTGTCGGAAACCGGGTCATTTTGCTAGGGATTGCAAAGCCCCAAAGGCCGGGACGTCGGCAGATGTGGCACAAGGAGTTCGACCCGATGCTAGAGGAGGTGCTTACTGTATGGGCACTGGAGTAAACGGTCAGACCGGTAATGCCATGCATGAGGATTACTAGTTGCAGGTAACATTTTACTGCATTGTTTATTGTTGGAGGGCAACCCACTCTTGTATGTTTGGATGTATGCTGTTTGTTTGGGTTTTGTTTATAAGTCGTGTTGTTTGGAGTTGACTAGTTTTGCTAAACTTAGTGGTGCACAGAGAGTGCTGTGTTTCTTTTTGGAGGGTAACTAGTCACTGCTTCGCGTGAACCTAGTGGTTTAGGCTACGTCGCGGAGGCAAAAGAATGGATTTTGGAAAACTTTTGGGTGAACCTTTGGACTTTAGAGGAACTAGAGGTTGAGAGCCTCTGTTGTGAGGTTAATTTTGAGGGGTGAACTCGTTGAGAGTTGCGGTTGGTGCACGGTTGTGCCAGTGTGTTGGTGAGAGTATCTGTGTGACTTCACCCGGTGTTAGCATCTGTGTGGCTGCACCTAATCCGAAGGGATTTTGTTGTGTTGGTGATGGTAATAATTAGTTGAGTTGTTACTCTTACCTTTAGTTTCAAGGACGAAACTTCTTTTTGGAGGGTAGTAATGTAAGACCCAAGATTTCACTGTACAGTTTTCTAAGGAACTCTAGTGTCGGCTACGAGTTTTAGGGTTTTTGGTGAGGCGGTTTTGTGGATATCGTCGCATTAATGAGATTTTTGCTGAAACGGAGCCTGTTTTGTGCTCGTGCGCTGGAAAGGCACAGACTTTCGGGTCGTGATCCTCTTTTTAGTATGAGGAGATTTCTGTGGTCTTAGAATATCGAGTTTTGGATTATTCTTGTTTTTGGAAAAACGAGTAGGATTTTAACCGCGGTTGGAAAATCTTACTGCGTCTGTTTTGAGTGAGGTTTCGGATGGAAGTTTTATATATCTGCGTGAGTTAGGATATGTCCTGAGATTAATTTTCTAAGGTGTGGAAGAAAATTGCAGTCGCGGAAAAAGATTCGGCGATAAGTTTTGGAATGGAAAAACGATAGACGTTCTTTCCGTAGGTTTTACGTTTTTGTGATTTACGTTCGTCGCGATGCGCGAGAACTGAGCGTGCGTTTTGTTGTAAGAGGTTGTGAGAAATATCTTGGGAGGATAGACTCGGATTGATCCAAGGGCTAGGATTTTGTCTTGGAACTTTATCCTATTTGATCCAATGGCCACAATGCCTTATGACCTTTATTTAGTAGACTTTTGGAAGTCACTTTGTGGACTTAGAGAAATCACAAATTCACTTCACTCTTCTTCTCTTTGGCCGTGGCTTTCTTTACCACCTATCCATCTTGAGAAAATTGCATTCCTTCACCATTTGTCTTGATCTTGAGCTTGTTGGAAAGCTTGGAGTTGTGAGATTCTTCTTCCTAAGGTAACTAGAACTTCTTTCATCTCTTAGTTGGCTAAACTCTTAGAGATTCATGAGATTTTATGATTATGTTCTTGGGAGAAATTTCGTAAGAATTGGTTGTGAAGGGTTTTTGTTCCATGAAAGTTGTTCATGAGGGTGTAGTAAGCATGTGTAGGCTTTGTTATTTTTGTTTTCCATGAGTTTGTGAGAATCTCATGAGAAAAGTTAGGGTTTTGAAAGTTTAGAGTATTGATCAATTACATGAGGTTATGTTGTAAGGTTTTGAAAAGAAAAGTTGTCTTTGAACCTTTGGGCGGAAGGGAAATGCGTTGTATGGTTTTGTTTTGGAAAATCCGATGAAAAATATTTTGAGGTTTATGAAAATATTTCCTAAGTGTTTTGGGTAGTGTTTTGGGGTCAAAATGGTTTAAAACTATTGTGACATGTGGTGTCGCTTTTTACCTTGAAAACATGTTTGAAAATGATTACCGGACGGTTGAGGCCCGTAATAAAACTTGTGCTTGGATTTGGTTTTGATTTTGGAAATGAAAATCGAATAACTTGCACTCGAAGCAACCAACATGTTTTCGGAAATGTGTTGCTTGCTTATGGAAATGGTTTGCTTTTATGCCTTGAAAAGATGTTGGGAACTAATAGAGTCAAACTAGGCTTGGGGTGGGAAAAGGTGGTGTGAGTTGCTGTCTTGTGCTGTCATGACAGGTGCAACTCGCTGAGCGAGTGGTTACTCGCCAGGGCGAGTGTCACAGGTCCTGACAACACGCCAGGGCGAGCTCCAGAGCGAGTAAGACCAGTACTCTCTGCCTTCACTCGCCACCAACTCGCCAGGGCGAGCTCTGGGAGTTGAGATTTTGGATTCTGATTTCTAAACTGGGTTTTTAGCTTTCTAATCCCTTTTTATTAATTTATGGAAGTGGTTGGGATTGGAAACGAGTTTTTCGGGTACTCGGAAAGTACGTAGCTTGTAACGCAAGAAAATAGCCATTTTGCATTTCAAATTATTTAAGACTTTTGACAATTGTTTTGGGTCCTAAAAATAGTACAAATAACTCATGGTGGTTGATCAATACGATAGTTTTTGGTATGGTATCCGAAAGAGTGGTTTTCCTTAGGAACCTTTAGGTTTTTGGGGGATTGGTGTAGTTTCAATACGATTGGTTAGAGAACAATGTATTGATTGTTGCGCTGCTTGTTTTAGGAAGCGCGTTGTGTTGTTTTGAGCGTGTGTTGTTGACGGAAGCTTGCCGAGGTAAGGGCTCCACTTTATCTCTGTCTTTTCACTGAGTTATAACATGTTTGTTGGTTATTTTCGGTGATGTGTGTTTGTGTGTTTGGCATGTATGTGTTATGTATTCTCGTGATGAGAAAGTGTTTACAATATGTGCGCTGTTTTACATATGATTGGAGATGTATGTATGAACATGTGGCTGAATACATATGATTGGAAATGTATGTATGTTTGTTGTGGTTTGTTACATATGATTGGATATGTATGTATTTTTGTTGGGATGGTTTACATATGCTAGGGAGGTATGTATTTGTTGCATTAGTATACATGGGGAATCGTATGCTCATGCATTGTTAGCGCGTAGTTGCGGGAGTGGACTACGAGGTGTAGTTGCGGGAGTGGACTACGAGGTGTGGTTGCGGGAGTGGACCCACCTGATCCTTATAGGGTTTTATTGAGTCCAACACATGGTTGCGGGAGTGGACCATGGGGTGTGATTGCGGGAGTGGATCCACCTAAATCTTGTGTGATTTAGTTGAGTTCGATACATGGTTGCGGGAGTGGACCATGGGGTGTGATTGCGGGAGTGGATCCACCTTAACCTTTGTGATTTTGTTGAGTCGATACATGGTTGCGGGAGTGGACCATGGGGTGTGATTGCGGGAGTGGATCCACCTTAACCTTGTGTTTTCGTTGGTGTTTTAGTAGGGGTTGGACCTACAGTTCCGGAATTAAACTCATGCATTGTGGTAGCTAGGGTTAGTACCACGCATTGTAGAGGTTGCATTATAGGCTATGTGTGCATTGCTTATATGAACCCGTTGGTGGGAATTGCTTGGATGGTTAAAGAGCTTTCTCTTGTGTATGTGGAAATTTGTTATGTGTACATCTTTCGAACCGGTTATATATATACATACTTTTATTTTGTGGTGACCCTTTCTTTCATTTGCGGGCTCATCCCACCCAGGTGATGGGTTAGGTCGTGGTAACGACGGTGGCTGTTCCAGGCCCCAGTGAGTGGCTGGAGTTTTAGCGTAGTTAGACTATGCGCCGGTGTGTTTTGTGCACCGTGCTTTTTGGTTAGGCATAGGATTCTAACTTGCTTTGTTGTAAGTGTTTTAATACTTAGACTTGGATTGTAATTATTCAGGAATACACTTTGCTTGTCGAAGCACCTATGGTAATGAGTCTTTTGTATATTTGAATGCCGGCTCATTGGAAAATATTCTATGCGCACTCTGAGTGTTAGTTGAAAAAGAAAAAAAAAATATATATACTGCCTTTTCAGGCCTTTGAAAAACGGGTTGTTACAATATACTTCTTTCGTCCCACAATGAGTGATCCATTTTGACTATATGCACTATTCATATATTTTGTTTTGGCCATATTTTTCTACTAATAAATACAAATAAATATTAACATATAAATTGTTGTTGGATTCGTCTCGATTAGTATTTATCAAATATAAATTTTTTATAATTTTTACTATTCTACAATAATTAATATTAACCATCAAAATTATACATTGTCATACGTGAAACAGTCAACTGAATCACTTATTTTGAAACGGGGAGAGCGTTCGATATACTATACACCAAGTAGATGATTAATTAATAATTATGAATATTATGAAATGGAGAACAACAGAGAATCATAGTCTTAAAAGTAAATGATATAATTATTAGGACTTAGAAGCATGGTTAAGTTGACTGAATCTAACCATATAAGTGAGCTAAATTTAAAGGTTGGTGGCGACAACACTATTTTAATTTATAATTATTCAAATATGTTAGTTTATAGCACATGTGGATATAGCTTCGAGATGCATGTCCATGTCATCTTTGTAGTGGCAGTGGGCAATCCTTGACTTCTTCTAACATAGCTTGGAGATTGTCGCTATGTGATTAGTAATTAGTAATTAGTATAGCATTTTTTAATAATAAAAAAAAGAACAAATGACATGAAATTTGTTTTGAAGCTAGGGTCATTATGTTAAAGGTCATCTACAATTGGAAAATTGCTTGTTGTTTTTAATGATCTCTTAAATATACATTTCTATTACTCTTTGTTTTTAGTGATGTGTAACTCGTATTCTCTGTTTATATCTTTTATTCAAAGCCTAATCGACTTAGAGGTTTAATACAAGTTTATTAAGTTGCTGAAGCACTTGGTAAATGGATCTTAAGAACGGATGTGGTTAACTAGCTGGTGGGTTAGCTTATATAATTAGCTTAGGTAAAAAAGTGATTAGAACCATAGTCACTGGCGGATCTTGTCTAAAATTCTAGGGAGTACAGTGATACGAAAAAAATTAGTCGTCAAATATTGAAAGAATAAAAAAAAAAAAAACATAAGTTGTAACGGATAAACTCATGTGACTTTTTTTCTTAATTATTCTTGTTTTGTTATATTAAAAAAAATAATATTATGATATTTTCTTAAATATTATTAATATCCAATCATTTAATGACATTTCAATTTTATATATTTGATTTTCTTAAAAAGTTACATTTTGTGGGTATATATAGTTCCATATAGTTTCATCTCATATTATATATATCACTTTAGAGTATTTGAACAAAATATATGAAAATAAATGAACACACGCCAACCACTAGGCTACCACACATCTTTGTTCAAAATGTGTTCACACGAAGAATACGATCTTGTCGCAATGGAATCCGTAACTGCAGTGATATATATACCAATTTTAATATTGCTATTATTAGAATATACATATTTTATAAAATTAGGAGTAAATAAATCTTTGACTCCTTATAAACAAAATTGCGATTTTTCCTGGTAATGTCAAGATTTTATCACTTTGGCCCCTTAGTGGACAACTAGAACTATGACTGGACCAAATCAATGGTATGGCATGCTAGGTGAATTTTCTTTCTTTTTATATTTATTTTAAAATGCCACATAACCAATTTTGAATAAAAAAATAAACGGGGAGCTGCTAATAAATGCAAAAGGGGGTAAATTTGGGGGGACAAAATTGAGCAATTGAAACTTGGGAGACAAAAATTGAGCAATTGTGAAACTTAAGAGGTTAAAATCAAGCAATTGAAACTTGGTGTGCTAAAATCACACAATTGTGAAACTTGAGGAGACAAAAATACATTTAAGCCTTTTAATTATTAACTTACAACCTTGATATATAATTTTAGTACAAAATTTTAAAGAGTCACAATGCAAACATCTCATTTCTTGTGTAAAACTTTGCTATTTCAAGTGCACCACAAATACTTGATAAATCAATGAATGGATCATTATAATTTTTTTTATTAAAATAAAAATTATTTAGTGATATCTTTTCTTATCACTTGCTACCTAGAATATTAATTATACTTGCGCATCATTTCAAGCTACCAATTACAATGACTAATGTATCTAAGAATGAGATTAGAAGTGACCTCTGTTAGGTTACGTATATTTTTGGCTTTATTCATTGGTGTTCCACATATATACGGCGCATCTGTTTTGTAGTTCCATTTTTTCCGGCCTGTTCGTCTTGTGCAGAGACCGATTATTATTAATAATACTTTTGCCGTTAAAAAAAAACTAATGTATCTATTGTCCAACTTATTATACCTTAGATTTCTCAACACAAAAAAAACTGAATTCACTAAGTGTCGACTTCTCAAAGAATCTTGCTGCAACTTAGCCGTTTGAGGAAATACCTCCATCCAAAGCTACATTGAAGAAGATTTTCTTCCTCTTTAGAAATATGTGTTTCGCTCATATTTTCTAAATCTATAATATGTAGTTCACTATTAGCCTCTCCTTTTATTTAGTAAAAGTGTTTGGATTATTAAAGAGAAGAATATAAGAGTAACGATTCATTTTGATCCTTATCAAATTTTTTATGGTCCAATTTAGCTCTCAAAAATAAAGTTTAAAATAGTTTTTGACATTTTCATTTTTGGCCGGGGACATATCGATTTCTAATTTGTTTATAATAGATAGATAGATAGATAAATAAATTTGTCCTCGATATAAAAATGTCAAAAATCAATAGGTATATTATTTTTGTTTGTGTGAGTTTACAATTAATTTGTCATTTTATCTATGTATCAGACTAAATTTTAATTGAATAATAAATGCATAAAACTGAAAAGGTATGTTTGAACATTATTTTAAGAATTGCATAAAAAATAAAAACACTATTTTAAGAATTAAGATAGAAATGAAATACTTGAACAGAAAGACAACAAAAGTTTGTCAAAAAGAAAGAAAGACAACCAAATTAATCTTTTGTTAACTCCTAGATTTTGTGATTATCATATCATATGATATAGTACAATACTTGATTGGATTTGGCAGCGCAATATGAGTAATAGGATACAATTTGCGCGTCTCATAGAGCGTGTTAGTGAATTGAATTAATGGGTCATAGCTACAAGTATTGATCTTTGATAGCTAAGTTTGCCAATTTTATATTTGCAATTCCAAAAAGGTACAAACATGACACAAGGTGTTGAATAAGAAAATAGAGAAAAAAACATACAAGAATAGGTAAAAAATTACAATCAAACAACCTCAGCCATGGGTCTAACTGTCTTTTTCCCCCACTCTCTCTCCATGGCTTGCCTGCCTGCCCTAAGGGTTCGTTTGGTTCGGGAGTTTTGGAGGGAAGGGGAGGGGAGGGGAGGTAATGTTTTAAATTTTTATGTTTGGTTCAATTTTTTTATGAGGGGGAGGAGAGGAGGGGAGGGGAGGGAATATAGAGCTATTTTTGCTTCCCCAAATTGGGGGGATTTGGAGGGGAGGGAAGGGAAACCTAAATATAATCTAATATATTGATATAATTATCCTTAATTAATTTGTTTTTTTTTAACAAACTCTCGATTAATTTGTTAAAATCCTAAATTATCTTTATTCGAATATTAAAAGTTTATCAACAAAAAAAAAACTGAATATTAAGAGTTTATCTTATATTTTCTTTGCTATTATATATAACTTATATCGTATTAATACCTCACCTCCCATCCCCTTCCCTCGTTTGAACCAAACACGTATTTAATTAAAATACCTCCCCTCCTCTCCCCTTCCTTCCCCTCCCCTCCATTAAATTCCCTCCCCTCCCCTCCCCTCCCTTCCGTTTGAACCAAACAGACCCCAACTGAAAACGAGTGCAAGCAACGTGTGGCCTACTTCTGTATATATTTGCTAATAATATTGTAGTAATTAATTAATTTACAAATACAAAAATGGAAAAGTAACTTTACTCAAATTGCAATTAGTAATAGTACTTTTTTGTTGAAATTTTAGGTATATATCTCATGGAAAATGCTAAATAGTATACCCGGTGTACTGTTTAGTATAACTCATATCTTATTTAGCTGGTATATTTTTTAAGGTGAATAATTCTTATAGGTTCATAAATAATATTTGAAGACGTATCAAAATTATCTACCTCAATAGTATATCGTATATATTAAAATACAATGTGTAAATGTTCACCTAATTTTTTACTCTCAGTGTAAGAACTATTTGCTTGGAGAATGCTACAGAACAAATTATCGACGAAAGACAACTTGAGTCGGCGCGGTGTAACTCTTGAAACTGGGGTGTTGTGCTCAGGAGGATGTGGAATGGTTGAAGATGTGGATCACCTAATATTAGGTTGTACGGGGGTTCAAGGCTTTTGGAGCAAAATTGTAGCTTGGTTGGGTGTTTGTGGCCCTCTCCCTAATGTAGTCACGGAGCATGCAACTGAATTTTGTAATGTTTTTCGTTTTGGTTAAGAAGCGGGAATGAGATTACAAGTAATTTGGTTGACCAGCTGTTGGTACATTTGGAAAGAACGAAACAATATGGTGTTCGCTCTTAAAAACACTTCTATCAATGCATTGGTTGACAAAGCAAAAGTCTTATCCTGGTGGTGGCTGAAGTCGTGGAAGAAGACATTTAATTATTTGTTACCAATGTGGCTAACTAATCCTTTGACTTGTTTAGGAATTACCAATAGGTATCTTGTTGTTTGAGGTGATTTGGAACATTCTTGTAATTTTGCTACCTTAGGCACACCTTGTGCTTAATTTTTAATATAATTCAGTTGGCTTATTCAAAAAAAAAACTATTCAGAAATATTTAATATTTTTAAGTTTGGAATATTTATTCTATATCTATCTATAGATACAGATACTGAATATGATATAAACATTTATATGTTGAACTGATAATTCTATATGCATCTTTATAAATTGGCTATTCCTCTACTAGAGAGGGGGTAGAAAAGATCGTAAGGTACCTTTTTGTAACAGTTGGGGTGAGTTTTTTCGTTCAATTGGTAGTCGGAATGGATTGAACATGTACTTAACCCAGGGTACATGGTTCGATTTCCACGGAAGGCAAAAACTCTACTAGAGAGTGAGTAGAGAAGATCGTGAAGTACAACGCCAAGATTGCCTACTAAATACGTAGAAAAAGTCGGGTCCGTACTGTTACAATACCCCATGATCTTCTCTAACCTCCCTCTCTAGTAGAGTTTTTGTCTTTCGTGGGAATCGAACCATATACCCTGGGTTAAGTACATGTTCAATCAATTTCCACTACCAAGAGGTAGAGAAGATTGTGATCAATACAGTCGGGATGGGCCCGAATTGTTACAAGTGACAATTTTTTTTCCTATGAGTTTTGACACTTAATTCAAGACATTGACTAAGCTGATGAGACTCATGTTAACTCTTGTCTAATCCTGAATTTAGGTATGCATTTTTTATGTATACATTTTTTCTCAATATATTATTTTTTATTAATATTAACAATTTGTATTAGAATAAAATGTCAACATTAATGTATATACACAATTATTTTTTCTTTTTCTTCGATATTTTCATTAATTCAAGTTCCACCGATCAGGCCCAGCCTGCACACATGTGTAGTGTGTGCATCGGCATCGGACTTCCAAATTATTTAAGCCTCGATTTAAAATTTTGAGGTATTATAATATTAGTTATATATTATTTATACTTATAAAATATCATATGTGTATTAATAGATTAATTTTGAAATTCTAAAATAATATTTATATATTTGTTAACGTTAATAAAATATCATATGAGTATCAATAGATTAGTTATCTAAACTCATAAATATAGTTGCAGTACATTTTAATCTTTACATAAATTTTAATTTTAGATTATGATGTCTCTTTTTGACGTTATATATAATGATAATTAAATTTTTATGTGTTTCTTATGTATAATTTAAATGGAGAATGATTTTTTAATTGTTTTGTATTGTTTTATTAGGGTATATTTTTAATATTTAAACAGGGCCTCCAAATAATCAGAGATGGTCCTAAAAAAAAATAAAAATTAAAGAGGACTGTAGCTCTAGTTCAACTTATATATTACACATGAAGTGCTAGACTATTATAATAATTTAGTCTAATAACTTCAAGATATTAGTAAGTTCAAATCATATAAATGAATAAATAATAATAATTTTTTAACAAAAATAAAATTAATATTGGTCAACTAACTTATGTGGAATGTGTCTTAGTGTATATTAGTAAAATTTATACATAAAATATTTGGCAAGTACAACTCAATTAAAAATCATAAAGATACTAATATAAAGTATAAATAAGAATATAATTAAGCCGACTCAAATACCCCATCTTTTTTTTCTCTCTATATAAAGCATAAACTTCCTTTCTCTCTCTTTCTCCCTTTTTGTAATTGGGAAATTTAGTTCCTTCTTCTCTCTTACCTCACTCATCACATTTTCTTCTTCTTCTTTTTTCTGATCCTTAGCCTTTCCGCATCTCTCTCTCTCTCTCTCTCTCACTCTCACAACTTCCAAATTCCCCTTTTGTTTTTCCTTTCTCTCTTCTATCATCATCACATAAACAACTCTGTGATTCTGTATTAATTCCAGCATCACACCATAAAAATGGTGGATCATCAAACCGTTTGCTGCATGTGTGGTGACGTTGGTTTTCCTGACAAGCTTTTCCGTTGCAACAAATGCCGCCATCGCTTCCAACACTCGTATGTATTATTATTATTATTACTTTCTTCATCTTCATCTTCATCATCATCTTTTATCATACCCATATCATACTCATACTTGGAAGAAAAAATTATTATTAATAACGGTGATATTAATGATCATTTTAACGTATTTTATATAAGATTTATACTCTATTTTTTTATTTTTATCATTAATTTAATCTGATTCGTAGGTCAGTTCTAAAATAAGATTTGAATTCTATGTCTTATTATGGTTACAAAATCAAACTCTTACTAGTAAACTGAAAAACTCAATTTTTCATTATCATATGTTGATAACATAACCATATTTTAATTGTAAAGGTATAAAGCCACTATACCATTAATTATTTTTATATCAATATTTTATATGTTTATAACTTCATATAGTATATAGTATATTATTTATGTTATTATTATTTTATTAGGTGTGATTTAATCTTAAAATTTTGATTTTATTGTTTTTTTAAATTTTGTTTTTCAGGTATTGTAGCAACTACTATGGAGAACTAGCGGAGATAGAACAGTGTGATTGGTGTCAAAGTGAAGAGAAGAATTCAAGACATATTGTTTCCAATTCAAAGAAACCGGTGACGGAGATTGTCGCGACAACCAACCGTCCAGACGGTGAGAAAATTATGAAACAACATGATCGTGAAGAGAGTGGCTCCGATAAAGGGAAGAGTCCTTCGCCATCACCACGAACCGCCACGCGTAGGTACAAGCTTCTCAAGGATGTAATGTGTTAGATATCATCGAAATCGTGAACAAGAAGAAGATGAAGATGAAGACGACGATGAAAAATAATAGGTGACTTTTGTGTTAAGAAGATGTGTATTGTGTGTGTCTATAATGTGTAGTGTGTTTGCAACAAATTAAAGAGTGTGTGTTTATTTTGAGTGTTCTTCTCAACTTCTCTTGTTATGAGTGGCTTTTCAGCAAGTTGTGAATAATAAAACTATGTAACTTTCAATCTATGTCATAAGTTTCAAGCTCTTATCTTCACTTTCTTTCTATTTGCCCAATTATTACTTTTTTTTTCTTCAATCAAATAGTTTATGGTTGCATATATATTTTATCCACAAATAGGTTCCACAAATAACAATCTAGCTATATGATTTTTCATTATATATAGTTTCATTTATTTAAAATATTTTGATGGTAATGCATGATACACATGAATGACATGAAATAGGTTTCGTGCATGAGAAATAATGTAAAATAAATATTTTATTGTAATTCAACTCCAAGAAGCAAAAGGTTAATTAAATTTACATAAACAATAGTTTTTAAATTTTATTTTATATGGTAAAAAAATGTAATACTAATTTGTTTTTTTTTTGTCTTATAAAATAGTACTAATAAAATAGCTTGAATTTCTTGGGTTAAGTGAATGCATGAGTTTTCTTTTGGGTGAAGATATCATAGTACCAGAATCCTGCCCCTTATAACACTTTGCAGATTCATTGAAGGCCTTTAATTGCTAGGCCCTCTCTATTATTGTTCAATGTCAAAGAAATTGAAGTGCTTCTTTAATTGGAAGTGGAGGACTTTCACCACGTAAGTTATTATCCCTTCATTCTCTCTCACTATCTCTCCTTAATTTTTATTCATATTTTTATATAATAAATTAATAAAACATAACCTAGGTGCTCCGCAATCTCAAGAACCATATAATATCTTTAAATTATAGGTCAAAGTCTACTCATAACATTTTCTTGCATGTCTTATGTTCTTTTACTATTAATTTATTATTATAGATGAGATTAATTTATTATTATAGATAAGATCGAAACATAACTAACTGAAATTAATTACTTTAGCAACATTAATAAGAAGTTGATTCATATTCTGTAATGATTGTGTTTAATTGTTGAACTCGGTGTTAAAAATTAATCGGCAAAGAATTTGTAATAACATCTACCAATATTTTGAACTTTAAAATTTGTCTTAATTCTAATAATATCTCGATACAAATTGAATTTGGATAATTTTTTTTCTCTAATTTTCTCTCTCATAACTCTTCATCTTTTTTAATCTCACTTTTTCTAGATTATATTATTACTTTTTAATGAAAAAAATAATGAGATTAAGAGAGATAGAAAATACAAGAAGAATAATTAAAAGAGAAGAGAAAGAGAGGATCTTGTTTCTAACCCACCTAATTAATCAACTCTTATTGAAAAATAAAAATAGATAAAAAAAAAAAAGAAAATGTGAGTGGAAAAGTTTTTACAAGACTTGATGAAGTACTTGAGTTTCTAGTTGAGGTGGTTGTTTATAGACCATACATTTATGTCTTGTGTGATATTTTTATCACAAAATTGTTTGTACAGTGTTGACCCTTAGTTTGTGAATTTTCTTCAAAGTACACAATGACAAGGCCTCTCCTTCAGTCCTGTTCTACCCATTTATTAGAAACCAACAAAGACTTTCTCATTGGGCTTATGAAAATGGACAATTATTATTTTCACCTTTTTCATTTTTTTAGTATTAATTTCACCTAATTTTTTTTTACTTAGATAAAATCTCTCTCTTTCATGTTTCAACCATATGGTATTCCTTTGTCTTACTTTCATGTATGCTTCCTTCCACGTTGGGGACCTTATGAAGTGACAACAAAGAAATGAAATCAATGTGCCAGTAAACATATACATAGGCCAAATCTTCTACAGTTCATAAGTGAAATAAAAGGAAAAAAAGAGAGATAGACAATTAGAGATCTCCCAAATGTGTCCTAACAATTTTAGATTGAGTCGTTTTCAACTAACCACTATATTTGCAATAATTATTTTTATTGGAAACTATCCCTCTCTCTTTTAGATATGCATCATGTTGTCACGTGTTTAAGTATGAGACTGTTTTTTTTTTTTTAATAAGCCAAATAAGTATGAGATTGTAGGTTAATACATCGACTACGAACGTTTAGAATGAGCTATATATACATATAAGAGTGAATGATTCATATATGTAGTGTCTTAATTAATGTTTCGAATAAAGATGTAATGTGTTGATTCAGAATTCGGCCACGAATCAAGTAAAATTTGGTCAAGAATTGTTCTCATAAAAAATTGAATTCCGATTCTCTTGAACGGTTTGTTCTAGAAAGAGTTCATTAACCACTTGAACTCAATGTCTTTGTTATATTAAAATCTACATTGATCCTAGATCATTGACATACTGTTGTTTCCGACAATCCCATGTACCCCCAACAAAAAATTATCAGAGTCTGGTTTGACTTGATGCAACTAATTTCTTAAGTCGAATTTCCACCATCTTTTCTATGGACTAAGTAATCCACTATTTTGTTGCAAAACTATGTGCTAGGTTATATGCTTACAATATGTTAAACCATGTTAGTTATCACTCTCTATTACATCATAAATTATTTCTATTCATATACATGGTCTTGTCTTGTCTCTAATTCATGTGAACCTAATTTAGGGGTTAAGTCAATTAACATGTTATATAAAAAAACACATGATGACCCCATTAGTGGTCTCCTTTGTGTATATTCACTACACTTTCCTTTCTTTCTAATCCATCAACAAGATGAGTCACATGCTTGCTTGGCTTCCCTTCATCCCCTCTACCTTTCCTTGTCTAACTTACAAGCTACTTTCCAAATGTAGGATCTAACACATATTAATGCATGCAATAATGCTTATTCCACATGCAAAGTTCTGAGTCATTTTTTTCATTCTTCAATGTCATCATTTAAATCAATACCAACCGCATATTAATTAACTATTAAAGGTAACTTCTCATATATATAATATTTTTAATTCTTTACACTTTTTTTGGCAAACACCAAAAAAGCTATTATAGTATTATTCAATTAATAAAATAGTTTTATTTTTTATCTTTTTAGACACATGATGCAACTACCTAGCTAGTTTTATGAAGCATTCATAACCTTTTGAATCTTTTTCTGTACAGATGTTTGTCTCAACTTTCCCATACCTTTGATTTCTCTTTCTTTGTATGGGTGGCAGTTTTTTGCTGGTTAGACTCGGATATCTATGATGCCATATGGTTTTTTTTTATTTTTATAAGCAAATGTTAGGGATTAGATAACACGCAATAATTACGTCACACAGTTATTGCTTCTAACTATTCAATTTGCAATTGATAGCCAAAATTGTTTATAGTTAATTTTATAATTGTGCCATTTGAACTGTCTAATTTAAAATAGACAATTTAGATCTATAATAGCATGGAACCACATGTTATTTCTACATCGGCAAATTCAGATACAAATGTTGGTGGTTAATTTTTTACAATTGCATTGTGGGTCAAGCTCAAAACCTTGAGACATGATTCTCTCCTGTACATAATCCTCTCCAGTCCAACTACAACTCTTAGATTGAAAATAATAAAATTTTAAAAAATTAAAAAACAAAATTTTAAGGGCTGAGATGCAACTTTTCCTTCTCCAGTGCAATATGCACGGGAGGGAATCCTTTCTCCAAAACCTTCGTCATATTATTTTCCTTTATCATACACCACTGGACAACACCTTTTAAAAAGATGACAGATGGTTTTCGTCTAATAGTGTGTAAGATTTTGTGCTAAAAAATGTTGCAAATACTTGAATAAAAAAATAATGAAGACGACAATGACGATATTGAACAATTAAAATCTAAATTGAGAGAAGATATGAACACTCTAAGGTTTAGGTTTGATTCATCGTAACTAATTTTATTTTCTATAAATTGAATGCGATTAATCGAGATAGTGTCATGAAGGCCCTTTAGGATACTTTGTAATCATTCGAAATGAATTATATGGTCACATGAAATTTATCGATGTGCAAAATGGCAATGGTGCAAATACTTGAATAAGAAGATATGAACACGCTAAGGTTTAGGTTTGTTTCATCGCCACTAATTTTATTTTGTATAAATTGGATTGGATGTAATTAATAGAGATAGTGTCATGAAGCCCCTTTAGATACTTTGTAATTCTATGAATTACACGGTCACATAATGTTTATCCATCAATTATCTACTTACAATATATTAAAAGAAACTACTACTAAAAAACCAAATTTGTCCATATCAAGTTTATAATATTTCAGAATTTATGCCCTTAAATGTAATTTTAACTCTAAACTAAAAAAAAAATTTAAAAAAAAAAGGAAAAAAAGAAGATAAGCATAAAAGAAACATTCCCATATAAATAGCATCATAAACCACATCTTTAACAAACAAAAAAAACACAAAACAAAAATAGAAACAAAAGAAGATAAGTATCAAATAAATCTTCCCATAAAAGTTTAATTAAAATAAATCTACACATAAAAATATGAACAAAAATCACTATAAAAGATACGCTTCAAAAATAGTAATTTTTTTTTAATGAAAAAATAGTAACTCGATCTAACATATAAAAACTTATATATATAAAATAAAAATAGAATAATCTAATAAAAGAATATACTTAATTATGAGCTTAAAAATAAAAGAACAGAAAAATAGAAACAAAAACACATTTGACCCGTTTGGATTGACTTATTTATGAGTTTATGCGAAATAACTTATGCAAATAAATAAGTTTTTATGTATTATTATAAGTTTTTTAAGGTAGTTCATGAAAACAATTTATAACGATATAATTTTTATTAATGAAAACTTATGAATTAACATGCGTAAAAAAAACTTATGAATCAACATAAAAGTTTATTTATAAATTATAACCATAAACTATTTTCATAAGCTTAAAAATAAGCCAAATTCAAACAAGCCCGATATATTAAAAGGTATTACTACTAAAAATTCTAATTTGTCCTCATCAATTCTTAAAAATATTTCAAATCTTCTATTTTGTAATTTTTTTTTTTTAATTTAATATATTATTATATAATAATTAAATTCTACTCTATTTTTATTATAAAAAAATCTACTCTATTTTTGTTTACTCTTATATAAAAAAATACAGAAGAAGTGCATTATTGATGAATATATATTATAATAACTAGTTTTGAGACCCGTGCATTCGCACGGGTCTATTGATTTTTATTTATAAATTATTTTTAAATTATAAATGATGTCATTATGTTAATTTTTTGTAAAATATATTAAATTAAGTCATTTTTTTATTAAAGTAATTGTCCCGTATATGATTTTTGTGTAATAAATTATAATTAATAATAAAAAATATTTACTATTCAATTTCTTTTTCTTATTATAGCAATTATATTCGTGTATGATTAAATTTTTTTTATTAAAGCAATTGTCCCGTATATGATTAAAAAAATTGATTAAAGCAATTGTCTCGTGTATGATTACTTTTTTTTTATTAAAGCAATTGTCTCGTGTGTGATTAATTTTTTTTATTAAAGCAATTGTCTCATGTATGATTAAATATTTTTTATTAAACTCTAACAAAAAAAAATTTATTAAAGCAATTGTCCCGTGTATGATTAAATTTTTTTATTAAAGCAATTGTCTCATGTATGATTAATTTTTTTTATTAAACTCTATAAAAAAAATTATTAAAGCAATTGCCCCGTGTATGATTAATTTTTTTATTAAAGCAATTGTCCCGTGTATGATTAAATTTTTTTTATTAAAGCAATTGTCCCATGTATGATTAAATTTTTTTTATTAAAGCAATTGTCTCGTGTATGATTAATACTTTTTATTAGAACAATTGTCTCGTGTATATTTTTTATATATTAGTGATCAACACTTTCTTTTTTTTTTGACAAAATTATTGATCAACACTTGTCCCGTGATGTTTTAAGTATAAAGACAAATATTTATCCCGTAACTATTATAATATATATTCATCAATAATGCACTTCTTCTGTATTTTTTATATAAGAGTAAACAAAAATAGAGTACATTTTTTTATAATAAAGATATAGTAGAATTTAACTATTATATAATAATATATTAAATTAAAAAATATAATTTTTTTTACGAAACAGAAGATTTGAAATATTTTTAAGAATTGATGATGATAAATTTGAATTTTTAGTAGTAATACATTTTAATATATTGGACCGGTTTGAATTTGGCTTATTTTTAAGCTTATGAAAATAGTTTATGGTTATAATTTATAAATAAACTTTTATGTTAATTCATAAGTTTTTTTTACGCATGTTAATTCGTAAGTTCTCACTAACAAAAATTATATATCTTTATAAATTGTTTTCATGAACTACATTAAAAAACTTATAATAATACATAAAACTTATTTATTTGCATAAGTTATTTCGTATAAACTCATAAATAAGTCAATCCAAACGGGTCAATTGTGTTTTTGTTTCTATTTTTCTGTTATTTTATTTTTAAACTCATAAATAAGTTTTTTTTTATTAGGTTATTATATTTGTATTTTTTATATATAAGTTTTTATATGTTAGATTGAGTTACTATTTTTTCATTAAAAAAAAAAGTTACTATTTTTGAAACGTATACTCCCTCCGGTCCTATATATAAGAGAAGTTTTACTTTTTAGGTTCATTGTAAAATGAATGTATCTAGACTATAATATTGTCTAGATACGTTCATATTACAATGAACCTAAAAAGTAAAACTTCTCTTATATATAGGACCGGAGGGAGTATTTTATAGTGATTTTTGTTCATATTTTTATGTGTAAATTTAATTTAATTAAATTTTTATGGGAAGATTTATTTGATGCTTATCTTCTTTTTTCCATATTTTTGTTTTGTGTTTTTTGTTTGTTTAGAGATGTGGTTTCTTATGCTATTTTTATGGGAAGATTTCTTTTATGCTTATCTTTCTTTTTTATTTTTTTGTATTTTTTTTTAGTTTAAAGTTAAAATTACATTTAAGGACGTAAAACTTGGAATACCGTTAAAAGTAATAAGGACAAACTTGGTTTTTTAATAGTAGTTTCTTTTAATATATTGTAAGTAGATTACGGGGTGAATATTTGTCATTATACTTAAAACATCACAGGACAAATGTCGATCAATAATTTTGTGAAAAAAAAACGAAAGTGTTGATCACTAATATATAAAAAATCAAACACGGGAAAATTGTCCTAATAAAAAAAATTTAATCATATAGGGGACAATTGCTTTAATAAAAAAATTTTAATCATATACGGGACAATTGCTTTACTAAAAAAAATTTAATCATACACGGGACAATTGCTTTAATAAAAAAAATTAATCATACACGGGACAATTGCTTTAATAAAAAAAATTTAATCATACACGGGACAACTGCTTTAATAAAAAAAATTAATCATACACGGGATAATTACTTTAATAAAAAAATTTTAATCATACACGGGACAATTGTTTTAATAAAAAAAATTAATCATACACGGAACAATTGCTTTAATAAAAAAAATTGAATAGTAAATATTTTTTATTATTAATTATAATTTATTACACAAAAATCATACACGGGGCAATTAATTTAATAAAAAAATGACTTAATTTAATATATTTTACAAAAAATAACAGAATGATGTCATTTATAATTTAACAATAATTTATAAATAAAAGTCAATAGACCCGTGCGAATGCACGGGTCTCAAAACTAGTATTTTATAAAATAAAGTTCTCTCAATTAGTTATACATAATTTCAGCAGAAATTTAGCTCCTATAATTATTATTTCTGTGTTTTGTTTCTATGAATAGAGTGCTCTTTTTATAGAGAAAAACATACAAATAACTTGAAGAAAGGAAATAACATTTTGTATGTTTCAACATAGGCAGTCTGTAAGCATATACTTACTTATTCTTTTTCTATTTGTTTGGTGTTGGTGGCTGGTTTGTTGCAGTTCAAGAATAATGTTTCCCTCCGTCAAAACTCTGTCGTTGATTTCTTTCCCCTAGTCTTCGCCGACAATCATGCAATCAGATCGCAAATGTAGACTTTTTGCTTATACCAGAAGCTTCCGGCGGTCTCCAACGAGCTAGATGCTTTGGTGGGTTGCAGTTTGCTCATATCTGTGTGGAGTGTGTTTAGTTGTTGGCGTTGTTTCTTTTGGTTAGGAAGGGACAAGTTAGGCAATGGTGTTTTATGTGGGAGATGTTTCTATGTTGCTTCACTTCAGTTTTATTGTTCCGTTCTGGATTAAGGTGATAGTGTGTCATTGTAAAGGTGGATTTAGGTGGTTGTTCGTTGTACTTTTAATTTGATTGGTTAAAGTGTTTCCATCACTTTGCCTTTCGTTGTATGTTTCTGACGATTCCTTATACTTCTTGTTAAGGGAATTTGTCCATTAATAAAATTTTGCCGATTCAAAAAAAAAAAAATTACAAAGTATAAAATGGCAAAAGTTTGTATTAACTTGAAGAAAGTATGTATTGTTCACCCATGATTTTGATAATAACAAAGTGTTATAGTTTAGATGATAACAAATGTAGACCAATTTGTACAAGGCCACTCATTTCCAAGACATAGTGAGAGACAACGACCAAACGGAAAGGTCACGTTGCTCCATTGATAGTAAGATCATGGTTGCTCCATTGATAGTAAGATCATGAACAAGGGAGGAACACCAAATACCAAAACTAGCAAAATCTAAAGGCATGTTGGTTTCATGAGAAGTTATTTAGATCATAATATATACTAATCAAGTTGTTTTCGGTACATTTTGAATTGATATAGAATTATTATTGCAAATCCTCTCTTTGAGAGTTAAAATCCTAGAACCATGATTTTGTATCATATTGATACAAACTCAAACCTTTTGTAATGGGCTGCATAAGATTAACTACATGCAATCATTAGTTTGTCGTTTTCCGCTGTCTAAAAACTAAAAATAAAAATCTAACCAAACCAAACCCTCTCGATTTTCATCGGTTGGTTTTTAAACCGAACCATCAAAAATTGGTTTTTATGGGGTACTGAAATATAAATCCATATATATGCAATAGGATGTTTGTCAGGTGGTAAAATTAGATTTTCCGTGTCTGATTATGTTGTAAAGAAAATATATCTTGATTCATATTGAGGAAAAAATCCATAATCTTTTTTTTCCAATATATTTTAATGATAACAAACTAAATTGATCACTTAAGATCATTCATTATTATGGTGTCTTGTTATCTAATCTATTTTTTTTTTTTTTAATTGTTCCTAAGGACAAGGATTAGTACTTCAAATCATTAAAATTATCTAAAGAAACAAGGGGTCTTTATCATATTAGATTTGAATTAAGAACAGCTAATTAGCGTCCAAATTCAATGCAACTTAGCATGTATAGAGACATCACACATCAATTCATAATCAAGCTAACATTACACACTCAAAATGGTTCACAATGAAAAATTTATGACTATACATTTAAAGCTACAACACATTTTTCTTGTAATTTCAAAGAATCAGATATTTTTAAAGCAAAACAATTACACTCAAGCTCATATATACGTTATACATTTTTATAAAAATATTTTAACTGTATAACAACCATACTCTATTAGTGAGATCATAATCACTACATCAATCTTTGTATCAGTTTAGTTCTAAGCACCTTTGAGCTTTCTTGGGCTAAGGAAAAATTAGTTGTGTGTTAGAAATTTGGAGAGGTTGTGATAAACATGGATATTTGTTGAGGCATAGAGAATACAGAATAAAGGCCGGTTGGCGAAAAGTTGAAGGTGCAATATTTGAGAGGGTATCTCAAACGCCATATTAGAAAATTTCATAAGTTATACGAAAATTTAACTAAGACACAATATTGGATGAACCAGTATAACTATATATTGTGTGTCATATTCTTCTATCTCTTCTTTTTATTTTGCTTAGACACATATACAATCATAAACAAACATCATATCTCAGTTGATTTCATCCTCAGAAAAACTAACAACACTAATTACTAATATCGACGATCAAGAATAAAATAAAAAGACAAATTTCATATCTTTGTTCGTTAATTCAATCTTTTAGTAGTGTATAAAATAAAATTACATCTTATCTTTTTTTTTATATTTTATATATACAAAAGATAAAAGATTGTGAACTATTTTAAATCTCAACTAACACGCTTTAAGCCGGATTTTCTTTACGATGCGATGCTATTATGTATAATGAGATGAGATGAGAAATATTCAATATCAATCTTCTAAAAAGTAAAAACAAAAGAAGAAATATTCAATATCAAGCGTCAATGACAATTGAAAAATGACAAACATAAAATTTGTGGGCTGAAAGAAAATAGTCTCGAATATATATAGATAACACGTGGATAGCATATGATCATGATAAATGGATAGCAATATTATAGAAAAACGTCAACTCTTGGCACTTGAAACCTTTGGTGTTAATTTGTTTAATATGGAAGGAAACGACCACCACAAAATATATTGTATTTTACTAATACCTGTTTGATCCTCGATTTCTAAAAGATTACCACTAAGTGTTATTATTATATATTTGAAATAATTGACTCGTTTTCCATATTTTATATATAAATTCAAATATGCATATGATGGCGCATATATATGTAATAGTGTCGTGGGTAGAGACATTTTTTTTTTTATAAGCAAAAATTGTATTATAAGGAGTACAAGGGGTACTCAACCCTTACAATACAAAGAAAATCTCACTCTATATGCTTTGAAGGCAATGTAGAGGATTTATACACCAAGCCGAATACGAAAAATTAGCATTATGCCCTACACGACCTATAAGCCAAAACCATGAAATATATTTTATTTGATCGACTAGAGTAGTTATATTCACAACATCCCCTCTAAATAAAATATTATTGCGCAAAGTGGGTAGAGACATTGATGTTTGTATAAAAGTGGCATTAAATTTACTACACAAGGTGGTCAATGTCATGATTTTATCATTTGCATGTTCCTATGTGTACTCTGCTCGTACAAGGTAGGGATGATATATAGAAGAAAAAGATACGAGAGATAGTGATCTATAGCTAGAAAGGGGTCATCTAGGTTATATAGCCCGACGAAATTTGTACCACATATTGTCATTAATTGTGTTTTCTTTATATATATAGATAGATAGAGTGGGGGTGGGGGGGTGAGTCGGGTGAGTCCAACTGTCCAAGTGTACAACCAATAATTTGTGAACATTATTATATGATTGCACTTAATTGTGAACTTCAATGTTTTAAAATCATGTTATGTTAAGAATACCATTTGTGTCTATTGTGCGCAAGCATTTCATATCGCGCACAATGTGTGACTTGAAAAGTTAATCACAATATTCAAATATCAACGTTAATGATTGATTGTCCACACTAATCGATTTTTCATTATCCACCTTCTCTTTCTCATTTTCAACTATCTCACTTCTCTTCTGTTTCTCCTAAGCTTGAGGTGAAGAATTATAGTCTAAGAAGGTTGAATCAGAGAACCAAGAGGATGTTCTATAAATTTGAATGCTTTAATTTAAAAAGGTCATAATTCCAAATAAATAAAGACGCACAAAACATATACATTTTTTAATATTTTTTGTTTTTTCTGTGTGCACCTAAGCCTTTCCGTTACTTTTATAGGGAATAAAAATAAGAATGGGTGCTGAAACAAAGTAGTAATTTTCTTAGAGACATGGTTTAGTAAGAGCTTCACGGATAATAATTACCTTATAAAAAGCTAGAATCCCTGTATAACTACTTTAAAAGAATAACTTTGTTAATTTCGTTTAATACCTTGTAAACCTTAATCAAAAGAAAATAACTACTCACTTGTTTAACGATTTGTCTTACATTATCTACTATGGCACTTAGCCATGACACCGATTAATTTTTCCAACATGTAGCAACGAAGCATACAGTTATCTATGGGTCGAATTGATAATTTTCCTACTTTCATAGCATAGATATTGAAGTGTTGTCTTTACTCTTTATCATCAACATTGTGTAAAACCATCCAGTTGCTGCTTTCAATATTTGAAATAATTTACCATTGAAGATAGATATAAAAAATGAGGAAAAAACAGAACAGTGAAGCAGAAAAAGATATAGCTCATTTTATGGCCAAGTCTTTGCAGATATTAATTAGGCAAAGTTTTGCAGCCTTTATTCTTATGGCCAAGTCTTTGCAGATATTAATTAGGCAAAGTTTTGCAGCCTTTATTCTCAGTTCATGTGATCAGTGTATTGCCTGATCTCGTTGGAACTGAGCAACATGGTCGCAGATTTGATACAACTGCGAAATAATTCCAACACTAAAAGATTTCATTCAACTAAGTTATACAGGTGTTTATAAGTGAAATTTCATTCACTGTTGGGCTGTGTATATTGGAAAGGGGAAAAAAATCAATTGAGTTAAGGTATACAGCATCAATGCATTTTTCTTGTTTCAAATTTTTCCTATAATTCCTTTCTACTCTGTACGATGCATCCCCTCTTGCAAACATAACAAATCAAAGGATGCATCTAGATAAAAGGGAGGGTATGACGAATTGACGATAGGATATGATGATCATCAGAAAACTTGTACATTCAATTAGAGCATGCCGAAGTAAAGGTTCTCAAACGGAGATGCCATAGTTGCTAATTTTAGAGACCTCCTTGGCCAAGGAATTCTTTTCCCGCTTTGCCTCAGAAGCAAGTTTGGAAACCTGTAATCCACAGAATGAATGATCAGATAAATAACATAAGCAAAAATCTTTTAAATTCTTACAAGGCCATTTTCGGATAAATAGCATAAAGCGCTTATCATAAAAGTGCTTATGTATATGTCTTTTCTATAAGAAAGAACTAAGTCAAATAGTTTCATTGCAGAATAGGAGACAGGTCATGATCTAGATACCATGTTGAAATTATGGGATCTAGATAAAAGCAGAGAAATAATATGAACTTTGAATACTATTGACCAAGAACAGCGCCCCTATTTATAGAGATATAAGACTTCTAATCTTAATTAAATATGGAAACAAATCATGGTGATAACTAGGAAATATGGAAAATAATCTTGAGGGATAATCTAAGATACTCTGAGATTATAAAATGATCCTACAAGATAAACCAAGATACTTTAATATGATATCAAGATATTATAAGATATTTTCTTATATTCTAAAGACAATAGATACTTAGTAGTCTATACTATAGCCATTTAGAAAAATAGAAACTACATCTTTCATGATGCCATTTAATGGGTTAACCCTTAAAAAAATTCATCTCATTCGTTCACATCAAGTGTCTGATTCCGGAGGCTGGTGAAATTAGCCAAAAATCAACAAGCCTATTATTTATCATAGCTAGTCATTATTCCATGTTATGGGTGTTAAGAAAAATAGAAATTGTATCTTTCATGATGTCATTTACTGGGTTAACCCTTGAAAATCTTAATCTCATTATATACAATGACAGATGGGATTTGAAATTACACCAACAAATTACCTGTGACCGAAAGTGAGATGCTTCTCTTTTAGGGAGTTCTCCAAGGATATCTTTTAAACCTATTGTACCAAACCAAAAATAAGCCAACTTATCAAAAGCACAAGGTCCCATTGCCAACTTATTGCATTGGAAGGCACTAGCTTTTCGTAATTACAGAAAATATATTTTGCATACCTCCTGCCCGTCTTTCAATTTTATATGCAGACTGAATCACATTTCGGATTTGCTTTCCTGCATCTCTGTCATAAATATAAATGCATATAAATCACAATTTTCAATGCATGAATACAAAACCAATGCTATGGCTTAACATCTGTAAGTTGCAAACCTGAGTTTTGTCCTTCCGTGTAAGAATTGTTCTTCTGCGTGTAATGCATTCTTCTGAAAACATTAAATAAATAAAAAATGCCATGACTAGTTAGATAGCAATCGAAATTCAGGGGTGACTCGAGTTTATAAATAAGTCAATCCCACCCAACAGTATCAAAAGGAAATAGCAAACCTACCTCCCGACAACAATCCTTAAATGTATCAATGTTTTCTTTAAAGCAACATGGATTGGTCATTGACTCCATAGAGATAGAAAATCAATGGATAACTAGTGTATATCTGTTATAAAATCATTAATCATGCACGGAACATAATTAACCATATATTTGAATTGTGTTACCCATCTAAATGGTATTGGAATTTGCAGGGTAAACAAGGCATTATATGGGTTAAAATAATCAACCTAAGCATGGTTTGGAAGGTTCACAAATTGTTCGTTGGATACTCAACCTCAAGGGGAGAGACAAGTAACAACAATGTTGGTATATGCAAATGATATTATTTGGACCGGAAATGATTGGAGGAGGAACAAGTCTTGAGTCAATGTTTAGCAAAGAAGTTTGAGATTAAACCTCTTGGGAGGTTAAAGTATTTTCTAAGAATTGAAGTGACACTCAAAGAAAGGTATTTTCATGTCTAAACAAAATTATATCACAAATTTGCTCCAGGAAACAGGTAAGGCAATTTTAAAACTGTAAATATACCTATAGATTACAGCCTGAAAATGAGTGATGCAGATAAAATTACAGTTGCGAATAAGACGTATCAAACAATTGGTTGGGAAATTAATCTATTTGTCTCAAACACAAACCACATTCAATAAGTGCCAAGAGCTCTCTAATTATGGTAAATCCTTCCTATTGATAATAAGGACCTTTTAAACTCCATTTGGATCTACCTCCCTAAGATGCAAGAACATGATCTGGTTGTATTCCCAATTCCAAATCCTCCCCCAAAAATTGTAGTAGTAGTTGGCCAATTGCTACTACAGCCTTGGTTTTGTTTGATCAGAGAAACATGGAAAACTGGGTGCTCATGGCAACCCTCGAAAAGCTTGAGCATGTAAACAGTTGGACTTTATCTTCTCCACAATTTCATAAGGTCCATCATATCTAGGACACAATTTCTAATTTATCCTCTAGGCTAAATTCCTAGGTTTGTAAAGATCACCACTTCCTTCAATGCTTAATGGCTTGAGCTTGCATCTTTGTCTTGGCTTTCAACAATCGTGTCTTTAACATATCTAACATGGATTGCATTTAGGTGTCAAACGTTAAACAAATTGGTTTACATCTCCCCATATAAAAGTTGGGAGAGCCTCAGCCTCCATAAAGAGGATGGGCTGTCTTAGTAGCAGAATGGTAACCTGTGATATACCAGAATACTGCCTACCTAGGCCACTTTGGCCCTTGTGGGGGGTCTAGCTTCTGTAACATATCTCAAACAAGAATGTGTTTGGCCTAGAATCTTTTGGGCTTGAAAGCCACAGATTAAAGAGGATCTTTAAGAGCTACTTATAAGTTACTAATACTAATATTTGGTACTTACAAATTTTATTTTTCTAATTTAAAAATTTTTATGGAAAAAACTCTAATCTTACTAAAATATGATAGAATCAATTGCAATTTGGTCCCTTGATTTTTTTACTAAATTTGGGATTTTGGTCTCCCTTCTAAATTAAAATTTGACAAAAGTTACATATATGAATGACATAAATGTCTTTGTATTATATAGTGCCAACATAGTTGAAATTCTTCGACCTACAGTGATGCTTTTACATGCCAAATTTTATCAAAAAAATGACCATCTATTATATATTTCAAAAACTTTTATATAAATATGATTAGTTGGTCCTGTTTTTCCTTTTAAGGAAAAGAGAAGCTTAAAATTTGGACCAAAGCACACTCAGAGTCTCCGCGCACTAAATCTAAAAGGAGCTAAGGAATACCCTATTCCTGTCTGATACTGTGGAAGTTGGGAATCCAGCATCCTTACTATTTCCCTAATAATTATCTCAACCATGTATTTTCTTGTGAAAGGGTGAGCCACAATTATAAACTGGGCATAAGTTTTCAGCCTATCCACCACCATTATAATATTATCAAACCTCAAAAGCCTTTGGCAGCCCGGCTATAACATCAATATCTACATCAAATCAAATCAAACCTGAGTAGATACCAAGCTCTCACCCTCCAACTACTCACACCTTCCGATAAGAGAGTTGCTACCCAGCTCTTCATTCAGGAACTCTTAAATGGATGTCCTGCATGGAAGTTGAGTAGGGTACCGAGCTCTGCCTCCCACCACTCACCTTCCAGATCAGCAGCTAGTTATTTTCCCTTCAAAGACTCCCGGATCTTTACTATTTTCCTCTCTATGTTTTGATCTTGAGCATCGCCTCGCCACTCTTTTCCCTCCTTTCACAGACTTTAGATGTTTGAGGGGTTCTGTAAAATTGTAACTGGAGCACACAGAGGAAGTGTGAAGTTTCTAGATTTATGAATGGACTGGAAGAAGAGATCATTGATTAGGATGACAGATATTTCTGAATTTTCATTCATCATTTATATCAATAAATGATAAGAACTTATATAGGTATTTTTATTCAACTAATTCTGATAGTTATATTAGTTATAGTACATTCTTCTGGTTATTATTTGACAAAAGCACTTAACATTGGCTAGCTGAGCTACTCGACTGTGTAAAATTTAGCACTGGTCATTTAACCAGATGTGTTTAATCTAGCAGAAACAATTTGACCATTATTTCTTATCTAAACATCATAGTTACTCACTTTACTCTGTTAATTTTCTTTACAGATATCAGAAATTCTCATCGCGCGAAATAACAAAAGCATGATAAAATACATAAAACTACTTAAAAAATGATATTTATGTTACCTCCATCTTTCCAACTTCAGATTTCAGAAGATCAATTGACTTCCGCAACTCAATAACTTCAGCACTGGCTTTAGAAATCAAAGACTGCATCAAAATATAATATCAAAGCCATAATACATGTAGTTATTATGCACCTCCACATGCACTTCTAATATAATCTAATAAAAAAATTTCAAAGAATAAATCAAGCTAAGCAGGTAAAGCTAGATGTGGCCATTTCCTAATAATGTTGAGGGTTTGAGTGGTTTGCATGGGGTTAAAGGGTACTGGTGTACTGCATTGATCTGTCTAGGATTATGGTAAGCTGGCCAAGCCATTAACACAGTTAATAAACCACGTACCATTGTATTTATGGTGATCAAAATGCAAATTTATTGAACACTTTTATTCCCCAGTATTTATACAGATTTGGATACATAAAAAATTCATATTTCATAATTAAGCTAACTCAAAATACTGCATCTTTGTTCCTGTTAAATAGATAGGTAAATAGGTAAATTAAATCTCCTCACCTCTTCACTAACAAAAAGTCGCTTAGCATTGTAGTACATGATCCGACGAGGCCCTGCAGCATAAGCAAAATTTTAAAAACTAATAAACAGTTATTGAACAAGTAGAACGAGATCAAAACATTGCCGCAAATGACAAAATTTGCAGTATAATATGACATTCTATATGGATTGGCCCAACACATAGTGGCAACAATCCCACTGTCCACTTGCAGGGAGAGGACCATTTGAAGCCAAAGTTTTGCTCTGTAACCCAACACAGGAAGTGGCCCTGAGAGGATTCAAACTTGAGACCTTGAGAGGAGCACACTCAAAGGTCCCAAACCTTCACCACCGGGCCAACCCATGTGGGTTACCGGATATGCTATCAGCAATTTATTGCATTCAAGTATGCAATACTTAATGAAAGTTACTAAACATAAAACAAATCTTACTTTTGAGGACCAGAAGCCCCAAGGAAGCAGTGGCTCCACAAGTAATTACTGGATGTGAAGCTGCAACCACTACACCCTCTGCAATAAAATATTAAACAAAATTGTTAAATATTATGAACTTGATAAATTAAAAACAAAAGACCGAATCACAAAATGCAAACCTTTGATCTTTCCAAACAAAAGATCCTCATAAGCATTATACTGAGACTTGAAATCATCCAAATAATGCTGCATACATTAACAAACAAACAAAAAAAAAATACTTAACAATTTTTCAACGAAATTCTAAATATTTTCTAAAAAAATAACACAAAAACCGAACAGAGATCAATGAAAACAAATTCACAAACAGTTCGTAGGCAATGATTTTCAATTACGCTAAAACCAAAAATACAAAACAAATTCGAAAAGGAGAATGAATTTACCAATGTTTGTTGAAAATGAGCGGAGGAAGTTGAACGGATTTGAGAAAAACGAGATGTTGAAACGTCGATTGCAGAATCAACGGCGTCGTTGAAGGTCTTTTGGTAGAAAAGGGCTTGGCCAACAGCGTAGTCGATAAACGGTTTTACGTCTAGGGTTTGAGGTTGGGCGGTTGTGGTTGTGATTGTGGGGTGGTTAACAGCGGGAGGAGGTGTTTCAGGTTCTGATGATTGCGCCACCGTCGCCATTGTCTGATGCACTTTCTTTCTTGGTGATGTTAGCTTCTACTTGTTTTGTTCTCTAATGATGCCTAGGTACGGGTACGGTACCGGTATCCGGTACCGGTACTGGTACGGGGTACGGCATTTTTAGAAAAATCAAGGTACGGGTACGTCTGTACATATTTTTTTAATATAATTATATAAATAAAATAATAGAAGAATATTGTTAAAACAAATAATTAAACATAAAAAATACCAAATAAGTAATTCAAATTATTCAAAAACATCAAAACATCAAGATTTGTATGAATAAAATTCGATTGAGCCTATTTCTTTCCAATAAACGAGTGAATAAATTCAACTACTACTTTATTATTGCTTATCAGTAAAGTTGCTACTTTTATATTAAACAAATAAAAAACATAAATCTTCCTATAAACAAAAAAATGAATAAAAGAAAAGAAAAGAAAAATTGTATTTTTTTGGATTCGTGTACCACAGGAGTACCACGCGCGTACCATAGGAGTACCATGCGTGTACCCATTGCAAAATAAAAAATAAAAAAATAGGTACGTCATTGGTGCGTACCCAAGGAGTACCATACGCGTACCGGTACCCGGTACGTACCCGGTACCGGTACTCTCCCAAAAATGGAGTACCCATGCATCATAGGTTCTCTTTTATTTTTTTATTTTTTTTATCAATTCTTTTTTTTTTTTGGTATAAAATTTTTTTTTATCAATTTTTTTTACGCTTAATTTAATATTTCGTCTCTTACGATATTTTAGGTTTCAATTTGATCCGTTATATTTTAAAAATTTCAATTTGGTTCATTAAGTTTTCACCGTTTGTCACTTATTTAAATAAGTTTTGTATTCATGTTTAGGGTATGAATGGTTACATTTTTTGCAATTTAATATTTCAAATGTTCTTTCAAAATCTTAGAGTTTGCTTTAAATTGTAGTATAAGAAGCTTGTGCAATTTGAGGTTGAATTAACTTTTATTTCATAATATTTTATTCAATTTTTTTAATGACAAATACATTATATGTAGATATAAAAATGAAAAAAGTATAAGAGAAAGTTAAAAACAATAAAGAGGTATTGGAAGTACACTTCACCAGAACCTAACAATCTCGAAAGTAAGATAGGAAAACAAACAGGCAAATGAAATTAAAAAAAAACAATGAGGCACACTACCACTAAACTAGAGCCCCTCAAAGGCACCACAGTGAGAACAAGAGTATCCCTCATGAAGAGAGACAAGGATCAACCACATGTAGGACAAAGCTACAAGAGAGTTTCCAATCTTCCTGATCCATAGAGACCTAACATGACAGCCAACAAACTCTATCGGTTTCAACATAAACTAGGGTGGATACCCCACTTATAAAAGGAAGAGGGGGAATGAGGGTTTTATCTAGAAATCACTTCCAAGATAAAAGTTTCACCCTATCTACCATACACTTTACATAAAAGGTGTCCTCCGAAAAGAATACGTCATTTTGAGATATCTAGATAGTCCACAAAATAATATGTTGTTGGAACAAAAGAGGTTCTGACATGATCCAATTAAGTTTTGATGATAACAAAAGTATTAATATACAATAGGGTATACTAATTATTTAATCCAAGTGTGCAGATATTCAAGTTAATTTTTATATTCATTTAAAGCACATTGGAAGCTCTGATATGGCAAAGCAAACTCTGATCAGAACTTGAAGACATCAGAAGATGCATATTTGGTTCATCAGAAGATGCAAATTTTTATTCATCAGAAGATGCATATCAGACTCTGATAAAGAGCAGTGAGAGCCGTTTTTGTCAGAAGAACATTCTCTGCATCAGTGATTATACTCTGACATTCCAAAAGCTGATGGAATCAATCTTATCCACAGTGATTAAATCTAGCTTATTTGAATCTAAGGGAAATGGAAGAGTTCACGACATTCTCTTCACTTCCTTATTAGGAAATCAATGAAAAGTGATCTCATTGATTATGAAGAGAAGTATTCTTCCTTGGGAGGAACGTATGTACTCAAGAATTCCTTCCAATCAGAATCCCATTCAGATTCTGACCCAGATAAGGATTCTTGTTGTTTAGCCTTGGATCTTGTTTGATATTTGACTCTGACAGGAGCAGAAGTTGATGCCCTCATCTTCTGAAGTTTCTTCTTAGACTCTGAGTCATGTTGAATCTTCACTTTCTTCTTCTTCTCCTGCACTCTCTTACTTTTGATCACTTTTCTATCCTTCTCCATTGTTGATTTTTCACAATGAAATGGAAGTGTTGAGTGAAATGACAAAGTTCATGGTCCTTATATAGTAGTTTCAAAATGGACAAGTTCTTGGTTCTTACGACAAGCCATTTAATTGGAGTAGTTGTAACCACCTTGACTGCATTGAAACTCTACTTTTGACCATTTTTTTTCAAAATTGTCATTTATTTCTTGTCAGTTTTATCTTTTTGTTTAATGACAAAAGGGGGAGTAAGAGCTGTTATTAATTTATGAGATGCTAAACTGAAACCAAATTCCAAATTTTTTATTTTTTGCGTTATTACCTATATACAATATGATTTTGAGGAAAATATCAATTGAAATTTGAACTTCTGATACATGGTACGTATAAAAGAAAATTGCACTTTTCTTTCATAGGTATCAGACTTAGGGGGAGAGCTTGCAAACCTAGCCTCTGAAAGTCTAGTGTATTAGTTTAAGTTCAAAATTCAAATGAATATTTTTAAACTGATTTAATTAATCATTGCTGAACTTAGGGGGAGCTTGCAAAACTCATCAACCTAAGAGATGCTTGATAAATTTTATCAACAACCATTGTAAATTAATACTTGGTTTGTCATCAATCAAAAAGGGGGAGATTGTTGGAACAAAAGAGGTTCTGACATGATCCAATTAAGTTTTGATGATAACAAAAGTATTAATATACAATAGGGTATACTAATTATTTAATCCAAGTGTGCAGATATTCAAGTTAATTTTTATATTCATTTAAAGCACATTGGAAGCTCTGATATGGCAAAGCAAACTCTGATCAGAACTTGAAGACATCAGAAGATGCATATTTGGTTCATCAGAAGATGCAAATTTTTATTCATCAGAAGATGCATATCAGACTCTGATAAAGAGCAGTGAGAGCCGTTTTTGTCAGAAGAACATTCTCTGCATCAGTGATTATACTCTGACATTCCAAAAGCTGATGGAATCAATCTTATCCACAGAAAAGTGACGTTAGTACTATTGTACGAACTCTTTACCTGATTTGGATAAATCTTTCCACCCAAGATTGATCGCATACAAGGTTACCTGATTTGGATATCAAAGGTACTATCCTACAGCTGGCGCAATCTCACTGTATCTAATTCAAATCAAACACGCTCCACCTTCTTCTATAAATTGGAGCAAGTTTGAAGCTTTGGAGATACGATACTCGAACAATTTGAAAAGAGCTGTTACTCTGCCAAATTCATCTTAAAGCGCAAAACTGCAAATACAACTTGAACTCATATTCAAAATCCAAGACTCCAGTTTCAGCTTCTGTTAATTCATTAGTTGAACCTTAGAATTTTGTATTAAGATTCTAAGTTAAGTCTTGTATCAAAAGTTGTATTTAATTTGTAACTGAACATTGATCTTTATATCAATTGTTCAGACTCTGTTTTTCTAAACTTGTGTATTGAAGTCTCTTGCCTGCGTGCTTGAGCATTAGGAAGTCTCTTGTTTGTATACTTGAGCATTGGAAGTCTCTTGCTTGTGTGCTTGAGCAATTGTAATCTTTAGTGATTATAGTGAACTCTCTTGGAAGTACAAGAGGACTGGACTACTCTCGGATTGTGAGAGGAACCAGTATAAAAATCTCTGTCTCGATCTTTCTCTCTTTCTCTCTTCCCTAAAAGTTACTCGTAATTGTGTTTTGTCTTCTAATCCGCTGCAACCTCTGATAAGTTCTCTGTAACTTAGAAGAAATTTTTAAATTACCCAAAAACACAATTCAACCCCCCCTTCTTGTGTTTTTCACACCTTCAATTGGTATCAGAGCCTGGTTCTGTTTTTTAATCACCTAACAGTGAGACAGTTTTCTGTTGAAAAACACTATGACTGAAACTCCAAGTGGTAGCTTGAAAGCAGTTCCTCATGACTAAGATGTTGAAGATAAGTCAAGCAACAAAGCACCAAAGTTCAAAGGAGATGCATCTACCTTTTCCTGGTGGAAAGATAGAATCTACAGTCATCTTATTGGTTTGGATGATGAGCTTTGGGACTTGGTTGAAGAAGGGGTAACTTTCCAAGGGCTAGATGAAAAGGGTAGGCTATCTGTTGAAGAAAGAAAGAAGTTCACTCCTACAGACAAGAAACTTTACAAGAAGCATCACAAGGTTAAGGATCTTCTCATTGGATGTATAACTCATGATGAGTATCTCAAGATTACAGACAAATCCACTGCCAAGAGCATCTATGACTCCTTGTGTTCCACATATGAAGGGAACAAACAGGTTCAAGAAGCAAAGGCTACTCTTTTGATCCAACAGTATGAACTCTTTAGAATGAAGGATGATGAGAATATTGAATCAATGTATTCTAGATTCAAAATTCTTGTGGCTGGTCTCCAAGTTCTAAAGAGAAGTTATACAACCTCTGATCATGTAAGGAAGATTTTGAGAAGCTTACCTTCAAGGTGGAGGCCTAAGGTAACAGCTATTCAAGAAGCTAAAGATTTGGACAAACTTGGCTTGGAAGAATTGATAAGTTCACTCATGAGTCATGAGATGGAACTATCTTCTGATGAGCCTCAGAAGAAGCTAAAATCTGTGGCCTTGCCATCTATTTCAGTTTCATCTAAGGCTCTGAAAGCCAAAGTTGTAGAGTCTGAAGCTGAGGAATCTTCCATAGATAATCAAGAGGAAGGATCAGATGATGACTTCTTTGCACTCTTATCCAAAAACTTTCAAAAGTGGTCACTAAGGAAGGGCAGAAATTTTCAAGGCAGAGGATCTGGATCAAGATACAATACCAACAGGGAGAAGAAGGATGACTCCAAAAATTGTTTCAATTGTCACAAGCCTGGGCACTTCATGGCTGATTGTCCTGAACTCAACACCAAGGGTAAAGGAAGAAAGAGCACAATCAAGAACAAAGCCAAGAAGAGCCTAATGGCAACATGGGAAGATATAAATGAATTATCTGAGGACGAAGACTCTGAGGAAGCAAACCTAGCGCTTATGGCCATTGGTGAATCAGACAATGAAGATGATTCAGAGTCTGATACTGACGACATTGATGAGGTAATATCTAAAATGTCTAATACTCAAATGACCAAAGCTTTGAAAGATGTAATGGTGAAGTACATGGAAAAATTGAGTGAGTTAGATTTTTGCAAACAAAAAATGAAACTTCTCAATGAAAATCTCACCCAGACTCAAGCAAATTATCAAAAATCACTTAAAACAATTAAAGTGCTTGAGACTGGATGCAGAACATGTCACAAACCTTATGACGAGTATGAAATCTCTCTACAAGAGTTTGTGCACCATAACATAGATAAGACTAGGGTAACTTCTATAATTCATGGTGGGCTCAGCAACTATTATAAAAGGCAAGGACTTGGTTCTCTTACATGTCCTGATGTAGGAAAATCAAGTAAACCTGTCGTGTTGAGCAAGTCACCATCAGAATCTTATTCAAACTTCACTGAGGGTATATCAGAACCTCTGACTGTGTCTGGTACTCTTGCGAGCTTGGAACCACAAGATAAGGTATCAGAAGATGACTCATCTTCTGAACCTAAGTCTTCTAAAACTAAGGTTCCCCTCACATCAGTACCCATGTCTACTCAAGTTAAAGCTGTCAAAGTACCAAAGCCTGTTGATAAGCGAGGCACTAGTACTTCTAAGGCAAACTTGGTAACTGGTTCTCTGACACACTCAAGAGGAAAGTCTCAGAGACAACATAAGCCTAAACAATTTTCTAAAGGCTCAGTTGACTCCAGATCTTCTGATTATTCTAACAAGAAGGATAAGATTCTCAAAACTAACCAAAAAGGACCCATCAGAGTATGGGTACCAAAATCTGAAATAGTGTATGCTGCAGGTATGCACCCAAAGAAGAAAAGAAAGCTCATGGTATCTGGACTCTGGCTGCTCACGTCACATGACAGGAGACAAGCTCTTATTCCACACCCTGAATCAGCAAGAGGGAGGAACAGTAGGGTTTGGTGGCAACCAGAAGGGAAGGATCATTGGTATAGGTACAGTTGGTAATTCTTCTTTGTCAATTTCTAATGTTTGGTTAGTAGATGGACTACATCATAATTTACTTAGCATAAGTCAATTGTGTGATAGTAATTATGATGTTATGTTTAATAAGGATTCATGTACAGTAATCAGAAACTCTGATCAATCCATTGTTTTCAAGGGAAATAGAAAAGGCAATGTGTACAAAGTCAATTTTTCTGATTTAAAGGAACAACAAGTGCTTTGTCTTTTGACACTGAGTGATGAAAAATGGATCTGGCATAAAAGATTGGGTCATGCTAACTGGAGATTAATTTCTAAGCTTAGCAAGGACAATCTTGTCAGAGGTCTTCCAAAAATAAAATATCACTCAGACTCACTTTGTGGTTCCTGTCAAAAAGGAAAAATTGTCAAAAGTTCTTTTAAAAACAAGAACATTGTCTCTACCACTAGACCTTTGGAACTCTTACACATTGATCTCTTTGGACCAGTCAGCACTGCTTCTATCAATGGTAAGAAATATGGATTAGTCATTGTGGATGATTATAGTAGATGGACTTGGGTAAAATTCCTGAGAAATAAAGATGATACATATGAAGTGTTCAGCATCTTCTGTACCCAAATTCAAAATGAAAAAGATTCCAAAATTTTGAAAGTAAGAAGTGATCATGGTGGTGAATTTGAAAATGAACCTTTTGAAAAATTTTGTGAAGAACATGGAATTCTCCATGAATTCTCTTCCCCTAGAACTCCACAACAAAATGGACTTGTAGAGAGAAAGAATAGATCTTTACAAGAAATGGCACGCACCATGATGCATGAAAATAATTTAGCAAAATTCTTTTGGGCAGAAGCTGTTAACACTGCTTGTTATATTCAGAATAGAATCTATATTAGACCTATTTTGAACAAAACAACATATGAACTCTTTAAAGGAAGAAAACCAAATATTTCTTATTTTCATCAATTTGGTTGTACATGTTACATTCTGAATAACAAAGTCCATCTTAAGAAATTTGACTCTAAAGCCTGTAAGGGTATCTTCATTGGATACTCTGAACGCTCTAAGTCATACAGGGTGTATAATTCTGAAACTAATATAGTGGAAGAATCAATGCACGTAAAGTTTGATGATAAAGAGCCTGATGTTAAAAAGTCAGAGCCTGTTAAAGATTTGTCAGGATCTGATGAGTCAGAAGATGAAGCTCCAGAGTATGATAACAACATAGAATCTATAGAAGACTCTGAAGCTCAAGAAGATGCACCTTCTGATGCTGCTCAAGAACATCAAACTATTGATGATAACTCTGAAGAATCTGATATTCCAAGGAACACATTCAAATATAAATCATCACATCCTGAAGAGCTCATTTTAGGAAACAAGAACAGTCCAAGAAAAACAAGGTCAAACTTCAGAATTGAAGAATCATTATTTGGATTAGTTTCTTTAATTGAACCCAAGACAACAAATGAAGCTCTCTTTGATGATGCTTGGATAATTGCAATGGAAGAAGAGTTAAATCAATTCAAGAGAAATGATGTGTGGGATCTGGTACCCAAACCCAAGTATAAGAACATTATTGGAACAAAATGGGTATACAGAAACAAATTGAATGAACAAGGTGAAGTCACAAGGAACAAAGCAAGACTTGTTGCACAAGGATACAGTCAACAAGAAGGAATTGATTTCACTGAAACATATGCTCCAGTAGCAAGACTGGAAGCAATCAGGTTACTTTTATCTTATGCAGTCAATCATGATATTACATTGTATCAAATGGATGTGAAAAGTGCATTTCTAAATGGTGTCATTTCTGAAGAAGTGTATGTCAAACAACCTCCTGGTTTTGAGGATTTAACAAACCCAGACCATGTGTTTAGACTAAAGAAATCACTCTATGGACTCAAACAAGCTCCCAGAGCTTGGTATGAGAGACTGAGTACTTTCTTGGTTGACAATGGTTTTGTTAAAGGACATGTTGATAATACACTCTTCAAAAAGACCCTTAAGAAAGACATTTTGATCGTTCAAATATATGTTGACGATATCATTTTTGGATCAACTAATGCCACTCTATGCAAGAACTTTTCTAAGATGATGCAGGATGAGTTTGAAATGAGCATGATGGGAGAATTGAAGTTCTTTCTTGGAATTCAAATAAATCAAACAGAGAAAGGAACCTTCATTCATCAGTCCAAATATATAAAAGATCTTCTGAAAAAGTTCAACCTAGAAGATTGCAAACCTATGAATACTCCTATGCATCCTACATCAAGTCTAGGCATAGAAGAATCTGAAGGCAAAGTTGATCAGAAACTGTATAGAGGTATGATTGGATCTCTTCTTTATCTAACTGCATCAAGACCTGATATTTTATTCAGTGTATGTTTATGTGCAAGATTTCAATCAGATCCTAGAGAATCTCATCTCACTGCTGTGAAGAGAATCTTTAGATATCTGAAAGCTACATGTAACATTGGGTTACTGTATCAGAAATCCAATGATTACAAGCTGATTGGATTCTGTGATGCTGACTATGCTGGTGATAGAGTTGAAAGAAAATCCACCAGTGGTAACTGCCAGTTTATTGGTGAGAATTTGATTTCATGGGCTAGTAAAAGGCAAACCACCATAGCTATGTCAACAGCAGAAGCTGAATACATATCAGCAGCTAAATGTTGCACACAATTACTCTGGATGAAATATCAATTGGAAGATTATCAAATCAGCAGTAACAATATTCCTTTATATTGTGACAATACTGCAGCTATTCACCTTTCTAAAAACCCTATTTTACATTCAAGAGCTAAGCATATTGAGATTAAACATCATTTCATCAGAGACTATGTTCAAAAAGGTGTAATTGATCTCAAGTTCATTGAAACTGAAAATCAATGGGCTGATATCTTTACAAAACCTTTAGCTGTTGAATGTTTTGATTTTATCAAAAAGAATCTGAACATGATGGAAATCTCTGATTAACTTAGACTCTGATGAAAAATTGAGTTTGTGAGAATCTAATAGTAATCAGAAGATTAAGTCATCAGAACCTTCTGTATCAGAAGCTGTGATGAGAATATCTTCTGACATACTATCAGAATCTGATTAGAAGGTAAATGGTTCTAGCGCGTAAGTAAAAATCTTTTGTAAAAAAACCCTTTCGTTTTCTCAAACTTACGTGTCAGTTATTTAACAATCTTCTAATACACATGTCTTGTTGCAAGAGGGTAAAGAAGTTGGTTAATGATGATTAGCATTTCTAATTTCCAATTGTGGTAAAATACTCTACTACCCCTATGTATGTGTACTTGTTTTTGCGCGTAAGTTTCTATTTAAACACACTATCTGTTCACATTCACACTCTTGCACTCTCACAACCTACACTTTCATTCTTCTAAACCACAGAGATATTTCTTTCTTCCTCTTTAGTAACCCTAAAATTCATATCTCATCCATGGCATCCTCATCAACTTTCTTGAATAGAACATGTATGATCTTACCAAATGAATCCAACCCGACTGAATTTGCAAAAGATCAACGACCGTACAAATATGACGAAATCAATGTGGCTATTGAGAATCCCGTTGATTTAGAAAGCATAAGGGTAAACGGTTTCGCTGAAGTGGTAAACCTCTTCAAAAAGCAAGGTTTGGAATATTACTTTGATCTTCTCAATGGACCAACCTATACTGAATTGGTAAAGGAATTTTGGATGAAAGCTTCAATCATTACAAGAGATGTTTATGATAAGAAAGTCAGGGAAATGATGGAAAAACACCCTGAATGGAAAGAAAGAACCCCAGAAGAAATGGGTTTGAGATCCTTTTACTCAACAGAGATTGAATCCTTCGTGGCTGGATTCAGAATCTCAATCAGACTCTGCCACATTCTTGAGGCTCTGAAGCTCAAGCGTGATGGTGTGATCATCAAGCAGTCTGATGTAGTAGGTCCTGAAGTGGAGGAATATCTGTTCAAACCTAAGACCGATCCTAAGGATAAGTTTGAATGGACAGACAATTGTAAGATAATCTACAGGATCCTGATTGATAGTGTTCTGCCCAAGTTAGGAGGCACTGATCAAATATCAAGTGTTCAGAAGCTGTTCACCTACAATGTTGCTAAAGGAAATATTGTTGATATTGGAAGGCTTATTTTTGATAACTTGTGCATATCTATTGTCTCTAGCAAAGCTATTGTTAGACACTCAAGACTACTGAGCCACATGTTTGCACAGTGTGGTTTGTTGGATGCTGTTACTCCATATCTTCCTGGATTAGGTACCTTTCTGCTTGGTTCCAAGATTGTGAACAGTACTTCACTAAGGTATTTAAGGCTGGTGAAGAATAATGAGATAATTCATCCAACACATCCTCTGTTACTCGGAAACTCTGAGAAAGGCATTGGTGAAAGTTGGCTTGTGCATGTCAGAGATAGTGAAGCAAAGAGAGTAATAGAAGCACATGCAGATTTCATGAAAAAGCTGGGTGCTGATATAGGTGATGGAGAACCTACAAGACTTACAGTTCGTCAATCAAGGCTTTTGGAACAGCCTCTTAAGCTAGCACCAGTTAAGAGAAAGGCTGCCAAAAGTCCTGCTGGAAGAAAAGCTGCTAAGGCTCCAAAGACCACAGCTCCAAGAACATCAAGGAAACCAAAGGTCAAGAAGTTGTTGTTGGATCTAACAGAAGAAGAAAAGGAAGAAGCTAAGATACAGGAGGCTCTGGCAAAGGTTGCAGAGCTTAGTAAGAAAGAAGAGGCTCTCAAGGATAGTTATGACTGTGGTATAGAAGCATCTGCTTTTGATAATATGCACAAGAAGCTGCCACAAAGGAATGATCCTCATAATACACTGGAGCAACAGACTCTGTATGGTCCAGCATTTGGTAAGTATTCTAATTTTATTGGAGGCAGCTCAGCATTTAGGGATTATTTTAGAAGGCTTCAATTTCCTTCTAAAATCAGTGTTAAACATGCTTTTGATAAGATTTTAAAAGGAGTTAATTCTGAGAAAGTCAATGACATTTCTGAGAATCAACCACCATCAGAGCAGTTTAACCCCATCCTATCCTACCCATCAGAATCTCAAATTAATAGTATATACTATGCTGCAGAACACGCTTCAACAAGCTCTGCACAAGTGATGTTAGCTGAAGATTCTGATAAGACACCTTCACCACCTCCTCAAATAACCATTACTCACAAAGAAATTCCTACCAAAACAACACCAAAACAAACTGAACCACAAAATGAACCCCAACCTAGCTTTGAGAAAGTTCAACCTGAGAACACTCAAGAGAAAACAACAACACATCCACCAGAACATGAACCAGAAAATCAACCCCAACCAGGAAATACTGAACCAGAGACTACCCAATCAGAACCTGAACAACAAAAATCATCAGAACCTGATCACAGTCAAGCATCAGAAACTCATCATGCTGATGAACATGGCCATGAGAAATCTCCACAACATGTGGCTATGGATAACTCATTTGAGTTACCAACACCAATCAAGGCACATGTTCAACAGATAAATGAGTCTATGAATCTTGAAGTCTTACAACGAACTCCTCCTAACCAATCACAACATCTCCAACACCTTCTGCAGGATCTATCTATGGACTGCATATTTTTCCCACCTCACCTACCCTCAAGAATCCTCAATGAACCCCTTGACCAAACACAAGATGGTATCTCTAGTTTGCTGCAAGCTGTTGACAAGAATCTTAGGAGAATGTCAAGTGCAATTCCAACAAGGTCTATTAATTCAGCTCATATTGACAAAGAGTGTGACCTTATGGAAGAGCATCTTGTGCTTATGATTCGTGCTGCTAGGAAGGCTTATACCACTGATTTGGAATTAAGGAATGAGATTGCTAGGAAGGAAGAGGAAGAGAGGCGTGAAAGGGAGAGATTGGAAGCTGAGGAAAGGGTGAGAAAAAGGTTGGAAGATGAGCGTATAGAAAGGGAAAGGCAAGCTGCTGAGCAAGCTAGGCTAGCAGAGGAAGCTAGAAGAGCTGCTGAACAAGCAAGGCTTGAGCAACTGGCTAGAAATGCACCAGAGTATGCACAGCATGTATTGGAAAATCAGGAATATCTCCAGAGACAGCTTGATGAGCATTCCTCCATGTTGGCTGCTATTATGACTACTCTTCAGAGCATCAATGCAAGATTGCCTCAGCAACCTGATCAACCTTAACCCCTAGGATTCTAAGCACATGTTCTGATTATTTGTTTAATGTTTATCATGTTCTGATATCTGATTTGTAACTTGTTGAATATTTTCTTTTAAGTACTCTATTGTTTATTCAATTATCTTCTGTGTTCATTATTTATTCATATGTTTATATTATTTGTTGTCTATTTCTTTTATGCTTTCATAAATATTTTTGAGACAAAAATCAACACAAAGATTTCAAAGCTAAATAATGAGTTTATTCAATTGAAAATTGTTGATTACATAAGTTTCTATCCAACTTTTCACTTGGATCCTACATAAAACAGCTAGTCCTAAATCTAGCTTATTTGAATCTAAGGGAAATGGAAGAGTTCACGACATTCTCTTCACTTCCTTATTAGGAAATCAATGAAAAGTGATCTCATTGATTATGAAGAGAAGTATTCTTCCTTGGGAGGAACGTATGTACTCAAGAATTCCTTCCAATCAGAATCCCATTCAGATTCTGACCCAGATAAGGATTCTTGTTGTTTAGCCTTGGATCTTGTTTGATATTTGACTCTGACAGGAGCAGAAGTTGATGCCCTCATCTTCTGAAGTTTCTTCTTAGACTCTGAGTCATGTTGAATCTTCACTTTCTTCTTCTTCTCCTGCACTCTCTTACTTTTGATCACTTTTCTATCCTTCTTCATTGTTGATTTTTCACAATGAAATGGAAGTGTTGAGTGAAATGACAAAGTTCATGGTCCTTATATAGTAGTTTCAAAATGGACAAGTTCTTGGTTCTTACGACAAGCCATTTAATTGGAGTAGTTGTAACCACCTTGACTGCATTGAAACTCTACTTTTGACCATTTTTTTTCAAAATTGTCATTTATTTCTTGTCAGTTTTATCTTTTTGTTTAATGACAAAAGGGGGAGTAAGAGCTGTTATTAATTTATGAGATGCTAAACTGAAACCAAATTCCAAATTTTTTATTTTTTGCGTTATTACCTATATACAATATGATTTTGAGGAAAATATCAATTGAAATTTGAACTTCTGATACATGGTACGTATAAAAGAAAATTGCACTTTTCTTTCATAGGTATCAGACTTAGGGGGAGAGCTTGCAAACCTAGCCTCTGAAAGTCTAGTGTATTAGTTTAAGTTCAAAATTCAAATGAATATTTTTAAACTGATTTAATTAATCATTGCTGAACTTAGGGGGAGCTTGCAAAACTCATCAACCTAAGAGATGCTTGATAAATTTTATCAACAACCATTGTAAATTAATACTTGGTTTGTCATCAATCAAAAAGGGGGAGATTGTTGGAACAAAAGAGGTTCTGACATGATCCAATTAAGTTTTGATGATAACAAAAGTATTAATATACAATAGGGTATACTAATTATTTAATCAAAGTGTGCAGATATTCAAGTTAATTTTTATATTCATTTAAAGCACATTGGAAGCTCTGATATGGCAAAGCAAACTCTGATCAGAACTTGAAGACATCAGAAGATGCATATTTGGTTCATCAGAAGATGCAAATTTTTATTCATCAGAAGATGCATATCAGACTCTGATAAAGAGCAGTGAGAGCCGTTTTTGTCAGAAGAACATTCTCTGCATCAGTGATTATACTCTGACATTCCAAAAGCTGATGGAATCAATCTTATCCACAGAAAAGTGACGTTAGTACTATTGTACGAACTCTTTACCTGATTTGGATAAATCTTTCCACCCAAGATTGATCGCATACAAGGTTACCTGATTTGGATATCAAAGGTACTATCCTACAGCTGGCGCAATCTCACTGTATCTAATTCAAATCAAACACGCTCCACCTTCTTCTATAAATTGGAGCAAGTTTGAAGCTTTGGAGATACGATACTCGAACAATTTGAAAAGAGCTGTTACTCTGCCAAATTCATCTTAAAGCGCAAAACTGCAAATACAACTTGAACTCATATTCAAAATCCAAGACTCCAGTTTCAGCTTCTGTTAATTCATTAGTTGAACCTTAGAATTTTGTATTAAGATTCTAAGTTAAGTCTTGTATCAAAAGTTGTATTTAATTTGTAACTGAACATTGATCTTTATATCAATTGTTCAGACTCTGTTTTTCTAAACTTGTGTATTGAAGTCTCTTGCCTGCGTGCTTGAGCATTAGGAAGTCTCTTGTTTGTATACTTGAGCATTGGAAGTCTCTTGCTTGTGTGCTTGAGCAATTGTAATCTTTAGTGATTATAGTGAACTCTCTTGGAAGTACAAGAGGACTGGACTACTCTCGGATTGTGAGAGGAACCAGTATAAAAATCTCTGTCTCGATCTTTCTCTCTTCCCTAAAAGTTACTCGTAATTGTGTTTTGTCTTCTAATCCGCTGCAACCTCTGATAAGTTCTCTGTAACTTAGAAGAAATTTTTAAATTACCCAAAAACACAATTCAACTCCCCCTTCTTGTGTTTTTCACACCTTCATATGTCAAATTAACAATCACCCTAATCTTTCTTTTCTACTCATGCTCATGGCCAAGAATGCCTCAAAAACTCTAAAACACCACGAGAAGGCACAATCTACACCCAACCATCGAAGAATACTATATCAAACTGGTGAGATTTGGTTGCAAGAACCGAATAAGTGATTAGCTGATTCCGACCCTAAATCACATAGCACACACATATAAACACTAGCATCCTCAATGACACCCAACCTATCCTGCATAAGTTGCCAAGAAACGACCATCACTTTTGAAGGGGCTCAAGTTTTTCACACTTTTAGAAGCAACCTTTCTTCCTCTACAAAGAAGATCACCTCATCAATTGTGGAACGATAAGCGCCAAAAAGCCGACTTAACTGAATAGTAACCGCTTTGGGTCATGCTTCTAACAACAAGAATCATCTGCTGTAGAGATTGTTGAGCGGTCTAGAATTTTATGGAAACTTTTCAAGAGATTATTAAGCTCCAAGACAAAGAGATCTTTTCACCACCTCAAGTTCCAAACTCATTGACTTTCGACTCAACTACCTATCACCCTCACCGTAATAGTACTCCAGGCTGAAACTTGAAAAAGCTTTTGGAACTGGGTGTTCAGGGGGTTCCCCCCAACCAAGGATCAAACGAGAGGAAGTCATACGATAATTACCAACCTTTTTAGTCACCCAACTGAAAACCAATTCGAGATAGCATTCTCAAGATCACCTAGTAAAGACACATGCCACCAGGTGGAAACAATTTTTGGTTAGATTTTACTTATCTTGTTGTCGAACTCTGAATTACCGAGATCTCCTTCCACTCGAAACCAAAGGGTTAATAATAATAATAATAAACAAATTAATTATAATGACCAATTTCTTGAGGTTATAAAAGATGTCATGATTATTTATAGTTTTTTCTAAGCTATTGCTTCATAATTTGAGAATATTTATCCATCAACCAATGAGAACAAGTTATATGCAATGTAAACTAAAAGTTGGTTACAAATTGGTTCTAAGTACCACATGTAAATTTATTTATGTAGCTTATTCTCATTAATTAATAGATAAATATTCTAAATTATAAAGGGATATTGTAGCCAACAATTTCTTGCACTATCTTTCAATATTGATGCGCATCATTTATATATATGACTTATAAAAAATAGCAGCAAAAGTCTCGTGAGCTTAGCTCAATTGATAGTCGGGGCGGATCTATAGCCCAACGAGCCCGAACACTTGCCTGCGCTCCGGTAAAAAAATATAGTAATTTTGGGTAAAAATTTATGAAGAGATAGGGGTTAGTTTAAGACAAAACTTGTATTTTCTTGTTCAAAATTGAGATTTTAAGTGTAAAACTAATATTTTTGTTTAAAATTGAGATTTTGTCCGAACTTTATAAATTTTCTAACTCCATCACTAATTGATAGGACATTATATTATATATAGTTGACATTTGACGGCACTACTACAATAATATGATATGATATACAAGTATTTTCTATTTATGTATCTGTATAAGTATGTGTATAAGTATGAAAGACACTGCTCAACAAATCTAAAATGATTGAAACGACAAAACAGAACTGAGTCCACAGTCACACAAATCTTGTCACTCCAACACATATGGACTAGATTCTTTCCTTTTACGTAGCCAAATGAACTCCACAAGCTACTTTCACTCATTGCTGTAATATATGGGCCCTTACAACTAGATCAAATTCTTTTCATATAATTATTATATCAATCAATATTTTCAACTCTCTCTTTCTCCAAACTCTGTATTCTTTCTCCAACATGATGTGAAAAAGAGCAAAAACACACTTAGAAAGAACTATTTTCAGTTCTTCCTAAAAATGAGTCAGTGTGTTCCTAGTTGGGATGTTGACGAAAATCCACCACCACTACCAAGATCTCTTTCTCTTCGTTCCAGCTCTAACTCAACTGCCAATCTTGATGTTCCCATGTCAGTTCACTCTCCTATTTTTAATTCTTTTTTTTTGTTAAGCAAGTTTATAGAATTTGTTTGGAACGTGATATGTTTGGATTGACACTGAGTTTAACAGAATTACAATCAAATGATGTAATTCTCGAAAATCTACACTTTAATTATTAGTTCAATAGAACTATTGTCGGAACCACCGTACATCCAAACATACATATGTCAATAACCCGCGTGGCTGCAATTCAAAAAGTATAAACTAACTTTAGAACTATTGATTAATGATTTGTGTTGTTTTATGAATTCAGGTTAGACTATGATGTTGCAGAACTTACATGGGAAAATGGACAAATTTCTATGCATGGCCTAGGGTTACCGAAAGTGCCGGTTAAACCACCTTCAACAACAGCAGCAACCAATCCCTCTAAGGAAACTTGGGAAAAGCCCGCTCGTACGAGTGGCACCTTGGAGTCCATAGTAAACCAAGCAACTAGCTTTCCACACCGCGGTAAATCACCTTTTCTCGTTGGTGGTGGTGTCTACGGGAATATGTTAGTTCCATGGCTTGACCCACATCGTGCTGCAGCCATCGCTGCGGCCACCAACGGCTTAACTGTTGATGCGTTGGTTCCCTGCTCCAATACCACGAAGGAGCAGAGAAGTCAGACAATGGATCCAATCCCTAGAGGAGGGATTGGATCATGCATGGTTGGTGGCCCTACACCTGTAGGGTCATGTAGCGCTGTTGTGGCCGCAACACATGAGGAAGGTGGACTCCTTACTGCGGCAAAGCGTGTAAGGGTGGCACATGTGGCGGGGAGCGGTAGGGATCAAAGTATGAGTAACAGTGCAACCTTTGGGAGACAAAGTCAACAAGTTACATTAGATACGTACGACATGGAATTTGGTAAGACTGGTTTCACTTCAACTTCAATAGCATCAATGGATAATACAAGCTCTGATGAAAAACAGTGCACAAGGACTACCACCGTAGATGATCATGACTCTGTTTGCCACAGTAGACCATCGGTAAGATTCTCACAAAGCAAAATTGATATCAAATCTTCATTGTGTTGGCTAGTTTTTCTAGTTTACATAATTTTATTTTGTTTTTATAATATTGCAACTCAAAAGAAGAAAAGTCAAAGTTAATGCACACTTACCACTTTTAATAAAATACCATATCCAATTTTATTAAAAAAATTGGTACGAAAGAATAAAAAATCGAAATTTTGATAGTTTTTTAAGAGTTTTTTTTTTTGACAATTGTTCGTTTAAGAGATTAAAAACTTTTTTTTAAGCAATTTATTATGTAGTAATTATATTATCATATACTTACAAAAGAATGATCTCATTATTCTCTAAAGCAATATATTTAATCAAATCACGTCATAATTATGATACGGCCGTTTTGATGTATTTTAACAATATCTTGCATATATATATTTTTTTAAATAAAATCTCTTGCAACCATTTAAGGGAGGGGTCAATTAAGTTTAACACTAATAATCTAATATAGATTCGCAATAAATATTTGGATAAGTGAGAATTCTCAATACATATTTGGATATAAAGTAATCATATGTGGAATGGATAGTACCTACCAATCTAATATATGATTGCCTCTTGTTTGTTAGCCTTGAATGTCTCTCCTATCCTAGCTATCTAATTTTAGTACGAATAAAAGTCAATATCAAGTCTTCTTTTAGCTCTTGGATTTTCACTACACATATTCAAATAACACAATTATATTTCTCCATAATTATTTAATTTATGTTAATTAATTAATAATTAATGTAATTGATTTGTGATTTTTTTAGAGGGATGATGCTGACGAGGATGAGAAAAAGAGAGAAAATAGAAAATCATCCGTGTCCACAAAAAGGAGTAGAGCTGCAGCTATTCACAACCAATCTGAAAGGGTGAGGACACAAAATGAACTTTAGCATATAATAATATATTTTTTTATAACACATAGCATACAATATTTTAATAACTACATAATCAAGAATTAGTTGTTGATTGGTTCATTTCTTTCATTGGAATTTCAGAAAAGGAGGGATAAGATAAATCAAAGAATGAAGACATTGCAAAAGTTGGTCCCAAATTCCAGCAAGGTATATAGCATATATAAAGTTTAATTATTAATTAATTAGTCTCAACTATATAGCTAGTGGGATTTTGACAAATCAATAATGATAGTTTATATGTGGTATATGAGCCAATTATTTCGTATCTAAATTGGTCCCAAATTGAAATGAGTTTCTTTTTGACAGATGCGATATAAATTAAATGGTTTCTAACATGCTACGATGTAAAGTTAATTTATTTTTTTTGGCTCAATCACTTTCATAGACTTCAATTATCGGGTCCCCTAATGATTCTGCACTATAAGGCCAAATTCACATTATTATAATTTTGTTTTCTTCTTCTTGGGGTCTTCCCTTATGCAAATGGCATAAGATAGTACATTTTACAAAAATTTAGAAGTGGCAAAATTGATGAATTAGATTAATATCAACTGAGTTATTGTAATTGGATGGATTCAAATAGTTCATTAATCTATTTATAATTTATAATATTAATACAATCTGCAATTCGTTCATTAAAATATAAAATATCCAACCTGCCAAATATTCATATACGGTATTTGATGAATCATTAGACTTTTTTTTTCCTGTTAAGTGGTGGCCTAGTGATTAAAAATTAACTATTTGAAATGAATAAGTGATGAATATTTAATTTGAACTTCATCCTCTGCATATATAATATAATGTCTCTATCAATTGGTGGACATTTGCATTATTATGCAGGGGATCGGGGTTCGAACCCCGGTCATCCCACTTATTCACCTTAAGGGTGGAATTTCAAGTCATTAGCCGGCTACTTGACCAAAAAAAAAAAATATTATGCTCAGGGAACAAGACTAATTTGTTTCTTAACTCACATCAAAATCAATAATAATTTTTTAAAATATTATATTTCTTATTTGAAAAACAATATATTTTAATATTTTGAATACAAATAACTATTCAGTTAAAACTATTCAGAAGAACGAGGATGAGGGTGGCTGTGGCTATGTTTGGTGGGCTAGTGATTTTTATTTAATTTTTAATTTTTAGTCAAGTTGATTTTTATTTATTTAAATGATAGAAATGTTAATTTTTAAAACAAAGTGGCACTTCATTAGATTTTATCCCAAAATATATGATCCATTGAAAATTTTAAAACAATTTGAATGTTTGTTATCCATCCCTATTAATGGATAGATTGAATTCCACCAATTAACAATTTTTTATTTTTATTTTTACAAAATTAACAATTTTATTCTATAATGAATGAATTATCAATGGCTAAGAACTTTTCTCTATTTTTACAATGTATGGCATTCTAAGGCAATAGCTCTCTAAAGATATGTTGTTGTTTTTTTTTATTACAAAAGTTGTCTAAATAAATATTAGCATGTTAGATATTGTTAGTGGTAGGGCTGAAATTTTTGTGGTGCAGGCGGGTTGTTTCTGTTTTTATTGTTATGTTTTATTTTATTTTTTCCCTTTTGTGAGTGCTTATTGTATTCCTTCTTGTGTTTTTATGCACTTGCCTATTTGCGTACCATAAATTTTTCTTTTATTTTAATATAATCTGTATCTTTGATATTAAAATAAATGTTTTTTTTTAAGAATATTAAAATAAATGTTAACATTTATGTTTTTCTCCTCAATTTTCATTATAAATGTACTTTTGTGATTTTTTTTTGAATCGGCTAAATTTTATTAAAGAACAATTCCTCAACAAGAAGTATAAGGAATTGTTGAAAACATACAATGAAAGGTAAAGTGAAAAAACACTTTAACCAAACAACAGTACACCAAAGCAGCACCCCAAACCACCCCTACACATTCCCCAAACGAGATTCACTAAGCCCACCAGAGAAAACCCCTACCCAACCCTAGGAGACACCACTAAACACTAACTTCGGAACTCGAATTAAAATTACTCGGCCCATCAGGATCTAGCAAGCAGCACCTAAGGTCGAAGGTTGGGGGACACCGGTAGAAAGAGAACCGACAGTCAACATCGATGCAGTAGGATTCGACCAGATACCAGAGACCTGCAAATCTCAACAGATTTGAACACCCCTCAGCGACTCAAAGAGTCCTGCAAATCTCACCAGATTTGAAAATGGTCAGCGACTCTAGTATCGTGGAGAAACCACTGACACACGACATTAACCATCCAACACCTCATCCGAACACCAACCCCTACCCCAAAACACCGCCTCTGACAAACACCACCATCCCTTCTCAACACCAATAACAGAACCTCATAACCCTCCCACACCAATACGTCCTGAAGGTACGATAAAACAACCACAACCGTCAACACGGAGTGTCTACACACCTCGCCCTTTCGAGCACACCAGGACCAAAACCCCAAAGTCAAGAACAGACCCAAACAGCCCCGAACCACCGTCCACCCCACCATTCCATATCACCTTCGGCCACACCACCCCGGCACCGCCTGATCCATCATCAAACACATCACCTCACCATATCCACCTCCAAATACCAACACCACCGCAATACAACAAAGAGAACAAAGAAAATAAAATAACAAGTAAAAAAAAACAAATCACTATGTCCTGCCAAAGCAAACAAGAACGAAAATAAAATAAAATAAAAACAAAGAAAATGAAAAACAACACGGCAAGCAAGTGAAAAAAAAAACAAGAATACCCCTCCTGTCAAAGCAAACACGACAAGATGAGGGAAGAACATCACCACGGACAACCTATGAAACCACTCCACCTACGGACAAAACGCAGCCACAAGAACCGCCGCTAAAGACAACACCGCCGGCGTATGTCGTCGTCGGAGTTCCTCCAGTGAACCTCCACCAAACCCACCGTAACCAACACCTAAGCTCCAAATCCACAGAACCAAACTTCAGAAAATCAAAACCAAACCTCCAGATCCACCGGAATCAGAGCCGGAGAAGAAGTGAGAAGAACGAACGGAGCTCCACCCGTCGCCGTTCTAGACACGGTGGTGCGGAGGGCAGACCTCCTCCTTGTCGCACCACCACCACCACCACCACTTGTCTACATGATGAAAAGGAAATGTTTGGATTTGAGGGAGAAAAATCATATCTGTTTTTAGAGAGAGAAAGTTATAACAAAAACTCTAATTAATGTACTTTTGTGATCTACTACGTACTTTTGCACAATTGCACCCCTTTTATCAATAAAAATGTGTAGAATAAATGAGGGAAATATTAACCCAATATTATCACCCTAACAAAATTTCATGCAAACAAGTTTTTTTTTTTTACAAAATTTTTTGTTTTAATGGTAAGTACTACTACTTCATACATATAAAAAAATTACTGTTTAAACTTTAGTTTCAATTTCAATTTCCATTATTATTTACAATTGACTAAATTTTTAATTACTTTTCTATATTTTTAATGGAAAATATTTTATATTATATAAAATTAAATACGAAAAAGGTACAATAGAAAGTTGAGAAAAACAAAGGGATACCAGAAGTACACTTAGCAGAATTCAACTATCTTTAGGGTAAAACAAGAAAATAAACAGGCAAATCCAAAACTCAACTATCTTTAGGGTAAAACAAGAAAATAAATAGACAAATAAAACTACAAGAAAAACAAGAAAGCACACCGTCAACAAACTAGAACCTCTCAAAGGCACCACCATAAAAAGAAGAATATCTTTCAGGAAAAGAGAGATAATAATCAACCAGAGATAAGACAAAACAACAAGATGGCCTCCAATCTCTATTACCTATCGAGGCCCGTACGACACCCTAACAAACTCTACCATTTCCAAAATAAAGTAGGGGGGCCTTCCAAAATAAATATGTCATTTTGAAATTTACAGATTAAAAAAAAACCTCAAAAAAACCTCAAAAAAACCCTAAAACATCACGAGTAGCCACCGGCTTTTAATTACTTTTCAATATATATTTTCATACTTTTATCGAATGATTGGTTAAAGTTTGCCCACTTGGACCACTTTAGGTTTGGAATTTCTTGCTCTTGATATTCTATCTTTTCATCTTTACTATACTTGACTTGGCCTATGTTATATGTGAATATCAAACAAATTTCTTATATATTGTAACTAGCTTTATCCGTACCGTATACAAAAAAGTACATCTTTGTGCTACATAATTTGTATTTTCTTTTGTGCTTAAAAAGAAAAAATAGTTTGTATTTTGTTTTCTCTTTGATAATTTGAAATTTATTAATTCAGCCTAACCAACATATATGTCAGAAAATGTACAAAATAACAATTTCCAGTAAAAAATGAAAATAAAAAATATCTTAAAGATATTCCTAATCTACAAACAAAATAAAAAACGAAACATATAAATAAATGACACCCGAGCATGAATACATAAATAAAAGAAAATACAATAGCAACTACAATCACACCATACATAGTTTGTATATCTAATTAATTAACTTAGAAATTTACATAGTTTGTCATAAACCATTTTAGTAGTTTTTTTTTTCATATAAAGCTAAAGACATTATCATTTTATTTATATAATTAAGCCTAAAGATTCTGAATGAGGTGATAATATAATATGTAAGGTCATTCGTTTTTTCCAATCGTATGGCTATATGGGGTGCATCGTTTTCAGCTATCTTAGTCCACACAAAATCAATCCACAATACTTTTGTTGTGACACTTTGACACAATTGGCTGTTGGGTGAGGAAACACCCAACTGCTCCCATAGAAACCCTTTCGGTGGTAGGGCCTAATGTTCTTTTATGACATAAACACTCAGACAATTAACATTTTGGCCACACCCAAAATAGAGGGGACAGAAAGAAAGATAAAAGAAAAAATAACCTGCAATCAGTATACATACATACATGAATTTAATTTGAGAGTCAATCTAATATATGGACTTAAAATATGGTTAATTTAAAGGTGGACATTTACTACTTTTTGTAAAAAAAAATTATAACTATAATAATAATAATAATAAAAATAATAATAATAATAATGAAAACATCTTCTCGGCACACTTTGTATTGAGAAGATTATTTGGTTAATATATGCATTCCAGTTATGCACCTTTTCAAAAAAAAAATAATAATAATGAAAATAAAAAATATTTATTACATTTTTTTAAACAATTATATATTAATTTAGTTGAGGGTGTTATAAATATTTATTTTATTGTTTTCATATATGAACTTGATTAAAATTTTGTTACAGACTGATAAAGCTTCAATGTTGGATGAAGTGATAGAATATCTAAAACAATTGCAAGCACAAGTGCACATAGTGAATAGATTCAACATGTCATCGATGATGATGCCGATGACCATGCAACAACAACTTCAAATGTCGATGATGAATCCAATGGGCATGGGTATGGGGATGGGTATGGCCGGGATGGGCATGGGTATGGGAATGCCGGGCATGGGAATGGATATGAACACCATGAATCGAGCTAACATTCCCGGAATGCCGCAGGTTCTCCACCCTTCTGCATTCATGCCTATGGCTTCATGGGATGTCGGAAGCAGTAGCGACCGACTTCAGGGACCTCCGCCGACTGGGATGGCTGACCCCCTCTCCACATTTTTTGGATGCCAATCACAGGTGAGTATACATGGTTTTATATATAATTTAATTTATTATTTTTAAGAAAGAAAATTAGAGAAAAGAAAACAATATCATAATAAAAACATATACTCCTATGTTATTTCATAAAAAAGATAGAAACCTGCATTATGACTTTGGATTTGCTAAGAGATCTCATATTCATACAATTAGAATATTGTTAAATGTTCGATTAATGGTTTAAAATACTCAAATTTTATTTTATAAATAAAAATATTAAATGATAATTTAAACTGTTCGATCTTAATAAAAGATCGTCGATAACATTCCGACTCAAAAAGAAAAGTAAAGCATGTAATCGTAAATTTGATTGATAAAAAATTTAACTTTCTTGTAATGATTGAAAGCAACCTGATGTTTGCTGAACTGGCTAGGTACTGAAATATGGAGACACTATAGATAAGGGTGTAAATAAACAGTCAACTCAAATTAATTGTATGATAAATATGTTAGGATAGTGACAAATTTATCTCGAAATAGTGCTTTGAAACGTCAATAAACAAAAAATGGTTTGCGTCTTGACAAGTAGAGGTGTCAAAAAAGTCCCATATTGGAAGGTCCTATTTTTGGGCCCCAGGTTAGGCTCCAAAATAATAAGTCCCATTTGAGGAGATTTATTTTTGTTTGTTTTTAAGCCCAGCCCCCAATTCTTAAATTTTACTCTTGGCCCTTCTATGGGGCCTAATATTGGCCCACAAAAAATATTAAATAAATTTCAAAAAAAAATTCTCGTAAACTTTTGGAGTATTTTTCTGAAAAACTTTTCGAGTATTTTTTTTCGAGAATTTTTTCTCGGAACTTTTTTCTCGAAAACATTTCGAGTAATTTTCTCGAACACTTTTCGAGTATTTTTTTCTCGAGAATTTTTTCTCCGAAACTTTTTTCTCGAAAACATTTCGAGTATATTTTTCTAGAAAACTTTTCGAGTATTTTTTCTTGAAAACTTTTCGAGTATTTTTTTCTCGAGAATTTTTTCTCCGAAACTTTTTCAGAACTTTTTTCCCGGAAACATTTCGAGTATTTTTTCTCGAAAAAATTTCGAGTATTTTTTTCTCGAGAAATTTTTCAGAATTTTTTCTCGGAAACTTTTCCGGAACTTTTTTCTCGAAAACCATTCAAGTATTTTTTCTCGAAAACTTTTCGAGTATTTTTTCTCGAGAAATTTTTCTCCGAAACTTTTCTAAAATTTTTCGGAACTTTTTTCTCGAAAACATTTCGAGTATTTTTCTCGTAAACTTTTCAAGTATTTTTTTCTCGAGAATTTTTTCTCGGAAACTTTTCCGGAACTTTTTTCTCGAAAACCATTCGAGTATTTTATCTCGAAACTTTTCGAGTATTTTTTCTCGAGAACTTTTCAAAAAGAATTTCTCCGAAACTTTTTTCGGAACTTTTTTCTCGAAAACATGTCGAGTATTTTTCTTCGAAAATATTCCGAGAATTCTCAGATTGTTTCTTTTGTTTTTAATAACTTATGTGTGAATTCTAGGTATTTTTATCAAAAAACTCTCATTTTCGAATTTTTTGGAATTCTCGATTACAAGAATTCTCGAATTGTTTCTTTTATTTTTAGTAACTTATGTGTGAATTCTAAAAAAATTTATCTTAAAACTCGTTTCCAACAAAATTGGGGCTTTGGGGCATTGGGGGCCTATGTTTTATTTAGGGAGCTTGGTATATTTGGGGCCTATATAATAGGGGGCCTATTTATCTTTACATATTTAGGCCCCCTTTTATATTGGGGCTGAGCCTAATTTTGATTGGCCCCTTAAATTGACAGCTCTATTGATAAGGGTGTAGGACATCTTAAGAGCATGGCCATAAATTTGAATTGACTTAAACATCATTTTCGTCCACGTAAGTTCATAAATTTTTTGTTTTAGTCCCTGTATCTTTTTGTGTTGCAAATTAGTCCTTGCATGTGCAAATCTTTTTTATTTTAGTCCCTAAAGCTAAAATCCGCAGGAAAATCTGTAGGAAAATTCGCTGGTTTCCTGCAGATTTTCTTGCGGATTTTAGTTTTAAGGGACTAAAACCAAAAGATTTGAACATACAGGGACTAATTTGCAACAAAAAAAGATACAGGGACTAAAACAAAAAAATTGCAAAATTACAGGGACGAAAATGATGATTAAGCCATTTGAATTTTGACACTTATAAATCGAAACAATAATAGAGATAGAGGTGAAAATTCATCTTCTATGCTGAATAAATTTCCCCATATAATTTAGTTAAACAGTGCCATCTCTCTCTAAATTTTTTTTACGCAAATAAATTTAAGGCATTTCATTATAATAATAATCATAGCAATACAATTAGAAATTATATTAAAAGTACCGCAAGAAACATGAGATAAAATTGTTCTTATAAGTGTATTAACGCTACCGTTTGCTTGATGCATAATGGACACAACTTTGAAGTTGTACGTTAAAATATTTAATATGATTAATTGTGTTTTTGGAATATTTAATATGATTAATTATGGTATTATATAATTAATAAGAAAATATTATTAATTTTGTGCAGCCCATGACCATGGATGCTTATAGTAGGATTGCTGCCATGTATCAGCAGATGCAACAACAACAACCTCCAGGAGCACCAGGTTCAAAGAGTTGAGCTGCAAGCTAGTGTTCTAGTTGTGTGTTAATTAATTAGCAGCAACCGGAATAATAAATATATATATATATATATATATATATATATATATATATATATATATATATATATATATATATTCTGAATTTATTTTTTGTGAGAAACTGAAATGTATATTAGCTCCAATACAAGTTATGAGAATAAATATACTGCTTTAATCTTGCGGGGTGTGTGTAACTTAATAAAGATTAATTAGATTGTTTTCTTTGTTATTTTATTTTACCTAGCTATATGCAAGTTTCATTGAACTTGCGATTCTAATATTAATGTGTTTGCTATTTTATTGAATAGGTTGAACAGTCATGATTTGTTATTATATATATACTTTAAAAAAAAGTCATGATTTGTTATTATATATATACTTTAATATCTACCTTTGATGATTTGTGTTAGGAGACCCGCATCGAAAACTATGATAGCCTGAACACTAAGCAGAGACAATAATTCATAATATTAATACTCACGTTACTATCTAAAAAAAATTAAGTTTTTGAACATTTTGAAAATTTTCTTTTAGATCCAAAAACTCTAAATATGGCACACCAAAGTTAAAATCCTGGTTGAGAGAGGTATATACATTTAGTTCTTGATATGTCTTTAGACAAGATTACCTCAAGATGAAGGAACCCAACGGACCAAATTTTTTTACTAAAGGAATGAATTAAATATACACTCGAGTAACTATCTTAGTTGTAAGAATTTTACCTTGTATCCTAAGGTCCTGTGTGCAAATTGTTAAGATGTCCGTCAGGGCCCAAATAAGAATTTATAAGTAAAAGGTAATCCTCACCTTACAAGCTGGTTTTGTGAGGATGAGTTAGGCCAAATTCTCAATTCTAAAATGATATTAGAGCCTCTCTAAGATCCATTGGACCACCTGCTATCGGGTCACCCATTATTTATATCCACACACCAAGCCCAATATTAGTGGGCGTGATGGGGTGTGTTAAAAAAACTCACATCGGGTGTGAGATGGTCTGAATAAGAATTTATAAGTAAGAGGTAATCTTCACCTTACAAACTGATTTTGTAAGGATGAATTAAGTCCAAATCTAAGACAAATCCCCTGAAAGACATGTTATAAAATAGTGTTTAGTGCTACTTTAATTGATAAAAATTTCCCTTCTTCCCTATTTAACCTATAAAAGGAGTTATGCTTACCAATTTAACATAACCAACACAATTTCTCCAAGAGTATAGAAGCCAGATTTGATTCCATTTCTAGCTTTTTCACAAAGTTGAAAAAAGAAGATAGTTTACATACTATCCATCACTCATTCATATATGTAAATCATCACAAGCATGATTGAATGAAAATCATCAATGATATCTTATTTTTATACTCTTGGATGTCTTTGATTAATGTTTTAAATAGCGATCGTGGTCGCGTTAATGTATTTGTAATTTTGGTTGTTTCAAATACTACATTACAAATTGCGTTTGTCGCGGTGTAATAAGCAATTAACATAAAACCATCACTCCTATTTATATTTGATTTTATACGATTTATTTATCTATACGGCCCAAGTCCAATAACACAAACCCTACTATCTCCATATATATATATATATATATATATATATATATATATTCATCCACTACAAAAAAACACCATTTTGTGGGGGTTTTTAAGGCATTTTGCGGGGGTTTTCAACCTCCGCAGATTGTTTTGCGGGAGTTTTGAAAACTGCCGCTTAATGGCTTCCCACAAATTAACTGCGGGGGTTTTGGGAGACCGCTGGTATCAGGCTAAAAACCCCGCAAAATTGCAGGAGTTTTATTGAGGAGGTTAAAAACCCCCGCAAAATTGAAAAATTATGTAAAAAAAAAATAAAATCAAAATGCTGAAACTTTCATTAAAATATAGAAATGCAACAAGGTCTTTTTTCAAATCCTCAACTCACCAATACTTTAAAGGAATAACATTATCAACTGTTTTTACTATTAACAGAATCGAAAGTGTCTTAGATTTTAATAGAATAGCTATGATATAATATTTGTCACTTCCTCAAATCATACATTCCATCCATGCCAAGAATTATGACTATATTCTTTTGGAGACCAAATGCAATTGTGTACCGAGTGCCCTCGTGTAAGTGAAACCAAGCAACTGACCACTCTGAATTGAAATACTTGGGCAACACTCCTGCCAAGTGCAGAGTAACATTTCTATCAACAAAAAAAAAGAATTGAATTGACAACTATTTCTCTTTGTAACTGATAAACATGAACATGATCAACAACTCCAACACATTCTCCAATAGCAAATAAAAACAAATACTCTAATTGATAAAATAAAAAATAAAAACACGAAATTTTACCTTTAAATTTAATGAAAGAGCGAGATGAGCTAGATGGGGCAATGGTAGCATCTGAACTTGACGAACCTTGTGACTTTTCATTCTCAGGGACACTTGAATTAACCTTAAGGCCAAAAACATGGACAGTACCCTTGTCACTTGAAACTGCTAACCACCGAGCAGTCGAAGAAAACGCCAAACTAAATATCTCTGCTGCATTTGCACCCCTTCTCACCTAAAATCAACATCCAACAAATTCATACACAACAGCCAAAAAATCTCAATTGCCCACGCATTAAAATCCAATATTCAAAGCATAATGAAAAGAAACATGATTAAACTAAAAAGGCAATAACAATAGACATTAAACCTTAGCTACATATCAAATCCAATAAAAGAAACATGATTAAACTAAAAATACCACAAAGTTATCATCATAATGAAAAGAAATAAACTATTACTGAACAAAGATAGAAAGAACAATTAACACATACTTCCTGAAGTAGTGTCCCATTATCCGTATCATAAATCCGAATCAGCGTGCCCTTGACACTGGCGGTGGCAATTAACTGTCCATTAAGCGTGAGAGAAAAGGAAGCTATCCTTGAATCATGAGTAGAAATAAACTTTGTAACTTCTCAGTTCTCACTACTCCTCCCATCTGTCTCGTTGCACCAGCTCTGTTTATTCCATGCCTCATTTAATTTTTGTCAACGGCGTCTTCTGCCATCAATAGTGTACTCTCCACAAAAGAGAGTTCATACTTGTAAAAGCATTGAATCCACAAATTCCTTTTGAGGACTAGGAAATACCTGTCATATGACATAATAAACAAAATAATTAACTTCTAATAATTAATATGGGAACTAAAATATGATACATCCAAATCAAAATCAGATACTGCAAAAGAGAGACACTCATCTTTATTTTACTCATAATTAATATGGGCGGAGGGAGAGGAGTTCGGCGGTTTCGTCTTCACCGTTCACATTTTCTTCTTTTGAGAAAATGATGCAGTAAAACAAGCACCCTTTCAACTGATTCACTAAAATATCGGACTAGTCCAAACTAATGCAGCCAACTATTATTAATAAGTGAGAAATGTGCAAGGTATAATTATTATTAATATTACCAATTGAAAGGTATAAAACAAATCAGGACATTCCCCGTTCTGCTTCTTGTGAGCAACTTTGTGCCTACGTCTGGGATTAAGCATAGCAGTCCCATTTCAGCCACAGTAGAAAAGCTGTAAGTGAATGCCATGATTCTTCAGAATCAATGACATAAAAAATAGCACTAAACAAATGTAAAGATGAATAGATATTATCACTAATATTGTTTAAAACATATGTTACATTTATAATTTCCACAAGTTAGTCATCTCCACTCTCGCCAGGAAAGAGCGGCTGATAGGAACATAAATTCGTCATTAGTTATGGTACATACATGAATTCAAAATGTAACTTGAGTACTTGACAAAGCTACATACCTGGCCAAGCAAAAGTTCACCATAAGTACTATAGTACCTAAAACAGATGTAAGACGTGTTTGGTTCACCCTTTACCTGCACAGGACATAAGGCATTTACTTTTAGTCCTCATAAAATATCAGATAGCCATTGAAAACAAACAATAGGATTTCAAGGTTAAGAATAAACTAACCAAGGTTAAGAATATATCGGTCTACGCACCTACTCTAGATTACTGGAAAAAATCTAGAAGAAATGAGCAAGAATATTACTGGAAAAAAAATGTATTCTTGAAGCATGAAGAGCTGAAAGTATTATAATAAAGACAAATCATACATCTACTTTAAATTATCTCTAACAAATAACTCAATATATCTCTTTCTAACTTTAGAGATCAAAGATTAACATCATATTCTAACAAATTTCAACAGCTGCGAAAAGATAGATGAAAACTACCTGATGACTTTCATGTGTGGGATTAATTCAAGTCACGTATATGGCTACAGAATTGGTCATTTTGAGAAACCAATTCATTAATAAAACTTTGTAAACTTTGATATTATGCGGTGATGACTATTCGACAAAGATTCAGACAATTCCAAGACAAACCATCATGTTCATTCATATTATAAATTAAATGGTAAATACTGTTAATATCAAGACTCAAAAATGCTGTAAGGGAAGATAAACAAAGAAGGTAAGAAATATATAAACCTTAAATAAACTTTTTCCAGTCGGGGAACTGTTGCATTTTGGTCCAGAGATCAATGAAAGGAATATGACATTCAGTGGCCACATGCTTTAGCATATACGCCAGCAGCTTCATTTGTCCTTTCAGGAAGTCCCTCTGGATTGTTCTCGAAATGATATCTGCAGAATTTTAGAAATTCTTCAAGTTTGATTAACCTTCAGAATTATATACCTAAATGTCACAGACAGAGAAAATATAATGAAATCTTTGACAAAATGAAGCAGCGGAAAAGGCAATAAAATAAAATACCTAAGTCGTGCATCTTCATCAACTAGATAAATCTGGACTCAGTGAACGATTCAAATCGGAAACTTGGTAATTCATGACAGCGCCAATGCTAGAATTCCCATAAAATTACAATCTAACATCACACACATAAAATTCATTATCACATAAAGTAATGTCTTTCTTGGATGGTCTAAAATTTAAAGCATTAAGACTATATATGCATAGATTGGTTCTTCTAGCTTTGACTACAACATTAGAAGTGCTTTTGTAGTCAGGAACATTGCAAGATGAAGTTGAACTTCAAATTAAATTTGCTTGACAAAAAGACACAACTTCAGAACCTTCAGCACATTCAGTACAAGACAATGATATAAATCTCAAAATAATCTATTGAATCATATAAAGGTAAAACAATATAAAATTGCTCCTACCAGTACATGAATACATATAAAACTGATGATAACCAAATCTACATGAATACATAAAGATGATTAATCAGTAATAATGAAAATGATTCAGTCAATCTACAAGCAAAAACCAAATCAACAACAACAATTAACTCATTTCCCTTTATTGAAAGTGAAACAAGTTTACTGATTAAATAAACTGCAGAAAATGAATAAATAAACATAATCGAACCCTAAGTTGATTGAGAATAAAATTCGAGAAATTGATTGAAACCCTAAGTTAAAATTGAAATTGACATTGATTGAGAAATTGAAAATGGACTTCGAAATTTAACGAAATTGAAAAGAAATTAGAAATTGAATAAAAAATCAGAAAATAAGATTGGCGAAATCGAACATCTGAGTTGAATAGATACGTGCTGCGGACAGAGAAGCTGCTGTGAGTTCACTGGCAGAAATTTTCGCCGAAGATGGAGACGACGGAGAAAACCTCTTTCTCGTGACTGTGTTTTTGAAAATAAAAAGAAAATGAAAATAAAATTGGGAAAAAAGTAGAGTGAGAGTGGAATATATTACATCAATTTGAGGGGGTTTAAAACTCCCTAAATACGAACGAAAATTTTCCTAAGTTTTTGTCATTTAGTAGTAGATTGTGGGGGTGTTACAAAACCCCCACTAAATAACCTCCGCTAAATAGCGATATTTTTTTAGTGATCTATTGTCAATCTCTAGTTCACAAACTCATTAGCCGCACGATACAATCTTCTTCTTTGCTTCCATTTTTTCCTTTCACTTCATCGTCCCTATGTTTCTTCTCTATTTTTGTCTATATGTTCTTCCTTTGTGCTTTTCTTGCCCCGGTCTCCCTTACATCATTCCCTAGTAATGCGTTTTACGGCCGTAACGACGTTAATTTCATCTGTGATTTATTTTCTCAATGTCAAAACGGCCAAAAACAATAATGCCGGCTACCAAGATCATTTTGTGAAGGCCAAAATCTCGATTTCAATTAGAAGGTTTGTAAACCTTTGGCTTAGATCTATTTTTATTTGTGGTCGGTTTGAATGTAATCTTTGATATGATTTCTTTTTTTCTTTTTTTTTTATCATGTCATTTTTATGATTTATTATATATAAAATTGTGTGCATAAAAGATGACAAAATTTCGTCTTGTATTTTGAAATGGTAAAAATAATAAATTTTATGCATTAACCTTCTTTTGTACTATACTATAGTTAGTTTTAATTTTATAAGTACCGTGAATTTGTTATATTAATTTGCAGGTGATTGCATCCCATTAACATGGTTTAGTAAGTGATTGATAATTTTTTTATTCAATTTCTAGATATATAATAATGTCATTATATAAACCTTAATATATATATGTTTATTATTACATTAACAAGCAATCTATAATACATTGTTCCCCTGAATATACATTGTTTTAGTACAAAGGAGGCATTTAAAAATGTTTTTTCCATGGTGATCAACATGATTTATATTCGATATAATAATTAAGAAAACTCGCATTAAAAATTGTTTCTTGATCAACATATATTTTGCTCGATAATTTTTTTTTTCTTGCACTTCTTATTCTTACACATATTCATCACTTATACACTATGCATGAAAAAAGTTTCATATTATTGTAATATAATTGAGACATAGTTATTCATTGAAAAAAGTTGATTCTTAAACTATCAAAACATGCATCAAAAAAGTTTCATATTATTGTAATATAATTGAGACATAGTTATTCATTAATTAATTCATTGTTTGAAATGTTAAATAATGTACATTACATTTAGTAGCATGTTTTGCCAACTTTCTCTTATTACTGTTAGTATTTGTATGAATTTCATAAAGAATAATTAATCACTTCTCGCTTTGAACGGAATTTTTTTGTTGGAGAGTAAAATGTGTATAATCCTATACAAAATGTTAGATGTCATGAAATGCCACATTTATTGAAGGGGTGTGTGTGTGTATATATATATATATATATATATATATATATATATATATATATAACTTGTCACAATTAATAGTGAATATTAAATAATAATAAAATTTTATTAGTTGCTAAAAAATATTTAGTCATATCCGACAACATCTCATATATTTGATTACCAATCCATTTACTCGATTCAATTATCCAATTCTTTGCTCTTTCTATCAAACTAAATCTTCGAGCTTCAAATGGAGCAACAAACACATCTTTCTCAATTAGGAGGATGGGGTGCATGAAAGATGATATAGAGAAATTAAAGAGTTTCTTGTTATTCCACTTGAATCTCGAATTTTTTCTGTGACAAAAAAGAGTAAAGACTTGGAAAATTGTATAGAGTAAACAAGTTGATAATCAAAGAGATCTTGTAAGATATAGCTACATATTCTTTAGCCAATAGTAATATGAATTATTTATTATTTAATTTTCACTATAAATTGTGACAAATTAACATTTTTTATATATCTTCAATAAACTTTGGCATTTCATACAACTACCACTACATGACAAACATCAAGCGGCGGCAGTTGAAATTGGAGAACAACGGAAGTTCAAACCGCCTCTATATGCTCTAAGCGGCGGTTGGTGAAGCGTCGCGAAATGCGGCGTCGCTAGGGTATATAGCGGCGGTTTTGGCAACCGCTGGAATAACCGCCGGTAGAGTATATAGCGGCGGTTTATAGCAACTAGCGGCGGTTGTGTTGGACATTAATTTAAAAAATAAAAAACAAAGGATAGCGGCGGTTTCGAACCGCTGCAAAAAGTTCAAATTAATTTTAAAAATAGGGGCAGTTCAAAACCGCCGTAAAACAACAAAAAATTATAAAAAAATTAAATGGTGTACTTAACACTCTTGATTCTCATTAAATATAAAACACACAGTAGCATCAAGACATATTATTTTACTAATCATTTCACCAAGACTACATATATTAGGAAGTATAACAATATTACATTAAAAATTTGCTTTAATTTTGCTTCCAAACTTTACATCAAAATTGTTTTGTGTAAAAACACCAAACACAAAACTATTACATTAATGCTCTTGATTCTCTCAAGCAAAAGATCAAAGATCAAACACTTACCAAGTGAGAAATAACTGTACAACATGGATAAAACTATTTCTCATTTGATGCTTAGAAGATCCACTAACAACTCTCAAACACTCCTCCACATGATTAGGCTGATATGCTCCCATTGCAACAATCTCAGTGTATCTAGTGCCTTCCATGGATCTCTGATTTATGTTGGCAGATCCCATTAACGTACATATTCATCATCCACTATCATTCCTTTTAGATGAACATCAATCATGAATCTTCTGTTCTTTTGAGTGAGTACCTAGTTTCCAAAATGTGCAAACAATAATGATAAACCAACTTGATCAAGAGCCACAAAAGGAAAAACATTCAAGTATGTACTTAATACTTAGGGAGTAAAAACAAAAACCTGAGGAGTGTTTTGTCCTGCAAGTTTTACATTTTTTGAAGTGTTTTTATTATCGGAGAGCTCGCGATTGCCAAGGCAAAAAAAGTTCAAGTAGTCTTGTGGTTCATACTCATTCTCATATAAATGAACTTTTGTGCTGCTCTGATTGCTTTGACATATGCAGAATATATGCTCATGTCTATCATTACATTCTTTTCACAAACCAAGTTTTGTTCAATGAAGTAAACATCGTCAAATCGTTGGCCATACCAAATCTAACAAAACCGCTATGATAAAGATAGAAATTTTTAATACGCAAAAGTCAAGCACAAGGTTCACTGAAACCATACCAAAATAATATGTGTTGGCCACGTAAACAGAGATCGAGCAGACATAACCTGACAATCCAAATTTGCGTTTTACTACATATATCCCTGACATGAAAATTAAGTACCACCAAAGATTAATTATGACATTTCTACTTCCTTAATAACAAATGTAATAATTATTGGGAACTCTTTAGTAAATAAAAATAAAACCATTGAATTGCAATTAGATATGAATTTTAGTTAGTAATATGGTCTAAGAAAATCTATGTAGAAAAAAAGAAGCTAACCATTTGCAACTCAAAGTCGAGCTTTAATAATGCTTCAATTTAAGGCGAAGAGCTTCCGACGGAATGAACTTGACCTCTGAACAAGCAGAAAGTAACACAAGTAATTAAGTGTATATGATTTCCTAAATAGCAATTTACCAAAACTCATTGATATATTATCACAATATCAGTATTTTCTAGTAATTGTTTTTTAATCCTAACACATCAATATTATCTCCTTCCACATTGCATACATCCCATAGAACATCAAGGAGGATCATAATATTGAACCAGACAATATTACAAATATGAACAAAGAGATTATATCACATTAAGTACTCTATAGCCACATTTAGTGTATTGGATTTATTGAAAACAATTTGGTCACAAACAAAATCACAAGATGGCCAGATAGAAACATACATTCAGTACATAAATGAAATCACCTACACTACATTCAATAAACCATATAAAAAGAATATAACCTCTGGTGCCAATAACTCCTCATATCTGGATGCTATAAGCATGAAGCTTATGCCAACAAGCTGAAGTTCCTTTCTTGGTACCTGTGGAAAAAACCAGTCAATAACATTTAAAGTTAGATTGAAAATTTCTACTTAAAATTCCTCGGTCAACAATACAATGATATCAACTTTAAGAAATCATCACCAACACTGGACTGGTCAGTTGAGGGAACTTGATCAACCGATGTTGTGGTTGCATCTGTTGTGGTACTTGAAGCCATTTTGTTCATTCTGGCTGAAACTTAGAATGTGGAAATCTTAATGAATAATGATCATTCTGGTTGAAACTTGAAGTAAACAATGCAAAACAAAAGTCAGCAACAAATTAGGCCCAAAATCTAAGATAGTAAATCTATCATCAGGGTCACCCTTATTATCCACATACTAAGTGCAATAACACTGAACATGAGGGGTATACCAGGAAAATCAAAGTCTCATGTTGGCTAGAGGTACGACTTAAATAGAACTTATAGAGCCTACACAATCACCACGTTACAAAACAGTTATCTGGAGTTGAGTAAGACCCAAAACCTAAGACCCCGTTCGGGGTGGCTTTTGGTTTTGAGTTTCATTTCAGGTTTTGTTTTTTGCTTTAAACCAGTCTCTTTATCTTGTCTCACTATGAATTCACCCAATATATAAAATTTATAAAGTATTTATTAATAGTTTTTGCAATGGTGGTTGTCTGCGGTGGCGGTAGACCGCTGTCGGTGTGGTGATTGGAAGACAAGTGACTGCAATGGTTGGAGTGTGATCGGTGGGCAGGTGGCCGCAGTCGTGATCGAAGGTGGCTGAAATGGTGGTGTACAAAAAGCAGTCTACTCATAACTGATAAAGTACCAATACAAGATATTCCAAACTAACAAGGTATACTTTTTTTGTTGGTAAACCAAGGGCAAGGTATCTCACGCGTACAACTGCGGAGACTAATCCCTCAAGGTAACTAAGATCCATTTAAGGAGTTGACTTCTCCCACATAAGCTTTCTATATGCATTTAAGGGACTTAAGCATCTACCACTTGTGCCACACCATGTTGGTAGAATGGTAAACTTAATTGTGCATGGAAAGTAAGGTTATTACATGTAATTATAAGTATATCAGAAGAAAACTTGCCTTCAAGAGAGGAACAGGAGAGGGGGTTTGTCTTCACCAGGCTGAGGATGCCATTCAAGAAGCACTTCCTTATTATCAACCGCTTGACGAATATACGGGTACATATTCATTGCAATTATGGAATGGAAATCTCCACCAGCTTCAAAGGCTTCTAACATGCTCTTACAATTAGTAAGATGTGCAAGTATTCTAAGTTCCAACTGTCACAATACATAGTAACTCCATCAAAAGAATGAAATACCAAGCAACTTGCTGAAAACTAGACATATAAGTGACTTACAAACATGTCCATAATCAGCAACTATAAGAGAATTCCCAGGAGCAGCTATGAATGCTTCACGGATTTTGTATCGGTCTTTTTCCAAAGCTGGTTGATACTAATGTATGAATTATACAAGTTAGATTAAATCTGAATCTTTTTTAAATCCAATGATTAATCACATAAATTTATAATGCAGTAGAACTAACTGTAAGCTCAAATAATTGTAAGCTATTGAGATGATACATCATGATCAAATATACCTGTTCAAAGTCGTTACAGAATTAAAATAAAAAATCTTAAAAGTAACTTAATTACCTGTTCAAACAAATGAAAAAGTTGTACTTTATAGTGGATATTCAATTCTTTTGGCAAACAATCCGGCTGCTACTACTACTCACAACCAATCAGTCATCAGCAAGTTCATTGTTTCCTGCACCTGCTTATAAAACTAATTCTTCTCACTTCGATTATCCTAGACCAACGATCCCCAAAAAAAAGAACAGCCCACATCCCACCTTACATCACCAATCCTTCTATCACAATTATCAGTGCACCTAAAATTTGTTCTTAATCTTCAAATTTGTTCTAAATGACATTGTTAATACAATTTTGATGAACTCCCTATCATCCAAATTTCTTGGTCTTAACCTAAATCCAAAAAACCCTATTTGAATTAATGAAAACCCCTATCTTCATCACAATCAACAATTTTAGAATGAAAAATCAACAAGTAAACCAACTCAGCAAGTAAATCAACAAGAAAAATCAAATCAGAACAGATGAAAAATCAACTCATACCAATTTTAGAAAGAAAAAAAAAATCAACTCATCACAGATGAAAAATCAAAACAGAACATAAACTAACCTTTACCTTTCGTTTCAGTGAGTTAGGGTTTCGCGCGAACGAGATAGATGAAATTCGATTAAGAGGGAGATATGAGCTTCGTGTTTCAGAGAGGAAACGAGAAAGAGAGAGATGAGCTTTGCTTTTCAGAGTGGGAACGAGAGAGATGAGAGGCATTCACGAGAGTGATGAGATGCGTGAGAGTGAGATATGGTTTCAGAGGCGTGATGAGAGTGAGGGTACGCGTACACGAGGCTTAAGTTTCAAGAGATTCTATTAAGAATACAGCGGCGGTTCACAACCGTCGGAGAAACTGCCGGTCAATGGAAATGCGGCGGCGGTTACTGTTCACCCGCCTCAGAATGACCGTCACTATATTCCTTTTTTCTTGTAGTGTACCATTTTGCTTAATTATTTATGCAGTATTATACACATTTACCCTCCGGCAAAAAAATTCCGTACAAAGTCGAAAGTGATTAATTTCATTCTTTATGAAACTCCTCGAACTAACACAATGAAGTGAAAGTCGGATGAACTTACTACTTAATGCAATGCTCATTATGTTTTTTGGCATTTCAAACAATGTATTGACTAATGAAGAACTATGTTTCAGACATTATATAATATTAGAAATTAGTATTGGGCCTAACTCATTCTCACAAAACCGGCTTGTAAGGTGAGGATTGCCTCTTACTTATAAAGACTTATTCAGGCCATCTCTCAACCGATGTGAGACTTCTTAACACACCCCCTCACGCCCAGCACTATTGGGCTTGGTGCGTGGATATAAACGGTAGGTGGCCCGATAACGGGTGGCCCAACGGATCTTGGAGAGGATCTGATACCATATTAGAAATTAGTATTGGGCCTAACTCATCCTCACAAAACCGGCTTGTAAGGTGAGGATTGTCTATTACTTATAAAGACTTATTCAGGCCATCTCTCAACCGATGTGGGACTTCTTAACATATAACAAGATGAAAAATATCCCTCTGAGTTAAACATTGATGACCCCATAGAAGACAAGAACAACTTATCCATCTAAAATCCCTCAAGTTACGTAGACGGATATCATGATATATATAATACAATGGTGTCAGAAATAATATGAGAAAAATGAGACAGAAGGCAATTCAACTGTAGATGGTAAATTTGCAAAACCAAATGAATGATAAAAGGAGGATGTTTAAACTTTTGAAGAGCCCTAAAATGCACCTGTGTAATATGACGATTACAAGTTCAAAAGGTATCATCTTACTTTGAATGTTAGTTATGGTCTATAGTTTTCTCTCTCTAAAAAGAAAACTTCTCTGACTTCTCACTGACGGTCCGTTTGGTTCAACTGAGAAGGAGGGGAGGGGAGGTGAGGGGAGGGATTTTTAAGGAGGGGATGCGAGGTAAAACATAATTTATTATGTTGACAAAATTACTCTCATTTTTTTATTAAAATTCAAAATTATCCTTGTTGAATACTAAAATTTTAGGTTATATATCCATTAGATTTTTTACAACAAAAAAAAAAAAGATTTTCTACTCATTAGATTTTTTTTTGTTATATATCCATTAGATTTTTTTTTTGACGAAATATATCCATTATAATTTAATCCTTATTTTGAGTTTATAAGGTTAAGAGTAAAAAAGTAAATTACTTCTCCCCTTCCCTCCCCTCCCCTCGTTAAAAAATTGAACCAAACATAAAAATTTAAAATATTCCCTCCCCTCCCCTCCCTTCCCCTCCCCTCCCCTCCAAAAACTTCGAACCAAACGGACCCTAAGATATTTCCGTTGCCTTCCTCCCTTACAATCCAAATATGACAAATCTTCCAATGTAACCTTGTGGGATGGTGGTGCGACGGGATCGAACTCCGTACCACCTGTCCAGTCTTTCACCTCCTCCGGAACGTGGTGGTTCGCCGCAGTTTGTTGGACATGGTGTGAGATCTGACTTGGTTGTGGCAGATTTGTTTTGTGGTGGTTCTCAGGGTGTTTTGTTTCGCCGGATCTGGTTGACCGTGGTGGTTTTCGTGGTGGCTTTGGTGTTGTGGTGAGGTGCTGTTGTTATTGTTGACAGTGGCGCGTATTGTAGCTATCCATCCTACTTATGGTCATGGTTCATTACTCACTTTGAAGAAATTCATCACCATGCCACAAATAGTGTGTGCTGTATAGCATACTAGCTGCACAATCATATATGGGTATGGTTGAATTTTTCATTGATGGGTTTTACCCGTCATAATTAATTTTGCAGTTAGTTTTTGTGTTTTCTTCTTGTGAAGGCGGTACCTGTTTTGGCATCATTATGGTGTTGTACTGGATCTTGATCATTGGTGTTGTGATGGGATGGTGTTGAGGATGATGTTGCTTTATCGTACTTCCAGGACGTATTGGTGTGGCAGTGGTGTTGGATGGTTAAGGCCGAGTGTGAGTGGATTCTATCTGATACAAGAGTCTCTGACCATTTTCAAATCTGGTGAGATTTGCAGGACTCTTGGAGTCGCTGAGGGGTGTTCAAGTCTGTTGAGACTTGCAGGTCTCTGGTATCTGGTCGAATTCTTCTGCATCAGGTGTTGACTGTCGATTCTCTGACTATCGGAGTCCCTCAACTTCTGACTTCTGGGGCTACTCTATGGATCTGATTGGTCGAGTAATTTTAATTCGAGTTCGGAAGTTAGAGCCAAGTGGTGTCTCCTAGGGTCGAGTAGGGGTTTTCTCTGGGGATTTAGCGAATTAATATTGGTGTATTGGTGTATGGGTGGTTTGGGGTGTTTAATTTGGTGTTGGTAATTGTGTTATACCACGTTACCTTTTGTTTGTATGTTTCCACGACAATTCCTTTCACTTCTTGTGGAGGAGTTGTCTTTTAATAAAATTTAGCCGTTTCAAAAAAAACGATTACAAGTTCAAATATCATGGTTGATCCAATTGCCCATATGATTACAGATGTTAAAATAAAATATTGTACTAACCTATTTAATAGAAAAATTATTTTTTACGTGAATTAATAATATCATCACGCTTTAGAGATTTACTTTCCACTATATTTACTATTTTTATAAAAAATGATAGATAATTGAAATATAATAAAAATCACAATATTTTAAGAATTTTTTCAATCGCTAATACATTTTTATTGTATCCACCATCTCAAATTAACCAAATAAAAATAAATATGAATTAGTGCCTACCATACGAATACCGTACAAGTACCTGGTATGTATATGATATAGATATAGATACTTCACCATTTTACCCATGCTTCATAGACAACCACTAGTACATGTAGTAGTCAGATACATAGTCAAAATTCTACTTGACAATTGTTCCATTTTCTTGCTTCATAGGCAGCCATAGTCACTCCGTTTCTGGGCAAACTTCTATTTGTCAAGCCGGGACAATCTCGATCATATCAAGAGGCTCAATCATATATAAAAAATATTACAATAAAAAGAAGAGTGATGAAATTCAATGGTTAGATTTCTCACAACTCTCCCTTCATTGAAAATCCACATTGGAGGAAATCCAATGTTTATTCCTTAATCTAGGAATTTAGAGTAAATTATTAAATTGGTCTCTGTCGTTGTAACTTGCTTTTAAATAGATCTCTGATTCTTTTAATATCTCAATTTAATCTCTATCTTTGTCAAATATTTCTCAATTTTGTCCTTCCGTGAACATTAGTTTTATTTACTGTCAAATATGTCCTTGTGTCCATCAATTTTTTTATCAAAATAGTCCCCAACATTTCCAACTTACCATCATATTAGTCCATAGTTTTATCAATTTTTGTCAAATAATTATTGTTTTAAACTGACCACTGACAATGTGGCACTTAATTTAGGGAGTGGCTATAGTGCATAAGTTTTTTCCTTATGCACCATGCATAAATAATGAAAATTGTTTAATGCACCCCCAGATAGCTTAGCGCACCCCCCAGATTTCTAGCGCACCACCAGATTGCTTAGCGACCCCCCAGATTTTTAGGGGGTGCGCTAGAAATTTGGGGGGTGCGCTAAGCAAGCTGAGGTATTTATGCATGGTGCATAAGCAAGCACCATAACTTGTGCCCTTAATTTGTGTGATGTTATTGTTCACGTGACACTTAACATTCTATATAATCGCATTAAAGATGTTAGAAAACCGATGTCAATAAAAAGTCCATATTGAAAAATATTTGATATAAATAAGAACTAATTTGAAATATTGAAAGAGTTAAGAAATTATTTGAGAACGGATTACAAACTCATTTTGCGGTTTAATTCCCTTTGTGTTGTCTTCATGTATGACATGGGCCGAGACATGTCACAGAGCCCATTAAAACACTAATACAACACACACTTATTTATTTTTCCTTTTTTAAGTTTTATAAATATTTGTCAAAAAAAGTTTGATAATTATTTGATTTTCTTTGATGCAATAGTTATTTTATTCGATTTCCTTTGATGCAATAATTATTTGATTTTGGTCATCCAAATTTTAATTCTTCAAATTTTATAATTATTCGATTTTGCCTCTAAATTTTCAATTGCTCAATTTTGACCCTATATTTACCCCATTTATGTTTGTTAGTTTCATGTTGCCTTTTTGACTGAAAAATGCTTATATAATATGTTTCTTAAAGCTTATAAATTTATATGATTTTTGTTTAACAAGCAAAAATAAATTTTATTTATAATAACAACAGGTCCTTATCACGATAATGTGTGCCAACCAAAACTACAAGGGTCTACAATAGACAAAAATTCATACACCAATTATATGATTAAAGTCAACATGAGAAACATGGTCTTATAGTTTTCAAACTAAATTTATATTTCTCATGTTGACATTTTCAAAAATAAACCATCTATGATCTTTCAATTTATTTTTACTAGTTTGTAACTTAAAGTTTGGAGCTTATAATTTTTTTTTTCTCTAGAATTCAGAGGGTTAGTACAATTTTCTTTTTAAGCCATTTCATTTTTATTAATGAGTTCAATCACTACTTTTATCAAACATTACAAATTCAATGAACTAACTTAATTATTAGCTTTACTTAACCCGTTATAAATTAACTTACCACAAATCTGCTATAAATTAACTTATCACTTATTTGGGGTTTTTGTCAAAGAAGGCCTTATTTTTATATCACCTATTCAATATTCTACACTTCAACATGCATACCAATCATGATAACTTAATTATATATAAATTAATTGTGGAAGTTCTAAATCAAACTGGAGTACGTTTAGCAATCATAATACTAGTACACTTATTATTATTATTAGTATTATTATTATTTATTTTTTTGACAAAAATACTAGTACACTTATTAAATTGCTGATTAATTACAAATCGCCAAGATATTAAAATATCATGAATCATATATAAATAAATATAAACATAGGATTCCGATTAAAATGGTTACTTCTAAAATCTACAATATTTTTTTACTGGTTTCTATACATCTACAATAATAAAGACAAATTGTTTCTGTTGTATATATATATTCAACATAATTACATACAAACAAATAAACAAGCTGCAATACTAACTTTTTTTAATGACAAAATAAATCCTTTTAAAATTTAAATCTAGAGACCTGAAAAACATCATATTACCATACACAAGTTTTTAATGTTTGATCTAAGGTGAAGGTTAAGGTGGGAAGGGCTCATAATTTTCCCATCATGGGAAAAACTCAAATTTACCATTGATATATTGTTAAAATATTGGATGGTTTAGATTTAAGAAAGGCTACCTTTTGTACCAACTACCAAGTTGCAAGTACCTTGATAAACTTTGTTTATTTATTAATGTGTCTTGCATTTTAAACAGTTTTATATTTGCTTCAAATATATTTATGAGTCCTTTTGATCTTCTGATAAATAAAAAATTGGAAAAGACAATTTCAATTGTGTTTGATTTTAAAATTATTCTTTAGACTAAGCAAATTGGGAGCTAAGAGATTGGATAAAAATTTAAATTTTTATTTGTTGTCTAAAATACCAAAATAATTTTTTTATCTATCAAACATCATATAAGATAAAATTTGTCAATATCTTAAACAAACTCAATATATGTAAAAATTGTGTTGTTTTTTTTTTTTGCAAAATTACACTGCATGTCCTTTATCTTATTTTTTGTAACACTTTAATCCTTTACCTTTTTTTTGTAACACTTTGGTTCTTTATTTTTTTTAATAACATTTTGATTCTTTATCTTTTTTATTTATAACAATTTAGTCCATTTTTTATAACACTCTAGTCCCTTATCTTATCTTTTTATAAAAAATAAAAAACTTATATATTACAAATAAAAAGATAAAGGATCATTAAAAAAAATAAAGGACTAAAACCTTATACGATATGTATTAATTAATTATAAGTTTAAATACGATTTAAATTCTTAAAATTATAAAAACTTTTAGCCTATAATCTATTTTGTTTACGTATATTCTTTGTAAGGCTTGTAAACTGGAAATTCTAATATATAGAAGACTGGATGCAACAGTCTAGAACCGGTCAAAAGTAATTTTCCATGATGGGAAAATTATGAGCCCTTCCCACCTTAACCTTCACCTTGATCTAAATGAGTTCTACAATGGAGATTTCCTAGTTTAGATATAAATTTGGCAGATTTCCTCTTCATATGTTTCTTCTGTTCTGTTTTGTTCCTTTCGTTTAATTAATTATACATGTAGTAATTATGTGTGTCGGTTCCTAATTTGTGTCCTTGATATTATACGGACTGATATTGCCGGAGACAAAAATCTCTATTATTGTTTTGAAAAGGTGCCCACTACACAATGTTTTTGCAGGATATTTTGTCATGTATCTTTAGCCTTTAGAGCATCCTATAGAGGAGGAATTCTAACTTGGGCAAATCCAAGAAGGGCGAACCCGAGAAAAAATTATTTAGACACATATACATTAATAAAAAAATTAAATAAAAAATGATTACATAATGTAACAATATTAATTTTACTTTAAATTATTTTTTATTGTAAATGTGTGCCTAAATAACTTTTCTTGGATTTATGCCTATCTAAGTGTTTCTCCCTATAAAAATGTTTGATTTTCAATTTTACTACTATAAGAAATAAATTTCATTTTGGTTTATATTAATTAGTCATAGAATATTAAAAATACAAACACATATGTTATTGTGTTGTCTTTTTATCTATAACTATATATAAAGGGGATTAGAGATTTTGGTGTAGACTTTTTAATTTTCTCATTTTACTCTTACTAACTACCCAATAGTTACACAAATAAAAAATTATCAATTTCTCCCTTATGTATCTATTCAATACTTTCTTACTATATATAAAGGGGATACAAAAAAATTTGGTGTGAACTTTTCATAATACCAACAATACCCTTCACTTTTTTTGAACAACAAAAATCTTTTATTAACAAACTCACTATAACATAATGCATTTTTTTGACATAAGTTTGCATAGTAAACACAGACAGGCGCGGAGTTACTAATAGGTTTGTCTTCAAATTTGTTACTTTTAGATGGTCGATTAGTTCTCATTTCTCAAATATATTTTTTATGGGTTGATTTAATATATAAAATTACTAAATTTGTTTGTTATCATAGTGATCTCTGCTGTGACAGATTAGATAGTAGATATAGGAATATAACACATACCTGTGATGCGGGTATCCGTCCAAATCCACTCTAATTTGAGGGAAAGATTCGAATTGGTTGAATTTAGATTTTTTCCGATTTTAAAAGACGAGATTGGAGTGGCTAATAGAGATATTAATACTTACGTATCTCAAATTCGCTCCACTTATATAAAAAATTATATCTCTTAAAATTATGATTGCTCAATTGTATTTAAACTCTATCTTATTTTATTTTGTATATATAATACTATATTTATCATTAAAAAAATTGAGTCAGATTTAACTCTTGAATTGTCAACTAGAACTCAATATTCACTAAAAAATCAGTTTATATTCATGGCCACTTTTTCTATTATCCATGACTTCACCGTAAGTAAATAAAATTTATTCACGGACAATCAACGGCACCGGACCAAAATTTATCCATGCCTTGTTCGGTAACTCGTTATACTAGTAACTTATGTGTATGTGTATATACCCTTTTTTTTTTTTTAACTTATTCTAATAAACAAGTACACATTAATTAAAGAGCCACTTTAATAGTTGTACTCCTACAAGTACACATAATATTGTACACCTTTAAAATTTGATTTAGTCTTTAAATTATCACTCTCTCTCACTAATTTAGTTGCTACATTATAAAAATTAACAAAAAAGTTAATAAACTATTTTCGTATCCAACTACTTAATTCCTAAAATATTAAAATTGATTAAAAGGTCCTTAAATTATTCTCTCATGTATCTATCTAATGGGAAGAGTTATGGTGCATAAGGATTTTTCATATGCATGGTGCATAAACAAATCTCCACCATTTGTATTCTAAAATAGCATTGAATGATTAAGTATATCTAATAGTTTTGGAGTACAAATAGTGGAGATTTGTTTATGCACCATGCATAAGGAAAATCCTTATGCATAATAACTTTTCCCCTATCTAATCTCTCGATTAATACTGATTATGTTAATTGACTATGTAGTCCTCAAACTATGAAAATAGGTCAATATACTTTCTCTATATATGGAATGAATTATTGTGATACATCTAGCACAAACCGAAACAATATCATCCCTCAAATTGGTTGTGAATTAGAAAAGATTTTTACACCAAAAAAAAATTTAAGATTATTTCTTATGATAATTTTTTTGGCTAAATTGATGTAGTTGTATAGTTTAGAAACTGATAATGGTCAAATTAGCATGTGTGGTAATCGATCGACTAAATAGTTTCATATAGAGATGAATAATTTAGGGATATTTTAGTTTATTTAAATAGTTTGTGATCTGAATAGTTGGATGAGAGACCGATAAATTAAGAATTAAATTGAGGGTTATCCATTTTGGTTTAGATTCATTTTCTCACGTACCTTAATTAGAAATTGTTGAAATTGATATTGGTTGTCTTTAAAATTTATGCCAACAACTTTTAAAACACTCACTCAAACTTCATATACAAACAACTTCTTCCTCAACTGTGAGTTCATTAAATCATTTTTCTAATTAGCACGCACACTTGCACATATTGTCTTTACTCCCTTAACAGAACATGCAACTAGACCACATATTTTTGATACAAAGATATAATTTATAATATTATATAAATTTTAAATCCAACAATAAATTTTATAAAATTCAAATTTATTATAATAGTATTAATTATTTATCTTTTACCTAAAAAAAAAAGTAGTATTAATTATTTATCACGGTGGACCTTTTGTGGCATTCGCCAAAGCTTGAAATTACAAAATAAATGTAACAAACAGGAAACAACACAGAAGAAGAATGCAAATTATGCAATAATAAGGTGCACGTGGTACGGGTGCAAGTTGCAAAAACCAAGATTGTACGATTGAAAAGAGTCAAGAGGCATCCACGTGTGGTAGTATCACTCAACTTACTGTAGAGCTGTAATACTCTACTAGTATACTCTCATCTCGTCAGTAGTCCTATTTCTACTCACTCATCAACTAGCACAAATCTCGAAGACAAGGGTCAATGCTTAAATGCCCCTAAATACCTACCCAGGCTGCTAACTCATCAATATTTTAAACTTCATTTCCATTCATACCCTTCACCACCACACTGTCGGTCGGTCGGCTATACCTACATGTCCCATACTAGAGAGTAGATCCTCTCCGGTGGAAAAAAAACTGGAGAGGGAGCAATCCTTTCATCCACCCTTTATTTAATATTTTTTTAAGGTGAATTACTATTTAGGTGTGATATTGATGGTTAGGATTGAAATTTAGGAAAAATTAAATGGAGAGGATCTCCTCTCCCCATACTACCATCTCCAATTGAAGTAAGTAAATAATCCTAATCGCGTGTTTGATTTGAAGGAAAGAAAAAAATAAAAATAAAAATTATTGAATGAAATTGAACTAACATATCCAAATTGTTTTATTAGTTTCTGTAATTTTCTTTTCATTCTGTTTATTTCCTTCAAACTAAACATACTTCAAAGTTGGTTATTTTGGTATTAACTTCTAAGAAAGATACACATATAATAATACATACCATTTAATTTTATTTTATTTTTAAGCAAAAGATGGGGTGCAGAGGGATCACCTACTGCAACACCCACATAACATCTATTAATAGAAATAAAAAATACAAAAAGAGGGGGGACATAACCAAAACCCTCAAAGGAAAAAGAAAGGCGGAAAATAAAAGATAAAAACAAAAAGAACAAGATAAACATAGAACAATTAGTACACTAACGGTTGGAAGAACCAACCTTAAAACCTTTACTAGCCTCAGCTTGTTTCTGCTTGCTCTTCCTTTTTTTGGAGACCACCAATTAGAATTGTTGATTTGTGTTACCAACCGAATCGATCAACTCTTCGGTTTGAGTCATGTTAGCCCAAGAATTATTCAGAAAATCCATAGTTTGTTGGGCCGCAGTGGGAGCACTTAGAAGCCCTAAAACTTGCATGTCATGGATAACATTTGGACTAAAATTAGATAAATTAGAATTTGGCGCCAATATGGATCTATCTTGATTCTCCAAAGGAAATGAGTCAGCTACCATTTCCTCTTTCTCGTGCAGCTCTTCACCACAAACTTCATTCGCAAGGTTCATGACATCTCCAACAATAGGGGAAGCCACACCAGTCGAAGATGAAGTATCTTGAACACAGACAGGAACTGCTTCAACAGAAATAAACGGAACCTCTTTCTCATGATTTAAGACGTCTCCCGCAAATATATAAGTCCTAGCCTCTTTAGACCTTATAATATCATCAACGAGAGGGTCTATTTCTACAACAATTTTACTACAATCTGCAGCAATATTTGGAGCTGAACCTTCAAGTGGCTTCTCAACATTGTTAACGATAGGACGCACTTTGGGTTTGTTCGCAGTTGTAGAACTTGCAGTAGCTCTAGGAGTTTGATACTTGCAATTATTCACAGAGTGCCCAATAATTTGACAAGAGTTGCAGAATGGGGGAATATTTTCATACTCAACATCCACATAAAAATCAAAGTCATTCCTTTCAACAAGGACTCTTTCATGCAAGTTTGAACTTAAATCAACATCGATTAAGATTCTTGCAAAGTGACCAAAAGTTCTCTTCTTAGTTGCCTCATCAAGAGCCAAAGGACTGCCTAAAGCCCCTGCAATTTCAAACAGAATCTTGGGTTGCCAATACTCACGGGCAATCCCATGAATGCGAATCCATGTTTGAGCATTAGACGGTTGCACATTATGCGGATTAAAATCAGCGGACCAAGCAAATGTCCTAAGTAAACCCGGTGAGAGATTCCAAAATCCTATGGATCTTACTGCACTTAAATCATCTAGAGATGAAAAATTGAATTCAAAGTAGCCTTTACCTAAAGACACCATGGACCATGGCGCATTTGTTTTCCAAAATTTTAAAATTCTAGTCTTCAAATCGGGAAAACGAACCGGGGATGACCCCTTCGGGAGAGTGAACCTTCCGTGAAGGATATTTTGACAGTCCAGGACACCTTTCAAATAAGCATCCTCTGAAATTTTGATTGAAATTTGCTCACCTTTCAAAATACCTATTATTTAATTAATTTCTTTTTATATTTTTTCTCAATTATATGTATGTGGCTAAATTAAAGTATCCAAATATTGATCATCATACAAGTATTCCTCCTAGGATATGCAAAAAAGTGAAGAGTACCATAGACAATAGAGATGCTATTTAACTCTTTATCTATGCAATATCGAAGTGGTGGTACCTAACTCATTAGTAGAAAACATCTATATGGTTTTTTTTTAAGGTTATGAATCTTATTTAAGGTATTTACACAAATTTTTTGAAACCTAAACTGATTCATCCAATAGCAAAACATATTAGCAACCGTGTGATCTTTCATTGGATCCCACTAAGATATGTTGTTAGTCACATAAAGACAAAGTACATTTTTTTCCTCCCATACTTAAATATTTTTACATGCAAAGAGCTTAGCTGGCAATGTTTGTACTTTGTCTTGACAATATCTTGTGTTTGATTTTATTAAATTCAACCTTCCACTCACCTTCCATATGGCCAAAAACCATTTCATTTCACTCTTTCTTTAATCAATTCTACTATTTTCTTTTTATATATAAAGGCTATTATCAAAATCTTACTAAACCAATTAAACCCCACAATCACTTAGTACTTGAAAACAACTTTTGCCAAAAAAGAAAGAAAAAAAAGAAAAAAAACATTTTTCGATTTTCTTCATGGCTTCTTCTTCTCTAACAATTTCTCCAAGAAAGCTTCGTTTAGATTTATATTCTTTTTCATACCAACAAGATTCTAGCACACCATTAGTGATAAATGTTCTTGCTTCACTAATTGAGAGAAACATGGCAAGAACAAAGAGAATAGTAAAAAATTGTTCTAGATCTTTGTCTAAGGCAATTAGCACAAACATATTTGATTGTAGAGAAATCCCAGATTTGACAATACAATCTTATTTAGAGAGAATTTTTAGGTACACTAAAGCAGGACCTTCAGTTTATGTTGTGGCTTATGTTTATATTGATAGGTTTTGTCAGATTAATCCTGGATTTAGAATCAATGCTAGGAATGTTCATAGACTTCTCATTACAACTATTATGGTGGCTTCTAAATATGTTGAAGACTTGTGAGTGTTCTTCTCCTCCTTTGTTTATATATAAATATTTGTCTTGTTTAATATTTTATTTAATCTCTGCAAATATTGCATTTTTTTATTAATTTAGTTTCTTATTCATTTTTTTATAAAATAAAACTCGGTATCTAGCCTAAAAATTTCTTATTATTCATATAATTTCAGAACTCTCTTTTATTGGTAATGAGGTTTATAAATATTTTAGTTTTTTAATATTTTGTTACATCAAACTACCTGCATTCAATAGTTTGTTTATGTCAATCTCAATCATTGATACAACTAATTTATAAAACACATGAAAGGGACAATTTATTAAGTAAATCAAGAACGCGCATATGTTTTATTAGAGATTTTATTTTAATTTTACAATTTTATTTTCCGACTTTACATTTTTTCATAAAATTATATCGTGATATACTATATTTTTTTTTGTTATATATCACAAAAACATTATGAAATTTCACAAGTACATTTTAATTTGGATTTAAAACTTATTGCAAAATTGCTTTACTTCTGGATTTAGTTAATCACAATTATTTATGATGTTTATTGTTGTGACATTCAACATTTTCCTATTTTCTTTCTAAATATTTGTTTGCAAAAAAAAAAATGTTTTTATTTTTTATGGTATAAATCAATAAAATATGAAATAGATTATTTACAATATAGTTTTGCTATTAATTTTTTTAAAAATAAAAAAACAGGGGATGATGTGCTAATAATGATTATTTATTTGATTTGATTATAGGAATTACAGAAATTCATACTTTGGAAGAGTTGGTGGGTTAACAACTAGTGAGCTAAACAAATTGGAGTTAGAATTTCTTTTCATGATGGGTTTCAAATTACATGTAAATGTGAGTGTTTTTGAGAGTTATTGTTGTCATTTAGAAAGGGAAGTTGGAATTGGAGGAGGGTACCACATTGAGAAGACACTAAGGTGTGCAGAAGAAATCAAAGCTAGACATAAAGAAGAAATTAGGGCTTACACACAACCTCGTGTCATGTTGTAATCTTATTTGTAATTATGAATTTTTGTTTGTTACTATGTTAGAGTTATTGTTCGCCAATTTGTGACTATGTTAGAGTTTTTCTTTTTTGTTTTCCTACATATGTCTTTTTGACTAATCCTAAATTTTCTAATATCGAAGGTAATATTGTTTAATGTACCTTTGCGCATTAAAAGTAGATACATCATCTCTTAAAGATTTGAAATTTAGTTCGCCATATTATGAGAGAAATTAATCCCTTCAAAAAAGGGGCTATATTTGGTTATTTTGTCAATATTTGTAAAGCCTTTAAAATATAATTGTGGTGCACACCACAAAATACCGCCTCGCAAGTCATAAAAGTTATACTAAGTACGCTTGGCATGGCAAAAGTTATTGTCCGTAAGGACAATCCTTATGGATAGTCCATAAGTCAATCAAAACACAACAGTTTTATTCACGAGCCCCCCATATTACTCACACACCCCCAACCGCGCGCCCCCCAATTTACTAGCGCCCTCCATATTTCTCGTGCACCCCCCAATTTTTTTTTTCTTTTCATTCCTCTCCAAATTTCTAGCCAAACCATTTTGTTGTTGGAATGGTTTCCAGGAGTTGTACTCCAAAACCATTAAGTGCATAAAATGGTTTTGGAGTACAACGCTATAATTATGCACTTAATTTTTTTTCCTCCCCCCAGATTTCTAGCCAAAACCATTAAGTGCATTGGGTAAGGATTGTTGATTGTTTTCTATTTTTGGGTCATAACTCAACTCATAAATTATAACTACTTTCATAATTTTGTCATGTTGAAAATTATTGGAAAGGGTCAAGGCTAGTATTGTAAGTGTTAAGTGCATAAAATGGTTTTGGCTAGAAATCTGCGGGGAGGGAAAAAATGTTAAGTGCATAATTATAGCATTGTATTTGGGGGGCGCGCGAGAATTTTGGAGTACAACTCCTGGAAACCATTCCAACAACAAAATGGTTTTGGAGTACAAATATTTGTTTCAGATATTTACTTGTTAGTACACGTTAATTAATAATTTAACGATGAAGTTTGTCAAAAGAATCCGTCAAATGAAAAAGTTTGTCAAAAGAAATTAATTTAACATAATGATGACATGCTAAAACTAAAACATTTTACTTGCGCATCTAGATTTAGAATGACTGGATTCCCATTGGTTTGGTATTGACAAAGTGAAGCTAAATTCAGTCAACTCCCTTGATTTGTTGGCATTGAATGGTGGGCTGGGGTGACTTCTAGAAAATGCTCTCTTTACACTTTCTAGAGGTCAATACTTGCAAAACCATTTTGCTTGCTGTATGCTCTGCCTGCCCCAAACTAGTGACTGTAAAGTGGCCTTGCCCAACCTTGTTCAAATCTAAGAGTGCAAATATCTGAAACCATTTTATGCACTTAATGGTTCTGGAGTACAATTCCTGGAAACCATTCCAACAACAAAATGGTTTTGGCTAGAAATTTAGAGAGGAAGGAAAAAAAAAAAAAAAATTGGGGGGCGCACGACATTTGGGGGTGCGCGAGAAATTTGGGGGGTGCATGAGAAATATGGGGGGCGTGCGAGAAATTTGGGGGGTGCGTGAGAAAATTTCCCTCACTTATGGGGGTGTATGAAGAAAAAGTATGGTGTAGGGTAGCAATGGACTGTGTAGCGCGCTAATGGACCTAAGCTTATGGACGGTCCATAAAGATCCCTTATGGACAATAACCAGACCCGCTTGGCATATACCACAAAAAATCACCTCGTAGTTGCGGTAATTACAAACATTGGCGGAGCCTACATATAGATGAGGATGTGCAGCTACACACCCTGAACTTTTATAAATTACACCTATTATCCTACTTTATTATGCAAGACTCAATGAAAAAATGGAAAATAGGCTAACTTTTTCTACTTTCAATATTCCAACGTAGTTTAGTTTTATCAGAGCATTGATCTAATCAATTTTAATAATTTGTTTATGTATAAAAGCCTTAGAAAAGTCATTATAAAAATATCTACTATTAATAATTAAAGTTAAAAATTTTGCATCCTCTAACTCCGGATCCTGACTACACCACTGATTACAAGTACACCTTTAATTGCAAGGTTGGTGCACACCATAAAAAAATCACCTTACCAGCCATGAGAATTATAAGTATGCCCTTATGCATAAAGTTGGCGCACACCACACAAAAAATGCTCGTGTCATTTCTATACATAACTTCACAAAATCAATCATTCATCAAGATACCACAAACATTGTCATACAATCACACACATGACTATCATTACACATTTATTCAATGAGACATGAGAGTAGGGGAAAAATAGGAGTTAAATAAATAATATTCATTGATTGTAAAATAAAATTAGAGTTTTGATGAACTTGTATCCCATGGAAGAGATGAGTATTAGTGATCTTTGGAAGAAAATCAACCTTCTACAATATTGTAGGTGGGGAGAAAAGAGAGAAGAAAAATCTAATTGTGATCTTCTAGAAAATTATTGGTGTGATCAATAGCTAAAAGGGGAGGTGTGTATCTAAATTTGTAGGGAAGCCCAAATGATTACTAATGTATCTATCCAAATTGTTATTTGGACCCCAAAAATAAATAATACCAATCTATCACTTCAAATTCAACTAAATATTTAACATAATTAACAAATCACCTCATAATTAATAAATATTTAACCAATTATAGATCAAAACTCAAAGTTTCATTAGTATATATATACATGTGAAGTCAACAAACTACAACCTACACAATTTGAGCAACATATGACAAGTTTCACTCCTGCATTTCCTATCCTATTTGTAACTGGAAAATCAAAATCGTTGTAACCAATTAAACTACAATCGCTCCTCATGGGATACCAAATCCCATATATAGATGTTTTACAAAGATATATCTAAGTAAGCGCATTGCAAATTTCAAATGGATTCATTTGGGGATGATTAATATCTCACACATGCAAATACAAAACATAACGTCTAGCTAGATGTCGTAAGATATAAGATATATTCTATCATACTGTGATACATCATTTACTCTCTGTTGTTTCCCTTTTTCAGCTTTGTCCAAATTTCCTTTGGTTGTCATAAGAGTGTTCATAGGCTTTGCAACTTGCATATCAAATCGCTTTAGCATATCCAAACATTAATTAGATTTGTTGATGAAAGCACCATTCTCTATTTTCTTGATTTGTAGACATAAATAATTTCAATTTGCTCATCATGGGCATTTGTCAATGTCGTACGCGGACAAAAATAATTCAAAATATAAAATGTAGTAGGTATAGTTAAATCTTGATCGTCTCATAATGAACTCTGACTTGATGTTTAGCAAAAATAAGAACGAATGAATAATAATTAAATTGGGGTTTTGGTTCTAAATAAACATTCTTTTCAAGTAATATTCTTGATTGATCATAAAACTAACTAATCAAGCGTAGATTAGTTTTATACAAATTTTGACTGAATTAAACAAGCGTTAAAACAGAATGCTCAATTAATCATGATACTAAACAAGTGTTATAAAAACACGACTAATGTCATAACTGAATCCGACCAATCCTATAACAAGCGTTATAGACTCTATCAATTTTTATCCGAACTGAATTAAACAAGCAATAAGTTAATTAAAAAAACCTCACTAAAGTTGCAAAACAAAATTATATATAATCAAGCATCATAAATAAAAACGAATTGCTTACAAGAGATATGAAATGGGTAACAAAATTGATAGATAAAGAACTAGAAATATGAAATGAAATTACATTATTCAAACCTCAAAGATTGTTACATGAAGTGCCCTTAACCCAATGGATTGATTTAAGTTTTTATGCTTTCATAGGAAAATGTTGTACCAATATATATTTAAATACCCTCAGCCAAAAAGATCTAAAACTATGGCTGCTAATGCTTTATTTATAGGTGTAAATAATTAACCTAATTCAGTAACTGAGTTGTGTACAAAAGTAGGCCCAAAGAAAAGCGCTAAACAACCCAATAAAAATGATTAAGAGATCCCAAAATCCACAGTCAGCTTTACTGCTTCGGTATTTGCATTTTTTGACTGGTAGGATGTCCAAACCTAGCTTTCCAAGAAAATTTCTTTCCCCACCCTCCGTAACTCTTTCCCACCCCCTGGGTTTCCCTTATTACCCCTTAGAAAAACCCTCGGTAAACGCGTACCGAAGCAATTGTTCAGTTACCCACCCAGACACACCCCTTATAACGTCAACTTTCTCGGTGAACGCGTACCGTGAAATTTAAAAACCTCGGTAAAGGTTTACCGAGGGGTTTGTATATAGAAACAGCGCGCGTAACTCCCTCCTCCCATTTCATCATTCTGCGTTTTTGAAAAGAAACGAACCCTAAGGGGAAAATCTTCACCATTGTTGCTCATCAACTCGTTTTGAGGCCGGAATCCACAAATTTCATCAACTTCTACTCCATCAAGTAAGTTAATTTTGATTTTAGTTCCTAATTTATGTTCCTCTTTCTTCATCTCAGTGCAAATGAATTTTTTAATTCTTCATGTCAATCTTCATCTCAATCATCATCTCTGATTCGCGAAAAATTGTAGATTATGTAGTTTAAATAGTTGATTAGTGGTTTTTAGGATCAATGCATGTTAGTTTCAATGTTAATTTTGATTATATTTAGGTTTTGGTAAAATTTTAAATTTTGAATTGGTTAGGGATGAATGCTTGTTAGGTTGACTGTTGATAATCTGAATTATGTTGTTTATGTTGTTGATTACTGGTTGTTATGATGAATGTAGGTTAGTTGTAATGTTAATTTTCAATAGGTGAATTGATTACAGACATAACGTAAGTTTGTGCAAAAAATTGCTTCACATTAGTTACGAATTACGTTTGATTACGGATTAAATGCAATTGTATTAGTTTATGATGAATTTATTTTTGTTTGTTAAGGTATGGACGAAAATATTGGTAGAGGCCGACATGGTAGGGATAGCAAGACGCATGGTTCTGCTCGTAGAGAAATTCCTCCTGCGCCAAAACGACCTCGTCGCAAGAAAGTCCAACAGGCTGAAACAGGTGGCTCAGCATCCCGCACACGCCGATCACAGGTTGATGAACCTGTCCAAGACGATGTGTATGACCCGAATCAGTACCTAAACGAGAACGCGGATTGGTTGGAGCAAGAACAACCGGAACAGGCAGCCCAACAACAACCACCTGAGCCCGAGCAAGAACCACCTGAGACAGAAGAAGAAATTCAACCAGATGAACCACAACAAGCGCAAGATGGTGGCTACGGAGGAGGACCGACTGATTTGTCCCTATTATCGCTTTACCACAAGCATATGGCAATTTTGATTTGGAATAGACGGCCTAATGACTTGGTATAAATCTAAATTATTAGAAATTATTAGGTTATTTATTTAGTTAAAATTATTGTCCGTATTTAAATTTTAAACTCAAAATTATTAACACAGTTTATGTTTTGTATTTCACAGCTTTTAAAGGAAGCTATGCATTCCATTGCCAACGGAAAAAAGATTGTAAATATCCCAAAACCGGAAGCAAATAAGTTGTGGTTTTGGGATACTTTGAAGGCAACTGGATTGGAGCCGCTTGTCCATACGAACTTCAGTAAGCTGAATCATGGACTCCTAACGGCATTTGCGGAAAGATAGCATCCAGAAACTAGTTCCTTCCACCTTCCCGTAGGAGAGCTTGCCATCACATTGGATGATGTGCAATGCCTATTGCATTTGTCGATTAAAGGGAAGTTTGTGAACCATGAAAAGATGAGGAAGTCTGAGGCGGTGGATATGGTCACTACCTACTTGGGTATGGCACAGGAAGATGTGGAAACTGAATTTGGTAAGACGAGTGGGATGCACCTGAGGTTCAACTGCCTGCAGCATGTATATGTGGAGTTGTTGGAGAGATGTCAGCAAATGGAGGATGACGAAGAGTCGACGTTAGAGGAGATGACGCCTATTAGGGAGATGTGCGTCAGGGCTTTCTGTTTGTTCTTGGTTTGCTGCACAATATTTTCCAACAAAAGTGCTTGGTACGTCGATGTTTCTTACCTTCAGTTCTTTCAAGATTTGACAACCACCCATGAGTGGAATTGGGGTGCTGCAGCACTTGCTTATATGCAAGAGTATATGGACGATGCATCTGATGCTAAGACAAGTCAGATGGCTGGATACCTATCCTTAGTCCAGGTAAAAAATATATTAAAATTCATATGCGTTAAGTTCATTTTACCTATCCTTACTTTTACGCATATAATTAATTTTAAATTTATAATTTTGCAGGGATGGATTATTGAGCATTTTCCGACTCTTGGAGCATGGAGCTACGCAGATAACTGGAACGAAACCATGCCACGATTGGCCAAGTATGCCGCTGGACAAGGTCACAAGGATCCACCGACTTATAGACTCAGTTTGGATAACCTTCAGATGTCGGATGTTGTATTCAGCCCGTATGATAGCCATCGTGGAGTTCGGCCGTTGATTAATGAGTGTTTTTTTTCTGGCTGGATAAGGAGTGGAAAAGTGTTGGGTAAACACTTGCCGGAACGGGTGCTTCGACAATTCGGACATGTGCAAGGCATTCCGAGAGACCCAGCAGTGTCTGCTACACCTGGCCTGGGACATGCTATGATTGACCGGGTGTGGCTGGAGGAATTGGAAATGCGGATGATCGATGAAGACATGCGGGGGAGAGTCGTGACAAACCCATGGGACAGTGAGCCGGGATATATTTCATGGTTCTACAGAGTGTTGCATCCTATTATGCGACCTGTTATTGCGGAGCAGCAACCACCAAGGCCACCTAACTTAGAGGTGTTGATTGAGGAGCAGGCTCGAAACGATTTGGTGGATACATGGGAGATTTGCCAAAACGTGAGAAGAGAGGTGCGGAGGTCACTTGATGCTGGTGAGGCGCCAGAGGGAACGCCGGTGCATGCAACCTTGACCAGCATCCTAGGCCTTGTTGAGCCAGCATTCCTGTATACGCGTACCAGACGTCGACAACCCGGAGCTAGAGGTCGATTCAGAGCGACTCAGTAGACTCTGTGTGGGTTCATTAGGTTTATTTTGTTTGAACGCTTCTTTTGTTAACTTTGAACGCGTATTATGTAACTTTGAGCGCGTCATTTTGTTGCTTGACCTTTCTGAACATTAATTAGCGCTTTGTATGTTTTGGTGACTTTGTGAACTTGGATATGTAATATAATTTCGTATTTCGTTGATTACTTTTGTTAGGTTGAAAATATTATGAATATATTATGAATTTGTATTTAAATGAATTTGTATGACATTATTATAAATTTGTTGATGAAATGAAACTGTTGGAAGCAGGTTTAAACTCAGAATTTGGTTCTGAGTAGGTTCTGGGACTTTCATATTTTCCAGGTTATGCAATGTAAAGTTTCGGTAAACCTGTACCGAGATGTGTTTCGGTAAATGCGTACCGAGGAAATTATGGGTATAGTTGCGGAGACTTGGCTGACAGCTGCGGGGATTTGCGGGCGCTTGGCTGGGACTTGCGGGGACTTGGCTGGGACTTGCGGGAACTTGCGGGGACTTGGCGGGGACTTGGCTAGGACTTGGCTAAGACGTGGTAAATACGAACATTGCACACAACATATATTTTTTTCATTCAAACACAACATACACTTATACACTTAATCTTCACAACTCAACAATGACGGTGGAAGCATATTCCTTGATTGAAACAATAAAAACAAACATTACGAAACATCGTTCTTACCGGAAATAAACTAAACAACGATTACATAACTGATACTTAATGGAAACAAACTAAAACATACATCACAACTGGAAATCTCATACAAAATGTTCATCATTTTTCAGCAATCAAAGTAGCGTACAAACATGGATATCTGGGATCAACTAAAACGGAGTTGAACATAGATTCCACATCTTCATCAGATTTCAACTCTTTCCACTCGTATTTACGTGTTGCATCGTCGAAACCACCCACACGATCGCAGCCTAGATCGATGAACGGTTCGTAATAACCAAGTTTGTCAATCTGGATATGTCTCGCATATTTGAAATGGTACATAACTTGAATCTTGTCTTTGAGAGTAAAAAGACTCCTTAAATTGTCCTTCAATTCCACGCAGAACAGTTCATCGATACCGCGAAACCTGACAGTAAATGCATGAGATGTCACTGAACAATTACGATTGGAAGAATTCATTTTCTAAAATTGTTTTTGGATGTATGAGCATATGAATTAGGGTTGTGTATTTATACACGGATCCGATAAATTATAGCCACAAAAAATTGTCGATTATATCTCAACCACAAAAAAAAAAGGTAGAGGGTGCAATGTTAACCACATGTAAATTTTGGACAAAAAAGTGTCGGTGGATTTTGGACCGTGCAAAGTGTCGGTTGAATCTTGAACGTTCAAAGTGTCGGCAAAATCCTAACCATGCAAAGTGTCGGTGGAATCACGACCATACGTAACAATACACATGCATTAATGATATTATACGAAATGACCAAAAACACTAAAAAACCACAATAAAATACAGCATGCCACCAACACATGAAAATAACATAATTGTTACTAAAAATAAAAACATTACACGGGAAATAAAAACATTACACGAGAGATACAAACGATACACCGGAAATTAAAACGATACAGTTGAAATAAAAACGATTGACGGAATAAAAAACACAGCTATGGATCCGCTAAGTTAACAGTACAATCGTCATCTTCTGGATGTTTCATGTTCGCTAAAATTGCATCAACGGATCTTGTTAGTTTTGCATCTAACTCGATAGGCCCTTTCGTACTGTGTCGGGAGTAAATTGAAAACAAATTACGCACATCGTCGTTGTTCGTAAGCTGCATTTTGGTGAACGTAACGCTCCCGTCAGATGTTATTGATGGCTTTCGATACTCAACGCTTGTGACATTTCTGTCATCGTTCCGATTGATGCAACAACGATTAATTTCACCTAGTTGCTGCTTAAGATCACTTAACGTAGAATCAACGCCAATCCAAAACATGTTCGGCGTTCCGGCTTCGAAGTAAACTGCTGCAATATGAGTGTCTTTTCGGTAAGTGAGAGAGATATCCATTACATTTGTGTTGTGTGTTAACAAGGTTTTCGATGTGTGTATTTAAGGATTTTTTGAAGCATTATCGTCCATATAAATTTTGCGTAGAATCTTGTCCGTTTAAACTGTCGGCAAAATCTTGTCCGTTCAAGACGTGAAGTTATTTTTATGTTTAATAGTTACAAAAATGTATATTAGTCATAATAATAATAATAATAACAAGTGTCACCTTATTAGGAAGTCTAACCATAGATCAACGTATGTGAGGGTTGTAAATGAAAACCTTTTTTTGTTCGGTAAACGCGTACCGATAAAAATGGGAAAAAAAAATTTCCACGGTAAACGTTTACCGAGAGTGTTGAAACTCTCGGTAAACGTTTACCGAGACGTACTTTACCTATACCAGACAGAATGGCAGAATGTACATTACCAACTCATTTTGTATATGAGTTTCAAAAACCTGTTTCAACCAGCAAATATGACAATAATAACATGATTCCTACGCAATTCGTAACGGAAATCACAAGTTAGGTTAATATTATGATATAACCAAATCACATCCGATAATTTGAATTACAAGTTAGGTTAATATTACATGCCACCAAAATCATGATCATAATCATACAACCAAAAAAACAGTCGGACATTCAAATTACAAGTTTTGTACCAAAATACAATGCCACCAAAATAATGATCATGCCACCAAAACATAATTAAAAACAAGTCCACTACAATTGTTCTACACATAACATGATTAGAAAAGGTAAGGTTCGTCCTTGCTCGATCCAACTCCGGTGAGAATTTTCTTTGGCTTGCCCTTCATATACTGTGCAAGGAGGTCCTTATACGTGCTTTGTCGATCCATGAAAGGATACTCCCACTCAGCAGCTTCTTCGGACCGGTGATTTTTCCATTCAAGACAAATTGGTGGTAATGGACAACCTTCCTTCAACTTCACTAGAAAGAAATGGCCAGGAACCAATCCAAAGCAAACAATATTTTTTCCCGGATTTGACGGTGGCTTACCACGTAGGGGGAAAAAGGTCTCGGAAATTCGTGTACCAGGTTCAGTCAACTCAACAACCACCTTGTTGTAGTGAGTAGCAAGAATATGTCCCATATCCGGGAATGTCAACCACTTATCCATGGGTGCAACATGACCCGGAAGTATCTTACGCTTAGGAGGATACAACGTTTCTTGGATGTATTTAAAATGCTTCTCACCAGCATAAACTTTCAAATATGTTTCCTTATGCAAATTCAACTCCTTAAGCATGTGGAATTTGATCAGCTCAAAATTGTCCTCATCACCACTATAATCCAAAGCCATGCACCGATATCCACACCAACCGTCACCGACCACATCAACTATATCATCAATATATGGATGCATAAACTTCGGCATCTCTTCAATGCGCGGTATGATGGGAGTAGGAGAAGGCTCGCTAACCTCAGGCTTTGATTTGGACGATGATGGTTTGTTTTGCGAAGCTTGTGTTCCCGGATATTGTTTGTCGACATGCTCCCAACCGGACGGTTCTCGACTCGTGGATTGATTCTTGGACCTAGTGACGCGAGACATACCCTTAGCAACCTTTTTTTTTCTTTCCACCCTTTGGAGCCACCTTCTCCTTAGGAGGTTTCAAAAAAGTCGTCTCAGGAAATGCAATTTCGCGAAGTTGATCTCTTATTGCACCCTTCATACTTACATCAACTCTTTTCAGACGCTTCTACAAAGTATAAAAAATTAAATGTCAATGAAACATAAATTTAACAAAATAAGTTATAGTAATGTAACTCAAACTAAATCAAAATTTACCTGTATCGCTTGCCACTCTGCCAAGCAAGAATAATCATCGTCGTCGGATTCACCGCCTTCTTCTACTAGGAAACATAGCCTCTTCCAATGTGAATTCACCTCATCCAGTCGGATAGGTAGCTTGTTCTTCATTTTCCGAGCAATCACACATGCACATGGCAATCCATAAATCCTCCGCATCAAACAACCACACTTCTTGCTATCCATACCACACTCCTCAGCTCTTAGCTCTTCTCCATGAATGTGCTTCAAGGCATTTCTCGATATTTTATAAACCAACAACGGATAGAGATAATGATCCTTGAAGGCGTGTTCTAAAACTGACATATTCCTACCAAACGTTGCTTGAATTTCGTTGAATTGAAGAATCAACATTTTGTTGATCGCTGCCCAACCCTTGGCCAAATCACCACGACCATCCGTCAATAAACCCTTCAACCTACCATGTGCACTTTCGACTCTGTTGGTAGTAGTATTGCCGAGATGCATAACTCTATCTGTCCAAGCACATACACACCTCTCCTTATCGGTATCCAAAATAGTTTCTTCAACATATCTGAGGAACCGTGGAAATCGAGAACATAGTTGCCTAAATTTTAAAACAGAGGCAATGTAATCATCTTCTTCACGCGAGAACAAGATGTCATCGAAAGCCTTCTCAATTTGAGCCCAAAGTTGTTTTGCGGTAATTTTTTCACCGTCTCTAATCTTGCAATGTGGCTTCATCATCTGAGTTAGATTTTTCTTCACATGAAAATAACAAACTAAATGGGCCGACTCCGGTAAAACCGTGGCAACGGCATTCATCAATGCAGTGTCCCTGTCAGTTACCACAACCTTCGGCTTCAACTCTTTACTCCTCAAAAGAGCCACACATTGTTGCAACACCCAAGTGAAGTTTTCTTCCTTTTCGCTACTCATAAACACAAACCCCACGCTATATGTTTCTTCACATGAGGTTTCGCCAACAATTTCGAACAATGGCATACCGTATTTGTTTGTTTTATAAGTTGAATCCATCAACAAAACGGTTGGAAAGGTGTTGAACAAACAAACTGATTTAGGATGTGAAAAGAAGATATCGTGCACATATTCGGACTCACCATTGGTTCGAGCCTTGAAAAAGTAGTTGTTGTCGTCAAGCAACTTCATCAAGTGTTGCATTTCATTCATTGTAGACCTACTTCTTTGTTTTAATCTCCACCGGGCATTGTAAATTTGCCTCGCATCCGTGACATTATTCGGATCCCTCTCTTTCATCGCGGATATAATATTCTTAGGTGCAACAAAATTCCTTGTCAACTCTTCTAGTAACTCTTTCTCGTCCGGTTTCAAGCGCCCCGCAATTAGATGGCCTTGTAGAGCAGTGTCAAGTTCATGGTTGTGTGTGCCATCAGTAATGCTAACATTCCATAGCCTTGAATTTACATGATAGTGGCCTCGGATGCGAAACGGGCAACCACATTTCCTCGATCCCAACCCATCTTTCTTTGGTTTCTTCCCCGTCGGTTTGTATGTACCGCCCCTTTCACAACCCAACACAATAAACGCCTTTCTCTTAGCGCTACCGTTGTCGGATCTTTCAACTACAATTGTAAACCGTAAAGGGGTTGCTATGTCGCGTGCCCACTTAAGCAAAGCCTCTTTTGTTTCAAAAGTTTCTTTGGTGACGAAATGAGCAGACACATCAATATTTATTGCCGGAGCTTTGACTACAATGGCTTTGCACTCGTCCGGAGGTTTAGATTCGTCGGCCATAACTACAAAATAACACAACAAATCAATAATAAGTCATATTAAGTCATGTTAGTTCATAAGCCAATACAAACCATAATTACTTAACAAATGAAGCAAATTAAAACAAAACATGTTGAGTCATAAGCTAACTTCATTTCTAAGCTATTGCAAACCATAACTATGCCATTTCTAAGCTATTACTAACCACAGCTCTGCCAGTGCAGTGAGCTATGCAGAAAATTTCATACACAGACTTTTTCAGTACGCATTTACCGAAAGTCTTCTCGGTAGACATTTACCGAGCGATCATGTGTCAGAAAACCTACGAAGCTAGTAAGTAGGTGTGCATAAACTAAACGGTAGAGATTGAAATTTACCTTGTTTTTGAGCTTCAATGCGTGTAGAAACGGTTAGCCAATGTTCCAATCTTGATTTCAAGCCTCCAATGGACGGAATCGCGCAAGAGAAACGTTAGGAACCTTTGTTAGTGTGTTTGACAATTTTCACAAATGAAGAGGGAAAGACAGGTTGCAGGTATATAAGAACATGTCTCGGTAAACGTTTACCGCGAAATTTAAAATTCTCGATATGCCTTTACCGAGCTTTTGTGTTCAAAATTTTACAAATCTCAGGGGTAAATTTGGATTTTAGGGGGGTTAAAAAGAGACAAGGGGGTGGGGAAAGAAATTTTCGCTTTCCAACGAGTGCTCACACACTTCAATCCAACAAACACAGCCCAAGTTATGGCCTCTAAAGTAAGCATGGGTTAAAATGCAAATGAATCCGAAAATTAATAAAAAAAAACATTAAAGTTCAATTATGACTCAAAGTTTAGAAACATGGTAAAAAACTAATGTTAGGCACAAAAAGTTTTCAACATGTCAAAATATAAAGCTAAAAATTATGTGCTAAAATACACCGATCAAATTCCTTAACACCTACTCCCTCCGGCCACAAATATAAGCAAAACTCCACTTTTTATATTCATTGAACATTTGATGTATCTAGATTATAATACAAACCAGATACATCTATTATTCAATGAATCTAAAAAATATACTTTTGCTTATATTTGTGGCCGAAGGGAGTATTTTTTTATGCTCTGAGCAAAACTTAAGTTCAAGACTCAAAGAAATATTCAAAACCATGCATTATGCAATCCCAAGGAATCTCAAGAGTGCAAAGTGGAAACCAAAATGGACATCTTAGGCTTCAAAGAACATGACATTCATGAATAATATCTTATGACATGTATAATGAACAAGATGGCAAATCAAAGAGGACATCAAAACTATAGAATCTACAAAATAGGTACATATAAAGTGCTATCAAACACTTAAGTGTTTAGGTTACTGTTTACTCTCAAAGCACATCATGAAAGCATACACTACCATAGACTTGAAAAATCTCTAACATGCACTACTCTTTAAACACCTCCACATAAATAATCATTAAAAGGTCTTTATTAAGGTTTTAATGGACCATAGTATAAGTGTGATAATCCTATGGGAACTAGGCTATAAAGGAGAATAAAAGGAGCAGAGCAATGAAAATTAACATTAAGCATGAAATACTTTTCAATTCAACCAAATATGATGAGTTCTCAATTCCCTACTGCTCTAAACGGACAAAACTGATTGGTTCCTCTGATGGATCCGGTGATGGTAATGGTGATGAACCTAGTTTGATAGCAGAATGGTACCTGCAAAAATGTTAATACTACAACGCTCAAGTCAGTATTTGCTCAAGATAAGAGTATAAGAAACTTGGTGAAATATGCGTACATCCTGAATGAATGCATGTTTAATTTTATGTGAAACATTCAATTATAAAACTAATTATTATTTTATTATCTATGTTAAAGAGGATCACGATCTCAACGATAAAACAACATCCTTGTGTTTTGAAGTACATGCGTAGAAAATTTCTTGAGGCTTATGGAAATTTTTACTAAGAAACAAAAAAAAACACCAATTAACAAGCCAACAAAGTTTAGAAGAAATCACGCAGATTATAAAAGAAGCAAGAACAACACACGAGTCAAGTTCATCAGATGTTGTTGATGATCAGCAACTGATGAACCTGACTCGGGTGATGTTCGTGCTTCTTTTATAATCTGCGTGATTTCTTGCAAACTTTATTTGCTTGGTAATTAATCTTTTTATGTTTCTTTGTAACATTTTCAATTAGCCTCAACAATTTATCTAGGTATATGCTTCAAAACACAAAGATGTTGTTTTTATGGATGAGATCTGATCCTCTTTAACAAAGATAATAAAATAATAATTAGTTTAGTTTCATAATAGAATGTTTCACATAAATGTAATATTGTCATTTAAAATATTACTCCTCAAATTTATCATTAACAACACTATTAATAGCTACAATGCATAATATTTCACTTAAAAATCTACCAAAAGAAAATACTTTTAAACTTGGGTAATTCACCACTTACAATCTCATTTGTGTGTTTAATCAAATTTACAATTTTTTATAAATTTATTACATAATAAAAAAAAAGTTATGAAATAGAGAAAATATATAAAAAATTTGAACCCATTCAATATACTAAGTCATTATGGTAAAACCAAGAAAAATTCATAAAAATAAATTAGATCTATATTCCACCTCAAAATAAATGGAATAAATAAAACATTGTGTTATTTATGCAGAAAAAAAAAATATTTAACATATATAATAGTTAACTTATTCATTGTGTCACAAATCATTATAATTTTTTTTAGAAGAAACAATAAACATAATATTGAAAATGAAATTCAGTCAGACCTCATCCCATAATGTGGAGTGGTGAAGTTTTTATGACAATACTTCATCAGGATATGAGTGGCTACCAAGTACGATAGATTTAGGTTGGAAAGTGACGGCAATACACCATTAACAGTTGTATTGTTATTCTAAGTGTGGATCTATAGTGGAAAACATTAGAAGATTAAATACTTCACCAAAATATGATCAATGGCTACCTCGTACCATAGATTTATGGTGAAAAGTGACGTCGATACATCCATCAACAATTTTATTGTTATCCTGAGTGTAGATTTATAGTGGAAAACATCATAAGATTAAATAGGTAAAAACAAATAAAAAATTGATTAAATTATGACATAACAAGATGATTACCAATGAAGTTTCTATGAATAATGTACTGATTTGACTATGATAAAGTCATAATTGATGTATTTTTCACTAACAAATCATCAAAAAAAGAGATAGAGATCAAGAGAGATGGGAATGGTTGGAGTGGGGTGGGGGGGGGGGGGGGGGGGGGGGGGGGTGGAGGAGATAGATGTTGTTTTATGAAGCGGCTGTCCTCGCTAAATGAAAACAAGCACAAATTTATAGGCAATTCAAAGAGGACAATTGCTAGGTTAAGATTTTACTTTATTTGTAATAATAATATTTTTTGAAGGAATAAATACTTTTGTAAAACAATCCTTTGAATAATATATTTAATTTATTCCACTAGTACACTATAAATATAAAATAAGTATTACATTTGTCATATATATATATATATATAATAATTAATTAAATGTTAAATTTTTATTTGTTGAAGGGGTTATTTATATTCTTCAAAAATGTCTTTTAAAAAAATACTAATGAAAATACTTTATACTTTTCAATTTGTTTGATTGTTAGGGTATATCCATCACTTGGGCATTTGTTAGGGTTAATAGGTGTTTACCGTCATGTAATATAGGCAAATTTTGATTTACCCCCTCATAATATTTTTTTAATCCTCCCACATAATGTGAATATTCCATCATTTACCCCCCTCTCAATAGACAACTAGGATTTATAATTTTTATTTTTTGATGACGTGTCAACATAGTTGGAATTTTATTTTCTTTTTGATTAATTTTCAATACCACTTGGAATTTGTTTTTTATAAAAACATAATTTTCTTAAAAAAATTTATCAAAAAATCAATTTTCAAGAACATCATAAAAAACAACATCATCAAGAATAACAAAAAACATCATAAACAACAACTTTATTAACAAGACCTACGACAATATCATCAACACCAATAGCACCAAGAACAACAACAACAAGAAAGAACTCATAATTTTTCCCCCTGAAATCAAACACCCCATCATCAACATCAAATCATCAACCACTTTGTTTTTATCCCTGCTTCTTTTGCTCTAAAACCACCACTTCATTTTCTCTCTGGATGTAAGAACATGAACAAAAACAAGGAAGTAAATACCAAATATGAAATCAACAGAACAACAACACCATCATCTTTATTCCCACGAGATTCAAGCTTGTAATGAGGTACAAAAGAACAACAACCTCATAAAATCAAACGCTAAAAATTCAAAACTCTCTTTGCATCTCAAAATCCCAAGTTGATGAACCACATATCCCAACTCTCTCATTTCTTCCCCGCCTTCATCCTCGATTATGATTCAAATGTTGTGAATGTTTTCGAGAGTTCTCCGTCCGGTTCAATGCAAGGCCGGTTGGACCCTTTTTATTCCAATGCTGGAGAGAGTGAAGGTTTCATCCCACAATAGCGGTGATGCATCGACACTTGTATTGCATACACTTGTGAGCACGACCGCATGGCTTCTTCCTTTTGTCTTTCTTTGCAACATTTGGAGTTTGTCTACTCCCTTTTCTGTGAGGTTTTGGAGAAGAAAAAGAAGAAGATAAGATGGATATGAAATCGGAGAAACAAGAAGGAACAAGAAGAAGTGGAAACTCGCTACAGAAGAAGAAAGTGTTTTCGGGTTCTTGAAACTTGAAAGTATGATAGAATAGTTTATGGGCTATAGTAGAAATGAAGGCGTTTTTGGGTTCTTCTTAAAAGATTTATGGGTTTTCTACTTTCTCATTGATTTTGTTGTTGTTGTTGTTGAAATTCTATTAAAAAAGAGTCTAATTGTTGTGGACTGTTAGTGTAAAGCTATTTTACAGATACATCCAATAATATATTGCTATATCATTAGTACTGAATGTGAGACGTCATGTGTTTTAAAACACAATATATGATGTTTTTTTGGTACATAACACAATACATGATGTGTTGATAACTTTATACAAACAATATATATATATATATAAATTAAATTCATTAAAAAAAATGCCATAAAAATATTATTAAACCTTTTTTTTTGTACAAATTATTAAACCTTTTAATTAATAAATTTAATTAACTAATTAAAATCCTGTTGGAATAAAAAATAATGCCAAATCGCCATATTTGTACAGTCATATGTCATGCAGGGTCTAAAAGTGAAGAATCTTAACATTACGAAGAGGAAATCGAAAAAAAAATTACAGAGGAGGGAAACACTATTTATATGAATTGGTTATATAAAAGTTTCAAGTAAAGTTGAAATTTCTTCATTAATTGTTTATATTGAAAAAAGAAATATATGAATTAGTGGATGTAACATGCTTGGTTGCTATTTGCTTTTAAGAAAAATAAGTAAAGATCTAGAGCATCGTCTGATTGAATTGGTTACTAAATTGTGAGCATAGTTAAAAGTTAAAACGCAACCACACTATAGTTTATCATTTGGATTTGTTTGTTTTCTTCGCGTCTTGGTTGTTTGTTCAGGAACAATAAGTTTCGTTTTACGGAATTGGTTTCATTTCCGTTTCCAAACTACCATTTAAAGGCCCATTACAAAATTGATATATGATTTTGTGTTGTGATCAGTTACAATCTGTTATTACATTGTAAAATGAAGAATCGCACGCAGCTCATAAAAGCCCTGCAACTTATGTTTTATATCGCTCACTGTTCTTTTAGGGTCTGTTTGGTTGGACGGAAAGAAAGTGCGAGGAAAGAAAATTATGGAAATCGATAAATGAATTTAAACTAAAAGTTAATCTAAATTTATTCATCGATTTCCGCAATTTTCTTTCATCTCACTTTCTTTCCTTCAAATGTATTTTCATATTTTGAAATTGCTTCATCTACTTTACAAACATGTTTTGCATATTTAGCATCATATTTTGAAATTGCTTCTTGGATTTCTAAAGCTAAAGATCCATATGACAATTTATCTACCAAATTCAAGGTTGTTTCTTGTTGCTTATCGCAGCTTATCTGACAGATCCGATGATGTCATTTTTGTTTAAAGATTTGGCAAATTTTTTTTGATCATTTCAGAGTTTGAAAGAAGTTAAAATTTTGTAATTTTGAATTTTTTTCTCTGGGTTTGATTGATAAATATATGAAGAAGATAATGAAAAAGAAATGGGAAATTAAGGAACGAAGAAAATGAATAAATTGAAGAACACTAATTTTGGAGTAGAAGAAGAGAAAGAGATTTAATTTCCAACCAACCACTAAATGTCACATGTCCGTCAGTTAATGTTTTTGTTGGAAACTAACGAAAAGGACCAAGTTGAGTTACGAAAAATAGTTACAAGACCAATATGAAAACACTGGACCATATATATAATTTAACCTTGATTTTATGTAAACTTTTATTTGAGGATGATTGATTGTGATACTAAAGATTGGAAAGAACATTTTATAATAATTCTTTAAATAATTTTGATATTTAATTTAGAACATTTTATAATAATTTTTTAAATATTTTATTTTAAATAAAGTTTTACATTAATATAATGACAAAATTAAATATCAAAATTAAATGACAAAATTATTTCCTAAGGATGAGGTTTGCCCTGTTTATCGTAAAGCATACTTTGATACTTTTGGGGAGCATGCAACTCATTGTATAAAGCTTCTAGGTTTCAAATAAAGGCATGACCTGGTCAAAGATGTGTTTTTTGATATTTTTAGGTCTGCGAAAGTTTCTACGAAGAAAAAAACACTAGTGAACTTCTTGACTGCCACAAGAGGGGAGATCGACACTTCGGCATGCGAATGTTCTTGTGTATGGATGAGTAGGAGAAAAACATGTATGTGTAGATTTGACTGGAGTTTCCTCACTTGTGGGACCGAGAGTTGAAAATTTTACTATAGAACAAGCAGCCCTCAAAGTTGCTTCAAGTAAAATGGTCAAACTTAAAAAAGTGTGATCTGACAATCAACACAGTTTTATACTGTTTGCATTTGATACTTTTGACTTTCTAACACCAGAGGTTGTAGACTTTTTAAAAATAGTTCAAAGGGTCATGCATAGTAATGTGTCGTTTAGGTCTATAAATATAGTTTTTCAAAAATTAAATTTTGCTATACTTAGTTTACCGGCGCAACATGTTGTCTGTTTCAAGTGTAATTGTTTTAAATATAATATAAAATCATTGTTCGTGAAAAAAAATATAATAATAAGTGTTTTCTAGTAGCGATAAAACATTTAATATTATTTTCTCTATGTATTAATATTTATTACTCTCATTTTTCAACTCTATAATTTACCTTTTACAAAATTAGTTATAATTTCTATTTTCCATACAATAGTAATTATATTTCTTCATTTATATAAAATAGTCAAAAACAATTTATAAATAAGAAGTAGTAGTTAATTTGTCTATAGTGATGGAGACACCCATGTGAAAGGTTATGTTTAATTCTTAATAGTACAGGCTAAGCATTGGGGTTAGTTAGTTCAACGGTTAATAACCTCCATTAACGGCTTTATTAACGAACATCAAACCAGCACGTTTGTTTTTTAAGGTTAATTTATACGATTCGTATTTTTTGATAGAGACGATTTCGTCGCATACGGCAATTTTCTTCGTCAATTTATCTCCCAAATCAAAGTGGGTCCCATATACCCATGTTCTTTTGTCTCCTTTTTGTAGGCCTTTCCCTAAAACATGTATTGATGGTGCTAATTCATGAAAAAAATGACATACATCATGCGTACAAATTTCATAAAAATTGTCCTATTTTATATCATGTGCAGTTTTTATAAAAATAATTTGTTGTGTTTTTTTTTTTTTTTTATAAGCAATTTGTTGTGTTAATTTTGATGACAAAAATTATTATCACTTAATTGTAGTTTTTTTTGGAAAAGAATTAATTGTAGTATACTGTATTTTTGTCGAAGTTTCTAGTTCAAATTTTTCAAATGTCACTTCTTATGTTGGCTGGTTAATACAGAGTATGACTCTTGTTTTAATTGGGCTACCATTAATGGACGCTAAAATTGATATTCTTCAACTTAGTCGGTTATTGGATTAAATAAGATATTGAGTCTTAAAAAAAATTGTAGAATCTTAAGTTAACATATTCTATGAGTGGGCTAAAAGACAAAATCTTCATATCACAGAGAATAATAAAAAGAAGGACAAAACTTACATGCATTGCTATACATGCAGTTCTTACTTTTCCTCTCACAAAGAGGTAGTTATTTTAATTGAAAAATAATTTTCTTTTAGTTTTTTTTAAATTTAAAAACACAAAAAACCACTTCTTTGTGAGTGGAACAGCAAAAACTGCACATAAATCAATGCATGTAAGTTTTGTCCTAAAAAGAATATTACAAGGATTAAACAAAAACTCGTCTACATTATACTAGTGATATCAACCGGTAGGGAATGACCAGAGACTACTTTATTAAACAATTTCCCACCCTGCTTCAGAGAGTATTATATCAGGGAGCTTCTATGGTACATTAGAATAACTCTAATGTACGGTACATTATATTATAAATTAATAAATTGACCACTATTTTTATGAATTAAATAACTATTAGTCTATTATTGTATTTTATAGATAATAATATCACAAGAAAAAACACAATTTCATTGTTTACAAGCATCACACTACTTTTTAAATATTTTTTATAAAAAAATATTCAATATTGACTATTATGAGGAATAAAAATATCAAATTTTATATTTTAAACAATATTGATAAATAATATTTGGTTATTATAATATTTTTAATTATAGGAAAAAATATTTATTTTAAAAAACATTCATTTAGCCATTAATTTAATGTCCTAATGTACCAGTACATTAGAAATTATCAAATGTACCATAGAATTTCCCATTATATCAACTATTTTCTTAACTTTTTTTTAATGACAAATATGATATATATAAATATAAAAGCGAAAAAGTAAAAGAGAAAATTCAAGAAAATCAAAGAGATATCAGAAGTATACTCCACCAGAACTAAAATCTCTAAAGAAGGCAAGAAAATAAACTAAAACTACAAGAGAACAATGAGGCACACCACAAAAAAACTAGAATCCCTCAAAGACACCACCACGCGAAGAAGAGTCCTCTTAAGAAGAGAGACAAAGATCAACTACAGATAGGACAAAGCAATAAGAGAGCCTCCAATCTTTCCGACCCATCGATACCCAACATAACACCTAATCAAACTCTACTTTCTTAACGTTAAATTCTCTAAAATTTATATTTGTTGAAAACTCATTAAACTGTATAACATTGTTCAAATATTAACAAATATAATTTGGGTCATGTTAACTTGTGCCCTTAGGACACATGATAAGCTATCTTAAAATAGAAATTGCATTTAATAGCATAAAAGAATTTATTATATAAAAAGTACAATTCACAAGTTACAAAAAAATATTACTATATTTGTATTTTTAACGCGTGCCTTAAGGTACATGTTAACATTTCCCCTATAATTTACACTCAATTTCATTATATATGTGTATTCAAAAGACATACGTCATCATCAATGCTTACACATGAAATTAGTATTGTAGATATTATGTCCACAAAAAGTTAATAGTTGCCGCCCTAATTGACAATTGTTTATGATACCCAAATGGACATAATTAACTTATTAATACGTACTTTTTATGTCTACATTGTCATGAATAATACAATTCTTTTCTATAGTACTAGTGTACTACACTTAATTTCTACGAACCAATGACGATCGAGGCTTGTTTAATGACCATAATCACAAATAAAATTTATCTAGGCACATACACATAAGTGGAAAAAGGAAAAAGATGAGTTAAGTAATATAAATTTAAATTTTAAAAATAATTAAATGATATATTTTAATAACATGTGTGTTTAAATTACTTTTTTTAGCCAATGACATTAACTTCTACGGTTCTACCTAACACTAAAGTCATAACAATATTTATTCTTAGTTTTGTACGTGCTAGGACTATTATTTGAAATATCGATCAATCTTGTATATCTATATGTAACAATTAATATGAAAGTAAACCTATAATATAAAATATCATAGCTTAAATAAACATATATTGAATGTGACTTCCCAAACACCAATTTGAAATACATAAACAAATACATTCTAGTTTAGAATATAAATTCACAATGAAATTGAAGGAATAAAATTTGATTTAACTTTATTTCAAATGTGATGTCTTCATCTTTACATCCACTTTTACTAGGGATTTCAAAAGTAACAATTGATAAACTAATTATTACAAAATATTACTCTATGCTTCTAAATTGAAAACCTAATACGAACTATTACGTTTCTTCTTAAGTTGCACCTAAAATTTTGTATAGGTTTTCATATTACCCTATGCTTCTAAATTGAAAACCTAATAAGAACTATTACGTTTCTTCTTAAGTTTCAAATGATGTATAATTTATGACAAATTGGCTACCCTCATTGAAACTCAAGTCACTTCTTCTTCCAAGGGCTCATTTCAAGATTGTTTTTAACATTATAGGCTCAATTCAAGATAAAAACATAGAAACACTACTCTTATTGAAAATGCACAAAATATAATTCTAAGATATGGTTATATAAGACTAAATTCCTTTTAAAAAAAGACTAATTAACTTATAGGAAATCCTATTTTTCTTCTTCACAAAAAAACAATGATTTTCATTTACTAAAGTCCGCTTATATATTAATATAACACAATATATGCAACATGACTATTTACCTGACGATACAAACACGTGAATGAAATGTTTTGTATCTCAAATTCAAACATCCTCATTTGTCTTTTTCTTTGGTAGACCCTAAATTATCTCCCATTGTTAAGCATACCTTAATTGCCGTCTCAAATATTTTATCAATTAACTTGTTTTCAGTTATAAGAACCTAAGCATGCATTATGAGTCAAAAAATAAGGAGCTTAATTAAGTACTTCATCTCTTCTATAAATACCACACTAGCTTGTTATATTCAACAAACCATAACTACTAACTAAATCTAAGTGTTCTTTTGATAAAATGGCTCTTAGACTTGAACATGCATTCTCTAATAAATTTATCTTTGTAGTTTCACTCTTAATATTAGTGACCCCTTCCTCTTGTTTTAATCCAAGGAAGCTTGTTAATTTAACTTCATACTCATCACCTGATTCTGATTGGTCACCTTCAGTGGCTACTTGGTATGGAGAAGCTAATGGAGATGGAAGTGAAGGTATATTCTTAGTATAAGATATTTTTTATATATAGTTTTTCTTTAGTCAAAAATATTCATAATGCAACCAAATCATGCTTAAACAATTAATATTTCTTTGGTAATCCACAATTAATATTTCTTAGGTAATTTTCTTAATATTTCTTTAGTAAAAAAAATTAATATTTCTTTGGAAATTGTGTAGGTGGTGCTTGTGGATATCAAAATGCTGTTGGGCAACCACCATTCTCTTCAATGATATCGGCCGGAAGCCCTGCTATCTATGATTTAGGCAAAGGTTGCGGTTCTTGTTACGAGGTAATAATTTTTTTTTAAAAATAATTTGAAAGATAAAAATTATTACTTCATCTATCTCATAAAAAATGTTCTATTTAAATTGTGTATGGTTTTTAAAAATGATACATCGATATTTTGATGTGATAATTATTTGGAATTAGAGAAATAGTGTGAATGAGACATTCTTATGAGACGAAGCAAATATTAGAAAGAAAAAAAAATTATTTCCTTCATACATCATGATGTGCACTAACAATTACTAATTAGAAATAAAATAAAATAAATCAATATGGCCCCAGTCCGATTTTAATAATATGTTATATATATATGTTTCCAATTTTTTATTATAATAAAATTCAATATTTCACTAAAAGGCGGTTTTACCCTCGAACTTATTTGGAAGATCCATATTAAAGAGACGGGAGCTTCTACGGTACACTTGAATAATCAAGTGTACCGGTACATGACATCGCAAATTAATAAATTAACGATTATTTTTATGAATTAAAAATACTATTAGTTAATTATTGTATTTTAGAAATAATAATAGCACAAGGAAAAATACAATTTTATTGTTTATAATGATTACACTAATATTTTAACATTTTTTCAATAAAAAATTGAATATTGACTATTATGAAGAATAAAAATTTAAAAAATATTAAAATTTATATTTTTGACAACTTTGGTTAATGATATTTGATTATTATAATGTTTTTAATGATAGAAAAATAATTTCTCTTAAAAAAATATTCATTTTATTTATTAATTTGATAACCATGTACCGGTACATTAGAAATTGTCTAATGTACCATTGAACTTGCCTAAAGAGACTCACTATAAGTTGCTTTTTTGACATTAAATTAATTATTAAATTAGTATTAATAATATTGACTTGTACACTGGAATTAAAAAAATGGAAATATAATTAATAATTAATCATGTTTGGATTTGATTGTTTTTCTTATAATTTCAGGTGAAGTGCACAGGAAATTCTGCATGTTCAGGCAACCCTGTGAGGGTAGTAATCACTGATGAGTGTGCTGGTTGTGGCTCAGATGCTCAATATCATTTTGATTTGAGTGGCAGTGCTTTTGGGTCAATGGCAGTTTCAGGTCAAGATCAACAACTACGCAATGCTGGAAAAATTGACATGGAACATAGAAGGTTAATTGGTTCTAAGTTTTCTAATTGGTTCTAAGTTCTAAGTTTTCTAAACATGCAAAAGCATTGATTTGGACCATTTTTAAAATTTTCAAAAGCATAAATTAAATATCAAAAGTATAAAAAAATAATTGATCAAATTTGAACTTTAAAAAAAGTATCACTAATATGAACTTACGGTGTAAAACTTTTTTACACATACATGCATCCAATCAAATTCTATTATGTGCCACATAAAGATTAATTTCTAAAATATTTTCTCAAATATTTACATGACGTGATTTATTAGATGTCTGCGTAAAAATTGTTCACATATGTCTTTGTAAACAAGTTAAATCCAATATTTTTTATTAGATATGGCAACTTTTTTGACTTTTAGTTTATAATAATCTTTTAGGTTTTTATATTAATTATAAATTTTCAATATTTAAACATTTTAATTACAATATAATATTACAATTATTAAGATTAAAATTATTTATATGCAGAGTTGAATGCAACTATGGTAGATCAATAGCTTTTCATGTGGATTCTGGATCCAATCAACAATACTTTGCTGCCTTAATTGAATATGAGAATGGAGATGGTGATCTTAACAGAGTTGAACTCAAAGAAGCACTTGACGATTCCACTTGGGATTCCATGCAACAATCATGGGGTGCTGTTTGGAAATTTGATAAAGGAGCACCATTAAAAGCACCATTTTCTATTAAGCTAACTACACTTGCATCTGGCAAGACTATTGTGGCAGAGAATGTGATTCCTGCAGGTTGGAAGCCTGGTCAGACTTATAGATCAATTGTGAATTTTTAATCCTAAAAAATGTATGTTACTTAATTTGGACTATGTATTAGCATATATCCTACTCAATCAAGTCACCCTATAAGTGGACTTTGAATTGTTATCAATTGAATAATGAAATGATGTCTTTTTTAAATCAAAATATATGAAAGTACAAAAGCATTATTGAACATTATATGAATTAAGCATTATTGAAATGATGTATTGTTTATCGGTAAGTTATTTTGGTTCGTAATACGTTCTAATATATTAATCGGTAAGTTATGAATTAGAAAATTTATTTAGTAAAAATAAAAACAAATTATATATTTAGCAAAAGTTTGTCAACAAAAGCGAATATATTTGATTTAAATTTTGAACCAAATATATCAAATTTCTTTGACTCACTTTTGCTTATATTTTGTAACGGAAGAAGTATACTTTTCCAACTTATAAGTTATTTTAAGCTGCAAAAAATAATTGTTTTAAAAGATGTCATATGTTTATAGACGGCTAATAGAAGTATTGGACTACAGTCCCGTGAACTTAGCTCAATTGGTAGGATAATTGCATTATATTAGCAGTGGGTCGGGGTTTGAACCTCGGTCATCCCATTTATTCGCCTTAAGGGTGGAATTTCGAGCCACTAAGCTACTAGACCAAAAAAAAGAAAAAGAACTATTGGATTACCAGTGATAAATTAGTTTAAATGGTAAGAATTTTGATATAGTTACGAATAATATTAATAGAGATTCATCATTATTAAAAAAAAATGAACTATAAATATACACCATGTCATTGCAAGATTTTATCTTAATCCAAAAAATATCAATGCTTTCAAGGGAAGATTTTAATGTGGAACAGTTTTTCAAGTGGTCCATATATGGTAGACAAGTGAATAACATTATAACGAATACGAATTTTGTAAAATCCACCATTGAATTGAAAATTTATATTATATAGAACATTCATAAAAAATTTTAGAGAAATTAAGAATCAGTTAATATGCTATTTGAGACTCATGCATTCATATTAACGGTTTATGAGTTTTTATTAACTACCATTAATTTTGATAGGTCACAATAACATATCAAATGGTTTTTAAATTTATTATGGATAATATATATAATACAAACTTTCAACTAATTGTGAATTTTGTAAAATTTGTATGCGTTACATTAGCCTTCTTTCAAGACATCAATTTAATTGCAAAATTGCAACCTCATATCCTTTAAATTTTTTCATCTTTTCCATACTTGGAATTTGGATGGTAGGATTGTTTCGGTTCGTTGTATCCGGACAGTTAATATTTAGTACCATGAAGAGGATTAGGGCCATGAAGAGGAATATGAGAGAGAAGGAGAAACATGATTGAGGTCAAAGTTTTTAAAAACAATTTTGATTTTTTTTAGTCTTTCTTTTATAGTAATCAGTACTCACTTCAATATCATATATAAGCAAAAATTATCTTTCTTTAATTTATTAAAAAAATAATATATTTATTCTATAATATAGACTAGATACATTACCTTTTTAATAGATCTAAAAGTCAATTTTTCTTAAGATTGAAGGAATATATGTATATATAAATACCATACTAGCCATAGCTTATTCCCCACAATATAGAGTGGTTACTAAGAACATAATCTCGGTTGTTTTGTGAAAATATGGCTCTTACATATGCACATGCATTCTCTCATACACTCATCTTTGTAGTATCACTCTCCATATTCCTAGTGATCCCTTCCTCTTGTCTTAATCCTAGGAAGTTTCTTAATGTTACTTCATACTTCCCATATGATTATCAATCATCTTCATATGCCACTTTTTATGGACCTCCCGATGGTGATGGAAGTGAAGGTATATAGTACAAATTTTTGTCCCTCGTTTTTCCTTAGAATATAGATTCAAAATTTTGTAACCAAATTATTATTTAAATTAATAATTTTAACTGCTATATTTTTTAATTCAATGTAGGTGGTGCTTGTGGATATGGAAAAGCTGTTGGGCAACCTCCTTTCAATGCAATGATATCGGCAGGAGGCCCTGCCATTTACAAGGGAGGCAAGAGTTGTGGTGCTTGTTATCAGGTCTATCAATTATTTGATAAAGTTTTAAAATTATAATAAATAATATATTATTAATTAGTATTGAAATATATACAACACAAGAGATCAAAAAAATTGTTACGTACTTTTGTATATATATATTCAAGATAATTACACTTCAATAGAAATGAAAACGGATGATAATCTATACGGTTAACCCTTTTTGATCTGATTTCAGATAAGGTGCGTAGGAAATCCAGCATGCTCAGGCAATCCTGTTACAGTAGTTATTTCTGATGAGTGCCCTGGTTGTCCTCATAATTTTGATATGAGTGGCAAAGCTTTTTGTTCGATGGCAATTTCAGGTCATGCTGACCAACTACGCAATGCTGGGAAAGTTCTTGTTCAGTATTCAAGGTAGTCTTTCCGTTTCTTTCTAAGAGTTGACTATTTAGAAGTTTATTATTATTAATTTTTGGTCAATATATATTTCAAAATTCAAGGATATATTAATTATTATTTTGTAACTATTTTATTTACTAGTTATTTAATAGAAAATATGATAAATGAAATATCAAATAGTCAAATGCATAATACAAACAATTTCACCAAATACAATAAAATTTATTAATTCATTAATTTATAAAAAAAGTCAATTTTTTTCACTAAATATCTTATTTTCAATATTTTGACTAAAACATTTTACTTTTTTTTAACAGTTAATTTCAACATTTAAAAATTTAATTTTGTTTAATTATATTTAATTATAAAAATATATTTTTACAATGTTGACATTTTATAATATTATAACTAAAACTATTATTATTATTATTATTATTATTATTATTATGATATCTTTGTAAATATTTCAAGTTCAAGATTATATTACTGTTTTTGTTTTTTTTAACTAATACCATCAACTAATTATACTTTCTTTTTTTTGAAGGAACTAATTATACTTATTTTGTTGCAGAGTTGCATGCAACTATCCTGGTGTGTCAATAGCTTTCCGTGTGGACCTTGGAACTAATCCATATTATTTTGCCACCGTAATAGAATATGAGGATGGTGATGGTGATCTCAAAACAGTTGAAATCAAAGAAGCAAACTCAGCAAATTGGGAAACCATGCAAGAATCAGTTGGTGCTGTTTGGAAATTAAATAAAGGATCACAAATGACAGCACCATTTTCTATTAGGCTAACCACAATTGAGTCTGGCAAAGTATTTGTTGCCAATAATGTGATCCCTGTAGGTTATAAGCCTGGTGAAACTTATAGAGCAAGTGGAAATTTTAATTAATTAAGCCTAGAATTTCTATGATCAATTTAGACTACTCAATCAAGTTACCCTAAGTGGATTTTGGATTGTATAATGTAATCAATATTTGATAATGAAATCATGTTAGCTATTATGTCAATTATTATAAATTTCTTATTTTCTTATGGCAAATAATATTATATATAATACGCAATAAGAAATTGTGACCTAAACTTTGGGAAGTATTTCTACAATGTGGTCTAATTGGTTGTTTCCTATTGCATAAGACTATGATTTTTTTGAGCCTGAAACCTTAAAAGGAGCACACTTCCAGATTCCAAGTCTATTGTTCCTGCCATTCCATTTTTTGGATCTATATATTGTTTGCTTTTAGTGTTGTGTGTAAGTCTTCATTGTTTTGTTTCTGTTATCATGATATTTATCCACATGTTTATTTTAATTATGCCAATGTAACTAAAATTGCAATAACACATCTCACCTCTCCTCTCCTTCAAATCTCCTAATTTGGAGGAAGCAAAAATTGACTTTAAGAGGAATTTTGCTCCCATTTTTTCCTTCTTAAAAATTGAACCAAACACATATATTAAGTAAATATCCTCTCTATTTACTTTGATCCAAACACAAAACCTTCAAGAAAAAAAATAGCCATTAGATGGTCTTTTAACAAGACTAAAATATAATATTTTCTAAGTAGTTTCTTTGAGAAATGATTTCGCAAATTTCTGATTAAATTTTATTAAATAACAATTTTATCGTTATCGTTATCTAGTTAAAAGCTCTACAAAATATAAAGACGATTTAGAAAAATATCACCGCAAAATATTACTAAAGTTATCGAAAACGTTTTTTGCACCAATGTGATTAATATTATCTTTTTCAACAAAATTTTTGCACTAATGATTGAATTTGAATAACTATTATCTCCGTAAACTTAGTTCAATTGGTAGAAATATTACATATTCATCTTAAGGGTTGAATTTCTAGCCACTAAACTATTTGACAATTTTTTGTGAATAGCTACTAATTATAGGGGTCTTTTAATCTCTATTTTACACTTGTCATTTCTTTATTTTTTTTATTAAAATAAAAGATATTTATTCATTCAAATTGGTAGAGTACATTAGAAAATCAGACAAACATCCCACGAAGATGGAAAATCAAATAATATCGCACTAAGATGACAAAATAAAAAAACAAAACACAACAGAAAATCTTAATCTATGTGAAAACTACTTATTTAGATTAATACAAATAAAAAATGATGCACAATCTCGAGAAAAAAAAAAAAAACTTAAAAATCACCCCTTTTCAACGAAAGAAGATGAAAAACTTCACACTTATTGATTTATTATAAGCTTGCAAAGTCAATAGGACATATCCTACGCAAAAAAAAAAGTCAATAGAAAATAGAAGTGTAACATTAACATATAAGAGTACAAAATTTGACTTCACACATTAAAATTTACAAAGTTATTTAATAAAATTTAATAACAAGTTCCCTCCAGCCCCTGTTGTGCGCTATGCCCTTTGGTTGAAGAAACAGAATCTCACTTGTTTACTAGATGTCCAGTGGCGGTTGAAGTTTGGACTGCGATTAATGCTTGGCTCGGTGTGTCGACAGTGGTGTCGGGTAACTTATCTCACTCTTTTCAATCGTTTGGTTTCCCATTCAAATGTAAGAGTCGGGTTAAAGGTTTAAATTTGATTTGGCAAACTGTGTTATGGAGCTTACGGTTAGCTAGGAACTCTCTTATTTTTGATGGAACTAAAGTGCAGGGACCTGATATTGTGGAGGCAATTAAGTATAGGTCCCTAAAATGGTTTTTAGCTAGAAAAATTGGTGTTGTTCACCTGTCATACGAATGGGAGAAGCACCCATTAGAATGTCTCATGAGGTAGGATTTGGTTTTCTTTTTGTTGGTGGTAGCCTTAGGTGTTTTTAGAGCCTAGGTGCTGTTTTGGTTGGGTACATTTTTTTTGTTTGGTTGAGTACCTGATGTACTTCCTCCATATGTGGGTTTAGTACTACTTGTACTCTTTCTCACTTTGTAAGTTTCTCATTTATATATATATATATATATATATATATATATATATATATATATATATATATATATATATATATATATATATATATATATAGTTTATTTTGCTGCTCAAAAAAAAAAAAAAATTGACTTTGCACTACAAAAGTTCCACAAACGACTAGATATTCAAATTTAAATCACCCAAGACACAAATATTACTTCATCCATCCCTTTTTATAAGAGTTAGTTTGATAACAAATTTGTATTTTTTTATAAGACCATTTTACAATTATCAATGACATTGATTATTTTTTTTTTCAAAATTACACTTATTTACTTTACATAATTTTTTGAATAGCATTTAATTCTTTTTCGTAAGTAGATGCTCTATTAATTATAAGAAAGTCATTAATAAGGGTAAACATGGAAAATCAATATAATTTGTCAACGAATTTAATACTAAAACAATTTTCTTAAAATCTGTGTTTTGTCAAATTAGCTTTTATAAATATGGGCGGAGGGAGTATAAATTAAATCTAAAAAAATTATAATTTTTTTTAGTAAAATTGCATGATAATTAGAATTCCACCTTAAAAAAAATTATTGTATTTTAATATTATGTAATTTAATATAATATCAAACTTAAATATCTGGTCTTACCAAAACCAAAAAAACTTAAATATCTGGTAAAAGTCAACGTACAGTGAACATCATATCTCTATAAATACCATACTATACTAGTAACTTACTCGTGCATCCGCACGGGCGCGCGGAGCGCGTTCGATTTCGTTGAGGTCGTTGGTTCGTGGGGGCGTTGGGTCGAAGAGGTGTGTGAAATACAGATAAAAAATAATTGTTTAGAAGGGAAAAAAATAGTGTATAATAAATTTTTGTTTGGTTGAATAGAAAAATAAATTATGAGAGTAAAAATAGTAGATTTTTCAGTAACTTTTACACTAATCTTACTTCTCATTTGTGTATACGATTTTTTATCAAAATAATTAATTCTCATTTTATACATCAATGAGAAGCATTAGTTCTATGTTTGGATTAGTCTTGTTCCAAACAAAAACTAATTTACTCGTGATAATGATATTTTACCTAATTCAATTGGAGCAAATATTTATTGTGTAAAAATGAATAATTGTTTCCCGTAAATTTTTTCAATAACTTTTGGACTATTGTTGCTTCTCATTTACATATACGAATTTTATCAAAACAATTACTTCTCATTTAATGCATCAATGAGAAACATTAGCTCTATATTTGACTTAGTCTCGTGTTGGTTCCAAATTAAAACTAATTTACTCACGATGATGATATTTTATAACTAATTTCATTTGGAACAAATATTTATTTTGTATAAAGATGAATACTTATTTCCCGTGAATATTTTCAGTAACTTGTTCCCTGTATATAATTATTAATTTAAATTTTTCATCAGCGAGTACCTTGTTCCCCGTGTATAATAGTTAATTAAATATTTTCATCAGCAACAACTTTGTCTTCGTGTATAATAGTTAATTTTTTATCTAACACAACTTGATCCCAATATCATTTAAATTTTTCATCAGCAACAACGTGTTCCCCGTAAATATTTGCTAGTTAAAAAATTTAATCATCAATAATAAAACTTGTAATAGTGATTTTAAAACTTTTATTAGCGATAAAAATTATCATCTCCCGTGAATTTTTTATAAGTAATAATTTGTAAAAGTTATTTTAAAACTTTTATCAGCGATACAAATTATCATCTTCCCGTGAATTTATTATCAGTAATAACTTGTAAAAGTGATTTTAAAACTTTTATCACTGGTAAAAATTGTTATCTCCCCGTGAATTATAAATTTTTATCAGTAATAGCTTGTAAAAGTGAGTTTGAAATTTTAATCAGCTATAAAAATTGTCACCTCCCCGTGAATGTTTTATCAGTAATGACTTGAAAATTGATTTTCATCGGCAAGTACCTTGTTCGCCGTGCATAATAGTTATCAGCTATAATTGTTATCTCCTCGTGAATTATAAATTTTTATCAGTGGTCACTTGTAAAAGTGATTTTATAATTTTTATCAATTATAAAAATTGTCATGTTTTATCAATAATGACTTATAAATTGATTTTAAAACTTTTATCTGCGATAAAATTGTCATCTCCATGTGAATTGTAAATTTTTATCAATAATAACTTATAAAAGTGATTTTAAATTTTTTAGCAGCTATAAAAATGGTCATCTCTCCATTCCAAACTAAACATTAATGACCCACCATTTGTGAATAAAACAAATCATATTATGGGAGATTCTATGGTGAAGTCACTTAATTGACTTCTTTGGTGAAGTTATTAATTTGGCCAATAAGAAAGCATTGTTGACTTAATCAATGCCACATAGGATTAAAGGTAAAATGTTTCAATACACTAATCCAATATATGGTCTATCATGAATCATCATAATATAAAAGCATGGATGTGAAAACAAATTTAAGGGTTGAGATTAAAAATTAACCATTTGTATTTTTGTTAAGTATTTGTTTGATTTAAAAAAAAATGGTTTCAATATTTCTCAATCTTTTCTGTTCATCTTCTTCTCTCGCCGTTGCCGCCCCTTTGGTCATTCCAGCGGCGGTTCCAATATCCTCCAAATTGGCAAATCGCCATTCAACTAATTAAACACATCCCTGAAACACAACCCTCAATCACCCATGATAAAAGATTCAGTAACCCATCCACACAACTAAGAAATTGAGACAACATCATAACTATTAGCATCAACAGTGAGCACAATGAAATAGCAAAGTGAAGAAAAATGAAATAGAAACGATGTGTCGAGCAATAAGAATGAAGAATGCCGCCAATTGAAAATTTTAATTTTAGATTTTTTATTTTAGACCATTTGAATTAAAATTAAAATTATGAATATATTGTAAATGGTTTTTGTGATGTTTCTAGATAATTATTTGTTATTTTTGATGTTTAAATCACCTAAAACCGCCGGATTTTACAATGGTATCACGGGTTTAAACCGGGTCGAAGTGACCCAGCTAAATGTTGAAGATGATGACTCATTTAATATATTTTTTAGGGTCTTGCTAACGAGTGCCCCCGGGGCACTCTTTAAGCATTCCATTTAAAGAAATTTTTTATTCAAAAAGTTAAACACTACAATTTCCAATGCATTGACTTTATGCATTTCCATAAAAATTTCATAAAAAACTTACTATTTATGGTCTTAAAGAGTGCCCCAGGAGCACCATTTAGCATTTGCCTATTTTTTATCAACACTGATCTTATAAATAGCACATAACGCAATTAGTATCAGCACTTGTTCACATGGTGTAGTGGCTGACATGTTTTTCAATCTTTACAATGGTGCAGGTTGCAATTTTTCGTGAATTACCATCTCTTAAGCACATCAATTAACCACTTGGCTGTGTTGAATTTTTGTTAAGTTTTGCACTCCGTACTTATATAATTTTGTTTGGCTGTGCTGTAATGATTTTAGTTGAAGAATTCTACGAATAAAAATAGAAACATCTATTAAAAATATACTGTATTAAAATTAATTACTATTAAAGTGCCTACTTTTCCTAATCAATTTCAAATTTTCTATTTATTTATTTATTTTTTTACAAGTAATCTCATATTCTTAAATAGGAATTCTATTAATATAAAAAAATATATTATTATTATAAAAAAAATTAGATAAAAAATTACAATTTTTAGTCAAATAAATCTACGCATAAAAATGAAAATATCTACTAATAACAATATATTAAAAGTAATTATTATTAAAATACCTAATTTGTCCTATCAATATAAATAATATTTAAAATCTTCTACCTTTAAGTATAATTTTACCTCTAGAATACACATGTGTAAGTCGATTTTGATTCAAAATCAATTTTAATATAAAATATATAAAAATAAAGTAAAATTTAAAAATACTCCACTTATAGTCAATGACTTAAAAATGATAAAAATAAAGTATAATTGGACCTAAGATTATTTGACTTCTTATTTGGTGAGATTAGTGACTTGACGATAAAGTTAAAAACTATGGTTAATAATGCTTGAATTGAATCAGAGTACGGTCTTAAGTCAAATTATACTTTATTTTTTAATTTTAGTTCATTGGATATACTTTCTAAGTCATTAACTTCAACTGGGATATAATCATCAATCAAAAACTATGATCAATAGTGGTTCAGTTGAACCGGAGTATAACCTTCAGTCAAATTCTATGCATAAGAGTGTTTTTGTTTAACCAGAGTATAATTTAAGTCAAATTATACATTCTTTTTAAATTTGACTTTATTTATATATTTTTTAAATCATGAACTTAAACTCGTGTATTATTCTAAGTCAAAAACTATGATTAATAGTGCTTCAGTTAAACTGAAATATAATGTTCAGTCAAAGACTAGGGTTAATATTGATTCAATTGAATCGAAGTATAATCTTAAGTCATATTATATTTCTTTTTTAAATTTTACTTTATTTATATAATTTTTAAGTCATTAATTTCAATCGGAGCTTAACACTCGGTCAAAAATTAGGGTTAATAGTGTTTCAGTTGAACCGAAGTATAATCTGCATTCTAAGACTATGATTAATAGTGCTTCAGTTGAATCAATGAATAATATTAAGTCAAATAATTCTTTATTTTTGAATTTTACTTTATTAATGTTATTTTTAAGTCATTAACTTCAACCTGAGTATAAATATCAGTCAAAGACTAATGACTTAAAAAAAATTTTAAAAAAAAATCTATTCATTTAATAAATTTTACATGAAACTACACAATAATTCACTTATATTTTAAAAATATTTTATAACAAATTTATAAATATTTCATTCTAAATAAAATTTCTAATTTAGTATAATATTAAACTTAAATATCAAGAAAAAATTAATGAGTATTTGCATTCACAAATAATTTTTATAAACAACAGAAGAATTCATTTTCATCAATGATAAATTAAAAAAAATACATGACAAAATATTTTTATAAATAAAATAAAATTTATCTTTGATTGAAGTCAAAGACTTAAAAATTCTATAAATAAAGTAAAGTTTAAAAATAAAATTTAACTTCCGATTATACTTTGATTTAGCCGAAGCACCATTAACCTTAGTTTTTTATTTTTATTTTTTAATTTCTTATCATTTTTTTATATATAAACTAGCGGCCAAACAGAAACGTTCCGTGCCCGTTTGTGTGATCAATATTATATATTGTGCAAATATAGATAACTACTTAATCTCATTTTTTATTGGACTTAGTTAATTGATAACTACTTAAACTTTTTTTTTTGTGGTTAGTTATTAAGAAGATTTTTTTTTTTTTACTATAAGAAAACTGAAAGCCTACTTTTATTTTTATGTGGAAGTTGTGCTTAGTTGTTAAAAAGAAAAAAAAATTATTTACTAAACAAAACTGAAAATCTATTTTTATGTGTGGAGGTTATTATTTTTCAATATATACAAATGTTTAAATAGAATGAAGGGAAAAATTGACAATAAGAAAAGTCAATGTGAAAGGGGATATTCTGTTTATATATTGGTATAGATATTGTATGTTGTTATATATTAAATTGATTTAATTAGTATTTTTTATCGTGGTTTCAGTTTTTATTTTTATGTGTAGATTTTTTTAACTAATTTTTTTTTTGTTTTTGTATATTTTTTAGAATAATGTTATTTAGTAAGAAAATCTATGGAGAAGAATTGCAAGAATAAATAACTTTCTTATTGGCCAGATTAATAAAAAAAAAACAGTCTAGAAGTCCTAGCTCAACTGGCAAATGCCGAAATTGTTAGGCTGGAAGTCATGACCCGAGTTCGAACCCGAGACCTCACAGTTGTATGTGAGTTTAATTTCAGTGGATTATCACTTCATCTAAACAAAAACAAAAAATTTGATGAAGACAAGTTAAATTTTTTTAGTTGTAGTTTAATATAGTGTATTGTTAGTATATATTTAAAATTACTACGTAAATGTTTCAAAAAAATAAAATTAAAAGGGTATAATTAAATATTTTATTTAATAAAAAAGTTAAAAAACACAAGATTTTTTTTATTGAAAAAAAAGGAGAAAATTAAGCTGCGTTTTCTCGGATCCTTTCATCTTCTTCAGCGCTGCCGTCTCTCACTTTTTATATCTCCGTCGCCGCCACCTCCCCTTTCTATCCTTCACAACGGCGGCGACAATCCTTCTGTATTGTTGCCTCTTTCCTCTTCTTTTCGTCAACGCCACCGCAACTGTTTCACCGGTCGGACAAATTTGCTACATCCTACATACATGTTCTGCTTCTTACCAGATTCTGTTTCAATCTTCAATCTTTCTTATATTTTCAAAAACAATTTCACTAGTCACATTAAAATTTCAATCTTTTGTGTTAAGCAACATAACATAACAATTTTGCTATAAGTTTCATAGATTATTTTTCCAATGATTTTGATGGTGGTATTGAGATGAACTTAATAATGTTTTCTATCATGACGAGGGCCGCGCGGTGGGACGGTAAAGTTTGCTCCGGCGGCGAGACAAGGAAGACGTGAGTGGAACAGAAGAGTTCACCGGCATTGGGATGAAGAGCGCAACCGCTTGAACGGACGGAGAGAGGCGGCCGCCAAGGCGGCGGCGGCGAGTAGAAGATGAAGTGGCAACAATGACAGAAAGATGGAGAAATACTTAAACACGTTTCTGTTCTTTCTTTGTTTTTTTTAATTAACCAAATACAATACTTAATTTGTAACCAAAAAAAATTACTTAATTTTTAATCCCAACCCTTAAATTTGTTTTCTCATCCATGCTTTTAAATGATGATCCATGATAAATCATATATGGACTGATGCATTGAAATACTTTGTCCATAATCCTACGTGGCATTGATTAAGTCAACATTACTTTCTTATTGGCCAAATTAATAACTTCACCAAAAAAGTCAATTGAATGACTTCACCATAGAATTTCCCTCATATTATTTTGATATATATATATATATATATATGATTTTGATAAAACAAAAATCATATTATTACTTAACAAAAATCATATTACACTCTCCGTTCCCCGATATGATTAGACGTGAGCACTGAGCAGCGCAACTCTATAGAGTAGACTGTCCAATGTCACTACTATTCTCCAATCTATCATGCCTCTCTCTTGAGTCATTTACTTTAACCAATTGCTATTTTTTTCTCTATTTAAATTTTGAATTTGTTCTAAATTAATTACTCATCCTCTTCTTTTCTTTTCCACCGGTTTTGGCCCTCACAAACATTTTCATTATTGTTTCCACAACAACCACCACGCCATTTTAGGCTCTATGCTCACAAATCTTCTGATGAAGAATAAATTCATTGTCCAATTTTTTCCTTCATTTGAATCTTCTGATAAGTTGTGACATTTACTTCAACAAACAAAAATTTATAGCTTTTGGTAGAAAAAAAAATGTTGAGGTCTATTTGAATTCTAAATCTGATTTCAACAAAGAAGAACAATAATTATAGTAATAGTCACAAACCAACATTTCAATCTCTCTTCTTCATATTCTATCTTGATCTATTTTTTTTCTTTTTGAAATCTGCTAAAATATTTTTGTTCTTCTTCAAGCCATCTTCAAACTCTTCCACTTTAATGTTTAATCTATTTTCTTTATTTTTTGCATTTATAAAAATCTTCAACAAAGTCTTGACAAAAAAAAAAACTTCAACAAAGAAGAACAATAATTATGATGTGAAAGCAATATAAAATGTTGATTATTTTTTTGCATCTAAAAAATCTTGTAGTAGGAGAGAACATGACAATGTTAAAACAAAATTCAAATGGGTTGCATACAAAGCAAACCAAACCCATAAAAGAAAAAGAGAGAGAGAAAAATGCAATATAAAATATTCAGAGGTATCCTTCCTTCCCGGCATCTTTCTCATGTCTTTAATTTTTGCATAACTGTTCCTGTCATTAAAATCGGGCAGTTTAAAGTAAAGTGAATAACATACACAATGAACAAACCCAAAATCATGTTCTTGAAGACCTAATGTTTCTTGTAAACATTTGTGCGCTATTTTTCTTCATTTATAGTGTTAATACAATGATTAAAAGCTTTAAACACAGTCATAGAAAACATTCATATATACATAGAAAAGCTAGAAAGTAAGACAATAAACAAATCATAAATCATATTCTTGAAGAATTCATGCTTCAAGTAGATATTTATAGCATTATTTTTTAGCATTTATAGTGTTAATATTCTAATTATTGTGCAAGTATTTTAAGAAAAAATATTTTAAGCAGATCTGGACAGTTATAAACATGAGGTATTATTGTTGGAAAGGTAATGGTTCATGATAGTCCCATCGGTCAGTAAAAAGGAAAGACAAGTCAAATTAAGTTGTACTTGTTTGTTCTTCTTTGCAAGTAAAGGAAGCAAGTGTGCTTAGACAAAAATATCCTCAAGCAAGCTCTTTTTTCTTTGTGACATCTTTCACTGCATCGTAAGGTTTTTCCATGTTCCTAGTTGGGATTTTGCAAAAAAAAAAAATGGAAAATGTAACATAAGAATGAACACAAAATTAAAGAGTATAAAGATAAGTCATCTTATATGTCTTCTTATTTCTTACCAAAATTACCAAGACTTTGTTGAGGTCAATGGAGGAGTGCAATGTAAGAAGATAAAAGAGATTTGGTAGGGGTAAGAAGATTCAAGAGATTTGGTAGGGGTGAGTGAGAGATATTGTACTATGCTCAAAATGTGGGAAAATGTGTGGGACAAGATGTGAATGTGTTACGGGACAGTGTGTAAACATAAACATAATAAAATAGTCAAATTCAAATTGGCCATACTACTTCTTTTTGTTAGGAAGACTACAAAACCCAAATTGACCTCAAGAATGGTACTTGTATGTGTTAACTTAATTAAAGGTCCCCAACATTAAAGGGTATAAACGTAATAGCGGTCTTAATTTGAAAAAGGAGGAGCATTGGTGAAATTTTACCGAAATAATAACAGAATTATCCTTGTGTTGATGAATGGAAAAAAAAGGTAAAAAAAAAATTAATGAAGGACAATATAGGATTTTAACCTGGATAATATTGTATTAGATTACTAATAGATATCCATAGCATATTGCCCACCATAGGGAACATAATTAATCTAGTGGTATTGTGATAATATGGCTCTTACTTATGGACATGCATTCACTCATATACTCATATTTGTAGTATCACTCTCAATATTCCTAGTAACCCCTTCATCTTGTCTTAATCCTAGGAAGCTTCTTAATCTCACTTCATACTCCTTATTATCTGAATCAGATTCATCTACAATGGCTACTTTTATGGACCTCCCGACGGTGATGGAAGTGAAAGTATGTAGTAGTAGAAATTTTTGTTACAATTTTGTATAAATTAAAAAAGATTTGGGCTGCCTCCATTCAACTCAATGATATCGGCAGGAAGTCAGGTCATCTTTGCATCAGGAAAAGGCTGTGGTTCTTGTTATCAGGTCTAACAATTAATACTCCCGATTTTTATTCTTTTGTAAAAAAAAAAATAATATATTATTAATTATCGTATGCACCTGAATTTGGTAGGGAGGATCACGGTTGGATCTCTCGCAACTGTGATTGGGAAGAAGTTGGAATCACTTGATGTCATAACTGACCCTCGAACCAGATTAAATTAGTGGTGAAAAAAAAAATTATCGTACGATAATCTCAGTGCATGTTAATTAATACTCTTAACTTATAAAAAAAAAAGGTCTATCAAATAATATAATATGATTAGAAAAACATAAATTTGCGACGAAAATTACATACGTATACGAAAATAAATAAATTTTATCTCTAATTTTAAAATACATGATACTTGTAGCATAATTAACATTGGTTTTATTGTGTTCTATTTTCAGTTGAAGTGCACTGGAAATTCTGCTTGCTCAGGCAACCCTATTATTGTAGTTATCACTGATTTTTGTCCTGAATGTGCTCATTATTTTGATTTGAGTGGTAAAGCTTTTGGTTCCATGGCTATTTCTGGTCAAGCTGACAAGCTACGCATTGCTGGAAAAGTTCCCGTTGAATATACAAGGTAATTCTCTGATTTTTTTTAAGAGTTGACATTTTTTAGAATTTTAAAATTATCATTTTTAAGGTTAAATAAGTTTTTGTTTCCGATAAATATCACAAAATTTGTTTTTAGTCATATAAAAAATTTCAGCAAATTTTAGTCCCCTAAAATATTTGGTGTCTCAATTTTTTGTCTCTACCTTGAAATTGTGACATTATATCGACCAAAAGCTTATTTAATTATTAATATTATTATTTTGTCAATATTTCAAATACAACGTGTTTTTTTTTTTTGACACATTCAAATTCAAGGTATCTATTATTTTGTAACTGATAAAATCAACTAATTAATTATACTCTAATTACATTTTTTTGCAGAGTTGCATGCAACTACCCTGGTGTGTCAATAACTTTTAGTGTAGACTCTGGATCTAATCAAAATTATTTTGCTACTGTAATTGAATATGAGGATGGGGATGGTGATCTAAAAACAGTTGAACTAAAAGAAGCTCTTCAATCAGCAAATTGGGAAACCATGCAACAATCATGGGGTGCTGTTTGGAAAATTGATAAAGGGGCACCATTGAGAGCACCATTTTCTATTAGGCTAACTACAATTGAGTCTGGCAAGGTATTTGTTGCCAATAATGTGATCCCTGCAGATTGGAAGCCTGGTCAAACTTATAGAGCAATTGGAAATTTCAACTAGTTATAGTGTTATGTATCCTCTCCTCTCATGTCACCCTAAGTGGATTTTAGATTGTACTATGTATTCAATAATAATGAAATATGTTATTTATTATGTCAATTATATATTTCAAATTATTTAGGAGTCAATGGAATTAGTTTGGTCAAGACGCAAGACCGCTTAAATGAGATAGCGTAGGTCTCTTTTAGTTTAACCAAAGTCTCGAATTTGATCTGTAATTTGGGCATGCATGCAACAACATTAAAACTCTCAAGGAGAGTTTGACACCTATTTGAATACCAAAGGACTCGTGAGATTAATCTCTACAGTTGCGTGCAGAAGATATCTAATTTATGAACAAATTGTTTGGACAATAACGAATAAATGTTGCTATAGAGACAAAAAAATTGTGACCTAAAATTTAGACAAGATTTTAAAAGTGCGGTATAAGTGATTTTTTTTTGGGATAAGATGTTAAATACCGTGTTCGCTCTTACACTTGCTTTTTTTCTTCGTACTTTGGCCAGTTGAATTGCTAATTCAACTCAGGATGTTCTACTATTTCTTGTTTGGGTGAATGAATTGTTGAATAAGATCAATTTTTTGTAATAATATGTTTCACATATTAATAATTAATTTTTTTTTACAATACATATCAATAATTAATCAAAATAAGCTTGTTCAAAAAAAAGTTAATAAAAATAATTTTTAATAAGGGTAAAAATCTAATAAATAAATTATAATTTAAATAATGGAATGGAACGATTATCTCATTACACTATAAAATATACAAATAATGGAATGAAATATTTGTTTCATTTCGCTCCGTTCCACTTCATTCCATTTTGTTCCTTCCATTCCGTTCCATTCTATTCCATCAATCCAAACATAACCTAAAGAAAATACCAACTAGTACCCATGTGGTACTAGTTAAGAAATAAAATATGGTAAATAAGTCTTGGAACTTGTGTATTTTACTTTTTAAAAGTATAAATAATAATTGCTTCAATATAAAAATTTCTTCTTTTGTCCCGTGAGCTTAACTCAGTTGGTAAAATATTACATTATATATGCAGGGGAATGGAGTTCAAACCCTTCATCTTAAAGATGAAATTTCAAACTACTACCTCCGTCCCATTTTATTAGAACTCATTTGATTAAATGCACTATTTACATGTCTTGCTTTGACCCTATTTTTTAAAAAATCTATAAATGTAAATATCATCATATAAGATCTTGTTTGATTTGTTTCGAGGAGTATTTTCAAAATATCAAATTTTTATAATTTTTACTAATAGACAATTAAAGATATTCGTCGTTAAAATCATGCATTAGCATACGTGCAATAGTCAATGAGTTCTAATATTTTGGGACAGAGGTAGTACTAAATTACTTGACCAAAAAAAAATTAATTTTTTGTCTTTTAACTTCCTTAACTAGTGTCCCCTGAAGACATTAGTTAGCATGACACATCAAATGTTTTCACTTCAAGTCTGCCACACCGCTTTCGTAAGATATTATTTGCTTTGAGATTTGTGTGTAATAGTGTAAACCTTTATAATTTTGTCGTAAGATATTACTCTCTCTGTTCCAAAATAAATGACTTGTTTGACCACTGACACGTTTGTCAATGCACAACTTTAATCGTTAATATTTCTAATTATCTATTATTAAAAATTATAAAAATGATATATTTTGAAAGTACTCGTTGAGACAAATCAAACAACATCTCATATACTAATATTTGCATGTATATATTAGTAGAAAAATAAGGTCAAAGCAGATCAAATGAATAGTATACTAAGTCAAAAAAATGTCATTTAAAATGGGACGAAGGGAGTATTTGCTTTGAGATTTGTGTGTAATAGTGTAAACCTTTATAATTTTGTCTGTAATTGAATAGGGTCTCGGTAGATAGAGAAGTGACATAAATATTTACAACGATGATTTCATTTTGTATATTGTAAATTTAGGAACTTACGATGCAAATTAAAGTCAATTCTTAGTAGTAGATTTTATCAAATAACACTTTTTGTATATATTATTTTAACGAGTGAAGTCAACTTTTTTTATTATTAAATTTTATATTTCTCCATTCTATAAGTTTAGCTCACTTGGTTGAGATATTATATTATATATGCAGGGAGTTGGGATTCGAACCCCAATCATTTCATTTATCCATTTTAAGAGTAAAATTTCTAACCACTATACTACTTGACCAAAAATAATAATTTTACACTTCTCCTTGACCAAAATAAATAAATTACACTTCTAATTTTCCAACTTCAAGTTTTTCCACACAAATTTTCCGAGTTATTGTCTTTTGAGGTGATAGAAATATCAAGAAATAATGGGTTTAATAAAAAAAAAATGTACTCACGAATTGATTTTTTTTTTTGCTTTTGCATTGGTTTCCGACCCACTAAAGGTGGATGATTAATCCGGCTCGTGCGTAGAAGCATGTGCAACTAGTAAATTTAGGAAATTTATGACGCAAAGTCAATTTTTTAGTAGATTTTATTAAATAACATTGTATATAATTTAATGAGTGAAGTTAACATCTGGATTATTAAAAGAAATTCAACAAAATAAAACATTTACACTTATTTTCCCAAGTTTTTCAAACCACTTTTCTAACTTCTAAGTTATTGTCTAAAGGTGTTGGAAAACTCAAGAAATAAGAAGTTTGATATAATTTATGCACTGATTAATGATTTCATTTTAAATAACTTGTAAGTGAGAAGAACGAGTGTGAAGAGGGATTTAGTGAGGAAGTGTGAAACTAGCAACGATTCATGAAGAGCGAGGGCTGAAAGCCATTCACAATGAATGAAAAGAGCCAGTAACGGTGGAACATTTTTTTCTCCTCAGCGAGTGAGAACAATGAAAAAGTGAGAATTATGTTTTTCTTAACCAAATTTTTTTTGCACTCTAATTCCATGGTGTTGAAACGGTGAAAAAAGAGTGGGTATGAATGAACTCTTTTTTAAAAAATGCTAACAAGTGTTCGCAGTGGCGGAGCCAGGAAAAAAATTTCGGGTGGGCCACTAAAAATTGTAATATATAAACTAAATACAAAAATTATTTTGCACAAAAATATTTAAGTTATAATAAGCATAAAGTTGATTATAAAAAATTTATTTAAATACCTTGAAAAAGTATTTTGTGTATGAAGTAACTTGAAATCATTAACAATCGACTTTGAACTAATACTTGCACAAAGTTGATAATAAACAATTATATATTTTATTATATTACATGTATATCAAAAAGAAAATGATTGTTCTAAATTGAAAATAGTTGTGATTTTTTTAAAAAAATGTAAACTGTAAATTTTTTTTATTCACACAAAAAATGAGCTTTTGAATTTATCTTTATATTTAATTTTTAAATTAATAGGTAAATGAGTATTTTGGAAAGAAATTTCTTTTTCTATTATTTAAAAAATTATAATAACTATATTTTATTTACCAAAACTATAAAGAAAATAAATTTGTTCTTCACTCATAATAGTGAATATTGAAAAAGCATTTATATAAAAATGTAAAAAATTAGTATAATATTTCTAAAATGGATAGTTTATTAATTTAAACATCAAGTGTATTGGTAGATTGAAATTTTTAGTAACTTAAAGGTATATAAATATGAAAAGCAATTTTTTTTAAACATATTTATTTGCTAATGTATGATACACTATTATGTTCTTCAAGGCCACTTCTTCAAATCCTCATACTACTTGTTAAAATTGTAAAATTAAAACAGAAAATAGCAAAAAGTTGGACTACAGGGTGTTGAACCCATGTCCTTTCATTATGAAACTAATAAACTTGCCACCAGGCCGTTTGAAAGAATTATAAAATCAACGCGTTATATAATATATATAGTAGTTTTGAATTAATTTGGGGTGGGCCATGGCCCGGCCTGGCCACCCCTGTCTCCGCCACTGAGTGTTCGTGTTGGAACATACGGCACATTCATATTTCATGTGTGAATTGAAAATAAAATTTTAATCCCACATTGTTTACTAGAGCATAATGTGCATATTTTTAAATGTAAAAATATGAAAGATAGACTCTACATTTTATGAGCACATTTTTTATGGAAACTTATTACTTGGGGTTACTAAATAATAGAAAAAGTAATAGAACAAATCAGAGCATGTTTTTCTATTTACACGACCACCTCACTCATTTATTGAATGATTAGAATGATTTGGAAGTTATTGGTAAAATACTTATTTTAAATATTGTGTTATGTCCTTTGAGAAACAACCCTAGAAAATAATAACACCACATTAGAGAGTGGAAGTTATTTTGTAAGGGATTGAGTAGTGAGTACCCCTTGTACTCCCTTATAAATATATATATTTGCTTATCAAAAAAAAAAAAAGAGTGGCGGCTAACAATATTAAAAAAAGGGAAAGCACCGTACAAGTACAACCAATTTCCTAGAGTAGTGAGTTGAGTTAAGGATAATTCAATGGAAGAAAGGACATCATCAAATTAAAAGCACGATGATGATGTTTGGTGACAGTGCCTAAGGCTTTGAAACTGGAATGTTGTTCTCAATTAGTTTGAATCAAAGAGACCTTGTTTCTCTTATCTATGTTTGTCCAATCCTCTAATTGATATATATTTACGGAGACGACACTAACAGTTAGTTGTATAATAAAATTCATAAGAACGTGTGACTTCTACATAAACATTCGCTAAGGCTCCGTTTGGTAATTGAATAAATATTTCATTTTATTATTTGGATATTTTAAGTGCATGTTTGGATTGGTTTTTCCAACCCATAGACTCACGTTTACCAAGCCTCACCATGATTTTGGCCTTTTGCATTATGTTTGGTTTTCTTTCTTAAAAGCAATTTTGGCCATTAAACGTGATTCTAGTTGAAGCTGGAATTTGGAGCTTCCACGTCTAATGTAATTGATTTTGACCTTTATTGCTCCGACATATGCGTATCTTTTCTCTATTTACCATGAATGTCCTTATATAACCTCCTTAGTCCTTATATTGCAGAATCATTTTGCTATCTAATATTGTAATTGGAAAATATTATATTCCTTAGCAATGTTTACATATTCCAACATTTTTAAAAAAAAATATATATTCCAAACTTTTTAAATTGCGTGAAATAAAAATCTTATATGGGGAGGGATCAAATTACACCGGTGTAACATTTGAGTAATGTTACACCGCTCAATAACGCTTTAACGAATTCAAATTTTACAAAATCCACCGTTGGATTGAAAGTTTATATCACATAGATCATCTATGTTGAGTTTTACAAAAATCTAAAATCGTTTGATATGTTATTGAGACACATCAAGATTAACGGTTTATGCGTTTTCATTGAATACCGTTAATCTTTATGTGTTTCAAAAACATGTCAAACGATTTTAGATTTTTATAAAACTCAACATGGATGATCTATACAATATAAACTTTCAATCCAACGGTGGATTTTGTAAAATTTGAATTCGTTAAAGCGTTATTGAGCGGTGTAACATTACTCAAATGTTACACCGGTGTAATTTGATCCCTCCCCATCTTATATATTCCATTTCTTTTAGTTTTGTTGGTGGAAAATATTATATCCCTGTGCACCGTAAACTTATTTTTGATACATTCGCAACACCCATTTTGGTAATTGCACATCTAAAAGTAATTTTGATTCAAATTATCCAAACAATATAAATTGATGAGAATCACTTTTACATGAATATATCCAAACATAAATCAATTTAACTCAACTCACTTTTAACCAAAATCAATTCTGTCAAACTCAATTCTACCAAAATCAATTCTAGTCACCGCCAAACAAACACACGCTAAAAAGGAGAGCAACAAAATTAAAGGTAAAATTGGTGGTATGAGATGAAATTCATTCCATCTTATTCTATTCTATTTTATTCCATTCCATTATTATTTTTCAAATCCAAACAATGAAATATTATTACATTCCATTTCATTTTGTTCCGCTCCATTCTAATATATTCCGTCAATCTAAACCATGCAACAATCATGGGGTGCTGTTTGGAAAATTGATAAAGGGGCACCATTGAGAGCACCATTTTCTATTAGGCTAACCACAATTGAGTCTGGCAAAGTATTTGTTGCCAATAATGTGATCCCTGCAGGTTGGAAGCCTGGTCAAACTTATAGAGCAATTGGAAATTTCAACTAGTTATAGTGTTATGTATCCTATTCCTAATCAATATTCATGTCATCCCAAGGGGATTTTAGATTGTCTTATGTATTCAATAATAATGAAATATGTTTTTTATTATGTCGATTATATATATCAAATTATTTATTAGTTAATGGAATTAGTTTGGACAAGACTCAAGAGTGCTTAAATTTGAATGAGATAGCACGAATCTTTTCTACCTTAACCAAAATTTTGGGTTCTATATATATCTTTATGAGAAAGAAATCAAATAGACCCTTAGAGTGTGTTTGGATGAGGGAATATTTTGAGGTAATGTAATTTTTTGAGGGAATTCAAATGCTTTGATCAAAATTTCTTGTTTGGATAATTAATTTGGAGAATTTTAAAAATGAAGGGAATTTGTGGAGTATTTTGTTTAAACTAAATTTAAGGAATTTCAAATGACACCTAAAAGCTAAGAATTTGAAATTCCTTCTTCTCTATAAACTTTTAAAAATTACTAGTTGATAAAAAAACCTAAAATCAGCCCAAAAATTTAAATTCAACTATAAACCCTAAAAATCAGCCGAAAACCCCAAAAATCGGCCAAAACCCAAAAATCGGCCGAAAACCCCAAAAATCGGCCGAAAAACCTAAAATTGGCCGAAAAATAAAAAATCGACCAAAAACCCTAAAATCAACTATAAACCCTAAAATCGGCCGAAAAAACAAAAAATCGGCCGAAAAACCAAAAATCAACTATAAACCCTAAAATCGGCCGAAAACCTGAAAATCAGCCGAAAAACCAAAAATCGGCCGAAAAATCTAAAATCGGCCGAAAATCCTAAAATCGGCCGAAAAATCTAAAATCGGCCAAAAACCCTAAAATCGGCCGAAAACCCTAAAATCGGCTGAAAACCCAAAAAATCGGCCGAAAAACCAAAAATCGGCCGAAAACCTAAAAATCAGTCGAAAAACCTAAAATCGGCCAAAAAATCTAAAATTGGTCGAAAACCCAAAAAATCGGCCGAAAAACCCTAAAATCGGCCAAAAACCCTAACATCGGCCGAAAACCCTAAAATCGGCCAAAAAATCTAAAATCGGCCGAAAATAAAAAAAATCGGCAAAAAAATGAAAATCAGCCGAAAAATCTAAAATCGACTATAAACCCTAAAAATCGGCCGATTTTAGCGTTTTTGGCGATTTTTTGGGTTTTCAGCCGATTTTAGGGTTTTCAGCCGATTTTTTGGGTTTTCGGCCGATTTTAGCGTTTTTGGCCGATTTTAGATTTTTCGGCCGATTTTTGGTTTTTCGACCGATTTTAGGGTTTTCAGCCGATTTTTTTGATTTTCGGCCAATTTTAGATTTTTCGGCTGATTTTAGGTTTTTTGCCTGATTTTTAGGTTTACGGCCGATTTTTTGGGTTTAGGGTGTTTTAGGTTTTTTGACCTGTTATATGGTTCAGGCCGAGTTTTTTTATTACAGTTATTCAAATAATATCGAAAAAAATGACAATTTTGAAAATGAATTACTTTGTAATTCATTACCTTTTCCAAACAAAGAATTTTGAAATGAATGGAATTCAAATGTATCATCCAAACAAAAATTTTGAAATGAAGGGAATTCAAATGAAAGCATTTGAATTCCATGAAATGTCAAAATTCCTTAAATTTTAAAATGACTCATCCAAACACACTCTTACACTTCTCGTTTTCCAACCTCAAGTTTTCCATACAAATTTTCTGTGTTATTGTCTTGAGGTACGTAATAGAAATATCAATAAATAAGGGGTTTGATTAAAAAAAAATTGTACTCGCGAATTGATTTTGACTAACTACTACAACTAGTACTTAAATTTAGGAACTTTATGATACAAAGTCAATTTCCTATAGTAGATTTTATTAAATAACATTGTTTGTATATAAATTAATGAGTGAAGCCAACATCTGAATTATTAAATTTTACACTTTTTTTCAACAAAAAAAAAAATATACTTTTTTACCGACCTCAAGTTTTTCAAACCACTTTTTTAAGTTATTGTCTATTAAATGTGTTAGAACGACCCCAAACTAGATTAAACTGATGGTGAAAACAAAAAAAATATTAGAAAACTCAAGAAATAAGGAGTTTGATATTATTTATGCACTAATTGACGATTTCATTTTAAATAACTTGTAAGTGAGAAAAGTGATACAGTGAGAACGGTGGAACATATTTCTTCACCCGATTTTTTTCACTCTAATTCCATGGTGTTGAAACGGTGAAAAAAGAGTGAGTATGAATTTTTTTTTTAAGAAAATGTTAACTAGTTTTTCTGAAACACTAGTTAAGGATCTAGATAAGGTAAAAAAATCTTGAGATTTGGTAATATATATTTTAAAAGAATAAAAAATATATTTTTTCAATACAAATTTATTCTTTTTAGGATTCTTAACTAGCATGACCATTTTTTGTTGGTACATCGATCTAGCATGACTTTTCTTTTATTAAATAATAATAATGATTAAAATCTAATAATAATATATGAAACATTTTTCATTGATTGCTACTGTGAATATCGATTGCATTTCAGAATTGACAACCTTTAGCAGTATTTGTATTGTATTTCAGCCAAGAGTATAGCTTCAAATTGTAGTTCGCATCCTCAATTGTGTCCATACTAGTAGATGTGATATTCTCCTCAACTGCATCACACTATAATTGTAATGCAATCTTTGATCACTGGTACGGTTACAACGTAACCATATCAGATGGTTTTAATCATGTTAATTTAAATTTTCTTTCAAAAATTTAATTAGAACCTCTCAAATTCCAAAATACTTATGATCTAATGAGAAAAATTACTTTTAACAGTTTCTGAAATATATATATTTAAACATCTCTCGACCAGTATTTATCGGGAAACTAGAGACTCTACTATAGTGGATAAATAATGTAGTGACACTGATGTACAACTTAATATAGTTTGTAAAAATTAAAAATCATTTCGGGCCACAAAAAACAATATGCACGTCGCAACAACTGCAATAACCAAAACTCCATATTCGACCGCGGCCACAATTTAAAACCATGCCTAAGAGACCATATATATGTCAAAGTCGCACAACCTCTATGATCCCAGGAGCATTAGATGTTGACTAGATTCAACAAACTTGAAACACAAGCAACAATTGAGATCATGGCCGGCCCACACCTATGTGTTGGTTGTGCGGCGGCATCAAGTCTCAAAATTTTGAGGTTATTTTGAGGCCAAGGTCCTTGAATCAAATGTTTTTTTTCTTTTGCATGATTTTAGTTCTAGTCATTTTAATATTGATTATGATGTCTCTTATTTATTTTATATACGATGATAATTATTGTGTTTTTTTATGTTATTTAGAATTTAAATAGAGAATAATTTTTTTAACGTTTTTTTGTGTTTTTATTAGAAATAATTTTTAATATTTGAGTCGGATTTCCAAATAGTCAGAAACGGAAGCCCTACTTGAGATATTAGTTTATCAGTAATAGCTTAGTCTTATAATCTCAAGATACCAAATTGAAACTCGTAGAGAGAAACATTGAGAACGTCTTAATTTCACTTCTTATTGTCACTCATTAATAAAAATTTCCTCCTTCATCATTAGGGACAATTATAAAACAGTCTACAAAGAAGCAAAGATAAATGTGTATAGGGATTCCATATGAAGCTTGTCCCAAAAGACTTCTTGAAGATGAGGCTTTTGATAATAAGTAACCTTCTCTAAATTGAAGAGTACCATTAGTGAAATGCTTCAAATCAACTTGTCATCGCATTGGAGTACATTTAAATTTAAATCTATAATTTTCTAAAGATATTTAGACACATCATTCTAATTCTAAATAAAATAGATACCGAACTTGAATGTATCGTTCGCATTGTGTTCGAAAAAGCAAAAATGAATATACTACTAATATGCAATAATAAGTTTTTCCCTATAAATATAAAGTATGAAGTAAGTATGAGACATTACAAGCAAACATCAAAAGAATCTCCACAAAACATACAGGATTGAGTAAAGTCAGAATGCCGCTGCAGTCATTCAGTTAGGTATTTTTTATCTTCCGATTAAGATCGGAAGGTCCTGATTTAACTAGTATTTTTAGAATGAAAATACAATCTGCATTTTGCATTTTTCAAACCGTTCGATCTGATCGAACGGCTACAAATGTGATGACTGTATGACTGCAAAGAAAAATGACTGCATCTAATCCATTTCCAACAAAACCAAGCATCCAACTAATGTCTATCTTCATCCACATCTTGAGAAATGACAGATGGAGGATCAAACACACTGAAGGCTCTAAAAGCTGAAATCACTGCTAATATAAAGAAACATACAAAACTAATAATTTGGAGGATAAAAGCTAGCTTCACTTTGCTGCAAAATTTGCCATATGAACTGCAGGCTTGACTCCAAGAATCTTCTTTTGCACCATTATAAGCTAGGTAATATATCTCCATTGTTGCAGCAATTGATGTTACCATTAAATAGGCTATAACCTATAGAAATATCTTTTATTAGTATGAAAATAAATTGAAAGATCCTAACTTATAAAAACTAAAACAGAGTTTGCTGCTCATTTTGGTTCCACAAGACTCGAGTAATTAGTCTATGCAGTTGCGCATAGAAGATACCTAGTTTACGCCAAAAAGAAAAACTAAAGCAGAGTAATATTCTTCAAGAATTTTCCATGTTGAACTGTCATACTTCTCAATTATGTTATTGGAATTTTGTTTAAATGTAATTTAACAGCTTTAAAGGGTCAATAGAAAAATTAGAGAGTAATTTACTAAATAATTCGATTTCAAAGATATTGTATATTTCTTAATGTTGATCAACAAATGGAGGTTGGAAAGATCCAACAAATAATCAGTTTTTCCCAATTGAATTGAATGAAATATACAATTAAGGATAAGGAACAATAATCTAACCTGATCAGATATAAAGAAAATCCATGCTTTGGTAACAAGATATCTAATCCATGAGCATACTGCAGCAACAATAGCATAACCAGCACATAGAGCACTCACATAAACCATATACCTACAAAAATCAAATTGAAGTATAAACCCTTTTAAATCTTCAAGATAATAATTATTTTCTGCAACCATAATCGCAGCCACAAAATAAAGAATTTTGAAGTCTCTGCAATGGTATTGCAAGGATAATAGTTTTAATTATTATTTTTTGCAACGGTTTTTATTTTCTTTTGAAGACTCAATATCCGGTTCAAAGACTGATTAGGCCCATATTTTTGTATGAATTGTTCCAACACAAAAAATGACACTCGGAGAGTCTCAACATGTGGGTTCATTTTTTCACATTTTTATGAAATATAAAATTTCGCAGCACGACCTCATGTAAGACTCCAACCACAATTTAAAACCATGTTGATGATAATTAATAAAACCAAACAAAGTTAATGTTTTCTTACTTGAGACCAGAAAAGTTGCTATATTTTAGCATTCCATAGCTAGTATTGTCCTGCTTGTTAGTAACAGTAATCCATATGGTTGCCACAGACAGAGGAACTGAAATGAGCCTCAAAGATGAATCAAAAATCTTAAGCATGGAAATATGGTTTTTCTCCGAAGTACTATCATCAATATGTGATCTTCTCATTTTTTTGTGCAATGAAATGAGTTGAGGGGGTCATTCACACGCTTAGATGAAGAAGTATTAAAGTTTAATTGGTAGTGTGATTATATATATAAAGTAATGAGAGTGTGAGAGAGTTATCATCATAGTGTTATGTTAGTGGTGTTGGTGAGAGAGTTAATGGAATGCACTTTATCATGTCATGTGTATGTAATAGTGATGCTTTTGGTTGGTAGGGTTTATGATTTTATCTTGTTGTTAGAACTTAGAAATATATATCATCATCATTGGTTCCACTTCCTTTTGACAATATGGCGCTGAACTTGGTAGGGAGAACCACGGTTCGATCCTCCGTAACTACGATCGAGAGGGGGCTGAAACCACTTAATGTCAGAACTGACTCCCGAACCAGATTAAACCAGTGGTGAAAGCCAGAAAAAAAAGTGAATTTTTTATAGTTAGATAAAATTACAAATTATTAAAAATTCACACATAAAATGGAGGGATTGAGGTTCAAATATCGGTCATAGTATTCGATCTAACAATTTTGACATTTCTATCAATTCAAGAAAGCGCAACCCTAGATCCTCAATTTCTTGGGTCAGTAGAAAGGGTAACCGAGTCGCCCACGTTTAGGGGTGTGCAATGGTTTGAAACCACACCACACCAAACCATAAATTAGGATATGGTTTATAACCAAAACCATTTCAATGACAAACCGGTTATTTTATAAAATCAATTTGGATATGGTTCATAACCGGTTTGAAACCAATTCATAACCGGTTAGTAATAAAAATTGGATTATTCAATTGAACCAATTTTTTTCCTAAAAAATCAAGAATTTTTTTCAAAAAAAAAAATTAGAACTTTTTTCCGAAAAAATATTAGAAATTATCACGGAAAAAATCGGAATTTTTTTTACGGAAAAAATCGGGAACTTTTTTTTCCGGCAAAAGATCAAAAACTTATTTCCGGAAAAAAACGGGAACTTTTTTCCGGAAAAGTCGAGAACTTTTTTTCCGGAAAAAATCGGAAACTTTTTTTCCGGAAAAACCGGAAACTTTTTTCCGGAAAAATCGGAAACTTTTTTTCCGGAAAAATCGGAAACTTTTTTCCAAAAAACCGGGAACATTTTCCCGGCAAAAAATCGAGAACTTTTTTTCCGGAAAAGTCGGGAACTTTTTTTCCCGGCAAAAACTCGAGAACTTTTTTTCCGGAAAAAATCCGAAACTTTTTTTCCGGAAAAACCGGAAACTTTTTTCCGGAAAAATCGGGAACTTTTTTCCCGGCAAAAAATCAAGAACTTGTTTCCGGAAAAATCGAGAACTTTTTTTACGGAAAAAATCGGAAACTTTTTTTCCCGCCAAAAAATCGAGAACTTTTTTTCCGGAAAAAACCGGAAACTTTTTTCCCGGCAAAAAATCGAGAACTTTTTTCCGGAAAAATCGAGAACTTTTTTCCGGAAAAAATCGGAAACTTTTTTTCCGGAAAAACCGGAAACTTTTTTCCGGAAAAATCGGGAACTTTTTTTCCAGGCAAAAAATCGAGAACTTTTTTTCCGGAAAAAATCGGAAACTTTTTTTCCGGAAAAACCGGAAACTTTTTTCCGGAAAAATCGGGAACTTTTTTTCCCGGCAAAAAATCGAGAACTTGTTTCCGGAAAAATCGAGAACTTTTTTTCCGGAAAAAATCAGAAACTTTTTTTCCGGAAAAACCGGAAACTTTTTTCCGGAAAAATCGGGAACTTTTTTTCCGGGAAAATCTGAAGAAAAAATTCCCGCTGAAAATCGAGAACTTTTTTTCGAATTAAATATTGAAAGTTTTTTCGGAATTGTATTTATCTGAAATATCGAATAAATGGATATGGTTTACAAACCAATTATAAAAAAATGGATATGGTTTACAATTGGTTTTTTTTTATTGGATTGATGTGGTTTTCTTATAAAATGGATTTGATTATTAAAATTGGATTTGGTTTGGTTAGTATTTTGGTTATGGTTAACCAGATTTTTGCACACCCCTACCCACGTTTTAGCTAGATGGGCTGAGAATAACCATTTTGGTGATTGGCCCAATTGGGTCCCTTTAATTTCTGTATTCACAACCATGTCCTTTGGGATATGAATCACTTGTAATTTTGTTGCTGTTGCTTTAATATATGTGTTTACTTTAAAAAAAAAAGATTTATGGACAACTACTCAAAAGTGAGTTTTATTATCGGACTTAGAGTCGGAAAAAAAATCCAAATTCAACCGCTCCTTTATTGGGCCCTCTTAAGTGAATTTGTGTTTTTTGTTTTTATTTTTCACCACCAGTTTAATTTGGTTTGAGGGTCAGCTCTGACATCAAGTGGTTTCAGTCCCCTCCCAATCGCAGTTGTGGGGGATCGAACCGTGGTCCTCCCTACCAAGTTTAGCGCCAATCACTACTGAACCAACTAACGAATGGTAGTGAATTTGTTTTTGGATCCCCCCTACTTTATGTTGTTTTACTTTTGGACCTCTTGAGGTCTAGACGTGTTAGTTTCACCGGCCCAATAAATATAGGCCCAGTTTCAATTAAGAAAGTCACTAAAAATTCAAGTTGGCCCCAAGTCCTAACTTATTATTTTTTTCAAAAGAATATAATTTTTTTTTCAAAAAAAAACCTTTTTTCCACATTAAGAACATGCATGTCAAACTTAATTTTATATCAAATTTTACACATGCATCGATGCATGTTTGCTTTAGAGTTGATCCTAAACAACTCAAGCAAATTCGTTAAGGTTCTGTTTGGATTTGTTGGGGATAACTCCACAAAGATGAACAACAAAAGACTAAGAAAGAAAATAGAGAATAGAAATTATGAATTGAGATTGAATAGAATGAATTAAAGGAAAAGAGTTAATCTTTACTAATCACAACAACACCTATATATAGGTGAAAATATACAAGATAAGAAAGGGTAACTTAGATAACAAGTTACTAACAAAGTCTATCTTTTCTAACTAACTACAAAACATAAAATTACAACTGTACACGTGGCAATAACTGTCTAACTAATCAAAACAGAAACATAACTGAACCAGCAGAGAGGTTCAGAACCTAAGACGGTATAAGAAGCTATGGTGTTCAGAAGTTGTTGCTTAAGAACCTGTTTGTAACCGTCAGAAGCTGTGTGAGTCGGAGTCTTCTTCAGAAGTTGTTGTATCAGAATCTGTTTGAGAGTCTGTAGCCTCCAGAAGCTACAAAGCTTGAATTACAAATTCTACAAGATTGATGGAATATAATAGAATGGAGTGGAGCGGAGTAAAACAGAGTGAAATGGAATAAACATACCATTCCATTGTTTGGATAATTTATGATGGAGTGACAAAAAATTTACATTTCATCTTTTACCTCCCAAATTGGATGGAACAAAATTGAGGGTAAAAGTGGCGGTGGATGGAATCCATTCCATCATATTAACTTATTTCATCTCTTCCCATTTCATTTCATCTCATTCCGTCAATCCAGACATAGCCTACGTGAATTCCAATTTGCCGAGTGAAATCAGGAGAACTTGAAAATTTGATATTCAAGTCAATATCCACACCCTCAAAATTGGAAATTATGCCTCATCTTTATTTCTACAAGGAGATATCAATGGCAAATATGAGTCAATCTCATTTGATTTATCTAAACATATAGGTGTTCCAATAGTGTATTGTATAATTTTTTGTCTAATATTTGATATCATTTATGCTAATGTTTAATATGACTTTGCTTTCTGTTGTAATATTAGTATGTAATTGTAATGGCGATATATATATATTTTTAGAATTTTAGAGAATGTGAGAGCCTTAAGGAGAATTTTTTTTGTCTCTAACACTAGTTTCAAACACCAAGTTTAGAGCCCATATTTACACTAAGTGCCTTTAACAGTTTAACCCAATTCGAAAAAACTTAAAACTCAGTTGGGCTTGCCCAATACGGGAATGATAGACTATTTTCACACCTCTAGAAAAAAAGAGTACTCTTTCGACAAAAGAAAGTAGAAATTAAATAAACAAATTATCTGTTAAAAAAATGAAAGAAAGAAACCAATGAGGACTTGGTCTACAAACCACTAATAAAACGTTGTTTACTGTCCATAGAATTATAATGCCAAATTCTTGTTGGGTGGACAGTTAGTTAAGTTTCTTACCCATTTCTCACCCTTCCTTCCCATCATCACACACTCATTCAACACAAGATCCAAAATTAATGGAGAAATTCATTATCAACCTCCACACTACAAACTTTTAAAAAAAATATTAAAAAGTTGAAAGTGCAAAGACATATATTCTTTTTTTAAAAAAGAGTATATTGGTAGTAGTTCAATAAAAGGAATTTCTTAGAAACATAATATTAAGTTTTTATACTTGACAAAAATAATTTATATTTGATCATGAATGTCATTTTTTTTAAACAAACAAAGTTTATAATTAGATGTTAATATTAATATTTTTCATCTTCATGAAAACATGAACTCGATTATTTTAACTCCTTAACTACTTTAATCCTTACATAAATCAGTTGAGTTATACTTCACTTATAAATGTCACTTTCGATAAACTCATTTTAAGTCTTATTATCTTTATCTTATGTGAGAGTTACGTTTTCCTAAAATCGGTAGAGTTATTATACCTTATTTGTAAATGTTACTTTCTATAAATTCATTTCAAGTCTTATTATCTTTATCTTATGTAAGAGTTAAGTTTTCCCAATTATATGATGTTTTCGTGAATTTAGCTCAGTTGATAGTAACATTGTATGTAATGTAATATATAGAAATTAGAGTTTGAACTTTTTTACTTCCGTGTATTCAACTTAAAAAAGTAAATTAGTAACTACTCCATCCATCCCTATTTATAGGAGCTAGTTTGACAAAACACGCGTATTAAGAAAGTATGTTTTAGTATTAAATTGATTGACAAATTATATTGATTTTACATGTTTACCCTTACCATTAATTGTAGTGTTTGGTATCAAACAAAAGAGAATTTAATGTTATTAAAAAACCTATGCAAAGTAAATAAGGGTAAGTTTGGAAAAAGAATAATTAATGTCATTGATAATTGTAAAAGGGTCTAATAAAAAATGACAAATTTTTTGTCAAACTAGCTCTTATAAAAAGGAACGGAGGGAGTACTAATTAAACTACTTGATGAAAAAAAAATACAATAATACACATAATTATTTGCACTCTTCATTTTGATTTATTAAACTTTATTTTTCTAACTATAAAACCAAACGGCATGCTAAAAGCTACCAATGCTGACCTTTGGCTTTGTGATCAAAGGCATAAAAATAACCGAATTAGAATTCAGTATTCTATTTTAAAACAACAAATAACAGATTCTTTGTTTGTTGTTTTTAAATTTATTTATTATGGTCAATTTCCAAATAAATAGTACTAGTAGTACCATAAATCTGTGGTTGCCAAAACCATTCGCCATCAAAACGACATGTGTATCATATAAGTTACGTGTGTAACGCTTCACTATAACATTGTCGTTTAACACTTACATAGATGAATGACACAAACCTAGTGGCGTTCATAAATTTGGGAAGTCGTTTTGTTTTTGTATTGAATGAAGAGACTCTCTGCTATTTAACACTGCTTTGCGTTTCAACATAACTCTCATTGAAATTATTTTGGTTTTTGGAATAAAATATATATGAATAATTCAATAATAGTCGATTTCGGGACAAAAAAAATAGTCGATTTAATTTAATATGATGTTTTTACGGTATATGAAAGACGAAGAACAAATTACCAATTGTTAATTGATTCAATGGTGATTGAAGTTTAACTTGTTAGAGAGTACCACAGTTCGACTCCTGCAACTGCGATCGGATGGGCTGAAACCACTTGATGTCAAAACTGACCTCCGAACCAGATTAAACTGATGGTGAAAATAAAATAAAAAACAAATTACTTTAATTTGATTTAAAAATTTCAAATTTACCCTCCACAATTTATGATAGAAGATAAAATAATACTATGTTTTTTTTTCATTAAAATGTAAAACTTTGATAAAGAATTAATTTATTCATTCTGATTTTTAAAAATTGACTTTTTGTAAAATATATAATCAAGTAATAAATGAACTTTAGTTACCGACTAATCATTTGTGAAAAGTTCAAATCCTATATAAAACACATTGATTTAATTTTAATTATCTTGCGGAAAAACTTCATATTATCTAAACTCTTTTTTCACTCGAATTAGAATGTCAAAACAAAGAAAATATTATATTTTTTTTCATGTCGCATTCAAGTGAAAAAAGAGTTTAGATAATATGAAATATATAGGTATTATATTACTTGTAAATTTATTCGTGTGATTATTCTTATTTACTATTTTACTATTTACCTGACTCACATATATAATTTGGTGAGATCCATATAAATTTTAATCGATAAAAAGTAGTGTATTAAAAATAGTATTAGAGAGTATGATGTCAGCCTCTCCAAAAACAATGTTAGTAACACATATTATGAGATATATTTTTCAATACACTATCTTTTATGGATAAAAAAAGAAGAGGCCCACACAATCTGATGAAATACATGTGAATTTTAACCAATTAAAAAAATATTAAAAACCAATAATAAATTGATCCAAGTGTTAAAGAATCTTGATCCTCTTAAAAATATGGTCAGAGTTTCAATTTCTAGTTCATGCGTGTGAAGAAAAATTCGGTTGGAAAGAAAAAACTCATTTTATGTGGTAAAGGGTCTGATCTCCTTAAATATATGGTCAGAGTTTCGATTTTTAGTTATGCGTATAAAAAAAATCTATTTACAATATATTAAAAGAAACTCATATTAAAATACCAAATTTTTCCTTAGCACTTTTAATAGTATTGCAAGTTTTGCGCCCTTAGATGTAATTTTAACTCTAAGCTAAAAATGTACAAAACAAAAATAGGAAAAAAAGATAAGCATAAAAGCAATTTACCATAAAAATAGCTTCGGAAACTGTCTCTCTAAACTAAAAAAAAAATCCAAAACAAAAATAGAAATCTACTTGCAATATATTAAAAGAAACTCATATTAAAAAACCAAATTTGTCCTTAGCACTTTTAATAGTGTTGCAAGTTTTGCACCCTTAGATGTAATTTTAACTCTAAGCTAAAAAATATACAAAACAAAAATAGAAAAAAAAGATAAGCATAAAAGCAATTTACCATAAAAATAGCATCGGAAATTGTCTCTCTAAACTAAAAAAAAGAATTCCAAAACAAAAATAGAAATAAAGAAGAAGATAAGCATGAAATAAAAAATAAAAAGATAAGCTTCTAATCGATAAGAATGACCTAATTATATTATATATTAAATATTAAATTGTATATTAAATTATATAATGTTATTATATATTAAAATTAAAAAATGTTAATTCAAAGATTTGATTATTTTTTTTACAAAAATTCAAGGATTTGGTTACAAAACAAAACATAGTAGGATAAAATTAAGCCATACCCTCAAGGATATGAATTACCTATTTGCAAATCTTGGGTCTAAATTAAAAAAAAAAAAGATACAAAACAAAAATAGGAAGAAAAAAAAATAAGCATAAAAGAAATCTTCTCATAAAAATAACATTGGAAACCACCTCTAAAAAAAGATATTAATCAAATATATTTTTACTCCAAAAAGAGGAACAAAAAAATATAATTAAAAGAAATTTACGCATAAAAATAAGAACAAAAATCAATATAACAGATACGCATATTAAATATTTATTAATATTAATTATAATTCATTACACAAAAATCATACACGGGACAATCGCTTTAATAAAAAAAATATTAATTTAATAAATTTTACAAGAAAGAGCACAATGACGTCACTTATATTTTATAAAATTTCTCAATATTTTATTCTAAATAAAGTTTATACTTTAGTATAACATCAATCTTAAATATAAACAAAAAATAAAAATCAATGGACAATGTGCTTTCACAAATAGTTTTTTTTTTAAACAACAAAAGAATGAATTCTCATCAATAATAAATATTAAAAAACAAAATACAAGACAAAATATTTATCACTAATATATAAAAGGAATTGAATCAAAAATTCATACACAGGACAATTGCTTTAATAAAAAAAATTATCTTACACGGGACAATTGTTTTAATAAAAAAAGATATTGAGTAATAAATATTTATTATTATTAATTATAATTTATTAAATAAAAATCATACACGGGACGAGACAATTACTTTAATAAAAAAAAATTAATTTAATAAATTTTACAAGAAAGAGTACAATGACGTCACTTATATTTTATAATATTTTATAAATAAAAGTCAATAGACCCGTGCATTTGCACGGGTCTCAAAACTAGTTTAATTGAAAAGGAAGAACTCATCTTATGTGCCTTATAATTATAGGTTCTCCCGGCGGAAATTAATCATCATTAATGATAATAAAAACTTTATTCCAATATCATGATAAAAAAAAAATGTTAGAGAGTGTAATATTAACACTCCTCTTACCAAAAAAAAAAAGGGTACTTAGGAGAATAAAAAGGGGTTAAAGATTGAAAAAACCAATAAAAAGAAGAAAAGATTGAGTGGAGAATAAATACAGAAACGGGCAAGGCTGGCATGTTACATGTTCTTCTCTCACTTCCTGCATGTCCATCTTCAATTAAATAACAATAAATTCTATTTTAAATTCATTCAGGTTTCACTCTTTATGTTTTTCTTACGTTTATTTTTTATAATTTTTTTTGACCTTAGTGAGGAGGAATGCTTGTCACCTACTCCTTTTATAGTTTCCACTCTCTCTTCTCTTTCTCTCTCAAAAATAAAATTTAACTCTGTTTTATTTTTTCTCTGTTTCTTCTTCCTTTGTTTTTTGAGTTTCATTTTATTATTATTATTATGGACAAATATAAGTGCAAACTTTGCTATAGAAGCTTCAACAATGGAAGAGCATTGGGTGGTCACATGAGATCTCACATGATGAATCTTCTTGTTACGAAACCAGAAGAAGATTCATCACGTACGATTCAACTTAGTTTTGAAGCTGAATCAGCACCATCTTCATCGTCATCAGAAGATGGTGATGACGATGAAAAGGGTCTAAGCTATGGCCTTAGAGAAAATCCAAAGAGAAGCATTCGCCTCGTGGATCAAGACTTTTCTTTTCCACAAGTTGATACGAGTTCCGTGATTCTTCAAGATATTGAAAGTGAAACCGAATCATCCAAGAACAACCCAACTCGTAGAAGATCCAAAAGGGTATGGAAAATTCGTGGGTTTGATCAAAAGTATTACGGTGAATCTGCTATGAAGAAAGTTAAATTTTTTAATAAGACAATATCTTCTGTTGTTGAACATGAACCGGTTAGTTCGGTTTCTGATACAACAACCGAAGAAGATGTTGCATTTTGTCTTATGCAATTGTCGAGAGACAACTGGAATAGACAAAATGAACAATATGAAGAGCCAGAAGAAGACGAAGATGAAGAAGAACTAGATGATGACGAAGATGAAGACGTTGAAGCTGAAGAAGAGGAAGAAGAAGAAGAAGAAGAAGAAGAAGAAGAAGAAGAAGAAGAAGAAGAAGATGAAATCGAAAGATCTTTAGAAGATAGTGATGAATCTCAAGAGCTAATAAAAGTTAGCAAGAATAACAATAAAGTACGTAAAGGAAGGTACAAATGTGAAACATGTAATAAAGTATTCAAATCTTATCAAGCATTGGGTGGTCATAGAGCAAGTCACAAGAAGATTAAATTAAACATAACTGTCGAAGAATCGCAACAAGAATTCGAAGTTGTGGAAAAGAAAATTCACGAATGTCCGGTTTGTTTTCGAGTATTTAATTCGGGTCAAGCACTTGGTGGACACAAAAGAACACATGTTATTCATGGATCAACAACAACAGTTCCAATTTTTAGTTCAAAAAAAGTTGGAAAAAGTGTTATAGATCTTAATCTTCCTGCTCCAATTGATGATGATGAAGTTAGTCAAATTGAGAATTCTGCTGTTTCTGATGCAGAATTTGTCAAAACTCGTTAGAACATCTTGGATGGTTTTTTAATTTTTGGTGCATTGGTCACTTTATGGTTCAAAAGGTAACAATTTTTTTTTTCCATTTTTAATAATGTTCTGCAAATTTTGTTATACTTATATGGTTACTCTATATAAAATTATACTATTATTATTATTAATAATAATAATTCTTCAATGATTTTATTTCTAGCTATGATTCAGTTCTGAATTATACTGTGTCTATATATATGCAACAAATTATATAGTCATTGATTAATTGAGAATCAATTTTTTTTATAGTTGTTCTGTTTCAGCTTCATTCAAATTAAATACAATGTAACTGTTCATAAATTCATGGATAGTGATGAATATTAAAACACCAATGTCATTTTCACATATGATGTATTTTTCATTATTATAAAAGTAACTTCCACTTCTGACTTCTCCAAGAGCATTGTACAGTTCATGAATATAAAATGTTGTTTCCTCATAGTTCTTAATTTATTATATTCTTTTTCTCTAGGACATTCTAAAAAAGTTTCTTAACTTTTTAAAAAAATAAATAAAAAAATTCTGCTTGAAAATTTTTTGTCTCATCAATTTTTAATTTCATGTATTACTTTAATTGTAACTTTCCACACTGATCTTCATAATTAGTTGAGTTTACAAAGTGAATTGAATATCACTTTAATTTTAATTTTTAAATGTTATGTTAAAAAACATAGATCCTTAATTTTTGTGATGAGAAATGTTATTTTTCACGATAAGGAGTTCTTGCTAACCATATATAGTTAGGATTGAACTAGTAAGATTGACTTTCTTGTGATGCATTTTAGAGATTTTTTCTCGTGACCAATGCTATTTTTGCTATATGAATAGATCAAACATGCAAATTTGACTTAGTTAGACGCAACTTAAATTATCATTTTTCTTTTTTTAGATATAAAAGAAATACACAAGTTGGTCTTTTGATTCATTTTGAGGTACTTTATGTCATCCGCATTAATTTGTAAAAGACATCACAACAATTTCTTGACTATGTTTATGTATTTAATTTTATTTTTGTATTTTATTGGAGGTGGTCAAATTAGTAGATATAGAGTTTTAAGATATATCACTTAAATAAAATATGATTGGTTAACAAACCCAACCAAATTAGAAATCATATTGAAAAGTGGAAAGTTGAGTTCCTAGATGGAGTTGCTATTTTATTTTCTTCCATTATAAAGTAGGATACTACTTCCTATTTGCTAGGACTCATTGCATTTCTTTGAGTGGTGACAATTTGATGCTTTATATCTATCACACTTCTTTTACATACTTTCTTTATATGCCACTAAACTATACCTCATTTGAATCTTTTTGTCCAATGACTTGGTTTCTATGAACTAGTTCGTCAAGTTTCTATCATGATGATATATTGAAAAATATAATATAATTATAAAAGTACAAATAAGAAGTTGATATAAAAAAATATTCAAAAACTTTTGTTGGCTAATTTCATCTCGAACCCATTGACAAGAAATACATTCTGCTCTAATTATGAGATTTTTTTTGGGCGCAGTCCTATTTATCTCGCGTCTTGCTAGTTTTTAATTTTGTTTTTTAGCGGAATTTAAATGAGAAATTTTAGAAATTTTTTTGAAAACCATTATTTACTACTTAGTTTGCGAAAAATGTACGCTAATTAAGTAGTAAACTAGTTAGTGACCAATTTTGATTGGCCACTCGTGCAGTCATGACATAACATTGACCAAATCAGCCAAAAAATCCATAAATTGTCTCTCTTTCTCATTCACTTCGGTCACGTCTCCACTCTTCATCTCCACTTCTCTTCTCTTCTATTTTTTTTCTCTTATATAGTTTGTTTAGTATTTGTTAGTTTTTGTCATTTTGTGTGTAAACGGACGCATAGACTGTCATTATTACTCATAACTTTCTCATGAGTGTTTTTAAAGATGATAATGGAGAACACTATGATAATCGACGAGGAACTTTTTGTTTTCCAATATAGAACGTTATGACTAACCAAAGTAAGTGTCACTCAAATGGGGCTTTCCCACGCACAAACGAGAGTGTCTCATGCTAAATTGGAAGGTGTGTGTAGCTGAGTGGCACGCTGTAGGACAGAAAACAGAATTTTGACCTTCTAAATGCAAACCTATAAGGACAAAGAAGAATCTAGCTCTGTTCTTCTCCATTAGGAGGATAAATATTGAAACGAAAACATTCCCCTCTTTTATCCCTCGAAAGAAGATTCTAGTCACGGTCACAACTGTTGTATTAATTTTGAAGTTCAAAAATTGGATAGAGTGTCTAAGTTGATGTCATTTTTTGGTCTAATTTTTAAAATTAATCTGCTTTACGTTGTGACAAATTTATTTCAATGCAATTTTGTTTTCAATTGTAATGAGAATATTTAAAAATATTCATTTTTGTTTAAATTTTAATCTACCTTGCCTGGTATTATTTTCATTTACTGTCACCGACTGGTCCGCTAATTAATTAGCAGAAGACACCTCAACATAACTTAAAACTTAAAAGTAATAAAAAACTATGATATAAAGAAATATTTGATAAAAACAACATATTACATTGGTATAAATATCACAAATTAAAAACATAAATTTAATACAAATGAAATTACAAGTCAGATAGATTAACTACTTCATCTTCATTGTCATTTTGAAGTTTCATGTTAGTGAACAAGACCGTTCTCATAAAGTACGAACAACATGGTACTATACTTATAAAAAATCACTTATTATGATACACGGTTGTGTTATAAGCTACAAATAAATTGTTCATGTAAATAGATATATATTATAGAAAGGCATCAATCTAATGAACATATGCCGGAACAGAACCTTGCATAGACCTTAACCAAGACAATAGCTACTTACTAATTCAAAGTCATTTGGATCGTATTTGTTGAACAGCCTTAAGGAATCCTAATCCTATTCCTCTATTTCATCGAACAAAACCAATGTATTATTTAATGATACATCCAATATCTCAACCGCTTCATGCGTATCAGCAAATTAAGCCTTCGCCAAAGAACGAATTTTAGGAGAATCGAGTTTAATTTCTGAGTGGAATAATTTCTTGACCAGACTTTACTTACATCACCGCTGAACTCTGGACTACTATGTCCCCCTTTCCCTAAAAAACCAGAGGGCTTAAAACAAAAACAAAAAGTCTAAACAAGTGATCATAGATTCGATCCCTAATTCTTATGTAAAACGTGTGCTCTACATGTTCACTAAGAGATATTAGTCACTAATGAATGGTACATAGTGAAAATCTCGTACCAATAATATGACAAATTAAAAAAAAAAAGGAATAAAAAGGCTCTTCACATTTTTTTATCTTCATCCATTAAACATTTTTAGCTTTGAATTCATCGACCAAGACAAATGTATATTTTTTTTAAAAAAAAAATCTTTTTCAACCTCAATTTCATCAAATTAAGCATATTCTTAAATATTCTTTGGTCTATAAATTAAAAAGCCTCTTATATACATTTTTAATATTTACCTATCCAAAGTTAGGAGGATCAAATTGAGGGCAGTAATCTTAGTGAAAAAGAGCATGAAGTTTGCAAAGAGATATATTAATGATATTAAAGAGAAGCAGCCAGGATGGAGGGACAAGTTCTTATCATACAAAGAATTGAAGAGGCTTATAAGATTAATAGGTGATGATGGTAATGCTGAGGCAGAGTTCATTTGCTTGTTAAACAACGAAATAGATAAGTTCAATGAACAACTATAAAATCGTTTACTTGTCGCCTAATGTAAACAACTATAAAATCGTTTACTTGTCGCCTAATGTAAACAACTATAAAATCGTTATACTTACTAATTAAGATTCTACAGCCTTAAATAATTGAACTATAAGTGGATTGATTAAGTTTTAACGTTTAAGTTGTTCACATCATCGATCACCGTTTTGCAATTCATCTCAAGATAGACTTTGTGATATCCCAAGCTAATAATAAAGTCGTGCCTTTTCTTCTTAAAAAAAAGTTGTATATTTAGAGATAGAAGTAGTAGTACTCTTTTCGTCCTCTATATATCTTACAAAAAAATTATTTGTATGTTTATGTGATTCATTTCAAACATCCAATTGTTGAGATTGAGAATAATACACCTAAATATTTTTTGAAGAATAATTTTACACTGACATCCATGAACATTTCGTATTCTGCCAAACCATAAAAAAAAAAAATTAAGCTTAGTTGTATGACTCACATGGCAAATTAGTGGTTTCTTATTGGATAACTGTGTAAAACTATTTTAGACGTGCATGTCCATTAAACTCATAGTTTTCTTCTAAAGAAAGAGTTGTGTGAGTACAGGAGTTAGAACAGAATATCAAGAGAGCAATAGAATGGAGAACAAATCAAAGTCAGTCATCAGAAGAAACTGATTACAAGGAGATGAGAAATATGTTGATTAAAGATATTGTTGATTTACATGGTGAAATGGTACTTTTAATAAACTACTGCAACATCAATTACACAGGTATACCCTTTCCTCTTTCATCCTAATTAGCTTAATTAAAACTTTATTCAACTTATGATTTCACTCGAAACTAGTTTTTAAGTTGACTTAAATGTAGTTTTGGTCCCCCTTAAAGATAAGTTCTCCGTCCCTCTAGTCGAGTGGGCGTCATCCGATCTTTTGACCAAATCATCCTAAAAATTGTTGACCAATGTTTTGAGCTCAGCCAAAGAAGTTAATTTTTGTGTATATGTGCTATCTATTGTACCGTTGATCGATTCTATCTATTCAATGAATCAATACAATAAATACAATGGATTTTTCAAACTTTATGCTTCATGTTATATACTATTATTGAATAACAATACTGCTTATATGGGAGACTTTGAGTTTTACAGGGTTGGCTAGAATTCTGAAGAAATATGACCGAAAGACGGGCGCGCTCCGGCACCTGCCATTCCTTAAGAAAATTATTGAGCATCCCTTTTTAAGCACAGATCTAATTTCAAAACTTGTGAAAGAATGTGAAAATATGATAGATGTGGTATCTCAAGCTGATGAAACAGTTGAAAGAGAAAATGATGAAGTTGTATTAGATGGCAAAGAATTGTTCAAAAACACAGTTGGAGCTTTATTTACAATACCAGAGAATGTGATGGTATTTGAAAAGTGTAATGCTTCTGAGCCAAATTAGTGTTTTAATCTTAAACACACTCGATGGGATGATGAAGTTCAATTCGCCATAGATATGATTCTTCATTTTTGTCAAGTTAATAATTCATGTGGGGTTTTGAGCCAATGGAACAGTCGAAGTAAGTAACCGCGTCACACAGTTACATATTGGGACTAAATTCGATCAAATAATTAGAAGCGATGCTTTTCGTTCTTTCTTCAAACAATAATAATGTCTGTAGTACGTAAGCCAACTACGATTGACCCAAATAATTCCTTAACGAAGTTGGTAGTTTTCTCCGAGCTTGTATGAAAACCTGTCTCCATTAATCTAAATTTTTTATTGATAAAAAACCACATGATATCTACATTAAGAAATCTAATGACAGATAAGAAACCAAAAATTGGCATTACTAATAAAAGATTAGCTAATTCTCTCTCAACAACAAATACATCAAGCAAGTTGTTAGCTTCCATTTTTCATTCCTAATGATGAAGGGTCAAGTTGTATTAACATAGTTAAATACATAACCTCAGTGTGGCTAATGCCTAATAGGAAAACTAAAGACAAAAGAAAACTAATTAACCTCTCTAAAAAAAACTCCCAAAACTATGCAGAACTTGAGTGAAAAATATGCTTCTCAAGAAGAATCAAATTATACAAAAAAAATTAAGAGGCAAAACAGCAACCTTTCTTTCCACCACCATCCATTTCACCAGGAACAATTATCCTACTTCCCTTCATAAGTGCTGAAGTTTGATCTATATCTCTGTCATTAGATGCGAGTGGTTTCTTTGCATTGATTCGGTATATCTCGGTTAAAATAGTTAAAAAACATGTTTCAACGTTGGTTGATTCAAGCGCTGATGTTTCCATAAAGAAGAGGTTCTCTCTTTGTGCAAACTCTTCTGCATCTTCGGTTGGAACTGCTCTAAGACTAGAAAGATCGCATTTGTTGCCAATTAGCATGATGACGATGTTTTTGTCGGCGTGACCTCTTAATTCTTCTAACCATCTAGCCATGTGATCGAATGATTGACGCTTTGTCATGTCGTAAACTAACATTGCCCCAACTGCACCTCGATAGTATGCACTAGTAACTGCCCTGTACCTAAAAGCAAGAACATGAGGCAATTTTCAGAGACCATTATCAAATCAATACTTCAAATTAATACTTCAATTTTCAATGCTAGAAAGATTATTTGCAATTGGAAAAAAAAATATCACTTCACAAGGATCCAACTTAGATGCTAACAAATCAAAATCCGGAAACTAAGGACTCGGTTTCTCTAAAGTCATGTAATCAAAGACCAGATCCCTATAAATCATTGATTGAATTTGGGTAGTTGAGATTTTTGTTCGATCACTATTTAACTATGCGGAATCCATATTTAGGAACTAACTGCCAACCAAGCAGTACATCAAAGCCAAACCAAACAAGCCAGATAACAAGGTTTACTTATATCACAAGGCATTAAGAACAGAAAGAAGAAAAATATCAATAAATCCAAAAAGGCACAGAGGAGTTAACAGCGTGAGGTCATATTCAATAACTAATTCATTATTGCATATTATAGGTGCATAATCATGATACTATCTTGTTAATATGTTCAATAAGACAGAATCATACAAATATAGATGAAGCATGAGAGTGAGATAACACAAATCATTCAAATATTGCACTGAATTAACATGATTAGTTTCAGTATTTCCCATTTATTTTGATACATCTTATGCATTTTTGCCATTCCTAAACCAACACCCAAAGCACTAAAATTCATATATTTCTAAGAGTCAAATAAAAGCTATTAACACAAATGCCAAGAGCTTTACACTCTATACTACTTAAAACAAACATCATATTTATCCTATCCATCAAATATCATTAATTTTACCCTACCATGTCAGGAATTTAATTAACATCTGTTGATTATATAAGACGAACAATTCAGATCAAACCCGTGTCTGGTGTTTGACACATATTAGTATCTAACACCGCACAACACTGACGCATATAGTTACTTTCATTCACTTTGTTTTTCTTTATTAACATTGATGTCTATATATCAGTGTTAATTTTCAATTTTGTGCCGTGTCGATGTGGTGTATGATAATTCATGACACCGTGGTACAATTCTTGTCTATCATATAACAACTTTTTGGTGTAAACCGGGTATCATCAGCGCGCAAATACAGAGACTAATTCCTTGAGCCATGTGGGACCCAAATGAGTGTTAAACTCTCCCTAAAAGTTTTAACACTGCTGCATGCCTAAACCATGTATCGTACCCAAGTTAAGTTAGAACAAACTCGTGTCATCTCATCTAACTGTTCTTGGATATCATATAACAATTTTTTAAGCAATGGTGGTATGCGAAGATATCACTGTGAGATTTAATACCTATCAATCATATGCAGCATATCCAATTTATTGAAAAAGAATATCATATAACATGATCACCATATATATCCTGGAAAAAAACAAATCAATTCAAGAAAATCACCTCTCTTTAAGAATTCTCATCAATTATCCAATAATTCATTAATACCATATCACATATAAAAATTCAAACAAAATGGTAAAATAATAATAATACTAATAACTATAATCATAATTAATCATAATAATAATGATAAAATTGATACCTTTCTTGACCAGCAGTATCCCATATTTGAGCCTTAATAATTTTATTATCAATAACTAAAGTTTTGGTTTGAAATTCAACCCCAATTGTGGCTTTAGAATCAGCGCTAAATTCGTTTCTTGCAAAACGAGCGAGTAATTGAGTTTTTCCAACTGCAGAATCACCAATCAATACAACCTTGAATACGTAATCGATCTTCTGGTTATAATCACCGTACAAATTCGACATCGTCACAATCCTCTAACAAATTCAACATGCGCATTGAGATATTAATCAATTTCTATATAATCATTGATTCTTTCTTTGATCGATTCAAATCAGAAAATTGGTGATCTGGGTATGATGTTAGATGGGATGAATTGGAGAACGAAAATGGAAAGATGATTTTTTATTTTATTTTTTTTCGATCTGAGTGTATCTGGTTTTGCTTGTGTTACACGGAATAATTATTATTTTTTAAGATTAAGATAAATGATAAATTGAGTCAAAAAATGATTAAGATAATAAATAAATAAAGTTTTTTTTTGACTAAATTAAGATATATTTTCTTGAAACTATCAAAAAAAAAAATTCTTGAAAAAATATTAAGATTATTTGACTTCATAATTTTTATTTTTTTTCTCTAATAATTTACAAACTTTTTATTTATTTTGCGACTTCAGAATATAAAGTGATGTGGTAGCAGGTAGGAATAGTTCTTATTATAGAATATTTTGAAGCATGTGACATATTTAGAAGACTCAAACTCATAATCGGATCAAATAAATTAAGTATAAGTATTATGGTAGAAGTAAATAGTTTTTCAACCTAGCAAATATTTTGTTAATATATTTTTTGGCTTTCACCACCAATTTAATTTGGTTCGGGAGTCAGTTCTGACATTAAGTGGTTCCAGTACCCTCCGATTGCAGTTGCCGGGAATCAAACCGTGATCTTCTCTACAAAGTTCAACATCAATCACCATTGAATCAACTAACGATTGATATGACATTAATGAAGAAGAAAAACATGACTCTTAGAGTGTGTTTGGTTCGGGGTAAATAGAGGGAGGAGAAGGGAGGTGAGAGGATATTTTAAATTTTATGTGTTTCGGGTTGGGTTTGATTTTTCTCGAAACCTGAAATTTTATGGGTTTTTCATTTTAGAAATTCATATCCACTCAATTATCCAATCCAGCTCACTTTTTTGGGTTGGATTGGAAGGGTTTGACCGATCGACCGAATTTATTCAATCCATGTACACCTCTAATTTTGTCCCTATAAAAATTAAAAGGTTTAATTTAATATCAGATTCTCTAAATTTCATCTCTCATTTAACTTTGTCATTGGAATCTGATGACATGACAAGGTGATGTAAATTTAAAATAGAATCAATTTAAAATATTATTATTATTAGGGTAAATAGGTTGATATCCCCTGTAATGTGGGCGAGTTTTGTTTTTTCCACCTGTTTACTTTGCAAGGGGCGAATCAAAAGAAAAAAAAATTACAAGGGAAAAACAAAACTCGCCCACATTACAGGGGTATCAACCTATTTACCCTTATTATTACTACTATTTAATTTCTTAATTAAAATCAAAATAAATGAAAAACTTAAATCTAGATTAGTATAAAAAATTTATAATCCATTAAAAATAAATATATATAAGAATACTACCTATATTTATTAATCTATTATTATATATCTATTACTATATATAGAGATGATACAAATTTTTGGGATGACTTTTTCATTATACCTATTTTACCCTTAAAAAAAACTATCAAAAAAAAACTAAATATTTGTATATGTTGAAAAATAACTTCCACATAAAAATAGATTTTCAGTTTTTTTTAGTAAATAATTTTTTTTCTCTTAATAACTAAGCACAACTTCCACATAAAAGTATGTTTTCAGTTTTTTTATAGTAAAAAAAAAATATATTTTTTTTCTTCTTATTAACTAGCCACAACAATAAAGGAGGTTAAATAGTTATCAATTAACTAAGTCCAATAAAAAAGGAAATTTTTGCACAATAGAGAATTTCGATCACAGCAAATAAAAAAATATATCGATCACATAAATGGGCGGCTAGTATATATAAGATTAATTTACTTTAAAAAAAAAATAAAAAAAATTAAACAACATTTTCGTTCCACTTTGCATAAAAAAAATAAAAAAATCTCCGTTCCTCATTGCTTTTAAATCCATTCCCATCTGATTTTCTATATGAGAGATCAGAGAAATAACAACTTAGTTTAAAAAAAAATCAAGCAACAACATCTCAAAACACAAAGTCAACGGTAGTAATAAACTTATGCGAAAAAATGGGACAAATAAATAGAAAAAAAAAAAGAAAAAAAAAAGAGGTAAAAGTGAATAAAAAATAGATGAGATTGAATACAAAAATATATAGTTTCAAGTGGTTTTTTTTTATGGGTCATGTTAACTTGTGCATCAAGGGCATATGATAAGCTACCTAAAAGTATAAAGTTACCATTTAATGATATAAAATATTTAATGTTTTGAAAGTTAAAGGCACAAATTTCAAGAAAATATTTCTATTTTAACATCCTTATCATGTGCTCTTGATGCACAAGTTAACATTTTCCTTTTTTTATAACTAGAATCCCCTTACTCCTAAGATTCAGTTTGTCTGCTGTCAATAAAGCATGCGGTTTCACGTTATTGTCAATATCGGCCGTTGATTTTTGATTGGATGTCCTAAATTAAATATGCAAAAATAAATATTAAACAAATCTTATCCGTCAGATTGTGATCAGACAGTTCTGATGCATTACCGCGTGATTACTGCGGGATTTTTCACGGCATGAAATCCAATTTCTTACTCCTACTATAGTATACTGATACTTATATATTATTATTAGTTGAACCAGTATTAATACACACTTAACCTAACCTTAACTCGTGAACCCTGGCGGCACCCATATAGAAAGACAATACCAACAGCAACAGCAAAACAACTCCTTGACAATGAAAAGGAAGAGAACTACAACAAATTCTCTCCAATCTTCTCATTCTTCACAACAACAACAACTAAGTGCAGCAGCAGCAACAGCTTTACATTTACCCGATGACTGTTGGGAATCCGTCTTCACATTCCTCGTCGATGGTGACGACTACAACCACCACTACATAGAGCCTCTTTCCCTCACTTCCAAACACTTTTTCTCCATCACTAACCATATTCGATCCTCTTTCACTATATCTGACTCAACACTCCCGTTCATCCCGACTTTATTCCACAGGTTCCCCAACCTCACCTCCCTCCATATCATAAGCTCCCAAGGTGACCTCAACACCCTTCTCTGCCAAATTTCTAAATTCCCATTTAAACTCAAATCGCTCAAACTATCAGACCATTCAACATTCCCCGCAGAAGGGTTGCGAGCTTTGTCTAGAAAGATTACAACTTTGACCTCTCTCACATGTTCCAACATTGTTGATCTCAAAAACAATCATTGTCTTCTTATCTCCGATTGTTTCCCTTTACTTGAAGAACTTCATCTGCAGCACAACACTATATGTAATTACTCTTCTCAAAGTATTCGGCTTGGGGTGGAGGCGATGTTAATCGCACTTCCTAAACTTCGCAAGATTGATCTCTCTGGTAGAGGTTTAGACAACATAAACGTTGACTCGTTGCTTTTGCACTTGTGTAAGAATTGTGAGTTTCTTGAAGAGGTTGTGATGTTGAATTGCCAATTCTTAACTCAATATGGCATTGCTTCTGCCATCCGCCACAGACCAACTTTGAGGTCTCTCTCTTTTAGATGGACTTATTATAGCAACATAATTAGTTCACACTTTATTGACTCGTTGGTAAGTTTAAAGGGCTTAACTTGTCTTTATTTGTCGTGTATAAAAATTTCGGATGAGTTGCTTTCCTCTATTGCAATGGGAGACCTTCCTTTGAGAAGGCTTGTCCTTCAATATTGCATCGGCTATAGTTATGTTGGGGTCTTTTCTTTGTTATCCAAGTGCCAATGTATACAACATTTAAATCTTCGACGTGCTAGTTTTCTTTATGATCACCACATTGTCAAGTTGTCTGTATTTCTTGCTGATTTGGTGTCTATAGACCTTAGCGAGTGTCGGCGTCATAGTCACATAATTCTTCCCAAAGGTGACGAACCGCGAATTGGTTCGCGCGTACCAATTCGTGGTACTTTTGCGAATTGGTTCGTCGTAATTCTCTCAGAATTCTTTAAAACCTAAGTACCGGCGAACCACCCCAACAATCAAATAAGATAACACGAAACACATATACTATCAGCATACACTAAACTTTTATTTGATGGAAATTTGATTCTCAATTTTATGATTAATATAAACTTTTGATTAATAATATTAATTAACATAAATTTAATACTAATTAATATTTTCATCAAATATTTTATGTAATTTTTTATTAACAAGTACCGATTAGCGTACCGACTATGTATACCCCTCACGTACCGAATTCTTTAAAGGTAGCGTACCGCGTACCCGAACCCGTACCACGTACCGAAACGAATTGCGAACCGTGTGACTATGGTCGGCGTCTCACAGTTTCATCCTTGTTTGCACTTGTTAGGAAGTGTCCTTCACTTACTAATACCAGAATGGAGCAAACAAGTATTGGAAAAATCATCAAAAAGTATAATTCTTTGATAAATTTTGTTTTGAACCCTGAGTTAAAGTATCTTTATTTGGCTCACAGTTCATTGTTAAAAGATGAAAGCCTCATAATGTTTGCTTCTAGTCTCCCCAATTTGCAGCAGCTTGATTTGAGCAATTGCGATTACATATCTGAAGAAGGTATTTGTCAAGTTTTAAGGAGATGTTGTAAGATTAGACATTTGAACTTAACCAAGTGTAATGTAGTGAAGCTAAATATATTGAACTTTGAAGTTCCCAAGTTGGAAGTGTTGAACTTGTCATATACAAGGGTTGGCGATGAAGTACTTTATACAATCTCAAAGAATTGTCGTGGGCTTTTGCAATTCTTATTGAAAGGTTGTAACTATGTCACAAAGCACGGAGTGAAGCATGTGGTAGAGAACTGCACGCAACTCAGAGTGATCGATTTGGAATATTGTCATAGAGTGTGTGCTGATATTGTTGACAATATGGTACATTCAAGGCCATCGTTGAGAAAGATAATTGCTCCACCTCGTTAATATATAAGTGACCGATAAAGGAAACTCTTCTGGAATCGTGGATGTCATGTTTTTTTTATCCTTGAAGTTCTCTATTGAATTTTGAATAAGATATTTGTTTTTTCCAGATTTACTTCTCTAAGAAGTTACTTTACTTTTTAATGTGTGTTTTCTCATCAGTTAGTGCATTATAATTGCCTAAGCAATAGTTTATGATTTTTATTTAATGTTCAACAATGGAATGCAAGCAGTTTGGTGTTATATTCATATTTTAATTTTATTGTATAAAATTCTTAATTTCCATCATATGCCTGCTATAATGTGCAAAGAGATTATGGCAGATTGCCATTGTAGCTTGCCAACTGAATTTGATTAAAACTTTCACTTGCATCAATCATCTGGAAGCTAAGGTCAGTTGCATTTAGTTGGGTGTACTTAATAATCCATTAATCCCTCAAACACTGCTACATTTATGACTTTTAGTAACATTACCTATTTACCTTGTAACATTTGTAAAAATGTTAGTAACACACATTTTAATTTTTCAATTATAAGGAAAAAAACACATTTTAATTTTCAACTCTTAACTTTGACACACTTTCTCTCGCAACCATGATGTAATCCAAGAAGCAAAAATGGTTTGAAGCTTCATCGCCGATTCTCTATCAGAAGCAAAAGCTTAACTCGATCCAGTTCTCATTCTTCCACCACCGTCTTCTTTCTCCACATGTAATCCCTCATCGGTTCCACCTCCTTCCTCCGGCGGTATCATACGTATTCATCGATATTACCTCAATTTGGTTTGCTCTAAAAATCCCTAACTCAATTCGATGTGACTCTTACCTCATCGATTCGGATTGCTCTCTATCACCGTTCTCTGCGATTTGTCTCACCGTTTTCGCATCTCCATCCTCCGTCTCCACCAAAGGTACGTAGCCTCGTTGTTCCAATGTCTTGCTTTCTTTTTTCACGTTGAAAAAATGGTTGAGTTGAAGGATGTTTTGTAATGTATTGTGTTTTTTTTTTTTTTTTTGCTTTGTTTTGATATTGGTTTTGTTGTGCCTCATTGTACAAAGCTTGTTTTCTGTCTGATAAAATGCTTCAACCAAACTTTATGTAAAGGACACTATCATAAATGAAACAAAGCATGATATATGTTTTAATGAGATTGATAGTGAACTTTCATAATTATTGTGAAATTATGGTTTGGATTGAAAATTCTATTTGTAATAATTTGTGAGAAGTGCTTCCAAAGCTAATGTAATGTGTTAGTGTTCGTTTATGCATAGTCTAGAGAAGCGGTTCACAAAGAATACTACAAGGTGCAGTGTTTCCTTGGAAGCAACAAGCATGTGATCTTCATCAAGAATGAAGAAGTTGATTTTATCAGTAGTTGAGTAGTTGACATTTCTTAAGCTTTTATATTTGGATTTTTGAGCTGTAAAGACAAAGCATCTGCAACATCGCTATGAATCAAAATCATAGGGGTGTGCATGGTCGGTTATTTTGCCAAACCAAATTATATCCAAACCAAAACCAAATATATGGATTTGGATACATGACCATAACCATTATTTTTTATAAACCGGTTTTATAACCAGTTATAAATTTGGATACGGATACATAACCGGATATTTTTATAAAACCGGTTTAAAAGCGGTTAATTTTTAAATCCAGTTTTAAACTGGTTATTTTTAAAATTGGAGTAATAAACGGTTAATTTGGTCTGATTTTTTTTTACGCAGACGAAAAACATATTAAAAACCGTAAAAAAAATACACTTCTATTTTTACTCTTTGCTGTAATAATCAACTTCAAGTCAAATTGCTTCTGATATGTGTTTGAAAGAGATGGAAAAAAAAACATGTGAAGAAGATCATTCACATTTCTTCTTCTAGATTTCTTTTTTCCAATTCCAACGAGATAAGGGTATACAAATTATTAGTGTAAAAATACGAGGCTGTTTATTTTCTAAAATTATTTTCTGGTTTTTCTTTTTCTTTTTAAACTACATTTTCATTTTAATTTGCTAATACAGAAACATCATGGTAATTGTAAACTGGTTCTTTAACTAATCCATATATTGATTTCATTCACATAAAGATAATCTTGGTAATTGACACTTTTGGTTAACCTTTGTCAAAATATATATAATTTATAATAAAGAGTACTAGTATCATCATATTCACAAAATGTTCCTACATAAGCCAAGCAGATTACTAAATGTAACCTACACCCTCATTGTCTTCTAATGTAATCTTAGATAAATGTTTGCATAATAACTAATAGACTAATACGAAATAAATAAAAAATTGTCAATCTTCATCAAGAGCAACCAAGGCAGAACAAGCATCAACTCGTCAATCTTCATCAAGAGAAACTGAGGCTGAACAAGCATCACCAACTTTCATAGCAGCTATTTCTATAGAAAAAAAAGAAATAAAACTTATTAATAACCAACTTATAATCTATAAATCATAACTTTAATGCAGCTTTAAGTGATATCATCATACCTTGCTCTAATTTCTCAAGTTCCTTGTAATCCTCAATTATAAGTGACTCAATTATTGAGGATTTACGCGATCCTTTAATGCAGCTATAACTACAAACAAGAGCTTCCACCATTTTAGGTGTGAGGCAACTGCGATGCTCATCAATCACCCGTCCTCCAAGACTAAACGTAGACTCAGATGGTACCGTGGAGATTGGTATGGCAAACAAGTCTTTTGCCATCTTTGCAAGGATTGGAAGACGGGTGGAGTTTTCCTTCCACCATCTTAAAATATCAAAGTCATCTGAAAACTGACTTTCTAGAGATTCATCGAGGTACTTTTGCAAATCAGTTTGAGCAGAGGACGAACCAATGGACTGTAAAAAACGATTGTAACTATAACGATCTTCCATACCACCTAAACTCAACTGTGAACCACTTTGGAAACCTTGCCCCACACCACTATACTCCGCGAAGAGTTGATACAAATTAGTTTCTAACAATTCTTTTAACTCTTTTGCCTCCGGTGGTTTAAAATTATCATCTATCGACCAATTGACATACTTTAATTTGTACCTAGGGTCTAAGACTGTAGAAATCATCAATAACATGTTCAAGTGTTCAATTTTTCCCCAATACTTGTCATATTTCTTTCTCATCTTTAGAGTCATACTCTTTAAGAATACATCATTAGAATTACACATCTTATTTATCTGAGACCCAATATCAAAGACCTCTAACATATACATATTAGAGGTCACATAAGAGGAACCCGAAATCCGAAGTGTAGCATCATAAAATATTTTTAGAAACGGCAGAATCGCTTGTGCTTCCTCCCAATCCATATATGTGGGCACACCCTTCCCCTTTTCAACTAGTTCCTCACTATATTTGGGATCCTGGATTTCAAGTACTTCAAAAGCCTTTTTATGCTTCAAAGCTGAGGCCCCGTTTGGCCCGGCTTATTTTCCTCTTTTTTTCTTCTCCTTAAAAATAGTAAAGAAGGAAAAAATTATGTTTGACTTCATTTTTCTTTATTTTTTACTTCTTTACTTTATTTCTCTAATACTTTTAAAGAGAAATAGTGTCAAATATAATTTTATACTTCTCTATTTCGTTTAAGCTGAAATAAAAAGTAAAAAATAAGCTGGGCCAAACGGGGCCTGAGTCTAACATTAAATAAGTCGAATTCCACTTTGTTTCTACATCAAGGCACACAAGACCTTTGTACTGGTGTTGGAACGTTCTACAGATGTTTTGAATTTTGAAAACCTGTGAGAAGACCTAGCATATTTTACTGAACCTCGAATTCTCAAAACAGAGTCGTCAACATCTTTCAAACCCTCCTTTACAATGAGGTTTAAGACATGCGCACAACAACGCAAATGTAAGTATTCCCCCTTCAAATGTTTAATTCCAAGATCATTTGAGGACGCATTATCAAGTGTGATAGTCAAGACACGATTAAGTCCCCAATCAGTCAAACAATTGTCAATAGTGTTTGCAATTACATCTCCCGAGTGGCTTGTGACTTGGCAAAAACTTAAAACCCTACTCTGCAAGGTCCAATTATTGTCAATAAAGTGAGCAGTGATACACATATAACAAAGATTTTGGATAGATGTCCATGTATCAGCAGTGAGGGAAACTCTGTGGCAGTGTTGGGCTAGAAAATTTTTCAGTTTCGCCTTTTCAACATCCCATAATAACAAAGTATCACGTGCAAGTGTAGTACGTGATATAAGATTGAATTTTGGATTCAAGCCATTTACAAATTCTTCGAAATCGGGATGCTCTACTTTATTGAAAGGAAGTTCCATGCCTACAAACATCTTCACAAGTAAATACCGCAATTTCCCTTGATCAAAACTAGGCACTAAAGGGGAAGAAATCACTTGCCCTTCAACATTTATCGAGGATGGATTATTTATTTGCCTCTTGTTGGCTTCACTATTCGGATTATTCTTGCAACCCTTAAGATATGCTGTCATCGAACTCGTCCCATTATACTTGAGCTTCTTACCGCAATGGTCGCATATAACTATTTTTTCTGATTCTGGATCTAACGTGAAGTCATTCCAAACAGCAGATTTGTTTTTACGGGTTTTTGGTGTTCCCATGGTAGTCATGTTTTGTCCAGCTGTTGGAGAAGAAAACACATTTGTTGCGTCAGATAGATCACCCATTTGTTAATAAACTCCAAAACTAGGGGTGTGCATGGTCGGTTATTTTGCCAAACCAAATTATATCCAAACCAAAACCAGATATATGGATTTGGATACATGATCATAACCATTATTTTTTATAAACCGGTTATATAACCAGTTATAAATTTGGATACGGATACATAACCGGATATTTTTATAAAACCGGTTTAAAAGTGGTTAATTTTTAAATCCAGTTTTAAACTGGTTATTTTTAAAACTGGAATAATAAACGGTTAATTTGGTCTGATTTTTTTTTACGCAGACGAAAAACATATTAAACACCGTAAAAAAATACACTTTTCTTTTTTTACTCTTTGTAGTAATAATCAGCTTCAAGCCAAATTGCTTCTGATATGTGTTTGAAAGAGATGGAAAAAACATGTGAAGAATAACGAGGAGAAAAATTACAAAGTTTCTTTTTGCAACTTCACATTACTGAAATAAGAATAAAGAGGAGAAAAATTGCTTCCGCGTTGAATTAACTAATTGTGAAGAATAGAGAAAGGAAGAATACCTGATTAGAGCGGTTGGAAGCAATTGGAGAGAATGAGTGTGGTTCGATTGAAAGAGAATATTGCCGATTAGGGTTCAATTGGAGAGATTATTGTAGATTTGGGATGTAGGGTTCATCGCAAATCATAATTGCTGAGATCACACGCACATGGTGATGGTTTGTGCGTCAATTAATTTTAATAAAAGTTAAAAGGATATTTGTTTATTGTACCAAAAAAAAGGATATTTGTTTGTTTTGTAAAAAAAAAAAGATATTTGTTTGTTTTTTTTGTTTTGACAAAAACAAATTTGAAAAGGATATAATAACCAATTTAAACCAAATCCGAAAATTTAATTTGGATGGATAACCGACCAGATGAAAATGGTTTGGTTATTAACCATATACCAAAATCCGAATTTTTAAAAACGGATTTGGATCCGGTTATGAGTTTGGGCCTTCTAACCGGATATTTTGCACACCCCTATCCAAAACAATCAACAAAACACGTCATATTTTGATTATACTCCTTTAATTAAAATTTCTTAACATCATATTTTTTATTCAATTGAAGCAGAACACATCATCACATTTTAATTCAAATATTATGAATACAAGTCTAGATTCAACATTTAGCCATAGCACATCATATTTCAATTGAAACATACATTAATACTTAAATATATGTTAGCTAATAATTAGTATGGTTTATGGCTTTATTTTCATGCTACATGATAACAATAGCTAGTGGATACCAATATACACCTATTCTGCTTCAAACATAGAGAAAACATGTCCTCTGTGATGTTACTAAATTCATAGAGAAGCATTTTAACACACATATTTGGATTAACATTGCAGAAGCATGACTGCTTGATATTAGATCATATTAAAGCATATCAATTATCATATTAATTTTGAATTCCATACTAGTTGATCGATTAATAATCCATGTCATGTTATAAACTTTAACTAGATTTTTCAGTCTAAAAACATTCAAACTTCAAAGACAAATTTTTTTTAGGCAATACTGATATAATACCAGTTCAGTTTCCTTTACATCACAATTATCTTTTTAAACTTCTCTTCCATAATATATCTCTCAATTGAGGTCTCAAAACAATTCATAAACTGTGACAATCTAAGAACATGCTCAAATAATATAGCTTCACATACTAACATATCATATTTTGTTTTTGTGTTTTATTATAAAACAATCCGTAATTGTGTGGAATTGTGAGTAAACTAAAGAGTACTGTATTGACTAAAGAAAGGCAACAACAAATTATCTTAGAGTGTGTTTTACTCACATGTTCGTGACTAAAGAAAGGCATCAACAATCCATAATTGAAAACAACTAGGATATTTAATGTTATTTGAAAACTAGGATACTATTTTTAATGTTATTTATCTGCCAATTATAGTCTAGCATATATTGCTACATGATTCTAGAATTGTGTCTTACCATACACTGCTGTATATATTTGTATGTTATGCACTGGATAATAATCAATTAAGTAATACAAATTACAAAGTTTTTTTTTGCAACTTCACATTACTGAAATAATAATAAAGAGGAGAAAAATTGCTTCCGCATTGAATTAACTAATTGTGAAGAATAGAGAAAGGAAGAATACCTGATTAGAGCGGTTGGAATCAATTGAAGAGAATGAGTGTGGTTCGATTGGAAGAGAATATCGTCGATTGGAATGAAATGAGAATGAGTGTGGTTCGATTCGAAGAGAATATCATCGATTGGAATGAGATCACACGCTAGTCAGTGGTGGGTGAATTGATTTTAATAAAAGGATCTTTGTTTGTTTTTTTTTTGTTACAAAAACAAAGTTGAAAAAGATATTTGTTTGTTTTTTTTTTAACAAAAACAAATTTGAAAAGGATATAATAACCAAAATTAAACCAAATCCGAAAATTTAATTTGGATGGATAACCGACCAGATGAAAATGGTTTGGTTAATAACCATATACCAAAATCCGAATTTTTTAAAACGGATTTGGATTCGGTTATGAATTTGGACCTTCTAACCGGATATTTTGCACGTCCCTACAAAATCATATGTACATCAAGGAGGAAGTAAGAATAGCTCTATTTTTAATCATTTTCAGTACATATTAGCTAATAATGCCTAATGCTAAAGTTTCACATTGGAATTATTTTCCATCACATATATATGTACTGCTATGTGCCACATCTCTTTCATTTAATTTATTCTTTGATATGTTGTATCTCTTTAGACCAAATCAGCCCTCGGAATTGGAGTCTAATTGTTCTAACATCAACACTGATAAGCTATACTTGCTATTGAATATATATGGTCATCATATATATTCTGGTTGAACAGGATATTAATTGTTTACCTGCAACTTTAGATAAGCCAATTAATGGACCATAATGGATCATAATCGTGGACCATAATCGGTGATAAGTCGTAAACTGTGAGTTTGCTGTAGGGCTTTGAACTAATATTATCATAGTAGATTTTTTTCCTGGCTTGGTAGCCCTCAGAGTAGGTGACGTTGCACCGTACTAGATTAACAAATAACTTGTGTTATTTATCTTTCTGCAGTTTATATTTACTTTGTTCATCAAGTGAAGTGTTGGCACGACGTTACAACATCAGGCATCACAGCGTGTCCTTTTGTTCTGGTGTTGAAACATTGTGTTTCACATCTGTCACTTGCTTGCCGGAATTTCATCTCTATTCCGTTCGCGTTTTCTCTCTTTTCCAAACTCTCTCACTCAAGTTCATCTTCCTTCTTCAAACACTTTCTCTTCATCTTCTAAAAAAACACACAACACATAGTTTGAATCTGTTTTGCCCTACCAAACATGATAACATAAAATTTAGGCTAAGAAGCTCGGGCATGCGCCCAGGCAGGCCGGGCGTTGCTTAAGGCAACACAAAAGATTAAAAGGTCAAAGTCAACATCAAACTTCATCATCTGGATACAAGTTAAAAACTTCAAGGCATTCTCTAGACAATATCTATATCAAATCATACATGGTCTTCTAGAGACAAAGCGTATGTCAATTAATTTTCAAACAATACAATGCACAAAGAATGCTCCTAGTCCTTACAAGGGAAGGAAGTCTTCTAGTTTGAGGCTAAAAATCCCGATAAATGTTCAATTTGTGGAAGCCCTCTAGGTTGTGGCAAAGAAGTCCTCTGATTTGAGATAGAAAATCTAGGACTAGATAGTCTTATGGGTTATTATAATCAGGTAGATTATAGTTAAACTCTTCAAGGTTGCAGGTATTGAATTAGCTTCAGTTCATAGAGGTGAATATTAAAATTAAAATTTGTATGTGTTTTTCTTTTTCTTTTTTCAATCCTTGAGCTCTATTTACATTTCGTACCAAACAGTTCTTAAACTTGTGTTAACAAAAGATTTTCAAAACACATAAAACACAATCAAACCCTTGTTTTTTGTGTTTTTTTACCTTCATATAAAAGGAAGAAATAAATGAAGAAAAGGAAACACTTTTTTTATAAAAGCAAAATGGTACAACAATTAAGATATATATCCCAACTATGTTGGCACACTAAATAAGTCTTCTAGGGAAACACCCTTTAAAATATATCAAATAGAAACAAAAATAAGAAAGATACAAAGGAATCTTGGAGGACTAGACCAAAATCCAATGTGTTAGAATCTCTATGCCTCATTAAAAACGTTACAAAAAAAAAATCAATATTATAAAATCTTGATGAAAGGAAAAAGAGTACAAAGATAAGAAATAGATTCAGACATAAACAACAAAGTCAAGAAAACTTATACAAAGGTAAATCTAGCCTATTGTGATTGAAATCATTCCAAATATACCTAGACAAACAATTCCACCATGTGAACCTAGTAGTAGATATCAATTTTGCTCATTTTATAAGCACAACAATTGTCATGTCATGTGTTTCCAAAGAAGGGAGTGATTGTGCTGAAAAAATGGACAACATTGGTTTATCTACTAATAACTTCAATTGGTGGAATAGCTTGTCTATCTCTATTTGGAATGATTTCAATCACAATAGGTTAGATTTACCTTTATTTGGATTTTGTTGTTTATGTTTGAACCATTGTTTGATCTCGGCACTCTTTTTTCCTTCATTAAGGTTTTATCCCATAGGATTTTCCTTGGTAAGGTTTTTGATGAGTCAGCGAAACTCTGACGCCTTGGATTTTGGTCTAGTCCCTCCAAGATTCTTTTGTATCATTCTTATTTTATTTTTATTTAATACATTTTCATTAGGGTACTTCTTAAGTGGCTTCTTTGATTTGCCAACATAGTTAAGATGCCTAAGTTGTCATCTTTGTACCCTTTTGGCCTTTTAAAAAAAAAAAACGATTACCTAAACTAACCCAAGAGTGCTTAGATAATTAGATGACACAAGTCTCTTCTATTTTAAGTGCTTAACCAAGATCCTGGGTTTAATCCATGATTTGGGCATACGACAATGTTCAAACTCTTAGAGAGAGTTTGCCGTTATTTGGGTCCCACAAGACTCGAGGGATTAGTCCATGCAGTTGCGCGCAAATGATACACAGTTTACGCCAAAAATAAAAATAAACTAAATTTTTTCCGTATAGGGACTGAACAGAACAGTTACAGTTGTACTGTGTTTGATTTAAAACTTGTTTCTAGGATAGGACAAATTGGGTACTATATCGGACAAAAACTGAAATTCTTATCTTTCAGCAAATCATAAGACAACTTTTTATCTCAAATACATACAAGTGTAAAATACCAAAAACAAATTCCACCAAACATGGTATAATACAAAAAGTTTTTCAATACCTTAAAAATATGTTTTGTTCGATACTTATCTTTTACAGATTTAAAACTCTAAAGAAACAACTTAGAACATATCATAAATTATTTTCGACAAATATTGATAAATAGTTTATAAAACCTGTTTCACAAGAGATGCAAAAGGTCGACGCAATTTCTCAATGAAGAATCGACAAAGAAATCAAAAGAATGAGAGATTCTACAATAAATTTTTATAAATATCTTTTACTGCCCAATAGAAGCTCCAATTACCCTAAACATCAATTACTGAAAAAGGAAAATAAAAATGTAAACACAAAAACTCAATATATTTTTTCAATCGTTAGTTGGTTCAGTGGTGATTGGCGCTGAACTTGGTAGGGAGGACCACGGTTCGATCCCCCGCAACTGCGATCGGGAGGGGGCTGAAACCACTTGATGCCAGAACTGACCCCCGAACCAGATTAAACCGGTGGTGTAAACCAAAAAAAAAAAAAAAAAAACAGACAAAAAACTTGAAAACTAGTTCCGTTCAGTTCAAGTGTCTAGCTTAAACATCACAATTTTCATCTCATATAATTTTCAATTAATCAACATAAAATAAAGCAGTAAAGGATTAAAATGAAGCTTATTAAATAACCTCGATTCTTTGATATATTGAAATTGAATTGGTCGAAGAAGCTCAAATAATCTAATACTTGCTCGAAATATCATAATTAACCTAGAAATATCATAGTTAATTATCATCATATAATCATTAAGAAAATTTAAAAATCAAATCAAATTAGTATTAAACTTGAACATCAAAACCCTAAACATACCTTGGATTTAGAGGGATTCCTTAGAAAAAAATTGGATGAGGGAAGATTCACAAATTGATAGAGAAATCAGTAGGGATCTAATTTAGATCTGAGATCGATTGAAATGGAAAACAAGAAATGAAAATGAGTGATTGTTAGATGAAGATGTGCGAGACGAAAATTTGATCAAAGAGTCGAAAGGTTCTAGAAAAGATGAAAAGGGGGTACCTGTAGAAAATTCTCTGACGCCTAAGTCAATATAAGCTTGAGGTGGAGACATGTTAGAGTAAAACCTATCTTATAAGATTGCGGTGTCGTGCATATATAGGTCAATAGACGCAGTATCAGGTGGATGGACGTGGTATTGGGCTTAGCCCAACTCAAAAGTCTGGTCCAAAACAATAAGTAAAAATAAAACAATTAAAAAGTAAGAGTATTACTTTTAGCGCCCCCTATATTTTCTCACGCAACCCTTGAATTTACCATAATATAATAGGGATTGGTTATTATGCATAAGTCATCCTTATGCACCATGCATAAGTTTACTTAGTGCACCCCCAAATTACTCGTGCACCCCCAAATTACGTGTATACCCCCAAATTACTCGTGCACCCCCAAATTACGTGTATACCCCCAAATTTCTCATACACCCCCCAAAATTCTCATACACCCCCCAAATTTCTCGCACACCCCCATATGACTTTTGCCCCCCCAATTTTTTTTTTGTCCCCTCCATATTTCTATGCTAAAAAAATAATCGAATCCAATATCTCATGCATACTATCCCAATTTTTCTCAACTAAACTAACCCTAATTGCTTTATATGATTTTTTGTTTTATGTAGCATGGTTTTGTAAAATGGTTATGTGATGTTTTACTTAATAACAATGGTTTAAGTGTATAACATCTTGGCACTAATGCCCACATGAAACCATTTATCCAAAATAATGGTTTCAGTGTATAACGCTATGAAACCATTTAACTAGACTAATGATTTCAGTGTATAACATCTTGAAACCAAATAACAAGACTAATGGTTTCAGTGTATAATACTATGAAACCATTTAACTAGAATAATGGTTTCAGTGTATAACGCTATGAAACCATTTAACTAGACTAATGGTTTCAGTATATAACATCTTGAAACCAAATAAAAAGACTAATGGTTTCAGTGTATAACGCTATGAAACCATTTAACTAGTTTCAGTGTATAACGCTATGAAACCTTTTAACTAGACTAATGGGTTCAGTGTATAACTCTATGAAACCATTTAACTAGACAAATGGTTTCAGTGTATAACATCTTGGCACTAATGCTCATTTAACTATAATAATGGTCATAAATTTAAATTCTTACGACGATATAAAAACAGAGAGAGTGAGGTATCCCCAACCGTTCCAAATAATTCAAAATACCCTAAATAAAATTTTGAGAAAATTTTATTAATACCTGATATTTATAAAAGCATATTTACCTCATTTAATTAACTAAAAATAGTTACAGGTCTCAGAAAAATACCTAACTGGTCCCAAAATTCCCAGAAAATTATTTCCTATTTTTTTGTAAAAAAAATAAAAAAATTTGGAGTCTCCTTGGCACCGCACGCGCCCCCACGCGCCGCCAGTGAGAGTGGGCGTGGAGGCGCGTCACTGTTCATCATCTTCCTCGCCCATTTTCTGCAGAAACGGGTCGCAACGACCCGGTTCGTCGACCCGGTTCGTTCTCCCTCAATAATCAACGAAACTCGACGTTCTTTATACCGTTTTGATCGTCGTTCGATTTTATGAATGTTTTTGGTGTTAGTTTTCGAAATCGGTGATCGAATCGCATATAAAATGTGGCCGAAATTGAGCAAGCAAAAATACAAAGTTATTCAGTCATGGATTATTACACGTGTTGTTTGGATCTGAGGGTGGATATTGACTTATGCACGGTGCATAAACATTGCCTTATGCATAATAACTTAGGCCAATATAATAACCTTCTCACTATCAAGAAAGCGAGCACTGTTCGCACTGTAAATAGCAAGGGAAAATATTGTATAGTTAAACTCAATGTCTGCGTCCCCCATGAATGAAAAATATCATGAAAAAAAGAGTTCGCATTCTAGAATGTGAACTGAGTTTGCTATCTAGAAAGCGAACTCTTTTTTTCATGATTTTTTCAATCATGGGAGGCGCAGACGTTCAGTTTGACTATAAAATATTGTCACTCGCTACTTAGAGTGTGAACTGAAATAATGTTCGCTACTTATAGAGAGCGAACATAAACAAAGTTCGCTATTTATAGTGTGAACTTAGTTTACACTTTAACTAGTGAACCTTATAAAAATATGGCCACTATCATATATTATATTTTAATTTGTCATTGTGACATTATCGACCAATCTCACACACCATAAAGATAGCTCTACTGAATTGTTACTTTATTTGATATGACCCAGTTTACATTTATATTTACAATAGACATGTATCACGGCTACAGAAAATAGGAAGTTAGGTGAATGAATGGTTCACACTTTAACTTGCGAATTGTGTTTCATCCAAAGTTATTTCACGACAGATGAGAGAAGGGTGAAGAGGACAAAAAATATTAATTTTTATGCGAACTCAGTTTGCAGTTTGAATAATTCAAATGCCACAAAATACATATCCTTTTGAGAAAGGAACACGAATTAATTGGTTCCTCAATGTTGTTGTTGGACCACCGGTTCAAAGTTGAACAAAAGCCTAAATAAGTCTAACATATACCACAAGGTTGTGCCGAGAAGCATGATTTCATCATGACTCAACAAGATGATATGATTTTCATGAAAGAAGAATCTTAATTTGACTTGCTAAAAGGTCGTAAATGGCCTATATTCAGAGAAGTGGCTAAATGCCAAATCTTATACAAAATCCATATACACATAACTTATGTGGATAAAGGTTATATCATCAAGATGAGTAAAACTCATATGATGAAGGTGAGTCTTCTTATTGAAGTGTGACATGGATGCTATTGAGAATACCTTTTATTTTTTTAAGATGTGATTGATTATTGAAGGTTTCATGCAAAATTATAATGCAAGTTATGATGAAACCAAACTTAAATCTGTTAGATTCTACTTACCATTGTTGTACTACAAGTTCTGACATATACATAGGTTTCTTTGATCCAAAGGATGCTAGAAGGGTATACAAGTTGTAATCTAATTTTGATTAGATCAAGTTCTCATAAGTTTAATTATTTATTCTTTTTTTGGAAAGGATTTAACTAAATTATTAAAGGACAAATATAAATTAATCTGGTATATATATGTGGATGACATATTAATCATCAAAACATTTTTCTTATACATGTAAGACATGGTTATGGAAATGTCTCTTGATGAAATACTTAGGCGAGACTTCCTAATGAGTTAGAAATCAAGATATAGAGATAAATTGTTGATGTAACATGTCCTTAGTATATCTACATATATTGACGAAGTTTTCAGACACTTAACGCGCATAATCATGTAGGGATGTGTGACTTGAAAATACAACCTCATGTACCACGACGAATTGAGCCATGAATACTGAGAGAGATCGCCTCTCTTCTCTGGCGTCAACACCCGGTCCAAGTACTTGGGGTACTACTGGGAAATATGTGGCCGAGTGGTGTACAAAGGTGCAGCCTGAGAGGGATGTGAAGGAATGGTCTGCACACGACCGAACTGACAAATTACTCTCTCAGGGAGGAACTTGACCATCATATGGTCCACGTATGATCCAATCGGAGTAGTAGGAGATCTCTTCGAATGGGCGTGTAACCCGATGGGAGTGATATGGGGCCCAGTAGATATCAAGGCCAACACTGGATCAAGTGTCGATCTATATGCCTCTACGAAAGTTTGCCTTCTTCTAGGATGATATTTGTAATAAAAAGCATTGAAATTGTGTTTTTTCTTATCAAATTATTATCTCTAAAATACAATGATAGACTATGATTTTTTGATTTATAAATAATTGTTAATTTATCTATTAATTGATTTATGGTTAATAGGTCTTTACCCCCTGCAAAGTAGGCGAATTTTACTTTACCCCCTGTAATTATTTTTTTTGAGATTACCCCCCTGCAAAATTTATTTTTTTTATTTACCTCCTTGGATGCACTTTTTAAATCGGTTATTTTGTTGAACCGATTTTATAAGTGTTGTTTTTTAAATCGGTTATTATGTTTTTTTGTCTGCCACGTCAGCAAAAGGGGGGTAAATCAAAAAAAAAATTGCAGGGGGGTAATCTAAAAAAATAAAAAATTACAGGGGGGTAACGCAAAACTCGCCTACTTTGCAGGGGGTAAAAGCCTATTAACCCATTGATTTTATTGTACATACATTCGAATTATCAAATGTACCGTAAAAGCTTCCCTATCCATGTCATCTTCTAAGGACGAAACAATTGGATTGGGGAATAGTCTAATTAATGAAGTTTTATTTTAATTAATTCTTTTATTTTAAAAAAAATTAAAAAACACAAAAAACCACCTATTTGTAAATGGAACAACAAGAAATACACCTAAAGTAATGTGTAACACCCAAACTTATTATCTAACTATTTCTAGTTTTACAAAAATCATTTTCGAAATAATACAACCTTGATAAATCAAAATAAGAAATACAAGACCCTATTTATACTATACATAAGAAGGTAAATCATTTCCCGTGTTCTAATCAGAGCGGAGCATCACCGACAACTTGGTCATAACCAAAACCTGAGAACCTGGACCCCCAAAGGTCCAGGAAGTACACAAAACAGGGAGTTAGTAAGGAATCCCAAAATAAATGTAAGTATATCGAATACTAAACACTTAAAACAATATAATAAATTCTACTAACATTCGCACCATAAAGATGCAAGATTACACAATTAAGATAAATCTATAACTCGTAAATCAAGTATCATGTAAATCATATAATCCACGTATCATCAAGTTATTCACAATTGACATACAATTAGCAATCACGTATCATCAACAAAGAATTACTCACAATTGGTATATAAATAACAATTAATGCACACAATATTGTCAATTACCAAGTATCAATTAGGAATGCACAAGTTCCTAATGCAACTAATGCCAACATCAATGTAATGTCACCCTAGACACAACTAAATGCATGTGGTACCCTCAACTCATTTTAGGATAGAATTATATTCAATTCGTCTCAAGTCAGTTTTAAGTCATGGGGGACTTCGTCTCAAGTCAGTATTAAGTCATGGGGGACTTCGTCTCAAGTCAGTTTTAAGTCATGGGGGACTCTTCATCAAGTTGACTCATGAATGCATGAATGTACATATACCATTTATGATGATACTCTTACACATCTACTCATGAATACAAGGATATCTCAACCTAATATTCCTTCACAAATTCTCATCAACTCATCTCAACACATCATCATTATGGTTATACATTCAAGCATACATATCATAAAGCAATTCATTTTTCTCAACTCAATTAGGTATACAAATTATTGTTATCAATCACTAAATCATAACTTTCACCATAATCAATCATCATTTATCAAAGCATATACACATATACATATACTCTTCGTTCAACATGTACATAATCACATTATCATCATCACTAATCATCAACAATTATATATCATCATCATAAACATAGTCTCATCTCAACATACACATTAATCATAGTTAATTAGCATGTACAATATTGCAACTCAATTCATCATCCACGACTCAATTTAAAGTCATATATACAATATAATCATCATAGGATCATAATACAATCATAGTATAATCATATATATCATTTATTCAACAAAATCACATTTTTCTACACTGATAAGCTCGCCGGGCGAGCTCAGGGCGAGTAAAACCAGACAGCATCAGGTCCAACTCGCCGCAGCTAGCAATCACTCGCTGCAGCGCGCTGCTCAGAATCAGCAAACTTCATTTTAGGGTTTTTGGTGAAAAACCCTCAAATCTCGAAATTCCAACATACCAATTCATAAATGTGATAACTTTAGGCATATATAAGCATACTAAACATAGAAGTACAATCTATAACAAGTATTAACAACATTTCATGCTAGAAATCATCAATCTTATCATTTTATATAAAAACTCATTTTTCTCATCAACAACACAATTAACTCATAAATTAGTTATTTTCTCATATCAATTTATCTATTAAACATGAATAGACATTTAAAATCATTCAACCAACATCAAAATCACATAGATAAACACATTCCCAATTACTTCCCACAAAACCCAAAAATAAAAGAGTGAGAGAGGATTGAGATGGAGAGAGATAGACTTTTTCCCCCTCTCTTGATCACTCTAGGATACACATACTACTCTCATACCTTATATTGATGAAATTTTTACTCCTTCTCTTCAACCTCTTAATCTAACGTGGCTTTCCTCTAATTGTTCTTCATCTTCTTCTTTAACAGATTTCTTTTCTCTTCTTTTCTCTCTTTTCTTTCTTCTTTCTTTTCTCTCTTCTATTCTCTATTCTTTCTCTTTCTAGCTCCACCAATTTTATCATAAAATGAATGCTCTCTCTCTAACTTATCCTTTTATATCTCAAACCTAGGTTAATGTAAAATTTCCAAACTAACCTTACTAATTGATCTAGGCCCATTAACTAAAGCCCAATTCTCACAACATCTCATAAACTCTATTCTTCTACTACTCTTTCTATTAATAGCTAAACATCACATAACTAATGTTAATTAACTCATTCCAACTTAATTAAAAGCTCTCAACTAGATTAATAATCCTAATAGATTACTAAAATATCCTCATAATTATTCATAAAATAACAAAATCACATATATTCAATCAAATAAATTGATAAATAAATAATCACACAAAAATCATATTTATTAAAATACGGCTGTTACATAATGCACGTAAGTTTTGTCCTTTTAATAAATACTCCATTCGTTCCAAAATATAAGTCGTTTTACATTACCAATGAAGTATTTAATGTTTTTTTTTTATTATACTCTTAACTATTTATTTCTCTTTCTTCTTTCAATTCTTTAATTTATATTTTTCATACAATTAATGAAAGACTATTTTGTAAACTAACTTATAATTTCTCTTTTACATACAACATTATTAATTACATTTATTACTCCCTCTGTCCCAAAATAAATGACATATTTGATCACTGACACGTTTGTCAATGCACAACTTTAATCGTTAATATCTCTAATTATTTTTTATTAAAAATTATAAAAATGGTATATTTTGAAAGTACTCGTCGAGACAAATCAAACAACATCTCATATGCTAATATTTGCATGTATATATTAGTAGAAAAATAAGGTCAAAGCAGGTCAAATGAATAGTACACTAAGTCAAAAAAATGTCATTTAAAATGGGACGGAGGGAGTAATTTGTGTAATATAGTCAAAACGACAGTGTAATATAGTCAAAATGACTTATAATTCTTCTTGGTTTTATTCTTTGCAGACCCTTCTGTTTGGTTTGGAGATAAGCAACGCTTAATTTATTTTGAAAAAACAACGTTTAGTCCATTTGTTTGGTTGTTTGAACCTTTGAGCCCGTTTGAATATTCATTTTCCCAAACAAACAAAGAAACGTTTAGTCCATTTGTTTCAACCTTTGAGCCCGTTTGAATATTCATTTTCCCAAACATAGGTAATTGTTGCTTTGCTAAAAAATTTGCTTTGGAAATTATGATTTTTCATTTGTACAATGCAATTTATCAAAGGAATTAAAAGGCACGTGTCAATGTCATTTACAAGTTGCTTCTCAGATTCATAATTCATCTATACTATCTTCCATTTAAGTGGTTCCTTGTTCCCCAACACATTGTCATAATTCATTGTCTCATTCTTTTACAACTAAGTTTTCATCAATTAGTCAAAAAAAGTTTCCATCTATATTTTTCACAATTCCACCCTTCCAAGTAAGTCTTTATCTAAATCTACTTTGCAAAAGGATACATATTTTGAGTTATAAAAAAAAACAAAATATATGTGTAAAAAAAATATATCTTGTTTGAAATATTAAGAGTGTGCTACCAATATATTGACTGTAGGAAATCCATATCGCTCATTTGCTACTTAATTTCTACATTCCCATGTCAAATTTATTTTATATTATATGATACGTATATTTTAACTTATGTTGCAGATCAATGTCATCACATGAACTTCAAATGGCTACTCATGTTATTGTTAATGATTCTGGGACCAAAATTGAAGCCGGAGGTAAAAAGGAATATAGCATAGTTCGGTTAAATTTTCCCAACCGGTTTTACATAAACAAAATATCAATCGGTCACGTTTATAAGCAAAAACTACTTTCTCAATTCAACTTTCTAAAACCATATAAAATTAAAACAGTTGAAGAAAGTCATTCTATAAAGAAATCGAAAGATGTATGTTTGTTAACCAGAGACGACATTAGAAGGTATCGCAGCAAATATAAGTTTTTACATATCGGGTTGGTACAATTTTCCATCTCCTCAAGAATCTTGAAATCAGGTTTCAATATGGAAAGTCCAATCCCTTTGTCAGTAAGTTTGAGAGATTCTAAGTACTCCAAATTTGAAGAATCTATCTTGGTACATTTTAATTCAAGTGTTTGTAATAGTGTCATAAAGTTTAATTGGTTTCCAAATTTTTCAAGTTCTTTGTTTGATTTAGGAAATTCCAATGGCTTGGTGGTGACTATAGATTTCTCGGAATATGTTCAATATGAAATTCGGTACAGGGTATGTTATAAATTAATGAAGAAGTCTCTTAAACCGGATTATCTATTTGATAATCCGGTGTTAGAGGTAGACACTGAGAAAGTAAATGTTTTTATCCCCAAAATTAATGATCAGAATGAAGCAACCTTAGAATTGGTGGAATGTTGAATGCTTCAACTTGTGAAGATGGAAAAAGTGAGTAGGTGACCATGGAATGCTTAAGCCATGTTTGGAGATTGTTATCAGCATATAGAATGGATTAAATAAGCTAATGGTGTCATAATGTCATTCTCTTTTCATCCTAATTCTTCTTCATTCTCTTACTTTTTCTCTTTTTTATGTATTATGCCTAGTCATTATGGCTTGAAATCAATAAATTTATATAGGAAGCAAAAAGTTATTAGTGTCAAATGATAATAGTTTATTTATATTGATGATTTGAAGTTTCAATTTGTGATAAAATCATCGGAATCAAGATCAGAAGCATTGAAGTTATGTTCAAAGATCAGAAGTCTTGGCTAACGATTAGTTGATGACTTGGAAGCAAATATTAAGTCTGCAAAATAATTATTAAAAACTACACATCTACTGATCAGTGGTGATTAAAACTATATATGAACAAAAATTTCGTAGTGACGAAAACATGCCACTTTTTTTTATATAAGAATAAAAAACAAAATTTTTTAATTTTTTAAAAACAAAAAAATTATTTTACCCCAATATTTTTTTTTGAACAAGTTTACCCCAATATTTTTATCGACTCTATTACGCTTTACCTTGTGACAGTGAGGTATTTCCCCGAGTTTTAATCCCTTTATTTACTTATAAATATTGAATAAAATGTATTGGATCTTTTATCTGAAATGAAACATACATGTCATTGTCATATATCATAATTGTCCATCTTTTATGTTGTAAAAATATTAATCATTTAATATATATTCACTCAATCAAACCATTAAATCATGCATTTCTCACCCAAAAAATCATTTTAAAACTCAAGTCATTGCCACCAGACCTGTTTCTATAGCAACTTTAGTACTAAATAAAATATTTTACGTTGAGTGCCAAACTCCATCATAGGTGATTAGTGATATTTCCCCCCTTTTTCTTTCATGTATAATGACAGCCACTTAACGGAAGAACTATAAAAAATAGGCCAGATTAATAAGTCAGTTTATTAGTCCACATTTTTTTATGGACTAAACTTTTAAAAAACTTATTCCAAAAAAAATTTAATAAACTTTAAATAACTAATTTAAATACAATTGAGTTTTTTCATCCTATTCCATTTAGTTCATATGAAAAGTGAACTGGGTTAGTCCATTGAACTCCAGACCGGCCCATTATCAACATTTTATACGATTTTTGAAAATATAATATTAATAAAAACATAATAAAATATCATATAATTAAAATGTATTTAATATAAATGCACAACAACAAAAACATGTACAACAAATTCAAACCCAAAAACTTAAGGAGGAGACCAATTACAAATAAAATCGTACAAAATGCAAACTATTATTACTAGACATATTTCAAACCACTCATAAATACAATAAAAAGATTATAAGAAAAATAAAAAGATACACAACATTACAATGAAACCATTAGCTAATTCATTCTATTTTTCCTATTGAGAAGAATCTCCAAACTTCACCTTTTCAATCAACACAACTTCAAGCTTTCATCAACCATAATATAAACCATTGATTATACTTAACTCTAAGTATTATTAGATTTTGGAACAACAACAACATTTGTTTTCTCCTTGTCCACCTCTAATATAGGATTTTCAAATAGATAATCAGCTTTTGAAGATTTCTTCATTAATTTATAACATACCCTATACTTAACTTCTAAAAATACAGATTCTGGAGCATCTATAGTCACAACCAAGGCATTCGAATTCGCTAGATCGGATAAACGTGTTGAGAAATTTGGAAACCAATTAAACTTTATGACACCCTTACACAAATCTGAATCCAAACTCACCAAGATTGAATCTTCAAATTTTTGGTACTTAGAATCTCTCAAACTGATTGACACATTTAATTTTGCATTGATTGATATGTTACTAAATATAGAAAATTGTACCAATCCAATATGAAGAAAATTATAGATACTTCTATGACTTCTAATATCATCTCTTGATAGCAAATACACATCTTTGTATTTGTTATCTATAGTAAGATTTTGATCAGTTGATGTAATTTTATAAGGTTTTAGGAAATTAAATATTGAAAATAGTGTTTGCTTATAAATTTGAGTAGTGGATATTTTTTTTATGCTGTAGTTGTTTGGATATTGAAAGTGAACAATGCTTAATTCCTCATTACAAGCATCACTTGTGTTGTCAGAAACAAATAAAAAAGCAGCCATTAGGAGTGATGACTGATGATCTTGTTCCTGTTAAATATGTGATAGATTTATCAAGAGATTAGTGGGAATAAAATAAATTTATCAAGAGATTAGTGAAAAAAATATTTTGCTAGTTTGTTTGGATAAACGGCTTAATTAAGTGCTTATAACATAAATGTTTATCGTATAAGAACTTATGTATACAAAAAGTCATAAGAACTTATCATAAGCTCTTTAATTCTATAGTTAAATAAAAAAAAAAGTCAAATTGTTTATTTGTTTTCATAAATTATAAGTCATTTTCATAAATTATAAGTCATTTTCATAAGTTATTCAAAAGAGTTTATGAAAATAAGTTGAAAACAACTTATAAAATGTCATAAGTTATTTTCAAAAGGTTTTAAAAACCGTCACGGATGTGTTGATGGCAATAGACAATGTTTGGATGAAAAATTTCTTAAGTGAATATAACATAAGTGTTTTTCATAAAAATGCTTATATATAAGTTGTTTTAAATAATTATATAAATTATTTCTTCAACAAAAAAAATAAAGTCATTTTTTTTTCATATTGGAGAACTGATGAAATAAGTTAAAAATAACTTATAAACATGTCATAAACTATTTTCATATGCTATTTTAAACGGTATATATAGCAATTGTTTATGTTTGTAATTGATAAATTCAAATAATTCAAAAATTTGAATAGACTAGTTTATATATTAAGTTCAAAAGTTAAAGGAGATCTAAAATTTAAATAAATGCTTACTTGGAAAGATCGCAGATTCTATCTATTCTCTGGCTTGATAGATGTGAGAGACTTGTTAAGAGAAAATGGTTGAACTTGAATGATCAAAGAGAGAATGAAAGGTAAATATATATATATATATATATATATATATATATATATATATATATATGGGGAGGGATCAAATTACACCGGTGTAACACTTGAGTAAATATATAGGGTTAGGATCAAATGACACCAATGTGTCAAACTTAGTAACATGACACCTTCGATAATTCTTTACCGGATAATCGTATTACAAAATCCATCGTTGGATTTAAAGCTATTATCATATAGATCATGTCTATAAAATTTAACATCGATCGGAAATCATTTGATATGTCAACGAGAAGCATAAAAACCAACGTCTTACAAAACTTCGTCAAAACCGTTAATTTTCATCCTTCTCTTTAACCCATCAAATGATTTCCGATTGATGTTAAATTTCATAGACATGATCTATATAATAATAGATTTAAATCAAACGGTGGATTTCATAATACGATTATCTGGTAAAGAATTATCGGAGGTGTCATGTTACTAAGTTTGACACATTGGTGTCATTTGATCCTAACCCATATATATATATATATATATATATATATATATATATATATATATATATATATATATATATGTGTGTGTGTGTTCTTAATCTTAGGGAGCAAGGAAGACTATGTTATTAATTTATTGAGCAAGGAAGACCATATAATTCTTTAATTTCTTCGTTAAAGATACTTTACTTATTTTAATAACAAATCAGTAGTTGTTACTTTTCTAAACAAAGGGTCACCTAGAAAGAGACAAATAGATGGAATTATTTCAATGGAAAACCAAAGATACACAGAATAATGTTATTTTGTTTTATTCTAAGATTGCACCAAAACCTTCGTCATTTGGCTTATTCCATGTCGTATTATTATTATTCTTACATTGCACTCTTTCTTTATTTACTCAAAAAATTAATTCACCAATTTAAAATTCTTCAATTTTGGTACATTATTCATATTCTTAGACTAAAAATAACGATGAGATGTGTAACTACGGGTGATTTTCGCAACTTCATATACTCATCATTTATAATATGTCAGATTAATCACAAATTTGAGTACAAAAACTAAGGGACAAAAACTGAAATGAGTTCCTCATAGAAAGAATAATTCGGAATAATCTAAATTCAATTCCTGATAGAATTAAGTTTTGGCAAAACTTTATTTGTCTCGCAGTCGAACTCTAAATTACCGGAGTCCATTCTCCTGATGATCAACACTAAAAAAAACATAAATATTTTAAAATAAGAACTAGTTCCATAAACAGATGAAAATAAGGTATGAATTTGCTTAAAAAGTCTTATGAAAAAGTCTTGACCAACTTTATTTAAAATAAATTGGTTGGTCTGTTATGAATCTATATGCTCGGTCGTAGGCCCCTATAGGTCGGCCTGGCCTGGCCTATTCCAACCCTTTGTACCAGGAAAGGGTGTGGTCAACTTGTAGAACAAACAAGCAAATATTAAAGATCATGCATTTAAAGATACATTCACACAACACCAAAGGATTGAACTAATCAAAGAAACTTGTAAACTAAACAAATGAACTATGAATTAAATGAAGCAGTGTGATAGGATTATCCAAATCATGCTTGTAACATATTCAGTGTGCAAACACTATCAAACTTCAACTGTAATAATGGATAGTTTCCATTCACCAGTCACCACTAGTACATAATAGCAAGAAACACTATAGTTTCCATTCACTACTAGTAAAAAACAGCAAGAAACAGTAAAAAGAAGAAGAAAAAAAAACTATTTCTTCTTAGCTATAGTAATGGATTCAAACATGCTCTCTAGCTCTTTCAGATGACCCTCAAGAACATCAATTTCAACCTCCTTGTTACTATCACGAAAGTTTGAGGCTATTGTGATTGCAGAATTGATCCTGTCATTATCTTGAGACGAAAGCTTTGAATTAACATCTGTTTGCTTTAGAGAATTCCTTATCTTGTAAACGCGATAATCTAAAGCATTCAATACTTCAGCTTTCTTTAGGAATTTCTTATCATCAACATGGTAGTTCTTAGCTTCTTGAATCATTTTTTCAATTTCTTCAGTCGGCAACCTTTCTTTGTAATTGGTTATGGTAATCTCATTCATATTGCCGGTGGAACTTTCCGTGGCAGAAACAGTCAATATACTGTTTTCATCTATAGCAAAACAAACATCAAGTGGATGCCCACGAGGAGCGGGGGGGAAAACCGGAAAGAGTAAAAGAACCTAGCAAATTGTTGTCACTGGCTCTTGTTCTCTCACCCTCATAAACCTTAATCAAGACATCGAATTGGTTATCTTCAATTGTATAATATCTGTTTGTCCTCTTGATGGGAAAACAAGTGTTCCTAGGAATCACCACACTCATAATATCTCCTACAACTGACTTACCAAGAGATAACGGTGTAACATCACGAAGCACCAAGTTTGGAACATTTTTATAGCCGTCCGTCGCTCAACAAAGCAGCCTGTACAGCTGCTCCATACGCAACAGCCTCGTCAGGATTGATGCTCAAGCACAAATCCTTTCCGTTGAAAAATTCCTGCAATAGTTGTTGCACTTTGGGAATCCTAGAAGACCCACCAACAAGTACGACATCATTTAAAGCATTCTTGTTCATGTTAGCATCGGTAAGACAACTCTCGACGGTCTCCATACACTCCTTAAAAATGTCCATATTGATTTCCTCAAACTTGGCACGAGTGATTGTTGAAAAGAAGTCAATTCCCTGAAATAAAGAGTCTACCTCAATAGTGGCGACAACAGCAAAAGAGAGTACCCTTTTAGCCCTTTCACATGCGGTTCTCAACCTTCTCAAGACTCGTGCGTTCCCGGTAACATCCAATTTGCTCTTCCGCTTGAATTCCTGCACAAAGTAGTTCACCATTCTGTTATCAAAATCCTCTCCTCCGAGGTGAGTGTTTCCACCAGTGGCCTTAACTTGGAAGACCTTGTCCTTGATTGTTAGGATAGAAACATCAAAAGTGCCACCACCGAGATCAAAGACAAAAATATTGTTCTCTCCAACACAATCACTTCTCTTATCCAGACCATATGCAAGAGCAGCAGCTGTTGGTTCATTGATTATCCGTATAACATTAAGGCCAGCAATGGCACCAGCATCAATCGTGGCTTTTCTTTGAGAATCATTGAAATAAGCAGGCACCGTAACAACTGCATTTTTAATTGGTGACTCCAAATATTTCTCTGCAATCTCGCGCATCTTTGTAAGGATCATAGATGAAATTTCTTCAGCACATAGTTTCTTCTCCTGGCCCTTATACTTATCAACAACCATGGGTTTGTAATTGATGCCATCAATGACCTTGAATGGCCACAATAATATATCATTTTGAACAAAAGAATCACTAAACTTCCAACCGATTAACCTCTTAGCATCTGAAAAAGAAAAATATTAATAGCAAATTATAATTATTAATTTGTCTTGCTAACATACCAACAATCAAAGGTTTTAATTTGCATAAAATCTAATGAAAAATCTCACTATGAACAATCTCTCGTCCGTGTATTTTAAGCACATTCGAATCAGTGTTTATGGAATAAATTAAAACTCTGCAATTGTGAGTAAACAGTGTAGTGACATAGTGTTGTCATTTAATATAGTTCGTGAAATTTCAATTTCAAATTAATTTTACGCCGCAACAGCCACATTGTGAGTTGCAGCAGCAATCGTTACCGCATCTGCGACCGCAACCAAATTTAAAACCATGGCAACAATAACAGTAAATGTTCAAAAAATGGAGAAATGAAATATACCAAAAACAGTATTTTCTGGGTTTGAGGCAGCCTGATTCTTAGCAGCATCCCCAACCAATCTTTGATCATCAGTGAAAGCAACAAAAGAAGGAGTGGAAAACCTAATAATAATCAAGTAAAAGAGAACATTTTGGTTTTGTTGTAGCACTCAAAAACCCCTATTTTTTAAATATGAAAAATGGAAATAAAAAAAGGTTTGGGAAAAATAGTTATTTAGACTATTGAAATTCAACATTTGAGTTGAATTTCAATAATTATTTATTCAGACTATTGAAATTCAACGGTTTTTCTAAAAGTTTGTTGTACGTTCAATTGAAGTTATCATAAAAAGTATCAAATGGTTTTGAATTTTTATAAAAATTTGTGGAGTTGATCTACTCAATAAGATCTTTGAATTCAACGGTTGGATTGAAGAAATATAATGCCGATATCGAGTTATTAAACGGAGTAAGTCAATGGAGACTTACTCCTGGAGTCAACGAATCTCTCTCTCTCTCTTTATATATATATATATATGAAAGAATTAGGGGTTGAAATCATTTGATGTCAGAAGTGACTACCGAACCAGATTAGTAGCTAGTGAAAGTCAATAGTTGTATTTTATAGATATTTTCTTTTCGCACCCCTCAATATTCTTGTGCACCCCTTGACCTTTCTATTTTATCTCTCGCTACTTAGAATATGAGTGTGTAAAATGAATTTTTTCTAGAAAACACCATTTGCATTCTACATAGTGAACTGTATGAAAGGAATGTTCGCTTCCCACATAGAGAACTGGTCGGTAATGATAAAACACAGCCTCCAATCAATTAGAATTCATGGTGAATTCTATAAATAGCCACCATTTGTGCCATTTTTTAATGGAGATACTTGAAAGTCTTTTTGCACTCGGGCCATTGTCCATGGCATTCTTTGAAAGTGCTAAGGCAAGAATTACATTCAGGGTCCACTATATTTTCCCAAAGTATTTTTACATTTTTCTATACTTCGGTTCTTCTCACTTTTTTCCCCATTTTTGCTTTCTTTATGAAGTTGTCCTAGCGGAGATGCTCTGATACCATCTTAAAATTGGATATTAGGTCTAACTCAACCTTACAAAACCGGATTGTAAAGTTAGGATTTCCCTCATTTATAAACACACATTCAGGTCATCTCGCAACCAATGTGGGACTTCTTAATAGTAGTATTCAAGAATACCAAATTTGATAGTAGCATAAATTTTTAAGCTAATAATCAAATTAGAAAAATGATCAGCTAGCTTCAATGGTGTATATAGTGTCAGTTATGACACATTGTTGACAATGTAGCAAGATAATCGATCAATAATCATTGTCGATGCTTCTAGAATAAAAGTCTGAGATATTGTCGCATTTGTTACATTGAAGGTTCCTTGAGGATTAGACCTTACAACTCTTCCACCTTCAATTCAAATAGATCCATGATGTGAATGATTGTAATTTTGTATGTGATTCCAGTTAGTTATATCGGTAGTTAATGATTTAATTTTACTAACTTGCACTTCAATTTTCTGTACTCATGAAACTGATATATTTAGTAATAGTATGACAATTCTAATTATTTTTTGTGCTGAAGTTGAAGCGCTAAAAGCAAAAGTTGCTTAATTTGATCAATTGATGGAACAATTTGCTTTTATTATGGCTAATATGTAAGGAAACCGTGTAACACAATCTCCCCATGTATTCATTATATAATTGAACTGTAAAGTTGTGTGTTTATGTTCTATATGCAGAAGAGTGTTGTTAACCTTATTTGGTCTTTAATTAGTGAGCCTTAAATCACTTAAAGTTGTCAACTTGACTAATAACTTGTTTCAGGTTCTTCTTTATGAAAGAGAAGAACCTGAAACAAGTTATTAGTCAAGTTCACAACTTTAAGTGATTTAAGACTCACTAATAAAAGAGAATGGTCCTTCTGATGAATAGATTAGGATTACTTGTAGTGATGGGAATATCGATGTAGTTAATTTTCAATTCCTGATGAGTTTACTACTTTGCATATGCTTCCTCAGGTCATAAGTGTGTCCTTCAATTACCTCTTCATAATTAGCAATAACTCTATATTCAGGTTCAGCTCTATTTGTTGGAATTGGGTGTTTTTATGATTTATTGATTTAGTTGGCTTGATATTATGTTTTAATTTGTATGAATAAGTAGATATAGTTGATCATGATATTTGTAAAATGCAGATTCCAATTGCTTCATGAATCATGATGATAGGCCTTGTTAGTGAATGTAGCATAGTAGTCCGGCTTGTTTTCTTGTTTCCTGCAATCAAATGACATTTTATATGCACTGGAGATGCATCTTTTGATTCTTTGTTCGATTATATCTTCTTAATATATTTTATACTTTATTTTTCAGGTGCATGAAATAGGATCACCATATGAAATATGGCACTATCCTAACACGAATCGTGATATGCCTGAGAGGGATCAAGTGGCTTCGCTCGAAACACATGTCTAGGGAATATGAACTATATCTAAAGTGTTTTGAGCAATCTGAACTAGAGGGAAAACCTTCCCAAAGACGTCGCCACTGATCTAGGGAATATGAACTAGATGGGTCCTCTAGTGGGATAGTATGTAATTTGATGGTGGGAGATAAGCTTCAGGCACAATGGAAATTAAAATGGTACTTGCTGAAATAGTTTATTTATTTTGATGATTTAATTTTTTTTAATAATAAACATATACTATGAATATTTCAATAAATAGACATAACTTATTGTTCCAGTCCCGAGCTTAGGTTCACAATAACGATGAATCTATGAACCTTTAGATGGTTACGTTTGGCTGGAATCCACATATTCACCCCCAACGGTGGGCGTGTACCTACAAACAATCTGACGCTCAAGTCAGTGTTCGCTTTAGGTAGAGTCTAGATTTTGAATGAAGCATACATTCAATAGGGCTTATGTGATGCTTATATACTCTAAAAGATATGGTATTTGTCAGAACACCTCAAGGGAACACTTGGAGTATATAAGCATCACATCAACTCTATTGAAGGTATGCTTCTTAAAAAAACTAGACTCTACCTAAAGTGAACACTAACTTGAGCGTCAGATTGTTTGTAGGTGTGAATACGTGGATTCCGACCAAACACCACAATCTAAAGGTTCATAGATTTATCGTTGTTGTGAACCTCAGTTCTTGACTGGAACTCTAAGTTATGTCTATTTATTGAAATATTCATTGTATATATTTATGTTTATTATTCACAAAAATTAAATCATCAAAAATAGTCAAAGTAAATAAACTATTTCAGCAAGTACCATTTTCCAATGTGCCTGAAGCTCATCTCCAGCCACGGGGAAATGTTAGCAGTGCTTTCACCTTCATCAGAATAGCCCTAGAGCAATCAAACCAAAATCAAGCTAAAAGGCAAGTTATAATTCCAAGACATATCAACATACCGCAAAGCAACATAACAAGACAGGACCCTCAACCGAATCCAACCAGGTTCTAGATGAACGAGCTCCTTCTCAACATTTTCAACCACCTTCAACCGCAAGGAACTAGACTACCCAACATTTAAAGAAACAAGAGACAATTTCCCTAAAAATAGCTAAACAGATCCAACAAAGTGGGGTGGCGACGCCTCCCAATCACGCTACCTTTCCCCACCATGTGGTAACAAAACCAACAACGGCTGGGAAAGTGTAAGACGTGGTACTGGAAATGGTGGAAACAAAGGTGGAAGAAGATCTACCCCATACGACTCAAGTGAGAATGTCAGTAGCAGAAGACCATCTAAAGCGAGATTCCGAAGAGATCAAGCTTCGCCAAGATTCTGAAGTGACAGTGACATGTAGTTTACTTCTCAGAAGAGTCGGCTCCTAGGATCGACATTTTTGTCCTCTTGCTCAAGAACGTCAAAATCCTTGGACCTACTCCAAGCATTTTGTCTCTGTTGCATTAAATGCGCTTAGTAAGCATGCTCATCGTCAACGATGTTCATAGAGTTCATTTCTAAAAGAGCTACAACGGATCTTTCCAAGTACATCAAAGGATTTCTTTACTAAGGAAATGTTCTGATCAATTGAAGAAATAACTCAAACGTTCAAGTTATCTTTCAACGGATCTATCATGTTGGAAAAAGTCTTCATCAATGGCTCTATTAATTTCTCCTATTTATATGGGACTCTAAGCAACTTTGAAGACTTGCAAGATTACAAGAAAATCAACTACCGAACTCTCAAGCTCACAAACTTTGTGTAATATCTTGAAGCAAAACACTTAGATAAATTCTTACAAACTTTTGTGCCTTAGAATATCTAAGTTGTTTAGAAAAAACTTTGCGGTTATTGTAAGCTTACCACTCTTTGGAGTCTCAAGTGTAAGCAAAAACAAAATAATCTATATTAACTCTGATTGTAAAAGTCCTTAGTTATAAGGCAAAAGAAGTCTTAAGATCAATAGTATCATGAGCAAGGGAAGTCCTGGACTTGGTGTCTGAGCAACTTTAATCTTGCTGATTTTAGTGGATAAACTCTCAGGTGTGAGGGGACTGGATGTAACTCTGGTTAACGGCTAAATCAGTATAAAATTTCTTGTGTCATTCTCTTTCTCTCTATTTTTAACTTGTATTTCATACAAACTGTTTTATCGTTGAAAGAAGCTTTTAGAAATTAATAACATAATTGAGACCCCCTTTTCTTTTGTTTTTCTCACATTTCATCCAGATGAGCACATTGAGCATATTGATATCGCCCTTTACAATCATGAAGCATGGGGTGCTCTCAAATGCAAGCTTTTCGTCCCCACCCTCAAAGGATCAGCAATGACTTGGTTCTAGGGCTTGTCGAGTGGCTCAATCAAGTCCTGGGGAGACCTTTGCGAAAAATTCACTTCACACTTCGCTGCACAAAGACATCCACCTAAAACTCTTGCCTCCCTCAGCGCCTCCGTCCAAGGGAGGACAAAACCCTCTATGATTACATGGAACGCTTTACGAAGGAGCATATGACAAACTGAAGTTCTTTATCTTTGAAAAGGGCTTGAAGTCGTGCTCAGCCATACATCAATTACGAAGAAAAGTTGTTGATGGATAAGGTTGAGCAAGGTAAAGGTCCAAGCAAAAAAGAAGAGAAAGTAGAAAAACTAAAGAAAGGACTACACGGTAATTATTTCGAGTACACCTCTCTAAACACATCTAGAGAGCAAATTTTGCAAGAGTGTGCAAACATAAAATTCGTGAAAGCCAAGGTCAGATTCGATAGAGAGCTCAAAGAGTCATCAAGGACAGATATATAGGACAAATTACTGTAGAATCTATAAGAACATGGGCATGAAACGAAGGATTGCATTTAGTTGAAGATGTCATTGAAGAACTGATCAAAAGACAGAAACTGAATAAATACATGAAAGATGAAGGCTATCGTGGTGGACACAGAAGGAGAAAGAGGGACACGCCCAAGAGGCAATCACGTCATGATCAGTCACCCAAGAGCATATAAACTTTAGAATATAAGTAACAACTTAATGGTTTCTAATGCACCGAGAATATCTAATTGTATGGTGTTTACAACAAGAATTAACTATAATGATTCACCATAAAGCACAATATTAACGCAAAAATTGGAAGAATCCAACCTTAAAATCAAAATCAATTATATGTATAAACTTAATAAACGTGATAAAGCGAATAAAACCTGATTCACAGATGATGTGGAAGGTCGACGCATATGCTCAATGAAGAATCAACAATGAAATCAAAAGAACAGGAAATTCTACAATAATATTTTGGAAATATCTTTTACTGCCCAATAGATCCTCCAATTCCCTTAAATGTCAATTACTGAAAAATAAAAAATAAAAATGTAAACACAAAAAATCAAAATGTGTTAATTCAATCATCCACAAATAAATCAGTAAAACAAACAAAAAAAAAACTTGAAAACTAATTTTGTTCAGTTTAATTGTCTAGCTTAAACACCACATTTCATATCATTTTTCATTAATCAACATCAAACAAAGCATAAAAGAAATTAAATGAAGCTTATTAAAAATAACCTAGATTCTCTGATTGAAGTTGAAATGGTCGAAGTTCAAATAATCCAATACAAGCTCGAAATATCATAATTAACCTAGAAATATCCAAGATATGTATCAACGTATAATCATAAAAGAAAATATAAGAATCAACTTAGCATCAAATATGAGAATAGAAACCCTAAACATACCTCGGATTTAGAGGAATTCACGACAAAAAATTAGGGTGAGGGAGATTCGCAAATCGATAGAGAAATTAGTAGGGATCACTACAAGAAATATCATTTTTGGCAGCGACAAATGTTTGTCGCTGCCAAAAACGCAAAGTTGCTGCAAAAAATGTTTTTCGCAGCGAAAAAATTGTTGCTGCATGTCGCTGGCATAACTGCCGTTGCGAAAAGTTTTGCAAAGACAATTAATGTCGCTGCCGTAACTAGTGTTTTGCAGCAACAATTAATGTCGCTGGCATAATTAGTGTTATTTGGCAACGACAATTATTTTCGCTGACACAACTAGTGTTTTTTTGCAACAAAAATTATTATCGTTGGCATAACTGGTTTTTTTTGCAACAACAATTATTGTCGCTGGCAAAAAATGTATTTTTCGCAGCGAAAAAGTTATTTTTGTGAACGATATAAATTATTGTTATATCTTTTATATCTCAACAACAAAATTGTTGTAATAAATTAGACTTTCCAAATATAAATGTAATTATATATTTTTGTTATTTTTTATAAAAATTTAGTATCAATCACTTAATTTAAATTCTTTAACTAAGTTTTGTTTTTTCTTATCTTATTCTTTCAATTTTGCATATATCCTTTTCAACAAACTATAAATAATTAAATTAAAGTTTCTACAAACAATATAATTAAAAGATAAAACTTATATATATTATCCTAAATACAATTGTCTTATTCTCCTATAAAAAAGTGATACATGCTATTTATTCAACTAAAATTTTAATAATCGCTTGTAACTCCGTTAAACCATCCATTCGGTGAACAATAAAAAATTTTTTCCTTCCTTTTGTGATGCATTGTATAATACTACAACCGTTGAACAATTGGAATATCTCTCACTTGTTTAGTGAATCAAATGCATTCTTTTATCTCATTCTCTCACTCTGCTGCACAACAAGAATTGTGATTTAATTAAAACATTGACTATTAGACATTAAAGAAAGAAAAATAATAATAAATTGACTATATAAAAAATTGAGAATTAAGGGATAACAAGTGGAAGAGATAAGGGATAAAGTTTGTGAATATCTCCAACAAAATTAAACCTACAAATAAACATTAACCGAAGAGGAAATATGACGATCTTGAATCAATCCTCTAGCTATTTTTTTTTAAACAGCAAAACTTTATTATAACACATTCCAAGAGAATGAGTGAGCAAGATACAAAGAGTTATGGCAATATACAAAGTGGAAAAGCTTACAAACAATAGTAGTAAAATAAGCCCACCCCTGCAACAAATCCAAGTTGTCACGACACCAAAAACCAACGCCCACTAATCCCACCCAGCAAGAGATAAAAACAGCCCCCAAAACAACACTAGAGCCACACACCAACGACCACTCCACCAGCGACTTGACTCAAGAGGGATCTGAAAAATATTTAAAGTTTTAATTTATTTATGTAATGAAAATATACGATGAAGCTAACAAACCTGATAGTAGTTTGTCAATGTATTAGTTTGAATCTCAATGTCTCTTCAACTAAATAATTGTGTGTAGTTACTATGTTAATTTGACTTAAATATCTTTAACTAAATTTTGTTTTTTCTTATCTTTTTATTTCTATTTTGCATATATCTCTCAACAAACTATAAATAATTCAATTAAAGTATATCTACTAATAATTTATTAAACGGAACTACCGTAAAAAAACTTAATTTGTCCTTATCAAGTATAATAATATATGTAAAAATAGAAATAAAAAAAAAGATAATAATTTTGAATTAAAAGAAATTTACGCATAAAAATAGGAACGGAAACCACGATAAAAGATCAAGGCCGATTTAGGCATCGGAAAAAAAAATTAATTTTTTTAAAACCAAATTATTTTTCGTATGTTTTAAAATTAATTTTTTTTAAACCAAATTATTTTTCTTATGGTTTTTTGCTTTCTTATTTTATCCATTTATATTTATTGTGGAGAACTATACTTTTATATTGTACTCTACCTTGTTTAAAAAAAATATATATTGTATTCTACATTACCTCAAAAAAAAAATATTGTACTCTACTTGTTGTAGATATTTTTTTAACTTAAATAAAAAAAGATCATCTACGCTTGTACAAAAAAAAAATCTACTTGAAAAAAAAAGATCATTCATGCGTGTACCAAAACAAAAAAGAAAAAAAAAGATCATCTACACTATTATACAATTTATTTTCTATTCCTATTTTTTTATCAATTATTTTCTATTATTATGTTTACTTATCTAAAAATAATATAATTTATTTTAATAAATGAAGATATTAAGTAGCTTTTTACCCAAAAATTATTTTTATTTATTTTTGTAATATCAATTTTTTATTTTATTTTTTAAAAAAATAAAAAACCTTATTTTAATGTTTGTTTTAGACCACACAATGTGTTGGGCGGACCCTACAAAAAAAACGCATAAAAAATAGTAATTGTGTAGTTTCTCAACGATTTTACAAGGTTGTTGCAAAATAAACTATACTATTATCGGCAATAATAAGAGTATGATAATATTGCAAATCTTCTACCCTTAATTGTAATTTTCGCTCTAAAGATAAAATAAAAAAAAGATACAAAAAATAAAAATAGAAAGAAAAAAAAAATTAAGAGAAATCTACACATAAAAATAGGAACAAAAACCATGATAAAAGATACGCATAAAAAAAGTAATTGAGTGGTTTCCCAACGACTTTACAAGGTTGTTGTAAAAAAACTAAACTATTAGCAGCAACAATAATTATTGTTGTGATAACTAATTTTTTCCAACGATAACATAGTTGTTGAGAAAAAAACCAACTTATAACAACAACTTAAATAAGTTGTTGCTATATGTATGTTTTTGTCAACAATTTAAATGTCGCTGCGAAAAAGTCGCTGCGAAAAATGATATTTCTTGTAGTGGATCTAATTTCGATTTGAGATCGATTGGAATCGAAAATGATAGATGGAGATATTTCATAATGGCAAAAGCTAACATGTGCCCTTAAGGGCACATGATAAACAACTAAATAAAGAAATATTCTCCTCAAAACTTGTGCATTTAACTTTATAAAAGTCAAATCATTGCATTTTTCAATGGAATAATTCTACTTTAAGGTTCTTTAACATGTAAGGGCACATGTTAGCATGACCCTTTCATAATTGATAGATGATGGAGAGCAATTGGAATGGAATACAAGATGAAAACGAGCGATTGTTAGATGATGTGTTAGATGAAAATTTGATCAGATAGTAGTATAGGTTCTAGAAAAGATGAAAAGGGGATATCTGCAAAATTCTTTAACGTCCAAGCCAATATAAGTTTGAGTTAGCGGCGGGTTAGAATAAAACCTAGCTTGTAAGGTTGTGGCGTGGTTCTTATATAGGCCAATAGTTGTAATATTGGGTTGATGGACAATGTGGCAATGGGCTTGGCCCTGCCCAAAGTCTAGTCCACAAAAACTAACAATTACAAAATTAAAAATAACACAATTAAAAAGTAAAAATAAAGGTATTAATAGTAGTGATAAAAATAAAATTGTAGTTTAATAACTATTTAAAACTAAGGTTAAATAATCAATCGTTAGGGAGGATCACGGTTTAATCCCCCGCAACTATGATTGAGAGGGGGCTGAAACCATCACGTGAAAGTTTTAGACAAAATTAACTCAAAATTTAATAGAAAGTTAGAAAAAATTAACTCAAAATTTAATAAAAATCACAAACTTATGTTGATATCAATAACATAAAAATCAAATTGAAACTTTTAAAACATAAAGACCAACTTAAACCCGTGATTGGTCCGTTTGGCCTGACTTTTTTAAGTCTCGAAAGTTATCTCAAAGTTAAAAGTGAAAATAAGAGCTTTCAGAAAAAAGCTAAAGTTTTTTATAATAGTTGTTATTTTTAGCTTCAAAGTTATTTTTAAACTAAAAGTTATTTGGTAAAATATATTTTTTTTTAAAAAAACTTAAAAATATATCAATTCTAATTAAACTAGATTAATAACTAACTTAAAAAAACAAAGATAATAGCAAACTAAAGATTAATAACAAACTAAAAAAAAAGATGATAACAAACTAGATTAAACTAAATTTACTAAAGATAATAATAAATAAAAAAAGCTCTGAATTTTTTCTCAAAAGTAAGTTTCAACCTCTTATCTTAAAAGCTCTTTTTATTCAATTTTACACATTGAAAAAAAGTTGTTTCTTTTGGCTAAGAACTTTACTAAAAATGTGTTTAACCAAACTTCTCATTCTTAAGAGAATAAAAAACTAAAAAAAATTGGGTCAAACGGAGGTTATACTACTACGTAATAAGTAGATAATGAAACATTACCTTGATATATAAATGTAATATGAGAACTAGACTATGTACCAAAAAAAGACTAATTCTATGAGAATATAATCTAAATCTCTCATACACATGAGAACATCAATACATTATAAGAACGATTACAAATAAGAATTTACCAAGTCCGAGCCATAATTACTAAACATCATACAAAGTACAAATTACAGAAAATTACCAAAGAAAAATACAAATAAAAAGAGAACAACAAGCATAAGATATAAGATTATATAGAGAGAGAATGATGCATTTGGCAGATTCAATCCACTTGGAACATTGGCTTGGAGCTTCATTGTTGGGACTTGGAACTAACAATGTTAGTGATCTCAGTGTTAACCTCAACCACAGGATTTCCAAATAGATAATCAGGTTTAAGAGATTTCTTCATTAATTTAAAACATACCTTATACCTAACTTCTACATCAAAAGAATCTGGGAAATCTATACTCACGACCAAGCCATTAGAATTTGCTAAATCAAACAAAGAACTTGAAAAACAAGGAAACCAGTTAAACTTTATGGCACTAGTAGAACGAGCATTTATAATCGATGTTGATTCAAACCACACTAATACAGAATCTTCAAGATTTTTAGTGTCTCTTAATCTTATTGACACATAGAGACTTGGATGATTTTCATTACAAACCAAAGCTTGCATTTGAGATGATAGATTTTCAACCATAGCAAATTGTACTAACCCAATATGTAAAAACTGATATTTGCTTCGAAAATTTCTAATCTCATCTCTAGATAGCAAATATATATCTTTACTTTCCTTTATAGTAAGATTTCTCTCCATTGTTATAATTTTATAAGATTTTCTGAAGTTGAATGTTGATAGTAATGTTTGCTTATAAATGTTACCAGTTGGTATTTCCCCTATGCTTAGGTCTCTGTCATAGTTGAAATGAACAATGCTGTATTCATCTTCACCCGCCGCAGCAGCAGCAGCAGCATCAGCTTTGGTTTGAGGATCAACAAGAGATAAAGCAGCCATTAATATTATCACCAATGAGATCTGCTAAATGAGAGTACGTAGTAGGGTAAGGTAAGTTAATACTATACACAAAATAAGTTTGCATATATAAGGAGGCTAGGTTTACGTACTTACTTGGAAACAGAAAGGTTTTTCTTCTTGCGGTTGATACTTGATAATGATAAATCCAAGGCTTTGCGTATGTTTGGACGCGTTTCTGCACAACAAACGCGCGTTTCAGTCTCTCAAACGCAAATGCTCAATGAAGAATCAACAATGAAATCAAAAGAACAGGAAATTCTACAATAATATTTTGGAAATATCTTTTACTGCCCAATAGATCCTCCAATTCCCTTAAATGTCAATTACTGAAAAATAAAAAATAAAAATGTAAACACAAAAAATCAAAATGTGTTAATTCAATCATCCACAAATAAATCAGTAAAACAAACAAAAAAAAACTTGAAAACTAATTTTGTTCAGTTTAATTGTCTAGCTTAAACATCACATTTCATATCATTTTTCATTAATCAACATCAAACAAAGCATAAAAGAAATTAAATGAAGCTTATTAAAAATAACCTAGATTCTCTGATTGAAGTTGAAATATGGTCGAAGTTCAAATAATCCAATACAAGCTCGAAATATCATAATTAACCTAGAAATATCCAAGATATGTATCAACGTATAATCATAAAAGAAAATATAAGAATCAACTTAGCATCAAATATGAGAATAAAAACCCTAAACATACCTCAGATTTAGAGGGATTCCACGACAAAAAATTAGGGTGAGGGAAGATTCGCAAATCGATAGAGAAATTAGTAGGGGTCTAATTTCGATTTGAGATCGATTGGAATCGAAAATGATAGATGGAGATATTTCATAATTGATAGATGATGGAGAGCAATTGGAATGGAATACAAGATGAAAACGAGCGATTGTTAGATGATGTGTTAGATGAAAATTTGATCAGATAGTAGTATAGGTTCTAGAAAAGATGAAAAGGGGATATCTGCAAAATTCTTTAACGTCCAAGCCAATATAAGTTTGAGTTAGCGGCGGGTTAGAATAAAACCTAGCTTGTAAGGTTGTGGCGTGGTTCTTATATAGGCCAATAGTTGTAATATTGGGTTGATGGACAATGTGGCAATGGGCTTGGCCCTGCCCAAAGTCTAGTCCACAAAAACTAACAATTACAAAATTAAAAATAACACAATTAAAAAGTAAAAATAAAGGTATTAATAGTAGTGATAAAAATAAAATTGTAGTTTAATAACTATTTAAAACTAAGGTTAAATTCAATCGTTAGGAGGATCACGGTTCAATCCCCTACAACTGTGATCGAGAGGGGGCTAGAACCATCACGTGAAAGTTTTAAACAAAATTAACTCAAAATTTAACAGAAAGTTAGAAAAAATTAACTCAAAATTTAATAAAAATCACAAACTTATGTTGATATCAATAACATAAAAAATCAAATTGAAACTTTTAAAACATAAAGACCAACTTAAACCCGTGATTGGTCCGTTTGGCCTGACTTTTTTAAGTCTCGGAAGTTATCTCAAAGTTAAAAGTGAAAATAAGAGCTTTCAGAAAAAAGCTAAAGTTTTTTATAATAGTTGTTATTTTTAGCTTCAAAGTTATTTTTAAACTAAAAGTTGTTTGGTAAAATATATTTTTTTTAAAAAAAACTTAAAAATATATCAATTCTAATTAAATTATCTTTCCTAATATAATTTGATAGGTTTTTAGTTAGGATAAAAGTGTTGGGTTTTTCTCTTCTAAAATATATTCTCAAGATCTTTTCTTGTTTTATGTCAAGTTCAGATCGGCTCAGATGCTCTCCCTTTCAGAAGTGCTTTCAGAGATGTCATTTTTCGGCAAAGATGGGATTCAAGCATCAATAAAACTACAGGAGTCAACCGCATCAATCTTGAACCAGAAGGTAACATTTTGCAAATTACTTGTTTAGCCTATTGTTTGGGCTTATATAGTGTGTAGAGTATCTGTTTATTCTTTTGCTGATAGCTCATGCGTTTTTACTTCCGATGACCAGCGGAGTCCATTCTCATCCAATTCAAAGTTTTCTGCCCCAATATTATCAGTGAGGCCTACTTATGATGGTTAGAAAGTATGCTTATAGCCTCAATTTAATGAATATATCAAATGTGACATGGTTTAAAAATGTATAGTTTAGGTTGAATTTTTTAAGTATGATAAATATCATTTATAAGTATAACATGCATATTTGCTTCATTTTCCAGTAATAAGATGTAATCAGCGTATATTATGCACATTGAATTTAGCTTTTTTCGATTTTTTAATGGATGATAATGAATTTATAATTAGATTGGTTTTGGGCATGATCGTAATTGGTATTTTACATTTATAATTTTTTTTTACTAAAATGCTTGAATTTTGCTGCGAAATCGCTAGGAATTTGTAGCTAGAAATTTATTGCAAAATAGTCGTGACAATGTCCTAGCGATTTAGTTAGGAAATATATAGTTTTCAACAATATTTAACTATGTATTAATTGGGAATCAACTAAGATTTTCTATATATTAGTTGCAGATTAGCTAGGAAAAATTTTGGTGGATAATTTGCCGCCCAATCCATGCTAGGACCTATACGACAGCTAATTCACAACGAATCTGTAGCTAACTCTGTTTTACTAGCGATTAGCTACGAATTAGCTACAGATTGTGTCATAGCAAATCCCAGATTTTCTTGTAGTGTAATTTGCTTATAAATATGACCAGTGAATATTTTCTTTATATTACCGTTGTTGGGATATTTGAAGTGAACAATACCATACTCATTTTCTTCCACATCAATTTTGTCCTCAAGAGTAGCCATTGCAAAGATGAAATCTGTTAGAAGAGTGTTGTCATTCATCAATTAACAAATCAAAGGCTCATTGTTAAATATTACATACATTATGAGTTTGTTAAAATATTTACAACACTTGATTTTCTAATACTTAATATTTTATTCATTTTAAAGGAGTGTGTCTTTGCTATAAAAGTAAATTTATTGAAATTACGAATGTAATTTTGCAAAATTTAAACCTAATGCTTTTGTAAATTAAATCGGAACGACCCGCTGTAATTTTAAAAAACCCACCAAAAAAAAACCCCACTCACAAAACATACACATGGAAAGATTAAGGAATAAATAGAATATACTATAATATATAGTGGAAAAATATTGTCATGTGAATCCAGAAATTAAGTTAAAAGATCATGGTTTTTCAAAGAAAACAAAAGTATAAAGATCAAGCTAGGAAGTAGAAAAGGAGCTCTAAAGATTGAAGAGTTTAAAACATCCAACAAAAACATATATATCCTTTTCAACTAAAGAGAAAGAAAAATGAAATAAAATAATGTATTAGTGGAAAACAAATTTGTTTATGTAAATGCTTACTTGGAACTTGGTAGCAAGAAGAATTTCCTTATCGATCCAAGGCTTGATAGGAGGAAATGTAGTGAAACAAGCTAAGGCTATGTTTGGTTGCACGTTGAAGAGCCATAAATGCACGTCTGAATGACCCGGCCACGATTTTTCTGTTTTCTAGATGTTTGGCAAAATTGTAGAGAATCGATTTTACTTCCCCAAACGCGAGTCTAGATGAAGCAACTATTTGGAGCTTTTACGGTGGCTAAAATCGATTTTGAAGAAATTGAATGTGTGTGTGGCATGCATATTTTCCATCTTCCACTACTGCCCTTCATATCCCATGTTCTGTGTGCGGCGCTGGTTTTGCTGATCTTGTTATACCTTAGGTTGAAGACAAGTATAATTGGGCTTGCTCTTTTTGCCACCCGGCCCAATTAAATTCATCTTTTATGTTGGTTTTTTTTTTTTTTTTGTGGCCGATGGAAAAGAATTTGTTCTCACCTTATCTATTTTTGTTTTTTATTTTTTTAAACAAAAAAATGGGTAGTTTTTAAAAGAAGTATTTGATTGACAAACAAATGTTTTAATTCAATATCCATTTTAAGTTTTTTACTTCCTCTAAAAAAAATTCTTAAAAACAATTATAAAATATCATAAAAGGATAGTTTGGTCATTACACTTATAAAATCAATTTTGATTCAAACTATCCAAACAACATCAATTCATAAGAATCACTTTTATATAAATATATCCAAACATAAATCAATTCTGTCAAACTCACTTTTAACTAAAATCAATTCTGTCAAACTCAATTTTACTAAAATCAATTCTACTCACCACCAAACCAAACACACACTAAGACTCTAAGAGTATAATGAAATATGAAAAAATAGTAGTAGTTAAGTAGAGTGTAGATATAGGAGTATGTCATCATTTGAGGAGGAGTACGAAAGACAAGCTATATTGTACTAGATTCGATTCTATGTTTACCTGCTTTCAACTGAGGACAAGTTATAGATTCGCAGCTACGTTTTTCTACTTTCAGATGAAGTGACCGGTGTTTATTTTTCAAAGAAATAGCAAATGAACTATTCGACCATCTTCACAATTACTCTCTCCGTTCCTTTTTATAACAAACAGTTTGAAAAAATTACACATACCAAAAATATACATTGTAAAAAGTTCTTTTCATTTAATACTCTTATAAATTTAAACTTATTTCATTTATACCCTTATTTAATTTCTTTAAATTCAATTAATTTATTTATTTTTAATATTCTCTTTCATAATAAATAAAGGCATAAGTTAAATTTAACATTTAAAACATTTGAAAATTAGTCAAAGTTTATTATAAAAATAAACAAAAAAAATTTCACTTTTGTTTCTTATAAAAAGGAACGGAGGGAGTATTAATGTTCAACTTTAATCATTAGTATTTTTAATTATTTATTATTCAAAATTATAAAAATTGTATATTGTAAAAATACTCGTTGAGATAAATCCATTAAGAAAAAAAACATTATCATAACATATATGAATAGTACACAAAGTCAAAATTATGTCATTTATTTTGGGACGAATGAAGTATTAAAAATGTTGGGCCGCGAGGGCGAGCTTTGCTAGATTGGATCGACATATTGGACATTAAGCAATCTTACAAGTGACTCTAGCACCACATATTCACTTAAAACTTTAATGCATTGAGTTACGGGCTCTCTCGCTTATAAAGTGTTTAATCTCTACTCTTCCAACTAATATGAGACTTTTTATTCACACTTTATATCTCAACAAAAAAATTCAGACACATAAAATGGATGTTTGAAGTTCGATAGCATCTAGCTTAATTAACAATTTCAATAATTTTATCGATTGAGTTAAAATATGTATACAAGTTATCGGTGTTTGATTCCTTTGTTAAATTGAATATAAGCGGATTCCTTTATTAAATTGCATACTAACCGTTTACGATGATGAGAGCTTAATTCATTAAGCATCCTGGTGCCGAGTCTCAAACCAAGTACCTATAGATTGAAGAATAATCTCATAACTAAGTGATCTCTCAAAAAATAGGTTGACCAGTTAAATATTAATGGTGTATTTGTTTTGAAGGAAAGAAGGTGTGAGAGAAAAAAATTGTGGAAATTGAAGAATGAACTTGAACTAAATTTTGATACAAATTCATTCGTCGATTTATACAGTTTTCTTTTCTCTCACTTTATTTTCCTCGTACCAAACACACCCTAATAATATTTGTAACTAATTTAAATCTTCAAATATATTTCTGCTCAACAAATTTAATCCATAATAAAATTATAAATTTATGCATTTAACAATTAAGGTGACAACACCTCACACATTCTTAATTTCGTACCAAAACGTTAATGATGCATCACAAAGCTTCTAGAAACTAGTGAAAAGACGAAACTACCCTTACCTAAGATGATTTCGAAATTCACGAAGATGAAAACAAGTGAAGCATCATACAGCTCATTCAATAATTGTTCAACCTTCATACTCGAAAGCTTTCTCCGGAATTTCCTCGTCCATATCGGAGATTGCCATTCCTTTTCCCGGCGATCTCACCAATCATGAGTACCGGCGAGCTCCTCGATATCCAACCGGAAGAACTACAGTTTCCTTGTAAGACACAAAAATGCCTTTTCGATTTCAAATCAATCTCTTTTTTTTTTTTAGTTTTCTTTAACATGCAATTTTCAATTTTCAATTTTTAACCATTTTTGTGTTTATGTTTGTATGAATTAGTTGAATTGAGGAAGCAGATCTCTTGTTCTCTACAGTTGTCTAACAAGACCGACAACTATGTGGCTTTTAAGGTTTTATTCTTACCCTTTGTTTTGAATTTGATTTGATTCACTTGTTTTTAATTTAGGGTATGTTTGAATGGAGTGCATGTGAGATTTCTATAGAATTGAAAGAATAACTTGATAAAGAGACTAAACAATCATATTGGCTCACAAACGTGTATGAAGCACGGAGACTCTTGGGATTAGGCGTGTTCGACGCTGACACATGTGATTATATTACATTGAATAATGTCAATTTCCCAAATTATTATTGGTAGTGTCGTGTCTGGTGTCTGTGTTTGTGTCCGTGCTTCATAGTGAGACGGTTTTATTGTAATTTGATGTGCCAAATTGACTACTCAAGTACATATTTAAGGATCAAACGAGAGACACAATCGAGAGAATGCTTTTCTACATTTGGTGAATTTTGGGACTATAGCTGTAACGTCTGACACATTCAATGACCAAAATGACTATTTATTTGTTAAATGATCACATGACATTTCAATCGCACATTTTAGAAGCATTTTATAGCTTCCTTAGTTTAGAAAAGAAAAATAAGTTATTCCCTCTCCTCCAAAATTCATTGATCCAAACATACCCTTAAGGTTTGTTTTTGGGGCAATATGGGATTTTAATATGCGGGTTTTGTTTCTTTTTGTGATTGGGATTTGAATTTGGTGGTGGATTGATGGTGCAGGTTAAGACTACAAATCCGAAGAAGTATTGTGTTAGGCCTAACAGTGGGGTTGTTTTGCCGAGGTCTACATGTGATGTTATAGGTTTCTTTCTCATACCCTTTTATATCTTCAGTTCCTTCACCATTCTTTGCATACGTATTAACTCTGCCAGTGTCTTGTTCATTCATTAGTAACAATGCAAGCGCAAAAGGAAGCACCTTCTGACATGCAATGCAAGGACAAGTTTCTCCTTCAAAGCGTGATTGCAAGTCCTGGAACTACCACAAAAGATATTAATCCTGAAATGGTAATTATTCTGTAAATAAAGATAATGTTTGTTGATGGAATCAATAACATTGCATGTGATCACTTACCGATGCTCTTTATTTGCATGCAGTTTAGTAGAGAGGCTGGCCACAATGTTGTTGAGAACAAGTTGAGGGTTGTTTATGTTGCTCCTCCTGGACCACCGTCTCCTGTTCGAGAAGGCTCTGACGAGGAGTCTTCACCTGATTCTGTATCGGAAAACGGACATTCAAATGTTACTGAATTCACAGCTGTGAGTAATCATTGATTTCGTTTGTATTTTCAAAGGATGATTCTCTACCTTGTTATTTTAGTTGTTTGTTGTACTAACCATGCATTGTATTATAGGCTTCAAGAACTTTCAACGAGCGGGATGAATCTCAGGGTGCTACGTTTGAGGTAATGTGTTTAAATTACATCTTTGATTTGTTATTTGGTTCCTGTTGGTAAAATTCAAAGCGGCTCATGGTGATTAAGGTTTTAACTGTGACTTGTGCTAAGCAAAAATTTATATTGTGTGCATGACTTAGGTTCTATGATTATGCGGTATGGTATACTCTAATATGCTTAGATTGATTGTATTGTTAATGACATTAGCTTTCTCTATGGTTCATAGGGTAGTTAATTGGTTTAGTAGTTACTGGTCAGGTTGTTTATGAACCAATATAAATAATAGTTCATGCTGGAACTTGTATGCTTTACAAATTTGTTCTTGGTTTGAGAAGATCTACAAGACTGCCATCATGCCATGCTATCATGTCATTGATTATGCCTTTGTTACAAGTTTCTACAACTTACAAGTTAAAGTTAAGATCAAGTTTGCACATCGTGTCATAGATATATCAGACCATTCTTTTAGGAAGTTGAAAACTCCTTTGAAATGTTTTTTGACTGATCTCGTTTGAAATGCTTTAGGAACACAAAGTTTGTGAGTTCTCTAGCTGTAGTATTCTCATTATATTAGTTGGCTGTATGACGGAGCATTACATTTATTGTGAATGTACTCCCTCTGTTCCTAAATATAAGCACCCATTTGACAAAAAAATTGTCCCTAAATATAATAATAGTTTTCTCTTTTCCGACCAAGGTTCAAAATCCTAGTTTTTGTCTTTGGATTCATCCACTGTAAAGTCTAATCCTAGTTTATTTTTCAGTTTGGGTTTTGGGTGTCCAATTCTGCTCCTGAAACCCTAGCCATCATATTTGTCAGAATCATGCATACAGCCATTATATATAAAATTCAGAGCTCTTATTATTCTCTCTTTCTCTTCCTTTTACCTAAAATCTCATACATTCAACAGTTTCATTATTTTTTACATTAATAATTGTATTTGTATCTCTGTGTATTAACCAGAAAAAATTGTTCTTATTTGATTTCTTAATATTTTAGTCAACGGCTCATATTTCAAAAGTGACTGAGGAGAGAAATTCTGCTATCGACCAACAGAGAAGGCTTCAGCAAGAACTGGTATGTAATCAATACAAATATATATATATATATATATATATATATATATATCTTTGAAGCTTGCCGACAAACTTATAAGTAGTTATCTTTAAAATCTTCATAGGCGCTCTAGATGGTTTATTATGTGTAAATTATGGCCTTTCTGCTTATTGTTTTAAACAACTGTACTCTGTAGTATAAGGTATAGAATGGTAATTGCTTTCAACGTTTCTGTTATGTTAGTGTTTTATGTTATATTGTCATTGGTATAGCCGGGATTCTATATTGAACTTGAAGTGGAGTTACAGTGTTCACATTAATGAAGAGTATTTTGATAGAAATTGGATTAAATTAAAATATTGAAGAGAATGGTGTTTATTGATTGAAAGTTGAAACGAACTAGCAGTGCTCAAGACCCGGTCCGTCCATAGACCCAGCCTAGCCTAAGCTCTTTAGAACGGGTTTGACGGGTCCCACAAAAAAATAGCTACAGCCTACAGGTTGTTAAGGGTGGCATTTTGTGGTTTGATTTCGGGTCAGGGTCAAGGATTGTTCTGCCTTAAAGCTATCTGGCTTGTCCTATATATACATATAAATTGAATATATCCATTTATTTTACCTTATGGTTGCCATTTTTTGCATTCACTATTTAAAGTTTGATCTCTCTTTTACGTATATGTCTTTTAATATTTTAAACCACTTACAAAACAAAAGAGACTCTCTCAATCCCTCCTATTCTTATAGCCTCTCATCTCATCTTACAAAGCCTTACTAACTTATTTATTCACCCTCTCAAGGTGAAAGTTAGGTAAGAAAAAAGTATGATTCAGTACACCAGCCTCAAAATGTCACCTCAGCCTAGCTCTCTCTCTCTCTCTCTCCCCCCCCTTCCCCCTCCCTCTCCCTCTCCCTCTCTCTCTCTTGATGTTAGCTGATGTTTTGGAATAGTAACACACCCCTCTTCATTCTCATTTCTATATTTGATATGACTTCATGGTGGAGCAGCTATTGTCATGGCCGCTTGCTATAAGAGTTAGGATCCTCTCCATTTTTTGCTTTCTCCATTTTTGCCATACTATAGTTTTGAGAATATGAATGTAATGATGTGACATTTGGTGGACCCAAAAATTTAATACATATTATAAAACTCTTCAAAACTATAGTAATGGAGAGGAAAAATGGAGAATAAAAATGGAAAGGATCCTAACTCTGGCTATCATGCTTGATGTCGCTCACAAGTTCTGCAGTTGTGGGACTAGAACCGTCCCTACTCTCCTGGCCGCTTGTCTATCATGGCCACTTGGCTATTATGCTTGTCACACACTCACACTCTTGATTATAATATATTCTCCCCTTTCATTTGTGTTTTTGACAATAAAGCACATCTCTCCAAACTGCTGTCACGTGTCAGACATGTCTCATACATTGACACTTCTTGGACACACATCAAACTATATATATTCAGTTTATATACCTCTGACACGACTTGGACATGTACCAAGAGAACGAACGGCTGCATATGTGTGATTTGCTGTGAGGAGAACGAACAACTTGGACACATAATCCTTATTCATTGAAATGTGAAATCATATATCTCTTACTCTCGTTTTTAGGCTGATTATTGTAAGACTTAGCTAACCAGTAAGTTGCTTAGTAGTCCAATGTGTTTATTTGGAAGAATAACATATCAGTAAGTGTTAAGTGATTGACCATACTGTAAATAATTATAAAATTTGTTTCTCAAGAAATATGATGGATTGATGTTGGATCTTTTGCACACAGGAGCTCTTGAGGCGCCAAGTCAGTAGAAACCGTGGTGGAATATCGATTACATATGTTCTTCTTGTTGCGGTGATTGGCTTCATTTTGGGATACTTCTTGAAGAGGACATAACTTATGTGATCTCCGGAAACTGCACTAAAATAATGTGAGTGAGCAGCAAAAACTGTTTATTTGTATTATTATTGGTGCGTTATGCTTCTAGAAATTTGGATTGACGTAATAGATAGTTTGTTCTTTTAAGCAGACTCTGATGAAATTTCTATTTCGAGAACCTTGTTATTTGATTTTCATACCATCAGATGACTCAGCATGTAGATTTTAAATTCTTTTTAAATATGATTTTTGAGTTTATAATCGGAGCCATACATTCTTGTTCGAATGGTCACGGTTCACGTGACTGTACGCAATTCAAGTCATGGAACCAGCGCATCTTTGTGCAATTGTTACACTTTGATAAAATTGATTAAGAAATAGCCTAAGCTTACAAATATTTGTTAAAATTGCAACTTTTTAATTTATCTTTGATAGGATATATTTTTAACTTTTTAAGTTACATAACCTTAATTTTGAGTTTGTCAAGTGCTAACCTAAAATCAAGATTTTATTTCATCTGCTCCACATCTCCAAAATCAAATAATAATATTATGGAAGAAAATATAGAGAACACATTTATTGAAATACACATCTCACATTTTACATTATGGAGTTGCTATTTTACTATATTCATAAATTTCTAGAAACTACAGAGCTTGCAATTGATTAACTTTTAACCCTAAATATAATGCCAGCTTGTGACATGCAGTATGCATCTTGAATCATACACACCCATATGTAATATAAATTTATATACAACTATACATGTATGGATATAAAGAAAACACATTAATTATGCAAGATACATATTTCCTTGAAAAAAGAATATTGCTTCTATAAATTTAATAGACAACTTTCTGGCACCAATGTTCCAGTGCTCGTCCCACCAATGTTCTTGCAGGATGAAGTAGCAGCTTTGGTTTTGTAATTTAAGTTTATATCTTCCAATTTGATCCCTTGGCATGGAGTACTTGGGCTGCAATCAAATGTTACTGCCTCTTTTGTTGCTGAACTTCCATGAATGTTCTTATAAGTAACTTGGCTTATCTTAATTCCTGAAGTCTGTTAAATAATAAATTAACATATTTATCTATCCAATAAGGTCCAACATCTCTAAAGTGAGTAACACCATTATATACATAACAAAAAATAGGTGTAAACTATTAATCATTAATTTTCTCATTTTATTAATTATTTACTTTAGGGAAACAAAAGCCACATGCTAAGTAGCACCATAATGTGACACAAATGGTAGATGTTTTCGTTGCTTAACCATTTGGTTTAGAGTTCAGTTTCTGGCCAGTGCATATACAAAAATATAGGTGAGACATAAATTATCCCTTGAAGAATTGGAGATAAGAGTTAATTTATCTATCAACCAATGAGAACTAGACACGAGTAAATTAGCAAGAGGAACCCAAAAACAAACTTTTACTCTTTGTAAATTTGATTATGTGGCTAATTTTTATTGGTTGTTGAGTAAACTACTCATAATTCTTCAAGGATAATCTAGAAAAAGTCAAAAAAGTATAATTAGGATGTCAACACCTTAAATAAATTTTAGCTATATGGAGAAATTGTATGTGTGAATACTTTGTTTTACCAAATAAAATCCACATGCAAATTAAGTTGAATGTTAAATTTAATTTAGCTGAATATTAGTGTAGGGAATATAATCATGTTAGGTTGGATTATTGATGATTACCTGACCAGGACAACCTTGATTGTTGGGACAGTAATTTTGATCAATAATGATGGGATTCTCAACATTGTTCATTACAATGTTTTGAAACAGAACATTCCTAACAAACCCGTTGCTGGGCCTGGCCCATGATTTTATCCTAACCCCATTGTCTGATCCATAGAAGATGGCATTCGTTAGCGTCACATTTTCCACACCTTTTTCGTCTATATCTTTTGGCCTAAACTTCCAATGCTGTATCAAACACAAATATTTTTACACTGTCAATTAATTATAACTATCAAAATAATTTAATTTTAATCACAATTATTATTAAAGTTGTACATATGAGTGGACGAGTGGTTGTAATTTATTGACAATGTAATTTTGTTACAATAGTTTATGAAATTTAATCTCAATTTTGAATTGCAAACATTTTGGAGTATAATAATTCTATACATTGACATTATAAAAACATTCCACACATATTCAGTCACATTTCACAATTATGTTTCATAAAAGTAGAACCTATTTTGTATTTGTTAACTATAATAAAAAAAATTAAAATCATTTATTAAAAATAATTTTTGATAGAAGCAAGTAGCAACTCAAAAGAACTTCTCATTTGAAAAAAAAAAAGCATTTATCTAAATTACAAAGCATGCCATATGTACCAAAAAAAAATTACAAAGCATGCATATATTTGTCATTTAGGTTGTTGAATGTGTCTTTACTTAGCTAATTTAATCATCAATATGTATTTTGTTAATTAATTTAGTCTATAAAATTATTGATAAAAGAATTCTTACTAATATATTTAGAAACTATTGTAACAACATGTCATATTTAGAGACCAAAATAACTTGTTACTTTAATTTATTATTAAAGATATATTGATACTGACCTTACACCATGGCCAGGACCACATTTTATGTTTGACATGAAAAGATTGTAAGTGGCATCACCAATAGATATGCAATCATCCCCTGTTTGCATTGTACATCCATTTATGGTAACCCCATTTGAGTATTGAACATGAATGCCATCAGTGTTTGGACTCTTGTCTGGTGCAATAAGCCTTACATTTCTTACAATAACATTGTTGCATGTGTTGATAACTAGGTGACTTAGTTGGCTGTTAATTGAAGTAATGCCACTAACCACTAGGTTATTTACCCAGTTGAATGTCATTGTCTGCAATTATAAAAAACATAAAAAATTGTCACTTAAGGAAAAAAAAAATACCATCTCTCTATTTAATGATTTTTTTCATAAAATATTTATAAATTAATATAAATTTTATTTTTTAATGACTCTTTTATTCTTATGGAATAAGTTCTCATAAAGAATACTTTTGAAAATGCACTTATCTTTGCTTATAATCAAAATAAGAGATTTTCGGATAACAATTTTGGGTCCTTTTATCAGAGGGTTGATGAAGATGGTAACAATTTATTTTTTTTATTTAGATTGTCTGCAGTCACACAGTTATATATCTCAACCATTTAGTAAAGATCAAACTTCTTCAAGATACAAGTATAAGATCTTTATCCAATGATCGAGATTACTCAACTTCTATGGAACGAGTCCGAAATACACAATTTTAGTGTGACAAATAAAATGCATGAAATTGAAATGCAAGTTTAAAACATACCCTAGCTCCGACTGGGCAATTCTTTCCAGATCTCCTACAATCCCAAAATCCAGCTCCTTTAGCATCCAATTTCCCACCAGAAACAACAAGATTATCAACATGATTAAACAAAATCCAAAACCCTGAATTTCCAATAACCTTGTAATCTTCAGAAGCCACAAGAGTTCCACCATTGAGGAATGTCACCTTACTCTTACATGGCCCTCTAAAATTAATGGCATTCAACAAGTACCTCCCTTTTGGCACATAAATTGTGGCAGGAACTAAGCTATCACATGCTGATTTCCAAGCATTTAAAAATGATTCAGTTGAATCAGTTTTTCCATCTGGTTTTGCTCCAAATTTAATTACATTGTAAGTAGTACTTGGAGCTGCATTTGATGAACTTATTATGGTAATGTATAAGATACATGAAATTACCAAAATATACTTCGTACCAATAATGCAATCCATTTTACTTGATCTTTGTTATATGCTTCCAAAATTATATAATTTCGACAACACTCGATTGGACTAAGAAATTTTGTAAGAAATTTCGGTATGAAAATGTCGGTTTTCTAGTAATGTATTATGGTTTTTGTGTGTTTGTTAGTTGGTAGTTGATATAGAACTAATAAGATGGTAGTTGAAACCGTTAGAATGGTACAATTATATATATTGTTGGATAAGTGCTTAATTTAATGTTTGCTTCAATAAATTGAAAGTCAACTAAACATATTTTATGAGTTATTAGCCGCAAAAGTCAAAATATGAATGTATCTTATGTAATTGCTTTGAGATAAATAAAATCATTTTCACAAAATAAGGTGATAGAAGATGAACATACATGTGATAAGCCGATTACTTGATTAACTAAAAGGGTTTAATTAGCTTAGGAAAAAATTCATCTCTACTTAACCATAATAGAAAACTTGAAATTGTACCAAAACATATAAGTACCACATGAAGTGATATCGTACATTGAATGAACCATAAAATTAGTTAATATTGTTATGTAGTATAAATAAAGACAAAGATAACGTAAGGAAAATAGGGGATTATTTAAGCACTACATAATGTATTGGTTATGTGCATGATACTCTATAATATGTAGTTGAATTTTAGAGAGTGATGTTTTAAGTTTTGAGAATGAAAATTTCCTAAGTTGTTGCAAACATGACCGTACTAGTACGTATATAATTGGCCACATTGCGTGGAGTTTGCTATAGGTGTGCGCAGTCAAGTTTGCTTGTGCCACAAAATTTGAATGTTTGTGGTGAGTAATGTATATTCACGGGGGATGTGTCATGACACCCCCTCAAAATTTTATCATTTTTAGTGCATATATATTCTACAGAGGATCACATGGTTTATCGTGGAAATTATAACGATATGACCCTTTTTCTCGTGCACTCTTCTGACTTGCTTTTGATGACTGGGACAAAGGTGTATCTTGATGCAAGGACTTGGGGCTGGAAATGAGTCTAGCTGAGTCGAATTCGTCTGAGTTCGATTCGACTCGTCAAAAATTGGTTCAGCTTGAAACTCGGCTCAATTGTAACACGGACTCTTTTTTCAGCTCAAGTTCAGCTCGTTTAAAGTTCACGAACAGTTCGGTTCGGTTCGTTAGGTTCAACTCGTTAAGTTAAATTACATGATTCTAAAGTCAATATTTTTTGTCAAAATTTGATCTTTAGTCTTTTAAACCATTTTTTTTTAAAAAAAAAAGACAAATATTAAATTAAAATAAAATTCATCCTAAGTGTATAATGGATAAACACATACAAAATTCAAACCGGCATAAACCGATACAAGTAATAAAACTATAAATTAAAAATCAACAAAATTCCACAATTATTCTCAAAATATTCTTGCAATTCCATACTCCAATAGGTTTCCCCTTCAAGATAAAATTGCATCACTTAAAAATATTTGAGAATTTATATATATATATATATATATATATATATATATATATATATATATATATAACCGAGCTAGTTCATGAGTCAAACGAGTCGAACTATATATAGTTTGTGTTCAGCTTATTTATTTAACGAACTTAATTTTTAACTCAAGTTCAGCTCATTTGGTTCATGAACCAAGTTCACGAGTCAAATATCGAATCGAGCTTTGAACTATTCACGAGTTAGCTCGGGTCATTGCCAGCCCTACAAGGACTCCATATGCATGCTTAAAAAAAAGGTGACCACTTAGTAGAACGCTTCTCCAGACTATAATGTCCCCTCTTTGTGGCACCTTTAGTGTTGCCTTGCTTGAAGTTGGACACATCAACGTTGTTTCAGGGCAGACAAATTGACGAAATTGCTCTTTCATTTGTACTTGCATGTTGTAGTCTGCAGCATTAAATCTTGCTTGTTGTGGATAAAGAAAGATGTTAAAAATTTTAATAAATATTAATAATTGTTGATGTGTTTGAAATTTTAATAAGAATTAATAAATTTTGCAGTATAAGAAATTTTAATGAAAAATAATATTTTATACCTAAATTACGACCAAATAGTTGCTTCCTTAGGAGCGATTTTATCTTGAAAGGTCTTGAGTGTCTAACAATATTGTTATTCTATTGAATATCTGAAGAAATGAATTTAATAAGCGTTGTTAAAACATAAATTTTCCATGCCTTCTTGAGATCATGTGGCTGTAAGGTGGTGGGCAAGGTATCTTGATCTTCACTAAATCTCATTTCATTCCACCAAGAATTTTTCCTTGTTGGCCACCACGGTGGTTGAACGCCTCTTTCCAATGGATATCTCCTTTGTGGTGGTTCACAATGTTGCATTAATGATAATAAAAGTGAACCTAATATTGTGTCAGAAAGTTTAGGCAGTGAATAAGGTGTTGTTGGTTCACCCTTCAACAAATCATTCATTGTTGAAATTATATTTTCATCTTCATACTTTGCAATTGTTGCAGGACCGTTTTTGTCAAATTTTACTTTTTCTTTCCACCAAACTCTTAGATTTTATAATGAACCACTAACTGGTCTGTCATTTTTTGGTATTATTCCATAGATGAAGCCTTGAATATCATATTCTTCCGTCATTCTTAAAATATTAAAGATGATGGAAGAATGTGATATTTGTGGGTTAATCTATGGAATAGTACCTAAAAATAGCAAACCAGTGAGTGGCTCATCAAAAAATTGTTGGTGGAAAGAGAAAGTGAAATTTGACCTAAACGGTTCTATAGAAAATTCAGTGTGAAGAAGAAAATTTACCTTAAAAAATTAATGATATTATTAAGGGTGAATCAGCAACACCTTACTAATTGCATGAACTATTTGACACAATATTAGGTATTAATTTTTATCATCATCAGTGCAACATTATGAACCACCGCAAAGGAAATATCCGTTGGAAAGAGGCGTTCAACTACCATGGTGGCCAACAAGAAAAGAATCTTGGTGGAATGAAATGGTATTAATTGAATCATCCTTGCCCACCACCTTACAGGAAGCCACATGGTTTAAAGAAGGCTTGAAATTTTTTTGTTTTGACAGTTGTTATTAAACGATTTGTAACCTAAAGTGAACAAACCTGATCATTCATGAGAGATGAGGAAGGTCAACACAAATGCTCAATGAAGAATGGACAAAGAAATCAAAAGAACAAGAAATTATACACAAATTTTTTGAAATATCTTTTTTTGACGAACAGATCCTCCACCCTAAATATCAATTACTGAAGAAAAAAAATTATACACAATTTTTTTTTCTTTCAAAATGTGTTTTTCAATCATCCACAAATAAACCAGCAAAACAGACAAAAAAAAAAGTTCAATTTAGTTCATGTGTCTAGCTTAAACATTACCATTCTCATTTTATATCATTTTTTTATTAATCAACATAAAACAAAGCACAAAAGGAATAAAATGAAGCTGATTAAAAATAACCTAGATTCTCTGATTGAGGTTGAATTGGTCGAAGAAGCTCAAAGAATTCAATACATGCTCGAAATATCAGAATTAACCTAGAAATATCGATGTTAATTATCAACATATAATCATTAAGAAAAGTTTAAGAATCAACTTAGAGTTAAATTCAAAACCCTAAACATACCTTAAGATTCAACGGGATTCACAGGAAAAACTTTGGATGAGCGAAGGCTCGCAAATCGATATAGAAATCAATAGGGATCTAATTTTGATTTGAGATCCATTGGAATGAAAAATGATAAATGAAGATGTTCATAATTATTAGATGATCGATGGAGAACAATTGGAATGGAAAACAAGGGATGAAAACGAGGATTGTTAGATGAAAATTTGTGAGATGAAAATTTGATCATAGTGTCTATGGATCTAGAGAAGATGAAAAGGGGGTGCCCGCAGAAAACTCTTTGACGTCTAAGCCAATATAAGCTTGAGGTAGAAATATGTTAGAGTAAGACCTATCATGTAAGGTTGTGTTATGGTGCTTATATAGGCCAACAAATGTCGTATTGGGCCTATGGACGTGACAATGGTCGGGCTTGACCCGGCCCAAAAGTCAGCCCAAAACAAAGAGAAAAAATAAAACAATGAAAAAGTAAAATTAAAAGTATTATCTTTACAATTATCTTTTAATTGAAAATTCTTGTTGTGAGTACCTTTATGGAATTATGGCCCGTTTGGATTGACCTATTTTTAATCTTATGCAAAATAATTTTTGCAAATAAATAAGGTTTTTGTTAATTTATAAGTTTTCACTAATAAAAACAATATTTTTATAAACTATTTTTTCATAAACTATTTGACAAACTTATAATAATTTATACAAAAGTATTTTTTTGCATAAACTGTTTTACATAAGCTGAAAAATAAGTTAATCTAAACGGACCCTTAATTTATATCTTTGTTATATTTTTTTATGAGTAAGTTTAGGCGAGTAGTTTTTTGTTTTGTTTTTGGTTACATTTTTTTTTGTTGGATAGCTAATTAGTTAGTTTTAAGGAGAAAGCTGACATGTGTTTTAAGGCACATGTTAAAAAACTTAATATAGAAAATATGTCTTAAAAATTGTGTGTTCAACTTTTTAAAAGTTAAAATGTTGATTTTATCAACATTAAACTTTTATTTTTATATTCCTTAACATGTGCTCTATGAACATGACACTAGTACAAATAGAACCTATTAATAAGGCTTTTACATCTGTGGAAAAGATACAAGATGTGAAAAAATATAAGGAATACATTTTACAACTGATTTTAATTTTCCCAGTAGTAAAAAACAAATAAACATAACATTTTACATCTAGCCATAATATCCCAGATGTAAAATTTAACACGGTGGCAGTCCCGTAATTATTGTGAAAACTGTCTAAAATAAATTTACATCTGACCATATTATCCTCAGTAGTAAAAAGCCTTAAAATTTTTTTTATTTTTTTTTTATTTTCTTAAACTTTCTTTTATCGAACCTCTCACTCTCATGCGATATATCGAACCCTATCACTATCTCTCTCAGTACCTCCATCGCTCTCACTCACTGTCTCGATGCGTTCACTCTCTCGGTTCCTCCATCGCTCTCACTCACCATCTCCGATTCTGAATCGAAAGTTCCTACATCTCTGTTCATCACTCTCGGTTCCTATCATTCTTAATCGAAAGTTCCTCAATCGAAAGTTCATATCAATCTCAATCTCCGATTCTCAATCGAAAGTTCCACTGCGAATCTGTAAGTTCTTGATTCCGATTCTTTTGTCTTTCAATTTATAGATATTGATTTTAGGATTTTCGATTTATAGATATTGATTTTAGGGTTTTCGATTTATAGATATTGATTTTAAGGTTTGTGATTTGCCCTTTTTTTTCAACCGAAAAGGGTTTAGGGTTTGTGGTTTGTTTACAAATTTGTGCTTCGAAACTCATTTTGCAGTTCTGTCTGGTAGATTGTTTAGGGATTTGTTAACCACAATCATAAAAAATTCAAAAAAAAGTGTGTCTAACCACTTCATTATAGAAATTGACATAACGAAAATCTAATTATAATACATATAGAGGCTTTGTTTGGTTCTTTCTGTTATCCTCATGTTAGGTTAAATTTTAATTTCAAACTAAGTAGGGTACTGACATTACACAACAAAGTACTTGATATGTGAACTTCTTCACTTTAATTTTGACCTTCACTTTTCAAATCTTATGACTACAATTGGCAATAATTATAAAGAAACTTGTAGAGGTACTTATAATCATTAGAAAGAAATAATTATTAGTATTCACTGTAGAATTATTGTTGGATGCAAGGTTTGTGTTGAGAATGAATAAGAGATAGCGGTTTAGAAGGGGTTTAATCCCCTGTAGCCATACTCTAATCAGAAATAACTATAGTGGCATCTGGTTCTCCATTGTATCAACTACAACAAAAGCGTGAAATGCTATGATCTTTAAATCGGAAGGCTTTAATTGGGAAAGGGTCGTGGAGGAGTACAAGGTCTTATCATGGAGGATTATTAGATCAAAGATCAAAGGGATTTAGATGTCCCCTAAGTCAATAGTTATTAAATCCGAATGAATATTTGTAGTTGAATAAAACCTTATAGATGTATGTTATGTAGCTGCTGTGTGTTAATTGCAGGTCTTGTTTCATGCACGTGTGTTTTATTGCGTCAGTGCCTTGGTCGTACCTCATAAAGCCTTGTCTGAATCGGCTTGGGTTGGAAACTATTTCAATTTCTGGTGTCTGAGCATTGCTAGTGGAACTGGCGAGAGGTCCTAAGGCATCACCATTGAAAAGTAGCCGCAAAAAATATCTGCTAAGCTTAACCAGTTCGCGTGTTGCTGTACCAGTGCTTTTGTCGCAGGTAGTACACTAACTTCATCTTGTGTATAGGTTGGGTTCTTTCTATTCAGCAGGCTGATATGACTATAAGGAGTTTTGGCTGACTGTTTTTTGGTTAAGATTTTGATAGGCTGTCATTAGTTTTGTTTCCTATATCAGTTGGGTTTTCCCTATAGTGTTGTTTGAACACATGTTTCTTTTTAGGCCAGGTTAGTTGTTTTGTTTTGTTTTGTTTAGGAACTACTGTTGTGATCTAGGAAAATTTGATGTTTGATTTGTGTTTTATTTGATTTATGTGGTCAGCTGGAGTTTTTGAGATGTCTCATTCAGGACTTGAGGCTGTTTCAAATACCAGTGGAATGTTTCTTAGTGAGCAAGACCTAGACTCAGATATTTTAGCTGGACTAGCTGTAGTTGTAATGATGGACGTGCTCGAACATTTCTTATTGATTGTGGTTACATTGTATATTAATTGTCATTTATATAAACTTCTCTTGCAAATTTGGAAAAGTAAGTATGATACTCAAAATTGAATATGCAAAATTTTCAGCTTAGTTTATTTGATCTTTATATGCCGCAGGACCTCTCTAGCAGAAAAATACAACGACAGCCTTAAGTTATTTTCACTTTTGTGATTGAGTCTTGGTGTAAGGTATTGCCCATATAGTTCTATTTAACATGAATTTCTATGTATATTATTACCATTTCTTTTATTCAAGACTGAAGACAGCTTTGCATTGTTAATTTTCTCTATTAGTTAATTGGTTTGTCTTATATTTTATTGATTCATGTTGCAGGTCTCCATAAGCTTTTTGTGTAACCATGAGATGAGTAAGTATAGAATGGACAATAGCAACATGAATGAGTTACATGGGATGATACAAGGCAGATGCCACTCTCTGACATGGTAAATTAATTAATTGCATTTGTTTTTTGCATTATTTGTTTAGTGTATATAAATGTCTCCTTCACATTTTAGTGAATCTGCAGGAATCTCTCTGCTAACAACTTCAAGGGGAATATACCGGTTGAGTTGGGTCACATCGTTAATCTTGGTACGCTGTAAGTTCATGATAACATGTATTTAGGATAACTAGTTTCAGAGTATGCTGAATTTTAATATTTGACTTTATATTGTGAATCAGGGACCTATCTAGCAATAATTTTTCAGGCCATGTCCCAGCTTCAGATGGTTATCTAGAGCATCTTTTTGACATTGTAAGATGAAAGTTGTAATTAGTTTTTTCTGTTCCCTCAATATAAAATTGGAAAGGGGTGTATGGTGCTATTGTACATATATTGTGCTTTGAATTTAGTAAGCATTAGACTTTGACGATTTAGCCATGTTAGTATGGTGAACTATCTTGATTTAGGAAGAGAGCTAGGTTTGTGTGAAGTAGTTATTGTTTGGTGAATTGTTTTGATTTTAATTTTGGATGTTGAATCATTGTATTTGTATTAATGATATTATTATTTATCTTAACTTGGATGTTGAATGCTGTTAAATTTGTAGTATATGTTGTCATGTTCTTTATTTTAATTTTGGATGGTGTATGTTGTCAAGTTATGTTTATATATGTAAATTATGTTTTGGATGCTGACCTGCGAGTTTGATTCTAAAAACAAAAATGCAGGATTTTTTTTTAAAAAAAAATGTGATGATTTTACATCTGTGGAAAACTTGGCCAGATGTAAAAAGTCCAATTTAATTTTAAAAAAATAATTGAAATAAATGGTTTTCACATCTGCACAAATAAGAATCAGATGTAAAACGTACACCTTTTACATCTGACGGAGCCAGTAGTAAAAAGTGTCCAACTTACTATGACTCGTGCGTTTATGACTGACCGGAGCCAGATGTAAAAGGTGCATTTGGACAGTAGTAAAAAGTGTTTTCTGCACTAGTGTGATAACAAGGCCCTTTGTTTAAATATACTTAATCTTTTTAATAGTAAATTAGTTGGAAATTCCGGTATATCTAAGAGATATCTTAGATATATAGCACATTATAAATAGTTCTTAGTTCAGTTTCGGAATAATTAAGTACAAGTAATTTTCCAAGTATCCTAATAATCTTCTCTCAATTTTCTTAAGGGCTTGTTTGGTTCAACCGAGGAGGAGGGGAGGTGAGGGGAGGGATTTTTAAGGAGGGGAGACGAGGTAAAACATAATTTATTATGTTGACAAAATTACCCTCACTTTTTTATTAAAATTCTAAATTATCCTTGTTGGAATATTAAAATTTTAGGTTATATTTTTTTTTTACAACATAAAAAATTTAGGTTTTCTCCTCATTAGATTTTTTTTGGATATATATCCATTAGATTTTTTTTGGACATAATATATCCATTATCCTTATTTTGAGTTTATAAGGTTAAGGCTAAAAAAATAAATTACTTTTCTCCTTCCCTCCCCTCGTTAAAAAGTTGAACAAAACATAAAAATTTAAAATATCACCTCCCCTCACCTCACCTCCCCTCCAAAACCCCCGAACCAAACAGACCCTAAGAGTTTGCCGATACTTGATACTGATTTTTTAGCTAAAATTGTTCTTCTTTCAAAGTATAATATTTAGCTTGCAACACTTCCACAATAGACTCTTCAACAATTTGGAGATTTGGTGATTGGTTCTTTCACACTGTACTTAAATGCAAGGACATGATTAACTTCTTCGGTTCTTTTTTCAAAGTTTCTTTAACCTTTTTAGACTTACACATTTTCTCATTGATCCCCTATCTACCGTAAGATGATTGTTTTCCGCCTTTCCTAAAATTTATCAGAAGATATCTTTCGATAAAATTTATACTACTAAAAGATAACTGTCAATATGGACCTCATATTGTAATGCATGATTGGGCTGAAGCCCATTATGTCTCCATCACTATAACTTGTGTACATAATCTTAACATAACATATTGAGCGATTCTCAGCAAATACTTTTTTGCGGCCGGTGCAATGGTCCTAAACTTATAAGTGGTGCATCTTAAAAGGGACCTCACATCACATACAAACTAATATAGTCTATAATAGTTTGTCTCATTCATTATGATTGTGTAATTTGAATGTGAGAGATGAAGAAACTTCGTTAGATCACAAAAGATTGGGGCATCCTAGATTCATCCTGCACAATGTCATGATCAAGACATTATCTATAGTTGTATACAGCAGTTATAGAGTTTGTTTATTACCCTTTTTTTTAAAAACAAAATAATCACTTTTAAAAGTCATAGTCTTCGGATAACTTTTTAAAAAATGAGAATTTGACAATAATTTAAAAACTATTTTAAATTGAATTTTTTTAATTTTTTTTAAGAGTTTGGTCTAATAGTAAAAAGAGAAGTTTAGAATTTTTAAGAGGTCTTGATTTGAGCTCCACTAATATAAATTTCTATCATAACAGATTTTATCAAAACAAATAATTTCGTTGTAATAAACAAACACAAAGCAACTTCAAGTTTTTTTAAAAAATATCTAACTATATATTAATCTCTGAATTTTTTGATATGAAAATCCTTTTTTTTACAATTCGTAACAAAAAAACCCTTCATGACAAAAATTAAATAAAATAGGCCCTTATACTGAATAATTATTTTGGTCATTGAAAGTGTGAAGCGTTATTATAACAATAGTTTTTGGTTCTATTAAAAAAAACAAATTTAAATATGTATTTTTAATTTGTCTTTAAATATGTCTCCGTTAGTTAGTTTAGTCCAAAAATTATTGACAAATAATACATGTAAAAAAACTTTTCTAATTACGATATATTTTAAAACTATATGATAACCGCCCCGTGAATATAATTCAATTAATAAGAATATTACATCTAATTTGTAAAAATCGAAATTCAAACTCTAATACTCTTACTTATTTACCTTAATAGATAAAATCATCATGTTACTTGATAAAAAGAAAAAGACTATATATATAACCGTCATATATTTATGATTAAAATGGTTGTTTGAGTGCTAAACAAAGCTTTGAAAAAAAGAGTATAATAATAGAATGTAAGAGACATGTGGATAATACAATTTACATATGCTAGCGACAATGATCTTAGTTATGAGGCCATTGACCAAATAAGTAAATTAGATTTGAGTTTTGAGTTTTGAGCAATGAAAAAGAAACATTTTAATATACTATATAATTAAATAGGAGAAAAAATGGAGATAAAGGATGAATGGAAAAGACAGGAGAAGGGTTGACCTCGACAAGATTACACAAAAAAACATAATGAATGTGATCATAGAAAATAGAATAAAGGCAACGATATAATAGGGGTAGTGCACCAATTAACTTTTGAGCAATCATTCTTCATACAAGTTTTTAAGATTAAGTGATCAATGATTTTTACTCCATTCGTTTCACAAGAGAAAAAATTAAGGAAAGTATAAAATTAACAAGAGAAAGTTATCTTCAAATTCAAAAGGTTAATTCATTTTGGACTATTCATTTTGGACAATTAATTCAAAAGGCAGGGCCGGCCCAAGGGTCAAGCAGCCCAAGCCCTAGCTTTAGGCCCATCAAAATATTTTTTTTTAAAAAAAGGAATTAGGCTCCCCAAAAAAAAATTTCTTCGAAACTTATATATACATTTAGGCCTCCGTTTTAACACAATCAACCTTCTGGTCCAGTTGGTTGTGCGCTACATTTGTGAAACGGAGGATGCAGGTTCGAGTCTTGGAAGTCCCGTTTTCCTCCATTTATTGGATTTTTTCACTTGTTTTTCACAATCTTCTAATTGTTAAATAATAATTATTCAAAAAGATAAATTCTCTAGACAATATTATTTATTTCAAACAAAAATTATTAGTCTATACCAAAATATAAAAAAAGGGAATACCAAATTTAACCAAAATTTTTAATTGGATTTTCATTTTTGAATAATTTGTTCTTAACAACATTTTCTTAAAATTTATACACCATCGAAATATTAAAGCTGAAATTTAAACAAATTGAAATAGTTAATTAAAAATTATGAAAATGAAACAAATAAATTAAAATTTTAATTACAGTTTTGGTGCCCATATTTTTATCATTGTGTAATTTGTCTCACTGTATTAGAATTTAATAGTTTTGGACTTTTGGTCCTCTATTATATTTTTTTTAACTATAAATTGGCGATATAATATATTTTAAACGACATGATGTATAATATAATGATGAAAAAATATCAATATTAATGAAATTCTAAAAAAAAAATTATAGAATAAAAATATTTTTTTATTTTTTTATTTTGTTCATATTATAGAAGTTATTTGTAATCGCCAAAAATAAAAAGAAGTTTTTTTAATAGTATATTTTATTTTCTACGAGTAATAAATTTTAATTTTATTACAAATATAATTTGATACATTTTACCAAAAAAAATTATTTAACTGTTTGTAATTATAAATTTTACGTTTTTTTTCTTGCACTATATTTTACTAAAATCATATTTCTTACAATACGGTGGACTTTATGTTATGCGAAAAATCATATTAGGCCTCATATTAATGTGCGCTTTAGGCCTCATTTTATGTTGGGCCGGCCCTGTCAAAAGGTCATTATGTCTTTTTAACAAGTAACACGGGGTATTTTTTTAAGTATTTTATTTATATAAATTATTATTCTAAAAAGTAAAATATTTCAATTTTTAAGGCGTTGACTTCAAATGTTTCATAAAAATTTTAGAACATTTTTCTATTTAATATATTTAAAGGTGTTCCAGAGACACTCGTTCGCATTTTTCATTAGTTAATTATTATGTGACGGAAAGAGTAGTTAAGATGGAATTGCTCGGGAATATTAAAGGTTGATCCTTAGTTTTAATAATTATTGACTATGCATGTATTTGAGTTTTACATATTTACTCTTTTGTGAAATTTCATATTACTAAAGTCCCTTTTGTCTTAAATTTAAAAACACATTTAAATATGATTTTAGTCCCACAAATATATCACTTTTTGTTTTTAATTCTTGTGATTTTTTTTTGGTTACGAAATATTTTTTTATTTTTCTCCTTGCAAATATATAACAATTTTTTTGCCAAACAATTTTGTTTGTTTTAACTCTTACAAATTTATTCATATTCAAATTGATTTATGTAATATTCATTTTGGATCTTATTCTAAAACACTAAAATCAATATTTAAATATGAATATGATTGTCAAAAAAATTCAAACATGAATAAAAATTGTGAATAAACTAAAACCCAAGACCAAAACAGGGCATTATATTTATAAGAACTAAAAATGTAAAAATTATTTTATGGTAATTAAAATCAAATCTCTTGTTTATTTGTATGACCATTTAGTATATTTAAGAAGAAAAAAATTATGTCTTCACTTATTCAATTTAAAGAATAAATTTCTATTCATTAAATTATTTGAAAAAAAAAAATTATCACTTTCACTTTCCTTCATAGGTGGAGCCAAAGGTTCATCTTAAACATATGTATGAATCTATGAGGGAGCGATGGAGAAAAGGAGAATGAAGATATTGGGAGACCAATTAAAAAGATTTTCGCATATTGGGGGGTCCTAGTATTGGTGGCTTTTGCCAATATAATCAGTGATTGCTTTATATGATTTTTTTGTTGTTTCAATTGCAAAAACTTATATTTGGTTATTAGAAATGTTAGTAGAATAGAAGGGTCTTTGCCAAATTGTTAGTATTCAGCTAAACTTTCTACGAGATTAGTAATTGGTAATGGATATTTCACACTAATAATAATAATAATAATAATATAGTTAAAAAATCTCACTATTTTGCCAACATATCCTAAGAAAAATTGTTAAGAGTAACTACTCCTCCCCCTTTTCACAAGTTTTTTTTCCATATCACAAGTCTTTTTTTAGTCACATAAATAATATTAAAAATAGTAAATATATAGTATATATTTAATTAAGTTCGGCTCACACACATGTGTTGGATGTGCAGTGGCATTGAACCTCAAATTTTGGAGGTCCCATATTTTAATACCTTAGGGTGTGTTTGTTTCATGGATGCAAAAATTAATCCCAGGATTAGTATTCCTAGGAACATAATAATGGGAACTTTATTCCAAGCAATTTTTAAAAAAATGGTTTGGTTATGAATTAAAACTCCTAGGAACAATTTTTATTTATTTTTTAAATTTTAAAAACCCACACACATCGTGGGCTATAATGATGCTCAATTGCATTACATAAGGCTAACTGCCAATATAACCGCTGGGAACAAAACATTCCGGTCTTTTTTTCTTAGGAATAATATGCATATGGACGTGGGTAATTAAATTTCCTGGGAACAAAATATTGCTGTGAATATTTTGTGAATTCTATCTACCAAACATAGGAATTAATGTTTCCAATAGTACATTCCTGGGAATTCATTTTGTAACCGGGAAACAAACACCTCCTTATAATAATAACTAAATACTATCAAAATATTCGTAAAGTATAGATGTATATCAATAGATTATTGGTTCCTTAAAAAAAATCAATTGATTATTGATAGATTATTATGATGTTTGTGTGTGTAAAGTTTTTTGTTCAAATTCTCATAGTGTCATTTTTTATATAAAAAAAAACTTAAGAAATTGTAAACGAATGTTACCATAATGTCACACTCTGATTTTTATCTCCCAAAATAAATTAATATTAATAGAGAATATATTTACATGTCACCAATATATACACACACAAAAATTCATAGTAGTTTATTATAAAAAAATGTATAGTAATTTAAAAATAAATGCATCTATGTTTATAGAAGTGTCAATTTTAAGTAAATTCTTAAAATATCTCTATAAATATTTACTTGACATGATTTGATTTTTATGTATATATAAAGGAGTTTTATATTTTCGGTGTATATAAATTAAACTTTTTATAATTAGAAAAATAACAATAATGCTTTGGATTTAATTGGTATATATTGACGGTGTAATTTTTTTACTTAAGCATCCAACTAAATCATATCATGTAGATATTTTAAAATCTAATCTATGAAAGTTACACTATAATGTAATTTAATTTTGGCTTAAATATCATTTTTGTCACTGTATGTTCGCGAATTTTTGGTTTTAGTCCCTGTATCTTCTTTTGTTGTAAATAAGTCCCTGAATGTACAAAATTTGTTGGTTTTAGTCCCTGTCGTCTGCTACCGTTACAAAAAACGCTGATTTGTCAAACGTTTGCACACGTGGCCACTATGATGTGTCAAGTAAGCTGATCCGATCATAAATGAATGACCAAAATCAAACCTTGGTGAAAATTGAAACAAAATTATGGTGTAACCATGCATTTTCTTTTGATCCTAAGTGTGATTTTGGTCTTTCATTTATGACCAGATCAACTTAATTTGACACATCATAGTGATCACGTGTGCAAACGTTTGATAAATCTGCATTTTTGTAACGGTGGCAGACATCAATGACTAAAACCAACAAATTTTATACATTTAAGAACTTATTTAGAAAAAATATACATGGACTGAAACCAAAATTCACGAACAGAGACGAAAATAATATTTAAGTCTTTAATTTAATACATGTGTGAAAAAAAATATAAAATAATCCATATCAAATTTATGTTATACTTTTTAAACTTTTCATTAATATTCCGTCAAAAAACTGCTTTTCACTAATATTGTTAAAGTATTGGTAAGAGAATTTAAACCCATATCACATTGTTTCTCCAACTCACTAATTAAACTTAATAAACACTTTATCACTGGCAAAATAAACTTCGAAAAATTGGTTGTAGGACATATATAAACGCAATTAGTATCTATTACAGATTTGCTTGAAGACAAAATGTAAACTTTTTCAACACCCGCACTCCCATGCATCTCTTTTATTTTATCCTTAGCACCCTTTTCCCCCACCATATACTACATACTCATACCTTCTGGCTTTTCCTTTTTGCTACACTGTTCAAATTCTATTTGCCTTGGATGCTAACCTTTTTATTTTTATTTGCTGTATATAAATAGTGTTTGCCACTCTATTTTTAAGCTCTAACAATTACTAAAACGTTTCCTTTGAATAATTTAAAGTTCGGTTAAGAGATAAGCTGGAATATCTAATAGTTCGTCAATTATCGAAACTTTTAACCACATAAGACTGTCTCATTTGGTTGTAGAATTATTGTGGCAAGTATGAAGTGAGTTAAGTCTCACATTGCTTAAAAAAGTGAAAGTTGAACACTTTATAAGTGAGAAGACCCATAAAGCTAATGCCTTAAGGTTCTGAGCTCAATGGGGATGATCCTTTGGCTGCCCTCTCGTGATCCAACAGTGATATCAGAGCTGATGGTTCGGCGAAGGGTTCGACCGGCTCCTTATATTGAAAGTCTCCCTAATAAGTGGTCAGGCGGTGTGTTCTGTTGAGTGCAGCGGCAACGGCGGTGCAAGTATGGATGAAGAAAAGAACATGCTGAATTGAATGACTCACACTTGAGGGGGAAATTGTTGTGACAAGTGTGAGGTGAGTTAAGTCTCACATTGCTTAGAAAAGTGGAGGTTGAACACTATAAATAAGAGGAACCATAAACTTAACGCCTTAAGATTTTTGGTAAAAGTGTGGTGTCCAACTTGTAACAGCCCGGACCCTTTTCTACGTATATAGTAGGTCACCCCGGCGCTGTACATCACGATCTTCTCCAACCCCCTTCTCTATTGGAGTTTTTGCCTTCCGTGAGAATCGAACCCATGTACCTGGAGATAAGTACATGTCCAATCCATTCCCACTACCAATTGGGCTTCATTTGTAAAGTTGTTCTGAGCCCAATGTGGGTGATCTTCCGGTTGCCCCCTCGTAACCCAACAGTAACCTGTAGGTTTCTTTTTAAAATTAAGATTGTGTGGGATCATGAGGGGGCTCAAAGATATATTAGTGCAATATTAGGTTTTAAGAGTAAGCGCACAAATGAATTTTACACTTGAGGATAACAATGAGTAAAATATTATAGTACATCCATACACCTAAGACTCCTCTAGTTGTTCTCAGTGGGTTCACCTCTCTCAACTATATGTCTTTGTTGACGATCTTGCCTAATAAAAGTAGTGGTTAAGAAATTGTTCCCACTCATGTGATCGAGGAATATGTCCATTGATTTCTATAACATTGGCAAAAGTTTGAACGTAGTTCGAATTCTAAAATGATGAAGAACTTGAGTTTGTTTCATGGCAGAAAAAAAATTATTAGAAATTTTATTTATCTTGCAACTGAATTTTAGATTATCGGAGATCCCTTCCTCTGAAAATTAATATAAAAAAAAACAAAAATACCGAGAAAAAAACAAGTTTATTTATATTACACTCGTATTAATTAGCACAAATTTTATGTTACATCACATACTACTATACTAGGGTTATTTTCTTTTTCTTTTTTTAACAAGAAAACGTATCAAATGGTGCCTTTGGTAATTTCATGCAATTAGTATGGTAATTGTCATCTTTATTCTTAAACGGTATTTGAGTGACCAATTTGGAGGAAAGATTAAAAGGATTTTTTTTAGGGCAGGTCACTATTTCGAGTCAAGAAGTGTACTTTACTGTCGTATTGATCTTTGTTTGTAATTTTATGGATTGAACAATTAAAAATACCTTGTGAGTTAAATTGACTATACTTAAAAACATTTCTTTAGATAAATTAAAAGAATATACAGGGTACCAAATAATTTTTAGGAATATATACCAAATGGCAGGGCATCCCCAAATATTTTCATCATCTATCATAGTCTCATAATAATATATAATATTAAAAAAATTAGAAAAGAGATAAAAATTGGGTGACATTAAACTTGATCTAGTAAAACCACAAAAAAGTGCAGGTCAACCCAAACGGGTTATACATATAGATAAATCAACACAGATGGCATCAGCCTAATCAATCTTAACAAAAATCATCAATCACGAGCACAATCCAACGAACCCGTACAGACATGAAACCAGGTTGTAGAAAAAGATGATCCGTGAATGTTTGCAAACACCAAACAATGTCGGAAAACTTACAAATGAACAGACCGTCAACAGAATAAATTCACGTACCAACAGTCCCATGTGATAAATCACAACAAGCATTCAAGACTTTTTCAAGTCAAACAGTCTCGCGTCAAACAGAGAGAGTGATAGGGATGTCATAGTCAATCCGAAATCAATCAGGAAGATTGATACATATTATAAGATTACAATGGTGTGTTAGGGGAGAACCTGAAATATTGAAACCTGCAAATCTCATCAATCTGAAACAATCAAAGAATCGGAGAACAAGTACAACAATCAAACACACGACAACTACTATATGCGATGAACCCAACAACACCATCGCTGAACCAAGCAAACCCACAAAATTGGATCTGACGACAACGAACAAGTCGAACCACCTTATAACAATACCAGCTGCGGCGGTGGTTGAAAAACAACCCTTAGGGTGTGAGACCCATCTGGGTAATCATGGTGGTATCGTGAAAACAGCAGGATCAATCACACAACCTCTAAATCAGAGCTACATTGTGATGACGGATTTATATTAATTCGTAAGTTCTTTACTAACAAAAATTATATCTTCATAAATAAACTATTTTAACTTATTTATTTACAATTCAAATAGATCTAAAAGATATTTAAGAGTGAAGCTAAACTAAAAGTGATCTCTCTTTATCGATTTTAATCGTATAACAAAAATTGAATGAGCTCATGACTAAATATATATGCATTTGTTAACTTTAGTCACCTCACATCACTAATTGAAAGTAGATTCTCATGAAGGGTGGAAAGAGACAACTGTCCAAGGCATCTTCAATCTAGTGATGTTATTTTTTCCTTGAGAAAAATTCGATCCATGTAAGGCCACAAAGTGTAATAACTGTTTTATTGTTGATTAAAAGTTCTACAAAATTGCCCTTACATGAAAAGTATAATGATAAAACACCTTTTGAATACGGATTTGAAATAAGCACTTTTGTCTTCAACAAGTGTGTCCTCTTACTTGTAAGGATTCAGATAATATTAATATTATTGAAAAATAACAATAAATACTCCATTCGGTCCTTAATATAAAAATATATATATTTTTTAAATATATTAAAATAATTTAGATATATCAATATTTTAATGTATCTAAAAAATAAACTTCTAATATTAAGTATTAGAGCGAATATTTATTTCATTGTTTTGGTTTTAAACATCATATTCTCATGATGTAACAAAAAAAACATGATATTCTCATGAGAAATTAATCTTAATATAACTCGGAGTTCGATTTGAAAGAAATAAAACTTAACAAATTATTATTTTAGCTGAATTTTAATTTGCAGTTTAAGCATTTTAAAAAAATATAAGATGGCCTAAGCCCAAGTTTGTTAAGCAATTAATCGATAACTGATGTTTCAACAACTACTTGAGCTCATATACACTTGTAAGTTTTTTTAGGTGACATCAAATAAAGTGGAATAAAACATTTTGATGTAACTGGGCTTTGCCCTCATCAATATAAAAAAAAAAAAAAAAAAACCATTTTTATGTAACTGCAAGAAATAGAAACAACTTTGAACCATCCTACCGAAATAAAAAATTGATATTATTTTACTTATTCATTTTAAGGATACAATTTCTAATCATTTAAACTATTTAATTAAAAAAATAAAATTTAAGGATAAAACTTCTAATTATTTAAACTACTTGATTAAAAAAATAAAATTTTGAATCATCTAATCTCAAATCATCAATTGAGATCTCTTTAAATTGTATGAAATCATTACATCAGGCGATCCAGTCCAAATAAAGTTTGGTTGGACTGCAATTTTCAGTCTATAAAAAGCCACAATCATACACTACCTTTTGTACATATAGATAGATATTCTATTTCTAGATATATGTAATGTAATGTAAGAGAAAGCAAAAAGAAAAGGAAAAAAGAAAGCATACACGAGACCCCAAACAAATTGCTTGCTTCAAGAATATGTTTAGCGGTAATTATGTTCACAAATTTTTATTTTAGCTCAATTGTATCTTTAGTCCTCTATTTTATTAAACTCGCAAAAATATTTTTCTATTTTTAAAATCAAATTTTTATCTCTCTCTAATTCCATCATAATTATTGTAATTTTAATCTCAATTTATGTTTTTCTCCCAAAAAAAGGGAATTTTTAGCATCATAAAAGATTAATTGTCTTCAAATTTGAATTTAAAGATGACAATCATACTCATGTGTGCAGGTTGGTTTTGAGGAGGAGGTTGTAATGATGTTTTGGTTGCTAGAAAACCCGCTAGGGTTTTGACGATAACAAAATAATGTATATGGGAGAAAATTGATATAAATGAAAGGTGGATAGTTTTGAACTAGTCTCCAAATTGATAGTGGATAGTTTTTGTTCTCAGAGAAATATTTCCTCCGATATTTTTTATAAGGAACACTTTATCAAAATTTGATCATTTTTATAAGAAACACTCTTCAAATTTATTATTTATTAAATACACAATTTCATTTGTACCCTTATTAAATAAAATCAAATAATTCATTCCAATACTATGACATTAATTATAGAGACCTATTTCCTATGTTAATCCAAGGTTAGTTTTGAAATAAAACATAAAGTTTTAGAATTATTAATGAAAAAAATTGGATTTCGATATTTAAAATGTTCCTTATAAAAAGGACCGAATGAAGTATAAAGTGCTAGCTAAATACTAAAAGAAATGGTTAAAGTTTAAAATTTAAATGAGGCAAAATAAGTTTAAAATTTATATTAAAATATGACAAAAAGTACAAATTTAGAAATTTGGATCTTCCCAATTGAGAATTCTTTCAATTTTTCTCTATCTTTAATCTCATGGTGAATGGTTGTGATTCTACTTGAGAACAAATGTTTAGTATTACGGTGAATATGTCAGAATCACGGTGAACCACCGTAATTTTTCAAAAGCTATACTATGCAGCTTCTGTAAAATTATAGTGCGTCACCGTAATTTCGACATATCCATCATGATATCAAATATAATACTAGTTTCCACTGTCTATATTTATTAAATAATCGTTAACCCTATTGCTAACGAAAAAATTTACTTAAAAGTCAAACAAAAAATGTATAAAAATTATGTTAATTTATCTTTTAACCTTTTTCATATGACAGTAATTTAAAATAACTTTCTATACACTCACTGTAAAGTGTAAATAACCTACCAATCTTTTATTTTTTATTTTACGCAACTACTCACCATTCTCGAAATGCTCCATGTTATACAAAAATACTAGTTTCCTAAGTCCTTTTTGTAAGAGTGATTTATCTTTCTTTTTATGGTAAGCCAATATATTATCTCAATGTAAATGTGGAAATTAATTCTCTCCGCGTGCAACTACATAAACTAATTCCTCAAATTAACTGAAATTTATTTAAGAGATTAACATCTTTTAACTATTATTTTCTCATGCACATAACCTAATGATCAAACTCCTGATCAAATAGTTATTGGATTTAAACTATCACATGTTGTTGGTGAGAATTTATCTTTCTAGGTTCATTGAACAATCTATACAAAAATACTATTTATCTTTTTAAAAAGGTGAATTATCTTTTATAAAAAAAAGTCGGAAGGAATAATTTAGATACATTGAAGATTTTCTATATTTTTTTAATTTCTAAATCTAATTCCTATATTTGCATAATATATACTTTCCTATTTTCATATCTCCTTTTCCATCTCCTTTCATGTCATTATCCATGTTTCTTTTTATTCATGTACCACTCTTTTAATTATCCACCAAGTTTCTTTTACTTAAATAAAACAAATTTATAAAAGAGCCCCACCACCACCACTCTTCCTTTTTAATTATTATAATCATGACTTGCCCAAGGTTGAAGGGTGGTCCTCTCCATTTTCTATTTCTCTTTTTTCTTTAATTTCATAATTTCTCTTTCTTTTTTTAAATAAAAAAATTAGTGGGACAGACACCACAAGGACCACTGGCATGTAACCCTAACCAACATAGTTAAAATATTAGCAACATGCTTAACTAAAAGTAAGTATATGCACCATTACTATTACAATCTTTGGTTAGATCATAGTATAAAAAAATAATGTAGGATTAAAAAAATATTTTACAAGAAAATGACGTAGTATTTGTCATTCTTTTTTAAAAGAAAAAATTAAGGCAATAATAATTATAATCACAATGAGAAGCCAAACATCTCTCTCATGCAACATGGCCTCAATCATTAAATATTATGATTTGTGTTTTGATGAAAGTATAGTTAATTAAATGAAAGGGTTTCAAGATTAAAAGATAGAGAAGAGATTAAACTAATTTTGATGTGGGGTCCACTCCACTAGACCCATGTGATTACATTAGGGAGGTTCATTAAAAAACAATTTAGCATAACAACTTCTAGTTCAATGTATTATAAATTTATAATAATATAAATTAAAAAAACGTTGGCATGCCCAAATAAAACGATACACGATGTCTTGAATGTTCAGCCACACAGATTATGATAATGGTAATAATTAATAAATGAAATAAATCTAGCACCTTACTTAACCCCATTATAATTGACTATAACATAATTATTAAAAATTGAAGATTAGTTAATATGCAATGGATACAGGTAGTCGAGAATTTAGGTGTCACAATCCTGCAAAATATTTATATTTTACAAGCTATCATTGGTGATTGATTCATACAAGCAAATGAATCATAACAGAAAAAATTGAAAGAAAAAAAAAAATCAATAAAAAATGCTTCGAGTTAAATATGAGACCTCCAACTCTTTTTAATCTTTAGCTCAAATTAATTGAACTACTCAACTATCCGGGTTAATTAAAAAATGAGCGACTAAAGATTTTTAAGATGCAAAACCATTTTTTGATTTGTTTTAATAAACCCTGATTTAATTTAGTCCTTAAAATATATAAAAATAATAAAACAATCTATAGAATATATGGAATTTCGTCTATTATATTGACAAAATGCTAGACACTAGCGAAATAAATTTTCATATACTTTAGAAACTAATTTGACGATGTTGAGAAACAAAATTAACAATTTACTTAGATTTTTTTTTTACGCAACAATTTACTTAGATTTGAATCTAGAACAAATCATGTCTCAATAGTAATGACGAGACAATGGTGGTCCGAAACACGATCATATCAACAATCAATCACTCATGGTCCCATTTATGGAGAGGCAACAAAAAAATTTGTAACAAAAAATGCATAGAGAAAACATCTATGCAAAAAGATGTCTTAGCCTATGTTTGGTTTCACATTTCCTTCTTCATGTGATCATGTCCCTATCGTGATGCCCACACGCACGCACGATGACATTGTGGTTTGGTTAAAAACCGAACGCACATTGATAACTTTACAAGAAGTCGTTGAAGAACATCTCTAGCTATTAATAATGTCTAATGAATTGCAATTTCTAACATGTTTAGGTTGGTGAGATTGTGTAGCTTAGTTAGGTCCATACTATATCCAAGGATTCATAACTTATTTGAAGTAAACACTTGATATACAAGTACAAGATGAACAAGACATGCTATAACTCTATTATGTGGTCTTTAATACCACTTTTTCTAATAAGACCAAAATGAATCACCATTTCACAACCTTTTTGTTTTGTCTTGCACTACTTTTGAGATGCACCAAATACTCTATGACGTGTCTATTTCTAACATAGTATTGTCCCAACCAATCTCTGACCTAATATCTAGCTAGAGCTAGTTTCAATCTATAGAGATTTGCATTTATAAAACACAATTATTTTAATGACATGTAATTATTTTAGAAGAGGTACACTTAATGATATGGTCGGAGAGAACCACGAACCTATAACTGATGTATATGGTCAATAATAAGAACTAAATACATCAGTTATTCAATGAACCTGAAAAAGACCAGATGGAGTATTCAATTGAGAAAGCTATCTTATTAAGAGGTTAACGCGTTTTGAGTGAGAAAGTAACATAAGAAAAGTAGCTATAGAATGAGATGTAGGATAGAACAACTAACATATGATAAATACTATTAGGACCATCTCTTCTAAAGTTCTAATTATGTTGTCAGTAATAAAGACACTGTGAAACCAACAACAGCCAGCTCATCTCACAAACCAAAAGAATTATTCATAAAACATGAACTTTTTCAAGGTGGCAAGGTACGAGGAAATGGATTACCTGCAATCACGTATTCAACCGTCTGATCAAAATTGGACGGTTCACAACAAAGTTGGAATACAAGCCGTCCAATCTCAATAGAACGATTGATATTGCATGACTATGTAAAAACGTGTAAATTAACAGCAAACTGAAAGTAAATTAACAGCATGTTTTTGAGAGAGAAACTTTGTGAGGGATCAAACAAAGCATCAACAAACTTTACAGATTTAGTTGTGTTACTTACTTGAAAACCAGAAAAGAAAATCCAATCAATTTTGGCAACAGAAATTGAACAAAATGCATAAATAAAATGCAGATATTCAAAACTGAAAAACAAATTACTACACATAATAGAGATCATAAATTGCCATTCAGTTGCTAATTAAGACATAATACATTTACTTCCATCATCAGTGGAAATAAATCCTAAACATAGACAAATTGGCATTGAATCATAAAGCCAAGGCAAATTCAAGAAAGAAAAAAAGAAAAGATCAATAGAAGCACCTTTGCATTTTAAAACAACTAATTGGCATTTTCAAAGGTGCAAGCAAGTGGTTGATCCTTCCACTCTCAGCATCTCCAAGTCGAAACCGAGATGAGATCCTTCCTTTGCCAACACAAAACAAGTGAATTCTGCTTCTTCTCCACATGAAATCCCCTACCAGGAATCCTTTGCACCAAACACTCTGCTTGTGACTCGGTGAAGTTACTGAACGTTAACGGCGAGAACCCTGCTGACAAGAGTAGGTTTTTCCAAGGAAGTGTTCGGTCCTGTGAATGTAGACGACCCGAAACCAGCTTCTCAACTGCTGGTTGAAGATAGTATTTCTCGATCATCTGAAGCACATCCGGGTGAACATTAACACCAACAGCATCAAGTGACTCGAGCAAACCAGAATAAGACTGGAGTGCATAGATCATATGCTGAGGAAATGTTGCATCAGTTCGGTCACAACTTCTATCCAATGTCACCACTATTTTCGGCATGAGCTGTTTCACAAATCGAAGCACCAAAGGAAGGTATGAAGGGTAATTTGTGAATGAGCAAATAGGCAAGTTAACAATAACTGCTTCGCAATCACGAAGTTGCTGAGGCCATGAAGCAGAATTCAAAGACTCAAGTGTCAGAATCTCGAGCTCAAATGACATGTTAATTTCACCAGCATATTGTTTCAGATTCTCGTGAGTGAAACTAAGCTCAATTTCGTCGTGGTGAGAGGGAGAAACAAATGCAGTGATCTTAAGTGCAGGTGCACCACCGTTCCTGAGTGCTAACTCCTGCATAAAAGAAGACCATTGTCCACCAAAACCAATATCGAAATCTATTATGTGAATTTGATCGTAACCTTCTACAACTTCGAGCAATGCTTGGTTGGAAGTGAAATTTGCAAACTGCAGAACCGGTGAGATTTCTGAGAATGATTTATAAGCACCAATCTTGAGCAAGAGGCCGGTTGGTGAAAAGTTACTGTTGTTGTTGTTGCCATTATTGACATTTGATTGAAGCAATTGCAATAATGCCTCCTTGAAATAGAAAGCAGCTCTTTGAAAAGGCTTCCCAATAGGAGAAATTTGGTGATTGAGCCGCGCCAATATCCCGTGCGCGAGTTCCGGATTACCGGCGTCTATAAGTTCTGCAGCTTTGTAAAGCTGATCAATTATAGCCTGCTGAAACTGATGAGTCGACACATCTTCGCCGCCACCACTTCCAGGATTCCCCATTTTCTGCTTAGGTGCCATTGGCCTCTGCTGCAGATGATGTGGAAGCAGTTGAAGCTGCTGCTGATGTTGCTGTTGCTGCTGTTGTTGCCTCCTAAGAAACATCTCTTGACCAGAATCCAAAAAGGGTATCTTTGGAATTTCATAATTAGTTCCACAATTGAGTCTTTTAGCTGGTGGCTGATGATTAATCTCTTGATTTTCTTGCAGCTGAGAGTATGTGAAAGGAAAAACCAAACTAGGGTTAGGCATAAACTGAGCTTGGTTTTGATTCATAACAAATTGAGGTAACTTCTCATCAAGAGACTGAATTTGTTGCTGTTGATGCTGCTGATGATGAAACAAACCACCTTGAGAAAGTGAAACTTGTTGTGAAGAATTGAAATTAGGGTTTTGATTCATAACTCTACCAAAAGGAAAATCAGAACAAATCTCAGCAGCAATAGTAGTAGTAGTAGTTGCAACAACAGAAGAAGAATCAATACTAGTTACAAAGTTTGTATTGTTGTTAACATTTGAAGAAATAGGATCAAGAACAGAACTTTGTTGATCCATAAAACTAAAACCATTGAATTCAACATCTTGTTGAGAATGAGAATTACTTGTTCCAACTTGTAAAAGCTTACTTAATCCCATAGAAGCATCTTCAATATCTTCCATAATCAATTTCAATATTGAATGATCTTGATCTTGACTTGGTGATTCAGACAAAACACTCTCCCAATCTTCCATTCCACATCTTCCTTTACTTTGTTGTAGTATATTGTTTTTGGTATTTGCCGCAGCGGAGGCACCACCGGTGGTGCTATCGGTTGAACCGCCGGTGGCTCCGGCTCCGGCAGCACTACCGTGTGAGGAAGACAGTGTAGAGGATGAAGTAGGAGTGGTTTCTTGATTTGGTTTTTTGTGGTCAAAAACAAGAACAGAATTGGGCTCAATGCCCGCATAGCAACAATTTTCCCTCCACCTTTGTAGAAATTGTTCTTGCTGCTGATGAAAAAACAATGAATCTGAAGAACCAACAACAACACTTGAACCAAAATCTAACACCCCTTTTCCTATGTATTCTTCAAAAGATAAGGGCATAGCCTTCATCTAAATCAAATCAACAAAACAATACAATTTTCAAACAACAAAAACAAAAGATAGCAACTTTAAGAAAATATATGAAGGAAAAAAACAAGATATGAGGTTTTGGTTTTTGTTGTTTCTTTGTTCTGACAAGTAAAAAACACAGTTGTTGTCAAATGCATGCAGCTTTATTAAACAAACCCATTTGAGCAACAACAATAACAACAACAAAAAACAAACCTTTTCACCTCATTCATTCATTCTCTTTCTTCATCTTCTTCTTTTTCACTTCAAGAACTTCTTTCTTTCTTTTTTCACTCTAACAACAAAACACAAAAACACTTGTATTCTTTTTTTTATGCGTGCGTGTTTTCTCTCTCTTGTTGTGTAATGTAAATATAAATGGTTTCAAAAACTCATCTTTGTGTTGTTTGTTGTGAGTTGTGATGAGCACAGTACAAAAAGAGAAAAGCTTTAAAATGGGGATTTCTTTCTTTCTTTCTCTTGTCTTCCTTGTGTTTTCTGCTGTGGATGGATGCGTGCAGCATATAAAAGTGGTAAAGTGATTTCTCTCTCTCTCTCTTCTTTTTTATTTTGAGTAAACTCTAAAATTTGTTACTATTTAGGATCTCTTTTAATTTAACCAAGATCTTAAGTTTGATTATAATTCCCGTAAAAAAAATTTGATTCATAATTTAGATATTTAGCAATTTAAAATTCATAAGAAAGAATTTATCTTAAATTTGAGTCACACAAAGTTTAAGAGATTAGTATATACATTTACGAGTAGATGATATCTAATTTACACACACAACAAAATTTGTTTCAATTTTGTAAAACACTCTTAAATAATCTCTGACGTTATAAGTATTTCAAAAACTCTTTGATTTTTTTAAATTTTATTCATTTTAATTCTTCAAATAATATGTTAAGGATTAAATTAAACTAAGTGATTCAAGGGACCAGGATTTCCTGCCGTTCAGCTTTCACGTTGTTTCACGCAGTAGTAAATTTGGGCTGTTGATTTAAGATCGGACGGTCCAGATCATTCACACAGTTAAACAATCTGGATCGTCGATCAGATCGAACGGTTTAGAATTGTATCTACGTCACGCAGTTACGGCAGGAAATTCTTTTTCGTGATTCAAGTTTCTTCTCGATCATAGGTGCAGAGAATCGAACTATGATTCTCTTTTTTAAACTCAGCATCAATCATTATTGGTCTAATTAACTATTGGTAATCATAAATCTTTTTAAAACATTCATAAAAGTCATAAACTATTTAAGACTGTTTTATGGAATTAGTGATTAATTTAGAAGTTTACTCTATTTACTTTTCTGTTTTAAATTTTGGTAATATTTATAATTATTAAAGAAAAAATAAATAACTATTTATGTGGCCTTTTTAGTCTGTAGACGTTGCTATCTCGCATGGTAGGGTCTTTGTCACACTCTGTCCCCACTCCAAGATGTAGTGCGCACTATTTGTAGTTCTCCTTTGGGAAGAGTTTTATTATCATGTCACTATTGTTTCTTTACTATATTCCAATTTGATAAATCAAAAATATTTATTTTCATTCTTCCAATTAAATTCTAAAATATCTCATTTTCTCATACAATCCAAATTTGCAAACCATAATCACGACTTCCCAACATGAATTTTTGTTAATATTGGTAGGGTGTGAAGAGTCAATTTACGAAGAATTTGCATGTGATTTTTAGTCTAGTTGTTGGGAGGTGCCTAAACGAGATTGTGGGGGTACAAGGAGGGAATTTTTAAGTAACATTGAGGGTCAGAGGGTGCAACTTGGTTGTTGGGAACTACCAAGTAATCTATTTGTACTATCTAAATAAATTTCAGTGTGCGTGTGAGTGAGTTTATAAGAGTTTGAATGTATATACCTCTGTAAGAGTATAATACAATGTCCTCGCGTGGTGTTCGAAGTAGTGATATCAAATGAATCAGAATTGTTCAATGTGTTGAAGTACATTGAGTGTTGCATTGCGAGGAATCAACGTGACACAAGAAAAAATATCAAAGGAGAAGCAAACGTGTGAATCAATCCTTTAGAGTGTACTATGCATCATAACTTGTGTGGGAGTCTGCATGCTAAGATTCATGGAACGAATTGAGCATGACAAACATCGCGTGACTTGTCTTAATGGGTCTCGTTATATGTGACTGCAATAGTATGGATGTCGAAGAAATGAAGGATGTTTGTTGCAATTACCTTTGCTAAGGTATTTGAGTTGTTCTGCTGTTAGAGGGAATGATCCCATGATGTCGATGTCCCACCACGTGAAGGGTCATGGAGAAGTGAGTGTATTAAGCTATATCGACGGGGATATGTGCATATCTCTATTGTGTTGACATTTGTCACACGTTTTAATATGGCTTTTTGCGTCTTGTTGCATGGTTGGCTAATAATAACTTGCACGCAATACTTTACTCCCCGAGGTTTTCCCTCTTAAATGTTGTTCGTTGATTCTTTTATATGTTTCTCGCAAGGCGTGTTCCATTTTTGTCAAATGAGGCATTTGAGGAGGGGAATTGAAAACCTATGTTGTATAGGATGTTTCATTAAGTACATGCCAAATACTCCAAAGTAATAGCAAAGAGATATTGTTTAGTCACTTCCATACTCAAAATAATGGAGAAAATAATAGAGGAGAAGCTACCACTTGTTGTGACAAGTGTGAGTGAGTAAGTCTCACATTGCTTAGAATGATGGAGGTTGAACACTTTATAAGTGAGAGGACCCATAAACTTAACACCTTAAGGTTTTGGGTTAAAGTGTGGTGTCCAACTCACTTGTGAAGTTGTTCTTAAATCCAATATGGATGATCCCTCTGGCTGCCCCCTCATGGTGACCCAACAGTGGTATCAGAGTCGATGGTTCGACGAAGGGTTCGACCGGCTCCTTGTATCGAAAGTCTTCCTGACAAAGGTGGTCAGACGGCGTGTCCCGTTGAGTGTGGACAACGGTGGTGCAAGTGTATGAATGAAGAAAGCTTCTGTTTGAAGGGGAGCATATCCAAGAATGGATGAACTCATACTTGAGGGGGAGATTGTTGTGACAAGTGTGAGTGAGTAAGTTCCACATTGCTTAGAATGGTGGAGGTTGTGAACTCTTTATAAGTGAGAGGACCCATAAATTTAACACCTTAAGGTTTTGGGTTAGAGTGTGGTGTCCAACTCACTTGTAAAGTTGTTCTTAAACCCAATGTGGATGATCCCCTGGCTGCCCCCTCATGATGACCCAACACCACTCTGATGGAGTTGGTGCTCGAGACTTTGCCAAAGATTTGCCTCCTTCCAACACGAGATAACGTGGACACAATTTGTAAAGAGGTGCAATTCATCTTCAGTTGCACCATTACATTGCATATAGTGCAAACAATTTGACATTGAAGGAGTATAGACCCATCCTTCAATCCAATATCAAACTAAGATGCACAATTCAACGGCCTCTCAATGAAACAATGTTAATTTGTGAGTCTTTCATCTCTTTGATATGTTCTTGATACTTTGAGTTGTGCTTTGCTTAACACAATCATCAACACGCAAGATGTTGCGAAATTCCCCTTCATGTAGTTGTGCTGAGAGAGGCAGCCTCATTGGATTAGATCAACACATTGAGTCTAGAAAAATTGCAAAAGTGAATTTTAACACTACATCTTCACCCAATACCTTATACCTTAAGATATTGGATTTATAAGTCACCTCACTTGATAGATCTCAACATATTCTCTCGCATGTGTAAAACTTAACGCACACTTGATAGATCTCAACACATACTATAGCTTCATAAGACTCAATCATTTGGAAGGCGCCTCTTTGAACGATTTTATTATGTTAAAATTGTTTATCCGTCTATGTTTAAATCTTATGTTGCATGATAGTTTCCTCCATATGAATTTGTCCATAATTAAAACATTTTTATTTATTTGTCAAAAAAAAATATTAGATATGCCTTGAGGTTGTCTTTCTACTGGCTTTAATCTTCATAGCCTTCAACAATTATATATGTATCAATACATTTGCTCTATAAATTATTAGTTAAATGACTTTTTTTTTTGAAAGAAACTACTTTTCTATTATTTAAAAAATTATAATAATTAAATATTATTTTTTAAAAAGTGTAACAAAATAAAATTTAAAATTTATGAAATTTCATTTCTAATAATATAGTGAATATTCGGTGTGATAACATATAAAAAATTATATAATTTTAGGTAAAAAAATAATTTAATTTTACAAATAATAAAATATTATTTTTTCTATAATTTTTTTGGGTACTCTGATCTGCTAAAAAATAAAAGGACAAGACAAAACAACTTCAATTGTAATATGTTTGATTCTAAAACTGTTTTTGAAATTGGACAGATTGGGGAAAAAATGAAGGGTTAATTATGTTTTTCATCCATATAAAATGAAGGGTTAAAACTGTTTTTCATCCATATAAAATGAATTGTGGTTTTTATTCCTATAAAATAAAATCATATGTTTTCATCTCTAAAAAAAATTGTATAAATTTTAATCTTTAATGGCCAAAATTTTGTCATCATTTTTGGAACATAATATAAATTTATATAGATTTAACATAATATATAAATATAATATAAACACATCTTAAACATAAAATAATTACTAATATTGACATTAAAATGAACATAAATTTATCATTAAAAATAAAAATAAAACTACATTAATTTTTGAGATAAGTAATTTCATTTCGCAAGGACGAAAATAAAAATTCCATAAAAAAAAACTGAAGATAAAAATTTATAAAAAAACAAAAACAAAACTTGCAGCGATGGTTAATGTACTCGGAACTTTTTTTTTTTTGACAAAATAAACGATATTCATTCATTCAAATAAAAAGAGTACATCGATGTAATATAAATTCATAATCGCTAAAAACAAAAAGGATGAATCTGCGAACAAACTCACAGCATCCATGTTAATAGCATAAAACGGCAAATTACATATGCCTACAAATATGACTATATTGAAGTGTCCGGAATATCCATGTCTCCGGATCTGTAGCGTTGATGACACCAAAGTCGACATTGATTGGATTTGCACTTGATCGAATCTACTCCTTCAACCTGAAACAAAGAACACCGCACAAAGACGGGAAAACAAATACACCGCACAAAGACGGGACAACCAAATACACCGTACAAAGACGAGAAATCAAAACAAACATGTGAAAAATCACACTTATTTATTATAACGAGAAGAAAAAAACAATTTGGAGGGATGATTTTAGGCCAAAAATGACCTAAAATCACCCCTCTTCAATGGACAAAGAAGAAAAAATAAGTATTGACGGCTAGGGTTGGAAGAGAAGAAGGAAGAGGAGAGTATTTTAAGATAAGAATCAATACCCAAAATTAATGTACTCGGAACTAAAACCCCGAATTCGGATCGTCGCCAGCAATTATACCTGTATGTAATCATGAATGTATAGATCTAGAGAAGTTTTACCATTTTGGACTCTCGGCTCTAATTATTATTTCTTTAATGCACATTGTTACTTTTTCCTTCATACATATTCACTAGCTGGGCATTTTATATTTTTTTCTATAGTTTTATTACGCTGTGCAATAGTCAAACATTTTGTATTTAATAAAAAAAAATTGACAAAAAAGAGATAAAATTATATGGCCACTTCCCATTAACTTTTGGGCACAACTGTATATGAGTTTTGTTTTTTTGTTGTTAAATTTTTTAAATAAAAAAAGATAAATTTTTTAAAATAATATATAACTTTAGTCCTGTAAAATGACAAGTTTTCAAGTTTAATTCCTCAAACAATTCCTCAAACAATTATTCACTTTTAGTTTTTAGTTGCATTTTATAACGTTTAAATTGAAAACAAACCTATTTATTTTTTGTAAAAAAATTTCAAAATAAGGATTATTATTACAAATTACAATATTATTAGGATTAAAATGATAATATAAAACATATTTAAATTAACGGTGAACACTCCGGTACACATCTTATTTTGACATGTATCGATAATCGATATACTGTTGAGGTGAACAATTCTAATATGTCCACAAATAATGTTATATATAGAAAAATTAATTTGCGTCAAAAAAAAATTAATAAACATTATTTATAAACTAGCCGCCACGTGCCCGTTTGTGTGATCGATATTTTTTTTTTTTTTTGTGATCGATATTCTCTATTGTGCAAATATAAATAACTACTTAATCTCCTTTTTATTGGACTTAGTTAATTGATAATTACTTAACCTCCTTTTTCATTATTCCTATTTTACCCTTAAAAAAAACTACAAAAAAAGTAGGTTTTCAGTTTTTTTATAGTAAAAAATTTTTTTTTTTTTTCTTCTTAATAACTAGCCACAACAAAAAAGGATGTTAAGTAGTTATCAATTAACTAAGTCTAATAAAAAAGGAGATTAATAGTTATTTATATTTGCACAATAGAGAATTTGATCACAACAAATTAAAAAAAAAAAAATATCGATCACACAAACGGGCACCGTTTGGCGGCTAGTATAAATAAAATAAAAACTATATGTGCTAATGAACTGGAAGGGCAATCCAACGGTTTAGGATTGGCAGCAGAGATGGCAGCAGGCGTGTTGCTGCTGAGGATCCAAACTCCTAAAACCCCCTATTTCATCTCCCCTTCGCCTTCCTAACGCATTCTCATTCATCTCACTGCACAGAGTCTTCATCATTCCTTGTCTTTGCTACTGTATGTTCAATTTCTACAACTTCAATTGCTTTCAATTTATTAATTTTGATAATTGATTAATTTATTTGAATTTAGATGCATATTTTGGTGAAATTGATAACTTGCTATTGATCATAATGATATTATTGTTCATGTGTGTAACATGTGTTGTGTGCTGCGCTTAGTGATAATAAAGAATGCTTAATGGGAATTAGAAATGGTGAACTCCATAGTCCTTAGGTTTGTAATTTTCTGTTATTGATCACTATAGTTACATGATGTTGTGTTTAGATAAACATTTTAATTAAGCACTTTTAGCATAATTAAGCTCTTATCATGGAAGCACTTATGTACTAATTGTATACTAAGGGCTCTTTTGGATTGACTTATTTTTTAGCTTAGAAACAACTTATGCAAATTAATAAGCTTTTATGTATTATTATAAGTTTTTTAAGGTAGTTTATTACAAAATAGTTTATAAAGATACAATTTTTGTTAGTGAAAACTTATGAATTAACATAAAAGTTTATTTATTTGCATAAGCTAAAAATAAGGCAAATCCAAACTGACCCTTATTTTTGAGCTTATGCAAAATAGCTTACACAAATAAATAAGGTTTTATGTATTAATTTATAAGTTTGTCAAGATAGTTTATGAAAAACCAGCTTATGAAGATACAAATTTCATTAGTGAGAAATTATAAATTAACATAAAAACTTATTTATTTGCATAAGTTATTTTTCATATGCTCAAAAATAAGTTAATCTAAATGGACCCAAATTCCTAAATATATCATTTAGCGCCTGCTCCGCTCCAATTTTGTGGTTGGCCGCTATGCTATCCAGGTTGACAACTATAATATGTTTTTGTATAAGATATAAGCTGTTTTTGTATATGAAAATAAACTGCAAGCAACTAATCGACTTATTATAAGATATAACCATAAGCTCTCTCAAAACAACCTCACAAGTGCTTTATGCTAGTAGATAAAATCAAATAAGTCAATTGAAACATGCCCTAAAAGACACGGGTACCGTCCCGTTTAACTTTATGACTGATACTTGAAAGTCAAAACTAACCCGATTGGACGTTATCAATATCATCAGAAATGTACTGTTAAAATTTTCAAGTTCTGGAAAATACTTGATTCACTGCCAACCAGTTCTGCCTATTATTGTTTAAACTCTCAATAGAGTGGCTTGAAAAGCTGGATTTATGAAGCCCCCTAAGAAATTATTCAAAGGAACAAAATGGAATCGGAGAAAAGAGAAGTCTTGTTTTGGGTCCCAAAAATTGAGCTATACAATTCACATGCTCACGTGCACACAGACATACCGATTACTGTTGAGAATTTAGTTATTCTTTGATTGTTAATTTGTTTGATGATATATTGTAAATGTTATTTATTTTCAATTGTATCAGTTTCAGGTCCATATCTTGCTATGTTATGTAGTGCAGACTGAAAAATGGATGCATTAATAGCGTGCTATGGGGATGAATCTTCTGATTCAGATTCTGAATCTTCTCCATCAAATCCAACCTTATCTTACTCAGAAGGACATCCGTCCTTGCCACCCCGGGCAACAAAAAGTCGTGAACCATTTCCAGAAGTATGTGTCCAGCCCTTGCCACCACCTCCTATTGATCTCCTTCATCCTCCAAATTTTTTTGGTATGGTGGGTTTTAAGCTGATTTTCTTACTTGTTACAAGAAGGCGAAAAGAGAATTAAAATATGTTCCTTGTGGATAGTTTTAGGTTATTAATTAGAAAATAATAATATCCTCGTATTGCACCAACCAGAATTTTCAGAATCTATGAACACATTTTTTTAAAATATGAAGTTCTTTGAATTGACAATCAAATTAATAATCAGTTCTTTTTATATATGGTATTTGCATATGAAAAGTGCCTCTTGATGATGTATATTCATTGTTGTGATGGTGAAGGGCCTCAAGATCTGCAGATAAGTCGGACAACTAAAGTTAGGAGCTTCCCTCATGTTGATGGTAACTATGCCTTACATGTATACATACCAAGTAAGTTAATCATGATACGTAAAGAACATTGTCTTAGTTTTTGTAAGACACTTTTCTGTTTTTCATTGTGGTCATGGTATTTTAAAGATTTTATTTAATTTATCGTGGATTATTTGTCTATGCATTACATATAATAATGCCATGCATTTGCAATTACCTCGGAATTGGAAGACCTGTATGTTTGCATGTAAATAAGTTAGGAAATATGGGTCTGATACTCTGACTATTTTGTTTTGTATCTTGCTTTATACTCTACATTATTTTCCTGTTTCACCTTTTTTATCACCCCTTGTTTCTTTCTTGGTGATATGAATGTTGAATTATCATTTATGAGCATCTTCGGTTGATCGCATGTTGGCCTGAAATTGTTCTTTGACATTGTATGTTCCTGTTAGGACATTCATTACATGTTTGGATCCACATTTGTGAGGCAAGTTTGGGGTTTGAATCAAAATCTTTATTTTAATAATTTTTTGACACGTTTGAGTGTTCTCAGGTAGAATTACTTTTGCCGTTAGACCTTGGTGTTACTATAATTGATAAATAAAATTAAAAAGTAACTTCTGTGTTAAATTGAAAAGTCACCAAGTCTTACATCTGCAGAACTTGTGGGGACTTGGACAAAAAAGAGGAGAGGAATAATAAGAGTATGAACATTATTGATAATAACTTGACACTGATTTGATACAAAAGACTAAAAACTAATCCCTAACGCAGAGCTTAGCCACTCATGGAGGAAGAAAGAGAAACCAGAATTGTAGATGAGACCAAAGTGAGATTCATGTAAATTTAAGTCATTGACTTTTGGAAAAATCAAGTCCCGCATAGAATAAAGATAGAGCCTGACTGAGTTTATAAAGAGTGGCACCCCTCACCTCACAAGCCGGTTTTGTATGGGAGTTAGACCCATAATAAACACTTAATATCGACTAAGAAAACATTCAAATTTGTGTTTTAATCTCAATTCCCTACAAAAATATCATTCTCTTTCCAAAACCTATTTGTGGTGGTAAAACTTGCCTGATAGTGCCACAACACTACGAATGCACCATTTTCACGCCCAAACACCTAAAATTAGCTTAAATGAGCCTGTCAGCACTGCATAGCTTCTGTGTGAGCGTGGGAATGCTGGCTGTCCCAAGACATGTCCTACATATTCCTGCTAGCATGACAGCACTTGTATTTGTCAGCATCGACACTCTATTTAAGCAATTCCCCTTTCTTCCCATCCCATCTTTCCAAAACATGCAGTGGGCTTATTACGTTCACAATGTAAGTCGCAAGCTTTTTAGAGCAAGATACAGTGTTTTGGCTTTTTAGAGCACGTGGATCATAACCTCCTTAGCTAAACCCTCCGAACTGCTAACTTCCTTCATAAAACTTCTAATTTTTTCTTTTGTTCATCCTTTTATACACGCTCCATATTTCTTCATCTCATTTTTTCCATCCTCAACACACTTTACATTACCTTTATCAAAGTACTTCCAAGTCAAAAACAAAGGAGTTGAGTACCTTACTACTTGTTGGTGCTGTCAATACTTATATATGGAGTAATCTTTATTAACCCTGCAAAACTCGGTTGGATAGTCTGATCACCTATGGGATCTAGAAATACAAAATTTGGTGTGATGAATATACATAATTTGATGTTCATCCTTTACAGATACACCTTTTTAAGATTTACACGTGATGAATATATTGATTGTAATAGGCTCTGAATGCAACATAGTTGGGATGCCTATAATACCATATGATGCACGGGTTTAAGCTATGAATCTCGGATATGTAGTACGGGTGCGATAAAGATATGTGAAATTTTTGCAATTTAGGATATGGCTGACCTTTGAACCAGACTTAGAAGCCATGCTTTTTATGGGTAATGATAACGGGGGAAAGAGTCTAATACCCGGGTAAGGCCCTCCACCAACATATTGGTGGGTATAACATATGAATAGGGTCTGCATGTACCCTTTAATCCTCTCGGTCAACCATTCACTTTAGGCTTGAAACAACTTAAAAAAAAAAAACTATAATGTTGAAAACAAAACAGTTTAATTTGTACATTCTAAGAACCATTTCTTAAGTTCTCATACAAAGCACCTATTTTGTAAAATCCACTTTTGTTTTTCTGTTAGAGTTTGATGATGCAAGTACCTCTTTTAAACAAGTTTGCTCCGAAATCTATATTTGTTTTGTTATATTTATTTATTACCATTGTAGTTTAAAAGTACGTTTAACACCTATCCTTCATTATTTGTATTATTATTATTAAATAAGGGTATACATTTTGACCCTTCAAACGTTTAGGTCAAGTTTAGCAGATTATTTTACCTTTGATATCATACATGTACTTCCATGTTTTCTTCATATCACTTGAGTAGATTTAACAATGTTATTAAATTTGTTCGAAAGTGTTCATGCTTTAAGGTGCACGTGACTTTGGACTCAGACTGCAGTTGTTCTGTTTCAGTTAATATCTCATCTCCATCGAAAAAAGAACTAGCTGCTTTCTTGAAGAAAATCTCATCTCGGGAACCAAGTCTTCACGTTGTTGATGTTGATGTCCCACTTAACATCCTCTGCAAAAATGACGAGAAGCTCGAACAAGTTGCATTAGGAAGAGAGTTTCATATAAGTTTGGGAAGAACTGTTCCATTACGAGTACATCAGATTGACTCGGTGGTCTCAATGCTAAAACAGAAACTTCAAACTCAAAACCAGTTCAGTTTTTATTCTTGTTTTATTCAGCTACGAAAAATAGAATAGCATATTTTTGTCAACCTGTTTACCTGATTCTTTCCTTGAACTTGCCATTTTGAAGAAGCTATTGGATCGACTTTCACAAATGGGAGGTTTTTGTTAATGATGATCGCACGCGCACCTTCCTTTCACTCGAAGTTGTTCATGGTGGGATTGTAGAGGTATGATTCATAGCTCTTTCTTTTCCAATTTTATTTAATCTTATTTACCTTTAAGTTAAATTCATGCGATTCCAAGGATTGTTTACATGTCCTGAACTAATATCTCTCTTTTTGTTTGCCACATGAAATGTGTTCCTTTTCAATTGATTTCAGATAAGGAAGCAAATTGAAGCAATCAATGCAATTTACAAGCTTCATAATCTTCCTGAATTTTACGAGGTTAGTGTTTGTAAACCACACCTACGCTTTGAAGAACACTGAATGACTAAACTGTTTTTGAAAAGAAAATCTGCAGTTTAGGTTAGGTTTTCTAGGATCAAGAATATTTATCAAATCTTGAATCGGAAGACCTATATTTTAAATCGTAAATAAACTCTTATTATGAAGCATAAGATACACTACCAATAAAAGTATACATTTATAAGCTGGTATATCATATATGAACCCAAAATAATTAAAGGTTCAAGTCATAAATCAAAAGACAAAAGAAAAGTTACTAATTATAAAATTGAGAACAAAAAGTGGCTAACTATACTAAGTTTAGGTAAATGATTTATTATAATGAATTGAGAATCATCATAGTACATTGAGATTCATTATGATAAATCGAGATTCAAATGAGACATATCAGTTGAGTTCATTTTTTGTATCAAATCAAAATACGATTTGCATGTATCCTTAGATACCGATAAATAACCATCATCTTTCAGATTTTTTTTTACCAGCACTTAAAACTTGAAATCTCTGTGTAGGATCCACGTCCGCATATATCGTTAGCATGGTCACTGGGCGACACCAGCGATTCCCTGAAGAAAGTTGTGGATGAGGAAGTGAAGAAATGTGTTGCTGGGAAATCCTTGAAGAAGTGTATTTTTACATGTAAATTCGAAGGCATTGAATGTAAGATCGGTAATAAAACATACCCAATATGTAAAATTTCAGATAATTTTTTGTCAAAAAAGAAAAGAAAAAAGATCGATGATAATATGTATGGTTTAGAGTAAAATATTTAAGGCTGCTGCATCCAATTCTATAACATGGTTTTTTTTTTAGCTTGGTGCTAGATTGATGATACATGAATTACTCATGTGGAATGAGTAACTTGCTTGTTGCTTATTTATGCTTTTTTTAGCTTGGTGCTAGATTGATGATACATGAATTACTCATGTGGAATGAGTATTTTGCTTATTGCTTATTTATCCTTTGGTTGTGTTTGTGTATCCATGCCTTGTACATCAATCTGGGTTTTTTTATTTGATGAGAGCTACTTTTAACTCCCATGATTTTTTTAAAACTGCATTCGTCCAAAATTACACTTCGAAATGGAAAAAAACACAATGTTTGTCTGAATTTACCGGATCTGGATCGCCTGGGGTAATAAAAATATACAGTTTGCAGCTGTTTTAGATCTCAGTCGTTGATCAATAATCTGACGGCTCTAATTATGAAACATAGAATTCTATAATTTCTCATAGTTTAGGATTTCAACTGTTCATTTCAAATCAGACGGTTTTGATCAATTACTACGTCCATACAGTTACCGTGTGAAATCACATTCCAAACTTACCTATCCAAATGACTAAAAATATATTCAATTTTAGATAAATATTATTGCCGAGAACAGTGCATCTTTTATTAAATAAACAAATTAATTGTCTGTATTCTGCTTCTAGTTTACAAGAGTGAACATCACATATACTAAGTACATGTTTGTTTTCACGTTCAAAGTCCATCTAGCGTGTCCAGTGTGATGTTACATTTTGTAGCTTCTATATTTTCACGACAGTTGCGGATGCGAGAATTGTATTTCTGACACGGTTCCAAACAACCACTAAGCTTCTCATTGGTTTTGCGTGAGATTTATGCGTTTTCATCAAATCACAGTGAGATTTCCGCATTAAGGTAGAAGTTATGTTTTATAGCTTCTTGAAATCATGGTGAGATTGCCTCGATAAACCTGCATACGCACGTCTCTTGCCACCAAACATGCAACCAAACAGACTATAAAATGCATTCTACCTACATGGTTTCTCACCATCTCGACACTACAACTTGCAGCATATCTCGTTGATCAAAATAACAATAATATAGTTTAACTAAGGTTTTGAGTTTGATCTTTGATTTGCGCATGCAGTAGTGTTAAAAATTTTAAGAAAAGTTTGCCACTTATATGGGTCCGTAATACTCGAGAAAATAGTCTCTGCAGTTGCAGGCAGTGAATATCCAATTTATGAAAAAAATAACAATAATTTTCATTTCCATTTCTAGCGTTTGAACCTTAAAATGTATCTTAAAGGGAGTTATCTCAAAGTAGAAGCAATGGATGTAACATAGATTTTTGGCTTTAATGCAGTTTTGATCCCCCTATTTTGAAAAATTTAAACTTTTGATCCCCCTATTTTAAAACCCAACTTTTTGGTCCCCCTATTTTGGAAAACCCAAACTTTTGATCCCCCTATTTTAAAAGTCAGCTTTTTGGTCCCCCTATTTTAGTTTTTTCGAAATTTTGGTCCCCCAACTCAGTTTGACCAATTTTTTACTGATGTGTCAAGCTCATTAATGACGTGGCAATAACCAATTTTTTCTTTAAATCTAATATTTTGTTTAAAAAATATTAAAACAATAAATAATTGATATTTTTATTGTTTTAATATTTTTAAAACAAATAATGACATGGCAAATGTTTTGTCAACATGCCACGTCATTAATGAGCGTGACACATCGGCAAAAAATTGGCTAAACTGAATCGGGGGACCAAAATTATGAAAAAACTAAAATAGAGGGATCAAAAAGCTGGTTTTTAAAATAGGGGGATCAAAAGTTCAGATTTTTCAAAATAGGGGGACCAAAAAGTTGAGTTTTAAAATAGGGGGATCAAAAGTTCAGATTTTTCAAAATAGGGGGACCAAAACTGCATTAAAGCCTAGATTTTTTAACGCTCCAATCAATTGGATGAAAATGAAACACCAATTCAAAATCATAAAGACAACTAGTGAAAAAGAAACACCCCAAATTCTTTTGTATGCATATGCGTAGGTCAAAGACTCAAGCGTGCGAAACATGCCAAGGTTCGTTAACCTTGAAGACACGTAACTGTATATATCCAAAACCATATTTAATTTATTTGAGTTGAGATATAATAATCATAAAAAGAAATTGGGTACGAAGATTGGTTTAGAAGTTAAGTTAACTCATACTTCTAAAAGTAAAAATTATTTAACAAAAGTTAATATATTTAATGTAAAATTTATCCTTAATACATTAATTTTTGCCGACACATTTTTGTTTATATATTTTAAAACATACTCTATTATCTCAAAATAGCACGAGTTCAACATCTTTTGTTATTATATATAAGATGCGTCTAGATAAGATAACGTAAATCTTTTCTAATTTAATCAATGTATTGAATTCGATTCATGACTTGAACATACAACAAAGTTAAAATTTTTAAGGAGAATTTAATCTATTTAAATTTTACAAGACTTGACAAATTAGTCTATACAATTTACACGCAAAATATACTTAATTTAAGAAGAAAAAAGAGAAAATCCAAAAATAGAAGAGGTCATTGGTATTGACATGACCACGAGTATACGTAACTCTAGTTATTTATTTGCAACCACGTATATTATTTAGGGGCTATAAAAAATCTAAAGCTTTAAAAAACGAAAAGAAAATCCTCTTACTCACAACAACAAATATATTTTTATTTTATTATTTGTAATAAAGTAAGTTATATATTTTGCATTGAAATTCATAACATAGCAATGGCTACGGTGTCATCACAACCATGTTCTTCATGGACGCGTGGTTCAATTCCAATTTCAAGAATAACCCAACGACGTCGTTTCAGAAACAGAACCGATCTTAAACGTCTGAAAGTTTTTGCTGCTGTGGTGGAAGCAACGCCTTCAACCACCGTACCTTCAGTCAGAAATGGAACCAACCGTGTTCTGACACTTCCATTGAACCGTGCTGATGATCTTCAAGCTGAAGCTAGAGCTATGACTCGTGCTATCAATGCTACTCTTTATAGTCCTGAACTTTTGGCTTCTAAATATGGGTCCCAACGCATTAAGGTTTTCACTTTTATTGATTTTTGGATACCCTTTTGAAAGTTCTTTTGTGGGTAGTATTGGATTTTGGAGTATATGTACTCCAAAATTTGTGAATTTTTTTACCACCTTAAGCCTCTGGTGCGCCCCTGAATTTCCAAAAATACCCTGTTCAAGTTGTATGACTCGAACTGTATTTTACATGTTCATGTTCTAGAATTCGAACTCGAACTGTACTGAAATTTGAACGTGTAAAATACAGTTCGAGGTATTTTAGAAAATTCAGGGGCGGATGAGAGGCTTAAGGGGTGGCAAAGGAAATTCACTTACCCAAAATTCACCTTTACAATCTACTATACTGAATATTTGGTTACTTTGGTTATTTGCAGCGTATGGTCCTGTTTAGATAAGCAGCTTGTTTGTCATGATAAGCACTTATGTATAAGCTAACATAAGCTATTTCTATGACAAATGATAAAATAAAGTTAAATTGTTTTTGTATTTGCTATAAGCTATTCTCATGAGCTATATTGAAGAACTTATGAAAATAAACAGTAAAAGCTTATAAAAATTGTCATAAATTGTTTTCATAAGTTCTTTCTAACCGTCTCACAAAATGTATGTTTGTAGTAATCTCAAATAAGTCGATTCAAACAGGAACTTGGTTAAGGTACATGTTGATAATTTTTGGTAGAAAACAATTATGGTTAGTTCTAGGGATATCCAACATTATGGTAGAAAACCATTTGGATTAGTTTTGACTTATGGGGTGTTGGTATGTACTTTTTCTCATAGGTGTCAAAGAAAATTAGGTTTTATCATATCTTTTGTGTGATACTAATTTTTTGCCAGTTTTTGAAAAATCGCTTATCATGTACCTGTATCCAGTACCGTTATCATACTCGTATCCTTGCAAAGTAGATTGGTTTTTTTTTTATATTGATTCAACCCTGATTTTGGTTTTATTGGAAATGGTTTAGGTGGTACAGAGGGCCTTTGAAATTGTGAGTGCTTTGGGTTCATTTGGGTTGAAGCTGTTTTTGGAGCAGAAGAATGGGACACTTGATAAGAATAAAAAGGCTCGTGCTACTGAATTGAAGACCATATTCACACAGTTGGGACCAACTTTTGTGAAGTTGGGTCAAGGATTGTCCACTAGGCCTGATATTTGCCCACCTGAATATTTGGAGGAACTCTCCGAGCTTCAGGTGAAGCGTTATGTTCTCTTCCATTTCCCTCGTTTTTATTATTCAATTATATTGTAGTAGCAGTTATTGTTTTCTTAGAACATAACAGAAATTCGTGTTCTTTTTTCGCGCACTTTGAAAATGTGGTATGTGTTTGTTACATAGAACAAGAGCTGGAAATGAGTCGAATTGGTTTAACTTAAAAACTCAACTCGATATAAGTTGGTTCAGTTCAAAACTCGACTCTAGTTCACTGTGAACATTATTTTTTTCAACGCAAACTAGTTTGTCAAACATACATTTCTTTCGAACATACTTATGTAGCGTAGGATGATATTGTAGCCCTTTATTTACATTTTCTGCATAATAGTTTATACAAATTGGTCAAAAAACACATTTTGTATGAAAGAATTGAAAACTTGGACGCTCTTAACCATTGCTGTGCTTTGACAGGATGGTTTGCCTACATTTCCTGATGAGGAGGCCTTTGCATGCATTGAAAGGGAATTAGGAGTATCCCTTGACTCTATTTTTTCTTCTATATCATCAACACCTATAGCTGCAGCGAGTTTAGGTCAAGTTTATAAAGCTCGGTTGAAGAACTCGGGTAAACTCGTGGCTATCAAGGTTCAACGTCCTAACATTGAGGAAGCTATAGGATTGGATTTCTTCCTAATTAGAAATCTCGGTTTTTTCATAAATAAATATGTAGACGTAATCACCACTGATGTTGTTGCTCTTATTGATGAATTTGCTCGTAGAGTTTTTCAAGAGCTCAACTATGTGCAGGTTAGTTCATCACTCAATATTACCATACTTTGTACTCTAGTTCATCACTGATGTTGACAATAAAACTACAACTTTGTAATAAATTATGTAAGATTCTTTTTTAGGATTGAATGTAAATTTTGACAGGTTACTGCAGGAGGGACAAAATGCGCGGAGGTTCAAAAAATTGTATGCTGATCGGCGAGATATTTGTGTTCCTGATATTTTCTGGGATTATACAAGTGCTAAAGTACTTGCAATGGATTGGGTTGAAGGAGTCAAACTAAGTGAACAAGAAGCTATCGAGAGACAAGGATTGAAAGTCTTGGATTTGGTGAACACAGGGATACAATGCAGCCTTCGACAGCTACTTGAGTATGGATATTTCCATGCAGATCCTCATCCCGGGAATCTTTTAGCAACACCTGATGGAAAGCTTGCTTTTCTTGATTTTGGAATGATGAGTGAGACACCAGAAGAAGCAAGATCTGCCATAATTGGTCATGTTGTTCACTTGGTTAACCGAGATTACGAAGCTATGGCTCGTGACTACTATGCTCTTGATTTCCTTTCACCTGATGTTGATGTTTCTCCAATTGTTCCGGCACTTAGAGACTTTTTTGACGATGCTCTTAATTATACTGTGAGCGAACTTAACTTCAAGACACTGGTGGATGGTCTGGGGAACGTTTTGTATCAATTTCCATTTAATGGTGAGATTATACCATGCTTTATATTTTTCTTCTCATTTTCGTATAGTGCCGTTTCTTTAGAATGATTGTTGGATGATTTGAGCCTGGATTACATACTTTTATGAAGAAAACTGATGTTAACGTTAGTGTTTGGTAACTTTTGGAGGAGTTGCAAAATTGATTTTGACATATTTGGATGTTTTCAAGTAGAATTGGTTATGCCTCCATAATTGATTCTATCCTGAAGCGAGAATTTGAAGCTATTGTATCTACAATTGATTTTTAGCCTTGAGTTCATTGTTCAAACCACTTTTACATGAATGTATCCAAACATAAATAACTTTGTATTAATTTACTTTTAGCCAGAATCAATTTCGGTCACCGTAAAATGCTAATTATTGACGTGCTAATGATTTGTTTCACAATTTTCATTTTTAAGTTTTCAAAGAGTGATGTTATTGCATACTTGTATAAATAGTTTGTACTTGCTAATTTTGTTCCTACTTTCTGCCATTTGCCGCAGAGTCTGATGGTTTAAATTTGTTTTTTTGTCCTCTTCTGTTGGCAGTCCCAGCTTACTATGCTCTGATATTGAGGTCTCTCACTGTTTTAGAAGGTTTAGCACTTAATGCTGATCCCAATTTTAAGGTGCTCGCGGCTTCATATCCATATTTTGCTAAGCGGCTCCTAACAGATCCAAATCCATATCTAAGAGATGCTCTTATTGAGTTGCTTTTCAAGGATGGGAAGTTTAGGTATGTGTATTTCAATAGTATCTTAAATCCTTACTCTATATACCGTGTTTGGATAAATTATAGCATAAGAGCTTATCATATAAGTGCATGTATAAACTATTTCTATAACACAAGATAAAAAAAGTCATATTGTTTTCACAAGTTATCCTGGAGAGTTTATGGAAATATGCTGTTTCTACAAGCTTTTTCCATGACCCAGGTTCGAATATTGAACTCAACAAAACTTCATTTTTTTAGTTAAAAAAAAGTTGTTTCTATAAGTTCTCACAAACAGTTTCGCAAGTGATTCAAAATAATTTTGAGAAATTATACTTGAACATTCATTGATCTGTTCCAGTGCAGGTGGAGTAGACTTGAAGACTTGCTAATCCAGGGCAGTATGGACAGCGACTTCACCGCTAAAGAGGCCTTACAACCTGTCCTAAAGGTAATATTGAGCCCAGATGGTGAAGTTATCCGGGCGCTTGTTATCAAAGAGGCTGTTCGCGTATCTGAAGCTTTTACTCTAAGCTCGATTTCTGATACATACAAGTCAGCTCCTGATTTTATGAGGACTCTTGTTTTCAATGGCAATGCAAATGGTCCCCTTGTGATGTCAGAATCCGAAATGCAAAGCATGATAGAACTTAGGAATCAAGTACGCAGGACTTGGGGACTTCTTCAATCCTCTAATGATTTTGATCCAGCTCTTTTGCTGCCTATATTCCAGGTAAGATCCACTGTTTTTTGCATTTTCATATTTGTTTTCCAAACTAGTGGACCTATCTCCAACATATACAATATCTTCGGATGCAAGTCACAAACGTCCAACATATATTTTTCTTGTTTTTTGACCTTTGTTTCAAACATTTTTCTTCTAAGTTTCAAACTTGTCCTTAGTTGAAATATTATAAAGTCGATGTTTGTGCGTGGTAACAGGTCCTTCAGCAACCTGAGGTACGCAGACTTGGGGGTGGTGTTATGGATGGGATCACTCAACGTTTTGTAGCACGCTTTCTCCAGCAAGTACTTCGAGTTCCAGTAACAGCTGCGTAGATCTTGTGTCACTCTCAAAAACAACAGGTGTCTAGCCAAGGTATGCACATTAATACATTGTTTATAATTTAGTTGTTCTTTTTGAAGGTAATCTGATTGTGTTTATTTAATAAAAAAGTGTTATTGTTGACTTAGTTCACGTTTCACTATACGTAAAATATGACATAAATGACCAAAATGCATGTAGAAAAATAAAAAGGAAAGTTGATTATGTTCTTTTGCTGGTTTTCTTGTAATGCAAGATAACTCTGCTAGGGAGCTGCTTGCAAATGTAAGTTCAGCGTTCTTCGTGTGTGACATAAAAGTTCAGCAATATCTGAGTGTAGTATTTAAGAAGAATTTCAGAATCCTCTTGAGATGATCATATTATAAATGAGAAGTCTTATTTCAGATTCATTCCTAAAGTAAAAAAATGACTACTAAGCTATATATATTATATGCTGGACTAATATACCCAAATGGGCTTATGGGCCTAATACGTGGAACACTAAGATTCAAATTTTTTTCTTTAGGCCCCCCAAATTTCCGTTTTTGCTCTGGGAACTAAGTTCGGAATCTACGTTCCGAACCGTATTTTAGTTCGGAAAACGTTTTCCGCTCGCTAGGTTTCGGAGAAGAGTCCGAAAACGCCTTTGAAACGTTAGTGAGCGGAAAACGTTTTCTGAACTGAAATACAGTTTTGAACGTAGATTCCAAACTTAGTTCCTAGGGCAAAAACGGAAATTTGGGGGGCCTAACGAGAAAAATTCCTGAGATTCACCCTCAAACGGATCCTATAGAATATATGTACAAAGCTTGTTACAAATAAACCCAATTCGAAAATCAGTTTGTTGCAGACATCTTTTCCTTTCAACTCCTTGCAGACATGAAGTGCTAAATCAAATTTCTTTTATGCAATGTTTAAAATATTTCAACTATAGAATAGAAAATAATTGCTGCAAAAATGACATGAAAATCCTATTACGTGGCAGGATTCGAATGATGAATTAATACTCAATAATAAGATTGTAAATCAATTCGAAATCTTAAACAAAGAACACTGAATAAGTTTTGGAAAAGAATTTATTTAGTTCATTCTTTTCATTTGAAATGGAATTATCTTTCACACTTGTATTATTTTTTTCATAATGCTAATATATGTATGTTTTATTTTTGTCTTAGGTGGTTTTTAACTGGGAAAAGGGAAGTTACTTTCCAAACACAGAAGGAAAAAAAAATCATGAAGTTGATTCTTCCAAAGTTGTTTGATTAATTTGTTCTTTTTGGATAGTACAAAAGAATGTATATATTACTCATTATTATTGATGCTGCTCTTAACATGATCAGCATCATCATTATAATAATATATATATAATGTAATGTCAAATGGAAAATCATTTCTCTGCACACTTTGTTCTTTCTTCTTTCTTATTATGCATCTTGTTTTTGTTATCTTGGCTATGTTTTATGCTATTGTTTAAGTAGGAAGTGTAACAAGTAACAACAATAGCTTACACTACATAAATAGGGATCATTTGTCTATGTAATTTGGCAACTGCCATATGGTAAATCTTTTTGGTTATGCATGTTTCTGGTTTTGGTATTGGCCACCATTTAAGTGCTAAGATTGAGTGAATCACCAAACACCAATCATCCATCTCTTACCTTTTCTTTGATATGCTTAGTTTTCTCTTTTTGATTCAATATTACTCTTTCAATGAATGTTTCCAATTATAAGCTACTTTAATTCAACTTATTTTAAATTAAAATATAGCTTTGAACTTTCAAGCACATTAAAATCACTTATTAGAAATTATTAAGAAATAAGTATGGGCCTAACTCATCTTAACAAAATCGGCTTGTAAGATGAGGACTACCACTTGTTTATAAACACTTGTCAAGGCCATCTCATATCCGATGTGGGACTTTTTAACATCACTAAGGCTGAATTTGAATGCTCTTATTACCAACAGAACGTTATAACATACTAGAATTGTTTCGTTTTAAATCAACAGCCGAAACCTCATATTATGTTAAACTGCTTATTTTGAAAAGTTGCATCTATGGTCACCAGCCAAGTCCTTTTCACCAAAAGATTATATGTTCACAATAGAAGTCATGTTTCCATCATACAAATAAGAGCATTCAAACTATTTTCTAGTATTTAATTAGGGTCCATATGTACACATCACTCATTTCTAATGTTTTAATAATAGTACAAAATAAGCATCCAATGTCTCCAACCCAACATCTCTAAAAAAGTTCTAAATTGGTCTCACCAATAACACATTTCACCAATAACTCTTCATCATTATAAATGAGCTCCACATAAATAATATAGGTAGAGCTGTCAAATGGGCCGGTCCAGCCCGGCCCGGGCCCATAGGGCCAAGACATCTACTGGGCTTAAGTGGGCCGGCCCATTAAGGTGTAAGGCCCGGCCCGCAGCCCAGCCCAATAAGCAAAGGCCTACATGGCCCGATGGGCCGGCCCGGCAAATTTTTTCATATTTTTTTTATAAAAAATTGACAATTTTTTTGTAAAAAAAAATTAAATGAACAATAAAATTACATATGCATCGCACACAAATTAATATCCATAAAAAAAGTGAGTGTTATTTTTTTTTTCAAATAAAGATAATCATAACAAATTTGGTTTAATAATTATCTCCTAACTAACAAATCTCATTTTTTTCCTTAAAAAAAAACAAATCTCATCTTTTGTTACTTATTTTATCTAAAGATTTTATGCTAACTAAAATTTCTTAATTTTAGGTAAAATTATTTTTAGATATTTTTTTTTAATTCTTTAAGGGGTCGGCCCAAAAGCCCGCGGGGCCAGCCCATGATGGCCCATTAAAAAATAGGCCCGGGAGCCCAGCCCAATAAGGCCCAATGATATTTTTTGGGAGGCCCAGCCCGGCCCGACCCGTATAAAACTATAGGGCTACTGGGCCGGCCCGATAGCCCGGCCCATTTTTACAGCTCTAAATATAGGTACTGTTGCTTATTATAGCACCAGTACCTTTGTGTTTTGCTCCAATGAAGATACTCCCTACGGTTACATTTATAAGCAAAAAAACAATTCAAATTTTGGTGACTATTATAAGCAAAAGTTAATAACTTTTAAATTAATTAATACTACTATTTCTAATACACCGTTATTTAATTTTACCTTTTTATATGCATTTATTTCACTTTTACAAAAACATGTGAATTCCAAAAAGAATGAAAAGGGAAATATAGTAAACTTTGCTATATTTTACACTAAATCAAGAAAATTAACTACACTTAACTGAATTTCTTAAACATCATATAAATGGTTTTTTTTTTGCTTAAATATGTGACCAAAGAGAGTATCTATTAGGTACCGATTTTTGAAAAATAGATACCCATCATACCCATCATTAAAGATGGTAATCAAAAGATACATCTATTTCTAGTTCAAGTTAAAATAAGTGATTTATAAAGTTTATGTGATTTGCACATTTCTATTTAAGCAAGGAATACTTTTGATATTTCATAGTATTTGTCATGTCAAATGGTAGCTTAGGTTATATGTTTCCTCGATTGTGATTGTGTTTGTTTGTTTCACATGGTCTTCTGCCACGTGTCATGTTTGCCGGTATTGACGGTGGGGACATACACTGTGCTCATTAATGGTGAGACAATGAAACTGTGGCCCATGAATCTTTTGTCTCCTCCTCCTTTGGACTTTTATTGGTACAATTTGTGTGAAAAATCACACTTCCGATCTGTTTGGTTCGAGGAAAAGAAAGAGAGATGAAAGATAATTGCGAAAAATCAATGCATGAAATTGGATTAACATTGGTCCAAGTTCATGTATTAGTTTCCGTGATTTTCTTTCCTCCCTCTTGTTTTCGTTCCAACCAAACGGATCCTTCAAATTTTAACAATCTCGAATGTTTAAAGGAAGTTAGTTCGTTCATTATACGAATTATGTAATCTAAGAGGAAGTTTGCAGCATAATCAGCAGCTGTGTTCTAATAGGAACTTTTATCCATTTATTCTTATGAACGATCTCTCTCTCCACAAGTGTGCGATGCTGTTTTACGTTGGTTAGACGTCAAAAGTGCATTACTAAATAATGCTCACTCTCATCTTTTGCACATTTTGTTGTGACAAGTGTAGGGTGGGTTAAGTTTCACATTGCATGAAAAAGTAGAAGTTTAATATTTTATCAATGAGAAGACTCATAAACCTAATGTCTTAGGATTTTGGATAGAGATTTAGTGTCCAACTCAATATAATACTAACAATTATTAACATTTTTTAAAAAAAAATGTAAGTATTGACTATATAATTTTTATTAACCCACGAAAAGTTTCATTCATTTAGGGATATTCATTTTGAGGGTTTTTTATACAAACAAATGAACTCATTATATGAGATAAAAATAGAACATTCATACGTGAATTTTTTATTTTTTTTGTCTTAATCGGAGCTGGTTTCATGAAAAGGATTCCTAATAATTTAAAATTTAAATGATAGATAAACAATTCTAATTTGTAGGCGCAAGCATGATTACTCATTTTCTTTTGTCTATTTTGTTAGAGGATTCACACTATTCCAATTCTAAACTTTAAATTCAAGTTCTCCTAATTAAACAATTTTAGTCGCAGCCAAATTACTTGGGAATTTGGAAGGAAGATGAAAATAGGCTTTAATTATGTTAGAGTGTTTTTGTATGAAATAATAAATAAATGCTTATGCTTAATATATGTTTAATTGTAAGAATATTATATTAACAGAAATTGGATTTGAAAATTTTATGTAAACCCTCTAAAATCATCATCCTATACAATTTTTGAGCTCTTCAAATTAGAGAAATTTTACATTATCAAGCCCTTTTACTTTGCAATACTTTTTCACTAATTTTTTAGCTCACCCCAACATTTTTGTCTAGCTCCACCACTGCTAGTCAACATCTTAAGAAATGTGAAAATGTAAATGAGAACGACACGAGAGAGTACCGTTTTAGAGAAGTAAAATACTGCTATATAAGTTATGGACTTATCTCATTCTCTCTTCCTATTAATGACAAATTTTCTTCTATTTTCCCATTTTTGGGGCCCTTGAAATTGATACCAAAATAAGGAAGAGACACAAGTGGAGCCACCATATGTTTGATTTTCTTTTACCACTCAATTTCTTCCCCTACAACTCCATGTTCTACTACATAATAACCTCTTACTCCTCAAGTTATTTTGCATTTAATGCACATTTACTTCTTTGTTTCTTCATATACTCCTTCATGTGTCAACACATTTGTTCTCAAAAGTGTGTATACTTTCTGTCTCTGAGAATGTCAGTCACATATCTTCTTTTCTTTCTGTGTTTTTCCTTCCATGCATATTGCACTGCCCTGCCTCTTATCAACACTCAAGATATGGAGCTGGAGAACAAAAACCATTTCTCTATCAAGGTTTGCCCACTTAAAATAATACTATCTCTGGTCTTTTTTATAAAAAATAACTCATTTTTTTAATTTATTCAAGAATTGATGTATTTACTCTATAATATAGACTAACTAAATACATTAATTTTTCAATAAATTTAAAAAGTCAACTCTTTCTCATAAAAAGAACCAGAGATAGTATAATTTTCTTAGCATATAGTTTGATTTTATAAAATACTCACTCCGACCTTTTTTATAAACACTTTTTTACAATTTTCACACATATATTAAAAAAAGTTGCTAATGTACTTAATTTGTACATTGTGAATAATTATTACTAAAGGAAGATACATAAGTGAAGCATATAATATTCACTTTTCATTTTCCAAAGTAAATTATTAATATTAATTATAATTATATTTGGAAAATAATAATAATAAAACCATATATTTAGTAACTTGAAAATGAAACTATATTTAAGGTTAAAGTTTTTCTATTAATGTATACTTATAATTTGGAGCGGAAGGAGTGTTTACAAGCTTTTGATACTGAAAAAAGTCTTTAAATATGGTTGATGTGAACTCAATTACATCCGTGTTATACTATTGGTCAACATAGACATAAAAAAATCTTATGTGGTTACAGTGATCGTCATTGCATACTTTTTAAAATTGTGATTTTATGTAATTAAACCTTGTATTATGTCGTAATTATGTTCGTGATTTTAAATTGTGGTGTAGTTGTGTTGCAAAATCCTTTATAATATGGTAAAATATGGTTGATATAGTCGAATTTATGATATTCACTACAAGAAATATTATTTTTTGTAACAATTTTTTTATTACAAGTCATTGGCAAAATTATCAAAGATAGTTTTCCCAACGACTTCTAACAACTTTTAAAAAGTTGTTACAAAAAATAATATTTCTTGTAGTGATTGTTATTGAGACTTCAAAATTCGCAATATTGCAGTTGCAGTCTCAATTACGTTGTGAACATTTATATTGTAGTAAAATGTGATTGATGGAGTTGAAATTATAATTGATGCTATTGTGGAGACCTCAAAATCTTTTATATTGATAGTTGTTATCGTGGTTGCTGCATATTTCAATTTAAAACATGGAGAATGTTAACAGGGGCACATGTAAAGGAAGCAAATGTATAAATTATTTTGTAATTACTGCATTTTAATTTACAAGTATTAAATTTCTTGTATTATTAAATGCAGAATTTTTATAGAAAAATGTTAGCATGTGCTGGCACATGTTAAGAATGCAAATGTAACTGTTTTATTGGAGTTTGTCACATTATACTTTTAGACATTAAATTCTTTTGCATTATTAAATACAAATATCTAATTTTAGATATTTTAACATGTACATTTATGACACATGTTAACATGACCTTTGAAACAGTCCCGTGAGCATGGCTCAGATGGTAGGACATTGCATTATATATGCAGGGGGTCGGGGTTCGAAACTCGATCATCCCATTTTTCCACCTTAAGAGTGGAATTTCTAGCCACTAGACTACTTGATAAAAAAAAAAACATGACCCTTGAAACATTTCTAATTAATGTCATATGTGTGCTCATAAGTTTTTTATTATACTGCAGACTCAAAATATAAATGGTTTTGAATCCATTCCAAATAATTTTCCAATGATGAATGAAGGTGGCAAGATGAAGACTTGGTTGGTTAATACTCAAAAGTCAAGGAAAGAATTAAGTACTAACAAAAAGATGCTCAAAGCCATGAGAAAAGATTCAAGTGCTTCAGAAACTAAAACTCTTGACTCAGTTTCATGGAGTGTGATTCACAAGAACCCTAGTGAGAAAAATAAAGCAAGTGAGAAAAATCCTGAGTATGATTTGGACTATGCACCCCCCAAGACACACCCTCCTCATCATAACTAAGTAACAAAGCCAAAAATTTACTATCCAACTTTGTTAAAGATGTGTTTGAAGCCCAAATATGAAGAAGGAAGAATATATAGATAGATCCATAACTTACACTAGTAGAAAAAGCTGAAATAACAGCTTAAATCCATAACTTGCATTTTAAGGACTGAAAAATAATATTGATCACTATTCACTACAATTGGCGATAGAAGCATATTTCGCATTTTTTTTATCTAAATTTTCATTGCTATTTCAACTTTTTTTTCAATAATATTATATATTTGACTCCATAACTTATCTTATTTTTATGAATTATTTTTAATATGAGAAAATGCATGTGCTACAATTCAGATGTTACTTCGGTGATAAAAGCTAGTTTAATAATATTGTGACTATAAAGTATTGAGTTTTTTAAATCCTATAAAGAACTGTTGTAAATTAATAAGTCAAAAAAATAAAAAATAAATTGTAAATTGTCTATTAGTAGGAAATGTAAAAAAAAATTATTAATTAAAATGACATTAATAGTCAATTCACAACTGTTTATTTTTTTAACTTATTAACTTACAACTTTTCTTTATTAATTGAAATAACGATGAAAACTTAGATAAGAAAGAATATGAAATATCCTTCAATCGCCAATTGTAGTGATCAATATTATTTTTGACTTTAAAATGCAAGGTATTATATGATTCATATACTTAATACCTTAAGAATTTAAATGAAGATGTGATGTTAAATTTTTTGTGCAGTTAACAATAGTGGGAGACTCATGCACACTTGAGAAGATGATATTGTGGAATTGAAGTTTGAGTGATGGTCACTCCCCCTTGATTTATAATGAAATAAATGATACACTATAGGGATACTTAATACCTTAAAATCTTAGATGAAATTGTTAATGTTTTTTATTTGTTGTTGCTCTCCGTGCTCTTGAAATCTCCACCATAATATATAAACTTATAAGTAAGTGAAACCTTAAAGAATTACATCTTAATCAAAATGTTTGGCTAAACTTAAGAAGCAAACAACATATGTATAATATGACTTGTTATGTTTCTTCAACGTTGGTACAAAATTGATGCCATATAACCTAAAGTGCAGCACTGTTTTATCATTATGTTATTGCAAATATTGGAATATACTAAGATGGTGGTAGGTGTGGTTTTAAATAAGGGCCAAATATTTTTCCACACTTGACTTAGACCAATATTTTTCACCCACATGGTTTGGACTATTTTGTCGACTGCATTTATATATATACTATCTAATTCCTTTCTCTTTGTCCCCTTCTTATTTTTATTTTTTTGAGAATAACGTGCTTGATATTTGAAAAAACTTGACTAAGGAATTAGGCAAAGTTTTGGAATGCTATTTTTTGCTTTCTAATAAGTTAGTTTTTTAAGGTTTTTTCTTTTTGAAATAAACTAGTACATTAAGTTATAAAACGTCGGCACACACCATTGCTTTTTTATTATTCATCTTTGTTAAAAGTTATTCATTTGGTTGTTTAATGTTGAAGCGGTAGATTCAAATTCACCACTCTGATGATTGGAGTTCATATAAGTTCATTATTCGAATTAGATTTAAATTCTAAAAGAAGAAGAAAGGTAGAGAATATGTGTCAGGAATTGATTGGAGCAATGGTTAGGAAAACAAAATAGTAATATAATCTTTCGGAAATGCTTCTTATAGCGAAAGATAATTCGTGAAAATCACGCGAATTATGTGGCTCACTTAAAAACTTCAATACTCTTCTCTTTCTTTGTTTTCTTATGCATCTTTTTACTCTTCTCTTTTTTATACACGTCTCTTTCATCCTCTTGTTTTACTCTTGTCTTAGAAATTTTCATACCACTTTTCATCATCTCTTCCACCCAATTACACCTACACCAATCTTTGAGCACCACTCTCCGTTTCACCAACATTCCAACAATAACACCAACGGCTGAGTTTCAAAAGCTTATTTTCCTGCATAATTAGTCCCTTTGACAATAGCATGATGGGGATTCAAAAACTTATCGTTTACATTTTACAAACTGAATGAGAGTATTTGTTCATAGTAGGAAACAAAATTACATGGAGCAGCTTTTTTTGTCGGCAAGTTTTGTTGTTTTGTATAATGAGGCGGCATTGGGTAACTAATTTAAGGATTTATTTTAGAAATAAAAATTATTATGGTAGTGAGGCGGCAATTGTTATAGAATGAAAGTAAATATACTCTCTAAATAGAGTTCGTGAAATTCGCGAGCCATGTGCTTCGCGATATATAGCACTGCTCATAATCTTTTAAGTAGAACATTTAATGCTTGAAATTTTAATAAAAAATATATTTTATTAAAATTTTTGCTTTTATTTTTATTTCCTTAATCATTGTCCCAGAAACAAGATTTAGCACCACCCTTAGTTTTTTTTACTAAGAAAACTCGTGCTATTTTTCAAGTGTCAAAGGGTCCTACATTATAACCAATTGGTTGGTAGAATTTCTGCTTGAGTCTGGACTATTTTTCTTCATAAATTTTTTTTTTATAAAAGAATCCATGTGATTGATTTCTTGACCACTAGGACAGTCAACCTCAATTAACAAACACTTCGGGTGATGAAATTGCATTTATTGATGAATATATGTTCCATTATAAACCTCGAGGCAGGTTGTTTTGGACAAGTGAAGTAAGCCAATGTTTTTCTAGTCCAATTTTCTATTTTCTCATCTCAAGACTTTTTTATACTTCTTCCGTTCCTATTTATAAGAACTAGTTTAATAAAACACGAGTATTAAGAAAGTATGTTTTAATATTAAATTGATTGAAAAATTATATTGATTTTATATGTTTACCCTTACCATTAATTGTAGTGTTTTGTATCAAACAAAAGAAAATTTAATGCTATTAAAAAAACTATGCAAAGTAAATAAGGGTAAGTTTGGAAAAAGAATAATTAATGTCATTGATAATTGTAAAAGGATCTTATAAAAATTGATAATTTTTTTGTCAAACTGGCTCTTATAAAAATGGACGGATGGAGTAATAAGAGAAACTTTGAATTGTCTATTCAATTAGACGTACCGTTTAGTTCTTGTTGATTGAAATGGTAAAAACAATTATATAATAATATAAGTTTTTTTTTTGTGCATATTAAACAAAACGTCAAAAGTTAAATCTATTCATATATTGGATCCTCAAGTACTTACGGCCCAAGCTTCCACAAGAGCCCAACAGAAATTGGCCAAAGCAAAATAAGAGAACATCAAGCTAGGCTAATCACTATGTAGTGTGTTTAATTATAATTCTAAGAAAATCTGAAATCTCTAATTGTGCAATTTATATTGAGTTGTTTAAATGCATGGTTTCCACTAAAGCCTTCTCACTTTTATGCAACCACCTCTATTTTACTCTAATATTACAAGAAAAATGCTAAAAAGTGTTTTTAAAGTGGTTATTAAGAAATCACATATAGCTTTGAAGTTGTTTAGTCAATTCATAAAAATAAAAATAAAAATATTGTTTTCAACACAACTTAGTTTCTTTAGTTTTTTAACAAGTGTTCTAAAGACACTCGTTGTATAATCAATGTTATAATTACCTTTTGGTTAACACTCATCTCAATACACATGCTAAAAGATATGTATGCTTAGGTAACAATATTCGATATAAATAGCTCACAAAATTTTGCATGCTAAAAGATATGCATGCTTAGGTAACAATATTCGATATAAATAGCTCACAAAATTTTGCATTGGGCATAATTTAACTCTATAAAACCAATTTATAATGTGAATATTTTGTAGTCCATCTCCTATCAAATTAATTTGGAACTTTTAACACACTCTCAAATGCAACACTATTGGGTTGGTAAGCGGATATAAATAGTGGGTGCTATGATAACAGAACTTTGATAACAAGTAGCCCAGCAGATCTTTGGAGAAGATTTTAATATGATCTTAAAATTTTGAATTAGCTAGGTTTAATCAATCATACAAAACTGACTTATAAGGTGAGAATAGTCTCCACTTATAATGCTACTAAAACAGTCGTCTTTATAAATAAATTCTCTATTGTGCAAATATAAATAACTACTTAATCTCCTTTTTTATTGGACTTAGTTAATTGATAACTACTTAACATCCTTTTTTGTTGCGGCTAGTTATTAAGAAGAACAAAAAAATTTACTATATAAAAACTGAAAACATATTTTTATGTGGAAGTTGTGCTTAGTTATTAAGAGAAAAAAAAATTATTTACTAAAAAAAAATTGAAAATTTATTTTTATGTGGAAGTTATTTTTCAACATATACAAATATTTAGTTTTTTTTTTGTAGTTTTTTTTAAGGGTAAAATAGGTATAATGAAAAAGTCATCCCAAAAATTTGTATCCTTTTTATATATAGTAATAGATATTTTCAGATCATCTCTTATCCAATTTAAAACTCTTTACCACAAAGAAATTATTATTCATAATTCTGAAAACTCATTTTTTTTCTCTCTCTAAAAAATTTGCTTTGCCTTCTCTCTAGTCTAGATCTGCCGCCTCCCTCCCATCTTAATCCAAATCTGTCATCTCAAGATGTAGCCACCATCAATTGGTGGTGCGATCGTGCCTCTTGGTAGCGCGTCATCACCGGTGGTTCGTCGGAGTTTCTTTCCGTGGACTGTGTTGGAGTTTCACCGAAGTTCGTGTCTGGTTCCGGTAACGGCGGTGATCTTTTCGCCGGAGCTTCGCGTCGTCGTCTTCTTCCGGGTTTGGTGTCTCTGTTTCTTTTTTCCGGTGGTTTGTGTTTCGTTTTCCGATTGTGGTGTTTCTTTGTTTCTTTGTTTCTTCTTCTATGGTCTGTCACCGGCGGTGGTGTGTGAAGTTTCATTTGTCTGAGTCGCGATTTTTTTCATTTTCTCCTTCAATCTATGTAACTGTGTGTTTATGTTCTGTTTTCGTTTTCCCTCCCGACTCTGTTTTGTTTTCTTTGTCTTTGTTCCTTTTGTCTGCTCTGTTTCCAGCAAATGTGCTTCTCATCGTCGGCTGTTTTTCTGTTTCAGTAACTGTGTGTTTCTGTTTCTATTCTGTTTTTTGTTTTGGATTTTTGTTAGATTGTTCTTTGCAGTGGTGGTGAAGGTGGCAACACCGACGATCGTGGTCAAGTTTCTCCCAGCCGTTTGGATTCGGCACCGACAAGTTGGTCTCGTGGTGATAGCGTCGGCGACGCTGTGGGTGTTTTCCGGCGGATGTGTTTCAGGATGGATTTGGACGTGGTGGGTTACTGGCGTGGATTTGGACGTCCATGTGGTGGTGGGTTATTGGCGTGGATTTGGTCGTCAACGCGGTTGTGGTGGTCACAGGTTCCTTTTTCTGGTTTTGGGTGGTGGCTGGAGTTTGCAGATGGGTTGCCGGCAGGTTTGGTTGCAGGAGGTGTCGAAGGTTCATAGCTGGGTCTCTTTTCTCAGGTGCTGCTGGTGGTGGGTCATTGAGGCCGGATTTGGAGATCTCGTTTCTGTGTTCAGGGTTTGGGTGGTTGGCCGATGTGGGCTGTCCTAGGTGTGGTGGTGCGAGTTTCCTCTCCATCATCGTCTTCTGGCCATTATCCTTTAGTATTTGGCCTTGCTGCTGCCTCTTTCTGCCGGTGGGTTGGTGTTTTGATTCGGATTTGGTGGTGCTTTGTTCTTCTTGGCGAAGATGTGGTGTTTCTTCCGGCGGAGGTGGTGGTTTTGGCTCGATTCTGGAGGTTGGGTGTGGTTTTGGTGTTGGTGGCTGAGGTGATGAATGGCTGTGGTGGGGTCTGTTCTTGTCCTTGGTTTTTTGTCCTGGAAAGCTCGAAAGGGCTAGGTGCGTAGACACTCCGTGCTGACGGATGTGGTTGTTTTATCGTACCTGTAGGACGTATTGGTGTGGGAGAGGCGTTGGATGGTTAATGCCGAGTGTGAGTGGATTCACTAGGTTACGAGAGTCTCTGACCATTTTCAAACCTGGTGAGGTTTGCAGGACTCTTTGAGTAGCTGAGGGGTGTTCAAATCTGTTGAGATTTGCAGGTCTCTGGTATCTTAGTCGAATTCTATTGCACTGGTGTTGATTGTCGGTTCCCTGCCTACCGGTGTCTCTCAACCTCTGACCTTTGGGGATGCCTTCTAGTTCCTGATGGGCCGAGTAATTTTAATTCGAGTTCGGAAGTTAGGGCCGTGGTGTCTCCTAGGGTCGGGTTTGGGTTTTCTCTGGTTGGTTTAGTGAATCAGTATTGGTGTAGGGGAGGGTTGGGGTGATGATTTGGTGTATGGTTTTTTGGTATATGTGTTTTATCACTTTACCTTTGTTTGTACGTTTCTCAACAATTCCTTACACTTCTTGTGGAAGAATTGTTCATTAATAAAATTTAGCCGTTTCAAAAAAAAAATTCTGAAAACTCATTTCCTTTTTCATATATAAGTTTTGGAGTTTCTAAGTTGGAAGATGGCTTTCTCATCATTTCATCTCCTCATACTCCAGTTAATATATTCAAATATAATATACATAATGGACCATATAAAACTAGCCATCCTCCCATGTTTATGGTATTGGTGGATCCCAACCAAATCTTGTCATGCTGCATTGTTAGGTCATCTTGATTTTGAGATGTCCTTCCTGTTACTACAAAGACTGCTGCATAAAGTGTCTTCTTGTTGCTTAATTCTTCTCTTAGTCAGCCAGGTTGACTTTTGAAGGAATGCTATCATAATGACTTTTCAAGCAAAAAACAATTTAGTTTTAAAAGTGCAAAGCTCGGACTCTATTTTTGTCTTAATCCTCCGGTTTTAAGAAGAGCGGTGATAATGAGTAGTTTAACTAGGAGACAAGTAAAACTTATGATGAAAGCTTGATTTTTTTATTATTTCTCTATGAGCTTTTTCATGTCCTCATCAGGGTTTTAAATAAAGATATGCGACCATGATTTGAATTGTCATAAAATACTTTTTGATGTTGTTAAATTAGCAGTATTTTCAACAATATCAAGGATCGTGGCACAACTGCTATTTTAAAGCCCTTGTTTTGTACAATATCCCTACCCTCAATCTCCTTATCCGTGTTGTTTGTTAGTGGGTAAGTCAATCAAATCCATCCACATATGAATTTTTAATTAGTGTGACGGTAGAGTCCGAATAAATTATGTTGTAATCTTATTTGTGTGAAGGGTGATTCTTAGAAAATATCTCTAAAGTTAGTTCGGGTTTTAAGGTGGCTTTCGGTTGAATGCAAGATAAATACCGAGTCATTTATTTATTGTTCCTTCAAGTAGGCATAGATATTACAAGCCAAAAACAGAATTGAGAATTCAAAAGCAATATGCAATGAAATTAGATTGTAACAAAATGCAAAACAAGAATCCGAGCAAGATTGTGAAATCAAGTGATATATGCATCGATCATATTTGTCTATCTTTCGCGCCAATATCAAAATTCACATGTAACTGCAACCACAATTTAGAACCATAAATATACGTGAATCTTAAATAGACACAATAATACAATTGCAATTTATTTGCATATGTAATTTTCATCTACTATACAAACATTACATCTACTTTACAACGATCAATTTAAATACATTTGATTTCAAAACAACCTATATCTCTACAAAACCTACATTGTTGCACTTTATAGATTTCTTCATCTTTCCATCATGGACGACGTTCTTCCACCGCAGAATTGCTTACAAGAACTCTCTTGTTAAGATCACTTTTAGCGGCAAGGCTTTTAAGGCCATCAAAGTGGAAAAACCTATGTGCCCTTCGAGCAAGAAGGATACCACAAATTGTTCCTAATGAAAATGTAAAAATTGTCTTCAACATTGGTTTTTATTAGTTCCTAAATAATTTCAAACTTTTAGTGACAAAACAAATATGAAAGGGAAACAAATGGATTTCAAAGAAGTCCTTATGGATTGATTGGTCGATTCTTAAATAATGCAACAAGTTGAAAAATAAGAGGTTATGTCCATTCTTCAAGCCTAGCCACATGTAATCTTTTGGTTCTTAATTTAAGATAGAAAATTGGTGGTTTTTGGTTGAGAGAATAGATATTCTTCAAGCCTATGATATTTTTTTGGTGAAATGATTGGATTGGATAGGATTGGAAGGAAAGAAAGAAAGAAAAAATAATACTTAAAAAGTAATAATTAAAGTATTCCTTCAAATTATTATTAAATTTTAAAATATTAATTTTATTTCTTAAAATATAAATAGATTGTTATGAATTTTTTTATTGGAAAGTAATATTGTCTTGTGTGATAGAATTTGAACATCACTTCTGTTTTTGAAAATTTTGTTAAAAATAAATTCTGATTCTATTTTCTTAATTAGTTGAATGGTTCTTTTGTTATTTACTCCTTTTAATTTGTGGGGAAGGGTGGAAAATGAATACGATAAAGTTACCGCGTTAATGCAGTAATTATTTTTTACTGTTCGATTAGAAATGAGTAGCTAAAATTAAATTTTATATAAAATTAATCAAATTAATTATATAAATGAGAATCGTACGATCTATTTTGTGTGGCCATGCAGTTATAGCAGGTCAATCCAAATCCGGAGGGGTGAATAGGTGCGAGTTGGGGATATAGTGTAAATTTAACTTTTAACTTTTTATTGGGCTATCTAATTGTTTGGGCTTTATATTTTTTTATGGAGGAATGGGCTTTATAAATTAACGACTTCATACCCAATTTGTGTCCAATTTAAAAAATAAAACCAATGTTTACAATTAGATATTGACCCTTTCAAAAAAAAAAACAATTACATTTTGACTAAAAACATTAACAATTACATGTATTCCTTGAAGAAGGAGTTACATGGCCATCTAAGAACTTTGACTAATAAATCCCAAATGAAGTCTTGCCCATCACGTAAAAAAGAAGATTATCTCTCATTGTTTATTATTATATATTTGTTATATATATGTAGCTTTTAATTATTTTGTAGTTAGATTCAAATTAATCTACAACAAAGAAGATGAAACCCCAGCTTAAAGTAGGCCTTGCCTTTGGCTTAGGAACCATGTTTGGGATCATAATGAGTCGAGGTGCGCGTTTCCATTGCCACAAAGCAGCCATGCTAGGCCACCATCCCAACCGCCCATGTCGCAAACAACCTCATTCAAAAGAAATTGCTGTTGAAGTTGATGTTGCTCAGAGGGACGAGGCCACTCTTCTGAAAAATGATTAGTGAATATGTGCATTATATATCATCTAATTAGATACTACTGAAGTTATATCATTTTACTACTTTTTTATATAATTGCGGGGGTAATTGAGCATATTTACTCTTTCGATGCTTGATGTTGTGTATTTGTGTTATTTATTTGTAGTTGTATTATTGATTATTGATATGTTCTTCGGAGTGTATTAGGTGTTTTGCAATTTTTGTTAAAAGATTTTTTTTTATCATGTGTAAATTTGTATATGTTAAGAAGTTTGAAATAGAAAATTCATATTATATGTGTAACTTTTCAATAATTAATTGTTGTTTTCAATAAAAATTTACTATTTTTGGTTACTTTAAACATATGCAATATTGCACATATTAGACAAACTCTTGTTAAAAAAAGTGTTAGCAATTTCTTTGATATATATAAATTTCTCGTTATTAGTAATTAAATAGTTTTATATCATTGAATCATCTAATGTAATATAAAATTGACTAAGAATTGATTCTTATAATTCAAAGTTCGATTGTGAAGTAAGTAAAATTTATTATTAAGAATTAGGCCACCAAAAATTGAACTCATATTCTTCCAAACAATTCGTTGTAGAATGAGGTCATTAACAGCTTTAGCATAATATCATAGCTAAATCGTCAAATTTTGTGTTAGTTTGTACTAAATAGAGATTATAGCTAAGAAAGCAGCAAGAGTGGAGAGAACAGACTCAGCTTCGGCAACTCGAGAAAAGCAATTCAGTTTAATTTATATACGTCGCCATTTGACGATCTATCTGTTCAATATTTATGTAGGCTTTTGCACAAGATTTCATTTACACAAAAGATACATTCCTAAAACGTCAAAAGTAATGGTAAACATAATGACTAGAACATAAACTAACAAAAAAGTTAAGATACAATTGAGTGAAATAGTCGTTCATGAATGTGCAACTTGCTGTCATTTTAATTTTTGATCCCTAACTGAAAGAAAAATACAAAATAGTCCCTAAATATGCAATTTGTTAGTCACTTTGATCTCCAATGTTAAAAGTGGCTGTTAACTTTTCAAAAAGCCGACGAGGCATTGTTTTGCATTTAGAGAGAGTGGTATGTTCGTGCAACTAAAGTTTTGCTTAAAAATATGAATGGTAGGAAATCGCTAAAGGTAAATTTAAATTGAAAATAATAATTTTTATATTTTAAAAATATTGATTTTTTTTGTTAAGTAGTATAGTGGTTAAAAATTTTATCCTTAAGGTAGATAAGTGGAATGTTTGAAGTTTGAATCCCGACTCTTGCGTATATAATGCAATATCTCTGTCAGCTGAACTTAACTTACGGGATTTTTAAAAATATTGATTACACAAATTTTAAAATAACTTTAATATTATACTTCATAGTTCACCCATATCAAAATATAAGTCGTTTTGACAGTATTATTGTATTACCCAAAGTAATAAATGTAATTAATATTGTATGGAAAATAGAAATTATAAGTTGATTTACAAAATTGTCCTGCATTAAAGATATGTGGAAGATAAATTAAAGAATTGAAAGAAAAGAGAGTAATAAATAGTTAAGAGTATAATAAAAAAAAGGCTTAATTGCAGTTTTGATACCCCTATTTTCAAAAAAATTGGATTTTGATACCCCTATTTCTAAATCAGCAATTTTGATACCCCTATTTTGTCAAATTTTAAAATTGTACTAATTCTTAATCTCTTTTGATGATATGACACTTTTTAATATTACATGGCACTTGTTTATTTAAAAAATCATTGTCACGTCAGATTATATTAAAATATATATAAAAAATTTAAATATTTAAATTTTAAAAATCCGAAAAATAAAATAGAAATCAAAATAAAGTACAACAAAAATGTTTAAAAAAATAATAAAGTATAAAAAAATTGTAAAAAATAATTGAAATCAGAAAAAACCAAATAAAATACAATAAAATAGTATCAAAATCTGAAAATAAATAGAAAAAAAAAGCCAAATAAAGTATCATAAAATTGTTAAAAAATCAAGAAAAAAAAACAGAAAAAAAACTAGTAAACCAGTAAAAAAAACTAGAAAACCAGTAAAAAAAATCCAAAAAACCAATTAAACTAATATAACTAGTAGCAAACTTATCAGCTGTTATAAGCAAGTCCTAAACTATTGTTACATCCCTTCAATTAGTTCTTTTGTTTTTTAATTCCTTTATTTGTTGATAGATTATAATAACAATAGTTACTAATATAATTCTTTTTATATAAAAAAAACAATTATTAATATAATAACATTAACTTGAGTCAGAAAAAATAATAATAATATTAACTTTATTTGACATGACAATGATTTTTTAATTTAACAAATGCCACGTAATATTAAAAAGCGTCACATCATCAAGAGAGAATAAGGATGAGTGCAATTTCAAAATTTGACAAAATAGGGGTATCAAAATTGCTAATTTAAAAATAGGGGTACCAAAATCCAAAATTTTCGAAAATAGAGGTATCAAAACTGCCATTAAGCCTAAAAAAAATAACATTAAATGTTTCATTGGTATTATAAAGTGACTATTTTGTAACAGTTTTTTTTTCCCAAAATAACTTATATTTTGGAACGGAGAAAATATTTAATTTTCTTAACTAAAATCCCGAGACACTAAGGGTCTGTTTGGTTGAAGAGAAATAGGGAAGAGAGAAATAGAGAAGAGAGAAATAAAGAAGAGATAGTGACTTTCTCTTGTTTGGAATGCAAAGAAATAGAGAAGAGAGATTACAAATTTGTGGGACCCACTGCTTTTTGCTTTCTTCTCTAAACAGCGAAGAAAGGGGAGAGAAATTGCTTAATTTTTTGTTGTTCCATTTTCACCCTTGTTTTTAGATCTTATATTTTGATACATGATTTATAATTGTTTCTACAAATTGCAACTATGTGGCTCTTGAATATGCAAGGGGCAAAATGAAAACACTGTTTGAAGATGAGTTGTGAATGCATCCATTTTTTCGTGAATGATCGACGAGGAAGAGTATAATAAAAAATAGGGGAAAATCCATTATGCATCCATGTAGTGTAGATGATGACGATAAATAAGAAGCTTCCAAAAAAATTAAGCAAAGAATGGTGATGGAATATTGGCAGGAGGAGAGTAATCTGGGAATGGAAGTGAGAGATGAAAAAAAATTGGAATTGAGCATTTTATTTGTTTGTTTCGTTATTCCTTCATTATTTATTTTTTTATTTTTTTGCTTTTTCTTATTATTAAAAGATACAGTATGTTCTAGGTTCCAAAAAAAAAGTGTTCTAATTTTTTTATAAAGTTCATAAACTAATTAATTTAATTTTCATGATAATATTCATTAATTTTAATTAAATATTTTAAAACTGGGGTATTTTGGTACTTATATAAATAACCAATATTTCTTTCTTCTTTATCTCTTCTATTTTTCTCTTAAGCCAAACAACATCTCAAATCTACTCTATTTCTCACATATTTTTTTCTTCTCATACTCTCTCTCACCTATTTATCTCTTATCACTTTCTCTCCATAACCAAACACACCATAAGTAACACTTTTTATTTTTATTATACGCAAGTAACATTTTCTATTTAATTAAAAAATTGTATTTGTACACATGATATAAAACTCAAATGATTAATAAATTCTCTTTAGTACGAACCATTTTAAAAAATCCAAATTCAAATTTCAATGAAAATAATTCTCGACTAAATTTTACTTATTTCTCCGCTAAACTTTAAATTAGTAGACTTTTTTCATCTATAAATCAGACTATTAATAATAAATAAACGCTAAGAAGTAAAAAAATAAATTTATATGTGTATAATAAGGACAAAATAAGATAGTAGTAGTGTAGTACTAGTACAACAAGTTAATGGTTCCACCCCCATGAAATCAAAAACTTCAATATATAAGTGTATTTGTCAATCAAATGGCACATTTGAAGATCATGTTGTGTGACAATTAATAGTGTAGTAGTAGTAGTGTGTAGTGTACGACACAAATCCTCTCTTTAAATTGCACCACCTTTACCTCACTCACCTCACACCCATATCCTTTCCTTCCTTTCAATTTCATTTCATTGGTAACATAACAAACATTTTTTCATCTGCCAAAGCGCCGTTCCCTTTTTCCACTACTTTCTCTCTCTTCACTTTCTCTCTCCCCCTTTTTCCAAAATCATTTTTTTTCATCATACTTCTTCCATAACTATACACAACCATACCAATATCAACTTCACACACTAACCCATCAAAATCATAATTCAAACATTACAAACAAAACCAAAAAAATTTCATCATCATGGTGAGTGACTAGTGTCACTACTATTCTATACTATACATACATAATTTAATTTCTCAAACTTTTCATATTCCATAAGTTTTTTTTTAGTGTATGAACATCAAAATTCAACATGGTTGTTCTATTTTGTTTCTTACAAGTTAAAAATTTGTTCTTTATGCTTTAATTCACTTACCCATTTGCTTAATTTTATTTTTTCTGTACACAGTTTAATTGTTCTTCATCACCTAATAATGTTCCTCCTACTTGGCTTCAAAATCTTCTAACTGAGAAATTCTACAACGCTTGTTTAATTCATCAAGAATCAAAGAAGAATGAAAAAAATGTTTATTGTGTGGATTGTTGTATCAGTCTTTGTTCTCACTGTGTTCCACCTCATCGTTCTCACAGACTCTTGCAGGTTCAAAACAACTTAATTTTCTCTAACCTCACTTTTCTTCATTTGGATTTTATTTTAATTAATTAATTAAAAAAATCATTTTTTTTTGGGTTTTTCAGATTAGAAGATATGTGTTAAATGATGTTATAAGATTAGATGATGCTTCAAAGTTAATTGATTGTTCTTCTATTCAAGTAAGTTATTATAGATAATTGATTATTTTTTTCTTCATAATTCTAAATTGTTACTTATTCTGAATTATGAGTTTTTTTTTGTGTGTATAGTTCTACAGAACCAACAGTGCAAAAGTGGTTTTTTTGAGGACAAGGCCACTAAACAAGAAAAGCTCTAGCGGCAATATGTGCAGAACTTGTGCCAGAAGTTTACAAGACCCATATAAATTCTGCTCTCTTGTTTGCAAGGTTTTATTTTCCACTCACATTATTATTTTTCCAATTTCTTCCCATTTTTTTTATTTCCAATTTTGGAGTTTACAAAATTGATTTTAGACCTAACATGTTTTTATTTTTTTGAGTTGAATTTTTATTTGCTTTTTTAATTTATTCTACATTGAGCTAGAACTTTACTTTTTTTTTTTTTTTTTTTGCTTCTATCAATACATTTAATTTTTAGGCTTCAATATACTTTTCAACCTACTTTTACATTTTTATTTTTTATCTTCTCGAATTTAATTAATTTTGCTTCCAGCTGATTCTAAGCTGTGAGCTAAAATCTGTAGTTTTTTAACTTCTACAATTGATTTTTAGTTGGATGTATTTTTCATGGAATCAATTTTACTAAATTAATTATTCGAAATCAATTCTAAATTAAGCTACAATTTTTATTTTTGCTTCTACTAGTACATTTGATTTTTCATCTTCAATATATATATTTTTCAACCTACTTTTACATTTTGATTTCTTATGTTCTCGAATATAATTAATTTTGCTTCCAGTTGATTCCAAACTGAGCTCAAATTTGTAGTTTGAAAGTATTTTTCAACTCAATTTTGTGGTAATATGTTCAAATATAAAACTAACATTTAATTAGAATAAATTTTATAGAATCAATTATTTTTAATCAATCCGAACCAAACACATGCTTAACCTATAATTGTATTTATAATCACTTTATATTCAACTTACCTTTAATTAATTGTATTTTTACACTGCACCAAAAAAAAAGTATTTTTACAAGACGGTTGATTCAAAATCGATCATTTTCACTATATAAAACTAAATAATCTAATCTTTGAACTAAAAATCAGTTTTCAAATTTTATTTTATGTTTTCTCTAATTATTTATTTATTTTTGATGTTATCGTTTCTATAGGTGAATTACCTAGTAAAAACATTGGGATCACTATCCGGATACCTATACGAGTGCAACTACATGCCATTATCTGACTCTGGACCCGATGATGATCTAATGACACCCGACTCGGTTCTCGAACCATCCGGTTCAAACCACACTTCATCGGGTTCGGGTGGATATGGAGTTGTGGATTGTCAAATCACCTTAGCTTGCACCGCAACTACTGAAGTTGTCCGAAAGAAAAGAACCGGTCTTTCCACTTTCCGACCACCTTGTCGGCCTGTAGGCTCGCCAGTATTAGAAATCTCAGCTAATATGATTAACAAGAGAAAAGGAAATCCTCAAAGAGCTCCACTATATTGAGAACACATAATATTTGATCACAGCGAAAAGAATGAGACGGTTGAAATGAAACTTTTTATATTTTTATAATTATTACGTACTATTAAATGTTATTATTAAATATTATTAATTAATGTTTTGAAATCTTGGGTTGCGATTTACTAGTATATTTATAGTATCTTATAGGGGAAGAAAAGCCTAGTTTTGTAGAGAGATTTAAACACTGTGCTATGATATGATGTTACTGGGTTTGTTATGTTACACAGTGTAATGGGGGTTTATTATGATTTTACATTTTCATTCCTTCCCGAGATTTATTATTATTTATTTATAAACATTAATTATAGTATCAAACTAGTACTGCAGTATTTATTTTTATACTGGTTGATAAATTGATGTTGATCGAACTAAGTTCAATCCAAATCCAAATAAAAAGTTTTGTAAAGGTCCCACTTAGCTTACAATTTGGTGAGTTTTGGTTTCGCCTAGAGATGTAGGATTAGTGATGGCAAAAATATCCATACCCGCGGATATCTGCGGATAAAATCCGTCATGGATACGGAGCGGATAATTTAATGGATATCCACGAATAAAATAAATGGATATTTTAATTATCTGCATTTAATGGATACGGATGCTCCCGCGGATATCCATACCCGCTAAATAATTAGTAAAATTACTTAAATATCTCTACCTATATAAAAATTCTAGTATTTTTATATTTTATCTTTTGCAGTTTGGCTATTTTATATAAATTCTAGCTTTGTTTGGCTCTTTTTGCAGTTCTGCGAAGTGATATTTGTTTGTAGATTGAGTATTTTCATTAAAACTAGAGAACAAAATTTATGAATATTATGTGTTAATGTTTTATCTTTAAAAAATAAAAAAAAATTCAATAATTAGTTATGTTTTTTAATAAAAAAATAACATTCATAGATATCTGTTAATATCCGCGGATACTTCAATATCCGTGCAATACCCGCTTAGCGGATATCCGCACGGATATGGAGCGGACACGGATATCATATTTGTTTGACGGAGCGGACATGGATATCATACTATCCGCGTCCATGGATATCCATTGACATCCCTATGTAGGATGATGTATAATTTTCATTTGCTTATCCCATTTTTGCATTTAATTAATGAATTTTTTGTTTTATTTAGGTCATTTACAACTTCCCTCAATTTCAAAATAAAAAATTATATTGAACATAAAATCTCTACTAATGAATAATTTTAATCATTAATATATTTAATTAATTATTTATTAAAAATTATATAAATTGTTTATTTTAAAAATACTCGTCGGAGTTTGTTTATTATTTTCCTCTTCTCATTGAGAAACATGGTTTCATGTTAAAGTGAATAATATATCTGCATGCATATAACTTGTTAGAACCTTAGAGGTGAGTAGTATTTCTGTGCCAAAGATATTTATTAAGAAAACTAAAGTTAAGTAATAAATTTGTATTAAAAATAATAATTAACATATGGCTAATGCTATGGTGGACAACCTTCACTAGTGGTCCATCGTGGACATGTGATATACCGAATACGAATTTTACAAAATTTACTGGTATATTGAAAGTTTATATCATATAGATTATTCATAATTTTTTTTAGAAAAAGTGAAAATCATTTGATATTTTATTGGGATTTATCATGATTTACAGTATTTAATAAACCGTTAATCTTGATGGGTCTCAATAACATATCAAATGATTTTCAATTTTTCTAAAATTTTCTATAGATGATCTATATGATATAAACTTTCAATCCAACAGTGAATTTTATAAAATTTGAATTCGTTATATCGTTATTCACAACTGATCCACCATGGACCACTTGAAAAAGTGTTCCATATTAGAATTTGCCATCAACATATTCATCCTCTAATGCAATTTTCGTGCTGGATTTCTTCTTTGGAGAGAGACATGTTAATACCACTAAAACTTCAAGCCAATAATGGTTTGAATCATAATTTGTGCACGGAGAGACCTAACGTTGAAAGTGACAACCCACCTCATGTCTCTATCAGGTTTATATTTTGGTGAGAGTCCCTATTAGATGTTTCAACCTAGATAATTAAAATAAAAAACATTTATACGTATAACATGATTTAAAATATATAATTAAGTCTATATTTGATATCAAGGTAAAAATGTGACATAATCATGGAAATTTACCTTAATTTTGCATAAGCATCAAAATGAATTACTGTGGTTCTGATCGTGATACCAAAACATGCACTAAAGTTGCAATAATTTTGTTTGATATAGTAAAATTTATATGAACAGTTGAGAAATGAGAAGTGAATTTGAAGGCTATAGCTACATAAGTTGGTTTTAATCTTGTTCTTTTTATGGGTGGGTTTGAACTATGCGCAATGTGTTGTATATTTTGGTTATTTCAAAAGTTTAATTTTTGATATGTCTTATAATTTTGAGTAACAAATATAAAAATATTTTTTATTGAAAAATTAATTCAATTTTGTCATATAGTGGGTTACACATTTTTCTTTTAAAGCTTATTTAACTCAAATAATTTGCAATTATTTTCTTGCTATATGATGGTTAATCTTAATTTATAGCAACTAATTAGCCTATTTATTTTGTAACCGTTTGAAGGAAAACTAATTAATAGGATTGATTGATTTTATATGAGAGTAATGTTTTTAACTTGGTTATATACGTATGTTTTTATAAAAAAATAAAAGAGCAAGTACTAAGAGATCTTTTTGGTGGGTTAATATATATATACTTTGGTGGTTTTGCAACTTAAGAGTTGATTTTGTAGTGTTGCATTGTTTTAATAAAATAAGAACTTGTTTTGACAAATGGTACTGCCTGCCTGAGTTATCGACCTTGTTGATATTCTCGTGTCTTGATAGCCTCGGTATGTTTATCACCGAGAAGAATCGGTTGTACTCTGGGGGAGTTGCGCAATATTTGCGGATAATTCCTTAGTTCAGTGTCACAACACGCCTCCGGTTATTTGTTTTCAGCCATCCGCAACAACAATCTAAGGAATTATGGCTGGAGAGAATTACAACTGTGGCGAAACAAGGTTGATGATTTCCACTTCTGTAGCTATCGGTGCTCCAACGGTTTTGTCTTTTATTTTCTCTCTATTTTGTAAGACAATCTAGTGTGAATATTTATGGTGTAAGATTATAAGGATGTATAATACTATAATTCTATAAGTATATTATGTTGAGAAGCTTCTTAGAAAGTTTAAAATGTTTTGAAATTAAAATATGGAGTATCCCTTTTAATTCTAATGCTACTTGAGTAAATTTATTTGAGATGTACCATAAAAGTTTATATGGTATATAGTGTGGATTAACCATTGTATTAGAATAATACAATGATGTATTATGAGATTTGTTTGCGTAATTAAAAATATATATTTGAGATTTCTCTATTGTGAGAGTGTTATCACTTGAAAATTATTCAAGTAACCTTGTGTGATAAATCCATAAATGAAATCACATTTATCAAATGTGGGGGTGTCACTTAGAAAGTACTCTAAGTAGACTTGTGTAACAAATTTATAATTTGAGGGCTAGTGTATTATCCAATTAATCAATTTATTGTCGAAATATTTTGTAACGTTTAAACTCACGAAATATTTGAAGATATGACCATAAGTATTGTGATATTATTTTTAGAGGATAAACCATTGTATTTTTTATAATGCAATGATGATGATAATTGGATATTAACCAATGAGATAAATCTATAAGTAGATTTATTTTATTGATGAATAAGTTGTCGCTTAGTAGCCATATAAGCAGACTTGTATAAACTTATTGAGAAAATCGAGTTTATTATATAGACTCAAGAAAATATGAGATTAATTGACTTTGAGACGTCTTAGTCAATATTTGTGAATAGAGCGGATCCGTATACTAAACCCCTGGGAAGAAAATTGATAGGAATAGACTATGCCACTTGAAAACGACAACTAATGGAAACCCAACCTTTGTGATTGGAGACCCCATGAATAAGGTTCAATGGGAAAAAAAGTTACTTGTTAGTTATGTTAGCACTGAAATTTTGTCTATTTCCTATGTGTTATAATAATGGCTATGAGAAGTGCTAAATTAAAATAAATCTGACGGGTAAGTCTTAAAGGCTTTTAATGATTACCATAAGCCCTTATGGGTGGTGTATGGTTGCAGCATACACTAGATGGAATCACCTATATGAGTGTCGAGTGGGGCCGCTTGCATGAGACCGTGGCGGGTCTCTAGAGCACTCATGAATACCAGACACGCGCACGGCCTAAATGCGCCACACCGCGTAACACGAGAATTGTGGGGGTGTAATGTGATTGGTAGACCGCTAACACACATCAAGTGTCTTGGGTTCCATTGCTTGCAAAACCAATTCACTGTGTGTTAAGTCTATCAGTCTAGGGACAGGTTCCATAACTTGCTACACTGTTCTGATACATTACATCTACGATGTTTACTCAGGCAATGTTTTAAAAACAATTTTATTTATTCATTGATTTAAACTTTTGAAATATGTGGGGGATTGTTGTATATTTTGGTTATTTCAAAAGTTTAATTTTTGGTATGTCTCATAATTTTGAGTAACAAATATAAAAATATTTTTTATTGAAAAATTAATTCAATTTTGTCATATAGTGGGTTACACATTTTTCTTTTAAAGCTTATTTAACTCAAATAATTTGCAATTATTTTCTTTCTATATGATGGTTAATCTTAATTTATAGCAACTAATTAGCCTATTTATTTTGTAACTGTTTGAAGGAAAACTAATTAATAGGATTGATTGATTTTATATGAGAGTAATGTTTTTAACTTGGTTATATACGTATGTTTTTATAAAAAAATAAAAGAGCAAGTACTAAGAGATCTTTTTGGTGGGTTAATATATATATACTTTGGTGGTTTTGCAACTTAAGAGTATGGAGCAACATGAACTACTTCTATTTTTGATTTTGTAGTGTTGCATTGTTTTAATAAAATAAGAACTTGTTTTGACAAATGGTACTGCCTGCCTGAGTTATCGACCTTGTTGATATTCTCGTGTCTTGATAGCCTCGGTATGTTTATCACCGAGAAGAACCGGTTGTACTCTGGGGGAGTTGCGCAATATTTGCGGATAATTCCTTAGTTCAGTGTCACAACACGCCTCCGATTATTTGTTTTCAGCCATCCGCAACGACACAATGTCTCACCTTAGGCTATAATGTTGTACATACACATAAAGAGGAAAAAAAAACACCAATCAATTGAGTATAAACTTTATATGATTAACCTGGATCATACAATGTAACAACAGTTTTCATAGTATTAATAAAAGAAATTGAATTATAAAGCTTAAAATGGAAGGGTCAACAAAGCCAGATTGATCTAATTTATTTGGCTTACATGGTTGAGGAAAAAAGTAGAAAGCTACATTTTTATGGAGTGGCTATGTCTGTCCATGTCCCACTAATCTTGTGTTAATCTCAGAATAGCAAGTGTTGGAATAGTACTACACTAGTTTGTCTTATTTTCTTTTGTTTATCTTGCATAATAGTGACAAAATTCAAAAACATTTTTTGTCTTTAATTTATTGCTACTTGTCCCTATCCAAATCTCTCTTGTATTTTGAGGTGTCTTATAAGAAACTTGTAGTAACTTTGGGTCTGTTTGGCAAGGTCAGAAAACTGACTTATAGCTTATGTTTTATAGCTTATAAGCTAAAAGACTTGTTTGGTAACAGTTTTTATTTACTGACTTATAGCTTATTTTACTGACTTATAGCTTATTTTTCATAAGCTATTTCAAGTAGCTTATGAGCTTATAGCTTATAGCTTATCATTTTTTCTTCCATTTTTACCCTTGTTGTCTTAACTAAAATCCACTTTTACCCTTTATAATTTATTTTAATTTAAAAGAAAATAATTATGGGCTTAGAATAATACAAACTATCTCCATCTATATTTCTTTTATAAAAAAAGCGATGTTTGATATATATGTAGGATATATTCGGTATTAATGTAATATATAATACGTTTCTGTTTAAAAAAAAAAAGTAATACACAGTACGTATGATTTCGTTATCCATATCCGGAGTATCATATACTCCATATGTATGTAAGTTATTTTTTCCTTTTTGTAGGATGTTGTTTAAAAAAAATCATTTTTGTGTTAGATATTCTTAATTATATATGGGCTATGTATGTAAGATATTCAAAAGAAAAATTTATCTTAAAAAAATATTATAAATTACTAATATTTTTTATATAATTGTACTTGTGCAATTTTAAGATAGACAAATTAATTTGATAATAATATATAAAAAATATATTACATTAATAAATTTAAATTATTATCTTAAATATAAATTTTATTATCAATTAAGAAAGTCTTTTTATGTCATTTTACATTTATCAGCTAGTTGACCGCTAATTTTACCAAACACTTCTATTAGCTTATCAGCTATAAGTCATAAGTCATCAGCCATCAGCTATAAGCTATAAGCTATCAGCCATCAGCTAGCTTATCAGCCAACCGCTATTTTTACCAAACAGAGCCTTTGTCTTCTATTTTTGAAACAAAAGGGACTAAATTCATAAGCTCTCAAAATGGGCTCATAATCAACTTAAACTAGTAGTAACTTTTATTCAACTCCTAACCATCGAAGTTTTTATTGGGTTTTCTTATAAATTTAAGACTTTTGATTATTTATTTATCATTAAATTATATGCCATATCATATAAAAATATGTTAGTAAATAACTATTTTTAAGTATAAAAGTATAATAAGCTTAAAATAAACATGGATATTGAATGATTGAAGAGTGTAACACTCATTTGGTGGTTCAAATTGGCTTTATTAATTTGTTTTTATCTATCTTCCTCCTTCCACTCTACTCCTATCAGTAATACTAGAAGAATATGGGCACCAAATTAATAGAGGAAAGTCTGTTAATTATTGGTTGGCAAGTGGAGTCCATTTGACCCACCTTACCTGACCAAAACCTACAGATACTTGTCATTTTCAACTACTGGGTAAAAGGGTGACTCTTCATATATCATATCTTATTCGATATCATATCATATTCAATAATTAACCCTTAAAAGCAAAATTGACATAACATATTCAAACCTTTTATTTAACATCTTGTATTATCACATTTTTACAAACAACTCGGTTTTATGCTACAAACGAATGACCCAATTATCAATTATTGCATGAATTTGGTTTTATGCTAGAAGTCTGTGTACGTTTTTTATTTCAGTTTTGTCTTAGTTTATAACTTTGTCTCTTTCAGCTGAAACTGAGCATTTGTTTATGTTTTTTTTGTTTCTTTTTGGTTATCAATAGACATGTGATACAGTCTGGGTCAATATTTGAGGCTCTAGCTAGCGGATTTGGATCCTCTCCAATTTTCTCTCCAATGTTTTCTCTCCTTTTCTTAATCCAATGGTTATTAAATTACAAAGAATAAAATAATACTTAAGAAGAGAGAGAAAATAAGTCAATAAATGGTTAAGATCTACCACATGACCAACATGAGAGAAAAAAATTGGAGAGGATCCAAATCCTAAAAAATTAGTCTTCAAATTATTCCAAGATTACTTAAAAATGATTTTTTTTTCCTTTAAAATTCTTAGGAGTATTAAATCTGCGTTAGAATTAATTTTGGTTTTCACCACCAGTTTAATCTGGTTCGGGGGTCAGTTCTGGCATCAAGTGGTTCCAGCTGCATTAGAATTAATTTAATACATTCTTTAATAATTCATCTATATTTGATATTACGGTATTACCATTAAAATTACGGTAAATTAACATAATTCTGACATATTTATTATGATGGCAAATATTCTTAATCAGATACACATGCAGCTTAATACAAAGATTATAACTATATAATTATACTTTAGAATTTTGTGAAAAATAAAAGTACTACATAGTTTAGTATAGAAATCAGATAAACAAATTGAGTAGTATTCGATGGAGAAACTAGTTGAAATCTAAGCAAAGGGCTAAATATAATTTTATTGTCAATAAACATTAATTAATATGTCAATAAACGTACTTTTGTTCTTTTTCTCTTCATGCTTGGTGTCTAAATGACAAGACTATCATAGGGAATTCAAAAAAAATGGCTAAATCTCTTGATATCATTATAGAGACAAGTTCAGGATTGAGCCTTCAATTGAATATTCATAAGACACATGAAGCTCATCGCCAATCTCTCCATCACACATGGACAGACCCATACCTAAATTATTAGTGGGGCTGAAAATACTCTTTATATAACGAAAGACTTTTAACTTATGACTCATAACTTATAAGCTTATATTGGAAGGAAAAGACTTATTTGGTAATTTTTTCCATGACCTTATAATTTATTTATACTAGGTTATAGTTTATTTTGATAAGCTATTTTAATTAAGTTATAACTTATATTTTTATTTCAATTTTACCCGTATTATCTAAAAAAAAATTAAATACTAATTAAACACATTTTTTTATGACATTTCATATTTATATACTAGTTCAATAACTAATTTTACCTAGTATTATAAATTCAATTAGTTGTCCATTTTTTTTTGACAAACAAAGCTAAAATTGACTACTATAAAATTAAATTGTATAACTTAAAACAATATTCTAAGTATAATGAAGGATTTGAAATCGTCAATAATAGAATATAAATTAATATTTGCACTAATATTTTAACTAATATATGTACCGAGAGACTTACAATCATCAATAGTAAATTTAAAACTAACATTTACATTAATATTTGTACGAATACATATACAGAATGACCTAAAATGATTTAGTAGTATAATTTTTTTTTAAAATTATTTTTTTGGGCTAGGTTGGTGTGGCTATTGGCTATAGCCACACAAAGCCTTAAGCATATCCGCCTCTGTCATCACACACGAGACAATTGGGCGTACACTCCACTCGCCGCTGTAACAATCGTTATCGAGTCGAGAGATATCCTCTGGATAAACACCAAAGTAAATGGCGTGCTTTGTGCGAAGCTTGAGTTTTCGAAATACCATTTCAATCACCCGTCAGATAATACTTGTCACTACGTATAACACATCACATAATTAACTTATAACCAAAATTTCACGAAATAATAATTCTTTTCCTCCTTCAAACCACTTTATCCTCTCTGACTCAGTCAATAAATTGTATTTCAAGTTCACTACAACTCCTGAAAATAAATTACGAGCCTTTAGCTATATCCAATTCAATGTCTTATTTTGCCAATTCCATACAAGTTCTTACTCCCTCTGTCCCAAAATAATTGTCACATTTGACTATTGCATACTTGCTGATGCACAATTTTGATAATTAATATCTTTAATTGTGTATTAAAAATTATGAAAAATTGACATTTTGATAGTACTCACCGAGATAAATTGAACAAAATTTCTCATGTTAATATTTGTCTTTATACAAAAAATATGATAAAAAATAATTTATATAAATGGTACACACAGTTATTTATTTTAAGACGGAAGGGATATATTTGTAGATCTAATAGCTCAGTTATCCTATTTCTCTAATGATTTCTCCATAACTCAGTTATCCTTTGTCAACGTCGTAGCTAGCGTGCTCTTTTCCAATTTCTGATTGATCTTTATTGATTAAGATTATCTTAGTAATAAATCTTACGGAATAAACAATTAATATTAGGAGTAATTTTTATTGTAAAAAAAATGGGACAATTATTAGTACTCCGTATAAGTCTGGGAAAATTGAAAAGAGAGGAAGCAAGCAGTATAAAAAGAAGAGAATTGTGCAAAAATAAGTATAAATTGGGATCGGGAAGATCCTTTGGTTTGGGTTGGGTACAAGAGATGAGATGGACCAGTATTCTCTAACGTTTTTGCGGGAAAGGCAGGTGACTTTTCTTATTTTTTGTCCGTTGGATCTATCAACATGGTCCAAAACTTGACACGTGGAAGTCTTTTATCTTTTATGAAATCAATCAAAGCTTAAACATGTGACAGAGAAGAAATTTGCTGCGTTGCTTTGCTGCCTTCACTCTGTTGCCGCGACACTCTCCGGTTCCTTTCCGACGCCTCCGGTCGTTTCCTTGCTGCCGGCGTTACGATTCGAGCAGAAAATTGGGTTTTGGTTGAGGATAATTTTGTGGTCAAAAAGGGAAGCTAAGGGGTGTAAGCTTGCTGCAGCATGGTATTAAGAAAATGAAATCCAACTCCACATGGCGGTCAAAACGGCGGTGACGTGACCACACAGCCGAAGAACGTCGGCAGCAAAGCTTGGCAGACAGCAAAGAAGATGAATAGTGCTTTATTTCAGTTTTTGTTGAATTTAATTTAACGAGATATAATTTAAGATTTAGTGAGAAAGAAGATGAATAGTGCAACACGTGGCATGCTCTGAATCATTTGATGGATCAAACGGTCATAAAAGAGAGAAAGTTATCTACCTTTCCCTCCAAAAAGTTAGTGAATAATGATCCGAGATGAGATGAGATATGAAGGTGCAGACAAAGAGGGGCTTGACTTGAAGTAAGTATAATTAAAAAAGGACAGACAAGACAAGTAATGGAAAAAAACGGATTGCAATATGGTCGTACTACTCCCCACCATACACTTGGCATCAGCCTGTCTTCTGTCCAACAACAGGCAGCCGCGCAGCAGAAAAGTATCAGAGCAGAGCAGCAGCAGCAATAGACTCAACAGTATAGCTAGGCAGCAGTGCTACTATTCTGTGCATACTCTCATAGATGAAATGAAATGAAACTACTCCTCCATTACTACTACCTTCACCCTCATCCTCACTCACCTTCGCACTGCAACTTTCTCATGCTAGCTTCATCCCTTTTTCACCGGTTCCTTCTACTCTCTTCATTGCATCACTATTCCATATTAGGAGTACACGTTAAACTATAACAAAATAACTCTACTGTATTATCGAACTGAATAATTTGTACAATTGAAATAAAAATATTTGATTTTTTCTATTTTATAAATTATTTTCTAATTTAATTTTTTTTTCTTGTGTTAAAATTCATTTTACTAAAAGAGACGTAATAATTCAGAGTTCAGGCGCGAAATAAATAAAATGTATTCGAAAATTGTTCTTAGAAAGTAATTAAAATCGTTTTCTCTTGAACGATTTTATTTGAAGAGAATTCATTAATCATTTAAGTTTAATTATTCAATTACTTAATTCGTACCACAATATAAGTTATTTTGACTATATTACACAAATTAAGAAATATAATTAATGTTGCATGGAAAAGAGAAATTATGAGTTTGTTTATAAAATTGTCCCTCATTAATGGTATTGAAAAGATAAATTGAACAATTGAAAGAAGAGATAGTAATAAATAATTGGTATAGTAGAAAAATTAGCATTAAATGCTTTATTGATAATGTAAATCGACTTATAATTTGATATAATTTTTTTTTCAAAGCGAGTTATAATTTGGTACGAATGGAGTAATTTGGGTAGAAAAAATTATTTTGAGTTTTTTTTTTAGAGAACATGTTAAGAAGATAAATGTGAAATAAATTTATTGAACTTGTAGTGTATTCAATTCTCTAAACATTAAATTCTTTATATTATTAAATGTTAAAATTCCATTTATACATACCTTAATATGTGCTCTTAGTACCTAAGTTAACTTTGACACGTTTTCTTTTTCTTTTGAAAGATGAGTAGAAACAAGTGATAAATAAGACCCCTTGTATTAAGTACGGGAGGAGTAATAAATAACTGAATTAACCTTGTTGTTTATAGAATCTATAAAAATAAATTTTACCTAAAAAATTAAAGTAAGAGACTTGTTAACATAACATAATATACTCTTTTTAACCTCAAATATAATCAATTTTTTTCAATTTTTTTTACAGTAATTTTTTTTCTTTCAAAATTATTAAATAATTAATATACTTAATCTACATCTGATCTGAGACCGGAGTAGAGAGTAGTACTTTAGGAGTACGTTTTATAAAATAATTTTTTTGGTTTTTTGTTTTTGTTTTAACATAATATTTTATTCTTTATTGAATTTGTGTCATTTAATTAATTGGAAAGAAGTAGCAAAGCAATAGTCAAATCAAGCCCATTTTGCTTGTTCAGGATATAATCCAGATAACAAAGAAAAAACTTACGTAAATGTAGAAATAATAGTAGAAAGAGAAGTAGTAGCCCATACTACCATAGACATAGTAGATAGATATAGCAACAGGTATACTACACATACACAGTAGTATGAAGCTGCAAAAGCAACATGTAATGATGATGATGATGATATCGTATAAATATAATATCCACCCGTGCTCCCAAGATTTCCTCTTTTGTGTTTCTCAATTCAATTTACTCATGCTATCAATTCCAATTCCTTCCTTCCTATAGCTGCTCACTTGCCTCCCTTCCTTGGTCAAACTTTGATTTTCCCTTCATTTGTAGCCATAAATGTGCAAACTAATTTGCATGAAATTTTTTTTGACAAAGTCACGTGTACGATACCAATCGTTAGTTGGTTCAGTAGTGATTGACGCTGAATTTGGTAGGGAGGACCACGATTCGATCCCCTGCAATTGCGATCGGGAGGGGGCTGAAACCACTTGATGTCAGAATTGACCCCCGAACCAGATTCAACTGGTGGTGAAAGCCAAAAAAAAAAGTTACACGTATGATCTCACTATTCCTACAATAATCTGACTTTTATTTATTTTTTGTGTTATTTTTCTGATTTTTATGAAAAAAATATTTTCGGTAATTTAAAATTCAGTCACGACGTAAGTAAAGTTTTATTAAGATTATTCTTATAAGAAATCAAATTTGAATTTTTCAGAACAATTTGTTCTATGATAATCATTTTATGAAGAGTTTATTAACCACTTGAACTCAATATTTTAATTTCTTTCGACTTTAAAATGAATAAGTGATCATAACTCTTAGTTTGAATTTCCACTCAACATATTATAATGTTTTTTATTAATTGAGTTATAATCTTATTTTAAGTTTTTTTTTATTATATCTAACTCTCGTTAATTCATCTTTATTTATTGAATAGATAATGTATTTATTACTCTATTTTATAAAGCAAATATATCAATATTATTCAATAAATTTAAAAATTAAATTGTTTGTTACAAAAAAAAACAGAAGAAGACTATTCTTTCATCAATATTATTCCATTAGTCTTTCACATTGCTTCCTCAATTCCATTTTCTACGCTTAAAAGTCAGTTCACATATTAGGATATGTGAAATGATAATGAGCAGCTCTTTACAAAAGTATTTCATGCAGAGGATGTAGGTTTATGCAGTAGAGGATGTAAAATAAAAATGCTAGCAATAAAAAATTACGGTAGCATGCTATTTAAAACACACTCTCTAATATATTCATTTTTAATAAGTTGAATTTTATACGTATTTTATCAAATTTATAAGGATTAAAAGAAAAGTTCAAAATTGTGTTAGAAAGTATTGTAATTTGTAACACTTTTTTAGTCTAAAATAAAATAGGACGGTCTTTTCAAAATTGAAAATGTATTTCCTCAAACAATTATTGCTCGAAGATGTATGCAGCAAAATCTCAACTATTAACCCTTCAGAAATAGAGTTACATTCAGACTTTTTAAATTTGAGTTCATTTATTTTGTCAAAAAAAAAAAATTTGAGTTCATTTATGATGGAAAATTCCATCTCAATTTTGGCATATTCTTTATTGATGGATAAAAACTCCACTTAGAGAAATGATTTGTTTCTTTGATAAGTTGTTCATTTTAGAATAATGACTAGTGAAGAGAGACATAAAATCAATATCACTAATAACCATAGTTGTTCTCGTTGCCAACAGAGTCTAGAGTCTATTTTGCACGTCTTGCGAAGTTGCAATGAAACTATGAAATTTTAGTTCCCAAATCATCAAACAAAATTATTGGGCAAAAGATTTTAGCTCAGGTCTCATTTCTTGAATGAAATGGAACCTTGATAGTATAGTTGTCAAAAATACTCATTTTTACATTTAGGCCAAATATTTGGAGTTAAATGTAACCATTAGATCGTTAGATCATTTAAATTTTTTAGATAAAGTTAGGTCTTTTAAATTTTTTAAATAATAAATATTTTCTTTTAATTATAACTTATTGAATTGTCACTTTTAATCATGACCATTAACATTGATTTCCAGCTCAGTGAATAATTTGATGAAAAACACACATGTTGGAGTAGATTAACTAGAAGAGTAACAGTAATGCAACAATTTTTTTAACAGAGACAAACTGAAAAGATAATTGCGCGATAAAATAGAGACTCAAAGAAGCTATTTGTTACAGAAAAAGAAGTTTAAAGACTTACAATTATAATCGTAAAATTTAAAGAATTTTTAAGTCCATTTAATCAATATTTAAAGTGAGTCTATATATGGAGTATGGTCTCTTTCCTCTAGCGACCTGGAGAATAAATTTAAGACATAATAATCCATGGCAACATTCGACTAGAGAGTGTACATGTCTCCTTCATGAGCAAATCATGTAATGTATATAGTATATTGCAGTGGTCTTTTTAAATATAGATTAAATTATACTGGTATATAGGCCTAAATCTAGGCCTCTTCTCCCAAAGGCCGTGGCCCAACTCTTAACTTGGGGTGGACAGCCAGTAAAATGTATCGAATTTTTCTTTCTCCCCACCCTTACATTTCTTTTATCTCTCTTGAAATAACATTTTTGCTCATTCAAATAAAGTTTAGAATAATGTATTTTATTTTTGGTTTAAATACAGTGTTTTTTCCTTTTTGTAACCCAAGGTATCCCAGAAGGGCAGAAGTTATTATGATTAAACATTATGCTTAAGCAGGGTGCTTAAGTAAAGCACAGCCATCAGATTGTGACTACACGTGTAATAATCCTAACATCCTCCCTTCCCTGTTCAGTCTCACACGCTCTTTCGCGATAAAGTGAAGCGGTCAGTGAGAGATGGAGAAGAGAGACCGACGGTGGTGCGGTGGACATGCAGTGGTGGTCTGATGGTGGTTCGGTAGCGATGCGGCGGCGACGGAGACAACCAGAATCGGTAATAACCGAAATTGACGGCGGTGGTTTTGTGCGGTGGAAAACCTCTTCCACTATTTCTCCAATCCTGTTTCAATTCTCCTCCTTGTGGCCATTTGTTCCTTTGTTCTGTTTTTATGTGTTCTGTTTCTTTGATTTTGTTTTGGGTTATGGTGGTTGGTAGTGATTTATAGTGATGATGAATGAAAGTGAATGTGGTGATGGAAGGTGCTGTAACAACAATCAAGTTTTTCTTCTCTTTTCTATTGATTTTTTTTTATGGGATTTTTAGTAAGAATTTTGTGTGGATGTGTGTTGGTTGTGGTTAGTGGTTTGTGTAGTTGAGCATTTTGATACTATTGTTAGCAGGTTCAATTTTTAAATGGTATTCCACCAACAGAGGACTATTCTTTTGCCAAGTATAACAAGATAAATGTTAATTTAGTCTTAATTACCTTCATGTCTGGTCTGCATTTTTGTGATTTTTTTTCAATTTGATTCTAGTATATATCTTCTACTTGCATAATTTATGCTACAAAGAAATGAAATTTATGTGTTGTATCATAATAAGGTTGCAGTTAATTTGATGACATTAGGGAGTGAGAGCTGAGAAAATTGGAAGGGAATTTGGCCATCAAAACTGTTATTAGAAAGGTCAAGTGAATTAAGGTAAGTGAGGTTGGAGAGATTAGAATCTAGTTTACCAGAAAGACTAAAGTCCTGACATGGTAAACAAATAACCTTGTAAATCAGCTTTGTTTGTTTGACATATAAGGCTGCAATGTTAATTTTTGTATTTCACTTTGTGTTTGTGACTGTGCAGGTGTTGTTTCAGAGATCTCCGTGTTGAGGGGCTGGTGCTATTTAGTTTTGTGTTTCTGTTTGTAGGCCTCAGTTTGTTTAGCTTTGGTTAAACTTAGTGTTTTGGTATAGTAGCATTCTTTAGTTTGCAGGCCTTAGTTTGTTGTATTCTTTAGTTTTATTAAGAATAAATAAGAACAATATTTTTATAGACCACAAATTGTAATGGGGAATAGGAATAGAAAATGGAGAATATGAAAATGAGATTATGATGTAAAAGATTATTTTTTGTAATTATCAATTCTTTTTCTAAATCATGATTGAAAATGGATGCTACAATGTTCATTTATGTGCTAACTAATAACTGAATGTGAAAATAACCTATGGTGATAATTTTGTTCATTTATGTGCTAATATTTTATTGGAAACCATAAGAGATATATTTTGGTTTCACATACAACACTACTGAAACCATTAAGTCACACTTATGGTTTTAGTTATAATATTTATTTTGAATAAAATATGAACATTTTATTGGAAACAATAAGAGATCTACTTTGGTTTCACATACAACACTAGTGAAACCATTAAGTCACACTTATGGTTTCAATTATAATATTTATGTTAAATTAAATATGAATATTTTATTGGAAACCATAAGAGGGCTACTTTGGTTTCAGATACAACACTAGTAAAACCATTAAGTCACACTTATGGTTTCAGTTATAATATTTATTTTAAATTAAATATGAATATTTTATTGGAGACCATAATAGAGTTACTTTGGTTTCAGATACAACACTAGTGAAACAATTAAGTCACACTTATGATTTCAGTTATAATGTTTATTTTAAATTAAATATGAATTTTTATTGGAAACCATAAGAGGGTTATGAAAATGAGATTATGATGTAAAAGATTATTTTTTGTAATTATCAATTCTTTTTCTAAATCATGATTGAAAATGGATGCTACAATGTTCATTTATGTGCTAACTAGTAACTGAATGTGAAAATAACCTATGGTGATAATTTTGTTCATTTATGTGCTAATATTTTATTGGAAACCATAAGAGATATATTTTGGTTTCACATACAACACTACTGAAACCATTAAGTCACACTTATGGTTTTAGTTATAATATTTATTTTGAATAAAATATGAACATTTTATTGGAAACAATAAAAGATCTACTTTGGTTTCACATACATCACTAGTGAAACCATTAAGTCACACTTATGGTTTCAATTATAATATTTATGTTAAATTAAATATGAATATTTTATTGGAAACCATAAAAGGGCTACTTTGGTTTCAGATACAACACTAGTAAAACCATTAAGTCACACTTATGGTTTCTGTTATAATATTTATTTTAAATTAAATATGAATATTTTATTGGAGACCATAATAGAGTTACTTTGGTTTCAGATACAACACTAGTGAAACAATTAAGTCACACTTATGGTTTCAGTTATAATGTTTATTTTAAATTAAATATGAATTTTTATTGGAAACCATAAGAGGGTTACTTTGGTTTCAGATACAAAACTAGTGAAACCATTAAACCACACTTATGGTTTCAGTTATATGATTTATTTTAAATAAAATATGAATATTTATTTTCTGTCTATGCATCACTGCATTAGCATTTGAAAAGAAAAGACGGTACATGAGAATCAATGATTCACAATTTTTACCATAAAATTAGAATTTAGTATACAAATATGGAGAAAATTGATATGCATGGTAGAAGCTAACAAAACAACAAACACAATAGAGAAACTACTGCTAAAATCTGTTTTGAATAGAATCGAAACTCCCAGCAATCGAAAAGTACAAACACTTAGCATATTTTGCCATTCTTTGAATCTTAAATACTTATTAATTTTAAATGCCTTTTATTTTAATTAAAAATAAAGGCTAACACATGCATTCTTCAAGTCACAATCCTAACAACTATCATGTTGCATCTGCTATCTTTCTAAGCATTTCCTTATAGTATAATGTTGCTTTCTAAGCAATTCTGAGATTCATAATATTTGCTACTTCCTGAGCTTTAGCTCCCTTTGGCCAATTCATTGATGAAGCTGTTCTTTGACTAGTTTTCTTTATCTCACCTGCATATATGTAAAATAAATGGTTTAGAAAGCAACAATTAAGCACCAACTATCTGAAACCATTCTACCAGCAAAATGGTTTCAGAGTCCAACTCTCTGAAACCATTCTACCAGCTAAATGATTTATGAAGCAACAATTAAGCATCAAAGCAACAATTAAGCGTCAACTATCTGAAACCATTCTACATGCAAAACTGGAATCATTATAAGATCTGAAAAGCAACATTGATTCAATTAAAGGCAATAAATATATAAACTCTAGTTTTGATACCAAAAGAAAACATGTTCTACTGGTTCAACATGATTTTTAAATGGTTGTAGTTCATTCGTGTTTCTGCACACCCACACCTTTGCAGCCAATTTTAATGAATTCACTATGAAGTTGGCTTATGCTAGGATGAATTTATTAGAACAAAAACTCTCAAATCCAAAGTTCTAAAATTCAACTAGCAGCAGTCATAAATTGATATGACTGTGAAGAAATAAACATCAAAAGTTTAATGTCTCAGATTTCAGCTCAGCCAACAAACAAACATATGGAATGCATAGATTACAAATTTGCAAATAGGGAAAATTCAAAAACTGTTACAGCAAAAAACCAATCAACAACTTCAGAATCATGTGAAACAGATTAATTCACACATTTTATATCAAAAAATTCAAGAGTCACTTCACATATTGAAGGAAAACAAGGGAGACTAATCAGTTCATAAGTAAAATTGCAAACATTGTTTGAGAGAAGGGGTAATTCTAGGTCATATGAATTTTTCTCAACGTTATGATTGTCAGATGAATAAGCAACATCTTCATGTCATCTTTAATTGAAAATTAAACTGTGAAGCACAAGGAATAAGCTCGAACCTGTTTTGTATTCATCTTTTTGCTGTTTGTTTCGGTTGAATAAGCTCATGATTTTGTGTTGTTGTCGGCGACGGTGAAGTGTTGTTGTCGGCGATGGTGAAGAGCTCTATGATGGCGATGAAGGATGGAATCGGCGACAGTGATGATGATTTCTGCGATGGTGATGAACGATGAATTCGAACTCGTCTACGTTGGTGATGAACGATGGTGACAGAAATGGGAAAAGCAAAAGCTAAATGTTGAGGGTGGGGTGTATAACACAATTGGAGGGGGTGCAAATAGGAAGTTTAAGCACGCTGCTTAAACTATCCTTAAGCAGGATAACCGGACCCGCTGAGATGCTCTACTTGAAGGAATTGCAAGGTGATATAGCTTTAATTTAATGAGTATTGTTAACAAAGGTTTGTCGTATTACTCTAGTGATTTTTTTTTTCTTTTCTTTTCTTTCTAGTATATGAAAATGCTTCAAGGAGAGATGCTATTAGACATCTGATTTTTTTAGCAATAATGTGCCTCTAGAGAGGCATGTGGCTTTTGTTGAGAAATAACAGGTATAGAGAAAATAAAAGAACACAATCGCAACACAAGAATATTTGTTCATTCAGTTCGGTCAAAAAAATCTAGTTTAGGGGAGAGAACAACTCTCCGTTCCACTCAAAAAGAATAACTTTACACAAGATTCTCATAAGGGTTACAAGAATTAATCTTCAACCATAACTCTACCCTCATCCCGAATCTATTCCCATGGACAAGAGACTCAATGATTTAGACTACCAAGATGTATTCAATAACCCTTTGCCAAACTTAGAGTTGTACCAAGAGACAACCCTCTTTTTTCTCTTTAAAACCCTAGCCTTTGTGTTGGCGGCAAATCCTAATTGAATTCCCTACATCTTGCTTGCTCTCCTATTTCTCTATGAATAAATCAATCTCTATTTATAGAAAAATACAAGCCTTTTCAAAATAGAAACAAATCTATTTTAAAAAACAAACCGAAACTTGCGAATAATATAAACCTTTATTTTTAAACATAACCAGTTTAAAAACAAATAAAATCTTGCAGAAACATATTTAAAGGCAATCTTCACAAATCTCATTAATGTGAGATTTTCCAACATGTATATTTTCAACCAATATCAACAATCTCCATATTAATTGAAAATAACACATAAGTTTCATCTTCCGCTTCCATTGTCTACACTGACAATCATTGTCTTCACCGACAATCATTGTCTTCACCGACAATCATAATTCTCATTGTCTACACCGACAAATTAAATTATCGTACTCCACCATAAAAAGTACACTATTACACTTGGAACTAAACCATCCCAAGAATAAACCATCCCAAGAATTTCATGTTGAAACATTGCAGAAAATTTATGGTGAAACTTCCATGTTGGCTTTTTCCGAAAGTTCATCAGCCATCGACATATCTCACCACACACCTTACATCAATGCCAACCAATGTCTGTGTGTTGTTCTGAACCCGCCAGTATAACTTGTCCTTTTGCATGGTACATCGGAAATACCATAAGAACACATACTGCTCCACCCGGACAAAATCTCTCTACATGTCAAGGTTGATGCGAGTATTATTGCCACCGCCTCTCCAGGCCGATGTTGAGTATTCTTACCATCGCCTCTCCAGATTGACCTTGTGTAACCCTGATTGCACATCCTTGACTTAATTTTCCACAAGCCAAACATGATTCTTCCACCAATTTTCTCTAGCCTAAACTTCACAGCGGAACTCCCTCCTCCTTGAATCAAACCAAAAGGCTTTGATACTAGTTGTTGGAAAATATCGGCATAGAGAAAATAAAAGAACACAATCAACAACACAAGAATATATAACGTGGAAACTCCAAAACCGGAGAAAAAACCACGCCCGTTGTCTAAACCGACAACCAGAGAATAAACACTATATGAAATTTTTTACAACATATAGACTTCACTCTCAACCACCCATGACCCCAGTACACCCGCACTCTCCGAAGTAAATATTTCAACTACATCTCAAATACTCTAAAACAAGAGCATAAGAGAAAAAGAAACAAACACAAATATAAACTTAAAGTGTTTACAAGTGCTACTGCTTGGTGTGTTGAAACAAGGAACTTGAGGTCTCTATATATAGCATGAAACTCCTTCACTCTTCATTTCTCTAAGCGATGTGGGACTTCTCCACTATAATTTTCTTAACATTTTTTCCTTCCTTAACAATGTTGGACTTACATTGCAATCAACCCCAACAACTTTAATAGAGTCTCTTGGTGTTACTAGCTAGTAGCTACTAGTACATTATTAAGAGTTGGTAACATCATTTATTTCTGATAATTAGACGTGGCGTTGTTTTTGAAACCTAGCCACGAGACATTATAAAAAAAATTAGGATATTCTAATGACCTATGTTACCATATTAATCTGACGTTTGGTTAAGATAATTCAAACGACACTTATTAGGTTGTATGTTTCTTTGCAAATAGAGCATAAGAGTTTTCAGTTTAAACAATAATGTTTGAAGAAATACTCAAGATTCCCTCGTGGATCGTGATAATTAATTGTTTCATGTTGTGCATCTGAGTGGTAGTGTTAATTGGTTGACAATTTTTAATTACTCCACTTTTGATTATTAATGCAAGATTCTTACTATTGGGCAATTTGTGATTATTAATAATAGTAATAAGCCCAACAGGCAATTAGCAAGTAAAAACATTTACAAATTGCCCAATAATAATATTTTTGCAATCATAATCAAAACCGGAATAATCGCGAATTGTCAACCAACCAACACTATCACTCAAATGCACAACATAAAAGGTAATTATGAGGAGCCACAAGAGAATCATGAATATTTCTTCAAACATTATCGTTCAAAATGAAAAGTCTTACATATATTGTAATGGCAACAAAATACACCACCTTACAATTGTCAGTCCAATTATCATAACCAAACTAAAATTAACAACATGTTAACATCATTTATTTGGAATAATTAGACGTGGTGTTGTTTTTGGAACCTAACCACGAGACATTATAAAAAAAAGGATATTCTAACGACCTATATTACCATATTAATTTGACGTTTGGTTAAGATAATTTGAACGACACTTATAAAGTTGTATGTTTCTTTGCAAATACAGCATAAGAGTTTTCAGTTTGAACGATAATATTTGAAGAAATACTAAAGATTCCTTTGTGGATCATCATAATTAATTGTTTCATGTTTTGCATTTGAGTGGTAGTGTTAATTGGTTGACAATTTTCAATTACTCCACTTTTGGTTATCAATGCAAGATTCTTACTATTGGGCAATTTGTGATTATTACTAATAGTAATAAGCCGAAGAGGCAATTAGCAAGTAAAAACAATCACAAATTGCCCAACAGTAATATTTTTGCAATCATAATCAAAACTGGAATAATCGTGAATTGTCAACCAATTAACACTACCACTCAAATGCACAACATAAAAAGTAATTATGATGAGCCAGAAGAGAATCATGAATATTTCTTCAAACATTATCGTTCAAAATGAAAAGTCTTACATATATTGTAATGACAACAAAATACACCACCTTACAAATGTCATTCAAATTATCTTAACCAAACTAAAATTAACATGGTAGTATAGGTCGTTAGGATACCCTAATTTTCTAATATGTACTAGTGCGTGGGTTCCAAAAACAAGGCCGCAGCTGTTTGTTCCAATTGACAAAAGAAAAACCATACAAGTAGCGCAATTAATCCAATGCCGAAACCAACAATATAGTAAGTTGATAGTAAAGATTTGGATCTTATGGAAGATTAATAATGATGGGAAGATTACCTTATTGTGCGAGTGTAAGATCCGCATTTCGTGCAGATTTACTCAGGTTGAATTTGACGAAGGTGGGATCGGAGTTGCGAGAGTTCCATATCTTACTCTAACACCTAAAATGAAGCAAATTTTACTAGTGGAAGGAAAACACATCGGCGATAAATTCACCTAAATTCATAGTTGATGATAAAAGAAATTTGTGTTGACGTCTCCATGACGCAAATGAAGGGAGGAGATCTATGTCGGAGTTGTTGTTACAACCAATGTTGTGCCACACGACTGGAGAATTGAATAGTTGAAACGGTGATCCTGCAATAACCAAATTCACAATTGTTGTTTCATACTTTGTTGTTTGATGGAATCCAATATAATAAATAGTTTTTTTTATGAAAAAATATAATTAATAATTTTTTCTTTTTGACTAAAATATATAAATAGTATTTTCTTTTTGACCAAAATGGAAAAAAGTAATCAATAGTTTTTTCTTTTTGATTCAAATATATTCTATAGTTTTTGTTTTGACCAAAATTAAAAATTACGAAAAGTATAATAATTTTATTTTTTCTTTTTGACCAAAATATAATAAATTGTTAAGGTAATATTATTGATAGCCAAAATAAAACAAAATAATATATTGGCCTCATTCTTAAGAAATGTAGTTTTTTTATGGTTGTCATAAAGAGTCTAGTGAGGTCGATAATTCCTACTTAAACTAACAATATTGTCAGGTTGAATGTCTTCAACCAAATGTTGGAACAAAGTGGGTCTGACTTGAACCTCTAATGTTTTAAGTAGTTTTGATGATAACAAAGTATTAAAATTGCAATTGGTATTACTAATGATTATTCTAGTGTGCAGAATTATAAGTCAAAATTCATTCAGAAGCACTATGAATAGTAGCAGAGAAGCCAGTCAAAACAAGCTCTGAAAGCACGACACTGTTCGTCAGAAGCTTAAATTTTGAATGCTGAAGAAAGTGACTCTGAGGATAAAACAAGGCTCTGAAGGACTCAGAAGCTAAAAGACCTCAAGAAGCTATGGCAACAGCATCAGAAGCAAAAGGAATTTACGTCACTCAAGAGCTGACCTATATAGAACCAATGATTGAAGAACAATCCACTTCAAGGCTCTGTCACATCCACAGGAAGGAATATTCGTTGGTACAACGTTAACCTTATCCATAAGTGGAGCGCATTTGAGGATTGTACTATCGTACTATTATTACTCAAAATGGAGGAGTGATAAATTGAATAGCTAGGTAGTGGAATTGGAATTCCTTACCAAAGAAGGCAATATACAGCTATCAATTGTACGAGTAAATTCCAGCTGGCACCTCTCTCTCTGCAACGGTCATCATCTTCCTCCAAGTATAAATAAAAGACTCAAATGGAAGAAATGACTACTGTTCCTACTACTGTTCTATTACTGCGTTCAAAGACTAAGAAGCATTCTGACATCATATTTTAAATCTGTCATTCTAAGTCTTAGAACAAATTGAGTTGTATTTTGTAAACACCTCTGATAGTATATCAAGTGTTCCTTAACATTCATTCTTATTCTTAAGTTTGTTTGAGAAGTCTCTTGTTAAGTTTAACTTGAGCATTTGAGAAGTCTCTTGTTTAGTGAAACTTGAGCACCTGAGAAGTCTCTTGCAAGTGTGCTTGAGCAATTTGTAATCTTTAGTAGATTATAGTGAAAATCTCTTGTTAGTAACAAGGGGACTGGAGTACTCTCGATTTGTGAGGGGAACCAGGATAAATTCTGTGTCTTTCTTTCTCTCTCTCAGCACCCTCTCGTTAATTTGTGTTTTTATCCGCTGCATACTTAGTCGCTATTAGGCAAAAAGTTTTAATTTTTTAAAACACAATTCAACCCCCCCTTCTTGTGTTTTTCCACCTTCAATTGGTATCAGGAGCTGGGCTGTTGCCTAACTCTCACCTATCAGTGAAACAGTTAAGATTCAGGGAGGAAAAACATGTCTGCTGAGAAGAATCTCAATGAAGTTCCATTTGACTATGATTCTAATTCTAAAGACAGAAGGTCTTCTGACAAAATTCCCTTTTTCAATGGAACTGAGACTGGTTATCCATTCTGGAAAACCAAGATGTACAGTCACATCATGGCGATTGATTGTGATCTGTGGGATTTGGTAGAAGATGGAGTGAACTTTGAAAATATGGACTTAGAAGGCGTTGTTAGCTCTAAAGACAGGAAGGCTTTTACACCCACTCAAAAGCTGGAATATAAGAAGCACCACAGTGTAAAAGGGATGATGACAAATGCCATCTCTCATGATGAGTACTTGAAAATTGGAGATAAGAGAACGGCTAAGTCTATCTGGGATTCTCTTAAATCCAAGTATGAAGGAAATAAACAAGTTAAGGAGGCTAAGGCCAACTTGTTAGTACATCAGTATGAATTATTTAAAATGAAGGACGGAGAGGACATTGAGACAATGTTCTCTAGGTTTCAAATTCTTGTTTCTGGACTTCAAGTTTTAGATAAGAGCTATACTGAGGCTGATCATGTAAGGAAAGTACTCAGAAGCTTGCCGCCAAAGTGGAGACCAAAAGTGACAGCGTTTCAGGAATCTAAGGATTTAGATACTGTGTCTCTTGAAAGCTTGGTAAGTTCTCTAAAGAGTCATGAGATGGAACTCATGACTGATGAATCGACTAAGAAGCTAAAAGGGATAGCACTAAGCACCAAGAGTTCCTCTAAGGCTCTGAAGGCGAAGGTTATAGTATCTGATGAAGAAGCTTCTGAAGAAGGTCACGAGATGGACTCTGATGAAGAAGAAGAAATGGTTCTGATGGCTGCAAGAGTATCGCAATGGGCTAAGAGAAGCAAGAAGTATGCTGGTAAGTTTGGAGGTTCTTCCAAGAAGGTTGGTACTTCTAAGGATAAAAAGGAAGAACAAAACAAATGTTTTAAGTGCAACAAACCAGGACACTTCATTGCTGACTGCCCAGAGAACCTGAGTAAATCATCCAAGAGAACCTCTAATAAAGAAAGATACAAAAGTAAGCTCAAAAAGGGGTTCCTTGCCACTTGGGATGATTTGGATCAGGAATCAGATTCTGATGGGGAAGAAGAAGCAAACCTAGCCTTGATGGCAACCGCTTCTGACCAAGAAGACTCTGAGCACGAAGATGACTCAGATTCAGAAGATGAAGATGAGGTACTTGCTAAACTTTCTCGTTCTGAATTAATAGATTCATTAAAAGATGCCTTAAAACTTTTAACCAAAAAGGCAGGTGAGTGTAAGGTCCTTAAAAAGGCTTATAACAACCTGACCGAAAAGGCAAATGAAATAATTGAACAAAATGAGTCTCTAAAATCAAGAAATGAATTTATGGAAACTCATTATGTTCTTGATGATAAGGTTCCTCCAGAACATGAATTTGCTCTTCAGGAATTCCTTATCAATGGAATGAAAAGAAGTAAAATAGCCTCTTTGATTTATCATGTAAGTAGAAATAGAGGAGAAGGTCTTGGATTCTCTCGTTTTAAAGATAATCCATTATCTTCAAAGTCCTCTAATATAGATAAATCAAAACCTAAGGTCGTCTTTGTAAAGAGTCAATCAGAAGTTCTAAATGAGTCAGCTTCTAATAGAACATCAAAACCAGAGGCTCAAAAGTCAAAGACTCTGAAGGATAAAACCTCAGAACCTAAGATTGTTAAGCCTCAAGCTAATGTTAAATCTAAAGAAGCTCTGACACATTCAAGAACAAAGCTCAAGAGCTATACTAAACCCAAAAACTTTTCAACAAGGGTAGTTAACTCTAGAGGCTCTGATAGGTCCTTCAAACAAAGACCACCTGGACCTGTAAAGACTAACATAAAAGGACCCATAAAGATATGGGTACCAAAATCTCAAATAATATTTGCTTCAGGTTTGCACACTAAGAAGGCCAAAGCAGCAATGCTGGTACCTGGACAGTGGCTGCTCACGACATATGACGGGAGAAAGGCATATGTTCCAAACCCTGACTCTGAAAGAGGGAGGTACTGTGGGGTTTGGAGGAAACCAAAAAGGGAAGATCATTGGTACAGGTATAGTTGGTAACTCTTCTCTTTCAATTAAAAATGTTTGGTTAGTTGATGGCCTCAAACATAATCTGCTTAGCATTAGTCAATTTTGTGATAGCGGATTTATTGTTAAATTTGATAAAGAGGCATGTACAGTAATCAATGATTCTGACAAGTCCATATTGTTTAAAGGATTAAGAAGAGGTAATGTTTATAAGGTGAATCTGTCAGAACTCACTGAGCAGAAGATAGTTTGCCTTCTATCTCTGAATGATGAAAAGTGGGTCTGGCACCAACGCTTAGGTCATGCTAACTGGAGATTAATCTCTAAGCTTAGCAAACTAAAGTTGGTTAAAGGCCTGCCAAATCTTAAATATCATTCAGATGCTCTGTGTGGTCCTTGTCAGATTGGCAAAATTTCAAAAACTTCTTTTAAACCTAAAAACATTGTCTCTACCTCAAGACCCTTAGAACTACTTCACATTGATTTGTTTGGTCCAGTAAGTACTGCCTCAATCAATGGGAAAAAATATGGATTAGTCATTATTGATGACTACAGTAGATGGACTTGGGTGAAGTTTCTAAGAGTGAAAGATGATGCATATGATGTGTTCAGCATCTTCTGTACTCAAGTGCAAAATGAGAAAGGTCTCAAAATCTTAAAAGTTAGAAGTGATCATGGTGGTGAATTTGAAAATGAACCATTTGCAACCTTTTGTGAAGATCATGGCATTGTTCATGAGTTCTCTGCTCCTAGAACACCACAACAAAATGGTGTTGTAGAGAGAAAGAACAGGTCTTTACAAGAAATGGCAAGAACCATGATGCATGAGACAAAACTTGCTAAGCACTTCTGGGCAGAAGCTGTAAACACAGCTTGTTATATTCAAAATAGGATCTATATAAGACCTCTATTGAATCTAACAACATATGAACTCTTCAAAGGAAGAAAGCCCAACATCTCTTACTTTCATCAGTTTGGATGTACATGTTACATTCTAAACAACAAGGCCTACAAAAGAAAATTTGATGCCAAAGCTTGTAAGGGATTCTTTATAGGTTACTCTGAACGCTCAAAGGCATACAGAGTATATAATTCTGAAACCAACACAGTGGAAGAATCTATACATGTTAGATTTGATGATAAAGAGCCTGACAGTAAAATGTCAGAGCAAGATAATAGTTATGCAGGTGTTCCATACCAATACATCGATTCAGAACCTGAAAAAGCATCAGAAGCTGTTGAAGCTTCAGAAGCTGTATTGGAAGAAAATGCTGAAGAAGCATCTCAATTAGAAGCATCACAAGAACATGATGACACTTCAGAAGAAGACACTCAACCAAGTGCTGATGTTGATGAAGCTCCAAGAAGGAAGTTCAAATATAGATCATCACATCCAGAAGACTTAATTCTTGGAAACAAAGAAAGTCCAAGAAAGACAAGATCAGACTATCAACAACTTGATTCTCTTCTGGGACTAATCTCAATGATAGAACCAAAGAATGTTGATGAAGCACTTATGGACGATGGATGGATTGTAGCTATGCAGGATGAGCTCAATCAGTTTCAAAGAAATGATGTATGGGACTTAGTGCCAAGACCAGCACATAAGAACATCATTGGAACTAAGTGGGTATTTAGAAACAAGATGAATGAACAAGGTGAAGTGATAAGAAATAAAGCTAGACTGGTAGCACAAGGCTACAGTCAGCAAGAAGGTATAGACTTCACTGAAACATTTGCTCCAGTAGCAAGACTGGAAGCAATCAGGTTACTTCTTTCATATGCTGTTAACAATGGAATCACATTGTACCAAATGGATGTTAAGAGCGCCTTTCTTAATGGTGTTATTTCTGAAGAAGTATATGTCAAACAACCCCCAGGTTTTGAGGATTTGAAAAATCCTAATTATGTTTATAAACTTAAGAAATCACTCTATGGTCTCAAACAAGCTCCAAGAGCTTGGTATGAAAGACTGAGTAATTTCCTTTTAGAAAATGGTTTTCAAAAAGGTCAAATTGACAATACATTATTCAGAAAGACATCTAAGAAAGATATCTTAATCATTCAAATTTATGTAGATGATATAATTTTTGGTTCAACTAATGCTTCTCTTTGCAAGAATTTCTCTAAGCTTATGCAGGATGAATTTGAAATGAGTATGATGGGTGAATTGAAGTTCTTCCTTGGAATCCAAATTAATCAAGGAAAAGATGGCACTTACATTCATCAAAGCAAGTATACAAAAGAGCTTCTGAAGAAGTTCAACCTTGATGACTGCAAGATAATGTCTACACCCATGCATCCTACCAGCAGCTTAAGCAAAGAAGAGATAGGAAGCAAAGTAGATCAGAAGCTGTATCGAGGTATGATTGGTTCTTTACTCTACCTTACAGCATCTAGACCTGATATTCTATATAGTGTATGCTTGTGTGCAAGATTCCAGTCAGATCCTAGAGAACCTCACTTAACTGCTGTTAAGAGGATCTTTAGATATCTGAAAGGAACTACTAATCTAGGACTTCTTTATAAAAAATCCCTAGATAGTAAGCTAGTTGGATTCTGTGATGCTGACTATGCTGGTGATAAGATTGAGAGGAAATCCACTAGTGGAAATTGCCAATTCATTGGTGAGAATCTCATATCTTGGGCCAGTAAGAGACAAACAACTATTGCTTTGTCTACAGTAGAAGCAGAATACATCTCAGCTGCTAAATGCTGCACACAGCTTCTCTGGATGAAGTATCAGTTGGAAGATTATAACATAGCTGAAAGGAGTATTCCACTATATTGTGACAATACTGCTGCTATTCATTTGTCTAAGAACCCTATTCTACACTCAAGAGCTAAACATATTGAAATAAAGCATCATTTTATAAGGGATCATGTTCAGAAAGGTACAATAGATATTCAATTCATTGATACTGAACATCAATGGGCTGATATATTTACTAAACCTTTAGCTATTGAAAGATTTGATTTTATCAAAAAGAATTTGAACATGCACTATATCTCTGAAGAAAATTAGCTCTGAGAAGTAGAAACAGAATTAGCATCTGAAGCTCTATCAGAACCTCTTATAATTTAGAGTATCCCTTGGGAAGCTCTGAATAATTTAGGCTCTGAAGAGTAACAGGTTCTGATGAGGTGTCAGATACAAATGAGTGAGGCTCTGAACCTTTTAGAAATGAAACGTTCAGTACGTGTAAGTGTACAACAGTTGTCTATACACGCGTCAGCTTTGTTTAAACTTTTTCAACACGTGTCTAGATCCTGACGGGCAGAGAACAGTTAATGATGATTATGGCAGTTAAGTATATTATTTAATTTTTAAAACTGCTCGCGCTCCCTCCCAATGTTTACTTTCTCTGTGTATGTGTGCTAGTTACTATTTATAAGTCACTTCACTCACTTGCACAACTTTTTACACAAAATCACTACCTACACAACCCTAGGCTTTACAGAAAATTCCCAATCTTCATCTTCTCATTTTTCTGAAACAATGGCTGCTCGTTCATCAAACGAAATCATTCAAGAACCCTTTAACCCTACGTTACCACCCATCATCGATCTCAATTCAAAAGATAACCTAGTCTACGAACATCATCAAACTGACGCTGGACCAGATGCTTATGATTTCTTCACTGAGAAGTTCGTGGATTTTGAAAGTTTGAAAGCGAATGGGATTGACATTCAATACTTGTTCTACAACCAACAATGGCAAAATTACTTTGAGATGCTTAATGGCTTCGTATACTACGACATAGTGAAGTATTTCTGGCAGAAGGCTAAAGTGTACGATAGAGCAAGTGCTGATAAAGAATACAAGAATATGGTTGAGAAGAACCAGGAATTACGAGGGAAAACAAGAAAGGAACTTGGTCTTAAACCTTATAGAGAAAGGGAAATTAGGTCAAATATTTTGGGAATCAATGTTGTGATAACTCAGGCACACATTGCTAAGATTCTGGGTTTAGACAACAAAGGAGAAGATATAGAAGTGTATGATAAGAGAAGCAAACATTTGGATTCAATTCATCAGGACCTCTTTAAATCTGGTTGCACACAAAAGGATTTTGGAAAAGTAATGCACATGAAGAACACATTTGAATTTGCTTTCAGAATGTGTTTGTCCACTATCTTCACCAGAAAAGGTGGATTGGATACCATCTCCATTCCACACAAACATCTCATCTGGTTCTTATACAAGAGGGTAAAAGTTAATTTGGCTAAGATTCTTTTTGATCACATGTGTCTTACCATCAATGAGGGTAGAACTAAAATACCATCGGTCATTCATCACCCAAGATTAATTTCAGAACTGATAAGGCAAACCAAACTCACAGACATTGTGAGTGCCAAAGAAAAACTTAGAGTTTTCCAAACTGCTAAGTATGATGCATCAGTTCTGGTCAACATGAAGAGAAAAACCAAGGAAGAAATCATTCAAGTGAAAACACCTCTACAGCAAGTGTACGAAAAGTACTTCTGGTGTGATGGGTTTCCCACCATATCAGAACATGATAATGATGAGGTCATCAAAAACTTTCTTGAATCAGTAAGAAGAGAAACTGGGGTCAGTGTGCCCAGGAAAATGGTTGTAAGTGTTCCTAATTGGGATATCTTCAAGGGACCAAGAGATATTACAAGGAGCAGAAGAAAGCCAAGAACTACTGAGCAAGAAATGATTGATGAAGGCTCTGATGATCAAGGACATGCTAGTGCTGATGAGATTGAAGAAGGTGCTGAAAATATGATGACTGAAGCTGTTCAGAAGGAAAAGCGGACAAAGAAAAGGCATGATAGGCCTTCAGCTTCTGAGGAAGATCAGAACCCTGCTAAACCTGCAAAGAGATTAAAGACCAGAGCTTCTAAACCAAAAGGTAAGATCTCTGAATCTAATACTTCTAGCATTCCTGTAGCTCAGGTTATTGGTTCTGAACCTCAACCCTCTATTGCTAAACCATCTATTTCTCAACCTCCATCATCTACCAATCAACCTCAACCCATAGACTTCACTGTACCTATTAGTGTAGTCTTACCTGATCATAAAGCTATATCATCATCATCTTCATCAGATACCAGCACTGCCTCAGATGAGTTAATTGCTACACTCATCAGAGAATCCAACCCAAAACAAAAGAAAACTCTTACACCAAAGAGAACCTCTTTCAAGAAAACCACAAAGAAGATCACCATAAAGCCCATTCATCTTTCTTCTGATGAAGAACCTACTATTAATGTAGACACCACCATTCTCCATCAACCCACAAATCAAGGTTCTGTCATAGAACATCTTGAACAACACATGTGTGGTGTTGCATTTACCAACTCAAATCCAAATTCACCAAATCAATTTCCATCCATGAATCTCACAAATGATCCACCTGTCCATAAAACACAAAACACACAGGTCATTCACACACCCCCTCCCTCACTTGATCACATCTCACGAGTAAATCCACCTACATTCACCCCTGTTCAGAATGAGCCAATTGCTCATTCTGAAGAACAACAAAAAACACCTCACTCATCACCAATCAATGTCATGATTGAACAACAACATCAATCACCACAACCTGTCCCTGACCCACTCAACAGACCTCTAGTTTTAGAAGAGGTTCTTGAGCTTTACCAACACCTAACTAAAGCTGAACATCAAATATTCAAGGATTCCATCAATCTTGATGATGATATCATACCTCCAAATCTCAGCAAAATCAAAATTATTGAACTCAAAAGAAAGGAACCTGAACCAACCATTCCCTTTGACCCATCCTTATCCTTTTTCAATTCTGACTCTGAACCAAACCTTGAGCTGCTAAATAATGCTATAGGTATTAGACTTAAGAGGTTCAAACAAAGAGAGGAAGAAGCTCTTATCTTCCCCTCTGATATGGATGCTGAGGTCAGGGAATTAGAGTACTTGTTTGGTAAATCCTTAAGAATTCTCAGTACTCATCTGAAGGATAAGATTAAGGGTAGAGGAGCAAACACTGTACGGGAACTATTTGAGATTGCTGAGAGGACATGTGCTCCAAGGCTCACATTCTTCAACCATGAAGAAGAATGTCAGAGGTTAGCCTTTTTAGCTGCTGTTGATGAAAGTATGAGAAGATCTTTTGATGAAGAGCAGGCTAGGATAGCTGCTGAAATGGAACGTCAGAGGCTTGCTGAACAAGAAGCCTTAAACTTATTGGTTGATAGAGCTGTTCACATTGCTACCATTGAGACTAATAAGATTTTTGAGAATCAAAGAGCTGCAGAAGATACTATTATGAATGATCAGAACCTTAGTAAACCAGATTCTGATAAAGGAAAAACTCCCATTGTTGCTTCATCTCCTCCAAGATCTCCACCAGTACTTGTCCAAGGCTCTTCTTCATCGGCTATACCCTCTGTTATGCAAGAAGCTCTGGATGTAATCAAGCATGACATAAGAGAGGAACTCAGAAATGAAATGGATGAATTCAGAGCCGATATAAGAGAAGACATGAACAGATCTGGTGAAGCTACTAACAAGAAGATAGATGCAATGATGGAACTTCTTCTGAAGCTTACTCAACAGCAACCCAAACCTTAACCCTCATGTCTGAGCACTTATTTGTAATCATGTTTATGTAATTTTTGGATAATTTTCTTTTAATTCATATCTATATTATCCATATGTGTGTGTTTGTTATTTGCTTATATGATTGTTTTATCTTTGTTTTTCAAAATTTAACTTTTCTATATACCATAATATTGTCTGGTACTCTTGAGAATTCTGACTCTAGTGAAAGATGCTGAAGAGCATCTTAGTATTTAAACTAATAAGCCTAGGATTTTCAAAACCTAAGAGTCCCTCTCATCAGTACTCCTGTTTACTCATGAAATAGCTTCTTAGTATTAAAGCCTGTTTAACAACGGGGCACCAATACCGAATGAGGCGTGTCTGGTAACTGGTGTTCTGACAATACTTATGTGGTATATAAAAAGAAAGCAAGCTTAAAAGAGAGAGAGATAGGTAGAGGAACAACTTTTATTATTAATAGAAAGATTCTTTATTACATATGATTGCATCTAGCCTAAGGCTTAGATTTAGAAGCCTCTGATTCTATACTCTTCAGTTTCTCTTTGAGAAGAGATAGTGCTTCATCAGCAAGCTTCTGAACCTCAGCTGGATAATCTGCTAGATTATCTTCATATGTCCATAAGAACTCTTCCAGATCAGAGCCCAATTCTTCCTCCTCTGACTCTGTTAAAATAAGTTCTTCCTTGTTTCTCTCATATCGTAGCCTGTTTTCTTCGCAGCGCCAGGGCTCTGCTCCCTTCTTGCTCTCTTTTTTTGAGCCTGAAGCATCCTTGGTAACCTGCCTTTCCATTGTATGTTTTTCTTTTGATGTTACTTGATTACTCTGGATGAGTAAAATGAGAGGAATCATCCCTTTTTATAGTGTCATCAAGCTCTCTTGTCAGGACGGTTTTCAACACAATTCATTAAATGAATTTAGTTGTCATCACTTTTTGACTTGACTGCCTTGTTATGACGCATTTGACTGCTTGGTTTTCTGTGTCTTTTTGACTGATGCCAAAAGGGGGAGTAAGAGTAGCGTTAAAATTAATGTTGATTCATTCATATACTGCTCAATCTGAAACTGTTATGTTAAATACATTATGAATCAATATTTATCTCTTATGATTCTTTCTCATTCTGTACGATTATTGAAAGGGGAGAAAATTTAAGAACCTAAAATAAAATTCATAGACAATGTCAGAAGAGCTTGCAAACCGCTTCTGAGCATTATCAAACTCTAAGAAGCAAAGCTTGCAAAACTATGCTTCTGAGAGTTAAATATGAAAATTTATTTTAAGTTAATAAATCAACTCTTAAACTGTTTTAATTAATTATGGATAAAACTTAGGGGGAGCTTACAAACCTACCCTTATGGATTATCAGACTCAGGGGGAGATTGCAAACCTTTGAAACCTGAAGTCATCATAAGTAAATTAAATCAACAACAATTGAATTTTAATGCTTTGGTTTGTCATCATCAAAAAGGGGGAGATTGTTGGAACAAAGTGGGTCTGACTTGAACCTCTAATGTTTTAAGTAGTTTTGATGATAACAAAGTATTAAAATTGCAATTGGTATTACTAATGATTATTCTAGTGTGCAGAATTATAAGTCAAAATTCATTCAGAAGCACTATGAATAGTAGCAGAGAAGCCAGTCAAAACAAGCTCTGAAAGCACGACACTGTTCGTCAGAAGCTTAAATTTTGAATGCTGAAGAAAGTGACTCTGAGGATAAAACAAGGCTCTGAAGGACTCAGAAGCTAAAAGACCTCAAGAAGCTATGGCAACAGCATCAGAAGCAAAAGGAATTTACGTCACTCAAGAGCTGACCTATATAGAACCAATGATTGAAGAACAATCCACTTCAAGGCTCTGTCACATCCACAGGAAGGAATATTCGTTGGTACAACGTTAACCTTATCCATAAGTGGAGCGCATTTGAGGATTGTACTATCGTACTATTATTACTCAAAATGGAGGAGTGATAAATTGAATAGCTAGGTAGTGGAATTGGAATTCCTTACCAAAGAAGGCAATATACAGCTATCAATTGTACGAGTAAATTCCAGCTGGCACCTCTCTCTCTGCAACGGTCATCATCTTCCTCCAAGTATAAATAGAAGACTCAAATGGAAGAAATGACTACTGTTCCTACTACTGTTCTATTACTGCGTTCAAAGACTAAGAAGCATTCTGACATCATATTTTAAATCTGTCATTCTAAGTCTTAGAACAAATTGAGTTGTATTTTGTAAACACCTCTGATAGTATATCAAGTGTTCCTTAACATTCATTCTTATTCTTAAGTTTGTTTGAGAAGTCTCTTGTTAAGTTTAACTTGAGCATTTGAGAAGTCTCTTGTTTAGTGAAACTTGAGCACCTGAGAAGTCTCTTGCAAGTGTGCTTGAGCAATTTGTAATCTTTAGTAGATTATAGTGAAAATCTCTTGTTAGTAACAAGGGGACTGGAGTACTCTCGATTTGTGAGGGGAACCAGGATAAATTCTGTGTCTTTCTTTCTCTCTCTCAGCACCCTCTCGTTAATTTGTGTTTTTATCCGCTGCATACTTAGTCGCTATTAGGCAAAAAGTTTTAATTTTTTAAAACACAATTCAACCCCCCCTTCTTGTGTTTTTCCACCTTCACCAAATTCGATCTGGGACTGTGAAGAATGTAAAATTGGCACATAATTATCTCAAATTAATAATAAATATATATTATAAATAATAAAATAATGAAGAGATCACATAAACATATGAAACAAATGAGGAATGACATGCAAAATAGTAAACTATGAAACAATACCTTAGGTGTGGCATATGTTAGTGTTTTTAAGGATTTTTCCACTTTATAGGAGCAAATTTTTCAAGATTCAACAGGTCCTTCGCATATATGAATTATGTTGAGAATAATATGCCTAAATATCTTTCAAGATTTATATTTAAATATATTTTAGATATATATTATTAAAATTTAAGATTAAAATTTCTGTTTAGAATTTTAAAAGATATGATGTAGAAGTTTATTTTTTTAGCTCTATATATAGAGCCATATAATTATGAATTATGAATAATAGATGAGAACAAAAATATGAGAGAATTCTCCATATAACAATATACTATATCAAGAGATTTTCTCTATAAAAATATATCCCACAAAATTTCACAAAACATAAACAAAAAAAACCACACAAAATACCCATAAGTGAGTGTCAACGTTCATAACATGTGGAGATGGAAGAAGGAGTATATGATGATGAAGACGAAGATGAAGAAATCAAGTTGAAATAAAAAACAATTTGGTTTATAAACAAAAACCAATAACCCACAAATACATCTTCATGTGTTACATGAAATATACCCATGTAGTATTACATAACCAATACATGAAATATGTCTCATGTATTGATAATAGATTAAATATGTACTTGAACCCCATGGTACATGATTCGATTTCCACAAAAGACAAAAACTACACTAGAGAAGGTGGAGAAGATCGCAAGGTGGCAGTACCGGGACAGCTCAATCCATTCCCACTACCAATTGGGCTACAACAAGAACCATATTGTTACAAGAACCATACTCATTTGTGAAGGATGTGGATGAACAACAACAACAACAACAACAACAACAAAATCAACACGAATCTCCGGATACAACACAAAGATATTCAGTCAGAGAGGAGTGTTGAAAAAAAATATTCAGCTCAAATCTTAGATTAGATACAACACAATGATATTCAATCAAGAGGAGTGTTGAGAAACAAAAAAAAAATCAACTCGAATCTCGGATTGGATACATGAAAAAGATATTCAATCAAAAAGGAGTGTTGAAATAAAATGCCTAAATATCTTCCAAAATTTTATATTTAAATATATTTTAGATAGATATTATTAAGATTTAAAATTTATATTTCTGTTAAGAATTTTAAAAGATATGATATAAAAATTTGTTTTTTTTAAGCTCTGTATATAGTATTATAATTATGAATAATAGATGAGAACAAGAATATGAGAGAATTCTCCATATAACAATATCTATTATCTATTACTATATATAAAAATGATACAAATTTTTGGGATGGCTTTTTCGTTATACCTATTTTACCCTTAAAAAAAACTATAAAAAAAAAACTAAATATGTGTATATGTTGAAAAATAACTTCCACATAAAAATAGATTTTCAGTTTTTTTTTAGTAAATAATTTTTTTTCCTCTTAATAACTAAGCATAACTTCCACATAATAAAAGTATGTTTTCAGTTTTTTTATAGTAAAAAAATATTTTTTTTTTCTTCTTAATAACTAGCCACAACAAAAAAGGATGTTAAGTAGTTATCAATTAACTAAGTCCAATAAAAAAGGAGATTAAGTAATTATTTATATTTGCACAATAGAGAATTTCGATCACAACAAATAAAAAAAAAATATCGATCATACAAACGGACAGTTAGTACTGTATAAAAAGGGTTTCTCTATAAAAAAAAAATATCCAGCAATACAAAAATGTAACAAAAAACCATATCAAATCACCTCCTTGTAACAAAATAACTCGAATTAATATAATAAACACTAAAAATGTACTCAGAAACTTAGTTTTTCAAATTTGTATATATTGAGAGAAAATAATTTTTGTATATGTTTTATTCATGTGGTTGGAAAGATATAGTTCCATGTCAGAGACAGAAGGTATCGAGGTGAGACTCGAGATGAGAAAAATCCCATGCCTTACTTTCAAATGCCATACTTTCCCAATTTTATGTTTTTTTCTTTCTAAAAATACAATTTTTTAATCAAACCAATTAAGTTCTTCATCAAATTATTTAACTCAAATGAAAACTCAAATACAAAGTTAAAACATGAAGACCTTAAGTAAAAAAAGGAAGAGAAGAGAGTTCTTATGGCCAAGACTATATATCACTTTTTGATGTCTCGTCTTGATGATGAAGAATTGGAATGCTTGTTGAGGGAGTTCTTGTTGAAGTTTTCAGATGCCAGAATTCAGATGATGACCACAAATTGTTGACTTAGACAATTGTGCTATCTAGAGGATGTCTAGAATGTCCATATCTAGATGATGCTTTGTGTAGAGTGTTGAAATATTGTAAATAACAGTAACTTGTTCTAGAAGTTACTAAGTGTACATAGCTTAGTTACTATGTGAGCTAGTGTAGATTAGTTGTGATGCTCACTTCAAGCATGTATATAAAGCACTCTTGTATCTCTTTTCATTCAAGTGAACAATAATGGATTCACTCATTTCCTCATTTTTCTCTCTAATTTCTATACTTTGATATGGTATCATTTCCCTCACCGATCCTAACCGTTTCATAACCGTTTTCCGCTGCCGTAACTGTTTCTTCTCCGGCGAACATGCCGCCGCGTGCTGCCCCTGTTCTTGATCCTACTTTTGATCCATCATCTCCTTTCTTCGTTCATCCAAGTGATGGACCTTCATCTGTGAAAGTTACTCCGGTTTTGAATGGAGCGAATTATCATGCGTGGTCACGATCTATGCGTAGAGCTCTTGGCGCGAAATTGAAGCTTGAATTCATTGATGGAACTCTTCCTCAACCTCTCGATCACTTCGATCCTTCAATACGAGCTTGGAACAGGTGCAATATGTTAGTTCATTCATGGATCTTGAATTCTGTTTCCGAATCTATAGCTCAATCTATTGTTTTCATAGAGAACGCTCTAGATGTTTGGAATGATTTGAAAGAACGATTTTCACAAGGTGATCTCATTCGAATCTCAGAACTTCAACAAGAAATTTACTCATTGCAACAAGAATCCAAAACTGTAACTGAATATTTTTCTTCTTTGAAACTGCTTTGGGAAGAACTTGAAATCTATCTTCCTATGCCGGCTTGTAGTTGTGCCGTGCGTTGTTCTTGTGCCTCGATGAGGCTTGCGCGCGCCAATCATAGTCTTCTCTACATCATTCGATTCCTTACAGGTTTGAATGATAATTTCTCTATGGTTAAATCTCAAATCTTATTGATGGATCCATTACCACCTTTAAACAAGGTTTTTTCAATGGTAATACAACATGAACGACAAGGGAATTTTCCTTCTAGTGATGAATCCAAGGTTTTACTCAATGCTGCAAAATCCAAAGGTAATTCTAAGGCTGGTGCTCGTGTGTGTACTTATTGTGGTAGAGATAATCACACCGTAGATAATTGCTACAAAAAGCATGGATTACCACCACACCTTCGCAAATCATCTTCTGCTAACAGCACCATGATTGAAGGTTCCAGTTCTAATGATGTTGTTGAAACTGGTAATGTTGCTATTGGATCATCACCAATCACTCAAGATCAAGCTCAACAGTTAATTACTCTTCTTCAGAATTCATTCCCTAGTACTTCCACTACTTCTTCTACTGCAACCAATCAGGTTGGCTCTGCTTCTTTCATTGATCATTCATCAGTGAATCAAGGTACATGTCATCACAATTTCAAATCATGTAGCTTAGGTACTTGGATTATTGATTCTGGTGCTAGTCATCATATATGCAATTCTATTCAATGGTTTCATTCATTCAATGAAATCACTCATGTTCATGTCAAACTCCCTAATGGCAATAGTGTTGTAGCTAGATTATCTGGCATTGTTAAATTCTCTAATGCATTTTCACTTTCTAATGTGTTGTGTATTCCCAATTTTTCTGTTAACCTTTTATCTGTTTCCACTTTGTGTCATAATTCCCACTATACTTTGCTCTTTGATGCTTCTAAATGTGTTATACAGGACCTACCCAACCAGAGGATGATTGGTTTAGCTGAGACTTTTGAAGGGTTGTACTACCTCAAACTTGATGATAAGAAAGTGAATGCTGCTGTTGTTGATTGCCCTTCTACCTCGACTATACCAACTCATGCCATTTGGCACTTCAGATTAGGGCATCTTAGTACCTCTAGGCTATCTGTTTTACATTCTAGATTTCCTTACATTTCTGTAGATCATAAAGGCATTTGTGATGTGTGTCATCTTGCCAGACACAAGAAACTCCCTTTTTCCCTAGTTTTAATAAAGCTAGTTATGCTTTTGAATTGTTACATGTTGATATTTGGGGTCCTATAGGTACCCAATCTATCCATGGTTATTCTTACTTTTTGACTATAGTAGATGATTATAGTAGATTTACTTGGTTATGTCTTTTACATAATAAATCTGAAACTAGATCTAAACTTGTTACTTTCATAAAGTTCATAGAAACACAATATAATGCCAAAATCAAAACTATTCGATCTGATAATGGAGTGGAATTTATCATGCCTGAGTTTTACTCTTCTAAAGGAATTTTACATCAAAGAAGCTGTGTTGAAACTCCACAACAAAATGGGAGAGTGGAGAGGAAACACCAGCACTTGTTGAATGTAGCTCGAGCACTTTTATTCCATTCTCATTTACCTAAGAAATTTTGGTGTTATGCTGTCATTCATGCCACTTATTTGATTAACAGAATCCCTACACCTCTTTTACAAAATAAATCTCCTTTTGAAATGCTTTTTAATAAAGACTTAGATCTTCAACACTTAAAAGTTTTTGGTTCTTTAACTTATACTTCTACTCTTGCTAATCATAGAACTAAGTTAGAACCAAGGGGCAGAAAATGTGTTTTCTTGGGGTACAAGCAAGGAGTCAAAGGCACTGTTCTTTATGATCTGCATACCAAAGAAATTTTAATTTCTAGACATGTTGTTCACCATGATCACATCTTGCCTTACCAACCCTGCACATCTACCTCCCCTTCTTGGCATTATCACACTGATTTCACACCTTCTGTTCCCCAACCAGAATTCCTTGAGTCTCAAGCAATCCCTTCCAATATACCTACCGCATTCCTTGAGCCTCAAGTAATCCCTTCAGATATACCTACATCAGATTCTATTGACCTTGATTCTCCCACTACTACCAATGACAATTCTTCAAAAGATCCCATTCCTATTTCTACAAATGAAGACCATAGCCAGATATCAACTACCAATCCCCCCTTGCCTGTTACTTCTACAAACAGACCTGTCAGAGTTAAGCAAACACCTTATTATCTACAAGATTATGTATGCAATCATTCACTTGACTCGTCTAATCATTCATCCAAAGGTATTCTCTATCCCATTTCTAATTTCCATTCATGTCAGATTTTGTCTGCTTCTCATCATGCATACACTATGTCAATCACACACCACTCAGAGCCTAACTCTTATTTGGAAGCATGTAAAGATGATAAGTGGATACAGGCTATGAATCTTGAATTAGAAGCATTAACCAAGACTGGTACTTGGAGGATTGTGGATCTCCCTCCTAATGTCAAACCTATTGGCTGTAGATGGGTATACAAAGTGAAATACAAATCTGATGGTAGTGCTGAAAGGTACAAAGCTCGATTAGTAGCTAAGGGGTATAATCAAATTGAAGGCCTGGATTTTTTTGATACTTTTTCCCCAGTGGCCAAGTTAACTACAGTCAGATTACTCTTAGCCTTGTCTTCCATTCATAACTGGCATCTACATCAGTTAGATGTCAACAATGCTTTTCTTCATGGTGAATTACAGGAAGATGTTTACATGACTATCCATGATGGTGTTAACTGTGATAAGTCCAATCAAGTGTGCAAATTGCAGAAGAGCTTATATGGTCTTAAGCAAGCTAGTAGAAAATGGAATGAAAGGCTAACATCTTTGTTGTTGAGAGAGGGATATATACAGTCCACTGCTGATTATTCCTTGTTTACACTCACCAAAGATGCTAATTTCACTGCTCTCCTTGTCTATGTAGATGATATAATCTTAGCTGGAAATGATCTTATAGAATTCAAAAGGATCAAAACCATTCTTGACTCCAGTTTTAAAATTAAAGATCTTGGTGTGCTGAAGTACTTTCTAGGCCTTGAGATTGCTCACTCCAAACTTGGAATCACTATTTCTCAAAGAAAATATTGTTTGGATTTGTTGAAGGATTCAGGCTTGTTAGGTTCAAAACCAGCTATTACTCCCTTAGATCCCTCAGCAAAGCTTCACCAAGATGAGGGAAAGCTATATGAAGATATATCATCCTACAGAAGGTTAATTGGCAAGCTACTTTACTTAACTAATACCAGACCTGATATTAGCTTTGCAACACAACAATTAAGTCAGTTTATGCAAAAACCAACTGTGTCACACTACAAAGCAGCTTGTAGAGTGGTGAGATACTTGAAAATGAATCCTGGCAGAGGTTTGTTTTTCCCTAGAGATTCAGATATACAAATTCTAGGTTATTCAGATGCTGATTGGGCATGATGCTTAGATACAAGAAGATCAACTAGTGGTTATTGTTTCTTCATTGGAAATTCTTTAGTGTCATGGAAAGCAAAGAAACAAGTCACCATTTCCAGATCCTCATCCGAGGCAGAGTATAGGGCTTTGTCCATAGCCACATGTGAATTGCTTTGGATTCTTTTTCTATTAAGGGATTTGAAGATCACTTGTCACAAGTCACCAGTTCTATATTGTGATAGTCAAAGGCGTTACATATTGCTTCCAATCCAGTTTTCCATGAACGTACTAAGCATTTGGAGATAGACTGTCATCTTGTAAGAGAAAAGCTTCAACAAGGCTTGTTAAAGTTACTGCCAATATCTACAAATGATCAGGTTGCTGATTTCTTGACCAAGGCTCTACCATCACCAAAATTCAATCAATTTGTGTCCAAGCTAGGAATGATAGACATTTATCAGTCCAAGACTTGAGAGAGGGTGTTGAAATATTGTAAATAACAGTAACTTGTTCTAGAAGTTACTAAGTGTACATAGCTTAGTTACTATGTGAGCTAGTGTAGATTAGTTGTGATGCTCACTTCAAGCATGTATATAAAGCACTCTTGTATCTCTTTTCATTCAAGTGAACAATAATGGATTCACTCATTTCCTCATTTTTCTCTCTAATTTCTATACTTTGATATAGAGATTCCTAAATTTGAAGTCTTCTCGTGTTAATTTTGTAAATTGTTTCTTTGCATATTGTTGTGTTATCATCAAAATTTTCTTTAAGAGTGATTGAAGTGATTTGGTTCTAACATTTTACATAGACAAATATATCAATATACCTATTATTTAGAAAGAAACAAATGAGTTTAGATGGGGCATAGCCACCCCTAGCCCATCAGAAGATCTGCCCCTCAATATATATACAATAAGAAAATTTCTTTTTCCGCCATTTGGTTGGATTTGGTTATCATTATACACATCAAATTCCAATTTTGCTCCTCAATCTTCTATACAAGAAAAATGTCACTTTGCGACAATTACATTGCAACCCTTTGGCCACAACCGTCGCAATGTGTATATTTTAAGAATTTTGCAACAGCTTATGGGACGGTTAGATCAACCGTCGCAATATTTTTGCTATTTTTAAGCACCAATCCCTTGGTGGCCATTGAAAAATATTTTGGCTCCAATACAATACTCATTTTATCAAAAAGAAACTCACTTACAAAAAAATAAACACACTGACACGGACAAACAAAAATCCCTAACCCTTACTCTCTTCATCGTTCCTGTCGCCTCTCTCTTCACACTCTGGTGCCTCTCTCTTCACACTCTGGTGCCTCTCTCTTCATCGCTCTACACTCACTCTCACTTCATCTCACTCTCACTCCGGTGTTCACGATGGAACCTCCGCTCGCCGATTCGTTGGTCACAACAAAGATGTTCTCTCCGCAGCTTTCTCGATCGACAACCGTCAGATCGTGTATGCTTCTCGTGACCGCACGATTAAGTTGTGGAACACTCTCGGTGAATGCAAATACACCATTCAAGACGGTGATGCTCATTCCGATAGGGTGTGCTGTGTTCGATTCAGCCCTAGCACTCTTCGACCAACAATCGTCTCTGCTTCATGGGACCGTACCGTGAAGGTTTGGAATCGTTTTGACTTTACTCTCTTGATGCTGCTTCTATTATTCATGCTTTGTGTTTCAGTCCTAATAAGTACTGGCTATGTGCTGGAACTGAGTCCAGCATCAATATCTGGGATTTGGAGAGCAAGAGGTTGACCTTAAGACTGAATTAAGCTGATGCTACCACTGGTGGTGGTACCACAACTACCAAGAAGCAGGTAATTTTTTTTATTTCTAACATAATATCATTTTTAGTTCTCTTGTTGGTTCTAAATTTTAATTGTTGATTATTAACTAACTAGTCATGTTTATTAGTAATTAGTAATTGTTTCAATATATTAATATTAATCTTAGTGTGTTAATTATGTTATGTTAAATTGATAATTATGTTATGTGAATGTGTTATCATTGACATATTGAACTGAGTTATTGTTTTGTTTGGGCTAATGTTTTCTGTTTAATTATGCTTGTTGATTCTTATATGATAAATAGCCTTGAAGAAGAAGTGAGAACTCTTAGGTCGTCGAACCTGACCGGCTCACCGCCTCCGTACTGAACCTTCACCTCACACTCCGGCGCTTCGCCGTTCTACTGGAGCTCGACTGCTCAGGTTTATCTGTCTCTGAGTTATTTTGTGTTTGTTTTGTTGTTTTGTATTCATTAGTGTAGTGAACTTCATTTTGGTTTTGGTTTAATAGTTTAATAACTTTACTGTAACAATGTTATATGACCCAATGATTCTTATTCATTTGGTTGTGTATCATCTAGAATTTTTTGACATTTGTTGATGTTTTAGTATTATGGGATTGAGTAGATTAAAAATGGGATCCAAGTGATTGTTTGAGTAGTAATGGTAACCAACAGCTGTCTCAGTTTTGTTTTTGTTGTTGTTCATTGAAGAGCCTGCTATTACTTTCTTTTTGGGAGTTTTTTTTTGTTTCTGTATCTGCTTCTTCTTTGAGGCACAATGTATCTATTGTAACCATGCACGTTTTGTTGGCCTTGCAGTGCTTCTGCTTTGAGGCACAATGTATCTGTTATTGCGGCTGTTTTTTGTTTGCTTAAAAGTCTGCGGGGGATCTGGTTTATCTTGTTTTTCAACAGTATTTATTTTTAGTGTATTTATTTTAGTTTTTTAAGAGTTTGTAACATGCTAATTTGATTATCTAGTTTTATTTGAAATTTGGTATAGGGGTTGTAATTCCACCGGGTAATGAGGATATGTGATGTTGTGCTCTGCGAATTCGAGAATAAGCTCTACTAATTAAATATAAAAGTATAGATCTTTTAGTTTTATGTGAAATTGTATTGGTGTGTGTGTGTGCGCGTGCGCGTTTGTTTCTAGATTTGGTTTTAATTGCTCTATATTAAATTTGGATAGCTACGATGTTAAGTTTGGATAGGTACAATGTAAGAAACAAGACGGTGGCAGGTCTTGTCTTCTCCGCTTTCCTTCACTATTGTTCAAGAACTAATTGACAAAAACTTTTTTGTCAATGAGAGCTATTTATCAGTTAAAAATAGCTCTTGGTCTAATGAACATAGACATGTGAGTTGTTTATTTCTTTCTTTTAATAGTTAAAAGAAATTGTAGGCTAAATGTTGCTATTTATTGGCTTATGTTGCTAGCTTACCTGAATGCATATTAGTGACCTTATAAACCATGGTGTGTATATATTTACAGTAGATATCTATGCTGCTACCTTACCACGTTGTGACCTTAGGTTGCGTTGTTGATGTTGCACGTAGAACAATGGGTGGGTGTGAATATCCTTTATTTGCAAATGGTGAGATAGTACTAATTTCCTGGTCTATCATAATTGTTAAATAACAAAGGTTAAAGAGTGTTTGACACATGAGATAGTACTCTTTATTGATATTTGACACATGTTAGTAAAAAAGTGTGTTACGACTAGAATTATACCTGAAATTGCAACCTCCATTCATTGACAGTCTCATGGAAACCAGTGAATCTTTTAACAGGTATGTTGATTCGGAGAAAAGGTTCCAAAATGTCCTTGAGGCTTGTGGTGTGTTTAAGTCTCGTGAAACTTGGTGTAAAAGAAGGCGACAAAGTGATTGTTGGATAGGTATGTCTTTTATTTCTCTTCAGCATTTCTTTTCATTGTAATCCTTGCTAGCATGATTAATGAAGCAGTTAGCATGTGGCATGATTCCTCAGACAAATTGTCCTCAGATTCAGCTAAAGGGCCTGAATGGAAGTAATGCCGCTCTATTTTGGTGCTTCTAGCTCCATATGTACTGCTACTACAAAATAGGTAAGGACTTCATAAGTGTTTCACTCCTTGCTATCTCAATGAAACCTGTCAATAATCTAATTAAATATAGTAGCAACATTAACCATCGTTTCTCTTATTAATGATCATATAACAATTTCCTGGAACATTTGTACATAATGGCATTGACACATATAACAACTAATGGAGAGATGAAAATTGGAAGCCTTTTATTTGCTTCTCTAACCTTCCCTGATAAGGTTTTGTTGTAGTCATTACTATTCCATTTTAGTTTACTATTCCATTTTAGTTTATTAGTATGTATTTTGAATATTATCATTGGTGCATGTTGTAGTAATTGACAATAGTTTCAAACTTTTGACTTTTAGCTTTCTGTGAAATATCAATATTTTCAATTAGGGTTCTTGAAATTTTTGTTTGCCGCTCGTTGATGAGCAGTAGTTAATGCAGGAAGCAAGTTCGGTCAAAATGAGATGACATAGCTAGGACAAAAATTATGAAAACATTGAAAAGCTGCCTCGAGAAGCATAACGGTAAAGCATACAGATTATGCGCTTGTTCTGGATGGCATGATGCTGGATGCATTCCCAATTTCAAATTCTTTATTTGACCAGAAGATGAAGTCTTCAACTGCTGCTCATAAGTGAGCTATGCAAGATAAAGTCGTTAGGGTGCAGATCTTACATTATTTTAGCCACTCTACTAATGTTTATGTTTTAGTTTTTGAATGTTTGAACAAAGTTAGTTTTTTTCTTTTGGTGTTTCAAGTACTTTAATTAGATTTTTTAAGTATAGATGTTGTCACTTTTGAATGAATTATTTGAATGAGATGAAGTTATTTATATTTATATACTAGTGCATTTTAATTTTTTTACTCTTATATGGATATTGTAACACTTATTTAATAAGCCATCAAAATAAATAAATAAAAAGTTTTAAATTAATATTATTTTTTTTTGAAAAAAAAAAACAAGTTTGCGACGGTTTTGTAACCGTTGCAACGTTTGCTGTTAAATTTAGTGTTTTGTATTGGGACGGTTTTGTAACCTTTACGACGGTTTTCAAAACTGTCGCAAAGTTCTCTTGCGACACACAAATCATCAACGGTTGGACAACCGTCGCAGATGTGCAATTGTGACACTTTCAACTGTCACAAATTGCAATTTTGACTGTCGCAAAGTGACATTTTTCTTGTAGTATGTTCTACTCATTTTAGTGCCATGCACTCCTTTTCTACATTTGTATGATTGTCTAAGTGTCAGGTTTTGGCTTTTGCTTTACCAAAGCAGGCATATAACTTATAAAATTGTTTTGCAAAATTTGAGAAAAATACTACTACTTATTTGAATGACATTTTTTAATTTAATTGATTGAATTTTTTTCTCACAAATTTAAGAAACTAAAATGAAACACACACAAAAATAAGAAATTCAGAATTCAAAACCGAAACAATTCACTTGAATTAAGATTTACAGATGTGTACAATAAATAAAATTTTACAAAATTATTATAAAAAAACATTTTACAAGAGTGTATATATATACAAACTAAATCCATATAAATATTTTTTTTTTCCCTATTTAGATGTCTCTCTGTATATAAAGTACTTCGGATATATATACTTGTATAAGAGTATGAGATGCCATAATAAAATTGATTAAAAAACAGGTCTCCTACTCAGATACAGTTGTATGTGCAACGTTGTTTCCCCTTTTCAGATTAGAAAAGCACACTACCGTAGTTTGTGAATAATTTCCACTAGGAATTGTCTGCATAAAGTGGTCCAAACATTTCAAAGGTGAGTAAAGAAAAATGATTGCAATGCCAAACATGGTTAGAAAAGCTTAAAAGGCATGAAATAAGCCACTTTTTTGGCCTAAACTTGGGCACGATATAAGTTGTTTATAAAAAGACAGCATTTTATTTATTTATTTTTTTAGGTAATTCATGTGCTATTTTATTTATTTATTTTACTAAAAGGACATATGATATTGAAACCTTTTGTTTTGGAATCAATAAATAAGATATTTACATAATATTCTATCCCTATTTATAAAATATGATCGCATACCCCAAACATAAATTATTAGTGAGGTTAACATTTTTGGTCCAAAAATTATATATTAGTAAAAAATTATATTAAAAATAGATGTAGCAACTAAATTTATAAAGAACATGGTTTATCATTCATTTGTTTAAAATGAGCTAAAATTAAACCTACCAACTGTTGTAAGACATTTTTTTCTATAAAAATTATAAGACAATCATTTAACTATTGATCACCTATTTTATTATTTAGCTGAGTCTTCACATATTTCATAGCTGGAAAAACATGTTTAACACTTGCACTTATCACGGGCAAAATCATAACTAACTTTAGAAGCTTGTACACCACTTCAAAGGTAGTGCACTTGTTTGTTTTCACAAGCTTTGCACCAATGTTCGAAAGTCCTTTCAACTTTGCAAAATTGGGTTCACTTCGAACATTTCAAATATAATTCTGAAATCGATAACGTACAACCACCGATACAACCTTAAAATCATTTGGATAAAGTTCAACCATCTTTAATTCCTCCTCAATAATTTTTACATATCAATAATAAAATGAATTTAAATTTTAATTCATATATATAATATGATGTTTCTACTAACTAAACTATATTCACAATAACGAAATGAATAGTGAGCTATGGCTCATCTTATTATTGGAGCTAGAGGTATGGCAAGTTGGTAGACAACTTGAAGTATGGATGTTGAATGATGTGCATCTCCCATTCTCTCACTCTTCTATTACTCAAGATTTTGAAGATGGTAAAAAAAAAAATGATTAAAAACAAATTACGTTTTGTCAATACACATGATTAAATTATGACAATTATTTTAAGACTATAAGTAAGCAAATTACCATGTACGCCACGCTGTCCTTTTCTTTTATTTTCCGTTAACAACAACAAAGAATAATAGTATCTAAATTTGTCAAAAATAAAAAATCATCCTTTTTCCTTTCAATCTCACAACTTAGGTCCAAAAATGGAACTAAGCCGCATCCCAAAAAGCTAAAAAATAATCATTTAACAAAAACATAACTCCAAAAATAAAAAATGAACAAAGAATTTTTTTTCTCTTACCAAATCCCACTTGATCTTTCTTCCAAGACATTCAAAGAACATTAACAGAATCTCACTTCTAATCAAGCAATCAGTATCTTCCACTTTCTCTCTAATTTCCTTCTAGATCCATCCTTACAAGAATCTCCAAACCAAACAATGCAACCTCAAATCTATCACAACAACAAACAACAACCTCAAATCTCCGAAATGTTTCAGAAATTCGCCCTCGCTTTCAAAACCAAAACCTTCGAATTCTTCGCCGACGACGAAGATGACAACAATAACAACAACCTCGACGATTCCGACGGTTTCTCTCTCCTTGATTCAACCGAAGAAATCATCACCGACCAAAAAGTCATCATAATTAAACCCGATCCAAATCCTTCTACCATAACCGATTCACCACCCAAAACGACGCCGTCGATTACACCAAACCAATTACACAACGAAACGACGCCGTCAAGGGAAATACTCAACGAAACGACGTTAACGGTAACGCCGAATCAATTACTCAACGAAACGACGCCGTCGGTAACGCCAAGGCAATTACTCAATGAAACGACGTCGCATGATCTAATCTCGTCGATTTTCGCCGCGGTTTCGGCTTTCGAAGCTTCATATTTTCAATTACAAAGTGCACACGTTCCTTTTGTTGAAGAGAATGTGAAAAGTACTGATAAAGTTCTTGTTTCACAGCTTCAGAGACTTTCAGAATTCAAGAAATTTTATTGTAACCCTAATTTGTATTCTAATTTTCCTTTTGGTTCTTCGTTGGAAGCTGAAGTGGAAGAGAATCAGAGTAAGTTGAGGACTTTGGGGACCGTGTCGAATCGGTTGCAATTGGAACTTGAGCAGAAACATGATGAGGTTTTTAAGCTTAGGAGAAAGCTTAGTGAGATTCAAAAGGGTAATGTGAATTTGTCTAAGAAGCTTTGTAATAGTAATGTTGTTAATAGTGGTTTGAGTTTGGGTTTGAATTTGAATTTGAATTTGAATCCTAGTTGTGATGTTTTGTTAAGTGTTAGGGTTTTTGATTCGTTGTTGCATGATGGTTTTAGAGCCGCGCATAAGTTTACGAAGATTTTGATTGGTTTAATGAGGAAAGCCGGGTGGGATTTAGGTTTAGCTGCCAATGCGGTTCATCCGGGTGTTGTGTATTCGAAAAAGGGGCATAATCAGTATGCACTTTTGTCTTATGTTTGTTTAGGGATGTTTCAAGGTTTTGATTCGATTTGTTTTGGATTGAGTTCGGAGGAAAAAGACGAAGAAGAATTGGTGTCGAATGGTGACATGTGTGATTTGGATTTAAATGGAAGAAATAGTTGTTTGAAGCAATTGTTGGAACATGTGTCTAGCAATCCGATGGATTTGCTTGGTATTCATCCGGGTTGTGAGTTTTCGAGGTTTTGTGAAATGAAGTATGAGAGGCTTATTCATCCTTCGATGGAGTCATCGATTTTTGTTGATTTGGATCAAAATGAAGCGGTGTTGAATTCGTGGAGGTCGTTGAGTATGTTCTATGAGGCGTTTGTTGGGATGGCTAGTTCCATATGGACACTACATAAGTTGTCTCATACCTTTGATCCTGCAGTTGAGATCTATCAAGTCGAAAGAGGTGCGGAGTTCTCCATGGTTTACATGGATGATGTGACAAAGAGGTTAACATGGCCAAATAAGGGAAGAGCAAATGTGGGGTTCACTGTTTTTCCTGGTTTTAGAATTGGGAAGGTAGTTATTCAATCGCAGGTTTACGTAAGTAGTGTAAGTTTGACTGAGTAGTTTGCGTAGGGTTCCTCTTGTACAATAGAAATTCATGGACACTTTGGCTGCTATTTTGGAGGAACTAAATCCTGTTGTTGGTTCAGATCTCTGTTGTTAAATATCAGCTCTAATGACCCTATAGCATAGCGGAATTTGAACAAATCACTATTGTTCTGTGATACGCTATTTATACAAAGTGTTGTCAGATAGAGGCTATAACGGTGTTATAGCGTAGTGGAATTGAACCGTTGTTTTCTGCAATCTGTACAACACTGGTTCTGGTTTTAGTTTCCCCTGAATTTGTCAAGAAAGATGCCTAATTGTACTGAACTACTGATTGGAGAAGACAATGCTAACATTTCCCTATGTACCTGAAGTTGGTTGCTTCTACGCATGATGCTGAAGTGGGATCAGTGCCGATGGTGTCAAGTTCGATCTGTAGTGTTTCTGCTGGTATTTTTCACTCTTATGTGTTTATTTTCCACTCCCAGTTTTGTTTTAATGATTTTATAGGTCACTTGCATAGAGTTAACTGTACAGAACATTCTATGCTGGTACTCTGACAAAAATACATAGTAAATTGTGTATGCAACACTTACATATAACAGATGCTAATGGTTTCTTCAGCAGCAACTCTTGATCTCAACAGTAATTGGTAATATAATGGAGACCAGATCCTCTCAATTGCAATTTATGTCCAGTTAAATCTCAACCATTAATTTTGTATTATTTTATGTGGTCAACTTAATTAAAAGAGAATTCGGTGGCCAGGATACACACTGGACACTCTCTAGTGAATAGTACGCTGGAGAGGATCGGGTCTGAATATAATGTAGTATCATGCAAGTGATATCTGTATAAGATAATGTCATTGTACTACACTCTTTTGAAAGTAGCATATACTTGAACAAAGTGCATGTTTGGATTGGTTGTAAGTTTAGTTTGACGGATTCACGATATGCTACTGTGATTTTACTATTTTTAGCAAAAATTACACTTTAAAGCTTCAACAAAGTCATGATGCCATTGTGACCTCGCCAAACTCACCGACAATCCAAACATGCACAGAGTGGACTAGTGTCATAATATATGATTTTTTTTTCTGGCTACCTGATATTGCTTATCTATGGTTGAAAAACTATACTTTAACAAAATCATGTGCTATTATGATTTTGACAAACTCACCGTCAATCCAAATATGGACTTACAATATGGACTACATCGGTCACTGGAACTTTTGTGACATTGGCATATGTCTAATTAAATTAGGGATGTAATCGGATTGAGTAGCGTCATTGCATTTGACCAAAATTAAAAGTTGAGTAACATATATCCTCGTTTTATAGATGTGTCTAAATATATTTTTGGGATATTTGATAAAGTTGAAACAATACAAAGAGTATACCTTTTCATATGGCTTCTTGCAAGCACAAAGCGACGAAGAAAAAAAAATCTTTATGTAGTATACTACATAAAGATTTTTTATTGACCCATATCTTCTTGTAGTTTCATATAATTGACCCATCTTTGATCATTCCTTGAATGGGTTGATAATTATCTGGAATATATTATAGGGTAAACTATAGCTATAATTTATTTATTTTTGTGAACCACTTAATTATTTAGTCAACAAAGTTTAAATCTGTAACTATTATTAAAACAGCAACAAATAGAACATAAACTTCTTATTACTTTTAAAAATTACAAAAACAAACTACAACACAATTACTTAAACAAATGACAACAAATAAAACATAAACCTCTTATTAATATAATAAAGTTATTTAAACATAATGTTTTCTTCTTCTTTTCGCACGGCTCACTTAAACATTGTCAATAACCATCATATTCTTTTTTCACTTGGAACCACCATGTTCTTTTTGCATATTGGGCATCTGCGGTCAACTTTGGGAGCAACCACAAACATCAAGCAAAAAGTACATCCCATCAGAACAATTGGGTGGAAATTGTCAGAGCTCAATTTTGATGATGATTTTTGCGATGGATCGATGTTCTCATTCACCTCTGACTCAGCAATATTTCCTTTTTGTATCTCCATCATTGTTGGTTCAACCTTTGAATTCACAAAATAAACATGAAAGAAAATAGTATAATTAAGATCAAATAATGTTATAGATTTCTAAGTGTTTTCAAATAGAGAAAAATATTACTCAAAAAGGGAGAGGAAAATAATAACTAATAGGCAATAATTAAGTTGTTGGCAATAATGATAAAATCACATAAATTACATTATATAAAACAAGACATTAAAACTATAGAAGAAAATTAACCTCAAAATTGTATTGATCTTGTGGTTCAACTTGTGCTGGTTGATTGAGATCAATAGAGGAGAGAAATTGCTTATGAAGAAGGTTAGGGTTGCCTCTTTTCTTAATTGGCAGACCCATATTCTTTTGTAATGTACGAGTGGGTGATTCCATTTCCTTCAACTTGAGTGTGAGGTGATTAGAATGTCATATATTGATATGTATATATACTAAGCAACGTATTGGAAAATATTGACTAAAATAATGAAGGTTCACGTGTATCATCATCATCATACCTCAAATTCAAATAGCAGTTATCATTTGATAGTTATTAATTGTAAGCTCTATAAAGAAAATATTCACACACCCATAATTAAGATGAATAGAATAAACAATGTAATATAAAAGAATGATTCCGCGGAAATATAATATATGTTAATTTATAGAGAAAAATTACAGTGTCAAGAAAAACGTGAATCGTATTATTACATTTTATAAAAACGACAGCAACTGCAAAAAAAATGTAATCATATAAAATTGTATACAATGAATAGTAAAAATGTTAGTCAAATTCAAAGTTTGAATTCTTTCTATCAAGTTGAAAGTTTTAAATTGTAATTATTATAAAGAAGATACTTACACACTAAGATTACAAATAAATAGAATAACCGTACATGAAATATAAAAATAAGAACAAAACTTATATGCATTGCTTTATATGCATTTGTCCTGTTCCTCTCACAAAAATGTAATTTTTTATTTCTTTTTAATTTAAAAAAATAGAAGAAAACTGTTTTTAAATAAAAATAACTACCTCCTTCTGTCAAATAATTTCTAACACAAAACTTAAGTTCATGTTGTTTTTAAGTGTATTTAAAAGTTCTATATACATCAGTACATGTACTTAAGTCTTCATTTACTTCCTTGAACGCCTTTCCACATTAAAGAGCAAGCAGTTTGTCTTATATCCCTTTATCTCCAAATAGTTTCTTTTACTTTTGCTACAGAGCTTGAAGAGGCTTGTTGAAAATGAAAAGTACTGTAATACTTTGAGTGTTATAATGGCATAAAGAAACTTGGGAATAAAATTTATGAAGAGCCTAAAGGCCAACTGCATAACAGTTTACAGTTGTCAACTGGCGTACTTTAAAAAAATTAATTATTAGAAAAAACATTTCATTAAGAAAAGAGTAGGGCATTGCTTTTGAACTGAAATTAAACCAATAAAAAATTTATGCTTAATTAAGTATTTGGGTATTATGTTTATTTTATGGGTTATTTTTTTTTTTTTGGTAGAGAAGGAGGGCTAACGCCGAACAAAAGAAAAGAAACTATAAAGATACACGGATATTCCTAGGCATGCAAGCCCCGGAAATGTCATCAAAGAGGAGACTTGAGACCTCCCTATGAGGAGTCTCCATAACATAAGTGTTAAAGGAATCCAAAGAGAAGCTAAAGTTAGCTAGCCAATCAGCACTTCTATTTTATGGGTTATTTCTATGGTTCATAAATGAGATAAATGTTGCATCTTGAACAAGTTTATTTCTACTATTGAATTAATTTAATGGTAGAAATAAACAAAAACAAATAGCGCCATTGTGCAACCGGCACAAACTTGTGACAAAGGCCGCATTAACTTGAGCCACACAACACTTCTTCAAAAGTCTCTAAGAGCACACACATCGGGGGTGGTATTACTCCCCAAAGACACAATGTGTCAGAAAATAATGTTATTTAAATTCAATTGAAAAGCCATCGTTGCCAAAGAAAGCCACGGTATCTTTGTTCATTTTGACCAATTATTTATTCTATAAAATGCAAAGGTAGTGTATATTGTGTGATTAGTGGGACCCATTTTAGATTTTTAAATGAGTGGTAAGGATATTTAAATTTTTTAGATGAGTGGTTTAAATAGTTGGAAAGTGTAAAGTAATACCATATTATATTGAGTGAGACCCATTTATACCACCAAATGAGTGTCATAGATATGAGTGCTCTAAGGGGATTACTGAGGTCTCCTTTCTCTAGAATCCTCTGGAAATCATATTGTTGATAAAAAAAACTTCAGAGGACCACATCTTCTTGCTTGTTGTGGTGACTCTAACATTCTTATCACCCTGATAAGAAAAAAATGCATTCTAAAAGTATTATTTATGAAAAGTAAAAATTTGTTCCGAGTCATGTCAAAATGAAGTTTATATTGATTGAAGAACATTTTAGGAAAATATTATTAAATAATTTTGTTGTTTACATTCGAAACCGAAGAGCAAAAGCATCAATGTAGTATTTTGCTCTTTGAGATTTGATGATGTTTTTTTTTCTTCTTTTTCTGTAAGTTTGAGTGATGTGGTGTCTACAAATTATAACCACAACATGCAAAGTGAGGTTCATGCAAGCATTGGTTTGAAACAAAATTCGACAGATATATACACCATTGTTATAATTGTGTATGTTTCAGAAACATTGGCTATTTAGAGAGCCAATAAATGATTAGAAACAACGTACAAGCAGCAATAACTGCTGCCAGAATAAGGGTGTCCCTTGAACGTTTCCTTTTTATGGAACCTGCATGAGCAACGTATTAGACACAAAGGACAAAACAACATTTGATCATAATGTAAACAACACACTTTAAATAGTAAACCACCAGTCACCACATTGTAACAAGATAATAGAACAACAAATTGATGCATTTTCAAAGTCAAACAAATAGAATGTTATCTCCTTTCTCTTCTACTTCCACCTGTATCCTTTCAACTAGACAAGATTTTTAACTCTTTTATATCATTAAAAAAATTTATATTGTTGATTTTGTGTGAATGATTATATAATACCTCTTATGATACATTTTATGCAAGAATATTTTAGTCAATCAATTAATATCTTATAAACTCACTTTCTCTGCACTCCAAATCCCTTCAATATCAGAGGGAAGTCAAAATTGAGTCATGAAGGATTTTGCTTCCCTCTCATTTCCTACAAAAGATGAATGAAATAAGGATTTGTATAGACTATATATCTCCTTCCCTTTTATTTTCCGCCTACTAAATTCTACGTTGATTTCCTTGTGAGTTAGGCTTTGTGTCTTATCCACTAACACTTCAATTTTGAGAATCTAAATCCATCAAAATAAAAAGATAAACCTTAGTTTTACAACATACCAAGCAGGCTACGAATAATGGGGAACTTGTCACCGAGAAGCTTCACTTTTCCTTGAACATTACCAAACATTGTCCGCTGAGAATCCAAGACACCTCTCGTTGCTTGAGCTTGACTGATCACATCATCTATCTGATAAAGGGCAGGTGAAAATGAATCAATAATCATCAAAGGCATGTTTTGATGATTATTCTTGTCATTTTTATTTACAAGACATGTTTTGCATGATCAATTAAGGATTTACAAGAAAAGGAAAAATAAATAATGTAGGATGTGTTTGATGCACATTGCAAGAAAACATGCAAAACAGAAACTCAGTTGCAATACAAATTTTATTTGTCGGTTATTCTGTTATCGAAGCATTAAGAGAAGGGAGTGAATAAGTTGGTTATTTTGACTTTTAAATTATGTAGTACATAGTCAAAATAAGCTCTCTCAAATTAACCTTTTATCAATTGAGAATTTAATTAGAATATTATCAAATTTAAGAATAGAATATAGACTTACATGAGATATACTTCCATGGATGGTAGCTCTCTCACGTAGTAACTGCATCTTTGGTGACATGGAACCAGAAGTCTGCAACAGCAAGGTATGTCTAATAAGCTCTGATCAAACAACTAAATAATTTAACTCAAACGATGCATATGATTCACCTTATAATCACTAATATCATCCCTGACTGAACTCAAAAGTTCTGCATGTTCCCTCATAGAGTTTATGTTCCCCTTCATACGCCTAAATTCCTGAATAGTATAAAATTTAACACAAGATGTTAAAAGTGAATTTTTTAGAGCAATATAAATCTGGAAAAACAATATTCAGTTTACAAAATTAACTTTCTTTTTAATAAAAAAGTTTACAGTTGTTGAAGAAGATATTTTTTACATTTGGCATAAAAAATTGGTAGAGCCAGACCACAAGTAATCAACTCACATTATACAAATAGAAATTTGGCGTAAGACATACACCTGAGTAAAGTCATGAAGAATGTCTCTATGCCTAGCCAACTTTTGAGATGTAGAAGTGGTTTGTGCAGCAGACGCAGCACATCTGCTTAATGAATCATTTATGTCCGATAATTTCTCAAGCAGGGACTGTATTTCCATTTCCATAGACTTCCATGATCTACTGGACCCAAGACGAGGTGACCCACTATCTGTATAGCCTGAACCTGAAACCAAACATTATCACAAATGTGGAGAACTGGTTACTAAAAGCTTTTAATTATAATATGATATTATTGTGCATGCTAATCACCATCAATCTCTGAAGCATAATAAACTAGTCAATAACAGCAAAAGTCATGGAGTACAACGGGAAAATAAGAAACGGAAGTCGTAGTCTATTAGTTACTATATATCTACCTGCAATCTATTGTTGTAGTTCTAGTCTAGTCACCAGTTCATAATAGCTTGCATTTTTCAGCTAAGCATAACCAAGCTAGTTAAGCTTGTAGTTGAGCAGCAGTTGAAGTAGTAGAAAATGTAGTCTATTAGTTAGTTGATGGTAGTTTCTAGTAACTACAAAGGTTAAAGAATAGTACATCAGTAATTGTTGGGTGTATTCCTGAAATATTGTTCCTTAGCAATTTCAGTCGTCCTTCCTATGATAAAATCCTGAGTAACAAAATGGGACCGAACAAATTAATGTCAGAGCACACTGTAATTTTGTGGATGGAAATAAGATTATGTTAGTAGATCTCCAATATTGAAATTTAAATAAGGCATATGTAAGATAAAGTTGGGTCAGGTCTGACTAGTTAGAGTAGACCAGATAACTATGTTCTGGTATAATGTGTGACGGGATGTCCAATATTCTAATAGAGGGAAGAAGTAACGAAAATTGTGGAAGAGGCAATGTAGTGAGAGACATTTTGGCTAGGAGTTCTGTTATCGGCCGATTTGTTCAAGGTGCTGCAAATATCAGAAAGAAGATATGACAAAAAGGATGAACCAATCTCAAGATCCTTTGGATCCTCTAAAATTATGGCTATAAAAAAATCAAAAGAGAAGTTGCATAAATCTATGATCTTGCAACTTATAAAACTTAATCACTAACCTTGTACATCAATCTTCTTGAAATTCATAAAATTTGACCATTAATATACTACATATCATCAAATGTTATGAATTTTCTACGTCACTCCACATAAAACAGAACATCGTGTTCTTATTATATTTTTAAAAAATCTATCACCATTGATAATATACATTCCGTTACCATACTCTAACCGGCCAAGGCTAAACTATTTCCACCCATATGTTAAACTGACAAGAACACTAACTCCCAACTAATATAATCTTCAAAGGATTAGGCTGACCACATTGTTGTTAAGGGCTTGTTTGAATTGACTTATTTGAGCTTATCTACTAACAAACACTTGTGAGATTATTTGGAAGAGCTTATGACATGTCCATAAGTTGTTTACAGCTTATTTTCATACACTCTTCGAGATAACACATGAAAACAGCTTATAGCTTGTATATAAACAGTATACTTTATTTTATTTTTGTTATGAAAATAGCTTATACATAAGCACTTGCATGCTATAAGTGCTTAATTATGGTGTTTATCCAAATCAAACATGGCCTACTTATTCGTATAATTCAAAATAATCAAGCAACAAAACTAAATCATTTTTCATCCCCGATTCCATTTCTAAACAAGATTTCAAGAAATAAGTAAAATTAACACAAATCTTCAATATTGAATGCAATTGAGAAAAACTAAGAATGGTTAAAAGAGAATAAGAACCTTCATTGGTGAATCTAGCACCGAGTTTGGCGTATGAAGATAGCTTGACTTCAATGTCACCCTCTACCTTCCTCGCTTCCTTACGCAGTTCTTCCCAACCCGATTCCTGAAGATCCGAATCCGTCATTCGGATCTTTTTCTATATCAACTTTTTTCGGTTAGATTCAGTTATTGCGGTTGAAACTTTTTCTAATACTTCGTTTCTTCTAGTTTTTTCTGTGTATCTTCTTCTTCACACTACTAGCTTAAGCTTAGTCTGAAGTTAATTTTCGGTTTTCATTTTGGTGCTTTAATTTTATTTTATTTTCATTTTAGTCCTTAAATTACAATCCTTGTATAATTTGATCCTTTAAATTTTTTTTTCATTTAATTTTGGTCTCTTATGTTATGAATATTGGACATATTGATCTTTTAAGTACAAATTGTAGACAATTTAATCCTCTTATTTGAGATCAAATTATCTTAAATATTTGTAATTTATGAGACTAAAATGTTTAACATTTATAACTTAAGAGAATAAAATAAAACGAAAGAAATTTAAGGAACAAAATTATCTATTGTGTGTAATTTAAAGGGAATATGTGACTTAGCTTAGTTGGTAGGAAAGAGAGTTCTAAAGGAGTTTTTGAGTGTAAGGTCTTGGGTTCAAATCCTACATTTTGGGGTGGGTGGGGTAGCTCAGTTGGCACTTGCTGACTAGGTGTAGGCTGTTGGTCAGGGGTTCGATCCTTGGCAGCAGCAAATATAGTATTTTCTTTGTAAACAAGTTGGTGGTACTTATAAACCATCAACTTTGAAAAAAAAAAAAAAAAATAATTTAAAGGGAAAAATGAAACAAAAAACATTAGGGACTAAAAGTGAAATATAAAATTAACTCAATAGACCAAAAATATAATTTAGCATAATTCTTATTTTAAGTGTTACATATTTTCCCCTTAGTTTTAAGTTACTCGATCTTGTTTAAAATATAAATAAAGAAATAATTATTTTTTAGATTTATCGATGAATATAGACTAGATTCATTGATATTCAATGAATATGAAAAAAGTAATTTTTTTTTGTTTATATTTAAAACCAATAGGATAACTTTGCTACTTTGCTACTTTTATGAAATTATTAGCCTAGTTTATGATGGTAAGAAAATACGTAGCAAAGTCAAGAGCATAATGCATCAAAGTTAGGGACACACAATTTCTTTGTGAATAAGAGAATCATGATTCGGTAATTGTAAATAATATTGTGAATTTTTCGATTGTGATATATTAGAGTAAAAGGAAAAAAAATTAATTGGGTTTGATTTGAAAAAAATGGGATAAATTAACTTGGTGAAAAAATTGTTTTCATTATAAAAATATAATTGTGTCTTTTTTTCTACCTGTGTTGAATGTTTTATGTGAGTTGGATCTGGATAAATCCATTAGTCAGATTTGATCACTAACTCTATGATTTTACAAACTATTAGTATCTATTTAACCAATTCAAATCGTTAAAATGGATCAATCCGAACCAGTTTAACCAATTTTTTTGATTTTATCCAAATCATGTACATCCCTACACACGAGAACAAATGTTTGTAAATTTGACTTTCACGTGGCACCAACTATCAACAATTATTTTGTCGCAGTAAAGAATTCTGTATGAAATTGCCCTACTGATGATTTTCCAACAGATTTGGGTACCTCGAGAATACCTTCGTGGGTAACGGTTTTCCGAGGATTTGAAATCCACAGGAATTCCTGTGGAAACAAATCTATAGAAAATTGGAAACAAATCCACATGAAATTGAATGCTATTTGTTACGAAGAATTTAAAAGAAGAAATGCAAGAATCAACACATGCCAACATCTTAAAAGATACTATCACTTTAATTTTCTTTTTAGATTTCATAAGAAAAAACTTTTCCCTTATTATTAATATAAAGAAAATGCTATTTAGTAAGATTTTTTTTGAGACAATTGTTAATATTAGAAATATGTGGTTTAAAATCATAAAAACTGAAAAATAATTTGAGACAATTGTAAATAAAAAGTATAAAAAGTTAGTTTATTTTAACCCGAAAGGTCAATCCACCCCACCCTATCACCGCTATGTTTTTAAGTAGGATAGGTAGAATATGACAACTAGTAGTGGCGGGTTTTAAATATCAATTCACTTTGCTAAAATAAGACGGTTTAAGTGGATTGAACCAACAGATTCAACCTATTTTGTCATCACATGTCATAAACTTATAAAAAATATTAAAAAATAGTATAAAATGATTCACCATTTAACTTGGCATATAAGTTCATATTATTATATTTTAAATCAAAACATATTTAGTACAAACTATGAATAATGATGAACACTTTGCTTCAAGATTTATGTTCCATATGTTCTTTTTCAACATATAGATGTTCTACTGCATTGAAATGCACCTGCTGATCTTGTTAATGATCTAACAGATTTGACATCAACAACTTTAAAATTTTGCTCTTTTTTATAATTTGGCTTTGGCACACGTCCTCCTTTTGTTACCGCAAATGAGGCTCCATTTTCAAATGCATCCCTTACAGAATGAAATTCCCATTTATCCCCATTTGTGTTACCAATTTTTCTCCATGTTACCTACACACATTATATAATTAGCAAAACATCTAGTAAAAGTAAAATCATTTTATTTATATATAAAACGTTTTCCCAGTCGTGTGATATATTATTAATTGGGTAAATGCATTTCTATTGGTCAGTAGCTAGTTGCAATGAATGTGTTTAAACATAATTATATACCTCTTTACTCCCAACTTTTGGTGCTATGAAGAGGTTTGCCTCACTTTTGAGACTAGGCCCCATACTTCCACCAATGGCATATTGCATCCACCCAAAGTAAAGATTGTTGGCTACATGTGCATATCCATGTCGAATCCTGCAATATTTTTTAACAATAAAAAAAATCAATATTGTCAAATAAATTTATATTTGTATATTTTAACTTCAAAATCATGTTCTTGTAAACAAAAATAGCACAATCAAGTCTTCAATTACCTAGGCATCCGTTGGTTGCAGTTAGGTCCAAAATGATTGTACACAACGGTAACCTTCATGTTTTTGTCTCTCACATACCCGTCGTCATGACCAAGAAGCATAACCTTATCTTGTTCTCTAAACCAGTTATTGGATATAGTGACATTAGTAGAACCTCTTGTGACATCAAGAAGACCATCTTCACATTCATAAAGTGTATTATGATCAATCCAAATTTTTGAAGCCGTGACCAATCTAATTGCATCTCCATCTACTGGACCCAAATGAATTACCTTTCCATTAGGCCCCATCACCATCCCCGACGCTTGAGCTTTGCAGTGATGGATTCTAAGGCTATGAATTATTATGTTGGTGGCCTGGAAAATAATACAAAATTGTTAGAATTCATGAAATGAAATTTTTACTAGAAAATTTTGATGTTAGAAAGGGTGATTTAGAGAGGAAAATGTTAAAATCCTCTAAAAAAATTGTAACTGAAGAATTAGAGAGTGATTTTATTTTGAACATCACTAATTTCTATCGCAAACATTATTGTATTTTTAGTTATTTCTTAGTATTTGGTGATTACCTTGGATATCATCAAGCATGCATTATTAGCAATGTGGACATTGACGCCGCGACCATCAATGGTAGTGAAACTACTAATGAGAAGGGGTTTCATGAGTTTAATATTCATGTCTTTTTGGAATGTGATCCACACTTTACCTTGAATTACAGAAGCTCCATATCTCAATGTACCAGGTTTAGGATTTGTGGGATCGTCATTTGGGTCAGTAACTTTATAATGTATGAGGTCGTTACCGATGTTGTTTGTCATCTTTCCAACATAGCCTACGGAGCAAGTCGCTAGTTGTTGTCTATGCCTCCTCCATTCAGGATTTGGTCTCCAACAACTATCAACCATATTCATTTTCATGCCCATTAACTTGGATTGTTTGGCAGAACTAAGCTTAGGTGTGAAAAATATTACAAACACAATGGCCAAAACAAAACGCCATAGGACGAAATTAGTACCTTGAGATACCATAGTGTAGTATAATTTTCTTGACAAGATTTGAATGATAAAAGAAAAAATAGAGATGTGAGAAATTATAATGATTGCTTGTTTATATTGGAGAAGTGGTAGTATTTAAGTAATTATATAGGTAAAAATTTCTCTTCAAGTTGGTTAATGTTGTTTTGAGAAGTTGTGGCTAATAAACGGTTGTTACAAGCTAAACAAAAAATATGAATAGAAATAAATAAGAAAACTAAGTTAGTTAAAAATCTTAACCTCTTGTGATAGTTACCTATATTTAGATAATATCAATAAGTGAAATTAGTAATTCTAACATACTACAACAATATTTCAAGTACACAAAAAAAAAAACAAAAAACGAGATTTTCATAGGCTGACAATTAACATAAATAATATAAAAGATTATTTTAAAACAAATTTAATGAATTGCATGATTATTATATGCTATATGGTTGACAAACCACGCGAGAATAGAAATAAGGTAAAATAAATTGAGCAGATTTTATATATTTTTATGTAAGATAAATAAATAGAAGAGACAAATGTGTTTTTCACTCGAACTTTATTTAATGTAATTAATAGAACTAACTTGGAAAAAAATAAAAAATATTGTTATATTTTAAAAGGACAAAATTATCTTTTAAATTAAAAACCAATATAAATATTTATATTATCGTAAAGTTAGTTTTATTTTAAATTTATTTATGCAATATACAATTATGAATTTAAAACTCCTTTAACTGTATTTAATTCAATCAATTAGATCAATTTATTTTAAATTATATTCATTCGTAAAATATTTAGTTTTTAAATGCAACTTTAGTCCCTCTATTTGATGATTTATAGTTTTGATCGTCCAATACAAAGTTAAAAAAATATAGTACCAAATTTTAAAATTTTTAAAAAATTCTCATCTTTGAAATTTGAGCTTACTTTTTTTTATTATTCTAGTTGAATTTAAAAAAATAATTAATTTGACAAAATTTTGGACATGGTTTGGGTCAAACAAAAATCACCTATTGTATTATTGGGTCGGTTTTGGTCAAACAACCAATTTTCGGTTTTGGTTGGGTACTAGGTTACTCACATTTAATTTAATTTAATTTTTCTAAAAAAATCTTATTGAAATTTTATAAATGATGGACCATTGTATTCCTTAAAAAAATATTTCAACCTTATATTTTATCTCTGAAATATGGCGCGCGCACACACACAAGTGAATTATATATATTTCATAGGACCAACTATCAACAAATGTTAAATATTGTAACATATAATTCTTTTCTTTTTTTTTTCCAAATATTTTGGATAATATGAATGTGGTCGATTAGTATTTTCCGCCGAAGATCGTCAATGGTTATGAAATAAAATTTTAAAAACTGAATCTAGTTCAAACTAAAATAAACTAAAATCAAATTTGTTAGGATGATTAGTCAAAAAATAAATAAATTATGTTATCATAGATAATATAATCTTCAAGATTGCAATTGAACACACACCTTTGTAATTTATTAATGTATTCAATTTTCTTACATATATGATAATAATGTTGTAGTACAATTTTTAGTTATATGGACAAAGAACCCCTGACATTGTGCGAATAGAGGCCTTATTATAGCACTTGCAATAGTCTTTATTGATGCAACATCCACCGTGCTTGCCTTGTTTTGCACATATTGCATTGCATTCAATATTATTTTTACAGTGTTCTACTGGTGTTGGGCTTATTTGCTCAACCTCTACAAGTTCACCATTTACACTGCATCAAATAAATTACAATAGATATAAAAATTATATAAAGATGAAAAGCATGCATGACTATACAATTTGAAAATAAAATAAAATCAACTAGTAAATAAAATTAGAAAATAGATTAAATACCATAAAAACATTAAGAAGAAAGCAAGAGCTGCAAGACAAATGATGTTTGAATTTCTCATTTTCTTTAAAGTGAAATTTTGATAGTTGTAGGTTTGTATGATTCTAAGCAAATATCTATTCAATATATAGGCCGGTAGTCAAATTTTGGTCAAACCTATTTAAAATATTTATTTACTGTCTATGATTGTATTATCCTATGAAAATAACTAAAATTTTCAAGTGTCCATATTTATATAATTTTTTTGAATGTAGACATTTTTTTCTTTTGAACTCCATTTATATACAATTTATTTATTTTACATCGCATTTACTGAAAAGGGGATTGGTACATCCATTAGTACTTACTTAAAAAAACTTTTTGTGTCCTTGACTTTTATTCAATCAAAAGGAACCTGATACCAATAAAAAAAAAATAATCAGAAAGGAACCTGAATTATATAAAAAATATTTTTTGTCCATGACAGATTATTAATTATTTTAGGTTTTTTCTTTGCATTATATTTTACAGGATTAAATATGAACCATTTAATACCACTTTCACATTTTTTAATTTCTGTGATTTCGTTAACGAAATTATATATATTTAATTTCCGTGATTTAGTCAACAAAAATTCTATAAGACATTTTAGGAACATATTATTATGTTATGTTTGCTTATAATTAAAATTAGAGAAAGTATTATCATGACCCACATAGGAAGATTGGATATTAGATATTTGATTCTTGGCTTAATAGATCTTTTGGTCCCTGTATGTTCGTGAATTTTTGGTTTTAGTCCCTGTATCTTGTTTTGTTGCAAATAAGTCCCTCAATGTACAAATTTTTTTGGTTTTAGTCCCTAAAGTCAAAATCCGCAGGAAAATCTGAAGAAAAATCTTCACAAAAACTGCAAATTTTCCTGCGGATTTTGACTTTAGGGACTAAAACCAAAAAAATTTATACATTCAGGGACTTATTTGCAACAAAACAAAATACAGGGACTAAAACCAAAAATTCGAGAACATACAGGGATCTAAAGATCTATTAAGCCTTGATTCTTTTATAGACCACCCGATGAATGAAACGTACGTGACCACTTTTTAAATTTTTTATAATGGCAAAACTAAATATATATAGTCCACTTGTATCTTTCTCTTGGAATTACATGGTCCTTGAGAATATGGAAACTTCCTTGACAACACCTAGCTAGTGAAGGTGAACCTCTCTTCCATTAAATGTTTTTGTTTTATTTTATTTATTTTAATTATTCTTGAAAAGAATGTTTTTTATTTTTGTACATCGAGTATGAATAGAAAGATTCTCCAACACCTTTGTTATCTTTGAGTGATTGGGATATTTTTGGTTAGAAAATGATGTCGGAAGGTATATATTTATTTCTTTATATAGATGAAATGACAAAGTCATCATAAATTCACACACACAAAGTGAGTGATTAGGAATCGAACCCCAGTTATGGATGTCCAGGCTAACAATTTCGGCATGATTTCCTAGTCAAATTAAGAAAGGACAAACTGACAGAAAATATATCTATAACTGGGGTTCGAACTGGCAGAAAATGCCGAAATTGATGCTCAATTAATAGAAAATAATATTTGTCCAGGAATCGAACCCCAGTTTTGGACAATATATCTTTATTTTAGTCTTCATTTTATGGATTGAATAGTACAATCAAAACTAAGAGAAAATTGATGTACGTACCAAATTAATTACATAAATATCCCAAATTAGGAACCTCTTCATTCCACATGGTGTTTTGATAAAGTGACTCGTTTGAATAAATAAGAAAGGAGTTCATGATTTCCTAGTCAAATTATTGTTTATTTGAGAAGAAAAATTGAAGAGAAAAATGTTAGCGCAGCGGAAACACTTTAACACACTCAATTGCAAAGTAATGCACACACACACACACGTTCAACGCTGATGTAGCAGGAGAACGTTCTAAGACTGTTCTGAGAATGAGGAAAAGATGAAGGAAGAAAACAGCTATGAACAAACACTTTAGAAAATTGGGAGAAAGAGAGAGTTTTTATTCATCCACTTATTGGGGCAAGAAATCAAAAGGTTACAATCACTAATTGTGGTTCTGGTTACACACGCTACTCTTTCTCCTATACACAACACTATTTATAGAGATTACTTCACATCTAAGTAATCCAAGTTAGTTACAATAAACTCTATCCATTAGCTGGATAACTGACATAACTAACTCACACTAATGCTAACTAACTAACTGAAAGCATAAGCTAATAACAGAAACATGAATTAGAACAAACATTCAACACTCCTCCTTAATTCATGCTTTCCAATGACTTCACACCCATCAAACTTTTTAACCTGTTGAACACTTCCACTGTCAATCCCTTAGTTAACAGGTCTGCAACTTGTAACTCAGTTCTGCAATGCTCTAGCTTGAGAATTCCTTTGTCTACCTGTTCTCTTAAGTAGTGGAATCTCATTTCAATATGTTTGCTCCTGCCATGAGCAATTGGATTCTTTGCAAGGTTAATTGCTGACAAATTATCAACCTTCAGAATCACACTTTCACACTTTATGTTGCTGATTTCATTCAGTAAGTTGCATAGCCACACACCTTGACATGCACACAAAGAAGCAGCAATGTATTCTGCCTCACAAGTAGATAAAGCTACCACAGGCTCTTTCATTGAACTCCAAGAGATTGAAGCTCCACCAATCTGAAATATGTAACCAGCAGTAGACTTTCTATCATCTTTGTCACCACACCAGTTTGAATCTGTATAACCAACCAGATCAAACTCCCTTTCCTTGTCAGATGATGGAAACACAATACCATGATCCAAAGTGCCCTTTACATACCTTAAGATTCTCTTTGCAGCTATCAAATGAGATATCTTAGGTTTCTCCATATACCTGCTGACTATACCAACACTGTAGGCTATGTCAGGCCTGGTATTGCACAAATACCTCAGAGATCCAATCAACTTTCTATACTCAGTTGCATCAACCTCCTTCTCTTCTGGTTCTTTTGTCAATTGTAGTCTAGATTCACAAGGTGTGAGTGCTGGATTACAATTGATCATCTCAAATCTCTTCAACAATTCACTAGCATACCTGTGCTGATGCATAATCAAACCACTCTTGGTTCTCTGAAACTCAATGCCAAGAAAATAAGAAATGAGACCTAAATCTGTCATTTCAAATTCCTTCATCATACTCTTCTTAAAATCTCTTATGTAATCCTCATTGTTGCCTGTGATCAACAAATCATCTACATAAAGACATAACAATATCAAGCCCTTCTCATCACTGTTTTTCACATAAACTCCATGTTCAGTGACACATTTGCTGAAGCCTATCTCACTTAGATACTTATCAATTCTCTTATTCCAGGCTCTAGGGGCTTGTTTGAGTCCATACAATGCCTTCCTTAGTTTGTAAACTTTGGATTCCTGACCTTTAACACTGAAGCCAGGGGGCTGTGTCACATACACCTCTTCATCCAAAGGTCCATTGAGGAATGCACATTTCACATCCATTTGATGCATTGACCAATTGTTGTAATTGGCTATTGCAGTCACCAATCTGATTGTCTCCATTCTAGCCACTGGTGCAAAGACTTCATTGAAGTCAATGCCTTGCTTCTGAAGAAATCCTCTTGCCACTAATCTTGCTTTGTGTCTTGTGATTTCACCCTTGGAATTCAGCTTCACTTTGTACACCCACTTCACACTGATAGCTTTCTTTCCACTTGGTAAATCAACAAGCTCCCATGTCTGATTATCTTCTATGGACTCAAGCTCTTCATTCATTGCCTTTAACCACTTCTTGTCTTTCAATGCAGCCTCAACATTCACAGGTTCAGAATCTGCATAATAGGCTAAATGAACAAGATCACCATCATCTGTAACCTCATCATCTCGATTCATTTCAAATTCTTGTAGTCTGGCTGGTACACTTCTAGCTCTAGTTGATGTTCTCAGAACGTTCTCATCTCTAGCTAACGTTCTCAGAACGTTCTCAACTGTAGCTTCTGATGTTGACTGCTCATCATCAAACACAATACTCACTAAATCCTTCTTCTTATTGTTGTACCAGTCCCATTCTTTCATCTCATCAATGATTACATCTCTGCTAACCACTACACACTTATTAATAGGGTCATAGAGTTTGTAACCACCTGTGGAGTGATATCCAACAAACACCATCTGTTCACCTTTGTCATCTAGCTTCCTTCTTAACTGATCAGGCACATGCCTATAAGCCAATGAGCCAAACACCTTCAAATGACTTATATTAGGCTTTTTACCACTCCAACACTCTTCTGGAGTAACACCATTCAGTTTCTTTGTTGGACACCTATTCAGAATGTATGTTGCAGTAGCAACAGCTTCTCCCCACAACTCCTTTGGCAAATGCTTGCTCTTAAGCATGCATCTTACCATATTCATTATGGTTCTGTTTCTCCTTTCAGCACTCCCATTCCGTTGAGGAGTATAGGGTGGTATCACTTCATGCACTATACCCTCCACTTCACAAAATTCAGTGAACTCTTTTGACAAGTACTCTCCTTCTCCGTCAGTTCTCAACACTTTCAGCTTGTGATCACTTTGCTTTTCAACCATAACTTTGAATTTCTTAAACATATCAAACACTTCACTCTTTCTTTTGATAGGATAAGTCCACAGTTTTCTGCTATGATCATCAATAAAGGACACAAAATATCTATTACCACCAATAGAGTTTACTTGCATTGGTCCACACACATCAGAGTAGACTGCCTCCAATACATTCTTTGTTCTACTCCACACATCTTTGCTAAAACTGTCTCTATGCTGCTTGGCTTGCACACAATCTTCACACACTTCATTTGGTATTTGAATTCTAGGTAGGCCAGACACTAGGCTCTTATTGTGCATCATATTCAAATCTCTAAAATTCAAATGTCCAAAACTATAGTGCCAAGTCCAATCATCTCTTTCTACAGCAGTAGCTAGGCACTTATGATCCATCACATTCAGTTCAATTTTGAATGTCCTATTCTTTGACATAGGAGCTTTCAAAATTAACTTTCTGTTTGGATCCATAAGCCTCATCACTTTATTTTCCATAACTATCTTGTAATCTTTCTCTAGCAATTGGCCTATACTAAGAAGATTACACTTCATACCTGGAATGTATAGAACATCATTAATGAAGGCTTGTCTTCCATCTTTGCTTCTGATGCAGACAACACCACTACCTTCAGCACTCAATGTACTATCATTAGCAAATTTCACTTTGTTCTCATGAGATTGATTGAAGCTAGTAAACCAATCTTTTCTTCCAGTCATGTGAGTGGAACAACCAGAATCTAAGTACCATTCACTTCCACAGCACGTATCTTCTTTAGTTGTGACCATTAACATAACATATTCTTCACCATTTTCTTGTTTAGCCATCTTTGCCTCATCTTCTTGTGACCCACTCTTTGATCTACACTCATTTGCAAAATGACCAAACTTCTGACAATTGTAACATTTGATGTTACTCTTATCAAATCTCTTCTTTTCACCTTTACCACCTTTGTAACCTCCATTCTTGTTGTTACCATTGTTCTGACTTGAGCCACACGCTTCTTGATTATCTTTTGAGCCAAAATTTTGATACCCAACTTTCCCTTTGCTTCCATTCCACTTACCCTTTCCTTTCTTGGAATTATTGTTCTGAACATGCAGAGCAATCTCATTCTTGCCCTTCTCAGCTCTTTCATTCAACTTTTGTTCATAAGCTTCCAAAGAACTTTGCAATTCTTCAACAGTCATGCTTGAGAGATCTTTGGATTCTTCTATAGCCACCACAATGTCAAATCTTGGTGTGAGAGATCTCAGAATCTTCTCAACCACAGATTGATCTGAGATTGTTTCACCACAACCCTTCATCAGATTCACTAACTTTGTGACTCTTGTGACAAAATCACCAATGCTTTCCTTCTCCTCCATTTGTAATAACTCGTATTGCCTCTTGTGAGTTTGTAACCTCACCTTCTTCACTTTGGTAGCACCACCATAGGCCTTCTCAAGATTGTCCCATGCTTTCTTTGCTGATTGAGCATCACCAACTCTTTCAAAATTATCAGGATTCACGCACTGATGAATTATGAAGAGTGCTTTATAATCTTTCTTTTTCAATTCTTTATGAACCGCTTTCTGAGCATCTGTAGAAGATTCAGTGATTGGTTCTACTCCTCCTTGAACAAGATCCCACACATCTTGGAATCCAAACACCACTCTCATCTGTTTGCACCAAGAATCATAATTCTTGCCGTTCAAGATTGGTAGATTACCCGGAAACGCACCATTTCCATATGTTCCTATTTGAACTGAACTCGATCCTGCCATGAATCAAATGAAAACCAAGGCTCTTGATGCCAATTGTTAGCGCAGCGGAAACACTTTAACACACTCAATTGCAAAGTAATGCACACACACACACACGTTCAACGCTGATGTAGCAGGAGAACGTTCTAAGACTGTTCTGAGAATGAGGAGAAGATGAAGGAAGAAAACAGCTATGAACAAACACTTTAGAAAATTTGGAGAAAGAGAGAGTTTTTATTCATCCACTTATTGGGGCAAGAAATCAAAAGGTTACAATCACTAATTGTGGTTCTGGTTACACACGCTACTCTTTCTCCTATACACAACACTATTTATAGAGATTACTTCACATCTAAGTAATCCAAGTTAGTTACAATAAACTCTATCCATTAGCTGGATAACTGACATAACTAACTCACACTAATGCTAACTAACTAACTGAAAGCATAAGCTAATAACAGAAACATGAATTAGAACAAACATTCAACAAAAAAGATGTGACAAATATTACAAGAAGAAGAGAGAAAGAGGTGAAAATTAAAATAACTTCGTATCACTTTTATCTGCTAGATAGTGGGAGTTATTGAATTTTGATATTTATTTTGTAGGTACCGGGTTTAACTCTCATAGAAGTTAAAAATTGGGATTGAGTTGTAACATAAAAAAATGTTGTGCTTGGGCTAGGTAGAGAGTGATTGTTGGGAGGCATGCATGTTGAAAGAACGCTCTTGGAACACTTCTAAGAAAATTAACACATAAATGAACTGGATTCATATCGGATGAGACAAATCACGAGGTTGTGTGGGTGGGACTGTATGGTTAAATGAAAACTTATAATAAGAATTGATTTGAATTATTTATATACTAACAAGATGCATCTTCTTTATGCATAACTTTTAAAGTTAATATTTATCTTGAGGTAAGTGAAATTCATTTAAAGAATTAGTTTTCTGCATATATCTTTTTTTATTTTTTATATCTACTTGCGAAAATTAAACCTCATATCAAATGATTAACGATCTAAATATAATGGTATAATGATCAACAAATTAATATTAAACCTTATAGACGAAGCTAATTTATCACTCGATCGCCACATCAATCACTTTTAAAATAATATGAAATATGGCAATAAAACACATCCAAAAATATAAAATCTAGGGTGTAAAGATATGTTTTTTGGTACAAGGGAAACAAAAAACAAAGTCCCACTAGCAACAACTAGTAGGAGGAGACTCATTCCATTAGGTGGAATAGTTATAGGAGAATAAACTTCAGAGTTGCGTGCTTCAAATTTAGCTAAATAATTTGCATAGATGCTACTCTCTCAAAAGGTATGAACAACTTTAAGCCTCTAGTCGAATGTAAAGATTTATGATAAACTCTATTCGAATAAACAAATAAATTATAGCATAATCACATGTAATTTTATTTATATAAATAGAAAACTTAAAATAAATCAATCTAAATATGTCATAAGCACCCTCAACAATCAAACACAACTTCAATTACACGAACACAATCGCTATATATATCACCTCAACGTCACGTCTTCAAATCCAATTTTCAACCGGTGCAATTATCGGATCCTGATGCAATCCATGTCTTGACCCGTTCAAACTCTGTGAACCGGCATGGTATCGTGATTCCCCCTTGGTGGTTGAACCCATACTCCTCCTCAACTTGTCTAAGCAATTCACCAAACAACGGATGGTTAAAGTATATCACCGGCACCATAACCCTATTTATCTCTTCCTCTTTCCGTCCCACATACACAACCATGTGTCCCTTCGGCACGCTGAATTTTGAGTCGGATCCTAACCGGGCATAACCCGACTTGTTAAAAAGTGACATGGCGCCTTTTGTAAGCTTACGACCCCACTTGAGAATCTTTAGTGTTGGAGACTCGGAAGAACAATCAAAGCGATGATATCTAGGTCGGAATATTCGTTTGTTTTTAAAGACATATCTAGAAAACCGGACAAAGCGCCTCCCAAGCTTAAATCCATGAATCTTCGCCATGTAGAGAGAGCGTGGAAGAGAAGAGTGTGTTATATATGCTAGTGAGTGTGTGGCGGGTTAAGGTTTCATGAGAAGGGCCATGGGTTTGCTATGGACATGGCAAAACGAAATTGTGTGAGGCAAATATTAGAGAGTGAGGTCGGTATGTTTGACATGATTTTCAAATCAAACAGAATTAACTAGCCATGGGATTTAAATTTGCAACGATTTATAGGTTGTGTTGTGGTAGGCTATATATGTTGTTGTAATATGAATTGTGTAGGAGAATGAAAATATGGGGTTGGCAAAGTATTTTTGAACAAGGCAAAGTTCAAAGTTTGAACGTTGAAAGGACTCAAACAACTAGAACTTTCAAAGAGGTTGGAATATTTTTCAAGTGCTATGCGAAGAAGTGTGCGAAGATAAATGGGAGTTGCAATTTGTCAAGTGGGGCAAGAGATTCGCGGCTCTCTATAGTTTCCAAGATACATGGATGAGAGTAGAACCAACATTTTAAGAGTGAGTTTTATCCACAAAAATAATAAAACAAATAAATAAAGGATCGTACAGAACAACTTCAATCGTACTTGTTTGATTTTAAAACCTACGGTCCAAAAGATAGAACAAAAAATTGAAATTTTTGTTCCACAAGTAACACAAGATAACTTTTTGTCTTCGACACAAGTTGACTAGCAAATATAGCAAAATATCATATATTAACGGTGATCAATATATTCAATACTTACATTTCACAAATCAAACAACTTAAACCTATGTCTTCCATGACCTTTTGATTTTTCAATATTACTCATTGAACCTTTTGATATACATGACATAAGATATACATGACCTATTGTTTGATTTTCCAATATGACTGATAAAATAATTTTATGTCATGTATATGTACTAAGTAAGTAATATTAGACGTCCTAAGATATACATGACATTACTATTACTAGCACACGAAAAACCAATTTTTCAAAGTCATGGACATGCTACGACATGTAGCAGCCCGCTATGGTCGTCCATGTCTCCTAGAAGCTTGCTACAGTCGTAAGTAGGTGTTGTTTGACTTAATTTATTTTAGACTTTTTTATTCAATAAAATGAGAAATTTGGCCAAACAGATTTTCAAGAAATTTTTTATAGAAAAAAAGTTGTTTAAAACTTATGAGTAAAATATATAGATAAAAGACTTTTGAAGATAAAAAACAACAATTATCAAATTGTTTCAGTTTTTTTCTAAAAGCTCTTATTTTTACTTTTAACTTTCAGATAACTTTTAAAACTTAGAAGAGGCAGGTCAAACTAAACCACCGTAGTGTTGTGCTACAATCCTAGCAAAGTAAAAATCATAATTTTGTTGGTTTTGTCCCTTCATTACATGTTTTAATGTACTTAATTTGTAATGATGCTCTTGTGGCTACTAAATGACATGAAATTTAATGTCCTCCAGATTATAAATACGACCTTAGGCCAAAGCAAAAAATCATTCATCACATTTGTAATCTATTCCAAAGTCTTTAATTTCCTGTTCTTTAATTTTCTATTTTTATTTTATTTTTCAGCTGCTCACCGTGTTCATGTTTGAGTACTTTTCTTTATACTTATTGATTAGTAGGTTCAACTTTGGATCATATATTTATAGTAAACTAGTGTTCGAGTCGAAATCAACATTCTACATTTATCAGGTAATGGAAGAACTAATAAAATCACAACAGCAGAACTAATAAAATCACAAACAAGGAGCTCTTGATAAATTTGGTTTCAAAAAAGTAATATCAATGTCAAAAGAAAGATTTGAACAATATAAGAAATTTATCAATTGAGAAGGATATGTTAGTTGGAGAACATTGATTTGAATATGTAATTATAATGTGTAATTACAATGGGTACATGCCAAAAGTGGGCCACCGGGTTTTAATTTTGTTGGCACAAATCTAGTCCAACAAGGCTATAGTGAGGACCAAGACAATTTGAAGATTTCTCTTCCCACCCCTGCTTTTCTTTTTCACCCCCTGAGTTTCCGTTTATACCCTTAAAAAAAAGTTCGGTAAATGCGAACCGAACTTTTTAAACGATTGAAAACACATGTTTTTCTATATTGGAAAAGTTCGGTAAATGAAAACCGAACTTTTGAGGGGTAAAATTAGAGATAAAATTGAATTTTTGGGGGGTGAAAAAGAGACGCAGGGGGTGGGAAGAGAAATCCTCAGACAATTTTTCAAGAATGGTAGGGGAAAGTCCAAAGGAACCTAATGAGATAGGAGTGGTCTCAAATACCCATAATAAAAAAAGACCAGATAAGGTAAATGCTAATTTGAAACAAAGAGATAATTCTGCTAATTTAAGCGCGGAAGATAGTTTCGATGATGACCTCGAAGAAGCAAGAAAAACTTTGGAGATTGGTAAACAATTGGGCTTATATAAAGAGATTGAAGATAAAAAAATACAAAATATTACTAAACTCCGACGAAGCTCAAGGAAAAGATCCACTCCAAGATGTTTTAAATGATTTGTTCCTCTTATTTTATTTTAATCTTTTTTGGCGATTAGTTGGAGCCGTCTTTGGTGATTTGCTTCTTTTTTAGGTGTTTTTGTGGGTGTCCTTTTTGGTTGTTTATTTCTCTTTTTAGTGTTATTGTAGGGATCTTCTTTGGTGTTTGATTACCGATTTTTTTAGGAGCTTCTCCTTTTTTTCCCTTTGTAGAGATAGGTCTCTTCTTAGGAAGCATTTTGTGAGTTATTTTTTTTGTTGTCGATCTTTTGTACTTCTCATTAACTTTCCTTTCGAATAGTCCATCTTAAATAAAATTTTACTGATCAATAAAAAAAAAATAATGTGTATTATGTTAAATAAATAAGTTTTTTTTTTGTTCTAGACTCTAAAACAATAGTTGATTATTTCCAAAAGTGGAGCCATACGACTCCACATAGTTTGAAGACATGATGGTTGAGTGGAAATGTTGTTTTTTGTTATATACATTTTGAAAAGCTCTTTTTGTTAAATTTAATAAAAGACAAACAAATGAAATGGTTATTTTTTATAGTAAGGGTACTAGGGTAGTCACACTTTTGTTGGTAATTATTTTTTTTTTGGTATTAATGTAAGGACATGCATTACTCACTTGATTATAAATTAAATGAAATGTTATAAGCATTGTAAGAGAAAACGAAAACACTATTGCTTGAATAACATAGTTTTTTTATAATAATTGCTTGATTAACACATTTGTCTAACTGGCTCACTTGCGACCATTCTTGAACCTTCTAAGGCACATTATTGTAGTTTGATTTTGGAGTTATCATGATTTGCCAACCAGTTGTTTGATATTTATTGATACATGTGTTTTATGTTAACTTTATACTTTTCCGGTGGACAAAGTCCCGTTAGTAACGCCGCATAAGTTCCATGTTGCACCATGAATCAGCCAACAACATCATCAATAATCACTTGCTCATATTCATTCTACTTCTATGCGTGTCTTCCTCTTATGCATGCAATTATCCCCTTTATTTCTCACTACGTAACACTTATAATATTTGGTCAAAACCTAAATGCTTTAAAATATACCATCACGTACAAAGTAGACCATCATTGATTACTGCATGTGGCACTAATAATGGAACTAGCTCAAATTATTTAGAATGAACGTCTTTCTTAAACAAGGAGTTAATACTAAACATTACGAATGGAATATTGATATACATGTGTGATTAAAAATAGTAATCATGAGTTTCGTTCCGTAGATAAGAATATCATTTGATATGTAAGAGTTTTTTTTTTTTTTTTAACAAACATTTTATATGTAAGAGTTAAAATTTGAATTTTGGACAGTTTACTTATTCAATTTAAGAGTTAAATTTTAGCATTTAAATTACTTGATAAAAAAAAACAAAAACTGTTGTGAATTCGATTGATATCACACCAATAACCTTTAGTGTGTGGAGCAAACGGTTAAAGCAACCACAAATTGAGAACAAACAATAATAATCACGAACAAGAATAAAACAACGAAAGCGGTAAAGAACACAGTAGATTTGTTTACCCAGTTCGGTGTTAATGAACCTAATCTGGAGGAGAGAGCAGCCTCTCCGTTCCACTATCGATAGAAACCTTGATTACAATGAGATTCTCCACAAGAGTTACAAGAATTAGAGTTTTCCTAATTCTACCCTAGTCCCGAATCTCTCCCCGTGACCAAGAGATTCAATCAATAAGTGTTTCCAAGGTGATAGAATGTTTCTCCCAACCCTAGAGTCTTCCCAAGATGTTCTCTATTAACCCTAGTATGTATGTTGGCCTTAGAAACCCTAAAAAACACCTTAAAACCTCAGAAAACGCAAAACAGCATTTTATATCCGCGTGCCCACGCCCAGGCGCAGCCTCCCACGCCCAGGCGCAGCCTGCCACGCCCAGGCGTGAGAGGGCAGTAGCCACAGACAGCTCCAAACTTGATTTTCTGATTTGTTTTCAAGGCAATATCCAACAATCTCCACCTTGCCTTTAAAACGATGGTGATGCCAACTTCCCACCAACCACCGTGCTGCTACACCTGTTTACACCACACCCTCTTCGAACCCCGAAGTGTACCGCTTCGTACTCTCAAAGAATTGCTTGCCTCTCAACTTAACCTTGGAATTTTAGGTAAGTTCCACAAGCTGCAATCCTCAAATTCTCCTTGTATCCCAACTACCTCCAGCAGTCCTACAATTTTCCAAATTTGATTATCATTGCTTCCAATTGCCTCCCTGAAGTTCTTTAACCTGTTTTGCACTTCTTCAGCCACAATCGGATAATAAACCACAAGGTATCCATAGCTACACTCCTTTGATGCAACATCACCACACTTCTTCCTATCTACTAGATAGCCAAGAGCTAATGTCGATTGCCTTCTTCTAGTCCCACTATCAGAAGCTCCACCTCAAACCGAGATTCCTCCACCAAAGTCTCACTATGTTTCCCACCTTGTAATCTGCAAAACTTAAGTATTCTTATCACCGCCTCTCCAGGCCGAGGTTGAGTATTCTTACCACCGCCTCTCCAGGCTGATGTTGAGTATTGTTCCACCGCCTCTCCAGGCCGAGGTTGAGTATTCTTACCACCGCCTCTCCAGGCTGATGTTGAGTATTCTTATCACCGCCTCTCCAGGCTGAGGTTGAGTATTCTTACCACCGCCTCTCCAGGCTGATGTTGAGTATTGTTCCACCGCCTCTCCAGGCCGAGGTTGAGTATTCTTACCACCGCCTCTCCAGGCTGATGTTGAGTATTGTTCCACCGCCTCTCCAGGCCGACCTTCATCGCAATCTTCTTTACCTTCTTGTCTTCGAGGCACCGGATAACCACACTCCATGTTTTATCCATCTTCTCGACCATTAAAATTGCTTCCATCTTCACTTTCCACAATTCAAAATTGTTTCCGGAAAGTTTCACCCATGGTGCCTTAATTCGATTGACCCTTGCCCCACGGTGGGCGCCAATTGTTGTGAATTCGATTGATATCACACCAATAACCTTTAGTGTGTGGAGCAAACGGTTAAAGCAACCACAAATTGAGAACAAACAATAATAATCACGAACAAGAATAAAACAACGAAAGCGGTAAAGAACACAGTAGATTTGTTTACCCAGTTCGGTGTTAATGAACCTAATCTGGGGGAGAGAGCAGCCTCTCCGTTCCACTATCGATAGAAACCTTGATTACAATGAGATTCTCCACAAGAGTTACAAGAATTAGAGTTTTCCTAATTCTACCCTAGTCCCGAATCTCTCCCCGTGACCAAGAGATTCAATCAATAAGTGTTTCCAAGGTGATAGAATGTTTCTCCCAACCCTAGAGTCTTCCCAAGATGTTCTCTATTAACCCTAGTATGTATGTTGGCCTTAGAAACCCTAAAAAACACCTTAAAACCTCAGAAAACGCAAAACAGCATTTTATATCCGCGTGCCCACGCCCAGGCGCAGCCTCCCACGCCCAGGCGCAGCCTGCCACGCCCAGGCGTGAGAGGGCAGTAGCCACAGACAGCTCCAAACTTGATTTTCTGATTTGTTTTCAAGGCAATATCCAACAAAAACTAAAGGGAGCAAATAATTACAAAAACATTACACATCATCAAATGTTGATATTTATTGTTAATTATATTTCTTAATTATTAATTTATGCGAAATAGTTAAAATGTCTTATAATTTGAGACATAGATAATAAGAGGCAATACAAATTTATATTGATATCAACTTCATTTAATTTAATAATCGTAATATATTACTCCTCCGTTCATTTTTATAAGAGACAAATCACTTTTTAGATTTATTTAATAATTTATGTATTTGGTCAACATTATAGCTTAAATACATTCATTATTGAATGAATCTAAAAAGTCAACTGTCTCTTATAAAAAGTAACGGAGAGAGTATATATTAGTCCATAATTAAGTTGATGCTAATGCAAATTATTCTTTTGACCGACCATCTTAAATTTTATAGAAATTTTAATTAATTCCTAGTGTTGTTTGTAGTTCTTTATTGCAACATAGCCGCACGTATAGAGCACGTAAATTATTAACATTAGAAAAATAAAAAAATAGATCAAGATATAGATATCATAATCATATCATACGCCATTAGTATTTCAAAGGATATCTCTATATATATAACAACCATTCCCCATGTCATTTTATTCAACAGAAAATCAACTTGACCTTTGAAAGCTCTCTCAATTTTGCAACAATTGGATCAACTTGACAGACCATGAAGATGGCACCTCTATACCTAACAATCATGATAATTTTCCTCTCTATCTCTTCATCTCTTGCAAGAGTCGAGCCATCTTTGGCTCGACATAAGTCGCAAAAATCCTCAAACCAAACAAAAACTGAAATAGAAACACAAGCCCAAACCCGCAACAAAACACTGGCATACATAGAGTCCTCGTGCCAAGGAACACGATACCCAGATCTATGCATGCGGTCCTTAGCCTCGTTCGCTAAATACTCCACCATAGACGGACCTGACCACTTAGCCCACATAGCCCTATCCGTAAGCCTAGTCAAAGCACTTCAAACAAGAGGTTACTTATTAAAGGTAGTTAAAGAAATTGAAGAAATCAACAAGGGTACCGAGCCCGGTCTTGCATACTTAACCATGCAAGATTGCGAAAAACAAATCAGCGATAGCGTTGATCAACTTAAGCCAAGCAATTAAAGAGCTTCGCCGGGTAAACAAAGGTACAATTATTGATGATAAAATGTTGTGGCATATAAGTAACGTCGAGACATGGGTGAGTACTGCTTTAACCGATGCGAGCTATTGTGTGCAATCGTTTCCCGGCCATAGGATGAGTAAGAGGACTGCTACTATAAAGAGTAAGGCACAAAATGTTGCTGAGGTTACTAGTAATGGTCTTGCCTTGTTCCATAGGTATGCTGCTAGGTACAAAGCAGCAGCTGCTGCTAGAGCTGCCAAGAGACCATAATCAATACAAGCTTAAGGCTTTTGGTCATGTAGATGTTACTTTTTTTTTCGTGCCGAAGGTTTGCTTCAATATATAGTTTTTAACAAAGTGTGATATATATATGGTTGTATAAATTAATGTATCCATTGTAATAATGCAAGAAGTTTTGCTTTGTCTTGTTAAAAAATAAAAGTATTTTTTTCCATATCAAAGAAAAAATTCTTTTTACTTTTTTTTTTGTCATGTTAACTTGTGCACTAAAGACACATGTTAAAATATTTAAAAATAGAAAAATAGCATTGAATGATACAAAGAATTTAATGCTTATAGAATTGAATAACCACAATATCAATAAATTTTTTCCATATTTAATTTAACATTTTTTTTTATGAACAAATTAAAATGAATTATTGGGAGTAAATTGTAATGATGATAGACACCCCATCGGGTTAATAAACCAACCAATTAAACTCTATGAGATGAAAAGGTGGTTGCAATTTTTTAGGAAAATCGAAACAAAACACATAAAATGTACCATAATTAGATGAAATAATACTAGAAGAGGAATTTGGAACAAGTAATCATCTTAACATGGGGCTCTGTTTTATTCAAAAACAGAGGACTCTGTTCACAAGTTAAGTGTGTGTTAACTAAAAAAGAAATTGCATTTTCATTCCCTCTCTCTTATTTTTTTTTTTCACATTCAATGACAAAATTGTCATATTATTTAAATTTATATTTTTATATTCAATTATTTATAAAATTTAATTTATACATACTATCAGTGTAAAGTTATTTTATACATTTAATGATATATTGACATGTCATATAATGTGTTTTAATTATGTATATAGGAAACGGTGAAAAAAAAACAAAATTTATGGAATAAAATTTAGAGTAAAAAGATGGTACTAGTTTAAGGTATAGAAGATTTTAAGGTTCAAAGATTTTTATTTTGTCACTATTAAGAAACAATTTTTTTTTTTATAAATTAAAATAAAATCGATAATTAAAAATTAAACATGAAAATTTTACGAAAAGGCAATTAGAAGAAAGCCAACAAAATAAAAAACAAAGTAATTTATCTTTTTTTAGTATTTATATATAGTTCATCCGTAAGATAAATAAAATCTGACTAAAAATCAATTTCTAGAATTAAACTTTTTAAAATAAATTTATTAATTACTTTAGTTTAAAGTCTTAATTAAAAGCAAAGTAATTTAGAAATAAGAGCACAAAAGAAATAATATAGAAATGTATTTAAAAAGTTTAAATGAATGATGGGTTTTTGTTGGACATCACAAAGGCAAAACAATATGCAGCCATTTCAAAGTTGAAGAATATTATATTTCTACTTTTTAAACAAAAGGATAACTCCCACTTTCTTTTGTCAAAAGAGAAAATATTAATTTGATCAAAAAGAAAAAGCAGGATTTCACTTAAATTTAACAAACATTTTAAGATCTTTCTTGATGATTGTCCCTTCATATAGCACCTAGCCTGCATGAAATAAAGAAATACATTAATCATGATTACCATATCATTTTATCAATGATAAGTATTTCATTATAAGAATCATAATTTCATTTGTTAAATGATTACCAGCTGCTTTTTTGCAAATTGAGAGAAGGACAACTAGAACTGCTAGACCCCCAAACACTCCCACAATAATTGCAACTGATTTTCCCACTTGGTCATTGTTGTGGGAATCTGCACAAAACACCATGTTAGATGAAATATGAGAGTTAAGAAGTTTCACATTTCATGCGATATATCATGAATATGTGCTTATTAATAGCGGAAACTCTCACCTTACATAACATTTTGTAAAGATTGGATTAGACATAATTCAAATTCTAATATGATAATTTTTTTTTAAAAAAGTGTTTATTATTGGTTGATAGTGCTCACCTTGGAAATTTTCAAAGGATTGAATTAGACACATTAGAACCGACCACTATTATCGAACCGCACCTTCAAAATTGGTTTTTAATAGTTTTCATAGTTAAATATTAGTCAATATAACTAAACTCTACAATTTTTTATTTTTTTTTGTAAATTGACATATAATTCAAAAATATTGATAACTGGAATGACCAGGATTCGAACCGTAGCCTCCCTGCATATAATGTAATATTTCTGTTAACTAAGCTAAGTTCACGAGACAAGAATTTAAGGTTTTAAATGTGATAATTTATGATTTTAAATTGCGATTGTGATTATAATTTTAATTAAAATACTAACTTTGATTTATTGGGTTAAAATATTGGAAAATATAATCAATCAACTGCAATTGAAAATGTGATGTCATTGTGGAGAACTCTACAACATTACTATGACCCTACAATTGCAAATTTGGACTGTATTTAAAAATTATGTTAGGAAAATTTGGAAAGAATATAACTTTTTTATTGTTGTGGATCAAAAGTTGGAAGTCATATTCCATGCCCCCTTCTTTTTAATACTATTCGTTACTTTATCCAAAATCAAGAAGCTAGTTGAAGGTGAAGAATATAGAATATGATGCTAACAAAGGATTCTTGTGAAAAAGAATGCAGACCAATGGCACAAAGGTGCACTTTCCCAAATAAAGTGTAGTAAAAGACAATGTGCTGAAGGCTTTGGCTCTTACAGTACTAGGACTATTGAACATTGTCCATTGCATTTGAACGTGTAATAGGTAATTTTGGGATCGAGTAATTTAATCACGCAATTTCACGTATTAATGGATCTCTGATGTTGATTTAAAACCGTATTGTCTAAATTTTAAACACAATTTTATAAAGCAGAATGATTGTGATCTTGCTCGATTAGAAATCGGACGCCTCAGATTCGTTACAACACCCTATCGGTTCATATTTTAATACAAGATTTTGATTTTAAAAAATGAGATAATGAACACATATTGATATAATAATGAAATTATATAATAATGTTAACAATTTCAATTTCAACTTCCCCGCCGTTGCTCCTTCACATAAGAATCGACTTGGTTTATTTATTTATTCTCATTTGCTTTGTGCGTTCTTATCTTGAAAAATATTTTAATGTAACATTAGATAAATAATAATAAATTAAAGGCAATCCCTTAAACTAGAGATATCAAAGACATCACGGGTAGAATTTGATACTAGGAAGTTTTAAATTGCAGTGTGCAATAATTGCGGTTAAATTATATATTTTTTTGAGATATCCGTAACGACATTGCAACCGCAGTTGCAAATTTCTACTGCTCTGGCCGCATTTTTCAGCTATACTTGCATCTTAACTGCAAGTCTGCAACCATGTCCGCAACCACAATTTAAAACTATGGTACGAATTTCATGCATAACCATAACCGCAATTTATAACCATGCTAATATGAATACGAAAACGCGTCTAATTTTGCTCAAAATTGTAGCTAGGGATAAAGAAGAATGAGAATAAAATGTACCTGATTCATCATAGTAACCAGAAGCCCAATACCTAGCATAACATTGTCCCAAGAACACATCAGCAGCTGCAGCTGATCCACATAAGCTCTTCAACTTCCCAACTGCATCAACTAAGCAAGTTGAACAATCTGATACACTTAAATCACCTAAACATTGTGCAAACCCTTGAACTAATCCAGAACTACTAACTCTAAATCCATTCGCCGTTTGTAAATCTTCGAGAACATCATCTCTACGTCGAAAAAACTCAACATCACTACTCACATCTTTACTACATTTCTTATACCTAATACTTGTATCCAATTTACCAAGAAAATCACCACTATGTTCATATCTTACAAAACAACCTTCAAGTTGCAAAGAAGCACCAACTGAATAAGGACAAACCAAGCTTATTTGATTAACAGATCTTCCAATACATTTTGAACAATCAATTGGATGCAAATCACCTCTACATTGGTATAAACCATAGACAGCTCCATCTTGGTTTGTTGAGGTTCCGTTTCCAATCGAAAAAGTATCGTAAGTAACTTCGGACGATGATGTTGCAACTGATGATAGAAAGTTGTTGAGGTTGATTTCAAAGGGTGTGTTTGGTTGGTATTTTTCTTGTGAGCAGCTTGCATAGATTGTGATGTGAGTTCTTGAAGGGTAGCTATGAGAATTAGGAAGTGAAGAAATGAAAATTAGAAGATAAGAGAGTCTCAAAGCTAATATGATTCTATGAGTTGAGTGTAGTTGAAGACTAAACATTTTTTTTCTTTTGCTTCTTTTCCTACAAATGTGAACCTTTGTTTTTGTGTGGTTTTTGGTTATGATGATGAAAGATTGAGATAGTGGTTTGATTTTTGGGCTTGTTGAATGAAAGCCTTTTTATGTGCTAGACTTTTATTTGGTTAGGCATCATAGAGCATCAACTCAACTTTGCCCTGAGTCAATGGTCATGAAGATTAAAATAACCAATTATAAGTTCCCCACCATTAGCCAATGTTTAGCCTAGCTTAACCATTCAAGTCATTCTTAGCTGAGCTCAACCATCCAAGATGCTTGGCTCATGTTGACCATTCCAGTCAGTTCAGCTCCACCTTGATTAGCCACATCAAGTTTGTAAAAATTATATATTTGCTTAAGTTATTTTTATAAGTTTAAAAACGTTTAAAGAGTTTCAAGTTAGCCATTTAATTAAATTTATGTTTAAATTGTTCAATGGCTAACAAATTTGTATACACCGACAACTTAAGAGGATACTATATATATGAATATTTTAGAGAAAATTATCTCAAAATTTAACGAAAAGTTAAAAAAATAAACTCAAAATTTAACAAACAGGACAAACTTATATTTACATCAATCATATAGAGGGAGTAACTTGAAACATTTTAAATATAAGAAACCAAATTGAAACTTAAAATAAATATAAGAGACTAAGTGCTTGTTTCGATTTGACTTATTTTTAAGCTTATAAAAATAGTTTATGCAAATAAATAAATTTTATGTTAATTCATAAGTTGTTTTGTCACTAACAAAAATTATATCTTTATAAATTATTTTCTCATAAGCTACCTTAAAAAACTTATAATAAATTAAAAAAAATACTTTCTATAAAAAAATAAAATTAAACTAGTATTATTAAAAAAAAAGGAATACAAATACAAAAACAATACTTCATCCGTTTCTTTTTAAGTGTTTGTTTTGAATAGTAACACCAAATTAAGAAAGTGTATTTTTACACCTTATTTTTCTATTATACTCTCATTTTAATTCACCAATAAAATTCTATTTTTTTGCACACACTTTCTCTTTCCGATAAATTTAATATTATATGTTATACCAAAAGAAACAAAAAAAATAAAAAGATTTAGTTTTCCAAATACATAGCATTAATTAGTTTTATTGAAAAAATATATGAGTAATTGACAAATGATATAATTGACAAATTATACCCTTAAAACATCAAATGAACAGTTAAATAGAAACGCTAAATTAGACGTTTTATATTATGGACAGTTAAAAAAAACGGAGGAGTAACATTCAACAACAGCAATTAAAAGGCGAGATTTTGTCAAAAATAAAAAGGCAACTTTTGTTTTGCTGCATAATTTGGTTTAAGGGTTTCACTTTCAACTTCAACATCGGCACCGTTCTAATGGCGGCTTCGTCACCGGTAACCCTCCCGGAAGAACTTATTGGCGAAATCTTATCATTCCTTTCAGTGAAATCTCTGATTCGGATGAAGTGCGTGAATAAATCATGGAACACTCTCATTTCCGATCCAATCTTTGTCAAAATGCATCTTAAGCATTCTCCACGTAATACACACTTTGTAGTTCGCTCTTCTTGCTCAGCTAATATCTTCCCCATCTCTGTCAGTCATTTGCCGAAGAGTTGGAAAAATACAATCACGCTAACCGACGATCCTTACCGTCGATTTCATTCCAATGACCTCTGTCGTATTGTTGGTTCATGCAACAGATTGATATGCTTGCTCGACTATGATTATGTAGATTACTCATTGTATTTTTGGAACCCTGCTACAAGAACAAAATCTGAAAAATTAGGGTCTATTCGCTCTTGCTATGAAATTAATAAGTTTACATTTGGTTATCATAATTCAACCGACACTTATAAGGTGGTGTTGTTAAATTTGAAAACCTGCCACAAAGATAAGTTAGTTAGAAGCGCGGTAAAAGTTTTTACTTTGGGTGATAATGTTTGGAGAGATTTTAATTGTTTCCCTGTGGTATTGGTGTATTATCCTCATTGTTTGGTTCAACGCGATGGCGTTTATTTCAGTAATAGTATTAATTGGTCGGTGCGTCACCGTTATAATTGTGATTTGAAGAATCTTACAATTGAAGAATATGCTATTGTCTCGCTTGATTTGGGGACCGAGACATATTCACAGTTGTTGCTCCCTCGATGTTGTAATGAAAATCCAATTGATACTGCTTTAACTCTTTTTGTGTTTATGGATTGCCTTTGTGTTTCTTATGATTTCGAGAAAACTCATTTTGTAATATGGCAAATGAAGGAATTTGGAGTTGAAGAGTCTTGGACTCAACTCTTTGAAATTAGTTATCTGGATCTTAATGTAGGGATTAATATAGGTTTTTACGTACGTTGGTATAGTATGCGATTAATTCCATTGTGTTTTTCTGATGATGATGCACTGATATTTGCTACCAATTCTGGACACGGCCCAATTCTGTATGATTGGAGAAACAACAGAGTAAAGACAATCGAAATTACAAATTTTGAAGACGAAATAATCCCGTATTGTTGGTACAGTGCCAAAGAGTACTCTGTTGAAAGTTTGGCATCAACTAGAAAGTAAGTTCTGCTTAGATGATTTAATTGTTTGAATTTTGTTAATTCGTATACGTTGCACAATGTATTGTTTAGTATATAGATCTTAAGTGAACTTCAATTACTGTATTAGCTTTGAATGTCTTCAATTTTAATGGCCATGCCGCTATAGCGTTTTTCGGGCCCAAATTCTACGCCTTGCTATGCTCTGATGACCTAGAAAGTAGCAAGTTTTCAACAATAATATCAACTTATAGAGGTTTTTAAAACTGAAAGTAGCCAGTTTTCAATAATAATATCAACTTATCAATCAACTTTGTTACTTTTTGGACCAGACAGGATAATCATAATTAAGCTGAAGAATAATGTGTTTCATCTGGTCCGCCCAATAAATAAAGGCACTGATTATGCTCATACAAAGAAAATGCTAGCTTGTTTTGATCAAGGATGGATGTTGCAGACTGTTACCTGCTGCTTATACTTTTCATTTTTTATTTTTATTGCACGGATAATTATATTATTATATTCATTAGATTGAGAATTGGTAACTTTTAACAGGTGAAGTAAAGGTCAAGTAAACTTAATTAGCTTCTGTTGAAAAATCATAATCATTCACATGTGACTAATCTGATAAAAAAATTAATTAGCTTCTATGCACAGTAGAAAAAGTTGGTCACAATTGTTTTTCCTTTTAGCATCATAATCATTCCATTAGAACACCTACGTATAAGCTTTCAATTATTTCAAAGTGCATCTGCATATTTGGAGCAAAACAATACCTTGATAAAACTTCTAACTTGCCCCCGGTTTTGCCCGATTCAAGAAGACACAACATTTTGTCCTTCTCCTTCCGAATACATTCTCGCTGTTGTCAGTCTCAGTCTTGCTTCGGAGTTCCATGAAGAACAGAACAGATTTTACATGCTTCTTGTATAACCAGTTTTGATGATGGACTGAAAACAAGAATGGAGAGAATAAAATTGTCAAAGTTTTGATGATGGACTGAAATAAAAATGGTTAAGAGGCTACAAAGAAGATAACATCGTGTAACTTCAATGCATAATATTTTCATTTGTAGGCTTATTGGTTTTTTATTCTCTGTAAGCATGTACTTCTTTTGAGTACATCTTTTACTCATAGATGAGTTTTATCAATATATTTGCTGATTAAAAAAATATTATTGATTTTTCATAATATTTTTTTGCCTTTGGCTTAAAATATAACAAATACACTTCCTAATATAAAAAATCATAGTTTATATAATTTACTTTATAATTAAAAAAATAATTTTAAATTTTTCAAACAATGAAATAAAGAGGTTGAGTAAGCCTCACCTAAATAAAATTTAATGATGTGATTCTAAATCTTTAAAATTGTTTAATTTAATACATAGAAATAGATGTTCCAATTTTGTACCAAAAAGAAATGGATGTTCCAATTTACAAAGTGACAAATGTCACTCATACCCTTTATATAATCTATTTTTGCTCTTAAAAAAAAGTCAAACATTTTCAATCAATGGTGGACAAATAGGGTACCCTATATAGAAAAGCCTCAAAATGGCATTCATTCCATAAAACCAGTGATTATTCTCCTCAAATCTCTAACTTCAACTCTCCTCCATTCATAAACAAGTTTTCCTAAACCAAAATATCCTCAAATAAATTTGCTACATAAATTCTTGGAACTCCAAAATTTTAGGCCTTTCAGTCAATCAAATTGGCTTATTATTCAACAAATAAGAAGTTAGTCAATGATTGTTCAAAATCAAAATGAAATCCTAATTTTTTTTTTGTCTTTGAAACAATAAATCCATTGATTGGTCACCAAAAACATCATTTAGCCCACATGAAGCAATGAGAATGAAGTGCAAAAGAACATCATCACCAAAACCAAACATCATTTTCCTTATCTTGAATAAACAACACATTCTATATTTTTTGTAATGTTCAATCATCTCAAAACCCTCCTTATTTTAATGTACTATTTCTAAAACATACGAAAAAAACCGACTTTCCATCAACATTTTCGAGAAAAACAAGGAACCTAACCATTTGCTCGTTGTTGCTTCTAACGCTCCCCCAGACTACATAAAAGTGTTTTTTTTTTGTTGGAACGAAACAATTGTCGCACGACATGGACATTCCTTCATCACCTGGCAAGTTCAAGGATAAAAGGACAAAATGGCACAAAACTCTACCAAAGTTAACATTTTGGTGCATTCTGTTTTGTGGTGTCATCTTTTTCCTTTTCTTTAGAACACCTTCATCATTCTCTTCAGACGCGCGTCGATCATTAAGAACCTACACCTACGGAGGTGCAGCGTGGGAAAAGAAAGTCCTTTCGTCCGCAAGAGTCGCTTCCAAAAACGGAGTTTCTGTGCTCGTAACCGGCGCAGCAGGTTTCGTCGGAAGCCATGTCTCTATTGCACTCAAACGCCGAGGCGACGGTGTTCTTGGTCTTGACAATTTCAATGACTACTATGATCCATCATTGAAACGTGGGCGCCAGGCGCTTCTAGAACGAACCGGCGTGTTCATTGTCGAAGGCGATATCAATGATGCAGCACTTTTAAGGAAACTTTTTGCTATTGTTCCTTTCACTCATGTAATGCATTTGGCTGCACAAGCTGGTGTGAGATATGCTATGGAAAACCCTGGATCATATGTTCATAGTAACATCGCCGGTTTCGTTAATTTACTTGAAGTTTGTAAATCTGTTGATCCACAACCTGCTATAGTTTGGGCATCATCTAGTTCAGTTTATGGATTAAATACAAAAGTACCCTTTTCAGAAAAAGATAGGACTGATCAACCTGCTAGTTTATACGCTGCTACGAAAAAAGCCGGAGAAGAAATCGCGCATACTTATAATCATATCTATGGACTATCATTAACAGGTTTGAGATTTTTCACTGTTTATGGACCTTGGGGAAGACCTGATATGGCATACTTTTTTTTCACAAAAGATATTTTGAAAGGTAAAGCAATACCGATTTTCGAAGCAGCGAACCATGGAACCGTTGCAAGAGATTTTACCTATATTGATGATATTGTGAGAGGATGTTTAGGTGCATTGGATACTGCTGAGAAGAGTACTGGTAGTGGTGGTAAGAAGACAGGTCCGGCACAGTTGAGGGTTTTTAATTTGGGAAATACTTCGCCGGTTCCGGTTAATAATCTTGTAACTATTTTGGAGAAGCTGTTGAAGGTTAAGGCTAATAGAAATATAATGAGGTTGCCGCGAAACGGTGATGTTCAGTTTACTCATGCAAATATTAGCTACGCGAAAAAAGAGTTTGGTTATAAACCTACGACGAATTTAGAGACTGGTTTGAAGAATTTCGTTAGGTGGTATCTTAATTATTATTCTGTTGGGAAGAAAGCTGATGAGTGATGGATTGTATACATATTGTTGTATTATAGTTCTTTTGAATTGTTGTTCATTATGATTCTTATGGTTGTTTTGTTCCTTAACATCACTCATGTGTCAAAGGGACAAGAAGAATCATAAGTTTCTGTTTTATTCTTTTTTGTGAAATTAATTGTATATTTTAGAATTGTACTGTATAGTATTTATGGCTGACAGAACACATGGTGATTCTTGGCAGTGTATAATTGTAAAAAGTTTCAATAAATTTTTTACATTATATAGTTTCACTCCTTGATTTTATTATATGTTAATATTTTCCAAGCCTTCATAATAATAATAGTTAAGAATTATACATTTGGTAACTGAATTGACCGTGATGGGTTGGGCAACTAGTAAGAGATCATGCACTCAGACGTTTTGTTATATAAACGTTATCGCATCAAACGTTTTGGTGTATGGTGAAAACCTCCGAAGCGCTAAATGGTAATGAGGATAATCATCTCTCTCGTGTTCCCTGCATTGCATCATCTATTTCTATGGAATCTGAAGGTACTTCGTTCATGATCTATCATTGATATTGAACAGTAACTTCACATTCCCTCTGTTCATGAATTCACAGGAGATATTGAAAAATTGACAGATGCAATATATAAGTTTGTCATGTTTCATATACTAAAAAGTCCTACTATAACTCTTCTTACTAATTTTTCATATACTAAAAGCATTTCACAATATTTGTAATTGATGACACTTGAAGTGTTAGCTCGGCGGTAAGAATTTAACCTAATGTATGAGTTCAAATCCTTTCAGGAATGATTGTAAAATGATTAATAACTGGTTTTAATTTTAAACCAGTTGAAAAGGATAATTAAAGTCACGTAAAAAACAAAAATCAAGTTAGTTAATTAGTTAAAATTTGGTTGGTTATACAAAATTCAAACACTCTTTCTACAAAACTTTGCTTCCTTCTTTAGTCCTAGAGAAAACAAGTGTTATAATAGCATTATGCGGGAAAAAAAATGTTTTCGATGCTAAAACCGATGATTGGATCTGGATTAGATCAAAATTAATCTTTAAGGACAAACAATTTTCTATAATTTTTATATGAACCATATTATATGAGCGAAGTAAACTTCGAACACGAAACCTTGCATAAATGCCTTCGCACTTAGTTCCACTTCAACAAACTTTGGATTTGTACTTGTGAATGCAGAATTGTTCAAATTATCAACTTCTTCAAAAACTGAATCAGACAACTAGGCTAAATTTTGTTCGAAATCAAAATGGTACTATAATATTCAACTCTTGGCTAATATCAAGAAATATGCGTAATGTAAATATACCTTCAACATCATATAATATAATTATCCATGCAATCAAAATATATAAAAAATGAAATGCATAAGCAGCAGGTAATTAACAGTCTGCAACTTCAATCCTTGATCAAAACAAGCTAGCATTCTCTTTGTATGAGCATAATCGGCGCCTTTATTTATTGGGAGGACCAGATGAAACACATTGTTCTTCAGCTTATGGCGATCCTGCCTGGTCCAAAAAGTAACAGTTTATTAAGAAGTGATTTTGCAACTCAAACATGTTCATTACTTGTAGTATTTTTAGACAGTTATTACACATAATATGACATGGTTAAATAACTATCCATAACGGATAGTTGTACTCCTGTACTACAGAATGCAGTCAAGCTTAGAATTTGGTTTTTCTATGCATGCTTTTGGCTGACAAGGTTGATCTAATTCTGCAGTCAATGGAGTGGTTCCGGATTAGGTACACTCAAAAATTCGTGCAGTCATGCAGTCTGCACTCTTAAGACCGTAAGATCAAGATTGGATGGTTCATATTTCAACCTCAAATTTTATATTAAATAAAAAAATAAAATCTGTCTTAACTTCTTAAGATCTAAACCGTGTAATGACTGCACCTGACTACACCAGGATTTCCCAATGGTGCATAGCCGAGCGTAGAAGTTGGGCCCAAAAAATGCTCTAGCGGCATGGCCATTAAAATGGAAGACATACAGCAGGAAATCAAAACCGCATCCGAACAAGGATTTCATGCTGTCAACTATTGATGCAGTTTTCACACCGTAATAAATTTAGGCCGCTGATTTAAGATCGGACAGTCTAAATCACTTGCACACTAAAACGATCTCAACCGTCTATTCAGATCGGACAGTTGAGAGTTGTAACTGCAAATCCAAACCGCATTCGTAGCTAATAATCAAAGTTCACTTAAGATATATATACTAAAAAATGCATTGCATCAGAGTTTCAAGTAGCACCTAGGGGCTGCTATGCAATGCCGTTATAACAGTTACTATTGACTACAAGTGAGCTATGATTTGAACTATTTGACCAACCCTTGCTACAATTTGAACAATGATTTTAATTCATGCTAAGCTTACCAGCGAGCTTGTCATACAAAGAGAGAACTGAAATAAAATTGACTGTAAAATTGATAATCATTCAAGAATATAATCAAATGAAAACCATCATATGAAAATAATCACACAATACATTGTGCACAGTACATGAATTAACAAAATTCAAACGATTAAATCATCGAAGTGGAACTTACTTTCAACAAGTTGATACCAAACTTTCAACAGAGTACTCTTTGGCACTATACCAATCAAGGTTTTAAATAGCGGTCGCGGCCACGGTCGCGGTCGCGTTAAGGATTTCGCGATTTCGGCCATTACGGTTGTCGCGTTACGGATTACGGTCGTCGCGGTGTGAATTAATCACAACATCACACAATCTTATTAAAATTATTATACTATAATATATGTATAACAACTTAAATGTGAGATAAATGTATAGTTTTGATCTAGAAAAGAGTTGAAAAAAGACACTCCTTTATAATTTATGTTCATATTTGTACTAAAAATGTGATTTTTATTGGAAAAAATGGAAGTTTATATCTATTTGCATTTTGTCGTGGCCGTATTGCGTTTCGTTGCGGCCGTATCGGTGTTTTGTCGCGGCCGTATCGGCGTTTCGGCGTGATTTTCTTTCACCATGTAAAAACGGTAAAAAACGGTAACGGTAGGCACCAAAACCTTTTTGTCGCGGCCTTTTTCGCGGTAACGGACCCTGATTTAAAACCTTGATACCAATCATATACACTACAAGAAATTTCCTTATTAGCCACGAACAGTTACCCACGGCTTCATAGCTATGGGTAATTTTAAAAGTATTGACGACTTACCCACGATTAATCCGTCTATAAAATCAATATTTTTTTGTGAATTGTTACCCACAGCTTAACTATCAATAATTATAGACAACTCAAAAATATTAATAATTACCCAGGTCTAACCGTCTTATTATATTTACAACCTTTTTTTTATCCGGTGATCTAATGACTAAAAACTTCACTCTTAAGGTAGATAAGTGAAGTACCCGGAGTTTGAACTTCGATACCTACATATAAAATATGATGTCCTTGCCGTTATGAGTTAAACTCACGGAACATAATTAAAACCATTTTATACTTATATATTTGTTTTCATTCCAACATAAAATTATCTCTAAATTTATAAAATAAATTATAAACACATTATCAATATAAATTTTAATGCATATAATTATCAAAATATGAGGTTTAATTTCTTGCTTTAACGTGTATGTTTTAACATTAAAAAAAAAAGAATGAATTAATATGTGAATGTTTTGAGCGGTGCATACCTAACCTTTGAGTAAATCAATCTATTTACTTTTATTATTTAAAAAGATCAAAACAAATAATCAAAAACTTATCCAAAACTAGAGTCTATCTAATCTCAATTTGTCAAGTCCATCTATACTACCAGTAACAGAGTTTAACTAATTTCAGTTCAATTTCAATTTGTTAACAAATCCAGGTAAAAGTGAATTCCACACGATTCCAATAATTTACACTCACAATAGTTAGACTCTAAAATTCCACAATTCCATCCCAAAAAACCCACACGATTCCGATCTATACTACCAGACACACAAATTCCACAATTCTCGTCGATTGAACTCCTCACCGTCGCCGATTGAACTCCTCACCGTCGCCGATTGAACTCCTCACCGTCGCCGATTGAACTCCTCACGAACGAAGAAATGGCCTCGTTGGTGACCGCTCGCGACTTACTCTCCGCCTAGTAGCGTCTCTCTCAATCTCCCTCTCGACGAACTCTCACCGTCAAGAACGACTAATTAACTCGACTCACTTCTCGTCTAATACTCTCCGGTAACGTATTTACGTATTCCTCGTTTAAAGATTCATCAAGAAAATAGATAGTTTAATTAAATCTTACCTATGTATGTGTATATCTTTTTGTTGCCTTTCCCAAATTTCATCTTGTTTCTTGGTAAAAGGAATTGACAAATTTGTTTTCAGTTTCAATGTTATATGTTTCTAACATTCAAAATCGATTTTTTAATTATTTTTAAGCGCCGGGAGTTGGGTAGAGAGCCCACGTTGGACGAGGTCTTCTTAAGAACTCATACTAAGAAGAAGGACTCCTCATGGGTGGATGAAAGAGCTAAGAAAACTTATGTAAGTGTATTTATGTTTCATTTTGTTTAATGTTGTTATGATCTTTTGATAATTGTAATATATATTGTTATAGTATGTGTGGACATGCAATGTACATTGTTGGTATAACAACTTTTATTATACGCTCTCTCAACTATTATGATGCTCATTGTGTTAGGTATCTAGGGAGTTTGTTGAAGTTTTGTTTGGTTAGGCTGTTATTTTGGCTAGTAAATTTGATTTAAACTTGAGCTTGTGGATATTCTGTTGGTTACCTAAAGTTAAGTTTTTTATTCAGGGATTATGACACTTGCTTAGACAAATGTGTTAGGCAATGTATGTTTCCATAATCAAACCACTTGACAAAACCTTTCACTTCTCTGCATAGGTCCATTCCCCATTGTAAAAAGTTTTTCCAACTTTTAAGTACTTTTTTGAGTGCTCATACTTGCTTAAATCTGTTTCTTAGAACTGGTTTACTTGATTGTTTGGGTGCTTAATCTTTAATTATTTATATTATTTATTTTGTTGCCTGATATACAAATAGTGGTATATTGTAATATAATGATGAGTTTGCAAATTTGAACAGGAATCATTTCAAGAGAAGGTAAAAAATCTCTCCCAAGTAGGGGAGGCATCTGGTAGTGGCACCAAAGAGGTTGACGCTGCAACTCGGTTAAAATTATGGGCTGAATCTGCTGGGGGTAAGACCCGGGGACTTCTCTATGGTGCTGGCGACATGTCCAAGCATTATAAGCCAGGTGTCTCCTCTCTGACCCAACCATATAGTACTCAGGTTGCAACTAATTTCTCTGCTGAGATAGCTGCACAGATGAAAGCAGTTGAGCAGAGAGCAACTGATGCAGAGCAGAGAGCAAATGCTGCAGAGCAGAGAGCAAATGTTGCACAGGAAGAAAGTCAGAGAGCAAATAAGCGCACAAAGAATTTAGAGCGACAAGTGAAGAAATTGGCGGAAAATATTTCTTGCATCAAGGGTGACCAACATCGTCGTCATCGAGACTATGAGGAAGATGACTCGGATAGTATGGATGACTCTGTTGATAGCCTAGATGATTAGATTATGTTTTATTCTTACTCTTTTTAGAGACTTATTCTATTAAATGTTTCTTTTGGTCTATCTTTGTTTTTGTAGTGTCGATGTGTGGATTATAAGATTGACTGTGTCTATCTTATTTTGTTTGTTTCGGGCTATACAGTTAGTGGTTCATCACAGTTTATCCTATTCTGGTTGTATCTTGTTCTGCTATGAAGCCATTTTGGATAGGGATTTGTGCTTCATAGGTGTCATGCTTAGATTCTTAATTAGTAAGTTTAGCTTAGTGCCATTAATTAGTCTGGGAGCTTTCTGATATTAGAATGGCCTTTGGCATCTTATTGTGATCTTTTCTCATTTTAAAGTTTTTTGCTTTTCCAAAAAAAAAAACCTACATGTGAATATTATTGTTGTGAATTATATGCCTATTACAAGTGATGTGTTATATGTTGTTAATTAGCGAAACAAAAAAAGCATAATCAAATTAGTTGTGGGTAAAATTATCCCAAGAAACACGAACATTATAGATGGTTTATTCATGGATAATTTTATTGATAGTTTAGCCGTGGATTTATTCGTGGATAATATTATTGATTCTTACCTACGAATTATCCATGGTGAAGCTGACGGTAATTTATAGATGGTTTTTCGGCCGTGGGTAAAAATTACCCACGAGGCTTTTTCCCACCACTCCATGGTTGTGGGTAATTCGTCACTAATACAACGTTACCCACAGCTTTTGTCAATTACCGGCGGCTTTTTCTGTGAATAATAGAAGGATTTCTTGTAGTACTGAATTGTTTTGTCTCCAAAATTGGTAATTTTGATTCTCTTTACTCTATTGTTTCTCCAATCATACAGAATTGGATCGTCTCCAAAATTGGGAACAAATATCAGTGCATCATCATCAGAAAAACACAAAGGAATCAATGACATATTATAATAATAATATACATCAAACCCTATATTAAGATCCAGCAGATAACTTATCTTAAGGAGTTGAGTCCAAGATTCTTCAACTCCAAATTCCTTCATTTGCCATATTACAAAATGAGTTTTCTTGAAATCATAAGAAAAACAAAGGCAATCCATAAACACAAAAAGACTTGGAGTAATATAAAATGGATTTTCATTACAACATCGAGGGAGCAACAACTGTGAATATGTCTCTGTCTCCAAATCAAGCGAGACAATAACAAATTCTTCAATCGTAAGATTCTTCAAATCACAATTATACCGGTGACGCACCACCCAATTAATACTATTACTAAAATAAACGCCATTGTGTTCAACCGAACAATCAGGAGGATAGTACACCAATACCAAAGGGAAACAATCAATATCTCTCCAAACATTATCACCCAAAGTAAAAACTTTTACCCCAGTTCTAACTAACTTATCCTTGTAGCAGATTTTCAAATTTAACAACACCACCTTATAATCTTTTGCGCAAACGGTTTCCAATGTTTGCGAGATACCGTTATCGCAACTTCCCCAGCCATGTGTTAAAGGTGACAGAATTGCTATCCCCATTCCAGAAGAGGAATATTCGGCAGGAGTGAATGCTTGCAAACATAATCTTCACGGATGCATCATCTGGCCCAAAGGTGCTACTCCATTGACGGTGGCCGCTGTGAAGAGTAAGTTAGCTCCCATGTGGAAGGACCTTTCACAGTGGGGGGTTAGTTCGCTTGGCAAAGGCTTTTATGAATTTGTGTTCTCAACCCTCGAAGATGTTAGAAGGGTTCGCTCAATCGCTTCGTGGAATTTAAATCCTGGCTTGCTCAAGTTGTTTGCTTGGTCGAAAGATTTCAATCCTCGAGTACAGCAAAATGTCTCTGCTCAAGTCTGCTCGAGTACAGCAAAGTTCACTAGCAAAAAACTTGACTTTTTGCCTGCCATGTGCTACTCCATTGACTCTATGAAGTCAATATATTGTATTTTATTTTTTATTCATACAATGCGATAATGCCGCCACTGGACGGAGGAGGAATACTCATTAGAACGGTGCGGATGTTGAAAGTTGAACGTGAAGCCCTTAAACCCTTACAAATTGCCTAATTATTATGCAACAAAAACAAAAGTTGCCAAATAAGTAGATGGGATGGGCCTATTATTCTTTGCCAAATAAGTAGACCGACTAATACTCTGACCTATTTATTTATAGAGGAAATTAGTTTATATTTTTTTATCAAATAGTTTAATTTATTGCGTAAAAAAAAGTAGTTTAATTTAATATAGTGAGAGCATCAATGTTTCAATTTAAGTCTTACATATTAAATATATAATGTTCTTGCTAACTTAGTTATGTTAAAAGGGACAAATTAGTTTATATTCTATTCATCATTATATTCTACTGATGGTACATTAGACAGTTCTATATTGACGGTTGCTTCATTCACCAACTTTATCCTTGATGTTTTTATTTTTGGGCATCTAAAAAAATATTTTAGATTCATCTAAAAAAAATAATAAAAATTTTATAGAGTTTGGATTTTTTAGTTTATATAAATTACAAAAGCTACCCTTATGAAAAAACGTACATAGATATATTTAAAAATTAATTATTTTATTATTTAAATTTTATTAATTTCATTTTTATATTTGAAAATATAGTGTATTTTATAGAATAAATTAATGAATTACTGTCTTATTTTATCCTACTGGTAAGTAGTTCAAATTCAGGATAAGATTTTTAAATAAAGAGAAGATATGATAAATTTTAGGATTAACTTATCATATTCTGTTATTTCACTGAAAACTGAATTAAGAAAAGATACAATACAATTATCATATCATCTCTCGCTATATATATTTATACATACCTATATCCTTACCAATAACTCAAAATTTAAATTTTATTCCTTTTTTCATTTAACTTTGTTCATCTTACATCAAGTGTTATGGTATGTAAAAGTTCCGGTTTTATAAAATTTATCGAAAAACTTTCTAAAATTGAAAAAGGCAAAATGGACCAAATATGGATGGTTTTTAATAGTAGTTAAATTAAATAATTTTTTTGACACAATTTTAATTAAATGAAATAAACATTTTTTATGTATACTAGCAGGATACCCGTGCGCTCGGCGCACGGGTGGAGCGGCTTTGCCGCTCCTATCATGGTAATATGGTAAATATGTAATTATAATAATAAAAAATATAAACATAAATATTGAAGTTAGGAAAGGTTTAATTTAGACAGTTGTTATGTATCTTCTTTATACATATATTAGACGGGTAATTTAGTGGTTTGTTTTCTATTGACATGATACATATAATTTGAGAATCAGGGATATTTTTTAAATAATAAGGTTATTATTTTTAAAAGAAATAATTAAAAGTTAATGATTAATAAATAATTATGATACATGATAGTAAAATAAGGTTATTATTTTTTAAAAATGATTTGTAATGATATAGGTCCATGGTATGTAACCGAAAAAGCCCAAAGTAAAATTAGGTCAGATTTAGGAAAGGGGTAATTAAGGGATTTCCCTTTTATCATCTTGATATATATATAAGGAAGGTAGTGAAGGTTGAGATAAAATTTTTAATTAGGTCAGATTTGTTTTTTGTTAATTTGAGTACGGCGCGAATTTGTTGTTTCTTTAACGTGATGTCTGAAGCCTTGAACAGGTATGTAAAAAACATCAGATTTATTTTTAATTTTTTTTAATATAGTTATGGTAAAAGTTTAATGAAGAGAAAAATGCAGGGAATTTTCCAAATGTGCGATCAATGGTGATGTTATGCCTGAGCCTCCAGTAATTTGCTGGAAACAAACTATTAAGAAAAATGAGGTCGACGGAAACAGTGTCATAGTAAGTTGGTTTTATTTTGTAAAATTTTAGATAAGGGTTAAACAGTGTTTAGAATGCAAACTAAAAAAGAGTGTGTTTTGATATTATTTTGCAGGAAATCCCTGATCGAGTTGTAGCTCAATGTTTGAAGGATCCGAAAAAAATAATATTGACTGATGAACAAAATGAAAAGTCATATGATTGTGATATTGAAACCGGTGCTGGTGAAGGTGAAGGTAGTGGGAAATTTATTGAAAAAGGTTGGTTAAAATGTATGGAAGAAATGGGTTTAAAAGACGGTGATGAGGTGGTTTTCACTGTGGAGAATTCGTCAGGGGTGCTGTATGTTTATCTTTTGGAATGGTGTGATTAAAATAGTGTGTAAGTTTGATAAGATCTGGACTAAGTTGTTGTTTTATTATGTGTTTTGTGGAAGCTTGGTGATATGTTGTAATGTGTAAGAATTTGTTGTAGTTTAATTTGTTTTGTGGAAGCTTCATGATATGTGAAGTGTTAGTTTAATTATCTTCGTATTGAGATTATGTTGGTAATCATATTATGTTTAACTGTGTTTATTATGATATGTTATTTGACTTTTATGAAGGTAACCTTAAAATGAAATTGCAAGAAAAAGACACAACATAATATTTAATTGAAAACATAAAATACATCCTGAAACATTGAAATGTAGAACAACATAGCTGACAATGAAAGTCTTAAAAACATAAAAGTGATATAAAAAGAAGATGTTGTATAATCACGTGATGCAACAGTTAGAATATAATCATGATTCATATAGTTCCAAATATATAAGACAAAAACGTAAAGGTTTGTAGAATAATCCCTCCGTCCCAAAATAAATGACCTGTTTGACCACTGACACGTTTGCCAATGCACAACTTTAATCGTTAATATCTCTAATTATATATTATTAAAAATTATAAAAATGGTATATTTTGAAAGTATTCGTCGAGACAAATCAAACAACATGCCATATGATAATAATTGCAGGTATATATTAATAGAAAAATAAGGTCAAAGCAGGTCAAATGAATAGTATACTAAGTCAAAAAGATGTCATTTAAAATGGGACGGAGGGAGTATAATTTATGACCCATGTGCAAGTAGATATTCTGTAGTCTTTGGGAAAAAGTTGGAATTGTTGATATCGAAACATGTTAAAGAAATACTCCATTCGGGCACAAATATTAGTAAAAGTGTATTATTTAGATTTATTGAATAACATATGCATATGGTTTTGATTATAGTCCGGATACATCATTTATTTAATCGAAAGTAAAAACTCAAGTTTTGCGTATAAGTGGACGGTGGGAGTAGATTTTAAGTTGTTGAAAATGATTAAAGGGCATTAAATATTGTTGGTAGAAAAGATTGGATGGATTTTAATGACTATTTTGTTTTGTAATTGTGTATATTTAATCAAATTGAAAATGATATTGACAAACGTAAAAGAACGTAATAAGATTGGAAATTAAACATAAAGAGATACAGTTAGTACTGCATCATTCATTTTTTGGTGATTGGTTCAACATGAGAGGAAAAAAACATAAAACATTTAAACTTAAGTAGTTATACACTTTCTCTGATGACAGAATGAAAGTGTTAACCTTACATTTTAAACACATGAACAACATTGTTTCCTGGAACATTAACTAAGAACTTAAAGCATAGTACATCATTGGTACGAAACCCATTTTGTCTGCAAAACGCCCACCAACCAAGTCCAAGAGATGTAGTTTTGAAAGGAACATCAGTAGTTGCAATTTGAAAATCAGTTTTGGTTCCGTTATCACAGCATGCAGTAAGGACAGTGAAGTTAGAGGTCCTGATAAAATCTTCAAATAGACTCCATATGCTCTGTATATAATATTTCATAAAGTTATGTTATTTTGGTGAATGAAATAAATGAAAAATATTATTATAAACTAATAAAACGGAATACTTACTAAATAAGGCTTGTTGATACTGTCATGGGATAGTTGGACTTGGAAACGAACACATTTCCCTGGAGTAATGCACCGGCTATGGAAAATAGGAATCTGGTCTTCAGTTTCGAATTTTTTGGAAGCTAAGATACCAAAAATATCTTGTCCATAATAACCAAAAGTGAGTTCTTCATTATGATGAAGATCAAAAACATCTCGCAATTGACTCCACCCATCTGTTAGCATTGGATGAGTTCGATCTTTGTTAAATTTAACAATATGCGCATCGAAACGGAAATCCATTATTTTCCATGTGTCGGATAGTTGGTCAAAGAATTTGTCGACGAAAGTTGGATCAACCTCCCCAAATTTCTGATAGTAATATATATATATATATATATATATATATGAAAAGAAAGAGTAGTTAATATACATAATTATTAAATAAAAAATTTGTAATAAGGTTGAACTGATATAAAATTAAAGATGATAAGAAACTTGTTTAGATAAAGTTAGTTAATAAATGTACCTGGTTGCTAAAATAGATGGTTACAAAACCATCAATTGGGGGTACGTGAAGGTAATCTTTGTAAAACTCCATAGTTGGTTTGAATGAAGGAAAAGAAAATGAGATGGGTGATAAATATAACTGAGTTTGTTTAGCAGAGGGGTTGGTAAGAGTATTAATTATGTAATTTTAATATATTGTTTAATATTATAATTTAATATTAAAAAAGGAAAAAGTTATATAAGAAAATCCAAGTTTATCCTAACGCAATCTTTATTATACCAATACCATTATGACAAAATTGAATGATGTAGTGTTCTTTCTACCACTTCCGCACGCTATGTACATTATAAAGAAGGAATAAATTGACTGTACCAAGATTTGGGTGAAAGAAAAAAAAATATAAATTGCTTCTGAATCATACAAAAAGAAAGGAAGGGTATTTAAGTAAATGAAAAGGGTGAAAGTACATAAGATCACGTGAGCTTGCTTTGTATGTGATGAAAAGTCTAGTGTTGTCATAGGAACTGGTTGATGTAGATAGGTTTTGAAAAAGTCTTGTCCTATATCACATATATCAAGGAACAAAGTAGATATAAAAAATCTTGTGTGATGATAACCTGAAAGATTGTTGGAAAAAAATGTAAAAGCCATGGACAATTGTTTCCTTATGTGGTGGGGGAATTAGTACTTATTTTGTTGTTACAATTATTTTAAATACCCTTCGTATTTGTATATAAATTTTTCTATTGTTTTGTTTTTGTTTATAAATAAAAAGTGTGATTTATATATAATGTATTTATTTATGATAATTTATTGTTTATTGTATGATACAAAAGATTTAATTGATCGCACGTTTTTTCTGTATAAAGGTTATGATCATTTAATGATTATATTTGTAAATGTAGGATTTTTGTTGTAGTGGTTGAATTGTGGTAGTTGAATGTTTTCTAAAACTGTGTTGTTGATTGATCTAATCAGGGAAAAACGTGTGTTGTTCATGATGTACAAAATGAAAAAAAGTTAGATGGTAACAGTTGGAATATATATGAACAAAAGTCTTAAGTTGATAATTATAATACATTCATCCAAAAGCATTTATAGCAATCACGGCAGAGCCAAGTAGTTAATGACAACATTAAACAGCATAAAGATTGAAAGTTTTGCAACAACCAAATATATTACACAAAAAGGATCATCCAAAAGATAGATATGAGAACTCTGATCCATCAAAATGAACACATTAGTTTTGACATTATAGTTAGTTAATTACATTTCAAGGCGTTGTTTTCCAAGTTTTTCAATCTTGGGTTTTCTCAGAATTTTGTTGGAAGAAAGTTTGGCATCATCAGGGGAGGAATCGTCGGTAACCCTTTTTGCAGGCGTTTTTTTCTTAACATCAGCATCAAATGACTCTCCCGTAGCAGAAAGATCTTGCTGTGGAAAGGTCAAAATGAAAAATGTAAAATAATGAAGCAAAATAAAATGCGGAAGTAAATAATGAAGCATATATATAAAACGTACAGTAGGAATTGGTGTTAGTGATTCAGTGGGTGTATCAATTGGGGAATCCTCCATTGGCTAAAAATTGAATAATAGCGTTATTATAGTTATATAGAGTTATACAAAAAGAATATTCACAATGGTTTGAAGCAATACCTCATTAGTAGGGTCAGCAGTAGTGTCATCTTCAACAACTAACTGGGATGTAATCTGAAAGCGAATATACACAAAATAATGAAGTGGTATAAATATGTTAGTTAATTAAAAAACCAAGAAAGTATGAAAAAATTTGCACCTCATTAGTTGGGAGTTGGTCTTTAATATATTGTATGATATCAGGATCATTTTTCAAGTTGAGGACAGAAACAATTGAAAAGTATGGTTGTGCTTTAACTTTAAGTGCAAGTTCCTTCCCTGTAATGTCATCAAGGGCCTGCGGATACTCATGGGCACCAAATTGTCCTTCCTGAAATGAAACCAAGAGACATGGAATAAGTCAATGTATTATACATTGAATGGTAACTATTATTTGAATAAAAGGTAATTTGGACCTTGAGCATAATGTTTTTCAACTCCAAAGCAGATTTTCCAATCAGTTGTTGGCATTCACGGTCTCAGAAAAGGAACCGTGCCTTGTGGTCTTGGTAACGGACTTCTACCTCAACCTTGTATCTGTAATGGTAGATTGTTTAAAAGTCAACAAAGAATATTTGATGGAAACTGGTTTATAAAGGTATGAGTGTAAGACAAATGGAATGGAATAGAATACTTGATTAGTGGATCAACGGTCACATGTTCAGCTTGGCATTTATATGGAGGAGAGGAAGTGATGACTTGTTTGTTACAGTGGCCACATACCAAGTAGAACCAACCATGTTTGGAGGTCATAACATGGTGTGTGGTTCCAACAGTAGTCACAACTTGATCCTATAATAAAGAACAATAATTTTAAAAGTAGTGACAATGAAAAAAGTTGACAAATATTAATGAGTATAAAAGGGTACGAACCTCAGCACATGTCATTAGTTCAGAAAGTTGTTTAGGTGGTGCAAGATAGGTGTATCGAGAGGCAATCGAATACTGAGAGACTTGAGAGTTTTGTGAGGAATTGACATTCCCAGACAATGTTTGTGAAACAGCAAGGGTTGGAGCTGTGAAGTTGTTTGGCAAACTTTAAAATGCAAAGGAACAAATCTGATTAAAACTTAATTTATTTTGATAAAATGATATATAGTTAAAGATGCAAAGATTTAAATAACCTTGCAGCAAATTCCATGATTTCCTTTGTATTAGGATCCAAAATGAGCTTGCTTCCAGACCAAGCATTAGAGACAGTTAAATCATATTGACCTTGGGGTTCTTTAATTTGAGCATGTTTGATTATAATAATCATTGGGCTATCATCAGACTTTGCATTGTAAAAAGTCATGAAGTCGGATGCAAAATTACCCCATAAAGTGCATGGTACCATATTCATACTATAAATAATAAGACATATACATAAACAATAAGTCAAACTATGATATAGTTAAAAAGAGATAAATCAAATAAAGGGGTAAAATGAAGGAGCAATTTACGCTGCATCTTTTAAACAGAATCTCGCAGGTTGTTTTTTTCCAACATTACTTGTCTTAGGCGGTTTGATATCGTCAACAGCTCCAATAATGTCTATAAGTTTAAGCAGTACATATATAAAACAAAAAAAGTGTTAGTTATTTTCTTTTTCATGCAGTACGTATATATATATAGAAAAGGAATCAATAGCATACTAACCAACTAAAATATCACTGCGAAATTGTCCATTCAAAATTTCAGGAATTGGCTTAAAGTGAAGCTTGTAGAGAGGGATATCAGGTATATCCTGTTTTGTGATGTTGGATCCTCCTTCACCTCCAACAAATTGTAACTTAAAAGGGTGAAGACAATACTTAACAGCAAAGTTGTTGTCATGAACTTTGAAGTTTTTCATGACATAAGTTTCTCCTTCAACTAAGGTAGATTTCCACAAAGCGGTCACATCAGAGGGCAAGAGAACCTGGATCTGGTCACCCTTTTAAAATTTTTATGAAACAAAAAATGCATTACTACAGTTTTTTCGATGATGTAACAAAATAAAAATAAAATAAAGAGAAGGAAATAAAATGATATGGAAGCAAAAGTAAAAAATAGGTTACCTGTTTGTCCAAAATAATAAATTCCAAATGTTCTTTTCCTTGGTTAGTGACAGTCCAAATGTCTTCAAGCCTAACACCAAGTTTCCATAGTTCCTTCGAATCATTGACAGACTTAATGGTATCAAGAGCCCTTGACATGTTTAGATCTACAAAAAAAAGCATATAACATGCAAAAAAACAATAAATAAAATATAATGTAAACATGGAAACACAGGAAAAGAACAATGATTTAAAGCATTTCAGCATGATAACGAAGTATTTTAAAAAATAGTTTGAAGAATACAAACCTCTTGTAACGAAAACGGAAGCGGTAGAAGTGAACAAATGAAGGATGAAAATGAAGCGGTAGTAGAGAACAGAACTGAGAAATGATGAAATGAGAAGTGTAGTTTGAGCGAAGTGTGAGTTGGCAATAGAGAAGTATTGGAAGAAGTAATTTGGAAGTGACATGATGTATATTTTTAATTTTTTTTACTGACATTAGGTATGGTAATAGTGTAGATAATCATATAAAATCATTTATACACTGGATAAAATAAAAGTTCAATAGATAAAAGTTATGTTGGTAAAAACATGTGGAAAAGACACAAATTACCCTCAAATTATATGATCTGTCAAGATAGTGTAAAGGGTAAATCAGGGATTTCTTATGTATCTTCTTTATATATATAGTTAGATTAGAATATTTTACTTTTTTACTTATTTTTGTTAATTATTAATAAATCAAGCGAATATGAAAAAAAATATGAATTTGATACATCTCAAAAGTCCAAAAATTGATTTGTGGTAGTCCACGAATTTGATGCATATCACAAAAAAACGAAAAATGTCAAAAGCCAAAATGATATGGGTTCGTGGCCAGGTGCTAAAGTCATAGCAAGCATCCTATGATGTTATGTTGTGTGCTAGACTGCCACAACAACTAAAAAATTAGAAATTCGTTGGTTCATTCGTTTCATGCATTTATGTATTTAATCTGTAAAAATGTCTTAGTAACCACTGAGATGTATGAAATCCATACCTCTAGGATATAAATATGACTCTTGCTCGATATAAAAATCATCCTTCAATGATTTTATAATGTTTAGTCGGCCTATTTAGTTCTGGCTGAGGGCTTTAGGTCTCAACAAACTCTGCCTACGGAGGTTATTGCTAATCTATCCAAGATTTGGGTTTTTTGGGCGTCGACAAAGGTTATTGTCTTTTCTTGGCAACTCCTTCAAGATAGGATTCCTACTAGAGAGAACCTTCGGAGGCGTAGGGCGTTGCTAGTGAATAGCGATATATCTTGTGTGTTCTGTGGAGCGATGGAGGAGTCAGTTGATCATCTTTTTGTCAATTGTGATTGTATCTCCCCGATTTGTTATCATATTTCTAGATGGGTACACTACAAGAAATATTATTCTTCGCAGCGACTTTTTTGCATCGACATTTAAATTGTTGACAAAAACATACATATAGCAACAACTTATTTAAGTTGTTGTTATAAGTTGGTTTTTTCGCAACAACTACGTTATCGTTGGGAAAAGTTAGTTATCCCAACAATAATTATTCTTGCTGCTAATAGTTTAGGTTTTTTACAATAACCTTGTAAAGTCGCTGCGAAACCATTCAATTACTTTTTTTTATGCGTATCTTTTATCATGGTTTCTGTTCCTATTTTTATGCGTAGATTTCTGTTAATTTAACCTTTTTTTCTATTTTTATATTTTGCATCTTTTTTTTATCTTTAGAGATAAAATTACAATTAAGGGTTGAAGGTTTGCAATATTATCATACTCTTTGAGGACAAACTAGATTTTTTAGTAATTGTCCCTTCTATATATTTTTAGTAGATTATCATTGCCGCTAATAGTATAGATATTTTTTGTAACAACCTTGTAAAGTCGTTGGGAAACTACACAATTACTATTTTTTATGCGTATTTTTTGTTGGGTCCGCTCAACACATTATGTGGCCAAAAGCAAACATTAAAATAAGGTTCTTTACTTTTTTTTAAAATATAAAATAAAAAATTGATATTACAAAAATAAATAAAAATAATTTTTGGGTAAAAAGCTATTGAATATCTTCATTTATTAAAATAAATTATATTATTTTTAGATAAGTAAACATAATAATAGAAAATAATTGATAAAAAAATAGGAATAGAAAATAAATTGTTTATTAGTGAAGATGATCTTTGTTTCTTTTTTGTTTTGGTACAGACATAGATGATCTTTTTTTTTTGAAGTAGATCTTTTTTTTTTGGTACTAGCGTAGATGATCTTTTTTTATTTAAGTTAAAAAAAATCTACAATAAGTAGAGTACAATATATATATATTTTTTAAATAAGGTAGAGTACAATATAAAATTATAGTTCTTCACAATAAATATAAATGGATAAAACAAGAAAGCAACAAAAAACCATAAGAAAAATAATTTGGTTTTAAAAAAACTAATTTTAAAACATTCGAAAAATAATTTGGTTTTAAAAAAATTATTTTTTTTCTCTGAGGCCTAAATCGGCCTTGAACTTTTATCGTGGTTTCCATTCCTATTTTTATGCGTAAATTTCTTTTAACTTTATCATTTTTTATTTCTATTTTTATATATATATTATTATACTTGATAAGGACAAATTAAATTTTTTTTACGGTAGTTCGTTGAATATATTGTTAATAGATATACTTTAATTGAATTATTTATAATTTGTTGAGAGATATATGCAAAATAGAAATAAAAAGATAAGAAAAAAAACAAAACTTAGTTAAAGATATTTAAGTCAACTTAACATTCATAGTAACCACACACAATTACTTAGTTAAAGAGACATTGAGATCCAAACCAATACATTGACAAACAACTATCAGGTTTGCTAGCTTCATCATATACTTTCATTGCATAAGTAAATTTAAATTTTGTAATATTTTTCAGATCCTTTTTGCTTCAAGTTCAATAGCTAGAGGATTGATTCAAGATCGTCATGTTTCCTCTTAGGTCAATGTTTCTTTGTAGGTTTAATCTTGTTGGAGATGTTCACAAACTTTATCCCTTATCTCTTCCACTTGTATCTCTCAATTCTCAATTTTTTATATAGTCAATTTATTATTGTTTTTTCTTTAATGTTTAATAGTCAAGATTTTAATTAAATCACAATTTTTGTTGTGCAGCAGAGTGAGAGAATGAGGTAAAATTGTAGAAGGAAGACAAATCTAAAAGAATGCATTTGATTCACTAAACAAGTGAGAGATATTCCAATTGTTCAATAGTTGTAGTATTATACAATGCACCACAAAAGGAAAGAAACAGAGTTTTATTGTTTATCGAATGGATGGTTTAACGAAGTTACAAGCGATTATCAAAATTTGAGTTGAATAAATAGCACGTATTACTTTTTTATAGGAGAACAAGACAGTTGTATTGAGGGCAATATATATAAGTTTTATCCTTTAATTATATTTTTTGTAGATACTTTAATTGAATTATTTATAGTTTGTCGAAAAGGATATAGTTTGTTGATGGTTCTTGTTGCTGGGGGAGCTCTGTATCGTGGCTTTCTGTTAAATGTCATGCCCTCTGCTTTTCTGATGTCTATTTGTTTGCTGCTGTATATTTTTTCGTTTCTGCTGCATTTTAGGTGGTTTTAGGTTGATTGGTGTATCCATCCCTTATCTTGTGCCTTATGTATGGATGTTTGTTCATCAACTTTCAAGTACATCTTGTGCTTGGGGTTTATAATATAATTTCATTCATTAAAAAAAAAATAAAAAATAAGAAGAAACAAAATTTAGTTAAAGAATTTAAATTATGACAATTTAAATTAAGTGATTGATACAAAATTTTTATAAAAAATAACAAAAATATATAATTACATTTATAGTTAGAAAGTCTAATTTATTCCAACAATTTTGTTGTTGAGATATAAAAGATATGACAACAATTTATATCGTTCACAAAAATAATTTTTTCGCTGCGAAACATACATTTTTTGCCAGCGACAATAATTGTTGTTGCATAAAACACCAGCTATGCCAGCGACAATAATTTTTGTTGCAAAAAACACTAGTTGTGTCAGCGACAATAATTGTTGTTGCCAAATAACACTAGTTATGTCAGCGACATTAATTGTTGCTAAAAACATTATTTATGTCAGCGACATTAATTGTTGCTGCAAAACACTAGTAATGGCAGCGACATTAATTGTCCTTGCAAAACTTTTCGCAACGGCACTTATGCCAGCGACATGCAGCAACAATTTTTTCGCTGCGAAAAATATTTTTTGCAACAACTTTGCGTTTTTGGCAGCGACATTTGTCGCTGCCAAAAACGATATTTCTTGTAGTGGTAGGGAGGGATTACGTGTTACCAAACAATATCGGTCAGGTGTTTGAGAGCTTCCTTAATTAGTATGGGTATCGGGCGTCAGGGGCGTCAATTGGTATGTTGTTAGTGCGTCAGGGACCTTCAGTTGCATCTCTTGGGGTGTATCTCCTTGTTTGCCTTTCGCCCCCTCCTTTCTCTCCCTCCTTCTTTTTTCTTGTTTTGTTCGCATTTGCAGGTGTTTTCTTGTCTTTAGGGAGTTTTATTATGTTCTCTTTGTTTCTTGTGTCTTGAGTATCCTAGTACTCTTGTCTTGTCTTGTAATCCAACTCTCTCTTCTCTTTATATATATATATATATATATATATAATATTTGCCATTAAAAAAAAATGATTTTATAATGTTCATGCAATTTTATTATATGTTTTCTTTACTGTCTTGTCTTTAGTTTACTGTTTTTATTTTAAAGAAAAATGTTAAACAATGCACACTATGTAACAACCCGTTTTTCAAAGGCCAGAAAAGGCATTTTTTTTTTTTGTACATATCAGAGTTACGCATAAAAGATTTTAAATGAGCCGGCATTCAAATATACAAAAGAACTCATTACCATAAGGTGCCTCGACAAGCAAAGTGTATTCCTGAATAATTACAATCCAAGTCTAAGTATTCAAATACTTACAACAAAACAAGTTAGAATCCTATGCCTGAACCCAAAAAGCACGGTGTACAACCCACACCGGCGCATAGTCTAACTAAGCTAAAACTACAACATCTCACTGGGGCCTGGAACAGCCATCGTCGTCACCACGGCCTAACCCATCATCTGGGTGGGATGAGCCCGCAAATGAAAGAAAGGGTCACCACAAAATAAAAGTATGTATATATATAATCGGTGCGAAAGATGTACACATAACAAATTTCCACATACACAAGAGAAAGCTCTTAATCTCAAAAGTAGTTCCCACCAACGGGTCTATATAAATAAATCACCAATCCTAATGCAGACTTCTATAATGGGTGTGACAACCGATCACTGATTCGCCACATGCATGATTTAATTCCGGAATTCAACCTCTCTATAGAAGGCGTAGGTCTCAGGTGGGATAACACCTCCTACTATTGGTGGGATAACACCAGGTAGAGTCGCACAGACAATACCAAAACAATCACGGTGGGATAACACCGGGTGAGTCGCACAGACAACACCAACTCAATAAAATCCAGTAGGATTTGGCGAAGTCGCACAGACAAACGCCCGGTACGTAGGCAAAGTCACACAGACATACACCTAGGCACGCAACTATGAAATGCATGGCATATATTCTCTTTGGCATATATAGGGTAGTCACACAGACAAAATCCCCGCGTAGTCCTATCCGACGCACGCGTTCATATATGCTCATGCAAACATTCACATAGCCTAAAGCCTATGTACAAACCATCACAACATACATACATTTTCTTAATCATATGTAAATTGCACACGCATTTATAACCACGTTCTCATCAACGAGAATACATAAGTACAGACATGCCAAAGCACACAGCAATTGCACAACAACAAAACCAAGCATGTCGTAACCGTTTCAAAAGACGGAAATAAAGTGGAGCCCTTACCTCGGCAAGCTTCCGTTTACTAAAACTCGTCCAAACAACACAACGCGCTTCCTAAAACAAGCAGCGTATTATCAATACATTGTTTCCCAACCAATCGTATTGAAACTAAACCAGAAACCCCAAAAACCTAAAGGTTCCTAAGGAAAATCCACTCTTTCGGATATCGTACCAAAAACTATTGTATTGATCAACCACCATGAGTTATTTGTACTATTTTTAGGACCCAAAACAATTGTCAAAAGTCTTAAATAATTTGAAATGCAAAATGACCGTTTTCTTGCGTTACAAGTTACGTACTTTCCGAGTACCCGAAAAACTCGTTTCCAATCCCCGCCACTTCCATAAATTAATAAAAAGGGATTAGAAAGTTAAAAACCAAGCTTAGAAATCAGAATCCAAAATTTCAACTCTCAGAGCTCGCCCTGGCGAGTTGGCAGCGAGTGAAGGCAGTGAAGACAGGTCTCGCTCGCTCTGGAGCTCGCCCTGGCGTGTTCATGACATGTGACGCTCGCCCCAGCGAGTTAACACTCGTCCGGCGAGTTGCACCTGTCATGACAGCAAAAACAGCAACTCACACCACCTTTTTTCCAACCAAGCCTAGTTTGATTCTATTAGTTCCCAACACCTTTTCAAGGCACAAAAGCAAACCATTTTCATAAGCAAGCAATACATCTCCGAAAGCATGTTGGTTGCTTCGAGTGCAAGTTATTTGATTTTCATTTCCAAAATCAAAACCAAACCCAAGCACAAGTTTTATTACGGGCCTTAACCGACCGGTAATCATTTTCAAACATGTTTTCAAAGCGAAAAGCAACACCACATGTCACAAGAGTTTTAAACCACTTGGACCCCAAAAACACCACACAAAACACTTAGGAAATATTTTCATAAACCCCAAAATATTTTTCATCGGATTTTCTAAAACAAAACAATGCAACACATTTCCCTTTTGCCCAAAGGTTCAAAGACAACGTTTCTTTTCAAAACCTTACAACCTAACCACATGTTATTGATCAATACATAACCAACCCAAAACCCTAACTTTTCTCATGAGATTTTTCACCAACTCATGGAAAACAAAAATAACAAAGCCTACACATGCTTCTCTAAACCTCATGAACAACATTCATGAAACAAAAACCATGTAAAATAACATTTCCTAACAAACCCTCATGAGAACATAAACCCAAAAACTCCTAAACTCTATAAGTCTACCAACCTAGGAGATGAGAAGAGAGGGTTACCTTTAGAAAGTGATTCCCTACAAAATCCCTTTGATCCTACAAGCTTGAAATGGAGTGAAATGGTGAAGAATGGAAAATTTGTGAAGGTTAGAAAGAAAGTAATGGAGTTCACGTGGAAGAGAGAAAGAAAAGAGAGAATATGTGATTTTTCTAAGTCCCCAAATGTCATGAACCTCCTTACTATTACAAAGCCTCTTGATAGCCAATCCACCCTTGGATCAAAGTTAAAAGTCCAAGCTTAAACCCTAGCCATTGGATCAATTTGCTTTATGAATAAGTCACAAGATTTAATCAAATTTTCCAAAACAAGACACGTACTCAGCTCTCGCGCGTCGCGACGAACTGTTGAAGTACAAAAGTAAGTATAGATTTATCGTCTCCACAGGGACTGATGCGATATCGATGCCGTTCAACAATTAATATAATTTTAAGTAAAGAGATTCAAAGGGTTTTTGAAAAGTTTGTTTACGAAAACTTGCGAAAGCATAAAAGTAGTAAATTGACAGAGAGATTGAATTGCTGGGATTAGATTTCATCACCTCATTCATTTGTATTTCCCTAATCAGTTATGCAAATTTTAGCTATCAATCAATATCATCACGTATCGCTCGTCGTACGTTTCCATGTCCAGATAACGTCGAGATGTCTATTGTACCTATTAACCTCCAATGTCTCGGATCGTCAATCAATACCATAGCATTAAGCTTCGATACTTTAAGTGAATATTAAACCTAAATCTATGTCTAGAGTTTAGGGTTTAATAAGTGATTATCCTAGTTCTTTGATTCAAACATTATATGTCTACGAATTCAAATCAAAAGATAAAACATGAAATTCAAGGATAACACACTAATATTGATAAATAATCTAAAATCATACATATGATCAAAAGAAATACATACTAATAGAGTTCATTACACCTAATCCCAACAAAGAGAGATTAGCTACTCATTTTCATGGTAGCTTTACAAAGATTAAGAAGAAAAGAGATGAATAAACTTATCAATGATGATTTCTCAACTATTGTTGTAGATCCACCTCCAAAACTCCTTGAATCTGGCTCCTTAGTTCTCTCTGCGTTTCTGGTCTTCAAAGAATGGATCATCCTTTAAAACTGAACAGCAAGCTCTTTATATAGTAGTTCTGAAAATTAGAACTCGCTGAGCGAGCTCCAGCTCGCCATGGCGAGTTGACCTTTCTTCACCAGAGGGTTTCTGCCACGTCATTAATGATTTTTAAGCCGCCTTCACTCGCTGTGGCGAGTTCCTGCTCGCTCTGGCGAGTTGTTGCTCGCTCTGGCGAGTGTATCAGTTATCCAATTTGATGCTCTCTGCCTCTACTCGCCCTGCACTCGCTCTGAGCTCGCCCTGGCGAGTTAACTTCAATTTTTCTTCAAATTTCTGCACAAATGTTGAGATTTAGGGAAACTTAATTGAAAGAAATGACTTAAACAAATATGAACATTTAAGTGAGGAAAAACTAAAGAATATCTTACAAAATAGTTAATAAGTGCTTAAAATATATATGTAATTTGAGCTACTTTTTGGCACTTATCACGAACGTAAATCACAAAAACATAAAACCTACGGAAAGAACGCCTAACGTTAAACATTTCCAAAATTTATCGTCGAATCTTTTTCCGCGACTGTAATTTTCTTCCATACCTTAGAAAATTATTCTCAGAACATAACCTCACTCACGCAGATATATAAAACTCCCATCCGAAACCTCACTTAAAACAGACGCAGTAAGATTTTCCATCAGCGGGTAAAATCCTACTCGTTTTTCCAAAAACAAGAATAATCCAAAACTCGTTATTCTGAATCCACATCTAACTTCTTATTCAAGCAACAGGATCACAAGACAAAAGTCTGTACAATTATAGTGCACGAGCACAAAACAAACTCGATTACAGCAAAACCTAATAATTACACGATGTTTCACCACATGAACACATCGAAAACCTAATCTTCCTTACACCAACTATACAATGAAATCTTGGGTCTTACAATACTACCCCCCTAAAAGAAGTTTCGTCCTCGAAACTTAGACGTCGTCAAACAATCTGGGGTACAATTCCTTCATCTTACCCTCGAGCTCCCAGGTGGTATCTCCTGTAGCTTCGTTCCATATTACCTTCACCAAAGGTATCTCTTTCGTTCTCAGACGCTTCATCTTCCTATCCGCAATCTTGATCGGCGGAACTTCAAATGACAAGTTATCCCTCAGTTGGATGTCATCTGGTGTGATCACATGTGATGGATCCGGTGTATATTTCCGCAATTGCGACACATGGAACACGTCATGAATCAAAGATAGTACCGGTGGCAACGCGATCCGGTATGCTACCTTCCCAACCCGTTCCAAAATCTGATAAGGCCCTATAAACTTTGGAGTCAACTTCTTCGCTTTCAAAGCCCTTCCAACGCCAGTCGTTGGTGTAACTCGGAGAAATACGTGATCTCCCTCCTCAAACTCTAAAGGCCTCCGACGCCTATCCGCATAACTTTTCTGGCGATCTTGAGCAACTTTCATCATTGCCCTTATCTTTCGGACCTTGTCCGTCGTCTGTTGTACCATCTCCGGTCCTACTATCATACTTTCCCCATCTTGGTACCAACACAAAGGAGTCTGACATCTTCTCCCATACAAAGCCTCGTATGGTGCCATTCCAATACTCGCGTGGAAACTGTTGTTGTACGTGAATTCTATCAATGGTAATACATCATCCCAGCTTCCACGATCATCCAATACACAAGCTCTCAACAAATCTTCCAAAGATTGATTTGTTCTCTCGGTCTGCCCATCTGTCTGAGGATGATAGGCGGAACTCAATCTCAGTTTCGTCCCCAACGCCTCATGCAAAGTCTTCCAAAAGTGTGAAGTAAACTTTGGGTCTCGATCCGACACTATACTTGACGGAATCCCATGTAACCTCACAATCTCAGCAATATAAATATCGGTCAACCTTGCCGCTGTATCCGTAGTCCTTACCGGTAGAAAATTAGCGGACTTAGTCAAACGATCCACTATCACCCAAATGGAATCATGCTTCCTCCTGGTCTTAGGTAAACCAGTGATGAAATCCATAGAAATGCTATCCCACTTCCACTCGGGGATATCTAATGACTGCAGCATCCCTGCGGGTCTCTGATGCTCAATCTTCGCCTTCTGACAAGTCAGACACGATGCCACATACTCAGCCACATCCTTCTTCATACCTGGCCACCAGAAATCATGCCTCAGGTCTTGATACATCTTTGTTGCTCCGGGATGTATACTAAGTTTACTCTTGTGTGCCTCCCCTAGAATGGTGTTTCTCAAGTCCATAGCTTCGGGCACACACACCCTACCTTGACACCTCAAAATGTTGTCCGATCCCACCTTGAAATCTCGGTTGGTTCCTCGAATAATCAAAGCTCTTTTCTCCATGACAAACTTGTCATCTTGACAATTTGCAATGTCCTCCAATAACCCGCTTGAGATGGTAATCATACCCAGTCTCATATTCCCTAAAGCAAACTCTACCTCTAGGTGCAAGTCACGAAACTCTCTCAACAGCTCTTGTTGGCTAGCCATTTGTGCCGAACAAACCGACACACTCTTTCTACTCAAAGCATCGGCTACTACATTAGCCTTCCCCGGATGGTATTCTAAGGTGAAATCAAAATCTTTCAATGTTTCCATCCATCTCCTCTGTCGCATATTAAGCTCTTTCTGATCAAACAAGTACTTGAGACTTTTATGGTCACTAAACACGACAAAAGTGCAACCATAAAGGTGATGTCTCCAAATCTTCAATGCAAAAACAACGGCCGCAAGCTCCAAATCGTGCGTAAGATAATTCTTTTCATGCACTTTCAGCTGTCTTGACGCATAAGCCACTGCTCTCTTGTGTTGCATCAACACACAACCCAAACCTTGATGAGAAGCATCACAATAAATTAACCTCATACGGTTCCTCCGACTGTGGTAACACCAAGACCGGTGAAGTCGTCAACCGTTCTTTCAACAACTGGAAACTCGACTCACACTTCTCTGTCCTAGCAAAAGGTTGATCTTTTCGCGTAAGTTGTGTCATTGGCGCCATAATTTTAGCGAACCCTTCAATGAATCTCCGGTAATAACCGGCCAAACCCACAAAACTCCTCACATCAGTCACTGTTTGAGGCTGCTTCCATGAAAGTACCGTATCAATCTTGGCTGGATCCACGGCTATTCCCTCTCTTGATATAACATGGCCAAGGAAATTCACCTCTTTCAACCAAAAGTCACACTTTGACGGGTTTGCATACAGCCTACTTTCCCGCAAAACTTGCAATACTAGACGAAGATGCTCTACATGTTCCTCTTCATTCTTCGAATACACTAGGATGTCATCAATAAATACCACTACAAACTTGTCCAAGAATGAGTGGAATATCCGATTCATGTAGGCCATAAAGATAGCAGGTGCATTCGTCACTCCAAACGGCATGACTAAGAATTCATAATGCCCATACCACGTCCTAAACGCCGTTTTCTGAATATCCTCATCTCGTACTCTTATCTAGTGATAACCAGACTTCAAGTCAATCTTGGAAAACACTGAGGCTCCCCTCAACTGATCCATCAGATCATCAATTCGTGGCAATGGATATCGGTTCTTGATAGTCACCTTATTAAGCTTCCGATAATCCACACAAAGACGAGATTTCCCATCCTTCTTCTTAACCAATAAGACCGGTGCTCCCCAAGGCGACACACTAGGCCTTATGAAACCTTTAACTAACAAGTCTTCAATCTGACTTTTCAACTCCACCAGCTCAGATGGAGCCATCCGATAAGCTGATTCCGAAATCGGACCCGTACCCGGTTGCAAATCAATAAAGAATTCCACCTCTCTACACGGAGGAAAAGCTGGAATCTCCGGTGGAAATACAACTTGGAAATCCTGAACCACTCGAATTTCCTCAATTCGGATCTCCGACGTCACTCCTATGCTAGCAAGTGAAACTATCTCCGGCTCTCCATTACACAGAGCCACAGCAAGCCGATTTGCAGACAAGTACCTCCACACACCTGGCTTGGGAAAGAAAACCAGTTTCCGAGCGCAGTCTAGAATCACATAATGATAGGACAACCAATCCATCCCGAGGATGATCTCGAGAGATAAGAGCGGTAGACACACCAAATTGACCAGAAAATCCCTATTCTGGATTACTACCAAACAATGCAAACATGCAGTATTTACCACCAAATCCTTAGCAGGAGTCAAAACATTCAAATCAAACGGAAGCATAGAAACATTCAAACTCAAACGATTTGCACATGCCAAAGATATGAATAAGTGAGTTGCCCCCGTGTTAATCAAAGCAGTTAAAGAATTACATGCGATGTGACAGCTCTCGTGGATGGCATTGCTAGCCTGCCCACTCAACTCCGTGCCCATACAGTAAGCACGTGCCTTTGCCGCAGGTCTGGCACCCTGTGAGCCTTGTGCCACATTTGCCGACGGCCCGGCCTTCGGGGCTCTGCAATCTCTAGCAAAGTGTCCCGGCTTCTTGCAATTGAAGCAAGCGCTTCCCCCCTTCGGTTGCGTGCACTCATTTGCAAAATGCCCCGCTTCTCCACAGTTGTAGCAAGCCCCCTTACTACCATCTGATTTTCCCCGGGTCCCTTGATTCACCGATCGGCCCGGTCCTTTACTGTGTTGAGGACGGTTATACGGCTTACTCCCTTGCCTCCCACTATTCTGAGTCGAACCACGATCATTGGTACGACTTGGTCCCCCGGCACTAGACCCTCCTTGTCGGTTCACCCGCTTATTCCTCATGTCTTCCACCTCCTGACATTTTTCCACCAACACTTGGAACTGTCGGATACCCAATGGCACAACCGCATCCTGCAGTTCGTACCTCAGCCCATCTTGGAAACGACGACACATATAATCCTCATCTATCCCCTCCCTAAAGAAGCGGAAGAAACGGGATAGTGATTCGAACTTCTTGGCATACGTTTCAACATTCATGCCTCCCTGACGTAACCTCAGGAATTCCTCTCCATACCTTTCCCTTGCAGTCTCAGGAAAGTACTTGGCTAAAAACCTCCTCTTGAAGTTCTCCCAATTTAATTCTTCATGGCCATTCTCCATGATAATTCGGGTGTTCCTCCACCAATACTCTGAACCTCCTAGTAACTGATAGGTAGCTAAGACTACCTTCTCCCTTTCTGGACAATGAATTGCCCCGAATATTCTCTCCACAGATTGGAGCCATAAGTCAGCAGTTTCCGGACCTCCCTCCCCATTAAACTTTGGAGGAGTCTGGTGGTTGAAATTTGAAAGAAGTCTAGATCCAGCAGCGAGTATTTCCCTTTCGCGCTTTTCCAGATCCCTCTGCGCCTTAGCATGGCTCTGAGCAGTCACAGCCGCTGCCATTGTATGCATGGCATAAGCCATCTGATTCACATCAACCTCTGGTACCACAGGAGCTGGATTCGCCCTTCTTGGCGGCATTCTATCTCTGCACAATACCAATTCTGGTTAGATTCCTTATCCAAACATTTCTGAGTCTCAACAGAAAATCTCATCCAACGGTTACTAACTCATAACCCGACACAGAACAAACACTAGAACTGACACTACTCTAGCTATGTTCTAACCGACTCTGGACTAACGACTCAAGTATACACTTTCCCTTTGAAGATTTAAAGTCGTGCTCTGATACCAATTGTAACAACCCGTTTTTCAAAGGCCAAAAAAGGCATTAATTTTTTTTTTGTACACATCAGAGTTACGCATAAAAGATTTTAAATGAGCCGGCATTCAAATATACAAAATAACTCATTACCATAAGGTGCCTCGACAAGCAAAGTGTATTCCTGAATAATTACAATCCAAGTCTAAGTATTCAAATACTTACAACAAAACAAGTTAGAATCCTATGCCTGAACCCAAAAAGCACGGTGTACAACCCACACCGGCGCATAGTCTAACTAAGCTAAAACTCCAACATCTCACTGGGGCCTGGAACAGCCACCGTCGTCACCACGACCTAACCCATCATCTGGGTGGGATGAGCCCGCAAATAAAAGAAAGGGTCACCACAAAATAAAAGTATGTATATATATAATCGGTGCGAAAGATGTACACATAACAAATTTCCACATACACAAGAGAAAACTCTTAATCTCAAAAGTAGTTCCCACCAACGGGTCTATATAAATAAATCACCAATCCTAATGCAGACTTCTACAATGGGTGTGACAACCGATCACTGGTTCGCCACATGCATGATTTAATTCCGGAATTCAACCACTCTATAGAAGGTGTAGGTCTCAGGTGGGATAACACCTCCTACTATTGGTGGGATAACACCAGGTAGAGTCGCACAGACAATACCAAAACAATCACGGTGGGATAACACCGGGTGAGTTGCACAGACAACACCAACTCAATAAAATCCAGTAGGATTTGGCGAAGTCGCACAGACAAACGCCCGGTACGTAGGCAAAGTCACACAGACATACACCTAGGCACGCAACTATGAAATGCATGGCATATATTCTCTTTGGCATATACAGGGTAGTCACACAAACAAAATCCCCGCGTAGTCCTATCCGACGCACGCGTTCATATATGCTCATGCAAACATTCACATAGCCTAAAGCCTATGTACAAACCATCACAACATACATACATTTTCTTAATCATATGTAAATTGCACACGCATTTATAACCACGTTCTCATCAACGAGAATACATAAGTACAGACATGCCAAAGCACACAGCAATTGCACAACAACAAAACCAAGCATGTCGTAACCGTTTCAAAAGACGGAAATAAAGTGGAGCCCTTACCTCGGCAAGCTTCCGTTTACTAAAACTCGTCCAAACAACACAACGCGCTTCCTAAAACAAGCAACGTATTATCAATACATTGTTTCCCAACCAATCGTATTGAAACTAAACCAGAAACCCCAAAAACCTAAAGGTTCCTAAGGAAAATCCACTCTTTCGGATATCGTACCAAAAACTATTGTATTGATCAACCACCATGAGTTATTTGTACTATTTTTAGGACCCAAAACAATTGTCAAAAGTCTTAAATAATTTGAAATGCAAAATGACCGTTTTCTTGCGTTACAAGTTATGTACTTTCCGAGTACCCGAAAAACTCATTTCCAATCCCCGCCACTTCCATAAATTAATAAAAAGGGATTAGAAAGTTAAAAACCAAGCTTAGAAATCAGAATCCAAAATTTCAACTCTCAGAGCTCGCCCTGGCGAGTTGGCAGCGAGTGAAGGCAGTGAAGACAGGTCTCGCTCGCTCTGGAGCTCGCCCTGGCGTGTTCTTGACCTGTGACGCTCGCCCCAGCGAGTTAACACTCGCCCGGCGAGTTGCACCTGTCATGACAGCAAAAACAGCAACTCACACCACCTTTTTTCCAACCAAGCCTAGTTTGATTCTATTAGTTCCCAACACCTTTTCAAGGCACAAAAGCAAACCATTTTCATAAGCAAGCAATACATCTCCGAAAGCATGTTGGTTGCTTCGAGTGCAAGTTATTTGATTTTCATTTCCAAAATCAAAACCAAACCCAAGCACAAGTTTTATTACGGGCCTTAACCGACCGGTAATCATTTTCAAACATGTTTTCAAAGCGAAAAGCAACACCACATGTCACAAGAGTTTTAAACCACTTGGACCCCAAAAACACCACACAAAACACTTAGGAAATATTTTCATAAACCCCAAAATATTTTTCATCGGATTTTCTAAAACAAAACCATGCAACACATTTCCCTTTTGCCCAAAGGTTCAAAGACAACGTTTCTTTTCAAAACCTTACAACCTAACCACATGTTATTGATCAATACATAACCAACCCAAAACCCTAACTTTTCTCATGAGATTTTTCACCAACTCATGGAAAACAAAAATAACAAAGCCTACACATGCTTCTCTAAACCTCATGAACAACATTCATGAAACAAAAACCATGTAAAGTAACATTTCCTAACAAACCCTCATGAGAACATAAACCCAAAAACTCCTAAACTCTATAAGTCTACCAACCTAGGAGATGAGAAGAGTGGGTTACCTTTAGAAAGTGATTCTCTACAAAATCCCTTTGATCCTACAAGCCTGAAATGGAGTGAAATGGTGAAGAATGGAAAATTTGTGAAGGTTAGAAAGAAAGTAATGGAGTTCACGTGGAAGAGAGAAAGAAAAGAGAGAATATGTGATTTTTCTAAGTCCCCAAATGTCATGAACCTCCTTACTATTACAAAGCCTCTTGATAGCCAATCCACCCTTGGATCAAAGTTAAAAGTCCAAGCTTAAACCCTAGCCATTGGATCAATTTGCTTTATGAATAAGTCACAAGATTTAATCAAATTTTCCAAAACAAGACACGTACTCAGCTCTCGCGCGTCGCGACGAACGTAAATCACAAAAACATAAAACCTACGGAAAGAACGCCTAACGTTAAACATTTCCAAAATTTATCGTCGAATCTTTTTCCGCGACTGTAATTTTCTTCCATACCTTAGAAAATTATTCTCAGAACATAACCTCACTCACGCAGATATATAAAACTCCCATCCGAAACCTCACTTAAAACAGACGCAGTAAGATTTTTCATCAGCGGGTAAAATCCTACTCGTTTTTCCAAAAACAAGAATAATCCAAAACTCGTTATTCTGAATCCACATCTAACTTCTTATTCAAGCAACAGGATCACAAGACAAAAGTCTGTACAATTATAGTGCACGAGCACAAAACAAACTCGATTACAGCAAAACCTAATAATTACACGATGTTTCACCACATGAACACATCGAAAACCTAATCTTCCTTACACCAACTATACAATGAAATCTTGGGTCTTACACACTACAAGAAATATCGTTTTTTGCAGCGACATTTGTCGCTGCCAAAAACACAAAGTTGCTGCAAAAAGTGTTTTTCGCAGCAAAAAAATTGTTGCTGCATGTCGCTGGCATAAGTGCCGTTGCGAAAAGTTTTGCAAGGACAATTAATGTCGCTGCCATAACTAGTATTTTGCAGCAACAATTAATGTCGCTGCCATAACTAGTGTTTTTTAGCAACAACTATTGTCGCTGCCATAACTAGTGTTTTTTGCGACAACTATCATTGTCGCTGGCAAATATTGTGTTTTTCGCAGCAAAAAATTTGTTGCTGCATGTCGCTGGCATAAGTGCCGTTGCGAAAAGTTTTACAATGACAATTAATGTCGCTGCCATAACTAGTATTTTGCAGCAACAAATAATGTCGCTGGCATAAATAGTGATTTTCAACAACAATTAATGTCGCTGATATAACTAGTGTTTTTCGCAGCGATTTTTTTTTTGTCAACGATATAAATTGTTGTGGGAATAAATTAAATTTCTCAACTATAAATGTCATAATATAGTTTTATTTTATTTTTTTATCAGAAATTAGCATACATCACTAAATTTCAATTGTCATAACTATGCATAAATAAATTCTTTTACATTGTAATGTTTTAATCAAGAAACATAAACACAAGTTATTGTAACTTTAAAATATAAAATGTCGTAAATTATAATTGTACGTCAACATCAAAAATGAAAAAAATATTATAAATTATCTTGTTCTAATAAAAACAACTAAAAATTAACACCCAAATAAAATGTAGCGAAACACAAAACACCATTGCTGACAAACAAATCAAAGGCCCTGGAGGCGACAACATCAATTCTTCTTTATTAACTTTGTAATTAGATTCAGCTGACTCTATCCAGTGCACTAGAAGATTATCCACCCTATATAAATATTTCAAATAACACCCATAAGATATATTAATTCAATATAATAAACTAATAGAATTTTATAATATGAACAACTATTTTATTATATTTTGTACCAAAAAGAACTATTTATATACTTACCGGAATATTCAGCATTTGACGAAGCATAGTTGCCACTTTTGCTTCAACTTGTTTGTCCACTTTTTCTCCAAGTTGTTTTTGACTCTCTTCAAGTTGTCTTTGACTCTCTTCAATCTTTGCTGTCATTTCTTCCATCATTTTTAGTTATTGTTGGCGTTGAGTCTCTACATCTTTTAGTTTCTTTTCGATGTACTGTCTCTTTTCACACTCCTTTTTCAATTCTTCATGTAAACCTGCAATATTTTTTCCCTTTTGTGGTTTAATTCCAGCTCCTAACCCACGACTATATCCTGATCTCACTCCTACAACTGCTTCAAAAGCAGTATTTGTAAGTTTGTCTTTATCTTCGTCCATATATCCGAGTTCTAGAAGCTCTGAACAACGTTCTTGAACCTTTGTCTATTAAAAATATTTTATAATTAGAAATAACAAATTAATCACAATTATATATTTTACAATTAGAAATAACAAATTAATCACAATTACTTCGCACTTAAACATGACTTACGTGAACTTCCTTAGAATCATCATTTATCCATTCTCCATTGCTATTTGTGTGAGTCATTCGCCACAAGTCTTGATAGTTGGGTTCTTTTTGAGTTTCAGGGTCTCTCTATAGACAAATTTACATCATTAAGTTGTCAATTCAATGAACAATATACGTAAAAATTTAAAAAAAAAAACTATAGTTCATAATGTTATTGATTACCGCATCATAGCTCACGACTTGAAATGACTTTCTTCCACATCTATGATTAATAACTTGTTTTGCTTTATTTAATTTGTTCCTCTCACTGACTACCTAAAAATAGTACACATATAAAATACAGTAATTATTTACATAAATCATCTATATTTATAGTAGATTAAATACAATTATACCTTATAGTTAGGACTTGAAAAATAATCTACCAAAAACTTCCAGTCATCTTCACCTACATCATCTGGTCTATGTTCCAAAGCTATCTCATTTGTCTTGTTGGCTAAAATGTCGATGAAATCTACATCTATGATTTCGATATAGTCTTTTAGCAGTATCAAGAATAACTTCTCTATTATGTGTTGTATTATCAATGTCAAAAGCATCCCGCACTAAACAATTAAAATAAAACTATTGTAAGTTCTCCATAAAAGAAATAAAATAAAATAAAAAAATTGTAGAAGATTAAAATTTACCAAAACTTTGGAAACTATCTTGTTAAATATATCTTCTGGTATGTTTTTCCACTTTTTGACATTAAAAGGAACATTCTTTAGGACAATGATTGAGATCTCAGTCACAAAATTTGCAGCTCCTGGTCCAACAGCTACCATTTTATCGATTGGAATATCAACATGTAATTTTCCGGTAACACTCTTCTTTTTCTTTTTTGCGACACCTAAGCCACTAGTTCTTCCTCTTCCCTTTTTCGTTGTGTTTGTACATTCTATTGCATTTTGACCTAAATGAGAAATTTATGAGAAGTATATATAAAGTGAAATTTTAAGATGAAAATATAAGATTAAATAGTATATGAGTAAGAAAATTTAAAGTTAAACAACACAGATAAATTGTACCATCTTGTTGTTGATTTATAGTGTATTTAAAGAATTTGAAAGTTGTAAACCTGAACCATGATTTGAGGCTGCCATAACTATTAAAAGAAAACAAATATAGAAGTATGTTAGAAAAAAGAGGTACTTGTGTGCTATAGTCTATATATCAAAACTGACAAAGTTTTTTGGACTGAATCCTTGCAATACTAGCACTATGTGCAAGGGAACAAGAGGTGGCAGGTGCTTACACATGTATACATTCGAAACTATAATAAGTGGATTGCAAGGATTCAATCCCAAAATCAGACCCAAAATAACAATAATAATAAGTGGAATGAATTATTAGTATTGCAAGGATTCAGTAGTAAGAAGTGGACTAATAATTCATGTTATTTTGGGTCTGATTATGTAGTAAGAAGTGGATTACTTTTTTGGGTGATCAAATGGAAACTATATCATGAGTTTGCAAGGCATCCGTGTACGTCGACAAAGTTGTCATGCCTTTAAGCAATTTCCAAAGAGAAATTAGTAACGACATGAATTCGAAGTTAGCAAGATGCATACAGGTGTTTTGTTCTAATTGGTGAATAACACCACAAATATCTAGGTTATAAGTTTTGTCTTTTAAAATTATTCAGAATTTTTTGTTCTTTGTTTTTAAAAAATCAGTTACAAAAAGAAAAATAAGGACATCAACAAAGTACTATCTATGTAACTCTAGGCACGACAACTATTCAAAGAGTCGGTTTGAAAACAAAGAAACAAGACAAATTCAATTTTGCAAGGATTTTGTTGATTATTATATTTTCTAATAAGGTTTTGTTAATTATCGATGATGTTTGATTTAAGAAATTATTCGTTACATAAACTCTAACATTGTGAATTTAGTTTACGTATGATTCCTAGAAATCTAGAACCCATAATAAAATTGAAAACATAGAATGTATTTAGAAAATATAAAAATCCATTTACTTGTTCAATGAAGTATGATAAAACAATTTGTGATTTATCCCGTAGTCTTTGATCACGGGCGATTTACAAGAGAGTTAAAGATTTAAAGTGAGAGAGATGAGTTAAAGATTTATAGTTGGAGAGATGAAAAAACAAATTATTATTTTTTTTTGGTTAAATCATATCTGTTTGTTTGTATTCCTAAAATTAATGTGAGTGTTGTTTGAGTTGCCATTAAATTTTTTATTTGATGTTATTTTGTTGAGTTATTTCTAACTTATCACTTTTTTTTTCTTTATAGAATCTACTTGATTTTCTATTTTAACTAGAGTTTTTTTTTTGTCCAAAAAAAAAATCTAGAGTTTTATTTCTTATCTAGATTTAATAACAACCTCTTAATACTAGATTTTTTTTTGAAAGAGGCTAAACTTTATTAATGAGATAAAAATACAAGAAGGACTTGTACATATATACAGAGGCACAAAAGACACACCTCAAGGCACACACCTGCTACAAATAAACAACTAAACAAAGCACCTAAAGGCACACGCCCTACTGTCAAACACCAAACCAGCAGCAGGCATAACGCATAAAAACTACAGCAAAAACCCAGCAGCCGATATACTGTTGGCAAGCACCAGAGGGACACAGACAACCTGTGCATCATTTCAAAAGTTACTTGCTGCAGGTTCATGTCACAAGCAGATTTCATTGCCTCCAATAACACTTTAAAACACACAAATAATTAAGACTTTAGACCATTTAAAGTGTACTACAGTAATTTAGTCGACAAACACGATTCATACGGTATTTTAGCATATACTAATAGATTAATTGATCCACAAATTATCTACATCAGATATCTGTGAACCAAAACAGACCAACAACAATATCATCAGCGGTTCTTGTCCTAATTCTAGCATGATCCTCAGCTATATATTCTTTAGATGACAAATATCAAGCTTGTTTGTAGTGGAAATCATATATATTCTTACTTGAAGTCATTAATGAAAGGTAACAAATACAACTAAACTTTTTCTGAATTATAATAACTCACATGTCTGAATGCTGCTACAGATAGTCAATCACCATTTATCAATATCCTTGAGTCCATCAGTGCTATATTGTGCATATCGCTGAGATTAGGAAAATTATATCATCTTTCCAATCAAACTAAAAAGGAAGGGCATAATAAGATACAACCAAGAGCAATAAAGGAAAAAGGAAGTAACACACAAATAGCCTCAACACTAATACAAGCAGCAGCTGCAACAAACTAACAGCAAAACCATCAACATATTTTTAACACGATCGCGGATACAACATCTAATTCAAGCAGCTCCATTCTCAGATAGTAGACAATACAATATTTTAACATATATTGTCATTTCTCGCCGTCACTCCAATCTCATTTGCAGATTCTTGAGCCTCTTTGCAGCGTTAATGAATCCCCTAATGACCTGCAACTTGTCCAATTGCTTCACAAAAAAGAAACACAATTTCAGGCATAACTATCCCCTAAAGGAAAAATTGTACTCAGAAAGAAAAAGTACTTGAGCAGTTTTTATCATATACTCTTGAACCATAACCAAGCCAAATCAAATTAATCAATCATCACTGGTCCAAAAAACATATGGCTAAGCTGACTGCAAGTAGAAATTGATAACAATTTTTGCAGATCCGCACTCAACAGGATAGGGATTATGAGATACAAGTACAACCACAATGCCACAATATCAAACAGCTTATGCCACTATAAAGAATTAATTCAGACTGCCTTTCACAAATCTAGGAATATAATCATCCATTTCTTTGATTCTAAGGTAAAATTCAATTATGTAATTAGATAAAAATAAGCAAAATATATTACATAAGCAATAGTACTAAAAAAATGTTTTTATTCGGAATCAAAGTCTATATTCTCTACATAATCATCCTCGTTTATAGAAAAATCCAATAGATTTATAAATTTTCTTTAAGAAAAGCTTTTAATAATTCATCATTTAAAAAAAAAAGATAGTATAATAATATTGCAAATTTTCTAGCTTTAATATTATAGATTTTATTTCTAAAGATATAATAAAAGATACAAAACATAAAAATAAGATAAAAAAACAAAAAAGGTAAAAAAATTAAGTTAAAACAAATCTACGCATAAATATAGGAACAAAAACCACGTAAAAGATACGCATAAAAAAATAGTAATCGTTGGTTTCCCAACGACTTTACAAGGTTTGTTGCAAAAAACCATACTATTAGCGGCAACAATAATTATTGTTAGGATAAGTAATTTTTCCCAGCGACAACGTAGTTGCTGAGAAAAAAAAAAAACTTATAACAACAACTTAAATAAGTTGTTGTTATATGTATGTTTTTGTCATCAATTTAAATGTCGCTGCGAAAAAGTCGCTGCGAAAAATAATATTTCTTGTAGTGGCACCCGGTGCACGAGTTAGGAAAATTATTATGGAAATTTTCTTTTTGAAATTGTGCATTTAAGAGGCCGTTTGTTATAGCTTTTTTGAGAAAAAAAATCACTTACTATAAAAATAATCACTTTTAAAAATATTGCATCTGTTTGTTACAAATTTTTAAAATAATCAGAAACTAAATTTTAAGGCATCCAAGGCTTACATTATTTTAAGAAGAGCTTGTGTGTGACTGTGAGTCAAGTTCTTTCAATGTGATACATGTGCTTTCAAGCCATATTAATTTATATATGTTCAATGTGAAACCTAATTTTGTTGTTTGACGTGAGTTGCTGTAACTTAATGGCATGCTTTTAAATTTTACATTTATATGTGTTCATGTTTATAGTATTGTACATGACATGTGATTAGTTCTTATGTTACTTTCTTTTTAAATTCTTATCATAAACTTGGATCATTTTGGTGCTTGTACGTAGATAGTAGAAAAGCCCTCTGGATTTCATCAAGCTGGCTAGACACACTTATACATCAATTCAAAGGAAGCAGCTGAAGGTAAATATATAATGGTCTAAATGTTCAAATTTTTGGCTTTGAACAATTTCCAAATGTGTCTTGTTGTTAAAAGAATAGGAACTTTGGTAATAAGAAGTCAATCCATAAGTGGATAGGAACTTTGCTAAAAGAATAGGAAATTAGTTTGGTATTATTGTAGTGTGTTTTGAATTTTTCTAATAATATTTTGTATGGCTATTTTCAATGGGAACAAATTCAGATGCAAAGGTGATAGCACTATCTCCCAAGACCCTAATGGCAACAAACATATATATATTTGTGAGGTATGCAACAAAGGATTCCAAAGAGAGCAAAACCTACAACAACACATAACAGGACACAATTTGCTTTGGAAGCTTAATTAAGCAGAAGACATAAAAGAGCCTAAGAGAAAGCTTTAATTTATTTTTTATAGGAGATTTATTTTGTAATATTGACTTTGAAGAAAAAAGCATTAGTTAAAAGTCTTGTTTAATACTATGCTAAGTTAGTCTAGGTATAGATTTAATGTAATAGCCGACACTTAAAGCTTTAATTTGTTTTCTATAGGAGATTTATTTTCCGTATAATCTTTGATTAAACATATCTTTATAAGAATATAATTTACTAATGTATTTTGTTATATTTATGTTTGTGTGTGTATATATATATATATTACATGGGCTACAATTTTGTTTTATAAAAATATTGAAATTAGCAACCGAATTAGCAACCGATTTGTTTTAAAATTAAATAAAGTGGTCACTAAATCAGTTGCTAATAGCGTTGACAATGCGTCGAAAATTTGTCTCTAAACTGTTCTTTCAATTCAGTCTCTTAATTGGTTGCTGATATTGGTCGCTGATTCGGTCTCATAATTCAGTTGCTAATCGGTCGCTACAAAATTGGTTTCTAATTTGGTCACTACAGATCAGCGACCAGGGTTTTTGCTACTGATTTTAATTGGTTGCTATATTGGTCGCTAATTGAATTAGCAACCGATTTTGATGAAAATCAGTCGCTAAATCGGTTGCTAAACACATGTTTTCTAGTAGTGATCAGAAAACAGCTAAAAATGAGAAGCTACTAGTAACTTCTCAAATAATAGATTTTTTTAGAGGAGAGAGAGAGAAAAGAAATGTTAAAAGAAAAAAGGTGTTTTGTAATTAAAAAAATCACTTTTATATGTTGTATCCAAACAAACTAAAAATTATTTTAGTTAAAAAAGTGATTTTTATTACGACGAACAACATAAAGTAAATTCTACTTTTTTATAAATCTCTAAAAACTAATCTCTAAATTATTGAACATGAAAATCACTATTTTTTTTAATCTGTAACAATCAGGCTGAATGTTTTGAAAATGTAAAAAGTTATCTTATTAATATTGTTTTTATCTTTTATTGCTTTTTTTAGCATGCTTAACAAGTGCATCAGATATACTGTTTAGCATGACCCTTATTTTAACCATAGCTGGTCACCATGTATATATTCTCACCATGTATATATTCATGGGCAAATATTTTTCTCCTCATCTTAGGATTATAGGGAAATAATCTAAGAATATATATTTTTCTTAATATATTATAAAAATACCCTTACAGACGGATCTAGAACCAAAATCTCAATCACCATGATACATGATTATATGTGCAAAGTATACATCAATGACTAATCTTAACTTGAGAATCTTATTAGCGTCTTGATCTAACTAAATTTTCACTCATAATACAACATATATATATTTCCTCTCACTAATTATGAAAGGTTAGATTAGAAATAAAAAATAATAACGAATGGTTGGCATACAAGAAACACTACAAGAAATACTATGTCGCTGCCAAAAACACAAAGTTGCTGCAAAAAATATTTTTTGCAGCGAAAAAATTGTTGCTGCATGTCGCTGGCATAAGTGCCGTTGCGAAAAGTTTTGCAAGGATAATTAATGTCGTTGCCATAACTAGTGTTTTGCAGCAACAATTAATGTCGCTGGTATAAATAGTGTTTTTCAGCAACAATTAATGTCACTGCCATAACAAGTGTTTTTTGCAACAACTATTATTGTCGCTGGCAAGATATGTATTTTTCGTAGCGATTTTTTATTGATGCATACTGTTGGCATAAGTGCCGTTGCGAAAAGTTTTACAAGGACAATTAATTTCGCTGCCATAACTAGTATTTTGCAGCAACAATTAATCTCACTGGCAAAAAATGTGTTTTTCGCAGCGAAAAAGTTATTTTTGTCAACGATATAAATTATTGTTATATCTTTTATACCTCAACAACAAAAATTGTTGGAATAAATTAGATTTCCCAACTATAGATGTAATTGTATAGTTTTATTATTTTATAAAAAATTAACATCAATCACTTAATTTAAATTGGCATAACTATGCAAAAATAAATTCTTTTACATTGTAATGTTTTTAATCAAGAAACTTAAACACAAATTATTATAACTTTAAAATATAAAATATCATAAATTATCCTTGTCAACAACAAAATTGAAAGACAATAAAAATTAAAAATTATCTTGTGCTAATAAAAACAAGGCTAAATTGTACTTTTGACCCCTAAGTTTTATAAACTTGTGATTTTGCATCATATTGATTTGTCTGCATATCATAAATAAGTTCATCAAAGGAATGTGGAAGCTTTAGGTCGATCAGCTGAAATTTTCCTTGTCTTCACTTTGTTAAGGATCTTGAAAAAATCTCTAACCAGTCTCTGCAGCACCATTAATGTCATCATTACCACAAGAGTTTAGATATTTGTTTTCAACCAAAACATTATTGTATATTAATATGATATGATATGATATCTATACTAATATATAAAGGGGATACAAATTTTTGGGATGACTTTTTCAATATTCCTATTTTACCCTTAAAAAAAACTAAGTACAACTTCCACATAAAAATAGGTTTTCAGTTTTTTTATAGTAAAATTTTTTTTTTTTTTTTCTTCTTAATAAATAGCCACAACAAAAAAGGAGGTTAAATAGTTATCAATTAACTAAGTCCAATAAAAAAGGAGATTAAGTAGTTATTTATATTTGCACAATAGAGAATATTGATCACAACAAAAAAAATAAAATATCGATCACACAAACGGGCACGGCGGCTAGTGATAATAATAATAACATTATTTACCCTTGAATCATCAACCCTACCAAGAAGCTTCGGTTCTAACTGTTTGCCTAAACAATCTGGAGCACATACAAGGAATAAATTAGTGATCTAAAACAGGCACAAGTTGAACATCATAAAAAAGAAAAAGGCACTAGTAATTATCATATTATAATCCAAGTAACATAAAAAATAAACTAAAGACCGTTGACGTTTCAAAAATAGATAAATCAAAATCAGAGTCAAGCACAAACACAACCAAAATTGAAGTAATAAAAACAATTTAAACATGTCTCTTTAAATAAATAATTGTGTGTGATCACTATGAATGTTAATTTGGCTAAATATATTTAACTAAGTTTTGTTTTGTTTTTTTTTTTCTTCATTCTATTTTACATATATCTCTCAACAAACTATAAATAATTCAATTAAAAAATATTTACTAACAAAACATAAAAGTAGGAGCAAAAAAAAATTAATTTAAAAGAAATCAACTCATGAAAATAAGAACAGAAACTACGATAAAAAATACGTATGCATTAAAAATAGTAATTCAATCTAACAAATAACAACTTATATATAAAAAAAAGGTCATAACAAATTAAAAAGTAATAGAAAACCTAATAAAAAATATACGTGCTTTAAAAAAAAATATATATACGTGGGAAAACTATAACCCACAAGACAACATAAAATCAGTCCAAGAGCACGGGCCAACCACTTTCATAGCCAGAAGATCAAATAAACTCAACAAATAGTTTCTAGAAAAAAAAATAATAAATTCAATCTATATATTAAAATATTATAAACCCATAAAATACTAACAGAAAAACAATTTATGTATGATTCTTAGAAACAATAGTTATTGAATGGATTGTTAAAATAGAATACAATTTACGTATCAATTTTTATGTATTTTATTTTAACCAACTGCAAAACAGTTTACATAAAGTCTAATCTTGTGAATTTAGTTTACGTATGATTCGTAGAAATCCATAACTCATAAAAAAATTGAAAACATAGAATTTATTTAGAAAATATAGAAATCCACTTACTTGTGCAATGAAGTATTATAGAACAATTTGTGATTTAACCTTGAATCTTTGATCATAGGCAATTTGTGAGAGAGTTAAAGATTTAAAGTGAGAGAGATGAGTTAAAGATTTAAAGTGAGAGATGAAAAAACAGTGTTTATTTTTTAAAAAAATTTAATCTTATCTATTTATTTGTATTCCTAAAAGCGTGGTGATTGTTGTTTGAGTTGCCATTAAGGTTTTTATTGGATGTTATTTTGTTAAGTTATTTCTATCTTATAACTTTTTTTTTCTAGAATCTACTTGATTTTCTATTTTAACTAGAGTATTTGTTTTTCTAATTTTTTAGTAAAAAAAAAAAAAACTAGAGTTTTGTTTCTTATCTATTTGAAAGTTAAAGGTTTTTATTTTTTTTTTTAAAAAGAAGGTTTGTTTCTTGTTAAAATTCTATGAATAAGATGAGGGGTAATTTCAAAGACAAGCGTGATCTCTTTTTTTTTTCTTTATTATTATTAATTAAACAAATAATTCTTTTTTTCAATTATTATTGAGAGAAAAACAACTTATTGCTTGAACTTAGACCAAGTACAATGAGGGTGTTTAATGGGTGTTGACGGGCTGTTGAATGAAAATGGACCATTGGAGTAACATGTTGAATTTAAAGGGAAGATGAATCCAGTTAACATGTTTAATTGATGCGCAGGGGGACAGGTGGCAGCTTCTGATTGGATCAAGAGATTTTTACCTCATCTTATCTTTAAACTCAATTATTTCAATGCAAATTAAATTTTTTTTTTGTTCACCAAAATTCGTAATTTTTTTTCTCTATAAATAGAGACTTGGTTCATTTGATTTGGACACAGAAAAAAACACCAAATTTTTCACTATCTTAATCTTGTTTATCTTTCAATTAGTGTTTAATTTGAAGTTTTAGTCCTTTTTTTTGGTGTGAAATGGATCCCAATAACAATTTCAACACTCAAAAGTGGTGGGGTAGAGAAGGTGGTGGGGTAGGGTGTTGAATGAAAAAACTATTGGAGAGGGTAAAAATTGAATGGGGTGTTGAATTATTAGGTGGAAGAGAGAGAAGATGATGTGAAGTGTAAAAAGTGGAAAAGTAGGGTGTTGAATGTTTTTTGCCATTGTACATGGTCTTAAATTAGTTGTTAGTATCTACTTACAATATATTAAAAGAAACTACTATTAAAAATCCAAGTTTGTCCTTATTACTTTTAACGGTGTTCCAAGTTTTATGCCCGTAAATGTAATTTTAACTCTAAACTAATAAAAAAATATATAAAAAAAAAGGAAAGAAAGATAAGCATAAAAAAATCTTCCCATAAAAATAGCATCAGAAACCACATCTCTAAACAAACAAAAAAACACAACAAAAATAGGAAAAAAAAGAAGATAAGCATCAAATAAAACTTCCCATAAAAATTTAATTAAAATAAATTTACACATAAAAATACGAACAAAAAAAAATCCCTTACCAAAAAAAAAAATATGAACAAAAATCACTATAAAAGATACGCTTCAAAAATAGTAACTTTTGTTTTTAATGAAAAAATAGTAACTCAATCTAACATATAAAAACTTATATATAAAAAATAAAAATAGAATAACCTAATAAAAGAAGATACTTATTTATGAGCTTAAAAATAAAAGAACAGAAAAATAGAAACAAAAATATAATCGATCCGTTTGGATTGTCTTATTTATGAGTTTATGCGAAATAACTTATGCAAATAACTAAGTTTTTATGTATTATTATAAGTTTTTTGGTGGTTCATGAAAACAATTTATAAAGATATAATTTTTGTTAGTGAAAACTTATGAATTAAAATTCATAAAAAAAACTTATGAATTAACATAAAATTTTATTTAAAATTATAAATATAAACTGTTTTCATAAGCTTAAAAATAAGCCAAATTCAAACAGACTCAATATATTAAAAGGTATTACTACTAAAAATTCTAATTTGTCCTCATCAATTCTTAAAAATATTTCAAATCTTCTATTTCGTAAAAACAATTGTATTTTTTAATTTAATATATTATTATATAATAGTTAAATTCTACTCTATTTTTATTATAAAAAAATCTACTCAATTATTTTTTTTTTGACGGATACTCTATTTTTGTTTACTCTTATATAAAAAATACAGAAGAAATGCATTATTGATGAATATATATATTATAGTAATAATTACGGGGTAAATATTTGTCATTATACTTAAAACATCACGGGACAAGTGTTGATCAATAATTTTGTCAAAAAAAGAAAGTGTTGATCACTAATATATAAAAAATCATACACGGGACAATTGTTTTAATAAAAAAAATTTAATCGTACACGGGACAATTGCTTTAATAAAAAAAATTAATCATACACGGGATAATTTCTTTAATAAATTAATTTTAATCATACACGGGACAATTTCTTTAATTAAAAAAAATTAATCATACACGGGACAATTGCTTTAATAAAAAAAATTAAATCATACACGGTACAATTGCTTTAATAAAAAAAATTAATCGTATACGGAACAATTGCTTTAATAAAAAAAGAAATTGAATAGTAAATATTTTTTATTATTAATTATAATTTATTACACAAAAATCATACACGGGACAATTACTTTAATAAAAAAATAACTTAATTTAATATATTTTACAAAAAATACTAGAATAACATCATTCATAATTATTTAACAATAATTTATATATAAAAGTCCATAGACCCGTGCGAATGCACGGGTCTCAAAACTAGTTGTAAAAAAAAAGTTGATATATTATAAAAAAATCAATAAGTTAAATTTATTAAAATTAATACAGTATAATGTACTTCTACTAATCTACTAACAATATATTAAAAGGAACTACTATTAAAAAATCTAATTTGTCCTCTTCAATTATAATGATATTGCAAATCTTCTACCCTTAAATGTAATTTAACTTCTAAATATATAAAAAAAATAAAAAACATAAAAAAAAACATAATAATTTTAAGTTAAAACAAATCTACGCATAAAAATAGGAACAAAAATCACGATAAAAGATACGCATAAAAAATATTAATTGTGTTGTTTCCCAGCGACTTTACAAGGTTGTTGTAAAAAAACTATACTAATAGCGGCAATAGTAATTATTGATGGGATAAGTGATTTTTCCCAGCGATAATATAATTGTTGAGAAAAAAACTAACTTATAACAACAACTTAAATTAATTGCTGCTATATGTATATTTTTGTCAACAATTTGAAATCGCTGCAAAAAATCATATTTCTTGTAGTGAAATGAACTTTAATTTCATTCAAAAGTATTTGTGATATCTATTCTATGAGTTGAAGATACAAATATTCATCATTATACTTTGGAGACATTTAATAATTATCCTAACTTTAAATACTATTAAGGATTTCTTGCAACAACATAACAATTAAAAGCTATTTAATTGACATAAAGCAAGAAGTTTTTTATTATATAAAGTGATCGAACCATTTTATATCTTTTACTTGCAAAGGTGAAAAAATGGCTAAAACTATCAAGTTTGTTTATAATGTGATTCTTTTTGTTTTCCTATTTCTCGTTCTAACCTTTGGCGAAAGTAAGCTTATAGTCATAATTTTTTATGTATTTTATTCATGATAGTTTATTCTTTTCGATAATATTTTTTATTCGTATTTTATATTACAGATGAGTGTGTTCGTGATGACGATTGTATTATATTATATCCGAATAATACTCGTGGAACAATGGTGTGCTTTCATGGTACCTGTAAAACTCTACCGTAAGAAATATTTCTCTTTTATGTCTTTGCTTTTTCTTTGCTCATCATAATTTTGTTATCCTTAAATTTCTTACACTTTCATATATTTCTCCGATCTTGCAATTTCTTTGATAGCCTTAAAAATATGTTAAACATTTTTCTTTAATTTAATATATATTTGAAGCTTAAAAAAATAAATAATATCTTAACAAAAAGGTGTATGCATATCTCGTGGATACTTTTTTTTTTAACAGCAAATATATTATTAATCAGATCTCTGTAGAAGACGAACAGAGACCAGTATAAAAGAAAATGCATAAAAGAAGTATCGTATATAAGCGGAACACCGAAAATAACCACAAAAAAAAATACGTCCAAACCCTAAGGAAGACACCAATCCGATCCAAAAAGTTGCCACTACTATATGAAACCCAAAAACAAAATATAAGGTTATATATACTGAAATACTTACAAAAAAACACCATGGCCATTTAAAAGACAAGGGTAAATAGTATTTTTCGTCCTTGTAAAATTGACGAATATGGAAAACCGTTGCGTAAAGGTTTTGGCAACGGTTTGGGTGCTTTAAACAACGGTTTTATGGCGTTGCCGAAAGCGTAAAATGCTGTTGTGTTAGTCCCTCATTTGATCTGTTAGCAAAAATCACATAAGTGACTCAATAGTGAATCATTTAAAATAAAAAATTAAATAAAAAAAGAAAAACATTAATTCATCTTCTTCCTTCTTGCTCTTGTGATGAGTTGACTCATTATTAAGTGTTTATTTGAATTCGCGCCCAGTCATGAGAATGTTCTTGGATGATTCTTGAAATCCCGACATTCACTTTTGTTTAAATGATATATAAAAGATAAATTTTTGTTTGAAAATCCTTCTTAAATCACTCAAAAGCACTTGTTAATTATATCACAATATGATAAAAAGTTAATTAAAATATGATCATTGAAATTGTTATGCTTACAACATCAATTAGAAATTTTTCCTCAAAGTTCCTATCCATTGCAATTGTTATTTCACTTTATATAGTTTGAAACTTATCTCATACCATGTTTTCTACGTGTTTCTCTTTTATATTAATTATATGCAGCCCACCGTACAAACGAGTATCCACGGAATAAAGGGAGAATTATTCTCTCCTCTAAGATATACAGTATATGGTGTTTTCTTTATAGTCTGTTAGATTGAAATTCTATGTTTAAATTTGATTGTAACTTGAAAGGCTCTGATATTGTGACATTAATGCTGGGTTTAATAATATGGTACGTTTTGACTTATTTTGTTGAATTATGTGAAAATATTGAAAATGCTAAAGAGTATTCCCAGTACGCTAGTTAAAAACATAAATAAGAAAATTTTGTGTTAAAATTCGTACATACAATACATTGAAAGTGTAAAATGTTGTCTTTATCAACAATAACTTTGTGTTTTATTTCTACTTTTTTTGCTATGCTTAACAAGTGCACCGGGTGCACTGTTTAGCATGACCCTTATTATATATGAGTACAATTGTAAGACTCTATGAAGTGAATATATTTTATATATTTTATTATATATGTATTTTATTTTATATAGAAAATTATTATTTGTTAGTTTCATTTCGTCGTTTCATGTATTTATGTATTTGATATGTAAAATTGTCCTAATAACCATTGGGATATATGAAATTTATGACCTCTAGGGCTATAAATTTGACTCTTTGCTCAATGTAAAAATCATCCTTAATATTGGTCTTATAGTTCTTCCCAAAGTTCGAGCAATTTTATTCCATGTTTTCTTTACTTTCTTGTCATTAGTTATTAATTTTATTTTATATGTAGGTGCTCACCATGCATTAATGTTCATGTGTGAATATTTTTCTCTTCATCTTAGAATTATGGGAAGTAATCTAAAAATAAATTTCTCATAATATATTAGAAAAATTAGTACTAGAGAGAATTATTTTAGCTTGAAGAGGTTGTGAATGTGTGATGTGTGGGTAATTTGCATACGGTTCCAATAAGGTGCCCATATATGACAATATACACTAGTTCACAACAGATGAGGTAGGAAATTAAATTTAATAATAGTACTTAAGATTACTAGATTAGAAGAGCTTGAATTGTTGTTATGCAACAATATTATTATTGTTGAAATTTGGACCAAAGAAAAGGTAGTCAGCACCGTTTGAATGAATTAGAGAATTTCTTTGTTAAAAAATAGGGTTAATAGGCTTTTACCCCTGCAAAGTAGGCGAATTTTACGTTACCCCCCTGTATTTTTTTTTCTTGAGATTACCCCCTGCAAAATTTATTTTTTTGATTTACCCCCTTTTTGCTGACGTGGCAGGCAAAAGTAAACTGCTCGAGTACAGCAAAGTTCACTGCCACGTCAGCAAAAAACTTGACTTTTTGCCTGCCACGTCAACAAAAAGGGGTAAATCAAAAAAATAAATTTTGCAGGGGGGTAATCTTAAGAAAAAAAATTACAGGGGGGTAAAAGCCTATTAACCAAAAAAAAAGCTAAAGTTGTTCATGTGAGAAGTTATAACTCATTCGTCGATTTTCGTCGAAATATCTCTCGCACCGCAAATCATTTTCCATAAGGAAAATACCTAGAGAATTGAAGCTACTTGAAGAAAAAGTAAAAGTTGAAGAAATTACACAAAAATGAGAAAAATATGAATAATGAGAGCTCCGGGCACATCGTGCCACAATGGGAGGATATATATGAAGAAAATATGTGCAAAATTAAAATTTAATTTGAAAAAAATATACAGCACACATCGTGCTACGATGGAAATTAGTGAACCATCGTACCACAATAGCCTCCATCATGTCACAATGGCACGTAAAATTCAAGCTAAAAAAACTCTATAAATAGAGTCTTTCACCATCACAATTATTCATTTATCCAAGAAACAACACACTGAAAAATCAACTCAAGGAGGAGCACCAAGGGAGAGCAAGGAGCTCTCAAGGGAAAACAATCTGCCACCATTGGCAGTGGCGAATCTATAAATTTTTGTTAGTGGGGACTAAAAAATTGTATATATATTTTGACTAAAGAAATACAAGCTTTTATAAAATACACAATTATAGTAACAACAAAAAAAACTTAAAACATAAACGCTTATATAAATTGTAATATTCCTCTACGAGGTTTCCTATTCTATGATATTTTCACTACCAACATTGTAGAATTTGCTACTATCTTTTGCTTAATGATCATTTAAGAGAAGTAAAATCAAGAGAAATAGACAAAAATAATTAGGAGAGAAGAAGAAATTTATATTTCGATGAATTAAAAGAAAAAAAGTACATTTAAGAGAGAAAGTGTATGAAAATTGCAAAGTTGAAGTAGTAAAAAATTAAAAAATAGGAAGATAGATTTGTTGTGAATAAATAACAGATCTAATCATGGGAGCTTAAAAAAGTAATAATATTAATATTAAAAGAAAATTATTTATTTTTGGTGGGGGCTTGAGCCCCCAATAGGATGCACTTGCATCCGCCCCCGACAATGGATAACTTACTTCACAATGCAACAAGGTGAAGTAGGTTAATTCTTTTATAATTACTTGAGACATGTAATTGGTTTAAAAAATATTATATTATTTACAATTAAGTTTATATCAACTATAGAATCTCATATACTGTCCATTTTAAATGGAATCTCATGTTATAACTAAATTTTATTTAACCACAAGATTCGAACACAAAACCTTCAAGTGTGGGTCAATTTCACTCATACCAATATAATACAACATTAGTTTTCCTCTCACTACTATGAAAGGTTAATTAAAAATAAAAAATAATAACGAATGGTTAGAAAACAAGAATAAACTCTAATTTCAATTAAAATTATTTTGTGAGATCTATTTAATGAGTTGAAGGGACAAATTATATTCATCATTATACTAACGTAAATAAAGAAGTTTTTTACTATATAAAGTGATGAAACCATTTAATATATTTTACTTGCAAAGGTGAAAAAATGGCTAAAACTTTCATGTTAGTTTATAATGTGATTCTTTTTGTTTTCATATTTCTCGTTCTAACCTTTGGTGAAAGTAAGCAGCTCATCCTTATAATTTTTTTGTTTACTTTATTCACAATATTTCACTCATTTTAGTAATATTTCTTTATTTGTATTTTACATAACAGGAGAAGAATGTGTTCGTGATTCCGATTGTATTACATTATATCCGTTTAAACATAGTGAATCAATGGTGTGCTTTTATGGTACCTGTAAACCTCTATGGTAAGAAATATTTCTTTGATGGCCTTAAAAACATGTTAAACAATATATATATATATATATATATATATATATATATATATATATGGAAAATTCTAATTTTTAATATGGACCATTTTTTTGAGTGGTTTATGGTGGACCAGTCATGAATAATTTTATAACAAATACGAATTTTACAAAATCTACCGTTGGATTGAAAGTGTATATTATATAGGTCATCCATCCGTAAAAAAATTTAGAAAAATTGAAAATCATTTAATATGTTATTGAGACCTATCAAGCTTAACGGTATTAATTTTTTTCCATAAATCGTTAATTTTAACGGATCTCAATAACGTATCAAGTTATTTTCAATTTTAAAAAAAAAAAAAATTATGAATGATATATATGATATAAACTTTTAATCCAACAATTAATTATCTTATTATTAAGAAAGGACAATTATGCTGGACGCCAACATTGACACATCCTAGTAAGTGACTTAAGTATACATATTAATATTATATGATTTTAAAATTTGAATTTCCAACCGGCCGTTAAGTAAATGAATATTTCAAAACATATATTTTAAATCTTAACAAAAAGGTGTTTGCATATAAGCTACTAGCTAGGAAGACGCCAAAATCATTGAATTTACATTTAATTTGAATTGAAGTAAATCTGTAAATTTGAACAAAATAAACACCATACTAAAGTGGAAAATAAAAATAAACACTATATTAAAATAGAAAAATAACACAAATACCGTTCTAAGATGGAACGTAAAACAAGCAACTTCGTACTACGATGAAAAATCATGAAGAAAAAAGCTATAAAAAAACCTAAAAATATTTGAAAATCACTAAATAAATAAAAAGAAATAAAAGCAATCAAGAGAGAAGTGATCACGAGAAAAAAAGAATTATCCAAAATCTTCCTTCTTTAATAGATGAACAAGGAAAGAAACAAAGAGAAATTTGGGTTATCATGACTCATGAGAGTGAGGGCTAATCGTTAGAGGAGAACGTACTGTACGTGTGTAGAACACATTCTCAAACTCAAAAATCAAATTGAAGGCCTTTAATGTGATATTTGTATACTAATTCATCATGTATGCATTTGAGGTTTGGTCCTAACGTGATCTGTAGTATAACTATCATTCATCTATTTTTGTAACATTTTAAAATCAATTTCAGCAAAAACAAAAGTTTATTTTCTATATTACATGGCCACATGCCCACGTCTAATCTAAATGCACTATAACTATCATGCACATTTAGATGGGCATGTGGCCATGTACAATTAATAAGTTTCCATATCTTTATGATTTTTTTTCTTTGATCCTCTTGTTCTCAGGAAAGGGAGGCCTCGATAATCAGAGTTCGACTATGAAGTAAGTAAAATATGATAAAAAGTTGTTTTCAATAAGAATCAAATCTGAGTTCTTTTGAATAATTCGTTCTAAGAAATTTATTAATCACTTGAGTTCAATATTTTAGTTTTATGATTTTTTATTCAGGCACAATACAATTTTATTTATTTTTTACAAATTTAGGCACAATACACTTGTTTTGCTGAAATACTCGTTTATAATTTTCACATGTAGTATACATATGCAGTTGTAGGACTTGATTAGATAGCTAGCTACATTTGTAAAATTCATCCTAATCCTAATTGTATAAAGTATAGATAAGTTTGTACACGCTATAAATAGCTATAGAGAGTTGATTATTGTGAGCTCCTTTGTAATAATCAATGTAGATCTTCATCCTAATAGTTGATTAATGTAGAAAAATAGACGGATTAAATTATGGATAACTCTATGGTATATATAGGGATGACAAAAGAATTTGTACATGCAGATAAAATCTGCCACGGGTATGGGGTGTATAATTCAATGGATATTTGCAGATTAAATAAATGGATAATTTAGCATGTGAGTGAAAGAAATAAATAACTTGGATGCATGGAATAGGACCCGTAGAGTTTGTTTACTCATATATATGGCTGGAAATAAATTGAATTGAGTCAAATTTAAGTATTTGACCGAGCTCGGCTCGCTAAGAATTGGTTCAGCTTATTAAAACTCGGGTCGAGCTTGACACAAACTCTTTTTTTTAGCTCGACTCATTTAAAATTCATAAATAGTTCAATTCAACTCGTTAGATTCAATTCATTTTCAGCTCGAAACTCAACTCCAAAGTTTGATGCAAATTTTTTTTCTTGCTCGACATTTGAGTTGACAAACAAATTAGGTTCATTAGCTCAAACCACATAACTCTAAAATAAAAAATAAATAAATTTAAGATGCATAATTAAATTGAAATTAATACAATTTTTAACGAGAATTCACATGAGTGTGTCTTAATTTTTAATTAAGTACCTAAATGTATAAAATTAATTATATAAATTTGTAAAATCAAATCTGTAAATTTAAAAATTTGAAATGTTATATATAAACGAGTCAGCTCGTGAATCTGACGAGAAGACTATATATATAGCTCAAATTTAGCTCATTTTATTAACGAATTTAATTTTCAGCTTAAATTCGATTCATTTGGTTCATAAATCTAGTTCAACAAACTAACTATTGAATCGAATCTCAAACTATATTTGAGTTGGTTTGGTTCATCGTATTGAACTTTGAAGGTTATACTTTAAGTTATACGGTCTAATTTTATAATAATGAACTTTGACTTTGTTTGTCAAAAATAACAGATAACTAATTGAATTTATATTATTGGGTAAAATTAGCAATTGACGTAACATATGACATAAAAGAATATGTTTTAGTGATGTAATAGGGGGAAATTAGAATAAGCTATAATAAGTTATAAGCTAATTGAATTAACTTATCAAAATAAATTATAAGCTAAAATTAGAATAAAATCATTGTTTTGACACAAGTTATATCATTTTAAGTTATATAGTCTAATTTTATAAATAAACTATAACCTCATAAAAAAATTACTAGATAGATTTTTTTTGCTTTACATTGACTTATATTTTTATTAAAAAAAAATTGTGGCCCTCCCACATAATTTTTCCTGGTTCCGCCACTGCTTTGATGTTAATTAAGACATATACTTATAAAGTTGGAAAGCCATAACTAACATCTAGCAATATCATAAAATTGAACGAGTGATGTACTTAAATTTACCTCGTAGGTTTTGTTCTTCTTTAAATCACCATGTCCTTTTAGTATACTTTTCTTGTGTTTGAGTTATTGGTATGCATGAGAAGTGCATGAACATTCCATTTGATATAAATATTTGTACAATTATATACACCTTAGATGGTTTTGTGTTTCGAATATATTTTTGTGTGTTTGTTTCTATCCACTGCAATTGTTATTTCACTTTATATTGTTTGGAACTTATCTCACTCTATATTATCTTTGTGTTTCTCTTTTATGAATTATATGCAGCATGCCATACAATACAATTGAGTAGTAATATCAAGGTGTTTGTCCACAAGAATAAAGTGGAGGGTTATATAATTCTCTTGTCTAAGATAAGGTGTTCGTTAAAATTTGTAAGATTATTTTTAAATTTGGTTGTAAGGCTCGGATCGATATTGTAACATTAGAGTCGGGTTTAATAATAGGGTCATGCTTTATTTTGTTGGATCTTGAGAAAATAGGATGTGTTATTTTATTATGATTACATTTATAAGACTCTATGAAGTCAATATATTTTATTTTAAATTATGATTTATTATGAGTACATGTAAGACTCTATGAAGTCAGTGCATTTTTTTTATTTTAAAATTACGACATATTGAATTCTTATTTGTGGTGAAGATGTGATATTCATACAATATGAACATAGGTACGTATTTTTTATCACCATTTTTAATTGTATTTTATTTTGTTTTTACTACTCTTGTATAAAAAGGATACTTGTTTCTTTTTGTTAGTTAGGAATAAATCTAGTGAATATATATATATATATATATGAAGAAAAGAATGAGTTTGCCAAGTGCTAAAGACGTAGCAAACATCCGATAATGTTCTATGTCCACGTGGTATGGTGGTGCTACAGTCATAACAATTGAAAAATTAGAAAGTATCCATGCATGTTCATGTGTGCGTATTTTTCTCTTTATCTTAGGATTATGTAAAGTAAACTAATTAAGAGTATATTTTCCACAATATATTTTTTAAAAAATACCCTTACAAACGGGTCTAGGATCAAAACCTCAATCACCATGACACATGTACAAAGAATCCATCATTTATCTATGATTAATCTCAACCAAAGAATCTTATTGGTCATTTTAAATAGAATCTCATGTTCCAACTAAATTTTATTTCATTACAAAATTCGAACACGATACCTTCCTCTCAGGCCAACATAATATAATGTTAGTTTTCCTCTCACTATTATGAAAAGTTATATAAGAAATAAGTAATAAAATGAATGTTTGGCAAACAAGAATAAACTCTAATTTCAATCAAAATTATTTTTGCGAGATCTATTCTATGAGCTAAAGGGACAAATATTCATCATCGTTTATTATAGAGACATTTAATAATTATTCTAACTTTAAAGAAGGATATCTCACAACAACATAATGATTAAAATCTACTTAATTGATGTAAAGCAAGAAGTTTTTTACTATATAAAGTGATAAAACCATTTTAGATTTTTTACTTGCAAAGTTGAAAAATGGCTAAAATTCTCATGTTTGTTTATAATGTGATTCTTTTTGTTTTCATATTTCTCGTTCTAGCCTTTATTAAAAATAAGCCCCTTGCTGGTAAAAGTAAGTTCCTTATAATTTTTTGTTCATTTTGTTCACAATATATCACTCATTTTAATGATATTTCTTTATTTCGTATTTTACATAACAGGAGAATGTGTTCTTGATTCCGATTGTGATGCGTTATATCCGGATAATCGTCGTGGATCAATGAGGTGCTTTGATGGTATCTGTAAAAAACTCTATTGTAAGAAATATTTCTTCGATAGTCTTAAAAAAATGTTAAACATTGTATATATTATATTTTATTATTATTATTATTATTAAAAAAGGTCAATTATCCTCGACGCCAACATCAACACATCCAAGTAACTAATTAACAAAAGTATACGTATATAATTGCTTTCTGTACGGAAAGGACAGAGAATTTTAAAATTTGAATTCCCTTGCGGTAAGTAAATGAATACTTCAAAAACATATATATTATATCTTAACAAAAAGGTGTTTGCATAAAAATTATTAGGTTTAGTGTAGTGGTGAGACGTTTATGTAGTATATATATTAGAGGTTCTATACATCAACTTTATTATAAAAAAAAAAAAGCTTTTTGCATATATCGTGCATATTGCCGTGTACATGAAGAGAAAAACCAAATATTTTACCATAAAAAAAAGAAATTATAGCCACTATATAGACTAGTTGAAAAAAAAAAGGGTAAACAACTTAAAAAAAACACTATGATCATAGGAAGACTAAGTTTAGTTGCAAAAGTGTTGAAGGAAGTTAAAATTGAAAGCTTTTTCTCCTTAAATCTTTCTGAGATTATATTTTAAATATAATCATGTATTTTCTTTTATTTGATATGAACAATTTTAATTTTTTTCATTAAATTTGCACTTAATTTGGATTGAAGTAAATTTGTAAATTTGAACAAAATAAACAATGTATTAAGACGGTAAATCAAAACAAATATCATACTAAAAATCGAAAATCAACACAAACACCATACAAACAACTTCGCACTATGATGGAAAATCACAAAGAATAAAAATTAAATAAAAATTTAAAATGTGTAAAAAAAACTCTTATTTAAACAAAAATAAATAAAAACAATCAAAAGAGTAGTAATTCTGAATTAAAAATGATCCCAAATCATTCCACTCTAATGGATCAACAATAAAAGGAGCAAAGAGAAATTACGGTTATCATAACTCGTGAAGTGACCGCTAATCCTTTATGGTTTGTTTGGTTGAGAAGAGAAAGTGAGAAGAGAGAAAGAGGTGAGAGATAAGGTGGATTTGATGTATTGTTTGGTACAAGAGAAAAAGAAGATAAATAGAAGAGAAAGAAGTGTTATTATTTTATAAAATTACCAATATGCCCTTAATTTTTATAAGAACATTCAATTTTATATAAATTTGATTTCCAACGAAAAGTAATTTACATTTCCTTATTTAAATTTTATAAAATTAATTAATCAAATAATCAAATTATTTAGTTTAATTTTTTAATAATTTAATTTAACTAACTAGAGAATTAATATTTTGTTCGGTTCCCCGTTTACACAAATCTCTGGATTATTTTATTAAAAAAATCTCTGGATTATTTATTTGATTCAAGCATAAATCTGCGGGTTTCCAAATTTCCTTCAAGTCTCACCCAAGCAAACCCGACCAGATTTAGTTTTTTGTTGCCACCCACAAAACAAATTGCAGGATTCGATATGTATATCTTTCCTAAATTTATTTTATTGGTTACAAATTACATAAATGATACAAGATATGCGATACTAAGTGTTAACATAAAGCCAACACCTCCATCACCTTGTAGTGGCTTCCATGGCATGATTTGAGTTGTTTTTTTTTTTTTCATCAAAAGGATGATTTTTAGTTGACTCTTTGCCATGATAAAGCAACAAACACAAGGGTATAGTTGGAAAATGAAAAAATATGGGTCTTCTTTCCAGCTTTCTTCGCTTATTAGGAGAGAAACAAAAAGTTGGTGGGACCCACAGATTTTTGTTCTCTCTTCTGTGTTTCTTTGCTCTGCCAAACAGGAGAGTTGGTCATTTCTCTTATGTTTCTCTTCCCTTAACTTCTCTCGCATCAAAATCTGCTGTTCCAAACACAGTGTTAATTACGTGTGTAGTGTAGAATACATTCTCAAACTCAAAAATCTAATTGAAGTCCTTTTATAATTAATGTGATATTTGTATTTATTTTTTTTGGTTCAAGGTGATATTTGTATATTAATTGATCATGTATGCATTTGAGTATTGGTCCTAACGTGATCTGTACAACTATCATTTATCTATTTTTGTAACATTTTTAAATCAATTCCAGCAACAAACAAAAAAAATGTTTATTTTCTATATTAGTCATAGCCCATTTAGGTTAATTAGATGTGTCCATGTACAATCAACATTTTTATATCTTTTGTGATTTTTTTTTCTTTAATCCTCTTGTTCTCAGGAAAAGGAGGCTTCGGTAATTAAAGTTTGGCTACAAGGTAAGTAAAGTCTGATATAAAATTATTTTCAGCAAGAATAACATTTAGGTTCTTCTAAACAATTTGTTTTAAAGAAGTTCATTAATTACTTGAGTCTAATATCTTAATTTTTTAAATTTTTTATTTAGGCACAATACAATTGTTTCCCTGAAATACTCACTTATAACTTTCAAATATAGTATATATATGCAGTTGTAAAGACTTGATTATATTAGATAGCTACATTTGTAAAATTCATCCTAATTGTACAAAGTATTTCCATTTGATATAAATATTTGTGCAATTATATACACCTTAGATGGTTTTGTATTTCGAATATATTTTTGTGTGTTTGTTTCTATCCACTGCAATTGTTATTTCACTTTATATTGTTTGGAACTTATCTCACCCAATATTATCTTTGTGTTTCTCTTTTATGAATTATATGCAGCTTGTCATACAATACAACTGAGTAGTAATTAATATCAAGGTGCACGTTTGTCCACAAGAATAAAGTGGAGGGTAATTATATAATTCTCTTGTCTAAGATAAGGTGTTCGTTAAACTTTCTCATGGTTGTGGTTTAGTGGGAGGCATGTCCGAAATTCTAGTATTCCTTTCTCCGATTGGTGTAATGATCCCTTGAGTTTTATTTTTAATTCCTAATGTCTGCTCCTTTATTGTAAGGGATTGAGTACCCCTTGTACTCCCTTATAATATAATTTATTTATCAAAAAAAAAAGGTGTTCGTTAAAATTTGTAAGATTATTTTTTATTTTTAAATTTGGTTGTTAGGCACGGATCGATAATGTAACATCAGAGTCGGATTTAATAATAGGGTCATGATTTATTTTGTTGGATCTTGAGAAAATAGGATGTGTGTTATTTTATTACATGAGTACATTTGTAAGACTCTATGAAGTCAAATGCATTTTTTCTTTTTAAATAACGACATATTATATTGAATTCTTATTTGTGGTGAAGATGTGATATATTCATACAATATGAACATATAGGTATTTTTTATCACCATTTTTAATTGTTTTTTATTTTGTTTTTACTACTCTTTTATAAAAAGAATACCTATTTTTTATTTTGTTACTTTTTGTTAGTTAGGAATAAATCTTGTGAATATGAAGAAAAGAAAGAGTTTGATGCATATTATATATGGTGCCTTAAAGTCTAAGACTTGATTTGTGGTAGTAGAGATCATCTCTTAATGTTGGAATAGTGGAAAAGGGGATTAAATTATTTTTTAGCTTATGCAATATAAATTAGTTTTTATGTTATTTTATAAGTTTACACTAATAAATTTTTTTTTTTCTAAGTTATTTTATCATAAACTATCTTGACAAACTTATAATAATATATAAAAGGTCGAAAAAGGTCGAAAGCCAAAATGCTGGGCTCGTAGCCAAGTGCTAGTCGTAGCAAACATCCGATAATGCTCTATGTCCACGTCGTATGGTGCTACAGTCATAACAATTGAAAAATTAGAAAGTATCCAAGCTTGTTCATGTGTGCATATTTTTCTTGTCTTTAGTTTATTGTTTTCATTTTATTTTTAGCTGCTCACCACGTATGTTCATGTATACGTATTTTTCTCTTCATCTTAGGATTATGTAAAGTATACTAAGAATATAGCTTCCATAATATATATTTTTTTAAAAAAAATACCCTTATTTTAAAATTATTTTATTATTATTATTATTATTATTAATTACTAATAATAATATTTAGAGCACATTTAAGTTGTTGTACAACTACACTAGCGGTTTCTATAATCCTAACTACTAGGAGCAGGCCCGGACCAGAGCAAGTGCAAGCAGACTTATAGTTCTGGGCCTCAAATTTTAGAGGGCCTCAATTTTTTTATTTTCAAATTCATGATATAAAGTATTGCTTAAGTAGTTGTGCGAAGTCAAATATTCATCAAATGCAGAATAGCCTGGTGGCCTCGATCTTGTCTAAAGTGCTTGTACACTTGGGGGTGGCGTGTTCAATCCCCCTTGAGACCATTTTTTTTCAATTTATTTAGGACATTATTGAGACAACATAAAATTAAAAAATATTGAAATAAATTTAATAGAGTAATATGTATAGAACAAAATTACACAAATTATTTTAAAAATTGTTTCCTTTTAAGTTGTAATTTTTATTAAAAAAACTATCAATATTTAATGATTTTTTTACAGGAACTATCAATATTTAATGATATTAACTTGAAATATATTTTGTTAGTATTGATTAGAATATGATTATTTTTTATATTATTGGTATTATTAACATTTTAAATAAAATATTTCATTTTTTTAATTAAAAATAGTCGTTTTATTAAATTTATTTTACATTTAAAGGGCCTCATTTCTTATTTGTTTGGGACCTTCAAATATTCAGGGACGGCCCTGACTAGGAGTAATGGTTTGGCCACGCGAATCAACTTGGTTTTCATAAGGGTGTTATGTGAAGTGTACATATAATTAAGAGTATGAGGTTTGAAACAAAATAGGACACAAATATATTATACTAAAATCATATATACTTATAATACTAAGTTCCCTTAAGCATCCAAAAGTAGTTCTTTGAGACTTTGCTAATTCACGTACAGTACTAGCAAGAAGTGAATGTTGTATTCTGGAGAGTATTAGTGAAGCGCCGCGATAAACGCCCGAGCGTACAAACGCTCGGAATGACACAGAGTCGCCACCGAACTTTATTTATTCCCGAAGGAAAAGGAAAATATCGATAAAACCTTGAAAGCAACGGAAAGATGGTCATCGCAACCATTTCTGGGTTAAAAAGTGTCTTGAAATTATTTGCATGCTTTTTATTTAATATTAAAGTATTTACAAAGGGGAAAAAATTAGTTTTTTATTATTGTGCTTGACGGTTGTTGGATCCCGCTCCTACGTATCCTCTAGTGCAATGGAGAAATCAAAGCTACGTAGTTCTTTGTAAAAAAAGTTTGTATGTTGATTAATTTTATTTATAAAAAATTTGGTCGCGCTTGGGCGAGAAAAATTTTGCCTGATTGAAAAAGAGTCGGACTCGCGCTTGGGCGGTGATATCCGCTTAAGAAAAAAAGTTAAACGCACATGGGTGCAAAAAGATTAGTTTGATGTGTTGAATCTATTATTATTTTATGTTTAAAAAAAAATATTTTTAGGTGTGGAAGACGAACAACCGGTAGGCAAAGTGTAACACTAAGCGTCGATTGTTCGAGAGATGAACGGATGCACATCCGCCGGTCTCCTTTTTAATCCACATTTATTATAAGAAAAGAAAAGTTTTTAACTCATAAGAAAAAAAAAATGCTTGGTTTTAAAGTACTTATTTTTTTTACTTGTTTTCTTGTTAAAAATAAACTTATGGAGTGCAAATAAATAGGTCTAACCCATGACAAAGTATTCAGCCCAAACAATTAACAAAAGTAATAAGTAAATAAATAAATAAACCAAAAAAAGTAAAAAAAAAACACGATGAAACAAATTGAAAAGCTGGAAACAGAGCAAACAAACACGTTTCTGCGTGAGAGAGAAAAAAAAAGCGCTTCACCGAGAGAGAGATAGCGGCGAGGGAGAGACGGCCGGTGGTCGGAGATCGAGGTGGCAGTTGGACGGCGGCGGAATCAAACTCCTTCCTTCCTCTGTTTCTTCTTCTCGATCTATTCTGTTCCTATGGTTTTATATTGATTTGTTCTTTGATTTTGAGATGGTGATAAATGAAAGATGATTTTTGTTCTGTTCCTCTATAATTTTTTTGAGTTTGAGGGTAGTTAGAAAATAGTGGATGGTGGTGATGGATGATTTGTTGTGTTTGTGGTGGTTTATTGATAATTTTTTAGTGACTGAAGATTTGTAGTGAAGGGTTGGAGATGAATGAATTTCTAAAGTTTCTACATCTTTGCTACTGCTCTCTGTTTTTTCTCAAATTTTCTTCCCCTTCTTTGTTCTGATTTTTTGCTCTAATTTATAGAGTTTATTGATGAAGGTTTATAACCATGAGATAAAATTGAGTTTGGATAGTTGAATGCTTTGGCAGAAAAAATAGATTTTCTAAGATTAAAGGAGAATGAAGTGATTGGAGCTTTTGGATTGCTTGCATTGTTAGTGAAGATTCATGCCATTTTATGGGAAAAGTTTAAAAAAAGCAAGAAACTTAAAACATGGGGAAAGGGGCGCAGCACAGGGCTGCTGTTGTTGTTGCTGCGTGTTGTTCCTCTTCTTTTCCTACTTTTTTTGGTTTTTTTGTTATATAATAATAATAATAATAATAATAATAATAATAATAATAATAATAATAATAAAAAGAAAAAAAAAAAAAAAAAAAAAGGTGAGGAGAAGGGGAGGAGGAGCACGTGATGTACTCTCCTTTTTTTATTTATTTTTAATTTATTAATTGATTATAACATTGACTAATGATAAAAAGAAAAAGGATAGGTTCAACACTAGTAGCTTAACAAATTAACTTTAATTTAGATTTTTTTAATAAAATAAAGATACAAAAAGTAAAAACTTATGCAATTTGATATTTTTGGAAATAAATGTATATTTTTTTGGATTTTATGAAAAAATTAAAAAGGTAACAAATTATGTGCAATAAAACTAAACAAAATTAAAAATTCACGAAATGATTAAAAATACACGAAATTACAAAAATTGAAATTCTGCTACTTTTCAAAAATTAAAACAAGACAAATCGAAAGCGGAGAAAAAGTTGGGACAAAATTGGGGTGCTACAATTAGTTATGAGAACAACTGTACCGGATAATTTACCCGTGGTAACGAAATACTCTTAAGTCAAGTACATTTGCATGCCTTAGTCAAGAATTTGATAAGTTCTTTTAATTCTATAATTTATTTTATTATGTATCATAATTATTTGTTCCAATATACATTTGATATATTCAATTGAGATATTTCTATGTCATATTTTTCCAACAATTTTAAATAGGGTCTCCTGTTCCAACTAAATTTTATTTCATCACAAAATTCGAACATAGGACCTTCAAGCGAGGCATTCTTCTATGGGAATAACCACAAATCAAATTTATTTAGGCACACACACATAAATTTAACAAATTAAAAGAAAAATAAAATAGTCACATTAATCAATATCATTTTAATTCTTTTTCTTTAATTTTTTTTATTATTTATGTGAGTGTGCCTAACAATGAGGTGTTGTGATTGTGCCTAGGTTAAACTTTCTCCCTTGAAGATATGTGGGTTGATTTCCTCTGATACCATCATAATATAATGTTAGTTTTCCTCTCACTATTATGAAAGGTTATATAAGAAATAAATAATAAATTAATGAATGGTTGGCAAACAAGAATAAACTCTAATTTCAGTCAAAATTGTTTTGTGAGATCTATTCTATGAGCTAAAGGGACAATATATCCATCATCGTATATTATAGAGACATTTAATAATTATTCTGACTTTAAAGAAGGATTTCTCGCAACAACATAATGATAGCTACTTAATTGACGTAAAGCAAGAAGTTTTTACTATATAAAGTGATCAAACCATTTTTTATTTTTTATTTGCAAAGGTGAAAAATGGCTAAAATTCTCATGTTTGTTTATATTATGATTCTTTTTGTTTTCATATTTCCCGTTCTAGCCTCTTTTGAAAATACCCTTCCTAGTAAAAGTAAGTTCCTTATAATTTTATTTTTTTTTTATGGAAATTTTTTGTTTATTTTGTTCACAATATATCACTCATTTTTGTTAGTTTTTGTAATTCAAGCTTCTGAAGGGTGCAGCCTCTGAAGCAGTCTTGCTCACTTCAGCTTCTGAGAGGTTACAGGCTCTTGTACTCACTTAGCCTCTGATGACTACAAGACCCTGTAACAGACTCTCACGCCAACAGGTTCTGAAGCAATCATCTTCTGAACCAGTTAACACAGCTTCTGATGCACCTCAGGCTCTGAACCTCTGGTTCAGTTAGTTTGTCTGTTTAGTCAGTTAGGATAGTTTGTTTGTACAGTTGTATTTCAGTTAGTTAGTTAGTTAGTTAGTTAGAGAGGTTTAAGTTTGTTAGTTGGCTTGTTACAAGCTACCTCTCCCACCTATTGTACATACACCTATATATAGGTGATTTTGGTGATTAATAAAGATAACTTTTCCCCTTAATTCATTCTCTTCAATTTTATTCATAGTTCTCTCTATTCTTTCTTAGTGTTCTTAGTGTTCTTTGTTGTTCATCTTTGTGGGTTATCCCCAACAAAGTGGTATCTAGAGCTCGTACGATCCAAGGGATCTTGATTCGTTCTTGAAAGAAGAATCAGGTTGAGAGTGAATCAACCATGGCTGGGAACAACAATTTCCATGCGAATTTGCCAGTTTTCGATGGAAAGAATTGGGATAGATGGGTGAAGCAGATGAAGGTGATATTCAATGTTCAAGAAGTGTATGAACAAGTGAATGCAGCAATCACTCCTCTACCAGAAAATGCAAATGAAGAACAAAGAACAACATTCAGAGAAGCAAAGAAGAAAGATAACAAGGCCCTGTTTCTCATTCATCAATGTGTTGATTCAAAGGTGTTTGAGAAGATTGCAGATGCTGAGACCTCCAAAGATGCATGGGATATCTTGCAAAAGAGCTATGGTGGTGATGCAAAGGTGAAGAAAGTAAAGCTTCAGGCCTTGAAAAGACAGTATGAACTGTTGCAGATGAAGAGTGATGAATCCATTGCTGATTACTTCACAAGATTGGTGACTCTCACTAATCAAATGAAGAATTGTGGAGGTAATCTTGGTGAGCAAGAGACGGTGGAAAAGGTACTAAGAACTTTGACTTCTAAATTTGAGCATATAGTGGTGACTATAGAAGAGACTAAAGACTTGAGTGAGATCAAGATAGAGGATCTGCAAAGCACTCTTGAAGCTCATGAGTTGAAGCATGTTGAGAGGAGCCATGGCAAAGAAGATGAGCAAGCTCTTTTCTCAAAGTTCAAGAAGTACCAAAGTGAGAAGAAGAAATGGCAGAATAAGAAAGACTCCAAGAAAAGCAAGGAGAATGCTGAGATAGTGCCTGAATCCTCAAATGGAGGAGGAGGGAAACAGAAAGATAAGTCAAAGAAGAAGGACAAGAGCAAGATTCAGTGCTACAATTGTGACAAATATGGGCATTATGCCAGTGGATTGTCTTATTTATGAGTTTATGCGAAATAACTTATGCAAATAACTAAGTTTTTATGTATTATTATAAGTTTTTTGGTGGTTCATGAAAACAATTTATAAAGATATAATTTTTGTTAGTGAAAACTTATGAATTAAAATTCATAAAAAAAACTTATGAATTAACATAAAATTTTATTTAAAATTATAAATATAAACTGTTTTCATAAGCTTAAAAATAAGCCAAATTCAAACAGACTCAATATATTAAAAGGTATTACTACTAAAAATTCTAATTTGTCCTCATCAATTCTTAAAAATATTTCAAATCTTCTATTTCGTAAAAACAATTGTATTTTTTAATTTAATATATTATTATATAATAGTTAAATTCTACTCTATTTTTATTATAAAAAAATCTACTCAATTATTTTTTTTTTGACGGATACTCTATTTTTGTTTACTCTTATATAAAAAATACAGAAGAAATGCATTATTGATGAATATATATATTATAGTAATAATTACGGGGTAAATATTTGTCATTATACTTAAAACATCACGGGACAAGTGTTGATCAATAATTTTGTCAAAAAAAGAAAGTGTTGATCACTAATATATAAAAAATCATACACGGGACAATTGTTTTAATAAAAAAAATTTAATCGTACACGGGACAATTGCTTTAATAAAAAAAATTAATCATACACGGGATAATTTATTTAATAAATTAATTTTAATCATACACGGGACAATTTCTTTAATTAAAAAAAATTAATCATACACGGGACAATTGCTTTAATAAAAAAAATTAAATCATACACGGTACAATTGCTTTAATAAAAAAAATTAATCGTATACGGAACAATTGCTTTAATAAAAAAAGAAATTGAATAGTAAATATTTTTTATTATTAATTATAATTTATTACACAAAAATCATACACGGGACAATTACTTTAATAAAAAAATAACTTAATTTAATATATTTTACAAAAAATACTAGAATAACATCATTCATAATTATTTAACAATAATTTATATATAAAAGTCCATAGACCCGTGCGAATGCACGGGTCTCAAAACTAGTTGTAAAAAAAAAGTTGATATATTATAAAAAAATCAATAAGTTAAATTTATTAAAATTAATACAGTATAATGTACTTCTACTAATCTACTAACAATATATTAAAAGGAACTACTATTAAAAAATCTAATTTGTCCTCTTCAATTATAATGATATTGCAAATCTTCTACCCTTAAATGTAATTTAACTTCTAAATATATAAAAAAAATAAAAAACATAAAAATAGGAAAAAAAACAAAAAAAAAAACATAATAATTTTAAGTTAAAACAAATCTACGCATAAAAATAGGAACAAAAATCACGATAAAAGATACGCATAAAAAATATTAATTGTGTTGTTTCCCAGCGACTTTACAAGGTTGTTGTAAAAAAACTATACTAATAGCGGCAATAGTAATTATTGATGGGATAAGTGATTTTTCCCAGCGATAATATAATTGTTGAGAAAAAAACTAACTTATAACAACAACTTAAATTAATTGCTGCTATATGTATATTTTTGTCAACAATTTGAAATCGCTGCAAAAAATCATATTTCTTGTAGTGAAATGAACTTTAATTTCATTCAAAAGTATTTGTGATATCTATTCTATGAGTTGAAGATACAAATATTCATCATTATACTTTGGAGACATTTAATAATTATCCTAACTTTAAATACTATTAAGGATTTCTTGCAACAACATAACAATTAAAAGCTATTTAATTGACATAAAGCAAGAAGTTTTTTATTATATAAAGTGATCGAACCATTTTATATCTTTTACTTGCAAAGGTGAAAAAATGGCTAAAACTATCAAGTTTGTTTATAATGTGATTCTTTTTGTTTTCCTATTTCTCGTTCTAACCTTTGGCGAAAGTAAGCTTATAGTCATAATTTTTTATGTATTTTATTCATGATAGTTTATTCTTTTCGATAATATTTTTTATTCGTATTTTATATTACAGATGAGTGTGTTCGTGATGACGATTGTATTATATTATATCCGAATAATACTCGTGGAACAATGGTGTGCTTTCATGGTACCTGTAAAACTCTACCGTAAGAAATATTTCTCTTTTATGTCTTTGCTTTTTCTTTGCTCATCATAATTTTGTTATCCTTAAATTTCTTACACTTTCATATATTTCTCCGATCTTGCAATTTCTTTGATAGCCTTAAAAATATGTTAAACATTTTTCTTTAATTTAATATATATTTGAAGCTTAAAAAAATAAATAATATCTTAACAAAAAGGTGTATGCATATCTCGTGGATACTTTTTTTTTTAACAGCAAATATATTATTAATCAGATCTCTGTAGAAGACGAACAGAGACCAGTATAAAAGAAAATGCATAAAAGAAGTATCGTATATAAGCGGAACACCGAAAATAACCACAAAAAAAAATACGTCCAAACCCTAAGGAAGACACCAATCCGATCCAAAAAGTTGCCACTACTATATGAAACCCAAAAACAAAATATAAGGTTATATATACTGAAATACTTACAAAAAAACACCATGGCCATTTAAAAGACAAGGGTAAATAGTATTTTTCGTCCTTGTAAAATTGACGAATATGGAAAACCGTTGCGTAAAGGTTTTGGCAACGGTTTGGGTGCTTTAAACAACGGTTTTATGGCGTTGCCGAAAGCGTAAAATGCTGTTGTGTTAGTCCCTCATTTGATCTGTTAGCAAAAATCACATAAGTGACTCAATAGTGAATCATTTAAAATAAAAAATTAAATAAAAAAAGAAAAACATTAATTCATCTTCTTCCTTCTTGCTCTTGTGATGAGTTGACTCATTATTAAGTGTTTATTTGAATTCGCGCCCAGTCATGAGAATGTTCTTGGATGATTCTTGAAATCCCGACATTCACTTTTGTTTAAATGATATATAAAAGATAAATTTTTGTTTGAAAATCCTTCTTAAATCACTCAAAAGCACTTGTTAATTATATCACAATATGATAAAAAGTTAATTAAAATATGATCATTGAAATTGTTATGCTTACAACATCAATTAGAAATTTTTCCTCAAAGTTCCTATCCATTGCAATTGTTATTTCACTTTATATAGTTTGAAACTTATCTCATACCATGTTTTCTACGTGTTTCTCTTTTATATTAATTATATGCAGCCCACCGTACAAACGAGTATCCACGGAATAAAGGGAGAATTATTCTCTCCTCTAAGATATACAGTATATGGTGTTTTCTTTATAGTCTGTTAGATTGAAATTCTATGTTTAAATTTGATTGTAACTTGAAAGGCTCTGATATTGTGACATTAATGCTGGGTTTAATAATATGGTACGTTTTGACTTATTTTGTTGAATTATGTGAAAATATTGAAAATGCTAAAGAGTATTCCCAGTACGCTAGTTAAAAACATAAATAAGAAAATTTTGTGTTAAAATTCGTACATACAATACATTGAAAGTGTAAAATGTTGTCTTTATCAACAATAACTTTGTGTTTTATTTCTACTTTTTTTGCTATGCTTAACAAGTGCACCGGGTGCACTGTTTAGCATGACCCATATTATATATGAGTACAATTGTAAGACTCTATGAAGTGAATATATTTTATATATTTTATTATATATGTATTTTATTTTATATAGAAAATTATTATTTGTTAGTTTCATTTCGTCGTTTCATGTATTTATGTATTTGATATGTAAAATTGTCCTAATAACCATTGGGATATATGAAATTTATGACCTCTAGGGCTATAAATTTGACTCTTTGCTCAATGTAAAAATCATCCTTAATATTGGTCTTATAGTTCTTCCCAAAGTTCGAGCAATTTTATTCCATGTTTTCTTTACTTTCTTGTCATTAGTTATTAATTTTATTTTATATGTAGGTGCTCACCATGCATTAATGTTCATGTGTGAATATTTTTCTCTTCATCTTAGAATTATGGGAAGTAATCTAAAAATAAATTTCTCATAATATATTAGAAAAATTAGTACTAGAGAGAATTATTTTAGCTTGAAGAGGTTGTGAATGTGTGATGTGTGGGTAATTTGCATACGGTTCCAATAAGGTGCCCATATATGACAATATACACTAGTTCACAACAGATGAGGTAGGAAATTAAATTTAATAATAGTACTTAAGATTACTAGATTAGAAGAGCTTGAATTGTTGTTATGCAACAATATTATTATTGTTGAAATTTGGACCAAAGAAAAGGTAGTCAGCACCGTTTGAATGAATTAGAGAATTTCTTTGTTAAAAAATAGGGTTAATAGGCTTTTACCCCTGCAAAGTAGGCGAATTTTACGTTACCCCCCTGTATTTTTTTTTTCTTGAGATTACCCCCTGCAAAATTTATTTTTTTGATTTACCCCCTTTTTGCTGACGTGGCAGGCAAAAGTAAACTGCTCGAGTACAGCAAAGTTCACTGCCACGTCAACAAAAAACTTGACTTTTTGCCTGCCACGTCAACAAAAAGGGGTAAATCAAAAAAATAAATTTTGCAGGGGGGTAATCTTAAGAAAAAAAATTACAGGGGGGTAAAAGCCTATTAACCAAAAAAAAAGCTAAAGTTGTTCATGTGAGAAGTTATAACTCATTCGTCGATTTTCGTCGAAATATCTCTCGCACCGCAAATCATTTTCCATAAGGAAAATACCTAGAGAATTGAAGCTACTTGAAGAAAAAGTAAAAGTTGAAGAAATTACACAAAAATGAGAAAAATATGAATAATGAGAGCTCCGGGCACATCGTGCCACAATGGGTGGATATATATGAAGAAAATATGTGCAAAATTAAAATTTAATTTGAAAAAAATATACAGCACACATCGTGCTACGATGGAAATTAGTGAACCATCGTACCACAATAGCCTCCATCATGTCACAATGGCACGTAAAATTCAAGCTAAAAAAACTCTATAAATAGAGTCTTTCACCATCACAATTATTCATTTATCCAAGAAACAACACACTGAAAAATCAACTCAAGGAGGAGCACCAAGGGAGAGCAAGGAGCTCTCAAGGGAAAACAATCTGCCACCATTGGCAGTGGCGAATCTATAAATTTTTGTTAGTGGGGACTAAAAAATTGTATATATATTTTGACTAAAGAAATACAAGCTTTTATAAAATACACAATTATAGTAACAACAAAAAAAACTTAAAACATAAACGCTTATATAAATTGTAATATTCCTCTACGAGGTTTCCTATTCTATGATATTTTCACTACCAACATTGTAGAATTTGCTACTATCTTTTGCTTAATGATCATTTAAGAGAAGTAAAATCAAGAGAAATAGACAAAAATAATTAGGAGAGAAGAAGAAATTTATATTTCGATGAATTAAAAGAAAAAAAGTACATTTAAGAGAGAAAGTGTATGAAAATTGCAAAGTTGAAGTAGTAAAAAATTAAAAAATAGGAAGATAGATTTGTTGTGAATAAATAACAGATCTAATCATGGGAGCTTAAAAAAGTAATAATATTAATATTAAAAGAAAATTATTTATTTTTGGTGGGGGCTTGAGCCCCCAATAGGATGCACTTGCATCCGCCCCCGACAATGGATAACTTACTTCACAATGCAACAAGGTGAAGTAGGTTAATTCTTTTATAATTACTTGAGACATGTAATTGGTTTAAAAAATATTATATTATTTACAATTAAGTTTATATCAACTATAGAATCTCATATACTGTCCATTTTAAATGGAATCTCATGTTATAACTAAATTTTATTTAACCACAAGATTCGAACACAAAACCTTCAAGTGTGGGTCAATTTCACTCATACCAATATAATACAACATTAGTTTTCCTCTCACTACTATGAAAGGTTAATTAAAAATAAAAAATAATAACGAATGGTTAGAAAACAAGAATAAACTCTAATTTCAATTAAAATTATTTTGTGAGATCTATTTAATGAGTTGAAGGGACAAATTATATTCATCATTATACTAACGTAAATAAAGAAGTTTTTTACTATATAAAGTGATGAAACCATTTAATATATTTTACTTGCAAAGGTGAAAAAATGGCTAAAACTTTCATGTTAGTTTATAATGTGATTCTTTTTGTTTTCATATTTCTCGTTCTAACCTTTGGTGAAAGTAAGCAGCTCATCCTTATAATTTTTTTGTTTACTTTATTCACAATATTTCACTCATTTTAGTAATATTTCTTTATTTGTATTTTACATAACAGGAGAAGAATGTGTTCGTGATTCCGATTGTATTACATTATATCCGTTTAAACATAGTGAATCAATGGTGTGCTTTTATGGTACCTGTAAACCTCTATGGTAAGAAATATTTCTTTGATGGCCTTAAAAACATGTTAAACAATATATATATATATATATATATATATATATATATATATATATATATATATATATATATATGGAAAATTCTAATTTTTAATATGGACCATTTTTTTGAGTGGTTTATGGTGGACCAGTCATGAATAATTTTATAACAAATACGAATTTTACAAAATCTACCGTTGGATTGAAAGTGTATATTATATAGGTCATCCATCCGTAAAAAAATTTAGAAAAATTGAAAATCATTTAATATGTTATTGAGACCTATCAAGCTTAACGGTATTAATTTTTTTCCATAAATCGTTAATTTTAACGGATCTCAATAACGTATCAAGTTATTTTCAATTTTAAAAAAAAAAAAATTATGAATGATATATATGATATAAACTTTTAATCCAACAATTAATTATCTTATTATTAAGAAAGGACAATTATGCTGGACGCCAACATTGACACATCCTAGTAAGTGACTTAAGTATACATATTAATATTATATGATTTTAAAATTTGAATTTCCAACCGGCCGTTAAGTAAATGAATATTTCAAAACATATATTTTAAATCTTAACAAAAAGGTGTTTGCATATAAGCTACTAGCTAGGAAGACGCCAAAATCATTGAATTTACATTTAATTTGAATTGAAGTAAATCTGTAAATTTGAACAAAATAAACACCATACTAAAGTGGAAAATAAAAATAAACACTATATTAAAATAGAAAAATAACACAAATACCGTTCTAAGATGGAACGTAAAACAAGCAACTTCGTACTACGATGAAAAATCATGAAGAAAAAAGCTATAAAAAAACCTAAAAATATTTGAAAATCACTAAATAAATAAAAAGAAATAAAAGCAATCAAGAGAGAAGTGATCACGAGAAAAAAAGAATTATCCAAAATCTTCCTTCTTTAATAGATGAACAAGGAAAGAAACAAAGAGAAATTTGGGTTATCATGACTCATGAGAGTGAGGGCTAATCGTTAGAGGAGAACGTACTGTACGTGTGTAGAACACATTCTCAAACTCAAAAATCAAATTGAAGGCCTTTAATGTGATATTTGTATACTAATTCATCATGTATGCATTTGAGGTTTGGTCCTAACGTGATCTGTAGTATAACTATCATTCATCTATTTTTGTAACATTTTAAAATCAATTTCAGCAAAAACAAAAGTTTATTTTCTATATTACATGGCCACATGCCCACGTCTAATCTAAATGCACTATAACTATCATGCACATTTAGATGGGCATGTGGCCATGTACAATTAATAAGTTTCCATATCTTTATGATTTTTTTTCTTTGATCCTCTTGTTCTCAGGAAAGGGAGGCCTCGATAATCAGAGTTCGACTATGAAGTAAGTAAAATATGATAAAAAGTTGTTTTCAATAAGAATCAAATCTGAGTTCTTTTGAATAATTCGTTCTAAGAAATTTATTAATCACTTGAGTTCAATATTTTAGTTTTATGATTTTTTATTCAGGCACAATACAATTTTATTTATTTTTTACAAATTTAGGCACAATACACTTGTTTTGCTGAAATACTCGTTTATAATTTTCACATGTAGTATACATATGCAGTTGTAGGACTTGATTAGATAGCTAGCTACATTTGTAAAATTCATCCTAATCCTAATTGTATAAAGTATAGATAAGTTTGTACACGCTATAAATAGCTATAGAGAGTTGATTATTGTGAGCTCCTTTGTAATAATCAATGTAGATCTTCATCCTAATAGTTGATTAATGTAGAAAAATAGACGGATTAAATTATGGATAACTCTATGGTATATATAGGGATGACAAAAGAATTTGTACATGCAGATAAAATCTGCCACGGGTATGGGGTGTATAATTCAATGGATATTTGCAGATTAAATAAATGGATAATTTAGCATGTGAGTGAAAGAAATAAATAACTTGGATGCATGGAATAGGACCCGTAGAGTTTGTTTACTCATATATATGGCTGGAAATAAATTGAATTGAGTCAAATTTAAGTATTTGACCGAGCTCGGCTCGCTAAGAATTGGTTCAGCTTATTAAAACTCGGGTCGAGCTTGACACAAACTCTTTTTTTTAGCTCGACTCATTTAAAATTCATAAATAGTTCAATTCAACTCGTTAGATTCAATTCATTTTCAGCTCGAAACTCAACTCCAAAGTTTGATGCAAATTTTTTTTCTTGCTCGACATTTGAGTTGACAAACAAATTAGGTTCATTAGCTCAAACCACATAACTCTAAAATAAAAAATAAATAAATTTAAGATGCATAATTAAATTGAAATTAATACAATTTTTAACGAGAATTCACATGAGTGTGTCTTAATTTTTAATTAAGTACCTAAATGTATAAAATTAATTATATAAATTTGTAAAATCAAATCTGTAAATTTAAAAATTTGAAATGTTATATATAAACGAGTCAGCTCGTGAATCTGACGAGAAGACTATATATATAGCTCAAATTTAGCTCATTTTATTAACGAATTTAATTTTCAGCTTAAATTCGATTCATTTGGTTCATAAATCTAGTTCAACAAACTAACTATTGAATCGAATCTCAAACTATATTTGAGTTGGTTTGGTTCATCGTATTGAACTTTGAAGGTTATACTTTAAGTTATACGGTCTAATTTTATAATAATGAACTTTGACTTTGTTTGTCAAAAATAACAGATAACTAATTGAATTTATATTATTGGGTAAAATTAGCAATTGACGTAACATATGACATAAAAGAATATGTTTTAGTGATGTAATAGGGGGAAATTAGAATAAGCTATAATAAGTTATAAGCTAATTGAATTAACTTATCAAAATAAATTATAAGCTAAAATTAGAATAAAATCATTGTTTTGACACAAGTTATATCATTTTAAGTTATATAGTCTAATTTTATAAATAAACTATAACCTCATAAAAAAATTACTAGATAGATTTTTTTTGCTTTACATTGACTTATATTTTTATTAAAAAAAAATTGTGGCCCTCCCACATAATTTTTCCTGGTTCCGCCACTGCTTTGATGTTAATTAAGACATATACTTATAAAGTTGGAAAGCCATAACTAACATCTAGCAATATCATAAAATTGAACGAGTGATGTACTTAAATTTACCTCGTAGGTTTTGTTCTTCTTTAAATCACCATGTCCTTTTAGTATACTTTTCTTGTGTTTGAGTTATTGGTATGCATGAGAAGTGCATGAACATTCCATTTGATATAAATATTTGTACAATTATATACACCTTAGATGGTTTTGTGTTTCGAATATATTTTTGTGTGTTTGTTTCTATCCACTGCAATTGTTATTTCACTTTATATTGTTTGGAACTTATCTCACTCTATATTATCTTTGTGTTTCTCTTTTATGAATTATATGCAGCATGCCATACAATACAATTGAGTAGTAATATCAAGGTGTTTGTCCACAAGAATAAAGTGGAGGGTTATATAATTCTCTTGTCTAAGATAAGGTGTTCGTTAAAATTTGTAAGATTATTTTTAAATTTGGTTGTAAGGCTCGGATCGATATTGTAACATTAGAGTCGGGTTTAATAATAGGGTCATGCTTTATTTTGTTGGATCTTGAGAAAATAGGATGTGTTATTTTATTATGATTACATTTATAAGACTCTATGAAGTCAATATATTTTATTTTAAATTATGATTTATTATGAGTACATGTAAGACTCTATGAAGTCAGTGCATTTTTTTTATTTTAAAATTACGACATATTGAATTCTTATTTGTGGTGAAGATGTGATATTCATACAATATGAACATAGGTACGTATTTTTTATCACCATTTTTAATTGTATTTTATTTTGTTTTTACTACTCTTGTATAAAAAGGATACTTGTTTCTTTTTGTTAGTTAGGAATAAATCTAGTGAATATATATATATATATATATATGAAGAAAAGAATGAGTTTGCCAAGTGCTAAAGACGTAGCAAACATCCGATAATGTTCTATGTCCACGTGGTATGGTGCTACAGTCATAACAATTGAAAAATTAGAAAGTATCCATGCATGTTCATGTGTGCGTATTTTTCTCTTTATCTTAGGATTATGTAAAGTAAACTAATTAAGAGTATATTTTCCACAATATATTTTTTAAAAAATACCCTTACAAACGGGTCTAGGATCAAAACCTCAATCACCATGACACATGTACAAAGAATCCATCATTTATCTATGATTAATCTCAACCAAAGAATCTTATTGGTCATTTTAAATAGGATCTCATGTTCCAACTAAATTTTATTTCATTACAAAATTCGAACACGATACCTTCCTCTCAGGCCAACATAATATAATGTTAGTTTTCCTCTCACTATTATGAAAAGTTATATAAGAAATAAGTAATAAAATGAATGTTTGGCAAACAAGAATAAACTCTAATTTCAATCAAAATTATTTTTGCGAGATCTATTCTATGAGCTAAAGGGACAAATATTCATCATCGTTTATTATAGAGACATTTAATAATTATTCTAACTTTAAAGAAGGATATCTCACAACAACATAATGATTAAAATCTACTTAATTGATGTAAAGCAAGAAGTTTTTTACTATATAAAGTGATAAAACCATTTTAGATTTTTTACTTGCAAAGTTGAAAAATGGCTAAAATTCTCATGTTTGTTTATAATGTGATTCTTTTTGTTTTCATATTTCTCGTTCTAGCCTTTATTAAAAATAAGCCCCTTGCTGGTAAAAGTAAGTTCCTTATAATTTTTTGTTCATTTTGTTCACAATATATCACTCATTTTAATGATATTTCTTTATTTCGTATTTTACATAACAGGAGAATGTGTTCTTGATTCCGATTGTGATGCGTTATATCCGGATAATCGTCGTGGATCAATGAGGTGCTTTGATGGTATCTGTAAAAAACTCTATTGTAAGAAATATTTCTTCGATAGTCTTAAAAAAATGTTAAACATTGTATATATTATATTTTATTATTATTATTATTATTAAAAAAGGTCAATTATCCTCGACGCCAACATCAACACATCCAAGTAACTAATTAACAAAAGTATACGTATATAATTGCTTTCTGTACGGAAAGGACAGAGAATTTTAAAATTTGAATTCCCTTGCGGTAAGTAAATGAATACTTCAAAAACATATATATTATATCTTAACAAAAAGGTGTTTGCATAAAAATTATTAGGTTTAGTGTAGTGGTGAGACGTTTATGTAGTATATATATTAGAGGTTCTATACATCAACTTTATTATAAAAAAAAAAAAGCTTTTTGCATATATCGTGCATATTGCCGTGTACATGAAGAGAAAAACCAAATATTTTACCATAAAAAAAAGAAATTATAGCCACTATATAGACTAGTTGAAAAAAAAAAGGGTAAACAACTTAAAAAAAACACTATGATCATAGGAAGACTAAGTTTAGTTGCAAAAGTGTTGAAGGAAGTTAAAATTGAAAGCTTTTTCTCCTTAAATCTTTCTGAGATTATATTTTAAATATAATCATGTATTTTCTTTTATTTGATATGAACAATTTTAATTTTTTCATTAAATTTGCACTTAATTTGGATTGAAGTAAATTTGTAAATTTGAACAAAATAAACAATGTATTAAGACGGTAAATCAAAACAAATATCATACTAAAAATCGAAAATCAACACAAACACCATACAAACAACTTCGCACTATGATGGAAAATCACAAAGAATAAAAATTAAATAAAAATTTAAAATGTGTAAAAAAAACTCTTATTTAAACAAAAATAAATAAAAACAATCAAAAGAGTAGTAATTCTGAATTAAAAATGATCCCAAATCATTCCACTCTAATGGATCAACAATAAAAGGAGCAAAGAGAAATTACGGTTATCATAACTCGTGAAGTGACCGCTAATCCTTTATGGTTTGTTTGGTTGAGAAGAGAAAGTGAGAAGAGAGAAAGAGGTGAGAGATAAGGTGGATTTGATGTATTGTTTGGTACAAGAGAAAAAGAAGATAAATAGAAGAGAAAGAAGTGTTATTATTTTATAAAATTACCAATATGCCCTTAATTTTTATAAGAACATTCAATTTTATATAAATTTGATTTCCAACGAAAAGTAATTTACATTTCCTTATTTAAATTTTATAAAATTAATTAATCAAATAATCAAATTATTTAGTTTAATTTTTTAATAATTTAATTTAACTAACTAGAGAATTAATATTTTGTTCGGTTCCCCGTTTACACAAATCTCTGGATTATTTTATTAAAAAAATCTCTGGATTATTTATTTGATTCAAGCATAAATCTGCGGGTTTCCAAATTTCCTTCAAGTCTCACCCAAGCAAACCCGACCAGATTTAGTTTTTTGTTGCCACCCACAAAACAAATTGCAGGATTCGATATGTATATCTTTCCTAAATTTATTTTATTGGTTACAAATTACATAAATGATACAAGATATGCGATACTAAGTGTTAACATAAAGCCAACACCTCCATCACCTTGTAGTGGCTTCCATGGCATGATTTGAGTTGTTTTTTTTTTTTTCATCAAAAGGATGATTTTTAGTTGACTCTTTGCCATGATAAAGCAACAAACACAAGGGTATAGTTGGAAAATGAAAAAATATGGGTCTTCTTTCCAGCTTTCTTCGCTTATTAGGAGAGAAACAAAAAGTTGGTGGGACCCACAGATTTTTGTTCTCTCTTCTGTGTTTCTTTGCTCTGCCAAACAGGAGAGTTGGTCATTTCTCTTATGTTTCTCTTCCCTTAACTTCTCTCGCATCAAAATCTGCTGTTCCAAACACAGTGTTAATTACGTGTGTAGTGTAGAATACATTCTCAAACTCAAAAATCTAATTGAAGTCCTTTTATAATTAATGTGATATTTGTATTTATTTTTTTTGGTTCAAGGTGATATTTGTATATTAATTGATCATGTATGCATTTGAGTATTGGTCCTAACGTGATCTGTACAACTATCATTTATCTATTTTTGTAACATTTTTAAATCAATTCCAGCAACAAACATAAAAAATGTTTATTTTCTATATTAGTCATAGCCCATTTAGGTTAATTAGATGTGTCCATGTACAATTAACATTTTTATATCTTTTGTGATTTTTTTTTCTTTAATCCTCTTGTTCTCAGGAAAAGGAGGCTTCGGTAATTAAAGTTTGGCTACAAGGTAAGTAAAGTCTGATATAAAATTATTTTCAGCAAGAATAACATTTAGGTTCTTCTAAACAATTTGTTTTAAAGAAGTTCATTAATTACTTGAGTCTAATATCTTAATTTTTTAAATTTTTTATTTAGGCACAATACAATTGTTTCCCTGAAATACTCACTTATAACTTTCAAATATAGTATATATATGCAGTTGTAAAGACTTGATTATATTAGATAGCTACATTTGTAAAATTCATCCTAATTGTACAAAGTATTTCCATTTGATATAAATATTTGTGCAATTATATACACCTTAGATGGTTTTGTATTTCGAATATATTTTTGTGTGTTTGTTTCTATCCACTGCAATTGTTATTTCACTTTATATTGTTTGGAACTTATCTCACCCAATATTATCTTTGTGTTTCTCTTTTATGAATTATATGCAGCTTGTCATACAATACAACTGAGTAGTAATTAATATCAAGGTGCACGTTTGTCCACAAGAATAAAGTGGAGGGTAATTATATAATTCTCTTGTCTAAGATAAGGTGTTCGTTAAACTTTCTCATGGTTGTGGTTTAGTGGGAGGCATGTCCGAAATTCTAGTATTCCTTTCTCCGATTGGTGTAATGATCCCTTGAGTTTTATTTTTAATTCCTAATGTCTGCTCCTTTATTGTAAGGGATTGAGTACCCCTTGTACTCCCTTATAATATAATTTATTTATCAAAAAAAAAAGGTGTTCGTTAAAATTTGTAAGATTATTTTTTATTTTTAAATTTGGTTGTTAGGCACGGATCGATAATGTAACATCAGAGTCGGATTTAATAATAGGGTCATGATTTATTTTGTTGGATCTTGAGAAAATAGGATGTGTGTTATTTTATTACATGAGTACATTTGTAAGACTCTATGAAGTCAAATGCATTTTTTCTTTTTAAATAACGACATATTATATTGAATTCTTATTTGTGGTGAAGATGTGATATATTCATACAATATGAACATATAGGTATTTTTTATCACCATTTTTAATTGTTTTTTATTTTGTTTTTACTACTCTTTTATAAAAAGAATACCTATTTTTTATTTTGTTACTTTTTGTTAGTTAGGAATAAATCTTGTGAATATGAAGAAAAGAAAGAGTTTGATGCATATTATATATGGTGCCTTAAAGTCTAAGACTTGATTTGTGGTAGTAGAGATCATCTCTTAATGTTGGAATAGTGGAAAAGGGGATTAAATTATTTTTTAGCTTATGCAATATAAATTAGTTTTTATGTTATTTTATAAGTTTACACTAATAAATTTTTTTTTTCTAAGTTATTTTATCATAAACTATCTTGACAAACTTATAATAATATATAAAAGGTCGAAAAAGGTCGAAAGCCAAAATGCTGGGCTCGTAGCCAAGTGCTAGTCGTAGCAAACATCCGATAATGCTCTATGTCCACGTCGTATGGTGCTACAGTCATAACAATTGAAAAATTAGAAAGTATCCAAGCTTGTTCATGTGTGCATATTTTTCTTGTCTTTAGTTTATTGTTTTCATTTTATTTTTAGCTGCTCACCACGTATGTTCATGTATACGTATTTTTCTCTTCATCTTAGGATTATGTAAAGTATACTAAGAATATAGCTTCCATAATATATATTTTTTTAAAAAAAATACCCTTATTTTAAAATTATTTTATTATTATTATTATTATTATTATTAATTACTAATAATAATATTTAGAGCACATTTAAGTTGTTGTACAACTACACTAGCGGTTTCTATAATCCTAACTACTAGGAGCAGGCCCGGACCAGAGCAAGTGCAAGCAGACTTATAGTTCTGGGCCTCAAATTTTAGAGGGCCTCAATTTTTTTATTTTCAAATTCATGATATAAAGTATTGCTTAAGTAGTTGTGCGAAGTCAAATATTCATCAAATGCAGAATAGCCTGGTGGCCTCGATCTTGTCTAAAGTGCTTGTACACTTGGGGGTGGCGTGTTCAATCCCCCTTGAGACCATTTTTTTTCAATTTATTTAGGACATTATTGAGACAACATAAAATTAAAAAATATTGAAATAAATTTAATAGAGTAATATGTATAGAACAAAATTACACAAATTATTTTAAAAATTGTTTCCTTTTAAGTTGTAATTTTTATTAAAAAAACTATCAATATTTAATGATTTTTTTACAGGAACTATCAATATTTAATGATATTAACTTGAAATATATTTTGTTAGTATTGATTAGAATATGATTATTTTTTATATTATTGGTATTATTAACATTTTAAATAAAATATTTCATTTTTTTAATTAAAAATAGTCGTTTTATTAAATTTATTTTACATTTAAAGGGCCTCATTTCTTATTTGTTTGGGACCTTCAAATATTCAGGGACGGCCCTGACTAGGAGTAATGGTTTGGCCACGCGAATCAACTTGGTTTTCATAAGGGTGTTATGTGAAGTGTACATATAATTAAGAGTATGAGGTTTGAAACAAAATAGGACACAAATATATTATACTAAAATCATATATACTTATAATACTAAGTTCCCTTAAGCATCCAAAAGTAGTTCTTTGAGACTTTGCTAATTCACGTACAGTACTAGCAAGAAGTGAATGTTGTATTCTGGAGAGTATTAGTGAAGCGCCGCGATAAACGCCCGAGCGTACAAACGCTCGGAATGACACAGAGTCGCCACCGAACTTTATTTATTCCCGAAGGAAAAGGAAAATATCGATAAAACCTTGAAAGCAACGGAAAGATGGTCATCGCAACCATTTCTGGGTTAAAAAGTGTCTTGAAATTATTTGCATGCTTTTTATTTAATATTAAAGTATTTACAAAGGGGAAAAAATTAGTTTTTTATTATTGTGCTTGACGGTTGTTGGATCCCGCTCCTACGTATCCTCTAGTGCAATGGAGAAATCAAAGCTACGTAGTTCTTTGTAAAAAAAGTTTGTATGTTGATTAATTTTATTTATAAAAAATTTGGTCGCGCTTGGGCGAGAAAAATTTTGCCTGATTGAAAAAGAGTCGGACTCGCGCTTGGGCGGTGATATCCGCTTAAGAAAAAAAGTTAAACGCACATGGGTGCAAAAAGATTAGTTTGATGTGTTGAATCTATTATTATTTTATGTTTAAAAAAAAATATTTTTAGGTGTGGAAGACGAACAACCGGTAGGCAAAGTGTAACACTAAGCGTCGATTGTTCGAGAGATGAACGGATGCACATCCGCCGGTCTCCTTTTTAATCCACATTTATTATAAGAAAAGAAAAGTTTTTAACTCATAAGAAAAAAAAAATGCTTGGTTTTAAAGTACTTATTTTTTTTACTTGTTTTCTTGTTAAAAATAAACTTATGGAGTGCAAATAAATAGGTCTAACCCATGACAAAGTATTCAGCCCAAACAATTAACAAAAGTAATAAGTAAATAAATAAATAAACCAAAAAAAGTAAAAAAAAAACACGATGAAACAAATTGAAAAGCTGGAAACAGAGCAAACAAACACGTTTCTGCGTGAGAGAGAAAAAAAAAGCGCTTCACCGAGAGAGAGATAGCGGCGAGGGAGAGACGGCCGGTGGTCGGAGATCGAGGTGGCAGTTGGACGGCGGCGGAATCAAACTCCTTCCTTCCTCTGTTTCTTCTTCTCGATCTATTCTGTTCCTATGGTTTTATATTGATTTGTTCTTTGATTTTGAGATGGTGATAAATGAAAGATGATTTTTGTTCTGTTCCTCTATAATTTTTTTGAGTTTGAGGGTAGTTAGAAAATAGTGGATGGTGGTGATGGATGATTTGTTGTGTTTGTGGTGGTTTATTGATAATTTTTTAGTGACTGAAGATTTGTAGTGAAGGGTTGGAGATGAATGAATTTCTAAAGTTTCTACATCTTTGCTACTGCTCTCTGTTTTTTCTCAAATTTTCTTCCCCTTCTTTGTTCTGATTTTTTGCTCTAATTTATAGAGTTTATTGATGAAGGTTTATAACCATGAGATAAAATTGAGTTTGGATAGTTGAATGCTTTGGCAGAAAAAATAGATTTTCTAAGATTAAAGGAGAATGAAGTGATTGGAGCTTTTGGATTGCTTGCATTGTTAGTGAAGATTCATGCCATTTTATGGGAAAAGTTTAAAAAAAGCAAGAAACTTAAAACATGGGGAAAGGGGCGCAGCACAGGGCTGCTGTTGTTGTTGCTGCGTGTTGTTCCTCTTCTTTTCCTACTTTTTTTGGTTTTTTTGTTATATAATAATAATAATAATAATAATAATAATAATAATAATAATAATAATAAAAAGAAAAAAAAAAAAAAAAAAAAGGTGAGGAGAAGGGGAGGAGGAGCACGTGATGTACTCTCCTTTTTTTATTTATTTTTAATTTATTAATTGATTATAACATTGACTAATGATAAAAAGAAAAAGGATAGGTTCAACACTAGTAGCTTAACAAATTAACTTTAATTTAGATTTTTTTAATAAAATAAAGATACAAAAAGTAAAAACTTATGCAATTTGATATTTTTGGAAATAAATGTATATTTTTTTGGATTTTATGAAAAAATTAAAAAGGTAACAAATTATGTGCAATAAAACTAAACAAAATTAAAAATTCACGAAATGATTAAAAATACACGAAATTACAAAAATTGAAATTCTGCTACTTTTCAAAAATTAAAACAAGACAAATCGAAAGCGGAGAAAAAGTTGGGACAAAATTGGGGTGCTACAATTAGTTATGAGAACAACTGTACCGGATAATTTACCCGTGGTAACGAAATACTCTTAAGTCAAGTACATTTGCATGCCTTAGTCAAGAATTTGATAAGTTCTTTTAATTCTATAATTTATTTTATTATGTATCATAATTATTTGTTCCAATATACATTTGATATATTCAATTGAGATATTTCTATGTCATATTTTTCCAACAATTTTAAATAGGGTCTCCTGTTCCAACTAAATTTTATTTCATCACAAAATTCGAACATAGGACCTTCAAGCGAGGCATTCTTCTATGGGAACAACCACAAATCAAATTTATTTAGGCACACACACATAAATTTAACAAATTAAAAGAAAAATAAAATAGTCACATTAATCAATATCATTTTAATTCTTTTTCTTTAATTTTTTTTATTATTTATGTGAGTGTGCCTAACAATGAGGTGTTGTGATTGTGCCTAGGTTAAACTTTCTCCCTTGAAGATATGTGGGTTGATTTCCTCTGATACCATCATAATATAATGTTAGTTTTCCTCTCACTATTATGAAAGGTTATATAAGAAATAAATAATAAATTAATGAATGGTTGGCAAACAAGAATAAACTCTAATTTCAGTCAAAATTGTTTTGTGAGATCTATTCTATGAGCTAAAGGGACAATATATCCATCATCGTATATTATAGAGACATTTAATAATTATTCTGACTTTAAAGAAGGATTTCTCGCAACAACATAATGATAGCTACTTAATTGACGTAAAGCAAGAAGTTTTTACTATATAAAGTGATCAAACCATTTTTTATTTTTTATTTGCAAAGGTGAAAAATGGCTAAAATTCTCATGTTTGTTTATATTATGATTCTTTTTGTTTTCATATTTCCCGTTCTAGCCTCTTTTGAAAATACCCTTCCTAGTAAAAGTAAGTTCCTTATAATTTTATTTTTTTTTTATGGAAATTTTTTGTTTATTTTGTTCACAATATATCACTCATTTTTGTTAGTTTTTGTAATTCAAGCTTCTGAAGGGTGCAGCCTCTGAAGCAGTCTTGCTCACTTCAGCTTCTGAGAGGTTACAGGCTCTTGTACTCACTTAGCCTCTGATGACTACAAGACCCTGTAACAGACTCTCACGCCAACAGGTTCTGAAGCAATCATCTTCTGAACCAGTTAACACAGCTTCTGATGCACCTCAGGCTCTGAACCTCTGGTTCAGTTAGTTTGTCTGTTTAGTCAGTTAGGATAGTTTGTTTGTACAGTTGTATTTCAGTTAGTTAGTTAGTTAGTTAGAGAGGTTTAAGTTTGTTAGTTGGCTTGTTACAAGCTACCTCTCCCACCTATTGTACATACACCTATATATAGGTGATTTTGGTGATTAATAAAGATAACTTTTCCCCTTAATTCATTCTCTTCAATTTTATTCATAGTTCTCTCTATTCTTTCTTAGTGTTCTTAGTGTTCTTTGTTGTTCATCTTTGTGGGTTATCCCCAACAAAGTGGTATCTAGAGCTCGTACGATCCAAGGGATCTTGATTCGTTCTTGAAAGAAGAATCAGGTTGAGAGTGAATCAACCATGGCTGGGAACAACAATTTCCATGCGAATTTGCCAGTTTTCGATGGAAAGAATTGGGATAGATGGGTGAAGCAGATGAAGGTGATATTCAATGTTCAAGAAGTGTATGAACAAGTGAATGCAGCAATCACTCCTCTACCAGAAAATGCAAATGAAGAACAAAGAACAACATTCAGAGAAGCAAAGAAGAAAGATAACAAGGCCCTGTTTCTCATTCATCAATGTGTTGATTCAAAGGTGTTTGAGAAGATTGCAGATGCTGAGACCTCCAAAGATGCATGGGATATCTTGCAAAAGAGCTATGGTGGTGATGCAAAGGTGAAGAAAGTAAAGCTTCAGGCCTTGAAAAGACAGTATGAACTGTTGCAGATGAAGAGTGATGAATCCATTGCTGATTACTTCACAAGATTGGTGACTCTCACTAATCAAATGAAGAATTGTGGAGGTAATCTTGGTGAGCAAGAGACGGTGGAAAAGGTACTAAGAACTTTGACTTCTAAATTTGAGCATATAGTGGTGACTATAGAAGAGACTAAAGACTTGAGTGAGATCAAGATAGAGGATCTGCAAAGCACTCTTGAAGCTCATGAGTTGAAGCATGTTGAGAGGAGCCATGGCAAAGAAGATGAGCAAGCTCTTTTCTCAAAGTTCAAGAAGTACCAAAGTGAGAAGAAGAAATGGCAGAATAAGAAAGACTCCAAGAAAAGCAAGGAGAATGCTGAGATAGTGCCTGAATCCTCAAATGGAGGAGGAGGGAAACAGAAAGATAAGTCAAAGAAGAAGGACAAGAGCAAGATTCAGTGCTACAATTGTGACAAATATGGGCATTATGCCAGTGGATTGTCTTATTTATGAGTTTATGCGAAATAACTTATGCAAATAACTAAGTTTTTATGTATTATTATAAGTTTTTTGGTGGTTCATGAAAACAATTTATAAAGATATAATTTTTGTTAGTGAAAACTTATGAATTAAAATTCATAAAAAAAACTTATGAATTAAAATTCAAACAGACTCAATATATTAAAAGGTATTACTACTAAAAATTCTAATTTGTCCTCATCAATTCTTAAAAATATTTCAAATCTTCTATTTCGTAAAAACAATTGTATTTTTTAATTTAATATATTATTATATAATAGTTAAATTCTACTCTATTTTTATTATAAAAAAATCTACTCAATTATTTTTTTTTTGACGGATACTCTATTTTTGTTTACTCTTATATAAAAAATACAGAAGAAATGCATTATTGATGAATATATATATTATAGTAATAATTACGGGGTAAATATTTGTCATTATACTTAAAACATCACGGGACAAGTGTTGATCAATAATTTTGTCAAAAAAAGAAAGTGTTGATCACTAATATATAAAAAATCATACACGGGACAATTGTTTTAATAAAAAAAATTTAATCGTACACGGGACAATTGCTTTAATAAAAAAAATTAATCATACACGGGATAATTTCTTTAATAAATTAATTTTAATCATACACGGGACAATTTCTTTAATTAAAAAAAATTAATCATACACGGGACAATTGCTTTAATAAAAAAAATTAAATCATACACGGTACAATTGCTTTAATAAAAAAAATTAATCGTATACGGAACAATTGCTTTAATAAAAAAAGAAATTGAATAGTAAATATTTTTTATTATTAATTATAATTTATTACACAAAAATCATACACGGGACAATTACTTTAATAAAAAAATAACTTAATTTAATATATTTTACAAAAAATACTAGAATAACATCATTCATAATTATTTAACAATAATTTATATATAAAAGTCCATAGACCCGTGCGAATGCACGGGTCTCAAAACTAGTTGTAAAAAAAAAGTTGATATATTATAAAAAAATCAATAAGTTAAATTTATTAAAATTAATACAGTATAATGTACTTCTACTAATCTACTAACAATATATTAAAAGGAACTACTATTAAAAAATCTAATTTGTCCTCTTCAATTATAATGATATTGCAAATCTTCTACCCTTAAATGTAATTTAACTTCTAAATATATAAAAAAAATAAAAAACATAAAAAAAAACATAATAATTTTAAGTTAAAACAAATCTACGCATAAAAATAGGAACAAAAATCACGATAAAAGATACGCATAAAAAATATTAATTGTGTTGTTTTCCAGCGACTTTACAAGGTTGTTGTAAAAAAACTATACTAATAGCGGCAATAGTAATTATTGATGGGATAAGTGATTTTTCCCAGCGATAATATAATTGTTGAGAAAAAAACTAACTTATAACAACAACTTAAATTAATTGCTGCTATATGTATATTTTTGTCAACAATTTGAAATCGCTGCAAAAAATCATATTTCTTGTAGTGAAATGAACTTTAATTTCATTCAAAAGTATTTGTGATATCTATTCTATGAGTTGAAGATACAAATATTCATCATTATACTTTGGAGACATTTAATAATTATCCTAACTTTAAATACTATTAAGGATTTCTTGCAACAACATAACAATTAAAAGCTATTTAATTGACATAAAGCAAGAAGTTTTTTATTATATAAAGTGATCGAACCATTTTATATCTTTTACTTGCAAAGGTGAAAAAATGGCTAAAACTATCAAGTTTGTTTATAATGTGATTCTTTTTGTTTTCCTATTTCTCGTTCTAACCTTTGGCGAAAGTAAGCTTATAGTCATAATTTTTTATGTATTTTATTCATGATAGTTTATTCTTTTCGATAATATTTTTTATTCGTATTTTATATTACAGATGAGTGTGTTCGTGATGACGATTGTATTATATTATATCCGAATAATACTCGTGGAACAATGGTGTGCTTTCATGGTACCTGTAAAACTCTACCGTAAGAAATATTTCTCTTTTATGTCTTTGCTTTTTCTTTGCTCATCATAATTTTGTTATCCTTAAATTTCTTACACTTTCATATATTTCTCCGATCTTGCAATTTCTTTGATAGCCTTAAAAATATGTTAAACATTTTTCTTTAATTTAATATATATTTGAAGCTTAAAAAAATAAATAATATCTTAACAAAAAGGTGTATGCATATCTCGTGGATACTTTTTTTTTTAACAGCAAATATATTATTAATCAGATCTCTGTAGAAGACGAACAGAGACCAGTATAAAAGAAAATGCATAAAAGAAGTATCGTATATAAGCGGAACACCGAAAATAACCACAAAAAAAAATACGTCCAAACCCTAAGGAAGACACCAATCCGATCCAAAAAGTTGCCACTACTATATGAAACCCAAAAACAAAATATAAGGTTATATATACTGAAATACTTACAAAAAAACACCATGGCCATTTAAAAGACAAGGGTAAATAGTATTTTTCGTCCTTGTAAAATTGACGAATATGGAAAACCGTTGCGTAAAGGTTTTGGCAACGGTTTGGGTGCTTTAAACAACGGTTTTATGGCGTTGCCGAAAGCGTAAAATGCTGTTGTGTTAGTCCCTCATTTGATCTGTTAGCAAAAATCACATAAGTGACTCAATAGTGAATCATTTAAAATAAAAAATTAAATAAAAAAAGAAAAACATTAATTCATCTTCTTCCTTCTTGCTCTTGTGATGAGTTGACTCATTATTAAGTGTTTATTTGAATTCGCGCCCAGTCATGAGAATGTTCTTGGATGATTCTTGAAATCCCGACATTCACTTTTGTTTAAATGATATATAAAAGATAAATTTTTGTTTGAAAATCCTTCTTAAATCACTCAAAAGCACTTGTTAATTATATCACAATATGATAAAAAGTTAATTAAAATATGATCATTGAAATTGTTATGCTTACAACATCAATTAGAAATTTTTCCTCAAAGTTCCTATCCATTGCAATTGTTATTTCACTTTATATAGTTTGAAACTTATCTCATACCATGTTTTCTACGTGTTTCTCTTTTATATTAATTATATGCAGCCCACCGTACAAACGAGTATCCACGGAATAAAGGGAGAATTATTCTCTCCTCTAAGATATACAGTATATGGTGTTTTCTTTATAGTCTGTTAGATTGAAATTCTATGTTTAAATTTGATTGTAACTTGAAAGGCTCTGATATTGTGACATTAATGCTGGGTTTAATAATATGGTACGTTTTGACTTATTTTGTTGAATTATGTGAAAATATTGAAAATGCTAAAGAGTATTCCCAGTACGCTAGTTAAAAACATAAATAAGAAAATTTTGTGTTAAAATTCGTACATACAATACATTGAAAGTGTAAAATGTTGTCTTTATCAACAATAACTTTGTGTTTTATTTCTACTTTTTTTGCTATGCTTAACAAGTGCACCGGGTGCACTGTTTAGCATGACCCTTATTATATATGAGTACAATTGTAAGACTCTATGAAGTGAATATATTTTATATATTTTATTATATATGTATTTTATTTTATATAGAAAATTATTATTTGTTAGTTTCATTTCGTCGTTTCATGTATTTATGTATTTGATATGTAAAATTGTCCTAATAACCATTGGGATATATGAAATTTATGACCTCTAGGGCTATAAATTTGACTCTTTGCTCAATGTAAAAATCATCCTTAATATTGGTCTTATAGTTCTTCCCAAAGTTCGAGCAATTTTATTCCATGTTTTCTTTACTTTCTTGTCATTAGTTATTAATTTTATTTTATATGTAGGTGCTCACCATGCATTAATGTTCATGTGTGAATATTTTTCTCTTCATCTTAGAATTATGGGAAGTAATCTAAAAATAAATTTCTCATAATATATTAGAAAAATTAGTACTAGAGAGAATTATTTTAGCTTGAAGAGGTTGTGAATGTGTGATGTGTGGGTAATTTGCATACGGTTCCAATAAGGTGCCCATATATGACAATATACACTAGTTCACAACAGATGAGGTAGGAAATTAAATTTAATAATAGTACTTAAGATTACTAGATTAGAAGAGCTTGAATTGTTGTTATGCAACAATATTATTATTGTTGAAATTTGGACCAAAGAAAAGGTAGTCAGCACCGTTTGAATGAATTAGAGAATTTCTTTGTTAAAAAATAGGGTTAATAGGCTTTTACCCCTGCAAAGTAGGCGAATTTTACGTTACCCCCCTGTATTTTTTTTTTCTTGAGATTACCCCCTGCAAAATTTATTTTTTTGATTTACCCCCTTTTTGCTGACGTGGCAGGCAAAAGTAAACTGCTCGAGTACAGCAAAGTTCACTGCCACGTCAGCAAAAAACTTGACTTTTTGCCTGCCACGTCAACAAAAAGGGGTAAATCAAAAAAATAAATTTTGCAGGGGGGTAATCTTAAGAAAAAAAATTACAGGGGGGTAAAAGCCTATTAACCAAAAAAAAAGCTAAAGTTGTTCATGTGAGAAGTTATAACTCATTCGTCGATTTTCGTCGAAATATCTCTCGCACCGCAAATCATTTTCCATAAGGAAAATACCTAGAGAATTGAAGCTACTTGAAGAAAAAGTAAAAGTTGAAGAAATTACACAAAAATGAGAAAAATATGAATAATGAGAGCTCCGGGCACATCGTGCCACAATGGGAGGATATATATGAAGAAAATATGTGCAAAATTAAAATTTAATTTGAAAAAAATATACAGCACACATCGTGCTACGATGGAAATTAGTGAACCATCGTACCACAATAGCCTCCATCATGTCACAATGGCACGTAAAATTCAAGCTAAAAAAACTCTATAAATAGAGTCTTTCACCATCACAATTATTCATTTATCCAAGAAACAACACACTGAAAAATCAACTCAAGGAGGAGCACCAAGGGAGAGCAAGGAGCTCTCAAGGGAAAACAATCTGCCACCATTGGCAGTGGCGAATCTATAAATTTTTGTTAGTGGGGACTAAAAAATTGTATATATATTTTGACTAAAGAAATACAAGCTTTTATAAAATACACAATTATAGTAACAACAAAAAAAACTTAAAACATAAACGCTTATATAAATTGTAATATTCCTCTACGAGGTTTCCTATTCTATGATATTTTCACTACCAACATTGTAGAATTTGCTACTATCTTTTGCTTAATGATCATTTAAGAGAAGTAAAATCAAGAGAAATAGACAAAAATAATTAGGAGAGAAGAAGAAATTTATATTTCGATGAATTAAAAGAAAAAAAGTACATTTAAGAGAGAAAGTGTATGAAAATTGCAAAGTTGAAGTAGTAAAAAATTAAAAAATAGGAAGATAGATTTGTTGTGAATAAATAACAGATCTAATCATGGGAGCTTAAAAAAGTAATAATATTAATATTAAAAGAAAATTATTTATTTTTGGTGGGGGCTTGAGCCCCCAATAGGATGCACTTGCATCCGCCCCCGACAATGGATAACTTACTTCACAATGCAACAAGGTGAAGTAGGTTAATTCTTTTATAATTACTTGAGACATGTAATTGGTTTAAAAAATATTATATTATTTACAATTAAGTTTATATCAACTATAGAATCTCATATACTGTCCATTTTAAATGGAATCTCATGTTATAACTAAATTTTATTTAACCACAAGATTCGAACACAAAACCTTCAAGTGTGGGTCAATTTCACTCATACCAATATAATACAACATTAGTTTTCCTCTCACTACTATGAAAGGTTAATTAAAAATAAAAAATAATAACGAATGGTTAGAAAACAAGAATAAACTCTAATTTCAATTAAAATTATTTTGTGAGATCTATTTAATGAGTTGAAGGGACAAATTATATTCATCATTATACTAACGTAAATAAAGAAGTTTTTTACTATATAAAGTGATGAAACCATTTAATATATTTTACTTGCAAAGGTGAAAAAATGGCTAAAACTTTCATGTTAGTTTATAATGTGATTCTTTTTGTTTTCATATTTCTCGTTCTAACCTTTGGTGAAAGTAAGCAGCTCATCCTTATAATTTTTTTGTTTACTTTATTCACAATATTTCACTCATTTTAGTAATATTTCTTTATTTGTATTTTACATAACAGGAGAAGAATGTGTTCGTGATTCCGATTGTATTACATTATATCCGTTTAAACATAGTGAATCAATGGTGTGCTTTTATGGTACCTGTAAACCTCTATGGTAAGAAATATTTCTTTGATGGCCTTAAAAACATGTTAAACAATATATATATATATATATATATATATATATATATATATATATATATATATATATATATATATATGGAAAATTCTAATTTTTAATATGGACCATTTTTTTGAGTGGTTTATGGTGGACCAGTCATGAATAATTTTATAACAAATATGAATTTTACAAAATCTACCGTTGGATTGAAAGTGTATATTATATAGGTCATCCATCCGTAAAAAAATTTAGAAAAATTGAAAATCATTTAATATGTTATTGAGACCTATCAAGCTTAACGGTATTAATTTTTTTCCATAAATCGTTAATTTTAACGGATCTCAATAACGTATCAAGTTATTTTCAATTTTAAAAAAAAAAAAATTATGAATGATATATATGATATAAACTTTTAATCCAACAATTAATTATCTTATTATTAAGAAAGGACAATTATGCTGGACGCCAACATTGACACATCCTAGTAAGTGACTTAAGTATACATATTAATATTATATGATTTTAAAATTTGAATTTCCAACCGGCCGTTAAGTAAATGAATATTTCAAAACATATATTTTAAATCTTAACAAAAAGGTGTTTGCATATAAGCTACTAGCTAGGAAGACGCCAAAATCATTGAATTTACATTTAATTTGAATTGAAGTAAATCTGTAAATTTGAACAAAATAAACACCATACTAAAGTGGAAAATAAAAATAAACACTATATTAAAATAGAAAAATAACACAAATACCGTTCTAAGATGGAACGTAAAACAAGCAACTTCGTACTACGATGAAAAATCATGAAGAAAAAAGCTATAAAAAAACCTAAAAATATTTGAAAATCACTAAATAAATAAAAAGAAATAAAAGCAATCAAGAGAGAAGTGATCACGAGAAAAAAAGAATTATCCAAAATCTTCCTTCTTTAATAGATGAACAAGGAAAGAAACAAAGAGAAATTTGGGTTATCATGACTCATGAGAGTGAGGGCTAATCGTTAGAGGAGAACGTACTGTACGTGTGTAGAACACATTCTCAAACTCAAAAATCAAATTGAAGGCCTTTAATGTGATATTTGTATACTAATTCATCATGTATGCATTTGAGGTTTGGTCCTAACGTGATCTGTAGTATAACTATCATTCATCTATTTTTGTAACATTTTAAAATCAATTTCAGCAAAAACAAAAGTTTATTTTCTATATTACATGGCCACATGCCCACGTCTAATCTAAATGCACTATAACTATCATGCACATTTAGATGGGCATGTGGCCATGTACAATTAATAAGTTTCCATATCTTTATGATTTTTTTTCTTTGATCCTCTTGTTCTCAGGAAAGGGAGGCCTCGATAATCAGAGTTCGACTATGAAGTAAGTAAAATATGATAAAAAGTTGTTTTCAATAAGAATCAAATCTGAGTTCTTTTGAATAATTCGTTCTAAGAAATTTATTAATCACTTGAGTTCAATATTTTAGTTTTATGATTTTTTATTCAGGCACAATACAATTTTATTTATTTTTTACAAATTTAGGCACAATACACTTGTTTTGCTGAAATACTCGTTTATAATTTTCACATGTAGTATACATATGCAGTTGTAGGACTTGATTAGATAGCTAGCTACATTTGTAAAATTCATCCTAATCCTAATTGTATAAAGTATAGATAAGTTTGTACACGCTATAAATAGCTATAGAGAGTTGATTATTGTGAGCTCCTTTGTAATAATCAATGTAGATCTTCATCCTAATAGTTGATTAATGTAGAAAAATAGACGGATTAAATTATGGATAACTCTATGGTATATATAGGGATGACAAAAGAATTTGTACATGCAGATAAAATCTGCCACGGGTATGGGGTGTATAATTCAATGGATATTTGCAGATTAAATAAATGGATAATTTAGCATGTGAGTGAAAGAAATAAATAACTTGGATGCATGGAATAGGACCCGTAGAGTTTGTTTACTCATATATATGGCTGGAAATAAATTGAATTGAGTCAAATTTAAGTATTTGACCGAGCTCGGCTCGCTAAGAATTGGTTCAGCTTATTAAAACTCGGGTCGAGCTTGACACAAACTCTTTTTTTTAGCTCGACTCATTTAAAATTCATAAATAGTTCAATTCAACTCGTTAGATTCAATTCATTTTCAGCTCGAAACTCAACTCCAAAGTTTGATGCAAATTTTTTTTCTTGCTCGACATTTGAGTTGACAAACAAATTAGGTTCATTAGCTCAAACCACATAACTCTAAAATAAAAAATAAATAAATTTAAGATGCATAATTAAATTGAAATTAATACAATTTTTAACGAGAATTCACATGAGTGTGTCTTAATTTTTAATTAAGTACCTAAATGTATAAAATTAATTATATAAATTTGTAAAATCAAATCTGTAAATTTAAAAATTTGAAATGTTATATATAAACGAGTCAGCTCGTGAATCTGACGAGAAGACTATATATATAGCTCAAATTTAGCTCATTTTATTAACGAATTTAATTTTCAGCTTAAATTCGATTCATTTGGTTCATAAATCTAGTTCAACAAACTAACTATTGAATCGAATCTCAAACTATATTTGAGTTGGTTTGGTTCATCGTATTGAACTTTGAAGGTTATACTTTAAGTTATACGGTCTAATTTTATAATAATGAACTTTGACTTTGTTTGTCAAAAATAACAGATAACTAATTGAATTTATATTATTGGGTAAAATTAGCAATTGACGTAACATATGACATAAAAGAATATGTTTTAGTGATGTAATAGGGGGAAATTAGAATAAGCTATAATAAGTTATAAGCTAATTGAATTAACTTATCAAAATAAATTATAAGCTAAAATTAGAATAAAATCATTGTTTTGACACAAGTTATATCATTTTAAGTTATATAGTCTAATTTTATAAATAAACTATAACCTCATAAAAAAATTACTAGATAGATTTTTTTTGCTTTACATTGACTTATATTTTTATTAAAAAAAAATTGTGGCCCTCCCACATAATTTTTCCTGGTTCCGCCACTGCTTTGATGTTAATTAAGACATATACTTATAAAGTTGGAAAGCCATAACTAACATCTAGCAATATCATAAAATTGAACGAGTGATGTACTTAAATTTACCTCGTAGGTTTTGTTCTTCTTTAAATCACCATGTCCTTTTAGTATACTTTTCTTGTGTTTGAGTTATTGGTATGCATGAGAAGTGCATGAACATTCCATTTGATATAAATATTTGTACAATTATATATATACACCTTAGATGGTTTTGTGTTTCGAATATATTTTTGTGTGTTTGTTTCTATCCACTGCAATTGTTATTTCACTTTATATTGTTTGGAACTTATCTCACTCTATATTATCTTTGTGTTTCTCTTTTATGAATTATATGCAGCATGCCATACAATACAATTGAGTAGTAATATCAAGGTGTTTGTCCACAAGAATAAAGTGGAGGGTTATATAATTCTCTTGTCTAAGATAAGGTGTTCGTTAAAATTTGTAAGATTATTTTTAAATTTGGTTGTAAGGCTCGGATCGATATTGTAACATTAGAGTCGGGTTTAATAATAGGGTCATGCTTTATTTTGTTGGATCTTGAGAAAATAGGATGTGTTATTTTATTATGATTACATTTATAAGACTCTATGAAGTCAATATATTTTATTTTAAATTATGATTTATTATGAGTACATGTAAGACTCTATGAAGTCAGTGCATTTTTTTTATTTTAAAATTACGACATATTGAATTCTTATTTGTGGTGAAGATGTGATATTCATACAATATGAACATAGGTACGTATTTTTTATCACCATTTTTAATTGTATTTTATTTTGTTTTTACTACTCTTGTATAAAAAGGATACTTGTTTCTTTTTGTTAGTTAGGAATAAATCTAGTGAATATATATATATATGAAGAAAAGAATGAGTTTGCCAAGTGCTAAAGACGTAGCAAACATCCGATAATGTTCTATGTCCACGTGGTATGGTGCTACAGTCATAACAATTGAAAAATTAGAAAGTATCCATGCATGTTCATGTGTGCGTATTTTTCTCTTTATCTTAGGATTATGTAAAGTAAACTAATTAAGAGTATATTTTCCACAATATATTTTTTAAAAAATACCCTTACAAACGGGTCTAGGATCAAAACCTCAATCACCATGACACATGTACAAAGAATCCATCATTTATCTATGATTAATCTCAACCAAAGAATCTTATTGGTCATTTTAAATAGGATCTCATGTTCCAACTAAATTTTATTTCATTACAAAATTCGAACACGATACCTTCCTCTCAGGCCAACATAATATAATGTTAGTTTTCCTCTCACTATTATGAAAAGTTATATAAGAAATAAGTAATAAAATGAATGTTTGGCAAACAAGAATAAACTCTAATTTCAATCAAAATTATTTTTGCGAGATCTATTCTATGAGCTAAAGGGACAAATATTCATCATCGTTTATTATAGAGACATTTAATAATTATTCTAACTTTAAAGAAGGATATCTCACAACAACATAATGATTAAAATCTACTTAATTGATGTAAAGCAAGAAGTTTTTTACTATATAAAGTGATAAAACCATTTTAGATTTTTTACTTGCAAAGTTGAAAAATGGCTAAAATTCTCATGTTTGTTTATAATGTGATTCTTTTTGTTTTCATATTTCTCGTTCTAGCCTTTATTAAAAATAAGCCCCTTGCTGGTAAAAGTAAGTTCCTTATAATTTTTTGTTCATTTTGTTCACAATATATCACTCATTTTAATGATATTTCTTTATTTCGTATTTTACATAACAGGAGAATGTGTTCTTGATTCCGATTGTGATGCGTTATATCCGGATAATCGTCGTGGATCAATGAGGTGCTTTGATGGTATCTGTAAAAAACTCTATTGTAAGAAATATTTCTTCGATAGTCTTAAAAAAATGTTAAACATTGTATATATTATATTTTATTATTATTATTATTATTAAAAAAGGTCAATTATCCTCGACGCCAACATCAACACATCCAAGTAACTAATTAACAAAAGTATACGTATATAATTGCTTTCTGTACGGAAAGGACAGAGAATTTTAAAATTTGAATTCCCTTGCGGTAAGTAAATGAATACTTCAAAAACATATATATTATATCTTAACAAAAAGGTGTTTGCATAAAAATTATTAGGTTTAGTGTAGTGGTGAGACGTTTATGTAGTATATATATTAGAGGTTCTATACATCAACTTTATTATAAAAAAAAAAAAGCTTTTTGCATATATCGTGCATATTGCCGTGTACATGAAGAGAAAAACCAAATATTTTACCATAAAAAAAAGAAATTATAGCCACTATATAGACTAGTTGAAAAAAAAAAGGGTAAACAACTTAAAAAAAACACTATGATCATAGGAAGACTAAGTTTAGTTGCAAAAGTGTTGAAGGAAGTTAAAATTGAAAGCTTTTTCTCCTTAAATCTTTCTGAGATTATATTTTAAATATAATCATGTATTTTCTTTTATTTGATATGAACAATTTTAATTTTTTTCATTAAATTTGCACTTAATTTGGATTGAAGTAAATTTGTAAATTTGAACAAAATAAACAATGTATTAAGACGGTAAATCAAAACAAATATCATACTAAAAATCGAAAATCAACACAAACACCATACAAACAACTTCGCACTATGATGGAAAATCACAAAGAATAAAAATTAAATAAAAATTTAAAATGTGTAAAAAAAACTCTTATTTAAACAAAAATAAATAAAAACAATCAAAAGAGTAGTAATTCTGAATTAAAAATGATCCCAAATCATTCCACTCTAATGGATCAACAATAAAAGGAGCAAAGAGAAATTACGGTTATCATAACTCGTGAAGTGACCGCTAATCCTTTATGGTTTGTTTGGTTGAGAAGAGAAAGTGAGAAGAGAGAAAGAGGTGAGAGATAAGGTGGATTTGATGTATTGTTTGGTACAAGAGAAAAAGAAGATAAATAGAAGAGAAAGAAGTGTTATTATTTTATAAAATTACCAATATGCCCTTAATTTTTATAAGAACATTCAATTTTATATAAATTTGATTTCCAACGAAAAGTAATTTACATTTCCTTATTTAAATTTTATAAAATTAATTAATCAAATAATCAAATTATTTAGTTTAATTTTTTAATAATTTAATTTAACTAACTAGAGAATTAATATTTTGTTCGGTTCCCCGTTTACACAAATCTCTGGATTATTTTATTAAAAAAATCTCTGGATTATTTATTTGATTCAAGCATAAATCTGCGGGTTTCCAAATTTCCTTCAAGTCTCACCCAAGCAAACCCGACCAGATTTAGTTTTTTGTTGCCACCCACAAAACAAATTGCAGGATTCGATATGTATATCTTTCCTAAATTTATTTTATTGGTTACAAATTACATAAATGATACAAGATATGCGATACTAAGTGTTAACATAAAGCCAACACCTCCATCACCTTGTAGTGGCTTCCATGGCATGATTTGAGTTGTTTTTTTTTTTTTCATCAAAAGGATGATTTTTAGTTGACTCTTTGCCATGATAAAGCAACAAACACAAGGGTATAGTTGGAAAATGAAAAAATATGGGTCTTCTTTCCAGCTTTCTTCGCTTATTAGGAGAGAAACAAAAAGTTGGTGGGACCCACAGATTTTTGTTCTCTCTTCTGTGTTTCTTTGCTCTGCCAAACAGGAGAGTTGGTCATTTCTCTTATGTTTCTCTTCCCTTAACTTCTCTCGCATCAAAATCTGCTGTTCCAAACACAGTGTTAATTACGTGTGTAGTGTAGAATACATTCTCAAACTCAAAAATCTAATTGAAGTCCTTTTATAATTAATGTGATATTTGTATTTATTTTTTTTGGTTCAAGGTGATATTTGTATATTAATTGATCATGTATGCATTTGAGTATTGGTCCTAACGTGATCTGTACAACTATCATTTATCTATTTTTGTAACATTTTTAAATCAATTCCAGCAACAAACAAAAAAAATGTTTATTTTCTATATTAGTCATAGCCCATTTAGGTTAATTAGATGTGTCCATGTACAATCAACATTTTTATATCTTTTGTGATTTTTTTTTCTTTAATCCTCTTGTTCTCAGGAAAAGGAGGCTTCGGTAATTAAAGTTTGGCTACAAGGTAAGTAAAGTCTGATATAAAATTATTTTCAGCAAGAATAACATTTAGGTTCTTCTAAACAATTTGTTTTAAAGAAGTTCATTAATTACTTGAGTCTAATATCTTAATTTTTTAAATTTTTTATTTAGGCACAATACAATTGTTTCCCTGAAATACTCACTTATAACTTTCAAATATAGTATATATATGCAGTTGTAAAGACTTGATTATATTAGATAGCTACATTTGTAAAATTCATCCTAATTGTACAAAGTATTTCCATTTGATATAAATATTTGTGCAATTATATACACCTTAGATGGTTTTGTATTTCGAATATATTTTTGTGTGTTTGTTTCTATCCACTGCAATTGTTATTTCACTTTATATTGTTTGGAACTTATCTCACCCAATATTATCTTTGTGTTTCTCTTTTATGAATTATATGCAGCTTGTCATACAATACAACTGAGTAGTAATTAATATCAAGGTGCACGTTTGTCCACAAGAATAAAGTGGAGGGTAATTATATAATTCTCTTGTCTAAGATAAGGTGTTCGTTAAACTTTCTCATGGTTGTGGTTTAGTGGGAGGCATGTCCGAAATTCTAGTATTCCTTTCTCCGATTGGTGTAATGATCCCTTGAGTTTTATTTTTAATTCCTAATGTCTGCTCCTTTATTGTAAGGGATTGAGTACCCCTTGTACTCCCTTATAATATAATTTATTTATCAAAAAAAAAAGGTGTTCGTTAAAATTTGTAAGATTATTTTTTATTTTTAAATTTGGTTGTTAGGCACGGATCGATAATGTAACATCAGAGTCGGATTTAATAATAGGGTCATGATTTATTTTGTTGGATCTTGAGAAAATAGGATGTGTGTTATTTTATTACATGAGTACATTTGTAAGACTCTATGAAGTCAAATGCATTTTTTCTTTTTAAATAACGACATATTATATTGAATTCTTATTTGTGGTGAAGATGTGATATATTCATACAATATGAACATATAGGTATTTTTTATCACCATTTTTAATTGTTTTTTATTTTGTTTTTACTACTCTTTTATAAAAAGAATACCTATTTTTTATTTTGTTACTTTTTGTTAGTTAGGAATAAATCTTGTGAATATGAAGAAAAGAAAGAGTTTGATGCATATTATATATGGTGCCTTAAAGTCTAAGACTTGATTTGTGGTAGTAGAGATCATCTCTTAATGTTGGAATAGTGGAAAAGGGGATTAAATTATTTTTTAGCTTATGCAATATAAATTAGTTTTTATGTTATTTTATAAGTTTACACTAATAATTTTTTTTTTCTAAGTTATTTTATCATAAACTATCTTGACAAACTTATAATAATATATAAAAGGTCGAAAAAGGTCGAAAGCCAAAATGCTGGGCTCGTAGCCAAGTGCTAGTCGTAGCAAACATCCGATAATGCTCTATGTCCACGTCGTATGGTGCTACAGTCATAACAATTGAAAAATTAGAAAGTATCCAAGCTTGTTCATGTGTGCATATTTTTCTTGTCTTTAGTTTATTGTTTTCATTTTATTTTTAGCTGCTCACCACGTATGTTCATGTATACGTATTTTTCTCTTCATCTTAGGATTATGTAAAGTATACTAAGAATATAGCTTCCATAATATATATTTTTTTAAAAAAAATACCCTTATTTTAAAATTATTTTATTATTATTATTATTATTATTAATTACTAATAATAATATTTAGAGCACATTTAAGTTGTTGTACAACTACACTAGCGGTTTCTATAATCCTAACTACTAGGAGCAGGCCCGGACCAGAGCAAGTGCAAGCAGACTTATAGTTCTGGGCCTCAAATTTTAGAGGGCCTCAATTTTTTTATTTTCAAATTCATGATATAAAGTATTGCTTAAGTAGTTGTGCGAAGTCAAATATTCATCAAATGCAGAATAGCCTGGTGGCCTCGATCTTGTCTAAAGTGCTTGTACACTTGGGGGTGGCGTGTTCAATCCCCCTTGAGACCATTTTTTTTCAATTTATTTAGGACATTATTGAGACAACATAAAATTAAAAAATATTGAAATAAATTTAATAGAGTAATATGTATAGAACAAAATTACACAAATTATTTTAAAAATTGTTTCCTTTTAAGTTGTAATTTTTATTAAAAAAACTATCAATATTTAATGATTTTTTTACAGGAACTATCAATATTTAATGATATTAACTTGAAATATATTTTGTTAGTATTGATTAGAATATGATTATTTTTTATATTATTGGTATTATTAACATTTTAAATAAAATATTTCATTTTTTTAATTAAAAATAGTCGTTTTATTAAATTTATTTTACATTTAAAGGGCCTCATTTCTTATTTGTTTGGGACCTTCAAATATTCAGGGACGGCCCTGACTAGGAGTAATGGTTTGGCCACGCGAATCAACTTGGTTTTCATAAGGGTGTTATGTGAAGTGTACATATAATTAAGAGTATGAGGTTTGAAACAAAATAGGACACAAATATATTATACTAAAATCATATATACTTATAATACTAAGTTCCCTTAAGCATCCAAAAGTAGTTCTTTGAGACTTTGCTAATTCACGTACAGTACTAGCAAGAAGTGAATGTTGTATTCTGGAGAGTATTAGTGAAGCGCCGCGATAAACGCCCGAGCGTACAAACGCTCGGAATGACACAGAGTCGCCACCGAACTTTATTTATTCCCGAAGGAAAAGGAAAATATCGATAAAACCTTGAAAGCAACGGAAAGATGGTCATCGCAACCATTTCTGGGTTAAAAAGTGTCTTGAAATTATTTGCATGCTTTTTATTTAATATTAAAGTATTTACAAAGGGGAAAAAAATTAGTTTTTTATTATTGTGCTTGACGGTTGTTGGATCCCGCTCCTACGTATCCTCTAGTGCAATGGAGAAATCAAAGCTACGTAGTTCTTTGTAAAAAAAGTTTGTATGTTGATTAATTTTATTTATAAAAAATTTGGTCGCGCTTGGGCGAGAAAAATTTTGCCTGATTGAAAAAGAGTCGGACTCGCGCTTGGGCGGTGATATCCGCTTAAGAAAAAAAGTTAAACGCACATGGGTGCAAAAAGATTAGTTTGATGTGTTGAATCTATTATTATTTTATGTTTAAAAAAAAATATTTTTAGGTGTGGAAGACGAACAACCGGTAGGCAAAGTGTAACACTAAGCGTCGATTGTTCGAGAGATGAACGGATGCACATCCGCCGGTCTCCTTTTTAATCCACATTTATTATAAGAAAAGAAAAGTTTTTAACTCATAAGAAAAAAAAAATGCATGGTTTTAAAGTACTTATTTTTTTTACTTGTTTTCTTGTTAAAAATAAACTTATGGAGTGCAAATAAATAGGTCTAACCCATGACAAAGTATTCAGCCCAAACAATTAACAAAAGTAATAAGTAAATAAATAAATAAACCAAAAAAAGTAAAAAAAAAACACGATGAAACAAATTGAAAAGCTGGAAACAGAGCAAACAAACACGTTTCTGCGTGAGAGAGAAAAAAAAAGCGCTTCACCGAGAGAGAGATAGCGGCGAGGGAGAGACGGCCGGTGGTCGGAGATCGAGGTGGCAGTTGGACGGCGGCGGAATCAAACTCCTTCCTTCCTCTGTTTCTTCTTCTCGATCTATTCTGTTCCTATGGTTTTATATTGATTTGTTCTTTGATTTTGAGATGGTGATAAATGAAAGATGATTTTTGTTCTGTTCCTCTATAATTTTTTTGAGTTTGAGGGTAGTTAGAAAATAGTGGATGGTGGTGATGGATGATTTGTTGTGTTTGTGGTGGTTTATTGATAATTTTTTAGTGACTGAAGATTTGTAGTGAAGGGTTGGAGATGAATGAATTTCTAAAGTTTCTACATCTTTGCTACTGCTCTCTGTTTTTTCTCAAATTTTCTTCCCCTTCTTTGTTCTGATTTTTTGCTCTAATTTATAGAGTTTATTGATGAAGGTTTATAACCATGAGATAAAATTGAGTTTGGATAGTTGAATGCTTTGGCAGAAAAAATAGATTTTCTAAGATTAAAGGAGAATGAAGTGATTGGAGCTTTTGGATTGCTTGCATTGTTAGTGAAGATTCATGCCATTTTATGGGAAAAGTTTAAAAAAAGCAAGAAACTTAAAACATGGGGAAAGGGGCGCAGCACAGGGCTGCTGTTGTTGTTGCTGCGTGTTGTTCCTCTTCTTTTCCTACTTTTTTTGGTTTTTTTGTTATATAATAATAATAATAATAATAATAATAATAATAATAATAATAATAATAAAAAGAAAAAAAAAAAAAAAAAAAAAGGTGAGGAGAAGGGGAGGAGGAGCACGTGATGTACTCTCCTTTTTTTATTTATTTTTAATTTATTAATTGATTATAACATTGACTAATGATAAAAAGAAAAAGGATAGGTTCAACACTAGTAGCTTAACAAATTAACTTTAATTTAGATTTTTTTAATAAAATAAAGATACAAAAAGTAAAAACTTATGCAATTTGATATTTTTGGAAATAAATGTATATTTTTTTGGATTTTATGAAAAAATTAAAAAGGTAACAAATTATGTGCAATAAAACTAAACAAAATTAAAAATTCACGAAATGATTAAAAATACACGAAATTACAAAAATTGAAATTCTGCTACTTTTCAAAAATTAAAACAAGACAAATCGAAAGCGGAGAAAAAGTTGGGACAAAATTGGGGTGCTACAATTAGTTATGAGAACAACTGTACCGGATAATTTACCCGTGGTAACGAAATACTCTTAAGTCAAGTACATTTGCATGCCTTAGTCAAGAATTTGATAAGTTCTTTTAATTCTATAATTTATTTTATTATGTATCATAATTATTTGTTCCAATATACATTTGATATATTCAATTGAGATATTTCTATGTCATATTTTTCCAACAATTTTAAATAGGGTCTCCTGTTCCAACTAAATTTTATTTCATCACAAAATTCGAACATAGGACCTTCAAGCGAGGCATTCTTCTATGGGAACAACCACAAATCAAATTTATTTAGGCACACACACATAAATTTAACAAATTAAAAGAAAAATAAAATAGTCACATTAATCAATATCATTTTAATTCTTTTTCTTTAATTTTTTTTATTATTTATGTGAGTGTGCCTAACAATGAGGTGTTGTGATTGTGCCTAGGTTAAACTTTCTCCCTTGAAGATATGTGGGTTGATTTCCTCTGATACCATCATAATATAATGTTAGTTTTCCTCTCACTATTATGAAAGGTTATATAAGAAATAAATAATAAATTAATGAATGGTTGGCAAACAAGAATAAACTCTAATTTCAGTCAAAATTGTTTTGTGAGATCTATTCTATGAGCTAAAGGGACAATATATCCATCATCGTATATTATAGAGACATTTAATAATTATTCTGACTTTAAAGAAGGATTTCTCGCAACAACATAATGATAGCTACTTAATTGACGTAAAGCAAGAAGTTTTTACTATATAAAGTGATCAAACCATTTTTTATTTTTTATTTGCAAAGGTGAAAAATGGCTAAAATTCTCATGTTTGTTTATATTATGATTCTTTTTGTTTTCATATTTCCCGTTCTAGCCTCTTTTGAAAATACCCTTCCTAGTAAAAGTAAGTTCCTTATAATTTTATTTTTTTTTTATGGAAATTTTTTGTTTATTTTGTTCACAATATATCACTCATTTTTGTTAGTTTTTGTAATTCAAGCTTCTGAAGGGTGCAGCCTCTGAAGCAGTCTTGCTCACTTCAGCTTCTGAGAGGTTACAGGCTCTTGTACTCACTTAGCCTCTGATGACTACAAGACCCTGTAACAGACTCTCACGCCAACAGGTTCTGAAGCAATCATCTTCTGAACCAGTTAACACAGCTTCTGATGCACCTCAGGCTCTGAACCTCTGGTTCAGTTAGTTTGTCTGTTTAGTCAGTTAGGATAGTTTGTTTGTACAGTTGTATTTCAGTTAGTTAGTTAGTTAGTTAGAGAGGTTTAAGTTTGTTAGTTGGCTTGTTACAAGCTACCTCTCCCACCTATTGTACATACACCTATATATAGGTGATTTTGGTGATTAATAAAGATAACTTTTCCCCTTAATTCATTCTCTTCAATTTTATTCATAGTTCTCTCTATTCTTTCTTAGTGTTCTTAGTGTTCTTTGTTGTTCATCTTTGTGGGTTATCCCCAACAAAGTGGTATCTAGAGCTCGTACGATCCAAGGGATCTTGATTCGTTCTTGAAAGAAGAATCAGGTTGAGAGTGAATCAACCATGGCTGGGAACAACAATTTCCATGCGAATTTGCCAGTTTTCGATGGAAAGAATTGGGATAGATGGGTGAAGCAGATGAAGGTGATATTCAATGTTCAAGAAGTGTATGAACAAGTGAATGCAGCAATCACTCCTCTACCAGAAAATGCAAATGAAGAACAAAGAACAACATTCAGAGAAGCAAAGAAGAAAGATAACAAGGCCCTGTTTCTCATTCATCAATGTGTTGATTCAAAGGTGTTTGAGAAGATTGCAGATGCTGAGACCTCCAAAGATGCATGGGATATCTTGCAAAAGAGCTATGGTGGTGATGCAAAGGTGAAGAAAGTAAAGCTTCAGGCCTTGAAAAGACAGTATGAACTGTTGCAGATGAAGAGTGATGAATCCATTGCTGATTACTTCACAAGATTGGTGACTCTCACTAATCAAATGAAGAATTGTGGAGGTAATCTTGGTGAGCAAGAGACGGTGGAAAAGGTACTAAGAACTTTGACTTCTAAATTTGAGCATATAGTGGTGACTATAGAAGAGACTAAAGACTTGAGTGAGATCAAGATAGAGGATCTGCAAAGCACTCTTGAAGCTCATGAGTTGAAGCATGTTGAGAGGAGCCATGGCAAAGAAGATGAGCAAGCTCTTTTCTCAAAGTTCAAGAAGTACCAAAGTGAGAAGAAGAAATGGCAGAATAAGAAAGACTCCAAGAAAAGCAAGGAGAATGCTGAGATAGTGCCTGAATCCTCAAATGGAGGAGGAGGGAAACAGAAAGATAAGTCAAAGAAGAAGGACAAGAGCAAGATTCAGTGCTACAATTGTGACAAATATGGGCATTATGCCAGTGAATGTAAGAATCCAAAGAAAAAGAAAGGTCAAGAAAATGAAGAAGAGGCCAAGGTAGCACATGATAGCTCAGGTTCTGATGATGAAACCAGTTTCATGGTGACAATTGCTGATGAAGCAGCAGATTCCATGGTGTGGTACTTTGATTCAGGGTGTTCTAACCACATGACTGGTAATAGAAGCATCTTGACTGATTTTGATGAATGTCTCAACACAAAGATCAGATTGGCCAACAGTGATTCCATTAAAGCAGAAGGTATAGGTAATGTTGTGATTCAGAGGTCAAATGGCAAGAAAGCTGTGATTGAAAAGGTTCTTTATGTCCCTGGTATGAAGTGTAATTTGATGAGCATATGGCAATTGGTTTCAAAGGGTTTCAAGATAGTAATTGAGGATGAGATTCTGCAACTCTTTGATTCCAAGAAGAGACTGATTTTCAAAACAGCACAAAGCAAGAACAGGATCTTCAAGACTCAAATTAAAGCTATTGAAGCTACATGCTTGTCTGCAACCTCTGAAGATAAAGACAGTGATCTATGGCACAAGAGGTATGGGCATTTGAATTTCAAAAGCTTGTCAATGCTTAATTCAAAATGCATGGTGTTAGGATTGCCTAGTGTCATAACTCCAGTAGATACATGCACTACTTGTCTGTTAGGAAAGCATCATAGATCATCATTTAAAAGTCATCTGCCTATGAGATCTAGTGATGTGCTAAATGTTGTGCATTCTGACATTTGTGGACCATTTGATGTGTTATCAACTGGTGGAAACAAATACTTCATGACGTTTGTTGATGAGTACTCTAGAATGATATGGTTATATCATATAAAAGCTAAGAGTGATGCTCTTGAAGTGTTTAAGAGGTTTAAAACACTGGTTGAGAAGTAAAGTGACAAGTCATTGAAGATTCTGAGAACAGATGGTGGAGGTGAGTATACCTCTACAGAATTTGAGAACTTCTGTAAAGATCAAGGCATAATCCATGAAGTTACTGCACTATATACTCCTCAACACAATTGTCTTGCAGAAAGTAGGAATATGAGTATTCTAGATATGGCCAGAAGCATGGTAAAGCAGAAGAATCTGCCCAAGAGGTTCTGGGGTGAAGCTGTTGCTACAGCTGTTTACATTCTGAATAGAAGTCCAACTAAGAAGCTGAAGGATAAGGTACCTGAAGAGGTGTGGTCCAAGAGTAAACCAAGTGTGAGTCACTTGAAGGTGTTTGGTAACTTGTGCTACAAACATGTACCTGATGCTAAGAGAAAGAAGCTGGAAGACAAGAGTGTCCCTATGATATTTGTTGGATATCATAGAACTGGTGCCTATAGATTGTATAATCCTATAAGTGAGAAAGTAGAGATTAGCAGAGATGTGAAGGTACTAGAGAATGAAAGTTGGGATTGGGGTCAGAAGCTCTCATCTAAGAAAACTTGTGCAGTGGACTTAGGTGGTGAAGCAAGCAATGTCAATGACACCCCCACTTTTGTGAATCAGCATCAAGGTACTGAAAGTGATGAAGACATGCATACTTCAAGTGATGATGATGATAATGTTGTACCACCAAGACCTCAGAGAAACACTCAATTGCCAAGAAGGTTAGTTGACTGTGAGATTGTGTCAGACAATGCAGTAGACAATGAAGGAGAGATTGTGCATTATGCAATGCTTGCAGATACTGAACCATTGGATACCAAAGCTGCACTGAAAAGTAAAGCTTGGATGGAGGCAATGATTGATGAGTTGAAGTCAATTGAAAAGAACAAGACATGAGACTTGTGTGAATTACCCTCTGATAAAAAGGCAATTGGTGTGAAATGGGTGTACAAAGTCAAGCAAAATCTTGAAGGCAAAGTGATAAAATACAAGGCAAGACTTGTGGCCAAAGGATTCCTTCAGAAGCAAGGTTTGGACTATGGTGAGGTATTCTCTCCAGTGGCAAGACATGAAACTATAAGGCTAGTGATTGCATTGACTTGTAGTAGAAGATGACCCTTATTTCATTTAGATGTGAAGTCAGCATTTCTAAATGGACCCTTAGAGGAAGATGTGTATGTGAAGCAGCCTCCAGGGTTTGAATTGAAGGGCAAGGAAAGCAAAGTTCTGAAACTGAATAAGGCCTTGTATGGTCTGAAGCAAGCTCCAAGAGCTTGGAACAAAAGAATTGATCAATTCTTTGTTATGCAAGGTTTCAGAAAGTGCAGTGTAGAGTATAGTGTTTATGTGAAGTGCAGTGATGACAAACACATGTTAATCATATGTTTGTATGTTGATGATCTGTTAGTAACAGGTAGCTCATCTATAGAGATAGAGAATTTCAAATCACAGATGAAGTGTGAGTTTGAAATGACTGACCTAGGAAAGTTAACCTACTTTCTAGGAATGGAGCTCTTAGAAACTCCAAAAGGGATGATATTGCATCAAGCTAAGTATGCCACTGAGATTCTGAGAAAGTTTGAGATGCTTGATTGCAATTTATCAGTCACACCTGCAGATACAAGAGCCAAGATTGAAGAAGATGCAAGTAGTGATGCAGTGGACTCTACCATGTTCAGACAATTGATAGGTTCTCTGAGATATTTGTGTCAAACTAGACCTGATATCAGTTATGCAGTTGGCTATGTAAGCAGGTTTATGAGTAAACCACTGAAGTGTCACCTGTTGGCAGCTAAGAGGATACTTAGATACATCAATGGCACAATCCACTATGGTGTTGTATTTCCATATTCTAAGGATAATGGAAAACTTGAGTTGAGTGGGTTTTCAGATGCAGATTGGTGTGGTGACAAGGTAGACAGGAGGAGTACCAGTGGTTATTTGTTTAAATTTCAAAATGCACCAGTGTCTTGGTGCTCTAAGAAGCAGTCAGTCATAGCATTCTCCAGCTGTGAGGCAGAGTATGTAGCAGGGTCCCTAGCTGCATGTCAGACAAATTGGCTGCAATCACTTCTCAGTGAGATGAACATTATTGCTGACATCACAGTTGTGCTGAAGATTGACAACAAGTCAGCAATCAACTTGGCTAAGAACCCCGTTAGTCATGGGAAGAGCAAACACATTGAGACAAGGTTTCACTTCCTCAGAGACCAAGTCACTAAAGGAAAGTTGAAACTGGAGTATTGCTCTACTGACAATCAACAAGCTGATATTCTAACCAAAGCTGTGAAGAGAGACCAATTTCTCAAGCTCTGAAGAGAAATGGGAGTTGTAAGTTTTGACAGCTTGAATTAAGGAGGAGTGTTAGTTTTTGTAATTCAAGCTTCTGACAAGAATAGCTTCTGAAGGGTGCAGCCTCTGAAGCAGTCTTGCTCACTTCAGCTTCTGAGAGGTTACAGGCTCTTGTACTCACTTAGCCTCTGATGACTACAAGACCCTGTAACAGACTCTCACGCCAACAGGTTCTGAAGCAATCAGCTTCTGAACCAGTTAACACAGCTTCTGATGCACCTCAGGCTCTGAACCTCTGGTTCAGTTAGTTTGTCTGTTTAGTCAGTTAGGATAATTTGTTTGTACAGTTGTATTTCAGTTAGTTAGTTAGTTAGTTAGAGAGGTTTAAGTTTGTTAGTTGGCTTGTTACAAGCTACCTCTCCCACCTATTGTACATACACCCAGGGGCGGAGCCCTTTGTGCACCCAACAGGGCCATGGCCCGCCCCAACTTATTTTTTTTTTCATTTTTTATAGTTAAATTATATTATATTTACATGTAACCATAATTTTTAAACACAGAATTGTACTCAGCCAAGTGGTAATGTAATGCTTCCTCTAGCTAAGAGGTCTCTAGTTCAAGTCCTCTTGGCAGGAAACTTCAATATATACATATAAAGTATTAGATAAATAATCAATGTTTTGGTAATTTGGAGACTAAGTTTATCAAAATTACAACATTATAGTATTTATAATTTTTCGAGTTTCACTTGATTTTAAATAAAAGTATAAGTAGAAAGTGTTAATTTTCTTGAATTCTTTTTCATTTAATATGTTATTAAGATTTGTAAAAATTAATGATTTACATATGTTTAGCGCCATAATTTTTTTTAGCACAGTTACGGCCCTCCCTAACATTTTCTTCTAGCTCCGCCACTGCATACACCTATATATAGGTGATTTTGGTGATTAATAAAGATAACTTTTCCCCTTAATTCATTCTCTTTAATTTTATTCATAGTTCTCTCTATTCTTTCTTAGTGTTCTTTGTTGTTCATCTTTGTGGGTTATCCCCAACAATTTTAATAATATTTCGTATTTGACATAACAGGAGAATGTGTTCTTGATTCCGATTGTGATAAATTATATCGGGTTCGTCATGACGTGTCATTGGTGTGCTTTGAGGGTCACTGTAAAATACTCTGGGATAGTGGTCTTTTTAGGCCTCACTAGTATTTTTGTGTTTTGCTTTTTGTTCGGTGTCCTTGCTTTCTGTTGGTGGCTGATGTGATGAGATGCTGGTTTTTTGCTTTCTGTTTCTCTGGTGCGGTTATACTACTCCCTGGTGTATGTTGGTTGCTGCTGGTTCGGATACCTGTTGTGTTGGATGGGGGATGCTGTTCTTCTTGGCTGTTTTTTCTTGTGTTTTGGCCTTTGTATTTGTTTTTGTGTTTGTAGTATTTTCTCCTTTGTTTTCGTTTTGACAGTGTTATGGCCTGGGTAACCTTGCTGCTTCTCTGTACTTGTACTTTCTCTTAGAGCTCTTAATAAAATTTTAGCCGTTCAAAAAAAAAAGTAAGGGGTGGTGGTAGTGCTTAGTTTGGTTATTGTGGTTTTGGATGTTTAGAGTTGTTGTATTTTGTGTTCTTTTGTTTTGTTATCCTTTTGTTGCGTTGTATTTTCGATTTAATAATTTTAATAGAAAATGTTGGTCCAACAAAATAATAAATTAATGGTTAAATTTACAGGTGTCATTTAACCAATGTTTAAGAAGCATCATTAATGTTTCGAATCAAACAATCGCTTCGATTGGCACTTTCACGAATTGTCTCGATTGCCAAAGTCCTTTTGAAGATTCAATATTCGAAAGGAAGCAATAATTATGGGCCAAAGCGTTTCTAGCCCAAAGAAGTTCAAGGTTAAGCCCAAGGTTTGAGCGCGCCAAAAGCAGAGTTTCGAAGTGGAGAACGTGGGTCTCGAAGGAGGAATTTGGAGCGTCCAAGTCATCTAGGCAGTTTTATTGTCTTCGAAGTATAAATAGAAATTCCTTAGAAGGAATTAAGGTCGCAAAACCGTTTCTTACATAGTTTTCTCTGAAATTCTAAGTACTCAGCGAAGAAAGAAAGGAATTCGAAAGAGAAACATGTACGGTTTGTGAACCATTTTTACTGTATTTGCCTTTACAATTAATGCAAGTTTAATTTTCAGCAATTTACTGCATTTTACTCTTATTTTGCTTAGAGTTTGTTGATCTTGAGGTGATTCAAATCGACATACTTTTGTCTGTTTCTTTAAGTAAACCAAAACCATAATTGTTTGTTAAAATCTGATGAACATTAAAACTATTTTCTCATAAAAAAACAAGCATAAAATTGTCTTGAGATTCCTAGTTTGATCTCGCAAGTCTTAAAAACAGAACTAGCGCTTGTTTACGAAATTTCACTGTAACCTTTATAGCTTTGGCTCTTGTTGTGCCTTCCCAAAAAAAAAAAAAAACTCTATTGTGAGAAATATTTTTTCGATAGCCTTAAAAAAATGTTAAACATTGTACATATTATATTATAATTATAATTATTATTATTATTATTATTATTATTATTATTATTACTATTATTAAAGGGCAATTATCCTCGACGCCAACATCAACACATCCAAGTTACTAATTAACATAAGTATACATATATAATTGCTCTCTTTAAGGAAAGGACAGAGAATTTTAAAATTTGAATTCCCTTGCGGTAAGTAAATGAATATTTCAAAAACATATATATATATATTATATCTTAACAAAAAGGTGTTTACATATAAACTGTTAGGTTTATTGTAGTGGTGAGAGGTTTATGTATTATATATATATTAGAGGTTCTAGATTCGATCATCAGCTTTATTATAAAAAAAAAAAAGTGATTGCATATGTCATGTATATTGTGTACATGAAGAGAAAAACAGAATATTTTACCATAAAAAAATGAAATTATTGCCACTATAGACTAGTTAACCAAAAAAGGTAAACAACTTAAAAAACACCCATAAGAAGACTAGTTTAGTTGCAAAAGAGTTTAAGGAAGCTAAAATTGAAAGCTTGTTCTCCGTAAATCTTTCTGAGAATATAATCATGCACTTTCTTTAATTTGATACGAACAATTTTAATTTTGTCATTAAATTTGCACTTAATTTAAATCGAAGCAAATCTATAAAAACATTCAAAAGAGTAGTAATTCCAAATTAAAAATGATCCCAAATCATTCCACTCTAATGGATGAACAATAAAAGAAGCAAAGAAAAATTACGGTTATCATGACTTGTGAAGTGACTGCTAATCCTTAGAGGAGAATTGTACATGTGTAGAATACATTCTCAAACTAAAAAAAATCCTTTAATGTGATATTTGTATTTTATATTTTTGGTCAAGGTGATATTTGTATACTAATTGATCATCATATATGCATTTGAGGATTGGTCCTAACGTGATCTGTATATATATATATAACTATCATTTTATCTATTTTTGTAACATTTTTAAATCAATTCCAGCAACAAAAAAGAATGTTTATTTTCTGGTTAGATGCAGCCATGTAGAATCAACAGTTTTATATTTTTTGTGATTTTTTTACTTTAATTCACTGGTTCTCAGGAAAAGGAGACATCGGTAATCAAAGTTCAGCTACAATATAAGTAAAATCTGATAAAAAATTATTTTTATCAAAAATAAAATTCAGGTTTGTTCAAACAATTTGTTTTAAAAGAGTTCATTACTTGAGTCTAATATTTTAATTTTTTATTTACGCACAATACAATTGTTTTTCTGAAATACTCACTTATAATTTTCAAATATAGTGTATATATATATATCCCCAATTCTAACATATACACAAACACAAAGACAATGTTAGGCACACTGACACAAATCATAAAAAATTAAAGAGAAAAGAAATAAAATAATGTTGATTGATGTGACTATATTACTTTTGTTTTAAATTTTTGGATTTGTGAGTATGTGCCCAAATATATATTATTTGGATTTGTGTCTATGTAAGTCTTTCTATATATATATAGGGTCAGGATCAAATGACACTAAGGTTTCAAACTTTGTAATATGACACCTCTGATAAATCTTTACCGGATAATCGTATTACAAAATCCACCGTTGGATTCAAAGCTATTATTGTATAGATCATGTCTATAAAATTTAACATCAATCGGAAACCATTTGATAGGTTAAAAAGAAGGATTAAAATTAACGGTTTTAACGAAGTTTTGTAAGACATTGGTTTTTATGCATCTCATTGACATATCAAATGATTTCCGATTGATGTTAAATTTTATAGACATGATCTATACAATAATAGCTTTAAATCCAACGGTGGATTTTGTAATACGATTATCCGGTAAAGATTTATCGGAGGTGTCATGTTACTAAGTTTGGTCCTGACCCATATATATAGTTGTAGAGACTTGATTAGATAGCTACATTTGTAAAATTCATCCTAATTGTATAAAGTTATGGATAGATAAGTTTGTACACGCTATAAATAGTTATATAGAGTTGATTTGTGAGCTCCTTTGTAATAGAAATCAATGTAGATTATTCCGTGAGTTTAGTTTAGTTGGTTGGACATTGCATTATATATGCAGAGGGCCGTGGTTCAAATTCTGGTCATCTCACTTATCTACCATAATGGTAGAATTTCTAACCATTAGGCTACTTGACAAAAAAAAAAAAAGTCAATGTAGATTTCATCCTAATTGATTAATACATAAACATAGATTGAATTATGGACTCTATGGCAAGCATTTCGTAGTTGGGCCTAACTTCAAATAATTTTTGTTTGGTTAACTAGTATAGCAGCTAGAAATATTATCTTAAGGTGGATAAATGAAATAACTGAGATTCGAATTTCAATACCCTACATATATAATATAATGTCCTACCAACTAAGCCAATTATCTTACGAGATTAAAATATAATGTACGTACACACAAAAGAGAAAAAAATATATGTTAAATAATTTTCAATTTTCCAGGTTTAATACGTGTCCATGAATATCCATACATGTTATAAATTAGTAAAATTGTTTAAATCTAACATTTTAATTTATCTTTTAAAAAAAGTAGTCTTATTAGGTTTGGATGTTATATTAAATTTTGATGTTATTATATTTGGGTCTTTTGTTGTGATCACTATACTACTTGTATTTTGATTACCTTTTTTTAATATTAGCTATTAAATTTTTTATTTTTTTTTTATTTTAGATGTTGGGTTGACAATTCTTTTACCAATTTTTCATTCCATAACTCTGTTTTTGAACAAAAATTCGTTCTCTTTCAATATGCATCTTAGAACCTTGAAATTCCTGGAGGGACCTTATGAAATGGAAAAGATGGTTAAATTTTTCCGATGGAAGGGGTAGCGAGTGTTTGTTTTTTAAAACATAAGGGTGGTTATTGTTTATTTAAAAACTAGAGGAGATGTGTATACTATTTAGTAAAACTTGAGGGGAGTTGCGTGTAACTTTTCCTATCTATAAAAGAAGCTAAAACTATTTTATTTTTCAAAAATCAATTTTTCAATAATCCATCTCGTCGAAAATGGCGAAGGGTAATTACAAATATTAATAATATTTTATGTATGTTATGTGGGAACTCAATTGAGTTAGCGGACCACTTGTTCTTAACTTGTAAGGTGTAATTTATGGTATGGTACTCTATTTTTAGGTGGTTACGGTTCCAATGTGTTTTGCCCAGGGGGATTATGGGCTTCTTTAAATTTCTGCTAGAGATGAGTACGAGTAGGAGAGCTCACTTAGGGTGGTTGTTATTTGGTCGATTTGGAATTTCCATAATGACTTAATTGTTACCGGAGGATTTTCATCTGTTGTATACCTGGTTGATATAATGGAATTTTTTTCTTGGATGTAGTTTCTGGTCAAAAACTTTGTCAGCCTCTGCTCTCTTTATGAGTGGGAGGTGCAACCTATTTTGTGTTGGTTCTGGAAATTGATGGTCTTGGTGGCATATGGATTTTCTTTTTGCCTTCTTTCCTTAATTTTTTCTCTTTCTCTCTTTTTTGGTCGTTTGGTGTTTTGGAGCTAGTGGTTCTTGGTCTATAGTCAGGGAAGTCTTATGAGTTTTCTATCTTTTATTTCATTGTATTTTTTCGTTTCTTTAGGAACTTAGTACTTTTTGTTCTCCCTATTGTGAACTCTCTTTGGAGTATCATTTCTCTCATTTATATATATATATATATATATATATATATATATATATATATATATATATATATATATATATATATATATATATATAAAGAGAGAGACAAAGGAGGACTTTAGACTCCAAAATATAAATATATATATTAAGACAAAAAGGTCGCTCATAATAAATACAAATTCATTAGTTTCCAGCCACAAATTAAAGAGGCCTTTGAATAAAGATAAAATCAGATGCTACTTTGTATTATGTGAATAATGGAAAAATATTGGAGACTTTGAATTAAAAACAAAAAATTTGTATTGTTTGGTTTTATCTTTATGGTGCGGTAAAGTCCAAGACACAAAAATCGAAAACCGAAAAAAAACCGAACTTTTTGGGATGTATTTGGATGTTCTTTTGTGAAAACCGCTGGATCGGATCAGATTTCAGATTAATTTTTCAAAACCGAACCAAACCGCATACATATATTTTAATACTTATTAATCTTTATTAGTATGAAAACATATTGCATTAAACTATTTTTTGTCCATATATTTTAATACTTTTTAATATTTGTTAATACTATTTATTAGTTTAATTAATTTTTTTTACTTTTTGACATGTTTCAAATATAATTGATAATTGTCATTCCTAAATATTAATTACTGATATATTATATCTTATATTTTAAATCAAACTTAATATTTATTTCGTCAAAAAAGTTAAACTATTATTTTATACTTTTTTTGACGCATTTATACTTTTTTTATAATATTAATATTTTTTAAAAAATAATTATAATTTATAATTCGAATATCCAAAAACCGATCCAAATTAAACCGCATAAAATTGGATCGGATTGGATTGAATTTTATTTATTTGTCATCCAAAACCGAACCGCAAATCAATTTATTTTTGGATCGGATGAGTTTTTGCCTCAAAACCGATCCAAACCGAACCGCGAGCACCCCTAGTAGAGATCATCCCTTAATATTTTTCTTTACAAAATAAACGATATTCATTCACTCAAATAAAGCGAGTACATCGATACAATACAAATTCATAATCGCTAAAAATAAAAAGGATAAATCTGCGAACAAACTTACAGTATCCATGTTAATAGCATAAAACGGCAAATTACATATGTCTACAAATATGACTATGTGCCTGTTTGGTTGCACGTTGGATGCACCAAACTCACGTTTGCAGCCACTGAAACGTGATTTGACAAAAAAAATTATGTTTGGTTTCAAAAAGGTGAATTGCTTTTAGAGCCTAGAATTGATTTTGGATGAAGCTCACATTTGTAGCTTATGCGTCCAGTTAACTCAATTCTACATTTTTATTAAACAATTACTTTACATATTATATATTTTTGTCTATTATGCCCTTGCTTATAGGAACCATACAATAAGTTTATTTTCTTACGCTTTGCTTACTGAATATTATTCAAAAATAAAAATCTTATATGGATCCAGACTTGTATATTTTGTTACTCATAAAACCATGCTTTTTTATTGTCTCCGTGAGCTTAACTCAGTTAGTAAATACTGCATTATTTATATAGGAGTTGGAGTTCGAACCTCTGACACTCAACTTATTCATCTTTTAGATAAAATTTCTAGTCACTGGACTACTTGACAAAAAAAAAAATCATGCTTATTAATTGTTTATTTTTTTTACTCATGAAACCTTGCTTATATTACTTTTTTAATTATTTGTTATGGAGTTTATTAAATTGTAGTTTTTAAAAACTGGAAAAAAATATTGACAGTTTTTCTAATTACTTTTTTAAATAAATTCTTTAAAAAAACATTATAGATAATTTGTTATTTAATATATGTGTGAAAAAAAAGTTAATATAATATATCGAACTCAAATTAAACAATTTAATTTTAAATGGATATTAATACCCATTTTGGTAATTTGCACGTTTAAAAGCAATTTTGATTCGAATTATCCAAACAACATCAAATGTGGAGAATCACTTTAATATTAATGTATCCAAACATAAATCAATTCTATTCAACTCACTTTTAACCAAAATCAATAATGTCAAACTCAATTCTACCAAACTCAATTATTTTCACCGCAGAACCAAACACATACTATATTGAAGTTTCCGGAATATCCATGTAATTGGATCTGCACTAGATCAGATCTACTCCTTCAACCTGAAACAAATGAATATCACACAAAGACGGGAAAACAAATATACCGCACAAACACGGGACAACTAAATACACCGTATAAAAATGGGAAATTAAAACAAACAAATATGTGAAAATCACACTTATTTATTATAACGAGAAAGAAAAACAATTCGGATGAATGATTTTAGGCTAAAACTGACCTAAAATCATGCATCTTCGGTGGACTAAGAAGAAGAAAAAAAGTAGTGATGGCTGAGGTTGAAAGAGAAGATGGAAGAGGAGAGAAGAAAAAGGTAGAAAATTATCATCCCTTAACGTTGAAATAATGGAAAAACAATATAAATTAAGTCTATGTTTGTCAAAAGATCACGGAACAATCACCAAACACCGAAAAATGTCAAAAGCCAAAATTCTACGGGCAGGTAGCCAGGTGCTAAAGTCGTAGCAAACATCCCATAATGCTCTATTGTGTGCTACACTGCCTGTTATGTTCCCGTAGTATGGTGCTACAGCCGTAACAACCGATAAATTAAAAATTTGTTGTTTTAATTTCATCTCTTTAATTTGTTTCATGCATTTATATGTACTTATTCTGTAATAATGCCCTAGTGAATATTGAGATTAATTAAATTAGGACCTCTAGCCTATAAATATGACTCTTTGCTCAATGTAAAAACCATGATTTTATAATTCTTTCCAAAGTTCTTGCAATTTTATATTCGAAGTTTTCTTTACTTTCTTATCTTTAGTTAATTTACTGATTTTATTTTATTTGTAGCTGCACACCATCACCAAGCATGTTCATGTGTGAGTATTTTTCTCTTTATCTTAGGATTATATATGGGAAGTAATCTGAGAATATATTTTCCATAATATATTACAAAAATACCCTTAAATATGGGTCTAGGACCAAAATTTCAATCACCATGATAAATGTACAAGGTATCCATCACTTATATATCAACTAGAGAATCTTATTGGCCATGTTAAATGGAATCTCCTATTCTACCTAAATTTTATTTATTAATCACAAAATTCGAACACGTGACCTGCAAGATACGTGGGTTGTTTTCCTCTCATACCAACATATAATATAATGTTAGTTTTCCTCTCACTATTATGAAAGGTTAAATAAGAAATAAAAAATAATTACGAATCGTTAGCAAACAAGAATGAACTCTAAATTCAATCAAACTGTTTTGTGAGATCTATTCTAAGAGCTAATAAAGGGACAAATTTTCAAAAAATATATTCATCATCATATACTTTAGAGACATTTAATAATTATTCTAACTTTAAAGAAGGAATTCTTGCAACAACATAATTATTAAATACTATTTAATTGACGTAAAGCAAGAGGTTTTTAACTATATAAAATGATCAAATTATTTTATATTTTTTACATGTAAAGGTGAAAGTAAAGGTGAAAAAATGGCTAAAACATCCATGTTTGTTTATAATGTGATTCTTTTTCTATTCCTATTTCTCGTTCTAACTTTTGGCGAAAGTAAGTTCATTCTCAATTTTTTTTATGTTATTAACAATATTTTACCCATTTTAATAATATTTCTTTATTCGTATTTACATTACAGAAGAATATCATACTGACTCCGAAATTCAGCCCTCTTCTAATCCAAGAAAAAAAGAATGTGTTCGTGACGCTGATTGTAATGCATTATATCCGGATACTCCTAAAGGAACAATGGTGTGCTTCCTTGGTATCTGTAAAAATCTATTGTAAGAAATTTAATATTTCTCTATTATATCCTTGCATTTTCTTTCCTCATTATAATGTTGTTAACTCGTCCTTGAAGGTGATTATACTTCAGTGTAGAGATTCAAATGACTCTTGTTGATCCTTTAATGTTAATTTGGGCATATTTATAAAGTTGGGAGGTCATAACTAATCACCTAATTAACATAGGTGCATAAGCAATATATATAGGTGCATGAATATTGCATTTGATATAAATATCTTGTGCAATTATATGTACACCTTAGATGTTTGGTATTTCGAATGTATGTTTGTGGGAAACAGATTCAATGCAGTTGCTTTTTGTGCAGTCAAGCTGCAGTCAGCAGCTGTAAATCATTTGATTAGAATTATGTGGCTCAGATTTGACTGCAGTTTTAATTTTAATAAAACATAAAATTTTAACTTTAAAATCTAAACTGTCCGATCAAGATCGGACGACTGTGATGGCTCTGACTGCACGCAGTCACAGATTCCGACTGCACCGAATCCATATCCATGTTTGTGTGTTTGTTTTTATCAATTGCAATTGTTATTTCACTTTATATAATTAAGAACTTATCTCACCCCATGTTTTTTCCATGTTTCTCTTTTATGAATTATATGCAGCCCCCCATACAACTGAGTAGTAGTATCAATGTGTTTGTCCCAAGAATAAAGTGGAGAGTTATATTCTCTCTTCTAAGATATGGTGTTTTTTAAAGATTGTAAGATTATATTTTATGTTTACATTTGATTGTAAGCCTCTGATATTGTAACATCAGAGTTGGGTTTAATAATATGGTCATGATTTATTTTGTTGGATGTTGAGAAAATAGTATGTATCTTTATTTCATTGTGAGTATATTTAATTTGTAAGGTTCTATGCAGTCAATATATTTTATTTTAAATTATGACATATTGAATTCTTATTTGTGGTGATGATGTGACTTTCCTACATTTATTTTTCTATGAATTTTTTATGACCATTTATAATTTATTTTAATTTTTCTACTCTTTCATAATATCTTGCATTTGTCTATAAATAATTTCAAGGCAAAGTTACACTTTTAATCTTTAAGTTGATTTTAGGTTTCATTTCAGTTTTTTAAGTTTGTTTTTTTTCTCACTTTAGTCCCTTAAGTTCATCAAAGGATCCAGAAATTGTAAGTAGTAGAGGCAATATTTACATTTATATATTTTTCAAAAAACATTTTAAGAAATATATTCTAATTTTTTAACTCATATTGAGAGAGTAGTAATTAAGAAGAATTTGTCTCCATGAACATAACTCATGTAGTATGGACATCATATTATATATACAGAAGTCGAGGTTAGAACTCGGACACCCCACTTAATTATCTTTGAGTTATAGCCTTAACACTAATAATGAGTTTCCATGTGAATATCAATACAAAAAAAAAAACTTATAGTATTATCACCTCTTCAATTTGAAATTTTTAACCTAAAACAAAAGTGGCATATAGCTAACAAAACTAGGAGTATTATTAGAACCCCCGACACACACACACACACAAACTCAATAACAGACCAGGCCCAAAAAACAAAACTAACAAATCTAAAAAAGGGGCATATAGCTACCGCCACCCCCCTCAAAAACCAGAACAACCACTGCTGAAATACAAAAATCCAACATCAAGAAACACAGAAAAAGAGTCTAGAAGTCCTAGCTCAACTGGCAAAATATTGCCGAAATTGTTAGGCTGGACGCTATGACTGGGGTTCGAACCCCGGCTCCCTCACTTGTGTGTGTGAGTTTATTATAATGGCTTTGTTATTTCGTCTATGTACCCAAAAAAAAAAAAAAAGAAACACACAAAAAGAAAACGCAAGAACACTACAACATATAGCTAACCACCAAAACAAAACAAAAAATTCGGAGGAAGGATCATTTCGAATCTCAGTCATTTAAAGATATCGTACCAAACCTTTGAAGTAAATGAGCAATGCATAAAAAGATGTATCGTTGTTTTGTTTCCATCACCGATTCACACAACCAGTATCCAATTCCGATAAAACCACTCCCCAGTATCCAATTCCGATAAAACCACTCCCCGAGTGGGTAATCTATCCAAAAGAAGCTGCCAAACAAATGATATAACCTTCGAACGGTTAAGAACAGTAACCTGCGCGACGCAGTGCGCAGTAATTGCATGTTATCTAATCCCATTCTTGGCTACTCAGTTTAAATAATTGATTTCAATAAACAATCTTATAGTAAACTAAAATGTACCAAGAAACATGTGTAATGAAAATAGTACATAAACATCATATAATATATTATCAGTGCAATAAAAATATTGAAAAGGATAAGCAGCCTGCATCGGATCAGTGATCGATCAAAACAAAGACGAAAGACCTCTTTGTATGAGAATGATAAATGCCTTTGCTTATTTGGAGTAGCAGATGTAACACAGTTGCTTCAGCTTATGTATGGTGATCCTGCTTGATCCAAAAGTAACAAAGTTAATTATAAGGCTAAAAACTTGCTGCTTTCTATTTCAAAAACCTCTAAGGTTAATATTAATCACAAGTACCTAATAATACCTTATTTATAAGTGATTTTGTACCTAAAATATGATTGTGATTGCTATGAATAACTATTTATAATAACAAGTGAAAAACTGGCACACCAGTACACGATGTTGTACACGATGTTACAACACTGTTAACCGCTTTAATGAACAGATAATGCAAATAATAAAAAGTGCAGAATTAAACAAACACACAGTGATTTGTTAACCCAGTTCGGAGCAAAACGCAACCTACATCTGGGGGATACCAATCCAGGAGGAAATCCACTAATAGCCCTAGTTCAAAGTCTTACAGCAAACTCCTCGTTTACAACTTATCACCTAGCAACTATCCTTATGTCTTTCTACCTAGGAACTCCTAGGTATGAGTTCCCAACTCACTCCTTAAGCTCAATAGTACAGACAGCACTATTGTTAATTCAACCACTGTGATGGAGACACTCTCCTAGACACTAGATCACTTTTACCTAAAGGCTTCAAGTGATACACACGCACTAAGATCCAAACTCCTTGCTTAAAAGCTTTGGAGTGGACACACACAAAACAACTATCTCCTTGCTTAAAAGCTTCAGAGACAATTGTGATTACAACTCAATAGAACACACAGTCCTAAGCTTGCATCAAAGAGATACAAGAAAGGCTCACAAAACACAAGCACACACACGAATCCTAATACGGCTAGACTCAACAATATCGCTTGAACAACTGCCTAAATTAGGTTTTCGTCCTTCAATATATAGCTGGTAATATTGGGCTTCAGTAGCTTTGCCCACAAGAGAAACATCCAGCTCACACATAAAATAAAACCATATCTTTGGAGATTTGATATGTTTATAAAATATAATTCTTCAATATTAATTCCCAAAACAATCTCTGAGTGAAAGATATGTTTAGGAAATAAAACTTCCTTGATGCACAAGCCAAGAACTGATATGTAAGAGAAAAGATCTTCTCTAAAAATAAAACGCGCGCGCATTAAATGCTGCCGCCAGCTGGCGCGCTCACGTCAGGTCATGATGTTGTAACATTACATACCACATCCTGCCTAAATATTGTTTTACCAAAATGCAGCCAACATCAAATAGTCAACAAACTCCCCCTTTGGCAAATTTTTGGCTAAAACAACTTGGGATCACACAGACAAGCTACAAGGATACATACATCACTACAACTTCTTCACATCAACATAAACACACAAAAGAAGAGAAGCGTAGCACATCTTCAAAAATGATTTCCAAACATACTCCTTCAAGGAAACATTAGATCAGAATTCAGTCGTATCTTTAGAGCACATCAGAGGCATGCAACAGCAGAAGCACAGAAAACTACATCGCCTTAAGTGATCACAAACATAAGCATGGATTACACGAACAGAATGTTCCAACATCACATACAACATCTCCCCCTGCATCACATACATAGTACTCCCCCTGAAATGGTGCATAGTAGACTAACACATAGGATCATGCATATCAATCAGGTACTAACACATAGGCATATCATAACAGATCATTTCAGCACAGAATATCTACCACTACCAGAGTACCGTACATCTACTACCAAATACCACATACAACTACTACCAGAGAACAACTACTACCAGAGAACATGTGGAAACAAATGTTGTAACTTTCTACTCCCCCTTTTTACCACAAATTTGACAAAGATGCTTTTGGGAGCCAAAATAGAGTAGTAGCAGCACAGATCATAGAGTACTAAGTACTATTACAGCCAAATGCACTAGGGAGTGCTTAAAAATATCCAGGGCATAGCCCATCAAAAGAACATAAGTACCAGAAACATAAACAACTTTAAAAAAGTACACATAAAGGTGGAATACAACCACTAAAAATCAGCACTAGCATCTGAGAGCTCCAGCTCCTCAGTGCCTCCATCCTCACTTTGATCACCTCCTTCTTGTCCAACCTGCACCTGCTCACCCTCTTCAGCAGCTTCTTCTTGCTTAAGAGCCACAATCACTTGCTCAAGGCTCTTTTTCTTTTCATCTAGAGCTCTGCAAGCTGCTTCCAAAGAAGCTATCATTTCCTTCCTGCTCATAGAACCAGAACCAGTAGGAGCAGCAACAGAAGGGCCTGTAATCTCAATATCTGCAGCATGTGTTCCTTCAAACAGTCTAGGGTGAAAATCAAGAGGAGATTCCCTCTTACTCACCTCATCATCAGCAGTTATAATAGTGGGGTGTTGAGTTAAAATGATTCCACAGATAAGAGATGGATAAGCTATAGGCATTCTAACAGCCCATGACTTAGCATGTTGCACAGTTTCCTCAAAAATATGAGCCCCATAGTTGAACTCAGTACCAGTACCAACAGCATATACAAACCTAGCTAAGCTAGTAGCAATATCAGAGGTGTGGGTAGTGGGAACCCAATTTACAGTGCCAATCCTATTAAGGATGGCATATTTAACCGAGAGCATGACAGAGGGCACTTTACCTTTCATTGGCCAAACCTTGACCTGATTAGCTGTGATGGTCTTGCAGACCTGATTGTTTGTCACCTCCAACTCAGCATAGCCATCCTCCTTGTTGCCTAAGTATTTGTTGATAATAGCAGGAGAGAACATAACACATTTGCCTCGGACATACACCTTGTGATATTCTTTGCTCAGAGTGTTGTCACAGTCTTCAGGAATGTTGACCAAGAATTCCTTGACCAACTTCTCATAACAGTCACCAATGCCAGACACAGTCTTCATTAACCCTGCCTTCTCAATGAGAGCAATAATCTCCTTTTGCTCCAAGGCTTCAGCACTCAGCTCCCTCTCCAAAGCCAACCTTCTATTAGCCACAAACTTCCACTTCTGAGCACTCTCAATGAAATGGAATGAAATGTTGTCCATGGGGACATCAGGAACATTTTGGGGAATAATCCTTCCACCAATTTTCTTCTTACCAGTAGACACAATGTTTGGCACATCATGTACCACATCAAGTTCTGGTATAGCAGCTCTGCGAAATTTCTTCTGACTTGTCTTCTTAGCAGAGGACACAATGTTGGGAACAATGTGTGGCACATCCTCTTCCACCTCATAGTCAGAATCACCCACTTCAGGTTGTTTTCTTTTCCCACTCTTCTTCTTCTTCTCACTAGCAATCTCAACTTTGCTAGGCTTTCTGCTAGGACCAATCACCTTTTTCTTCTTGGATGGGGTTACCTTAGCCACAACCTCTACCACTACATCAGCATCCTTCCCTTTTCTGTTTCTCAACCTTCTTGCAATGCTACCACCTGCCACTTCACTAACAGTTTGCTGCAGATCATCCATAGCATCCACATCAACTACATCATCATCTACTGACACATCATTGTCAGTAGTAGGTATATTTGTATTTTCCTCCTCATCAGCAACAAGTTCCTTTTCAGTCTGAGGAACAATAGTCTCATCAGCAACAGGTTCTTGGTCAACCTGTTCTTCAGTATTCACAGCGTCACCAACTATATCAGGAGTTGGTTCATCTTGTGCCAAGGATGTTGTAACATCCGGCGCAACATTGGGTTTAGGAGTGGTATCCTTCAAGGAGTTTTGAACTTCCTTCACAACTTGATCAGTCAATGTCTCTTCAACTTCAGGTGAATCTGGAATAATTCCTTCTCCCACAGTATCAGACACAGTAGTATTGTCACCAGTTATCCCCTTTTGAATTTCTAGGGTTTCATCAACAACATTAGGATTACCTTCAGCAACAGCGTTCAGATCGGAATCACTCTTCTCAGAGCCATCAACATGTGATTCCACATTCTTCTCAGCAACATCATCAAGATATAACTCTTGCATGGTGTGGATCGACTTCGATTTGGAGTTTGATCCTTTCTTTTTCGAAGTTTTCTTTGAAGCAGAGGACGAAGACCCTTTGGTTTTCTTCGATTTTGGAGTTTTGAATGTTGAGGGCCTCTTTGCGGTTGATTTCTTTGGTTTGGGATTGAGAACGGAGGAGAATGATGGATGGATCGTGGTGATGGGGGTAGCATCGGTGATGACAGGAGAGGAATCATGAGTTTCAGTGGGATTAACGGAAGTAGCAGAGTTTGGTGATTGAGACATGGTTAGAATTTGGGTTTGAGAGGAATGAAGTTGAATGAAGGAGTTCAGAGTGTTTGAACGGTTTGAGAGGTTGGAGATAAAGTGGAATATGGAGAGAATCAGTTTGAAAATTGATTTGCTAAGAAAATAACCACTAATGTTATGTGGCGTGTTTATAGGGATGTAAGAACCATCATTGCCTTGTTTATCGTGCAGCACAAGGATTGGAGAGAGAGAAATAATAACTGCTGCATATCTCCCTCCAAATAACTGTAATTGCTACAGATCTTCAAATAGGCAAATCCCTAATTTGCCCCTTAAGTTTTCAAATTGAACAGCATCAAGTGCTTTGGTGAAGATATCAGCCACTTGATCCTTAGTTCCTACATGCTCCAGTGTCACAACTTTATTTTCCACTAGATCTCTGATGAAGTGATGGCGAATATCAATGTGTTTGGTTTTGCTATGTTGAACAGGATTTTTTGAAATATTTATGGCGCTCAAATTATCACAGTACAATGTTATGACATCTTGTTCCACATCATATTCCTTCAGCATCTGCTTCATCCAAACAAGTTGAGTACAACTACTTCCAGCAGCTACATACTCTGCCTCAGCTGTGGATAGGGCCACACAATTTTGCTTTTTGCTGAACCAAGAAATAAGATTACTTCCTAGGAAGAAGCACCCACCAGATGTGCTTTTCCTGTCATCAGCACTACCAGCCCAATCAGCATCACAATATCCACACAAGCTTGAATCTTCACAATGTGAATACATCATCCCATAATCACATGTTCCATTGACATATTTCAGAATCCTCTTGACTTGATTGAGATGGCTTACCTTTGGTTCTGACTGGTACCTAGCACAAACCCCTACAGCAAAGGTAATATCTGGTCTACTTGCAGTCAAGTACAGTAGGCTTCCTATCATGCTTCTATACATACTTTGGTCTACACCCACACCTTGTTCATCTTTGGTTAGCTTCAGATGGGTTGGAGCAGGAGTTCTCTTGTGAGAAGCATTATCTAGACCAAACTTCCTGACAATGTTTCTGGCATACTTGCTTTGGCAAATGAAGATAGTATCCTCCATTTGCTTGATCTGTAGTCCCAAGAAGTAGGTCAATTCTCCTACTAAACTCATTTCAAATTCTGATTGCATTTGTTGAACAAAATGTTGTACCATCGTATTCGACATTCCTCCAAAGACAATGTCATCCACATAAATTTGTGCAATCATGAACTTACCTTTCACTTGCTTTACAAACAAGGTTTGATCAGATCCACCCTTTCTATAGCCTTGACCTACTAGGAATTGAGTAAGTCTTTCATACCAGGCCCTAGGCGCCTGTTTTAGACCATAGAGAGCCTTTTTCAGTTTGTAGACATGATTAGGATACACAGGATCAGTGAACCCTTTTGGTTGCTCCACATAGACTTCTTCATGAAGATACCCATTCAGAAACGCACTCTTGACATCCATTTGATAGAGTTTAAATTTCAGGATGCAAGCAACCCCCAATAGTAGTCTAATTGATTCCAATCTAGCTACAGGGGCAAAGGTCTCCTCAAAGTCAAGCCCTTCTACCTGAGTGTAACCTTGAGCAACCAGCCTAGCCTTGTTTCTGGTAATGACCCCTTTTTCATCAGATTTATTCTTAAAGATCCATTTTGTACCTATGACATTTACTTTATCAGGTCTTGGAACCAGATCCCACACTTCACTTCTCTTGAATTGATTCAATTCCTCTTGCATAGCCTCAATCCAGAATTCATCAGTGAGAGCTTCTTTCACATTCTTAGGTTCAAACATGGAAACAAAGCAGGAATTTGCTATCACATCATTGGATCTTCTAGTGGTGATTCCTTGTTCAGGATTTCCAATGACTAGGTCCAAGGGGTGATTCTTCTGGACCCTCACAGATGGTCCTTTGTTCTGAGTGAGTTGATTAGTGGTGTCACATGTAGTATTCTCAATATTCTCTTCTTGTTTATCATCAGATTGTTCTCCTAGATCATGCTCTTCTAGGACAGGACCTGATGTTCCAACATCGTATTCCACATTGTCAACCTTCTCAGTCTCCACATCATTTACTACCACATTGTAAGATTCCATAACGACTTTAGTTCTTGAGTTGTATACTCTGTAAGATCTGCTGTTGGTAGAGTATCCAAGGAAGATCCCTTCATCACTCTTGGGATCAAGCTTCCTTCTTTGCTCTCTGTCTGTCAGGATATAACATTTGCTACCAAAAACATGAAAATGCTTGACAGTTGGTTTTCTTTCCCTCCATAGCTCATATAAAGTAGCTGATGTCCCCTTTCTTATAGTCACCCTGTTGTGTATGTAGCAGGCTGTATTCATAGCTTCAGCCCAGAAATGGTAGGGTAGGGATTTTGCATGTAACATCACTCTAGCTGATTCTTGAATAGTTCTGTTCTTTCTTTCCACCACACCATTTTGTTGAGGAGTTATGGGTGATGAGAACTCATGCTTAATTCCTTCATTCGCACAGTACTCACTGAATTTTTCATTTTCAAACTCTCTTCCATGGTCACTTCTGATTCTCACAATTCCACAGTTCTTTTCTCTTTGAACTTGAGTGGATAGAGTCTTGAAGATATCAAATGAGTCAGATTTGTCTCTAATGAAATTAACCCAGGTGTACCTGGAGAAATCATCTACTACCACAAATGCATACCTCTTACCTCCTAAGCTTTCAACTTGCATAGGCCCCATGAGGTCCATGTGTAGAAGTTCTAGAGTTCTTGATGTTACCTGATGTTCCAACATTGGATGCGACATCCTGGTTTGTTTTCCAATCTGACATTTACCACATATACTTCCCTCAGTGATTTTTAGTTTGGGAAGCCCTCTGATAGCTTCAGCAGTAACAACTTTCTTCATTCCACTTAGGCTTAGATGACCAAGTTTCTGGTGCCACAGTTGAACTTCATCTTCTTTACCAAGTAGACATTTTCCTTGTTGTATTTCTTCATGGGATACCCACAAGTAGCAATTATCTTTGGATCTGCCACCTCTCATCAGAATTTCTCCTTGATCATTGCTAACAAGACATTCTTCTTTTGTAAAGTTCACCCTTAATCCTTGATCACACAGTTGGCTTATACTGATCAGGTTTGCAGTGAGTCCCTTTACTAGCAACACATTTTCTAAGTTAGGCAACTCTTTGTTGACAAGTTTGCCTATCCCCAGAATTTCACCTTTGGCTCCATCTCCAAAAGTTACAGAACTAGAAGCATACCCTTTCAAGTCCTTTAGATACGTCTCTACCCCTGTCATGTGTCTAGAACAGCCACTATCGAAATACCAGTCTTCTCTGGATGATGCTCTGAGAGATGTGTGTGCAATCAGCCCTCTGTTCTCAGCTTTTGGTTGCCACACTTTTCTGACAGGATCCTCTCTAGGAGCAGTTTTTGGTTGTTGCCAATGTCTTGGATATCCATACAATTTGTAGCAAAAAGGCCTTATGTGGCCCTTCATTCCACAATGATGACAGAACCATTTTCTTGAATGACCATGGTGTCCTGGGGCACGACGATGGTTAGCAAAAGTCCTGGGGCCTTGTCCAAGCTTAACATTTGGATAGGTTTTAGGATGTGGTACAGGAGGTTGTAACATCTTTTCCCCAGTGTATGGATTAATTACCTCATCAGCTGGAAGGAATTTGGTGTTTTTGTCCTGTTGATGTTGATTGAGAGCAGTGTAGTTATATCCTATAGCTTTCATTCTTGTACTAGGGACACCATCTAAGATTTCCTCAAGTAAGTTGGCCCCACAGTTCAGTTGATTGACTCTTTTCTTCAACTCTTCCATGTCTGCATTTGCTTGAGTTAGCTCCTTCTCAACTTTCAGCACTTGGCCAATTTGGAAATCCTTTTCTGTATGAAGTTGATTTATAGTCTTCTTCTGTTTCTCCAGGATTCTACACACCTCTTTATAGCGAACAAGAAGGTCATTGTAGAGACCAAGTAATTCCTCATAGGTGTCATTCTCCTCATCATCAGAATGCTCTTCATACACTACCTCCACATCATCATCTGAATCGTCCACAGTATCACAAACCCCAGTCATAGCAGAAACATGTCTAGCAGATTCCTCACCTTCTTCAGAATCTTCATCAGACCAAGAAACAAACAAACCTTTCTTTTGTTTCTTCAGGAAGGTTGCACATTCAGTTCTGACATGTCCATAACCTTCACATTCATGACATTGTAATTCTTTGACTGGTCCACTTTTCTCCTCAGGTCTAGCTTTCTTGACATTGTTTTGCTGTTTGTTGATGTCGAATCTAATGTTCTGCCCATTCTGCCTGGCTCTCCTATCAACCCGCCTTAAAACTCTTCCAAATTGTTTTCCAATTAGAGCAAGAGCATCAGAAATACTTTCATCTCCTTCAACAACAGTCTGGGATTCCTCTTCATCATCATTTGAGATAAAAGCTACACTTTTACTCTTTTTATCTCCTCTCTCATTAATGGTCAGTTCAAATGTTTGAAGAGAACCCACCAGTTCATCTATCTTCATGTTAGCTATATCCTGAGCTTCCTCAATGGCAGTCACTTTCATGTCAAACCTTTTTGGAAGTGACCTGAGCATCTTTCTAGACAACTTCTCATCAGATACTTTCTCACCAAGTGCCTCAAAGGCATTAGCAATGTCAACCAAACTCATGTGAAAATCTTGAATACTTTCCTCCTCTTTCATTCTCAGATTTTCAAATTTGGTAGTAAGAATTTGAAGCTTTGACATCTTTACCTTAGAGGTGCCTTCATAGCATGTCATCAATATCTCCCAGGCTTCCTTTGCAGATAGACATTTTTTGATGAGCTTGAACATATTTGTATCTACTCCATTGAAGAGAGCATTTACTGCCTTATTGTTGCTGAGAGCTGCTTCATCTTCTTCCTTTGTCCAATCTGCCTCTGGCTTTAGTTCACCAGTGGAAGTACCTTCTTTGGTCACAATTAAAGGATGATCCCAACCTTTCAAAACTGCCTTCCAAGTCCTACTATCAATGGACTTTAGGAATGCAATCATCTTTGGCTTCCAATGATCATAATTGGAACCAGTCAGCATAGGGGGTCTGTTCACGAATCCTCCTTCCTTGTCCATTTTGCCAGTTAAAACTTCCTGAATCTCACCCTAAACAGGCAGGGTGCCTGCTCTGATGCCAATTGAAAAACTGGCACACCAGTACACGATGTTGTACACGATGTTACAACACTGTTAACCGCTTTAATGAACAGATAATGCAAATAATAAAAAGTGCAGAATTAAACAAACACACAGTGATTTGTTAACCCAGTTCGGAGCAAAACGCAACCTACATCTGGGGGATACCAATCCAGGAGGAAATCCACTAATAGCCCTAGTTCAAAGTCTTACAGCAAACTCCTCGTTTACAACTTATCACCTAGCAACTATCCTTATGTCTTTCTACCTAGGAACTCCTAGGTATGAGTTCCCAACTCACTCCTTAAGCTCAATAGTACAGACAGCACTATTGTTAATTCAACCACTGTGATGGAGACACTCTCCTAGACACTAGATCACTTTTACCTAAAGGCTTCAAGTGATACACACGCACTAAGATCCAAACTCCTTGCTTAAAAGCTTTGGAGTGGACACACACAAAACAACTATCTCCTTGCTTAAAAGCTTCAGAGACAATTGTGATTACAACTCAATAGAACACACAGTCCTAAGCTTGCATCAAAGAGATACAAGAAAGGCTCACAAAACACAAGCACACACACGAATCCTAATACGGCTAGACTCAACAATATCGCTTGAACAACTGCCTAAATTAGGTTTTCGTCCTTCAATATATAGCTGGTAATATTGGGCTTCAGTAGCTTTGCCCACAAGAGAAACATCCAGCTCACACATAAAATAAAACCATATCTTTGGAGATTTGATATGTTTATAAAATATAATTCTTCAATATTAATTCCCAAAACAATCTCTGAGTGAAAGATATGTTTAGGAAATAAAACTTCCTTGATGCACAAGCCAAGAACTGATATGCAAGAGAAAAGATCTTCTCTAAAAATAAAACGCGCGCGCATTAAATGCTGCCGCCAGCTGGCGCGCTCACGTCAGGTCATGATGTTGTAACATTACATACCACATCCTGCCTAAATATTGTTTTACCAAAATGCAGCCAACATCAAATAGTCAACAACAAGGTTGAATATTTATGACTTCAACATAACTCAAATTCAGCAAGTAAATTATGGAAGAGGAACTTACTTTCAACAAGTTGATACCAAACTTTCAAAATATCCATTGACAGTGCACATCTTAATCATATTGGTATTTACAGTTCTCTTTACTCTATTATTTCTCAAATCATAGAGAATTGCTTCTTTACTATTATCGACTGCAAATATCAATGTATCGCCATTCTCAGAGAGACACAATGGAGTCAAATGAGAAACATAACCGGTGTCCATGAAACAATAAACTTTAACTTGAAGATTCAGGTAACTAATTTTAAGGAATTGAGTCCAAGACTCTTCAACTCCAAATTCCTTCATTTTCCATAAAACCAAATGAGTATTCTTGAAATTGTAAGAAAAACAAAGACAGTCCATCAACACACACAGAGTTGAACGGTCAAGTGGCACTTCGTCACAACATCGAGGAAGCAAAAACTTTGTATATGTCTCTGTTCCCAAATCAAGCGAGATAATCACAAATTGTTCAATTGTAAGATTCTTCAAACGACAATTATATTGGGAACGGACTAACCAATTAGTACTATTACTCAAATAAACACCGTTTTGTTCATCAAAACAATTATGACGATGAAGAAGTACTACCACAGGAAAACTTTTAATATCTCTCCAAATATTATCACCAAAAGTAAAAACTCTCACTTTAGGTCTCACTGGAAGATCACTTGGGACATCTTTATTAAAACTTAACACTACCACCTTGTAAGTGTCTGTTGAATTATCATAACCAAACCCGAACCATAACATATTATAAAGGGGATTATAATAAGACCGTAATGGTTTAGATTTTGTCCTTGTGGCAGGGTTCCATAAATGCAAGCAGTGCTCTGTAGTAAAATAACGACTTTCGAAGCAGATCAATCCATTACATGAACCAACAATCTCAACGTCGAATTCAAATCTAAATTTGAGTCCGTAGTAAGGATTGTCTGGAAGTGTGAGGGACTTGGACGTACTCTCCAACAAATGACTCACAGAAACGGATACGACACTCGAAGAGCCGTTGATGTTATCTCGGATAAGTGAGAAATGTGTTGTGTTTTGTGTGGATTGTTTCTTAAGGTGCAATTTGACGAAAATGGGATTGGAGATTAGGGTTTTCCATGACATGCAAACGCACTTCATACGCATCAAAGATTTCACTGAAAGTAATGATAAGACTTCGCCAATAAGTTCTTCAGGGAGGATTACTAGCGATGCCGCCACTTTATGCCGAGGAGGCATATTCATGAGAGAGTCACCGCAAATTGGGTACTGCTGCAACTTGGCAATGGGCCAAAAAGCTGTGCAAGTGTTTGCTTTTTGATTAACACTTAACAGATTTTAAATCCTACTTATTTATAGCCCTCTTCACCCTCAATGTTTGCAATTTGTCCGATGTGGGACTAACTTTCTTCACCAAACATCTATAACAAAACCATCTAGCACGTTCTACTTACAGACCACGAGCAATCACCTATACCACAATTCTGATTTGTTTTTTTTATATTTTGTGGTTTTGTATTGCGAAATTTGATAAGATATATTTTTTATGCGAGGTAATTTTAATTCTTATTCTCATTATAAATTATAACTATATGACTATATATAGAGCTACATAAAAATAAATCATATCTTTAAATAAAAAAATAATCCTATAAATTCTAAAAAGATATTCTAAAAATTCTAAATAAATCTTAAATTATAATTTATTTTTTTACAAAAGTCTTTAAAACTCAACACACAGATTATATCTAAAAAAAAGGATTCCCCACTTAATTGAATCAGAATTGTTTAAAAAAACATTCAAATCGAACTATACTCCATGGTATTTAAATCTTTAGATCATATGACTTTTTACCTAAAAAACTCAAATTTTACCCGTACTTACTAATGTTCATCCAAATAATTACAAATTTTCATTTATTTAATGAACAATGTTATGTAATTAATTTTTTGTGATATATGCAAAGTAAACTCCAATGATAAACCTAAGTGGTAAGGTTTGTTCGAACAAAGCAGACAAAAGTCTTCCAGTGGAAATAAATTTTGATGATAACAAAGTATTAAAATTATAATTTGTATTACTAATAATTGTTCTGGTGTGCAGAATCATAAGTTAAAATTCAAGCAAGAACACTACGAACAAAAACAGAAAATTCAAGCTAAGAAGCTCTGAAAGTCATCATAAGACCATCAGAAGCTAAAGCTTCAAGCTCTGAAGAAATCGTTCTGAAGCTTTACAAGGCAGACTCCAAAGCCTTTTAGAAGCTGAAGCAAAATGAATGTACGTCTTCCAAGAACCTGACAGACAAGATCAAATGATTGGAGAATAATCAGAAAAATGATTATGTCACGTCTGGTAAAGCAATAATCGTTGTTTACAACGTTAACCTTATCCAAAAAAGTTTTTAAGGGACTTGCAGACTAATTAAGCCAATTTTAAATTATGACATATTGAATTCTTATTTGTGGTGATGATATTGATGTGGGGCCATGCCCGGCCCGGTCCGAACCGGACGGACGGCGGCGCACGTGTGATATTCGACAAAGTGTGTATGGTCCTCCGTTCACAAAACGGAGTACCACTTGGCACACAACCGAAATAGCCACTTTGGTTTTTATAAATACTACTAAAGAAGGTGATCTCTCTTATGTGCACTTTATTCTCACTTCACTTTTTTCAATTCACACTTATTAGTTCCAAGTCCTTCAAGACCAATGTATTTATTCTTTTTTCATTTACAATCATAATGTTTCAACTTCCACACATTAAATGAACAACAAATTATTCATTTTCACAACAATTGCTAAACCGAATATTCATTAATTGCTAACCATATAATACATGACTTTTTATCTCAGAGTTAAATTGCACCCTTACTCACGATGTTTATCTAAATCATTACAAATTTTCATTTTTTTAAGGCTAAAATATATAATTATATAAATAGAAAAAGGTTACAAGAGGGAGAAAATACAAGGAGTATTAGAACCCCCCAAAATACAAAACTAACAAATCTAAAGCAAAAGGAATGTACGTCTTTCAAGAACCTGACAAACAAGATCAAATGATTGGAGAATAATCAGAAAAATGATTATGTCACGTCTGGTAAAGAAATAATCGTTGTTTACAACGTTAACCTTATCCATAAATGGAGCGTATGGAAGAATTGCACTATTGTACTATTATTACTCAAAATGGTTGAACAGTATTCAAATACGTGAGGTAGTGGAATTGTAATTCTTTTTTTAGGAGGCAATTCACAGCTCACAAAATAGTACAATCCATAGTTGGCACATTATCTCTCTGCAACGGTCATCTCCAATTGATCCTCTATAAATAGAAGACTTCATTGGAAGAAAATCACTATTGTTCTATCACGCACGCAAGACTCTGAAGCATTCTGACACTTGAGAACAATCTGTCATTCTTTCTATTATTTGTTCTTAGCATCTTAGAATTAGAAATTGAGTCTTGTGATTTGAGTTGTATTTTGTAAACACATCTGATAGTATATCAAGTGTGTGATAATCATTCTTTCATATCTTTGTAAGTTTTAGAAGTCTCTTGTTAGTGAAGTTGAGCATTGAGAAGTCTCTTGCTAGTGAGCTTGAACAATTGTAATCTTGTGAGATTATAGTGAAATCCCTTGGAAGTGCAAGGGGACTGGACTACTCTAGGTTTGTGAGAGGAACCAGTATAAATTGCTTGTCTCTCTCTCTCTCTCTCTATTTATCTTTGACTGTGTTTACTTTGATTCAATCCGCTGCAAAACACTTAGTGATGACTCTTGTCATTTCTACATTCTAAGATCATTTCAATGGTGTTTTGAAGTGGTTTTGATCATATTTGAGGTGGAAAAGACATAGAATGAAAGGTAGCTTGAAAAGGAAGAAATGCTGAAAATGCTGTTTTTTCGTCTTTTAGTGGGCTGTTTTTCCAATTTCGCCCAAGCGAAGGCCAAGCGAACAGGGAGGCGAACTTGGCAGATTGGGACTCGTTTTTGACCCATTTTTGACACTATAAAAGGAAAACTTGACCCATTTGAAGGGGGTTACGAATTGGGAAGGAAAAAAGGTCTTGGAGCATCATTTTGGAGCTTGAAATCAAGAGAATCATGATGGAGAAACAAGATTTGAAGGCTTGGAAACAAGATTGAAGATCTCTCCTCATCCAATTCTTCTTCCAACTATCATGTATTTCAATTCTAGTTTCCTTTCACCTCTTGTAGCTATGATGAACTAAGTTGTTAGATTGGATTTTGTGATGAATAATTGTATGAAACTATGAATCATATGCTAGTTATGTGTTGATTTCTTTGTGGTTAATTCAATTACTATTCCATTAATTTTGTGTTTATTGCTTCATATCCATTGATGAATGTATGTGATGATGATTAATTCATGCTTGTTAATTAATTGTGTGAATTGGAACTAGATTAATGGATGCAACCTTATAATTATTCTAGAGATAGAGAGTTAAAGGTTGAGACTAAAGATTTAACACACTTAATTTGCTTATGTTATGCTATGCAATTGACCTAAGAGATCAAATGATTTCCGATTGTTGTTAAATTTTATAGACATGATCTATATAATAATAGCTTTGAATCCAACGGTTGATTTTGTAATACGATTATCCGGTAAAGAATTATCGGAGGTGTTATGTTACTAAGTTTGACACCTTGGTGTCATTTGATCCTGACCCATATATATATATATATATATATATATATATATATATATATATATATATATATATATGTATATGATATTTTAGTGAGGATTCAAATTTTAGTTGTTAGTATAAAACAATTGAATCATTATTTTTTATGTAATTACAAGGTTGCTCTTGAGGATATATCAGGTGTGTATTATTTTATCATAATAATATTGAGACGAGTTAGTCACCAAACTCAAGAGAGTTTAATGGCTTATGTATGATTTTGATTTTTGTAAATATGGCTCATTTTAATTTTAATCTCTGTAAAAATAAAATTTTGATTAAAATTTTGATTTATACCCCTGTGATAGTAAATGATGACTTCACGTCATTACCGTATTCCTAACCATACTTTAAGGCATTTTAAGTAGCTTTATAACATTTTCCACAATGAAATAAAGAGAAAATAGCATCGTTACAAGTTGGCTTGAAGCACAAGAAAATTGAAGAAAATCAGCACAATTTGCATCATGACGTATGTCCGGTATTTTGACCATATCTGGAGTTCCGTAACTCGGAATGACGCGGGACTTGCGGCAAATGAAAGCTAAGATCAAGAGCTACAACTTTCATGAAAAGCAAATTTTCATATTCTCTGCCATTTGCACCATGGCGCCGCGCCATAGCGCGGGCGCGAAAAAAACCCTATATATTTAAATTTAAGTCAGAAAAAGGGGACATAATTTGACGGCGAGAAAAATACTTTTCAGAGGTGATTCCAGAAGTGCTCAAGCAAGGTTTCAAGTGTGGAAACACCTTCCAATCTTATTTGTAATGAATTCTATTACTCTATTCTATGTTATTAATTTAGTTATGAGTAGCTAAACTTCTTTGATTGGATCCATGGGGATTCTAATTGTTATTATTCTTGAACCATGTGGTCTCATATGACATGTTAATGAATTACGAAGTTAGTTTCAGTTAATTATCCCTTGTTCTTAATGCTTTACATAAATTGATCACTTATGTCATGATTCCAATTATTTGTTTACTATGAGAATAGGAATAAATCATCGATCTAGGGATAGTTATTCAATTAACCGTTGTTTAAGAGATTTCGAATTGTTAATTGAGAATTCTAGGGTTAAAGTGCCAAAACCTCAATTGATCATGAATAACCTAAGAGATTAGGGAGTTGTGATCAAGGGAGAGGATTATGTACCAAGAGATTGGGCATAGTTACTTTTTTTAATCGAATCGTGAAACTAAATTCGTAAACCTTGTTAACATGCATGAACTACCAAGATAATAATAATTAGATGAACCGAAAAGATCCAATCGCCTTCGCTTTCTGAGTTAAATCCTATTTTCTTGCCGTTATTTTCTTAAAAACCTAATCCTGAAAAACCCCCCTTTTTTATTTATGCAAATTAAATTACATATGATTTCAACCAATACTTTCGTTTGATTCACTACAATCCCTACGTGAAGTCATCAGTAAAACTCTAATTTATTTATTTAGTTTTTAATATAAATTGGAAATAATATTTTAATTCATTTTGTCAAAAAAAGAAATTTAATTCATTAATTTAATATTTAATTTAATGTAAAAGCCATGTCAGTTAACTATACACAATCATTAACTGGCACATAAGTATAAACTTGTCAAATCGGTTTAAAATTCAACTCAAGTACTTTTTAACTTTTTTTATAATTTTATAGGGGCATAAATCAAAATTTTATTTTTATAGGGACTAAAATTAAAATGAATCATATTTGCAAGAATTATACTTTGGTGTAGAAACTCTAATGACTCTTGTCGATCCTTTAATGTTAATTTGGGCATACTTATAATGTTGGGAAGTCATAACTAATCACCTAACAATATCATAAAAGTGAACGAGTGATGTAGAGAATTGATTCCCTCTATCGGAAAAAAAAATTGAGGAAATAATGCGTGTATCTAAACCATTAAATTAAAAATATGCGATAATATTTCAAATGTACTATATGTGCATTTGTTTTTATCAATTGCAATTGTTATTTCACTTTATATAGTTTGGAACTTATCTCACCCCATGTTTTCAATGTGTTTCTCTTTTATGAATTAAATGCAGCCCGCCGACATTCCACTAAGTAGTAGTATCAATGTGTTTGTCTCAAGAATAAAGTGGAGAGTTCAAAGATACATGTTCTTTAAAATTTGTTAGATTATATTTTATGTTTAAATTTGGTTGTAAGCCTCTGATATTGTACGTAACATCAGATTCAGAGTTGAGCTTGATAATATGGTCATGATTTATTTTGTTGGATGTTGAGAAAGTAGTATGTATGTATGTATATTTAATTCGTAAGGTTCTATGAAGTCAATATATTTTATTTTAAATTATCAATTTTATTTTATTTTAAATTATGACATATTAATTCTTATTTGTGGTGATGATATTGATGTGGGCCCAAGCCCGGCCCGGTCCGAACCGGACGGCGGCATGCGTGTGATATTCGACAAAGTGTGTATGATTCACCGTTCACAAAATGGAGTACCACTTGGCACACACCCCAAATAGCCACTTTGGTTTTTATAAACACTACTAAAGAGAGTGATATCTCAACTCATATCTCTTATGTGCAATTGTTCTCACTTCACTTTTTCAATTCACACTCATTAGTTCAAAGTCCTTCAAAACCAATGTATTTATTCTTGTTTCATTTACAATCATAATGTTTCAACTTCCACACATTAAATGAACAACAAATCATTCATTTTCACAATTGCTAAACCAAATATCCATTAATTGCTAACAATATAATACATGACTTTTTATCTCAAAGTTAAATTGCACCCTTACTCACGATGTTTATCCAAATCATTACAAATTTTCATTTTTTTTTAAGGCTAAAATATATAATTATATAAATAGAAAAAGGTTACAAGAGGGAGAAAATACAAAGAGTATTAGAACCCCCCAAACTCATAAACAGACCAGGCCCAAAAAACAAAACTAACAAATCTAAAGAAAGGGATATATAGCTACCCCCACCCCCTCAAAAACGGCAAAGGTTATTATACATAAGCCTGATACTTATGCACGCTGCATAAGTAAAGCACAACCATCAGATGGCATTTACACGTGTTATAATCGCAGCCTGTTAGAGAAAATAAACCCCAGCCTTCAGATTCAGTTACACGTGTAATAATCTCACACCTGCACACGAGCTAACGGAATCCGTCTCACGAGATAACGGAATTCTTCACAAGAGCTAAGCAATCCTTCTCCGACGATCTCCGTCGCCGAAATCATCATCACTGTCACCGATTGCATCGTTTGGCGAAAGCATCATCATCGAAATCATAATCATTGTCACTGATTTCATCATTCGCTGAAATCATCATCACCATAATCGATTCCATCATTCATCGACATCGCCGGCAACATCGCTGGAATCACAGTTAGAATCTCAGTCATCACATTCGATTAGGAGGTTGGTTCATGAGTTTTATTTATACTGATAATTTTGATTTTGATTATTATGTGTTTGTCACTATTGGTTTAATCTTTGAATGGTTGTGGTTATTTTTTAATCTGTGAATGATTATTATGTGTTTTTCACTATTGGTTTTTCACTAGTTTGGGTGTTTAAGAGATTTCTAGTCTGGTGATTTTATCAGAAGGTGTTTTTTCAAATGTAATTTATGTTTCTTACAATTGTTTAATGTAGGTCATTGATAAACCATTTTACAATAGTAATGGTTTCAGTACATAACACATTTAAACCATTTACAGAAACTATTTCAGTATAACTAGAGTATGGGAAAATCAACAACTGAATTAGTGTACTTTAATAATGTCATTAGTGTATTTTAGCATAGTTAGATGTTTTTCTTGAAAATGACCAGGTAGTCATAATTACATGTTGTGTTGGTGCTATATATGAATGAAAAAGTATCTATTACCATCTTGACAATTTTGATGTATAATTGACAATTTCTTTATGTCAGACTCTTGAGCCTTTCCTTCTCAGTACTGCACGAGCGAGTAACGTCAAGAAAATATCTCTAGATACAGGATTAAGAAGAGAAAGTGAAACTTTGGAAGGAAAATCAAGGTAAATATAGAATGACGTAGTTATAGTAATGTAATATTGTTTAAGCTGTGTTGGTAGAAATTGATCGTGCATTCCATAGTTAGGCTCAATCTATTGTCTCAAATCTATTTTCTAGCAAGGATTAAAACGCTTAATATCACTAAAATATATGCCTCCTAAACGCTTAATTTTGGTGCCTTCTACCACAATATTACTATTGATGGCTGAGGAGCTTTAGAGTACTTTAGTCCAACTTTTTTGGAATACTTGAGTATGTTGAGCAATTTCTTTAACAAGATGGCATAACAAATTAAACATCTGTTATTGGGGGAGCATAACTAAATCACTTTATTTCTCAATCATGACAGGCGGAAAGAAGGCGAAAAGTTGGATTGGTTCCAGAGGAGCCTTTAATAGAGTGTCATACATGAATTTGAAAATTCTTAATGTTTAATGTCGATGAAATTTAAGTGGATTCATCTTGTAACCTCCAATGAATTCTAATGTTGATGAATTTTCCTTATGTATAATAACTGGACCCATATGAAAATGCTTGCTTCCAATAATTTGTATGAATATTCATGCAAGTGATTTACATCTCTGCAGACAACCACAACCACCTCTGCTAGTAACCATTTCAAATCAAGTTGTTGAGAAAGTGTGGAAATTCGACCATCTTCATCGGTGTTAACAATAGTCAAGGTACTAGAGAGTGAGTTATATATGATTGTTATTGTCAATAAATTTTTGCTTGTTTTCCAAATTCATTGTTTACATTTTTTAATGAAAGACCTTTAATAGAGTGTCATACATGAATTTGAAAATTCTAAATGTTTAATGTCGGTGATATTTAAGTGGATTCATGGTGTAACCTCCAATGAATTGTAATGTTGATGAATTTTTGGGTTGTAGGTCTTCATATTAGTGGATTAATTGTAATATATCATTATCAGCATCATCATCATTATTGTCACCTGCTTTAAATTCAATGCAACCGTTATTATGGTAAAATGGTTTCCAGATGTTATACAGTACAACCATTAATATTGTCCAATGGTTTTAAGAACAACGCTTGTCAATGTAAATGGTATTTAAGTTTACTACTTTATGCATGTTACTTTGCTTGTTGTTCCAGTGTTTAACTTAATTTTACATGATCGCCGTTTATAGGGATTGTTGCTGTTTTTAATGGATTCGACGTCAACTTCATCTGAAATTGGCCCATTGCCTGTTGTTGATAGTTCAAACACACATGCTGATAGTTCAAGAACAGTTTCTGATACTTTTCAATGTTACTCTCCTACTAAAAAAGAAACTTGGCAGTCTCTTGCTTTTAAATCAGTTGAAGAGGTTGAAAAAATTTATGGCGATTATGCATTTAAAACTGGGTTTTCAATTCGGATTTTGTTGAAATCAAAAAAGAATTCACAGAATAAGCAATCTGATAAAATACACTATCTACGTTATTGTTGTAACAAACAAGGTTACAAGAAAGGAAGTTTGCTGGATCCGAAGAACAAGCCAAAATCAGAGAGTCCTGTTGTTGTTGAATTTGAGAAAGTAAAAGAAAAAGCTGAGGAAAGGGTTAGTTGTACAGCTGCGATTTATTTAAAGTTGGATGAAACTCTGAATGTCTATAAGATATATAAATGGGATGTGCCCCATTGTCATCAGTTACATAAACCGGAGCATGGACGTTACTTAAGATCATTCAGAGAAGTTAATGAAGTGCAAGGACAGCTTGCTGTAATAAATTCTAAAGCTGGAATGTCAATGAGAACTTCTTATGAAGTCATGGGTCAGGGTGTTGGAGGCACAGATAACTTGCCTTTTCGATTTTCGGATTTAAAGAATTATTTGATTACAAAACGTTCGAAAGAGATGGTGGTTGGTGAGGCAACTGTGATTCAAGAATTTTTTAGAAATGAAGCTTTGTCGAAACCATCCTTTTATTATGATATTCAAGTTGATGCAGTAGAAGATATAGCTAGTATTTTTTGGGCAGATGGGATTATGCAGCTTGATTATGCTTTATTTGGTGATGTTATAAGCTTTGATACAACTTACCGAACCAACAATCAGTATCGCCCTTTAGGTTAGTTTTTTGAACTTCTATCAGGTTTAAAATTATTGTTTTGATTCCATTATGTTATATATTGTGTTGCCATGAATAGTATAGGTCAGTTGAACATATTGAAACCATTTACCAATAATAATGGTTCCTTTGTATATCATACTGAAACCATTTATCATTACTAATGGTTTCCAGCACAATAATATACAAATAGTCGTTTCATCATTATTGTCATCTAACCAAATTTGTAATTTAAGAGTTCTTTAGTCTTGTATTGTTATCATAGTTGTTTTCTTATATGTTTCTTATAATTTGGGGATTATATGTTTATTATAATATATAATGTAGGGCATTGGTAAACCATTTAACCATAGTTATGGTTTTACTTGATAACATGTTGAAACCATTTAACCACAGTAATGGTTTTGTAATACTGTAACTTTCATATATGCAAGTTTTTCCCTGATTTGGTTCATTTACATTTCAGCTGCATTCATGGGCTTTGACAATCATCGGACAAGTGTTTTATTTGGTGCTGCCCTTCTGTATGATGAGACTGCAGCAACTTTTGATTGGTTGTTTACAACTTTTTTGAAGTGTATGTCTAATAAGAAACCGCAATCGATATATACGGACCAGGCATCTGCGTTGTTGAAGTCAATTCCTAATATTTTTGAGGGTGTTTTTCATGGACTTTGCTCATGGCATATGTCAGAGAATGCAAAGAAAAATCTTGGGTCTCGTGCAAATAGTGCGTTTTTCGATGAGTTAAATAATTTGATTTCAAATGTTGAGACTGAATCAGATTTTGACTACAACTGGGATCAGATGATGAAAAACTATTTTGATGGAAGGCCAACTTCAAACTTTAGTTGGCTTGTTCAAACTCACAGGAATCGTATGCATTGGTCTTCAGTTTGGGTCAAGTCACATTTCACAGCTGGTTTGAAAACGACCCAATTAAGTGAGTCCTTCAATGCTTTTCTTCGTGGTTTTCTGCAGCCTGACCATTCACTGGTTCAATTCTTTAGCCATTTTAATAATATGGTTCAGAGATTGAGGGATAAGCATGCTGAGTTGGATTTCAAGGCTGCAAACTAGATCAAAAAACAATTATCCCAACAGTCAACTGATGCGGTCTGTTGTAAACAAGTACACCCCAACTTGTTTTGCATTCATTCATAGGCAGTATGATCTTTCCTTCAAATATTTCTATGAAGAGGTCACAACTCAAGGTTCTGCCTTCAACGAGGTTTTCAAAGTTTTTACAATTGAACATCTTGATGAACTTGAGGAAGTAGGTGGTGCTAATTATGATGATGATGGTAATGATGGGCGTTCAGATCGCGATGTTTTGGATGAAGAAATTTCTGAAAACCTTTCCCCAAATTTTGAACAGCATGAACGACTTGATGAAAGGGTTGTGACAATTGATATTAGGAGCAAACGTATTAGCTGCACATGTCGTATGTTTGAGAACAGGGGTTTTTTATGTCGACATGTTTTCAAAATATTGGAGTTCTTAGGTGGTTCTGTGCAATATCATAGTTTGAAGACAATACCTGCAGAATATGTGTTAAAGCGTTGGACTAGAGATGTGCGTCATTCTATTGATAAGCTGAAATCTACCATCAATGTTGCCACTGAAGGCACGACTCAAGCACAACGATATCAACAAATTTGTGCTGTTACAGTTCAGCTTTGTACACGTGTTTGTGCAGATCCCGAGGCTTCTCAAATTTTTCTTAATGGTGTACTTGAAGCTGGGAAAAAGGCAGAGGAGTTGATTATGTCTAAAGGTTTTTAAGCTGTTCTTTTGAACTATGTTTTTTATTTTGGCTGTCTGTGTGTTAAAACCATTTTTCACAATGACTGGTTTCCTACAAAACCATTTGATGATAAAAATGGTTTTGTCTTGAACTGCATATATATTTGTTATCTGCACAATGATTGATTAAATGCTTGATAATTGTTTAGAAATTTGTTATCTGCACAATGATTGATGAAATGATTTATAGTACTATACTAAAATGTTTGATAATTGTATAGGTATTCATACAGAACCATCTAAGTCTTCTGTGACGCCATCTAAGTCTTCCAATACAGCTACTGTCAGTGAACCATCTGATGGGGTAAAGTCTACTGCTCCAAAGTTCAAAGTAAGACCAAATCCAATTAGATCAAAGAAGCGAGTTAAAAGTGATTATAAAATTGTCAGAGAACACCAGAAATTGGTTATAGAGCGGAAGAGACGACAAAGAGAGGATGAGGCTTCAAAGGGAAAAGAGGCTACTGATTGATATATTTACATTTGTTTTTTTTGTTTTTGTTTCATGTTATCAGTTTGTACTAGAGTTTGTTACAAAACCATTAGACTTGTATTAACCGTACTTGGTTATTTCATGTTTTTTGTTGGTATGTATTGATGATTATAAGATATCGATCATTAGACATATATTTTATTTGTATTAGATAGAATGGTTATATATATTGCTATTTAGACTCCTAATAGGTTGATGAAGCCATTTAGTAGATCAAATGGTTTCCAGTTGTTAATTAGTTAAACCATTACTATTGTTAAATGATTTACAGATTTTATCCACTAAAACCATTAAGTGCATCAAATGGTTTCCAGATGTCATCCACTGAAACCATTAATAATGTGAAATGATGTTGACAAAATAAACTCATTTATGTAAACTTGATATATCTAGATAATATTGTTGATGTAAACTTGTTCCATGTCATTTCTTTGTAATTGTTAACACAAATTTTACTCTTTATAGATTATAGTATAGATTATTGTTCAATTCTTATCGCTATTTATTATTCAATTCTTATAACATGAAAGACTATAATATAGACTATTGATATTATATTTAAATAAATCATATAAGTAAATTGTCCCCGGTGCGATACCACGAGTCTAATTGATCCAAACTTTTATACATTTTCAAAATCAAATATACATTAATAATTTCTTAAAAAAAAAATCTATATATTTAAATATTATTGAAAACCATTTTGCTTGTAGAATGGTTCTTAAGTCATATATATATATATATAGGTAATTGTTGTATGCCTTTTTAGATATATTATGATTATGATTGGTAAAACAAATAAATTTTAGCATACAAACTCAATAAAATATAAAATTAAAGGTAATCCATAAATTCATGAACAACAAAAGTTACATGTCAGGTTCAATTTGCTAGCTTTGTTTTATAGTACCAAAATAAACAACTAAATGTTTCCATACAAAGTCAATAAAAAAAAAGTCAGAATTAAAATTAATTCATAAATTCATCAACAACAGATGCATGTTCAACTTGCTAGTTTTTGAAGCTTTTTTGCATGGTATTTGTTTGCTTCATTCTCCACATGATTTCTTCTGCAATTGCTTGTGTCACTTAATATTGTTGAACAAATTCCAATCCTTAGATCCATCATCTTTGCGACCCTCACACTTTTTTTCATTTTTGACCAACCTTTGAAAGAATCCAGTTGTGTGCTGTCACCTGCCCATTCAGCAAGGAATTTCATGCAGAAGACTCCACAGCTGTCTTTATCAATTTGATTAGGCATCTTTGGTGAATCCCACTTAAAGTTCGTAAACTTGAAGGGCATTCGGATATTTCTTCGCCTATACATATCTGCCAGAAATACTTCCACCTCGTTCAGCCAGATATCAAACATATCCTTGTATACAGTTGGTGCCCCATTCTTAGTGTACAAATTTTCTCCATTCAAGCTGTTGAGGAATTCGAATTTATGGCTCTTCAAATTTACAACGAAGCACACATAATGACTTCCCGGGTCCCCCATTAAAGCTGGCGTCATTATCTACAGTTCCAATGAGAAAACTATTATTTACTATTTAAAATGGGCCATATAATTTACTATTGTATAGTTCAATGAGAAAACTATAGAATATGTATGCAGTTCCAAAGAAAACCATTATGCACATCAAATGGTTTTGTAAGACAAGTTACTGAAACCATTATCTATACAAAATGGTTTCACACATACAACACCAATAATATTTCAAAGTATTACTGCAGATCCAAGCATGCACTAAAATTAAACACCATATTAACTAAAACTTACATATTCTAGGCTCTTAGGGTCAATGGCCTGCCAATCCATGTACTTGAATTTGCTTAGTCGCTCGATGAATCTTCTGAATGCAGCTGGGTTATTTTTGTCAAAAGCACCAGGTTTTTCCAGGTCAGCCTGTTTATATAAGAACAAATCAGTAAAATCAATTATTCAACTTAATTAATAAAGGAAACCATTAAAATTTATGGAATATAATGCATACATAGTTAATCATGGGTGTAACCAGTCTTGTCATCTTGTCTCTTTGCTGATTCCAGTTTAAGCAGTTGACCCAGGCATTGATCACAAAGCATGACACCCATTCGTCTTGTTGTAGTGACCATAAGTCTCTCCTTTCCAGTGAATAGTTATGAGCTTTGTTATCACAGCCGTACAGAAGCTCAAACCTATTCAATTATGAAGCAATTTAGTAGTTGTAGTACTATAAAGATGATTTCATCAAGCACTATGCAGATAACAAATATATATGCAGTTTTAGATAAAACCATTTTTAACATCAAATGGTTTGTTTAGGTAAACTTATGAAACCATTCATTATGAAAAATGGTTTTAACACACAAACAGCCAAGATAAAAAAATCATAATTCAAAAGAACAGCTTAAAAACCAAATAAAACAACCACTTTGGCAAAAAAATCAATATAAATATAATTAATACTCATCAGACTTACAGTAAGGTAAATAAGAAATTGTTTTCACTTACTCATCAAGCTCCGGACTCCAAGCATATGTTGATATATTTTTCTGAAACCCAGATGCAGTAGACTCGTGTACAGCGTCATCATATGGGCTTGCAAGGTACTTCGATTTCTTCACTGCTCGTCGACGCTCAGGGTATGTGCTATCTGAATAAAGCATATTATGCTTCTTTCTTTTTTTTGTCGTGACATCGTCCAAGTTAATGATTTCATCTGGCAACACTGACTTCAATGAAGTTGCACTGTGAAATAATGATACATAATAGTGTTATTTTTGTAGAATTTAATTAATATTGTTATTGTACAAAATTTAATTAATCAATAATAAAGTACAATTATGACATTGCTTGATTCTTACTCTATAACAATGTTTGGGTCACATTCTGTAGGCTCCCCCCCATGCTTAACATCTGGATCTGTTACCAACACAAGTGCAAGGCTTTGCTTGGGTTCTTTCTTCGTTGAATCATTATCAAAAAACTCAGGGTACTTTAAAATTGTTTCCTGTGTTGCTGAAAATTGATTTTCTGAATCATTTGTTGTTTCCTGTGTCGCTGGAAGTGGATTTTCTGAATTATTTTCTTTGTATCTGAAATCATGAAAAAACATTTTAGGTTTTAGACATCATGTATCAAAATAATTGACAAACATTTTAAAAGTTATGGTTTAAGAAAGTTTTTTAAAACCATTAGTTTGTTATTATAGTTGAAAACCATAAATGAAAAATCATTTCTTACGCTGCATTTGAAGGTCCAAAAAACTCGGGAAAATCCAGCATAGTTTCCTGTGTCAATGACATTCCCACATTACATGCTGCTTTCACTGTATCGTCAATCATCTTCGCATCAATCTCAACTTCTTCATCATTGTCATTTTCATCATTACTTTTGGTATCATCATCTTTATTAAACCTGAAACCATTAATCCCTTGTAAAATAAACATAGCATAAAACTTAAAAATGGTTTTATAGTACCACTTTCTGAAACCATTTTACCAGCAAAATTGTTTTATAGTACAACTCTTTGAAACCATTCTACAAGCAAAATGGTTCTAGAGAGAAACTTCCTGAAACCATTTTACAAGCAAAATGGTTTAACATTATGTTAAGCCTTGAAACTAAATGCAGTACCTATTTTCTGTTTGAGTGCTTGGGTTTGGGTTTGATGGTTCACCCTGAGCCTGTCCAGCATTAAAAGAGCTCATATCACCAGTTTTTGATATTTTCTCCTCCTCATAAGTACTTGAACTTTGTTTCTCTTTAGTGTCAGGTACTTCTACCACCTTCTCAGTACTTGAATTCTTGTTCTCTTGAATTTCAGGTACTTCGACGCCCTTCTCAACACCTGAACTCTTATTATCCTCTTGTTCAGCTTCATTGGTTGTGCTTGTTTCTTTTGAATCTGCATCATTCAAGTGAGGCAAATTCTTCGGAGACTTTTCAGTACTTGAAGTGTCAGTCTCTTCACTTTCAGATTTGTGTGCTTTGTCAACTGGAATTGGTTCAAATTTTCCAGAAGTTGAAGCATTTGCCTCACCTATTCTCCTTTGCAAAGTTTTTGCAGCTGTACTGTAGACCTCTATGCAACCCTTGCAATAATTAAGATGCTCCTCTGCCTGCAATTGTTTATAAAAAAAATACCAATACAATTAGAGACAACCCTACTGCAAAATATCAACCATTATATATATTTTTATTTGTATGAAACAAAGGCTGATGACTGAAAAAGCAAGCAAAGCTATTGAGAAGAGCAACTGTCTTCTGTAAGTATAATAAACTTACATAGAAAAGGTTAATAAATGGTTTCTACATTATTTGAATATCATTAATTTTCTCTCACCTTAGATAGTGGACATGTATCTGCATCAAAACAAATTACAAGTGGGACATCTTCGGTGTTATTCAGTCTCTTGACCCCAGCGGTCAAACCATTTTCCAGTCCCATAAGCTCATGCACCCTTTGAAGGTCTTGGTTTGCCGTCTTGACTTCCCAATCACGAAGCGATGGCCTTTTGTATTTTCCTGTTAGGAATGGGCTTCTCTTCCCCATTTTCTCCATGTAATTAATCTGTGAAACATTGAAATAGTGAAATTGATTTAAGTACCTAAAATTAGATACCTCACATCACCACCATCATGATCAATCAAAATATATATATGCATGCAGTTTCAAAGAAAACAATTATGTCTGTAAAATGGTTTTGTGAGACAACTATCTGAAACCATTTCTTGTTGAAAATGGTTTCAGACATAAAGATGATCTGACATAAAAAATAGAAATATATATAACTGTTTCAGACATACAAACTGCTAACATACAAATACAAATATATATATACACATAGAGAGAGAGAGAGAGAGAGAGAGAGAGAGAGAGAGAGAGAGAGAAATATATATACCATTAGGAAGTGGAAGTCCGCTAATGGATTTGCCACTTTTGGATTTTGCAATCCGTCTTTCATATGTTGGAGAATGTGGGAGCACCAGTTAAAAGAAGAAGCATCTTCCAAAACTTGAGCATAATTTAGAGAAACAAAGCTGCTGTTTGTGGGGCATAAAATGTTGTGAATTATAAGACAAATGGCCCCTTTTACCCATGCCTTCGGTTTCTCCATTCTCTGCAGTATTTTTTCCAACTCTGTCACCTTGACAAATGCAGAATTATCACCATTCAATCCTAACTCTACCCTGAGCCTCTTTATCGCTGTTTCTGAGCAAAGTTTAGTGTTGATCTCCTCCCCCGCCATTGGCAGTTCATACACTCTGTGCACATCTTCTTCTCTTAATGGGAGCACATCTGTCTTGCTCAGTCTTATCCACATATTATCCTTTTCGAAGCGTTTGACAACCCATTCGACAAAAAATGTGTGGATTTTTGTCCATTTACATATATGGACCATTCCTCCAAAGCCACTTTCATTCAAAACTCGAATTATCTCGTCTTTTCTTCTTTTTCCATCTATTGACTTCGTAAGGTCATAGATTTTAGGTATGCTAAGCTTGTGCCTCAATCGCTGATCGGCATCCAAGTCTTTCTTTGCATTGTCGTCAGCAGAACTTGCTTCTTCAGATAGTTGTCTGACATTTTGTTGTTTCCTTTTCCCACGGTTTTTCTGATCTGACTTATTTTCCATCTTCTTACCTTTTTTTTGTGAATTGTTGTCATCTGAACTTCCTTCATCAGATTCTTCTTCAGCAGATTGTTCTTTATTTTTGCCACGGTTTTTCGGATCCAACTTCTTTTGCATCTTCTTACCTCTCATATTTGCTTTGTTATCATCTGATTTTTCTTCATCAGATGGTGTAAGTCCAATACTGAAACTTGGAATTGGCCCTAGGCCCTTAGATTTGGTAGCCTTGATCAAAGAAAACAATTATCAGTATCAAATGGTTGTGATGTAAACCTTTATGAAACCATTCTATGTGCCAAATGGTTTTAGACAGTATATCAACAAATTGCAACTTTTTAAATTTGTTATTCTATATCATTAATTACTAATCATTCAGAAATAGTCAGGCTTGGATATTGTTGGAAATTAGGGAGAAAATCATCATGGAGAAAACCATTTCTTTTTATTATGTACAATTAACTATACAATATGCATGTGTTGTTGATAATATACTAGAGATATATTATTCCAACTATTCCATACTAAAATCAATTCTAACTAACATATTATTCCTGAGAGATTAATTAGTTCCAAATTATGTTTCCACACTGAAAACATATTAATTATATACTCCAGACATTAATTAAAAGAAAACAAATACCAGCATCAAATGGTTTGAGTTTAAAACTTGCTGAAACCAATTCTTGTGTCAAATGGTTTCAATCAGTATTAACAAGTTCATAATGATCACATTCTACTCAACCAGTGAAACCACATTTGACTCAATTTCATCAATCATAAATTGCACAATCCTATAAAATTCAACAAATCTCCAACCCTAAGTCACAACTAAGACACAACAAAATTGAAAACACAAGTTAAATAAACTGTTAATTTAGGTATTAATAGATTATTACGATTACTTGCCAAACTGAACCATAAAACCATTTTCAACAATTTTATGAACAAATTTAACAGAGAATCCCAATAAACTTTAAATAAACATAAAAAATAAACTGTAATTTTTAGGGTTACAAAGATGATTTTGATTAATATGCAAACTCAACCACAAAATTGTTAAATTATTTACGAAAATGAGAAAGAAGAAAGTTGTGGAAGAAAACCTGTGTTGTGTTCTTCATTTTCTTTGTGGAAAACGATTTCTGAAGTTTATGTGTTGCTTCCATTCTAGCTTGCGACAATGACGACGGTTTCAGTGATGTTGATGATGACGGTGATGATTGACGACGACGATGATGATGATGATGATGATGATGATGATGACGATGATGGATGATTCCGGCAACGGTTGCAATAAATGTAATTCAAAAATAAAGCGAAGAGAGATAACAGACGTTTTCCGTTTGTTTTGGGCTTGCGGTGTATGAGAAAAAAGGGGGGTGTATTGATGGAATTGGGTTGGGCAGCGCGCTATTGGGCTGGACTTATGCAGCGTGCATAAGCTTTGCTTATGTATAATAACCGGACCCCTCAAAAACCAGAACAACCACTGCAGAAACACAAAAATCCAACAGCAGGAAACACAGAAAAAGAAAACGCAAGGGCACTGCAGCAGATAGCTAACCACAAAAACAGAGAAAAACTAAAAAAACACCAGACCTACTACCTTGTATTCCCCGTACGACCTTTAAAAATACCTTGATTCCACCTTCACCAAAGACTCCACAGAGTCACATTCCAGATCAAAGCAGACCTTGCCGAATGGTTTTTGGGAAATTAAAGCCACGAACACATAACTGAGAAGAATGAGTTAATTCGGAGGAAGGATCATTTCGAATATCAGCCATTTAAGGATAACTGATAAGTGCTTTGCTTATTGGGAGTAGCAGATGAAACACAGTTTGCTTCAGCTTATGGTGACCCCTGCTTGCTGCTTTCAATTTGAAAAACCTCTAAGGTTAAAATATCAATCAGAAGTACCTAATACCTTATTTAAAAATGATTTTGCACCTAAAATATGATTGTGATTGCTATGAATAACTATCGATAACAACAAGGTTGAATATTTATGACTTCAACATAACTCAAATTCAGCAAGTAAATCATGAAGAGGAACTTACTTTCAACAAGTTGATACCAAACTTTCGAAATATCCATTGACAGTGCACATCTTAATCATATCGGTATTTACAGTTCTCTTTACTCTATTATTTCTCAAATCAAAGAGAATTGCTTCTTTACTATTATCGATTGCAAATATCAATGTATCGCCATTCTCAGAAAGACACAATGGAGTCAAATGAGAAACATAACCGGTATCCATGAAACAAAGTCCATAAACTTGACCTTGAAGATTCAGATAACTAATTTTAAGGAATTGAGTCCAAGACTCTTCAACTCCAAATTCATTCATTTTCCATAAAACCAAATGAGTATTCTTGAAATTGTAAGAAAAACAAAGACAGTCCATCAACACACACAGAGTTGAACGGTCAAGTGGCACTTCGTCACAACATCGAGGAAGCAAAAACTTTGTATATGTCTCTGTTCCCAAATCAAGTGAAATCACAAATTTTTCAATTGTAAGATTCTTCAAACGACAATTATATTGGCAACGGACCAACCAATTAGTACTATTACTCAAATAAGCACCATTTTGTTCATCAAAACAATTACGACAATGAAGAAGTACTACCAATATTATCACCAAAAGTAAAAACTCTCCCTGTAGGTCTCACTTGAAGATCACTAGGGACATCTTTATCAAAACTTAACACCACCACCTTGTAAGTGTCCGTTGAATTATCATAACCAAACACGAACCATAACATATTATAAAGGGGGTTGTGATAAGACCGTAATGGTTTAGACTTTGTCCTTGTAGCAGGGTTCCATAGATACAACGAGTGTTCTTTAGTAAATTAACGACTTTCCAAGCAGATCAATCCATTACATGAACCAACAATCTCAACGTCGAATTCAAATCTAAATCTGAATCCGTAGTAAGGATTGTCTGGAAGTGTGATGGACTTGGACATACTCTCCAACAAATGACTCACAGAAACGGATACGACACTCGAAGAGCCGTTGATGTTATCTCGGATGAGTGAGAAATGTGTTGTGTTTTGTGTGGATTGTTTCTTAAGGTGCAATTTGACGAAGATGGGATTGGAGATTAGGGTTTTTCATGACATGTAAACGCACTTCATACGCAACAAAGATTTCACTGGAAGTAATGATAACACTTCGCCAATAAGTCCTTTGGGGAGGATTACCGGCAATGCCGCCACTTTGGGCGGAGGAGCGATATTCATGAGATCATAGGGAACATAAGTACCGATTCTCGGTACTTTAGCTAACTGGTACATGGAAATTCGCCAAAAAATTCGCTGAAGATGACGTACCCAGCGTACCAATAATAAATGCAATTTGGCAATCGGCCCACAAGCAGAGCAAATGTTTGCTTCCTACTTATTTATAGCCCTCTAGCACCTTCTGCTTCCATACCACCAGCAATCACCTATAATATAATTCTAATATGATTTTTTCTGTTTTTGTATTACGGAATTTGATGAGATATATTTTTTTTCGTAGAGAAACTTCAATTCTTATTTCATAAATCATAACTATATGACTTTATATATAGAGATACATAAAAACAAATCATATATGACTTTAAATAACAATAAATTCTAAACAAATCTTAAATCATTCTTTTTTTTTCTTTGTTATTTAAAAATAGGATTTCTTAAATCATGTAAATTCTAATAATATATGTTTTAAATATAAATCTAAAATCTTAAAAAAGATATTGAGGCATTATTCTCCACAAATTCCAACTACATCATAGCCAGGACAAACACCCTTTGCTACCAGCTTACAATATCTAGGATTTGAAGCTGATGATTAAATACATAAGATAACTTTTTTGTGACTTTTGTCGGAATGTGGTATTTAATGGAAATAAAAAATAGCTTTGTCAAAAAATAGCTCTTATTTTTGTTGAAGGAAAAATAAAAATCGTATCAGTAAAGATTCTATGTTGTTGTCTTAGCTTGTTGAGTTGTAGTAACTTTCGGCCTTTATTTTGGGTGTAGTTGGAGTATGAGAGACTCTCATATATTTAGAGTATCTAATTTAGTGATAGCAAAAAATGCCATTATAGTATTGTGGTGACTACCAGAGTATTGCTAAACCTAAAATCCATTAATTGCTAACCATATAATATAATCAAGATTAAATCAACAACAGCAAAAGATTGACCGGGTAAAGTGATTTGCACCAACCAATAATTAGTTGGTTTAGTGATGATTGACACTAAAATTTGGTCCGGAGGATCACGGTTTAAATGTCTGCAATTGTAATCGGAATGACTGAAACCAATTGATATCAGAACTGACTTCCAAACCAGACTAGACGGTCCAGTGAAAACTAGTGATAAAAAAAACAATTTGCACCCATTCTAACCTGTAATCCCATAAGTATAGCTTTGATGGTAGTTACTATAAGTATAAATATTATTGAAAAGGTTCAATTTCCAGATTCTCCACTTTAATGAAAAAATAAGTGATTGCAAAAGATAATCTTTGAATTGATGGCCAATCAAATTGTTAAGGCATGCAGTCACATACCGATCGAAATAGCAAAAAGACAATTCAAGAAAATATGGCCAGATGTTTCCAATGATTCATGCAAAAACTTGATCATTGGAATAATCCAAAGGGGCTGTAATATCACTGATGTTGGCCACAATTGCAGGAAATTTGTATTCTAAGTAAGTAGGGAAGGTCCAAATTGCCTTGGAAAATCATCTCTGCTATTGTGGTGTCTAACTTAGCCGATTATCAACCCTAAACACAAGATTGAACAGCCATTAACTTCATTAATGTAGTTCTTAATGCATGCAATGCGAAGTAGAAGATTGAACATGATAAGAAATACTGACCCTACCCCAAAAAAAATCTTGATCTCAAAAATAAATTAAATAATTCATATTTTTTATACAAATGTATTGTTCAAAAGAGAAAAATATCGTTCATTTTATAGTTAGAAACTTAGAATAAGAGAGACATAAACTATCATGTCACGACTTTTTATAAAAAAGAAAAATTAGAGTGCGAGAAATTAATATTAATAGCATTCGTATTAATGATTATTTTTATTTTTTGTCAAATAATTTAGTGATTAAAATTTTATTTTTAAGGTGAATAAGTGGAGTGCCTGAAGTTTGAACGCCAACTCCTGTTTATAAAATGTGATGTCCCTAACAACTAAGTTAAGCTCGAAGACACATTAATGACCATTCTATAACTATTTTATATGCTCGAAGAAAAACAATATTGCCAATGAGTCAAGACTTCATGTATCTTATTCAAACCATTTGCCACTAGACTAAACCTACCTAGTGACTTATTGTTAATGGTTTTTTTGCTAACATGTAAATATCCAAAAGCCATTAAGATATTTTTATATAGGATCATGCTAAGTTACTAATTGGGCTTTTCCAAGATAGTTATGGAAGAAAAAAAGAGGTAAATTTTATATTAAAAATTGCATTTTTTTTTAATATTTTAAAGTATTAACTACACATTGTTAATAAAAAAAAAAGTATTAACTACACAAATATTAAGAAGTTTTTACTATATTAATTTTCTAAACTAGTGTTCTGTAAATTTAATTAACATTTTTCTTTTATTTATTATAGACTATTTCTATAATTCATAATTGATTGAGTACGGAACTAATTATATTATTTTACGTGTCCTTCTCACTAGTTCTACCAGCTTGTCTAGTTTGAAGAATAATAATAAATGAAATAGAAACTCCATTAATTAATTAATGTTAATCTGATGTTAATGTTAAACATGTCCTCAACATCAATCATACCCCGTTTTTTGGTCAAAAAAAATCAATCATACCCCGTTTTGTTTGAACATAGTCACGGGCACAAGTAGCTTTACTATTTAAGTGAATAAGGACAACCCAACATACAGTTCACGTTCCCGCAAAAAATTAAAGGTGTTCAACAGCATCACTGTCCAAATTAGTGCTTACTCATCAAAAGACATATATAAGAGAGATATAAAACTTTATTATATGTTTGTCCAAATTGTTGTTTTAAAGATCCACTAGTTTTCACTTAAAACTTGCAAAGAGATGTAAACAACACACATGGACACCTAATAATAACATTAAAAATATGGTTAATTAAACGGCATTAAAAAATATAGTTAACTTAGGAAGTGGATTATTAACTCAATTCATGATTAAAATTATAGTTAATTCAATTATATGAAATAATCACAATTTTGATCATAAATTATAATTTTTTTTAGATTACCCCTGCAAAATTTATTTTTTTGATTTACCCCCTTTTGCTGACGTGGTAGGCAAAAAAACAGAATAACCGATTTAAAAAACAACACTTTTTAAATCGGTTGAACAAAATAACCGATTTAAAAAATGCATCCAAGGGGGTAAATCAAAAAAATAAATTTTGCAGGGGGTAATCTCAAAAAAAAAAATTACAGGCGGGTAACGCAAAATTCGCCTACTTTGCAAGGGAGTAAAAGCCTATTAACCCAAAAAAAAATGATGTCGGACAACACCTCTCCAAAGGCCGATTAAGGTGCCAAAACGTCTTGACCACTAATCTGATTCAACTTCTAAAACTCAAAAAACCTCAAAAACATTATTCAAATGTTAAAACTTAAAACTCAAACAAGATATTTTTGAATTTTCACAGAGCGTGCGAGAATCTTATATAGAGCAAAAATAATTTTCCTCAAATCAGACTATAAAAGTAGGGTGACTACTTCTCTACCGAAGATATTTATCCTTCAACTAATGAGAACAAACAACATAAGTAGATTTGTACTTGGGAAAAAATTAAAAGTAGAGGCTGACTTGTTTCCCACCCTAAGTAGATTGTTAGAATTACTACTACTTAGACCCCATTACAATAATAATATTCAATTAAAAACGTTTCTTCCCATTGTAAAACCTGAACCTTTCCCATGCAGCTAGCCATACTATTCATGTTCCTAACTTTTTGTTGCCACATAAATATTTCCCTCAAAAACAAAACCACATTATCTGAACACAGTTTTATTGACTTCACGTGACATGTTTCTCTGCTTATTCACAATCACACACTCACTCTCACACACACACACTAAGATTTTCTCACCTCAACGAAGCCTCTAACATGATCCACAAGAAAAAAACATTAATATCATCACAACAACTTACCAACATTAATATCATCAATTCATCACATTTTCTATTCTAAACCCAATAAGAAAAAAACATGTCTTATCTCTTTTTCCTACTCCTAAAGCTACAAATCTTTCTCATATTTTCTTCTCAATCTCTTTCCTTAAACACTGAACTTGACACATTAATTGCCATCAAACACTCTTTAGACCCAGAAAACCATGTCTTAATATCATGGAACATTCATTCTGATCCATGTAGTGGAACTTTTGAAGGTGTGGCTTGTAATGAACAAGGTCTTGTTACTAATATTTCACTTCAAGGAAAAGGTTTATCTGGTAAATTACCATCAGTGATTGGTAATCTTAAGAGTTTAACTGGTCTTTATCTTCATTTCAATGCCTTAAATGGGAATTTACCTAAGGAAATTGCAGGATTAACTCAGCTTAGTGATTTGTATCTTAATGTTAATAATTTCTCTGGTTTTATCCCTCATGAGATTGGTAACATGTCAAATCTTCAAGGTTAGTTGCTCATTTTTTTTCTTTTGTAATTTTCTTTTGAAATTTAAAGAGCTTTTTTAATCTTTGCAGTTCTTATTTGTTAGTTTATCTTTGAAAATTAATTAAGTGGTTAAGGAAAATTATGTGTCTGTTTGTATCGATTTATTTGAGTTTATCTACTAACACGAAGAAACGTTTCTTTTTTCAGCTTATTTTTACAAGTTCTCCGTATAAAATAGTTTGTAGCATATATAAAAACAATTTATTTTTATTTTATCTTCTATGCATACATATGTATTTATCATGATAAGTGTTTGTGCTATAAGCTGTAAATAAGTTGTTTATCCAAGCAGGTCTTATGTAATTTATTTTTCTTTTGTGTACATATTATCATGATAATTTATTTTCTTTTGTAATTTTGTTTTTGAAAGAAGTTTTATTATTATTTTTTTTATCTTTTCTGTTCTAATTTGTTGGCTTATCTTTGAAAATTAATTAAATGTTTAAGGAAAATTATGCCATTTTTGCTGTATTTGGCCATTTGGTTATTTTGAGTCAGTGCACAATCACATGTTATCCTGTTTGCTATTTCAGTACTTTGGGTTATTTTTCATTTGTCTCTTTCTCTCTGTTTTCTTTTTGTATTTAATGTTTTTTTTCATAGATTATATTTATTTGTTTTCTTTCTTATTTTCTCATTAGTTAATAATTATGTTTCATTTATTCTGTCATTTAGAACACTTTTGTTGGAGATGAAAAGAGTATGAAATGATAGCTGGAGGGAAACACAAGAGATCAAGATTGATTGAATAAAACATAGAAAACTCTATTAAACTTGATATGTGAATAATTCTTAATTTTGGATTTGGATTTCATGCATTTTGGCTAGTTTAGGAACAAAATTTATGGTTTTGCCATACTGAAAGGTTTACGGCGCAACTTGTTGCCCGTCTAATATATATTGAATTTATTAAAAAAAAAATGAAAACATAGTTTTGGCATTTTAGGAATTTCTTAACATGTCTTGCATTTATTGCTGTTTTGATTCTTTTCCTCAAAATAGCTCAAGATATATATTTAATCTGTAAGAGCTTACAGTTTTACAGCTTTGTTATAATGAGCTTAATGGAAGTATACCAACTGAGCTAGGAAAATTAAAGCAGCTAAGCGTTCTTGCGCTCCAATATAATCACTTCAGTGGCGCGATTCCTGCAAGTTTGGGTGAGCTAGAGACACTAGAAAGATTGGATCTCAGCTTCAATACTCTTTTTGGTCCACTTCCAGTGACATTAACTTATCCACCTAAACTACAGACTCTCGATATTCGAAACAATTCACTCTCTGGCAGTGTCCCTACAGGTAATCAGTCATTACTGACACCAGACAAGATACTGACACTGACACGTAGGTACCGATAATGATTCAAGAAATAGAAGTGATTGAATGTAACCACTTGTGTCAGAGTTTTATATGTTGGCATTGGACACCAGTCACGCCTTTAATCCTAAGTGTCAGTGCTACATATAGGGGATTATGGTTTACTTAGCTTACCATGTTGATTTTTTGATGAAAACTTGAATTTATTTTGTATGTCGGGCACTGACATATGTCGGACACCAGGCACGTCTTTAATCCTAAGTATCTGTGCTACATATAGGCGGTTAAGGTTTATTTAGCTTACCATGTTGATTTTCTTGTGAAAACTTGAATTTATTTTGTCTACTTTATGTAACAATGCAGCGCTGCAAAGACTAAAAGGAGGGTTACAGTATTCTAACAATCATGGTTTATGTGGAACTGGATTTGCCGATTTAGATTCTTGTCAAATAGTAAGCAATTCAGATCCAATTAGACCAGAACCATATGAACCAAGTAAAAATTCAACAATTGGTTTTCCAGTATCACCTGAAGTAATGGCTAAAAAATGTGGTGAAGCCGGTTGTAGAAAGCGATCAGAATCTTCGACAGTTGGCGTGGTTTTTGTGGTGATTGGCGCTGTTGTTGGTTCTTCTGTTACTGGACTTTTTCTGATCTTGCGGTATCGTCGCGAAAAACAGAAAATTGGAAACACTGCTGAAATTTCTAATATTCCGCTTAGTACCGACAAGATCAAGGAAGTCTACAGGAAAAACGTGTCACCACTTATAAGTTTGGAGTATTCCAATGGATGGGATCCATTATCCAAAGATCTCGGTGGTTATTCTCAGGAATTTCTCCAGAGTTTTATGTTTAATCTCGAAGAAGTAGATCGCGCAACTCAATGTTTCTCGGAGATGAATTTATTGGTGAAGAATAATATATCAGCTAACTATAGAGGAATCTTGAGAGATGGATCTGTTGTGGTTATAAAGTGCATTGCCAAGACAAGCTGCAAGTCTGATGAAACTGAATTCTTGAAAGGTTTGAAATTATTAACTTCATTAAAGCACGGAAATCTTGTTCGGTTAAGAGGCTTTTGTTGTTCGAAAGGCCGCGGAGAATGTTTTCTGGTTTATGATTTTGTGTCAAATGGAAGTTTGTCAAAGTATCTTGATGTCAAAAGAGGAAGTGCTGAGGTACTTGAATGGTCCACTAGAGTGTCCATAATCCATGGTATTGCAAAAGGTTAGCTTTTCTATGCCTCCTCTCTTGAAAAATTCTTGATTAACATATTTAGACTATTGTAATTTTGAAAATTTACCCTAAATTTTCTATGATTTCTGTTGTGACCTTACCTTCTTCCAATTTTTTTTTCGTCTTACACCTTCGGTTTCTAGGGGAAGAGGTTCCTAGTAATCTGGTTTTCGTCTGGGAGTTAAGTTAAAGCTTACCAGGATTGTTTCAGTCAGGATTCGAACTCGGGTTCACCCACTTGGTTCAATTTGCTTCCAAATTGAATCAATGCAAGCTTATTATCAAATTAAACTTTTCATGATGTCTATTGAAACCTGACGAAATTTTCTATTTTATATCAAATTTGGAAAACGATAATGGAAAAAATTTTAACTACTATGTTTCGGTATTATTAGGCTTGCTATGACACTACACTTAGTTTCATGTGAGAAGTAACACATTGTCTGATTGTGTCCTAATCAGGTATTGGTTATCTGCATGGAAGCAAAGGAAGCAAACATTCGCTAGTTCATCAGAATATATCAGCTGAAAAAGTACTTCTCGATTATCGATACAATGCCTTACTTGCAGATTCAGGATTGCACAAACTCCTTGCAGACGATGTTGTTTTCTCCACCCTCAAAGCTAGTGCTGCTATGGGATACCTGGCGCCCGAATACACAACGACCGGCCGCTTCACTGAAAAGAGTGACGTGTATGCTTTTGGCGTGATAGTTTTCCAACTTCTCACTGGAAAACATGATATCACTCAGTTAAGTCGACAATCGTTAGAAACTGGTGGTTTGAAAGATATCATTGATGAGAATCTTGAAGGGAAGTTCTTAGAATCAGAGGCAGAGAAATTGGCGCGACTCGCTTTGGTTTGCACCGATGAATCTCCTCATCTCCGACCAACTATGGAGAATGTAATGGTAGAATTTAGTAATAAGTGGTAAGCATATCAAGATGAAGAAGAATAATATCTTACCTAAAGTTGTTGCAAAATATAGTATATATATGTTTTCCTAGAATGTCAATTATATTTATATTGTTTTGTATTATAGTTGAGAACATGTAGTGTTGAGGTAGGTTATGTACAGAAGGGATGTTGCCTTCCAGGTTTGGAATGGGAAATGATAACCCACATATAAATATTTTATATCTATTGTATGAAATAAGTGGTGTGGAATAATATGCATTGTATGAAGTTTTTTTTATCAGATACAGTGTATGAAGCTAGAATTTAGATTGAAAACTCATATAGGTTTGTAATGAGGACTAATATTAAGCATAAAGATGAACACAGCTGAAGATCCTTGTATTATCCGAGTGTGTGATCCGAGTGGTCCGATAGCGGTAGTCTGGTAGCAAGTGGCACAATAGATTTTGGATAAGCTATGTTATCATCTTAAAATCTTACAAAACCCTACAACGGACTTGTAAGGTGGTGAATGTCTCACTTATAAACATATGTTCAAGTTTGATCTTATCTAATATTAGACTCTTAGCAACATGAACGCCAATGTATTACCAAATACTCCCTTTCTTAAGAGCTACCACCATAAAAAAAAAAAAGAGCTACCACCATCTTTGGGACCGAGAGGAAGTTGGGTTTAGAGAGAGATGTTGAGATTGCGAATATTGTTCCGAATGTCTAAGGAGGTGTTGTTACCCCTAAAATAAATAAGTTGTAAGCAGAGAATGAAAAACATTCGAATGTAAGGTCAATCGAAAAAATATTAGACGAATGTAAAACAGCCGAATACGAGATAGTTGAATCTCTCTCAATTTCAAAGAGGTTCACAAAGGTCGGGAAAGCGTCAGAATTAGTCAAAGATAAGTAGAACTTGACAATTTGCATTTTACTCGTGTTCTATGTTTATAGTGCCACTAACTGAAGCGAGTATTTGGTCGGAAGCACGTTCCCAGGAAGTGAAGCATGCATGGATAGAATAAAAGGAAAACACCACAAAGGAGAAGAAATCAAGCCAAACATGCACATTCAGTAGGACTAATGTTTGTCTATAAATAATGTGACCTATAAAATTGAAACTAACAAGAGATTTATTTAAGCAGTAAGCGATTTGGATTTCTTAAATAAATGGTTATAGTTTCTTTCGATCTCTAACATTTTTTTAAAAAATTATTTCGATCCCTAACTCTTATGTGACAAGTCAAATCATAAAAGTTCATTGGTTGTTCACGGGTCATGGGTTGTTCACGGGTCAAAACGAATACCATAACCCGAAGGGAAACAAACAAACAAACAAACCAACCAAATCAAATCCCAACTGAACACAACACAAGTATATTCAAGAGTTGAAAAACATTCCATTGCAATCATTTCCCAGTTCACCCGTTCGCTGTTGAGTGGTTAACAACAAAGCTCGATCCAAACCAAAAAATGCGAAGCGATGGGATCTTAGGAAACAGAAATGAGCAAGTAATAGGAGTCAAAGGCACTACGAGTAAACGAATAAAGTGGTTGAAGAGAAGAGAACGATGGTTGGTAGTACTTGGTGTCATTCTTCACGCTATTTACATGCTCAGCATTTTCGATATATACTTCAAATCTCCTATTGTTCATGGCGTTGATCCTGTTCCTCCTCGATTCTCTGCCCCTGTTAAACGCCTCGTTCTACTAGTTGGTATGTATGCTCCACTATCTCTGAAAATCCACACTCACATTCACGCACACCAACTGTTTGATGTTATGTTTATTTCACTTTTCGAATGATTAGTTGTTGTAAAATATTCATTGATTTGATTCATTATTGATAGATAGTTCGGTTAATAACCCTGTGATTAGTGGTTTGCTTTCTGACCATTGCATATGGAAAAATATTTGTTGAGTTAAGCTAATCCCTTATGGACTTGGGGCCCGTTTGGATTAGCTTATTTTTAAGCTTATACGAAACAACTTACTATGTAAATAAATAAGCTTTTATGTATTATCATAAGTTTTTGAATATAGTTTATGAAAAAATAGCTTATAAAGACACAATTTTTGTTAGTAAGAACTTATAAAGTAATATAGAAGTTATTTATTTGCATAAGTTATTTTCATAAGCTATAAAATAAGCCGAATTCAAACGGACCCTTGTTTGGATTGATTTGTTTGAGCTTATCTGCTAGCATAAACAATTTGTGACACTGTTTGAGAGAGTTTATGGAAGTAGCTTATGACATGTCCATTAGTTGTTTTCAGCTTGTTTTCATAGACTCTCCTGGATAGCTTATGAAAATAGACTATAGCTAATATAAAAATAGTTTGACATTCTTATGAAAAAAAATAGTTTGCATTATTTTTTATGTTTTGTTGTAAAAATAGCTTATACATATGCACTTATATGATAAATGCTTGTGCTATAACCTATAAGTGTTTAATTAAGCTGTTTATCGAAACAGGCCCTATATCTTGGATACAGAAATTAAAGTTGTTAAACTAAAGTTGTTGTCATATACTACTTCTCTCTCGTATTAATTGTCATTTAAGGTGAAATACAATTGCTAAGAGAAGTTTTGAGTGCACTAATTTCTATGATAAAATAAGTTTCATTTATTAAAATATTTTAATTAAGTAGTAGTTAGGTAAGTTGAGATACAATAAATAAGAGTATATTAGTGGAAAAAGGTAGTTGATGTTTTATAGATAATTTAAAATGACAATAATATGTGATAAGTAAATATTTTAAATATGACATATATTATGAGACAACATATTCTAAATATGACATTTAATATGAGACAAAAGGGGTATGAGTATTGGGCAAAAGTAATGAAATTTGAATTGTTGAATTGGGATACAGCTGATGGTTTGCGTGCTGACAAGTTCTATGAGCCTGATTCGGAAGGGAATTACAGAGCACCATTTTTGAGAAGCATAATTAAAAATCAAGGACGTTGGGGGGTTTCTCATGCTCGCCCTCCTACTGAGTCGAGGCCTGGTCATGTTTCCATAATTGCTGGCTTCTATGAAGATCCCAGTGCAGTGTTGAAAGGTCCGTGCTATTTTCTTCCTTTATGTTTTGATATTTAACCGAAACACAATGACGAGAGATGGATTGGAGGGATATTACTATTGTTTGGATATTTTAATGGTGAAAAATGAAGAAAAAGACTAATTTCATATTATATTTTGAAATCCATACAAATGAACATAGCCAGCAACTTAGATGGTTGACTAGGCTTGACTGTATTCTACTGCCTAGTGTCTACTAAAAGATTGGTTTTGGTTTGTTGCAGGTTGGAAGGCTAATCCTGTTGAGTTTGATTCAGTGTTTAACAGAAGCCGTCATACGATTTCTTATGGAAGTCCTGACATAGTTCCCATTTTCTGTGGTGCCTTGCAGCATAGCACATGGGATACCTATCCACACGAGTTTGAAGACTTTGCAACTGGTACTGGTTTGAGTTTCACAATATTTTTTCAATGTGTTGTTACTTTCAATAATGAATAGAGAACCTTTCCTGTAGGCACATAACATGGACCTCACGTAATAACTTAAGGTTTTGGGACAATTGGTTCTTCATTTCTATGAATAACAGCATAATTGAATTGTTTGATCCATGTGGCAAACTCCCCTTAATGTTTCTGTTTTTTTATTTATTTAAAAATTGTCAACTCAAGTGTACCATTTTCTATTTCCATTAAAACTCAGCCTTGTCTTTTCATTTCTTGGCACTAAATCAATAATCATGTTTAGAATTTAAATACATCATTTTCGATAAAAGGTTTCTTTTCTGAAACATATTTTTACTTAGCTTGTAGTTTCTTGAGTTTATAGCTATTGAATTGTAGAACATATATGTTATTGAATTACTACTATATATGTTAATTAATTATTATTTTGTTTTAAAAAATATTTATACTATTTCACTCAATAACATAGCACACAGTTTCTGTAATATTTTTAGACAATTTGATTGCATGCTGTCTCCTTAAAATATGTTTAGAATATATCAATTGTACCTCTAGATTATCTACTTGGATTAGTTTTCAAATTTCTTTATATTTTGTGCTATTGTTTCCATTTTTGCTTAGCATTAGGAGTCTGGTATAATTCCGTGTACTGCTTACTTTTTTTGTTTCAAACCGTAATTATATTTCAAAGTCTTTCTTAGAATTTTGGTTCTATACTTAACTCAAGCCCACAAAACTAACTTGTAAATTGAGAACTATACAAACCTTATTAACACTACCTGTGTCATATGTCTAATTGCTGTGAGACTCTCAAAACCTCTCACATGCAAGACTGGACATCTGAGGCGTGAACTAGTGCAGGCGTATTAACAGATTTCAATTTCCTCACACGCCGAAGACTCGACAGTGTAAATGTGGGCATATGAGTGGAATTACAATTTTTCCCTCACGCCCAAGACTTTTGAAAGTATTTAAAAACTAGAAAGTTGAAAATTTTGGCCTTATTTAATTCTAATTGTACAAATATTGAGAACTATTTTCTGCATTATTTCAAACACTGGTGTTTTTTTAAAAAAGCCTTTCTTAGCGGTAAATTGTACAGTAGTCTACTCAAAGTGCTATCTTACCTTTTTTTATCGGGCTAATTAGGAATTTAAGATAGTAAAAGTATTGCGAAGCTATTTATTAAATTCTCCAATCCTTATTTTCATAAATTTAGTGCTTTTGATTTCTTAATGCAGATGCATCGTTCCTGGACTTGTGGTCTCTTGATCAATTTCAAAGCCTTCTTAATCGATCCAAAGAAGACCCAAAATTAAAGGAGTTACTGCAGCAGGAGAACCTTGTTGTATTCCTGCACCTACTTGGATGTGACTCTAATGGTCACGCACATAGGCCCTTTTCATCTATCTATCTCAACAATGTTAAGGTTGTTGACCATGTAGCTGAAAGTGTATATAATCTTGTTCAAGATTATTTCAAGGATAATCTTACATCATATGTTTTTACAGCAGATCATGGAATGAGTGACAAAGGTTGCAACATTTTTTTATCATCTTTATGACTGCATATTCTTTTATATTATATTTCATAAGGGGACAAAGGTTGAAACACTTAAATTTTAAATTTGTTAATTTCAATGAAGATGTTAAAAATGTTGAAGCAATAGTTTGTCTATTAGCACTTTTATTCAATTACTTATTTCATTTCTCATCATAGGAAGCCACGGAGATGGGCATCCTTCAAACACTGATACTCCCCTTGTTGCATGGGGAGCTGGTGTTAAACATCCAATGCCAGTATCTAGCAGCAACCATTCTGATTGTGGTTTTAGATTTGTTGACGACCACGTGCATGACACTCCAACGCCAATTGAATGGGGCTTGCATGGGATTGAAAGGGTGGATGTCAATCAGGCTGATATTGCACCACTCATGGTTGTAATTTTTCTCAGAGGATTTATGTTGAAATCATGATACATATCTCTCTATCCATCTTTAGGTTTCATTATCTGATGTATTTGTTCAATTTTATTACAGTCTACATTACTTGGTCTGCCATGTCCTGTTAATTCAGTCGGTATTCTACCGCGAGATTACATTAACATGACCAAGGTATTTTCCTTTAGTTTTGATTGGTAATGGACTTCTTGATTTTAGTGAAAAGCATGTTAATGTGCTTTTGTTCAGTGTTTTCATTGGAATATTATGTAATTTCTATGGACTGACCATTATTCTACTTGTGGCGAGAGGATAGGAAACTAAAATTCTAATCAGTGGATCCTTTGACTAAGATTTAATGTATACTATGTTCCAGGCTGAAGAAGTTGAAGCTGTTCTATCCAATACAAAGGAAATTCTGAACCAGTTTCTTCGTAAATCATGTATCCTTCACATAACTGATTTTTGTATTTGATATGATTTTTCCTTGTCCTCTAGCATGTCATCTTCCATTTTGGCATACAAAATGAATTTACCTTTTTTTCAATGTAAACAAGAATAAGCCAAAGGGGGTAACCAAATTTTGAAAAATATAAAGAATTTAGCAGCCAATTTATGAGATATATGTTATGTAAGGAAATAATAGAAATTATGTTCTTTCTTGAGACAATGTAGAAGCAAAACGGATTGCAGAATGTTGATTTCGTTAACAACTTCAGATATAAAGCAGTCACATTTGTTATACTTTAAACCTTTCAAACCACTGTCTCATTATTCTTCAATATTGGACAAAATTGAGGGTCTGATATTGGCTAAAGATTATGATGCTGCAATGAACTTATCAGAAAACCTTAGAAGTTTGGCATTGCAAGGACTTCACTATTTTCAGACTTATGACTGGCTGATGCTCATGTCTGTAATTACCCTTGGGTATGTTGGTTGGATGATCTACCTTGTTCTTCACGTGCTGCAGTCTTATACTTCACTGCCAGGAAATGTTTTTGGAATGGAGCGAGCAGCTGAGAGAAATGGCCATGGAAAAGTAATGGTTGTGAGAGCTTAGTTTTACCAGTAATTTTTTTTTTAATCAATAGTTGTACCAATATCTTATCAACTTTGTGTGAGCTGCTATTAATAAAGGAATTTTATGGAAAGTGCAGATATTTATATATGTGCTATTTATTTAATTATTAGGAAATTCTTAGATGAAAAAAATTATTTTTTACCGATTTACTGTTCATACAAGCATTATTAATAATCTAAGTTACCTTCTTTTGCAGATATATCTAAGTGGATGTATTGTGACTGGAATGCTTTGTTTGCTATTTTTGCTGGAGCATTCTCCTCCTCTTTACCATGCATACATGATAATGACATCATTTTTATGGGTTCAAATAATTAGTGAATACCAGTTTATAAAGGCATTATGGAAACACTTATTTGACAGAAGAATGAATCACATTATTAAGCTGCTCGCCACTGCTGCTGTCTCAATTTTTATTGCCGAGTTCCTGGTATGTATTCCATAATATTGTCTAACCTAGCAGTTGAATTGGTTAGAATAACTGGCTTGCCTTAAGAATTTGAGATAATTATAAATATAATTGAGAGAATATCTCAATTAAGAAATTGAGATAATAATCCTAATTATGGCTCTAGTCAAACACAAGTAAAGTTCTGTTTCATCTGATGAAATATTTGGTATGCTTTGCAGGTTAACAGCTTCACTGACAGGAAACTCTATACTGGGTGTTTTTTAATTGCTGGGGCCACAGCTTCATTTTATCTCTTTAAATCAATTCCCTGGAGATCTGGCATACCGATATATGTCTGCATTGCATGTTGGTTTTTGTCTATTTTCACCTTGATGCCAGCAGAAATTCCTGACAATAATCTCTTAGTGTAAGTCACTTCCACCGAATATATTATTAACACACACACTGGTAGCAGAAGTGCTGAGTCAGCACTTTCTGATGTAAAATCAGTTAGGTAGCTATATTGTTATGCATATTTTGCAGTTGTATATAGACCTGTGTATACTGTATTTTTCGGATGATCATTCATTCTGCTCAAAATACGTTTGTAATATGATTTTCTCTTCACTTTCTTCCCGAACCTTGTGTTTTTCATTACGATAGGATACTAAACGGATATAATCTGTACATTTATTTATCTAATTTTGCATTGAATATTTAAATTTACACATTAAGTTACCTTCATTCCTTTTCATCTTTATTGCTTGATTGACCCTTGAATCCATACAACATTGTTGAACATATCAAATTATTGTGTTTGCAGAGTTAGTAGTGGCGCTGTTATTATCATTATAGGAATATCTGCGAGGTGGCTAGCTTTACATGCTGGCGGGAGTAAGTATTGGCTAAGTATATGCAATTGTGAACTGAAAAATCCCAAAGATTCAATCCTATTTTACCTTCAGGTTCATCTCATGACTTTTTTTGCCATTTGTGTTTGAATTTCAGTTATGCATAATATATGATAAACCCCCTGATTACCGTCTGTTGTCTATCCCCAGGCTCTTTTGGTTGCCTTATCTTCGCTCATGGTGTACATATCAACTTCTCACAGAACTGAAAAGCAAGAGTTGCTTGCATTTCACCAGTTAATAAATTGGAGTGTTGCTGGTATAGTTTTGATTTTTCATTCTTCCCCTTTTTTCTTTACTTTCGTAATCCCATATTGTGTGTTAGAGGGTGTGACCCTAGCATTTCTCTACTTCTAAACTAACTGTGCTGCATAAAGCATTTAAAATGGAAGATTCAGTGCTGACCCTAGCATTTCTCGTCTTTAGGCTTTTCCATGGTACTCCCACTGTTTTCAGAAAATAGCATCTTATCTCGACTTACTTCCATATTCCTTGGCTTTGCACCTCCATTCCTGCTTCTGTCCATTGGGTATTTCTCTTTCACCAATCCTTTTTTAGTTGCTCTCTGACTCTCTTGTTGATTTAATGATGCATAAGTTTTTACCCTTTCTATCTTGAAACCTGTGCAGATATGAAGCTGTATTCTACGCTGCACTTGCTCTTGTACTTATGGCATGGATACTCTTTGAAAATACACTTTTCAACTTAAACATTATGAACTCGTCATCAAGTTCCATTAAAAATGTTTCGAATAATCTCATCCTTGGTTATGATAATAGATCTTTGCAGCTCTCTGATGTGAGAATCCCATTGGTCTTTGTAAGTTTTATTCTTCTCTGTCTTTTTTCCTTCATTACTTTATTAAATTTGAGCATCCTTTTATTTTGTGTAAGTAAATTAAATTAGCCCTGCATAAAGCTTCATGAAATATTCTGTTTAACCTTTTTTTTTTTTTTGAGGTTAAACAAATTTCATTAAGAACAAGCTGGAACCCAGCTATTAATGATACAAGGAACATTCTGTTTAACCTTAATACTGACTGATTGAATTTTTAAAATGGGATGGAATATTCTGTTTAACCTTAATGATTATCCATGGTTTGCTTGTCATAGCTTTTGCAACTTGTAAGCCTGAAATAAAATCCAAAGATCAGTAGTCTCATCTCCTAATTTCTTTGCCCTATCTATTGAATATGTTACCACATCATTCTATGGAGCACTGTCTGAAATTAATCACAAATGCTTAAAAATGCCAGCCTGGGATTTGTTAGCATACATCTTATTCAATAGATTTTGCTAGCATACATCATATGTGTTTCTTTCGAGGGGTGTGGAGTGTTATATTGTTTGTAGATTAAGCTTGTTCATCTTTTTTATCATACAGGTTCTCAATTGTGTTTAGTGTATGAGTTACCTTGTATGATGATTAAGGAGTAATTAACCTTTTTTGAATTAGCAATGTGAAAGAGAATGGAATGAGAATTTACATTTTAAATATTAATATATAATATAATTTATAATTTGGAAGTTCTTTAAAATATCCTTAGGATTTTAGACTTGAAGAATAAATTACTGCTAAATTTGCATTTCTTGTTTCTGATTTTTCTAGATTTATAGTTTCCTATTTGTTACACGTTCCTCTTTTCTTTTATTTTCTTTCTCCCCTTTCTTGCTCCCTCATTTCTACTTCTCTTTTGATGATAATATGTCCAGTACACAACTGAATAACTTCAAGGGAATAAGCTAGACTAAAATGTAATCAATATAGATAAACAATAGACAATCTGATGCTATACGAGACAGATGAAATTACACGATATGACATGATTGAAGCATATCCTAATAATACTCAAAGAGTGCTTATTTGCAATTCAGGGTCAACCAAAGCATGTAGAATTATGCATAGATTTCTTGTTATATTCTTAATATAGATCAGATAAACTTTGTCACTATTTATATAACTGGTACTTATTTGACATGTTCAGAAACTACTAAATCATGCAGATGGTTTTATTCAACATTGCCTTTTTTGGAACGGGAAACTTTGCCAGTATTGCTAGTTTTGAGATTTCATCTGTCTATCGGTTCATTACTGTCTTTAGTGTAAGTGAAAATTGAACTTCTAATTCCTGACTTATTACTTTTAATATGTTTTGTACTGATATATTTCCTCATAATTGCAGCCATTTCTGATGGCGGCACTGCTTATCTTCAAGTTATTTATACCCTTCATACTTGTAATGTAAGTGCACTTTACTAGTAAATGTACACTATTTATAACCATCCCTCGAGTATACATCTTTGAGACTCACTTCCTAAAATAGATGGGAACTGGGAAGTCCTTTCTTGCTGACAAAGCATCTCAAATAAAAGATGTGTGATCATATTAACTTCTTAAGCTATGGATTTTCCCATGATTGAGTGTCGCCATTATGCTTTTTAAAAGAAAAAAGAGGAACAATTTTTTCCATAAGATAGATTTATTCATCCACGTTAAGACTGATAGCATCTTGAATACATCTGGTTCTTGCATTTAATCTGATGGAATAAAACATGATAAACTTTATAATAACCTTTTTTTTTTTTTCCCAAAACTAAATAAGGAGAAAGTAGTGTTCAAATGGTATAAACTTTATAATAACCTTTTCTCTCTCTTTAAAGTTGTAACATTTATATCTTCTTTTTCTTACTAACTTGTTATGACTTGGAACTATTATCGTTGTTCTATATCTTTATTACTATTGTTCATGTAATATTACTTGCAATGGACGGAACTGCAGATGTGCATTTAGTGCAATAACCAAACTTAACCAAGTTCCAAGGATGGGATGCTACTTTCTTGTCATATTATTCTCAGACGTGATGACCATTCACTTTTTCTTCCTGGTATACTCATCCTTTTCTTTATAATTTCATTTTAAGTTTCATAGTTTTTTGTAAATTCTTTTATGTTCCCACAGTTCTTGATTTTTCATATCCTATATATGCCTTCATTCCATTATTGAAATGCAAGGGGTCAACTGATCAACTAAACAGTTAGAAATGCTGTAGATGCTGTGAATGTTTTTCTTCCGTTACTGTCAACTTCGTTTTGTTTGGGCTTCTAGTGCCACATCCTTTGTAGTTTTCTTTCACTTCATTGATCTATTATGTTAATTAATATTTTGTATGTGTTTAGTGATAAAAAAACCATATTGATAATATGAAAGAGAAAAGGGGTTTGAAATACAGTCAGGAGAAGAGACTGCGTAAAAAGTTGGAAGCTGACATACATATTACTTTTAGTACATTTGGAATGAAACATATACATAGGTATACTTGTGTCAACCAATGATCCTATAATTATGAATTAATGTTTCCCTAATTATAATCCTTAATTTCAGGTTCACAACTTGGATTTACTGTACTTTGATAGTTGACATGGTACTCATTTAGTTAAAGAGACCAATTACCCAAAATAATTGAAATACCCTAATTCTAATTTCTAACTAAGTATAACCAATTTAGTCAAAAAAAAAAAACTAAGTATAACCAATAATCATTATAACCAATAATCATTAACAGTGTGACAAAGTCAAATTTTGTGATACTAAATAATTCATATCTGCTAGACCCATGCCATGAAGATTTAAGAATATTTTAGGTTGCCTATTGGCTATTGGTTACCCAACACAACCCTCCTCTTTTTTTGGTGTTTGATATGGTCTATGTAATGCATAAACAAGAATGTGATCACATAAAACAAATAAAAGCAATATATATATATATATATATATATATATATATATATATAGAGAGAGAGAGAGAGAGAGAGAGAGAGATGAGTAGCAGACTGGCAGTTATTGTAGAAAACAATGTTATCAATCGCAGATGGTATTGCAGCCTATGGCGGAAGCATAGTGACCATACTTAAAATATAATATATACATACAGTTAAGAACATACTAAAAAAACATAAAAGTGATAAAACTTTTAACATATATCAAGAACAATAAACTAAATTGACAAATCAAATAATATCATGATGAGAACAGAGATGTTGCAAAATAGGAGAAAACAGAATGGAAAAAGAAGAAAGAAAGAAAAAAGTCAATGGATATACTCCCTCCGGTCCTTTTTATAAGAGACAGTTGACTTTTTAGATTCATTCAATTATTAATGTATCTAAGCTATAATATAGATTAAATACATCAATTATTGAATGAATCTAAAAAGGGAATTGTCTCTTATAAAAAGGACCGGAGGGAGTATTAAATTCCTGTTAACTGTGTTTTGCAATAGTAACGACTGACAATACCATCCTTGTATTGTATGGTCAGCCAGTCCGTAAACCCTTTCATTGCATTTCCTAAAAATACTAGTTGTATTCAATATGAGTAATCATATTAAAATGACATTTTAGCTGCTTTCTTCCTTATTGCCTTTTCACTGTAATTGCTAATTTTGATGCTGGAGGATATATATTTGAGGCCAGGTATCCTGATACAAAAATTGATGGTTGACAGGTACGGAACACGGGAAGTTGGATGGAAATTGGAAATAGTATCAGTCATTTTGGTATCGTGAGTGCCCAAGTTGTTTTTGTTTTATTACTATTTGCCCTCACAAATACATACACAAAAAACATTCAATGTAATTCATCAGTGCGAGCCACACGTAAGGCAAATTAGGTTTCATAAAAATGAGATATCTTGGTTCCATATCAGTCTTGTTATCATGGATGACGATGACTCTACACATTTCTTGGTGGTGTCCTTCATGGTTTTGTGACCAACCTGATATTTTGTTTCTACCATGGCTAAGTTTCATTTGGAATTTCCGGTGCGCGCTGATCTTGGTACATCTGGTGTTGAAATTTTTGGAACGGTGGCAGATTTCAATATTAGCATTCATTCCAAAATATAGAATTCAAAAATGGGTTTTGAGGGACAATGATGGTGAAGAAAAAGCAAGCAAACTTTGTGCCTCAATACAAAGAACCTCCATATCTAGGGTTTTTTTTTACATACTGCATTTGAGTTGTACACAACTGAGTAGTGGGAAAGTGCAGGTCCAGCTGTCCAGGTGATTTCGTTGCACTTGCTTGACGTGCAAATGCAACTGAAATGGAATTTCAGTTTTATGTTACATAGACGGTAGTTAATGTAACTTTGACTTGTTTTTACTCTATGAGTTTGTTTATATAATGAAGAATTACGTTATCTTTTCACTTGACCTGCATAGATTTGAATATCGTATATGAAAGAGAAGCATATTGAATCATAGACATGAAAAAGAGTGTTTTTTTTTTTTTTTGTCTAAAGGATATAGGGTGGAGTACTGCTGATTGGTTAAAATGTAAAACACAAACCTTATCAAAGAAAACGAGTTTTTTTTCATATCATGTCAAAGTGTGTTCTGATATGGAAGACAAAGGTGGATCTTCTTGTTGATTCAATCAACAAATGAGGAACATGTAAAATATAGTTTGAGTTTTAAAATTTGAGCAAAGTATTTTTGAAAATTTAGGGGACGCGCAAGAGGCTTAAGGGGTGGCAACAAATTCTTTTAGGACAAAACTTACATGCATTGCTTTATGTGCAGTTTTTGCTGTTCCACTCATAAAGAAGTGGTTTTTTGTGTTTTTAAATTTAAAATAAATAAAAGAAAACTGTTTTTTAATTAAAATAACTACCTCTTTATGAGAGGAAAAGTAAAAACTGTATATATAGCAATGCATGTAAATTTTGTCCATTCTTTTATATGTGTTGATCAACCAGGTTGTGACAGGCTGGGCTGGGCCGGGCGACCCAGTTGTACCCGTCTACCCGGGATGGTTGATTTACATCCTTCTTTTCTTGAATTTTGTTGTTTAAGCCCCCAGATTATTTCCATGCCCTAAAATTTCAATATTGTCCCTACAACCCAGATTGGAAGTTACGTTTATAACTCACCTTTATTTTAGAAGATAGCTTTGTTCAGTGTGTTTTAAAATTCAACTTTTGAACCATGCCAATTTATACCTCAACTATTACAGATTTTATCATCACTTCATCTCTATCAAACTCATTTTCACTACAAAAAATTGTGTTTTTTTCTTCACAATTTTGGGTCTCAAATCAAACAAACATCTGGTCATTAACAAAGCCTTTTTACCCTCATTTTGTGTCAAAGATAAGGTAATGTTTGTTTTTAACCCATTGTTTTGAATTTTTTTACTATGTACTACTTGTATAGTTTGAAAGATAGATTCCAAAATCAGGAACCACTTTGTCACAAAAAAGAAAAGGGTCGAAAAGATTTGATCAGAAGTTTATTTAGGTGGAATAATTTCTTGGGCGGATTTTATTCACTTTGCGAACGAACTTCGAATTACTATAGTCCTCATCTTCTAGGAATTAGAAGATTAACACAATATCATTTTAACATATTTTGATTGATGTGTAATCTGTACCGTCTGATTCAACATCAATAGTTGTAATCTTTTACTGCATCAAACTTTGTGTTCCTACTACCAGGCCCGATTTTGGGCCAGTGCAGCCAGTGCTGCAGATGTGGGCCTAAAAAATCTGAGGCCTCAAATTTATTTTTTTTGGGTAGTATGTAAGGGGTGTAGTATTAAACAGGAGGCCCAAAAAACAAATGTATCTAACAAAAAAATGATTAATGAAGTGAATTATTATTATTAAGGGTCCATTATTATTATTAGCACGGGACCTCGAAATTCTCAAAAACGGCCCTGCCTACTACTGCAAGTAACTCAAATCTAAATAAAAGCTAGTTACCAAACATCTATAATTATATAAAACAAGCTTATAATTAGTTTATTTATGTTATCATGCACAAGGTATCTCGCGAAGTTTAGGGGTAAAAATGTATTTTTGGGAATTTTGGAACAATCTAGGGGCTTAAATAAAAGCAAAATTTTCTTTTTTTTCCTTAAGCCGCCAACCACATATTTTATGCCTAAAATGGGTCCTCACACAATCATACACACAAAAACCAGTACGTGTGTTACACACACGATAAGGGTTGAACTTAGATGGCACTATTATGAAGCCAACCCACTCATAATAACAGCCGCAAAATCCCCAAACATCACATAAAATCAATTTTCTCATTTTTCTCATAACTCAAAAAACTCATACCCATGGCTTCTCTTCTCAACAGCAGCCTTTCATCCTTACACCCTCAACCAACTCGCGAATCCAGCTTCTTAAAAAAATCACTTATTCACCCAAATCACTTCCCAATCTCAATAAACCCCAAACACAAAACACCGTTTACAAAAACCGTTAAAGTCCGTTCCGATGTTAGTTACGAGCAACGAAATTCATCATCTCTTTCAACTTCAACAACATCAACCGATGATAAGATCCGTGAAATTCTCCGTAACCGTGATTACGACAAGAAATTCGGTTTCAACATTGATATCGATTCGTTCTCAATTCCAAAAGGATTATCAAAAGAAACAATCAGATTAATTTCAACTTTGAAATCAGAACCTGATTGGATGCTTAATTTTAGATTAAGCGCTTTTGAGAAATTCTCCAAAATGAAAGAACCTAATTGGTCAGATAATACTTATCCAACTATTGATTTTCAAGATATTTGTTATTATTCAGCTCCTAAGAAGAAAAAAGTACTTAATAGTTTAGATGAAGCTGATCCTGAGATTCTTAGATATTTCGATAAGCTCGGTGTTCCGTTAAACGAACAGAATCGGTTAGCGAATGTTGCGGTGGATGCTGTTCTTGATAGTGTTTCAATTGCAACTACTCATAGAAAAGCACTTGAGAAAGTTGGTGTTATTTTTTGTTCAATTTCTGAAGCTATTAAAGAGTATCCTGATTTAGTTAGAAAGTATTTAGGTAGAGTTGTTCCTAGTGATGATAATTATTATGCTGCTTTGAATGCGGCCGTCTTTAGTGACGGATCCTTTTGTTATATTCCTAAGGATACCAAGTGTCCGATGCAGATTTCGACTTATTTTAGAATTAATGCGTTAGAGACGGGGCAATTTGAGAGGACGTTAATTGTCGCGGAAGATAGAAGCTCTGTGGAGTATTTGGAAGGATGTACAGCTCCTTCTTATGATAAGAATCAGCTTCATGCTGCTGTGGTTGAATTGTATTGTGCGGAAGATGCGGAGATTAAGTATTCGACCGTGCAGAATTGGTATGCTGGTGATGAGAATGGGAAAGGTGGGATATATAATTTTGTGACTAAGAGAGGGGTGTGTGCTGGTAATAGGTCGAAGATATCGTGGACCCAGGTTGAGACTGGGTCCGCGATAACTTGGAAATATCCGAGTGTTGTTTTGGAGGGAGATGATAGTGTTGGTGAGTTTTATTCTGTTGCTTTGACTAATAATTATCAACAGGCTGATACAGGGACTAAGATGATTCATAAAGGTAAGAATACAAAGAGTAGGATTATATCTAAGGGTATTTCTGCTGGACATTCGAGGAATTGTTATAGAGGGCTTGTTCAGGTTCAATCTAAGGCGGAGAATGCGAAAAACTCTTCTCAGTGTGATTCCATGCTTATTGGTGATAGTGCAGCTGCTAATACTTATCCTTACATCCAGGTAACAATTTTTTTCTTCTGTTAATGATTTTCTGTTACTTTTTAGTTTTAATAGTTAATACTTATTGTCTATTAAACTATTATTTTGAAAGATAACAATTAGGATGTATGGGAACATCATAATATGTACCTGTGTTTATGCATACTTCATGGACCCATTTGATATATTTGCTAAGATTGGTGTTTCTATATGAATTTCATGTGTTTAGGTATGGCTTTGTCATGTGCTATAGTTATCTAAGATTGGTGTTTCTAGATGAATTTCATGTGTTTTGGAATGGCTTTGTCATGTTCTGTAGTTATATAAAATTTGTTGTATCTTCTTGTGTCATATTGTATTTGCTTGTCGTAAAGTTGTTAACATTTATTTGACCAGTTTCAAGTTATGGAAGAAATCTTTTCAGTGATACTAATATAGAAAATTAGTCCCGACTCTTGAATGTGTTGATTATTAAAATAACAATAAATTTTGGAAGCCAATAATCGTTGAATTTAAAATAGTTTGAGTCATAAAAACCCTGATTATGTCAGATTACAAATGATACATATGTTCATGATTTGCAACATGGGTAGAAATTGGCTATTTTTTGACAACTGTTGTGGCCAAATATATGGCTATGATTTAAGAGCTACATGGGTGTTCCAATGCAGAACATTAACACCTTTTCAGCCAATTCATGTGGTCTAGTTCAAGGTGATGTTGGAAGAACACTATAAATTGTTAGTATCCTTGAGATTTTTATGTTGGCTTTGGCTCATGATTTTCATCACCCCATTTTCCATACTTAATTAAACACAACTTTGTTGTGTGTGTGTGTAGCTTGAAGAAGATGCGTGTCTTTTATTCTGTTTCCAGAAGGCTAAAACATGTACAAAGTTTGGTCTTTACTCCTTTGGTAGCTTAGATGGTTGTGGTCTACTGTTGTTGGTTGAAATACCAAAGAAGTTTATGTTTATCAATCAATAATATGGAGTTTTAGTTCTCTGTCTTTTTATAGCAGTATTATGTGCAGTTTCCCTACCTGAGTTAACTCCCACAACTAACTTTTGTTTCCTTTTCCTTATTTTCACTCTTTTTTCTGTATGTAATGTTCAGAAACTTTTGTAATGCTCATGAAATTGCAATTGTTTTGCAGGTGAAGAATCCAACAGCAAGAATTGAGCATGAGGCCAGTACATCCAAAATTGGTGAAGATCAATTATTTTACTTCCAACAAAGGGGAATAGACTATGAAAAAGCAATGGCTGCTATGATCTCTGGATTTTGCCGTGATGTCTTCAATGAGCTTCCCGATGAATTTGGTTCTGAGGTGAACCAACTCATGAGCTTGAAGCTTGAGGGGTCAGTGGGTTAAACAGATTGTTAGGCAATCATTGTTTTGAATTAGCTCAGGCCATTGGTTCTTAAAATTAAGCAAGTTCTCAGAAGTAGTGTGTCTGGAAGGATGTGTACATGATGTATATGATCTTTATAATTTTGTCTGAAAGATATATAGATTTTGTCTGGAAAAAAGATTCCATGAAACATTGAGTTTCAAACCTTAATAATATGATCTTTTTAACTGTCTTGTTAAGAGTCTCACATTTGATGAGATAAAGTGTAACAATATGTTTGTAAGTGGTAGGCACGCTTTAGAAGTTGGCTTTGTAATGGTTGAGTTAGCCCCAACCTAAATATTTTAAGATGTATGATGTTGATTAGTTCTTTGGATTTCTGTTCATTTATTCTCTTAATTCTTCTAATTCTCTTTACAACTTGATTAATCCAGTTACAAATCATGACCTTTGTATTTAAGTCCTTACAAAACTATATCCTAAGTCTTAGTCTCTTTATTTTCCTTGCATTCATTGAAAGTATTTTGAAATCTGACCGCAATTCAGGAAATTATTAAACTTCAACCATGGATTTAAAGGCATTGATTACCAGACCATATCCCTCTTCCTCACCCTTGTGGTCTTACACTTACCATATTCACCTCATGAACCTGTACATTTGTGCTTGATTTGTATTCCAAGGTACAAATGATAATGTAAAAAATACAGTATTAAATTAGGTACTGCTGCAATGATTTATATGCATAATCTCTTTCACACACCAGCTCATAGTCTTTATAAGTTGTGTGTATGTCTTACCAAGTTAAGTTTCAACATGTCATTACAGAAAATAAGAACCTAAAATAGATAGATTGATGTGTGCCAATGATTGCAATATTTTCATAATACATTAGACACAACTTGGCAAGTACCCAAGATCAGTTTGTGTTGTTTACATATCACATTTTCACAAACATATTTCATTTCTAGACAGTGCCAATAATTGCAACAAATCATGTTTCCTTTGCAATAACATGGGTGCCTAGAAAAGCTTTTCACATAAGAAATAAACGATATGGAACAGTATATATACAAATTATTTGTAACAAGAAAAATACAATTTGTGCATTTAAATCCCACATTAGGAGCGATAATTAGAAGAGCATTCAGAGAATGAATCCATGATTGTTCCTGTAGATAACAGAAAATGAATCAGCAAAACATGAAAATGTGGAATAGATAAAAGCCATAAATTAAATTTGTTTTTAATACCTTATTCATTATAAGTCACAAATTTTCCTTCCTATTTAATTACTGTTTTAGAGCAAAGACAGTAATTCCTGTTCACTTACACTTTAGGATGTAAATACTCTTCCACTGCAAGAGGTTTTGGACCACCAAACCAATTGATTAAAAATATATTTTCGATTTCCAATTTGAAAACTTGAAAGTCGTGATCACTCGGCCAATCTGTTAAACATTATTGAAAGTTAACGAGAATCAGTGTATAATAACCAGTACGTATATATAATAACATGATTGAATATTTGCAACCATTCGCCTGAATGATAAAGTAATTGATTTCAGGGAATTACCTTTCATCTCCGAATGCTTGGAAAACAAGGCATTTCTAGCAAATTCGCCTTCCTTGGACTTTTCATCAACCAATTTCAGCTGAAACACAAAGAAAGAGTGACCAATTTAAATATTTATTCTAAATATCTAAAACTGCACTGAGTTGCTGATTGAAGCTATGGACTTTTCTTGAAAAAATGTGTCCACGATTAACTAGTATGTGAACGGAAAATTGCGCCAAAGAGCATAATTTATAACGAACACATACTAAAGTAGATAGAGTCATAGAACAAATAAAGGAAAAACATTGAGATATTTTTTATAACCAAAATCATACTCAATAAAGTTCATTTTCTTACACACCTTTCCTGTAAGAGAAATTTTTGAACAAGTAGGATTCTCCGGGTCAACCTTGCCACAAGTCCCAAGAGGGTACTCACTGACTGTGAATGAAGCTCTTTCATCTTTTAAAGCATTTCTTGCTGTTGGGTCTAGAGTAGTTAAGTAGAAGTATGGGATGCCAGTTCCTTGGTCCGGTAATCCATCACTATATGACACCACATTGCTGCATATAGATAAATTTATCAACTACTACTCAAATCAATCAAATATTGACAAATTAATAAGTTCGTTGCAAAATCTAACGGGCAACAATGTATGAGGTGTACCGACCCAGGCCAAGAAATCTCAAATCCTATGAAGCATGGACACTTATCGGATTAGGCGTGTTATGATTACATTAAATTATGACATATTTTCAAATTATCATCGGTTTTGACGTGTCAATGTCCGGTCTCCATGTTTGTGTCCGTGCTTCACAGTAAAATATCATATAGGGCCACAAAAGGAAGTAGCCCTCAGCTAGTTAACCACAACTATAGCCAGTGCCCCATAACCTGGATGTTACCATTGTGGATACCAACAAACTTCCCCGTCTCAATATTACATGATGTGATGGTTCTCTACTCCCAGTGTGGTCAAGGAAAATATTACCAGGACATGCTAACCTATACACATTGACCATGGAATGCAGCACCAAGAGTTGTCACAATGGTGGACCACAAGAAAAAGGAAGATATAAAACCTCTCAAATAAAAGACTCAGCAGGGCATGTTGGCCTGACGGAAGATCAGCTTGTTAGCAAGAGATGTTGAGATAGATAGAGGGGCAACCAGAGACGATAAGGGGAGATAGGAAGAGGCGCTAAGGAAGACAAATCCCACACCACGATCATGGCAGAGTGACTAGAGTATAATAAACATTCGGCTATGCCGCTGTATGAACGGGGTGATGGATGACCTGGATGGCCATCTTATGTATTATAAAGTCATATTGGTAGCTCGAATTTCTGATGCGACTTTTTGTCAATATTAGGGCCTAAATAGAAATGGAAAACATATTGAATTGGAAGATACAACTCTTTACAATTAGAAAAGATACCCTCTATTCATGGAATAAATTGAACGGCTAAAAAGAAAAAAATGGCAATGGAAGAAGATGGTGAACAATAACCAAACAATAAAAGATAAATCCAAACCTCCCAACAAATTTCTAATTTCCAGATAACTTCTTTGCCTACCCTTTCCCTCATAGTACTTCCTCTCTCCTTCTAGAATCTCCTCTACCTATCCTTCATATCTATGGTGTTATAGGGAAAAATTGTATGTTGATTTAGTTTGAACAGTAAGAAATGCTTACCCAAATGGTGCTCCACCTAAATCAATTGAGATAGTACTGCAAAGAAACAATAAGCTGTTAGCAAATTCAATATGAAACCAGGAAGAAGTCTTAAAGGGTAGTGTGAGCAAACTATCACTACAATATTTTCTGTTACAAAAGATCTATAGAAGTGTAAATACTCGAACTTCCCAGACAAAAAATGAAAAATATCAATTTAGTCTTTAAGAATTTCAAATGTTGGTCAAATGAGTCCCCTCATAGAGACTAAAATGTCCTAAAAACTTATCATTAAAAAAATACTAATTTGACCCACATTTTTTGGACTAAGTTGATATATTTCATTTCTTAAGGACCAAATAAGGAGTAAACCATCATTTTGGTCCTTGACTGTTTCAGGCGCTATTATTGCTATAGTAGCCTATTATTGCTATAGTAGCCTATAGTGTCTGAGTTTATTAAAATTACAAAAACATCCTCAAATGTGTCTTTATTAGTCAGTATTGTGCATGAACCTGACTTTCATGAATCAGTTTCGCCCTCGGATGTATCTTTCGTTAGTCAATTTGGTCTGCGAAATCACTACTAACAAAAGATGCACTAACCAATGTTTTTGTAAGTTGATAAATTCAACAACAAATATGTGACACTCTGACTCTGTCACATATTTAAGAACAAAAAAAGACTATTTACTCCCGAAACAAGTTTTCGGGGGATCAATTTGAGTAATTACTGTAAACACAAACAAAGAATGCAATTCAACTAATTGGAGTAAACAGACATTTTGGCTCTAAACTATGTGATATATTGTCGTAATAATCCTTAAATATATCAAAATTACAAACGGTTACCTAAGTGTGTCTTTTGTTAATCACTTTGGTCCTAAAGTGTGTCTTTCATTAGATAGTTTACTCATTCAATGTTTCTTCCGTTAGTTAATTTAGTCAATTCCGTTAGAAAGTTTAGAGACACTTGGAGATTTCAATATTTTCAGGACTATAGCAACAACGTTTCACACATTTAGAAACCAAAATGAATACAAACAACATGAATCAATAAAAAAAACATAATGAAAACTATTGTTGGCTGGAACAAAACATGAATAATATAAATAATTTAACAACAAATCAATCAACAAGTGAATAAGAATTGAACTGATGAAAATAAAAACAGTGAAGGAATTGAAGTAGAAAGAGAGAGAGAGAGAGAGAGAGAGAGAGAGAGAGAGAGAATTACTTCAAGACACCCCAGAAATTGAAAGAGACCAACCAACGAGCAGTGGCAGCAGCATCTTTTGGGTCAGGTTTTGTTGAAATCGAAAGCAATCGAGATTGAACTACACAAGAATCTTGGGAACCCCACAACATCAACAAGATCAATGGAACAACATGGGAGACCTTCATTTTGACAATACACAAACAAACTCAACATGTTTTCTTTTTTCCCCCCTTTTTATAAGTAATTTTTTGGACCTAATTGCAAATATATTTGAAGATTAAAATGGCTATCTACAAATAGATTTGAGGACTAAAATGACTAATAAAAAAACATTTATGGACGTAATTGCAATTTCGATACAGAGACAAATGTAACGGCGAGATATACTTTCAGTTTCAGGGATCATAATGGTGGTTTATCCTAATTTTTTTCTTTATTCTGACAATACCGAACACCATGCTCAGCACGGTAGTAGTCCAGATTAGGATTAAGTGACTTTTTAGTGGAAAAGTCATCATGATTTTAGTATATTTTGTGGTGTTTTTGGAAAGAGATAAATGAAAGAGAATTGATAGTTACTCCCTCCGGTCTCAAATATAAGCAACAAAACAAAAAAATTTAAAGTCTCAAATATAAGCAAAAGTGTATTACAATTATTATGTTTTATGACATTATTCCAATTTCAACCAATAAATGCAATGTTTTACACTTTCCAAGATGTTTTTTCTCCTCAAACAATGCATTTACCTACTTTCTTAAAGGGTGTGTTTTTTTGAAAATTTTCTTATATATGAGACCGGAGGGAGTACGATGAGAGAATAATATATAGGAGAGGGATAGAGAGAAAGTCATGATGACTTGACTTTCCCTCCCTAAAGTCATGGTGCTCTTTCAAATGTTTATCAAGGCTTGCACTCCACCTATGTTAATTGAGCCACACAATTCAAGACCTTAAGAAGACACATAGGAATTTAATGCTTGCAATTTATTAGAGATCATCCAACTATTCTATATCATTGAGACACACAATTTCATGCTTGTACACCATTTAAAGCTTGTACGCAAATGAAAGCTTGTATGCCTTTTAAATGTTTCTTTTTTTATATCTTTAACTAATGTCATGTGGATACTAGTTAGCATGACCCTTTTGTAAAGACTTCTAATGTAGAATCGCCTATTAGTTACAAGTTGACAAAACGCCAGACACAAGAGGAGATGACTTGTATAAGATCAATTGTGTCCTTTTAATTCCAAGCTTCTCTTAATTTTTTTCTTAACAATCAATTTTCCACTTTGTGCAGATCAAGAGGTTCACTAGTACTATAGTTATAACTAGATTTGTAGGTCGTTTAAGGCATTCCTCAAGTCCCTTATATTTTTTTACTCTTGCAAATATTTAAGGACAAAAATGACTATTTACTTATGAAATAAGTTTTTGGGGGATCAATTTGAGTAATTACTAAAAAAAAGAAAACAAAGCATGCAATTCAACTAATTGGAGTCTACTAGAACAAAATGTGTTCAAGCAATATCTCTACGGATTAAGCAATATCCCTAGAAAACCAACGTCTTAGCACGCACTATATTTATCAATTTCACATCAGGTATTTAGTCCGTAAAAATTCTTCACCGAAAATGTTTTTTCCACTTGTGAATTAAAAAGATATTTTAAAATCAATTGTATGAATAGTAAATTGATTATTTTTTTTTATTCAATAAGAGTGTAAAATTATGTCCATTTAACTCATAATTTTTGCATTACTTCCCCACAAATAAACATATTTCAGAATCATGATCATAGAATTTTATGGGTGCTAGGAGGAGGAGGACGAAGATCAGGAATATGATAGTAAGCATTAATCACAAAACATTTATAACAAAGCGAAACATCTTTAAAACAATTAGAGAATTTATACTCCTTCTCACAAAACTCTTTCATTCTCTCACCCTCTTCTCGGCTAATTAGAACACCTCTTCGTGCAGCCTCAGCAGTACCATTGAGAATTGTCATAACAAGAATAATTAATACAAGAGAAACAGTGGTGGATTTTTCCATGGTATATGATCACCCTAATTTACTTGTTTTGTTTTTCTGTATGGAAGAAATTGCCTTCAAATTACTACACAATTTATAGAACTATTAATACCTTCAAACGTAAAGTGAATTAAATTGGCCGTTTTCGTTATTGAAACGTTAATGTCATTGTGGGAATGTAGAAGAATTTCTTGTGTGATTTTATTTAAATAATTCACTAAATATTTTTAAACAAGACAAATTTAGTCGCAGACATGGCTATTGAAGACAGACTTATCAGGATTTGCCTTTGTTTGACATGGTTTCAAATTTTGCATGACGAAATTCAGTTATTTTGTATCCTAAGATACAAAATCCCTCTAAAGAGCATTTTGGTCACGAAGGGGAGGCCTAAGAATGATATAGGGGGTCTATAAAGTAAGTTTCCACACATAGGGTTTAAAATCCTTCTTACAATACTCTCTAATATCGAACCCTTTATCAAGTGGATGATCCATAAGGGGTCCGGTTATGGTGCATAAGGAATTGTTTATGCACCGTGCATAAATAAGTAAGTTTACCGGTACACTTGTTTTAAAGTGTACCGGTATGGAAAAAGGTTACCGGTACACTTTTTCTCAACTGTACCGGTATACCGGTACACTTTTTCTCACTTGTACCGGTACAGTTGAGAAAAAGTGTACCGGTATACCGGTACAGTTGAGAAAACCATTTTACAATACAAATGGTTTTAGTGTATAACTATCTGAAACCATTTAACCAGTATAATGGTTTCCAGTGATTTTTAAAACCATAAAAACACATTATTGGTTTCAGTAAACACATAAAACCAGTTTACAATACAAATGGTTTCATTGTTTAACTCTCTGAAACCATTTAACCAACATAATGGTTTCCATAATGGTTTCTCAATTGTACCGGTATACCGGTACACTTTTTCTCAACTGTACCGGTACAGTTGAGAAAAAGTGTACCGGTATGAAATATACATACCGGTACGCTTTTTCTCAAGTGTACCGGTATACCGGTACATTTTTTTTCAAGTGTACCGGTATGCATGTTAAAATTGCACTACCGGTACACTTTTTTTCAAGTGTACCGATATGCATGTTAAAATTGCACTACGATTATTATACGTGTAGTCACAATCCAATGGTGCTTATTGACTTATGCATCATGCATAAGGATTACCCTTATGCATAATAACTTCAGCCATCTCTAAGACCTCTTCGTGCAGCCTCAGCACCATTGAGAATTGTCATAATAACAAGGAGAACTAATACAAGAGAAACGGTGTTGAATTTTGCCATATAGTATATATTTATATTTATATGAGTCATCATTCTAATTTACTTGTTTTGTTTTTGTAGCCATGCCAATAGAATTCGTTATTGAAGATATTCGTTCAAAAATTAAACATTTTTTTTTTTAAATTATACTATTGAAACAAAATAATTTTAAACTTTTAACTTCTTTTTTTAATAAAGAATACCAAAATACAACTCATATTCACGCGCGTGAGGATGAGGCGAGACAGGGACACTCAAACCTAATTGGTTATGAGTTTGATGTTCTAAATTTTCGTCCCCATTAGAATTTGAAACGGGTATTCCAATGTTAACGGTTTGAGTTTGAAGAGCAAAATTCTTTCCCGGCCCACCCGTTTTCAATGGCAGCAACCTGTTTACTTCCTAGTGGAAGGTGAAACATGGACTCTATTACATGCCATGAAAGAGGCTAATCATCATGGATTTGAGTGAGTTCAATTTGAAAGTGACTCAAAGTTGTTGGTTGACGCTATCCGTCGAGAGGACTGTGTAATTCGGAGTTTAATTTAATTGCTACCAACATTATTCTTCTTATGTCATCTTATGCAAATTTTGAGGTTAAATTTGTTACGAGACGAGCGAATTTAATTGTTCATACTCTTGTTATGGTGACCAATGTTTGAGCTAGTTTCTATAGATTTGAGATTATTATCTTATGTATTGAATATTTATTAATTAATGATATAAATTAAGTTTGTTTGATTAAAAAAAGTAACGGAAACTTTTTTTGTCAAAAATAAAGTAATGGGAGCTATTAATTTCTTGCAACGTATAGCTACATTAATTAATTAAATTGGCCTTGCGTTATTGATTTTCTAAATATTATGGTGATTAATTAATCGGATGTCTTTTTTTTTTTTTATAATATTAATTGGATGTCTTGTATAATACCAAAATATAAATTGGATGTCTAGTAGGAATATATATAAAACGAGAAATCAAATTACAATATGGTCAATGTTTTAACAAATATAAATTTTACAAAATTATTTTAATTATGTGTGATATTGGTGAAAGATGTGTTGATCTCAATTGTTGGGTGACCAACGGATCGGTGGATCATCAAAATTTAATGGTTTGCATCTTTTTTTAAATGCCGTTAATTTTTAGGTGTTTCAATAGCATATTAAATGATTTTAAATTTGTTTGAAATTGTACACAAATGATCTATATGTTATAAACTTTTAATTTAACGATGAATTTTATAAAATTTATATCGGTTAAAATGTTATTGAAATGTATAATATTTATATTAGGCTTTCCCTTTGAAGTGGCACTTGTTCTAGCATTTGTGGTGACTTAACTATGCATTATCATGAAAGTAGTAATAAAATAAGAATCCATGAATTTTATGTGGTTTATATAACATATTGTACACCTGTTTTTTATCTTAAATATTCTTTTTTTCTTTTGTTAGGATTTGAACTTTAGACTCCTTATTCTTTTAATTCTTAATTCAAATCAGTTGAACTATCCAATTCACTTCTTTTAAATATTATAATTAAATTGTGTTAACAAATCTTGTTTAATTACAATTTTTTTATAATTTAACTCATGAAACGAAAATCTATTACTTAGAGGATCGTAGATTAATTCATCAGATTTAATTGGTAATAATAAATTATAAATTTTTATGATTTACATGAATGAAAATAGTAAAATAAAACTGTAGAGATCAACCTGCCATATAAGCAGCTGGCCTGCTCTGCCACATTTTACACCTATGTATAGATTCCAACTTCTTAGTACATCCCTCAGCAGAAAATTTGGACATGTAATTTTTGTATAGTATAGTTAAATTCGGATGGTAAAAAAGATAGATACTTTGAAAGTAGGAAAATATCAAGGTAGAAACTAGAAACTAAAGTTGCACAATACTGTTTTTTTTATCTTTTCTTTGCTTCTTACTTCTGCACAATAGGATCAATCAGGAAAAAACCATAAAACCCATGATACTTACAATGAATATTTGTTTTTCCTACTAGAACCTTTACTATTAATCTTGTATAGATAGATCACAATCCAAAAGAGATGAACTAGAACTATGATATGCCGCCTAGGCTCTGCCGAAATGCAAATAAATACAGGGATGAATGACAAAATGTGAGCCTGAAATTTTCATGCATATGACCAATCATTGAAGCGGCAAAATTTTGCTAATTGCCACCGAAGCAACGTTGAAATACATTATTCATATATAGTGGTTAAACTGTTTCACCCGTATAACAGTTGATGCTTCTCAGTCAGATCTCTCTAGCTCCCGAAATTTTTTATCCCATTCATCAACTTCATAATCTTGCTCAACAAAGTCCTTGTCAGTACTATACACAATCTGATCCTGTCCTATAACTGTCTTTTGGGCCATGTCCCGAGCGCTGAAAAGCTGAAAATATAAAGAATTGTCTCAGAGAGAATGTCCCCAATAAAAACCAATCACAGATCCAGCCTAACTTTTCTCAAACCAGATGAATGAAGAGCCAAAGAAAGCATATAAAAACATAGCTGAAATGTACTGCAGATGGTAGGGATTCATAGATGAATATACCTTTTGCGTCAATGAAATGTCAGGTAATTCAAGAACTCGTGCCCACTGCTGCCTAGCTTTGTTTCTCTTTTCAATGTCAGAATTCCTTTTCCGAATTAAAAACCACCGAACCAAAGGAATGGCAAAGAAGGAACCAGCATAAATCTGCATATATTATCATTCAGTGTGTGGACACAGAAAAGTGAAACCATTGCAGATAATTATCTTGGACTCCAATTAGATAAACTTCTCAAGAGGCACTTGAGGAAACAAACGAATGACTATGGTATACTCCCTCTTGTCTTGTCTTGATATAAGAAAAAGTAGCTAACCTCACGCTTTTTAAAAAATTAAGCACAATTCATCTTCTTGATCTCAATATTTGTAATGATATTTATTGCTGAAGGGTATTGGAAAATAAAATTTTAATTAAATGAGGGTACTCTAGAAATAGCAGCAAATATAGTTAAGTTAGTAAACAAACGCATAAATTATGGACCAAAAATTATTACGTTTTTTGCTTATAATCAAGGCCGGAGGGAGTATAGACTCTATAAAGAATCACAGACACTCTAAATAGCATAATTACATGATACTGTATACAACATGCAATTACCCTATTTTTACATTCTAAAGGTTAAATTCTAAAAATTAGCAGCAGCATCCTACTTAAAATGTTCCTTCAAAACGATAATTTGCAATTCCTTTTCAATATCAAACAACTTTATTGTCTGGAAATGAAAATGTTGATCATACCTGAAGAAGAGGAAATATGTCCATTACAAATTTAATGAAGCCATCAGGTCTAACTGACACTTCTCTGCATCAATGAAAAACAAATGTTAGTATACTGACATAAAACAATATAAGAGAAAAGTTAACTAATGTGCTGTGTGAAGAGCATACTTCAACATGGTTCCGAGAACAACAACTCCAAAGAGATTAAGGCCACCCAGACCAATAACAAGTGCTCTCTCTGATGAGGAAGTTTTACTGAAAGAAGGTTCACCCATGTTATGGTTAAATAATAGTGAGTAATAACGACAAGTATGTATGAAAAAACACAATAAAGAACCTGAATTGCCATATTTTCTCCTCGAAAAATTTCTCAACTCCGCCGACCCAATCTGCCCATCTTTTCCCAACATATTCTTTTCTCTTACTCTTTTGGGAAGCTGTCTTCTGAAGAGATGGAAACCTATATAGAATATTTCCCTGCATAACAAGCAATCTGCGAGTATAAATAAAAACCGGATAAAAAGAAATAAAAAATCATTCAGCGGAATCCAAAATACATTATATTTTATACGAGTGACGAAAGGTATACTACTAAAAGAGGACTATTAATGACAAATATAAACACAATCAGAGAGAAAAATGAAGGGTGCAAGTTATAGTGTTTTAATTCATTGCACCGTCTCAGTATACCTCTTCATCAACAACTGGTTGACCATCAAATCGTAAAAGCACAGGTAATATATATGATTCGTCATCCTGGAAACATCCAGAGACAAAAGGTTACAAAGTTGAAGGATAAAATATGTAAAGCATAAAAAATTAGAGAAGCATTCAGTAGTAATATAGAAAAAAATATAATATAATTAATGGAAATTCAGTAGCAATAAAAAAGTAAAATAGAAAATACATTAGGCCACTAGGTCAACCATCTGTGCCTTTTTTTTAAAATTACTAAGATATCTTGTCACCCTCATGCAAAACTAAGTTGACCAGCAACTAAGGAGGGATGCAGTGTGTGCAGTATACAAGAAAAATCACTAATTTAAAAAAGAAAATAGTGTTTTGAGCAATACTCGACATGGTAACAGATCTATCAGAGTATTTTAATACGTTGGCTGAGTTATGGCATGAAATGGACTTATTTTATACTGTTCCATGGAAATGTTCTGAAGATGAATTATTGTGACAATTCTTGAAAAAGAGAATTCGATAAAGTTAAGGGACGGATCATTGGCCTTGAAAAAAAGAATTCGATAAAGTTAAGGGACGGATCCTTGGCCTTGAACCTCTACCACCGCTCAAAGAAGCCTTTGCCATGGTTAGAATATAAAAAAGTCGGAGAAAGATGTTTCTGGAGAACAATTCTACTATTGATGATGCTCAACTGAATTCAGCTCTCATTATAAAAAGACTATGTGAGCAATAGAAAAAGAGAAAGAGGAAGTAAGAGAATAGAAGGTGCTTTACGTATTCATCTAAGGAAGGAACTCGATTCTAGGATTGCAGAAGATATCTGTCAATAATACACACATTTCATTTTCTTACATTCAGTCCCTTTAGATCTCTTGGATTAGTTTCCATATTTTATTAGATTTCATAACCTATTTTCTTTTTAAATCAGAATTAGGCATCTAGTATTCGTATGAATGAGTGACAGTGATGTCTCTTGTAAAGCATCAGCATCATTACACCCCATTTATCAATGTTATATTCTTATCTAGAGTTTGTTGTTTCTTTTTCCTCTTCTACCTAACTATAATTTCAACGGGATGGATGCCCTCACCAACAACATTGAAAAAGCTCATTCCTAAAGTTTTATAGGAGACAAAATTATCAAACTAGGCAAATAATAGCATGGCCTAAATACTATGACAGCCTTCTATATGAAATATATCATAAATGAAAATAGGCAATACATATTGATTATGATGCACCCACTTTAATATCTTCGAAAGAAGCAAAATAATAATAATAATAATAATAATAATAATAATAATAATAATAATAATAATAATAATAATAATAATAATAATAATAATAATAATAATAATAATAATAATAATAATAATAATAATACAGCTAAGAGCTACTTGATGCGATGTAATAGCCATGAGAGCCTGTCTTCTCTCCTAACCACCCTCTGCCTGGAAACTAACAGAATGCCTCCCATTTCCCTTTCCTATTCTATTTATTCGAATACAACATACATCTAAAATAGGTTGTTCCATTTCAATTGGACCTGTGCCTTGTATAAACTATGTCGCGATGTTTATCATGTTCATTTCTTAGTCATTGGTCAAATCAAATGTACTCCAGATAAGTAGGTTGAAAAAATGTGGGCAGAAGCAGAACAACACACTAGTTAAATTATTCGTCAAAATATCCTTGTTAATTAAATTACCTTAATTTTCTCAATAGATTCTATATCAAGATATGGAGCCAGTTCTTCAGCGGCAACAACACCACCATTAGATGATATGTATTGCCCAATCTGTGCATAAGACGATCAAAATGAAACAAACAACAAAAATAATCATGCTTAGGTGGATGACAAAAAGATAAAGGGAAATAACAAAAAGCTTCAAATGTGTTTATATATATAAAAAATCGATCAATGTGACTTTGACAAGGTACAGAATTGACATGATAAAGTGGTAAAGGTACCCGTGAAAAAATAAAAAACCAAAAAAATAAAATAAAAAAACAAATCAAAAGCAACGGACCACTGAACTCAGTCCTCAATTATTACCAACTTCCATCTCTCTTCTTCAATTCCTTGATTGGGATCACCATCTCCAAACACAAAGGAGAAAACCTATGAAGAAAAAATCATATCAAAATACTAACTTTTGTATGAAACGGAAAAAAAGGGAGCAGAAGACATAATTCATTTGCATTACATACTGATTCAATGAAGTTTGTCTTGTTATTATCTTGTACCCTTTGCCTCCGATAGTAATATGGATCCCAGTACCTTCCATGGTATAAAATAGATTATAGATTAAAACAAGATAAGTATGCTAACTACTGAGATTATAATGAAGTAATTTTGACATGCATCGACAAATATCCCCCCACGCCACCATAAAATCCATAGAAAAATATTGAAGTACTCTAAATAATTACCAAAAGGGGGAATTACACTCTCCTCCCCTGAGGTAATTGAAAATGTAACACACACCCCTTCTATTTTTCTAGTCAACATTAACCCCCCCTATTGTTTGACACTGTTTAACTTCCGTCAATTATTTAAGAATATTTTAAAAAAGAAAATAGAACACCTATGTTGCCTGTACTTCAATACTCTAAACTTTTCTTCAGGCAAAGAAATAACCATAGAGACCTGGAGCTGTTTCCTCCGTTCTTGAGTCTGTTGGATTAATTTCGTGCTCATTTATTCATCCTCGATGATTGCTTGAATTTGTTTTGGCACAAGTGTGTCTCTCTTTTTGGCTGGATTATTTTCGTTATAAGAAATGGAACAAATTACTCACGATATGAGACTGGATTATGTTATATTGTCTTTTGGGTTATGACAATTTAGTATCGCTAATTCTTCTAATTCCCAAATATTCATTTTCGTATTGCCAAAGACATGATTCATGTGTTATACTAATACTGCAATCATGTTTATTAAGCCGACTAATTCAAAAAGGATTTTGAAAAGCTTACAACAATGGCAGGAATGTTCAGTGGTGATTTAGATAAGTAAGATTGTCAGCATCAATAGAAAAGCAGTGTGGCTTTTATATTTTAACAGAAAGTAAACAGTGTTAAGTGAAAGAGGGAGGTGTTGTTTATTTTAAGAGACCTCAAGGGAGGTTAGTGTCTACTATAAAAACTAGAGGGGATGTTTGTGTCATTTTAAAAGACCTTAGTGGAGGTCAATGTAATTTTCCCTTACCAAAATAAATCTGATGGACTAAAGAAGAAATTGAACCCTGAACCACCGAACCCTGAATCTAATGAACTGCTTCTACGTCTCCCGCCTCGGTCATCATCACTGTAATTAATAAACATTATGAGTGCATTAAGACCACAAAATTTTTCAGGATAAACTATGATTTGAGATATCTCAGTTATGAAGTACCTTTTGCTGCTACTTAGAATTGCAATAATTGCAGTGAAAACAATAACAATGGATGCAATAAGTGTTGTCCCAAAAGAAACCCTAATCAAGTATCCTCCAGCGTTCTGACAAAGTCAAATTCATAAGAATACAACATCACACTCCGAGTAACAAAAAATATCATCAACAACAATCCTGAATACCTTAGCCTTTTCAATAAAAGGTTCAGCTTTAATCCTAAATGACTTGGCACCAAGCTTTGACCGATAATCTTTGGGAAACACGTATAAAATGTCACCTTCCTCAGAAACCTGCAACACACACACCATATTGTCCCAATTGAACTTACTTCAGTAAACAAAAACTCAACGCAAACAAACTAGAGGCATAAAAGTAACAAATAAGCAAAAGCAAATTAAATTAAAACCGACATTACACATGTGCTAGTACAATGGGCTGTTTTTCTTTAAATTTAGGGGTACAAAATGCTTTTTCAGAAGAGCTCTATGGTGCATGGCAACAACAGAAATTTCTTACAAAAAGGGTTGATTGACTTTGTGGCTAGAGTGTGACTCTCAGCTTGTGATTTCGTCCTTTTCTAATCATTTGCATTCGCCCTAAAAAATTAGAAACAAATGGCATAATTGTTTGGTGTTAAATGCCTTCTTTGCGAAGCGAATCACTGTGATGATAAACTTGCATATTTCGGCACTTCAATTAGTTGTTTAGTTTGGTGGGAATTAATACCCAATATAACTCGATACTATATTTACGAAAAATAGATTTAGGCTCCCTAATTACAAGTTCAATTCAGATGATTTTTTTTTTAGGTTTGGTTCATGTGTCTGATAATATTTAGCATGATCCATGTGATTGATAGACGTAGCACTGCCAACCTAGTTGGGATCTACAAAGCACACACAGACACTGAACATGACACAACACTGACACATTGACACAAATTAGGCATGTCTGACACCAAGACACACCTAATCGGAGGAGTGTCCGTGTTTCATAGGTTGGGATCGCTATTGCATATATGAAGCACAGACACTCCTTGGATTTAGCGTGTCTGGGACACGTGTTGGTGTCCAAGACCGGCACGACACCGACGTATCAGTGTCTGTGTCGAGTGTCTATATTCATGTTTCACAGATTGCTGCAATAGAAAAGCGGGCAAACAAACACAATCTTTCAGCTAGTACTCGTAATTCATAACTATGGTCAGTGTACTAGAAAGTAAAAGAATTCAGTGCATTCAATTATCAAATAAGATATTCAAAATTCACAAACATACCCAAAAAAAGAAGAAGAAAAGTACCTCTAAGAAACCATCAGTATCAGCAGCAAGAGCTTGAAGAGCTTTCTGAGCTTGATTCAATTTAAGACCAGCCCTACTAGCAACATCACCAATAGTGACTCTACCACCAAAACTATCAACAGCATCCATAGTCCGTTTCCTGACATCAGTAGGCAACTTATCAGTTTCGACAGCACCACCCGGTCTGATCTCTCTGCCCAAATCAACCCCGGCGGCACGCGGAACAACCAAAGGCCAACTCCTTTTATTGATAATAATTGTACGGTTATTGTATGGGAAAGGGAGAAAGGGTTTGGTTAAGGGTTTGTGAAAGGTTGAAGAAGAAGTGAAAGTGAGTAATCGAGATGTGGGTGTGATTGTGAAGCATGTTGAGATTGTCGCCATTTGGGTAGCGTTGGAAAAAGGAATTGGACCCTCCTCAGAATGGGTGTGTGTAGAAAGAAGGCGGGAGGATGAGAGGACTGTGTATTGACACATATGAGAGTATGGCCACTCACATTCATACTTATGGTTAATTCGGGTTAGTTACGGATATGAATTTTGATTATTTCCAAAAAAAAATTCTTATGGTTCTTTCATGTTGTAAAAATTTTAGTCATTATTTATTTTTATGATTCACACTTATGAATTTTTATTTTTTTTAAAGTTCTTTGTGATTTATCTTATCAACTTAATTATGATTAAAAAATGAAAAATATCATGAAAAAAGAAATTGGAGAAGATCCAAATCCTACGTATATTAAGGTCAAAATTAAAAACGGATTGGACGGATTTGATTAGAAACTGATCATCGGTATGAGGGATCTAATCAATCGGCTAGTTATGAAATTGATGTGAACAAATGTGACTCGGTTGGTGACTCGGCATTCTTAACAAATTTGGATTGGATTAATGTTTTTTGTAATTAAAATAACAATGTTATTTTGTGTATAATTAAAATAGACTTTGCAAATAATTATATTTGCAAGTGTTCTTAGTGTTTTAAGATTTTCCCTCCTTTAGACTGGGGTATCATCCTCTCGTTCTAAATTTTTGTGTACCAAAAAAACAAAATAGACTTTACTACACTTTGGGTCTGTATTTTACATTTCTCGCAAAATTAGTTCTTTTCTTGTAAAATGTGATATTCTTAATTGATTTGCTTAAAAAAGGTTGTTTGCATCGGTAAATAAATATTTCGCTAAATTGCACCTTTTACCCTCTGACTTTCATAATAACACTTTTGGCCTCGTAATTTTCACAAACTTGTGATTTTGGCCCCAACTTTAGTCCTTTTTGCATAAACATGACTTCATTAATTTTGACTAAGTCAATGCACATATGGCAAGTGACTCATATGTTATGTCAACATGTCGTGCCATGTAAATAATGACTCACATGCTACATTAGCATATATGGCAAAATATACTGACGTGGCATGTGAGTCAGTTACACGTATGCATTGACTTGATCAAAATAAGTGGTTGACGTCATAGAAATATGGGAAGTAGAGAAGAAGCGGATATATTAAGATGGAAATTTGTAGAAAATCCATAGGTGTCTTGTAAAAGGGCTGTTGTTGTGAAGTGTGTGTAAATTTTGTTTATGCATGTTCAATTGTTTCCTGATAAGCTATGGCTTCTCTTCAATTCTGGATGTGTGTGATAGAAATGTTACAAAGCCGAGTGATTTTAGCTTCTGATGTGGTACTGTTAAGTATTTTTAAGTCAGTATAATCAACATTAGTTATTTTGATCCTTTTATTCATGTAAGTTAATCTAGGCCTAAAATCTTATTTTAAAGCCTGCATGTAAGTTAAACTCAGTTCTGGCTAGAATATTTTACCACATCAGAAGCTAAAATCACTCGGATTTGTAACATTTTTAAAGCCTGCATATACGGGGATACTTAATTTGTTTGTGCTGGAGGTTCAGGCATGAGCTTAAATTTCATCTTAATTTGGTACCTCATGTTTGATAATGATGCTATTTTGTGCCCCTGCCATTTCGGTTTCGAAAGTTTAAAGATGTTGGTTTGATTGAGTTCATACGCTTGAAAATGAGTTTATAACAATATGGTTAATATGAGGGATGGACAACATGTTCGAGGTTCAAATGTGGTCCACTAATTTCTCTGCAGGAAAATTGAGAAATCCAGGTCTGTTTTAATTAATCATGCATTTTTCTATGATGAATTCTAGAAAATTAAAAACAGGAATGTGTTCATATGTATGTTAGGATGATCCTTATTAAGCTTTGTTCATGTATTGGTTGATTGTTGTTTGAGATATATTGTTGCTTGCTATCTTACATTCTTGTGACTGATATACTTTGTGTGCCTTGTTTCAAATTGATGATAGTAGCTAGAAAGAACTCATTTTGGATTAGATATAATGATTATTATTAGTATATAATCAATTTGAGAATTTTAATCTTCCATTTAGGACCTTTTCTGGTGATGTAAATATGAGGATATTGGTGTACAAAATTAAAATTTATGTTCAGATTCCAGCTAAAGGCATCAAGCATATATAGTCAACGCATGACTTATTCATCTCTCAATTTAATTAATTTCTTCATTCCATTGTAACCTCCAAGTTTGACCAATGACCATTAGTTGGAAACTTCTAATCAATCACCCTTTTCTTTATGTACACACCAAATGAACAATAATAAAAAAATCAACCCTTCTTCCATAATGTTGAAATTCTCAATCAGAAGTTATCATCTTCATAAGAAATTCTGAATCAAACACATATCCCTCCACATACCATTAACCTTTGATCTATATCTCATAAAAATACCAAAATAGGAGAGAAAAAAAATGGACACTATAATTCTATATCCAGTCATGGGAAGAGGACACTTAGTCCCAATGGTAGAACTAGGCAAATTCATTGCTCACCACCATGATACTCTCTCCATTAATATCTTCCTCCCCTCTTCATCAAATTCAAATACTACCAATAGCCAATACATCACCACCCTAATCGCCGCCACGCCTTCCATCACATTTCACCAGCTCTCTCATTCTCAAAACTTGATCACCACCCTTCATTCCTTCATTTCTCAATCCTCTAAACCAAAAGCCTTCATCTTAGACTTTTTCAATCACTCGGCTGCAGCGGTAACCATTGGCCTCAACATCCCTACCTTCTATTACTTTCCCAACGCGGCTAGCACCGTTGCGCTCTTCCTATATGCCCCAACAATCTACCACAATACTACCAACAAAAAAACCTTTGTCTACAATGACGCGCTTCGTAATATCCCTGGCTTGCCACCTCTCTCACCGGATGATATGCCGGAACCCATGGTTGACCGTAGAAGCCAAAGTTACAAGTCCTTCATGAACATGTCAGTTCAAATGAGAAAAAGTGATGGGTTAATTGTTAACTCGTTTGAGATGCTTGAAACCAAAGCTTTTATGGCATTGAAGAATGGAGATTGTGTAATGGAAGAACAAAAACCGCGTGTTTTTTGTGTTGGGCCGCTAGTGGAAACGATTAAGGAAAATAATGATGTTGTTGTTGATGATCATGATGGGTGTTTCAGTTGGCTCAACTTGCAACCAAGTCGAAGTGTTTTGTTTTTGAGCTTTGGAAGCTATGGAAGATTCTCAAGGAGTCAAATAAAAGAGATAGCTATAGGGTTGGAGAAGAGTGAGAAAAGGTTTTTGTGGGTTGTGAGGGACCCAATTGGGTATGAAAGGGGAGAACTTAGTTTTGAGGAGTTATTACCAAAAGGATTTTTGGAGAGAACAAAGGAGAGGGGGAAAGTGTTGAGGGATTGGGCTCCACAAGTGAAGGTATTGAGTCATGATTCGGTGGGAGGGTTTGTGACACACTGCGGTTGGAATTCAGTGTTGGAAGCAATTACTTGTGGGGTGTCAATGGTGGCGTGGCCTCTTTACGCGGAACAAAGGTTGAATAGGGTTTTAATGGTGGAAGAAATGAAGGTGGCTTTGGAATTGAAAGAGAATGAAGATGGATTTGTTAAGGCAAGTGAGTTGGAGAAGCGAGTTAGAGAGATTATGGACACGGATAGAGGAAGAGGAAAAGAGGTTAAAGAGAGAGTTTTGGGTGCTAGAAATGATGCCATTGCTGCACTTAGTGATGGTGGGTCTTCTAGGTTTGATCTGAACAAGTTGGTTGAGTTATGGAGGCAATGATCATTCTTTTCGTCTTGCATTGGCGTACAATTTAGGCAAACATTTGGGTTCATACTTTGTATTTCTTAACTTATTAATATATAATATTGTTGTCTTGGAGAATTATTGAATTAGTATTACATTTTACAGTCTATAGAATGTGTGCTTCAGAAAAGGAGAATGTGGCTGAGAGCAAAACTACCCTCAGTCTTCATTATCCACCACTATATTTCCATCCTTTACAAGTAAGTCCATTGAATGAAATACAGATCACAGTATGCACCATCTGCAAATGCAAACATACTTTGGCCATGTAAATACATATCACACTATACACCATCTGAAATACATCGATAGGCCAAATGCAGAAGCTCGACTGTAGGTAGTTAAGTTGGCGCTGATAAGCCAACAACTCAGCAGGAGAATAGCCTTGGCTAGATACCCTTTAAAAAATAAGCATAGTAGGAAGATTGAGCACTTATTTTTGTTTCATGGTACATTCATGGTCATCAAATCCAAGTAATAGCAGGATTACTTGATTGAATTTTTCATTTCCTCATTTAGGCCTCTCAATTAACTTTAAATATTCAAATGAGGGAAAGTTAATTTATTTTTAACATCCAAAGTATGGTGTTAGTAGTTGTTAAAAAATTAGTGGGTGAGGATCAACCGATCAAGCCAAGCATCTTATAGCTATTCATAGAAATTGGTTAGACATTTTTCTTATAATCTCTTTTGGTCATAGCCATTCTTGTAGCCTGATTGTTTTTCTGCAGAAAAAATTGATTTGGCATGGTTGGTATTGAATAATCTATATTCCATGTTTTAATCAGTTCTAACCTTCGCTATCAAGACCCTCTCTTACTTTTAGTTCCTTCAAAATTTATACTTTGTTCCATGTACCTAAGCTAATAACAAACTTGTTCACACATATTTTTAGATAAGCCTATTGATAACCTTCATTTGATTCCTTAATCCAAGGCTAGCACTTGGATTCCTAGGCACCACTTTGCTATTAAATCAAAGTTTTGAATTCTACATCTTATACTATATAACTAATGATCTGAAATGAACATATCATCAATTTAAAACAAGCCATACAAGGTATAAATCACAAGAATGTAAGATAGCTTTAATATGAAACATCCAAGCCTCAATTGTCACAGGCCATTGTTAAATTAGTTAAGCAAGTGGATGCATTAAGTTAAAAACAAAAACTAACAAGTTCTAAAGATAAAATTCTAAAAGCTAAGAACAAACTACTCAATTTCAATTGAAAGCACGCTCGCATTCAACTACTTAAGTCTAAGTAGTTGAAAATTATGATATAAATTACTCCTTTCCACAAATCCACAATAAACGCGGTGCACAACTAATTTTCTTATGCGAGAGAGATAAAAAGCATGATTGACAGAAACACAAATTCAGAATTTACAACCTTTGTCATTCATGATTATGCATCATAACAATATTTACGAATAATAGCAAAACCATGGTATGCATCAATCTAACTCAAAACAGAAACATTTATCAGTAAGAAGGGAAAGTTCACAAAGGTTTGAAGAAGCTAGAATCAAAATATCTATTTGAAAATATATGACGTAGACCACCAACTGAAGCAGAGTTCATGTATTTCAAAATATTCAAGGCCGGAGGGAGTTATCTAACATAACAGTAGGAAGTAGAAACCAAAGTAGAGATGCTCCAACCTTTATCAATCAAATGAAAGTTTACATGTAGTAGAGCCCCTAGGACACAAAGATAACTTCCTCAACATTTGGTGCCTTATGTTTAAATCCACCACTAAAGCACTAATTTTCATGGTTTGGAGTGCTTTTGCATTCTTTAAAATGTACTCTGCAAATTGAAGCTCACACTTCATGCCTTCAATAGCTATAAGCGAACATGTTCTAAGCTCAGATAAAAGACATTTGGGAACAAACGGGTCCACCCAATTGTCATCACCAATTTCATGTCTATTACTGGAATCCTGTCAACAACAGACAATTTTCTTAGAAAAAAGTAACCAAAATAATGAAATAGATTTCTTAAAAAATATCAACAAACAAGACCTCTTATTGAATGGTAAGATTCTGAAGCTTTGGACAATTTTGGAGCACTTCTGTCATCCACTTCCACTTCCCAAGCCAATCATTTGTAGTTCGTAGAAACACAATCTTAAGGTGGGTTAAATTATAAAAGGTGGGGACTTGGCAGCGATAAGGGCGATACTGCATGAGTGGCAAAAAAATAATTTAAAATCAACCAATTTAAGTTTTAACATGGATCAACACTCAGGTATACATCTTTTTTGGACATGTATCAGTACACTATTGAGATGTACAATTATAATAGGGTCCACAAATAGTATTTAATATAAAAAAAAATTAATAAATGCTATTTGTGAACATATTACAATTGTCTACATCAACAAATGTATCGGTAGACGTTAAATAAAATGTGTCCAGAAGAATTTTCACTTCTAACATGATGTTAATAAGAGGAGGTATTCATACCAGCTCTGCGCATATAAACTTTGCATTACGAACCCAAGCAAACGTAAAGTTGAAAGGGACACCAATATTTGCTTTGACCAATTTGAGTAAGCCGTTAAACTCTCCACATTCTTTTTCAAACAGATATACATCTTGCATTTGGAGATCCTCTAAAACGGGACAGCCATGTAGGAATCTCTCAAGCAATCTGGGATTTAAGACATAGATATTTTTCAAATGAAGAGTTTTGAGCAAGGGAAAATTGACTTTGGAAAAATCTATTGTTAGCCCCTTCAACTTAAGAACAGTGAGGCTATTACAAGTAAAAACACATTGTGGCAACTTAAAGCCATCAATCAATGAAGTCAACATGTGAATATTGAGATTCTGAATTCCACGTTGCACAACAGCATGAATAAATCTATTCACATCATGTCGGTTGAAGTCATAATATGAGCTACCACATTTGAGTCGGAATGATCGGATGGGCAGCGTGATGTTTCTCAAGAGCATGACTGAGTACACAAAATGTCGAAAAGCAGTGAAGTCTGCAAAGTTTTGTTCGTCGAAGTCGAGAGCGAGAACTGAGAGCCAGATTGGATTCCATCTCTTGGAGAGGATGGTTGTGGCGGCAGCTTGTTTGGTAGGGAGAAATGAGAGGATGTGGCAGATAACAGAGTCCGGCATGGTGCTGATTCTGTCCACAGTTGGAACTGAACGCTGATCAGAAGACATTTAAGGTGAGAATGTGAATGAGAATGAAAGTGGAAGGATATGGTGGTGAGATAAGTAAGTAAATTAATATGAAATCTACAGTTTGAAGAAAATGATTATGATTGAGACGTAGAAGCTTCAGATCAGATATGCTATGGCCAATGGAAATATAGATTAAATATGCATTGAAAAGTGTTATGGGAATAGAAAGGGTCCATGTCTTTTTACGTTCCCCATGATTTGATTCACTACCCCTACAATCTACTAGTAATTCAAGAGACCCTTCAATTCTTCGGATACTTCAGTATTTTTAAAATGAGGTTGTTTGGTATGAGAGAAAATGAATAGAAAGTGAGAGGAAAAAAATATGTGTATTAAATGACATTAATACCCTTTATATATTAAAGGACATAGTATTAATGTAGAATAATAATAATAATAATAATAATAATAATAATTAAAAAATCTCTATTCAATTGCTGCATTTTGTTTTTTGATGATCGGCGAGGACTTGCTCAACCCAGCTTGATGAGAGTTGCTCCGAAGACTCGGAATCACGATAATCATAGGACGATCTCTTTTGATTTTGTAGATTAGTAATTCTTACATTAATCTTAAAAAAAATTGGTATAGTAAAGTCTTGGCAAGAATTGTTTCCACCGTAAGAACGATCCATCCATGAAAATATTCATTAACCACTTGAGTAATATATCTTAGTTTACATTAGTCTTATTTTACATTACTTCAATAGTGTGTAACTGCCTAGTAGAGAGGCGTGCAGACCCTTCAAGACCTGTTTGTGTGTTTATTTTCAGTAATTCGGAGAATTCTTCCATGTATAATAAATATTTCTGAAAAATCAGGTTTCCAGCACAAACATTATTCCAAGACAAAATCGTGTAATATAATGTTGTGCACCTTAGTAAGGATGAAGTCACGGACTTCTAAATATTACATATACATACTTTGATTGTATTGTACATAATTTAACAAAAATATTATATGATTTCTACAAGATTGGTCCTATTTTGTATTTATTTAGAAATTTGAGCAACATCAAAATAAGTGCAACATCACTTTCAGTTTAGCTTCAACAAGCAAACATATTGTTCATACAAGATAATTTCAAAAGACATGAAAGATACACAATCTTTCTAGAGTTTAGTTCTACCACCTCCCCTCTTCATGCATATTCGAAACATTAATTAGTAGCTAACAACTTAAAGTTACTCTTGTTCTACAACATACTTGCAAGTGATTATCAAGTCATCATTGTAAAGTGCATTGATTTACCATGTTCAAAATACTTGGATGAAATCAACTTTCATAATGAAATTTTCAGTATATCATCATCATCATTTATCTCCACTTTCTCTGAAATCAATAGAAAAAGAAAAAACAAGTAAGAACTTAATAGGAATTTCTTCTATCATTGTTCTTCATATCAAGAACCATAATGATTTTGGCACAGAAACAGCAGTACTTATTTTACAATATATACAAGAAAGCAAAAAGATGGCATAATAGAACAACTTAGAGTTGAAGTTACACAATTTTTCTACTGAATATATTCAATCCTCAATCAAAACTAAATATTTAAGTTATAGTTGTTGGGATGTGGCAATATAGACTATAAAAGGAAAATCATCTCAGCTTAATTGTTGCAGTAATCACACCACCGGAACATCTAACAAGAATATAAAACCAATCTACTTAGCAATTCAGCCGCAAAACTACTTTTCCACTCATTCAATTAGCAACTTACCAACGTTAAGATTTAAGGCTCAAGGGAAATTTCAGTTCAGCAACAGCATTGTACTAAGAAGCCGCAAAATCCAATCAATCATTTCACTACTAAATTTGCTTAATCAGAGTGCGCCACACTTTGAGGATAATTTCATTGATTAAATTTAGTTTAGTTTCATTGATTAAGTAGAATGAATTTCATTACACTTCGCTTTAAGTAGAATGAATTTCAGTGATTAAATTTAGTTTTGTATATATATTACCACAGTGTAATAATATACCAGAACTATCATACAGTTAAACAAGATTAGCCATTACAACCATATATTATCAAAAGAAAGTCAAACTCGTAGCTTTAATCTTGTAAAAGTGAAAATATGAATGGTATGTTAAAAATAGGAAAGAATAAATTAATCATATTTCAACCGTGTTTAAAATTAAAAGCATTGCATTGCTAATAATACAATCCATGATATCTACTAGATGACTAATGCAATGGAAAAAAGCAGCACAATATATAGAACACACAACATGTAAATTGTTAGTAACGTATAAGTTGAAATGAAAGAAAAGAGTGTAACGATGGAAAAGTAGCAGATACCACATTTGATTCTGATCAGAAGCATGGAGAAGAAAACAATGGATACCTACTCCATTATTAAGGATTGGTACAGATCTAATCTACTTAACCCACTCAGATCTAATCTACTATATATATTTTTTTTTTGACACAAATCTAATCTACTATATTGTGCAGATATTATCACACACATACATGCAAGGGTGCATTCACTGAATATGGCAGACGCAGTGCATAAAAAAGTCCATTTGCCAAAGCCAAAACAAACAAATCCAAGAGATACAACAGCACTAGCCATCACAGATACATGATAACAACATGTAATAATCATTTGACAGTCAAAACAAACAATACACTGTCAATTGACAGATAAATATGGATTCCTTTGAGAATAAAACTACTCAGTTTAATCTTTGTCCATGCATATGTAAAAGAATAATAAAGGTAAAAATAAGAAAATAACTTACAATTGTACCCTCCAACCATATGTTTATGTATCAAATCAAAATTTAGCATACAACTATTGATAAAATGGATCAACATGGATATGAAGTCATAAACAAGTCAAACTACAAATAGGTAAGCAAGTGCTAGATCAATTTCCGTCAACTTGTGACCCGAGACAAAGTTCAAGTTCAAAGCACCAAATCTAGCAGTTGCATTGCAGAAACTAATTAAATAATAAGAAAGATAGAGTAACTACTACTTACATGGAACATGATTAACTGTAAGTTTACACGTTGCAGAGGCCATTGGGAATGAGGATAATATTTTTTCAATTTCAGGCTGTCCATGGTTGCAGATTTTGATGGTTTGTAAAACCTGTGCATTCTTCAAAATATACCTTACTAGCATAAGGTCACAATGTAAACCTAAGAAGCTCCACAAATTGCATGTTCTAAGGTGTAATGAAAGGCATTGCGGAACAACATCTGGGAATACCCAATTTAATTTGTCATCTTTACGATCACATACTTCCTCGTCTACGTCAATCTATTAACAATGCACATAAAATAAAATAAAATAAAAACATAAGTGTGTTAGAAGTCCCACACAGTGGGATGAGTTAGATCCAACCCAATTTCTAAGAGTATGGTATAAAAAGATAGATTAAATAAGATCCATAACAAACCTCGTCAAGGTCGAACCTTTGAAGCTTTGGACAGTGGCTGAGAACATCAACTAAGAATTCCTGACTATAATAATTATAACAAAGAAGCTTGAGTTGGGTCAAATTATGAAAAGTAGGAATCAAATCATCATGGTAATACCCCTGGTTCAAATAAGTAGAAAGTTAAAAAGCATATCAAGCACATTTTTCTTTTCCATTCCAATCCATCAACAGAAAGTATGATAAACAAACCTGATTAAATATAAAGCGCAGAGATTGTACATTGTAAACAGCTTTCAAAGGAAAATAATGACTACAACAATCAATATCGGCTCGGGCCAAGTTAGTTAAGAAAGAACCTTTCCACTTGTTAAAAGTTAAAGATTCATCTTCAAAGGTCTCGTCAGAAACGGAGACATCACATATGAATAAATCCTCAAGAATTGGACATCCAGTTAGAAACAAGTTCAAATCTGGAAGTCCAGGGAACTGAATATATTCCAAAAGAAGGATTTTGAGAGAAGGAAGTAGTACAGAAGAAAAACCCTCGACATAGCAACTATATAGTTTGAGAACCACAAGAGTTTTGCAGGTGAGAATGGTGATGGGCAATTGGATCCACCATGAGATCCGGAGATAAAGATATTGAACACCGTGTTGAACCACAAAGTTGACCCATTTGGTGATACTCTTGATGGGGCAAAGAACAGGATAATAATGATATTGAACATTAAGGTGGAAAGTGTTAATGGGTAATGCGGCATCTCGGGAGAGTAAAACGGAGTACACGAACTCCTTAAACTCAAAATTGGTGATTTGATTTGTAACTGTTGTGTTGAAGCATATAGAGGTAACTGAACGCCAGAGAGGGTTCCACCTCTTTGAAAGAACGCTTGTAGCAACCGATTGTTTGGTTTCGAGAAAAGAGAGAATGTGACAGAGAATCGCATCCGGTAAAGTGCTTATAATATCCTCCTCCTCCGCCATTGAAATGCAATGCAAGCGACTGGGGGAACTATGCTAGATAGAAAACTCAATCATTACTAAGGATGATTTCTAGGTTGGCATATGCTCTATTTAGTGACACCATAGTTTGAGCTTATAGACTAAGCTGCTTACTAAGTTACTATAAGCAGATTATAAGCTCATATGATATGAAAATGACTTATTTGGTAAAGTTTTTTGGCAAATGTTAAACATTGCACTCTTGCACTAATTAAAGAATCAAAAATAGTAAAATTGTTTTGGAACTTGTATTATGTAACCAATTTCTTTAAAGTGTAAATTATATTTTTTTTAATGTAAAATTTATTATTTTTGGATTTTTTAACTATACACCTAGTGCATTAGAGCATCCACAATGGAGCTCCCCATTTTTGAGTACTTAAATGTACACATCATCTTTTAATTGGGTCCCATGTGTACATATCATTTAGAATGTTTTAAGCACTCAATTCTTCCAACCAAGTACTTCTTTCAAAAGTTCTTAATGGGTCCCGCTAATAACTCTACATCATTTATAATTGGTTGATAGTTTTTAATTATGGTGGAAAAAAGAAAGAAAATGATAAGAACTGGAGAGAGAAAATGCTTAAATAGGAATATGTACTTATATAAGTACCATTTTATTTTTGCTCCAATGGAGGTACTTAATAGGTACTAGTTCTTAAATCATAAGAACTCCCCATTGGAGATGCTCTTAGTTAGCAAGACCCAAGTTTTTTTCATAAACTTTTGGTAAAGTTTTTTTTCATAAACTTTTATTTTTACTAGCTCTCAATTTAGTATATTACACTATTCCTCTCTCAATTAAATTGTATAAAATATATGAAGTGAAATTAGTGAAAAAGTAAATGTATTATTCTCATAAAAAAAAAAGTAAATGTATTATTGATAAATTGTAAGTTGTAACATTAAACTATTAAAATGACAATTCAATAAGAACAAAAAATTCTTTTGAAATGTGGCAGATGACAGAATCCGACAATACACTGATTCGTTCAATTCCAATGGCTAACATAATCAATACTGACGGATTCCTTCATCTACCGCATTCTCTCATTTCTCCCTACCAAACAATCTGCAGCCATAAGCATTCTCTCCAAGAGATGGAACCCATTGTGGCTCTCAGTACTAGCTCTAGATTGAGAGGATTATCATTATTCATTCATTGATGATGTTTTATCCTAAACTTCAAAATCTTATTATTCATAAAGACTCTTAGAGCATAATTATCGGTGGTGGTATTCTGAACATAAAGACACCATGTCAGAGAGCAAACCAATATTTGGTTCAATATTGAGTGGTTAAATTCAGCACCGGTGTCAAAGTAAACCACGATTGCCTTACTTACTTTTTTATTTTAACAAATGTTTTTTGAATGAAAATTTGAATATATTGTGGGGTTAGTGGGACCTAGTTTAAATTTTTGGTGAGTGGTATTGATATTTAAGAAAAGTAGTTGAGTTGCTTAAGTGTAAAATAATATAAAAAAATATGTGGGGTTCATTTAAGCAACCAAATTGGATGGCATGGATGTTGATGCTTTTAGAGCACCAATATCGGTGGGTGCCACACATATACCAATGTTAGCATGTCAGAGTGTCTTGAATATTTGTTGATGAATTGAGTTTCCAAACTTGGCACCGTTGCTTTTTTCAGCACCGTGTCTTTTCTATTGATTTTGCATACAAAATATTATCCTAATCAAATACATACACTGTTTGCATTATAGATGTGAATATATTGTGGTTTAGTGGGACCCATTTTAGAGTTTTTGATAGATAGTATGGATATTTAGAAAATGTAGTTGAGTTGTTTAAATAATTGGAAGTGTGAAATAATATAAAGAATGATGCGGGGTCCATTTAAACCACCAAGTTGGATGACTTGGATGTGTATGCTCTTATCTGCTGATATTAATGGATGATACTTCTATTATTCAATGTAAAATTTATTATTCTTGGATTTCTTAACTAGTGCACCCGGTGCATTAGTTAGCAAGACCCAAGTTTTTTTCATAAACTTTTGGTAAAGTTTTTTTTCATAAACTTTTATTTTTACTAGCTTTCAATTTAGTATATTACACTATTCCTCTCTCAATTAAATTTTATAAAATATATGAAGTGAAATTAGTGATAAAGTAAATGTATTATTCTCATAAAAAAAAAAGTAAATGTATTATTGATAAATTGTAAGTTGTAACATTAAACTATTAAAATGACAATTCAATAAGAACAAAAAATTCTTTTGAAATGTGGCAAAATTCTTTTGAAATGTGGCAGATGACAAAATCCGACAATACACTGATTCGTTCAATTCCAATGGCTGACAGAATCAATACCGACGGGTTCCTTCATCTACCACATTCTCTCATTTCTCCCTACCAAACAATCTACAGCCATAAGCATCCTCTCCAAGAGATGGAACCCACAGTACTAGCTCTAGATTGAGAGGATTATCATTATTCATTCATTGATGATGTTTTATCCTAAACTTCAAAATCTTATTATTCATAAAGACTCTTATCTGCTGATATTAATGGATGATACTTCTATTATTTTTATTACTAATTAGAGATATTAATTGGATGGCACCACCAATTATTCCGGAATGTCTTTCATCTCAACTCAAAACATGCTCGCTTAAAAATTACTATGGCATGAATTGTAAAGCATCAAATGTTAAGGCGCCTATCTATATGTCCAAGGGTTTCTGCAACATCTAAACTTTTATTTGATTGATAACAGTTAGGGAATGTCTTCAATAGTTCCTATGTTTCTGCCTTTTGTATTAGATTTTGCATTTGGAATAGTTGCGTATCTCGTGTCCGAAGTAGTAACAATCTTGCAAGTTGTAGCTCTATATTTTTCTTGCTATTATTGAAAACTTCGGGAAGTGTCTTGAATGTAACTTGTAAGACTCATTGAACCATTACAATGACATAGTTATAATTATGTTTTCCTTATAAACTAGTGTGAAAATCTATATCTATGAACAAGGTTTTAATTTGCCGTGTTGATTACAGTTATATTACAATATTTGACATTACAGAAAATTGTAGTCAAATGTGCTTGATGCAGCTTCAATCTTGATCGTATTGTGGTTGCGAAGACATAGAAACAGATTATTAATTCATAGAAACACATCCTTTACTGCTTGTGCAACATATTTTGGTATTCTTTCTCACTTTACCCATCACCAAAGTGTCGTTTCACAAAAGAATGTTAGATGGTAAAATTTCAACAAGTAATATCTATCTGCTTCTTTTGTTTTTTTGGTCAAAGACTGTGACCAGATTCAGACACCTTAAGCATGGAAAAGTGAAGAATCTTGGGTTCGAACCCAAAGCCATGCATATCGAATATTCTGCAGCTACCAATTGAGCCATCGAAGTCTATAAGAGAACATGGTAAAATCTTGCTTACATTGAGACAAAGCTATAAAAGATGGTAGTCTAAAACAGACGACCAAAGAGAGTTACATGTAATTAGGTGGACATCATCTATGATTCTGAATTACATGAGTTGTGGTTGTTATATATTGTAAGATTCACTTGACAAATACTTCTTCCGTCCCAAAATATAAGCAAAAGTTGGTCAGTAAAAATGAATGTATCTAATCCAAATTTTGAACCAAATACATCAAATTTCTTTGACTTACTTTTACTTATATTTTGGGACGGATAGAGTATATTGAAAGATTAAAAAATATATGAAACTTAAAATAGTAATAGTTTATCAGCCAACTCTATCGAAAGTCTAACAACCCTTCCTGGGAAGATAAACCATGTTGCATTACATGTAAAAACCAAATACAACTACAATAATTTAGAAACAACAAGAATCATTCAAAACAAATTTGGCATGTAAATGAGCTCTTTGGAAAGGAGAATAGTTGTTGTTGCAATTCAAGCTTCGTATGAGGATACATGAAAGATTTTCAATTCAGCATAATATATTGAACAAATTTCATCCCAGACTAATTGTTACCTTGTTTTCTGATCCGCTTACACTTGTTCCCGTGACACTCTTTTTCTTTACAAATGCAATCATCTAGGAACAACTCTAAGCTACTAAAACAAATTTACATGTTGCAGAGGAGCTCATTGGGAAGAAAAATAATTCATTTTGCATTTAAATTTAAAGTATTGTTACTATAAAAGAAATACGACTCATGGAGAACTGTCACTTCACTCCATGCACAAATTGTTGTTTCGTCCAAAAAAGTACCGGTACATACATATTTAAAGCCTAAACTTTAACTCCCTATGGAGCAATAACACAGACACGATTACGACACAGACACATCAACACCAGTAGTAATTTGAGAAAATGACATAATTGACCTTAATCACATATGTTTGTGTCGGACACGCCTTCAATCAGAAGTGTCAGTATCATAGAGATATCTCCAAAAAAAGAACATCATATAATTGACCTTAATCACATATGTTTGTGTCGGACACGCCTTCAATCAGAAGTGTCACAATCATGGAGATATCTCCAAAAAAAGAACATCATAGAACTCCTTGTCAAGGTCCATGGTCCTAAACTATTTCAAGGTCTTCGTCATCAAAGTTGACACATTTTTGAGATGTTATCTCTGCGTAAAAAAATAAAACAGTATAAATTTACGCAATATATACAGAATAATTAACAGAATGCAACAAACAACATGGCCTTGAACAATAATCAATAATAATTAACAATTTCAGCAGCAAAACTACTTTTCCACTCATTCAACTTGCAACTTAGCAACATTAAGATTTAAGACTCAGGGTTAATTTCACTTCAGCAACTGCATTGTACTAAGATGCCCCAAGGGCAATTACACTATTAAGGATTGGTACACATCTAATCTACTTATCCCACTTGGTTCAATATTACTTTAGCAATAAGCTAGTAAAACCAGTTTATGCATTCATCCAGAGGTCCTTGAGGTAGCATCAAATCTTGAGATACTAGAATAGTGTTGCACAGAAAACCATTGTGACCAAAACAAATGGTGATTAGCCTGATCCATTGCAAACTGGAGATCAACATAAGAATGGAGAATATTTGCATAAGGGAAACTCGGTTGTATGGCTGAGTGAAAAACAAAATGTGGTCCAAGGAGCAGTGCAAAATCAAAATATTAAGTTATATTCGTCCAAGTAGTTTGAAATTTTCAAGAATTGGCAATACCTATCAATCTACGGATAAAGCTCTATTGTGTTGACAAGACTGAAGGCTGCAATAAGTAATGCTTAGAAATCTAGTGCAACCTAAATAAATTGAGGCGGTGAAGATTGATAAGTTGTGACAAATATAAGAGAGAACGTTGATAGAAACAAATGTACAGAGAGAATTTTTACTGAATGATTGATTAAGAACAAGAGTGAGATATATCCCTTCCAAGGATTTCTTTTTCTATGTTCCATCCCAATTTCTCTTATTTATGCATGAGATCGTCTCTAACTGCCTAATTATCCCTAACCAATTTCCCATCTCATATCCTAATATGACACTTCATAAAGTTCTTTTTACTTTTACAGACCATAACTGATGCATTATCATCTCAAAACACCTACCTATTTTACATTGTATTCATGTGGCCACATGTTTTATCAATACATCCACAAAATGGAAGCGGGTCACAAAGTGAAAGAAGTCTTCCCTCTACATTATGCAGATATTATCACACACAATCTTTGTCAGATAAATATGGATTCCTTTGAGAATAAAACTACTATGTTTAATCTTTGTCCATGCTTATGTATAAGAATAAAGAAGGCACATGGAAAAAATAAGACAATACGGAGTAACTTAGAATTGCACCCTGCGACCATATGTTTATGTATCAAATCAAAATTTAGCATACAACTACTAATAAAATGGATCAACATGGATATGAAGTCATAAACAAGTAAAACAACAAATAAGTGCTAGATCAATTTCCGTCAACTTGTGAACCGAGAAAAAGTTCAAGTTCAAAGCACCAAATCTAGCAGTTGCATTGCAGAGACAAATTAAATAATAAGAAAGATAGAGTAACTACTACTTACATGGAACATGATTAACTGTGAGTTTACATGTTGCAGAGGCCATTGGGAATGAGGATAATATTTTTTCAATTTCAGGCTGTCCACGGTTCCAGATTTTCATGGTTCGTAAAACCCGTGCATTCTTCAAAATATACCTTACTAGCATAAGCTCACCATGTAAACCTAAGAAGCTCAACAAATTGCATGTTCTAAGGTGTAATGAAAGGCATTGTGGAACAACATCTGGGAATACCCAATTTAATTCGTCATCTTTATGATAACATACTTCATCGTCTACGTCAATCTATTAATAATGCACATAAAATAAAATAAAATAAAAAACATAAGTGTGTTAGAAGTCCCACACACACTAGAATGAGTTAGATCCAACCTAAATTCAAAGAGTATGGTATAGAAAGATAGATTAAATAAGATCCATAACAAACCTCGTCAAGGTCGAACCTTTGAAGCTTTGGACAGTGGCTGAAAACATCAATTAAGAATTCCATACTATAATCATAACAAAGAAGCTTCAGTTGGGTCAAATTATGAAAAGTAGGAATCAACTCATCATGGTAATACCCCTGGTTCAAATAAGTGGAAAGTTAAATTGTTAGAAAGCAAAACACATATCAAGCACACATTTTTCTTTTCCATTCCATTATCACTTTATCAGAAAGCATCATAAACAAACCTGATGAAATTCACAGTGCAGAGATTGTACATTGTGAACTGCTTTCAAAGGAAAATAATAATTAAAGCAATCGATGTCGGCTCGGGCCAAGTTAGTTAAGAAAGAACTCATCCACTCGGCACAAGTTAAAGACTCCTGAGAATCAAAGGACTCCTCGGAATCAGAGGACACCCAAGATGTGAGTAAATACTCAAGAATTGGACATCCAGTTAGAAACAACATAAAATCTCGAAGTCCCGTGAAGCCAATTTGTTCCAAATGGAGGGTTTTGAGAGAAGGAAGTAGTACAGAAGAAAAACCATGTTCCACATCGAAACCATAAAGCTTGAGAACCACAAGGGTTTTGCAGGTGAGAATGGTGATGGGCAATTTGACCGAACCTAATGCGCTGACATGGAGATAAAGGTATTCAACACAGCATTGAACCACAAAGTTGAGCCATTTGATGATACTTTTCGTGGGGCACTGAACAGGATGATAATAGTTAACATGAAGGTGGAAAGTTATAATGGGTAGTGCGGCATCTCGGGAGAGTAAAACGGAGTAGACGAAATCGGTAAAGTCATAATTGGAGATTTGGTTTGCAACTGTGGTGTTGAAGGACATAGAGGTAACTGAACGCCAGAGAGGGCTCCACCTCTTCGAAAGAATGCTTGTCGCAACTGATTGTTTGGTTTGTAGAAAAGAGAGAATGTGGCATAGAATCGGGTCTGGTAAAGTGCTTATTATATCCTCCTCCGCCATTGAAATTGAAAGGACGAAAAAGCACTTATGAAATTGGTATTAGTGCAATGCAAGCGACAGGGGAAAACTCATTCGTTACTACAAATAAAGGATTTCTGGGTTGGCATATGCTCTGTTTAGCTAGCATACCATATTTTGAGCTTATAAGCTAAACTGCTTCCTATAAGCCAGCTTATAAGCTCATACGGAGTATGATAAAAAAGACTTAATTTGGTAAAGCTTTTTTTTTCATAAATTTTTAGTTTAATTTTACTGGTATTTAGTTTATAGCTTTCAATTCAGTATATTACATTCTTCCTCTCTTGATTAAATTTAATGAAAAAAATAAAATGAACTTATTGAAAAAATAAAGGTATAATTGACAAATTGTAACATTAAACTATTAAAATGACAATTTAATGGGAACAAAAAATTCTTATAAAACAACACTTAAAAAAAAGGGAGTAAGTGAAATTGTTAAATCAAATTTATTTTATTAAAGTTATTGTTTCGTATATATACTTTTAAATAAATTATATAATTAATATGTTCTAATTATTACGAATATTAATTTAAATTTTATGACAAATTAAATTTAACATATATATTAAATATTTATTTAACTTATCTAACATATATAATTAAATTATTTATTTGATCATGATTCTTATGAAAAAAATTTATTTGTTTATTTGCTCATAATTTTAATTTAAAATTATTTGATTACTTATTTAAATTTTTTATTTATAAAATTTAAAGTAGGCTTAATCATCATTTTCATCCCTGTAAGTTCGCGATTTTTTGGTTTTAGTCCCTGTATCTTTTTTTGTTGCAAATTAGTCACTATATGTTCAAATCTTTTGGTTTTAGTCCTTTAAAACTAAAATTCGCAAGAAACCAGCAAATTTTCCTACAGATTTTCCTGCGGATTTTAACTATATGGACTAAAATAAAAAGGAAAATGTTAACATGTGCCCTTAACAATACAAAAGTAGTAATATTCTTCTTGTAACTTGTGTGTTATATCTTTGCAACATTAAATTCCCTTATAACATTAAATGTAAATTTCTAATTTAGAAGCACATGTTAACATGACCCAAATAAAAAAGATTTGCACATGCAGGGACTAATTTGCAACAAAAAAAGATACAGGGACTAAAACCAAAAATTTATGAACTTACATGGACGAAAATGATGTTTAAGCCTTTAAAGTATTACAAAATAATTTAGAAATTTTTTATTTTTTTTACAAATGTAATTTTATTATTTAAATACGATATATATCTTCATCATATTATTATGAGGTCTGTATAAAAAAAATGATATGATAGTTTTGTACAAAAAAAAAATGATACGATAATTATCATATTTGTTATCTTGTACGCATTAAACATATAATAAGATAATTTTTATTCTGATTATATCACATCCTATTTTATATCATATTCTAGCACTATCTGACTATCATATCATGACTATCATATGTGTACCTCTTAAAAATTTGTGAGTAGTTTACCCAGAAACCAATACAGTAATAATTAGCGACATAAGATAGACTTAGATTCTGAGGTTAACTTACTTTTTCATCCAAGGATGGGATAACATCTTGCTTACAATTCAATGGCATCACTTTCATGTCATACGTCTTGCATGTAGAATTTTGTGTTTTTGGTCAAATAGTGCGACCAGACTCAGACACCTTACCTTAAGCATATAAAAGTGGAGAATTTTGTTCATCTATATACAACACCACTTTTATGTATTTCCTTTTTTATCGGTCTTTGTTCATCTTGTGCAGAGGCTTGGTTAATTATATATTTTCCGTTAAAAAAAAAATGAGCGTGAAGAAATTCAACTTCTAAAGAATTGTACACACTAGAAATCGAACTCACATTCTTTCGAACAATTCATTCTATGAGAATTCATTAACCACTTGAGATCAATATCTTGGTTAACCTGAGTTAACTTAAAAATAGGACAAAAAATTGTGACTAAAGATATTTGAGAACAAAAGTTAAGACATTTATTATAGGACAAATTATAATATGGACCACTTCTTCAAGTGGTCCATGGTGGACCAGTTGTGAATAACGCTATAACGAATACGAATTTTACAAAATCCATCGTTGGATTGAAAGTTTATATCATATAGATCATCTATAGAAAATTTTAGGAAAATTGAAAATCATTTGATATGTTATTGAGACCCATCAAGATTAACGGTTTATTAAATACCGTAAATCTTGATAATAATCCCAATAAAATATCAAATGATTTTTAATTTTCTAAAAAAATTTATGAATGATCTATATGATATAAACTTTCAATCTACCAGTAAATTTTGTAAAATTCATATTTGATATATCACTTGTCCACGGTGGACCACTTGTGAAGGTGGTCCACCGTAGCATTAGCCTTATTATAGATAGTATAGAAACTATAACAACTAGCACAAACGGGCACGTTCCGTGCCCGTTTGTGTGATCGATATTCTTTTTTTTTGTGATCGATACTCTCTACTGTGCAAATATAAATAACTATTTAATCTTCTTTTTTATTGGACTTAATTGATAACTATGTAACCTCTTTTTTTTTTGTTAGTTATTGAGAAGAAAAAATTATATTTTTGTTACTATAAAAAAACTGAAAATCTATTTTTATGTGGAAGTTGTGCTTAGTTGTTAAGAAAAAAAATATATTATTTACTAAAAAAAACTGAAAATCTATTTTTATGTGGAAGTTATTTTTTAAGGGTAAAATAGGAATTACAAAAAAAAAAATTTATTTAACCTTAAATATATAAGAAAAAATAAAATTATCTTAAAACCATAGCGAAAAAAGAAGTTACGGTTTATACAAAACCCAAAAGCTTTCTTGGTTAAGAAGTAAGGATTCATCTATATATAAACCTAGAAACCCTTTCTTTCTAACGACAGACACATAACATAATTGATTAATTTTCTTCTCACCCAAGTCTAAAGAAAATCACTGTGGAAGATTAAGCAATGGCTAAAGATACAATAAGTACTTTACCGGACGAGATTCTATGCCACATTCTCTCTTTTCTCCAAACCAAAGATGCTGATGCCACAACCATTCTTTCCAAGAGGTGGAAACATCTCTGGCGTTCAGTTACCACACTGTGCATCATCGATGTGAAAGTTGAAACCCTAAACTCACATTCTGCCTTTATCCACTTCGTCAACTCCGTGTTATTCTCCCGACATCCTGATTTTCCCATTAAAACTTTCCACCTTCAAGTTACATATGATTATCTTCAAGAGTTCCCAAGTAAGAATATCACCAATTGGGTTAACTTTGTGGTTCAACGCGATGTTGAGTGCCTTGATCTCGATTTGATCTCAGATTCTTTCGTCAAATTGCCCATCACCGTTCTCACTTGCAAAACCCTTGTGGTTCTCAAGCTTTCCCTTTTTCGTGTGGAAAAAGGTTTTTATGATATTCTACTTCCTTCTCTCAAAACCTGTCATCTGGACTATGTCCGGTTCCCAAAATTTAGAGATTTTATTATGTTTCTAGCTGGATGTCCAATACTTCAATATTTATACACATATCACGTGGATTTTGATCCTACGGAGTCTTTTACTTGTAACGAGTGGAAGAGTTTGTTATCAACTAATTTGACTCGAGCTGAAATTGATTGCTATCATTATTATTTTCCTGTGAAAGCAGTTCACAATGTACAGTCTCTGATCTTTGGCTATCGCCAGGTTTGTTTACAATAATTACTGATGATGGAATGGAAAAGTAAAAAATGTGGTTCATATGTATTTTGTGTGAGAATTATATATGATGATTTCTAACAATTAAACATTTTATTTATTTGAACCAGAAGTATTACCACAATGATTTGATTCCTACTTTTCATAATTTGACTCAACTTGAGCTATCTTGTTATGATTATAGTAAGGAACTCTTACTTGATGTTCTCAACCATTGTCCTAAGCTTCAAAGGCTCGATCTTGATGATGAGGTTTGTTAAGGAATTTACTTAATCTATATCTTTTCATACTATAATCTTAGAATTTGGGTTGAATATAACTCATCTAGTGTGGGACCTCTAACACAAACCTTTATGTTTTCTTATTTTATGACAAAGCAGACGGGGTATCGTGACAAGGAAGTATGCGCTAGAAAAAATGACAAAACAAGTTGGGTATTCCCAGATGTTGTTCCGCAATGCCTTTTATTACACCTTAGAGCATGTAATCTGTTCCACTTCTTAGGCCTACATGGTGAGCTTATGCTAGCAAGTTATATTTTGAAGAATGCAAAGGTTTTACAAACCATGAAAATCTGGAACAATGGACAACCTGGAATAAAAAAAATATTATCCACAGTCCCAATGGCCTCTTCAATGTGTAAACTTACAGTTTATAATGATTCATGATCCATGTAATTAGTAGTTATTCTGTCATTCTTGTCATTTAATTAGCTAATTAGCTTTTGTCCTGCAATAGCTAGATTTCATGATTTGAACTAGAACTTTGATGGTCATTAACTTTGTCTTTGGTGCATAAGTTTAGGAAAATTATTCCTTATATGATTTAGTACTTGATTGCCCTTTTTTTCTTTTCTTCTATGACTTCATATCCACGTTAATCCATTTTGTAAGTAATTGTATGCTAAATTCTGATTTGATGCATAAACATATGGTAGGAAGCCTTCCAATAAAGAGGGATATCCTTTGTGCAGAATTTTTTTGTCCATATTCTACTAAGTTTTAATAATACACTTCTATTTATAGTACTGCTTTGTGTCATAGCATAGTCATCTACAGATCTAATTAATGGATTGCATTATTAGCAACATAATTAGTGATACAAATATTCTGGTCTTAATTTGATCAAGATATTCTGTCAGTCAATGCTTCACTACTTACTAAATTTTAGAGAGCTACTGTTCTGGATACACCAAAATAATCTCAAATCACTTGACAATTGAGGTTAAAAGTAGTTTATATACAACCTCAGTCATTCCATTTATCCACCTTGAATTTCTAGTCACATACATGACCAAAAAAAATACTATATTTTTCTTGAATAAAAAAAAAATACTATTAAACTACCAAATATCTATATTGTTATTTTTTCCTTCAAAAAAATCAACATAGTTATTAGAAAAAGGACATGGTAAAGTGTTTTTTTTTGTTGTTGAAATGGTAAAGTGACTTTTAAATAGGATTTTTATAGTTAAATAATTGTATTTCTTTTGCTTTGTTTGTTCTGCATTTTTTTTAAGGTTTCAAATTATAAATTGATAATAAAATAATTTCATAAAAACAAATATTCTAATTCTAATTTAAATTGTCACCGAATTATGGATTATCAGAATTGCTGTTTTTAAACCCGGAAAGGATCCATAAATATCAAAGGATTGACAGAATCCTTTTTTTCGTGTCTGTCACCTCTTCTCCTATAGTTTCCGATCACAGGTGTTTAAATTTCTAAAGTGCCTCTTCAAATCTTCCTTCCAATTTCAATGGCAGAGGAAGATATAATAAGCACTTTACCAGACGAGATTCTCTGCCACATTCTTTCTTTTCTCGAGACCGAACAATCCGTCGCCACAACCATTCTTTCTAAGAGGTGGAACCATCTCTGGCGTTCAGTTTCCACTCTCTGCTTCAAAACAATATTTACAAACAAAGACTTCAATTTTGACTTTAACGACTTCGTATACTCTGTTTTATGTACAGATTTAGTTCATTCCCTAAACTTTCAGATTTTATGTTGTTTCTAGCTGGATGTCCAATTCTTGAGGATTTCCTCGTCCGTGTCCGTGTCCGTGTCCGTTGCACTGATTTGGGCTGCTTCGCTTTCTTGGGCCGTGCTCGGTTATGGAGGAGATTGGGCTTTATAGGCCCAGTCCAGAACAGAATGCTATATGAGTTTTGCAAAAGGAAAATAAGAGCGGTTAGTGCTTTGGACGAAGAAAGAATTTCCCACCCTTATCTCCTCTCGAAGTACCTTATCTTGAGAACTTTGGTTATTAACAAGAAACAAGAAACTACCCCAATTTAAAAGACAATGATTTATTTAACAACTAACCCACGCCTTATAGTACGATAGTCCTGAAAATCTAATTAATGTTGCAACAATACCAAAAAATTAGCCAATAATAGTCCTTCTATTCAACAAATTGGAGTATCTTGAAAGTTGAATAAGCTATGCTTAATAAAAGTTGAACAAAGACAGAAGAATACTATCATGCACTCAAACAAGTTTAACTAGAGGGTTTCCGACTTTTTGGAGACCCAGTGAAATTATTACTAATAGGCTTTCAGAGGCTTAGTAGGATTATTAAAAATAGGATTTAATAAAAGAAAAAGCGTAAGAAATTCAAAAGATTTAAATTACAAATCAAGTAACGTCAATAACACTAAAAAATATTTAGACTAAAGAGAATTTTAAATATTTAGACTCTACAATTCATCATTTGAAAGCTCACAATCACTCGTTTTATACATTTTATTTACTAATACTACTACCTATAATTTTTTTAGACCCTCATTTTTACGAGGCCCTATGCCATATCTCATGTAGCACATGCATCGAAGACGCCTCTGAGTTTAACTATTACAAACATAAACTATTAAAAGTAAATCAAACTCATACGATATCAGAATTCACTAATGAGACCAGAATTGCTTCATCAAAAGTAGACCATCAACTCCTTGTTCAGCGTTGCCACATAAACATATACCTCCAATATGAAATGAACATTTAAAGATGTCAACAGCCTTAATATCATTCAAAATCTCCACCAACTCCCAACGTTTGACACTATAATTTTACATGTTGCAGATGCCTGTGGGCATGATAATTTTCTTTTTATATCAGGCTGTCCTTTGCACCAAACTCTCATGGTCTGTAAAACTTTTGCATTCCCTATGATATACCTTGCTAACAGAAGCTCGCCTTTAAGACGGCCTAAGAAGTTGCGAAGATTACAAGTTTTAAGGTGTATTGAAAGGCATTGCGGAACAAAATTTGGGTCCACCCAATTTTCTTTGACATCTTTTTCACGCCATGATCGCTTGCATGTGCTAAGCTGTTTATAATGCAACAAAAACAAACTAAAATTATAAATGTGTATGTTAAGAGTCTCACACAGACACTAGATCAAACAAGGAAATTTCTCACCTCACCTTTGTAGGATTGATTTAAACTCAACCCGAATATATATATGTGATTTTTTTTATTTTTAAAAGGCATATATATGTGAATATTAAGTGTATGCTGTAAAAAGATATATCAAATATGATTCTTAACAAACCTTATCAAGGTCAAGCTTTTGTAGTTTAGGGCAGTGGTTGAGAACTTTTACTAAAAATTGCCAATTATAATCCAAAGCAAGCCCCAGTTGGGTCAAATTATTAAAAGTAGGAAGTAAATCATTACAGCCCTTCACCTAGAATATATAAAAAAAGATAAATTGTTAGAAGAAAGGATACAATTCTCACAAAAAAGAAATAAATAATGTAATAAACTAAGCACATATGTTACCTCTTCAAAGTAAAGAGATTGAATACTGCAAAAGGGTTGTAAAGGAAAATTAGATGTCTTAAAAATGTATGCCCTGACCAACTTGGGTAAGCATTTAAGCACTTGATCAGGGGAAGTTGATAAGTTCCCCATAGTTATATAATAAGCTTCAAAATCTTCAAGAATTGGACAACCATTAAGAAGTTCAAAAATAAACCAACGATGACCAAATTCAACATTGTTTAGATGTAAGGTTTTGAGTGAGGGAAAGTCAACATGAGAAAAAGTAGATATGAAAAAACCTGTCAATTTGAGAACCACAAGGTTTCTTATACTAAAAATGCCACAAAGCATATGGTGAGGGTCGCACATTTGGATTTCGAGATGCTCCAATTTACGTTCTGCTGCACGGGTTAACCATTTCTCGATATCATATTCCTTTGAAATCGATACATATAGGAAAATCTTTTTGATAGGTTGGTACACACTTCGTTTGAAAATGGCTGCATTTACAAGGCTGGGAAAGAAGCATCTTCAGTTGAGAGAAATGAGAGAATGTGACAGAGAATGTCATTTGGCAAGCAGCTGATTCGATCATCATCCATATCTGCATTTCAAAATTTCTGAAGATCAATTAAAAGAAATGCAATGACATTTTCTAAATGTAGCACATAGCATAATGCAGAATTATTGAAGACTACAACGATTCATTGGTATTTGTAGCCAATTTACTTTTGGTGGATATTTATTACTAATCAAGTCAAAAAAATAATATCAATTCCCACAGTTGCGTGCAACCGTTTACAATTTACAATACTCCGTCCTTGCTTTGTCTTTTTCAAAATTTAAAACAATAAATAAATTAGTGTTGATTAAATACCCTATTTGGGAATTTCTTTGTGTAAAGTTTCTCATTGACCATAGTAGAACGGAAGGGCTGCTCCTTCCTCCAGAGTAAGTTCATTAACATCAAATTGGGTAAACAAATTGCTTGTGTTCTTTTTCTTTTTCGTCGTGTTTATTGTTTGGATTAACTATCATTATCTCTATCAACTTATTTTGGTTGCTTGGTTCTATTTGCTCCACACATTAAGATTATTGGTGTGAGTTTATCGATCGAATTCAAAACACTTCAAGAATTGGACAACCATTAAGAACTTTTAAAAGATCCATTGGTTCTAAAAAATAGACTTTGTTCAAATATACAATATACAATTCTAAGTGAGGGAAAGAATACAACAGATGAAAAGATATCTACGCGGACATTTTTCAACTTGAGAACAACAACGTTTCCAAAACTAAAACCAGAAAGAGTGCAATTCAAATTCAACATATTAGACAAATGAACGACTAGGTACTCCCTGCCACGTTCCACTGCAGCAGTTAACCACTTCACGGCGTCGAGGTCACTTATAATGTTATCATGACAATTTAGGCGGAACCTTTTGATGGGTGATGCACACTCCATGCGTAAATGGCAACATATACCATACCTATAAATCCTACATCTTACTCAGCCACAACAAATACCACATAAGCAAAGTTAATGGACCAATATATAACATTGAAATGCTATCGAGTGCCCCTAAAACACTCTTTTTCTTTAATTTTATCTACCGTCTTTTTCTTTAATTTGCAAAATGAGAATAACCAGAAACAAATTACAAATGCAATCATCTAGGAACAATTTTAAGCTACTCAAATAAATTTAAAGTATTGTTACTACAAAACAAATACGACTCATGGAGAACTGTCACTTCGCTCCACGCACAAATCATTGTTTGTCCAGAAACCAGTACATGCATATAAAAAAGCCTAAACATTATCTCTCTATGAAGCAATAACACAAATAGAGATACGACACAGACACATCAACACCAGTAGTAATTTGAGAAAATGACATAATTGACCTTAATCGCATATGTCTGTGTCGGACATGCATTCAATCAAAAGTGTCAGTGTTATAGAGATATCTCCAAAAACGAACATAAAATTCCTTGTCATGGTCCATGATCCTAAACTACTTCAAGGTCTTCGTCATCCAAGTTAACACATTCTTCAGATGTTATCTCTGCAACAACAAAAAAAAAGTATAAATTTATGCGACATATGCAGAAAAATTAACAGTATGTAAAAAACAACATGGCCTTTAACAATACTCAATAATAATTAACAGTATACAGCAGCAAAATTACTATTCCACTCATTCAATTCGCAACTTAGCAACATTAAGATTTAAGGCTCAAGGGAAATTTCACATCAGCAACAGCATTGTACTAAGATGCCACAAAATCCAATCAATCATTTCACTACTAAAATTGCATAATCAGAGTGCGCCATGCTCCACACTTCGCTTTAAGTAGAATGAATTTCATTGATTAAATTTAGTTTTGTATATATATTACCACAGTCTAATAATATACCAGAACTATCATACAGTTAAAAAGATTAACTATTACAACCATATACTATCAAAAGAAAGTCAAACTCATAGCTTTAATTTTGTAAAAGTGAAAATATTAATGGTATTTTAGAAATAGGAAAGAATAAATTAATCATATTTCAACAGTGTTTAAAATTAAAGGCATTTGCGGTATGGTTAATGTTTAAGAACATAACCTGCCTGATGCAGGTTCGAATCCTGGCATTTGCGGTGGTGGTGGACTATGGTGGTGATAAAGAGAAAAAAAAAAAAAAAAAAGAAGCTTGGAGAAGAAAACAAAGGTGAAACAATGGATACCTACTCCACTATTAAGGATTGGTACGGAAATAATCTACTTATCCCACTCGGTTAAGTATTACTTTAGCAATAAGCTAGTAAAACCAGTTTATGCATTCATCCAGAGGGAGGTAGCACACAAATCTTGAGATACTAGAAGAGTGCACAGAAAACCATTGTGACCAAAACAAATGCTGATTATGTTGTTAATCTCAAATAGCGGCACGTAGCACCGGCCCCAAAAATGCTATAGCGGTATAGTGGGTAGTGGGATGACCGCTATTGTGAAGACTAAAAAACCATGTACATTCCCATAAAAAAATCACAAACAATTGTTTTCACGCTCCTCTTTATAAGAATTCCACTGCCAACCTATATCAAGGTTGTCACCAGTAGGCTTAAAATAACCTTGCAAATAGAACAGGGAAGAACTAGACCTAACAGAGCAATATAAAGGCAAAGCAAAACACTAAGACATGTAGAGAACAGAAATAGAGCACTAAAAATGAAAATAAAAAACAATGAAGGAAACAAAGAGGAAGGAACAAAAATTGTAAGAGAAACATAACACATTGAATAGAAACAAAGATGAAGGAACAAAGCGATGAAGGCAAAGTGTTAAAGGGGTGCGAAATGAAGAAGAAAGTGGCATAATGAACTTTTATCACATGATTTTGAGAAATTCAGGCACCCAAAGGGGTGTGAAAATGACCATTATACCTCCAACTTGATGAAGTAATTTCCAAAATTTGGTTTTTCAGCAATTTTCCGCTATAAAAGACAATAACGGCCTAAAGACGTTACGGAACTGCCATAGCGCCGCCACGGATCCGCTATTCACCTGGCTATTCGTGGCCGCTATGGCCGCTACTCTCAATAGAGGTTTGCAGCCCTCTAGCGTAGCGAAGAGGGGGGGTTGCCGCTATGCAATAGCGCGCTATTAACATCATAGTGATTAGCCTGATCCATTGCAAACTGGAGATCAACATAAAGATAGAGAATATTTTCATCAGGGAAACTTGGTTGTATGGCTGAGTGAAAAACAAAATGCGGTCCAACGAGCAGCGAAAAATCAAAATATTAAGTTATAGTCTTGCAAGGAGTTTGAAATTTTCAAGAATTGACAATACCTATCAATCTACGGATAAACCTTTATTATGTTAACAAGACTGAAGGCTGCAATAAGTAATGCTCAGAAATCTAGAGCAGCCTAAATAAATTGAGCAGATGAAGATTGACAAGGTATGACGAACAAAAGAGAAAGGAGATAGAAAAAAATGTAGAGAAAGAACTTTTACCGAATGAATGATTAAGAACAAGAGTGAGATTTCCCTTTCATGGATTTCCTCTTCTATAAAGGACTACTCTTTTCACACAAAAACTATCAAGCTTACATAATTACATATTCCATCCTAATTTTTCTTATTTATGCATGACATCGTCTCTAACAACCTAAACTGAGTACCTTCTAAATAACTAACTGCCTAACCAATTTCCCATCTCTCTTATCCTAATATAGACACGTTATAAAAGATAACATCAAATATTATTTGTATGATATTTATTCACCACTCAGAAGCTAGTGCCAAAGGGTCATTCAAACCTAACATTGAATTTATCATAAACAAGTTGGGCATAGGAGATTTCAATAAGTATTAAAAATTGAAAAAGAAACCCTTTGCTTATAGAAAAGCACTTAATCAAAATAAAACATATATAAACTGGAATAAAAATAAACCATAGATCTTTTTATCATGGAAGCATTTTATAATAATGATAGTCCTTTTTAATTTTACAGTCCACAAATGATGCATTATCAGCTCACAAAACTACCTATTTTGCATTGTATTCAGGTGGCCACATGTTTTATCAATACATCCACAAAATGGAAGAAGGTAAAATTTGCAGAAGGCATATTCAATCAATGGTATAAATAAAGAATAACATTCAAAACGTGCAAGTGAAAGAAGTAAACCTCTAATCATGCAAATATTATCACACACATACATGCAAGGGTGCATTCACTGAATATGGCAGTTTCCATTTACCAAAGCCAAAACAAAAAAATTCCAATAGAAACAACAACACTAGCCAGCACAGAAACATGATAACAACATGTAATAATCATATGCATCCACTTTATTAAAACAAAGAACAAAAAATAATAGCAAATTAGCCACTCAACATAACCCTACATGAAGCATGTAATAATCATGGTAAGTCCATTTCTCCTAACATCACTTTTATGTTAAAGCACTGTTAAGACTCTATGAATTAGAGAAACAATACTATTTTCTCTCCAAAATAACCGATCACTGATAATTTTTTTACAAATTGACAATACTTGAGTCCACAAGTACAACTGAACTTAGCACATAAAACAGCACACTTGTCTTTTTTCATTTGACAGTGTTATCCCGTAATTTCGGTAAACAGACAGTCAAAACATTAACACATTGTCAATTGACAGATAAATATGGATTCCTTTGAGAATACAACTACTCTGTTTAATCTTTGTCCATGCTTATGTAAAAGTGTAAATAAGGCACATGGAAAAAATGAGACATTTACTTACAATTGGACCAATCTCTTTTTTTATTTTTTATGGTAAGTTTACATGTTGAAGAGGCCCTTGGGAATGCGGATAATATTCTTTTTATTTCAGGCGGTCCACTGTTCCAGATTTTCATGGTTTGTAAAACTCCTGCATTCTTCAAAATATACCTTGCTAGCATAAGCTCACCATATAGGCCTAAGAAGCTGAACAGATTGCATGTTCTAAGGTGTAATGAAAGGCATTGCGGAACAACATCAGGGAATACCCAATTTTCTTTGTCTTCTTTTTTATCCTGTACTTCGCCATCTACTTCAACCTATTAATGCAAAAAATAATTTTTAAAATAAAAAATAAAGGTGTGTGTCAGAAGTCTCACACTTGATGAGACGAGGAAATTCATCAGCTCACACCCCAATTTTGTATGGTTGAATTATCAGACCCAATTTCTAAGCGTATGTGTTAAAATTATGATGCACACATTTCCAGACTTTTCTAGAAATCATTAGTAAGTCGTAGAATAACTCTTATTTAATAAGTTATGTACACTTGTAGAACTTTCTAGATTACTTTTGTAGTTAGTAGAATAAGTAAGTACTAGATTTGTACTGGGACATATCATGAAAAAGCTAGAATATGTCATTCACACATATAAATATGTAACCATGGCTCATTTGTAAACCATCCAAGTCGAGAGCGATTCATTCTATTCTTGCTCTAAGTCCTCACACTACTTGTCACTACTATATTTCAACTATCAACTAAAGCATTCTACACTAGTCCAATTATATTCTAAACTATCACTACTACCTCAACTACTAACAGTATGGTATGAAAAGAGAGATTAAATAATATTCTTAACAAACCTCATCAAGATCAAGCATTTGAAGCTTAGGACAATGGTTGAGAACATCTAGTAAGAATTGCCAACTATAATCATAACAATTAAGCTTCAGTTGGGTCAAATTATGAAAAGTAGGAACCAAATTATCATGGTAATATCCCTGGTTCAAATAAGTAGAAAGTTAAATTGTTAGAAAGCAAAACACATATCAAGCACATTTTTTCTTTTCCATTACATCACCAGAAAGCATCATAAACAAACCTGATGAAATTGAAAGCGCAGAGATTGTACATTGTAAACTGCTTTCAAAGGAAAATAATCATAAAAACAATCAATATCAGCTCGGGCCAAGTTAGTTAAAGAACTCATCCACTCGCCACAAGTTAAAGACTCCTCGGAATCAAAGGACACACTAGATGTGAGTAAATACTCAAGAATTGGACATCCAGTGAGAAACAACATAAAATCTCGAAGTCCCGGAAAACCAATACAGATCAAATGAAGGGTTTTGAGAGAAGGAAGTACTATCGAAGATAAACCCTGTTCCACATCGAAACCATAAAGGTCGAGAACCACAAGGGTTTTGCAGGTGAGAATGGTGATGGGCAATTTGAGCGAGTTTGAGTTCATATTGAGAAAAAGGTATTCAACACCGCGTTGAACTACAAAGTTGACCCATTTGGTGATACTCTTGATGGGGCATTGAAGAGGATAATCATAGATAACATCAAGGTGGAAAGTCTTAATGGGTAGTGAGGCATCTCGGGAGAGTAAAACGGAGTATACGAAATCGTTAAAGTCAAAATTGGAGATTTGGTTTCTAACTATGGTGCTGAAGCACATAGAGGTAACTGAACGCCAGAGAGGGTTCCACCTCTTTGAAAGAATGCTTGTAGCAACTGATTGTTTGGTTTCCAGAAAAGAGAGAATGTGACAGAGAATCACGTCTGGTAAAGTGCTTATTATATCCTCCGCCATTGAAAGTGGAAGGACTTTATGAAATTGGTATTCGCAAAAGCAAGCGACAGGGATCTGTGCCAATAGAAAACTCAAAACTCATTCGTTACTATAAAATATAATAAAGGATTCTGGATCGGCATACGACACCATATATTAAGCTTATAAGGTAAGCTGCTTATATGATAAAAGATACCTATTTGGTAAAGTTTTTTTTTCAGGTTAAATTATACTTTTAATCGCTTAATTTATTCGTTGGTTTCATTTTGATCCATTAACTATTTATTGTTTCATTTTGGCCCTTTAGCTATATTTTCGTTTGCCACGTAAGTCCTTTCCGTTAGATTTTATAAAAAAACGTTAATGTTCATCATCACTATCACCGGCTTCATCACCAACCTAAAAAATTCATAATCTGCATCAATTTAACCATTAATTTAGAGGATACAGTTTTGATTTTAGGGGAAAATTGAACATTGAAATGTAAATTGGATTATTGAGTTATTTAGTTTTCTGGCCTTAGTGATGAAGATAATGATGAATTTTTCCAGATTTCTGGGTTTGGTGATGAAGATGATGATTATGAAGATGAAGGTTAAAGTTTTTTCATAAAATTTAACGGAAATGGCTTATTTGGCGGACGAAAGTATAGTTAAGGGATCAAAATGAAACAATAATTAGTTAAGGGACCAAAATGAAACTAACAAATAACTTAGGGGACTAAAAGTCTAATTTAGCCTTATTTTTACTAGCTTTTAGTTTATACTCTCTCCCTCCCTTATTATAAATCTCCATAAATATTTTTCACGCATATTAAGAAAAGTTGATAGTATAATTAATATATACTTTTTTAGTGTTATAATTACTAAATTGTCCTTGATGAAAAGATTTGTAATTGACTTTTCGGATTCCAATGTAGAGTAGAGTGTTTAGAAAAGTATTAAATGTGTCTAGGAATTTGAAAATGAGCTTATATTTAGAGACAAACTTTATCTTTGAAGAGGGGCTTATAATTAGGAACGAAGGACAACTCAGTATATATATATATATATTACATTCTTCCTCTCTCACTTAAATTTTATGAAAGTGTATCTAGAAAGTGTATTTTTAGTACACTTCCTTATTTTTTCTGGTTGTTATTTCTCTTATTTGTACCGCTATCTTTTAATTTATATCAATATATATATTTATCTTTGCCATTAAAAAAAAAAACATGAAAAATATGAAGTGAAATTACCGAAAAAAATAAAGGTATAATTGATAAATTATAATATTAAACTATTAAAACGACAATTCAATAGGAACAAAAAATTCTTTTAAAACGACACTTAAAAAAAAGGAGGGAAAAAAAGGAGGGAGTAAGTTAAACTATTATGCTCTTTCTTGTAAAATTATTAAATCAATAAATTTATTTTATTAAAGTTATTGTTTCGTATATATTTTTAAATAAATTATATAATTAATATGTTCTAATTATTAGAATTTAAATTTTATGACAAATTAAATTTAACATATATATCATATATTTATTTAACTTATCTAACATATATAATTGAATTATTTATTTGATCATGATTCTTATAAAAAAAATTAACTTGTTTATTTGCTCATGATTTTTATTTAAAATTACATAAAATTATTTGATTACTTATTTAAATTTTTTATTTATAAAATTTAAAGTATTACAAAATAATTTAGAAATAAATTGTTTTACAAAGGTAATTTTGTTATTTAAATACGATATATATCTTCATCATATTATTATGAGGTCTATATAAAAAATATGATATGATAGTTTTGTAAAAAAAGTGATACGATAATTATCATGTTTATTATCTTGTGCGAGTCAAATATATGATAAGATAATTGTTATTCTGTTTATATCATATCATATTTTTATCCTATTTTATATCATATTTTGTCACTATTATATATGTGTATCAAACAGACTCTTAAAAATTTGTGAATAGTTTACTTAAAAACCAATAGTAATTAGCGACATAAGCAAATTTATAAAGTTTGTGGGTATCACTTACACTAATTCTTATCCATTGTTGGATAAATCATGTGCAATTTTTTTCTTTTAACAAAAGTTAACAATAATCATGTGCAATTTTTTTAAAGATAATACATGTCTCACATTTTCATTTTCAAAGTTAACGAGACTAACAAATGTAAAATGAAATAAACTTACATTTTCTTATGGGTTAAACTATATATTTGGTCCCTTACGTTTATTTTAGGTTTCAATTTGGTCCCTTACGTTTAAAAAGTTTCAATTTGGTCCCTTACGTTATCAACGTTTGCATTAGTTGGTCCCTTCCGTCAGATTCCACTGTTCCACTATTTCAATTGGACACGTGTCAACGTGTCCAGGTGTCCACGTGTCAATCCACGTGTGCAAACCGTCTGCCACGTAAGCAAACCGTCTGCCATATATGCAAAAACTGACGGAAGAGACCAAATTGAAACCTAAAATAAACGTAAGGGACCAAATTGAAACTTTTTAAACGTAAGGGACCAAATTGAAACCTAAAATAAACGTAAGGGACCAAATGTGTAGTTTAGCCTTTTCTTATGATAAGACTAACAAATGTCTCACAGTTTCTGCATAATTCATGCCTTTTGGTCATCTGCATTATCCATGATATCACAGTCAAATATATGGTTATATAAATAACTCCAAAATCCTTAATTTATTTGGATATTAGTAATTTAAGTGATATAAGACTGACTGAGATTCTGAGGTTAACTTACTTTTTCATCCAATGATGGGATAACATCTTGCTTACAATTCAATGGCATCACTTTCACTTTCATGTCATATGTCATATTTTAAAACAGTAACACTCATAAATATCTATCTGCTTCTTTTGTTTTTTTTTGGTCAAATAGTGTTACCAGACTCAGACACCTTAAGCATAAAAAAGTGGAGAATTTTGGGTTCAAACCCAGAGCCATGATATCGAATGTTTTTGCAGCTACGAATTGAGCTATACTTACGGAACAAATATATACTTATACTTTTTTTGTTATTTTAATAATGCACAAATCATGGGGATGCCATTCAAGCTTACTCATGCATAAGTAGCAGGTTGGTATGACTTCTTCTCCATGTTCTTGATGTACATGAATTTAGTATCGCGTTGAATGTTATAGTAAATCTAGTGAAATTAGTAGTTAAGAATTTATATTGGGAGGGATTAATTTGCATGTAAACTTAATCTCTGTCTGTAATATAATCTGAATATTTGAGTTTCTCAAGTTGTATTCTAATCTTAAAAGAACAGTTTTGAAAGCATGATAAGGTTTAGGAATGTAAAATAGTAATAGTTTATCAGCCAACTCTATCGTAAGTCTAACAACCCTTACTGGGAAGATAAACCATGTTGCATTACATGTAAAAACCAAATACAAATACAATAATTTAGAAAGAACAAGAATCATTCAAAACAAATTTGGCATGTAGCTGAGCTCTTTGGAAAGGAGAATAGTTCTTGTTGTAATTCAAGCTTCGTATGCGGATCCATGAAAGACTCACAACTAATTGCTATCTTCTGTAAAGATTTTGAATTCAGCATAATATATTGAACAAATTTTATACCATTCTCTTCTCCAATAAAATTTTTAATAATGCACTTTTGTAACTTCAAAGAAATGCATTCAGGCAAATTACATGGCCCCAAAATATGATTGAAAATTGATGTAGGCGTGTCAAGGTCAAAATTTTGAAGCTTAGGACATTTCTTCAACACATCAAAACACAAATGCCAATCAACATATGTATAATAGACTAGCTGCACATGAGTTAAATTGGAAAATACAGGAATGTTGTCGAAAACCTGCAAAAGTCACAAATAAGATGATGATAATACATACATAAAAGTGAGTATGATGACAAATATTATAATATTTAGGAGAGAACAAAGGGGAGGAGAGGATCCAAGGGCCAAATTAAGCACAAATGTTACCTCTACCAAGCGAAGAGATTCAACGATGCAAAAGGGTTCCAAAGGCAAATGAATGATGGGCGTGTTTGAAATGTTTGCCCTCACCAATTTGGGTAACCTTTTATGAACTCGATCAGGGCAATCGGACATGTTCCCAATAGTCATATTTTCTACTTCAACATCTTCAAGAATTGGACAACCAGTAAGAAATTTGAAAATAAACCAACGTTCATCAAAATGAACATCATAATGAACATCATTTAAATGTAAACTTTTGAGGAAGGGAAAATCAACATCAGAAAAAGTAAACATGTTTAAGTATTTCAGTTTGAGAACCACAAGGTTTCTTAAACTAAAAATGCAACTAGGAAAATAATAGCCAAGGTCCAATTGGATTTCGAGATGCTCCAACTTATGTTCAGCTAAACTGGTTAACCACATCTCAAAATCATATTTCATTGTCCCATCGACAAAAGTCTCTTCACATACGAGGCGGAAGTTTTTGATGGGTTGGTGGTACACACTTCGTTTGAAAATGGCTGCAAATACAAATTTTGGAAAGAGTGACATAGGTTTGCCACTTTCTATGAATCGTTGTTTATCAAGGTCGAGATTGGAAACTGATAAGCCATAGTAAGGTCCATCTCTTTGAAAGAAGACTTGTTGTAAAAGCATCTTCAGTTGGTAGAAATGACAAAATGTGACATAGAATTTCATTTGGCAAGGAGCTGATTCGATCATCATCCATATCTGCATTTCAAAAATTCCAAAGATCAATTAAAAGAAAGCAAAAACATTTTCTAAATTCTAAGTGTAGCACATAGTATAATGCAAAATTGTTGTATACTACCTTTCAATTCCCAATGGAACATCAAAACATAATTGAGAATGATTACATTACTAAAATCAACTTATATTGTCAAAACTTTCATATCATTGTTACCGTAAATAAGTTCATTCATAATACCACAAGCAACTTGTACAACACTACAAAATTTTCCCTATCTTGAATCACTAAAATCACATTTTTATTATTTAAAATTAAATAAAATAATGAAGCTAAATTTGTAAGCTAACACTAGCTTATTCTTTAAACCCTCAAGTTAAGGGAACTAATGTTAATGAGGGATATGATTAATCTAACCAATACTACTAACTACTTGATCAATTTGATTATTAACTATGATCAATATTCATCCTGAAATACATAAGTAATAAATTAATCTTTCATTTCTTTTGATAACAGAACATTCAATATATACTAACTAACAAGATGATTCTGAAATGAAATTGGTATTTAAAAATCCCTAAATCCTTTACATGCACTTCATTCACATAACACTAATAAGAACTCACCTTGTGTTTTTGAAAGTGATTCTTGATAGGAAGATGAAGAAAAGGCACACTCCTAATATCAAAGCACCCTAAACTTCTACTTTATTACTTTTGTGCCATCGGTCCAGAATTTTATAACAATAAAATATATTTTCGGTCTCTGCTTTTATAATAAATTTTGGTTTTTGTCATGTAAAATAAAACCACTTCTTTCATCTCCACAAAATGTTTTTTTATTTTTATTTTTAGTCTCTTTTTTTTTGCTTTCATCACCGGTTTATTCTGATTCGGAGATCAGTTCTGACATAAAGTGGTTTCAGTCCCCTCCCAATCATAGTTGCGGGGATCGAACTTAGTCCCTTTTAATAAGATAACAAATGATGAAATAAACAAAAACAATTTTGTAAAAAAAATAAGGGTCTTGATAACGAGTGCTCTCGGGACACTCTTTAATCATTCCATTTAAAGAAATTTTTTATTAAAAAATTAAACACTACAATGTCCAATGCATTGAAGCAAAATACTCGATTTATGATCTGAATTACAGCAAGAAATTTATGCTTTGAAGCAAGATACTTGATTTGTGACTGATTTTTACTCCGTGTTCAAGCCTCTCTGGGAGAAATTAGAGTTGTACCTTCTGTTCCTACTTGCACATGTCGAAATTGATGTGTTTGTGAAGCTATGGGCACTGCGTGCTATAATCATGTTCTTCTTCACACTATTCGATTTTTAACTGCTAAATCTGAATGAAAACGTTTCCACTGTTAAGTTTCATATTTTGTTAATGGAGCCTTTTCCTCCATTAAACAAGGTATTTTCCATGGTTTTACAACACGAGCGCCAAGGTGCCAATTTTGTTGTTTCCAATACTTTGGTCAATGCAGTAAAATCTGGCAAGAACTCAAATACTTCTGGTCCCAAATCTGCTACTCGTATTTGTTCTTATTGTGGTAAAGATCACCACATGGTTGATAATGGTGTTCCACCTCATATGAAGAAATCTTCGAGGCATTGATGAATCTCTTGCAGTCGATCACTACTTGATCCATCTCTCAACAAAGTAATCATATTTGAACGTACCAGATATTATATTTGAATGTACCACGAACTTATTTAGCGTACTGATTATATATACCTCCACATACTTAAATTTTGGGATATACCCAAACCGTACCACGTATTTAAGCGAATTTCGAACCGTGCGATGATCGTCGTAACATTTTTTTTATTGATTCTTCAACAAAGTAATGTTGCTCTCCTTGAATGTTGCAATTGGTACCTTCTGGATAGAATATGTTCTTGCTGCCATGTTATATTAGTTTTTTTTTTTTATGTAAAAGCTGTATATTATTCTTAGAGAAAATTCCCTTCAAATATTTCTAAATTTATCCCCACAAATTCTAACCAGATATCTAATATCAATTTCCGTATTGGTGTAAGGCGCAGTGATTCTTGTTTGGCTTAGGGGTTGCCATTTTGATTGTCGAGATGGAGTTTTTGTTGGATGGATGAGGTTGATGGTATTTGGTGTAACGGCTCCACTATAGGTGTAGGTGGATTTAGGTGTTGTTTTAGTTTATTTTCTTTCTTGTGATTTGCTTGTATGTGTTCGTATTACGCATTGTGTTCGTCTTGTGCGCAATTGCGATTTTAATAAAATTTAGCCGTTCAAAAAAAAAAAAATTCCGTATTGATTGTTTCATATAACTTATTTTTTTGGTAAGATTTCATAGAACTTATTTAAAAACTAAAAACTTAATATTTTAATAAATTGTTTGTATCATTATTTAATGCCTGGTGACATGACAAATTCAAATAAGATTTTAGTTCAATAATTAACTGTACAGGGAGTAGTAGGTATATGGACCTTTTTCCGTGTTGACGGATGGTTCATTCACTTTGAGATTTATTAGGACTTTTATTTTGTCTTTTTAGATTATCTAGAAGTTAGAAGTTAGTTTATTTCACTGTCCTACGCGTGGACTCACTAGGTTAAGGTTTATGTCCCCCCAGTTTATTTATATATATATATATATATATATATATATATATATGAGGAGGGATCCGTTGACTCTAAGAGTAAGTCTCTATTGACTTACTCCGCTTAATAACTCGATATCGGCATTATATTTCTTCGATCCAATCGTTGAATTCAAAGATCTCATTGAGTAGATCAATTCCACAAATTTTTATAAAAATTCAAAATCGTTTGATACTTTTTATGAACACTTCAATTGAACGTACGGAAAACTTTTAGAAAAAACCGTTGAATTTCAATAGTCTAAAATACATAACTACATTTTTTGAATTTTTATAAAAATTTGTGGAGTTGATCTACTCAATGAGATCTTTGAGTTCAACGGTTGGATCGAAGAAATATAATGCCGATATCGAGTTATTAAGCGGAGTAAGTCAATGGAAGACTTACTGCTAGAGTCAACGGATCCCTCCTATATATATATATATATTTTTAATTTAATAAGGAGATATAGACAAATGATCGCGAAGCCTGCTTTATCGTCTGATGTATAGATGTTCTTCACCTTATAAAAAAAAAAACGATTTCAAACCCATTAATTGAAAACAAATAAATAAATCTATGAGTTAAATAAGTTTTTGTTTTATAAATATCTTAAATCTTGTTTTTAGTCCTATAAAAACACTACCGCGATTTTGATCCTAAAAATATTTTTCATAACAACTTTTGGTCCCTACTACTTTTACGGAAAGTCATGTTCACTATCACAATTTTAAATAAAGTTACTAGTTTTGATATAGTAGTGAGGAGTTTGTGTAGAATGCATAATATCTTAGATTCGAACCTCATGGTTCCATTGTAAACCAAAAAAAAATATTTGAATTTTTTAATAAACAAATCATATTTTTGAATATTTTTTTTTGTACAACTTGAATGAATTTTTTTTATTCATGTTTATAATGGTATTAGAATTTTTCCAACAAAAATTTAGAATTGCGTAAAAAAAAAACACAAAAATTTAGATTTTTTTTACCAAAAGACGAATTAAATATAAATTTTACACTTAAAATTCATATTTAATTCATCCTACTTTTAAAAAAAATTCTTTTGCAAAAGAGATTTGTATTAATGCACTAAATGTTTAATACATGATCGAGAAGAAATTCAACTTTTAAAAAATTGTACCCACCAAAAATCGAACTCAAGTTCTTCCAAACAATCCGTTTTATGCGAATTCATTAACCATTTGAGCTTAATATTTTGGTTAAATGTGAGTTAACTTAAAATAGGGCAAAAAAATTGTGACTAAAGATATTTGAGACCAAAATTTAAGACATTTATTAATTATTATAGAAACCGCAGCAATATTTATAGTACCAAAAATTAAATTGGCCATAAAAAATATACAGTACTGTACCAAAAAAATTATTTAATCTTAAATATAAATAAAAATATATCTGTTTTTTTACAAAAAAAAAATCTTAAACAATTAAACCATAGCGAAACTCACCAAAAAAAAAAAAAAACAAAACCCAAAAGCTTTCTTGGTTAAGAAGCTACGAAGCCCCGATACGGGACACGATACGGATACGATACGATACTGATACGTCGATACGTGAAAATTTTTAAAATTCTCAATCTGATACTGCCGCGATACGTTATTTAAAAATTAAAGTTAAAATTAAATATATAAATACACAATATATAAACATACCTAAAATCAATAATATTAATAATTAAAAGCAGAAAACATCTATTCTTATACTAAAATTTTGGGACAAGCTCAAATGCTTAACAACCTGTTACAGTATACAGTAGGACACCATAGTTTTTTTTTTTAAAGTAAAAAATTATATTGACAAAGGAAAAATACAAGAAGTGTTAAAGATACAAACAAGCATGTCTGATACAAGAGCATCATAATAACCCAAAGTCTGATGCATGAGAACATCTTAAGTTAATACTATCCCAAAACAAAATGATTACTGATACATTTTAAGCTATACGTCTTATTGTGGTGTATTATACAAAAATGACAACATTAATACTATCCAAAAAAAATCACAAATACTATCCAAAAAATAATCTTCGTATCAGACATATACCGGGTATTATTTTTTTATTTAAAAATAATTATATAACCGATACTTTTCTGATACGTGTATCGGGACGTATCGGACACGTGTATCGGGTATTATTTTTTAATTAAAAATAATGATTTAATCGATACTCTTCTGATACGAGTATCGGGACGTATCAAAAGAGTATCGGTATCGAGTACGTATCGGACACGATTCGTCACCATTTTTTGAGTATCGGGGCTTCATAGTTAAGAAGTAAGGATTCATCTATATATAAACCTAGAATCAGTGGTGGACCTAGGGGTGGGCTGAGGTGGGCCATGGCCCACCCCCACCTCAAAAAAATAAATTTTTTTATATGTGGAGTATTAATTTAAATGTATTATTAATTATTTTAAGTCATTTAGTATACATATTTGTACAAATATTAATTTAGAGTTTATTATTGGTCATTATAAGTAACTCGGTACACGTATTAGTTCAAGTATTAGTGTAAATATTAGTTAAAACTAGCAATTGAACTAGCATACTCTCTCTGTCACAAAATATAAGCAAAAGTTGGTCAACAAAAGTTAATGTATCTGGTCCAAATTTTGAACCAAATATATCAATTTTCTTTGATTCACTTTTGCTTATATTTTGGAACGGAAGGAGTATATAAATATGAAATGACATAAAAAAATATGTTTAATTAATATTTAATTTTTTAAGTCCCGTATTTTGACATTTGTTGCAATTTTAGGCTTATCTCAATTTTTTTTTTTTTTTTTCTTTTTTGCTGTAAAAATAGCGAATTTTAATGCCAAAAAATGTTGAATTTTGGGTTAAATTTGATATTTCATCTTTATATTCAATGTTTGAGACAATAAATCACCTTAATGGCCAAAAATCACAATTTTTAGAGTAAGAATATAGATTGTTGGTACCAAAATTGTAATATATGAAAATAGAAGACCAAAAAATTTAATTTGAAAATAGATTGACTATTTTTCGGCCCACCCACTATAATTTTTCTGGTTCCGCCACAGCCTAGAATTCCTTTTCCTTTTTTGTAACGACAGACACATAACATATTTGATTATTTTTCTTTTCAACCAAGTCCAAAGAAAATCTCTGTGGAAGATGAAGCAATGGCGAAAGATTTAATTAGTAATTTACCAGACGAGATTCTATGCCACATTCTCTCTTTTCTCCAAACCAAAGAAGCTGATGCCACAACAGTTCTTTCCAAGAGGTGGAAATATGTCTGGCGTTCAGCTACCACTCTGCGCATCAATGCGCAAGTTGAAACCCTAGACTCTCATTCTGCCTTTATCCACTTGGTCAACTCTGTTTTGTTCTCCAGACATCCTGTATTGCCCATTAAAAGTTTCCACCTTCAGGTTACATATAATTATCTTCATGAGTCCCCAAGTAAGAATATCACCAATTGGGTTAACTTTGTGGTTCAACGCGATGTTGAGTGCCTTGATCTCGATTTGACCTCAGAGTGTTTGGCCAAATTGCCTATCACCGTTCTCACCTGCAAAACCCTTGTGGTTCTAAAGCTTTCCTTTTTTCATGTGGAAAAAGGTTTTTATGATATTCTACTTCCTTCTCTCAAAACCTGTCATTTGGACTATGTTAGGTTCCCAAAATTTCGAGATTTTATTATGTTTCTAACTGGATGTCCGATACTTCAATATTTATACACATATCATGTGGATTTTGATCCTGGGGAGTCTTTTACTTGTAACGAGTGGAAGAGTTTGTTATCAACTAATTTGACTCGAGCCGACATTGATTGCTATCATTATTATTTTCCTGTGAAAGCAGTTCACAATGTACAATCTCTACGCTTTGACTATCGTCAGGTTTGTTTACAATAATTGCTGATGATGGAATGGAAAAGAAAATTGTGATTCATATGTATTTTATTTTCCTTATTTTGTGTGAGAATCATTCCCTGATTTCTAACAATTTAACTTTTGAACCAGGAGTATTACCACAATGACTTGATTCCTACTTTTCATAACTTAACTCAACTGGAGCTTTCTTGTTATGATTATAGTAAGGAACTCTTACTTGATGTTCTCAACCACTGTCCTAAGCTTCAAAGGCTCGATCTTGATGATGAGGTTTGTTAAGGAATTTAATTAATTTATTGTTTCATACCATGCTCTTAGAATTTGGGTTGGATCTAACTCATCCAGTGTTGGACCTCTATCATACACCTTTATGGTTTTTATTTTATGTGCACTGTTAATAGGTTGGCGCAAATGATAAGGAAGTATGCGCTAGAAAAGATGACAAAACAAATTGGGTATTTCCAGATGTTGTTCCGCAATGCCTTTCATTACACCTTAGAACATGTAATCTGCTCCGCTTCAAAGGTCTACATGGTGAGCTTATGCTAGCAAGTTATATTTTGAAGAATGCAAATGTTTTACAAACCATGAAAATCTGGAACAGTGGACAGCCTGAAATAAAAAGAATATTATCCGCATTCCCAAGGGCCTCTTCAACGTGTAAGCTTACCGTAATAAAAGAAAAATGAGGTGGATCCATAAGTATAGTGTCTCATTTACTCTATACATTCTTTACTCTTTTACATAAGCATGTTGTATTCATGTAAGTAGTAGTTACTCTATCACTCCTGTCATTTAGTTAGCTAATTCGCTTCTACCATGCAATTGCTAGATTTGGTGGTTTCAAAACTAGAACTTTTATGGCCATTAACTTTATCTTTGGTGCATAGGTTAAGAAAAATTGTTCCCTATATGATTTGATTTTGGTTTTTATTTTTTATTTTTTTTTATTTTATTAATTTGGATTCTCCTCTGATAGAAGCCATTGTTGTGCTTGTGTTTGTGTTTGGTGAATCCTGCTATGGTTACAATTCATTTTTGTTCCTTAATATTTCTTTGGTGTGTGATAGCAAGGAGCTAGATATATTCATCAAGAAATTGTAGGCATCCTCAGCTAATTCAAGTAGTTTGTTATTGAATATGGCGACTTTAACGAAATCAACAAAATTGGATGATTTTATCATATGTAAAGAAAACTCACCTACAAAATGATCCTCTAAAATTGTGAGATCAAAAGTAGTGTTGGTATAATGAAAACCAACTTCAACAGAAAACCAATGACATGTAAAATCTATATAATTTCATTCAAGTGCCTAAATATATCTTCTAATGCTTGAAGAAAGATATAAAAAAAATATAGTTTTTTTTTTTGCAATACACATCTATTTTGTAGTTTGCTGTTGGAGTTGAGGAACCTGATGGAGTGAAACTAATGAGAAATGATGAATATTGTTCAGTCTCTTTGCATGCTATTTTACTCATAAAAATTTCATTGAATATAAGATTAATTAAATTTACTCTTTTTTCCAATGAAACTCATCATATTCAGCCTATAAGAACATCAGCACAGGCCAATTCAGCATATAAACTCGATTACACACTGAAATTGTATGGGCAGCAAAATAGTTGGTCCACCTTAGTCTACGACTCTACAACCGTTTCTAAAGTATTTACGATCATTTCGAGATCTTCGAACATATTCGAGGGTTCAATGTGACTATTGTAACTTCGGCCAACACACAATATGAGACTTTACCACCGTGGAGCGGCCAATGAGTGTAAACAATTTACTAAAGGTGCTCCGGGCGAGACAAGCTACCTTCACACTAGGAGCCTCTTTTGCTTCTGCCAACACACAATGTTGATCACTAATATCTTTAATTCTCTATTAGTAAAAATTATAAAAATTGGATATTATGAAAATACTCATCAAAACAAATCAAACAAGATCTTATATGCTTATATTTACATCTATATCTATATATATATTATTAAAAAAATATGATCAAAACATGACAAGTGAATAGTATCATTTGATCAAAATGGTTCTAATAAAATGGTACGGAGGTAGCATTATGGAATGAGAGTCAAACAAGGTGATCCTCTCTCACTATATCTTTTTTTCCTTTGCACGGAGAGATTGAGAGATATGCTTTAGAAATCGGTTTAGGATGACATAAAGGAGAGTGTGATTTTCTTAATTTTCTTAATATAAGGGAGAGTGTGTGATTCAAAATAATTTGGAAAGCATTTATCCAAAAAAAAAAAAAATGGAAAGCAAGTAACATTTAAAAAAGGAAAAATTACACAAAGGGTCTTATATATAATTTGAGCAAATTATTTTTTCAAAGTTACTTATAATTTGGGACGGAAAGAGTACGACTCATGAGCACTATCACTTCAAGTTCACTACATGCACATATTGTTTGTCAACAAATGCACTAGCACATAAACTCTATCTCCCGCACGACCCTCTCACATAGACATAATTTGACAAAATGACATGATTAAATATAATTACATGTTTCCGAAACACTAACACTGTTTTCTACACCAGACACTCCTTCGATCAAAAGTGTCAGTGCTACTGCACTATCTCTAAAACAAACAAAAATATCATAAAATTCCATGTCAAGGTCCATGACCCCAAACTATTTCATGGCCTTCATCATCAATGTTGACACATTCTTGAGATGTTATCTCTGCAAAAAGAAATAAAGGTATAAATTAACGGTATGCAAAAAACAATATCCTTGCAGTTTAGCAACATTAAGATTTAGACTCAAGGGAAGTTTCACTTCAGCAACTGCATTGTTCTAAAATGCCTCGAGGGAAATTTCTTTTTTATTCCTGATTGAAGAAAAAAGAACCACATCAACAGATGCTGATATTAAGAGTAACATACTCCTTGCTATCACACACCAATGAAACATTGAATATATTACAACTTTTGAGAAGTCTTGCAGCTATGTTACAATAAATAAGCAAGAAATCAGCATACAAACCAACAAACATTATTTGTGTTGACCTTGCATATAAAGCATGAGAAGAAAGTAAAATAAGAAGCACCAAAACTTAAACAGTCACATATAAAAATAGGGCTGGATGGTGCAAGCCACTTCATGAACCAAATCAAAATGTCCCAAAGAACAAACATGAGCTGTAACCATAGCAGGATGCACCAGAGACAAGCACAACATTGTCTTCTATCAAAGCCATTTATAATACCTAATTTAACAAGCTAACAAAATATGATGGCAAAACCCCATTTGGCTATTGGAAGACTAATGCATATTGAAGCTACCGAAACAACCAAAAACACTTATAACTCCTACATCAGTCCTTCATCAATCCACACTTAAATATTACAATTATCAGAAAGAGAAAGACAGAACAATTTTAAGATCAATCGGAACTGCTTTTATTCTTCTCTCTTCAATTTATATAAATCTAGTTTAACCCATTGCCGTTCATGCGGGAATCCTCACTCCTCGTTCATGACAGGTCTGCATAGTTTCCGCTCCACTACTCCATTCCCCTCTGTTCATATGCACTTTCTTTTCTTTATTTCCTTGTCCAAACAGTCCTTACATATGTGCTTCTGAGAACAGATTGATATTCAGTGAATCAGTATAATACCACCATTCACCTCTGTGTTATATCACATCCAAATGCAGTAGCTCCATCCAAACTGTTGAGAATCTAAAACATTTGAAAAATAAATGTGCACTGCTTTCAACAGCCCCACTCCCACAAACACATAAGTTCATGTCTTGTGGAAAGCTCCCCTCTTCGCTAGATTGTCTTCTGTTTTTTGTTTTGTTGTTAACCTATTTTGAAACAACTTCCACACCATCACAGATGTTTTGGGAGGAACAAGTTTGTTACAAACAACTTATACTTCACCAATGAAACCCTCTTCTTTTATCCCTCTGGCATGAAACTAATAACTCATTCCCCAAATGAAAAAGTTCCCTTTTTCAGTTCCAATTCCAACTCCACTCTTCCCACCAATGAAACTCTCTTCTTATATTTAATACTACAATGCATCCCTCCCCTGCTTTGTAATGTTAATATTTTGGATTATAGGCTGCCTATAATCCTTTATTAACTGTAAATACAATACTAGTATTTCATTTAAGAAATTAATTTCTGGTCAAATTTAGCTAAGACACAGTCCTGTAAGTCAAGGTCAGATACAACGATATATAGGTCCTGCCATATAGGGGTGTGCAAAAAATAAGGTTAACCATAACCAAAGTACTAACCAAACCAAATCCAATTTTAATAACCAAATCCATTTTATAAGAAAATCACACCAATCCAATAAAAAAAAACCAATTGTAAACCATATCCATTTTTTTATAATTGGTTTGTAAACCATATCCATTTTTTTAAATTTTTTGATTTCAAATAAAAGAAAGTTTCCGCTTTTTTGTCCAGCACAGATACATGATAACAACATGTAATAATCATTTGACAGTCAAAACAAACATTAATACACTGTCAATTGACAGATAAACATGGATTCCTTTGAGAATAAAACTACTCTGTTTAATCTTTGTCCATGCTTATGTAAAAGAATAAAGAAGGCACATGGAAAAAATAAGACAATAACTTACAATTGCACCCTCTGTCTGACCATATGTTTATGTATCAAATCAAAATTTAGCATACAATTACTGATAAAATGGATCAACATGGATATGAAGTCATAAACAAGTAAAACTACAAATAGGTAAGCAAGTGCTAGATCAATTTCCGTTAGCTTGTGAACTGAGACAAAGTTCAAATTCAAAGCACCAAATCTAGCAGTTGCATTGCAGAAGCTAATTAAATAATAAGATAGTGTAACTACTACTTACATGGAACATGATTAACCGTAAGTTTACACGTTGCAGAGGCCCTTGGGAATGAGGATAATATTTTTTCAATTTCAGGCTGTCCACTGTTCTTGATTTTCATGGTTTGTAGAACCTGTGCATTCTTTAAAATATACCTTACTAGCATAAGGTCACCATGTAAACCTAAGAAGCTCAACAAATTGCATGTTCTAAGGTGTAATGAAAGGCATTGCGGAACAACATCTGGGAATACCCAATATAATTTGTCATCTTTACGAGCACATACTTTCTTGTCTACGTATATCTATTAATAATGCACACAAAATAAAAAAAACATAAGTGTGTTAGAAGTCCCAAACACACTGGGATGTGTTAGATCCAACACAAATTCTAAGAGTATGGTATAAAAAGATAGATTAAATAATATCCGTAACAAACCTCGTCAAGGTCGAACCTTTGAAGCTTTGGACAGTGGCTGAGAACATCAACTAAGAATTCCTTACAATAATCAGATTCATAACAAGTAAGCTTGAGTTGGGTCAAATTATGAAAAGTAGGAATGAAATCATCATGGTAATACCCCTGGTTCAAATAAGTAGAAAGTTAAATTGTTAGAAAGCAAAACACATATCAAGCACATTTTTCTTTTCCATTCCATCAACAGAAAGTATGATAAACAAACCTGATGAAATTCACAGCGCAGAGATTGTACATTGTAAACTGCTTTCAAAGGAAAATAATAATTACAACAATCAATATCGGCTCGGGCCAAGTTAGTTAAGAAAGAACCTTTCCAGTTGTTACTAATTAAAGACTCATCTTCAAAGGACTCGTCAGAAATGGCCACATTAAGTGTGAATAAATCCTCAAGAATTGGACATCCAGTTAGAAACAACTCAAAATCTCGAAGTCCAGGCAAATTAATAGATTCCAAATGAAGGGTTTTGAGAGAAGGAAGTAGAACAGAAGATAAACCCTGTTCCAGGTCGAAACCATTAAGCTTGAGAACCACAAGGGTTTTGCAGGAGAGAATGGTGATGGGCAAATTGGCCCAACCCATTGAGCTCACTTGGAGATAAAGGTATTCAACACCGTGTTGTACCGCAAAGTTGAGCCAGTTGGCGATACTCTTCGTGGGACACTGAACAGGATGACAATAGATAACACGAAGGTGGAAAGTGTTAATGGGTAGTGCGGCATCTCGGGAGAGTAAAACGGAGTATACAAAATCGTTAAAGTCGACATTGGTGATTTGGTTTGTAACTGTGGTGTTGAAGGACATAGAGGTAACTGAACGCCAGAGAGGGTTCCACCTTTTGGAAAGAATGCTTGTGGCAACTGATTGTTTGGTTTCCAGAAAAGAGAGAATGTGGCAGAGAATCACGTCCGGTAAAGTGCTTATAATATCCTCCTCCTCCGCCATTGAAATTAGAAGGACGAAAAAGCACTTATGAAATTGGTATTCGCAAAAGGATAGTGAGTAAGAGTGAAGGTGGAAGGATAGTACTCATTCGGTACTACAAATAAAGGATTTCTGGGTTGGCATATGCTTTGTTTAGCACACCATATTTCGAGCTTCTAAGCTAACTGCTTCCTATAAGCAGCTTATAAGCTCATATCATAAATAAAAAAAAGACCTATTTGATAAAGTTTTTTTTTTGGATAAGTTTTTAGTTTATTTTTATTTTTACTAGCTTTTAGTTTATAATTTTCAATTCAGTACTCCATCCGTTACAAAATATAAACAAAAATTGGTCAATAAAAGTGAATGTATTTGATCTAAATTTTAGACCAAATACATTCACTTTAAATTAACCAACTTTTGCTTATATTTTGTAATGGAGGGAATATGTCTGTTTGGTTCGGGGATTTTTTAGGGGAGGGGAGGGGAGGTGATATTTTAAATTTTTATGTTTGGTTCAACTTTTTAACGAGGGGAGGGAAGGAGATAAGTAATTTACTTTTTTACCTTTAATTTTATAAACTCAAAATAAAGATTAAATTATAATGAATATACTGTATAACCAAAAAAAAATCTTAATGAGTAGAAAATCTAATTTTTTTTTGTTGTAATGGATATATACACTTATACTTCTTTTGTTATTCTAATAATGCACAAATAATGGCAATGCCATTCAAGCTTACTCATGCACAAGTAGCAGGTTGGTATGGCTTCTCCATGTTCTTGATGTACATGAATTTAGTGTAGAGTTGAAGGATTAGTAGTTAAGAATTTATATTGAGAGGGGTTAATTTGCATGTAAATTTAATCTCTGTCTGTAACTAGGAGCATATAATCTGATTATGTGAGTTTCTCAAGTTGTATTCCAATCTTAAAAGAACAGTTTTGAAAGCATGATAAAGCTTAGGAATATAAAATTATTCACAGCAACTCAGTTTTTTTTTTCATAATGCAATTGATTTCACTACAACCGTTATATATTGGAAGATATATGGACATTATAATCGTAGTTTATCAGCCAACTTTATCCTAAGTCTAACAACCCTTCATATTATTATGAGATATGTATAAAAAATATACGATAGTTATCATGTTTGTTATTTTGTGTGTATACATAATAATTTAATTGTTATTTTGCTTATATCATATCTTTATTATATTTTATATTTTATTCTATCACTATCATATCATGTATACCAAATGGACCCTTAGGCTCCGTTTGGATTGATGGAATACAATGGAATGGAGCGGAGCGGAATGAAATATAATAATAATGTTCCAAATTAGAACATTATTATTATATTTCATTCCGCTCCGCTCCATTCCATTGTATTCCATCAATCCAAACGGAACCTTAAAGATTTGTGAGTAGTTTATCCAAAAACCAATAATAATTATCGACATAAGCAAATTTGTAAGTTAAATAAAAGTAAGTTTGTGGATATCAATTACAAATTTGCTCATGTGGCTAATTCTTATCTTTTGGACAATTCATCTACAATTTTTTTTAAAAATGAAGTAATTCATATGTCTCACATTTTCATTAAAAAAGTTTTTTTCGACAGTATTTTTATTTAGGGTCATGCTAAACAGTGTCCCGGGGCAATGGTTAAGTATACCAAAAAAGAAAATAAAAAAAAATTAAATATTGAGAAAACAATTTTTTACATTTTCAATGTATTGAATGCCCATATTTCAAGATAAATTTTCTATTTTAATATGCTTAACCATTGCCCCGGAGAATTGTTTAGCATTTTTCTTTTATTTAAAAAGTTAACGAGATTAACAAATGTAAAATAAAATAAACTTGAAGAATCAAAATAAAGTAATTTGTTTATAAGCTCAAAATAAAGTAATTGAAACTTGTGGAATCTTCTGAAAATTTAAATTTAAAATTAAATAATTTAAACTCGAAAGCCAATATAAATTGATTGTAAAATTTGGGGACCATAGATTGAAGATAAAAAGTACACAAATACTATTAAACAAGAACACTTAAACCCCCCAAATTCCAAAGGTTGAATGCTCGAGGATTCAAAAGTTGGACCATTCAATAACATACTACATTAAATACTTATAGAAGATAAAAATAAGAAGTGAAAAAGAAAAGCCACTATATATTGGCTTTTCTTTTTCACTTCTTATTTTTATATATATATATATATATATATATATATATAAAGACGTCTGATTTATCATTATGTACTCCCTCCGTCCCAATTTAATTAACACGGTTGACTGTTTCACGCATGCTGATGCATAACTTTGTGATTAATATTTTTAATTGTATAATTGTAAAAATTATAAAAATTTGATCTTTTGAAAATACTCATCTTTTGTTTATTAGTAGAAAAATAAGGTCAAAGCAACATATATGAATAGTGCACAACAGTCAACTGTGTCAATTAAATTGGGACGGAGGGAGTATAATGATGGAACCACACTATTGATCCTTACTACTCGTATTCTTCAACTGAGAGTCTTGGATGGCTTTGAGTCGTTCTATTCCAATGGCTGACAGAATCAGTGCATTGCCGGACTCCGTTATCTGCCACATTCTCTCATTTCTCCCAACCAAACAATCTGCAGCCACAAGCATCCTCTCCAAAAGATGGAACCCATTGTGGCTCTCAGTTCTAGCTCTTGATTTCGACGACCAAAACTTTACAAATGTCAACACTTTCAAATGTTTTGTCTCCTCACACATTTCCAGGCGCAGATGGTGCGACAAAGCCTCGCCCATCCAATCGTTCCGCCTCAAACATGGATTCAGTCCAGTTGATATTATTCGCCGTGTTGCAGAATGTGGACTTCAGAATCTCAACCTTGAGATAACATACGATATGGATAATTGCTCGTCAGTTTTCTTTCTTTTTAGTTGCAGTAACCTCACTGTTCTTAAGTTGAAGAGACTAAGTCTAAAAGTAGTTGATTATCTTGATATCAATCTTCCCTTACTCAAAACTCTTCATTTGGAGAAACTCACTATATTCGGTCCCGGATCTCTTAAGAGGCTTCTCTATATGTGTCCCAACTTAGAGGATTTACTACTGAATGATTTACGCTTATCTTCTTTTAAGTTTGGAGGAGAGTTTAACTGCTTACACAAATTGGTTAGAGCAACGATATTTAATGAACCAATGTGGAACATTCAATTTGAGTCAATGCAAAATTTCTATGCGTAAAGCTGGTATGACTATGAATACAATGACTGCCTAACATATTGTTCAAAATATTGAGTTGATTGATTTCTAATATTTGTTTTTGTTAGAAGTCATACATTGACTAGAGATATGGCAAAGATAGCCTTTATAAGTGTAGTGCAAACCTCAACTCTCAAGCTAGCTTTTGTGGTTGAGTATAGGCCCTCACAAATTCTAATAGTTTTGCAACTTTTGCAGCATTATGCATATTTATATATCAAGTTCCTGCCTTTATTAATTTGACCTACATGGAGATAATATTTGAATTGTCTTTAGATTGGCCTGAGAAATGGACGTGGTTGGTCGAAGCGCTACAACATTGTCCTAAACTTCAAAATCTTGTCATTTCTTTTGAATATATTGAGAGGGTTATCATGGATGAGGTTTTATCCTAAACTTCAAAATCTTATCATTCATAAAGACATACCTGTTATATTAATGGATGATACTTCTATTATTTTTAATACTGTTTCTAAGATCAAATTGTTTCTTGTTGACATGCAGAATTATAGTTATCTATTTGCAATTAGAGATATTAATTGGATGGCACCACCAATTATTCCGGAATGTCTTTCATCTCAACTCAGAACATGCTCGCTTAAAAATTACTATGGCATGAATTGTGAGCTTCAATTTGCAGAATATATTATGCAGAATTCAAATGTATTGAAGACAATGAGAATTAAGAGTATCAACTCACTGGATATAAATGTAAAGCATCAAATGTTAAGGCGACTATCTATATGTCCAAGGGTTTCTGCAACATGTAAACTTTTATTTGATTGATAACAGTTAGGGAATGTCTTCAATAGTTCCTATGTTTCTGCCTTTTGTATTAGATTTTGCATTTGGAATAGTTGTGTATCTCGTGTCCGAAGTAGTAACAATCTTGCAAGTTGTAGCTCTATATTTTTCTTGCTATTATTGAAAACTTCGGGAAGTGTCTTGAATGTAACTTGTAAGACTCATTGAACCATAATAATGACATAGAGATATAATTATGTTTTCCTTATAAACTAGTGTGAAAATCTATATCTATGAACAAGGTTTTAAGGTTTTAATTTGCCATCTTGATTACATTTACATTACAATCTTTGATATTACAGAGAATTGTAGTCAAATGTGCTTGATGCAGCTTCAATCTTGATCGTGTTGCAGTTGCGAAGACATAGAAACTTTGATTGCAGTGAGGATCTTTTTTTAAACTTTGCCTATGTGACAAAATATGCAAGCTAGAATCTTGGAGCCAAAATCAAAATGACTATTTATGTTGTGTTACATGGAATAAACTATAGAATTACACTAAGATTTCCCTCTTGCAAGAGAAAGTACTATGCTTTCTTTATTATTAATTCATAAAAACAGATTACCATATCTTCTCATATTGTGGTCCAATGTTTCTGCATAATTCATGCCCTTTGGTCATCTGCATTATCCATGATATTGCAATCAAATACATGGCTATATATAACATTAATGATCAACTCCAAAACCCTTAATTTATTTGGATATTAGTAATTAAGTGATAGGACTGAATGAGAATCTGATGTTAACTTACTTTTGCGTCTTGTGGATCTATCTGCTATATTTTATAACAGTAACACTAATAAATATCAATCTGCTTCTTTTGTTTTTTTGGTCAAATAGTGTGACCAGACTCGGACACCTTAAGCATGAAAAACTGGAGAATTTTGTGTTCAAACCCAGAGCCATGTATATCAAATGTTCTTGCAGCTATCATGGTAAGGCCATTCAAGCTTACTCGTGCACAAGTAGCAAGTCTGTATGATTTCTTCAACAAGTTTTTGATGTACATGAATTTAGTATAGAGTTGAAGGTTATAGTAAATCTAGTGAAATGAAATTAGTAGTTAAAAATAAAATTGGAAGGGGTTAATTTGCATGTAAACTTAAACTCTGTCTGTAAATAGGAACATATAATCTGATTATTTGAGTTTCTTAAGTTGTATTCCAATCTTAAAAGAACAGTTTTGAAAGCATGATAAATGCTTAGGAATGTATAATTATTCATTGCAAACTCTGTTTTTTTTCACAATGCAATTGGTTTCACTACAACTCAAAACTCAAAAGCAGTAATCTATGGTTTTGAATTATGTGGTTTTTATATATTGGAAGATTCAATTGCAAATATGTTGAAAGATAAGATATATGGACCTTATAATAATAGTACTAGTAGTTTATCAGCCAACTCTATCCTAAGTCTAAGAACCCTTACTGGGAAGATAAACCATATTGCATTACATGTAAAAACCAAATATAAATAAAATAATTTAGAAACAACAAGAATCATTCAAAACAAATTTGGCATGTAGCTGAGCTCTTTGGAAAGGAGAATAGTTCTTGTTGTAATTCAAGCTTCGTATCCGGATCCATGAAAGACTCACAACTAATTGCTATCCTCTGTAAAGATTTTGAATTTAACATAATATATTGAAGAAATTTCATCCCATACTCTTCTCCAATAAATTTTTTAATAATGCACTTTTGTAACTTCAAAGAAATGCATTCAGGCAAATCACTTGGCCCCGAAATATGATGATAATTAGATGGATAATATGGAGGCGTGTCAAGGTCAAAATTTTGAAGCTTGGGACATTTCTTCAACACATCAAAAAACAAATGCCAATCAACATATGTATAATAGATGAGCTGCACATGAGTTAAATTGGAAAATACAGGAATGTTGTCGAAAACCTGCAAAAGTCACAAATAAAATGATAATACATATAGGTGAGTATGGTGAGTGGTGACGAACGTTATAATGTTGAATTTGAACAAAATAAGCACTAATGTTACCTCTACCAAGCGAAGAGATTCAACGATGCAAAAGGGTTCCAAAGGCAAATGAGTGATGGGCGTGTCTGAAATGTTTGCCCTCACCAATTTTGGTAACCTTTTATGAAGTTGATCAGGGCAATCGGACATGCTCGCAATACTTATATTTTCTACTTCAACATCTTCAAGAATTGGACAACCGGTAAGAAATTTGAAAATAAACCAACGTTCATCAAAATGAACACAATTTAAATGTAAACTTTTCAGGAAGGGAAAATCAACATCAGAAAAAGTGAACATGTTTAAGTATTTCAATTTGAGAACCACAAGGTTTCTTAAACTAAAAATGCAACTAGGAAAATAATCGGCAAGGTCCAATTGGATTTCAAGATGCTCCAACTTATGTTCGGCTAAACCGGTTAACCACATCTCAAAATCATATTTCATTGTCCCATCGACAAAAGTCTCTTCACATACGAGGCGGAAGTTTTTGATGGGTTGGTGGTACACACTTCTTTTGAAAATGGCTGCAAATGCAAATTTTGGAAAGAGTGACATGGGTTTGCCACTTTTTATGAATCGTTGTTCATCAAGGTCGAGATTGGGAACTGATAGCCATAGTAAGGTCCATCTCTTTGAAAGAAAACTTGTTGTAAAAGCATCTTCGGTTGGTAGAAATGACAAAATGTGACATAAAATTTCATTTGGCAAGGAGCTGATTCGATCATCATCCATATCTGCATTTCAAAAATTCTGAATATCAATTAAAAGAAATGCAAAAACATTTTCTAACTGGAGGAAGAATATTTGCTTATATTTAAAATCGGAGGGAGTACTACCTTTAGATTGCTGCAGAATTTCAATTCCCAATAGAACATCAAAACATAGTTGAGAATGATTACATTACTAAAATCAATTCATTTCATATTGTCAAAACTTTCATATCATTGTTACTGTAAATAAGTTCATTCATAGTCCCACAACCAACTTGTATAAAATTACAAATAAAATAATGAAACTAAAATCACATCTTTATTATTCAGAAGTAAATAAAATAATGAAACTAAATTTGTAAGCTAACCCTAGCTTATCCTTTAAACTCTCAAGTGAATACATAAGTAATCAATTAATCTTTCATTTCTTTAGATAATTACATATCAAAAAGTGAAAATTGGGTAAACAGAACATTCAATATATACTAACAAGAGGATAATCATGATCTTGATGATTGTTTCTGAAATGAAGTTGGTATTTAAAATCCCCTAAATCCTATACGTGCACTTCATTCACATAAGACTAATAATTTAGATTCTATTACACTAACTAACAAAGAATGAAATCCCTTGAATCAAGAACTCACCTTTGTGTTTTTGAAAGCAATTCTTGATAGGAAGATGAAAAAAAGACAAATCTCTAGCACTGAAGAGCTTTTACACTCCTTGGATCAGAACCAGCAAAAGAGAAACACTCTTTAAAAGAAAACACACACTTATTTTTGATTACTATTTGCTTGAATGCCAAAGTACATTGTGAAGCTCCTATTTATAGGAGGAGAGGAGCTAAAATGAGTGCAATACATGAAGACAAGTGGTAGAAGAGTTACATGCAAGATGACAAGTGTCCTTAATGAAAGTTACAAGTGTGCTTATTAGAAGTAACTAGAAACATGCATATGGATTTCTAGAATGTGGTCTTGGGCCAAATATATGGGCTAAGTTTGCTAAGCTTTTGGACCTTAATCATTCTCCCCAGGTTGGAAAAGACTCGTCCTCGAGTCGAGTTCTGCTTCATCATCAAAATAAGGTGAAAGGTCAGCTACATTGAAAGTGGCAGAAACTCCGTATGTTCCTGGAAGTTCAACCTTGTAAGCGTTGTCGTTGATCTTTTGCACAATTTTGAACGGACCATCAGCTCTGGGAGATAACTTGGATTTAGTCTGAGTAGGAAATCTTTCTTTTCGCAAGTGTATCCATACTAAGTCTCCTTCCTTGAAAGTATGTGATCTTCTGTGCTTGTCTCGTTGGGCTTTGTACTTGGAATTCTGTTTTTGGATGTTCTCGCGGACCTTCTCATGCAACTTCTTAATTTCTTTTGCTCTTTGTTCAGCGTCAACACTGCAAGGCTTAATGTTCGACGACGGAGTCAAGTCTAGCAGACTGAGGGGACGTGTGCCATATACTACTTCAAAGGGGCATTTTCCGGTAGATTGATTGGTTGAATTGTTGTAGGCAAACTCGATTTGTGCAAGAATGAGATCCCATTGTTTCAAATTCTTTCCAATAAAGCTCCGAAGAAGATTTCCCAAAAGCCTGTTGATTGCCTCTGTTTGACCATCTGTTTGGGGGTGACTTGCACTACTGAATTGCAGCTTAGTTCCCATTTTTCTCCATAGAGTCCTCCAAAAATGGCTTAAGAATTTGACATCTCGATCTGAAGTAATGCTTTTTGGTATTCCGTGAAGACGTACAATCTCCTTGAAATACAACTCGGCAACTTGAACAGCTTCGTTGGTCTTCTGACAAGGAATGAAGTGAGCCATCTTTGAGAATCTGTCGACAACAACCATTATAGAGTCCTAAACTCACATTCTGCCTTTATCCACTTCGTCAACTCCGTGTTATTCTCCCGACATCCTGATTTTCCCATTAAAACTTTCCACCTTCAAGTTACATATGATTATCGTCAAGTGTTCCCAAGTAAGAATATCACCAATTGGGTTAACTTTGTGGTTCAACGCGATGTTGAGTGCCTTGATCTCGATTTGATCTCATATTGTTTCGCCAAATTGCCCATCACCGTTCTCACTTGCAAAACCCTTGTGGTTCTCAAGCTTTCCCTTTTTCGTGTGGAAAAAGGTTTTTATGATATTCTACTTCCTTCTCTCAAAACCTGTCATCTGGACTATGTCCGGTTCCCAAAATTTAGAGATTTTATTATGTTTTTAGCTGGATGTCCAATACTTCAATATTTATACACATATCACGTTTATTTTGATCCTACGGAGTCTTTTACTTGTATCGAGTGGAAGAGTTTGTTATCAACTAATTTGATTCGAGCCGACATTGATTGCTATCATTTTTATTTTCCTGTGAAAGCGGTTCACAATGTACAATCTCTGGTCTTTGGCTATCGTCAGGTTTGTTTCCAGTAATTACTAATGATGGAATGGAAAAGGAAAAAATGCGGTTCAATGTATTTTGTTTTCCTTATTTATTTTGTATGCGAATTATATATCCCGATTTCTAACAATGAAACATTTTATTTATTTGAACCAGAAGTATTACCACAATGATTTGATTCCTACTTTTCATAATTTGACTCAACTTGAGCTATCTTGTTATGATTATAGTAAGGAACTCTTACTTGATGTTCTCAACCATTGTCCTAAGCTTCAAAGGCTCGATCTTGATGATGAGGTTTGTTAAGGAATTTACTTAATCTATATCTTTTCATACTATAATCTTAGAATTTGGGTTGAATATAACTCATCTAGTGTGGGACCTCTAACACAAACCTTTATGTTTTCTTATTTTATGACAAAGCAAACGGGGTATCGTGACAAGGAAGTATGCGCTAGAAAAAATAACAAAACAAGTTGGGTATTCCCAGATGTTGTTCCGCAATGCCATTTATTACACCTTAGAGCATGTAATCTGTTCCACTTCTTAGGCCTACATGGTGAGCTTATGCTAGCAAGTTATATTTTGAAGAATGCAAAGGTTTTACAAACCATGAAAATCTGGAACAATGGACAACCTGGAATAAAAAAAATATTATCCACAGCCCCAATGGCCTCTTCAATGTGTAAACTTATAGTTTATAATGATTCATGATCCATGTAATTAGTAGTTATTCTGTCATTCTTGTCATTTAATTAGCTAATTAGCTTTTGTCCTGCAATAGCTAGATTTCATGATTTGAACTAGAACTTTGATGGTCATTAACTTTGTCTTTGGTGCATAAGTTTAGGAAAATTATTCCTTATATGATTTAGTACTTGATTGCCCTTTTTTTCTTTTCTTCTATGACTTCATATCCACGTTAATCCATTTTGTAAGTAATTGTATGCTAAATTCTGATTTGATGCATAAACATATGGTAGGAAGCCTTCCAATAAAGAGGGATATCCTTTGTGCAGAATTTTTTTGTCCATATTCTACTAAGTTTTAATAATACACTTCTATTTATAGTACTGCTTTCTGTCATAGCATACTCATCTACAGATCTAATTAATGGATTGTATTATTAGCAACATAATTAGTGATACAAATATTCTGGTCTTTGATCAAGATATTCTATCAGTCAATGCCTCGCTACTTACTAAATTTTAGAGAGCTACTGTTCTGGATACACCAAAATAATCTCAAATCATTTGACAATTGAGGTTAAAAGTAGTTTATATACAACCTCAGTCATTCCATTTATCCACCTTAAATTTCTAGCCACTTACATGACCAAAAAAAATACTATTTTTTTCTTGAATAAAAAAAAAAATACTATTAAACTACCAAATATCTATATTGTTATTTTTTCCTTCAAAAAAATCTACATAGTTATTAGAAAAAGGACATGGTAAAGTGTTTTTTTTTTTGTTGTTGGAATGGTAAAGTGACTTTTAAATAGGATTTTTATAGTTAAACTAGCCGCTTGTGTAATTGATATTATTTTTTTTTTATTTGCTGTGATCGAAATTCTCTATTGTGCAAATATAAATAATTACTTAACCTCCTTTTTTATTGGACTTAGTTAATTAATAACTACTTAACATCTTTTTTTGTTGTGGCTAGTTATTAAGAAGAAAAAAAATATTTTTTTTTTACTATAAAACAACTGAAAACATACTTTTATGTGGAAGTTGTGCTTAGTTATTAAGAGAAAAAAAAATTATTTACTAAAAAAAACTGAAAATCTATTTTTATGTGGAAGTTATTTTTCAACATATACAAATATTTAGTTTTTTTTTTGTAGTTTTTTTTAAGGGTAAAATAGGTATAATGAAAAAGTCATCCAAAAAATTTGTATCATTTTTATATCTAGTAATAGAAAAAAAAAATTATTTACTAAAAAAAAAACTGAAAATCTATTTTTATGTGGAAGTTATTTTTCAACATATACAAATATTTAGTTTTTTTTAGTAGTTTTTTTTAAGAGTAAAATAGGTATAATGAAAAAGTCATCCCAAAAATTTGTATCATTTTTATATATAGTATAATAGTATATATAGTATAATAGATAATAATTGTATTTCTTTTGCTTTGTTTGTTCTGCATTTTTTTAAGGTTTTAAACTTATAAATTGATAATAAAATAATTTCATAAAACAAATATTCTAAAGCTCTGTTTGGTAAACCAAATAAGCTAGCTTATAGAATATAGCTTTTAGCTTATAAGCTAAAAGCAATGTTTGGTAACAGTTTTTACAAAAGAGCTTATAGCTTATTTTACTAGCTTATAGCTTATTTTTCAAATGCTATTTCAAGTAGCTTATGAGCTTATAACTTATATCTTATTATCTTTTCTTCCAATTTTACCCCTGTCATCTTACTTGAAAAAAATTAAATATTAATTAAACATATCTTTCTTATGTCATTTCATACTTATAAGCTAGTCCAACCGCTAATTTTACCAAACACTAAAAATTCAATCAGCTAGCTTATCCGCTATAAGCTAAAAACTAACTTATAAGCTATCCGCTATAAGCTCATCCGCTATAAGCTAACTTATCAGCTATCCGCTATTTTTTACCAAACACAGCCTAATTCTAATTCTAATTCTAATTTAAATTGTCACCGAATTATGGATTATCAGAATTGCTGTTTTTAAACCCGGAAAGGATCCATAAATATCAAAGGATTCACTTTTTTCGTGTCTGTCAGTCTGTCACCTCTTCTCCTATAGTTTCCGATCACAGGTGTTTAAATTTCTAAAGTGCCTCTTCAAATCTTCTTCCTTCCAATTTCAATGACAGAGGAAGATATAATAAGCACTTTACCAGACGAGATTCTCTGCCACATTCTTTCTTTTCTCGAGACCGAACAATCCGTCGCCACAACCATTCTTTCTAAGAGGTGGAACCATCTCTGGCGTTCAGTTTCCACTCTCTGCTTCAAAACAATATTTACAAACAAAGACTTCAATTTTGACTTTAACGATTTCGTATACTCCGTTTTACTCTCCCGAGATGCCGCATTTCCCATTAAAACTTTCCACCTTACATACAATCATCCTGTTCAGTGTCCCATTAAGATTAAGAGTATCACAAAATGGCTCAACTTTGTACTACAACACGGTGTTCAATATCTTTATCTTCATGTGAACTCAATTGGTTGGACCCATTTGCCCATCGGTGTTCTCACCTGCAAAACCATTGTCGTTCTCAAGATTGGTTGTTTCAATATGAGACACGGTTTATCTTCAGTTCTACTTCCTTCTCTCAAAACCCTTCATTTGAAGTTTAGTTCATTCCCTAAACTTTCGGATTTTATGTTGTTTCTAGCTGGATGTCCAATTCTTGAGGATTTACTCACACTTTGTTTGTACTTTGATTCTAAAGAGTCTTTAACTTTGTACCGAGTCGAAGAGTTCTTTGTTAAGTAACTTGGCCAAGAGCTGATATTGATTGCTTTTATTGTTATTTTCCTTTGAAAACACTTCACAATGTACAATCTTTGCGCTTTAGATTTTATCAGGTTTGTTATATGATACTTTCTGATGATGGAATGGAAAAAAAAAAAGTGATTTATATGTATTTTGCTTTCGAACAATTTACCTTTCAACTTTTTTGAACCAGGGGTATTACCATGATGATATGATTCCTACTTTTCATAATTTGATCCAACTGAACCTCTTGTATTGTAATTATAGTTGGCAATTCTTATTAGAAGTTCTCAACAACTGCCCTAAACTTCAAGAGCTTGTCCTTGATCAGGTTTGTTAAGGATCTTATCTAATTTATCTTTTCATACCATACTCTTGAAATTTGGATTGGACATAACTCAACCTTACAAAATTTGCATGTGGGCTGATAACTTTCGTCGTATCATCTTGTGTGGGTTGGACATAACTCAAACTTTAGTTTTTTTGTTGTTGTTAATTTTAACGTGCATTATTAATAGGATGGCGTAGACAGATGCACTATAAAAGAAGACAAAGAAAATTGGGTAGACCCAAATGTTGTTCCGCAATGCCTTTCATTACACCTTAGAACTTGCAAAATTTTCAACTTCTTTGGCCTACAAGGTGAGCTTATGCTAGCAAGTTCTATTTTGAAGAATGCAAGTGTTTTACAAACCATGAAAATCTGGAACAATGGAAAGCCTGGAATAAAAAGAATATTATCTGCACTTCCAATGGCTTCTTCAATGTGTAAACTTACAGTTTATAATGATTCATGATCCATGTAATTAGTAGTTATTCTGTCATTCTTGTCATTTAATTAGCTAATTAGATTCTGTCATGCAATTGCTAGATTTCGTGATTTGAACTAGAACTTTGATGGCCATTAACGTTGTCTTTGGTGCATAAGTTTAGGAAAATTGTTCCTTATATGATTTAGCACTTGCTTGCCTATTTTTAATTTTCTATGACTTCATTTCAACTTTAATCCATTTTGTATGCTAAATTCTGATTTGATGCATGAACATATGGTAGGAGAGTACTGCAATTGTTCGGATTTGAAGACTTCTTTATCCATGTAGTTAACCATGACTTACATGACTGTGTCTTAGCCAAATTTGACCAGAAATTAACATTAAAAAAGCATGAGCTTAAGTGTATTAACATGAAAAAGCACAGGTGGGACACATTGTTTTGGAAATAATCATGGGTTGGTGAAGTTGTAGTATTAATAGATAAGTTTGAGAGATTAATTGAAACTGAAGAAGGAAACTTTTTCATGCCAGAGAGTGATAATGGAAGAGGGTTTCAAGGGGGGCTGAATTCGATAATGTGGAACCTTTTTAGAATAAGTTGTCGATAATGTGGAACCAGAGAGTGATAATGGAAATAATCATGGGTTGGTGAAGTTTGAGAGATTAATTGAAAGGTAAATGCTAACTAGTGCCCCCGGGCACTAGTTAAGGAACCAAATATGGTAAATTGATCTTGGAACTTGTGTAATTGATCTTTTAAAGAGACAAATAACACTATTTTCAATACAAAAGTTGTTTGTTTTAGTATCCTTAACTTGTTTTAGTATCTTTAACTAGTTAGGATGACCCTAATTGAAAAAATGTAGGACTAGAAACATAAGTAACCGGTCCACTTAAGCTTTCCATCTAACAAAACTAATAGAGGGGCTAAATTTGGTAATTGAAGTAAACTATAGGGTTTTTATAAACATTTTTTAAAACGTAGGAACTATTATTAAAAAACAAGCAAAATGTAGGGACTAAAAATATGTTTAACTTATAAAAATTAACCCATAAGTGTTGGGTACCAGAGTAACAAAAATAATTATACACAGCGTAAATAAGAGACGAGAAAATAGGAACTGAACACACAATATTTACGTGGAAACCCCTCAACAAATAATTGGAGAAAACCACGGGGCAAAATAGAGAACTTTCACTAAGTGGAAGAAATTACAAGGCCTCTCTCTAAATACAAGGAGAGTACAATTACACCCTCTCTTAAATATAGGAGAATACTAACACTAGGAGAAACCTTATATGAGAAACTATATTTCCTCTCTATATTTTTCCTCTCACTCTCAACAATGACAAACACTTGTTGTTGTGTTACTTTGATTTGGGATGATTAAAAGCATTGCAATGGATGGGTATTTATAGGAGCAAGAATCCATGTTGTTGCTGTGCTTTTTACGGTGCCATGTAAAACCACAAAATGTGTTCATACATTTTGTCAAAATTTACTACTATGAACCATGAATATTCAACAAAAGTGTGCTTTACACTTTTCACCATGTTCACAATATATTTTTCACATGTTCACAATCTCCCACTTAAAGCCACTTTTGTAAGCTTTCAAAATCTCTCTACCTTGCCGATTCCCTGTTGCTACGTTTCCGATAGGCCACACGAGGATCTACACCATATAAACTTGTCAGCATTGATTGGTTTTGTCATAGCATCTGCTAGGTTATCATTGGTGTGAATGTTTTGCATATCCACACTTCCTTCTTCCACTACTTCTCGAACAAAGTGATATTGAACGCCTATGTGCTTCGTCCTGGAATGAAAGGCTGGATTTCTTGCAATATGCAAGGCACTCTGACTGTCACAATACACAGTAATCTTTTGCTGCTTGTGCCCGAGTTCCTCCATTAACCTTTGTATCCAAATAGCTTCCTTGCATGCCTGGGTAGCTGCCATGTACTCAGCTTCTGTCGTGGACAGAGCTACAACAGTTTGTAACTTGGATAACCAACTTACCGCTCCTCCTACAAGTGTGAACACATAACCAGTAGTAGATTTTCTCTTATCATGATCGCCTGCAAAATATGAATCAACATAACCCCTGACAGTTAACTCCGATCCTCCGAAACATATTGCAACACCTGAGGTTCCTTTAATGTATCTCAGGATTCTTTTAACAGCATTCCAATGCTCTTTGCCCGGATCCGCCATAAACCGACTAACCATTCCCACTGCTTGTGCAATGTCTGGTCTTGTACATATCATGGCATACATAAGACTTCCCACCGCCGATGCATACGGTACTCGAGACATTTCCATCCTCTCCGCTTCATTGCTAGGACTCATACCTGAGGATAATTTAAAATTCACAGGAAGAGGGGTAGATATTGGCTTACAATCTTGCATGTTGAAGAGGCGCAAGACTTTCCTTAGATAATTCTTTTGAGAAAGCCAAATCTTCCTGTCTTTTTTGTCTCGGTGAATTTGCATCCCTAAAATCTTGTTTGCTGGTCCCAAGTCTTTCATATCGAACTCCCTAGCCAATTGTGCCTTCAATTCTTGGACCCGATCTTTGTTGGGGCCTACCACCAACATGTCATCCACATACAACAGCAAAATGATGAAATCATTATCTCAAACCTTTTGTAGTACGTACAATGGTCTGAACTTAGTCTGTTGTAATCGAGGCTAATTATGAAAGAATCAAATCTCTTGTACCAATATCTGGGCGCCTGCTTTAGACCGTACAGAGATTTGGTCAACCTGCAAACCAAGTTTTCTTTTCCTTTTTTCTTTAAATCCTTCCGGTTGGAGCATATAAATTTCTTCTTCAAGTTCTCCATGAAGAAAAGCAGTCTTTACATCTAGCTGTTCAAGATGTAAATCAAATGCAGCACACATCGCCAACACTACTCTGATAGTAGTAAGTCTGACAACTGGCGAAAAAATCTCATTGAAGTCAATACCTTCTTTCTGAGCATATCCTTTGACCACCAATCTTGCATGATACCTTTCCACTTGATCATTGCCATCACGTTTTATCTTGTATACCCATTTGTTACCAATGGCTTTCCGACCCTTTGGAAGTTCAACAAGATCCCATGTCTTGTTTCTATGTAAGGCTTCAATTTCTTCATGCATTGCTGCCATCCATTGAGAAGCATCTGAACTGTTCAAAGCCTCTGGAAAGGTTGACGGTTCCCCTTCTTCATTTAGAAGACAATATGCATCATGGCTTGCCATAACATAATCTGAGTGCCAAGTTGGTTTCATCGTCTGACGTGTTGATCGACGAACATTTCCATCATTGACCTCATCTTGTACTTCGTGCACTGGTTCTGCTTCAGAAGAATCACTTTCTTTGGATTTTTCTTCCATATGCACTATAGCAGTCTCTTTGGAAGTGCTATCATTCTTCTGCTCACTTTGTAGTTCATTTTCTACAAAGACTACATCCCTGCTGATAACAACCTTGCGGGCAGTGGGATCCCACAGGCGATACCCCTTAACATTATCAGCATAACCCAAGAAGATACATTTTCTGGACTTTGAGTCCAACTTCGTTCTTTCTTGGGAGTTGTACATGACGTATACAGGACAACCAAACACATGTAGAGAAGAATAATCAACTGGCTTTCCTTTCCACACCTCCATCGGTGTCTTCAAATCAATCGCCGTTGATGGTGATCGATTTATTACATAGCAGGCAGTTTTAACTGCTTCTGCCCAGAAAGATTTGGCCATTCCCGCTGTTCTCAGCATAGCTCTTGTTCTATCTAGGACAGTTCTATTCATCCGCTCTGCTACACCATTCTGCTGAGGTGTATGTGCGACTGTGAATTGCCTTACAATACCCTCTTGTTTGCAAAATGCCAGAAAATTGCCATCTACATATTCTCCTCCATTGTCTGTCCTCAAGCACTTAATTTTCTTCCCAGTTTCAAGTTCTACTTGTGCTTTGAATTCCTTGAATACTAGAAACACATCAGACTTCTTCTTGATTGGGTACACCCATAATCTTCTGGAATAGTCATCAATAAATGAGACAAAATATTTTGCTCCTCCCAGAGATATTTCCGGTGACTCCCACACATTAGAATGAATCAAGTCTAGTATGTGTTTGCTTCTAGTAGTTACTCTCGCAAACTTCAATCTATGCTGCTTGCTTATCACACAGTGCTCACAAAATGGTAAATTTACTATCTTGAGCCCGTGAAGGAGATTTTGTTCCGCAAGGACTTTCAAGCCACGTTCCGACATATGGCCTAATCTGCGATGCCACATCATCGTTGTTTCTTCTTGGCTTACCGCTGCAACAGATGCATCTGCCTCTTGCAATGTATCTCCCAGAAGCATGTATAGATTACTTGTGATCTTTTCTGCTTTCATCACCACAAGATTGCCTTTCACTACTTTCAAGATGCCACTTTTAGTGTGGATCTTGCACCCGAGGTCATCCAATTGCCCAATGGACAATAAATTCTTCTTCAACCCATTCACATGGCGTACCCCTTGTATTTTTCGAACAGTACCATCATGCATCTTTAATCTGATAGTACCGATATCAACAATTTCTAAGGCATGGTTATTTCCCATGTACACAGATCCTTCCGAGATAGGCTCATAAGAGTAAAACCAATCTCGGTGTGGAGTCATGTGCCATGTTGCTCCTGAATCCATTATCCAGACATCATTGAGTCTTATCCCGCCTTTAGAACTAATTGCTGCTTCGCTATACAAGATGTCACCATCATCTGAATTACTTGCAACACATCCTTGAGATGTTGAAGCTTCAGAACTCTTCTCCTCAATCTTCTTATTATTCCGACACTCCTTCTTTAGGTGCCCTTTCATGCCAGAATTGTAGCATTTAAGGTTCTTCCATCTTCGAGATTTTGACCTACCATGATTTTGACTCCCACTGGGGCCACGTTCCGTTGATCTACCTCTCGTCATCGTCAAAGCCTCTGCTTGCTTTGAATTCTCTGACCTTTCTTCCTTGTTCTTACGCCTGGATTCTTCTTCAAGAATTGCTCCGGCGACATCATCAAAGTGAAGAGTATCAGCTATATTATTATTTGTAATGTTGATGATGAGTTGATCATACGAATCTGGTAAACTTTGAAGTAGAAGTTCCGCACGCTCATTTTCCGCTATTCTGAAATCTGAAGCTGTTAGCTGAGAAAATAGCGTATTCAGGGTGTTGATGTGATCCGTCATTGACGTGAATTCACTCATCCGAAGACTGTAGAGCCTTCTCTTTAAGAATATTCTGTTGTGAAGAGATTTGACCTCGTACAATTTTATTAGAGCATCCCAAATCTCCTTTGCTGTCTTCTTTTCAGCAATACTTGACAATACCGAGTCTGCCATTGCTAGGTGCAAATTGGCCACGGCACTGTCATCCATTTCTTTCCACTTTTCATCAGTGATATCTGCAGGTCTGCCATCTATTGCGTTTAGGCAATTATCTTTTCTCAAAATTGCCCTTATCTTCAATTTCCACAGGGAAAAATTTCTCCCATTAAACTTCTCTATCTCAAATTTCGCTGTCATGTTTTTTTTTCCTCAACTGGACGTACCGTGTACTAGAATAGTGACTGGAGTCCGTAAAAGATCACTAGGCAAGTTCCTAGACTTCACTTTTACACTACCACACTTTCTAGTTACAAGAATAATTCTCTTTTGATGTGGAAGATCAGCCTATGCCGCAACCACAGAGCATACGAGAATTTTCTTATCACCAGTACCTAACCAGTTTGTCGCAGCGGAACAACGACCTCAAACCAGCGGCTCTGATACCACTGTTGGGTACCAGAGTAACAAAAATAATTATACACAGCGTAAATAAGAGACGAGAAAATAGGAACTGAACACACAATATTTACGTGGAAACCCCTCAACAAATAAGGGGAGAAAACCACGGGGCAAAGTAGAGAACTTTCACTAAGTGGAAGAAATTACAAGGTCTCTCTCTAAATACAAGGAGAGTACAATTACACCCTCTCTTGAATATAGAAGAATACTAACACTAGGAGAAACTATATTTCCTCTCTATATTTTTCCTCTCACTCTCAACAATGACAAACACTTGTTGTTGTGTTACTTTGATTTGGGATGATTAAAAGCATTGCAATGGATGGGTATTTATAGGAGCAAGAATCCTTGTTGTTGCTGTGCTTTTTACGGTGCCATGTAAAACCACAAAATGTGTTCATACATTTTGTCAAAAGTTACTACTATGAACCATGAATATTCAACAAAAGTGTGCTTTACACTTTTCACCATGTTCACAATATATTTTTCACATGTTCACAATAAGATGATTAATAAATTGTTAAAAGATCAAGAAGAACGGTAAGAGGAAATACACATACATTTTAAGAGGATCTCAAAATATGTTAAAAATGTCATCCTAGCTTCTCAAGATAAGAAGATTCAAAAAAGAAGAAGGCCAAAAGGAATTTCGCATACATTTTATGAGAATCTCAAAATCTGCTCAATGTATCATCTACCAAAGCTTCACAAGATATGGAGATTCAAGAATGATCTACAAATCATTTCTAAAAGGGCTTAAGCAAAAGACGTAAGAGTTTCATTCAAGACTCAAGAGAATGATTATTGCACCTTCATAATTACATTCATGCATAAACTAAAACATCTCAAAGATGCTCAATGGAGTAGAAACAACGTGTGCAAACACCATAAGGAATTATGAGAAGTTGCATCAACAAAAGAGTTCAAGGGTAATTCATTTTGTCATTTATGTGAAATAATGGGTGTTAATGGGTTTGAGTCTCATCTAATGCAGTTTTTGTATTTTTATATTAAGGATCCAATTTTTAATCAACATTTTTCTCTTTTCAAAAATAAAAAACATATTAATTTTACTAAATTTGTTATCTTCCAAAAAGCTTCAATATACCAATTGTCGGTTGGTTCAGTGATCATTGACGCTGAACTTGGTAGGGAGCACCACGGTTCGATCCCTCACAACTACAATCGGGAGGGAGCTGGAACCACTTGATGGAAAAACTGACCCCCAAACCAGATTAAACTAGTTGTGAAAACTAAAAAAAAATTCCTCAATATTTAGTTTGCATGGAATTTCAAATATGTCGTCCGGCTCTGTTTATTGTTATAGAAACTAAAAAAAAAAAAAAAACTGTAAATAAAGAAACAAAAAATATTTATGGTGCCAAAAAATTTGTTTAACCTTAAAAATCTTAAATCCATAGTGAGAAAAGAAGTTATGGGTCATATAAGGGTCCGTTTGGATTAGTTTATTTTTAAGCTTATGTAATATAAATTATATTTTATGTTATTTTACAAGTTCAAATTAGTGAAAATTGTATTTTTATAAGCTATTTTATCATAAACTACATTGACAAATTTATAATAATACATAAAAATTGTATAAGTTATTTACATAAACTCAAAAATAAGTTAATCCAAACAGGCCTAAGGTCTGTTTAAAATAACTTATTTTTGAGTTTATGCAAAATAACTTATTCAAATAAATAAGTTTTTATGTTAATTAAGTTCTTACAAACAAAAACTGTATTTTTATAAGCTATTTTTTTTCATAAATTATTTTAATAAACTTATAAAAATATATTTATTTACATACGCCCTTTTGCATAAGATCAAAAATAAGTTATTCCAAATGGGTAAATAAACTCAAAACTTTTTTTTTTTTTTGTGTTGTTAAAACCCAAAACCTTTGTTTGTTAAGAAGTAAGGGTTCATCTATACTATAAGCCTACGAAACCCATTCTTTGCAACTAGAGGCACGAAACATAATTGATTATTTTTCTTGTCACCAAGTCTTAGAAAATCTCTGTAGAAGATTAAGCAATGGCTAAAGACAGGGCCGTCCCGATCAAATTGGAGGCCCGGCTCTAATATTAATAATAAACCTTAATTAAAAATACATTTTTTTTAAAAAATATTCTCTATTTAAATTTAAATTATAAATCAATCAATAGTATAAAAAATAGTTATTCATATAAATAACAAAAAAATGTCACATTTCAATCAATAAATCAAATGTAACTTCAATTTAATATTATTATCAACCTTCTAACTAGCACTTGAAAAGGGTTATCCTTCTTCTTGTTGGTATTGCTCAAATATATTTTACCATAATTCATTGTTCTTAAAAATTAGAGGGATAAAAAAAATTAATCTCTCAAAATATATACTTATAAGTTATATTCAAGTAGACAATAAGCTCTAGTTAATAACAAATTGTTTAAGAGAACCTAGATTCACATTTTAGTTGTAATAATTACTAGTGACGTTTTACTTACTTTCTATTAGAACTTTAAATGACCATGTCTTTTTCTCCAATTCTCTAAAAAATGGAGGGTTAGAAAAAAAGGAAAATCAAGTGAGAATTTTGTTTATGAGAGGATTAACCGATTAATAAGTAGTATATAAAAGCTTAAGTGAAGTGTGTACACCATATATCAATAAGGGCCACATTTCATATACTTTTTTTATGTAATATACTTTTCTTTTTGTAACATCTTAACATTAATTACTACATTTTTTAATGCCCATATTTTTCTTGCCTATATACAGCTATACATACTTGGATGCATCATGCATGACTTCCTTTTGTTTTATGTTAATAAAACAGATTGTGGAATGTGGATTGTAACCTATTGTATTGTATGCACCATACATTGAGAAATTGAGGCCTCTGTAAATGTGTGGCCCTGATATAAAGAGCTGGCTGCACTGCCACTTAGCCGGCCTTGGCTAAAGATATAATAAGCACTTTACCAGACGAGATTCTCTGCCACATCCTTTCTTTCCTCCAAACCAAAGAAGCTGGTGCCACAACCATTCTTTCCAAGAGGTGGAAACATCTCTGGCGTTCAGTTACCACTCTGCACATTGATTATACGGGTGTTGATCAAACCCTAAACTCCCATTCTGCCTTAATCAACTTCGTCAACTCCGTTTTGTTCTTCCGACATCCTGCATCGCCCATTAAAACTTTCCACCTTGAGGTTAGATATGATGATGACGGTGATTTTCTTGAATCACCAGATAAGAATATCAACCAATGGCTCAACTTTGTTGTAAGCCGCGGTGTTGAATACCTTTTTCTCAAAGTGCTCTTAGGGTATTTTCCCAAATTTCCTATCACCATTTTCACTTGCAAAACCCTTGTGGTTCTCAAGCTTTCTTCTTTCAAAGTGGAAAAAGGTTTTGATGATATTCTACTTCCTTCTCTCAAAACCTGTTATTTGGAATCTGTGTTGCACAAATACGGGTACGGTACCCGATACGGGTACCGGTACGGGTACGGAATATGGCAATTTTCAAAAAACAACGGTACGGGTACGTTACCAAAAAAAAATAAAAAAAAATTAAAATATATTTTTCAAACGACAACGAAACAAAATAACGACAAAACATCAAAATTAAAAAGTTACTAGTTTGAAATAAAACTTAAGATCTAAGCAAGAATGAAAAAAATCACACTCTAAACAGTGTCTTCGTCATCAGCATCATCAAGAATGAAAAAATCACACTCTAAAAAGTTACCTTAGCACCTGAACGCAAAGCAACATGAAGAATGGAGTAGATACAGTACAAAAGTATGAATAAAATATAAACTATTAGCTAGTACAAGTAGAATAAAATATAAACTATTAGGCTATTAGCTAGTAGTATGAATAAAATATAAACAATTAGTAGTAGTACCTTTCTTTTTCATTCTTTTGCTTGGCCAGTTTCCAATTTTTCTGAATCAATATTATAAAACCTAACCATCACAAGTTACAAGTTACAACCCTAATTTTGCAACTCTTTCACCTACCCCTGTCCTTTCTCTGCTGCCTTCTCTCAGTTCTCTTCACTATTAGCTAGTAGTATGAATAAAATATAAACAATTAGTAGTAGTACCTTTCTTTTTCAATAAAGTAGTAGATACAGTATAAAAGTGAAGAGAACTGAGAGAAGGCAGCAGAGAAAGGACAGGGGTAGGTGAAAGAGTTGCAAAATTAGGGTTGTAACTTGTAACTTGTGATGGTTAGGTTTTATAATATTGATTCAGAAAAATTGGAAACTGGGCCAAGCAAAAGAAAACGTGTAAACAATTAAAAAAAAAACTGTCCAATCGTCTACCGTACCGCGAACAGTACTGGAACAGTACTGCTACAGTACCGAAATGCAAAAAAAAAAAAAAAGGTACGTGTCAGGTACGCACAGTACCCGTACAGTACTCGTACCCGTACCGCTACAGTACCCGGTACTGGTACTTTTTGAAAACAGCCGTACCAGTGCTTCACAGTTTGGAATATGTTATGTTTCCAAAATTTCAAGATTTTATCATGTTTCTAATTGGATGTCCAATACTTCAATATTTATGCACATTTCATGTGGATTTTGATCCTGAAGAGTCGTTCACTTGTAACGATTGGAAGAGTGTTTTATCAAGTAATTTGACCCAAGCCGATATTGATTGCTGTAATTGTTATTTTCCAGTGAAAGTAGTTCACAATGTACCATCTCTACGCTTTTGGTATCGTCAGGTTTGTTTACAATAATTACTGATGATGGAATGGAAAAGGAAAAAATGCGATTGTTTTCCTTATTTATTTTGTGTGAGAATTATATATATCTTGATTTCTAACCATTTAACTTTCTACTTATTTGAACCAGGAGTATTACCATAATGACTTGATTCCTACTTTTCATAACTTAACTCAACTGGAGCTTTATTGTTCTGAATATAGTAAGGAACTCTTACTTGATGCTCTCAACCACTGTCCTAAGCTTCAAAGGCTTGATCTTGATGAGGTTTGTTAAGGAATTTACTTAATCTATCTTTTCATACCATACTTTTAGAATTAGGGTTGGATCTAACTCATCCTAGTGTGTGTGGGACTTCTAACTTTATGTGCACTATTACAGGATAAGTATCTTGACAAGGAAGTATGTTCTAGAAAAAAAGACAAAACAAATTGGATATTCCCAGATGCTGTTCCGCAATGCCTTTTATTACACCTTAGAACATTCAACTTGTGCAGATTCTCAGGTCTACATGCTGAGCTTATGCTAGCAAGATATATTTTGAAGAGTGCAAAGGTTCTACACATAGTCACATAATTCTTTGAAAAGGCTACGAATTGCGTACCAATTCGTCCGTACCAATTCGCAGTGTTTTTTCGAATTCGGTACACGGGAATTCGTGGAGAATTCATGTTAACGGCGTACCAGCAAAACTGGAATAATTATTAAAAATAAATAAATATTAAAACTGTATTGAGGCAATGTTTATCACTTTGGAAAGCAACAAACATAACTGGCCCACCACCGAAACATTGCAATACGCATTGCCCAATGTTATTCACTGCTCTCTTGTTGTAGACTTATTTATAGTGTTCTCAGTCTTTCAAAACTTCTCAAACTACCGATGTGGGACTATTATTCTTTATATATACTCCTATCATATGTTTCCCTCATGTTTGCAGCACTTTTTTATTTAGAATATAAAATTACATATATACTTCTATCTTATTTGAATTGAGCTTTTTCAATGTTAGCAAATTATGTTTGTGGGTCAAAAAACAACAAATTATGTTTGTCAAAATTAATTTTTATTGATACTATTAATATATTTTTATCATTTAATTTGTTATTTTTAACTAAAAATATTATTTTTATTTATAACGTACCGATTATTATATTATAACGTACCACGAACCGAAATAGCGTACCGTCTATGTATACCCCCCACGTACCGAATTCTTTCTGAGTTGCGTACCGCGTACCCGAATCCGTACCACGTACCGGAGCGAATTGCGAACCATGTGACTATGGTTCTACAAACCATGAAAATCTGGAACAGGGGAAAACCTGCAATAAAAAGAATATTATCCAAATTCCCAAAGGCTTCTTCAACGTGTAAACTTACGGTATATCATGATCCAGGTAAGTCGTAGTTACTCTATCATTCCTGTCATTTAGTTAGCTAATTTGCTTCATTCACACAATTGCTAGATTTGGTGGTTTGAACTAGAACTTTTATGGCACTACAAAAAAAAACTTTCATTTGTGACAGATGGTCTGCGGCGGTTCCCATCAATCGCCACTGGTGATTTACAATTTTGAGGATTGCGGCGATTACATCTAAATCGGCGTGGCTTCCGCGGAATATTCACTCACTCACTCACTCGCATTCCCTCTTCTTTTTTCCAAAACTTGCTATTTTTTCACAAGATTTCATTTCACTCACCCTAAGCTATTCCAATCACAAGTTCAGATTCAGATGTGTAACGAAGATTCAGATTCAGTATTCTCAGGTTCTTCGTTCGTTCGTTCAATCTTCGTTTGTTGGTTCAACCTAAGCTTCAATTTTCGTTCAGATTCAATCTTCTTCACCCTAAGCTATTCAATCTTCGTCTTCACCCTAAGATTCAAATTCAAATTTGTTCATTCTTCGTTCGTTCAACCTAAGCTTCAGATTCAAACTCGTTCAATGTAAGTTTCAGATTCTCCTCAAATTCTTCAATCAACCTTCAAAATCACCTTCAGGTTCATTTCTCACTTTGTTATTGTTGAATTTTTTATTTATTGTTCCAATTTTTTAGCATCTAAGTTGGGTGTGGTGAACATATTTGTTTCAAATAACTTATGTCATCTTACATGTTTGTTTATTATTCAAAATCAAATCATAATTTATTTGAACTGCCTGCCATATATGCTTCTATACTTTTTGAGTAGGATAGATGTGATGAATTGTCAAGATGTAGTCTTCATGTTTATCCATTTTAGTTATTGGAATATGAATTAATTTGTATATTTTTCACCTATGTCATGACCTGAATGTGTAAAACAAATTGATATTGTTGCAATAGAATAACAAATATATACTAGCTATTATTCTCCATTTCATGTCATAATCAATTTAGCCTTTTTCATGATGCTATCTCTTTTATATGTTGTTTTTCCCTGTAATGTTTGTGGCTCATTTTAGTACTTGTTTGCCTATTTTTATTGTTTGAATGTAGTGTTTTGGTATGTTTTAATATCAGCATGTGTTGATGAGGTTCTTTTTTTCTTCAATTATGAATAAAAAAGAAATTGCCCTTGAGGCATTTTAGAACAATGCAGCATGTGTTGATGAGCATGTACTCCCTCCGTTCCTTTTTATAAGAAACAGTTTGAAAAAATTACACATACCAAGGAAACACATTGTAAATAGTTCTTTTCATTTAATACTCTTATAAATTTAAACTTATTCCATCTATACCCCTATTTAATTACTCTAAATTCAATTAACTTACTTATTTTTAATATTCTCTTTCATAATAAATAAGGGCATAAGTGAAATTCAACATTCCAAACATTTGAAAATTAGTCAAAGTTTCTTATAAAAAGGAACAAAAAAAATTTCATTTTTGTTTCTTATAAAAAGGAACGGAGGGAGTATTTTTTTTTTGTTGCAGAGACAATGTGTCAACTTTGATTATGAAGACCATGAATTGTTTAGGATCATGGACCTTGACAAGGAATTTTATGATGTTTTTTTTGTTTTGGAGATGCTAGAGTTTAGGTTTTATATATATATGCTAGAGTCTAGGTTTAGGAATTTTATCATTTGTGTGAAATAATTTGTGTTCATGGGTTTGAGTCTCATCTAATGCAGTTTTTGTATTTTTATATTAAGGATCCAATTTTTAATGAACATTTTTGTCTTTTGAAGAACAACAAAATAAAAAACATATTAATTTTACTAAATTTTTTATCTTCCAAAAAGCCTCGATATTTAGTTTTCCTGGAATTTCAAAAATGTCGGGCCGACTCTGTTTATTATAGTAACTAAAACAATATTTATAGTACCAAAAAATTTATTTAACCTTTAATAAAGGATTATAGACATTACAATTAAAAAGCATGGGCGCGACAAATTGTTTTGGCAATAATCATGGGTTGGTGAAGTTATTAAAAGATAAGTTTGAGAGCTTATTTCTTATCAAAGCTGTAAAAGAGCTCAAAGTAGTGGATGTATGTTAGAATTGAAACTGAAGAAGGGAGCTTTTTCTTTTGGAGAATGAGTTATTAGTTTCATTTCATGCCAGAGAATAATAGAAGAGGTTTTCAAGGGGGCTGAATTTGATAAATGTTGCATGAATATTGTATGTACCGATACATAATGTGCTATTTTTGGAAGAAAAAAAAAACTTCATTTTTTCAATTTAAAAACAAACCATTCCAAAATGTATATATACTACCTTGGCTATATTAACTAGTCCGATGCCCGTGCGTTGCACGGATTCGCTGGAACAGTAAGCCGTATAAATCAAAGCCATACAAATCAAAGTTGCGTATATCAAAATTATCCAATTTAAGATATATGGAATTAAAACAATAAAGTCTATAATTAAAATTAAAATGTATAGAAATAGATATAACATAATTGGATAATAAAGTTGATAGTAAAACCAAATGCTAGGATAAGAGAGTCCAAATGCATACAAAGAGAGAACAAAATAAATATTATAACATAAAATATTGTTCTGCTTGATAGAATATGTCATCTCTCTGTAAATTAACATTTTGTATCAATAATAATTTGTAATAGTGAATTTAAATTTTTTATAGGCAATAAAAACTGTCATAGTGATTTTAAAGTTTTTATTGGAGATAAAAAATAGTCATCTGCCACCCATGAATTAAAATTTTATTAGTAATTACTTATAATTATTATTTTAAATTTTTTACCAGAGTTTAAAAATGTCATCTCTCCGTAAATTAAAATTTTGTATCAATAATAGTTTATAATAATGATTTTAATTTTTTTATAGGCAATAAAAATTATCATCTCCCCGTGAATTTAAAAAAAAATTAGTAATAACTTATAATAGTGATTTTAAAAGTTTTATTGGCGATAAAAAATAGTCATCTGCCCGTGAATTAACATTTTATTAGTAATACGTAAATTAAAATTTTGTGCCACCCATGAATTAAAATTTTATTAGTAATTACTTATAATAATTATTTTAAATTTTTTACCAGAGCTTAAAAATGTCATATCTCCGTAAATTAAAATTTTGTATCAATAATAGTTTATAATAATGATTTAAATTTTTTTATAGGCAATAAAAATTACCATTTCCCCGTGAATTTTAAAAAAATTTAGTAATAACTTATAATAGTGATTTTAAAAGTTTTATTGGCGATAAAAAATAGTCATCTGTGCGTGAATTAAAATTTTATTAGTAATACGTAAATTAAAATTTTGTATCAATAATAGTTTGTAGTAGTGATTTTAATTTTTTTATCAGCAACAAAAAATTGTCATCTCCCCGTGAATTTTTAAAAAATTTAGTAATAACTTATAATAGTGATTTTGAATTTTTATTACTGATAAAAAATAGTCATATGCCCGTGAATTAAAATTTTATTAGTAATAACTTATAATAGTTATTTTAAGGTTGAACGTGAAACTTTCTTGCATTAGAGATAACACCGAGTTAAAATAATAAAGATTATTACTTATAATTGAGGGCAACATTCAATAGTCGCTTCTAATTTGCGGAACACCATATATATTTCGGACAAACTTTTATCAACGATAAAAATTAGGTTTTTTCTAATTTACCCTTTCATAATTTGAGGGTATTTATCCTTTAACCAATGAGAACAAGCCACATAAGTAGATTTGTATGTGGTCCCCACAATTAACTTGTAACAAACTTGTGGGGACCATATACAAATCTACTTGTGTGGCTTGTTCTCATTGATTGAAAGGTAAATACCCTCAAATTATGAAAGGGTAGAGAAGTAGTCACCTAAAAATTATCATCTCCCGGTTAATTATAAATTTTTATTAGTCTTAACTTGTAGTAGTGATTTAAAAACTTTTATTAGTGATAAAATTGTCATCTCCCTGTGAATTATAAACTTTTATTAGCAATAACTTGTAAAAGTAATTTTAAAACCTTTATCACCGATAAAATAGTTATCTCTCTGTCAATGATTTTTAAACTTTCTTTTCTATGATTTTTTTATTATTTTTGTAAAAGAATGATGTAAACTCCTCTTTTAAGTTTTTTTTTCTTTCTAGATCTAAAATTTTGTATTATTTTTATTTGATATTATTTTGATTTATCATATAGTTCATTTTCTTTTATGATTTCAGAATTATGTTTTTTAGATCTAAAATTTGATTTGAGTTTATTTTATTTTTTTTATTCCATTTCCATTCATTTTTATGTAAATTGGGTTCTTCTATCTCCAAAACATGTCTAGTTTTACCTTAAAGAAGGGTGTTCAATTGTATGCCATAGAAGTTTAGTCTGTCCCTTTTATTTGTAAAATTTTGCTGTGTAAAAATTCTTTGTTGCTGTTTTTATTGATTTTTTGTGTTGATTTTGGGTGCTGATTCAAATTATAGAATATGGTTTTGATCTATCCTTCTTAGTGCAATTCTAATCTTTTGTATATTATTTCCATATTTGTTGTGTGCTTTATTTAGAAATTAAAAATAGGAGATTGAGATGAAAGAAAAAGTAATTACTTTCCTTTCTTTATATAAATATTTCCTTGAAAAATTCTTTGTTTCCAAATCTAATTTTCCTCCTTTTTAGATCTATTATTGTTGTCACGACCCAATCTCAGGTCATGACCGGCGCACAGACCGTCACTAACTAACCCTATATTTAGTCTGGCAAGCCTAATACACTGTAGACAAAATACTTATTTAAAATCGAGTTACTGAAATTTATAGCTCGACAGGAGAATCCCTGGTCCTACGTATCCCTAAACGATTAGGGAATCAGAGCCACGTAGTTCTCTAAGTGCTAGTTAAATATCAACAAAGTATATAAAAACCATCTCATCCATTATGTGCACATAAACCACATTCAAACCAAACATCAACGATCTAAATTAAAGGGAGTAGAATCAAACGAAACATAACCAAAACCGAATCAAATGGAATTCAATCAAACTGCACTAAAAGAAAAATAACCGGGTTGCATAATAATAGATTGCATAAAGGAAACAATTTCAAACTGTAAATACAAATACATTACTTCTAGCAACAGAAGAAAGCCAATAAATTCACTATATATCCAACAAACTTTTAAACTAAACGATCGTACTTTGAAAATTTATCCAACAAACGAATACCACATTGTCTCTTCGTTGTGGCAAACGGATACCACATTATCTCTTCGTTGTGGCTAACGGATACCACATTATCTCTTCGTTGTGGCCAACGGATACCACATTATCTCTTCGTTGTGGCTAACGGATACCACATTATCTCTTCGTTGTGGCCAACAGATACCACATTATCTCTTCGTTGTGGCGAACGGTTTCTCTATATTTCCAATAAAACATCAAAATATCATTTTAAAACAATTTGAATAAAACCACTAATTTTATCCTTTAAATATCAAAGCTAAGGGAACTAATGTTGAATGGAGGAAAATATAGTATCTTAGCATCATTATTGACGACTGCTTGCTTACTAGTAGCTAACTAGCTATGACTTTATACTTGTAATTCTCTATTGATTTCAAAATAATACCAATAAGTCCAAAACAGTCCCAAAACTATACCAATATCCAATAACATAGAATTTCAACTAGATTGTAATTGAATCATAACAAATTATGAATCTAACATACTCTAATTTCTACTTTGAAGTCTCTAATCATTATTTCTCGTAGGTTTGGGGTAGATTTCTTAACATTTCGCTCATGTAATTTTTCATATCTAGGTTTATTCTAAAACTTTATTTTCTACCAAAACCAAACTTAATAAGAACTCACCTTAGTTATATGAAGATGATTTGTTGTGAAAAAGCTTACTGATGAAGATGAGTGGAGTTCTTTGAGCTTTGTGGGTTTTACATCCTCTTTTATAAACTCTCATCTTGAAGCTTTAGTCTCTAATTTCCTTCTAATGAAGCTACTAACTAGTGAGATACAACTTGCTCTTCCATAACAAGGTACATGCGATCATGATTATAAGAAGAAATTTGATGAAATCAAAGGGATGGATAGGGGATTCTAGAATTCGGTGGACCAGATAAAGGAATGAAGGAAAAATGAAAAATAAACTCTCCACTCCTTTTCTAATTCTTAATAGGCTAAACTGTTCATTTGGTCCCTTACGTTTATTTTAGGTTTGAATCAAGTCCCTTACGTTTTAAAAGTTTGAATTTGGTCCCTCACGTTATCAAGGTTTGCATTAGTTAGTCCCTTCCGTCAAATTTTTCACTAATTTCGTTTAATCCTTACACGTGGCTGACGGTTTGGATAGGTGGAAGTGATTTTGGACACGTTGACAACCATATAATAAACAGAACCTTCACAAATAGAAAAAAAGTGTTAGTGTTTGCAAAGGTCTTTGTCGTATTTTTTTCTATTTGCGAATGTTCTGTTTATTATATGGCATTCCACGTGTCTAAAATCACTTTCACATGCGTAAACCGTCAGCCATGTGTAAGGATCAAACAGATTTAGTGAAAAATTTGACGGAATGGACTAACTAATGCAAATGTTGATAACGTAAGGGACCAAATTAAAACTTTTAAAACATAAGGGACCTGATTCAAACCTAAAATAAACATAAGGGACCAAATGAACAGTTTAGCCTTCTTAATATATAGGCTTAATTGCAGTTTTGGTCCCCCTATTTTCAATTTTTTGCAGTTTTGGTCCCCTTATTTTAAAATTCGACAGTTTTGGTCCCTCTAATACATATTTTGTCTAAAATATGATGATACAAGATGTTTTAAAAGAACTTTATGAAAGATTTTTCTTACAATTACATCGATGATGATATTTTTTCATCATCGAATCATATACCACGTCGTTTAAATCATATCATATCGTCAATTTATAGTTAAAAATTATGATAGGGGGACCAAAACTGTCAAGTTTTAAAATAGGGGGACCAAAACTGCAAAAAATTGAAAATAGGGGGACCAAAACTGCAATTAAGCCTAATATATAATTATGTTTAATACTTTTGCCTTCTTGCCCTTTCTATTAGTTTTTGTTTTACTAAAATGCCAAATCATGTTTAATTACCACTTCACTCTAATTTAATCTAGCCAATTTACTAAATAATGATTTATTTTTTTATTATTATTAATTTATTTTTTTTAAATTCACGGATATTACAATCTATCCCCCTTAAAAAAATTTCGTCCTCGAAATTTCGCACTATTTAACAATCTGACCTTCCGCTGCGTACTCTGAGCAACTAATAGCTCTCCTTAACATTTGAAGCCTTAACATCTTTCTCCCTAATCTCTATACACACTTTCACAATTTTAATAACCAACGGGACATGGTATTTTGAGATACGACCAATAGGCCTACCAACTTTACATTGATAATCATCTACACTACTTATATGATTTTATCCATCAACCTTTCTCCTAAGCCATTGAAATGGTATAACTTAAAGGATACCTCCAAACACAACTTCACCGCCAAGCACTCCAAATTGTTAAATTCTTTCTGCAAGCTTCCGCATAAACCGTACAATACAATTAAGAACTTCCGCTAAACTAGGAAACTAGAAAAATCAATCATAGCCAAAGCCTCCTCTGCTGCAACTTAAACTAAACATCAGTACCCCCTTAAGCTTACTCCCTTGCTTCAACACCCTTCAATCCACTGCCAAATCACCATAAATACATGTAGACAAATTCAAAAACTTTAAAGAAACAAATGAGACATGGAAGCCATGAAGGGGTCTCTGTCTTATATTAATATAAGTGCTACAATTCTACTAATGAAAACAATCTCAACTACCAAAATAAATGCATCAGAATTTACAATAGTTTCTGGCCCACTTTTCAAAACCAGATCACCTTCTGTAACACTAGCCATACCACAAATTGTGGAAACTAAAAATAAAAAAAAATCAGACTGAGCAAAATTCTCATAAGCATTTAAGCAAATTCATTTACATAAACTCCTCAAACAATTTCCTGCAAAAGATCTCAAAAAGACACCAAACAAGTAAAACTACTCACAACTTCACATACATATCACTCAGTTAAATAACCAGAGAACACCCATTTTGTCAAACAATTCCTCTACTATCACAAATAACCATAAACCTACAATTAAGCCTTGTTAAATAGTTTTTCTTCCTCTCTACCTTAAGATATAGTGTATATAAGCTATAACACAAAAATAAATATTTGCAGGCTATCAAGAACAAATAATCCATCAATTAAACCAAATATAACATACCAAGTAATGTTAATATCTTTTCAATACTATATGTACCAGTTTCATCCACACAAAATCATTTGTCGTCTACACTAACATCGACTATAAAAAAAATTTAGGCTACAACTAGCAGTGCCAAGGGGAAAGCCAACAAAGTTAACAAAAATGCAACTACTCATATGTTGTAGACCTTACAAAGGACATGAATGAAGAAAACAATCACCATACACAACCCAGAAAAGAAAAGAAAAACACCAATTAACATTTTAATTTTTATTCTTTTCGATTCAGTTCATGGCTAAGGCCTCTTGTAACTTCAACTTCACTAGTTCCTGCCAAGACATAGCTTCCAACATCATCATTTACCCCACCTTCCCTCACAACATTCCACCTAAGGTAAGACTACTTGCTTGAAAATTGGATTCACTATCGAAATTACGAATAAGGATTCTACAACAGTCCCCCAAAATGAACCATCTATAAAACCTACAAACCGGGCTCTGATAACAACTTTGTCACGACCCAATCTCAGGTCATGACCGGCGCACAGACCGTCACTAACTAACCCTATATTTAGTCTGGCAAGCCTAATACACTGTAAACAAAATACTTATTTAAAATCGAGTTACTGAAATTTATAGCTCGACAGAAGAATCCCTGGTCCTACGTATCCCTAAACGATTAGGGAATCAGAGCCACGTAGTTCTCTAAGTGCTAATTAAATATCAACAAAGTATATAAAAACCATCTCATCCATTATGTGCACATAAACCACATTCAAACCAAACATCAACGATCTAAATTAAAGGGAGTAGAATCAAACGAAACATAACCAAAACCGAATCAAATGTAATTCAATTAAACTGCACTAAAAGAAAAATAACCGGGTTGCATAATAATAGATTGCATAAAGGAAACAATTTCAAACTGTAAATACAAATACATTACTTCTAGCAACAGAAGAAAGCCAATAAATTCACTATATATCCAACAAACTTTTAAACTAAACGATCGTACTTTGAAAATTTATCCAACAAACGAATACCACATTGTCTCTTCGTTGTGGCAAACGGATACCACATTATCTCTTCGTTGTGGCAAACGGATACCACATTATCTCTTCGTTGTGGCTAACGGATACCACATTATCTCTTCGTTGTGGCGAACGGATACCACATTATCTCTTCGTTGTGGCCAACGGATACCACATTATCTCTTCGTTGTGGCTAACGGATACCACATTATCTCTTCGTTGTGGCCAACAGATACCACATTATCTCTTCGTTGTGGCGAACGGTTTCTCTATATTTCCAATAAAACATCAAAATATCATTTTAAAACAATTTGAATAAAACCACTAATTTTATCCTTTAAATATCAAAGCTAAGGGAACTAATGTTGAATGGAGGAAAATATAGTATCTTAGCATCATTATTGACGACTGCTTGCTTACTAGTAGCTAACTAGCTATGACTTTATACTTGTAATTCTCTATTGATTTCAAAATAATACCAATAAGTCCAAAACAGTCCCAAAACTATACCAATATCCAATAACATAGAATTTCAACTAGATTGTAATTGAATCATAACAAATTATGAATCTAACATACTCTAATTTCTACTTTGAAGTCTCTAATCATTATTTCTCGTAGGTTTGGGGTAGATTTCTTAACATTTCGCTCATGTAATTTTTCATATCTAGGTTTATTCTAAAACTTTATTTTCTACCAAAACCAAACTTAATAAGAACTCACCTTAGTTATATGAAGATGATTTGTTGTGAAAAAGCTTACTGATGAAGATGAGTGGAGTTCTTTGAGCTTTGTGGGTTTTACATCCTCTTTTATAAACTCTCATCTTGAAGCTTTAGTCTCTAATTTCCTTCTAATGAAGCTACTAACTAGTGAGATACAACTTGCTCTTCCATAACAAGGTACATGCGATCATGATTATAAGAAGAAATTTGATGAAATCAAAGGGATGGATAGGGGATTCTAGAATTCGGTGGACCAGATAAAGGAATGAAGGAAAAATGAAAAATAAACTCTCCACTCCTTTTCTAATTCTTAATATATAATTATGTTTAATACTTTTACCTTCTTGCCCTTTCTATTAGTTTTTGTTTTACTAAAATGCCAAATCATGTTTAATTACCACTTCACTCTAATTTAATCTAGCCAATTTACTAAATAATGATTTATTTTTTTTATTATTATTAATTTATTTTTTTAAAATTCACGGATATTACAATTGTATACACTGTTTTTTATACAAATGGATCTAAGCCAAAAACAAAACACCAAACTAATAAGCAATATTCAAGATCTGATTTTTTTTTTTATACAAATGGGTTCTAAGCCAAAAATAAAAAACCAAACTAATTAGCAATATTCAAGATCTGATTTTTCTCCTTTATAGATATATCATTTTTTTTATACAAATGAGTCCTAAAGAAAAAAAAAACAAACTAAACAACAATAACTTCAAATCTTTTTTTTTTCTTTCATTCATCCTTACCTGCAAAATTAAAAGTAAAAGATAGTAATGTTTTTTATGAAGAATTTGATGGAATACAAATCACCTCACTTATAAATCCTGCAAAAAACACAATATTTGTTAATAGGGTTTTTCTAACATAAGGAACAATAAATACACTGTTTTTTATAATTTTTCTAAATTTTATTAATGCACCAATTCTCTCTCTTCACTCCAACCAACCATAGCTCTTTCTTCTCTTTCTTTCTCTTTGGATTCACGCCCTCTCTCTTAACTCCAGCAACAACTACAGATCTTTTTCCTCTCTCTTTCTCAATGGATCTACATCTCTATTTTTCACATCTCATCACCAAAAAGCCATGAACATAAGTAGAGTGCATCTCACTTTTTCATCATCTCACCACTAAAAATACATCTCTCTTTCTCATTGGATCTACGTTTTCTCTCTTCTCACTCCAACCACAGCATATCATAACAGTAGAAGCAACAGTAAAACATGAATAGAGTTGGTTTCAGTGAGAAAACTATGAACGACGTCGATACCGGAAAAATGCTGGTGATTTGTTTTCGTTTTTTTCATCTCTTCTCCCTTCTCTCTCTTCTCATATCTTCTTTTCTGTTTGTTTTCGTTTTTTTCCTCTTTTTTGCTCTTATTTCTCTTTTTATTTTTGCAAGGTGATGATGAATGATAAAGGCTGAGATTTGTTTTAGATTTAGGGCTTTTGGATTTTTTTTGCACTTTACTGTATGTATTTTTTTTTTCATAATTTTTTAGTGTAATTTTTTCTGTCAACTTTCCTTTTCTCTGAAAACCTCTTGTTTTACCCTTTTTTTGCTACATTTAGTGTTGTCATCTTTTCAACTTCTCTCACACATGCAAGCAACAAAATCAACAACAAAAAATAGAGTTTGAATATTTTGTAGATTTTGTATGTATTTTTTTTATAAGAAAGATGATTTATTTGGATGTGTTTATATTTTCTGTTTGGATCTTGGTTCTTAAGATTATTTTGTATGCAATCACTTCTCCTTTCCTCTCTCTGTTTTTAAGATTATTTGGTTTTTAAGATTATTTTGTATTTATTTTCTTTTTGGATATTTTTCTATTTGAATAATTAAAAAATTTAGAACAAAATAAGCCTATGAATATGATAAGTTCTGATTGTTTAATTGGGGATGAAATCTTGATGAATGAATATTTTAATTTTAATCTTCTTGATCCTGTTTTCCTTTCTTTACATTCTTCTAATCATGTTCTCAATTTTATTGTTTTGTTACAGTAGAAGAAACTGTTTGGTAGTAACTGCATCAATTTAATTGACAATGACTTTTCAAGACTAAAGTGGAGTGGAAATCTCACACTTCTTCTTGCTCCTCATTCAATGACTTTTCATACTTATGCTCCTCATTCTTCTCATATTCTCATTCATGTCACTGTTTTTCACTCTAATACTTGGGAAGCTAATCTTTCAGTTTTATTGCTTGAGGATATTGCGAGTAAGAAGTTGCTTTTTGTTTCAAGTTGTTGATTTGGTGCTTAATTGCAAAAACTGAAACATTCATGTAATGGATCACTAAGTTTATGATTCTGAATTTAATTATTATTTTTTATGTTTGTGAAGTTGTACTATTATGTGGAAGATAATGATTTTTGTTCACAATGACTGTCATCTTCTATATTTTCTTACTGCAATTCTAATATTTTTGTATATTATTTCCATCTTTGTTGTGTGTTATATTTAGAAATTAAAAATATGAGATTGACATGAAAGAAAAAGTAATGATATTTCTTTCTTTATATAAATATTCTCTAAGAAATTTTTTTGTTTCCATATCTAATTTTTTTTCCTTATTATATTCCTTTCTAATTTTATTTATACAAAAGCGGAATTATTTGTTTCTAGATCACTTTTTTTAGAAAAATTTGTTGTTTCCAAATCATTTTTTTATGAAGATATAAATAACAAAAAAAATAAAATAATGTTATTTATGAAGAGAGAGAGAGAGAGAGCAAAGAAAGAAAAAAGAGGGAAATGTGAGTTCAAGTAAAAAGGAAAGTTAAGTGAATGTGGCATAAAAAGAGAGAGAGAGGCGTGAGATGAGGAAGAGAGAAGTGGGTGAAAATGTTGTGAGGAGAGTTTATATAGGAAGAATGAGCCAATGCATGTCCAATAGATGTACAATATGTAATGGTGATAAATAGTGGAAGTAGAGGTAATCATGATAGGAATAACTAGTAATAGGGATAATCATTATAGAAAGCAATGATGGCATCATGTGACTATGAAAACAAAGTTGCATGTGATGAGAGATAAACGTGATATAGAGTTTAGGGTTACATGTGGATTGAGTGAGAATTGATGTGGATTCTAAATTAATTACATGTGACTTAATCATTGGTCAAAGCTAAAATAGGGCTTAGTTAGAATCCATGTGTGCCCTAATAAAAAAGATGTTGGTATTTGATTGGTCCACATAATAAAATTGCATCATGCTTGCATAATCCATAACATAAGCGATTAGTGTTTTTGGGTTGGAATAGGAAAAACCATGCTCTACTTTTAGTATTATAAAGAGATTAAAAAAGTCTTAAGAGTGTATAAACTCACCGTTTATTATCATATAAAAAGGGGGAAGATTCTTGAGGTAAAGTCCTTAAATAAGTTTTAAAAGATAACAAATGCACTCACATTCACCCTTTTTTTTATATTAAATAAATCTAAACTATCCTCGTTTTCACATTATTATAAAAACACTATAAGAGTTCGTAAAAAAAAACACTAAAAGAGAAGTAATGCTCTCACATTCACCCCATTTTTAGTGATGGCAAAACCAAAGACGATCCATTGGTTTGATGATGTAGCCCCCCTAATATGTGCATTGAAAACTCAGAACACCAAAAATTCAAAACTTTGCCTAAGTCTATAAATGAGGTTTTTCAAAGATTAAGTTTTACTATATAAAAAGATTTAACGGCGCAGTTTGTTGTCCGTCTACCTTTTATTCATGTGTAATTATTTAACAATATTTTTTTGTTGAAATATTTAACAATATGTTTATATTTATATATAAGTTATATTGCTTTGAAAAAACTTTTCACCCTTCAAAACTTTGGTATAATCTTCTTTCACTGTTAAGGGAAGGGAAAAGAAACAATTCGCTATATTAGAGATATTAATAATACCTCTTTTAGACTATTTTCTCCGCAAATAGTTTAGTCCATTGATCTCATTCTTTATCCTCAAGAGGAATAATATGGCCATTATTCACATATTCTTGAAATGCATTTGAAATTATCTTCCTCTCTCTTTCCTCCATGATGCACGTGTTGAGATTATCGTGAACATAGTTAATTTAATATGTCACTGATTGTTTTTCTAATAGTTTATTAATTATTTGAAAAGTTACTTTTAAAATTAAAAGTTTACAATATATAAAATTTAATAGTATAGTAGACTCGGGACATTAATTTGAATCTATGATATTCTCTTAGTAAAAAAACAATTATATAATTTTTAATATTGTTTTTCTTATTATACGATTTCTTTTGTATTTTCTTATTCGTGGAATGGGGAATTATTATCAATAACTGATAACAAATATCCAATTTATAAAATCAAGCTCTTTCCATTGAGCTGACACCTCTTGATTCTTATATTCTTTCAAATTATACACTGTTCAAAATTCATGTAATTTTTCAGCAATTATTTAATAATATTTCTCCTCATTTTGATTTATTTAAGTCTGGAAATTTTGGATTTTGTCTATCTATGTATTCTCTCTGTTGGGTCTAGCACAGTCGTACTTGGACTCACACGGGCCATGGCAAAGCTTTCATATGTGAAGCAAGACTTGCCTGACACAATTGTGGTGAGATTCCACACGATTGTGGTAGGCTCTAACTGTTGGGAAACTCTCCACTTTATTATTTCTCATCATTAAGTGATGTTTTCTGAGCTTTTGGCTACAACAAACACTTGATTACATTGATTTTATATCTTCGCATCATTAAGGAAGAACTCCAAATATCATAATTCAACTCTTGGTAACTAAGACACCTTAAAATGCATCAAATGCACTCATTTCTTCATATTCCAAACATTAAGTCCTAAAAATAAGTAAATATTTTTAATAAACTTTTTTTTTTATAAATTAAGAGCATTTAGATATCAAGGTAGGAATAGAAATCGCAACTTTGTTGACATCCCTATTCATCTCCGTCTTCCACCTATAGCTTAAATTAATATTATTATTAAAAAATAAAAAGATATATACAAAACCGAGGGGACATTGACCTAAATAAGTGATTCCACACAAAAGCATAACAATTTCTTCCTAATCCTAAAAGACAAAATAGAAGTCAAGGCGAATAAACTAACCGTCAACACGGAAACGGTCCACATACCCACTACTCCATGCAACAAGCAGCAAGCGATGTTTGTTTTTTCAAACTACACAGTCCGAATCAATGATTGATACGAATAATAAGCTCTCGTTACAATAGCTATCCTCTAATGAAACAAGTCTTATGGAAACAACTCAGAACCAATCTACAGCCAGATCGAGGGATGGTCAATCAACCGGCCTGAGCACTACGAGTGCGAATCAACACAAAATCAGGGAACCCGTTAGTACGATGAACAATTAGTACCGTCAGCACGGAGTATCTACGCACCGACAAATACTTATATAGGCACAACCACAAATCTTTTTTATTTAGGCACATACACATGGTCTCAAAAAATTAAAAGATAAAATAAATAATTAATAGTGATTAATGTGACTATTTTATTTAACTTGTGCCCATCCAGTGGCGGAGCTAGGGGTGGTCAGGCTGGGCCATGGCCCAACCCAAAACAATAGGAAATTACAATAATACCCTTGGTATTTAAAAAATTCCAAGTATATACAATGTATTTTTGTTGCTTGCAAATTTAACGAGTTGAAGAGATAGCCTGGTGGTTTGAGATGCGTTTATTTTCCGGGAGGTCAGTGTGTTCGATCCCTGCGTTGCGTCTATTTTTACTGATTTAAATTTTAGATAAATGAACTTTAGCAACAACCGTTAGGATTTGAACTGCTGACTTATGTTATGAGAAAAACAGTGAACCATACCTAATAGGCTAATACATGTCTTTGGAAAACATTTTTTTTCATATTTATAAACCTTTAAATTATTATCATTCCAAAATTTTAAAATGTACTCTATATTTGAACTTTAAATTAATAAACATCATATTTATTATTAAAAAAATCATATATATGAATTAAAAATTTATTTGCAAACTTATTTATTCAAGAGAAAATAATTTCATAAACAAAAACAATTTTATTATTTTTAAACATTATACTAATTTTTACATTACATTAAAAAAAAATCAATATTCACTATTATGTGTAATAAAAAATTTAAGAAAATCAAATTTTATTTGATAGTTTTTAAATTAATAATTAGTTATTATGATTTTTTAAATGGAAGAAAATGAAATTTCTTTCAATAGTTTTTAAATTTCTTTTCTTGATATATTTTATCATCAACTTCGTACAAATATTATAATAAACTTAATTAAAAGCTTAATTTATTTAAATAAAATAGTACTAAATATGTCACACATATTTTAGTGATATAGTTGACCCAAGATATTAATTAGAATTTATAATATTCTTGTACCATAAAAATATTATCATATCTTTTTTAATATTATTTTTCTTATTACACGAATTTTCTTTGTATTATTTTTTTTAATTGAGATAAAGAGAATCATTATTAATAATTGAGACAAAACTATCCAATTTTTTTTTTTTGGAAATTCGGTATCCGGCCCAAAGACCGACTAATCTGAGGGACCAATCTCACCGTCCACTTGTGGGAGCTCCGGTTAAAGCCAGAATTTTTTATTCTGTATGGACTAGCTCACCGAAATTGACACTAATGGGAATCGAACTTGAGACCCTAAAAGAAGCAAACTCCAATGACTCAAACCAACACCACTAGACCAACCTCAGGTGGGTTAAAACTACCCAATTTGTAAAGAATATTGCTATTTAGTAAGTATTATTTACATAAGAAAGAGAATAATTAAAAATTGACTTAGTAGAGAAAGTGATTATAATTTTTAAGTAATAAATATTATCACATAAAGTTCTTCTCTTTCTTGCATAAAAATAATATTGACTAAATAACATTTTCCATTTATAAATGTTCCTATTATAACCTTGACTTATCAAAGTATGTTATCATTTAGATGGCGCCTCTTGAACCCTTTATATTCTTTCCTATTATAGATTCTTATTCTTATCTTATAAACCCTTTTAATTTGCTAAAAAAAAAACCCTTTTAATCGTTCACCAAGTACTTTAATAACATTCCATATAATTTTATCCTTAGTATTAAATTCTGATTACATTTTAATAAACTTTTTTGAATTAAAAAATACGGTTTGAATAAAGATTTTTATTGCTCTATAAATTAAGATTGTTGGAAATCTTGTAGGCATTATGCATACAACAATGGCAACTCCGATTTCAACTACCTTAAAATTTTCAATACTCCTAATTATACTACTTGCATTTGAATCTAGAGCGGCTTCAAACGGTGCAGTAAGAATGATGATTGTCAATGTTGTAGAGGTACCTGCCAAAACTATCACTGTTCATTGTAAATCCAAAGATGATGATCTTGGATTTCACACAGTACCGTTTTTTGGTAGTTATCAGTTTTCATTCACTCCGGATATCTTTTTCCGTACATTATTCTTTTGCAGCTTTACATGGCCTGGAAACCCACATCGTCATTATCTGGACATTTTTAATGCTAAACATGACAGCTGCAGCGAATGCATTTGGAAAATAAACATGGATGGAGGTTGTTTGAATCACTATAACTGTGGTCCTTGGAAAAGTGTTGAATTAATGGATGCCCACCCTCCAACCTTTTAAATTATTTAATTACATATATATCAATGTTAAAGTTGTATCTCAGCGCTATGATTAGCTTTGTAATCTTTAGGTACTTGTTCAAATCTTAGTAAGATTGACTGTAAAATGGTCATTATTCAACAGTTAAAAATAAGAAAGGGGCATCTTTTTCCACCTATGACATGATAAAAAAAAAATCTACATTTGGAGGCAATAGTTTTTACCCTGTATTTTTAGGAGTAAAAATATGGAATATAAAGAATTGAGTGCATTTGATGCATATTATGATGTCTTATTGATCAATGATAAGTGGAAGGCATTTAATTTCTTAATAAAGAGAAGGTGGAAAATCAATGTCAATAAAATTGGGTTGTAGTCAAAAGGTCAAAAAACCGTCACTAGAAGCTCAAAACATGAAAAGTCACATATTTACTAATGTTGAGAGCCTTCCACGGCCGTGCCAACCCAAAGAGAGACCAAAGACTGCTTGGATTATTAGATTATTAAACATGAACATTTGTCACAAGTTAACTCATCTGGCAGTAGAGCCCTGTAAACCTGCTTGAATAGTTATAGTTATCGTACCATCATCTACTTATAGTTTTAAGTAGTTTTAAGTAGATGAGGTGCGATAACTATTCATATGCATAAATAAAGATCATAGCATATGCATGTCACATATCAGTAACCTCAAATAGGTGCAGCCCCACATTAACTTCATAAAGCAAGAAAAACTATATTCATACATATAATTTCAAAAACTACTCTCTTCATGCATATTTTGAAAATATTAGTAGCTTACAACTCACAGTTACAATTGTTCTACATACTTGGAAGTGATTATTGAAGAACTTTATGTATAGCTACCATCAAAATCATTCTCCCTCCAAAAAACGGTTTCCTTCCATATAAAACAGTGTAAAGTTGGTAGCAGACACCACTGGAACATACCCTTCCTAAAGTATTAGGTGAAATCAGCTTTCATTGTGAAATTTACAGCATGTCATCATCAGTTTTCTCCTTGTTCTCTGAAATCAATAGAAAAAGAAAAAACAAGTAAGAAACTAACAGATATTGCTTTCATCGTTGTTCTTCTTTATGCCAACCATAATGATTTTAAGCCACGGAACTCACGGAGAAAGGCATGATCTTTCTTTTTGGTCAAGCAACCTAGTGACTAAAATCACACACTTAAAAGTGTGCATAAGTGGGGAATCCGGAGTTCGAACCCCAACCCTTCCATCTATATCTTTACTTCATTGTTGCATTAAACCATTTTATTAGAAACCAAAATAGAGTACATTTCCATTTTATAGCACCTATATATATGCACACAACCAACTCATGTTAACAATATATCAGTGTGCAAGCAGCATCTTAGTTGGACCAACAATAGTGGTAATACTCTACAGCTAATAAAATTATTAATTACCACAGAATTCATCACTTGCAAGTTCATTATATTATCCCGTCCTCATCAGAGACGAAACAGAAGGAACCAAGGTTTGCTTTCATGACAACAAGGGAGGTTGATCAACTAGAAGATGGATAAAATGGAGAAAATATGGACAAAAAGCTGTAAAGAACACTTGCATTCAATGGAAGATCTGCCACTATTAACAAAGTAAATCAATTATTCCACATAAAACTAAATCACACACTCAAACTAGTCTACATATCTGCTTAAATGGGATGTTAGTTTCATCAAATTTCACTTTCTAATTTGATGTATAGCTAGTTATTACAGTACTCCACGCCCATGTTCCCAAGCGAGACATAAGATATTATATAAATTATTCCACCTAATTGAATCCTAGCTAGTAAAAACAAAAGGAAGAAAGCTCAAATGGAAAGCCATGTTCAAATTAATCAATCTCCTAGTATAGGATCTACGGTCTACTTGACCATTCCTGCCATATTGACCAACCTGAAGTATTAGTTCCATCCTTAATTTTGCTATCGAACAATACTCTAAGGACTCTAGACTCATTATTTAAATAGACTTATTATGATTTTTAGATTCTATGCTAGAATGATGTCTAACCCCATTAGCTTCTTTGGGCGAGATGAATTTGACGTAGGAAGAATTTGTTGGTCTGACCACAATAAAGGTACATGGGACATTGCAAACAAGAGGCATGAATTCCAAATATCAGCCTCCTATCCTATGGTTATGCATCAAATTTGAGAATACCAAGCAACTACTCATAAAATGGATCAATGTAGATATGAAATCATATACAAGTAAAACTAAAAATAAGTAAGCAAGTACTACATACATCAATTAAGGATCCTTTCCTATAACTTGGGCACCGAAACCAAATTCATGACTATTAGTTCGAATGACCAAATCTAGCAGTTGCGTAGTAGAAGCTAATTAAATGACTGGAAGGATAGAGTAACTGCCACTTACATTTAACAATAATTAACTGTAAATTTACATGTTGAAGAAGCCCATGGGTATGAGGATAATATTTCTTCTATATCAAGCTGTCCACCATCCCAAATTTCCATGGTTTGTAAAACTCTTGCATTCTTCGAAATATACTTTGCTAGCATAAGTTCACCTGGTAGGCCAAAGAAGTCGAAAAACTTGCAAGTCCTTAGGTTTAATAAAAGGGATTGCGGAATAACATCTGGGTCTACTCCATTTTCTTCGTCATAGTTTCTATCATATGTCTCATAGTCTACATCGAACTGTTAATAATGCACACAAAATAAAAAACATAAGGTTTAGTATTAAACTTTCAACATTGGATGAGACGAGGAAATTTATTAGCTCACAAGGTCGATTTGGTAGGGTTAAATTAAACCCAACCCAAAACCTAAGAGTGTGCTATGAAAAGTTAAATGAAATATCATATGATCTTTAACAAACCTGATAAAAGTAAAGTTTTTGAAGCTTAGGACACTGGCTAAGAACCCTTACTAAGAATTTCCAACTATATTCATGACAGATAAGCTCCAGTTGGGTCAAATTATGAAAAGTAGGAATCAAATCATCATAGTAAAGCACCTAGTTCAAATATGTAGAAAATTAAATTGTTAGAAATCAGGGTAAAATTCTCACACACGAAAATCATATTAAGTATCATAAACAAACCTCGTTAATTTCAAGGCGCATAGAAGGTACATTGTGAACCGCTTCCAATGGAAAAAAAACAACGAGCGCAATCGATATTAACTCTAGTCAAGTTCCTTATGCAAAAGTTCTTCCACTCATTACAAGTTAAAGAATCTACCTTAGAATCAAAGGTCACATCAAATGTGAAAAAATCCTCAAGAATCGGACAACCGATTAAAAGCAACATTAAATCTCGAAGTGTTGGCAACCAAATATATTCCAAATGTAGGGTTTTAAGAGAAGGAAGTACAACAGAAGATAAACCCTCATCCATCTTAAAACCCGAAAGCTTCAAAACAACAAGTGTTCTACAATTGAGAATCCTAACAGGTAATTTAGACAAACCACTATGTTCCACACGGAGTTGAATATCTTCAACTCCGCGTTGCAAAACAAAATTAACCCATTTAGCGATTCTATTAGCAGGGTTGTGAATATATAAACGTAGACTATGTTCATATGTAACATCAAGGTGGAAACTCTTGATAGGGAATGTAACATCTCGAGAGAGTAAAACGGAGGATATGAAATCGTTAAAGTTGAAATTGGAGTCTTGATCTGTAATTGTGTTGAGAAAGTATAGATTGGGAACAGAAAGATATAGATGGTTCCATCTTTTTGAAAGAATGGTTGTGGCTACGGATTGTTTGGTTTGGAGAAAAGATAGAATGTGACAGAGAATCTCGTCTCCTAAAGTGCTTATTATATCTGTCATTTGGTTAATTGTGCGAAGCAAAGGTGAAGGACGATGCGATGTGGCGGAGGGACAGAGATTGCAGAGACAGGATGCCGGAAGAAGAGAGACGTGCGAATTGCAAAGTAGGGTCGGAATTGAACGGAAGTGAAGGAATTTGAGAAGTAAGGAAATTAATTAGGTCACAATCTCCTACTCCCTCCTCCCAATTTAATTAACACAATTGATATTATAAAAATACTCGTTGAAAGAATCAAACAACATCTTATATGCTAATATTTATTTTTGTATATTAATAGAAAAATAAGTTCAAAACAACATGTGTGAATAGTGCACAATAATCAACTGTGTCAATTAAATTGGGACGGAGAGAGTACATTTTATTTTATTTGGAAAAGAGAAACAAAATCAAGCAATTATTTTTTACCGATTTTAAGATACCATTTGGGACTTTAAGAAAAAAATATCATTTGGGCCTTTTCTTTTTTAGGTTTTAAAAGTTATGTCGAAGTTAAAAGTGAAAATAAAACTTTTTAAAAAAGAGCTGAAGTTATTTGGTAATTAATTTTTTTTTTAAGTTTTAAAGTTATTTTTAAGTTAAAAATTATTTGGTAAAATATATTTTTAAAAGATAATAATAATAATAATAAACTTAAAAAAGATAATAACAAGTAATAATATTAAAATTAAAACAAACTTAAAAAAATAATAATAACAACCGATAATACTAAAATTAAAACAAACTTAAAAAAAGATAATAACAACTAATAATACCGAAAAGCTGTTTTTTTTTTTTTAAAAAAAAGTTACATATATTAGCTTTTATCAAAAGTCTTTTATCTATGTATTTTGAGCCCGTTTGGATTAGCTTATTTTTGAACTTATGCAAATAAATAAGGTTTTATGTTAATTTATAGAGTAAGTTTCTACTAACGAAAACTGTATTTTTACAAATAAGGTTTTATAAATAAGGTTTTATACCTTGACAGACTGATAATAATACACAAAAATGTATTTATTTGCATAAACAATTTTGAATAAGGTCAAAAATAAGATAATCCAAACGAGACATTTACTCATAAAAATTAAGGACATTTTTTCTATCAAGAGCTTCTTGAAAATTTGTTTGGTCTAGCTTCTCCTTTTATTGAGTCAAAAAGTTTGAAATAAGCTAGGTCAAACGATAGCTAAATGGTCTGTTTGAATTGACTCTTTTTTTTTGAACAAACCAAAATGAGATATATAAGTTTTTGAATTGACTTATTTTTGAACTTATGTGAAACAATTTATGCAAATAAATAAGTTTTTATATATTATTATAAGTTTTTTCAAAGTGGATTATGAAAAAGTACCTTATAAAGATACACATTATGGGACTTGAATCATCTCCTTCATCATTCTCACTCCTTCAAACAACACAAGTGTACGAGGAGAGAGAAAATTAATAAAAAAAGAAGAGAGAGAAAATTTAAGAGAGAGATAAAAACAAACTAGTTAATAAGGCCTTGCTTGGTAGGAGAGAAATAAGAGAAGGAGAGTATCCAAGCTCCACATTTTGTTAGTGACAACTTAAAGGGATGAGTCATAATTATTATGGAGAACCCGCATGGCCTAATGATCTTTTATATATTTTTCCAACTTTCAATTCATTCTTGAAAAGTTTTTATGTATTATTATAAATTTTTCAAGATAGTTTATGAAAAAATAAGTTATAAAGATACATTTTGTTAGTGACAACTTATTAATTAACACAAAAATTTATTTATTTGCATAATCTATTTTTATAAGCTAAAAAAAAAGTCAAATCCAAATAGGCCCTAAATATTATTCTAGATTTATATTTTGTTGCGTTATATAATCTTGGTCTGCCTTTGAATTCATCTGCTTCATTGTTTTTGAAGGTGTATTGTGGATACTTTAGTTAGTGATGAAACACAAGAAGGAGAGGGGGTGGTCGAATTGTATTTCCCATTTTTAAAACTCTTTTTCAAACACAATTAACATAATGTTTTTTTTCAAATCATTTAATTTCTCATTAACATGCATAAGAAGGTAGAAGTTGAATCATAAAGAACATAAGCAAAATGAAAAACAAAGAGTAATGAGGGAGTGAAACAACACAATAATTTTTAAACTAGTTCACTATTAAAAGGTTAGCTAGTCGAATCCAGCCCTTCTAGAGTGATTTTTCCCTCTAACCTTAGGACTTCTTCAATCATAGTCAAACCCAATTACAATTACTAAGGTAATACAAATACTCTGGATTTCCTTACTTTCATATAGAAAGATTTTACCTAGCATCTGTTAGGATTTCCTGCCCAATAACCTAAAAGAGCTACCCTATAGACTTCTAGCCCTAAAGGGATCCCTTGCACAAAAGGACTTCCTTCTTTAGATAAGGTCTTCCTTGTTTGAATATAACAAGTTGTTGCCACTGATGAGCGAGTTACATAATCTTTGAATTTGTATCAGTGTGATACAAAGTCATGGTCTAGAATTTTTACTCTCATAGATGGAATATACAAAGAAAATTCTATATCAATCTAAGCTTGTATCGATGACAAATTCTATATCACCCGTGCCAATAACCAAAGTAGAGTTGTGCATCACAATATCATAGTAAGGTTTAATCCAATGCCAAATGGAGGATCGAAGCGGAGAACGAGCTAGAGGCCATCTTTTGAAAATCTAGCACGACACATAATGGCCCATTGATTATTGCTTGAGAAAAGTTTTCAATAGAGATGACGCATCAACAAATAATTAATATTCCACAAAGGTCGTAAATCTAAACCTCCTTCTCAATGTAAGGCACACAAATTTGTTTCAAAGCCACATTGTAGATTTTGCGGGTAGAAACATCACCACTCCACACAAAGTTGCGAAACCAAGAGTCAAGTTTCTTCAAAATATTCTTAGGCCAAAGATAAACATGAAAGGAATAGATAAGCTTGCCATAGATAATAGAACGCACTAGTTGGACATGTAGAAGCGCATGAGAAGGAATCGCAACCCCCTACAAAGATTCATAGGGCAGGTATTACCATTAGTAGCAAGATTAGATAGACTACGACTAAGAACTTCTTCCGCAATGCATAAAAAGAGAGGAGACAACGGATAGCCTTCACGAAACACCATGAGCAGTGAGCACAATTAAAATAACCAACTGCCTTTCAGCTGTCAAGAATCGATAGCTTAGCTGAGTGTAGAATTTCCCTAATCCAATTGCAAAATCTCTCATCGAAGCCAAAATGATCATATAATTTTTAATATTTTTTTATACAATTTTTTTTTGGAAAGTAGGAATTATTTTCCCTAGTTTATTTAGAGGGTTTGAAAGAATAAAAAATTTTACTAGAAAGAATAATAAAATATTGCGTTAAATAATTATTATATTTTAATTATTTGAAAAAATTTAAGAAACTTTTTGAAATGAAAAAAGCACTTTGTTGACTGAATTCTTTTATTGCTATATAAATTAGGATTGATGCAAGTCTTGTAGGCATTATGCATACAACAATGAAAACACCAAATCCAACCACCTTAAAATTTTCAATACTCCTAATTATACTACTTGCATTCGAGTCTAGAGAGGCTTCAAATGGTGTTGTATCAGTAATGATTATCAATAGAGTGGTGGTACCTCCACATCCTACAACTATCACTGTTCATTGCAAATCAAAAAATGAGGATCTTGGATTTCACACACTACCGTTTACAGGTAGTTTTCTATTTACGTTCACTCCAAATGTCTTTGGTACAACATTATTCTTCCGCAGCTTTACATGGCCTGGAAATCCTCATCGTCATTATCTTGACATTTACGATCAACAACATGACAACTGCATTGAATGCATTTGGAATATAAACCTGGACGGAGGTTGTTTGAACAACCATAAGTGTGGTCCTTGGAAAAGTATCGATTAATGGATACCCACTCCAACTCTATATATATATATATATATATATATATATATATATATATATATATATATATATATATCAATGTTAAAGTTGTATATCGTGGTATAATTTTAGCCTTCTAACCTCTAGGTACTTGTTCAAATCCTAGCAGAGATGGGTGTAAAATGGCCAGTTTACTTAATAAAACTTTTCCTCTTTTAAAAATGTATTTTCGGTCAATTAAATATCTTGTCTTTCTTTTAAATATATATACCACTAATCGCTCTAAATAAAAGTATTTAACAATTTAAAATAATAAGGGATTATCTTTCGACTCCTACGACATGATAAAATAAATAATATCTACTTACGGAGGCATATTTTGTTCGAGAATGCACTTCCGAATGTAGAGAAATTGATTTTTTTTTCTTTTTGTACATCTAAAGTGATTTTTTTAGTGAGAAAAATTGCTTCCAATATAAAAACTCATTAAGGGGTTGTTTGTTATAGATTAAAAAAAAATGATTTTGATATTTAAAAATATAGATTCGGTAGAGGGATTTGAAAATTGAAATAATAAGTATTTTGATGCAATCTTATTATTGAGGTGACACCTTTGAATCCTTATATTATTTCAAATTATACAATCTTAATTGTTCTTCAATTATTTAATAACATTTCATCCCATTTTCTTCAGTTTTAGTCAAATATATTTTTTAATTATATTTTTGATATAGTATTAAATAATGATTACATTTTAATAATAATTTTCTTTTATTTTAGTCAAATATTCTTTAATTATAATTTCGATATAGTATTCAAATATTGCCTAGAAAAAATAATAAAATATAGTATCAAATAATGATTACATTTTAATAAATTGAAAAAGTTAAGAAACTTTTTTGAACTTAAAAGGTAATTTGTTGACTAAATTTTTTTATGGTTCTATAAATTAAAATTGATGTAAGTCTTGTAGGCATTATGCATAACAATGGCAACTCTAAATTCAACTACCTTAAAATTTTCAATACTCCTTATACTACTTGCTTTTGAGTCCAGAGAAGCTTCAATTTTTAATCCTCCGGTACATGTAATGATTATTAATAGAGTAGTGTTGCCTTCACATCCGACAACTTTTACTCTTCATTGTCAATCCAAAGAGGATGATCTTGGATTTCACACAATTCCATTTTCAGGTACTTATGAGTTTTCATTCAATCCAAATGTTTTCGGTAGAACATTATACTTTTGCAGCTTTACATGGCCTGGAAACCCTCATCGTCATTATCTTGACATTTACGATGGACAACATGACAAGTGTGATAAATGCATCTGGCAAATAAACTTGAATGGAGGTTGTTTGAACTATCACAAATGTGGTCCTTGGAAAAGTATCCAATTAATAGATGCAACCAATTAATGGATGCCGACTGTCCAACCTTTTACATATATATAAATGTGAAAGTTGTAACTCTGTGCTATGATTTTAGCCTTGTAACCTCTAGGGATGTATTCAAATTCAAGGAATGGTTGTAAAATCGTTATTACTGCGAGTTTTCTTAATAAAACTTTTCCCTTTAAAAAATGTCATTTTTTTGGCAAATAAAACTGATGAAGTCTTGTAAGCTTTACGCATACAACAATGGCAGCTTTAAATCCAACTATACCTTAAATTTTCAACACTCCTAAATCCAACACTACATGCATTTGAGTCTAGAGAAGCTTCAATTTTTAATCCTCTAATGATTATCAATAGAGTAGTGGTACCTCCACATCCCATAACTATCAATGTTCATTATCAATCTAAAGATGACGATATCTTGGATTTCATGCACTATCGTTTTCAAGTAGTTATCAGTTTTCAGTCAATCCAAATATTGTTCGTATACTTATATATTATATATAGCTTTACATGGTATGGAATGATGGATATTTTGATATAACTAGAGCTGTCAATTTAGGGGGCCAATCAAAATTAGGCTCAGCCCCAATATAAAGGGGGCCTAAATATGTAAACATAAATAGGCCTCATATTATATAGGCCACAAATATACCAAGCCCCCTAAATAAAACATAGGCCTCCAAGGCCCCAAAGCCCAAATTTTGTTGGAAACGAGAGTTTTAAGACAAATTTTTTTAGAATTCACACATAAGTTACTAAAAATAAGAGAAACAATTCGAGAATTCTCGGAATCGAGAATTCCAAAAAATTCGAAAATGAGAGTTTGTTGATAAAAATACCTAGAATTCACACATAAGTTATTAAAGCAAAAGAAACAATCTGAGAATTCTCGGAATATTTTCGAAGAAAAATACTCGACATGTTTTCGAGAAAAAGTTCCGAAAAAAGTTTCGGAGAAATTCTTTTTGAAAAGTTCTCGAGAAAAAATACTCGAAAAGTTTCGAGATAAAATACTCGAATGATTTTCGAGAAAAAAGTTCCGGAAAAGTTTCCGAGAAAAAATTCTCGAGAAAAAAATACTTGAAAAGTTTACGAGAAAAATACTCGAAATGTATTCGAGAAAAAAGTTCCGAAAAATTTCAGAAAAGTTTCGGAGAAAAAATTCTCGAGAAAAAATACTCGAAAAGTTTTCGAGAAAAAATACTTGAATGGTTTTCGAGAAAAAATTTCCGGAAAAGTTTCCGAGAAAAAATTCTGAAAAATTTCTCGAGAAAAAAATACTCGAAATGTTTTCGGGAAAAAAGTTCTAAAAAAGTTTCAGAGAAAAAATTCTCGAAAAGTTCTCGAGAAAAAAATACTCGAAAAGTTTTCGAGAAAAAATACTCGAAAAGTTTTCTAGAAAAATATACTCGAAATGTTTTCGAGAAAAAAGTTCCGAAAAAGTTTCGGAGAAAAAATTCTCGAGAAAAAAATACTCGAAAAGTGTTCGAGAAAATTACTCGAAATATTTTCGAGAAAAAAGTTCCGAAAAAGTTTCCGAGAAAAAATTCTCGAAAAAAATACTCGAAAAGTTTTTCAGAAAAATACTCCAAAAGTTTAGGAGAAATTTTTTTTGAAATTTTTTTGATTTTTTTTGTGGGCCAATATTAGGCCCCATAGAAAGGCCAAGAGTAAAATTTAAGAATAGGGGGCTAGGCCTAAAAACAAACAAAAACAAATCTACTCAAGTGGGGCTTAGTATTTTGGGGCCTAACATGGGGCCCAAAAATAGGGCCTTCCAATATGGGGCTTTTTTGACACCTCTAGATATAACCACTGATGTGGTTTTTTTGTTTATATTTTGTAAAATTGCAAAATTTGGTGGATATATTTTATGTGGAGAAGAATATAATTCTCTTTTCTCTCATATTATTCATAGTTATATGACACTTTTTATAGAGCTACAAAGGTAACAAACTTCTAAATCATATTTTCTTTAAGAACTATTATATGGTTCTTTTTACCGGATAATCGTATTACAAAATCAACCGTTAGATTAAAAGATATATAACATAGACCATGTCTATAAAATATAACATTAATCGAAAATCATTTGATACATCAATGAGATACATCAAAATTAACGTCTTATGAACTTTAAAAAATTAATTTTCATTAAAATTTGAAAAATCGACATTAAATATATTTAATATAATAATAGTCACACACAACTCAAATAAACTTATTACTCTAACAATATTTTTTAATACTCATCGTTTTTCAACTCTAGGTGAAGTCAAATGCAACACAGACACAACAATTTTAAGGATCAAGGATGTTACGGCGTCGTATGTGTCTAAGAGATGAAAATAGTCATTTTATAGCAGCGAAGACAACATGGTCTCACGGCTTAGCACAACCTCAAAAAGCGGAAGCAAAAGGGCTCAAAGTAACAATAATTTGACTTGGTAATCGAGGCTTGACAAAAATGTCCATATAACTTGATTGTAAGTAAGTAGTTGACGGCATTTCCAACAACATTGGTACCAACTCAGAATTATGAGCTATTTTAAATTCTAGTACAACTTCATTCACTTTTTCCCCCCAAACTTTAAGATAAGTTATGTTCGACGACAAACAAATAATGCGACCCATTCATTAGCAAGGGCGTCATTGTCATATGCTAGTTCAGATTGTCATGATCATATATCATATTGTATTGAATATAATGTTATGAATGAAATGAATTAGTAATTTGGTTTCTGTAAAGAAAAAATACTCATGATTTTTTTTTAGAACTAGTTGGTTAGGTTGGTCAAACTAGTAGTAAGAGACTAGTGGTAAGCACAAGTAAGAAGATACAGTACTTATTTCATATTTTCAAATATAATTTAAAAATATCGCAAAAAATAAAAAATCCACAAAATTACGCAAATTCTATAAAAATTACTGCGGTTTAACATGACAACAAATCGAATGAAAATGTGATCTGACAATTCAGCAACACTGGGTCAGTGTCATCCAATTTACTATTAACAGTAGCATCATCATCTCACATGACAATAGTGATGTATATTTTCACTTGTCATCTTATCTACAAAGAAATTACATTCAACGATTGGGAGGGGGCTGAAACCACTTGATGCCAGAACTGACACCCAAACCAGATTCAATTGGTGGTGAAAGCAAAAAAAAATAAATTACATTCATCAAACATCATTTTTCATAAACATTTTTTTTATATCAAGTGGCCAACAGTTATGAAGCTACTATTTTTACAAAACAATTGATGGGAAGATATTGAAGGCACATCAATTGGAATGACTACCACATTAAACATAGAAGTCTCATTCAAGAGTGTACTGAAACTTATGGAGCATATAGGCTACAAGCTCGACTTATAGACAAACAAACAACATAGAATAACTGAATCAATAATCAACTTTCCAACTTAGCACTTTATAACAAAATTAAACCAAGATACAAAGTATGGTAATAACGTACATGTTAATAGCATACATAAATGATCAGATCATGGTTTATTAAAACAAAGTTTCGCTGCTCGAGGATCTTCATCGTGATTTGAAGACATTCATTAATGAAAACGGCAAAACAAATTCAAATTAGAGAAAAATTGCAGGCATCCAAGTATAACATATCAGAACGGTGAAAAGTTGGCTATGATTTCATGTGATGGCACAGAACTTGAGCACAGACAAATCACACAAAGTGCATTAAAACTAGTTGCTAGTTAATGAACAAATGGCAGAAAACATTTTGACCATGGAGCTTGCAGGGTCTGCTCTGTATATTACATTATCATTATTATGCATAAACATTTCATAACCTGTTGTCTTAACCAGTTTTCTCAGGAAAAAATACATTCCAAATCAGAATCATTGAGTAGCTAATTTAGTAAATGTGAGTGAATCTAAACAAGTATAACCAGGTATCCCAAGAAACAAGCAAGAAAGTGAGTCAGCATAATTTTTTTATGCATTACTTTAAACTAGCATGATTCTATATGTTAACTGGTAAGCATAGTTCTAAATTGCAGTCCACAACAGCAATGCAGCCTCAATACAAAAGGTTTTAGAGATCTCTGAAACAGCATCACAACTGCAATTGCGGCTGCATCGACTCTATATGCCTGCATTTTACCGCAATATCAAGGTTTGCAGCATAACCACGACCGCAATTTAAAACCATCTTAGCGATTTTGGCATCCACATGTCTTTCCATTGTACCCTTTATTACTGTAATGGTTAGGCTCTAAGCTATGGAATGACTAATATTTAATTATGTTGTGGCACGCTATTGAACTACCCATATACACAAATCAATAATGCAGAAAAGAACTTCCAATCACAACTCACAAAAATCATATCATATATAACAACTAAAAAAATTCAAGGAGTCACATACTATAAATCAGCGTTGCTAAATAACAACTATAATGGCGTTATAGCATAGCAGAATTTGAATCAATCGTTATCGTTTTATGATACAATATTTAGTACAAAATGTTGTCAAATAACAGCTATAGCAAGATCATATCACTGTTATATAGTGGTTGACAACACAGCTAGAAATCACATATTTTGTTCGAAGTACACAATGCTATGTTACATAGATACACCCAAAAACATAACCAGAAATCATAAACCCTTCTATATAAAATGAACTAAATTGCCTCTTTGCTTTCACCATAATCTAAAACACAACAAAAAAGTTCTAATTTCAATGATGAGATGAATTACCATTAATTCCATTCATTACCTTCTGGCTCTCCACATTACCATCCTTAATCTCTTCATCATCAGAATCCAAAGTAAAATTCCCTTCCAAATTCTCCAAAGAATGCATCTCAGCACCAAGCGGCGTATACCTCAAATTCCCTGTCGAATCACTCACAACCGCATTCCCATTTTTTCGACCACAAACAATTGAATAAAAACCAACAAGGACAACAACCATAAGAGCAAGATGACAATTAAACTGAAGAGTAGCAATAGCTCTAGCTCTATGATATTCAGGATGACCTTTACATCTCAAACTATAATTTCCACTACTAACTAAATGCAAATCACATCCTTCAGCAACAAAATTCGACGAAAACAAAGACAATCCAATTTGAATAAACCATGTCCCCTGTAAAATAAGCCCAATTCCACGACCTAATTTCGGAATATTCGATTCATAAGATCCTAATTCAAGAATAGTAGAAAAAACACAAACAGCAATAGGAACTAACAAAAGATCATAATAACGATTCTCAACACCACTAGGATCTTTTCTTTGCAAATAAAACAAGAGAAATTCTTCGGCGAAACCGAATGTGATAATTAGGTTAAGCAAATTTGAAGGAAGAAAAGGAAGTGAAAGTGATAAAATTGAATGAATTAGGAAAAGTAATGAAATTGGTAGGGTTTGAAGATGAAGTGATAACCCAACGGCGTCGTTTGAAGTGTGTGCGTTGAAGAGAGAGATAATTGAAGTAATGGTAATGAAAGAGGTGAAAATTGAAAGTGTGATGTAAAAGATTGATGGGTTTTTGTTAAGTTTGTTTTTTTGTGATGCGCGAAGAGATTCAAGAGATCCTATAAGGATGAAACCTGTGCCTGTTAAGGCATAGGAAATAAGACCCATATTGAATGAATGAATTGATGATGATTTTGGTTTTGTGATCTTTGGTGAATGAATATTTGATTTGATGAGATTTGGGATTTTTTTATTTTGTTTTTGGGTCAACTGTCAAAGTGAGTTGCTGGTTTTGGGGAAGAAGGTTCTAGTAAAGGATGAGGGGATGTAAAGACAACATTTTAGACCGATTGTTGAACTGTTTTGTTTATCGGTTTAAAAAGACCATAATATTTTATGTATTTAGACCATAATATGAGCTATAAATCTATAAAACAAATTTTTTCTTGTAATAAGAACCGGAAGTATTATTGCTCAAACACCGAGTCAATACATTATATATTTAATTAACAAGAAATACAAAATCTAACATGGGCTCTAATTAGGATCAAAAATAGAAATTTTGTAATTAAAAATTGTGTATTTTAGTTTTTTAAAAGTCAAAAGTTGATGGTTTTAAGAAATAAATATTTCTAAGGGTACATGTTAACTATTGTCAAAAAAAAAATTTACATGTTAGCACGACTAAAAAAGAAATGCTAACAAGTGTTTTTAGAGGTATTCTTTTAGGATCTTAATTAATTATATATTTTTAATAATTTTAAATATGTATAAAATAAAAAAGTAGTACAATACTTTAAAGTTTATGTGTTGTTATGTCCGGTATTTATAAATGGACCCTTCAAGTGTGTTTGTCCGTTATCTATTTTTCTTTTCTTTAAATAGTATAGTGGCTAGTTTGATACAAGTTTAAGTGTGGAAAATTGACGAATCTCATATTCGAACTCTTACTTTTGCGTATGTCCTTACAACTACCGGTTGAATTGTACCTATAAAACTGAGCATATTTTTTACGCAGAATCCGCTATATACCAAAAGCTAAAATTAATTAAGAGCTTTGAAAATGAAGTTAAAATTGTTTGGTAAACGCTATTTTTCTATTTCCCAAACTTTGTTACATTTAGAGGTGTTTGTTCATCGTCAAACTTTGCTCATTAGTAGCGGTGTACACGGGTTGAGTTGGCCCGAATTTGGCATGTGGTCTGGACTTAATGTTTGATGTTGAAAATTGACGGAAAAGACTAATATGACTAATAGAACGAACTAAAGGGACTAAATTTGGCAACATGAGTAAACTGAAGGATTTTTAATATTTTTTGAAATGTAGAGACTATTGTTAATAAATTAGCAAAATATAAGGACCAAAAACATAATTACCAAGTTCACGCCGGCTTTCCATCTAAGAAAACTAACAGAGGGATTAAATTTGGTAACAGAAGTAAACTATATGTTTTTAAAAGTATTTTTTGAAATGTAAGGATTATTGTTAAAAAAACTAGCAAAATGTAGAAACCCAAAACATATTTAACTTTTTAATTATTTATGCGGATTATTAAAGACAACATCAATATTTATTGTGATTTTCCGATAATCCTTTCATAAGTCGCATTAAATATTTGTGTGGCTTCCCCATACTTATTTCGTAAGCCGCATTAAATGCTTACGTATTTTCTCAATACTCATCATAATCCACATTAAATATGCTTGTGCGACTTCCCTATATTTCCCTCATAAATATATATTAGTTTTATCGATGAAAAGACATCAAATATACATACTAAACATCATTAAATCTTTACGCGTATTTCTTATACTTCTTTCATATACCACATTTAATGGTTGTGTAGGTGTTGACGATGAAGTAAGTTTTCACGCCAGCACAATGAACCAACGTGAAATTTGTTAAGAAGTCCCACATCGGTTAGGAGTAGGCCTGAACAAGAGTTTATAAGTAAGAGACAATCCTCACCTTACAAGCCGGTTTTGTGAGGATGAGTTAGGCCCAATACTAATTTCTAATATGGTATCAGAGCCTCTCCAAGATCCGTTGGGCCACCCGTTATCGGGCCACCTACCGTTTATATCCACACACCAAGCCCAATAGTGCTGGGCGTGAGGGGGTGTGTTAAGAAGTCCCACATCGGTAGAATGCCTGAACAAGAGTTTATAAGTAAGAAGCAATCCTCACCTTACAAGCCGGTTTTGTGAGGATGAGTTAGGCCCAATACTAATTTCTAATAAAATTTAAGACTTGGATTAGATCATGCATGAAGTAAGCTTATTTACTTAAAATTGTACTCTGTTGATTAATTTTTTTTGTTGCTCTATAAATTAAGATTGCTGTAAGTCTTATAGGCATTATGCATACAACAATGGCACCTCCAAATTCACCTACTTTGAAATTTTTAATACTCCTAATTATACTACTTGCATTTGACTATAGAGATTAGAGAGGCTTCAAGTAATAATGGTCATCTGATATCAGTATTGATTATCAATAGAGTAAGTGTACCTTTACATCCCACAACTATCACTGTTCATTGCAAATCTAAAGATAACGATCTTGGATTTCACACAGTACCATATTCTGGTAGTTACGGGTTTTCGTTCACTGAAAATGTTATTGGTACTACATTATTCTTCTGCAGCTTTACATGGCCTGAAGACCCTCGTCGTCATTATCTTGACATTTACGATGCAAAGCATGACAGCTGCCTTGAATGCATCTGGTATATAAACTCTGATGGAGGTTGTTTGAATAGCCATAGGTGTGGTCCTTGGAAAAGTATCCAATAATGGATGCCAACCCTCCAACCTTTTAAATTACTTAATAGCATATATATGAATGTTAAAGTTGTATCTCAGATTCTCAATGGTATAATTTTAGCCTTATAACCTCTAGGTACTTGTTAAAATCCTAGCAGGAATGGGTGTAAACCTTGTTGGGGATAACCCACAAAGATGAACAACAAAGAACACTAAGAAAGAATAGAGAGAACTATGAATAAAATTGAAGAGAATGAATTAAGGGAAAAAGTTATGTAATTTTATTAACAACAACGACACCTATATATAGGTGAAAATGTACAAGATAAGGAAAGGTAACTTGAATAACAAGTTACTAACAAAGTCTATCCTATGTAACTAACTAACAGAAAATACAGCTGTACATAACAAACTAATCTAACTGTCAAAACAGAAAACATAACTGAACCAGAGGTTCAGAACTTGTGAGGTATCAGAAGCTATGCTTGTTCAGAAGCTGTTGCTTCAGAACCTGTTCCTTCAGAACTTGTGCCCTTCAGAAGCTATGAAGGTCAGAATCTGTGTTGAGAGTCTAGTGACCATCAGAAGCTGTTTGCTTCAGAGGCTGTTTGCTTCAGAAGCTGCAGAGCTTGAATTACAAATTCAACACTCCTCCTTAATTCAAGCTGCCAAAACTCACATCTCCCATTTCCCTTCTGAGCACCAGAAACTAAGTGATTTCTGGTTTGTTGTCAATCTTTAGCACACTTGTAATATCCTCAATGATACTCATTTCACTGAGAAGTGATTGTAACCAATTTGCTTGACATGCAGCTAGAGAACCTGCTACATATTCTGCTTCAGTTTTTGCCATTGTGTCTGTAAGTGTGACTGATGCATTACAGCCAACCATTTTGAACCTTTTCAAAATGTCTTCTGCATATTTCTTTCTCTTTGTAGCCTCTAACCAATTTGAATCATTCATGGCTTGATCCAAATCTATTGGTTTAGCCTCTACCAACATGGCTTTTTCAGGCACAGATGTCACACCAGATGTTGCAACATCTTGGTGTACAACATTACCACTCCAGCTCCAACTCTTAGCCTTAACAAACTGCATATCTCTACATGTAAACATCTTGTTTCTTGTTGGAGAATACAATTTATAAGCTCCAGCTGAGTGATAACCAAGGAAAATCATTGCTTGACTTCTGCCTTCTAATTTCCTTCTACAATGTGTTGGCACATGCCTTAAACATAGTGACCCAAACACCTTAAAGTGACCTACACTAGGCCTCACACCAATCCATGGTCTCACACCAGTCCATGCTTTATGTGGTGTCTTGTTCATTAACTTCTTTGTTGACTTGGCTACGCAACACTCTTTGCGCAGTTGCCTTTGAACTTTAATCTGAGGAAGACCATTCACCATCTTCTTCAAACTTAACATGTTCAAACTCCTGAAATGGAAATGGCCATACCTGTGATGCCAAATCCAGTTCTGACTTTCATTCACAGTTGGGACAATGCATTGATGTTCCAACATGTTCAACATCCTGAAGGTTTTGTTGTTGGACATTGGAGCTTTCAGGATCTCTCTATCCTTTGCATCAACAGCTTCAGCTCCTTATCATGCATTTTCACTGAGTAGTTCTTCTCTAGTAATTGACCTATACTTATCACATTACTCTTTAACGCACCAGTGATACTAGCTTCTTGTCCATCATTTCTCTTCACCAAGATACTTCCAATCCCTTCAGAAATCACTTGACTGTTATCAACAGTTGCAGGTGGGCATTCTGCTCCAATGGCTTTGAATTGAGTCTTGTAGGTTCTGTTCTTACTCTGAGCTGTCTTGAGGATCAGTCTCTTCTTAGAGTCAAAGAGTTGTAGTGTCTCATCTTCAATCACTATTTTGAAACCCTTTGAAATCAATTTCCCTACACTCAACAAATTACATTGCATTCCAGGCACAAGAAGAACATTTTCAATCACAGCTTTCTTGCCATTTGACATCTCAATCATGACATTCCCCATTCCTTCAGCTTTGGTGAATTCATTGTTGGCAAGCTTGATCTTTATGTTGAGACATTCATTAAAGTTAGATAAAATGCTTCTATTACCTGTCATATATATGGTTAGAACATCCTGAGTCAAAGTACCACTCCATAGAATCTGCTGTTTCATCAGCATCTATCACCATGAAGCTTGTTTCATCTTCTGAACTTGAGCTATCATGTGCTACGTTTGCTTCTTCATCACTGTCTTGACCCTTCTTCTTCTTTGAGATCTTACACTCATTAGCATAATGGCCATATTTGTCACAGTTGTAGCATTGAATCTTGCTTTTGTCCTTCTTCTTTGACTTATCTTTCTGTTTTCCTCCTCCTCCATCAGAGGATTCAGACAATGTCTCAACATCATCTTCAACATGATCTTTGCCTTTCTTGGAATCTTTCTTGTTCTGCCATTTCTTCTTGTCACTTTGATACTTCTTGAATTTTGAAAAGAGAGCTTGCTCATCTTCTTTGTCATGGCTCCTCTCACCATGTTTCAACTCATGAGCTTCAAGAGTGCTTTGCAGATCCTCTATCTTGATCTCACTCAAATCTTTAGTCTCTTCTATAGTCACCACTATATGTTCAAATTTAGAAGTCAAAGTTCTTAGTACCTTTTCCACCGTTTCTTGCTCACCAAGATTACCTCCACAATTCTTCATCTGATTGGTGAGAGTCACCAATCTTGTGAAGTAATCAGCAATTGATTCATCACTCTTCATCTGCAACAGTTCATACTGTCTCTTCAAGGCCTGAAGCTTTACTTTCTTCACCTTTGCATCACCACCATAGCTCTTTTGCAAGATATCCCATGCATCTTTGGAGGTCTCAGCATCTGCAATCTTCTCAAACACCTTTGAATTAACACATTGATGAATGAGAAACAGGGCCTTGTTATCTTTCTTCTTTGCTTCTCTGAATATTGTTCTTTGTTCTTCATTTGCATTTTATGGTAGAGGAGTGATTGCTGCATTCACTTGTTCATACACTTCTTGAACATTGAATATCACCTTCATCTGCTTCACCCATCTATCCCAATTCTTTCCATCGAAAACTGGCAAATTCGCATGGAAATTGTTGTTCCCAGCCATGGTTGATTCACTCTCAACCTGATTCTTCTTTCAAGAACGAATCAAGATCCTTTGGATCGTACGAGCTCTAGATACCACTTTGTTGGGGATAACCCACAAAGATGAACAACAAAGAACACTAAGAACACTAAGAAAGAATAGAGAGAACTATGAATAAAATTGAAGAGAATGAATTAAGGGAAAAAGTTATGTAATTTTATTAACAACAACGACACCTATATATAGGTGAAAATGTACAAGATAAGGAAAGGTAACTTGAATAACAAGTTACTAACAAAGTCTATCCTATGTAACTAACTAACAGAAAATACAGTTGTACATAACAAACTAATCTAACTGTCAAAACAGAAAACATAACTGAACCAGAGGTTCAGAACTTGTGAGGTATCAGAAGCTATGCTTGTTCAGAAGCTGTTGCTTCAGAACCTGTTCCTTCAAAACTTGTGCCCTTCAGAAGCTATGAAGGTCAGAATCTGTGTTGAGAGTCTAGTGACCATCAGAAGCTTTGCTTCAGAGGCTGTTTGCTTCAGAAGCTGCAGAGCTTGAATTACAAATTCAACAAACCTTTACTGCCAATTTACTCAATAAAACTTTTTTTGCCCTTAAAAATTTAGTTTCTGTCAACTAAATATCTAGTTTTTCTTTTAATTATATCACTAATCGCTCAAAATTAAAGCACTTATTCAACAATTAAAAATAAGAAGGGGGCTTCTTTCTCCACATATGACATGATAAAAGAAAAGATCCACTTATGGGGGCATAGTTTGTTCGAGAATGCACTTCAACGGTATTGAAATTGATTTTTTTTTCTTCTGTATTTATACGTAAAGTAATTTTTATAGTGAAAAAAATTTCTTCCCATATAAAAAAGACTCATTAAATATTGGTTTAATATGTCTTTATCCCCTGCAAAGTAGGCGAGTTTTGCGTTACCCTCCTGTAATTTTTTTATTGGAGATTACACCTTGTAATGTTGCAATTTTTTTTTTCTAATTCATTTTACCCCAGGTAAAACAAAACAACATTATATGGGGGTAAACTGAACTAGAAAAAAAATTCTGCAACATTACAAAGTGATAATCTCAAATAAAAAAATTATAGAAGGGTAACGCAAAAGTTGTCTACTTTGCAGGGGTAAAAACATATTAACCTTTAAATATTTATCAAGTAGTATGTGGAAGAATTCGAGTGATGAAACTGCCTCTTAAGACTTAGAAAATGAGTCTCATATCTATATTGATGAATGACTTGATGAATAATATGGTTTTGCGATCTTGGTGAATGAATATTTGAGTGACAAAAATGCCATTAATTGGTAGTTAAATTCCATTCCACACGAAGAGGCCTAAACTGAAAATTTTACTCCAATGACCCAAACTAATGATGTTGGCATGGCAATAAAATTCATACCTGCGGGTATCCGCCCAAACCATACCCGCTTTGACGGGGAAAACCCGAGTTGACTGGGTTTGGGTACGGGTTTGGGTTTTCCTCGATTTCAAAAGACGGGGTTGGGGCGGGTAATGGGGACATTAATACCCACCATGAACCCGTCCCCAAACCCGCCCCGCTTATATTAAAATTAGATTTTACCTCTTTTAAATTAGAAATCCATAAACAATCTCTTAAATTACATTCATATGTTTATTTTTTATCCTTAATTTGAGTATTAAACATTCTATTTTCTCTATTTTTTTCTTTATTTAAAAAAATATCGTTGAAACAAAATAATTTTTGGGCCTTTAACTTCTTTTTTTTAATAAAAAATATTAAAATGAAATCCAAATTTATGTTGAAAGAGGTATAACGGGATACCCGAACCCCGTCGGGATACCCGATCTCCGTTGGGTTTGGGTTTGGGGTTATACTTTTTATCCCCGCTTGGAATTGAAATGGGTTTGGGGAAAACCCGAACTATATGGGTTTGGGGAAGGCAAAATCCGTCCCCGCCCCGCCCCATTGCCATGCCTAGATGTTGTGTTCCAGAAAGGTTTGACAACATCACAATCTCCAATGATATATGCATAAGTGATTCAGGAGCAAGATCACAACGAGGACATAAATCATTATGCGACACACCTTTCCATGTTAGTGAGAAGCTTTCCATGGGCCATCTTCGCGCATCCTAGCCGGACCTTTCTAGTTCTAGATGGCTTCAAAGGGGGAGTTGATTATGGCCATGTGGTTCTTCCATAAAAAATTCATAACCATTTACTGAATTGACTGTAAATTGCTGGGATCCAATAAGGAAAGTCAGTACTAGCTGATCATTACTATAGGAGTATTATTAACTAGCTGATCAAATCAAATTGCTATCTCAACCATTAGAATATCATTTGCGATCATTACAATATCATACATTACTATTATTTTGTGCTTATTTGTAATTATTTAGTGGCAAATCAAGTTGTGTATGTTGCCAAATCAAGCTTTGTACATTGCCATCATGTTGTATATTTATATCTCTTATGATGAATTGAAACATATAAGAACGTTAAAAGCTGTGAGTGTTTGTTAGTCAAAATTCATATAAAATTTGACTAAAAAGAATAAGAAAATACAGTATAAATAATAATTACATTTTAATAAGTTAATAAAGTTAAGAAACTTTCTCTAAACTGAAAAGGTAATTTGTTGACTAAAGATTTTTATTTCTCTATAAATTAAGATTGATGCAAGTCTTGTAGGCATTATACATACAACAATGGCGGCACCAAATCCAACTACCTTCAAATTTTCAATACTCCTAATTATACTACTTGCATTTGAGTTTAGAGAGGCTTCATTTTTTAATCCTCCGGTACATGTAACTATTATCAATAGAGTATTGGAACCTCCACATCCCGCAAATATCATTGTTCATTGCAAATCCAAAAATGACGATCTTGGATTTCACACACTCAAGTTATATAATAGTTACATGTTTTCTTTCAATCCCAATTTTTTCGATCGAACATTATTCTTTTGCAGCTTTACCTGGCCTGGAAATCCCCATCGCCATTATCTTGACATTTACAGTGCAAAACGTGACACCTGCACTAATTGCACTTGGCTGATAAACATAAATGGAGGTTGTTTGAATAACTATAAGCCATGTGATACTTGGAAAAGTATCGAATTAATGGATGCAAACAACACTTTTATGTGACCGCAGAGGAAGGCGTGGTTGAACGGGGACAAGCCCACCCTCCAATTTTTAAAATTATTAAATTATATATATATATATATATCAATGTTAAAATGTATCACGGTTGAATGATTTTAGCGTTGTAACTTCTAGATACTAGTTCAAATCCTAAAGGAATTATTGTAAAATGGTTATTGATATCAGTTTACTTAATAAAACCTTTCCCCTTAGAAAAAGTTATTTTTTATCGACTAAATCTCTAATCTTCCTTTTAAATTTATCACTAATCATTCAAAATAAAATTATTCAACAATTAAAATTAAGAACAATACATCTTTCTCCTCCTACGACATGATAAAAAAAATGGCATAGTTTTGTTCCACAATGCACTCCCAATAGTTGAGAAATTGTATTTTTTATTGTATTTGTACATCTAAAGTTTTTTCCCATATATAAAAAATGACTCATTGAATAATGTGCATTTTGAATAATTGTTGAAGACAAATTTCGTGAGGTGAAATCTGAGCTTATGAATCCTTTGATAAACCGAACTGTGAACACCACAGGTACAACAGCTCACAAATAACAAGTATAAGTGTTCAAGGATTGGAAGAGGGTAACGTAGAATTCTCCCATAAATGCAATTATACATCCTCAAGTTGGTAGATAGCAATAGCATGGTCCACTCCAAGCATATTTGTGGCCATTGCCATGTTTCTGCATTATTACTTCCGTTGCATATTGAGGACTTGTTGTATTGCATTGCACAAGATTAACCCAGCATGGCTCCCTGTCTGTTCGGTGTGTATGGATATGATTCAGATAGGTTTGGAAGTCATTTTGGCATATCCGTGCTTCAGAGTCGTCACATAATTATTGTTCTTATCCAAGAAACAAAATTACAAAATTATAAAGAAATCCTAATCATGTCGACATTACTGTTGCTGTCAACAAAAAATGTAAGAGGCTGCAAATTTAACTAAAGAAGGATGATCAAAAAATGGCGCATAATTCAATTCCCAAATTTCCAAAATGTATTTATCATTGTTGAGAATCAATATGCAATTAAGATTGGAAAGTCATATCCAACTCAGAAAATATTACTGTATGGAAAAAGCAAATTTTACAGATAATATATTGGTCAATAGTGAAAGCAATCTACTAAGAAACAAATACAAGAAAGAGCAATCAGTATCTGGTGTTCTCAGTTTCTTCTGTTTTCTATTTGCATACGAGATAAGTATGTATTTGTCTTTTGCCTGAAATGGAAGGTTTCTTCAATTTAAACCACACAGCATGAAGAAAGTCCAGTATCACTCACTACAGAACATTGATATCAACATTTTTAAGTGTTTGGTCAAGAAGTAAACTACTTACAAGACATCAGTTTTCCTCATTCGCCTGCAGAGAAGCGGTTAAAGCCTCCAAATTGTCCATATGACATCTAGGACACATGGATCTGTTCTGAAGCTCCTCACCAAGTGAACTGTATGTTGCTTCTAATTTAGAAGACAGCGTGTTTCCAGTTAAGGAAATAGTTGCTCTGATGATTCTAATCAATTAAATATTTTATCTACTTTAACAAATACTAGGATCTTAAGAATAAATGTACGCTGTACTGCTGAAACATATTTGAGCCGGGTTATAGAGCAGAAGCATACTTCTCTATTGTAATTAAACTTGAATGTTTTTTTTTTGTGTTTGATTTCATTATTTTGGTGAAACTAAGAATGCCAAAAGTCTAGGTAGTGAACATTTGGACTTTGCCAGCTTAGATTCTTGCATTGATCAAAATTCTCCTTAATTTCTAGTCTTACAATTGAACATAAAACATGCCAAAAGAGAAGCTTATCAAACAAAAACATTTTATGCTATTGAACCATACTCATTAAATTGATAAGTGTTTTTACGTGTTGGACCTGTCTTACTACATTTGTATATTGATGTGATTGGGATTCTACTTCTCTGTTAGTGAAATTATTTCAAGATTTCACGTTGTGTAACTGATGAGACTATAAAAACAACTGCATCACTTTAATAATTATAAGGATATATGGTGAGATCTTGCAATTCTTTAGTTTCTGTGACTATCATATTCATTAAAGACACCTTTCTTTCACAATCAATCAATTCATGCTGGACCTGCAGCAGGTTCTCCTCGGCATGAGAAAGAGTTAATATAGAAATTAAAATATGATAAACAAAGAACCTTGAATTTATAGCATTTGAATTTACGTTCGTATAAATTTCCTGTTGGGCTTGGAATTCATCATCCTCTTTAGTTGTTTGAGATAGTATCTCCGAAAGCCTACTTTCAAGATCCCCTAGAGCAGCATCAGCGTCATTTTCTTTCGTAGTTACTGGTGCAGGATCTGAAACAAATTCAAAGTCAATCTTAATACTGTATGAGAGAAAAAGAAAGTTAAAATTCAAATATAGAAGAGTAAAGCAAGAATAACAGTATAAGCACCTCATGCAGAGCTAAAATAAAAGTATGCAGAGAAAAAACTGAACTGCTTGAAGGAATCCTCAGCATTAATGAATAAATAATCATGATTTACAATATCTATTATTAGGAAACTGGTAATCAAGAAAACTACGACCCTGGGAAAATAGTACAAATTAAATATGAATTATTAATAGAAAATATACAGAACCTAAATCAGAGATATGAAGTAGATATTAGAGTTAGTGATTATTGGTTAGAATTTAACAGAACTTGATATAGATAGGTTCACAGTTTCCTAACAATACTGTTTGTCATTTTGTTAAAAAATGCATGATTTGTGTTCTGGACTGGGCCAAGTCCAATCAAGTAATGGACCAGGCCATCCCCAAGCCACTAGCATAAGAGCAACCATATCATGGACACGCCCTTAGAAGCACACCCAAGCGGGTCTGGTGGTCAAATCAGGAACGTGTGATGAAAGATCAAAAGATGATCTGTCTACAGCTGTCCTCCGAGACAGCTCTCCATTTAGGGTTTTGATCATTGAGTGTTTGCAGGTACGCCATCCCCTTTGTGGAGCGGCTGATCAACATTCATCATTTCAACCACTCAATCAAATCTCAGGCCTCAGATCATAGGTCCAGTAAGGGTCAATTTGTTTCGAAACGCTTCCATGATTGGACACAACAAACCGCCTTGTTACTCAGAAAGATAAAAGCAGCCAAGAGAGAAGTAACTGGTCTTGCTTCTCCCATTTGAGATACTCTTTGTTCACTTGTCCTGATTCACAATCTTCTTCAATAAGGATTCACATTGAGATGCCATTAAAAAAAAGGATTCACATTGAGATGCCCTAATTTATAACAAAATCAGTAGAGTCTAAGGCCTTAATTAATGCATCAATTTACTGCTTCCAAACTAGGAAGTTCTTCTCATCAAGTCGAAATGAGACTGACTACATGAAGATGATCACCGAATTCACCGGAGCTGCTTGTTGTACCAAGGAGTTCACAGGAGATTCTCCGGTTGTGACAAAATTCGCTGATTGTTGTTCATTACAGAGGTTTTAGCATATCATGGCTACCATAAGAGGATTAGCAAGACAGAGGCAGACAGTGAGTGAGTGCGATTTGAAACCTGAGAATCTAATGTCACTCATGTTGAAGGATTTATATAATTACCTATTTGGAAAGGTTCTGGAGTGTTCTAATTCTGAAACCTTCCAAAAAACAGTAACATCTAACTATAAGTCTGAAACTGACCAAGACTAACACTGAGTCTGTTAGCAGACTCGGTAAAGCAGAGCTAGCAGTGCCACCTGCTCGACCTAACAAGCTGAACTAGTTATGCTATGACAACAGTACTTCAAATGCATAGTTACAAATACACATATTTTAACAGCATACTGCAACAATATTGTGGTGCTAACAAACATACATCAAAAGATCAACATAAAACTTGGATATGTTATTTAATTTTAAAATTTAGTGAATGAAGCTACAAGTTCAGGTCATTAAAATCAGAATCAGAAAATATATACTGCATAATCTTCTCCAAACAAAGTAAATGCACCTTTTAATTTTATCAGAAATTGGAAGTGCAAAGGCATCATTATGGATTACAATGCACTTTGTCAGAAGGAATGAAAAAAAGAAGAAAAAAGTAATCTCCTCATGTAACACAAGTATCCACTAGTTCTTTCATTCTCATGATCTCGTAATTTTACTAACATTAAGCATAGGAAGAAAATCATCATCTATAACAGGGCGAAGAATGACAACCTCCACAAGCTGCATATTCTACTGCATCAATGTCGCAAGTAACGACGCTCTCTTGAAATTTCCTGTATTAAATGAGGATCAGTTAGTTTTGTAAGGTTCTGAAAGATGATGTTATAACGGTACACTTTAAAGCTGATGTATTGATTAATAAATAAGTTACTAGGTGCAAGATACTAAATGAAAGTCATCAGATAAGATTAAGGATTTTCAAGAATGTCTCATGTATGGTAAAGTTTTTTATATGGCCAAATTTCAACAGAAATGCAATAGTGGGAGGATTTTCACACATATCATAACAACCTCAATGAACTTGTCCCATAAAAAATGAACATATTTGCCTGAAAACGGCCAAATTAAAAGAAAAGCTAGTATAACGTTACTACTGTAATATACAAGACAGAATCACATATAATCTAATTTAAAAAAATTAGTAGTTCTGAACATCTAAATCGATATGCTCTCAAACCCCACGAAGGATTAGCAACATTGATTCAGATTTCAGAAGGTAATAAAAAAAACAGTGACAAACATGAAGACAGCAACAAAAACCTTGTATACACTAAAGCTATAATATAATTTGATTTTCGAAAGCAATAACTGCCATTTGATTGATGTGCCGAACAATGACTCAATTAGGAAGGCTATGCATATTATTTTCTTAAACAAGACGAACCTTATTTTGGCATTCAGGTCAAGCATGTTGCGGATGAACTGATCACTGCAAAAAAATATGATAAAGTCTTAATAAACATGCAAAACTTGTCGATTCCAAAATGAATGGCGCAGGAAAGTTGCAAGGCATTACCGTAAAGTCACTTCTTCATTCTTCAGACATGAAAACACAATTTACAGACGATACATAATTTGAATGAGACATTTGAAATTTAAATAGCATAACAATTGAAATTCCAAAGACAAGACAATGTAGTAATTTTCTTTTATGAGTGAATATTCACCTTGAGAGTTTCCAAATCAGATTCCACAACAGACATATCATTCTGAATTAGAGACACCCTAGCCTGCAATCAATCACATTTTCATGTTCAACAGATCGATAATTTAAGCAACAAACCGTTGCAACTGAACGTGGATATGTTTGAATTGACACATTTAAACTTATTTACTTAAATAAAACGCCTGAGAAGCAATTTGACAGAGCTTACAGAAATAGTTTATATTATGTCTATAAACTAATTCCAACGTATTTCTATAAACTCTTCTGAATAGTGTATAAAAACAGCTTATATGGAAATTTGGCTTTATTTATATTTGGGTAAAATAGTTGCTTTTCCCCCCTATAAAATTTTTACTTGCAACTCGCCCCTTGCCAAATATTGACTCTTTGCATTTGCCCCCTATTACCAAAATCTGGCAGCTGACTGGGCATTTTCGCCATGTGTCAAATCCACGTTGGTTAATTTGAATTTTTATTTAAATTTTAATTACACGTGTACTGCCACGTGTCATGTTAAAAAAAATTAAAAAAAAAATGAAAACTTATTATTTATTTAATTATTTCATTTAAAAACAATTAAAAAAAAACAGAAAATTTAATTATTTCATTTAAATTATATATTAAAAACATAAACTTAATATGGTAAAGTTAAAAATTAAAAAAAATGAATAATTAAAAAATAAACTGAATAATTTGTATTTTAAAAAATTAAAAATTTAAAACAAAAGCAATTGGTAAAGTCAGTAAGGTTTTGTCTTTCCCCCTTCATTTCACGTGTGCCCTAGCAGAAGCAAAAATGAAAACGAAGAAGTTAACGGCGATGAAGAAGAAAACGAAGAAGACGAACAGCAAGGCGACGACGGAGAAGAAGGTCGAAGCAGTAGCGAAAACAAAGGAGAAGATCAACTCGACGGAGAAGAAGGGTAAACAAACGAAGACGGAGAAGCTTCAATCAACTGCGATAGACGACAATGCTAGGTAAGTTTCTATTTTTGAAAACTTGCGAATCTTATAGTTTAATATGAAAAATGTAAGCTTTATGCACATGCTAGATTCTCTATTAAACTCTATTATTGTGGTTTGGACCGTCTGTTTGTGTTTTCAAATTTTTTGTTGTTTAGTGTAGTTTTTATTATGTGTATGATAGACCTGTTTGTATGGGTAGGGTTGTCTGTGAGATTATGACACGTGGCTTACAAAAAAAATTCGTTTTTTTCCATCTACAGCAATTCCAATACCTTCAATGTTGTTTTCAATCATGGAGGTGAATTTGTGAGGGAAGACAACAATATGTTTTACAGAGGTGGGGTTCAAACTGTTATTAGTAATGAAAATGTTGATGAGTGGTGTAAGGCTCATTTGATCAATTTGGTTATGGGATGGGGATATGAAAAACATAGTTTTAAGATTTGGACTAGGTGTGATGGTTTTGCCGACAACTTTACCAAATTGGTGAGAGATGATGATATTGTAGAACTTGCTAAATACATTTGTGGCAATAATATTGTAGGCCAGATGTATGTAGAACATAATGTCAGTGATGAGGGAAGTGATGATGATAGTGATTATGACATGGATGAAGAAATGAAGTTTAGTGACAGTGAGGATGAGAGAGGTGTGGGGTTGGATGAGGAGGTTTTGATGGCTGGACATTGGCAACCAACCTGGAGAAAACTCAAAAAATCGGTCGAAAACACAAAAAACCGGCCGAAAACCAAAAAATCGGCCGAAAACCCAAAAAATCGGCCGAAAAACCGAAAATCGGCCGAAAACACAAAAATCGGCCGAAAACCCAAAAAACGGTCGAAAACCTAAAAATCGGCCGAAAACCCAAAAAATCGGCCGAAAACTCAAAAAATCGGCCGAAAACACAAAAAACGGCCGAAAACCCAAAAATCGGCCGAAAACTCAAAAAATCGGCCGAAAACACAAAAATCGGCCGAAAACCCAAAAATCGGCCGAAAAACTGAAAATCGGCTGAAAACTCAAAAAATCGGTCGAAAACACAAAAAACGGCCGAAAACCCAAAAATCGGCCGAAAACCCAAAAAATCGGCCGAAAAACCAAAAATCCAAAAAACGGTCGAAAACAAAAAAATCGGGCGAAAACACAAAAAATCGGCCAACAAACCTAAAAACGGCCGAAAAACTGATTTTAGCTTTTTCGGCCGATTTTTGGGTTTTCGGGTGTTTTTTGGGTTTTCGGCCAATTTTCGGTTTTTCGGCCGATTTTTTGTGTTTTCGGCCGATTTTTGGGTTTTCGGCCGATTTTCGGTTTTTCAGCCGATTTTTGGGTTTTCGGCCGATTTTTGAGTTTTCGGCAGATTTTCGGTTTTTCGGCCGATTTTTGTGTTTTCGGCCGATTTTTTGAGTTTTCGGCCGATTTTCGGTTTTTCTGCCGATTTTTGTGTTTTCGGCCGATTTTTTGAGTTTTTGGCTGATTTTTCGATTTTTGTGTTTTCGGCTGATTTTTTGGTTTTTCGGCTGATATTTTGGTTTTTCGCCCGATTTTTGGGTTTTCGGCCGATTTTTTGTGTTTTCGATTTTTGGGTTTTCGGCCGATTGTTTGTTTTTTATTTATTTTAGTGTTATTATTATTATTATTATTTATTTTTTGGAAAAAAATACCAGTTATTAAACCAAATACCGGTTTTTAAAAGCAAAAATCGGTTATAAAAGTGGTTATGGATATAACCAGTTTTATAACCTGTTATGACATTTGGTTTTAATGTCCAATTATAACAAATGGTTATGGATTGGTTATGGACGGTTATTTTGGATTGTCCAAGATGCTCATCCCTAATAAAAACGTTATCTGCTTCAACGTTCAGTGTTGTCGAGAGAGAAATTGAAAGACTCGTGCGAGTTTTAGATATAAAGATTCAGCAATCCTTTTCTTTCTCTTGAAGTTCCGTTTTTGATTTTATGTTGTTTTCACAACAAAAGATATAAGAATTTTATTTTAAGCTTTTTGTCAACAAAAAAAAAATTTAAGCTTTAGATATAAAGAATTTTATTTCTATCGAACAAACTAAAAACCTAATTTTGTTTTTACCACAAAAAAAAACCTAATTCCCTCAAAAAAAAAAACCTAAAAACCTATTTATTTCATCAATAAAAGATTTCACAAAAAATAGAGGATATGTGTTTGCCAAAAAAAAAAATAGTAATAATATTTGATTTTTTTTAGTGATATGTACAAAAAAATATTTGTAACGGATTTTTTGGTTGCTAACTATCGGTCTCCAATTCGGTCTCAATAGCAACTGTTATAGTGACTGAATTTTTTCCAACACAAACGGAGATGTTTCACACTAAAATATTTTAGTTTTTCTATTCAAAAAATTTAAGAAAAAAATATATATTAGGTTAAAGCGAGAGATTTTGCGGTCGCTAAATTTCGGTTTCTAAATCAGTCTCTAAAGCGACTGATTTAGTGACCAAAATATTTTTCACTTTGAAGCTCGAAATATTGGTCTCTAATTCGGTCTCTAAAAGCAACTGAAATATTGGTCTCTAATTCGGTCTCTAAAAGCAACCGAAATATTGGTCACTAATTATTGGTCTCTAATTCGGTCTCTATAATTATGTAGCAACCAATATAGCGACCGATTTTTTTTTAAGTTTACGTTTAAAATATTAGTCTCTAAATCGGTCTCTATAGTGACCGAAATATTTCGGTCTCTAAATTGGTTGCTAAAAGCATGTTTTCTGGTAGTGAAGGTAACTTACTCACTTAGTAATTATATCATGTTAATTTACTTTGATGTAATTGTTTATTGTTAACTTACTTAGTAATTATTTATTGTTGCAGAGAAAACCACCAAAGGGGAAAGGACAAGAAGCAGCCAATCCTACTAATCCTACTGCCTCTGCTAATCCTACTGCCCCTACTGCCCCTGTTACTGAAGCCAGTCAAGTGGCTGAAGCTAATCCTACTGCCCCTGTTACTGAAGAAACTGTTATGGTTGAAGCCAGTCAAGTGGTTGATGCAAATCCCCCTGATACAAGTTCAGTGCCTGATACAAACGCCCCTGATCAAGTGGGTGATACAAGTGCAGTGCCTATGGATGCAACACATGATGAGGTGGTTGAAGCTAGTCAAGTTGTTGATGCAACACATGATCAACCAAGTCAAGAAGGGGATTTTTTTGATGACATACCTGATTATGACATGCTTACATTTGAAGAATTGATTGCTAGAGATATAAAAGAAAGTTTGGAGAAAAGAGGTCAAGAAGAAATGGTAGAAGAAGAACAGAGCAAGCTTTAAAAAGTGAAGATTGAGAAAGTCAAAGCTGGGAAGGTAAAAGTCAGAGGAACAAAGCTGTACCATGGAAAGCAAAGAAGAAGCTGTGAAAGGATTAATGCTAAAGGATTGAGCAAGCCAATAGTTGGAGTTGGTTCATCTCAGACACAACCTATAGTGATCAAAGAAAATGATGAAGATGCTGCAAAGCTTGGGACTTGTTTTAGATCATTGAAGTTATGCAAGAATTTGCCAAAGAAGAACTAATATGTAATAGAATATGTTTTAGATTATTATGTTTTATGATTATGACAATTTCTGTTTGGTTATGTTTGGGCCTGTCTTTTGTTGTTAAGCTACAGGTTGCACATTATATGTGCTTGTTTTGCAAACTGGTTATGTTAACCTTGTGCACCATAGTTGTGTCATTATGTAATGACAATTGCACAATTTTGTGCCTTTTGGTATAAGAACAAATGCACCAAAGTTGTGCCTTTTATGTAATGACAATTGCAGCATTTTGTGCTTATTAATCAAGTTTATTATGCAGTCAAACTTATGCTGCCAATTATGCTTTCAAACTTATTTTGAACTTGATTTTCATTTGAAATATGTTATCAAATTATGCTGCCAATTATGCAGTCAAACTTATGCTGCCAAATTCCATTACTAAGCTTAACATTACTAAACTTATGCTGCCAAATTCCATAACTAAAACCAATTTTTCATTGAATTATAAATTCCATTACAACTTAACATTTCACTTAACTAAAACTAAAATACATGAAACTGATTCATAATCCAACAAACTACATACTACATTACTAAGCTTCTAAGTAAGCTATTACATTGATTTCCATAACATTGAAAAGAAAATCACAAACATAATGCTAACAGCTATTACAAAGTGATTAATCTTCTTCCCAAATTCCTTCCCAATTTCCCTTCCAAATTCCTTGCCAAACTCTCTCCCAAACTCCTTCATTGATTCACAGGTCTTGCAATTTTTTTGTTGTCCGAAATGTCGGTTCGCAGCTACCACATCGTCCAATTCATCATCCCATACAAGCAATTCACATGAATCATACTGCAAATATGAATTCATTAACATATTAATTAAACACAAACTATGTTTTTCAAATCAAAGTGATAAAAATTCGAAATTCAAAACTTACACCATGTTGACGACATTTCCAAAACAATCTCTTAGGATTTTGGATTGTGTTTGACACTCACATCTTCATAGGATGACCACACCCACATCTGGGTAAATTAGTAACACTTGAGGTTTCAATTGATGAACATTTGCTTCCTCCCATTTTTCCAAAACCTAATACCAAATTAATCCACAAAATTACAAACAGGGAGGATAGGAAAATAAGAAAAGCGAAAAACAAATATAAGAGAGAAGAAGAAGATGGGTTGGAAATGAAGAAATCTGGGTTGAGGAGAAAAATTTACAAACCTTCTTTGTTGTTGATGGTGGGCGCGAGGTAGAGAAGAAGAAGATGAGTTTGGAATGAAACTCAATCTTCTTTAATAAAACAAATGTTTTCTGTTTTTTTTTAAATTTTTTTTTTTAATCTTTATATAATAAAACGAGAGTAACTAGAGGCACCCTAAACCCTAACCCTAATATGAATGGTCTAGATTTTGACACGTGGAAAAAAATATTATATCAACGGCTACGATAAAAACTTGAATATGCCACATCAATTAATGAATGTGACACGTCATGTGTTTAAAAACACAATACATGATGTGTCAATATATGATTGGATGTTTGTATAAAATAATTTTACATCAATCCCTAATTTTGTTACATACTAATCCCTAATTATATGCTTTGATTTGATTTGATGATTGGATATACTATGTGGAATCTATTTTATTTATAGCCTTAAATTATGATAAATAGAAACTCTTTTATTTCTTCACATTAATTATAGCCTTAAATTATGAATCTATTTTCACTTTTTCTCACATATTTACATTCTTTTTTATTTGATGCAAATTTAACTTTGTGGTTCTATAAAGGTATCGATTACTATAAATATTTTAGGCGTTTAAATTCTGATTATAGTTTGTAGTGTTCCATATTAATTCTCTATTCTTTTTTAATTTGATTTTTATTTCAATAGGTATGGATTCCTAAAGGTATCAATTCTTTTTTTTGTTTGTAGTGTTTCATATTAATTTTTATTCTTCCATTTAAGAAAAAAAAATTGAGTTTTATTTTTCTTGAGTTTCATATATTTTCTATTTGATGCAGGTTTTGCTTTGGGGTTCAATAAAGGTATGTATCATATGAATAGTTTTAGGTGTTTGAATTCTGATTTTTTTTGTTTGTTTGTTGTATTATGTATCAATTTGGTTATTATTTCATGTTTTTTCTATTGCTGCTTTCATATTTTCAATTTAATTTCCTGTTCAAAATTTAAGATTTATAAGTTTTTTGGATTTTTTTTTTCCGTTAAGGAATATAAAAGTTAACACGTTTCTTCTTATTTGAGAGGAAAAATGTTTGAATGTATCTAATATAATTTGTTGTATTTTGTTCTTATTTATCAGTTTAATCTTAATATATTTTTGTCCATAAATTCGTTTATTCATGAATTCGTTGATTGCAGATATTAAGCATGGTTGCTGAAACCAATATAGAATCCTCGATAGTTTTGAAAAAAAAAAAAAGATGTAGTCTATTATGTGATAAAAAAGAAAAGAAATAAGATGAATTTATGCTCTTTGAATTTTAAATTGTAAATCATACTATTTTTTTGATATGCAGCCCAAAGAAAAATTGTCTAGATGTTTTGTCAACAATTACGGGTTGAAGCTTGAGAATTATATGTTGCATTATCAAGGGTTACACCAAGAAAAGGTTAAAGGTAGTAATAACCGGCGATAAAGGTGAAGATTCAAATATAACTGAAAATGTGGTCTACAAAGACATGTTCCATAATGTTAAGTAATTAACGAAGAATCATTATAAAGATCACTTTATCTGTTTTTTATGTAATTTTATCATTATTTTTATAATTTTAATTGTATAATTTCAGTTTCAATTTTTCTATATTTTCTTAAATTTTTTATTTTCAATTTTTCAGTATAAGAAATTAAACTACACATTTAATATTCTCAATAACCCGTGCATCGCACGGGTAGTAGTCTAGTTGTTTTTAAATGAAATAATTAAATAATTAAATAAATAATAAGTTTTCGTTTTTTTTTAATTTTTTTTTTAATTTTTTTTTGAAATTACACGTGGTAGTACACGTATAATCAAATTTAAATAAAAAATAAAATTGACCAACGTGGAATTGACACGTGGCGAAAACGCCCAGTCAGCTGCCAGATTTTGGTAATATGAGGCAAATGCAAAGAGTCAATATTTGACAAGGGGCGTATATTATTATTTTGTTTAGGAAAATGCTAAATAGCTAGTGCACCATATGCACTAGTTAAGCATATTAATATATAATTTTTTTTTGGAACTTGTGCACTTAATATATTAACGGGTTGTTTGTTTCTAGAGAAAGTGAGAGGATGGATAGCATAGAGGAAGGAAAGTCTATTGGGAAATCTGCTTCCCTTGTTTGGTTTCCTGTCAGAGAGGAAAGAAAGTGTAATTATTACTGGGGTCCACGCCCAAAACTCTTTCCATCCATATGTGGGAAGAAAGTAGAGAGCTGGGATATTATTTTTAAAATGTCAAAATTACCCTCCTTAAAAACATGCATTTTACAACACAGTAGTGCTTACTTTCTTTTATTTCCTAGCTTTCTTTATTTTTTTCTTTTTATATTAGTATTTGCTAAGCGGTAAGGCATGCCTTCGTTTTATTCTTTTGGCTACACTACACAGTACCTATTTTCTTTTAACACTTTTTTTTATGCTTTTATTTATTTGTTATTATTTTGTACAAATGTTTTGTTTAATACTCCGTATATTTATTGGTGAGGTATAGCTTTTGGTAAAAATTAGTTAATTATAAAAATAAATTAATAATCAAAGCAATGTTTAAATTTTAAATATTGTGCATTTCTATATTAATTATCTCATTTTTATTTAAGGGTAAAAATGTCTTTTACTAGATATGCATTTTTCTTTCCTCTCACAATCTATTCACTTTCACTCCTACCAAACAACCACAAAATCACTTCACTTTCCACCCACTTTCTATCCACATTCATTCCTTCAACAATCATTCCTCTTACTTTCTTTCCTTCTACTTTCTTTTCCCATCCAAACAAAGCCTAAAGATGTAAAAAAATTATCATTCTAACATTAATTTTACCTTTTTATTTCATTTCACTATGTTAATATTCTTAAATAATTTTAGTCAAAATTCATATTAATGGATAACTTATTAAAATAATTTTAGTAAAAAAATTCATATTAATGAATAGCTTATTAATATAATTCATATTAATGAATAGCTTATTCATATTAAGGCGACGAATGTTACCTTAGTCTCTAACTGCCATAGCTGGTGGTCTAGTCTCATGCTCTATTTAGGCATTGTATGATCTTTTGTTGTATTTTGGTGACTCTATGTAAACTTTGGTAGCCCACTCTGGCACACCTTGTGCTAGGGAGGCTGTTCTATCTATATATATATATATATATATATATATATATATATATATATATCTCATTTTGGCTTGTTCAAAAAAATTGTAGTCAAAATTCAATTCATATATTGGATACAGTTAATGAAAATAAAAACATTACTTTTTTGAAAAAAATTTTGTTGTTATTTTCAATTTTATACCTAATATATCTATTAAAATTGGATTATAAATATGTGTGTGTGGGCATTAGTCTCATCTCATAGTGTACAATTGAATCAATTACTTTAAAATGTTAGTCAAATGTTATGTTGGCCTCTTCTTTGCTCTTTTGTTTGTTCAGTTTTATGCCTCAATTGATGCAAAGCATCAAGAAAACCAAACCATTATTGATGAAGCTATTGAACTTGAAATTAACTTTGTGAATCAAATATATACAGATCCAAAATCTGTGTACTTTGATTGTGGAGATGGAGGAAAATTTGTATTACAATCACACCATCATATCATTGAGGCTCCGGTCAACAAGGTTTTGATATGTCATGCTTCTTGGAATCATAAAAAGGCTACTATCACTGCACTTGATCCCAAAAAGGACTTAGTTTTTAATCAGAATATTCGTATGGAAATTGGACCAAGTGAACTTATTCAAATTATTGACGAATTTCCTCACAGAAGGGTTAGTTGGGAACCACAAGGACAAAAATGATGTTTGTGGTATATAATGGTGTAATAAATGATTTCTCATATTTCAATTTTTAATATTCGAATCATAAAATTGATTCTCTTAACCTACAATTCTTTTTTATCATATATATTGCAACGAAGATGTTACTGAGGTTTATATATATCTTCAAATACTATGTTACTGAGGTGGAATGGTGAATTGTTCGAAATAATTCGAGTTCAATTTTTGGAACAATTTATTAATTAAATTTTATTTATCTTGCCTTCAAACTTTAGATTACTATGACCTCCTTATCCTAGAAATCGGAGATTAACAAAAAAAATGTTACTAAGGAGGGAGTAATATTGTCGCCGTGAAAGAAAAGAAGCCAATGGTTTGGGATTAATATGCATATACATTCATTGTCATGTTAATCAAAATCCATGAAAATGGAAGGCAAATTAAAGAAAGAAAAGTCAGCATGAATGAGAAATAAATGGTTCAAGTTTTATAACCCCATAATAATTATTGGGGTTACATCCTCTCCATGAAACTAGCTTGCAAATTTTGAGTTAATTGAGATGGTGTTCACGTTTAATTTGGAGTACCATTGATTTGTTACTATTAGAGAAGATTAATTTAAATGAAAGAATCAATGTGCAATTAAGGTCATTTACATAAGAGAATAACAAATTTGGAAGCTAATAATGACCCTTACAAGTGAAAGAGTAATAACGAATGTTGCGACTTTGAAGAAAAGTCTCCTATATAGTCAAACTGTGTTGACACATGGCCAAATATAATTGGCTAAGAGTATAATACTAAGCATGGGGAGTGGTTATGGTGCATAAGTAAAAATATAATTGGCCAAAGTCTCATAAGGAAAAAGCTTATGCACCGTGCATAAATAATGAAAATTACTTAATACATCCCCCAGATTGCTTAGTACACCCCTCAGATTACTTAGCGCACCCCCTAGATTTCTAGCGCACCCCCTAAATTTCTAATGCACCCCCTAAAAATCTGGGGGGTGTGCTAAGTAATTTGGGAGGTGCACTAGAAATCTGGGGGGTGCGCTAAGTAATTTTGGATATTTATGCACGGTGCATAAACATGGCTTATGCACCATAACTTATGCCCTAAGCATGCATAGGGAAGGATAGGGAAGAATTTATCTATAAAAGAGCGTGAATCACATTACATAAGTGGCGGGGCTGTGCACTAGTGAGGGGGTGAAAATTTATTTCCCCACCCCCGTAAGTCTTTTCCACCCCCTGGGTTTCCCTTTTTACCCCTTAGAAACACCCTCGGTAAACGTTTACCGAGGGAATTGTTCAGTTACACACCATTGAAACCCCCTTTACCGCGGAAATTAGCATTCTCGGTACGCCTTTACCGAGTTTTTGTGTTCAAAATTTTTAAAATTTCAGGGATAAATTTGGATTTTAGGGGGGTTAAAAAGAGACACGGGGGGTGGGGAAATAAATTTTCGTGAGGGGGTGCAGGTGCACCCCCTGGGATTTCATTTTTTTTTATAAATACCTCTATGATTTTGCAATTTGCACCCCCTGATTTTTTTGTTTTGCACCACTACTCAAAAATTCAAAACACTTTTTCTTGCTTTTATATAATTTTAATATTGATAAATTAGTTGATTGATTATTCAATTGGGGTTCTAATAATATATTTGTGTGCTTTGTTAGTTGCTTGTTTGTAGTTTGTAATTTAGTCCAAATGCATCCTTGGAATTATGTTGTACAGTTTATAGTTAGGTGTTACACCATCCACAAATTAGTTTCAATTTTAGGCATTTGAAAATCAGTGTTTTCCTAAAGCTAATTTTTGTGTTGGTTATTGGTCTGTATATACTCAAGTGATAGATAGAAAAAATTGACGAAGATCGAGCAATAAGAAAACTAACTACAAGATTGCGTATTTTTGGTGTTACTATATCAATACTTATGCACTATTTTATAGTTTAATTTCTTTTTATTTGATATATTTCTCATGTAATCAATACTTATGTTATTTTAAAAAAATGCAATACATATAAATAAATAATTAGTTAGTCATTAAGCGAATAAAAAATATGAAACTGCGTAGTGGTCTAGTGGATAATTGTAAAATATATATATATATATATATATATATATATATATATATATATATATATATATATATGTAATTTTTTTATTACAATGTAATTTTTATTTATATATATATATATATATATATAATTATTAGAATATTAATTAAAATTTCGCACCCCCTAAGCTAGGGTCCGAGCACCGCCACAATGCCCCCTATGTCGTTACACAATGTTACTTGCACACCAAGTAACCGTAAAATACACCTATACAACATCTAGTTCTAGATTGAATTATAAACCAATAAAATTAATGAGCTGAACTAAGTTGTTCGTGAACTTTAAACGAGTTGAAGTCGAGCTAACTAAAGGTTCGAATCGAATTTGAGCTGAATTTTGAGCTAAACCTATTCGTATCGAGCCGAGCCGAGCTCAAGTGGGTTCGAATCCACTTGTTTCCAGCCCTAGCTGCTAGTTTGATAGCTTCCGAGAAGAGCCATACCTTATCCTTCAATAGCAGAGAGTTTAGCAAGCTTCCACGATGTTTGTGCAATAATAAACTGGCCTCATTGTCGCGAAAACTACTGCTGTTGTACTGAGGATGCTGTTGTAGTGAGGCTGCTGTTGTAGTATTCTCGTTCAAGTAAAAACCGGCATCGAGTTACATTTGAGCCATCCTACCATTGGTCTTTCCCAATATAACCTCGGCCGAACCAGAGGCTTATTACTTCTCTGTATAAGCATCAGTTGAGCCTCAAACCACGACTGCTACGCACCAAGAGACTGCTAACCGATCTGTACAGCAGTAAGAGTGTGGTCATTCCATATTTTATCATTTCTATTTTACTAAAGATACCACAAGTGCTCAGCCATGTTCCTTTCCTCCTTCCTGCATACATCCATCCGAAAGCAAACAAGAGATAGAATTGAAATTATGCAGTCGATTATATACTACAGGTACCAAACCCGCGACTGCCCAGCTTTCACGTATCAAGGAACATGTGAAAAAAGTTTGCAAATTATCTTCCTGTTCTGCATTACATAACGGACAAATTGGAGAGCAATCTACTCGCCATTGTAATAACCGGACACGCATTGGAATGCATCCCTTACAAGCGCGCCAAAGATTTCGGAGGAGCACTACCAATTCACAGTACGTAACATCCGGTTGAAATACTGGCCTGAATTCCAGCATAATAAGTTTGTACCCCGCTTTCACAGAATATAAGCCATCTCTATCATCTTCCCATAGCAATGTGTTCTCCACCACCTCTTGAAAAATCGACACTTCAATGATAGCCTCTTCAGTAAAGTTTTGGTTAATACAACTCGTGAATATTCCGATATTCCACTAAGCACTCAAGTCTTGTCAAAACACGATTTTGTTCGTAATGATATGCAACCAAAAGAGACCACACTAGATTCAATCTTATCTTACAATATGTCTTACCTTTTAACACTTATTTATTTCCCCTTATTACTTAACAATGCTGTGAAAAAGGATCAACCCATCAGACTAATAAACACATTCAGTCCCTATAGATCACACCTTAAAAGAAAAGATAGTATGACATCTCAGCACCATCAAAACATAAAACAAGAAAGATAATTGAGAAATGAAATAACATACAAAGAACATAATAATGAATCCTACTAAACAATTTTAGTCAAGTGAAAAATGAATATCATTCATCAAATAGTTCCTTAGTTAAATTACATATTTTCACTTGAGTCATATGCTCTAATAACATCATAACAATACATAAATCTAGGATTTCAATTTGAGGGTCGTGACCACAATTGGACTCCTAACAACATGTTTCTTCACATCCATCCAAGTTAAATATCCGAAATCCACTTTCTTAAATTTTGTAGTTGTTGCAACTTCAATCCTCAACTTGTAGCTTAGCTTCTCATTCTTTTCATTGAAAACCAGCTTGTTTGGGATAACAGTGACACGAAACCCTTTAATTGGAGTAATGCTAGCAACATAAGTTGCTTGTCCCTCACCACCAACATTGGTAACTGTTCTATAAAATTCTTGGTTTGTCTTTGCAGAAGAATTTTCACCATTGAAAAAAGCAACAAAAGAAGGGTAGTTAAGATCCAATGAAGGTTTAGAGCAATCATTGAAAGAGGATCTTGTAACGACAGCGATGTTTTTCTGTGTGAAGTTGAGTGCACAAAGAAGATTAACATAATCTTGCACACCAACATCATAAACAAGACCTGAGTGAAGTGCTCTATTAGGATTAATATGACCAGCTCCCAATGCAAAAGGTGTTGCTCTGCTGCCTGTTCCAATGTCTTTGATGTGTTCCTTTGTACTATCCAATATATCTGATGTTGTCATTATTGCCAACCGAATAGCCGCAGGGCTCCAATTACGGTGTGCGCCTTTCTCAAGCGCCGCAACACCAGCAACATGAGGACTGGCCATAGATGTTCCACTGTCCACATTGAAATCTCTAAAATATTTGAAGAGTGATTGGAGTTGTAATAACTCTTGATGTAGGCTTTGATGATTTCCCCGTTTAACGGAACAACAAAAAGCAAGGACCATTTATCTTTCTCTTTCTTCAAATGGACGAGGATGAAGAAATTGATCAGGTGAAGGAATGACTCCTCTGCCTTTGAGTCTGTTTTGGTTGAAAGAGATTTGATTGAGTATTTTATTATGGCTTAAACATCATTTTCGTCCCTGTAAGTTCATAAATTTTTTGTTTTAGTCCCTGTATCTTTTTTTGTTACAAATTAGTCCCTGCATGTGCAAATCTTTTTTATTTTAGTCCTTAAAGCTGAAATCCGAAGGAAAATCTGCAGGAAAATTTGCTAGTTTCCTACGGATTTTCCTGCAGATTTTAGTTTTAAGGGACTAAAACCAAAAGATTTGAACATACATGGACTAATTTGCAACAAAAAAAGATACAGGGACTAAAACAAAAAAATTACAAACTTACAAGGACGAAAATGATGATTAAGCCTCTTATTATTATTTTTTTGACAATTTAAGCCTCTTATTATTTAGGTTGTGTTAATGTGGATTTTTAATTTTTCAACAATTAGATTAATATGAAAGTCATAATTTGTTAATCTCAAGAGATTGACAAAAAATGGGATTGAGAGGATCCAAGTCCATAATTTTTATCTATCAATGTCATGTTTAGTATTATTTTATTTATCTTTGTTCTTTGGGTATAATTTTGTTATTTGTCTTTGTTTCTTTCAACTACGTCCATTGTGTTTCCTTACCGATGCTACGACGGTTTGTTCGGAAGAACCCAAATTCAATTCTTGGTGAAAGTAATTTTTGGACAAGCTTTAATTATCTTGCGGCCAAACTCTGTCCAGACTTTACTTTAGTTCTTTTTTTTTTCTTTTTTTTTTCATGTAATAGTTTTGCTAAGAACAAGTTTGGTTTATCATGTTATATATTCTCTTCTTCATTTTGAGAGATTTAGGTTTGGTCCTCCTCTTTTATTGTAATTATTTACTGTCTTAAAATAGTTTTAGTTGGTGTAGTCTCTTTTGAAAAATATAATTAAGAGACCGTTAAGAAGGTCAATGGAAATATGAAAGCATGTAAAAAATAGCAAATATAGTCACCAATGAAAATATTTTAAATGTGTAAGAAAATTGAAATATTTTAAAAACACCGTAAACGCAAAATAGGAAACAAAATAAAAGTAATTTATTACCATATTGCATCATAAAAACAATAATATAAATATTTCCGTAAATTAAAAGAGTCCTCTTCCGTCCACAATCTTTTATTTTTAGGCTTTAATTTGGACACACTTTTTTTAATGTAGCTTGGTCACACATATCAAGAAATAATGAATTTGGATAAGTTAAGATATTTATACTCTTTATTCATTAAGAAAAAAATAGTATTCCAAAGGCAAAAAATAAAATAAAATAGTATTCCTTTTTGTCTTAGTTGAAGTGGTAATCCACTGGAAATTAAACTCACATAATAGTGAGATCCCGGGTTCGAACCCGGGTCACGATGTCCGGCCTAACAATTTCGGCATATTTTGGCAGTTAAGCTAGGATTTATGGGACAAAATAGTATTCCTTTAATACATGGTTTTGATAAGATACAAATATTTGTTGAGATAAGTTTTGAATGCACCTTATATGAATATTCCTATATAAATGGTTTTAGGATGAGCACTGCAGATCATAAATTTTCAAACATTTTTTCTATATAACTTAAATATCTAATGCATAAATATAGATGGATTTTTTCTATATAACAAATATTGTTTTTTGTTTCTTCTTATTTTTAGAATTGTGATAGTTAATATTGTGCGATATTTTATCTAAATACATTAATGAAAATTATATTTTTTTACTCTTTTATATGTCCAATTAAGTTTTGTTATTTGTTTTGTTTCCCTATTTATGTGTGACAAATATTTATACACGTGTAGTAATAAGTTTTTTTTATAATAAATTATACGGGGTCAATATATGTACTCATATTAATATAGAAGCTTTTTTTAAAAAAAATTATACGATAACCTGTATTTATACTCATATTAATACTGGACTCTATTATTTTTTAAAAATTTGTATAATAATAGAGGGGTCTTTTTGTTTTTTTTAATTTATACAAGACTTATCTTCTTTTTTTCTTAATACGAGACTTATATTTATGTTCATATATTAATATGACACATATTTTTTTTGTAATATATACGGGCCTATATTTATACTCACATATTAATTTAGGGGACTTTTTTTATAATTTATACGTGGCTTAAATTTACAATTATTTTAATACGGGGCTTTTTTTTTCCGAATTGCTACACGAAACTAAATTTATACTCATATGTTATATTGGGACTTACTTTTGTCACCCTACCCCTTTTCTAGCGCGCCTTACGATTTTACCAAAATACCCCAGTCCGCTACTTAAGTAGCGGATACCCCCTAAAAACACCCTTACCATATTTTATTTTTAAAACGTCCGCCACTTACTTACAAAAAAAACTCATTCTTATAACGTCCGCTACTTAAGTAGTGGAAGGGCAAAATAGGAAAGACGTAGGGCTCGCAAGAAACTGGTAGAGTAGCACAAGTAAATTGGCAAAATAGGAAAGACGTAGAGCTTGCAAGAAACTGATAGAGTAGCACAAGTAAATTTATACGGAGCTTTTTTTTGTAGTTTATATGAGGATTACATTTATGGGATTTACTTTTTGTAGCCTATCCATTTTATCGCGCGTCCTATGATTTTACCAAAATACTCATGTCCGCTACTTAGGTAGCGAATACACCCCAAAAACATGAAGGTTAAAACGGAAAAGGCGTAAGGCGCATGAGAAATAGGTAGATGACAGAAGTAAATCTCAGCATTTATACTCACAAGTTAATATGTAGGCTGTAATTTATGGTGACGTCTAAGGTGAGTGAGCTATTAAGTCCCTCACCGGTGGACCTTTAAAATTTTACTGTTAGATATAATCAACGACTTAGATCTATTTAAATTATAAAAAAAAACATGCACAATTATCTACACACAATCTTTCCATACTTCTTCTTCATCACTGTGTAAGTGTTTCAACATTTCTTTTAGACAGACACTACACCACCGAGGCAAATTCCGGCAAACACCTGCACCACCGACAGTGACCACCACGGTGGATTTTGCTTTCTCTCGCTCAAGCATCAGAAATGGTATTAGTTTAAGTGGCTTGAAAATTGTGAAGCTAAAAAATAAAACTCACCCATAAATATTCTTTTTGAAAGATCAAACATGTGCCTTTTTTCAAACCAACCCAACTATTATTCACTTGTACCATATCGTAATAAAATTGAGAAATGAAGAACACAACGTCAGAGGGAGAAATGAACAATACCAAGGTAATTTTGAAAACAATTAATCAACTATGTTCAGAGAGGTTACATATTTAAATAATATAGGGCTTTTTACTAAAATGAAAACAAAATCATTAGCTTATAATGTTTGATTCAATGTAAATACTGGAAAAGGAAAGGGAATCTCATCGATTTTCAAAACTAATCCTGTTTCCAGCAGTGGTGATGGTCGTCAGTGGTGTGGGTGGTCGGCGTCGGTGGTGCGGTTTGTTTGCCGGGGCTTGCGGTTGTGGTATAGTTTCCGTCGAAAAGAGTAGTGGTGAAGAAGAGGGATGTAGGATTGAGTGTGGCCAAACCTACATGTTCTGTTTTTTAATTTTAAGAGATCTAAACCGTTGATTACATCTAACGATAAAGTTTTAATGGTCCACCGGTGAGGAACTTAATAGCTCCCTCACCTTAAACGTCACCATAATTTATAGGTACGCGGAACTATATTTATAGTCATATATTAACATGAGGGATTTGTTTTTGTAATTCATATGAAGATCTATATTTATACTCGGATATTAATAAAAGAGTCTATCTATTTTATTTTCTTAATTTACATGCGGCCTATATTTATTTATAATTTAGAAGAATTGCTATTAGGAACATTGTTTTTAGTAATTTATACGGAGTAATATATATCGATAGTATTTTCCTATATTGTCTTTACATTAAGCACTAATTAAAATCTATAATATTATGCGTCTTTCCTACATTATTTTTATATTAAATATTATATAAATTTAACATAATTATGACCTACTCCCCCTAATCTTTTTAAAATTGTCCAAACCGATTATCCAATCAATCGGTGGACTGATCCGATCTTAAAAATATTAAATATTACTATTAACTTTTGTGTTTATTTTAATTTTATTTTTCTAAATATATGCTAACTTATATGTCAAAAAATATAAACATATACTAATTTATGTAAATTGACCTTACATTTTTTGCATTAAATTTTTATTTAACTTTTTTAATTATTTTATTTTCCGTGCTTGACACGGGCTTGCACACTAGTTTAATAGAACAACAAAAAGTTTTATCCCAAACACTATTAATAATATATTTTAGTGATATACTATCTTTAGAGTTTAATGGATAGTATAAAGTCTCCCCATAAAGTCTTATAAGTCATAGTTCAACTATCAAAATATGTTGAAATTGTTAGACCGAATGTCATGACCCGGTGCGAACTCAGAATCTCAAAATTATGTGAGTTTAATTTCAGTGGATTACCACTCTATGAAACTTGCAAATTTGGAGTAGATAATGCCGAAGTAGTAATATATTTTTAGTCAAAATTCATTTATTGGATACATTTAATGAAAATGAAAACATTACTTTTTTAAAAAAATTATTGTTGTTATTTACAATTTTAAACATAATATATCTATTAAATTAGGATTATAAATATGTGCTGTGCTGTGGGCATTTAAATCAATTACTTCAAAATGTTAGTCAAATGCTATGTCGCCCTTTTCCTTGCTCTTGTGTTTGTTCAGTTTTACGCCTCAATTGATGCAAAGCATCAAAAAAACCAAACCATTAATGATGGGCTTAGAGGTTTTGAAATTACCTTCACTAGTACAATGCCTACAGATGCAAAATCTGTGTACTTTGATTGTGGAATTGGGACATTTGTATTACCATCACACCAAGATCATGTCTTTGTTGTTCCCTTCGGCAAGGTTTTGACATGTAATGCTTCTTGGAAACTTTTGAAGGCCACTATCGTTGCATTTGATCCCAAAAAAGACTTATTACTGAATCAGGGAATTCGATGGCTCATAAAACCAGATGAACTTGTTCAAATTATTGACGAATTTCCTCACAGATGGGCTAGTTGGAAACCACAAGGACAAAAATGATGTTAAATATTCTATTGATGTAATAAATGATTTGTCATATTTCAATTCCGGATTTAATTTATATGCACTGACAGTGTAAAATAATTTTACACTGTCAACCAATAACAACCATGTATTCCGCCACATCACCCCACTTTACCCCACTATCTTTATATGACATGGAAGTTTAAATCATTCTTATTGGTTGCATGTGTAAAATAATTTTACACTGACAGTGCATAACAATTAAACTCTTCAATTCCTAGTAGTGATGTTTGTAATGAATACCTATATTTTGATATTGGAATAACATAACTGATTCTCTTGACGGACTATTTTTTTTTTATAATATTATTCATTTTTTCTTTTTAAAAGTCATATTATTTTCTTGGTATTATTATCATATTTTTTAATATTGCGATAAACCGCACAAACCCTAACCGCATTGCTTTGATTTGATTTGGAAGACTTTTTAAAAATCATCCGAACAAAACCGAAACGCATGCATTTTTGTCTCGCAGTTTGGATAACTTTTATGCTCAAAATTCAACTAACCCGCACCGCAAACACCCATGACTAAAACCATATATTAAATGGATTTTTCTCTTTTTTTAATAAAATAAGGGTAAAAATGACTTAACTTATTAATATTTATTATTTCTTAATTGACCAAAGATTTGATACAGTGGGAGTACTGATATTCTTTTTTTGTTTTTTTAACAAAAACAAGATATTCATTCAAATCGATAGAGTACATGAGATACAATTACAAATTCAACATCAATAAAAACGAAAAGGATGAATCTGCGAACAAACTCGGATTAGGCGTGTCCGTGTCCGCCACGTGTCCGCGTCATTGTCCGACACCGACACAACACTTATGATTACACTGAATTATGTCATTTTTCCAAATTATTATCGATGTCGCCGTGTTAGTTTCCGTGTCGTGTCGGTGTCTCAGCTTCATAGAACTCAACATCACTAAAATAGGAGGGAGTACTGAAATTCTTACTCCAAAATATTCATTTCACTATGTAGTTTTTTGTTCAATCTTTATGTCTAAAGTCAAAATAATTTTAGTCCATATTCATATTAATGAATAGGTTATTGATATAGTTTTAGTCAAAATTCATATATTGGAAACATTTAATGAAAATGAAAACATTACTCTTTTGGAAAGAAAATATTGTCCTAAATATGTGTGTGTGGGCATTAGCCTCATAGTCTACATTTGAATCAATTACTTCAAAATGTTAGTCAAATGCTATGTCGCCCTCTTCCTTGCTCTTGTGTTTGTTCAATTTTATGCCTCAATTAATGCAAAGCACCAAGAAAACCAAAGCATTCATGATGAATTTCCAAGAATTGAAATTACCTTTGTGAATCAAATATATACAGATCCAAAATCTGTCTAGGAGATGGAGGAAAATTTGTATTACAATCACACCTTCATATCATTGAGGCTCCGGTCAACAAGGTTTTGATATGTCATGCTTCTTGGAATCATAAAAAGGCTACTATCACTGCACTTGATCCATACAAGGACTTAGTTTTTCATCAGAATATTCGTATGGAAATAGGACCAAGTAAACTTAATCAAATTATTATTGACGAATTTTCTCACAGAACGGGTAGTTGGGAACCACAAGGACAAAAATGATTGTGGTATATAATGGTGTAATAAATGATTTGTCATATTTCAATTATAAAATAGTGATATTTTAATATTGGAATCATACAAATTGATTCTCTTAACCTACAATTTCTTTTTATCATTCTTTTTTTAATATTTTTATAATGTATTGCGGATGAACACTTGCCACTAGTAATTTAATTTAATAATGGAATACAAACATATGGCAATCAACATGTTACTGAGGAGGAATGTCGAACCGTTCGGGATAACCCGAGTTCGTTTTTTGGATGAAACAATTTATTAATTAGACTTTATTTATTTTCTGGTTGAATTTTAGATTATTACCTTAGAAATCGGAGGATCGAGAAAAAAAAATGTTATGGTGGAGGGAGTATTGTCACGTGAAAAGAAAAGAAGCTAATGGTTTGGGATTAATATGCATTCATTGTCATGTTAATAAAAATTGAAGGCAAATTAAAGAAAGAAAAGTCAGCATGAATGATAAATGGTTCATATAAGAAATAGTATCTCAGCCTCTCCATGAAACTAGCAAATTTGGAGTTAATTGAGAAGACAGTGTTCACGTGAGATTGGGTTATATTATTTAAATGAAAGGATCAATGTGCAATTAAGGTCATTTACGCAAGAGAATAACAAATTTGGAAGCTAATAACGACCATTACAATTTAAGAGTGAAAGAGTAATAACAAATGCTAGCTGTAACTAATATCAAAAAAAAAAAATGCTAGCTGTAACTTTGAAGTAATGTTTTACGATAAATTCTTAGGTGAGTCCATACCTAAGTATTAAATCACAAATTAAACCATGCTGTAACTTTAGTCATCATAGTTTTGAACGATAATCGACGAGAGACTTCTTGTGGCCATATTGAAAACAATACGACTAACCGAAACATATATAGGCCACTCAAATGGGACTTTACCTCTTTGCTTTGGACTCAAAACCGGGGCCAAGTACTTTGTGTAATGTTGGGAAATCTAGGTGGTGGAGAAGCTGGCTTCTTTGGGACGAAAAACAAAAGATTCACCAGCTAAGTGCGAGCTTGCAGTTGCAGGTTACTCTTCCATTTGACACCTGAAGATTTCTAGGGAGAAATTCAATTTGAACCTTTATTGTTATATTTAATTAGAAGTTGAGTATATTGTTAAATTAGCCTAGTTTGAATCATATGATAGTTCATTTGATTTGAATCGAGCAAACTAACTGAACCTTACTGGAGATAAGGCTATAGGAATTATTAACTATATGAGGGAATTAAAAACTGATTATGAATGAAAATGTGAGAATCAATAATAGGGAAAAGTGTAAAATTCATTGATCACAAATGCACCTTATATAGGTGCGAAGGTTACATCAAAATGAATGGTTACTTATCACTCAAGCAACCTAACAACCTCCTAACAATATTAACTAACCTGACTGCTGTCACATATTAGTTAGTTAAACAATGTCACTTGCACACCAAGTAACCGTAAAACGAGTTGAACTCAAGCTAAGAAAAGGTTCGTATCGAATTTGAGCTGAATTTCGAGCTAAACCGTTTCTTATAGAGCCAAGTCGAGCTCAAGTGGCTTCGACTCGACTTGTTTGCAGCCCTAGCTGCTAGCTTGATAGCTTTGAGGAGAGCCATACCTTATCCTTCAATAACAGAGAGTTTAGCAAGCTTCCAAGATGTTTGAGTAATAATAAAATGGCCTCATTGTCGCGAAAACAACATGCTGCTATTGTAGTATTCCCGTTCAAGTAAAAACGGGCATCGACGTTAAATTCATTGATCACAAATGCACCTTATATAGGTGTGAAGGTTACAACAAAATGAATGGTTAGTTATCTCTCAAGCAACCTAACAATATTAACGAACCCGACAGTCACATATTAGTTAGTTACACAATGTTACCTGCACACCAAGTAACCGTAAAATACACATATACAATTTCTAGTTCTAGTTTGAATTATAAATCAATAAACTTAAGGAGCTGAACTAAGTTGTTCCTGAACTTTAAACGAGTTTAACTCGAGCTAACTAAAGGTTTGCATCAAATTTGAGCTGAATTTTGAGCTAAATCGATTCTTATCGAGCCAAGTCGAGCTCAAGTGGGTTCGAATCAACTTGTTTCCAGCCCTAGCTGCTAGTTTGATAGCTTCCGAGGAGAGCCATACCTTATCCTTCAATAACAGAGAGTTTAGCAAGCTTCCACGATGTTTCATGTTTGTGCAATAATAAACTGGCCTCATTGTCGCGAAAATAACATGCTGCTGTTCTAGTATTCTCGTTCAAGTAAAAACCGGCATCGACGTTAAATTTGAGCCATCCTACCATTGGTCTGTTCCAACACAACCAAGGCTGAACCACGACTGCTACGCACCAAGAGACTGCTAACCGATCTGTACAGCAGTAAGAGTGTGGTCATTCCATATTTTATCATTTCTGTTTTGCTAATAATACCACAAGTGCATAGCACCTAGCTCAGCCATGTTCCTTTCCTCCTTCCTGCATACATCCATCCGACAGCAAACAAGAGATAGAATTGAAATTATGCAGTCAATTATATACTACAGCTCCAAAACCCGAGACTGCCTAGCTGTCACGTATAGAGGAACATGTGAAATAAGAGTGCAAATCATCTTCCAGTTCTGCATTACATACAGGACAAATCAGAGAGAAATCGTCTAGCTATTGTAATAACTGGACAAGCATTGAAATGCATCCCTTACAAGCGTGCCAAAGATCATGTCTCCCTTTCGGAGGAGCACTACCAATTCTCAGTACACAACATCCGGTTGAAATATGGCCTTAATTCCAGCATAATAAGTTTGTAACCCGCTTTGACAGAATATAAGCCATCTCTATCATCTTCCCATATCAATGTGTCCTCCACCACCTCTTGAAAAATCGGCAATTTAATGATAGCCTCTGCTGTAAAATTTTAGTTAATACAACTCATGAATATTCCAATATTCAGCTAAGCACTCAAGTCTAGTCAAAACACGATTTTGTTCACAATGCTTACAATATGTCTTACCTTTTAACACTTATTTATTTCCCCTTATTAATTCACAATGCTGTGAAAAAGGATCAACCCATCAGACTGATAAACACATTCGGTCCCTATAGATCATACCTTAAAAGAAAAGATAGTAGCAAGCACTAACACATCTCAGCACCATCAAAACATAAAACAAGAAAGATAACAGAGAAATGAAATAACATATAAAGAACATAGTAATGAATCCTACTAAACAATTTTAGTCAAGTGAAAAATGAATATCATTCATCAAATAGTTCATTAGTTAAATTACATTTTTTCACTTTAGTCATATGCTAGTAACATCATAACAATATATAAATCTAGGATTTCAATTTGAGGGTCGTGACCACAATTGGACTCCTAACAACATGCTTCTTCCTATCCATCCAAGTTAGATATCCGAAATCCACTTTCTTTAATTTTGTAGTTGTTGCAACTTCAATCCTCAACTTGTAGCTTAGCCTCTCATTCTTTTCATCGAAAACCAGCTTATTTGGGATAACAGTGACACGAAACCCTTTAATTGGAGTAATGCTAGCAACATAAGTTGTTTGTCCCTCACCACCAACATTGGTAACTGTTCTATAAAATTCTTGGTTTGTCTTTGCAGAAGAATTTTCACCATTGAAAAAAGCAATAAAAGAAGGGTAGTTAAGATCCAATGAAGGTTTAGAGCAATCATTGAAAGAGGATCTTGTAACGACAGCGATGTTTTTCTGTGTGAAGTTGAGTGCACAAAGAAGATTAACATAATCTTGTACACCAACATCATAAACAAGACCTGGGTGAAGTGCTCTATTAGGATTAACATGTCCAGCTCCCAATGCAAAAGGTGTTGCTCTGCTGCCTGTTCCAATGTCTTTGATGTGTTCCTTTGCACTATCCAATATATCTGATGTTGTCATTATTGCCGACCGAATAGCTGCAGGGCTCCAATTACCGTGTGCGCCTTTCACAAGCGCCGCAACACCAGCTACATGAGGACAGGCCATAGATGTCCCACTGTCCAAATTGAAATCTCTAAAATATTTTTGAGACACCGGGACATTTGAAGGCCATGCCGCTAAAATGGAAGTACCGGGTGCAGTAATATCTGGTTTCAACACAAATGGACAGCTATATGATGGCCCTCTTGAACTGTAAGAATCAACACTAGGTGCTGTTCTAAGACCAAAACCTGTTTTCCTAAAAGACATGCTTGCTATTGAAGAGTGCTTAGAGTTGTAATAACTCTTGATGTAGGCTTTGATGATTTCCCCATTTAATGGAACAACAAAGATGGCCGCCAAACTATTCCTGAAAGAGATTGTGTAATCATCCGATGAATAGAATGTGTCTGCGGCATTTGAAATCAAAACAGCTCCATAAACTTTTGCTACATCCAAATTACCAGCTTGATCTAAAAGGCTAGTTCCATTCTTGGCTTCACACACCACAATCTTTCTCTTCATTTTTTTCAATTCGTTAACATTTTCACATAAACCCATGAAAACAATAGGAACATTATGTGAAGAAAATGTTCCTACATACGCAGAAAATCCTATGACTTTGTTACCATTTCCAAGTGTAAGAGTCCCTTGAAAATCTCTATCCATAGTACCAGCAGCAACAGTTATAGCCCAAGGCATTCCATTGTAAAGAGTTTCAAGGTCAGGACCTCCATTTCCGGCTGCACACGAGACAAAAACACCTTTTTTCATAGCTGCAAATGTTGCTATGGCTAGTGGATCTTCATACAAAGGTACAAAATCTGCAACACGAATTGACAATGAAAGAACATCAATACCGTCCGATATTGCGGCATCAATTGCAGCTATTACATCCGATGAATACAACTCATCTTTCCATGCAGCCTTATACATTGCGACATGTGAATTCAAAGCAACTCCTGAAGCTGTTCCAGCTGCATAACCAAAGTAAGAAACAGAGTCAACTCTGCTTCCAGCTGCTGTTGATATAGTGTGGGTTCCATGACCTAGTGTGTCACGTGTGGAGTTTAAACCTAAGCTTGCAGTGGGATCATGTGCTAATAATCCTCTGTTGAAGAATTTAGCTCCAATGAGTTTCTTGTTACAAAGAGATGAATTAAAATGGATGCTATTTTCACACTCTCCTTTCCATTTTGAAGGAATTTTTGACATGTTGTAATCTTTGAAACTCTTACTCTCAGGCCAAATTCCAGAGTCAACCAAACCAATAATTATACCTTTACCAAACCTTGAATCATGCCAAGCACCAATGTTAGGATTAAGACCGAGGAATTTAGGTGAATATGTTGTGAGTAGTTTCATTTTTAGATCTTTCATGGATGATATATATCCTAGAGAGTTTTTGATAGCTTCATGTTCTTCTGGTCTTAGATTAGCACTAAAACCAGTAATAACATGTGTGTAGCTGTAAATGAACTTGGTTGTTGTTGTGAGATGAGGATTCTGTAATGCAGAAGAAAGAGTGGAAATGTACCAAGCATGTTGTGTCAGAAAAGGTTTAGGCATGGCTGATAGGTTCATATGTATGATATAGTTTTCTGATTGAGCAAGTGTGATGAAAATCAAGTGAAACAATGCTGAAAGGTAACATAACAACATATGAGGATTCATCATCATCATGGTTGATAGTTTGTTTGAAAATGTGGATATGGATACTCTTCACTCCATTTTAAACACCTTTTCTAAGTTGTTTGTAAGGCTTGTACGTTCCAAACATTAAAAACAATAGCTTATTTGATCTATCCTACCATACTGTGTAGAGTCTAGCTTATTTCCTCCTCCATGCTGATGTTAATTAATTCTTATTTGGTCTATCCTACCAGAATTGATTAGTGTGCACTGTGCAGTGTGTTAATGATACTATAAATTTTGAATTGCAAAATTCAATTTCTTTTGATAAAAAAGAAAGTAATGAATTATTATTCTTATTGAAACAAAGCACTAAATAATAGTGTAGTGTGCACTGCCTCTGGTACATTTTGTATAATGAATATGTTAGTTGGCATTAATATGAATAGGGAGGGATAGGAATGATACTATATCCTACAAATAATTAATATGTTAGTTGGCATTTCAATTTCACAATTAAATTATAGAAATTTTACTAAGTTTAGTATGAGCCTATAATAATAGCCCCTTTTTATATAATAAAATAAATGATAAATGGTGTGAGGAAAGCAATACAATAAAGCAGGCAGCAAATAGTCAAAGGAAAGGGACTAGATGCCAAATATTCCACACCCTCTTTATTCCATCGAATTCCCTTATATTGCAATATCAAGTATATTTTCTGTTGGGCCACTTGATCCTCACACTCCTCCTCACTTGCTTGGGTAAAGGTTCACCGTCCAGTTGTCCTTCACCAGCCTTGAATGTGGTTATAGATGGATTTAACACTTTTGTCTCATTCACATCATCATTAGCACTAATTAATCCATTCCTAACAGAGCCTAGTATGCAACAATTTCTTCATTATCATCATCCCTTATTCACTTAATAGAAAGAAAAATTTATTTAAAAGTGGTGGCTATTATTCTCATCCCTAGTTTTGTAATTATCGAGCATAGCTGGGAAATTTAAGTTAATAGATACAATATGCATTTGAACCTCAAGTAGTGGCTATTAATTTCTTCTTACTTGCTACTGAAGCTCTCATCTTGCCTTTTGGAATCAAGTTGAGAGTAAACCAAGATGACATGTGTGTGTTGTGTTTATATATATATGGGGAGGGATCAAATTACACCGGTGTAACACTTGAGTAATGTTACACCGTTCAATAACGCTTTAACGAATTCAAATTTTACAAAATCCACCGTTGGATTGGAAGATTATATCATATAGATCATTTATGTTGAGTTTTATAAAAAAGTTACACTCATTAATATCCATTGATTTTATTTTGATCTAGTGGCTATTAAAGAGTCACTTATCATAGACTCATATGTTTTCTAGTTAAATTTATTTTATTACATACTTTAGAATCACTTTTTGTTTTTTATTTTGAAGTTCCATCAAAATAGATTTTTAAAAGAGTCACGATTGAAACCCATGTTTTGATATTTTTATTCCAGGATATTCATTTCACTGTATTAAAGGTTTTTTATTCAATATTTATGCCTAAAGTCAAAATATTTTTTTGTCAAAATTCATATTAATAGATTCTCATCAAAGCGGTACTTCAATCTATTCTTTCTTATATTATGAGTATCTTTCTTCTTCCTCGCACTTTAGGAGTAGAGATAGAAAAAATGATGAATTTTTTTTTGTGGGGTCATAATGCCAATAGAACAAAAGGTATTCATTGGCTTTCTTGGGACCGACTTTCAATACACAAACATGATGGTGGTACGGGTTTTAAAACATTCATGCTTTTAATTTAGCAATGCTCGGTAAATAAGGTTGGCGACTTCTTACTTGTCCAAACAATTTGATCTCCCGTTTGTTCAAAGCTAGATACTTTCCTCGGAGCGATTTTCTTGGAGCCAATATCGGGCATAATCCAAGTTATGTTTGGAGAAGTATTTGGAGCACAGAGGCGTTAATCCGAGAAGGCAGTCGGTGGTGTATCGAGGACGGTTCATCAATTTCTATTTGTGCTGAAAATTGGCTAGGGGATGGAACTCAAATTCCTCAATTTACGAATGATGCTACTATTTTGTCCCATATGCGAGTGTCCAATCTGCTACATGAGACATCCAAAAGCTGGAATATACCTCTCATTCATAATTTGTTTCAAGATCATATTGCTAAAAAGATTCTAAACACTTCACTGTTTACTTCGATTTGTGAGGAACGAAGAATTTGGAAAGCGGAAAAAAATGGAGTTTATTCGGTACGCAGTGCTTATCGATTTTGCATAACTGACTTTATTGATACCTCATCGTTTAGAGCAGCAGGGAGTTGGAATTTAATTTGGCGCATCAAAGCACCGCCAAAGATAAATTTGAATAAGAAAAGACAAAAAACAATATTAAATTTGAATTATAAATATGTGTGTAGGACATTTGCCTCATAGTGTACATTTGAATCAAATACAGCAAATATGCAATGAAAAAAAATAAAAAATATACAATGAGGTAGATCGTTTTTAATAAGAAAAGACAAAAAAAAAAATATTAAATTTGGATTATAAATATGTGTGTTGGACATTTGCCTCATAGTGTACATTTGAATCAATTTTATAAAAACTTCAAAATGTTAATCAAAAGCTATGTTGCCGTCATTTTTGTTTTTGTATTTGTTCTCTGTTATGCCTCAATTGATGCCAAGCATCAAGAAAACCAAACCGTTAGTGATAGATTTGGACCATATGTTGACATTGACTTCCATAGTGAAATTCCTATAGGTTCAAAACAACCTGTGGTCTTTAATTGTGGAAATGAAACCTTTGAATTACCACCATCACGACAATCTCATGTCATGACTATTCACGACTACGAGTTTTTGTCATGTAATGCTTCTTGGGCACCTCTCCAGAGCACTATCCTTGCATTTGATCCCAGACAGGACGCTGTATTTAGACAGACTGTTTATTGGGTCATAGGTTCCGTTGAACTTGTTCAATGGATTGACAATTTTCCTCACAGAAAGGCTGTTTAGGGAAAATGATGTAAATTCTATTGTGTAATAAATAATTTGTAATCATGTATGATATTTATATTTTGATATTTGTATAAAATAATTGATTCTCTTAACCTACTATTTTTATCCTTTGATCATAGATAATATTTAATTTAAAAAAGAAAAAAAAAACTATTGTATATGAAATCTTATGTTTAATCAAAATATTCCTCTCTCCATTCTTTTTTAAGTGTCGCAGTTTGAACATGTGCATTATTCACATTATCTATTTTTATAGTAATTTTTATTAATATATAAAAACAAATGTTAGCTTATAAGATATTGTTCAATTTGTCTCAATTTAGATTCAGGGTTGAAAGATTGCAAACAATTTAGATTTATATTTTTTTTTCAAGGCCAAACAAACTGCAAACAGTTCAATTTGACAGTTTGCATGCACACAGTTTGGTTCAGTTAGGCAACTTAAGACCTCGGTGCACCGAAACAAAAAATCGATTATGTTTGGGATAAACACAAGTTGCTCGGTTTGAACTGATTTTTCAGTTTGGTTTGGGATAATACACAAGTAGTTCGGTTTCATTCGAGCAAACTGTTTCTCAAATTTGGTTCAGTTTTCCTTGCTAAACTGAACTGTGAACACCACAGGTACAACAAATCGATTGTGTTTGGGATAAGCACAAGTTGCTCGGTTTGAACTGATTTTTCAGTTTGGTTTGGGATAATACACAAGTAGTTCGGTTTCAATCGAGCAAACTGTTTTTCAAATTTGGTTCAATTTTCCGTGCTAAACTGAACTGTGAACACCACAGGTACAATAGCTCACGAATAACAAGTATATGTGTTCAAGAATTGGAAAGGGGTAATGTAGAATTCTCCCATAATTTAATTATATATCCTTAAGTTGTAAATAACCTAGAGGATTACAAGCAGGTTTGGGTAGAACCATAAAACTCCAATGGAATAGTGTGAAGAGCAATAAGGTGATTTGAAAGGAGAACAAAAGTTAGAGATAAGAGGTTGTCGGTTCTACCATCTTGCTAATATTTCTAACATGTAACAACTAATTACTAACATTTTCCAACTCAGAAATATTATCATTGTTGAGAATTAATATGCAATTTAGATTGGAAAGTCATATCCAACTCAGAAAATATTACCTACTGTATGGAAAAATCTAATTTTACACATTATATTGGTCAATAGTGAAAGCAATCTACTGAGAAACAAATACAAGAAAGAGCAATCAGTATCTGGTATTCTCAATTTGTTCCGTTTTCTATTTGCATACGAGATAGGTATGTATTTGTCTTTAGCCTGAAATGGAAGGTTTCTTCAATTTAAACCACACAGCATGAACAAAGTTCAGTAATCAGTACCACAACCGAACATTCATATCAACATTTTTAAGTGTTTGGTCGATAAGTAAACTACTTACAAGACATCAGTTTTCCTCATTCGCCTGCAAAGAAGCAGTTAAAGCCTCCAAATTGTCTACATGACATCTAGGGCACATGGATCTGTTCTGAAGCTCCTCGCCAAGTGAACTGTATGTTGCTTCTAATTTAGAAGACAGCGTGTTTCCAGTTAAGGAAATAGTTGCTCTGATGATGCTAATCAATTAAAATATTTTATCTACTTTAACAAATACTAGGATCTTAAAAAAAAATGTAAGTTGTACTGAAACATATTTCAAGATTTCATGTTGTGTAACCTATGAGACTATAAAAACAACTGCATCAATTTAATGCCTAAAAGGATATATGGTGAGATCTTGCAATTCTTTAGTTTCGGTGACTATCATATTCATTAAAGACACCTTTCTTTCACAATCAATCAATTCACGCTGGACCTGCAGCAGGTTCTCCTCACCATGAGAAAGAGTTTATATAGAAATTAAACTATGATATACAAAGAACCTTGACTTTATAGCATTTGCAATTTGAACTTACGTTCTTATAAATTTCCTGTTGAGCTTGTAACTCATCATCCTCTTTAGTTGTTTGAGATAATATCTCCGAAAGCCTACTTTCAAGAGCCCCTAGAGAAGCATCAGCGTCATTTTCTTTCATAGTTACTGGTGCGGGATCTGAAACAAAATCAAAGTCTATCTTAATACTGTATGAGAAAAAAAGAAAGTTAAAATTCAAATATAGAAGAGTAAAGCAAGAATATGAGCATAAGCACCTCATGCAGACCTAAAATATAATTATGCAGAGAAAGAACTGAACAGCTTGAAGGAAACCTCAGCATTAATGAATAAAATAATCATGATTACAATATCTAATATCAGGAAACTTGTAATCAAGAAAACTACGGCCTTGGGAAAATAGTACAAATTAAATATGAATTATTAATAGAAAATATGCAGAACCTAAATCAGAGATATGAAGTAGATATTAGAGTTAGTGATTATGGGTTAGAATTTAACGGTAGAATATTATATAGATAGACTATAAAGAGATATGGATAAAAGATAAAGGATATCATGTGTAGCTCATGATCAGATTTTGGAGGAAGATCTTACACTCTAAACATACATCTCGGAGCTCATATATGTTCTTTTTCTTCCCAACTAGGGTTCATCGCTAATCCAGGCAATAGAGATCTAAATTGGTTCAGATGTCATACGAAGAGATACCATGATAAAAGGTCAAGATTTTATGAAACAACTGTACCATTCTATTGTTTTTATTTCCGAGTTCAGTTAACAGTTTCAAAAGTCACAAGGAACGATTAACAATGCTAGAAACCACTGCATTTGCCAAAGATGGGACTCAAAAGAGATGTTCTGACACATTAACTTTGTTCCTTTCTGTGTACTTCTTAGTTTTGTTCACAGTTTCCTGACAATATTGTTTGTCAATTTGTTGAAAAATGCATGATTTGTGTTCCGGAATGGGCCAATCTCAATCCAGTAACAGACCGGGTCATCCCCAAATCACTAGTATAATAGCAGAGCATATCATGGGCACGCCCTAGAGGCACACCCAAGCAGGTCAGGTGATCAAATCAGGACCAGGAGATGAAGATCACATCATGATCTGTCTACAGATGTCCATTTAGGGTTTTGAGGTCCTAAAACCCTAATCATCTCTTACACGAATGTGATCACCGAATTCACTGGAGCTTCCTGTTATACTGAGGAATTCACAGGAGATTCTCCGGTTGTGACAAAATTCGCTGATTGTTGTTCATTACAGAGTTGTTAGCATATAAAGGCTACCAAAGAGAGAGACAGACACAGACAGTGAATGAGATTTGAAACCTGAGAATCTAATTTCAGTCTACTGATTCTATTACGTTGAGGGTTTTATACAATTACCTAAAGGTTCTGGTGTGTTCTAATTCTGAAACCTTCCAAAAACAGTAACAGCTAATTATAAGTCTGTAACTGACCAAGACTAACACTAACAGACTCGGTAAAGCAGAGCTAGCAGTGCCACCTGCTTGACCTAACAAGCTGAACAAGTTATGCTATGATAACAGCACTTCAAATGCATAGTTACAAATATATTTTAACAGGATACTGCAATAATATTAACAAACATGGATCAAAAGATCAACATAAAACTTAGATACATTATTTAATTTTAAAATTTGTTAGGTCAATAAAATCAGAAAATATATACTGCATAATCTTGTCCAACTAAAGTAAATGCAGCATTTTTTAATCCGAAACAGGAAGTGCAAAGGCATCACTATGGATTACAATGAACTTTGTCAGAAGGATTGAAAAAAAGAAGTAAAAAGTAATCTCCTCATGTAACACAAGTATCCTCTAGTTCTTTTCTTCTCAAGACCACCTAATTTTATTAACATTCAGCATAGGAAGAAAATCATCATCTATAACAGTGGGAAGAATGACAGAACCTCCACATGCTGCATATTCTACTGCATCAACGTCACAAGTAACGATATTCTCTTGAAATTTCCTGGATTAAATGAGGGTCAGTAACTTTTGTAAGGTTCTGAAAGCTGGTGCTATAACGGCACACATAAAAGTTGATGTATTGAATATTAAATAAGAGACCAGGTGCAAGATAATGAATGAAAGTCATCAGATAAGGTTGAGGATTTTCAAAAATGCCTCATGTATGGCAAAGTTTTTATATGACCAAATTTCAACAGATATGCAATAGTGGGAGGATTTTCACACGTCATAACAACCTCAAAGAAATTGTCCCGTAAAAATGAACATATTCGGCTGTAAACAGCCTAATCAAAAGAAAAGCTAGTAGAATTTTACTAACATAAAGACGGAATCACAATAAAATCTAATATCAAAATTAATAGTTCTGAAAATTTAAATAAATATGCTCAAACCCCACCAAGAATCAGCAACATGGATTCAGATTTCAGAAGGTAATAAAAAAACAGTGACAAACATGAAGCACAAATAAAAGCCTTGAATACACTATAGCTATAAGATAAATTTGATTTTCAAAAGCAATAACTGTTATTTATGTGCTGAACAATGATTAGGAAGAGTATGCATAATATTTTCATCAACGAGACGAACCTTATTTTGGCATTCAGGTCAAGCATATTGCGGATGAATAGATCACTGTAAAAATGTCAAAAAGTCTGAACAAACATGCTAGACTTGTTGTTTCCAAAATGAATGGCACAGGAGAGTCGTAAGTCATTACCGTAAAGTCACTTCTTCATTCTTTGAACATGAAAGCACAATTACAGAAGATGCATGATTGAATAAGACATTTGTAACTTAAATAGCATAAGAATTGAAATTTCAAAGGAAAAGAGGAATTTTTTGTGTTAGATGAATATTCACCTTGAGAGTTTCCAGATCAGATTCCACAACAGACATATCATTTTGAGTCAGAGACACCCTTGCCTGCAATTGATCACATTTTCAAGTTCAACAGATTGATACTTAAAGCAACAAACCATTACAACAAAATGAAAGTAGGAACTTGTAATGCACTACAACAAAATGTAGATTTAGCTTCAAAAAATCAGCATCAGCCTCAACTCTGACACTATTAATAATTAACTTGTAATGCTCTACAACACAATGTAGATTTAGCATCAGAAAAGTTAGCATCAAAATCAATATTAACTTATGATTCACCACAACAAAATGTAGATTTAGTTTCGAAAAATTAGTGTTGACCTCGACTCCGACACTACTAATAGTTAACTTGTAATGCATTAAAAACAAAACATAGATTCAACTTTGAAAAATAAGGCTCAACATCAACTCTGAAGCTAATAATAATTAACTTAAAATGGACTAACACAAAATTTAGATTCAGCTTCCAAAAATTAGCATCTGATTCGACTCAGATGCTACTAATAATTAACTCATAATGCACTACAACATATGTAACTAACATATAAATAAGCAATTATAACGCTTAATTAAGTTATTTATCCAAACAAGACCTAGAAAATTGTAACTAACAATTGAATTAACTAACCTCTAGGGTTTGAACTTGTTCAACAAGTTCTTTGCAGCGTTTGGATTTCTCGAGTTCCGCATTAGCAATGCTTAAATCTGATTGAAGCGTTTCGAATTGCTTTCTGAGAGTAACTACTCTTCGTTCTTCGCAATTTCAAAGGAAAAAATCCGAAAAATTTCTTTGAAATGAAAATTAACGCGCGAAAATTGAAGCTATGAGAAATTCACAGTTGATAATTTGAGAGAAACAAACGGAGAATGAAAAGATACCTCCTTGAGATTTCTCGGTGGCGAAATTGCGGATGATGCTTAGAAGTTGTTTCTGCGGATCATTTCCCGTTCCCGCCATAATTGGTCGTTTCTATCGCTTCTTGAGCAAACTTGAAGCTTATTTATACTTGTACTTGGAAATGGAGTTGGATTTTCTGACCGATTTCACTTACCTTTTTTAATTTTTAATATTTTTTATAGACAAAATGGTAAGTTATTAAAAAATTAAGCACATAAATTGAATGATTGGGATTCAACCTTCGTTGATGATGTAAGAGAGCAGCGTGATTAGCATTAGTTTAATACTTCCTTTGAATATGATATGTATATTAGATTCACCGAATAAGATATGTATATGATTTGTATTATTTTATTTATAACTGAGACCGGAAGGAGTACAAGTTACTGTAATTTTAATTATTTTTTAAAAAAAAACCATTATTTTAATTATAAAAATAAGATTAATCATTAACTTATACTCACAAATAAAATTTTATATATTTTGTAAACATCGATTGCGTACATATTAAAATTTACTTCTTTTAATATATAAAAGCATTAAAAAAAAGTACTATTTAGGTTGTCAAAGAAATAGTTTATTTGCAAGAAAAAAATGAATATTATGTGGCAATATTTAATATTTACAAATTATAATCACCCTCCTCTATGGTTAGTTAGTTTATGATTGGTCGAAATCCCTATTTTGATAAATTCTTTTTTTTTTAGTAAATAGTAATGTTTTTATTAATTGTAATATTTTTGGGTTGAAATTTGCCTCTTATTTTCTTATTTTATATAACATAATTTGACTCTTATTTTTTGTATTCTTTTATCTTTTAATATAAACATAACACCAATTGTTAGGTGGAAATTGTTGAAATTGTAGATCGGTGTTCGAACGTCAACTTTTTCAATTATGTATATGAGTTTATGATAACTCTGTCCTTTCGTTAATGTGAAAAAAATAAAAACAAGCATAACACTAATTTGATATAAATAATACGGAGTATATATTTGGTGTAAGATTAACGCAAACTATTTGTTCTTACATTAAAATAATATTTAGATAAGAAAAAGAGAGACGTTGATTATTTAAACTTTATTATTGTTCTCGGAGTGCTTCATACGCCACCATTATTATTAAATTAAATTAAGTACCCAATGGCAAAAAAAAAAATAGTTTATTGGTAAATAGATTTATTTATACAAAAAAATAATAGTTCATTTGTACTAGGGGTGGCAAAGTGGGCATGCCCCACCCGTTTATGCCCTCCCCATTTAAGCCTGCTCAAAAGTGGGGTGGAGTGGGGCGGGCCAACTTATGTGTCCGGATTCAAAACTCAAGTCCGCCCGTTTATTGGCGGGTTTGCGGGCATGCCTGCCAAATTTTTTTCTTTTTTTACAATTTGAATTATAGCTTCACATTTAAATTTGTCCAACCATATAAATTTGGACTTCAAACATTTACCCAACTAAATTTCTCAACAGTAATATATACTAAATCTTCTATAATTATATATCAAGCTATTCAAATTAGAAAAGAATTGTAAGTGCATAAGGCTTATTTAATTTCGTTTGATGTTTCTGTGGCATAGTTTGCTTTAGAATGGTACTGCACATGAAACTCTAAAATAAGCAAACAACACAGACTTATTATAAGGTAGATGAAACTCACATGAAATTCTAAAAGACTTTTCTTTTGGTACTGCAAATAGATTTATTATAAGGCACTTCATAGTACAAGTAGTACTAAGAAGCCAAAAAAATATACAATATGACAGTCCACGTAGAGTACACAACATGCAGTAGCACACACGGCGGAAAGAGGATGCACGTAGAATCACAAGAAATAAACAAATGGAACCCTAGTATTAAAGGAAGAATGAACTTTTTAAAGGAAATAAAGTAATAATAAACAATCAATTTTTTTTATCAAAAACAAGAAGAAAAAAATATACTGAATTGAGTTTAAGATGACCAATTTTCATGTTAAAAAAATAAAAATAACAAAGCCCGCGGGCATGCCCGCCCCCAACCCATTTTTTAAGCGGGCTAGACGGTACGGGCCAACTTAGGGTACTGGGCTGAAAACCTCATCCCGGCCCGCCCTATTGGTAAATAGACATATTTAAAATTTAAGAAGTTCTCAAATTTGACTCGTTATGAAAATAAATAAATATTAATATCTTTATAAATACTCTTTAATTTTAAAATTTTCTCTATGTTAAATTTAGATTGGGACATAAACCTATCACATCAGATTTTTCTCATAAAAAAAAGTACCCGATGACAATAGCAAAGTTTCTTTTATTGAAAAGAATGACAAAAACATAATTGATGATATAATATCCAAAATTTGCATTATTATTTTCTAAAAGTGATACAAACCAAAATGTCTATTTGGAAGCCACACTCCACTACTTGCCATTGTTGTCGAGTTGTGGTTACCATTTGTCATCAAATTGTTCCTTATTCACAACACCACCATCATCACTAATTTATACCTATACCTTAACCTCACTCAAAACTTTACTCTTTGCAATATAGCTTGTGAAATAATGGCTATAAGATATTGTTACAAAGATTTGGTTCCTTTTGGTGCTATGGTTACCATGGAATGCATCAACGTTGCCTTGAATACTCTCTTCAAAGCTGCTACCTTAAAAGGAATGAGTTACCATGTTTTTGTTGTTTATGCTTATGCTGTTGCTGCTTTTGTTCTTCTTCCTTCACCCTTTATCTCCAAAAGGTCAATTTCACATTCAACAATCCACTATTTACTTTTATTTTAATTTTTTTTCATACAAATGTTCGTCGTTAATTTGCTAGAATATGGAGAATTTGTCTGTAAGGATCGAATCCTGAACCTCCTATATACTATACTCCTTCACTCCTTCAGCATATCAATTCATACAACTGGGCTACACCTTCGAAGACTGATTACTACTCGCTTAATTTTTTATGTTTATTTTTTCTTTTTTGCAGATCAAGAGTGCTTCCTCCTCTAAGTAAACCCATACTATACAAAATTGGTCTTCTTGGGGTGATAGGGTAAAACTTAAAGTTATATAATTAATTAATTAATTTTTACAATTTTTAGTGTTTATTTTATTTCAATTTTAGTATTATGTTTTAAATTTTTTAGTTTGATTGGTTTAAAATTGCAGAAGTTCATCTCAAATCATGGGGTATACAGGTATTAGTTTAAGTTCTCCCACTCTATCTTCAGCAATTAGCAACTTGGTGCCAGCTTTTACCTTCTTGCTTGCCATCATTTTCAGGTTCCTATTCATTCTATTATTTTACTAATTCTAATTTCTAAGTAATCCTCTTGTGCAAGCAAGCATGTGTTAGAGTTTAGTGTAAAGAACAAGGAAATTAAATTTTAAAAAAATACATTATTTGATTTTCAAGCGAGTATTATGGATGGAATTTACATTTTTATTTTCGAATGTGAAAATGGGTCAAACGACTCATTGAATTTGTTGATTACGTAACAAGAACATTTTCTAATTGAAAAGCGTTTATCAATAAATATTGACCAATTTGACCTTGCGTGTGTGTGCCACACACATTACATGGACCATTTTGCCCAAAATATATGTGAAGTTAAAAAATGGTCCTAACTTCAAAATAATTGGTCTACCACATAATCAAAGGCTTTATATATCTCAATACCTATTAACTTTAAATTTAGAATTTAAAACAACTTAAAAAATTAAAAGAGTGCTTGGGACATTCATTAAGGAAATAATTATAGAAATTTTATTTAAAAAGTAGTGTATTAATTCAACCCTTTTAAAAATAAAATTGTCATTTTCAATAAAAAAGAAATTTATATTTTGCATATTTAAGTAGCTAGTATCTTCAGGGTACTTATTAGCCTGACCTTTAAAAAATATTATAAAAAATAAAAATCATATTATAAGAATAAAAATATTATATGGTCTTAATTTGCATATATTGTATGTGTAATTTGTAAAGATCATTTAAGTTATCAATCAATCGTAATTATTAGACCATTAAAATATTTGATTTTAATCGTAACTACTTTTTAAATTACATACTATACTGTATATGATTTGTTTTAATTTATTGAAAGATTGAAGATGATATACTCTTAGATCATGTGCTATACAATTTGTAGCTAACAACATACCCTAAAAATGCATAAGAGAGCTTATTATTGGTGATTAGATTACTAGTAAAAATCAAGTTTTTGTTCTTACCTTCTTTACCTACAAACGTAGATGACGACAACTAGTCATTTTAGAAAAACCTTAGCTTTGTTTAGGACGATATTTCTGTCTCCACATCACATGCAGATCATTTATTTTTTGATAAATACCACAACTAGATCCTATACTATAGTACAAAGCACAAAGGTTGTTAATAGTATGACAATTCAATGAGTTGGTCACAGTTCACAGTTCTAATTCTATCCCAAAAATTCACATACATCATAGTACATGACTTTATTTACTACAGCTTTGGAATTATATCTGTTTTGTATTTTCTTATCAAAAACAATTCTGTGGTCGTAATTTTTTTCTCCTTTTCCATTATTTTTCAATTAAATAATGTCATATATATGTCAGATATACCATTAACTTTTTCTTCAATTATTGGAAAAAGGAGGATTTGAAAAAAAAAATGATCAGATAGTTTTGAAAGCTTGAACAAGAATAAAATTCATAATAGATGATGAATTTGATACGACAAACCTTATGTGCAAGATGTGACATTTCAGTAATAAGAGTTTTAGTTTCTAACTTCAAAAAAAGATGTGACATTCCAATAATAAGTGTTTTAAACATATTCAAATTCTATTGAAAATAATTGTAAAATACTGTACTTATTAGTGTCGCCATTATTAATAATAATTCTCCTTTTTTAATTTTTTTTAATAAAAAAATACAATAACTACTATATATAGAACAGCTAACTAGTAACACTAAAAAATTAACAGAAATCATATATTGTAACAACAATGAAGTTATTTTCCTATCAGATTAATACACAAGAAAACAGAGAAGCACCATGACATTAATTTGAATCTCAATCTCAAACTCTCCTATTCTGTTATGTATTAACTCATTTTTCTTTTGGTTTAATATATTTAAGGATGGAAAAGGTAGCTATAAGAAGTTTAAGTAGTCAAGCAAAGGTGTTGGGTACCATAGTATCAATATCAGGAGCATTTATAGTGACACTATACATAGGACCACCAATCATTATTGCACTCAGATCTTCCCTTCCACTTCATCAACCAATTAACACTCCAAAACCATCAGATCAAAATTGGGCCATTGGTGGCCTTTTATTGACAGCTGAGTATATATTGGTTCCTTTATGGTACATTGTACAGGTACACATTTTTTTGTTGCTACATATATAGAAGTTTCTAACTAACAATTATACTGTCATTTTGATTCATAAATATATGAAAGGTTGAGTTTCTAAATGTATCAAAATTACAAAAACGTTGAGTTTGTTCCACTTCTGTCATTGACAAAATAACAACTAACGTTTATCATTTCAAAAAAAGAAGAATCGATCCGACTAAATGAGATGTTTGATTATTCAGTTGACTAACAAAATACACACTTCAAATATTTTTGTAATTTTGATACTTAGGGACTATAGTGTCGGTGTCTTATATATGTAAGGACCAAAATGACTGTTACTTACAGAGTGTTTTACTCTCCATTCAAATGGGTAAATCCCGACAGTGGTGATCATTCACAAGTGTCATTCACAAATTTTCTTTATAATCTAATCTACAGGTACAAATCATGAAGGTGTACCCTGATGAAATAACAGTAATCTTCTATTACAACTTATGTGTAAGCATTATAGCTGCTATTGTAGGGGTGATTAGTGAGCCAAATGCAAGTGCTTGGAAAATAGGACTCGATACATCACTTGCATCCATCCTTTGCTCGGTAGGATTTGAAATATGATGCTAATAAGATATAATACAGGACTTTAATCTATGTTACATATACTAATTATTAATTTCTACAATTCATATGTTTAGGGAATTTTCGGATCATTCCTGAACAATACAGTTCACGCATATGTACTGCGTATAAAGGGGGCCGTATATGTTGCAATGTTCAAACCACTCTCAATTGTCATAGCTGTTGCCATGGGAGTTGTGTTCCTTGGTGATACTCTCCACCTTGGAAGGTACAATTGTAACTTACTCCAAGGCATTCTTTCACTCCCGTTTCTATCTTTTCTTTACTATGATTTATGATATAACTACCGTTTTCGCTAACTATTTCACTCTAAAAGCTAGTTATATTTAACATAATGGTTAACCTCAAGTGGTTAACGAGTTTGAACTAAGGTCGAATGTTCATATAGTATTTGAGTTTGATCTATGACTAAAATAGTTTGATCTTTGTTTGTTGGGTTGTTCATTTTTTTTAAGAATTCTTTTATGCTTTTTGCAGTTTAATTGGAGCAACAATAATATCAATTGGATTTTATACTGTAATGTGGGGAAAAGCAACAGAAGAGGTGGTTGAAGATGTCGCTATCCACGAAACATCAACTACACAAAATGTTCCTCTCTTGCAAAGCTATAAAACTGAAGATGAAAACAAAATGCATACAAGTGTATAAAAGAAACACAACTTAACATGTGTTGTAGCAGCAGAGTATCTATGATCTAGGAGTATAATTCAACTGAATGAGAACAGCAGCCTTACACCATGTAGCAAACAACATAAATTAAACTTTCTACGGAGGAAGTCGCAACCTCTGCAAGTTGGAGGATCTAATATATATTATATACAGATGTGTTTAAAGGCAAGGATCAACATTCTTGTCTATTGTACAATGTACAAAGGCATTTGGTGAAGGTTCTATAAATAGAACAGCTCTACATGCAGAAAAGACAACAAAATTCATTTGTTTCTGATTCTGCAAAAATGAAAACTCTAAATTGTTTCCTCTCTTCTCTTATGTGTAAATAAATTGAAGTTAGGGAACTGTTGTTTTGTAAACTATCATTGCATGATATGATTTATATTGGCTGTATGATTCATATCAAGGAACTACAAAGTATCATAAATGAGATTCAAGGGTACCTTATTGTATAATTGTATTCAGTTTAGAGAAACTGGTGAAGGAGAATCAAATCTAAAGCTTAGTGTTCATACATGCTTTCGAGTAATATACTTTGTACAATCGTCTTCTTCATCTCTATTCTATTTGTTGCAGCATATCCCCAGCCCATACAAACCTTATTCAACACAGATCGGGTCCTAGCTCTCAAAGGTCCCATTTAAAACACATCTATGCCTTAAATAATTGTCGTAAAACTTTATTGATCCCATTATTGATCACTAAAAAGTACTCCCTCCGTTTCTTTTTAAGTGTCCGTTTTGAATAGTAACACCAAATTAAGAAAGTGTATTTTTGCACCTTATCTTCCTATTATACCCTATTTTAATTCACCAATAAAATCCTATTTTTTTTGCACACACTTTCTCTTTCCAATAAATTTAATATATTATACACACAAAAAAAAAACAAAATTTAATATGTTATGTACCAAAAAAAAATTAAAAAAAAAAAGATTTAGTTTTCCAAATATATAGCATTAATTAGTTTTATTGAAAAAAAATATGAGTAATTGACAAAGGGTATAATTGACAAATCATACCATTAAAATATCAAATGGACAGTTAAATAGAAACGCTAAATTCTATGTTTTTGGACACTTAAAAAGAAACGGAGGTAGTAATAAAAAGGAAAGAAGAAAGATCTTCATGGCTGCTAAAAGTTTCTCTATGATGAAGAAGCATAAGAGTACAAAAGAGCCCATTAGAAAGGAATTTGGAGGTAAGAACCAAGGAAGCCAATAGGGATTACCTTGATTGTCACAAATTTAAATCATCATTAGTTAGATTTGATTTAATTTGAATTTTAAATAGAATTAGTTTATTTGATTTGATTTATTTCCATAATAACTCTTTATTATGATTTGTTTTAGGATAAGTTCATACTTCATTTATTTCAAATTTGAAAATAAGATTTGTTGTGACTTTGATTCTTATATTTGTTTCTTAGAATTTGTTTTTTGCCCATGTGATACAATCGTTGAGTTCCTTTTTATTTTTTTTATTTTTTTTTACAATACAACACAAGCAGCTCAGCTCCTCCAAAAGTGAAAACAATCTTTCTATACTGTTAAGTATTCAGAAAAATCAAAAAATCAAATTCTATTCCAATAGGCAACTAATTTACTACCAGAGATTATTTGTTTATCATGCAGCGAACCAAGCAATTAAATCTGTCACAAAAGCATGTAATATGTAAATTTCAATTTGAGTCTCAGTATTTTGGTAGATCAACATTTTAGAAGCAATCCATAATTTTGAAATAAGTAAAGAAAGACAATGTCTATATATAACTATAGAGTGATCATTGCTGCTAATCATGTCCTAAATTTCAAAGCAGTGTATCAATTCTTGATGTTGCATATCTAAATGAAAACAGAAGAAGTAAAAAGATCACCCTAAATTTTTCTGTCAGCCGAGTACTATGGTTACAAACTTACAGTCAATTTAAAGTGAGGGGGAAGGCGATAAGGACTGTGAAAAATACATCAGCACATACTATCTATCTTGCACTGAAAACTGGATCTTGATTAGGTGATGGTTGCGTCTTTCGAGTGTATTTGAGTAGTATACCTTCTGCAGAAAGACCAGGTACATTCAGATCCCTGAAACATTCAAAAAGAGAAAATTACTTCAAATGCATGTATAAATTAAAATGATGATGCATTTTAATGTACAAAAATGTTATGATATCTAAACCTGATATAGGGCTGCAGATCTTTCCAATCCCATTTTGCACGCTCTCTGAAAAGAATGGAGAAACGTTCAGCTGGAGTGGAAGGCAAAGAAGACACGCGGAAAGCACGGACCCATGTCTCAACTCCAATTTTCTCTGTCAATACCTCTCCTTCCATAAGATCAAAAGTAGGATGCATTTCATCTGGAGTCTTGTTCCTCCATTCATCCATAAAACTCTCTAACTTCCTCTTACCTCCTTTCAGGATTTCTCTTGCAAAGTGTATGCATACCCGCTTTTCATCCAACTTCCACACACAGCTTTCCATGCAATCATTTTCTTTTACTTGCTTGCCATATACATGCAAGCAATGCCTTGCAAGTACCAACGGAAATCCGTCTGATTCTAGCATATTCACGACTTCATCTTCATTTAGAGCATTGAGTGACCAATCATTCAACACTGCATTTTTCAAAAGCATTCCCAAAATCATGTCCATGTAACTCTCATCAACTAATCTCCAATACCCATTAATCTCCACAGCGGAAAGAGCCTGCAATCCAAGCCTTAATTCCTCGTCACTAGCTTGGATATTATCTATAAGATCATTCCAGCTATATAATCCTGTTTTAGATTCCTGATTATCTTCTAAAGTTTCCATGTCATTCTCATCAAATCTGTAAGTGTTCTCCGAAAGAAGCAATCTAAGTTTATCAAGTCTGGGTGAAACCTCGATAAGCTCCATATTACCAGGTACAACTTTTATTACATTTGCAACAACTTTCTCATCACTATTATTACTATCATTTGCCTGTAAATTTTCATCTGATAGATTTGCTGGTGGTACAAGCAAAACAGAATTCGAAGTTCCAACAAACTTCATAGCATATGTTTTTGATTGAGTACACAGAACTGCATCTTCATCAGGCTGTCCTCTTAAGACCATCCTAAAATCAGAAGAAATCATTGTTAGAAATAATATTGTGAATTATGTTCTTATTTTCTAAGTAAACATTTTAATTAGGACAACTACAAATCCTTATATGATGACTCTTTGTATGTAACTCACACATATGGATTTCATGACAAGTCTCTCATCTCTTTTCCTTTTCAAAGTTGCGGTCATATTATTTATCTGATCTTCCATGAGTTGATTATTTTGTTTTATATTGACGTTCATGAAGAACAAAGAACACAAGTGCATAAGTAAAAAGAAACAAATAAAGAACACCTAAATAATAAGAAAGGATGAAAAAAGAACAATGAGAAATGTAAAACACAGAAATAGATTAGAAAGGTAACAAGAAAGTTGCAAACTTCTAATTCAAAGGAAGAAACTACAAACATGGAAAAGAAGAGATGGATAATGGCACCAAACTCAAAGAGAATAATAAGCAAAATGAAGAATTGCCACCAAGATAGGAGGAAACTTTGATAAGAATCACTCAGCTTTCTAACGCCATTCACTTGCATATAGCACTTACTTGGTTGTGCTAGTCAACGACATTGTTATTACAGGTAGTGAACACTGACCATAATGCAATCACTCAAATAAAGTAACACACTTGTTATTATATTTAAAGTTTTAGGCAGAGTTTGTTGTTACTCCCTCTAGTCCTTATTATAAGATAAAGTTTGTTGTTACTCCCTCTAGTCCTATGAATCTCAATGTCAAACTTTTACCATGTCACGAGGAGACACTATTAGATCGAAAAGGCATAGAAGACTTGTTGGAAAACTGAATTATCACACTACAGCTTGTCCGTTTTCAATTAGTGTGGTAAGCCAATGACTTAACTCCAGTTGCGAAGAGTATTAGACTGTGTCGATGTCAATTTAAAAATACATATTAAGACTAAGAGTGAGACCTATGAAAAGTTTCTTGTATGAAGACAATGATCATACACAATTTTTTGGATATTTTCAAGTAGTATGGGAGAATTCTACCACTTGTCGGTTAGTCTTTTTTGAGTACTACATTCTTATGCACTAGCTTAAGGGAGAGCGTCAGAAACAAACAATATAACACAGTACTTAAGAGCTCATTCTACGTAATTACAGTAATTAAAGAAACTGTAAATTCTTGTATTCATGGCTCTTTGTATATACTATTCACACATGAATTCAGTCACATGTCTCATTTCATTTCCTTCTCAAACAAATACAAATAACATAATGCAGATCAATTCATACCTTTCATTCAAAACATCTGGGACCAGTTTCTCATCCAGCTCTAAAATGATAAGGTCATCATGAGGTCCAAAATTGGGGTGATATGCAATAGAAACCGACGATCCGGGAGCCATATGTTTAAGTATTTCTGCTCCTCCTGAAATCTTCTGTGGTTGGGGTTCCATTTCGCCGTTTCACTAAACATAAAACATTTACAAAAATAAAAATTAAGACTTCGCCATAGGCTATGCATAATGCTAGAAGTCATTGAAAGAAAAAAAAAACCATAAGGGCACGTTTACTTCCTATGTTTTTCGATTTTAATCTTCACTTCAACTGATAAACATAAGAGAATATAGATCTAATATTTTTGTCATCATTTTCTTTACAATTGTTTAAAACAGATTCTAGCATATTCAGAATATTTGAAAATGTCAAAACACTGTTTTCACAGTTTCTGAATATGCATGCTTCCTAACTTATATTTCATCTTCCCTCTATCACAATTGTTCACTACAAAATCTTCTATCTCTTTTTTTTATCTGTAGACAAAGTGACAAATACCACTGAAACTCACACACAATGCGAGGTCTCGGATTTGAACCCGAGTGAAGGTGTCCAACCTAGCAATATTGGCATTGTTAGTTGAGCTAGGTATTATGGACAAATCTCTTTTTCTTTTGTCAGGTAGCCTAGTGGTTAGAAATTCACTTGGGACTGGGGAGTCCCAAATTCGAACCTCAGCCCCTATATATATAATGGGATGTCCCCAACTAAACTCACGGGAACAAATCTTCTATCACTTTATTAGCATTTTAAAATGAATATATATATTTTAGAAAATTAAAAAAAAAAAAAATGAAAATTTTTCAGAAAATAAACAAGGCTTAGTTTGGATCGATATATCAGAATATACATGTTTGGTTATTTCACTTCTAATCTACTAGATGCTTCTAATCATTTGTCCACAAAAAAAAAGAACATTTACTAAACAGCTTTTATCTTTGAGATTCAACAAAATCCATATTGTGAATTGCACCGATTTAGCGCTCAATTGTGGAATCGTAGTGAAGAATTGAGCTCTGATGTGTTGCAAATGGCGCTGGAATCGCATCCTCGCGTGCGCTACAGGAAAGGGGAATAAAAAATCGAAAAAGGGGTAAAACCTGGAGTTTGTGGCGGTCTTCCTTCCGACGAAGATCAAGTGCGGCAGCGTTTACCGGCCAAGTTTTGGTTTTGTACGAGCAGTTGAGATTACTAGGACTCCAACTTGTTTCTGAAATAAGGGCAAAGCTGCGCGGGACTCGTTTTGTGTTTTTGGAGGGAGTTGCTTAATTTTGTTGTGATAATAACAGAAGTAGTGAAAAAGAAATTGATTTTTATTGTTTTTTACCTTAATTTGATTTGGAGATTAATTCTATCACTAGAACTTCAACCCGTGCACACGGGTCTAATTAGATGTAATATGTAATATTAAAAAATATGATAAAAAAAATTTAACATTAAAATGTATATGAAAAAGTGGAGTAAAATTAAATATTAATTCAATAATAAATTTGGATAAATATTTACAGAAAATAAACTATGATTTATTACGAAATACTTCCTTATACATATTAGAAGTTTTATTTGAATCTTCACCATCTTCGTCGACAATCAAAATCTTTAATCAATATCTAGAAATAATTGTTGAAATCGCAACATACAACTGACCATGTGAAAATAATGATGATGGAATATATATCCCAACATGTTTAAGAGATTGTCTCTGACTCTTTATTTTAAATTTGGATTAAATATTAAAAGGGACCTTTAATTGAATTAATATTTGTTTGACATAAAAGAATAATGGTAACGAAAAAAATAGGAATTTGATTTGCTTTGTAATTATTTTATCTTTTAAATGAGTAAATGCATTTTTTGTAATTGAATGTGGAAAAATTATATAAACATTTTGTATTCAATAATGATTATTAGTAATAGTATAATTAAGAAGGTAGGCCGCACAAAAAAAAGAATAAACTATATCAATTATCCATTAATTTCATATACTTATTACATGTTGGTTACAAACTTATGTCAAATTAATTGATATAGTTTAGTGGTAAATGTACCACATAATTATAAAAGACATGGGTTTGATTCTTGTTGAAGTATTTTTTAATATATTATTTGAATTAAATTAGGTTCCTCTTTTTTTACCAAAAAAAAGAATTAAATTAGGTTGAAATGGGAGGGGAAAAATTAGGTTAATGATGACCTAAACATAACAAACTTATAATATAAGAGATAAGAGATAAGAGATTAAATTAATTATTCAAAAATCGTCACAAAATTTATTCAAATGTCACCTACTATAGTAAAATTTAAACGTGATTAATTATTCTTTCATTCAAGAAATAGAATCAATTATACGTGCTCCCTTTAAACATATGCATTACAAGTGTTTAAAGTGTATATAAGAGGAAAGACTTCTCCAAGAAAAAATAATAATGTAATTTAAGTATTTCAATAAAAGAGGTGTAATTTACTCTAAAAATATATCAATAAAAATTGACTTTAGTAGGCTCTGTTTGGTAAAAAATAGCGGATAGCTGATAAGCTAGCTTATAGCGAATAAGCTAGCTGATTGAATTTGCAGTATTTGGTAAAATTAGCGGTTGGACTAACTTATAAGTATGAAATGACATAAAAAAAATATGTTTAATTAATATTTAATTTTTTTCATGTAATATGATATGGGTAAAATTGGAAGAAAAGATAAGAAGCTATAAGCTCATAAGCTACTTGAAATAGCATTTGAAAAATAAGCTATAAACTAGTAAAATAAGCTATAAGCTTTTTTTAAAAAACTGTTACCAAACAGAGCTTTTAGCTTATAAGCTATAAGCTAGCTTATTTGGTTTACCAAACAGAGCCTAAGTAAATGATGACCTTCTCACCAAAATAGCGCTTGATCCTTTGAATCTAAGTTGGGCGAATATAAAAAAAAAGTTATGCTAACTGGTGTCCAGAACATTGGTTAAGAATATCAAAAGAATAAAGTTTTAAATTGAAAATAACACTTTTTAGATTTTCAAGAAATTGATTGCACAAACTCCAATATTATATTACTATATTTGTTTCATTAAACACTGTCCCGAGACACCGTTTAACATTTTCTATAAAAAAAAAAATATGGGTCTCACGGATGGCAAAAGTTCCACTAATGAAGGGGGTGGAGAAGATCATGAGGTGACAGTGCCATGACCACCTAAGTTGGTCGGACCCGAGTGTTGGGTTTCAAGTGTTGAGTAATTAAGTCCCACATCGACTATGTATGGGAAGAATGTTGGATTTATAAGAGAGGTGACCCATTAACCCAACACATTAAGGTTTTGGGTGGTATGTGGTGTCAAAGTCTCTTGTGGTCCTCGAACATTGGCCCATGGTGTTTCTCCCGAGCTTCCCCGGACTCCCCAACACCGAGCTTGTAACAACCCGTTTTTCAAAGGCCTGAAAAGGCAGTATATTTTTTTTTTCTTTTTCAACTAACACTCAGAGTTACGCATAAAAGATTTTAAATGAGCCGGCATTCAAATATACAAAAGTACTCATTACCATAAGGTGCTTCGACAAGCAAAGTGTATTCCTGAATAATTACAATCCAAGTCTAAGTATTCAAATACTTACAGCAAAACAAGTTAGAATCCTATGCCTAAACCCAAAAAGCACGGTGCACAACCCACACCGGCGCATAGTCTAACTATACTAAGCTTCACCACGTGCTCACTATGGCCTAGAACTGCCACCGTCGTCACCACGACCTAACCCATCATCTGGGTGGGATAAGCCCGCAAATGAAAGAAAGGGTCACCACAAAATAAAAGGTATATATATATATAACCGGTGCGAAAGATTGTACACATAACAATAATTCCACAAACACAAGAGAAAGCTCTTAACCACCAAAGCAATTCCCACCAACGGGTTTATATATATAATGCACACCAAGCCTAATGCAGACTTCTACAATGCGTGGTACTAACCCTAGCTACCACAATGCATGAGTCTCGGAACTGTAGGTCCAACCCCTACTAAAACACCAACGAAATCACAAGGTTAAGGTGGATCCACTCCCGCAATCACACCCCATGGTCCACTCCCGCAACCATGTATCGAACTCAACAAAATCACAAAGGATTAAGGTGGATCCACTGCCGCAATCACACCCCATGGTCCACTCCCGCAACCATGTATTGAACTCAATAAAACCCTATAAGAATCAGGTGGGTCCACTCCCGCAACCACACCTCGTAGTCCACTCCCGCCACTACGCACTAACAATGCATGAGCATACGATTCCCCATGTATACTAATGCAACAAATACATACCTCCCTAGCATATGTAAACCATCCCAACAACATACATACATATCCAATCATATGTAACAAACCACAACAAACATACATACATTTCCAATCATATGTATTCACCCACATGTTCATACATACATCTCCAATCATATGTAAAACAACGCACGTATTGTAAACACTTTCTCATCACGAGAATACATAACACATACATGTCAAACACACAAACACGCATCACCGAAAATAACCAACAAACATGTTATAACTCAGTGAAAAGACAGAAATAAAGTGATGCCCTTACCTCGGCAAGCTTCCGTTAACTTTTCTCGCATAATTCTACAATTCACGCTACCTAAAATTAAGCAGCGTACAATCAATAAAATACTCCCAACGTATCCTATCGAAACGAAACTTGTTCTCTAAAAACTAGGGGGGCTTAAGGTACTTTCTCACACTCTCGGATAGTGATTACGAGTCCCCCTTATAGCGATTAAAAATTCCCAAAGTTAATTGCACTATTTCTCGCTACGCGAAAATATTTTCGTTTCAAAACAAACTAAGAAACACTTTGATTCCTAACTCCAAGGCAATCAATTTTCACATACTAAAACCATTTGAAAACAACCCAAAAACTCTTTGAAAATTTTCACAAAAATAAAAGTTTACTTGCGCCACAAGTTACAAGTTTTTCCTTTCAAATAAAATGGCCATAACTCGCTCATTCTTTATCCAATCGGGACGAGCCATACGCCGAAATCTTCGTCTCGAAAAGATGAATCAAATAGTTAAGTTTCCAGGTCACAAAACAATTTTAAAAGGACCTAAATACCCTTTTCAATTTCGGCCAGAATTGAAATCACACCTAAAACATAGTTTTCAAAAATCAAACATAGTTAAAATACTTAAACCATTATTAATTTCTCAAAAGAAACTCAAAAGTGATTGGTCTCATTCATCAAAACCATTTTCAATCAAAGCATAAAATATTTCCAAAACTTTACTAATTAACTTGTTTACTTAAAACACAAATTACAAACTTTCATTTCCAAACAAAACCACATCCAATCATTCTATTGAAACCATGATCATGCACTCCCAATTAGGGCTTAAAAATTTGAAAACCCTTGATCATATTTGCACCAAAAGCCACGGCCAAGACAAGGAAACAAGGCCAACTCACAAAAATTTTTATTACAAAATCCTAATAATAATCTACTAGTTCCCAAAATCATTTAATTGATCAAACAAAACATTTCCAAACATAATCCACAAAATCATAAGAGTTTTGTTCACATTTCTCATGAACACAAAATTCATCTTTTCTATTTTTCAAAACCAAACCATTTTTTCACATATCTATTTCACTAAAAGGTTCAAAAACAACATCAATTTCACAATCACTAAACAACTACTCATGTTCTTGATCAATAGAAATTTTTCTCTCAAAACCCTAACCCAAAATCTCATGAAAATCTCATCACTCCATGGAAATCAACCATACTAAGCTTAAACATGCTAATCTAACACTCATGAATAACTTCTATGGGACAAAAACATTTATGAATCATTTTCTAACATTTTCATCTCAAGAACATAAACCTATCAATCCATAAAACTCTAAGAGTTTGGCTAACTAAAAGAAAAGAATAGGTTTAGTTACCTTAGAAGATGACCTTGCAAATTTCCAATGATCCAACAAGCTTTTAATCAAGAGAAATGGTGAAGGATGCAAAATTTCACAAGTTGGGAAGGTGGAAAAAGAAGCTCACGGCCAAGTAGCAAAAAGAGAAGGAAGTCTCATGACATTGTGCACTTAAAGATCTCTTCATTAAATCCTAACCATTAGATCAAATAGGATAAAGTTCTAAGATTCAAATCTAGCCATTGGATCAATCCAAGTCTATCCTCACAAGATATTTCCCACAACCTCTTACAACAACCGCACGTTCAGTTCTCGCGCATCGCGACGAACAAAACTCACAAAAACAGGAAACCTACGGAAAGAACGTCTATCGTTTTTCCATTCCAAAACTTATTGCCGAATCTTTTTCCGCGATTGTAATTTTCTTCCACACCATGGAAAATTATTCTCAGAATATATCCTAACTCGAGCAGATATATAAAACTTCCACCCGAAATCCTACTGAATTCAGAACCAGTAAAATTTCACAACAGCGGGTAAAATCTTGCTCGTTTTTCCAAAGACGAGAATAACCCAAAACTCGGATTTCTGGCTTCACAGAAATCTCCTCATACTTAAAAGAGGACTACGACCCAAAAGTCTGTGCCTTTCCAGCGCACGAGCACAAAACAGGCTCCGTTTCAGCAAAAATCTCATTTATGCGACGATACACACAAAACCGTTCTACTAAAAAACCCTAAAACTTAGCCGACGCTAAAGTTCCTTAGGAAAACCGCACAGTAAAATCTTGGGTCTTACATTACTACCCTCCAAAAAGAAGTTTCGTCCTCGAAACTAAAGGTAAGAGTAACAACTCAACTAATTATTACCATCACCAACACAAAAAAATCCCTCAGGATTAGGTGTAGCCACAAAGATGCTAACACCAGGTGAAGTCACACAGATACTCTCACCAACACGCTGGCACAACCGTGCACCAACCGCAACACTCAACGAGTTCACCACTCAAAATTAACCTCACAACAGAGGTTCACAACCTCTAGTTCCTCAAAAGTCCAAAGGTTCACACAAAATTTTTCCAAAATCCCTTCTTTTGCCTCCGCGACGTAGCCTAAACCACTAGGTTCACGCGAAGCAGTGACTAGCTACCCTCCAAAAAGAAACACCGAAACTTTCTGCGCACCAGCAAAACCGGCAAAACTAGTCATTTCCAGTCAACACGACTCCGTCTATTATCAACAAGAGATTAAGGATGATCAGTTCCTCAATTTGTCAATAAATAGTCGACAATCATGATGGTGGTTTAGACCATCTTTACCCAACCTAAACGATGCTTCATTCCGCTTATGCTCAATGTCCTCCGAGTCACAAGGGTTCCACAAATCTTTCGAGGTTTTTCTTAATGTTTCCCTCGATCTCTTACGAATACAAGGTCGAAGTCGTAAGACACAACACTCAAAACACATCGTTCAAGCTCTCATGATTCCACTAATGAAACATCCGTTGAACATCATTCAACAGTAATACAATGCCACCACGGCAGGTACCACCAAAACCATTACATTCCGAACAAGTTGTCTTCTCTATAGAAGAATTTTCCGCTCTACCAATATCCATAAGTCCGCAACTCAGTGAATACGCCGAACCGTCTACTCACATGCGAATCTCTTTCCAACCACGACTTAAATAATACCATCCCAACCTCCGGTTGGTGATTACAACTCCTCATAGTCTTGTCACTTGCCAAACTATACCATCTACTTCTCTTGGACTCCTTTTATCCAAATCCCCAATTCCCCATAATCGGCTTCTTATGCGTTCATATTACTTCCAAACGACACTAGGCCCACTGACCCTTGACGTGTGACACACGTAATTCCAACTGAAATCTCGCTCAACGGTTACTAACTCATAACCCGACACAGAACAAACACTAGAACTAACTCAACACTAGTTACGTTCTAACCGACTCAGGACTAACGACTCAAGTATACACTTTCCCTTTGAAGATTTAAAGCAGTGCTCTGATACCAATTGTAACAACCCGTTTTTCAAAGGCCTGAAAAGGCAGTATATTTTTTTTTTCTTTTTCAACTAACACTCAGAGTTACGCATAAAAGATTTTAAATGAGCCGGCATTCAAATATACAAAAGTACTCATTACCATAAGGTGCTTCGACAAACAAAGTGTATTCCTGAATAATTACAATCCAAGTCTAAGTATTCAAATACTTACAGCAAAACAAGTTAGAATCCTATGCCTAAACCCAAAAAGCACGGTGCACAACCCACACCGGCGCATAGTCTAACTATACTAAGCTTCACCACGTGCTCACTATGGCCTAGAACTGCCACCGTCGTCACCACGACCTAACCCATCATCTGGGTGGGATGAGCCCGCAAATGAAAGAAAGGGTCACCACAAAATAAAAGGTATATATATATATATATATAACCGGTGCGAAAGATTGTACACATAACAATAATTCCACAAACACAAGAGAAAGCTCTTAACCACCAAAGCAATTCCCACCAACGGGTTTATATATATAATGCACACCAAGCCTAATGCAGACTTCTACAATGCGTGGTACTAACCCTAGCTACCACAATGCATGAGTTTCGGAACTGTAGGTCCAACCCCTACTAAAACACCAACGAAATCACAAGGTTAAGGTGGATCCACTCCCGCAATCACACCCCATGGTCCACTCCCGCAACCATGTATCGAACTCAACAAAATCACAAAGGATTAAGGTGGATCCACTCCCGCAATCACACCCCATGGTCCACTCCCGCAACCATGTATTGAACTCAATAAAACCCTATAAGAATCAGGTGGGTCCACTCCCGCAACCACACCTCGTAGTCCACTCCCGCCACTACGCACTAACAATGCATGAGCATACGATTCCCCATGTATACTAATGCAACAAATACATACCTCCCTAGCATATGTAAACCATCCCAACAACATACATACATATCCAATCATATGTAACAAACCACAACAAACATACATACATTTCCAATCATATGTATTCACCCACATGTTCATACATACATCTCCAATCATATGTAAAACAACGCACGTATTGTAAACACTTTCTCATCACGAGAATACATAACACATACATGCCAAACACACAAACACGCATCACCGAAAATAACCAACAAACATGTTATAACTCAGTGAAAAGACAGAAATAAAGTGATGCCCTTACCTCGGCAAGCTTCCGTTAACTTTTCTCGCATAATTCTACAATTCACGCTACCTAAAATTAAGCAGCGTACAATCAATAAAATACTCCCAACGTATCCTATCGAAACGAAACTTGTTCTCTAAAAACTAGGGGGGCTTAAGGTACTTTCTCACACTCTCGGATAGTGATTACGAGTCCCCCTTATAGCGATTAAAAATTCCCAAAGTTAATTGCACTATTTCTCGCTACGCGAAAATATTTTCGTTTCAAAACAAACTAAGAAACACTTTGATTCCTAACTCCAAGGCAATCAATTTTCACATACTAAAACCATTTGAAAACAACCCAAAAACTCTTTGAAAATTTTCACAAAAATAAAAGTTTACTTGCGCCACAAATTACAAGTTTTTCCTTTCAAATAAAATGGCCATAACTCGCTCATTCTTTATCCAATCGGGACGAGCCATACGCCGAAATCTTCGTCTCGAAAAGACGAATCAAATAGTTAAGTTTCCAGGTTACAAAACAATTTTAAAAGGACCTAAATACCCTTTTCAATTTCGGCCAGAATTGAAATCACACCTAAAACATAGTTTTCAAAAATCAAACATAGTTAAAATACTTAAACCATTATTAATTTCTCAAAAGAAACTCAAAAGTGATTGGTCTCATTCATCAAAACCATTTTCAATCAAAGCATAAAATATTTCCAAAACTTTACTAATTAACTTGTTTACTTAAAACACAAATTACAAACTTTCATTTCCAAACAAAACCACATCCAATCATTCTATTGAAACCATGATCATGCACTCCCAATTAGGGCTTAAAAATTTGAAAACCCTTGATCATATTTGCACCAAAAGCCACGGCCAAGACAAGGAAACAAGGCCAACTCACAAAAATTTTTATTACAAAATCCTAATAATAATCTACTAGTTCCCAAAATCATTTAATTGATCAAACAAAACATTTCCAAACATAATCCACAAAATCATAAGAGTTTTGTTCACATTTCTCATGAACACAAAATTCATCTTTTCTATTTTTCAAAACCAAACCATTTTTTCACATATCCATTTCACTAAAAGGTTCAAAAACAACATCAATTTCACAATCACTAAACAACTACTCATGTTCTTGATCAATAGAAATTTTTCTCTCAAAACCCTAACCCAAAATCTCATGAAAATCTCATCACTCCATGGAAATCAACCATACTAAGCTTAAACATGCTAATCTAACACTCATGAATAACTTCTATGGGACAAAAACATTTATGAATCATTTTCTAACATTTTCATCTCAAGAACATAAACCTATCAATCCATAAAACTCTAAGAGTTTGGCTAACTAAAAGAAAAGAATAGGTTTAGTTACCTTAGAAGATGATCCTTGCAAATTTCCAATGATCCAACAAGCTTTTAATCAAGAGAAATGGTGAAGGATGCAAAATTTCACAAGTTGGGAAGGTGGAAAAAGAAGCTCACGGCCAAGTAGGAAAAAGAGAAGGAAGTCTCATGACATTGTGCACTTAAAGATCTCTTCATTAAATCCTAACCATTAGATCAAATAGGATAAAGTTCTAAGATTCAAATCTAGCCATTGGATCAATCCAAGTCTATCCTCACAAGATATTTCCCACAACCTCTTACAACAACCGCACGTTCAGTTCTCGCGCATCGCGACGAACAAAACTCACAAAAACAGGAAACCTACGGAAAGAACGTCTATCGTTTTTCCATTCCAAAACTTATTGCCGAATCTTTTTCCGCGACTGTAATTTTCTTCCACACCATGGAAAATTATTCTCAGAATATATCCTAACTCGAGCAGATATATAAAACTTCCACCCGAAATCCTACTGAATTCAGAACCAGTAAAATTTCACAACAGCGGGTAAAATCTTGCTCGTTTTTCCAAAGACGAGAATAACCCAAAACTCGGATTTCTGGCTTCACAGAAATCTCCTCATACTTAAAAGAGGACTACGACCCAAAAGTCTGTGCCTTTCCAGCGCACGAGCACAAAACAGGCTCCGTTTCAGCAAAAATCTCATTTATGCGACGATACACACAAAACCGTTCTACTAAAAAACCCTAAAACTTAGCCGACGCTAAAGTTCCTTAGGAAAACCGCACAGTAAAATCTTGGGTCTTACATTACTACCCTCCAAAAAGAAGTTTCGTCCTCGAAACTAAAGGTAAGAGTAACAACTCAACTAATTATTACCATCACCAACACAACAAAATCCCTCAGGATTAGGTGTAGCCACAAAGATGCTAACACCAGGTGAAGTCACACAGATACTCTCACCAACACGCTGGCACAACCGTGCACCAACCGCAACACTCAACGAGTTCACCACTCAAAATTAACCTCACAACAGAGGTTCACAACCTCTAGTTCCTCAAAAGTCCAAAGGTTCACACAAAAATTTTCCAAAATCCCTTCTTTTGCCTCCGCGACGTAGCCTAAACCACTAGGTTCACGCGAAGCAGTGACTAGCTACCCTCCAAAAAGAAACACCGAAACTTTCTGCGCACCAGCAAAACCGGCAAAACTAGTCATTTCCAGTCAACACGACTCCGTCTATTATCAACAAGAGATTAAGGATGATCAGTTCCTCAATTTGTCAATAAATAGTCGACAATCATGATGGTGGTTTAGACCATCTTTACCCAACCTAAACGATGCTTCATTCCGCTTATGCTCAATGTCCTCCGAGTCACAAGGGTTCCACAAATCTTTCGAGGTTTTTCTTAATGTTTCCCTCGATCTCTTACGAATACAAGGTCGAAGTCGTAAGACACAACACTCAAAACACATCGTTCAAGCTCTCATGATTCCACTAATGAAACATCCGTTGAACATCATTCAACAGTAATACAATGCCACCACGGCAGGTACCACCAAAACCATTACATTCCGAACAAGTTGTCTTCTCTATAGAAGAATTTTCCGCTCTACCAATATCCATAAGTCCGCAACTCAGTGAATACGCCGAACCGTCTACTCACATGCGAATCTCTTTCCAACCACGACTTAAATAATACCATCCCAACCTCCGGTTGGTGATTACAACTCCTCATAGTCTTGTCACTTGCCAAACTATACCATCTACTTCTCTTGGACTCCTTTTATCCAAATCCCCAATTCCCCATAATCGGCTTCTTATGCGTTCATATTACTTCCAAACGACACTAGGCCCACTGACCCTTGACGTGTGACACACGTAATTCCAACTGAAATCTCGCTCAACGGTTACTAACTCATAACCCGACACAGAACAAACACTAGAACTAACTCAACACTAGTTACGTTCTAACCGACTCAGGACTAACGACTCAAGTATACACTTTCCCTTTGAAGATTTAAAGCAGTGCTCTGATACCAATTGTAACAACCCGTTTTTCAAAGGCCTGAAAAGGCAGTATATTTTTTTTTTCTTTTTCAACTAACACTCAGAGTTACGCATAAAAGATTTTAAATGAGCCGGCATTCAAATATACAAAAGTACTCATTGCCATAAGGTGCTTCGACAAGCAAAGTGTATTCCTGAATAATTACAATCCAAGTCTAAGTATTCAAATACTTACAGCAAAACAAGTTAGAATCCTATGCCTAAACCCAAAAAACACGGTGCACAACCCACACCGGCGCATAGTCTAACTATACTAAGCTTCACCACGTGCTCACTATGGCCTAGAACTGCCACCGTCGTCACCACGACCTAACCCATCATCTGGGTGGGATGAGCCCGCAAATGAAAGAAAGGGTCACCACAAAATAAAAGGTATATATATATATATAACCGGTGCGAAAGATTGTACACATAACAATAATTCCACAAACACAAGAGAAAGCTCTTAACCACCAAAGCAATTCCCACCAACGGGTTTATATATATAATGCACACCAAGCCTAATGCAGACTTCTACAATGCGTGGTACTAACCCTAGCTACCACAATGCATGAGTTTCGGAACTGTAGGTCCAACCCCTACTAAAACACCAACGAAATCACAAGGTTAAGGTGGATCCACTCCCGCAATCACACCCCATGGTCCACTCCCGCAACCATGTATCGAACTCAACAAAATCACAAAGGATTAAGGTGGATCCACTCCCGCAATCACACCCCATGGTCCACTCCCGCAACCATGTATTGAACTCAATAAAACCCTATAAGAATCAGGTGGGTCCACTCCCGCAACCACACCTCGTAGTCCACTCCCGCCACTACGCACTAACAATGCATGAGCATACGATTCCCCATGTATACTAATGCAACAAATACATACCTCCCTAGCATATGTAAACCATCCCAACAACATACATACATATCCAATCATATGTAACAAACCACAACAAACATACATACATTTCCAATCATATGTATTCACCCACATGTTCATACATACATCTCCAATCATATGTAAAACAACGCACGTATTGTAAACACTTTCTCATCACGAGAATACATAACACATACATGCCAAACACACAAACACGCATCACCGAAAATAACCAACAAACATGTTATAACTCAGTGAAAAGACAGAAATAAAGTGATGCCCTTACCTCGGCAAGCTTCCGTTAACTTTTCTCGCATAATTCTACAATTCACGCTACCTAAAATTAAGCAGCGTACAATCAATAAAATACTCCCAACGTATCCTATCGAAACGAAACTTGTTCTCTAAAAACTAGGGGGCTTAAGGTACTTTCTCACACTCTCGGATAGTGATTACGAGTCCCCCTTATAGCGATTAAAAATTCCCAAAGTTAATTGCACTATTTCTCGCTACGCGAAAATATTTTCGTTTCAAAACAAACTAAGAAACACTTTGATTCCTAACTCCAAGGCAATCAATTTTCACATACTAAAACCATTTGAAAACAACCCAAAAACTCTTTGAAAATTTTCACAAAAATAAAAGTTTACTTGCGCCACAAGTTACAAGTTTTTCCTTTCAAATAAAATGGCCATAACTCGCTCATTCTTTATCCAATCGGGACGAGCCATACGCCGAAATCTTCGTCTCGAAAAGACGAATCAAATAGTTAAGTTTCCAGGTTACAAAACAATTTTAAAAGGACCTAAATACCCTTTTCAATTTCGGCCAGAATTGAAATCACACCTAAAACATAGTTTTCAAAAATCAAACATAGTTAAAATACTTAAACCATTATTAATTTCTCAAAAGAAACTCAAAAGTGATTGGTCTCATTCATCAAAACCATTTTCAATCAAAGCATAAAATATTTCCAAAACTTTACTAATTAACTTGTTTACTTAAAACACAAATTACAAACTTTCATTTCCAAACAAAACCACATCCAATCATTCTATTGAAACCATGATCATGCACTCCCAATTAGGGCTTAAAAATTTGAAAACCCTTGATCATATTTGCACCAAAAGCCACGGCCAAGACAAGGAAACAAGGCCAACTCACAAAAATTTTTATTACAAAATCCTAATAATAATCTACTAGTTCCCAAAATCATTTAATTGATCAAACAAAACATTTCCAAACATAATCCACAAAATCATAAGAGTTTTGTTCACATTTCTCATGAACACAAAATTCATCTTTTCTATTTTTCAAAACCAAACCATTTTTTCACATATCCATTTCACTAAAAGGTTCAAAAACAACATCAATTTCACAATCACTAAACAACTACTCATGTTCTTGATCAATAGAAATTTTTCTCTCAAACCCTAACCCAAAATCTCATGAAAATCTCATCACTCCATGGAAATCAACCATACTAAGCTTAAACATGCTAATCTAACACTCATGAATAACTTCTATGGGACAAAAACATTTATGAATCATTTTCTAACATTTTCATCTCAAGAACATAAACCTATCAATCCATAAAACTCTAAGAGTTTGGCTAACTAAAAGAAAAGAATAGGTTTAGTTACCTTAGAAGATGATCCTTGCAAATTTCCAATGATCCAACAAGCTTTTAATCAAGAGAAATGGTGAAGGATGCAAAATTTCACAAGTTGGGAAGGTGGAAAAAGAAGCTCACGGCCAAGTAGGAAAAAGAGAAGGAAGTCTCATGACATTGTGCACTTAAAGATCTCTTCATTAAATCCTAACCATTAGATCAAATAGGATAAAGTTCTAAGATTCAAATCTAGCCATTGGATCAATCCAAGTCTATCCTCACAAGATATTTCCCACAACCTCTTACAACAACCGCACGTTCAGTTCTCGCGCATCGCGACGAACAAAACTCACAAAAACAGGAAACCTACGGAAAGAACGTCTATCGTTTTTCCATTCCAAAACTTATTGCCGAATCTTTTTCCGCGACTGTAATTTTCTTCCACACCATGGAAAATTATTCTCAGAATATATCCTAACTCGAGCAGATATATAAAACTTCCACCCGAAATCCTACTGAATTCAGAACCAGTAAAATTTCACAACAGCGGGTAAAATCTTGCTCGTTTTTCCAAAGACGAGAATAACCCAAAACTCGGATTTCTGGCTTCACAGAAATCTCCTCATACTTAAAAGAGGACTACGACCCAAAAGTCTGTGCCTTTCCAGCGCACGAGCACAAAACAGGCTCCGTTTCAGCAAAAATCTCATTTATGCGACGATACACACAAAACCGTTCTACTAAAAAACCCTAAAACTTAGCCGACGCTAAAGTTCCTTAGGAAAACCGCACAGTAAAATCTTGGGTCTTACATTACTACCCTCCAAAAAGAAGTTTCGTCCTCGAAACTAAAGGTAAGAGTAACAACTCAACTAATTATTACCATCACCAACACAACAAAATCCCTCAGGATTAGGTGTAGCCACAAAGATGCTAACACCAGGTGAAGTCACACAGATACTCTCACCAACACGCTGGCACAACCGTGCACCAACCGCAACACTCAACGAGTTCACCACTCAAAATTAACCTCACAACAGAGGTTCACAACCTCTAGTTCCTCAAAAGTCCAAAGGTTCACACAAAAATTTTCCAAAATCCCTTCTTTTGCCTCCGCGACGTAGCCTAAACCACTAGGTTCACGCGAAGCAGTGACTAGCTACCCTCCAAAAAGAAACACCGAAACTTTCTGCGCACCAGCAAAACCGGCAAAACTAGTCATTTCCAGTCAACACGACTCCGTCTATTATCAACAAGAGATTAAGGATGATCAGTTCCTCAATTTGTCAATAAATAGTCGACAATCATGATGGTGGTTTAGACCATCTTTACCCAACCTAAACGATGCTTCATTCCGCTTATGCTCAATGTCCTCCGAGTCACAAGGGTTCCACAAATCTTTCGAGGTTTTTCTTAATGTTTCCCTCGATCTCTTACGAATACAAGGTCGAAGTCGTAAGACACAACACTCAAAACACATCGTTCAAGCTCTCATGATTCCACTAATGAAACATCCGTTGAACATCATTCAACAGTAATACAATGCCACCACGGCAGGTACCACCAAAACCATTACATTCCGAACAAGTTGTCTTCTCTATAGAAGAATTTTCCGCTCTACCAATATCCATAAGTCCGCAACTCAGTGAATACGCCGAACCGTCTACTCACATACGAATCTCTTTCCAACCACGACTTAAATAATACCATCCCAACCTCCGGTTGGTGATTACAACTCCTCATAGTCTTGTCACTTGCCAAACTATACCATCTACTTCTCTTGGACTCCTTTTATCCAAATCCCCAATTCCCCATAATCGGCTTCTTATGCGTTCATATTACTTCCAAACGACACTAGGCCCACTGACCCTTGACGTGTGACACACGTAATTCCAACTGAAATCTCGCTCAACGGTTACTAACTCATAACCCGACACAGAACAAACACTAGAACTAACTCAACACTAGTTACGTTCTAACCGACTCAGGACTAACGACTCAAGTATACACTTTCCCTTTGAAGATTTAAAGCAGTGCTCTGATACCAATTGTAACAACCCGTTTTTCAAAGGCCTGAAAAGGCAGTATATTTTTTTTTTTCTTTTTCAACTAACACTCAGAGTTACGCATAAAAGATTTTAAATGAGCCGGCATTCAAATATACAAAAGTACTCATTACCATAAGGTGCTTCGACAAGCAAAGTGTATTCCTGAATAATTACAATCCAAGTCTAAGTATTCAAATACTTACAGCAAAACAAGTTAGAATCCTATGCCTAAACCCAAAAAGCACGGTGCACAACCCACACCGGCGCATAGTCTAACTATACTAAGCTTCACCACGTGCTCACTATGGCCTAGAACTGCCACCGTCGTCACCACGACCTAACCCATCATCTGGGTGGGATGAGCCCGCAAATGAAAGAAAGGGTCACCACAAAATAAAAGGTATATATATATATATATATAACCGGTGCGAAAGATTGTACACATAACAATAATTCCACAAACACAAGAGAAAGCTCTTAACCACCAAAGCAATTCCCACCAACGGGTTTATATATATAATGCACACCAAGCCTAATGCAGACTTCTACAATGCGTGGTACTAACCCTAGCTACCACAATGCATGAGTTTCGGAACTGTAGGTCCAACCCCTACTAAAACACCAACGAAATCACAAGGTTAAGGTGGATCCACTCCCGCAATCACACCCCATGGTCCACTCCCGCAACCATGTATCGAACTCAACAAAATCACAAAGGATTAAGGTGGATCCACTCCCGCAATCACACCCCATGGTCCACTCCCGCAACCATGTATTGAACTCAATAAAACCCTATAAGAATCAGGTGGGTCCACTCCCGCAACCACACCTCGTAGTCCACTCCCGCCACTACGCACTAACAATGCATGAGCATACGATTCCCCATGTATACTAATGCAACAAATACATACCTCCCTAGCATATGTAAACCATCCCAACAACATACATACATATCCAATCATATGTAACAAACCACAACAAACATACATACATTTCCAATCATATGTATTCACCCACATGTTCATACATACATCTCCAATCATATGTAAAACAACGCACGTATTGTAAACACTTTCTCATCACGAGAATACATAACACATACATGTCAAACACACAAACACGCATCACCGAAAATAACCAACAAACATGTTATAACTCAGTGAAAAGACAGAAATAAAGTGATGCCCTTACCTCGGCAAGCTTCCGTTAACTTTTCTCGCATAATTCTACAATTCACGCTACCTAAAATTAAGCAGCGTACAATCAATAAAATACTCCCAACGTATCCTATCGAAACGAAACTTGTTCTCTAAAAACTAGGGGGGCTTAAGTTACTTTCTCACACTCTCGGATAGTGATTACGAGTCCCCCTTATAGCGATTAAAAATTCCCAAAGTTAATTGCACTATTTCTCGCTACGCGAAAATATTTTCGTTTCAAAACAAACTAAGAAACACTTTGATTCCTAACTCCAAGGCAATCAATTTTCACATACTAAAACCATTTGAAAACAACCCAAAAACTCTTTGAAAATTTTCACAAAAATAAAAGTTTACTTGCGCCACAAGTTACAAGTTTTTCCTTTCAAATAAAATGGCCATAACTCGCTCATTCTTTATCCAATCGGGACGAGCCATACGCCGAAATCTTCGTCTCGAAAAGACGAATCAAATAGTTAAGTTTCCAGGTCACAAAACAATTTTAAAAGGACCTAAATACCCTTTTCAATTTCGGCCAGAATTGAAATCACACCTAAAACATAGTTTTCAAAAATCAAACATAGTTAAAATACTTAAACCATTATTAATTTCTCAAAAGAAACTCAAAAGTGATTGGTCTCATTCATCAAAACCATTTTCAATCAAAGCATAAAATATTTCCAAAACTTTACTAATTAACTTGTTTACTTAAAACACAAATTACAAACTTTCATTTCCAAACAAAACCACATCCAATCATTCTATTGAAACCATGATCATGCACTCCCAATTAGGGCTTAAAAATTTGAAAACCCTTGATCATATTTGCACCAAAAGCCACGGCCAAGACAAGGAAACAAGGCCAACTCACAAAAAATTTTATTACAAAATCCTAATAATAATCTACTAGTTCCCAAAATCATTTAATTGATCAAACAAAACATTTCCAAACATAATCCACAAAATCATAAGAGTTTTGTTCACATTTCTCATGAACAAAAAATTCATCTTTTCTATTTTTCAAAACCAAACCATTTTTTCACATATCCATTTCACTAAAAGGTTCAAAAACAACATCAATTTCACAATCACTAAACAACTACTCATGTTCTTGATCAATAGAAATTTTTCTCTCAAAACCCTAACCCAAAATCTCATGAAAATCTCATCACTCCATGGAAATCAACCATACTAAGCTTAAACATGCTAATCTAACACTCATGAATAACTTCTATGGGACAAAAGCATTTATGAATCATTTTCTAACATTTTCATCTCAAGAACATAAACCTATCAATCCATAAAACTCTAAGAGTTTGGCTAACTAAAAGAAAAGAATAGGTTTAGTTACCTTAGAAGATGATCCTTGCAAAATTCCAATGATCCAACAAGCTTTTAATCAAGAGAAATGGTGAAGGATGCAAAATTTCACAAGTTGGGAAGGTGGAAAAAGAAGCTCACGGCCAAGTAGGAAAAAGAGAAGGAAGTCTCATGACATTGTGCACTTAAAGATCTCTTCATTAAATCCTAACCATTAGATCAAATAGGATAAAGTTCTAAGATTCAAATCTAGCCATTGGATCAATCCAAGTCTATCCTCACAAGATATTTCCCACAACCTCTTACAACAACCGCACGTTCAGTTCTCGCGCATCGCGACGAACGAAACTCACAAAAACAGGAAACCTACGGAAAGAACGTCTATCGTTTTTCCATTCCAAAACTTATTGCCGAATCTTTTTCCGCGACTGTAATTTTCTTCCACACCATGAAAAATTATTCTCAGAATATATCCTAACTCGAGCAGATATATAAAACTTCCACCCGAAATCCTACTGAATTCAGAACCAGTAAAATTTCACAACAGCGGGTAAAATCTTGCTCGTTTTTCCAAAGACGAGAATAACCCAAAACTCGGATTTCTGGCTTCACAGAAATCTCCTCATACTTAAAAGAGGACTACGACCCAAAAGTTTGTGCCTTTCCAGCGCACGAGCACAAAACAGGCTCCGTTTCAGCAAAAATCTCATTTATGCGACGATACACACAAAACCGTTCTACTAAAAAACCCTAAAACTTAGCCGACGCTAAAGTTCCTTAGAAAAACCGCACAGTAAAATCTTGGGTCTTACATTAAGTAGCTCAATTGGTAGTGGTGAATGCATTGAACATGTACTTATGCTCCAGGTACATGGTTCGATTCACCACGAGGGCAAAAACTCCACAAGGGGGGTGGAGAAGGCCGTGAGTAACAGTGCTCAGTATCGGGAATGGCTGAGTTACCTGGTATCGGAAATGGCCAGGGCTGTTACAGAGCTCTTACAGAAATCATCCTTCTTCATACCTGCTACTATAATCTAAGGCTGCAAAATACAAGAAAACGAGCAAAGTATATCACAATTTCACAATAATCTTGTTAACACTATATAAAGACTTTATATAGAGAGTGCATGCAGCATGTTCCAAATTCTCAATCTTTATAGTGAACATTGAAACATGATGAGTAGTTTTAATGTAAATTACTTAATTATTTTTAGTGAACAATAATTTGTGAATTTACATTCTCAATCTGCCATTCTCTTTTAGTTCATCTAAAAAAATTAAAAATTTACTTAATTATATTGACATTAGTTTTATTTTAAACTAGAAAAATATATTAAACACGCATTTGCATATAGCAAAGGGAAAATTAATGTTAATTCCTAGAATCATATATAGATAAATTTATTAAATTATAGAAAATAAACTAGTAAAACATTAATTAAAACTTGCACAATTGTTACAGTAAATTATTATCATTATTTTTTTTAATTGCAAATTTATTGATAACCTCTAATCCAAAGCATAAGATATGCCAAGGGAGGAAAAAAAACAACAACAAGAAAGGCAAGGGGATTATAATTTTAAGCCACTATAGGTTTGGTCTAGTTACAAAGAATTTGGATAGAATATTATAATTTTGCATGACATATAGTATGTTGATAAAAATAAAAGGAAGGAGAAATTTGAATTAAAATGTGAAAAAAAAATATTGTATCATTATTATGACATAAATATAAAATTATAAGATATTTATAACATGGTACGTGAATGAAGACATCATGATATCTCAAAATTAGATTTTATGTTAGTTTTGATCAAAATTAACATCAAAACTAATTTTCTATTTAACTAGAAAGAAAATTTAATAGTGTGAATGAAGACATGATGATATCTCAAAATTAAGATATAGAAGAAGAAACTGTAGATAATATTTTCATATTTTATTCTATTTCACTTGCATCATCTTAAAGTACAAAATTAACATGGTACATAAAATTAGATAAGCTAAAAGAAAATGCTTTAAATGGGTGATCACAATAACTAAATAAGAACTCATGGAATATTCATGTAGTGGATTGGTGTATTCTTCTGGGTTTGACAATCATATAATCTTTGGAGCTTTAATAATGTAATGCTGATACACAAAATCCGTTATTGCACTTCATTCTAATACGACGTCTGGTGAAGGAACAACTGTGATATGGACAATCACGATGAATTTTACATGGAATGCGACCTATAATGTACAAAGAGGAAATTTTAACAATGTTATTTAAAAGAGATAAAATATTGTGTAAGAAATAAAGATGAAAATTTAAAAAGAAGATAAAAAATGGTTTACCCGTAGTTGAAACAAAAAATAGGGAAATCATGATTATCATAACATTAACAAACATTAAAATTTTATTCATATTTTCCAACTTTAGTATGTGTTAAAATGAATTTTAGTTTTCATTCTTTAATTTATAAAGCTCATGTTCTTATTTCATGAATTAAATAGTTTTTTGTACTTACAAAGTTGTAAAAAGACTTCAATTTTTTTTTTATAATTATTAGATGTCTCTTAAGTACAAAAATGTGTTAATTTGCCCCTGGCCACTTTTAGTAAGGAGTTAGTGCCTCCTCGTGGTGTTTTAAGGTTTTTTGAGACTTTCTTAGGCATGTGTAGGAGTAGAAAAGATAGATTAGGGTGGTTGTTAATTTGGCAAACTATTGTGTGGACTATCTGGAAATCTCGGAATGACGTCTTCTTTTCGGAAGGGATCTTTTATGTCAAGTGTCTGGTCGATAGGGTGAAACTTTTATCTTGAAAATTGTTCCTACAGGTAAAAACGCGGATTCCCCATGTTCCTTTTATGAGTGGGGTATCCATCCTACTTTATGCTTGAACCGATAGAGTTTGTTCAGGTGTCGTTTCTGGGTCGCGATGGATCAGGTGGATTGGAGGCCCTCTGGTTGTTGTCCTACCTATGGTTGATCCTTGTCTCTCTCTTCCTACGGGGGTATTCTTCTACTTGTGGTAGTACCTTTGAGGGTTTTAGTTTGTTGGGAGTTGCATTCTTGATTGCTTTGTAGTTCTATTTGTCTGTTTGCTTTTCTTTATATTTACCTTAGAGAATGCTGGATTCTGGTGGAGTGTACTTCTTGTACATCTTTTTTTTCTTTCTGAACATTCGCTTTTGTACTTTTTTCATTCTTTATATTAATATATAATATATTTGTCATTCAAAAAAAAAAGTAAGGAGGTCAAGTAAAAATTTACAGATTAAAATAATTCATTCTTAATTATTTAACAAATTTTTCATTTATAACCTTTCATGATAGAAAACGAAAAATCACAAAATAAGAAAAATATTGTTTGTGACACCCTAAACCCCATAAATATAATTGAAGATGTATGAAGAAAAACAACAAAGTGGAGGGGAAATGGGGGTTGAATTGTGTTGATCCACTTTTAAATCTTTTCTTCCTTTCTTAAAACGAATAAAACAATTAATTTTTTATCGAAAACATTAACTGAAGTTAACATATTGAAGATAAACCATAATAACTTCTTCTTTTTTTTTGAAAAAAAACCATAATAACTTAAGTAATGTAATTTTGAGTGTTGAACGTGTTGTATATTTGACCTACAAATCATAATAATAAATAAATATATATAAGAATATATCCATCAAATAAATATGATAATAATATGCGAATATAGAGATATCATATAAACTTATCTTTCTCAATTTACTCCTCAAGATTGTCGTAGAATTGAGACCTAAAATTATCATAATAAACATGTAAGAATATAATCATCAAATAAATATGAGAATCAAATAAAGTAGAGTTGATGAACTTATCTTTTGATGAGAGCGTAAACTCATGAATTGTGGATAACCTACAAAATAGAGTAATAATCTGAGGCGTGACAAAGTCACTGTCCTTAAGGATTTATCCACCGTATATTTGCGCAAATCCTCCAGGATTCAACAGGTCCTTCCCGAGTATGAATCATACTCAAGGTGACAGAACAACTTGAATTCACTAAGTGCTGGCAATGTAACTCAGGAAGATAAACTCAATTTTATGTGAGGGGAAGACTTAAATCTTAATTTTAGGAGTGGAATTTTGATCACATATGAAAACAAAGAAGATAGGAATCATACGTTAAAACGTGAAAATAGTTAATTACAAGTCTATATTCCATCGTATTGTTATGTTCATTCATATACACATGCACTCAAGGACACCAATGTATTCTCTATGTAGAAAAACCATAAAGCCTAATAATTAGGATTAATTGGGTATGTTACTCATGAAAATTGTAACCGCATATAAGTAATTAAAATATGTTTAACAAATAATTAATTATTTAATAATATTAAATAACTTTAAAATAAATTATATGATCAAAAAATACAACAGAACCAAAATTGGTTTAAGAACAATAGTCTCTAATTTTTGAGTTTTGATGATAATGATATTTTGCAAGAACAATTTGATACTCAATTTTTTTTCTTTATTCTATACTGCATTTATTGATCCTCTTGATAGGATAAAAAGTAAAGTGCCATCAAGTTCTCGATAAAATCATTCTTGCTTTATACTTCAAAGAAGATCAGAAGGTCAAAATCAACACTTCACCATCATTGATCTGGACATATGTTAAACACTCTATGTCATCCCCTAGATATTCCTTTATTTGGCGTGATTGAGGAGGATATATAAATTAGTATGGCAAAATGATATCCATGGTCATTCTGGTGTAAAAAGTGGTTATAATTTGATGCAAAAAATGATAGGGAAAGTATATTTTTCGACAACCCAAGAGGATTGGAAATGGCTGTGGAGAGTCCACGCTCCCCCGAAGGGAAAACATTTGTTGTGGCGCATATGTAAAGGGTGTCTTCCAACTTGAATTCGCATGCAAGAATAGTGTATTACTCGCCCTTTGGTATGCCCTGTCTGTGAGCATTGTGATGAGACAATTGGCATTTTCTTATTCACTGTAATGACAATATACTAGCAAGACAAAACAACTGGAATGAAGAGTGTGATAAAAGTACAACGTAAAAATTTTGGCACGGTAATATACATTATTATGGATATTTGTCATTATGAGGATGGAGACATAACGGACAAGTTTGCAATATGCATGTGTTGGAGATGTGGGAGTTTGTATTGGATGGTAGTTCATGGATTCAAGGTAAATGTTCTACAATAGTGTTGTGAATTCGTAAATCTCACACCAATAATTTTGATGTGTGAAGCAATTAGAATAAGTAATCAATCAAGCAGAAATAGCAATAATAATCCGAACGAACAAATAACGAAAGCGATAAAGAGACACACAATATTGTTTACCCAGTTCGGCCAAAAAAAGACCTACGTCTAAGGGAGAGAGCAACTCTCCGTTCCACTATCAAATCAAGTTCTCAGTTACAAAGTACAATTTTCAAAGAGTTACAAGAAATAGTTTTTTCCCTAATTCTACCCTTTGCCCGAGGGGATTATAATTTTAAGCCACTATATATAGGCAAGGGGATTATAATTTTAAGCCACTATATATAGGTTTGGTCTAGTTGCAAATAATTTCGATAGAATATTATAATTTTGCATGACATATAGTATGTTGATAAAAATAAAAGGAAGGAGAAATTTGAATTAAAATGTGAAAAAAATAAATATTGTATCATTATTATGACATAAATATAAAATTATAAGATATTTATAACATGGTACGTGAATGGGAGACATCATGATATCTCAAAATTAGATTTTATGTTAGTTTTGATCAAAATTAACATCAAAACTAATTTTCTATTTAACTAGAAAGAAAATTTAATAGCGTGAATGAAGACATGATGATATCTCAAAATTAAGATATAGAAGAAGAAACTGTAGATAATATTTTCATGTTTTATTCTATTTCACTTGCATCATCTTATAATACAAAATTAACATGGTACATGAAATTAGATAAGCTAAAAGAAAATGCATTAAATGAGTGATCACAATAACTAAATAAGAACTCATGGAATATTCATGTAGTGGATTGGTGTATTCTTTTGGGTTTGACAATCATATAATGTTTGGAGCTTTAAAATAATCTTGCACAAAAACCTTTACGACACTTCGCTCTAGTAGGGCGTTTGCTGAGGAAACACGATAGATATGGATAATCACGATCAGTTTTACATGGAATGGGACCTATAGTGTACAAAGAGGAATTTTAACAATGTTATTTAAAAGAGATAAAATATTGTGTAAGAAATAAAGATGAAAATTTAAAAAAAAAATAAAAAAAAAATGGTTTACCCATGCGTTGACTTTGTGTTGAAACAAAAAATAGGGAAATCATGATTATCATAACATTAACAAACATGAAAATTTTATCCATATTTTCCACCTTTAGTATGTATTAAAATGAACTTTAGTTTTCATTTTTTGATTTATAAAGCTCATGTTCTCCTTTCATGAATTAAATAGTTTTTTGTACTTACAAAGTTGTAAAAAGACTTCATTTTTTTTTTATAATTATTAGATGTCTCTTAAGTACAACATCTGTTAATTTGCCCCTTACCACTTTTAGTAAGGAGTTGGTGCCTCCTCGTGGTGTTTTAAGGTTTTTTGAGACTTTCTTAGGCATGAGTAAGAGTAGAAAAGATAGATTAGGGTGGTTGTTAATTTGACAAACTATTGTGTGGACTATCTGGAAATCTCGGACTGACGTCTTTTTTTCGGAAGGGACCTTTTATGTCGAGTGTCTGGTCGATAGAGTGAAACTTTTATCTTGGAAATGGTTCCTACAGGTAAAAACCCGGATTCCCCCATGTTCCTTTTATGAGTGGAGTATTCATCCTACTTTATGCTTGAACCGATAGAGTTTGTTCAGGTGTCGTTTCTGGGTCTCGATGGATCACGTGGATTGGAGTCCCTCTAGTTGTTGTCTTTACCTATGGTTGATCCTTGTCTCTCTCTTCCAATGGGGGTATTCTTCTACTTGTGGTAGTACCATTGAGGGTTTTAGTTTGTTGGGAGTTGCATTCTTGATTACTTGTAGTTCTATTTATTTGTTTGCTTTTCTTTATATTTACCTTAGAGAATGCTGGATTCTAGTAGAGTGTACTTTTTGTACATCTTTTTTTTTCTGAACATTCTCGTGTACTTTTTTCATTCTTTATATTATTAATATATAATATATTTGCCATTCAGAAAAAAGAAAAAAGAAAGTAAGGAGGTCAAGTAAAAATTTACAAATTAAAATAATTCATTCTTAATTTTTTAACAAATTTTTTATTTATAACCTTTCATAATAGAAAACGAAAAATCACAAAATAATAAAAATATTGTTTGTCACACCCTAAACCCCATAAATATAATTGAAGATGTTTGAAGAAAAACAACGAAGTGGAGGGGAAATGGGGGTTGAATTGTGTTGATCCACTTTTAAATATTTTCTTCCTTTCTTAAAACGAATAAAACAATTAATTTTTTTATCAAAAACATTAACTGAAGTTAATATATTGAAGATAAACCTTAATAACTTCTTTTTTTTTCTCCTGATCCTTTGCTCCATTAGTTCATCTTTGAAGAACAATGACTCAACCTTGCAAAAATACTATCTTTCAAGTTATGCCTCCAATGAGTACTAACAAATTGGTCAAATTCATAATCAATCAACCAAGCTTTTTTTTTAATCTAATTCGATGACGAGAGATTGTTAATTTGTTTCTCGGTGATATTTAAATTACAGTGGGTTAAATAAGAATTTGATAAATTTTAATTTTAGATCTAAAAGAAAAACATGTTTTTGTCCTTCCAAAATTATCTTTTTCATTTTTGTTCCCTAATGATTGTTACCCTTTTTTCTTTCTCTTTTTCTAGACTAGACAACAAACAAAGTGATAAAGCACCACTTAGATTTACACAAATTTGCGAAATCCTAAATTTTATTCTGGACGAAGGGGTTCAACATAAAGATATAAACATTGAGACATGCTAACTACGGCATAAGTTATGGTGCATAAGACATGTTTATGCACCGTGCATAAATACCCAAAATTGCTTAGCGCACCCCTCAAATTTCTAGTGCACCCCCCAAATTACTTAGCGCACCCCCTAGATTTTTAGGGGGTGCATTAGAAATTTGGGGGGTGCGCTAGAAATTTGGGGGGTGCGCTAAGTAATATGAGGGGTGTGCTAAGCAATCTAGGGGGTGCATTAAGTAATTTTCATTATTTATGCACGGTGCATAAGGAAAAAGCTTATGCACCATAACCACTCCCGCTAACTACGGCCTAAGTTATTATGCATAAGGTAATTTTTATGCACCGTGCATAAGTCAATATCCACCCTCAGATCCAAACAACACGTGTAATAATCCATGAATGAATAACTTTGTATTTTTGCTTGCTCAATTTCGGCCACATTTTATATGCGATTCGATCACCGATTTCGAAAACTAATACCTAAAACATTCATAAAATCGAACGACGATCAAAACGGTATAAAGAACGTCGAGTTTCGTTGATTATTGAGGGAGAACGAACCGGGTCGATGAACCGCGTCGTCGCGACCTGTTTCTGCAGAAAATGGGTGAGGAAGATGATGAACAGTGACGCGCCTCCACGCCCACTCTCGCTGGCGGCGCGTGGGGGCGCGTGCGGTGCCAAGGAGACTCCAAATTTTTTTATTTTTTTTACAAAAAAATAGGAAATAATTTTCTGGGAATTTTGGGACCAGTTAGGTATTTTTCTGAGACCTGGAACTATTTTTAGTTAATTAAATGAGGTAAATATGCTTTTATAAATATCAGGTATTAATAAAATTTTCTCAAAATTTTATTTAAGGTATTTTGAATTATTTGGAACGGTTGGGGATACCTCACTCTCTCTGGTTTTATATCGTCTTAAGAATTTAAATTTATGACCATTATTATAGTTAAATGAGCATTAGTGCCTAGATGTTATACACTGAAACCATTTGTCTAGTTAAATGGTTTCATAGAGTTATACACTGAAACCATTAGTCTAGTTAAAAAGTTTCATAGCGTTATACACTGAAACTAGTTAAATGGTTTCATAGCGTTATACACTGAAACCATTAGTCTTTTTATTTGGTTTCAAGATGTTATATACTGAAACCATTAGTCTAGTTAAATGGTTTCATAGCGTTATACACTGAAACCATTATTCTAGTTAAATGGTTTCATAGTGTTATACACTGAAACCTATGAAGCACGGACTCTGACACAGACACCGCGACACGACACGACATAGACACTCCGACACCGCTAATGTAAAAAATATACGACACCGACACCGCTACATATTTATAAAATATATAAGTTTAGAATTAAAAATACATACATATGCATCTAAGTTGAACAAATTTTTCAATTAAAAAAATTTTAAAAGAATATATGATAGTACATTTGACATTTACTCATCCAACTACTATCGAAAAACTAAAAATAATGTAATCAAAATGTAATATCTTTAATCCCTCATTGATCAATATTATTATTTCGATACATCTTTAATCGTTGTATATATGTCTGAGAAAAGTAGAAGCAAATAAATAAAATAAAATTTGAACACTTACCTCGACACGTTTGTACGAGTGTCTTATAGGTGTCGGACACCGATTTAAGGAGTGTCGGAATAAAGGAAAAATTGTTTTTTTTTTTACACCTCTCCGACACGTTTGTACGAGTGTCGTACGGGTGTCATACGAGTGTCGGACACGGACACGTGTCGGACACGCGACACGTTAATTATAGAGGTGTCGGTGCTTCATAGACTGAAACCATTAGTCTTGTTATTTGGTTTCAAGATGTTATACACTGAAATCATTAGTCTAGTTAAATGGTTTCATAGCGTTATACACTGAAACCATTATTTTGGATAAATGGTTTCATGTGGGCATTAGTGCCAAGATGTTATACACTGAAACCATTGTTATTAAGTAAAACATCACATAACCATTTTACAAAACCATGCTACATAAAACAAAAAATCATATAAAGCAATTAAGGTTAGTTTAGTTGAGAAAAATTGGGATAGTATGCATGAGATATTGGATTCGATTATTTTTTTAGCATAGAAATATGGAGGGGACAAAAAAAAATTGGGGGGCAAAAGTCATATGGGGGTGTGCGAGAAATTTGGGGGGTGTATGAGAATTTTGGGGGGTGTATGAAAAATTTGGGGGTGCGCGAGAAATTTGGGGGTGCACAAGTAATTTGAGGGTATACAAGCAATTTGGGGGGTGCACGAGTAATTTGGGGGGTGCACTAAGTAAACTTATGCATGGTGCATAAGGATGACTTATGCATAATAATCAATCCCGCTAACTAGTGCTCCCGGAGTACTAGTTAAGAATACAAAAGAATCAATTTTTATATTGAAAACAATATTTTTTTTACTTTTCAAATATTGACGGCACGCATTTTAATATATTTTTACTATTTGAAGTATCTTTAACTAGCTAGTACCCCAAGAGCACTAACTAACATTTTCCATAAACATTTACTAGTTGAACTAAAAATTATAGACCGAGTGTTATCATTTATATCCATAAATAAAAATATATTTAAAATTCTCTATAAAAAAAATATATTTAAAATTAAATAATTATGCACTATTGTGTCATTTTATATGTACAAGAGATAAATTTATCAAACATTATAATTTTAATCAACCAACTTTTTGATTGTAAACTATCAACTACTAGCTAGTTAATTTTTCAACTATCAACTAGCTTATAAATTAATTTTACAAAAATACATTAGTGGAAAAAAAATGAAAAAAAATTGAAAAATTTCCCATAAATCAGACCAATCAAGTTCTTGATATCTATTTTTCTTGATTGCCAAAACTTTCTATTGATGTTCCATTCCATGTTTGAGGCATGTGTTTCACATACCCGTGTCTGTGTATGTGGGATTATTGTTATTATTAGATGCATTCAATGCTGCTTTTGCATTTGGATCCGTGGATGCATGCTTCCCTATTTCTTGCTCTGCTCTCTCCCCTGCTTTTGATACATGTAGATCCATTGCTGCTTCAGCTTCTTTTGCCAACCTAACCTCGTGAGCTATGTCCATTCTTGCTTGTGCAATTTCCTTCTCTGCCTGCATAAACATTTTGTGTTCAAATTTTTGGAGTCTTTTGCATTAGTGTGTAATGAAAAGGGGCATTTAGTTAGTTGAGAGATGATCTTGAAATAAGTCAAGTGCAACCTAAATTTCTAAAATCGCATTAGAATTCTTCAAGATTCTGAGTCACCGGCTCTGCTAACATATTTCTACTATCTGGTCACTATTAGGTCATCCACCATCAATGATATGTTTATAAGTAATAATTAAGCGGGAAAAATTCTCACTTATAAAGGTCGAATTAGACTCAATCTAAATTTCTTTCTAAAATGTAAGATCAAGAGAATTGATATTATTATTAAATTTCTTAAATGGTTTATATTGTTTTACTTTTCTTTTTTTGTTGAAAGAATGATTTATACTGTATTGTTTTACTTAGTTTTCCATAATTCGATTCAAAGGAGAAGATAATTCATCTTCCTATCATACCATTCAATGCAGTTAATTAAAAAATTTAAAATTCATATAAAAATACACAAAAAAAAAAAAAAAGTGAATTCAATTTACATACACCATCAACTTAAAATAATTTTACATATGCATTCAATTATATATTAACACATTATGTATTATTCCCTCCGTACCAAAATATAAGTTATTTTCGTCATTTTACACAAATTAAGAAAAGTAATCATTGTTGTATGGAAAAGAGAAATTATGAGTTAGTTTATAAAATTGTCCCTCATTAATGGTATGGAAAAGATAAATTGAAGAATTCAAAGAATAAAAAGAAATAAATAGTTAAGGGTATAATAGGAAAAAAAAACATTAAATGCTTCATTGGTAATGTAAAGTGACATATAATTTGGTACACATTTTTTTCTCAAAGTGACTTACATTTTGGTACGGATATAGTATATTTATAAACACATGATGTGTTATATTCATTAAATAATGTATCAATACATTATTAAATTCATGTGTAAGATATCTTTACATTGATGGTGTGCATAGAAATTAAACTCAAACTAAAAATTCTCATAAGTTTCATATTTTTAAAAGAGGGTATGTACAAACTACTAACTAGCATTACCTTTTCCTCGGCCTTTAGTTCTGCCTTGGCCTTACGCAAGGCATTCATCTCTTGAAACTTGTCCTTCACAGCCTGCATTTTTTCTTTATATTTATTTACGAAGCAATTTTAAAGTGTATGTTAAAATAAAAGGTTCTCGAATTAATTTGAAAACTATATATATAAGAAACACTACTATACTATCTATTAAATTATGGGTTCTCATTGTTTCCACTTCTTTCTCTTTCTTTATGGCTCTTTTGGGTAGCAAGTGTCATCTAAAAATATGTTGGCACAATTTTGTGGATTACAATGAATGGATGTAATGGTCATTTTGTGGATTACATTGGATTATTTCGTTCGTTCATTCATAATAGTAAATGAAACTTCTTTCATAACAAAATAGTAAATGAAACTTTAAGATTTTTACTATTTGTTTACTAAAACATGAAGCTTCAAGAGTTAATTAATGATCACATTTAGGAATTTGAATTTTTTATGATAAAAAATCATACATTCATCTATATTTAGTTGATTTTTAAGGTCAATTTTGTCATTACCACATATTATCTCTCTCGTAACTTGTTTTACATTAATGTAAGTGAATGTAGGTGTATATATATGTATGATTTTTTAATATAGAGAATCTAAATCTTACATTTAGATGTTTTTTTATAAAATAATATATTTTAAATAACGACTCTTTCATTTAATTAATTAATTAAAGAAGAATATTATTCATAAATTGTGGGAAATCATAAATGGTGGGAAAGAGAGTGGTAAAATATTCCCGCTCAATTTCCGATCTATTGACATTCTTATCAAAGAATTTAAGTGTCGAGCGAAATTGAGTTCAGTTGCACTGTGAAAGTTAGAGTGGCAAATAATCAAATGTATCACGACCAAATATATTGATGTATCAGATTTTACAAGATCAGAAAGATACTTGCATTTTAATAGTTACTACCTTCACTAGTATCTAATATAAAAAAAAAAAAAAAACTATTTTTTAGTATGAAGGACTGTAGGTATTTATTGAGAAAAATAATACTTCTAACTACTGCTGGATGGGAAATGCATCGGTCAGCTATGTCCCTGGTCCTCCTGGCTTTCGTGTCACATCCGAATGTAATCAGAGAAGACCTGCCCAAGCACCACCTTGTGATCATAAAGAAGAATATCCAATACAATCACAAGAAAGAGTACTCGAGAAAACCCCCTAACGTATTAGGGTTGTATGTCTGGAACTGTCGTACAATTTCGGCGGGTGTAAGGGAGAGAGGGTTGCTTACTACTTGTTAAATAAAAGAGAAAGCAACGACAAAAACGAGCACCAGTTTCGACATCTGGAGTTTATTACATCGCATTCAGTTTGAGCTGGGAAGTAAACTAGATTTTGCTATTCCTTCTCGAGAAGTTATATGTTTCTTGGTGTTAAGAAGAATATGTAACCGGATTATCATGATGTGAAAATCACATAATTTGTCTTCAAAGAGAATATAGTTCACAAATGTTAATTTTGTTTGGTGTAACTCATAATTCATTGATAAATTCTAAATTGTGACCAAGAGTGGTGTTGTAAATTGTACCTTGGTATTTAAACAAAATTATATTTCACAAAGGTATTCTTGGTTGGGCACAAACCTAAATAATTTTCATTTAGGCACACACACCAAAAGTTGAAAAATTAATAGAAAAGATGATGATGTGATGTTAAAAGATATGACTAAATTATTTTATATTTAAATTTTTTTCATTTGTGTGTGTGCCCAAATGATTTTTATTCGGGGTGTGTGCCCAAATTATTAGAATTTCTCTATTTCACAATCCATAAACTTTTAGTGATGATAAAAATATATAACATCTGCTCTCTATTAAAAAAAAAATAGACACAATTGACTAAACTTCATAATTAAATATTGTGTTATCTATTTACGTTTTTTTGTTATCATTTTACCTTTAAATCAAACTCATTGTTAAATGCAATTTGTATACTTAAAAACAAAAGACACAAAGGTTTAAATGATTAATGTGTTTTTTTTTACAGTAAAATGATTAATATGTTAAGAACTAAAGAATACATATTTTGCAATTTTTTACATCCCATGATACTTGGAAAAAAAACATTTAAAGTCCAACTACAAGATAAATAAAATCCGATAAAAATTTAATTTCAAGAAAAACAATCGTCCTAAAAGAAATTTTTTCTTCCTTTTTTGCCCTTGATTTAAAAATTCAGAATGCGTTTTCCGAAGTTATTTTTGCCTTGAATACGAACTTCAGAATGTATTTTTTGAAGTTTTCGACAAATTTAAACTAAAAAAATTTCAGAAAATACAATTCCAAAATTTTTGTACAGAAATAAAATCGGAATATCGAGGAATTAAAATGATTAACGGGAGAAGAGAATCTTTCCTCCTAAAAAGAATTGTTAACCCCTTGACTTGACTCACTTTACAATTTAGTAGACCAATTTTGTCATTTACTATTTGTTGTTACTTCAAAGTAAGAACACTTATATCACGCGTCACTTTCAAAACCAAAACAAAGTGTTTAGTCTACACACACAACACAACACAAGCTTGAAGCTTCCACTCAGAGTCAGTGAAAAACCCACTAATCTCACTAAAAAAAAGCTTGCTTAGGTTACTGATATCATGAAACAACAATCTCAACAAAAACCAACTCAATCAGATTCAAACACTAATTCAGACCACCATATAGAAAATGATGATGAAGAAGATGAAAACAACACAAATCAAACAACTAACGAAAACCACAACAACAACAAAACCGTTTCTCTTTCTCCTCCTGAAAGCAATCCCCCTTCACCACCACTCGATTCTCTCTCCGACTCTTCAATTTCCGACGACCATCGCTCTCTCCCTCTAGTCGTTCAACCACCGTTAGTCACGGCTCATCGATTCCAGGTTGAACCAGCAGTGATAACTAAGGTAGATCCCGGTGCAGAAGAGGGTTTTGTCGGAGTCAAAGATGTAGAACGAGAACGAGAAGGAGAAGGAGTGGCCACCGGTGGTGTTGATGGTGGTGGTAAACGGAGAGTAAGACCAGATGTGTCGAGTTTGTTGAGGTCTGAGGAAGTTGCTAGTTTGAATAAGGTTTTGTTGGGTCTTAGAATTGGTGGTTTTGTTTTCTGTTTGGTTTCTTTTGCTGTTTTGGCTGCTGATAGGAAAAAGGGTTGGGCTATTGATTCTTTCTATTTGTACAAGGAATTCAGGTTAGCTTCTACTAGTGTTTCATTCATTCAAGAATTTCTATTTTTCATAATTTAATTTGATTAGATGTGAATTTTCATAGATTCTTGGCTCCTGCAATTTTATTGTTAGTCCTAAACCATGAGCTGTAAATTATATGAAATCCGCGGTGTTAGTCTTTGAATTATATGAACCCTATGAAATCTGATACCTATGACACTGACATGTTGACTGGTACTAATTTGAGGAAATGAATTTACCGAATGTAATCACATATGTTGGTGTCGTGTCGGACATCAGACACACCTTCAATCAAAAGTGTCCCTGCTAGTATTCTTTTTTGGTATTAACCCTCTAGTTCCCAGGGGGAAAGAGGCCTGGTTGTCAAGTGTTCGGCCACAAGGTAAGGAAAGTCTAGCCAATAATTGTTCCCACCAGGGATCGAACTCGTGCTATGGCGACACTTTTTGTTGATATATTGAACACCATGGGACCAATTTGACAGATTTCTTATAGTTTAAGCACTAACTTGATAGATTTCATCTGATTTAAGGACTATTTATTAGTATTTTTATATATTTTATTTAAGGACTAAGAGAAATATGTTACTTTATTTAGATGAGTGCTTGTTTGTTTGGTTCTATGGTAGCAAAAATTAATTTTGGTTTGTGATTTTGCGTTGCAGGTATAGCTTATCGGTGAATGTGATTGGTTTTGTATATTCTGCGTTGCAGATATGTGATCTAGTGAAGCACTTGATCACCAAAAAGCACATAGTGGAGCACAGGCTAAGAGGTTACGTCACTTTTGCGTTGGATCAGGTAACTAAGGCCTCTCCTTGCAAATATGTGTTTCTGACTTACTCCTATGTTGAATAATAATAAAATAACAAAGGGAATTGTTGTGACGATTATGTTGGTAAGAAAATGCAAAGTTATAGGCTTTGTGATTGATTACAAATACAAATGAAACTTCTAGTCTTATGCATACTTGTAAGTAAATATTTGTTCTAAAATGAAGTCATCACTTCAAGTTCCAAAAGATCAAAATTCGAAATTCATGCATCAGAGACCAACTTTTGTGGTTTGCATATAGACCTTTTTGAAGGGCTTTTTAATTGCTTTTTTTTCCCCTGTTGAGTCTGAATTCCTGCTTTCTAAAAGTTGCTTCCACTTTCCAAGTTGCACACTCCTTTCCAAAACCAAGTTTGGAATTTGATTTGTTCATTCACAAAAGTTTTGTTTTTGGGTGGCTATCTACTTTTTAAGGTGGCACTTACAGTGGTCTGAGTTAATAAATCAAAGATGAATTTGAATGTGTATCATAACAAATCACGAGTTTGTTATAATAATCATTGATTTTCTCACTTTACACTTTATTCAGATTAGCCGAGTCAAATTTGTTAATTTAATCCACTTGTTAGTTGAGTCAAGCTTGGTCTAACTTGTATCAGAGTCTCCACTGGTGAGTCCACTTTTTAAACATCTATAATCAAACCATGTTTCAAAGGTTACCGAACACCGCAACTTCATAACTCTTTTAGAACTTTATTTAAACTGCTACATGATTTGATAAATACCGTCATGAATGTTTTCTTTTGACAAAGCTAATGGAATTTTGTTAACTTGCTGATTTCGAGATGACTCTAAACAAAATCTTAACGGACTGTATATCCAACAAAGTACTAGATTATTATATGTTGGTCATCTTCTTCATATCCTTTCAGTACTTGTTGTTTTTCACACTGTATTTCATGATCTCAAAGTTGTGTTCTCTATTTTGATTCATGCTTAAATTTTCTAACTACTACTAAACTGCTGTTGAACTGCTTGTTTTCGATTGCAGATATTGACATACCTTCTAATGTCAGCATCTTCATCGGCTGCCACTAGAACGTATGATTGGGAGTCCAACTGGGGCCACGACAAGTTCCCGTTCATGGCAAATGCATCCGTGGTTTTGTCCTTCATTGCTTTTGCGGCATTTGCTTTGGCCTCTTTAGTATCGGGTTCAATCCTTTGTAGGTTCAGATAATTTATGTGAATACTAATGTGGATTGTGGAGAATGCAAACTCATGTGGTTATTCTGTATTGAAATGTATCCAATGTTTTCAGAAAGAATACTTGTACATAAAGGTAAAAATTCACTATATTATAAAGATACTGATGTGATTGTTTACAACTTGTATTTGAGCTAGCATTAGCCTGTCTTATACATTTTGTATTCAATAAGATAATAGTAGTATGCTGTAACATTCTGAAAACTTTCCTCAAAGCTGTAGAGGTAGACACCATATCGCTCAAAGGCTGATGCATGTTTCTCTGTATTTAGCATACTGTATGTTGTGTGGATCCTTATCTATACAACTACCACTACACAGATAGGAATAAATCTCCTGCAGTGACATTTTACTGCAGTGAGATCTCAGTCGCTCATTGTTTCTCAGCCGCTCACTGTTTTTGCCGATGCCTGCATAGACATATCTAAAAGCGAGTCCACTTGGTGTCGTGATTAGGTAGCCTAGCTTCTTGCCGAACATTCCAACAAAAGAGTAGCGGTTTCCTTGCCATATTGTGAAATTTTTCATGTACTAGTTATACTATCAAAGCTGTGAAACCTTCCTTGTCACACATCTCAAATCTATATATATTATTCAACAAGGGAAATTCTGTTCCCCGCTCTGCATTGCTCAAAATCAGCAAAAAGTTTTACCGGAAGTTAGATTTCAGTGGATAGGGATGAACCGCGCCCATTCAACAAATGCAGACCAATTTTTATCGTGCATATATCTAAGTAACAACATGAAAAAATGTCTACTCTCCCTAGGCCATGACATCAAACATCAATAGTTTTTAATACTGATCTTTCAATTTTTAACATTGTTATAATAACTATGAAATTGTAACCAGTTTATCGGAACATTTAACCTAAATGTATTCACCTAATCTGATTTTTTTCCTTACCCTCCCATGTTTCTAAGAGCACCGAGTCTTGGTAAATTGAACTTCACTCGCCAAATAATTAAAATTTATCTAAAAATTATTTTAGTAGAATTTGAACTCCGATTTTCATGAACGTTTACCACATATTCTTTTTTGTTTTAAATTTTAATGTGATAATTGAAATATGAAATGAATAAATTAAATGAATGATTGGTATAGTTGGTATGTAGCTAGTTAACATATGAGATGTATGTAGATGTTTTTTGGTCCATATGCATATTTGTATATTTGTACTTACTCACAGATGTACTTAAAAAACAGTTAGATTACCGACAGTTAGCACTTGGCATCTTCCAAAAGTACTTACTTTATTTTATCACATCACGTTAAATGCGTGGCCAATAAGCTCATAATTTTGTTCTCCTCAAATTATTATAGAATAGAATAATACTCCCTCCGTCCCATTTTAAATGATCTCTTTTTGACTTAGTATACTATTCATTTGACCTGCTTTGACCTTATTTTTCTACTAATACATACATGCAAATATTAGCATATGAGATGTTGTTTGATTTGTCTCGACGAGTACTTTCAAAATATACCATTTTTATAATTTTTAATAATATATAATTAGAGATATTAACGATTAAAGTTGTGCATTGGCAAACGTGTCAGTGGTCAAACAAGTCATTTATTTTGGGACAGAGGGAGTAATTCACATCTCACACACTCACTTTTCAAGTTTTCATTACCATTTCCAATTTCCAATTTCCAATTCCAATTGAAAAGTGATGGCAGCTGAAATAAGCAGTAGTAGTACCATGAAAGCATGGACTTACTCAGAATATGGCCACGCCGTTGATGTTCTTAAATTTGATCCAAACGTGGCTTTACCTGATGTCAAAGATGATCAAGTGCTTATCAAAGTAGCTGCTGCTTCCCTTAATCCCATTGATTATAAGAGAATGGCAGGTGGCTTTAAAGCCACTGACTCCCCTTTACCAGTAATGCATTTTCTTTCATTTATATATATTACCTTAATATCCTCCTTTGATCTTAAATTAATCTTTTTGTTTTTTTAATTTATATAATTATAAATGGATTTAACTTATAATCAAGTGTGATTGAGATTTAACTTTGAGTTCAAGTGATTAATGAGCTACAAATGACAAATTGTTCTGAAGAACCTGAGTTTGATTTCTAGATGGAATAATTTTTAGCCAAACTTTAGTTAATTTTAGCTGAACTACGGATTATTAGAGTTCCTTCCACCGAAATCGGAGAGGTAACACGGAAAAAATGGATTTAACCTGTATGCACAGTATGCCAGCTTTTTGTACATGTTAGATATAGTTAGATATAGTTAAAATTAGTTAGGTTAGGTAGAAAAAAAATTAAATTAGTTAGTTTAGTTAAAATCAATATATCAATGTCCTAAAAATTGAATTTGACTGAACCAAAACTGTCTAAGATTCGATTATTTGAGCAGTTTGACTGCGATTTTCGTCACCATGTGGATATTTGTAGAGATAATTTAGGAACAAACATAACAAAGTGGCATTACAATTACTACGAGATTTGATTCATGCATAAACAAATTTATACTAGTGTATATAATTAATCTCGTTATAAATTAATAATCAACAGCTAATCTGTCTGTGTTGTGTGGTCTGATCTAGACTGCTCCAGGGTATGATGTAGCTGGAGTTGTGGTTAAGGTAGGGAGTCAAGTGAAGAAATTTAAGGTTGGGGATGAAGTTTATGGTGATATCAATGTGAAAGCTTTGGAACTTCCAAAGGTGTTTGGTTCACTGGCTGAGTATACTGCTGCAGAAGAGATACTGTTGGCACACAAGCCGAAAAATTTAAGTTTTGCCGAAGCTGCTAGTCTTCCTTTAACAATTGAGACTGCTTATGTAGGCCTTGATTTAACTGGCTTCTCTGCTGGTCAATCCATACTTGTGCTTGGTGGTGCTGGTGGAGTTGGAACACATGTCATTCAGGTATATTGATTTATTGCTTCTACCTAAATGTGTTTGTTTTGTAGCAATTGAAGGTGTTAATTATCTCATCTCAAGACTTCAACGTAGTTTAAATTCGATCAATTATAACATAACAGCTAACACCTCATGACTGCTTGTTTTTCATGATTGTGGTTGTGGAGAGTTGGGAAAAATGCAATCGATGTTGCCTCAATCGCGGTCGTGTTGTAGTCGTGGAAACATCTAAAACCTTGATGTCGAGGTCCACATCGTAGTTGCAAACCTTTATTTAAAACCTTGATTGTAACAGCAATGATGCATGTCTTCTAGTGTAGACTCAATACCAGAAAATCTTTACTAATTGCATTGCATAATGACGGCTGCTTGTGTTTCCTGATTGTGGTTGTGCAATGGTTGCATTGTAATCCTTGATATTGGGGAGAATCGTAGTCAAATGTGACCAATGCGACCTCAATCACAGTCACATTATGGTCAGAGACATCGAAATCCCTGATGTCACCACTCGGATCATAGCCGCAAACCTTTATTTGAAACCTTGATTGTAACCGCATGGATACTTGTCTTCTAGTGAAGATTCAATATCAGAAAATCTTTACCAACTTCATTGGATATACAGATACATAATAGAATCGTGTAATCTCAAAAAAAGTCGTCCAAATGGTCATTCATTTTTTGCTCTAAATCTATTACGATTTGTTTATAAATAATGCCTTTTTGGATGTTCTTAGCTTGCCAAGCATGTCTTTGGCGCTTCCAGGGTAGCAGCTACATCTAGCACCAAGAAACTAGAACTGTTGAGCAAGTTAGGAGCTGATTTACCTATCGATTACACAAAGGAGAACTTTGAAGACCTGCCTGAAAAGTTTGATGTGGTATATGACACAGTAGGTAAGATTTGAATCATCCTCTCTCTCTCTCTCTCTCTCTCTCTCTCTCTCTCTCAAATATATATACACTTAAGTTTTCTGCTTTGAGAAAGTTTTAGGAGGTGCAGTAGGTAACAAATTATGCTGTTATACAATACTAAAACCGATTTGTTTTCCTTAAAATAAACAGGCGAAACTGAGAAGGCATTCAAGGCTCTGAAAGAAGGCGGCAAAGTTGTGACAATTGTACCACCAGGATTTCCACCATCGATATTTTTCGTACTCCCTTCTAATGGTGCTATCTTAGAGAAACTAAATCCTTACTTGGAGAGTGGAAAGGTGAAGCCGGTGCTTGACCCTAAGAGCCCATTTCCATTTTCTCAATCTGTTGAAGCATTTTCCTATCTGGAAACTGGTAGAGTTACTGGAAAAGTAGTTATCCATCCCATACCATGAAGTTCAACTTAGTTACATGACACAACAACCGAATACAATCTTCGCAATTTAATGTATGTGTGTTTGCTTTTGTGACCGAGGATACATAGTAGATTAATCATCTCTTCCCAGTGTGCTATTGAAGAATGTACCATAGTTTGTACTTTATAATTAAATTGTTGCAAACCTGCAAGGACTTGAAGATGGTTCAGTCTTCCTTTGGATTTGTATTTGGTTTAGGGTTGAAAATTGAAAATATGCTACATTTGGCTTCTGTAGTTTTGGCTAATGGAATAATAATATATGGTAACAAGTTTGCTTCTTAGGTGAAATACATTGTGCTGTCCTTAAAGTTATTTAATAATAATATCATTCGAACCGTTTTGTAACACTTATTTATTTATTTAGAAATGATAAATCTATTCATCGTATCACACATTCGATCAAAAACTTTCCATTTTCAAACCAATTTTTCAATATATTTTCTTGATTGCCAATTTTCTTCTCTGGTTTTGTATAGTTTTTTTTTTTTTGAAGGAGCTGGTTTTGTTTAGTTAGGGGTTGTGATAGTGTTAAGGTTTGAGGGTGTTTTTGAAGGGAAAAAAGAACATATATTGATTATGGGTGGTTTTGAGAAAATGGCTAAAATGAACATGAGTGAGAAAATGGCCATGGAATAACATACCCCAGCTGAAATTGATTGGAAAATGCTTGATAAATCAAAGTTTTTGTTCCTGATCTCCATTGTTACCAAGAATTTCAAAAATCCTATTGTTTTGAGCAATATTTGAATTTCAAATTCAAAAGCTCATAAACTTGATAAATTAAATGAATAGTATAAAAAGCTAAAGAGAAATAGCAACTTAAAGGAAGAATCGTGAATTTGGAGATGAATAAAACTTATCAATTTGAAGAACTCCCACAAAACTATGGTGCAAATTAACTTCCTTATGCTAGAAAGTGTTTGGAATTGAAGATTGCTCAAGAATCAATAAAGAATGGAGATGATTTGGATGTTTGAAAGAGTGGTTCATGGATGCTATAGTTTGCCTTTCCATTTTGTGCAAAGGATTTGGGGGAAAAATGAGTCAAAATTAATATAAACAAGGCTTCTTTCACCAAACTGTATGCATTTAATATGATGATTATTGTAAACTATAAAATATGAACTTTGACATAAACACAATACAAGGTGTAGACAGAGACACTTATACCACAATCATTTTTTCAATGATGTCCAAAAATCTAAAAAGATAATTAAGATTAATGTATTTAACCTTTTAAACATAAAGTTATGGTAATGATATTATGATAATGACCATAAAAAAAGAAAATACCAAGGGCTTGGATGATAAAATAATTATACAACCCACAGGAAGCACATGGTAAGAACATCCCAATTGGAAAAACCACCATGTCAGTACAGCCATCTCTTTACATGATCAAAAGGAAGAAGATAAAATAATTATATAACAATTTACAGTAGTGGATGAATTGAGACATTCAGAGTTAGGAATGTTTCATTTCTTCCTTTTTTTCCTCAAAAACGGCATAGCGCTAAAAGCTACCTTGGAGCTCTCACTAGTGTGAGCATTCTCTGGTATCAAGACCCCTATGTCAGCCTTTAGAAGCTGGTCATTTGGCACTTTGTTGAATATTTTAGATGTCCCTCCATCTTCTATCTCACTTGTAGCCTTTTCAGTACCAGAAAATATACCAGGACTACTTTTATCACGGTCAGTTTCACCCAAAAATTCAGAACAGGGTGGAGAGTTTGCAGTAGCCGTGTTCATGTCATCAATTGCATCATGGTTGTTATCCATCTCACTATCGTCTACACAGAATCCTCCTCCCATTTCAAGATAGCCATCTGAAGGGTGAGCCGTTGGTGTTGCTGCACCAGCATCTGTTCCTGGCTCCAGATAGTCTGTGGGCAAGTTATCCTTCAGAGGAATATCTATCATACCACTTTCATTCACACCGCTGAAACCATCTACATGTGCATCATCCATGCAAGATGGTTTTTCTTTTGCTACCTCTCCAGGCAAGCCAGTTTTATTGGTCTGATCAAATGAATCATCTGCATCTTCAACTTCAAGGTCCTCGAAAGAATAGTTGACAGGTTTCCGAGACCGCATTGACTGGAAAGTAATCAATATGTAAGTAGGACCTTTTAATTACTTGTTATTTATAGAAACCTTTTCACTGTTATCATTGAATGAATAGTTGCAGGTTTTGGAGATCACATCTAAATAGCGCATAAATATATCTAGTAAAGAAACCTAATTTCAATTGTTTTTTGGAATTTAAAATATGTTGACTCTGTTTCATAGATGGAACCAAAATTTATGGCGGCAAAAACAACAGATTACAACAAAAATAATCATAAACAGAACAAATATCAAAGGCAGGCCCAATGGAAAAACTAATTGGTTTTCATTTAAACATAGATAAGGATAACAGACATTTCATGAAGTTGACAGGATTGAAGCTCCTAATTATATCTTTTTTGTTTACTACTAAAAATAGTGGAAGGTTCTCAACAGAGAAAGTAAAAAAAACTTGAAGGAGCATCATATTTCATACTTTCAAGTAAAAAAAACTCTACTCAGGATGAATCTTACCCTTCGCACAACCTCTGGAAGTGTTGACTCATGATTCTCAATGTCACTACTATCAGATGATGCTTCAGTTTCAGATGATTGAAAACGAGTTCTCTTCGCCCTGCCTCTTTTTACTCCTACACCTATACCTCTTCCACGACCACGCCCACTGCCACTTTTATTCCGAGTCAATCCCTTACCATCATGTTGCCCTTCTTCTGTTTGCATACATTGCTGTAAATTCTCAACCTCGGATGCTGCGGGTGTAGAAGAAGAAACATCATTGATTTTCTTTTTCTTTGTATGTTGCTTAGCAACAGTATCCCTGTCAATTTTCCTTTTCGTCGACTCTTTTGCTTTTGATTTCTTCCTACCTGCAAGACTTTCCTCTGTTCCCTTCGAAGTCTCCAATTTGTCATCCTCAGGGTCAACAGAACTTCCGCTCCCATTTTTCATATCCTTGGACATGTTCTCCGCAGAATCAGCTATTAAATCTGAAGGCAGCTTACCAGTAATTCCTTTTACTGCCTTCTTGACTCTCTTGCTACGAATTTTTGCAAATCTTTCACTGAAACTGTAAAATGCCTCCAACCGCAGTTGAGTCTACATTATAAGATTCAATATCAGGATATCAATAATAAGCAGGAGTATTAATAAGATAGTAGATAACCAACAGGAATACTTGCCTATATAGATCGATCAAATTAATTGTGTCCACCAATACAACCGAAAAAAAACATCATCAGTAAAAAAGGAAGCAGAGCAATAAAGCAAAGTCTCTAACCTCACGTTTGTTGTATTGCTTTAAAACAGGTAATAGCAATTCATCTGCTTTCTGGCTAGACCATCCAAATTTCTCCCAGCACATTCTATATGCAGGAATCAACTCAGTATTGTAAAATATTAAAACACGTATATATACTCAAAACAAGGTAAATATAAGAACATTCCAAAGGTAGTATTTGAGGGACAAACTCAAAGTGATTGAGCTTCTTCCATCACCTCGCCCATCTTGGGCTTGTGGGGGTGTGTGAGAGATTATATTTCTCTATCAATCTACACTTGTTTGTACTCTATCTCTTCTTAGGCTCAACTATCATTACTCATTTTAGTAACATTGGTTAGTCACACAGCTGTGATAGTTCGATCTAGCTCCAGCGCTGTTTTCTTATGGTGTGTGCTTTCGATGCCACTTCTTCCAGTGTGTTCGTCAGCAATTTTATAATTGTGCTCAGGGCCCCTCTTGCCACAATTTTAGTTTTTTCAATCTATGTTATTCATCCATGGGAGAGACTTCTAAGGAAACTAAGTCTAAGAAAAAAATATAAACTTACTTGCGAAGAACAAGCTGATCTGGCTTTCCCCATGTGAAAGGCTCAGTTGACTTGTCAACTTGTGGAGATAAGTAAGCAGATATAACTGTTTCACTTGGAAAAGAAGAAGGAATATGCCAATTCTTGCTAACATTTCTCTATTTAGAAAACAAAAAATATATCTCAAATCCAAGCACAATAAAGTTTAAAACTATCCGTCAATATATTAATGAAAAGCACATAAAGCTTGAAATTAATTACATGCTTATTCATGAAAATTTGCTTTCCTTTGTCGATGGAATCAGGAGACTCCTTTTCTTGAAGTTTTGACCCTTTCTTAGATACTTTTTTTGCATCCAACCTTCCAACGATGGTGGGATCTGGTGACTCAACCCACTTCCGGAATTTCACAAAGCCATCTTCCTCCGGGAATGCACTTATAACCTCAATAGCATTAACAATGCCAATCCCGCTACATTACCATTCACAAAAGACAAACTAGTTGGATAAAGAAAAGAAATAATGGCATATGTAGAAAGGCATGCATCACTAGCCACACTTGTGCGCTAGAACAAACAATAAGGTAAATATTTACCACACCTTACACCTTCAGTATAGTCACTCCCAAGAAGTAGTGCCATGCGAATTAATTTTTCTCTGTTCAATCCAAGCTCCTTTTCAATGTCCTGAACCATTGATAAAAGCTCAAGAATGAGAAAAAAAATTAACAGAACTTTATTCATGGGTAACCAGCTTTAGCAGATACTGACCTCCATGAAGTATGTCTCTACGTATTTGCGGTCATCAAATATATTCTTGTAAACACTGCGTGCCCCAAATAAAAGTACATCAGAGTCATCAGTCACAACACCATCAACCAGTTTTGAGAGTTCCAAGTAAGCACACTGTGCCTCAGCTTCCATAGGAGCAATAATATATGGCAGGCCAAACATTTGAAGTAGTTCCTACAGGGTATCAGAAGCATGAGAAGCATAAGTGATTAACATACTACAAGGAGTACAAAGTCTCCAATCAAGAGGTATAGTATATGGAATGAGGAAAAAGAAAAAATAAAAGCGAAGTTAAATCTCATCTGTCTCAGCAATAAATGTTCCAAAAGACTTAACAATAAAATGTAAACTGTTAGCCTATTAGGACGATGCCACAGCCAATTAATCATGTTCTTTAAAAAGCATCCACGTCTAGATTACTCAGTCAGCTGGAGCCTAAATAGCATGTAAAAAGTAAGAACTAAACTTTAAGATTTTCGCAATAGTTTAAGATACAGACACACATAATGATTAGTGCAGTTAGCTTTACAGTATTTTTACTTGGACTGATGTCAAAGCTAGTTACAACTGAAAAGCTAACTTACTGCAATAGGCTAAGGAACCTTTATTGGGCTGTGGGCTTCCTCTGATAACAGGCCCAATATTGCTGCACTTATTCTAACATGGTAATGTGGTAAAAACCAGATAGCTCTGAAGCTTATCTCTAATACTGATATAAGCACTCCAATTATGTTCACTCTGACTATTTTGGCATATCTGCCCAGAAAAAAATATTATCTCTTTGCCAGAACTAATTTTGGGTAAAACACCTCATATTATACAGCTGTTTTGAAATTCTAGTTTAATGTATTCCAGTAACATTTCTATACATATTCTTCTCTGAAAGACATGAGATCCATCCTAGTTGCCCCTGTCAAGGCTGACTATTTGCTTCACTATTCAGGAACAAAATCATGTTGTGTTAAATGAGCGCTTCAAGAATGAAAAATACGAACTACACTTTGTTTTTAGACTCATTATGCATGTATCTTCAATCAAAATTACTTGCTCAAGAGTTTAACATGTGTTTGTGTTGGTAGGGGAAAACTAAACTGGCAGAAAAAGCATTAAACACACAGCATCAGTTTTCCTGAAAAAAAGTGATAGTTATTCATGATTAGATGATGTATAGACCAACTTCAGTTTCTCACCTGACATTCAGTGAATAATTCACTATCAACGGATTCTGCATTACGCTCAAACTTCCTCTGCTCATTTTCTAGGTTGATATATTCCCGATCAAGAATTTTCATTTCTTCATTCAATCGAACCTCATCCCATTGTACGGGAAAATCTCTTGGGGGATTCATTGAGTCTTGGGAGAGGTTACTACTCTTTTCCATAGACAAATTTCCATCACTGTTAACTGAAGGCAATTTTAGCTCCATTTCAAGGTCTTCTTTAGCTCCTTTTAAGGATGAGTCCATGGAAAGAATAGCAGTATTTGTATTGCCGGTAGAATTACTCAATGGTTCAGTTTCATTAATATATTTATTTTTCTCCTCTTCAGTCACACCAACCTTGGACAAATTGTTACAACCAAAAGACGCTTTACCATCATTATGATTATCCAATAATTCCTCTGCAACAATAAGTTTAGGAACTTCACGCATCACCATGACAGTTGCATCTGAAATTGAATTTTCAGAAATATCGTGTCCAGCCAGCATGCTAGGTTCGTTAACCAATGTAGCTGTGTCATTGGAATTAATTGCCACAAATGAATTTGACGGACTTCCGTGGAAATGGAAAGTTTCCGGGATATTTTTAGTCACATAATTTTCCTTTTTGTTTCCTACAGTTTCATGTAATTCATTTTGTTTGGTATGATCTTCCCTAGGAAAATTGGAACCCTCCCTATTATCATTTAAATTCACTGGGTTTGGGCCAAAACCAACATTATCACCATGTCCTAAATTAGGATCTAGCTTATTCTCATAAGCACTTGAATGCTTGTCTAAAGATGACAAGGATTTTTGTTTCCCATCCTGTGTACTCTCAAGACTTCTCCTAATTGCCTCCTGCAAATCAGACTCCTCTTCCAGTTTCCCTTTTGATGCCAACTTTTCCGACTCAGTTGGACTCAATAAGGTACTTTTAGTAGCATTACAATCCCCTTCTTCCCATTCTTCTTCACTTTCATTATTATTATCATCACCATCATAGCCACCTGCAACAGAAGACTTCAATTCCAGTTTATTATATCCAGGAAAAATGGTATTCTCACCCTGAACAGTTCCTTCTTCCCAATCACAATCAGAATCAGAACCAGAAGGTTGCACTTTCACCACAGTATCATCAGCATGAGAGTGATCCATAGATATTCCTCCTACTAAACTGGCAAATATATCATCCCCACCACTTGCAAATTCATTCTTGCAATCATATTCAAAGGATATCTCTATAGAAGTATCCTTGCCAATCATTAAGTTCTCATTTTGCACATTCTCTCCAACTAAGTCAAAATCCACCTCTTGTGCTTTACCACTAACCTGATTCCCAGAACATTCTAGTGGACTATTTTCAGTATTCAGCCCTGTTTCAATGTTATCAGCCTTGTTCACGCATGTTCTGTCATGCTCGATCTCCTTCATCAAATCCAAATTCCTTTGTATATCACGGGTCATACGCATCCCCATAGCTCTTGATCTACTCACTCGAAATCGACCCCTCTCATCTAGAAATGTCTGAATACTTTCATCAACAGGCTCACTTGATTCATTGCAAACCAATCCAGCTGAAGTATTAGAAACATTTACTGCTGCTACGTTATTTACAATATTTGGCGAAGGATGTGTTCCCCGTTCTATTTGCTGTGTATCTTCGACATTTTTCTCTGATCTGGTGGAAGTAAGTTCTCTGAAATATTTATCAACATTGAAAATATATAAGGCATGTTAAGGCCAATAGTTATTGGGAATATCATTTTATTAATCAAAAGCCCAAATCATTGAAAATAACATTACTCACTGTTTGTCACCGGAGAAGGATGATGAGAATATATACTCTCGGTTGGCTTCAGATGCAATCCGTGAAGTCTGTAAACCACCTACTCCTCCTCCGACAGCAGCTTTCTGCACTTCATTTATTTCACGACGGAAAGCAACAGTTTTAAGGTAAGCTTGTATTTGTAGCTCAGAGAACTTTGAAGGATCCTGAAAGTAGCCAATTGGATGATGTGCATTATTCCTAATTTCACATAAATGTACACTGTCTAAGCACCAAATAGAAACAAGGAAAAGTAACTTTCTTAGCAAAAAGAATAAAAAAGATTTAACAGTTAGAGAACATAGTAAATGGAGTAAGCAAAACATCAATACCATCAAGCACCGGCATCACTAAAAGAATATGGAATAATATAATTAGTTACTATCAGTGAAGTTGGTAGACAGCTTAAAAGCTGTAATAAATACTAAGTAAACTTCATGAGGAACATGTCACACACTTAGAGAGATACAAGACAGCTAGAGGGAAAACATTACAAAGCATCTACTAAACCTTAATATAGCTAGGAATCAGACCATCCCATTTGCATTAAAAGTTTCAGTAGGACATCCATTTGCATTACAAAGCACTGCACTTGCAAATGGCATCCCAATTGACACCCTAACAATACCCGCACAACTATTATGTAATTCGCCGAGAAAGTGGAGCTATTGTAGCAGAGTGAGACATCCTCTAATTTTGTCTATTAGAATAACTTTGGTGAAACTTATTTCTTACAATATTTTTAAGTTTAAGTTTCATGATATTTTCCAATCACATGTTTCACATTTGAAATGCATATGAAGAATTCTTAATACCAACCTTCTTGACTTTTTGATACTTTTGTCTGTTCTCTGCCATCAATCGCTCTCTCATCTGCAGAACAATTAGTCAATAACTAACATCTGAATAACCGAAAAGGTTCTTGACTAGAAAATACTTTACCAACTCAATTACCTGAACAAGGAGGTCCAGTTGCATTGATGGAGGCAGAGAGGCCAGAACAGCTGGATCAACTTCACTGTGCATAGCTGGCTGCCAAAAAATAAGTGAAATAAACACGCTATTCTTGTTCTTTAAGACTAGATACTACATGAATACACTCAAGTTTTGAGTAGGGAAAGCAATGATGTCAATGGCGGATGGCCAAATTTCTGCCAAATAAACATGGCACAAAATCCGCCACGCCATTTCACCACAGCTTCTATTTTACAACATTGCAAGCAAGTGTGGCTTAATATACAAGTGAAGTTCGGAATCTTTGTGCTTTTCTATGTTAAGATTACCAAAATGGAAAATGGAAAATGACCACTGAACAACATTCAGTACAAACCAAGGTTAAATAACTCAGAGAAATGTCTAGAAATATAACTGACCAGTATCATCTCTTCATCTTCATCATAGTTACTATCCTTTTCCTTATTGGTGGAATCCCCAAGAGTACTTGAACTTGATACATTTTTTACTAACTTTGCATTTTCCTCCATATTAATACATGCGGCTAACCTGATGGGATCATCAAAACAACCCTGATAAACAGGAAAAGACCCTACAATTTCAAAATTATGACTTTTTATGCACCTTACATTTCATCAATTCTGTTTTGATTGTCATTACTTAATGTCACATTGACGTCACATCTTGAGCTACACCCAATCATATCAGTGTCATGGAAAATAGTGTCTTTACCCTTGCCACAATCACTGACATCATGTCTTATCTGGTTGTCAACTTGCTTCTTTAGTCCTTCTGCTTTCTTCCCTTTAAGCTATTATCAAACAATAAACTATAACATTATAATTTAAACCAAATTAAACCAAATGAAAGATGATATAACATATGCCTGATAAGATGTAAGTTAGTCAACTGACAATGATGTTTTCAAGCAAATATTATATAAACACTGAGGGAATAAATTATATGGTGCATATTCTTGAAAATAATTTATCTGATCCTTTGTCATTTAATATGTTAGTTAAAAGGGTAACAAGCTAAAACTCTAATAAAAAGAATATGGAAAATGATAAAGGTAAAAGGTAAGATCATCTAAAATCTGACCTGCGCAAGAATATCACGTTGCATTGAGTGTGGCAAAGCAGCTAAAACAGCTATATCAACTTCCGCATTGTCTGATGGCTGAAAGGGAAAAAAAATACATATTAAAACAAGTGAAAAAGATTCAATAACAGATTCAGCGGCATCAACAGAGAGAAATGATTCCATCTTTTTAAAAATTTACCAGTAGCGTCTCTTCGCCTGCATCTGAAGAATCGATTACATTAGATGCCACTGCTTCTCTTGATCGGATTCCATTTTCCTCTGCAGCTATAGATGCTGCCAGCCTAAATAAACTCATCCAAACATTATAGGAAGTTACTGACCATGTTCAAGATTAAATATATTTGGAAATAGATAACTCAGGGAACTTAAATATGAGATGTGGCTATATGTATCCTTCATTTGGGATGAATATAGGTGTATTACATTTCATCAAGCTCTTCTTGACTGCAACTTGTCGATGTTATAGTCTGTGATAGATTTTTGTCCTCCTTAGCCACAGGTATAGCTGCAGACCTAAATCAGTAATTCAAAACTTGAATAAAATTCTGATAGAAGAAAAGTTCTAACATTTAGAACATCGTATGCAGATTACATTTCTTCTAGCTCTTACGTGTGACTTCTTCCTAAATCACTACCAACGAAGTCCACCTGATTAGATTTTTCCCAAGACTTTGTGCCACTCTTCTGGGTCAGTCTCTGGTTCTTAATATCATCAGCCAGTTCCTTTAACCTCAATGTCTTTACCTGTCAAAAGAAATTAAATATAAACAAAAAAGTAAAGATAGCAGAATACATAGCATAATAACATAGATTGAATGCAGCATCTTCCATTAGCATAAATGGTGCCAAATCCATCTTCCACAGATACCGTTGACCCATAAAATCACATATACAATATATTTTGCGGGCATACACTAAGGTTTAATGTAAATTCCATGATTTTCACTTTGCAACTAACATAGAATTAAGAACAAGTGACCCTCTAAAATCACAGAATCAACACACCCATGGCCAAGTCACTATAAATACAATGCGCAAGTGAGCATGTTACAAAGGAGGTCGAAAATTGAATGGAGTGAAATAGTCCTTGAAAAGCTGTTTATTTTCGTTCATAACTGCTAGTACAGTGTAAAATCTAAATATCACTTTCCATCACTTTGGTACAACACAGATATCCGAAACTTGTATGCCAAAGAGTAAACAAATTGCACTCAACTTCAAATTTTCCACCAAATTTCTGTTTTACCAAGCAAATCTGAAATAAGTCAATAACTTTTCCTTCTAGTGAAACCTAAATATAAATCGAAAGCCTGCCAAGCCATAGAAGTTAATGGACTGTCTGATTCCATTTTCTGAATTTACTTTTAATTACATAATAACTGCAACAGAAAAAGGTGAAGATACATGTTTGTTCATATGCAAAACTTAAAAAAAGTAATTAAAAGTGAATATACACCAAGATAATAGAAAACTTTTTTTGAAACAAATGTTTACCAATTGTGACTAACAGAGGAAAAAAGAGGGAAAAAAAAAGTAACTATGTAGTATGTAGCATCTACACTTTAAATTGGACATGTGTCAGTATTTCGGATTGAAGGTGTGTCTGGTGTTCAACATGTGCCAGTATCTGATACAACACTGACACATGTGGTTGTATTCAATTCAATCACACATTTTCTTAAAAGATTAATTTTCATTCAATGTTAGTATAAACTATAAAGGATTTTACAATGTCAGCACATCCCAATCAATCATGTATGTGACTACAACAATGTTTATGATTAAAAGTCCAACATTTCCGAATTTTCTAAGAATTTAATTTGTATACACCAACAGTATAAACTATTTATTACACATGCATCCAATCAGATCAAATCACATAGATATTTGTGTAAGATGTTTTAAGAACTAACCTATAAAAGTGCACTATAGTATAATCTGATTGAATGTGTGTGGCACCAATTGTTGGTGCATAGTACTCCATCTAGTCTTATACGAAAAAATTTACTTTATAGGTTGGTGCATAGGATAGTACTACCTCCAGTACATTATAGATCAAATACATCAATCAATGAACCTAAAAAGAAAACTTTTTAGAGTAACTAACCTCTTGTTCTAATGATCTAACGTTGTTATAATTGATCGATAGTGTAAAAACTCTTTACACCAAACGGTTACTATTATTGTCTACCTATAACTATTCGTTGTCAATGTCTATGTCTATGCTTAATAGAGAATAACTGTTTCATTCATGATTGAGAACGAAACAAGAAAAATAAAAAATCAACTTTACGTGATTAAGAAGCAATTTCTCGGCAGTCTTGCGAACTTTAGCCTGAGCATTTTCGCGCTGTCTCCGGCGAGCAATAACGGTACGCCTCTTCAAGGCAGGGGTTCCACCGTCAAAGACAAAAACAGGTTTGGTTCTCAGAAACAAGAGCTTACAAATGCGACGGAAGAATCCAAGCAAATGAGCGTTGCTAACCATTTCACCTTTTTCATCACGCATCGCTTTGATAAACTGTACCATCCATATGCTCGCGTCTGAAAAAAGAAGGTAGAAGATTGAGACGGCAGACGAGTATTTATTTAATTGATTAGCGATGAAGGAAATTAATAATTAGGGTTTTAGAGCGTACCGACGGCGAGTGTTTTTCCGGCGAGGGTTTCGACGTTGACACGGCGACCGACGGGGGAAAGTAGTTCCCAGAGACCGTGAACTCCCATTTTTGTTGTTAGTTACGATGTGATGTAAACACGGACAGGCGTACTTATAAGTACACGATGGTTCGTTAATTTTTTTTTATTTTTTTTATGACATGACAAAATTTTAAAAAAAAATTTTGATATAAAATTTAACAATTAGTTTATTAATTAATCAAAAAATTAGTACTAACACAAAATGATAAAACTGAAGTTGAAATTGATACCTTAAAGATTTTTTTCAATTTCATGAATATTAATTTACAAGATAGGATTTACAAACAGACGAAGTCAATCAAATTCAATTTGTACAAAACATTTAAAATTTTGGAATAGCCCTGGCAGGTTTGTGACTAAATTGATCCAACCTCAATAAATTTATATTCTTCTAAACCAGATCAAAATTAACTCTTCAAATAATAGTACAAATTCAATGAGTTTAATTTTGATTTCATTTTTAATAGTAAGAACTTCATTTGAATGCTAAAATAGGGGTTATTTATTTTGTCTCACAATAACTGACTCGGTTGACAATTTCACATAGATTAAAAAAGTGTATAAGTTGAAGTTAGTCCAAGTAGTGCGACGAGTCAATATTTTTCTATGATATTTGAGATAATAGCAATTCATTTTTTGCTAGTCACTTTTTATCAAACAAAAAACAATTCATAATCTATTATGCTTCCAGAGAAAGTGACGCAATATCTACTAATTTCCTCAAACATTTATGTCGGGTGAGAACATATCCTATGAGAATGGTAAAGTTATATGAGAATATGAGAATGAATGTGAGCCATCAGATTTAAATAAAAGGCTAAGATTAAAAACACAATTTTATGTCACAGTTGTACCTAATTACACAGGACAATCGTTCTATCTTCTTCTTCCTTCATTCTCACGTGCCTCAATTTTTCTTTTCTCCACCTCTAGCGTTATTCATCTCCTCTCCGACATCCATTAACAGTTCCGGCCAACCGCCTCCGGCCGTGAATTGAATCACTCATGTGTTCACTTTGTGTTTTGGCGAATTTCTGCCCTCCTCTGGCCAATCTCACTTCTGCCCTCAAACCCTCTTTTCGTGAATCTCCCTTTCGTGATAAAGTGAAAGCTATGATTTTTCTAAGAAGTGGGTGGAATTAATTTTTCTGTAACGACGTCGGTGGAATTTATAGATTGTGAGCGCTGCAAATTTACAGTTCTTATATGACGTAATTTTGAATTATATTGGCTTTAAAGAAGATTATCAATTTCTGAAAAGATGGGTGGGATTTCTCTGATTTCTAGCTTTGAAAAAAACTGGAATAAACTCTGTTCCTTGATTGAATTAGCTTGCAGATTACAATGGGTTGAAGAAGATGTATGATCTGTTTTGCTGGGGAATAGAGAAAGCGTTAGATTACATACAAGTGGCTCATTTAATTAAGTTTTAATCTCAATCCTTGATTTTAATCTAATGGCTAAAAATTATTCTCATATTCTCATATAAAGATGTCATTCTCATATGATATGTCCTCTATGTCGGGTGTATCATTTATAAGTATATGCGAAAAGTCTCCATTGATTGCATTTATCCAAAAGAAGGATCACCATGTAATGAAAGTATAATGTCATTGTATTACTTGGTGACTATCAAATAACAAGAATTGGGAGAGCTCACCACCAGACAATGAGTATAATGTCTTTGCTTATTTTTCAATGATTGATTGCTCAACGTTGTAATTGATAGAAGCAATGGTGTGTATCGATAGAGACCCAAGTATGAGGGATTAAAAAAAGAGTTATTGTTTTAATAAAGAGTAGGAGAGTACGGTGAGATTATTATAATGAATAATGAGTGGAGTGTGATGTTTAGTGGACAAATTTGTCATGTCTTAATAGTTAAGTAGTATATATAGTGAGGCGAAGGAAGTGTGAGATTATGGAAGATTATACTCTCTTTGATTCTAAATATAAGAGAAAAATTACTTTTTAGATTCATTGAAAATCTAATGCATCTATCCAATAATATAGACTAGATACATTAATTTTTCAATGAATATAAAAAACAATTTTTCTCTTATATATAGGATAGTAGTTTATTATGGGCGGAAGCATTTTACTTTTGTAGGAGCTTTGCATTAGGATATTCATTCATCATTTTGCATTTACCTTTCATTTTGAAAAATAATATACTATTTTTCAATATTTGCCATTTTAATCTGTTTCTGTCAAAAAAAATAATCTATTTCTTCTATACATATAAGTTTTTGTATTTCAGGTAAGCAATAAAAATGAGGGTTTTACTCTACCTATGATGTAGTAAGTAGGTAAAACCCTTGTCCCATCTTGTACCAACAAGAACTCATCACATTCACAATCAAACTTGATAGGTAGAGTAAGTTGCTTGTAAAACAAATATGAGTGAAGTCACCACATGTAGGCATGTAGCAAGTAGGATAAAACTCTTGTTCATCTTGTACCAACAAGAACACATCTCATTCAGAATCAATCTTGACAGTGAAAGTAAAGTAGAGTTTGTAGCAGTGAATTCATCTATTAATTGTACAAGCAAGCCTTTATTACTCATGAAAAAATCAAAGGTAGGTTAATTGTTTTTGGAACAAAGTGTTTTTCAATCAAAATATAAATCCATAATGTTATAGATCATCAACTCCACTAAATTTCCTCATTTTCCACTAAATTTTATTGATCTCAAGTCAAATATTCGAGTTATTCTATACAACTCATCGTATGTGTCTTATATCAATGTTTTGACTTCTTTAAAAAGAATTACCAGAGTCATCTAACATGTCAAGTTTGACAATATCCAAATAGATAGAATCAATGATCAATGACAACTAAGTAAGAGCACAAGCAATTTTTTTTGTTATATGATTTGATTAATTGATTTGAATAATAGATATGAAATAATTTTCCTGTATCCAAATTATGAATTTTTCTCTTCACGGTTCTGATATCAATTTTCAATCTTTTTTGTAACCTTGTATGAACACATTTCTTTTCATAGTAAAATATTCCACATAACCAATGACAATTCATTGATGAATAAGTAAAACATGTCAAGAGGAATGAGATTTGATTGTAACATCAATAATTCTGCATATCTAACATTGTTCAAATAACTCACAGACTAAGACAAAACATGGCAATTACAACACAAATGTAAAAATAGAGCCTCAGAGATCTTGGTGGATAAGAATCATCAACTGGGTTAATCCCATCAAGAGTAGCAAATATTATCTTACATCACCGGCTCAGAACATAACAATCAAATTTTATATATAAAAACATCTACAAAACTACGAAACATTCCACACATAAAAATCTAATTAAAACTGAAAAAAATCAAAATCAAAATTTATCATTGATGTAGTCAGAAGTAGCTGATTATAATATCATATATTAAAAATATCAATTGTATCCGTCAAATTTTTCATCATTCCACATCAACAGAGATAACTAAAACACCTAATTCTCAAATAAATAAATAAATATTAAGATTATAATTAAAAAAATGTATCTATCTTGTCACCGGAAAATCCTATAAGAAAGATATCCAGAGCTAAAGATAGAGTGTAGGAATAAATTTACACATACACAAAGACATTGATTTTGCCTAATGATAGATTCATTGAAATACCAAATCGATTATCAAAGAATTGCAATATTAGGCTTAGACCAATTATTTGAATAAGAACAAAATAAAATAAATAAAATTGAAAGAAAATAAAAAAAATTGGAACAATAAGGACTCAGAGAGTTGCTTAATGTGCTCAAAGATGAATCATTTGATTCATCTCATACAAGAGGTGTCAGAATAAAGCATTATTCATCCTCGTCTTTGTTCAAACAAAAAATTAACAAAATTGAAGAATATTGGAAAAACAAAAAGAAGGAAAAAAATTGTTGATCGAGTAACAGAGATGATGCGGCTACATCTATGAAATGAGAGGTGAATTGAATGTGATTTAGGGTTTGGAAGAGTTCTGAGAGGTTTGTGGTTTTTATAGGGTTTTTGTTAGGGTTGATATTTGGAAAAAAAAAAAAAAGTTATATGATTGGGCTTTTATGGGTTAAGTCTTATTGTTGAGTTTTTTTGTTAATCACACCGAACAACCATTATTATCACCCCCATATGAATTTTTGTAAATTACTCTCAAAAGCATACCATAAAACGTAAAAGTGTAACATAAATAGATCAAAGACAAAATGATGGGTGAGCCAAGTTAGTACCACTGTCAAAAGTTAATATGCTTTGTTTATCAGGTTTAATCATGCATGTTAAGGTTTTTTCAAATGTTCTAAGATGAATCGAACTTGCCTCAGTAATATGACGATTCTTGCCAAAGGCAAAGTGACGTCTAACTTGATTTGTTACTTTTTTTTTTACGCAACTTAATTTGTTACTTGAAATTATGTTGAGTTAGTATAGGAATTCTAGTTCTCACATCATCATCTTGAAACTTCATTTTAGTGGACAAAACACATTATCTGATTTCATTGATAGACTACAATACTCAACACATACCAAACTTCATCGAATTATTAAGATAAATTCTTTACTAAGAATTGTTATTTCTATCTTAACTCCAATTTTAACTATTAAATATTGATTAGGTTGAAATTGCTTTTATTAGTTGCTATTGTTGTCAAATAAATTGATTTAAGATTTGGAACTAGCCAACTAGGGCACTACTTAGAAAATAAAAAGTAAACTTTATACTCCCTTTAATATTTGAATATAAGAAAAAATATATTGAAATTTTAATATATCTAATCTAATATATGTTACAAACTATGGTCCGTCCAATCTAAATTAACATGTAAGATTGTTTTAAATTAAAAAATATAATTTCAATCATATCAGTCCGATCTAGTGAATGGGCGAAATCATATATTGTGTGCCATGAAGTCTAAATACGTGACACGATACTGATATGGCGATATAAGAAAATTTTCAAAATTCTCGATACTATACGGCCGCGATACGTTATTTAAAATTAAATATAAAAATGCACAATATATAACATAACTAAAATTGATAATGATAAAAAATTAACATTCAAATTACTCAAAATAAGCAAATAAATGACAATTAGTAATTACATATCCAAGTTAAGTACTACCCAAAAAAGACATAATTAGTATTATCCAAAAAAACATTTTAGTATTATCCAAAAAAGACATATTGATTATCCATAAAAAAATATCATGTTTTATTACTTAAGAGGAAACACAAATTGTATTAGTCACCTCTATTTCATTTCCATCATAAAAAAATATTAATTGTCTGATACTTCTCTGATACACATATCAGAGAAGTATCCGATATGTATCATTCATTTATTTTTTTAAAAATAATATTAATTGTCTGATACTTTTCGAATACGAATATAAAAAAATATCCGTAAATATCAATATCATATACTATACTTAGTGATTTTTAAAGTATTAAAGTCTAGGAACCGCTGGATCCTACTTCGAACCAAAGTATGTCGGGAAAGGAAAGAGAGTACTATACAAATGATGTGCACATGTGATATTATTTAAGCATTTAAAATGGTAATCTCCATAACGTACGGTTTAGAAAACAGGTGGAAATCTGTCCAAAAAAATGACACCATGATGTTGACTGCAATCTCTTCCTGCTACTACCCCACCCCGTGCTTTCTCTTCCTCAAAACTTCTTCTAGATTCTCTCAACAATCTTAAATAATAATACACTACCCTTTTACTCACCTCACATGCTTCACTTCCTCCATTAACAACCATAACCATAACCATCAAAATTCACTATGCTTTCTCTTCAATTCACCATCCACCCTCTTCCTCCATCTCAACTCCTCACCACCAACATTTCTTCTTTATCTGCCACCTCACTCTCCTTCTTCAACCACCACCACCTTCTTCGCTACAATGTCAAAACCCTAAAAAACCACAGAATTCTCGCAATGTCTACCAATAATAATTCTGCATTCAAAATGAACCTCAACGAGTATCTCGTCACTCTCGAGAAACCACTCGGAATTCGATTCGCTCTTACATCCGATGGGAAAATCATTGTTCACTCTCTCGCTAAAGGGGTAAGTAAATTAAAGCAGTAAAGTAATCTCATTGCATGAATTGGTTAATCAATTAACAAGTTTCTTTCTATTTTTGTTTTGGTTTTGATTTGTGTTGTTATTTTAGGGTAATGCGGAGAAGTCTAGGATAATTATGGTGGGTGATACTTTGAAGAAAGCTGGTGATTCGTCGCGGAATAGTCTTGTTGAGATTAAAGATGTTGGAGATACACAGTATGCTGCATTCTGATTTTTATTTTTTGCTTTAGGATATGTTTGGAATTTGGATTGTGGGTTTCTATTTTGGGTTAAATTTTAAATTTTAGTCTCTATAAATAAATTATGGACTAAAAACATGCAATTTTGTATAGTAGAGATACTAAAACCAAAATTTGAGATGATTATAGGGGTTAAAAATATATTTAACCGGTTAATTATTTATTGCTGAATAATTAAATTAAATGTATTTATGATAAGAGTCATGCTAAACAGTGTCCCGGGCACTTGTTAAGCATATAAAAAAAGAAAAATCAAAGAGAAAATTAATGTTAGAAAAGTAACTTTTTACATTTTTAAGGTATTGAATGCACAAGTTTTAAGATAAAGTTTCCTTATTAATATGCTTAACAAGTGCGCATTTCTCTTATGATAATAATTAGCTGGCTACTCAACTTGGGAGATGTCGAGGCAATGGAATTAATTTGTGGCAACTAAGTTGCGCTACTTATCACTTCCAATCCAAACTTTCATGAAAGAATTAAGCACCTAGAGATTCAATGCCACTTTGTGAGAGATTAGATTCATTTAGGAAAAATCATGACCGATTCTGTTAGTTTGTTGACTAAGTCTCTTAGAGGATCTTGGGTCGAATCTATTTGTAACAAGTTTGGTGTATCTGACATGTATTCTCCAGCTTGAAAAGCAAAGTTCTGAACTTTAGTCAGGGTCAACTCAAGATAACTCTTAGGAGTGTTAGAATCAGTTACATGTTAATATCTCTCTTACTTTATAGAATAAAAAATTAGCTACTAATGAGGGAGAGATTAAACTTGATCATTTATTGTAAACACATTAGAAGTACAGGAAGGTATGCGCTTAGACACACATATTACAAACATAATAACTACCATGACTGAATCTTCTTATCATAGCTCTAGAGAAGGAGTCCCAATATGCATCAAGGTTCTCTTGAGTCTTGACACCAAGACTGAAACCAACATTCTTACACTCTTCATGCTCATGATGGCCATTGCAGCTTATTAGACGGGTGAACTTCTTGTTCCTCAAAGAACCTTTCAACTCTAGCAATCCACCCAACAAGGTCTAATTCTATAAAATCCGAAAGTTCCACTTTCTTGGCCCATATGTCCTCCATCTCCGGTAACACTGGCTTTCCCTCTAGTATCTGGCTGGGAAGGTCAAACCAATTGATAGAGACCATAAATAGCAGTAACAATTAATGGAAGAAAAGTAATCCAGTAATGAAAATAAAATGTGTACTATTTGTGAAATAAGAGATTACCGAGGAATGCACATTTCTACTGCCCAAAGCTAATCTCCTTCAAAGAACAAATTGTCTCTCTCTACCTAACTAACCCAGAGATTCTGCCTATATTTTCCTGTGACTGTTTGCCCTGGGATTTTGGTTCGCAACAGATTTTATATCTTTTTGTTGCCATTTGTTCTAAGATACCGTAGAAAGATGCAAAGTTCCTATTTTTTCATCATCTCATAATCTTTTCTGTTCATCAGTGTTTTGTTTTCATTTTTCAGTCTTTTGGTTTCCTCAGGAAGGTGCTAAAGGAGCAAACAAGTTCTTTTAGCTTGGTTCTTGAGAGGCCTGCATCTACATTTCCCATTCAACTACTGCATAATAAGATGAATGATCTTGAAATAGTGTATAATAGAGGCCGAGTTCCTGTTGTCACATGGAACAAGACACTATTAGCATCAAATTTACAACCATCTAGTGTGAGCTGTGGGAGTTCTGGATTTTCGACGTTCAACTCAAAGTTTCTTAATTCAAATGGAAGCAAGTTATTGGGCAATCAAAATCAACATGCCATCACCCATGGTGAAAGAAATTCATTTACTGAACAAACGATACAACTTGCTTGTGTTTTCTCCGAAGAAGAATCTGGAGATGGAGATTGGGCTCACGGAAGTTTTCCACTTGAAGAATATATTAAGGCTCTAGATCGTTCCAAGGATGAGATGTACTATAATCACTCTCTTGGTATGCGTTATAGTAAGGTATGCGGTATATTGTATTTTATAATGTGATACACTTGATTTGTTTGTTACTTTCTTTATGATATTTTTTGTTTATTAGAATATTTCTGCAATTTTAATAAAATATTGCTATCTTGTAAATTCTTAGATTACCGAGCAAATATATGTGGGATCTTGTATACAAACAGATGAAGATGTGGAAACCTTGTCAAAAGTTGAGGTAATGATGTTGACTTCATTCCAAGCAAGCCAAGTCGCAGTTTTATTCATTGACAGTGACTAAATGAGTAACTTAATACTCGCTTCAGTTACAAAACTTGAATGTATATCATTAGACAAACATATTTTTGTTTCTTCTCTGTAGTTGAATCAAATTCAATGATACTGTAGTCACTAATTGCTGTTTAGTTTATTTCATCTGTGCATCAGGGAAATAACTTTAGTTAACACCTATCCATTATATTGTTGAAATACACTGAGCATTTAACCAAGGTGTTTTAGTCTCAAAGGTGTCATGCTGTAATATGGAAATTTTTTATTCTGGAAATGTGTCGCATCTCTTTGTGGTTAGTGAGCACATATTTGTATAGTCCTAAAGGAACAGTGTTAGCACTTAAAACATCTCTTTCTTTTGTCCCTAAATTCCCACAAAATTGGTCTTTTCTTCCTGACTACTGTAGATTTCATCATGTTTTTATTTTTCTATAAAGCGTTTTAAGAACCACATCTTTCTGTCATTATAATTGGAAATTTATGGAACAGGGAATTACTGCTGTTCTGAACTTCCAAAGTGGAACTGAAGCTGAAAATTGGGGAATCAATGTAAAATCAATCAATGACGCTTGTCAAAGGAATAATATTCTCATCATCAACTACCCGATACGGTAATCTAGGGTCCGAAGCCTTTCAGTTTTTCTGATTTTTTTTTTTTTTCTGAAGAATTCATCTAAGATATTTTGTCTACTTTTGCTATATGTTCATCTGATATTTTTGTCTGAATTTTCAACCTCTTCTAGATAGTCTGATAAGTGTCAAGATTCACTTTATGATATAAATTTCCAAGTGCTGAATATGATTTTGGATATGATTCGAATCTTCTTTTTTTTTGTTGGTCATTTGAAATACTAATTCTAAATTGAAGGGAATAACAGATATCGTCTAGTCTTGTAGAACTTGGCATCTGAACTTCTGACTATCCTGCTTTTCTTCCTCTTAAACTTTGTTTTCTTCTTTGATTTCAGTTTTCCTTTTATTTTTCAGGGATGGGGATTCTTATGACATGAGAAAAAAACTCCCATTTTGTGTTGGGCTTTTATTACGGTTGCTAAGAAAGAATCTCCGTGTTTTTGTTACTTGCACTTCTGGATTTGATCGGTCTCCTGCTTGTGTGATTGCATATCTACATTGGATGACAGACGTTTCCCTTCATGCAGCCTATACTTGGGTCACTGGGATGCACACATGCAGGCCTGACAGGTTATTCTTGCTAAACTGTAAACACTTTCTGTATTACATGCTTACTAAAAGTTAAATTGTTACTTCGCCATGCTGTTTGAAAATATATGATCTATAAAAGTTCTTTTTCTTTTGAGGTGAGTGGTGATAAGTTACTAAGATTTCTGTCTCACCCTGATGAATTTCAGTGGGTGATGATTGCTTACCAGCTGATTTCTTTGAAACATATCCATTATTTTTGTACGTGTTTTCTTCTGTTCTTATTTCCTAATGATCTCTTTCTTGTAGTCATTTTCAATTCACAAGTACTTCCACACTTTGTTTTTGGACCAAAGTACTTTCACACATTAAAATCAAAGAGTTCAATAGTTTAGCAACAATAAAAGCTTTGAAAGGGAAATAAAAGGAAAAAAGTGAAGGTATTTTTGTCTTTTTAATAGGGACTTGGTTATTATGGGGTGTCCAAGTACCACATCGAGTAGGTATGGGATGCTCAATCGGTGGAGTACTTAAGTGACTTGGTTCTTCTCCCTTGACAGCTTACTTTTAAGGGAGGGTTCTCCAAATGTTTGGATACTTGTCCCTTTGTATCGAAGGTAGTGTAGAAAAATATGTCTGAATATTATCTTGTTTACGTTGAGAGTAGCACAATATATAGACAAACTCTAACTAATGGACCTAATACAAAAATCCAATAATTACATATTTACTACATAGTTACAACACACCCCTCAAGTTAGTAAATGGATATCAATCATTCCCAATTTGCAAGTAAGTAGGCTGAATCGTTCTGTTAGCAAGCATTTTGTTAACACATCTACAATTGATGGAGAGAAGTGGATGGAGAGGTGGATTGAGAGAGTTTGATGGAGAGAGATCAATGGAGAGGTCGATGGAAAGAAATGGATGAAGCGAGGTCGATGGATGGAGAGGTGGATTGAGAGAGTTCGATAGAGAGAGATGGATGGAGAGAGGCCGATGGAGAGAAGTGGATAGAGAGATAGATGGATGGAGAGAGGTGGATGGAGAGAAGTGGATGGAGATAGGTGGATGGAGAGAGATCGATGGAGCGAGATAGATGGAGAGAGATCGATGGAGAGAGTTGGATGGTGAGAGATAGATAGATGGAGAGAGATGGATGAAGAGAAGTGGATGATGGAGAGGTGGATTGAAAAAGTTGGATGGAGAGAAGTTGATGGAGATAGTTCGATGGAGCGAGTTGGATGGAGAGATAGATGGATGGAGAGAGGTCAATGGAGAGAGGTCGATGGAGAGAGATGGATGGAGAGAAGTGGATGAAAAGAGATCGATGGAGAGAGGTGGATGGAGAGAGATTGATGAAGAGAAGTGGATGGAGAGAGATCGATGGAGAGAGGCGGATGGAGAGAATTGGATGGGGGGAGATGGATGAAGAAAAGCGGATGGAGAGAGATCGATGGAGAGAGGTGAATGGAAAGAAGTGGATGGAGAGAGGTTGATGGAGAGAAGCGGATGGAGAGAGATCAATGGAGAGAGAGATGGATGGAGAGAAGCGGATGGAGAGAGGTGGATGGAGAGAGATGCATGGAGAGAGATAGATGGATGAAGAGTGATGGCGAGAAGTGGACGGAGAGAGATCAATGGTGAAAGATGGATGGAGAGAAGTAGATGGAGAGAGATTTATGGATGAAGAGAAGTGGATGGAGAGATAGATGGAGAGAGTAGATATGGATGAAGTGAAATATATCGAGAGATTTGGAGAGTTTGTTGGAGAGAAATGGATGGAGAGAGATCGATGGAAAGAGTTGGATGAAGAGAGATTGATTAAGAGAGTTGTATAGAGAGAATATAGTTTGATGGAGAGAGATGGACGAAGAGGTGGATTGAGGGAGTTGGATGGAGAGAGATAGATGGATGGAGCGAGGTGGGAGGATAGATTTGGATGGAGAGAGATTGATTAAGAGAGTTGGATGGAGAGAAGTGGATGTATAGAGTTGGATATAGAGAGATGGATTAAGAGAGTAGGATGGAGAGATAGAGATATATGGATGGAGAGAGATGGATTAACAAAGTTGGATGAAGAGAGTTGGATGGAGAGAGTTTGATGAAGAGAGGTGGATGAAGAGAGTTAGATGGAGAGAGATGTAGAATTCTCCATATTGCATGTTATGTTTTTCATACATACATCATCTATTATAGGACTCTCAAGAAACTTCAAGAAATGTAACATACTGAAACAATTAAGTGCACAGTGTCTTATTTAAAGAAGTACTTCTAATTAGTTTTGTACCTTATTTCTAGGAGCTAGTCTTGTATCGTAAACATCCACTATGACAGTAGAAATTTCAGAATTATCGTTTCAACTCGTACAAAAAGCACAGTAATATGATAACCCACAACTCAAACAGAAATTATTATGCCATCTAATGTATTGTTCCTGCTGCCTTTCCTTTGTTTCCTCCTTTCATATCTATTTTTGGGTCATCTTTCCATTCTTAATTTTTTATTTACTTAAAAAAGCGTTTCATAGAGACTTAATTGCAGGCCGGCAATTGCATGGGCGACATGGGATCTTATAGCTATGGCTGAAAGGGGCGAACATGATGGTCCTCCCACACATGCTGTAACATTTGTATGGAATGGTCATGAGGTAAGAAACCAGATAGTTTCCTTGCAGTTTCTGGCATTTTTTAAAAAAACATTCTTAAAAGAGGATTGGGTGCACTTGAATGGTAGGCAGGCAATCATCCAATATCTCAAAGAAATGCAGTTCTATTTTAATATGATTTGTCTAGTTATGTTAAATCAACGAGCAATGCTAATGATTCATTTGTTGGTATAAAACTGCTTTGCAATAGTGTCATACTTAATTCTAAGTTCATCTGATATATTTTTGTCCATAATGTTGGGCAACTACAACTTTTTCTTTTATATTTCAGTGCAACTAAATTTCTACCTTCCAAGGCCGTTCATCTCAGTAGTAATTTTTTGGCTAAACTACACATTTAGTCCCTTACGTTTATTTTAGGTTTTAATTTGGTCCCTTACGTTTAAAAAGTATCAATTTAGTCCCTTACGTTTCCTCCGTTTATATTAGTTAGTCCTTTCTGTTAATTTTTAAGTTAACACTGTTTAAAAATTCCACGTGGCTAACGTTTTAAATCTGTCCCTTGTCATCTCCATCATCCACCGTTGATAACAAAATGACCATACATGATTATCATAGACTCCCCACACTAAATAATAATTATACCTCTTCCCCTTACCATTGCAAGACCTTTTCTTCCACCCTGTTACCACCGTCTCAACAATAAAAAATCAAACCCTTATTTCAAAATACTCATAACATGTTCATTCAGGCACATTAGCTAACAACTCCTTACAACAATTTCTCATGTATTTCTATACACGCTCAACCTACTCACTATGAAATTCCCCTTTCTTTTTTTTAGGTAATTTCATTGATTGAAAAATTAAGATTTATATATCTGTACAGAGCAATATGACAGCATGGTCAATCAAAATTCAAAACTCATATACAATAGAATTTGGATCCCAGAAAAAAAAGTTGAAACGACGGATGCAGATCTAAACAAAATAAAATTCGAAAATAAATAGTTGAGATGGGAAAGGAAGTTAGAACAGATGATTAATAAAAATAAATAACAAATAAGAACAAATCAAGAGTAATAAGTGATTAATTTTATGATTTGGTAGAAAACCTAATTTTTGGATCTGCAATTTTTCTGAGATTGGGATAATGATTTTCGAAATTAACAAGGGAATTCTTCTTGTTTTCTGATTGCGAATGAAACCCAAAAAGAACCATCAAGATTTACATTATGTGGAGAGAAAAATGTGTTGGGTAACATTTGGGTTGATCAAGACCCATTTTGCAGTCACAATGTAGAAGATGAAGTTCTGGAAAAAAGAAAGTGGAAAATAATTTAGTGTGGTGTATCATACATAGTCCTTATTTTATCAACGGTGGATGATGGATATAACAAGAGACAGAGTTGAAACGTTAGCCACGTGGCAATTTTAAACGGAGTTAACTTAAAATTTAACGGAAAGGACTAACTAATGCGAACGGTGTAAACGTAAGGGACCAAATTGATATTTTTTAAACGTGAGGGACCAAATTAAAACCTAAAATAAACGTAAGGGACGAAATATATAGTTTAGCCTAATTTTTTATTAGTTAAGATAATATTATCTTCAATATATACAAAAACGACACATGTAGTCAACAGTGGTGTTGTGTAGCTGCCCCAAGGCGCTAAGTGAAATGCCGTTGCATTGCGTTTTTTTGTAGTGCCCACTGCCGCTACAGTGAAGATCCTGTAAAAACTTCTATATGTCCTGAATTTATACTGTTCCCTCTGCTTCTTTGACTTTTTGATTATTAGTTATGAATATGTCTTCAATTTTGTCTATTCTATTTTTGATAGTGTGTATGATAAAAGTTTCTTGTATTGTTTCAGGGAGAGGATGTCAATTTGGTTGGAGACTTTACTGGAAATTGGAAAGAACCAGTTAAGGCAAAGCATCGGGGTGGATCAAGACATGAAGTAGAAGTTAAACTTCCACAAGGAAAGTAAGCAATGCTACTTTTACATAATTCTTTATATGGACTCGAAGTCTATTATTTTTCCATCTCAGGCCTCAGCATGAAGACATAACTGTTGTGTTAATTTCTTATACTAAACACAGTCATTTATTTGATTTATTTTTCCTTTCTACTTTACTTGTGTCAGAAGCATACAAAACCCAACACGGTAACTTTATTTCTTTGTCGTGCAAGATTTTTGTATCACATGAATGTGACATCACCCTTTGCCTTCAGGTATTACTACAAGTTCATTGTTAATGGACAATGGAAGCATTCAACATCTTCACCAGCTGAAAGGGATGATAGCGGAAATGTTAACAATATAATCATGATCGGTGAAACTGCAAGCGTTCGTCCTTCTGTTCAGCACCAGCAAAAAGTATGTTCACTATGAATATTTGCATTTTGATATTTCTACATATAGTTCAATATTTGCATTTTCTTCATGAAGCCACTATTCTTTTGCAATATTTTGAGGATGGCAACCTTGCTAATCATTCTAAATGAATTTATCTTTTTCAATTTGAATTTTTCTTGTTTTTGTTGTCTGCATCTGCTTATTCCTGCTAATTCTCGAGTGCAATCTGTATTTTAAATTTGGATTTCTTCACGATTGTCTCATTCATATAATGGATTAAGTATGTACGAGTTTCATTGTTTTTCATACAGCATGTTTAATGCCAATTCTCTTTATTTTGTTTGATTTTGTTGTTCTAGGATGCCAACGTTGTAAAGGTGATCGAAAGACCTTTGAATGAAAAAGAGCGGTTTATGTTGGCGAAAGCTGCTCGTTGTATTGCTTTCTCCATCTGTCCTGTCAGATTAGCTCCCAAATAGTTGCACATAATATAATGTACAGTATTGGTGTTGTCATACACACAAGATTGGAGGCTACACAATTTGTTCAGTTATGAAGAGGAACATGGCAAAGAGTAATCATGGTATGTATGTAACTAGTTTTTAAACCCGCGCGAGACATTTTTTTTAATAATCATATAATTATCCTATTCGATGGGAAATACATTGAGCAAATAGCTTAATAGATATCCACACATAAAATAATAAATAGATATTTTAATTATCCGTGTTTAATTGATATAGATGTGGGTTTAATACTACCCTTATATCAGTATTCGTTAATAAATTAACAAAATTACTAAAAAGTCTCTACCTAAATAGTATTGTCATATTCATACGTTTTATTTTAATACTCAGCAAAAGAAACTTCTCATATTCCTTTTAATATTTTGAAACACAATTTTTCATATTCTTTTGTTGAAATAAGTTTTTATATTCGATAAGAAAATTATTCAGCAAAATGTATGAATATCATGTGTTAATATTTTTGATGTCTTTAAAAGAAGCTAAAGAAATTCTTTATCAATAATCATTTTTTATTAAAAAGAACGTCATCCATGGATTTCTGTTACTATTCGCGGGTATGGATTACTCCCACACAGCGGATGGAGCAGACATGAATATTATATTTATTCAACAAAGTGGTACAAATGTCATCTATCCACACATGAATATTTATTTACATTCCTAATATTGATACATTTTTTTTTTCATAAAAAAATACAAATATGAACAATTAGGTAATTCTAATTTATTTTTTTTCCATCCTTCAAACCCTAGCCGCTGCAACACATGTCCACGGCATCCTTCCGTCGCGCTACAACCCTAATTGGCTGTGAAATTAACACCATTTTCATCCTCTGTCTATGATCTATATTGCCATCCAATTCGTTTTTCAAAATGATGAAGTTGTTACGGAGTTGAGCATTGTAAAGACCAATTCAAACTCAATAATGACATGTAATATAAATGATTTTATTATTTTCAAAAAAAATTGTAGATATATTTTTTGGTGTACATATTTTCAATAGATTTCAATTTGTTTTATTATTCACTAAAAAGCAATTAAAAAGATTATTTTATTAAATTTAATAAAAATGCAAGTTTTGACATAATGATATTCACACCACTATGGTATACTACAATCAGAATTGGGCCATGCCCAATAGGTTTCATTAACCCACGAAAATTGCTATTTACGCCCCTTGGGTTGCTATCAGGCCCCCCTAAAATCCCAAAATACCCCTAAATTACAGTTGAAAAATTATCGTCACGTAGAGAACGAAATTGCAAAAAACCAAAATTTCGTCTTCTAGGTGACAAAACACACAATTTCGTCTTCTAGGTGAAAAAACACACAATTTCGTCTTCTAGGTGACAAAATTGTGTGTTGTGTGCCCAGATGTGCACGACAAGGCAGACCTACTACGTTTATCCAAAATTTCGTCTTCTAGGTGGCAAAACACACAATTTTGTCTTCTAGATGACAAAATTTCAAAAAATTGGCGTTTCGGTAACTACGAGACGAAATTGCGTGTTTTGTGTCCAGATGTGCGCGACAATGCAAGCTTACTATGTTTTAACATAATTTCGTCTTCTAGGTGACGAAATTTGTTGCCTTCGTTTCCTAGGATACGAATGCTTATAAGGGTATTTTGGTCACGACGGGGGGCCTGCGAGTAATACTAGGGGGCCTAAATAGCAAGCTTCTTAACCCACAACCTTTCCAATCTTACGCTTAGAATGTTTGATTTTCCATTCTGTAAAATAACGTGCTCTCCATTCTCTCCCTCTTCATACGCCGCCGCAAGGTTTTTCGCCGACAACCAAAGTGAGGTAGTCCTCTCTTGAACAAAAGAACCTCGTTTTCTTCATCTCCACAACTATTTCTATCCATCTATCGAACAAAATAACCAAAGGACTATTCAAAGTGGCAAAGAATGAGGTATGATTTCTTAGGATCATTTTTATTTAATCTACATTGATCATATTTAATGATGCAATACAATTCATTTTGAGTTTTATCTTACCATTTGGTGTATCATATATAATATGCTGCGACACTTTTTACTCCAAGGGTTGAGATTTGGTGGATTAAATTCATTTTTTCTTAAACAAAGGCTCTTTACTCAAATACAGTCCTTAAATTGAAGCAATCATGTCTATCCCATACACATGTTACAATTGTTAAAGGCAAAATGCATCCAGAGGTCCTTTAAGTTTTACGTTTGTAGCAGATAGGTCCTTTAAGTTTTTTATGTAACAAATAAGTCCTTTAAGTTTTTTAAGTAACAAATAGGCCCTTTAAGTTTATAATTTGTAACATCTAGGTCCTATTTTTTAAGTAATTGAAGGACCTAAATGTTACAAATTACAAACTTAAAGGACCTATTTGTTATTTAAAAAACTTAAAGGATTTATTTGTTACTTAAAAAACTTAAAGGACCAATCTGTTACAAACGTAAAACTTAAAGGATCTATGAATGCATTTTGCCATTGTTAAAACAAACTAAGTAATAGTTAGTTAAGGTTGAGAAATTCGTAAGTGACTTCAATGGGGCCATGTGGGAGATATTTTTAGCATGATATGTCTATGAACATGATTGGTTATGCATGGTTCTTTTCTGAATTTCATTTAATCAAGTGACATGGCTTAAAGAACAATTATCCTATTTAAAATTTTCATGTTTACCTCCTCAAAGGTATCTGTAAAATTAGTCCAAACCATAAAATATTTTTAAAAGAACAATACAAAATAAATATCAAAGTGAACTTGAGAGAAAAACATTTTTTTACCTTTATGAATCACAAGCAAGATCTTTTGAAGAAGTGAGTCTCACCTATAAAAAAAATAGATTACAAAAATAATCACTAAAATTAAGTCTCAAACAAATTAACATGATAAGTTGCACGCAAAAATAGTTCATGGCTTCATGCTTTGTTCATATATTCATGTTTCACTAAAAATTGATTGTACATGGAATCTAATCAATTGAGTTTATCACTTTCAGGCTCAAGAAATCAATGAAAGAGAATGACAATGAGGAAATGAAGATATGTCACTGAGTTCCCTGCCTAGTGGTGAAGGAAATAAGGCAAGAGAATGAGGGAAGTTGGAAGAAAAGAAGGGCAAATTATACTATGTTGATTTTGTACAAAAAAGACGAAAGTGTCCTTGTACTTGCTCTTCAAGTTTTGTTTTATATACATACATAGATAATATTTATCATCTAGGACAAAAACAATATTCTGGCCAAATACATTGAATTTACTGAGCCATGGCTTTTTAGTTCAATACCAGGAAGTATAGGTTGAAGGTTGTCGCGGCCGGAAAATTTCATAAATACAATGAAGTCGCCATTGACGTTTATTTATCCCGGAAGGGGAAAGGAAAATATCACGAAAACCTTGGTTAACATGGTTAAAGAACCATGGCGAGTTCGGGAGTTGGTTATGCGAGAGGAAGGTGTAATAGCACCCCTCGCATCCGTTGTACTCAACGGGAACCATTTAGGTGGTTTAGGGTTGTCTGCGCGGTTTCAGAAAGAAGCAAATGCCAGATTCCCCTTTTTCATCCGTTGTTTGTTATGAAAAGTTAATTAAGTTTGATTAAGAAAATGTTTCAATAGGAAAAGCCGAGTGTTGGTTAATTTTAACGTTTAATTAGGATGAGAATGACTTGCGATCATTAGTCAAATGTCCAAGATCCAAGTCATCCGAAGCGGAAAGAAGCAAATGCTAAATTCCCCCTTTTTCATCCTTAGTTATTATGAAAAGTCCATTATTAATTTTTTATGAAAAATAAAGTCCAAAGGAAAAGACGAGAAGAGAAAATAATGCGCAAAATTAAATAACAATAACAATTGATATAATAATAATGCGACAATTAAAATTAAATATGCATGAATGCAAATACTCAAATGAGAATGCATGAATCAATATGATATATTTAAATATGCATTAATGAATCAAGAATGAAATATTACGGATGATGCAATAATTAACTAAAAATGCAAGAATTAATGTAGCGAACAATGAAATAATTAAGCATGAACATGCATAAATAAGTGAAAGCAAATAAAAGAGATTAATATAAGCTATTCAAAGGTACACAAATCTGTTTGTGCAAGAAAAAGTGGTCAAAGCACTTAAAAAAGTGATTGTCCAACTTAAGCACTTATGAAAATAAGCTAGAAAAGCAATTAATTAACAAAATGACTTATGGAAATAAGCTAAAAATAATAAAAGACAAATCAGAATCCTAAATATTATTTAAGTAAAACAAATTGGATCAATAAGCTTAAATAAGCTACTGTCCAAATAAGTGCTTTTGGAATAAGCTAAAATAAGTAATTAACCCAAAATGACTTAAGAAATAAGCTAAAATAAAAAATGAAGCTCAAAATTAAACAATAAAATTTTAGCACAGCAAAAATGGCCCAATAAGCTTAAATAAGCTACTGACCAAATAAGTGCTTTTGAAATAAGCTAAAAAATTAATTAAAAAAATAAGTCAGGGGGTTGCAGATAACAAGTAGAGGGTGGTGCAGAAAGCAGATCTGGGCCAGAAGGCCCAGTCCGCATGCCAAGGTCAAACAAAAACGGATAGTCAAGCAAAAACAAATCTGGTGCGGCGCTGAAAAGGGGTGCATGATAAAATTTTAAAATCCTGGCTGCTCGATCAATCGGACGCGCGTGTTTTAAAAAAAGGGACGAAATCTCGTCTGTTGGTTAACGCGCACCTGATCAGACGGTCCTGATCAAAACTGGACGGAGAAGATGAACTTCATCTTCTTCGTCTGCTCCGGCGAGTTCTATGAACTCCGACGCAGTGGTTGCACCACCGGAGCACCTACAAGTCACAGATTCACCTCAAACCAAAGCCTATCCCACTCGTTTTTTCACAAGGATAGCAATAACATCAAAACTCAAAAATATGAAAATGCAAAATAGAGCCAAATTAAGCAAATTAAGCTGCTAAAAAGCACTGCAACATGTCCAGAAGCAAGTTTTTGAGATTATTTATGTTCTTTAGGCTTTGAATTGGTCTAGATGATGGGATCTTCTTCCTAGCCATGGTTGAGTTGGTCTGAGACTTTAGATCATGGTTTTTGATGATTTTTTTATGGATTCGTGTTTCTGGAAGCTATTTGAAGGTGTTTGATGGTTTAATTTTGGATTTAGAGCTTGGTTTTAAGTTTTTGATTTTTTTAGTTAAAAATGGTGAAAACGGGTTTGAGCTTTTGGTGAGTGAATTTTGTCACCTCTGAGCACTGAATGAAGCTCTCAATTTATATGGAATGATTAGGGTTAGAATGGGTTGGATTTGTTGATCAAGAAAGGGATAATTTGGAGAATGTAAGTTATGATATTTTGTGATCATTTTTTATGAGCACATGGGTTTATTTTTTGGTGGTGATGAGGTGGAAGGCATAGAAGGTTCTAGTGTACTAGTGTATTTCCTTTTGGTGATTCTTGGTTTAATGAAAAATGGGAAAAATGGTGAAAAGGAAATATTAATTTGAAAAAAATGGACAATTTTTGGGGTTATGATGATGAAATAATTTTATGATGGAAAATGGGTTTGAATTGGAATTGAATGAGGTTTAGTGATGGAATGAAAATTACTTGTGGAAGAAGTAACAAAATAAAGAAATTAAAAATAAATGGAAAATGCACATAAAATGAAGAAAAATATCAAATATGCCATGACAAATAAAAATAATGATTATGCCATGCAAAATATGCAAAGAAAATATTTTTATGAGTTTTTATGCAAAAGTTGACTTTTTGGATCAAAGGGTGACTTTTTATGTCAACAATTGACTTTTGTTGACTTTTCCTAAAAAATGCAAAATATTGGCAAAAGGGAAAAAATGTAAAAAATATGAGAATGACATGGGGCAAAATTAGGGTATGACAAAGGCTACATGAGAAGGTGTTATATGAAAAAAGCGTATTACAAAATTGACAAACAGGACCAAATACAATGAATAAACCAAATAAAATGAATAAATTGATCCCTAACCTAGCTAGCTAAGCCAACAATAATAAAAAAATAAAAAAAGCCAACCTAATCTTTAACAAACTGAAACCTAACCTATAAAGGGAAAAAGACAATGATCGAAAAAGACAAAAACCAATAATATGCAAACCATATAAAACAAATTGGTTTAAAGAGGACTACGTGACACACTCCATAACAATCTACAGTTGCCAAAACCCGTTTGGGATTTGTCAAGTGTTAGATTAGTTCAATACCAGGACGTATAGGTTGAAGGCTAGATGAGAAGATGTTATCTCGAAAAGGTGTATTACAAAATTGACAAAGAGGACCAAATACAATGAATAAACCAATTACAATGGATAAACGGATCCCTAACCTAGCTAAGCCAACAATTATAAAAAAAATAAAAAAAGCCAACCTAACCTATAACAAACCGAAACCTAATCTATAAAAGGAAAAATACAATGATCGAAAAAGACAAAAACCAATAATATGAAAATCATATAAAACAATTTGGTTAAAAGAGGACTACGTGGCACACTCTATAACAATCTACAGTTGCCAAAACCCGTTAGGGATTTGTCAAGTATTAGATTAACATTCAACTCATGGAATAAATGGTTTTAGTTACTCTTGGGGGCAAATGCTTGTATTTAGAGGGATGCAATGCAATCACAGCCTCTCATGAGGAAGAAGGAGGTATCAGTCACATGATGAGATAGTTCAAGGACTTGATTATAATATTTTACAAAATACACAGCTCAATAATAAATTTTACAAAAATTTAAAATATTTTAATATGTTATTGAAACCAATTAAAATTAACGGTTTATACGTTTTTATTGAATATTGTTAAACTTGATATGTTTTAATAACATATCAATCGACAAGACCCTAAACTAATTTTATATAAATGAAAAACATAAAACTTTAACTTCATTTCACACTTAAGATATTGCACTTACATATATAGAGAGACAATAGTATCGATTTATTATATATTTAAACAAATTTGTTATAAATATTACTTTTTTGGTACAATAGGTGACTTGGTCAGTTTTTAGTTTGTATTAAGGCTTGTAATAGAGAGAAAAGATAGATGTGGAAGCTGAAGATAGCAGATGGTGGGAATGATCCATATATATTTAGCACAAACAACTTTGTGGGGAGACAAATATGGGAGTATGATCCAGAAGCAGGTACTCCAGAGGAGAGGGCACAAGTTGAAGAAGCTCGTCTCAATTTCTATAACAACCGTTTTAAGGTCAAATCATGTGGCGATCTTCTTTGGCGTTTTCAAGTACGTACTTTTTCTTTTTTTCTTTTTGAAATAATTTTATTCGAGATATGTCAAAACATTAAAAATAAATATCATTTTTAGTCGAAATTCAAATTTATTTCACCATATTTTAGAGACTATATATGATCAAACATCATAGGCGTCTTTTATGCATGTGTCATATGAGCCATAACATAGGACCTCGTAAAAATAAGGGCGTAATATTTTTTATAGAGTAGTAGTATTAGTAAATGAGATGAGAGGTATAAAACAAAGGATCGTGACCTTCCAAATGAGAGATAGTGAAATCTAAATATTTGAAATTCTCTTTATTCTAAAATGAATGATTTATTAATTACAAAAGATCTTAAAAGATACTCCCTCCGTTTCTTTTTAATTGTCTTTTATTATCATATTTAGCGTTTCTATTTAATTGTCCTTTTTGTATTTTATGAGTGTGATTTGTCAATTATACCATTTGTCAATTGCTCTTATCTTTTTCCATAAAACCAACTAATGCTATATATTTGGAAAACTAAATCTTTTTTTAAAATGTTTTTTTGTTGGTACATAACATATTAAATTTTATTTTTTTGTACATAATATATTAAATCTATTGGAAAGAAAAAGTGTGGGCAAAAAAATAGGAATTTATTGGTGGATTAAAACGAGTGTATAATAGGAAGATAACGTGCAAAAATACACTTCCTTAATTTGGTGTTATCATTCTAAAAAGACAATTAAAAAGAAACGGAGGGGGTATTGTTCTATTGTGAACAAATTTCTTAGACGTTTTATAGTTAATTGTTATATTATAGTTTTATCAAATGAAGAGGCGTGTGATAGAAATTGTTTTATTTATCGAACTTTTTTTTCTATATTAGTAAAAAAAAATGATTATTTTTTAGTGTTATTAATATTATTTTTAATTTAAATCGATGAAAATTCTTTTAAATTTTTTTACGTTTTTTCTTTTATTAGGGCCTATCTTTAATAATATCACAGGGCCTCCAAAAAGTTAGAGACACTCCTGTCAAACATAATAGCATTATTTATTTACTCATTTATTTTTGGTATTAACCATCTGGTTCCTAAAGAAAGGAGACCTGTTAGTAACCCTTTATTGAATATGCCAGCTAAGATTCAATCGGTTGTTATATAGTATTAGAGCTGTCAAATGGGCCGGCCCAGCCCGGGCCGGGCCCATAGGGCCAATATATCTACTGGGCTTAAGTGGGACGGCCCATTAAGGCCCAAGGCCCGATGGGCCGGCCCGACAAATTTTTTGATACAAAATTTAATGGACAATAAAACTACATACGCATCGTACACAAATTAATATCCATAAAAAAAGGAGAAAGTCTACTATAGGCACAAATACAACACCTCAATTTTAGGCACACTCACATTAAACTAAAAAAATTAAATAAAAAATGATTAAAGTTATATTATTTGATGTGACCATTTTATTTTTCTTTTAAGTTTTTTGATGTGTAAGTGTGTGCCTAAACTTTGTACCCAAACATTTGTGCCTATGTAAGACTACCTCTAAAAAAAGTGAGTGTCATGATTTCATGAAATAATAAATACTTCAAAATATCCATGCAAAAGTCGAGAGATATGTGGATGATGATTCATAAAGTGCATCCTCAAAGCTAATAAATTTCAAGCTTACATCACACACTAAACTTTTAACATAACCATTCAAAATACATAAATTAAATTATCAATTATAAAAAAAAAGTAAATTATAAATTAGGTAACTTCTCGGCCTAAGTCTCTTCTTGATCTTGACCACTTGATTTTTCATACAATTGTATCTCCTCTACTTCGGGTATATCTACTTTTCAACCAAGTATTCTAATCTTATTTTTAGGTAAAATTATTTTTAGATATTTTTTTTTAATTCTTTAAGGGGCCGGCCCAAAAGCCCGCGGGGCCAGCCCATGATGGCCAATTAAAAAAATAGGTCCGGGGGCCTAGCCCAATAATATTTTTTGGGAAGTCCAGCCCAGCCCGTATAAAACTATAGGGCTACTGGGCCGACCCGATAGCCCGGCCCATTTTTACAGCTCTATATAGTATATGTACAATGAAATTTCATTTTTTTTTTCTCAACTTCAATAACTACTACTATATATTTTTCATTTTTGCTTCTTGGCATTGTAGGTTCTTAGAGAAAATAATTTTAAACAAACAATAGCTAGTGTGAAGATAGAAGATGGAGAAGAGATAACATATGAGAAAGCCACAACTATATTGAGAAGGGGGGCACATCACCTAGCAGCATTGCAAACCAGTGATGGCCATTGGCCTGCTCAAATTGCTGGTCCTCTGTTTTACATTCCTCCTTTAGTGAGTAGTACTTAACTTTTTTTTTTCCGATTAGATAGAAACGAACAAGAGTTATCTCCGGACCAAAATGTAAATATTAGAAAGTTATCTAGTAATATAAATAGAAGTTAACTAAGAACTCCGGTCTTATGCAATATCTGTATCAACTGAGCACGGAGACAAAAGTTAACTACTTCCACCATATATATTAATACTTATTATTCTCTACTTACCCTTTTTTACATTTTTTTTTCCATAATCCTTTCATTCACATAGACCAAGTTCTCATGAGGAGTGACTTAAAAAATATAACTATTTACCAACAATAATTTTGTACAAGAGGTAAGGGATTTAAACTCAATAAGCAAATGATTTGTGGTTTGATCTTTGAATCTTGTGTATAAAGAATCTTCTGTTGGCTCTCCGATGAAAAATTGTCATCGCTAAAAATTCATGTTTAATAAAGTGGATGAAACACTAATTACAGGTTTTTTGTGTGTACATTACGGGACATCTTGATTCGGTATTTTCAAAAGAGCATCGTAAAGAGATTCTTCGTTACATATACTATCATCAGGTAGAATACATACACTTTCTTATCATTCAATTTTAACACACATTTAAGGATGATGCGCAAAACTATACTATTGCTTGTTTTTCTTAATTAATTAACCATAAAAATTGAGATTCGTTCATGTCGTGGTTTGATTTGAAGAATGAAGACGGAGGGTGGGGTTTACACATTGAAGGTCATAGCACCATGTTTTGTACTGCATTCAACTATATATGTATACGAATTCTTGGAGAAGGGCCGGATGGAGGTCAAGACAATGCTTGTGCTAGAGCAAGAAGCTGGATTCGTGATCATGGCGGTGTAACACATATACCTTCATGGGGAAAAACTTGGCTTTCAGTACGGTTTTAATTAGTTTTTAAAGTTTAGAATTTTATATTACTACCTCCGTCCGTATAAGAGACAAATCAGTCAACAAAAATGATGTATTTGGTCAAAATTTTGAATCAGATACATCAACTTTTGTTGACACATTTATCTCTTATATTTAAGACCGGAGACCCAGAAACTAACAAATAAGGGTGCATTCTATACTTATAGATACTTGGTGTATTTGATTGGTGTGGATGCAACCCAATGCCCCCTGAGTTTTGGATCCTTCCTTCATTTCTTCCTATCCATCCAGGTTCAGTAAATTGATTATGTTTTGTTAATCTTTTTTGAACACTAATCTACAAACATGCATGCAATGAATAAACATTACTTGAGAGTTTACTCTATCTCATAATTTTCACATTAATTAATTGTAGCTAAAATGTGGTGTTATTGTCGATTGACATACATGCCTATGTCTTACTTGTATGGGAAGAGGTTTGTGGCTCCAACCACACCACTTATCTTACAGTTGAGAGAAGAACTCTATACTGAATCTTATGAAAATATTAATTGGACGAAAGCACGTCACCTATGTGCTAAGGTGAGAGTCGTCATTGTTTTTCGCTTGCCTTTTGATTCATATAATTAAAAGAGGGAATCGATAAATGATCCATTTTATGTCATCTTGCACAGGAAGATCTTTAGTATCCTCATCCTTTGATACAAGATCTAATATGGGATAGCATATACATATTCACCGAGCCACTTCTGACTCGTTGGCCTTTCAACAAATTGGTTAGAGAAAAAGCCCTTCAAGTAACAATGAAACATATACACTACGAGGATGAGAATAGTCGATACATAACCATGGGGTCTGTCGAAAAGGTAAGTATCATAACAGTTAAGCATATTGATTATTTGGCATTTTAGTTTTCCATCAGAAGAAAATGGAATCAATTCAAATATGTTATCAGGCTTTATGTATGCTTGCTTGTTGGGTGGAAGATCCAAATGGAGATGCTTTCAAGAAGCATCTTGCAAGAGTCCCAGATTACTTGTGGATTTCGGAAGATGGAATGACCATGCAGGTACGTATATGAATTCATCATATTTCAATGTACTAATCGGATACATTCGATAAATAATTTTGATGTCAATACAAACGATGCAGAGTTTCGGTAGCCAAGAATGGGATGCTGGTTTTGCTGTTCAAGCTCTGCTTGCCACTAACCTAATTGAGGAAATTGGTCCCGCACTTGCAAAAGGGCACGATTTCATCAAGAAATCTCAGGTATATATGCTTAATATTGATGTCAAATTATGGATATTATACTCCGAAATGAATCAAGTAATGAAAACTAAGTAAATGATTACTTCCTAGTTATTACTAAGCTAACAAATATTAATAATAACTATTATAGAGACCATTAGAGAACATTATAGGCTACTTAGTAGGACCTTTGAACAATATCTCTGCTAACTTTATCTTGCAATGTAATGAATTAATACTTTCATTTCACAGGTTAGGGACAACCCTTTTGGAGATTTTAAGAGTATGCATCGTCATATTTCTAAAGGCTCGTGGACCTTCTCCGATCAAGATCATGGATGGGGAGCTTCCGATTGTACCGCAGATGGTTTGAAGGTAACTTAGAATATAAGCTAGCTATGAACAACTTAATTTGTCAACAAACTTCTTCTAAATACCAAGAAATTAAATATACAAATCTTTGGTGTTTCAGTGTTGTCTACTTTTATCAATGTTGCCTTCGGAGATTGTGGGGGAAAAGATGGAACCAGAAAGGTTATATGATTCGGTCAATTTCTTATTGTCTTTACAGGAAAGTACTATTTGTTGGGGATAACACCCACAAAGATGAACAACAAAAGAAAACACTAACACTAAGAAAGAATAGAGAGAACTATGAATTGAATTGAAGAGAATGAATTAAGGAAAAAGGTTATCTTTATTAATCACAAAAGCACCTATTTATAGGTGAATGTACAATAGAAGGGAGAGGTAGCTTATAAAACAAGCCAACTAACAATCCTATAACCTCTCTAACTAACTAACAGAAAATACAGATGTACATAACAAACTAATCTAACAAACAAAACAGAAAACATAACTGAACCAGAGGTTCAGAGCCTGAGAAGCATCAGAGGCTACGTTCGCTTGTTTCAGAAGCTGGGTGAGTACACTGCTTCAGAACCTGTTCCTTCAGAACCTGTGCCCTTCAGAAGCTAGGAGGGTCAGAGTCTGTTTGAGAGTCTCGTGGCCATCAGAAGCTGTTTGCTTCAGAAGCTATTCTCGTCAGAAGCTTGAATTACAAAACTAACACTATTAACCAATCTCCTGTTAATTAACTAATTATCGACCTTTCAACATACTTTATCAACGGAAACATGCGGATTGTACAAATTACTCCAATCATTTACTTTTTTCTTTTATTATTGCAGAGTAAAAATGGCGGTGTTACATCGTGGGAGCCAGCAGGAGCTCAAAAATGGTTAGAAGTAAGTATTGTATTAATATGTTCAATTTCATTTATGAAAGTTATTCATTAGTTAGTAAATTAACAAGCTTGGCTATTTATTTGTAGGTCCTGAATCCGACGGAATTTTTTGCGGACATTGTAATTGAATATGAGTATGTTGAATGCACTGCACCAGCAATTCAAGCTTTAGTTATGTTCATGGAGCTATATCCTGAGCATAGAAAGAAAGAGATAGAGAATTTCATTCGCCAAACTATAAAGCATTTTTTCCTTCTTAATATAACATACACTTAGCTGATTTGGACAACACAAATTTGTGGGACTACTTCGTATAACAACCACAAACATTTTAAGATTGCTATCATTATTGACTTGAGCATTTGATAGCCGTTCGTAACTGACTAGGTACATTTGAGAGAGAAACATGCATCATGAAAACTGTAGTAGTAATTTTCGTACACTAATCACAAGTGTCATTTAACATGGGAAAGTTATATACTTTTCCACCATGCACAAGTTGATTTTGACCATTTGATCATCTAGAGAGCACACTTTTATTGTGGTCACTCAAACACTTGATTCTTTTTTAAACTAGCTATCTTCCACCATCAATCTCTCTCTCCATAAACCCACTCATCAGCAACAACACAAAGCTTTAACATTTTGTGCTGTAAATTTTTTTCTCTATTAATGCCAAAAACACAGCTTTATTTTTATAAACAAACTGACCAATGTTTTAAAAAATAAATAGTGACTGAGTCAACTCGCCCACCAACTCACTAAACTTCCGTGGCAACTCACTGAGTCAACTCGCTCGAAACATGTTCTGCAACAACAACAACTACCTAACATCATGCTTGAGTCAACTCGCCCACCAACTCACTGCTTCTCTCCTCCCAGTAATCATTTTTGTCCTCCTCCACAAAAGGCAAGAACCACTGCTTGTTGCAAATCAACAAGGTTTGGTACTAAAATTGGATTCTGAGTTGCCAGGAAGTACGAATATTGGTGAGAAAAAGTGATCGATTATTTCGCAAGTGCACGAAGTATCGCAAGTAATAATAAAATCGATCCCACAAGGATTGAGATTATTCAACAATGGCGAATTGACTTAACTAGTAGTAAATGTAAAATTAAAGACATAGGGGAGAGTTTTAGCATTCAAATTTGTGAAAATGAAACTTTGGAATTTTATCAAACGGTTGGCGGGCGATTGGATTTTGTTCCGATTCATTGCATTCCACTATGATACTAGTTGATTGATTCCTAAACATGGTTCATTCAATCACTATGACAATTTAACATAACAATTGCACCCACTCTCATGGTCATACAATTCACTACATCATACTAAAATCCCCTAATCTCTTAGGTCAATTGCATAGCATAACATAAGCAAATTAAGTGTGTTAAATCCTTAGTCTCAACCTTTAATTCTCTATCTCTAGACTAATTACAAGGTTGCATCCATTAATCTAGTTCCAATTCACACAATTAATCTCTTAACAAGCATGAATTAATCATCATCACATACATTCATCAATGGATATGAAGCAATAAACACAAAATTAATGGAATAGTAATTGAATTAACCACAAAGAAATCAACACATAACTAGCATATGATTCATAGTTTCATACAATTATTCATCACAAAATCCAATCTAAAAACTTAGTTCATCATAGCTACAAGAGGTGAAAGGAAACTAGAATTGAAATACATGATAGTTGGAAGAAGAATTGGATGAGGAGAGATCTTCAATCTTGTTTCCAAGCCTTCAAATCTTGTTTCTCCATCATGATTCTCTTGATTTCAAGCTCCAAAATGATGCTCCAAGACCCTTTTTCCTTTCAATTTCGTCCCCCCCTTCAAATGGGTCAAATGTTTCTTTTATAGTGTAAAAAATGGGTCAAAAACTAGTCACATGCTGCCATTTTCGCCTCCCTGTTCGCTTGGCTTTAGCTTGGGCGAAATTGGAAAAACAGCCCACTAAAAGACGAAAAAACAGCATTTTCAGCATTTCTTCCTTTTCAAACTACCTTTCATTCTATGTCTTTTTCACCTCAAATATGATCAAAATCACTTGAAAACATCTCTAAAACACAATTGAAATGATCTTTAAAATGTAGAAATGACAAGAGTCATCACAACCCCAAACTTATCTCGTTCCTTGTCCTCAAGGAACACGTTTATCAAACGAAAAACCACAAAAATTTGACAACCTTCTTAAATCACTTCAACACACAATTCATTTGATCTTTTCATCAAACACTTCAATTGATCAAGCCTTTCATGCAACATCTTCCTACAATGCCTTCAATTCACACAACTACGGAAGCATTCACAATATTAATTTGATAAACAATGATCACTTCACACCACTCACCTTCACTCATTTATATAGTAGGCTAATCACTCAATCAACACATACCTAACTCTTCTACCATAAGCTTGCAAGCACTCTAAAAATAAATCAAATAGCATATGAAACACACACATTAGAGGACTTTCAAGGTTATAATGGGGCTTAAGGTAAGGTGGATGTTTTTGGGAAGTGAGTTAAAAACTTGGAGTTAAGAACAAACTTTTCACACAATTTTCAACACAAACTTCCATTTTTCAAGGCTATACTAAAAAGCATTTCATTTTCCTAAATATCAACAATCATACAATCACAAACCATTTTTTTTTTTCAAACTTTTCAAAGATTTTCTTTTCTTTTCACAATCTTTTTGAAGAAGTCAATATTTTTCACATTTTCAATTTTTAGACTTCTTACTATTTCACAACTTTTTTTTTCTTTCTTTTTCACTTTCAACCTTTTCTTTTTCATTCTTTTTCAACACTTTTCATAACATATATTGCTCTAGTATACCCACCCCAAACTTAATTTGTTGCTAGTTCCAAAAGCAACCTCAAACTTATGCATTTGCCATAAGAACAAACAAAAACAATCAACTTAACTCCAAGAAACAATTTTTTTAGAAAAAACAAGGGTTAAGAAGACAATCAACCAAGAAAAATTTATCTTTACGGCTCAAAAGTGGGTTAGCAAGGATATGTCATGAAAGGTAGGCTACAAAGGCTCAAGGTACCAACAAACTTGCCTCGTGTGCTAATCAATGCTACTCAATAAATCTAGAGAATAAAAGCAAGTTCTAGAGTCGAGAGAGGTAGTGGACTCACATATTCAAGCAAATAGAGTGTATAGGCTCAAATCCTCACGGTTTAAAGGCTCAGATCATTAGATCATCAAATACGTGAATGTCCCCTAGCTTGTGCTTCAATCCATACATCGCAAAAATCCGTTGCACTTCAAGCATCACAAATCCATGCCTAAGGTCAAAACCAAACAAACCATATATCAAAGAAATTCAAAAATGATATCAAAACTTTGAAATCTTCCAAAAGATAAATGTGTGCCTAAACAACAATTAACAAGACAAATTTAAGAATCATGCAACATTCAAGATCATTCAACTTATTGAAGACAAGAGGGATAAAAATAATAAACCCATGGGTTGCCTCCCATGAAGCGCTTGTTGTTGACGTCTCAAGCTTGACGCATCATCACCATGTTAGGGAGGCATAAATGATAGGAAGAACACATCATCCTTCTTCTTCCTCTTGTTTGGTAAGAATTCCATGAACTTCGCATAGAGAATCAAGTGCCCCCATGCTCCAACAAATAAGCTCATGGAATGAGTACTCTCCAACCTTGAAGAAGGTTGATGTTTCTTTGGCAAATGATCTTTCTCTTCTAGCTCCATTAGTTGAGACTCAAGTGTCACATAGAGATCGTCATGGTTAACTCTTCTAATACCGTTCTTCTTGGGCTTCAAAATTTCTTCTTCTACCCAAATAACATGACGTTTGATCCTCATCTCAACCAATTTCTCACACTCACTTGCCTTTGTAACAAGATTACCACATTCGACTTCAAATCCACCAAATGAACCTTGATGGAGCTTCAAAAATTCATTCAAGAACTTGATGAGTTGAAAGTTGTAATTGATGTTGATCACTTCATGCTCTTCCTCAATGTAAGGCTTCTCACAATAGTTGGTGTGATGACCATATCTCACCTTTAATCGTTGAAGCTCTTCATTTACCCATCTTTGCTCATAAGCTAGTAGACAAAGTTGATAACGAATAATAGCAATTTCTTCGGAATCAATCAATCTATTTTCAATCCAATTCATTGCTACAACACTTTGAGAAAATAGTTAATAGCACAAGCACAATGAAGAACACATAATGAGAACAATTTTTTTTTTCTTTTCTAAAAAAAAATTGAAGATAACAAATAACAAAGAAAAACCTAAGTAAAAGCTAAAACTACAAATAAAAAACTGCACAAAAAGTAAACAAATAAAATCCTAAGCAAGCCAATTGCCTTGTTGAAATGAATCAACAATCCCCGGCAACGGCGCCAAAAACTTGATGGATTATTTCGCAAGTGCACGAAGTATCGCAAGTAATAATAAAATCGATCCCATAAGGATTGAGATTATTCAACAATGGCGAATTGACTTAACTAGTAGTAAATGTAAAATTAAAGACATAGGGGAGAGTTTTAGCATTCAAATTTGTGAAAATGAAACTTTGGAATTTTATCAAACGGTTGGCGGGCGATTGGATTTTGTTCCGATTCATTGCATTCCACTATGATACTAGTTGATTGATTCCTAAACATGGTTCATTCAATCACTATGACAATTTAACATAACAATTGCACCCACTCTCATGGTCATACAATTCACTACATCATACTAAAATCCCCTAATCTCTTAGGTCAATTGCATAGCATAACATAAGCAAATTAAGTGTGTTAAATCCTTAGTCTCAACCTTTAATTCTCTATCTCTAGACTAATTACAAGGTTGCATCCATTAATCTAGTTCCAATTCACACAATTAATCTCTTAACAAGCATGAATTAATCATCATCACATACATTCATCAATGGATATGAAGCAATAAACACAAAATTAATGGAATAGTAATTGAATTAACCACAAAGAAATCAACACATAACTAGCATATGATTCATAGTTTCATACAATTATTCATCACAAAATCCAATCTAAAAACTTAGTTCATCATAGCTACAAGAGGTGAAAGGAAACTAGAATTGAAATACATGATAGTTGGAAGAAGAATTGGATGAGGAGAGATCTTCAATCTTGTTTCCAAGCCTTCAAATCTTGTTTCTCCATCATGATTCTCTTGATTTCAAGCTCCAAAATGATGCTCCAAGACCCTTTTTCCTTTCAATTTCGTCCCCCCCTTCAAATGGGTCAAATGTTTCTTTTATAGTGTAAAAAATGGGTCAAAAACTAGTCACATGCTGCCATTTTCGCCTCCCTGTTCGCTTGGCTTTAGCTTGGGCGAAATTGGAAAAACAGCCCACTAAAAGACGAAAAAACAGCATTTTCAGCATTTCTTCCTTTTCAAACTACCTTTCATTCTATGTCTTTTTCACCTCAAATATGATCAAAATCACTTGAAAACATCTCTAAAACACAATTGAAATGATCTTTAAAATGTAGAAATGACAAGAGTCATCAAAAAGATCCAAAAGTAGAGATGTTGGAAAGAAGACGATGAAGTTCTTCATCATAAATTGTAATTTTATTTTTATTTGAGATTTTTTTTTATTTTAATTTCACAAAAGAAGGCCTTAGATGAAGACATTTAATATGCTTCAAAAAAAATGAAGACATTTAATAGTCACTATTATTTTTTAAAAAATTGGTCAGTTTGTTTTTATAAAAATAAAGCTGTGTGTTTTTGTATTAATTGAGAGAAAATTTTACAGCACAAAATGTTAAGCATTGTGTTATTGTGTTGTTGCTCATGTGGGTGAGTGAGTTTATGGAGAGAGAGAATGATGGTTGAAGATGGTTTAAAAAAGAATTTAGTGTTTGAGTGACCACAATAAAAATGTGCTTCCTAGATGATCAAATGGTCAAAAGAAAATTGTGTATGGTGGGAAAGTATATAATATAACTTTCCCATGTTAAATGTCACCCTAATCACATGGTAGTATGGTACTACTCTGTTTGCATGAAAACTGTAGTAGTAATTTTCGTACACTATTTATATGAATGATTTGAAGTTTAAATTTTGAATATTTTATTTATTCATCTAATTATTATAGGTAGAATTCTAGCCACATATAGATTATCTGAAGAAAAAATAAAGTACATAAAATATAAAGGCAAAATTATACAGGTTTTTTAATTTTTTTTTTAAAATATTTTTGTCTTTTATATTTTATTGGTAACACTTTGGTCCTTTATTTTATTTATTTGTAATACTTTGGTCCTTTATTTTTTATTTGTAACACTTTGATCCTTTATCTTCTATAACATTCACATATAAACCCATTTTTTCATATTTTTTATTATTAAAAAATATTGAATTTTATTTTTTAAAAAATATTTTTATTAAAATTAAATAAAACTCATAATTTTGATGAATATGTTCATCATCTTCATCAATTCTTTCATATTTTTATTTTCTTTAAAGGACCAAAATGTTACAAATAAAAGATAAATAATTAAAATGTTAAAAAAAAAAACACCTGTAATTTTGCCAAATATAAAATTATAAGAAGATATTGTTTGCCTGGTCAGAAAAAGAAGATATTGTTTGATATAAAAAAGCTTCTACACGTGATACACAAGACTAAGACTTAACTCTAAATATAGGAAGAATATAAGGAAATGGACCAATCTTTTCATGTGTGTAATTCTAAAATGAACCAAGGAAATGAAAGGAAAAGAAAAAGAGATACTATATTGCAAGGATAAATCTAATAGTTAAAAATTTTGGTCCATTATGGACCAATAGTTCCATGGTTCATTTTGATACAAAATATATATGTAGGGTAAATGTAGCTTTCAATAATTAAAGAGTAAATAAGATTTTACCCCTGCAAAGTAGACGTATTTTGTTTTACTTCATGTAAAAATTTTCCTTAGGATTCCCCCATTGCAATCTAGAGATTCTTTGCATTTATCCTCTGAGTGCACAACATGTCATCTGACTGAGAAGAATCTCCACGTGGTATGTCCACATGGAATTTTTTTAATTTTTATTTAATTTTAAAAGCCACGTCGGTTAAAAAATATTTTTTTAGTTTTTCTTTTTAAAAATATTATAATTTTATAAAAAAAATTAAAAATATGTTTATATAAATTTTATTAAAATAAAAAATAATGGTTAAATCAGAATTTTTTTATTTTTTATAAAAAATTTAAAAAATATTCAAATTTGTTTTAATTTTTTCAAAAAAAAAATTAAAAACATTTTTTTTAAAAAAAATTGACGAGACAATAAAAAAATTAAAACTTAAAAATTTATTAAATTATTTTTAAATTTATTATTAAAAATAAAATAAAAAATAATCTTTAGATTACAAGAGGGAATCCTAAAGATTTTTTTTGCAGAGGATAAAACAAAACACGTCTACTTTGCAGAGATTAAATGCATATTTACCCATAATTAAAGGACCAAGATAAGCAGGGAGTGGGCTTCACGTGTGGAGCTTGAGACAATTTATTGATATATATATATATATATATATATATATATATTTCTAAGCAAGTAGTGTTGGTGTAGAAAGCTCTTGCTATAATTTGGAGTTAAGGCTTGCAATTGCATAGTAATATGTGGAGGCTGAAGATAGCAGATGGTGGGAATGATCCATACATATTTAGCACAAATAACTTTGTAGGGAGACAAATATGGGAGTATGATCCAAATGCAGGCACTCTAGAGGAGAGGGCTCAGGTTGAAGAAGCTCGTCGCAATTTCTATAACAATCGCTTCAAGGTCAAGACATGTGGTGACCTTCTTTGGCGTTTTCAGGTATGTACATTTTTTTTTCTTTCATGGAGATACCTCGCAAGTTCTTTTTAGAAATTATGAATATTATAATTTAGAATTTAGATATATCAATTTTATAATAAATCAAAAATATAATTTTTTATATATATAATATTAGAGAAATATAAATATTGCGTATTAAATTACCTTTGGTGTTTAAGTATATTTACAATTGATTTTTCATATTCGAAGGTAAAATAATAGATTAATGAACCAAGAGATATTGAGATTAAGTGGTTAATGAAATTCCTCTAGAACAAATTGTTTGGAAAAAGTCCAATTCAATTCCTAGTAGGAACAATTCTTGGTCAGACATTAATTAACTCGTATCCAACTTTAAATTATCGGACCCTATTCTACGGAAACTAGAGGATTAATAATAAAAACAAGTAGTAGTATTAATTATAATTATGTTTGGATAAAAGATAATAAATTAAACTAATAACTTGAAAATGAGCTTATATTAAGCGACATGTTTTTTTCTTTCATAGATGATTAAAGAATGGCATGGGGAGAGTATATATGTGCAATATGAAATTAATTTCATTTTTCTATTCAATAACTATTATATATTTTTCATTTTTTCTTCTTGGCATTGTAGGTTCTTAGAGAAAATAATTTTAAACAAACAATAGCTGCTGTGAAAATAGAAGATGGAGAAGAGATAACATATGAGAAAGCCACAACGGTATTGAGAAGGGGAACACACCACCTAGTAGCATTGCAAACCAGTGATGGCCATTGGCCTGCTCAAATTGCTGGTCCTATGTTTTTCACTCCTCCTTTGGTGAGTAGTACTAGTAACTTAAAGAGACCAAAAATGACTTAAAGGAACAAAAGTATAATTTACCATAAAAGCAACTATGAATATAATTATTTAACAATCCTTTTAATTTTGTTCTTTCAAATGGTTATAGGCAACACTTTTAATGCGTTCTTTTTAATAATAATTATAGGCAACAATATTGATATGTTCTTTTAATAATCATAGGCAACAATATTAACATATTCTTTTTAATAGTTAAAAGCAACAATATTAATTTGTTCTTTTATAGTTATAGGCAACGGTTTTATTGTTGTTTTTGTCTATCTGCAATAAAACCGTTGTCAAAGGCTAAGGCAACGCCTGAGACTACAACGGTGGAAAAACCATTGTTAAAAGCAAAGGCAACGGTTTTCAGACGTTGTTATAAATCAAATATGTTGTAGTGTATCCTATCTTTCAAAGGATTGTCTCCTTCTCCCTTCCTCCATAAATTATTTCTATCTCTCTCTAAATTTTAGAGAGATGAACAAGAGAGAGAAATGATAAAAAAAATCAGGAGAGAGAGTGAGATGATCAAGAGAGAGATAGACACAATTTGTTGAAGGAGAGAGATGGAGAGTATAAGTTGAAGGAGAGGATCCCATTTCCATGCATAAAGGATAACTTAGAAAATACAATTATTTATCAATAATTAATTAATTTGATTAAGAATTTGAGCCTACCTTGTGTGTTTAATAAGTTCTCCGATAAAGATTAATCACCACTAAATTGAATTGAAAGGAGAGAACTCATTCCACAACATGAAAACTTCTTACCTATAATATGGTAAGAAAATACAATTTTTTTTATTACTTTTATATTTTTTTGAAGTTACGACAAATTAATTCATGCATCATGAATAACAGTATCCTTATCCTTAACATTAAAAGCTGATAATACCCATTGTAATCCTTTTTACTGTTAGATGTTACATTAAAGCCGATAAGACCCATGCATGGTATGGGTCAGATATCTATTAAATATAAGGCATAAATGCAGTTTTACCCCTCCTATTTTAATTGAATCGAATTTTACCCCCTATTTTAAAATTTGGAATTTTAACTCTCCTATTTTGTAATTTTTTGAATTTTACCCCCTATATAATATTTGACTGATATTTGCTTATGGCACTTTTGCTAGACTAATCTTATATCATAAGTACCAATGCTGGTATAAAATAGCTTCATACATGTTCATAAACTTCCAATTTCAATAAGCTTTTCATAATAATAATAATTTATGAAAAAAAAACAACTTACAACTTATACAATAACTTTTTTTTTAGTAGAGTGGAGATGACAATTTGTGGTTTTGTGCTGCGGCTATGGTGTTTTTTTTTCTTCTGTGGTGTGCCTCTTTGTTGCTTCTGTCTGTTATATATTTATGCTACCGCTGTCCTCCCACTTTGGCATGTAGCTATGCTATTTCAGATTTTTATTTTTGTGGAGTTATGTAATTTAATCTCCATTTTTTGGTGGTTTCTGTTGTGTATTATGTAAACTATTTAGCCTCTTACTAAGAGTGCTTTTTTATAATAGAAGGGTAAAACTGCATTTGACTCTATTAACTTGTATTCCAATGAAAACTAAATTGTAGGTGGCATTAGATTAAATAAGGGACCCTCAATTGGTCAAAACAAAGACTAAATCATTCGTTATAGAGTTAGCCACAAATTGACCGTCACTCCCAAAATTGACTTAAACATAATCACTTTCCACACCGCAATCTGGAGAGCAACAAGAAAGGCTGAAGTCTCACAAAAACAAATGCCTATATGTCAAAGCACCAGTTAGCTGAGAAAAAAACATAATCAACATTACACTTTAGCCAACAACTACTTAATTTCACCCAAAAGATACCGTAAGTCAAAGCAGAGGTTCTTCAAGAGCCATATTGCATCAAGGCAAAAGCTAACATGTGCCCTTAAGGGCACATGATAAACAACTAAATAAAGAAATATTCTCCTCAAAACTTGTGCATTTAACTTTATAAAAGTCAATTCATTGCATTTTTCAATGGAATAATTCTACTTTAAGGTTCTTTAACATGTGCCCTTAGGGCACATATTAGCATGACCCTTGCATCAATTGTAGACGTATGGTGTCCAGTGCAAGTAAACAAGTTTTAGCAATGTCGGCTTCTTTGAGTACTTTTATTTTTTGAAGTTGATATATATACCAAATTAGCTATAAAACTTCCTCTTCTAAGTGTTAAATTGCTTGTCAATTACTTTTGACAATTTGATTTGTATCTTCAAATTCATGTTTAATTTCAGATTTTTTGTGTATACATTACGGGACATCTTGATTCGATATTCCCAGAAAAGCATCGCAAAGAGATTCTTCGTTACATATATTGTCATCAGGTACATACACTTCATAATCATTATGTTTCAACACGCATGAGCATGATGCAAAAAACTATAATATTTGCTTCTTTAATTAATTAACCATGAAATTTAAGATTCTTTCATGTTGTGATTTAATTTGAAGAATGAAGATGGAGGGTGGGGTCTAAACATTGAAGGTCACAGCACCATGTTTGGTACTGTACTCAACTATATATGTATTCGAATTCTTGGAGAAGGGCCTGATGGAGGTCAAGAAAATGCTTGTGCTAGAGCAAGAAGCTGGATTCGTGATCACGGCGGTGTAACACATATACCTTCATGGGGGAAAACTTGGCTTTCAGTACGTTTTTGTTTTTTTAAATAGGGTTTAAGATTTAGAGTTTTATATTATTATCGCAGTTCATATAAGAAACAAATGAGTCAACAAATATTGATGCATTTGGTCATAATTTTGAACCAAACAGATACATCAATTTTTGTTTGACCCATTTATCTCTTATATTTAGGAACGAAGATTCGTAAACTAATATACAAGTGTGTATCTTGTGCCTATAGATACTTGGTGTATTTGATTGGTGTGGATGCAACCCTATGCCCCCTGAGTTTTGGATCCTTCCTTCATTTCTTCCTATGCATCCAGGTTCAGTTAATTGATTATGTTTTCATATGCATGTTAAATGAATAAACATTAACTTTCACTTTAATTGATTGTAGCTAAAATGTGGTGTTATTGTCGAATGGTATACATGCCTATGTCGTATTTGTATGGGAAGAGGTTTGTGGCTCCAATCACACCACTCATCTTACAGCTGAGAGAAGAGCTCTATACTGATGAACCTTATGAAAACATTAATTGGACGAAAGTGTGTCACCTATGCGCTAAGGTGAGAGTCATCATTGTGTTTAATTGAAAACATACATAGGAGGGATCGATAATGATCCATTTTATGTCGTCTCGCGCAGGAAGATCTTTATTATCCTCATCCTTTAATACAAGATCTGATATGGGATAGCTATATTAACCGAGCCACTTCTGACTCGTTGGCCTTTCAACAAGTTGGTAAGAGAAAAAGCCCTTCAAGTAACAATGAAGCATATTCACTACGAGGATGAGAATAGTCGATACATTACTATGGGGGCTGTCGAAAAGGTAAATATCATAAAAGTTAAGCATATTGATCATTATTTAGCATTTTAGTTTTCCATTAAACAAAAGGGACAATTCAAATATGTTATTAGGCTTTATGTATGCTTGCTTGTTGGGTGGAAGATCCAAATGGAGATGCTTTCAAGAAGCATCTTGCAAGGGTTCCAGATTACTTGTGGGTTTCAGAAGATGGAATGACCATGCAGGTATTTATATGAATTCATCGTTTTTCAGTGTACTAATCGGATACATTCAATAAATAATTTTCATGTCAAAACAAACAATGCAGAGTTTTGGTAGCCAAGAATGGGATGCCGGTTTTGCTGTTCAAGCTTTGCTTGCCACAAACCTAATTGAGGAAATTGGTCCTGCACTTGCGAAAGGTCACGATTTCATCAAGAAATCTCAGGTATATATGCTTAATATTGATGTCATAATCACAATTCTCCTTCCTTCAAGTTATGAAAATCATACTCCCAATTGAATCAAGTTTTTACTAGGTCCCATTTGTAATATTTCTTCAGGGCCTCCAAATAGTCGGGGACAACCCTGTTTATCTTGCAATGAAATTGATACTTTCACTTTACAGGTTAGGGATAACCCTTCTGGAGATTTTAAGAGTATGCATCGTCATATTTCTAAAGGCGCGTGGACTTTCTCAGATCAAGATCATGGATGGCAACTTTCTGATTGCACCTCAGATGGTTTAAAGGTAACTAACAATATAGGCTAGCTTTTAACAACTTAATTTGTTAACATCCTTCTTATCAATCCAACAAATGTAAAACTCTTTGGTGTTTCAGTGTTGTCTACTTTTATCAATGTTGCCTCCGGAGATTGTCGGGGAAAAGATGGAACCAGAAAGATTATACGATTCAGTCAATCTCGTGTTGTCTTTGCAGGAAAGTACTATTAAGTTTATTGCGATATACTTTTAATTAATTGACCTTCCAACATACTTGATCAAGGAAAACACGTCGGTTGTGCAAATGACTTTAATCTTTTTCTTTGTTCTTTCATTATTGCAGAGTAAAAATGGTGGTGTCACAGCTTGGGAGTCGGCAAGAGGCCAAAAATGGTTGGAAGTAAGGATTGTATTATTAATGTACACTTTCATTGATTAAATTCAATTTTTAGTTACTAAGGAAATTAATTAGATTTGTTATTTATTTGCAGGTCCTGAATCCGACAGAATTTTTTGCGGACATTGTAGTTGAATATGAGTATGTTGAGTGCACCGGAGCAGCAATTCAAGCTTTAGTTATGTTCCAGAAGCTATATCCAAAGCATAGGACAAAAGAGATAGAGAATTTCATTCCAAATGCAGTTAGATTCCTCGAAGAAACACAAACCGTCGATGGTTCGTGGTATGGAAGCTGGGGAATTTGCTTCATTTATGGCTCTTGGTTCGCTCTTGGCGGTTTAGCAGCTGCTGGCAAGACTTACACCAATTGCGCTGCTATTCGCAAGGCTGTTAAATTTCTTCTCACAATACAAAGAGAGGATGGTGGATGGAGAGAAAACTATCTCTCAAGCTCAAAAAAGGTTCATATTTGAGTAATTATTACTAATCATTCGCCACCTTCAACAAGAATAATTGACAATTTTAATGTTTTCTTGCTAAATACTAACAATTATGCAGATATATGTACCTCTTGAAGGAAGTCAGTCAAATGTTGTACAGACTGCATGGGCACTTATGGGTTTAATTCATGCTGGCCAGGTTTGCTGCTCTTAATGAATTAAGGGTCTGTTTGGATTAACAGTTTATTTGAAGCTTATAGAACAAGATAAATTATTTTTATATATATATTATGAACTATATTGGATAACTTATGAAAATAAGTTGAAACTAACTTATAAATATTGTCCTAAGCTGTTTTCATAAGATATTCTAAACAATGTCACAAAACTTATGTCAGTAGATAAACTCAAATAAGTCAATCCAAACAAGTCCTAATGGTCAAAATACTTATTATGACCATGACAACAAATGATTCTTATTAAAAGTGCTTTCTAATTCTTATATATAGGCAGAGAGAGACCATACTCCTCTTCACCGTGCTGCAAAATTGCTCATCAATTCCCAGTTGGAAGATGGTGATTGGCCCCAACAGGTTCATATTACTCAATCCTTTCAAAATAATTATGAAGCACGGATACACTCTTCGGATTAGATGTGTCTCGGTGTCAGACACGCGACGGTGTCCGAAAACGACACGAGACGGATACATACGAATACACTTACATTGAATTATGTCATTTTCTCAAATTATTCGACGTGTCAGTGTCCGTGTCGGTCCGATATCTGTATCTATGTTCATGTTTCATAGCAAAATAATGAGCCACTTATTTATGCAATTAGCTCACAATATCATAATTGATTATACTTATTTAGTAATGAATGAATGTGTTCTTGGAAAACAAGTCATCAGCATTATATAATACAAATCAAATGTAAAACATAGTGGCCAGGTAATCTCTTTAATTAGACACTTATGTGTAGTGATTAATTTTCCATCTTTACCGTGAAATCAAAACTCCCAATTTGAAAAATATTTCAATTATTTTTAATTTATGAAAACGACATAAAATACCTATTTTAATTGCCTTTTTTCTTATCTTTTGCAGGAAATCACAGGATCATTCTTCAAAAATGGTTTGTTGCATTATGTAATGTATAGAAATATATTTCCATTGTGGGCTCTAGCTGAATATCGTAGAAGGGTTCCATTGCCTTCCACTTGTTAATAAAGATAGACACATGCTAACAAAATCACTCAAGTCAAGCCTATTGGCTACATATATCGATTAATTATTCTTTCATGTTGGATTATGTGTGTATAGATAGATGTGTTCTTCCACGTCTTTCTTTAAAAAGTGATGTCTAGTGTAGTACAATGTGTAAGTTGAACATTTATGTATATCTCATACAATGAAATTTTGAGTAAAAGAGAAATCTTATTAGTATTAATTTGGTTTAAGAGTGATGATAGTATCACTATAGTTCCCTTAAATTAAGAATAGTGTTAGTTTATATATGGAGAATGGTTTTAGTACCATATAAAAATGTCAAGGTATCATATTGAGGATGTATTTTTAGAACAGATTCTACCGTGCATGTGGTAGGACTTCGATACAGTTGTAGATGAGCTGTTTTATCCTAGGAACGACATGATTGATTGTCTGCTTGCATAATTTTAGACAGTGTCGCGAAACATTTTAAAAGAACAACCTAGTTTGTAACCAATCTCGGTAATCTCTTCGGTGGCTGAAAATTTATTTTTATCCGATTTAACTCCAATAACAAATGCTATGATTTGAATTTATGTCATTTTCTATGAAAATATTTAAATTATTTTTATTTTATGAAAATGACAAAAAGACCTATTTAAATTTGTTAGCGTGTATAAAAAGGTAAATGATTTTTTTAGTTTTATTATTTCCATCTCAAAATATTTAGAGTTCTGGTTAGGGATGTCAATTTGCATCTGTCAGTGGAGATTCCCGTGGGGATTGCCCTGTTCGGAGCTCCGGGAACAGAGACTTTTCCCCCGTGGAGACGAGGATGGAGGGAAAAACTCCCCCGCAGACACTTCGGAAGAGGTGGATTGAGAGAGATCGATGGAGAGAGGTCGATGGAGGGAAATGGATGGAGAGAGGTCGAAGGATGGAGAGGTGGATTGGGAGAGTTGGATGGAGAGAGGTGGATGGAGAGAGATCGGTTGAGAGAAGTTGATGGAGAGACATGTTGAATGGAGAGAGGTCGATGGAGATAAGTGGATGGATGGAGAGAGATGGATGGAGAGGTGGATTGAGAGAGTTGGATGGAGAGAGGTGGATTAAGGGAGTTGGATGGAGAGAGATGAATGACGAGAGGTCGATGGAGAGAAGTGCATGGAGAGAGTTGGATGAAGAGAGGTAGATGGATGAAGAGAGATGGATAAAGGGGTCGATGTCGATGGATGGAGAGAGATGGATGGAGAGAAGTGGATGGAGAGAAGTGGATGGAGAAAGGTGGATAGATAGGTGGATTGAGAGAGTTGGATGGAGAGAGGTGGATTGAGAGAATTGAATAGAGATAGATGGATGGAGAGATGAATGGAGAAAATTGGATGGAGAGAAGCAGATGGAGAGAGTTGGATGAAGAGAGGTGGATGGAGAGATATATAAGGAGAAAAGTTGATGGAGAAAGATCGATCAAGAGAGTTGATGGAGAGAGATATATGGATGTAGAGAAGTGGATGGAGAGAGATGGATATAGAGAAATGGACGGAGAGAGACCGATGGATTGAGAGAAGTGGATAGATGGATGGAGAGAGGTGAATGGAGAGAAATAGATGGAGAGAGGTGGATGGAAAGAGTTTGATGGAAAAAGATAGATGGACGGATAGAGATGGATGGATAGAAGTGGATGAAGATAGATCGATGGAGAGAGTAGATCATGCCAATCAAATACACCAAGTATCTATAGGTAGATCTGTAAAAACGGGCCGGACTATCAGACCGGTCCATTAGGCCTATAGTTTTACACGGGCCGGGCTTCAAAAAAATAATAATTGGGCCTTATCGGGCTGGCCCCCGGGCCCTCTTTTTCATGGGCCATTATGGGTTGGCCCCATGGGCTTTTGGACCGGCCCCTTAAAGAACTAAAATATATATATATATATATATATATATATATATATGTATATATATATTACTATATATAAAAAGGATACAAATTCTTGGGATGACTTTTTCATTATACCTATTTTACCCTTAAAAATAAACTACCAAAAAAAAACTAAATATTTGTATATGTTGAAAAATAACTTCCACCTAAAAATAGATTTTCAGTTTTTTTTAGTAAATAATTTTTTTTTTCTCTTAATAACTAAGCACAACTTCCACATAAAAGTATGTTTTCAGTTTTTTTTTATAGTAAAAAAATAATATATATTTTTTCTTTTTAATAACTAGCCACAACAAAAAAGGATGTTAAGTAGTTATCAATTAACTAAGTCCAATAAAAAATGAAATTAAGTAGTTATTTATATTTGCACAGTAGAGAATTTCGATCACATCAAATAAAAAAAAGAGAAAATCGATCACACGAACGGGCACGGAACGTGCCCGTTTGGCGGCTAGTATATATATATAATTTCTAAAAATAGTTTTAGTTAAAAATAAGGAATTTTAGTTACCATAAAATCTTTAGATAAAATAAGTAACAAAAGATGAGATTTGTTGGTTATGAGATAATTATTAAACCAAATTTGTTATGATTATCTTTATTTGAAAAAAAAAATAATAACTAATTTGTGTGTGATACATATGTAGTTTTATTGTCTATTGAATTTATTTTTTTAAAAAAATTTGTCAATTTTTTTTTTTTAAAAATGAATGTTTGTTGGGTCGGCCCATCGAGCCATGTAGGCCTTTGCTTATCGCGCCGGGCTAGGCAGGCCAGGCTTTGGGCCTTAACGGCCCAGCCCATTTATGCCCCTTTATTATATTTCTTGGCCCTCCGAACCGAGGCGGGCCAGGCCGGGCCGGCCCATTTGACAACTCTATCTATAGGTAAAGGATACAAACTTGGCCATTATAGTTTATGAATTTCTTTTGGTTTACAACGAAACTGAGGATCGAACCTACCACCTTTGGCATATAAAACCCTAAATAAAAAACTGTACTAAAAGCCAAGTTTTTCCCCATGAAGGTATATGTGTAACACCGCCGTGATCACGAATACATTTTCTTGCTCTAGCACAGGCATTGTCTTGACCTCCATTAGGCCCTTATCCAAGAATTCGCATACATATATAGTTGAGTGCAGTACAAAACATGGTGCTATGACCCTCTATGTGTAGCCCCCATCCTCAAATGAAAAAGAGCGATAATTATATAGTATATGTACCTGATGACAATATATATAACGAAAAATCTCTTTGCGATGCTCTTTTGGGAATACCGAATCAAGTTGGCCCATAATGTACACACAAAAAACCTACAATTAGGACTTTTTATTTCTTTGTTTATAAAGTTAAGTCTACTTTTAGCTTATTAAAATATGCAAGTACTACTCACCTAAGGAGGAGTGAAAAACAAAGGACCAGCAATTTGAGCAGGCCAATGGCCATCACTAGTTTGCAATGCTATAAGTGATGTGTGCCCCTTCTCAATGTCGTTGTGGCTTTCTCATATGTCATCTCTTCTCCATCTTCTATTTTCACAGCAGCTATTGTTTGTTTAAAATTATTTTCTCTAAGAACCTACAATGCCATGAAGCAAAAATGAAAAAGATATGTATCAAAGAGGTAGAACAATAGGTTGGCAACATCACTCACTAATAGCAGTCATCACTAACACCCATTGAAATGAAAAATAAATGCACACAAGCTCTAATATCACAAGGGAAAAGGGATACTCCCTCCGTTCATATTTATAAGAGCTAATTTTACACCTTTAATTTCACAATTTTGAGATTTAAAATGTTCACTTATTGTATTTTTACACATTAAGAAATTTGAGAGGGTAAAAAATGACAAATACAATTCTTTTTAAGCTTTTAAGAACCATAGAGTTAAAATTATGTTTTTTTTTTTTTCTTTCTACTTTATCCCTTGATAATTTTGGGATATTTACCCATCAACCAATACTACAAGCTATATTAATTGATAAAATTTTGGTATAATCTCCATCAATTAATACAATTTCGACCCACTGAGTCATTTCCACAAGTCTGCCTCAACTCAACTATTCACTCCACTCATTCCATTCCGAATCGGATCAACCACCCGTGGATCTGAAACTCACATGAAACTTTGACCAAGTTTTGGTCGACGATGTGGTGAAGGCAAGGATGGTCAATGGTGTGGCAGGGTTGAAGCTCAACAGTTCTATTTTGCGATGCAATTCTTTTTATCTTTTTTATACGAAATTTTTACTAAATTTTAAATGTATTAGCTATTTAATTTCACTTATGCCCTTATTTTATATGAAAGAAAATATTAAGTGCAAGTAAGATAGTGAAATTAATGGTAATTAAATAAGGATATTTATGGAATAAACTTAAATATTTAGGAATATCAAATGAAAACAACTATTTTCAATGTATTCCTTCAAAAAAAATAATTTATTTTCAATATATTTTTTCGGTCTTCATGATTTATGTATTTTTTTTTTTATAAAAAGCACTTGAGTTCGTAAAAAAAATAAAATAAAAAGGATTAGAGAAAATATTGTTATAAAATTATAACAGGAGAGATGTGGCATGATGCGGGTGTTTCGATTAATCTAATGGACTAAAACAATTGAAAGCCAGGGTGCAGTTCCCGCAATAAAGTCAGAGGATCCGACTTGTCACTCTAGAAACCATACGACACATCTAACGGTTCACAAGATTTGACAACCAGAGTACCTTTGGCGCCACAACACCACACAATCCATATCCAACCACGCGGGAAAATCAATCATCAAAATTTCGTCACATTTCGTTTCACTTTCACCTCTTTGCAAAACCAAAATCAGAACTGAAAAAGGAAGAATCAGAAGCAACAAAAAACCCTAAAATGCCTCCAAAGAAGAAACTCAACACTTCATCATCTTCCAAAAAACCCAATCCACAACCTTCCAAATACGGTATTCAACACTTCTTCGATCGTCACGCAACTCAACAACAATCTCAGAAACTTCAATCCAACAATTCAACCTCTCAGGTTGTTGCTCCCGATTCTCTTCCACCGCCGGAAAAACCTAAAGATGCTGATGCTCCGTCGGGTGCATCTTTGCAGGGTGGTACACCTAATGATTCAGTGATACCGGCGGTCACTGATGATACAGATAACCTCTCTGAGGTGTCTCCGGAGATTTCTAAGTCTATGTCACGGAAGCGATTCAAATTCTCACCTGGAATGGTAAGCTAGTTTTGTTTCTTTGTCTTTGTTTTTTGGTTTTCTTGGTGTTAACTTTGTTTAAGTTCCATTTTGTTCATTTTTTGTATTAGCACACCATGTATTTGATTCAATGAATTGAAGTTGGGAGCAAATTTTTTGGTTAGGTGCTATTGAAACCATGGTGGTTAGGTCGTTAGGATGAGTCTTCACAATACAGATTTAGGTTCTTTTACATGTTTTATTGCATAATAATTGGAATCGGATTATTTTTTTTATGTATGTGGTTAAACTACTTGATATAATGAAATAATTATTTTAGGGTAGTTTGGATTGGTATTATTAGGTGGAAATGGAATGGAACGAGTCCCTGTGAGCATAACTCAGTTGGTAGGAACATTGCAATATGCAGGGGCCGGGGTTTGAGCTTGGGATTTCCCACTTATTCACCTTAAGGGGATTAAGCTACTTGACAAAAAAATAAGTGAAATTTAATGGATTAAGCTAGTTAGATTTTAAAGAATGATTTTTTTTGCATTCGATTCAATTCGATTCCACTTCACTTCATACAATACCACCAATTCAAATATACCCTCAGCCTTAGGAATATATTGTTCATAAAATTATGATAATGGTTTACTAAAATAAATTATTTATCCAGAAAATCCAAATATTGGTCTCTATTATGGGAAGTATTCTGTGAATGTGTTTGGTGACTACATTTTTGATACAATGTGGATGGCTCTTTGCGCATTATGTTATGTGATTTAATATTTGTCTCTGCCATGTTTCTGAAATGATCGCCATTGTGGACATATATTTTGGGGATAGTTTATCAAGCAAAGTCAGGATGATGGGGCTGATGAGGTTACATGGAAGATATCTCCAGTGAATGAAAGGCTTCAAGCAGCTTCAAAACACATGCCTAAGATAATTCAAGCATTGGCTGATTCTTCGAGGGCCAACATGTTGCTAATTCAACGCTGCTCAGAAGATAAGGCGAGTTTTTAAGTAGCATTTTCTTTTATTTTGATTCTAATCAGTGTCTGTCTGTCTGATAATGAGTTTGTGGTATACTGATGTGTGATACAGACTTCTCTGGACAAAGGTGCCAAGGTTGAAGAGTTGCTTATTACACCAACTCCTAGTGCATCTGCAAAAGCTCCGTTGTCATTGAGTAAATTGGGCTTGAAAAAATTAAACCCTGACCGAGATGTGGATTTTAATTGCAATCCAACTACTTTGAGCAACTCTTCAGTGTCTGGTGAAAGAAATCCCTTCAGAACTCCACCATCTTTGTCTTGTCGTGTAGATAAGGTGATCTATTTTCTAGTTTGTTGGTCCTTACAACCTTCTATTGGAATACTACTATTTGTTTGCTAAAAAATTGTAACTTAAATGCTCCTTTCACTTGGTTGAGTTGTTTTCCCAATTTTTTCCTGTTCATGGGAATTTTATCCTTCGAATAAATCAAATGGCGAGTTTGAGTTTCTTCATTTTTATGTTTCATTTATTGGCACAGCTTGCCAAGGATGCTGAGCACAATGGACCATCTGACCAGCCTTTTTTGAGGCAGCACAAAAAGGTTAGGTCTCCCATTGATTTGTTTTAGAACAATTCCTTTACATTCAGCTGAACTATTTAAAGATACACTGTATGCAGTACAACATCTAATTGAAATAAGCTAGACCTTTGGGGCACAAGGACTTGCACATTATCCTTATCATATACACCACTTGATAAAGTAGATATAAAGAAACAGTTGGATTGAAAGTGAGAAGAAAATGATTTAACATTGGAATGAACATTATTTAATATGAGTAAAACATAGGTTGTAGGATGGCATCCCGGGGAATAAGGCATTATCTCCATACTTAGGGAGGAAAAATTGGAACCTCGAAGTATGGAAAACACTGTAATAGACTACCAGAATAAATTATTATAAACTCTGCAGTTAATAGCGGCTGTAGCAGCTGCAATAGCACTGTATTGTGGCCTAGTTGCTACTAGGCTCTACGAAATCTGCAGTTGTGTTGCAGTTTCAGGTAGAGGCCATAGCGCCACATATTTCGGCCGAATATTGGTCAAGTATCATGTAATATAATAAACTTTTCTTTTTGACACGGCCGAATATTGGTTAATGTTAGTAATTAGAGGCCATAGCGCCACACATTTCATCGCCGTCCTCGTCAAATTCAGCCCTAAAAGATAAAACATCTTCAACATTAGCATAAAAGACTAAATAACCAAAATTATCTTAAGGTTGCTGATTACAGAAGGAGCAGAAGGAACTGTTTTGTTCGAGGAATTTTTTGACTTTGCTGTTGTCATGCTTCTCGACGTTTTGTAGCGGAACAGTACGGCCCTGGCCACTACAGGACCTTCTGTAGCAGACCAGTTTAGGAACTTTGTAATTAAAAAATATCAAATAGTGCTCAGGCTTCTTTTTCCCTCCATCTCACTCCTGCAACGATTTTCCACCCTCTCATTGTTCTGTCATAGCTAGCTGTTGAGTTTTATGTCTATGTATGAACAAATTACACAATTGTATAAGAATTTCTAATAGAGGCCATCCTGCTCCCTGCTATCTAGCTATAGCTTTTTTGGAGATGGCCTCTATGCTCTGCTATTAAGATTTATAACACTTTTTATATTGGGTTTGAATATTGGTAACAATGAATTTTGATTATTAGTTATGAATGTGTTTTAGTGTGTATTCTTGTACTTTTGATCTTTTATATGTGTATGATATAAATATAAATTTCTTGTATTGTTTTATAAACTACAACCTAGCAGATACCTTCTATAATGTTTGTTTAGAAAGGTTCCTTCTAAATTCTGAACCATCGGTGCACTCTTGTTTTATGGTGTATGCGTGTCTCAGAATGTTTATTTCTATAGGTGTTGCTTGAACTTTTAGATCAAGTCGAAGATGCAATTGGTGTTGATAATGATGCAGTTTGTGATAAAAACACACATTCCTTTAAATCGCAAGATGACTTTGCTAACAAGCTCCCTGTCAAAGTTAACCATCAAGTTGAAAGGACAACATCACATATACCTAAAAAAGTTGGTGTTTTCTCCGATTCTAGTTACTTGGTTTTGGAGGTATGCTTTTGCAATCAAGCTCATATCACTTGCTCTTTGGTGCACCAAATATGATTCGTGTGCGCTTATTGTTATTTACATTTTTACTCTAGGTATCTGAAAAATTGCAACCTGCTGCTGAAGGCCCATACAAGGTGTAGTAATGCTCAACGCTAAAACTAGTAATGCTCTACACTTATACTAACATGATACAGTTGATGAACTGCTTATAGGTGCTTCGTTTACTAAATGAACAAACTGGAGAAGAGCGAGCTGTAAATTTGTGGGATGAATGGTAAGCTGATGTGCTCTAGTATACTTGAGCTTTTATTATGTCTATCTTGTACATGTGCCATTTCAATAATATATACCTGGAAGAAAGAAATGTTTTTATTAATAGTTATTATTTATCATTTACTTGAGCTTTTGTCATGTTTTTATTCAAATTCAATACAATTTAGCTCAAGAACAACACCATTTCTTTGATAAATTTAGAATTTATTTGCATATTATTTTTCATTACTAGTATGAAGCACAAACTCGGACACCGGACTAACAATATGTTTCATTAAAAAAAAATCTAAAACAAGATATGTTAGTCTGTCACCTTCATCTATCTAGCTCCTATTGAAAAACCGAAAATAATGCTATCAAATTTAGGTATCGCTCCCTAAAACAATCTCATGATCTCTACAATCATGCATGTGATCTCACTCCGAATTGCATCCAACTCATATAGAGGTGCTAAGATTGTAAGGTTGTGCGATATTACGATTTAGATTGTGATCTTGAGAACACCGATCATAATTGTAGTTATTGTCTGTAGGTATACCACAGTAGTACTGGTCTACAGTACTGGGGTGGGGATAAGGGCTTTACAATGGGTTGAATTTTTCTTTTTGTACCAATACCATTGAATTAAGGCACTAGACAATGTGACTCCAATTCACAATAATTTTCTTTATAAAACCTTTGTTTCGCTGGTTTCATAGTTATTTACTTGTTATAATCATGAACTCTTAGCTGAATTCTTTAAAATACTGTTCAAAAAATTGAGTTTTCAGTATTGTATAGTCTTGCCCAGCCATTATTCGCTTTGCAGTTATCTTATTTCTGACATATCTTCTTCCTTGTTTTAATTATTCCAGGTCTTACAGTGTAATTGCCCCCGGAGATACTGTGAATGTAATTGGTCAATTTGATGAAGGGGGAAATTGTGATATTAATCATGATAATAATTTTTTGATTGTACACCCAGATATTCTTGTGTCTGGAACACGGGTAGTTATCTTTTTACTATATCATCCAAATTACATACTGCAATATGTGACTTGTCTTCTTGCTTTACTTAGTGTGGGATATTTAGGTGGTTTGTCAACATATATTTTATGAAGAGCGATTTCTTACAATATCAAATTATGCAACTCTATCTTGTGAAATATATCATTTATAGTAAGTTATATTTATTATTTATTTTACAGTAGGCCTACTGCAGATTGTGATGAATTTTATTGTTTTATACACATACATGGTTTAAAAGTGCTGTTTCAGCAGATATGTTAGAACTCAGATGCAATTCCTATAGTCTTATAAAATTGCATCTATTTATTTTCTAGTCCAACTTAGGGAAGTTTGATCCTTTCATTGATTTTAACTAGAAAGGGTTAATGTGCTTAATTTTTCTGAACTATATTGAATTACCGAAGTAGGTTCATTTCGGCTGGATTTCTAGGTGGTATTTAATTAGGCGTGTGTATTCCTAATACAAAAGTATATTCCAGGTTGCTGCCAGTTTTAGTTGCCCAAGGAGAACTGTCTTAGATGAGAGACTAAAGTCCAATGAGCACTCAAGTGTAGCTTTATGTGGAACCTTGCTTCATCAAATTTTTCAGGTCTCTAAAATACATCCTGTAACCTGTATGGCAGTATATATATTAATATGCTCTTCCATTTCAATAAATCTGCATTAAGCTTACACTTATATATATATATATATATATATATATATATATATATATATATATATATATATATATATATATATATATTAATGTGTGTGTGTGTGTGTTGATAAGCTGTGTATGTGTATAATTATATATGGGTTTGGTTTCTTTGTGCAGGCTGGGCTTACAAATGACAATCCTACAATAGACTTCTTGGAATGTTACACGGAAGTGGTTTTACAGAGAAATGTTGAAAGTTTATTTGCATGTGGAGGTATGACATTGTGTCTTTATTCTCTATATTATCATGTATTTATATGTGCGTACATCTCATTGGAGTTTAGAATTTAATCAACAGTTATTCTTGAATAAAATTTATTTAGTGATGACCGTGTCCATTTTATTTGGGAGCATTAATTTATTCATGTGAACATTGCAGTAAATGAAAAGGATGTTCGCAAAACCATGATTGATGCTATCCCTAGAATATACAGTTGGATTATGCTGTTCAGAAATATGGAGGTATGTAAAAAGTAGTTCATGCTCTGCTCTCAAACACTATTTACTATTATCGTTCAGAATGCCAATATTTCCATTACTGTTGCCAAATATAACTTGCTAGGTTAAAAGGTCATTTGTTCTTTTTCACCTTTTCTAAAATATATATACTTTATTAGGAAAAATACTTAAATCCCATTTTAAATTTTGTTAAATACTGTGAGTCAGTGACTGATGACATGGGATATTTTGGCAGGAAAGAGAAGACCCTAACGTTAATTTTGGATGTGTTAATGGAATGAAGAACGTTGGCATATCTGAGGCAAGCTCTAATTTGCTATCATGTGTATAACTGACTGATCATTCATGCATATTGTGTAAATAGAGATATAAATATAGTAGATGTACAATTATAAGTAAACAAGGTGCGAGTTACATTAGCTTCTAATGTTTTGGGGCATATTTGTCTACAAATATGCAATGCACGTGCTTTTTCAGTCCAATCATTTTTTAGGATATAGTATCCTTGTTCTAGTTGTGTATTTTCTCTCTTCTACTTGATATGATTTTATCTATTGTCAAAATAAAGGTTTAAGTGCTTGTATTTTATTCTTTCAAAAAAAAAAAGTGCTTGTATTTTACAGGAGCAGTCTTGGATAAGTAGAAGTGTGAATGTAGCTATTAGATAGTGTGTCACATATTTCCAAGATATGCTCATAGATGCACATCACATTGCCCTTGATAATGAATGTTACTATTTGAAGATTATGTTTTTTTTTTGGTACAACTATTTGAAGCTTATGTTATTAGTAGGTAATTGATATTGAAGAAATGGCATGGACACCAAAATATGGTTTGAAAGGGATGATTGATGCTTCGGTTAGAGTGAAGGTTCAATCTAGAAAAGATAAACCAGAGGAAAAGATCATGCCACTAGAGTTCAAAACTGGAAAATCACCTAGTAGCCAGGTAAGATTCTGGTCCTCACTTCTAATCAACCCATAAAAATTAAGATAAGATAAATACACCAGTTTTAACATGTTTGCATGTCACATCTGCAGACATCAGTAGAACATAATGCCCAAGTAATTTTGTACACTCTCCTGATGTCTGAAAGGTTCAAACTATTCATTTTTAACATCATATATATATATATATATATATATATATATATATATATATATTGAAGAATTATTCTAAAACATTTCTTTTATTTATGTTGTCTTGCTTATATTGATAGGTACCAGAAGACCATTGATTCTGGTCTTCTGTATTATCTCCAAACAGATCAGACACATGTAAGATTTTGTTGCTTTAAAATCAATTTCTTTCTGTTGAAAAAGGTAATATTGTTGAATTTTTAATATTTTTTATGTGCAAAAGGGCATTACGGTTCAAAGATCTGACATAGTTGGGTTGATAATACGTCGCAATGAGCTAGCAAGTGATATTTTGAAGGCATTAGTATTGCAACAACTTCCACCAGTGTTACAGGTATGGGGTTTCCCGTAATGTTAAATAATGTATTTTTAACGACTTTATCAGAATGTCATTACAGGCCTTCATTTTCTGACTGTAGAGTCCTAGCATGTGCAGAGGCTGCCGCCATCTTAATGTCTGTAGCATTTATCATAAGGTATGCTTTGAAAGACCACAGGTGATTGGGGAAAACTTTATTGTGAATATATATATATATATATATATATATTTTAATTCTGAAGTTAAGACATCATGCCCTAAAACTGTATCATTTTAATGAATTAAACCATTATCCAATATCTATTGCTGCACTGCGTCTCCAATTATGATTAATGGAAGTAATTTTTCTGTAATCTTTTGTCATCTAGCACTGACTGGTCATGATCACACTCACACATATGCCCAGTACTATTTAGAATATGTATTGGAGTAGTAAAGTATTAAAAGACTTGAGACAATATTTTCATATGGAGTATGTCATATTGTTAGTGCTTAAGTAAGCAAGTAGTCTAGGTAATGTGATTTCTCATATGTTCATGGTACTTTCACATTAAATTGCTTAGGCACATGGTGGAAGCATCAAGAGCAATGAATCGGGAGATGTTTTCAGTTCCAATACTAATCACTTGACATCATCTCATTCTAAGTTCCTCTGCCATTGGGATCATTTGATTGACTTAGAAGCTAAAGGGACTGAGGTGCAAATTTAAAATCTCTAGCTTGCCTTTTCTCCTCTAAGATTTATTCTTAATTTGTTATATTTTAAAAATTCCTCCTTTTTTAATATCTTCTTTCCTTGACTATTTCAGTTTTTAAAGAAAGACGTGTGGCGATCATATAATTTGGGGACTCGCAGTGCCGGTGGTGTTTCTTCTATTGTTATTGATGCTTCACAAGGAATGCCATATTCAAAATCTCATGAAAATAATAGTTTCGTTTATCGTTTTGTACCACATGATACTTCTTGCCCCTCTATAGTTTCTGATGATGATCCTTCTATTGCCTCTTTGAAAAATGATTTAGATCTCACACTGAGAAGTGGTGACTATGTGGTATGGATAAAATTGTCTTTCACTCCTTTTGAATTTAGTCATGTGATGTTTACATGCTCTAGTTAATTTTAGAATAGTGTGGAGTGGCAACTTCCTAAAAGAGCTATGGAAGCATAGCAGATCAAACTTTTATCTAAGTTTCCTCAAATCTATTATTGCATTAGTGAATTCAACATGCAAATTTCCACTTTATTTGGGAAAATATTTAGCAAGGACTTATATCAACTGTAAAGCTAAAATTGAAAATATTTAGGTGTCTTGTTAACAAGTGGATAACTAACTAATCAACATTTATTATCCAACATGACGGGAGTATTGAGAACTAATCCTCTTACAGTACACTAAAATGCAAATTTTAACTGACTGTGAACAATAGTACTATGGTATAAAGTACCGAAAGTGAATATTGTTTCCTACCCATAAAATGGATTGGAGGACATTTTCATAGCACCTCTGCGAAAATGGTTGTGTTTTGCATCTTATCTAATTATTGATTATTTAATTTTGTAATTAGTAACTTATGTTTATTTATCTTTTAGATATTGAGTAATGAATCAAGCCATCAAACTATTGCAAAAGGGGTGATTTCAGATATTAGTCAGAATCATATATCTGTGAGTATTATAATAATTTCTTATTATTTGTTGTTTTCTTCCTTTTACCTGATCTCCTTGACAAGCACATATAGCCAAAGACTAGGTAGCATAATCCTTAGCTCAACAATTTTGTCTTAGGTTTCCTTTTCCAAGCTCTTGAGAATTCCTGGGAGGTCTTCCACGGAACATGATCTCCTTCAGCAAGTTTGGAGAATTGACAAGGATGAAGCTGTGACTTCGTTTGCAATTATGAGGTGCTTCTCCAACTACTGCTTTTTTACAAACTTTGATTCGTGCAGTGTGACAAATTAGAAATTATAATTATTTGTTGGCATTTTATATGAAGGTTTAATCTTGTACAACTTTTTCTACAAAATGATCAAAGTGCTCATCTCCGGAGGATGATTGTTGACCTTGAGGTAAATAAATGGCAAGTTCTGAATGCATTCTGCTCTCCCAAAATTATCTTTACTAAGTACTGATTGCTCCTTTTCTCTTTCCTCCTGATGGCATGCTGCCTATAGGCCCCTAGATTTGACAGTGGTTCTATAGTTAGCCAGGATCCAGCAATATCTTACGTTTGGTCTGAGCAGAGTTTGAATGATGATCAACGTAGAGCGATTCTCAAGGTTTCCAAAGAAGCTGGAATTTCATGAATCTATTTCATAAATTTATTCAAGTTGCTTTATCATCATTAAAATAATTTATCTTGGTGTTCCACTTTGTTATTGATTAATCAGATACTTGTAGCAAAAGATTATGCACTTATATTAGGGATGCCTGGAACGGGGAAGACATCCACCATGGTCCATGCTGTGAAAGCCTTGTTGATTAGAGGCACATCCATTTTACTAACAGCATTTACAAATTCTGCTGTTGATAATTTACTCATCAAATTAAAAGCTCAGGTATCCATGAATGTGTATTATAACATCTTCATTTAATGCACTTGTCATTGAATATGACTGCTTGTTGCATGTAAAGTACGCAGGGCATTTTTTAAATTGATCACCATCTAACAAATTGGACAAGTGGCAACAGAAGGTTGGAGAAAGGGTGTTGAAGTGAGAGAAAGGGGATGTATGTGAAGTGAACTAGGGATTAGAGAAGGGAATTAGATCATTTTGGATAGTTATGGGGTTGGCTATGCTAATAGGCCAAGAGAGCATTGCTTCTCTGATTTTTCTATTTTCCGACAAAGTTCTTCCTACAAATATTCAGTTCTACCATTTTCTGTCGCTATTACAAAATGAATTGAAGAAATTGACTCAACACTGATAGGAAACAAAATATCTAATGTGGTCAGGGTAAGATGATTTTACTTTCCCGCCAGCTTATCTAACTTCTTGGGTCAGAATATGGCTCCCCTTGATTAGGAAGAAGCTTGACATCCGCGTCCATAAATTGTCAACTATTTATATCTCTTCTAAAATTCCAAGAGCATATTTAAATTGAGAAATAGCAGTACCTGTCAGTGATTGTGCCATTACATAGGGCAATACACTAACAAAGTTGACCTAACTCTTTGGTTTGGAGTTGCCTTTATAAGTGTTGCATTAGGTCCATAATGTTTTCTTGATCATCACCTTTCATAGAAGTAATGGTGTGAGAATTAGAAAACACAAAGGGGATTCAGCTCTTTTTCTTACTGTGTTTCTTATGGTATTTGTTGGAAAATATCAGTGCTTAATTTTCGTTTTTGATGTATGGCCCCCTATAGTCCAAATGACTATGATATATTGTCGTTCTTTATTTCTTAAATTTATAGTTTTTACAGTTCATATAATGTTATTGTAATATAAATGGATCCAGGGCATTGATTTTGTACGTGTTGGAAGACATGGAGTAGTGAATGAAGAGGTCAGAGGGTATTGTCTTTCAGGTTTGCCAATTTACAACTTGTACTCTTCCTTTTAATTTGTCATATTTTTGAATATATATTTTTTGACAGAAATTTCTATCGCAGAAACAAACGTACAAACCGTTGAAGATATCAAAAATAGGTTAGACCAAGTCAAAGTTGTTGCAGTTACTTGTTTGGGCATTTCCAGTCCCCTGCTTGCCGACAAGAGATTTGATGTATGCATTATGGATGAAGCCGGACAGACTACTCTGCCGGTATGTTTCTTTCATAAATTTTATGAGGCATATGTGATACTCAACACACTGATGAGAAGGTGGTAATCAGAGTTAAAAAATTGATTGTATTAGTGCCAAAAATTCTCTCTCTGCTGCTGATATAAACTGATGCCAAAACTGATAACATGTACTTACGATGAAAAGAGACAAATAAAAGTGCAGCCTCTTTGATGGTTTGCCTCTTTTCTGCCCAAAGACCTTTAATTGAACTTAGTATTATTAATGGTGGATTGCGGATTATGGTGGCCAGCCAAAAATCCACAATATAAACATACTGTAGCCTATGGAGGCTGACACAAAATCCGCCATGTTATAACGCCATGGCCATTTTACAACAGTTTGAACTTGATTATTTGAACTTTTACTTGAGAGAGAACCTCAGCCAGACAGCCACTCTAAATTCATTTCATAGTTCATATTTATAAACCATTTCTAAATTCATAAGTTTTAGGGAGCAATACCTGTATTTGATCTGTTTTGTATTCTACTCATGCAAGATTTCTGCCAAAGTAAGTTCCATTTATATGATCCCTCAACTGGTGCATATATGTTATATGCATTACCTTTGTTACATATGTATGTCACTCACCGTATGATTAGTTAAGATGTATAATTGATTCTTGTTCGGTATAAATATAATTCAGCATTGAGGTAGTGATTTTTCTAGAAAGAGAGGTCACAGATGGAATAACTTTAAGTTCAAGAAATTCATTAAGTTTGGAGAATATCATAATCCATACAGTGAATTTGTATGCTGTGTAACAATTAATCACATAACTGCACTAGGACTGACTCGGGGTTTAATTAACATTGAGTAACACAGATTTGCAATTGCACATTTTGAATTAAATGACAAATCAATCATCGTAGCCTTTCATTCCAATTAAACCTAAATCTATGGGCCTAAATTTCAGTTCAATTCTTGGATTAAAAATTATGTAATCAGATAGAAACAAACAAGCAAGAACTTGTGTGAAAAATTGAAAATGAAAACAGACCTAAACATAACCATGTTTAACACAACCTTTGGAATCACTATCATGTTGTGCTTAACACGACCTTTCATGTTTTACAAAGTAGTACGGTCGTGCATAACTGCAATCTTTAGAATCACTACTAACTATTTGTTTAACACAACCATGTTGCCGGTCTATTTGATTTGATAAAGCATTTTCTATTTTTATATCCTATACCAACTTGTTTTTAGGCTGTATCTTTTTATCAAGGATCCGTATAAGAAATAAGGGAAACCTTGTAAAAATCTCTGAAACTAGTAAACAATGTAAAATTAAGATAGCATTATTGTAATTAAAATTGAAAACAGAGAAAAAAAATAATTTCTCAAACCAAGTAATTCTTTATATTTTTCTTTTGTTTCCTATTGGTATTTCATCTAACTCCATCCTGACTCCCGAGTCTCTAGACTCTGTCAAAACGATTTTAACACAGGAAAGCCTTCTAACTGGAGAATGTTATAGGGTTCTCCTCCCCTTTCTGATAAGAAACTTCCTAACAAGCCTTCCTTGTTTTCTCCTATTAGAGAGAATTGAGATTTCATCTCTTGTAAATTTTGTAACTGTACTTCTGTTATGAAAGAATCTGATTACAAGGATATTTATATCCTGAGTTATCCTACAGTCACTGAGGGGTTATCCTACACACCTGCAACTAACTAACTCTGCAGTGTAACTGCTCCTTTCTTTAGCTTCCATATGACAGAATATACTAAAGCATCACAGAGATGTCTAAAAAAGAACAAAAATACAACTGATGTGTAGTATTCTACTCTAATATGCTGCACTTGGGGAAGGGTTTTGTTAAAGCATGAAATTAGAAACATTAACATTTATCTACATGGGCAACAAAGTAGGGAAGATAATTTTTATGTGCATATAATTATATTGTAAATGTTTCCATTGTAGGTGTCCTTGGGCCCTCTAAGATTTGCTTCAACGTTTGTTCTTGTGGGGGATCATTATCAATTGCCACCACTTGTCCATGTACGTGCCTGTAGTCCTGCAGTATTGATGTTTGTGTACAAAATTTATTGATAACAATTTGAAATTTTTTATCTAATAATTCTTAGAGTACAGAGGCCCGAGAAAATGGCATGGGGATGAGTTTGTTTTGTAGGCTTTCAGAAGCCCATCCACAGGCGATTTCAGCTTTACAGAGTCAGGTCTGTTGTAGCTACTACATATTACATTACAAACTCTAGTTTGGTTCTTTTCAATTCCTTCTCTATTTACATCAGTTACTAAGTAAAATATATACAGTACCGTATGTGTCAGGGTATTATGGACTTGTCAAATGCCTTGATATATGGTGACAGATTAAGGTGTGGTTCATCTGAAATAGCTAATGCCAAACTTGAGTTTTCTGGCTTAAACTGCTGTTTGCCTTGGCTAGAAGATGTAAGGATTCTTTTCCAAATTCACATTATCTTAATGTTTCTTTGTTAGTTGTATTCCCTTGTTTTCTTTTACTCAATTGTTAATGGATGTGTACTTGCTACGGTGTTAGACACCAATGACCAATGAGAAATTAAGGTAAAGTAGAGAAAGTTTACATTACAAGATTTGAGAAATTGGAGAAAGTGAACATTCTGAAACTGAAACTGTTTTCTGAATTTTAAAGAGATCTGAATTTATTACACTTTTAAGAAAATATGAAAGAGATCTGAAACTGATTTCTGAATTTTAAAGAGATCCGAATTTATCCCTCAAGTTGGTACGTATATGTCGTATGCATCTTGCTTGTTACATAGATAAGATATCCTTGGTCCTTTAAGCGATTTGGTGAAAATATCTTTCAACTGGTCATTGGCATTCACATACAATGTAATGATCTCTCTAGAAAGAACTTTTTCATGAATAAAATGACACTCAATCTTTGTTTAGTCTGCTCATGGAAGGCTGAGTTAGATGCAATGTGTAAAGTTGCCTGAATATCACAAATATGACTCATGAACTCTTAATTGCAAAACCTCAACTTGCAAAGAAGTTGTTTGAACTAAATAAGCCAAAAAGTCTGATGTTAATTTTACATTCTACAATCGTATTGAGGGGTATGAGGACATGGAACTTGGTGAAGAATACACAGATCTGGATCGCGATTTTGACTACCTTGATGAAAAGCCATGAATGTTTGGAATTGTTTAGAGAAGTATTCATATGCATTGTTACTATGCAATACCAATTGGGAACATCAAATTGAGTTTGATTTCATAATAACTGGTCTCAAATATACAAATCACTCCAGATTAACTTTCCATTAGAAACATTAAAAAACCAGCTACATCAAGGGTAATAATTAATAGAAATGGAAGTATCTATACTCTTTTGTGATCGCAATCAACTTAGAATGTGGACAATGTAATCGCCAATATTAAATATAAACATTGGATAGTTTTTTGCCAATAGTATTATAAAGGAAAATGCTAACTAGTGCCCCTGGGGGGGCACTAGTTAAGGAACACAAATATAGTAAAAAGTACATTGAAATATGTGTAGTCAAAGGTTTAAAAGTATATAGTGTTGTTTTCAATATAAAATTTCCTTTTTTGTTACCTTATTATAAAATTTCCTATTATAAATTATATCTTACTTGAGTTGAATCTTGTTCCTCTTTGTTTATATATGCAGGCTTTGAATCCTCGAAGACCAGTGATATTTATTGATACTGGTTTGTAGATACCATTTTCTTCTTTTCGTCATTTATGCTAAAGGGCATTGAGAATGGGATCACTAATATGAATATTTTGTTTGCCACTAGATATGTTGCCTGCCTTAGAGGAAAGAGATCAGAAAATTGTAAATAACCCTATGGAAGCTCACATAATTGCTGAGGTATGTCATTTGGTTTTTACAATATGACACATTTTCTTGTAGGAAGAATGCCAAACCCTGGACCATGTATATTGTGATAATTCTCAATATATTTCCGTTGTGAGATTATTGGATACTGTGAAGGATCATTGTCTTCTACAGATTGAATTGATGATTCTGACTGGCCAAATTAATAATACTATCGAGTGTTTTATAATACAGACAAGTCATTCTAACGAGTCATAATAACCTTTACTTAGTGTAGCCAGCCACTTTTTTTGTTAACTTGTATAGCCAGACACTTCTCTTTTGTCATTTTGTTAATGACTTAAATCTTGAATTATTGAGTTTCAAATGTGATATATCATATATTTTTGCTATTCCACATGCTTTTACCAAACAATGTTTTTCTTTTCTGGGTCATAGTCTATCAGACAGATTCTGAACAATCATCATATTCATTGATGATGAAAATGAATTCTTGATGCAAGAGTTTCTTCAGATTTATATTTACAGACTGAGCCAACACTAATAAACTGAAAACAGAATGACTCTACTAGCCAATCAGCATGTCACAGCTGTCAGTCACTGCTGTAATAGACTGAAGTGAACTAACTGAAAAACTAACTAGTCAGAAAATATCCTGTACATCTGTATACATGATAGGTGAATTGTATTCTGACACAATCATGTATTTTACAATTCGTGATGAGATTTGACCCCTGATTTGGAAAATAGGTCTTCAAATTCACGATTTGAATCATGTTTGGATAACCATGCTATTGAATATTATTTTATATTATTATGGTAATCAATATATTTTCTAACTGTAACAAATGATGACATAATATTCCCAATAATTAACCATTGATACGCAATTTTAAGGATGGGGCTGTATGCAAAAACTTCTAATTGCTGATATATTAGCTTTAGTGTCTCTTCGTCAATGGCCTATAATGTTTTTTTCGATTTTATCAAATGCTTGCTTAATTCTTACATGTTTGGTTATTATACCTGGCAATAATATTGGTTAGCATAAAACTTGTTTCATTGTCATTTTGAACTTAAATCATCAATGCACCTGATTATTTTGGGACCGAAGTTATCCGATGGTAAATATTTTGATGCTCATCTGTTACTAGAAACAGTCCCAATCTCAAAGGGAAACTGTTTTTCCAAATGACTGACTTGGTCCTATTCCCTTTACTGATTAAATATTCATGCCATTTGACCTCGCAATGTTGTCCTAGTTTTCATTCATTTTGTAATGCAGGTTGCAAAGGAATTGGTAAAAAATGGAATTGAAGGAGACCGCATTGGCATTATTACTCCCTATAATTCACAAGCAAACCTCATCCGGCAAGCTGCTTGCATAACGTCCTTGGAGATACATACCATTGACAAATACCAGGGTAGAGATAAAGACTGTATATTATTATCTTTTGTACGGTCGTGTGAGAACCCAACAAGCTGCGTGGCTTCTCTACTCGGAGACTGGCACAGGATAAATGTAGCTCTTACTCGTGCTAAGGTGGTTTTTTTATGCTCAATCTCTTTCTACTTTTCACTCTGACCTTGTTTAAATGATTTCTTTTGAACAAGCACTGTTTTTAATAGTGTGTCCGCATAAATTCACATTACATTAATATTTGTTTATATTTTTATTTTTTCACAAATTACATTAACATTTGCAGACATATCTATTGGGTTATCTTAATCCATGTGCTTTTCTTTTTCTTTGGTTCTATTTTATTTGGTTACCTCAAGTGGTTTTAGTATCATGAAACCTTTCTTGAAGGCAGAACGTTCTTGCATAAAATGAAGGATATTGCAACTTACAATTTTCATTGTATTGTATCTGACTTTAATTGTAACCTACAATATTTCTTTTATGTACGTACACAAATGAATATCTCATTACTTTTTTTTTTAAGAAAATTAGATTTTTTAAAAGCTGTTCTTTAATCATACAAAATAAAAGATATGCATCTAATAATACGTAATTTGTATGCTTGATGATTACAGAGAAAGTTGATCATGGTGGGGTCTCGTAAAACTCTATTGAAGGTTCCACTACTGAAGCTTCTCATTAAGAAAGTTGAAGAGCAATCTGGAATTTTAAGTGTGTCTAAGAAGGATATATATAGAAATGGTGAGCTCATTAGATGTTCTCAAATTGCTTCTTCAAAACAAAAATTAGATGTTCCCAAATGATGAGTGATATTTCTCTCCCCATTTTCAGAGGGGGTTGCGCAATTATTATATTCCAAATGTAAATCTGTAATGTATTAGTGTTTTGTGACTAATTTATACATGAGTTTTTTTTGTATATTTTGTATATGTATAAAGAGGATATATAATTCACTTCTGTTTTAGCCAACAGCATAAACAACCAAACTTTTTGCCACTAAGTTGAGTCGGCTACATGGGTCTAATGACACCATAATGTATCTAATAGTTTCTACTGATAATGTTTTAGGTATTGTTTTGCCTCTAATGATTTGATTATCATGCATCTAATCAACTCTTCTTAAAATATAATGTAAGTCTTTTCTCTACACGACTAGTCTTACTACATATCTAACACTATTCTCATCTCTACTACGTTTATTTTATTCTTGTGTTGGTTTTGTAGTGTCTAATGCTCGGTTTCATACAACATTGTCGTTAAATCTTCTTTGGCTCCACACGTATTACCCCATATGTATTATTGATACCTCAAATATAGGCAATTCTAACCTATTTCCTAATATTTTCTTCAAAATCTCTTGAGGTACTCTACAACATGTCTTTTTCAAAACAATGAAAATTAAGTGCAAGTTATTCTTATGCTAAAAAATCCTGCAAACTCGTGATCATGCATTGATCACATATTATGATGCAAACTTTTGTATTAGACCATAAATGAGACTTAATAATACACATTTGTGTCTTAGTATCTTTTTGTATAACAAGAAGCACTTCACAAAAATCTCCACACATGATAATAACTTTTCCACAAAATGGCGCATTGCTGTTTAAAATATCCTTTAATGGTCAATCTAAGGCTTTTAAACAATATCTATTTGTCAATAGGGATTCATCACATACGATTGCAGTTGCTAATCTAATGACAATTGCAAGATCTTTTTGTTTTTCTATTGCAATTTGATCTTGTTTGTACATCATTAGGTATCTCAAAACTACCATTAATGTTCCATAAAGAGATGTTTTACCAGTACCGCTTCGACAATCAATAAATTATTTGGACCGATATAAAGAGGATGAGGAATGATAAAATCCTCTCTATCACACTCCTCTAACATATATTCCAATAATAATCGCACACATCATTCCATTTTTCTAGTTTTTACTTGCTATTGATTCATATATAGTGTGTGACCATTTTCTTATTATTATTTAGTTTTTTAACTTCATGTCTTCTTCCGCAACTTCAATATTAACCAAACATAATTTTTTTTAAATACCTAAGAATAAAATTTCCATTATTATTTTCTAGGAATATTGTTTCAATGTTGTTAATTCTACACCCAGTAATAATATATCTAGGAAGTAACAATAGGAATTTTATTCCAAGGTATTTTAAAATAATTGTGTTTGGTTAATATTAACTACATTCCTTGAAATTATTGATAAAAATGCTTAAAAATTAAAAAACAAGTTATCAGAAATTATTTAAAATGTATTTCCATTTTGATGGAAATTTTTATTTCCCAACTATTTTTTTGGAAATAAAATTATGGGAATAAGAGAAGTTATTAGAAGTTATTTTATTTTATTCCAAGGAATCTAAATACTCAGAAATAATTTTATCTCAAGCCTTGTAGCAAACATGAGTATATCTATTCATATCCATATATTTCAAGAAATATTATTTTTTGTTCGTAGATATACGAAATGACATGTCATTGAAAACTCAGATACACTAAATGAAGAGATCGAAGTTTAAACTTGACCATGATATCTGACAATGACAATTTTAACATTTCTATCAATTGAGGTAGAATTTATGGATGAAGGAAAATTATTTCTGCACTTGAAACAAAATAAAATCCCACGTTAAAAACCTCAACTCAACTGCATAATTTGGAGTTGCCCAATTTCATATTTAAAATACTAAAATACCCCCGATATTTTCAAAGAAAGTTACAAGTTCATCCCTCCCTCCTTCTCAGTTTCAGTTCTCTCGCGCGTGAGTGAAAAACCCTACACTGCGCACCGTTCTTCTTCTCCTTCCTCTCTCGCGTGTCTCACCGGCGACGGCGACGGCGAATCTTTCTCTCGCGATCAGACCCAATCATTCTCCCCTCCCTCTCTGAAACGCATCGGTAAGATTTTTTTGGAATTGTTTTTTTGATTGTTGATTGAATGAGTGATTACACATTGTTGATTGTTGTTCTTATTGAAATTGATTGATTTTGTTCTGTTTGAATGAATTTTATTTGTTAACAATTCAACCGTTAACAGTTTCTGCAATTGTGTTAACTTATTTACTTATTTGATTTTGTTGCAGGAAAAGCTTTATTTGTTGTAGAAGATGAAAATGTATGTCATTACTCTTCTACTCAAAATTGTTTCATAAATCTTTCAATTGAATCATTATTTATGTTTAATCATTTTTTTCATAGCTTGGATGCCAATGTTTCTGCACTTACAAATTTCGAGGTTCTTGATTTCTTACGCTCTAAAGGAGCTTCAAAAGATCCATCTAGGGTTATTGCCAAAGTAGCAATGTCTGAATACAAGGTTTGTTATTCTCTTCAGACAATACATCATAGATAATCCATTTTTCCCAATTTGCCAATGCATAGCAATGTTTGAAAACTGCGTTGTATCTCTTACAGGTTTACGATTATTTGGTTAAAACTTCCGCCAATGTTCAAACAAGGGAGGGCGTCACCGAGTATTTTACAGGTATCAAACAACACGACTTGTCAGAGGCTGAGATTCTCAACATATTAAACATCAGACCGGCTGCTGAAGTTGAAATATTTCCTGTAAGTATTAAGTGTTATAATGTAATTTAATTTTTTTAATTAATCGTCAACACCAATGAAAGCATTTTCCCATTCGATAACAAAATGCTCACCAAATGATTAGCTTCTACCCCAACTTAAACCTATGTTTCTTTATTAACTAAAAAAAAATTTGTGGAACACAACTGAATTTATCACTGTTATTGATGAAAAATGAGAGGAACAAAGAAAACACAGAGAGTGAGTATTTTATGGTTTTATTGAGTACAAAAGACGATGAAGAGGTGGAGGAAAGATGTGAGAAGTGGTTAGAAATTTGAAAAGGGTTGAAGCACATTTTCGTCAAATCAGGGTGTAACCCGAAGTTCCATGGGATGTAACTAGATTAAATCTCAATTATTTTACCGTAAAAACTATCAGCAAACTATGCAGTATTTTTTGCCCTATTAATCTTAGTATCTTATGGCTCTTAGAGATTGTCTTTCTTCCGTGGCTACATGGGCTATTATTTACCTTTATACCGTGAGAGTGTCATTATCACACTTATTTTGTAAAATGTGCTCTTGGGGTATGTCGATTCTTGGCTTGTTATTTTGTCTTGGAATTGCATATGGAAGCCGGGACTATCAGGTTTGCTGGTCTTGCATGTTATCCACTGAATATGAAAAGTTAGCTAGCTGTGGATGAGGAGATGTTAAGCCTAGAAATTAGCGTGTTGTGTTTGATTCTAGACCCTGATTTCTTACCCTTGTGTAATTGCGATCAGATTTTTAACTTTTAATTATTACGCAGATCATAGAGGAATGTCCGGACCGTTTTCCGGATGAACAGATAACTGAAATAGTAGAGCTGGTGCAAAAAACATTGCCAAAACTGACTATCAACGAGACACCAGAAGAAATCACCGAGGGCGATGAAGAAACAGACACACAGGCACAAGAAAATGGTAAGGAGAATAGTCAAGACAAAACCGAAGGTGGAGAACAAATGGACACAAGTTGAGATCTAATTGCTACCTCAATATTTTATGACTAGCACCAGAGGATCTCATGAAAGTTGTTAACTAATATAATATAATCGAGTTGGTGAAAATGATTTTTATATGGCAAGTTCTGTGGTTGTGTTACTTCTACTGGAAATTTTGGGGATGCAAATGCTTGCTTTGCTTATATATATTGTATAAATAAAGCTTCTTAGAATTTCTTAATATATATTCTTCTTGTGATTGGTATTTTTGTTGCCCAAAATTATATTTCACACGTTATGGTCTGGTGATGTCCGTTACATTTTTTCTTTGTTACAATTACAATGATAAAAAAAAGGGTCCAACTTTACCCACCCCATGTTTCTAAAAATCAAACATGATTCTGAAAGTATATTTTCATGAGAATTTTTCTTTTTTGTCTTAGTATATTTTTGGACTGCATAATGACTGTTTTTTCTGGTTGTGTAATAATTTAATTGTGAAGATGTTCCTGTGAGCTTCAACTCAATTGATAAGTATATAACAAAAACTCCATTGCGAATGTTATGATGAGTTAGTCTGATAGAGCACATGAGAATTAAGATGCAAATGAAGGATTGTACTACCCATAAGACAAAAATAATCAGGAGATAAATCACAATTGAGCTCTTTTCCATAGAGTCCTCTCCCTCTCACACTATTAAAAGTATAAACATTATACTCACTTTTTTGGATGACCGTCTGGTTCTCAAAGGAAGAGATAATTTAAAGTTCGGCCGAGAGGTAAGTAAAATATGGTTAAACATTGTTACTCCCAAAAATTGGACTCAAGTTCTTCCAAACAATGCGAAGGATAAGCATTATACTTTGTCAATCCCAAAAATCATTTTTAGGACAATTTCAATCTCTCCGAACAAAATATTACTGGAGTTTATCGCAAATAGTTGGTGTATGTATGAAACAATAAATTTTGATTAATTGCAAAAAGAATCCAGACAGCTCTATGAAGTACATGGTCAACTATGTCGACATTTACAAAGGTTTATTTTTATATACACAAAATTTTGCACCTTGTGCCCTTTAATGTCATTGACTGGTTTTGGATGGTAAATCTTCAATGAAAATGGATGATTAACATTCAAATGGCAGCAGGGATGAGATCTTCTTCATCAGTTTTCTGATCATCTTCCAATACCATCCAGTCTGAAATAGGACCCTGAAATCATATAGAGTCTAATTAACTTTTAGCATGAATTATATTTGAATATAGGATACTGCATATTATCATTATCACTACTACTCAGTACTCACCATAAGGAAAGTTATCACAAAATAAATGCTACAAAATGTAACAAAGTATTTTGTTGCTCACACTCTCACCAAACATTGCAACATTGTGGAAATGAACTAGAACCAACTGGAACCCAGTAAAAAAAATAATACTAACTCTAGAAATCAATTATATGAAGTCTTCACCCATAGCACCGTTGTCATCGCCAAAGGATTTGTAGGCAGTTGCCACTCATCATCATCAGATAATGTTGGTTGGAGATTTGGTGCTACTGCTTGAAGGTAGACGTGGAGAGGCACCATGTAAGATGGGGCATGTAAAAAAAACAGCGTGATCTTGGCCTCACATGGGTTATAAGGCACAAGAATGGAGGAGCAGTGGTGTATGGCAACTGAGGATGACAACCAGACCGACAGGTGGTGCTGGTCAGTGATGGTGGCAACAGAGAGATGGTGTTTGGGGGAAGAGAGTGCAGCACAGGCAGTATCAAGAAAGTGGGAAAGCTCAGTTAGTAGCACAAAGGCAAAGTGTATTTGTATCTAATTTGTTATAAATTATTTTTAAAAAAGGGTTGATCTGGTTCGACCTTGTGTTAGCTCGTGGGTTGAGTGAGTATGGCCGAGGTATATAGGTGAGCCTAATTTTTTGCAATTCAACCCACCTGTAGCCGATACTGATTGCTAGGTCAAAACCCATTTGAACAGCTTGAATAGCTTTGCAGCACAGTAAATAAGTGGCATCACTTTCTATGGATGCTATTAATGAAGTACCATGACATCAATCGAAAGCTTGGAGCATTTCCAATGATAGAACCCATTTTGCGTAATTAACTCGATTTTAGTATGTCATAAACAAGTAGGTTTTAAGAACCCAAAACAATTTCACTTTGATGGTAGAACACTTAAGGACTTAAAATTGAACCCTTAAAATTTAAGAATGGGTTCTTATAAAACAGTTTTCATGTATCCATATTAGCGATCTCCAATGGTACAATGGGTAAAAACTGGTTCTTGCATCTTAAAACCCGCATAAGAATCAATGTTCGGAGATGCTTTTATAAACTTCAAATCGACAGATAACTAAATACCTTTCCTTGCCGTAGGACTTTGGGAGGCAATTTTGTCATGTCAACCACAGTGGACGACTGAGCCACTCTTACACCACCATCAACAACAAAATCAAGACCCTGAAAAATCGAAGTAATAGTTTTAAGTAAAAGCTATAAAACTTAGTAGCGAATATAATCAATTAGCGGACTTTTTTAGGTTTGGTATAGAACCATGCATACCAAGTAGATTTGTAATAAATAGTCTGAAAAGTGTGTATTCAATTTCAAGCAGATTGTTCATGTGTAAATGCAAAATTTGAACCTGTAAAGTAAAATGACTGTAAATATAATGTGCCGTGAACATGACATGGCCTATTTCTAACAATCATATAAAATGCAATTCATATTTGCACCGTTTGTGTTTGGGAAGGGGCTAAAACCATTATATTTTTATATTTATTTACACCAGAAAAATAAAGAGAAAATCATTATATTATAGATTTTATATCAAACAATAGAAACGGTGATACCTCCGGTCCATATGTATCAGCTATCATAACTGGATCAATCAGCCACTCGTCTTCCTTGAGGAACTTGATGCTAAAATAAAGATAAAAAAGTTCCAAGGTAAGATTTAGGCACACATATCAACTAATATGCTCCATAATCTTATGTAACAATCATGAAAAATAAGGGGCCAATGCCCGAATGACATCATAGGTTATAGTCATCTACAAAGGTTCTTAGAATTTGGATTGGTCATAACTCAACACTACAAAACTGGGTTGTAAGGATAAGACTCCCTTCACACCCAACACAAATGAAGGTGTTCGAGGCTACAATGAAGGCAACCTAAATACCCAATAAGGCGGCTAGGGGTAGACCGCGATTAATGTTGCAGAATTTCCAACAATAATAATAAATCCACGTACAAACATTGTTGCAAAACTGGCTGATGTGGCTGCCTAGGCACTGAGGTGGGGTGGAAAACAGCCTCATTGCATGAGACCGCCTGAGGTGAAAAATCAAGGCGACAGGTTTGCTGCTGTATCGTGCATTTTCCATCAACTTATTTACCCTCATTTAGGAGCTCTGCTGCGGTCTCATGCATTTTCCGTCAACTTATTTACCCTCATTTAGGAGCTCTGCTCTATAGCTAATGGGAACGGGTGTATACTCTAAGAGGGGTATTTCATTCTACTAACTGTACATCCGTCACTTAATATTACCTACAATTATAAAAACTATAATACAATACCAAAATTTTCCTGTTTCCTTCCATCCGTAACTTGTAACAGTCCATAAACACCTTTTTAATCTTATTTACAAGTTAGATGTGCACAGAGAACTTATATAATTATGTGTCTAGCATTGTAAAATTGGATTACATCACGATTTAATGTAATGTCATGACTAATTCAAAATTAAATGTCCTTTTAGTCAGATTTGTCGTCGTATCATATTAATATCTTTCAGTTTTAAATATCAACATCACTTCATTGGTGCGACATTGTCATCTTATCTTCATTTCAAAGAGATGTTTTTCACGGAGGCCTCCTCAACCTACTTATTGCCTAGAATAAATTATCTTTTTTCCAAGACAGAAGAAGAAAAGGTCCAACAAATTTAAACAAACCTTGTGCATATTAATGGTGTACTCATCTCCTTTAGTATTGCTTGACAAATTGCATCGTCCGGCATACGGACACCCACATTTTTCCTTGCTGCATATTTGGCAGTGGTAGTCCCAAACCTTATGCACTGTTTCGGTAATTCTTTGCTAGCCATTAAGATGAAAGTGTACTGTCACTCAAACATGACTATTGTTAGCAAGTAATTGTCAAATTATAAATTATACTGACAAATTTGCATGGCCACAAAATAGCATTAAAATGCTCACAAATTCATTAATTAGTTTCTGAGAAAATACTTACAGGACCAGGTAAGCAATTCTTAACAGCTTTGAATAAATTTGCATGGCCTTGACCATCGCCGCATGGAAACCCAGCCGTGTACTTATCTATGTCGCGAAATGAGTGGCATAAGATGCTAAGCGGCTACAAGGAACAGAGTGCCATAATAATCAATGACTTCAATAAATAGCATAACAACATATCAAATACCAACATACATCGAGAAAATTTTGATGTTGTGTCGAACCTAAATAAGATGGAAAGTAATTGCACTTGTGTGACAAGTACCGAACATGAAAAGGATAGTTGAATCAAAGTCTAATTGGCAGCAAAAGAACAATTGAATAAAGACGAGCTATTTGTGTTACTCACCTTTGAACTGTCTATATTCTTGATTCTGCAACACAACACAAATATACCCTTGGTTAATGTCGTGATTTAAGGAGATAACATGGTTGCAATTAACAAAGTTACATCATACCTACCTACGAAGTCGTTCAATGGCTGAGTTGTTTGTTAGGTCACATGCTATCGCATATCTATGTATAGACAAAGAAAAAAAATACAATGACCTTGTTATGATAATAATAATAACTGAGGAAAACAAAAGTGTATATTTGAATTTGAAGAGAAAATTCATAAAATTATAACTTTTGAGACAAAAAATCATAATTTTTTGTGTAAAAAGTGATTTAGGACCAAAATTGCAGTAATGTGTGAAACTTGGATACCAAAACCCGGATTTTGAAATTGAGGTACTGAAATCCTATTTCAAGTAAAATACAGGGAGCAAAAGTACATTTAACTTGGATTTTGAATATGCTATTTATCTTACTTCAGTAATTCAATAAAAGAGTCAATGGAATTCTTTCAAATCCTCGATGAATTTGTTTACAATATAGATAAATTGGAAGAGAACAAATCCTCTCCTAATGTCTTAAAAACTACATAACTCTATTCCTCTTTATGTGTTTTACACTTATCAAGAAAATAAAATAAAAAATTGTTTTTTGAATAGATTAATTGTTATGACACTCTTAACCATTTATTATCATTTTTTTATTGTTGTGTAAAACGGATATCCTCCGCGCACAACTTAAGCTAGAAGAGACTCACGTCATATCTCATATAAGCGGTCTTGGGATAACCATTTATTATCATAACTATGATTCTTAATAAGCTTGAAGTTGAAAGTATGTTTTTTCGTTTATAATTAAGGCTAGAGGGAGTAGTCCTATGAAGCATAAACACAGACACGACACATACACTGTCACGTCAACACCGATAATAATTTGAGAAATGACACAATTCAATGTAATTATAAGGGTCGGTGTCCGACACCCACGCAACATGTGGCACTGGGACACGCCTAATCCCATGAGTGTCCGGACTTCATAGGGGAGTACTTAACTTCCATTGAACTTTGAAAACCAAAGATAAATGCTAAAAAGAAAGTTTTTCTAAGAAAATACAGTAAAATGGAATGGAAAGGATACATCATACATGCATGTGATCTTATTTAAATTTTTATATATATAAAAAAAAGAAGTTATAAAGCAAAATAAAAATAAAAAAAGCACTGACAGTGTATCAGTAGGGATGACTCCAACAGCACCTTGTTTCAAAAGATTAACAACTGGTTCCAATTTCCATGAATCAGAACCAAATGGGTCAGCTTCAATGTAAACCAAATTACCATCCTGTTATGTTATATTATTCAATTCAATTCAAACCTTCAATAAAGCGAAAAAGAAGAAGAAGAGAAAAAGAGAGTGTGACCAACCTTGTTGAAGCGAGTAGTATCTGCTGTGTATTTGAGACGCTTTGGACTTCGTTTAATCACCATTGATACTAAAAGAGATTTTTGGTTTCGTCGTGGTTTCCAATCGGAGAGAGCTTCAAAACGCCATGGCTGCTGCTTATGGCCACAAACATATGCCATTTCCATTTCTAACCGATGAATTGATGATGATGATGATGATGATTCTCTCTTGTTCTGTAGCACAATGCAAATGCAAAAACCAAACTTTGTGTGGTCACTGGTATTTTTGCTACCGTGGAGTATATTGCATCAGTATCTCAAATAAGCTCTATTTTGGAAAAGTGCCGGGTCTGTTTGGTAAGACAATAAAACTGATTTATAGCTTATGTCTTATAGCTTATAAGCTAAAAGATCTGTTTGGTAACAGTTTTTCATGATGAGCTTATAGCTTATTTTACTGACTTATAACTTATTTTTCAGACGCTATTTCAACTAGCTTATGAACTTATAGCTTATAGCTTATTATTTTTTCTTCCAATTTTACCCTTATAAATTTATCTTAAATTCATTTTTATCCTTTAAAATTTATTACAATTTAAAACAAAATAAATATTTTGTACCTATATTTTTTTTTACGCTTCTGCCTATCCATTTTTGTCTTACTACAGTATATTGTGCCTTCTTTTTTAAATGTTGTGATATCTATTTTTTAAAACGTTACTTACCATTGCATAAAAAAAACACGTTACTTAGCATTGTGTAAAAAAAAAAAACGTTATTGCCATATTATTACCGGGAAAAGTTATTATGCATAAGAATTTTTCTTATGCATGGTGCATAAACAAATCTCCACCATTTATACTTCAAAACTATTAGATGTACTTAATTATACCAATGCTATTTTAGAATACAAATGGTGGAAATTTGTTTATGCACCATGCATATGAAAAATTCTTATGCACCATAACTCTTTCCACTATTACGTTCTATTTTCGGTACTTTTGATTTATCCTTATGTATTTGTGATGCATTTGTTGTGAAAGCTGTATCAATCCATATTGTCCCTTTTTTTAAGTACTTTTCATATATAACGAAAATATTTTTTTAAGAAAAAACTAGCATATAAAAATTAATTTAATAATAACATATGAAATTTATATTGATTAAATTAATAAATTTAAAATGTTAAATTAAATTGATAAATTTTAAGTATCGTAAATAGTAGTATTAATTTGATATAAATTTTATTGAATTAAAGATGTCCTTTTATGTCATTTTACATTTATCAGTCAGTTGAACCGCTAATTTTACCAAACACTTCAATTAGCTTATCAGCCATCAACTATAAGCTATCAGCCATCAGCCATCAGCCATAAGCTATAAGCTAGCTTATCAGCTAACCGCTGTTTTTACCAAACAGAGCCTACATTTTTTTTTTATTTAAGCTCTATCTCGGAAGGCAAATAAGCTTGCTTATAGCTTTTAGCTTATAAATTAAAAGATCTGTTTGGTAACATTTTTTAAGAAAGAGCTTATAGCTTATTTTATTAGCTTATATAATTTATTTTTCAAATGCTATTCAAGTAGTTTATGAGTATATAATTTATAGTTTATTATATTTTCTTCCAATTTTACGCTATCATCTTACTTAAAAAAAAAATATTTATTAAGCATATTTTTTATGTCATTTCATATTTATAAGTTAGTTTAACCGCTAATTTTCCCAAACATATAAATTCAATCAGCTAGCTTATTCGCTATAAACTAGCTTATACCCGTTATAAGTTCATCTGCTATAAACTAACTTATCAGCTATCCACTACTTTTTAACAAACAAAGCCTTAAAAGTTTAAAAAATACTATGCTTAAATCAAGACTTTCTAGTTAAGATTTGACGCTCACCAATGTTGATTGCATGACTACTTAGAATGTGTTTGTTTAAGTTCTAAAAAGGTAATTTTATTTTAAAAAAAATTAGAGATTTTTTTTTTTATAATTTTTTTAAAAAAATCTAAAGTTATTTCTGGCCAATATATAGCTAACAGTTTCTTATAAATATTGATCTTTTATTATTTTCAAACACACAGAATAATAGTCACTTTTTATATCATGGAGATAAAAACATGAAACACAATTTTTTTAGCTTTAATTATAAATTCCACGACTAGTTAAGACACCTCCAACAACCTTCTACGAGACTCTTCAAATTTAAGAAATCACTATCAAACACTACTTTAACCACCTCTGATCACTAACAACCACCCATCTAACTACCACCTCCATCTATAGTTGATATCTGTTTGTTGATCGCCAATCCAACATGCGACCACCTGTTTGATGACCGCCACTCTTAGGGGGCGTTTGTTACAAGATTGTTTATTTTACTTCCAAAAATAATGTTCCTAGGAAATAATGGAAATTTTATTCCCATGTATTTTAAAAAAAAATCATATTTGGTTAATATTAGCTATATTTCTAGAAACTATTGATAAACATATACAGGTAAAAGAAAAATTATTAGAAGTTATTTAAAATGTATTTCCATTTTCATGAGAACTTTTCTTTCCCATCCATTTTCATGTGAATAAATTCATGAAAATAAGAGAAGTTGTTAAAAATTATTTTATTCCAAGAAAACTTGAGGTCGAAGAATAATTTTATATCAACCTAGCGAACATGAGTAAATCTATTTCTACTTATATATTCTCAGAATATTATTTCTAAACTTAAAACATAAATGTAATGTTTTTAGACACAAATATTTTGACAAATTTTCACATATAATATAAACTAGCGGGCCAAACGGGCATGTTCCGTGCCCGTTTGTGTGATCTATGTTTTCTATTCTGTTAACTTATGTTGAAAATTATTCTAAATTTTTTATACATTTATTTTCTTATGAATATTTGGCTTTAGACGTTGAATTAAATGTAAAAAATCACTAAATAAAAATGCGTACATCTTATCAAACAAACTATCTTGCATTGTGCTAATGTACATCTTATAATAGAATAAATAAATTAAATTTATTTATTTATTTAAGAAAACTTCCAATAATTTTATATAGTAGAGAACGCGGATCACACATTAGCATATTTTATTTTATTAAATTTTAAATATGCTAATTATAAAAATACTACATTTACGTTAGTATTTTGAAAATACTCATGAGTTTTTAAAATTTTAACATAATGGCTTTATATATCAATTACAAATCAACGGTGCATTAAAATACGTACGTGCAGATATAAGCAAATACTCTAGATTAAAGTTGATATTGTATAAAAATTCTATATTAAAGTTGATATTTTTTTGTACCAAAAAAAAAGTTGATATTTTTTTTTATCAAAATTTCTCTAGATTAAAGTTGGCATTTTCCTTTATCAAAATTAAATTTGGTATTTTAAATATACTAGATGTTTTAAAATTCTATCATATCAACTTTATATATCAATTATAAATCTACAGATTTGTATGATTACATAGATAATTTTCTCCGATCTTTTTTATAAAAAACAAATAATTTTTTAAATTCGTTAAATAATTGATATATCTGGTCTATATTATAGACCAAATACATTAGTTATTTAATGAATCTAGAAAGCAAATTATGTCTTATATATAAGAAGGACTTGAAGTAGTTAGTGTAATGATAATTTTAAACATAGTCAATGATTTCTTAAAATCATAAAAGAGATGGTAAAATGGTCTAATTACACTTGACCAAAAAAAAAATGGTCTAACCACATTTAATTATTTTTTTGACTCCACTCCATTTACATTTTCAAACATTTTAAAATTAATAATAATTTTGACAGTAAGATAATCCATTAATCATATTCTTTTTATTAAAAGTCAATATATTAGTCATCATTACTTTTTTTTACAGTCCTTATAAACTTCGGACTTCTAACTTTAGTCCCTATTTAACTTTTAATAAATATTTAGTCCCTACAATTTTAACAAAAGGAACATTAATAATCCTTATTAAAACTAATTTTTTAATTATCCTTATATTCTTAAAATTAATTTTTATAATGTTTAGGACAGAAACTTAAAATTTTTACTGCATTTTTTTGGTAACTCTCAGGCGGGAATATTTAGAATGAATTAAATATTAATATTTAAAAACTAAAAGCATCGAAAATCTAAACCAACATATAAAATTTTAGTTAATTTTTAACAGAGATTATTTTTATAATATTCCAAAATGCCTGCAAAAGAATTATTCAAATATACGCGTTGCAAAAAAAGTAGAGACTAAAAAACTGTGGTATAATTATTTTATAGGGATTAAAAACATAATAAAAGTTTTTTTTGGTCAAGAAAATATAATGAAAGTTAAATAGGACTAAATTTAAAAGATTTCCATTTTGTAAGGACGAAAAAATATTTAACCACATAACTTAATGGTAAAGTCAAATTAAACATTTGCATAAAAGTTTTCTTCATTATATCGGTACCTATAAATTAAATTTTAAATATATTATAGTATTAATTTTCACTAAACTTACACACACACACACAAAGATATATTTGTTTGTGTTTAGGTGTAAGTTATGTTAAAATTGTTGCAATAAAAATTTGATATGTTATTTTCCATATTAATAATAATAACAGAAGAATCATTTTCTTAAAGTAATAATAATACAAGAATCACATGTTATTTATGGGCTCATATTTTTTTTTATATAAAATATAAAACTTTGTAACAACCGAATCATTTCCTTTTTTTTAATTTACAATTACCGATGTGAAGATTATCTAAACATATTTTCATTTTGAACGAAAAATATAATTAACCACATATCTTAATGGTTAAGTCAAATTAGTCATTTGTGTCAAAGTTTTCAACACTATCGCTACATATAAGTTAAATTTTAAATATATTATGGTATTATAATTTTCACTAAAATTACACACACAAAGATATATTTGTTTGTCTTTAGGTGTAAGTTATGTTAAAATTGTTGTAATAAAAATTTGATATGTTATTTTCTATATTAATAATAATAACAAAAGAATCATTTTCTTAAAAATAATAAGAATATATTATCGAAACAAAAGAAACAAAAAAAAATACACGAATCACATGTTACTCATGGGCTCATTATATTTCTTTTTTATATAAAATATAAAACTTTGTAACAACCTCATCATTTCCTTTTTCTTATTTACAATTACCAATGTGAAGATTATCTTAATAAATTTTAAAAACAAATAAAAATAAATAATGTTTTTTCTTCGCAAAATCTAATTTTACATTTGAGATATTTATTTAGGAGCTCAATTAATGATCATTGCAACAATGAATTTGAGCCGCTTGATGATTTGAAATCAATGGTTGCTCGCTATTTCTTATATTTTTATCTTTGTTTTTCAAGAACTAAAGTAGAGCTTATAAGAACTCTTGCACCTCAACTCCCTTAGACAAACTTTCTTGTTTCTCTCTGTCTAAGGAATGGAATTAGATCGTAGTTTTACAGAAAATTTTCCTAAAAATCCTTGCGTAAAATCAGAGATCCCTACCATGGCTCCATTGCAACCAAGTTTAACCGTTTCTCCTTTACCATCACATTACACCACCTTTTTATACAAAAATAATCGCAACCAATTTAAGGAACGTCGTCTGAATGGAGCTAACCATCACTCTAGTTTTGATACGATGGTTTCTTCCTCCATTAACCCATTCTCTATAATGCCAACTCCTTCATTTAATGTTGTAGACGACAATGGATCACAAAGTGAAATTTTCAATGGCGAAAATCCAATGACCTTTGCACCAAACAATAACAAAATGGAAGTCATGCATGGTCGCCTTAACACTAGCAAAGGAATTTGGGATTTGGCCAAAAACAATCTCTTTCAATACGATGAAACTTCACAATCTCGGACAAGTCCCTTTCCATCAGTTAAGCCTAAGCTTCAAGGCGATCTCTCTGGCATTGGTGGAATTGGGAACAACTCCCGAGATAGTGATCCAGAATTTGTTCTTAGTGAACAAAAGCGACAAAAGAGGATTCAAAATAACAATGAAATTCAACTCAGAAATCCCAATATAATCAAAGGCCAATGGACTGCGAACGAGGATAGGTTATTCATTTATAATTTTTTTTATCATCTCTCCTTCACCATGTTTTTGTAGTTTTAGTATGATTTTATTATATACTTAATTGCTTGAAGATATGTAGCTTTTGTTTTTCAATTAGATTCATATTTGATTTGATTATAATGTTTTAATTTGTTACCAATTGTTGACATACGATGACCAATAAATATTGCTTTATATGTTTTTAGGATTCTTGTCCAATTGGTGAATCACTATGGGCTTAGAAGATGGTCCAAAGTTGCTAAACATCTGAAAGGCAGGATCGGAAAACAGTGCAGGGAGAGATGGAATAACCATCTTCGACCGGATATTAAGGTATTGTTTGATTTAACTTTTTATGTTTTAAAAGCTACTAGAAAGCTTAAAACGAAAATAAGAATTTTTTTAAAAACAACTAAAGTATTTGGTAATTATTTTTTTAGATTCAAAAGTCTTTTATCTGTGTATTTTACTCATAAAAATTAAGTACTTTTTTTTATTAAGAAGTTTTTAAAAATCTGTTTGGCCTAGCTTTTCCTTTTATCGAGTAGAAAAATTTGAAATAAGGTAGACCAAACGATACCTACGATTTCTTTCTTCTTAATTATTTTTTGATTTTATTTTTTACACAATCAAGAGAGGAGATCCTCTCTAGTTAAAATTTTCTCCAGCATAATCAGCACGAATAGCTTTTTTTCTTTTAGTGGTTCATATTATAAAAACACGAAAGGAGATTAATCATTGCAAAAGAAGGTTCCCACCTTGTATACCCATAGGTTCTCCGATAAAGATTAATCATCGCTAACAGCGGTAGAAACTTCGTACTAATATAATAATAAATAAATAAAAAACACTAAACAGCCTCCGGTTAATTGACCACGAAAGGATCCTACCTCCACATATAACAAAATAATATTGATTCTTGCTTATTTTTACTTTAACACATTAGATTTTTACATGTACATACAACTACATCAAATAAATCAAAATATGTCTTTTTGAACTTAGTTCAGTTGGAATGAACATCGTATTATATATACATGAGTTAGGGTTCGAACCCTGTACAGTCAACTTATTCGTTTTTAAGGTGGATTTTCTAGCCGCTAAACTATTTAACAAAAATAAAAAATAATACATCAAATAATAGCTACATCATCTAATAAAAACATAATACATCAAATATGTCACATTTAATAGTTAGGGTTTTGGAGAGTAAGACTTTCTCTAGGAACGGGCGTAGGCTGATGACCAGTACTTGTGATCGAGCAGTCCACATGTTTCAGTTGATGGTGTCACATGTGTTTTAGAGTGTGTCCACATTATAATCTGCTTAGTTAAGTGTGGTTCAGGTGACCCAATCTATTTAACGGATGGGCCCTAATCCAATGTTGAACACTTGTATTTTAATAATTATATTATACATTCATAAAATTTGTTCATTTTTTTTACAAGTAGAATTTCATACTTAAAGTGAATTAATGAAGTGTTCAAAGTTCGAACTTCGACTTCTGCATATATAATGGATATCCTTCCAACTGAATCAAGGTGAGCGGAACTAAAATTTGTAAATTTGATATTGTAAACAAATATTATTAATTTGATGGTTGAACTGAAATTATATAAAATTTACAATGATGTATAAGCTATAGGGACTTTAGCAATGATATGTGTGTGTTTGATTTGACGTCCTATTTACAATTCTCAAGTCCTGATGTCATATACGCCGCAATTTCTTGAACAAATCCAAGATACTATACTCCTATCTTGTTATATCTAACTAATTCACACATATTAATTGTTTTGTATGATTGCAGAAAGAGTCATGGAGCGAAGAGGAGGACAGATTACTGATTGAAGCTCACAAGATAGTTGGGAACAAATGGGCTGAAATTGCGAAGAGCTTGCCTGGGCGCACCGAGAACTCTATCAAGAACCACTGGAACGCCACTAAGCGCAGCCAGAATGCCAAGAAGAGGCCGAATAGGCGGAATAGTTTGAAGGGAACACTACTTCAGAAATACATTAGCGAAGTAACTGCCGCTAAGGAAGCTGAAAAGGAGCTGATGATGGAGAATCCCAGAAACATGATGAATATTGAGAATCAACAAAATTTTGAAAGTTCTGAGAGTGATTACAATTCTGAAGGTTTAGCTACTCCTGAGGATGAAATTGAAGGCTATGTTCCAATGATGTTCAATGATACTATTGATGATGGAATGGCAAGTGGTTCTGGCACTGCAGTGAATTATGAGTTTGGATCATATGGAATGGAAGGTGGTTCCGGCACAACAATGAATTATGAGTTTTATCCTGAGATTCCTATGAAGCAGGAACTTGATCTCATGGAGATGATGTATGGAAACAACCCTTAAGGTGCTGTCTTTGTTTATTGCTAAGAAAGTTGTCATGGATCTATTATCTTGTGTTTGTGTTGTGATGTTTTGTTTTAATTTGGCTCATGTTGCCCCTATGTGTAGGGCTACATACTCAGTTTTATGTTGATTTGTTTTGCTTAGTTTCCTTATGCATGGATGGAACTAAATCTTGCTTATTTTAATGATTTGGATGGCTAAATATTTATGGAGACTTGAAACCTTTATTATGTGGCCTACAACATCTTTCTTTAGTACTTTTATATAAGTGTTCAACTTATATGAATTTGTTGATATATGATATAGTGCATGTTTGGTATTAAGGTTGGTAGGATAAAAGCTGAGTGTTCAGTTTATATCAATTTGTTGCTCTCTGACACAAGTGCATATTTGATATTACGGCGAGTTAGACAAATTACACAGATACCATAATTTTATTGAAGTTAGATTTTTACAAAATCACGATAAAACCATGTGAGACCAGAGAATCACTTAAGAGGATAAATTCCACTTTTTTATTTGATTTAAAATCTTTATTTCTACGATATGGTTTCATGCGAAGATAAAAAAACTTCACACCTTTATGGGTACCTGTGCTTTTGTTCGTATGAATTGATTCGTATGAGTTAGGATCTTAGACTAGCGGAATCAAAATATGTTATAATATGCGCTATTCCATCCAAAATTTACCTACATTATGGTGCTTACAATGAGTGTTCCGGAGCCTTGAACGGATGTCGAGCTGCTGGAGAATGGCCTAATGTGTGGGGGAAGAATTAGAGCAATAAGTCATCAAACCTTCACTTATTGTAACAGAAGTATGTATTTTCGTTTTAGCTTCATGCAGAGTAATGATTTAGTTATTGAATCGAATTTCATTTCTAGTCATCCGAAGAGTATGAAATGTATGAATAATTGTTGCAACTGCTAGACTGCGATCTTAAGCACTCCAATTGTGATCACAACTATTGAAAGCTTCCTGAATCGTGCATATGTCGAACAGAATACCTAACATTTCTCAAGCCAGATCCATAATTGAAAAGAAAATGGGAAAGAAAGGAATAAACAAGAAGGGGTCTCACCATTAGCACCACAAAGAACGCAAATTGAAACAACAATGCATTCTCTTTTGATGAAATTTCATATGTATGTAGGCATTCTGTTATGCACTCATCTCCAAGCCACAAAAGAGTTTGAAGGCGGCTTTGGGAAGACCACATTCTGAATTTTGGCCACCAATGAAGGATCCTTAGTAGCAACGAGGAATAATCCAGATAAACCAATTGTTAGTTGGTTCAGTGGCGATCAATACTGAACTTGGTAGAGAGAATTACAGTTCAATCTGCCGCAACTGCAATCAAAAGGGAACTGGAATCACTTGATCCAAAACTGACCGCCGAATTAGATTAAACTAGTGGATCAAGATTCAAGACTACCATTACCATAATCCCGATCGTTCACAAATTTTACTCCAATCCACTATGAAATTTTTTTATGGTACTAATATCCCGACTCCACACAAAATTGCGGATCAAAAATCCAATTTCGTGATTGATGGATTTAACCAACAATTGCACTTTCCCCATAATAGACAGCAAAGAACCTTTCCAAGCAGCTTGAAAATGAATGGCCTTTGGTGTAACCACTATGATTGGGCAGCCTAAATAATTACTCCATTCCTTCCTTTTTACATGACTTTTTAAAATAATAACACTAAATTATGAAAAATGTATTTTTACACTTTATCTTCCTATTATACCTAAATTTTAATCTACCAATAAATTCATATTTCTTTGCACATACTTTCTCTTTCCAATAAATTTAATATATTACGTAAAAAAAATAAAAAATTTAAGATGTTATGTACCAAAAAAGATTTAGTTTTTCAAATATATAGCAATAATTAGTTTTATTGACAAATGGTACCCTTAAAATACAAAAAAAACAAATAGGAACGTTAAATCTGACGAAAAAAGTCAAGTAAAAAGAAAAGAAATGCTCCCAACATTAAAATTTTAGGCTAAATTGTACTTTTAGCCCCCTAAATTTGAGAAATTTGTGATTTTTGCCTCTTAATTTTTAAATCTTTATCCCCTTTTCCAAAAAGGTCAATTTTGAACAAGCCAAAGCCGATAGCAAAGCAAAATTTCTACGGGACTTATACATTTCTACTCATATTTGAAAAACTGGCACACCAGTATAAAATGTTGTATACGATGTTACAACACTTTACTAGATTTAACAGACAAAGTATAAAGCAGTAAATAGTGCAGAAGTAAATAAACACACAGTGATTTGTTGACCCAGTTCGGCGCACCTACGTCTGGGGGATACCAATCCAGGAGGAAATCCACTAATAGCCCTAGTTCAAAGTCTTACAGCAAACTCCTCGTTTACAACTTATCACCTAGCAACTATCCTTATGTCCTTCTACCTAGGAATTCCTAGGTATGAGTTCTCAACAGTACAGACATCACTGTTGTTAACTCAATCACTATGGTGGAGACACTCTCCTAAACACTAGACCACTCTTACCGAAAAGGCTTCGAGCGATACACAAGCACTACGATCCAAACTCCTTGCTTAAAAGCTTTGGAGAGGACACACACACAACAACTATCTCCTTGCTTAAAAGCTTTAGAGACAATTGTGATTACAACTCAATGAACACACAGTCCCAAGCTTGTATCAAAGTGACACAAGAAAGGCTCACAAAACACAAGCACACACGCAAATCCTAATACGGCTAGACTCAATAACACGCTTGAACAACTGCCTTCATTAGGTTTTCGTTCTTTAATTTATAGCTGGTAACTTGGGCTCCAAGAGATTCATTCCAGAAATATATCCAGCTCACAAAATAAAACCATATCTTAAAAGATTTGATATGTTTATTAAATAAGTCTTCATAATTATTTCCAAAACAATCTTTAGATGAAAGATCTGTTTAGAAAATAAAACATTCTTTGATGCTCACGCAAAGAACTGATGAAAGAGAAAATATCTTCTCTAAAAATAAAAACGCGCGCATTAATGACACTGCCAGCTGGCGCGCTCACGACAAGTTACGATGTTGTAACATTACATACCACATCCTGCTTAAGAACTTGTTTTACCAAAATGCAGCCAACACCAAATAGTCAACAATATTAATACGCATGCCTATTATTTTATAATTTCTACAAAGATTAATATTTTTACTCATATATTAAGACAAATGTTTATTTTTTTAAAAAACATTCTACGGAGACTTGAGAACAGATCCTCTAGTGGCACGAGAGTTCTATGAAATCTCACTCATCCATCTGAATTAACTAGATCGGGTCAAAATTATTTAACATAATTGAATGGTACATATCATCATTGGACTCTCTTGTGTGAAAAAGCTACGAGAGAGTAATCCCTATACTTCTGGGACTTATAGTTCTACTCATATTTTAATATGCATGTATGCCTTTTTATTTATGGAAAATGTTAACTTGTGCATCAAAGGCACATGTTAAGAAATACTAAAATAGAAACATTAAATATTTTACATCATTAAATACTAACTTTCTACTTTTAGGTAGCTTATCATGTGCCCTTGATGCACAAGTTAACATGACCCTTTATTTATATATAATTTTCATAATTTTTAAAATTTTTACTTACATCACGGACAGAGGGAGTATGAATTAATGGACATGAATTGAATGCACAAAGCACGAAGCTATACTTTTTTTTTACAAAATCAAAATTAAGTAAATGCATTTATGATCAGATTGGGACTTTCTCCGTACCATAATATAAGTCATTTTTCACTTTTACACATATTAAGAAATGTATTTAATGTTGTATGGAAAAGAGAAATTATGAGTTGATTTACAAAATTGTCCTTCATTTATGATAAGAAAAAAATAAATTGAAGTATTGAAAGATTAGAGAATAATAAATATTTAAGGGTATAATAGGAAAAATAGAATTAAATGCTTCATTGGTAATGTAAAACGACTTATATTTTGGTACAAATTTTTTCCTAAAATGACTTATATTGTGATACGGAGGAAGTAGTACAATTTGGAACTTCATCATACTTTTGAAGAAAAATGATGTTAACATGCGGTCTTTAGAGCTTGTTTGGTTCAACCGAGAGGGAGGGGAGGAGGTGAGGGGAGGGATTTTTAAGGAGGGGAGACGAGGTAAAACATAATTTATTATGTTGACAAAATTACCCTCACTTTTTTATTAAAATTCTAAATTATCTTTGTTGGAATATTAAAATTTTAGGTTATATTTTTTTTTACAACAAAAAAAATTTAGGTTTTCTACTCATTAGATTTTTTTTGTATATATATCCATTAGATTTTTTTTTGACGTAATATATCCATTATAATTTAATCCTTATTTTGAATTTATAAGGTTAAGGCTAAAAAAATAAATTACTTCTCTCCTTCCCTCCCTCCCCTCGTTAAAAAGTTGAACCAAACATAAAAATTTAAAATATCACCTCCCCTCCCCTCCCCTCCAAAACCCCCGAACCAAACAGACCCTAAGCGAGAAATATATGCAATTACCCATACTAGATAGTGAGCCACTACATGGACTTTTCTGCTTAAAAACTCTATCGAAAAGTTGAGAAAATAAGATGATAAAATACTCCTAAAATTCCATTGAATAGGCCCGTATTCATATTCATATTGCTGCTCCTGATGAGACTCTTTGTCCACCGCACTATGTGACTCAGACTTTAATGTCTCTTTAATTGTCCAATATAATATATAGGAAACTTAGGGCTTCTACTTCAAGCAATTGGAATATATGAGAGTGATTAAAACATTTAACTTTGAAGAAATGTCTTCTCTTCTCGAGCAAACTATTACCATAAAGGATCAGCAGTGCATCAAATTTGTGTGTAACCTGTAACAAAAATTCAATGCTTGCCAGCAGTTTTCCACCGCTTTATTGATTGAATTAAAATTGTATAAAGAAAAAATAAATAAATAACACATTCGATTTGTAGTTCCAAACCAGGAAACTTAACACATGAACTACACATAGGTTATCCAGACCTCGACAGTTCCAACATATATAATAATCATTCCCCGGCAAGCCTGGGAGGCGGGAGCTGCCAGGGTCCACCGATAAAAAATGCTCAACATGCTGCGAGTTTTGTTCATTATTCTGATCATTTGAAACAATGCATTAAATTAGAATTACCATCTTGAGATGGTTGAATATGTTTCCACTTTTTCTCTCTAACTAAGGTTATCCTCATCATCACTAATTTCCATTAAACACAAATTATTGGCAATTGTAGCATTGAAGTGTTCTTGCCTTTGTTGTGGTTGGTTGGATAATGACGTTACTAATGGCTATACCATCGTTAATTACCTTGATTTGCATCGGCACGTAACTCTCCAATTAGTGTCGAATTAATAGTTGTTGTTAGTCCTCCTGCATCATGAATGCCGGTAATCAATGCTAAATTATTGAAACATAACAAGGTTAATTTCAATGGGAAGTAATGTCATGAATGGAAATATCCAAGAGGGGACAAATGACAACATATTATAACAAACTTGGAGGTGGTTAGCAATCAAGGATAGTTGGCAATTTATTCTACATCTATGCAGTTGAAAAGAAGCACGAGAGAGAAGGTGTAACAAAAAATATCCCTTTTTGATTTTTTATGTTATGTTTTCTCTCTCGTGCTTTTCCTGAGCTGCGCAGATGTAGGATCAATTGTCTTGCTACCCACTTTGAAGTTTGTTATGTTGTCATTTGTGCCCTTTTGGATATTTCCATTCATGACAGAGACATGAATGTATTATTAGGCAAATCCTTAAGAAATTAAACTGATTTTTTTGGATGGTGAGGCCTACACTTTTGATAATTTGTATGTGGTATTCACAACAACTTTTTAACCAACTTTTATTTTATATGTATATGATTTGTTTTTATTGATTGTTGAGTAAATACCCTCAAATTATTAAATAATAGTGTAGAAAAAACCTTCTGGTATAGTTTCCTAAAAAAATTAAACGAAAAATCCGCAGGTAATCATTCTAATAGTGATTTGATCTTCTATATTTTATTGTGAGACTTCTTTCTTAAATTAACTATTGCCAATTTTTGAAAAATATTGTCAAGCTGACATTTTGTACGTAATAATTTAATAAAATAAAAATTTGCAACCATAACATAACTATAAACTTTTCAATGTCATCTAATAAATATTTTGTATAATGATTTAATCAGAACATAGGTACTGGACATACTAAATGAGTTATTCTCTCATAACTAGAATCCAACCACTAAACACATGTTATTTGTTAGTGAGCAAATAATATAGGAAAGAAAACAACAAATAACCTTTAAACAAATTAAACATTAATACTATAATCAAATAATTATTACCTATATAAAAAAAATATCATTACAATCCAAAGTAACTTATAAGTTATAATATAACATATTTATACTCTAGGATTGGAAAAACAATAGAACTCAAATTTAAATAAACATTACATATAACAATATTTGAACATAGTTCATTTATTTAATAAAATCTCCCTTATCATCAAATGCTTCTTTTTTTCACATTAACCTTCAAACCATGTTTCATGTGTAGGACAACAGAAATACTTGGAATTATGGGATGATCTTCCACCACTTGAATTTGATAATTCAACAATATTGATGCAGCAATCATTTTCATCTCAATAAAGCTTATATCCTTACCCAAACAAGTCCTTGGTCCAGCATTAAAAGCAATGAACTTATAAGAGGGTACATGAATTATCCCTCCTTTCTTAGAAATCCACCTCTCTGGCTTAAATTCCAAGCAATCTTCTCCCCAAATTTTCTCCATTCTACCAATTGAGTATAGAGAATACACTATCCTTGAATTTGATTCAACCATATGTCCACTAGGAAGAACATCAGATTTCAATGATGATTTATGCTCAAAAGGCACTGGTGGATAAAGCCTTAAGACTTCACATAAAGCTGCATGTAAATAAATTAACTTGTTAAGTCCTTCCACTCCTAAATATTTCCAATTATCCTTTCTTGATGGTAAATTTTCTTTGATCTCTTCAAGAATTTTATCTTCAACAAAAGGGTGTGTTGCCACCAACCAGAAAAACCAAGTAAGAGCAGAACTAATAGTGTCTCTTCCAGCTGAAAGTAGATTAATTGATGTGTCTCTTAGAAACTTATTTTCATCATCTATTGGATTTTTTCCATCTCCTATACTTTGTTTCAAAAGGATACTTAGCAAATCAAATTGTTGCTCTCCTTGCATTTGATCTTTTTTGGATTTGATTTTTGAATACAACATTTGATGAATAATTTTCACATTCTCTGTAAACTTTTTCTCTTCACCAATTTGAAGCCATTTTTGCAGCTTCCAAAAGAATTTTGGCCTTACATGTCTATAGAACAATGTGCTCTCAATTTGACTAAAGGCTCTCTCACATGCAATTTCAGGAAGATCAATAGAAAGACAAATAGGATCAAATCCTAAAACTATAGAACATATATTGTCAAAGGTTAACCTTTGAAACATATCTTGCAAATCCACTTGCAACCCTTTTTCACAAGCATGATCAAGAAACACAAGAAGACAACTAAAGATTTTATTTTCAATGGTTTTGTGAAGAAATACCTGAAAATTTTCCTGCTTGAAAATTGAATGAAGTAGTTTTCTATTGTACTTCCAAATGTGGAAATCAGACCTAAAAATTCCATCTCCAAGGACTTCAAAAATTTCTTCGAAATCTTTTCCTTTTCCATAGTTTTCAAATTTTGTGCTTGTAATATGTTGCACGTTCATGGAGTCACTTGTCATAACACTCTTCATGCTTGTTAACCATGGTCCTTCAAAAATGAAAGTTCCTCCATTTTGTTGCAAAAGTGAGTTTAAATAATCAGGGAAGTTGGATAAGTTGTGTATGAAACTAGGTAGCATTCCCATGATAGGCCATATTGTGATGGGTGTGTTTCTATTGAGTCTCCAATAATGAATTGCAATGAAAACAGCAATAGCCAAAATGATTTCTCTAATGCCAAACACATCCATTATTATGTAGTAATTTTGTAGGAATATGATATTTCTCTCAATGATAATATTTCTCTCAATGATAGTAATTCAAGAGGAACATTGCCAATGAATGGTTGTAACTTGTAACTATGAGAAAGCTAGGAAGCTATTTATAAAGTATTTCTATTTCTATTTCTATTTTTTTCATATACTCCCTCAGTCCCTTTTTATAAATCTAGTTTAACAAAAAATTTGTTCCTTTTATAAGACTCTTTTGCAATTATCAATGACATTAATTATTTTTTTAAATTACTCTTATTTATTTTGCATAGTTTTTTTAATAGCATTTAATTATTTTTTTAAGTGGGTACTGACACAGTCAGAAGCTCGGAAAGGAATAGCAAATGTCAATCCTAGTATATAGGTTTCTTGGAATCGGCATAAATTATGGTGCATAAAAATATCCAAAATTGCTTAGCGCACCCCCTAGATTTTTAGGGGTGCACTAGAAATTTGGGGGGTGCGCCAGAAATTTAGGGGGTGCGCTAAGTAATTTGGGGGGTGTGCTAAGCAATCTAAGGGGTGCATTAAGTAATTTTCATTATTTATGCACGGTGCATAAGGAAAAAGCTTATGCACCATAACCACTCCCGAATCGGCATAACCAGAAAGAGAATAACAAACTCTAAACTCTAGAAATAAAACTGGAATCCACCAGAGTGTAAAACTGGAATCCACCAAAAAAGAGAGAAAACTCTGAAATATTATTATTGAATTGAATTCAAATAGGTCTGCCTTTAAATAGGCTTACAATAGAAACAAACTTTAAAAAGATAATAGCTAACTTATTTTAAATTCATTATCTTTTAAATTTAAAAGATAAATATTTTAATGAAGATATATAATAACAAACTTAAAAAAATATAATTAAAACAAACTATCCGATAATAACAAACTTAAAAAAAAGATAATCGAAACAAACTAAAAAAACACAAATAATAAAATAAAATCTTATCAGATGCAGTTGCATTGAACTGCTCCTGCATCAGATATTTTATTAATTATGGGAAAGTCATTACTAAGGATAAATATGAAAAATCAATATAAGTTGTCAACAAATTTAATACTAAAATCAACTTTCTTAAAATCCGTGTTTTATCAAACTAGCTCGTATAAATAGAAATGGAGGAGTATAAAATAAAAAATAAAATAAAACTAGTTCTAGTTACGGTTGTAAGTTGTCCGTAGGTAAAACTATTGCTTGTTATGGAATGTGACTGTTGCTATAGGGGTGGACAACAGACGGATTTGGGTTCAAAGTTGTCACTCATCTAAACCGCAGTGTCAAAAAATAAGGTCTAATCCGCCCATAAAATAAAGACCGATTTTTCACGGGTTCGGATTTGCGGTTTAAACGGTTATCGGGCGGTTTAATTCGGTTAGAAATTAAAAAATTAAAATAAAATTAAAATAGTAATAAATTCAACCTTTGGAGTTTAGAGCTAGAAAATATGCAACTAGAGATAAAAGAATCATGCACAAAAAGAAAGTGTTGGAAATACCTAATCAATATAAAAAGTAAAAAAAAATAAAAATCTCAAATAAAATTAAAAACATTACATTTGATTTCAACAAAATTAGACAAACAAGATGAAAAACATCAAATTATATAGGTTTCAAAATGTTTCATGATTGTTTCAGTCTCCATGAATTTGAGGTGAAGTGAGAAAGTGGTAAGAGGAGGCAGGAGAAGAGCTTAGAGTGTGTATATGACAAATCCTAGTGCAAAACACGATGTTTTAATTTACTCATGCGGACGGGTTTTGGGCACCGTCGGTCCAATTCCCTTCATCCGGACTTGCCCACACCAACCCAATCGAAATCGAATTTTTCAACCAGCTAACTCATGGCCCGCCCAAATCTTTATTTTATTTTTCGACTTTTGTAGGTTGAAATGGGTTTTGGTTTTTTTTGTCCACCCCTAACTATAGGGCACTTTTCTTGTAGTGGCATTGTACAGTCGAAAAAGTGCATAAAAATATTATGCTTAAATGTCCTATCAAAATAGGACAGTCACCATTAATGTATGACTGCAACTAGTTTTGGTCCAAAAGGAAATCCTAATATGATAATTTAAATAAAAAAATTATTATAATTTGTGCATTTAATTCTATTTTTAAATTTTTATAAATTTATATAAGTTTTTTTTTTATAGATAAATTTGTATAAGTTAAGAGTATCTAAATATTACCGAAAGTCTTACATTCCAATTTTATTTGCACCTCTAATCACTTCTTCCTATGTCTATATCTCAAAAAAAAAAAAAAAAATACAATAAGAGACTAGACCTTACGCCAAAAGAAAAATAAAAGAAAAAATGGATTAAACAAATCAATAACAAGACCAAAGTTGAAGAACTTCACCCTTAAAATATGTGTTTTGTAAGGTTGTCCTGTACTCCTTGCTTAACGATTGTTCTTTTTTTGGTGTTGGGAAATATATGGTGTAAAATGATGTTCATGTGTGCTCTCTTAGTCATATAGTTGCCCATGCTTGTTTGATGATTTGGATATCCTTGAGCACTACCTCATCTAAGTGTGCATCAGCCTCAATTGACTTCAATTGTGTTTCAAGTATAGCCTCTTGACTTGTCTTGACCTTAGCTTGAGTTGCAGCATTAGCATAATGTCAGCAAACTCACCCTGCTTATGTGAATTTTTATGATGTTCTTTCTCAGGTTGAAGAATTTCTTCATCAATAACCAAAGGCCTGTGCGGATTAATACGGAAATCATGACTCCAAAGAGTAATACAACAATAAACAACCTACACTAAATTGTTATCAAAACAAACTAGACAAAAATCTAATAGATTAAGTCAAATGCTTGACAACCGAATATGCACCAAACATAACTCAACGAACCCAACGCAGGACCCGAAACTCAACTCATAACTAAAATTTTGAAAGGAAACTTTATTTTGTCAAAAAAAAACATCAAAACATCAAAACTAGTTAAATTATCAAAAAATTAGTATAACCTTTTCAAAAAATCATCAAATCGACTTTATATATCATCTACAAATCAATGGGACATAAAAACTCGTACTCACATTAATTATGCAACGAACACTGTACAAATATTTTGACAAATTTTTGCATATAATATAAATAAATGTTTTATAAAAATACAGCATTTTATTGGAACAAAATGGACTTGTTCAATACCTCCGAGCTTTGATGATGACAAAGTATTAAAGGAATAAATTGGATTTGCTAATGTATGTTCAAGTGTGCCAGACCATAGTTTAAAATTTGCATGAACATAGACAAAAAGCACATAACATTTTTCAAGAGAGGCTGAAGTTTTTGTTTAGAAGCTAGAAGGCCAGATTCTAGTTTGGAGTACTAGAATCTGAGGTGAATCAGAAGCAAGAAGGACAAACTCTGAAGAGCCAGACTTTTGAAGTGAAACTCCTGAATGTCTCAGACTCCGAAGGACACGTCAGCATCAGAAGTCTCTGAGAAGTCACTATCAAGCTCAGAGTCAACTTTGTCTTATTCTGATCACGTGTAGAAACAAACAAAATTTCATAGACAAGTGGAATTTCTCCTGGTTTGAAATTGACTAATTCCTTTTGTATCAAAAAGAATTCAAATGTCTTTTCAACGACATTATCCATATCAAGAAACACCACAACGTCTAGGATCAAGTTTCTCAACGAATCTAATTTGTGTAAGACCTTCTTCAACGGATCTTTTATGCTTGCCTATTTAAGGAGCTGAAGACTTGAAGAAACTTAACACTCTACGCGCATTTTGAAAGACCAGAAACTTTGTCAAAATCAAAGCACAAATTTAACTTAAAATTTCTTATCAAAGTTTGTATCTTAGAAATTCTAAAGTTTGTAGAGTCATTCATTGTATTTCCTACACCTATGTTTGTATATCAATTGTAGAACACATCTTTCTTTATTTGATTACGTTAGACTGTGAGAAGTCTCTTGTCAATGGACTTGAGAGCATTAGAAGTCTCTTGATGTGTGCTTGAACATTGTAAATCTCTTGTCAATGGACTTGAGCAATTAGAACTCTCTTGTCAGTGGTCTTGAGCATTGAGAAGTTTCTTGCTTGTGTTGAGCATATTGTGTAATCTAGAGTGATTATAGTGGAAATCCTTTAGAAGAGCAAAGAGACTAGACTACTCTCGGTTTGTGAGAAGAACAAATATAAAATTGTTTTGCGTCTTTCTCTCCTTCTCTCTTCTCTTTGTGTTTTGATTATATCCGCTGCAAACTCTTTTGTTAACTAGGCCAGACTTTACTTTTTATTTAGAGTCTGACTTGTCCAATACACTAAGATTTTAGAAAAAATTAACACAATTCAACCCTTTTTCTTGTGTTTGTCTCACCTTCACACTTATGTTGGTATTTCGAAAATACTCATGTGTTTTTAAAATTTTATATAATGCCTTTATATATCAAGTACAAATCAAAGAAAAATAAAAATATGTACCTGCAGATATAAGCAAAAAATTTGCAACGAAAACGGTGAAAATATCTCAACGGATTTTCTCATATAAAGTAATCAATTTCTTTTTTGAAAATACTATATTAATAATGGTATTTTGAAAATACATATGAAATTTTAAAATTTTATTATATCCACTTTATATATCAATTTCAAATCAACGAAGCATAAAAAATTGTACCCGTGAATATAAGCACATAAAATTCGCAAATGGACATGGTATAAATATTTTAAAGGAGTTTTCCATAAAAAATAAACAAATAATTTATAAAAATCTATATTAAAGTTGATATTTTTTGTGTACCAAAAAAAGTTTGGTATTTTTTTATTTATCAAATTACTATAAATTAAAGTTGGCATTTTTCTTTATCAAAATTAAAGTTGGTATTTGGAAAATACTTGATTTTTAAAATTATATAATATCAACTTTATATATCAATTATAAATCAACAGACTTGTATGAATACACATATATGATATACTCTCTCTAGTCTTTTTTTAAAGATTCATTAAATAACCGATGTATCTGGTTTATAATAAAGATTAAATACATCAATTTTTCATTGAATATAAAAATTCAACTGTTTCTTAAGTAGTGTTTTGCTACTGTAATGAGAATTTATAATGTAGTCAATGATTTGTTAAAATCATAAAATTAAAGAGATGGTAGAATGGTCTATAACTACATTAATTTGGATTTTTTTTTGTTAAAAGTCAATATTAGTCATCATTACTTTTTTTTTACGGTCCTTATAAATTTGGAACCTTGTAACTTTTGACCCTATTTAAATTTTAATAATTTTTTTTTTTTTTTTGACAAGAAATTTTAATAAATATTTAGTCCCTGCAATTTTAACAAAAGGAACATTTATATATGTTTTTTTAATTATCCTTAAATTCTTAAAATTATTTTTTACAGACTTGTTTAGGAGAGAAATTTTATATAATATTTCAAACATGCCTGCAAAAGTATCATTCAAATATACGTGTTAAATTAAAAGTAGAGACTAAAACTGTGTGTATGATTATTTTATAGGGATTAAAAATATAATAAAAGTTAAATAAGAACTAAACTTAAAAATTTTTCATTTTGTAAGGGTCGACGAAAAATATATTTAACCATATATTTTTATGGTAAAGTCAAATTAGACGTTTGCACCAAAGGTTTCTACACTACCAGTACCTACATATAAATTAAATTTTAAATATAATGTTCTATTATAATTTTCACTAATTACACACAGAAAGATATATTTGTTATTTAGGTGTAGGTTATGTTAAAATTGTTGTAATAAAAATTTGATATGTTATTTTACATATTAATAATAATAGAAGAATCATTTTCTTAAAAATAAATAATCATACAAGAATCACATGTTGTTCATGGGCTCATTATATTTCTTTTTGGTATAAAATATAAAACTTTGTAACAACCTCATCATTTCCTTTTTTAATTTACAATTACCAATGTGAAGATTATATAAATAAATTGGAAAAACAAATCAAAATAAATAATTTATTTTTGTAAAATCAATTTTCTCATTTGAGATATATATTTTGAAGCTCAACAGTCATAGAAACAATGAATTTGAGCCGTTTGATGTTATGAAATAAACTTCCAGATGTCATGGTTGCTCGCTATCTCTTGTAATTTTTCTTTGCTTTTCAAGAACTATAAGTAGAGCTCATAAGAACTCTTGCACCTCAACTCCCTTCTACACATTCTCTTGTTTCTCTCTCTGTCTAAAGAATGGAATCAGATCTCAGTTTTACAGAAAATTTTCCTAAAAGTCCCTGCGTCAAATCAGAGATCCCTACTATGGTTCCATTGCAACCAAGTTTAACTATTTCTCCTTTACTATCACATTCCACCACCTTTTTATACAAAAATAATTGCAACCAATTTAAGGAACATCGTTTGAATGGAGCTAATCATCACTCCAGTTTTGCTACGATGGTTCCTTCCTTCATCAACCCATTCTCTATGATACCAACTCCTTCATTCAATATTGTAGACGACAATGGATCTCAAAGTGATATTTTCAATGGCGGAAATCCAATGATCTTTGCACCAAACAATAACAAAATGGAAGTCATGCATGGTCGCCTTAACACTAGCAAAGGAATTTGGGGATCCAAAAACAATCTCTTTCAATACGGTGAAACTTCACAATCTCGAGCGAGTCCCTCTCTATCAGTTAAGCCTAAGCTTCAAGGCGATCTCTTTGGCACTGGTGGAATTGGAAACAACTCCCAAGAGAGTGATCAAGAATTTGTTCTTAGTGAACAAAAGCGGCAAAAGAGGATTCAGAATAATAGTGAAATTCAACTCAGAGATCCCAATATAATTAAAGGCCAATGGACTGCGAATGAAGATAGGTTATTCATTTAGAATTTTTTATCGTCTCTCCTGCACCATGTTTTCATAGTATTAGTATGATTTTATTATATACTTTATTGCTTGAAGATATGTTGGTTTTGTTTTTCAATTAGATTCATATTTGATTTGATTATAATGGTTTAATTTGTTACCAATTGTTGACATATGATGACCAATAAATATTGCTATATAAATTTTTAGGATTCTTGTCCAATTGGGGATCACTTTGGGCTTAGAAGATGGTCCAAAATTGCTAAGCATCTGAAAGGCAGGATTGGGAAACAGTGCAGGGAGAGATGGAATAATCATCTTCGACCGGACATTAAGGTTGTCTTTTTTTTAATCATTTTTTGCTTTTATTTCTTATGCATACGCGAGTGGAGATCCTCTCCAGTAATTTTTTTTTATCTAATAGTTCTGTGAACTATGCTCAATCGGTAGAGGATCTCCGGTTAATTAAAGGGTGGATGATAACACTAATCAACCTCCGGTTAATTGTCCACGGGAGGATCTCCCTCCACATAAACATAACAAAATAATATTGATTCTTGCTTATTTTTTTTTTACTTTAACATTAGATTCTTACATACAGCTTCATCAAAGCCAGAACTGACCCCAAACCAGATTAATTAACTGGTGGTGAAAACAAACAAAAAAATAATAAACCAAAATATGTCCTTTGAGTCTAGCTCATTTAGTAAGAACATCACATTATATGCATGAGTTATGATTCAAACCTTAAACACTCTAAGCTTCGCTGCGCTTGTGATCTAACAAGTGGTATCAGAGCCTGGTTTCAATTTAAAGGGGAAACACGAGTGAATGTGAGGGGAATTCATTAAAGAAAATCACACTCCTCACTCAAGTGTTTAGGAAAACAAACAAAAAAATAATAAACCAAAATATGTCCTTTGAGTCTAGCTCATTTAGTAAGAACATCACATTATATGCATGAGTTAGGATTCAAACCTTAAACACTCTAAGCTTCGCTGCGCTTGTGATCTAACAAGTGGTATCAGAGCCTGGTTTCAATTCAAAGGGGAAACACGAGTGAATGTGAGGGGAATTCATTAAAGAAAATCACACTCCTCACTCAAGTGTTTCCCTTTAATGAATCCCCCTCACATGAATTCCCCTCACATTGATATAAGTGAGTTGGACTCCACACTCTTACCCAAAACCTTAAGGCATTAGATTTATAGGTCCTCTCACTTATAAATGCTTCAAGTCTCCACATTTTAACCAATGTGGGACTTCCCCACACTACTCACATAGTAACTTCAGATAAAATAAATTTTATCTACTAAACTACTTGACCAAATAAAATAAAAAATAAATCAAAACATAATACATCAAATAATAGCTACGTCAAAACATAATACATCAAATATGTCACATCTAAGAGTTAGGGTTTTGGAGAGTCTACTTTCTCTCAGAACAGGTGTAGGTTGATGACCCGTATTCGTGATAGGGCAGTCCACGTGTCTCAATCAATGGTGATCACATGTGTTTTATAGCATGTTCGCATTAGATAGTCTCATTAGTTTTTTTTTTGAAAAGGCAAAGAGATTAATATTAATAGAATAACTCCCAAGTACAAGCTGTACTAAGGAATAAAATACAATGTTTTTGGAATCAAACATATATACTACCAAGTCTAAACTACAGGTAGCTAAATACACCAGAATATATACAAAGGCAAAAGAGTTCTAATTATAAGATCCATTCTAGGAATACCAGTCGGGTCTACAACACCAAAACTATAAAAGAGCACCTCATTGGCTGCAAAAAGAAAGGACAAAACTGAATTTTAACTCCGCAATAGCCTAGCCTACCCACGACGTGATGGGATCTCTCGCCTATGCCACAAGCGACTCAAGGGCACAAGAAGCAAAGAGACTTCAGACCCGAGCAAAACGAGCAAGGCCTTATGAGATACAACAGACACGACGAAATAAACTAGACCAAAACGCAGATAGCAGCCGACCCGGTCGAAACAGATGCTTGAAAAACCTGAACATCAATTGATATTACAATCAATCACGGCTATCGCTGCGACTGATAAAATTCAGAAACTCCAATTCTGATGCCTCACAACAACACAGCTGGCAGTACTTGCTTTGATAATTGTCACTCCATTGGGGCAGATATTCAAATACTATATTAATACATCCTGTAATATAGCACATAATGTCACAGGCCTGATACACACCTCACCTGTCCACAATTCCAAGGCAAGCTCTTGGATTCAAGCACCACTGATTGATATCATAAACTATGCTCCTAGTTTTGGACCTCAACCAATGCCAAGATAATCTTTTCACCGACTCTAAAATACTATCTAATTTAATTTCCTTATTTTTGAACAACTTGTCATTCCTTGCCTTCCAAATGCTCCAAATTGCAGCAAACCAAATAACACAAATTCTATTAGTGAAAACTCTCCCGCTTCCTGCCAATCCTTCAAATTGCTTCATATGTGACATACCTTCATTATGGAAAGCTGAAGGTATCCTAAGCCAATTACTGATCCTGTACCAAATACCTGCAAAAATCGGACACTCAAAAAAAAGATGCGTAATTGATTCCTCTGCTCCGCATTCTCCCAAACAGCGTATGGACCTCTGATCAATTACTCCTCTCTTACAAAGGTTATCTTTTGTAGCTATCCTATTTTGGAACAATCTCCAAACAAAACACGATACTTTTGATGGGATGGATTTGTGCCACGCCTTCACCAAAAGAGTGTCAGCCGTGACGTCACTCCTTGACATAATTTTTCTGTATATCTCCTTGACTGAACAGTGGTTTAAAGTTTCATTCACACCATGATCTAAATTACATATATCCCTCCACCATAATGAACTATCCCTACTACTACATGAACTGACCCCATCCCTAATTTCATATCTATTACCCAATGCTCTATACCACAACCCAGCTCTTTCATCTCTAATTTTCCATTCCCATTTACTTAAGAGTGCAAGATTAAAAGCCCTCAGATTTTTTATTCCCAATCCCCCTTCTTCTAGTGGCCTACACACCTTTTCCCATTTAACCCAATTTAATTTTCTCTCCTCACTCCCTCCCCAAAGAAAATTTTTGAAGATACACTCAAGTTTAGAAATGATACCTGCCGGAGCTTTGAAGAAAGAGAGAAAATAGACTGGAGTAGCTGACAAGACTGACTTAATTATAACCACTCGACCTCCGATGAACAGCTTCTTATGTTTCCAAGTCGATAATCTTGATCGCACGGCTTCTATCACCGGTTGCCAAGTCGATGCCAATCTCGGGTTTGATCCAATTGGAAGCCCAAGATATTTAAAAGGTGTGGTTCCTACTTTACACTGTAGGATGTTTGCTGCTTCCTCAAGCCAACTCTGATCAATATTTATCCCAGCCAACATGCTTTTGTGGAAGTTCACTTTTAGTCCCGACATCAGTTGGAACAACTTCAGATTTGCCTTGATGATCCGAATATTCCCCCAACTCTTTCCTCCAATAATCAAAGTGTCATCAGCGTATTGGAGGTGGGAGAAGTATTCATCACCCCCATCGAATTTGTACCCAGTAAACCTCCCTGAATCCACTGCTTTGCCCATTAACATGTTAAAACCTTCAGCTACAATTATGAACAAGAACGGCGATAAAGGGTCTCCTTGTCTTAGCCCCCGCCCCATTTTGAATTCCTTTGTAGGGCTCCCATTTACCAATACTGATATTGAGGCCGATTTCAAGCATTCGGACATCCACGACCTCCACTTCTCATGGAATCCCATTTTTTCCATAACAAAATCCAAGTAGTTCCAGTCGACTGAGTCGTACGCCTTTTCAAAATCTACTTTAAACAAGAGCGCTTCTTTTTTCTTTCGTTTAGCTTCATCTACGATTTCATTTGCTATCAATATTCCATCTAGAATTTGTCTGCCAGAGATGAAGGCTGATTGCGTTTCAGAGATAACTTCACCGATAACCTTTTTTAATCTATTCGCCAAGACTTTTGCTATTACCTTGTATATGCATCCTATCAGAGATATAGGTCTATATTCTGATATTTTTGCCGGGTTCTTTTTCTTAGGAATCAGCACAATGAATGTACTATTAGCTCCTTTCACAATACGACCATGACTGTGAAATTCATTCATAACTCTCATAAAGTCGGCTTTGATATCATCCCAAAACTCTTTTACGAATCCGAAGTTCACGCCATCAGGTCCTGGACTTTTTGAGCTTTCACAATCCCATACTGCCTGGCGCACTTCTTCTTCTGAAAATTCTTGTACCATTTCATCCTTGTCAGTGCTATTGATTCTTTTAAAATTCACATTAATTGGCAAAGGTCTGGACCCCCTCTCTGAAAAGTGATTCTGAAAGTGATCGACGATTGCATTCTTTATTTCTTCAACTCCTTTCAACTGTCTTCCGTTCCACTCCAAGGATAATATCTCGTTCTCTCTTCTTCTCTTGTTGATACACCCATGAAAGTAGCTCGTATTTGCGTCTCCTTCTTTCAACCATCTAATTCTGGATTTCTGCCATTGGATGCTACAGTTCAGGTTTGAAAGCTTGTAAATTTGTGCCGCCTTCTCTCTCTTGGTAAGAATCTCTTCCTCCAATAAACCCACCGATTCGCCTTTAATTTCAAGTCTATTAAGTTCCTCTTTTGCTTCTTTAATTCTTCCTACTAAATTTTGTGTGTGACTTTTGTGCCAGCCTTTCAACTTTTCTTTGATCCTTTTTAACTTTTCTTTCAACACAAACATTCCCCACCCTTCTACTTTTATATCTCTCCATTGCTCTTTGACAAATTGGTGATAACCTTCAATGTCCTTCCAACATTTCAACATACGAAAAGGTTTTGGGCCCCAGTTCTGGGTGGATTCACACAGCATTATCGGACAATGATCAGATAACTCCTTCTCCAAGCACCATTGCTTACAGTTTGGCCAATCTCTGCTCCAAGCTTCTGAAATTAAAAACCTGTCGATCCTACTCATACATGGGCTCCCTGATCTGGACCAAGTGAATCTTCTACCATGAAGAGGTAGATCTATCAGATCTGACTCAGTTATGAATTCATCAAACTCTGCTATCTCATCCCTTCTAATAATATCGCTCGCACCTCTTCTTTCTGATTCCTCCCTTATTGCGTTGAAATCACCCAACACACACCATCTTTCATCCTTCTTTGATTGAATTAGGCTTCTTAATTCTAACCACAAATTACGCTTCTTTCTTGCATCACATGGAGCATATACATTCAATATGTTTATCTCCTTCTTCTCTTCACCCCATTCCGCTTCCAACCATATAGCATGATCGTTATGGAATTTTCTCCGGACCGACATTATGTTGCTATCCCAAATGATTAGTAGGCCTCCCGATCTACCCTCGGAAGATTTAAAAGCAAAGTCACAATCGCTGGAACCCCACATCCACATGCATTGGCTTCTCTCTATACTGTCCATTTTTGTCTCTTGAATGCATATTGCATCAGGTTTTTGACTTTGGATTAATCTTTGAATTTCTTTTTTCTTAGCCAAGCCCCCCAAACCTCTAATATTATAACTGATTAACTTCATTATGGATTAGAGAATCACCTGGCTCCTGGTTCCTGTTCTTTGTCATTGTTGGGCTCCATCTCCTTCATTTGTCTCCATAGTTAATTCTTGTAAGATTTCCCCTTCTTCTCCTTTATGCATTAACCCAAAATCTTTCCCCAAATCCCACACGTCTTTGGCAATTTCTTTAGCACTTCCATGTAATATTTTCCAGTTCTTCCTTTCCATCTCATTATTTTCCACCAAAAGCTCTAACTTGGATATATTTTGCTTTTGTGTTCGGGTACGTTGATTACACGTACATTTTGATGCTTCTGTTTTCTTTTTTTTGAATGTTTTCTTCTTCTCTTTTAAAATTGCAATCCTTCTCTTTCTTCTTTCCTTACATGAATGGCTTGTCGCTTCTTCGCCTGGTCTCGAACTCTTTTCGCCAAGTTCTGAACAATCTTGCCTGTCATCATCTACTACCCTTGAATTTTTGTCTTTTGCTGTTGACTCCTTAACACATTTGTAGCCTCCTTGTTCACATTTTTGTCCTTGATCTTGTGGTTCATTTGATTCTGACGGATCTCGTACTGTGGCACCAATATTTGTTCCTTCTATTGGTTGGTCTTGTAACTGGGCTTCATTAATTTTGCTCAACATATGTGGAACCCCAGAGTCTTTGTTATTATGTGATGGGCCTTCACAAATTTCATTATCTTTTTCTATATCCCCTCTTTGTAACAATTTATCTCTTGAAGTTATGTTTTGGGCTTCATATTCTCCACTTTGCCTTTGTGGGCTTGCTTCATGTGCTGGCCCAATATCCTTTTCAGTGATATCTCCTGGTGTCCTTGTCATATTTTCCTCTAATCTGTCCCGCACTTCTACTGGTTCGTTTGTCAGTTCTTTTCCCACGCTATCTTTAATTTCGCCGCCTTCCTTTAAATTCTCTTCCACCTCATTAATTAGCAGAGTTGGTTCCCGAGGCGTCTCTTTTCCCCTGCTTTCATGTGTATCTTCACCATTCTCTGGATGTTTTTCCTCCCCTCCATTAATTGTGTCCCCCTTTTGAGCTTCCCCCATTAATTGCTGATAGTTCTCTTCTATTCTATTCAGCGTCTCTTCATCTTCCATTGAAGCCATTGATGCAGGGATGCATGTGCCTTCTGAATCTATTGACCTGTCATCTTCATCAACTGAGTTCTCAACACAACTCACCATTTCTTCTTCAAAGGCACAATCACATGTCTCTTCTGTGATTCTTATAGGAAAGCTTTCATTATTTATTTTAACTTTAATCATCTTGTTGATGAACTCCATCATCGGTGTTCTCACAAGTAATCTAGCCATATCTAGCCTTTCCATTTCCTCGGTTGTCTGATCAATTTCAATTAAGCTTCCTAAAGAAATTGTTAATAGTGAGAACGTCTTTTTACTCCAAGCGTGAACAGGGATTCCAAATATACGGATCCATACATATCGATCCCCTCCGACGTCTCTTGGCTTCCATTCTCTAACAAAACTAAACAATTGTTGGAATACTTGTTGAGACTCGTTCACCAGCATTCTAAAATCTTCATTCTCATTCGCTTTCAAAAACACTCTTTCGCCGCCCATTGGGATTACCTTTACTGAATTGATACCTTCTTCCTCTAACCGATGTTGTATCAGATGTATTTCTTCTACCTTCTTGACGAATCCTACATATCCTTGTTTGGCCCACACCATCTCCTCTTCATTAATGGTTATGGATAACCCTGTATCTTCTTTGCCGACTCCTGCTCTATGTGATCTCTGTCTGTCTTCTTGAATATCTTCTATATTCTGTGTTAGACCCTCCCTTCTTCTAACTTCAGTGTTTCTTTTTCCAGGAGTATTTGTTGTTGCTTCTGCATATGTCATTCCTTCCTTTCTGATGCTCTGCCCTAGCCGAAATTTTTGGTCCCTGTTTGTGTAGTTGTTACCTTGTATCTTCTTTCTTGACCCTTGGGCTTTTTCCACCTTGTGTTGTCTTCTAAAGTTTTTGTTTTGATGCCTCCCATATTTAGAGATGTTTACCCACACCTTGTAAGATCCGAACCACACATCTTTGAGTCGATCTTCCAGCCACTTCTCATTTCTGACTTCTTCGTATCGAACGAATCCAAATATCCTTCCAGCTTTGTTTCTTTTTTTCGCAATGTACACATCCACCACATTGCCCCACCTCTCAAAGATTCTCGCCATCTCTTTCTCACTGATATCTTCTGGTAGGTTGTTGACATAGCATGTAGTTGTCCTATCGGAGCTCGCAGTAGTTGTTTTGTTGTTGTCAGCCTTGCCTCGATCCAGTCTAGATACTCTTTTCCTTCTTGGACTCACGTAGGTCCATTGATCACTCTCTCTCTCTGTTTCTCTCACACTCTCCATTTTTAGCATGACCCTTATTTACGATAAGCGCGTTATTATTATGGGTAGAAAAGGAGATAGTCTCATTAGTTAAGTGTGGTTCGGGTGACCCCGGTCTAGCTTACGGATGGACCCTAACCTAGTCCAAAACACTTGTATTTTAAAAATTATATTATACATTTTTAAAATTTGTAGATTTTTTTGACAAGTAGAATTTCATACTTAGGACTGTTTGGATTAGCTTATTTTTGAGCTTATGCAAAACAACTTATTTAAATAAATAAGATTTTATGTTAATTTATAAGTTTGCACTAACGAAAATTATATAAACTACATTGACAAACTTATAATAATACATAAAAATTTATTTATTTACATATATAATGTCATGTCCTACCAACTAAATTTATTTAAAGTAAATAATTAGTAGAATGTTTAGAGTTGAAACTCCAACATCTGAATATATAATGTCATGTCCTACGTACCAACTAAATTAAGCCGAGGGGTTAAAATTTGTAGATTTGATATAGTAAACAAATAAACAAATATTATTAATTTGATTTTTTTTTTTTTGAAAGAAAATATTATTAATTTGATGGTTGAACTGAAATTATATAAAATTTACAATGATGTACATAAGCTATAGGGACTTTAGCAATGATATGTGTGTGTTTGATTTCACGTCCTATTTACAATTCTCAAGTCCTGATGTCATATACGCCGCAATTTCTTGAACAAATCCAAGATACTATACTCCTATCTTGTTATATCTAACTAATTCACACATATTAATTGTTTTGTATGATTGCAGAAAGAGTCATGGAGCGAAGAGGAGGACAGATTACTGATTGAAGCTCACAAGATTGTTGGGAACAAATGGGCTGAAATTGCAAAGAGCTTGCCTGGTCGCACCGAGAACTCTATCAAGAATCACTGGAACGCCACTAAGCGCAGCCAGAACGCCAAGAAGAGGCCGAACAGGCGGAATAGTTTGAAGGGAACACTACTTCAGAAATACATCAGTGAAGTCACTGCTGCTAAGGAAGCTGAGAAGGAGCTGATGATGAAAATTGAGAATCAACAAAATTTCGAAAGTTCGGAGAGTGATTACAATTCTGAAGGTTTATAGCTACTCCTGAGGATGAAATTGAAGGCCATGTTACAATGATGTTCAATGGTACTATTGATGATGGAATGGCAAGTGGTTCTGGAACCACAATGAATTATGAGTTTGGATCATATGGAATGGCAAGTGGTTCCGGAACAACAATGAATTATGAGTTTTATCCTGAGATTCCTATGAAGCAGGAACTTGATCTTATGGAGATGATCTATGGAAACAACCCTTAAGGTGCTGTCTTTGTTTTTTGCTAAGAAAGTTGTCATGGATCTATTATCTTCTGTTTGTGTTGCGATGTTTTGTTTTAATTTGACTCATGATGCCCCTATGTGTAGGGCTACATACTCAGTTTTATGTTGGTTTGTTTTGCTTAGTTTCCTTATGCATGGATGGAACTAAATCTTGCTTATTTTTATGACTTGAATGGCTAAATTTTTATGGAGACTTGAAACCTTTATTATGTGGCCTACAACATCTTTCTTTAGTACTTTTATATAAGTGTTCAACTTATATGAATTTGTTGATATATGATACAGTTCATGTTTGGTATTAAGGTTGGTAGGATAAAAGTAATGTTCAACTTAGAATCTATTGATATATGACACAGTGCATGTTTGTTATTAAGATTGGTATTCCAACCTTAATAACAAGTGCATATTTAAAACAAGTGCATATTTGATATTACGGCGAGTTAGACAAATTACAGAGATACCATAATTTTATTGAAGTTAGATTCTTACAAAATCACGATAAAACCATGTGAGACCAGAGAATCACTTAAGAGGATAAATTCCACTTTTTTATATGATTTAAAATCTTTATTTCTATGATCTGGTTTCATGCAAAGATAAAAAAAACTTCACACCTTTATGGCTACCTATGCTTTTTGTTCGTATGAATTGCTTCGTATGAGTTAGGATCTTAGACTAGTGGAATCAAAATATGTTTTAATATGCGCTATTCCATCCAAAACTTACCTGCATTGTGGTGCTTACAATGAGTGTTCCGGAGCCTTGAACGGATGTTGAGCCACTGCTGAATGGCCAAATGTGTGGGGGAAGAATAAGAGCAATAAGTCATCAAAACTTCACTCATTGTAACAGAAGTATGTATTTTCGTTTTAGCTTCCTGCAGAGTAATAATTTAGTTATTGAATCGAATTCCATTTCTAGCCATCCAGAGAGTATGAAATGTATGAATAATGGTTGCAACTTCTAGACTGCGAACTTAAGCACTCCAATTGTGATCGCAACTATTGAAAACTTCCTGAATCGTGGATATGTCGAACAGAAAACCTAACATTTCCCAAGCCAGATCCATAATTGAAAAGAAAATGGGAAAGAAAGAAAAAACCAAGAAGTGGTCTCAAAGAACGCAAATTGAAACATTCTGTTATGAAATCATCTCCAAACCAGAAAAGAGTTTGAAGGCGGATGCTTAGGGAAGAATCAAACCAGAAATGTAGTTATGACATAATTTGACCATTACAATTAATTGTACCTATAAATCTATCAATTAAATTCATGGTTCAACAAAATAACCATACACCTAAGTTATAAAAGAACCAACATTTGAAAAGGAAGGAACGCATATGTGTTTTAAGAAGGCATTTATTTTTATCTGTAAATCAAGTGACAAAAATCACCTAAAACTCAAACATACAACTGTGAATCCTGGTCAAGGTGTCCAACTTAACAATATATGCATTGTTAGTTGAGCTAGACATTACAAAAGGATTAGGTAGTGAAAGAAATAGTTCAAGTGTGTTTGCATAAGTTGCAAAATGCCTGAAATTTAATCAAAATTCGTTAAGGCAAAGAATTTAAAATACTAATTAATCTATTAATACAATACCATGTACATCCAACTGATCCAGGTAATAAAATAATTCCTATTGAATTAGTGTTAAACTATTTAATTTCACTTTGTTTTTGTGTCACTAAACATCATGACCAGAGAAATCAGGTTCATCAGGTTTAAACAACTGCGGCACAGGATCACTATCTTGAATCTTATTATTCCCTTTCTTTGTATTTGCAGCAAATCTTGAAGCCAAAACAGTAGCACCAAGATTCTTAACATTTTTACCATTCCCTGATGATTCCTCAATCTCGGGATCCTCCATGTAGTAAATTCCCTCTTTAATTGACAATTCCCTTGCTGCCTTTCTTTTCTTATACTTTCTCCATGCTGCTTGTATGAAACAAGAACTCCATGTTCTCCATTGCTGTGAATAATACCTAAAAGCATGCTGAAGTTTCTTGCTGTGAAGCCGCTTGAACTGACTCGCCACGAATTTTAGATCCTCTGCTTGTAACGCAAAAGCTTCTACTTCGGTAAGAGCTTTTACGGTACGAGTAGAGGAAGGTAAATTGAGGGTTGAGTTTGGTAATAAAGCCCATGTTAACAATTCTTCTCCACAAAAGTCTCCTGGCCTTAGTGTGATTGAATTGAAGAATCCATACCTTCCTCCATTGGTTGTAGAACTCTCTAAGGTACCTCTAATGATAAACAACATTTCATCTACCGGATCATCTTCTTGAAATATATATGTGCCTTGTGTACTCAATGATGATACAAGGCGTTCACATATTGCATCAAGTAGTTGATCATCCATTTGTGAGAAAAATGGCACCTATATAATATGATAATATTTATAAACAAATTAACAAGGGGAATGTAATTTGTATTATTGGTATAAGTTCGATCTATGACCGGAACAAATTTTTTTCCTTTAGATTTTATTTAGCTTACGACCAAACACCAAATTAAGCAGGGGTTCTTTCCTAATGAACTGGAAGATTAAGACAAAAAAAAAGGATAGAGACATACACGTCGCACTAGAGAGAGACACAAGTGATGTTGAATTTCACGGCGTAGATCTAAAGGTAAGGATAGCAGTATGGACTCTTCATCCACTCCTCTTGTAGCTAGCCATTTATATTGAACGAAGCGACGGACACGTTCCTGCAAATCTGGAGGTAACTGCCGATGCCTCATCCACTCCTCTGTATCTCTTTTCCGAATCCTCCATTCGTCTAGTCTAACTGTCATCGATTGCAAGTATGTCTTCCACAAGGAAAATGTAGTAAAAATTAATTCATAATAGAGAAAATCAGTATTGTATTATATTTTAGATAAATGTGTGTGTGTGTGTGTGTGCACGCGTGTGTGTATACTCCTAATGTGATGCAAAATTCTCATCCAGTATATATACTTAGTTACCTGCATGTTTCCAATCAAAAGTGAAAAGAGAACTAATCCAGCAATGCATAAGACGATGCAAAAAATTGTCTCTAAAAGGTATGTGGTGGTGTCCAAATTTTGCCCATAAGAACTGCCAAAAGAAATAGTCATTAAGATAATGTGATTAATCACATTTAACAGACATTATCAAAAAAAAAAAATCACATTTAACAGATAGATTTAAAATTAAAAAATGAACAACTTACACAACAGTGTAATGTAGCTCTGCTGAAACAGAATAGAACAAAATGAAAATATAATGGTACCTTAAATTTCTTAAGCCCCACCAAAGGCAATAGAAGTATCTTTCTTTAAAACTAGTAGTGACAACATCATTGAGGAAAGCATCTGCAAACATCCCAAACTTGTATTTGATGTTGATCTTACTCTTTGCATCACACTTGGTAACAACACGTGTGATATTTAGCCAGTATTGTCTCTCAGGGAGTTCCAAACTATTACAATCAAGAAAACTTGGCAAGCAAGAAAGGGTATGCGATCGATTTTCTTGATCGCATTGTGTTTTCCAGCAATTGAATTGTCTTCCTATTGATGATAGATACCAAGTTGCTCCTGTAACCTGTTCTAGTTTCAAGTTCCAAACATAAATTAATCACCAAAATATGAAGACTATACAATCATGGTTTTAAATTGCGGTTGCAGTTATGGTTACACATTGAACCTTTATATTGCGGTAAAATGTGTGAAAATGCAACGTGACCACAATTGGAGTTGCAATCCTGTTGCGGATATTTCTAAAACTTGCAACCACAATTACATTTGCTGACCGTAATTTAGAACCATGAAGACAATTAAGTAAAATCCGTGCTAGGTTATAGTCACATTACATGGCTAGCTAGCATGTAGAGAACAAGATTGTACGCAGCACCGATCCAGGGTGTCTTGGCTATAACACCAGTTGTTTTTTGAATACGCTGGTTCAAAGGAAAGATAAGAAATAGCCTAGGAACATATTGAATAAGAACAAACAGTGCAAGAGTGTTGTTGCCATGATCACTTTTTGTGCCTCTACTCGCTGGAATCACTAACCAAATAACGATCTGCAATTGCAACAAACCCAACAATTGATCAATAATTTTTTTAACAAGGCTTTACTCAAAAGGAAGCCCTTTCAGTAATTCTCAAAGGTCTTAGACAAACTTAGGCCTAAGAGGATATTTAGAAATAGTTTTAAAACAACAATAGACACACATTGGTTAAAAATTGAATTTCACTCGTTTGGTCATTGCCCCCAAATGCAAAGAAAGATTCTCAATCAAGCAATACCAAAATAAGAATAATATAATTAACAGTAGCTAATTATATTTTAATCATATTCATTAACAACATTTATCTTAATTACTTATCAACTAGATTTAACATTTACTTACAAGACTTATCCTTCATTATATTAAATTGACCTTTTGATAACAACTAACATTTGTCATTTAAAAGAGTGACTAAACCATCTACCCAAAAAGCAAAGGTATAGCACCCTTCGACATACTTATTATGCGTCAGCAAACAGCATAACAACCACCCCATCAAGCTGCACTGCAACAAAAACTCGCAGACAACCAGCACAATACAAACCAACAAAGCCAAGCACACAGAAAACTTATTAAGCTCAGATTCCACTACCTCCAATTGCACCTCACTACCTAACAAGACCCTAGCAATCAAGTGGGCTTGCAAACCATTGTGAAATGGAATAACAAAAACAATTTCTTTTAAATGCAACCAACTCTACGACACCAATTTTACACTTTCTAGTTCTAGCATAGCTTCAACCAAATTATATTAAAATAAGCACAATATAATTAACAGTTCCTAGTTATATCTGCTTAAAAAAAAAACAGTTCCTAGTTATATCATAATAATCATCATGAAAAACATCTATTTAATTACTTATAAACTAGACTTAACATTTATTTATTGAGACTTATCCTTCACTATATTAAATTGACATTTTTTTTATCATGTCAGATCATTCCCTAACACCTAACAGATGCTAAGTTCTGTTATGCTCTTAATTGAAAAATCAAACAATATTAAAAGAAGCATAATACACTTAAGAGCACCTAATTATATCATAATCATCATGAAAACATATATTTAATCACTTATCAACTAGACTTAACATTTACTTACTAAAACTTATCCTTCATTATATTAAATTGACCTGTTATTCTTAGAATACATAACCGGCTTGTAAGGTGAGGATTGCATCTCCTTATTATAGACTTAACATTTACTTACTAAAACTTTGACCTTTTACTGTTCCTAGAATACAAAACTGGCTTGTAAAAAGTGATGATTGTCTCTAAGTTATTATAAACCCATGGGTATACCATCTGACATCAATGTGGGACTCTCACGCCCAACACAATTGGGTTTGGTGCGTGGATATAAATGGTAGGTGACCCAATAGCAGAAACTTGACTTGATAGCAGGTGGCCCAACAGATCTTGGAGGAGGCTTTAATGTCATTTCTAACCTACAAAACCGGTCTGTAAAATGAAAATTGTCTCTACTTATAAACTCATGTTCAGGCATCTCACATCCTATATCCGGACTCTTATCATATATGATCATTACCTAACAAATGCTACATTCTGCTAACATCATTATTCTAATTGATCATCTATCTCAAAGTTAATTAATTAATTAAATAATCAAATAACAACTAACATTAATGTATCTATCATTTCAAAAGAAAAAAAGAGAAAAACTAACCCATCTATTCTATCCTAAGAACAAAGGTGCAAGCGAACATGCCTGAGGCAAAGGAATGGTAGCAGCAAGATCAATAACAAAATCAGACTTCAAATACCGCAAAGCAATTTGCCATGCATCCATAACAAGCTCACCGCGACCAACAATTCTCGAATTAGGAGCAACAAATGCAGTACGAAACTTCATAACCATATGAAGAACATAAAAAAGATCCGCAAAAGATCGAAGAACGGTGATTAAGATACTGAGTTTGGGATCTGCCGTTAAACAAGCAGGTCCACCAACGGTTGGGAGGAAGAAGTAAAGAGGGTCTATGAACAATGCAAGGAGACTTGTGACGAGAAAAACTTTGTTCCAATACGCAACGAATTCGCTGTCTGGGTCCAGGATCTGGTACCGCCATAGTAAGATATGTGAAGCGTGTTTCTCTTCGACACTTGCGGCGGTGATTTTAGGTCTGGAGCGGAGTCGCCGGAATTGGCGGAATTTTGATGCCGGCGTGGATATTAATCTATACATCTTCCATGGCGGATTCCGGGGTTAACGGATTCCGCGGCCGATTAAGAAAAAGAATGGAAGGAAGGAGAAGAAGAAGATGAAAGAGGTTTTGAGGTTGTTGCAGAAAGAAGAACAAAGGGAATAATGGTGATGATGAGGTGGGAGCCATTTTTGAAAGCTTGAGAATTTCGCGGGTATCTCAAGGGAATGCGCAAATGTAGGGAGGATTTGATTGGGGAAGCATAATAATACAAAAATAATTAGTAAAAAAGATATAAACAAACAATAATAACTTGTCAAAAAAAAAACAATAATAACTTGTAAAAAAACACAATAATAATTGATGATAAAATATTGCTTCAAAAAAAATTGATGATTAAATAATAGTAAATATATTTCGAGTTTTTTTTTAATAAAATTATATATTTAGAGTGTTTTTTGGATACAAATATTTAGAGTATTCTAATTTTCTAAAATATACTTGTACTTGTACAAGTGTTTTTGTTTCAAAGTTTGAAATTACATTTATGGGAATTTCTTAAAATTATTATATTCAAGAATAACATTTTTAAAATTTGTTAATATAAAATTATAAAAAAAAAAGATAAATAAATGTAAATGGTAGTGCGTTGTTATATTTAGCTGAATTTTCTTTCATGACAATGTTAGATTTCCAAAACTCTCCCTTTCACCAAGATCCAAAATTGTCAAGATGTAGCTACTGAAGGTGGTGGTGCGACGAGGTGTCTCGTCCCTCCGCGCCACTGTCGTGGGGTTTCCGTTTCTCTCCGCCGCGTTTTTTTTTATTTCTACGCAAGTTCTTTTTATGTTCTGTTGCGTCTCTTCCTGGGATCTGTTTCGTTTCGATTCTGGAGATGTTTAAGTTTCATCGTGTTCTTCTGTTATGTTTTCGTTTTCATGGGCTCAGTCGTTTTTCGTTTTCATAGGCTCAATCGTGTTTCTATTTTCTGTGCTAGAAGGTTGAGGTGATGGCGCCGCCGCCGTTATTCTAAGTTCTGGTTTTGGCCGGATCTCTTTGGTTTGGGGGTTTTGATGTTTCATGCTTGGTTTTGGTTCTACTCTACTCGTGTTTTGGTTTAGGCGATTGCTATTTGCTAGAGACGGTTCCGATGGTGGTTTTGGTTTGTTGTTTACGGTGGGGGTTTTTGGTTTTAGGCGTGCTTGTTCACTGCAGTTTCCAACGAGTGAGGTGGTGGCTTTTGGTGAGGGAGGTGGTGATTTCTTGTCATTGGCGTTTCGGTTACTGTCGTGTGGTTAATGACGTGGGTGCTTGGTTTTCTGGATACTTGACACTCTGACCGCTCCCAAATCTGTTGAGATTTGCAGGACTTTTTTCGAGTCTCTGTTGATTTCCAAATCTGCTGAGATTTGCAGGTTTCTTGTGTCTGGTTGACTTTTACCTTGTCGGCGTTGACTGTACTGTTTGGAGGAGGACTGCGAGACTTATCTATCTAGGTCTTCTTTCTACCATTTTGCATCAACTTTTGGCTAACGGAGCTGCTGTTGGATTCTGATGGGCCGATAACTTTTAATTCGAGATCGGGAGTTAGCGTCTAGTAGCATCTTTTTAGGTCGGATTGATGTTTTCTCTGGTGGTTTAGAAACTATTCTAGGTGGTATTAGTTTTGGTTTTGTTCAGCGGTGTTCCACATATATACGACACTTATGTTATGTAGTTTCTCTTTACCAGCCTTTGTTCATCTGTGCAGAGACTTAGTTTTAATAATATATTTGCCGTTAAAAAAACAAGTTAAATTTCCATCGTCTTTTGTTTTTTGTTTCAAATTTTCACCCTTTTATACGTACTAAAATAACAAGAGAAGAAATCATGTATAAATAAGATTCATTGGAATAAAAAAAAAAATCGTCAATATAAGTTTGAATCGCCTCCATCTTTTTTACCCAAGTCTTCACCTTTATATAGTGCACAATTTCAATTGTCGTCATTGCATTAGCATTATCAAAAATAGATTTGTGAGGTACGAAAGTAGATTAGTTGTCCAGAATGTATTAATTGGTTTATGATTCTTTAATCTATTTGCAAGAACATTGGATACTACTTTGTGTAAAACATTGCCCAAAGCTATCATCCGCCAATCCTTCATTGAAACTTGAGCATCACCTTTCAAAATGACCATGATGCTAGTTGTGTTAACATTGGTTGGAATGACACCAGCTTTTAACGGATTTAGATTTGTTGTTGTAGCAAAATCACAAAGTTACACGAAGTAATTAATCTTGGCTATTAATTTAAGATAGAATGGTGCAAATTATATATGTTTAAAACAATCATAGCCCTTCAGTTACATCAGACGGTTGATGCTGTAACTGCATTGCCGCAATTACAGCAGGAAATCTATTTCCACTTTTAACCACGAGCATAAATAATTTATCAACCACAAAACTCCCAAAAATACTCATAGAAACCCAAATTAAAATTATCAATTTATCAATATGCATAGAGAACATTGAATTACTCAATGAGAAAGTTGTAGTTAAGTCATCGTTATCATCAAATTTAATCACAGTTGCTACAACATCGGTATCCACTAATTTTTTACTCAAGGAGTGGTTTCTTGGATTCTGATGGGCCGAGCACTTTTGATTCGAGTTCGGGAGTTAGTGTCTAGTCGCATCTCTACAGGTTGGGTTGGTGTCGCGTCTGGTAGTCTGATAGCTGAAGAGTGTCTTTCTAAGTATGGGATTAGAAATAGACCTCTATTAGGTGGTGTTTGTTTTAGTATTTTCATTGGTGTTTCGCTTAAATACGGCGCCTTTGTTTTGTAGTTACTCATTTACGGGTCTCTGTTCATCTTGTACAGAGATCTGCTTATTATTAATAATATATTTACCGTTCAAAAAAAAAAAAAGTTGCCACAACATCCAAAATTGTTGTTCTCTTTAAGGCTGGACAAAAGCAATTGGGCTAAATGAATATAAAGAGTTACTGTATTTAGGATTTATTGAACCCGACCAAACTCAAACCCAACCAAACCAATTAAAATATAGTATTTGTTCCCCTATTTTTATTAATTTACGAAATTGATCCTTCTATTTTAAAATCACTCAATTTTGATTCATTCATCGTATTTTTATACTCAAAAACTGTAATTTAATACTATATTTCAAATAACATGAACATATAAATTGATCCAAGTAGATTCATCATTTATCTGTTCATTAAAACAAGTCTATGGGACCCACATATAAACAAGATGGAGTGGCACGTGGTACGCATCGAGTGGAATAGAGTGATAGACTCAGATAATATGATTTGGAGGGTATTACAGTAAATGCATCAGCTATTGGCGCCCGCCGTCTTCGTCATCAATCAACATCCATCATGATGGGGGCCCATTCATTCCGTGATCGTCAAATATTTTTAGATGTTCCTTGTACGAAACCGCTCGCTCCCAAAAATTCACCACCCTTGATTTTGAATTCACGATAAAAAATAAGATAAGGCTTTTTTTGTTTCTTGTGTTTATATGCGAAGGAAGCGAAAGAAATTATTTTGATTGAGAAATGGGAAGAGCGTTCGTTTACGTGATTCTCGGTGGTGGTGTATCTGCTGGTTATGCTGCTCTTGAATTCGTTAAACGTGGTGTTTCTCATGGTGAGCTCTGTATCATTTCTGATGAACCAGTAAGTTTTTTTTTTTTTCCTATTTAATTTAAGCGTTGATTACAATTTTCAGTGTTTGATTTTTTTTTTTAGTATAATGTTTTAGTGGGATTGTTGCTTTGGATGTTAATGTAAACTATAATTATGAATTGAATCTCATTCTATGTTTTGTAATGATATTAATAATGGTAAATAAATATATTCACAAATGTTCATCAACAAAGTTTTTGAATCCTATCGCGTGAGCTTAACTCAGTTGGTAGACATCGCATTATATATGCCGGAGCCAAGGTTTGAATCGTGGACACTCCACTTATTCACTTTTACGGTGGAATTTCTAGCCACTAGATTACTTGACATAAGGTTAGCGATTGATTACTAGGTTAGAGACCGAACTCCAGATTACCAGGTCCTCTTCCTCTGGGAATCGGAGGGTAAAAAAACATAAGGTTATTGATTGATTAACAAGTTAGTTAGTTACATCTTCCTTAGAAGTTAGTGGTTACTTTACTAGTAGTAGTTAAGTAGTTAATAAATGATTGATAAGATTAGTTCTATATATGTATATAGATTGGGCATCATGTATTCATAATCATAATCCTTTTCAATCAATTCAATATGTTTCCTAGGGTCATGCATAGTAATACTGTGTCTCTTAGGTCTATGGATGTTGTTTTTCAGAGGATTGGTTTTGCCATCCAAAATGTGGCAGCTTGTTGCTCGCATTCATGTGTAATTATCTATTGAATGAGCATTGGAGTTGTGCTTCAATTTTGAACCAAAAAAAAAAAAAAACTTCTATGTTTCTTAATGTGTTATCCACATGAATATCAGTAATAATATGCTCTATATTTCTTGCAAAGGTGATTTGAGGCATGACACTGTCTGTTTCTAACATTTTTTTCTCAGGTAGCACCTTATGAAAGACCAGCATTAAGCAAAGGGTTTTTGCTTCCAGAAGGTATGAACTCTTTCACAACTCAAGGGACCTTATCAATGAGTGGTTGGTTGATAAAAACAACTTTCTTTGACATATTTTAACTCTTGTTTATGTTATTTACTAATTTTCTCTGCACCATGCTCTATTTCTCTTTACATTGAACAGTCTAATTCTTTAATCTGTACTTTGGTCAAATTGAACTTCCCTCCATGGTTATCATATGGCCAACATAACTTCATTTAATTGTGAAATTTGAATATCGTGGCCAAATTATATTTACTTAAGGAGACAGATATATTAACTTCAATGTAGTACTCTTGATATTTTGTAGTTTTGGCTCTCTTGGTGGAGTGTTATCTATTGAACTTCCAAAATAATGAAATATTGAAGGAATAAACCAGGGTGATTATGATTATGCTGTAAAATTGAAAGATATCTAGGAGGATTTAATCATTCATTTCCTCATGTTTCAATTATTGAATTTCCATATTTTCTCTTTTTCTTTGGTTGCAAAGTTTATGGAATGTGTGGTGGCTGATTTAAATAAGTCTGTTTCCTACAGCTGCTGCTCGGCTTCCATCCTTTCATACATGTGTTGGAGCAAATGAGGAAAGGCTAACTCCGAAATGGTATAAAGAACATGGTAATTATACTATTTTACATCATGAGTTGATATATCCATGAAGTAATTTAGTTAGGCTACTTCTACTTTTTCCCCTTTGTGATAAAATGTATTAAATGACTGTGTTGGCTGTTTTATTTGTTTTGCCTGGAATAGATCTGGCTCGTTACTAGATTTTGTGGTCCGCCTAAATTAATTCTTTCTGATCGAAAAATCATTGGGAAATTGGTTTACCGATTTTTTGGTTGAACTGTTGTATTATCTTGTTTGATCATTCCCAACTGTATCCAATTAGGTGGTTAAGCCCAGGAGTAATTCAGTGTTAGACAGTAATATATATATACCGCAGTTAGTCGCAGAAGCTAAAGTTTACTTCTGAACATCATATGCGACCATGTTTTATAAGTTGTTTTTTTGTTTTCTTTTTTATGCGTAGTGTATTTCAGGTGGCAGCATTATTACCTATGTAAACTGTTTCTAAGACTATGAGCCTATTTGGATAAACTACTTAATTTGCAGCCTATAGCATAAGTGCTTATGTATAAGATGTTTCTATAACAAATTATAAAATTAACTTGTTTTCATATAAACTATAAGTTGTTTTCATAAGCTATCTTGCCGAGCTTATTAAAATAAGCTGAAAAGTGAAAACAACTTATGAACATGTCATAAGCTGTTTTCATATGCTCTCCATATTGTCTCACAAGTGCTTATGTCAGTAGATAAGCTCAAATAACCTATCCAAACAGGTCCTATCTAGGATAAAACTTTGTATTTTATTTCTCCAATAATTAGGTGAAGCATTTAGACAAATTAAGTAAGAAGAGCTAAATTAAATGCATTGCCTAATGATTTTTGTTTATTGCAATTGGTAGGAAGGAAGTATTCATGTATGCTTCAGGAAGTAATTTTTTGTTTTAAATTTATAAAAAAAAATTATAACAAAATTTATAAGTTTTTGATACGTAAATATATGTAATCCCCCTTGGTTAGTTAGTAGTTAGTTGGGGTTTGGTATAGTTGGAGAAATAGTGAGACAGTAAGAAGAATTTAGGGCCTTATGGAATGGAGGTTGGAGGCCCTCAAAATTCCGAGTTTGTGCTGCATTATTGTATAAAAAAATCATATTGAAACTGGGAGATTTTCTTATTATTTCTCTTAAAATACCAGGTTTGTATTAGGTTTCATCAGTCAATGATACTCGTTGAGTCATTTCTATAAAAAAAAAACGTTATCATTCATCTTTGTTTAATGTTTTTATATTGTAATTCAAGGAGGTTGATATGCCGAATATCTAATTCTTGCAATTGCTATTTCCTTTTCAGGAGTTGAATTAGTTCTAGGAACTGGAGTTAAGTCTGCTGATGTGAAACGTAAAACACTATTAACAACAACCGGGGAGACTATAAGTTACAAAATTCTTATTGTTGCTACTGGTGCTCGGGTACTGAAACAAATCCTTAAGTTTAAATTTCCCTGCTTAAAAGAATCAGTTTATCTTGTTATATTGCATCCATGTCGTGCTTTTCAAAAAACAGATGAAAGAAGCTTTGGCAGTTTCCTGGATATTTCTTGTTGCTTTCTTTTGTTAACTTGTGTCATTCAATATCTCGCACTTAAAATACATGAAAATATTAGGCCCTTGAAACATCATTTTGAAACTTAAAAAAAACTTCTGTCCTCATTAGCATATTTAATATATGGGAATGATTGAAAACAAAATTCACCAATGCACCTACTTAGTTAGCTGGTAGGTTTCTTTACGGAAATATATTAAACTTGTGTGCAATGTCAAGTGTAGGCTCTGAAGCTGGAAGAATTTGGGGTGAATGGATCAGATGCAGAAAATGTATGTTATTTAAGAGATATAGCAGATGCAAATAGGCTTGTGAATGCTATTCAATCATGTCCTGGAGGGAATGCGATTGTCATTGGTGGTGGATACGTTGGCATGGAGTGTGCGGCATCTTTAGTGATCAACAAAATCAATGTAACAATGGTCTTCCCAGAAGCACATTGCAGTAAGTACTTCAATTTCAATTTTATTGTCTCTCAACTCAAAGAGTGTATGGAATCAATGTTCGTTTGTATTAATCTGTACAAAAATGCCACTTGTAGCTTTTATGGGTAATAAACGACTTCAAAAACTGATGGATACTTTCAATACTGGATTTATTTTACAGTGGCTCGTTTATTTACCCCGAAGATTGCAAGCTACTATGAAGAATATTATAAATCAAGAGGAATAAACTTCGTTAAGGGAACTGTGCTGTCATCATTTGATTTTGACTCCAATGGAAAGGTACATCAAATTATTCTTTGGAAATTTCTCTATTAGGAATGTTTGATCGTATAAGGACAAGACAAATAGAGGTCCTGCCTTAATAACATGCGTTGGTAATTTTGACTACAGCTTGAATAGTCATCCTCATATCTTTGTAATACTCTCAAATCAAAGAAAATATTAGTCATAGATATTTTTCTCTCATCCTGTCCAAAAGAGAAGCCTAATGGGTATCATCCTTTCCACTTCCCTTTCATCCTTCTTTTCCCCAAAGACTCCCCCCGCCCCCTTTCCCCCCTAACTTCCAAACAAAGCCTGAGAGATACAATTAAAAAACCCTGCACCTTAACGGCTTTTTCAAAAAACTTTGGTCTGTAATAGTTACATGATAGGTGTTGGTGACCCAACCTAGAATAAAACTTTTTGTTGTGATCAGAACTTTTCAGTGGTATCAGTGGTTTAAATTTCCAAACCTTTTCCTATTCAAAATAATAAAAATAGAGGATTCTCGTGTAATGATTTTGTAATGTCTGAACCTGTGGATTATGCTTTATTACATATCTCTTGGAAGTGAAAATTTCCTGGTTCATAGGGCTCATGAAAACTGAGCTTATGATGGATCATCGACCATTTTGGTTATGGTTGCATCACTCTTTTGATCAATTCGACATATAAATTTAATTGACTGACCTCTTTTGCAGGTTACAGATGTTAATCTTAGAGATGGAACAAAGATATCCGTGGACATGGTTGTGGTGGGAATTGGAATACGACCAAATACAGGTCTGTTTGAAGGTCAACTTACTTTGGAGAAAGGTGGAATCAAAGTAAATGGAACGTTCCAGTCAAGCAACAGCTCAGTCTATGCCATTGGAGATGTTGCAGCATTTCCAGTCAAAGCATTCGGGGAAATGCGCAGACTTGAGCATGTTGATTCAGCAAGGAAATCTGCAAAACATGCGGTTTCTGCGATAATGGAACCGGACAAAACAGGGGAATTTGATTACATTCCTTTTTTCTACTCGAGAGTCTTCACTTTGTCTTGGCAATTTTATGGCGATAATGCTGGGGAAGTTGTCTATTATGGAGATCTCTCAGCCTCAGGTAGTACATTTGGAGCATATTGGGTAAATAAGGGTCATATTGTTGGTGCTTTCCTTGAAGGTGGAACTAAAGAAGAGTATGAAGCCATAGCCAAGACCACTAGGTTAAGACCAGAAATTGAAGATTTGACCGAGTTGGAGAGGCAAGGTTTGGGTTTTGCAGTTACATTTAGTCAGAAACCAGTGGCATCACCACCAGCAATTGAGGTTAGAAGTAGCACTTCCGGTCTACTTTTGGAAAAACCATTATATGCTTGGCATGCTACAGCTGGGGTCGTTCTTGCTGCATCAATAGCTGCATTTGCATATTTTTATGGCAAAAGGCGTCGCAGATGGTGAAACTTTTGAGAAGATTACCAATTTGTGGTTAAGGGTTTCAACAGACTTAAGACAGATTTACATGCTGTAATATTGTATCCTATCCTATTTAATGGATTACAATTCTTCAGTTGTATTGTTCATATACAGGATTGTTGTACTAAAAAACAAAAGGAAAATACAAATGACAATCCTTCAGAAGTTATTCCTACGAGTTCATAGCAAAACATATTGTGTTTTCAGTCCATTTTATAATCTTTTGTACTTCCTTTTGTCGAAAGAGTTGGAGCTGTTCATATGATGTTTCATTCGTAAAAGTTGGATGTTCAAAGTTTTGAACATTCAAGGGTTATGAAAGCCTTGGATGTTGTAATTTTTCCAATAAGACTGTGATTGATGGTTTAGGAACCTTTGAAAGTTCAAATTATTCTACATTCGAGGGTTTATGAAAGAGTCGAATATGCAATTTTTTTTTTTAATTAATATTTCATTTTTTATAAAGTGAGGCAAAGAGGAAGAGATGGCAGGTGCATTCCTAAAGGCGGGATGGTCTGTGGAAGATTCTGATGAGGAAACAATACCTATAGGACAACCTCAGGTTTGTTTTGGCAGATGAACAAGTGTTGGAAGTGAAATTGCCTTTGTTTTAAAAAACTGGTTTGCCTTGACCTTTAACTTGTTTTTGCTGAAAACAATTTTGAGTGTTATTGTTTGTTGAATTTATGATATTGCCTTTTGTTGTTTTTACTCTTCAATTATTTGTAAACAGATTTAGTCTGAAGTTGTTGAATTTTGTCAATTGACTATTTTATATAATGAATTGTCATTGAATATTTACTCATTCAAACACATAATAAAATAAACAACTATATAGTAAAACATTAAATTTAATTTTTACCCAAAAAACACTAATTAACCTACATTGAAAGTTAGAAATGATAATACTGTATTGTTAGTTTTGAAATATAAATGACTTATTTAGTATTTATAAAACTTAAATAACACTGGGAGAAATTACATTTTGGTAAGATTTACTCTACTCCTTTATAATTTGGAGTGTATCAACTAATGAAAACAAACTTCATAAGTAAATTTACATGTGGGTATCCACAGCTAACTTGTAAGTTGTAACCAACTTTTATTTCATTACATATGATTTGTTTTGATTGGTTGATGAGTAACTACATCAAATTATGAACCACTAATTTAGAAAAAATAAAAAGTCTTTATTTTAATTTTAAAATTCACTAAATTGGCCACGTCAGCTATGTAAAACAAAGTGTATGGCTAGAGAAGTGTCAACTAAAAATCAGCTTATAGCACAAAAGCAGAAGAGGATAAATAAAATAAATAAAGGAAGTGGATGAGATTTTCAAATATAGGAAGATAATGTTATTTTGTGGCCAAAGTTTATTGCCACACTATGGATCCTCTGTGCCTAATTTCCTACATGTTGCGAAGCATCATCATCATCATCAATTGAGTAGAAGAAGCATAATCATCACTTGTAAATCCCATCATAGTGATACTATCAAAAGAGTATGCTACAACTACAGTCTAACACTTGCTACCTTCCTCACAACTGCTGCAGTTATAGCTTCAATTGCAACAGCTGAGGAATTAGAGACTCTTTCCAACATACCTCAAACTCTATCTGGTGAGTGCAGAACACAACAAGATTGCAAGAAAGCTAAAATACAGAAACCTAAGTCAAGGAAAGCTGAATCATGCACAGGTAAATGTGTCACTACTTGTATTAGAGGTGGAGAAGGTTCTCCTGGTGAAGGCCCTTTTAATGTCATAAGGTACATATAATATCAACTATAGTTTAGTTATGATAATTATTAAGTAATTAACACCATCCACAATGGTTTATTTAATAAGTACTCAATCACTTCAACCCGACATATCAAAATATGGAAGCGGATTCCCTGACTTTTGCCCGGGAAAGACAGGTACCTACATTTATAAGGAGAATTTTACATAATTATTCATTCTGATTCTTAATATAAGAAAAAAAAATTAAATTAATTAAGTAACTAATGTATTTAGTTGTCCCGTGAGCATAACTCGATTGTTAGGAAAATTGTATGTTATATGTAGGGTCAGAGTTCGAACTTGGGATCTCTCACTTATTCACTTCAAAAAGTGAACTTCTAACTGTTAGACTAGTTGATAATAAAAAAACTGATATATTTAGTCTAAAATATAAACTAAAACACGAACATTTTCTTATATTAAAAGACCGGAGATAGAATTTTCATGCTGTTGTCACTTGATGAATTGATGAGATTGTAATTTTTTAGTGTATTTCTTTTGCAATTGAGTGTTCATGTTGAATTTGTAATTTTATTAAACAACCCATTTTTTTAGAAGATAAGATTGTAAAAGTTTTGGACAATAGATTCCCTGCGAGACATTTTTATGACCCAATCTCCCTAGTCTTAGCGGTCTGCAAAGGTTTTTGTTAAAGAGCGTTGGATTGATCTAATGGCGCCCAACCACCGAAAGGTACCTTGTCGTTTCTGCACTAAAGTCGGAAAATCTGCTTCCCAGGAAGATATATTTAATAGTCTCATCGGTAACTTTACATCATTAAATTTTAAGTAGCATACATTGTGGATGGTCTAATGTAGCACCGATGATATTTGTGTTTGTCGGCTTTATTGTTTTACATCTTCTTTTCAACTTTTTCAGACCACTGGTTGTTTTTAAGCAAGGTTTTCGAACTCGTCAATACTGGTAAATGCCTTTGACTTTTTGCTATAACATGTATTCCATCCATGTCAATCTATGCCATCAAGTGCATTAATATGATCGTCAAGGTTTCGTAATGTTATCCAAGTCTCAAATCACACACACGTATATATATACTACCCCTGTTCATGCATATATTTAAGTCTTATATTTAAAAACGGAGATAGTATATAAGAATGTCTCTGAAGCTACCAACTGAACTGTACTTTTGTTCGCTTAGAATATGAATGTTGGATATGCCTTGAAATCTCGGTTACATGAAAACTCAGAAAATCAGAAAACTGAAGAAACCAGCAGCACTGTGGCGCCAGGAGACCTCCAGAAATGGCTGTGGCTTCTGTCGACTGGCGCGGGGCGCAGGGTATATGGCGCCAGGCGCCAGCACGCAGCCAGATTGTGCAGTTTCGGTTTTTTGTGCAGATTTTGTGGAAAAATATGTTTTGAAGAATATCTGACTTGGATTGTGTTGGTTTTTAAATATTAGATATATTTAAAAATAACAGGAGATTTGGTTTTATTTTAAAAGATTTGTTTTAAAATAATAGGCATATATTTTTCTATAAATAGAGACTGCTTTGTTCATAGAAAAATAAGAGAGCAAAATAGTGTGACAAGATGTAGGGAATTAGGGTTTGCCACCACACAAGGCTAGGGTCTTAGGATCCTAGGGATTTGGGCAAACTATTCTTGGGATCATCTTGTGGGATCACCTTGGGTAGACTAGGTAAAATTGAGTCTCTTGGCCACGGGAAGAGATTCGGGATTTTGGGTAGAATTAGGATTAATTCTTGTAACCCTTATGGGAATCTCTTGTAAAGTGACTTCTTGGAACATAGTGGAAACGGAGAGTTGCTCTCTCCCCCAGAGTAGGTTCATTAATACCGAACTGGGTAAACAATATTCTTGTGTTTTTCTCTTATGTTTGAATTAATTACTTTCATCATCTCTATCAACTTTAATTTGGTTACTTGGTTAATTTGCTCCACACATCAAATTTCATTGGTGTGATTTTATCGTCGAATTCACAACAATGAATTGTTTCATTTTGATCCTGTAGGATGATGGTTGCTCGACTATATGGTTATTGCTTAGTTATCAAATCATAAAATTGTCCAAGTACCAAATTATCCTCTTGATTTATGCTTACATTCCCATATACCTTTCTGTGCAGTTTGGTGGAATGTTCTGATATCTGCAATTTGATAAACAGTGCTGACAACATGCCTTGAATTTTTATTCTATCGGTATTAATAAACCTTGTATAATGTAAGTACTTCACTAATTTCATTTTCTATTTTTCATCATTTAATATATTTTTATTAATACCCAGTAGCTGATTTATTCACACGAAATATTTTTATTTTTCATCATTTAATATATTTTTCTTCTTTCAAATTCTACGTACTCTAATCACATATACATTTATATTTAAATGTTTATAAAAAATACTAAAGTTTATTACACAAAATTTGAAATTTCTAATTCTACATAAATTTTAAAACACAAATTATGATTTCTAAAGTTTATTTTGTATTCTGATCATTTATAAATTATATATTTTACTTAATAATATTAAACATTTCTATTTGAATTTTTTTTAAAATATCACACAATATTAAAAAACTTAGAGTGTATTTGATTCGGACGGTGAAATATGATGCATTATTTTAATGATTCTTTTTTTGTATGGATTCAAGGTAGAAGCGCCCTCCCAAACAAGAAAAGAAAAACAAAGCAGAAAGATAGAAAGATAGAAAAATTCAAGACAAAACTCTTAAGTCAAAGAAGAGAAGTAACCTTAATCTCAGGTAAATAGGACCGGTAAAAAATCTACCACCATAAGAGTCCTGTTTAGCTAAAAAAAAATCAACGCAGCCATTAACTTCATGAAGAACATGAAGAAAAAGGTCACATGATGGTCATGGGACTAAATCCCACTCTTGGGTTATTTTTTATAATTCGTTAATTTTATAGATTTGGTTTATTGCTACAATACTTTTTTTCTTTGGGTCAGATACAATAGATTATTCATTGTTGTGAATTCGATTAATATCACACCAATAACTTTTAGTGTGTGGAGCAAACGATTAAAGCAACCACTATTGAGAACAAACAATAATAATCACGAACAAGAATAAACAGTGAAAGCGGTAAAGAACACAGACAAGTTGTTTATCCAGTTCGGTGTTAATGAACCTAATATGGGGGAGAGAGCACAACCTCTCCGTTCCACTATCAATAGAATACTTGATTACAATGAGATTCTCCACAAGAGTTACAAGAATTAGAGTTTTCCTAATTCTACCCTAGTCCCGAATCTCTCCCCGTGACCAATAGATTCAATCAACAAGTGTTTCCAAGGTGATAGAATGTTTCTCCGAATCCTAGAGTCTTACCAAGATGTTCTCTATTTATCCTAGTCCTTATGTTGGCTTTAGAAACCCTAAAAACGCCTTGTTACCATCAGAAAACACAAAACAACAATATATAAGCGCGTGCCCGCGTCCAGGCGCAGGGAGTCACCTGCCTGCCTGTGCCAGCAGGACCAGGCCAAGCCCTCACGAGGGCACGCCAGCCAAGCCTGCTACTTGTTGCGCCCTCACCAGGGCACACCAGTTTCCTGCAACAACATCATTTTCAAGGCAATATCCAACATTCATTTTATTGTATCTCATCATATTGGTATTTAGATGTTATTTACAATTTAAATAAAGTGGTTTGAGGTTTAATGTTTTATTTGATAAAAATATAATATTTTGAAAGACTCATTATAATTACGGGCCCGTTTGTTTTGGCTTTTTTTAAAAATGGATTCTATAGTGTTACATAATTTTGTGTAAAATTTTTTTACAAAGAAACCTTTTATAAAAGTTTCAAAAGAAAATTTGGTTTGAATAGTTATTTTTAAAATGTCATTTTAGACATTTTATCATTTTATCGAAAAAAAAATTTGGATAAAAAAATCACGTAATTTGAAGCTATTTCAAATAGATTTTCATAAAAATCATTTTTGAAATACAACTTTTTGAAAAAATTGCGATTTTGGCTATGTTTTGATCTTGGCTAAATTGCACTTTTGGCCCCCTAAGTTTCAGAAAGTTGCAATTTTGGCTCCCTATGTTTCAAAATAGCACTTTTGACCCCCTATCTTTACTCTTTTTTGCAAAAGGTCAATTTTTATAGGAAAATACAATTTTAATGAGTAAAACTTTGGTTGACTTCTAATCTTAAATTTACACTTTGTAACAAATTGACATTCCTATTTTCTTTTTATAATAAACAAAATGTAAACTTAAGCTTATTTTTTTATGACAAATTTGATTTCCATACATTATTCTTTTCATTAAATAGTAGATAGAATTATGTCTAAATTTCTACTGAAAAAATAAAAATAAAATGCAAAGATAAACTTAATTTATGTGTTTGGAATGCAAGCATGACATTCACATAACATGGTTCAAGATGTGTAGTTTAGACATAATAACACATCACATGCATGTTAAAATATAAATTATTGAATAAGTGGATTAAATCTGCAAACAATTTACTGTATGTTATATATACTTAATTTCAAAATGTATATTAAGTATAAGATTGACCAACTAGAATGACATTTTTTTCAAAAATACTTTTATTTTGTTCTTGAGTTTCCAATCATACAATTTCTTAAAATCAACCCTAAACAAATAGTTTTTTGTATTCAATGAAAAACATAGATATACTTTAAACAAACAAAGAATTTTGCTATATTGTACGAAGAATATAAAGTATAAAATATGAGTTGATGTGAATTCACCTGATCAATAGTTCTATGTTTTTAAAATAAAATAAATATATGCCTAAGTAAATTATAGCAAAACTCGTATCCAACAATTGAGTTTAATTTGTTGTTTATGTTGTAATTTTATTAATTATTTATTTCAAAAGTTATTTAATATTATTATTATTAATTATTTTAAATGTGTTTTACTTGATCCAATTAGTTTTGTAACGTTATTAATTTATTTCTCTTTAATGTCTAACTTTAAGGATCAATATGGTAGTTAATTGATTTCAATCCTAATTACTAGTTTACGGTTATGCTTGCAAACTTGAGTAATATATACATAACACATCATTGTGTGAGAGCAAGAAGAAATATAGCTATACTCTCACGTTTTGTATATATTTGATTGGCCTTCATTTCCTTTGTGTTTTTTACATGTGATCAAACAAATAAAGAAATTATTTTCCCCTCACATAAAATTGAGTTTATCTTCCTGAGTTACATTGCCAGCACTTAGTGAATTCAAGTTGTTCTGTCACCTCGAGTATGATTCATACTCGGGAAGGACCTGTTGAATCATGGAGGATTTGCGCAAATATACCGCGGATAAATCCTTAAGGACAGTGACTTTGTCACGCCTCACGTTATTACTCTATTTTGCAGGATATCCGCAGTTCATGAGTTTAAGCCTTCATAAAAAAGATAAGTTCATTATCTATACTTTATTTGATTCTAATTTTTATTTGATATATGATTATGTTCTTACGTGTTTATTATTCTGATAATCTTAGGTCTCAATTCTGTGACAATCTTGAGGACTAAATTGAGAAAGATAAGTTTATATGACATCTCCATACTCATATATTATTGTCATATTTATTTGATGTTTATATTCTTATATATACTTGTTTATTATTATGTTTTGTAGGTCAATTCTACAACAATCATTTTTCACATCAAACCCCTTTGCAAAAAAGAGTAAAGATAGGGGGTCAAAAGTGCTATTTTAAAATAAAGGGGGCCAAAATCGCAACTTTATGAAATTTAGGGGGCCAAAAGTGCTATTTTGAAATATAGGGGGCCAAAATCGCAACTTTCTGAAACTTAGGGGGCCAAAAGTGCAATTTAGACTTTGATCTTCAATAATGTATGTTTATGATATATGAAGTCAAAATTAGTGTTTCAATTTAGAAAAAATGAATATAAAAAAACTTGTAATATTTTAAAAAACGGTTTTACAAAATATATTTTCAAAAATACAAATTAAAAAATCCATTTTTTTAAAGCTAAAACATACGCACCCTACATCTTTTTTATTAGGAATCCAAATTTTAATTTTAGAACGGTGAAAATTGATCTTACTTTCTTGTTGTATACGTTTGTATCCTCACACATATTAATTGATTGCATGCATCCTCTAGATTTGTCAATATAGGATGTCAATTTGCATCTGTCAGTCGGGATTCCCGCAGGGATTGTCTGGGTATGGAGGGAAAAAGAAAAACTTCCCTGCGGAGACTTCAGGGCGAAGATCGAGGAAAAAGCATCTGTCCCTGTAGATTTTCCGAATCCGTCGAATGTTTAATTTTTTTTTATATATTTGAAAATTCTAAGTATCTATTTTGCTATGCATTATGACATATTTTGGTTATGAGTTTTTGTATGATTATGCATATTTTCCTATACATTATGAAATGTTTTGGCTTTGAGATTTTGTATGATTATTAGTAGTCAAATGCTTTTGCATTGTTTTTTTTATTATGAATGCATTATGTGTTGTTTTTATTTTTTATAAAAAGAACATGAAAATATTTGTTTTTTTAATAAAAATGGAAAAAACAACGTCATACTACTGTCATAATTTTGACCGAAAAATATAAAATTTTTGTTAATATTCTTGAATCTTCGCAGGCACCGTGGAGATCTATATGAACGGAGACAAATATTCCTCCATGGCAGAAATCGAGTACGGAGAGCTAGAAAGCTTCCTCCACTCATTTCCCGCTCCATTGACATGCCTATGTCAACATCATTCTTTCCTCCTCACACTTATTAATTGATTGCATGAAAAACCAAAGCAAAATAAAGCTTATTACTGGAGTGACTTTACAATGCCTGGGCCTAATTTCTATACACCCATCACACCAATTGGAATGCGTACATTACCGTCCATCCATTACAATACAAGAAGCGTGTACTTGCGACAATTTCAATAAGAATATAAATCCTCCATTCAAATTAATAAATGAAATTCGATCCGCTGCCACTCTAATTGGGAGAGAATCTGAATCACTTAATGTTAAAATTGACTCTTGAATTAGATTATACAACTCAGTGGGCAGGATACCGATGATAAAAAAAGTAATACATGGAATTGTTTCGGAAAACATAATTAAGGGCATTTCTGGAACTTTAAACTTAAGTTGGCCAAATTTGAAATGTTTTTTCTTTATAATTTGAGGAAAAACTTATATTTTGAGATTGAAACAATATCTAGGTTAAATTGCATTTTTAGTAACTTAACTTTCAAAATAGTACTTTTGACCCATTAATTTTCAAAAGCTTGTAATTTTGGTTCCCTTACTTTCCACCCTTTTGCAAAAAGACTGATTTTGACCAAGCCAACGCACGTGATTCGATTTGGACCGATTATGAAAAATTAATCCAAAATCTGATCCAGTCCATGATTTTCAAAAAAGAACATCCAAACACATCTAAAAATATTCAATTTTTTGTGATTTTTGATTTTTTTTAATCGATTTGGGGTTTTTTTAATCAATGGTTTCTTCAACTCACTTTCTCGATAAATGTGATGTAAATTATAATATTTATATACTTTTTCTTTATTTTATTTAACTAAATGTGATAATTTTTTTATGGAAAAAAATTATTTATTTGAATAAATTAAACATAAAAATGTGTTTAACGGGAAAGTTCAAAAGAAAAAATGTCTACAGTCAATTTTTTTACATCAGTATGGATAATTGATAAAGGTTCACTTATTTTTTTAGAATAAACAATCATAAACAATAAAAGAAATATTTTAAATAAATGGTAAAATTAAAAGAAAGAGACTAGACTAAAATAAATTTTTTGACTAATGGTTATGTTAGAATCAGAGATGCAAAATAGAGAAACACAAAGTGACGGCTAGGTTTCAGTAATATCAGAATGGCATTGCTTAACAAAATAAGGATTACAGAGACAATTTATAATAATACCTAATGGACTAGACTACTAACTTATAAAGCCCAATACTTAAATTCTAATATATCTAACACTTCCCCTCAAACTCATGATGCATCAACAAGAAGCATTATGAGTTTGTCAAACAAAATACGAAAAACATATATCAAATAAAATAAACTTCTAATACTACCCCTCAAGCTAAAGCTTACTAAGCTTTGAGCTTGTCACAAAATCAGCCCTGAAAATAAACTAATACCAAATTCAACTTCAAGCTTCAAACTTCAAACTTAAGGTTTCAGCTTCAGATTTCAGACTTGAAACTTCAGATTGTGAGTATTCCCTCACCGGATTCAGATTTTCAGATTGTGAGTATTCCCTCACCGGATTCAGATGTGAGTATTCCCTCACCGGATTCAGATGTGAGTATTCCCTCACCGGATTCAGATTTTCAGATTGTGAGTATTCCCTCACCGGATTCAGATGTGAGTATTCCCTCACCGGATTCAGATTTTCAGATTGTGAGTATTCCCTCACCGGATTCAGATGTGAGTATTTTCTCACCGGATTCAGATTTTCAGATTGTGAGTATTCTCTCACCGGATTCAAACGTGAGTATTTCCTCACCAGATTCAGATTTTCAAATGTGAGTATTCCTTCACCTCACCGAACATATTCAACTCAAAACCAAACATAACAAAATAAATCAAACGAAACAGAATTAAACCATCTGAAACTAAACAAACTAGATCAAACCAAACAAAACCGGATCAGATCAAACAAAATCAATCAGAACCAATTCACATCAAGTACTAAACTGCACTAGAACAAACAACCCTTCACGTAAGACATACTCTTCAAGTTAACTTACGTGAGACACTTTGCATTATGCAATGTACTAGGCAATAACAATTACCTCCACAAACCAGACAATAACAACTTTATGTGAGGCACTTAACAATCAGACACTTCGAATTAACAAAACAATTACCTACAAAAAACCAATTGTAGATCCGTAAGCTAAAAGTGACAGAACAAACAACGCAAACAAAAAACCCTCAAAACAGCAGCCAAGCACAAAACAAAAGACACAACACGATTTTGTTCCCAAACTTTTGGGAACTCGGACAGCGGCCGGAAGCAACAAACAGTTCAAGGAGGATCGAACCATGCTCTTGAAGCCATGTTAGAATCAGAGATGCAAAATAGAGAAACACAAAGTGACGGCTAGGTTTCAGTAATATCAGAATGACATTACTTAACAAAATAAGGATTACAGAGACAATTTATAATAATACCTAATGGACTAGACTACTAACTTATAAAGCCCAATACTTAAATTCTAATATATCTAACAGGTTAGACCAAAATTTGACTTCTTCCTTATATATTGTGTAGGTATTCACTTAGAATCATACAAGATTAAAACAAACAATTTTACGTTAAAAGATGAGAAATTCAAGCATCATTTGCCTCACTATTCTTGCTTTCTTCTTAATGTTTCTATGGTATTAAACCTATTTTCTAATTTTATTAGTACTAGTTGAGTATTTTATTTTCAATATTTTTTTTTTAATCATGTTTTTCATCTTTATATAATTTTTTTATATCTATTGTAATTTATTTGATGCAGCACAAATAGTGAGCATGCAGCGATTGAGCATAGAGTTTCTGATTTATACCCAACATCAGAAGTTATACACTGTCAATTTAATGTTGATTGCAAAACAGTATGTAAAAAAGAAGGCAAGGGTGGATGTTGTGTCAATGGAGCATGCGAGTGCTTTAATCCTTCAATTCGCACACCAATGTCAGGGGTTATTTGTCCAAATAATTAAAATTTGTACTACAAAAGAAATTCATATGTGGCAAACTCGAATAGATTAATAAATTATAGAGGTGTAGCTTAACCACAATCTTGAAGATTTATAATAAATGTTTTTCTATGATAATATAAATGTGGGTTTGATGTTTTGTTTCTGTCATAATTTTTGTGGTAATATATATAAAACTATTTATATTTGTGGTAATGTCAATCTATTTTGTGGTAATAACTGTAAGTATATTTACTCAAAAAAATGGAAATAGATAATTTTTATTTTCCTTTGTCAAGTAGAGTACAAACACTTTATATACGTAGAAGTGGGGAATATTTGGTTAGGATATGTCGTGGGAATCTCTCTGATGCATATTTTTTCCCAAAATTGAAAAAAAAAAGGATAAAATTTGATTAGGAAACAGGTTTAGATATAGGATATGTATTCTTAAAATTTACTGTAATATATACCAAGAAAATTTAAATATATATCCTTAACTGTCACGTAGAATCGATGACCAACTCACTCTATTAAACAACTTTTTGGTCTATTGAAAAATTTGTAATTTTTTCTATTTTGCAGTTTTTTGAAACAACAAGTTTGAGATTCACGATTATATCATATCTTCTTCGAAGACTACAAGTTTGAGATTCACGATTATATCTTTTTATAATTAGATGTTCGACTTGATATTTTTTATAAACATCCTTTGAATCTAATTATTTTTTCAACATGAAATGTGAGAAAAGCAAAGATCTTATCAATATTATGACATATATACATATAAAATTATAGATTGAAAACTAACTTAAAGACTAAATTGGCATTGAGGGAGGATCTGTTTAACTAGGGGATCATTTTGGATTTTATCAACAAATCATGTGTGTTCTACTACAGCATTTCAGAAAACCATGGTCATCATTTTTTTCGGGTGTCCATTGGCATGCCGCGTCTGGTCTAACATATATGATAAGTTGGGATACCAACTTGACATGTACGATGTAGGTTGGGCTCATTTTCTAGCTTTCGGTGAACTTCTAAAATCTAGCAAATACAAGAAGGTGAGACATTTGGTTTGGTGTGCAACAATTTGGTGTGTTTGGTCCTTAAAAATCATGTTATTTTCAAGAGAGAACCAATCAGTTTAAGCAACTTGTTGGATATAGGACTAAACTTTTTTCTTGGCTTTGGTTCATTAATAGGAATGGGAGACATCTTTGTTACACTTACGCTAATTGGTGTTCTAATCCTTTAGAATGCTTACATAACATCTAAAATCTATTTTGTAAGGGTTGAAGTACCCCTAGTGTAACACGCAAACCCTTTATTTACTATTTCTACCTTTAAAACTATTTTTTTTCAAAGTACACAATGGAATTAAAATTGAATTGTAGAAATATTTGTTCAAGTATTACATTATTTCAAAACACTACTAATAACTTAATTAGTAAGATGACATCTATACAAAGTTATAAATTACATGCACCTTTAATTAATATAACAACAAACAACTCTATACATAAAAGGTAAACTCTTTCTCGTGTCCTAATCAGAGCGGAGCATCACCGACAACTTGACCATAATAATAACCTGAGAACCTGGACCCCAAAGGTCCAGCAAGTACACAAAACAGAGAGTTAGTAAGGAATTCCAAAATAAATGTAAGTATATCAAATACTATACACTTAATAACCACATAATAAATCCTACTAACATTCGCACCATAAAGATGCAAGATTATACAATTAAGATACATCTATAATTCATAAATCAAGTATCATGTAAATCATATAATCCACGTATCATCAAATTACTCACAATTGATATACAAATAGAAATTAATGCACAACAATAGTATCAATTACCAAGTATCAATTAGGAATGCACAAGTTCCTAATGCAAATAATGCCATCATCAATGTTTTGTCACCCTAGACACAACTAAATGCATGTGGTACTCGCTCAAATTATGATAGAATTATATTCATTCGCATCATGTTCAGTTTTAAGTCATGAGGGACATCGCTCAAGTTGACTCATGAATGCATGAATGTACATTTACCACTTATGATGATACTTTTACACATCTACACTCATGATTACTAGGATATCTCAACGTAATATTCCTTCTTAAGTTCTCATCAAATCGTCTCAACACATCATCATTATGGTTATATATTCAAGCACACATATCATAAAACAATAATCATGTTATCATAAATCATTCACTCATATGGTATTATGAATCATAACCTCATCTCAACATACATAATCATCATGGTTAATCAACATATACAATATCACAACTCAATTCATCATCCAAGACTCATTATAGTCTAATACATCATCATATAATCATAAGATCATAATCCAATTATAGTATAAGCATATATCTCATTTATTCAACAAAATTACATTTTCTGGACTGATAAGCTCGATGAGCGAGCTCCGGGCGAGCTAAGTTAGAAACTCACAAGGAAACTCGCCCTACACTCACTATCTACTCGCCGTGGCGAGTTCGTCTGAACAGGCAAATCCTGTTTTCGGGTTTTTGGTGAAAAACCCTCAAATCTCAAAATTTCAACATGTCAATTCATAAAGGTGATAACTTTAGACATGTACAAGCATAATAAACATAGAAGTACAACTTATAACAAGTATCAACAACATTTCATGCTAGAAATCATCAATCTTATCATTTTTCATAAAATTCCATTTTTCTCCTCAACAAACACAGTTAACTCATAAAGTAGTGATTTTTCTCATATCAATCTATCTATTAAACATGAATAGACATCTAGTATCATCAATCACACAGATAAACACATTCCCAATTATCTCCCCCAAAAACCCAAAAAGATAGACTTTCTCCTCCTCTCTTGATCACTATAGAACACCATACTACTCTCATACCTTAAATTGATGATATCTTTAATCCTTCTCTTCAACCTCTTAATCTAACATGTCTTTACTCTATTTGTTCTTCATCTTCTTTTCTAACCCATTTCTCTTCTTTCTCTACTCTTCCTCTCTACCTCCCTTTCTCTCATTTGTGATAAATCAATTCCCAACACTACTCCTCATAAAACCATTTCTTTATATACTCCTCAACTTAGGTTAGATGAAATTCCTCAAATACCCTTAATTTTACTACAAATTCCACTCACAATCTTATCCTTACTTACTACTACTTTCGTATTATTTACACAATTGCCATTAATTCTCCTCCAAGGTACTATATCCTTTTAGCTAATGACCAAAATGTCATTCTTGTCTCTACACAACCCACTAACTTATACTAATTACTATATTACCCTTATTTCTACTACCAACTCTTATCCATTCTAATTAAGCAAAATACTCATAAAAGCTCATTTAGTAATAAACATAAAGGTAACAACTAATTATTATACTCGAAGCATACCAATCAACATTCACAATTAATTAAATCACATCAATTAATAAAATATAATAAACTATAAAATTTGGGGTGTTACACCTAGTACTCCCTTATTAATGTATGTATTTATTCATTGCTTATTAAAAAAAAACATAAAAACTAAATTTTAACTTAACTAGAAAGAGAATTGGATATGCTTGAATGGAGACCATGATGATATCTCAAAATTAAGATTTTAGAAGAAGAAACGTAGATAATATTTTTAATGATTTATTTTATTTCACTTGCATAATCTTAACATACAACAAACAATGTATATGAAATTAGAAAAGCTAACAGAAAATTCATTTAATGGGTGATCACAATAACTAAACATGAACTCATGGAGTAATCTTGTAGCGCCTTTGTGTATTCTTTTGAATCTGATAATCATATAATCTTTGGAGCTGTATAATTATTTTCATATACAAAAACATTTACGGCACCTCATTCTTTTAGATCGTGAGCGGAACTGGGAGATGGAAGATAGCGGACAATCATGATATGTTTTACTTTTACATGGAATGGCAGTTGTAATGTAAAAAGACTTAGGGTGTATTTGATTCGGACTGTGAAATACGATGCATTATTTTAATGATTCTTTTTTCGTGTGGATACAAGGCAGAAGCCCTCCCAAACAAGAAAAGAAAAACAAAGTAGAAAGATAGAAAAAAAAAAAAAAAAAAAAATTCAAGACAAAACTCTTAAGTCAAAGAGGAATAGTGACCCTAATCTCAGAGAAAATAGGATCGGTAAAAAATCTACCACCATAAGAGCCCTATTTAACTAAAAAAATTCAACGCAACCATTAACTTCACGAAGAACATGAAGAAAAAGGTCACATGATGGTCATGGGACTGAATCCCACTCTTGGGTTATTTTTTATAATTCGTTAATTTTATAGATTTGTTTTATTGTTACAATACTTTTTTTTCGTTGGGTCAGATACAATAGATTATTTATTTTATTGTATCTCATCATATTAGTATGTTATTTACAATTTAAATAAAGTGGTTTGAGTTTTAATGTTTTATTTGATAAAAATGTAATATTTTGAAAAACCCATTTTACATCTTTTTTATTAGGAATCCAAATTTTAATTTTAGAACGGTAAAAATTGATCTTACTTTCTTCGTCATATATGTTTGTATCCTGACACTTATTAATTGATTGCATGAAAAACCAAAGCAAAATAAAGCTTAATTAATGGGAGTGGCTTTACAATGGAAATGCGTATAGTACATCACCGTCCATCCATTTACTTACAACAATTTCAATAAGAATAAACCCTCTCCATTCAAAGTAATAAATGAAATTTGATCCCTTCCAACTGCGATTGAAAAGAAATTGGAACCATTTGAACTAAATAATGCATTTCAGTGGACCGAATACTAGTGATAATAAAAAAAATAATAAATGGAATTGCTTAGGAAAACATAACTAAGGGCATTTCTGGAACTTTAAACTTGTTTTGGCCAAATTTGTTTTTTTTTCCTTCTTTATAATTTAAGTAAAAAAATGGCATTTTTTTCTTATATTTTAAGACGGAAATAATATCTAGGTTAAATTGCATTTTTGGTACTTAACATTCAAAATAGCTTTTGGCCCATTAATTTTAAAAAGCTTGTGATTTTCATTCCCTTACATTTGACCCTTTTGCAAAAGGATGACTCCCCCTGATTTTGACCAAGTCAACGCATGCGGTAAGTGAGTCACATCATATCATGTCACGTGGACAATGACTCACAATGTCATGTCATCATAGCTTGCCACATATGTTGTCCTGACATGTAAGTCATTAAGTCATTGTCCATGGTTCGGTTTGGATTGGTTATGAAAAATTAATACAAAATCTAATCCATTTCGGTGGTTTTCAAAAAAGAACATTAAAACACATGTAAAAATATTTAATTATTTGTGATTTTCAATTGTTTTTTAACCGTTTTGGGGTTTTTATTTGGATTAGTTTTGATTTCCACACTCCTATGCCTTCGTGTAATAATGGTTTCTTCAACCCACTTTCTCAATAAATGTGATGTAAATTATAATATTTATGTACTTATTTATTTATTTTTTTTGACTAAATGTGATGTTTTTTTTACGGGAGAAAAGTTATTTATTTGAATAAATAAACATAAAAATGTACGGAAAAGTTCCAAAGAAAAAATGCATACAGTCAATATTTTTACATCAATATGGATAATTGATAAAGGTTCACTTATTTTTTCGAATAAACAATCATAAACAATAAGAGTGTGTTTGGATGAGGGAATATTTTGAGGTAATGTAATTTTTTGAGGGAATTCAAATGCTTTGATCCAAATTCCTTGTTTGGATAATTAATTTGGAGAATTTTAAAAATAAAGGGAATTTGTGGAGTATTTTGTCTAAACAAAATTTAAGGAATTTCAAATGACACCTAAAAGCTAAGAATTTGAAATTCCTTCTTCTCTATAAACTTTTAAAAATTACTAGTCGATCAAAAAACCTAAAATTAGCCGAAAAATCTAAAATCGACTATAAATCATAAAAATCGGCCGAAAACCCCAAAAATCGGCCAAAACCCAAAAATCGGCCGAAAAACCTAAAATCGGCCGAAAAATCCAAAATCGACCAAAAACCCTAAAATCAACTATAAACTCTAAAATCGGCCGAAAAAACAAAAAATCGGACGAAAAACCTAAAATCAACTATAAACTCTAAAATCGGCCGAAAACTTGAAAATCAGCCGAAAAACCTAAAATCGGCCGAAAAATCTGAAATTGGCCGAAAATCCTAAAACGGCCGAAAAATCTAAAATCGGCCGAAAACCCTAAAATCGGTCGAAACCCCAAAAAATCGGCCGAAAATCCAAAAAATCAGCAAAAAACCTAAAATCGGCCTAAAACCTAAGAATCTTCCAAAAACCTAAAATCGGTCGAAAAATCTAAAATTGGTCGAAAACCCAAAAAATCGGCCGAAAAACCCTAAAATCAGCCGAAAATCCTAAAATCGGCCGAAAAATCTAAAATTGGCCAAAAACCCTAAAATCGGCCAAAAAATCTAAAATCGGCCGAAAATCCAAAAAATCAGGAAAAATTTAAAACGACTATAAACCCTAAAAATCAGCCGAACACCCCAAAAATCGGCCGAAAAATAAAAAATCAGCTGATTTTAGGGTTTTCGTCCGATTTTAGTTTTTTTGCCGATTTTTTGGATTTTCGGCCAATTTTAGTTTTTTTTGGCCGATTTTAGGGTTTTTGGCCGATTTTAGGGTTTTTGACCGATTTTAGATTTTTCGGCCGATTTTAGGGTTTTTGGCCGATTTTAGATTTTTCGGCCGATTTTAGGGTTTTCGGCCGATTATTTGGGTTTTCGACCAAATTTATATTTTTCGGCTGATTTTAGGTTTTTCGGCTGATTTTAAGTTTACGGCCGTTTTTTGGGGTTTTCGGCCGATTTTTAGGGTTTATAGTCGATTTTAGATTTTTCGACTTATTTTAGTTTTTTTGCCGATTTTTTGGATTTTCGGCCGATTTTAGATTTTTTGGCCGATTTTAGAGTTTTCGACCGATTTTAGGGTTTTTTGAAGTAATTCAAATAATATCGAAAAAAATGACAATTTTGAAGTAATTCATTACCTTTTCCAAACAAAGAATTTTGAAAGGAAGGGAATTCAAATGTGTCATCCAAACAAAAAATTTTGAAATGAAGGGAATTCAAATGAAAGCATTTGAATTCCATGAAATTTCAAAATCCCTTGAATTTCAAAGTAATATTTTAAATAAATGGTAAAATTAAAGGAAAGAGAATATACCAAATTAATTTTTTTTGACTATTGGTTAGATCAAAATTTGACTTCTTCCTTATATATTGTGTAGATATTCACTTAGAATCATACAAGGCAACAATAACTAACTTCACGTTAAAAGATGAGAAATCCAAGCATCATTTGTCTCACTATTATTGCTTTCTTCTTAATGTTTCTATGGTATTTAACCTATTCTCTAATTTTATAAGTACTAAATCAGTTTTTTTTTTTTCAACATTTATTTTTTACAAAAAGATTAAGTTTTGTGATCAATATTGTATAATCATGTTTTTCATCTTTATATAATTTTTTATATTTATTGTATTTAATTTGGTGCAGTACAAATGGCGAGCTTGTATAGCGGTTGATGTTTCCACCGTTTCATTTGGACACGTGTCCAGGTGTTTGTCCACGTATGCAAAGCGTATGCCACATGTGACAAAACTGACAGAAATGACCAAATTGAAACTTAAAATAAACGTAAGGGACTAAATTGAAACTTTTAAAACATAAGGACCAAGTTGAAACCTAAAATAAACATAAGGGACCAAATGTTGAATTAAGCCTAAAAAATATTAAAATAAAATGATCCTCTATTTAAATTATTATTTTTTACTTGATTACGACATTTTTTACACCAAACATATGATATTTTATGAACATTGGTAATATATAACCATTATTATAGGGCCTTTGATGGAGGGTTCTACCACTATCAAACAATTAAAGTTAAGCAAGAAGACTAGGGTAAGGAAATATAATAAGAAAAATAGAATTGCAATTGATTATACCTAACATTCAATAAAGAAAATACACTTAAATAAGTAACGCTAATGGATATGGACAAAAATAGATACGTCCATAAGATAAAAATAAGAAAAAAATAACAACTAAGGATAATAACAACTACGTATAACAATATTATCATAAAAATAGGGATCACTTTGAGATACAATTCTTCATCCAAAAAGGTTTCTTTATAAATTCTTTTGGGCTTGCTAGGATCCAGCCCGCTATCATTACCGCCAGTTTCAGATGAAACCTTGTCCTCAAGGTTGTTCTTGAAGTCCAAATTTGGCCTAGTAGAAAAGTTAGATATATTCTTAGATAATATTGTAGAGTCTGTTTCCAATACAGAACCTTCAGTGTACTTCCCAACTTGCTCTAAAGTACTTGGCGATACATTTTTTTTTCCTCTTAAGACGTCCAAATCCTTGTTAGAAATTGAAGTGTTTTTTCTAAATAATATTTTTATGTATCCTCTAATAGGTCGAGGCCTTGCATCTCGTGAGGGAGGGGAACAAAATGAGCGTTGGGGTCATCGCCATGGTAACCTCTTAGCTGAGAAACATGGAAGACGTTATGGATTCTCATTGATGGAGGAAGGTCAAGTTCATAGGCAACTTCCCCTATGCGGCGGAGTATTGCAAATGGGCCAAAAAATCTCTTTGAGAGCGACAAAAGCAAAATATATGCAGACAAATATATAAATTATAAACAAAAAAGCATAGTGAGAGAAAAATATTTTGAGGGTGCTTCTCTCTATTAGAGTTACATAAAAAATCTTTGTTAATAATATAAATCTTTAATGATAATATAACTTTCATCAACAACTTTATGAACCTGCAAAACAATATACACATCAAAGTTTTGAACAAACTCAAATCAAAATTAATAGCCTACAAACCGGTAAAAAATAGAAGCAGACAAATATATAAATTATAAACAAAAAAACATAGTGAGAAACAAATACTTTGAAGGTGCTTGTATTTATAAACCTCAATTAAACGGAATCAATGTATAATTTTAGGAACTGATTATTAGTTTTTTGTTTTATTAATGTTTATCTCTTCTTTTTTGTCAGATCTCATTTTATTTTTTTTGTTTTTTAAATGTTTATCTCATACTTTTCTTCTTCATTTTAATTAAACATTGAACATCATATATTGTGTTTTTAAACACATGACGTGCCACATTCATTAATTGATGTGGCAACATAGTATTATTATTTATCGTAATCGTTGATATATTAGAGTTAGAGTTTAAGGTGCCTTTAGTTACTCTCGTTTTATTATAACTAGATTTCGGCCCGTGCGTTGCACGGTTTAGTGGAGTGTCAGATATACACTTTAAATTGATATTGATATAATTAAATGTGCAATTAAAAAAATAAAATAAAATCAAAATATAAAAATATTGAAAGAGCATGCACATTAAAACCCACTAACCTCTATTTATAAAATCTTACTTCTGTAAAAATTGTGTAGTACCAAGTGTCAAATTTTACAAATAAAAGTAGCAATTTGATAATCAACATTAACATGCTAAAATTTCAAGGCAACCACACTATTTGGGGAAGATCACACATACTATTAAAACTCACGCATATAAATATGCAATGGCTATATCTATCTGGGGAATCAGAGTAGTGTCTCAACCCTCCTAGTCCTTATCCTTATTATATAATAGAAAACACATTCAGCCCCCCTTTACTGCTCACAGCTACATTCCATGTTTGATGTTTTTTGCACCTGCAAGATGCCACAATTAATGTGACTCACAACAATTAAATCATCAAAACCAAATCTGGTAAAAAAAAATTGAAATGCCTATACCTAGGCCTGGTTATGAGCATGTGCAACCAGGTCTCCAGCACTGGGCCTCGAAAACATTGGGGTCTCAATTTTTGTTTTGTTTAAGCCTATCATTAAAAATATTGGTTAAGTAGTTGTTTGGAGAATTTGTTTCATGAAATGTTGGTTGTTCTGGTGGTCCGCGTGTGCGTCCTAAGGTGTTTTGGGGGTTGTGGGTTCGAACCTCACTTGTGACAACTTTTTAATTTTATTTTAAGAGATCAATGCATAATAAATGTAGTTAATATTAACATTTCTAAAAGGGTTTGGTGTTAACATAATAGATTCCTTATAGCATATTTCATTATTATTTCTTCATTATTATCACAATTTGTAAATGCTTTTTTAATTGATAATTTTATTTGTCGTTAAAATATTAGTTTTATTTGTTAATTATCTCTTAAAGTAGAATTGGTCAAGAATAATGAGAAATTTCAAATTTTTTATTTGTTTTTATTATTCATCTATGTCTCCTAAATTGTCTTCTAAGATTAGATGTGTGAAGCATAAAAAAAAAAAGACTTGACGAGTTAACTCAATAAAAGAACCGTAAATTCTTGATGAAAATAAGAATGTTGGTAATTTTTTTTTTATACAAAATGTTGAAGACTTTTTTGTATGTTTTTAGTTATAAGGATGGATGATTATTTTTAATAATATTGATGTAATTTACAATTGAAATATATGAAGTTCTTTTTAAAAAAAAATTTGTTTTTTTATTCGGGGTCTATTTTATATTTTAGCTCGGGGCCTCCAAATAGTCGGAGACGGCCCTGCCTATACCATATATAAAAAGCAAAGATAAAAAGTACCGGACAATCAAAGTTATCGAGGATTCTATATTGGTTTTAGCAACCATGCTTAATGTCTGCAATCAACGAATTTAAGGACAAAAATATATTAAGATTAAAATGATAAATAAGAACAAAACACAACAAATTATATTACATACATTCAAACATTTTTCCTCTCAAATAAGAAGAAACGTGTTAACTTTTATATTCCTTAAGGAAAAATATATCCAAAAATCTTATAAATCTTAAATTTTGACTATGAAATTATATTGAAAATATGAAAGCAACAATAAAAAAAATGAAATAATAACCAAATTGATATAGAGCAAAACAAACAAAAAAATCAGAATTCAAACACCAAATTAAAAATATTCATAGGAGTACATACCTTTGTAGAACCCGAAAGCAAAATCTGCATCCAATAGAAAATATATGAAACTTAAGAAAAATAAAACCCAATTTTTTTTTCTTAAATGGAAGAATCATAATTAATATGAAACACTACAAAAATAAAAATAAAAATTGACTCTGTACCTTTAGGAATCCTTACCTATTGGAATAAACATCAAATTCAGAAAGAATAGAGAATTAATATGGAACACTACAAACTATAAATAAAATAGATTTCATAGAGTACATCCAACCATATATTGACTATTGTATTTTGAAACACATGACGTGTCACATTCATTAATTGATTTGGCCACTTAGTATTCAAGTTTTATCGTAGCCGTTAATATAATATATTTTTTTTCCACGTGCCAAAATCTAGACCATTTATATTAGGGTTAGGGTTTAGGGTGCCTCTAGTTACTCTCGTTTTATTATAACTATACTTTGACCCGTGCGATGCACGGTCAAAGATATTTTAAAAAAATGTATTTACTTTTTAGATTCTTAACATGTGTCTTAAGGGCACCTGTTAGGAAGACCAACAAATTATAAATCACAAATTCAGTATAACATGAAATTAAATAATACATATTTTTAAGGCAATATTTACTTATTTTATTTTATTGGACGCATATCTTGTAAAAAAAATCCACAAATTCAGTTGTTATATATTTTTCAAGTATATCCTCATTGCTTACATTAAAAAAAAGTATATCCACGTTGCTGATTTTCAAACCCTATTAGTAAGGAAATATATATCTATTACTAATTATTTGTACCAATTTTTAATTAAAATAAATCCTTCATGATTATTAATTTAATCTACAACAAATGATACCTATTTTTAAGTCAGCCTTTATTTTTTTAATGAGCGCACATCTTGTAAAATAAGGAGAGCACAAATTCAAATGTTATATATTTTTCAAGTATATCCTTATTGTTTTGTTAAAAAAAGTGTTATTTATGAGTGTTTTTAAGATATATTTTCAAGTATAGATATTATTTTCTCAAGGTTAAATCCTATTTTTAAGGAAAATAATATTGATTGATATTAGTGTATGTCACGACAAATGACACCTATTTTTACTCATTTGATTTCATCTAATTTTAATATGATAAAGTTATTTATTTATTTAATTTAATATAATAAAGTTGATTACTACCAAATTTACTAATTTGTCCTTATCACTATTAATAATATTTCAAGTTTTATATCTTCATTGTAATTTCACCAGATAAAATATACAAAAAATATACTACATAGAAAGAATCAGATAAATACAAAAAAAAGTTATATACAAATCTATGCATAAAAATAGGAACAAAAAAAGTTAAATATTTTTTTTAATGAAAAAAAAAAGTTAAAGATTGTAGATGAATTTATGCATAAAAATAAGATAATATTCCAAATTTTGTATCCATCTATGTAATTTCACTAAAAAAAATTATAGAAAAAAATATGATAATTACAATAAAACAATTACTATATATGAATATATGCATAAACTATAAGAACAAAAAAAAAAGATAAATATTATAGATGAATTTATTCATAAAAATAGGATAATATTCTAAATTCCGTATTCTTCATTGTAATTTCACTAAAAAATTAAGAAAGAGTATAGAAAGAATAAAATAATTAAAATAAAAGATTATATAATATATGCATAAAAATAGGAACGAAAGAAAACCAATAATTTTTTTTACAAAAAAGATAAATACACGCATAAAATAAATTCAATAACAATATATTAAAAGAAACTACAACTAAAAATCCTAATTCGTCCTCATCTATTTTAATAATATTTCAAATCTTCTGCCCTTGAATCTAATTTTACATGTAAAGATAAAAAAATACAAAACATAAAAAATAGAAAAGAACATGAAATTAAATTGAATACTTATAAATCTTAAATTTTGACTATAAAATTAAATTGAAAATATGAAAGCAACAAAAGAAAAAAACATGAAATAATAACCAAATTGATACATAACACAACAAACAAAAAAAATCAGAATTCAAACACCTAAAAATATTCATAAGAGTACATACATTTATAGAACCCCAAAGCAAAACCTGCATCCAATATAAAATATATGAAACTTAAGAAAAATAAAATCCAAATTTTTTTTCTTAAATGGAAGAATCAGAATTAATATCAAACACTACAAAAAAAAAAGAATAGAGAATTAATATGGAACACTACAAACTATAATCAAAATTTAAACACCTAAAATATCTATAACAATCCATACCTTTATAGAACCCCAAAGTCAAATCTGCATCAAATAAAAAAAAGTAAATAGTTGCGAAAACGTGAAAATAGATGCATAATTTAAGGCTATAATTAATGTGAAAGATACAGTTTTGGTCTTGGGAGAAAAAAATCAAAAGGTTTCTATTTATCGTAAAAGATGCATAATTTAAGGTTATACATAAAATATATTTCATAGAGTATATCCAATAATCAAATGAAAACATATAATTAGGGATTAGTAGATAACAAAATTAGTAGATTTCATAGAGTATATCCAATAATCACATGACGTGTCACATTCATTAATTGATGTGGCAACATAGTATTCAAGATTTTATCGTAGCCGTTAATATAATTTTTTTTCCATGTGTCAAAATCTAGACCATTCATATTAGGGTTAGGGTTTAGGGTGCCTCTAGTTACTCTCGTTTTATTATAACTAGCCGCCAAACCCGTGCCCGTTTGTGTGATCGATATTTTTTTTTTTTGCTGTGATCGATAATTGTCTATTGTGCAAATATAAATAACTACTTAATCTTCTTTTTTATTGGACTTAGTTAATTGATAACTACTTAACCTCCTTTTTTGTTGTGGCTAGTTATTAAGAAGAAAAAAAATATTTTTCTTATTATAAAAAAACTGAAAACCTACTTTTATGTGGAAGTTGTGCTTAGTTTTTTTTTTGGTAGTTTCTTTTAAGGGTAAAATAGGAATAATGAAAAAGCCATCCCAAAAATTTATATCCCCTTTATATATTAGTATAGATAAAGATAAAGATAAAGATAAAGATAGCGATGATGATAAAGATAGCCAATAATAGGGATAATCATGATAGGAATAGCTAGTAATATGAACAATGAAGCAATGATGGCATCATGTGGAAAGAAGATTGTATGTGATGTTAGAAAGATGTGCTTGTAACTTAAGCAGTGGATATATAGCTTAGGGTTACATGTCGGAATTGATGTGGATTTTAAATGGAAGACATGTCACTTGGCTATTGGGCAAGACTGCTTTGTTGGAATCCATGTAGACTTCAAGAAGACAATTCTAAAATAACCATAGATCCATGAGAGCAATGACATCACCATTACATCATTGATAACATAAATGGTTTGGGTTTGGGTTGGATGGAGGCCTAACACCATCCATCTTTTAGGATAATAGAAAGATGGAAACCAAATGAATTAACTTTGGCAATTCTGTGTTGCAATATAATTGAAAATCAAATGAATTAACTCGTTCATAACTAACATGTTTCTAATTCTTAATTTATATATACATAAATCAAATTAGTATTAACAAGAAATATGTTTACCAGACTAAAGCATTGCCGTAAACCCATATCAATTTTAATGATGATGAATTCGGAAGCGTACAAAATCCATGAAATCTTAAGATGATGAATTCTTAATATGTCCTTTCATAAATAGACATGAGTCATGATTATTGTTTCTAGTTTTGCCTATCATAAAATTAAAAATAATTAATACTTATGGTTTCTACCGTACACAATAATTTTCTTGACAATTATAACCTTAATTAGTTACAAACTTTACTGAATAGATCGCTTAAATTTAACTAATTAATATAATAACTTTAACACATTAAATATTACAGCGTGTTCCAAAATTTCTTACATTTCTGGACAGGCGCAAGAAGGTTAGGTGGCGTGAAAAGAAACTTATCATTTTAAATTTTAGAGCACAAACCCATCTGTGCAGAAGCCCAAATTCGTAGCCTAGCATATTTTTTGGGGGATATACCAAGCATATTAAAGAGACTTTTGTCAAGATATCCATTCTTTTTTTTTAAAAATGTTAATTTGCATAAAACGTGACTTTGATTTCTATATATATATTTGTGTGTGTTGAATAGCTAGACTTAAAAAAATTATGGACCATCCATATAAGCATATATAACTCAGTTTATAGTGACAGTGTGTAATTCTCCATTCCTAATATATGAAATTTTCTACCCTAAAAAAAATATATATATATATGAAATTTTCTTGTCCCTATTTATAATTAAGACCTTCTTTCAACTTTCGATTATATTATTATTTCTTTACCTACATATTCCAAATTAATTAAAGTATTCGATTTTGAATGATGGCTAAAGTAATTACGGGGAGTACATTTTAAATATTTAGTAACGAAACTCTAAATTACCGGGATTTGTTTCTCTAAGAAATTAATTACTAACTTTGTCTTTCAGAAATTCTCTTTCTAACAATAGTGTCATATATTCACCGGTCAAAGCATCTATTTTAATGTGTAATCTATTTTAATGTGTTAAATGGAATCGGATCTTTGCTCCATGCTTATATGAAGAGACTGTCCCATCATATATACACATTTAACAACTCAAAAACTTTAATAATATGAGACTCTAATATAACTTCAAAAATTTAATACAACAATATTGAAGGCATTGTAAAAGTTATGTCAGCAGATATTGCCCTTGTTGAACAACTGAAATAGAAGTATTGACCTAGATTATTATTACTACAAAATTGATATTGTTGAGTTTTTGGTATTGGCTACATTTTTGGTAAAATAAATCTTGTAGCAGGATGTGTGATCCGATGCCTCAAGCATTGCCTCAAGCATTGTATCGTCTCACGAGGAGTGTTCGTGACATGTTCTATTTATGGAATGTTTGGTTTCTTTCTCATGGATCCTGCATGGCGCTTTTAATCAGGCTAATTATGAGGATCATTATTTAATGCTTCAGATCCTTGTCAAGAATATTTCTGAAGAGAATCTCCTTGAAGAATATATTTGTAGAGAATCTATTTTAATTAATGTGGAGTTATTGCTGGATCTTACAACATACCAGCGGTGTTTGAAGCCCGAATTGCTCAGGAAGCCCATGCTAACTCGTGGCTATTTAAAGGAATGAGCTAAACCTAGTTTCTTTACCGAAACCAATGTATCAAAATGTAAACTTTTAGGGTTTCGTGTCTTTGTAAGCCTTGTGCTTTATTCGTGAGCCTCTCTAGTATCATCTTGATGCTTTTGTAGGACTGTCTTTTGAGTTGTAACTCTGTATTTTCTCCAAAGCTTTTAAGCATGGAGTATGATTGTTTCTTGTGCATCACTCTAAGCCTTTAGGTACGAGTGTTTAGTTTTCTAAGAGTGTGTCTCCAACCATATGTGTGTTATTGATTGTAAACAGTGCTGTCTGTACTGTTATGGTAGGAAGTGACCGGATGTTGTCATATCTAGGAGTTCCTATAGGTAGAATTAGCACGGGTAGTGATTAAGTGAGAAGTTGTAAACAGGGGAGTTTAGCTTCGAATTGATACTATCATAGTGGATTCCTTCCTGGATTGGTATCCTCCAGAGTAGGTTGCTGTTTGCGCTGAACTGGGTTAACAAATACTTTGTCTTTTTTATTTGTTTTTTTCTTTACTTGGTTTACATTATTACGTGCTAGACCGGATAGAGTGCTTAGAGCATCGTGTAGAGCATCATGCATAGCGTGCCAGGAATTTCAGATATTTTGGAGATTATTTTTAGAATAACATGTTAAAGGTACGAAGTTTCAACTATCATTAATGATGATTGATGATCAATTTTCGTCATAGGATTTGTGGGGTACAGGTACACGAGATATGTTCTCTCCTCTCAATTGTATTATTTTCATACACATAAACCAGAAATTGAACCTCTGATCACTTACTTAAGAAATTTGAATTTAATGTAGTTACTGCGTGACGTAGTAACTGCCGCTAGCCGTCCGATCAAGATTAAATGATTAAGATCAGATATTGATTGGTTTAACTATCAAATAAATACTGAATAAATCTGAACCGTTTGATAAAAAATGTACGGTTGAGATGAACTACTGCGTAGAAACGCCGCAAGTTAAGAACAATTTTGTTGGCAGTTTAATACATGTCTAATCATATGATAAAAGAAAAGAAGAAATATATTATATATATATCTCATGCAACTTGCTAGCCCCATATTGAAGCAGATGAAAGTAATAAGTAACGTACAAATATCTATCTATATGGAGTATCTTAAAAAGCTGTCATGGCATGGCACACAGAAACTAGCTGCAGTATTCAATTTCATCATGTTTTTTTCAAGTATCCGACCAACCATGTGAAACATACTTTTTAACATCACGTGTTAGATATCTTTTAGCACATAAAAAACGTGAGTAAATAGAATGAACGGTTCTCACACATAGTTGCTTTTAAGATGAGATATCAAAACCTATAAGTAACTGTCCTTATTTCCTTTATAAGGTATAGCAGAATCCTAGAACATCTCTATTGAGTCATCTTCTATACCCTTTGTTTGAATAAGTGTTGTGAATTTTTAACTAAAGTTCAAGTTTGGTACACCATGAATGCTTTTCCTTGTTACTGTCATCATTGGCCTAACTTCATATGCTCACAAGTCATAAACGACAAACTCTATCAGTCTGAAATTAGAATCATCAAAAACTAATTATTATTTTTTTTATTAAAGTATTTGTGACCACAATTGTAGTAGCGATCGATCGTGGTGTAAAGTTTTTGATGTTTCTACGACCACATAAAGATTATAACATCTGTCAAAATTTGACAGCAAGTTGACATAATATATCTAGGATATTGTAATCTGACGTTTCTGAAGGTGTAGTCTAGTGGTATGAGCTGAGACGCCGAAAGAGGTCTAGAGTTCGATCCCTGATATATGCAAACAAATTCCTACTGACTCGAACAAATTAACTACTAACATTTTCCTATAAAAAGAAGGATTGAATTGCAATGTGACCTCGACAATAATCTATAATGACGATTTTAAAACTTTTTTTTTGTGTAAATGGAAGCAGAGCTAGCTAGCTAGCAACTAAACAAAGTTTGTAACAGAATGATAAGCAAATTGTGATACTAAAATGATGGATGATGATAAATTTGGTGTATTGATGGGTGGATATATTTATGAGGCACATGTGATGAATGATGACATAATGCATGATGGATCCATAGACAAAGAGTTAGGTTTTAGTCTGTTTTGAAAGTTGCATGGCAATACATGAATCACAAATGGGCTAATAAAAAAGGAGGTTTCAATTGTTAACAAACATAGCATTGGTTGCTTGTTGAGAGAGATGACACGTGTCAATTTCTTGTGGTTTTAGTTTGGCCATCTACTTGTTGATTTTTGTAAATGCAATTAAGTTCTTCTCCTGCATGTGCAATATGAACATGATCAGTTAGACAACTGTGATAGCAAACATAAATGGAGAACTTATTATAATAAGAAAGACAGAACAAAAGACAGAGAAATGAAATAAAATAACTTATTTAAGTTTACTAGTATAATTTTAAGGTTAAGTCTTTTCTAAAAAAGGCAAAGGATTTGTATTTAGAACTAAATTAAAGAGATATTTCAACTCAAAGATACACTCTGTCTTTAATATAAACAAATACTCTCTCTACTCCTTATTATAATTAAGAAGAAATCTACTTTTTAGATTTATAGAATGTTTGTTTGATTTAGTTTATAATATGGTCCAAATACATCAAACATTCTATGAATCTAAAAAGTTGATTCCTTCTTATAATTAGGATCGGAGGGAGTATTTTCTTTGGTTTTTTTTTATAGGAGACATCTTACCTTTTATGATTAATTGAATAAATTATATATCTGATTCATAATATAGATCAAATACATTATTTATCTAATGAATCTAAAAAGATAAACTGTCTCTTATAAAAACACCGGAAAAAAATAATTTTTTTTATTGTTCATTGAATAATTAATATATTTGAGACTCGAGAAAGTTTTAAAAAGAAAAAGAGAAAATGAAAGTGTTGTACCAATAATTACAAAAGATACATACACCAAGGGCCACTATTTTCCTACTGCAATGGTGACTTGGACAGAGCTATAATACCACCTTTTGTATGATCTTTTAAGTTTAACACCACATAATCAAGTTTCCTATATAAAAGCATACAATTATTTCTAAGATGTTATTAAAAAGAATATGCAATGTAATTAGTAATTAGTAATAATTAATCATACATAACCCATAATACCAAGTAAAAGTAAAGTCAAAATCAAACCACTTTTACCATTACTTTGTGTCATTAAGCACAAACCATAAGCTAAAGAAAAGAAAAATTATTCAGCATAGTCAATACTATTAAAAGCTAAGGAACAATATATGAAATCTTCATTAATTAGATATAAACAATACAATACATGCCCCTTCTATTCCTCTTCATAAGTCATTTTTAGTAAAATATTTCCTATATATTAAGAGACATATGTAGTATAATTAATGTGTACAATTTGTATATCATTATTACTAAATTGTTCTTTGTGTATAAATATTAATCTATCTTCAATATATTAACTTTTAAGATAATAAATTAGTAGTATTAATTAAGAATACACTTTGGAAACAATTTTTTTCCTTAGGGTAGGGTGTGATAAGTAAAAGCAAAAGTTACTAAGTTTATGGTTCTCAATCATATCTTACATAATCCATAATAAGAGAGAGCATTTAGATATTTATGGTTTAATTAAGATCTTATATTACAGAACATAACCCATTATAAGTTCTTAAATATCCATAGTACTTTTGTCACCAAACATCATCAAACTATTTATATAAACATGCCTAATTAATATGTATCAAGGCAGGGATATATACTTCTGCTTCATGGAAATTAATTAAGCACTTAGGTTTATATATATTACTATATAATAATCCATTTATAAGCTTAATTAATCTCCATTTAGTAATTGCAATGACAAGAGATCTTCCATGCTCCAATAGTTATTGTCATTGGTACAACAACTTGATTGATCAGAGATTGTAGGAAACTGATTTGGAAATGGTTCCAAAATTCCTTGGTAAGAAGGTGGTGAGATAATATTTGTGTCCATTGGTTCAGGCATGGCTGAAATTTGACTAGTGCTTGCTATTTGATTATCATTATCATTTATTTGAATATCAGAAGAACTCTGTTGTTGTGAATTCTCAGCTTGCTTGATATGTTTCTGAATCCTAGTCCTCCAGTAGTTCTTTATCTCATTATCGGTTCTCCCCGGTAGATGTTTCGCGATTTTAGACCACCTGCATTGGTGAATGATTAATTTGCAAAAGGAAGTCGGAGATATATAATCGAATACTAATTTTCTTTGTCTTGTTTTGGATGTAAATGTATTTTTTACGGTTTTAATTCTCTGATTCTTAAGGAAAAGAATAATAGTAATTCAGAGTTCTGTAAAAAAGTAAGTATAATCGGACCACATATTATTTTTTTCTAAATATTGAAATCAGGTGTTACACCTAGGGTTGGGAACAGGCCAGGCCAGGCCAGGCTTTGACAGGCCTGAGCCTGACCTATGATTTTTTTTTAAGCCTAAGTCTGGCCTACGGCCTATCAAATGCAATTTTTTTGGCCTGGCCTGGGCCTGCTAAAAGCCTGGCCTGGGCCTGCTAAAAGTCTGGCCTGACTTTATAGCCTGTTTATGAGCCTGTTACATAAAATTCTCTATATAGTCTTTTTAAATATATAGGCTAATTAAACATGCCTTAAAGCCTATTTCACATTTAAATTTTTATAATTTCTACAACATTAAGAAAAAGCTAATAAAATGAGTAGCACAAGAATTAAAAGCTAATAAAATAACAAATACGATTACGACAAAATCTATTAAGTATGCCATAATACAATTTTTTTGTTAAACACTAATGTTAATCAGTGTAGTTAGCAACAACCAAAATATACACTATAATTTGTCTTTGTAAAAAAAAAACAAATATATTTTGTCTAATAAATATTTTATATTTATATAAATAATATTTATTTTTTATACAAACAAGATGATATAAATAATAATATTATATAAATAATAATTATTAAATATAAACAGGCCGGCCTATTAGGCTTCACAGGCTTTTTTAAAGGCCTAAGCCTGACCTATTTATATAAACAGGCTTTTTTCAAGGCCTGAGCCTGACATTTTTAATAAACAGGCCATGCCAGGCCAGGCCGAAGGCCCCTGGAGGCCGCCTGGCCTATTCCCAACCCTAGTTACACCACCAATTTAATCTAGTTCGGGGGGGGGGGGGGGGTCACTTATGGTATCAAGTGGTTCCAGCCCCCTCCCGATCGCATTTGCGAAGGATCGAATCATGGTCATCCCTAACAAATTCAGCGTCAATCACCACTGAATCAACTAACAATCGGTAAAAAGTCAGGTGTTTGTGGATGATTCAAACTTAATTAAAGAAACTTTAAATATGTTTTTGAATCTAAACTTCTATTCACTGAATTAAATGAATATCCTATAAGACTGACCCTTAAGGATAATTAAGCAAACTAATGATGCATTGTATTAAATCAAATAATTTGATTATGATATTTAAGGGTGTCTCCGACTTTTTAGAGACCCTGTGAAATTATTAAAAGTAGGTCTTTGAAGGTCTGGTAGGACTATTAAAAATAGGATTTAATAAAAGAAAAAGTGCAAAAAATTTAAAAGAATTGTCATCGATTTAAATTACAAATAACATAAATAATACTAAAATTAATATATAAACAAAAGTTTGATACTACATTTGATAAGATTATAATATAACATTAAACTATAAATCGTCTAAAAAAATTATTCACAATAGAACAATATATTTTAGAATCATTTGTAACTAATAAATCCTTTATTTTAGAATAAATAGAATTTTATATATTTGGGCTATACAACCCCTTATTATGAAACCCCCAATTCTTCATTTTATATATCTCATTTATTAATACTACTACCATATAATATTTTTTGAGGCGCTTATTTTTATGAAGCTCTATATTATAGTCATGTGGTACATACATTAAAGACGCCTATTCACACATTCACTAGAGCAAACTTTTTGTGCAATGTGACTCGGGTAGGGAAATGTCAAGTGTGTGATGAGTGAGAGTGCACACGTGTGTGCAGTGAGAAAGTAAGGTAAATGTTGAACAATTATAGAGAAAAGTAAAAAAAATAATTTTTTTTAGAGATCATAAGGTAAGGTGAAAATCTGTGTAATATTTAAAAATAAAAATAAAATTCAAGCATGAAGTTTGAAACTTTAGTATTTAAAGCAGCCAATGGTAGTGTATCTGATCGAGAGTTTGAGGTCATGTTCAACGGCTAAGAATAAAAGTGGATTTATATTAGACTCACTTATATATAAAACCAACCTTTGTTGAGAAATACATAAGATGCTTATTTTCCTTTGCTATATGGAGATATATAATGATTTTGCTTTGAAGAAGGACTTCTCCAAGATCAAAAAAATTTCAGATTTTTCAATGCATATTCCTCAGGTAGAAAGTATGGTTTAGTTCATACATCTCCTATTCTTTTTCAGATACTTATATCATTTTTAATGAATCTTTCTTTGATGAATCTTTCTTCTTCTTTATATTATAAAAGATAATATACATATATATCCTTTTTAATTTATTAATTGTCTATTATCAATATATATAATAAAATTCCGTTTTGTGTTTATAATTATGGATTTTGTAGAATATTTTTTGACTTCATTTTTTTTACTAAAACTTCATTTTTGGTTTTCAAAAATAATTTAACTTCATTTTGTTTATTTTTTTTGTACTCAAACAATAGTTTTGATACACGTGTCTCTGTTTTTGGAAAGAAAATATAGGCATGTGCGACAAATACATTCCTTTTATTTTTTGAATTAAAAAAAAAACTTATTTTCCTTGAACTAAATAAATATATAGCATAAAAGCTAATTGTTTTCCGGTCAAAAAAAAAAAAAGAAAAAAAAAGCTAGTTTTTTTTATAGTGAAAGCTAGTTGTTTTATAATATGGTATATATATATAGTATTTGAGAAGCTTTTTTTTCTTTGTTGCAAGGGAGTTGCATACCAAGAAAAAAGGAAAAAATATTTATATAGTCACAAATATTAAGTCGTATTATTTGGTCATCTTAATATTTTTTTTGTTTACAATTTTTATATAAATAATTTATATTATTTTTTTTATTTTTTATCAAACATGTGTGTTTAACCAAATATAATGACCAAATGTTTGTGTACACATATGACTTGTGCGAAAGAATGTACTCAAAATGGAGCAATATACTAATTATTTATAAACGTCATGCTAACTAGTGTCTTGTTAAGTTTCTAGAGGTTTGCCACTTTAACTTTTTTCCGTTGCTTAAAAAAAAGTGTCCTATAAACACTAATTAAAGAAAAAAAAATTGTATTGAAAACACTCATTTTTACCGTACAAATTTCAAAATACATTTTATAATTAGAGTACTAGTTAATATTTCTCTTTAATTATATTATATGCACTACTATCCTCAAGAGAAGGCTCTCAAATTTACAAGAACATCCTATAAATATCCTAAACCTTATATTGAATTGAATCTATTGTACCTCAACTTTTTGTCATTAATCAGAACTAGACGCTATATATATAAAGATAACAAAAAGACGACATGCATCCACAATTTTAGTATAAAATATATTAGATGAAGTTAATCTTTCATACATTCGAGGAACGAAATCTATGATAAATAGAAAAAGGTTAAGATTTTACATAAAAATTATTACCTTCGTCTTTAATTATAAAATCCAATAAAATAATTGCGGAAATTTTTTTTTTTTAAAAAAAAGAGTTTTGGTATTAAATTTATTGACAATTGATATTTTTTTTACCGTGAAACTTGGTGTGAACCTAACCTACAACATATCTGATTTTACTTACAAGTTACAAGACGCCTTATAGAGATATATTGCGTCAAGAAACATCATTTTTGATTATATTTTTTTCTTATTTGACCAAGGTAAATTTTAAAAATGTTTCGTCTTGTACATTTTATTTCTTCAAAATTGTCATCATAGTTCACTTTTGATATTTTTAATACTTTGTTAGAAAACACGAGAAAAACAAAGCTCTTCCGGGTTCCACTTCTACCACTTCTTAGGAGAGGAGATGACCATTCTCAAGAAATGAGCTGAGGGAAGTCTTATGAGTCACTAAAATATTTAAGTTGTTTTTTTTTTTTTTTTAAATTTTTTTTTTCAAAGACGAGGTGTATTAGTTTTTGCACCACCAATTCTATTTTTTTTCTTCTGTATTACGAAGTCTCAAGATAACTCGTATTCTTTTCAAAAAGATCTCAATTCCAAGACCATATCCTCAATCCATTTTTCTCTCTCTCTTAAGTTAACTATTTTCTATATGATATGTTCGATCTCTATATCCATCTTCTATGTACAATCTATTCTAATTTATTTATTTATTTATTTTTGTAGAGACAAGATGCGTATAAAATAGTAGTTTATTTTCCGTCATATTTTGACATTAAAACAATTTTAAAAGTAATGTGGGAAAATATAACTGCCCTAATTTTTCTTTTTGTATGTTTTTATGATGTCCCTTTATTGTTTTTACTTTATCCAATCTAACATTTATTTTTTCTTTCTTCATCTTGTGTAGAGTTATAAGAGCAAGAGAGAATTCAAATACGAAAGTAAAGTCAACTGCAACATCTCAATTAATCTTTTCCTCCATCTATCTTCATATTATACTCTCTCTCTCTCTCTCTCTCTCTATATATATAATTTTCTTATCATATTTACTCTTCTCCCACCCAGTTTTTTTTTTTACCGTAGTCGCGACATATATACAAAGAATGGCCTATTTTTTTTTTTTAAAGTTGTTATATGTGTATAATAACGAGTTGAGAAATTCTACAACCAATGCATCATGTCATGGTTGTGAATGTTTGTGGTAGAGAATCTTAATCTAATAATAGAAAGTGAAAATATGAAGCATTTTCTTAATCAAAGTCCTTAATGACATATTTACTTCCCAAAATTTATCTTTTAAGCTTCTCGTTTTATCCTTTTTTTTTAATCGTTTTATCCCTAAATCTCTTTGTTAGTATTTCATTGTCAAATTGTACCACCTACTTGTTTTCAATTTTTTTTTTACCATCTACTTGTCTACTATCTAAATATTTTTTTTTTCCTTTTGATTGAATTGAATCGACAAGTAGGTGGTGAAAAAAAAATTAGTGTAAAAAAAACAAACCACTGCAATAAATGGTATAAATTATCTTTACTTTTTATTAAAATATTATTTATCTTTCCGTTTTTTATTATTATAAAATAATAGTTTTTTACTATTATTTTTCAATAAAGTGGTAAGGATCTACCTTTAAAACTTTTAGGAATTTTCATATGAAACCCCAAGTGTTTCTTTCTTTATTATTTGAAATATATTGTTTCCATATAACAGAAATTATGATTTTGGACTTTCTTATTTTTATTGGCCCAAAAACTTTCATAAACAATATCTTAGGATATGGTAAATCCAGTTCGAAGGAATTTATTCTTGGAAGTGAAAAAATTACAGTTCAATTTAAACGAGATTATTATTTCTCCAAAATTTAGATGATGTACTCAATTAATTGCTCAAAATGATTTTTTTTCTTCTTCCAAACTATCAAAATGAAATGTTTTAAAACTACCAAAACTTATTATATTATTACTTTTAATAATTTATAACTAGAAAATAGAGATATATTTTTTATTTAAGTAAAAGTAGATGTATGTTTGGGTTTTTCTTTTGTTCTTATTGATCTCAAAAAAACAAAAATAAGTATATATGCACCTATATAGTAATAAATTAGGAATAAAAAACAGTGATTGTGGAGATTCTAAAATTTTATAAAAGGATTTGGTAGATGGAGTTAACATTTGTATATATCAATACTACAAACCCTTGTAAAAAACTCTAAAATACATGTCCCAAAGTCTTGTAACAAAAAAAAAACACATTCTTCTCACTTTATACACACTATTTTAAGAGTATACCACAAGTTCATATATATATATATATATATATATACCAAAAGCTAAAAATAAAGCAAGGAAGTGAAATTTCTTCATCTTTCGGATTATAGAAAAAGATGAGAGATTAAGACTTCTGCTTGGGTAAGAATATGTATCAAAATAATTCTATGTAAAATTAATTAGATCTTGATTTTGTGGAGTGCATGCAAAAGACATGCACCTTTTGATTAACTAAATATTTGACTTTGATAAATATTAAAAATATATGTTTTATAGATTGACCTGTTTCCCCACTTTGCATGAAGTTCAATGATTAAGAGTTGTTCCTCGGTTGTAATATTCCCTCGTCTAACATCTGGTCGAAGATAGTTTAGCCAGCGGAGTCTACAACTTTTTCCGGTACGTTTAAGACCTGTAACGTATAAAACCATGTTATTATAATTTATGAATTATTGATTATCAACAAAAAATAAATTATGAATCATTCTCTTGATCACATGTGTACCCTATTTAACTAGGTCAGTATTTTAACAATTAAAATAGATTAATCTTTAGGTATCATATTCATACCAGCACCGGATCTTATTAGAAGTAGTTAAACATGTTAAGATGAGAGTAGTACACTTTTTATTAGTGTTTTTTTTTTAAAATTAAATCAAGGTATAGAAGATTGATATGTGTTTAATTAATTACCAGCAGATTTTGCTAATGAGTTCCAAACACCTTCACCATGATTTGCAATATAGTTGATCAAGATCATATCTTCTTCCATAGTCCATGGTCCTTTTCGTACATCAGGATCTTGATGAGAAGAATTGCACTCTTTTTTGTCCATTATATTTTTGTATGAGAGAGAAAAAGAGAGAGAGAGTGAGAGAATTGTACATGAAGGAAGACATATGCTCATGACAAATCATAATAATGGGTGTTGGAGCGTTTAAATAGAGGGAATACTAACATCATTTGTTAATTGTAAATTCTACTTTTTTACGTACCTAACTATGTTTCTAATACTAATAACATGCATGCATGCATGCATGACTATGCATTTGATTTTGTGTAGAGGCTATGTATTTTATCTTTAAGTTCTCTCAATATTGTTGTCCACATGCAATATTCCGAATAGTATATGTATCTGTTTAACACATTGAATGGGAAAAAGAAAAAAAAAATCACCAGTGCAGGAATATGTGATTTTACACTCATTTTTAAAACCGGTTTTGATTTGGTGTAAATTCAGCAGGTAAGATATACACGAAGAATTTACACCGGTTACAAAATAGTTTTTAAAGGATCAATAGGTTGACAAGATTAAAGGAAACTCTTTGTGGTTGATTAATTAACACTAGAACCCTTCTTCATGTTTGATTTATTGAAAGTAGGGATGTCAATGGATATCCATGGACGCGGATAGTGTGATATCCGTGTCCGCTCCGTCAGACAAATATAATATCCGTGTCCGCTCCATATCCGTGCGGATATCCGCTAAGCGGGTAATCCACGGATATTGAAGTATCCGCGGATGTTAACAGATATTCATGGATGATATTTTTTTATCAAAAAAAAGAACTAATTATTGAAAAAAAAATTAGTTTTTTTTAAAGACAAAACATTAACACATAATATTCATAAATTTTGCTCACTTTTTTTGTCAATTGTAAGAAGTTGAAAAGTTTTTTTTCTCAAAAATTAAAATAGAAAGATAAAATATAAAAGTACAATTTTTTTATATATAAAAATACTAGAATTTATATGTAAGTAGATATATTTAAGTAATTTTACTAAATATTTAGCGGGTATGGATATCCGTGGGCGCGGATTGTATTAAACCCGTATTTGTATCCATTAACTGCGGATAATTAAAATATCCATTTATTTTATCCGTAGATATCCATTAAACTATCCGCTCCATATCCATGGCGGATTTTATCCGCAGATATCCGCGGGTATGGATATTTTTGCCATCCCTAATTGAAAGGTTTTTGTTGTTGGTACGTAGTGCCTTGGTTGCTCTTTAACTTCTATGCCTGTGGTTTTGGTGCGAAGGAACTGCATTAAAAAATTCTCAAAGGTGTTGCTTTTAACACCGATTCTTGTAGTTTTGTTATTTTATTTCAGGTTGTTTTGGTGACACGGTTTTTAAAAGAAAAATTTGTTCATTAAATACGGATATTGTCATTATAAAAAATGGAGAGATTGCTGAGCCCAAAAAGTTAAGAACAATTTTTGTAAGAACAATATTTGTTCTTACAAATTAACAATATTTGTAAGAACAATTTTTTATACTCTAATTAATGTGTTTATTCCTCAGTGTAGTCTTTATTGATCCTCTAAGCAAGATACCTTAAGCCCTCTAACGAATAATGCCCTCAAGTTCTGGATACAAACTCATCATGTTTTGGATACATCAAGCTCTAGATGCGCTCTAAACCATAGAAGATATGAAAGTCAACACTTCACTCCATCATATGGACATATGTTGGAGACACTTTGTTATTCTCTAGGCCCGTTCATCTTTATTTTAGGAATAGGATAGGATTTTTGAAGAAAATAAATAAACCGATGAAAAAGGAAATATTCATAAAAGAAGAATGTTCACTACGGGTCTTATCCTACAATCACGTAATCCAATGATAGTGATATTTATGCCAGCTGTAGTACAAGACAAAAACTAGTACGAGGTATACCACCATTACGTCAACTACTCGTACTATCGATCAATAGAGAAACTGTAATGACATTATTCACAAAATGAATTCGAATGGGAAGAGCCTCAATTCAAATCCTCTATAAACAAAATAACAAGTTATGAGAAGAAAGACATACTCTAAAATTGCGCTTTGGTACTTGTGTTAGCAAAATATTTTTAGAACAATGGTATCGATCAATTGTAGTTCTTATTTTAAACCGTTCTTTTTTTGAAAAATTTTACACTTGTATTTAAGCTTTCATTGAGTTTACAACTCTCTGATTTGTTGTAAACAAACCACTTTTGCACGCCTCAAGGTTTGAGGTCAAAGGAAGTCCTTATTTGTTAAGGCAGGAAATCTAGGACTATTGCATCTTAGTGGAAATCTATTAAATTACAGTTAAAATCCTTCTATAGTGTGATGAGAGTTGAGTAGCATCGGTTTGTCGTGTGAACCCGGATAAATTACTTCTCTCTCTATTAAATGACATTGTTGTGCAATGTAGCTTAGACCGTGTCGGCTTCTTCATAATTATCTACGCCCCAATGTTGTTGCTTTCATAAAAATTTTGACCAAGTTGTTTCTCATCTTCATCCGTTCACTTATCAAAATGATGCAACTGCAAGAGGCCACACCACTAGTTCATCACTTTTCAGTTGTCTCGAAGCGTAAGCCACAACTTGCTTATGTTGCATAAGTACACAACCCAATCCTTGATAAGAGGCGTCACAATAAACTTCATAAGGTTCTTCTGGTTGTGGCAGCACTAGCACCGGGGATGTGGTCAATTTCTCCTTCACCAGTTGGAAACTCTTCTCACACTCATCTGTCCATGCAAAATTCTGATTCTTTCGGGTTAGTTTTGTCAACGGGGCTACAATCTTGGCGAATCCTTTGATGAATCTTCTGTAATATCCAGCCAATCCCACAAAACTACTGATTTCAGTGGCAGTCTTCGGTCTTTCCCAAGCAACTACAGCCTTCTACCTTGGATGGGTCGACTGCGATACCTTCCTTTGAGATTACATGGCCCAATAACTTCACCTCTTCAAGCCAAAATTCAGATTTTCCCAAATTCGCATACAATTGCTTTTCTCTATATACTTGTAGCACTAGTCGCAAATGCTCCTCATGTTCTTCTATGCTCTTAAAGTACATAAGGATATCATCAATGAAAACCACAACAAACTTGTCTAGGAATGGGTGGAAGATACGATTCATATAGTCCATGAAAATTGTTAGTGCATTGGTTACTCCGAAGGGCATCACCAAATACTCACAATGTCCATATCGTGTCCTAAACGCCGTCTTGGGTATATCTTCTTCCTTAACTTGAATCTGGTGGTATCTCGACTTCAGATCAATCTTCGAGAATACCATAACGCCTCTGAGTGGTCTATCAAGTCATCAATGCATGGTAGAGGGTATCTATTCTTGATTGTGATTTTATTAAGTTGCCGGTAGTCAACAGAAACCTCGACTTTCCATCCTTCTTCTTTACCAATAGTACTGGAGCTCCCCACAGTGAGACACTTGGTCGGATAAACTTCTTAGACAACAAATCCTCCAATTGACTTTTTAGCTCTGACATCTCAGACAGAGCCATTCTGTATGGAGCAATATGGATAGGTACAGTTCCTGGAATCATATCAATAGCAAACTCGACATCACGTACTGGCGGCAACCCTGACACGTCTGATGGAAATACTTATGGAAAATCATTTACCACTTTGATCTCTTTAATTTCTACTTCTGGTTTCATGCTGGTAGAATTCAAGAATACTTACTTATGGATTCCTCCCTTCAAAGAAAATTTCAATCGGTTGGCATCAAGGAATCGAGAAACACCGGGGTCAAGAAAGATTACAGACCTTCGAGCACAATCCAATAGAACATAATGACTAGATAACCAGTCCATCCCAAGGATCACTCCCAAGTGTTTTAGGGGAATGCAAATCAAGTCGACTTTGAATTTCATACCCAAGATAGTCAAGGGGCATTGCAAGCAAGCTTCGTTAAGGACCACTGGTTCGGACGATGGTATTGTGACAACCAAATCAAAAGGTAGGGAAGTAACAAGTAGTTGTAAAGAATCCACACACTCTATCGAGATGAAAGAATGCGTAGCACCAGAATCATACAATACTGGAAATAGTTTGTCTGAAATTTCACACTCACCCTGAATCAAGCCTAAGGCATTCGAAGTTTCTTCTCCTCCATTGTGATAGACACGTCCTTTAGCGGTAGGGCGGGAAACATCATTGTTGTTGTTGGTAGGTGGCACAAGATCTCTCCTCTTTGGTGCTTGACAGTCTCTAGCAAAATGTCCTGGCTCCTGACAGTGGTAACAGACTCTCACTCTTTCTGGGCATTGAGTTTGCAAATGTCCCTCCTGATTGCAATAGTAGCATCGAACATTGCCTTCGTTTTGTGGCCTCGGACCTCCCTTATTCTGTACTCGGGATTGGTCTCTCCCATTCCCATGAGGACGATTGTATGGATGTTGTCGCCTGCCTCGCTTGTCATGGTCTTGGTGTCCCTGTTTGAAACAAGTCTTAGCAACATAAAACTTCTTAACAATTCACCGGAATAACGTTTAGATTCTACCCGAGGTCTAGATGGTCCTCCTGTCGCTCCTCTATTCACGCGTCCTCTTTTCATCCGCTCAACTTTCTTACATTTCTCTACCAGTGCTTGGAACTGACGGATCTCCAAAGGCTCCACAGACTCCTTGATTTCATACCTGAGTCCATTCTCGAACCTCTCACACTTGTAATCCTCATCCACATGGTCACGAAAATAGCGAAAATGTTTGGCCAGCGACTCAAATATATCAGCGTACTCAGAGATAGTCATATTGCCTTGGTAAAGCTTGAGGAATGGCGCCTCTTTTTCCGACCTGGTACTCGACGGGAAATACTTATCTAGAAATTTCTGCTTGAAAGTTTCCCAGTTCAGCACTTCATTGTTATTCTCCACTATCTGCTTCTCACCTCGCCACCATGAGTCTGCCTCCGCTCTAAGCAAAAAGGTAGCGTACTCTACTTTCTTCGCATCGGTGCAATGAAGCATTTCAAAGATTTTCTCCATTTCCTCTAGCCAAAGATCTGCCTTATCTGGATCATGCTCTCCATTGAACTTTGATGGGTTTTGTTGATTAAAATCTCTCAATTCTCTAGCTGCAGCAGCAGCCTCTTCTCTTTGCTCCCTGATAGCTTCACGCTGGGCTCGGGCGGCAGCTTGTTGAGCAGCAGATGCAACTTGTGTAGCGGTAGTTGCCGACTGTTGGGTCATAGTGGTGGCCAATGCGTGAATTGCCTGGATTGCGCCTGCCATGTCAATAGTTGGGTCGGGATTTTGTCGGTTGGTAGGAGCTCTTCGTGGAGGCATTGTGACTTCCTACAATTTGATTTGAGTTAGAAGATCTTAAGGTTTCATTCTAACACACGGGGTTATAAATAGGGGTTGTCTAAATTAACTCTCTAGATAATCTTTTCTCAAAAATAAATTTTAAAACATTTACGGATCCAGATAAATAAACAAATAGAACCTACAACATTTAAGATAAGCAACTCATGCAATCATCACAAAATCAAACACAAACCACACACTAATCAACGCACCCACCCAAAAATATTTGTCCGAGGATTGTGGCTCTGATACCAAATGTAACATCCCTGAATTTTTCCAAGAAATTATTTAAAATGCCGCTATTTTTTTTTATAAAAATTATTTTATAGTGACGAACTTGAAATTGAGAAGAAACATAACTTAATTTAATTAAAAATAAGTAATAGTTCGTAAATCCTAGCGGAAGAAAATTCAAATCCGCATTTCTAAACAACTTTAAATGTTAAACTGAATTAAAATAAAAATAGTATACCGCAACGGCTTATTTATTACATAAAGTACTAAAGTTGCAAAAACCCAGTTTTTTTCTCCCCGTACATACGCGTTTTAAGCATCATGTTCAATCACAGCTCTCTCCTTGAGTACTTAAAATGTTAATTGTAAAGGGTCAATTTTCTTATCCATATTGAATCATATTCACCACAAGAATATGTCATAAAATAATAACAAAACATTTCATCAAAAAAATATATAATTATTAGTTTCTTAAGAAAATAACTTTTACTCTTTCCTCATATGAAATGCAATGCGACTGAGACACCCTACATGAGACACATGATCCGGATAAGAAAACTCATACCAATAGGAAAAACTTACCACACAGGCTCTTGCCACACATGCCCTAAAACTTGCCACACAGGCTCTTAAAACATAAACTTATACCAATGGAAAAAACTTATCACACAGGTCCTAAGACTTACCACACAGGCACTATATGATGCATATCTCAATAATATATGAAAATCATTTTCTTATAAAGTCCAACATGATGAATGATACAACTAGTCCTCTCTACACTTTTATCTACATCTATTAATTTATATTAAAGAAAGGTAATGATAACTCTACATTGCCAATCTCACTGATTGAAAAGCATAGCAGCATGTATGTATGTATGTTAACAATTGACTGCACGAAGGGTAGCATAAATTATCAAACATTGATCCTCTTGTGAACGTCTAATTTAACACACGTAGCAATACAAATAACAACAATCCAAATTAGAGGCGTATACTTCTTCACACAACAAGTTAAATGACAACCAATAACAATTATATATATATAACAATACTATTAAAATAAATATTCTGATCTAACAAAACACATTTAACAAAACAAAATTATTTATTTATTTATTTATTTATTAAATTTGATTCGTTTGGTTCATTTTAAGTGACAAAGGCTCTACTATCATCTCACAACATAATCCTATGTAATATGAGTGTATGAAGAAAAAACCCTTACTTTGGCCGCTTTTCTACTCTAATGCAAAAGTAGAGTTCTTAAGTTAACCAACACTACAAGAAAACTGCCCTATACCCACCCCCATTTTTCAAAGTAGGGAATAGTTTTACCCACGGCCGTCTAAAACTGTCACTAAAAGTTAATTAGTTTTACCTTTTTTATTTAATTAGTTTAACAATTTAACTTGTGTCAAAAAAAGGAAAAACTGAGTCTCGCGCTTCTCTCTCACTCGTCACGCACCCTCACTCATCTTTCTTCTTCGAATGTTCTCACTCTCGATCGATTTCACTCGTCACGCATTCATCTTCCAAATCCTTCACTCTGAATCACTCATCTTTCAGTTGTTCAAATCGTTCACTCTCAATCGATCGAATCTCTGCTCAATGGTTCAAATCCCTAAAATCGTTCAAATCTTCAAAATCGCTTGAAACTTCTCTCAAGTGTTCGAAATAGCTCTGAATCGTTCCAAATCACTATCTAGTTTGTGTTAATTGAATTGTATATCTATCATATTGTTTACGTGATTTTGGTTTTATGTAACTTTATGCTTCTAGTGTTCTAATTGAATTATATCATTTGATTTGATGCAGATTCAATGAAACTGTTGATTATTGCTGGATTTGGGGGTAAATTGTTGGATTCAAGTTCCTATGCACAAGGTAAGGAGAACGTGTCAACACTTCTTTTGATTTGAATTTTATTTGTTACATTTGAACTGTTTTTAGTTATAATAAGTTAATTTTATTGCTTTCTTGCTGGTTTTTATTTTATACTTGAATGAATTTGTTGAATCTATATGCTTATTCAGTTACTTTTACGAAAACTTGCGTTCGATCTATATAATAATCTTTGTGTTTGTTGTTTATTTTCCGCTAGAAGCATTTGAATACGATCTTATGAATTTCTGCTCATGGATATAGAGTAGATTTGCATAGCTACTGGGTTTCATTATTAATTTACTTAAAATCAGTGATATGCTTAATTAAACCTCACTTATTAAGCACCCTAGTGGTACTGATCACAAACAAAATGACCGTTTTATGCTATGGTGAACACTCACAAATGGACTAGTTGCTAATTTGTTCATGGAGTGGTTCCAATATAAGAAATGTGATTAAGTACTTTAATGATGTTACATTTGACCTTCTATTTGTCGTGTCTTGTGTCCTATGGCCATCCTTTGTCAATATGACTAGTCCATTATTGTAATTTGATTCACATATTTTCTTGAAATTGGATGAACTTTAGATCATTCTGCTCTAAGTCATCATGTTTTTATATTTGCTGACTGATCAATTCATTGGATTAAAATTGAGTGCCATTGGTCTCTATTTTATTGCTAATTTAGATTATGTTTTGCAATGTTGTCTAATTTTTCTTGACATAAATCAACGCTAGAATGGAGAAGAAACATGAAATTCTTGAGATTGGATGTGGTTGGGGTAGTTTAGCCATTGAAGATGTTAAAAGAACTGGTTGCAACTCAAATTTGCAGAAGAAAGAGTTAAAGATGCTGGCCTTCAGGTATTCATTAACAAGCTAATTTTTTTTAGCTTTTTGCTAGATTTATTACATGTGCAATTGTTTTTAAGTGAGTGTTTTGACACATTTTCTTTGGTCCAGTTACAGTTTTTCTATGATAACCACATTTGTACTTTGAAGCTAGCACAATTTCCTGATGTTCTATATTCATATAAACCAATATTGGTATACATGGCCTAAATAAAAACTATAAGGTATGAATTTCAGAGGATGTTACAAAGAAGTGTTTCTTAATTTATTTATTTTCTTTAATTGAGTATTCATTCTATTCTGAGTATGTGGCTTTGCTCTTGGAAAAGTGAGTGCCATTGGTCTCTATTTTATTGCTAATTTAGATTCTGTTTTGCAATAAATCAAGGCTAGAATAGAGAAGAAACATGAAATTCTTGAGATTGGATGTGGCTGGGGAAGTTTAGCCATTTAAGTTGTTAAAAGAACTGGTTGCAAATACACCGTTATCACTTTGTCAAAGGAGCAACTAAAATTTGCAGAAGAAAGAGTTAAAGATGTTGACATTCAAGTATTCATTAACAAGCTCTTTAGTGTGTGTTTCCTATTGTTGATATATTGCTATTTAGTGTGTGTTTCCTATTGTTGAAACTAGAATTAGGATTGGGAAATTATGAAACTAGAATTAATTAGCATTGGGAAATTATTATGAAACTAGAATTAGAAATAGTATCAACAGTTTGATCATAGAGAGCATGTTACAGCCGCAGAGCTTATTACATTTTATACATCATCAAGACATCAACATAATTTTGTGTAGTGATTCCTATTGTGTAGTAATTTTGTAAGTTTTTATAGAAACCAAGACATCAATACAGTTATGTTGTTTCTTATTAATTTGAAGTTATAATACCGTGGAAGATATAGGTTGAACTCAAAATGCTTGGTACAAGAAACAATTGAAATTTTCAAATAGTGGTTGGTTTCATAATGCTATTTGAGGTAAAGATGTCAAGAAGCAAAGCATCAGATGAACCCATAACTGTTAAAGTCTTAGTCCTCCATGAACCCCTTCATAAAGAAAAAGGAAGTAGATTAAGTAAAAAGAGAAATACTAGAGTTATGAAATTTTATTTTAACATGTTATCTAATCTTGATGTTGTAGAATAGAAGAAACTATATAAAGTGATTCAACTTCTTTCATTTTTAAACCATAACGGGTGCATGTTCAAGATTTTGGCAGTACTAACTCTAGTTGTAAAATATACAGGTAAGTAGCCACGAAACCAGCTTGGTGGCTCGATGTCGTAGAGTTTACGCTCATGCACACGATTATCATATCAATTCTATTTCAAATAACAGGTGATTTAGTTTTCTTAGTGCACCTTGTATTTTGCTTTAGCCTAGTAAGTTTTGGGTAAATTTGAGAACCCTGAAGATTCATATTCTAATTTTGGGCTATTTAGGGTCAATCTTGCTTTTGTAGTTTTCATAAATCAAGACATCAACATAATTTTGTGTAGTGATTCCTATTAAGCATGGATGTGCCATCTGTTTTACATATATAATTACGTGGTCAAGTCACTCATGCTTATTTGTATGTACTCTTTTTGCTTTTTAGTCCTTTGAGATTGGTTTCTGGAACTTATTTTGTGACTGCGAATCGGTGTAATGATTATGGATTGGGTTATTATTAGTTTGTTGCATCAGCCATGATATATTTTTGTATACATGTCTTCTGATCTTTTTCCTGCATTATTAATCAGACTATATAGATTTGTTAGTGCTAGAATTTTACATGTTATTTGCGTATTCATTTTATTTAAGATAAGGTACCAGTAAAAGTAACTATACTTGTGTGTTCTTGAATAATGCATTCATTATAATCCTTTTGGGTGTGTGTTGTTAGTTTTAGACCATTTTATTTCTTGTTTTATGCACACAGCACTTGATATTTGCATTTTGTCTTAACATATATCCAATGCATAGGAATTAAGAACTGTCTACTTCTATATATCATTAAGTAGACAGTAAACCATGATGAAAATATGCCTAACACTACTAAATAGATCACCTATTTGTTTCTTATAAATACTTTTTTGACAGAAAGTATTTTGCTCTGTGCACAGGCACTTAAAGTGCAAAAAACTGGAAGGTTGTTGTGTTGCAAACATAGAGATTTATGCTATTAATTTTCAGTCTTAATAAAGTGCTGCTAGTTTCATCTCGGTACTGCTGTGTAGGTGGTCATGAGCTTAGCAAAACTATTGGAAATGCTGGGGGTTGAATAGCTTGGGGTAAGCATACACATTCGATAGTCAATCTTATTTCTTTAAGACATTCCCTGTACAATGTAAACAAAAATGGCTGCGATGCTAAAAATTAAGGTTCAAAATATCATGAGGAATATTAACTATCATGAGAGCAAATCTTAAGGGTTGAAATTTATATTTCTCTGCATCATCTCTTTCAATCAAAGAAGTTAAACTCTACTTCATTCTTACCAAGTCATTTTTGTATAAATCTAATACTTTTGAGTAATAAATTTGTAGATCTGGGACATGAGCTCTCTTCTTACTGCTCTAGCTGAGACATAAATAGAAGGTGTCTAAGGAGTTGATGTTGTTCAGGTTCCACTACAAAAATTTAAGCCCCAAGAGCTATTCATATATGAGCTCTCATCTCTTGACTGTTAGTGATCTTATTGGCATTTACATTCTGTTCACACCTACAGTTGCGGGAGGTAACTCACGAAGTTTGTGTCAACCGGGTACGCTCCAAGACACAAAATCCTCACATATTTGCATCTTGGGCAGAGTCTGATTATGTGCAGGTTAGTTTTAAAAACCTTATGATTTAGTTTCTTGATTGATGGTGAACTTTGATGAAAGATATTCTATAGGTTGGAATGAATGTGGCTTACATGAAGTCACCCTTGGAACTATTGGAAGAAAGCAAGGTACATATGCAAAAGGGGAACTTTATCCATCAACTGAGTCGTTTTTATGCAAGTAAGTTGTCAATTTGTACTTAGACCTAGACCTGGTGGATAAATAGCTTAATCAAGCACTTATAGCATAAACGTTTATCATATAAGTGCTTTTGTATAAGCTATTTCTATAACAAAAGATAAAATAAAGTAGAATTGTTCTCATATAAGTTGAACTGTTCTCATATAAGCACTTATTGCAGATATATGTTGTATCTATCACTTTCTCATATAAGCACTCGTGTACCTTATTCACAAGTCTCATTGTAATTTGATTGATAAATTGCTTGATTCATTGCTGTTTATGTTATGTGTTATTAAATATTCATGAAAATAATTTGTTCTTATTTTTTAATCAATTAAATATTTTAATAGTAATAATTTGAATAATTTATACATTTGAATATATAATAGTACAAAAATTAAATTATAAATATATTGGTTACTTATAGTGACAGCCAAAAGTTGTGGGCAGAAGTATTTTCATTTAAACTACTTTCTGGGTTGTACCTACAGACAAAACCGTAGCTAAAGGTCATAAACCTTCACCGATGGCCAATGCACAATGACAGACGGCCGAAAATCAGTTGCTATTCGGCGTACATAATTTACGGAGACTATGGCCGTCGCTCAAAGTCACGCGCAGTCTATACTGACGCTTTTTGACCTTTAGTGACGGATTTTGTCCGTAGGTACAAGTCAAATTTCTTGTAGTGCAAGAAATGATCATGTTTTTAATAATGTGGTGGTTGATGTTCCGGCGGCGGTGGATCGTGTTCAACGGTTATCTTGGCTCTAGTTTATGAATAACACAGCTAAGGAATCATCTCTTCTATATGAGTGGGTCTGGAGTCCGACCGTTTGTATGATGTATTGAGTGGGGTGGGGCGGTCTGCCTTTAGTTTTTTTTTTTTTTTTTGAATGGCCAAATATATTATCTATAAATAGTTAAAAAAGAGCACAATACAAGAACAAAAACAAAAAAACAAGAGGTACCAGGAGTACACTCCGAACCTAAGAGGCTCAAACAACACAAACAGAAAAAAAAATAAAAACAAGAGAAATATCATCAACAAAAAATAACCACCTCTAACCTCCCGCCACAAGAAAATCCACACCCCTCAGAGAGGGAGACAAGAAACAAACTCGAAGGAAAATGCCTTTAGTTTCTTTCTGGTTTTTTATAGTTTGTTGGATTGGCCACTTTTTTATGTTTTGTTGTTGTTAAGTGCCTTACATTCTCTGACAACCTTGATTTTTAGCATTCCTCTAGGTTATAGTTTTCGGCAAGACTGCTAAAAAAAAAAAGATATATATATATCTCATTTTTTTCAACTATCACGTAAGCCCAATTATTTTGATTTCTCTTTCTCTACTATTTTACTACTTATACCCCTATCACCCATATTTACTTACAACGCACCTCCTCACCTATTACCTCCCTTCAATTATTTAATGTCCAACCATGCCAAAATAACTAAATTTTTAGATAAATACTAACCAAATAATTAAAATTAACTAAATCTTAATAAAATAAATAGTTTTAAATTTCGGGGTGTTACACAAGAGGCATGCTTATATATAGGTGGAGGTGTTTAATGGTCATAGATTTTAAATGAAGCTATATCAATATTGGAATCATTCCTAAACTCATATAAATTTGACTGCACTTATTGTTAATTCATGCACATATTATGCTAATTGCTAACATTTGATTTTGAAACTAGAAGAATATACAAAATCTAATACTATTTAATATTGATGAGGGAGGATCACCTGTTTTGGAACACTTTTCATTATAGAAAAACTTGTGTCTATAAATTATTGTCATTATTGTTTTAGTCTCCCCAAGTTTCATGGAAATCCCTTTTAAATGATGAACATTGAAATATATAAATTTGTGTAATATTAAAGACATAAGAATAAAATTTAAGACCAAAAAAGAAAAGACATAAGAATAAAATAGTTCATATATTTAGGGGTGGGCAGTGGGTGGATTTGGGCAGATTCGGTCTAAAGTTATCACCCAGTCTAAATCGCAAAGTCAAAAAATAAGGCTTAATCCGCCCATAAAATAAAGATCGGTTTTCACGGATTCGGGTTTGAGTTTTTAAACGGATTATCAGACGGTTGGATTCGGTTAGAAATTAAAAAGTTAAAAATTAAAATAAAATTAAAAGAATAATAAACTCTTTGGAGTTTAGATTTAGAAAATATGCAACTAGAGATAAGAGAATTATGAAACAAACACAAAAAGAAAGTGTTAGAAATACTAAATCAACATAAAAAGTAAGAAAAAAACAAAAATCTCAAATAAATTAAGTTAAAAACTTTACATTTGATTTTAACGAATTTAGACAAACAAGATGAAGAAGATCAAGTTATATAGGTTTTAAAATGTTCCATGATTTGTTTCATTCTTCATGAATTTGAGGTGAAGTGAGAAAGTGTGAAGAGGAGACAAAAGAAGAGCTTAGAATGTGTATATGACAAATTCTAGTGCAAAATGGGATGTCAGTCCAATTCTCTCCACCCGGACTTGCTCATACCAATCCAATCAAAGCCGAATTTTTCAACCCGCTAACCCGTGGCCCGTTATAAACCGCCCAAATCTTTATTTTGTTTTTCGGATTTTGTGGGTTGGAACGGGTTTCGGTTTTTTTGTCCACCCCTACATATATTTGTCTCTTATATTTCAACTGTTTTTTTTAAAAAAAAAATATTTACATATATATTTGAAAAAATGTTGCCTATAAGCACCGGAGACATTTTGTAATTGTTCTTATTGTTTTGGCAACACTTATTAGACGTTGCAGATGTGCAAACAAATACAAAACATCGCCTCCCTTTCCCATAGTTTAGGCAACTCTTAGTTAAACTTCATGGACCGGAAAATTAAGCCCGACCCAATAAAGAAAGGGCTACATGATCCGATGGGTCAGTTTGATTAATCTTCATATTTTTTTATTTTTTTTTAAAATAGATTTAATGGACAATAAAACTACATATGTATAACACACAAATTAGTATCTATAATTTTAATTTTAAAACTACATATCCTGTATTTGTTTATGTATAACACACAAATTAGTCCTAATTTTCTCCTTACTCTTTTATATTTATAAGGGTTGATCGGGTTGTTTGTTATTTTTTTATGAATAAAGATAATCATAAATAAATTTTATTTAATAATTATCTATAAAAAAAATATCATTTTTTGTTACTTATTTTTGCTAAAGATTCTATCATAACTGAAACACCTTATTTTTTTTGTAAAACTTTATATTAACCAAAAAATATTTTTCTCTCTTATCCCTTCTTAATTAATTTACTACTGGAATTTACTAAAATTCTATTTAATTTAACCACTCTTCTTCATTATTTCGCTAAATTCTTTATATCCCATAGTTTTCCTCTTAAGTTCAATACCTTTACCCAGTAATTATTTCAATTATCATAAAAACACATCAAAACTAACTAAATAATAATGAAATAACTATTTCGAAAATTTTGGGTGTTACACTAAATACCCCAATACAACAAACATGAACCATCAAAAGTACAAACAAGCAGCACAGGAAGGTTGAAGAGCCCAAAAACTAGCACTAAACCTCACAAGGACACATCCCACTCTATAGCATTAATTAATATTATAACAAGAAATGCAAACAAGGAGAGAAAAGCTATCACAAAAACAAGAGTTGTAAATAAATGAAATCTCATGTTTAAGTCTTGAATTAATCAATTCATTGTTGAACCTTTTAATATTTGTAGCAGAAATCAAAACATGTTGTAAGAGTCTAAATTAAGATAGAAAGATGAATTTTATTAAAGCCTACCAAAACATAAGGCATGTTATGGAGGTAAAAACATGCAAGGCAATAATACGTGAAGAAGATTAGGCCAAATAAAACTATTTTTAGAATTTTTTAAATTTAATTTTTAACTCTTTAAGCGGCCGAAGCAAAATCATGTATCTATCGTTTACGGCTAGGACTACTGGGGTCTCTAATCCAATTTGCTCCCCTAGCTTTCGTCTCTTAGTGTCAGTGTCGGCCCAGCAGAGTGCTTTCGTCTTGGGTGTTCCTTCCGATCTTTACGCATTTCATCGCTCCACCGGAAATTTCCTCTGCCCCTACCGTACTCTAGCTTGGTAGTTTCCACCACCAGCCCTTGACGACCCATGAAAAAGATAGGTTTGGGGGCCAGCCCGATAAGGCCCGATCATTCTTTTTTGAAGCCCGGCCCATGTAAAAATATAGGGCTAATGGACTGGTCCAATAGCCCGACCCTTTTTTACACCCCTACCTTAAACAATAGACAACACTCGCATAAAAGAGAGACATGAAAAATGTCCCCTATTCTTTTAGGAAACATTTTGTATGGTTATGGCAACATTTTTATACTGTTGTTAGAGGCAATAATGTTGTAGTGAGGTTTGTGGAATTAGAAAAGCATAAAGCAAATTTATTTAGTGGGTGATCGCAATAACTAATTAAAGAATAACTTATGGAATATTTTAGTAGTGTGTTTGTGTATTAATTCTTTTGTATCTAACAATCGTATAATTTTTGGAACTTATAACTATTCTCTTACCTACACAAAAACCTTTACGACACCTAATTCTTCTAGAAGATTTGCCGAAGTGGGAGGTGGGAGATGGACAATCACGATCAGTTTTACATGGTTTAGGAGCTGTAATGTAAAAAGAAAAAAAATGTTGTTAAAATGAGATAAATATTGCATAAGAAGTAAAGAAGGAAATTTGAAAAGGATATAAAATGGTTTACCAGCTTCAAATTGCATTGAATAACTTGAATCAATAAATAGGAAAAGAAGGATTATCATAATATTAACAAACTTAACAATTTTGTCCATATTTTCCAATTTTGGCATCTAAATAAAATTATTTTGATCAGTTTTTTATTTATAAACCTCATGTTTTCCTTATATCAATTAAATAGTTTTTAGTACTTACAGAGTTATAAAAGGACTTTTAATTTTTATATAATTATTAGATGTCTCTTAAGCACAAAAATATGTTAATTTGCTCCTTTAACACCTTTTGTAGTGGGGTCAAGTAAAAATAATTCATTCATAAATTCTTAATATATTTTTATTATTTTATAACCTTTCATGATAGAAAAGGAAAATTCACAAAATAAAAATTATATTGTTTGTGACACCCTAAACTGCATAGTTGAATGTGCATGATCATGAAACACAACAAAGTGGAGGGGGATGGGGGTGTTGTTGAAATGTGTTGTTTGATTTAAAAAAAAAAATCAATTTCTTTTTTAAAACAAATTGAAAATGGGTTGTTTATCAAAAGTTTTAACTGAATTTAACATATTGAAGATAAACAACAAACAATTTAAGTAATATAGTAGTTTTATTTTGTCGTATCATGAAGTTAAAAATGGAAATAGTTTTTAAATTATGAAGTATTGGAAAAATATAACTCGATGTTCCCTATTTTGTTTTTCTATCATATCATGAAAGTAACAATTAATTATATGTTGATTGTCAGAGTACACTTTTCGTATCCGGCCATTTTACTTAAAACAAATTTAAAAGCAGTCATCCCAGAGTAAAATCCTCATTCTAACATTTGTTTTTTCTTTGCTTTTCTATGGTAGAAGCATGAGGGCAAGAGAAAAGCTAAAGACGAAAGCAATGTGATGATTTTTAACCTCACAAACAATTTTTCCCTCCATCTATCTCCATACACACACACACATATACCAATACATAACTTCACAAACAATTTTCCCCTCCATCCAAAGAAATGCATAAAGGACTCATTAAGTCCAAAAGGACCGACACTTATACTGACTATAAAATACCAATACATAATAGCAGCGAAATAATTCGCGTTTATTCAAACCACCAACAATCTTCAATCTCAACTCACTTCCACGTCACTCCATAGCCTCTCTCATGGACAATCGAGGTGTGAGGGAAAGTTTGGAACGTCGTCTGTTCGTCATTGATCAATCCAAAAGTGGAAGACAAAAAGAATCCAGAGCTAAAACTAGGTATAAGTTTAAAAGTGGGGATGACGTGTAAAATAATAATATATATGTCAAACACAAGTACGCAAAAGGGCGCATCTCTCTCGCGTAATTATCTAGCTCTCTGTTTTTCTATTCTAATGCATCTATAAACTATATGTTGACTTAGGCCATTAAACGCTATCACGGATACCTACCCCATTTACAAAGATCAAGTATCACGTGATCACATGCCACGAACGTACTCCCAATTACCAAGAGCTACGCCACCTGACTTCACATGGAGTCCAGTGTTATAAGTCGATCGTCCATAAGGAATATCAGGCCAAGATCCCATCTTGCCTCGCATGCGTAAAAAATAATCCCCGTCAGGATTCTAGGCGACTGATCAACCTCGTACGTCCCATATCGTACGACAGTGGACTTTCACATTCCTGAATGCAAGTCTATATGATCACTCAATCGTCTTATCGTATTTCTTCTTTCCTTCCTTGCAGAATCCTTACTAAGTTCAGTCCACACAATGAGTAGTGTATGGTTGGCTTCCCATGTTATGCCTAGCCAGAACCCAACCGAATACAACTAATCAAAGTATTTTACTTCCCTTAAGTGACGAAGGTTCGTCCTCTTCGTTTCTTCTATGTCGTTGACTTCGTTTCCTCGAAAAGTGATCTATTGTGTTTCTTATTTCTAACAATCACAATCATTCACATATATATAAACATTTAAGCAAATAATCAAATAATGCAAACACAATACAAACTCAAATTATCATAGATCATTCATATCTATAACTATAGATAAAGAGGACTCTTTTTTTTTATGGTGTAGACTTTTCATAATGACAGCACTACCCTTAGCAATTTATTTATTTTAACCACTCTTTTTTAACTTCCAAAACCAACTACATACTACCATTTTTCTATTCATTTTTTAAACATCCAAAACCAACTACACACTACCATTTTTTATTCATTTCTTCCATTCTTTTAACCTACACATCTTTTTCATATTTCTTCAACAATATTTGTAACGCTCCTAATCGATTCGCGTGCAATAATTAATTTAAATCATTCAAACATACAAATCATCAAGAACATTACTTAACACAAAACAACTAACAACATGCATTAATTCATTTAAGCCAACAGAAGCATCAAAACTATTATACTAATAAGTTATAGCAATTAAATCCAAGCATGCAAGCCACAAATCATATTACATCTCCAACTAGGTACTTCCACAATGAAGACCCGTCACATAATCCAAGATAATCCAACAAGTAATTAAAGGTAAAGTAAGATAAGATAAATAGCAAGGTCATACATAAATCTCAAACAAACGAGGAACCAAATACTAGTCTAAGCAAGGTTACATGTATCAGAGCAATCCTAGACAACTAAGCTCCTAGAATACTCCTACTCTTCTCCTTACCAAGCTATGCTAGTTATCGCAAGCTAATCTCCAAAGCCACGGGATCACTCCTCAAGTGAAGAATCTGGACCCAAACCATACACATACACGAAAATAGAGAGTTAGTTACAATTCAAGTTCATAATAATAAGTATAGCATACACTTATATTATATAGGCAATTATATCATAACTAAATCATACTCATATCATATTGTACTAGCAATATGTAATATCATGGCAATATCATACTTATTAACAAGGATTAAATCACTTAATCAAATCCACATAACCAAACAACCATAAGATCATAATGGAGTACAATCACACTTATCAATTATCAATTAGAGTGCACAATCTCCTAATGCAACTAATGCAAACACATAATGTATGTCACCCTAGACATATCTAATGCATGTGGTACCCGCATCAAATTAGGATAAACATATATCCATCGCATCAAGTCAGTTTTAAGTCATGGGGGACATCGCATCAAGTTGGCTCATGAATGCATGAATGTACACATACCATATAATGATGATACCCTAAACAACTACTCATGAATAATAGGCCGCTCAACCCTATTACTCCTTCTCAATTCGCATCAAATTCACATCATCATATCATCATTAAGGTTATACATTCAAGCAAGATACAACACACCCAATACCTTAGCTAATCATAGCTCATTATTTCGATTTCAATCAAATACATACATAAAAGCATATTATCCTCATACTAACTCAAGATTCAATCGATCCAAACCTATAACACATTACAAGACCAAATCTAATCATGTTATAAGCTCATAATCATCATACAACATAAAGAAATTTCCCAAAAACTGGTCATGGTCGCTGAGCGACTACCAACGATGAAACAAGCGAGAAAAGGCAGAGAGTTCATCGCTCAGAGCGAGACCTGGCGAAGGCTGGTCGCTGGCGGTCGCTACTGGTCGCTGGGCGACCACATGAATTTCTGGGTTCGCGAAGAACACATGAATCCTCGCTTGCAGCGACAGATTGGTGGCTTTGTTGGAGTAAGCCCTAAGAGCCAATCTATTTTCATAGTATTTGCTTTAGGAGTTTGAATATAAATATGGCATTTCTTTATTATGTTTGTAAGGTTGCAAAATAATGAAGTCCCTAGAATAGAAAGTCCGTTTAATAATTAAGTGTGACTTAATCATGAGATAATATTAAACATAAGGACACTATTCTTAAAGTATCCGTAGTCGAGCTTTAAGGTAAAGGGGATAACCTTAAAGCATAAAGACTATTATGAAGATAGAATGATGATCACATCTCATGGATCATGGGATAAGGAGTTATCAAGTCTTGACGTAGGTATAAATATTAGGAGTAATATTTATACTGGATTGACCCGCTATGAGAGTACTACATGCAAAGTTATGCAAAGTGTCATAAGTTACTCTCATGGTGATAATGGTGTAGACCACCCTTAGACCTGAAACCACTTTGTACCCTAGATGGGGAGTGAAGTACTTTGTTGCTGATCTAACGTTATCCGTAACAGGATAATTATAAAGGCAGTTGATGGGTACTTTACGAAGCATGCTGAGGGACAGTAGTGACCTAGATGGAATTTGCCAATCCTGCATAACAGGATAAATGTCACGGGCCCAATATTGAACTGGACAAGGATGACACTGTGTATGCCTTGTGTTCAATATAGACATAAGGGCAAAGGGGTAATTATACACACTGATATTATCACAAGAGGTTATGTTTAGATCACATGTTAATTTCTCGTAACTTGAGTAGCAGTGATGTGTTGCTAGATACCGCTCACTGATTATTATAATAAATAGTGATTTATTATAATTGTCAATGTTACGGAAACCTACAGGGTCACACACATAAGAACAATCTAGTGAGATTGGAACACCGTAAGGTACGGTGCACCTTGGAGAAATAAGGAAATATGATAAGGGTATTATGGTAATTAAAATGAGCATTACATCATATGGTATGATGTAGCAAGAAGGGGGTGCAAATATGTACTAGACATATTTACATGAGAATGGCGCCCACTATAGCCCATTTAGTTAAAAGGGCTTTAGTGTAATTTTGCCATGGCAAGTGGTTCTATAAATAGAACCCTTGTGGTAAGGAGAAATAGTTACACACTTTTGTTACTCATTCTCATGAGCCTTTGTTCTCTCCTCTCATGAGAAACCCTAATCACCTTTCTAGAGTTTTTGTGAAAAACCCTAATCCTTATTTTGTGCCTCCTTTCTCCTAACCCTTCAAACCATTGGAGCTAGCACTCCATTGAAGGTTGTTGTTCGTGTGGACTGGCTAGAGGCGTTATACCTTTAACGCTTGTGATCAAATTCGTTGGTGACTTGGTGGTGACCTTGTTCGTGACGGTTCGAGGTTCTTGTTCGTGACCTTGTTCGTGATTCGAAGTGTTCGATAGCCGTTCGTGATTTAAAGGGAGTTTTCGAATCAAAAGGTAAAACTCTAAACACAATTCATGACCATTCGTAAGGATCACAAAAGGAAAATTTTAAAATTCCGCTGCTTTTATCGTATCAATTTTCCTTCAGTGGTATCAGAGCCACTTACGAAACCATGAATTGATGTTTGTTTAAATTCATGAATTCAGTTTTAATATGATTAAAACGGTTAATAGAAGATTAAAATCGAGTAATTAAAATTTGACGGTTGTTTGTGTATAAATTGGATGATTAACATTCAAACGGCTCCGGAATCCGACACTTGTATGGTGGAGCATGCGATATGTTGATTGTCCCAAGGTTACACGAACAAGAACGGTCAATACTTACATGTGATGTAAGTTTTGTGTATGAATTGGGTAATTAACATTGAAACGGCTTCGGAATCCGACACTTGTATGGTGAAGCATGCGATATGTTAATTGTCCTAAGGTTACACAATCAAGAACGGCCATAAACTTATATATGATATAAGTAACCGTAATGCAAAATGGTGTATGTGATATACCGTTAGTAATTTCGTTAAAATTATTATGAAAGTTATTCAATTAAAGCGAGCCGTGTTCATTTGTTTCGGAATCCGACATTTGTATGGTGAAACAATGACATGTTGATCAATTGGATTGAATTTCGGTCATAAGGAATTTTGACGGCATGAAAGGGTTGCACAAATGTTGTGTCATTAAAATTAGGATTTTCAAAACGTATCAAGTGTTGATGCGAAAAGTAGATGATAAATATATTTAATTTTGAAATCGTTTCAAAATTCTAGAAATATCTTTTAAAATTGTTTTAAAAGATAATATCATCAATTTTGGAAATATTTTATTCAAAAGGGTTTTGATTAAATAATTTTCCATATTTGACAAATATATTTAATTATGAAATCGTTTCAAATCTCTAGAAATATCTTTTAAAATTGTTTTAAAAGATAATATTACCAATTTTGGAAATATTTTATTCAAAAAGGTTTTGATTAAATAATTTTCCATATTTGGAGAATTGTCAAAAGATTTAATTCTACTTTAAAATAATGTTATTTATTTTAGCAAATTTTGATTCGAAATATTTAATTGTGAATTAAATATTTGAATCAAACTTACCTGATTTGATCAATCGCCGGATTTAATTAATTATGAGACTTTAATAATAATAAAGTTTGTTTATTATTATTATATTTGATGATCGGTTATGGCCTTAGTTTATTTATTTTATTGCATTTGGTTTTTAAATACGGCCTGCGTGTCGTGCCTTATCTCTATTCTCTATATTCTCTTCTCATCCACTCCCTCGTATGTAAAACGAGTATTCTTTTATATTATTATGTAATATTATGAAGAAAAAGAACAATGGAGGTCAACCTTGGAGATCATGCTTGGAGAAGTATAGATCGTTTTAGGTTAGATTAGGTTCTCTCATTGGCTTGGGAGAACAAATGCGCTAGGGGCCATAACTGTTTCATTTTATTTATTTATGTATGTTGATGCATGTGAGTGACGATTTATATGATAAATAAGCCGGTGAGATCAAATTAAATAAAATCCCTCAAGAGACACATAAGAGATTAATAAAGAAAATGTAGGTTCGCCCACCGCGGAGTGCATTCTCTTTAATAATAAAATATGTGAATATTAAGTTTACGCTTTCCAAGCTTTAGAACTCATCAAGACTAGTATCGAACTATGTAGGTTCGCCCACCGCGAAGTGCATACTCTATATTGGTAAGGTGCGATGGGATAATTGTAATATCCAACTTCTAAAGTAAGGGTCAAACTTAACTTAACAAATATAATGAGATTACATGAGTTTAAGAAGCAATGGTTGGGAATAATTCATAAGATGAATTAGAATAAGGAGTTATTCACCCAATTGATATATTCAAGAATTGTATGAGATACAATTGGAAGGAGTTCCTACCTAAATAACTAAGTCTTGTGTAATCCGCCCACCGCGGACTTAAGACAAGGTGAAATATGGATCTCGACCCACTAGAAAGTCTTCCAACGGGATTTTCCGAATCAAATGATGAGGGTCATTTGTTTTGAGTAAAATAGTGGGAGCGTATTTAATTAAAGACCAAATTAAATATGATTTAGTCATAATATCTTACATATCTTTGTAATTAGAATTTCGAAATACAATACATATTAAGTTGTCCTTATGAATGACAAGATTTTCAGAAAGGAGTTTCTGTATTGGTACAAATTGAGAATTGTTCTCAAATGCGAGAAAACTATAAGTCTTGAACTATAAACTGTGAGCAACCTACTATAACTAGATTGGAAAAGGGATACTTGTTAGAAGCATCAAGTTGACGTCTAGATATAGAATATATAATAAATGATGTGATCATTTAATCTCAAGTAAGATCCTTTTGAAAGAACTTTAGAGTATGATAAATTTCTCAATGGATCAAAAAGTTGGTCATAGGATCAATCTAACAAATTATAATGGAATAGATATAGACAAAATTGTTTTGAATATCTACCGGAATTTGTTGAGTTGAATGAGAATTAATTTGCACTATCAAAGATTTGAGATATAATATAAATAAGATTTATATTCCTCTTATTTGAATAGTACAAAATGGTTGTCAAAGTAGAACGGCTATGGTTAGACCATTAAATAAAAATGACGTAAATAGTTCTTGGAAGAGTCAAACCAAAAGTATGAAGTGAGACTTCAATAATGCACATATTGTTATAGAAAGTCAAAATTTCTATTTCTACATCAAAAGTATATGATACAAGATGTTGAATCTCAATTTTTCGAAAATAGAGATGCTTAAAGAATTAGAACATTGGCTATAATTTTAAGTCAACCCATATCTAGAATGAAAATTGTTTCATTGATAATGAGAGCTTATGCAATGACTTAAAATCGAGTTTGAAATGGAACACAATAATTGTTATTGAATTCCATCTAGTAATAGAAGTAGCAATTGTATATCTTGTATTGACAATATATGAATTGTAGCCTTAAATGATAAGACAAGTAATGGTCCTATCATTTAAGCAAAGTCTTCTATACTATTACTCCAAGTCAAGTAATGGACTAGGGTTCCATGGTCTTGATAGGGTTATCTATAACAATCGTGATAAGAGCCAAATATGATTTGGACCTTAAATATATCAAGAGCATTGTTGTTTAGTACAAATATTCGATGTGTCAATAAAATAACGCATGACCTATTTGAACAATATACATGAGATGTATGTCGACCACTAAACATATTTGGTATATTGAGTTTATTCTACTTCATTAACATTGATGATTAAAATCATTAGATGTTGGTAGGTGTATGACACCAATTAGAAATCTTTGAATTTGTCAAAGAAATTCAACAATGAAGAAAATAGAACTCGACAAAAGTATTTAAGTTATATGAATGAGTCATATCAGTAAATACTTAAAGGACTATAATAACTATTTTATCACATCATGTTTGACATGATTTAAGGATAGTTTAATTATATATTGACTCTTTCTATAAATCTCTTTACTTATAATTAATCTTCACCCACAATTAGTTCCCTTTTAAAATGATCATAAAGACACCATATGCGATATGGAGGTAAGAGTACCAAGTTTGTCTTTATGAGAATTTTGGATTAAAATTTATTAGATAAATCTAATTCCAAATGAATGAATGAATAAGTGGAAATATCCTAAAGAAAGGGATATTGGTCCTATATCACTCTTAAGGACAAAAGGTTGTTTTGTTGCTAGGTTTGAAACATTCCTCTAGTGGGAGTGTGTCTCTAAAAGAGACAGTGGGAGTGATATAGAACTTGAATAAATTCAAGTACCACAAAACGTATTTATTTAAAAGGGAATGCAAACCGGTTCCTCAAGGTTGTTGAAGAACCATTGTTTTAAAGTTGCACAAATCCAAGATAAGTCTAACATATCACATATGGCTACAAGGTATGGTTTTATCATGACTCAGCAATGTGATATGATTCTCATGGAAGATGAGTCTTTGACTTTCTAAAAGGTCGTAAGACGATCTAGATTATGAGAAGTGGCTAAATGCCATGAAATCTCATACATAATCCATATACACTAACCTTATGTAGATAATGGTTATGTCTTCAAGATGAGTAAGACTCATACGATGAAAGTGAGTATTCTTTTTGAACACTGATATGGATGGTATTAAGAATACCTTATAATATTTGATTGCTTCTGCTAAATGTTGTACTACATGTTTTGGTAGATGGATAACAAAGTTGCATTCCTTAATTGGAATGACCTCATATATATGTGTTGGACATATACGTAAGGGTTTTGTTGATCCAAATGATGCTAGAAAGGTATATAACTTGTAGCTATCTAATTTTGATTAGATAGAGTTCTCAGAAAATTAAATTATTGTTTGTTCCTTTTATGAAGTTTTATGAAAACAAATTAACAAGGACAAACCTATCTAATTTTGATTAGATCGAATAAATTTGAATATTTGTTCCTTTTGAAAGTTTTGTGGAAAACAAATGAAGGACAAATATAAATCTTGTGCATACAAAGTTTTAGTGGGAGTGATAATATCTGATATCATATTAATCATCAAGACATTTTTCTTATACATGTGAGACATGACTAGGAAAATAACTCTTGATGAAACACTTAGGCAAGAATACCTAAAGAGTTAGGAATAACCTATGTACCAAAATTGAAATTAGTATTTGACACTAACTTACCTTCAAGAATATCCCTAAGGACCTTAAAGGAACTAAGGCCTATTTCTTGAAATAGATAGGTATGGGAAGGATCATTATAAGGAAGTTATAATGAAGGAAGTTTCCATACCAATGTATTGTATATCATGGCTGAATACAAGCATTGAAAGCTATAAGATAAGCTTCGTAATATGTTTGTTTCAGTTAAATAAGTTGAGTATTTAAGATTGGATCGTTTGGCTCATGATTGAGCTAAAGCTATGTTTCCAGTGTTACAAGTCACATTAATCACATTAGTGATGGTAATAGTTTAATCTTGCAAGAACACTTGAGAATAGATCTCACCGACGATTCATGAATATACTTAGACACTTATATATTTCGATAGAGATCGAAATAGAACGTTGGAAGATACGTAAGATACCAACATAGGAAATAGTTCCTTATCCACTAACAAAGCCTCTTGCGCAGTTGAAGCGTGATGGGCATACTAAGTCTATAGGTATTAAGAGTAACCTAGATTGGCTTTAGTGCTAGTGGGAGATTGTTGGAGTAAGCCCTAAGAGCCAATCTATTTTCATAGTATTTGCTTTAGGAGTTTGAATATAAATATGGCATTTCTTTATTATGTTTGTAAGGTTGCAAAATAATGAAGTCCCTAGAATAGAAAGTCCGTTTAATAATTAAGTGTGACTTAATCATGAGATAATATTAAACATAAGGACACTATTCTTAAAGTATACGTAGTCGAGCTTTAAGGTAAAGGGGATAACCTTAAAGCATAAAGACTATTATGAAGATAGACTGATAATCACATCTCATGGATCATGGGATAAGGAGTTATCAAGTCTTGACGTAGGTATAAATATTAGGAGTAATATTTATACTGGATTGACCCGCTATGAGAGTACTACATGCAAAGTTATGCAAAGTGTCATAAGTTACTCTCATGGTGATAATGGTGTAGACCACCCTTAGACCTGAAACCACTTTGTACCCTAGATGGGGAGTGAAGTACTTTGTTGCTGATCTAACGTTATCCGTAACAGGATAATTATAAAGGCAGTTGATGGGTACTTTACGAAGCATGTTGAGGGACAGTAGTGACCTAGATGGAATTTGCCAATCCTGCATAACAGGATAAATGTCACGGGCCCAATATTGAACTGGACAAGGATGACACTGTGTATGCCTTGTGTTCAATATAGACATAAGGGCAAAGGGGTAATTATACACACTGATATTATCACAAGAGGTTATGTTTAGATCACATGTTAATTTCTCGTAACTTGAGTAGCAGTGATGTGTTGCTAGATACCGCTCACTGTTTATTATAATAAATAGTGATTTATTATAATTGTCAATGTTACGGAAACCTACAGGGTCACACACATAAGAACAATCTAGTGAGATTGGAACACCGTAAGGTACGGTGCACCTTGGAGAAATAAGGAAATATGATAAGGGTATTATGGTAATTAAAATGAGCATTACATCATATGGTATGATGTAGCAAGAAGGGGGTGCAAATATGTACTAGACATATTTACATGAGAATGGCACCCACTATAGCCCATTTAGTTAAAAGGGCTTTAGTGTAATTTTGCCATGGCAAGTGGTTCTATAAATAGAACCCTTGTGGTAAGGAGAAATAGTTACACACTTTTGTTACTCATTCTCATGAGCCTTTGTTCTCTCCTCTCTTGAGAAACCCTAATCACCTTTCTAGAGTTTTTGTGAAAAACCCTAATCCTTATTTTGTGCCTCCTTTCTCCTAACCCTTCAAACCATTGGAGCTAGCACTCCATTGAAGGTTGTTGTTCGTGTGGACTGGCTAGAGGCGTTATACCTTTAACGCTTGTGATCAAATTCGTTGGTGACTTGGTGGTGACCTTGTTCGTGACGGTTCGAGGTTCTTGTTCGTGACCTTGTTCGTGATTCGAAGTGTTCGATAGCCGTTCGTGATTTAAAGGGAGTTTTCGAATCAAAAGGTAAAACTCTAAACACAATTCATGACCATTCGTAAGGATCACAAAAGGAAAATTTTAAAATTCCGCTGCTTTTATCGTATCAATTTTCCTTCAGGCTTAGCGAGCAAACCCAGATTTTCATGCTCTGCTCACGGGTTCACATAGAAATCATATAAAAATCACGAATTTCATGTTATAAACTCTTAAAGCTATCACATTTAAGCATACATATCATATATAGACCTAGAAGTACAAGTTCTAACATCATCAAACATCATTTCAAGTAGAAAGTAGAGATTTTTCCTCATTTTGCTTAAAACTCATTTTCAAATATCAACAACAACAATTCTCATATAACACACGAAATTGATGACTGAAATAGCAATTAGAATCATGTAATAACATATCAACATCATACATTAACACAGAAAATCATTAAATCACATTCCCTTGATTTCCCTTCCCCACCAAAAGAGATGAGAGGGTTTGGGTATGGAGAATAGGCATCTCCCCCCTCTTTGATCATCTCACATGAATTGTAAACTACTCTCTAACCTTAGAATTGATGAAATTCTGATTCTCCTCTTTCCCTTGAGCTTTCTCTATTCTTCCCCTCTACTTCCTTCTCTTCAAACTTTCTCTTTCTACCTCTTTCTATTTTCTCAAGTTATGAGCACTCTCTCTCTATTCTCATAACTCTATCTAAACCTAGCTTAATTAAAGACCATAATGTCCCTCTTACTAACTTAAGCCCATTAACACTCAAGCCCAATTCTTATCATTATATAACTCTAATTAAACTTATGCTACTCAAACACTACTCCTTCTCAAAATAGCCATAATTCTTAATAAATCACTATCTCATCATAAAATACCATAAAAGGCTAATCAACTCTAATTAAAAATAAAATAAATAAATACGGGTGTTACAACTCTACCCCCCTTAAAGAATTTTCGTCCTCGAAAATTTACCTGAAAATAATTCCGGATAAGAACTCCTCATCTTGCTCTCTAGCTCCCAAGTAGCACTCTCTCCCGCGGGTCCTCCCCAAATGACCTTAACGGACGCTATCTCCTTGTTTCTCAACTTTTTCACTTCTCTACCTTCAATCCTCAAAGGTCTAGCTTCGATGGTCAAATTATCCTTTACTTGCACCTCATCCGATACAATGACATGTGATGGATCCGAGACATATTTCCTCAATTGCGACACATGAAACACATCATGAAGATTAGACAACGATGGTGGCAAAGCTATCTTGTAAGCCACATTCCCCACTCTCTTCAAGATTTGATAAGGTCCACTAAACTTCGATGTCAACTTCTTAGATTTCAAAGCACGACCAATACCGGTGGTTGAATTAACTCTCAAAAATATGTGATCTCCCTCTTGGAATTCCACATCCTTCCTCTTCTTGTCATGATAACTCTTTTGTCTACTTTGAGTCGCTTTCATTTTCTCTTGAATCATCTTAATCTTTTCCGTAGTTTGTTGAACCAATTCCGGCCCCAACACAACACTTTCTCCGTCCTCATACCAACACAAAGGAGTACGACATCTCCTACCATACAAAGCTTCAAAAGGTGCCATTCCAATACTCGCATGGAAACTATTATTGTAAGTAAATTCTATCAAAGGTAGATATCTATCCCAACTCCCTCCATCTTCCAAGACACAAGCTCTCAACAAATCTTCGAGTGATTGAATAGTTCTTTCCGATTGTCCATCCGTTTGAGGGTGATAAGCCGAACTCATTCTTAACTTAGTCCCCAAAGCCTCCTGCAAACTTTCCCAAAATCTCGAAGTGAACCTTGGATCTCGATCCGACACAATACTAGATGGAATACCATGCAATCTCACAATTTGCTCAACATAAATCTCCGCCAACTTTGGCACTAAAGTTCCGGTCTTAAATGCAATAAAATGCGCCGACTTCGTCAACCTATCGACAATTACCCAAATCGAGTCATTCCCCTTTGTAGTCCTTGGCAACCCACTTACAAAATCCATGGAAATGCTATCCCACTTCCATTCCGGAATAAACATAGGTTTTGATGTTCAACCTTGGACTTTTGACAAGTTAGACAAGCATAAACAAACTCGGCAACTTCCTTTTTCATGCTTGGCCACCAAAACAACTTCTTAAGATCTTGGTACATCTTGGTAGCTCCAGGATGAATACTCAAACCACTCCTATGTCCTTCCTCTAGAATCTTTCTCTTCAACTCGGGTATATTAGGGACACAAATTCTTTCTCGAAATCTTATAACTCCATTCTCATCAACTTTGAAATTGGTCTCTTTCTCTTGCTCAATCAATGCTAAACGATTCACCAAGTCTAAATCTCCCTTTTGACCATTCTTCACTTCATCAAGAAAATCGTTTGTAATTTTCAACATTCCCAATTTCACACTATGTGATGTGGTTTCACAAACCAAACTAAGGTCTCTAAATTCTTCAATCAAATCCAACTCTCTTGCCATAAGTGAAGACATATGTATTGACTTCCTACTCAAAGCATCGGCTACAACATTGGCATTTCCAGGATGGTAACTCAACTCAAAATCATAGTCCTTCAGAAATTCTAACCAACGTCTTTGCCTCATATTCAACTCTTTTTGATCAAACAAATACCTCAAACTCTTATGATCACTAAAGACTTCGAATCTAGAACCAAATAAATAATGTCTCCATATCTTTAAAGTAAACACAACGGCCGCCAACTCAAGATCATGTGTTGGATAGTTCTTCTCATGCACTTTCAATTGCCTAGAAGCATAAGCAACCACTTGTCCATTTTGCATAAGAACACCACCCAATCCCATCAAAGATGCATCGCAATACACAACAAATGGCTCATTTGGTTTCGGTAGAATCAAAATCGGTGCCGACGTCAACCGCTTCTTCAACTCTTGGAAACTTCTCTCACACAAACTATCCCAAACAAAGGGTTGATCTTTCCTAGTCAATCGGGTCAACGGTAAAGCCAACTTTGAAAAACCTTCAATAAACCTCCGATAGTAACCGGCCAATCCAAGGAAACTTCTAATCTCAAACACTGATTCTGGAGTTCCCCACTTCATTACCGCATCCACTTTAGAAGGATCCACCGCAATACCTCCACTAGATATCACGTGACCTAGAAAACTCACTTCCTTCAACCAAAACTCACACTTAGACAACTTCGCATAAAGCTTCTTCTCTTGTAAGGTCCTCAACACTATCCTTAGATGTTCCGCATGTTCCTCCTCGGTCTTAGAATACACTAGAATGTCATCAATGAAAACCACTACGAATTTATCCAAATATGAATGGAAAATCCGATTCATGTACTCCATGAACACTCCCGGTGCATTAGTTACTCCAAAAGGCATGACCGAATACTCGTAATGACCATATCTTGTCCTAAAAGCAGTCTTAGGAATATCTTCCGCCTTAACTCGAATTTGATGATATCCAGACCTCAAATCAATCTTGCTAAACACACAAGCACCCACCAATTGATCCATTAAATCATCAATCCTTGGCAACGGATACTTGTTTTTGATCGTCACTTGATTCAAACGACGATAATCAATACACAACCTCATACTTCCGTCCTTCTTCTTCACTAAAAGCACAGGTGCTCCCCACGGCGATACACTAGGACGAATAAACTTCTTCTCTAGTAGCTCTTCTAGTTGCTTCTTTAGTTCACTTAGCTCAGATGCCGACATCCTATAAGGTGCCATAGATATTGGACTTGTACCAGGTACCAAATCTATAGTAAACTCCACTTCTCTTTCTAGAGGCATATCTGACACATCCTCCGGAAATACATCGGAAAACTCTTGCACAACCGGTAATTCCTTAATTCCAACCTCATTCTCAATCTTCAAAGATGCAAACATAGCAAACAATTCACCATGCTCCAATAAGGACTCCCTTACTTCTTTCCCACTCATCAACTTAGACTCTTCCTCCAATTTCGGAAATGTAACCACTTTCTCACAACAGTTGATGTGGACTCTATTAAGGATTAACCAGTTCATACCAAAAATCACATCTATACCGCTAAGTGGAATACACACTAAATCCATATCAAAAGATTTACCAAACACGGTCACAGGGCATTTACGACAAACAAGTTGAGAAGAATGTGTTGCTCCAGTATCAACAATCGCAATTAAAGGGGTGTCATAGATGAAACACATACCTCTAATGAGATTATCCACTTGCTCCGCTCCATCTCCACTTAAAGCAAACACTTTTCCAACCGCTTTCTTTGGCTTCTTACACTCCGGACTCTTGTGACCTTCTTCACCACAAGTGAAACAAGTAACCTTCTTCTTACATGCTTCGACCTTGTGTCCAAACTCCCCACACCTGAAGCATCTATCCCCTTTTTGGGCAATCATAGGAACGATGACCCAAAACACCACACTTATAGCACTTGTCATTAGCATTCTTTCCCTTCTCGCCACTACCTCCAACTTTGCCCTTGTTCTTCTTGTCATAAGGCTTACCACGGTCTTGACTTTTTCCTCTCTTATCATTCATCTCCTTGTAGTAGCTTGCCTCATCCAAGTCACAAATGTTGCTTTTGTTCACCAAGTTAGCAAAATTCCTTATCTCCAAAATGCCAACCAATTGCTTAAGATCGGGACGCAAACCACTTTCGAATTTCACACACTTATCCCCTTCCGCCTCTACGGTGTTGTAGTGTGGGCAAAAACGGCATAAGTCCTCAAACTTGGTTGCATACTCCGCAACCGATAGATTCCCTTGCTTGAGCTCCATGAATTCCACTACCTTTCAGTTTCTCATGTCCGTTGGAAAGTACTTGGTCAAGAACTCCCTCTTAAAGATATCCCAAGTAATGATAGCTCCTCCTTGGCCCAACCTTTGACATGTGTTCCTCCGCCAATAGCTTGCATCCTCATGCAACATATAGCTTCCCAAAGTCACTTTTTGAACTTCCGAACACCTCATTGTTCCGAAAATTCTTTCCATAGCTTCTAACCATTTTTGAGCTCCTTCGGGATCATGACCTCCCTTGAATTCTTGTGGATTGTTCCTAAGAAATCTTTCCAACCTCATCTCGTCCTCGTTTCCCATACGATTCTCTTGTGCAACCCTTTCGGCCGCCCTAGCTGCCGCTTCTTGTGTTAAAGCGTTAGCCATAAAGGTTATCGCATCCGCCATTGCTCTTTGCGCCATCACCTAAACAACCAACCAAAAGAAATCCAACCTTACGTTAGACTAAGGGTACTAAAAGTGTTCTACTACACTCATGCACCTATGGGTATACTAACCTACTTGATCCGACATAGACCGACCTTGCTCTGATACCAAATTGTAACGCTCCTAATCGATTCGCATGCAATAATTAATTTAAATCATTCAAACATACAAATCATCAAGAACATTACTTAGCACAAAACAACTAACAACATGCATTAATTCATTTAAGCCAACGGAAGCATCAAAACTACTATACTAATAAGTTATAGCAATTAAATACAAGCATGCAAGCCACAGATCATATTACATCTCCAACTAGGTACTTCCACAATGAAGACCCGTCACATAATCCAAGATAATCCAACAAGTAATTAAAGGTAAAGTAAGATAAGATAAATAGCAAGGTCATACATAAATCTCAAACAAACGAGGAACTGAATACTAGTCTAAGCAAGATTACATGTATCAGAGCAATCCTGGACAACTAAGCTCCTAGAATACTCCTACTCTTCTCCTTACCAAGCTATGCTAGTTATCGCAAGCTAATCTCCAAAGCCACGGGATCACTCCTCAAGTGAAGAATCTGGACCCAAACCATACACATACACGAAAATAGAGAGTTAGTTACAATTCAAGTTCATAATAATAAGCATAGCATACACTTATATTATATAGGCAATTATATCATAACTAAATCATACTCATATCATATTGTACTAGCAATATGTAATATCATGGCAATATCATACTTATTAACAAGGATTAAATCACTTAATCAAATCCACATAACCAAACAACCATAAGATCATAATGGAGTACAATCACACTTATCAATTATCAATTAGAGTGCACAATCTCCTAATGCAACTAATGCAAACACATAATGTATGTCACCCTAGACATATCTAATGCATGTGGTACCCGCATCAAATTAGGATAAACATATATCCATCGCATCAAGTCAGTTTTAAGTCATGGGGGACATCGCATCAAGTTGACTCATGAATGCATGAATGTACACATACCATATAATGATGATACCCTAAACAACTACTCATGAATAATAGGCCGCTCAACCCTATTACTCAATCTCAATTCGCATCAAATTCACATCATCATATCATCATTAAGGTTATACATTCAAGCAAGATACAACACACCCAATACCTTAGCTAATCATAGCTCATTATTTCGATTTCAATCAAATACATACATAAAAGCATATTATCCTCATACTAACTCAAGATTCAATCGATCCAAACCTATAACACATTATAAGACCAAATCTAATCATGTTATAAGCTCATAATCATCATACAACATAAAGAAATTTCCCAAAAACTGGTCATGGTCGCTGAGCGACTACCAACGATGAAACAAGCGAGAAAAGGCAGAGAGTTCATCGCTCAGAGCGAGACCTGGCGAAGGCTGGTCGCTGGCGGTCGCTACTGGTCGCTGGGCGACCACATGAATTTCTGGGTTCGCGAAGAACACATGAATCCTCGCTTGCAGCGACGGATTGGTGGCTTAGCGAGCAAACCCAGATTTTCATGCTCTGCTCACGGGTTCACATTGAAATCACATAAAAATCACGAATTTCATGTTATAAACTCTTAAAGCTATCACATTTAAGCATACATATCATATATAGACCTAGAAGTACAAGTTCTAACATCATCAAACATCATTTCAAGTAGAAAGTAGAGATTTTTCCTCATTTTGCTTAAAACCCATTTTCAAATATCAACAACAACAATTCTCATATAACACACGAAATTGATGATTGAAATAGCAATTAGAATCATGTAATAACATATCAACATCATACATTAACACAGAAAATCATTAAATCACATTCCCTTGATTTCCCTTCCCCACCAAAAGAGATGAGAGGGTTTGGGTATGGAGAATAGGCATCTCCCCCCTCTTTGATCATCTCACATGAATTGTAAACTACTCTCTAACCTTAGAATTGATGAAATTATGATTCTCCTCTTTCCCTTGAGCTTTCTCTATTCTTCCCCTCTACTTCCTTCTCTTCAAACTTTCTCTTTCTACCTCTTTCTATTTTCTCAAGTTATGAGCACTCTCTCTCTATTCTCATAACTCTATCTAAACCTAGCTTAATTAAAGACCATAATGTCCCTCTTACTAACTTAAGCCCATTAACACTCAAGCCCAATTCTTATCATTATATAACTCTAATAAAACTTATGCTACTCAAACACTACTCCTTCTCAAAATAGCCACAATTCTTAATAAATCACTATCTCATCATAAAATACCATAAAATGCTAATCAACTCTAATTAAAAATAAAATAAATAAATACGGGTGTTACAATATTCATGTTCGTTCCTATTTTCTTTTCTTCATTTTTTTTACCTTAATGTAGTTTATTTTAAATCATAAACAAAAGAGAAAAAAGAGATACAAAGGGAGAAGTGAAAATGAAGAAACAAAAGGGAACAACTTTAAATAGGATTCAATGACAACGATTTTGGGGTACAATCCTCGAATTTTTATTTTTATTTTTTGTTTTTTTGACAATTCTATATTTTGTTTGGATGCAAGGACTATAATAAAATGAAGAAAGAAAGCCGGTGATTATATAGTTCTTGACAAAAAGATTGGAAGTTTTAAAGCTTTTTGCCTTTTCATTTTTGTTTGGCTCTCAAAAGGTACAATTTTTATTATTTTTATGAATTTGTATTAAGGATTGTTATACATGTTCCACTTTACCATGACTATTTGTCGTTTTGGATTTCAATTTATGTTTCTATAATTGGATTTCAATTTAAACTGCATATTTACACCTTCAAACTCACTTTCTCCTCACATTTTCTATATGGTTTTTTTTTTCAATCCTTTTTTATTTTTATTTATTGTTTTATAATCGTCTCTTATTACTAATTACTTTAATTTTTATTATCATGGGTTAAGTGAATGTATGATAGATTATTGTGTACTTCATTGAATTCATATAAGCTCTAAATCATAGTTGTTTTTTTTACTAATTTGGTATGCAATGTATAACCTCTAATTCATATCAGGTAGTTGATTTGATTCAAGCACCATCGATGCATTTGGTATTATCCTTAATTTTGGATAACTAATTTTGCTGATTTTATTGTTTCATATTATTTGTTTGGAAGAATAAAATATGTACTCAAAATTGAACTTCAATTACTTTTTCAGTCTTATACTCCTATTAATTGTCGGCTCATTAACATTTTGAAATTGTAACATGCATGTTTAATTAGAAATTGTATCATTTAACATTATTGATACATGTGTTGTTCAAGATACATATCATTTCATGCTATATATATTTGGTTTATTGGCCTATTTTGTTGTTGATTTTGCAACTTCATTCTCTTGACAAAAAGGTGTCAATGAACTGAAGCAAGATACTAGTACAGATAAGTTCTTAACCAACAGGGAGCCAGTGGTTGCATCGGCCATATTACATTGGGTAAATGTGGACGAGTGTGTATGAGCAACAATGCATATATTCTATACACTTTAGGGGATTATTGATTGTTGAATGTTGTGTGATATGTTCTCACATATTTTTTGTTCCTAACTTTGTAACATGTATTGAAAACTTAATAATATTGCTGAATGTTGTGTTTCTAACTATGTTCTCCATATTTTTTGTTTCTAACTTTGTAACAATAAAATTATTTTGTTTTGAATTCCTTTTTCTGATAAAGAATATATAACAAAATTGTTTTTCAATACATTTTTTATTTACAATCACAATTCAATCCACATGAATAACTTCATTCATTATTTAATAGTTTGTTAATAATTTAAATTAATTTAATTAAAAACCAAATTTATAGAGAAACTATTATTTACGATTTATATATGTTAGTGCAATAGAAACTATTAATAAAAAAATAGATATATAAAAAATTTAGAATAATCTTCAACAAAAGTTAGTAGAATAAAAAATGCGGATCACATAAACGGACACTGGCCGCTAGTGATAGATAATTCAGACCGGCTTAACCTCGTTTAGTAATTCCAGAAAAACCACTAAAAGAGAATAAGCTATCTTTAGTTATTTATCGATTGTAGTGGCTCTCGACACCACTACACATATATATTAAGCTATTTTACGCTAACCGTCCCAACGTGCACTACAAGAAACTTGACATATAGCAACGGCCAAATTCCGTGGGTAAAGGTCCAAAAACCGTGGGTATAGGTGTAACACCCCGTTTCCCAATAAACGCAACGGAAAGATAAATTAGAGTAACATAAAAAAAACGGAGTATTACGCTACTATTTCATTCAAGTAATAAATAGGAAAATTTCTATTTATTTAAATCAATCCTGTCAACAATATTCACTGAAATCGCAGCGGAAATATAACAATATTTATTCAACAATTGTTCCATCAAAGTTTGGCACTAAGGTCTCAACTTGATTCATAGTAGTAATTAAAATCAACATAATTGTTTTTCAACGTAAAATCATAAAACTAATACGTAAAAAGGAAAATCCAATAATCAAAGCCCGCCCCGTTACATATCAGAGCACCTAGACACGTGAGGAGTCCACTCACATCAACAGCTAGTCCTGGAAATCTGCACTTGCCCACCAGGCGGCAATTCCAACAGAAGGGGTGAGATCACAATTCAATAATTAAAAACATAATAAATCATGCAACATATAAATCAACTTAACAACATAATCATCAATTATTCTTTTTACCAACAACCCTATTCTTTCTAAACTCTATCATTCTCAACAATTCTGACACCAATCATTATAGAATAATCAAGCAGCATTTCATACATTAAAATTAACAGTAACAACACACAATTCATCAATTTTCATGGGAATTCACAAATTAAACCCTAAACTCATTTCTACCCATTTTCTCATGAACCACTAATCAAACATGAAGAATTAAGCCCTTAATTAGAGAAGTGAAACCCCACCCTTACCTGGTTTGATTGAATTACAAAGGTCCTAGCTTCTCTTGCCCCTTCTCTCTTGCTCTTGGTTTTTCCCCTTTTTCTCAAACTTCTTTGTTTTCACGTGAATGATTTTTCTTTTCTCTGACTATCCTTTTCTTAACCTCCTTCATTCTAATTAATTTTAATTAATTCCCACTAATTTCTTTTGTTTCCTCTTAATTACACATCTGCCCCCTTAATTCTAAAATATTCTAATTTATATCTTATTCTTACTAACTATTAATAAAACCATTTAATTAAATAAACAAATCACATAATCACATAAATCAATTAAATAGGACTCTAGACTCTACCAAAAAATAAAATAAACGGGCGTTACAACTCTCCCCAACTTATAAAATTTTCGTCCTCGAAAATGTACCTAATGCGAACAACTCAGGATACGACTCCCGCATCTTGCTTTCCAACTCCCACGTTAAGCTTTCACCAGTCGTTCCACTCCACACGACCTTCACAAGAGGTATCTCCTTGCCTCTCAGTTTCTTCACCTCACGTGCTTCAATCCTTATTGGCATAGTCTCAATCGTAAGGTTGTCCCTAACCTCCACATCATCTCTCGGAACCACGTGAGAAGGGTCCGCAACATACTTCCGAAGTTGAGACACATGAAACACGTCATGCAAATTCGAAAGATGCGGTGGCAAACCCACCCTATAAGCAACTGTTCCCACTCTCTCTGATATCTGATACGGACCAATAAACCTCGGAGTGAGCTTATTTGACTTCAACGCTCGTCCTACACCCATCACCGGAGTGACTCTCAAAAACACATGATCACCTTCTTGGAACTCAAGATCTTTCCTGCGCTTATCATGATAACTCTTTTGTCGACTCTGCGACGCTTTCATCTTCTCTCTGATAAGCTTAACCTTTTCCGTAGTCTGACGAACAATCTCAGGTCCAAGCACCACACTTTCACCGGACTCAAACCAACATAAAGGAGTCCTACATTTCCGACCATAGAGCGCCTCAAATGGTGCCATTCCAATACTAGAATGGTAACTGTTATTATAAGTAAACTCAATCAATGGCAGATGACTATCCTAAGCTCCACCATGCTCAAGTACACAAACTCTCAGCAAATCCTCCAGCGACTGAATCATCCTCTCTGACTGACCATCTGTTTGCGGATGGTAAGCTGAACTCAACCGCAACTTAGAACCCAATGCCTCCTGCAAACTCTTCCAAAATCTAGAAGTGAACCTTGGATCTCTATCTGAAACGATACTAGAAGGGACACCATGCAGTTTCACTATCACTCGAATATAAATCTCTGCCAACTTAGCCACAGGAAAACTGATGTTAATCGGAATAAAGTGTGCAGACTTCGTCAATCTATCCACAATCACCCAAATCGAATCAAAACCACTCGGGGTACTCGGCAAACTCGTCACGAAATCCATAGAAATACTGTCCCACTTCCACTCTGGCACATCTAATGGCATCAACAACCCAGCTGGCTTCTGATGCTCGATCTTCGATTTCTGACAAATCAAACAAGAATACACAAATTGTGCCACATCACGCTTCAACCCAGACCACCAAAACAACTTTTTCAAATCATGGTACATCTTGGTAGCACCCGGATGAATACTCAAATTACTACGATGACTTTCTTCTAAAATTAATCTCTTCATCTCTGCATCATCAGGAATGCAAATTCTATCTCTGAACCGTAACACTCCATGATCATCCACTCTGAAATCACTACCTTCAGTCTGAGTAATACCATTCATTAAATCCACTAATTTTACATCTTCTTTCTGGGCTTCCCTAATACTATTCAGAAATTCATTATTAATCTTCAGCATACCCAAAACTACACTCTGTGGAGTAACTTCACAAACAAGGCTCAAATCTCTAAATTGTTCAAGCAAATCAAATTCTTTCACCATCATAGCGGACATATGTAAGGTCCTTCTACTCAAAGCATCAGCAACAACATTAGCCTTACCCGGATGGTAATTCAATCCAAAATCACAGTCTTTCAGTAACTCAAGCCATCTCCTCTGCCTCATATTCAACTCTTTCTGATCAAACAAGTACTTCAGACTCTTGTGATCACTGAATACTTCAAATCGAGAACCATACAGATAGTGTCTCCAGATTTTCAACACAAAAACCACTACAGCCAACTCAAGATCATGAGTAGGATAATTTCTCTCATGAATTCTCAACTGTCGTGATGCATAAGCCACCACTTTGCCATTCTGCATTAGCACACCACCTAAGCCCAATTTGGACGCATCACAGTACACCACAAAAGGTTCATCAGCCTTAGGTAAAACCAAGACCGGAGCGGTCGTCAAACGTTGCTTCAATTCGTTGAAACTTCTTTCACAATGAACATCCCATACAAATGCTCTACCTTTACAAGTCAACTGCGTTAGCGGAAGTGCTAACTTGGAGAAACCTTCAATAAACCTTCTATAATATCCTGCCAAACCCAGAAAACTTCTAACTTTTGTAACCGACTTCGGAGTCTCCCAATGTGATACAGCATCAACTTTGGAAGGATCCACTGCAATACCATTACCCGAAATAATATGCCCAAGAAAACTCACCTCATACAACCAGAATTCACACTTCGACAATTTAGCATAAAGTTTATTCTCTTTCAGCACTTGCAACACAACTCTCAAATGTTCAGCATGCTCTTCTTCGGACTTAGAATAAATTAAGATGTCATCTATAAACACAACGACAAAAAGATCTAAGTAAGCATGAAAAATTCGGTTCATATACTCCATAAACACACCTGGCGCATTAGTGACTCCGAAAGGCATCACATTATATTCGTAATGTCCATATCGTGTCCTAAACGCCGTCTTTTGAATATCCTCATCCTTCACTTTAATCTGATGGTAACCTGACCTCAAATCAATCTTCCTGAACACACGTGCACCGACTAGTTGATCCATCAAATCATCAATCCTCGGCAATGGATACATGTTCTTTATCGTTACCTTGTTCAGTTGCCGATAATCAATACACAGTCTCATGCTACCATCTTTCTTCTTTACCAACAACACCGGCGCTCCCCACGGCGATACACTTGGTCTCACAAACTTCTTATCGAGTAAATCCTCTAACTGCTTCTTCAGTTCCGCCAACTCAGATGCTGACATTCGATAAGGAGCCATGGACACAGGCTTCGTTCCCGGAACGAGATCAATAGAGAATTCAACCTCTATTTCTGGTGGCACATCAGGGATTTCATCTGGAAAAACTTCAGGGAATTCACATACCACGGGTAGCTTATCGATAACCGCCTGATTCTCAATCGACAGGGACGCCATCAAAGAAAACAACTGATTCCCCTCAAGCGCTAACCTCTTCAACTGCTTGGCAGTCACCAACTCCACTTCCCCTTCCTCTTCAGCAGAAGAAAAATGCACCGTCTTGCTAAAACAGTTAATATGAACGTAGTTGTACTCCAACCAGTTCATACCCAAGATCACATCCATCCCATTCAACGGCAAGCAGACTAAGTCCACTTCAAAATCCCTACCAAACATAGACAACGGACACCGCGAACAAACAAGAGAAGTAGTCACTGAACCCTTAGCTGGAGTTTCAATAACCATTTCTCCATTCATGCTTGACAACTTAAGACCCAACCTTGACACACAATTAGCAGCAACAAAGCAGTGTGTAGCACCAGTATCAATAATAGTGATTAAAGGAATATGATTAATAAAACAAGTACCACTGATCAAACGGTCCTCGCTCGCTGTTTGCGTACCAGCCAATGCAAACACCTTTCCTCCAAATTGCGCCCTCTTAGGCTTTGTACATTGAGACCCAATATGTCCCTCCTCTTTGCAGTTGAAACAAACAACATCAGAATGCTTGCACTCCGCCTGCGTATGCCCTTTTCTACCACATCTGAAACATCATTTTGCATCAACACCACAAACATTACTCTTGTGGCCTTTCTCGCCACAATTGAAACAGACAATCTCATTAGGCACAACTTTCCTAACAGATTTCCTCTCATCATTCACTCTCGGCTTCCCTTTATCAGCTGGAGTACTATAAGGTTTCCCACGACTCGGCTGACTCCTGCTCTTCCGCTCATTCAAAATCTTATAATGAGCCTTAGTATCAGCCTCATAAATTCTACAGCTACTCACCAAATCAGAAAACTCGCGTATCTTCTGGTACCCAATGGCCCGCTTAATCTCAGGACGCAGACCATTCTCGAACTTGATACACTTTGAAAACTCTGCGGTATCAGCTGAATAGTGAGGATAAAACTTGGCAAGTTCCACGAACTTCGCAGCATACTCAGTCACCGACATATCTCCCTGTTTCAGCTCCAGGAACTCTATCTCCTTCTTCCCTCGGACATCCTCCGGAAAATACATGTTCAAGAACTCCCTCTTGAATACAGCCCATGTAATAACCTCCTCGCCAACCTCCATAATCGGGCGAATACCCACCCACCAGTCGTCGGCCTCATCAGCAAGCATGTGCGTACCAAAACGCACCATCTGCGCTTCACTACAGTCCATCACCCGGAAGATCCTCTCGATTTCCTTCAACCAACTCTGAGCCCCATCGGGATCATACATGCCCTTGAAATTAGGCGGATGATTCCTCAGGAACGTTTCCAGCATCCTCACACCGTCATTCACACCCGCACCAACAACTTGAGGTTGACCCACAGCTTGGGCAACAGCATGTAGTGCAGCAGCAATCGCAACATCGTTACGTCCACCTCTACCGGCCATCTTAGCAAAATTCTACAACAAGAAACAACAGATAAGCAACAAAAATGACACAAATTAGTCGTCATGCGACACAACAGACTCTTCTAATTGGCCGGACAGACCGACCTGCTCTGATACCAATTGTAACACCCCGTTTCCCAATAAACGCAACGGAAAGATAAATTATAGTAACATAAAAAAAAACGGAGTATTACGCTACTATTTCATTCAAGTAATAAATAGGAAAATTTCTATTTATTTAAATCAATCCTGTCAACAATATTCACTGAAATCGCAGCGGAAATATAACAATATTTATTCAACAATTGTTCCATCAAAGTTTGGCACTAAGGTCTCAACTTGATTCATAGTAGTAATTAAAATCAACATAATTGTTTTTCAACGTAAAATCATAAAACTAATACGTAAAAAGGAAAATCCAATAATCAAAGCCCGCCCCGTTACATATCAGAGCACCTAGACACGTGAGGAGTCCACTCACATCAACAGCTAGTCCTGGAAATCTGCACTTGCCCACCAGGCGGCAATTCCAACAGAAGGGGTGAGATCACAATTCAATAATTAAAAACATAATAAATCATGCAACATATAAATCAACTTAACAACATAATCATCAATTATTCTTTTTACCAACAACCCTATTCTTTCTAAACTCTATCATTCTCAACAATTCTGACACCAATCATTATAGAATAATCAAGCAGCATTTCATACATTAAAATTAACAGTAACAACACACAATTCATCAATTTTCATGGGAATTCACAAATTAAACCCTAAACTCATTTCTACCCATTTTCTCATGAACCACTAATCAAACATGAAGAATTAAGCCCTTAATTAGAGAAGTGAAACCCCACCCTTACCTGGTTTGATTGAATTACAAAGGTCCTAGCTTCTCTTGCCCCTTCTCTCTTGCTCTTGGTTTTTCCCCTTTTTCTCAAACTTCTTTGTTTTCACGTGAATGATTTTTCTTTTCTCTGACTATCCTTTTCTTAACCTCCTTCATTCTAATTAATTTTAATTAATTCCCACTAATTTCTTTTGTTTCCCCTTAATTACACATCTGCCCCCTTAATTCTAAAATATTCTAATTCATATCTTATTCTTACTAACTATTAATAAAACCATTTAATTAAATAAACAAATCACATAATCACATAAATCAATTAAATAGGACTCTAAACTCTACCAAAAAATAAAATAAACGGGCGTTACAATAGGCCGTAAAACCTATACCCACGGACGTTTTGTTCCGTCCACTTTATTTTGCTATACGCACGGATATTTTCCGTCACAATAGGCTATAGCTACGGCATTTTTTGGCGTTGGACAATCCTGAGAGCTATACCCACGGACATTAACAACTATTGTAAATCGATTTACCCACGCATTTGTCTGTTGGTATAGGTTTGGACAATTTTTTTTTTGCATATTTTTCTTTGACAGATTGTACTTTTTTTTTATTGATTAATAATAATAAGGAAAATAATAATATTTGCTAATATGTTGTTTTGTACACACCAAGTCAAGTATAATTATAAAAGAGAACTTCAATTATATTAAAAAAAAACTAATAAGTCTTACAAGCATCTCAAACTAACGGAGTACATTAAAACACCAAAACAATGTCATCTAGCTAAATCTCCCAAAATAACATAGAAAACTACCATTTACTTCTAATCCATTTCAAAATTACAACTCTAAGAAACTAGCAACCACAAAAACATACATATGACATTCTAATCTCTCTCTTCAATCTTCATCAGTGTGTGGACTTTGAGAATTTGTTTGGTCGGGGCACTAGAAGCATCTCTAACGTATAGAAAATAAGAGATCAAATTACTGTAAGACCCAAGATTTCATTGTATAGTTGGTTTAAGGAAAAGTAGGGTTTCAATGTGTTCATGTGGTGAAACATCGTGTAATTATAGGATTTTGCTGTAATCGAGTCTGTTTTGTGCTCGTGCACTATAATTGTACAGACTTTTGTCTTGTGATCCTGTTGCTTGAATAAGAAGTTATATGTGGTTTTAGAATAATAAGTTTTGGATTATTCTTGTTTTTGGAAAAACGAGTAGGATTTTACCCGTCGTTGTAAAATCTTACTGCGTCTGTTTTAAGTGAGGTTTCGGATGAGAGTTTTATATATCTGCGTGAGTTTGGATATATTCTGAGAATAATTTTCTAAGGTATGGAAGAAAATTACAGTCGCGGAAAAAGATTCGGCGATAAGTTTTGGAATTGTTAGACGATAGACGTTCTTTCTGTAGGTTTTATGTTTTTGTGATTTATGTTCGTCGCGACGCGCGAGAGCTGAACACGTGACTTGTTATGGAAGAGTTGATTAAATCTTGTGACTTTCTCATAAAGTAAATTGATCCAATGGATAGGGTTTAAGCTTGGACTTTTGACTTTGATCCAATGGTGGTTTGGCTATCAAGAGCTTTGTAATAGTAAGGAGGTTTATGACTATTGTGGACTTAGAAACATCACATATTCACTCCATTCTTTCTCTCTTTCACGTGGACTCCATTACTTTCTTCAAACCTTCACAAAATTTTCCATTTTTCACCATTTCACTCCATTTCAAGCTTGGAAGCTTTGAGGAAAATTGTAGAGAATCACTTTCTAAAGGTAACCCTCTCTTCTCATCTCATAGGTTGGTAGACTTATAGAGTTTAAGAGTTTTTGGGTTTATGTTCTCATGAGGAGTTGTTAGGAAATGTTACTTTACATGGTTTTTGTTTCATGAATGATGTTCATGAGGTTTAGAGAAGCATGTGTAGGCTTTGTTATGTTGTTTTCCATGAGTTGGTGAAAAATCTCATGAGAAAAGTTAGGGTTTTGGTTGGTTTATGTATTGATCAATAACATGTGGTTAAGTTGTAAGGTTTTGAAAAGAAAAGTTGTCTTTGAACCTTTGGGCCAAAGGGAAATGCGTTGTATGGTTTTGTTTTAGAAAATCCGATGAAAAATATTTTGTGGTTTATGAAAATATTTCCTAAGTGTTTTTGGGTAGTGTTTTTGGGGTCAAAGTGGTTTAAAACTCTTGTGACATGTGGTGTTGCTTTTTACATTGAAAACATGTTTGAAAATGATTACCGGTCGGTTGAGGCCCGTAATAAAACTTGTGTTTGGGTTTGGTTTTGATTTTGGAAATGAAAATCAAATAACTTGCACTCGAAGCAACCAACAAGCTTTCGGAAATGAATTGCTTGCTTATGAAAATGGTTTGCTTTTGTGCCTTGAAAAGGTATTGGGAACTAATAGAATCAAAGTAGGTTTGGTTGGGGAAAAAGGTGGTGTGAGTTGCTGTTTTTGGCTGTCATGACAGGTGCAACTCGCCGGGCGAGTGTCACAGGTCATGACAACACGCCAGGGCGAGCTCCAGAGCAAGCTAGACCTGTCCTCACTGCCTTCACTCGCCACCAACTCGCCAGGGCGAGCTCTGGGACCTAAAATTTTGGATTCTGATTTCTAAACTTGGTTTTTATCTTTCTAATCCCTTTTTATTAATTTATGGAAGTGGTTGGGATTGGAAACGAGTTTTCGGGTACTCGGAAAGTACGTAACTTATAACGCAAGAAAACGGCCGTTTTGCATTTCAAATTATTTAAGACTTTTGACTATTGTTTTGGGTCCTAAAAATAGTATAAATAACTCATGGTGGTTGATCAATACGATAGATTTTGGTATGGTATCCGAAAGAGTGAATTTTCCTTAGAAACCTTTAGAGTTTTTGGGGTTTTGATGTAGTTTCAATACATTGGGTTTGGAAACGATGTATTGATTGTCCGTTGCTTGTTTTAGGGAGCACGTAGTGTTGTGTGAACGTTTTGTTGACGGAAGCTTGCCGAGGTAAGGGCTCCACTTTATTTCCGTCTTTTCAAACGGTTTTGTTAAACATGCTTTAGATTTTGCTGAGTTGCAATTGGTGGTGTGCTTGGCATGTTTTTGTGATGTATTCTCGATATGAGATCGTGGTAAATACATGATTCGTTGTCTTACATATGTTTGGTGAAATATGTGTATGAACAAGTGATTAAGTACATATGATTAGATGTATATGTATGTGTTGTTGTGGTGTGTTTACATATGCTAGGGAGGTATGTATTTGTTGCATTAGTATACATGGGGAATCGTATGCTCATGCATTCATAGTACGTGGTTATCGGGAATGGATCACGGGGTGCGATTATCGGGAATGGATCCACCTTACTCCTACGGGAATTATTGAGTCCAATAAGCGGTTATCGGGAATGGACTGCGGGGTGCGATTATCGGGAATGGATCCATCCTAACCCTTTGTGGTTTTATTGATTATGATTACTGACTTCCGGAATTCATATGCATGTGGTAATGGGGAATCTACCACACTCATTGTAGAAGTCTGCATTAGGCTTGGTGTGCTTTATATTTTAAGCCCGTTGGTGGGAATTGCTTTTGTGTTAAAGAGCTTTCTCTTGTGTATGTGGAAACTTGTTATGTGTACATCTTTCGCACTGGTTATATATATATATACTCTTATTTTGTGGTGACCCTTTCTTTCATTTGCGGGCTCATCCCACCCAGATGATGGGTTAGGTCGTGGTGACGACGGTGGCTGTTCCAGGCCCCAGTGAGTGGTTGGAGCTTTAGCTTAGTTAGAGTATGCGCCGGTGTGGGTTGTACACCGTGCTTTTTGGTTAGCATAGGGTTTCTAACTTGTTTTGTTGTAAGTATTTGAATACTTAGACTTGGATTGTAATTATTCAGGAATATACTTTGCTTGTCGAAGCACCTTATGGTAATGAGTTCTTTTGTATATTTGAATGCCGGCTCATTTAAAATCTTTTATGCGTAACTCTGATTGTGTACAAAAAAAAAAAAAATATAGTGCCTTTTCTGGCCTTTGAAAAACGGGTTGTTACAATTACAAACTCAATTTAATTGATGTTTTCATAATATTTAAAATATGAAACACTAAGAGTAAAATAAAATATACCTGTCTTGCAGCTCATAAAATGTCATTCACATCTTTTCCAGCAAATCGATTTTGAATTAATGACAACACTGAAATTAGTCAAGGAAAATTTAATACTACGTTCCATGAACATGTGACATATTCTTATAATTAGAGTTTCATGTTTGAAAGGTGGCATTTTCTATTTGATGCATACTCTGTTATGATATTTGTGATGTGCTTAAGTTAATGTTTAGGCCAAGGTTTTAAATTGCGGTCGCCGATGCGGTAACGGGTGCAGTTGTTGCAAATGCGGGTATTACGGTTGCCGCAACGCGTGAAATCATTTTGAAATTTCATAAACCATATAAAATGACACTGCTATACTACACTATTTATCCACCATTGTAGAGTCTTAGTTTATTCCATAAATATTAATTTGAATGTGTTTATAATACACGATTGAGAGATTGTTAAAAGTAGGGTTTTTCATTAGATTTGACACAAATTAGAATTATTTTTAAAGCGACACAAATTAGGATTTAAAGTTCATAAATTTTAAATTTGAATGAACATCACCGAAATCATTTGATGCGGTTACAATGCAATCGTACATGTGAATTAAAATCACACTGCAATTGCGGTGTGATGCGGTTGTGGAGGCTACCGTATCCCTAGAACTGCAGCCACAATTGCGGATGCGGACTGCAATTTAAAACCTTGGTTTAGGCATCATAATGCATAGAACTGAACTTATAACATTTTATCTGAACCATCTTTTTAGGCATCATAATGCACAATCTGTTATGATATTTGTGATGTGCTTAAATCAGAAGGCACAAACAAGAAAAACCTTATGAAGGAAGAGAATCAAATAGGTATGAATGAAAGAAAATCTTACAATCACTCTTGCAGCTTTTTCATTGACAATTGAACCATCTTTATGGGTGCGGGTTCAATGTAAATCTCTTTACGTTTGTTTGGGTGATCTTCCATTGACATTTTTTTCTGAAACCAAATAGACAAGTTTATAGGTAATTTATATTATGAATACAATTAATGTACTCAATAAAAAGTTCAAATATAAACAAATCTTTTCTCCATTGACCTAGATCAACTCCGCTGTCTGGTTTAACGGATGCAATTTGTTCTTCCATTTTACTTGGTCATATGCCTTTGATTTTAAATCGCTCTTTCATTGTTTCCACTTATGGTTAATGTCAGATTTCAACATTTCCCTTGTCGTATCATTTATAGGAGGAACGAACTCAAATTTGGACTGAACAAAGATATAAGTGTTAAACAAATATAACATAAAGTAAGTGATAATATATATTTTGATAGATCATGATTCAAATATAAAATTATAATACCTCTATTAATTTCAACATTGCAGATTTATAATCACCGGACATATCTTTCCAAGATATGTATCCAATGGAAGCATATTGTTTCCTTCGAGCCATACTTTCTATGAAACAAGTAAGACTCGACCCTTCTAGACCAGTGGGTCGACCTTTCTTGTCCAAATAAACAATTATGACATCATTAGCATCCATGTCCCATACATCTAACAATCTTGTTAGGCCTCTCAATTTTTTAGGTTCAACCACTACAAGTAATTAGGAAGCATTATAAGCGTACAATGTAATTAGGAAGCAAATTAACGATAAACTCTATAGAAATGAAAGAGAAGACTAAAACTAAAAAGAAATAAACTCAATTCCAAAAAAATTACCTCATCTTCAGCACAAAGAAAAGTTTCAATTAGTAGCTTGTAAGAAGCCTCTTCAATAAAGGGACGTCCTTGCATTCCTTCATAAACCTTCAAAAACAAAGAAAAATCAAAACTTTTTTCTAAGAATAAACCAAAACAATGAAAAATCAAAACTTTTTTATCACTAGTATTTGAAGAAGAGAAGACCAACATCAAGAAGCTCCTGAACCGTTTCTCTAACAAGTTTTTCCTCAAATCCAAATTGTTTCATTGCATCCAAAGCAGCAATACAATTTTAACTGAAAAAATTATTTCACAATTTCAAAACTCTGATGGGCCATCTCAATTTCAAAAAGATACATCAATAATGAAGTTAAATTATGCTTTCCCAACCGCTAGCATAGCTTGGACTCAAGAAATATGAAATGAAACATCTAAATCAAAAAGCTACAATAGGAAATAAGTATGGTATGTTACCCAGATCAGAAAACTGTTTTAAATGCTTCAAAAGATAACACTTTGAAGATATTAAAATCAATCCATAGTTCCCTAAATATCTATGGTCTCCAACTCCCACATAATTCAGATTCCAAATCTCTTTCTTCAAACCCTTTTGCTTTCAACAAATCTTTTTCTACGTCAATATTTACCTCAGCAACATCCATTTTTGCCTTTAGCCTCTCTGTTTCCAGCTCTAGAGTTACCATATTCTCCTTCAACTTCTCTAACTGCAAAACTTTCTCCACATAACTTTTCATTCCTAAAGCATATTGAAAATGAGGCTCTACCCAAGTAAGATCGAATCTAAATTTCTGAAGTTCATCCCATATAACTTGAAGATCCTTACAAGCTTGCTCATTCATCTCTTTCACTTTTCTAGTCTTAAGGAAGCGAAGAACTCTCCCCAATGCAGCAAAAGTAAAGAACTCTGCATAGAATATTAAATCTAATGTACCATACAGTCCTTCTTTTATGATTCAATGAACAATTAAGGTTCTAGTCAGAATAAGATCTTATATTCAATAGAAACAACCGGTAGAACATAACACATAAAGGCACCTGATTGTGTAAAACTATAACAACATATAACAACATAAATATCGTAGAAACATGAAACATAAACAGATAACTATAAAACTATATTCAATAGAAACTGATAACTATAACAACATGAATGTAAAATTAATAAACTATTGGTACCTGACTGTGTCGATGTCGGCAATATGGCGATGTTGCAGAACTCAGAGGCTAATAGCACCAAAGGTAGCAATTAGGAAAGCTGAAAAATAAGAGATAAAATTAATAATGGGAAACAATAATTTAAAGAAACATTCTTGAAAACATACCAGGACTGAAGCAAAGAAGAATGACTTGAATGCAATGTTTTCTGCGAAGAGGACCTCAACCGAAGCTTTTGAAGGGTGATTGTTTGACGCGATCTGAACGATTGACGGAAGGGAATCGAAGAAACGAAGACTGAACTATTGATGATAATCGAAGAAACAGCAAACTGAATGGAAGAAGATGATTGACGACGAACAAAAGGGAATCGTTGACGGCGAACAAAAAAAAGAATCGTTGACGGCGAGATGAAAGGGAATGGAAGAATCGTCGAACTATTGAAGGGTGATTGGTTCGTCGGCGAGCTGAAGGGAATGGAGGAAGGGACGAAATCGTTCTTTGATTTGATCTGAATGGAAACTGAATGCAAAAATCAAAAGAAATAAGGGTTTGGGGTTTACGCTCCTGATGAAAATAAAACAGCGCTTTTCCTCTTTTTAATTTATAATTTTCAATTTATTTTTTAAATGAAGCAGATCTATACCCACAAGTAATAATTTTTCCGTGGGTACATGTTTTCTATACCTACGGTATATTCGACCGTCACTAGACACCTCCGTTGGTATATGGCAAATTTGTTGTAGTGGTGTAGGAAATCATGCCCGACCTTTAGTTGATGAGTGTTGTTAAAAATCCTCGAGTGTTTCTTCTGAACTTTGGTGAGAACCTAATTTTCGATATTCGTTGAGTCATAAGAAATTTATAGAATAATTATAATGTAATTTATGCTTAGTTAGATATACTTCGTAAAATTTTGAAATATTTATTTTAGAATAACCTCCTATATATTAATAATAAATTCAAAAGTAAATTAGACTATGTTCTCATTTAGATTTGCTAGTTTTAGAAAATTACAGAGTATAAACCGAATAACATTTTAAATTTCATAATAATACTTGAGCATTATAACGGCTTAAAAATAGTAAAATTTATTATTTATTAAGATATTACTTGGACCTTATAAGTTTAAAATCTGGACTTCTCAAAATGTTTTAAATAACAAATTTAGAATAACCTTCATAGATTAAAATAAATTTGAAAATATAATATAAATTGGACATTCCTCCAATATTCTAATAATATTAAGAAAAAGTATTTAGGATTAAGTGGAGAATACCTTAATAAATTTCGGAATAGAACTTAATATCCGGAAAATATTGGCAGCACAACGGTAAGCTAAACTCGATCAAAACCAAAATTAAAGTGATGGAACCAACTCACAACTCACACATTTAACCACTTAGAATATTTAGAGAGAGAGAAGTATATGGAAATATTTTTGGTACGTGATTTCACAAGAGTGAAAATGTGAGGGCTATTTATAGTGGTTTTGGAGTGAATAAAATATAACCACTTAATCCAAACATGTGCTTGTTGTTTTTCTTTGATAGTCTCCATTGGTATGTAGCATAGTAGAAGTGTATAGTGCTTTTACTTAGACTTATGGCTCAAAGTTTTGAAATTGTAAAACTTGGCTTGCTAACATTAACTTCATTCATACTCAATACACTACTATGGTTTCCTTTTAAATATTTACTTGTGTGAGGTAATTGTCAAAGTTTGATATATGTGTATAGTATATATATACTATTACCTAGTGTAAAAGTAAGAAAATTACATAGTGTAAATGTAAGAAAAATCTCATATGTTGATATGTACATACCATATATACTATCGGGCCGGCCCAGTAGCCCTATAGTTTTCTACGGGTCGGGCCGGGCTGGGCTTCCCAAAAATATCATTTGGCCATATTGGGCTGGGCTGTCGGGCCTATGGGCCATCATGGGCTGGGCCAACAGGCTTTTGGGCCGGCCCATTAAAGAATTAAAAAATATATAAAAATTTTTTACCTAAAAATAAGGAATTTTAGTTAGCATAAAATCTTTAGATAAAATAAGTAACAAAAAATGAGATTTGCTTTTTTTTTTAAGGAAAAAGATGAGATTTATAATTTACTTTTTTTTTTATAATTTAATTTATGTATTTAGAATGGTTATATTAAAAGTTTAGTGTCTGATGTAAGCTTGAAATTTATTAGCTTTGAGGATGCACTTTATGAATCATCATCCACAAATCTCTCGACTTTTGCATGGATATTTTGAAGTATTTATTATTTCATGAAATCATGACACTCACTTTTTTATGGATATTAATTTGTGTGCGATGCATATGTAGTTTTATTGTCTATTGAATTTCTTTTTTACAATAGATGTGTCGGGCCGGGCCGGCCCATCGGCCCATGCTTATTGGGTTGGGCTAAGGGGGCCGGGCCTCGGGCCTTAATGGGCCGGCCCACTTAGGCCCAATAGATGTCTTGCCCATTTGACAGCTCTACGCATACCATATATATATATAAATAAACTAACATGTCATGTATACAAGTTGAAAAGACTAACGTAATACTATATAAAATCTAAAGTAGCTTTTGTTGTAATGTATACATAAATAAATTACTATCATACATTCATTTATAAATATAATAATAAATTATTATTAGCTTTAAATGAGTTACTTGTGATTTATTTAACACACACAAATTTAATTAATTTGAGATAAAAGGATAGTTAGATATTTATTTATTTATTTATTTATATTTAAAATAGTTATTATTGTTGTAGTGCCTCCAAGGTTCATATAAAGCCCATCTATACCACAAAGGGTAAACGACCTTTATTGGGGTTGAAAGTTGAAACGGTGGGTGTGATAGAAAAAATGGAGTGTTTATTGATGAGTAGACGTCCAACTTCATCAACCGTACTAAGCAAATTTGATTATGGAAGAGCTCGGTGATAAACAATTCTCTGTGCTTATTGATGAGTCACGTGATATATCCGTCAAGGAGCAAATGGCGGTGATGTTTAGGTTAGTAATTGTATTTTCCAATTTATATTACCTATTATTCTCCATTTTTCTATTTCTATAACCTTGTTGAATTTGTTTTTTAGGTTTGTAAACGACAAAGGGGAAGTTGTGGAACGATTCCTTGCTTTACATCATGTTCAAGATACTACATCCGAGGCATTAAAGGTTGCTCTTTTTAGTATTCTTGATCGTCACATGTTATCTATTTCAAGGTTAAGAGGGCAAGGATATGATGGAGCTTCAAATATGAGAGGTGAATTTAATGGTTTGCAAAGAAAGATTCTAGATGAAAACCCTTATGCTTTATATGTCCATTGTTATGCTCACCGTTTGCAATTGGTGGTTGTGTCCGTTGTTAGTAGTTGCTCATCTATTAATGATTTCTTTGAGTATCTTTCCTTGATTGTAAACACGACAAGTGCATCTTGCAAGAGAATGGATGCTTTGAGGGAGGCACAACATAAGGAAATTGTGAGGCAACTTGAAAGTGGTGAGATATCTAAAGGAAGGGGCTTGCACCAAGAATCTAGTCTCTCTAGAGCCGGAGATACTAGATGGGGTTCACATCATACTTCCTTGATTCGTTTGGATCAAATGTGGGCTTCCGCGATAAATGTGCTTAGTACGGTTGATGAAGTTGGACGTCTACCATCTCAAGCGGCGGGTTTGATAGAAAAAATGGAGTGTTTTAAATTTGTTTTCATTTTGAAGTTAATGTTAAAGTTGTTTGGTATCACAAATGAGCTTTCAAAATTGTTGCAGAGGAAAGATCTTAATATTGTGCTTGCCATGGAATTAGTTGACGATGTCAAAACTCGGTTGGCCACATTGAGAGATAATGGTTGGGATGATTTATTTGTTAAGGTCCAAAATTTTTGTATTGCTAAAGGTATTCCGGTGCCAAATATGGATGAAGAAATACCGATTCGGGGTCGTTCAAGACTAGAAGGGAGGACTGTCACTAATCTTCATCATTACCGTGCTGAGATTTTTTATGTTGCTATTGATAAAATATGTGTGGAGATGGATCACCGCTTTAACGAAGGAAGTAATATTGTGCTTAATTGTTTCTCATGTCTTGACCCTAAGAATTCTTTTTCCAAGTTTGATGTTGAAAAGCTTGCTCGTCTTGCTGATATTTATCATGAAGACTTTTCTGATATAGACCGTGGAACAATAAAGGAGCAACTTGAGACTTATGTAGTTCATGTGAGAAGACATGTTTTATTTTCTACTTGTGTAGATGTTCAAAGTTTGGCTATGAAGATGGTACAAACTGATAAACATTTCGTATTTCCATTGGTCTACAAACTTATTGAGTTGGCTTTGATATTACCGGTGTCGACAGCATCCGTTGAAAGGGCTTTTTCCACAATGAGTATTATTAAGACTAAATTGCGCAATAAGATCAACGATGAGTGGTTCAATGATTTGATGATATGTTACACCGAGCGGGAGATATTTAAGTCACTTGATGATGTTGATATTATCAGAACCTTCACCGCAAAGAAGTCTCGGAGAGGGAATTTGCCTCCTAATTTTATGTAGTACATTATTGGTATGTTATATTTCATCCCTCTTATTTGACTCATGTTTTGCTTGTTTTGACTGGTTTATGTAGCCTCTTGTTTATTTGAACCTTAATTATATTGGAAACATGGTTGTACTTTTTCTGGGTTTAAATAATAGTACGTGTATTCGAAAATTGAGTTGATAAAATTCCCTCTAATATTTTGCCCAGGCTCTCTAACTTTTCTAGAATCGCCACTGGGTGTGATGGATCTCACCTCATCGCCTCAACCGGCGGCGAAAGCTACATGTTTACAGAAGCATGTTTGGATATGACTGGAAGGTGGTGGAGGTGGATGAGTGAGGCAGTTTGAAGAGAGAAGGCTGAAAATTTCAAGGGTAAAGAGAAAAAAACTAATTTGATTTCAAATAAAATCTAATTTTCAATTTAACTAGAAACAAAATTGAATAGCGTGAACGGAGACATGCATGATATCTCAAAATTAAGATATATAAGAAGAAATTGTAGATAATATATTTATATTTTATTCTATTTCACTTGCATCATCTTAAAGTACAATATTAACATGGTACATGAAATTAGATAAAATAAAAGAAAATGCATTAAATGGGTGATCACAATAATTTGATAAGAACTCATTGAATATTCATGGAGTGGATTGGTGTATTCTATTGGGTTTGACAATCATATAATCTTTTGGAGCTTTATAATTACGCTTCTACGCACAAAAACCTTTATGACACTTCATTTTACCAGGACGTTTGTTGACATAGGAAATCGTACGAGATGGACAATCACGATCAGTTTTACATGGAATGGGACCTATAATGTACAAAGATGAAATTTATAAACAATGTTATTTAAAATAGATAAAATATGTGTAAGAAATAAAGATGAAAATTTAAAAAGAAGATAAAAAATGGTATACCCATGCGTTGACTTTGTGTTAAAACAAAAAAAAGGGAAATTATGATTATCATAACATTAACAAACATGACAATTTTATCCATATTTTCCAACTTTAGTATGTATTAAAATGAATTTTAGTTTATCACTTTTTGAATTATAAAAAGCTCATGTTCTCCTTACAAGAATTAAATAGTTTTTAGTACTTACAAAGTTGTAAAAAGACTTCCATTTTTTATTTATAATTATTAGATGTCTCTTAAGTATAGCAATGTGTTAATTTTCCCCTTACCACTATTGGTAAAGATGTCAAGTAAAAATTTACAAAATAAAATAATTCATTCTTAATTTTTTAACAAAATTTTCATCTATAACCTTTCATGATACAAAACGAAAAATCAAAAATTAAAAAGACTTACAAAGTTGTAAAAAGACTTCCATTATTTATTAATAATTTTTAGATGTCTCTTCAGTACAACAATGTTTTAATTTGCCCCTTACCACTATTAGTAAGGAGGTCAAGTATAACGTAAAAAAAATTCATTTTAAAAATTTACAAATTAAAATAATTGATTTTTAATTTTTTAACAAATTTTTCATTTATAATGAAAAATCATAAAATAAGAAAAATATTATTTGTCACACCCTATACCCTGTAATTGAAGGTGCATGAAGAAAAACACCAAAGTGGAGGGGAAATGGGTTAAATTATGTTGCTCGACTCTTAAATCTTTTCTTTTTTTCTTAATTTTTGGGTTAATAGGTTTTTACCCCCTGCAAAGTAAACGAAATTTGCTTTACCCCCCTATAAATTTTTTTTTTTAGATTACCCCTTGCAAAATTTATTTTTTTTATTTACCCTCTTAGATGCACTTTTTAAATCGGTTATTTTGTTCAACCGATTTAAAAAGTGTTGTTTTTTAAATCGGTTATTCTATTTTTTCTTCCTGCTACATCAGCAAAATGGGGTAAATAAAAAAAAATATACAGGGGGGTAATCTAAAAAAAAAATTACGGGGGTAATGCAAAACTCGCCTACTTTGCAAGAGGGTAAAAGCTATTTAACCCTTTAGTTTTTTGATCAAAAATTTATTTGGAGTCTAAATACCGACGGAATTTAGAGACATAATTTATTTCTTCTCTATTTGAGACAAAATTAGAGACAAAAAAGAACAGTCAGAGACGAAAATTAAAATATAAGTATTAGTGACAAATGCTAGAGATAGAATATTGTGTCTCTAAATCATTTTCTCTCTAAATCTTTCTCTACTTGATTATTTCTTTTGCATAAATAGAAAATAATAGTTGGAGACTAATTTTAGAGACAAATTTTGGCCGTGTCTATTATTTTTCGTCTCTATATCCGTCTCTATTGAGTCAACTTGTTATTAAAATAGTCAAACTTTTGTTAGATGAGTAAAAAAATAAGTCTCTAGAGTATATCCGTCTCTACTATCCGTCTCTATTGAGTAATATCCACCTTACCCAATTTTTTATCCTTTTAGCTTTTTGTCAGATAAAATTAATTATATTATTTTTTTTAGATAGAACTAGTTTTGAGACCCGTGCATTCGCACGGGTCTATTGACATTTATTTATAAATTATTGTTAAATTATAAATGACGTCATTCTGTTATTTTTTGTAAAATATATCAAATTAAGACATTTTTTTATTAAAGCAATTGTTCCGTGTATAATTAATTTGTTTTATTAAAGCAATTGTCTCGTGTATGATTAAATTTTTTTTTTTAAAGCACTCGTGTATGATTAATTTTTTTTTTATTAAAGCAATTGTCCCGTGTATGATTAATTTTTTTATTAAAGCAATTTTCCCGTGTATGATTAAAAAAAATTATTAAAACAATTGTCTCGTGTATGATTAAATTTTTTTTAATAAAGCAATTGTCCCGTGTATGATTAATTTTTTTTTAATTAGAACAATTATCCCGTGTATGATTTTTTATATATTAGTGATTAACACTTTATTTTATTTTTTTGACAAAATTATTGATCAACACTTGTCCCGTGATGTTTTAACTATAATGACAAATATTTACCCCTTAATTATTATAATATATATTCATCAATAATGCACTTCTTATGTATTTTTTATATAAGAGTAAACAAAAATAGAATAGATTTTTTAATAATAAAATTAGAGTAGAATTTAACTATTATATAATAATAATATATTAAATTAAAAAATTTAATTTTTTTTTTATGAAATAGAAGATTTGAAATATTTTTAAAAATTGATGAGGGCAAATTAGAATTTTTAGTAGTAATACCTTTTAATATATTTGGCCTGTTTGAATTTGGCTTATTTTTAAACTTATGAAAATAGTTTATCGTTATAATTTATAAATAAACTTTTATGTTAATTCATATGTTTTTTTTACACATGCTAATTTATAAGTTTTCACTAACAAAAATTATATCTTTATAAATTATTTTCATGAACTATCTTAAAAAAATTATAATAATACATAAAAACTTATTTATTTGCATAAGTTATTTCGCATAAACTCATAAATAAGTCAATCCAAACGGGTCGATTGTGTTTTTGTTTCTATTTTTCTGTTCTTTTATTTTTAAGCTCATAAATAAGTATCTTCTTTTATTAGGTTATTCTATTTTTATTTTTTATATATAAGTTTTATATGTAAGATTGAGTTACTATTTTTTCATTAAAAAAAAAAGTTACTATTTTTTAAGCGTATCTTTTACAGTGATTTTTGTTCATATTTTTATGTGTAAATTTCTTTTAATTAAATCATTTTTGTTAAAGAAATTGGATTAATATCTTTTTTTAGAGGTGGTTTCCGATGCTATTTTTATGGGAAGATTTATTTTATGCTTATCTTTTTTTTTTCCCTATTTTTATGGGAATATTTCTTTTATGCTTATCTTTTTTTTTCTTACTATTTTTGTTTTGCATCTTTTTATTTTTAGTTTAGAGTTAAAATTACATTTAAGGGCAGAAATACTGCAATATTATTAAACTTGATTGGATAAATTTGGTATTTTAGTAGTAGTTCCTTTTTATATATTGTAAGTAGATTAATTTTTTTTCTTATTTTGTTAACCCTAAGTTACATTTATAACCACTTCACACCACCGCTCCGTCAAGATCATTCATAATAAAAGAAAACAATAAATACCGCACTGAATTCATAAACTCAAAACACTACAAAAATTGGATTGATTTTGAAAAATTTAATAATAAATAATAAATATTAAACACTACAAGTTTGGTTCAGTTTGAATCAGTTTTGAAATATTATTTTATGATTTGATAAGATTCAACAATTCTCACAAAGGGCGTTCAAATACATCTAAAAATATTCAATTTTTCGTAATTTTTGAGATTTTTGATCGATTTTTTATTTTGAATTTTTTTGATCAATTTTGATTTTTTTTTATTCAGATGAGTTTCAATTTTAACAACTATATCTATAGGTCTGCAAAAGGGGGAATCAAATTACTTCGCTCGCTTATTTTCTCCAATTTTCCCAAAGGAATAAATAAAAGCCTAAAATCCTAGGTTGTCAAAACCGGACCGGCCGGTCGAACTGGGAACCGGACCTGCATCCGGTCCGGTTGGTGCGGAAAACCATTCCGCGAGGGAACTGGGATAAAACCGGGATAAAAACGGATAAAACCGGTGACCCGGCTGGTCCGTCTGGTCCGGTCGGTTTGGAGGTCTATATTTTTTTTTCTTTTTCTTTTTCAGTATTTTTTAAAAAATAAAAACATCAAAAAAGCCAAAATTAGAAACTAACCGGAAAAAAGGAAAGAAAAATATGATTTTAATAAAGATATTACAAGGCTATGACTTTTCCATTTATCATGATATGAATATTTACCAAGTAATTGCCAACATATATGTTCTTAGTTTGGCAACAAAGGAATTACATATAATTACAAAATAATAACAAGTGATATTGCAATTATTACAAATGATATTCTATTGATTGATAATAATAGTGTGAGATATTTAAAATATTTGTGATTAATGTTTGCTAAGATATTGCTTTTTTATTTAATAGTATAAAATTTTGAAGATTATACAATTTTTTTTTTAAGAAGCAAAATTAACTCATCCAAATTGAAATATTATCTTTACAAAAAAAAAAAAGGAATATTATGCAGTTTTTTTATTTAATATGTTTTATATATTATAACTAGTTTTGAGACCCGTACATTCGTACGGGTCTATTGACTTTTATTTATAAATCATTTTTAAATTATAAATAACGTCATTTTGTTATTTTTTGTAAAATATATTAAATTACGTCATTTTTTATTAAAGTAATTGTCCCGATTATGATTTTTGTGTAATAAATTATTAATAATAAATATTTACTATTCAATTTCTTTTTTTATTAAAACAATTGTTTCGTTTATGATTAATTTTTTTATTAAAGCAATTATCCCGTGTATGATTAATTTTTTTTATTAAAGCAATTATCCCGTGTATGATTAAATTTTTTTTATTAAAGCAATTGTCCCGTGTATGATTAATTTTTTTTATTAAAGCAATTGTCCCGTGTATGATTATTTTTTTTACTAAAGCAATTGTCCCGTGTATGTTTAAATTTTTTTTATTAAAGTAATTGTCCCGTGTATGATTAAAAAAATTTATTAAAGCAATTGTCTCGTGTATGATTAAAGTTTTTTTTTACAAAATTATTGATCAACATTTGTCCCGTGATGTTTTATATATTCATCAATAATGTACTTCTTATGTATTTTTTATATAAGAGTAAACAAAAATATAGTAGATTTTTTTTTATAATAAAAATAGAGTAGAATTTAACTATTATTTAATAATATATTAAATTAAAAAATATAATTTTTTTTACAAAATAGAAAATTTGAAATATTTTTAAGAATTGATGAGGATAAATTAGAATTTTTAGTAGTAATACCTTTTAATATATTGGGTCTGTTTGAATTTGGCTTATTTTTAAGATTATGAAAATATTTTATGGTCACAATTTATAAATAAACTTTTATGTTAATTCATAAGTTTTCACTAACAAAAATTATATCTTTATAAATTGTTTTCATGAACTACCTTAAAAAATTTATAATAATACATAAAAACTTATTTATTTATATAAGTTATTTCGCATAAACTCATAAATAAGTCAATCCAAACGGGTCGATTGTGTTTTTGTTTTTATTTTTCTGTTCTTTTATTTTTAAGCTCATAAATAAGTATCTTCTTTTATTAGGTTATTCTATTTTTATTTTTTTATATATAATTTTTTATATGTTAGATTGAGTTACTATTTTTTCATTAAAAAAAATTACTATTTTTGAAGCGTATCTTTTATAGTGATTTTTGTTCATATTTTTATGTGTAAAATTATTTTAATTAAATTTTTATGGGAAGATTTATTTGATGCTTATCTTCTTTATTTTCTATTTTTTTTTTTGTTTTTGGTTGTTGTTTAGATATGTGGTTTCTAATGCTATTTTTATGGGAAGATTTCTTTTATGCTTATCTTTCTTTCCTTTTTTTTTTTTGTATTTTTTTATTAATTTAGAGTTAAAATTACATTTAAGGGCGTAAAACTTGAAACACCGTTAAAAGTAATAAGGATAAATTTGGATTTTTAATAGTAGTTTCTTTTAATATATTGTAAATAAGTATCTTCTTTTATTAGGTTATTCTATTTTTATTTTTTATATATAATTTTTTATATGTTAGATTGAGTTACTATTTTTTCATTAAAAAAAAATTACTATTTTTGAAGCGTATCTTTTATAGTGATTTTTGTTCATATTTTTATGTGTAAATTTATTTTAATTAAATTTTTATGGGAAGATTTATTTGATGCTTATCTTCTTTATTTTCTATTTTTTTTTTTGTTTTTTTTTTTTGTTTAGATATGTGGTTTCTGATGCTATTTTTATGGGAAGATTTCTTTAATGCTTATCTTTCTTTCCTTTTTTTTTTGTATTTTTTTTATTAATTTAGAGTTAAAATTACATTTAAGGGCGTAAAACTTGAAACACCGTTAAAAGTAATAAGGATAAATTTGGATTTTTAATAGTAGTTTCTTTTAATATATTGTAAGTAGAAAAATATATATTTAATTAAAAACGGTCTGACCCCAGCCCGACCCTGATCCGACCATTGAACCTTGAATCGGTAAACTTACATGTTCTATGACGGCATAAGTTATGGTGCATAAGCCATGTTTATGCACCGTGCATAAATACCAAAAATTGCTTAGCACACCCCCCAGATTGCTTAGCACACCCCCCAAATTACTTAGCACATCCCCCCAGATTTTTAGGGGGTGCGTTAGAAATTTGGGGGGTGCGCTAGAAATCTGGGGGTGCGCTAAGTAATTTGGGGGTGTGCTAAGTAATCTGGGGGGTGCATTAAGTAATTTTTATTATTTATGTACGGTGCATAAAGAAAAAGCTTATGCACTATAACCACTCCCTTCTATGACCAGTCCGGTTGTGAAAACCTTGTTAAAATCTCACTCTTTTATCCAAAAAAATAATAATAAAATCGTAAAACCTCAATTTCTTCCAAAACATCCAAGTTCCAGCGTCCAACCTCACTCTCTCATCATCGACGTCCCAGTGGCTCCGTTGAAGCTCATCATTGGCCTCTTCTCCGAAGGTCTCTCTCTTTCTCTCTGTGTGTATTAAAGCTTTGTTCTTTTTATTTTTTTGATATTTTGATTATGATGATTTAGGGTTCTGATTTCTTCTGTTCTTCTCTTCTGTTTCTCTTTGTATTAGATTTAAGGTTTTTGTTCTTATTGTCTATGTGTTAGGGGGCGTTTGTTTCGGAGATTATAAGCTTATTCCTGGGAATCTAGGATGGGAATAAAAAAATCCTGTGATTGTTTTAAGAAAATAAATAATTATTCCCAGGAATTTACCAATACCAGGAACTTTTTATTTCCATGAATACATGAATTTGATTCCCCCCTTTTATAAGCTTGGGAACTTCTCATTCCTATCGGTTTTTTAGCATAACCGCATGCCTCACCACTACTTAGTGGGCGGTTACTTTTTCATTCTAAAGTATATCCCATGCATAGCATTTATTTGATTTTATTTTTTAATTAATTTTGAAAATTAAAAATGAAAAGTTCCTGTGAATTTAAAATGATAACCAAACACAATTTTTCATAAATGCCAGGGAATAAAGTTCCTGCCATAATATTCCTGGGAACAACTTTCCCGGGAAGTAATTTAGAATCCAGCAAACAAATGCTCCTTACACTCTCTTTTTCGTTTCCATCAGATTTAGGGTTTTTGTTTTCCCGTGTCTTTCATCATGATGATTTAGGTTTTATGTTTCTATCAATTTTCAGTCCATTTAGAGTTTGGTGTTTCTATCAATTGTATGTTAAATGCTTGTTGGCTGTTTGTGTTTCTGATTGATCAGTAGCTCAATATGTTTTATGGAGAAACCATAATTTACTAAGCCCCGTTTGGCCCGACTTATTTTTTATTTTTTATTTTAGCTTAAATGAAATAGAGAAGTATAAAATTATATTTGACACTATTTCTCCTTAAAAGTATTAGAGAAATAAAGTAAAGAAGTAAAAAATAAAGAAAAGTGAAGTCAAACACAATTTTTTCCTTCTTTACTATTTTTAAGGAGAAGAAAAAAAGGAGAAAATAAGCCGGGCCAAACGGGACCTTAGTCTAGGACAAATGGGGGAAAACAATTACGGCCTCACTTTCAAATGGGGGAAGCTAGCTAGTATTTGGAAACAAGACTCAACAGCCTCTGCTGCATTATTTTTGTGCCATGGATTTCACTTCTATCATTTTTTTTTTTACTGCCTTTTATCATTTGAAAACTTGAACCAATTAATGTGGAATTTGCTATGGTTATATAACGAAGGCAAAATTACACATTTGGTCCTTTATTTTATTTTTTTTTGTAATATTTTGATCTTTTATCTTTTATTTGTAACACCTTGGTCCTTTATCTTATATATTTGTAACATTTTAGTCCTTTATCTTTTATTTGTAACATTTTAGTCTTTTATCTTTTATAACATTCACATATAAACTTTTTTTTTTTTCATATTTTTTTTATTAAAAAAATGTTGAATTTTATTTGTTAAGATATTTTTTTATTAAAATTAAATAAAACTCATGATTTTGATGAATATGTTCATCATCTTTATCAATTCTTTTATATTTTTATGTTCTTTAAAGGATCAAAATGTTACAAATAAAAGATAAAGGACCAGAATGTTACAAAAAGATAAGATAAATGACTAAATTGTTACAAATGAAAGATAAAGAACTAAAGTGTTAAAAAAAATAAGATAAAGGACCAAACGTATAATTTTGCCTATAATGAACTAATGAGAAGTTGATGGGTCAGCGATATGAAGATATTTTCACTGTGCAACAAGGTATGTGGGTATAACTAGATAATCATTTTAATATTCACTTATTATGTCATTAACTCATTATTTATATTCTTCTTATGTACTTCCTCCGTCCCATTTTAAATGACCTTTTTTTGACTTAGTGTACTATTCATTTGACCTGCTTTGACCTTATTTTTCTACTAATATATACATGCAAATATTAGCATATGAGATGTTGTTTGATTTGTCTCAACGAGTACTTTTAAAATATACAACTTTTACAATTTTTAATAATAGATAATTATAGATATTAACAATTAAAGTTGTGCATTGGCAAACGTGTCAGTGGTCAAACAGGTCATTTATTTTGGGACAGAGGGAGTAGAACTTATTCTCTGGGACATGGTTCAGGCAAAGGTACAAGGTGCTAATGTAGTTTAGGTAGTCTATCCTTATTGTTTATCATGGTGAGGTTTAAAAAATTCTGATTTATGAGCTTTATGATTATAGTCAAGGAGACATTCTTACATAGGCACAATGATATAGACACAACATTTAGGCACACACACATCAATCAAAAAAATTAAAATGAAAATAAAATAGTCACATCAAATAATACAATTTTAATCTTTTTCTCTTTAATTTTTCTTACTTTATGTGTGTGTGCCTAACACCTCAAATTTGTAGCCGTGCCTAAGTAAGTATTTTCCATAGTCAAGTATCTATGATTTACCTTCAATATAGTTATTTCTATTTTATTTGATTAGAGGCCAAAATTTGGTGGTGGTGTATATGACGGTGATGATTACGTTCAATTGGAAGCATTAAAGCTTGCTTTGGAATTGGGAGTTTTATAGAATTGGTCATGGTTTTAGTGGGGGTTCGCCTTCAATTTCTATTGTGGTGGTATTGTTGGATAAAATTGCTGCTATGGAGGCCAAGATTGAAGCATTAACAGTTGAACTTCAGTAAAAGAATCTAGAACAAGAGACGTTAAAGCAAACGATGAGCATTGGGAGCAGATTTGATGAAAATGATGAGATGGATGCTAATGAAAATGATGTGATAGGTGATGACGTTTAGTTTTAATTACTTTTCATGATGTATTTTTGCGTGTTGGATAACGTTAACGTCAAGTTTGATATTATTATGTAGTGTCAGTGGTGCATTTGATTGTAAGAAATAAGAATGACATACATTTTTATGTTAAATTGCAAATTTGGTGTCAATTAAAATTTAATTCTCACATTCTATAATCATATGAATTACATATAGTAAATGAAAATTAATATTTAAAAAATTCGATAAGCATTTAATTGCTAGATAGACAAAAAAATAATATAACCTATTAGAGACGGAAAAGGTGTTTTGTCTCCATGGAGACAAAATTCTATGTTTAGAGACGGAATTTTAGAGACAGAATTATTTGAATTTATAGACGGACAATTTTGTCTCCAATAGAGACGGATTTATTGTGTTTTGAATTCAACATTTAGAGACGGATTTTTATTTATTAATTAGTGACAGATAAATTCCGTCTCTAATAAGAGATGGAATAAAAAATCCGTCTTTGATAGTTTAGAGACGATGAAATTAACGACAGAATCAAATCTGTCTCTAATTCTGTCTCTAACATGCTTAGTGACGGAATATTTACATTTTAGTGACAGATTTCGCCAGTCGGTATTTAAGATTTTCTACTAGCTATAGCTTCAACTATGTCGGCTTCTTCATAATTATCTACGCCCCAATATTGTTGCTGTCATAAACAAATTTTGACCAAGTTGTTTCTCTTTTTCATCCGTTCACTTATCAAATTGATGCAACTGCAAGAGGCCACACCACTAGTTCATCTCTTTTCGATCTACATGTTTGAGGGTGTTCTATCACCACTCGCATCTCCTTTTCTAATCACTTTCATCTAGTAGGACCTTGTTTTGAACTAAATTGGCAAAAACATTGTTCTCAATTATTAAAACTAGCCGTCAAACAGGCACGTTCCGTGCCCGTTTGTGTGATTCGTCTTTTCTATTCTACAGAGGTATATAAATTGTAAAACTAAATTTGTATCATTTTTATATATAGTAATAGATAAACTATGAAACAAAAATTTTATCTCCAAATAGCTATTAAATACTGTTAATCTTGATGTCTCAAAACATGCCAAACGATTAGATTTTTGTAAAATTTAATATAGATGATCTTTAGGATATAAACTTTCAATCCAACAAGGGATTTTGTAAAAAAATTATTCCTTAAATCGTTATTCAACAGTGTAACTTGATCCCTCCTCTATAAATATTCATATAATTATGTTAGTTTTTATAAATAATTAGCATCAATCACATTTTTAAGTTAAATTGTCATAACTATACATAAAAGAAAATCTTTTACATTGTAATGTTTTTGATCCAGAAAGATAAACACAAATTAATATAACCTTAATGGTGGATTCTAGGATGAGGACTCTATTAAGTCCCTCACCGGTGAAACACTCAATTTCACCATTAGATTAAATAAGACTATTGGATGCAATAATTCATCACCACACCTGATCTAAATACTTCCTTTCTCCCTCAATAAATCTTTCTCTCTCCGTGTCTTCCTTTTTTTTTTTTTTTTTCTCTTGCCTGTTCTTTCTCCATCCACAGCCTGCAAACAATTAGTAATTTTGGGAAATTGCCCAAAAAGAATGAATGTCAATATTGCACTATTACAGTTAAGTGACAAATAAAAGAAGACTCTCTTTCTTCTCCATTCCACCATTGTTTCCCTATTCTTGAAGATATGCAAGAGCCCTCAATAATTTTCACCATTTAAACACTTTGTGAATAAAATCGATGATAACGAATGAAACAAATTCACCCTATTATAACTTCAAATTTTCTAGATACGTGGTTGATGTGTTTTTCTCTTATGGATTTTTTTTTATTTTTCTGGGTTGAATTTTTAAAAAAAAATACGTTTCTCTATTCTCAAGCCTATCATGGTTTGCAGTTTATTGTATATTTTTGTTACAGTTCATTTATTTTCAAAAAAATTTGCTGTAAAAAAATGGTCTTCTATAAAGTTCAAATGTTCAATTGAATTGGAGATTGGAGAGGAGAGAACCGAAAAGGGAAGAAACAACAAGAGGGAAAAAAGAAGTGCAAGCTAGGCGGCAAAGAGAGAAAGTACATGGATCCGGTGTGGTGATGATTTATTGTATCAAATAGGTTTATTTAATCTAACGGTAAAATTAAGTGTTACACCGGTGAGGGACTTAATAGAGCCCTCACCCTAGAATTCACCATATATAAAATGTCATAAATTATCTTTGTCAAGATAAAAAATGAAAAAATTATAAATTATCTTGTTTTAATAAAAAGAAAAACAAAAAATTAACACCCAAACAAGCCACACGCAAGTAGCGAAGCACAAAATATAGAATCCCAATTTTCGCTTTATTGTTATTTTGATAATATTTAATTAATCAATTATATAATGTGTTTTATGCATGTGATTAAGTGTTTTAATTACTAGAGTTTCTTTATTTGGTCTTGGTGAGTATTTCACTTGGAATTTGTGAATTAACAACTTGACATCTTGATCCATGATGTAACACCCTCAAACTCTCATATTGATTTTATTTATAAACCCTCAAATTCTACTTGTAAACCAAGTCTTAATTTGAAATTACTAAAAGAGATCAACATAATTCAATAATCTTAAACGAAATAACAATAACGGAAATTTAAATAAGAGTTCCCAAAATAGGCTTCCTATCAAAGTGACTCAATTTATTGAAAGCAGGAAAAGAAGACAGCGTTCTAATGTCATCCATGATACTCAGTGGCTAAGACTCATCTGTTACCTGAAAATCTACGATTTCACATCGTAGGGTCAAACCAAAAAGGGAAATAAAAGAGTGAGTAGCAAAATTTAATTAAGAATGCTAAACAATAATAACAAAAGATATAGTAGAAGTGGAAAATCCTATTTTATTTTATTTTTTGGTGCAAGGAATTCCATTTTATTTTATATTTGGTAAAAGTGGAAAATCCTTATTTTGATTCTAGTTTATCTATTTTTAGCATTCCTCTAGGTTATATTTTTCGGCAAGACTGCTAAAAATATATGTATCTCATTTTTTTCAACACCCACTTAAGTCCAACTATTTTGATTTCTCTTTCTCTACTATTTTACTACTTATACCCCCATCACCCATATTTACTTACAACGCACCTCTCACCTATTACCATCCTTCAATTATTTAATGTCCAACCATGCCAAAATAACTAAATTTTTAGATAAATACTAACCAAATAATTAAAATTAACAAAATCCTAATAAAATAAATAGTTTTAAATTTCGGGGAGTTACACAAGAGGTATGCATATATATATATAGCTGGAGGTGTTAAATGGTCAAAGATTTTAAATGAAGCTATATTAATATTATTATTGGAATCATTCCTAAACTCATAAATTTGACTGCATTTATTGTTAATTCATGCACATATTATGCTAATTGCTAACATTTGATTTTGAAATTATCATTTCAGAGAACTGTATATAATTTGATAGAGCTAGAGGAATAGCTAAGAGTTGCTTCTCAGCATGATGAGGAGAGGAATATGCATAAATTTTTAGTTTTTTTTGCTTTCGCACCGGTTCCGACCCACCAAAGGTAAGCGACTAATCCGGCTCGTGCGTAGAGGCATGCGCACTGGCCAAGTGTTGTTCCCCCTGGGAATCGAACCCGGTATTCCCCGTGCACGTCCTTTGAAGGAGCTCCTTGCCATTGGAGCCCAAACAACTTGGTTGGAATATGCATAAATTTTGGTGAAACTAGAAGAATATACAAAATCTAATACTATTTAATATTGATGAGGGAGGATCACCTGTTTTGGAACACTTTTCATTATAGAAAAAATCAAGTTATATAGGTTTTAAAATGTTCCATGATTGTTTCATTCTTCATGAATTTGAAGTAAAGTGAGAAAGTGTGAAGATGAGGCAGAAGAAGAGCTTAGAGTGTGCATATGACAAATCCTAGTGCAAAATAGGATGTTTTAATTTACCAATGCAGACATGTTTCGGGCATCGTCGATCCAATTCTCTCTACCCGGACTGGCTCATTCCAACCCAATCGAAACCAAATTTTTCAACACGCTAACCCGTGGCCCGTCATAAACCGCCCAAATCTTTATTTTGTTTTTCGGGTTTTGTGGGTTGGAACGGGTTTCGTTTTTTTTGTCCACCCCTACATATATTTGTCTCTTATATTTGAATTGTATTTTTTTAAAAAAATATTTACATATATATATTTTAAAAATGTTGCCTATAAGCATTGGGGAGATTTTGTAATTGTTACCATTGTTTTACTTTTTGGCAACACTTATTAGATGTTGCAGATGTGCCAACAAATACAAAACATCCCCCCCCCCCCTTTTCCCATAGTTTAGGCAACTCTTAGTTAAACTTCATGGACTGGAAAACCAATAAAGAAAGGGCTACATGATCCGATGGGTCGGTCTGACTAATTTTCAGAATTTTTTATATTAAAAAATAGATTTAATGGACAATAAAACTATATATATATATATATATATATATATATATATATATATATAACAAACAAATTAGTATCTATAATTTTAATTTTAAAACTACATATCCTATATTTGTTTATGTATAACACACAAATTAGTCCTAACTAGTATGTTAGCCCGTGCCGTGCACGGGATTATTTTCTTTTTTAATATTATTTTTATGTTTATTTTGATATATTATTTGATTAATTTGGTTTGAAATTCTTAAGTAAAATTGAGATAGGTTTTGCATGATATAGATTTAACGATGTTACAGAATAAAGTGAGATTAAGAGTATTACTTCGCTTCCCATTTTACACTATTATGAGATAGATTCTTTATCTCATCTTCATCCCCAAAACTATATAGTGATCCTATAAATATAAAATAATTATAAACTTCATTATCAAAGGAAAATATGTTTTGATTTTTCATGGCTTTAAGATTTTTTGTGACCGTACCCATAAAATTAAAATATACGATAATTTTATTTTATCATCTCGAACCCACTCTTTATAAAAAATTTACATTAGGTTCATTGTCAAACACGGGATAATTTTTATTTTTTTCAATAATATTTATTTTCAAATGTTATTTTTTCTTTTGTAGGTTGTCTGTGTCTTTTTTTTATTTTATATTATTTAGAAGGTTATATATGTTTTGCAATTGTCTATGAGATTGATTTCTTTTAGTTATTTGAGTATGAAAATACGATATATCTTTAACACATGACTCTGTAGGACTTCATCAACAAAAAATAAGTAAATTTTATACTATTTTATAAATGAATATTAACATATTTTGACCATGTTTCTATTCTCAAATTTTTCTTTTCACCGTACCACAAAGAAGCAATTTTCATGCTGAGCGTCAAATGGGAAAACTTATGTGCGAATCTCTCCATTCACATTAATAAATTAAGGTTCTTAAAAAAGTTCGAACGAAGGTTATGGAAAGTTTAAAATAGCATAAATTATAAAAAATCAAAATTATATTAATTTATTTTAGATTTTGCATAGATTTCACAAGCCATATGTAATCTAATGAAAGTGCGATGGACACATAATATGGAAAAATCCCCTTAGTCGAAATTCAAATTTTAATTAGTCAATGTGTAATAGTGGGGTGGGAAGTGTTATTTGTTTGCTATTATATACCACAGAGAGATTCTCTCTCTCCTGTCTCCGTCGCAGGATTCTATATGGGCTTCATCAACAATAAAATAGTTTCTAATTCTACATTATTTTTTTAATGAATATCAATAAAATTCTCGTGTCAAGTTATCATTATCTTCTACATACACTTTTCAACATGGGTGATCACTTTTTATCGTGCTAAATAAAATTTTGAATAAATGATCCACGTGATAATAGTAAATATGAAAATATGGATAACCCCCGCAATTGGAATTTAAAATTTAATTAGTCAATGTGTATCTTTAATAGTCGGGTGGAAAATGCTATCTGTTTTCTATTCAACACCACTAAGAGATTTTCTCTCTCTCTCTCTCTCTCTCTCTCTCACTCTCTCTCTCTCTATTTCTATCTCTCTTCCGTCTCCATTACATGATTCTATAGAGGATTCATCAACAAAAAATAGCTGTCAATATTCTATATTTTTTTAATGAATATCAATTAAATTTTCGTGCTTAGTTCTCAGTATGATCTACAAACACTTCATCATGGGGATCACGTTTCTTCGTGCTAGATAAAATTTTGGATAAGTTTTCCCCATGATAAAATATGAAATATGAAAATAAGGATAATTCTTGCAGTTGAAATTCAAATTTTAATTCGTCAATGTGTATTTTTAGTAGTGGGGTGGGAAATGTTACTCGTTTCCTATTATATACCACTGAGAGATTCTCTCTCTCCCGTCTCCATCGCAGGATTCTATAGGGGCTCCATTAACAATAAAATAGTTGCTAATTCTATATTATTTTTTTAATGAATATCAATAAAATTCTCATGTTAATATTGAATTAGCAACTATTTTTTTTAATGAATATCAATAAATTTTTTTTTTAATGAATATCAATAAAATTCTCACAATAAAAAGTGATCCCCATAATGAAAAGTGTATGTAGAAGATAATTGCTAATTATATTTAGTTGCTAATTCAATATTATTTCGATAAAAAGTTATCACTATCTTCTACATACACTTTTCATTATAGGGATCACTTTTTATCGTGCTAAATAAAATTTTGAATAAATGATCCCTGTGAAAAAATATTAAATATGAAAATATGGATAACCCCCGCAGTCGGAATTCAAAAATTAATTAGTCAATGTATATTTTTAATAGTCGGGTGGAAAGTGCTCACCGTTTTCTATTCTACACCACTAAGATTTTTTTTTCTCTCTCTCTCTCTCCCTCTCTCTCTATTTCTATCTCTCTTCCGTCTCCATTACATGATTCTATAGAGGCTTCATCAACAAAAAATAATTGTTAATTCTATATTTTTTTAATGAATATCAACTAAATTTTCGTGCTTAGTTCTCACAATGATCTACATACACTTTTCATCATGGGGATCACGTTTCTTCGTGTTAGATAAAATTTTGAATAATTTTTAACAATGATAAAATATGAAATATGAAAATAAGGATAATTCTCGCAGTTGGAATTCAAATTTTAACTCGTCAATGTGTATTTTTAATATTGGGTGGGAAATACTTGCCGTTTCTCATTCTCCAACACCGACAGTTCTCTCTCTCAAAATCTTCTATTTTGTTTTTGTCTCTAGTGAATATAATTTTTTCTTTTGAATTAAAAAAAATGTTTTTACTTAAAAAAAAAAAGGTTTACAGATATGTCATAAGCTATTTTTTGAGTTCAAGACTTTAATTCTTCGAGTGATCTTATCCATGAAAAAAATAGTGTACTTTCTTATTTTAATTTGTTTCATAGTAATCTAAATATAAGTGTTCCTTCATTTTACAAAATTAAAATAATAAAAATTTACCAAGATAGTGTCGAACAAGTGGTAGATATTTGGGCCCCTTAACCATTTGGTCTTGAGATAGCTCATGGCCGTTGCATATGGAGAACTATTTCTTAGGAGAAGTCAATCTCGTAAATAGATCTCAGTTAAATCGAGGGGATTAATCTCTGCAGTTGCGCACAGATGATACCCCTGGTTTACCCAAAAAAAAATGTGTGTGTGTATATATATATAATATTTGAGAGTTTCTATAAAAAAAAATATAACATTTGTGAGAGTTTCTAAAAAAAAAATTAGAGTTTTAAAAAAAAAAATATTTGAAAAAGTTTCTACCAAAAGAAAACAAAAAAATATAATATTTGGAAGAGTTTTTACAAAAAAAAATTTTATAAAAATTCAATTATTGTTGTTAATGGGATTCGAACAACATACTTTTGTTAGTAATTATAAGGTAATTTTCTCTACAAAAAGAAAGATAATTTTCCATAAAATATTATAAAAATTCAATTATTGTTGTCAGTGGGATTCGAACAACATATCTTAACTAAAAACTTTGAATGACACCTAAGCAAGAGAAACTTTAATTGAATGCCACATAAGCAATTATTAATGAGAATGCACGAGAAAGCTCCGTGGGAATCTCGTAATGTATATAATAGAGATAGAGAATAGAGATAGAGATAGAGATTTTCTCCTTATTCTTTTATATTTATGGGTTGATCAGGTTGTTTGTTATTTTTTATGAATCTATTACTATATATAAAAATGATACAAATTTTTGGGATGACTTTTTTATTATTCATATTTACCCTTAAAAAATAACTTCCACATAAAAATAGATTTTCAGTTTTTTTATAGTAAAAAAATATATTGTTTTTTTTTTAATAACTAGCCACAACAAAAAAAGAAGGTTACGTAGTTATCAATTAACTAAGTCCAATAAAAAAGGAGATTAAATAGTTATTTATATTTGGACAATAGAGAATATTGATCACAAAAACAAAAAAAAAAAATATCGGTCACACAAACACGTGCCCGTTTGGCGGCTAGTAAAGATAATCATAAACAAATTTTATTTAATAATTATCTATAAAAAAATATCATTTTTTGTTATTTTTCTAAAGATTCTATCTTAACTGAAACACCTTATTTTTTTGTAAAACTATATATTAACCAAAAAATATTTTTCTATCTTATCCCTTCTTAATTAATTTACTACTAGAATTTACTAAAATTCTACTGTAGTATTTAATTTAACCACTGTTTTTCATTAATTCGCTAAATTCTTTATATCCCATAGTTTTCTTCTCAAGTTCAATACCGTTACCCAGTAATTACTTCAATTATCATAAAAACACATCAAAACTAATTAAATAATAATGAAATAACTATTTCTATAATTTTGGGTATTACACTAAATAACCCCAATACAACAAACATGAAATACAAACAAGGGGAAAAGCTATCACAAAAACAAGAGTTGTAAATAAATGAAATCTCATGTTTAAGTCTTGAATCAATTCATTGTTGAACTTTTTAATATTTGTAGCAGAAATCAAAACATGTTGGAAGAGGCTAAATTAAGATAGAAAGATGAATTTTATTAAAGCCTACTAAAACATAAGGGCGGCATGTTATGGAGGTAAAAATACGTGAAGAAGATTAGGCCAAATAAAACTATTTTTAGAATTTTTTAAATTTAACTTTTAATTCTTTAAAGGGCCGAAGCAAAAGCATGTATCCATCGTTTACGGCTAGGACTACGTACTGGGGTCTCTAATCCCATTTGCTCTCCTAGTTTTCGTCTCTCAGTGTCAGTGTCGGCCCAGCAGAGTGCTTTTGCCTTGGGTGTTCCTTCCGATCTCTACGCATTTCATCGCTCCACCGGAAATTCCCTCTACCCCTACCGTACTCTAGCTTGGTAGTTTCCACCACCAGCCCTTGACGAACCATGAAAAAGATATGTCTGGGGGGCTATCCCGATAAGGCCAGATCATTCTTTTTTGAAGCCTGACCCATGTAAAAATATAAAGCTAATGGGCTGGTCTGATAGCCCGACCCTTTTTTACACCCCTACCTTAAACAATAGGCAACACTCGCATAAAAGAGACATGAAAAATGTCCCCTATTCTTTTAGGAAACATTTTTTATGGTTCTGGCAACATTTTTGAATTATTGTCAGAGGCAATAAATGTTGTAGTGAGGTTTGTGGAATTAGAAAAGCAAAGAGCAATTTTATTTAGTGGGTGATCGCAATAACTAAAGAATAACGCATGGAATATTTTAGTAGGGTGTTTGTGTATTAATTCTTTTGGATCTAACAATGATATAATATTTGGAACTTATAACTATTCTCTTACGTACACAAAAACCTTTACGACACCTCATTTTTTGACCATATTTGCCGAAGTTGGAGATGGCAGCGACTGGACAATCACGATCAGTTTTACATGGTTTAGCACCTGTAATGTAAAAAGAAATAAAATGTTGTTAAAATGAGATAAATATTGCATATAAGAAGTAAAGAAGGAAATTTGAAAGGATATAAAATGGTTTACCACCTTGACTGGAATGACTTGAATCAATAAATAGGAAAAGGAGGATTATCATAATATTAACAAACTTAACAATTTTATCCATATTTTCCTTGGCATCTAAATAAAATTATTTTGATCAGTTTTTGATTTATAAACCTCATGTTTTCCTTACATCAATTAAATAATTTTTAGTACTTACAAAGTTATAAAAGGACTTTTAATTTTTATATAATTATTAGATGTCTCTTAAGCACAAAAATATGTTAATTTGCTCCTTTAACACCTTTTGTAATGGGGTAAAGTAAAAATTAACAAAATGAAGATAATTCATTCATAAATTCTTAATATATTTTCATTATTGTATAACCTTTCATGATAGAAAAGGACAATCACAAAATAAAAATTATATTGTTTGTGACACCCTAAACCGCATAGTTGAATGTGCATGATCATGAAACACAACAAAGTGGAGGGGGATGGGGGTGTTGTTGAAATGTGTTGTTTGATTTTAAAAAAATTTCAATTTCTTTTTTAAAACAAATTAAAAAAGGGTTGTTTATCAAAAGTTTTAACTGAATTTAACATATTGATGATAAACCACAAGTAAAATAGTAGTTTTATTTTGTCTTATCATGAAGTTAAAAATGGAAATAGTTTTAAATTATGAAGTTTTGGAAAAATATAACTCGGTAGAAGCATGAGGGCAAGAGAAAATCTAAAGACGAAAGCAAAGTGATGATTTTTAACCTCTCAAACAATCTTTCCCTCCATATATCTCTCTCCACACACACACACACACACATATATATATATAGGATAATGCTAGATGTCACAAAATTAGTTATCCCGAAATCATTCCATTGGCCATTGACCCATGTTTTCCGCTAAATGGCTATTGAAAACTGGCGCATGTATTGTGAAAACAACTCTGAAATAGCAACACGTCATCTCGTGAATTTTCACGATTCTTTTTCTCGAGATATATAGCAGTGCCCATATATATATATATATATATGGATTTAATGGACATGCACAGTCGTTGCAAAACAGTTTTACATAGATATCCAATAAAAATTCACCAATTTGCCACATCACCCCACTCATGTATGGTTATTTTGAAATTATTTATATGACATGAATGAATGATTGTTTCTTATTGGATGTCGGTGTAAAACAATTTTACACTGCCGTTGTATGCCCATTAAACTATATATATATATATATATATATATATATATATATATATATATATATATATATATATATATATATCAAAATATTCATGTTTATTGAAATCGTCATTATCATCTGATTTTGAAATTGTTTTAGAGAACTATATAAACTTTGGTGGAACTTGAAGAATATACAAAATTTAATACTATTTAATATTGATGAGGGAGGATCAACCCCTTTGTAACACCTTTCATTTTGGAGAAACTTGTGTCTATAAATTATTGTCATTATTGTTGTAGTGTCTCCAAGGTTCATATAAAGCCCATCTATACCCCAAAGGGAAAACGACCTTTATTGGGGTTGAAAGTTGAAACGGTGGGTGTGATATGGATCTCAACTTATCGCCTCAACTGGCGGCGAAAGCTACATGTTTAAGAAGCATATTTGGATGTGACTGGAAGGTGGTGGAGGTGGATGAGTGAGGCGGTTTGAAGAGAGAAGGCAGAAAGTTTCAAGGGTCACTATAACATTTTAGTCCTATTTTTTGTGCAGCAAAAAAACCGTTCTCGTATGCAACGACCAAAAACCGTTGTCTTACGATACAATCAGAACGGTTTTTTATTGCATCTTTTTGGCAACGACAGAAACCGTTTTGATATAAAAATTTCACATTATCGTTATACAATTACACAAGTACAAATCTAAACTACATAGAAATAGAAACTAGTTTTCTTCCATTCTACAAATCACCAAACCCCAGAAGCTCAAAATCCCTAAATTTCTTATCATTCTCAGTTGATAAATCCCAAATGACTCACGAACCCTTCGAAACTCACTAATCCCTCCTCGATTGGTTTCGTTCCCAAACTAATAAGAGTGTTAAGAGTGTGTTCATGATATTAATGAACTGCCATAATGCAAGACCCTGATGAATGAATCTTATTTGACTCTTTAAACGGTAGTATGGAACCTGTAGTGAATCTTCAATATTCTTTTAAAGTATCACCGTATAATGATCATTTTTATAACTTCAATATTCTTTTTTCTGCTTTTTTTAATATTCTAGTTAGTATGTTTATCTCTTTGACTCTGCAGGGTGATATAAATGATCATGAATCTATTGTTAAGGCAATTAAGTAAGTTGATATTGTGATATGTGCTGCTGGTAGACTACTAATTGAGGACCAGGTCAAGATTATAAAAGCAATTAATTAAGAAGCTGGAAATATTAAGATCAGCAAATATTTCCCTTTTAAATAATCTGTTCAAAATTTAACCCTATCTTTCTTAGTTTCTACAAAACACATGGTTACTGCAGAGTATTAATAAATATCATTAAGTAATTATATTAATAGTTATCATTCCCGCATTGTTCCACTGTGCAGCAAGGAAATCCACAACATCCATATTTTGATTGTAATTGTGACATTTGTATATTTTAAGGTAAGCAAGGTTTTTGCAGTTATGTGGAGGGCTACCAGAGAGTTCTTCTCAATTGTTTTTGCATTGCAATTTCGTGATCGACATTTGGTATGCGGTGTTTAGATGGTTGGGTCTGGTCCTCATCATTCCACCAAACTTATTCTTCCTATTTAGTTTTGTGGTAATGTCTTGTGTTGGTAAAAAAATCCGTAGTGTTTTGAAGCTAGTTTGGCATGTGGTGCTTTGGTATATTGGAAGGTGATGAATGATCGCATTTTAAGGATAAGGTGTTGTGGATGTTTTTGCTTCTTGCTTCTATTTTATACCTTGTTAGTGTATTAATTAATTTGGTTTCATAGGTGTATAAAAGTCCCTCTAGTTTTTGGTTTTCATCCCGGTTGTTGTGGTGTTTTGTCTTTGAATTGGTTTTGGTTTAATTAGGTAATTGTCCCCAAGCTATTGTCCTTTATTAGTTAACAGTGTGAGAGGTCATACAATCTTACTTGGATGTTCAAGATTAAATTTAAGAAAAGTTGGTCATGATTATTCTCTATAGGATTGAATGGTAAGAATTTGTTCCATTCCACCTCACATGTTGGCTATAAAATGGGATTCAATTCTTGAATTAAAGGTTGGTAATGTTTAAGCAATCATAAACAAGGGAAGTTACTTGACCTAACACTTCATCTTATCTTATGGACATGTGTCAAAAGACTCTATGTCATCCGGCCCTTCGCTATATCCATCTATATTTTGGAAAAGAAATTTAGAAGGGCAAAAGCATTAGTGTCACATGTAACACCCAATTATACTCCCTTTATTTTATTTGTAAAAACATTATTATTTTAAAAAAACAATTGAGTGCTACACTCTCAATACATCCGATAAAAAAAATTATTGCGGAAGTCGAATTAAATCATCAAGTGAGAACTTCAAAGTCTCATACATAGTGTTTATTTTATTTTAAAAAAAATAAATAGCATCAATACTTCAACGAAAATAATAATCCAAAAGGTGAAATATAAAATTCCCCCAACAACATCCTAACAGAGCGACTCTGACTGGAATGAAAACAACGACGACTTCATAACTCCATCGTCAATACACTTCAGCTAAACACGATCACTTATCTGAAAATCTACGGTGGCAAGCCGTAGGGTCAAACCAGAAGGGGTGAGTAATTCGATCACAAGGTATAAGGATTCGACATCCAATACGAAAATAAAAACCCGTCTTTGACGAGTAGGCAACAACACACCACAAGAACACATTCAATAAATGAAACACAACATCATTAGGAATAGGCAACAACACACCACAAGAACACATTCAATAGATGAAACACAACATCGTTATTTTAAATAAGGCACAACTTCAATAAATAAAATGCGTGCAATGCGCTTAGACTCACTAAATGCATGTGGTACCAATAACAACACCTTTATTTAACAACACCGATAAGCAACGTCATTTATACAACACCAATAAGCAACGTCATTTATACAACACCAATAAGCAACGCCATTTTCAACCTCATTTTTACAACACCAAGAGGCAACATCCTTGGACACATGAATGAATGCATGAGACTCAACAACAACAGCAACAACAACAACAACAACGACAACAACAACAATAATAACAACAACCACAACGTCATTTTATCAACATCATTAACAACGGTTTAATAACAACACCAATGAACAACGTTCAAAAGCAACTACAATAATATCAACAATTTACCGACATACGGCTCAATTTCTATCTCTCTAAAGTATCAACTCAACCACTTAACCTTTTTGGACAACCAACTATTATCCAAAACAATCTCCGACACATTCGATTTCTATTATAATTATTTTAATTAGCGGAATTTGTAAAAAAAATTCATTGAATTAAACCAGAGAGAGTGAGGTACACCAGAGGCTTCCAAATAATTCATTTTACTTCACATAAAATTTTGGAATTTTTTTACGAAATTTTAATATTTTTAAACACCATTTTATCTCATATAATTAACTAAAAATAGTTTCGAGTCTCAGAAAAATCTCTAACTGGTCCCAAAATTTCAAGAATATTATTTACTATTTTTCTGTAAAAAAAATAGAAAAATTTGAAGCTTCCTAGACCTCTCACGCGCCTGCACGCGCCTTGCATGCGAGTGGGCCTGGCCGGAGAAGTACTGTTCATCTCTCTCGCCCGTTTTGCTGCGTGCGGGTCGTTCCGACCCGGTTTCTGACCCGGCTCGTTCTCCTTTGTTTCTCGACTAAACTCGACGTTCTTTATATCGTTTTGATCCCCATTCGATTTTAGAAAGATACCCGACATTATTTTTAAGTTTCGACAACTAAATCGAACGTTTTAATTAACAAAAGTTTCATGCTAATTTTCCAACAAAACTCCATTCTTGGTTGTTCAAAAGCTTCAGTTTTGATCGTTTATGGCAAATTAGAAGATTCAAAAACATTTTTAAAACCCATCTCTTATAATTGGCATATTCAATCCAATGTTATATTTTCTTTTTAAAACTCAAGAACATCAACAACTCAACACCTCATAATTTCAATCATACAACAGGGCATGAATTTAAAACATAACAACAACGCACGAATTTCATTCTATTAATATCAATCAGCACAACATCATATCAAACAACAACAACAACAACAGTAAAATCAACAACAACAACGATAAAACAGTCCACACTAGTGGAAATTGGTAAAAGTAAACGAAAGAATTAACCCCCTTACTTGTTTCGCAGTGATTTTCCTAAGATTGAGGTTTGAGACTTTCCTTCCTTCCCTTCTCTTCTTCTCCTACGTGCTATCTCTAATCTCACACTCTCTTTTTTTTTTTTTTTTTTTTTCTTTTGTTCAGTGTACAGACATATCCCTAGACTTCCTTTTTAAATTAATCACAAGGGACAATGACATTATTACAATTAAAATAGTAATAATGATAATTAAAATTATGTTTATTCTCTTTATTCTTATCTCTACTATTTTTCTAATTACACCCCCTCTATACTCCCAACACCCCTTTCATTTATTTTCTACTTCTTTTTATTTTAACTTTTATTTATCAACTACTTAATTATTCGCCACAAAATAATTAAATAAACACCGACAATCAACACCACAACAACTAAATAATTAAATAAAATAAATTCTAATTTTTGGGGCGTTACAACTCTCCCCCACTTATAGAATTTTCGTCCTCGAAAATTAGTTACCTGAAAAAATTATTGTTGATACGAGTCAGAGTTCTCCTCGCCCATAAGAGTGAAGACTCTCCCTTTCGCTGGAGCGGCATCTTTGTTCTTCTTGGGCTTGTCACACTGGGTACTGATGTGTCCTGGTTCATTACAGTTATAACATGTCACACCATTCTTGCATTCATTTGCATAGTGACCCGGTTGACCGCATCTGAAACACTTTTGAGCCTCAGCCTTACACTCTGCTATCTTGTGTTTGGTGCTACCACATCTGAAACAATGAGGAGGGTTAAAGTTTCCTCCCCCACTTTTCTCTTTTCCGGGGTTGTCCTTCTGTTTGTCTCTTCGGTCACTTCTTTGAACCTCGTATGGCTTGCTACGGTTTTGCCCATTATTTCTCTTGTCCCCTCGAGCCTTATAGTAATTCGAACTAGCCTTGGAGTCCTCTTCATAAATTCTGCTTTTGTTGACCAGCGCAGCAAAATTCCGAATCTCCTGATAACCGATAGCCTTCTTGATATCTGGGCGCAGACCGCCCTCAAACTTGACACACTTCGAACCTTCTGCTCCTGCTGCATTGATGTGAGGACAGAATCGGGACAGTTCTTCGAACTTCCTTGCATATTCAGCGACGGTCATACTACCCTGCTCCAATTTCAGGAACTCAATCTCCTTCTTGGTCATCACATCAGCTGGGAAATATTTTGCCAGGAATTCAGTCCTAAAGTTGTTCCAGGTCATAATGGTACCAGAAGCCATCATCCTCTGACGTGTATTGCCCCACCAAAAGTCAGCTTCATCTGTTAATCGGTGAGTAGCCATCATCACCTTCTGTGCCTCGGTTGCCTCCATGACCCGAAAGATCCTTTCAATTTCTTGTAACCACTTGTAAGCATCATCAGGTTTGTGACCTCCATCAAATTTCGGAGGCTCTTGCTTCATGAAGCGATCCAGTCTGCGTTCATCATTACCTCCCTGCTGGTTTTGATTTCCTTGAACAGCTTGAGCCACAGCAATCAATGCGTTTGCAATCGCTTGATCATTTCTTCCTGCCATTTCTGAAAAATTTTCGGAAGTTAGCAACAACACGTCTTGGTCCGACTAGACCGACTTGCTCTGATACCAACTTTGTAACACCCAATTATACTCCCTTTATTTTATTTGTAAAAACATTATTATTTTAAAAAAACAATTGAGTGCTACACTCTCAATACATCCGATAAAAAAAATTATTGCGGAAGTCGAATTAAATCATCAAGTGAGAACTTCAAAGTCTCATACATAGTGTTTATTTTATTTTAAAAAAAATAAATAGCATCAATACTTCAACGAAAATAATAATCCAAAAGGTGAAATATAAAATTCCCCCAACAACATCCTAACAGAGCGACTCTGACTGGAATGAAAACAACGACGACTTCATAACTCCATCGTCAATACACTTCAGCTAAACACGATCACTTATCTGAAAATCTACGGTGGCAAGCCGTAGGGTCAAACCAGAAGGGGTGAGTAATTCGATCACAAGGTATAAGGATTCGACATCCAATACGAAAATAAAAACCCGTCTTTGACGAGTAGGCAACAACACACCACAAGAACACATTCAATAAATGAAACACAACATCATTAGGAATAGGCAACAACACACCACAAGAACACATTCAATAGATGAAACACAACATCGTTATTTTAAATAAGGCACAACTTCAATAAATAAAATGCGTGCAATGCGCTTAGACTCACTAAATGCATGTGGTACCAATAACAACACCTTTATTTAACAACACCGATAAGCAACGTCATTTATACAACACCAATAAGCAACGTCATTTATACAACACCAATAAGCAACGCCATTTTCAACCTCATTTTTACAACACCAAGAGGCAACATCCTTGGACACATGAATGAATGCATGAGACTCAACAACAACAGCAACAACAACAACAACAACGACAACAACAACAATAATAACAACAACCACAACGTCATTTTATCAACATCATTAACAACGGTTTAATAACAACACCAATGAACAACGTTCAAAAGCAACTACAATAATATCAACAATTTACCGACATACGGCTCAATTTCTATCTCTCTAAAGTATCAACTCAACCACTTAACCTTTTTGGACAACCAACTATTATCCAAAACAATCTCCGACACATTCGATTTCTATTATAATTATTTTAATTAGCGGAATTTGTAAAAAAAATTCATTGAATTAAACCAGAGAGAGTGAGGTACACCAGAGGCTTCCAAATAATTCATTTTACTTCACATAAAATTTTGGAATTTTTTTACGAAATTTTAATATTTTTAAACACCATTTTATCTCATATAATTAACTAAAAATAGTTTCGAGTCTCAGAAAAATCTCTAACTGGTCCCAAAATTTCAAGAATATTATTTAATATTTTTCTGTAAAAAAAATAGAAAAATTTGAAGCTTCCTAGACCTCTCACGCGCCTGCACGCGCCTTGCATGCGAGTGGGCCTGGCCGGAGAAGTACTGTTCATCTCTCTCGCCCGTTTTGCTGCGTGCGGGTCGTTCCGACCCGGTTTCTGACCCGGCTCGTTCTCCTTTGTTTCTCGACTAAACTCGACGTTCTTTATATCGTTTTGATCCCCATTCGATTTTAGAAAGATACCCGACATTATTTTTAAGTTTCGACAACTAAATCGAACGTTTTAATTAACAAAAGTTTCATGCTAATTTTCCAACAAAACTCCATTCTTGGTTGTTCAAAAGCTTCAGTTTTGATCGTTTATGGCAAATTAGAAGATTCAAAAACATTTTTAAAACCCATCTCTTATAATTGGCATATTCAATCCAATGTTATATTTTCTTTTTAAAACTCAAGAACATCAACAACTCAACACCTCATAATTTCAATCATACAACAGGGCATGAATTTAAAACATAACAACAACGCACGAATTTCATTCTATTAATATCAATCAGCACAACATCATATCAAACAACAACAACAACAACAGTAAAATCAACAACAACAACGATAAAACAGTCCACACTAGTGGAAATTGGTAAAAGTAAACGAAAGAATTAACCCCCTTACTTGTTTCGCAGTGATTTTCCTAAGATTGAGGTTTGAGACTTTCCTTCCTTCCCTTCTCTTCTTCTCCTACGTGCTATCTCTAATCTCACACTCTCTTTTTTTTTTTTTTTTTTTTTCTTTTGTTCAGTATACAGACATATCCCTAGACTTCCTTTTTAAATTAATCACAAGGGACAATGACATTATTACAATTAAAATAGTAATAATGATAATTAAAATTATGTTTATTCTCTTTATTCTTATCTCTACTATTTTTCTAATTACACCCCCTCTATACTCCCAACACCTCTTTCATTTATTTTCTACTTCTTTTTATTTTAACTTTTATTTATCAACTACTTAATTATTCGCCACAAAATAATTAAATAAACACCGACAATCAACACCACAACAACTAAATAATTAAATAAAATAAATTCTAATTTTTGGGGCGTTACAACTCTCCCCCACTTATAGAATTTTCGTCCTCGAAAATTAGTTACCTGAAAAAATTATTGTTGATACGAGTCAGAGTTCTCCTCGCCCATAAGAGTGAAGACTCTCCCTTTCGCTGGAGCGGCATCTTTGTTCTTCTTGGGCTTGTCACACTGGGTACTGATGTGTCCTGGTTCATTACAGTTATAACATGTCACACCATTCTTGCATTCATTTGCATAGTGACCCGGTTGACCGCATCTGAAACACTTTTGAGCCTCAGCCTTACACTCTGCTATCTTGTGTTTGGTGCTACCACATCTGAAACAATGAGGAGGGTTAAAGTTTCCTCCCCCACTTTTCTCTTTTCCGGGGTTGTCCTTCTGTTTGTCTCTTCGGTCACTTCTTTGAACCTCGTATGGCTCGCTACGGTTTTGCCCATTATTTCTCTTGTCCCCTCGAGCCTTATAGTAATTCGAACTAGCCTTGGAGTCCTCTTCATAAATTCTGCTTTTGTTGACCAGCGCAGCAAAATTCCGAATCTCCTGATAACCGATAGCCTTCTTGATATCTGGGCGCAGACCGCCCTCAAACTTGACACACTTCGAACCTTCTGCTCCTGCTGCATTGATGTGAGGACAGAATCGGGACAGTTCTTCGAACTTCCTTGCATATTCAGCGACGGTCATACTACCCTGCTCCAATTTCAGGAACTCAATCTCCTTCTTGGTCATCACATCAGCTGGGAAATATTTTGCCAGGAATTCAGTCCTAAAGTTGTTCCAGGTCATAATGGTACCAGAAGCCATCATCCTCTGACGTGTATTGCCCCACCAAAAGTCAGCTTCATCTGTTAATCGGTGAGTAGCCATCATCACCTTCTGTGCCTCGGTTGCCTCCATGACCCGAAAGATCCTTTCAATTTCTTGTAACCACTTGTAAGCATCATCAGGTTTGTGACCTCCATCAAATTTCGGAGGCTCTTGCTTCATGAAGCGATCCAGTCTGCGTTCATCATTACCTCCCTGCTGGTTTTGATTTCCTTGAACAGCTTGAGCCACAGCAATCAATGCGTTTGCAATCGCTTGATCATTTCTTCCTGCCATTTCTGAAAAATTTTCGGAAGTTAGCAACAACACGTCTTGGTCCGACTAGACCGACTTGCTCTGATACCAACTTTGTAACACCCAATTATACTCCCTTTATTTTATTTGTAAAAACATTATTATTTTAAAAAAACAATTGAGTGCTACACTCTCAATACATCCGATAAAAAAAATTATTGCGGAAGTCGAATTAAATCATCAAGTGAGAACTTCAAAGTCTCATACATAGTGTTTATTTTATTTTAAAAAAAATAAATAGCATCAATACTTCAACGAAAATAATAATCCAAAAGGTGAAATATAAAATTCCCCCAACAACATCCTAACAGAGCGACTCTGACTGGAATGAAAACAACGACGACTTCATAACTCCATCGTCAATACACTTCAGCTAAACACGATCACTTATCTGAAAATCTACGGTGGCAAGCCGTAGGGTCAAACCAGAAGGGGTGAGTAATTCGATCACAAGGTATAAGGATTCGACATCCAATACGAAAATAAAAACCCGTCTTTGACGAGTAGGCAACAACACACCACAAGAACACATTCAATAAATGAAACACAACATCATTAGGAATAGGCAACAACACACCACAAGAACACATTCAATAGATGAAACACAACATCGTTATTTTAAATAAGGCACAACTTCAATAAATAAAATGTGTGCAATGCGCTTAGACTCACTAAATGCATGTGGTACCAATAACAACACCTTTATTTAACAACACCGATAAGCAACGTCATTTATACAACACCAATAAGCAACGTCATTTATACAACACCAATAAGCAACGCCATTTTCAACCTCATTTTTACAACACCAAGAGGCAACATCCTTGGACACATGAATGAATGCATGAGACTCAACAACAACAGCAACAACAACAACAACAACGACAACAACAACAATAATAACAACAACCACAACGTCATTTTATCAACATCATTAACAACGGTTTAATAACAACACCAATGAACAACGTTCAAAAGCAACTACAATAATATCAACAATTTACCGACATACGGCTCAATTTCTATCTCTCTAAAGTATCAACTCAACCACTTAACCTTTTTGGACAACCAACTATTATCCAAAACAATCTCCGGCACATTCGATTTCTATTATAATTATTTTAATTAGCGGAATTTGTAAAAAAAATTCATTGAATTAAACCAGAGAGAGTGAGGTACACCAGAGGCTTCCAAATAATTCATTTTACTTCACATAAAATTTTGGAATTTTTTTACGAAATTTTAATATTTTTAAACACCATTTTATCTCATATAATTAACTAAAAATAGTTTCGAGTCTCAGAAAAATCTCTAACTGGTCCCAAAATTTCAAGAATATTATTTACTATTTTTCTGTAAAAAAAATAGAAAAATTTGAAGCTTCCTAGACCTCTCACGCGCCTGCACGCGCCTTGCATGCGAGTGGGCCTGGCCGGAGAAGTACTGTTCATCTCTCTCGCCCGTTTTGCTGCGTGCGGGTCGTTCCGACCCGGTTTCTGACCCGGCTCGTTCTCCTTTGTTTCTCGACTAAACTCGACGTTCTTTATATCGTTTTGATCCCCATTCGATTTTAGAAAGATACCCGACATTATTTTTAAGTTTCGACAACTAAATCGAACGTTTTAATTAACAAAAGTTTCATGCTAATTTTCCAACAAAACTCCATTCTTGGTTGTTCAAAAGCTTCAGTTTTGATCGTTTATGGCAAATTAGAAGATTCAAAAACATTTTTAAAACCCATCTCTTATAATTGGCATATTCAATCCAATGTTATATTTTCTTTTTAAAACTCAAGAACATCAACAACTCAACACCTCATAATTTCAATCATACAACAGGGCATGAATTTAAAACATAACAACAACGCACAAATTTCATTCTATTAATATCAATCAGCACAACATCATATCAAACAACAACAACAACAACAGTAAAATCAACAACAACAACGATAAAACAGTCCACACTAGTGGAAATTGGTAAAAGTAAACGAAAGAATTAACCCCCTTACTTGTTTCGCAGTGATTTTCCTAAGATTGAGGTTTGAGACTTTCCTTCCTTCCCTTCTCTTCTTCTCCTACGTGCTATCTCTAATCTCACACTCTCTTTTTTTTTTTTTTCTTTTGTTCAGTATACAGACATATCCCTAGACTTCCTTTTTAAATTAATCACAAGGGACAATGACATTATTACAATTAAAATAGTAATAATGATAATTAAAATTATGTTTATTCTCTTTATTCTTATCTCTACTATTTTTCTAATTACACCCCCTCTATACTCCCAACACCTCTTTCATTTATTTTCTACTTCTTTTTATTTTAACTTTTATTTATCAACTACTTAATTATTCGCCACAAAATAATTAAATAAACACCGACAATCAACACCACAACAACTAAATAATTAAATAAAATAAATTCTAATTTTTGGGGCGTTACATCACATAATAGAAATGATCAAACACAAGGAATGTTTGCTATCAATGGTATCACGAGACATAGAGATAGTTTTTTTTTTAATGGCAAATAGATAGATATATATATATATAATGGATAAAACGGCCAGAATACAGAGCAAGAGTACCAGAAATACTCAAAAAACAAAATAAATATATACAAAAGAAATAACAAAGAACTCTATAAAGCAACAAAACACTAAAGCCACTCAAAGCAGTCACCAAAAAGGGGAAGGGGAAAGACAACTAAGAGCGACCACCCCAAGAGATACAACTCAACATGAGCCAGATACATCCGGGCACCACATCCTCACCTCGCCTTATTGGACAAGCACAGGAGAGGTTGCACCTCCCACTCGTAGAAAGAGCAAGGGCTATCAAGGTTTTTACCTATAAACCATTTCCAAGAGGAGAGTTTCACCTTATCCACAAGATTATCAATCGTTGATGACCCACCGGCAAAGATAATATCATTCCGAGAGGTCCAGATAGACCACACAACAGCATGCCACATTAGAACCATCCCTAAACGTACCCGACGCCCCACACCCATCCCAAAAAAGCTCTCAAAAACTTGCACTATTCTATTCGGAGACATAGACATAGTACTGGAGTGGAGTTGAGGATAGCCACGACCCTCTCCCACCCCCAAATTTTTTAATTTATTTTTATAGGTAGAGTATTAATGCAAATATATTATTAATAATTTTAAATAATTTTGTATACGTAGTTGTACAAATAGTAAAATAAATATTAGGGTTAATAGGTTTTTACCCCCCTGCAAAGTAGGCGAGTTTTGCGTTACCCCCTGTAATTTTTTTTTTTGAGATTACCCCCCTGCAAATATTTTTTTTTATTTACCCCCTTTTTGCTGACGTGGCAGGCAGAAGTTAACTGTCACGTCAGCAAAGTTCACTGCCACGTCAGCAAAAAACTTGACTTTTTGCCTGCCACATCAACAAGAAGGAGGTAAATAAAAAAAATAAATTTTGCAGGGGGGTAATCTCAAGAAAAAAAATTACAGGGGGGTAACACAAAACTCGCCTACTTTGCAGGGGGGTAAAAGCCTATTAACCCTAAATATTAATTTATATATAGTTATTGTTAATGTCTGTAAGAAATTCAGCACACACACACACACATATATATATATATATATATAAATTCAAATATTAGTTTATAGCCTATTATTGATGATTTCAAGTAACTCAGTATATATACGTTAAGTATTATTTTAAGTTATACAGTTTAATTTTATAATAATGAACTTTGACTTTGTTTGTAAAAAAATAGTCGATAACTAATTGAATTGATAATATTGGATATTAAGAATTAAATTAACATATATAAATGTGAAATGACATAAAAAATATGTTTATTAATATTTAATAAGTTATAAGCTAACTGAATTAACTTATCAAAATAAATTATAAGCTAGTATAAATAAACTATATGCTCATGAATAAACTTACCTGATAGGTTTTTATTTTCTTAATATGAACTTATAAGCTATAAGTTTAAAATTTAAAATTGTCAAATAATATCTTTGTGTTTTTTATTACTTATATTGTTGTATATAATATTATTTTTTTTCTTTAATTTATATATTAAAAATAATTCATGACCCCCAGGAGTGGAAAAATAACTTTATAGAAGACTTTTTAAGTCAGTTAATATTTTCACCCAAACTAACAACCGGCGCAGTGACAGTTCCATAAATAAGTTTAATTTTGTTAAGACGTTGCGCTAGCAACCGATTTAATAGGGATTAAAATAAATAATATAAAATTAAAATGAATTGAAATTCCTTTTCAAAATCTTTTTGTTAAGTCAAGTTTATATTACCTGATCTAAGAAACTCTTTTGTTAAGTCAGGTGTCCTTCAACTAACTTAAGAAACTTTTTCTGTTAAATCATGTGTCATTTACATACCTAAGAAGGGGTGTGGTTATGGTGCATAACCTTGCCAAGCTTATGCACGATCCATAAATGAGGGAAATTGCTTAGTGCACCCCCCATTTTACTTGTGCACCCCCATACTACTCTCACACTCCCAAATTTCTCGCGCGCCCCCCAAATATCGCGCCCCCCAAATTTCTCGCGCATCTCCCAAATTTCTCGCGCGCCCCCAACTGTCTAGCGCACCCCCCAAATCATGTTAAAACAATTTTGTATTGGGAATAGTTTCAGATATTTGCACTCCAAAATCATTAAGTGCATAAAATGGTTTTGGCTAGAAATCTGTGGGGGAGGAAAAAAATGTTAAGTGCATAATTATAGCGTTGTATTCCAAAACTATTTTATGCATTTAATGGTTTTGGAGTACAACTCTCGGAAACCATTCCAATAGCAAAATGGTTTTAGCTAGAAATTCGGGGGAGGAAAGAAAAAAAATCGGGGGAAGAGCGCACAAGAAATTTGGGGGTGCGTGAGTAAATTGGGGGGCACGGGAGTAAAATGGGGGGTGCGTGAGAAATTTTTAAGAATTGACTTATGGACGATAACTTTTGTCCGTAAGAAGTATCATTTAATTTTACAAAAGTTCACCAAAAATCACAATCCTAAAGTGAAAAATTCAAAAAACTTCGCCGTAGAATGTCACCGTCAATCCTGCTACTTATTTCATAGCTTTGAACAATAGGTAGTCATTAAAAAGAAATTATTAAATCAAATCCAACTAATATCATGAAGGTTTGTTTTTTATACATAGAAACATGAATATATTTATGCCAAAATACTAATACATGGAAGGGTAAATAGGTCTTTATCCCCTTACAAAGTAAGTGAGTTTTGTTTTATCCTCTGCAAAAAATTCCTTTAAGATTCCCCCCTTGCAAAATATATTTTTTTGTTTATCCCTTTGGGTGCACTTTTTAAATAGGTTGAACAGAAAAAACCGATTTAAAAAACAACACTTTTAAAATCGGTTGAAAAAAATAACCGATTTAAAAAGTGCATCCAAGGGGGTAAACCAAAAAAATATTTTACAAAGAGGGAATCTTAAAGGAATTTTTTGCGGAATAAAGCAAAATTCGCTTACTTTGCAGGGGGTAAAGACTAATTTACCCTACATAGAAACATGAATATATTTATGCCTAATGACTTAGTTGGGAAAAAAATTGTACAAAATTTGAACACATTATATTTTGGTAAAAAAAAAAAACACATTATAAAAATTGAGATTGTATATGATAAGATACAAAAAGCAAACGCAAAAGCACCAATGTTATATCATGTTATTATTCTCCAAATCCAATTCAAGTGAATTTTTCTTCTACTATCTGTCATGTTGCAATATTATGGTATTGATTTAGAATGTTATTGTGTGGCCTTTTACAATTTCCATCACACACTAAAGACCAAAACATTTCTCATTTCTTCAAAATGTTTTGTTATTCATATTTGTTCTTTGGAATCCTTCATATATTTTTTTAACGGCAAAATGTATTATATATTATGTATAAAGAGACAAAGTACAAGGGGTACTCGACCAACCACGGTAAGACAAGTACATTTAGTACTCAATTCAAGCTAAAGTCTAACCAAGGCATTTCCATTTAATTAGACTAAACTAGTACTATACAACCCAAAACTATCTAGCTAAACAATCTAAAGGATTAACACACCATTCATAAAATAGACATGATGAATTAATCATTTTAGCTATCAATCACTTCCAAGAAGTATATTGTATCCTATCAAAAATTTCAGATCCTTCATATATGAATTATAATATTACATTTTCAGTCAGCCACTCATAGATAAAAAATGATGAAAGAACAAAAGATAAACAATAGCAAAAAAAACACTTAATCTATATAGAATTCTACAAATACAACAAAGAATACAGAGTGAAACATTGATAAAAAAATGTTGACATTGCTACAATATGCAAAGTGGTTTTATGACACAAGCTATGTGACATGTAGTTTTTAGCCTCTCGATATAGGCTTTGTGTCTTGATCAGTGCATTTTGATGCACATTCTTCTACTATTGTACTTAGGCATTTCTCTAGTTTGTTTTATTATTTTATTGTGTTTTTAGATTTAAGTTTATTTTTGCATTTATTTTATTTTCGTATTTAATTTTCAGCATTAGTGGCTATTTGATACATGTTCGCTGTGCAGATCATAACTTGAGCTCCGGGTATCGGATTTTGAGGCGCGGGAATATGCCTTGGAAAGCTAAGAGACAGAGCTACAAGTTTAATGTTGAGTGGAAGAGCTGTTTCGTAATGCATCAGTCCTTAATAATTCGTGGAAAGTGGCAGACTTAATTCTACTTGGTGGAGACTTAATTTTGGCCTATGACCTTTGGATTTAATTTTTTTCTCTTTACTTAAACTCAAAATCAGAATGTATGGAGATATGCTCTGCAAAACACAGTCCACGAAATTTAGAGAAAAATAAGAGAAGCTACAATGTTCATGGAGAGCTAATTTCTTAAGAGTTGATCTACTGCAATTACATTTCCAAACGCTTTGAGGTTTTTATTCTATCAATATAATTCAATTTCGTTTCTCTTTCAATTATATTCTATGAAATTGCATTTGCTTAATCTGTGATTTTGTGGAATGTGTTGATTAAATTCGTATGATTGTATTCCTAATCTTAATTGTTGTGTACGTCGCTTCGTCGGTAAATTGCAATCTATATCGTGTTTGCTTAATTCACGATTGTATTTATCTGTTTGCTTCATTCGGAATATAGGAATTCAATCTGTTTTGTATCTTTTGCGCTTGTCAATTGATATTGAAATCGAATAGAGATCGAAGCCGCTTAGGGAATTGGTAAGATAAAGACCAGTGATTAGCCGGGAACCGAAAGCAGTAGATTGGCTTATTTTCATAATCACTTATAATCATTTATTTTCTCTGTTTTTATAAATTGAATCAAAAACCATAAACCCCCGTAATTTACAGTCTTTCATCTGATTCTAATATTGGTAAATCGATCAAGAGTCCTTGTGATACGATACTCGAGTGTCGCTTTCCTAAACTACATTTTTAAAAACTCGTTTTTGACCCGTGTGCGACAGCGGATCATGTCTCTTTGTTTCAGATTTTTTATTTTGCTATTCATGCACTGTAGTTTGCAATTTTGGTTTTGTGTACCTTATAGTCTGATCCACGACTATTACTTTTGCCTTTGGATATCTATATACTTTGCTGATTCTAAGAAAAATCGTAGAGGTTTGGCAGCTTTTAATAAGTTACCACGTGTGAGAAAGCAGAAGAAAGTAGATTAATTATTTGCCATTGTAAGTTAGAAATTTTATATTTAAATGAATAAGTTGTCAACTAGTTGTTGAAATTTAGAGTCAAAAGCAAAATGCTAGTTATGAGTGTGGCTATTACATCATATATGACACACATGTTGAATATTGTATCTTCTACTCTTGTTGGTTCATGGACACAAGTAATTATAATAGTATCTTCTACTCTTCTGGTACCTCTTTTTTGTTTCTATCTTATCTTGTGTACTTTCTCTATATTTTTATATTTATATATTATATATTTGCCATTCAAAAAAAAATGTAATAGTATCTTCTACAAATATTTGGGGACATGCCGGCTTCTTCATAATTATCTACACCCCAATGTTGTTGGTGTCGTTAACAAAATTTGACCAAGTTGTTTCTCTTCTTCAATCGTTCACTTATCCCCTCCCCTTTCTCTCTCCCTCTCTCCTTATCTTGTTCTAATAAAAAGAAAAACTGCAAATTAACACCTAAACAAGCCACACGCAGGTAGCAAAACACAAAATGTAAAATCGCAATTTTCACATTAATTAGTGTTATTTTTTATATTATTTGATTTAGTGAATTATATGATGTGTTTTATGCGTCTAATTCTGTGTTTTAATTAGAGTTTCTTTATTTTGGCCAGAATTAAGGGGTGTTGACTATTACATGGTCGTCTTGGTGAGTATTTCACTTGGAACTTGTGAATTAACAACTTGACATTTTGATCCATGAGCATGATGTAACACCCTCAAACTTCCATCGATTTTATTCATAAAAATTGATTGATTTATTTAATAAAATGGAGTGATGTTACTCCATAACAAAATGACACATAAAATAATAATCGGCAGAATAAAATTTTAAAACAAAATATAGATTATAAGTCTGAATTTGATATTACTAAAGGAAATCAACATAGGATCTGTTTGGTAAATTAAGCTATAAGCTAGCTGATAGCTGATAGCTGAAAAGCTAGCTGATTGAAATTAAAGTGTTTCGTAAAATTAGTTTTTAAAGTGTTTAATAAATATAAAATTACATAAAAGGACATGTAGTGAGTAGTTATTCTCTTTAGTGAATAATTTTTTATTTTATAAAAAATAATAAAATTAAAGGTTAAAAATGGAAATGGCTATAAAAAGCTATAAGCTATAAGCTCAGACGCTACTTGAAATAGCATCTCAAAAAAAGCTATAAGCTAATGAGAAAAACTTTTTACCAAACACATCTATTTTTCTAAAACAAGCTTATAAGCTAATCCAATAAGCTATAAGCTAGCTTATTGGACTTACCAAACACACCCATAATCCAATAATCTTAAATGATATAACAATATATAACTAAAATTTAAAGAGTAAATAGGCTTTTACTCACCGTAAAGTATGCAAGTTTTGTTTTACCCCTTGTAATTTTTATATTTTTTTAGATTATCCCCTGTAATTTTGACGAATTTTTTTCTAATTCATTTTACCTCCCTGCAGAATGTTTTTTTTCAACACAGAGGGATAAAATGAACTAGAAAAAAAATTATCAATATTACAGGAGGATAATCTAAAAAAAAAAATTATAGGGGTTAAATAAAACTGGCATACTTTGCAGTAGGGTAAAAGCCTATTTACCCAAATTTAAATAAGAGGTCCCCCAGTCGACTTCATATCAAAGCGACTCAATTTATTGAAAGCAGGAAAAGAAGTCAGCATCCTAAAGCCAGCCTCGATACTTAGAAGCTAAGATTGATCTGTTACCTGAAAATCTACGATTTCACATCGTATGGTCAAACCAAAAAGGAAAATAAAAGAGTGAGTAACAAAATTTAATTAAGAATGCTAAACAATAATAACACAAGATATAGTAGAACATTAAAACAAAATATCGTGCTTTGAAACGATATATCAAACATAATCACATAGCTCAACTATTCAAAGAAACAAACAACATAAAACAATTAATGCCATTATTAATAATAATAGTCAAACTCATAGATCAGACACATGAATGTAATGCATGACATTTAAAACAATCATAATAATCAAAATAAAAGCAACAACACGACAATCAACAACCACAATAACAACAACAGTGACAACACTACAAACGGTAACACAATAGTCATCACAGAAACACCACAAACGGTGAAACACAATAATCATCACGGCAAACACGATAAATGGTGGCACAATGGCAACCACAACAACAACTTATAACAACGACTATTTACTATTAAATTAATCAATAACATTCAACGACCCCATCATTCTTCAATTTAAAATTCATTAAATTAATATGCTACTCCTCCCGAACATCAACTGGTACATAGGGAATTAACAATTCGGTGCTAATCTACTTATGATGAACATCCACTAGTCAAACTATCCTTGTTTTATATTTTAGAAAGTAGTTTATTAAGGTATATCTATAATGATGATGGCTATCCGAATGATATCAATCCTATAATAACAATTCCAGTAAGGGTACATCCTAGTTATCATTACTGGCGGTCAAGCGGGCATGTTCCGTGTTTATTTATGTTCACTTTTTCTATTACCGCTGCTATGTTGTAGTGCACATCTTTTAGTTATCTTCTTGATAATTGATAACTACTTAACCTTCTTTTTGATTTTGCTTAGTTATTAAGAAAGAAAAAAAAAACAAAAAATCAATTTTTGTGTGGAAGTTATTATTCAACATATCCAAATAATTGAATAAAGTAAAAAACAAAAGTGGCAATACAAAAAAATTTACACCAAAATAAATATTCTCTTTAATTTATATATGAATACTGTAGATTAATCCAAACAGAGGTTAGTGTATTCAGGTAATTATTATAAATCAAGACATAACAGTTCACACATTCACGAAATCTTCAAGAAATTAACATTATATAACTCTTACTCGATGCTATATCATCATATTAAATGATTATTATATAGATAAAGAACATGGATACTGAAATCCCTTTAATCAACGTACATTTATATTATTTATTATTTGAAGTTTTGAAAATAATATTTCCACACACACACTAGCTACTACAGTTAGTAAGAAGCACAAAAACCCCATAAAGCAATGCTTGCATATTTTTTATTTTTCGGTGCCGGATCTCAAACCGAGTTCCTCTAGATTAAAGAATAAATCTTCAACCAAATAACTTCTCGGGAGATAGGCAACACTCGCATATTTTAGTAGTGCGTTTGTGTATTAATTCTTTTGAATCTAACAATCAAATAATTTTTGGAGCTTTATAACTATTCTCCTACTTACACAAAAACCATTACGACACCTCATTTTTCTAGGCTTTGATCTGCCGAAGGTGGAGAGGGTAGAGATTGGACAATCACGATCAGTTTTACATGGAACGGCAGCTGTAATGTAAAAATAAAAATAAAAAGAAACAATGTTATTAAAATGAGATAAATATTGTGCAAGAAGTAAACACTACAAGAAACTTGACAAATAGCAACGGCCAAATTCCGTGGGTAAAGGTTCAAAAACCGTGGGTATAGGCCATAAAACCTATACCCACGGACGTTTTCTTCCGTCCCTTTTATTTCGCTATACCAACGGAAATTTTCCGTCACAATAGCCTATAGCTACAACATTTTTTGGCGTTGGTGAAAATCTTAGAGCTATACCCACGGACATTAATAACTACTATAAATCAATTTACCCACAGAGACGTGTCCGTTGGTATAGGTTTGAGTTAGAGCTATACCCACGGACATTAATAACTACTATAAATCAATTTACCCACAGACGTGTCCGTTGGTATAGGTTTGGGTTTTTTTTTTTTTCCTGTTTTTTTGGCAGATTGTACATCTTTTATAATAATAATAATTTGCCAATATACATATTTTCAACACGCCAAATCCACTATAAAATATAAAAGATAATTTCAATTATATTAAGAAATTAATCAGTGTTTCAAACATCTCAAACTAACGGAGTACATTAAAACATCAAAACAATGTCATCTTGCTAACAATGTACATTTAAAACACCAAAACAATGTCACCTAGCTAAATCTCCCAAAATGAAATTGCACCAAATAACTTAGAAACCACCGATTACTTCTAAGCCATCTCTCTCTTCAATCTTCGTCGGTGTATGAACTTGGAGAATCCGTTTGGTCGGGGGCATTAGAAGCATTTGTAACCTATAGAAAATAAAAGAGATGAAATTATAAACTCAATTTAATTGATGTTTTCATAATATTTTAAATATGAACTCGAAGAGTAAAATAAAATATACTTGTCTTGCAGCTCGTAAAATTTCATTCACATCTTCTCCAACAAATCGATTTTGAATCAATGACAACACATTTGCCAAAACCGCATCTGTACTATTTTGTTTTTTTTCCATTTGCTTAACTTTATCGTGCAACTCTTGATTTTCAGCCAAATAAACTTTCAATTTTTTGGGTTTGGGAATCTTGCCAATACAACGTAGACGTCCTCTCTGTTCACCTCTCTTTTCAGTTCCTTTTACTTTGGAATATATATCATCCTTCCAAGGCATATCACTTTGTATCTCTTCAACCGATTGAGATGTTCCAGTCTCATTATCATATTTGTTTAGTTTTTCCTGAAACATTAAAAATAGATGAAACAAAAACAAGCACTATTCAAATATATTCACCCAACACTAAAAGGAAACAGAACATACAAGGCACTAAGTGCCATCCCCAAAAACTGCCAACTTTTTTTTATTTTGAATTGTTAAACCTTTATTAACCCACTACACTTGGCACACAACGGTTTGGAAGATTTGGCATTCGAGGAAAATTGTAATTTTTTCTAATGGTGCGGTTGATCCGGGGGAAGTGGTGGAAGCTATCAAATTAGCCTCTTGGCGGTGGGGGTTGAGTCGACATAAGATCCCGGTGTGCCTTTTTTATGAATGGTGTTGGGACCCCGGGCTTTATTTGAGGCGCTAAGGGTGTATTGGTGCGGGGCGTGTGCTGTTCCCTTGGTTCTGTTCCTGCTTTTGCAGGTGCTGTGTTTTGGTGTTGCAGGTTGTTTTGTTCCTGCTGTGTGTATTTTTGTTCCCTGGTGGTTCTGTATTTTAAGCCCAGGCGTGTGTGTTTGTTTAAAGGCCATGCCTTTTGTATTGCCTCTTATAAGTATTCCTTGTACTTAGTTATCAATAAATTTTAGCATTTTCCAAAAAAACCCACTACACTTGGCACAAGAAGTACCAAACAGGGAACAGAGATACAACATCACCTAAAAGAGGGGAAAAGCGCACATCATAGCTTAAGTACACATCAAAGCTTAGTAAAAAATAAAGCCACAACAAACAAAGAGACAAAGCTAAGCCCAACAAAACACCACACGCCCAAACAGCAAGAAAACACCAGCATGAACCAAACAGCAACAGCAGACCCCCACACACATAGGCAGCACACCCACACACACGCAGGCAGCACCAGAAAACATACTTATATATGCAGCAAATCATAAGGCAATGTACTGAAAGCAGCAAATCATAAGATAGAAAGCAGAAAGCAGAAAACAGAAAGACAGCAAACCATAAGACAATACTTATATATGCAGCAAATCATAAGTCATCTTCAATAAATCAGAAAATCAAAATCAAATAGGTACAAACCAGAAACCAGAAAGCGGCAAACCACAAGGGACAAACCAGAAAAACCTTATGAACCATGACAATAAAATAGGTACGAATGAAAGAAAATCTTACAATCACTCTTCTAGCATTTTCATTGACAATTGAACCATCTTTACGGGTACGAGTTTCAATGTAAATCTCTTTACGTGTTGGTGATCTTCCATTGGAATTTTTTTTTCTGAAACCAAACAGACAAGTTTATAGGTAATTTGTATTATGAATACAATGTACTCAATAAAAAGTTCAAATATAAACAAACCTTTTCATCAATCAATTTTGGGAGACTTTTTGTACCCATACAATGAACATCTTTAAACTTAGCACGATTCTCTCTATTAATTTTACTTATTTTCTACAATTGATACAACACAATATTATTCAAGAGAAGAAACCAAAGTTAAAATATTGTTCATGATATGAAAGAATGTATTTCAATTTGACTTACTTGTCCTTCTTCAGAAAACCAATGATGAACCAATTTTCTCCATTGATTTAGATCAACCCTGCTGTCTGGTTTAACAGATGCAACTTCTTCTTCAGTTTTACTTGGGTCATATGCCTTTGATTTTAAATCGGACTTCCATTGTTTCCACCTTTCATTAATCTCAGATTTCAACATTTCCCTTGTTGTGTCATTTATAGGAGGAACGAACTCATATTTTGATTTTAGTTTTTGATTGGTGTCAATGAAATAAGGCTTTAAGATTTATCTCTTTATGTTTTTATGAATTGAGTCCATGGATGTTGTGGTTAAACTTGAATGTATCCAAGGCACTACAAATATAATAATACTTAATGATTTGGTTTTAAGACTTAAAAAAAAAAACTCTGTATCATAACACTAACTCTGTAACCAACCAAATTAAATTTGGTCCACACCACTAACATAAATCTAAAAACAAACTAGTTGAAAATAAACTAGATGTGACACCCTAATATTCTTAAACTGTTTTGTGTGTGCCTTGATAATTATTTAAAAGAGAAATTTAATGAAAATTATGGGATAGTTATGCATTGTTAAGATAAGAGCCATCTGATTCATGAACCAACGTGGCTAAGCTTTCATTCACAAAGGGAAATTAAAATGTGGTTCCCTGATTGTCCACATAAGTCCTTCAACCTCTCCTATAAATAGAAGCCTTAACCTTCACTAATCATGCACAACCATCACTCTCAAGAAGACTAAGAATTTAAGGTCTGAAACTCTATTCTTTTCATTCCTCTGATGTTCTTATATTCTCTTATTCTGTTTGCTTTGTTCTTTTAAAATCTAGTCTCTTTCATTTACTTTAAGACCTTTAGTTACACTACTTTATTTTTCATGGCTTTCAAATTTAGGATCTTTTGTTCCTTTGTTTTCTAAGCTTCTAAAACAGTCATGTTAAAATGCTAATTATGACACTAGTTCAGTCCCTTATTTCTTCTAGTTTTAGCTTTACCTCATCATCACCTTTTTAATACATATTAATACATATAGTTTATGGTTTGACTGCTAGTTATGGTTTGACTACAGTTTGCTCACTTGTCGCAATGCCAACAACAACAATCAACAATATTAATACATATAACAAGTGAGAAAGCGTGTGGAGTCTCTTACCTTCGTAACAACAGCTCTTATTTCTTAACAAAGCGGCCTTCACTCCACTACCTCTAAATTAACCTTCACAATTAAATATTAACTCACTTAGTTCAAATCTCAATCACTCTAACTCTAACTTAAGCCTTGAGTTTTATTAGGATATGATTTATTAAGTATCAGGACTTTCTAAAGTAACTATAGAAGCAGTATAAGAACATTAACATCTATTACATAAGTTATATAGGCACCAACGTCAATAACAATTTAAGGGCACTAGTTAGTTTTCAAACAAAGTGGCTCACCTATTAATTAGTCTACCATATCTAATGTAAAATCAAGACATACTTTTATTCAAGATTAATTGGAAAGAGAAGACAGTTCTCTAACTCTAATTTAAAAGTTTGACTCAAATGCATCTAAGCCTATAACAACACTACTGCTATCAGATTCTTTTAAATTCCAAATCAAGGTCCTTTTGCAATTAAAAGCTTGACTCCTATTTTAACTTTACAAGACCATTTATTATAAATCTTAAACTAATAGACCATAAGCTAATTACTATGATGTTAAGTACTCACTAAAAATGGCATTCATTATAAATCTTATAACTAACCAAAAACGAGTAAGCTGCTCCATTTATTAAGGTTAACAACAAGAATTTGTTCTCTGCTAGTTATGGTTTGACTACAGTTTGCTCACTTGACACATTCACAGTTCCATCAGCTTCTATTCTTCTAAATCAGATTTTACAATTGCAAAACAAGTTCATCAATTAATTACCCTTAAATTAATATACTGTTAGTGAACAGATTATCCTCACAACCTAGCACCTAATAAAAAGGGACTGTCTGTAATTGGATATGGGTTTGAACATGAAGGGAGTGACTACGTTTCAAGTTAAGCAGGAACATTGTCTCAGTATAAGGGTAGTTCCACAACCTTAAGTTTTACTAACTATCAATACTATAATTTTTACACGCATACATTTCAGCAATTGAAACTATTCTAATAAATCTTATATTCAATAGAAACAAGTTGGTACCTGATTGTGTCGATGTCGGCGGCGATACGTCAATGTCGTGGAACTCAAAGGCTAGTAGCACCAAAGGTAGCAAATAGGAAAGCTGAAGAATAAGAGATAAAATTAATAAAGGGAAACAATAATTTAAAGAAACATTCTTGAAACATACCAGGACTGAAGCAAAGAAGAATACCTGAACCGAAGCTTTTGAAGGATGATTGGGTGACGCAAACTGAATGGAAGAAGCGTTGATGAAAGCGAATCGTTGATGGTGAAAGGGCGAAATTGAATGGAAGAAACGGCAAGACGAGAGGGAATCGTTGACAGAAGGTAATCGAAGAAAAGGCGAAACTGACAGTGAATCGAACTATCAGAGTTGAAAGGGAATGGGTCGTTGATTTTGTGAATCGAAGAAACTGATAGTGAGAATGTTTGATTGTGTGAATGAAGATTGTGAAAGGGTTATAACGCTGTAGAATCAAAGAAGAATACCTGAACCGATTAGCAAAGAAGAATATCAAAGAAGATTGTTAAAGGTGCGATGACTTATGGCTGAAAGGGATTAAGCGTAAAAACCTTGTTTCTATTGAATTGAATATAAGAATAGCATAACATTATAAAATAAGATAATATGTTTGTTTTTTTTTTACAAGTAATATTTTTTTTTGTTCAGTTAATGTGATACTTGTTTTGGTGGGTTAAGTCATCGCACCAATAACAATAAAAGCTATACCCACGGATTAGCTGTACATATACCCACAGATTTATTGACCGTCACTAAATATGTCCGTGGGTATATGGCAAATTTGTTGTAGTGAAAGAATGAAATTTGAAAAGGAGATAAAAATGGTTTACCATGTGCAATTTGCGTTGAATCAATAAATAGAAAAAGAAGGATTATCATAATATTAACAATTTTATCCATATATACTTTCCAATTTTGGCATGTATTAAATAAAATTATATTTGATCATTTTTTGATTTATAAAGCTCATGTTCTCCTTACATCAGTTAAATAGTTTTTAGTACTTACAAAGTTGTAAAAGGACTTTTAATTTTTATATAATTATTAGATGTCTCTTATGCACAACGATATGTTAATTAGATCCTTTAGCACTTTTCGTTAGGGGGTAAAGTAAAAGTTTACAATTGAAAATAATTCATTCTTAAATCTTTAATAAATTTTCATTATTTTATAACCTTTCATGGTAGAGAAAGAAAAATCTTAAAATAAAAATAATGTTGTTTGTGACACCCTAGACTACAAAGATATAATTGAAGTTGCATGATGAAACACGACAAAGTGGTGGTGGGGGGTTGTGGTTGAATTGTGTTGACTGATTTTTTCTCCTACAATCTGAAGTTAACATATTGAAGATGAATTTGTCAAAAAAAAAAAAACATATTGAAGATGAAGAAAAAACATAAATAACTTAAATAAATAGTAGTTTTGTTTTGTCGTGTCATAAAGTTAAAATTGGAAATATTTTTAAAAATATGAAGTATTGGAAAAACATAACTCGATGTTCCCTTTTTTGCTTTACTATCATATCATGAAGTAACAACATTTTAATTATCAGAGCACACTTTCTCGTAGTTGACCATTTTGTTTGAAGCATCTTTAAAGGTTGTCGTCCCAAAGTATAATCCTCATTCTAACATTAGTTTTTTCTTTGTTTTTCTACTCTAGAGGCATGAGGGAAAGAGAGAACCCAAATACGAAAGCAAAGTGATTTGTAACCTCTCAAACATCCTTTCACCACAGCTTAAACCCCATCATTCCTTAGCCTAAAATTAATTAAATTAGTATGCTACTCCCCTAGACATCAACCGGTTAAAGTAGGGAATTAAATTAACAACTCAGTGGTAATCTAGTTATGACGAACATCCACTAGTTACAAATTTTTATGTGTCTCAATAATATATCATATGATTTTGGGAGGTTATAAATCCAATATTATATATCAAATATATTCCAAGAATGTAACAACCCGTTTTTCAAAGGCCGGAAAAGGCATTAATTTTTTTTTTTTTGTACACATCAGAGTTACGCATAAAAGATTTTAAATGAGCCGGCATTCAAATATACAAAAGAACTCATTACCATAAGGTGCTTCGACAAGCAAAGTGTATTCCTGAATAATTACAATCCAAGTCTAAGTATTCAAATACTTACAACAAAACAAGTTAGAATCCTATGCCTAAACCCAAAAAGCACGGTGTACAACCCACACCGGCGCATAGTCTAACTAAGCTAAAGCTCCAACATCTCACTGGGGCCTGGAACAGCCACCGTCGTCACCACGACCTAACCCATCATCTGGGTGGGATGAGCCCGCAAATGAAAGAAAGGGTCACCACAAAATAAAAGTATATATATATATATAACCGGTGCGAAAGATTGTACACATAACAATAATTCCACAAACACAAGAGAAAGCTCTTAACCACCAAAGCAATTCCCACCAACGGGTTCATATAAGCAATGCACACATAGCCTATAATGCAACCTCTACAATGCGTTGTACTAACCCTAGCTACCGCAATGCATGAGTTCCGGAATCGTAGGTCCAACCCACTAAAGCCACAAGGGCAGGTGATGCCACACAGACGCTATCACCAGGTGAAAATAGCCACACAGATGCTACCAGCCACACAGATGCTGTCAGCCACACAGATGCTGTCACCAGGCGAAAATAGCCACACAGATGCTACCAGCCACACAGATGCTGTCGCCAACTATGAAATGCATGAGCATACTTTCTAATTAAGCATATATAGGGCAGTCACACAGACACAACCCCGACGGAGTCACACAGACACATCCACCCGTGTAGTCCCAGCTGACTTACACGTTCCATTCATGCTCATGCAACAATTACATATCACACAGATATATGTAAACCAAACACAACGACATACATACATTTCCAATCATATGTATTCCAACAACCTGTTCATACATATATTCTCATAATCATATGTAAACAGCGCAAGTATTTTAAACACGTTCTCATCACGAGAATACATCAACCAGACATGTCAAACACACAGCAAAGCATTACAGCAGAAATCCAAGCATGTCATAACCAGTTGAAAAGACGGAAATAAAGTGGAGCCCTTACCTCAGCAAGCTTTCGTTAACTTTTCTCACGTAATTCTACAACTCGCGCTTCCTAAAATTAAGCAGCGTACAATCAATAAAATACTCCCAACGTATCCTATCGAAACGAAACTTGTTCTCTATAAACTAGGGGGGTTTAAGGTACTTTCTCACACTCTCGGATAGTGATTACGAGTCCTCCCCATAGTGATTAAAAATTCACGAAGTTAATTGCACTATTTCTCGCTACGCGAAAATATTTTCGTTTCAAAACAAACTAAGAAACACTTTGATTCCTAACTCCAAGGCAATCAATTTTCACATACTAAAACCATTTGAAAACAACCCAAAAACTCTTTGAAAATTTTCACAAAAATAAAAGTTTACTTGCGCCACAAGTTACAAGTTTTTCCTTTCAAATAAAATGGCCATAACTCGCTCATTCTTTATCCAATCGAGACGAGCCATACGCCGAAATATTTGTCTCGAAAAGACGAATCAAATAGTTAAGTTTCTAGGTCACAAAAACAAATTTAAAATGACCAGAATACCCTTTAAGTTTTCGGCCAGAACCAAAATAACAAGCTAACTCCCAAAATTTTCCTTTTCAAATCCATAGTCTAAATCAATTAGCTCCCAAAATCATTTAATTGATCAAACAAAACATTTCCAAACATAATACACAAATCACACGAGTTTTCTCAAAAAAAACTCATGAACACCAACAAATTTATTTCCATGTTTTTCAAAATAAAACCATTTTTCATATATCCATTTCTCTAAAAAGTCTTAAAACAACATCATTAACACAAACACTACACAAAAACTCATGTTCTTGATTCATATAAAATTTTCATGAAAACCCTAACCCAAAATCTCATGAAAATCTCATCACTCCATGGAAACCAAAACAACTAAGCCTAGACATGCTTGTTAATCCCTCATGAACAACTTTCATGGAACAAAAATCAATTAAAACCCATTTCCAAAATTTCATCTCATGAACACAATCTACAAATCCATAAAACTCTAAGAGTTTGGCCAACTAAGAGATGAAAGAAGTTCTAGTTACCTTAGTGATGAATCTCCCAACTCCAAGCTTTCCAACAAGCTTAAGATCAAGTGTTTTGGTGAAGGAATGCAAAATTCACAAGATGGAAAGGTGGAAAGAAAGCCACGGCCAAATGAGAGAAGGAAGTGAAGTTTTGTGATTTATTTTCTAAGTCCACCACTTATAAAAGTCTTGCTAGTTTATGGCCATTGGATCAAATAGTGAAAGCTTCCAAGACTAATCCCTAGCCCTTGGATCAAACCAAGTCTATCCTCACAAGATATTTCCCACAAACTCTTACAACAAACCGCACGTTCAGTTCTCGCGCATCGCGACGAACGTAAATCACAAAAACATAAAACCTACGGAAAGAACGTCTAACGTTAACCATTTCCAAAACTTATCGCCGAATCTTTTTCCGCGACTGTAATTTTCTCCCACACCTTAGAAAATTAATCTCAGGACATATCATAACTCGCGCAGATATATAAAACTCCCATCCGAAACCTCACTTAAAACGGACGCAGTAAGATTTTACCTCCGCGGGTAAAATCCTACTCGTTTTTCCAAAAACAAGAATAATCTAAAACTCGTATTTCTGGCTTCACAGAAATCTCCTCATACTTAAAAGAGGATCACGACCCGAAAGTCTGTGCCTTTCCAGCGCACGAGCACAAAACAGGCTCATTTTCAGCAAAAATCTCATTAATGTGACGATACTCACAAAAACGCTTCACCAAAAACCCTAAAAACTTAGCCGACACTAAAGTTCCTTAGGAAAACTGTACAGTGAAATCTTGGGTCTTACAAAGAAACCCTAGGTTATTTTCATGGTTTCGGCTACTCCTGTCTAATATCAATTGTCTAACGATGATCTTCTTGGTGAGCAATCACAAGCATAAACTAAACTAAGAACTAAGAAAAGAAAGAGAAAAAAAAGAGAAAACTTTATTTAAAACTTTTGAATGTTTACCGGAGATTAGATGATTGTTACAAGAGATTTTATGTCCTATTTATAGGCCTACGACCTCTATTTTTGTGTGAACAAGGTTAATGGATTTTCAATACACTAAATTGGCAATAAAGTGAAAAATGAAAGGTTTAATTCCAGTTTCGGTCCTCCTATTTTGTTTTTTTCATAGTTTTGGTCCCCCTATTTTAATTTCAATCAATTTTAGTCTCTCTTATACAATTTTGGTCTTATGTGTCACATTTTTAAGGCTAAACTACACATTTGATCCCTTACGTTTATTTTAGGTTTCAATTTAGTCTCTTACGTTTAAAAAGTTTCAATTTGATCCCTTACGTTTATTTTAGGTTTCAATTTGGTCTCTTCCGTCAGTTTTTGCACATGTGGCAGACAGTTTGCTTACGTGGCAGACGATTTGCAAACGTGGATTGACAGTGGACACGTTGACACGTGTCAAATTGAAATGTATTTAGTGACATGAAAAATGTTAATACATGTGGACTCTGACACATCAGCAATATATTTGTCACGTCATTAAAAATATGACACATAAAACCAAAATTGTTAAGAGAGATTAAAACTGATTGAAATTAAAATAAAGGGGACCAAAATTGTGAAAAAATAAAATAGGAAACCAAATCTGTAATTAAGCCGGAATAAAAATGAAAAGTAAAAATTGATTTTGCCCTCTGCAGTGCCTGCCTGCCACGGCTGTGATATCACAACATATGGTAGGATCTCTTTTTTTTACTCATGTGGCAGGATCCCCATGTCAAAAAATGTGATTTTTCACTTTCCAATTTAAAGTGACGGTTTCCTTTGCTTTAACCCACAATTTTAAGTCTTGGATATTGATCTTAGACTCCGCCTATTCCTACTATCATAAAACAAGTTTGTTTCCTGATAATACGGTAGCGAACATGGGGTACTGGGTTCGAGAAAATTGGGTATGGAATGTGGTTTGGACTGCTGTTTTAACCGAATCAGAAGCTGGTTCAGCCCAGAAATTATCGTTACTTTTGGATCAGTTACGGCCGAATAGGGGGGAGGATGATCAACGATGGTTGGCACACGCACCTGGATTTTTCACTGTCAAGACATCGTTGCTGAATAGCCTAGTTTTGCCGGCTCTTGATGCAGAAACGATACAGGCTCTGAAGTTGCTTTGGTTAAACAACTAAAAGATTTTGCCAACACGTCACATTATTTGGTTGGCTACTACTTGGAGTTTATGGCGTATGCGTAACAATATCATATTCCGTGCACTTTTGTTAATGTTTCGTCATTGGTGGAACAAATCAAATATATTGCTTGATTTTGACTTATAGATAGGGAAAAAACAAATGTTAATGTAGTCTTTTCTGATTGGTGTAGCAATCTTTTGAATTGTTTTTGATGACTTTTGTCTCTTTTTGAATTAATGGTAAGGGTTGAATACACCTTATACTTCTTATAATTCAATATTTGCTTATAAAAAAAATATCCACTTCCATAAAGCATGTCTTGATTACTAGCTAAGTCATCATAAAATACATAAAAAAACTCCCATTTGTCACATCCATATCTTGACAAAAAGAAAATGGGAAATTGCCACGGTAGATTGCTCTCCTCCTTGCCACGTCACTTTACTTTCTTAATCCTTTTTTTACCAATTTTTTTTTTGTCGTTTCCTATGTATATAATATTGGGTTCTATGTAATTCTTCTCATGTATAGATATCTTATGAAAGCCACTGTGTGGTCATTGATATGGAATCTAATGTTGTCACCTTGATTTAGGAGGATGTATTAGATTGAGATTTTATTAGACAATTTTGGCAAAACAAATCTTGATGATTTTATGAGATTTTGTTGGACTATATTGATTTTGTGAGATTTTAAAGACTTTTTTACAAAACTTTTTTACAATCAAGATTTTTAACACAATGATTTGAATGGATTTTGAGAGATTTTTTTCAAAAGACTTTTTACAATCAAGATTTCATAATACTTTATATATTAGGAAACTTTTGTATATTAGAAAAGTTTTAAAAGAATCAATAAATTTTAATAAAAGAAATTATATTTTTTTGGAATCCAAATATTTTTTTTTTAAAAAAAACCTTACAATAGAAAACTCCATGTTATTTTTTTTTACGTATATATTCCTAATTACCAATAAAATGGAAAGGTTATCACCACCACCATTGATGGGAAACAGAAGCGGATGAATGTGAAGAAAAAAATTGATTTGCGGTAAAATAAAAAAAAATATTGAAGAAACAAAATTTACGTCGTAAAGAAAAAGAATTGTATAAAAGTTGTAATGAATCAAAAGTTTGTAAAAAAGATGTAGAATTTGTTAAAATTTTTTGCAAAAAAGCATATTTGATAGGTAAAGAAGAAGATTTTTTTTTTCTGGTATAGTGATGATGAAAGTTTGTCTCGGAGAGTTTGAAAAAGTCTCAAGGCTTTTGGTGAGATTGTTGTAAGTGAACAAAGAAAAGAAGAAGAAAAACTCAGGTGCAATGATGATGAAATGCGAAAGTAATAACCTGGTACGGTGATGATGAAAGTAAAAAGTCTTTGAGAGTTCAAAAAAGTCTCAAGGCTTTTGGTGAGATTGTTAGAAAAGTCTATCAAGTGTATATTTAACTAAAAAGTGTCACAAAATCCATTACATACAAGAATTCACTAAAATCTATGGATTTTTGAATACCAAGAGACATTTTATAAGTCTTGACAAATCTCAATCGAATAACAGCGGATTTCATTGCGTTGAAAAAAAAAATCATGATTATCTTAATTGAATACCACTAGATTTATTTAGATTTTATAAAAGTCTTGATTGAATACCAACTGATTCTTTTATTAGAAAAAAATCTTTTAAAATCCTTTGATGTTAGTGTTGTCGTTATATGCAGATAGATGTTAAACACATAATCGTCTATTTATTGGTATTTTGGGACTACATGCTTATTTATACAATTAACTACTGATACAATGTTGATTATTCGAATTCTAATCTAGCGGATCAGGAAAAAAAATAGTCAGCCGTGCGACGCACGGGTTAAAAAACTAGTTCCAAACATTTGCAAAATATATAGTAAAAAGAAAGTAGTCGGAACTTCTAGAAAACTTAACCAAATATTATAATTTAAATATCATAATAAAAGTAAAAATATAAATATCATAATAAAAGTAAAAATATAAAACATTTTTTCAATCAAGGTCCATAATCACAATGTCATAAAATTTATCTTCCAGGGCATCTGGTTTTAGTCCTAAATCCCTTGGGTTCTTGTATTTTTGGTACCTATCTTTTCGTTTTTATATAAATTATTAGGCTAAACTACACATTTGGTCCCTTACGTTTATTTTAGATTTCAATTTGGTCCCTTACGTTTAAAAAGTTTCAATTTGGTCCCTTACGTTTATTTTAGGTTTCAATTTGGTCCCTTCCGTCAGTTTTTGCACATGTGGCAGACAGTTTGCTTACGTGGCAGACGGTTTGCACACGTGGATTGACACGTGGACACCTGGACACGTTGACACGTGTCCAATTGAAACAGTGGAACAGTGGAATTTGACGGAAGGGACCAACTAATGCAAACGTTGATAACGTAAGGGACCAAATTGAAACTTTTTAAACGTAAGGGACCAAATTGAAACCTAAAATAAACGTAAGGGACCAAATATGTAGTTTAGCCAAATTATTATATATTATATATTTGTCATTAACAAAAATATATTATCTATTTGGCCTCAAGAGCATTGGTGCAAGCAAATCACGGTCGTGTTTGGATTTCAAAATGTTTGTAATCTGTTTAGTGATTTGGGTAAGTTAAGACTTGCACAATGTTGTTGCAGTAAATTATTATAATTTTAAGACATTAAGTTTAGTCTAGTGGTAAAAAATTTGTAGTATACAAGAAGCCCTAGGTTCGATCTTCATTGCCTCCACTATAAAAAAAAAGTTATTATAATTTTGCAGTGACTTGTAGTTTTCCATATATATCTTATAAAGGGAACAAAGCATATAAGTATGTTTATAAAAATAAAAGAAAGGAGAAAATTGAATTAAAATGTGAGAAAAATAGACATTGTATCATTATTAATATTATGACATAAATATAAAATTATAAGCTCAAAACTAACATAAACACTAATTTTCAATTTAACTAGAAAGAAAATTTGATAGCGTGAATGAAGACATGATGATATCTCAAAATTAAGATATAAAAAAAGAAATTGTAGATAATATTTTCATGCTCTATTCTATTTCACTTGCATCATGTTAAAGTACAAATTTAACATGATACATGAAATTACAATAACTAAATAAGAACTCATGGAATATTTATGTAATGGATTGTTGTATTCTTTTGGGTTTGATAATCATATAATCTTTGGAGCTTTATTATCATGATCCTACACAATAACCTTTACGACACCTCATTTTACTAGGACGTTTGCCGAACGCGTTGACGAGTTTAGCCGGACAATCACGATCAGATTTACATGGAATGGAAGAACCTGTAATATACAAAGAGGAAAAAAACGATGTTATTTAAAAGAGATAAAATATTCTATAATAAATAAAGATGAAAATTTAAAAAGAAGATAAAAAAAAGGTTTACTCATGCGTTGACTTTGTGTTGAAACAAAAAATAGGGAAATCATGATTATCATAACATTAACAAACATGAAAAATTTATCCATATTTTCCACCTTTAGTATGTATTAAAATGAATTTTAGTTTATCATTTTTTGATTTATAAAGCTCATGTTCTCCTTACATAAATTAAATAGTTTTTAATACTTACAAAGTTGTAAGAAGATATCCAATATTTTTTTTAATATAATTATTAGATGTCTCTTAAATACAACAATGTGTTAATTTGACCCTTACCGTAAGGAGGTAGTTAAAGTAAAACTTTTCAAATTAATATAATTAATTCTTAAATTTTTTAACAAATTTTTATTCATAACCTTTCATGATAGAAAACGAAAAATCACGAAATAAGAAAATTATTATTGTGACACCTAAACCCCATAAATATAATTGAAGGTGCATGAAGAAAAGCAATAAAGTGAAAAGAGGGATTGAATATTGTGTCGATCGACTTTTAAATCTTTTCTTTCTTTGTCTTTAAAACGAATAAAAATAATTAATTTCTTTACTAAAAAATTTAACCGAAGTTAACATATTGAAGATAAACCATAAATAACTTAATTAATTAAGTAAAGTAATTTGGAGTGTCGAACCAAAATGTGTTTAAAAACCACATTCTCTAATTTTTTAGTTTTGATGATAATAATACTTGCAAGAACAATTTGATACTCTATTTTTTTTTCTTTTGTGTTGCTTTTATTAATCCATTAGATAAGATAAAAAGTAAAATGCCATCAAGTTCTGGATAAACCCATTCTTGCATTATATCCAAAAAGATCAGAAGGTCAAAGTCAACACTTCACCTTATAAGCTGGACATGTGTTAAAGACTCTATGTCACCCCTAGGTCATATTCATCTATATTTTGGCAAAGAAATTTAGAAGGGAAAAAACATTAGTGTCACATAATAGGAATGATCAGACACAAGGAATGTTTGCTATCAACGGTATAAAGAGACACGTAACGAGACACAAATGCAGTACTGGGGTGGAGTTGAGGGTAGCCACGACCCTGCCCCAGCCAGGGGCGGAGCCCTTTGTGGGCCAAGTAGGGCCATGGCCCGCCCCAACTCTTTTTTTCATTTTTTATAGGTGTTTATATATATATATATATATATATATATATATATATGTATATATTATTTTTTTTGTTACTATTTTGTTATATATACATGTAACCATTAAATTTTTTATAGGTATATTTATATGAGTTTTATTTTATTTTAATAAAAAGGTATCTTAACATATAAAACTCAACATTTTTTTAATAAAAAAAAATATGAAAAAAAGGTTTATATGTGAATGTTATAAAAGATAAAGGACTAAAGTGTTACAAATAAAGGACTAAAGTGTTACAAATATTTAAGGTAAATGACCAAAATGTTACAAATAAAAGATAAAGAATCAAATATTACAAAAAAATAAGATAAATGATCAAACGTGTAATTTTGCCTTAAATTTAAGCACAAGATTGCGCCCAACCAATTGGTAGTGAGGCGCTCCCACTAGCCAATGGGTCACTAGTTCAAGTCTTCCTGGTTACAAATTTAACTTTTTATTGAAAATTAATGATTTATGTATGTTTAGCGCCATAAATTTTTTTTAGCACAGTTATGGCCCTCCCCAACATTTTCTTCAAGCTCCGCCATGCCCCCAGCCCAAAATTTTTTTGGATAAAATTAGCAATTAAACTAGCATATATAAATATGTAATGATCTAAAAAATATGTTTATTAATATTTAACAAGTTATAAGCTAACTGAATTAACTTATTAAAATAAATTATAAGCTATATATTCATGAAAAAATTTACCATATAGATTTTTGTTTTCTTAATATGAACTTATAAACTTTAAGTTTAAAATTTAAAATTGCGAAATAATATTTTTGTACTTTTTATTAATTATATTGTTATATATAATATATTTTTTTAAAATTTATATATTAAAAATTATTCATGGCCCCCTGTACATCACCAACATCTGTACAATCAGCATATCGACAAGCTACAACGAGACTATCACAATGGAAAGTTCAAATAAGAAGACTCAATTCAAATCCTATATAAATAGAATATCAAAATTATGAAGAAAAGAAGGACCAACAACACACAATAAAACACTATGGAATATTATCACCTTATAGCTTCACAGTTACAAGTCATTAATTTTCTCATTACTTTGGGTCTCTCATTTTCAATTTTTATTGGCATTACTATAGTGGGATTTCAAAAAATTGGCTTCATTTTTTAAGCTTCTTATAAGACATTCAAAATTTTAAAACATGTTCTCTGCTACTTTAAGATAACGATTTCTTTTAGAAATTCAGAAACACGGATACCGACACGGGCATTGGATACTGGACATCGGATACGATACAGACATTGACATGACGCCACCAATAATAATTTGAAAAAAAGATATAATTCAGTGTAATCATAGTGTCGTATCGGTGTCAGACACTGACACAGACACGTGTCAGACACGAATACGCCTAATCAGAGAATCGTCTGTCATTCATAGTTCATACCCTTTCTTAGGAAAGTTAAACACTTCATTTTTTTTAATAAAAAACAATCTTTTATTAAAAGAAGGCAAATTAGGTTACACCCCTCATATCTGATAGGATATGGGTCAAGATACAATTTTGAAAATTACACGAATTCTCTGTAGCTAATCCCAAATTTTTATAAGTATAGTAATAAATTAAACATTTTAAATTATATTTAATTAAATAAATTATTTGTTTTACCATGTGTGATTCATAGGTTTTAATTATTATTTTATATATATATATATATATATATATATATATATATATATATATATATATATATATATATATATATATGAATTCTCTCTCGTGCTTAAGCAACACACAAATTCTACCATCCAACTTGCTATCTACCATATATGACTGAGGCCATCACTATTTTAGAATCCACGGTGCCTTTGTTAAAACTCATATTTCCAATACGGCAGACTTTCATATATCCGTTGTATCCAACTTGCAATCTAGCATAAATGCCCAAAACAAAAGAAAAAGAGCCAACATGAGAGAGAATTCAATACAATTTTTTTTTTACTAAACTACAATCCATGATAATTTGTGAACACAAGCAATTAAACCTTATTTGCAGAGAAACCGAGGAAGCTACCATCCAACCTATAAGATGTCCACAACAAAACAACCATGCTCTTTTTTCACCAAATCAATCACAATACATTCCCAAATTTTTTGGGAACTCGGCAACGGAAGCGATCAATGGTTCAATGTGGATCGAAGCATCCTCTTGATACCATGTTAAAATTAGAGATATAAATCAAGGTAAAGATAAAGACGGCTAAGATTCTAATAATATCTGAATAGCATTGTTTTAACAAAATAAGAATTACAAGAGAATTTATGGATCCAATGGAAACTAAAATTTTATCCCTCAAGGCTATGTTTGGGAGTTTTGAGGGGAAGGAAAGGAAAGGTTAAGGCTTTGTTTGCGAGTTTGGAGGGGAAGGGAGGGAAAGGGAGGGGAGGACTTTGGAGGGAGGGAAATAGAGAGAAAATTAGAAAAATCTTTTACATTTTTTGAGAAAATATTTTTTATAGAGAATGACAAATAAATATTTATGATTAACTAGACGCCAACCCGTGCATCGCACGGGTCTATTAAAGTTTTAAAAATGCAAATGAACTCAATTTTTAAAGACATTTATAAAGAAAAAGGGATTATATTTTTAAATGATAAACAGGTCTGAACAATAGTTCTTAAATTGAATATGAAAAATCCTCCAAATATATCTTTTATAGACATTTAGTACATATCTGTAGAACTACTAATTTATTATAAACATATAGTCCATCAAAGACGATTAAAATTCTTAAAATAAATATTCGTTCGAAACCACTATGTGAAGCCAATTCTTCATGGTTTCTCAACTCAACACACTGGAAATGGTAAAAAAATTGAAAGTATAAGAAAATTCAAATGATTTGGAAATTGGAGCAAAAATCAACTCTATAAAAGAGTTATAGTTCCTACAAAAGACGATAAAATTTATTTGAATGATATGTGATTTGTTCATGAATATTGTCAGGGAAGTGTTAAATATATGTTATCAGAGAGTTACACTACATGGAGAAGCTCAATACTACTTTGTAAGATAACAAATGGCTTTTTCAATTTGTTGGTAACTTAGGCTAGCTAAAGAACAAAAGCATACCTTTATAACTTTTAAGGTATACATATCATTAAATTATAATTTGCACAAAGAGTAATAGTAATATGAATGAGTTTTAACACATTTGTTGTGGAGCATTATTGACGTCAAACTCTATGATATGTCCTAATGTTGAGCATATTCTTTGTTTTAGAAGTTTTGTACGAAGCGTCAACTCTAATAGCAAAAATAACATAAAAAATAAAATTAAAATTAGTATCATAACTTAAAAGATTAGAATAGCACACTTTACAGACGATAAATAATTCATTTCTTGAACAAATTAAGAATATGTTATGCATACAATAAATTAAGCACACTTTACAGGATTCATTATTTTTAGAGCCATGCATTTTGAATCAGCAAACAAATTGATTACTTCCATCATACAATAAATTAAGCACAGTTCCTTCAATCATTCATAAATTAAGCATACTTTTAACATGTTTCATTTTTGTTAGAACCATGCATATCAAATATGAAAAAAACATATTCACACAACATAGATCAATTCAAAAACCAACAATAAGATTCGTAGAGCCAACCCCAAAAGTAGCCAACCAACTCATCTAACAATGCAAATAAGTTAAAATTCTTTCATTGAAAATAGAAAACTATAATAAAGCCACAAACTTAGAGACAAACACATACACTTGATTTCCAACTAAATTGGACTAACACCCTATTGATAATTAAGTAACATACAATAGGATTGAACTAAAGGAATTGAAAATAGAAAACTAACAGTAATAGTACATCTCGGCATTGATCACTACGGACATATCCTATCGTTCTCTTTGGAAGCAATTTCTACCTTCTACATAAAATATCATTCATAAGTTAGAACACAATCATGGAATGCATAATATAACCAAATTATACAAAAAAAAAAAAAAATTGATTGATGAAGATGTCATGATACGTAAATTATACCTCTTAAACTTCGGAGTCTGTTGCTTACATGATTCTTCATTTATTCTGAAGATTTCCCTTTTTATTATTCCTCCTTCCAAACATCTGATTCTAAAAATCAATAAGATAAACCCATAAGAAAAAAAAATCATTTATGAATAAAGATAGCCCTATAATAGTAATAACCGCACGACAACAACACTAAATCAGAAAAAAAAAAAAAAATAGCAACTTTACAGCAAACAAATAAGAAAACTAATAAAATCATTTATGAATAAAGATGGAAAGCAAAAAACAACAAACCTAGTGATGCTTTTGTTGATGACAATCCATTGTGACATTTTATCAAACATGTGGGTTGCATATATGAACATGAAAAAGAGCAACATGAAAATTCAAAGAGACTACTTCAGATTAAAATTCACCACAACACCATTGGGATGTAATCTGTGAATAGTTTTGTGTGACTTTGATTATTTTTTATGTCATTCAGAAATCATCTTGTGATAATTGTAACTTACCATTAGACAAATTCATGAACACCAAGAAAAACTTCACTTCAAAAGTTCAACACCTAAAAAAAACACAACCCAGATAAAAAAACACCATACACATAAATAAAAATTCAATCTTTGAATAAAAAACCAATTAGAAATCTTATGTAAAGAATGAGAAAGAAAATGCAGAAACGAAGATGAGAAAGGAGAAAAGGTGAAGAGAAAAGAAAGAGAGAAAGAAGATTTCACAGGGAGTTCGGATCCTCTCATGCGCTCTCTCCTCTGTCATCTCTCCTGTGCCTATCCAACAGCTGAGATAAAATTAAAAAGGAAAATTAATAATGATTTAGAAGAGAGAGAGTGAATCCAATGGCTGATATTTGCACTGGACAAAAGACAGTAGAGAGAAAACAGGAGAGGATCCAGAACATAAAACATCAAGATCTTATAAGTGTAGTGTGTTTCTAAATGAGGAATGGTTGAAGAACCTGCTGAAGAAGAAAAATTAGAAGAATGGAGATGGAGACTTAAGAGTCATCTTTTTCTTGCTGTTTTAGATTTCCGCGTGAGAGAAAGAGAGATAATGAGAGCAAATTTTGGAAGAATAAAATGTCAGTTTTCCAAAGTCACCTAATAATATTAATGAAAGGTTTATTTGAAATTTAAATTTGGATAGGTAATAAATGAGGCGGTAGTTGGGATGGTAATTAAGGAAGAGATTAGGAGGGAAAAAATTAGGGTTAAGTGGGGGTTTAAAAGGTGTCACAACTTACCATTTATAATAATTAAGATAAGATTAAGATTAAGATAAGATAAGATAAGATTAAGATTAAGATTAAGATATATTATGAATTTAAGAATATTATAACAACATTAATTAAATTTGAAGAATTCATATAAACCCTTCAAACCCCCATCCAATACAATCTTTGAGTTCCCCCAAATTGGGGGGTTTTGTGTTATGAAGAAAAAATAACCCTCCAAGCTCCTTCCCTCCCAAACTTCTCTATTCATTCCACTTGTTTCTTCCTTTTTTTCAAAACCATTCCCTCTCCTCCCCTCCAAACTCGCAAACAAAGCCTAAGGAGGGGAAGGGAAGGAAAGGGAGGGAAGGGAGAAAGGAGGGAAATCATTCCCCTTGTTTGGGAGTTAAAAAACCAACAATGAATTATGTGATAATTTTACTATTTTGCCATTTTTCTCTTAAAAACAATACATTGTGTTATACTATTTTGTCCTTTTTGGGAATAAAGTTTCGATTTCAGATAAAAAATAATTTCGGAGTTTTTTCGGAACAAAAGTTTACGATCTTTTTTCGGAAAAAAAGATCTAATATTTTATTTGAATTTTTTTTTCCAAATTTTGTTTCTCATTTTTCCTGAAAAAATGTTCCCAATTTTTTCCTGAAAATTTTTTCCATTTTTTTGCCGGGAAAAAAAGTTACGGATTTTTCCGGAAAAAAAGTTTCCGATTTTTTGCCGGAAAAAAAGTTCCATATTTTTCCGGAAAAAAGTTTATGATTTTTTCCGGAAATAAAGTTCTCGATTTTTCCGGAAAAAAAGTTTACAATTTTTTGCCAGGAAAAAAAGTTCCCGATTTTTCCGGAAAAAAGTTTCCGATATTTCCGGAAAAAAAGTTTCTGATTTTTCCGGAAAAAAATTCCTGATTTTTTCCCGAAAAAATTTTCCGAAATTTTACCGTGAAAAAAAGTTTCCGATTTTTCCAGAAAAAAAGTATCGGATTTTTTCCGGAAAAAGAGTTTCCGATTTTTTTCGAAAAAAAAGTTCTTGATTTTTCCGAAAAAAAGTTTTTGATCTTTTGGAATGAAATTAAGCTAGGGCTAAAATTGGAATTTTGAATTATTGTGAGGGTAAAATAGTCAATTTATATAGTGAACCCTCCAAAACCCCCCAGTTTGGGGAACTTTAAAATTGGATAAAATAAGCCCTCCAAAATCCCACAAAAGCCAAAATCTTTCCTTATTTTTTTAAAATTCTCAAACAAGAGTTTACCTCTTCCCAAATCTTTCATTCTCCTCCCTTCCCCTCCAAAACCCAACTCCCAAACATAGCCCAAGAGAATTCCTTTATCGGTCTCCATCACTACATACAAATGATTATAATTTGTTTTAGCATAAGTGCATAACCATGAATTGAAGGCAGGCAATGCTTAACCTTCCTTATATCTTTTCCTAAGTTGAATATAATGCAGCTTTTATGAGTTTATCATTAACATGGTGAAAGATATTGATAATTGAAAAAGTAGCCGACAATCACATATCAATTCACATTAAATTATCCAGTTTACATAGAAAATGGATCAAACAAGGAAAAAAACAGCGACAACAAACAGCAAATAATTTACAATATAACGTTAATTAGCTAATGGACTAATATGAAACCAATAAGTTAATAAATAATTGTCCAATTTAGCCTATTAAATATTGGGAATAAGAGGTCATTATTAATCTTATTGGAGCTAGTATGCAGTTATGAATTTATGATAATGGAGCTATGGTAAGCAACTGTGTTGAAATTTCATTCTAGAATCTTTGTGTAAATAAATATTCTTTCCGTACCAAAATATAAGTCGCTTTAAGAAAACAATTTGTACCATAAGTTGTTTTACATTATCAATGAAGCATTTAATACTTTTTTCCTATTATACTCTTAACTATTTATTTCTATTCTTTTTTTAATTCTTTAATTTATATTTTTTATATCATTAATGAAAGACAGTTTTGTAAATTAACTCATAATTTCTCTTGTCCATACAACATTAATTACATTTCTTAATTTGTGTAACATAGTCAAAACAACTTACTCCTTCCGTTCCAAAATATAGTCAAAACATTAGTAAACATAAAATGTGTGGTGTCATAAATCGTCATATGCTAATTGAACATGGTCTATTGAATTCTTACAAGCACAACACCCACTATCTAACTGAACTCTCAATACAAAAGCAAACTTCGACAAATTCCTCCTTTAAGTCCCGTCTGTTGGAACAAAGTGGGTCTGACATGAACCTCTAATGTTTTAAGTGGTTTTGATGATAACAAAGTATTAAAATTACAATTGGTATTACTAATGATTATTCTAGTGTGCAGAATTACAAGTTAAAATTCATGCAGAAGCACTATGAATAGTAGCAGAGAAGCCAGTCAAGACAAGCTCTGAAAGAGTATTGCTGTTCATCAGAAGCTTAATTTTTGCGTGCTGAAGATAGCACTTCTGAAGACCAAAAGCTAGGCTCTGATGAAGTTCAGAAGCTGAAGATCTTAAGAAGCTATGACAAGAACATCAGAAGCAAAAAGAATTTACGTCACTCAAAAGCTGACCTATACAGAACCAATGATTGAAGAACAATCCACTTCAAGGCTCTGTCACATCCACAGGAAGGAATATTCGTTGGTACAACGTTAACCTTATCCATAAGTGGAGCGCATTTGAGGATTGTACTATCGTACTATTATTACTCAAAATGGATGAGTGATAAATTGAATAGCTAGGTAGTGGAATTGGAATTCCTTACCAAAGAAGGCAATATACAGCTATCAATTGTACGAGTAAATTCCAGCTGGCACCTCTCTCTCTGCAACGGTCATCATCTTCCTCCAAGTATAAATAGAAGACTCAAATGGAAGAAATGACTACCGTTCCTACTACTGTTCTATTACTGCGTTCAAAGACTAAGAAGCATTCTGACATCATATTTTAAATCTGTCATTCTAAGTCTTAGAACAAATTGAGTTGTATTTTGTAAACACCTCTGATAGTATATCAAGTGTTCCTTAACATTCATTCTTATTCTTAAGTTTGTTTGAGAAGTCTCTTGTTAAGTTTAACTTGAGCATTTGAGAAGTCTCTTGTTTAGTGAAACTTGAGCACCTGAGAAGTCTCTTGCAAGTGTGCTTGAGCAATTTGTAATCTTTAGTAGATTATAGTGAAAATCTCTTGTTAGTAACAAGGGGACTGGAGTACTCTCGATTTGTGAGGGGAACCAGGATAAATTCTGTGTCTTTCTTTCTCTCTCTCAGCACCCTCGCGTTAATTTGTGTTTTTATCCGCTGCATACTTAGTCGCTATTAGGCAAAAAGTTTTAATTTTTAAAAACACAATTCAACCCCCCCCCTTCTTGTGTTTTTCCACCTTCAATTGGTATCAGGAGCTGGGCTGTTGCCTAACTCTCACCTATCAGTGAAACAGTTAAGATTCAGGGAGGAAAAACATGTCTGCTGAGAAGAATCTCAATGAAGTTCCATTTGACTATGATTCTAATTCTAAAGACAGAAGGTCTTCTGACAAAATTCCCTTTTTCAATGGAACTGAGACTGGTTATCCATTCTGGAAAACCAAGATGTACAGTCACATCATGGCGATTGATTGTGATCTGTGGGATTTGGTAGAAGATGGAGTGAACTTTGAAAATATGGACCTAGAAGGCGTTGTTAGCTCTAAAGACAGGAAGGCTTTTACACCCACTCAAAAGCTGGAATATAAGAAGCACCACAGTGTAAAAGGGATGATGACAAATGCCATCTCTCATGATGAGTACTTGAAAATTGGAGATAAGAGAACGGCTAAGTCTATCTGGGATTCTCTTAAATCCAAGTATGAAGGAAATAAACAAGTTAAGGAGGCTAAGGCCAACTTGTTAGTACATCAGTATGAATTATTTAAAATGAAGGACGGAGAGGACATTGAGACAATGTTCTCTAGGTTTCAAATTCTTGTTTCTGGACTTCAAGTTTTAGATAAGAGCTATACTGAGGCTGATCATGTAAGGAAAGTACTCAGAAGCTTGCCGCCAAAGTGGAGACCAAAAGTGACAGCGTTTCAGGAATCTAAGGATTTAGATACTGTGTCTCTTGAAAGCTTGGTTAGTTCTCTAAAGAGTCATGAGATGGAACTCATGACTGATGAATCGACTAAGAAGCTAAAAGGGATAGCACTAAGCACCAAGAGTTCCTCTAAGGCTCTGAAGGCGAAGGTTATAGTATCTGATGAAGAAGCTTCTGAAGAAGGTCACGAGATGGACTCTGATGAAGAAGAAGAAATGGTTCTGATGGCTGCAAGAGTATCGCAATGGGCTAAGAGAAGCAAGAAGTATGCTGGTAAGTTTGGAGGTTCTTCCAAGAAGGTTGGTACTTCTAAGGATAAAAAGGAAGAACAAAACAAATGCTTTAAGTGCAACAAACCAGGACACTTCATTGCTGACTGCCCAGAGAACCTGAGTAAATCATCCAAGAGAACCTCTAACAAAGAAAGATACAAAAGTAAGCTCAAAAAGGGGTTCCTTGCCACTTGGGATGATTTGGATCAGGAATCAGATTCTGATGAGGAAGAAGAAGCAAACCTAGCCTTGATGGCAACCGCTTCTGACCAAGAGAACTCTGAGCACGAAGATGACTCAGATTCAGAAGATGAAGATGAGGTACTTGCTAAACTTTCTCGTTCTGAATTAATAGATTCATTAAAAGATGCCTTAAAACTTTTAACCAAAAAGGCAGGTGAGTGTAAGGTCCTTAAAAAGGCCTATAACAACCTGACCGAAAAGGCAAATGAAATAATTGAACAAAATGAGTCTCTAAAATCAAGAAATGAATTTATGGAAACTCATTATGTTCTTGATGATAAGGTTCCTCCAGAACATGAATTTGCTCTTCAGGAATTCCTTATCAATGGAATGAAAAGAAGTAAAATAGCCTCTTTGATTTATCATGTAAGTAGAAATAGAGGAGAAGGTCTTGGATTCTCACGTTTTAAAGATAATCCATTATCTTCAAAGTCCTCTAATATAGATAAATCAAAACCTAAGGTTGTCTTTGTAAAGAGTCAATCAGAAGTTCTAAATGAGTCAGCTTCTAATAGAACATCAAAGCCAGAGGCTCAAAAATCAAAGACTCCGAAGGATAAAACCTCAGAACCTAAGATTGTTAAGCCTCAAGCTAATGTTAAATCTAAAGAAGGTCTGACACATTCAAGAACAAAGCTCAAGAGCTATACTAAACCCAAAAACTTTTCAACAAGGGTGGTTAACTCTAGAGGCTCTGATAGGTCTTTCAAACAAAGACCACCTGGACCTGTAAAGACTAACATAAAAGGACCCATAAAGATATGGGTACCAAAATCTCAACTAATATTTGCTTCAGGTTTGCACACTAAGAAGGCCAAAGCAGCAATGCTGGTACCTGGACAGTGGCTGCTCACGACATATGACGGGAGAAAGGCATATGTTCCAAACCCTGACTCTGAAAGAGGGAGGTACTGTGGGGTTTGGAGGAAACCAAAAAGGGAAGATCATTGGTACAGGTATAGTTGGTAACTCTTCTCTTTCAATTAAAAATGTTTGGTTAGTTGATGGCCTCAAACATAATCTGCTTAGCATTAGTCAATTTTGTGATAGCGGATTTATTGTTAAATTTGATAAAGAGGCATGTACAGTAATCAATGATTCTGACAAGTCCATATTGTTTAAAGGATTAAGAAGAGGTAATGTTTATAAGGTGAATCTGTCAGAACTCACTGAGCAGAAGATAGTTTGTCTTCTATCTCTGAATGATGAAAAGTGGGTCTGGCACCAACGCTTAGGTCATGCTAACTGGAGATTAATCTCTAAGCTTAGCAAACTAAAGTTGGTTAAAGGCCTGCCAAATCTTAAATATCATTCAGATGCTCTGTGTGGTCCTTGTCAGATTGGCAAAATTTCAAAAACTTCTTTTAAACCTAAAAACATTGTCTCTACCTCAAGACCCTTAGAACTACTTCACATTGATTTGTTTGGTCCAGTAAGTACTGCCTCAATCAATGGGAAGAAATATGGATTAGTCATTGTTGATGATTACAGTAGATGGACTTGGGTAAAGTTTCTAAGAGTGAAAGATGATGCATATGATGTGTTCAGCATCTTCTGCACTCAAGTGCAAAATGAGAAAAGTCTCAAAATCTTAAAGGTTAGAAGTGATCATGGTGGTGAATTTGAAAATGAACCATTTGCATCTTTTTGTGAAGATCATGGCATTGTCCATGAGTTCTCTGCTCCTAGAACACCACAACAAAATGGTGTTGTAGAGAGAAAGAACAGGTCTTTACAAGAAATGGCAAGAACCATGATGCATGAGACAAAACTTGCTAAGCACTTCTGGGCAGAAGCTGTAAACACAGCTTGTTATATTCAAAATAGGATCTATATAAGACCTCTATTGAATCTAACAACATATGAACTCTTCAAAGGAAGAAAGCCCAACATCTCTTACTTTCATCAGTTTGGATGTACATGTTACATTCTAAACAACAAGGCCTACAAAAGAAAATTTGATGCCAAAGCTTGTAAGGGAATCTTTATAGGTTACTCTGAACGCTCAAAGGCATACAGAGTGTATAATTCTGAAACCAACACAGTGGAAGAATCTATACATGTTAGATTTGATGATAAAGAGCCTGACAGTAAAATGTCAGAGCAAGATAATAGTTATGCAGGTGTTCCATACCAATACATCGATTCAGAACCTGAAAAAGCATCAGAAGCTGTTGAAGCTTCAGAAGCTGTATTGGAAGAAGATGCTGAAGAAGCATCTCAATTAGAAGCATCACAAGAACATGATGACACTTCAGAAGAAGACACTCAACCAAGTGCTGATGTTGATGAAGCTCCAAGAAGGAAGTTCAAATATAGATCATCACATCCAGAAGACTTAATTCTTGGAAACAAAGAAAGTCCAAGAAAGACAAGATCAGACTATCAACAACTTGATTCTCTTCTGGGACTAATCTCAATGATAGAACCAAAGAATGTTGATGAAGCACTTACGGACGATGGATGGATTGTAGCTATGCAGGATGAGCTCAATCAGTTTCAAAGAAATGATGTATGGGACTTAGTGCCAAGACCAGCACATAAGAACATCATTGGAACTAAGTGGGTATTTAGAAACAAGATGAATGAACAAGGTGAAGTGGTAAGAAATAAAGCTAGACTGGTAGCACAAGGCTACAGTCAGCAAGAAGGTATAGACTTCACTGAAACATTTGCTCCAGTAGCAAGACTGGAAGCAATCAGGTTACTTCTTTCATATGCTGTTAACAATGGAATCACATTGTACCAAATGGATGTTAAGAGCGCCTTTCTTAATGGTGTTATTTCTGAAGAAGTATATGTCAAACAACCCCCAGGTTTTGAGGATTTGAAAAATCCTAATTATGTTTATAAACTTAAGAAATCACTCTATGGTCTCAAACAAGCTCCAAGAGCTTGGTATGAAAGACTGAGTAATTTCCTTTTAGAAAATGGTTTTCAAAAAGGTCAAATTGACAATACATTATTCAGAAAGACATCTAAGAAGGATATCTTAATCATTCAAATTTATGTAGATGATATAATTTTTGGTTCAACTAATGCTTCTCTTTGCAAGAATTTCTCTAAGCTTATGCAGGATGAATTTGAAATGAGTATGATGGGTGAATTGAAGTTCTTCCTTGGAATCCAAATTAATCAAGGAAAAGGTGGCACTTACATTCATCAAAGCAAGTATACAAAAGAGCTTCTGAAGAAGTTCAACCTTGATGACTGCAAGATAATGTCTACACCCATGCATCCTACCAGCAGCTTAAGCAAAGAAGAGATAGGAAGCAAAGTAGATCAGAAGCTGTATCGAGGTATGATTGGTTCTTTACTCTACCTTACAGCATCTAGACCTGATATTCTATATAGTGTATGCTTGTGTGCAAGATTCCAGTCAGATCCTAGAGAACCTCACTTAACTGCTGTTAAGAGGATCTTTAGATATCTGAAAGGAACTACTAATCTAGGACTTCTTTATAAAAAATCCCTAGATAGTAAGCTAGTTGGATTCTGTGATGCTGACTATGCTGGTGATAAGATTGAGAGGAAATCCACTAGTGGAAATTGCCAATTCATTGGTGAGAATCTCATATCTTGGGCCAGTAAGAGACAAACAACTATTGCTTTGTCTACAGCAGAAGCAGAATACATCTCAGCTGCTAAATGCTGCACACAGCTTCTCTGGATGAAGTATCAGTTGGAAGATTATAACATAGCTGAAAGGAGTATTCCACTATATTGTGACAATACTGCTGCTATTCATTTGTCTAAGAACCCTATTCTACACTCAAGAGCTAAACATATTGAAATAAAACATCATTTTATAAGGGATCATGTTCAGAAAGGTACAATAGATATTCAATTCATTGATACTGAACATCAATGGGCTGACATATTTACTAAACCTTTAGCTATTGAAAGATTTGATTTTATCAAAAAGAATTTGAACATGCACTATATCTCTGAAGAAAATTAGCTCTGAGAAGTAGAATAAAATTAGCATCTGAAGCTCTATCAGAACCTCTTATAATTTAGAGTATCCCTTGGGAAGCTCTGAATAATTTAGGCTCTGAAGAGTAACAGGTTCTGATGAGGTGTCAGATACAAATGAGTGAGGCTCTGAACCTTTTAGAAATGAAACGTTCAGTACGTGTAAGTGTACAACAGTTGTCTATACACGCGTCAGCTATGATTAAACTTTTTCAACACGTGTCTAGATCCTGACGGGCAGAGAACAGTTAATGATGATTATGGCAGTTAAGTATATTATTTAATTTTTAAAACTGCTCGCGCTCCCTCCCAATGTTTACTTTCTCTGTGTATGTGTGCTAGTTACTATTTATAAGTCACTTCACTCACTTTGCACAACTTTTTACACAAAATCACTACCTACACAAACCTAGACCTTACAGAAATTCCCAATCTTCATCTTCTTAATTCTCTGCAACTATGGCTGCTCGTTCATCAAACGAAATCGTTCAAGAATCCTTTAACCCTACATTACCACCCATCATCGATCTTAATTCAAAAGATAATCTAGTCTACGAACATCATCAAACTGACGCTGGACCAGATGCTTATGATTTCTTCACTGAGAAGTTCGTGGATTTTGAAAGTTTGAAAGCGAATGGGATTGACATTCAATACTTGTTCTACAACCAACAATAGCAAAATTATTTTGAAATGCTTAATGGCTTCGTATACTACGACATAGTGAAGTATTTCTGGCAGAAGGCTAAAGTGTACGATAGAGCAAGTGCTGATAAAGAATACAAGGATATGGTTGAGAAGAACCAGGAATTACGAGGGAAAACAAGAAAGGAACTTGGTCTTAAACCTTATAGAGAAAGGGAAATTAGGTCAAATATTTTGGGAATCAATGTTGTGATAACTCAGGCACACATTGCTAAGATTCTGGGTTTAGACAACAAAGGAGAAGATATAGAAGTGTATGATAAGAAAAGCAAGCATTTGGATTCAATTCATCAGGACCTCTTTAAATCTGGATGCACACAAAAGGATTTTGGAAAAGTAATGCACATGAAGAATTCATTTGAATTTGCTTTCAGAATGTGTTTATCTACTATCTTCACCAGAAAAGGTGGATTGGATACCATCTCCATTCCACACAAACATCTCATCTGGTTCTTATACAAGAGGGTAAAAGTTAATTTGGCTAAGATTCTTTTTGATCACATGTGTCTTACCATCAATGAGGGTAGAACCAAAATACCATCAGTCATTCATCACCCTAGGTTAATCTCAGAACTGATAAGGCAAACCAAACTCACAGACATTGTGAGTGCCAAAGAAAAACTTAGAGTTTTCCAAACTGCTAAGTATGATGCATCAGTTCTGGTCAACATGAAGAGAAAAACCAAGGAAGAAATCATTCAAGTGAAAACACCTCTACAGCAAGTGTACGAAAAGTACTTCTGGTGTGATGGGTTTCCCACCATATCAGAACATGATAATGAGGAGGTCATCAAGAACTTTCTTGAATCAGTAAGAAGAGATACTGGGGTTAGTGTGCCCAGGAAAATGGTTGTAAGTGTTCCTAATTGGGATATCTTCAAGGGACCAAGAGATATTACAAGGAATAGAAGAAAGCCAAGAACTACTGAGCAAGAAATGATTGATGAAGGCTCTGATGATCAAGGACATGCTAGTGCTGATGAGACTGAAGAAGGTGCTGAAGGTATGATGACTGAAGCTGTTCAGAAGGAAAAACGGACAAAGAAAAGGCATGATAGGCCTTCAGCTTCTGAGGAAGATCAGAACCCTGCTAAACCTGCAAAGAGATTAAAGACCAGAGCTTCTAAACCAAAAGGTAAGATCTCTGAATCTAATACTTCTAGCATTCCTGTAGCTCAGGTTATTGGTTCTGAACCTCAACCCTCTATTGCTAAACCATCTATTTCTCAACCTCCATTATCTACCAATCAACCTCAACCCATAGACTTCACTGTACCTATTAGTGTAGTCTTACCTGATCATAAAGCTATATCATCATCATCTTCATCAGATACCAGCACTGCCTCGGATGAGTTAATTGCTACACTCATCAGAGAATCCAACCCAAAACAAAAGAAAACTCTTACACCAAAGAGAACCTCTTTCAAGAAAACCACAAAGAAAACCACCATAAAGCCCATTCATCTTTCTTCTGATGAAGAACCTACTATTAATGTAGACACCACCATTCTCAATCAATCCACAAATCAAGGTTCTGTCATAGAACATCTTGAACAACACATGTGTGGTGTTGCATTTACCAACTCAAATCCAAATTCACCACATCAATTTCCATCCATGAATCTCACAAATGATTCACCCGTCCATAAAACACAAAACACACAGGTCATTCACACACCCCCTCCCTCACTTGATCACATCTCACGAGTAAACCCACCTACATTCACCCCTGTTCAGAATGAGCCATTTGCTCATTCTGAAGAACAACAAAAATCACCTCACTCATCACCAATCAATGTCATGACTGAACAACAACATCAATCACCACAACCTGTCCCTGACCCACTCAACAGACCTCTAGTTTTAGAAGAGGTTCTTGAGCTTTACCAACACCTAACTAAAGCTGAACATCAAATATTCAAGGATTCCATCAATCTTGATGATGATATCATACCTCCAAATCTCAGCAAAATCAAAATTATTGAACTCAAAAGAAAGGAACCTGAACCAACCATTCCCTTTGACCCATCCTTATCCTTTTTCAATTCTGACTCTGAACCAAACCTTGAGCTGCTAAATAATGCTATAGGTATTAGACTTCAGAGGTTCAAACAAAGAGAGGAAGAAGCTCTTATCTTCCCCTCTGATATGGATGCTGAGGTCAGGGAATTAGAGTACTTGTTTGGTAAATCCTTAAGGATTCTCAGTACTCATCTGAAGGATAAGATTAAGGGTAGAGGAGCAAACACTGTACGTGAACTATTTGAGATTGCTGAGAGGACATGTGCTCCAAGGCTCACATTCTTCAACCATGAAGAAGAATGTCAGAGGTTAGCCTTTTTAGCTGCTGTTGATGAAAGTATGAGAAGATCTTTTGATGAAGAGCAGGCTAGGATAGCTGCTGAAATGGAACGTCAGAGGCTTGCTGAACAAGAAGCCTTAAACTTATTGGTTGATAGAGCTGTTCACATTGCTGTCATTGAGACTAATAAGATTTTTGAGAATCAAGGAGCTGCAAAAGATACTGTTATGAATGATCAGAACCTTAGTAAACCAGATTCTGATAAAGGAAAAGCTCCCATTGTTGCTTCATCTCCTCCAAGATCTCCACCAGTACTTGTCCAAGGCTCTTCTTCATCTGCTATACCCTCTGTTATGCAAGAAGCTCTGGATGTAATCAAGCATGACATAAGAGAGGAACTAAGAAATGAAATGGATGAATTCAGGGCCGATATAAGAGAAGACATGAACAGATCTGGTGAAGCTACTAACAAGAAGATAGATGCAATGATGGAACTTCTTCTGAAGCTTACTCAACAGCAACCCAAACCTTAACCCTCATGTCTGAGCACTTATTTGTAATCATGTTTATGTAATTTTTGGATAATTTTTTCGTTAATTCATATCTATTTTATCCATATTTGTATGTTTGTTGTTTGCCTCTATGTTTGTTTTATATTTGTTTTTCAAAATTTAACTTTTCTATATACCATGATATTGTCTGGTACTCTTGAGAATTCTGACTCTAGTGAAAGATGCTGAAGAGCATCTTAGTTTTTAAACTAATAAGCCTAGGATTTTCAAAACCTAAGAGTCCCTCTCATCAGTACTCCTGCTTACTCATGAAATAGCTTCTTAGTATTAAAGCCTGTTTAACAACGGGGCACCAATACCGAATGAGGCGTGTCTGGTAACTGGTTTTCTGACAATAGAAATGAGGTATATATATATAAGAAACTTGCTCAAAACAAAGGGAATTAATAGCATAAACTTCTTTATTAATATTATTGAAGAATCTCTATTACATAGAATGATAAGACTCTACTTAGAGCTAGGCTTAACTTCAGAAGACTCTGCATCTAGCTTCTTATGTTTCTCCTTAATGTAAGCAAGCAAGTTGGCAGTGGCTTTTTGCACTAGTTCTTCAGTGTTCTTCTGAACAGCGGCCTCGTACTCTTCGTTTGGAGTATCATCATTGTATGTCCATAAAAATTCTTCCAGATCAGAGCCCAATTCCTCTTCCTCTGACTCTGTCAAAATCAGTTCTTGCTTGTTCCTTTCGTAGCGAAGCTTGTTTTCTTCGCAGCGCCAGGGCTCTGCTCCCTTCTTGCTCTCTTCTTTTGAGCCTGAAGCATCCTTGGTAACCTGCCTTTCCATTGTATGTTTTTCTTTTGATGTTACTTGATTACTCTGGATGAGTAAAATGAGAGGAATCATCCCTTTTTATAGTGTCATCAAGCTCTCTTGTCAGGACAGTTTTCAACACAATTCATTAAATGAATTTAGTTGTCATCACTTTTTGACTTGACTGCCTTGTTATGACGCGTTTGACTGCTTGGTTTTCTGTGTCTTTTTGACTGATGCCAAAAGGGGGAGTAAGAGTAGCGTTAAAATTAATGTTGATTCATTCATATACTGCTCAATCTGAAACTGTAATGTTAAAAGCATTATGAATCAATATTTATCTCTTATGATTCTTTCTCATTCTGAACGATTATTGAAAGGGGAGAAAATTTAAGAACCTAAAATAAAATTCATAGACAATGTCAGAAGAGCTTGCAAACCGCTTCTGAGCATTATCAAACTCTAAGAAGCAAAGCTTGCAAAACTATGCTTCTGAGAGTTAAATATGAAAATTTATTTTAAGTTAATAAATCAACTCTTAAACTGTTTTAATTAATTATGGATAAAACTTAGGGGGAGCTTACAAACCTACCCTTATGGATTATCAGACTCAGGGGGAGATTGCAAACCTTTGAAACCTGAAGTCATCATAATTAAATTAAATCAACAACAATTGAATTTTAATGCTTTGGTTTGTCATCATCAAAAAGGGGGAGATTGTTGGAACAAAGTGGGTCTGACATGAACCTCTAATGTTTTAAGTGGTTTTGATGATAACAAAGTATTAAAATTACAATTGGTATTACTAATGATTATTCTAGTGTGCAGAATTACAAGTTAAAATTCATGCAGAAGCACTATGAATAGTAGCAGAGAAGCCAGTCAAGACAAGCTCTGAAAGAGTATTGCTGTTCATCAGAAGCTTAATTTTTGCGTGCTGAAGATAGCACTTCTGAAGACCAAAAGCTAGGCTCTGATGAAGTTCAGAAGCTGAAGATCTTAAGAAGCTATGACAAGAACATCAGAAGCAAAAAGAATTTACGTCACTCAAAAGCTGACCTATACAGAACCAATGATTGAAGAACAATCCACTTCAAGGCTCTGTCACATCCACAGGAAGGAATATTCGTTGGTACAACGTTAACCTTATCCATAAGTGGAGCGCATTTGAGGATTGTACTATCGTACTATTATTACTCAAAATGGATGAGTGATAAATTGAATAGCTAGGTAGTGGAATTGGAATTCCTTACCAAAGAAGGCAATATACAGCTATCAATTGTACGAGTAAATTCCAGCTGGCACCTCTCTCTCTGCAACGGTCATCATCTTCCTCCAAGTATAAATAGAAGACTCAAATGGAAGAAATGACTACCGTTCCTACTACTGTTCTATTACTGCGTTCAAAGACTAAGAAGCATTCTGACATCATATTTTAAATCTGTCATTCTAAGTCTTAGAACAAATTGAGTTGTATTTTGTAAACACCTCTGATAGTATATCAAGTGTTCCTTAACATTCATTCTTATTCTTAAGTTTGTTTGAGAAGTCTCTTGTTAAGTTTAACTTGAGCATTTGAGAAGTCTCTTGTTTAGTGAAACTTGAGCACCTGAGAAGTCTCTTGCAAGTGTGCTTGAGCAATTTGTAATCTTTAGTAGATTATAGTGAAAATCTCTTGTTAGTAACAAGGGGACTGGAGTACTCTCGATTTGTGAGGGGAACCAGGATAAATTCTGTGTCTTTCTTTCTCTCTCTCAGCACCCTCGCGTTAATTTGTGTTTTTATCCGCTGCATACTTAGTCGCTATTAGGCAAAAAGTTTTAATTTTTAAAAACACAATTCAACCCCCCCTTCTTGTGTTTTTCCACCTTCACCGTCTTGCTGGTTTTCTCCTTGAAACTATATTAGTTATGAGTCTTGTGACTGCAATTGAGCATATTATCTTAGTGGACACAAGTAAGTGTTGTATAGAACATAAGTACACATTTATGAGTTGTGATTCATAAGAAGATAGGCAACAATTTTCACCTGTTGCTAGTTATGTTTTCGCATCATGGAACGATTTTCATCTGAGATTATAGGTGCGTTGATCTGCTAAAAATAAGAGACTGGATTAGACAATTTTTGTTGTACTCTGTTTGATTCAGAAACTATAGGACTAGACAAAACAGGTAGTAAGAGATATGCCAAAAACAAGAATTTTTATCTCTCTATCTCTCTTTGGAACATTTTTATCGTGTTCTATATTATCTTGTTTTGTCATGTACGGTTTTGTCCAATACTTATTGTTTTGCAAATTCTCCCTATACATGTTTTTGGGGGCACATTTTACAAGTGATGTACTGTTTCCAACAAAGGCAACATTTATCATATAATAATTTTAAACATTCGTAATATATTTTTTTATGGGAATATGTATATATGTCTAAAATGCGTTAAATAATTTGTAGAAAAGAAAAAATGCTTTAAATGATTAATAAGTGTAATGTATATAAGTTCATAAGTTCTAACTCATATGTTAAATTTTTTTCGAAATTATTAGATCAAACGTAATGATCAGAGTTCGAAATCCGACTCCTATGAGTTATGCTTTATTAGTGTAAATTAATTTTGAGAATTTAAGCATTTAATTAATTTAACTTTTTAGTCCATCCTGCAAAGAAAAAGAAGTAAAGCATGTACGGTGTTTACTTCAAAGATTATCAATTAGTGTTTTGGTAATGTTATTACATAGTCTTGGTGAGTAATTCACTTGGAATACGTGAATTAACAACTTGACATCTTGATCCATGACCATAATGTAGCACCCTCAGATTTCCATTGATTTTATTTATAAAAATTGATTGAATTATTTAATTAAAGGGTGTTATGCTACTCTCTAAACTAAATGACACATAAAATAATAATGCAGTGGAATAAAATTTTAAAACAAAATATAAGTTCTAAGTTTGAATTTGAAATTACTAAAATATATCTACATGATCCAATAATCTTAAATGAAATATCAAAAACTGAAATTTAAATAAGAGTTCTCCCAATTTCCTTCCTATCAGAGCAACTCAATTTATTGAAAGCACGAAAAGAAGACGTGTGTGTACAGCGTTCTAAAGCCATCCTTGATACTCAACAACTAAGACTCATCTGTTACCTGAAAATCTACGATTGCACATCATAGGGTCAAACCAGAAGAGGAAACAAAAGGGTGAGTAAAGAAATTTCAATAAGAATGCTAAACAATAATAACACACGACATAGTAGAGCATAAAACAAAATATCATCCTTTGAAACGATCAAACATAATCACATAGCTCAACTATTCAAGGAAACAACCAACATACAACAATGAATGCAAATAATAATGATAATAGTCAAACTCAAGAATTAATGTATGACTTTTAAAACAATCACAATACTCAAAACAAAAACAACACGACAAGCAGCAACCACATCAATAACTTTGGCCACACGACAAACGGCGGCACAATGGCCACCACAACAATACAACAAATGGAGACAAAACAGTCACCACAACAACACGATAAATAGCGGCACAATGGTCACCACAGCAACATGCAACAACAACATATAATTAACAACTGCTTTTTACTATTAAATTAATATACAAGATTCAACGGCTTAAATCCCGTCATTCCTCAATCTAAAATTAATTAAATCAATATGATACTCTCCTTGGACATCAACCGGTCAAAAGTAGGGAATTAAATTAACAACTCGGTGGTTACCAACTATCCTTGTTTTATATTTTAGAAAGTAGGCTTATACATCATTTTCGTCCCTGTAAGTTCATAAATTTTTGGTTTTAGTCCCTGTATATTTTTTTATTGCAAATTAGTCTTTGCATGTGCAAATCTTTTTTATTTTAGTCCCTAAAGCTAAAATCCGCAGGAAAATCTGCAGGAAAATTCATTGGTTTCTTGCGGATTTTCCTACGGATTTTAGTTTTAAGGTACTAAAAGCAAATAATTTGAACATACAGGGACTAATTTGCAACAAAAAAAGATACAGGGATTAAAACCAAAAAATCGCGAACTTACAGGGACGAAAAAGATGATTAAGCCTAGAAAGTATATCAAGGTATATCTATGTTGATGACGGCTATCCCAATGATATCAATCCTACAATAAGAATTTCAGTAAGGGTATTCCTAGTGATCATTATTAATCAAAACAGAGGTTAGTGTATTCAAATAATTATTATAAATCAAGACATAACAGTTGGCACATTCACGAAATTTTCAAGCAACATGATTACTCTTACTCGATCTAATATATCATTATAACTCTTATTTATATAGATAAACAACATGGACACTGAAATCCCTTTAATTAACATTCATTTATTGAGTTATTTATTTATCTATTTGAAGTTTTGAAAATAAATATTGCGCGCAAACACACTAATTAGAGTTAGTAGTGTACCTAGAATTAGAAAAGAAAAAAGAAAAAAGAAAAATTTATTTAATGGTGATCACAATAACTAAAAGGAACTCTTTAAATATTTTAATAGTGCGTTGGTGTATTAATTCTTTTGGATCTAACAATCATATAATTTTTGGAGCTTTATAGCTATTATGCTACGTACACAAAAACCTTTACGGCATTTCATTCGTTTAGGATACGATCTGCCAAATGTGCTAAGGGGATGGATTGGACAATCACGATCAGATTTACATGGAATGACAGCTTTAATGTAAAAAGAAAAAAAAAACAATGTTATTAAAATGAGTTAAATATTGTGGAAGAAGTAAAGAACGAAAATTTGAAAAGGAAATAAAAATGGTTTACCTGCAATTTGCGTTGAATCAATAAATAGAGAAAGGGCGATTATTATTATAATATTAATAAACTTTTTATTCATACTTTCCAATTTTGGCATGTATTCAAGAAAATTATATTTGATCACTTTTTGATTTATAAAGCTCATGTTCTCCTTACATCAATTAAATAGTTTTTAGTACTTCTAGAGATGTAAATCGACTTTTAATATTAATATAATTATTAGATGTCTCTTAAGCACAACAATATGTTAATTTGCTCCTTTAGCACCTTTCGTAAGGTGGTCACGTAAAAATTTACAAATGAAAATAAGTCATTCTTAATTTTTTAATTAATTTTTATTATTTTATAACATTCCATGATAGAAAAGGAAAAATCTCGAACATAAAAATAATATTGTTTGTGACACCCCCTAAAGTACATAGAAGTAATTGAAGGTGCATGATAAAACACATCAAAGTGGAGGGAAAGGGGGGTGTAGTGACATTAGAGGTATATATAGCACAAAAATTAGAAGATTAATACGAAAGTAAGAAATATATGATGATGAAGATGATTTTAATTTGGTTTTCGCAAAGACAAGAAATAAGCAATAAAATCTAAACACCTTAGAATCGCAATTTGTCATAATGATTTTGATTATTCTATCCTCTCCTTACTCTAAAGACACTATGTATGTTTAAGGACGGGATACTGATTTTTACCTACATACTCTTAAGTTTATTAACGAAACCCTATGCATACATAATACGTTCATCTCTTATCCCAATCCTTCGTTTAGAGGGATATAATGAACTTTATTAAGCGCAAATTATATATTGAATCCTTTCGTCCGAATATCCCAAAAAACCTTAGGCTATTTTCATGCTTTCGGGTACTCATGTCTAATCCCAATTATCCAACGGTGACTTTCTCCTTTCGGTCCTTTGGTCACTATCTACATACATGTGAATATATTGATCACTACACTCACAAGAAAATAAAAAACATAGGACTAAATTAAACATACAAGATATCATAGAATAAAGTAAGGAAAGATATCACAAAACCTCCACCAAATGATCCTTGCAACTCCAAGGCAAAATGGACTAGTACTACTTACCCTTGGTCATGGGGAGCAACCACAAGTAAAAACTAAACTAAGAATTAAGAACAAAACAAATTAAAGAGAACTTTATTTAGAACTTTTGAATGTTTACAACATATTAAATGATTTTTAGAAGAAAATTTATGTCTTATTTATAGGCTTAGGACCTCTGTTTTTGTGTTAATCCAAGGTTAATGAATTTTCAATACACGAAATGGGCATGCAGTAAAGTGGGAAAATGAAAAGTAAAAACTGATTTTGCCCTCTGCAGTGGCTGCCACTGCCGTGACAATCCTGTCACAGCCTGTGGCAGGATCTCAACATTCCCAAAAATGTGATTTTTCACTTTCCAATTTCAAGTGACGGTTTCCTTTGCTTTAACCCACAATATTAAGTCTTGGATATTGTTTCTCACTTGTTAATTCCCACTTCCATAAAGCATGTCTTGATCACTAAGTCATCATAAAATGCATAAAAAATTCTCATGAAAGGCATATGTTAGTGAGGTGGTGGAGCTGGTGGAGGGTAGGCGTCGGTGGAGTCTTCTTTGGAGGCGCGAGTTGTATCTATGGGAGGAAGAATGGGTGATTCAACTTTTGGGTCCTCTTGAGAATGTGTTGTTGACCCATGATGTTGATACGTGGAGTTGGAAGCTAAACGAGGAAGAAGGGTTCTTGGTGAAATCCGCGTTTGATTCGCTTATTGGTTTCCACATCGAGAATCATTGTAGTGATTTTGAGCTAAAGATTTTCTCTACTATTTGGGAGATCCCGGCACCCTTCAAGGTGGTTGCTTTCTCTTGGTCTTCATGATCGGCTACCGACCAAAGATAGTCTTTGTGTGCGCGGTGTCATCCATCATGTTGCGGATAGTAATTGTGTTTGGTGCAATAATATCCCGGAATCTTCTTGTTATTTGTTCCTTCATTGTAAAGTAGCTCATTGGGTGTGGTAAGAGATCTTCAAGTGGTTAGGAGTGGTGATTGCCATGCCGTCTAATCTTTTTTACCTCTATGATTGCTTTAGCGAGTCGGATAGGAATAAGAAGATCAAAAAAGGTTTTCGGTTGGTTTGGCATACCGTGATTTGGTCCTTATGGCGAGCCCGTAATAATGTTATTTTTAATAGATCAACGCTTGACCCGAAAGGGATCGTTCAGGAGGTCAAAGTCCTCTCGTGGAAGTAGAGTGCGGATTGTTTAAGGATTTCTCCGTGTTAATGTACCTTTTGTTGTAATTTTGTTGTGGTGCTGTTTTCTGTTGCGTGGTTGTTGTTGTTGGCCGCTGTTTTGGTCTTGGTTTAGGGGGGTCTGTTTTTGTTTTTCTTGCTGTAATGTTGTTTTCGCCCTTTGGGTGCTGCTAGCAGGGTCTCTTCTCCCTTGTGCTTTTGTTTGTACTGTTGTTCTGTTTCTGTTTGCTTGTCCAGTCTTGGCACTTCTTTCTTGTGCCATGATTTTGGCTTAATAAATATTGGGCGCGTTTGTTTTGGATTTTTTTTAGAAAAAATCTATATTTTTCTTAAAAAAATCCATTTTGTAATTTTGGTAGTGTTTGTTATAGATTTTTTAAAAATCATTTTCTTAAAAAAACCATTTTTAACCCCAAAATGAAAAGCTATTTCTAATAGCTTTTCAAGAATCTATTTTTTTAAAAACTAAGGAACCTAAGTGTAGGAACTTGCTATTTTAAAAAAATAGATTTTTATGATTGTAAACAAACACAAAGTAGATTTAGATTTTCCTCAAAATCTATACATAAAAATCTCTAGATTTTTCTAAAAAAAAAATCATTTTTTTAAAATCTTAAACAAACGCACCCATTTGCTATTCAAAAAAAAATCTCATTTCTTCACATTTCAAGAATTAAATCTTACAAATGCAAAATTTAAAGAAAATAGTTGAAACTTCTAAGAAGTTTAACCAAATATCATAATTTAATAGACTTAATTGCACATTTAGTCTCTTATGTTTTTTTCTAAGTTTCAAGTTGATCCTTTATGTTTTAAAAGTTTCAAATTAATCTCGTATGATTATTTTAGGTTTCAAATGTTTCAAATTGGTCCCTCATGTTTTTCAAATTTAAATTAGTTAGTCCATATTTAATCATCTTTATATGATTAACTAATTTAAATTTTAGAAACGGAGGGACCAACTTCAAACTTTTTTAACTTAAAACTTTTAAAATATAAATGACCAATTTAAAACAAAATAAACATAAGGAATCAATTTGAAATAAAAAATAAACATAATTAAGGACCAAATGTGCAATTAAGCCTAATTTATATTTTAAAAAAGTACCATTTAATCTTATACATTTTTTAGTGCTGTCATTTACTCTCCTCCACGTCAAGAACTGAACAAGCTAGAATGTGGACTCAACAATAACTAGTTTCCTAAATAACAGGTAGTCCAATTAATCGACAGTCTCTATGACTTAATGGTCTAGAGTTCGATCCTCGCTCTCCCCTCACTTTCTAATTAAAGCCCAAGTGAGCTCTTGCGTGAGGGGGCGTGTTAGAAATAATATAAAATCATTGATGTGACTCTATCCTAATAGTTTAAGCTTTTGGGATAATCGGTTATTTAAAAACTAAGGAACCTAAGTGTAGGAACTTGCTATTTTAAAAAAATAGATTTTTATGATTGTAAACAAATACAAAGTAACTTTAGATTTTCCTCAAAATCTCTACATAAAAATCTCTAGATTTTTCTGAAAAAAAAATCATTTTTTTAAAATCTTAAACAAACGCACCCATTTGCTATTAAAAAAAAACTCTCATTTCTTCACATTTCAAGAATTAAATCTTACAAATGCAAAATTTAAAGAAAATAGTTGAAACTTCTAAGAAGTTTAACCAAATATCATAATTTAATAGACTTAATTGCACATTTAGTCTTTTATGTTTTTTTCTAGGTTTCAAGTTGATCTTTTATGTTTTAAAAGTTTCAAATTAATCTCGTATGATTATTTTAGGTTTCAAATGTTTCAAATTGGTCCCTCATGTTTTTCAAATTTAAATTAGTTAGTCCATATTTAATCATCTTTATATGATTAACTAATATAAATTTTAGAAACGGAGGGACCAACTTCAAACTTTTTTAACTTAAAACTTTTAAAATATAAATGACCAATTTAAAACAAAATAAACATAAGGAATCAATTTGAAATAAAAAATAAACATAATTAAGGACCAAATGTGCAATTAAGCCTAATTTATATTTTAAAAAAGTACCATTTAATCTTATACATTTTTTAGTGGTGTCATTTACTCTCCTCCACGTCAAGAACTGAACAAGCAAGAACGTGGACTCAACAATAACTAGTTTCCTAAATAACAGGTAGTCCAATTAATCGACAGTCTCTATGACTTAATGGTCTAGAGTTCGATCCTCGCTCTCCCCTCACTTTCTAATTAAAGCCCAAGTGGGCTCTTGCGTGAGGGGGCGTGTTAGAAATAATATAAAATCATTGATGTGACTCTATCCTAATAGTTTAAGCTTTTGGGATAATCGGTTATTTAGCATGGTATCAGAGCCTCTCGATCCATTGGACTACTCGCTATTTGGACAATCTGTTATTGTTGAGTCTGTTGGAGAGTCCGAGGAAGCTCGGGAGAAATAATATAAAATCATTGATGTGACTCTATCCTAATAGTTTAAGCTTTTGGGATAATCGGTTATTTAGCATGGTATCAGAGCCTCTCGATCCATTGGACTACTCGCTATTTGGACAATCTGTTATTGTTGAGTCTGTTGGAGAGTCCGAGGAAGCTCGGGAGAAACACAGTGGGTCAATGCTCCAGGATCACAAGAGAGTGAGACACCACATCACCCAAAATGTTAAGGCCTTAGGTTAATGGGTTCCTTTCTTATAAATCTAACATTCTTCCCATACATATAGGGATGACAACGGGTGCCCACGGGTGTGGGTTTCATACTACCCAAACCCGCACCCGAAATCACCACCCGAACCCGAACCCAAACCCAAACCCAAAGGATATTCGGGTGGTAAAATAACACCCGCACCCACACCCGTTGGGTTCGGGTTTTTTAACCCAAACCCGAACCCGTAGCAAGAACATATAAAAATACAATAGCAACATCGTTTGGTAACAAACACAGTTCAAATTTTCGAGAAAATACAAAAATAAAATTGAGCAATGTTAAATTACAAGTAATTACATTAAAATACAACAATAACATAGTTTGTGTTATGAAACTATTTGTAAAGAGGAGGAATAATAGAGAGGAAAAGATAAAGGAGAGAAGAGAGAAAGAATAGAGATTGTATTATTCTCATCAAGGTGTACATTACATAGAAATGATAGTCCTATTTATAGGAAAATATATGGGCCAATGATATGGGCCAAGACTAATGGACATCCACCTATAATTATTCATAACACTCCCCCTTGGATGTCCATGAAAGATATGCCTCATTAAAACCTTACTAGTAAAAACCCAATGGGAAAAAATCTTAGTGAAGGAAAAAGAGTACGATATCCTTTGTGTTTGAACTGCCTCATTAAAAAAAATAGAACAATACTAAAAATGACTAAAAAGTGTGAGAAAGAAAATAACCTGCATTTCTTCTAAGATGATAACGTGTTATGAAACTATTTGTAAAGAGGAAGAATAATAGAGAAGAAAAGATAAAGGAGATAAGAGAGAAAGAATAGAGATTGTATTATTCTCATTAAGGTGTACATTACATAGAAATGATAGTCCTATTTATAGGAAAACATATGGGCCAATGATATGGGCCAAGACTAATGGACATCCACATATAATTATTCATAACACTCCCCCTTGGATGTCCATGAAGGATATGCCTCATTAAAACCTTACTAGTAAAAACCCAATGGGGAAAAATCCTAGTAAAGGAAAAAGAGTACGATATCCTTTGTGTTTGAACTGCCTCATTAAAAACCTTACCAGGAAAACCCAGTGGGATAAAACCATGGGGAAGGGAAAAAGAGTGCAGAACATATTTATGTCTCCCCCTCATAAAAGCAATTATATATGAGGGGAAAAACCAAATAATCTTCTGTAGTAGTTGCTCAAAAGCTTGACTTGATGTTGACCTTGTAGAGAGTTCTTCATATCTTCTTTATTATACCCTTATTCTAAATTAACAGTGCTTCCGATATTATCTTCATATTAAATTGTTATAGAACCCTTTAGAACAAAATTCACAAAACTCTTGTATTTGATGCGTACTTGAACCAAATCACATTCTTTATTTATCTCATGTGGTGCTAAACTTTTCTCGTCATTTTATTTCATGAGATTGTTGTTGGTAATTTGTTTCACAGATCTTCATGAGTGATTGTTCTTCCTCTTGTAAACATATAGTTGTTTGTTATCCTTTACTATTATGAGGATTAGACAAATAACCTGCATATCTCAAAATAACAAAATATATACTTGACGATATAATAATAACAAATAATATTTCAACAATGTATTGGTCTCCATTTGAATTAAAATTTGGTACTTCAGGACCAATTCAAGTAAGTCATCATTTTCTTGAGACTTGTGATAACATTTGTTCACATCAAGTGACATTGATACACAAATTATATATTTTCATATAAAATGTGTTTAGTACCTTATTTCATATGAGTGTCTTGGTGCATAAAATCTCATTGAAAATCTCATTGAAATACTAAATTTGCAATTCAAAATAAACTTTGACCATCCAACATATTTCATTTCAAACTTTTCTTTAATCAATGAATTTCAAGAGCTCTTCAGGAGTTCTGATCAAGTTTATATTATCATCATAAAAAATTAATTATGACAAATTCATTTTCAATGATGGACAAATGTCATTCTCATATTTCTCATTTGGAAATATTCACTAAAATTATTATAAAACATATGCATTTTGATTGTATGTATATACAAAGAGACTTATTTTATTAAGTTATCTCTTTAATATTTTAATTGCATGCCTCATGCAAATTAATTCCTTTAAGGAGTTTCATATAATCCTCACTAACAACAAGTGAGTCATGTAAATATATTGTAACACAATTTTCAAATAAAGTGAGTCTTTTGTGTTTCTAAAATTAAGAAAACATTTTGATTTCACTTCAGGTGAATATTTCTCATATTACTTGAATACGAAGGCTCATCTATGCCTTATTGGATTTATACCTTCAGGGCATAGACTTCAAATCCAAAAACCATTATATTTTGCAAATGAATTGCTTCTTTATATTTTGGCTAACCACACCCCTTAATTTGGGTTTAATGTTCTCGCACTTATAATATTTAGCGCTACCTCATTAGTCGACAATTTTTCAAGTTCTTGGTTCCTTGTTTTAACTTGTAGAGATATAATCGATTGAGATCTCTTTATTATCATAAATGACAGGTACGTGAACCTCTTCGGGAGGTATAAACATTTTGCAATCTCTACACTTTTCATGATTGTTTTTCTCACCAACAAGACCATCTTCCTTCTCTAAGTTTTATTTTTGAACCAAGTTTTAGGCATCCCTTAGCCTATTAAAATATCAATAGAAAAGGACATTTGCAGCATAAAGGAATTTAGAAATCCCTTTTTGGTCAGAGAATGCATATTTTGAACTTCAAGTTCACATCGTTGTGTGCGAGTATTTGAATGCATTCTATACAAATATTTCAGAGCTGCTTATATTTATTTTCTCTCCCCCTAATGCCGATAACTAATAACAAGATATGAAATATCTTATGGTAACGACTCAAATTCATTACATAATCTCAGTTTTCTATAGTTTCATCTAACATTGTCTGCTAGGCAATGGAGAACATATAGTTCACATAAAAAATTCTTAGATGAGAGATATTAAGTTCCTGACCAAGAACAAATTTAATGGGGAGAATTTTAATAATTCATTGGCTTGATGCACATAGATGTTACTACTAGCAAAGTAACATGTCCAAGTAAGGACATTTGTTCTCATAATAATTGTCCGGCTATAAATATAAAGCATTTAGCTAAATATCTTTCCGAGACCATTCTAAATATAAACATGCACAACTTGACATTCAAAATAATGTCACACACCAACTTGATCAAGGTTGGTGACACATTTACTTGGTCATTTAGTCGATGCATCGATAAACTTATATCATATCCAATTGGCCAACAAAAATATTGGATTTATGCACATGTATCACATCAAATAATGGGAATTTCAAACCCTTTATTTCGCCTTTTATTGGCTTTGAGAACAACATCTGATAATTCATTATATTGAAGAATGTTCATACTTTTTGATTGCATCATAAGACTCGGGATGGTCTAACCAGTCATGCCAATTATATTCGCTTTTTCAAATGTAGAACTGCCTTAGATAAAATGATACTTCAATATTTCAGATAATATTTTCTCGCAATTTGAATCCTTCAGGGATTTTTATATTTCCTCATTTTATCGTCCTACTTTGATACCAATAGTTGGGGAAAATAAGTGAGTCTCTAAATCACGCTTGAATTCTCAATATTTTTCCCCTCAAGTGTGATTTCTACCACATCATCATAAACATTGTTTGGGATTTCATAGATCTCTGCCGGAGAATCACCATACAATTTTGTATACATTATCATGTCCTTCTGGGACAATTTAATCATACTTTGATAAAAGATCACAACTTAGATAAAATATTTGCTTCAGGAAATATCTCAATAGTACATAAAATTCATCAACCAATTTACAATCAATAATGATTGTAAAATGACACAGGATAGTGTATCTCATGTTACAAAGATAACTTGATTGAAAAGATAAATAATTCATGTTCTATGTTCATTTTTACTATGAATCTTCTGGATTCTTAGTTAAAGTACATCACACTATGGCTCTTCTGGGCTCATAGTTTAAAACACAAATAAATTTCTATGAGCACTTGAGGAATATAATGCATTTTTAATATTTACTTGAGTTCCTTTGGATAATAATTTTTTCGCTCTTTCGGAGCCTTCAATATCATATTTTGTAATATAGTACTAACATTAATTTCTTCCAAAAGAGAAACATATTTCTTATAGAATTCCCCTGATATTTCTTATAGATGAAGTCAACGTTGACAATATTTATTTGGACATAATATAGCGCTATATGTGGTAGATGACAACGAGGATCATAGATCAAAGTTTATTAAGTATTATAGACAATGAAGTGATTGACTAAATAGATAGACGCAAGTCAAACAAAATTAAAATAGTTTTGCAAAGCAGGAGATTTTTGGACCAGCAGTCCATACACCTAAAGATGGAAATAATTAGATATGAATAATTTTTCACGTGAAAAGAAAATTTAGAGTTTGACTTGTTATTGAAGGATATTGATAAATGTCTATTATTGATTTTCAAGAGGCATATTCACCTGAAGTGAATTCAAAAACCTCTATGTAATTAATTAAGTTGAATAACTTATGAAATATTCATTTTATGTGAAAGATGTGGTTTAACACACTTGAATGGCTCACTTAATAATGATGATTATATGAGAATCCCTGAAGGATTTAGTTTTTGTGAGACATATAAATCAAATTATTGAAGAGACGACTTAATAAACATGAATAAGTCTCTTTATATACTCGAGCAATAATATATGCATGTTGTATAATATTCATGTTGAATATTTCAAATAAGAAATATGAAAATGACAATTTGTTTATTTTTAAGAAAATATTTGGCAATGATTTTGCTATATTTAGTGTTTATGGTGATGATAAAAAATATCATCAGGATTCCTGAAGAGCTTATGAGATATTGTCATTTCTTACAAAATAAGTATTTGAAGAATATTGTGTGAATCATAAAGCTTATATAGAAAATGTCCTCAAATGATTCTATATGAAAAATCATAGCAGTTTATTACTCTAATTGTGGTAAGGTCACAAATTGTGAACAAATGACCTTTTAGATATTGATTAAACGACGAAGGACTAATTGGTCCAGAAGTACCATATTTTAGTTCAATTTGGGACAAATAAATTTTTGATATATTATTTATTGTCGATATATCATCAAGTATATATTTTGTTATTTTAGATATTTGCAGGTTATTTGTCTTATCCTCATAATGGTATGTATCACAAACAAACTATATGTTTACATGAGGTATAATCACTCATATAAATTTGTGAAACAAATCACAACAACAATCTCATGAAATGATGAAAAACTTTAGCGTTCCGAGAGATGAGTCAAGAATGTTTTTGATTGAAGGATAGTTTTCATCACATACAAGAGATTTGTAATTTTTCTTCTAAAGGGTTCCCACAATAATTCAATATGAAGATAGTGTTGCACAAATTGCAAATTCGGAGGAGATTATAATAAAGAAGACATGTCAGGTTTTTCTACGAAGTCAACATCAAGTAAAGTTTTAGAGAAATTAATATGGAAGATATTTCTTTTTCAGATATATTCTTAGTGAAGGAAAAAGAGTACGATATCCTTTGTGTTTGAACTATCCTTTGTGTTTGATCACGTGTTATGAAACTCATCTAAACATGACTAAAAATATAGAACAATAATGATAGAGGAGAGAAAGAGAGAATAGAGAAATAGTAGAATTTGTATTATTCTCTTCAAGTTGTACATTACATAGAAATGATAGTCCTATTTATAGGAAAATATATGGGCCAATGATATGGGCCAAGACTAATGGACATCCACCTATAATTATTCATAACAGTTTGGTAACATAGTATTCAACATAGAATTTTAAGAAATTAAATTACAATTATATATACATAGGGATAATTAGGTAATTTAATATTTAAACGGGTGTAATTTCGGGTTTCGGGTGCGGGTTTGAGTGATCCCAAACCCGCACCCGCAATATCGGGTGCCACCCGAACCCGAATCCAAACCCAGTCAACTCGGGTTTCACCCGTTGACTCGGGTGCGGGTGCGGGTGGGCCCCACGGGTTTGGGCATAATTGCCATCCCTACATACATAGCCAATGTGGGACTTAACCACATGTCACACTTAAAACCCAACAATCCCCCCCCCCCCCCCCCCCCCAAAAGTTTGAGTTCCTGCATTCTATAGTTGATCCAATACCAGGATCCCCTCCCGCTCCCCCCAGTCGAACGACGACTCTGATACCACTTGTTGGGGAGTCCGTGGTAGCTGGAGAGAAACACTGTGAGCCAATGCTTCAGGACCACAAGAGAGGGATACACCACATCTCTACCCAAAACTTTAAGGCATTAGGTTAATGGGTCACATTTCTTATAAATCAAACATTCTTCTCATACATAGCGAATGTGGGACTTAACCACTCACACTTGAAATCCATAAGAGTCGACGTTCCAGCTCGTTCAGTTCTTGACATGGGGAGTGTGCTAGAAAGTCTCACATCGAATATGAGATGACATTGACAATAGTATTATAATTAAGCAAGTGGTAATCCTCACCTTACAAGCAGGTTTCTAATAATTTCTAACATAATGGCAATGTCATAAAATTTATCTTCCAGGGCATCTCGTTTTAGTCCTAAATCACTTGGGTTCTTGTTGAGTGTATTTTTGGTACTTACCTTTTCGTTTTTATATTAATATATTATATATTTGTCATTATAAAAAACTGTCTATTTTCTATAGTTTTTCTTTTTCATTTGATTAAATTGCCAGTTTAATTCACCTTATATATGTAGATCGAATATTTCATTGCAGAGATTTGTTTTCTTTAAAAAAAAAACTTAATAAAGTATATTACATATTTTCTCGGGAACAAAAGTATTACATATTTATCACGGATCCATATTTTTTGGAATTTTCGTACAGAAATTCTACATATGTGTTTTAGAAATTTAGAAATTAGAAGTGGTTATTACTTATTTATAAGTTTATTGTGATCTAACTAGATTAAATGTATGTCACAAGTAACTGTGTATATTTTTATTAGTGACGTGAATACATTTTTTTCTCTTCCCTCTATTTCATTCTCTCGTAGTTTTCTCAAATATTCTTATTTCTCATTCAATTTTATAGAACATGTGAATAAGCTCAAACTGTGCCTAGTGTGTGCGTGCTATGTGAAGGCACAAACTGCGCCTAACTGCGTGTGTAGTGTTTTATAAATTTCGTTGCGCTAATATCTGACATCAAGAGCATTGGTTCTTCGATCAAGGCAACCATTCAAAAGGGGTCATAGTAAAAAAAAATTCAAAAAATCTTTCAATCATGAATGATAAGAATTACGATTATTGGTGCAAGCAAATGACGGTCGTGTTTGGATTCCAAGATGTTTGTAATCTGTTTAGTGATTTGGGTAACTGGATTTAATTGGTAATGAAGTGTACCCTCACTACTAAAAAAAGGGTTTTTTCGGACGAAAATACAGACGCTTTAGATATGGAATTTGGACTAATTTCCCATGAATTTCAGACGGAACAATTATTTCGGACGGAATTCCGACGACTAGGCAGTGTCTGAAAAAGGCTCGTCGCAGTTTGATGCATTCGTCCCAATTTCCGTCCCAAATATGTTTCGGACGAATTTCAAACGATTTTGGAACAAACTTTGAAATCTAACTTTATCCTGTATGTGGACTAATTTTCCAACGGATTTCAGACGAAATAAAATTACTTAGTTATATAATTTTTATGGTAAATACAAATGTGGAATAATAATTTTTATGATAATTTTCCTTGACTCATTTTAATGATAAATACAAATGTGGAATAATAAATGATAAAATTACTTAGTTATATAATTTTTATATATTATTATTATTATTATTATTATTATTAATATTACTACTACTATATAACATAGGATGAGGAGCTCTATATAGGTGCTAACATAGTTGAGATATTCACAGATTTTTTAATGTTTGCTATTTCCTTTGTTCATCTGAAAAAATTTATAAATAAACTTAATTGTATAGACATTAGTTTTATTTTAAACTAGAAAAATATATTAAACACGCATGGAATACAAGGAAAATTATTCTTAATTCATAGAATCATACATATGCTCTATTCTATTTCACTTGCATCATGTTAAAGTACAAAATTAACATGGTACGCGAAATTAGATAAGCTAAAAGAAAATGCATTTAATGGGTGATCACAATAACTAAATAAGAACTCATGGAAAATTCATGTAATGGATTGGTGTATTCTTTTGGGTTTGACAATCATATAATTGATCTTTGAAGCTTTATAATCATGATATTACACAAAAACCTTTACGACACTTCATTTTAACAGGACGGTTGTTGAACGCGGAGCTATTAGTTAGACAATCACGATCAGTTTTACATGGAATGTTACCTGTAATGTACAAAGAGGAAAAAACGATGTTATTTAAAAGAGATTAAATATATATTGTGTAAGAAATAAAGATGGAGATTTGAAAAGAAGATAAAAAAAATGGTTTACCGACACGTTGACTTTCCGTTGAAACAAAAAATAGGGAAAGAGTGATTATCATAACCTTAACAAACATGAAAATTTTATCCATATTTTCCAGCTTTAGTATGTATTAAGTAGAATTTTAGTTTATCGCTTTTTGATTTATAAAGCTTATGTTCTCCTTACATCAATTAAATATTTTTTAGTACTTACAAAGTTTCATCCAAAATATTTTGTTTAATATAATTATTAAATGTCTCTTAAATACAACAATGTGCTAATTTGCCTCTTAAGGAGGTAATTAAAGTAAATCTTTTCAAATTAAAATAATTCATTCTTAATATTTTTTAACAAATTTTTATTCATAACCTTTCATGATAGAAAATGAAAAATCACAAATTAAGAAAAATATTGTTTGTTACACTCTAAAACCCATAAATATAATTGAAGGTTGAAATTCTGGCACGCTGGTCATAGAGGTGGTATATGATGTTCCAACATCGTGCCAATGTAAAAACACAATGGACAATAGTATAAACAGTAAACAGCAGGAAGATAAACAACACACAGAGGTTTGTTAACCCAGTTCAGCGCAAACAGCAACCTAATCTGGGGGATACCAATCCAGGAATGTAACCAATAATCAATAGCCCTAGACTGATAACAAAACCCTCCAAGTTTATGCCCTTCCCATCTAGCAACTCCCCTATTGTTTACAACCTAGGGTCTTAGCCTAGATCTGAGATGCACCATCTCACTTCCTCTTCCTTGTAATCCCAACAAGGGTTCTGACCAACCTATCAAAGGTTGGGGTACATAAAACATGTGTGAAGACACTCTTCAAGAAAACTATACTCATGGGAGTATACCAAAAGCTTCTATACTCCGTACCTAAAGGTTTTGGAGTGCAAACTACTCTAGCTTCTTACCTAAAGGTTTGGAAGCAGATTACAATAACATATGTCCTAAGCTTGCATCAAACGATACAAGAAAGGCACACAAATCTAAAGCACAAGGCTTACATAGACACGAAACCCTAAAAGTCTACATTTTGATACATTGGTTTCGGTGAGGAAAACTAGGTCTTGAGTCTTCCTTATATAGCTGGTGGCTTGGGCTCCAATTGATTCATTCCAGAAATATATCCAGCTCACAAATATAAAATAAAACCATATCTTTAAAAGATTTGATATGTTTTTTTAAAACAAATCTTCACAATAATTTCTAAAACAATCTTTAAACAAAAGATCTGTTTAGAAAATAAAACCTTCCTTAATGCACACACAAGGACTGAATAAAGAGAAAAGATCTTCTCTTAAAATAAAATGTGCGCACAAAAGATACGCTAGCTGGCGTACAGCTGTCAGGATCTAATGTTGTAACGTTTCATACCCCATCCTACTTAAATATTTGTTTTACCAAAATGCAGCCAACACAAAATATCCAACAATCTCCCCCTTTGGCAAATTTTGGCTAAAACTTCTTCGTGGGAAACCAGTTGTGATCTTTCCTTCAGGTCTTCATGGATACGTAGTGGAGAAGGAACTCAAAGTGGCAAAGTAAATTTTCAGATAGTTACATCAAGTGAAAATTACTTTACACACGGCATTAGCAAAATAGTTCTTCAGATAGTTACATCAAGTGAAGAACAATTCGGATAGTTACATCAAGCGAATATTATTTTGCAGACAGCCACAGCAAACTACTTCTTCAGATAGTTACATCAAGTAAAGAAATACTTTGCAAGCAAGTTGTAATTCGGATAGTTACATCAGGCGAAGAACGTCTTGCACACACAACCAGCAAAATAATTTCTCGGATAGTTACATCAGGAGAGAAATACTTTGCTCCCTGCATCAGAGACATGCAACAGCGGATTTGAACACACTCAGCCTCACACAATACTCCCCCTCAATATCAAAACGTATGCTCCCCCTCAACTTCAGTATACAACAAGAACAGTATCGGAGCAACAAGCACATCTTCTTCTTCCTTGTCCATAAAGCCAGAAAGTATCTTCCATGGATCTCACCCAGAAACAGAACAGGATGCCTGCTCTGATACCAATTGAAATTCTGGCACGCTGGTCATAGATGTGGTATATGATGTTCCAACATCGTGCCAACGTAAAAACACAATGGACAATAGTATAAACAGTAAACAACAGGAAGATAAACAACACACAGAGGTTTGTTAACCCAATTCAGCGCAAACAGCAACCTAATCTTGGGGATACCAATCCAGGAATGTAACCAATAATCAATAGCCCTAGACTGATGACAAAACCCTCCAAGTTTATGCCCTTCCCATCTAGCAACTCCCCTATTGTTTACAACCTAGGGTCTTAGCTTAGATCTGAGATGCACCATCTCACTTCCTCTTCCTTGTAATCCCAACAAGGGTTCTGACCAACCTATCAAAGGTTGGGGTACATAAAACATGTGTGAAGACACTCTTCAAGAAAACTATACTCATGCGAGTATACCAAAAGCTTCTATACTCCGTACCTAAAGGTTTTGGAGTGCAAACTACTCTAGCTTCTTACCTAAAGGTTTGGAAGCAGATTACAATAACATATGTCCTATGCTTGCATCAAACGATACAAGAAAGGCACACAAATCTAAAGCACAAGGCTTACATAGACACGAAACCCTAAAAGTCTACATTTTGATACATTGGTTTCGGTGAGGAAAACTAGGTCTTGAGTCTTCCTTCTATAGCTGGTGGCTTGGGCTCCAAGAGATTCATTCCAGAAATATATCCAGCTCACAAATATAAAATAAAACCATATCTTTAAAAGATTTGATATGTTTTTTTAAAACAAATCTTCACAATAATTTCTAAAACAATCTTTAAACAAAAGATCTGTTTAGAAAATAAAACCTTCCTTAATGCACACACAAGGACTGAATAAAGAGAAAAGATCTTCTCTTAAAATAAAATGTGCGCACAAAAGATACGCTAGCTGGCGTACAGCTGTCAGGATCTAATGTTGTAACGTTTCATACCACATCCTGCTTAAATATTTGTTTTACCAAAATGCAGCCAACACAAAATATCCAACAATCTCCCCCTTTGGCAAATTTTGGCCAAAACTTCTTCGTGGGAAACCAGTTGTGATCTTTCCTTCAGGTCTTCATGGATACGCAGTGGAGAAGGAACTCAAAGTGGCAAAGTAAATTTTCAGATAGTTACATCAAGTGAAAATTACTTTACGCACGGCATTAGCAAAATAGTTCTTCAGATAGTTACATCAAGTGAAGAACAATTCGGATAGTTACATCAAGCGAATATTATTTTGCAGACAGCCACAGAAAACTACTTCTTCAGATAGTTACATCAAGTAAAGAAATACTTTGCAAGCAAGTTGTAATTCGGATAGTTACATCAGGCGAAGAACGTCTTGCACACACAACCAGCAAAATAATTTCTCGGATAGTTACATCAGGCGAGATTTCTTTGCGATATTTCTGCTAAGGTCTGGTATGAGATAATGCGATGGCTAGGTTTGGTGATTATTGTTCCGATGGATTTGATTTCATCTTTCGGCTTGCTGGTTTGGTATGGTAGATGTAAGAGGGAGAAGAAGTGTTTGGCCGTGATTTGGAACTCGTTTATGTGGTCAATCTGGAGGTGCAGGAATGACTGTGTTTTCAACAATAAGGTAGTAGTGATTGCGGAATTGGTCGATCAAATCAAGTTCCAAGCGTGGAAGTGGTTTATTGGGCGTGTGGCAAAAAACCCGTGCTTGCTATACGAATGGCTTTGGAGTCCTTTTGACTGTTTTTGAGCTTCTGTTTGCATTCTGTTGTGCTGTTTGTTTGCTGTTTGTTTTTCCTTCTGTTTGGTGTCTTGGTGTAGTTTTTTGTTCTGCTGGTTTTTTCCTTTTACTGGTTCTGTTCCCACTTTCAGTGGGTTGTAACTTCTTCCATCCCTAAATATGCCTTATGTTTAGGTGGTGCTTTCTAATAAATATATTGCAGTTCAAAAAAAAAAGTTACATCAGGCGAGAAATACTTTGCTCCCAGCATCAGAGACATGCAGCAGCGGATTTGAACACACCCAGCCTCACACAATACTCCCCCTCAATATCAAAACGTATGCTCCCCCTCTACTTCAGCATACAACAAGAACAGTATCGGAGCAACAAGCACATCTTCTTCTTCCTTGTCCATAAAGCCAGAAAGTATCTTCCATGGATCTCACCCAGAAACAGAACAAGATGCCTGCTCTGATACCAATTGAAATTCTGGCACGCTGGTCATAGATGTGCTATATGATGTTCCAACATTGTGCCAACGTAAAAACACAATGGACAATAGTATAAACAGTAAACAGCAGGAAGATAAACAACACACAGAGGTTTGTTAACCCAGTTCAGCGCAAACAGCAACCTAATCTGGGGGATACCAATCCAGGAATGTAACCAATAATCAATAGCCCTAGACTGATGACAAAACCCTCCAAGTTTATGCCCTTCCCATCTAGCAACTCCCCTATTGTTTACAACCTAGGGTCTTAGCCTAGATCTGAGATGCACCATCTCACTTCCTCTTCCTTGTAATCCCAACAAGGGTTCTGACCAACCTATCAAAGCTTGGGGTACATAAAACATGTGTGAAGACACTCTTCAAGAAAACTATACTCATGCGAGTATACCAAAAGCTTCTATACTCCGTACCTAAAGGTTTTGGAGTGCAAACTACTCTAACTTCTTACCTAAAGGTTTGGAAGCAGATTACATTAACATATGTCCTAAGCTTGCATCAAACGATACAAGAAAGGCACACAAATCTAAAGCACAAGGCTTACATAGACACGAAACCCTAAAAGTCTACATTTTGATACATTGGTTTCGGTGAGGAAAACTAGGTCTTAAGTCTTCCTTATATAGCTGGTGGCTTGGGCTCCAAGAGATTCATTCCAGAAATATATCCAGCTCACAAATATAAAATAAAACCATATCTTTAAAAGATTTGATATGTTTTTTTAAAACAAATCTTCACAATAATTTCTAAAACAATCTTTAAACAAAAGATCTGTTTAGAAAATAAAACCTTCCTTAATGCACACACAAGGACTGAATAAAGAGAAAAGATCTTCTCTTAAAATAAAATGTGCGCACAAAAGATACGCTAGCTGGCGTACAGCTGTCAGGATCTAATGTTGTAACGTTTCATACCACATCCTGCTTAAATATTTGTTTTACCAAAATGCAGCCAACACAAAATATCCAACAAAGGTGCATGAAGAAAAGCAACAAAGTGAAGGGGGAAGGGGAGTTGAATTGTGTTGATTGACTTTTAAATATTTTCTTTCTTTCTTAAAACGAATAAAAAAATTAATTTCTTTATCAAAAAATTTAACTGAAGTTAACATATTAAAGATAAATCATAAATCATAAATAACTTAAAAAAAGTAATTTGGAGTGTTTAACCAAAATGAGTTTAAAAACAACATTCTCTAATTTTTGAGTTTTGATGACAAATTGTCATCAAAACTCAAAAATTAGAGAATGTTGTTACTTTTATTTTTATTTGATCCTCTATTTTTGTAAGAACAATTTGATACTCTATTTTTTGTTGTTCTTCTGTGTTGCTTTTATTGATCCTCTAAATAAAATAAAAAGTAAAGTGTCATCAAGTTCTGGATAAACTCATTTTTGCTTTATACTCCAAAAATAACTAGAAGATCAAAAAATGAGGTTAAGTAGTTATCTATATTAGCACAATAAAGAATGTCATCACACAAACGGGCACGTGGCCGCTAGTATTATATAAATAGTCCAACAAAAATCTCAGTTTTATCTTAAATTAACCCATCAAAATCTCAATTTTGAACAAAAAATCTCAGTTTTGCCATAAACTTACCCCTAAAAATCTTAGTTTTGCATTAAATTAACCCTTAAAAATACCAAAACTTTTGGCCAAAACTCGGGCTACTGCCCAGACTTGGAAGGTGTAACACCCGTATTTATTTCTTTTATTTTAATTAGAGTTGATTAGCCTTTTTATAGTATATTTTATTGATGGGTTAGTAATTAATTAGGAATTATGGCTATTTTGGGATAGAGTAGAGCTATTGAATAGAATAGGTTTTAATAGAGTTGTAATAATAAGAGTTGGGCTTGAGTGTTAATGGGCCTAAGTTAATGAGAGGGACATTATAGTCTTTAGTTAAATTAGGTTTAAGATAGAGTTATGAGAATAGAGAGAGAGTACTCATAACTTTGAAGAATAGAAAGAGGTAGAAAGAGAAAGTCTTGAAGAGGAGGAAGTAGAGGGGGAGAATAGAGAAAGCTCAAGAGATGAAGGAATCAAAGGAATTCATCATTTCTAAGGTTAGAGAGTAGTTACCTTTCATGTGAGATGATCAAAGAGGGGGGAGATGTCTATTCCCCACACCCAAACCCTCTCATCTCTTCTTGGTTGGGGATAGGGATTGAGGGAATGTGTTTCATGCTTTAAACTGTTGTTGTTTGATGTTAACATGTTATTGCATGATTCTATTTTCAATTTCCATGATCAAATTCGTGTGTTATGAGTGATTTGTTGTTGTTGATATTTGAAAATGGGTTTTGAACAAAATAATGAAAAATCCTTAAAGGTGATACCTTTAGGAATTTATAGTTTGATGATGTTAAAGTTTGTACTTCTAAGCTACTATGTGATATATATGCTTAAAGGTGATACCTTTAGGAATTTATAACTTGAAAAATGTGATTTTTATGCAATTTCGTGCAAAACCCGTGAGCAGAGCACATATTCTGGGCGTGCTCGCTGGAGCGAACAAGTCCTCACCAAGCGAAGATTCATGTTCTTGCTCAGCAAACTCAGAATTTGAATGCTCGCTCGGCGAGCGATAGCGAGTAGTCCGTCGTCAGGTTTCGCTGGGAGCGAATACAACTCTGTCACTCCGTCGCTGGTTCATCGCTGGAGTTCACTCAGCGACCAGGACTTGATTTTGAGAATTTTCTTTTAGTTGTATGATGGATATAAGGTTATAACATGAATATAATTGATCTTGTATCATACTATAGACTTGAATTGATTGAATCTTGAGGTATATGAGAATAACATGCTTATGTATGTTGAGTTGATTTGAATTAAGTAATTTATGAATAACTAAGATGATAAGTGTAGTTGTATCTTGCTTGAATGTATACCTTAATAATGATATGATGATGTAAATTTGATGCAAATTGAGAAGGGTTAATAGGGATGAGTAGCCTATTATTCATGAGTAGAAGTAGAGTGTTATCATCATTATTTGGTATGTGAACATTCATGCATCCATGAGTCAACTTGAGCGAGGTCCCCCATGACTTAAAACTTACTTGATGCGATGGATATATGCTTATCCTAATTTGATGCGGGTACCACATGCATTAGATATGTCTAGTGTGACATACATTATGTGTTTGCATTAGTTGCATTAAGAAGTTGTGCACTTTAATTGGTACTTGATAATTGTGATTGGGTTCATTATAATTGTGAATGGTTGGATAACATGAACTTGATAATAATGTCTTGACCAATATTAATGAGTATGATTCTACTATTATGTTGTATATTGCTAGTATGCCCTAGTATGCGTATAATTTAGTTATGATATAATTGCTTACATAATATAAGTGTATACTATGTTTATTATTATGAACTTGAATTGTAACTAACTCTCTATTTTTGTGTATGTGTATGGTTTGGGTCCAGATTCTTCACTTGAGGAGTGAATCCGTGGCTTTGGAGATTAGCTTGTGATAGCTAGCATAGCTTGGTAAGAAGAGTAGGAGGATTCTAGAAGCTTAGAGGTCTAGGATTTGCTCTGATACTTGTAACCTTGCTAGGACTAGTATCTTAGTTTCCGTTTGTTTGAGACTTATGTATGACCTTGCTATTTATCTTACTTATTTTCATTTGATACTTTGGATTATATTGGATTATGTAGATAGGTCTTCATCGTGGAAGTACCCAATTGAAGTTGTAATATGATTTATGACTTGCATGCTTGGATTTAATTATGTTGAGATATGATTATGATAACTTGATGCTTCCGTTGTTCTTATGTGTATTAAATGCATGCTCGTAATTGGGTTTATAACAAGTAATGCCTTGATTGTTTGTATGTTTTATAATTTAAGTTAATTATTGCATGCGGATCGATTAGGAGCGTTACACAAGGCCTTCGCTCTGCCCATGTGACCCAACAATGCACCCCTGAGCCAAGGTCCTGGCTCTGCCACTGGCTAAGGTAATACCCTCAAAATTGAGTCTAAACAAAGTTCTTTTTTGCAAACGATATAAATTATTGTTATATTTTTTATACCTTAACAACATTTTTTTTAGAATAAATTAGATTTTCAACTATAAATGCAATTAATTATATATTTTTGTTATTTTTTATAAAAAAAATTAGCATCAATTACTTAATTTAAATTGTCATAGCTATACAAAATCACTCTTAATTGTCAACCATTAGAAATCATCCTTCTTCATACCTGCTACCCTAAACTAAGGCTGCAAAATACAAGAAAACGAGCAAATTGTATGTCACAATAGTCTTGTTAACACTATTTAAAGACTTTATATTCCCAAATTCTCAAACCAATTTAAATTATTGCATAGTAAAAATTTTCATTATTTTCAGAAGTCACTTTTTCCAACAATATTGAAATTATTGATAAAAAAAGTAATTTATTTTTTCAATTATAATTAGTTTGTTGCTATATGCATATTTTTGTCAATCATTTGAATATCGTTGAGAAAAAGTCGTTGTTAAATATGTTATTTAATTTCTTGTAGTGAGTGTACCCGGACTCGTTCTAATGATAAATACAAATGTAGAATAATAAATTTATAGAATAGAAATTAAAAACGAAAGTTATATTGTGTACAAGAATTTAATTATTAATAAATCAAATTACATACTTTAAAATAATACTCTATGTGTATATCAAGTGACTTGAAATATATAATCTATATAATTGACTTTGAACTAATACTCATACAAAGTTCAATATAAAAAAAAATTACTCACAAAAAGTTTATCGTTAGAAAATCATATGTTTTATTATTATAGTATATTACACATATACTAAAAAAAAAATCCATGTTTTTGTATTGATATATTCAAAATGAAAATTAACATTTTTTAGGAAAATGTGCTTGCTAATGGCTTGAGAAAAATTTTTATCTCAAAATAATTGATTTTCTTTGAAAAAACAGAAAAAAGGAAAATAAAATAAAATAAAATAAAGCAGAAAAAGTACCCACCGCCAAAAATTGAACATAGGACCTCTTCATGTATTAATTGAAGCCACATTTATCAACTACGCCACTCTTTGTTTTTGATCTGTTAACTCCCAAATATACATTTGTAATTTTATAAAACCGCCAAGGGTATACAAGTAATTTCTTATTTTTCTGGGGTTGGTCGTAGCTACCCACAGCCACCCTCTAGTTCCGCCACTGACCACCATCAATGATAGTTTGAAGTTAGAATAGAATTAGTTGTCTTCATAGGATGAGGAGCTCTATAAGTACTAACATAGTTGAGATATAAACAAATTTCTTATTATAAATTTACTTAATTATATTGACATTACTTTTATTTTAAACCAGAAAAATATAATAAACACGTATTGGCATATATAGCAAAAGGAAAATTAATGTTAATTCATAGAATCACAGATAAATTTATTAAATTAAAGATGATAAACCAATAAAACATTAATTAAAACATGCGCAATGGTTACAGTAAATTATTACAATTTTAAGCCACTATGATTGGTGTATTCTTTTATTTTGACAATCATATAATCTTTGGAGCTTTATAATCATGATCCTATACAAAAACCTTTACGACACCTCATTTTACTAGGACGTTTGCTGAACGGGGAGATTGAACGAGTTGGACAATCATGATCACGAGTACATGGAAGGGATCCTGTAATGTACAAAGAGGAAAAAAAAAATCAATGTAATTTAAAAGAGATAAAATATTATGTAAGAAATAAAAATGGAAATTTGAAAAGGGAAATAAAAAATGGTTTACCATGACGTTGACTTTCCGTTGAAACAAAAAATAGGAAAAGAATGATCATCATAACATTAACAAACATGAAAATTTTACCCATATTTTCCACCTTTTGTATGTATTAAATAGAATTTTAGTTTATCAGTTTTTGATTTATAAAGATCATGTTCTCCATACATCAATTAAAAAGTTTTTTTCTGACAAAATCAATTAAATAGTTTTTAGGACTTACAAAGTTATAAAAAGACTTCCAATATTTTTTTCATAATATATAATTAGATGTCCCATAAATACAACAATGTATTAATTTGTCCCTTACCACTTTTTCTAAGGAGGTCAAGTAAAAATTTACAGAATAAAATAATTCATTCTTAATTTTTTAACAAATTTTCATTTTTAACCTTTCATGAATGATAGAAAACGAAAAACCACAAAATATAATTGAAGGTGCATGAAGAAAAGCAACGAAGTGGAGGGGGAAAGGGGGTTATAATTGTGTTGATCGACTTATAAATATTCTTTTTTTCTTAAAACGGATAAAAATATTAATTTCTTAAAACGAATCAAAAAATTTAACGAAGTTAAATTTTGAGCCAAACAAACTGAGCCGAAACAAGTCGAACTCGAGCTAAAAAAAAGGTTTGTGTCAAACTCGACCTGAGTTTTGAGCTGAACCAATTCTTATTGATTCGAGCTTAGACGGGTTCGACTCGACTCAAATTATTTCCAATCTAGACATTAGGAAACAAGGAGACTCAAATTATATTGTACCTTAAATTATACCTTGTTGATTCATGTAATTTTCTCTACCGTTTAATTTTATATCTTCTTTTCACAAATTCTCAAAATATTAAATATCAGGAAAAAGAGGTCATTATTAATCTTAATGGAGCTAGTATGCAGTTATGATAATGAAGCTATGGTAAGCAACTGTGTTGAAATTTCATTGCAGAATCTTTGTGCAAGTATATTGTTTAAGAAACCTGAACCTCTTTTTGACATGATGAAAGACGACATGTTGCGAAATTCGGATACAGAAAACAAGGAAAGAAAGTTGAATTCGAAATGAGAACAGTTGAAGGTTTCAGGTAATTAATGTCGCTGATAGTGGTGATAGGGAAGGAAGGAGGGTTTGATATTTAAGGATTTGGATGGAAGGATATATTGGAGGAATTTACCATAGGTACTGTGATGAAGGATTTCCTGTTTTTGTTACTAGGCTTAGTTTGGATTAGCTTTTAGTTTGAGAGTTTTCAATTTAAATAAATTTATGATTATTTAATTATGAAAGTCCTTCTTAAAATAAGCAGAGTTCTATTAAAATTCATGAGCTCACTTGCTAAGATATATATAATCAAACTTTTGACCATTCCAAATTAGATATGGAATGGTATTACATAATTTTTTTAAGAAGTGAAATGAATTAATATATTTTTTTTTTGACAAAAAATGAATTAATATATTAAAATCTCCTTAAGGTGTATCTAGAGAGTAAGAAAAGTTCTTATGGAATTACAACTAAGAAAAAAGATATCTTGTTGATATATAGTATAAATCAATTCTAAAAACTTTCCTTCAATCATGGGATTCCATACTTTAGAATCCCTCTCATTCCAATGTGAAATTGGTTCATTCATGACCCTCTACTATACGGTGTCTTACTTATTTGATTTATGCTTTAAGTTCAGTTGAATTTTTTGATAAAGAAAAATATTATTTTAAAGAAAGAATTTTTTTTAAAATTGATGCGAAAGAACATAATTTTTTTATCCATTTTAAGAAAGAACATATTTTATTTATTCGTTTTATGAAAGAACCTAATTTTTTATGTAGAACATATTATTCTTATTTTATGATTTTCCCTTTTCTGTCATGAAAGGTTATAGGATAATAGAAAATTATTAAATAATAATAATAATAATAATGAATTATCGTGATTTGTAAAATTTTATGTGACCTTACTAAAGGTACTAAAGAGGAAAATTAACACATTATTATACTTAAGAAACATAATTATTAAAAAAAACTAGGAATTCTTTTACAACTCTATAAGTACTAAAATCTATTTAATTGTTGTAAAGAGAACATGGGCTCTATAAGTTAAAACATGACAAAATAAAATTATATCTGATCGATACATTCAAAGGGTAGAAAATATGCAAAAAAAAATCAAGTTTGTTTATGTTATGATAATTCTTCTATCTCTATTTCTTTTACACACAAGTAAAACAGAATCTATGATCATCCACTTTTTTATTTGCATCATATAAATAGGACTCTTGTTATAGTGTAAACACGCATATAAAGAGAATAATACAAAGGTTTTTCTCTATCTCTATTCTCTATCTCTTGAAGTTTACTTCTAACAGAATTGTCAATTTTTATTTAACCTCGTTACTAAAGGTGCTAAAGAGACATACTAATTAAAAAAGAAAAATAGAAATACTATTTACTTCAAGAGATAGAAGAATTATCATAACCATTTTCCATGAGAAATACTAATTAAAAACCTCCTCTTGAAGTTCTCCCAATTTAATTCTTCATGACCATTTTCCATGATCAGTCGGGTGTTCCTCCACCAATACTCTGAACCTCCTAATAACTGATAGGTAGCTAAGACTACCTTCTCTCCTTCCGGACAATGAATTGCCCCGAATATTCTCTCCACAGATTGGAGCCATAAGTCAGCAATTTCCGGACCTCCCTCCCCATTAAACTTTGGAGGAGTTTGGTGGTTGAAATTTGAAAGAAGTCTAGATCCAACAGCGAGTATTTCTCTTTCGCGCTTTTCCAGATCCCTCTGCGCCTTAGCATGGCTCTGAGCAGTCACAGCCGCTGCCATCGTATGCATGACATAAGCCATCTGATTTAAATCAGCATTGTCCGCCATAGGTGCTGTAGGTGCCCTTCTTGGAGGCATTCTATTCTGCACAATACCAATTCTGATTAGATTCCTTATCCAAACATTTCTGAGTCTCAACAGAAAATCTCATCCAACGGTTACTAACTCATAACCCGACACAGAACACACACACTAGAACTGGCACGATACTAGCTATGTTCTAACCAACTCTGAACTAACGACTCAAGTATACACTTTCCCTTTGAAGATTTAAAGCCGTGCTCTGATACCAATTGTAACGACCCGTATTTCAACGGCCAAAAAGGTCAATATTTTTTTTTTCTTTTTCAACTAACACTCAGAGTGCGCATAGAATATTTTAAATGAGCCGGCATTCAAATATACAAAAGAACTCATTACCAACTGGTGCTTCGACAAGCAAAGTGTATTCCTGAATAATTACAATTCAAGTCTAAGTATTCAAATACTTACAACCAAACAAGTTAGAACCCTATGCTAACCAAAAAGCACGGTGTACAACCCACACCGGCGCATAGTCTAACTAAGCTAAAACTCCAGCCACTCACTGGGGCCTGGAACAGCCACCGTCGTCACCACGACCTAACCCATCATCTGGGTGGGATGAGCTCGCAAATGAAAGAAAGGGTCACCACAAAATAAAAGTATATATATATATATATCCAGTGCGAAAGATGTACACATAACAAGTTTCCACATACACAAGAGAAAGCTCTTTAACACAAAAGCAATTCCCACCAACGGGCTTAAAATATAATGCACACCAAGCCTAATGCAGACTTCTACAATGAGTGTGGTAGATTCCCCATTACCACATGCATATGAATTCCGGAAGAGTAATCATAATCAATAAAACCACAAAGGGTTAGGATGGATCCATTCCCGATAATCGCACCCCGCAGTCCATTCCCGATAACCGCTTATTGGACTCAATAAATCCCGTAGGAGTAAGGTGGATCCATTCCCGATAATCGCACCCCGTGATCCATTCCCGATAACCACGTACTATGAATGCATGAGCATACGATTCCCCTTATATGCTAATGCAACACATACATATCGTACACGCATATGTAATCACACCACAACAACACATACATATACACCTAATCATATGTATTTAATCACTTGTTCATACACATATTTCACCAAACATATGTAAGACAACGAATCATGTATTTACCACGATCTCATATCGAGAATACATCACAAAAACATGCCAAGCACACCACCAATTGCAACACAGCAAAATCTAAAGCATGTTTAACAAAATCGTTTGAAAAGACGGAAAATAAAGTGGAGCCCTTACCTCGGCAAGCTTCCGTTTACTAAAACTCGTCCAAACAACACAACGCGCTTCCTAAAACAAGCAGCGTATTATCAATACATTGTTTCACAACCAATCGTATTGAAACTAAACCAAAAACCCCAAAAACCTAAAGGTTCCTAAGGAAAATTCACTCTTTCGGATACCATACCAAAATCTATCGTATTGATCAACCACCATGAGTTATTTGTACTATTTTTAGGACCCAAAACAATTGTCAAAAGTCTTAAATCATTTGAAATGCAAAATGGCCGTTTTCTTGCGTTATAAGTTACGTACTTTCCGAGTACCCGAAAAACCCGTTTCCAATCCCAACCACTTCCATAAATTAACAAAAAGGGATTAGAAAGCTAAAAACCAAGTTTAGAAATCAGAATCCAAAATTTTAGGTCCCAGAGCTCGCCCTGGCGAGTTGGTGGCGAGTGAAGGCAGTGAGGACAGGTCTAGCTCGCTCTGGAGCTCGCCCTGGCGTGTTGTCATGACCTGTGACACTCGCCCTGGCGAGTAAACGCTCGCCCGGCGAGTTTCACCTGTCATGACAGCAAAAGACAGCAGCTCACACCACCTTTTTCCACCCAAGCCTAGTTTGATTCTATTAGTTCCCAACACTTTTTCAAGGCACAAAAGCAAACCATTTTCATAAGCAAGCAATTCATTTTCCGAAAGCTTGTTGGTTGCTTCGAGTGCAAGTTATTTGATTTTCATTTCCAAAAATCAAAACCAAATCCAAGCACAAGTTTTATTACGGTCCTTAACCGACCGGTAATCATTTTCAAACATGTTTTCAAAATGAAAAGCAACACCACATGTCGCAAGGGTTTTAAACCACTTGGACCCCAAAATACCACACAAAACACTTAGTAAATATTTTCATAAACCACAAAATATTTTTCATCGGATTTTCTAAAACAAAACCATACAACGCATTTCCCATTTGCCCAAAGGTTCAAAGACAACGTTTCTTTTCAAAACCTTACAACCTAACCACATGTTATTAATCAATACATAACCAACTCAAAACCCTAACTTTTCTCATGAAATTTTTCACCAATTCATGGAAAACAACATAACAAAGCCTACACATGCTTACTAACCCTCATGAACAACATTCATGGAACAAGAATCAATTCCTCACCTTTCCATCTCATGAACATAATCTACAACTCATAACCCTAAGAGTTTGAACCAACAAAAGGAAAGGAAAAAGAGTGGTTACCTTAAGAAAGTGATTCTCTACAACAATTCCACAAAGCTCCCAAGCTTGAAATGGAGTGAAATGGTGAAGAATGGAAAATTTAGTGAAGGTTAGAAATGAAAGAATGGAGTTCACGTGAAAGAGAGAAAGAAAAGAGAGATTATGTGATGTTTTTCTAAGTGACCAAAGTCATGAACCTCCTTACTATTACAAAGCTCTTGATCACCTATCCACCCTTGGATCAAAGTCAAAAGTCCAAGCTTAAACCCTAGCCATTGGATCAATTTGCTTTATGATTACTCACAAGATTTACTCAAATCTTCCAAAATAAGACACGTAACCAGCTCTCGCGCGTCGCGACGAACGTAAAACACAAAAACGTACAACCTACGGAAAGAACGTCTATCTTTAACCATTTCCAAAATTATCGCCGAATCTTTTTCCGCGACTGTAATTTTCTTTCACACCTTGGAAAATTAACCTCAGAATATATCCCGACTCGCGCAGATATATAAAACCTCCATCCGAAAACTCACTGAATTCAGACGCAATAAGATTTTACAACGACGGGTAAAATCCTACTCGTTTTTTCAAAAGCAAGAATAATTCAAAACTCGTTATTCTAAAACCACAAATAACTTCTTATTCAAGCAACAGGATCACAAGACAAAAGTCTGTACAATTACAGTGCACGAGCACAAAACAGACTCGATTACAGCAAAAACCTATAATTACACGATGTTTCATCACACGAACACATCGAAACCCTAATATTCCTTAAACCAACTATACAATGAAATCTTGGGTCTTACATGATGTTTCTTTGTTAGGGACTCAGGAGGACTCCCAATCGGATTGGTTTTCTAAAGGAGTATTTAAGCTGATTGGTAATGGGATTCTGACATCTTTTTGGTTTGATCCATGGGTCAATGGTGTACCGCTTAGGATTCAGTACCAATCTCTCTTTCAAGCATCCGACCAGTGTCTCGATAGAGTTGTGGATATGGGAAACTAGATGAGGGGAGAGTGGGTGTGGGAGTTTAGATGGAGGACAGATCTTGGTATGCATGACCAAGGTCTCCTTGATCATTTAATCGAGTCCTTGCATCAGGTTAGTTTTTCGACTTCAAAGGATGATTGATGCTGGAGACACGATCCAGACAAGGTGTTCTCTGTTAAATCAGCCTACTTGGTCCTTGAAAAGAGAGATAGGCCTCAAAGGATTCTCTCGGGATATGACATTGAAAATCTGGCTAGGTTGTGGGATTCTTAGGCCTTCCCCAAAGTAATTGTCTTTTCATGGCAACTCCTGCAGGATTCCAACCCGGCAGAACCTTCACATAAAAATTAATTTTCAATTTAACTAGAAAGAAAATTTAATAGCGTGAATGGAGACATGATGGTATCTCAAAATTAAGATATAGAAGAAGAAACTGTAGTAAATATTTTTATGCTTTATTCTATTTCACTTGCGTCATCTTAAAGTACAAAATTAACATGGTACATGAAATTAGATAAGCTAAAAGAAAATGCACTAATTAAATGGGTGATTGTAACACCCCAAATCTTATATTTTATTATATTTGATTAATTGATGTTATTTAATTAATTGGGTATGATAATTGGTATGTTTTATATGTATTAATTAGTTGTTACATTTATGTTTGTTAATAATGGGCTTTTATGAGTATTGGGCTTAATTAGAATGAATAAGAGTTTGTGGTAGAATTAAGGGTAATATAGTAATCTAGTGTGAGTTAGTGGATTGTGTAGAGATAAGAGTGGCATTTTGGTTATTATCTTAAAAGATAGAGTGTCTTTGAGAGGAAGTAGTGGCGATTGTGTAAATAAATGTAGAAGTGAGTGGTTAAAGTGAGGGTAGAATTGTGAGTGGGAATTGTAGAGAAAAGAAGGGTAGAGTGAGAATTTGACATAAACCTAAGAAAGATGTTATATAAAGGGATGATTTTTATGAGAGGTGTGTTGTTGTTGTTTGTCATAAAAATAGTAGAGAAAGAGAGGTAGAGAGATAAAAGTGAGAAGAAGAGAAAAAGGGTTTGAGAAAGAAAGAAGAGAAAGAAGCTTAAAGGTGAAGAGAGAAAGAGAAGAAAATCCAAGTTAGAATCAAGAGAGGAAAGGAGGACTAGAGAATCCAACTAATCCAAGGTAAGAGGCTTAGATAATATAATTTTGAGTGATCAAAGAGAGGGGAGTTTGTCTATGACTCCACACCCAAACTCTCTTCACTCTTTTTGGGTTTTGGTGAGAAATGGGTTTTTGGGAATGTGTTTATAATTGAAGTTTGATAATGATTCATGTATAATATGCTTCTACTTATGATTGTTGTGTAAAATCCATGATAAAGTTGATTACTTGAACTTTGATTTTGATTGATTATGAGATAAATGAGATTTATGAGTTAATACATGAAAATCATTACTTTTGATATGAAATGATGTTTGATGATGTTAGGAGTTGTACTTCTATGTTTAGTATGATTATATAAGCTTAAAGTTGGTAACTTTATGCATTTCTAAGCCTTGAATGTTAGTTTTTCGAGTGGATTTCATCCAAACCCAAAAACAGAGTGTACTGTCTTTACAGGGCTCGCCCGGCAAGGTATTTGGCTGGCCCGGCGAGGTCTGCTCGCCCAGACTCGCCCAGGCTCGCCCGGCTAGGTCTCTAGCTCGCCCAGACTCGCCTAGGCTCGCCCGACTAAGTCTACTGGGCAGAACTTTAATGTTTGTTCATTTTAACGAGATGTATGCTTGTATCATGATTGATTGATGACCTTGTGATTATATGATGATATAAATGACTATAAATTGGGTCTTGAATGATGAATTAAGTTATGATGTTACTTATGTGATTTAAGTATGATGATTAGGCATGATGAGATGTAATTTTGTTATGATAACATGATTAGTTATTATGTAATATGTGTGCTTGTACGTATAACTATGATGATGATGTGTTGAGAAGTCTGATGAGAACTTGAGAAGGAATATTAGGTTGAGATATCCTAGTATTCATGAGTAGATGTGTAAGAGTATCATCATAATTTGTATATGTACATTCATGCATTCATGTGTAATGTCCCTCATGACTTAAAACTGAACATGATGCGGTGTCCTTAAGCTTAAAACTGAACATGATGCAGATGGATATAATACTATCCTAAAATGAGTGGAGGGTACCACATGCATATAGATGTGTCTAGGTTGACATATCATTGATGATGACATTAGTTTGCATTAGGGTAATTGTGCACTCTAATTGATATTTGATAATTGATATTGTATTCCATTATAATTGTGAATGGTTGAATAATGTGATACTTATGATTGAGCGTATTAGGAGATGTGTAATATTGATTGATAATCGATGATGATGTGTATACTTGTCAATTGATTGAGAATGTGATATTATTATGATGCATTGTACTTTATATGAAATATGAATAATATGAGATTGATATTTGTTTATGGAATGAGTTGTTAGACATGACCGTGATATGTCCTAAGTATTAAGAGTGTTCTTGTACTTAGTTTCTTTATGGTTATATTATCTAACCCTATGTTTTGTGTATGTGCTGGATTTGGGTTCCAGATCCTCAGGTTATATGTTATTGATGTCCGAGTCGTCGGTGAAGCTCCGCTCTGATGTGACACGGGGATGGGATTATTTCTATAATGTATATTTAGAGTCTTGCTTCTTATTTCGAATGTATTTAAAGATGTATTTTTTTTCTTATAAACTTATTTTGTACAAAAATTGTTTTACTAATTAAGTTATTGGTAAGCTTTTATGTGTACGATGTAATACTCGAACCATTCATTTTATAAACCCAAATATTATTTTCCGCTGTGTATTATGAGAAGTATTTTATTAAGGTAGTATTTTATTAAATACGGGTTTGAGTGTTACAGTGATCACATGCAATAACTAAAAAAGAACACATGGAATATTCATGTAGTGGATTGGTGTATTCTTTTGGGTTTGACTTTCATATAATCTTTGGAGCTTTATAATTAATTATGATCCCGCACAAAAACCTTTACGACACTTCATTCTACGAGGACGTTTGCTGAAAGTGGAACACGATTGAGATGGACAATCACGATCAGATTTACATGGAATGGGACCTGTAATGTTCAAAGAGGAAATTTAAACAATGTTACTTAAAAGAGATAAAATATTGTGAAAGAAATACATTAAAGATGAAAATTTGAAAAGAAGATAAAAATGGTTTACCTATGCGTTGACTTTGTGTTGAAACAAAAAACAGGGAAATCATGATTATCATAACATTAACAAACATGAAAATTTTATCCATATTTTCCACCTTTAGTATGTATTTAAATGAATTTTAGTTTTCATTTTTTGATTTATAAAGCTCATGTTCTCCTTTCATGAATTAAATAGTTTTTTGTACTTACAAAGTTGTAAAAAGACTTTCATTTTTTTTTTATAAATTATTAGATGTCTCTTAAGTACAACAATGTGTTAATTTGCCCCTTACCACTTTTAGTAAGGAGGTCAAGTAAAAATTTACAAATTAAAATAATTCATTATCAATTTTTTAACAAATTTTTCATTTATAAGCTTTCATGATAGAAAACGAAAAATCACTAAATAAGAAAAATATTGTTTGTGACGCCCTAAACCCCATAAATATAATTTAAGGTGCATGAAGAAAAGCAACAAAGTGAAGGGGGGCTGAATTGTGTTGATCGACTTTTAAATATTTTCTTTCTTTTTTAAAACGAATAAAACAATTCATTTTTTTATCAAAAACTTTAACTGAAGTTAACATATTGAAGATAAACCATAATAACTTAAGTAATGTAATTTTGAGTGTTGAACAAAATTGGTTTAAGAACAACAATCTCTAATTTTTTAGTTTTGATGATAATAATATTTTGCAAGAATAATTTGATACTCAATTTTTTCTTTATTCTATAATGCTTTTATTGATCCTCTTGATAGGATAAAAAGTAAGTGTCATAAAGTTCTGGATAAACTCATTCTTGCTTTATACTCCAAAGAAGATCAGAAGGTCAAAATCAACACTTCACTATTTTCATGCTTTATTCTATTTCACTTGCGTCATCTATAAAGTACAAAATTAACATGGTACATGAAATTAGATAAGCTAAAAGAAAATGCACTAATTAAATGGGCGATCACAATAACTAAATAAGAACTCATGGAATATTCATGTAGTGGATTGGTGTATTCTTTTAGGTTTGATAATCATTTAATCTTTGGAGCTTTATAATTATGATCCTGCACAAAAACCTTTACGACACTTCATTCTACGAGGACGTTTGCTGATAGAGGACAAGTGAGATGGACAATCACGATCAGTTTTACATGGAATGGGTCCTGTAATGTACAAAGAGAAAATTTAAACAATGTTATTTAAAAGAGATAAAATATAGTGTAAGAAATAAAGATGAAAATTTAAAAAGAAGATAAAAAATGGTTTACCAGTCAATTGACTTTGTGTTGAAACCAAAAATAGGGAAATCATGATTATCATAACATTAACAAACATGAAAATTTTATCCATATTTTCCACCTTTATAGTATGTATTAAAATGAATTTTAGTTTTCATTTTTTGATTTATAAAGCTCATGTTCTCCTTTCATGAATTAAATAGTTTTTTGTACTTACAAAGTTGTAAAAAGATTTCCATTTTTTTTTATAATTATTAGATATCTCTTTTCTTTTGAAGAGGTTATTAGATGTCTCTTAATTACAACAATATATTAATTTGTCCCTTACCACTTTTAGTAAGGAGGTCAATAAAAATTTACAAATTAAAATAATTCATTATTAATTTTTTAACAAATTTTTCATTGATAACCTTTCATGATAGAAAACGAAAAATCAAAAAATAAGAAAAATATTGTTTGTGACACCCTAAACCCCATAAATATAATTTAAGGTGCATGAAGAAAAGCAACAAAGTGAAGGGGGGAGGGGGGTTGAATTGTGTTGATCGACTTTTAAACCTTTTCTTTCTTTCTTAAAACGAATAAAACAATTAATTTCTTTATCAAAAAATTTAACTGAAGTTAATCTTCATTATTTGTGCAGATGTCCTATCAGGTCTTATAACTAGGGCTCAAAATAATAAACTTATAAAAGGGGTTAAAATTGCCCATGGGGCCCCTGAAATTACACATCTATTTTTTGCTGATGATAGCTTTCTCTTTTGTAGGGCTAACAAAGAGGAAGTCACACAAATAAACAACATCATTACTATGTACCAGAATGCCTCGGGGCAGCTTGTGAATGTTCACAAGTCTGAATTAATGTTCAGCAAGCAGGTTATAGACAGTAGGAAAGAGGAGATACACAACATACTGCCTATGCAAAGGGTTGAGCACTTTTCAAAGTACCTGGGGTTCCTACACATATTGGGAGATCAAAAAACCAAGCATTCCAGTTCATTTTAGACAGAATTTGGAAAAAACTGAAGGGGTGGAAGGAGAAAAATCTATCTTTTGCGGGAAGGGCTACCCTTATTAAAGCAGTAGCACAGGCCATCCCTACATACATCATGAGTAGCTTCCTAATTCCTAAAGGCCTGTGTGCGCACATGGAACAGCAGATCTGTAATTTTTGGTGGGGTAGCAACGTTGATAAACGCAAAATTCATTGGGTAAATTGGAGGAAGACTTACAAAGCAAAATCTAATGGAGGGATGGGATTTAAAGACTTAAGAGCCTTTAATGAAGCTTTGTTGGCCAAGCAGGGGTGAAGACTCCTAATCTACCCCCAATCACTTGTAGCCAGAATCCTAAAAGCAAAGTACTACCCCAACAGGGATTTTCTGAAGGCAAAACAGGGGCAGAACATGAGTTACTCATGGCAGAGCATCAAAAAGGCAAGTTGGATCCTCAAAAAGTATTGTATGTGGAATGTAGGAAACGGGGAAAAGATTAGCATATGGGAGGATAATTGGATCCAACCTCTTGTTGGGGGTAGCATATGGAGTAAAAAACCTGACAATACTCCATATAAAATGGTTAGTGACCTAATTGACACTCAGAATAGAGCTTGGAAGGAAGAGGTGATAAAATAGAATTTCTACCTAATGGAGGCAAAGCAAATTTGCTCCATGGCTTTACCTAACTACAATCAGGAGGATTTTATAAGTTGGAAAGGGACAAAGGATGGACATTACTCAGTAAAATCAGGTTATCAAGCAATCCTAGCATGGCAGGAGTCTCAAAATCCTAGTCTAAACAGCTCTAACATGGACAATACTAGATGGAAGAAGCTGTGGAATTTATTTGTCCCACCTAAACAAATCCACCACATATGGCGCATTCTCAACAATGCTATACCTGTCAGAGAGAACCTATTCACTAGAGGAATACGTTGTGACCCCCTTTGCCCTCTATGCAACACAAAAATTGAAATAATCAACCACATATTCCTTGAATGTGAGTGAACTAGGCAAATCTGGTTTGTCTCTCCCCTAACCATAAATTACGAGCTACTTCGGATAAGAACTATACCAAGCTGGTTTGATTACATGATGCAAAATTCAACAGCTATAGACATGCAAATAATTTCAACTATACTCTATGGCATCTGGATAGCTAGAAATGAGAAAGTTTTCAATGATAAGCACGTACCTCCTACAGAAGTGGTGAATTGAGCATTGAAGAACCTTCATGAGTTCCAATCAAACCAGGGGACCAAAGCTTTGGCAGTGAATCCGGGGAACACCCGTCACAACAACGGTTGGAGTCCTCCTCCCAAGGGCAGTCTCAAACTCAATGTGGATGCTCACTCCCTCAGTGATGGCCATTGGGGCTTGGGATTGGTTTTGCGGCGGGAGGATGGGAACCACGTTGGAGCGGCTACCCGGGTTCGTAAGGGGACAGACTGTGTACTCCTGGCTGAGGCAATGGGTCTCCAAGAGGTGATGGAACTTGTGGATAAATGGAAGCTTCAGAACACGATCATTGAGCTTGATGCGAAGGTGATTGTTGATACGATATTCACAACGGCCGAAACCCTAGAACAAATTGGGGCTGTATCACTACGATGTGCATGGAGTGGTTAAAGGAGAAACAAAACATCACAAATGTTTGGACAAAACGCAGTGGAAACAGTGTAGCTCATGAATTAGCTAAGTGGGCCACTATAGAGCCCAATAAGGAATGGGGCACTCTTGCTCCCTATTGTATACACCCCCATATCCAAAAAGATATGGCTCTTTTAAACAGTGATTAATAAAGCTTCTCTTTGGTTTTTCAAAAAAAAAAAAAAGATAAAACATAATAACTTCTTTTTTTTTGACAAAAAACCATAATAACTTAAGTAATGTAATTTTGGGAGTGGTTATGGTGCATAAGCTTTTTCCTTATGCACTATGCATAAATAATGAAAATTGCTTAATGCACCCCCCATATTGCTTAGCACACCCCCTAATTTCTAGCGCACCCCCAAGATTTTTAGCGCACCCCCTACATTTCTACTGCACCCCCTAGAAATATGGGGGGTGCGCTAAGCAATCTGGGGTATTTATGCAGGGTGCATAAACATGATTTATGCACCATAACTTATGCCTGTAATTTTGAGTATTGAACCAAAATTTGTTTAAGAACAATAAGCTCAAATTTTTGAGTTTTGATGATAATTGATGATAATAATATTTTGCAAGAACAATTTGATACTCAATTTTTTTCTTTATTCTATACTGCTTTTATTGATCCTCTTGATAGGATAAAAAGTAAAGTGTCATCAAGTTTTGGATAAACTCATTCTTGCTTTATACTCCAAAGAAGATCAGAAGGTCAAAGTCAACACTTCACTATCATTGATCTCGACGTATAAACACTCTATGTCATCCCCTAGATATTCCTTTACTTGGTGTGATTGAGGAGGATATACAAATTAGTATGGCATGATGATATCCATGGTCATTATAGTGTTAAAAGTGGCTATAATTTGATGCAAAAAATGATAAGGAAAGTAGATTTTTTGACAACCCAAGAGGATTGGAAATGGTTTTGGAGAGGAGAAATTTGAATTAAAATGTGAGAAAAATAAATATGTGATGCTATATATGACGATCCAATTCTTCACAAAAATAACACGAATTGCAAATAGTATACAATTTTTAGTTATTATAATACTAGTACACTATGTTTGTTTTGATAGATTTATGAGAGAGAAATAAATAAGAGAGAGGTAGCAAAAAAATTGAGTATTTCTTTAGTTTGGATGATGAGAGAAATAAGAAGAGAGAGAAGTTTTTTAGTTGGGCCCCATACAAAAACAAATCTCTTCTCAATAGGCAAGATTTGTGAGTTGAAAGAGTGGAAAGATGCAATTTTTCCACAATGTCCTTCTCCTTATTTTTGAACTTTAAATTTGAAGGATAAATTTGTCTTTTATCATTTTTATTAATTTCTATCTATCCACTTTTCTTCTCTACTTCTATTCATCCAAACAATGTAGAATTTCTAATCCACTTTTTTCTTATTTCTCTCTCTTTTATTTCTATCTTCACTATTTCTCTCTTTCATATTTCTTTGAACATCCAATCCAAACATAGTGGTAAAGCTTAAATCAATCACCGCATGAGTTCAAGTAACCAACTACCATACTATCCACTTTTATTTTGTTATCTTGTACAACATACCTATGGTTGCCTTCCCAAAACATACTGTATCTGAGCAAACAAAATATTTAATTTAATTGTTTTTCTTTTGGTAAATCGTTTGTATTGTTCCCCAAACCTTTTTCCCATTGTGATAGAGAGTAGCTGGAGCAACTTGTTGTGTGTAGTGATTAGAAAATGTCATTCGTGAATTTCTCGTGAAACGTATTTTCGGGAGATTAAACATTTCCCATATAAAATTATAAGATATTTATAACATGGTACGTGAATGGAGACATGATGATATCTCAAAATTAGATTTTATGTTAGTTTTGATCAAAATTAACATAAAAATTAATTTTTATTTAACTAGAAAGAAAATTTGATTGTGTGAGAATGGATACATGATGATATCTCAAAATTAAGATATAGAAGAAGAAACTATATATAATATTTTCATGCTTTATTCTATTTCACTTGCATCATCTTAACGTACAAAATTAAGGTACGTGAAGTTTAAATGAAAATACATTTAATGGGTGATCACAATAACTAAATGGAATATTCATGTAATGGATTGGTGTATTCTTTTGGATTTGACAATCATATAATCTTTGGAGCTTTATAATTATGATACTGCACAATAACCTTTACGACACTTCATTCTACGAGGACTTCTGCTGAGAGTGGAACACGATTGAGCTGGACAATCACAGTCAGTTTTACAGGGAATGGGACTAGCTGTAATATACAAAGAGGAAATTTAAACAATGTTATTTAAAAGAGGTAAAATATTGTGTAAGAAATAACGATGAAAATTTGAAAAGAAGATAAAAAATGGTTTACTAATGTATTGACTTTGTGTTGAAACAAAAAATAGGGAAATCATGATTATCATAACATTAACAAACATGAAAATTTTATCCATATTCTCCACCTTTAGTATGTATTAAAAAGAATTTTAGTTTTCATTTTTTGATTTATTTATAAAGCTCATGTTCTCCTTTCATGAATTAAATAGTTTTTTGTACCTCAAATATATCAAACAATGTTTATATTATGTTATTTAACAACTTTCTATAGAAACATCTTTCATCAAGCTTCATATCAAAAAATCACCGAAAAGCTTTTGAAAAAAACTAGCACTAGGAAAAAGCCTCAATCTAGCACTAAATCAACTTTTCATAAATTTATTATGTTCTTCAGATCAAGAAAGTTGCCATTTATTACTATGTATGTAAAAAATCAACTTTCATAAATTTATTTTGTTCTTCAGATCAAGAAAGTTACCAAAGAAGAAAAACAATCTTTTTTAACACTAAAATTTTTTTGAAAAATAATATTTTTATTTTGTATTCTCTGCACAAAAACGCAGGCCAACAACACACGATCAAGACTGAATCCCTAACTCACTCTCGTTCATCACGATTCCACACCGAATCCCCGGGCTTCAACCAAAGTTTTTTTTTCTTTCTTGAGACAAACCAAAACACTACTAGAAAACATGCGTTTAACAACCGATTTAGCGACTGATTTTCATCAAAATTGGTTGCTAATTCAATTAGTGACCGATTTAGCAACCAATGAAAATCAGTAGCAAAAACCCTGGTCGCTGATCTGTAGTGACCAAATTAGAAACCGATTTTGTAGCGACCGATTAGCAACTGAATTTTGAGACCGAATTAGCGACCAATTTCAACAACCAATTAAGAGACTGAATTGAAAGAACAGTTTAGAGACAGATTGTTCGACGCTATTAACAACTAATTTAGTGACCACTTTATTTAGTTTTAAAACAAATCGGTTGCTAATTCGGTTGCTAATTTCGATATTTTTTTAAAAAAAAATTGCAGCCCATGTAATATATATATACACACACACAAACATAAATATAACAAAATACATTAGTAAATTATATTCTTATAAAGATACGCTTAATCAAAGATTATATGGAAAATAAGTCTCCTATAAAAAATAAATTAAAGCTTTAAGTATGGCTATTACATTAAATCTATTCCTATACTAACTTAGCATAGTATTAAACAAGACTTTTAACTAATGCTTTTTTCTTCAAAGTCAATATTACAAAATAAATCTCCTATAGAAAATAAATTAAAGCTTACTCTTAGGCTCTTTTATGTCTTCTAAGTTTCCAAGGCAAATTGTGTCCTGTTATGTGTTGTTGTAGGTTTTGCTCTCTTTGGAATTCTTTGTTGCATACCTCACAAATATACATGTTTGTTGCCATTAGGGTCTTGGGAGATAATGCTATCACCTTTGCATCGGAATTTGTTTCCATTGAAAATAGCCATACAAAATATTATGAGAAAAATTCAAAACACACTACCATAATACCAAACTAAGTTCCTATTCTTTTAGCAAAGTTCCTATCCACTTATGGATTGACTTTTTATTACCAAAGTTCCTATTCTTTTAACAAGACACATTTGGAAACTGTTAAAAGCCAAAAATTTGAACATTTAGACTATCATATATTTACCTTCAGCTGCTTCCTTTGAATTGATGCATAAGTGTGTCTAGCCAGCTTGATGAAATCCAAAGGGCTTCTCTACCATCTACAAGCACAAAAATGATTCAAGCTTATGTTAAGAACTTAAAAAGAAAGTAACATAAGAACTAATCACATGTCATGTACAATACTATAAACATGAACACATATAATTTTAAAATTTAAAAGAATGTCATTAAGTTACAGCAACTCACGTCAACCAACTAAATTAGGTTTCACATTAAACATACACTACAAGAAAATATTTCCTAGCATGGATTGGGCGGCATATTTCCTAGCTAATTTGCAACTAATATATTGAAAATCCTAGTTAATTCCCAAGTAATACATAGTTAAATATTGTTGAGAAATTTATGTTTCCTAACTAAATTGCTAGGATATTGTCACAACAATTTCACAATAAATCTCTAGCTACATATTCCTAGCAATTTCACAGCCAAATTCAAGCTTTTAAGAAAAAAATTTATAATTATAAATTGCTAATTACAAAGCCATGCCCAAAACCAAACTAATTATAAATTAATTGTAATCCATTAGAAAATATAATAGAAACTAAATTAAATGTGCATATACACTCATTACATCTTAGTAATGCCATATGAAGCAAATAAGCATGTTATACTGATCATACTTTAAATCCAATCTAAATTATACATTTATAAAATTGTCAACTACAATAATTTTTTAAGGCATTGTTGCACACCCAATTAAATATGATCATCTCAAAAGCAAAAATTAGAGATTGAAGATCATTTTAAAAAAATGAACAGCATCCGAGATAAGACAAATACAATAAAGCAATATAACAGAAGAAAATTTGAGCGAAGTAACATACTAGTAATTAGATGCGGATATAGCAGCTAGACATCCTCTCTTAGGCGTCTCTATCAATATTTGTTTCACCATTAATTAATTGAATTAATTGCATGTTATAGCTAAAGACCAAAGTCATAAATCTGCAGAACAAAAGGTAGAACTCAATTAGTTGTGCATATATAAATATGCAGATCAGACTATACATTAAAATAGTCACACAACACATGCTAATTAAAATAGTCAGACTATGCAGATCAGGGAACTGATAATATATCTATCACACTTCTATTGACTACATGTCATATCTCCCTACTAATTACATAAAATACTAATAAATTTTTCTTAAGTATATTTACCTTATTAGCTTTCATATTCCACCAAATCTGGCAAGTCTCTTGAGTGTGCTTGACCCCAAACAACATTCTCATAACCTCTAATGGCAATGAAAGAGGATTTATCCTACAATGACTCATTTTTGCCTGTCCTAATAATTGGAAAACTTCATAAAAAAACAATTACATTTTGAATTAGATAGAATTACATCTTGAGATAATATATTCTACTTACAAAGGGACAAGTTATGTTTAAGCAACAATGAAAAAACTCCCAAAAAGACAAATTGAAAAGTATACATTAGAAGGTTAGACTTACTTGATCAACATTTCTTTGAGATTCTTCAGATCTTGAATGCTCTTCTCATATAATTCTAATCAGGAATATACAAGATTAAGAAAACTACTAAGCCTAACAGAACACACATAGAATTATAACATTCTTTTCAATATTGTAATTTAACTACATGTGCCCAGTTATTTTGTCCAGTCAAATACTGATTATACTTTCAATGATTTCAAGGTGATTTGCAATGACTAATGAGTAACGACCAAGAAATGAAACTAACAACTCCAACTGACACTCACCATATATCAAATATAAATCATAAGACTTATATACATACTGCTTTAAGTTACAAAAACAAGACTGTTAAGAACCCTCCTATTATTCACTATAACTTATGGTCCATAAGACTTAGAAATAATAAAAACATGCTGCTTTAAAATCGCTCCTTTCTAGTGAATGAATCAAGTAAAGGGTTTTCACTTGCTTGAAAAGAAGTCAATTGTAAATCACAATAATTACTTGTAAAATACAGGTATGGATAGGTCTTTGATTTACCTCTGGTCTTGAATTAAGGACTCCACTAGACATTCCAAGTTCCAACATCTACATGCCATATACTACAATTGTATTTACTGCAAAAAACAGAGAACTGATAGTGCAGTCATATTTTGGGAACATTAATAAAGAGTGCATATGCTTAAATAGAGTATTAGACATGATGGCTCTCATCCTATCTGCTTCTAACATACTTTCTTATACTTTTCTATAAGCATATAAAAAAATAAAGGAAATAAAAATAACATGAGCTGGACTGTTGTCATATATATATATATAAATTAATATGGTTTGAAAGCACATGTATCACATTGAAGAACTTGACTCACACACAAGCTCTTCTTAAAATAATGTAAGCCTTGGATGCCTTAAAATGATTGAAACTAGTGCTCTTGGTATAGATGATGTATCTATCTATGCTTCTCAAAGTAGTAAATCATTCACTTTAATGAATTTTCACATAATTATAGAAATATGTCACAACAATAGAAGTGTTATTTTGAACGCTAAAAGTTATACATATCCATATACTGTCATAACTACATAAATATGTAAGACTAAGACTTGGCAAACACAACATATATGTATTCAACTAAGGATAAAGAGAGTAAAGCTCAATCAAACACACATGTGTATCATTCATACATTATTCTAACCTTATTGATACATATTAAATAATTTATACTAGGTATACACATCCTGAAAAAGTAAAATAATACTCAAAATTCATGAAACATTCATTAAAGAACAATAAAATACCAATAAAGTCAAGAAAACAAACAAGTTTAAGCATGCAAAGCTTAAAAACTAAAAATTCAAAGGAAACAGAACCTTCCCCTAAACGTACTAGTACTCCTAAGAGTCAACTTCCATACTTTTTTTATCCCTAAATTTTAAGGAAACAAAACGGTACATAGCTCCTTTACAATAAGAGGGATAATTTTAAATGAAATTGAAATCATTGAAAACAATTTGAAAATAGAAAATTGGACAGATGATAAGATGAGCCCTAATTTAATTGTATCTTCACAAAAAGAGGGAAAAATCCAAGTGTGAAACAAGAAATTGGTAAAAAAATAGGAACAAGAGAGGAACGCAGATAGAGTATAGCTTACCTGAGAAAGCTTCGTGAGAGAGTGGATTTGCGAGACGGCCGACGAACATGGCGAACGGAAGCTTCGTGTGCCCTTCGGTGAAACGCTGAGAAGAAGGAGAGAATAGACAGAGAGGAACTCAGACTTGGATAGCTGGGAGTCGAAGGAAAGGAACGAATCGTTTCTCTCTCGTGAAACCTTTACCAAAGATGAAGAAGCACAATCTATTTCTTTTTTTCTGAAACAGAAACGCAATATCATGAAGCCTTTATCCTTATTTCTTTTTATTATTTCTTTCTATTTTATTTATTTACTTCTATTTTACGGAGTATTTCTTTTTATTATTTCTTTATTCAATTAAAAAGTATTGCATTTTATTTTCTTTATTTTAGATAAGATTTAAAAAATTAAGTTTGAATTTTTATTTTTCAACAAAAACAGAGAGGTTACTCACTAAAATATTTTAGTTTTTCTATTCAAAAAAATTAAGAAAAAAATAAATTAGGTTCAAGCGAGAGATTTTGTTGTCGCTAAATTTTGGTTTCTAAATCAGTCTCTAAAGCAACCGATTTAGTGACCAAAATATTTTTCACTTTGATGCTCGGAATTTGCTCTCTAATTCAGTCTCTAAGAGCAACCGACATATTGGTCACTAATTATTGGTCTCTAATTCAGTCTCTATAATTATGTAGCAACCGATATAGCGACCGATTTTTTTTTAAATTTACATTCAAAATATCAGTCTCTAAATTGGTCTCTATAGTAACCGAAATATTTCGGTCTCTAAATCGGTTGCTAAAAGCCAATTTTCTAGTAGTGAAATAATAAAGGGCGATAACAAAAAAGAATGGGCAAAAACGCGCTTCTCTCTTCTCGAGCTCGACCACCGCACGCCACCGCTCGCCACCGGCCGTTCTCCCCCTTTCTCTCTCTGCTCGACATCGACTCTCTTCTCTGCACGACCCCTTGATTTGAATTTCAGGTGATTGTTTTCAAGTTCAGGTGAGGTAACTCTGCTTAGCCCCTTGTTTTCAATTTCAGGTGATTAAATGTTGATATGAATTACTGAGACTAAGACAAATTTCTATAAATTTTCAAGGTTTTAGGTTTTTGGAAAATTTTAATTTGGGAAATTTTTATTTGTTTCTTTGATACTATTGATGCTTGATGTGTTGGGTCTTTATTTTAACGATTTTATCAGTACTTGTTGGGAAAATTAGTTGTATTGTAAGTAAAGTATGGTAAAATTGTATTGCTCTTCACAACTTGATCTGCTTCAGGGGATGTTTAATTTATAATTTTGTTGAGACTGTTTTGTTGATTTGATGAATGAGTGATTGTTCCTATTGAAATTTATTGATTTTGTTTTTGTTGTTTTCTTCTTGTTCTGATTCATTGTTGTTGTTACTGATTTTGTTGTGTTTGTTTTCCAAGCTTAAGTTCTCTAACCCAATAGAAACAGATAATTATTTTTCCCTTCTTTTGGTTTTGGTTAGCAAATAAATTAAATCGTTGAGTAAGAGTACACTATTAGGAGATAATATTCTAAGTGCAAAGAATTAGACAGCCACTAAATTGTTTCATTTAAGCTATGTCAATTGAGTAGACTATTAAGAAATTAAATTGTTGAGCAAGAGTACACTAAATTGCTTCATTTAAGTGATGTTGGTTTTAGTGGTGTTGTGGCTCAGAAGATTTATGGGGCTAACAAGCTTCAGCTTAGAATATTACTACTTCAAATGTGTTTATGCTACACATTTTTCAATCAATGATCAGTTTTTTTTTTAAAGAAAAAAATAGGTCTAAAGACATTATTACTATGTTATGTCACAAATAGTAGAGATTATAGTTTAATTGTGGTTGAATTTTGAAGGTATGTGGAAATTTAAAGACATTAATTATTTTGCAGCTATATGGTTTTGCCTATGTTGGACCCTTTGGACATTATCTCCACAAATTGATGGATAACCTTCTCAAGGGGTGTGAAGGCAATGAAGCTGTTGCTAAGAAGGTATATTGTTAACTTGTTTTAATCTCTGTCATCTTTCCCTTAACTTATAGGGATAACATTGTGTTGTATTAAGCTCTATGTTTTCCTTAGCATTATACTTGTTTTTAAGTCAAATTCTAATGAATGCAGTATCCTATTTCTAAGTAATCCTTGAACAACTAGTTCTCCATGGAACAACTTCTAATGAATGCAGAACCAATGGTATAGTGACTATGATAGAGTGCAGCTTGAAAGTTTGAAGCCTGATCTTATGTGTTCTTTAGACATTACAAAAAAATTTATTGGCTGGAACAAATTGTCAAATGAAGTAAGTCTTTTAACTCTGTTCTACACTTCTATATAATGATCACCATTGTTCTCCACTGTTCGTTCCATGTGAGGGTTGTGATTATGGTGAAAGAGAACTTGTATACATCAATTATCCAGAAGTCTTGATGTAGGGCTTTTTCTTCTAGTGTATTTTAGGACTCTTTTTTATAGACTATCGATTAAAAATTAACTATTGAATGTCTCAACTTTTGTGCAGGTAAGTGTAGTCATAGTACCAGGAATATATATCATGGAGCATGTGGATTAGAGGCTTCTAGTATGATACATGATATAAAGCCTTGATGAATCGAAGCTTTAATTTATTTTCTATAGAAGATTTCTTTTGTAATATTGACTTTGAAGAAAAAAGCATTAGTTAAAGCCCTGTTTAATACTATGCTAAGTTAGTCTAGGTATAGATTTAATGTAATAGCCGATACTTAAAGCTTTAATTTATTTTTTTTAGGAGATTTATTTTCCATATAATCTTTGATTAAGCATATCTTTATAAGAATATAATTTACTAATGTATTTTGTTATATTTATGTTTGTGTTTGTGTGTCTCTCACTCACTCTCTCTCTCTCTCTCTCTCTCTCTCTCTCTCTCTCTCTCTATATATATATATATATATATATGGGTTACAAATTTATTTATTTTTAAAAATATCGAAATTAGCAACCGAATTAGCGACCGATTTGTTTTAAAATTAAATAAAGTGGTCACTAAATCAGTTGCTAATAGCGTCGACAATTCGTCGAACAATCTGTCTCTAAACTGTTCTTTCAATTCAGTCTCTTAATTGGTTGCTGATATTGGTCGCTAATTCGGTCTCAGAATTCAGTTGCTAAAAGGTCGCTACAAAATCGGTTGCTAATTTGGTCACTACAGATCAGCGACCAAGGTTTTTGCTACTGATTTTAATTTGTTGCTAAATCGGTCGCTAATTGAATTAGCAACCGATTTTGATGAAAATCGGTCGCTAAATCGGTTGCTAAACGCATGTTTTCTAGTAGTGTTACAAAGTTGTAAAAAGACTTCCATTTTTTTATTTATAAATTATTAGATGTCTCTTAAGTACAACAATGTGTTAATTTCCCCTTACCACTTTTAGTAAGGAGGTCAAGTAAAAATTTACAAATTAGAATAATTCATTATTAATTTTTTAACAAATTTTTCCTTTATAAGCTTTCATGATAGAAAACGAAAAATCACAAAATAAGAAAAATATTGTTTGTGACACCCTAAACCCCATAAATATAATTTAAGGTGCATGAAGAAAAGCAACAAAGTGAAGGGGGGCTGAATTGTGTTGATCGACTTTTAAATCTTTTCTTCCTTTTTTAAAACGAATAAAACAATTCATTTCTTTATCAAAAACTTTAACTGAAGTTAACATATTGAAGATAAACCATAATAACTTCTTCTTTGTTTTTTTAGAAAAAAAACCATAATAACTTAAGTAATGTAATTTTGAGTGTTGAACAAAATTGGTTTAAGAACAACAATCTCTAATTTTTGAGTTTTGATGATAATAATATTTTGCAAGAATAATTTGATACTCAATTTTTTTCTTTATTTTATAATGATTTTATTGATCCTCTTGATAGGATAAAAAGTAAGTGTCATCAAGTTCTGGATAAACTCATTCTTGCTTTATACTCTAAAGAAGATCAGAAGGTCAAAGTCAACACTTAACTATCATTGATCTGGACATATGTTAAACACTATGTCATCCCCTAGATATTCCTTTACTTGATGTGAACGAGGAGGATATATAAATTTGTATGGCATGATAACATCCATGGTCATTATAGTGTAAAAAGTGGTTATAATTTTAATGCAAAAAATGATAGGGAAAGTAGATTTTTTTACAACCCACCGAAAGGAAAACATTTGTTGTGGTGCATATGTAAAGGGTGTCTTCCAACTTGAATTCGCATGCAAGAAAGGTGTGTTACTTGCCCTTTGGTATGCCTTGTTTGTGAGCATTGTGATGAGACGATTGGCATTTTCTTATTCACTGTAATGACAATATACTAGCAAGACAAAACAGCTGGAATGGAGAGTGTGATAAAAGCACAGCGTAAAAAGTTTGGCACTGTAATATACATTATTATGGATATTTGGATGGTGTATCCGAAGCCATGAATGGAAGTTTGTATTGGATGGTAGTTAATGGAATCAAGGTAAATGTTCTACAATAGTGAGAGAGTCAATTACCTTGTTAGAAGCTATGCAAGAAGTGGATAAAAGAGGACTCACAAATGTCATATTTGAAACTGATTTGAACATCGTAGCGGATGCAATATAATCCGTAGCCTACATGGTGTGTCGGAATTTAGTTTTGTTATTTGTAAGATTAGAAACATTATCACTCTTTCCATTCGAACTTTGTGGTTGAGTTCATAAAGCGAATTAAGAGTATATGGTTGTTCATACGCTTGTTTGGACGGTCATAACTTGATCTAGTTGCTATACATTAGATGATACCTCCTTGTATTCAATTGTTAGTGCTTAATGAAATGCTTTCAGTTTTTGTTCGTCAAACAAAAGTACCTATAGAGTTGTAAAGAGACTACCTAAATTTTTTATGGATTATTATATACGGGGTGTTTAGAGTGTTACATAAAATATTATTCTTATTTTATGATTTTCTCTTTTATATCATGAAAGGTTATAAGATATTGAAATATTGTTGAAAATAATGAATTATCTTGTTGTACTAAAGGTGCTAAAGGGGCAAATTAATATATTATTGTATTTTAGAGACAAATTCAACTCTATAAGTACTAAAATGTAAGTAAAATATGCATGAACTTTATAAAATTTTATCTGATTCATGCAACGAGTGGGAAATATGGATAAAATTTTGAAGTTTGTTTATGTTACGATAATACTTTTTTCTCTATTTCTTGTTTCATCGCAAATTCCACTTATTCAAAGTAATAAACAAATTTTATCTTCTTTCTAATTTCCTTCTTTACTTCATGCAAAATATTTTATTCCATTTTAATGACATTATTTTTTCTCTTATTATATTACAGCTCTCATTCCATGTACTCGTGATCGTGATTGTCCACCACCTCCATTTAATATATATCCGAAAAAAATGAGGTGTCGTAATGGTATTTGTGTATGACAATATTTATAAAGCTCTATAAATTATATGATTGTCAGATCCAAAAGAATAATAATAATAATAATAATAATAATAATAATAATAATAATAATAATAATAAAAAACACACTACTACTACAATATTCATGTATTTCTTATTTAGTTATTGTTATTACCCATTAAATAAATTTTCTTTTACTTTTTCTTATTAGCTAGTTTTGTACATTAAAATGATGTAAGTGAAATGAAATAAACTATGATAAATATTATCTGCATTATCTTCTTCTATATCTTAATTTTGATGTATCACCATGGTGTCCATCCAGGCACATCCAATTTTCTTTTTAATTAATTTGAAAATAAATTTTCGTATTAGTTTTGAACCTATAATTTTATATTTATGTCATTATATTGATACACTATTTGTTTTTTCTCACATTTCATTTTATTTTATATAACTCATTCCTTTTAATTTTTTCAACATCCTCAATATACTTTGTTTCCTTTTAAAAGATATGGAAAACTAAAAATCACTGCAAAATTATAATAACTATAATAATGTACGTATTGCAATAATTGTGCAAGTCTTAAATAATGTTTTATTGGTGTATCATCTTCAATTTAATAGAGTTATATATGACTCTATGAATTAACCTAGATTTTCCTTGTGAAATAGGCATATAAAAATTGACACATTATTGTATTTACAAGACATATAATAAAAATTATAAAAAGTATAAGAAGTCTCTTTACACTCTATAATAAATAAATAAAAAAGTGAGGAGAATATGAGTTTTATAAATAAAAAAATGTGATAAATGATTTCGATTTGAAAATTTGTATGTATCCTCCTTAAAAAAGGTGCTAAATTAAGAGACATATAATAATTATAAAAAATTTAGTAATATTCTTACAACTCTATAAGTAGTTGGTAAAAAAACACTATAAGTACTATAAAGTATTTAAATGGTGTAATTAGGCATGGCAATAAAACCCATACCCGCGGGTACCCGCCCAAATCATACCCGCTTTGACGGGGAAAATCCGAGTTGAATGGATTTGGGTACGGGTTTGGGTTTTCTCCGATTTCAAAAGACGGGGTTGGGGCGGGTAATGGGGACATTGATACCCACCCCGAACCCGTCCCCGAACCCGCCCCGCTTATATTAAAATTAGATTTTACCTCTTTTAAATTAGAAATCCTTAAACAATCTCTTAAATTACATTCATATGTTTATTTTTTATCCTTAATTTGAGTATTAAACAAACTATTTTCTTTATTTCTTTTCTATATTTAAAAAAATATCGTTGAAACAAAATAATTTTTGGGCATTTAACTTCTTTTTTTAATAAAAAAATATTAAAATGCAATTCAAATTTATGTTGGAAGAGGTATAACGGGGATACCCGAACCCCGTTGGGATACCCGATCCCCGTTGGGTTTGGGGTTATACTTTTTATCCCCGCTTGGAATTGGGATGAGTTTGGGGAAAACCCGAACTATATGGATTTGGGTTTGGGGAAGGCAAAATCCGTCCCCGCCCCGCCCCATTGCCATGCCTAGGTGTAATGAGAACATGAGCTTTATAAATAAAGTGAGAAAAATAAAATTCCATTTGATACATGCAATGGGTGAAAAGTATGGCTAAATTTTTCAAGTTGGTATATGTTATGATTAGTATCCTTTTTTCCGTATTTCTTGTTTTACTGATAACTTCATATAGTAAGTCATGTCCATCTCCTTTTCAAATTTCCTTATTTACTTCGTAGATATGATATTTTATCTCATTTTAATAATTTTTTTTTTTCTCTTTTTACATTACAACTTTTCATATATCTGTGATTCTGATTGTCCATCATTAAGTGGGTGCATTTATAAATAAATGAGGTGTTGTAAAGTTTTTTGTTTATGTAAATAATTATAAAGCTTCATAGATTATATGTCTATCCAAACGCGCTATTAAAATAATTCATGAGCTGTTATTTAGTTATGGATCCAATAATTAAATTTTCTTTAAAAAATTTTAATTTCACGGGCCTTATGGTTTTGTACTATATAAGATAATGCAAGTGAGATGAAATAAAGCATCAAGAATATTATCTATATCGTCCTCTTATCTCTTGGTTTGGACAAATCAACGTGGTCTTAATTCAAGCATATCAAATTTTCTTTTTTACCCTACATCGCATATAAAAACGTACATCTTTAATAGTTAAGTTTTTTTTTTATGGGATCTTTAATAGTTAAAGTTGAAAATTAGTTTTTGTGTTATTTCTAAATCTATAATTTTATCTTTATAATTATATTGATATTGATACACTTCTGTTTTTTCTCACACTTCAGTAATATTTCTCCTACCTTTCATTTTTTTAACAAACTTGGAGGCTTTATTTCCTTTTAAAATATGTGAAAAACTAGAAAGTCACTACAAAGTTATAATAATTTACTGCAATAATCTTAGTTTTTCTTGTGATACAGACTAATGCGTGTTGAATATACTTTTCAAGCAAATAATCATTTGTTATTCTATATTCAAATTTATCATTAGAATGATTTAGTAAGACTAATTTATACGAGAAATAGAAGAATTCATGAAAATAGGAAATTTGACCAATTAAAAACTGGCTAGAGAAACATGGGGAAGAGAGTTGTAAGTAAGTAGTAAATGTTGCACCGCTCAGTAACATCTCTAGAGTCAGGATCTGTAAGTAGTTGTAAGTAAGTACTAATTGTAAGTCAGGATCCGTAAGTAGTTGTAAGTACTTACTCAAATGACATCAATTAGTTTGACACTAAATATTACACCGCTCAATAACACTTTAACGATTTTAAATTTTACAAAATCCACAGTTGGATTGGAAGATTATATCGTATAGATCATCCATATTAAATTTTATAAAAACGCAAAACCGTTTGATATATTATTAAGACTCGTCAAGATTAACGGTATAATAAAATAACTCGAAACAAACACGGTGAATGTCTTTAAGGCATGGTTTCCATGCTTCATCGCCACACAAAGTCCTGTCTTGCTGGTTTTCTCTTTTGTCAAATGTGAGGTTCCTTGAACTTTCACGCAAGAACCATATGGCAGCAAAACAGAAACTACACACACATAGACCCTCCAGTTTAACCAATAACCAAGGTTTTAAAAAATGGTCGCGGTCGCGTCTCGGTTACGTAAAGGTTTTTGCGATTTTGGTCGGTACAGGTGTTATGACACTGATTGCGGTCGTCGCGGTGTGAATTAATCACAATTTGTTCTTTAATATAAAAAAACGGTGATAACGGTAACGGTATCGGCAACTGCCAAAACCGTTTTGTCGCGGCCCTTTTCGCGGTCGCGGACCTTTATTTAAAACCCTGCCAATAACTAAGGGTCGTTGTATCGGTTGTATCGTCCAGTTGCATCCTCCTGAAAGTAAAACAATGTTACTAAATGAAAAACATCATGATACAAAATTAATGCCAATATATTAAATTGATCAAGGTTGCTTTCAATTGCCTCCCTGAAGATCCTCTCAAGGTCTTGATCAAGGTTCTTATTTTAGCAAAACCTTATAATTTTAGTAAAACCTTATATCACTTTTAATTGCAGTTGGTGGTGGTTTTGTAGATAGCTTTTCCCTGTTTTGTGTCTGTTGGATATGCCTTTAAATCTCAAGATTGGAAGTCAGAATATTGCAGATTTTGTGGAAAAATATGTTTTTGAAGAATATCTGACTTGGATTCTGTTTTGTTTTTAAATTGGATATATTTAAAAATAATGTGAGATTTGGTTTTATTTTAGAAGATTGTCTTTTAAAATAAGTAGGCATATATTTCTATAAATAGGGATTGTCTTATTCATAGAAAGAGAGAGAGGGACAAGATGTAGGGAGTTGGGGTTTGCCACCACAAAAGGCTAGGGTTTTGAATCCTAGAGCAAACTACTTTTGGGATCATCTTGTAGGATCACCTTGGGTAGACTAGGTCAAATTGTGTCTCTTGGCCACGGGAAGAGATTCGGGTTTTGGATAGAATTAGGGTTGCTAATTCCTTGTACCCAATTGTGGAAAACTCTTGTAAAGTGATGACTATTTGATTCTAGTAGAACGGAGAGGTGCTTTGAATTATTGCTTTGAAGACATTATGATACATTTAATATATTTAAAAGATTAGGACGTCTTTTTACAACTATTGGTGCAAGTGATAAATTGTTTTGATTTGTAAATTTTTACATGACCTTACTAAACGTGATACATCGTTGTATTTAAAAGATATAATTATTAAAAATTTAAGAAGCCTTTTTACAACTCTATGTACAAAAAACTATTTAAATGATGTAATGGGCAACTGAGTTGTATAAATCAAAAAGTGATAAAATAAAATTTTATTTGATTTCATACATATAAAGGGTGAAAAAAATGGCTAAAGTTTTCAACTTTGTTTATGTTATGATTATTATCCTCCTTTCCATATCACTTGCTTTAGCGCTAATTCCATATAGTAAGCGATGTTTGTCTCCTTTTAAAATTTCCTCCTTTACTTTGTACAATATACTTTATCGCATTTTAATAACATTATTTTTTCTCTTTTTATATTACAGCTCAAATTCCATGTAATCGTGATCGTGATTGTCCACACATACGTGAATGCATCCGTCCTAAGCAAGTGAGGTGTCGTAAAGGTTTTTGTCTTTGTAAATAATTATAAAGTTCTATAGGTAATATGAGTGTGAGACCCAAAAGAATATACAAACACACTACTAATTTTCATGAGCTGTTATTTAGTTAATGTGATCAATCACCCAGTAATTAATAAAATTTTATTTTTAGATTTTCTAATTTCAGGGATCTTGTTTGTTTTATACTTTCAAATAATGCACATGACAATGAAATAAAGCATCAAGAATGTTATCTACAATATCTTCTTATCTCTTAATTTCGAGATATCACCATAATCTCAGCTCAGGCATATCACATTTTCTAAACCTATAATTAATTTTATCTTTGTTATTATATTGATGCACTTTTATTTTCTCTCCCACTTCAATTGATATTTCTCCTACCTTTTATTTTTCTTAACAACTTTAGATGCTTTGTTTCCGCTTAAAAGAAGTGGAAAACTAGAATGTTACTACAAAATTATAAAAATTTACTGCACTAATTGTATCTATGACTATATACGAATTATCTTTATATGATTTATTTGTTGTCATCTAAAATTTAATACAAATTATCTATGACTATATGAATTAACCTTTGTTTTTCTTATGCTATAGACGGAAAGTAATCATTTATTAATCTAGTTTCAAATTTATCATGAAATGTGATATAATTGAGCATATATTAAGGAACCATATAGTAACAACTACAAAAAGTCCCTTGAACTTAGCTCATTTAATATGAACATAATATTTTATGTATAAGAGTTTAAATTAACCACCAAGCTATGTAACAAAAACAAAAACTACAAAAGAGATTTTAATTTAACGGTTGTATTAGTATAATTTTATGCTTGAAAAGAGTTAACAACAGAATAACTATAACAAGAATCATTCCTTAAGTAATAACCTATTTGTTTTCACAACCAACATCAAATTAAACGCACGTCTGCATGAAGCTACTATTACTTGCTTCATGAAATCACGACCAATATAGCTTTAGAACGCGAGAATGAAAAAAGAAAATGCATAACTAAACATAGACTAAGACATGTAAAATACTTTGCTCTGTGCAATTAAAATTTGTCTAATACTCTATTAAAAAAAAATCAAGATTACAATGCTATAGATTCTATTAGAATTTCTGCAGCTGCTGCATGGTGATATTAACTTTCCAAAATGTGAAATGGAATATTTTTCTCAGTGGACACAAATGACATTGAGATTTGTAAACTATTTTCTAAAAAAAAAAGTTTATATTAGTTGTGACTGCAATTGAGCATATTATCTCAATGGACACAAGTGAGTGTGATATTGAACACAAGTACATACTTGTGAGTTTGGTGACACCGTAAATGTTGCCGCATAATATTCTTTTCTTTCTTGCAAAACAATTTCTTACAAAATAGCATTTTCAGTTTTGTCGTAGGCTAAACCGCATTTGAGTTTGAAGGGATCGAATTTGAAATCAATACTACTCAATCTTTAGCACTTATATGAGGATGGGAACCATTTTGATAAGAAATAGTGTTTCGTTTCTAGAATCAGCATAAAGACGCCATAACATGGAATATGCATTAACCAAAAAAGAAGGATTAAGCATATTATTAACAAAAATATTTAAAAGTGTGAGCAAAATGAGGATTTTGGGAAACAGCCATGGTCCTTGAATATGTTGAGCAGTTTGGTCCTCAAATATGGCTTATGTTAGTTAGATAGTTCCTCCAATCTGTCTTATGTTTGTCAGTTTGGTCCATAAAATTACCAACTAAAAACAAACCAAAATGTAGCATACGATAGCACTTTTTGTCAGAAAAGCTATTAAAGGTGGACAATTGATAACGCTTAAGAAGCATAACCGCTATTATAGGCATCAGACTTACAATAGCACTATCAGTAATAGCGCTTTTAAGCGCTATTAAAAGCCTAAAAAAGTGCTATTAAAGGCCTTTATTTGTTGTAGTGTTAGTCTATCATGACACCATCTCATCCATTTGTGGACAAAAATGATTTTTTAATCTATAATCCAAGATTACTCGATGCAGAAAGCCATGTTTTGCTAGCTAAGGTAATGCCCTCAAAATTGATTCTAAACAAAGTTATCATTCGGTTTCGTGATTTTTAACTTTAATATTGCACTAAAACCTTACATTAAGTATAGAGTATCATGTAATATTTTTAATAGGTCCCGGATTTTACAAATTTTTCAAAAAAGTTTATGATTTTATTAAACAGACAAGTTAATCCCTATATTTAATAACTTATTATCAATTAAGTTTTTATATTTTAAAACTTACTATCAATTTGGTCCTTTTAGTTGTTTCAAGTAAAATTTAATAGAACTTTTCAAAATACTCATAAAGTCACGGACCTATTCAAAAGTGTTTACACAAAGTCATGGACAGGGCCGGCCCAAGGGAAGGGAAAGCAGGCCCATAGCCCATGGCCTCCACCTTTTGGGAGCCTCAAAATAAATTTTTTTGGGTCTATCATGTTAAAAATGGTTAAGTATATGTGTGCTGAGTATTTGATTCATAAGCAAACCATTGGTCTAGTGGTCTGTTAGTCTATCCAGTAAATTTAGAATCAAGAAGGGGTCCCCGTGTTCAAATTCCATCTATGCCACTTTTTGTTTTGTTTTATTTTATTTAAATAGATCAGGTTTGATTTCAACAAATAACATCATCATACCACCATAAAAATTATAATTTAAACTATTTCAAAAATTATTTTCATTTACAAAATGATGAATTTGTTCTATAAATAAAATCACTTTATAACTCATAAATAATATTACTAGTTTATTTATATATAAAAAAAAATTACATTTTGTTATTTCTTTGAAAAATTTCTTTTTTTTCTTGTAAGGGTTTGAAAAATTTCTTTTAAAATAAAGAATTAATTCCTAATATTAAATTGCAATTTTTATTGAAAAAATACTATCAAGTTTCAATTATATTAGCTTGAAGGTGTATTTTGTTATTTTTTATTTAAATGTGATTATTTTTTACATTATTGATGTTAGTTATATTTTAAATAAAAAAGATCACTCTTTTAAAAAAAAAATTGTATTTTTTTTAATAAAAACAGTTTAATTTAACTAAATTTATTTCATCTTCAGAGGGTCTCTTTGTCGAATTTGTCTGGAGCCTCCAAATACTCAGGGACAGCTGATCCGCTGTCGCACACGGGTCAAAAACGAGTTTTTAAAAATGTAGTTTAGGAAAAGCGACACTCGAGTATCGTCTCACAAGGACCTATGATTTGATAATTAGCGAAAATAAGAACGGTGAATAACACAATTAAATGGGAGTTTTGATTTTGGTTTCAAATTAGAAAAAGGTAATTAACAATAAGTAATTATAAAATAAGCGAAGCAGCTAATCCACTGATCTCGGTTCCGACTTATCACTGATTATAATTCCAATCTCCTATCTATTCCTATTCGATTATAAAATAAGCGAAGCAGCTGGTTTTATGTGATGTAAGTTCCTATTATCCGAATTAAGCAAACGGATTTACTTTAAGCTCTTCGCGAATTAAGCAAACGCGAATTAATCAAACACGATAACGAAGAAGCTACGCTAACGTGATCACAAAATAGGAACATACAACAATCGAATTGAATCAATACTACTATATGATAATTGAATTAAGCAAATAATAATCACATAGCAACATTGAAAGGAATAGAAACTTGATTGAAATTATTACAACCTCAAAGCATGATGGAACTATGATTAGTAGAAATTGCCTTGAGATTAGTTCTCCATGAAAATTGTCTTTCTCAAGTGTGAATAGTGTTCTGCAGAATGTGACCATCCATTTCTGGTTTGAGTTTAATAAATAGAAGCAAAAAAATGAAATCCAAAGGTCATGGACCAAAAACAAAAGTTTGGGCCAAATTTATTTGAGTCTACATTAAGTCTGGAACTTCCACGAAATATTAAGGGCTTCTGCAGTCCGAACCAGCTTTTCCATTCAACACAAAACTTGTAGCTCTTTCTCTTATCTTTCCAACGCATATTTTCACGCCTCAATCCGATACTCGAAGCTCAAGTTATGATATGCACAGTGAACATGTATCAAATAGCTACTAATGCTGAACATAAATACGAAAATAAAATAAAGGCAAAAATAAACTTAAATCTAAAAACACAATAAAATAGTAAATATAGTAAAACAAACTATAGAAATGCCTAAGTACAATAGTAGAAGAATGTGCATCTAAATACACTGATCAACGGCCCAGGTCATGGATACTAGTTGGGTTTTAATTTGTAATCCACAAATGCAACTACAGTCTATAAAGCACACAAATAGTTATGGACATTGGACATTGTTGGAATATGCCTTAAAATCTCAGAATATATCTTTTGCTGATTTTGTGGAAAAAATATTAGTTTTGGAGCAAATCTGACTTGGATTTAGTTTTTTTTAAAATTGGATATATTTAAAAAAAAAATAGGAGCTGTGATTTTATTTTAAAATAATAGGCATACATTTTTCTATAAATATGGAGTGTCTTTTTCAAAGAAAGAAAAAAAAAAAAAAAAAAAAAGCGACAAGATGTAGGGAATTGGAGTTTGCCACCACACAACACAGGTTTTAGAGAGAACATTGTCTCTTGGTATAATCCTAGGGGTTTGGGCAAATTATTTATGGGATCATCTTGTGGGATCACCTTGGGCCACGGGAAGAGATTCAGAATTTTGGGTAGAATGGTGATTAATTCTTATAACCCAATTGGGAATTTCTTATAAAGCGACTATTTGATTATAGTGGAACAGAGAGCATCTCTCTCCCCCAGAATAGGTTCATTAACACCGAACTGGGTAAACAAATTTTATCGTTTTCTTTTCTTTTCGTTTATTGCTTTTGGATTATTGTATCGTCATCTCTATCTCATGTATTGGTTGTTTGTTACGTTTGTTCCACACATCAATTTATTATTGGTGTGAGTTTATTGTCAAATTCACAAGAATTGGCGTCCACCGTGGGGCAAGGGGATCAATCGATTCAAGTACCATGGGTTTGAAGGGGGTATTGAGAAGTTCACTGGGAGTAGCGATTACCGGTTGTGGAAGGCGAAGATGAGGGCGGTGTTAATTCAAAACAAGTGTTGAGGCGTTGAAGAGAGAAGCACAGTTTGAATGGTTTTGCAAATTGCAAGGTGGAGTTCATAGTGGAAGTACCTGGTTTGAAACTTTGGTGGAGGAGTTTCAACTTGAGGTGGAGGCTTCGGATAGTGGGACTATAGGAAGAGAAACAACATTAACTCTTGAATATCTAGTAGGAGATAGGGAGGAGAGTGGTGGTGTTGCACCGAAGGGGTACGACTATGAAAACCCTGTGGGGTATGTTTCAATTGTGGCTGAAGAAGTGCAATACCTGAAAGATCTTCAGGGAAGCAATTGAAAGCAACAGTGATCAGACTTGGTAATTTGTAGGACTTCAGAAGGTAGTTGGATACAAGGAGAGTTTGATGTTGCAGCTTGTGGAACCACCTAAAATTCCAAGGTTGGTTTGGAGTCAAGCAAGACTTCAAGAGTACGGAAGGTATTCCGGGGGGTCGAAGGTGGTGAGGCTTGTAGGGCTATCATAAAAATCCATGGGTAGTCGGAGGCAAGCGATTCTTCAGGAGGACGGGCAGGTTCAATCCGGGGGCTGAAGAGGGTACGGTGAAGCTTGTAAGACTATCTAAAATTTCGATGATAGTTGAACGCAAGCGTTTCTTCGAGAGTACAAAACTGAACACTCTGAGGGTCGAAGAGGATGTGGTGAATATTGTGGGGGCTACCTAATATCATATGGTTGTGGAATGCAAGATCTTCATGAGGGCGGAAGGCATTCCGTGGGATGAAGAGGATGTAATACTTGTGGTTCTAGGAATGGTTGTTGGAAGCAAGTGGAAGATGTCGAGGTTCAAGTGGGACTTGGACTTGGCCGATGATCTTGGATAAAAGATTCAAGATGGAGATTGAATAGAAGATTCAAGATGGAGAGAGCAGCACGGTGGTTGATTGGATCACCATCGATGTAAAGGCAAGGTGGAGAATTATTGGAATATGCCTTGAAATCTTAGAATATATCTTTTTCTGATTTTGTGGAAAAAAAATAGTTTTGGAGCAAATCTGACTTGATTCGGTTTGTTTTTAAATTGGATATACTTAAAAACAATAGGAGGTTTGATTTTATTTTAAAAGATTTGCTTTTAAAATAATAGGCATATACGTTTCTACTAATAGAGAGTGTCTTGTTCATAGAAAGAAAAAAAATAGCGACAAGATATGTAGGGAATTGGGATATGCGACCACACAAGGCTAGCTAGGGTTTTAGAGAGAACATTGCCTCTTGGTATAATCCTAGGGGTTTGGGCAAATTATTCTTGGGAGTATCTTGTGGGATCACCTTGGGTAGACTATGCCAAATTGAGTCACTTGGCCACGGGAAGAGATTCGAGATTTTGGGTAGAATTAAGATTAATTCTTGTAACCCAATTGAGAATTTCTTATAAAGTGACTCTTTGATTAAAGTGGAACGGAAAGTTGTTCTCTCCTCCAGAGTAGGTTCATTAACACTGAACTGAGTAAACAAATTTTATCGTGTTATTTTCTTGTTGTTTATTACTTTTGGATTATTGCATAATCATTTCTATCTTATGTATTGGTTGCTTGTTATGTTTGTCCCACACATCAATTTATTATTGGTGTGAGTTTATTATCGAATTCACAAGAGACATGACACAAATATAAATTTGTCGACACCAATAATAATTTGAGAAAATGACATACTTCAGTGTAATCATACACGGGTTGGTGTCGAACAACAACGCTTGTCTGACACTGAGACACGCATAATGTTGTGGTTTCTGCTAAGTTCTATACACAAAACAGGGCAAAGTTAGCTACAGTACCACCACCAAGTGCAATATATAAAGTGATTTAAGGTTTTGTTGAAATTATAAATAAAAAATTAGGACGTCTTTTTACAACTATTGGTGCAAGTGATAAATTGTTTTGATTTGTAAATTTTTACGTGACCTTACTAAACATGATACATCGTTGTATTTAAAAGACATAATTATAAAAAATTTAAGAAGCCTTTTTACAACTCTATGTACAAAAAACTATTTAAATGGTGTAATGGGCAACTAAGCTTTATAAATCAAAAAGTGATAAAATAAAATTTTATTTGATTTGATACATATAAAGGGTGAAAAATATGGCTAAAATTTTCAACTTTGTTTATGTTATGATTATTATCCTCATTTCCATATCTCTTGCTTTAGCGCTAATTCCATCTAGTAAGCGATGTTTGTCTCATTTTAAAATTTCCTCCTTTACTTTGTACAAAATACTTTATCGCATTTTAATAACATTCTTTTTTCTCTTTTTATATTACAGATCAAATTTCATGTAATCGTGATCGTGATTGTCCACACATACAGGGATGCAATCATCCTCAGCGAGTGAGGTGTCGTAAAGGTTTTTGTCTTTGTAAACAATTTTAAAGATCCATAGGTTATATGAGTGTGAGACCCAAAAGAATACAAACACACTGCTAATTTTCATGAGCTGTTATTTAGTTAATGTGATCAATCACCCAATAATTAATAAAATTTTATTTTTAGATTTTCTAATTTCCCTGATCTTGTTTGTTTTATACTTTAAAATAATGCACATAACAATAAAATAAAGCATCAAGAATATTATCTACAATATCTTCTTATCTCTAAATTTCGAGATATCACCGTAGTCTCAGTACAGGCATATCACATTTTCTAAACCTATAATTTTATCTTTGTCATTATATTGATACACTTTTGTTTTCTCTCCCACTTCAATTGATATTTCTCCTACCTTTTATTTTTCTTAACAACTTTAGATGCTTTGTTTCCACTCAAAAGATGTGGAAAACTAGAATGTTACTACAAAATTATAATAATTTACCGCACTAATTGTATCTATGACTATATACGAATTATCCTTATATGATTTATTTGTTGTCATCTTAAATTTAATACAAATTATCTATGACTATATGAATTAACCTTTGTTTTTCTTATGCTATACACGGAAGTAATCATTTATTAATCTACTTTCAAATTTATCATGAAATGTGATATAATTGAGCATATATTAAGGAAAAGGAACCATAGTAAAGACTACAAAAAGTCTCCGTAAACTTAGATCATTTAATATGAACATCATATTTTATATACAAGAGTTTAAATTAACCACCAAGCTACGTAACAAAAACAAAAAACTACAAAACTAAATAATCATTATCATTAATTATCATGCATAAATTCAAATTAATGTTTCTATTTTTAGTTTGGGATTGGTTTTTGTGTTTAGCTCTTATTGGGTGTGGAGCTTTGGTTTTGCTACCTGTAGGATTAAAAAAAAAAGAGTAGAAAAGAAATGCAGGATTTAAAAAAACAATTAAATAAAGTTTGCCATGGTCAAAAAGAGTGGCAAAGTTTCATTTAGGTTTAGCCACGGTTTAAACGTAGCAAAAAACATGGTTAAACCGTAGCTAATAGAGACATAACTGTGGCAAACACAATGTCACCACACTTAAAATTGGCATGGCAAAACATTGATTTGACGGTAGTTAAATTTCGCGACGCCCGGATAAGCCACGGTCAAATCTCATTATCCAAACATAACCCTAATAAATTCCCTGCCATCTAAAGATTTTAATTTAACGGTTGAATTAGTATAATTGTATGCTTGGAAAGAGTTAACAACAGAATAACTATAACAAAGAATATTCCTTAAGTAATAACCTAACACAACCAACATTAAATTAAACGCACGTCTGCATGAAGCAACTGTTACTTGCTTCATGAAATCACGACCAATATAGCTGTAGAACGCGAGAATGAAAAAAGAAAATGCATAACCAAACATAGACCAAGACATGTAAAATACTTTTCTCTGTGCAATTAAAATTTATCTAATACTCTATTAAAAAAAATCTAAGATTTCAATGATTAAGCTAATCTATTAGAATTTTGTCTGTTGGTTGCAATAAAACGGAAATAGATCCTCTGCAGCTGCTGCATGGTAATATTAACTTCCCAAAATGACATTGAGATTTGTAAACTATATTCTAAAAGCCTATTTTCTTTCATTTCATTTTTCGTTGTACATAAGTAACTTTTACCATATGATATCTCTTGTTTAAACTATATTAGTTGTGACTGCAATTGAGCATATTATCTCAATGGACACAAGTACATACTTGTGAGTTTTGTGACTCATAAGCAGATGAGCATTCCGATTATCTGATACTAGACCAAATTTCAACTTGAGAGAGTGAATTCAGTTTTGGCGTAGGCTAAACCGCATTTGAGTTTGAAGGGATCGAATTTGAAATCAATACTACTCAATCTTTAGCACTGATAAGAAGATGGGAACCATTTTGATAAGAAATAGTGTTTCGTTTCTAGAATCAGCATAAAGACGCCATAACATGGAATATGCATTAATGCCATCAACAAGTACCTACAGTTCAAAAGAAAATGGATTAAGCATATTATTTACAGAATTATTGAAAACTTACAAGAAAATTAGAATTTTAGGAAACAGCCATGGTCCTTGAATATGTTGAGCAGTTTGGTCCTCAAATGTGTCTTCTGTTAGTTAGTTTGTTCCTCGAATGTGTCTTCCGTTTGTCAGTTAGGTCCATAAAATTACCAACAAAACACAAACTAAAGGACCAAAATGATTGCGTACTCTATAATAACACCCGCCTCACACATTTATGGAGAAAAATGAGTTTTTAGTCTATAATCCAAGATTCCTCGACGCAGAAGCCAGGTTTTGCTAGCTAAGGTAATCCCCTCAAAATTGATTCTAAAAAAAGTTCTCATTCGGTTTCGTGATTTTTAACTTTAATATTGTACTAAAAATCACTAGAATAAAACCTTACATTAAGTATAGAGTATCATGCAATATGATTTCCGCTACATTGTTTAATTTGAAAAATTATATAGTACTAAAGTAGCATACCACAAAGGTGCATAAGGCTCTGACAAATCAAGAAATGGGTAAGGCCACCTATAAGAATGAGAATAGTCAGTCATCATTGTCAGTTAAACTGTGTCTGCAAATTTTGACGTGAAAATATATGGCATTTGATTACCAAATTGAGACGCAAGCATGAACTATCCACTGAAAAATGACGTAAACACCTGTCCATAACACAAAGAAAGACATCCCAGACCAAGATATTCGCTGAAACGTGTAGGTTAAACTTAATTTAACATCAGATTTTTGCAATTATTCAAAATAACGATTCTGAGAAGTTCATTAAAATATTTACCAGGCAATTTAAAGCTGCGTCACTAAAGAGCAAAACTAAATTTACTGTATGCATGTTCACTGTCATCTACACAAGGAGGAGAAAAATGATCAGACTAAAATCATTAGGACATGTAATAGAAGAAATGAGAGGAGAAATAAAGAAGAGACCAAACATCATAATATCAATTCGTTCAATCTAATTCATATGTTGTATCATTTGAGGGTCAAGTTGGGCAACACGTTGATTGTCCCCAAAGGCGATATATCCAATGTTACAAGTATGCAGGTCCTGATATTGATTACTGTTAGAATTCGGGCACATTTTATAACTCGTCCCCAAAATATCGGTAAAGGTGATGACTGCTTACGCCCTGTAAGCACTTAAACTACTATATTGATAGGCTATAATAGGGACAAAACCCACCCCTTCAACCAGCACACTAAAGATGTTGTACCGCTGCAGTGAAGACAAATGAACTACCTCAATAACAGAGTGCAGGGTGGCCATAATGAAGGCCAATTTTCCAACACACTTCCTCGAACATAGACCCAGTGGGGCTATAGGGTGGACGATGAGAAAATCCCAACAATGAGTCTAGGATGGACTCTGATACCATCTTTGAATTTGAGTTTGTTTTAAATCAACCATAAAAGTCAGCTCAATGAGTGAGGGTTACCTACACCTTAAGAGACAAGAGTTAGAATCTTCCGTTTGAATTTATTGATCCTAATGGGAAAAAATGTATCTTGATGTAAGATTTCAAACTGACTGCAAATCAGATCGTATATATTGATCCAAAGGCATCATTTTGATGCCAAAACAGAACATATTAAACTGGCTGCAAATCAGATCGTATATATTGATTCACAGCAGATGTGCCTTAACGTAGCGTGCAAGAATACACGTACGTCAGAAATACAATGCTTTAATTATTGAACGTTAATAAACATAAAATGTGTGGTATCATAAATTGTCATATGCTAATTGAACATGGTCAGGTCTAATGAATTCTTACAACCACAACATCCACTGTCTAACTGAACTCTCAATACAAAAGCGAAATTCGACAAATTCCTCCTTTAAATTCTAGTAAACTTGACCAAGTTGTATCGGACATATTAACTTGCTCATCATGAGCTTCAAGTTCAACCCTTTATAACATATTAAGTTTACGTCACCCATTAGCAGTGGTAAAGAAACGCAAGAAACAGTTATTATGTAGCACGGAGCAAGAGAGTATAACTGTATAAGTATGAAAATCTTTAAAGTTGCTACTCACAAAGTTTAAATCATAATCTCTCAGGGTAAGAAATGGAAATATCATGATCCAATAAATGGAATCCGTAAGCATGACTGCTCCTGCACTAATCTGTTTAAAAACATAATGAAACGTATTAAAATCGAGGAAAAGTAAGGCAACATTATAACCATTACGGACAGACGTTAATCTGACATTTGATCTAATTAATCTGCGTGCACCTCAGCTTAATAAACTACTCCCTCTGTCCCTGATTTTTGATCCTTTAAGAATCAGTTAAACACAATATGAAATAATAAATTTAGATAAATATAGAATCAGTTACCCTTAATTCGTTCAGTAAAAATTAAATTTAATGTATATTTTTGTTCTTGTTAATACCTGGAATAAAATTCGAAAAATGTAACTCCAAACAGGTGCAATTTGATTGTTTTGTCTGTTACTGTGAGGATCGGTAACATGTTCCGTTCTAGATATGTTTGCGGCATCCTGGTGTAGGAGAGGCATATATGGACCTTGCTCTGCATCTATTCTAGCAAGATTATCGTTAAAGGCGGTGTCTGTTGATTTTTTATACATATAACATCCATACACTGATAACATAGATGCACACTACAAAAAGAAAGTTCAAATTGTCAGACACAAATATGTCGTCAAGGCTTCTGAAATTAAAATTCTTGTTAACCTTTTTCCTGATTACTATATATCAACACGAAGGTGCAAAATGAGATATATGAATAGGATTAGTTCAATCAAAGGATTCCAAAGAAAATCAAGAGACGTACCCCAAAATAAATTGTAACTAGAGTGAAGGTCCACCTGAAAGAAATCCAAAATAACCATAACCAAAAATTCGAAACAAATGGCAAAGAAATGGAAGACACTGAAATGAAAAAGAGAAAAACTAAGAGCACCTTCAATGCTAGAACCAAAATTGGATCCTAACTATAAAGATAGATGACAACAAATTGGTAATACTCACTGAGTGTAATAGTAAAATGTTCGGCCACCACTGACATGGATTTTAGCAATTAGCGATGCCAAAAGAGAAGAGAATGAAATAACTCGGAAAGCTAGTAAACAGACAGGGTGAATGTCTTTAAGGCATGGTTTCCATGCTTCATCGCCACACAAAGTCCTGTCTTGCTGGTTTTCTCCTTTGTCAAATGTGAGGTTATTTGAACTTTCATGTTTCCATATTGTTAGACACGCAAGAACCATAGGCAGCAAAACAGAAACTACACACACATAGACCCTCCAGTTTAACCAATAACTGAGGGTTGTTGTATCGGTTGTATCGTCCAGTTGCATCCTCCTGAAAGTAAAACAGTGTTACTAAATGAAAAACATCATATGATAGAAAAACAATGCCAATAAATTACATGAGTTCTCCGAAAATACTCCTTTTACTGACATGTTTGGTTCCCACTTCTAGAGTGGCCAAAATTGATTCTAGAGGTGTAGAATTGATTCTGGCTTGTTTGATTTATCTAAAGTAGAATTGATTCAACATCCAGGTATTGATTCTACTTGAAGCTAAAAATCGTAGCTTCTAATTCTAGAATTGATTTTTACACTCAAATTTTTTGTTCAACTCACTTTTACATGAATATATCCAAACATTAATCAATTTATCTTCAACTTAATTTTGGTCATACTCAATTTTACATAATCATTTCTGCCAAAATCAATTTTTCTCACCGCATAACCAAATATACAAGAAAGTGGCCACCATATAAGGATTTATGCTGCATATTTACAAATCTAAACAAATATTAACTCAATAGATCGTATATGGTTTTTTTTTAGCAAAGCACCAAATTAGTCTTTGATTCTGTAAAACATCAACAAATAGGTCCCTAATTTTACAAATATTTCAAAAAAGTCTCTGACTTTATTAAACTGTCAAATTGGTCCCTATGTTTAAGTACTTACTATCTATTAAGTCCTTATATTGTACAACTTAATATCAATTTGGTCCTTAAGTTGTTTAAAAAAACATTGATCCTTAAGTTAATCCACTTATTCTCAATTTAACATAGTCAGAAGCCCTTTTGAAATACTCATAAAGTCAGGGATCTATTTGAGAGTGTCTTACAGAGAACATGACTGGTTTAGTGTTTTACTCGTAGTTTTTTTGGTTGATACTAGTAGGATTTTAATTTGTAATCCACAACTGCAACTATAATCTATGAAGCACGCATACAGACATGGACGACACAAACACTGTCACGTCAACACCAATAATAATTTGAGAAAATGACATAATTCAGTGTAATAACTGTCGATGTCGAACACCGATGCATATCTGACACTGAGACACGCCTAATCCGCAGAGTGTCCATGCTTCATAGACTACAGCCATAATCTTGTGGTTTCTGCTAAGTTCTAGACACAAAACAGGGCAAAGCTAGCTACAGTACCACCACCAAGTGACATCATAGGTGATATAAGGATTTGCTGAAATTATAAAAAACCAACAATATAACTCTTATTTCCACTAACAATATACAGAATTTTAAAAAACAACGTATTGAAGCATGAATACAAAAGGAAATAATAATGCAAATTTGAACATAGCAAAATGCTTAAAAAAGAAGTTAAAGTGTATAAAATTAAATTTATTGGCATTTTGTTGCTGCAAAATAAGTATATTACGAGAAATAAAAATGAAGAGATGATTAAAGATTGGTAACATACGCGCGCAGAGGAGAAGAGAAATGTGAGCGATGAAGAAACTGGAAACAACGTGTTTGCTTTGCTTGCTAGCACTTTCGGATACTGGACTAGAATTTGGTGAACGAATATTTCTCTTTTGGGAAATAAATAAATTCAATTTTTTGACTAGATAATAAATAAAATAAAATGGAGTCAAAAAAAATAAATAAAATGAAAAGAAAATAGAGAGTGGTCGTTTTTGTTTCTTTTTTTACTTATTTTTTTTATTGATTATCAAAACAAAATTATTTTTTATTGGATCTGATATTCTGATATGATTTTTTATATGAAAAAATGAAATGATTTATGGAAAAGGAAAATAATTATTGATGGCAATTATCGTTGACGGGTAGCCTCATCATTAATTTACACGTAATGTTATGGATGGAATATATGGCACGTGGAATGTGGAAATTTATCTTACATGCATTGTCATCTCTCATACTTCAAACTTCAATGTGGAACAAGTGAATTTAGAAATTATTGATATATAGTTGATGAAAATGTTTAATATAAAAAAAATTAATAAATACAATTTATGAATCTATCACAATTATCCACACTAACAAATATATGGAAGGGATTGATTACGATTTTCTTTATCATACATTTACTTCTTTGTAGATTTAGTTCCTATCTTAAAACCCAACAATTTTGGTTCTCTACATGTTTTTGAACTAAAAAATTATTATCTAAATTAAGATATTGTATTTAAGTAGTTAAAAATATTTATTAAATGACGAATGACGGATTATTCTAAAGAATTTGAGGTTAAATTTTGAATAAAATAATTTTTGATTAAATTTTACTGTTTTTGCGGTCAAACTCCAATTTGCATGTCTCTTTTATAAATCACAAGATTAACACACACAAAAAATGATAATGTGATATATTTTACCAAACATGTTTTATGTTATCAAATAAACTAATAAATTGATCTAATAAACTATAAAATAGCTTATGTATTAAAATAAAATTAAAAAAAAAACAAGAATTTTTTTTTTCAATTTTGAATTTCAGCAATTACACTTGCAATTTTATTTTCTTTTTACAATACTTACAAAATTTTTTGACAAATACTGCTTTAATCTTTTTTATTGCTGCCGAAGGTTTAAATTCTTTGTTTAATACTTTTGTTAGTGTTGGTCTGTACTTTTGTTAGAGCCATCAAGATAACTTTTTGTTTGAGATGATGATTGGCATGAAAGTAAATTTTCACAAAATTTTGTTGATGGGGTGGAAAGTTGTTGATTTTGTTTTTGTGTTTTGGTGATTACAAGGTCAACAGTTTTGTAATTTTTCGATTCTAATTTTTGTAAATTTTGTTGATTTCGTTTGAAATTCTTCGATTCTAATTTATGTATATGTATGTATCTGTGTCTGTATCTCGCACTCTCAATGTGTCTGCTTCATTTTCTGGGGCATCAATGTTTCTCAAATCCTTTGTAATCTTATGGTAAAGATTGTGTTCTTAATTATTTTCTAGTTATATATACAATTTTGAATGCACACAATCAAACATTGGCTGATCAACTGAATTTTTTTTATGAATTTGTTATCTTTTAAGCAGCACACTAAATAGAAAAGTATAACTATTTCATTTTCTCCTATATCGTTTTTGGATTGTAATCTTCGATGCGCCCCTTTGAACTGTTTTATAGATCAGAGAAGCAACCTCTGTACTGTCAAACTATTTTTTTTTTTTTTCTCTTCTTCTCTCGGTACCGGGTCTCGAACAAGTTCCTCTGAATTGAAGAACAAATCCACAACCAAGTGACTTCTCAGGAGACAGGTATTTTAGAACTAAAAACTAATTCAAAACAGGTCAGAACCAGGAACCAGTTTTAAAATTGGTTTTAGAACAAGTTAAGTAACATACGCTGTTCAGTTGTGGATGAAAAACCAGTTCAGTTCAGAAATTAAAACCAGTGTACCTAGCGAACCGACACAGTTTGCAAGAACTGTTTTCCAGTTCCATGTTTTCCTGAAACAAACCATGCCCACGCCTTTGGCAATGTCTGTAGGGATAAATCAGAATTGAAAACTTCAGAAATTGTACTCTACACTAGGCACTTCTTATTAGCCTACTTACAACCGGTGCTCGAGTATTAAAATATCTTAATCATTACTGATCGAGTAACATTCTTAATAGCACTAGTTGCAAAATTCTTTTATGACAAAAAATAGTTCCTAGTAGGAACATTTTGAGGTGAATTTATAGGGAAAGTATATCTGTTGTCAATACACAACTACTCAAATAAAAATTATTTAATGGAGTTGCAGTTTAAACTTCAAAAGAGAATCATCCAAGAACAAACACAAGTTTCAATGTATTGAGTACATTTGCTCTTACTCGAGGATTTTTATTACACTACTTATATTTGTAACCACAAATTGAGTCCATCTTTATGCAGATTTCCCGGAAACAGCTCCAGCAGATGTCAACAGGGGCACCAGCTTACCTTGGTTCTGCAAGTTGACTGTTGCTGCATAGCAGAAGGATCAAGAAAACAATTCAATAAACTATATGAAATGAAACCCAATGATTAAGGAACTTGTGTAGATGTATAAAAAAATATATCAAAATCTTACAGTCACAGCCGCCAATATGGTTTCCGCCAATGAAAACGTTTGGCACAGTCCTCTGACCAGTCCACTCATGTAATGCTGCTTGGATCTCACTTCCATCAGCTGCATAATAATGTTAATTGCTTCCGTTATTTCACTTAACTTTCACAGACAAAACACAGAGAAATCATGGAAAGCATAAACAAAAGCAATAAAATATAGGAGAGTGCAAACCATATTATTAACATAAAGAAATCAAATTACTAGTGAATCCCACAGATTTTATGCATAGATTCCAATACACTAAGTGAAAGTTAGTATTACTTAGATTTTTTAGAAAACAACTTGAGCTATAATATTTTGCAAAAAATCAACCTGTGATCCAGCACAGGTAACTAATGGTAATATTTTCCGGGTTCATTCCACAGACCTTTTTAATTTTTATACAATTTACTGATAACTCATTGCTGATAAGTAGAACACAAATTCGATATTATTCACTGATAAGTAGAAAACAATGACCAGCGAAACCTAAAATCCTAAGTGAAGCCAACTATATGATTATATTCATTGACCTAAGCGAAGCCAGATAAAACCCCACATGATAGATACAGGTAAAATTAAAACAAAACAAAAATATTGTTCGACTATTTTACATTCACAAACTCTAACGAAAGGTCGGGGAAAAAAGTTTGACATTTCATTACAAAAAAGGGTATAAGAAAAATGGATCAGTCAAAGCCACAAGTGTGTCTAGGTGAAAATTGATTTTATAAATATGATTTTGATTAAAAGTTAATTGAATATAAAAAGACTTTATGCTTGAATATATTGGCAGAAAAGTGAGTTAAACAATAAATTTGAAACTAAGTCAATTCTCAAGACAAGCTCAAAATCACAACTTCAAGTTAGAATTAATTGTAAAAGCAAAAACAATACTACCAAAGACCAATCAAGCATATCAAAATCAACTATACTTGAAGTCAAAAACAATTCAATCTGATAACAGACAAACATTTAAAAATCGATTGAACTTCAATAATCGATTTCTATGAAGCACAGACACTCATCGTACTAGGCATGTCTTACTTTCGTACTAGGTGAGTTCCGGTATCAAACTAGGTTGGGTCTCAGTATCAGAAATGCAATGAACCTAAAAAGTTGATTTTTGCTTATATAGTGTTGCTGAGGGAGTATCCGACACTGACACTGACACGACAGAGATACATGTTAGTTACATTGAATTATGTCATTTTTCTTTTTAAATTATTATCTGTGTCAACATGTCAGTGTTGTGTTTGTGTCTGTGGTTCATAGATCCAATTTACCTCTTACATGAAACCAAATAGAACAATACAACAAGCAACGACATGACATAATTGTGATTCAAAATCATACAGCAGCGAATCAGGTTGCAACAATTCCATAAGACTGTATTAATTAATCTTATAATACAAAATTCAACAACCCTAAAATATATTAAAAATAATCACAAAAGGGACAAATAAATAAATAAATAAATAAAAAATAAAATTCAATTAAATAAAAAAATTGATGTGAAAGTAAGTACTCACATTCAGTATCAAGTTCAATAGCCTTAAAAGTAGCACCAAGACTAGTGAAGAGATTCTTCACTTGAACACAGAAAGGACAATAGCTTTTGCTGAAAATTATATAATGAAATAAAACAAATCAATCAGCGATTTAAGAATAAACAATGAATCAAACAGAAGAAAAAATGAATGAAAGTGATTTAACCTGAAAACGACGACGGGATTGGAAGATACGATTTCCTTTGCTTTGGGTAGTGCCATTTTGTTTTACGCTTTTTTTTTTTCTCTAACAATTATGAAAACCCTTCAATCAGACACCGCTTCATGAGACGAGTCAGGTGAAGCATTATTTATATGCTAAATTTTCTAAGAATTACTTACTTGTTAAGATAACCAAAAAAAGGTAAAAGACAAAATTAATGTTTTCTTTTTTTGTTTAAAGTAAAAGACAAAATTAATGTAAGAAAAAAGGTAAAAGACAAAATTAATGTTTTTTTTTTGATACATTGAAATATTAAAGTGAACTCTTTTAATGTATTTAGATTACATTATAGACTAGATACATCAATCTTTCTGGTATCTGATTGAATTACCGCATCGGTGTTGACTGTTAGCTTTTTACCGGCGTTCACCAACTTTCAATTTATGGAGCTGCTTTCTGGATTCTGATGGGCCGAGTAATTTTGATTCGAGTTCGGAAGTTAGTGTCTAGTGGTGTCTCTATGAGTTGGGTTGGTGGTCATTGGTGTTATTGATGTAAGGGTGGATTGGGTGTTGTTTGGTGTACTTTTTGATTGGTTAAAGTGTTTTCATCACTTTGCCTTTTGATGTATGTTTCAACAATTCCTTATACTTCTTGTTTAGGGAATTGTTCATTAATAAAATTTAGCCGATTAAAAAAAAAAAAAAAGATACATCAATCTTTCAAGATACATTGAAATAATAGTTTTGTCAAAAATAATATTTTAGATACATTGAAAGATTGATGTATTTAGTCTATAATATAATCTAAATACATCAATATTTCAATGTATCTAAAATATTACTTTTGACAAAATTATTATTTCAATGTATCTTGAAAGATTGATGTATCTAGTCTATAATGTAATCTAAATACATTGAAAGAGTTCACTTTAATATTATCACTTTTTATATGAAAGAGTTCACTTTTTAAATACATTGAAAGAGTTCAATTTAATATTATCACTTTTTATATGAAAGAGTTCACTTTTTAGATACATTGAAAGATGGGTTAATAGGTTTTTACCCCCTGCAAAGTAGGCGAGTTTTGCGTTAACCCCTGTAATTTTGTTTCTTGAGATTACCCCCTGCAAAATTTATTTTTTTGATTTACCCCCTTTTTGCTGATGTGGCAGGCAAAAAGTCAAGTTTTTTGCTGACGTGGCAGTGAATTTTGCTGACGTGGCAGTTGACTTTTGCCTGCCACGCCAGCAAAAAGGGGGTAAATCAAAAAAATAAATTTTGCAGGGGGGTAATCTCAAGAAAAAAAATTACAGGGGGTAACGCAAAACTCGCCTACTTTGCAGGGGGGTAAAAGCCTATTAACCCTTGAAAGATTGATGTATATATAGTCTATAATGTAATCTACTTACATCAATATTTCAATGTATCTAAAATAGTCTAAATATATCAATATTTCAATATATCTAAAAAAGTGGATTTTTTATATATTAAGGACCGAAGGGAGTAATTTTCTATAATTTTGATTTTTAAGATATTAAATGCACAAATTATATATAAAAAAATTCTTATCAATAAGCTTAATCAATGTTCCAATCAGAAAAAAAAATTATCCATCTTCGAATTCTAAAACGGGACAAACCCTCATGGAATCTCTATTTACAAATAAAATTAACATCCACAAATATAACCTCAATTTTTAATGTTATCGTGTTGGTTAATCAGTTGAGAGATTGTTGTTTAAGCAACGTGATTGATATCACATTGTTATTTAGACATAAATAATGCTTGCAGAGCAATATGTGATAATATTAAATTTAATTATAATGTATATAACATCAGGAGGATGCAATAGAGATAAGTTAATAAACCAAATAAATTATAGTCGCAACATTCTCATCTCATTGTTAATTTCATTTTCATTTATAGGTATTCAATTTTCGAGCTATTCTTACATAGGCACAATATATTTAGGCATAAATTTAGGCACACACATAAATTTAAAAAATTAAAAGAAAAATAAAATGGTCACATCAATCAATATCACTTTATTTATTTTTTCTTTAATTTTCATCCTTCATTATAAGACCATATGCAATGGGGTTGAATGAGTGTTGAATGAGTAGGTGGAAGAAAGAGAAAATGATGTGGAGTGTAAAAGTAGGTGTTGTTGAATATGTCAACCATTGTACATGGTCTAAGTGTGCCTAAATTATATTTATTTAGGTTTGTGCCCATATTAGAATTTCTCTCAATTTTCTTACTTTGTGCAATCAATCACATTATAATTATCCATTTATAATTATATTAACTGTTAAACAACTCTAATATCGCACTTGTCCCTGTGAATATGATAAACAAAAATACTTACTTTTGATACTACATTACAAACCTTATTAGTAATTGTATGTGTACCTCATTTGCAAATTTCGTTCTTTACATCGTACACACTTTGCAAATTTCGTTCTTTACGCCGCACAAACTTTTGCAAATTTCCTTCTTCATGCTGCCCTACCATCGGACAACATTTGTCCATAGGATAGACGTAAAAGGAGAGTGTGTTCTAGGTCCGTACAAATCATGATTCTCCTCATATATAAACTTGTCTTGTGGACTAGGTCAGGTATGTAATATCTAACGTTAAATTCCTCTCACCTTCAACATCTACAAACTTGATCATAGGCGTGTATTGTTGAGACAAAATCCTATTTGATGTTTTAAAGATAACAAACATATTAATTAAAATCAATTATCATAATTAACTTGCTATCTACTAATGTGTTTTGTGAGAATGTTTTTCATAAGATAACGTTATGGTTGTTCAATGATAACGCACTTTGCAAAGTATCACATGCATATGTACCAAAACCAAGGTTGTCAAAACCGGACCGGCTGATCGAATCGGGAACCGGACCGGCCGATCGAATCGGGAACCGGACCGGCCGATCGAATCGGGAACCGGACCTGCATCTGGTCCGGTTGGTAGAGAAAACCGTTCTGCGAGGGAACCGAGATCAAACCGGAAAAACCGGCGACCCGGCCGGTTTGGAGGTCTAGATTATTTTTTCAATATTTTTTTTAAATAAAAACATAAAAAAAGCCAAAATAAGAAACGAACCGGAAAAATGAAAGAAAAATATGATTTTAATAAATATATTACAAGGCTATGACTTTTCCAATTATTTGGCAACTAAGTAATTACATATAATTACAAAATAATAACAAATGATTTTGCAATTATTAAAATTGATAATAATAGTTTGAGATTTCGTAAAAAAAAATAATAGTGTGAGATATTTAGAATATTTGTGATTAATGTTGGCTAAGATATTGCTATTTTATTTAATAGTATAAAACTTTGAATATTATACAATGTTTTTTTTGAAGAAGCTAAATTAGCTCACCTAAATTGGAATATTATGCATTTTTTGTTTAATATGTTGTTGTTCTGGTGAACAAATAAGGGGGGTGATAAATGATTGGACCGTATCTAAGAAAGAAGTAACTCTCCACAATTGTGCAGCATTTCTGTATATTGAAAAAATATGATCCGATCTCTTACAATGAAGTATGAATAACTTGAGTATACAAGAAAAAATATGGATGCCCTTCTTTGATGTGTGAAGAGTCTATTTATAGACACCTTCCTCTATGTGATCATGCCTTGTTTTTCCCTTTTGTAACCGCTTTGCCACCCCTTCATGATGTTGATCATGGGTGGTTTTCAATTACCCCACCTCTCATGTGTGCAGATCATGTGCTTGGTGGACGGTTACCTTCTTTCTAGTCTTTGCTTAGTGGAGATCATGTGATGATGTTGTAGATAATGGGTGGTTTCTTGTTTCTCAAGTAGGTTGACCGCGTCAGGGGGGCGCCGCCATTCGCATACACGTCGCCCATGCTCTGTTTTTCCCGCCAATGAAGGATTTGAATCTTCTGGATCGTTTGTTGGGCCGCTTCTTGTTGGGCCTAGAAAATCTCGTCCGGTCCACAGCCCCCCAAGCACGAGGCTCAAGGAGGCGAAGTGGTGATAGTGGTAGGACGTGGGGAAATAATTGTCCCTTTTGAATTTGTATCTTGAACTTGTTGTAGTTTTCTTTGAAGTTGTATCTTGATTTCCTCCAATCAATGAAATATTCCCTTTTGCAACTGATTATTCTTTTTCCTCGCCCTTGGCGACATATGTGTAATGGCGTTGCTTGGATAATTTTGCAAGAGATAATATTCTCCCAACGACGGCTTACCTGCATTTGTTATTTTGATTTGCGATAAAAATTTTGTATAATTAAAAGGAATACATGGGGTACCTCCGTCACTCTTGAATATCACGGCGTTTGATCGCCTTTTGATTATACTCGCCCTTTAGTGGTTGTTTTCTTTGCCATTGCTTTTGATTTCTTTCATATCTGCTTTGTTGTGTACGCCATATGCCCGCATAACTTTGAGTTTGCTATTGATTGTTTAGTCTTTTTCTGATGTCCCGAAGGACTGTTGCGCCTTTTACGTGATCGCCAAAGCATTTCAACTTCATTTTCTTTTTCTGACGTTTCCAACTCGTAAGATTTAAGGATAGCGCCGTGTCTTTTTTAGACGTTCCCTACTCGTAAGATTCACGGGTAACGCCTTGGAATTTCAACTCGTTTCCGTCGTATCCAACTCGTAAGATTTAAGGATAGCGCCGTGTCTTTTTTAGACGTTCCCTACTCGTAAGATTCACGGGTAACGCCTTGGAATTTCAACTCGTTTCCGTCGTATCCAACTCGTAAGATTTAAGGATAACGCCATGGCATTTCAACACTAATTTCTTTTTCTGACGATCACATGACGCTTTGTCTTTTGGCTTCTTATCTCAAGTGACGCTTTATCAAATGAAGCTTTTGTGGTGAGTCAGTCAGTTTGTACCTATAATAAAAATGAAGAGATGCATAATGTAATTTAACATGTGAAATTAATTGTGTAATATCTTTTTAGTAAACTTTGCCCAAAAATTTAGAACGATATCGCCTGGTTATGAGCATTCAAGTGGCAAATGATCCGATATTGTTTCATATATTCCCTTTGTCCGCCTCGTTTTTTATGATCGCCTCAGAAAAAAGTGTTGCGCTCCAAGTGTTTTGCACATGTAAGAAAAACACAAATAATGTTATATACACAAAATGAGATATATTTGGAAACATAGAGTAGTGAAGTGTAAAGTATTTTTACTCCTTTTCACAAGGTCGGCCAAAGATTGAAGTTTAATAAAGCTACAGCTAACAAAAAGAAATTTGACAGCAAAAAAATTTATTATTTCCTATATCATAAGGTATTATAGTTTAATATGAGCTAAAAAATTCCATATGAAAAGATTATTTTATAATTTGCATAGTCCTATGATAAGTAGACAATATGACAGGACTATATATATTCTGCAAAACTTCAAGCAATTTCCTATTCCAATTAGATTGCTTGCTAGTTCCAATCACGGTAGATGCAAACAGGATTTATTCATTGTCAATGAAAAATTATAGAAATCAGAAAAATATTTAGCTTCCAAAAGTTAGTAGCAAGAAGAAGCAATAGTCAAGAAAAGTTTCATAATGCCAATAATCCCATAATTGTCTAATTAAACAAAGCTAAGTGTTGAAGTTAACAATAAGAGTTCACAAATATTGACTAATTAACACATATTTTGTCTTCTTAATTAGGACCAAATAACACTCCAGCTTTGAAAATGTTCTACAGATTACATCTTACGAACAAATATTGCTTGTGGTTGATCATGAATGACAAAGAAACAAGTATTGTTGGACATTCCTCTGTTATCCTTTAGCATGACTCAATACATATCATGTAATTTTCTACGGCAGAATTTTAAAATGCCAATATGAAAAGCAAAAGCAAATAAGAATGAAATAAATAAAATGCTCTAACAATTAGTGAGGAGTTGACTCCCTATAGTGACTATATAAAATTGGTGAAATTCACTGGAGTTTGGATTGATGTCACCTGGATTATGATCGTTCAACTTAGCAGATGATTCCATATAGTTTTCAGTTGTGTCCTCGGGTTCTCACAAAACAGTTGCATGATTTTGACGCGGTGATGACATCATATTTGAAACAACGAAGAGCGAAGTTGCACCACCGACAGTTGGCAGCGAGGCGATGATGTTGGACGGCGACAATGGTTCGGCGAGCGGGGAGTTTAAATCCACGTCATTGATCAAACAAAATTAAACATGAATAAATCAAATCAAAATAGAAGCAACGAATGAATAAACTGAAATGAATTAGAAACGAGTGTGACATCGAACCAAATATCATAATTCTCCTCTATTTACTATTTTTCTTTTAAAACATGAAAAATATACAAAGCGAATGACAATAGTAGTGCTATAAATAAATAACCAAACAAAATTAAACATGCATAAATCAATGTCAAAACATTTCATACGTCTGTGCACTCAAACAAAACGCAAAACAAGCATATGACAACAGTAGTGCAACATTTCATATGTTTCAATTGATTTGTGATAATGAAAATCAAACTTAATATATCACTATGAAGCAATCTACACAAACATGGTTTATCCACAACATATTATTAACCATGGATCTTTCATTAAGAGGATTTCCTAATCATTGTGCCAACCAAAATCAATTTGTGTATATAGGGTGCCACGTTTTATGATAGAACAGCATGAATATCATCATTAAATGAACTAAGATAGTAAATTGTGAAGAAGAAACCGTTATCGATTTGTGTTGCTTGAGTCCGTTCCTTGACCGAGGAGAGAAACATCATGACCTCATCTTCTCTCACGTCCAAGTAATATCAAGCTTTGGAATGAATACCTGACTATGAGTAACGTGTGGCCTGGGAACAGTTTTACCGCAGCCCCACGGTGGGCGGCAAAATGTTCTGGTGAACAAATAAGGGGGGTGATAATTGTGTTGATTCAATAGATCATATGAGTAATTTTGTATACAAAAAAAAAATGTGGATGAGAAAGTAAATAACACGAATTACTTGTTGACCCAGTTCGGTGAGAAGCACCTATTCTGGGGGATACCAATCCAGGAGGTAGTCCATTATTGATTGTGTTTAGCCGGTCATTCAAGAGGGGGTTGAATTGTTGTTCAGCCATGTGATCTACCTAAACTTGTATTAAGAACTCTCTTGTTTACAAGTGTTTTTCCGAAGAAATATATATGTCCCTCTTACAATAATGTAGAACTAGTATTTATAGGCATTGTTTCTCCTTGTTGCTATGAAGCCATGTTCTCCACCCATGTCTTCCATCACGTGATCATGTTTGGTAGTGGGAGGTTATTCTTTGTCCATTACGTGATCATGGGTTAATGGTGGTTGCTTCTCTTGCACAATAAATCATGGTGGCGGTTTCATATATGAACGGTTAGAACTGGGGCGAGGGTGTCATCTGCTTGTAGGTGGCGCCGTTAATATGACTTTCCCGCCAAGTTTGATCTTTTGAATAATATGGGCTGTCTTGTCGAGCCATCTTGCTATTGGGCCTATGCCATTTATTTTTGGGCCCTAGTCCAGTCCACAGCCCCCCAAGCACGAGGCTCAAAGAGGCGAAGTGATGATAGTGGTAGGACGTGGGGAAATAATCGTCCCCTTTGAATTTGTATCTTGAACTTGTTGTAGTTTTCTTTGAAGTTGTATCTTGATTTCCTCCAATCAATGAAATATTCCCTTTTGCAACTGATTCTTCTTTTTCCTCGCCCTTGGCGACATATGTATAATGGCGTTGCTTGGATAATTTTGCAAGAGATAATATTCTCCCAACGACGGCTTACCTGCATTTGTTATTTTGATTTGCGATAAAAATTTTGTATAATTAAAAGGAATACATGGGGTACCTCCGTCACTCTTGAATATCACGGCATTTGATCGCCTTTTGATTTTACTCGCCCTTTAGTGGCTGTTTTCTTTGTCGTTGCTTTTGATTTCTTTCATATCTGCTTTGTTGTGTACGTCATATGCCTGCATAACTTTGAGTTCGCTATTGATTGTTTGGTCTTTTTCTGATGACCCAAAGGACCGTTGCGCCTTTTATGTGATCGCCAAAGCATTTCGACTTCATTTTCTTTTTCTTTTCTTCGTTCCCAACTCGTAAGATTTACGGGTAACGTTTTGGACTTTCAACCATGCTTTGATATTCTGGACGCCCCCCACTGAAAAGTTTAAAGGGTAACGCCTAGGATTTTCAACCTGATTTTAATATTCTGGACGCCCCCCACTGAAAAGTTTAAAGGGTAACGCCTAGGATTTTCAGCCTGATTTTAATTTCTGACGATCACATGGCGCTTTGTCCTTTGGCGTCTTATCTCAAGTGGTGTTTTATCAAATGGAGCTTTTGCGGTGACTTTATCAACTCGTATCTACAATAAAAATGAAGAGATGCACAATGTAATCTTAGCATGTGAAATTAATTGTGTAATATCTTTTGAGTAAAGTTTGCCAAAAATTTGGAACGATATCGCCTGGTTATGAGCATTCAAGTGGCAAATGATCCGATATTGTTTCATATATTCCCTTTGTCCGCCTCGTTTTTTATGATCGCCTCTTGAAAGAGTGTTGCACTCCAAATATTTTGCACATGTAAGAATGAAACGAATAACATCATAAGAAAATGAAATTACTTAAGAATTAAAATAGAACTACAGCACTTGTGACAAATTAAAATTATTATAAGCGAGCATATATAAAACGATTGTGCTTGAAAAATTGCAACTTTTAACCGGGATTGGAAATCGTCTAGCAGCAAAATTGAATAACGGCGAGACGATGATGTTGGGCAGTAGATTGGCGACATCAGCTCAGTCGAGACGGCAAAATTAGATCCATGTCATTGAAAAGAAAATCAAACATGAGTGAATCAAATTAAAAGAGACAATGAATTATGATCATAATAGCAAATGGATGAAGGGACTAAATTGAACTAGAAACAAATATAGGAGCAAGCCAAATATATTAGTTTTCCTCTCCTTACTATTTTTCTTTTATGACATTTCAACACTTATCCAAATTATGATAACAGACATAAACAAGCTTTTGCTGAAATGGAACTTATTTGATACCATCTTTTCATTGACCAACATAGAATTCTATACACTTATATAAAGCAATTCTCCAATGATCAAAACCTTCAAATATAATATGTTTGTTACTAGTGAATTAAACTGCCTGAAGTTCTATTTAGATACTGTTGCTTATAATGTCCATAAGAAATTAATTAAGTACTTGCGCAACATACTAGAGCAAATGAAAGCAAGCAAACAAAGCCTCTTGAATGGGCTCGGTAGATTGAAATTTAAAGTGATAATTAACTTCCCTTTTGCCGCCGAATCTTCTAGCAGGAGAATCCACTAGGCGTGTTGATGCTGCAAAGACTATGAATCCGGCGTATCAAAAGCCTTTGTCATGATCCCATTGTAGACTTGAACACGTGCAGTGCTTATGTTGAAAGAACCACGGATTTCCATGTTTGGGTGGATTCTCATGGTTGCTGGCGTGGTGATCTTCAGCCATGTGAAGATGTGTTTCCGTTTTGCTTAAATTGGTAGGCTGGGAATCGTTTTACCGCAGCCCCACGGTGGGCGCCAAAATGTTCTGGTGAACAAATAAGGAGGGTGATAAATGATTGGACTGTATCTAAGAAATAAGTAACTCTCCACAATTGTGCAGCATTTCTGTATATTGAAAAAATATGATCCGATCTCTTACAATGAAGTATGAATAACTTGAGTATACAAGAAAAAATATGGATGCCCTTCTTTGATGTGTGAAGAGTCTATTTATAGACATCTTCCTCTATGTGATCATGCCTTGTTTTTCCCTTTTGTAACCGCTTTGCCACCCCTTCATGATGTTGATCATGGGTGGTTTTCAATTACCCCACCTCTCATGTGTGCAGATCATGTGCTTGGTGGACGGTTACCTTCTTTCTAGTCTTTGCTTAGTGGAGATCATGTGATGATGTTGTAGATAATGGGTGGTTTCTTGTTTCTCAAGTAGGTTGACCGCGTCAGGGGGGCGCCGCCATTCGCATACACGTCGCCCATGCTCTGTTTTTCCCGCCAATGAAGGATTTGAATCTTCTGGATCGTTTGTTGGGCCGCTTCTTGTTGGGCCTAGAAAATCTCGTCCGGTCCACAGCCCCCCAAGCACGAGGCTCAAGGAGGCGAAGTGGTGATAGTGGTAGGACGTGGGGAAATAATTGTCCCTTTTGAATTTGTATCTTGAACTTGTTGTAGTTTCCTTTGTAGTTTTCTTTGAAGTTGTATCTTGATTTCCTCCAATCAATGAAATATTCCCTTTTGCAACTGATTATTCTTTTTCCTCGCCCTTGGCGACATATGTGTAATGGCGTTGCTTGGATAATTTTGCAAGAGATAATATTCTCCCAACGACGGCTTACCTGCATTTGTTATTTTGATTTGCGATAAAAATTTTGTATAATTAAAAGGAATACATGGGGTACCTCCGTCACTCTTGAATATCACGGCGTTTGATCGCCTTTTGATTATACTCGCCCTTTAGTGGTTGTTTTCTTTGCCATTGCTTTTGATTTCTTTCATATCTGCTTTGTTGTGTACGCCATATGCCCGCATAACTTTGAGTTTGCTATTGATTGTTTAGTCTTTTTCTGATGTCCCGAAGGACTGTTGCGCCTTTTACGTGATCGCCAAAGCATTTCAACTTCATTTTCTTTTTCTGACGTTTCCAACTCGTAAGATTTAAGGATAGCGCCGTGTCTTTTTTAGACGTTCCCTACTCGTAAGATTCACGGGTAACGCCTTGGAATTTCAACTCGTTTCCGTCGTATCCAACTCGTAAGATTTAAGGATAGCGCCGTGTCTTTTTTAGACGTTCCCTACTCGTAAGATTCACGGGTAACGCCTTGGAATTTCAACTCGTTTCCGTCGTATCCAACTCGTAAGATTTAAGGATAACGCCATGGCATTTCAACACTAATTTCTTTTTCTGACGATCACATGACGCTTTGTCTTTTGGCTTCTTATCTCAAGTGACGCTTTATCAAATGAAGCTTTTGTGGTGAGTCAGTCAGTTTGTACCTATAATAAAAATGAAGAGATGCATAATGTAATTTAACATGTGAAATTAATTGTGTAATATCTTTTTAGTAAACTTTGCCCAAAAATTTAGAACGATATCGCCTGGTTATGAGCATTCAAGTGGCAAATGATCCGATATTGTTTCATATATTCCCTTTGTCCGCCTCGTTTTTTATGATCGCCTCAGAAAAAAGTGTTGCGCTCCAAGTGTTTTGCACATGTAAGAAAAACACAAATAATGTTATATACACAAAATGAGATATATTTGGAAACATAGAGTAGTGAAGTGTAAAGTATTTTTACTCCTTTTCACAAGGTCGGCCAAAGATTGAAGTTTAATAAAGCTACAGCTAACAAAAAGAAATTTGACAGCAAAAAAATTTATTATTTCCTATATCATAAGGTATTATAGTTTAATATGAGCTAAAAAATTCCATATGAAAAGATTATTTTATAATTTGCATAGTCCTATGATAAGTAGACAATATGACAGGACTATATATATTCTGCAAAACTTCAAGCAATTTCCTATTCCAATTAGATTGCTTGCTAGTTCCAATCACGGTAGATGCAAACAGGATTTATTCATTGTCAATGAAAAATTATAGAAATCAGAAAAATATTTAGCTTCCAAAAGTTAGTAGCAAGAAGAAGCAATAGTCAAGAAAAGTTTCATAATGCCAATAATCCCATAATTGTCTAATTAAACAAAGCTAAGTGTTGAAGTTAACAATAAGAGTTCACAAATATTGACTAATTAACACATATTTTGTCTTCTTAATTAGGACCAAATAACACTCCAGCTTTGAAAATGTTCTACAGATTACATCTTACGAACAAATATTGCTTGTGGTTGATCATGAATGACAAAGAAACAAGTATTGTTGGACATTCCTCTGTTATCCTTTAGCATGACTCAATACATATCATGTAATTTTCTACGGCAGAATTTTAAAATGCCAATATGAAAAGCAAAAGCAAATAAGAATGAAATAAATAAAATGCTCTAACAATTAGTGAGGAGTTGACTCCCTATAGTGACTATATAAAATTGGTGAAATTCACTGGAGTTTGGATTGATGTCACCTGGATTATGATCGTTCAACTTAGCAGATGATTCCATATAGTTTTCAGTTGTGTCCTCGGGTTCTCACAAAACAGTTGCATGATTTTGACGCGGTGATGACATCATATTTGAAACAACGAAGAGCGAAGTTGCACCACCGACAGTTGGCAGCGAGGCGATGATGTTGGACGGCGACAATGGTTCGGCGAGCGGGGAGTTTAAATCCACGTCATTGATCAAACAAAATTAAACATGAATAAATCAAATCAAAATAGAAGCAACGAATGAATAAACTGAAATGAATTAGAAACGAGTGTGACATCGAACCAAATATCATAATTCTCCTCTATTTACTATTTTTCTTTTAAAACATGAAAAATATACAAAGCGAATGACAATAGTAGTGCTATAAATAAATAACCAAACAAAATTAAACATGCATAAATCAATGTCAAAACATTTCATACGTCTGTGCACTCAAACAAAACGCAAAACAAGCATATGACAACAGTAGTGCAACATTTCATATGTTTCAATTGATTTGTGATAATGAAAATCAAACTTAATATATCACTATGAAGCAATCTACACAAACATGGTTTATCCACAACATATTATTAACCATGGATCTTTCATTAAGAGGATTTCCTAATCATTGTGCCAACCAAAATCAATTTGTGTATATAGGGTGCCACGTTTTATGATAGAACAGCATGAATATCATCATTAAATGAACTAAGATAGTAAATTGTGAAGAAGAAACCGTTATCGATTTGTGTTGCTTGAGTCCGTTCCTTGACCGAGGAGAGAAACATCATGACCTCATCTTCTCTCACGTCCAAGTAATATCAAGCTTTGGAATGAATACCTGACTATGAGTAACGTGTGGCCTGGGAACAGTTTTACCGCAGCCCCACGGTGGGCGGCAAAATGTTCTGGTGAACAAATAAGGGGGGTGATAATTGTGTTGATTCAATAGATCATATGAGTAATTTTGTATACAAAAAAAAAAATGTGGATGAGAAAGTAAATAACACGAATTACTTGTTGACCCAGTTCGGTGAGAAGCACCTATTCTGGGGGATACCAATCCAGGAGGTAGTCCATTATTGATTGTGTTTAGCCGGTCATTCAAGAGGGGGTTGAATTGTTGTTCAGCCATGTGATCTACCTAAACTTGTATTAAGAACTCTCTTGTTTACAAGTGTTTTTCCGAAGAAATATATATGTCCCTCTTACAATAATGTAGAACTAGTATTTATAGGCATTGTTTCTCCTTGTTGCTATGAAGCCATGTTCTCCACCCATGTCTTCCATCACGTGATCATGTTTGGTAGTGGGAGGTTATTCTTTGTCCATTACGTGATCATGGGTTAATGGTGGTTGCTTCTCTTGCACAATAAATCATGGTGGCGGTTTCATATATGAACGGTTAGAACTGGGGCGAGGGCGTCATCTGCTTGTAGGTGGCGCCGTTAATATGACTTTCCCGCCAAGTTTGATCTTTTGAATAATATGGGCTGTCTTGTCGAGCCATCTTGCTATTGGGCCTATGCCATTTATTTTTGGGCCCTAGTCCAGTCCACAGCCCCCCAAGCACGAGGCTCAAAGAGGCGAAGTGATGATAGTGGTAGGACGTGGGGAAATAATCGTCCCCTTTGAATTTGTATCTTGAACTTGTTGTAGTTTTCTTTGAAGTTGTATCTTGATTTCCTCCAATCAATGAAATATTCCCTTTTGCAACTGATTCTTCTTTTTCCTCGCCCTTGGCGACATATGTATAATGGCGTTGCTTGGATAATTTTGCAAGAGATAATATTCTCCCAACGACGGCTTACCTGCATTTGTTATTTTGATTTGCGATAAAAATTTTGTATAATTAAAAGGAATACATGGGGTACCTCCGTCACTCTTGAATATCACGGCATTTGATCGCCTTTTGATTTTACTCGCCCTTTAGTGGCTGTTTTCTTTGTCGTTGCTTTTGATTTCTTTCATATCTGCTTTGTTGTGTACGTCATATGCCTGCATAACTTTGAGTTCGCTATTGATTGTTTGGTCTTTTTCTGATGACCCAAAGGACCGTTGCGCCTTTTATGTGATCGCCAAAGCATTTCGACTTCATTTTCTTTTTCTTTTCTTCGTTCCCAACTCGTAAGATTTACGGGTAACGTTTTGGACTTTCAACCATGCTTTGATATTCTGGACGCCCCCCACTGAAAAGTTTAAAGGGTAACGCCTAGGATTTTCAACCTGATTTTAATATTCTGGACGCCCCCCACTGAAAAGTTTAAAGGGTAACGCCTAGGATTTTCAGCCTGATTTTAATTTCTGACGATCACATGGCGCTTTGTCCTTTGGCGTCTTATCTCAAGTGGTGTTTTATCAAATGGAGCTTTTGCGGTGACTTTATCAACTCGTATCTACAATAAAAATGAAGAGATGCACAATGTAATCTTAGCATGTGAAATTAATTGTGTAATATCTTTTGAGTAAAGTTTGCCAAAAATTTGGAACGATATCGCCTGGTTATGAGCATTCAAGTGGCAAATGATCCGATATTGTTTCATATATTCCCTTTGTCCGCCTCGTTTTTTATGATCGCCTCTTGAAAGAGTGTTGCACTCCAAATATTTTGCACATGTAAGAATGAAACGAATAACATCATAAGAAAATGAAATTACTTAAGAATTAAAATAGAACTACAGCACTTGTGACAAATTAAAATTATTATAAGCGAGCATATATAAAACGATTGTGCTTGAAAAATTGCAACTTTTAACCGGGATTGGAAATCGTCTAGCAGCAAAATTGAATAACGGCGAGACGATGATGTTGGGCAGTAGATTGGCGACATCAGCTCAGTCGAGACGGCAAAATTAGATCCATGTCATTGAAAAGAAAATCAAACATGAGTGAATCAAATTAAAAGAGACAATGAATTATGATCATAATAGCAAATGGATGAAGGGACTAAATTGAACTAGAAACAAATATAGGAGCAAGCCAAATATATTAGTTTTCCTCTCCTTACTATTTTTCTTTTATGACATTTCAACACTTATCCAAATTATGATAACAGACATAAACAAGCTTTTGCTGAAATGGAACTTATTTGATACCATCTTTTCATTGACCAACATAGAATTCTATACACTTATATAAAGCAATTCTCCAATGATCAAAACCTTCAAATATAATATGTTTGTTACTAGTGAATTAAACTGCCTGAAGTTCTATTTAGATACTGTTGCTTATAATGTCCATAAGAAATTAATTAAGTACTTGCGCAACATACTAGAGCAAATGAAAGCAAGCAAACAAAGCCTCTTGAATGGGCTCGGTAGATTGAAATTTAAAGTGATAATTAACTTCCCTTTTGCCGCCGAATCTTCTAGCAGGAGAATCCACTAGGCGTGTTGATGCTGCAAAGACTATGAATCCGGCGTATCAAAAGCCTTTGTCATGATCCCATTGTAGACTTGAACACGTGCAGTGCTTATGTTGAAAGAACCACGGATTTCCATGTTTGGGTGGATTCTCATGGTTGCTGGCGTGGTGATCTTCAGCCATGTGAAGATGTGTTTCCGTTTTGCTTAAATTGGTAGGCTGGGAATCGTTTTACCGCAGCCCCACGGTGGGCGCCAAAATGTTCTGGTGAACAAATAAGGAGGGTGATAAATGATTGGACTGTATCTAAGAAATAAGTAACTCTCCACAATTGTGCAGCATTTCTGTATATTGAAAAAATATGATCCGATCTCTTACAATGAAGTATGAATAACTTGAGTATACAAGAAAAAATATGGATGCCCTTCTTTGATGTGTGAAGAGTCTATTTATAGACATCTTCCTCTATGTGATCATGCCTTGTTTTTCCCTTTTGTAACCGCTTTGCCACCCCTTCATGATGTTGATCATGGGTGGTTTTCAATTACCCCACCTCTCATGTGTGCAGATCATGTGCTTGGTGGACGGTTACCTTCTTTCTAGTCTTTGCTTAGTGGAGATCATGTGATGATGTTGTAGATAATGGGTGGTTTCTTGTTTCTCAAGTAGGTTGACCGCGTCAGGGGGGCGCCGCCATTCGCATACACGTCGCCCATGCTCTGTTTTTCCCGCCAATGAAGGATTTGAATCTTCTGGATCGTTTGTTGGGCCGCTTCTTGTTGGGCCTAGAAAATCTCGTCCGGTCCGGTTGTATATATAATAAAAAATATATATTTAATTAAAAATGGTCCGACCTCGGTCCGACCAATGAACCTTGAACCAGTAAGCTCACCGGTTCGATAACTGGTCCGGTTCTGACAACCTTGACCAAAACAATGAAGTCACACTAAGAAACAAGAAATAATTATGAAAGCAATCAAGGGGTATATTATGAAAGAAATAATTATCCATTATCTATCATGAAAGGTTGTAAAATAATAAAATTTTGGTAACAAAAAATATAAATGAATTATTATGATTTAAATTTTTACATGACCTCCTTACTAAACATGCTAAAGGGGTATATTAACACATTTTTATGCTTAAGAGACATTTAATAATTATTAAAAAAAAATTAGAAAGTCCTTTTAACTCTATAAGTGGTAAAAGTATTTAATTGATGCAAGGAGAACATAAGCTTTATAAATTGAAAAGTGATAAAATCATACTCTATTTGATCATTTAAAGGTTGGAAAATATGGCTAAATTTGTCAAATTTACTATTTTTATGATTATCCTTCTTTCCTTATTTCTTGTTGCAACAAACCTTAATGGTGAGTATTTTTATCTCCATTGCAAATTTCATTCTTTACTTCATACATAATATATCATCTCACTTTAGTAACATTAATTCCTTTTTTCTTTTTAACTAGTGGCTATTATATGTCTTCGGGATAAGGATTGTCCAAGCCATCTTTGCCCATGTAAGACCCAAGATTTCATTGTATAGTTGGTTTAAGGAACATTAGGGTTTCGATGTGTTCATGTGGTGAAACATCGAGTAATTATTAGGTTTTGCTGTAATTGAGTCTGTTTTGGGCTCGTGCGCTGTAAAGGCACAGACTTTTGTCTTGTGATCCCGTTTCTTGTATAAGAAGGTTGCTGTATATTCAGTTTAACAAGTTTTGGATTATTCTTGTTTTTGGAAAAACGAGTAGGATTTTACCCGCGGATGGAAAATCTTACTGCGTCTGTTTTAAGTGAGGTTTCGGATGGAAGTTTTATATATCTGCGCGAGTTAGGATATATCCTGAGATTAATTTTCTAAGGTATGGAAGAAAATTACAGTCGCGGAAAAAGATTCGGCGATAAGTTTTGGAAATGTTAAACGTTAGACGTTCTTTCCGTAGGTTTTATGTTTTTGTGATTTACGTTCGTCGCGACGCGCGAGAGCTGGTTACGTGACTTGTTAGGGATGAGTTGATGATATCTTGTGATTTCTGATCAAGTAAATTGATCCAATGGCTAGGGTTTAAGCTTGGACTTTTGACTTTGATCCAATGGTGGTTTGGCTATCAAGAGCTTTGTAATAGTAAGGAGGTTCATGACTTTGGTCACTTAGAAAAACATCACATATTCACTCCATTCTTTCTCTCTTTCACGTGAAACTCCATTGCTCACTTCTAACCTTCACAAATTTTCCATTCTTCACCATTTCACTCCATTTCAAGCTTGGAAGCTTTGAGGGTTTTTGTAGAGAAACACTTTCTTAAGGTAACCACTCTTTTCCTTTCCTTTTTGTTGGTTCAAACTCTTAGGGTTATGAGTTTTAGATTATGTTCATGAGATGGAAAGGTTAGGAATTGATTCTTGTTCCATGAATGTTGTTCATGAGGGTTAGTAAGCATGCGTAGGCTTTGTTATGTTTGTTTTCCATGAGTTGGTGAAAAATCTCATGAGAAAAGTTAGGGTTTTGAGTTGGTTATGTATTGATCAATAACATGAGGTTAAGTTGTAAGGTTTTGAAAAGAAAAGTTGTCTTTGAACCTTTGGACAAAAGGGAAATGCGTTGTATGGTTTTGTTTTAGAAAATCCGATGAAAAATATTTTGTGGTTTCTGAAAATATTTCCTAAGTGTTTTTGGGTAGTGTTTTGGGGTCAAAGTGGTTTAAAACTCTTGTGACATGTGGTGTCGCTTTTTACCTTGAAACATGTTTGAAAAGGATTACCGGACGGTTAAGGCCCGTAATAAAACTTGTGCTTGGATTTGGTTTTGATTTTGGAAATGAAAACCAAATAACTTGCACTCGAAGCAACCAACATGCTTTCGGAAATGTAATGCTTTGTTGTGAAAACGGTTGTTGGGAACCAATCCTATGCGTATGTCGTGTGTTGCGTGAAAAGTTGTTTTGGGTGAAAATTGAGTAAACCAAGTTTTGCTGTTGCTGTCATGAAGAAAACCAGTTCTGTCCTGGTGTGGTCGCCCAGCGACCAGATGGTAGCTCAGCGACCAGTTGGTCGCCAGCCTTCGCCCTGGGCGTGGAAGTTCTGACTTGTCATCGCCAGATGGTCGCCCAGCGACCTCTAGCGACCCCTGGGACCTAAAATTTTGGATTCTGATGTCCTAACTTGGTTTTTAACTTTCTAATCCCTTTTTATTAATTTTTGGAAGTGGTTGGGATTGGAAACGAGTTTTTCGGGTACTCAGAAAGTACGTAACTTATAACGCAAGAAAACGGCCATTTTGCATTTCAAATTATTTAAGACTTTGGCCTTTTGTTTTGAGTCCTAAAAATAGTACAAATAACTCATGGTGGTTGATCAATACGGTAGATTTTGGTATGATATCCGATAAAGCGGATTTTTCCTTAGAAAACCTTTGGTTTTTGGGGTTTTAGAGTCCAGTTCATTAAGGATTGATTGGATGTGATTTTGATTGAATACTTTGCTTGTTTTAGGAAGCGAGTAAGTGTTGTGTGATTGTGAGATAGTTGAGTGCTTGACGAGGTAAGGGCTCCACTTTATTTCTGTCTTTAAAACGGTTACGACATGCTTTGTTTTGCTGTGTATGCAATTGTTGTGTGCTTTGGCATGTTGGTACTTATGTATTCTCGTTGATGAGAACGTGGTTATAAATATGTGTGCAATTTACATATGATTGAGAAAATGTATGTATGTTGTGATGCTTTGTACATAGGCTTTAGGCTATGTGATTGTTTGCATGAGCATATATGAATGCGTGCGTCAGATAGGACTACGCGAGGATTTTGTCTTGTGTGACTATCCCGTATATGCCGAAGAGAATATATGCCATGCATTTCATAGTTGCGTGCCGAGGTGTATGTCTTGTGTGACTTGCCTTCGTACCGGGCGTTTGTCTGTGCGACTTCGCCAAATCCTACTGGATTTTATCGAGTTGGTGGTTGTCTTGTGTGACTCACCCGGTGTTATCCCACCGTGATTGTTTTGGTATTGTCTTGTGTGACTCTACCTGGTGTTATCCCACCAATAGTAGGAGGTGTTATCCCACCAGAGACCTACGCCTTCTATAGAGAGGTTGAATTCCGGAATTAAATTCATGCATGTGGCAGCCAGTGATTGGTGTCACGATCATGTAGAGTCTGCATTGGTAGGCTATGTGTGCATTATATATATAAGCCCGTTGGTGGGAATTGCTTTTGTGTTAAAGAGCTTTCTCTTGTGTATGTGGAATTATTGTTATGTGTACAATCTTTCGCACCGGTTATATATATATATATACTTTTATTTTGTGGTGACCCTTTCTTTCATTTGCGGGCTTATCCCACCCAGATGATGGGTTAGGTCGTGGTGACGACGGTGGATGTTCCAGGCCCCAGTGAGCGGTTGGAGCTTTAGCTTAGAGTAGTTAGACTATGTGTAACGCCCCGATTTTTAGAATATTTAATTATTTGGAATTTTGCTAGTTTCTAATTTATTTCGCTAGGAATTTATTTGTGTTGATGTGCTTGCGTGATTATTTAATTATTATTTATCATGATTGATGATTGATTTTTCGGTTATTTAGATAAGTATGAAGAATAATAAAAATAAATAATTTAGTTATGATCAGTAAATTAATTAAGTAAAGAAAACTAGTGAAAATGAGAAGGGAGGTGCAATTTGAGTAATAATAGAAAGAGAGGTGTGAATTAGTAAATTGGATGTGAAAATAGACTTTTAGTAGAGAAATAAGAATTAGAAAGAAAAAGAGAATATTGGTGCATTAGTAAAATGATGTAGAAAAAGTTTAATAAAAATTGGACCAAAGTGGTGTAGTAGTAACCAAGAGGGGAGTGTGAATTGGAATTCCATAGAAAAATAAAATAAAAGAAAATAAAGATTAAAAACAGAATTTTTTCTTGCCTTTGGGGAAAAGTTAACCTAGTTGATCACTATTTAAAGTAGAGAGTTACAAAAAAAATAGGATTGCCACTTTCACAAAAACATAAAATAAAAACAGAGAGAGTTCACGTGGGAATCAAAGGGAAGGAGAAATTCATCGCTAACTTTGGAATTCATTGCAAACTAGAGGTAAGGGGGTTTTAACTATTCACTCTATAACACTGAATGTAGATAGTCCTAAGGACATAACTTTTATTGTTCTTTTACTCTGCTGTTTACAAATCATTGTTGTTGTTGTTATTAAACTTCTTAGTGTTTAAAAATTCAAATTATGTGTTGTGATTGCTAAGGTTTAATTTTGTTTCCTTAACCATTCGTATGATCCAGTACTGGCGGTGTGAGTTGTTACGAAGGTGTTAGTGTATGTGTTTCCAGAAATTAATGGTGCAGTCACTGAGTTATTTTTTTGAACAAAGAAACAAAATTATAACATTGCGTTTGGGTTCGGTAACTAAAAATCGTAGTTCCTGTAATTATTGAAAGATTCTGTCTAATTTAACATTAGTTCTGGAAGGTATATGCTTGCTGGAAGTGAGTTAGGTTCGAGTAAGTGAAGCTTGGATACGAAACCGTGAGTTGAAGCCCAACCTTCATGAGAACCCAATTCTTTTTCGGTCGCCGATTTTAAAAACTAAGAATATGGATCGCTCAGAAATCCAATAACGATCAAAACGGTATAAGATTCGTCGTCTCACATTGAGAAACGAGAGAGAACCGGTCGGGTCAAGGAACTGGGTCGCGTGACCCGTTTAGCAGAAAAACGGGTGAAGATGGAGCTGGTTGGTCCAGCTGCGACGCCCAGTCGCACCTGCCGCGCGTGGGGGCGCGTGCGTGTCCTAAACGATTCCAATTTTTTTTAATTTTTTTATAGAAAAATCATAAATAATTTTCTGAGAATTTTGATACCTATTTTGTAATTTTTGGACACCTGTAGCTATTTTTAGTTAATTATCTAAGTTAAAAAGGGTAATCAAAAATAGTAAAATATCATAAAAAAATTCCAGAAATTTTATATATGGTTCTTTGAATATTTAGTAACCTGCTGGTGTTGGTCACTCTCCCTGGTTCATGAATTTGAATCTAATTAATAATTGTCATCAATTAAATCGAAATAGATTTCTAGCTAATTCGTCAAATACTTTTTAAATTAAATTACTTGAGTCGGAGCTGTTTCGGGTATGGGATAGCCGTTGTTCAGAGTAGTTAATAAATTAGTTTAATTTAAAATTGAAGTTGGATCTATTAGGCGTCGAATTAAATTGGTTATTAATTAAATTAGTTTTCGAATTAAATCGGTGGTTAATTAAATTGGTGGTTAATTAAATTGTTGTCGAATTAACTGGTATTTAACTTATTTGGTGTTGACTAACGGTGTTGTTATTAATTGATGTTAATGATGTTGATGCGAAGGTGTAGTTGAATTTATTCCCCTAATTATTTAATTAAAATTCGTATGTTTTGTCGGTGAATTATATTAATTAAATTTGAAACGAGATAGGGTTGGAGGGAGATACTAACTTCTGTTTTCGAGAGTTGTGAGTAATTAATTAAAGCCTAATTATTTTAATTGTGCCTTGTTTGGTGTTGCCTATAGTTGTGGTGTGTCGGTGTTGTTGCGGTGTTGTAATAATTATCGAATATATGTTGTTGATTGCTTGGTGTTGTTGAATTGGTGTTTGATTGAGCTTTAGGTGTTGTCTAAGTAGGACCATGCATTCATTCATGTGTCAGTCCTCGGTGGTGATAAAATCGGTGGTGATAAAATCGGTGGTGATAAATCGGTGTTGATAAATCGGTGTTGATAATTCGGTGTTGATAATTCGGTGTTGAAATGGTACCACATGCATTTAGGGAGTCTATTGGTCGCATTGCATTCTAGTTGGTTGAGTTGGAGTTTTAATTGCCTTATTGAATTGATGCGTTTGATATTTATGTTTGATTATGTGTTTCTCCGTCCCAGAGGACGATGCATTATTTATTACTTCTTTATGTTTAGCTGTTATGTTGCACTATTGAACTCAGATGTTTATGTGATGGTGTTACTCACCCCTTCTGGTTTGACCCTACGACGTAAAACTCGTAGATTTTCAGGTAAATAACCAGCTTTAGCTTCGAGTTTGGAGACGGCCTAGGAGCTGTCTATTTCCTATGTTTCAATAAAGAGTCGCTCTGAATAGGATAATGGAGGGGAACTCATTATTTAAATTTTTGCATTAATACTTTTGAGAAATTAAACTTTGTCATTTGCTTGTTGTTTTCAATTTAAATTTTTAAGACTTCTAACCGTTTCGTTTTATATTTCTATTTTCCGCTGCTTTATAAAATTTGTACGGTAAACGTTGAAGTAGAGTAACACTCTTCTAAAGATAAAAATAAATCAATTTTTGGTAAATAAAAATAAAGGAAATTAGAGGGTGTTACATTTGGTATCAGAGCAGGTCGGTCCAGTCAGACCAAGTAGGATTGTTTCTAACGTTTATTTGGTGCAGAAGATGGCAGACAGAAATGACGAAGCTATCACGAATGCAATGATTGCGATGACTCAAGCGATAACTCAAGCAAATGCTGTTGCAGCAGGACTACAGAATAATCAGGGGGCTGCAGATGAGCTCGGAATGGACCATCCCCTGCAAGATAGACCGCCGACATTATGTTTTCATTGTAGAGAACAAGGACACATCAGTACTAAATGTGAGAAGCCTAAGAAAGAGTTGAAAACTGCACAAACCAGTACCAGAGTTTTTGTGCTCAAATGGGAAGAAGAAGAAAAAGACCCAGACAATCTTGTCCAAGGTACTTGCTCGTTTAACAATGTTCCTTCGATTACTATCAATGATACGCGTGCGACACAATCCTTTATTGTTATTGTTTGCGCTAGGGAGTGGGGACTGGAGTAAAGAACTATAGGTAAGTTTAAGATAAGTGGGGGAGACAATCGACTCTTTTGGATGAGTTATTGTTGTTTCCCAAATCTAAGAGAATGTGAGCTTAGAGAAGATAACTGTTGGACGACTGGAAGAGTCAGACGTCGAGACGTTTAGAACGTTCGCACCAATGGAAGTGGAGAGAGAAGCGGAAGATGTCAACTTACCAATGGTGTCTGAGTTTTCAGACGATATCGGCGACGTACCACCAGAATGAGAAGTGTAGTTCACTAACGACCATGCACCTGGCGTTGGGCCGGTAACCATGTCACCCTGCACAATTGTTGCAGTGGAGTGGACTGAAGGAGCAGTTAGAAGAGTTGCTGGAGGAAAAGTTTGTTAGATTAAGTGTTGCTGGTGAAGGAGAAGGACGGGAATAGGAGACTTTGTATTGACTTCCGCTAGTTGGACAAGTGTACTATCAAGAAAAAGTACCCCCTTCCGCGAATCGCTGATCTGACGAACCTGTTAGTAGTTGTGTGTGGTTCAGTACGATTGACTTTGGATCAGGACACTGTCGAATCAGAGTGGTGCAGCGGAAGCGTGTTTTAATAGTAGTAGACCAGTTTAAAATGACTATAGTATTGCAGTAGGAAGAAGCGTTATGAGATTGACTGACTACTATAGAAGAGATCTTGAAGGTTTGTCAAGAATAGCTCTACCGTTGACGCAACGTACCAGGAAGGGAGAAGCCTATATTTGAGACAGAACCTTTGAAGGGAGCTTTCGGGAGCTAAAGCAGAAATTGACGTCATCCTCAGTGTTAGTCTTACCAGACTCAAATGAATCGTTCGTCGTATATTGTGATGCATCAAAGATGGGCTTGGGTGGAGTTCTAATGCAGAAAGGGAGTGTGGTGGCTTATGCTTCAAGGCAGTTGAAGCAGTTGAAGATTCACGAGAGGAACTACCCTACCCACGATCTGGAGTTAGCGGCTGTTGTGTTTGTGTTAAAGGTGTGGAGGCATTATCTGTATGGAGCAAGGTTCGAAGTGTTCAGCGACCACAAAAGTTTGGAGTAGCTATTTAGTCAAAAGGAGCTGAACATGAGGCGAAGGTGATGACTAGAGTTTCTAAAAAGGATATATCTTTGAATTACACTATCATCCGGGTAAGGAGAATGTAGTAGCAGATGCCTTGAGCAGGAAGACTCTGCATATGTCAGCACTTACGGCTAGAGAAATTAAATTGATCGAAAAATTCAGAGACTTGAGTTTAGTTTGCAGAGTGACGCCGAGCAGCCTGAAGTTGGGTATGCTAAAGGTGACTAATAACGTACTAGAGGAAATCAAAGAGCGGCAGAGAACGGATCCAGAGTTGGTTAAGCAACAAGAACTGATCAACCAAGGCAGAGAGGTGAAGCACCTAAGAGATAAAGAGGTCATTACAGTAAAGGTGATTTGGGGAGGACCTACCAGAAAGAATGCCACGTGGGAGCCGGAGACCCGAATGAAGGAATCATATTCGAATGTTGTTCTCTCCAGGAAATTTTCGAGGGCGAAAATTCTTTAAGTGGGGGAGAATTGTAACGCCCCGATTTTTAGAATATTTAATTATTTGGAATTTTGCTAGTTTCTAATTTATTTCGCTAGGAATTTATTTGTGTTGATGTGCTTGCGTGATTATTTAATTATTATTTATCATGATTGATGATTGATTTTTCGGTTATTTAGATAAGTATGAAGAATAATAAAAATAAATAATTTAGTTATGATCAGTAAATTAATTAAGTAAAGAAAACTAGTGAAAATGAGAAGGGAGGTGCAATTTGAGTAATAATAGAAAGAGAGGTGTGAATTAGTAAATTGGAGGTGAAAATAGACTTTTAGTAGAGAAATAAGAATTAGAAAGAAAAAGAGAATATTGGTGCATTAGTAAAATGATGTAGAAAAAGTTTAATAAAAATTGGACCAAAGTGGTGTAGTAGTAACCAAGAGGGGAGTGTGAATTGGAATTCCATAGAAAAATAAAATAAAAGAAAATAAAGATTAAAAACAGAATTTTTTCTTGCCTTTGGGGAAAAGTTAACCTAGTTGATCACTATTTAAAGTAGAGAGTTACAAAAAAAATAGGATTGCCACTTTCACAAAAACATAAAATAAAAACAGAGAGAGTTCACGTGGGAATCAAAGGGAAGGAGAAATTCATCGCTAACTTTGGAATTCATTGCAAACTAGAGGTAAGGGGGTTTTAACTATTCACTCTATAACACTGAATGTAGATAGTCCTAAGGACATAACTTTTATTGTTCTTTTACTCTGCTGTTTACAAATCATTGTTGTTGTTGTTATTAAACTTCTTAGTGTTTAAAAATTCAAATTATGTGTTGTGATTGCTAAGGTTTAATTTTGTTTCCTTAACCATTCGTATGATCCAGTACTGGCGGTGTGAGTTGTTACGAAGGTGTTAGTGTATGTGTTTCCAGAAATTAATGGTGCAGTCACTGAGTTATTTTTTTGAACAAAGAAACAAAATTATAACATTGCGTTTGGGTTCGGTAACTAAAAATCGTAGTTCCTGTAATTATTGAAAGATTCTGTCTAATTTAACATTAGTTCTGGAAGGTATATGCTTGCTGGAAGTGAGTTAGGTTCGAGTAAGTGAAGCTTGGATACGAAACCGTGAGTTGAAGCCCAACCTTCATGAGAACCCAATTCTTTTTCGGTCGCCGATTTTAAAAACTAAGAATATGGATCGCTCAGAAATCCAATAACGATCAAAACGGTATAAGATTCGTCGTCTCACGTTGAGAAACGAGAGAGAACCGGTCGGGTCAAGGAACTGGGTCGCGTGACCCGTTTAGCAGAAAAACGGGTGAAGATGGAGCTGGTTGGTCCAGCTGCGACGCCCAATCGCACCTGCCGCGCGTGGGGGCGCGTGCGTGTCCTAAACGATTCCAATTTTTTTTAATTTTTTTATAGAAAAATCATAAATAATTTTCTGAGAATTTTGATACCTATTTTGTAATTTTTGGACACCTGTAGCTATTTTTAGTTAATTATCTAAGTTAAAAAGGGTAATCAAAAATAGTAAAATATCATAAAAAAATTCCAGAAATTTTATATATGGTTCTTTGAATATTTAGTAACCTGCTGGTGTTGGTCACTCTCCCTGGTTCATGAATTTGAATCTAATTAATAATTGTCATCAATTAAATCAAAATAGATTTCTAGCTAATTCGTCAAATACTTTTTAAATTAAATTACTTGAGTCGGAGCTGTTTCGGGTATGGGATAGCCGTTGTTCAGAGTAGTTAATAAATTAGTTTAATTTAAAATTGAAGTTGGGTCTATTAGGCGTCGAATTAAATTGGTTATTAATTAAATTAGTTTTCGAATTAAATCGGTGGTTAATTAAATTGGTGGTTAATTAAATTGTTGTCGAATTAACTGGTATTTAACTTATTTGGTGTTGACTAACGGTGTTATTATTAATTGATGTTAATGATGTTGATGCGAAGGTGTAGTTGAATTTATTCCCCTAATTATTTAATTAAAATTCGTATGTTTTGTCGGTGAATTATATTAATTAAATTTGAATCGAGATAGGGTTGGAGGGAGATACTAACTTCTGTTTTCGAGAGTTGTGAGTAATTAATTAAAGCCTAATTATTTTAATTGTGCCTTGTTTGGTGTTGCCTATAGTTGTGGTGTGTCGGTGTTGTTGCGGTGTTGTAATAATTATCGAATATATGTTGTTGATTGCTTGGTGTTGTTGAATTGGTGTTTGATTGAGCTTTAGGTGTTGTCTAAGTAGGACCATGCATTCATTCATGTGTCAGTCCTCGGTGGTGATAAAATCGGTGGTGATAAAATCGGTGGTGATAAATCGGTGTTGAAATGGTACCACATGCATTTAGGGAGTCTATTGGTCGCATTGCATTCTAGTTGGTTGAGTTGGAGTTTTAATTGCCTTATTGAATTGATGCGTTTGATATTTATGTTTGATTATGTGTTTCTCCGTCCCAGAGGACGATGCATTATTTATTACTTCTTTATGTTTAGCTGTTATGTTGCACTATTGAACTCAGATGTTTATGTGATGGTGTTACTCACCCCTTCTGGTTTGACCCTACGACGTAAAACTCGTAGATTTTCAGGTAAATAACCAGCTTTAGCTTCGAGTTTGGAGACGGCCTAGGAGCTGTCTATTTCCTATGTTTCAATAAAGAGTCGCTCTGAATAGGATAATGGAGGGGAACTCATTATTTAAATTTTTGCATTAATACTTTTGAGAAATTAAACTTTGTCATTTGCTTGTTGTTTTCAATTTAAATTTTTAAGACTTCTAACCGTTTCGTTTTATATTTCTATTCTCCGCTGCTTTATAAAATTTGTACGGTAAACGTTGAAGTAGAGTAACACTCTTCTAAAGATAAAAATAAATCAATTTTTGGTAAATAAAAATAAAGGAAATTAGAGGGTGTTACACTATGCGCCGGTGTGTTTTGTGCACCGTGCTTTTTGGTTAGCATAGGATTTCTAACTTGTTTTGATACTTAGACTTGGACTGTAATTATTCAGGAATACACTTTGCTTGTCGAAGCACCTTTTGGTAATGAGTTCTTTTGTATATTTGAATGTCGGCTCATTTAAAATCTTTTATGCGTAACTCTGATTGTGTACAAAAAAAAAAAAATATAGTGCCTTTTCTGGCCTTTGAAAAACGGGTTGTTACAATTGGTATCAGAGCACGGCTTTAAATCTTCAAAGGGAAAGTGTATACTTGAGTCGTTAGTCCAGAGTCGGTTAGAACATAGCTAGAGTCGTGTTAGTTCTAGTGTTTGTTCTGTGTCGGGTTTTGAGTTAGTAACCGTTGGATGAGATTTCCTGTTGAGATTCAGAAATGTTTGGATAAGGAATCTAATCAGAATGGGTATTGTGCAGAGATAGAATGCCGCAAAAAAGGGTGAATCCAGCTCCTGTAGTACCAGAGGTTGATATAAATCAGATGGCTTATGCCATGCATACGATGGCAGCGGCTGTGACTGCTCAGAGTCATGCTAAGGCGCAGAGGGATCTGGAAAAGCGCGAAAGAGAAATACTCGCTGTTGGATCTAGACTTCTTTCAAATTTCAACCACCAAACTCCTCCAAAGTTTAATGGGGAGGGAGGTCCGGAAACTGCTGATTTGTGGCTCCAATCTGTGGAGAGAATATTCGGGGCAATTCATTGTCCGGAAGGGGAAAAGGTAGTCTTAGCTACCTATCAGTTACTAGGGGGTTCTGAGTATTGGTGGAGGAACACCCGTATTATCATGGAGAATGGCCATGAGGAATTGAATTGGGAGAACTTCAAGAGGAGGTTTTTAGCCAAGTACTTTCCCGAGACTGCAAGGGAAAGGTATGGGGAGGAATTTCTGAGGTTGCGTCAGGGGGGCATGAATGTTGAAACATATGCCAAGAAGTTTGAATCACTATCCCGTTTCTTCCGCTTCTTTAGGGATGGGATAGATGAGGATTATATGTGCCGTCGTTTCCAAGATGGGCTGAGGTACGAACTGCAGGATGCGGTTGTGCCATTGGGTATCCGACAGTTCCAAGTGTTGGTGGAAAAATGTCAGGAGGTAGAGGACATGAGGAATAAGCGGGTGAACCGCCAAGGAGGGTCTAGTGCCGGAGGACCAAGTCGTACCAATGATCGTGGTTCGACTCAGAATAGTGGGAGGCAAGGGAGTAAGCCGTATAACTGTCCTCAACATAGTAAAGGACCGGGCCGATCGGTGAATCAAGTGACCCGGGGAAAATCTGATGGTGGTAAGGGGACTTGCTACAACTGTGGAGAAGCGGGGCATTTTTCGAATGAGTGCACGCAACCGAAGGGGGGAAACACTTGCTTCAATTGCAAGAAGCCGGGACACTTTGCTAGAGATTGCAGAGCCCCGAAGGCCCGGCCGTCGGCAAATGTAGCACAAGGCTCACAGGGTGCCAGACCTGTGGCAAAGGCACGTGCTTACTGTATGGGCACTGAGTTGAGTGGGCAGGCTAGCAATGCCATCCACGAGAGCTGTCACATCGCAGGTAATTCTTTAACTGCTTTGATTGACACGGGGGCAACCCACTCATTCATATCTTTGGCATGTGCAAATCGTTTGAGTTTGAATGTTTCTGTGCTTCCGTTTGATTTGAATGTTTTGACTCCTGCTAAGGATTTGGTAGTGAATACTGCATGTTTGCATTGTTTGGTAGTAATCCAGAATAGGGATTTCCTGGTCAATTTGGTGTGTCTACCGCTCTTATCTCTCGAGATCATACTCGGGATGGATTGGTTGTCTTATCATTATGTGATTCTAGACTGTGCTCGGAAATTGGTTTTCTTTCCCGAGCCAGGTGTGCGAAGGTACTTGTCTGCAAATCGACTTTCTGTGGTTATGTGTAATGGAGAGCCGGAGATAGTTTCACTTGCTAGCTTAGGAGTGACGTCGGAGATCCGAATTGAGGAAATTCGTGTGGTTCAGGATTTCCAAGATGTGTTTCCATCGGAGATTCCAGCTTTTCCTCCGTGTAGAGAGGTGGAATTCTTTATTGATCTGCAACCGGGTACGGGTCCGATTTCGGAATCAGCCTATCGGATGGCTCCAGCTGAGTTGGTGGAGTTGAAAAGTCAGATTGAGGACTTGTTAGAGAAGGGTTTCATAAGGCCTAGTGTGTCGCCTTGGGGAGCACCGGTCTTATTGGTTAAAAAGAAGGATGGTAAGTCTCGTTTATGTGTGGATTATCGGAAGCTCAATAAGGTGACTGTCAAGAACCGATATCCACTGCCGCGTATTGATGATTTGATGGATCAGTTGAGGGGAGCCTCTGTGTTTTCCAAGATTGACTTAAAATCTGGTTATCACCAGATAAGGGTCCGAGAGGAGGATATTCAGAAAACGGCGTTTAGGACGCGTTATGGGCATTATGAGTTCTTGGTGATGCCGTTTGGAGTGACGAATGCACCGGCTATCTTTATGGCTTACATGAATCGGATATTCCATTCATTTTTGGACAAGTTTGTGGTGGTGTTTATCGATGACATCCTAGTGTATTCGAAGAGTGAAGAGGAACATGTAGAGCATCTTCGTCTAGTTTTACAAGTTTTGCGGGAAAGTAAGTTGTATGCAAACCCGTCAAAGTGTGACTTTTGGTTGGAAGAGGTGAATTTCCTTGGCCATGTTATATCAAAAGAGGGAATAGCCGTGGATCCAGCCAAGATTGATACGGTACTTTCATGGAAGCAACCTCAAACAGTGACTGATGTGAGAAGTTTTGTTGGTTTGGCCGGTTATTACCGAAGGTTTATAGAAGGATTTGCTAAGATTGTGGCACCGATGACACAACTTACGCGAAAAGATCAACCTTTTGCTTGGACTGAGAAGTGTGAGTTGATTTTACAGTTGTTGAAGGAGCGATTGACGACTTCACCAGTTTTGATGTTACCACAGTCGGAGGAACCGTATGAGGTGTATTGTGATGCTTCTCATCAAGGTTTGGGTTGTGTGTTGATGCAAAACAAGAGAGCAGTGGCTTATGCGTCGAGGCAGTTGAAAGTGCATGAAAAGAATTATCCTACGCACGATTTAGAGCTTGCGGCCGTAGTTTTTGCATTGAAGATTTGGAGACATCATCTTTATGGTTGCACTTTTGTCGTGTTTAGTGACCATAAAAGTCTCAAGTACTTGTTTGATCAGAAAGAGCTTAATATGAGGCAACGGAGATGGATGGAAACTTTGAAAGACTTCGACTTTACGTTGGAATACCATCCTGGAAAGGCTAATGTGGTAGCCGATGCTTTGAGTAGGAAGAGTGTGTCGGTTTGTTCGGCACAAATGGCTAGTCAACAAGAGCTGTTGAGAGAGTTTCGTGACTTGCACCTAGAGGTAGAGTTTGCTTTAGGGAATATGAGACTGGGTATGATTACCATCTCGAACGGTTTATTGGAGGACATTGCAAATTGTCAAGATGACAAGTTTCTCATGGAGAAAAGGGCGTTGATTGTTCGAGGAACCAACCGAGATTTCAAGGTGGGATCGGACAATATCTTGAGGTGTCAAGGTAGGGTGTGTGTGCCCGAAGCTATGGACTTGAGAAACATCATTCTAGGGGAGGCACACAAGAGTAAACTTAGTATACATCCCGGAGCAACAAAGATGTATCAAGACCTGAGGCATGATTTCTGGTGGCCGGGTATGAAGAAGGATGTGGCTGAGTATGTGGCGTCGTGTCTGACTTGTCAGAAGGCGAAGATTGAGCATCAGAGACCAGCAGGGATGCTGCAGTCATTAGATATCCCCGAGTGGAAGTGGGATAGCATTTCTATGGATTTCATCACTAGTTTACCTAAGACCAGGAGGAAGCATGATTCCATTTGGGTGATAGTGGATCGTTTGACCAAGTCCGCTCATTTCCTACCGGTAAGGACTACGGATACAGCGACAAAGTTGACCGATATTTACATTGCTGAGATTGTGAGGTTACATGGGATTCCGTCTAGTATAGTGTCGGATCGAGACCCAAAGTTTACTTCACACTTTTGGAAGACTTTGCACGAGGCGTTGGGGACGAAATTGAGATTGAGTTCCGCCTATCATCCTCAGACAGATGGGCAGACCGAGAGAACAAATCAATCTTTGGAAGATTTGTTGAGAGTATGTGTATTGGATGATCGTGGAAGTTGGGATGATGTATTACCGTTGATAGAATTCACATACAACAACAGTTTCCACGCGAGTATTGGAATGGCACCATACGAGGCTTTGTATGGGAGAAGATGTCAGACTCATTTGTGTTGGTACCAAGATGGGGAAAGTATGATAGTAGGACCGGAAATGGTACAACAAACGACGGACAAGGTCCGAAAGATAAGGGCAATGATGAAAGTTGCTCAAGATCGTCAAAAGAGTTATGCGGATAGGCGTCGGAGGCCTTTAGAGTTTGAGGAGGGAGATCATGTATTTCTCCGAGTTACTCCAACAACTGGCGTTGGAAGGGCATTGAAAGCGAAGAAGTTGACTCCAAAGTTTATAGGGCCTTATCAGATTTTGGAACGGATTGGGAAGGTAGCATACCGGATCGCGTTGCCACCGGTACTATCTTTGATTCATGAGGTGTTCCATGTGTCGCAATTGCGGAAATATACACCGGATCCGTCACATGTGATCACACCGGATGACATCCAGTTGAGGGATAATTTGTCCTTTGAAGTTCCGCCGATCAAGATTGCGGATAGGAAGATGAAGCGTCTGAGAACGAAAGAGATACCTTTGGTGAAAGTAATATAGAACGAAACTACAGGAGATACCACCTGGGAGCTCGAGAGTAAGATGAAAGAATTATACCCCAGTTTGTTCGACGATGTCTAAGTTTCGAGGACGAAACTTCTTTTAGGGGGGTAGTATTGTAAGACCCAAGATTTCATTGTATAGTTGGTTTAAGGAACATTAGGGTTTCGATGTGTTCATGTGGTGAAACATCGTGTAATTATTAGGTTTTGCTGTAATTGAGTCTGTTTTGGGCTCGTGCGCTGTAAAGGCACAGACTTTTGTCTTGTGATCCTGTTTCTTGTATAAGAAGGTTGCTGTATATTCAGTTTAACGAGTTTTGGATTATTCTTGTTTTTGGAAAAACGAGTAGGATTTTACCCGCGGATGGAAAATCTTACTGCGTCTGTTTTAAGTGAGGTTTCGGATGGAAGTTTTATATATCTGCGCGAGTTAGGATATATCCTAAGATTAATTTTCTAAGGTATGGAAGAAAATTACAGTCGCGGAAAAAGATTCGGCGATAAGTTTTGGAAATGTTAAACGTTAGACGTTCTTTCCGTAGGTTTTATGTTTTTGTGATTTACGTTCGTCGCGACGCGCGAGAGCTGGTTACGTGACTTGTTAGGGATGAGTTGATGATATCTTGTGATTTCTCATCAAGCAAATTGATCCAATGGCTAGGGTTTAAGCTTGGACTTTTGACTTTGATCCAATGGTGGTTTGGCTATCAAGAGCTTTGTAATAGTAAGGAGGTTCATGACTTTGGTCACTTAGAAAAACATCACATATTCACTCCATTCTTTCTCTCTTTCACGTGAAACTCCATTGCTCACTTCTAACCTTCACAAATTTTCCATTCTTCACCATTTCACTCCATTTCAAGCTTGGAAGCTTTGAGGGTTTTTGTAGAGAAACACTTTCTTAAGGTAACCACTCTTTTCCTTTCCTTTTTGTTGGTTCAAACTCTTAGGGTTATGAGTTTTAGATTATGTTCATGAGATGGAAAGGTTAGGAATTGATTCTTGTTCCATGAATGTTGTTCATGAGGGTTAGTAAGCATGTGTAGGCTTTGTTATGTTTGTTTTCCATGAGTTGGTGAAAAATCTCATGAGAAAAGTTAGGGTTTTGAGTTGGTTATGTATTGATCAATAACATGAGGTTAAGTTGTAAGGTTTTGAAAAGAAAAGTTGTCTTTGAACCTTTGGACAAAAGGGAAATGCGTTGTATGGTTTTGTTTTAGAAAATCCGATGAAAAATATTTTGTGGTTTATGAAAATATTTCCTAAGTGTTTTTGGGTAGTGTTTTGGGGTCAAAGTGGTTTAAAACTCTTGTGACATGTGGTGTCGCTTTTTACCTTGAAACATGTTTGAAAAGGATTACCGGACGGTTAAGGCCCGTAATAAAACTTGTGCTTGGATTTGGTTTTGATTTTGGAAATGAAAACCAAATAACTTGCACTCGAAGCAACCAACATGCTTTCGGAAATGTAATGCTTTGTTGTGAAAACGGTTGTTGGGAACCAATCCTATGCGTATGTCGTGTGTTGCGTGAAAAGTTGTTTTGGGTGAAAATTGAGTAAACCAAGTTTTGCTGTTGCTGTCATGAAGAAAACCAGTTATGTCCTGGTGTGGTCGCCCAGCGACCAGATGGTAGCTCAGCGACCAGTTGGTCGCCAGCCTTCGCCCTGGGCGTGGAAGTTCTGACTTGCCATCGCCAGATGGTCGCCCAGCGACCTCTAGCGACCCCTGGGACCTAAAATTTTGGATTCTGATGTCCTAACTTGGTTTTTAACTTTCTAATCCCTTTTTATTAATTTTTGGAAGTGGTTGGGATTGGAAACGAGTTTTTCGGGTACTCGGAAAGTACGTAACTTATAACGCAAGAAAACGGCCATTTTGCATTTCAAATTATTTAAGACTTTGGCCTTTTGTTTTGAGTCCTAAAAATAGTACAAATAACTCATGGTGGTTGATCAATACGGTAGATTTTGGTATGATATCCGATAAAGCGGATTTTTCCTTAGAAAACCTTTGGTTTTTGGGGTTTTAGAGTCCAGTTCATTAAGGATTGATTGGATGTGGTTTTGATTGAATATTTTGCTTGTTTTAGGAAGCGAGTAAGTGTTGTGTGATCGTGAGATAGTTGAGTGCTTGACGAGGTAAGGGCTCCACTTTATTTCTGTCTTTAAAACGGTTACGACATGCTTTGTTTTGCTGTGTATGCAATTGTTGTGTGTTTTGGCATGTTGGTACTTATGTATTCTCGTTGATGAGAACGTGGTTATAAATATGTGTGCAATTTACATATGATTGAGAAAATGTATGTATGTTGTGATGCTTTGTACATAGGCTTTAAGCTATGTGATTGTTTGCATGAGCATATATGAATGCGTGCGTCAGATAGGACTACGCGAGGATTTTGTCTTGTGTGACTATCCCGTATATGCCGAAGAGAATATATGCCATGCATTTCATAGTTGCGTGCCTAGGTGTATGTCTTGTGTGACTTGCCTTCGTACCGGGCGTTTGTCTGTGCGACTTCGCCAAATCCTACTGGATTTTATCGAGTTGGTGGTTGTCTTGTGTGACTCACCCGGTGTTATCCCACCGTGATTGTTTTGGTATTGTCTTGTGTGACTCTACCTGGTGTTATCCCACCAATAGTAGGAGGTGTTATCCCACCAGAGACCTACGCCTTCTATAGAGAGGTTGAATTCCGGAATTAAATTCATGCATGTGGCAGCCAGTGATTGGTGTCACGATCATGTAGAGTCTGCATTGGTAGGCTATGTGTGCATTATATATATAAGCCCGTTGGTGGGAATTGCTTTTGTGTTAAAGAGCTTTCTCTTGTGTATGTGGAATTATTGTTATGTGTACAATCTTTCGCACCGGTTATATATATATATATACTTTTATTTTGTGGTGACCCTTTCTTTCATTTGCGGGCTCATCCCACCCAGATGATGGGTTAGGTCGTGGTGACGACGGTGGCTGTTCCAGGCCCCAGTGAGCGGTTGGAGTTTTAGCTTAGAGTAGTTAGACTATGCGCCGGTGTGTTTTGTGCACCGTGCTTTTTGGTTAGCATAGGATTTCTAACTTGTTTTGATACTTAGACTTGGACTGTAATTATTCAGGAATACACTTTGCTTGTCGAAGCACCTTTTGGTAATGAGTTCTTTTGTATATTTGAATGCCGGCTCATTTAAAATCTTTTATGCGTAACTCTGATTGTGTACAAAAAAAAAAAAAATATATAGTGCCTTTTCTGGCCTTTGAAAAACGGGTTGTTACAGCCCATATCCTAATCATATGAGGTGTCGTAAAAGTATTTGTATATGTCGTTAATTATGAAGATTAGTGGCACACTCAAGAGAATACACAAACACGCTATTAAAATATTCCATGAGTTTTTATGTAGTCATTGTGATGAACTCAATAATTTAATTTTCTTTTAGTTTTTAAAATTTCACGGATTATTGTTGATTTTGTATTTTAAGACAATGCAATTGAAATGAAAGTATCAAAGGATACTCTCTATATTTTGTCATGATATTAATTATCCAAATGCCACTAGGCTATTTGACAAAAAAAATGTTATTATTTATCTAACAATCACTACACAAAGAATATGATATTATATCCCCCCTTTTCTAGTAGATGACTTTTTAAATATACACTGCTAGAAAAAATAAAATTACAGAGGGCATGAATCCATCACTAAATCAGTAAATTTTCCTCACAGACAACTTTAGTGACGGATTTAACGACGAACAAAAATTCGTATCTAAATGAAGGGTCACAAAGTATTAGTGAGTAAATTGAGGTTTTATCACAAATTGCGACAGAAATTATTGTCACTACACTAATAATTTTGCCGTTAATAATGGGGCATACAAAGGCTTTGTTTGACAAAACTAGCGGATGACTGATAAGTTAGCTTATGGCTGATAGCTTATAGCTTATGGCTGATGACTTATAGCTGATAAGCTAATTAAAGTGTTTGGTAAAATTAGCGGTTCAATCATAGATAAATATGAAATGACATAAAAGGGCATTCATAATTAATAATAAATTTTTTATTTAAAATATTTACAATTTAGTAATTTAATTTTTTAATTTAATATATCTTTTATATTTTACTTTAAAATTATTTTCATTTCAATTTTTATATTTTATAAAAAAAATTGAACGAAACAATAATAAATTGATTCAAGTGGTAATTACTTAATATTTAAAATACTTCAAATTTAGTGATTTAAATTTATAATTTAATTTATCTTTTATATTATTATTATAATATTAAATTAAATTTTAATCTTTTTTTATAGAAGTTAAATTTTATTCTTTGAAATTTCATTTTAAATATATCTTCATTTCAATTTTTATACTTTATTAAAAAGATTAAACATAATGTACAAAAAAAAAGATTAAACATATTAAAGAGGTGATAATAGGTACAGGCTATGTAACGTTGTACCAAAAACTAGGTACATCAACGTTTAATAAAAAATTCAAGAACGTAAAAAAAATAATTGGTATACAATGCAGTAAAAGAAAAATAGATATGTGCAAATGCAACAACGTAAAAAAAAGTAGGCACAACATACCCATTTTGCTTTAAATTATACTATTTGCCTATAAAAAATTATAGTAAAGGATAAAAATGGAGTTAAGATAAAATCATAAGGGTAAAATGGGAAGAAAAAATGATAAGCTATAAGCTCATAAGCTACTTGAATTAGCTTATGAAAAATAAGTTATAAGTCAGTAAAATAAGTTATAAGCTCTTTCTGTAAAACTGTTACCAAACGGGTCTTTTAGCTTATAAGCTATAAGTCAGTGTTTATCAAACAGACCCAAATTACATGGAAGTTTAAATTTCCATCACAAATTGTTACATGAAAAAGAAAGCGTGTTTGTTTAACTTGACTCCAAAAATCGTGAAATCAACCCAATATTCTCGCCTCCTCATACAATACAACACACTACACACAATGATTCTCACTTTTTCTTCAACTAAACAACAACTCAACACAATGGTTCTACAAGATAAGGGAAGCTTCATCTTGAACTAGATAGAATTGACACAACAATGGTTCATCGATGTTTTGGCATGGACATAGTTTGGTCTATGTCAAGAAAGATTTCTTCAACCTGTATTTGGAGAAGAAGACAATTGCATAAATGTGTTTCTATTTTCTTTGAATTGTGATACAACACTCAAGACATGAAGAAGCAGTTATAGAATGTGTTCAATTTTTTTTAATATGTATTAATTTTAAAGGGAAATGCTTGTTTGTAAGAAATTAACAAGCAAGAAAGAGAAGAATAAATCATGGCCTTACAATTTCATAACCAACCTCCCCATGATTTCCTCTAAACTTCCTAATTTATAGCAATTTTAATTTTTTTAAAACAATACAGTACAATTCTTCTCTTTCTTGTGTTTTTTCTCCCGTAACATATATCACTACTCAATTTTAAAATAATAATATGATGTGTCACAATTGTGGATTTTGATTTGTTGAGTGTGTAAAGTTCTTTTTGTATCTATTCCCTTTACTTTTCCATTGAGTTGGCAGTTAACATGTATTGATGAGGATGGATCCTCTAAAAAAAATCTCATTTTTTTTTTCAAGTTTTACATCTTAACCATTAACTATTTTTTTTTTTCAAATCCCAATTCTATTCTTCATTTATATCGATATTATCAATTGAGATATAACTTATGAACAAGATAGATTTAATAGGTGTCTACGTAAAACTCTGATTCTCATTTGTGTCTGCACATAATCAATTTTCATTTGCTTTTGTAAACCATATAATGAAAAGTTTGTTCCCACTTCATGAAATAGATCTTTAAATAAAACAATGTAAATCACTAGTCACTGCTTTGTAAATAAAATCATCTCCAAATCAACTCACTGGAGCAAAATGTTTAGAAACCAACACAATAAAAAAGGAAATGGTCATCGAAGATGAATTCTTCCCTTCAGAGCAACGTGATTAAGTGTCGATGGCCGTGATCATAAGAGATGTTCCTGATGACTATGCACTACAAGTGATACTGTTGTTGCCGGAGTTAAAACAAACTGTTAAAAAATAATTTCCAGCCACCGAAGAGATTACTGGGTTGAGTCGCGGGTGAATACGCTTTCTTTAAGACGTTTCGCGGCACTGCCCAAAATTGTGCATAGCAGACTATCAACCGCGAAGTCCCCAGGATAAAACAGCTCAGTTCTACTGATACCGATAACTATGCACTGTAGATATCGGACAAGAATTACACCCTCAAATATGCTACAAAAAACCAGTGCGCTATGGTTTTAAGTCCATTCTAATATGATACTTTGATCAATCAAATATGGCGCGTTGACCATTCTTATATGGCACATAAGACCATTTTTACATCATAGGGATTATGGTACTATGACCATTCTTAATTTAAAGGAACTAGTGATACATTGATCACTCTTAAAATAAATTAATATTAATACTAATAATAAACTATTAGTATCACAAAACACCTAGAATAAATATCAACATTCTCTAAACAATTAGATATAAAACCGAATGGAAATCTTTCTTAATTTAAGAAATATACAAATAAGTTTATATTTCATTCTCAATGAACTATGTCATACTTATATACTTATACACATGTAGACACATAACACGTGATTTATATATCAAGATTATACTTGTGAAAGATTGGTTTTGTGTGCTAATAAAACATGATGCTGAAGCAGATACACACAAGTAAGTATGTAGACCGATTGAATAAAATTAACCTACCAACTAGAACCAAATCAAAGATTGAATACCCTTCAACTAATGACAGGGGCTGTAATTGCAAAGCATGTGTGAACATATTATAAATAAAAATTAACATACCGAAGCAATGTTATGAGGTCTCACTAATTCTCAGCATGCTCTCTTTCTTTTCACTTGGTTCCTTAAATAAAAACTTAGCAAAAACTACGTGCTTACTGCTCCTTGTGAGACGAGCCTTTAGTTTGCAAATATTGGAATCAAGCTTGACATCACAACTTGATAATTGATACCGCATCAATTTCTTTTCTCTGTGACGGCAGCTTATGACTATAGGTTGTTCTTATTTTTTTTCCTTTCTCAAAGGACATAACACAATATTCAACAGAGGTATTTTTTCAATAACTTCCAAATCATATTGATCACTTAATAAATGGGTGAGGTGGTCGTGTAAATAGGAAAACATGCTTTGACTTGTTCTATTACTTTTCCTATTATTTAGTAACCTCAATTGACTTCCCATAACAAAAAAAAGTGCTAATAAAATATAAAGTCTACTATCCGATGTGGAACTTAATATTTATTTTTCCAAAATACATACTAGTATATTACACACACTAATATGCTCTAGTACCCGATGTGGGACTCGATGATTTTATTTTCAATTCACACATAAATGTGCTCTATGTTCCAACAATCCCCCACTTGAATTTAAAAGAAAATTCTGATGTAACGTCAAACGTTTCTATAAGATTGTGCATAAGCAAAGGTGACGCTTGTCTTGAACCTTTACATAGCAAGTAAGAGTCCGATTTAACAAGAGTGACGCTTGTCTTGAACTCTATCTCAGATTTTTCTCAAACATGCACACAACCTTTCTTAGGTGTATCTTAAAAGCTCGTGCTTTAATGGCCCTGCACGTGTATCCCAGTTTCATGAACGCTCTAGGAATTCGCCTCAAAACTCCATAGGAACCGGCCCCAGTTCCACATTCATATAGGCGAGTCTATCATGAGTACTCCTGAAGCTTGGTACTCCACTTATAGATCCCATTAAGAGTTTCTATTACCTCATCCTTTCACTTCTGCTTCAGGATTCATGCTTCTTAACTTGCATGATCATTAACTATCACCCACAACTTGTTGTTTACCCATTGAAACCTAATTCTGGGGATCTCCAGTCTTTTAGGTTGGGTTACCATCATGAGCAACTCATAGGCATTGTAGTCCCATCTTCTTGGATGTATTATGGACTTCCTTTTTAGCTATTCCTTTCGTCAAAGGATCTGCTAAATTTTCATCAGTGTGTACGTGACCCATTCTTACAGCTCATTTAGAGAATAACTCTTTCACTATGCTGTGGTTTCTTCTTATTTGACGTCTCTTACCGTTATCATAACGATTCTCAATTTATGCAATAGCCGCGGTACTATCGCAATGGATCAACACATCTGTTATATATTATTCCATAAAGGAATCTCAGCTAGCAAGTATTTTAACAATCTTGCTTCTTAATTATCATTTCAGACTCTATATATAGTGGACTTATCCAATATAGTATGTTTCTTTTGATTTCCAAGATATAGTTCCTCTGGCTATAATAAATGTATAGCCACTACTTGATTTGGAATCATCTGATAATGTATTTCAATCTACATTATTGTATCCTTTTAGTACAACAGGAAGTCTATGATAATTTTATATGAGATTCATAGTCCTTTTAAGGTATCTCATGACTCTCTCAATAGCATATCAATGCTCATTAACAGGTTTACTAGTAAACCTTAGTAAACCTGAACAATCATCCCTCGACATACACAATGTCGGGTCTAGTACAATCAGTGACATTCTGAATGCCAATAATATTTTCATATTCAGATTGTCTTACACTTTGATCAGTGTTCTTCCATAGTTTTTACAGTTGGATAATATAGTATGCAAACAGGTTTGCAGTCAATAAATATATTTCTTTAAAACTTTCTCATCATAGTGAGATTGATTTAAGGAAACTTGCAATCATGTATTAGTAATCTTAATTCTCAAGATGACATTTACTTCTTCGAAGTCTTTCATATCAGAGTTGTTGAACAACAATGATTTCACTTGATTCACAACATGAATGTTTGCTCTATACATGAGTAAATCATTTACATAGAGACATGATAGTGCAAATGTTATTTTCCAATTTATAGTAAATACATTTGTCACTTTCATTCACTTTAAACTCATTTGACATAATCATATTGTCAAATTTTGCATGCCCATTTTTATGGCTTGTTTAAGACTATACAAAGTCTTATCTACCTTATAGACTTTAGTTTTCTTTCCCATGAGTTACAAAATCTTCATGTTGTTCAATATAAATTTCTTCTTCAAAATCACCATTTAAAAAATAATTTTGACATCCATTTAGTCTACTATCAAGTTATAAATAACATCAAGAGCTTTTAGTACCACTATGGATGTTATTCTTGTAACAAGAAAGGTGTTGAAGAAATCTATATTTTTATTTATCTAAAACCCTTGGCTATAAGGCAAGCCTTGTATTTGTCAAAAGTTCCACCAGGTTTTAGTTTCCTTTTTTTTTAAAAAAAAATAGTTACAACTCATTAGCTTGCAATCAAGAGACAAGTCTATCATCGATGTCAGGTTTTACTAGACTCTAGAGAATCTATCTTATCTTTTATGGCCTCTTGCCATAAATCAACATATTCAAGAAAGACAATGCTTCTTGAAGGCTAGTTAGATTCTCTTCTAATGTATAAACCATGTAATTAAATTTATACACTTTTTTAGCAACATTTGCTATCTTACCTCTTCGAGGTCCTGTAACATCTTGTTCGATGTTCTCATCGCTGCTTCTGATCGCTAGTATGTGATCAGTTTACAAAGCCCCCACTAGTGCCCCCACTATTTCTCAATTTAAAGAGAAATTCATTTTCATAGAAATCAACATCTTTTTTATTCTATGATCATTTTAGCATTTAGACATATAACCTATGAACTTGTTGTTAATTGTGTATCAAATGATTACACATTCATAGGCTCTACTAGTGAGTTTAGCTCTCTTGGAGTCTGAAATCTGAACATAGGTCAGATTACTCCAAGTTCAAAAATAAGACAAGTTAAATTGTCTTTTCTTCAAAATCTCATATGTAGAAATTTTGTTCTTGTACTTAGGCACTCTATTCAGGACAAAACAATCAATTTATTAAATTTCCCCCCACTAATGAGATGCAATGCCGAAATTAATTAATCATGACGGAAACAACTAGCTCAATAAAGGTTCTATAATTTTTTCTTTACCGTTCATCTCAAAAGAGTAAGGTGCGGTTGTTTCATGAATAATTTCATTCTCATTCCAAATTTGGGAATCATATTTTGTGCCTTTATCAAAATTCTTTGATATTCTTATTGAATAGATTTTCAATTTCAATTACAAAAATTTGAACAAGTCAACCACATTACGTTATTTTTCATATAATATATGAAAGATAATCTGAACAGTCATCAACAAAGGTGATGAAGTTTCATTTTTTTTGTTTTTAGTGTTATTGTTCGAGACAACAAGCACTTCAATTTTTGATATAGCTTTCTAGCTTCTATTTCAATGTGAAGACATGTTATTAGACTTTTGAGTGAATATTGTTTAACCTTTTTTCCTTTTTTCAGTTTGTTCATATGTTTCATGTAAGACCCAAGATTTTACTCTGCGGTTTTCCTAAGGAACTTTAGCGACGGCTAAGTTTTAGGGTTTTTAGTAGAACGGTTTTGTGTATATCGTCGTAAAAATGAGATTTTTGCTGAAACGAAGCCTGTTCTATGCTCGAGCGCTGGAAAGGCACAGACTTTCGGGTCGTAGTCCTCTTGTAACTATGAGGAGATTTCTGTGAAGCCAGAAAATACGAGTTTTGGATTATTCTTGTTTTTGGAAAAACGAGTAGGATTTTTACCCGCTGATGGAAAATCTTACTGCGTCTGTTTTAAGTGAGGTTTCGGATGGGAGTTTTATATATCTGCGTGAGTTAGGATATGTCCTGAGATTAATTTTCTAAGGTATGGAAGAAAATTACAGTCGCGGAAAAAGATTTAGCGATAATATTTGGAAACGGTTTACGACGGACGTTTATTTGGTAGATTTTATATTTTTGTGATTTCCGTCCGTTAGCGAGGCGCGACTCGTCTGTGAGGCGTAAGTTTCTCATGAGAAAGAAAATATCTGGTGAGGATAAGCTTGGAATTGATCCAATGGCTAGGATTAAGTCTTGAAACCTTTTTACTATTTGATCCAATGGTGGATATGCAACAAGACCATATGTCTTAAGGATGACTTTAGTCACTAAGTGGACTTAAGAATAAAATCACAAACACTCCCTTCCACTCTCCTTGGCCGTGACCTTCATCCACCCTTTTCCACCATTGTTGATTTTGCATTTCTTCACCAAATCCACTCATTCTTTGTCTTGTTGGATCTTAGAATTTGCAAGGAATCATCTTCTCTAAGGTAACTAGACTTCTTTCATCTCTTAGTTGGACAAACTCTTGGAGTTTGATAGGTTTTGGTTTATGATTCATGAGATGAAAATTCTTAGAACTTGTTTATAGTTGATTTTTGTTCTATGAAAGTTGTTCATGAGTGAATATCTAGGATGTTTAGGCTTAGATGTTTTGATTTCCATGGCTAGATGAGATTTTTGGATTAGGGTTTTGGAGAAAATTGTAATTGATCAAGAACATGGAAAATTGTTTTAGCTTAGTTAGACTATGCGCCGGTGTGGGTTGTACACCGTGCTTTTTGGGTTCGGGCATAGGATTCTAACTTGTTTTTGTTGTAAGTATTTGAATACTTAGACTTGGATTGTAATTATTCAGGAATACATTTTGCTTGTCGAAGCACCTTATGGTAATGAGTTCTTTTGTATATTTGAATGCCGGCTCATTGAAAAATATTCTATGCGCACTCTGAGTGTTAGTTGAAAAGAAAAAAAAAATATTGACTTTTCTGGCCCTGGAAAAACGGGCTGTTACAATTGGTATCAGAGCACGGCTTTAAATCTTCAAAGGGAAAGTGTATACTTGAGTCGTTAGTCCAGAGTCGGTTAGAACATAGCTAGAGTAGTGACAGTTCTAGTGTCTGTTCTGTGTCGGGTTTTGAGTTTGTAGCCGTGGTATGAGATATTCTGTTAGGATTCAGAATTGTTTGATTAAGGATCTAATCAAAAGGAATTGGTATGTGTAGGAAAGAAAGAATGCCTCAGAGAAGTAGATGGTATAGTTTGGCAAGTGTCAAGACTACGAGGAGTTGTAATCACCAACCGGAGGTTGGGATGGTATTATTTAAGTCGTGTTTGGAAAGAGATTCGTATGTGAGTAGACGGTTCGGCGTATTCACTGAGTTGCGGACTTATGGATATTGGTAGAGCGGAAAATTCTTCTATAGAGAAGACAACTTGTTCGGAATGTAATGGTTTTGGTGGTACCTGCCGTGGTGGCATTGTATTACTGTTGAATGATGTTCAACGGATGTTTCATGAGTGGAATCATGAGAGCTTGAACGATGTGTTTTGAGTGTTGTGTCTTACGACTTCGACCTTGTATTCGTAAGAGATCGAGGGAAACATTAAGAAAAACCTCGAAAGATTTGTGGAACCCTTGTGACCCGGAGGACATTGAGCATAAGCGGAATGAAGTATCACTTAAGTTGGGTAAAGATGGTCTAAACCACCATCATGATTGTCGACTGTCTATGACAAATTGAGGGACTGGCCGTCCTTAATTTATTGTTGATGGTAGACGGGAATCGTGTTGATTGGAATTGACTAGTTTTTGCTAGCTTTGGTGGTGCACAGAGAACTTCAGTGTTTCTTTTTGGAGGGTAGCTAGTAACTGCTTCGCGTGAACCTAGGGAAATTGGCTATGTCGCGGAGGCGAAAGAGGTGACTTTGGAAATTTTTGTTTGTGGGCACGAGGATCTTTGGGAACTAGAGGTTGTGAACCTCTGTTGTGAGGTTAATTTTGAGTGGTGAACTCGTTGAGAGTTGCGGTTGGTGCACGGTTGTGCCAGTGTGTTGGTGAGAGTATCTGTGTGACTTCACCTGGTGTTAGCATCTTTGTGGCTACACCTAATCCTGTGGGATTTTATTGTGTTGGTGTTAGTAATGAGTCGTTGAGTTGTTACTCTTATTTTTAGTTTCGAGGACGAAACTTCTTTTTGGAGGGTAGTAATGTAAGACCCAAGATTTTACAGTGCGGTTTTCCTAAGGAACTTTAGCGACGGCTAAGTTTTAGGGTTTTTAGTAGAACGGTTTTGTGTGTATCGTCGTAAAAATGAGATTTTTGCTGAAACGGAGCCTGTTCTATGCTCGAGCGCTGGAAAGGCACAGACTTTCGGGTCGTAGTCCTCTTGTAACTATGAGGAGATTTCTGTGAAGCCAGAAAATACGAGTTTTGGATTATTCTTGATTTTGGAAAAACGAGTAGGATTTTTACTCGCTGATGGAAAATCTTACTGCGTCTGTTTTAAGTGAGGTTTCGGATGGGAGTTTTATATATCTGCGTGAGTTAGGATATGTCCTGAGATTAATTTTCTAAGGTATGGAAGAAAATTACAGTCGCGGAAAAAGATTTAGCGATAATATTTGGAAACGGTTTACGACGGACGTTTATTTGGTAGATTTTATATTTTTGTGATTTCCGTCTGTTAGCGAGGCGCGACTCGTCTGTGAGGCGTAAGTTTCTCATGAGAAAGAAAATATCTGGTGAGGATAAGCTTGGAATTGATCCAATGGCTAGGATTAAGTCTTGAAACCTTTTTACTATTTGATCCAATGGTGGATATGCAACAAGACCATATGTCTTAAGGATGACTTTAGTCACTAAGTGGACTTAAGAATAAAATCACAAACACTCCCTTCCACTCTCCTTGGCCGTGACCTTCATCCACTCTTTTCCACCATTGTTGATTTTGCATTTCTTCACCAAATCCACTCATTCTTGTCTTGTTGGATCTTAGAATTTGCAAGGAATCATCTCCTCTAAGGTAACTAGACTTCTTTCATCTCTTAGTTGGACAAACTCTTGGAGTTTGATAGGTTTTGGTTTATGATTCATGAGATGAAAATTCTTAGAACTTGTTTATAGTTGATTTTTGTTCTATGAAAGTTGTTCATGAGTGAATATCTAGGATGTTTAGGCTTAGATGTTTTGATTTCCATGGCTAGATGAGATTTTTGGATTAGGGTTTTGGAGAAAATTGTAATTGATCAAGAACATGGAAAATTGTTTTAGCTTAGTTAGACTATGCGCCGGTGTGGGTTGTACACCGTGCTTTTTGGGTTCGGGCATAGGATTCTAACTTGTTTTTGTTGTAAGTATTTGAATACTTAGACTTGGATTGTAATTATTCAGGAATACACTTTGCTTGTCGAAGCACCATATGGTAATGAGTTCTTTTGTATATTTGAATGTCGGCTCATTGAAAAATATTCTATGCGCACTCTGAGTGTTAGTTGAAAAGAAAAAAAAAATATTGACTTTTCTGGCCCTGGAAAAACGGGCTGTTACATTTCAAGTGAACTGGAATACTCTACTTCAAATATTAGCAACTCTTATTGTTGTTATAAATATATAATCTTTTGTTGCCAATGTTTGAAATAATTCTCTTCAAACAAAAATGGTTTGTCATAGTCAGCCACATCATAACCTGAGCCAGTAATTTCTTCGATAGTCATGGCAGAAATGAAACGTCTTAAAATTGTTGTTGCCGGAGTTAAAACAAACTGTTAAAAAATAATTTCCAGCCACCGAAGAGATTACTGGGTTGAGTCGCGGGTGAATACGCTTTCTTTAAGACGTTTCGCGGCACTGCCCAAAATTGTGCATAGCAGACTATCAACCGCGAAGTCCCCAGGATAAAACAGCTCAGTTCTACTGATACCGATAACTATGCACTGTAGATATCGGACAAGAATTACACCCTCAAATATGCTACAAAAAACCAGTGCGCTATGGTTTTAAGTCCATTCTAATATGATACTTTGATCAATCAAATATGGCGCGTTGACCATTCTTATATGGCACATAAGACCATTTTTACATCATAGGGATTATGGTACTATGACCATTCTTAATTTAAAGGAACTAGTGATACATTGATCACTCTTAAAATAAATTAATATTAATACTAATAATAAACTATTAGTATCACAAAACACCTAGAATAAATATCAACATTCTCTAAACAATTAGATATAAAACCGAATGGAAATCTTTCTTAATTTAAGAAATATACAAATAAGTTTATATTTCATTCTCAATGAACTATGTCATACTTATATACTTATACACATGTAGACACATAACACGTGATTTATATATCAAGATTATACTTGTGAAAGATTGGTTTTGTGTGCTAATAAAACATGATGCTGAAGCAGATACACACAAGTAAGTATGTAGACCGATTGAATAAAATTAACCTACCAACTAGAACCAAATCAAAGATTGAATACCCTTCAACTAATGACAGGGGCTGTAATTGCAAAGCATGTGTGAACATATTATAAATAAAAATTAACATACCGAAGCAATGTTATGAGGTCTCACTAATTCTCAGCATGCTCTCTTTCTTTTCACTTGGTTCCTTAAATAAAAACTTAGCAAAAACTACGTGCTTACTGCTCCTTGTGAGACGAGCCTTTAGTTTGCAAATATTGGAATCAAGCTTGACATCACAACTTGATAATTGATACCGCATCAATTTCTTTTCTCTGTGACGGCAGCTTATGACTATAGGTTGTTCTTATTTTTTTTCCTTTCTCAAAGGACATAACACAATATTCAACAGAGGTATTTTTTCAATAACTTCCAAATCATATTGATCACTTAATAAATGGGTGAGGTGGTCGTGTAAATAGGAAAACATGCTTTGACTTGTTCTATTACTTTTCCTATTATTTAGTAACCTCAATTGACTTCCCATAACAAAAAAAAGTGCTAATAAAATATAAAGTCTACTATCCGATGTGGAACTTAATATTTATTTTTCCAAAATACATACTAGTATATTACACACACTAATATGCTCTAGTACCCGATGTGGGACTCGATGATTTTATTTTCAATTCACACATAAATGTGCTCTATGTTCCAACAATCCCCCACTTGAATTTAAAAGAAAATTCTGATGTAACGTCAAACGTTTCTATAAGATTGTGCATAAGCAAATGTGACGCTTGTCTTGAACCTTTACATAGCAAGTAAGAGTCCGATTTAACAAGAGTGACGCTTGTCTTGAACTCTATCTCAGATTTTTCTCAAACATGCACACAACCTTTCTTAGGTGTATCTTAAAAGCTCGTGCTTTAATGGCCCTGCACGTGTATCCCAGTTTCATGAACGCTCTAGGAATTCGCCTCAAAACTCCATAGGAACCGGCCCCAGTTCCACATTCATATAGGCGAGTCTATCATGAGTACTCCTGAAGCTTGGTACTCCACTTATAGATCCCATTAAGAGTTTCTATTACCTCATCCTTTCACTTCTGCTTCAGGATTCATGCTTCTTAACTTGCATGATCATTAACTATCACCCACAACTTGTTGTTTACCCATTGAAACCTAATTCTGGGGATCTCCAGTCTTTTAGGTTGGGTTACCATCATGAGCAACTCATAGGCATTGTAGTCCCATCTTCTTGGATGTATTATGGACTTCCTTTTTAGCTATTCCTTTCGTCAAAGGATCTGCTAAATTTTCATCAGTGTGTACGTGACCCATTCTTACAGCTCATTTAGAGAATAACTCTTTCACTATGCTGTGGTTTCTTCTTATTTGACGTCTCTTACCGTTATCATAACGATTCTCAATTTATGCAATAGCCGCGGTACTATCGCAATGGATCAACACATCTGTTATATATTATTCCATAAAGGAATCTCAGCTAGCAAGTATTTTAACAATCTTGCTTCTTAATTATCATTTCAGACTCTATATATAGTGGACTTATCCAATATAGTATGTTTCTTTTGATTTCCAAGATATAGTTCCTCTGGCTATAATAAATGTATAGCCACTACTTGATTTGGAATCATCTGATAATGTATTTCAATCTACATTATTGTATCCTTTTAGTACAACAGGAAGTCTATGATAATTTTATATGAGATTCATAGTCCTTTTAAGGTATCTCATGACTCTCTCAATAGCATATCAATGCTCATTAACAGGTTTACTAGTAAACCTTAGTAAACCTGAACAATCATCCCTCGACATACACAATGTCGGGTCTAGTACAATCAGTGACATTCTGAATGCCAATAATATTTTCATATTCAGATTGTCTTACACTTTGATCAGTGTTCTTCCATAGTTTTTACAGTTGGATAATATAGTATGCAAACAGGTTTGCAGTCAATAAATATATTTCTTTAAAACTTTCTCATCATAGTGAGATTGATTTAAGGAAACTTGCAATCATGTATTAGTAATCTTAATTCTCAAGATGACATTTACTTCTTCGAAGTCTTTCATATCAGAGTTGTTGAACAACAATGATTTCACTTGATTCACAACATGAATGTTTGCTCTATACATGAGTAAATCATTTACATAGAGACATGATAGTGCAAATGTTATTTTCCAATTTATAGTAAATACATTTGTCACTTTCATTCACTTTAAACTCATTTGACATAATCATATTGTCAAATTTTGCATGCCCATTTTTATGGCTTGTTTAAGACTATACAAAGTCTTATCTACCTTATAGACTTTAGTTTTCTTTCCCATGAGTTACAAAATCTTCATGTTGTTCAATATAAATTTCTTCTTCAAAATCACCATTTAAAAAATAATTTTGACATCCATTTAGTCTACTATCAAGTTATAAATAACATCAAGAGCTTTTAGTACCACTATGGATGTTATTCTTGTAACAAGAAAGGTGTTGAAGAAATCTATATTTTTATTTATCTAAAACCCTTGGCTATAAGGCAAGCCTTGTATTTGTCAAAAGTTCCACCAGGTTTTAGTTTCCTTTTTTTTTAAAAAAAAATAGTTACAACTCATTAGCTTGCAATCAAGAGACAAGTCTATCATCGATGTCAGGTTTTACTAGACTCTAGAGAATCTATCTTATCTTTTATGGCCTCTTGCCATAAATCAACATATTCAAGAAAGACAATGCTTCTTGAAGGCTAGTTAGATTCTCTTCTAATGTATAAACCATGTAATTAAATTTATACACTTTTTTAGCAACATTTGCTATCTTACCTCTTCGAGGTCCTGTAACATCTTGTTCGATGTTCTCATCGCTGCTTCTGATCGCTAGTATGTGATCAGTTTACAAAGCCCCCACTAGTGCCCCCACTATTTCTCAATTTAAAGAGAAATTCATTTTCATAGAAATCAACATCTTTTTTATTCTATGATCATTTTAGCATTTAGACATATAACCTATGAACTTGTTGTTAATTGTGTATCAAATGATTACACATTCATAGGCTCTACTAGTGAGTTTAGCTCTCTTGGAGTCTGAAATCTGAACATAGGTCAGATTACTCCAAGTTCAAAAATAAGACAAGTTAAATTGTCTTTTCTTCAAAATCTCATATGTAGAAATTTTGTTCTTGTACTTAGGCACTCTATTCAGGACAAAACAATCAATTTATTAAATTTCCCCCCACTAATGAGATGCAATGCCGAAATTAATTAATCATGACGGAAACAACTAGCTCAATAAAGGTTCTATAATTTTTTCTTTACCGTTCATCTCAAAAGAGTAAGGTGCAGTTGTTTCATGAATAATTTCATTCTCATTCCAAATTTGGGAATCATATTTTGTGCCTTTATCAAAATTCTTTGATATTCTTATTGAATAGATTTTCAATTTCAATTACAAAAATTTGAACAAGTCAACCACATTACGTTATTTTTCATATAATATATGAAAGATAATCTGAACAGTCATCAACAAAGGTGATGAAGTTTCATTTTTTTAGTTTTTAGTGTTATTGTTCGAGACAACAAGCACTTCAATTTTTGATATAGCTTTCTAGCTTCTATTTCAATGTGAAGACATGTTATTAGACTTTTGAGTGAATATTGTTTAACCTTTTTTCCTTTTTTCAGTTTGTTCATATGTTTCATGTAAGACCCAAGATTTTACTCTGCGGTTTTCCTAAGGAACTTTAGCGACGGCTAAGTTTTAGGGTTTTTAGTAGAACGGTTTTGTGTATATCGTCGTAAAAATGAGATTTTTGCTGAAACGGAGCCTGTTCTATGCTCGAGCGCTGGAAAGGCACAGACTTTCGGGTCGTAGTCCTCTTGTAACTATGAGGAGATTTCTGTGAAGCCAGAAAATACGAGTTTTGGATTATTCTTGTTTTTGGAAAAACGAGTAGGATTTTTACCCGCTGATGGAAAATCTTACTGCGTCTGTTTTAAGTGAGGTTTCGGATGGGAGTTTTATATATCTGCGTGAGTTAGGATATGTCCTGAGATTAATTTTCTAAGGTATGGAAGAAAATTACAGTCGCGGAAAAAGATTTAGCGATAATATTTGGAAACGGTTTACGACGGACGTTTATTTGGTAGATTTTATATTTTTGTGATTTCCGTCCGTTAGCGAGGCGCGACTCGTCTGTGAGGCGTAAGTTTCTCATGAGAAAGAAAATATCTGGTGAGGATAAGCTTGGAATTGATCCAATGGCTAGGATTAAGTCTTGAAACCTTTTTACTATTTGATCCAATGGTGGATATGCAACAAGACCATATGTCTTAAGGATGACTTTAGTCACTAAGTGGACTTAAGAATAAAATCACAAACACTCCCTTCCACTCTCCTTGGCCGTGACCTTCATCCACCCTTTTCCACCATTGTTGATTTTGCATTTCTTCACCAAATCCACTCATTCTTTGTCTTGTTGGATCTTAGAATTTGCAAGGAATCATCTTCTCTAAGGTAACTAGACTTCTTTCATCTCTTAGTTGGACAAACTCTTGGAGTTTGATAGGTTTTGGTTTATGATTCATGAGATGAAAATTCTTAGAACTTGTTTATAGTTGATTTTTGTTCTATGAAAGTTGTTCATGAGTGAATATCTAGGATGTTTAGGCTTAGATGTTTTGATTTCCATGGCTAGATGAGATTTTTGGATTAGGGTTTTGGAGAAAATTGTAATTGATCAAGAACATGGAAAATTGTTTTAGCTTAGTTAGACTATGCGCCGGTGTGGGTTGTACACCGTGCTTTTTGGGTTCGGGCATAGGATTCTAACTTGTTTTTGTTGTAAGTATTTGAATACTTAGACTTGGATTGTAATTATTCAGGAATACACTTTGCTTGTCGAAGCACCTTATGGTAATGAGTTCTTTTGTATATTTGAATGCCGGCTCATTGAAAAATATTCTATGCGCACTCTGAGTGTTAGTTGAAAAGAAAAAAAAATATTGACTTTTCTGGCCCTGGAAAAACGGGCTGTTACAATTGGTATCAGAGCACGGCTTTAAATCTTCAAAGGGAAAGTGTATACTTGAGTCGTTAGTCCAGAGTCGGTTAGAACATAGCTAGAGTAGTGACAGTTCTAGTGTCTGTTCTGTGTCGGGTTTTGAGTTTGTAGCCGTGGTATGAGATATTCTGTTAGGATTCAGAATTGTTTGATTAAGGATCTAATCAAAAGGAATTGGTATGTGTAGGAAAGAAAGAATGCCTCAGAGAAGTAGATGGTATAGTTTGGCAAGTGTCAAGACTACGAGGAGTTGTAATCACCAACCGGAGGTTGGGATGGTATTATTTAAGTCGTGTTTGGAAAGAGATTCGTATGTGAGTAGACGGTTCGGCGTATTCACTGAGTTGCGGACTTATGGATATTGGTAGAGCGGAAAATTCTTCTATAGAGAAGACAACTTGTTCGGAATGTAATGGTTTTGGTGGTACCTGCGTGGTGGCATTGTATTACTGTTGAATGATGTTCAACGGATGTTTCATGAGTGGAATCATGAGAGCTTGAACGATGTGTTTTGAGTGTTGTGTCTTACGACTTCGATCTTGTATTCGTAAGAGATCGAGGGAAACATTAAGAAAAACCTCGAAAGATTTGTGGAACCCTTGTGACCCGGAGGACATTGAGCATAAGCGGAATGAAGTATCACTTAAGTTGGGTAAAGATGGTCTAAACCACCATCATGATTGTCGACTGTCTATGACAAATTGAGGGACTGGCCGTCCTTAATTTATTGTTGATGGTAGACGGGAATCGTGTTGATTGGAATTGACTAGTTTTTGCTAGCTTTGGTGGTGCACAGAGAACTTCAGTGTTTCTTTTTGGAGGGTAGCTAGTAACTGCTTCGCGTGAACCTAGGGAAATTGGCTATGTCGCGGAGGCGAAAGAGGTGACTTTGGAAATTTTTGTTTGTGGGCACGAGGATCTTTGGGAACTAGAGGTTGTGAACCTCTGTTGTGAGGTTAATTTTGAGTGGTGAACTCGTTGAGAGTTGCGGTTGGTGCACGGTTGTGCCAGTGTGTTGGTGAGAGTATCTGTGTGACTTCACCTGGTGTTAGCATCTTTGTGGCTACACTTAATCCTGTGGGATTTTATTGTGTTGGTGTTAGTAATGAGTCGTTGAGTTGTTACTCTTATTTTTAGTTTCGAGGACGAAACTTCTTTTTGGAGGGTAGTAATGTAAGACCCAAGATTTTACAGTGCGGTTTTCCTAAGGAACTTTAGCGACGGCTAAGTTTTAGGGTTTTTAGTAGAACGGTTTTGTGTGTATCGTCGTAAAAATGAGATTTTTGCTGAAACGGAGCCTGTTCTATGCTCGAGCGCTGGAAAGGCACAGACTTTCGGGTCGTAGTCCTCTTGTAACTATGAGGAGATTTCTGTGAAGCCAGAAAATACGAGTTTTGGATTATTCTTGATTTTGGAAAAACGAGTAGGATTTTTACCCGCTGATGGAAAATCTTACTGCGTCTGTTTTAAGTGAGGTTTCGGATGGGAGTTTTATATATCTGCGTGAGTTAGGATATGTCCTGAGATTAATTTTCTAAGGTATGGAAGAAAATTACAGTCGCGGAAAAAGATTTAGCGATAATATTTGGAAACGGTTTACGACGGACGTTTATTTGGTAGATTTTATATTTTTGTGATTTCCGTCTGTTAGCGAGGCGCGACTCGTCTGTGAGGCGTAAGTTTCTCATGAGAAAGAAAATATCTGGTGAGGATAAGCTTGGAATTGATCCAATGGCTAGGATTAAGTCTTGAAACCTTTTTACTATTTGATCCAATGGTGGATATGCAACAAGACCATATGTCTTAAGGATGACTTTAGTCACTAAGTGGACTTAAGAATAAAATCACAAACACTCCCTTCCACTCTCTTTGGCCGTGACCTTCATCCACTCTTTTCCACCATTGTTGATTTTGCATTTCTTCACCAAATCCACTCATTCTTGTCTTGTTGGATCTTAGAATTTGCAAGGAATCATCTCCTCTAAGGTAACTAGACTTCTTTCATCTCTTAGTTGGACAAACTCTTGGAGTTTGATAGGTTTTGGTTTATGATTCATGAGATGAAAATTCTTAGAACTTGTTTATAGTTGATTTTTGTTCTATGAAAGTTGTTCATGAGTGAATATCTAGGATGTTTAGGCTTAGATGTTTTGATTTCCATGGCTAGATGAGATTTTTGGATTAGGGTTTTGGAGAAAATTGTAATTGATCAAGAACATGGAAAATTGTTTTAGCTTAGTTAGACTATGCGCCGGTGTGGGTTGTACACCGTGCTTTTTGGGTTCGGGCATAGGATTCTAACTTGTTTTTGTTGTAAGTATTTGAATACTTAGACTTGGATTGTAATTATTCAGGAATACACTTTGCTTGTCGAAGCACCATATGGTAATGAGTTCTTTTGTATATTTGAATGTCGGCTCATTGAAAAATATTCTATGCGCACTCTGAGTGTTAGTTGAAAAGAAAAAAAAAATATTGACTTTTCTGGCCCTGGAAAAACGGGCTGTTACATTTCAAGTGAACTGGAATACTCTACTTCAAATATTAGCAACTCTTATTGTTGTTATAAATATATAATCTTTTGTTGCCAATGTTTGAAATAATTCTCTTCAAACAAAAATGGTTTGTCATAGTCAGCCACATCATAACCTGAGCCAGTAATTTCTTCGATAGTCATGGCAGAAATGAAACGTCTTAAAATTGTTGTTGCCGGAGTTAAAACAAACTGTTAAAAAATAATTTCCAGCCACCGAAGAGATTACTGGGTTGAGTCGCGGGTGAATACGCTTTCTTTAAGACGTTTCGCGGCACTGCCCAAAATTGTGCATAGCAGACTATCAACCGCGAAGTCCCCAGGATAAAACAGCTCAGTTCTACTGATACCGATAACTATGCACTGTAGATATCGGACAAGAATTACACCCTCAAATATGCTACAAAAAACCAGTGCGCTATGGTTTTAAGTCCATTCTAATATGATACTTTGATCAATCAAATATGGCGCGTTGACCATTCTTATATGGCACATAAGACCATTTTTACATCATAGGGATTATGGTACTATGACCATTCTTAATTTAAAGGAACTAGTGATACATTGATCACTCTTAAAATAAATTAATATTAATACTAATAATAAACTATTAGTATCACAAAACACCTAGAATAAATATCAACATTCTCTAAACAATTAGATATAAAACCGAATGGAAATCTTTCTTAATTTAAGAAATATACAAATAAGTTTATATTTCATTCTCAATGAACTATGTCATACTTATATACTTATACACATGTAGACACATAACACGTGATTTATATATCAAGATTATACTTGTGAAAGATTGGTTTTGTGTGCTAATAAAACATGATGCTGAAGCAGATACACACAAGTAAGTATGTAGACCGATTGAATAAAATTAACCTACCAACTAGAACCAAATCAAAGATTGAATACCCTTCAACTAATGACAGGGGCTGTAATTGCAAAGCATGTGTGAACATATTATAAATAAAAATTAACATACCGAAGCAATGTTATGAGGTCTCACTAATTCTCAGCATGCTCTCTTTCTTTTCACTTGGTTCCTTAAATAAAAACTTAGCAAAAACTACGTGCTTACTGCTCCTTGTGAGACGAGCCTTTAGTTTGCAAATATTGGAATCAAGCTTGACATCACAACTTGATAATTGATACCGCATCAATTTCTTTTCTCTGTGACGGCAGCTTATGACTATAGGTTGTTCTTATTTTTTTTCCTTTCTCAAAGGACATAACACAATATTCAACAGAGGTATTTTTTCAATAACTTCCAAATCATATTGATCACTTAATAAATGGGTGAGGTGGTCGTGTAAATAGGAAAACATGCTTTGACTTGTTCTATTACTTTTCCTATTATTTAGTAACCTCAATTGACTTCCCATAACAAAAAAAAGTGCTAATAAAATATAAAGTCTACTATCCGATGTGGAACTTAATATTTATTTTTCCAAAATACATACTAGTATATTACACACACTAATATGCTCTGGTACCCGATGTGGGACTCGATGATTTTATTTTCAATTCACACATAAATGTGCTCTATGTTCCAACAGATACCTATAGAAGTAATTAATTAATCAGTCAACCCAGAGAAAACTTGTGTAGCATAACGAATTAACGATACTTCAATGTCAACAGAAATGAAATAATAAATAACACCACGGTTAAGAGATGAATGAGACCTTTCGCTTTTCTATCGATATATGATACATATCCAGTCATATGCAGCATCTGTGACAATCTATAGTTTTACTGAATGACCTCAAACCAGAATTCTGGTAGTCATGAGCCTAATATTGACCTGTAAAATAAGAAATAAACAGTTTTGAAATCAACATATGTAGTAAGTATCGGTCCAAAAGGGAAAGGGGAAATTTATCATTACTTTACCTGGAATATTATAATCTCCGAAAAGCAGAAGCGACATCTCTTCAACTGCGACTTTCTATCTTTTCAGGGCTTGGGAGTCCAGTCATTTCCTCATACTTCATTTCAAGGGCCTGTAATAATTTGACCAAAAATTATCAAAAATTGGAGTCTCATGCCGTCCGTGTAAACAAGATAGATCTTTATTTTGTCAGAATAAACCGGTGTGTGTGTGTGTGTGTGTAAAACAGGGTTTCAGAAACAAAAGGGGGAGATTAAGAGTAGACAAAGAAGAGAAGTAGGAGAACACTAAATTAGAAGCTAGAGAAGTGGATCTTATGTCATTTTAATTATATTTTTCCCTTTTGATATATGATTTATGTTTTTTTGATATTATTGAATTAATCTTTGTGTTTGCATCCCTATAAGGTACAGCTAGCCTTTAACTAGATGATTTTCCATAGATACCAGTGATGAAGAGAAAACAAAAGTCAAATAGAAGAGGGAAAAAAAACCACTTCTGTTTACGGAAAGTGTACAGAGACATTGCCAGAAAATGAACAGACGGTAGCCGGAAAATGTGCAGTCAGTTTCCAGAAAGTGTAAGCTCGGTGGTTAACATGAAGAACTTAACAGCGTCAAGTGCTCTATCAAGATTTGAGGATACTGACAGTAGAAAGTGCCAGGACATGTTTTTAAAGGGTTATTTATGGAAGTAGATTTCCCTAGATAGGAGCTAATTATACCAGGTGAAAAATCGGAGGAAGAATTTTTCTAAGGCTTTGTTTGCGAGTTTGGATGGGAGGGGAGGGAATGGTTTTGAAAAAAAGGAAGAAACAAGTGGAAGGAATAGAGAAGTTTGGAGAGTTATTTTATCTTCATAACACAAAAACCCCCCAATTTGGGGGAACTCAAAAATTGTATTGGATGGGGGTTTCGAGGGGGGTTTGGAGGGTTTATATGAATTCTTCAAATTTAATTAATGTTGTTATAATGTTCTTAAATTCATAATATATTAATCATAAGTATTTATTTGTCATTCTCTATAAAAAATACTTTCTCAAAAAATGTAAAAGATTTTTCTAATTTTCTCTCTATTTCTCTCCCTCCAAAGCCCTCCCCTTCCTTCCCCTCCAAACTCGCAAACAAAGCCTAATTGTGCATTCATTTTCCCCCAAAAGCATGCATAATTTATATACATGGAAACTACAATCAAAATAATCACAAATGCAATTTATGAGCGAGCAATTAACCCAGCACTACTTCCTAAGATACATTGAACTTGATATACTTGTTATACAATGAATCTAAGGTACTTGGAAAGTGGAGCCTAAATATGTTTTAATTCCCAGCAAAGCTTTTAACATGCACAAATAACCAAGAAAGGCAATGCTGTTAGTAGAAATGAGAAAATGAAAGTGCACGACAAAATATAATTTGATTTTCTCAAATCATGGCATCACTAAGCCTAGCTTTATTTGCTGAAATAAGTGTTTTCCTAAGTCGTCAATCGTCATGATGTATTTCTCATGTCAAGGTGAAATAATCAAGGGAAAGAATGACAAGAGTACTTTTTCTAACCTGTAACTGTCCACGACAACTATCAAGAACTTCGCCAGCCATTCTCTCAAAGAAAAGGATTCCCTGCAGATACAACCATTACATGGTATATTATATAATCACATATATAACCGATGAGTATGTTCATAAAAGAAAATGAATGTTCATAAAAAGTATAACTAACGTACCCAAAAAAATAATGTTTATATTATTCGCTAGTCAACGTAACCAAAAGGTTAGGCATCCACAATGGAGCTCTATTCATTTGGGGTAAGCACTCAATCTTTCCAAATGTAGTCAAACTCGAGATTCTGCCTAGGATCAGGAGGGGGATAAAAAATCATAACTTGAGGATCATAACAGAACTCGTAAGGATCCTACCGAAGGGAAACATTCCACTTCTATATATTCACACGCGCACACACAAGGATAAAAACTATCATACATGAAAAAGAGAAAGAAAAAAAGAGAGTAAATAACCTCTAAATCACAACATTAAACTAAGTTAATAATGCGATCCTGGTTCAAACTCACGAGTTCGACCATACCGTGCACCTCCAGCAATCCTGGCTGTACCGCAGCACGAAACCATGGCTGTGGCGTAGAATTGTACAATCCTACATGTTGGCTCACGGCCTTGACTACAGTAAGCACCTCAAAAAAATTTACTAAATGGATCCAACTAATAACTCGACATCGTTATTTCAATAAAAATTTATTAAATCATTTATTATCTTCGTGTCAAGGGAGAGGGTGCTTATACAAGCCTTTTCTTCTCTCAATAGGACTCTTATCAGTTATCCCACAATGAGAGGTATCTGATAAGTTGGACTTCTTATTGAGTAACACAATCCTCATTGGGGATGCTCTTACAATGTAAGGTTTGTTTGAGAGCATTTTTTTCTCCACTAACAAGTTTATTGAATATCAAACTAACTAACGGACTCCTAGCTCCTTTCCATTTATAGGTTTCAATCACATCCTCATTAATTCCCTCTTCACCATTGGGTGCCTAACGAAACACTTGTTATATGTAGACGACATACCAAAGGTTCATAAAAAAAATCATTTTGTACAAGAAGAAATGCTTTATTTTTAGTAAAAAAAAAAAAGGCTTTATTTTTCAAGTTGAAAAACATACCTGTAGATGGTCAAATTCATGTTGGAATATCCGTGCTGGAAGGCCAGACAAACTGACTGAAAACCATGTTCCCTTGACATCATGTGCATCAACCTTCACAGATTCTGGTCGCTACACCACAATAACGAGACTTGTTTGAGTAGGGAATGAGATAAAATAAATAAAATACATCATGAACTTTAGAACAAGCAATGTTTCTTTAGTTGGGTACAGTTTAAAATAGCAGCAAAAGAAAAAAACTTTAATTACATATGCATACAAGAAAAAACTTTGTTATAGATAGTAAACAGAATAAAGTGAAATAACAAATTTGAGGAACACGGGTGCGATTAACAAAATAAATCAAGAAAAATGAATCAGACATATTGCCATTGAACTCGTCATGATAACGACTAAACAATAGCCATGTAACAATTCATTCAAAAAGGAACTCAAATAAATTACATGAAATATTTAATGAACCTAAAAGGATGGTTATGCTAAATATTTGGTTCTTGTTGGATGCTACGTTCCATATTTCTGGTTTCATTTTTAGTAATTTCTAATTGCCAGAAAGAAGACACAGTTGCACTCACCAAAAGCCAATTGGTCGGAAGAAACACGATTGGTATTGTTAGATCCAACAGAAAATATCAAACTGAAATAAAACTGATTTGTAATGAAGATGAACTCAGATGATTAATCCTCTACGCAATATGAATTGGAACAGTAAATGACAATGGATCAAGATGAATCTCCTTGCAAAATGAAGAAAAGTAAATGATACTCCCACAACGAGAGCACCCCCTCTGACATGGAAAACCATCCCAATACTCAGCCCCCTCACTTCCTTTATAATTGCATTACCTTCTTTCTTAACCTCCAATTACAAGGTGCCACCAGTCTATTTTGTTATAATTTCCCCCTCTCCCTTCTAACCGCTCCCCTGTATACTCTCCGCACTTCGTTGCGTGCCTATCAAAGTATCCATTATCATGTAGCCTTAAAAGCTAAGTAGTCAATGGCAGATAGCGGCCGACCCCCTAAACGCTATTTATGCCACATCTTCTCCACAATTGCGCCGCCATGAACGGCACAATGGTTGCAACCCTAATCCACGCCACTTCACCATATTTCCAGCGCAAGACCGCCCCAATGCAATTGCGGCTACAATGGCCGAGATTTACTTAAGAACTTAGGATGTAAGGATTTTCTATAATGGCTGGCAAAACCTTATGAGTTGCACCTTACTTTATATATTAAGCAAAACCTAATCACTAACAACTAAGCTTGATATGCATTATAAGCTAACTAAAATTTGAATTTACATGCACCAAATGATCATTAAAGTTTTGTTTGGCAAGACAGAAAGTGTGAGTAGAGGATAGCAAAAGAAGGGACCAAGATTTTCGAAGTTCAAAAGAAGATAGGTTGGAAGATTACTATGAAAAATGAAAATATAATAGATGGGAAACAGTTCGTATTCATGCAAAGTTCAAAAGTGGCTATTTCCATAAACTAGCCTAAAAGGAAAGCTAGATTCAAAATAGTGCAGTAAAAGAAAAATGTTTCATTTTCATACCTTTACATCACCATAAATGCCGGGAAAAGATAGACAAGCCTCATTAAAGAGTGTCCGCTTCTTTGAGTATTTACTAACTTTTGGGTTTACAAGAACAATTTCTTCTCCTTCACCACGTTCACCTACTGGATTAAAAACCATAAGTTGAACATTAACTCCTACTTGGGGTGCTGAGAGACCAATGCCATCAGTTCTGTAGAAAAAGGAAGTCAAGTCAACCGATAATGTAACATACTAACATTCAGTAAATTGGAAGGACTACTTAGAAAGTACCCTAGATATGTATCATTGTTCCAAATCAACTATTTTTCTGTTATTTTAGTAAAACAGATTTACTGATTTTGCAAGATCACAACACAAGGTGAACCAATAAACTTTGTGCGTGGGACTATTCTGCAATTGAGTGGGTGTAGGTTTTACATGTTCACTTCACCCAAACTATGCTTTGTATTCCCAAAGCTATTTCTACCAACTAAATAAGGTAACCATTGGCTAATATACAATATTCAACAACTATAATGACCAACACAATGTATTATCATTTATTCATTATCAGCACAAGCTATTGTGGCAGGGACATGAGACAAAAGTACAAAAATTTTAAATATGGTTGATTTTCCTTACATAACGACCACTCTTGTTTAGTTATAAACAATTCTTGAAAATACTTACTTTTGATATTAGAATAAGGGTGCTGTGTTCAGGATAAGCAACTTAATTAAGTGTTCATTAAAATGCTGAATAAGTGCTTATGTATCCTATTTGGATAAAAACAAATTAATTACGCACTTATGATATAAGTGTTTATGTAAAAGGTATTTCTACAACAAAAGATAGAGTAAAGTTAAACTGTTTTCATAAGCTATTTTAGAAAGCTTATGGAAATAAACTGAAAAACAACATACGAACATATCATAAGTTGTTTCTATAAACTGTCTCAACCAGTCTCACAAGTGTTTATGCTCGTAGATAAAGGGTCCGTTTAGATTGACATACTTTTGAGCTTATGAAAAATAGTTTATGCAAATAAATAAGCTTTTATGTATATTATTCTAAACTTTTCAAGGTAGTTTATGAGAAAACAGCTTATAAAAATACAATTTTTGTCGGTGAAAACTTATGAATCAACATAAAAGTTTATTTATTTGCATAAACTATTTTCATAAGCTAAAAAATAAGTCAAATCCAAACGTGCCCAAAAGCTTATTTATTTGCATAAACTCAAAAATAAGTCAAACCAAATGGGCCCAAAATCAAATAAGTCAACCCAAGCATGCCCATGAGTTATATAAACTAGTATTTGAATAAACTTATCTCAAAGACTCAAACACTCTAAAAAAATGTTTATGCAAAAATATAAGCCGAAACAAATTATTAACAAAGCAATCCAAACGAAGCCTAAAAATGAAAAATTCTTACTTGTACATTACATCGAACATTTCATCGACAAGTTTCTTTAAATCATCATCAAAGGTTACTATGCGTTTATTCTTTAACCTTAATTTCGGGTCTGGATATTTCAATACTTTAAGAGGCGCCTCAAATTCAAAATCAGCAGCTTCAAAAAAAAAGAAAGAGAGATTAAGGGTTTGAGATTTTAGCAAAAACGAAAGATAAAGTGTAGTAAAGTGAAGAACCTACGAGAAGCGATATCGTTTTGTGCTGCTGTTGAAAAACCGACCTTGGTGCGGTTGGTGGAAGAGAGAGTCAGGTTGAAGGCGGAGGAGTGACGGAAACAGCGGGTTGGAATGGAAGCAAGTGCAGAACTGCGGTGATGATGGAGAAGAAGGTGACTTGGGAGGAGTGAAGCCATGACCACAGATTGATTGGTAACAAATTTCCTTTGAAATACGTTTATTTCTTAAACTTACGAAGAAATATAGCCATGTTTGTTTTAGCTTTTTTGAAAAATGGATTTTACAGTGTTATATAAAAAAATTTGTGTAAAAAAAATTTATAAAGAAATATTTTATAAAAGTTTTAAATAAAAATTTGGTTTGAATAATTATTCTTAAAATGTCATTTTAAAAATTTTATCATTTTATTGAAAAAAAATTTGGATATCAAAATTTCAAAAAAAATCACTTAATTTGAAGCTATTTCAAATAGATTTTCATAAAAATCATTTTTAAAATATAACTTTTTAAAAAAATTGCGGTTTTGACTATGTTTTGTTCTTCAATAATGTATGTTTATGTTATATGATCTCAAAATTAGTGTTTTAATTTAGAAAAAATGAATATAAAAAACTTTGTAATATTTTTTAAAACGGTTTTACAAAATCTATTTTCAAAAATACAAATAAAAAAATCTATTTTTTTAAAGTTAAAACAAACACGTGAAAGGATGGATGTTAAATTTGTCCATAAGCTTAAAAAATCATTTTTATTGAATTAAAAATAAATAATGATATGGATATTAAATTTCTCCATAAATTTAAGAAATAAATGTATTTGAAAGGAAATTTGAATATTTTATAACGCTATTATATTTTATGCAAATTAAATTTTAGTCAAAATTAGCCTCTCAATTTTGCAATAAATCAAAAGTAATCACGGAAACTAAAACAAATAGACACTCAACCATCAAGATGGAAGAAAAAAAATAGTAAAATACCAATATCAATACGAGAACTAAAAAACAAATAATTATGTAAAAATTACATTTATTAAACTAATGATAAAAAAAAAAAGAGTATTTATTTTATTTTAGTCTCTTTACCAGCGTTTTACAATTTAATCTTAAATTATTGGTTTCAATTTGGTTTAGTGTGTCATAAATAATATTATTTTCGTTTTCTGATTTTCTTTTTTTTTAATCATGAAAGATTATAAATAATGAAAATTTGATCAAAAATAAAAATAAAAAAATATGAAAATTTATCCAACCTCCTTACTAATGGTGTGAAAGGGTATATTAATGCATTGGTGTATTTAGGAGACATTTAATACAATAATTAATAAAATTTTAGAAAATCTTTTAACAAATCTATATACCCAATGCTAAAAGTTATTGAATCGGTGTAAAGAGAACATGAGTTTTATAAATTAAAAGTGATAAAATCATATTCTATTTGATACATGGAAAAGTTAAAAAATATGTCTAAAATTGTCAAGTTTGTTTTTGTTATGATTATCCTTCTTTGGCTATTTCTTGTTGCATTAAGCATTAATCATAGTAATCTTTTTTATCTCCCTTACAAATTTTGTTCTTTATTTCATACACAATATTTTATTCCATTATTAGTAACATTGACATTGATTCCTTTATCTCTCTTTACATTGCAGTGAAAATTATATGTGTTCGTGATAAGGATTGTTATCAAACCCATTGGTGCTTACATCCTTATCGAATGAGGTGTCGTAAAACTTGTGTATGTCGTTAAGTATCAAGCGCCAAAGATTATTAATGGTGTAGACCTAAGAGAATACACAAATACACTGCTAAAATATTCCTTAAGTTTTTATGTTGGCACCCAATAATTTAATTTTCTTTTATCATTTAAAATTTCATAGACCTTGTTGATTTTATACTTTAAGATTTTTTTTTGATAAGCCATTTTATACTTTAAGATGATACAATTGAAATTAAATAAAGCATCAAAATATATATAATATATTTCACAATTATTTTTTGTGACGGGCGTCAACCACCCTGAAGGTCAGACCGTCGTGGTCCGTTTTGGTCACAATTAGGGAGTCACCAGGGGTGACGTACGGCCGTCAGCCTGTGTTGGTTGGCTGTCAGCCCCTGTTGACCAATTTTAGTCGATCGGATTATTTTTCTATGTTATTTTCGATTCTAACAATTATTTGGGACTGTTTAGCATGATTTAATAAGCTTAGTTCATGTTCTCATTTCTATTTTAGTAATGGCCTAACCTTATATGACTTTTAATAATTGGAGTTAGTAAACCATGCTTATGAGCTAATGTTGATAACTTTTGTGTGATAACTGGAATGAATGGTTGACTAGGATTAAATCATGAATTGATAGTTATTATGATATGATTTTAAGTGAATGACTTATGTAATATATTCATTTAAGTTAGTGATGAATGGATGTTGTAAAATTGTTACTATGACATTTAATGGTGCTTTGGGTATGATATTAATTGAATAAAATTGGAGGATGAATTATATTTGGTACATTATTTGGATATGATTGGTGAATGGATTATATTTGGTGATTATTTAGGTTTGATTGGTGAATGAATTATATTTGGTGATTATTTGGGGTTGATTGGTGAATTTAGATTTGGAAAAATATTTCCAATATCTAAAAGTTATAATGTATGCTATTTGGTTATCGTGTCAAGTGGTGGTATGTGTTAAGTGCATTCGTGCAAACATTGTTGAATCAAATTGGAGAATTGGATATTATTCTGTAAATTAAAGAGCTTGGATATCTATGGCATTTAAGTTTGTCTATTTGGTACCACATGCGTATAGTATGGTCTAGGAATGCATAACATAAATAAATCGCATTGGAGTTAATTATGTGAAATATGTGTTCCTAAATGTTAATATATGAATATAAATATAGGTCCCACAAAAATTATCAAAAATAGTCAAACTTACTAATATATAGTACAAGTCCCTTAGAAATCACCAAAAAAATTAGGCCATCGTATTAATATATAAGTATAAATTTAAGTCACATAGAAATTATAAAAAAATAGACAATCTTATTAGTATATGAGTAAAAATATAAGTCCATAGAAATCACAAAAAAAATTAGGTCATTGTATTAATATATATGAGTATAAATATAAGTCCCGCGGAAGTTATAAAAAATAGACAATTTTATTACTATATGAGTAAAAATTTAAGTATCATATAAACAATAGAATAAAAGTATGCAGTAGAGTATAATGTTTATGATAATACTATTTTATTATATTAATATGAAAACACAATAATTAATACTGAAAAGACCAAAATAACCCCTAATTTGATGAAGTGTCAAAAAAATAAAACGGTAGAGAAATGTTATTTTGGTCATTACAATGATCTCACTTTCCTATATTTATATGATATATATATATATATATATATATATATATATATATATATATATATATATATATTGTTGTGAATTCGATTAATAGAACCACACCAATAATCCTTTAGTGTGTGGAGCAAAACAAACAAAGCAACCAAACAACAATGGATCAAGCAATAATAATAAACCAACAAGAATAAACGGTGAAAGCGATAAAGAACACAATAATATTCTTTACCCAGTTCGGTGTTAATTAACCTACGTCTAGGGGAGAGAGCAACTTCTTCGTTCCACTATGAATAGAAACCTTGATTACAATGAGATTCTCCACAAGAGTTACAAGAATTAGAGTTTTCCTAATTCTACCCTTTTCCCAAATCTCTCCCCGTGACCAAGAGATTCAATCAACAAGTGTTTCTAAGGTGATAGAATGTTTCTCCCAACCCTAGAGTCTTCCCAAGATGTTCTCTATTAACCCTAGTTTGTATGTTGGCCTTAGAAACCCTAAAAAACACCTTAAAACCCTGAAAACGCAAAACAACTATATAACCACGTGGGTCCGTGCCTGGCGCCAGCACCCGAGGCCACTGCGCCTGGCGCCCGCAGGTGCTCGCCCAAAGCCCTCACGAGGACACGCCTTGCACCTGCTGACTGTTGCCTGCTGAGCCCTCACCAGGGCACACAGCTTCCTGCAACAGCATCATTTTCAATGCAATATCCAACAATCTCCACCTTGCCTTTAAAACGATGGTGATGCTAACTTCCCACCAACCACTGTGCTGCTACACTTGTTTACACCACACCCTCTTCGAACCCCGAAGTGTACCGCTTCGTACTCTCGAAGAATTGTTTGCCTCTCAACTTAACCTTGGAATTTTAGGTAAGTTTCACAAGCTGCAATCCTCAAATTCTCCTTGTATCCCAACTACCTCCAGCAGTCCTACAAGTTCCCGATTTTTTTACTGTTGCTTCCAATTGCCTCCCTGAAGTTCTTTAACATGTTTTGCACTTCTTCAGCCACAATCGGATAATAAACCACAAGGTCTTCATAGCTACACTCCTTTGATGCAACATTACCACTCTCCTCCCTATCTCATTAGATAGACAAGAGCTATTGTTGATTGTTTGTCTTCCTCTAGTCCCACTAGTAACAAACTCCACCTCAAACCGAGATTCCTCCACCAAAGTCTCACTATGCTTCCCACCTTGTAACCTGCAAAACTTAAGTATTCTTATCACCGCCTCTCCAGGCTGATGTTGAGTATTGTTCCACTGCCTCTCCAGGCTGACAACCATCTATGGTTCCAAGCTTGTGACTATGAGTGCTCCCGCACTCTCATAGCCTTCCTCATAAGCTTCATCACTAACCGCAACCTGAGCCGACGAACTACCACCGCCCCCTCTCCGAGGACAAATCCTTCTTGAAGTGACCCGGTTCCTGACAATAGTAACATTTGAACTTGCCACCACCATCACCCTTTGGCCTAGACTTGGACCCATGATTCCCTTTCCCTTTGCCTCCGTTTTCGCTTCTACCCCTCGCCACATTCAATCCTTCCGCACCATCATCAACCTTCAAGTGTTTAAACTTGGTCAACTCCTTGGTTCTCAAAGCCGATTGGACTTCATCCAAGGTGATAGTACCTTCCTTGCCATAAAGCAATGCATCCTTGAGGTTTTCATATGACTTAGGTAAAGCACACAGCAAATGAAAGGCTTTGTCCTCGTCTTCCAAATTCACATCAACGTTCGCCAAATCGTCAATGATTTTATTAAACTCAGCAAGTTGCTCCACCACAGACTTGTTCTCAACCATACGAAAGAAGTATAATTTTTGCTTCAAACATTGTTTATGAGCCAATGACTTTGTCATATACAATGCATCAAGCTTCGACCACATCGCCGCCGCCGAAGTCTCTCGCGCTACCTCTCTCAACACTCTATCACCAAGACACAAGATAATAGAACTCAATGCTTTCTCATCCATCTCGGTCTTCTCCGCATTCGAAAGTGTAGCCGACATCTATGTCACACCCTTTAACGATTCAACACACTTGTTGTGAGTTAATAGTGCCCTCATCTTCACCTTCCACAACCCAAAGTCGTTACTCCCGGTGAATTTCTCAATTTCCCATTTAGAACCCATGGTGACTTAATTCGACTGACCCTTTGCCCCACGATGGGCGCCAATTGTTGTGAATTCGATTAACAGAACCACATCAATAATCTTTTAGTGTATGGGGCAAAACAAACAAAACAACCAAACAACAATGGACCAAGCAATAATAATCAACCAACAAGAATAAACGGTGAAAGCGATAAAGAACACAATAATATTGTTTACCAGTTCGGTGTTAATTAACCTACATCTGGGGGAGAGAGAAACTTCTTCGTTCCACTATGAATAGAAACCTTGATTACAATGAGATTCTCCACAAGAGTTACAAGAATTAGAGTTTTCCTAATTCTACCATTTTTCTGAATCTCTCCTCGTGACCAAGAGATTCAATCAAGAAGTGTTTCCAAGGTGATAGAATGTTTCTCCCAACCCTAGAGTCTTCCCAAGATGTTCTCTATTAACCCTAGTTTGTATGTTGGCCTTAGAAACCCTAAAAACACCTTTAAATCCCTGAAAACGCAAAACATCTATATAACCACGCGGGTCCGCGCCTGACGCCACCAGGGCTGCGTCTGGCGCCAGCACCCGAGGCCACTGCGCCTGGCGCCCGCAGGTGCTGGCTCAAAGCCCTCACGAGGACATGCCCTGCACCTGCTACCTGCTGAGCCCTCACCAGGGCACCTCAGCTTTCTGCAACAACATCATTTTCAAGGAAATATCCAACATATATATATATAGATGTTCTAGGTCCGTACAAATCTTGATTCTCCTTCTATATAAACCTACCTTGTTGGCTAGGTCAAGTATATATTATCCAACGTTAAATATTTCTCACCTTCGACATTTACCAACAATCCATACTCACTAACAACCTGTCATCCAAATCTCATATTTGAAGAGTATCATATTGTTTATAAACTAATATGGTTCTTACACAATCATAACTATGGGGTTTTCCATTTCCTATCATGAAAGGTAATAAAATAATGAAATTTTGGTGAAAAAAAATATAAAAGAATTATTATGATTTAATGTTTTATGTGACCTCCTTATTAAACGTGCTAAAGGGACATATTAACGGATTTTTATACTTTAGAGACATTTAGTAATTATTAGAATCTTAGAAAGCCTTTAAACAACTCTATAAGTGTTAAAAATTATTTAATTAATATAAAGAGAAAATGAGCTTTATAAATTAGAAAGTGATAAAATCATATTCTATTTGATACATGCAAAGGATGAAAAATATGGCTAAAATTGTCAAATTTGTTTTTTTTATGATCATCCTTCTTTCTCTATTTCTCGTTGCAACAAATGGTAAGTATTTTTATCTCCTTTGCAAATTTTGTTCTTTATTTCATACATAATATTTTATCTCATTTTAGTAACATTAATTCCTTTTTCTATTTGTCCACACAGTGAAGCTTTCATGTGTTGAAGACGAGGATTGTCCAGAAAACCCGACACATTGCCCACCTCCTGGTCAAATTGTGTGTAGTAATAACAATATTTGTGCGTGTCGTACTCGTCATATACTTCATAGATTATAAGCGGCAGACTTAAGATAATACACAAATGTACCGCTAAAATATTTCATGAGTTGTTAAATAGTTACTGTGGTAGCATCTAATAATTTAATTTTCTTGTAGCTATTAAAATTTCAAGGAACTTGTTGGTTATGTGATGATACAATTAAAATGAAATAAGCATTAAAGAATATTATCTATATTTATGTCGATGATAATTATCCAAGTGCTGTCAAAAGAAGCAGAAAGCTTCTACTATGTATTTGTTTGGTTTGGCGGTGGAAACACCAAATGCACGTTCCTTATGTATCAAACGTGAGTCTATCATGCTCGAGAGAATTTATTCTCGTTATATAATCATATCTTAAACACAATATCTCTATTTTGCCCCTTCTTGACTGCTTGGTCTGTGTTGTTTGGTTTTGTTCTATTTAGGCAAAATAGTATAGGTAGTTCTTTATTTTATTTTTTTGTTTAATTTTGGTTATTTATCTTTTATTTATAATTTTTTAGTCTTTTATTTTCTTTATATAATTTAGAATCCATCCTCGAAATAAATAAAGTACGATAAAAAATTATCCCCACCAAGTATTGTTTATGAACTAATTGTATGGTTCTTATAATTATATCTGTCAGGTTTTTTTGTGTTACAAATAATATTATTCCTTTTCCCTCTTTTCGAGAATGAAAGGTTATCAATAAATAATAAAAATTTGGTAAAAAAAATAAAATAAGAGAATGAATGCATTGATGTACTAAAGGTGTTAAAAGGGCATATTAATGCATTGATGTACTTATCAGACATTTATTAATCATTAAACCTTTTTAAATTCATTTCACAACAATATAAGTTTTAAAATCTATGTAATTGATAAAATTATTTTATTATATATTTAATGGTTTTTGGATAAAAATCCTGATACTCTATGTTCTTTTTATGAGTATGATATTCATCCTATTTTTTGTTTAAATCGATAGAGTTTGATCGAGTGTAGTCTTAATAGAGATGTCAAAATGAGCATCCCGACCCATTTCGGGCCGGTCTGGATGGGCTTCATGCTTCATCGGGCCGGGCTAAAAAGTCAGGATGAAATATGGGCTCCAAAAATATAGCCCAAGCCTGGGGCGGAACATGCGGTCGGGATTTCGGGCCGGCCTATTTTGCTTTTTTTAAAATAAAAAAAATAGCTATTAGTGTTCAATTAAAATAGATGTTGCTAATGTTGTTTTTCTTTCATTCTATTAATTCAATATATTTAAGTTACAAAAAAAAAAAACACATAGAAAACCAAAGAAATAGAGGTACTCATATTTAAGTTCACATATAAATTCAACACAAGAGAACTTAGAAATATTAATTCACATAGAAAAACAAATCAACAACATATTAGATTGAGTTGGCCCAAATAAAAAAAAAATAACACAACATACTAACTCATATTTATTTTTATAATTTTTTTATATAATTTATTCGAGTTTTCGGGCTAGCCTATATTTTAAGCGGGCTTAAACAGGCCAGGCTAAAAAGCCCGAAAAAAACTCGGGCTCAAATTTTAAAGTCCAAGGCCGGAAAAAATTCGGCCTATTCGAGCCGGCCCATTCGAGCTAGCCTATTTTGACAGCTCTAAGTCTTATGGATTCTCTTGTTGTTTTATCTTACCTTATGATTCATTTTATCTTTCTAAGGTTACATCTTGTGGTAGTGATAGATGCTTTAGCGAAGGCATAAGAAGGAAAATATCATCTATTTGCAGAGGCCTTTATATTAAAAGAAGAAAATAGCAAACTTATGATATCAGGAAACGAAGTAGCGTATAGCTTTGAAAGAAAACAAAAGACATATCACCTCCTCTTGTATTTCTTAATTAATATACCAAAGCCTATAAAAAGGATGCATGCATCGCCCATTCTATGGTAGCATTACTATTCTTGCAACTTGAAAAGAAGAATAACATTGAGAACAAAGAGCTGGAGAAAATAGAAACAGATTAACAAACAGAGAAAACTAAAGTGGATGCACGCAATGTTTGAGAAATCAATAGTTAATGCTATTTTTTTTTTCTTTCACTTGTGTAAAGCTATCGTGATAATAAGTAACTCGATTTATGGATTTGATTTGTTATTGAGAAATACTATTTAAGTCTAGATTAAGGATAATCATTTGTTAAATACTAAACTCTAAAGATAAATTTGAGTTTAACAATCACTAATAATTTCGGTTTCTAAAGCTATCGTATTGGTTAATCGACAAATAGATCGTTGTTTAAGCAATACGATTGATAAAATTCTGGCACGAAGTCAACAAATGTTGTGTACGATGTTAGAACATGTGAATGTCGAATGAGATGTTAAGACATCGTAACCACACACAAAACAAGACAATAATTTAAACTAAATAAAGGGAAGTAAAAAACACAGGATAATTGTTAATTCAGTTCGGTGTTACATCACCTACTCTAGGGGCTTCCAAAGTCATGAAGAAAATCCACTATAATATATAGTATTAGTTTGTATTTGCACCCAATCACAACCCATGATATTTCTATCTAAGACATCAGACCCTTCTCACTTTATACACTACCGATACTTGATACGGGTACGAGATGCGGTATTTTTAGAAAATTTAATGTACGGATACGTTAATATAAAATATTATAAAAATTATTTTTTAAGTGAATTATTATTATTATCATACTTCTGAGATTTACTTTATTTTGTTCACCGTCTCAACTATTTTCATGAAAATAAGAGAAATAATTGAAATATAAAAAAAAAATCAAAATACAAGCGAATCACAGTTACAACTTGTTCCTGCGTGGAACTTAGGGGGTATGTATTTGCTAGAGGTTAAGGTTATGCAATGGTGTATTCTTGTGATATTGCTTGGCCCTTTCTTTTGCCTTTGGGGGTTGTATTTATAGAGCTAGGAAAGGTAGTTTCCACCTATCCCATGATCCCATGATCTCTTCCAAAGTAGTGGGGTGTGTGACGGTTATCCTTAGGTTCCATGACCCCTCGTGCGGGAGAGTGGGGGTATAACTGGCGCCAAGCTCGTTAGTGGGCGGTTTGGAGCACATTTTCCACGTGCTTTTGATCTGATGGAGATAGTGGTAGTGGGGCACGCGGCGTGCACGTGTGAGAGGGCAGGGCGATATGGGCCTGCTATTTGACGGATCGGATCGAGCGAGTTGGGCCCCCTATTCGATTGGGCCTAGATTATTTTGACCGGTACACAGCCCCCCAAGCACAAGGCTCGACGGAGGCGTAGTGCTGATAAGCTCGTTTTGTTGGGATAAATCCACTTTTCTGGGCACGTTTTGATATAGGGGAACGGCTTGAGAGATATATATGCCTGATACTTCATAATTCCGCGATATTTGCGCTCCCCACTCCTGGATCTTTGCTGATTCATGAACCGTTTCCGTATCCTTTATAAAGACAGATATCTGTAGCTTCATTTCTCGCATTCCATTATTTATCTCTACTCATGGCTTCTACTGTGGATTCCTTGATAGGTGCACTAAAATCTTTACTTTTGCGGGATCCAGAAGATTTAATGGATGACTATGAAGACTTTGCTTCGCTAGTGGCTACCCTCCGCGACTTCTCCTGGCGACTGAGTCCGCCCCAGCGTGAATTTCTTACTAAAGTGTTGGCACTGCGAGACCAGATGATCAAAGATTTTCCCTTTATCTCAGCTGTTGGGGAATCGAGGCGCCATAGCCAGAGGACTATCGCAGCGATCTTTGACGAGATGTGGCTCACTAAGGAGGGCATGCGCATGTATGAGAGCAATCTGGCCGTTAACTTCGACCAGGAGGATGACGTTGATCATCAACTCGCCGGACTGCGGGGCGAGATTGATCAACTGGAGGCGAAGAAGCGCCAGCTGAAGGGCGACATCAAGGATGATATAACAAAGTTACTAATGGCTAGATATCCGAAGCTTTATAATGGCTAGAAAAAGTTCAAGAAGGAGTACTGTTGCGGAGTTGAAAACTCAGATGTAAGAAGAAGGTGGAGGGATCTACGTCAAGATCTAAGCATGCAAACGACCCCAAGAAGGTCAAGTTGAAGAATCCTCCGCTTCCACAGGATTCCTCAGGTTCTGACGATGATGAAGATTATGCTGAATTCTTGAAGACTTATAATCCCCAGGAATTTTATCCAGGAATTTTATCCTAGTGCGGATCGCAAGTCACTGTGGAGGGTGGATCACAAGTTACTGTGGAGTCTAAGGAGAAAACCACGAAATCATCGGGGGTAAAACCCTTGAAGTGACGCTTTTTAGGGCTTGACAAATTCTTTTTTGCTTTTATCTTTTGATGTAAGCCTTTGGGCGCGATGTACTCCTTTCGCCTATTTATGGCTCATAATAAAGTTACCTTAATTTTATTGTGATGTAATCTTTCTTGCGTTGATATTTCCGCTTACAAATTGCGATTGACGTTTTGCTTTGATTGTTTTCGCCCTTTTTGGCGATGCTGAATCCAGGCGTTTCAAAATATCACCTTTAGTTGCGTCTCCTTGCGCATTAACACTGTGGTCTTGCATGATGGTTTCAATGATTTTGCTTCGCCAAAGCCGTAGTCTTATGTGGCAGTTTTAATGATTTTGCTTCGCCAAAGCCGTAGTCTTATATGGCGGTTTTAATGATTTTGCTTCGCCAAAGCCGTAGTCTTATATGGCGGTTTTAATGATTTTGCTTCGCCAAAGCCGTAGTCTTACATGGCGGCCATGATAATATGCACATCAACGCCTTAGTCTTACATGATGGCTATGACGATTTGCACACCAACGCCGTAGTCTAACATGGTGGCCATGACGATATGCACATCAACGCCGTAGTCTTACATGATGGCTATGACGATTTGCACACCAACGCCGTAGTCTAATATGGTGGCCATGACGATATGCACATCAACGCCGTAGTCTTACATGATGGCTACGACGATTTGCACACCAACGCCGTAGTCTAACATGGTGGCTTTAATAATTTTGCACGCCAATGCCGTAGTCTTATATGGCGGCCTTGATAATTTAGCACGCCCAAAGGCGGTTTGGACGAACGAAGTCGCTTTATATATATATTATACGCGCGTCGTAGCGTTTTACGTTCCTTAGCTATATTAGCTTTTGACCTTTAAGGCCGCCACAACATTCCGTTTAGCGTTTATCAGCTCGCACCTAGATAATGATCGTTCAAACTAACAGATGATCCGATATAGTTTTCAGTTGTGTCCTCGAATTCCCACAAAGCGGTTACATGATTTTGACGGCGGTATGATGACATCATATTTGAAACAAAGATAAGCGAAGTTGCACCACTGATAGTTGGAAGCGAGACGACGATGTTGGACGGCGACAATGATTCGGCGAGCTGTTATCCTCGAGATTTTAATCGAAAATTGCTTGTCCCTTTAAGTATCTTTGAGAAGTGTGGCCGAGAATAACATTTATCAATATATATCACTTTTTCTTCAAGATCTGATGTATGTTGTAACTCAGAATAATATCTTCGATATCCATTCTCTAATGTGCGCTTGTTGAGTTATGCAAGAGGACTTTGTTTCTGCCCTTCAATCTCTATATGAAGATCGGTATAAATTTGAGGACTTTGTTTTTGTCCTTCAACCTTCTCTATGCATTAAGATGCTTATATTTTGGTTGTTACTATTGAAATTATTTGAGGATTATGCTCTCTGATGCATAAGAAGAGTTCTCAGTACAGTATTTATGGTCAGAATTAAGTAGTTTGTTTACAAACAAAAATAAAGGATTGAATGCACCTGGACGCAATTGATTCAAACTGGCGCTGTCGTGGCTACTTATGCCTGCTCCAAGAATTACTCCGATCGATTTATCAAATATGCCGTCATGGCTACTTTATCGCCTTGTTCATATTAGTATGCTATAACAGAATTATCAAATAAAATAGTAACCACAGTTATACACATGCAGTCTTGCGTTCCGTAATAAAAGCAAACTATCCTCCAAATAATAGGACATTATGAAACACACTACTAGAAAAACAGCTTTTAGAGTCGGTCAAAAACGGACGCTAAATGGGCAAAAACGGACGCTACAACCTATTTAGCGTCGGATTAGCGTCGGGGTCGGGGTTGAGGCTAAAACGTTCGAAGCTAAACTGTAGCGTCCGCTAATTTGACTCCGACGCTATATTAGAGTCGGTTTAGCCGAGTCAATTACCGACTCTATTTTGCATCCGACTCTAGTTTTGTCCATGCAGGAAAAGTCAACAAAATCATATAGCTTCGGCCTATCCGACTCTAAAGTCAACTTATGAAAAGTCAACATTTACACTAGAGTCGGCTTATCCGACGCTAAATTGTGAACTTTTTATAAAAAAAAATGCATCACCCTGCTTTATTTTTGTTGTACCTGATACTAAGAAACAATAATAAAGCAACAAATCTTCCACAAAAAATCAATACAACTACAAGATCATACTCCAAATAAATTAATTATTACTATGTTATAGAATAAGATGGCATAAACTCAATTGTATTCAGCAGCACATTCTCAAAGATATTAACCACAATAAAATGATTGAGAAACAAGAAACATTTTTGAACAAGATCTTCAAAAGTCTTGACCACAATAATTTTACCTAGAGATGACAAGTCTTCACAGAAGAGTACAAGTAAAAGATACATGGTAATGCAAAAGAAACATTACACTCAAAGGACTACAAAACACTAGAAGAAAGAACTTGACAACATCCAGCTAGCTACAACAAAACATCAATAAAGTGTAAAAGTAAAAAACTAGCCCCAATAGCAGCAACAATCCCAAACAGATGGAAACACTAAGGCCCCCCTAAAAGGAAAAAAGCCACAAGCCTGCACCTAAGAAGTTTTACCAATGACAATACACCTTATTACCGGAGCTGCAAGTCAAAAGCTCAAGCATGCCTTCTTGCTTTATGATAGAAGTTCTTCTGCAGCAAGAAAACAAGACACATTATTATTAAACTTATAGAGGATCATATCATCGTAGTATAGTGAGCTGCAACCTTCAAACATAATAGTCAATGCTTGTTATAGTCGGAACAGAAACCCAAACAATCAACCACCATTTATATGCTAATGAGTATAATTACAAAACCTTCATTTACAAAGAAAAACTACAAAACGAAGTCTTAAGAGCTAAGTACATGTTCAAATAACTGAAACACAGTATACAAAATAAAATATCTCACATTAGATAAGGATCACCATCCCAAATATCAAAATTAAGTTTCAATAAACAAAGTGTTGAAACTCTAACCAAAAGAAAATAGTGTGATATGTTGTGGTAGAGAATCTTGATCCGACAACAATCATAGCACCTAAATGTTAATTACATCCCACCCAACTCATCATTATAGTATGTTGTGCCTAATTGCATTGTGTCACCTTTACTAGTCCAATATGAATATGAATAAATAAATAAATACTCCTCCATCGCCAACAATAAATTGGTTACAATGATAAAAGGCTTGTGCCACTTAAATCAAGTCATTTTCTATGAAAATCAAAGCTATGAAAATCATGGTGATACAAGCTAAAAAGTAAAGATGTCCTTGACTACACACATTTACATACCAATTGATTTTTTTGCTGACATTTCTTCAACTCTATCTCATACATAATCAACATTGGGTTATATTGTCTATATAGTGATCATAAGAGGGGGTCAACCCTCATCAACCCTAATAATACATATCACATTCATAAGAAGCAGATTCAAGTAAAAAAAAAAAAGTATAAAAATCAAATCTATTAGATCTATAGATTTGGACTGATATAGACCCTCTCTGCCAAAAAAGTACTTATCATATTCACACATTATCAAAATGTCATTAAAAGCATAATAAACATACTTTTCTGATACTAATTAGTCAAACTATAAAATAAGAGTTACGACTTACGAACCATCAAATGATTGATCGTCCAAATCGTCATAATCAGGATGCGAATTAGGAGGAAGGTTGGCGCTACATGACCCCTTGTGCGTTTTCATCCTTTTGAAGATTATTGGACTACAAATAATAAAAACCAGAATCAATTAGCATATGAATAATTAATATCTCAAGAAAACGGCATTGCCACAAAAACAAACACTGCAGAAATTCAACCGAAAACCATAAAACAATGGAGGAACCAATAATTAACAGCACTAGCTACACTAATTCAGCATGGGAAATACCATTAAACACTAGTTACTAATACTCATATAGTAATAATCTAGTATGTAACAAAATTCAATAAGACAGACACATAGGTTGTGCAAATTGCATATCATAGGTGCAGAAAAACGAAAGCCTATTTTGGCCATTCATATTATAAGCTTCACAATTACTACTGCAATTCAAATCATCATATAATAAAGCCATTGTCATTATTATTGACTTTGAGCTTCAAGTGTGATAAGAAATAAACATCAAAAATAGCTATGATGTTTAATTAGTATATGGCTCTATAGCTTCAAAATAAGAAAGCACCTCTAAATTTTTTTGCATCAAAACATGAAAGACACCAACTCAAAACACAAGTAAACTTGCCTACCAAAAACACTAAACACAAACACCATCACTAGAGCAAAAACCTCAGCAAGTCCTGCATACACTAAGGATAAATCGTTCATTCAATCACAAAAACAATAACAAATTTAGTGTAAAGAAATGAAACTGAATGACATTAAAAAGGATTCAAGCACATCAGATTGTTAATGCACATTAGAAACTATCTAACTATTAACGGCTAATTTTTTTTTTACGGGATTAACGGCTAGTTGTTAATTATCTATTTTTGGATGAAAATAAAGGATTCAATAGGAGCAATCTAGGAATAAATCAGCTTATACATGAAAACTCATGTATTACTTAATGAAAGCACGCACGCGTGCACACTCACACACCACACATATAGAAATATATATAAAAACCATGAATGGCCAGAACACAAATCACCAAAAATTTAACAGATATTGCTAATGAAATTTAATTAACTACATGTGCCAATTAAAGATACAAGAGGCACAACAATTATAAAAGTTCCACAAACCTTGTAGACATGCAATCATTTTGTAAGATTAACATCAAGGGATGTGAAGAGGGAATTGCCAAAAAAATCTCTGCACAATGAGACAAGAGAATAAAAGAGTTACAGGAATTATTTACTTATACACAGAAACATATTATCATATTAAATTGCAGAAATTATTTAGTTATACACAAAAACATATTATCACATTAAATTGCATTGGTTGATTAAATTATAAATTCATATTAGACATCAGTAGATGAATTAAGAACTTGCACAATGACACATCATATTATTCTTGAATGTAGAGTAGTGTACTATGAACATCATTGAAATCATTAATGAATTTGACACTGAAACATATATATTACAAATAGAAAAACTTAGATAAGGTACAAATGTGATAAAGACTAATATAGTCTATAAAGGGGCTTCAAGCACTAGTCTCAGCAAGGTCTGATTCTTTCACTTAGGTTGTTATTAAAAAAACTTCATAAAAAATAGAATATCATTCAGGAAACAATCATAATGTTTACAAGCCATTGCCAAATGAAGTTTAAGAAATAGAGGATTCAAAAGATAATTTAAGGGTAGATTTCAATTTTTTTAGTTTGATTTAAAGTTCCTGACCCAAAACTATAATTGAACACACATAGATATATATAGCCTTAAACTAAAGATCATGAGGTGTGTGTGTGTGTGTGTGTGTGTGTGTGTGTGTATACCAACCTTTATGACCAACATGTGGATCCAACCTTCTATAATGTTGGCAAAATGATTAGAATCATAGTCATTTTCTAGGCACCACAACTTCATTATGAATGAAAATAAGTCAATTAAATGTGAAAAGAACCTTAACTTAAACTCACCATGGTCAGTTCTTCTCCTGGAACCCTGCATCAAAAGTGAAAACCAACTGCAAAGCTGATGATATTACATTTCTTTGGCTATCCTTTGACTAAAGAAAGTAGCATTGATGCTACCATGGCAACCTCTGAATACACAAATCACATCAAGTCCCATTTCATTTATGGTAGTACAAGTTAAACTATATCTATTATGCTCTAACAGTACCAATAGTGCATAAACATACACTCACCAAAATAACACAATTTCGTTCATAAAAATCATCCAAGAAAGAAAAGGAAAAATTAGGTCTTGAATAATATTTATGAATTTGACTGAAATGAAAAATAAAATTCACAAATAGGGCAATAATTTGAAATCAACAAATTGAAGCAACAATGTCGAAAAAAAAAAAGAAGAGATTGAAGAAGTGTTGTAAAGAACACGAACCTTAGAGGTAGTGAATCTTAAAAGACGAACGGCGAGTTCCAAGAAGTGCGACAAGACGCTGGCGAGGGTGCAACGGATAGAACGTTAGTTAGGGTTTGCGTTTGTGAGTAAGCAAAATTAGCAAATTTTGGGGATTTTATGATTCATCAACATAGAACAAAGACCTAAGAAATTTGGAAGGCTCGATTCGATTACTAGGGGAGAGAAGGAGATTGTTTTAGGGTTTTATTGTGAATCAGATGAAACATTGGAGGAAACAGAGAATGTGTGATTGAAGGCGCCAGTGAGGTTGCCGCCGGCTGGGGTTGCGGTGGGAGAAGAAACTAGGGTTATGACTTGGGAGTGAGAAGGAGGTAAATAATTATGATTATGAATTATTATAATAATAATTATAATAATAATATAATAATAATAATGAATGAATGAATGATAAATGATGAAGTGAGATATGTGTATTTCAATTTCAATTTTAATTTTCAATTACCACTTATAGCATCGGAGTGGCCGAAGCAAGCTAGAGGAAAAAATATAAAATTAATTAAAAAACAATAAATTTAGATTTTGGTGCGTAGCGTGGGTTTAGCAGACGCTAATCCGACTCTAGTAGCGTCGGAGTCGGGGGCCGACGCTAAATTTGGAGGCTAAAATGGTGTTTTCTAGTAGTGACATTGTTCATGACTTAAAATTGACCAAGTCTTATTAAATACATAGTTTTATTATATAATAGGTGAAATAACGGCTGACAGTAACCAAAGTAATGGAACATGAAAAAATCCAAGCATGCATATAGCAAATCTATATTATAAAACTTGGACATTATAATTGGATGTAAAAACCCAAGAAAACATAGTGATTTGGCATCTTTAAAAGTCTAATAAAAATATTATATGATTCACTAGGTGAATTGAATTTATAAGAGTTGGTGGAATTATAGCACCTGGATGTCGTGAGCAGTATCATGTAGTATATCTTACACGATTTGATATACCCTTTGCTTGTTTATTTGATTCACGCCATGCAATCTCTTTCCTTCCTTTTCCAAAGTTTCAGCCGTGATGGGCTGGCGAGTGGCGAGACCATGATGTCTCCCGATAATTCTCCAGATTTGATGCTTATATGTGATTTAGATGAAACACAAATAATAATATCTCCCGTATGATTTTACTTCATCGCTTCCGATGAATCACAACAATGCGTGCTATTTCAACTGAATAGTTGGGAACTCGGTGACGTTGTTTTCTTCACCTTCTATGTACTGATGGGTATCTACTTCTCTCAAGATCCTTTGCTTCTTTTCTTTTTATATTTATTGTGATCCTACTGTAGCGCCTCATGTGCGGTGTGACGTGTCCTGGTCATATCTTTAGCCGTCTTCATTCTTCTCGATTGGAAAATTATAGCAGAATCTATTATAACAGAATCAAAGACTAGTTAATCATGACAAAACATTTAATTATAATGGAATATATCATCTACTGAGTTATCCAAAATGTTGATGCACAAATGCACTTAGCTTTGAGAAAGTATGTTCCATGTTTTTGGCAAGTTTGTGAACTGCAGGATTCCATTATGTGATTTCCACGCCGTGCAACTGTTGGCGGGCGACAACTTTTGGTAGCGACTTTATAATCGTTTTCATCTATTCATCCTTCAGCCAGAGAATCGTGTGCGGCTAGAGAATCGTCTCGACTATTCCAGTTTATCGCGTCTGTTGACAGTCCCTGCGCTGACTGCGACATCGTATCAATTAAAACAGGAAGGCTGGAGTGGCTTCAAGGTTGGAAACTGGCGAGAAACTTAAACTTCTCATCTCTCCTTAATTCATTTTTTATTGATCATAGTAATGTATGGTTTCATTTTCTGTGCAATCTTGTGAACATTGTGACATTCATTATACGCATCTATACACATAACAAATAAATAAACATCAAGTAAACGCATCATTATATGTTAAATGACAGTCTGATGATCAGAAATACTAAATTGAAATCAAACACATCCGAACATCCATCAGAGTAGCTCTAAGACATCGAAAACAAAAATAAAGGAATGAATGCACCTGGGCGATATCGGATTACACTGCCTCTTGTTAACGGACACCGCCGTATTTGAAACAATAGTAAGTGAAGGTGTCACGATGGCGATTTGGCGGCGAGACGGCGTCGTTGCTCGGTGACATCAATTTGGCGGGATGGCAAATTTAGCCCGACGTTATTGTTGAAACCAAATCAAACATGAGTGAACCAAGAGAAAATAGAGGAGTGAACCTAATTAAATTTGCATGAGTAGCATATATACATAGTTTCATTAAAATAAACTAATAATCACGACATCAACACAGTGTACTAGTGCAGAACCTTCCCATTATCAGAGCAGGGGTTGGTAGCGTATATACATATTATTAGTACTAGTGCAGAACCTTCCTTCTTAGCTTTTTAGTCTCGATGTCAATGGTAGAGTTCCCGATTAAGTCAAAGAGCAAGTTTAGCATACGTCTCATTTGAAATAAACTAATAATAATCAACCAAAGAGCAACCACAATCATTTCATCAACACAGACACATATACATGTATTTCGACAACAATGAAAGCTCATAAACCACAAGTCTTAACGCACTAAAAACAAAACTGATTAAACCGACCACATTATTATCACTTGTTATCAAAACAGAAGAAAGCAGTGGATAAAACATTTCCATTACTGGCCCATTCCATTTCCTCTTCACATATACTACAATAATAATATCAAATAAATATGAAAATAGTGAAGAACCAGACATATTTGATTTAGGGATTAAAATGGGAATGGGAATCAATCACTTCCACTAATTCTCTATTAATTGTGAATATAAAAATTCATGGTGGAATGATTTTGTAACAACATGTACAACCAATTAGACTTTCTTTGTTGATCAATATCATAAATAATAAAAACTATACGAAATAAAAAGAAGTGAAGTTAGAACATAACCTGTTTGAAAAATCCGTATTGTTCATGTATAGTATGAACGAGTATGCATCGACCAAAATAACATGAAATTGAATTTCTCATTTTGACAATCACGAGCGTCTTGGCGCTGTTTGTGTGGCATCGCCCTAGCACTTAGTGCTTTTCAATACATGGACTTAGGCCTTAGGTCGCCATTTAACTTTGCGGCTTTAACTTTGTTGTATCTTTGAACACTTTGATTTATCATATCCACTTATTGTCCTGCATTATGATCAACCTCAATGAATCAAAAATAAAAATCATAGATGAACAAACTGAATTTCCTAATCAAGATTTTAAAAGAATAGATTTCAAAGAAGGTGACATTATAACAAGTACTTCAAGTCTAAAAACAGATCGACTAATAATATGTCTCATATATTCATATAATCATTAGTTATTGAAAATTAGCATGTATGATTAATTTTAATTAATTACAAGCAAAGCAAATAAAAATGTGATATGTAAAGAAGCACATTAGTGTTAATTATAAGTAGAACATGATTTATGGACTAAAAATTAATCAACCATGTTAAATCATAAGCACAATTAACATATTATCAAAAATAGGAAAGGTGAGAACTATATGATTAAATAGAAAGTTACAGTAAAAGAACGTTAACACCTGGATTGGGAGTCGCCTAGCAACAAAAACGATTCTACGGCGAGATGACAATGTTTGTAATGGTAAGTCAGCGGCGATAGTTCGGCGTGTTGGAGAATTTAGATTCACAGCAACTATGGCGACATCATTTCAATTCGAACGTGACGGATCTGATCTTCGAAGTTGTATTTGACCTTCTCTTATTTGACCTTTTCTTATTTCAATGTTAATGAAATAGTACTTTGTCCACAGACTCAACGTTGTATCAATATCAGCAAACTTAGAGCACGGAGTTTGGATTGATATCACTTCTGTCATATCATGATAACTGAAAAGCTAACTTGTTACAAAGTCCCCATAGTCATAATTCATCACAGCTCTTGAGCTCATATCAATTACATACTATATTATAAAAACACATCTCAAAAGATATTCAAATGTTTAAAAGAACAACATTTGAAAATGTTAATGGCTATCTTTTCACATGATAAGAAACAGTAGGTGGCAGCAAAGTTGTTTGCCAATAAATGCAAAGCTAATGATCATGTATTAATATACAAAGTAAGTCTGGTAGTTAAAGGTATTCACAAATCTTTGGAATACATAAAAGTTTGCAGCTTAGTTAGCAAGCTATCTTTGTAAAGACATTTTTAAGCTAGCTTGAAGAGTTGTGAAAGACTCAAAAGATTTATATATGTTCCCAGTTCTAGACAACAGAGCCTGAATGACATGAATGACACTAGAAAAAGGAACTCAGTGTATTTTCAGATAGCTTTGTTCCATTTAATTTTTTTTTTTATCTCTTCTATAGAGTGACAACTTCATATCCTAATTTTCTTTTAGCAACTAATAATACCAATTTTCTTTAAAGTGATATCAAAAAACTATATATGAGAAGCCTCTTTGGAGATTATAAATTAACACCTTGAAAGACAATCCAATGCATGTAGTAGTGAGAAACAGAGTAAAACATAGTCAGGAAAAGAGTGATCAGATTCATGTTCAATAATATAGATTCATGATTCATCCGTGGTGGCTTTTATTGAAAGAACCAGATAAAATTATAAATTTCATCAAGGAGATTTAGAATGATATCACCTGGGCTATGGTCCTAAATTTGAAGATCCTTGGATGTTGATTAGCTTCAATCGAAATCTTTTTTTCGAACCCAGTCACTGGACCCGTTCCATGATAATCGCGGTGACCACACGTTGGTTCGTATACGAGTCTGACGACGACATAGCGGTTCCTCAACGAATCCGATGGCGGCGATGATAATTTCTCCACAACCGTCAGTGACAGTTATTTCTCCAGTTTGACAACGATGGCGATTTCTTCATGAATCCAACGACGGTGCTGCGGAATCTATCTGGGCTGCGAGCAGAGTCGCGATAGAGAAGACATTGGGCGGGCTGGCTGGCATTTCCGTGTGTTCGTGGCGGCGTGGTGTTTCTTGGATGGAGTGAAAACAGATGCATGGTGGTGCGAGTTAGCGGAAGGATTGCGAAGACGAAGCCGTGATTCCCTGTGTACGCGTTTCTTTCCTTATTGATGATAAGTGGAGCCAAACAAAATCTGAACTATAATAGTAATAATTATTATAATAATAAGAACATAGAGGTATATCCAAAAGAGATGACAAGTTTGGAACGCCTGCTTCTTTCTCATCTGCCTCCCAAGACTGTCCGCCATAGATGAAAAACTTGAGGCCTGGGAATCGTTTTACCGAGGCCCCACGGTGGGCGCCAAATGTTCCTGCGTGGAACTTAGGGGGTATGTATTTGCTAGAGGTTAAGGTTATGCAATGGTGTATTCTTGTGATATTGCTTGGCCCTTTCTTTTGCCTTTGGGGGTTGTATTTATAGAGCTAGGAAAGGTAGTTTCCACCTATCCCATGATCCCATGATCTCTTCCAAAGTAGTGGGGTGTGTGACGGTTATCCTTAGGTTCCATGACCCCTCGTGCGGGAGAGTGGGGGTATAACTGGCGCCAAGCTCGTTAGTGGGCGGTTTGGAGCACATTTTCCACGTGCTTTTGATCTGATGGAGATAGTGGTAGTGGGGCACGCGGCGTGCACGTGTGAGAGGGCAGGGCGATATGGGCCTGCTATTTGACGGATCGGATCGAGCGAGTTGGGCCCCCTATTCGATTGGGCCTAGATTATTTTGACCGGTACACAACTCAACTAAAATGTCGAACTCTAGGATCAATATGATACAAAAGTTGCTCACAAACAACAATACACAGACTTAAACCCTAAATACTCTTTTTTCAATGACGGCTTCAGTGATCTTCTTAGATTTTTAGTCTTCCATTATATAGCCTGAGAATTCCTTGGGCTTGATGAGCAAACAGGCTAAACAATGCAGTTGATCCAAAGAATCTCGAGCTATAAAATGCTAGAAGAAAATATATTGTTTCCTTAAATGTTTTGACGTCCATCTTAAGGAGCATGCAATTAATGCATAAACCACCGCGGCTTCTAAAACCACACGCTTCTTGGAGCATAAATTGCGTGAATCAAATCTTCGGAGATCTCACGCTTAAAAAAATTTCACAGATCAGTGCAAAATTGAGCACGCTACGATGTCGTACGTACTTCACATGTCAAGACATCTAGTCAAACATCTTGCTAGAATATTATTTTAATAACAAAAATAGCCAACACACAAAATCCAACAGATATCACATTGTTATTTAGACATAAATAATGCTTGTAAAGCAATATGTGATAATATTTTAATGTTAACCATAATGTATGTAACTGATCACGAGGATACATTAGAGATAAGTTAATAAAGTAATCCTAACAATCTCATCTCTTTGATAATTTCATTATCATTTATCGTCATTCTATTTTCTTACTTTGCGCAATCAAACACCTTTAAATTATCTCACTTAAAATTATATTAATGGTTAATATTGCACTAATCCCTGTGAATACGATAAATAAAAATACTTACTTTTGATACCACATCACAAAACTTATTAGTATGTATTTTTATCTCGTTTCCAAGTTTAATTCTTTACTTCGTACACACTTTTTTAAATGGATATTAAATGTGTTTGTGATAGCAATTGTCCAAGCCCTTTTGGCCCATATCCTTGTCGAATGAGGTGTATTGAAACTTTTTGTCAATGTCGTTTATTATAAGTGGAAGGGCCAAGAGAATACACAAATGCATACTAGAATATTCTACGAGTTGCTATGTAGCTATTTGAGCAGAGACCATACGATAGACACATCTTAAAAACAAATGATTACTGCTTGATAGCAGAGACCATACGATAGACACATCAAATCATGCCGCCCTTACCATCAAACAACATATGTCCTTATGAAAGACGTAAAGGAGAATGTTCTAGGTCCGTACAAATCCCGATTCTCCTTATATATAAACCTACCATGGGCTAGGTTAGATATGTATTATCTAACGCTAAACACTTTTTCACCTTCGACATATACAAATTTGATTATCGGAGTGTGTGCATATACTACCCCTCCTTCATAACAAGGTACCATCATACACAAACACCAACAATCCATACTCACTACCAACCTATTATCGATATCTCATATTCGGAGAGTATCAAGCATATTGTTTATAAACTATGGTTCTTACACATTAATCATAACTATGGGGTTTAGTGTGTTGCAAATTATTCATGTTATTATATTTTCCATTTTCTATCATGAAATTTTGGTAAAAAAAATATAAATGAATTATTATGATTTAAAGTTTATGTGAACTCCTTACTAAACATGCTAAAGGGGCATATTAATAGATTTTTATACTTAAAAGATATTTAATAATATTAAAATTTTAGAAAGTCTTTTTACAACTCTATAAGTGCTAAAAACTACTTTATTTAATTGATGCAAAGAGAAAATGAGCTTTATAAATTAAAAGGTGATAAAATCATATTCTATTTGATACATACAACAAAGGATGGAAAATATGACTAAAATTGTCAAGTTTGTTTTTTTTATATTAATCCTTCTTTCTCTATTTCTTGTTGCAACAAACGGTTAGTATTTTTATTTCCTTTGCAAATTTCATTCTTTAATTCATACACAATATTTTATCCCATTATAGTAACATTAATTCCTTTTCTATTTTTCCCACAAAGTGAATTATGTGGATTATCCATGTGTTAAAGACGAGGATTGTCCAAATTACCGACAGCGGCGATGCCCACCTCCTGGTCGAGTTGTGTGTCGTAAAAATATTTGTGAGTGTCATCATACAGTCCATAGGTCAAGGTTGTCAAAACCGGACCGGCCGGTCGAACCGGGAACCGGACCTACATCCGGTCCGGTTGATGCGCAAAACCGTACTGCGAGAGAACCGGCAAAAAACCGTGAAAACCGGAAAAAACCGGTAACTCGGCCGGTCTGAACGGTTCGGCCGTCTGGTTTTTTTTTTCTTTTTCTTTTTCAAACTTTTTTTTTTAACGCATCAGACTTGGTTTTTTAGAAAAAGAAGAAGCTTTATAAACCATTTAACCTTTAAAGTTTAGATTTAGAGAATAGAAAATGATTTGAAGAAATAAATAAAATGAAAGGTGTTTCTTACTAGTCAGAACAAGCAGAAATGAATATGTAGATTAACATGTATGTTAGATTTAGAGAATACAAAAGGATTTGAAGAAATAAAGAAAATGAAAGGTGTTTTTTAAAAGTTAGAAGAAGAAGAAATGTGTGTAGATCAACATGTCTTTTGAAACAAAAATAAATGAAGAGAAATTAATTGAAGCAAGCAAGATGAAGAATGAGATAACAAGGGATAGAAGGCTGGCGGCACACATGTTCCAAATTCGAATCATCAATATAGAATTAGGGTTATTAGAGGGTTTGGACAAAAGATTGTAGGAAAATATAGGTTTGGATTAGGCTTTTATTTACAAGCCCAAATAAAACTACAAGCCCAAAGAACAAATATAAAAACAAAAAGTACGTTTTTTTTTCTTTAAATTTTTTTACGGGAAGTGTTTGTACTTTGTATACATAATCATACTTCATCAAGCTAATAATTAAAATATAAAATAATATTTAATTACTACTAAACTCCTTTCACATATGACTTTAGTGTAACTTTGGGTTTATTTCCAGCTATTTTTATATTATTCAATATATATGGTACTATTTTGAACGCATTATTGAACTTATTTAGTTATTATATAATTTTTAATTTGGTTTGAATTAGAAATTTTATGTTTAATGTACTAAAATTTTATTTTATATTAATTTTATGACACTTAATCTTTTTTCTGTGTGAAACTACAGAATATTGAGTCATTATTTATTTATTTATATTTCATATATTAATTAAAAAAATATATTTAATTAAAAACGATCGAACCCCGGTCCAATCCGGTCCGACCATTTGAACCTTGAACCGGTAAGCTCACCGGTTCGATGACCGATCCGGTTCTGACAACCTTGCCATAGGTTATAAGTGTGGCAGACCCAAGAGAATACACAAACACATTGCTAGAATATTCCATGAATTGTTATATAGTTACTGTGGTGGCACTCAATAATTTAATTTTCTTTTAGCTTTTAAAATTTCAGGGAACTTGTTGGTTTTACACTTTATAATGATAATGATACAACTATCTATATTTGCCTTAATAATAGGTATCCAAGTGCTAATTATCAGAAGAAGCAAAAAGCATTCTATTATAGCTCTGTTTGAAATAGTTTATTTTTGAGCTTATGCAAAATAACTTATGTAAATAAATAAATTTTTATGTTAATTTATAAATTCTTACTAACAAAAACTGTATTTTATAAGTTAGTTTTTATAAACTACTTTAACAAAATTATAAAAATACATTAAAACTTAATTATTTACATAAGTTGTTTAGCATAAATTTTAAATTTTATTTCAAACAGATCCTCTATATATATAAGAACAATCACTACACTGGAAATGTGAAATAACATTTATTTTCAAAAGTGCGGTTGAATAAAAGTGTTTTGTAATTAAGGTACTAACAATTACCACACAACGTTTTTTTTTATTGCAAAAAGACATTCATAAAATATAAAATAAATTTATATCTATAAAGTATACATTAGACAACTCTTTTACATTAAACAACGCTTTCTTAGATACACGGTTGATCGAGCACCGTGAATCACAAGGTAATTAGAATCGAACTAATCATTGAACCATGGAGATTATTACAAATAAATATTTATGGACAATAAATATTTTTATCGAAGAAATATTTTGTCCAAATATATTGGTAAAAAATATATTTTGCCTCTATATAAAGGAAGTCGCTAAACCCTTGACAAAAAAAAAAGGAAGTTGTTCTGGACTGGGCCTAGAGCTGACCCAATCCATACTCTGCTCGACAGAAGGAAGCTCATAGCTCCTGCCCAGAGTATTGAGCTCATAGCTATGCTCGACTTATGGAGCTCGTAGCTCCTCCTCAGCAAGTAGCGAGCTCCTTGTTCGCTACCATTATACCGCCACAACTCACACGCGTTCCTATTTACTAGGACACGATACACTTAAGGAAACAAACTCTCCGCACGATGAGGACACCTCATCACCAGGATAAGGACCAAATGCCGGTTCCTTGCTCCAACAACGGAGGAATCCTGACAGTCTCTCCTATCGGGCCGTTGTACACAGCCCATTAAGAGGACCTTGGCCCAGCGCTGGGGGATCTATAAATACCCTCCTTCACTGGAAGGTCAGATATTATATTCTCATTCTTTACTTTCACTCTCGTACTTGTACACTTTCTGACTTAAGCATCGGAGCGCCTGCAGGTACAACCCCCCCCCCCTCCGGTGGTGATAACTGCTCTACTCAACCGTTCAACTCAACCAAAGGATTCATCAAGTGGAGGATTTGCTGGCCCAGAACTTTTCTGATCAACAGGTTAGATCAGAAGTCCCTAAACCTATTTTATTTACAACATTAAGCATCACATTGTACACTATAGTACTGGTGTTGAACATCATTCTCGATCCCTAGCGTGCCGAAATTTTACGTAAGCCAATGAAGTCTCCAACTCGGATCCGGATTCCATGCAGTCGCTTTTTGGATGCAGTCATGCAGTCGCTCTATTTATAGCCGTCCGATCAAGATCTAACGGTCATAATTTAAAAACTTATTTATTGACCGTATTTGTTCAAACCGTCCAATCACGGTGGGACGGCTATAAAATAACTGTACCAAAAAGTCAACTGCACCTAATCCATTTCCCTCCAACTCCAACCAAAGTGATAATATTACATTTTTACCTTCAAAATATCTAGCCGTTCAGATAACCATCACAACAACGTTATTCAAACTAATTCGACCGTTGGAAAATAAATATATTTCCATTTTTTATTAGTCTCTGTCTTTTTTTCTTCACCCGTTAACCCTTTTTCTCATCTCACACTGCAAAATCAAAACTCAAACAACAACAATAACGAGAGAAAACATCAACAAAAATGGTGGAAAGTGAAGAACAAACATCGATGATGGGATCGAATAGCCAAAATGTGATATCACTTATAAGTCCAAGATTCAAATCTGCTGCTGCTATGGCTGGTTGGGATGAAGAAGCACTTTTACTTGCATCTCTCATTGTTGAAGATACACCTGATAGAGATTCAAAACATAAGAGGCGTTTTGTTTTGAATTCTAAATCTCCACTATCCAATTCATCAAGGTAAATATAACCCATTTGAATTTGAGTTTTTTTGTTGTTAAAGATTGGTGTTTTTTTTTGCAGAATATTAGTTAATTTCATTAGTTTTGTTATGATTTATTGTTCATTATTCAAAAAACCCATTTGAATTTGATATTTATTTTTGTTAAAGATTGGTTCTTTTATAAGAATTTTGGTTAATTTCATTAGTTTTGTTATCGAATTGATTTGGGTTGATTTTATTCTGTATTTTTTTTTGTTAGAGATTAGTTTTTTATTTTATTTTATTAAGAATATTAGTTATCTACGAATCATACTCCTTGGATTGGACATGCGTCGGCGTCTAACACTAATAAATATGACTACGTTGAATTAAATTATTATTTTTTTAAATTATTATCAGTGTTAACGTGTCAGTGTCTGCATCGTGTCCGTTTCGGTGTTAATGCTTCATAATTTGCTATTTGGGTTGATTGGAATTTTTTATTTTGTTTAGGAAACGCAGAGCTCAGAGGAATCCTCCACAACCAATTGTTCTTGATCTAGATGATGAAGAAACTCCGAAAAAGGGTAATTATTATCTTTGATTTATCTCTATTTGGATTTGAATTTTCAAAGTGTGTTCTTTGTTATTGATGTGATGCTGTTTTTAATGAACAGAAAGTGGAAAAAAGAAGAAAGAAAAGATAAATTGTGTTACTGAAGAAAGTAAAGTTAAAGAAAAGGAATTGAGTCAAAAGGGTATTGATGTCAATTCAACTAGTTCTTCTACTCTTCCTTGTATGGATAAGCTGAGAGAAGAGCTTTCATGTGCTGTAAGATCCTAATTCTTCTGCTTTAGTTTCATGCTTTTGTTGAGACACTGTGATGATTAATTGTTCAATGATTATGCAGATTTGTTTAGAGATATGCTTTGAGCCAAGTACCACTCCTTGTGGTCACAGGTATTAATTTCAAACACAAAATACCTTATTGAAGTAATATTAATAGTTCTTAATTGAATTTTGTATGTAATTGATTGATAATGATTCATGGATTGAGAATATTCAATTTTGCAGCTTTTGTAAAAAATGTCTGAGATCTGCTGCAGACAAGTGTGGCAAAAAGTGTCCTAAATGTAGGCAATTGATAAGGTTTGTATAATGTTTTTTTTTTTTTTAAACTTTACAATTAATTACAAAATGTTATCGAAGAAATGTTTTAAATTGCCCTTTCTGCGAATTTGCAATCTTATATATGACGAAAATTTTTGCACAAGTATAGTCGATGCAGCTTCAATTGCAGTGTTGAAACTTTTATATTGTCTATAGTTGTAGCTCATCAATTGTTGTGTCGTGATGATATTGCAGCAATGGACGATCGTGCACTGTGAACACGGTTCTTTGGAACACAATTCAACTCCTATTTCCTCAAGAAATTGAAGCAAGGAAAGCAGCTGCTGTCGTTGCGAATAATAGACAAGCACCAGCTCAGAATCCAATTCAAGAAACAAGATTTTACAATAATCAAAGGAATAGAAGTATACAACCGTATCCATCGAGTAGGGCTATGAGTTCGAGGAGATATGAAACAACGACAGAGGATGATGAGGATGCTGCATTGGCTAGACTGTTACAAAGAGAAATTGATGGACTAAGCAATCAAAGGGCAACAGTGACAACAAGGGTTTCAAGTGTAAGAGGAAGGACAAGAAGAGGGGTTGTGGCTCAAGATGAAGATGCTGCTTTTGCTCTAAGGTTGCAAAGAGAGGAGTTTATGCATGCTTTTAGGGGGGGTAGCAACAACCAGGAGCAATCATCTTCTTCGTCTACATTAGCTAGATCAAATTTGAGGGCAATGGCAACCAGAGCGATGAATATTCGTATTAGGGATCAAAGGATGTGACATTAAATTGTACTAGAAGCTATCATTCTATTTGAATTTTGCGATGACGATTACAGGAATATTAATAAACAATTCTTTTTAATATATCTTATTAGAGACCGTTCAACCCGATAACTTAATCACATTACGATCAGAGTGTAGTTTGCTGATGTAGAAATAATATCAAATCTAGATTGCCGATATTTATTGTGTGAACTAAATTACCGGAGGTGCGTTTTTTGTGTGTGGTTTTATTTTTACTCGAAATGGTATCACGAATACAAAGGCGAACGAACATCAATGAAAAGATTGAAAGGCGAACTAAAATTTGTTGTGCTGTAAGATCCTAATTCTTCTGCTGTAGCGTTTGCGATGAAGCAAAAGTGCATCGATCAGCTATAGAATTTTTGCCGGCAAAAATATTTTGAATTTGATGCATCAGCTATATCTTTCCGACACTTGAGTACCATTCCTACAAAAGAAAAAGAGGTGTGCACTGTCCTCATGCTCTTCATTACAAATCACACATAAATTATAACAATTAATACCTGTTTAATTAAGTCGAAATCTTCTTGGAATGCAATTTCTACACAATCGCCATAAGAAATTTTCATTTTTAGAGGGAACTTGGCCTCCAAATAAGATTCCAATTGTTACGGTTTGAATTTCTGCATCCATAGGACTTGGACCGCGAATAATTCCTAACGGTCATGCATTCTTGGTGGCTATTATCCGTCATAAATTTTCTGGCCAATTATTGGCGGCCCAGGGCCGACAATAATGGGTCATCAGACTTTTTGAAAATTTGTGCCTTTTTTTGGACGGTCCAAAACCTTCAATATCGTGTTTTGTAACTTTTTGAGGGCTTTAAGGCCTCAATAAATTTGATATTTGGTTGTTGATGATGATCAAATTATCATTATAATTTTTTTACAGTAAAAAGAAATATCATAAAATATGATATTTGGTTGTTGATGATGATCAAATAGTGTGATTTGTGTCCTTTTAAGCTATTAGTAGTGCATACAATTAAATATTACTATATGTTTGTATGACGTAATTAGATAAATAATATTTAAACTCCACATCTATATATAGTGAAAAAATCCATGTTATAAAAAAAACCCAAAGGACGGAAAAAAAAATATAAATGAATTATTATGATTTAAAGTTTTATGTGACCTTCTTACTAAAGGTACTAAAGGGGCATATATTAACGGATTTTTATACTTAAGAAACATTTAATAATTATTATAATTTTAAAAAGTCTCTTTACAACTCTATAAATATTAAAAAAATTATTTAATTGATGTAAATAAAAAATGAGCTTTATAAATTAAAAAGTGATAAAATCTTGTTCTATTTGATACATGCAAAGGACGGAAAATATGACTAAAATTATCAAGTTTGTTTTTTTTATGATCATCTTTCTTTATCTATTTTTTGTTGCAACAAATTCTCGTAAGTATTTTTATCTCCTTTCCAAATTTCGTTCTTTACTTTATACACAATATTTTATTCTATTTTAGTAACATTAATTCCTTTTCTCTTTATCCACACAGAGATGTATCCATGTATTCAAGATGAGGATTGTCCAGACAACCTGTACTGCCCACCTCCTGGTCAAGTTGTGTGTAAAAACTTTGATTGTAAGTGTCGTCATACGCTTCATTGATTATAAGTGGCAGACTCAAGAGAATACACAAATATACTGCTGGAATATTTCATGAGTTTATAGTTATTGTGGTGTACCCAATAATTTAATTTTCTTTTAGCTATTTAAATTTCAAGGAATTTGTTGATTTTGCACTTTATGATGATACAATTAAAATGAAATAAGAATCAAATAATAATATCCAGGCCTATTTAATATTTGTCTTTTATATTTATTTTAAGTTTCAATTTAGTTTATTTTGTTTTAAAAGTTTCAATTTGGTCCTTTATATTTCTACCGTTTGTATAAATTGGTCATTTCTGTCGGTTTTAATGTTTCCACCGTTTCAATTGGACACATGTCCAAATGTCCATGTATGCAAACTGCGTCTGCCACATATGACATAACTAACAGAAAGGACCAAATTGAAACCTACTTGAAGCTAGAAATCGTAGCTTCTGATTCTAGAATTGATTTTTACACTCAAATTTTTTGTTCAACTCACTTTTGTATGAATATATCCAAACATAAACCACTTTAACTTAAAATCAATTTTGCCCAGAATCAATTTTACATAATCAATTCTGTCAAAATCAATTCTCGTCACCGCAGAACTAAACATACACTATATTGAAACTTTTAAAACATAAAGACAAGTTGAAATCTAAAATAAACATAAGAGACCAAATGTTAAATTAAGTCTAATATCTATATTTGTCTTGATAATAATTATCCCCAGGTGCTAATTATCAAAAAGAACAATCACTACACTAGAAATGTACATGATATACTATCGCTCCTTTAACAACATTTTTCTCAAAAGCGTTATTGAACAAAATACTGAGCCCTTAGACAACGCTTGTGAATAAAATTGTTGCCTAGGGTACTAACATTACACAACGTTCTTTTTCTTCTTTTTTGCCAAAACACTTTCATATGCTTAGTATAAAATAAATTTTAATCTAAAAAATATATCTATCTCTATAATATACATTAAGATATTCCTACGGAGCTCTCCCATACATTCTCAATAAAAATTGTTTAGATGTCATTCAATTAGATCTTCTCTATTTGTTTTTTTGTATCTTCTCTAACCCATTATTAAATAATTTTTGTTGAATATATAAAATTAAATTAATCGAATATAGTTATGCACATCTACAGAACATCTAAATTAAGAATATACTCCGTATTGTCTAACCTATTACGAGTATTAAAAAACAATAGTTGGTGTAAAAAAAAAAACAATTGTTAGATATTGGATATATAAAACTAAATTAATCAAATATAGTTATGCACATTTTATGCACTTCTACAACACAACGAAATTAAACGGAAATATAAAATTTGAGAAATGTTACACCATAGCTACACCGAAAATAAAGAAAACTGGTCTGCTGTAACGTTTGCGATGAAGCAAAAAGTCCATCGATCAGCTATAGAATTTTTGCAAACAAAAATATTTTGAATTTGATGCATCAGCTACATCTTTGCGACACTTGAGTACTGTTCCTACAAAAGAAAAAGAGGTGTGTGCACTATCCTCATGCTCTTCATTACAAATCACACATAAATTAGAACAATTAACACATATTTAATTAAGTCGAAATCTTATTGGAATGCAATTTCTACACAGTCGCCATAAGAAATTTTTAATTTTATAGGTGGAATTCTGGCCTCCAAATAAGGTTTCAATTACATGTTAATAAGTCACACAGTTGTGATAGGGCTTGAATGTATTTATAAGTGAGGGTAATTATCAACGTCGATTTTTTAAGAATGAGTTAGATCCAATATAATAATTAATTTTAAGATGGTATGAGAGTCTCCTTTGCAATTCGATGAGCCACTGGCTATAAGATTCTAATTGAATCCTCCATCATTTATATCCGCGCTCCCAAGCTCAATAGCTCTGAGCACGAGGAGATATCCTTGATGTAGTAATTATTTCTGTTAGAATAGAAAATATCCGTTAAGACATGCATAAGGTTTAAATTTAGTATGTTGAGAAAATATCTCTATGATTAGGTTGTTTATTCTAAGCGCTGTAATTATGGTATTTATTTTAGATTTAAACATATTGTTATAAATATCAAGCTAGTATCATACTATTATTAGGTATGTATTTAAGTCATTCACACCGTTAATCAATATTATTTATGTTTCTTGTTGTTTTCTCCTATTCTTTCACCTGAATACCACATATTCAACATGGTATCAGAGTCATGGTATCCACGTTTTGGTGGTCTAATTTCCCGTTTGTGATACGTTAATCCGTGTGGTCCCGTTTATGATACTTTAATCCATTTGTGATACTGTAATTTGTGGCTCCCATTTGTGATCCTTTAATTAATCCGCAGATCCCATTTGTGATACTTTAATCAGCATGTATTTTTACATAATTTGATATGGATTCATTGCTTCAGCCGCTACTCTACCACTTCTTTGATTGCTGCTCTTCGTTGGCTATGCTATCAATAAATACCACATATTCAACGGTTCCTTATATAATGCAGTAATATTCTTTGTACGTACTTCCAATAATTTGCTTTTGGATAATTATTATCAAGTCAAAACTAATGTTTGTATAATATAGGCTTAAATAATGTTTTAACCCCTGCAATTGTTACTCTTTTGAAAAGAGCCTGTTAATTTTTTTTTTTTTTGATTTTAGTCCCTGTAAAATTTAAAAGTTTTGAAAAGAGCCCCTGAGCAGGAATTTTTGATGCCATGTCATCATTTTATTGACGTGACAGTTGCTGACTGGGATGATGAGTACACGTGTCAGGAACTTGCTGACGTGGCAATATGTAACAGCCGTAATTAAATAAATAGGATTTTTATTTAATTATCTATTTATTTACTTAATTATTTGAATATGTGTGTTTTCTCGATTTTATGAATAGTTATGTGTTAGCTAAATAAAGGGTATTTTAGTAATCCACTAGAATTATTATTTAATTGAGAGCCTTTGAATAAGATTGGAGTGATTAATTGGTTAATTATGAGAAGTAGTAGGATAGTAGTCTATGTTACTTATTAGTATAGTAAGTATTTGGACTTAAAGTGTGAATGAGCTAAGCCCAATAGAGAATAAGAGGCAAGAAGGGTATTAGAGACTTTTAACTATAACTAGGTTAAGTAGGTAAGAAAGAAAGAATAGAAATCATATTTTGAGAAGAGAAAAGGAGGAAGAAAGGGAAGAGAGCTAGAGACCCATTTTCTTGAAGAAGAAAGAGCAAGATGGAGAGCTAGAGGTAGAAGAAGGACTAGAGAATTCAGAAATCTAAGGTATGAGAGTAGTTTGGTATTCTAGGGTGATTAAGAGAGGAGGAGAAAATCTATTTCTCTCAATCCCAATCCTCTCTCACTCTTTTCTTTTTGGGTTTTTGGGGGAAATAATTGAGAATGTGTTTATCTATGTGATTTGATGTTGTTCATATGATTCTAAATGTATATTCATGTTTAATAGATAGATTGATATGAGAAAAATCACTACTTTATGAGTTAATTGTGTTGTTGATGTTTAAAAATGGGTTTTGGGTAAAAGTGTGAGAAATCCATGATTTTTACATGAATTGTTGTTGATTCTTGTTAAGAGTTGTAGTTCTATATTTGTTATACTTCTATATGTTCAAAATTATCATCTTTAGGTTTAAAAGGTTTTAATTTGGGGGTTTTGGGGTTTTTGAGTGAAAACCCGAGAGTTGGAACTCTGTTTTCTGGTTTTTTCGCCCGGCTAGAAATTCTCGCCCGGCTAAAAAATCGCTAGCTCTCGCCCGGCGAGACAGTCATACAGCTTTGACTGTTGACTTTTTTACCAGCGTTGACTTTTGACCTTTTGTTGACTTATGCACCCGGAACCTGTTTTTCTTAGTTTTTCGCATAGATTCCGATTCCGGAATTAGTTTTCTGAAATTATGTTTGGATAATACTATTGTGTGTAAGATGACAATACTTTAGTATTTTGAAAGTAACTTTGGATGTTTAATAAAATGAGATATATACTTATGTCATATTTGAATTATGATCTTATCATTATGTAATATCGAAATGAGGTTATGAATTATGATATCATATATGTGAATGAATTATGATGATGATAGTCTTGTATATGTATAATAACTTGAGAAGATTAATTAATGTGATTAATTGATAGAGAAGATGTATTTCTAACAATGTTGTTGAAATATGTACATATGGTTTGTGTTATCCTTTTATGGTGAGTAGATACTTTAGTAAGGTGACTAAAATATGTGATAGATTAATTAATGTTATTTAATTTAATCTAATGGAGTAGATGTACTTGTAAATGGTGATTGAAGTACATAGTTTTAATTAATATATAGAGATATGCTTGTAAAAGGTGATTGAAGTACATCGATTGTGATATCCTTTATAGGATGAGATGATTAAACCATATGTTTGGTAATTTGATATTCATGCATCCATATAGGTATGTTGAGCAGATACTTTGGTAAGGTGACTAAAGTATGATAATATTTTAACGAGGTGGTTAAAATATAGTTGGAATAAGTTTTCCAATGAATTGATAAGGTACCTCATGCATTAGTAAATGCTAGGAAGCATTTCATGAATAATTGGCATTAGTTTGCATTAGGAGATGAAGGTGAATTCATTATGTGAAATACTTGGTAATTGATACTATTGATGTGCATTGATTGCTAATTGTGTATCAATTGTGAGTAACTTAATGTTCATGATATGTGATTACTATTTGTATGTCAATTATGAGTAACTTGATGATACGTGGATTATATGAATTGCTTGATACTTGATTTATGAATCATAAATGTATCTTAATTGTATAATCTTGCATCTTTATGGTGTGAATGTTTGTAGGATTTATTATGTTATTATTAAGTGTATAGTATTCGATATACTTACATTTATTTTGGGATTCCTTACTAACTCTCTGTTTTGTGTACTTGCTGGACCTTTGGGGGTCCAGATTCTCAGGTGTTGGTTATAACCAAGTTGTCGGTGATGCTCCGCTCTGATTAGGACACGGGAAATGGTTTACCTTTTATGTATAGAGTCGTCAAGTTGTTGTCTTATTTTAATTAAAAATGTATCAGGATATAGTTTGTAATTTTGTATTTGGTGTTATCTTACTAATTAAGTTGTTAGTAGTGTTTTTAAAATAATGTGATACTCGAACCATCGTTTTTATAATTCAAACTTTAATTTCCGTTTCGTATTTTGAAAAATAATTTTATAAAACTAGAAATAGTTAAATGTCGGGTTTGAGTGTTACACAATACACACTCATTTTCCTTTTAATTTTTTTTAATTTTATTTCAATTAATTTATTTAATTAAGAAAAAGGAAAAAGGGAATTTTCAAATTTTTTATTAAAAGAAAAATGAGTGTGTATTGCCACGTCAGCAAGTTCCTGACACATGTACTGATCACCCCAATCAGTAACTGCCACGTCAAAAAAATGATGACATGGCATCAAAGATTCCTGCTCAGGGGCTCTTTTCAGAATTTTTAAATTTTACAGGAACTAAAATCAATTTATTTTTTTTAACAGGAGCTCTTTTCAAAATGAGTGACAATTGCAGGGGTTAAAACATTATTTAAGCCTATAATATATTGAAAATAACTTGGACATTATTATTTGTATGAATGTGATCTGGACACTTATAATAACTACTTAGTGAACATTATGCTCTTTCTTTGTTATCATCAAAACACCAATAATAAAGTATTATTTCTTTAGTTCTTTCAAATATATCTATAGAGTTTAGTGTGTTATAAATAATATTATTTTGTTTTATGATTTTTCCTTTTCTATCATGAAAGGTTATAAAATAATAAAAATTTTGTAGTAAAATAAGAATGAATTCTTATGATTTGTAAATTTTATGTGATCTTCTTACTAAAGGTGCTAAAGAGGCATATTAACACAATGTTGAACTTAATAATAATTATTATAATTATAGAAAGTCAATTTACAACTCTATATACTAAAAATTATTTAATTGATTTAAAGAGAACATTAACTTTATAAATCAAAAAGCGATACAATCATACATGCAAATGTTGGAAAATATGACAAAAATTGTCAAGTTTGATTATATTATGATTATCCTTTTTTCCCTATTTTTTCTTTCAACAAGCATTAAATTAACTATACCGTCACATAGCCTTAAATTAAGTAAGCATTTTTATCTCCTTCGCAAATTTCGTTCTTTATACAATATTTTATTAACATCAATTCTTTTTCCTTTTTTTAGTTATTCCATGTGTTCGTAATAGTGATTGTCCATGCCGTCTTTGCCCATTTTCTCATAGAATAATGAAGTGCTTAAAAGGTTATTGTTATTGTCTATGAAGCTTCATAGATTATGTGTGGCAGACCCACAGAATACACAAACGCACTGCTAAAATATTTCATGAGTTGTTATATATGTAGTTACTATGAATCTATGATGTCAATCAATAATTTAATTTTCTTTTAACTTTTAAAATTTCATGAACCTTGATTTTTTGTACTTTAATATGATGAAATTGAAATGAAATAATACATCAAGAATGTTATCTATACTAATAGGCACATTTAATTTATTTTTTATTATGCTACCTTGTGTAAATTATAACGTGGAATTGAATTTGAATTTTCCTCCTTTATTACGCCCATCTGATTGTATAACCAATAGTCTCACAAGTGCATGAGATTATCGTCGTAATAAAAAAATTATCGAAGCACAAAGACTAGTGAAGAAAAGTAGTAAGTAGTATATATATATATATATATATATATATATATATATATATATATATATATATATGAGTTAGGATCCGTTGACACCAACTAGTTTGACACCAAATGTTACACCTCTCAATAACGTTTTAACCAATATATATTTTATAAAATCCATCGTTAGATTGAAAGTTTATATCATATAGATCATTTATGTAAAGTTTCAGAAAAATCCAAAATCATTTGATATGTTATTGAGATACATTAAAGTTAACGGTTTTGTGTTTTTTTAAATGTCGTTGATCTTGAATTTTTTATGTGTCTCAATAACATAAAGTCAACAACATTTAAAAAAAGACGCAAACCGTTAACTTTGATGTATCTCTATAACATATCAAATGATTTTTGATTTTTGTGAAACCTTACATCAATGATCTATATATATATATAGTTGGAATCCGTTGACACCAACTAGTTTGACATCAAATATATTACACCTCTCCATAACATTTTAATCGATATAAATTTTATAAAATACACCGTTAGATTGAAAGTTTATATCATATAAATCATTTATAAAAAAAAATCAACATTTGATTTTTCTTTCTCTAAAATTAAAACACTCCCACCTCTCTCTAATAGTACATCCCGCACCACTTTTCTTCTTCCTCCCCAAATCCAACCCTTTATTTTAAAATGTAGAAACTATAGTTGGTGGTGTGATGATGGTGCTTGACCATCCGCACCACCTTTGTGGCCAGTTTTCGCCGGTGACATAGCCTCTTTGTGTGGTGGTTAGCAACAAATCTGGAACTTTTCTATTCTTTTCGGTGTTGGTTTAGGTGGATCTGGAGGTTTGCAGTTTTCGTGCTATTCTGGCGGTGGTTTAGTGGTGGTGCTCACAGTGGGGGTGTGTGGTTTTTAGCTTGTAAGGTGAGGATTGCCTCTAGTTTATAAACACATATTCAGGCCTTCTTCTAACCGATGTGGGACTTCTTAACACACTCCCTCACGCTCATCACTATTGGGCTATAAATGGTGCGTGGATATAAATGGTGGATGGTCTGATCGGAAACTCATTAGCAGACGGCACAGCGGATCGTGGAGAGGCTCTGATACCAACTTAGGATTGAGTATTGTGCTTAACTATCATCCCACAAAACCGGCTTGTAAGGTGAGAATTACCACTTACTTATAAACACACATTCAGGCCATCTCGCAACCTATGTGGGACTAATGTGGGTATCATACATTATTAGCAAGTAATACCTTATATTTAATTTCATGTACACAAAAATGTAATATTAAATTGATGATACGATACCTTAAATAAGGTATCATATCATCAATTATGATACCCTTTATGCTACGTCATGAAACTCTAATGATAAAAAAAATTAAGTCTATGAAACTCTCTATGATACTGTTATTGTCTAAGTGAACTCACCTTCCTCATCCTTTTTGCACATGCTTTCTATATTTTCTCCATATCATCATATATACACCACTTGTTTAATACTCCCTCATTCCCAAAATATAAGAATTCATTGACGGACATTTACGCCAATGTATAATTTTGATTACGAATATCTTTAATTGTCTATTAGTGTAAAAATTATAGAAATTTAATATTTTAAAAATATTCATCGAAACAAATTAAATAAGATGTTATATGATAACATTTATATTTATATATTTTTAGAAAAATACGATCAAAACAAAACATATAAATAGTGCATTCGGTGGTCAGAGGTAGTAACATCAATGCCATTTGTGTATGTGTTACCAAGTTCAAGTTTCTTCACATCTTCTTGCAGACAACTCTCCATCATTTGGATTAATTAGGAACCACTTCTAAATGTTGAGTCATAATCAACTCTCCATCATTTAATTCATGAACCATTTATAAATTCTTAGTTTCAACCAAACATCATTTACTTTTTGATTCACTTCTTGTACAATAATCAACAACTCCTCATTTGAGAAATCATGTTCCCGAGCATTAGAATTCACTTTGGGATCATGCAAAATATCCTCCACTTCGATATGTTGTTCGACTTTAGCAAGCAACGCAACTTGCTCATTATTAGCAAGTTTATATGCATCTTTATGCTGTGTGAAAATTGGTATAATATTTAATTGTGGTATAGTCTGATCAGAATTGTGTTTAACCACAAGGTTACCATCTTGATTTCACGTACTTGTTGTGTGATTATGAAGAATGTTAAGTCCAAAGTTTAAAAATTCTTATGTAGCATGTTGGTTACTTGGTATGTACATAATTTGGGTGAATTCTAGAGTGAGGGCTCTATTAAGGGCACAAGTTATGGTGCATAAGCCATGTTTATGCACCATGCATAAACACCCCAGATTGCTTAGTGCACCCCCCAGATTTCTAGCGCACCCCCAGATTGCTTAGTGCACCCCCCAGATTTTTAGGGGGTGCACTAGAAATCTGGAGGGTGCGCTAGAAATTTGGGGGGTGTGCTAGAAATCTAGGGGGTGCGCTACGCAATTTGGGTGGTGCATTGAGCAATTTTCATTATTTATGCATGGTGCATAAGGAAAAAGCTTATGCACCATAACCACTCCCTCTATTAAGTCCCTCACCGGTGTACCACTTAAATTCACTATTAGATTTAAAAAGTTTAAAATTGGGGTCCCAAAATAATTTTTTTTGTTTTAGGGGTGCAATTTTCTTCCTTTTGTTTTCTCTCTGCATCCCTAATCACTCTTCATTTCAAGGTATGCAATTTCTCTTATTTTCTCCTTTTATTTGCCCCAATTTTCTTTTTCCGTAATTCTCTCTTTTGGTTGATTTTGCAGCACAATTTTTATAGTACATATAATATAATAATTAAGGCCCAATTTATAGGTTTGCCACTGAGCCACCAAAATCACAATAACCTCTCTGGACATTAGGTCCCAAATATTTTGGAAATTTTAGTTTTCTGGGTTTTACAACATTTTCAACCACAAATTTTTCTCTTTAGACCCCAATCCTTCTCTTAATTTGTTGAGAAAGATATTATATTATAAAAAAATAATTGTCGAGAGATTTATGCTAAGTAGAAATGAATTTTTTTTTTGTTGACGATTTGCAAGATATAGAGCCTGTTTGAACGGGGTTTAATTTTGAGCTTATAAAAATAGTTTATGCAAATAAATAAAGTTTTATGTTGATTTAAAAAATTTCATTCAAAAAATTTGTATATTTATAAGTTGTTTTTATCATAAATTACCTTGAAATGTTTAAAATAATACATAAAAACTTATTTATTTGTATAAGTTGTTTCGCATAAGCTGAAGAATAAACCGATCCAAATGGGTTCATGAGGGCATGTCTGGTTAGGTTAAAAAGAAATCAAATAATTATCAATAAAAAAAAAGAATAAAATTTTTGTTGGGATATATAAATCATTGTTGGAAATTAAATCATTTTTAAAAAATAAACAAAGAATTGAGAATAAAGTGGAGTTGAATTCATTTCGTGTATATCCTTATACCATCAAATAACAATTAACAAGTAAAAACTGCTACTAATATTTATAAATTCCGGCTACATTGTAAATAGTTGTTGGGGTAAAGAAAACTTGGAATTTTCAAACAAAGAATATATACAATGTGGATTAATGTAGATGTTATTTTGTGTGTTTTTTGGTTCTTGAGTTTTATGATGATGATGTATGCTTTTTAATTGGGTTTTCAAACAAACTTCTAATCCTCCTTCTATTGATCAACTCAAACAAGCTTCTGATCCTCCTTGTATTGATCAAATCAAACAAACTTCTGATCTTCCTCGTACTGATCAACTAAGTTGTATTGATCAACTAAAGGAAGAGCTTTTATGTGCAGTAAGTTTCTTTTCACATTTCTATTCTGCTTTTGTTTCATTTCTATTATGCTTTTGATAAACTTCTATTTTGCTTTAAGTTTCTTATTACACTCTAATTCACTTAATTATTATTGTGCAGATTTGTTTGGATATATGCTTTAAGCCAAGTACCACTCCTTGTGGTCACAGGTATCAAATTCAACAGTAATTATTGTATGCTTAGACACAATATTTAGTCACACATAAAATATAGTCCCGCTCTGTCCCTTATTTGTTATCCTGTTAGACTTGGACACATGTATGAAACAATAATAAATTTTGATAAGTTAAGTATTTATCACGGTTGATTTATTAAGAAAGGGTGAATTAATTAATTAATAAATAAATAACGGTGAATTGATCTAAGTGGTAAAGATTTTAGACCCCTTAAGCAGATGGATGTACCATACATTTTTAATGAACTTGGTGCTAAACTTGTTTCTCTTCAAGTTAAACCAGTAGTTTTTTACATTAAATTCTAAACACCGACAATATATAACATATTTTTATACAAGCATGATCAAATAGCACCATAGTGTCACTATTATAATGTAGTTCCTAAAATATTGCAATAAAAATTTATATGGCATAATTAAATTGAATGCATGTATAAAAGTTATTAGGTAGGCTTCTTCTCTTTTAGAAAATAAATAAAAAATGGGTCATACCAAGACTCCAGTGCACTAGTTAAGGATAAAAAAAAGGTAAATTTTGTATTGAAAACATGTATATTTATTATATAAGATTTCCTTAACTAGTGTTACAGAGCACCATTTAGCATTTTTCATAAAAAATAATACAGTATCACCCGTAAGTCTACTTAAATCCGGGAGTGGTTGTGGTGCATAAACTTTTTCCCTTATGCACCATGCATAAATAATAAAAATTGCTTAATGCACCCCCACATTGCTTAGCGCACCCCCCAAATTTCTAGCGCAGCCCCTAAAAATCTGTGGTATGCTAAGCAATCTGGGAGTGCACTAGAAATCTGGGAGGTGCGCTAAGCAATTTTGGATATTTATGTACGGTGCATAAACATGATTTATGCACCATAACTTATGCTTAAATCATAGTTTTTTTAATTGATTCTGTATATATTAATTGTTCCTGGATTTCTTATTGAGAATCTTAAATTTTGCAGCTTTTGTAGAAGATGTCTCATATCCGCTATGAAAGCGTGTGGTAAAAAGTGTCCCAAGTGCACGCAAGCCATAAGAATAAGGTTGTTATAAACATTGTGCTGTTTCTTTTTTTTTTTTTTACAAATTGTTCTGTTAATTATCTGTCATTAGATCTTAATTTTTTTAATTCCTTTTATAAGCACTGTACATAAGTTTACTCCTTTGTTTAATTGCTACAAGTTTAACTCAACATAACTTCAAGTCATGTGGAACTCCTTCACACACTCTCACATGCGCCTAACATGGGCTCGCCTCGTCTTTGTTACTTGGTTGGTTAAGGCCATTCTTTTATTACGAGGTTTGGAATCAGTTTAAAATAAATCTCATTTCAATTTTGGAGTTTTGAATTAAAATAGATTTGAATGTTCGCATCATATTGCAAAAACTTGTACACAAATGTGTTTGATGTTGTTGCAATTGTCCTCTCTATCGGGTTGCAATACAAGGACCTCCAAAACTCTATCGATGTAGTAATTATAATCGTAAATTGTATATTGGCAGCTCATCAATTGTTCATTGATCATGATAATAATATGTTGCAGGGACGTTGGTCGATCGCTTACCGTGAACACGGTTCTTTGGAACACAGTTCAGCTCATTTTTCCACAAGAAATTGAAGCAAAGAAAGCATTTCTTGACTCCTTAAATAATCAACAAGCAGCTCAAAGTCAAACCACTTCATCATCAACCAGAGCCAGGAACCTTGGAACCAGAAATCAATGGAGACAATAATCAAGAAAAGAGGAATTATTTGTGTTTTTTGTTTTAATTCTAAGAACTTTTAGACTTTTAGTTATACGTGCATGACCCTTTTGATGTTGATTGATTGGTAATGTTAAGTGTGTGGTACATGATAAATGATATTTTAGATGTTAGTTAAATCTGATAAAATTGGAGGTTTAGATGTAATTATTTTATTTGATTTTTGTATTAATCCTTTAGTTTCCAAGAAAAGGGGGTCGGGTAATCAAAAGTTAGGTAACTATGATTCGGGCAAAATTGTTCCTACTATCAGCAAGCGAATTTGAATTCTTTCGAACGATTCGTCATAGAGGAATTTATTAACCACTTGAATCTGATGTCAACTTGCTTAGATGTAATTAATTTTAAATTGCTATGACCAGTTATGACTCATTGTTCCTACCAATTGATGATGTTATTTATTAATAAAGAGGGAAAGAAAAATTGTTTTTTCTTGTTAGTTGTTGATCGGAAGAAACTATTTTTATGAAATTAGGATTTCTATACTTGGGATTGGTTTTGGTGTCTCCATTTGACCATATGATTTGTACATTTGGTCTAATTGGATTACATGCCAAAGACTAAGTAATTTGATGTTTTGGTGGCAATCAATGATTTTTAGTGTTGAACTTGATGTGGTGTTGTACATGAGAGGATATAATATACGACAATAAGGTAATTAGTTGATGGATGAATAATAAAAAATATAAAATTAGTGAATGATTTGTTCCTCATAGTTTTTCATAAGGGGTGGCGATGAAAACATCAGATTAGGGTTGGAGTGGGTGAAGAGGAAATCAGATAATTATTAGAATACATGTGAAGTTTTTAGGAACATTTAATCTGAATTGTTAATAATAATCTAATGAATATAAACAAGGGTTAATAGGCTTTTACACCCCTGCAAAGTAGACGAGTTTTGCGTTACCCCTCTGTAATTTTTTTTTCTTGAGATTACCCCCCTGCAAAATTTATTTTTTTGATTTACCCCCTTTTTGCTGACGTGACAGGCAAAAGTCAACTGTCACGTCAGCAAAATTCATTGCCACGTCAGCAAAAAACTTGACTTTTTGCCTGCCACATCAGCAAAAAGGGGGTAAATCAAAAAAATAAATTTTGCAGGGGGGTAATCTCAAGAAAAAAAATTACAGGGGGTAACGCAAAACTCGCCTACTTTGCAGGGGGGTAAAAGCCTATTAACCCTATAAACAATTGTTCTCATTTCTCGCAATAATCAAGTGTTCTCACTGAGGTCGCCCCCTATATATATATAGATCATTGATATTTATAACTTAGATTTTATTATTGGACTTTTGTTATTTCTATGAATATTAATCTGCACAAGTTATAATAACTAATTAGTAGACAATTATTCTCTTTCTTTGTCCATCAAAGACCAATAGTAAGTATTGTTTTTTTTGGTTCTGCCAGATAATATTATTTTTGATTTGTGATTTTTCCTTCTTTAGCACGAAAAGTTATTAAAATAATAAAAATTTGGTAAAAAAAAAGAAAAGAATGAATTCTTATGAATTGTAAATTCAATGCGACCTCCTTATTAAAGGTGCTAAAGGGGCATATTAATATATTATGTATGTAACTAGTTTTTAAACCCGTGCTTCCGCACGGTTACATTTTTAGTTAATAATCTCATTATTTGTTTCACCAAACCAATGATATATACATGTATGTTCAATAGAGGCATTAAGAAAAATTGGAGAAAATAATCATGTAACACAAACAATAAAAATTTGGAACCTGTAATACATATATATAGTTTATCCTCTTGATACGTTTTCACAAAATATTCTATTTAATGAGAGATGTACAATATACACTTTAGATGATCTACATTAATACAGATAAAAAATAAATATTATAATAGTAATAGGACGATTGGACAAGACTCATAAACCAGATGCAGTTGGAAATATATGGACAGATATAAAGCAGCTTCCATACATTATGCAGTAGTAGGCTAGTAGCATAAGCAGCAGCTGATATTCACTATAATTAATTTCCACAATGAAATATTGCAATACTAAGTGGGAGAGATAGGTGGCGCCACAAGCTACTTGGTAGGACATGATGTTCAAAAATAATGAGTACATGTCTGCACCAAGTTCAATGGATTTTGGCAAACAAAGTCAATCAAATAAATACAAACTGGTAAATAGAACATCATACATTTATCAGCTACCAACATGAATCATATTAAATTTCTAAATGCTATACAGCTAACCCCCACCGAATCAGCCTCTTGCTTGGTAACAAAGTATAACAAAATAGTGTCAAAACCAAATAATAATAAAGAGAGTTGAAATGGGAGGGAAATCAAGAGGGAGGTAGCAACTGAGATGAGAAGGTGTTATCTAGACAGAAGGATCTGTAAAGAAGGTGTTATCCATTAGGAGATACCTAGAAAGCTATAACAGGAGGTAGTAGATCAACCGTATAACACACGCGTGATTAATAAGGGGCAGAGAGCTGTAAAGGGTAAAGAGTAGTGTGTTATTGATCACAGGAGAGGAATACTCCTTATATAGAGTTTACAACACCCACACACATACTTGTACACAAGTGTGCCAAGTATGACTTAACTAACTAACATTCAGATTACAAGCTTAACTATACTTAACATAGCCTCCCCTAATCTGAATTCACCTATACAAAAGCAAGTAAATGTAACAAGCAAAAAACAATACATGCATCAGATAAAAGTAACAATCTTGAGCAGAAAAGCAACATTAAGTCAAGCTTGAAAGATCACACACTCCTAGCATATCTCTGAACCTACAGAATGACTCCAACTTGAGAGGTTTGGTTAGCACATCTGCAATTTGCTCATCTGTTCTGCAATATCTCAGCTCAAACACTTCATCTTTGACTAGATCCCTCAAAAAATAATATCTAACATCTATATGCTTGCATCTCCCATGCATTATAGGATTTTTAGATAATTTGATAGAAGAACTATTATCACAGAAAATAACAGTCTTTTTCCCTTGATCTTTACCCAGCTGCTTCAGAATTTTCTTGAGCCACATCCCTTGACAAACACAGGCAGCTGCAGCAACAAATTCTGCCTCAGTAGTAGATAGTGTTACAATTGGTTGTTTCTTAGAGGACCAAGAGATAGCAGTTGAACCAAACTTGAACACATATCCTGAAGTACTTTTCCTATCATTAGTATCACCAGCATAGTCAGAATCTGTCCACCCTTGTAATTCATATTCAGCACCTTTCACACCTTTCTTGTACAACAAGCCAAGACTCATAGTGCCCCTAAGATATCTGAGAATTCTTTTGGCAGCAGCATAATGTAATTCAGTTGGTTTATCCATGTATCTTGCTATCAAACACACTGAATATGCCAAATCAGGTCTAGTTGCCAAAAGGTACATTAAGCAGCCAACAATTTGCTTAAATTTTGTAGCATCCACAAGTTCTCCATTTTCATCTTTGTGAAGCTTATTACCAGGTACAATGGGGTTATTAACACTGTTGCACACTTCCATTCCAAATCTAGAAAGGATTTCTTTCATATATTTCTGTTGGCAGATGAAAATGCCATGATCTCCTTGATTCACTTCCACACCCAAAAAATATCTCATTTTGCCCAAGTCAGTCATAGCAAATTTTTTCTTCATTGAACTTTTGAACTCTTCAAACATGTCAGAATTATTTCCAGTGTAGATCAAATCATCAACATATAAACTGACAATAAGAATTTGACTCCCAATTTGCTTAACAAAAAGAGTATGTTCATGAGGACACTTTTCAAAATTTTCTTGAATGAAGTAGGATTCAATTTTACTGTACCATGCTCTAGGGGCTTGTTTAAGCCCATATAAAGCTTTCTTCAGCTTATAAACTTTGTTATCATGTCTTTTATAGCCCAATGGTTGATCAACATACACATCCTCAATTAATTCTCCATGCAAAAAAGCTGATTTCACATCTAACTGATAAACTGGCCATACCTGACTAGCTGCAAGTGACAGAATTGCTCTAATTGTGTCCCATCTTGCAACTGGGGCAAAAACTTCATTGTAATCTACACCATGCTGTTGAGAATAACCTTTTGCTACTAGTCTTGCCTTATATTTCTCTACTTCACCTCTTTCATTGTATTTGGTTTTGTAGATCCATCTAACACCTATCTTTCTTGCTCCTTCAGGCAACTTGACTAGCTCCCATGTGTTATTCTTTTCTATAGACTCCATTTCTTGATCAATAGCCTTTCTCCACTCATCACTTTTCACAGCACAGTCATAGGAGGTTGGATCTTCATTACTGCTGAACATTGCCAGTTGATGGAATTGAGCTTCATCACTGAACTCTTCATCTATTTCATCACCTGACACATAATCATTTAGATATCCAGGCCTCTTTATGACTCTAGGTGACAATTCATCACTGCCAGTACTCATCTCTTCAATGTTTTGTGGGTCATGATTATCATCATCATGATTGTCACCTGCATTATGATTGTTTTCATCTTCCTCTACTGCAATTGATTGATCATCACTGCTATCACTGAGGGCATCAGTATGTGTCTGAGTATTATCCTTCTCCTTCCAATTCCAACCCTTGGACTCATCAAACACTACATCCTTACTGACAATTATCTTCTTGTGAGTGGGATCATAGAGTTTATATCCTTTTGATTCTTCACTTAAACCAAGTAAGAAGCAAGGAATACTCTTGTCATCTAATTTCCTTCTATGCACATCAGGAATGTGAACATGTGCCAAACATCCAAACACTCTAAAGTGATGAACTTTTGGTTTAGTTCCACTCCAAGCTTCTTCAGGAGTCATGTCTTTAACTGATAGGGTAGGACTTCTATTGAGAATGTAAGTTGCCCATTTAAGAGCTTCAGGCCAAAATGTTTTGGGTACATTTTTAGCATTCAACATGCTTCTAACCATGTTTAACAAAGTCCTATTCTTCCTTTCTGCCACCCCATTTTGCTGAGGAGTGTAAGCCGTAGTTAATTGCCTTTTGATCCCATTAGCACTGCAATAACTGTTGAAATCATTAGATGTAAATTCCCCACCTCTAACTGTCCTAAGACACATAATTTGACAATTTGACTCTTTTTCAACCAAGACTTTGAACTTTTTAAACTCATCAAATGCACTAGCTTTGTCATGTAGCAAAAATATCCAAGTCTTCCTACTAAAATCATCTGTAAATGTCATAAAGTACCTGCTGCCACCATTTGAATTTGGAGTTATAGGTCCACATATGTCTGAGTGAACCAGCTCAAGCTTCTTAGATGCTCTCCATTTTGCAGATTTTTGAATTGGTTCCCTATGCTGTTTCCCTTTAATGCAGTTTTCACAGGCAGTTTCAGTTGCTTGCAGAGTAGGTAATCCCTGTACCATGTCATTTTTCACAAGGGTATTGAGTCCTTTGAAACTAAGGTGCCCATATCTATGGTGCCACAGTTCACTAGGATTCAATGTTGAAGTTTTAAAGCACACAGGAATACTCCTTATATAGAGTTTACAACACCCACACACATACTTGTACACAAGTGTGCCAAGTATGACTTAACTAACTAACATTCAGATTACAAGCTCAACTATACTTAACAAGAGCAAACAGTGAACATGGATTAAATATTAGTATTAAATTATTAAATTGAACACAAAATAAAAATATATATAACAGTTGCAACTACATGGCACAGCAATATCATTCTACAGTACCCAAAACCTGGTCAGTATTTGTTAAGTATTAGATAATTATTTTAATATTAGAAAGTCTTTTTAGAACTTTATAAGTATTAAAAATTATTTAATTGATATAAGGAGAACATGAACTTTATAAGTCAAGAAGCATTAATGAAATCATATTCTATTAAGACATGCAAATGTTGGAAAATATGACTAAAATTATAATATTTGTTTATATTATGATTATACTTTTTTCTCTATTTCTTGTTTCAACAAGCTTTAGTTGTAAGCATTTTTATCTCCTTTGCAAATTTTCTTCTTTACTTTTTACACAATATTTTATCTCATTTTAGTAACATTAATTCTTTTTTTCTTTTTAGATATCACATGTGATCATAAAGGTGTTTGTCCAAATCGTTTTTGCCCATATCCTAAGAAAATTAGGTGTGTTAAAGGTTTATGTCTTTGTCGATAATTATAAAGTTCTATGATTTATGATGGCAATACACACTACTAAAATATTCCATGAGTTGTTATGTAGTTATTGTGATGGCCTCAACCAATAATTTAATTTTTGCTTAGGTTTTAAAATTTCACGAACCTTGTTGTTTTGTCCTGTAATATGATGTAATTGAAATAAAATAAAACATCAAAGAATGTTATCTATACTCATGAGCTCGTATGTCAGTCTATTTTTATTACTCTCACTTGTGTATATTATAAATTAAGTCATAATCGCAAAATCACTTTTTTCTTCGTATTTCATTCGTCATGTCCTTAAATATGTGCAATAAACTTAATAGAGCTTAAAATTATTTAACTAAAATACTACTAAAAATCGCATATTTTAATACTACCAATAACTCATCCGAACTATCACAATCAGAGCCGAGCATCTCTTTGAGCTTAAACTTCAAGACTAATCAAGATATACTAGTATGTTAGCCCGTGCCGTGCACGGGATTATTTTCTTTTTTAATATTATTTTTGTGTTTATTTTGATATATTATTTGAGTAATTTGATTTAAAATTCTACGATAAAATTGAGATAGATTTTGCATGATATAGATTTAATGATGTTACCAAATAAAGTAAGATGAAGAGTATTACTTCGCTTCCCATTTTACACTACTATGAAATTAATTGTTTATCTCGTCTTCATTCCCGAAACTATATAGTGATCCTATAAATATAAAATAATTATAAATTTCATTCTCAAATAAAAATATACTCCGATTTTTCATGGCGCCCTTAAGATTTTTTGGGAGCGTACTCATAAAATAAAAATATACCATGATTTTTTTTATTTTTCATCTTCTGCTGACTCTTTATCGAAAATCTACATTTGGTTGTCAAACACGGGATAATTTTTATTTTTTTAATAATATTTATTTTTATATGTAATTTTTTTTAAGGTTATCTATGTTTTTTTTCATTATATATTACTAGCCGCCATGTGATCGATATTTTTTTTTTTTATTTGCTGTGATCGAAATTCTCTATTGGGCAAATATAAATAACTACTTAATCTCATTTTTTATTGGATTTAGTTAATTGATAACTACTTAACATCTTTTTTTGTTATGGCTAGTTATTAAGAAGAAAAAAAAATATTTTTTTTTACTATAAAAAAACTGAAAACATACTTTTATGTGGAAGTTGTGCTTAGTTATTTAGAGAAAAAAATAATATTTACTAAAAAAAACTGAAAATCTATTTTTATGTGGAAGTTATTTTTCAACATATACAAATATTTGGTTTTTTTTTTTTGTAGTTTTTTTAAGGGTAAAATAGGTGTAATGAAAAAGTCATCCCAAAAATTTGTATCCTCTTTATATATAGTAATAGATTTATAAGGTTGTCTACGTTTTTTAAATTGTCTATGAGATTGATTTCTTTTAGTTTATTTGAGTATGAAAGTATGATATATGTTTAAACCCAAGACTCTGTAGGGACTTTATCAACAAAAAATAATTGTAAATTCTATACTATTTTTTAAATGATAAAACCTATGTGTGAGTATCAAATGGTAAATTCTAACATATTTCAACAAAAAATAATTGAAAATTCTATACTATTTTTTAAATGGTAAATTCTAACATATTTTGACCTTGTTCTTATTCTCAAATTTTTTCTTGTCACCGTACCACAAAGAAGCAATCTTCACACCTGAGCATCAAATGGTAAAACCTATGTGTGAATCTCCACTCACATTGATAAATTTATATTCCTAAAAAATTTCGAAAGAAGGTTTATGGAAAGTTTAAAATTTGAATTATAAAAAAATAGCATAAATTATAAAAAAATAAAATAAAATTATTTTAGATTTCCTATAAATTTCATCAGCCAAATGTAATCTAATGAAAGTGTGACAAAATATGGAAAAACTGTTGTAGTCAAAATTCAAATTTTAATTAGTCAATCTGTATTTCTAATAGTGGGGTGGAAAGTGTTACATGTTTCCCATTATATACCACCGAGAGATTCCCTCTCTCTCTCTCTCTCTCTCTCCCATCTTCGTTGCAGGACTCTATAAGGGCTCCATCAACAATAAAATAGTTGCTAATTTTATATTATTTTTTTAATGAATATCAATAAAATTCTCGTGCTAAGTTATAACTATCTGGTACATACACTTTTCATCATGGGTGATCACTTTTCATGATCGTGCTAAATAAAATTTTGATTAAGTGATCCCCGTGATAAAATATGAAAATATGGATAGCCCCCATAGTCGAAATTCAAATTTTAATTAGTCAATATGTATTTTTAATAGTCGGGTGGAAAGTGTTCACCGTTTTCCATTCTACACCACTGAAAAAAAAAAATTCCCTCTCTCTCTCTCCCTCTCTCTCTATTTCTATCTCTCGTCTCCGTTACATGGCTCTATAGGGGCTTCATCAAAAAAATATAGTTGTTAATTCTATAAATTTTTTTAATGAATATCAATTAAATTTTCGTGCTTAGTTTTCACTATGATCTACTTACACTTTTAATCATGGAGTTCATTTTCTTCGTGCTAGATAAAATTTTGAATAAGTTTTTCCCATGATAAAATATGAAATATGAAAATAAGGATAACTCCCGCAGTTTGTAATTCAAATTTTAATTTGTCAATATGTATTTTTAACAGTGGAATGGAAAGTATTCATCGTTTCTCATTCTCCAACACTGAGAGATTTATCTCTCTCTCTCTCTCTCTCTCTCTCTCTCTCTCTCTCTCTCTCTCTCTCTCTCTTTCTTCAAATTAAAATAAAATAAAATGTTTTTACGTAAAAAGGAAATATAAGTGTACAAATATGTCATAGGCTATTTTTTGGGTTCAATACTTAAAGTGATCTTATCCATGAAAAAATTAGTGTACTTTCTTATTTCAATTTATGTCATAGTAATCTAAGTATGAGTGTTCCTTTATTTTACAAAATTAAAATATTAAAAATGTCCCAAGATAGTGTCGCACAAGTGGTAGATATTTGGGCCCTTTAACCATTTGGTCTTAAGTTTGATCCCTAACTGTGCGTATGGAGAAGCATTTCTTGGGAGAGGTCAACCCCTTAAATGGATCTCAGTTACCTCGAGGGGATTAATCTTTGCAGTTGCGCGCGGATGATACTTTTGGTTTACAAAAAAAAATTAAAATATATATATATATATATATATATATATATATATATTTGAGAGTTTCTTAAAAAATATAATATTTGTGAGAGTTTCAAAAATAATTTTTTTTAAAAAAAAGAGTTTCTACAAAAATATATATATATTTGAGAGAGTTTTCACAAAAAAAATAAAATTGAGGGTTTCCAAACAAAAAATATATTTGAAAGAGAGTTTCTAAAAAAATAAAATATTTGAGATGCTCTAATTGGGATAGAAACAAAAAAAAAACAAAAAATAAGGTAGTTTTTCATAAAACATTATAAAAATTCAATTATTGTCGTCGGTGGGATTCAAACAGCATACCTTAAGTTAGAAACTCCGCATAAGTATAATATTAGAGAAGCTCTAATTGAATGACACCTAAGCAATTTCTATTGAGAATGCACGAGAGAGCTCCGTGGGAATCTCGAAATGTATATAATAGAGATAGAGATATGTAATAACATTATTTTGCAAACTCATGGCCAAACAAGTCAAACACAAAAAAACGAATTGAAGGGGTGTATTTCCAAAACATGTTATAGTAGTTGAAGCTTAGGTTGTAACAACACCACTCTTGATTAATATGAATAGATATATAATATTAATTGGGAATTTTTCTAATAACTAGAAGTGAGCTAGAAATATGTGAGTAATAAGTAGAGGATGATAGGTTGGTAAAGAGAAAAAGAAGAACCAAGAGAGAACCATGAATTATTAATGAGTGGCATGCTTAGTACATGAGAATAGAAAAGAGCAAAGGAAGAAGTCATTTGTCACCTTTCTCTCATCTCTCCTCACATTAGAACATACAAGGAGATTTTAATCCATCTCTTCTCTTCTGCAGATCGAAACACCACTACCCCTCATTCAATCCCCATTTTTGTTTTTCAAATTTTCCAAACGAGTGTGTTTGGATAGAGGAATGTTTTGAGGTAAAATAATGTTTTGAGGGGATTCAAATTCTTTTCTCAAAATTTTCTTGTTTAATGATTAATTTGAAATTTTTTCAAAATGATAGGATTTTTATGAAATATTTTATGCAAGTTAAATTTAAGGAATTTTAAATGATACCAAAAAGTTAGGAATTTGAAATTTCTTCCTTCCATATGTTTCAAAATTTTCAAATTAGCCACTGTAATATTTTTAAATATTGCAAATGACCCCTAAATTTTTTTCAAAAATTGAAAATTGGTCCCTGTAATAAATTTGCAAATTAATTGCTCTTTTAAAATTTTGATAATTGCAAATTGGTCCTTATTTTTCAAATTTTAAATTTAATCCAAAACTTTTCAAAATTATAAAAATGTTCCAAAAATTTCACAATAAAATTTTCTATTACTCTATCCAAACACACACATTTAAAAATGTAGGTAATTAAAATATAATCATTTGAGCTTGTAAAAAAATATAATCATTTGAATTGCTTAGAATTATAAATTGTCTAAAATTTATAATTACTCCATACAAACAGACTCTAAATTTCAGCACGTTAAATGTTCATTAAAATTTCTTTATTCTGAACCATTAAACATTAAGGTAAGGATCAAAGAAACTCATATTTCCAAGTGTATATTTCAATTCTCTTCCTTTGCAAGTTGGTCTTTGAAATTGTTGATTCAACCATCAAGTTGTATCATTAAACGATTCTTAATATCAGGCCCGGCCCTAAGAGTAGACAATAGGTGTTATGGTCTAAGGCCTATTGTTTTTAGAGGTCCAAAATATTTTGTTATACCTATTATTGAAAATAAAAAATTAATTATATTTAAAGAAAGAAAACACTATTATAAAAAAATCAATTATATTTAAGGAATGAAAATATGATTAAGCCTAGGAAATATGTGTTATTTAAAAAGTTATTGAAGTCCAATTTTTTTTTTATACCTAGTAAATAATTAGGCATAATGGTAGGATTAAAATAGAACTCTGCAGAACAACAAAAAGACGGCACCACTTGTCTTTGTTCCTAATTCCTATTGAGTTTTTTTTTCTTTTTTCTAATTCTTGCATTCTAGTAAGGTATGTAAGAATGTTATAGGTTTTTCTTGTTTAGGTTTTGGCGTTGTTTTATTTTTTTGTGTTCCTAATTTTATTAACAAGTTATTTAATTTATTTTCTACAAATTGTTGATACTTAACATGTTATTTTTTGCATCCAATTTCAACCATTTGGATCTTATGATTTTTCAATTCCTCGAAGTCAGCATTATACTTCCATGTGTTATTGTTCTCTACTTGAGTTTTTTTTTCTATCTGGATTTTAGAAGATGTTGCCTAAGAAACATTTATGTGGTGATGAAAATCGGGAAAAAAAAATGAAAGGAAGGGTTAATAAATTCACAACAAGGAGATCTTGAAAAATTTGTTTTCAAAAAGGTAAATACCCAAGAAATATGTATTAATGTTGTTATATTAAATAAAAGAAGTTTTTTTTTTGTCTAAGATCTATAAAATGTTAGAAACGGCACTGCTTAGCTTAATATATAAGTGAGTGTTGGCTAAAACGGGATTGGTATTGTCAATAGCTGAAATTGCAGTAAAATGAAAGAAACAAGGGAACTTAAGTGAGTGTTGGCAATCGCTTGAAGGAAGCTGAAGTTAGGCATTGACAAAGATCCCCATTGGTACTAAAGGTGGGTTCCTTTAGGGAGATGCAACTAGCAACAACAATACTTGAAAATTTGAGGGATATGAAGGACAGTGGTTTGGCCATCAATGGTAATAAGAGAAACTTTAAAACTCACTTTATCTTCCTTAAAATCCAACATGCAAAATCCCCATGTTAGAAGAACTTGAAGAATAAAAAAAAAATGGTGATTGAGTGAGGGATAGATGCATGGTGGTGGGTTCGGTTTGAAGAAGATAAAGAGGGGTAAAATGAAAACTCATTTTTCTTCTACATCAATTTCGTCCTCCTTAAGCTTTTTGTTCACAAAATTTACACAATCATTGATTAATCAAAAATTGGAATTTAGGATAGAGAGGAAGGGGATTTTTGGAAGTGAGAGAGAGAGATGAATTTGGGAAACACTCTCGTTCATGGTTTGAAAGAGAGAGAGATAAATTTGGGAAACACTCTCATATGGCGTGTTTTGTAAAAAATAGCAGATAATTGATAAGTTAGCTTATAACAGATGAGTTTATATCAGATAACTGATTATAAACTAGTTTTTAGTTTATAGTGAATAAGCTAACAGATTGAATTTGTAATATTTGGTAAAATTAGCAGAGAACTAACTTATAAGTATTAAATGACATAAAAAAGATATGTTTAATTAATATTTAATTTTTTCAAAATATATAATAGAGGAAAAATTTGAAGAAAAGATGATAAACTATAAGCTGAGGCTCAAACACCAATCAAAGAACATAACACGTCACCGCTAATACGACTAATGAACGAACACATAAGCTCTCCCACGAGCACGGTGCAAATTCATAGCTCTAATACAAGTCATATACACCGGATAAATGAGCCTTCAGCATATATTTGTAAGTGACCCCACAAAAACGGTTATTTCTCCTATAAATGACTCAAACATGAAGTGATCACCATATTGCCATGGAACAGTTCAAGTATACAAAATCTAACAACATCAAATAAAGTGAGTTTTCAGCATGTCATGAACAATATTATATGTGTTTTGTGATTCTCCCTTTTCTAGCATGAGAGGTTAAAATAATAAAAATTTGGTAAAAAAAATAAGAATGAATTTTTATGATTTGTAAATTTTATGTGACCTCCTTAATTACTAAAGGTGCTAAAGGGACATATTAACGCATTGTTGTACTTCAGAGACATTTAACAATTATTTTAATTTTAGGAATTTTTTTAGAACTCTATAAGTGTTAAAAACTATTTAATTGATGTTAGGTTAGCTTGAGCACGTACTATAAATTAAAAAGCGATAAAATCATATTCAATTTATACATGCAATAGTTGGAAAATATGACTAAAACTGTAAAGTTTGTTTATATTATGGTTATCCTTCTTTCCATAATTCTTGTTTCAACAAGCTCTAAATGTAAGCATTTTTATCTCCTTTACAAATTTCATTCTTTACTTTGTACACAATATTTTTTTTTCCATTTTTGTAACATTATTTTATTTTTTTTAGATTCAGAAATTCCATGTGTTCGTAAAGGTGATTGTCCATTCATTCTTTGCCCATATCCTAAACACTTTAAGTGTATTCATAATTATTGTCTTTGTAGTTAACTAATTATAAATCTCGATTGCGGTTATCTACTAGAATATTCCATGAGTTGTTATGTAGCTATTTTTATGGCAACTAATAATAATATTTTCTTTTAGCTTTTAAAATTTCACAAACTTTGTTATTTTGTAATATGATGCAATTGAAATGAAACAAAGCACCAATGAATAATATTTATACTTTTGTATTCATCTGTCCATCTTTTTATTACGCTAACTTTTGTAAATTATAAAGTTGAAATGAATTTGAATTTTTCCTCCTTGCCATTTAAATCCACCATCTTTGTGACATGCTAAATCCAAAGACGTAAATATTGAAAGATTAAAAAAAATGGAAATACTCTTTCAGAAGCATTTTCACAGCGGAGAAAAAAATTCTAAAATATAAGACAATTTAATATAATTAATTTGAATAGTTCTTAAAACAATAAAATAGGATATGATTATTTTTTTCAAAAATACATCATAGTCATTATTATAATTATAATAAGATAGTAAATATATGGCTGCTTAATTGATTACCTAGAAAACATACGAGATTATCGGCGTAATAAAAAGAGTATCAATACATAAGACTAATAAAGAAAATAAGTGTGTGTGTCTGAGAAAAGATTGTTAATTTTGTGGAAAAAAAAAGTGTTAAAATTAGAGAATGGATTTCCTGCTGTGCCTATCTCCTCCATAGTGTGCAGTAGTGTGTATTGTGAGAGAGATATTTTTTTGACAGGAGAGAGAAAATAGTATTAAAAAAAATTGGATAATAATTTTGTGTGTAACCTTTTTTTTTTTTTTTTTTGACGAAAGGGTGCTTATAGCATTTCATTAATTAAAATGTGTTCAATACAATTTGGTACATCAACCAAAATCTGGAAACTAGCTGATAATGTGGCCGGCTTAGCTAGATTATGGGCAACCTCATTTGTTTGTCTCCGCACAAACTCTACACTAGAGTTACTATAATAATTGGAGAAAATACTTTTACAATGATCAATAAGGACACCAAATTCAGAATAGTCTTGAGCTAAAGAATGGAAGCTATCAACCACTCTCTTTGAGTCCAACTCAAAATCAACAGGTCCTAACTGGAGCTCATGTACCCAGTTCAGTACCGAAAGGAGTCCGAGTGCTTCACCAATATGTACCTCACTTCTCGGAGTATACCACTCAGTTTTAGCTAAAATGAAAGCACCATGTTCGTCTCTGATACACATACCAATACCGACTTTGTTGGAGTTAGTCGGGAATGAGGCATCTATATTGCATTTCACACGTCCGGTCATCGGCTTACACCAAGCTCTCACCACGGTAGCCTTCGTTGCCGAATCTGGTTTGGATGCACTATCGCGGACTGTTTTCCACTCCTGTAACATATTAACAGCACGAGAATACACAAAATTTTGAGCATCAGTTACATTGTTCCATATTTTATTATTTCGTTGCTTCCAAATACTCCACAAAGTACATGCAAAAATCGCCGTGTCATCCTTCGACAACTGCTGTAGAATCTGAAACATAATTGATTGAATATTTGCACTGTTGTTGATAGCATTTGTCACAACTTGTAAAAAGCCAGCCATGTTCCACACATTTTGGCTACTTGGGCACTTGAAAAAAACATGCTCACTATCTTCATTATCTATGTTACACAAAGCACAGACTTGCACACAATCCACTCCTTTATCACGCAACCGGACACGAGTCGGTAAGCATCTTCGGCAAATACGCCAAATCAGATTTTTGACTTTTGGCGGTGCTTTAATATTCCACACCAAATTCCAATTGCCGTTAACTCGCAAGTGAGAGGTATCAATGAGATCTTGTACACATAGGCGATAAGCACTTTTAACAGAATAATCACCTTTACTTTCGCCACGCCAAAGTCGTCTATCATCAATGATTGAAGGATAAAGAGGTGTAGCAAGGATTCTAGCTACTGAATGTTGATCAAACATAGCCAATATACGGCGAACGTTCCACTCCTTAGAATCATTCTCCATAAGGTCGGAAACCGTAAAACCAGAATAAAGCATATCATTATTATTAACTGGTTCAAGAGGGAGAGCATCAACAAGCCAATTTTCATTCCAAAGTGGAATATTATTACCATTCCCAATTCTCCATCTGCATCCTGCTCTAAGAATAAATTTAGAGTTGCAAATGCTCCTCCAAACAAAGCTTGGATTGTGTCCGAGACTAGATTCAAGAAATTCACCGTTTGGAAAATATTTAGCTTTATATAATTTAGCAATTAGAGTGTTAGGAGTAGTCAGAATACGCCAACCTTGTTTACCTAACAAAGCAATATTGAAGGCTGCAAGATTTTTGAACCCCATCCCTCCGTCATTCTTATGCATAGACAATTTATCCCAGGACAGCCAATGAATGCCTCTATTCTGAGCTCCAGAGTGACCCCACCAGAAGGAGTTCAACATTTTTTCAATCTCATCACACAGTGAAGAAGGGAGGGTGAATATACTCATAAAATAGGTCGGTATAGATTGGAGAACCGATTTAATGAGTACTTCACGTCCTGCTTTCGACAAACATTTGCTACTCCAAGAGTTAATCTTCTTCCAAACCCTGTCTTTGATGAAATTAAAAGTAGATTTTTTGCTTCTACCAATCATGGATGGCAGACCCAAATATTTACCTGTACCAAGGACAGTTTGAACACCAAGAATATTTGAAATGTGATTTTGATCTGCTGCATTAACATTGCGACTGCAAAAGATCTCAGACTTCTGAAAGTTAACAGCTTGTCCAGAGGCCTTTTCGTAGGTGGTGAGTATATTTTTCATTGTTTCTGCTTCATTACTATTAGCTCGGAAGAATAAAAAACAATCATCAGCAAACAGCAGATGTGAAACAATAGGAGCGTTCCTGCAAATCTTGACACCGTGTAGATCGCCTCTGGCTTCCGTACTTCGGATGAGAGCTGCTAAACCTTCTGCACAGATAATAAAAAGATACGGCGATAGAGGGTCTCCTTGTCGAAGGCCTCGGCTAGGCTTAATGGATTCAGATACACTACCATTAACCAACACTGAGTAGTCTACTGTTTCAACACAAAGCATGATCCAATTAACCCACTGATTCGAGAAACCCATCTTTAACATGATGCCTCTGAGATAATTCCATTCAATTCTGTCATAGGCTTTACTGATATCGAGTTTGAGAGCCACATCTCCTACCTTGCCTTTGGTCTTAGTTTTCATATAATGGATGACCTCAATAGCAGCCATAACATTATCCAATATGGATCTTCCTGGAACAAAAGCGGATTGGCTAACCGAAATGCATTTGTCAAGAATGGTCTTTAGTCTATTAGCTAGGACTTTGGCCATCAATTTATAAATGACATTACAAAGAGAAATAGGACGCCAATCTTTCATAGAGACTTGAGTTTCACCTTTAGGAATGAGAGCGATGTTGGTTAAATTCAAGCTGGCTGGAAAAGACCCTGTTGTTAGCCAATTACAGCACTGCTGAAAGATCTCTTGCCCACAGATAGGCCAAAAGTGTTGGAAGAAACCTGGATTAAAGCCATCAGGTCCCGGACACTTGTCAGGCTTCATAGAAAAAATAGCTTCCTTAAACTCTTCTATCACAAAAGGTGCTGTTAACATGTTATTGTCATCCGGAGAAATAGTACAATCAATTAAATTGATAACAGGTTCAGTCTCACTATTCTGCCTTTGGAAGATATCAACAAAATAATCACGAGCAACATCACACAGTTCAATGTCATTAGTAATTAAATTATCAGAAGCATCCAATAAGGAAGTAATTTTGTTAACCTTTCGCCTAGAAGTCGCTGAAGCATGATAGAACTTGGTGTTTAAATCACCATCACGTAACCAATGAGTTTTGGCGCGTTGCCGCCAAAAGGTATCCTCCTGAACCAAAAGAAAAGACATACGTTTCCCGAAGAGCATTAAACAACTTGATATTATTAGAATCTACTTGTGTGTGTAACCTTGGCAACAGCAAGGTAGTTAAACAGCAGGGGATCTTTAATCCTTAAAATTATAATGTAATGCGCAGACATAATGCATGATGCAAGTATCTCGGCGTAAAAAAGATAATAGCCAAGTAAAAACGGAAAGCCCAATATAATAATAAAAAATATAACAGCCAACTATAATCGTAAAGCACAATAATATAATAGAACCTGTTCAAAAAAATAATAATTATAGATCGTAATGCAGGCAAGTAGCTCTGTGTAAAAAAATAATGACAATTTTATAATAATATTGAACACAAACGAAATGTAGAAGGTAAATAAGAAGGACAATTTTAGAATTTTAAAATGGAATTGAGAATAATATTGAGAATTTAATAAAATTGGAAACCATATTTTTTCTTTATGGTTTGTTTGGTTCAACCGAATGGGAGGGGAAGGGAGGGAAGATGAGGGGAGAAATTTTTAAGGAGAGGATGCGAAGTAAAACATAATCTATTATGTTGACAAAATTACCCTCACTTTTTTATTAAAATTTTAAATTATCCTTGTTGGAATATTAAAGTTTTAAGTTTTTTTTTTTACAACAAAAAAAATTTAGGTGTTCTCATTAGATTTTTTTTTTGTTATATCTCCATTAGAATATAATCCTTATTTTGAGTTTATAAGGTTAAGGCAAAAAAATAAATTACTTTTCCCCTTCCCTCCCCTCGTTAAAAAGTTGAACCAAACATAAAAATTAAAAATATCATTTCCCTTCTCCTCTCTTCCCCTCCAAGACTCTCCAATATATATGGAGAGCAAAAAGAGGATTCATAAAAATAAAAAATTTCATTCCCTCCCGTATTAAAAATTGAATCAAACATATTTATTAAAAAAATCATGTTTCCACCCCAATGCTCACTCCATTTACCACTAAACAAACAAATATGGGGGGGGGGGGGGAGAGATAAAAAAGAGTGTTTAAATTGATTTTGGGTTTTTAAAAATTTGACTTCAAACGAACACACAAACATATAAAGAGATAGAGTGAGAGTAAGAAAAGCACACTAGAAGTTTTATTCTGGTTTACACCAAAAATCGGTGTTACTTGAATCCCTTCACACTTGAAGAATTATTTAACTATATATAATCTCTCATATTGCAACCTAAATGCTAAGATACACTAGACCTAGATTTTCTACCTTAACACAATAAGGACTTCCTTACCTCACAAAAGAGGACTACCTTAACAAATAAGGACCGCCTCCCACTTGAGGACTTTCACGCCTTAATATATAAATAAGGACTTCCTTGCCTCACAAAAGAGGACTTCCTTACTTTAACAAATAAGGACCTCCAAGAAAAACAAAGAGCACATAAGTGGCATTAAATGCATGGCCATCAATATCCACAATATATCCCTTCATAAAGGAGACTCTCCCATTGTCTTCATATATTGCCTTGGTCAATAAACAATCAAAATGGGCCTAGAAAGGGCATTTTTCCACTTGTTCATGCATTTGGACCCACAGAAGATAAAACAAAAGAAATGTAGTAAGAAAGCACTGATAATTTGACTTATAAGCAAGCTTTATTTAATAAAACTACTACTGAAAAGTATGCATATTTTAGAGCTATCAGTCATGAACAATTTTTTTTGTTTTTTTATTTTCCCTTTTCTAGCATGAAAGGTTATAAAATAAAATAAATTTTGGTAAAAATGAAGAATGAATTCTTATGATTTCTAAATTGTATGTGACCTCCATATTAACGCCTTGTTGTACTTAAAAGACATTTAATAATTATTTTAATTTTAGAAAAGTCTTTTTAAAACTCTATAAGTATTAAAAACTATTTAAATTATGTAAGTAGAACTTGAGATTTATAAATCAAAAAGCGATAAAATTAATTATATTCTATTTATACATGTGCAATAGTTGCAAAATATGGCTAAAATTGAAAAGTTTGTTTGTATTATGATTATTCTTCTATCCCTATTTCTTGTATCAATAAGCTCTCAATATAAGCATTTTTATATCCCTTGCAAATTTTCTTCTTTACTTTTCACACAATATTTTATTCCATTTTAGTACGTTTAATTTTGTTTTCTTTCTTTTCAGATATTTCATGTGTTGATAAAGGTGATTGTCCAAACTATTTTTGCCCATATCCTAGGAAAATTAAGTGTATTAAAAAATTATGTATTTGTCGTTAAGTAATTATAAAGCTCCATAGCATTTCTGCTAGAATACTTCATGAGTTGTTATTATGTAGTTATTGTAATGGCAATTAATAATTAGGTTAAATATGTTTTACTCTCTATATTTTGTAAAATTGTCAAAAATGGTCCTACATTTTAAAAATGGTAAAAAAAAATTCCATAAATTTTACCGTTATCAAGAATGATCAATTTCGTCTGTTTTTTTAACATAATACTTATTTGTGGACCCCATCATTTTAATTTTAATCCCTACATTTTACAAAATAGACAAGAATGGTCCCTATATTTTTTTTTTTGAAGCAAACAAACTTACTGCATATCATTAGCTATTAAATGTTCAATACATAAGGGAATAATCTCAAATCTATGGAAGCTAGCCCGGGAATTGGCCGCCCTAGCAAGAGCATGAGCAACCGAATTCGCTTGCCTTCTAATAAACTTAACCTCAAAGTTTAGAGAAGATGACATAAAATTAATTAATCATGAACAATTGAAAGAAACTCAGAATTGCCTTTGCGCTTCATGTGAATAGCATCAACCAACACTTTCGAATCACTTTCAAATTGAACTCGATCAAATTCTCTATGTCGAGCTTCTTTCAAAGCTAAAAGTAGCGTCCATGCTTCTCCCTCTACAGTTGAAATCACAGTCGGCTGCCAGTGTGTCATCCCGCCGATGAATTGACCATTACTATCACGAAAGCACAATCGTGTCGAGGTCTTCCGGGTACCAGTAATGAAAGCGGCATCAACGTTGCACTTTACCCAACCTGGAGCCGGTTTTTCCCACCGTACTATACCTGGTGTTGTATCCATATTGACATTGTTACGCTGTAAAACATGAACTGAGTACCAATCATTCCAAGCATCAAAAGCATGTCTTCCTATTTGGCTCGGCAACTTTGCATTATCATTCCACAGTTTATCATTACGATTATGCCAAATGCACCAGAGTAACATAGCAACTCGACCAACTGTATCCCTGCTCTCGTTGCTGCTCAAAGCGAAAATACGCTCCGCAGCAGTAGCTTGCTGGTACATATTATTGTGTAAAACCGAAGACAGACCAGCTGCACACCAACTATCATGAGCTACCGTACAGTTAAAAACCATAATTTTTTTAAAATATAGGGACTATATTCTTGCCTATTTTGCAAAATGTAAGGACTAAAATTTAAATGGTGGGGTCCATAAATAAGCATTCCTTTGAAAAAACAGACGGAATAGACCATTCTTGATAACGGAAAAACTTATGGGATTTTTTTTACCATTTTTAAAATATAGGGACCATTTTTAACAATTTCGCAAAATGTAGGGACAAAAACCATATTTAACCCTTAATAATTTAATTTTGGGCAAATAGGTTGATACGCCCCTGTAATGTGTGCGAGTTTTGTTTTTCCCCTGTAATTGTAAACAATGATTTTGTGTAAATTTAATTTTTGTTCAATTTATATATAAGGAATGATTTTTATGTCCAATCTCATGTTCAGGATCTAGTTAAGCTAAAAATGAGTCATGTTATCTTACGTAAGGCTCGAGTAAGAAAAATACTTAAAAATCTTTCGAGTAATGCTCCTTAAGAATTATGCACCAAAATCATTACATGAAGTGTAGCAATGAAATTCCCAAGATATCCTCCATGTTGATTTCCCATGTATGATTGAATTGAACTATTTTACAACAATAATCTTCGAGTCATTCTATAATGCAAAAGAAAAGAGGAAAAAACATCAATTTTGGTGCATGGTTAGATACTATAAGAGCAATATATACATCACTTTAGAAACTTCTTTTTACAAAAGATTATGAGAATACATAAATCGATTTATGCATAGTTTAACAATTGATAAAATGCATGATTCCTAAACAACTTTCTTTAAATTTAGATGGAACATACATTTTCTTTTCTTTGCAAAACTACAATTTTTTTCTTTGACAGACTTTACAAAAAAATTATTGAACAAATAACATATGTTACCAAACTATCAAACCGAGTGAAGTTAGAAACCAAACTATTCAAAAAAAATTCTTTATGTTCTTTCTTGTACTGCTACATATATATGTACGCAATTTTTATTATTTCAAGAAAACATAATTTAACTTAGAATATATCAAAAGAATATTGAACAATAGAATAGGCAAAACAACTTGAGTTAGTGAGTGGTGCAGATTTTGGGTTTTCAAATCGAGAACAAAGCCATAGACAACAAAGTGAACATTTACCGAAAAGAAATATCGACATTACAAAAAAAAAGTAATTTTAGAACACACCTATTTTGATTTAAGAGACATATTGCAACCTTGCCACAATGTCATGAAACTTGTTATTGATAAAAGAAACCACTTTACTATAAAAAAAATGAAAATAAAGAAAAGTTAGAAGATTGAAATGAAAGTATTTGAATTTTAAAAAAATGAAGATAATTAGAATTAAAATGAATAAAGACATAAAAATAGAAAGAAAATATGATGAACCTTTTTAATGGATGTAACAATGTCATAAAATAGAAGATAATAACCAAATGATATGTGTAAAACCAAAATAAGTAAAAGAATTATTAATAAAGAAGAAAAGTATGTTACAATTACCAATATTTTTTTGTTACAATTGTGCTGCCTGTTCAGGGTCCGTTTAAATCAATTAATCATACGGCTAAAAATATTTTATTTTAAGAAAATAATATTATCCAAGAAAATATCACGTGGCTTTTTTATTCCTTTCTCTCTTTGGGGTTTTGCCGCCACCCTATCAAGCTCTGATACTCTAAAATTGGTGAAGTATCGTGTCCGATACGCACCAGATATCGATACTCTTCTGATACGTCCCGATCCTCGTATCGGAAAAGTATCGGTTAAATATTTATTTTTAAATAAAAAAATAATATCCGATACGCGTCCGATATTTTCCGATACTTGTATCGGAAAAGTATCGGTTAAATATTTATTTTTAAATAAAAAAATAATATCCGATACAATCCATGTTTCCTAGTGAATGTCAAACTATTATGTTGTTACACGGGTAACTAACTATGTCTTTTTTTGGATAGTACTAATGATGTTCTTTTTGTATAATACTTAACTTAAGATATATAACTTAAAATGTACTGATGATCATTATTTTTTAGGATAATATTAATGAAACACAAATACTTAACTTAGTATTAATGATTTTAATTTATTATAATTAGTATTTTTTGTCTTTGTCACTGTTCTGAAGTCACTATGGTGTCCTACTATATAACAGGTTGTTAAGTATTTGAGTTTGTCCCAAAATTCTAGTATAAGAATAGATGTTTTATGCTTTTAATTGGTCAGTTGCAGGACCTATATAATTGTCTGATATTGCTACAAGATGGACTTGTTGAAGATGTTTGATGTCATGACTATTATATGTTTTTTGAGCTATTATATGTCTTTAGTTAGGACTGAAGAGCCCTTGTATGTTGAGGCTCAAACTGTTTTGCTCTTGTGCAACTTAATTGGCTTGTGTGTACTCTTTGTTAGAATATGCATTTTAATATAACTAGGAGTATAGAAAAGAAAATGTGATATTCTTGATTGATTACACATAATATTTTTTGATACTACTTTATTTTATTTCAATAGCATCTTATTATTATTGTATAGTACATAACAACAAGGTCCCTGAATTTTAAAAGATAAAAGAAAATTAAAATATTGAATGTCATCACAATAATTACATAAAAACTCATAAAATATTATTGCAGTATGTCTGTTTTATTCTCTCAGATCTACCACACATAATCTATGGAGCTTGATAATTTAACGACATGCACACCAATTTTTACGACACCTCGGTCTAGAAGGATAATGGCAATTAAGAACACTTTTACAATCATCATCATAAACACATTGAGCATCTGTAATGTAAAAAAAAGAAAACATAATTAATTTTACTAAAATAGGATAAAATATTGTGTATAAAGTAAAGAATGAATTTTTCAAAGAAGATAAAAATGCTTACAAAATGGTTTAGTACTTGTTGCAACTAGAAATAGGGAAAGAAGAGTAATCATAACAAAAACAAATTTGACAATTTTAGCCATATTTTCCAACCTTTGCATGTATCAAATAGAATAGGATTTGATTACATTTTAATTTATAAAATTTATGTTGTCCTTACATTAATTAAATATAGTATTTAGTTAACATGCCCCTTTAGCACCTTTACTGAGGCCATATAAACATATTTATTAATCATAAGAATTCATACTCCAGTTTGTTTAAAATGTTTCATTATATTATAGCTTTCATGATTTAAAGGAAAAAAAAAAGGAATATTACAAAACAAGAATAATATTAATTGTTTATGATACATATAACATCCCACTTTAATTATATTAGTAGTGAAAATACTAATTAGAGTTTTGTTTAGAAAATGACAGAGAAAAAACTCATGTGAATAAAAAACACTAGTTTTATTTATAAAAGAAATTATGTTTGTATAATTTTGGAACAACAACACCACAAAAAATAATTATCATTGTATAAAACGTCAAAAACAGACATCCGAATCTAAGATTAAATTTGATGCAAAGATTTCTTTTTATTGAATGGCAAATATATTATGCTCCTATATAATTATAAATGCAAAAGAAGTAGAAGGTTTTATATCTTTGATGAAAAAATTAAAATAGATTAAAATTATATTATAAGTATAGATAACTAATATATTAATACTCATGATATTTTATAGGATCATTTACAATGTATAATGGTTTGTTAGGGTGAGGTATTAATGGTTTTTTAATACTACTCTAGCATTTTGAGGCAATAAAATGAATTGAGACAAAATAAAGCAAATTATAATATGGACTACTTCTTCAAATAGTCTATGGTAGACCGGTCATGAATAATACTATAACGAATAAGAATTTCACAAAATTCATTATTGGATTAAAATTTTATATTATATATAGATTATCTATAATTTTTTTAGAAAAATTGAAAAATCATTTAATATGTTATTGAAAGCGATTAAAATTAACGGTGTATTGGTTTTTATTAAATACCGTTAATCTTAACAGATCTCAATAACATATCAAATGGTTTTCAATCTTTCTAAATTTTTTTATGAATTATTTATATGATATAAATTTTTAATCCAACGATAATATTAATTATTAGTTCATGGTGGACTACTCCACCGTAGGGTCTGGTTAATATAAAATGGTTTTAGATATTTGCACTCTTAGATTTGAACAAGGTTGGGCAAGGCTACTTTACAGTCACTAGTTTGGGGCAGGCAGAGCATACAGCAAGCAAAATGGTTTTGCAAGTATTGACCTCTAGAAAGTGTAAAGAGAGCATTTTCTAGAAGTTGCCCCAACCCACCATTCAATGCCAACAAATCAAGGGAGTTGACTGAATTTAGCTTCACTTTGTCAATACCAAACCAATGGGAATCCAGTCATTCTAAATCTAGATGCGCAAGTAAAAGGTTTTAGTTTTAGCATGTCATCATTATGTTAAATTAATTTTTTTTGACAAACTTTTTCATTTGACGGATTCTTTTGACAAACTTCATTGTTAAATTATTAATTAACGTGTACTAACAAGTAAATATCTGAAACAAATATTTGTACTCCAAACCCTTTTGTTGTTTGAATGGTTTCCAGGAGTTGTACTCCAAAATTCTCGCGCGCCCCCCAAATCATGCTAAAACCATTTTGCATTGGGAATGGTTTCAGATATTTGCACTCTAAAATCATTAAGCGCATAAAATGGTTTTGGAGTACAATGCTATAATTATGCACTTAACATTTTTTTCCTCCCCACAGATTTCTAGTCAAAACCATTTTATGCACTTAACACTTACAATACTAGCCTTGACCCTTTCCAATAATTTTCAACATGACAAAATTATGAAAGTAGTTATAATTTATGAGTTGAGTTATGACCCAAAAATAGAAAACAATCAACAATCCTTACCCAATGCACTTAATGGTTTTGGCTAGAAATCTAGGGGGAGGAAAAAAAAAATTTAAGTGCATAATTATAGCGTTGTACTCCAAAACCATTTTATGCACTTAATGGTTTTGGTGTACAACTCCTGGAAACCATTCCAACAACAAAATGGTTTTGGCTAGAAATTTGAAGAGGAAGGAACAAAAAAAAAATAAAAAATAAAAAATTGGGGGGTGCACGACATTTGGGGGGTGCGCGAGAAATTTGGGGGGTTCACGATAAATATGGGGGGTGCGCGAGAAATTTGGGGGGTGCACGAGAAATATGGGGGGCGCGCGGTTGGGGGTGTGTGAGTAAAATGGGGGGCGCGCGAGTAAAATGGGGGGCTCGTGAGTAAAGCTGTTGTGTTTTGATTGGCTTATGGACCATCCATAAGGATTGTCCTTATGGACAATAACTTTTGCCTCCACCGTAGCATTTGACAAGAAAATAAATTAAATAGGATTTTAACAAAAGGAGAATTCTTGCAAGTTTAGCATGGGTGGCGGCGGCATGAATCATGGACTAACAAACGAGCTGGCTTGGTCAATTGAAATGACCAAAATAACGATTTAAATACAATTTTGGATTTTTGATTTTGCAGGAAAGGATTCCAGTAATACGAAGAATGTTTGTAAGATAAATATAAAATCTGATAAAAAAAATTATTAAACTCGGTTTTCTAGAATAATTTGTCTTAGAAAAATTAATTAACCACTTAATTATTGTCTTGCACAGGTACACCGATTAGATTAAGTCTCTTGCACCATCCAAGATCACTTTCAACCATTAGATTAGGAAGTTCCACCAGATATCATAGTACACAAACAGTATTAGGGTTGTTCATCTCGCTTTTAATTTTCTTTCACATTAAATGGGTAGAGTAGAGAGTGTAAGGCTTTGTTTGCGAGTTTGGAGGGGAAGGGAAGGGAGGGCTTTGGAGGGAGGGAAATAGAGAGAAAATTAGAAAAATCTTTTACATTTTTTGAAAAGTATTTTTTATAGAGAATGACAAATAAATATTTATGATTAATATATTATGAATTTAAGAATATTATAACAACATTAATTAAATTTAAAGAATTCATATAAACCCTCCAAACCCCCTCCAAACCCCCATCCAATACAATTTTTGAGTTCCCCCAAATTGGGGGGTTTTTGTGTTATGAAGAAAAAATAACCCTCCAAGCTCTTTCCCTCCCAAACTTCTCTATTCCTTCCAATTGTTTCTTCCTTTTTTTCAAAACCATTCCCTCCCCTCCAAACTCGCAAACAAAGCCTAAGAGAATTTTTTTGGGTGGACAGAAGAGATTTGCTTATGAAAAAATGGGTAATGCAATACTTCTTCCACTCCTTTTATTTTAATTATTATTAGTTGATACAGTGTTGAGGGTCCACGATAAGATCTCGTGGATAATTTGATACAACAATTAAAATAAGTGGTGCACCATACAAGAAATGAGAAGGACTTTCATGTTTGAAGTAGACAATCTTGAATTGATATCAAGGTAAAAGCAGACAATACACATAATATTTTTTATACTTTATTTCATTTCAATAACATCATATTTTATAGTACATAATTAACAACAAGGGTCCATGAAATTTAAAAGTTAAAAGAAAACTAAATTATTTGGTGTCATCACAATAGCTACATAGAATATTATAGCAATGTGTTTGTTTATTCTCTCGGATATACCACTTATAATCTTTGGAGCTTGATATTTAATAACGACATTCACACACATTTTTACGACACCTCAGTTGAGTAGGAAATATGCAACGAAAAAGTGCAGGGTCGCAATCATCAATAGTAACACATTTTGTTTTTTCTGTAATGTAAAAAGAGAGAAAAGAATTACTTTTAATAAAATGTGATAAAATGTTGCATACGAAGTAAAATATTGTGTACCAAAAGCACATAAATAAGATGGCGCGGGTTATTTCTAACTTAATTAAGGTCCTGAGTTTGACCTCTAGATTGAGCATGTAGTAGAATTAAAATTTTTAGGGAGAGTTTGCCATCTATTTGAGTCACACAAGACTCGAGAAATTAGTCTATGCAATTCCGCTCAGAGGATATTCGGTTTATAAAAGAAAAGAAAAAAAAGAAAATTTTCAAGAGAGATCGAAAAATGCTTACTTCCATTGATACTTGTTGCAAGAAGAAATAGAGAAAGAAGGATAATCATAACAAAAATAAACTTTTCAATTTTAACCATATCTTCCAACCTTTGCATGTATCAAATACAATATGATTTTATCACTTTATAATTTATAAAATTTATGTTCTCTTTACATTAATTAAATAGAGTTATAAAAAGACTTTTTAAATTTTTAATAATTATTAAATATCTCTTAAATATAATAAAATATTAATGTGCCCCTTTAGCACCTTTAGTAAGCCCACATAAACATTTATAAATTAGAAGAAGTCATACTTCTTCTTTTTTTTTAAAAAAAGAATCATTATTTTTTATCCTTTCATGATAGAAAAGGGAAAATTACAAAACAAGAATAATATTGTTTATGATATATATAACACCCCACTTTAATTATTAGTTGTGAAACTAATTAGAGTTTTGTTTAGAAAAATGACTTAGGAGAAACTCAAGTGAATAAAAATACACTAGTTTATTTATGATTGGGGCCCGCACCAATGTACATGGGAAACAAAGAAATGCTACTTAATTCTTTTTAGATTACTACTTTTGTCATTCTATACTTTTTCTCGCATGCCCTACAATTTTACCAAAATACTCATGTCCGCTATTTAAGTTGCGGATACCACCAAAAACACCCTATATTTATAACGTCATTTTTCAAAATAACTCATTTTTTCTACATCCGTTACTTAAGTAACAGAAAGATATTTTGGTCATTTCGTATGGCGCGCGAGTAATCCATACGGTGGCAAAAATAATTTCCTTTTTTTATAAAGGCCAAAAGGATACAAAGTTGACAACTAAGGCATCTCAATTATGTACGTTGACACTACAAAAAGACCTTGCTTCTAACCCTAATGGAATATATTAAATAAAAATAAAATAAGGACATAAATGAACCTTAGGGAGACCAAAACCCAAGTTGTAAGAAACATGTTGCCTCATTAAAAATCTTACCAAGGGAAATTCAATGGGATAAAACTTTGATGAAGGGAAAAAAGTGCAGAGATAAAATAATGAAACATAAATTCAAACACTAACATCAAAACCATCAACAAATTCTATATAAATGTAATTCTAGCCTGTTGTGATTGAAATTGTTTCAAATAGAGCTAGGGAAACTATTCCACCTATTGAAGCTATTTGTAGATAAACCAATGTTCACCAATTTATTAGCACAACAATTCCCTTTTTCTGAAAATGTGGGTGACTTAAAAATCCATTTGTGAAATAAGATGCATGCAATTCTGCCATCTTTTGTGAAGAGCCCACGAGATAATGTGAGGATGTTTGAAAGCCAATGTAACAAAATGAGAATTAGTTTCTAGCCAAATATGATGCCAACCCTTATCAAAAGCAACTTCAATCGCCAAAAAAATAAAGTTAAAAATATTTATGATGGCACTTTGGATAACAAGCTTGCAATGGTCTGAACAAGACTTATCCCAAGAGGTGAGAATATGTTTGACACCTCTAAAATATGCATGTTTTTAGCAGTTGTTTTATTTAATAAATCTTGCTTATTAGTCTAGATATTAGTACTATTTGATTACATTTCCTTTGTTTTATCTTTTATAGGTCCAAGAGCATGAACAAGTGGAAATATGCATTTTCTAGGCCCATTATGATGAATTATGAAAATTGCTTTTTTCGCCCCCTATGTTACTCTAAGGCCTCCCTTCGTGACCAAAATGCCCTTTGTTGAGACAAAATCCTTATTTGATGTTATAAATATAACAAACATATTAATTATAGTCAATAATAATTATCTTGTTATCTACTAATGTGTTTTGTGAGAAAGGTTTTTCAACGATAAAGTTATGGTTGGTCAACGATAATGTTCTTAACATGAATCACAAGCAACATACAAAAACATGAAGTCATATGTAGCAACAAGAATCAATTATGCAACTTAAAAGTCTTGGAATAAATGATGAAAAGGACACATAAGTTCATTCCTTTTGCCTTGCCATAAGGAAACATTAATGAAGAATAATGCCAAACATGGCATAAAGGCTTTAAGTGGTACATGGTTCGATTCCCACGGAAGGTAAAAAATCCACTAGTGAGGGGTGGAGAAGATCATGAGGTGACAGTGTCGGGAACACCTAAGGTGGTGGGGCCCAGGCTGTTACATCACCACTATCTCCTCCACCACTCATGACGGTTCCGATTCGTCCTCACCGTATGAAAATCGATGTTCCTCGTTTCAACGACACTGATGCTTTGGGTTGGATCTTCAAGATCAACCAATTCTTTGCATACCACGATACACCGGAATTAGAGTGCCTCACTGTAGCTTCATTTTACTTGGAAGTACCTGCTCTTGGATGGTTTCAATGGATGTCTAGTAAAGGCCAAATCTCATCATTGTCGGCTTTGTTGCAAGCGTTGGAAGTCTGTTTCGCTCCATCACAATACGACGACCCTAACGGTACTTTGTTTAAGCTCACGCAGAAAGGGACGGTCAAAGACTACTTAACAGAGTTCGAAACACTCGTCAACCGCATTGTGGGTCTACCACTGTGCTTCCTCTTGAGCTGCTTCTTCTCCAGATTAGCACTGGACGATCGTCGCGACGTTCAAGCGTGCAACCTCTATCTCTCATTCAAGCTACAGCTTTGGCTCGTTTACAAGAAAAGAAACTCACTGAAAAGAAACTTACCCGGACCAAGCCCAAATTAGCTGTCACGCTCTTTCGGGTCATCTTGCTCCAGAAACACTGAGGTTAGTGGGTCGGCTGTCCACCCATAAGGTTGTTATTTAAGTGGATGGTAGCAGTACCCATAATTTCATTCAAGAGAGATTGGTAAAGTCACCAGTTTTGTCCACAGGTCCCGATCCACATCCAATCCCACCTCTTCGTCGTCGATTTGCATGTTTTGCCTTTTAGCGGCGCCAATATTGTCTTAGGGTTCAATGGATGAAGTCTCTAGGTCCTATGATCATGACTGATTACAATGATCTCACCATGAAATTCGTTCAACAGGGCAAGATTATTGAATTGAAAGGGGATAGAGATGGCAGTCTTCAACTCATTACAGCTCACCAAGTGTGCCGCCTCCTTCACACTAATGGTGCTAGTGCCTTCTTTCATATTCAGGTTTTACTGCAGAGCCCCCTTCAACCCAAAATATTGACCCACAACTACAAGCTATCCTTCACGACTATGGAACCTTGTTTCGACTCCCCATTCCATTACCACCACTTCGTGACACCAAACATGCTATTCATCTTCAACCACAGGCTCAACCCGTGAACGTGAGATTTTATCGTTATCCCTATTTCCAGAAACAAGAGATTGAGAAGCAGGTTGATACCATGTTGGTCAATGGGATTATCCGCCCTAGTACAAGTCCATTCTCATCACCAGTCCTTCTTGTAAAAAAAAACGGATGGTTCTTGGCGATTTTGTGTTGCCTATAGGGCCTTCAACGCTATTACGGTTAAGGACTGCTTCCCAATTCCTACTATTGATGAATTGTTGCATAAAAATCTGAATAGAATAATCATATCGATAAAAAGTTGCACAATTCATAATTTTTTTTTTGAGATGTCAATTTCGAGCCACACATAGAATCGAAATCTTGAGGGGGCATTTGTTATCAAGAAAATTCGTATTAGATTTCGAAAGTCACTGAAGGCTTCGAGCTATGTATATTATTCCAATAAAAGGAAGCTTCGAGCTGCACAACATGGGCTTCGAGTTGTAAGACCCAAGATTTCGTTGTATAGTTGGTTTCAGGAATATTAGGGTTTCGATGTGTTCATTGTGGTGAAACATCGTGTAATTATAGGTTTTGCTGTAATCGAGTCTGTTTTGTGTTCGTGCACTGTAATTGTACAGACTTTTGTCTTGTGATCTTGTTTATTGTATAAGAAGTTATATGTGGTTTTAGAATAATAAGTTTTGGATTATTCTTGTTTTTGGAAAAACGAGTAGGATTTTACCCGTCGTTGTAAAATCTTATTGCGTCTGTTTTAAGTGAGGTTTCGGATGGGAGTTTTATATATCTGCGCGAGTTAGGATATACTCTGAGAATAATTTTCTAAGGTATGGAAGAAAATTACAGTCGCGGAAAAAGATTCGGCGATAAGTTTTGGAAATGTTAAACGTTAGACGTTCTTTCCGTAGGTTTTGTGTTTTTGTGGTTTTCGTTCGTCGCGTCGCGCGAGAGCTGAGTACGAGACTTGTTATGGATGAGTTGATGATATTTTGTGACTTTCTCATAAAGTAAATTGATCCAATGGCTAGGGTTTAAGCTTGGACTTTTGACTTTGATCCAATGGTGGTGTGGCTATCAAGAGCTTTGTAATAGTAAGGAGGTTTAGTGACTTGTGGACTTAAGAAAATCATAAACTCCACTCCTTTTCTTTCTCTCTTTCACGTAGACTCCATTACTTTCTTCAAACCTTCACTAAATTTTCCATTCCTCACCATTTGTGTCCATTTCAAGCTTGGAAGCTTTGTGGAATTGTTATAGAGAATCACTTCCTTAAGGTAACCACTCTTTTCCTCATCATTTTGTTGGTTTAAACTCTTGGGGCTATGAGTTTTAGATTATGTTCATAAGGTGAAAATGTTAGGAATTGATTCTTGTTTCATGAAAGTTGTTCATGAGAGTTTAGGAAGCATGCTAGGCTTTGTTGTTTTTGTTTTCCATGAGTTGGTGAAAAATCTCATGAGAAAAGTTAGGGTTTTGGGTTGGTTATGTATTGATCAATAACATGAGGTTAAGTTGTAAGGTTTTGAAAAGAAACGTTGTCTTTGAACCTTTGGGCGAAAGGGGAATGCGTTGTATGGTTTTGTTTTAGAAAATCCGATGAAAAATATTTTGGGGTTTATGAAAATATTTCCTAAGTGTTTGTGTAGGGTTTTGGGGTCCAAGTGGGTTAAAACTCTTGTGACATGTGGTGTCGCTTTTTACTTTGAAAACATGTTTGAAAATGATTACCGGACGGTTAAGGCCCGTAATAAAACTTGTGCTTGGATTTGGTTTTGATTTTGGAAATGAAAATCAAATAACTTGCACTAGAAGCAACCAACAAGCTTTCGGAAATGAATTGCTTGCTTATGAAAATGGTTTGCTTTTGTGCCTTGAAAAAGTATTGGGAACTAATAGAATCAAACTAGGCTTGGTTGGAAAAAGGTGGTGTGAGTTGCTGTCTTTTGCTGTCATGACAGGTGCAACTCGCTGAGCGAGTGTTTACTCGCCAGGGCGAGTGTCACAGGTCATGACAACACGCCAGGGCGAGCTCCAGAGCGAGCTAGACCAGTCCTCTCTGCCTTCACTCGCCACCAACTCGCCAGGGCGAGTTCTGGGACCTAAAATTTTGGATTCTGATTTCAAAACTTGGTTTTTAGCTTTCTAATCCCTTTTTGTTTATTTATGGAAGTGGTTGGGATTGGAAACGAGTTTTTCGGGTACTCGGAAAGTACGTAGCTTATAACGCAAGAAAACGGCCATTTTGCATTTCAAATTATTTAAGACTTTTGACAATTGTTTTGGGTCCTAAAAATAGTACAAATAACTCATGGTGGTTGATCAATACGATAGATTTTGGTATGGTATCCGAAAGAGTGAATTTTCCTTAGAAACCTTTAGGGTTTTTGGGGTTTTGATGTAGTTTCAATACATTGGGTTTGGAAACAATGTATTGATTGTCCGTTGCTTGTTTTAGGGAGCACGTAGTGTTGTGTGAACGTTTTGTTGACGGAAGCTTGCCGAGGTAAGGGCTCCACTTTATTTCCGTCTTTAAAACGGTTACGACATGCTTGTTTTGCTGTGTATGCAATTGTGGTGTGCGTGGCATGTTGTTGTGATGTATTCTCGATATGAGATCGTGGTAAATACATGATTCGTGGTCTTACATATGTTTGGTGAAATATGTGTATGAACAGGTGATTAAATGCATATGACTAGATGTATATGTATGTGTTGTTGTGGTGTGATTACATATGCGTGTACGATATGTATGTGTTGCATTAGCATATAAGGGGAATCGTATGCTCATGCATTCATAGTAAGTGATTATCGGGAATGGATCACGGGGTGCGATTATCGGGAATGGATCCACCTTAATCCTACGGGATTTATTGAGTCCAATAAGCGGTTATCGGGAATGGACTGCAGAGTGCGATTATCGGGAATGGATCCACTCTAACCCTTTGTGGTTTTATTGATGATGATTATTTGACTTCCGGAATTCATTTGCATGTGGTAATGGGGAATCTACCACACTCATTGTAGAAGTCTGCATTAGGCTTGGTGTGCATTATATATATAAACCCGTTGGTGGGAATTGCTTGGTGGTTAAGAGCTTTCTCTTGTGTTTTGTGGAATTATTGTTATGTGTACAATCTTTCGCACCGGTTATATATATATATATATATATATATATATATATATATATATATATATACTTTTATTTTGTGGTGACCCTTTCTTTCATTTGCGGGCTCATCCCACCCCAGATGATGATGTAGGTCGAGAGGATGGTGTTGGCAGCTCTAGGCCATAGTGAGCTTGTGTTGAAGCTTAGAGTAGTTAGACTATGCGCCGGTGTGTTTTGTGCACCGTGCTTTTGGGTTAGCATAGAGTTTTCTAACTTGTTTTGAATACTTAGACTTGGACTGTAATTATTCAGGAATACACTTTGCTTGTCGAAGCACCTTTTGGTAATGAGTTCTTTTGTATATTTGAATGCCGGCTCATTTAAAATCTTTTATGCGTAACTCTGATTGTGTACAAAAAAAAATATATATATATAGTGCCTTTTCTGGCCTTTGAAAAACGGGTTGTTACACGAGTCATATGTCAAAGTCAAATATCGAGAAGATTGGACAAGCGCTCGAAAAGAGGTGTTCCCGCCAAAATTCAAAATTCCAATTCAAGTCTATGCGGGAACGGTTTCTCGACGTGGCCTCAAACGTGGGGAAGTGGAGATGATGGAGTTCGGCCACCAAGGAGCGGTTACCGAAGATATTTCTCAAGCTCTATATATAAATAGAGAAATCTGAGGCTATTTTATGGAGTTCATTTCCGAGAGAGAAATACACTGCCCAAAACGGAAATACATCCGCACACAACACACAAAAAACAACACAAGGATATACACTTCTTGACATAGACTGTAAATTCTCGATTGATGTATGAACTCAACTTATAATTCCAGCAATTTACCTTTTACTTGGAATTTAGTTTTAAATTCAAGTTCGTGAGCGCACAATATTCTATATGCAATTCGAACCGATCGTAAACCTATTAACTTAGAATCCATTTAGGATCTAATCCAAATTCTAGATTGTCCGTTGAATTCATTGTGTTGGAGTGTAAAAATACCAAATCATTGTGTTAATATAGATCTCATATTAATATATAAGTAAAAATATAGGTCTCCAAACGTCTCACCATCCTTCTGTTCATACTTTAACTAGACTAGATTATGCTAAAAGATGTTTCTTTTAACTGCATTATGCCAAAAGATGTGTTTACTAACATTACTAGTTTCAGAACAAAGAACAGTAACATCAACAAATTGGCACTTACAAATTTACAATCACATATTACGTGGAAGATGAAATTTTAAATAATCAAAAGTAGTATCTTAAATAAACATTATTTTTTGTATTAAAAAAGGTGGGACTTGGGAACAATTTTTTAGCATTGGAACATCTCCTTGATAATGAGGCTCATCAAAATTAAAGGAAAGGCTTAATTACTAACAATCAATTAGAGCTATATGTCATGAAAAAGAATAGAACCCAACAGAAAAAGGCTTCAAATCAAATAGTCATCAGAAACTAAAAAAAACATTAGATGCCAATAAACAATGATTTAGCCACCCGTCAAATTCTTTGACATCCACATCTGCAAGCTTTCCCCAATGTAGCATACTCCCATATAATGTGTGCGAATTTTAATTTACCCCAATAAAACCAAACCAAAAGTTTCATTAGCATCTTTAGCTCCCATATAATGTGTGCGAATTTTAATTTACCCCAATAAAAAAATAATTGATTTCCTCTTCCTAATATCAAGATTCCATATTTTGGCCTCTCATCACACGTGTTGGCCTAATTGTATATTTTGTTGATATGGCTTGTCTAACTGATATTTTTATTTATTTTTGATGACACGTGAATTTATAAATATGTCAATGAAAATTAATTAAATTAACATTAATTTATAAACTCATATTCATCTTTCATCATCTTCATTATATTAAAAAATTCATATTCAGTCTCGTGAGTTTAACTCAGTTGATAGGACGTTGCATGATATATGCGGGGGCGGGGTTCGAACCCCGGTCATTCCACTTATCCATCTTAAGGGTGAAATTTCTAGTCATTAGACTATTTAACCAAAAAAAATAAAAAAACTCATTCATCCTCGTCTCATCATCATCTTCAACTTATGACTTTTATTAATTAATTAACGTTTTTTTTTTGTACAAAATTAATTAATGTTAATTCCATAAAAAAATTAACATTAACTAAAATAGGGGGAAAAAAACAATTACAACACTAGACCATTTGAAACCCATTTTTCTCCGGATTATATATCTTCAAAAGTCCCTTCCTTTAACTCAAAAGCCAAATCAATTAAGACCTACTTAATATTGGCATATTATCTTTTCAAAGATCGAAATCAAGGTTACTGCAGCACATGGGTTTTGATAGACACTCTGATATATTTATAAAAAAAATATTGACACACTTAATATTAACACACTTCGGTATTGTTAATGTAAAAAATATATAACACTGCTATATATTTATGAAAAAAATCTAAATTGAGAATCAAAGTACATACATATGTATTTAAGTTGAACAAATTTTTTATTAAAAAAAATTTTAAGAAAATATATGCTAGTACATTTAACCTTTATTAATTCATCTACGATCGAAAAACTAAAAGTAATATAATCAAAATGTAATTTCTTTAATCAGTCATTAATCAACATTATTATTTCGACACATCTTTAATGCTTGTAAATATGTCTAAGGAAAATAGAAGCAAAGAAAAAAAAAATTGGGCACTTATCCTACACGTTTGTACGAGTGTTTTATAGGTGTCAGCCACCGATCTAAGATGTGTCGGGGGTAAAGAAAAAAATGTTTTTTTTACACTTATCCGACACGTGTCATACAAGTGTCGGACACCGACACATGTCGGATACTGCGACACGCCTAATCATAGAGGTGTATGTGCTTCATAAGTTCCCACTCCATGTTTTTTTTCTACCCCTTGTTTTTTTATTTTTATATTCTTGTATAAAAACTTCGGAACATATTTTAAGAAGTTTTTCTAGTTCAAATTTGAAAAAAAAAATTGGAAAACACATTCCGAAAGTTTTTCTTCAAGGTAAGGAAAATTCGGAAAACACATTTTGAAATATTTATTCAAAAGTAGAAGAAGAAGAAGAAGATTGAATGGTATAAAACAAACGTGAGGTTAGAAGAGAAAATTTTGTATACTACTGTAGCACGCAACGCAGGTACTGAAAGAAGAAGGAGGAAGCTTGAACCTGAGAAGACAACCTCTTCTCCAATCTTCTTTCAATTACCTTTCAACAAGAGGATGTGAGGTACTGAGGTTGACTGTTGTGGGTTTGATTTTTGCTACGATTCTGAAACAGTGAGTGGTTATGGTGCATAAGCTTTTTCCTTATGCACCATACATAAATAATGAAAATTGTTTAACGCACCCCTCAGATTACTTAGCGTACCCTAAAAATCTGGAAGTGCGCTAAGCAATCTGGGGTTACGCTAGAAATTTGAGGGGAGCGCTAAGCAATTCGGGGTATTTATGCACGGTGCATAAGCACACTATAACTTGTGTCTCTGAAACATAAAGAAGGTGTTGGATGAAGGAAGAGGTGAAGAAACAAAGTTGTTGGATGAAGAAATGTGATGAAAGTTATTAGAAGAAATATGAATATGAAGGAAGAGAAAGAACACCATAGATGCAGATGAAGGAATATTGGAGTTTTTAACCCTTTTATTTAAAATCTCTTTTAACCTTGTCCACAATTGCAATTGGGAGGAGGCTGAAACCAGCAACTGACCTCGAACCAGATTAAACTGGTGGTGAAAATTAAAAAAAATATCTCGTTTAACCTTTTTAATACTTTTCTTTTTAATCATTTTGATTTCTGATTTATTTTTTTTTGTTTAAATAATTAATAAGAAAAAATTGCCAAGTGAAAAACAAATAAATTGAAAAATAAAATAAAATAAAATCCATCTAGGTATGTCATGTCATCAAATATATCTGTTAGATCCAACTAGTCTGCCCAGGGGTTAAATATGAGAGGTGAATAAATAAAAAATTACAGAGAATAAACACTAACCCTACTTTATTTCATTTCAATTGCATCATATATATATTATACTATATAATAATAAGATCCGAGAAATTTTTAAAACTAAATGAAAAATAAATTATTGGGTGTCATCACAATAATTACATAACAACTCATAGAATATTATAGCAGTGTCTTTATTTATTCTCTCGGACCAGCCACTCATAATCTATGGAGCTTGATAATTAGCGACATACACATGAATTTCTACGACACCTCGATTTAGTAGGATATATGCAATTAATTACCGGTTTACAATCACCATCATAAATACATTCAGGTCCCACTATAATGTAAAAAGAGAGAAAATAATTAATTTTACTAAAATGCAATAAAATATGGGAAATGCTTCTTAAAGCGAAATGTTCCTCACGACAATATCACGAATGACCTGTCAATGACGTGTTACCAATTCTCATCCCCACTTGCATTGTATTATTTAATTTTATTTTATTTAATTCTATTTTTTTCTCTCACGTCATTCACCTTCCACGGCACACCTGAACAACAACACCCCCTTTTTGTTTCTTCAATTGGATTTTGATAATTTCGCAAAACAAAGCTTAAGCTTAAGCCGTCGTTACCTTGCTTTGCCGTTTTCATCGTCGTCATCATCCTTTGGCTTGCTTGATCGATTGAATAATTTTTCTATTACAAATTAAATGGATATGTGATTGTCTACTTTGTCAATTGTTATCTTTATTCCAAAGGTGAGCTGAGGTGATGGAAAGGGTATGAGAGTTGGTGAATTGAGGGTGTGACTCAATGACAACTGGTACTTTACTGTTATGTTTGAGGATGAACAATTGCATATGGAGTTACTAGTATTATAGATTTTGTGTTGATGTTATCACAACAAAATATTTAAGAAGTTGCTTAACTGATGCAAGCCTATACAGAGTATTTGGAAAGGTACCAAGTTTAGAGAAAGTGAGAAACAATCACGTGCTTTTAAGTGAGAAACAATCACAGCAAGACTTCTTTTTTTTTTCAAGATATTAAACATGGTGAGTCAAATAAAATAAAATAAAAAGTCAGCTTCGTGGAATTCACGAAACAAGCGTTCGCTATATATAGCAGCGCTCATAAAATATTGTGTAGGAAATAAAGAAGGAAATTTGCAAGGGAGTTAAAAATGCTTACATCCTGGTTTAAGTTTAATACTTGTTGCAATAAGAAATAGAGAAAGAGTGATAATCAAAGCAAAAACAAACTCGACAATTTTAACCATATTTTCCAACCTTTGCATGTATCAAATAGAATATAATTTTATCATTTTAATTTATAAAAGTAGTTTCTCCTTGCATTAGGTAAATAGTTTTTAGCACATATAGAGTTATAAAAAGCCTTTCTAAAACTTGAATAATTATTAAACGTCTCTTAAGTATAACAATGAGTTAATATGCCCTTTTAGCACTTATAGTGAGGTCGCATAAAACTTTATAAATACTGAGAATTTATACTTTTTTCAAAAGTTTCATTATTTTATAACCTTTCATGATAGAAAGGAGAAAATCGTAAAATAAAAATAGTATTGTTTATCATACATGTAACATCCCACTTTAATTTTTAGTAGTAAAAATAATTAGAGTTGTGGTGTAGAAGAATCACTTAGAAGAAAGAAGCTACCACTCCTCTCCCTCCCTCCCACCCTCATTCATTTAGTTCAACCTCACCAAACTTTTCCACATGCAATCACTCACTCACTTTCATTAAGCTACTAGGAATCAAAGGTAAGAAAGCTAAAGTCATTGACTTTCTTCATCTCACGCAGAACTTCATCTTCCTTTCATGCAAATGCATTGACCTTGTTCCTTCTTATTTGGAGTACTTGCATGTACACCTTCTAACCTTATGGTGTTACTGGACATGATTCAAATTGGAAATTGGTGGAATTGTGAATTGGATATCATCATCAAGTCTTGGTTAATACCTCAGTGAGATTTTTTATCAAAATGGTGCATGGATTTTAATGCATTGATTTCTACTACCAGGAGATTAAGACTTTGAAAGAGCTTAGCTATTTTCAGTCATTTTCATTTCGATTTATCACCTATTGGCACTTATCAGTTAGATCTCTAGCTTGATCTTACGAAAATAATAACTTCTTTTTTCCTTCTGTTTCAATTGTTTTATTACTTTTCTAGTCATTTTACCAAGTTGAATCCTATCAACATGCTCATCTGCACGGCCATGGCAACAAGGACTACCCTCCACGAAAACCTACACGATCGTATCTTTGTAAACTCCCATTTATGAGATACCCATCCCATCGTACGTAGGAATTTGACAATGTTGACTTTTAAGGTGACAGGTGACACTAATTTAAACTTGATTTATTTACTCAGTTGACCTGAAAGCTTAGTACAAACAAACTTATTGATCCTTTGATGAGTGAAATTGTAGCCTAACTTACAGCAGTTTGTGAAGGCTTTTTTTTATTATTATTACTTCACTTCAACTGTAAGAAAAACCTTTCATCACATTCAGACAAAATTGCAAAACAATATCCTCGTTTTACATGTGAAAAGGCTTGGCTCAAAAATAGCATGCTAAGCCTAACCATCTAAATGTTACAACAGTTCCCAGAGAAATGCTGGGATAACACATTACACCGTGAAACAATATTTGTATTACAAGAAATATCAACCTAAGTGCACCATCATCATTTAAAAAATAAAAAAAATACACATACTTACACGTGGTATCCTATTATCTGATTCTACAAAAAGTGGTTTCTGAAAGTGTCAGTGCCGGTGAGAATGCTTCCGGCTGCCGTAAGTAACCTCTTTTGTTTCCCCGCTCCTTCTATGAATCATCCTTAAAATAAAGGAAATGCCCCCCACAGAAGCCATAGCATAAAATGCTCTGTCCGGAGCCAAAGCAAGACCAGAAAAATAAGACCAGTATCCAGCTATGAGATATACAACGTATAGTCTAACATTGCGGAATGGGACCCCAGGGATAGACAAGAAGAACGAATTGAACTCAGGCTTTGAATTGCAGATGCCATGAAGTATGACGCCAATGACAAGTACTGAATCCAAGAGCCATGGGATGCTCTCACCCATCGCCAGTCTCTGTAAAATTGATAATTAAAAGTTATAAAAACAAAAGACAGAATTTCCTGAATGAAGAGTAATCTATATATTGCAATCATAAAGGAAATCTATTTTCTTTGTTATTTTAGTGTACTAAACTCACAACACTATGCTTCCATGCAATTTTTATTTTTGAAATCGCTTCCATGCAATATTAAACTTTTTTTTATCTTTTTTGCAAAGGGCAATATAAAAAATCATAAAATGAATATAATTTTCACTAACTTCTACTTAAGTCAATTAAGTCAAACCGGTGTCACTATCTTTTTTTATCTTTATCTTTTTTTATTTAATCAAACCGGTGTCAATTAAGTCATTATTTCAGCCATAGAAATAAAAATAATCATCATCTTATACTTCCAAACAACAATATATATCGTCATTAAGATTTTAAATATTTTTTAACTACTGATCCACCATGGACCACTTGTAGTAGTGGTCCATGTTAGAATTTTCCATGAAAATAATTGATATATCATATACCTGGAACCAAGCTACAACAGATGGTGCAAACATCATTGTTGCAAGAAGATGCAATATCAACAAACCATGGCGATGGTGAAACACATCTAATTGTGCTTCACCAAAACTCTTTGACGAGTCTGGACTGTTGGAGTTGTCTTCTGAAGGAAAAGTCCGGTTAAAACTACCATCAAAATTGTACCTCTGTCTTTCAGACACCTTGTAATCATCACCATTACAATCGACAGTTTGATTATTTTGTTCATGGCTGCGACATGATGCTGTCAGGAAACTGCTACAGAAACAAAAGGAAATTTTCAGTCAGTGGCCATAGATGCTCATGGTATACATAAAGGAATTTCCGTTAAACCTTGAATCCTCAACACTACTACAGTTAGTGTTGCAATTCCCCACAGCCATGCAAACTTAATTAAAAATATCATATGCATATTGGTTTAAAACATTTTGAACTAGTATTGCAATACAACAGCAGAGCAGTTTACTTTGTGAAAACATTTTCTGTTTTCATTTTCTAAAATGTGTTCATTTAACTTACTAATAAGGAGATGTGAAACTCAAAATGAACAATTTTGATGGAAAGAAAAAGATAAACTAGTTAGAGATGATGCATTTTTGAAAATAGTGAAAACAATATTTTGACATTAGCATTGTTCCTAAAAATGCAGACAATTGCTCACTTGAAGAGTCTTAGTATATCCTTGTGAGCAAGTAAAATTAACAGTAATTTTAAGAAATGAAAATAGAAAACAAGTACAAATATTCGTATACATGCACATTTAAGAACTATCAAAAGTGATTACATCTACACACTATGCAACAACAACTATAAACAAATGTGATGAATGTGGATATACCTGCATAATGCGTTGTGACAGCAGAAAAAATGAGCACAGAGAAGTATAAGGAGACCAAAGGCTGGGTGAACCAAGCATGCAAAGACCATTGCAGTGAAGGATGTAACAAGTACTGGATTTGCTCTTAGAACCCGAACCACCTGTTTAATGTGCAATGGTTAATGTGATGAACTTGAAGCACACTTCACCAAATCTACTACTACCATAAGTACCCTTCCCTCTTCTACTTTCAACTTCCATTTGATTACCCCATTACTCAAAAGATGGTGGAGTGCACATATAAGTTGGTACTTTACCTTAAGAGAAAAGAAGCTGGATGAACGATTAAAAAACCTTTGAAGAAATATCAATTGAGCATTGTGTTCCCACATTTGCCACCTGCAAAATAAACATCCATGAAATTTATCATTCAAAATGCAGCAGCATGATCTTCCATTTCTACTGAGAGTTAAGAGAGTAAATCCAGATATTCACAGAAAATGTTATTCGCTAAACCAGATTGCTATTAAGATCAAGGCTACTCTGCTTGACTTAAGAATCAATGTACCAGTAGCATAATTTAGGATGGTAACCATCAGTATACTAACCTTGCCTTGATGAAAATATGTGTAACAGCAGCCACAAAGAACACCAAGTGAGATATCAAAATTAGAATGGCTATCAATCCGTTTGCAAAGATATAACAAATTAGAGAGATGCTGGTGAAGCTAGCAAATGGAGGAAATGGTTGAGACATAAAGAAGGAAAAGAAGAAGGCGAAGAAAATAGGTAGAACAGCTAGGGGAAAGAAATGTGACATTAGTGTCAAATTGCATTCGACAGCAGTCAGCATGGACGGTATGTGTAGATTAAGATCCCAAGAATATGCTTGCTGCATTAGAGCAAAGAAAACAACGGCAATAGAGAAACCAACAATCTGCATGAACAATATTAAATTAACAAAATTCGTCAGCATGAATTGGCACATATGTAAAAACATGGATATGGAGATATGAAGAAACAAGCAAGTATAAAGTATGACTGGATCATATGCATGAAAAAACAACTCCGGAAATTACTCAAAAACACATTATACAAAAATATAAAATAATGCAAAAAACAGACCAAAAATAAATAATAATAATAATTATAAAGAATTGTCAATGGAAATATAACAGTATATATATTATAGAAAGGCATCAGAAGTAAAAAGCATTGAATAAATTGCAAAATTGGATCCTCTCCTTCAAATACTTCTCTGCAACAATCTCCTTCACCAATTTATCTCTATCCCTCTCTCTCTCTCTCTCTCTCTCTCTTACATTTTCTCTCTCTTATTATTTTTGTATTGATTTTCTCTCTCCTCTTACACTTGTTTTGCTTGAAGGAGAGGGAAGAATGGAAGAAGAGGATTCCTGATCCATAAAATGCAAGATAAGCATTTGTCACAATAAAGGTTACAGAAACCCATTACCTTCGAACTATACATTAGCAGAAGCCTACTTGCAGCAGCACTGACAGAAATTGAAATGCTACTTTTATAAGAGCAATGTGGGTCAACCTGTAGAATAGTGGAGAAATTCAACAAATATGATTATAATCCCTGGCAGAATGCTAATAATTTAAATTTGACATGTCGCTTAGCTTTATTTGTTCAAAAATTAAAGGGGAAAAACAGTTCAGTTTAGTTTTTTAGGTGATTCATACCAGCAGAAGAACAATGGTTTTATCAGATTGCTGAGTGGAACTCCACTGTGCTGGTGAGGAATCAACAAAAATTGTTTCACTGTTCAAATTTGGGTATATATGAAGTCCAGATATGTCATCCCAAGCAAGTGCAACAGGTGGAAAACAGCGCAATTTACAGAGCCCTGAAATACCAAGCTCTAGTTATTATCAAATACATTGCAGAAAAATAATAATCACAAATAAATAATACATTCTACCATAAGAAAAACTGTTGATCATGTTCAACATAATAGCCAAATAATCATCATTGAAGATGAAATCTTTCAGTACAATTATCTAAACTGTTGGAGATCGTTGCAAAAATAGGAGTCAAACTCCTCATTCTTGATAGCTCTGAACAACTTCCAAATTCTCCATGTAAGTCTAACAACAGAGCCCAGAAAGTGTTCTGATACTAATTGATAGAAATCGATATCTTATTACTGGAAAATGGGAAAGAATTCATCTTGATTAAAGAACAATGATAGAGTTTTGCAAATAGTAATTTGTTGCAGGCTGTTGAAAGCAACTTAATTACCCTTCCTCAATTCTTGACTTTGAATTTTCAAATAGTGATTTGTTTGTGACATCCAATTTGGTCTTGATTTGAAATTTAGAATTATTATGACAAAGGTCAGATTAATTGATAACCTAGGTTAATTAAATTATGTTGTTAATTGTTTATTGAACCCTAGGTGACAGCCAAGTAAAATTTTAGGCTCTTTTTGAAAGTTTGGAGGGGAGGGCTTTAGGGGGAGAGGAGTAGAGAAAAAACAGAAATCTTTCGCATTTTCTTAAAGTGTTTTTGTCGAGAATGATAAATGAATACTTTAATATATTTTTAAAATTGAGAGTATTATAACAACATAGATTGGATTTGGAGAATTTATCCAAACCCCCCAAAATCCTCCTCCAATATAATTTTTGAGTTCCCCCAAACTAGGGGGATTTTGAATAATGAAGAAAAATAAACCCACCAAAGTTCTTCATTCCTTCCATTTTATCCTTCTTTTTTTTTTCATAACACTCTCCTCCCATCCTAAACTTCCAAACAGACCCTTAAAATTAAGAGTTCAATTGCATTTAAGTGATCCACTTCAGTCATGCAACTTAAATAGGTTCCGTGGATTAATTGCTTTATTAATTGCATTTGTAATTATTTTTCCATCTTTTGTAGGTTGGAACCTATAGAATACACCAAAGCTCCAATTTAAGCTAATAACTAAGTCTATTACTAGTGTGGTGTGCAACTAGCACAAGATAAACCCTCTAAAATAATAAAACTGGTGACCTAATAAATCTAATACCCTAATCCTAACAGTATAGAAGCATTGCTGTTTAATGAGCACTCACACATGTTAATTTGAAGACAATAATAAGATCACTTTGTTATACTGGTTTATAAAATGCTTTATACTAACCACAAATGGATTGACTAAAACTAATCCCTTCACACAACATAAATCTCCATGACCTACAAAATGGTTGTATGCTGGTTCGCAATGCATATTGGAGTGTTGTCCATATAGTGAATAAACAAATATGTCAACTCTTGAAGACATGCATGCCAAAGGTAACATGTCATCATCACAAAAATTAAAATATAAGAAATTGGCCAACTGGAAGTAGATTAGAATTCTTACTACTACTTTCAAGGTCTCCAGCCTCTTCTTCTGGAAGTCCAGAGTTTTTAATTCCACAACTAACAGTATTCATAGACAAAGTAACAGGAAGAAGGCCCGAGCTAATGGAAAATGATAATTTAACAGCTAGAGGATGAGCTTCCTCCAACAGTAACTCCTGCACAACATGCCAAAATTAAGCTTTAGACAGTGAGAAAGCATAACTAATTGTTATATCCATTCACAAGCCATACACTTGAGATTTAGGAACAAGTGTTAACATCATAACAGTATATTTCACTACATTTTTAAATAAATTTTTCATATTTATATCTTTAATTTGACAGCATGTAATTTAATAAGACAAGGTGGAATATTTGGTTTGCCCAAATAACAGTACATTGTTGTAATTCTGCAATGCTACTTGTATTGTAAGTATGAAAACAAAAGACTAACACTAAATAATGTCTATATCTTATTAATGGCTTATAAATTAGAACATTGAGCATTGATCTTGCAATTAAAAATACTCGATAAATAAATAAATAAATATATGCGAATAAAACTGCAATGAGGTAGGTCAGTCAATACTACATGAAAATAACAACCTTTTGAGAATAGGTAGATTGGAGCATAAACCATGGAGATAAATCTTTATTTCCTTCCTCTGGGTTAAAGAACTGTCCAACTGCCATGGATGCCGCTGGAGGCGGTCTTCCTGAAACAGTCTGAGCACTAAGTTGTCACTATAGATGTACAAATAAGGATCCTACATTCAACTAGAACTACAACATAGGAAATTCATCAATTTTCATTGAAGGATGTGTAATGCATTCTATTATTTCCTTATTTCCCAGATATTTTAATTTTCTTAGATATGGTAGATTCATAGCTGTGATTTTTCTCATTCCCCAAGTTTTTAGGATTCCTTTTCTAGGATCATGCCTAAAAAATTTAGGCCTTTGACAAAAATTATTGGAGATAAATAATATAATGTAAATTATTAATCCTCGCAATATTGTTTTGGACTATTGAACTGCAAAAATCATGTTATCACACTTGAGAATTCGCATCAAATATGTGAAGATAAAAAAAATAGATATGATATTAAAGAAATTTGGAGAAAAGGTGACCTTAAATATAGCTTGGTCCCTATATGATAGACAAATTTGATTTTGATGCCCACAACATTTATTTGTTTATAATCCTTACAATACAAAAAATGTGCTTCTGGATCAGACTAAAAACACACTATTCTTGTTAACTAAACGAATAAACTTTTATTATAGGGAACGAAATCAAAAAATTTCAATTTTACAGCAACAAATCCGGAAGAAATATTGAAATTTTAATGAATAAATAAAAGATAATAATATTTTCCTTATGATGTTGAGAATTGGTTCTGCAACAATGAGAATTTTCTCCTTCTATCCTTCTATAATATGTTTGCATACCATCGGTGGAAAATTGTAATCAATTAATCAAATTCTTTAGTATATTAATATTGGACATAAAGCATTAAAGATGACTTGCTGACATTCATTTTTCTATCCATTAAAGATGAAGTGGTATAGATTTCGATTAATTGAAGGTTCCTATGATTTCATAGCCTATTTTGGCAGACTCTAATATATACACCAATGGATTTCATAGCCTATTTTAGCCTATTTTTACTGACTAGAAAAGAAGAATAATATGTGGAATATTCTATCACAAAATAGCACTATTTACACTTATTTACAAAAAATTCAATGATGAAGATGTAGTCCAACCACCTTGCTGAAAAGTATCTTTCTTTCTTACTTTATACATAAGGTAGTTGCATAACCAAAAGTGAAGTAAAAATAATCTTCCACACAATTTTCTTATAGGAATTTAAAATTCAAGTCTCAAAAACTTGTTATCAAGCAGACGAAAAAGGTTTTAGTCTTAGGGAATAAATAATCATAAACAAACCTAATTAATTCTGAAAACATCTCAGATGGTAAGCAGATATGCATTTATTGATATTTAAAGGAAAACATTTAATTTTGATATTGTACCGGACGAGGTGCAACTGAGATTGTTAAAAATCTGAAGCCATGCATATCTTCAGGTCCTAACCAAAATACAGCAGATGGAGGAGGTTGCTCAGTTTGACTGCCAGGTTCAGGCTGTAACAGAGTGGCATATTCAAAGTTATGAGTAAGCCTATCAAATTAAATAAATTCTTGCACAGATTATCTGAAACCAAGATTAAGATCTCAGTAATTATAACTGTAGTGTACTAAAACACTAATTCAAACAAGAAATAAATCAAAAGATGCATAAGATACCTGCCGTGGTGCTGGACCTGAGGGAATACGCATCATCTTAGATGTTACTTCCATAACCCTGTCATTGAGAGGCAAACTAGAAGCCGAATTCCCCTTTTCAGGCCACAAATGAAGTCTGATGCCAGAACATGGCTCAAGATTGGTCACTAACACAAAATGACTTTTCCCATTTGAACCCTGCATGCATATCCAGATTAAAAGACTGAAAAACTGCCCCATAGCATGATATTACCGCATCATGGCATGATAATCTATATGTAAAACATAAAATTCGAAAAATCAGGAATTCTGGAGCCAGGAAAATAATTAGAATATGATTTTAACCCACAATGCTTAAACATAAACATTTATACCTTCCGGAAACAAAATTCAACAAATATCTTCTAGTTCAAATTTAGCCAAACAAAAATTATTATATTAGTTTAATTGAAATTGAGAAACTAATTTAAAGATATACTACGAAGGAAGTTAAGTGCCCAATGAGATGTTATTTTTATTAAATATCTCCAATGACAAATAGAACTTACAAAAACAAGCAATTACAGTAATATCATTATTTCTATAGTTATTGCGAGAGTGCTCTGGTTAGAGCAGAAAACTTGTAACGGGATAACACCATGTATATAGATTCTCTTAGGTGGTCTGCACAGCAATTATTTATTATTTATAAGCAAAGAGATGGGCAGCCTAGTTGCGTTGTTAAAATTTCCACGTTCCTTTTATCTAGAACTTCCAGTTTCATAGGATATTTCAACCTCTCCTTATTTCCTTATTGAATTAGGATTAATACATCGTATTTCATAACACACCATATATAAACATATTTGTGTCAATATAATAATTGTTTAGATCCCCTCACACATACCGCTCAGTTGCAAATCTTCTAATCCAACGGATTATATTGTTATTCCAAGCTATGAAACACGGACACTTCTCGGATTAGGCGTGTCCGTGTCCGACACGTGTCCATGTCAGTGTCCGATACCGACACGACACTTATGATTACACTGAATTGTCATTTTTCCAAATTATTATCGGTGTCGCCGTGTCAGTGTCCGTGTCCGGTGTCCGTGTCGGTGTCCGTGCTTCATAGATTCCAAGACATTCAGTAGGACCTAACTTAATCCCACAAAACTAGCTTGTATGTGTGAGGGGATCTAAACAATTATTATTATTATTACTTATTGTGATTAATTGTATAAATTATTTCTTATATTTTATTATACTTATCTTAATTTAATTGTCTTGTTTCAATTTTATAATATTTACATTATCTAAATTTCAGTTTCAATATTCAACATTTATATTCTTAAATTTAAATTTGAAACATAATTGTGTATGTTAATAGTAAAATGTCTAACTAAAATTGGTAGTTAGTTTTAGAGTTCCTTTTAATTATACTGAAAATTTAAATTTGACAAAGTACTGATTTTGTTAATGATAAATATATCCCCAAAAAGGTCCGACCAAAATTAGTAGTTAACTCTGAATTTTCATTTATATAATACAATGATATAGATTATTATTATTATTATTATTATTATTATTATTATTATTATTATTATTATAACTATTATTACTATTAATATTATTATTACTACTACTAGCGTTCATAAGAGCAAGTTAGTGTCATGCCATTGGTTATAAATTTGTCAAAAGAATCATGGAAGTAACAATTTTATGCGGTTATTTAGAAAATATGTTATTTAATTTGGTAAAAAAGCATAGGCTAAATTACTTTTTTGGTCACATAACTTTTTTGGTTTCATTTTGATCCCACAACTAATTGTTGTTAGTTGTTACGTTTAGATCCCTTAAGTGTATTTCTGTCAATCAAGTTGGTCCCTTTCATAACATTGTAGGTGGTCCACCAGAGACATTATTAGTTTTTTTTTATTTTAACCATTTAATTTTTTTGTCAAAAAAGAAACCATTGGATCTTGTAGGTTTATTGTATCAAACAGTGAACCACCAACACACTTTTCTTCATCTTCTTCCCTCCCCTTCCTCTCCATCTCCATCATCACCTTCATAAACTCTTGTTTTTTTATCCGTTTGTTTGAAAAAGTTTATGAAGATGAGGATGAAGATGAAGGAGAAGGAGGGGAAGAAGATGAAGAAAAGTAAAATAAAATTATGTGTTGATGGTTCACTATTAGATGCAATAGACCAACAAGACCAAATGATTTTTTTTATTGACAAAAAATCAAATGGTTAAAATTAAAATAAATAAAAAAATTGAGGTCTTTGGTGGGCCACCTACAATGTTGATCCACCTTAGACATTTGGGGTTACAAATTAATGTCGAGACCAACTTGACTAAAAGAAATACAGTTAAAGGTTCTAAACGTAACAACAATTAGTTATGAGATGAAAATGAAACTAAAAAATTATTTAAGAGACCAAAAGAGTAATTTAGCCAAAAGGATAAAATTGTAAATTAATAGGCTTAATTGCATGTTTGGGCTTTTATGTTTATTTTAAGTTTCATGTTGGTCATCTACGTTTAAAAAGTTTTAAGTTGGTCCCTTACGTTACTGATGTTAGCATAAATTCATCCTTTCCGTCAAATTTTGAGTTAATTCCGTCTAAAACTTCCATGTGGCACTCCTCTAAGTTATCCATGTATGCCACTCTATTAGCCACGTGGACGGTTTAAATGGAAATCTGACTAGAAGGATTAACTTATTGTAACGTGAGTAACGTAAAAGGACTGACTTAAAAATATTTAAACGTAGAAGACCAAATTGAAATTTAAAATAAACATAAGTGAACAAACATGCAATTTAGCCTTTAAATTAAGGGTAAAATTAGAAGAAAAAAAAGTTATACCAAAATTTGGAAAAGAAAATAGAATATGCACCAACAATGTAAGACAATTTTACATTGTCAGCCAATAATAATTTAGGTTTGACTAGAAGGATTAACTTACTGCCAGTCAATTTGTATAAACATTGGATGGTATATGTATTTAACACACCTCATTTATATATTATATCGGATTATTCAAAGTTTGTTCGCTCTTTTTCTCCTTCTCTGCCTAAACTCCTATAATTTTGATAGTGGTTTTCCTCTTAATATGTTGAATAATTTAGATATTGTATTATAAAAAACAAAATAGACTAAACAAATACCAATTTTTGTATGTCCAACCACCGCCTTCGACCATCCATTGCTAATACAGTCACCTCATTTATCGGAATGTATAGGTCTCTGTCAAGGCCCCCATCATTCCAATGAATATTGTGAGGACATGTAACTGACCTGCGCATTTGAGATCCTGCAGCAATTACATACAATTTTTTCACAAAGTGGTAGGTTGTTATCTAAATTACTGAGATATTTCAAAGATTAAAATCTATAAAATTTAAAGAAACATACAATAGAAAGCACCAAGTAACAAAAGTAAGAATTCTCTTATGGAATAAAATATTTCAAAATAGTAGTTCATTTGTTCAAAATAGATTATACCAATATAAATCAAGATCATTTGTTACAGAAGGAAGTACGTAGAAATAACAGAATGCTATCTTCTTTATCAGTTCCCACAGATAGAGCATAATTTAACTGAGTATATGTCTCAACAGCCATGTGCAATATAATCGCACCAGAACAATTCTGAGATGACTACAGAAAGGTACTCAATGAAATTTTAAGCCAAGTTAGATACGAAAATCCAAGACTAGATTAGAAGTAATCATGGGATACATGATAAAAAAATTAGAAACAGTAGCATATAATACCAGAGGCGTCTTTTGTATCCAGGACAGGAATGTTTATAGATTGTTTAGAAGAGGGCAATTGCATCATCCGGTTGAAATTATGTGATATTCCACTGCGCAGCATTCTTGCAAAAACTTCAAGCCTCTTCCGAGAATCAGAAAGAGGTTGTCCAGTTCTGGCATCTATCAAACTAAGAAGTGTGTGTGATACCTAAATAAGAATGTAAATGTAAGCAGATGAGGGAGAACCAAACTTTAGTCTTTGACAAATGAAAACACCCACTTACTTGAACAACCAGTTGATTACACCACATTATAGCCTGATGTTCCATTGACAACCACACATTTTTCATGGCTGTACTGCTGATCATGAAGCCATGTGTTGGTGGCACAATATTATCAAGTGATGCTAACTTCGATCGTACCTAAAGAAAAGAAAGAACTAAAAATAAACCACCATGCGAAGGTACATATTTAGCAGTCATGTAAACTTTAAAATTTTGTTAAACTGTGAAGACATTATGACAGAAAAATGGAAATATGATTTTGTGAAATTGAATGCGAACATAGAGTGATGCCAGAGTATTTTAAAATACACATCCAAAAAATCGTATTTCAATAATTTCAAAATTAAGTTAATAACTTAAGTATAAAAAAAAACATATATAAAATGGTCAAACACACGGTTTTATAGAGAGAAAAAGAGAGTAATATTTTACATTGTGATTCAATCAATGGTAAATAAAAATAACTGATTCCATGTTATTCCCCTAAATTGGAGAGGAAGAAAAAGGGGTAAAATAACTCTTGAGATATTTTTTGTCTATAATTGGTAAATAAAAATTGAAATTTTATTTTAGAAATTTTGTTTTATTATTTATTAATAGTTATTTATTTATTAATAGTAATTTATGCTGAATGTACCACACACACACACACACACACACACATATAATATATATATATATATAGTAAGAAATTAATAATACCTGGTAATCATTATATGCACCAGAAATAGATACAACAACAACATCAGAGAGTGCGGGACTAGACACAAATCGTCCTGTGTTAGTGGTTTGAGGCTTGTATGCTTCTCTCCATTCTGAATTTACACGTGCAAAGTAATGACCCAAGGAAGGCTGCAATGCCACAGGAGGTGATCTGAATAAAATACATGTATCTTGTCAAACATTTAAGCAGACCATGAAAATACAATAAAAATAATGGAAACCAAAAGAGGGGGAACACTATACTGATGTGGGGTTGAAAGTGTGAGAATAGTTTGAACTGCTGATTTCCTAAGATGGGGATGGATAACAGCAGCTCTAGCAACAAAACCACCCATAGAGTGACCAACCAATATCACACTTTTGGGCAAACTCCCAGAACTTGCAGCAGCACCTTCTCTTGTTCGTGCATCATAAGACACTTTATATTGGTCCAAAATCTGCAAAAGATGTTGCATCATAAGTATAGAACAAAGTGAGAAATCCAGGAATCACTGCCTCAAGCAATGTAAAGCAAGATAGTCAGATAACTACAAACTTCAGAGATAGCACCAAATAAGGAAAGAAAGTAGTGCATGGTACAAGCCTAATAAGGTCAACGCTAAACAACTTGAAAGCAGAGAAGAATGTTGCTAAGAGTGACAACATAGCCATCCGGTTATTTCCCACCACAAGATGATCAAAAACTGAAATCAATGAATGAAGTTTGCTTACACTAAGATAAATTGGTGAAAAATTTTCCAGAGCTGACCATTTAACAAAAATCGGCTAAAATGGCACATAATTAATTGGATTTTAGTCCACTGATACACGATAACATGAAACACAGTTTCAGTTCTTGGAGATTGTGCATTCCATTAACGGGAACAGGATGACTGCACATTGATGACCAGCACAATTAAAAACAAATCATCCATCCATATGCAGGTTATATTTATCCAATATGCATTTATATTTTATATATAGTCTATAAAGGATAAAAGTGAGATACCTTGTGTATAGCATATACAACATATTCAGCGTGTTCTGCAAGAATAGCACCATCCATGGCAGAATGTTCACCTTCAAGATCAACGGCAAACCAGTCTAGCCTGCTAGTATACTGGTTAGGCAATTGGAAACCCGGTAAACTTATATCTTCATCTCCTTCTTCGGATGTTACGGAAGCTTCTTGGTAAAATGAATACTCAAGGGGACCATTTTGATATGCCCTATCAGATTCTGCTGCCAAAGACCGCACCTATTGTGTGGATAAAAGAAGAAGAGAATGTTCATAGAAATATAAAATTTTGGGTAAAAATAGTACCAAGGGTGTTGTATTAATTAAAAAAAAAATTATACAATTGAAGCCAAAATCATTATAAATGTTAGCTTCATAACTTGTATGAGATCTATATCATATTTCTCCACTTTTAGCCCAATTTTTTTTTCTTTTCATGGTTTTTCACTTTTGCTAATAAAAACCCGAATTCTACTGTCATAGGGAAATTTTAAAAAATCCAGATAAAAAACCATTCAATAATGAATATAACCCTAGATTCAATCAAATACCTTGGCCAGCAAGCAAGCAAACCCAAGGCTTTGAAAATAGTTAGCTAGAGATGCATATTTTTGTCTACATATTAACATACTACCTAACAAATTAACCACGCTAGAATCAATCTCTTGCAACGAAACCAAATTCTTCCCTTAGGAATTAGAATAATGAAGAAATAACAAAACAAAACACAATTGGACAAGTAGCCTAGTGGCTAGAAATTTCACCCTTAAGGTGACTAAGTGGGGTGTCCCGGGTACGAACCCCGGCCCCTGCATATGTAACGTGATGTCCCTACCAATTGAGCTAAGCTCACAGGGACAAGAAATAACAAAAATATCTAAGTAGTTTACAGCTCATTCATTAAAATTAATGGTTTTAAAATTGTGGTCTCCAACCGCAATTGTAGCCGCATCACCAATGCTTCTGGCTTCTCGGCAAAGACTATGTCGCAATCACATAGCCACATTTGTCACAATTTTCAGCAATCTAAAGAATGTCAACATAACCGAAGCCACAATTCAAAACCTTATCCAAATGACCCATACAATAATAAGTTCCCAGTTTTCAGGCTTATCAACAAAAAACAAAAAAAAAGTTCCTAGTTTTCAGTTTTTGTAACTACCTACCATGAATACCAAAATAATGCAATATTTCCTAAACGGGCTGAAATAGTTTGTCAAATAGCATAATAATGCAATATTTCCTAAACGGGCAGAAATAGTTTGTCAAATAGCAGAATAATGCAATCTTTCCTAAACGGGCAGAAATAGTTTGTCAAATAGCAGAATAATGCAATCTTTCCTAAACGGGCTGAATTAGTTTGTCAAATAGCAGAGTTAAAGCGATATAGCATAGCGGAATTGAACAAATCATTATTGCTCTTCAATAAGCTGTTTAGTACAAAGAGTTGTCGTATACTCCCTCCAGTCTCAATTATAAGCAGAAGTTCACTTTCTAGGTTCATTGAATAACTAATGTATTTGGTCTATAATATAGATCAAAATACATTATCTTTTCAAATGCCGCTTATAATTAAACCCGGAGGGAGTAGTAGTGTTATATAGCATAGCAAATTGGCGTAGCGAATTTGAACAAAATGTTATTCTCCGCAGTGGACAACACAGTTCACTGGGAACCGTAAAACCAAACCAACTAACAACAACTAAATTCATAAAAGAAGAAAGAGGACCTTGCCTGTTTGTAGCTACCACCATTGCCAGGGATGAAAAGAACAGGCACACCACTAAGCTTTTTAAGATGCTCCCTATAATCAATCTTTTTCCAACCTTCATGATACAAATACAATCCATACTTCACCGGCGTAACACTTTCCAAAGACGTAATCGGAATGTAGGTCGGATACATATAAGTCATGACACATCCATTCGAAATCGGTTTCAATAAACCATACAAAGCAGCAAGACAAATCCCTACCACCACAACAATCAAAACTCCAACCCTAACTTTTCCTCTAAAAGTTGGCATTGTCGAAAACAACTTCACTTCCAAAATCTCGTAATCACTCCAAACTTTGATTTCACCTCAAACTAACTCTTCACTAAATCAAAAACTAAAACCGCCACTAATCAAAACAGAACTTCAAATTCAAATAACACATAAATCAACGTAGTTTAACTAAGCAACAAACTCTTCCAACGCCGCAACTAGATCACGAACTTCAAGATTCATACAATCATGGATCAAATCAAACAGAATCTGCCGCAAAAAAACAAAAAACTAATCAATTTTCCACAGTTAAACACGAGATCTAAAATTTTCGCGCAAAAACTAAAATAGAAAATTCAAAAGAAGAAAAAATCAACAAAAAATGAAAAATGGAAACTAATAAAGCAAGAAATCAAAGTTCAATACGGCAAAAGAAGATGAAGAAACTTCAATCATAATGATTAGATCTGAAAAACGGAGAGAGAGAGAGAGAGAGAGAGTACCGAATGAAAGAAATGGCGGTTGAATAACGGAGACGGAGGGTGCAACTGAAATATTGATATTTATATTAATGGAAGTTGGAATAAGAGAAGTTGTAATGAGTAAGAGTCATGGTGAGAGTGACAGAGTCAATAATATAGGAGTTAAGTTGATGAAGCTATAAGCTAATATTAGTATATTTGAGTTTGTTTAATGTAACTACTATATTGTAACTCACTTTCATTCATAATTAATAAGGTAGGTATTTTGCTAAACTTCATTACCATCAAATTTTGTGTTATCATTGCCTAATTTTCTTTACTTTCTATATATAATCATCTTATATGTTTATTTATGGAATGTTGAGTTTAAACTATGTAGATTTTTTGATCAATATATTTTAGATTTTTATGAAAAATTAATATATTTTGTGTTACATTTATAGAAGGTATTGATTGGAAACTATGTTAACTATTAGAGAATAATAGCTACTATATTTGTGTTAAAAAAAATCAATATTTTTTTTATTACATTTATAGAATATATTTATCTCAAACTACATACTTGTAAAAAAAAAAACTCAAGTATTATATTTATAGAAGATATTGATTTAAAATTATATACATCACTTTTAATTCAACATAGTGAGAGTGACAGAGTCAATAATATACGAGTTATCATATGAACGAATACAAAAGGTTGATCATTAAATTAAATTTAGTTAAGATTGTTTTTCGACTTGAGATTGTTAAAGACAAAAAGGTACTTATATTAAAAAAAAAAAAAAAAGACAAAAGAGTATTTACAAAAAGCAAAAAGGGTAATGAAGAAAACATCCTCATAAAAGCATTCAATTTTGAGAACCGTTTCAACAACCATTTAAGAATATTGTCGTCTTCTTCACTTATAGTATTTGGTTACATTATCATGTAACAGTGAAGACTTGCTTGAGGCTTGGAGATATGTGTTCAAAGGATATAATCTAAATTCAAGTTGATCAAGTAACTTCACTCATCTATAAATAGAAACATCAATCTAAACTTGAAGAATAATAGTCTTACATCAAAGTATTCAATTCACTTGTTTTTTTTAAGTGTTTTCTCATAGCTATTGTGAAAATATGAGACGTAACTCAAGTTTTAGGCCACACCAAAATAAATTATCTATACATGTACTTGTCACACAAATACTTGATACTAAAGTGAAAATAAGAATTCTACTTAAAGATAATTATGTTCTCATCACAAAAAAAAAATTCACCAACAATTTTGATTTTCCATATAAGTTTCAACTTGAGATTATTTATGTAAGTGTAGGATTAAAAAGCAAAGAGAGTCGCAATTTAAACTTTATTTTCTTATGACAAACATATACTTCAATTATGAGAGTCGGATGTCACGTCAATAAACAGTACTACCTTAAATTAAATTTTTAAAAAAAATTATTTGGAGAATTGCTAAATCACAAAGAAGAAGAAAAAACATAAAGGAGAAAAATTGCATAATCATGATATTTAAAAGGTAAAATATGTGATTAAGCCTCGATAATTATTTAACTAGATGTCTAATAAAATGTTCCATATAAAAACATTACATGGAAGTATAACTCAACAAATTTGCTTGTTTGAATGCTAAAACAACAAAACAAAAATTTTGAATCCCATTAATAGTATCTTTTGACTTTTATTATTTATGTTTCTTTTTTTTTGGTACATTATTATTTATGTTTCTATTAAGAAATAAAACAACAAAACAAAAAAGACAAATAAAATTTTTAACCGCAGTCCTCTTTTACAGAAATAAAAACACCACAACCACCAAACAAATTAAGACATACTGTTCATTAGAAATGCTATAATTAGATAATCCATTCAACTTTGCAATTTTTTATTTGAGACATCCAAAAATTTGATTGTTTGAATGCTAAAACAACAGAACAAAACTTTTGAATCCCATTAGTAGCATCTTTTGACTTTTATTATTTATGTTTCTATTATGAAATAAAACAACAAAACAAAAATGACAAATAAAAGTTTTAAACGCCAGTCCCTTTTACATAAATAAAAAACACCACAACTACCAAACAAATTAAAACATATTGTTGATTAGAAATGCTATAATCATATAATCCATTCAATTTTTTATTTCAGACCTCCAAATTTTAAGACTTCGTGCAACGAGAGCCTGGATGCACTTATACACAGCCGGGCTTAATTTAATTGTTATTATTATATTTTTTATATTATAATTCTTTTCTTTTTCTTACCCTTTTATAAGATTGTATATCTTTCTAAGCCAATTCTTAGGGTGTGTTTGGTGCAAGGGAAAGAAAGTAAGAGAAAAAAGAATTACAAAAATTGATGAATAAATTTAAACTACAAATCTTTTTATCTTTTTATCTTTTTATCTTTTTATTATACTAAAGGGTGATTATGCTCAACCCTAATATCTTTGGAAAAACCCTAACTATTGATGTCATCTTTGATGCAATGCTTATCTAATTTGCTTCATGCTCTCCAACCCTAGATAATGATGTCATGCATGATGTTCCATTGGCCAATTGTTGGTGCACATATTGATTCAATTGTCTTTTAACACATGTAATTGCTAGACCAATGCATGTGATGCATGTGTGGAAGGAATAGTATGCTTCAATTCTATTGCAGCTCTATGTCTGCACCTTACACTGTTGCAACAATGCCTTGCCACTTTCAATAGCCAATCAAGTTGACCCTTATCATACCCTAAAACATCTTTCACGTAAAACTCTCCCAAACACCTCTTTCACTCAAAACCTCCATTCTTTCTCAAAGATTCATCTTTCTCTCTCTCTCTCAACCAATCTCAACATCTTTCATCTTCTCCCTCATTTCTCATCTCAGACATTCTTTTCTTTCGCCACTCGTGGATTCATCTTCATCACTTCCGATCACCACCGTCGGGGTTGCCGCCGCTGCCGTCGGAATCCAATCATCATCGCACACGGTTCTCTTTCTCTCTCTCACTTTCTCTCTTTTTCCTATTTCATTTTCTGATTTTATTTTTCTCATTTCTCTCTAATTTTTACTCTGTTGCAATGCACAAAAACACAGTTTGTGCCTTCTATTTTTCATTCTTTTTCTTCCGTGGGAGCATTACAGGTTGTTGGTTGCAAAATGAAGCCATATGTTACAATTAGGCAGCTGATAAGTGATTTGGTTATGTGGAAAGATATTTCTCAAGAATTCAATTTTAGGTATTGCAATTTTTCTTCTAAATCTTTAATTTATTTTAGTAAAAGCTGCTGCTTTTTCTTCTCTCAATTTTTTATGGTTTTTCTTAATTTCAAAGGTGATTTGATGATTCGTGTTGTTTGATTTCTAGGGTGTTTGAAGAAAATAGATTTGAATTAAGGTAAAATTGCTTATTTTTTGTTAAAGATATGAAAAGTTTATTTTTCCTCATATATAGGTTAGAATTTCACTTATTTTGTGCATTTCAAATTTAATTTACTCATCTTCTTGAATTTCCATGTTGCTCTTTTTCACTTTCATACATGCAGCTCGCATGTTTGATTAAATGCCCACATGGTTTTTTTTTCATCTTTATTCATAAGTGATTTTATAAATTTCCTTATATTGTGAGTTTTTATTGTTGATTTTCATTGTTGTTGTGAAGAGAAATGGTTTAAAGGTATGTTTTCATAGCTATTTAGTATATTTATTCAATATTCTTCAATTGATATGCATATTGGACTCTTATACATTCATTATTTTAGTTTGGCATAGTAAGAATGCAACTTATTTTCCTGACTATGTATATGCACTAATATTATTGTGAAATTTGACAGGTTTTTGAGGGGTTTACGGGAAGTGACGAGAAACGAGAGAGAAGATCTGATTTTGAGAATTCATAGGATGAAAGGAGAATGAGAATTGGATGGATGAAAAAGAAAGCACTTAGTGCTTCTACAAAATTCAAACATTCTCTCAGAAAGAAGAGTGATGGACGTGTTAGCTCTGTTTCAAATGAGGATGTTAGAGATGTTGAAGAGCTTCAAGCTGTTAAAACTTTTCGTCAGTCTTTGGTCATGGATGAGTTGCTTCCATAAGCTTTTGATGATTACCATATGATGTTAAGGTTAACTTTTGATATTGTTCTTATTACTATGTATGATTTTTGGACTAATTTGGATTATAATGATCTTACAATTGTATTTACTTGATTTTTTGTTTTATTTTATTTATAGATTTTTGAAAGCAAGGAAATTTGATATTGAAATGTGGGCTGATATGCTCTAATGGAGGAAGGAGTTTGGTGCTGACACCATTTGCAGGTAAAATGCACTTTTTTGTTGTTGCAGATATGCAAGAATAAGGATGCTAAACCTCATATATGGGAGAATGCAACTTATTTTCCTGACTATGTATATGCACTAATATTTAAATTTTTGATTGAATAACATTTTTTTTGCAGATGCTAAACCTCATATATGGGAGGATGTGCCACCATTGAAGGGGTTAGTTCTTATGGTGATATAGCTATTTTGGTTTAAAAAAGAGAATTATAGAGGTCGCTTCTTGCAATATAAGCATTATTAGTTCCTTGTGCTCTTGCTGGTGTGTGTTAAGTGCATTTGTAATTTACTTTTAGTTATGATTCTATGAGTTGTGCATTTTCCCATTTTGAGTTGTTTTCTTGCAATTAGATTTTAGGTGAATTGTGTCAATGATGTTATAGTTAATAATTGTAATTTGTTATTCCTCGGATATGTATGTTACAGGCCCTGTTTTTTGAAAGCTCTTAGCCTAAAATATAAAAGCTAAAGCTTAACTTTTATGCGGCAGATCCTTCACATGATTACTGAAGCCAGAATCGTCAGGAAAACCTTCCTCTTTCCTGGTTTTTACACAGGAACCAACCATTGGCTGTTTCATTATTTTTTTTCTTTCAAACCTTCTCTAGATTTTAGACTCTTTACTTTACATATAAGGTAAAGAATATCTATACACTTTGTAAATTAGTAATCAGGACTCTTTGCTTTAGACTCTTTGCTTTGGAAGTATTATTAACATGCAGATTCTCTATTTTTGCTGCTATCTGAACAGCTGAATTGCTGCAGCTGCAGAAGTTGTCATTAGATTCCAAATCTGCGAAGGAAATCTGCTCCTGTAGCATATTCAGTCTACCAGATAGTTCGTCTGCTAGCAATGGTGAGAATGTGAGTGCTTTAAGTAGTAACAAGAGAAGGATTTCGGCTGTTTCACGAAAATTAAACCATCTGAATATGTGATTATTTTAGGAAAAGAATAATGAATATATCATTTACAATAATTTTTTTTATTTAAGGAAAAGAATAATCGAATTTCATGCAATCAATTTTTATATGATGCTTTGTTTACTGCTGCTACTTTGTTTTCATCAGTGTAGGTTTTTGTTCTGACAGGTTTGGTGAACTGTTGTGGTGGTCTGCTGAGGCGCAATTGCTTCTGGTGAGCTGTTTACTTGCTGCTGGTCTGTTTTTCGGTGAAGTTAATTCGGCGTGTGGATCCGCTGTGATGCCTCTATGCAGTCCCGTGCATTTTTTGCTGGTAACTTAATGGTGGTCGAATCCTTTTGCGTGCATAGGAGCATAAGGCGCAATCTTAAGGCTTTCGTTAATGGAGGTCTGCTGTGTAGTGTAGGAGTTTCTGCTATTGTTGCTACATGTTGTGACAAGGAGTGAAAGCCTGGTGCGTCGGATCGGTCTGTATCTGTTTTAATCTGTGTCAGCATGTGTTGGAGTCATTGCAGAAAGGCTTAAAGAATGATTTCCCTAGGTGGAATTATTGCTTGATTACATTTGTGACTAAGTCTTTATACTGTTATTATTATTTAATAGTGCAGGAGTTGTTTCCTTGGTCGTGCATTGTCCCTTGGTTTCCTTTTAGCATGTTATAATTGATCAAGGATGTATTTGAAGTCCAAAGTTATTGTACTGGTGACTGTTTTGTAATTTGCCTTGATTGGAGTAGTGAATTTTGCACATCTTGTGCATAATTCACTCATTAATAAATTTTGCTTTTATGTATTGACTGATACTTACCTCTTTGTATTTGTTTCCCTTTTGTTATGTGGCAGCTACTGATTATGTGGGTGTTGGTTTTTGAAGGCCCTGTGCTTGATTAAATGTATAGGGGAGGGGTCATGTTATTCATCTCAAACTTTCTTTGCTTCTATTTGCTTTCTCTATGTTGAATTATTATTTATATCATGTATCTTTAATACTACCCCTAACCATTATCATTATATGTGATCTATTTAGCTATATTTACTGCTATATGTTATTATCTATTCTTAACCTTTATCATTAGTATAAAATTTTATGATCAGTAGTAACCATGATTGATAGTAACCATGATTGACATATATATGATCATCTCTTCAAACCCGTGCAACGCACGGGCAGCATACTAGTACACCATAAAGGTACATAGTTAACGAATCCAAGGAGTTAGAGATTAAAACAAAGAAATTGATTTGAATCAAGATTCCACTTCCAGCTATGAAAAGCACGTAGTATTTTACTTCCCCCAAATAAAATATGATTATTTTTTATTCAATGATGATATGGTGGATAACGTTTATAAGTGATTTTTTTTATTCAAGTAATTAAATTTCACCTTTAAGTTGGATGATCGGGGTTTAAACATCAGCTTCCTGCATATATATATATATATAATGCAATGTCTATGTCAACTGAGTTCATTGGACATAAGTGATATACTACGGATCAGTACTTAAAATTATTAAAAAAACTATCAATTGTCAACAATATTTTTTAAAAATAAAAAATCAAGATTTTCTTCGTCTCTATAGCTAAAATAACGATATAATTAATATTAGTTCAATACGAGTTACATATTTATTTTTTGTTATTTTAATTAAATTGGATATCAATTAAGTCATTATTTCGATCACAAATATTAATTTTTTTTTGGTAAGGGATCACAAATATTATATATTGTTGGTACATAAAATTTAATCTCAATAAAATATCAGGAAAAGTAACATATAATTTTTTAAATAAAATATAAATTATCTCATATTTAATATAATATCTCTAAGCTGGCCTTTTGAAAAAATTGAAGAGAAGAAATTATCAGTAATAAAATAACAATGACGCTGAAAACCAATGAATTGCAAAAAAACTAGAGATAAAATTCATTACCACTTGCTTAGCACTTGAATCAATTATATATGACTATCATAATTTACTATTACTTACATGTGAATATTACTGTGGACCATTTTCACAAATAGTTTATTATAAATCAATGCTAAAAATTATTAGAAATATTAACAATTGTTGATAATATTTTTTAGGGTTAATAGGCTTTTACCCCCTGCAAAGTAGGCGAGTTTTGCGTTACCCCCCTGTAATTTTTTTTTTTAGATTACCCCCTGCAAATTTTATTTTTTTGATTTACCCCTCTTTTGCTGACATGGCAGGCAAAAAAAACATAATAACCGATTTAAAAAACAACACTTTTTAAATCGGTTGAACAAAATAACCGATTTAAAAAGTGCACCCAAGGGGGTAAATCAAAAAATAAATTTTGCAGGGGGTAATCTCAAAAAAAAAAAATTACAGGGGGTAAAGCAAAATTCGCCTACTTTGCAGGGGGTAAATACCTATTAACCCTATTTTTTATATTGAAAAGTAATACTGTATAAGAGTAAAATATTTCAAGTGCATTTGCACGACTTATTCACGCAAATAGTTTGAGACATCACTAGTTGACTTTAGCACACAATTTTAATTTGTTTTCTTTTTTAAACAAAATCATAAGCAGCTATATTTGTTGACTAAAGCACAATTTTTTACTTTTCCTTTCAATTAGAAAGAACATTATGGTGTTGTATGATCTATGTTGCGGACTCTATTTGCAAGAGATTGTTGTTGTAAAGATTCACAATTGCATTTTTAGTTGCAATATCGGTTAAAATAATCGAATATGAAACAGCAACTTCCACTTATCTTAATGCTACTTACATTCTTCATGACGACAAAATCATTTCATGGTGCAAAAAAACCGGAACCAGTTCGCGACACATCGGGTAACCTAGTCCGAAACACCGCAAACTACTTCATCCTACCGTCTTCCATCCAATGTGGAACGAGATGCGGAATTGCGCTTCTCAATACAAATAAAACATGTCCTCTTGATGTTGTCGAGGAAGACGAAGCAATGCAGTTTAGCTTTGTTCCTTTTAACTTCAAAAAAGGTGTTATTAGAGTTTCAACTGATCTCAATGTTATTCATAGTTTTCCAACAAACTGTTCAACATCTTCTGAGACTGTGTGGAAGGTTGACAAAATTGATGTTGTAACAAGACAAAGATTTGTTACAACTGGTGGTGTTCGAGGAAATCCTGGTCGTGAAACCGTTGATAATTGGTTTAAGATTGAGAGATTTGAGAGTGGTTATAAGTTTGTTTTTTGTCCTAAAGTTTGTGAGGAATATGAGGTTGTTTGTAAGGATGTTGGGATTTTTCTTGATGAGAATAGGAATACTAGTTTTGTTTTGAGTGATTTTGCTTTTGGTGTTAAGTTTAAAAGATCTTGTTGTGAATTATAAGAAAATCAAGAAGAAAAAATATAAAATGTGTCACTCCTAATTAGTATCATATCATTGGTTTTAAAATTGAACCACAGATCAAGCTGACAAAACCGCCGAATTATCATTATTAAAATTGAGTTTCTGAATTTTATCAGAGTTTTGTTTAGATTTACCATAAACTTAGGTAGTTATTATATCGCTTTTGCTGAATTATGGACTATCCTTAAGGCGTTCTTAAACATTTTGATTGAATCTGCATTTTGATTGAATCCGACTAATTGACAGAGGTGAAGTTCATCCAAAATAGTTGCCCAACTAGCATTCTGGTTCGACAGATTAACAGCTTTTTGTAGCAAGATTCAAGGTTGGGACTTGAGAGTTTCACATATTTTCCGAGAAGCTAATCAGGTGGCAGATGCTTTTGTTAACTATGGTTTTAGTCTAGCAGATTGTCGGTTTAGAAGCTGGTAGTTCTAGGACCTCTTTGAATTCATCAAAAAAAGAACATTTTTCATTTATTTGAATTCGGAATCAAATCTATTACACAAACCGTGTCAAGCACATGCTTAAATGCTCGATACACACCCCTAAAAAGAGAGATTATTATAACTTATAAGGGAAATTCCTCAAGCTTATTGCATGCTTATACGCTAGTAAGAATCCTCGTGTTATTACATTTTGGTCGCTCTATAAGGTAGGAGGAATCCATATATAACCGTGTGTTTGAACATAACCGGCTTTTTCTAGTAACTCGTCAGCTTCTGCAGGACCTCTACTTCCTGGCTTGTAAGGAATTGGCTTCAACTCTCCTCTATCAATTTTGTGTAAAAGTGGTGTGAATATCTCCCATGATGCCTAATAAGAAACAAAAATTCGGTTATTCACAATTATTATTAATCAAGACATTGTTGCAGTAATGTCGATAAAACATGTTATAGTTTTACCTTTAATTCATCTCTTCGAACGAAATGTTGCTGATCACCTCTAATTCTGTAGAATACAAATGCCAATTCTCATTGTTACATAACGATCCATGTAAAAATATATTTGCCGAAATTTAAACCATTGACGATCCATAAATATGAATAAGGAAAAAGAATATACGTGTCAAGAATTAGACGCTCGTAAGCCTCTGGAATAGTTATCCCTTGATATCGTTGTCCATATGACAAGTCTAGTTCACTTTGAACCGCAGACATCTCCAGTCCAGGTTGCTTGACCTGCATGCAATAATCATTTCAATGTAAGAAATGTCATAAAATTAGTTTACAGTATTTTTTAAGAGGCAATTGAGTGGCATGGTTGTTAACATCATGGATCATCAAAATGATTGACATACCGTAAACTTCATGTAAATAGCTTCTGAAGGTTGTAGGCGGATAACAAACTCGTTTCTCCCTTGCTTTTTACCTAAAATTGTTAACATTAAGTTAATATTTTATTTTCGAGGTTTACAACAAAATATTCATAACAAAATCACTGCAAAGAGAGAACATCAATATGTCATAAGGTATAGTATAGTTCATACTCCTGAAAATATCACCAGGGACATCCTTGAATTGAACACGAATCTCTGCCTTTCTAGAATTTAGGGCCTTCCCTGCTTTCATGATGAAAGGAACACCTGATGCATAAAGGTAAATTGGTAAAATGTACAATAATGTATATATAACAAAAAATGTTGAGAAATAAAAGGCACTTGAATACTGTGTAGCACCGACACTTCAGATTAAAGGTGTGTTCGGTGTCCGACATGTGTCGATGTCAGACACTGACACGACACTGATAGATATAGTTACATTCAATTTCTGCCATTTTTCAAATTATTATCAGTGTCTATGTGTCCGTGTCAGGTCTAGTGTCGGTGTTTGTATCATTGCTTTGTAGCCACATAATAGAATGAATATGAACAACTTCACTTTCGAAATTGCTAAGCGCAAAAAGAAGTTGAAGGCCACTTTTTCAGGAAGGAAATGCTAGGAACATAATCATACCTTCCCATCTTTCATTGTGTATCCGAAGAATAGCAGTTGCAAAAGTTGGAGTGTTTGAATCGTCAGGTACAGTTGGGTCATCTCTATATCCTTCATATTGTCCAAGAACAACTTCATCGTCTCTAATAGGGACTACTGACTCGAGAACCTACAGTTTTCAATGCAGCCAGAAAGCGTTATAGTTTAAAGATGACCGCCGTAACCTGTCTCAAAACTAGGTAAACGTAAAGGCATAAAATGAAAAGTTTCGATGTATGATTTGATAAAATATCACTCTTTGGCTATGACAAAATTTCACTCTTTGAAATGAAAAAGACACACCTTCACTTTCTCATCCCGAATGTGCTCAGGCTTGAGAGAAACGGGTTTTTCCATAGCAACCAAGCAAAGAACCTGAGTTGGTAGAAAATATGCAACAAATTTGGCATATTAGGCTAATACAATTCATAAATTCTGCAACACACAATAATAACAACAATTTCAAAATGAAACTTATTCTATTTCATTATAAAATCAAGGTTTACCTGCAACAGATGGTTTTGAATAATATCTCGAATAATTCTGTCAAATAAGAAGAAATGAAGATCATTATTACTTTTATAAAATATCAATTATTCAAAAATACTTAAAAAAATTCGACAAATGGATGCTTAGGAATGAAGATTTGATAGTTTGCTCTACTACAATATTAGCAACAAAAGCAAAATCAGCATACAAAAACTCACTCTATTTTAGAACCTACAATTAGAATTTCTAGTGACATGAGAACATTGTTAAAACAAAACTTAACACATACCCGTATTGGTCAAAATATCCACCACGACCGTCAGTTCCAAAATCCTCTCTAAAGACTATCTGCCATAGAATCAACACACAACCTCGAGTTTAATTTTGTGGCCTATCAACTTCGATAATGTGGTAGCTAAGTTAATGAACGAAACAAAAGATAGTAAAGATAATATTTGATATGGTGATTAAAAAACCAGAAAAAAAGACGCAGACAGATATCATGGAACGAACTATGAATTACCAAAGCTCTTAAGTCTGAGTAATCTTAACCCGAGTTCACAACATTTACAATTCAAAAATTCTCACCTGCACATTGTCAATGTTGTCGCGGTTCCAAAGAGGCAAGAAGAACCGATTTGCAAAACGAAGTACCAACTGCAAATATAAGTCATATTAAGAGGGACCGAGTGGAATTAATGAAGAAAAAAAGAAGTAAACTATTATATATTCCTTTCGTACCATATTTTGCACTAGTTCCTTTCCCAAGTAGTGATCAATACGATAAATTTGTGGTTCTTCGAACAACTCTCCGATCTGAGTACTAAGTTCTTCTGCAGATTCTAGATCCCTACCAAAGGGTTTCTCAACAACAACACGTGTCCATCCACCAAGATCAGCTGATAGGAAGAAACAAACCAATATTAGATTTCTGAATAATAAACCGAATCCATGAAAAGTAAAAGAAATTAGTCAATGCTGTGATATTCTTGTCACATAAAGTTGCAATCGATGTTGTTAGAAGAAATAAGACAGTGGCGAAACTTGAAGCAATGAGATCATTTTTCGCTAATACTAGCTCTCTAAAAGAAATTCATGTTTATTTCAGTTTTTTTCAAAAAAATAAACACCATAAATATAACGGAAAAAAATAAGTTTAAAGTGTATTCTGAAATGCAACACCGCAGCCTAAGACTAGTGTCGGACAAAGCATTACCAACCTATGAAGCACTGAGAAGGACACAGACACGACACTCATAATTTGAGAAAATGAAATAAGTGAACGTAGTCACATATCTTGGTGTCGGACACTGACACGTGTAGAACACCGAACAAAACATGCCTTCCATGTGAAGTGTCGATGCTAGTGCTACACAGTTACCAACAACAGTTGTTAAGCTATTTCACACAGTTCCTATTTCCCTGCGCCCTCACTCTAGCAATGCTACTTCCTACTAGGCCTTTTAAAGCATATGCAGCAAAATAAATAAATATTAAAACCATAAATCATAACATCTTACATTTATTCATGCAACAAGTCTTGATCATCTTGCAAACAGATGGATATACAGAAGGAGGAAGTGCAAGATAAAAAAGTCTCCGAGATGAACCCTCTTTACTATTTTTCAAATATTCATGCTCTGAAATCTCTTTATCCAACAAGCGAAAGCCATCTTCAGAATCATAAGGGCCACTTACATATTTAATCTATAAGCAAGAGTAAGGGAGACAAAATGATTATTTTGGCCAAATCAGAATTTACAAGACATCATAGAAATAGAACATCGATAAATGGTGATAGAAAGCCAGAGCTAACCAATTGTAAGAACTTCTCTACATCATCTAACTGTTTAGGGGAAGCGCCTTTGTCTGGAACAAGATAGCTGCATGTCAAACCATAAGTGTTAGGATCACAAACAGTTCAGACATGCATTTACATGAACTGGTAATGTTAGCATAAAGCATATTATCGAACAATTTTGTGAAAGAAGCAGTGAGCAAAAAATCATGATATGCTGTTCACAAAACGTAGTTGTCTCGCTAAGATCAAGATCCATATACTATGATTCATAAACTATTTATGGATTTCATAGACCACGATTGAAATTGTAGACACTTATTTAAATATAATTAACATCAACAGTTCTGGAGTAGTAAGATGCAATTAACATCTTGAGATTTTTTAATACATATTTCAAAAATCTTAGGAAAAAAAATACATGTTTGTTTTGTTTTTTCATGAAATATTCTCACCTGCGCAATTTGTTTCTCAATTCATTATCAGATATCTTTGACCTTGCATAGCCAAAAATATGAACTTCATTCGGTGGCAACAATTCCTGCAAATCAAGACGCCTGATGTTAGTTCTTTAAGGGGAGCAAAAAACTATTAGAAGCTAATCTTCAACAAAAAAATGAATTAAGAAAAGAAGCCTAATTATAAATAATAAATTCAACAACTATTATATATGAATAGAATTAAAAAATATCCAACTAGTTCTTTATCAGAAAAATAACATTCTGTTAAGGACCTTCGGTTAATCAAACATTAAAAATTAATATATACAGTTCAATATTTTTTTTATCTTAACCCTCCAGTTTCAAGAGGAAGGGACCACTGGTAATCCGAAATTCGGCGAAAGGTAAGTAAAGTCTAGCCAAGGGTTATTCGAGCTCCAAACTCAGATTCTTCCTAACGATTCAACCTTAACTAAAGATCAATAACCACTTGAGTCCGTAAAACCACTGAGTTACAACAGTTGTATATTACATATTGATAAGCATGATAAACAAAGGTATTGTTTTACCTGTTTATATAGGTGGAAAAGTGCAGGAAATGTCTTCTTCTTAGCAAGATCGCCGGAAGCACCAAGCACAACAATTGAAAGTGTGCCAGTTTCAAGCACCTCTCTTGGTGCTAAAGGAGAATCAGTTTCAAGCACATCTCTTGGTGCTAAAGGAGAATCAGTTTCAAAGCTAGATCTTCTTTCAATATGCCATTCATTTGTTCCCATCTTCTAGCACTAGAATTACTCTTCAATATATTGCTGATGTGATCTATTTACTATCTAGTAATCAAATGAAACATATCAAAAGATAAATAAACAACTATCTTAAAAAAAATAAAAAATAAAAAACAGGATCATGAAATAGCTTAAAAATGAAACACAAGAATATGGAATCAGACAAACTATCATAAAAGTTAAAACAAACAAAAAAAAGTACCCTTTTGGCATGAAGTACTAAATTCAATTACAATCCAAAGAAAAACGAAACACCCTTTTAATTAAATCATGTTTCAAAATTGACCCAGAAGAAAAAAACTCAATTTTTTCAGATTAAAAAACTAAAAAAAAAAAAATCTTTCATAATTTTGGCAAGAAAATACATACAAATTATGTAAAGAGAGACCAACCCAGAAACCAGAATCAAACTTGAAAGCTATAAAAATGAAAGTATTGAGTAAAAAAGTGAAGAACGATGAGAGATCATAGAGGAAGAGATTGTTATACATATAAAAGGGTGATCATGCAAATGAAGAGGTAGATGAAACAATAGTAGTTATGTACCTGGGAAGTGTATTGTTGCAGAGGTAGTTTTGTTGGGAGTAAAAGAGTTAGTTTTAAGAATGGGAAAAAGTGGGTAGCGACAGCTTTGTTTGTTGATTCACCAACTCCCTTTTCTGCTTAGTCAATTGCTGTCATTTGTCAGTTCAACATTCAGCGACCCAATTCATGATGTATTTGTTGACTCTTGTATATGTACAATTCTATTCTACTCCTTGGGGTTTTTTTTTTTTATTAATTTTTTTTTAAAGAATCTATTTGCTAAAAATTTCATTCTTAAAAATTATTTTTAGAAATTCATTAATCGGTCGTCTAATTTATTTTGAGAGTAAATTATAGTATCAAGTGGTTTCAAACCTCTTTCGATCACAGTTACGGAGGATCAAAATTAAAATGTGATCATCTCTACTAAATTCAACGTCAATTACCACTAAACTAACTAATTAATATTCAATAATGAGTATATATGTTTTTGTTCTCTTTCTCTTGTAGTATTTCCTTTGGTCACATTTTAACCTTTCTCTTTCTTTACATGTTTAGAAATATGTTAAAAACAAGATTTTGGCTTATAGTTTTCCATTTATTTTGGTTTTCTTTTCTTGTCTTAATAATTTTGAAGTTTTTTCTAATCTAGTCTCTATTATTATAAATTTATATGAAAAAAGTTGCATTTTAAATTTGATTGAATAATTGATGTATTTAGTCTATATCATGGAGCAGATATATCAGTTATTCAATAACATAAATCAAATATATTAGTTATTCAATAAAATCTAAAATGATATTTTTTTTATAATAGAGAAAAGAGGGATTATTTCACTTAAGGATTCAAACGAGCAATTTTAGACCACAAATATGGGACACTGTAGTCCGCGCCGCAGTATCACAAGGGTATTATTGAAATTCCAAATGAATATAGAGGGGTGATTTCATAAATTGAACATAATTTTTTTCTTTTCTCGCTGAATTTTTAAGAGTTTTATTCTCTCGCGAACTTAGACTCGCTCTTATCTCTTGCAATAGATAAAAATAGATAAAGTAAAATCCTTAAAAGAAAAATACAATAAAGGAGTTAAAATTTTGTATTTTAAAATAGAGAAGTCAAAATCAAAATTCTGTAAAAATAAAGAAAGTGATTTATGCCTGTATATATTATAAAAATAACAATAATGACTTTTCTCATCAAAAAAAATAAAAATAATGACTTTTGTACTATAAATTAATTTGTTTACCGTCACTCGTCGTATATATGACCTTCTTTCCCAATCAACATGGAAAGAAACAATTAAATATTTTCAATAATTGTATAGTGTTAATAGTTAGACTTCAAGGATGGCCTATAACATATAGTCTTAGGAATATTTTGAGTATTATGATGAAAGTGTCAAACTGAATTTTATAAAATGATAATTTGTTCTTTAAATTTTATCTTTTTATTAGATAAACTATAATGTGATAGGGTGAGATGTAAAAAAAATTATTCAAATAATATCTTATTTAATGTATCATTATTTCGTGTTGACTTATCTAAGTGGTTCGGTTGCGCAAAAAAAATCTAAGTGGTTCTCGTTTAAATAATTTTGTATACGAGTATAAGTTGTTTAAGAGTGACATAATTTTATATCATTGACGCAAAATATATATGAGTTATATAATATATTGTAGAGACCAATTATTAGTAGATATAAACTTAAAGTGGATTTTTTACAAAATGGTCCTTAAAGAATTTTTTGACATTATGATCAAAGATTTTATAACATGATGTTTTATGTTGTTTGCATTTGTAGCACTTGCCAAACATAGTAGACCATCTCTAATGGTGAGAATTTATTTTTTAAAAAACTATACTTAATAGGTACTCTTATTAGAGCAAAACACAAGTAACTGAGTAAGTACCTACTACATTAAGTAATAGTACATATAGTATTTATGTGAGACCCACTTATAATGATGTAGAGTTATTGATGAGATGTATTTGGTCGGATTCATTTAGAACTTTTTAAGAGATGTTGGGTTGGAGGGGTCGAGTGCTTATTAGATACTATTATAAAAAAAAATTATAATTGAGTAATGTGTACACGTGAGACTCAATTAAGTACTAAAAAATAAGTAGCTTCATTGTGGATGTTGTTAATTGTTTATTAGTGTAACTCATGTTTTTCTTTAGTTGTTGAAAATATGGTTGGGAATAGGCTAGGTCGGGCTTTGACGGGCTTGAGCCTACATACGATTTTTCTTCAAGCCTACGGCCTGTCAAATACTATTATTTTTGGCCTGGCCTGAACCTGTTTAAAGCCTGACCTTATAGTTTGTTTAAAAGCATGTGTTACATAAAGATCTCTATATAATCCATTTAAATAGGCTAATTAAACAGGTCTTAAAACCTATTTCACATTTAAACAGGCTTTGAAAATCTTGTGACAAACTATGGTTGTGTACTTGTATTTAATATATTGATCTTTTAAGTTACTTCAAAAAACAAAAACAATTTAATTTTATACCAATTTTAGTTTGCTCTTTTATGATTTTAATAAACATAGTATTTTTTTTGTCAAAAAATAAACATAGTATTTTTTTCAGTTGTAAAAAAAACATAGTATTTTTTATATCGAATTTTATTTAAATTATTTTTAATATTATGTATATGTACCTAAAACATCTTAATTTTCATATTTATATCTCTTACTTGAAAATATATCATTTCAAATTTGTCTTTAGGATTTTAAATCTATTGGAACGCTATGAATCAAACTATACTAAACTTTCTTTTTATATATAGAGAACAATATGTAGTCTTTAATTTAAACCTGCATGAAAATTAATTTCAGCTTTAAAATATCAAAATTGTCAATTGACCTATACATAAACAACTATACTAATACTAGACTTTTGTTTTTTGACTAAATACTATACTAGACTTTCTGTTTTATTTTTGACAAAAATACCACAGTTCAATTATCTAGTGAAAAACATTTGAAAGCCATATAAATAAACATAAATTTGGTGAAAAAGATTGAATTCGCCAACTTTGAATAATGAAAGCCACCGGTCACAGCAGTTGTAATAAAAGTAGCTGATTCCATGGCGTTTCACCAAACACCAAGCCTACTAATTTATTATTTTCATGGTCCACCATTTAGTATCAAAGTCATGCACCCATGCATGCACTATGTTGTTTTCTTTTTAAAATTTTAAATAAAAAAAACATGTTTTGTTGATTCTTGGATCTCACAAAAACTTATTCTTAATTATATATACCGAAGTGTAAAATAATACTATAATTTTTTATTTTTTTGACGAATATAATATTAACAAATAGATTGATTTAAATTGTAAGAAATTCGATCTCTTAAATAAATTATTATGGGTTCGAACCAAATAAAATTGATAGAAATTAATTACCGATAAACGACGATGACACTTCGTGCCAAAGACAAAAAAATATTATATTAGCTTCCCTTTCAATCTTCTAATCTAATCATATATGATAAACAATTGTATATGATAGGAAAAAAACACGAGCTGCCTCCAAAAGATATTTATAATTTGTGCGTTGTCTTTGCGCAGATTAAATTAATTAGTGCACAAAAGATCATTCGTCAATTATTCATCCAAGGAAAATTGTTTAATGAATACATCCTTGTCTACTATAGTGAGAACTTTGACAATACTCTTGTTTATTATGTATAAGTGTACTGAATTATTCATAATAGAGAAGTGTTAAGTGTTAACAAGACATTATTTAACTAAATTATGCAGGTTTTATATAAATTTAGTTAGACTCGTGAATTTAAACTAATAAAAAAATGTGTTGAACATGAAGCATTGAAAATGAGCTGCTATAGTTTACTACCTCCAACTAATAATGGATTGGTTCAAATGGGAAAGGATATGAACCTTGGCTAGGAGTTTGATCCCTAACCCTTGTACATCGATAAAAAGTCAATTGGGAGGAAATAATTCATTGTGTATCCAAAAGGCTCCACAATAGATATTAGTCGCTGTTAAACGACTATCTTCGTGGCTATAACATGTTATAATAAACAAAACAAAAAATTATTCGTAAATATAAGATGCTTTTGAGTTTTTTTTTCCTATCACTTTTCATAAAATCACTAGCAAATTTTCAATACCCATGTAGTTAAACTTATCCTCAATACATGAAGCAATAAATACAGTTAGTGGAGACATTGGGCATCAAGTCAATGATAGCCTACAAAGAACCCTGGTCTACATTGACAATTCTTTCTTTAATTTTTGGTTCTAAACCTATCCCATGAATATTGAATATGGAATAGATTGATTGTCATTTCTCTATTACTATGAAAAGGAACCTCAAGGCATTGCAAAAGTCATATACAAAAGGAATGTCTACAATCTACTCCCTGAGTCCCTGTTAGGAAACCAGATTCACACATAATTAACAGTATACTGTGGCTATCCTACAAAAATCTACCATAGACCTATGGAACAATGTCCCCCAGCAGCATTAACAATTTACTCGAATGTTTACGGTCAGCAATTCAGAAGACAGATTAGGATCATGAATGGTTTCAAGTCCTTTTGATCTTTGAAAATGTTCCTGTTTCAGAGAAGTAGGTGCTTTGAGTTCCACTGCCAAGTTGATGTGCATGAGCCTGTGGATTTGTAAGCTCAATTCCCTGAAAAAAGATAAATAACTAATTAAACAGAATTTTAGGATGATAATAACAGCATGACTGATGCTAAAAGAATTTTGAGATCAAACCCAAAATATTCAATCCTCTATGCTAAATATCTGATATTCTAATTAATACTCTCTCCATTCCTAAACTTTGGTAGCTTAAGGTATTTGTACATAGATTAATAAATCATTTAATCTGTGTATTAGAACAAAATACCATTATTCTAATCATTAAATGCATTACAAATTCACATATATTAATGGAGGAAGTTGGATAGAGGGGGCACATGGAATTGGTTGAAGGAGAGAAATAAATCTTCTCGAAGCACAAATGGACAAAGCAAAACATTTTAGCCAAAGCCTAACATGATGCAAGGGGACATTCTTGGTAAAGCTAGAACCTAAATTTAGGAAAACATGCTCATCATGTGGTCCCTAAATCTGATAGGGTTCAAGCAGTTATCAAATAGAGAAAGACAAGAATAGATAAGAGTGATGATCTTTATTGAGAAATTCCCTCAGGATTAATGTGATACAAAGGAAGAATAATACAAGGGTACATACAACAATGACAAAATTTCATTCTTCATTACTTCCCTCTCATTTCTACTTATATCACAACTGCTGGTTAGGTTTTGTTTTTTCTTCTAAAACGGCCAATGTTAGTATTGTTAGTATTAGGTTAGGAGTGAGGATCGAACCCTCGACCTCCTTATCACTCCACTCTTTGGGCCCGTTTGATGGCCAGGATAGTGAGTAAGATATGATAATTATATCATATCATGTTTTAATTTTTTGTTTGATGCACCAATAGGATATGATAAATTATTCCCTTTTTTAATCATATCCTATCACTCCTTTGTAATTTCTATCCTATGTTTAGGCTGGGTTAGAAATTATCCTGTTGTGTTATTAAGAAAGTAAATCTTTATTTGCCAAAAATAAAACCACCTACAATGAAAACTTGTTATTTAATTATATTTAATTGAAAATAAATAATGATATCTTGTTTGTTATCATATCCGCATAAACACATAATAAGATAAATGTTATCATGTTAATATCATATCCTACCTTTATCCAACTCCATATCATATCCTGTATCTATCATATCCCATCAAACGGGCCCTTTAACTCTTCCACCCTAGCCACCAATTCAACCTTATATCCTCCTCTGACAACGGCTGGTTAGTTACAAATGCCAGCTCATCACTACATTCCCCTTCCCATTGTTCCTTCTATTATTTCTTCCTAACAAAGACCTTAACTAAAGATCTCCTATCATATTATTTTCCCCTTCAAATCATTTTGATGGCCTCACAAGTTTGCAACTCATAAAAACAGATTTACCACCTGTCTAAGTAGATCCTATTCAGTTAAATACACTAACTAGATCACAGCCTAAAGACTACAGTTTAAGAAGTAACAAGACCAGGGAAATTTTTACCAAATATCTACCTTAATTACTGACTCAAGGGAGAGGAGAAAGGGTTACTTACTGATATTCTACAAAAGCAGAAAAGGTAAATAAGGGTTCAGTTGAGAAGTGGGATTTGGGAGGAAGCTAGCACTAATCCCCTCGAAGAACTAGCAGCTTCTGTTATTTCATATTTTCAGCTTTTGTAGTTTATGGGTTAATCCCCAGTTTTAGACTGTATCAGGGTGGTTTTCTATCAACTAGCGGAAGTATTGAGGTTGTACATTCCTCATAGAAGCCCAATGCAAATGTACAGAAGAGATTCAAGTACAGTTGTCATATTTACTCCCGGTGCTCGACAACAAGGTGGTTGAATGGAGGAAATGATTGGAAATTCATGTGTTTGAAGGAGATAAGACTTGGGACGGATGATTGAGATTTACGGCCTTTCTGAATGAAAGGAACGTGTAAGGAGAAGAAGCTACTGGCAGAATGTGAAATAGTACAGATAATGAGAGCAAAGATGAAGGTACAATTGTATGAATGAAGGGTGTTTACGAAGTAGAGAGTGACACCACTGTTTCTCAGGAGATGAACGCTTTGCAATCCAGCACCTGACAAGCTAGAGTTTACTAATGGAAATCTCTGTAGAAAGTCAGAAGACAGACCAAAAGGTGGAAAAAGTGATTTTGATACATAGATTTCTAAGCTCATACAATTGTATGAGTTAACTTGGGAGTTTGACAATAGTTCCTCAAGTCTCAAGTTACAGAGTGATGATCCATCACAAAATAAATGGGTTCAGAAAGGACGCGATGAAAGTGAGTCAAATGAGCAATGTGTGATTCTAAAGCACTTCAACTAGGGCATCACGTGCCAAACATGTTCCTAGATAGATAAAAATTGCATGTGCTGGTAGGCATCCTTTCGGTGAACATTATCATGCCATTGATACAATGAATTGAGGGCCTGAGAAACTTGTGCTGTTATTGTCCCAAAAGATGGTGGGGATTTTTTTTTTTGATAAGCAAAGATGGTGGGGATTGATGTCCGCCATTTTAAAGGCACAGGTATAGCACCTGTTATGCATGATGTTGTGGTATTACTTAGGAATTCACGGAATCATCAACATCACCTCAATATCTGCCTGAACACTTATGAAGGGAAATGATCCACATATTTCTGTCCCTAAATTTCCTTTTCATACTTCACAATGCTTCCATTAACAGTTTCCCATAACCATTTTGACGCAAAATAAAAAATTCCAACACTAGCTATGAAGTTAAAGATCAGGAGAAACTCTGCAGAAGCAGTAATAAGTGAAACTAACCTGCACTGGTGTAAATGCAAGACTTGAGGTTAAACCAGATGTAGCACCACTGCTACCATAGTTCTTTTCCTTAAATCTGACAAATAAAAATGGTCAATCAGAATTATCATTGTTTTTAGAATTAATTGCAAGACTTGGTGTTGCAAGATTCTTGAATTCGGATTTTTAAAATAGTTAATCTGACAAATGAAGATAACTGAGACAGGAATGGTGATTCAAAATTTTGCAACACAATCAGAATATGTAGAACTAAAAGCAGTAAGAAAGGACTCACTTCTTAGCAACTTTTGCACCAAGTTTACTTTGACCAGCTGACACACGAAGCTTGCCACTGCCAGCCTGACCAAGCATTCCATAGCCCTCGCCCAGACCATCCCCTATAACACAACATAAAAATATAAGAAAATAAGGAGAAAATGACCTTATTGCATATTAAGCATATTAGTCGTATAAATTTGGAAGTGATGTTTGGTTCTAATCCAGGTCACACTTGAAGACAAGTCAAGTGTGACCTGGGCTATTGGAATTGAATTTGCAGTAGCAGAACATTCTGCTTAAGGATTTTACGAGTTTTGCCCTTTTACTACCCTTGTATTTGCAATCCCAAAATCATTATTTCCACACGTTGCAGGCCATTTCTCTAATTTACACCTTATTTTTTACAGTTTGTTGTATGTATTTATAAGCCACCCTATGTTAGCCGAAATTTATATTGTTCCGGTTTGAAACATTTGTAGAATTATCAGAGTTTCTTTAAACTGTGTTAATTTTCACACATACAGTGTACTTGATGTGCCGATTATTAATAAACATAGTATAATAGGAGTGATAGTTAATACTTAATAGAAACCAGATCAGAACTATGCTCACATCTAGCATTGTCAGTGACTAGCATGGAGTTTTCTATCATGATATAAAATATAACAAATACTCAAAGACACATCACTGATATTCCTCTTTTCTCCTCCTGTCTAATCCTTAATTCCTTAATTTCAATACAGAAACATATAAATGTGTGCATCAAAATAGAAATTTAAAATGCAAAGCATTCACTTCAAATGTGACTCAGATCAGGACAAGTGAAATCTAGTAAAATTACCTAAAGAGCTCTCTTCAGGAACTCCAAATTGCATCCTATTTGCTAACTTCCTCATGTCCGTTATTGCATACCTGGCATAAAAATCAACAAATAGAGAATTAGAAAAAAGGAACTATACACTGCAGGCCTGCACCCTAAGATAATTACAGAAATCTATGCTAACCTCTCCTTCATCTTCCTAAGCCTTCGACCACCTCTCTTCTTTTTAGGTTCAGAATCAGGCACTGGAAGTGGTTTCGGTTGCTTAGCTGGAGGGGGCTCTTGCCACTTCTCAATTTTTTTGTGGATCTCATCCTTGAGAGATCGTCCAGTTTTCCCAGATGGATCCCCACGTATTGAGTCTACTCGTGCCGCAAGTGTAGACTTTGCAGCCAGGAGTCGGCATGCTCGCATCCTAAAATTAGGAGGAGTAGTCTGAAATATTTCTGTTTGCTCGATGTAACCGATGTGAAATTGCGATGTTGCGGTGGAGAACCCCGCAAGATTTCTTTTCTTGGCTCCAAGAAGCTGAACATTACAAGCAGGCATCTTTGCAAGAGCTGATAGGCCACCAGCTGTTCCCATGAGTTTAGCTGCGACAGCACTGCCAACTATGGCAGAAACATTAGGTGCAATGTAACCCATTCTACTCTCTACAAAATCAAGAACTTTTTTCTTCGCTGAATCAAGATCAAGAGCTCGATCACAAGCCTCAATTGTCTTACTAAGGATATCGTCCGGAAGTGGCTTGCCAGTCGTAGTCGACGCTGTAACCGAGACAACCATGATAATAGCGGAGGGTAAAAGCCCTTCTAAATCAACAAGAGTTAGATCCATTTCATTTCTTATCTTCTTAACAACACGTGCGTAATCGATTGGGTGATGTACTAGTGACTCAAGCTCTGGGAATTTCAAGCGATACTTGTCACGGATAAAATTGTGAATAATGACAATTTCATTCTCAATGTCAACTGACAACGCATTACATTCCACAATTAATTGGTATTCAGGATCGTCTTCTAAATCTACTCCCTGAATTGAAACATCTGAACCCTTTTGAAGAGCTTCTTCCACTTTCTGCCACAAAGAATAACATAACATTAGCCCTCGGTTATACGCCCATTTCAACACACATCTAAATAAATTAGAATCGTAATAACGTTTTAAAAACAAAAACTGAAAAGAGACAAATGTGGGACGTTAAAAACAGAAACCAACAAACAATGTCACAACAACAATGTGGGACGTTAAAAATCTTCGGTAGCGGGAGATATATGAGTTAGGGAGTGGAGTGATTAAGTGGTCAGGAGTTCGATTCTCACCCTCAACAAGACTAACAAAAACTAGGAATACTAATTCCTAACATTCACCGTTTAAAAAAAAAAAACTTCAGTTGCAACCAATGCAAAGCTTATTGTGTCTTTGTTTTCAAATTCTACAAGCACTCAAACCTAATTTAATCAAAACCAAGAAACAGTTTCGTTGTTTGCCTCTCGGCTTCAGCATCTCAAAACTCATGCCAATTGATCCACAAGCATACCCTTAGTTGAATTGATTCTAGATTCTACCACAATTAAGAAAGAACACAACAACAACAACTACAACAACTAGAATAGCAACAACAACAAAAAGTCTAGTTTTAAATTGTGATCTGCAACTATAATTGCAGCCTATGAAGCACGGACACTCCTCGGAGATTAGGTGTGTCCCAGTGTCGGACACGCGTCGGTGTCCAACACCAAGGAATATCAAGATTAGTCCACTACTAGAGAAAGAGCCCTTGTCTTTGGCGCCTAGTCTTCAAGTTCTTCTACATGACACCGAGACTTCTGATTACATTGAATTATGTAATTTTCTCAAATCATTATCGGTGTCGACCTGTTAGTGTCTTCTGCAACGAGCAATAACAAGCATAATTTAAAAAAACAACTTGAAATCAAACAATTACTATCAAGTAACAAACCTGTATAACATCAATATATCTTTGAGTTTTCTGCAACTTGGAAACACTATCCAAGTCATCATAATTAAGATTCTCTAAGTCAGCAAGGTCACCATCAACATCTTCATCCATATCTGCGCCATCCCCACCATTATCCACCTAACATTAAAAAATAGTATCACATTACTCATCAATTTAATCACACACACAAAAAAATAAATTTTCCTTCAAAATTAAAAATTAAAAAACTATACTTACTGGAATTTCAGCCTCATTATCAGAGAGTTCATCAAGATCAGCAAGAAAAGTGTCAGCAAGAGTAGCCTGCAACAACAAATCAAGTTAATGGTTAAGAAGATGTTAATATTGAAGAGCTTAGAAGTAACAGGAAGAGAAGAAAGAGAGGAAACAGAACCGACCATGTGTATGAGAGAGGTTGGAATCAATACGAAAGAACACCCTCTCGTGATGGATGAATGAATAAAACTAAACCTAAAAAAGAGAGGGAATTAGCGTCGAAGGAAATCGCGAGAGAAGAAAGTTACTCCCAACCCCTATTCCTAATTATAACTAGGATCTTGGTAGGCATGGCAATGGGGTTGGGCGGGGACGGATTTTGTCCTCCCCAAACCCAAACTCATATGGTTCGGGTTTCTCCTAACCCGTCTCAATTCTCAACGGGGATAAAAAGTATAAACTCAAAATCCAACGGGATCAGATATTGCGACGGGGTTCGGGTATCCCGTTACGTTTTTTCTACATGAATTTGGATTGCATTTTAGTTTTTTGTATTATAAAAAGAAGTTAAAAGCCCAAAATTATTTTATTTTAAAGATATTTTTTTAAATAAAGAAAAGAAATAGAGAAAATAGTTTATTTAATACTCAAATTAAAGATAAAAAATAAATATATGAATGTAATTTAAGAGATTGTTTAAGGATTTCTAATTTAAAAAAGTTAAAATATAATTTTAATATATGCGGGGCGGGTTCGGGGACGGGTTCGGGGTGGGTATCAATGTCCTCATTACCCGCCCCAACCCCATCTTTTGAAATCGGGGAAAACCCAAACCCAGTCAACTCGGGTTTTCCCCGTCAAAGCGGATATGGTTTGGGCGGGTACCCGCGAGTATGTGTTTTATTGTCATGTCTAGATCTTTGGCGCCTCCATCGGTGATATCATCATTTTTTTTTTCACCACCAGTTTAATCTGGTTTAGGAGTTAGTTCTGGCAAAGTGGCTTCAGCTCTCTCTGGTCGCAATTGAAGGGATTGAACAGTGGTCCTCCCTACCAAGTTCAGCGTCAATCAGCACTGAACCAATTAACTATTGGTAATGGTGATAAGTAGTCTCTATAATGTTGGAACATTTCACGTACTTTTTTGTTGGAATCAACCACTTGAACAATTTACTCTCTAAAACATCTTTGCTCTGTTCTCTCTCTAAAACACATCCCGCCGCCTCCCTAACATCCAAATTCACCCTTCACCTCTCAATCCATCTCTCTCTGGTGGTGTCTGCCATGGCTGGTGGTTTGAGAGGTTCTTCCGTTTCACACCTCCACGTTACTTTCTCCTTTTCGTTGTTTTCGTTGCCGGAGTCGATGAGCTTCTTGGCTCTCGCGTTTTGCCTCTCATTTCAACGGAGTGTTGAAGGTTTGCGTTGGTGGTTGCTCGTTTAACCGTCGTCGGCGCCGCCACGGTGGTCTTCGTTTTGGTTCTGTTTCGTGATCGCTCGCTGGGTTTCCTTGACGGTGGTGGTGGATCTTGGTTTTGTTTGCTGATTTCGTCTCCAGATCTGCAGCTTTCAGGATCGTTGCTTCGCCGCTGCCGTCGTGTCGGTGGTCTTGGGTTTCTCTACTTCGGGTCGGTGGTGGTTCTGCTGGGCCCGTCGTTTTCTTTACTTTTGTTGCTGCATATGGCTTTCTGTTTGCAGGGCTTAAGTTTGTTGACCCGAAAGGGTTCCTGATACTTGCTTTGATTTATCAGAGGGAGTTGGTACGTGAAATGTTCCGTGTTGGCGGTCATTTCATTCGCCGTTTATACCTTTACAGATATTGACACGTCACTTTTTTTGCTATTTGGTTTCGCGCCCGTACGCGGGTTCGCCGAGTAGTGTCCGATGTGCTAGTGTTTGTTTTGGTTGTTACCCGTTAGAGTTGGATCTATAACCTACTTGTAGCTGCTCTTATTTGTTTTATCTTTTATTGCTGCAAAACGGTTAATTGGGTCAGGTTGATGTCCCCCCAGTTTGTACTCTTTTATTTTATGTTTAATATATTTCGGATAGGGTTGAGGGTTTCCTCAACTCTCCTTTTGATTTTAAAAAAAAAAAAAAAAAGTAGTCTCTATAATGTCACATTTATGCAATTCATACATTTTTTTTCACCACCGGTTTAATCTGGTTCGGGAGTCAGTTGTGGCATGAACTGGTTTCAGTCCCCTTCCGATCGCAGTTGTGGGATCGAACAACTCATAAAAATTTTGTTTTAATGGCGATACTACTTTGAGTATTATACATTAATAACAGACTATGAAGCACATACACTCTTCAGATTAGACGTGTTCGTGTTTGACACGTGTCTGTGTCAGTGTCCGACACTGATACTTAAGATTAGATTGAATTATGTTATTTTCCCAAATTATTATTGGTGTCACTATGTGAGTGTCTGTGTCGTGTCCGGTGTGCGTGTCCGTGTCCGTGCTTCATAGATAACAAATGGTCCCTTTTATATTTATTTCTTAACTTTGTCTAAAAAAATAATTTATTTAATTTAATAAATACATAGATATATATAAAATAATAATTAAATATAATGAGAAATACAAAATAAAAAATGGTGAAAAATACATAAATATGACAAGAAATAAAAGAAAATGACCATTAGTATCACCTTCATTAATAAATAAAAATTTCTCTATCGTGTGAGCTTAACTCAATTGGCAGGACATTGCATTATATATGCAGGGATGTGGTCTCAACCTCGATCTTTCCACTTATTCATCTCATTTATTCACCTTAAGGATGAAATTTTTAATCAGGAGATTATTTGACAAAAAAAATTATAAAAAAAATCTCCCTCTCAGTATCAGCTTTTGAACCGAGTTCCTTTAGGTTGAAAAATGAAAAGTGAAGCTCAAGTGACCTCTTGGGAAACATGCATAAATCCCATCTCCATTTTTTTTATTTTAAAAAATGTGATTTCATTATTTAATAAATTATATATTATAGAAATAAATAACATAAAAATTAAACCTAAATTTAACGGATAAGTATTCACTGACTTTAGCCCAGGAAAGTTACTCTAACTTTCAATCTTATTGGACCATTAGATATATCCTACATTTTCAATGCCGCCACGTGTCATTTTTATTTTCCTTCTGAAAAAACCAGCAAAATCCCTGCAGCGTTTCCATCTTCCCCTTTTACTTGCTACCATCGTCAAAGCCACTGGGGGTGTGCAAAAAATCTGGTTAACCATAACCAAAATACTAACCAAATCAAATCTAATTTTAATAACGAAATCCATTTTATAAGAAAACCACACCAATCCAATAAAAAAAAAACAATTGTAAACCATATCCATTTTTTCATAATTGGTTTGTAAACCATATCCATTTATTCGATATTTCAGATAAATACAATTCCGAAAAAACTTTCAATATTTTATTCGAAAAAAAGTTCTCGATTTTCAGCGGGAATTTTTTCTTCAGATTTTCCCGGAAAAAAAGTTCCCGATTTTTCCGGAAAAAAGTAACCGGTTTTCCCGGAAAAAAAGTTTCCGATTTTTTCCGGAAAAAAAGTTCTCGATTTTTCTGGAAACAAGTTCTCGATTTTTTGCCGGGAAAAAAGTTCCCGATTTTTCCGGAAAAAAGTTTCCGGTTTTTCCGGAAAAAAAGTTTCCGATTTTTCCGGAAACAAGTTCTCGATTTTTTGCCGGGAAAAAAAGTTCCCGATTTTTCCGGAAAAAAATTTGCGGTTTTTCCGGAAAAAAAGTTTCCAATTTGTTCCGGAAAAAATGTTCTCGATTTTTCCGGAAACAAGTTCTCGATTTATTGCCGGGAAAAAAAGTTTCTGATTTTTCCGGAAAAAAGTTTCCGGTTTTTCCGGAAAAAAAGTTTCCGATTTTTTCCGGAAAAAAGTTCTCGATTTTTTGCCGGGAAAAAAGTTCCCGATTTTTCCGGAAAAAAAGTTTTCGGTTTTTCCAGAAAAAAAGTTTCCGATTTTTTCCGGAAACAAGTTCTCGTTTTTTTGCCGGGAAAAAAAGTTCCCGATTTTTCCGGAAAAAAATTTGCGGTTTTTCCGGAAAAAAAGTTTCCAATTTTTTCCGGAAAAAATGTTCTCGATTTTTCCGGAAACAAGTTCTCGATTTATTGCCGGGAAAAAAAGTTTCTGATTTTTCCGGAAAAAAGTTTCCGGTTTTTCCGGAAAAAAAGTTTCCGATTTTTTTCGGAAAAAAGTTCTCGATTTTTTGCCGGGAAAAAAGTTCCCGATTTTTCCGGAAAAAAAGTTTTCGGTTTTTCCGGAAAAAAAGTTTCTGATTTTTTCCGGTAAAAAAGTTTCTGATTTTTTCCGGTAAAAAAGTTCTCAATTTTTCCGGAAACAAGTTCTCGATTTTTTGCCGGGAAAAAAAGTTCCTGATTTTTCCGGAAAAAAGTTTCCGGTTTTTCCGGAAAAAAAGTTTCCGATTTTTTCCAGAAAAAAAGTTCTCGATTTTTTGCCTGGAAAAAAAGTTCCCGATTTTTCCGGAAAAAAGTTTCTGATTTTTTCCGGAAAAAAGTTCTCGATTTTTCCGGAAAAGAGTTCTCGATTTTTTGCCGGGAAAAAAGTTCCCGATTTTTCCGGAAAAAAGTTTTCGGTTTTTCCGGAAAAAAAGTTCTCGATTTTTTGCCGGTAAAAAAGTTTCCGGTTTTTTCCGGAAAAAAAGTTCTCGATTTTTGGCGGGAAAAAAAGTTTCCGATTTTTTCCGTAAAAAAAGTTCTCGATTTTTCCGGAAACAAGTTCTTGATTTTTTGCCGGGAAAAAAGTTCCCGATTTTTCCGGAAAAAAGGTTCCGGTTTTTCCGGAAAAAAAGTTTCGGATTTTTTCCGGAAAAAAAGTTCTCAATTTTTTGCCGGGAAAAAAAGTTCCCGACTTTTCCGGGAAAAAAGTTCTCGATTTTTTGCCGGGAAAATGTTCCCGGTTTTTTGGAAAAAAGTTTCCGATTTTTCCGGAAAAAAGTTTTCGGTTTTTCCGGAAAAAAAGTTTCCGATTTTTTCCGGAAAAAAAGTTCTCGACCTTTCCGGAAAAAAGTTCCCGTTTTTTTCCGGAAATAAGTTTTTGATCTTTTGCCGGGAAAAAAAGTTCTCGATTTTTTCCGTAAAAAAAATTCCGATTTTTTCCGTAAAAAAATTTCCGATTTTTTCCGTGATAATTTCTAATATTTTTTCGGAAAAAAGTTCTAATTCTTGATTTTTTAGGAAAAAAATTGGTTCAATTGAATAATCCAATTTTTATTACTAACCGGTTATGAATTGGTTTCAAACCGGTTATGAACCATATCCAAATTGATTTTATAAAATAACCGGTTTGTCATTGAAATGGTTTTGGTTATAAACCATATCCTAATTTATGGTTTGGTGTGGTGTGGTTTCAAACCATTGCACACCCCTACAAGCCACCCACCGGACCAACGAAAAATCCAACCAGCACTATCAAACAGTCACAACCATTTTAAATTTTCAGATCAAGTTAATTGGGGATTATAGTTGCTACTTGCTAATTTAAACTGGTGTTGAAGGGATTTTAGATTCAAATTGTAAAGTGAATATTTAAACGTCATCAGAAATGAGACAGCGATGGTGGTTACAAACAAGACAGTGGCGATGGACGGAGTCTGCGGTAGTCGAAGTCGACGGAGGTCGGCGTTCACGCGTCGGCGACGGTGGGAGAAACATAAGTGATTGGCCGACAGTCACAGAGGTTTTGGAGAGTTTGGTGGTGGCAGTTCTGTTTTTTGTTCAGATGTTTCCATTCATATTTAAGAGAAGGACACGTGGTAGGCTGTAGTACACACGATTGATCAAACGTAGGACAGTGGCCCAAAGTCACCTGCCTTTCCCGCGTAAAAGGCAGAGAATAGCGATCCAAATTTAACCTATCTTTCAATTTATCCCCTTATAAAAGAGGGTTGTGCTCGCCAATTTAACCTAACCAGCGCCGCAACTTCTCTAAAAGTAAACATGTCGCTTTGCATAGAGGTGTAAAATAGGTGCATCAATTGTTAAATTGATTATGATGATATGTTATAGATCGAGGGAGACATCAATTGGAACGTCATTCTACTCGAATCAAAACCATATATACCTCTAATATCGGGTACTATTTTCCTATCATTGATTTTGTTGTTTTTTATCGATTAATTTCGTCTATTGATCGTGTGTTGTCTTTTCTCCGCTAGATCTACGAGGACCAAAGGCAAATGATTCGTACACTAGCATCACAATTGTGATTGAATGAAAATTATCGATGATGTGTTATATTTATGCTCCTTTGATGATATTGAGCAGGCTATTTTTCTCTTCGATCTTTTTGAAGGTAATCTCCAACAACTGTGAATTTTTTATTGAATATAAATAAAAGTGTGTGCGTGAAAGATGGCATAATTTTGTTTTGTATTTAAAAAAAAGGCAAAAATAATGAAATTTATATATATTCACCTTCTTTATTTACCACTATAGTTGAATTTCCGGGTGATTGCATCCAATTGACATGTTTTTGTTTCGGATTTGGATCCTCTCCAATTTTTTCTTTCATGTTATCTCTCCAATTCTTTATCCATTGGTTGGTAAATCATAAAGAGAAAACAAAGATTTAAGAAGAGAGAAGAAAAGTGAATTAATGGTTAAGATTACTACCATATGACCAACATGAGAGACAAAATTGGAGATGATCCAAATCCGTTTCGTATGTGACTAGTAATGTTTTATAAATTTTCAGATTTTTTTTTTTTTGGAAACTGCAAAAGCAACTTATACAATTTCCAGCTATATCATGATATCGTTAATATACAAACTTTAATAATATATGTTTAATTAATTATTACATTGAAAAGAAATTTATAGAAATATAAAGTTCCTCTGAATATATATAAATTCATGTTGGTGTTAAGCGGACTTTGGTTCGTGTTGCTGCTAGTTTTTTCTGGCCAAAATTACGTCAATATGTTGAGACCTTTGTCAGGGGCGGAACTGGGCTTGGGCTGAGCAGGGCCATGGCCCACCCCAACTTTTATTTTTTCCATTTTTTATATGTGCATATATAGATTTATTTGTTTGTCATTATATTATATATAAGTTGGGGCGGGCCATATATCATGAAATCGTGTTTGGCCTAGCGGAAGGAACTCCTGCCCAGTGACAAAGAAGGACTTAGTCCGAATCCTACAAACTGCAGTTTTATTTTTTTAAAAAAAGAAATTGCTTTGTTGCCACTACTTTTCTATTAAAAAAATCTCATATTTACAATTTTGTATGTTTCTCTTGATTTTGAGCAGAAAAGTAGGTTGAAAGTGCTATCTTTTTTTAGTTTCTCTTTTATTTATGCATTTTCAATACTCATACAAAATAAAAATTGTACTGTTGCGGCCCTCCCCAACATTTTCGTCTACCTTCGTCACTGACCTTTGTAGCTTCTTGCCTCACTTGTCCACAAATCAAGTGCTCTAATCAGGTCCCAGCTGGATTATTACAGCCGCTGCCTATTCTGGAGTGTGTATAGGAGGACATTACCATGGATTTCATCATCGGTCTTCCGGTATCTCAAGGTTCCACCATCGTCTTTGTGGTTGTTGATCGTTTATCAAAATATGCTCATTTCGGTGTGTTACCGACCTCCTTCACGACCTCCAAGTTGCTCATCCATTCCCCGCTCAATTGTTTCTGATATAGACCTGGTATTTTTAAGTGCTTTTTGGCGGAAGCTCTTCGAATTAAGCAGAACTAAACTTGCTATGAGCCGCGCATACCACCCTCAAACGGATGGCCAATCTGAGGTGGTTAATTGATGCTTTGAACAATATCATCGTACTTTTACACAAGACAAACCGACATCTTGGGTCACTTTCTAACCATGGGCAGAGCTTCACTACAACATCAGTAATCATAGTAGTTAGAAGATGTCACCATTTCAAGCTTTGTACGGTCATCTTCCTTCTTCAATTCTTGCCTATACTCGCGGCGCTACTACAATTCCGGTCTTGGAAGAAGCATTGCTAGAACGTGACAGATTGTTGTGTGTTCTCAAGCGCAATCTGCAGGCTACACAGAACCGTATGGTTCAACAAGCGAATGCACACTGCCGTGACATCAATTTCTCTGTTGGAGATATGGTGTTGGTGTGTTTACAACCGTACTGTCCAATTTCACTCCGTCAATATCGCCAACACAAGCTGTCAAAAAAATTCTACGGCCCTTTCGCAATCCTGAAATGTATTGGTTCAGTGACTTATCGCTTACAACTGCCAGATTATAGTCGTATATATCCATCCGGTTTTCAAGTCTCCACTCTAAAACCTACTGCCAACCCTCCACATCATGCATTACCGCTTGATAGTATTTCCAACAAACATGTTGAGATACCACTTGCCATTGTTGTCACTCGGACGATGTTGATGCACAGGGTTCTCAAACAATAGGTCCTTGTTCAATGGTCTGGTTGCCCTCCTGATGAAGCTTTCTGGGAAGATTTTTCTCAATTCAAAGATGCTTTTCCATCTTTCCACCTTGAGGACAAGGTGGTGTTTGAAGAGGGATGAAATTATACAAGCCCAACTCAAAGAGATGTAATGAGCCCAACACAAGAAGAAACAACTATGCTCATTCCAAACAAAGGAAATAGAAGAACCACCTTTAGGCTTTGACAAATGCAAATCCAAGAAACCAAATTGGATGGATGATTTTGTTTCCAAAGGTAGTTCTTATATTTCTATCGTTTGGAATGGACATAGTTGTTTCTTCTTGTGTTGGGCTCATTACATCTCTTTGAGTTGGACTTGTATCATTCTCTATCTCTTCAAACACCACCTTGTCCTCAAGGTGGAAAGATGGAAACGCAACTTTCAATTGAGAAAATCTTCCCATAAAGCTTCATCAGGAGGGCAACCAGATCATTGAACAAGGAACTATTGTTTGGGAACCTCGTGTATCAACACAGTCCGAATGGAAACAATGGCAAGTGGTGTCTCAATAGGTTTGTTGGAAAAACTACCAGGTGGTAATGCATGATGTGGAGGGGTGGCAATAACCTTAAATGATTTAATCTTTAAATTTTGGAATGAATTGATAGGAGGTTTGATACAAGCTCAACTCAAAGAGATGTAATGAGCCCGTCACAAGAAGAAACAACTATGTCTATTCCAAATGTGGAAATAGAAGAACTATCTTTGGGCTTTGTCGAATGCAAATCTAAGAAACCAAAGTGGATTGATGATTTTGTTTCCAAATAAAACTATCTAGAAGCTTAATGACATCAACCACCGTATCTGTTTGTTTTCTTTTAGTATTGTTGTTTCCTTTTCGTTCCTAAAATCATGCAAACTAGTTAGAAGCTTAATTATACATAATTTTAGAAACCGGAAATGAAATAACAATACTGAAAGAAAACAAACAAATACAGTGGTTGATGTCACTATGCTTCTAAATCATTTTACTTAGAAACAAAATCATCTATCCACTTAACCAATCGTTAGCTGGTTCAGTAGTGATTGACGCTGAACTTGGTAGGGAGTACCACGGTTCAATCCCCCGCAACTGCGATCGAGAGGGGATTGGAACCACATGATACCAGAACTGACCCCCAAACCAGATTCAACTGGTGGTGCAAACAAAAAAAAAAATCATTTATCCACTTTGGTTTGTTGGATTTGTGTTTGCCAAAGCCCAAAGGTAGTTCTTCTATTTCCTTATTTGAAAGAAGTTTTCTTTTCCCACCCCCTGGTTTGCTTTTCCACCCCCTGTGCTGCCCTTTATGCTCCTGACAAAAAAGTTCGGTAAACGCAGGCCGAACTTTTTCACCCCCTACGTTGAACCGAACTTTTTTTAGTGTAAAATTTACACTAAAAAGTTCGGTTTACGTAAACCGAACTTTGAGGGGTAAAATTAGATTTTAGGGGGGTGAAAAAGAGATACGGGGGGTGGGAAGAGAAATCTTCTATTTGAAATGGACATAGTTGTCTCTTCTTGTGTTGGTCTCATTACATCTCTTTGAGTTGGGCTTGTATCAAACCTCTAATCAATTCATTCCAAATTTCAAAGATTAAATCATTTTCTGGAAAAAATGAACGAGCATATATAATCCCAACAATAAAAAATTAGTAACCATGTAACAAAATTTCTTCGAGCAATTCTTCAATTCTCTTTCAGCAACTCAAATATTCATATTTCCTCTTTCAATAATTGAAATTTGAGTGAAACTTCTCAACCTTATCTTTGTATGTCGTCGTTGTCATTGTCCTTGTCTTTAGCTACAATTGTTACATCGCCTACAAATCACAACTCCAAATTTGTAGTTCTGTAACCAAATAAGTGTTATGCACAACACAATATTTACTGGCCCAATAGTAAGGTTCATTGGATATAGGAACTAATATTTACTTACATTGATTTCAATATATGAACTTTACTATTGATAAGGGATAGTCACTGGTCACTAGAAAGTAGAAACTAAAATAAATTACACTCAAACTAGGCATTGATTTTTGTGTCTGATGCTTATGCACAACACAAACATAGACACTCCTAACCTTCTTTCTATTTATCTCCCAAATATTTAACTACCTTAAGTTTTCTTAATTCAAACATATTTCATATATTATTGTGGACCAGGAAGATAGTTTTGAGGGAAATGATCCTAAAATATTTTTTAATGTGGAGAAACAAGCACAAGTGGTTTAATCCTTGGACCAAGATAAGATTTATGTTGGTTCAAGGGTTGAACCACCTGTGTTTGTTTCTCCACAATAAAAAATACCTTAGGATTTTGCCCCTTAAAAATATCTTTGTGATACATTGTAATATAAGGAATAGGTTTGAATTAGGAAAATTTAAGGTGGTAAAATATTTGGCTAAGAGATCGACAGAGGGTTAGAGGTATATTTGTTTTTGTTTTGAATATGCATCAGACACAAAATTGTCTATCTTGAGGACAATTAATTCTATTTTCTAGTTTCTAGTTTCCAATGTTTATCTCTTGCAAACAGTGTGTTATGTTTATTTGATTTGGGAGATTGCAAGCATGTGTTTTTTTACTTGTCATTATGTTTATAAGTTGTTGGGTTTTGATTCAATTAACATGAGGTGGGTTGGACGTATTTTAACTCTTTTGGTAAAATTGATTAAATCAAAGAAAGAAATGAAAGTGAAACATTTGATTTGACTTGCCACAACTTGGTGTATTTGAAGGATGAGAAACAACATTCTATTTGGCGTCGGTGATGTGGTTGATTTTTCTCGATTGTTTGATAATAGTAAGTTCATCTCTTGATTTTGGTTCATATGACGATCGAATCATAATGTTGATTTTGTTTTTACTGGTTGTTGTAAATTTGTAATGCTCCCTTAGATTGTTTACAATGTATTTAACATTTTTTTATAAGCAAACGGTGGTATTAGTAAAGAGTACAACGAGTACTCAAACTCTTACATAATAATAACAACCTTTTTAAATACATTGTAAATTGTTAGATCTTATATTGAAGGTCTGTTGCAAATACTTGAACAAAAAGTATATGATAAAGAATATGATGAAGATTGTACATAAATTCTAAAGCATGTGTAAACAAAATTGGATGCAAATGAGTTAATCGGTGAATGCCCTTCAGAATACTTTGAGAATTACCATGATATGAGTTGCACACTTATATCAAGATATTGTTCAATGATACTTTACAAAATAAAATTTCTTCAATGACTCTCATGTACTGGGAAAATGAAGAAATGACTTAATAATATTTTAGACAGAATTTAGACTCATGTGAACATGAACTTTTGGATGTCTTTTCTGCCTTTAGAGTAACTCTGTTTACATAGAAACTCATACCAATTGATGAAGAAAAATAATCCTCGAAAGATTTTCTACAACGTTAATATGAAATAATACATTTATTCATTATTTTCATAAGAGGTTTTAAGGCTAAATCAAAAGACACATTGTTCCAAACTAACTATTGCAATCTTTAAAGTAATCAATATAAGAAATTATTACACCATTTAGGGAAAAACAAAACTAACATTGGCATATAGCGACTTGATCGCCCTATGAACCAAAAATAGTAGATGAACTTGATATTATCAACGAGTCCAGAAAAATCAACCCCACCACCTCTAAATAAAATTTTGTTTCTCATCCTCCAAATGCACCAAGTTCTAACGAAGCAAATCAAATGTTTCACTTTCATTCTTTTATTTGATTTAACCAATTTACTAAAAGAGATAATGTGCTTCCAACCCACTTAACGTAATCAAAACCCAACCACTTATAAATCATCCTCCAAACTTTTTGCACATAGTAACAAATATAAAACACATATACTTGCAATATTTTAAATCAGATAAACAGAAAACAAGCGCCAACCAAAAATTCCCGCTTTTGATGGTATGTCAAATTGTTCTTTTGATAATCTATCTATAAACTGTTTTAAACTATTCCGAAGATCTTACGAAAATAAGTTGAACATATATAGTTTTCAAATATGTCATAAGTTATTTTTAAGGAAAATTCTATGGTACATTTGATAAAATCTAATGTACCGGTATATTAAGATATTAAATTAATGGTTAAATGAATTTTTTAAAATAAATTATTTTTTCTTTCATTAAAAATAGTATAAAATAACCAAATATATTATTGTTTTTCCAAAATTACCCTTATTTACTTTACATAATATTTTGAATTGCATTTAATATTTTTTTTTTGTAAATGGGTAATCTATTAATTATAGGAAATTCATTACGTACAAAAGTAAGTATGTAATTTATCGTCTCCACAGGGACTGATGCGATATCGATGCCATTCAACAATTAATATAATTTTAAGTATATAGATTAAAAGATGTTTGTTTATGGAAAAGTAAGAAAATATAATGATGGTAAAGAAATGATTGAAATCACAAAGAGATAAGTTTGCTGGGATTAGATTTCACCGACCCAATCGCATGTATCATTCTAATCAGTTACACAGGTTCTAGCTATTAATCAATTCTATCACATATCACCCACATACGTGTCCGTGTCCAGAGCACGACGAGAATCCCGCTATATTCATTAACCCTCGATGTCTCGAGTGATCGATCAATATACCGGCTATATCGTATTGCTCAAACTCCGATGTCTCGGACAATTTAATCAACACAATAGTTTTAAAACTTGATATTTGGAGTGAATATTAAATCTAAATATATGTCTAGAGTTTAGAGTTTAATAGATGATTGTTCTAGATCTTGGATTCAAAAAGCATATGTCTATACCATTTCAAAACCTAGAATTAAAACATGAAATTCAAGAACAACATCAAGATTGATGAATAATCTAAAACCATATATAATACCATGATCAAATTAGATACATACTCAACTATTGTAGTGAATCCACCTTCAAATCCCCTTGAATTTGTCTCATTTTCATGGTAGCTTTACAAAGATTAAGAAGAAAAGAGATGAACAAACTTATCAATGATGATTTCTCAACTATTGTAGTGAATCCACCTTCAAATCCCCTTGAATTTGTCTCCTAGGGTTTCCCTCTGCTTCTGAGTCTCTGTTACAAGTGATCTCCCCAAGAAAAATGACAGCAAGCTCTATTTATAGTGTTTCTGAAAATTAGAACTCACTGAGCGAGCTCCAGATCGCCATGGCGAGTTGACCTTTCTTCATCAGAAGGTTTCTGCCACGTTATAAGTGAGTTTTGAACCGCCTTCACTCGCCCTGGCGCGTTGTTACTCGCCCTGGCGAGTTGCTGCTCGCTCTGGCGAGTTGTTGCTTGCTATGGCGTGTGTATCAGTTTTCCACTTTGATGCTCTCTGCCTCTACTCGCCCTGCACTCGCCCTGGCGAGTTAGCTTCAATTTTTCTTCAAATTTTTATTTTCTGCATCAATAGTTGGGATTAAGAAAAGCTTGACAAAATATAGCTTAAAACAAATATATACAATAAAGTGGGATAAACGTAATGAATATCTTACAAAACAAGTTAATAAGTGCTTAAAACATATATGAATTTTAGCTACTTTTTGGCACTTATCAACTCTCCCCAACTTAAAACTTTGTTTGTCCTCAAACAAAAGTCCAAAATAAACTTTGAAAAACATGACTCAAACATCATTAGTGCATAATTCATTCAAGCTTTGCAATCAATCAAAAACTTTATATGTAAATCATTTCAAGTTTGCATGATTCAATGTGTTGCAAGTTCAAAATCTCAATCATTCATAATCATCAAAGAATCAAAGCATGAATTTGAAATAGTTTCAAAACTCAAGTAAGATTTCAAACTTTCCAAATTAACAACATAATCAACTAGAATCACAATTCTCACAAGTGTTTCAACTCAAGGGTGTAGTGTATCTCTCAATCCAAACAATGCGTTCACAACCAATCAATTCAAATATACATCTCAACATAATCACAAAACATGTTATCAATCATGGATCACTAAGGACTTTCTTAAGCTTGTAATGGGGCTAGGCTACAAGAAATCATTGTTTTTCTTTGGATTCAAAGAGCCTTAAGGATAAGAGAGCATAAACTTTGAGTATCTTCATTACATAAGCTATTCACCTCTTTCACTTTCCCCATTCTTTACTCTTGGTGATTCTTTTGTTTTGACACAATTTACAATCTTTTTTTTTTCTTTTGTAATATATTTTCTTTGATTTTCACTTGTGTGTCAAATGACTTTCAATATTTTTCCTTTTTCTTTCTCAATCACCATTTTCAACTACTTGTTACTTTTCACAATTTGATCAAATAACCTCTTTCTCCCCAACTTGTTTTCAACCCTACATAAACTCAATGCTCAATCATCCAAAGACAAGGGTCAAGTCATTGTTTTTCTTTATTGTGGTTCAAGGGTTTAAATCAAACAAATTTTTAAAATTTTTGCTCAAGAGGGGTAGCAAAGGATCACACTATCTCACAAGGTAGGTTATTTTAGGCTTAAGTAGTTGCACTCAAATAGAAACATGGCCTTGATCATTTCCATGACTTCAAACACATAAAGTAATAGCAAGATTCAGTTAAAATCAACAGAGTTAAACACAATTGTCGGCTCTCAAATATATAAACAGTGGAAGGTTCACACAATCTCACTCGGCTAGGTCTATGTGATTCATAATTAATCAATCATGTTAAGAAGGAATGAATGAAATCAAATTGAATCAAGCTACTTAGTTCAAATTCATCCTATCATTCAAAGATAATCACAAAAGATTGATCTCAAACTATAGCAATTGAAAGAAAATCATTCTAATCATGCATTTGCTTTTGATTGATCACAAACCTAGACATTTCATTTCATATGCACATTTAGCTATCACAAAGATGTAAACCATGTTTATTCAGTCAAAAATTGCAATGAAACATAAAACATGAATTCTAATGACTGAAATAAAATTTCACTGTATATGGCGTGCTTTTAGTACTCTGCTTCTGCTACTCCCCCTCCTCAAGAAGTGTGGACTGTCCTCAGGCCAAGAAAATGAATTTATGACTGCATTTATAACAAGGAAAAGCATACAGTCCTAGGTTTTGTCAAAATTTTCAGAGGTGATGATATGCTTAGTGATAATGGCAGAAACAAACTTTCAAGTGGAATTCACACCAGTTCAAGGACTTTGTTTTCATAAGAGACTGAACAAGTTCAAAAAATTATTATAACATATAAGGAATTAAAAATGTTGTAAATAAAAGTAAAGGAAAGAGAATTGGGTTGCCTCCCAACAAGCGCTTCTTTTACGTCATTAGCTTGACGCCTTTTTGGTTAGGGTGGCCAAAATGAGACGGAAAGCACATCATCCGTCTTTTTCCTTCGGTTTGGGAGAAATTCCATGAACTTGAGATATAGATATTTCGGAGTCCATATCCTCCCTAATTCCTCTTTGTTGAACAAGGCACAAATTTCATCTATGACCCGATCAATTTCCGCCTTGTTCTCCAGCTCTTTTTTTTGCTCACATGATATTTCCTTGTCAAGTAATCCTTCAATTACCTTTGCATCCATCATCATTTCTTCATTATCAACAGTGTCGTCCTCCTCAGTAGATAGAAGTTCTTGAGGAAGTTCTATTTCGTGTGGTGTCTTTGGTTCCTCAACTATTTTCTCTAGACCACATCCTTTGAACATTGTTTCTTCCTCATGTGTTTCAACACATTCTTCAACACTCTCTCCACATTCCTCATTCTTTGTTAGAGTATCATCTCTCTCTTCATGAGTGGTTTGAGTGTTGGTTTGAACTTCCTTGATTTGGTTTTCAGCTATTTGCTTGGCTATTTGACTGAGCTGAATTTCCAATTTTTTACTCCGTGCAAGGCTATTTTTTAGATATTGTTGGTGCTGCTCTTGCATCTGTTGCATTTGTTGCTGCTGTATTTCCATGAATTTAATTATGGTCTCCTCCAATCTTGCCTCTGAAGTTTGCCCATAACTATCAAGAGGACAATGTTGATATGATGCATACTCATTTGGAGTGTAGAAGTTGTTATAACCACGATCAGTCATGGTTTTGCTTTTGATGGTGAATCTGAAAAAAGATTGAACTAACAAGAAAAATGTTTCTTTGTCTAACAAAGAAGGATTAGTGCAAGCAAAAACTATACAATATAAACAAATATATACAAATACTTAAAAGAATATAAATTGTTGCGATGCTCCAATATCTAAACGCCAGTCCCCGGCAACGGCGCCATTTTGTCAAAGTGCAAAAGTAAGTATGTAATTTATCGTCTCCACAGGGACTGATGCGATATCGATGCCATTCAACAATTAATATAATTTTAAGTATATAGATTAAAAGATGTTTGTTTATGGAAAAGTAAGAAAATATAATGATGGTAAAGAAATGATTGAAATCACAAAGAGATAAGTTTGCTGGGATTAGATTTCACCGACCCAATCGCATGTATCATTCTAATCAGTTACACAGGTTCTAGCTATTAATCAATTCTATCACATATCACCCACATACGTGTCCGTGTCCAGAGCACGACGAGAATCCCGCTATATTCATTAACCCTCGATGTCTCGAGTGATCGATCAATATACCGGCTATATCGTATTGCTCAAACTCCGATGTCTCGGACAATTTAATCAACACAATAGTTTTAAAACTTGATATTTAGAGTGAATATTAAATCTAAATCTATGTCTAGAGTTTAGAGTTTAATAGATGATTGTTCTAGATCTTGGATTCAAAAAGCATATGTCTATACCATTTCAAAACCTAGAATTAAAACATGAAATTCAAGAACAACATCAAGATTGATGAATAATCTAAAACCATATATAATACCATGATCAAATTAGATACATACTCATAGGTTGATTACACCTAATCCCAACAAAGAGAGATTAGCTACTCATTTTCATGGTAGCTTTACAAAGATTAAGAAGAAAAGAGATGAACAAACTTATCAATGATGATTTCTCAACTATTGTAGTGAATCCACCTTCAAATCCCCTTGAATCTGTCTCCTAGGGTTTCCCTCTGCTTCTGAGTCTCTGTTACAAGTGATCTCCCTAAGAAAAATGACAGCAAGCTCTATTTATAGTGTTTCTGAAAATTAGAACTTGTTGAGCGAGCTCCAGATCGCCATGGCGAGTTGACCTTTCTTCATCAGAAGGTTTCTGCCACGTCATAAGTGAGTTTTGAACCGCCTTCACTCGCCCTGGCGCGTTGTTACTCGCCCTGGCGAGTTACTGCTCGCTCTGGCGAGTTGTTGCTTGCTATGGCGTGTGTATCAGTTTTCCACTTTGATGCTCTCTGCCTCTACTCGCCCTGCACTCGCTCTGAGCTCGCCCTGGCGAGTTAGCTTCAATTTTTCTTCAAATTTTTATTTTCTGCATCAATAGTTGGGATTAAGAAAAGCTTGACAAAATATAGCTTAAAACAAATATATACAATAAAGTGGGATAAACCTAATGAATATCTTACAAAACAAGTTAATAAGTGCTTAAAACATATATGAATTTTAGCTACTTTTTGGCACTTATCAAGGGGTAAACAAGGAAAATCAATATAATTTGTTAACTAATTTAATACAAAAATCAACTTTCTTAAAACCGTGTTTTGTTAAATTAACTCTTATAAATTGTAACGGAGGGAATATCAACTCTTTAAATATACTCAATTACAAGTAATTTATTTTCCCCAATTATCTAAATTCATTACCAGGGGTATACAGTACTTTAATGTATAAAACTTACTTTTGACATGTTTGATAACAAATAAGGCTATGTGCTTGTTTGGTTCGGCGTTTTCTAATCCAAACGTGCGTCCTCAAACTCAAACGTGATTTTAACCAATTTTTTTGTTTGGATAATTGCAAAATTAAATCTCAGAAACACGAATCTGTCTCTAAACGTGAGTTTTTTTGAAGCCACAAATTGGAGCTTTCACGGCAGAGCAAACGTGATTCCAAGCTATTATTTTTTTGTGAGAAGTACACTTACCAATTTTGATAAGTACATTTTAATCAAAATCAATCCAAATTAGTTTTAAATAAGTACATTTTGATAATTATACATTCAAAAGTAATTTTGATTCAAATTATCCAAACAATATCAAATGTTAAGAATCACTTCTTCATTAATATATTAAGAGTAGTGCTATATGTTACGGGAGAAAAAACACAAGAAAGAGAAGAATTGTACTGTATTGTTTTAAAAAAATTAAAATTGCTATAAATTAGGAAGTTTAGAGGAAATCATGGGGAGGTTGGTTATGAAATTGTAAGGCCATGATTTATTCTTTTCTTTCTTGCTTGTTAATTTCTTACAAACAAGCATTTCCCATATATTAAATATAAACCAATTCATTTCAACTTACTTTTAATCAAAATCAAACTCAATTATGCCAAAATCAATTCTTTTCGCCGCTAAACCAAACACATACTATATTCTGCATACCGAACACAAATTAATGCGAGTAACCGTTATTCTGATGTACCAAACAAAAATTAATGTGAGTCGCCGTTATTCTGACATACCAACCACAAACTAATTTTTCAAAACTTTGTAATATATACATATGTACTACATCACATTTTTTCTTCTATTTTATACTTAAAGTTTACTATTTTTTTCCTCAGAGTGGCAACGTCGCGTGCGTTTATAAAACTAAAAGAATAGTAGTTTGATCATATATTTTCTGTTGATTTGTACTTTGTATAGTCGTCAATAAATATATTAAATTATAGATTTTTATGAGCTAGTCTGGTAATTTGGCGGCTCTGTTTCAACTTTCAAATATTCAACCAATATTCTTACATATTTCTAGATTCAACCAATATTCCTAGAAATTAATTAATGTTGAATTAGTCCTAGAAATTTCAAACCAAACCATATTCTTCGGTCTTTACCAAGGGATTTACTAATTCCACAATTTGAATTTCGTGACAAGTCAAATTTTCATACTATATCTTATACGTCTAAAATACAAGTTTAGGGGATTGGGGAAAACGTGAATAATTCATAGGAAAACTGTTTTACAAATTCCTTATCCTAAATGTTATGTTGAAAGTTATTGTAAAAAAATATGTAATGTTATTGTAGGAAGCAACGGCTTCTCTGAATTGTAACTTGTAATATAAGTATGGGTCAAAATAATGTTCAATTTTGAACCAAAAATCTAAAAAGTAGTGTTCAATTTTTTTCAATTAATAAACACATTTCTTTTCTTTTTCTTTTTTAATAAAAAAATACAATCTCTTTTTTTACTAAAACTAAAATAATTCTCAATTAATAAACACATTTTTTTTACTAATAATAAACACATTCTTCAAATTGTAAAATTTTGATTAGTCTAAAAATAGTCTATTGCTAATTGTAAAAGGACGCAATACATTAACTTAATGTGCAGTATTGCCTCATTGATATTATATTAGTGGTTTTTCTTTTTAATTGATTAGTGGTTAGAATTTTATATTTTAAAATAATGTTAATCTTACAATCAACTGAGTTATGTTCACGTAAACATATTGAATATTTAGACTGAAAAATTTATATTTAATGACCTATATTTTTGATAGAACACTTTTTATTAAAAAGCTTTCGATATAACACTTGAATCTATTTTGTAAAAGTAAAAAAAGATATTCAAAAGGTTCTAACTTTTGTGAGACTTGGAGAGAAAATGAATGATGAGAAATCAACAGAATTAGAAGTTAACAAAAATATTATTTGAATAAAATATTTTATAATATTAAAAATGAATTTGCTTATTTGCAAATATGAGGATTCTTACAACTTAAAGGACCAATTTACCTATTCATTAAACTAATACACCTTTTGACCCTTTGGTGTACATTAGTATAAAAAAATATATTTCCCTCCTCATAAATATGAAAAGATATTGTAAATTAAATATATACAAAATCGGAACATAGGATTCACAAACCACCAGCAAGCATTTGATTGGAATATTGGATAATTCATGCATATTGACAAAAAAGCGTAAGTGACAAAAAAGTTTGAATGAGCGACCGTAAATGTACAATTTGTTTAATCCAGGAGTTTAAAGAACTCACCGTCACACCGTCAGTGTAAATTAATTTTACACCTATATATAATAAGAATGACTCAATGTATTATGTTATATTAATAAAGTGGAGTTAATTAACAGTGTAAAATTATTTTACACGATCCGTGCATCTTCTTTTTTCTCTTAATTTAGACTGTAAATATAAAGTTTGTAAGTGACAAATAAGTTTGTATGTGTGACATTAAACTTGCGAGGACATACATACTCAAAGTCCGTTTGGATCAACTTATTTTTGAATTTATGCAAACAACTTTTGCAATATAAATTAGGTTTTATGCTATTAAGTTTATATACTGAAAATTGTATTTTTATAGGCTATTTTATCATAAACTACCTTGATAAACTTATAATAATACATAAATATTGTATAAGTTGTCTGCATAAATTCAAAAATAAACTAATCAAAACAGGCCCTCGGTACAAAATGTACGATGTTGTTTAATTTAGATGTCAATGTGTGAGTTCCTAATAATATATAAATATGGTAAAAAATATTATGTTCCTCATATAAATAAAAACTTTTGTGAAATTAATAAGGTTTTTTTTTTTAGTGTTTAATAAGGTTTAAATTATAATAGGGAGAGGTATAAAAATTGTTCACATTTAATGTTTTACATGTCTCAAGGAGACAATATACATACCAAAACCAAAACAAAATAAAAGAAATTTTTTAGTCATTGAGTGAAATAATTCAAGATTCTTCATATAAAAGTGAGTTTTTATACTAATTACTAATATATATCAATGCGTAACATTTTAACTTAATTTATCACTACTAATAATAAATTAATCCAAATGGTGAGTGATTTGCGCTTTCTAAACAAATGGTCATGAGTTCAATTTTAACTCTTGTGTATGAAGACAAATCGGCGGTAAAAACTTTAAAACTATAACATGGCAACAAAAAGATATATGTGTATATATATATATATATATATATATATATATATATATCATATTAAATATATGTCGTGTTCATAAGTTTTAGCTTAACTGATAAAAATGTCTAAATTGTTAGGCCGAACATCATGACCGAAGTTCTCATTTGTGTATGTGAGTGTATAATGACTTTGTTATTTCGTCTATCTCAAAAGATAGTATGATAACTGATAATAATGGCAAAAATATATTTTAATCCTCTTATTTTTAGGAGAATTGGGTCGCGGTAATTCAGAGTTCGGCTATGAGATAAATAATGTTTGACAAAAAATTCTTCCAATAAGTAGTCTTACTCGAGCTTTCCTGAAATTCATCTTAAAGGCAACTCAACAATAACCTTGAATTCAATATTTTAGTTTTTTTTACAACCCAATATTTTAGTTAGCTACTCTAAATATTTTAGTTTTATCTTCTTTTGTAAGTTGTGACATATATAGATTTCAATTAATCGAAAGATCTTTCTATTGAAATCCTTCATTATTGAAGTGTGTGTTTTTACCAAAGAAGAAACAACCTAATTTTTTAAAAAAGATACATAGATTACTATATATGAGATATGAGATAAAAGGTACAACAAAATACTACTCTTACTTCAAAAAGAAAAATCCCTCAGAAATATGCTGTGTTTACTCAAAATATTATTCTAGAAGTATTATGTATAAACTAAGTTAAGCCAATAACTAAGTTAAGCATAATTCCTCTTTTTAGCATAGGTGCTTACATTTTTTTGGGTGAAAAGACTAATGCATATGTATAAACTTTTTTCTACCGTTAAAGAGAAAATATAATCAAACTATTTCTATATGAAACCAACTTATTAAAGTGCCATAATACATGCGACTACGATCACTTGAAAAATAAATAATTGGATAAAATAATTTCAGTTGTATTATATTTGATTTTAAAAACGACTATTTTTAACTGAAAAAGTTAGAGTCCAAGAAACTAGACAAAAATTGAAACTTTTGTCTTTCACTAAATCACAAAACAACATTATATTCTATGTACAAATTATTTAAAATATTAAAATAACATTGTTTTTTCTACCAATCATCATACAAACAAAATATATTTGATATTTGTTCCGTGCTATTCTTTTTCCATGATGTAATGCTCTGTCTAACCTTTCTCTTTTTTTTTTTCTTTTCAAATCAAACAAATCCACAATTATGCTTTAAATAAGCTTATCATTTAAATAAATTGTTCAGTCATAATTTTTTTTTGGAAAGGTTCTTGTCTAGTATTTATTGCATTATGATGATTCTAGTCGATAATGTAAAATAATTTTACACGATCATCCAATAAAAAATTATTAATTTGCCATGACATATTAAGAAAGTGGGATGTAGTGGAGAGATGTGGCAGAAAATATAGTTGTTATTGATTGACAGTATAAAATTATTTTATAATGTGTGTGCATATTCCTTTTTCTTTTTATTTTTTGTTGGTTCAGCGTATACCGTTTAACATGTCCCATATAAAATACCCTTTTTGTCAATACTTACTTTGATTATTAATATTTTTAATTACTTATCATCAAAAATGATATATCTTAAAATACTTATCGAGACAAATCAAACAACATTTTATATACTAATATTTATATTTATATATTAATAAAAAAATTGCTTTAAAAGATATTAATAAAAAAATAGTCAAAATAAATTATGTGAAACTATACCCTGGACAAAGGAGTATTGGCTCCGTTTGGCCCAGCTTTATTTAGCTTTTTATTCTCTTAAGAATGAGAAGTCGGGCCAAACACAATTTTAATAAAGCTTTTTAGCCATAAAAAGTGACTTTTCTTTAATGTGTAAAATTGAATCAAAAGAGCTTCTAAGAGAAGAGGTTGAAACCTACTGCTGGGAAAAAAATTCGGAGTTTTTTTGTTATTATCTTTAGTAAATTTAGTTTAATCTAGTTTGTTATCATCTTTTCTTAAGTTTCATAATAATCTTTAGTTTGTTATTATCCTTTTTTTTTAAAAAAAATAATATATTTTACCAAATAACTTTGAAGTTAAAAAAAATAATTATCAAACAACTTTATATTTTTCTGAAAAACTATTATTTTCATTTTTATCTTTCAGATAGATTCTAAGACCTAAAAAAGTTAGGCCAAACGGACCCTTACTATTAGACCACAATATAATATCTATGAAATAATTCATTAATTAAAATTAATTAATTAAAAAGAGAAATTAAAACAAACCCTTTTTAAATTAATAAAAATCCAAAAAACCCAACCAGCCACCGGCACTCCAGCTAAAAGCTGTGCATGTATGCCCATCAGCCAAGACATCATCTTCTCTCTCTCTCTCTCTCTCTCTCTCTCTCTCTCTCTCATCTAATTCAACCACCACCCCCTTCTTCACAGATTCAAGCAAACCAATTTCTCTTTTCCATAAACCCTTTTTCCAATCCAATAATCAAAATCCCAATCTCATTAAAACCCTCTTTCATCAATCAAAAACCATATCATAAAATTCAAAAATATTCCAATACATAACAGTGTTACATTAAAACTTCAGTACCGATTTTTTCTTTTTTATGAGAAATGCCAAGTGTGGCTGTAAAACTCTACAGCGTATTCTTCAAGTTCCTCTTGAAGCACCGTTTACAAAATCGTATTCAATCTCAACCCGATTTAAATAACACCAACAACAACAACTCTAACTCTTTTGGTATCACTTCACGACCCGAAGAAACCGTCGCTAATTCTAACCCTTCTTTTACCGACGGTGTCGCTACCAAAGACATTCACATCGATCCTTTTACTTCTCTTTCAATTCGAATTTTTCTTCCTCAATCTGCACTTTCACCACCCGAACCTAATTCCAAACCTAAAAAGCAAGATCCCGAACCTGGATCTGCTACTTCGCGGCGTAATAGTTATGGTCCACCGTATAAGGAAGATGAGTTCCGAGGAAATTTGTTTGGTGGTGCCGGTAGTAATGGTGTTGAGAGTTTGAATTTGATGGGAGCTGGTGTTAATGGTGGTGCTGGATTATATAGAGGCTATTCGCCGCCGGTGTTGGATAATCGACGGAGAAAATTGCCGGTGATGTTGCAGTTTCATGGTGGTGGTTGGGTTAGTGGAAGTAATGATTCTGTTGCGAATGATTTGTTTTGTAGACGAATTTCGAAGCTTTGTGATGTGATTGTTATTGCTGTTGGGTATAGGTTGGCGCCGGAGAGTCGGTATCCGGCTGCTTTTGAGGATGGTTTGAAGGTTTTGAATTGGTTGGCGAAACAAGCGAATTTGGCTGAGTGTAGTAAGTCTATGGGGGTTGGTAGGGTTGGAGGAGGAGGTAGCCATGGTGGTGGCGGTGGTGGTGGTGAGTTTAATAAATCAGATGGTCATAGACATATTGTTGAATCATTTGGAGTTTCGGTTGTTGAGCCTTGGTTGGCTAGTCATGGAGATCCATCAAGGTTTTCACTTTTTCATCTTTAACTTTGATTATTTTTATGTTAATTGTCATTATCCTGATTTGTTAGCCTAGTCTGATTTAGAGTTTTAATCAATGTTTTAAAAACCGGACCGGTGATCGAACCGGTGAGGGTATTGGATCACCGGTTGAACTGCTGGGTCATTGGTTGAACCACATGACTAAGCCGGATAATTCGGTTGAATAGTTTTATGTTAATTGTCATTATTTTGATTTGCTAGCCTAATCTGAATCTGATTAAGGGATTCAATATTTAGAATTTTAGATTGAAGAGTAGTCTTTTTTAAAGTAGTGTTGTCAATGGCAGATCACAAAAAAATAGCAGTTTATTCAAATTTTGCTATATAGCCGCTATTTAGGAACACTTTGTATTGTACTGAATTGCATGTCGCGGAATTAGAGCGATTTGTAAAATTCTGTTGCCCTATAGGGACACTATATCTGCTATTTGACAACATTATTTCTTACTATGCTTGTCTGTTAGTGAAATGGCTTCAATTGTTTTTGTTGACAATAGTTAAATGGCTTCAGTTATTGTTTCTTTTGTGGATATATATGGATGGTGATAGTGATTCACTAGAGTTTAGCATAGTAAGGTAGGTTAAGCGATCTCTGAGTTTTGGAAGAGTGGGGTGAGGGGAGCATACAAACTAAACTCTTATTATGAATTTGATGGATGGTAGTTTAAGTCAAAATCCAAGTTATATGTCAGTTACATTGTTATATGTCAGTTACATTGTTATATGTCAGTTACATTGAATTTATTGAATTAGTTATGCGGTCTAATAAACAACTGGCATCCTGTCACGAGAGTTATCTTGGCACATTGTTTTATGTATTTGATAGGTCACAATGCCACATGCTACTGAAGTTTCTGATCTGGGGTAAACGTTTGTTATATTTTTTTGTTTTTCTTTTGTTTCTACTAATGTGCAAGTTTTGATCTAGAATATGGTCTTAACCTAACTCTTGCCGTGCTTAAATCATATTTTGTTGCATTTGCTTGTTACAAACATATAGATCTGGTTCATATTTTTTGTTGGGATACCCAATTGTCATAAGGCCAAAGTGAGAATTAATTCTTCTGGTGTTGTTTAGAGATAATTGATTTCTCTAATGTAGTTTATATTGGCATTATGCCTCCCTTTCCATTTTAACTAAAGTGATTTTGCTTGATGATTTCACGCTGGTATCTGTCTTTAGTTCATGCTAACTTATTCAACCAATATTCTAAAAAATGCAACTATGTTAAAACAGAGATGGTAAAGTGATGATGGAATGCCATATATTCTTCTGGTGGAGAGGTTATGTCACAGCTGGCGGAGTCATTCTGCACTAGTACTACTATGTGGTTAGGGAATTATAGGCTCTTCATTGATAAAAAAAATGAACTAGTAGATCCATAGTTCTTTCATTCTTGCTTTTGTCTGATAGTTTGTTTACTAGACATGATATTGATTTATTGTCCGTAACAAATTTCCAGTTTTCTTACTAGGGCATATCATGCACACTATGCCTGCGAAGTGCTCTTTTGTAATTTTTATTTCCATCTATTTACTATTTAGTATGTTTATGTTGGTTTTTAGTTGTGCCCACTGGATAGATGGAAATAAAAAGTTCAAAGACCATTGATGTGTGTTTTGGAGTTTTCTTCCATTGTTTTTTACTTTTGACCTTTTTAATGGTATCCATTGGCACTATTGTGAGTTGTGATCAGTGTGCCTTTTAACTGAGTAAAGTATTTAAATGGAATCCCAAGAGGCCTAGATTCTAGTTTATCCGATTTACTGACAAGGGCGTGAATATGTAATTTGAGAACACTACTTACAATAAGAAATCACTATGTGTAGTATGTCCATAGTAGGGTCCCATAAAGAAGAATAATGCCATGCTTCACATTAATCTTTATATCATTCTCTTTTTTATATTTGATTCTATAACCATTTTGGAGTTTTCTGGTTTGCTTTTAATTGTGATGTTTATGATGCTCTCTTTTATCTTTTTGTCTGTGGTAAGAATATCACGTCTTCTTTAATCCTTTACCCCATGTATCCTGCCACCCTATCTCCACATTCTCTATCATACTAAGCCTTTGTTTAACATACCAAATATTTATACTGTTGACACTTGACAGTAGGATATTTATTTATCCTTCTATAGTGGTCTTTTATTTTCAGCAATAATACACTCCTTGTTTTTCCATTTTTGATCTGGTTTCTCTGTTAACTGGTATTATGTGAATCGTGTTCAGGTTCACAATAATTTGTTCCTTGAAAGTAGTGCTCTTCAAATAATAAGCCATTTGTTATGGGAGCACATATTTGATTTTTGTTTTAGTGATTAGGTGAATTAAGACTATTGTTTCACCAAAATTTTAGCTCATATTGTGATACTGATATGTAACCCTGATTAGTTAGTCAGTTAATGTATTAGTTAGTTAGGGGAAAAGTGAGTAATGAAGTATATAAATAAGAGGAAGGGGTTGGAGGGAAATCATTGGGAAATAGTTGGGGCCTTTTCGGCATTTGGGAGGTAGGAACTAGGAAGAGCCTCAAATATCTGCTGTATTTTTCTGTAACCATAGTATTCTTCCATATTTAATCTCAGGTTAATACTCTAATTAGTTTTATAACTGTTTAAACCAAGTTTCATAGTATTTTATTTTTTATCCAACATGCATAGTTGGATATATGGTGCTGCATGTTACATTCTTAGTGAAGTGGTGTGATCCTCTTGGAGTACCGAAGAATCTTTCCTCCAAAAGGGCCCTTCTTTGTGTGCATTATAAAAACTATAATAACATCATAAGTTGCAGAATCACACTTTTATATAGATGCTGTTATATCCTTTGTCATTTCCCGCTGTTATGTTTCCTTTTGTTCTATTTGTAATTGAGCTCATGGTGTTATGTACTGCCCTTGTTCCGTGCTTGACATTTTTTATTTCTTTAATATTGAAACAGATGTGTTCTTCTTGGAGTGAGTTGTGGTGCGAATATTGCAGACTATGTGGCTCGAAAATGTGTGGAAGGAGGCAAGCTTTTCGACCCTGTGAAGGTGGTAGCACAGGTTTTGATGTACCCATTTTTTGTTGGAAGTGTTCCCACACATTCTGAAATAAAATTGGCAAACTCCTACTTTTATGACAAGGCTATGTGCATACTTGCATGGAAACTTTTCTTACCCGAGGAAGAATTTAGTTTGGATCATCCGGCTGCTAATCCCCTTATCTCAGGCCGGTCTCCTCCTTTAAAGTTGATGCCTCCAACATTGACAGTGGTGGCAGAGCATGACTGGATGAGGGATCGTGCCATTGCTTACTCAGAGGAGCTCCGGAGGGTAAACGTTGATGCACCTGTTCTCGAGTATAAGGATGCAGTACATGAATTTGCGACACTTGATGTACTAATCAAAAGCCCCCAAGCCCAGGTTTGTGCTGAGGACATTGCCATCTGGGTCAAGAAATATATTTCACTTCGAGGTCACGAATTCTCGTATTGAGTAGGATATGAAACATTAAGATCATGATTCGCCGGTATATATTTACCTTCCCTCAAATTTGAAATTAGCTTCAGATCACTCTTTTGTTGCTATTACCCAGGATGTATTATTTGATTGATTTTGTTGCTTTATAAGGTGTTGGATGTTGACTAGTTCCATGTTTGTACCACCTAATTATTTTCCTCTTTTGTAAGATAGATAGTAGGATTAGTTGAGCCATTGATATGCATATAGCTCATGCGTACCAATCACCTTAGGACATGTCTGTGCCATTTTTTCATGTGTATTATGATGTCATATTTCTCATTGAATTATATCAAATTTAATGAGCCATTCTCTTGGTATTAGTTTTAGCTTTTCTAGTGCCTAATTTGTTACCTTATCTTCTTTCTAACTTCCAGCCATTTTTTTCATTCTCATTATTTGTCTTTTTCTTTCATTTCTCATGAATGCTAAACCCAAAAGAAGGAACATTTTGTTGGAATTTGAAATTGTAATTACTAATTATACTTGTGCAAGCTATGGAATAAATTTTGTTGGAATATAAATCTAAACCTATATTTGTTCTGGAATGTATGACCAACAATGAAATTAAGATTCTTTGAAAAAGACTTCTGCAACTAAGACTATGTAAGGGACCTATGTTTCCTTAGTAAGCGTACGTGCATAGTTGGGCACAATATTTTTAATGTCTCCCTTTGGACTACTGTTTCATTATTATATATTTTTCCTTGTTGATTGTTTCTGTCCAAGATTAATTTGTAACTATAAATATGGCAATGTGTTAACATTATTTCCTCGGTGCTTTTATCTCAATCCTTTTGAGGATATTGCCCCACATATTATTGCCTAGGTGAGGGGATTCATACATATATATGTAAAGCTGAATATAGTGAAGCTCTTTGAATCACTGGGAATGCAGCAGTGTTAAATTCTTTTGATAGAGTTTTGCCATCCTTTTATGGTCCTACCTAATTTGACGGATTAATCTCTACAGTTGTGCGCAGAAGATACTCGATTCATATTAAAAATATGGTGAAACTCTCGCAAAGGATATATAGTCTTTGTGCTGGTTATTAATTAGTATCTTCTTGCCCATGTATAGTTTTGGTTGTTGGCCTCAATACTGGAAGCACTTTGAGGGTTAGGGTACCAAGTACCAACCCTATGGTGTATGCTCATGTAACCATGTAAAAAAATTAAGCACTTTAATTTTTCTGAGTGTATACTATAGGTGTATAGGTTGTACCTCTATTGATTGTTGTGGAACCATTTACTTGTTCGAGAACTTTGGGATGAATCTTGTAAAAAAATCTAAGCACATCATTTAATGTGATAATGAAATATAAATTCCCTAATGTTTTCATATTTTTGACAAGAAGTTTGTTTTCATATTCGTCTCTCTATAGTGGTGGCCGTGGAATAGTAGATGAACATATAAGTTTGTTAAGTGTAGTTGTTCAGACGAAATAAAATTGTTGTTCATACTCGGACGCTGCCACATTTTTTAAATTGAATTTCAATTCATAACTTATGATAAGTTGTAAGAGATCTGAACGATTTTATCTAAATGTTTTCGGGTGACATATATTTACATCTAGAAATTCGTTGATGCGCTTGTGTCTACAAATGAATTGAACATGACACTTAACTCTCATGTTCGCATAGCATAGATGCGTTGGTGATGAGTATGATGATGGAGTTTATGACTTTGAGGAGACCAATTGCTCTTGCAGCATTCTTTTGGCCTTCTATGTTCCCTTCTTTCATCAGCTTCAAAAGTGGTCCCACGCCTCCTTCCCCGATGATTATTTTTCCGTAACGGTCACTTTGAAGTGCCAGTGACACAAGGCAAGCGACAGCCTCTGAACGATCTTCTTGCGAGCCAGTACAGAGGCTGGCAATCAGCTCCCAAACTAAGGCAACGACAGGGTCAATGAAAGCAATGGAAGCAATGGAAGGAAGGATTAGATTTTGGCAGTTGTGTTCTTTGTCGGGAGAGGAGATATTTAGGAGCCAAGTAACATCGCCGATGGAGTTTTCAAGTTGGGAGGATGTTTTGCTAAAAGCAGCAATGTAAATGATGCAGAAGATGCGTTTCTTGATGGTTTTTGGACGACACTTGAGGACCAACGAAAGGGCCTTATTAAGTACATGTTCGGTTTGTTCGATTATTAACCACATCAGACGCTGAAGGTAGAGTTTAGAAGTAACGGTCGATGCTTTCCGAAGAAGAGCAGAGAGGTTCTTTGTTTTGGATTTGATTTCTCCGCATTCTTGGTTGAACGGAATTGGCAAAGTGAGCAGCTACAGTGGGGGGTTTTTCAATTTCTATTGCGCCAGGTGGAAGGGAAAAAGCAACTCTTTTTTGTCCTCATGTGAAACTCTTGTGCGCCAGGTGGAATCATGTAGTTTCAGAAAACAATGGTTGTTTGTGAGTTCATCAATAAAATAATATTATTATGTTTCCAAGAATTAAATGTGAGGTAAAATTGTGGGACCCAAAATGAGTATTTTAGAGTTGCACCATTGGAGTAAAAAATGAATGAGTTATTTTAAAATGATGTGGCTTAACAGGACCCACAAAATAACTCTAAGTGAAGTTCACCATTGTAGTTCACCCTTTGTACTGTCAGTAACTCTGTCTGCTAGCTCGATCGATTTTGCCAGTTTCTGATTCAGATTGTCAGCCATTGATGATGGATAGTTTGTTCGAAGGAATAACAAATTATGATAATAGATTCATGAGCTTTAGGAGATGAATGGCATCAGGTACAGTATTTCAAGTGAAAACTTAGGAGATGAACTTAGGAGAGCTTAGGAGATGACTGAAATGGAAGGGATTGGATTTATAATTCTTGATACAATTTTTATTCGTGAAAACTTATGAGTTACAACATAACATAAAAACTTATTTATTTGCATAAATTATTTTTCATAAGCTCAAGAATTAGCTAATCCAAATGAGCCCTAATTTTAGGTAAAAAATAGCGGATAGCTGATAAGTTAGCTTATAACAGATAACTTATAAGCTATCTTTTAACATATAGCGAATAAACTACATGATTGAATTTGTAGTATTTGGTAAAGTTAGCGATTGAACTAACTTATAAGTATGAAATGACATAAAAAAAATATGTTTAATTAATATTTAATTTTTTTCAAGTAAGATGATAGGGGTAAAATTGGAAGAAAAGATAATAAGCTATAAGATTATAAGCTACTTGAAATAGCGTTTTAAAAAATAAGCTATAAGCTCTTTTCTAAAAATTGTTACCAAACAAAGCTTTTGACTTTATAAAACACTTTTATTTACATCTCTAATTTTGTGAATGTTTTAAAAAGATTATCGACTCTATTAGATTTTCAAATTAGTCCTTATATTTAGTTACATATTATCAATTAGATCTCTATATTAAACACCTAGCTAGAGTCCGTTTGAAATAAGTTATCATTGAGCACAAAATAGCTTATGCAAATAAATAAGTTTTTATATATTTTGATAAGTTTGTTAAAGTAGTTTATAAAAATATAGCTTATTATAAAAATACATTTTTCGTTAATAAAAACTTATAATTAACATAAAATTATATTTATTTGTTGAAACATCAAATGACAATATGAAAATTTCAAACCGTTTTTTTTTTAATTCACCTACAATTTTTTAAAAATGTTGTCTTTTCGAAATAAAACTTAGAGAATAGGCAACACCTTAAATTACCACGTTCTGAAAACCATTCTACAGCAAATGACAACAACTTTTAATATTAGGTTTTTATAACATATCATAAAAAGTTATCACTTATCACTTAGTTAAAGTTTTCATTTTTAATCAGTTAACGCTTCACTCCAGAGGGCAACAGTTGAACTATTCATGCCACAAGGGACTAATAATTCAGTTGATAAAGACATACTTCCTTCGTCCCAAAATAATGGTCTCTATTTAACTGTGTACACTATTTATATAATATACTTTGATCATATTTTAATACTAAAATATAAAGATAAATATTAGCATAATCTACATTCTCCACTTATTAATTTTTTCAAGAGAATCCTTCTTGTATACAAGTTTTATTTTAGACTTGAAAAAATATATAATTAAACACACACATCCTTCTATATATAGCGCAAGAACAATAAGGTTAATTCATATAGTCATATATAATTGTACTAAATTTAAGATGCAACAAATAAATCATATAAGATTAATTCATATAGGCATAGGAACAATTAGTGCAATAAATTATTATAATTTTGTAGGAACTTTCTGGTTTTTCACATCTTTTGAGCAGGGGCGGCCCTAATGGGTGTGCAAGGTGTGCCACCGCATAGGGCCTCTTAAATTTGGAGGCCTCTAAAATTTTCGTAGGTTAAAGATAAGATTTTGAGGTTGAAAGAAAGAAAGAATTTTGTCTCTCTTAATAACTGGATCCGTAGTTTCCGTCTATGTAGATATATTTTTCCAGTTAGATTGACATAGTTTGGCCTCAAATGTATGGACTTCAAGCTAGTTCTTAAGTTGGCAGTTTCAGATTTTCAGCTACAATTCCAATGCAGCGGCGCTTCAGGGTAAGGAAGAAGACTATGTTTAAATTAGGTTAAATGTAAAAGTCTATCCGGGCCTTAAGGCCCAATTTTCATAAATAAATTTAATAAACAAAAGAATAGAAAAGACACCAAACTAAAAAATCCACGACACTTTTTTTTTTTTTGGCAAAAGGGAAAAATATATAAAATAAAACAACGGGGTACAAGATTGAGGGGACATTAAACCTGACCCGGGTAAAAGAAATACATCGTGATAAAATAAAACAGTCCTAATCAACCCTAGCAAACAACCACTAAATCTCGAGCGCAACCCAGCGAACCCGCGTACGGGCGCGAAACCAAGTTACAAAAAAAAAAAGAGAAGAGTGATAATCCACGTAGAGCAATTAGGATTCAAACTGGCGAATGGAACGACCGCCAACACGGAACCAGAACCAAGTGCCAACAACTCCCTGAACAAAGCAGCAAGTATAAAGCTCTTTCGAGCACAAGAGTCACCGAAGTGGAGGCAGACCTGAAGCCTTGAAACCTGCAAATCTCAATAGACCTGGAACATCAGAGAACCAAAGAGAACAGGAACCAAACACAATCGGTAACTCAATGCAGACGTATGAACCCAGATCGAGGGATGAGTCCAACACGTTAGTCAATAACCAAACCCTCACGGGTTAACAAAACCAACAGACCCATACGGCCTAAGGAACCAACCACAGCGCACAGATCTAAAAACCACCCCCATTCTAACAAACAAACAGCACAGAAACATAAAAACAAGGAAAATAGAAAAGTCACCGCCGCTACAACACGAGCAAGAACACCAACATAGAGCAAAGCCAACAACAAGCATAACCACCACCAAACGTGAACAGTGACCGCGATCTGAAAGTAAACAACCACCAAATCTAGCACAGAAAACGAACAGAGGCGGAGACGCTCAAGGAGAGCTTCACACGGCGGCGCTCAGATACAAACAGCGACGACTGCTAGCCAAAACACAGATCCCGTCGTGACATCAAGAGCTAACCCAGAAAACAAACCAAAAACAACAACCCATCATCGGAAATCGGAGCACGGCGGCGCCGGAAAACAGATCAAGGCGGTAGATCTAGCAAGCATTCGAGCAGCAAACAGGACACCAACGGGAAAAGGGTGGTGCGGCCGTAAAGATGGTGAGCACCACCGGTCGTACCATCTACACTTTCAAAATTACCAAGGCTTAAAAATAGAATTATAAAAAAGTAACAGTAGTTTCCATTAAAAAAAAGACAAATGAATTTAATTAAATAAATAATTATTACTTAGTAATAAATGATCAATAATTGAATAGTAAAATGATAACATTATTCTCGACAAAAAAAAATTCATAACATTATTAGTTTGTTTTATGAGAATATACAATATTAAGAATAAGTTGATAAATTTTCTTCAAAAAGTATTAGAATAACGACTCTTTTTAAGTAGCTAGAAGTTGTATTTTGTTATTATTGATTAAATTATGTTTTTTCTTGTGTTAGTTACGGTGATGACTATTTCATATATTATTGATGTACACTTTAAACAAAAGATAATTTTTTTTATTAGGATCCATTTTTATTATTTGAGCAGGGCCTCTAAAAAGTTGGGGACGCCCCTCTGCTTTTGAGAGGAAACAAAGCATCTAAAGTTGTTAAGAAAAATAAAAGGTTGGAGAAATATCAATTGAAGTGTGAGAGAAAATAAAAGTGTATCAATATAATGACAAGGATAAAATTATATAGGTTTAGAACCTATGAAGCCCCGATACTCTAAAATTGGTGAAGTATCGTGTCCGATACGCACCCGATACCGATACTCTTCCGATACGTCCCGATACTCGTATCGGAAGAGTATCGGTTAAATCTTTATTTTTAAATAAAAAAATAATATCCGATACGCGTCCGATACTTCCCGATACTCGTATCGGAAAAGTATCGGTTAAATATTTATTTTTAAATAAAAAATAATATCCGACAGAATCCGTGTTTCCTAGTGAATGTCAAACTATTATGTTGTTACACGGGTAACTAACAATGTCTTTTTTTGGATAGTACTAATGATGTTGTATAATACTTAACTTAAGATGTATAACTTAAAATGTACTGATGATCATTATTTTTTAGGACAATATTAATGAAACACAAATACTTAACTTAGTATTAATGATTTTAATTTATTATAATTAGTATTTTTTGTCTTTGTCACTATTCTGAAGTCACTATGGTGTCCTACTATATAACAGGTTGTTTAAGTATTTGGACTTGTCCCAAAATTCTAGTATAAGAATGAATGCTTTATGTTTTTAATTGGTCAGCTGCAGGACCTATATAATTGTCTGATATTGCTACAAGATAAACTTGTTGAAGAGGCTTGATGTCATGACTATTATATGTTTTTTGAGTTATTATATGTCTTTAGTTAGGACTGATGTGCCCTTGTATGTTGAGCCTCAAATTGTTTTGCTCTTGTACAAGCTAATTGGCTTGTGTGTACTATTTGTACAATGAATTATTGACGTTTATAATAATAATAATTATAATAATTTTTTGTCTTTCAAATTTTTTTTATCATTATTAATATTATTGTGCATTTATATATTTAATTTTAAAATTAATTTTTAAATAACGTATCGCGCCAGTATCGGATATGAATTTTTTTTAAAATTTTCACGTATCGGCGTATCGGTATCGTACCGTATCCGTATCGTGTCGCGTATCGGGGCTTCATTGTTTAGAACTAATATAAAAACAAATTTTATCTTAACTATTAAAGATATTTTGATAGACGGTAATGTAGAACAGAAAATGTGATATTCCTATAATGAGACTGAAAAATGCTATTTAGCAAGAGTTTATTTATGCAAGAAAAAAAAGAATCTTAGATGACAACATTTAATTGGTTAAATTATAATCATTCTCTCTTCCATGTATGGTTAGCCAAACTTTAATTAGTCAAATTTCTTAATTTTGTGGATTCTTCTCTTTCTTGTATCAATTTCTTACTAAATAGCAATGAGACTATGGTGATATCTCGAAATTAGGAGATAAGAAGATTATACTGTAGATAATATTATTGATGCTTTATTTCATTTTTTTTTTATTTTTTTGAAATGACAAAATATATTATTAACTAGGTCTCTGCACAAGACGAACAGAGACCGTTAAAAAGAACTACATAAAATAAGTGCCGTATATAAGCGGAACACCCAAAGAAAAAACCCATAAACAATCACCACATAATCAAGATTCATCTCCTAATTTCAAATCAGAAAGACACCCCACAAATTCCAGACTACCAGAGCAGTCACCAACTCAGCCCAGAAAGTTGCCACAACTAGACGCTATTATTTCATTTTCATGTGCATATTATCTTAAAGTACAAGACAAACGAGCAAGATTTGTGAAATTTGAAAATCTAAAAAAAGTAAAGAAATTATTGAGTGATTGATCACATTAACTAAATAACAACTCATGAAAACTTTAGTTGAGCGTTTGTATATTCTTTTGGTCTGCCACTCATGTAACTTATGGAGCTTTGTAATTATTTACAAAGACAAAAATCTTTACGACACCTCATTTGTTTAGGATAGATGCATTCACGTAATTGTGGACAATCACGATCGCGAGTACATGGAATAGAAGCTGTCATGTAAAAAGAGAAAAAAAAATGTAATTAAAATGCGATAAAGTATTTTGTAAAAAGTAAAGGAGGAAATTTGAAAAGGAGAAAAACATCACTTACTATATGGAGTTAGCGCTAAAACAAGAGATAGGGAAAGCTGGATAATAATGATAACATAAACAAACATGAAAATTTTAGCCATACTTTTCACCCTTTGTATATGTATCAAATAATTAAAAATTTATTTTATCCCTTTTTGATTTATAAAGCTCAGGTTCTCATTATACCATTTAAATAGTTTTTAGTATTTATAGAGTTGTAAAAATACTTCGTAAACTTTTTACAAGTATTATGTCTTTTAAATACAACAATGTATCTATTTGCCCCTTTATCATGTTTAGCAAGGTAGCGTAAAAATTTACAAATGAAAACAACTTATCACTTGCTCCATTTAAATACTTATTAGTATTAGTATTTATGGAGTTGTAAAAGACTTTTCCGTAAGCTTAACTTAATTGGTTGGACGTTACATTATATATACAGAAGTTGTTGTTCAAATCTTGGAAATTCTATTTATCCACTTTAAGGATGAAATTTCTAATTATTATGCTATTTGACAAAAAAAGAGAGTTGTAAAAATACTTCCTAATTGTTTTTTAATTAGTATGTCTCTTAAAATACAACCATGTGTTAATTCGTCTCTTTGTACCTAGTAATGAGGTTACATAAAAACTGGCAAATCACAATTCATTCTTATTTTTCTTAGCAATTTTTCATTTGGGTTTGCTAATTTAGACCCACTTAAAAACATGTGGGTCTAAATTTGCAATGTGCACCTTTTCACTTTGGACAACAATACTCTTCTTTTACTATTTTAAGTAAGTTTAATATAAAGGGTAATTTTGTAGTTTTATAAGTTTGGATTGTATATATATTTTTTTAAGTTGTCCTTTTTTTGATTTCCTAGGTTGTTTATTTAGGTTGCATATATTTATAATTAAGTGGGTCTAAATTAGCAAAGTGGGTGCACACTATTTAATAAAATTTACCTAACCAACCCTCAACTTCTTAGTGTAAAATAACTAAATGTCAAGATTTTTTTGTCCAAAGTGAAAATGTGCACATTGCTAATTTAGACCCAAATGTTTTTAAGTGGGTATAAATTAGCAATGTGCACCTTTTCACTTTGGACAACAATACCCTTCTTTCACTATTTTAAGTAAGTTTAATATAAAGGGTAATTTTGTAGTTTTATAAGTTTGGATTGTATATATGTTTTTTTAAGTTGTCCTTTTTTTGATTTCCTAGGTTGTTTATTTAGGTTGCATATATTTATAATTAAGTGAGTCTAAATTAGCAAAGTGGGTGCACACTATTTAATAAAATTTACCTAACTAACCCTCAACTTTCTAGTGTAAAATAACTAAATGCAAGGTTTTTTTGTCCAAAGTGAAAATGTACACATTGCTAATTTAGACCCACATGTTTTTAAGTAGGTCTAAATTAGCAAACCCCTTTTTCATTATATTATAATATTTCATGATGGAAAAAGGGAAAATAACAAATATAATAATAATTATAAAATAACCGTTTATCCCAAAAGCTTAAGCGGTTAGAATAGGACATATTAATGGTTTTATATTATTTTAACATGCCCCCTCACGCAAGAGCCCATTTGGGCTTGAAGCGTGGATAATGCATAGGCCCAGAGAGCGGGGATCGAACCCGTGACCGTTGGGTCATAGAGGCTCTGATACCATATCAAATAACCGTTTATCCCAAAAACATAACCTATTAGGATATGACATATTAATGGTTTTATATTATTCTAACAATAATATGGTTTCTTAAATTGGCGTTAGATCCCATAGATCTAATTGAAGATGCATGAGAAAACACAATAAATTTGAGATTTGAACAGTATTGACCGATTTTAAAATATTTTCTTTATTGATAAACATATTTAGTTTTTTTTTTTATAATCAAAACATATAACTAAAGGTTGATTATTGATTGTACCAAACAAAAAAAAAAGTTTGATCATTGAGAATGAAGTTAAATCATAAATAACTTGCGCAAAGTAAATTCAAGAAGGCAATAGAAGATGTAGTAATATAATTTACTGTCTTGCTAATTAGTGCCCCGAGGCAGGAGCACTACTTAAGGATACTAAAAGAAACAACTTTATATTGAAATTATCAAATTTTTTACTTTGAAAAAGTTAAATGCACATTCTCCAACAATAATTTTCTACTTTTGCTATCTTAACTAGTGCACCACAGGAGCACTGGTTAGCATTTGCTTATAATTTATACCCACTAATATTGGTATGCTAATTCAAACCCACTCTTTTCACAGTGCCTTTGTCTTCTATGTACTCCATCCGTCCATAAATATAAACAAAAATGTATTTTTTAGATTTATTGAATAATTGATATATTTGAACTATAATACAGACCAAATACATATGTTATTCAATGAATCTAAAAAGTGCACTTTTGCTTATATTTGTGGCTAGAGGGAGTAGGATTTAATCCCTCATAATCAACCCGATTATGATTCCTATCCTAAGCTATAGACATATCATAGATTTTCTTCCCTAGAATAGAGGGCTAGCTTATTAGGTTAATAGCTCTCAATTGTGGTATCTTAGGTTTTGTTTGGATTTATAGTATAAAGTGGAATGGAATAGTATGAGATGAGATTTCAATGTTTGGATATTTAAAAAATGGGTCATGCCGTTAAGGATACCAAAAAGAGAAAATTATGTATAGAAAACAACACCTTTTACATATTTTAAAGGTTGACTATACAAATTTCAAGAAAATTATACTATATTTATTTTCTTAACTAGTGCCCCGGGAGCACTAGTTAGCATTTTCCTTAAAAAATAAATCGAATGGAGCAAAATACAATGGAATCAATTGCATGAAAAGACCTTGCAATTATATGAGGCAGCCTCGGCTCTAACACGGTAACACCAGCCGCCCCTTCCTCCAACTCTAGTTTGTTCATCTTCTTTGTCCACTAAAGAGAGAATAGTTTAAGATTTTACGTGAGCTAAAATTATTTAAATGTATGTTTAATTTTACGGTGAGAAAAATTGATTTTAAGTAAATTAATTTTGTAAAATTAATAATTTTGTAAAATTAATTCTGATTAAAATTGAATTGAAGATAAAATAATTTATATTTGGGTACATTAATGTAAAAGTGAGTTGAACAATAAATCCGAGTCTAAAAATCATTTATAGAATTAGAAACTATAATTGTCCTGTGAGCTTAGCTCAATTGGCAGGATATTACATTATATATGTAAGGGGCCGAAGTTCGAACCTCGGTCAATCCACCTATTCAAAGGTGAAGTTTTTAGTCAATAGACTGCTTATCAATTATAAGCCTTAAGAATCAATTTACCCCTAAAAAAGTGGAACCAAATATAGATTAATTTTTTTTCTTTTCATTTTATTCAAATATATGATTTACACACACACACACACACACATATATATATACTTAGTTTGCTTTCATGATTTCGTCATCTTAGTGCGACGACGTTGTTTCGTTCGTCTTTTTAGTGCGACTTTGTTTTGCTTTCCCGATCTTTGTGCAGTATTTGTTTGTTTCAGATTGACAGACCATATTTGATCTAGTGTGTATTCAAGTAATGACTTTGACTTCGTCAACATTACAATTACGTAGGCATCCGTATTCTAAACACTCCAGTTTGTGATATTTATAGGCTTTGTTACATTTATAAGCATTTTTCCGATCTATGCTATTAACATAAGTGTTGTGAGTTTGTTAGCTGATTCAACTTTTTCAATTTTTTTTATTAATTTTAAAATTATATTATTCGATGTATTCTACCAATTTGAATGATATTTTTAATTCATTGATGGTTTAATTAGTATGTAAGTCCCTTAAAGACTTTTTTGGTTTCACTTTGGTCCCTTAAAGAAAATAAGTTTCATTTTGGTCCCTTATAGATATCTCCGACAGTCAATATGGTCATTTTTGTCAATTTTTTATCAGAAACCGTTAACTTCTGTACATGTGGCAAAATAGGTTGTTTCGTGGCACCTGTACAGAAATTAACGGTTTTTGAAAAAAATGGACGGAAATAACCAAATCAACTGATGGAGATATCGATAAGGATGAAAGTGAAACTTATTTTTTTTTAGGGACCAAAGTGAAACCGGCCATCAATGAAAAGGCATAAGATACAATCCCACCATTGATTAACGTTGAGATCATGACCTTCAATACAATGATTTTTTACGCCAAAGGATCATAATTCTGATGCCTACTATTATATTCAATTATGGTGTTTTGGTTTGATAGAAAAAATAGGAAAAGGAGAAAAAAATACAAAAATCAATTATGAATTTGAGCTAAACTTTAATCCAAATTCACTTATTAGTATTATATTTTTTTTTTCTTAAACTAAACACACGCCGAACCAAAGTCTTAAATCTAGTTTACAGGTTTTATATTTTAGTTGAAGTTTTCAACTATCCTATGAAAATTAAAAGATAACTTTCAAACAGGGACGGAGGCACATACATCATCATGGGGGCACAAGCCTGCACTAAATTTTAAGAATTTTTTTTAAATACTGTAATATGTAATACTAGCTTAGGATGTATGTGTTGACATTTGCCTAGCTAGACCCACGTCAATTTAATCATCCAATAGAAATTACTATGAATGTAAAAACTTGTGTACTTACTCCAACCACTACACACAAGTTTTGTACGTGATACCCTTTTTAAAATACGATTAAAATACTCGTTTTAATTTTAATCAAAACAAACAACACTTTAACAAATTTACTCAAAGAAACCTACAAAACAAAACCCACCTGCACAAAGGAAGAAAACTATGAAGCACGAACACAGATACAATATTAACACTAATATATTGGCACTGATAATAATTTGAAGAAATAATACAATTTAATGTAATTATAAGTGTTGATGTTGTGTCGGTGTCTGATATCAACATGTGTCCGATACCAGAGCACGTCTAGTCCGAAAAATATTCGTACTTTATAGGAAGAAAGTATACAAAACCGACACTCGTTTCACTCTTTAAATCTTGTCTACCTCCCATGGCCATTGAAAATTATTTTATATATGCATAATTTGAAGATGCATTTTAAAAATCAGATGGGACTAGAAATCCTAGTATAAAACTAGTAGAGATAACAAAATATATATTGTTTATTCGTTGGTAAATATTTGTTTTTAGAGTTATCTTTGATATTATCTGTGACACCTATAACAGTTGAAAAAACTTTTTCTGCTATGAAAATTATTAAGAATGAGATGCGAAATCGCATAGAAGATAAATGATTAAATGATTGTTTAGTTACTTATATATAGGAGAGAGATGTTTTTATTGTAATTGAAAATGAGAAAAAAATTCTATATTTTCAAAATATGACAGGTTGTAGAGAACATATGTGATGTATATTATAAAAAATGAAATGTAAAACATATTTATTTCCACAAATTTAAATATATAATGCCCCCTCTATTTGAAATTCCTGGCTCCGTCACTGCTTTCAAATGGCATGAGAACACCGATGAGAACTATGTGGACCGAATGGCGGTGGTGGAGTCTACAAGTTTTGTCGAAGAATAGATGATAGCTATGGATTCAACTATTTTCATAATAACAAAATTCTTATTACTTTTTGAGTTTATTGATTTTATATTAGCATTTAATAAGAAACTCTATTATTCCATATCATAAAATTAGATTTAAAATGATCATACATTAACCATGCATATCTTTTAAATTTTTATTGTATTTTTTATATATAAGATATTAATATCAAAATTCTTAATATTATAATATGATAATTTTTTTTTTTTGGTCAAATATGATTGATCATTTTATTACATATATTTAATTTAAATTAAAATTCAAGACTTGGTCTTGTCTTTATCACCAAATTTGACCCGCAAATTTGATTCCATTATTAAACAACAAAAACAAAAAGCCAACACCGAATTTTGTTTTATCTTTATCGCCATTTTCATTCAATGATTCCATTTTCCATCATTTAAAATACAAAACTTCTCTTCACTATTCAATTTCAAAATTTCCCAAAAATTAAAAAAATATCAAACAAAAAAATCATGAATCGTTTGCCACAAGATTTAGTTTCCAAAATCCTCACAAAGTTACCAGCCAAAGAGTTATCAAAATGCAAATCAATTTGCAAATCATGGTTAGATCTCATTACTAATCCTCATTTTATCACTAATTACTATATTATCTACAACATTCAACAAGAACATCTTTTTGTTATTCGTAGACCATTCCTTTGTGGTCTCAAAACATATATTTCAATTCTTTCATGGAATATAAATGTTCGGTCCGGTTCTGATTACCTTGCATCCGAAATTTTAAATCCACCTTATGAATATAATTCAGACCATAAATATTGGACTGAAATAATGGGTCCTTGTAATGGTATTTACTTTCTTGAAGGTAACCCTAATGTACTAATGAACCCTTCTTTGAGAGAGTTTATGGTTTTATGTCAATCTAATTTTACACTTCCTAATGGTTTTTATTCTTTTAGTGAATATTATGGTTTTGGTTTTGATCCTAAAAGTGATGATTATAAAGTTGTTGTACTTAAGGATCTTTGGTTGAAGGAAAATGATGAAAGAGAAAATGGGTTTTGGAATTGTGAGTTATATAGTTTTAATTCGAATTCTTGGAGGAAACTTGATGTTGAAAAGTTACCTATGCCATTTGATATTTATGGTTCTTCGCGAATTTATACTTTCGTGAAGAATTGTTATCATTGGTGGGGTTTTATTGATAGTAATATAGGAGATGTTGTTTTAGCATTTAACATGGTCGATGAAATGTTTAGGAAGATAAAAGTTCCGAAAATTGAGTATTTGAATCGTTCAAGTGAATGTTTTAAAACATTGGTGCCTTTTGATGAATCTGATACTATTGGTCTTATTGTTTATCCTGTGAGAGGATTAGAGAAATGGTTTGATGTTTGGGTGATGAAGGATTATTGGGATGAAGGGTCTTGGATTAAGTTGTATAGTGTTGGACCTGTGCCGATGATTTATAAACTTGTCGGATTTTATGGGAGTAATCGATTTCTTTGGAAAGATAGTAACGAGAGGTTGGTTTTGTATGAAGCTGAGAATGATAATATCAGGTATCTTCAGGTTTATGGAAAGTATGATTCAATAAGAGCAGCTAGATACATGGAAAGTCTTGTTACACTTCAAAGAGGAAATGAAAGTGGTCGTCGATGTTTTTCATGTAGTTTGGTTCCAGATCCTCTACTGAATCCGGAGGAGTAATTTTCTTTTCTTTTATTCATGTAGTTTGGTTTGAGACCCTGTGGTAAACCGTGATTATGTTGAAGCGTCAAGGTGTAGCTTTTGCTGAAATCATTATGGCATACTCTGATTGCACTAAATTTACGTTTCTGCGGCTCTAATGTGATTGCAATTGAGGATGTACCAACTATATTTTACCACAATTCTCTGCAATATCAAAGCTTTGTGACTGATCTAAAATATTTGAGGTATGTAGATCAGAGCTTTGTTATTAGTTAGTTTCCGCGCAAAATGACGTTGTAATTGGGCGAGGGCATTATGATGTATTAGATTAATTATGTCAGTTTTCTTGAAATATTGAACTCAGCTGGTTAAACAAGTTGAATGTTGCATTGATATATACCTTTTAGTTTTACGCTTTCACAACGAGAACAGTTGAAACAGAACAAAAATGAAATTATACATGACAAAGTGATGTTCTTTCTGAATCATAAATCTTAATGTCTCAGCACTCTTGTTCAAAAAATGTCTCAGCACTCCTATTAGAGATTTTTGATGTATGATAAATAATCTTTTCTATGCTTTTCAATGGTACAAATGGTTTCTATTTTTGCTAACAGTGCAAAAGTGTATGTGTGCAGTGCAATATGAAGTAGTTACAAACTTACAATGTTGCCAAAAAAGGGATTGAATTGTAACATTCTGAAACTTTTCAACCTCTGAAATAAACATCTTATTGATATTAGTTTAAAAACATGACAGTGATTATCAAAAGATTTAGTTCATAAGATTTGTTTTATAAGCAGAAGATTATATGCATTAGTTTGAAAGATTATCAAAGAAAATATCTTGCTATGCTTAATTATGTTCCAATAGTTTTGTGCTTTAAAAACTCAAATGCCATGTTATATGTATAACAAGAAAACAATACAGAAACACAATTTTAATTGAATTCAAGTGCCACTTTGAGTTCAAACAATAAGACTAAATCCACTAATTGACAATTAATTACATTATTTACAAACGAAAATAATGTATAGTAAAAAATATAATGAAAAAAAAATGTTCATGAAAGTAAATATTGTACAAAGAAAGATGTATCACATCATAAAATCCCTTTCTCTTTTCTCCTTCGTCTCCTTTTAATATGACGTTCAAATTCCGGTTGCCATGGAAGAAGGTGCGTCCGTCGATCCATAAAATTCCTCATAACCCAATTTCTCAACCCCATATCATGAACTTCACAAAACCGGCTTGACCAATCAGCTGGTTCGATCGGTTTGGTCCCTAAACCGGGAACCCTATCTTTAGACCCCACATTTTGTTCTAATTGCCAGTCTGCCACATAAGTTGCAACCCTCCGATAAAACTTTTGTTTGAACACTTTCCATACTTGATATTTATAATGGTTAATCACCATCACACTTTTTTCCACATCTGCAGCCACAAATGGCGTTCTTAGATGAAAATGGTGTACCACATTAATCAAGGTTTGATTTAGTGCATCAGGTCTCACAATACTCTTATGTCTCTCACGTGCCGCTAATCGACAAGTGTACCCCATCATCACTCCTTCGCGTGGTACTTCCTTTAGGCCCGAAGGCCCAAAACTGTAGCACGGTGTTCTTATTTCAGCCACATTGTTTTCGGGCCTTGAATAGTGCCAAATCACATGTTTCAAGCCTCCTTTTATCTTTATGTTGAAGAATTCATCCACGTCAATAAACGCAACCCACTCACACGAGGCTCGGGCTCGCACCGCACAATGAGCGAACCCTGCCTCTTGGGTTTTTACCCAGGCCCATAGGTGCCACGTGATGTTGTACCCTGCACTTTGCAAGAATGCAATCACATTTTCTATGTCGTCGTCGCTGTTATTGTCATAAATGAACCATCGTTCCACTCCAATTCTTGCATGGTACATGACCCATTCCCTGATGAACCGCGCTTGGTTTCTCAGCATTGTGCATATGCACAACTCGTGTGGTTTTCTCTTTGGTTGTTTCTGCGATGAGAGAAACCCGGGCCTTGCAATGGAGGGAAATATTTTCTTACCTTCAACTTGAATAGAGACCTTAAGATAGGCTTGGGTATTGGCTTGGGCTTGGGCTAAAATACTAATAGGTGTTTTACATCTTATTATCTCTTGAGCTACCGATAGAACATCAGATTTGAAGAAGAACTTGGTCCTCGTGAAATCCCAACTGTTTACACATTGAAATCTCGACGATTCTCCTAGTTTCTCTGGTCGAAGATTTAGGCCTTTAACAAATACAATGGTGGTGTTGTCACGATCAAAGAGGGCTTCGTAAACTAGTGGGTCCCAATTGTGCATCGACGAGTTTTTTATTTGAAGGGGATCGTTGGATTTTATCTTGAGTGACACAGTCTCGCCACGTGGAGGGATTGGACAACGAACGATTTGTTCATGAAGCCTAACCGAGTGAATTTGAATTGGTTGTTGAGGAGTCCGAGGCTCCAAGTAAGCCGAGAAGTAAACACATTGAAGGTCATTTTTGGTATGATAGCGAAAAGATGATGGGTAGTTTAAGAAAATCAAAACTTGATCCGGAAGCATAACTGATTCTCGAATTGTGACTACTTGGGCTGGTGCTCGAGTTTTCCATTTCAAAACTGATTTTGGGAAGTGAAAATGGGGGACGTCGAATGAATGGAATGAGGATATAAAGAGGGACGTAACAATAATGGAAGATAAGACAACGACGAGGGTGAACCAAAAGAACGTGCTCCATGAAACGTTGCCGCCGTGTTTCCTATGATCTTTCATGGGAGAATCCCAAAATGAGAGATAAAATATAATAGTAATGTTCTTTGGGTTGCTTCATGTCATATATTCAGTGTTTTGATTGAATAAGTTTGTAAAATTTGATCAATTAATTTCTCTCTGCAAAGAGGAATGTGAAAGAAAGAGAACCCAAGGGAAAGAGAGTGAGTTCCGGGGATTGAATGGAAGAGATGAGAAAGAGAAAGCATATAAATAAATGTCTAAATTCTATGCCTTATTGTTTTGTGTTTGCTTTGCACCGTACATTACAAACCATGCATATGCAGTCACATATCCAAGTCTGCAAATAAAACCCAAACATGTGTTTTGATAATGATATACATTATTCCATTTTTTGTAACTTGTTAATTTAAATATTTCGTTAAAATAGTCTAGAAGTCCTAGCTCAACTGGCAAATGCCAAAATTGTTAGGCCGGACGTCGTGATTCGAGTTCAAATCCGGGACCTCAAAGACTCACAGTTGTGTGTGAGTTTAATTTCAGTGGATTACCATTTCTTCTAAGACAAAAAAAAAATTGTTAAAATAAAAATGAAATTTGTTGGAAAAAAACTTTTTAATGATTGTGTCTAACTTTTATAGTTTTGCTGTAGTAATTTGTTTTGGATATTTTTTCTGAAAGGTTGTAATTTGTTTTGGATATTTATATTGTTTTTGTTTGGTTATACTTTATTTTCTAATTTTTTGATATTAATGTTTTTTTATCCTTCTGGACCTAGAGATAGACTTTATTGTTTGGGTCGTTGCGGGTGGAGCATTGCTAGTTCGTTAGGCTTTGGGGTGTACATGTAAATATTCTATCGGCAAAAGTTATTGTCCATAAGGACACCTTATGGATGATCCATAAGCCAATCAAAACACAACAGCTTTACTCACAAGCCCCCCATTCTACTCGCGCGCCCCCATATTACTCACACACCCCCAAATTTCTCGCGCGCCCCCAACTGACTAGCGCCCCCTATATTTCTCGTGCACCTCCCAAATTTCTCGCGCGCCCCCATATTTCTCGTGCACCCCCAAATTTCTCGCGCCCCCCATATTTCTTGTGCACCCCCCAAATTTCTCGCGCGCCCCCAAATGTCGTGCGCCCCCCAATTTTTTTTTTTGTTCTTTCCTCCCCAAATTTCTAGCCAAAACCATTTTGTTGTTGGAATGGTTTCCAGGAGTTGTACTCCAAAACCATTAAGTGCATAAAATGGTTTTGAAGTACAACGCTATAATTATGCACTTAAATATTTTTTCCCTCCCCCCAAATTTCTAGCCAAAACCATTAAGTGCATTTGGGTAAAGATTGTTGATTGTCTTCTATGATTGGATCATAACTCAACTCATAAATTATAACTACTTTCATAATTTTGTCATGTTGAAAATTACTGGAAAGGGTCAAGGCTAGTATTGTAAGTGTTAAGTGCATAAAATGGTTTTGGCTAGAAATCTGTGGGGAGGGAAATAAAATGTTAAGTGCATAATTATAGCATTGTACTCCAAAACCATTTTATGCGCTTAATGGTTTTAGAGTGCAAATATCTGAAATCATTCCCAATGCAAAATGGTTTTAGCATGATTTGGGGGGCGCGCGCTACTGGGGGCGCGCGAGAAATTTGGGGGGTGCATTAGAAATTTGGGGGTGCATGAGAAATTTGGGGGGAGGGAAAAAAAAATTAAGTGCATAATTATAGAGTTGTACTCCAAAACCATTTTATGCACTTAATGGTTTTGGAGTACAAGTGTACAACTCCTGGAAACCATTCCAACAACATAATGGTTTTGGCTAGAAATTTGGGGAGGAAGGAAAAAAAAATAAAATTGGGGGGGCGCACGACATTTAGGGGGTGCGCGAGAAATTTGGGGGGCGCGCGAGAAATTGGGGGGGGCGCGCGAGTTACTTGGGAGGTGTGTGAAAAATTTTCCCTCACTTATGGGGGGTGTATGAAGAAAAAGTATGGTGTAGGTAGCAATGGGCTGTGTAAGCGCTAATGGGCTGAAGCTTATGGATGGTCCATAAGGACCCCTTATGGACAATAACCACACCCTATTCTGTCGATCAAGTAAGTATGTACCGTGAATGAGAAGTATATGGTTAGAATACTTGTGTTACCTCAGTCTAGACCATGAGTTATACTTTATAGGAGTAGGATTAATAAGGTTTCGAGGGCTTATATGGGTCGTTTTGGACCAGTGTTGGCAATCGCCAACCTGAGAAATTTTCTCATCCCACCCCCCAACACTCTTTTTAACCTCCCGGAAATTCAATTTTGCCCCTGGAAAGTCAACTTCGGAACGTAGAATCCGAAAAGGTTTAAAAGAAATTTTCGTTCGGAACATACTCCCCGAAACGTATTTCGGGGAATAGAGCCCGAAATAATTGAATATAGTAACAGAAATGCGCTAGTTTCTGTCAGTTTCTATTTTTTAGTTTTGAAAATAGGGTTGGGTGGGAAAAGGGTAGAAAACGTGACAACCCCATTTGATCAACACTTCAACTAATTCAAGCACTCTAATTAAAGGTTTCAAATTTTTCGGAACGTAGAATCCGAAGTTGACTTTTATAAGGGTGTGACACGAATGAGAGGAACTTAGCTGGTTTCAGGTCTATAACGTCCTGGTTCGGAAGCTAAAACCCGAAATACTGGTTCGGAAAAGGTTTCCCGAACGTAATTAAAGGTTTCAAATTTTTCGGAACGTAGAATCCGAAGTTGACTTTTATAAGGGTAAAAAGGGAAATCCAGAGGGGGGGGGGGGAAAGAATCATGGGGGGTGGGATGAGAAAAATTCCCAACCTGAAACTCTATATGTGTTTTATGGTATATATCACAGTGAGTTGTAATGGATTGTCAAAGGACCGTAGACCTAGGTGATAGGAAGAGATTTTCTGCTGTTACAGCAGGACGCTGTAATAGAAACAAGCCGTCCGATCAAAATTCTGTGGTTGGTATCAGTTTTAGTAATTTTATAAGTGAGTTAATTTGAACCGTCCGATCTAATAATCAATGGCTGAGATGTAAAACAATGTGAAACTGTGTGAATTTGGACAACATCAAATTCTGGTCCCTTGACCGGTCCAACGTTGTATTGGATCTTGGCTCAATTCGAAACAATTTTCATTAGAAATAAATTGAGCAAATTTTTTATTAGTTTGTAATTATGGTGCACTATTTTTCCTTAATTTGGTTTTATCAAAAGAAAATGAATTTTATGAATATGTTGGACCTATTTCTCTCAAATTGTATGTATATTTTTTTTTTAAAATAATAGTTTAAAGAGGCTAGCTTTTTGGATTGGGTTGATGTGTCGGCCCTGTTGCTTTCCACTTCTTGCTCTTTTTTTTCCCCTTCTTTTTTCTTCTCGAATTTAGATCATTTTTTTTTTGACTAAATAGATCATCTTGTCTTTAAGAGGCTTAAATATTATTAATATAAAAAAGAGAAGGAATAGAGTTTAATTTTTGCGTCAAAAAAAAAAAAATAGTATTTAGATCATCTAAAATGAATAAAGTGTAAAGAAGAAAAGAAGAAAAAAATAATAGTCTCAAAGTTATTGAAAAATCTACGATTTTTCCTACTCATAAAACAAAAGTTCAATACATACTATTTTCCCCCTTCTAAACAGTTATTTTTTATCCATATCTCACGTACCTCTCCGACCCAACGCGCCCCACAAACCAACGACCTAACGAAATAAAACGCGTGGACGCGTGTCCCATGGATATGTGCAAATATCTTGCTAGATAAGGATTGCAATTGTAACAAATTTTTCGGTGCATTCTATAATATCTACTTTTGATTTATTAATTTATCCTAGTTGATATTAGTTAATTTTCCCAATAAAGTGAGTCACTCATTCTTTTTTTTTTGGTCAAGTAGCCTAATGGCTTGAAATTCCACCTTTTAGATGAATAAGTGGGATGACCGGGGTTCGAACCCCGATCCCCTGCATAATAATGCAAATGTCCACCAATTGAGCTAAGCTCATGGGACAATGAGTCACTCATTCTAATCTATAGATAGATGTGAAAAAAAAACCCTAATATTTTATGTGTGTGAGTGTGATGTTATTTTTTGTGTCAAAATATTGCTCATATTTATATCGTAAAAAAATTGTGAAGCAAGTAAAACAAAATTTGAAATTTTTTCAAAGAAACCCAATTTCAAGTCTTTGGAATTCTGTAGTCGTAGAATCAATTTTCTTCTCCAACAAGCACCACGTTAGGGTTCTGTTAGTATCAGTGCCGCCGTCATGAATACCGAATGGCCGATGTTGCAGCGTCGTCGTCAATCCAATCCATCACCTTCAGCAATCATCCCCGACGATCTTGTTATTGAAATCCTATCCTTGCTTAAAGTGAAACCTTTGATGAAGATGAAGTGCGTGAGCAAATCATGGAATACTCTTATCTCTGATCCTAAATTCGTTAAGATGCACCTTAATCGATCTTCACGAAACTCACAATATTTTCTAGTCTCCAAAAAAGATGTTATTACTGATTACAGTTTTGTGCCCTTCTCCATCAGTCATTTACTGGAAAACCGTTTGATCGACCTTCCCAATGATCCTTACTATCAATTAATCGACAAGGACTGTCGTAAAGTTGTTGGTTCCTGCAATGGATTGGTTTGCTTGCTCGGTTATTCTCTCTACAAAGATGACGTGCATAATAATGAGGCGTGGCTTCGTTTTTGGAACCCCGCCACCAGAACAATATCTGACAAGTCAGGATATTTTCATTATGATATGTATAAATTGAAACGTTGGAAGTTTACGTTTGGTTATGATAATTCAACAGAGACTTATAAAGTTGTGGCATTACATTATGATTATAGTGACAAGACAACAAAGGTGCAAGTTCTTAGTTTCGGGGATAATATTTGGAGAAATATTCAAAGTTTTAATGCTAGACTTCTTCAATTTTTGTTTCCTAATAATGGATCGTATTGTGATGTACATTTGAACTGTACTGTCAATTGGTTGGCCTATATTAAGAATGATGATTTTGATTATAAGTTTGTGATTATTTCGCTTGATCTAGGTACAGAGACACACACACAATTACTGCTCCCTCCAGATTCTCGGGTGGATCCAGTGTCAGGTGTTTGTGTGTTGATGGGTTCCCTTTGTTTTCATCACGAATTCGAGGGAACCAATTTTGTTATATGGATGATGACAAAATTTGGAGATGAAAAGTCTTGGACTCAATTCTTTAAATTTAGCTATCAAGATCTTCAGATAAACTCTAAATTTTGTTAGATCACAAGCACAAGGAAGCTTTAACATAAACAAAACTTAACTTGTAATGCAAGCAAGATGAATTAGATGATGAAATGAATAAGAAAACAACTAATTTTATTCATCCACCAAGGGGTAATGGAACTTAAAAAATTTACAAGCACTAATACAAGTATTTATAATACTTGGGACACTTAACTTCTATAACAAACTATCTAACTAACTAGTAACTTGTAACACAAGTTAACTAACTAACTAACTCAAAATATCCTAACTAACATGTAGATATTTACAAGACAATTATTAACAAGCTTGAATTACAACATTCTAACACTCCACCATAATTCAAACTTGTTTCAAACTAAAAATCCCAAGTTGCCTCCTCAAAAATTCAAATCTCTCAAGTTTGAGAGCCTTAGTGAAGCCATCTGCTAGCTGCAGTTCTGTTGGACAATATTGCACTTCAATTACTCCATTTGAAACTTGTTCTCTGATGAAGTGATACTTGGTCTCGATATGCTTGCTTCTTCCATGAGATATTGGATTCTTTGCTAAGCTTATGGCAGATTTGTTATCAATTCTGAGCAGTAGAGGCTTACTTGCTTCACATTTTAATTCTTTCATCACTGAGTCAAGCCACAATGCCTGACATGCTGCAAATGTGCCTGCTATGTACTCTGCCTCACATGATGAGAGAGCAGTCACAGCTTGTTTCTTTGTGCACCAAGATATTGCAACATTGTTGAATTTGAAAACATAGCCTGATGTGCTTTTTCTATCAGTTATGTCTCCACACCAATCACTATCTGAATATCCAATTAAGACACTCCCTTTACTGTTTGTGCCATTTGGAAAATGCAGGCCAAAATCAAGGGTACCTCTAATATACCTAAAAATCCTCTTTGCAGCAATCAAATGAGGTTTTCTAGGATCATGCATGTATCTACTAATCATGCTCACTGAGTAACAGATATCAGGCCTACTATTGCATACATACCTCAATGAACCAACCATTTGTCTGAATAGAGTTGGATCAACCTTCTCCATTTCACTGCATTCACTTAGCTTGGAATTAGTTTCTGAGGGATTTGTCACTGAATTGCAATTATTCAGTTCAAATTTTTCAAGTAGCTCAGTTATGTATTTCTGTTGATGCATCACAATACCATCATTGATCTTCACAAATTCCATTCCTAAGAAGAATGAGAGTTCACCTAGATCTGTCATTTCAAATTCAGCCTTCAATTTACACTTTAGCTTCTCAATTTCTGATTTTTGACTACCAGTTATGAGAAGATCATCAACATATAAGCAAATGATGACTAATTCCTCTTTTGAGCTTTGCACATACACACCAAATTCTGCTGCACATTTCTTAAATCCAATTTGGATAAGAAATTGATCAATTCTTTTATTCCAAGCTCTAGGTGCTTGCTTCAAGCCATATAGTGCTTTATACAGTCTAAACACCATATTTTCTTTACCTTTAATTTCAAAACCTGGTGGCTGTGATACATACACTTCCTCATCTAATGGACCATTTAATAATGCTGACTTAACATCTAAATGGTACATTAACCAGTTATTCTTACAAGCCAGTGCCACTACTAGCCTCACAGTCTCTATCCTTGCCACTGGAGCAAAAACCTCATTGTAATCAATACCATGCTTCTGTAAGAAACCTCTTGCTACAAGTCTTGCTTTATGTTTTGAAATTGTGCCATCAGGATTTAACTTCACTTTAAACACCCATTTCACATCAATTTTTCTTTTCTTGTCTGGCAAGTTAACTAGCTTCCAGGTTTGATTCTTCTCTATAGAATGAAGTTCATCCTCCATTGCTTTCTTCCACACTCTACTTTTTAAGGCATCTTTGTAGTCAATAGGTTCAGAACCTGCTAAGAGGGTAAAGTGAATTAGATCACCATCATCATTCACTGCACTGTCAGAAGTGACTATGTGATCATTCAATCTGCTTGATACACTTCTGTTTCTCTGAGGTAATTTCCTTATCACTGGTGGAGATGTGATTTCCTCATTCTCATCATCATCACTATCAGGAATCACATCATTTTGATTACCATCATTAATATCTCCAGCTGCTTCATTGTCAGATTCATCACTTGAATTAGGGAATATATAGCTGCTTTCACTATTGTAGGTAGTTTCAACCTCCCACTTCCATTGCTCAGCTTCATTTACAATCACATCTCTGCTAATATGTACTTTATTAGTCATAGGATCAAGTAATTTGTAAGCACCAGTAGGGTGATAACCAATCAAGATCATTATTTCACTCTTGTCTTCAAGTTTGGTTCTTCTAGCATCTGGCACATGCTTGTAGCATAATGAGCCAAACACTCTTAGATGCTTCACACTAGGCTTCCTTCCACACCAAGCTTCTTCTGGTACCATTTTTTACTTCTTTGTAGGGCATTTGTTAAGAATGTAAGCAGCAGTTGTGACTGCTTCTCCCCAGAATTTGTGAGGAAGTGATTTCTGCTTGATCATACTCCTAGCCATATTCAATAAGGTCCTGTTTCTTCTCTCAGCTAGACCATTATGTTGTGGAGTATAAGGTGGTGTAACTTCATGAGCTATGCTTTCATCTTTGCAGAAATCTTCAAAATCCTTTGAGGTGTATTCTCCTCCACCATCTATTCTTAAGATTTTAATTGATTTCTCACTCTCCTTCTCAATTAAAATTTTAAGATTTTTAAACACTGATAAAGCTTCACTCTTAAGCTTTATAGTGAATAACCAGATCATCCTAGTAAATTCATCAACAAAAGTGATGAAGTACTTGCTTCCACCAAGTGATGGTACCTCAAAGGGGCCACATACATCAGAGTGTATCACTTCTAGAGCAGCACAAGCTCTCTTACTTGTCTCCTTTTCAAATGGTAACCTACTCTGCTTGCCCTTCATACATATATCACACAATGCATGCTTGACTCTAATCTTAGGTATACCATATACTAGCTCCTTAGAATTCAAATCACTTAAATTTCTAAAGTTCAAGTGACCATACCTTTTGTGCCATAGTGCTTCAATATCATCAGTTATTGTTGTAGACATGCACATCATATCCACACTAGAGATTTTACACTTGTAAGTTCTGTTCTTTGACAATTGACACATCAATACCAAATTCTTCATTTTGTCAAACAGCTTCAGTGCACTATCTTCCATGTTAACTGAGAAACCTTTCTCTACCAATTGACCTAAACTGAGTAGATTACAACTCATATCAGGCACATAAAAGACTTCAGAGATGATTACTTTACCTCCCTTCTTGCTTTTGATCACTATGTTCCCAATACCTTCAGCAGCAAGTTTCCTACTATCTGCTAGTTTGATGCTAGTTTTCTGGCTTGCATCAAAACTAGTTAACCATTCTCTATGTGATGTCATGTGATTTGAACAACCTGAATCTAAATACCAGTCTTCATTTTGAGCATTTTCATCACAGGTTGTGGCCATCATAAGCACAGCATTAGCATCATTGCTATCTTCTGTCAAATTTGCATCCTGTTGATCTTTGAGCCTACATTCATTTGCAAAATGACCAAGCTTGCCACAGTTATAACACTTGATCTTGCTCTTATCAAACTTCTTCTTGCCTTGATTCTTGTCATAACCTCCTTTTGATGATTCAGTTTTGTCTTCAGTCTTGATCTTTGAATCTTTTGACCAATTTGATTTACCTTTGCCCTTGTTCTTGTGGTTCTTGCCATCTTTTCCACCAGATTGAGCCTGCATTGCTTGTTGAGTTGTTCTTTCAGAGCTTCTATTGATCACCATCAACTCATGTGCTTCTAAAGAACTCTGTAGTGCTTCAATCTTCATGTCACTTATGTCATGTGATTCTTGAATAGCCACCACGATGAAATCAAATTTTTGATTCAAGGATCTAAGAACTTTCTCTACAACCATTTTATCTGTGATGTTTTCTCCACAAGTTTGCATTTGATGAACAACTGCAAGTAGTTTAGAGAAATAATCACTCACCTTCTGATCATCTTCCATCTGCATCATCTCATAGCTCTTTCTATATGATTGCAGCTTCATCTGCTTAACCTTTTCACCACCATCATGATAGGCTTGCAGAATATCCCATGCTTCTTTTGACTTTGTAGCTTTTGCAATCTTCTCAAAGTGTTGAGAATCAACATTCTGTTGTATGTAGAACAAGGCCTTATAGTCTTTCTTCTTGATTTCTTTGAAAGCATTTCTCTGTGCATCAGTTGGATTTTCACCCAGCTCTTCATAGCCATTCATCACCACTTCATAGCAATCTTGAGCTCCAAATAATGACTTCATGACAGCACTCCACCTATCCCAATTCTTTCCATCAAGAACCAAGATATTCGTACCAAAACCGTTTGTATTCATTCTTGCTTTGCAGAGAAAAATTCACTCAAAATTCTTTGAAGAAATTCACACAATTTCTTCAAGAAAATCACACTCCTCACTCAAGTGTTTCCCTATGATGAATTCTCCTCACACTCACTCGTGTTTCCCTATTTCCCTTAGGATTGAAACCGGTGCTCTAGATACCACTTGTTAGATCACAAGCACAAGGAAGCTTTAACACAAACAAAACTTAACTTGTAATGCAAGCAAGATGAATTAGATGATGAAATGAATAAGAAAACAACTAATTTTATTCATCCACCAAGGGGTAATGGAACTTAAAAAATTTACAAGCACTAATACAAGTATTTATAATACTTGGGACACTTAACTTCTATAACAAACTATCTAACTAACTAGTAACTTGTAACACAAGTTAACTAACTAACTAACTCAAAATATCCTAACTAACATGTAGATATTTACAAGACAATTATTAACAAGCTTGAATTACAACATTCTAACAAATTTGATATCTCGTGTAACAATGTTTTTCAGTATGGTGATACACCGGTATTCACACACTTCCTAGAAGATCGAGCAATTCTCTATAATTGGAGAAAGAATAAAGTAGTGAAAACAAGTGTCGACAAAAAGATACATTGGTCATCTATCTACAATTATGTGGAAAGCTTGGTTTCAACTTGGTGAATGTAAGTTCTTCTCGAGTGATAAACTTTTTTGCTTTTAAGTTAATTCGTGTGTTTGATTTCGATTAATTATGTGACCTTTGCTTCAAAACCTTGTTATAAAATGCTGAATATAATGAATATAATATATTGAATATTCTTCTTGGTCGGATTACACCTATTCAAGGACACCCATAATGATAATGATATAGTTTTGTTGAATTTAATTTTTTTTATAACATAATCCATGTTTCATCTGTGGCACAGAATTGTAACATTGCATTATGGTAGAAACTAATTAATTTCTTTGTTTTTAATTTTCCAAAAGGGATATAGCTGCCTGCACTTTTGAGAATTAGTCATTCAATTCTTTTATCCACAAAGTCAACTTGAAGCAAAGCCAACATTATTGTTAGAATGAAAGAGGATTATTGGAGCTACATTCTCATAGTAGAAGTATGGTTCACTAGTACATTATAAACCTTTTGGCAACACTTAACTCTACTTTTGGTACACTTGTACTTTTATTTTGTAAATTTTCATCATTAATTTGTTTATTATCACAGTCTCACAGAGGTTAATCTTGTCCAAGTAATGTTTAACTTTGATTGTGGTAGTGACTTGGTAAATGCATCTGAGTCATTGTCTTTGGTTGTTCTCCACTCAATAATCCCTTAAATTGATGTTGGTAACATAATTAATTTTTTGTTTTTTAAAAAATAAATTAAAAAGGCTTACGTCTCAATGGATTGGGTCTTTCTTGAGTATATATTTTGAACGTTCGATTTAATGAAAACTTGATTGGATACGTCGTGTGTTTGTGCGGAAAATATATTGGTTCCTGTGAATGGAAGTAAAAAAAAAGAAATCAATATTCATAAGGGTTTTAATAAAGGGTATATGTTTGAAAAAATAAAATAAATGAATCGATAAATTCGTAAAGAACTTTTATATCAAGGGGTTATAAAAAGGTCTTATAACTATGCACCAATGGAGTAAAATTGCAAGCAAGATTTTAGTAAAGAAAAAATTGCAAGCAAGATTGTTATATAAAAAAATATTGCATTCAAGATTATTTGTAGGACTAATAAGATATTTAACCGAAATAAAATTGTGATAAGTATTTTAAAATTGAGAAGTTGTACAATCAATTTTCAAAGTAAATTAAATAAGCCCACAACAAATTCATGTTTCTTTGAAGTCCCAACATCAATTCTTTTCTCCAACAATGGCACCTCAGTATAGGATTCCATTTGTATCAGCACCACTGTCATGAATACCGAAATACTGATGTTCCTGCGTCGCTGTCAATCTAATCTACCGCCTTCAGCAAACATACCAGATGACCTTATCGTCGAAATCCTATGCTTTCTTAAAATGAAACCTTTGATAGATGAAGTGCGTGAGTAAGTCACATAACACTCTTATCTCTGATCCTAAATTTGTTAAAATGCACCATAATCGATCTTCACGAAACTCAAACTTCTATGCTGTCTCTTACAAGAACTCCAAGCAGATGGATGAACTCCAATACACATAAGGGTTGTGATATGTCATGTGAGCATGTCTTGCGTATGTTGATGTGGCATAAGTCAATATCCATGTGTGGTAAGGCATGCTGACGTAACAACATATGAATCATTGTTCACGTGTGTGTTGACTTGATTAAAATCAGTGGAGTCTGATGACTCTTGTCATTACTACATTCTAAGATCATTTCAATGGTGTTTTAGAGGTGTTTTGAAGTGGTTTTGATCATATTTGAGGTGCAAAAGACTTATAATGAAAGGTAGCTTGAAAAAGAAGAAAAGCTGAAAATGCTGTTTTTTCGTCTTTTAGTGGGCTGTCTGGAAAGTTCGCGTGGGATCTCGCGCAAGCGAACCAGATCTCGCGCAAGGGAACTGTGCTGTCTGGAAAGTTCGCGCAAGCGAACCAGATCTTGCGCAAGCGAACTGTGCTGTCTGAAAAGTTCGCGTAGGCGAACCAGATCTCGCGGGAGGCGAACTAGAAGCTGTTTTGGCCCATTTTTTTACCCTTTTCGTGCACTATAAAAGGAGGCTTGTTCAAATGGCAAGGGGTGACGAATTTTGGATGAAGAAAAGGTCCTTGGAGCTCAATTGAAGTGGATTCAAGCAAGAAACAAAGGGTGGAAACATTCCAAAACCTCTTGTGATGATGAGATCTTCTCTTCTTTTCCATGTAATTTCTCTTTGCACCATGATTTGCTAGATCTTTAGATTGAATCTTTAGGGAATTCTCTATGTAATTTGTTTGAACCATGTGAACTTGATTCTATATGAAGGATTATGATCTAGTTTCTATTGATTATTCTTTGCACTTAATGCTTCATGTAATTTGACGAAATTGTGTGATGAATTTGATAGTTGATTTATCATGAGAATGGAAATTAGCTATAGACCTAGGAATGATTGAACAATTGATAATCACTTTAGAGATTTAAGATTATTAATTGTGATTAAGGAATCAATGTTTGTGAAAACCTCACTTAAACACAAATTCATTCAAGAGATTGGAGAATTGTGATTAAGTGAGATGATTGGTATCCAAGAGATTGGGATTAATCATTTTATTGATTCAATCTATGAAACTAGTTGAGTAATTAATGAGTATAGAATATGATTCACCAAACACATTACTATGAGATGAACCAAAGAGATTCAATCGCCCGCCAACCGTTCGATAAAAGTTCAATATTAGTTTTCAATAACAATTTGTATGGAAACTCCCCCCTTTATGTCTTTAATTTTACAATTTCAAACCAAGCCAATTCGCCATTGTTGAATAATCTCAATCCTTGTGAGATCGAATTTATTATTACTTGCGATACTTCGTGCACTTGCGAAAATATCCATCAAGTTTTTGGCGCCGTTGCCGGGGATTGTTGATTCATTTCAACAAGGCAATTGGCTTGCTTAGGATTTTATTTAGTTTTTGTTTTTCTTTGTTATTTTTATTTTTATTTTTAGCATTTACTTTTATTTTGTTTTGGATTGGTATTGCTTGGTATTTTCTGTTTTTGTATGCAAGGTAATAGGTCCTTGCTAGCAACAAAGAGAGCAATTCGTTTGGCACACTTAGACTAAGAAGATATAGAAGTGGAAGTCCTTGATATGAGTGATAATCCACCACCTCCTCCTCCAAGGAGGACATTGGGAGACTATGGACAACGTGCCGAAGGAGGTGTAGCCAACCTTGGCTTTCAACCGGCCAATCCGGTATCTTTTGACATGAAGAATTCGGTTATCCAAGCTCTTAAGGAGGACCAATATTCCGGAGCGGACTCTCAATGTCCCAATCTTCACTTGAATCACTTTTATGATGCTTGCGACTATACGGATCCTCCCGGTATCTCGGAATCTTCAAAGCGGTTACGGTTATTCAAGTTCTCATTGACGGGAAGAGCCAAAGATTGGCTTGATACCATTCCTCCCAACACCATTCATACATGGAGAGAGCTACAAAAGAAGTTTCTTGATCGGTTCTTTCCCATTCACAAATTCCTTGAAAAAAGGTCCGAGATTTGTAACTTCACTCAAGGGGAAACCAAATCACTTTATGATGCTTGGGAAAGGTTCAAATTATGTTTGAAGAAATGCCCGGATAATGGCATTGATGAACTCTCCCAAATGCAACATTTTACAAATGGCCTAAATGCTCAAACGAGGATGTTACTTGATGCTTCCGCGGGAGGTTCTTTGAAAAGGAAGAATGAACAAGAGGCAATGGAGTTGATTGAGTCCATGGCGCAAAATGAGTATAGAGCCAACAATGATCGGGGAGCGAAGAAGAAACCCGGCATGCTTGAGCTAGAATCAAATGCCGCAATGTTGGCCGAATCCAAGTTAATGAACAAAAAGATGGAGATGTTGCTTCAACATTTCACTAACACTTCTTTAGCTCCACATGAAGTCAATCAAGTGCAAGGACTCCGGTGTGATTTTTGCCACCAAGCCCATGAGAATGGGGAATGTATGCCGAAGGGGTCCGAGGAGGCCAAGTATATGGCAAATTTTAGGAGGAGTAACCCCTACAATCAAGGGTGGGGTGAAAACCAAAATCAATCCCCGAATATACCTCAACAAAGTCGTGCGTCACCATTGGAAGACACTCTCACCCAATTCATTAAAATGACGCAAAGCAATTTTGAAACCATGAGGATAAACCAAGAAACTTCCAATGAGAATCACAAAGCATCGATAAAGAACTTGGAGGTACAAATTGGTCAATTATCAAAGCAAATGGCTTCGTCATCTAGTGGAGGTTTTGTAGGGAACACTTGTGAAAATCCTAGAAAGGAGAGTTGCAATGTTATCGAGTTGGGATCTAGAGTGGTTCCTACACCACCGGTAAGAGAGCCAAAAGTGAAAAGAAAGGTTGAGGGAGAAGTCGAAAAAAAAGTGAGTATAGAAGAAAAATTTGAAAAAAATGAGAGAGGTAAAGAAAAAGAGGGAGAAGTAGAAAAGGAGAAAAAAAGTGAGCTTGAGGTAGAAGTTGAAAATGAGTGTGATGAGGAGAATGAGGGCGAAGTTGAAAATGAGAGAAATGCCTTGAGGAAGAAGATTGAAAATCGGAGAAGGCAAAAGAAGAATGATGCCATGAACGATTCCGGTCATAAAGAAGTGTCTCCATATGCTAAGCTACCTTATCCTCGTGCACCAATGAAAGAGAAGAGCCAAGAGAACACTTTCCGGAAATTCATGGAAATGTTTAATAGCCTACAAGTTGACATTCCTTTTGCCGAAGTGTTGGAGCAAATGCCTTTATATGCCAAATTCATGAAGGAATTGCTAACAAAGAAAAGGAGACCTAACGAAGATGAGCCGGTTTTGATGAATGAAGAGTGTAGCGCTATTATCCAATCAAAGCTCCCTCAAAAGAAAAGGACCCCGGTAGCTTCACGATTCCTATTTCTATTGGAAATTTGCATGTGGGAAGAGCCCTTTGTGATTTGGGGGCTAGCATAAATTTGATGCCTCTTAGCTTGATGAAGCGTATTCCGGGTGCGGTAGCCAAGCCCACAAAGATGCAACTCACTCTTGCCGATCGATCTATCACACACCCATATGGGATTCTTCAAGATGTATTGGTAAGATGCGCCGAATTTGTCTTTCCGGCCGACTTTGTAATTCTTGATATGGAGGAGTGTGTGGATACCCCGGTTTTGTTGGGAAGACCCTTTTTAGCAACCGATCGCGCATTAATTGATGTTGAGATGGGTGACTTGATGTTGAGGCTAAATGATGAGAGTGTGAACTTCAAAGTCTTTGAAGGAATGGAGCCATATGAGATGAAGAAGCCTAAATGTTTCCAAGTGGAGGCAAGTGAAAAAATTGTGAAGGATAACTCTAATGATGAGGCACCGATGCCTACCTTTCCGAAATTGAAGGAACTTCCACCCAATTGGAAGTATGTGTTCTTAAGCGATAATTTCAAGGATCCGGTTATCATTAGTAATTCTCTCACTCCCTCGGAAGAAGAGGCATTGTTGAAGAAATTCAAGGAAGGCCAATGTGGCTTAGGTTTTGATTTGAATGGTGTTATCCCGGTTCTTTGTGTGACCACGATTAAGAATGAAGAAGAGCCCCATTCGGGTAATGCGCCACTTGAGCCTCCTACCCCATCTTTGGAGGAATTGGTGCGAAAAGAGGTGATGAAGCTTGTTGAGTCCGGAATGTTTAATCCGGCTCAAGTTGTCAAAAAAGAGAAAAATGTTGTGAAAAAGTCCAAAAAGATTCTCCCCAACGCCAAAAAGAAGACTAGAAACAAAGGGGAGAATAAGTGGAACGAGTTCATGAGTCATCCGGTTCTTGAGAAGGTGTTGTGTATTGCTCAAGAGGTGATCCTTGGGTAGAAGCTCAAGAGGAGCCGGGTGGAATCAAAGATGAAGTATCCTCCCTAACATGGTTTTGATGCGTCAAGCTTGCGACGTCAACAACAAGCGCTTCATGGGAGGCAACCCATGTGTTTGGTATCTTTATCCCTCTTGTTGAAATAAGTTGAATGATCTTGAATGTTGCATGATTCTTAAATTTGTCTTGTTAATTGTTGTTTAGGCACACATTTATCCGTTGGAAGATCACAAAGTGTTGATATCATTTTTGAATTGCTTTGATGTATGGTTTGTTTGGTTTTGACCTTAGGCATGGATTTGTGATTGAATCACAAGCTAGGGGACATTCACGTATTTGATGATCTAATGATCCGAGCCTTTAAACCGTGAGGATTTGAGCCTATACACTCTATTTGCTTGAATATGTGAGTCCACTATCTCTCTCGACTCTAGAACTTGCTTTCATTCTCTAGATTTATTGAGTAGCATTGATTAGCACACGAGGCAAGTTTGTTGGTACCTAGAGCCTTTGTAGCCTACCTTTATCATGTTATATCCTTTGCTAACCCACTTTTGAGCCGTAAGAGCAAATTTTTCTTGGTTGATTGTCTTCTTAACCCTTGTTTTTTCTAAAAAAATTGTTTTCTTGGAGTTAAGTTGATTGTTTTTGTTTGTTCTTATAACAAAAGCTTAAGTTTGGGGTTGCTTTTGGAACTAGCAACAAATTAAGTTTGGGGTGGGTATACTAGAGCAATCAATGAAAAAGAATTGTTGATGAAAAATATTATGAGAATTGTTGAAAAAGAATGAAAGAAAATGTTGAAAGTGAAAAAGAAAAAAAAAATTGTGAAAAATAAGAAGTCCAAAAATTGAAAATGTGAAAAATGACTTCTTCAAAAAGATTGTGAAAAGAAAAGAAAGAAAATCTTTGAAAAGTTTGAAAAAATAGTTTGTGATTGTATGATTGTTGATATTTAGGGAAATGAAATGCTCTCTAGTATAGCCTTGAAAAATGGAAGTTTTGTGTTGAAAATTGTGTGAAAAGTTTATCCTTAACTCCAAGTTTTTAACTCACTTTCCAAAAACATCCTCCTTACCTCAAGCCCCATTATAACCTTGAAAGTCCTCTAATGTGTGTGTTTCATATGCTATTTGATTTATCTTTAGAGTGCTTGCAAGCTTATGGTAGAAGAGTTAGGTATGTGTTGATTGAGTGATTAACCTACTATATAATTGATGAGTGAAGGTGAATGGTGTGAAATGATCATTGGTTATCAAATATTGTGAATGCTTCCGTGGTTGTGTGGATTGAAGTCATTGTAGGAAGATGTTGCATGAAAGGCTTGATCAATTGAAGTGCTTGAATGAAAAGATCAGATGAATTGTGTGTTGAAGTGATTTAAGAAGGTTGTCAAAATTTTGTGGTTTTTCGTTTGATAAACGTGTTCCTTGAGGACAAGGAACGAGATAAGTTTGGGGTTGTGATGACTCTTGTCATTACTACATTCTAAGATCATTTCAATGGTGTTTTAGAGGTGTTTTGAAGTGGTTTTGATCATATTTGAGGTGCAAAAGACTTATAATGAAAGGTAGCTTGGAAAAGAAGAAAAGCTGAAAATGCTATTTTTTCGTCTTTTAGTGGGCTGTCTGGAAAGTTCGCGTGGGATCTTGCGCAAGCGAACCAGATCTCGCGCAAGGGAACTGTGCTGTCTGGAAAGTTCGCGCAAGCGAACCAGATCTCGCGCAAGCGAACTGTGCTGTCTGAAAAGTTCGCGTAGGCGAACCAGATCTCGCGGGAGGCGAACTGGAAGCTGTTTTGGCCCATTTTTCACCCTTTTCTTGCACTATAAAAGGAGGCTTGTTCAAATGGCAAGGGGTGACGAATTTTGGATGAAGAAAAGGTCCTTGGAGCTCAATTGAAGTGGATTCAAGCAAGAAACAAAGGGTGGAAACATTCCAAAACCTCTTGTGATGATGAGATCTTCTCTTCTTTTCCATGTAATTTCTCTTTGCACCATGATTTGCTAGATCTTTAGATTGAATCTTTAGGGAATTCTCTATGTAATTTGTTTGAACCATGTGAACTTGATTCTATATGAAGGATTATGATCTAGTTTCTATTGATTATTCTTTGCACTTAATGCTTCATGTGATTTGACGAAATTGTGTGATGAATTTGATAGTTGATTTATCATGAGAATGGAAATTAGCTATAGACCTAGGAATGATTGAACAATTGATAATCACTTTAGAGATTTAAGATTATTAATTGTGATTAAGGAATCCATGTTTGTGAAAACCTCACTTAAACACAAATTCATTCAAGAGATTGGAGAATTGTGATTAAGTGAGAGGATTGGTATCCAAGAGATTGGGATTAATCATTTTATTGATTCAATCTATGAAACTAGTTGAGTAATTAATGAGTATAGAATATGATTCACCAAGCACATTACTATGAGATGAACCAAAGAGATTCAATCGTCCGCCAACCGTTCGATAAAAGTTCAATATTAGTTTTCAATAACAATTTGTATGGAAACTCCCCCCTTTATGTCTTTAATTTTACAATTTCAAACCAAGCCAATTCGCCATTGTTGAATAATCTCAATCCTTGTGGGATCGATTTTATTATTACTTGCGATACTTCGTGCACTTGCGAAAATATCCATCAGAGTCAACCATTAGCAAAAGAGGACAAATTAAAATGATATTGTGAAAGTTAAGGGTTAAAATTGTAATTTGAAAAGTTATAGGCCAAAATTGTAATTTGCATTCAAGATTATTTTGTAGGACTAATAAGATATTTAACATATTATATAAATAAATTAAAAAAAGATATTTAACCAAAATAGAATCACATGTGTGATCTGATCATAGGAAAATACTTACTTAGACACAAATACAAAATTGAGGTGTTAGGCACACACTCATAATCAAATAAAAGTTAAAGAAAAAATGATTAAAATTATATTAATTGATGTGACTATTTTATTTTCATTTTAATTTTTTGATTGATGTGTGTGTGCCTAAATATTGTGCCTATATTGTTGTGCCTAGGTAAGAATGTCTCCTGATCATAAGTATATTTTGTAGGTCTAGTAAGTATTTTTATTTTTTTTGTGTGTACATGCGTGATAAGTATTTTAAGCCCAACAACAAGTTCAAGTATTTGAAGCCGCATCAATTTTCTTCTCCAACAACGGCACCACATTAGGGTTCCTTTTGTATCAGCACCACTGTCATGAATACCGAATTACGGATGTCGCAGCGTCGCCGTCAATCCAATCCTTCTTCACCTTCAGCAATCCTCCCTGACGACCTTATCGTCGAAATCCTATCCTTGCTTAAAGTGAAACCTTTGATGAAGATGAAGTGCGTGAGTAAATCATGGAACACTCTTATCTCTGATCCTAAATTCGTTAAAATGCACCTTAATCAATCTTCACGAAACTCACTATCCTATGTTGTCTCTTCTATGAATTCCATACAGGATGATGATTACAGTTTCATACCCTTCTCCGTTAATGATTTAATGGAAAACCGTTCATTCACCTTCCCCGATGATCCTTACTATCAATTGGCTGATAAGGACGGTTGTCAAGTTGTTGGTTCCTGTAATGGATTGGTCTGCTTGCTCGGTTATTCTCTTGCCAAGGATGGGCATAAAAAGACGTGCTTCCGTTTTTGGAACCCTGCCACCAGGACTATATCCGATAAATTAGGGTATTTTCGCGAAGACATGAATCTGAAATTTTGGAAGTTTACATTTGGTTATGACAATTCAACTGACACTTATAAGGTTGTGGCGTTACATTGGGGCTATAAATTCATAGCGGAGGAGATACAAGTTACAAAGGAGCTACGGGTTTTTAGTTTTGGGAATAATATTTGGAGAAATATTCAAAGTTTTAGTGCCATGCCTCTTCAGTTTGTATATTCTAGTTCCAAGGAGTTTTGTGGTGTAAATTTGAATGGCACTGTTAATTGGTTGGCTGTTGGCACTGGTTCTCTATTTGTGATTATTTCGCTTGATCTCGGTACTGAGACACTTTTAGAATTGTCGAGTCCTCCAGATTCTTTGGAAAAAATAAATGCATTGCCAAATGTTTGTGTGTTGATGGATTCCCTTTGTTTTTATCATGATTTCGGTGAAACCGATATTTTTATATGGAAGATGACAAAATTTGGAGATGAAAAGTCTTGGACTCAATTCCTTAAAATTAGCTATCAAAATCTTCACACGAACATAAAACATACTCCGTATTTTAAACTTTATGAGAATGGTGATACACTAGTATTCACACAAGAACATCCAGACGAAGTAATATTCTATAATTGGAGAAATAGTACAGTAGTGAAAACTATAGTTAACAAAGAGATATGTTGGTTCTCTATAAACAACTATGTTGAAAGCTTGATTTCAACTTCTTGAAAGTAAGTTCTTCTCTAGTGAAATACTTGTTTGAATTTATGTTAATTTACGTACTTCTGTGAATTTATGTGTTATTTTGTTTCATTCTTTTGCTAACAAGAGTCGTTTTTGAATTATAGATCCACAAATATTGATGGTGCATGTCAGGATAGTAGAATGAAGAGGATTATTGAAGCTAAATTTTCATCAGTTATTATTGATGATATTTGTGCTATTTTACACTAGCTAGTACTCATGTTTACATAAAGGCAAGTGAATATCTCAAACTCTTCATGAGTGATATATATCATTAATATATGGTTGTTTACTTGTATATTTAAACCTTTTGGCAACATCTAACTCTCTTCCTTTTTTTTTTTTTAATTAAATCTAGTCAAGTTCTATTTTAGCATTAGTGTGGGAATAAGGACTTAAACAATTAATATACTTAGTTAAGATATGCATTAGTGTGGGAATAACAGCTGTGAAAAGTTCTTACTTCTCTAAGTGTGTTTTATAGTAAGTTAAATATATTAAACCAAACCAAGTTGTTTGGACTCCAGTGGCAAGGAGCTCCCTTCAAGGACGTATCCGGGGAATATCGGGTTTGATTCCCAGGGGGAACAACGCTTGACCAGTGCGAATGCCTCTACGCACGAGTCGGATTAGTCGCCCACCTTTAGTGGGTCGGAAACCGGTGCGAAAGCAGAAAATAATAAATATATTAAACCATAATTGATTTGGACAACTTGCTCTACCATCATTCAATTTTACTATCTTTGTATAAATAGTTAAATAAGTGTTGACTGTTGGTGAAGGGAATTGTACAAAGTTTGGATTATGTTGAAGTAACTGTGAAACTTACATGTACACAACTCCCTTTGTGAGTTTGAATTCAAACAAAGTCGTCTAATATATAAATAGCAGTATTTAACTATTGCGTTTAAACTTATGGATAAATAAACAATACTTTAATTATGCCACAATAAAATAAATAGTAATTTAATATCTTTTGTGGTTGTAGGATGGAATATTTCGTGTTTTTTCCTGATCAAATTTTATTTATCACAAAAAGACTTCTCCAATGTATTAAAAAAAGACTTCCCCAATATATTAAAAATGCCATGTGAATTGCATGAGCATGTTAGCTTCCCAATGATTTTTAAATTTCCGGCCTTTTTTAAAACACAGTTTATTTATTTTTAGTGTTAAACCTCCTGGTCTTAAAAAACGAGTTTTAGCACGGTTGATCTTCCGCAACTGTGATTGGGAGAGAATTTGGACCACTTGATATTATAACTGACCTCTGAACTAAATTAAATTAGCAGTGAAAGGAGAAAAAACGAATCTTAGTAATTAATCTACAATTTCTAATCAAGAATTGTTTTATCCATAAATCAAATTCAATTTTTTTCAAATGATTTATCTTTAAGTGAAGTTTATCAACCACTTTAATCATTCCGGAATAAATCATGTGTAGATGATGGACTTTATTCTTTTTTAAATTATATATGCACGACAATAGAACTTTAACGTATATAATTTTTTAGATAATCAAAGCATACAAGCACAAGGTATTTAATTTAATATATCATTGGTATAATATGATAGATTGTCTACTGATCAACTTTCACGCAGATGACAATCTCGACAATAGAAAAACAATCAAACGGCCGTTATTAATTTAGAATAATTTAATTAATATTTCACAGTTTCAATCTTAATCGTTAATTGAGTACGTAACTGCATCAAATCTGTTTCCTCGTATACTATATGCACGTGAAAACCAAGACAAAACCCAGACAAACTCACTAACTACACTATTATAATGACATGAAAACTAAATGGTTTACAAAAACCAAGACTAAGCCATTAACTTCACATAATCAAATCCATTTCCATCCAAATTTCATAGATTACCAACAACAAAATCATGTTTGCTTTCCTCACTTTTACATTTCTTCTATTTCTAACTGTGAAGAAAATCATGCATTCAAATTTAGAATTATTTAGAGTTCAAAGATCCAAAAGAAAGATTGTCACAAGAATGGAGGATTTGCCACAAGAATCAGTATGCAACATTCTATCAAGGCTACCAGCAAGAGAATTGTTGAAATGCAAATGTGTTTCCAAATCCTGGTTCAATCTTATAATTGATCCTCATTTTATTTCCAATTACTATGTTACTTACAACAATTTAATTTACTCTCAAAACCAAGAGGAGCATCTCTTGGTTATTCGCCGGCCATTTATTTCCGGCGTAAAAACATACATTTCTCTTCTTTCATGGAGTTTGAATGATCCTAAAAAAAACATGTTTCTTCGTCTCTTTTAAATTTTCCCGATGAATATATTTCGGATTACAAATATTGGACTGAAATTATGGGTCCATGCATGTAATGGTATTTATTTTCTTCAAGGAAATCCAAATATCATTATGAATCCTTCTTTGAGACAATTCAAGGCTTTGCCGGAATCCCATTTGACGGATTTAAATGTCGAATATTCTCTAACTGATTTTGCTGGATTTGGATTTGATTCCGAAAATAATGACTATAAAGTTGTTGTGCTCAAAGATCTTTGGTTAAAGAAAACAGATGAAAGACAAAAAGGGTATTGGAATGTTGAGTTATATAGTCTTAACTCGAATTCGTGGAGGAAACTTGATGTTGAAGAACTCCCTCTTGGTATTGAGATTTCCGGTTCGTCATCTCGGGTTTATACTTATGTGAACAATTGTTGTCATTGGTGGGGTTTTGTTGATGATTCTAGTGGTAGAATAGAAGATATTGTTTTAGCATTCAACATGGTTGATGAATCATTTAGAAAGATAAAAGTTCCTAAAATTGGTTATTCTTGTTTTTCAGGAGAGTGTTTTAAAACCCTAGCACCTTTTCATGAATATGATACTATTGGTGTTATTGTTTACCCTATAAGAGGAAATGAGAAATTCTTTGATGTTTGGGTGATGAAGGATTACTATGATGAAATGTCTTGGATTAAGCAATATAGTGTTGGACCTATGCCAATGATTTCAAAGTTTGTTGGGTTTTATGGGAGCAATGGATTTCTTTGCCAAGATATAAATGAAAGGTTGGTATTGTATGAATCTGAATATGAAAATACAATGGATCTACAGGTTTATGGAAAGCATGATTCAATAAGAGCTGTAAGATATAGGGAAAGTCTTGTTTTGCTTCAAAGGGGAAGCCAAAGAAGTAATCAATGTTTTTCATGTAAGTTGGTTCTAGATCCTCTACCGACTCGGAATGAGTAGTTTTTATTTGTATTAATTCTCTGATTTTCATTAAAAGTAGCTCTGACAATTCAGAGTTCGGCTGTAAAGTTCGACCAAGAATTGTTCGAATTGTTTCCATCAGACGAACAATTCTTTCTAAGTGTATGAATCTGAATATGAAAATACAATGGATCTACATGCTTATGGAAAGCATGATTCAATAAGAGTTGTAAGATATATGGAGAGTCTAGTTTTGCTTCAAAGGGGAAGCCAAAGAAGTCGCCGGTGTTTTTCATGTAGGTTGGTTCCAGATCCCCTACTAATTTAGAAAGAGTAGTTTTCATTTGTATTAATCATCGAGTTTTCACAAAAAAGTTGTTTTAACAATTTAGAATTTGGATGCGTGTAACTAACGTCTGACAACAAATTATTTCCGTTTGAATTTCAAACCATTGGTTATAGGTAAATTAAGTCTATTAAGCTTTTGAGACTAATCATTGTAGTTAGAAAGAGTAGTTTTTGTTAGTAATAACTTCGATTAGAATTAATTGGCTCCATACAATGGGCCGATGATCTTTAATGTTGTATGAAGAAGTTTTACAAAATAAGAAATATGTGACCACAATTTTAGCTGCAACATAAAGGTTTTTGATGCCCTTGTGAACACAATGAATACAATTGAAGTTCGATCATCAATATGTATATTAGAGCTTTTTTTTTTTATGGAATGTATATTAGAGCCTTGTTACCAAGTTATCATGCAAAATGACATATAACGATAGTTTGATACCATTATACAGTAATATATTTAGAAAATATTTATACAAATTTTATGGTAATATTCAATGTGGAAAATTTGGTTGTTTTCAAACACTTACTCTTCTTTGACTTAAAGCATAGATCAACAAATTTTATGGTAATATTCAATTTGTCATCTCATACCACTATTTACCATGAATATTGTTCGCCTCCAAACAATAGATGAAAAATTTATTCTATTCCGCTTTATTTCACTCCACTCTATTCAATTCTGCTCAATTTCATTATATTTCATCAATCTAAACAGAACCTTAGTCATGCAAGTTTGTTTGAATTCAAGACATTATATATCAATTTATGTTTTTCATAGACTACATATAGTTTTTGGTTCATTGAATGCATATAAAATTGATAAATTAAAAAAAACACAATCATGACATGAAAATTTCAATATTTTATAGTTTACTACTTAAGTAGTGGAAGGAAAAAATAGAAAATTAGAAAAGCGCGCGAAAAGATGGTAAGGTAGCAAAATCATCATTCCTTGCATAATGGGCCTTAACTTAGATTTGAATGTCAAAAATTTCTTTTTCCACCCCCCACGTTTCTTTTCAACCCAAAAATCCAATTTTAACCCGCAAAACTTCGGTAAATACAAATCGAATTTTTACATTTACTGAATTTTGTTGGGTTTATTGAAAAATAAACGGTTGAAACACCTGTTTTTCTATATCTGAAAACTTCGATAAATAGAAAGCTGCCACTGCACCACTTGATTGTAGGTGATATCATACCTTGGCACATGTATTTAATATATAATTACAACATGGGCCTGATATAATTTTAAATTTTTTAGAACCCCAAAGATATTGAGGTTCTAGGCCATAGCCCAGCTTGTCCGGGATCTGGGCCGACCTCCTTATAAGCATGCTAAAGATGGAGTTTTTCATAGTGAAGCTAAGCTAGAACGCTGGAGTTAATGGTCGCTAGGCATGATGAATGTGGAACTTAAGTAATTGAAAAGTCATATGGTATGGTCCTCCATATTAGTCCAAGCAAATATTAATTTTGCATATTCATTGAATAATTGATGTATTTGATTTATTTATAGATTAAATATATCAATTATTTAATAAATTTAAAAAATGAATTTTTGCTTATAATTAATTAAGAATAAAGAGAATAGACTGCAAGCTCTTTCTCTTTGTAACAAATGACTAAAGTTGATTTTATATTTGGCGACTAACATCATGTCTTTTTGGATTCAAGAAACATTGTTGAGACCAAAAGCTAGAGTTAATTAAGTTTAAACCTGATTTGTGATGATTGGTTTAAATTCTAAGTCTTCTCACTAATAGCATGGCATGGCCTGCTCAGTATTTCAAGGTCAGTCGCAGTACAGGTTAGCACAAAATCAATTAATTCAATTTCAATTGTTTTCACAGTCAAACTTATTTTTTATGAAATATTTGGAATTACATTATATGATGTGATAGTACTGATTTGGATAAAAAATAGTGAATGTCATTAAAAAAAAAAGTTTACATTTGGTCGATAAAAAAGAAAAGAATATTAAAGTTGTAGTTTTAATTGAAGGATGCAGCAGTTGCAATCATTAGAGGTGTTAGAAAAGAATGATCCTAACCTATGAAGCCCCGATACGCGATACGATACGGATACGATACGATACCGATACGCTGATACGTGAAAATTTTAAAAAATTCATATCCGATACTGGCGCGATACGTTATTTAAAAATTAATTTTTAAATTAAATATATAAATGCACAATAATATTAATAATGATAATCTTTTTTGAAAGACAAAAAATTATTATAATTATTATTATTATAAACGCCAATAGTTCATTGTACAAAGATTACACACAAGCCAATTAGCTTGCACAAGAGCAAAACAGTTTGAGGCTCAACATACAAGGGCTCATCAGTCATAACTAAAGACATATAATAGCTCAAAAAACATATAATAATCATGACATCAAGCCTCTTCAACAAGTTCATCTTGTAGCAATATCAGGCAATTATATAGGTCCTGCAGCTGACCAATTAAAAGCATAAAACATTCATTCTTATACTAGAATTTTGGGACAAGCCCAAATACTTAAACAACCTGTTATATAGTAGGACACCATAGTGACTTCAGAACAGTGACAAATACAAAAAATACTAATTATAATAAATTAAAATCATTAATACTAAGTTAAGTATTTGTGTTTCATTAATATTGTCCTAAAAAATAATGATCAACAGTACATTTTAAATTCTACATCTTAAGTTAAGTATTATACAACATTATTAGTACTATCCAAAAAAAGACATTGTTAGTTACCCGTGTAACAATATAATAGATTGACATTCACTAGGAAACACGAATTCTATCGGATATTATTTTTTATTTAAAAATAAATATTTAACCGATACTTTTCCGATACGAGTATCGGAAAGTATCGGACGCGTATCGGATATTATTTTTTTATTTAAAAATAAAGATTTAACCGATACTCTTCCGATACGAGTATCGGAACGTATCGGAAGAGTATCGGTATCGGGTGCGTATCGGACACGATACTTCACCAATTTTAGAGTATCGGGGCTTCAGAGATCCTAACACTCTCTAATTCCACATTATTATTAATGAAAATAATTAACAAGTTATAATAATATAATATTTAATTTGGTTATAGGAAAAATCCAAAAATTTGTGAATTACTATACACTAAATTCAAAATTTAGAAATAGAAATCGAAATTCATAAACACTCCGGTACGCCGAAGTTTGATTGAATATTGATACTTCAAAAAAAAAATTTAAATTTAAATAAATTTTGTATGTATGCACTACAAAAAACTAGAAAGCGGCGGTTGGATTGTGTATGCGGCTGCGGTTATAAATGGTGGTTACAATCGTTGCCACATACTCAATCTAACCGCCGCCGCTTTTCAGTTTTGGTGTGGTGATGATGCATGACGGTATGTAACAAAAATTCAAAATATGTAAGAATTTACCATTAAAATTATGCTGTTTTAGTTAAAATAAGGTATAAAATTGTATAATTGGGACTTTTTTAAAAAATCCGAAGGTTAATAAAAAAGTATAAAAATGCATTGAAGCTAGCCTTAATTTAAAATTTAAGTATACTTTTGCTATGTTGTATTGACCGCCAACTTCACTGATTCTTGAAGTTTCCAAGTTCTTTCAAGTGAATTCATGGGTTTTTTTTTTTTAATTTTTTTTTGTGAATTCATGGGTTGAATTTGACCACATATAGTATAGGCATAAATATGGAAGGCATCTATGTAAAAAAAATGAAATTGTAGGTTGCCTTAGGACAAAATTAGCCAGCCTTTAAGGGTCCAGGGAATCCCATCAAACTTAATATTTTAATCTTGTTTAAAAAAAGTTAGTACAAATAAGTGAAGATTTTGGTGACAAATAATCAAAATTAATTGTCAACGAGGGGTTCTCACGTTTGGGTTCATTCCCCTCTACAACTTTTTTATTTTAGTGGATTCATTCAAATTGTCTCTAACATCAAAGGGGTGAGTAATGACCAATATTTATTTATAATATCAAAACCTTTCATAAGCTTTTTTTTTTTAGCTTTCAACTAAAAGTGCTTTCCGACCAATCATTAATCTCCCCCCTCTAACGACATCATGCTTATATTTAAATGTTTATATGAACTGGCAGCATCTTTACTTGAATTTCAAGTTTCTATTAAAGTGTCATTTTTTCAATGTCATTACACTTGTTAAGTGATATTTTCATATTTTCAAAGATAGAGACTAAAGAGGTTCTAAAAAATGGGAAGACAACCATGTTGTGATAAGGTTGGTTTAAAGAGAGGACCTTGGACTATTGAAGAGGATCATAAGCTTATGAGTTTTATTCTTAATAATGGTATTCATTGTTGGAGAATGGTTCCTAAACTTGCAGGTAAATTTTTCAATTAAAAGTTGTTTTTCATATGCTTTTTAGTTGATAAATAATTAAGTTTGCATTAAAAGGGTGTTTCTAATTAATTACTTGGTGCATTTTATTTTTTTAAGGTCTTCTAAGATGTGGAAAGAGTTGTAGATTGAGATGGATTAATTATTTGAGGCCAGACCTTAAGAGAGGCGATTTTACTGAAATCGAAGAGGATCAAATTATACAACTACATGCTCGTCTTGGTAACAGGTATAACATATGCTTTCTAAAATTTTATTAAGGCCAGTTCAAGGATAAGTTCTGACAAAATTTTGTATAAACGTGCCTATTCCCTTCCCTTAGTTTGTTTTCTCTGAGCCTTGTCTAATTTTAGACTTCACCTTAACTTCTCCTAGTGAAATGTTACGTGAATAATTTTAAATTACAGTTGTTCTTATGTTGCGAAATTTTGAAATTCATTTAGTTACTATGGTCACAGTTGCGGAGACAAATGTTATATTGAGTATTTTGCACTTAGTGTATGCGAAGAAGCGTGTTTTAGGGCCCTAATGGGTGCATAATGTATCTTTTTTAACATAATGAAGCACATTTTTGTAGGTGGTCAAAGATTGCTTCACATTTTCCGGGGAGAACGGACAATGAAATTAAGAATCATTGGAACACAAGAATCAAGAAGAAGCTTAAGTTCCTTGGTTTGGATCCTGTGAACCATAAGCCAATTGAGCAAAATCAACAAACAAATGATGATGAAAAAGACAAAACTAACCAACAACCAAATATTCCACAAGGGGTTGAAGAAAATGTGGAAAATATTAAATCCATGGACAATGATGTCACAAAAGAAATGACAAAAACAGAATGGAAAAAAGAAGAAAACAAAGTGACTTGGGATGATAGTGATGAACTTTTAAACAATTTTGAAATTCTATGTTCAAATTTGGATTTAGGGACATGGATGAACCAAGGCACAAATACTAGTACAAATTCTGTTTCTAGTTCCTCTATCTCTTTGGATAATACTAGCCACATTTCTATTGATGAGTCCTCTTACCTTCAACAAAATTCCTTACAACAATGGGTTGATAGTATGGATTCCATGCTCCCATGGGATGGCTTCAATCCTCTTGATCAAGAATTTTCTTTTTTTTGGAAAATAGGAAATAAATAAGCTATGAAACACTGAAACCTAAAACCTGAAACCAGACACAAACATGTCGACACCGGTACTAATTGAATGTAATGACATATATTAGTGTCATGTCAGACACACTGTCACACTGCCACATGTCAGACATCATATACACCTTCAAACTGAAGTGAAGTGGTTGTGCTACATAGAAACCTCTTATAAACTACCCTACTTTTACAAACTTTCAAGCAAAAAAATGTTATAGTAATGTATAGAACAGTGCCACTTTTATTTATCCCTTCATTTTTGTTTTTGGTTGCATTGATGCTTATTGCTTAATGTGATGATGTTTCAATATTGAATGCAAAATTTGATTTTTCTTTTCTCTTATATTTTTGCTTAGATTAAGCTCCTGAAGAATATCACTTAAATATTCCACCACATGTGGGGTTGAAGACTGCAGAGTTGATAAGATCATCCCTTTTTCTTGTCTCCTCTGTTCCTTTTGTTTTATCAAAGTAGTCATATTCATTATCATGAAGAGTCCAACGTTATTTATAAATAATTTTTTTTATTGCTTTTTGAATTACATGTTGGTATTTTTTGAATTACATTACATGCTGGAACTTATTCCTCTTCTTTCTTGCGCAATATTTGTTCCAAATAGTTTAACCTAATTTTAAAATAAAAAAAGATATTTTAACAATAAATTTAAACAAAAATACAACAACAATACATTTTTGTCATGAGGGGGCAAAAACCACTTGATGTCAGAATTGACCTCCGAACCAGATTAAACTGATAATGAAAACAAAAAAAAAATCACAGAAATATATATATATATATATGGGGAGGGATCAAATTACACCGGTGTAACATTTGAGTAATGTTACACCGCTCAATAACGCTTTAACGAATTCAAATTTTACAAAATTCACCGTTGGATTGAAAGTTTATATCGTATAGATCATCTATGTTGAGTTTTACAAAAGTCAAAAATAATTTGATATGTTATTGAGACACATCAAAATTAACGGTTTTTGCGTTTTTATTGAATACCGTTAATTTTGATGTGTCTCAAAAACATGTTAAATGATTTTAGATTTTTGTAAAACTCAATATAGATGATCTATACGATATAAACTTTCAATCCAACGGTGGATTTTGTAAAATTTGAATTCGTTAAAGCGTTATTGGGCGGTGTAACATTACTCAAATGTTACACCAGTGTAATTTGATCCCTCCCCATATATATATTATCATGATCATTGATCTCAATTGTTATTATTTCTAATCAATGATTATAACTTTGTACTTTAGCTTCAACTAAAGTGCACTTGTCACAAACATAAATAAAATAAATAAATGTATACAAAATATATTGTAATGATGGACATAAGCATATAAAGTTGGCATTAATTTATTAAATAAATAGCGATATTGAAGTATTAAATAATAAAAAATGTATCATCAATAAAAGTTAATTTTTTTTTTTAAAGCAAAAGAATGCAGATGACAAGCCAACTGCAACACTCTAAATATATTAAATAAAATAAAAAAGAAAGATAATACAATAAATTGAAAGACAAGTAAATAACACATTAATAGAAGTTTGATATATCTAATCAAAATTGAATAAACTATTTTAATTTTTAATCATTCAACTTTCTTTTATATTTAAAAAATAGGAGTTTAATCAAATATATTAACTTTTGTTTCTCAACTTTCTTTTGAGGACCAAATGAAACATAGACTTAATAATCCTTAAATACTTAAACATGTTGGGACAAATTGATGACGAGTACAACATTAAGATGAACATTAGGCAGCTTGCTTTAGATATCAAATTATATTTTTAATTAAGGATTTGATTTTGATGTAAATGATTGTGAAAGGAATCGTGCCAAGCACTGAAAATGATTGTTCTAGAGCCATCACACTTTTCCTTTACATGCATGAATCTATGTGCAATCAAGTTAATGGGATGTAACAAGGAACATGAGATCCCACGATGGAATCATTTTTCACATTAACATTACTCCTATGTTATAGTCAATGATGCAGGACTATAAATATGGATAATGAACGAATTCAATTGTGTTCATAAATAAATTGAGTTGAGTTATTGATCCAAATAATAAGTAAATAGTTAAAGATTCGATTATTAACTCTTGCATTTAGAAATAATTCGGTTAAAAGAAATAAATTCATCTTGTATGTTGTATAGATTCTTCGACCGAAATTAGTATATGTTTGTTATCACGATGAGTATGTCAGAATTACGGCAACTTACCATGATAATCGTATACCCACCGTAATAACAAATGTATTTTTTAATCAAATTGCTCTAAATGACCTTTTATCTTAACTTTTTTTTATAATAATGTAATAAGTTTATTCTTGTCAATATTTTGCTAGTTACACCTCCTTAATTTATTGCCACACTACTCATGCACAAATTAAAGGTCATATGTCTAGAAGTCCTAGCTCAACTGGCAAATGCCGAAATTGCTAGGCCGGACGTCATGACCCGGGTTCGAACCAGGGACCTCACAGTTGTGTGTGAGTTTAATTTCAGTGGATTACTACTTCATCTAAGACCCAAAAAAAAAAATTAAAGGTCATATCTAAAATAAAAGTCATTTGCCTTAAAAAGTTTTAAAAAATAAATAAAAATCATTTGATATATATGTTATTGACAACCATTCAATAAAAACTCATAAATCTTTGATCTTAATGAGTCTCAATAATTTATAAAATGATTTTTAATTTCTTTAAAAAAATTTATGGATGATTTATATGATATAAACTTTTAATCCAACAATAAATTTCATAAAATTCGATTTCGTTATAATGTTATTCATGACTTTTGCACTATACACCACTTCAAACCACTCTTTCATATTAGACAAAACCCAAATTAAATAATTATCATTCTTAAAATGCCCCTTGTGTCATATTTATTTTCTAAAAAAATAACTCCATTAATATCTCTCGCATCATGTGAGAAAATATTGATCAAAGGTTGAAGAAACTCACACAAAGTCCTCTATTATCATTTTTTTTTGTCCGTAAGAGGGGCAGAAGCCCCCATTCCTCTATTATCATTTTATTGCATAGGTATGCATTTTTCGGCGGATTCTAGCATGGGAGACTTAGGTAGGTCTCCCACCATGGGAAAAAAATGTGAACCGTTAGATGAAAAATCTTATGATGTACCATCTGTAGCTTATTTTTTTCTCTCTCACTTACCATCATCTCTATCACCACTTCTGCAACTATTTCAATCTTTCTCTACGCCATTTTTTTCTCTACTTCACCTCCAAATCTAAAATTGCATCTCTTAAATAAATACTAGTAAAACACAACACCTTATTTTAAGATAAAAGCCACAAATAGTACATAAACATTAATAATTAATAATAAAGAAAAACCCAAAGTAGTCATTCTTTTCTCCATTTCAATGTCATTGTTGAAGCTTTCTCCATTTTCATCAAATTTTGGTGTTTTAAAGATTTCTTTTATCTATAAAATCTAAATACTTGTTAGAATCTAAAACAAAAATGTGTGTTGCAATTTTTTTTCATCAAAAACTCTACAAATATTAAAATTGATTACTCTCCGTTGGATCCCATTGTTTGAATGTTTTTATACTTCAGATCTAACCCAAATAAACACATCAAATTCTTTGAGAGTTTTAGTTTTTCTTGCTGATTTGAATGAAATTAATAGGAGATTAAATTGATAGACTTGCATACAATAATTAGTTTGAAGAAAGTAAAGAGTGTGTGGCTGTGAGGTAGAAGAAAGCAATGGAAAACACACCAATGAGAGAGATGATGTAAAGAGAGAGAAACAGAATAGAAATATATAAAATACAGTTGGTGCATTATAAGATCTTTCATCTAATGGTCTACTCCCTCTAGTCCTATATATAAGAAAGAAGTTACTTTTTAGATTCATTCTAAAATGGATGTATCTAGACAATAATATAGTTTAAATACATCAATTCTATAATGAATCTTAAAAGTAAAATTTTTCTTATATATAGGACCGGAGGGAGTATATTTCTTTCCCATGGTGGGAGACCTACTTAAGTCTCCCATGCTAGAATCCGCCATGCATGGGACATATGTTGATTTATTATTTTTGGTCTGTTTCCTTTCAAAGTACATTGCCAACTCAGTAGACATGTACCATGCGTACATTGTGAGCTTCTAAATCTAACTACGTTTACATAGTCAGTTCAATTCAAGTACCACTAAATTTTGGATTTCTAGATCTTACTCAAATTCAATCCAAGTACATTTATATAAATTAAGTTTAAATACGTTTTCACAAACTCAATTTAAATATGTTTACTCATATTTATATAAAAAAAAATGTTTACTCAAATTGAACTTAAGCACGGACACGCAAACTTAGTTTAAGTACATTCAGGAGCTAAGCTAGCCCAAATTTAATGAGAGGGCTAAATAAAAAAATAAAATATTATTTTATGAATTTTATTTTGATAATTTTTATAATAAACAAAACATCTGGTATATTTACTTTAGAGACATAAGTGTAAAAAAAAAGTTATTTATCAAATAATAATTTTCATTTTTCCTATTTCCATTAGTTTTTAATAAAAAACTAAATATACATTACTAAAGTAATTAGCTATAATATATACTAACATATATATGAAAATTTAAACAAATTAAATAAAATGGGGTAGCAAAGGCTACCCCAAAGAAGAACTTAGCTTCGCCCCACATCTAGTATGGTGGGATAAAAAAAAAGTATAGGTCTAAGTTTGACCAATAGCCTATCATTTTTTTTTAGGTTTGAGCATGTTAACCCAAAGACAGGTTGATTTATTAGTTTACTTAAAAAAAAATTTCATTTGAATATATTTAAATAAGTAATCTTACTTATGTTAAATAGGCTAATGTGTATTATAAAAAAAATGCTAACGAGTTAACAGATTAATGATACAAAACTTTGTTTTAATATTTAACATGATATTTTAAGCCATAAAAAATATTGACATTTTAAAGACCTGCAGAAATTTTCCTTCCATCTGTGTTTTTTTCTTCTTTCTTTCGTATATGTGTTAGCTCTTCATCTCTACTATTTCCTTTCCATGTTCCACCACCAACTTCCAACGTGGTTTATCTTCCCTTTGTCAAGAAGCATGCTGTTGTTTCTCAAATTTGAACCTAATTTCACTGACCAACCATTCAGAGCTCTATGGTTATGAAAAAAGACCTCCACCATAGCCACCGCCATTAGAAGAAACAAAATTTATTAGTTTGTGTGTTTGTGGGTCTGTTATTTTTGTTGTGTTGTACTGTTTTGTATTGTGTGTTAAGTTTAGTCTATTTCAAGTTTTCTCTAATGGTGTTTGATGCAAAGCCCCAAAGATGTCTGAATGCGTATTAAGGAAAATATTTTGAGTAAAGATCTAATGATGGTTGTGGCAAATGAGTTTATCTTCTTCTCCACTCAACAAATGAATCCTTCACTACATATGGTGAGTTTAACCAATTTAGAGAACCCGTATTGTCGATCTGTGGAAGAAATTTGCTTGGGAACGTTCTTGTATTAAACACATATGGCGAATGGACTTATAAAAATCTTTAGTCTTCTCTACGAATTCAGCTTGATATATAGATTATGTTGTAAATCAACTAGTTTTACGCCAACCTAATTTAGGTACGTTAGTTTGTTCAAGTATCTTTTTAGTAGAATTCGAAAATTTGTTATGAGTTAAGGATATTAATGATTTGATTGATCTTAGCATTTAAAAATTTGATAGGATGCACCGACAATGAATTAGTTCAAGAAGTAAAGAACTTGTATATCGTAAACAAGTGGTTAAAAGTTTGATTCATGACTCTTGTATATTGAGAAAATTCGTTTGAGATAGAAGTAGAAGAACATATCTTGTGTGTCCTACAAATTACTTGTCAAATAACCGATTATCCCAAAAGCTTAAGCTGTTAGGATAGGCCACATCAATGATTTTATATTATTTCTAACACGCCCCCTCACGCAAGAGCCCATTTGGGCTTGAAGCGTGGATAATGCATAGGCTCACCTACCATATGCTTAAATTTCACTTTTTAATTAGAAAGTGAGGGGAGCGAGAATTGAACTCTAGACCATTTAGTCATAGAGGCTTTGATACCATGTCAAATAACCGATTATCCCAAAAGCTTAATTTGAGTTTGAGCCTAACTCATCCTCACAAAACCAGCTTGTAAGGTGAGGATTGCCTCTTACTTATAAAGACTTATTCAGGCTATCTCTCAACCGATGTGGGACTTCTTAACACACACCCTCACGCCCAGCACTATTGAGCTTGGTGCGTGGATATAAACGGTAGGTGGCCCGATAACGGGCGGCCCAACGGATCTTGGAGAGTCTCTGATACCATATTAGAAATTAGTATTTGGCCTAACTCAACCTCACAAAACCGGCTTGTAAGGTGAGGATTGCCTCTTACTTATAAAGTCTTGTTCAGGCCTTCTCACAACCGATGTGGGACTTCTTAACACACCTCATCACGCCCAGCACTATTGGGCTTGGTGCGTGGATATAAACGGTAGGTGGCCCAAATATGAGAGGTCTCCACAACAAACAACAAATGGATCTAGGATAAGCTCTAATACCATATTAGAGGCCTATACTCAACCACAAAAGCTTGCTTTAGGATAGACCACATCAATGATTTTATATTATTTCTAACATTACTCAATGGAAATTAATCACCGTTAAACAGCAATAGAAACTTCGTACCAATATTACATCATGATAGAAAAGAAAAAAAGAAAAAAAAAAAAACTTGACAAGGGTGTAACTTATAATTATAGGGGTAAACTAGAAAGTTTCAAACACGTGAAGCCAGAAGTTTACAACAAACCATATCCTCAGAAATTGTATACCCGTTTGTTTGACTTCTGTTCCAAACCATAACCTCAGAAAACCCTTATTTTCACCTTCAATCTCGTTCAAGCCGCTTCACTCGTTCCATTGCTTTCACTATCTTCGTTTTGTAGATCAACAACAAAGGTTTATTTCTAATTCTTGTTTCATTTCTGTCAAAGCTGTTTTATCATTCTCATTCCCAAAACCGATTATGATGTTGTTTATTCATTCAAACCCATGATCCAAATGCATCCTTTTCCACCTATTCTCAAATTCAACATGATTTGGTTACTTTTAACATCTTTATCAATTGTTTTTGCCATATGGGTCATATCAATTTTGCATTTTATGCATTGGCAAAGATTCTCAAGTTTGGTTAGTATACCTTTGATCACATTAATGAAAGGTCTCTGTCTTAACGGTGAAGTGTTACGGAAAATTGATCGATGGGATGTCAAGCCTAATGTGGTAATGTATAAGCTTAATGTCTGGTAATGTATTATACAATCATCGATCAATGCTTTTGATTTATATTCTGATATGGGCGGTATGTGAGATTTTCCTAGATGCATTCGGTTGTATGATATTACAAAAAATCAACCTTGATGTTTATACCTTTAACATATTTCGGATGTCAGAAGTCAACATAATCGTCATAGCTATAATATCATGATTAATGGATTATATAATATGAATGATTATTGCAATTGCTGCTATTGCTAGTAGTTTAAAAGGCAAACAACACAGGGAAGAGTGGGATGTGGCCTTAAATTAGCCAAATCTATGCAGATACAATATACTTATTGATGGACTATGCAAAACATGAAGACTTAGGATGCACAATGGATTATATAATATGAATGATTATTGCAATTGTTGCTATCGCTAGTAGTTTAAAAGGCAAACAACACCGGGAAGAGTGGGATGTGGCCTTAAATTAGCCAAATCTATGCAGATACAATATACTTATTGATGGACTATGCAAAACAGGAAGACTTGAGAATGCACAAGAGATTTTATAGAATCTTCGAGTAAAAGTTATCAATTATCTGTCATAACATATATGTTATGATCCATGGGTTTTGTCAAAGGGTGTCATTAATGAACAATTGATCTAGCTGTCGAAAACGGTAGACATGGGAAATTGTTTTGAAATAGTTATCTATGTCTCTTTCAAAATAATAAGAAAAACAAGGCAATGAAACTTCTCGGTGAAATGATTTGTCGAGGTTTATTGTGAGTGTAAAACTAGTTATGACGTTCTGGCCAATTCAAGCACAATGGTCACATATTGTAGCCTTGTACTTGTCAGATGCCACTTTTGGTTACAAGTTGTTCTCACACTAGCCATGAACTTGCAATCCTCATCGTCGGACCTTTGGGGTGAAAGTGATTGCTTCAATCATCTACCGTAATAATATGAGATTTCTCACTTGCTGACCTTGCTCTCCATCGTAGAACTAAGCACATGGAGCTATATATATTGTTCAAGGGAAAGTTCTCATCAAGCTTATACAAGTTGTTGATGTTTTTATTATCCTCAATATGTTGATATATTGACTAAGGCTCTCTGAAGTCTCACCTACCACTTTTGGATTGATGAGGTACAAACTCACTTCTCTACATGGTTGTCGCGCAACATGAACCTTTGCATGAGGATTAGAGCTAGAGTATACTTACTAGGGTTCATTTAAACCTAGTATACTCTAGACAAAATGTATATTTTATTTCTTTATTTAGTTTATGCACTTACCATAGTCAAGTAGTTACAGCTAGATGGTATTGGTTAGTACTGTAGGACCTGTTAGTATTGTACTCGACTCCATAAATAACTGAGTCATCACTCTTTTATTGTAAAAATTCATTTTATCGATTCTTCAATAAAGTTATATTTCAGTTTATCTATATTTCCTAAACTTAATATATTATCAGGTATCATTGATTGTTACACAAATAGCTAATATAGTTATTGTGGATAATTTTATACGAAGTTGTATTCCCTGAAGAACTCTACCTATTCCCCTTCCTATATAGCATTTTATGATGTTGGCAAGTGCTTTGCTTAGAATCTGTTTTTTTCCTATTTGCTCTCAAACTTGGATTTTAAGTTATTCATTTCCAAGAGTACTTTGTTTATTTAGAGCTATCATATACAGAGGCTATGATCATTGATTAGTTTCAATTTGAGTAAATTTTTTGGTAGTTAGGTATCTAAAGATATTCAGTTTGTACAGGGTTTGATACATCTTACCAACAAAAAAGGGTTTGATACACATCAGTTATTAATTGATTTAGCTCTTTGTAAAACCCTGAATGATGGTTTAGCCGTTTAGACAAATACTTGCTACTTCTGTCATGTGGGGAATTGGTTATCGCTAACTTGCTTGATGTTGATAATTATGCAACCTATTCAAAGACTTCCAACTTTCACAATTAGCTGCGGGTGGGTTTGGCCTAAGATTTGTCGGCTGTTTGGAGCAGTTCAATGTCTTATGACATTTGTGTTGATGTGGCATGCCGTATTTTGGTGTTATGTTGTTAAGCGAGTGGCTGTCTTGTTCTTAGTCCATAGTTTGCCAGATTATGACTTTAATTGTATCAGGTTTGGTTATGTGTCAGGAGTTGTTATCTGTTTTTTCTGCAGAATATTTTCCGTTAGTTCTAAAAAATAATGTTGGTGTCTATGCAGAGCTAATTCGCGCACATATTGAGTTTCACTTGTGAGTTGTGAGCTATGGAACACATTTGAAGAACTAACACACTGTGCAATTAATAAAACAGTACAGAATTGTGAGTTTGAATAATATTATGCAGGTTTCAAGTAGTTGCAAGTTGAGTGGCTAATTCATGTGCTGATTTGGAGGTGTTCATGCAAAGTAGTACTAAGGGTTTAAGTTGAGTTTGGATTCTTTTAATGGGCTTGAACTGTGCCACGCAATTATTGGTTCAAGCCGTCTGATTTGAGAACAATGATAGAGATTGTTTTCAATTGATTTTATAAGTAAATAATTTGAATCAGTTGATATCTGATTAATGGCTGAGATGTAAAACAACGTGTTATTTCAACATAAGCCAAATCCGGATTCTTTTTGGTCTCTTGTTAAACAATAACTGTAAAATTGACAAAAATACCCCTACCCCCTTTTCAAAATTTCAACTATTACCCTCTGAATCCTTAGAAATTATACTTGATATCTTACTTTTTTGTTATTTTAAACCCTTGGTTATATAATTATGCACCCCCCCAACTTTCTTAGTAGGTTTCATCAACATTTTTTTACCCTCTAGCCTTTCAGACTTTCGGAACAACCATTGACCAAAAAAGAGAAAGACCAATATGACATAATTATGAAAGGATATAAATTTATAAAACACATTAATAATCAAATTGAGAGATAAGAAAAGATCAATTTTAGTAATTGTCAGAATTAACTACTTGCAGCTAAAAATTAGTAGAAAAATGGTAACAAATGTTCCCAAAAATTGCAAAATAGACCTCACGAAGACCATTTGACTGATGATAATGTAGCTCCAATAATCCTTTTTCCTTCTACCATCCTGAAATGCATAAAAAAACGACTCATGTCAGGCAAGAGAATGAAAGAACAAAACACATAGATTGTGTATGTTTGGTTCTGCGGTGAGATAAATTAATGTTGGCTGAATTGATTATGTAAACTTGATTATGGCCAAAATTGATTTGAAGCTAAAGTGATTTATGTTTGGATATATTTATATAAAAGTGAGTTGAACAACAAAATTGAGTGTAAAAATCAATTCTAGAATCAGTAGCTACAAATTCTAGCTTCAAGTAGAATTAATTCTGGAGGCAAAATCAATTCTACTTTTGAAGAACCAAACAAGTCAAAATTAATTATACACGTCTAGAACCAAACACAAAATTAAAAAGAAATTAGTTTCTACCAAAATGCAATATCACAATATTCTGTACCAGAGATGAAACAAGGACTTTGTTATTAAAAATTAAATTCAATAGCAGTATATAATCATCAGGTATATTCAGCATAGCTATAACAAAATTTTGGAGTAAAGAAAATAATCACACAATTAAAACCAAGTACATAAATTAACATAAATTCAACCAAGTATATAGCTAGAAAATAACTTACTTTCAACAAGTTGAAACCAAACTTTCAACATAATTGTTTATTGTGAACCAATTTATTCTTTTGTCAACTCTAGTTTTCACTACCGTACTATTTCTCCAATTATAGAGAGTTGCTCGCTTTTGTGGGTGTTCTGGGAATACCAGTGTATCACCATTCACATAAAGATTCCTACACCAAAATGTAAATTCAATACGAAGATTGCGATAGTTAAGTTTAAGGAATTGAGTCCAAGACTTTTCGTCTGCAAATTTTGTCATCTTCCATATAACTAAATCGGTTCCCTGGAAATCATGACAAAAACAAAGGGAATCCATCAACACACAAATACCTGCCCCTATATACTCATTCATAGCACTTGGAGGGGGCGATAATTGTCTGTGTCTCTCTGTACCTAGATCAAGCGAAATAATCACAAATTGATTATCAAGATTACCATTCTTTATAGTGGCCAACCAATTAAGAGTGCAATCCAAATGTACACAACGAGGAAAAGGAACGTCCAAAACAAGCCTTGCAGGAAAACTTTGAATATTTCTCCAAACATTATTTCCGAAACTAAGAACTTGCACATCCGTTGTTGTCATGTCATGACCCAAACGTAAAGCCACAACTTTATAAATGTCCGTTGAATTATCATAACCAAACGCAAACTTCCAAAATTCCAATTGATACAATAATTTATAGGATAATGTCCTGGTGGCAGGGTTCCAGATACGAAGCCACCTCTCCTCCTTCTCATCCTCCTCTTCGTTATAAGAATAACCGCGCAAGCAGACCAATCCATTGCAGGAACCAACAACTTTACGACAGTCCCTGTCAATCAAACGATAGTAAGGATCACCGGGAAGGTTGATGGTACAGTTTTTCATTAAGTCATTAACGGAGAAGGGTACGAAACTGTAATCAGCCGTATATTTGGAATTGTCGTCAAAGAGAAGATATGAGTGTGAGTTTTGTGAAGATCGATTAAGGTGCATTTTAACGAATGCAGGATCAGAGATAAGAGTGTTCCACGTCTTACTCACGCACTTCATCTTCATCAAAGGTTTCACTTTAAGCAAGGATAAGATTTCGATGATAAGGTCGTCGGGCAAGATTGGTGAAGGCGATGGATTGGATTGACGGCGACTCTTTGACATTGGCGATTCAGTATTCATGACAGCGCTCCTGATACAAACAGAACCCTAAAGTGGTGGTGCCGTTTTGTTGGAGAAGAAAATTTATGCATGTGCGACGTCAAAGACTTGAACTTTTTATTTGGCTTATTTAATTTGAAAATATGGCATCGCATTTTTAAATACTTTTTTTTTTGTTTTTTGTTTTTATAGTTATATTTTAAATAAATTTTTATCCTCATAAATATCTCAAATTTCGTTTTTACTCCTTATAAAAAATTTCAACAAATTTTGGTCTCAAAATATTTGACATCTCAATTCTCAACTTTTGGTCTTTTTTTTTTTTTATAAGCCTCAACTTTTGGTTCTTAATTTGAATCAACTCATTTGTACTCTTTTGGGTCTTGCCAAGATAGTGAAAACCGGACTGACCAGATCAAACAGTTAGACAAACAATTGGACCTGCATCCGGACGAACAAATGTTTGAGAGAAAACTGTAAAAGGAGTCAATATATCAGCACAAGAACTGCAGTTATGCCTTGTTTTGATTTTAGTCCATGTAAAAAAAATTGATTTTAGTGCCTGCAAAATCTAAATTTTTTTATAATAAACCCTAAGCTGGATTTTTTTATGACGCGGATTAATACATTTATTTTTTATTTATTTTTTAACGGCTTAAATATGAAAACGATCCTTGCAATTAGGCCTTGTTTTTATTTTAGCCCTTGTAAAAATAATTTAATTTTAAAATATAAATGAAAAATAAAATGCTGGTTAGTTTTGCCCGTTTAGAGCAAATTGAAACAAACAAATTCCACAAAAAAAAAAAGAATTAAAACCAAATATATATTAACTTAAAGGTTATGAAGAGGCATATTAACTCATTGTTGTACTTAAGAAACATTTAATAATTTTTAAAATTTTAGAAAGTCTTTTTACAACTCTATAAATGCTAAAAATTACTTAATTGATGTAAAGAGAACATGAGCTTTAAAAATTAAAAAGTGATAAAATCATATTCTATTTGATACATATGTAAAGGATAGAAAATATAGCTAAAATTGTCAACTTTGTTTTTTTTATGACTATCCTTCTTTCCTTATTTCTTGTTGCAACAAATTGTATGTATTTTTATCTACTTTGCAAATTTCGTTCTTTACTTCAAAGAAAATATTTTATCTCATTTTAGCAACATTAATTCTTTTTTTATTTTTTCTCACAGTGAGTATTCCATGTGTTAAAGACATGGATTGTCCAAACACATTATGTCCACCTCCTGCTCGAATTATGTGTCGTAAAAGTATTTGTGTGTGCCGTTTTAAGCGGCCGTGTAGATTGTGGTACATCTAAGAGAATAAATGCAGTACTGGAGTATTTCATGAGTGTTTTTTTTTTTTACTTAAATATTTCATGAATTGTTATATAGTTACTGTGGTAGCACCCAATAATTTAATTTTCTGTTAGCTTTTAAAATTTCATATAGAACTAAATGATTTTGTAGTTAAGATAATACAATTAAAATGAAATAAAGCATCAAAGAATATTATATATATTTATCTTAATCAATTAATCAATATGTTATGGATCGACTGAAAACTCAACATAAATCAAAGCCCATCATAATGTGATAAGAACAACCATGTGGCATAGCGACCACGGTATCAGTCTACGAGCACGGATAGAGGCCAAAATATCAAATATTCAAACGTGTTCCCAAAATAAAGGACAATTTATGTATTATATGTGGTTGATCCTCTGCACATGGGGGACCCCTCTATACTAAACCCTAATATTCTCCTATATAAGCACTCATAAATCAATCGCTAGGTATGAGATATCAACGCCTCCAATTTTATACTTATTATTACCTCTTTCAAATACTGACTTTGAGCGTTGAAGTGCTAACATTTTTGCAGATACTTTTCCCCCCATATAGACCAATAAATCATCTTATATAGACAAATCATTTCTGAACAATGATCAATAGCATCAGAGGCTAGGATCACACATTCGAAAATATGCATATCCTTAATTAACCATTTTTGATGAATAGATGCAATATCACTAGTACATAAACCACTTTTTACATTGGTCAAGAAACACTTTTACATCGGTTAAATACAAGTGATGTAGTAATTTGTAGACTTTTCACATCTTTGCCGCAGCTGATGTAGAATGACTGTATCATTTGATGGTAAACTAATTTCTCATCTAATTTTTTAAAATTAAATTATATTTTCACATCAGTGGTGAATGCACTACTAGAAAAAGTTGAAATACCGACGGAATTTATAGACGGAATTTATTTCTTCTCTAATAGAAATGGAATTAGAGACAGAAAAAGCAGTTAAAGATAAAAATATTTATTTTAGATACAAATATTTTCATTTTAGAGATAAACTTTATCCGTCTCTAATAGTTCAGAGACGAGGAAATTACCGACAGTATCAAATCCGTCTCTAGCATGCTTAGTGACATAATTTTTGCATTTTAAAGATATATTTTGTCCATCGGTATTTAAAACTTTTCTAGTAGTGATACATTAACCGATGTAAAATCTAAAAAATATTTACTTTAACCGATGTGACATCTAACAAATATTTATTAAAAAAATCATTTTTTTTTCTTCTGCTATATATACAAAAATCAGAATCACTCCAAAAACCATGCTATCAAAACTCATTATAATTGAATATATAAAGAGAGAAGAAATCATACATATATACAATAATAACACAACTCATAATCATTTATTCCTCAACAAGGAAATTAGGCATTCATAAATGCATAACATTATAAGCTAGCTAGCTAGTACGTAGTTAAAAGGGTATAAATTAACTATATGTTGTTAAAAAGATGCCTTTCTTGTTGGCTGATTATGCGCGCACCTAAAACAGAGCCACTAAAATCGTCTATATGCACCTGAAACAGAGGCGCTAATATTAGAAGTGAGAAGCACTGCAAGATTGCCTCAATAGCTACATAGCAAAGTGATAAAGCACCTTATGATGTGACATCAATGCAAAAAAATCCACACAAGAGAATTTCTATTGGATAGCTACTTGGTGCGCTGTCACACACTTTGGTTGTGATTATGATATGTGGTTACATTTTCGCTCATAAGCTTAAATCCATATATATGAAAATTGGAATGACCTTTAAACAATCTATGTGGGATCGGTATTTTTTATTATCATTTGCTATAAATTGATTGTATATACTTGAACATTTCATATTTTGCAACAATCATCTAGCTTGTTTTTCCGATCAAGTTGACACCAAACAAATTCAAAAAAAAAAAAAAAACATACATTTACTTAAAAGTTACAAAGGGGCATACTAACTCATTGTTATACTTAAGAGACATTTAATAATTTTAAAAAATTTAAAAAATTCTTTTTACCACTCTATAAGTGCTACAAAATTATTTAGTTGTTGTAAAGAGAACATGAGCTTTATAAATTAAAAAGTGATAAAATCATATTTCATTTGATACGTGTAATTAAAGATAGAAAATATGGCTAAATATGACAAGTTTGTTTTTTTTATGATTATCCTTCTTTCCCTATTTCTTGTTGTAACAAATCTTGTTGGTAAGTATTTTTTATCTCCTTTGCAAATTTCGTTCTTTATTTCATACATAATATTTTATCTCATTTTAGTAACATTAATTCCTTTTTCTATTTACCCATACAGTGTTATTACCATGTGTTAAAGACGAGGATTGTCCACCCAACCCGCTGTGCCAGCCTCCTGATCAAATTTTGTGTGATAAACGTCTTTGTTCGTGTCGTGTAAACACGGGCACCGGCGGTGCCACATATCATTGAAGGGGTGCAGCTGCACCCCCTAGATCTTAATATTTTGCATTAATAATATTACTTTTATGGATAATGAACCCCCTCATTTTTATATTTTGCACCCTAAATTTATAAGTCTTGTTTTTTTTTTTATTTGTGTTATGTTCTGACAAACCTGTAATAGTATGATTGCTATTTTCATTGATAAGTGCCAAAATATTGTTAATTTCTTCACTCAAATACGGCAATTATCAATTTGATTTGCATAGAAGTGGTATTTAAATCCCCAAGATTGTGTATATACTTGTTTTAGTTAAATATATGTAGTATATCTTAATCCTAACCCTTTTGATAAGTTTTTGTGTTAAAAAGTAAAGAAAAACTATAAAAACAAATTCTGCAAACAGACTCTTGGTGGCTTGGAGCGATGGGTAGCTAGCAGAGCAAAGCTGGATCTGGCTGAGGTCACTTGGAGCGACCATGGCTAGCTTGGAGCGACCAAAAAGAGAAAATTAGTGACTCAGAGGCTGAGTGGGACACGTGTCAGCAACACTACAAGAATACATGGTTTTTCCGACGGATTCAATATTAAATTACCGGCTGTTCTGGCCGCCGGTAATTTACCGGCCGCCTAAGCCGCCACAAAATTAAAAAAACGTCCGGTAAATTAAAAAATATTATTTTTTTAAAAGCATCAACCACTTACCGGCCGCCTAAGCCGCCGCAAAATTATTCCGAAATTTATTGACGGCCAAGGCCGCCGGTAAATTGATAAAAATTAAAATAAAAAATAAAAAATAAAATGTAATAATGAAATAAAAAACAGAGGAGTTTGTATGTGGTCTTTCCATAATTAAGGCCCAAAAGCCATCTCTTTCGTAAAAAAAACGTGGAGGAGTACATCTGACTGTCAAAGGCCATCTCTTCCTAAAATATTCATTTTAACATTTCACTTTCTCTCTCTTTGCTCTCACCCTCTCAATCTCTGTGTTGGCGTTCATCATCTATGAAGAACATTCATCCCTTCCGGCGAACCAACGCCGTCAACCCTCCCAATTTTTTTGCTAAAATCCCCCTTTTATACACTTCTAAACACGGATCTGAGTTCAGAAACTTCAAAATCAAACAAAAAAAATCCAAACAACCGAAATCTTTTCTTTCGTTCTTTTCTTTTCTTTTGGAAATCTGTCATTTCTTTTCGTCCCTTTTTCTATTTTTTGTTTTTGTTGTTATTTTGGTTTGGTTTCTGTGATGTTATTTCTAGATCTGTTGTTATTTTGGTTTGGAGATCTGTTGTTATTTCTAGATCTGGTTTGTGTGATGTTGTTGTTTCGGTTGCTGAGGTTGTTGGTTGGTGTTTGTGTGTTTGGCTGGTGGTTTTTGTGATGTTGTGACCTTGGAATTGGATGTCATGCCATGAAAATGATTTACGTCTATCTAAATTCATCATGAATTGGAAAACTCCGTTTCTTGTTGTTTCAGTAAGTAATCCTAATGAACATAATTTTAAATAATCCTAATTTACGTCTAAGTAATCCTAATGAATTATATTAAATTAATAAACATAATTTTAAATAATTTTTTTTTTAAAAAAAAAATCTAATTTTCCGGCGGCCATGGCAGCCGGTATGTGGTGTCAGAAGAAGGCCTAATTTTGCGGCCGCCATGGCCGCCGGTAAGTGCTACCGGCGCCTATTTTCCCGGCCGATTATGGCCGCCGGTAAATCTGCCAGTTTTTTCATTTTCCGGCCGTTTTTCTTACTTTCCGGCAGTTTTTTGCGGCCGCTAATTGGGTGTTTTCTTGTAGTGAAACCCTTCTCCTGAAGAAAGGTTTGGTAGCTGAGCGACCGCTTCGTAGCTGAGCGACCATGCACTTTTCAGATTAATATAAATAGCTTTTGGAGAGAGAAAAGGATATTCATTCTGATAATTTTAGAAAGAAGAAAAACCAGAGAAACTAGAGGAGCATCCTATCATAGGAGGAAGGTGGATTCATTCAACTTGAGACATCAAGTGTTGATATTCTTCCTTTGTTCCTCCCTTCATCTTTGTAAGTTTGTCACCATGACAATGAGTGGCTAAACTTATTTATTGTTGGGATTAGATGTAACTACTCATGAATATGTGTTGATCTTGATCTTAATATATATGTTTTAGTTATTAATTCATATTTGTGTTATCCTTGCTTTTTATGTTTTACCTCAATGATTCAATAGATATAGACATATGTTAACTGAATCTTTAGAACTAGGATAATCACATATTAAAACTCTAAACTCTAGACATAGATTTAGGTTTTAATATTCACGTTAATATTGAATCTTAATGCTAGTGTGTTGATCGATAAGTCGAGAGATCGGATGTTAATCGATACAATTGATTTCGCGATGTACTCCGGATACGGAAACATTCGATGAGCAATATGTGAAAATATGAACTAATAGCTAAAGCATGTATATGTTGGTTGAATCAATACATAGGAATGATTAAGTGAATTCTAATCCTAACAATTTAATCTCTCTGTCAATTTATTCAATTTTGCTACTTTTATGTTTTTGCAAATTTTCATAAACAAAATATTAAAAACCCTTTACTTGAAATTATATCAATTGTTGAACGGCATCAATATCGCACCAGTCCCTGTGGAGACGATAAATTTATACTTACTTTTGTACTTCAACAAATTTATGCTATCGTAACATTTATTATTATTATTATTAATGGTGATTATACAATTAGAATTAAAATTAATATTTTGAATCAGAATAATTGATCCAAAGTCTTGAAAGTTGCTTATTAAAAGTAATTAATTCATCATTGATGTTTAATACGGAAAATATATTGCAAATATATAAATAACTTTAGTTATAAGTTGTAAAAATTTATATATTGTGCTTGCTTTAAAATTTTAAGAATACTAAATTTTTATCCGACTAATTTCAACCTGATTGAATTAAAACAAACTAATATTTTTAATTGGTTTGATTTAGTTCAAATTTCGTATGAAAAAATTACAAAAATTGAACTCACTATTTCGTAAGATGTGGTGTCTAACTCATCTGTATGTTGTTTTATGCTCAATATAAATTATCTTCGAGCTCCCCTTATGACCCATGGCGAGCCAGAAAAATTATAGAGCTTGGGCAAAATCCCAGTCTTAACAAAAAAATATCAGTTTTGCCATAAACTAATTCTTAAAAATACTATCAGTTTTTGACAAAAAATATTAATTTTGCTCTAAATTAATTCTTTAAAATCTCAATTTTTCCCTAAACTAACCCTTAAAAATACTAATTTTTTTTGCCAGAGTCCGGATAACTATCCAAACTTGTTGGGCCTTGACTCTGCACCCAACAGTACACCCCCTGAGTCAAGGTACTAGCTATGTCACTGCGTTTAACGCCCCATATAATATAAGTGGCCGACCCAAGAGAATACACAAATGCACTTCATAACATCTTGTGTTTTTTTCAATTAATATATTCTTTGACTTTTTCAAAAACAAATAAAATATTATAAAGTATCAATGGTTTTGTACTGTAAAATGAAATAAAGTATCAAAGAATATTATCAATATTTATCTCAAAATTATTATCCAAATGCTAATTATCAGAAGAAGCAGAAAGGAATATAAGTGCTAAATTTATGTTATGCTATTCATTTGTGTAGGGGCAATATTCAGACACTTCTAGAATGTCAACAAGTAATACAATTCTCTTCTACAATGCCCATCTATGGCTATTTTTTATTTATTATTATTATTATGTCTTTTATTACCAAAACACTTTGACAAATATCACTGTGCATAAATTGTAGGAATCGGTGTTTATAATCTTGGCTGCATGAGCCTTCTGTTTATAAGCACCTGCTAGTTGTTGTTTTTCTTTCCTAGTTGCAGCGGTTCTGCTTTGGTTGTTTTGTACTTTGTATTGGGTTCCTTTTGTTCCCTCTTGCCTGTAGTGTACGTCTTGTGCGCTATAGTGACGTTGAATAAAATTTTGCAGTTCAAAAAAAAAAAAACTATTTCTTGTTGCAACAAATTTATGTAAGTAATTTTATATTCTTTGCAAATTTCGTTCTTTACTTGATACACAATATTTTATCCCATTTTAAAATTATTTTTTTTCTCTCTTTTTACATTTCAGTTGTAGCTCAATGTGTTAAAGACATGGATTGTCCAACCAAAAATTGTCCACCTCCGGGTCGAATTAGGTGTCGGAAAAGTGTTTGCATATGTCATTTTAAGTGGCGCCGCAAATTATAAGTAATATTCACTCTGTTCATTTTTATTTGTCGTTTTAGATTTTTGCACATATGTCAATGTACAAATTTGATCACTAATATTTTTAATTATCTTTTATAAAACATTATGAAAATCTTATATTTTGAAAATACTTGTCAAGATAAATTGAACGACATCTTATATCCTAATATTTATTTTTATATATTAGTAGAAAATTACGATAAAAATAGATTATATGAATAGTGTGCACGATTCTCAAACGACAAATAAAAAAGAACGGAGGAGTATGATTTAAGAGAATACATAAATGCAAAATTGGCAAAGGATATTATGCATAAGCCCCCCTTATGCATGGTGCATAATTTCTCGCGCGCCCCCCAAAAGTTTCCACGCGCGCCCCCCATCCCCCCCCAATGCATCGCTATTCACACACCCCTTTCTGCTGATGACACACATTCTGTTTTTATTTTTAGCCTACTGGGCCTGAAAGCCCAGTTTCTTTTTTTTTTTGTTGGTTTTGTTTTTTCACTTACACCTTTTATGTTTGCACCCAAATTTTCCAGCGCACCCCCAGAGTTGCTTTGTGCACCCAGATTACTTTACGCACCCTCCATATTACTTTACGCACCCTCCATATTACTTTGCGCACCTCCACGAATTTTTACCATTATTACTTTGTTACAAAATCATTGGTTATTTATGCAATGTTATTTTGAAAATCATTATGTTATTTTGAAAATCATTTTATTGGAAACCATAAGAGAGCTACTGCTTCATTGATTATTTATGCAATGTTATTTTGAAATTCATTATGTTATTTTGAAAATCATTTTATTGTAAACCATAAGAGAGCTACTGTGGTTTCACATACAACACTAGTGAACCCATTAAACCACACTTATGGTTTCAGTTATAATATTTATGTTAAATTAAATATGAATATTTTATTGGAAACCATAAGAGAGCTACTTTGGTTTCACATACAACACTAGTGAAACCATTAAACCACTAAATATGGATATTTTATTAGAAACCATAAGAGGGCTACTTTGGTTTCAAGATGTTATACACTGAAACCATTAGTCTAGTTAAATGGTTTCATAGCGTTATACACTGAAACCATTATTCTAGTTAAATGGTTTCATTGCGTTATACATTGAAACCACTAGTTTTGTTATTTGGTTTCAAGATGTTATACATGAACCATTGATTATTATGTTGGGCTTTGAGGGGCTGTATGACGAAAATTAATTAAAAATGGATTCTTATAATATATACTTCAAAGGAACAAAAGTTATTATTTAATTGGAAATCGGGGGCGCGCTAGAAATTTGGGTGGGGGTGCGCTAGAAGTTTGGAGGAGGGAAAAAAATTGGGGGCGCGCTAGAAATTTGGGGAGGAAAAAAAATCGGGGGCTCACAAGAAAATCTAGGGAGAAAAAGGGAAAAAAAACAACTGGGGGGTGCGCTAAGCAAATGGGGGGCGCACAAGTAATGGGGTAGTATATGGGGGGCGCGCGAAGCAACTGGGGGGGTGCGCTAAGCAACTGTCTTTGGGCTTGTGCGCACAGCAACCGGTAAAGTGGGCTGGGTGGGGGGGTGTATAACGCAATAAGAGGGGTGCGAATAGCAGGTTTATGCACGCTGCATAAGAAATCCTTATGCAGGATAACCAGACCCTGCAAAATTAGAGTATTTCCTGAGTTGTTATGTAATTATTGTGGTGGCAATTAATAATTTGATATTTTTTATTTCAATAATTGATATGGTTTTTTGTTTTTTTATTGCGGAATTGGGTGGGATATATTTTTTATACGGAGAAACTTCAATTCTTATTTTCATTATAAATCATAGCTATATGACTCTATATATAGAGCTACATAAAAATAAATCATATCTTTAAACAAAAAATCCTATAAATTCTAAACATATCTTAAAAATTATAAACAAATCTTAAATCATAAATTCTAATAATCTCTATTTGAAATATAAATCTAAAATATATTTAAATATAAAATCTTCATAAACGAAATTTAGGAAGATTTCTCAACACTCATTGACTGAATATCTTTCTGTTGTATTGTATCCAATGTGATATTTGAGTGGAAAATTATATTCATATTTTTTTTGTTTCTCAATACTCCTCTTTGTGTTGTATATGTTGGGGAGTCCAGGGAAGCTCGAGAGAAACACCATGAAGGTGGAAAAACACAAGAAGGGGGGGTTGAATTGTGTTTTAAAAATTAAAACTTTTTACCAAATAAAACTAAGTTTGCAGCGGAAATAAACACAAGATAAAGAAGGGTGCTGAGAGAGAGAAAGAAAGACACGGAAATTTATACAGGTTCCTCTCACAAAACGAGAGTAAGTCCAGTCCCCTTGCACTTCCAAGGGCTTCTAACTAAATCTTATAAGATTACAAGATGCTCAAGCACAATAGCAAGTGACTTCTCTAATGCTCAAGTTACAACTAACAAGAGGCTTCTCAAATGCTCAAGTTACACTTAACAAGAGACTTCTCAAATGCTCAAGTTACAACTAACAAGAGACTTCTCAAACAAACTTAAGAATAAGAATGAATGTTTAAGGAACACTTGATATACTATCAGAGGTGTTTACAAAATACAACGCAAATTGCTTTAAGACTTGAATGACAGATAGAACAATAATGTCAGAATGCTTCAGAGCCTTAAACGCAGTAATGGAACAGTGGTCATTTCTTCCATTTGAGTCTTCTATTTATACTTGAAGGAAGATGATGACCGTTGTAGAGAGATAAGATGTCAGCTGGAATATGCTCGTACAATTGCTAGCTGTAGATTGCCTTCTTTAGCAAAGAAATCCAATTCCACTACCTTGCAATTCAAATTATCACTCATCCATTTCGAGTAATAATAGTACGATAGTACGATCCTCAAATGCGCTCCACTTATGGATAAGATTAACGTTGTACCAACGAATATTCCTTCCCGTGGATGTGACAGAGCCTTGAAGTAGATTGTTCTTTAAACATAGGTTCTGATTCTGTCAGTTCTTGAGTGACGTAAATTCCTTTTGCTTCAGATGCTGTTGTCGTAGCTTCTTAAGGTCTTCAGCTTCTGAACTCCTCAGAGTCTAGCTTTTGGTCCTCAGAAGCACTATCTTCAGCATGCAAATTTTAAGCTTCTGATGAACAGCGATACGCTTTCAGAGCTTCATAGCTTGACTTCTCTCTTGTTATTCATAGTGCTTCTGAATGAATTTTATCTTATAATTCTGCACACTAGAATAATCATTAGTAATACCAATTGCAATTTTAATACTTTGTTATCATCAAAACCACTTAAAATCTTGGAGGTTCATGTCAGATCCACTCTGTTCCAACAATCTCCCCCTTTTTGATGATGACAAACTAAAGCATTAAAATTCAATTGTTGTTGATTTAATTATTTATGCTGACTTCAGGTTTCAAAGGTTTGCAATCTCCCCCTGAGTCTGATAATCTATAGGGTTAGGTTTGTAAGCTCCCCCTAAGTCTTATCCATAACTAATTAAAACAGTTTAAGAGTTAATTTATTAATTTGAAATAAATTTTCATATTTGACTCTCAGAGGCAGAGGTTTGCAAGCTCTTCCTTCAGAGTCTGATAATATTCAGAGAAGGTTTGCAAGCTTCTCTCATTTTATCTACGAAAATGTATTTCAAATCTAAAATTTTCTCCCCTTTCAATAAGGTTCAGAATGAAACACATAACGATAGTTCAGAAGGGATAGAAATTGATATGAGTATAACAGTTTCAGTTCTTTAGCAGTTAAAAAAAAATCAATTATCATTAATTTTAACGCTGTTCTTACTCCCCCTTTTGTCATCAGTCAAAAAGCGCAGAAAACAAGACATTCAAGTCAAAAATTGGTTACAACTATATTCATTAAATGAACTATGTTGATTCCCAGGTAGACAAGAAAGCTTGAGAGCACTATAAAAAGAGATGATTCTTCTCATTTTATTCATACAGAATAATCAAAGAGCATCATAAGAAACACACAATGGAAAAGCAAGCTGCGAAGGATGCTTCAGGATCAAAAGAAGTGATCAAGAAGGAAGCAGAGCCCTGGCGCTGCGAAAGAAACAAGCATCTCTATGAAAGAAATAAGCGAGAGGTGGTTCTGACAGAGTCTGAGCTTGAAGAAATAGGCTCTGACCTGGAAGAGTTCTTATGGACATATGATGATGACAAACCTTACGAAGAGTATCAAGCTGAAGCTCAGCAAGCCCTGCGTGACCTACTTTCTTATGTGAGTGCAAAACGTAAGAAGGGTAAGCCAGAGGCTGCTGACGTTGATTCTAAGTAGGATCTCACTGTCATATGTAATAAAGAATTCTTCAAAAATATTAATAAAGAGTTCTTGCTATTAATTTCTTTCTTGTTGATTAAGCATGTTTCTTTTATATTCTCTTTTCAAACGTCAGAAAACCAGTTACCAGACACGCCTCATTCGGTATTGTTGCCCCGCTTATAAACAGGCTATAATACTAAGAAGCTATTTCATGAGTAAACAGGAATACTGATGTGGGGGAACCTTAGGTTTTCAAAATCCTATATAAGTTAAAAACAAGATGTTCTCCAACACCTTACACTAGGTTCAGAATCCACAAGAGTATCAGACATAAGAAGAGAATATATTTTTAATTTAAAAAAAAAAACAAAAGTAAAAAATAACAACACACATTCAGATACACAACCACACAAATAAGGATAATAAGAAGCTTAATTAACCATGAAGAAAATATCCAAACGAATTACATAAAACATGAATACAGACAAGTGCTCAAACATAATAGTTAAGGTTTGGGTTGTTGTTGAGTAAGCTTCAGAAGTAGCTCCATCATTGCATCTATCTTCTTATTAGTAGCTTCACCAGATTTGTTCATATCTTCTCTTATGTCCGCCCTAAACTCATCCATTTCATTTCTCAGTTCTTCTCTTAAGTCACTCTTGATCTCATCTAGAGCCAGTTGAATAGCTGAATGTATGGCAGATGGGGAAGAGCCTTGAACAAGTCTTGGTGGAGATCTGGGAGGAGATGAATCAACAATAGGCTTCTTACCCTTGTCAGAGTCTTCACTACTTAGGTTCTGATCAAGCATTACAAAGTCCTCTTCAGAAGCTTGATTCTCCTTGATCTTATTTGTCTCAACTTCAGCAATGTGAACAGCCATATCTACCATCAACTTAAGTGCCTCTTGATCAGCTAGTCTCTTATGTTCAATCTCAGCCATTCTAGCCTGATCAGCATCACTCATCAACCTGGCATAACTTGCCTCTTCTCCAACCACTCTCTCAGCAGCTTTCAGAACTTGCTCTGCTGCAGCAGCTATCCAAGCCTGCTCAGAAGATAAAACCATATTTTCATACGTAGCTTCTTCTCTAGCCAACCTTGCAGCTGCTTCACATGCATTCCTTGAGAGCTTCTTAAACTCAGCATCCAAGGTTGCTAAACGTTCAAGTTCTTTTTCATGGTTGTAGAATGTGAGGCGGGGAGCACTTGATCTTTCAGCTATATCAAACAAATCCCTCACAGCAGTCATTCCTCTTCCTTGAATCTTGGATTTCAAGTGATTACCCAGAATCCTTAAAGATTGGCTGAACAAGTATTCCATTTCTCTTATCTCAGCATCTACATCAGAAGGAAATACCAGAACCTCTTCATCTATTGTCTTAAATCTCTTGAGTCTAAGACTGATAGCAGAACCTAATTGCTCAATATTTGGTTCAGATGAGGAATTGAAGAATGGTTTGGTTGGGTCAAAAGGAATGGTTGGTTCAGGTTTCTTTCTTTTCAAGGGAATGATTTTGATTTTGCTTAGGTCAATGGGTGGTTTAGGTTCATCATCTATGTTGACTTGCTTCTTAAGATAGTCTTCAAGAATGGGTAAAGCAACGTCAATAGGTAGAATTAGTTCTTCTACAGTTAAAGGTTTGTAGGATGGACCATAGATGGGTTCAGATGGTGTTTGTGGTTCAGGTGTTGATTCAGGTGTGGAAGGTTCAGGTTGTGGTGTGGATGGTTCAGCAGTGGTATGTTCAGGTGTGGATCTGGGTGTAGCATTGTGATGTTCAGAATGAGTCATAACTTCATCCTGAACTGGTGTGAAAATGGGTGGATTTTCTTGTTCAATGTCAGCAAGGGAGGGAGGTGGTGTTTGAATTGGTGGTTCTTGAATGGGTGGATCTAGAGGTAGATCAGAAGAAGTATTTACAAAATGAAATTGGTTTGGTGAGTTTGTGTTAGAGTAGGTAAAGGCATCACCAGATAAGTGAGTGGAGAGGTGTTCAAGAATTGTAGGTGATTTTCTTGTTGTGTTGGTGGGTTGGTCAAGGATTGAAGTGTCAATGAAAATATTTTCCTCTTCTGGTGAGTTGTTTTTGGGTTTCTTGAGGGTCCTTTTCACTGGGAACGTTTTCTTGGATTTCTCCTTCTGAATTTTATTAAGTTTTTCAATCAACTCTGAAGAGTCAGTGTTTGTATCAGAAGAAGTCCCTTCAGATGAGGATGATGAGGATGCTGAGGGTTGTGGAGATGGTGGAATCATATTTATGGGCTTTGTAAAGTCTATAGGAGGTGATTGGTTAAGAGGTTGAGCATTAGACGCGCTATCAGTATTAGGCTTAGAGATATTACCTTTGGACGTGTCAGCAGCTTTCTTTTTGGAAACAACTGTCTTTTTCCTTTTTGGAGCTCTGACAGGTTGATCCTCTTCTGCATCTTCAGGCCTCTCATTCCGCTTCTTGGATCTTCTTTCCTTCTGAACAGCTTTTCTTTGAGCTATCTTAGTCACTTGCTCTTCAGTGACTTCTTCAATCTCTTCAGTGGCCAATCTTTCAGTACCACTATCTACTTGATCAGTAACAGCAGCAGCATCATCCTTATCTCCAGATTTTTCGTTGGAGCCTTCCTCAACAATTTCTTGTTCAATAGGTTGAGGTTTTCTCTTAGACTTTGTGATCTGCTTTGGGCCTTTGAAAATATCCCAGTTTGGTACACCAACTACCATGCTCCTGGGCACTCTTACTCCAGAATCTATTCTTACCAGCTCCAAGAAGTTCTTGATGACATCATCATTATCAAATTCTGATATGGTTGGAAAACCATCACACCAGAAGTACTTTTCATAAACTGCCTCCAGAGGGCTCTTGGCTGTCTTCAGCTCTTCTTTTGTCTTCAGCTTCATGTTTACCAGAACACTTGCATCATACTTAGCAGTATTAAAAAATCTAAGTTTCTCCTTGGTACTGACAATCTGAATAAGCTTTGTTTGACGAATGATTTCTGAAATTAACCTTGGATGATGGATTATGGAAGGTGATTTGGTTCTGCTCTTGGATATTGTAAAACATAAATGATCAAACAAAAGTTTTGCCAGATTTATCTTCACTTTCTTGTACATAAACCAGATGAAGTGCCTGTGTGGTATAGAGATAGTATCATATCCTCCTTCTCTAGTAATGATGGAGGAAAGAAATACTTTGAAAGCAAAGCTGAAGTTTTCCCTCATGAATTTTGCTTTGCCAAAATCATTGTTTGCACTACCAGGAAGAAATAAATCCTTCTTAATAGATTCTATGTGCTTACTCTTTTCACCATACTCATCCACGTTCTCTCCTTCGTTGTCCAGACCCAAAATCTTTGCTATATGTTCTTGAGTAATAAGAACATTGATTCCCATGATGTTTGACCTAATTTCTTTTCCTTTATAAGGTCTTAAACCAAGTTGACTCCTTGTTTTTCCTTTCAGAGAACTATCCTTCTGTACCATCTTCCTAACTTCTTCATCAGCACTGAATTTGTCAAAGATGGTTGCTTTTTGCCAGAAGTACTTGACAATATCATAGTAAACAAACCCATTCAGCATCTCAAAATAGTTCTTCCATTGTTGATCGTAGAATAAACTTTGAATGTCAATCCCGTTTACTTTGAAACTCTCAAAATCAACAAATTTTTCCGTAACGAACTCAAACGATTCCGGACCAGCATCGGTTACATTATCTTTGAAGACGAGTCTTGCTTGAGACGAAAGATCAATTACTGGTGGTAAGACGGGGTTGAAGGGACGTTGAACAATTTCGTTTGAAGGTCGAGCAGCCATGATTACAGAAGATTAAGAAACAGAGAGATTTGGGAAAATCTGAGGGTTTGGTTTAGGGTTTGTGTAGGAAGTGATTATGTGAAAAAGTTGTGCTTTGTGAGTGAAGTGACAATTTATATCAAATAGAATAAACACTCAGAAAATAAGCACAAAGGAGGGAGCGCGAACAGTTTAAAATTAATTTTAAATTGTATAACTGCATTTTCATCATTAATTGTTCTCTACCCATCAGGATCTAGACACGTGTTGGAGAGACTTTAATCACAGCTGACGCGTGTACAGACAACTGTTGTACACTAACTAGTACTAAACGTTTCGTTTCCGTCTAGTTTAGAGCCAAACTCATTAATATCTTACACCTCATCAGAACCTGTTATCCTTCAGAGCCCATATTATTCAGAGCTTCCCAAAAGAGACTCTGAATTAATGGAGGCTCTGAAAGAGCTTCAGATCCTAATTTTATTTTGCATCTCAGAGCTAGTTTTCTTCAGAGATAAAATGCATGTTCAAATTCTTTTTAATAAAATCAAAGCGTTCAATAGCCAAAGGTTTGGTAAATATATCAGCCCATTGATGATCCGTATCAATGAATTGAATATTAATTGTACCTTTTTGAACATGATCTCTTATAAAATGATGCTTAATTTCAATATGCTTAGCTCTGGAATGCAAAATTGGATTCTTAGATAAATGAATAGCAGCAGTATTATCACAATATAGTGGAATACTACTTTCAGCTATGTTATAGTCCTCTAACTGATATTTCATCCAGAGAAGCTGTGTGCAACATTTAGCAGCTGAGATATATTCTGCTTCTGCTGTAGACAAAGCAATAGTTGTTTGTCTTTTGCTGACCCAAGATATGAGATTTTCACCAATAAATTGGCAATTTCCACTAGTGGATTTTCTCTCTATCTTGTCTCCAGCATAGTCAGCATCACAGAATCCAACTAGCTTACTATTTAGGGATTTTTTATAAAGAAGTCCTAGATTAGTAGTTCCTTTCAGATATCTAAAGATCCTCTTAACAGCAGTTAAGTGAGGTTCTCTAGGATCTGACTGGAATCTTGCACACAAGCATACACTATATAAAATATCAGGTCTAGAAGCTGTTAGATAGAGTAAGGAACCAATCATACCTCTATACAGCTTCTGATCTACTTTGCTTCCAATTTCTTCCTTGCTTAAGCTGCTTGTAGGATGCATGGGTGTTGACATTATCTTACAATCTTCAAGATTAAACTTCTTCAGAAGCTCTTTTGTATATTTGCTCTGATGAATGTAAGTGCCATCTTTTCCTTGGTTGATTTGGATTCCGAGAAAGAATTTTAGCTCACCCATCATACTCATTTCAAATTCATCCTGCATAAGCTTGGAGAAATTCTTGCAAAGAGAAGCATTAGTTGAACCAAAAATTATATCATCCACATATATTTGAATAATTAAGATGTCTTTCTTAGTTGTCTTTCTGAATAATGTATTGTCAATCTGCCCTTTTTGAAAACCATTTTCTAAAAGAAAATTACTCAGTCTTTCATACCAAGCTCTTGGAGCTTGTTTAAGACCATTGAGTGATTTCTTAAGTTTATAAACATAATCAGGGTTTTTCAAATCCTCAAAACCTGGAGGTTGTTTGACATATACTTCTTCAGAAATGACACCATTTAGAAAGGCACTCTTAACATCCATTTGGTATAAGGTTATTCCATTATTAACTGCATATGATAACAATAACCTGATTGCTTCCAGTCTTGCCACTGGAGCAAATGTTTCAGTGAAGTCAATGCCTTCTTGCTGACTGTATCCTTGTGCTACTAGTCTAGCTTTGTTTCTTACCACTTCACATTGTTCATTCAGTTTGTTCCTAAATACCCACTTGGTTCCAATGATGTTCTTGTGTGTTGGTCTTGGTACTAAATCCCACACATCATTTCTTTGAAACTGATTGAGCTCATCTTGCATTGCTACAATCCATCCATCATCAGAAAGAGCTTCATCAACATTCTTAGGTTCTATCATAGATATGAGTCCTAGAAGTGAATCAAGTTGTTGATAATCTGATCTTGTTTTTCTTGGACTCTCTTTGTTTCCAAGAATAAGATCTTCTGGATGTGATGATCTGTATTTGAATTTTCTCTTTGGAGCTTCATTAGTTTCAGCACTTGTTTGGGTATCATCTTCTGAGATATCATCATGTCCTTCAGATGCTTCTATTGGGGATGCTTCTTCAGAGACTTCTTCCAATACAGCTTCTGAAGTTTCATTTGCATCTGATGCTTTCTCAGGTTCTGGATTGTTATATGTATATGGAACACCTGCATAGCTATTATCTTGCTCTGACATTTTACTGTGAGGCTCTTTGTCATCAAATCTAACATGTATAGATTCTTCCACTGTGTTAGTTTCAGAATTATACACTCTGTATGCCTTTGAGCGTTCAGAGTAACCTATAAAGATTCCCTTACAAGCTTTGGCATCAAATTTTCTTTTGTAGGCCTTATTGTTCAGAATGTAACAGGTACATCCAAACTGATGAAAATAAGAGATGTTGGGCTTTCTTCCTTTAAAGAGTTCATATGTTGTTTTATTCAATATAGGTCTGATATAGATCCTATTTTGAATATAACAAGCTGTGTTCACAGCTTCTGCCCAGAAGTGCTTAGCAAGTTTAGTCTCATGCATCATGGTTCTTGCCATCTCTTGTAAAGACCTGTTCTTTCTCTCTACAACACCATTTTGCTGTGGTGTTCTAGGAGCTGAGAACTCATGGACAATTCCATGGTCTTCACAAAAGGTTGCAAAGGGTTCATTTTCAAACTCACCCCCATGATCACTTCTGATCTTTAAGATTTTGAGACTCTTCTCACTTTGTACTTGTGTGCAGAAGATGGTAAACACATCATATGCATCATCTTTCACTCTAAGAAATTTGACCCAAGTCCATCTGCTGTAATCATCAACAATAACGAGTCCATATTTCTTTCCATTGATTGAGGCTGTACTTACAGGACCAAATAAATCAATGTGAAGCAATTCAAGAGGTCTTGAGGTAGAGACAATGTTTTTAGGTTTAAAAGAGGTTTTTGAAATCTTTCCAATCTAACACGGACCACACAGAGCATCTGAATGATAGTTAAGATTGGGTAGTCCTTTGACCAAGCTTAGTTTGCTGAGCTTAGAGATTAATCTCCAGTTAGCATGACCTAAGTATTGGTGCTAGACCCATTTCTCATCATTCAAAGATAGAAGACAAACTATCTTTTGCTCTGAGAGTTCTGACAGATTAATTTCATAAACATTGCCTTTCCTTAAGCCTCTGAACACTACAGACTCATCAGACTCTCTGATTACAGTACATGCATCTTTATTAAGCTTAACAACAAATCCACTATCACAAAATTAGCTAATGCTTAGTAGATTATGTTTGAGGCCATCAACTAACCAAACATCTTTAATAGAGAGAGAAGAGTTACCAACTGTACCCGTACCAGTGATCTTCCCTTTTTGGTTTCCTCCAAATCCCACAGTTCCTCCCTCTTTCAGAGTCAGGGTTTGGAACATATGCTTGTCTCCTGTCATATGACGCGAGCAGCCACTGTCCAGGTACCAAGAATGCTGCTCTGGCCTTCTTTGAGTGCAGATCTGCTGCAAAGACAATCTCAGACTTTGGTACCCATACCTTTATGGGTCCTTTAGAGTTAGTCCTCATTGCCTTGGATTGTTTTTGTTTATAAGGCCTATCAGGAGCTCTAGAGTTATTTGAGCATTTTGAAAAAATTTTAGGCTTTGTATAACTCTTGGGCTTAGCTTTAGAATATACCAGAGTTTTATTTATTTTGACATTGGTCTGAGGTTTGGAGATCTTAGGCTCTGAATGTTTCAGAGTCTGAGACTTCTTGGCCTCTGACACAATTATTTTTTCAGGTTCTAGTATAGTTATTGCTTCTGATTGGCTTTTAACAAATACAGCCTTAGGTTTTGAATTATCACTTTTAGAGGGTTTAGAAAATAATGGATTATCTTTAAAACGAGAAAATCCAAGATCTTCACCTCTGTTTCTACTAACATGGTATATTAAGGAAGCTATCTTACTTCTCTTCATGCCATTGATAAGAAATTCTTGCAGAGCAAATTCATGCTCTAGAGGAACCTTATCATCATAAACATAATGAGTTTCCATAAATGAGTTTCTACTTCTTAGAGACTCATTTTCTTCAACTATTATGTTCATTTTCTCAGTTAGGTTATTGTAAGCCTTTTTCAAGACCTTACATTCACCTGCCTTTTTAGTGAGCATTTTAAGGCATCTTTAAGAGAATCTACTAATTCAGTTCTAGATAGTTTAGCAATTACCTCTTCCTCATCTTCAGAGTCTGAACCTGCTTCAGAGTCTTCTCTGTCAGAGGTAGTTGCCATCAGTGCTAGATTTGCTTCCTCATCACCATCTGAGTCTGAGTCTTTGTCAAGATCTTCCCATGTTGCCAGAAAGCTCTTCTTGACTTTACTCTTATATCTTTCCTTGCTAGAGCTTTGCTTTGATGATCTACCTTTGTTTTCTGGACAATCAGCAATGAAATGACCAGGCTTGTTGCATTTGAAACACTTGCTTTGATCTTCCTTCTTGTCTTTAGTAGCACTAAGTCTCTTGGAAGATCCTCCAAACTTGCCTGCATATTTCTTGCTTCGTTTTGCCCATTGTGAAACCTTAGCAGCCATCAGTACCATCTCTTCTTCATCATCAGATCCAACTTCTTGACCCTCTTCAGAAGCCTCATCTTCAGATTCTATAATCTTAGCTTTCAGAGCCTTTGATGAGCTCTTAGAGCTTAAGGCTATCCCTTTCATCTTTTTGGTTGATTCATCAGTAATTAGTTCCATCTCATGACTCTTTAATGAACTAATTAAGCTTTCAAGGGATACAGTATCCAAATCCTTAGACTCTTGAAAAGCAGTCACCTTAGGTCTCCATTTTGGTGGTAGGCTTCTGAGTACTTTTCTCACATGATCAGCTTCCGTATAACTTTTGTTTAATACTTGAAGTCCAGAGACTAGAATTTGAAACCGTGAAAACATAGTTTCAATGTCCTCTCCATCCTTCATTTTAAACAACTCATACTGATGCACCAACAAGTTAGTCTTTGCCTCCTTAACCTGTTTGTTGCCCTCATACTTGGATTTTAAGGAATCCCAAATAGACTTTGCAGTTCTTTTATCTCCAATTTTAAGGTACTCATCATGTGAGATGGCATTAGTCATCATTCCTTTTACAGAGTGATGCTTCTTGTACTCTAGCTTTTGAGTAGGTGTAAAAGATTTCCTGTTCTGAGAACTGACTACTCCTTCTAAGTCCATGTTTTCGAAGTTAACTCCATCTTCTACCATATCCCATAAATCACAATCAATACTCATGATATAGCTATACATATTGGTTTTCCAGAAGGGGTAGCTAGTCTCGGTTCCGTTGAAGAAAGGAACCTTATCAGATGACCTTCTTTGTCGAGAGTTTGAGTCATAGTCGAAAGGAACTTCATTGAGGTTCTTCTTAGCAGACATGTTTTTCCTCCTGGACCTTTACTGTTTCACTGTAAGGTGAGTTAGGCAACAGACCTAGCTCCTGATACCAATTGAAGGTGGAAAAACACAAGAAGGGGGGGTTGAATTGTGTTTTAAAAATTAAAACTTTTTACCAAATAAAACTAAGTTTGCAGCGGAAATAAACACAAGATAAAGAAGGGTGCTGAGAGAGAGAAAGAAAGACACAGAAATTTATACTGGTTCCTCTCACAAAACGAGAGTACGTCCAGTCCCCTTGCACTTCCAAGGGCTTCTAACTAAATCTTATAAGATTACAAGATGCTCAAGCACAATAGCAAGAGACTTCTCTAATGCTCAAGTTACAACTAACAAGAGGCTTCTCAAATGCTCAAGTTACACTTAACAAGAGACTTCTCAAATGCTCAAGTTACAACTAACAAGAGACTTCTCAAACAAACTTAAGAATAAGAATGAATGTTTAAGGAACACTTGATATACTATCAAAGGTGTTTACAAAATACAACGCAAATTGCTTTAAGACTTGAATGACAGATAGAACAATAATGTCAGAATGCTTCAGAGCCTTAAACGCAGTAATGGAACAGTGGTCATTTCTTCCATTTGAGTCTTCTATTTATACTTGAAGGAAGATGATGACCGTTGTAGAGAGATAAGATGCCAGCTGGAATATGCTCGTACAATTGCTAGCTGTAGATTGCCTTCTTTAGCAAAGAAATTCAATTCCACTACCTTGCAATTCAAATTATCACTCATCCATTTCGAGTAATAATAGTACGATAGTACGATCCTCAAATGCGCTCCAGTTATGGATAAGATTAACGTTGTACCAACGAATATTCCTTCCTGTGGATGTGCTTCTTAAGGTCTTCAGCTTCTGAACTCCTCAAAGTCTAGCTTTTGGTCCTCAGAAGCACTATCTTCAGCGTGCAAATTTTAAGCTTCTGATGAACAGCGATACGCTTTCAGAGCTTCATAGCTTGGCTTCTCTCTTGTTATTCATAGTGCTTCTGAATGAATTTTATCTTATAATTCTGCACACTAGAATAATCATTAGTAATACCAATTGCAATTTTAATACTTTGTTATCATCAAAACCACTTAAAATCTTGGAGGTTCATGTCAGACCCACTTTGTTCCAACACACCATGGGCCAATGCTCCAGGACCACAAGAGACTTTGACACCACATATCCACCCAAAATCTTAAGGTGTTAGGTTAGTGGATCATCTCTTTTATAAATCCAAAATTCTTCCTATACATAATCGATGTGGGACTTAATTACTCAACACTTGAAACCCAACAGTATCCAATATGAGATTTGTGTTGATTTTTGTTGTTGTTCCACATCCTTCACAAATGAGTATGAATTTTTTTTTATAGTAGATTGTCAGTCATGGAGGTTGTTATCCTTATATCTTCATGTAACACATAAAGATATACTCTTGTGGTTATGTAACAGTAAATTGTTAGTCATGGAGGTTGTTATTCTTCATACATCTTCGTACAATTAATACATAAACATATTATATGTAACACATAAAAATATACTAGCTCTTGTGGTTATGGTTATGGTTATTGGTTATCTACACATTCATGACAAAAATATATTATGAGTTATGATTATAGTTATTGGTTATCTACATATTCATTACAAAGATATCTCCAACTTTATAAGATTATGAGTTATTGACTACATCTTTATAAGATACATGAATATATTCCAATTCCATCATGATCACTAATTCTAAACTCTAGCTCTTAAGTATATCTCCAACTCCACTGCAGATCCTACTTTCTTTCTGTTCATATAAGGAGCCTTACATTAAGCTATTGTCAATAAGTGACCAACCAAACTTTTCAAGTCAAGTTATATATAAAGATACTTATATGGTTTCTAGACAAGGGTCTAGAAACCATATACACACTATTAGCAGGTAACATTATTATTTTAAAGTTACTTCAACATCAATCCAAGCTTTGTACAAGCTTCTCATCACTTCATCAACAGTCAACACCTCAATGTTTAAATCAATAACAACACAAGATGAATATGTATGAAATGAGTTAAACATGCAATAAATTTGAATGTAAACTTCGGAGGCAAAATTAATTTTACCTCGAAGAAACCAAACTAGTCAAATTGATTCTATACGTCTAATATCAATTCTAGCTCTCCAAGAATTGTGCTTTGGATTGGCCAATGTTTCTTAAGTCCAATAGCGCTCTCTGTTATCCTTACTAAGGTGTATCACACTCATGGTGCACCATCTAAATTTTGGGACTTTGCCCCTCTTTTGTATCCAATTTGTTTTTGGATCAAAATAGAAAATAAACAACCCAGAAAACAATAAACAATTAGAAATTTTTGTTTGTCACAATAATTTCATCGAGAAAGAGTAATGCAAACTATCTTGAGCTTTTACTGACTTAAGCGTTAAAGTGTCAACATCTTGCAGGTACATTTGTCCATTGCATTGAACTCAGCATCACTAGATCCACTAAAGGAACCATCTAACTAGTTTTTCCGATTTCATACACACTTATCTTAAGTTGTTACTAACTTAAGCGTTGAAGTGACAACATTCTTCTAGTACATTTTTCCATTACATTATGCTCGGCATCACCAGATCTACTAGAGAATCCATCTAGCTAGTTTTTATGTTTAGAGCAATTTGAAACCAAACAAATTCCAAAAAAAGAAAATTAAAACCAAATATACATTTACTTAAAGGTTAAGAAGGGGCATATTAAATCATTGTTTTACTCAAGAGACATTTAATAATTTTTAAAATTTTAGATAGTCTTTTTACAACTTTATAAATGCTAAAACTTACTTAATTGATGTAAAGAGAACATGGACTCTATAAATTAAAATTATATTTGATAGATGTAAAGAATAGAAAATATGGTTAAAATTGTAAAGTCTGTTTTTTTAATGATGATCCTTCTTTCACTATTTCTTGTTGTAATAAGGCTTCGTTTGACTCAACTTTTTTAGTTTTTTATTCTCTTAAGAATAAGAAGTTGGGCCAAACACATTTTTAATAAAGCTCTTAGCCAAAAAAAAAAACAATTTTTTTTCAAAGTGCAAAATTGAATAAAAAGAGCTTTTAAGAGAAGAGGTTGAAACTTACTTTTGCGAAAAAATTTGGAACTTTTTTTGTTTGTTATTATCTTTAGTAAATTTAGTTTAATCTAGTCTTTTATCATCTTTTTTTTAAGTTTGTTATTAATCTTTAGTTTGCTATTATCTTTGTTTTTTTTAAGTTAGTTATTAATCTAGTTTAATTAAGATTGATATATTTTTAATTTTTTTTAAAGAAATATTTTACCAAATAACTTTTAGCTTAAAAATAACTTTGAAGCTAAAAAAAACAATAATTACTACTCCCTCCGTTCCTTTTTAAGTGTCCAAAAATGTCGAATTTAGCGTTTCTATTTAACTGTCCATTTTGTGTTTTAAGGATATGATTTGTCAATTATACCCTTGGTCAATTATTCATATCTTTTTCAATAAAACTAATTAGTGCTATATATTTGGAAAACTAAATCTTTTTATTTTTTTTGGTACATAACATATTAAATTGTGTTTTTTTTTGTGTGCATAATATATTAAATATATTGGAAAGAGAAAGTGTTTGCAAAAAAATAGGATTTTGTTGGTGAATTAGAATTAGGGTATAATAGGAAAATAAGGTGCAAAAATAAATTTTCTTAATTTGTTGTTACTATTCAAAACGGACACTTAAAAAGGAACGGAGGGAGTAAATAACTTTAATTTTTTTTTTTCCTGAAAGCTCTTATTTACTTCATACACAATATTTTATCCTAGTTTAGTCACATTTATTTTGTTTCTATTTATCCACAGCGAATTTTCCATGTGTTACACATATGGATTGTCCATGCCACGCATGTCCACCTCCTAGTCGAATTACGTGTCGTAAAAGTGTTTGTATATGTTGTATTTGGCGTCGTAGGTTATAAGTGGCAGATCCAAGAGAATACACAAATATACTACTATAAGATTCCATGAGTTGTTATGTAATTATTGTGGTGACACCCAATAATTTAATTTTCTTTTAGCTTTTAAAATTTGACGGAACTCAATGGTTTTGTACTTTAATTAAGATGATACAATTAAAATGAAATAAAGCATTAAATAATATTATAAATATTTATCTTGATGATAATAATCCAAGTGCTAATTATTAGAAGAATCAGAAAGCATTGTCTAGATATAGCTTAAGTGTGAAATAATTATCAAAGTGCAAATTCTATTTGAGCACTGAATATCTAGCAAAATGGTATTTACTTGTCTACATGTGAAAAAATACACAACACCCACACTATAAGTGTATATAGTATTTAGTTAAAAGAATGTGGATCTAAATTTTGTGGCTTTGCCCCTCTTTTATAACAAATTTTTTTTTGGTTCTAAATTGAAAGTAAACAAACAAGAAAACAATAAACAATTAGAAATCTGTGTTTGTCACAATATCTATTTTATTGATTTTCAGAATTAACTACAAATATTATTTGCAACTAAAACTAGTAATTGTAACATTAAAGTTAACAGATCACAACATATCGAAAAGAAGTAGAGCTAAGTGTTGCCAAAAGGATTAAATGTAATACTACTAGTGAACAATATATTAATGTTATATCATTCAGAGCATTTTGCACAACTAAAACAATATTGAAATCATATACTCAAATGCTCCATTGTTATTGTTATCTTATCTTATGTATAAAACAAATAGCATAACTGATGAGAATGTAGCAACAAGTACATGAATGAACATAAATTTGAACAAGTATATCGCTAGAAAATAACTTACTTTCAACTAGTTGAAACCAAGCTTTCAACATAATTGCTTATAGATAACCAACATATATTTTCGTTAACTCTAGTTTTCACTACCGTATTATTTCTCCAATTATAGAGAATTGCTCGATCTTGTTGTTTGTCTGCGAATACCAGTATATCACCATTCTCATAAAGATTGATACACGAGAGACCACGTGTAATTTCCATATGAAGATTGAGATTGTTAAATTTAAGGAATTGAGTCCAAGACTTTTCGTCTCCAAATTTTGTCATCTTCCATATAACAAAATCAGTTTGCTTGACATCATGATAAAAACAAAGGGAATCCATCAACACACAAACACCTGCTAGTGGATGTAGATCCGCCTGAAAACCTGGAGGGGGTAGTAATTGTGTGTGTCTCTGTACCTAGATCAAGCGAAATAATCACATATCGAAAAACAAAAACACCATTCTCAATAATGTTAGCCAACCAATTAACAGTGCAATTCAAATGTACACCGCCAAAATTCCCGGTATCAGGAAAGCACAACATACAAAGCGCAGCAGGAAAACTTTGAATATTTCTCCAAACATTATTTCCAAAACTAAGAACTTGCACCACCGTTTTGGTTGTCGTGTAACCACGCGTACGTAACTCCACAACTTTATAAGTATCGGTTGAATTATCATAACCAAACGAAAACTTACAATATTGCAATTTATACATCTCATCCCAAAAATTCAAATATCCTAATTTATCAGATATTGTCCTGGTGGCGGGGTTCCATAAACGGAGCCACAGCACCTCCATATCAACATCGTAAATAGAATAACCAAGCAAGCAGACCAATCCATTGCAGGAACCAACAACTTCATGACAGTCCTTGTCAATCAAACTATAGTAAGAATCGTTGGGAAGATTGATCGAACAGTTTTCCATTAAATCATTAACGGAGAATGGTACAAAACTGTAATCATTACTCTGTTTGGAGACAAGATATGAGTGTGAGTTTTGTGAAGATCGATTAAGGTGCCTTTTAACGAATTTAGAATCAGAGATAAAAGTGTTCCATGATTTACTATACTTAATAAAAAAAATGACTTGAGGTGTGTGGAGAACGAATGACGATAATAAAGAATTGAATTTGATTTTTTTTTATTAAATATCATTTGTAATTTTTTTAAGACGTTAATACTATTTTTTATTAGGCAACAATTTTTTAAGTAACCTTTCAAAACCGTGCCTATAAACTATAAAGAGAAATAGGCAGAAGCTTTGTCTTGAAGCAACGGGTTTTGACCGCTGTCTAAACATTAAAATGTTATACAGTACTGTGTAAAGAACTCTTGCAAGTCAAAGTTGAAACTCAAAGGACCAAAATATTGATAAGAGAGATAAGTTCATTAAGTTCATACCTATACCACAGCATCTTCAATGACTGAATACATCATAATCCATTAAAAATGATATTCCAATCTTAAAGTTACTTAGCAGGTAACATTATTATTTTAAATACTTCAACATAAATCCAAGTTTTGTACAGTTTCTCACTTCATCAACAGTTAACAGTACTCTGAAACTTATTTAACTGGTATAATGAAGATAGCAAGATTTAATGATAGTAGACCAAATTTATCCAAATCAATTATAGTTATATAATTTTAACAATTAACACATTCAAGTCCTTATTCCCACATTAACAATTCAAACACACCAAGTTAGTTATCAAATATCTATTTTAGCACCGAATATCGAGACAAGCTCTGGGACGGTCGCAATTAAGATACACATATCGAAATCAAAATTGACAGATATTATTATTAACAAAGTGTTTATGATAGAAATTGACAACATATCGAAAAGAAGTAGAGCTAAGTGTTGCAAAAAGGTTTAAATGTAATACTAAAACAATATTGATATCATATACTCAAATCGTCCTGCAAGACATGTACACAAATCAATCAAAGAGTTTGAGATTTTCACTTCCTTTACGCAAACATTGTAAGACAACAGAGTAATTAAAGGAATAAGTCGCTAGAGATTTTCCAAAAAGATGATAGAAAACAAATAGCATAACTGATGAGAATGTAGCAAACAAGTACATGAATTAACATAAATTCAAACAAGTATATCACTAGAAAATAACTTACTTTCAACGGGTTGAAACCAAGCTTTCAACATAATTGTTTATAGATGACCAAAATATACTTTCGTTATCTCTAGTTTTCAGTTTCACTACCGTACTATTTCTCCAATTATAGAGAATTGCTTGATCTGGATGGTATTGGTCGTCTATGAATACCAGTATATCACCATTCTCATAAAGATTGATACACGAGAGACCACGTGTAATTTTCATCTGAAGATTGTGATTGCTAATTTTAAGGAATTGAGTCCAAGACTTTTCATCTCGAAATTTTGTCATCTTCCATATAACAATATCAGTTCGCTTGATATCATGATAAAAACAAAGGGAATCCATCAACACACAAACACCTACCATGCATAGATGCCCCTGAGAACCTGGAGGGGGCAATAATCGTGTGTGTGTCTCTGTACCTAGATCAAGCGAAATAATCACAAATTGAACAGCAAGATTACCCTTCTTAAAAATGGCCAACCAATTAACAGTGCAATTCAAATGTACACCGGAATAATCCTGGGTATCAGGAAAGCACAACATAGCAAGCATGGCAGGAAAACTTTGAATATTTCTCAAGCATTATTTCCGAAACTAAGAACTTGCACCTCCGTTGTGGGTGTTATGTCATCACCACCCATATGTAACGCCACAACTTTATAAGCGTCAGTTGAATTATCATAACCAAACGCAAACTTCCAAAATTGCAATTGATACATGTCATCACGAAAATATATATACCCTAATTTATCAGATATTGTCCTGGTGGCGGGGTTGCATAAACGGAGCCACATCTCCTGTTGCCCATCATCGTCTCTGGTAAGAGAATAACCAAGCAAGCATACCAATCCATTGCATGAACCAACAACTTTACGACATTCCTTGTCGATCAAACTATAGTAAGAATCATCGGGAAGGTTGATCGAACAGTTTTCCATTAAATCATTAACGGAGAAGGGTACGAAACTGTAATCATTACTCTGTTTGGAGACAAGATATGAGTGTGAGCAGGGGCGATTTTACCGCCCAGCAAGCCTGGGCACGTGCCCGGGCTCGGCCACCCATTTTTTTTTTTTTAGGGTTCTTACTTTAATCCAAAAATTTGAATGTTTGAGTAAGAATTAATAAAATTTAAATGTATATTCATAATCTTCATGAAATTCTGAGTAAAATGGTATATTTACTTGTTCAATTTGGTGCAAGAATGAAAAATCCGATTTTTGATTTTGGTTTGGAGGTTGAAGAAGATGAACAGTAAATTAAATCGTTGTTTTAATATATATTAATGAAGCACTAATTTTTCACAAGCATGTGCACTGGTCTGTTGGTTGGGTGATGTGTTGGTCACACAGGGGACTGTGTTCAACTCCTAGCTGCTCCTTTTTTTCAAGAATCCTTTTGTTTATTTTGGTTTTATTTTCTTTTATTGGATTATGCTTGTGACACAGGGGACCTCTTTTTATTTTCTTTTATTTTGGTTTTTTCAAGAATCCTTTATATAATACCCTTTATTTCCTTTAAGTTAATTTTATGTTCTTTTCTTTATTAATTACTTTTATTATAATTTCAGTATATAAAAAATATATATTATTAGTTAAAAATGGTCTGATCCGGTTGAACTTCGATCCGAAAACTTTAAATCAATAAATACTTATGCATTTGTGGTTAAAATTATGCCCAGGCTTAATATTATTCATGGAGTCGCCACTGAGTGTGAGTTTCGTGAAGATTGATTAAGGTGCATTTTAACAAATTTAGGATCAGATATAATAGTGTTCCATGACTTACTCACGCACTTCATCTTCATCAAAGGTTTCACAGTAAGCCAGGATATTATTTCGACGATAAGATCGTCGGGTAGGATTGCAGAAGGCGAACGGCAACGCTGTGACATTGGTAATTCGGTGTTCATAACAACGGCGCTGATACGAATGAAATCCTAACACCGGTGTTGTTGTTGGAGAATAAAATTTATATTGCGACTGCAGAAAGGCCACCAGAGACTTGAACTTGGGTTGGAGTTGGACTGGATCCTAAGAGGAGAGCTACTAGCGGCTGCAGTTTGAATGTGTGAAATTTTAGTTCATCTTTGACCGAAGATTTGGTTTTGTTGGATGTTAGTTTGTACTACTGTACGGATCAATGGGTTGATGGGTTCAGTTTAATTAAGGTAGCACTTAGCAGTAGCACATTTTTGTTTGATTTGACTTATTTTTGAATTTATCAAATAGTTTTTACAAATAAATAATTATTTAATTTATAATTTTTTTTGGACAAAAAATAACTAACACTAATAGTTCTTCTCCTCTTTTTTCCTCTTTTACAACCCTAGCCGTCACATTTTTTTCTTCTTACTCTATTGAAGAGGATTGATTTTAGGTCAGTTTTGTTCTAAAATCATCCCTCTAAATTGTTTTTCTTTCTCGTTATCTATTATCTATTACTATATATAAAAATGATACAAATTTTTGGGATGGCTTTTTCATTATACCTATTTTACCATTAAAAAAAAACTAAAAAAAAAAACACTAAATATTTGTATATGTTGAAAAATAACTTCCATGTAAAAATAGATTTTCAATTTCTTTTAGTAAATAATTATTTTTTTCCTTTTAATAACTAAGCACAACTTTCACATAAAAGTATGTTTTCAGTTTCTTTATAGTAAAAAAATATATATATATATTTTTTTTTTCTTCTTAATAACTAGCCACAACAAAAAATAATGTTAAGTCCAATAAAAAAAGAGATTAAGTAGTTATTTATATTTGCACAATAGAGAATTTCGATCACAGCAAATAAAAAAAATAGAATATTGATCACACAAACGGCCAAGGAACGGCGGCTAGTAATAAATAAGTGTGATTTTCATATATTTGTTTGTTTTGATTTCCCGTCTTCGTACGGTGTATTTGATTGTCTTGTCTTTGTGCGGTGTATTTGTTTTCCCGTCTTTGTGCGGTGTTCATTTGTTTCAGGTTGAAGCAGTAGATCTGATCTAGTGCAGATCCAATCAATGTCGACTTTGATGTCATCAACACTACAGATTCGGAGACATGGATATTCCTGACACTTCAATATAGTCATATTTGAAGGCATATGTAATTTGTCGTTTTATGCTATTAACATGGATGTTGTGAGTTTGTTCGCAGATTTATCCTTTTATTTTTAGTGATTATGAATTTGTATTGCATCGATGTACTCTATTTATTTGAATGAATGAATATCGTTTATTTTGTAAAAAAAATAGTTTTTCTTAGCTTTTGAAAAAGAAGAAATTTTATATAATTCCAATTTTCAACTTTTTTTTAAAATGTTTAACTCGTAGACCAACATGAGCCAAATTTAGGCCAACCTATCATAACTCGTTTTCATTTATGGACAGACTTGTCCACTGCATTTAAGGTGCGGGTTTATGCGGGGTGAGTAAAACGAGGAGGGCTAACTTGCATATCAAAATCTAGGGAGGGTTAATGACATGTTTAAAATTTCAAAACCTATGTTTAATCAATTTTATCCATTATTCATCACCCGTTAGTATGAATTCACTTGATTTCAATATTTTTGTTCACCCCTAAATTGTATGTTGATACACAACTTCAATCCGGATGGTTTCAACTTTGCGTTTATTAAGGAGTTTTGGGATTTAATGAAATTCGATGTTCGGATAATGTTTGATCAATTTCATGGGAATGCCCAACTTCCTAAGAGTTTAAGTTCTTACTTTCTTACTTTAATTCCAAAGGTGCCCTCTCCACAATCTCTCGGTGATTTTAGACCAATAGCTCTTCTTGGTTGTATTTATAAACTAGTGGCAAAGGTGTTGGCATCTCGGCTTGCAAAAGTTATTGGTGAGTTGATTCCAAATACTCAATCGGGATTCATCAAAGGGAGACAACTAGTAGATGGAGTAGTTGTGGTGAATGAGGTGATAGATTTTGCTAAGAAATCGGGCAAAGATTGCCTAATTTTAAAAGTAGATTTCGAAAAGGCATACGATTCGGTTGATTGGGGTTTTTTAGATTACATGTTGCGGAGATTTGGTTTTGGTGATAAATGGAGGGAGTGGATGAAGGCTTGCGTATGTTCCGGAAATATGTCAATATTGGTAAACGGAAGCCCTACGGAAGAAATTTGCATTAGGAGAGGCTTAAAGCAAGGAGATCCCTTAGCTCCTCTTCTTTTTATTTTAGTGGCGGAAGGTTTAGGGGCTTTAATGAGATCGGCGGTTGAGAGAGGTCGTTTCAAACCGTTCTTGGTTGGTAGAGGGGGTTGCCCGGTGTCGATTCTTCAATATGCGGATGACACTCTTTGTATTGGGGAAGCGTCGGTGGAAAACTTGTGGGTAATTAAGGCCATTTTGAGAGGATTTGAGATGGCTTCCGGGTTGAAAGTTAATTTTTGGAAGAGTTGCCTAGTTGGTGTCAATGTTACAAATGATTTTCTTGTTATGGCCTCGGATTTTTTGAATTGTCGGTTGGGTAGTATTCCGTTCAAGTACCTTGGGCTTCCGGTGGGTGCCAATCCTCGCCTATCGTCAACTTGGAAACCAATGGTAGATTCAATAAAGAGGAGACTTGGTTCTTGGGGCAATAAGTATATTAGTCTTGGTGGCCGGATTGTTCTTATAAATTCGGTTTTGAACTCTCTTCCGGTTTTTTTCCTCTCGTATCTAAAATTGCCGGTCAAGGTGTGGAAGGAGGTTGTAAAGATTCAAAGGAATTTTCTATGGGGAGGACTCGCTAACAAGAGAAGGATTTGTTGGGTAAAGTGGTCGGATATTTGTAAACCAAAACGGGAGGGTGGTTTGGGGATTAGAGACATACGGGCCATGAATTCTAGTTTGCTTGCAAAATGGCGTTGGAAATTACTTATGGAAGGTGATGAAGGTTGGAAACGAGTGGTGGTGGCTAAGTACGGGGAAGGTGTGTTGGGAAATGCTTGTTTGGATGTAGTGAACTTTAGATACGGTGCTTCGGTGTGGTGGCGAGATATTTGTCGTTTAGATGATGGGGTTGGGTGGTTTAAAGAAGTGGTTTCTAAAAAAGTGGGGAACGGTGCTACTACTCGATTTTGGAAGGATGTGTGGGTGTCGAACCTTAGTCTTGAGAGTCTTTTTCCTAGACTTTTTGGGATTTCGGTGCAACAGGATGCTTTTGTTAGTAACATGGGTGTTTGGGAGAACGGTGTGTGGCGGTGGGATTTATTGTGGCGTAGAGATTTTTTTGTTTGGGAGGAATCTTTGTTTCAACAGTTGCTGAATGTGTTAGGCCAGCATAACCTGACAACGGAGGAGGACTCTTGGGTTTGGAGACCGGCGATTGATGATGGTTTTTCGGTTAAATCGATGTATATGTACTTGGAGTCAAATCTGCCCTTACAGGTACACAGAACCGATCTGGAATTATTTGCTTTTAGATACATTTGGAAGACGGGTGTGCCCTCTAAGGTAAGTGCTTTGGTATGGCAATTGTTATTAAATAGGATCCCCACTAAAGATAATTTATGTTATAGGGGAGTGGTGAGACAAGAGGATGCTTTATGTTCTATTTGTGATAGTGCCATTGAGACTTCTACACATTTATTTCTTCATTGCTCTTTTGCTGCAAGTGTTTGGTATGCCATAAATCGTTGGTTGGGGGTAATAGTTATTCTTCCACCGTCTGTGCTTATGTCGTACGCTATTATTGTTGGTCATGGGTCTAATAAAAAACGAAAGAAAGGTTTTTCTTTGGTTTGGATGTCTTATATTTGGGTTATGTGGAAAATGAGGAATGATGGTATTTTCAATAATAAAGCACCATTAGTGGAGGATGTAGTGGATAATATTCAAAGAATTTCGTGGCAATGGTATATGAGTAATGTTGCGAAGGGACCTTTTCTTCTTTACGAATGGATTTGGAACCCGAGGGATTGTATGGTTTGGTGATGTTTGAGGCTGGGGGTTTCTGTCTGCTGCCTGCGTTTTGGACCTGCTACTGCCTTTTGTTGTTTTTTCGGTGCTGCAGTAGTTCTTAGTTTGTTGGTTTTGTTGCTTTACCCCTGTTATTGGGTATTTGTTTTTTGTATCTTTGTAGCCTTTTGTTTTTGCTTATTTGTCTCTTTGCTGGCTTGTCTGTTATAGGAACAATGCTTTGTATCTTGCCTTTTATGTACTTCTTGTGCATAATTGTGCTTATTCTAATAAAATTTTGCAGTTCAAAAAAAAAAATCAAATTCATTTCGTACGCAACAAACTCATAACCGCACATATTTGAAGAGTTTAAATCTCGGACCAATTACACCAACAAGTACAAAAAAATAAATATGAACGAGAAACTAAAAAAAAATTGTTGACAAAAACGAGAAAAAAAAAGATACATAAATAAATAAATGAGAACAAAATACATGAAATTCATTATTATGAAAATTAATTACAACACCGATAATCATGGATATATTTCTTATTTAACATTAATCCTAATTAAGAGCATTGACTTTTGGAAGAAATTGGATGAAATGTAAACTTAGGTTCCCAAGCATAGCAGAAGATGAGAGATTCATGAGAATGAATAGGTTAGGGATGGCAATTTACCCATACCCAGTGGGTACCCACAAAAAATACCCACAATGGGTAGGGTAAAAACCCGCATTTTGGGTACGGGCATGGTATGGGTAATTACCCACAAAATAGAATGGGTATGGGTGCGGGTACGGGTACCTTAGTACCCACCCCATATACCCACATAGTATGTATTTATTTATTTTAATTATATTATTATATAATAATATATGTAAATAAATTTTAAAAAATACAACATTATTATACTATTACACATTTTTAATGAAAATGTTTATTTATAACATAATCCAAATATGTCAATATATAGATAAATGAACTTTAGCATGATATTACTAATAATTTTGTTCATAATTTTCATGAGTCAACATTAAAATCTTTACATTTTTTTAATTATACTAAAATGATATGATATTTTATAATTGATGAATTTATTTTTAGCAAAATTGCGGGTAACGGGTACGGGTACTTAAGTACCCATAGGGTATGGGGATGGGGACAAAGAGTGTCACCCACGCGGGTATGAGGATGGGTACGGGTATTTTTTCAAAACGCGGGTATGGGGATGGGGACTGTAGTACCCTACCCATACCCTACCTATTGCCATCCCTAGAATAGGTTCTCCTTTCTTGACAAGACATTCATTTTCATGAGCATTTAAGATTGCTGGATCATCTTCAAAATATGTTTGAAATCCAGTGCAATTAAGCTTAACTTGTGATTGAGTACAAACACAATTATTTGTAATGTTAAGTTTCCACATTGGCATTCCATGTGCATAGTCATGTGTTATGTAATGCCTAATTTTAATGTCACTCAAAGAGCAATCTCCATTAGCTACAAGTAATATGAACAATGGATTAATAAATCATTGGATAATAAAAATAATAAACTTATAATATAAATAATTTTGGAATGGAAGGTATGGTATACCTTGGAAAATGAGGGCAAGGAAGAGAGAGTAATAAGGGAGAGAAGCTTGAAAATTGAAGCCATTGAGATTGTAATTGTATTAGTGCTTGTAACATACTGTATCACGTTATTTATAGGTTCAAAAAGTAATCAATTTAAGGAATATTGATGATCACTCATTAAACCAAAAACCATTTGTGATTTGACTTGGATTTTTTAGTCAAAAAAAAAAAGGAAAATTGACCGGGACTTTTTTTCTTTCACTTTTTATATTTCTATATAAAAAAAATATATAAACCTTCCAAAAATGTTTTAAAGTGGACCATTATCAATTTTAAATTTTTGCATAAAAAAAATCAATTTTAAATTTTAATAAAAGAGTTAATTTTGCCTGAAAAAAAAAAATAAAAGAGTGAATTTCATAATACTAAAAAAAGGTTGTAATATTTTTTCGAACTTTGCTAAAATAATAAGGATCCATTTTTGAAAAGTTAGTGAAACACGTTATAAAGGTTAAACTTTTTAGAAAAAGAAATTTCTTAAAAGAAGATTGCATTTAAACAAATAAAAAAAAGTCACTTATCAATTCATTGTTAAAAAAAATATCTTTATTGATGAAAAAAAATTTCTCTAAATTAAATAAATACTTTTTTAATTTAACAAGAAAAAAAAAAAACTTTTGTATTGAAAATATCAATTTTTTCACTTTTAAAAAAGTTGGCTACATTAGTTTTCAAACTACTCCCTCTGGCCCTTAATATAAAAAAAATTACTTTTTTGATTCATAGAATATTTTATGTATCTAAACCATATTATGAACTAGATACATCAAATATTCTATGAATCTAGAAAACAATTTTTTTCTTATAATAAGGTCGGTCGTCATCCGGTCTTAAATATAAAAGAATATTTACTTTCTAGGTTCATTAAAAATTAGGGTCGTGCTAACTAATGCACCCGGTGCACTGCTTAAAGAATAAAAAAAGGAAAACTTTACATTGGAAATTATATTTTTTATACTTTAAAAATATTGACTACACAAACTTCAAGATAACTTTACTATATTAAATTTCCTTAACTAGTGCACCAGATGTACTATTTAGCATTTTTCTAAAAAATATTATGTATCTGGCCTATATCATAGACTTAATCCATTAGATTTTAAATGAATCTACAATATAGCTTTTCTTTTATATTTAGGATCGGATGGTGTAATATACCTATGACACTATTTAACATTTTTCTATATTTTTAGCATTTTTAATTTAACAAAATTCAAATTTTCACCAAGATTTCAAGATTATTTGAATGTGAAAGCTACTTGGTGTTTGAGCCTTCAAGATCAAGTCCTCAAGCTATCTCAATAATCATCCAATATGCTATTCATCGTTTGCAAGAACCGTTATTCAAAGTTACATATATATAGAAATCTATGATGCATGGGTACTCTATTTGAGGAAGAGTACCAATACCGAGTACGTACCTATATCAATATCGATATATATCCGTACTCCCTACCCGCACCCGTATCAGGTACCGGTGCCCGTATCAGGTACTAGTACCGTACCCACACCTAAGCAACAAAGATAGAAATAGATTTGGCTTCATTATGAATTTTAATATGCCACATATAGAAATGAAAGGAGTACACAAGCATGCCACGAATAATAGATTTGGCAAGCCGCACCTTATAAGAGAGCCTTTCCATGTTGCCAACTCGGATTTGATCTTGTCAGCCAAAGTTTGAAAGTGTATGCATTTAGGTTTTTACCTAAAAATAGGGCAACCCAAATAATTAAAGACAATAAAGCTCACATTGTAGCCAATTAACTCAAACAAGTGAAGTAACAAAAAATGTCATTAAAAACAAGCAACATATCCTTAATCCAAGCACAAAAAATGTCATTAAAACCAAATTGGTGCAACATATCCAACAAAAATTGCCAATCAATTGTGTCAAATTCTTTTTTATTATGTCCACTTTGAGAGCCACACTACAACAAAATTGCTTCTTATCCAAAATATTGATAGCCTCAGAATCTAAGATCACACATTTAGAAATATATGTAAATCCCTAATAAACACAATGGTATCATTCACAAATGCCAATCTATCCACTAAATTTTTTGCGATGATCTTAATATGAAAATTAAATGCAACACATCCAAAAGAAATTCCGATATAAGGTGTCAAAAAAAAAAAAAAAATTATCCAAACATATTAATAGCCTTAGAGGCTAATATCACACATTCGGAAATATGTATATCACTAATGAACCGTTTTTAATGAATATACACAAAGTTAGTAGTTACCAAGGCGAATTTATCAATAAAAATTATAGTGATCGATGATCTAAAACTGAAAATCGAATGCAACACATCCAACAAAAACTATCATTCTTAGGTGTCAAATATTTTTTGATGTGCACTTTGAGAGCCACTTCAACAAAATTGCTTGTTATCCAACATATTAATAGTTTTAGAAGCTAGGATAACACATTCCAAAATATGTATATATATCCCTAATGACCCTCTTTAATGAATAGACACATTGTTAGCAATCACCGAAATCAATATATCTACAAAAATTTTAGTGATGATCGTAAATTGAAAATTGGCCAAAGCAATAGATCAAAAGTGCCCCCATTGTATTGGCACTAGCTAGGAACATTGTGAATTATAAGATAATCAAACTAAAATTGAGATTTGAATCAAAGTGTCACAATTATAAGATGATCAAACTAAAATTGAGATTTGAATCAAAGTGTCACAATTATAAGATGATCAAACTAAAATTGAGATTTGAATCAAAGTGCCACAATTAAAGAATCCTTGACATATGAGATGACAAATGGACCAACAATATCTCAAAAATGATGATAAAGTGACCTCCATAACTATCAGAACCTACTCCATCATCATTCATGTCAAACACAACGTACACCTTTGATTTCATCAGCTAAGGAAAGCTTAGTGAGGCAAAAATTATCCTCCATTGAAGCAATAATTCATCAGCTATACATATATATTTGGTGAAAGACCAAAATGATCACAAAACCTAAATAATTACCTAGATATTCCAAAGATTAGGTTCCAGATTATATATCCCTATCATTCATACAAAATTAGTTCTATTAATGGATTAGTCTCACTAGAATTACCATGATCTCTTTTTTCCTCATGATTACTATTGGTATCATCATATGTGAAATCAACGTTTAATTGGGAATTGATATTTTTTTTTTGTCAGGTGGGAATTGATATGTTACTCTTTAAAATAGTTACTTTTTATAAAGTTTTTATAAAAATGTGTGAAATCAACGTCTAATTAGAAATTGATATGTTAGTCTTTAAAATAGTTACTTTTTAGCATCTTAAATAGGTACTTACTTTTTATAAAGTTTTTAGGATCATGCTAACTAGTGCCCCGGGGCACTAGTTAAGGAACTAAAAGAAGAAATTTTTGTATTGAAAAAAGCACTTTATTCACTTTTAAGAAGTTGGCTGCACAAGTTTCAATAAACTTTTACTTTATTTGGAATCCTTAACTAGTACTCCAAAGCACTATTTAGCATTTTCCAAATTTTATACAAATATGTGAAATCAACATCTTGGAAATTGAAATGTTTAATTCTTTAAAATGATAATTTTTTTAAATAAAACCCTTAAAGAGTGTTCGAGAAACACTCATTAGCTAAACCCTTATCATATTCTTCATGATTTTCCACATTCCCTTACTCATGATTCACCATGACTATTCTCATGATCGATTGTCTTGATCTTCCACATGTATTTCACCATTTGCATCATGATTCTCACAATTTTCATTATATCCTCGCTATTCCAGCTTTCAGGAACCTCCTCAAAAGATTTATTTGGCTAAGGAACATATTGCTTAGATAAATTTCCTTTTTTTGGAGGAGATTTTGACATAGAAACTAATCTATATATAAAAACAAAGTAAAATACTATAAAAGAAAGTTGAACAAAAAAGTACAAAATCTACTTTCATCTATCCATTCCGGTCATTATTATGCGGAAAAAAAGTATTTTTAAAGTTCATTAGAAAATAAATGTATCTAACCTATATTATGGACCATATACATCAATTTTATAATTAACTTATAAAGTGATTATTTGTTTACAATAATAACTGGCAGAAGTAATAAAAATGAGTAAAAAAAAAAAAAAACTTGTGATTCCATAGAAAAGGAACATTTATAGACACACAAAACTAGAAAAACGAATACTGTATTTAAAAAAAAAAAAAAACTAGGGAATTTTTGTAGCTTACGAGATATGAAGTAAAATAATGAAAGCCTAAAAATTAATCATATTTGTTTTACCAATCGATAGAAGATTGTAACCATTTGAATGCAGAACTGATTCTGAACCAAATTAAACTGGTGGTAAAAAAAAATAAAAAAATTTGTTTAGTTTAATACTATTATATATGAAATTTTTGTGTCTATACATATAATTTTATAATCTATTTAATTTTTTTATATAATTATAAGAGAGTTGACTGCTTTAACTCCATTTAATTTTTAAAAAATTTTAAAATTAATATCTTAATAGTAATTTTACAAAGTATTCAACGATTCTTTATGACTAGAAAATAGTTTTGACAGAAAGATTTAACTTCATTAGTTTTCTAAAAACATTTTAAAATCAATAATTGAGTAGTATAAAATGAGTCAATAGTCAAATCTGTTTTTGTTTTTTTGACCAAGAAAAACAAAACTGTTTTTGTTATTTTTTTTACAAAAGTTAGATCCGTTTTTGTAAGAAATGATATTAGTCACCATTATTTGATTGATAGGGGTACAAGTAGAACAAGTAAATTCTTCTCTCTATTTTTTGGTCAAGAGTAAATTCTTCTGATCTTTTTATTGTGACAATTTTTACTATAATATAAGCATGTGGGTGAATTTACGTTAAAATATTTGTAGTAAAAAATATATATGATACCTTTGTAAAGTGAAGATAATATCAAAATAAATAAAATCTTTGTCAAATTATTTTGTAAAAAAGTATTAAATTGAAGATAATATCAAAATTTGTAAGAACCTTATAATTTTCCTTTAATTTATAAAAAATTATGAAAGTGAAGATAATATCAAAATAAGTAAAATCTTTGTAAAATTATTTTATCAATTGAATTATTTGCATGGAAGCTCAGCAATTAAAGATACAATGAATCTGAACCGTTTGATGTTGTGATGACGTTAATTGTCATATATCATGTGAGTTCACTATCTCTTGTATTTTTTTTGTATTTAAAGACCTAACAATAGAGGGCATAAATATCCTTCAATCCCAACTTTGTATACTCCTTCTCCCTCTCTCTGAATTAGGGTTCTCTTTCAATTTGAGAAATGGAATTAGATCCCAGCTTTGAAGAAAAGATTTCTTATCTTTTTGGAGATTATCCTAAAAATTCTTCCATAAAATTAGATATCCCCACAAATGTTCCCTCTGAACTAAATCCTACCTTTTCACATTGCAGCACATTTTTGTACCAAAATTATTGCAATCCATTTAAGGAACATCATCTGAAAGGGTCAAACCATCACTCTAGTTTTTCTACGGTGATTCCTTCCTCCATAGACCCAATCACTATGATCCCAACCCCTTCATATATGGCTATGCACAACAATGGGTCACAAAGAGAATCTACCAGCAGTGCTCAAAATCCAATTATGTTTGCACCAAACAATAACAAAATGAAAGTTATGTATGGTCGCCTAAATACTAGCAAAGGAGTTTGGGATTTATCCAAAAAAAATCTCTTTCAATATGGTGAAACTTTACAACCTCAGCCGGATCCCTCTTTACCACCATCCCAATTTTATGATGCACATCCATCTCTATTAGTTAAGTCTAGACATCAAGGAGATCTTTCATCTGAGGGTGGGATTGAAAAGAAACGCCAAGAAAATGAAGAAGGACTCGTCCTTAGTGACCAGAAGCGGAAAAAGAGGAGTCAAAAGAATAGTAAAATTCAACACAAGGATCCTAATACAATCAAAGGCCAATGGACTGCAGATGAGAATAGGTATATCAAATCATTTAAAATTAGTATTCTCTTAGAGTTGTCAAATGATCTGTCCCGGATCGTACCAATCTGGGTGAGCCCCTTTGTGGCCAATTAGTTTGTGGGCTACATATTAATAATTAATTTGATCCAATCCATGTGGCCACTTTACCTTGTTAGGTTGTTTTTTTTTTTATTTCTCCGGGTTTGGTTTTATGTCCCCCCGGTCTATGTTTCTTTTTCTTTTATTTTCAATCTTCTTAGGGTGTTGCAAATTCTTCTGTGCCCCTTTTGCTTAAAAAAAAAGTTTTGGATAAATGTTTCCCTTTTCATTAGGCTTATATATTTAAATATATTTTTTAATAGCTATTTAATTAAATGTTGATTTTTATGTTTTTATTGATATTATTTTTTTCTATAAAATTATAGTGGGCAAGCCCCAAGCCCAATGCCTGATTTCGGTAGCTAAATGGACTAGGACCAAAAAGGCATGACTGTGTTTGAACAGCTTTTTCTGAGACATGGCCTATCTAAAATTGTTGGCTAATGGATCTGAAGATTTCTCTTCCCACCCCTGCGTCTCTTTTTCACTCCCCAAAAATCCAATTTTACCCTTAATTTTACCCCCCAAAAGTTCGGTTTTCATTTATCGAACTTTTTTTTAAGGGTATACATATGTGTTTTCAACCGTTTAAAAGTTCGGTTCGCATTTACCGAATTTTTATTTAAGGGTATAAACAGAAACTCGGGGGATGAAAAAGAAAAGCAGGGGGTGTGAAGAGAAATCTTCAATGGATCTGTCTGTCAACTCGATCCATTTTTTACATCTCTCCTTTTTTTTGTGGTAGAAACAGCTCTACTCTCTTTGCTAACTACACAATATGTTTTTTTAGTTTGTTTTTTTAGTGTATTATACACTCTATTGATATGTTTAGTGGTTTTGTTTTGTAATTCATTCATCATATCTTTTGATAATGGAGTATTGATTATCAATAAGTATCAAGAACAATTAACAAATTTTTCATATTTTTGTAGCAATCTTATCGAATTGGTGGATATCTTTGGATATGATTGGGCTGAGATAGCTACGTTTATGAATGGTAGGAGCGGCAAACAATGCAGGGAGAGATGGTATAACCATCTAGGACCAAAAATTAAGGTGATTTTTTTTCAATCTGTTTTAGTTTTTATTTGTTACACATATAATGCTTTTAGGAATGCATCGATCTAGGACCAAAAAAAGCTGCATCAAATAAATCGAAAAATTAGGAATGCATGTCAATTATAACCATAAACTCAATGAATTCAATACATGTATTATGTATACGATGTTTGTAACTAACATTTATTTGTTTATGATACCACGGTCTTAAATTTTGTAAAATACAACATAATATAGTTTAATTATCACATTCCATTGGATTTATAATAAACTTTTTGTGTTGCATCACCATTAGTTACGTTTTTTTATTATTTTGAATAAGCACTGGACTTAAACCATATACATTTACAATATTGTTCTTACGTTCCTCTCACAAAAAAGATAATTTCTTTTAAAATACACTTTCTTTGCATCTTTAAAGACGAATTATTGTATATATGCATCTTTAAAATACACTATTTTTGCATTTTTATCCATAAGTGTTTTCAATAAATAAAAAATTGTTTAAAATATAATATTGCAATAAATTTTGTATATAAAATGCATAATGATCAATTTTTATTTTGGTTACTTTTTGAACAAATGCATACTGCATGAATGCTATGTGAACTTCTTTTAATTTCTTATTTGTAAGACTAACATTTAGGTCCCGTTTGAATTAATTTATTTTTGAGTTTATGCAAACAACTTATGCAATATAAATTAAGTTTTATGCTATTTTATAAGTTCAAACTAGTGAAAATTGTATTTTTATAAGCTATTTTATCATAAACCACCTTGACAAACTTATAATAATACATAAAAACTGTATAAGTTGTTTCCATAAACTTAAAAATAAGTTAATCCAAACGGGGCCTTAATATATATATTAGCAATAGAAATCTTGATTATATTTAGAATCGCTTCCTATAAAATTGTAAGCCTAATAATTCGTACATAACAACTATGCACTTCTTTTTGCTTCAAAAAAAAAACTATACACTTCTATGTGTTTATATCTTTTGCATTTGACATTTTTGATTTTCTAGCACCAGAGGCCGTGGATATTTTAAAAAGAGTTCAAAGAGTCATACATCATAGTAATGTGGTATCTCCTAGATCTCAAGTCGATGTTGTATTTAAAAGCATTGATTTTGCCATCCAAAAAGGGATAGCAGCGCAGCTTATTATCTGTTTACTTTCGATTAAAGTGTAATTATTTATTTTAGATATATATTATTTTATACATTATCATGAATTGTCATACTATGAGTGTTAAATCCTATTATATACTATCATACTATGATCATCAATACTGTTGAATCCTATATACTATATATGAGTGTGTATTTTAGAAGTAGCTCTAATCAAAATTACTCCATTTAATATATAAGACTTTATGAAGATTATATTTTGTCAATCTAACATTTGAAATAATTATAGCTTGCTGCCGATAAATACACACATTAATTGTTTTGTATGATTGCAGAAATCGTCATGGAGTGAGGAGGAGGAAAAAATACTGATTGAAGCTCATAAGAAAGTTGGAAACAAGTGGACTGCAATTGCAAGAATGTTACCCGGTCGCACTGATAATGCCATTAAGAACCACTGGAACACCGCTATGCGCAGCCAAACCCGCGAGACCAAAAAGAATCGGTGGAATAGTTTTAAAAAAACAATACTTCATAAGTACATTGATGAAATCATTTCTACTAAGGAAGTTGAAAAAGAGGATGATGAAGATTTAGCTACTCGAGAGGATGAACAACCTGGTGGTTCCGAGGAAATGATGTTCGATAATGGTGATGATGGAATGACAAGTTGGTCTAGGACAACAGATTATGAGTTTGGAAATGGAATGGAGTTTTTCGTTGAGGTTCCCTTGAAGGAGGAAATGGATTTCATGGAGATGATCATCAATAAAAACCATTAGAGTGTGTTTGGATCAATTAGTTGAATTCTAAAATTCATGGATGAAGCAATTGGAAAATCAAGGAAATTTTAAAATTCATGGAATTCAAATGCTACATTTCAATATTTTTCATTTACTATGTTTTATTATCATGTACCATGTGCTTGAGGTGCGATGGATATGGAATATTTGCTATGTTTTATATTTCAACCTGAGATTTGTTTCTAAATTTCTTTTCCATGAGAAAAGAAAAAGATTGTATTTTGAAATATATTTTTGTGGTGAAATCTTATGATTTTTTTTTCGTAAATCAGGTATCCTCCGACGCAATTGTTGAGACTAATCTCTTGAATTTAGTAGAACCCAAAAGAGCGGAAAGTCCTCACTAAAAGTTTTAACATTGCTGCAATCCCAAGCGAAATAGCAAACCCAGAACATTGGTTTATTTTTTCATTAGTCTCTTGTGGGAAATCAGAGAATTTGGATCCCACAAACAATATTATTCTTATTTTATGATTTTCTCTTTTCAATCATGAAAGGTTATACACTAATAAAAATTTAATTAAAAAAATAAGAATGAATAATTTTGATTTGCAAATTTCTATGTGACTTCCTTGTTAAAGGTGCTAAAGGGGCATATATAAACACTTTTTCTTTAAAGAGATAAACACGTTGCACAACTCTAAAAATCCTAAAGAGACATATAATAATTATATAAAAAAATAATAATTAAGAAGTCTTTTTATAACTCCATAAGTGCTAAACACTATTAAACTAATGTAATTAAGGGGAACAATATCTTTATAAAACAAAAACTGATAAATAATATTTCCATTTGATACATGCAAATTGTGGAAAATATGGAAAAAAGTTTCAAGTTTGTTTATGTTACAATTATCCTTTTTTCTCTATTTCTTGTTTCAACGCAAATAAATAAAAATCGTAAGCCATTTTAATATCCTTTTCAAATTTCGTTTTTTTACTTCGTACACAATATTTTATCCCATTTTAGTAATATTATTTTCTCTCTTTTTACATTACAGGTCCATGTCCATGTGTTATAGATCATGATTGTCCACCACTTTGGTGCCATGATCCTTTAAAAAGTAGATGTCGTAATGGTATTTGTGTATGTCAATATATATTACCAAAATAAAATTGCATAGATTATATGAGTGTCAGATTTAAGAGAATACACAAACGCCCTGCTAAAATATTCTCATGCGCTGTTATTTAGTTACTATAATCACCCATTACTTAAATTTAGTTTTAGCTTTTCTAATTTCATGGACCTCGTTAGTTTTATACTTTTAAAATAATGCAAGTGAAATGAAATAAAGCATATCTAAAATATTATCTATATATAGTGTCTTCTTCATAGTCTCAATTCAGTTATATCATATTTTCTTTTCTATCCTACCACCTATCAAAATCTTTAATAGTTAAAGTTGAAAATTAGTTTTTACGTTTGTTTTAAGCCTATGCATGAATTTATATATGTTATAATGTTGATACACTTAATTAGATGAGACTCCCTCAACGTCTTGATGAAACAAAGTAACTTGTTTAATCTCTCTTTGTGGAAGTACATAAGGATAAAAAACTTAAATATATAAGCAGTAAATAAATAGATATTCATAAAAAATTATAGAGTTTGCAAATCCACTTATACCATGTGTTAATGATAGAATAGAATATTATTGTCATTATATTTGTAATTATTTACATTTATGCTTGTCATATGATGATAAGAATATTCTATTCTATCGTTTACATTTAAATCAAATGGAAAAAATTCATATATTTCAAAGACTCGAAATATAAGACTACAAAAGAATCCTAACAATCCAAACAAAATTTCCTCGTCACACGATATCGGCGTATACATCGCCAGTTGCTAAGTAGAAAGAATTGTACCATCTTCAACGTTGAACGCATGCTTCTTATTTACTTATGGATTGTGAGATGTTGACCATAAGATCTTGCAAATTAAATTTTAGTTTTATGCTCTTTTCTTGATATTTCCTATATGTCTTTGGGTTGGCTATCCACAAAACTTATGACCAAAATTGAAATTGATTGCCTTATGAACCATGTATGAATCCATCGTCGTTCTTTAATCTCTAAGTATCCTATTGATCTTACGTGTGAAAGTTCATTTAACTAAGAAAATAAATAGAAAAGGAGAAAAAGAAAAAAAATGTATGATTGTATGCAACTACTTGAATTTAGAAGAGTAACCCCACCATAAATTTTTCATCACAAAAGATAATTAATCCATAAACGATCAATAAAGAAGGAAACTACTCGAATTAAGAGAAAATAATTTTGGTTATTTATCCTAAAAGATGGTTAAACCTTATGTGTTATGATAAATGTGTTACTGAAGAAATGCCCGTGTGGAATAAGCTCATAAGTCAAGAATGGACCAAATATATATAAAAAAAAAAAAAAAATGCTCTTTAATTCATACTAGCTAGTTCCCAAAAAAAAATGCTCTTTAATTTTATAAGAAACTAGCGTGCCAAACGGGCACGGAAAAATGCCTGTTTGTGTGATCCGCAATTTGTATTATGCTAACTTATATAAATTATAAATAGTGGTTTATTATAAATTTGATTTTTATTTAAATTAATTTGTATATTTTTAGTTTTTCTCAAAATAAAAATTGTAATTTATATGCATTGATCCATATCATAGTTAAAGTAACACCTTGAAAAAGTTGTCAACTCTCTTTGTCATGATAATAAAAACTTCAAACGACAGTATACAATCTCAAAAACACATATCGATTTTATATATTGTTTTGTTATAGATTTGAGGAAAGTTGGTTACTACCTTCTAAATTGCAAAAGTCAGTGTGAGTTATTTGAGGAAAGTTGATTACTATACTATAATATTATTTTTTAGTAAGTGGCACTGTGGAGGTTTTTAAGGGTCTGTTTGGTTCAAACGGAAGGGAGGGGAAGGGAGGGAATTTAATGGAGGGGAGGGGAAGGGAGGGGAGAGGAGGGAAGGTATATTAATTAAATATGTGTTTGGTTCAAACGAGGGAAGGGGAGGTGAAATATTAATACGATATAAGTTATATATAAGAGCAAAGAAAATATAAGATAAACTCTTAATATTCAGTTTTTTTTTTGTTGATAAACTTTTAATATTCGAATAAATATAATTTAGGATTTTAACAAATTAATTGAGGGTAATTATATCAATATATTAAATTATATTTTGGTTTCCCTTCTCTCCCCTCCAAATCTCCCCAATTCGGGGAAGCAAAAATAGCTCTATATTCCCTCCCCTCACCTTTTTGATATTCTATCGATATTACTTCACTATGATATGTAATTAGCTGTTATGTCATTCCCGTCTACTACGATGGCTAATGTTATTCTATTCCATTTCTTAGAATCCATCTATTTGAATCTAGCTATTTTATTTTGGTTTTTTATTTATTCGAACCGGTAGATTTACTAGTTCCTGCCAAGAAAAAAAGCACAGCGCCAATAAATCCATGAGATATTATTTGTAAAATGGCCCCTCCCCTCCCCTCCTCTCCCCCTCATAAAAAAATTGAACCAAACATAAAAATTTAAAATATCACCTCACCTTCTCTTCCCTCTAAAACCCTCGAACCAAACGGACCCTAAAAGACAAAATTAAAATAATAAAAAAGTCATCCCAAAAATACATATTATTTTTATATATTGTTATAGATGACATAAACCATCATAAAATAATTAAAAAAACCATCAAAAATCAAAAGTAAAACATTACGGAGTATTATTTACCAAAACTAAAACTAAAAAAAAAAACATTTTTATAACAAAGCCATTACATATTTTAATACCTACTTCTATATTTTATTTTATTTTTAAATATAACAATTTGTGTCTACGAATATGAATAAGCCAATGTTTGACTTCACCTTAGCGGTAGCACAATCTCTTTGGGGGCAATAATAGTATGGCTTCAAAGCCAAGAAATTCAGATCTTGCACACAAAATTAGAAAATACCCATTTCATATCTAACTTTTAAATCGAGCTACAATGGATAAAGTATTGATTTTGATGATTTTAGTGATTCTGGGTCTTTCTAATTTCACAGTGGAAGCAACGTATAAAGCACCATGGAGGATCCACACACTGTTTTCAGTTGAATGTGGAAACTATTTCGATTGGCAGACAGTTGGATTGATGCATAGTTTCAGGAAAGTGAAGCAACCTGGACACATTACGAGGCTTCTTAGTTGTACTGATGAGCAGATGAAAAGTTATAGAGGGATGCATTTAGCTCCTACTTTTGAAGTTCCTTCAATGAGTATACATCCAGTAACTGGTGACAGGTAAAAATTGTGTCTTGATTATAGTTTTGAATCAGCTTTTTTTTTGGATTTTAGTTTAGATTGTTAGTTATAGTTATAGTGAGAGAGAGAGAGAGAGTAGAGTGAGAGTTTGTTAGAGAGAGAGATCAAGTGGTTAATGTTTTTATATAACCCATAACCCACTCTTGAAAACCGTCCGGATGTGTACATCTGGACAAATCCTGTCCGGATGTATATATCCAAACCAATTTTGTCTGGATTTGTGCATCCGGGATGGCCGGCAGAATAGACAAACAATAATGAAAATGGGGCTACTTTTTAGAGAATGTGGGAGGTGGGGTGGGGGGGTGCAGCCTCTTCGGCCAGTGGTCATGTTGTCAACTCTGGGTTGAAGTGGTGCTCCCAGGTTCGATTCTCGAGGTTGTCGAAAAAATTGTTTGGCCAGCGAGGCCATTCTGCAACAGCGATTAGTCATTGATTCAAACTTTTGGGATATACTTGATTTTGGCCCGGCGGTCGTGTGGTCAATTCTAGGTTGAAGTGGTGCTCTCAGGTTCGATTCTCGAGGATGTCAAAAAAGTGTTTGGTCAGCGAGGCCATTCTGGGACAGTGATTAGTCATTGATTCAAACTTTTGGGATATACTTGATTTTGTTCCAGCAGTTGTGTGATCAACTCTGGATTGAAGTGGTGCTCTCAGGTTTGATTCTTAAGGATGTCAAAAAAAAAGTTTGGTCAGCGAGGCCAGTGATTAGTCATTGGTTCAAATTTTTGGGATATACTGTACTTGATTTTGGAATAAAAATAATTAGTTGAGAATGAAATGGAATGTGCTATAATTGCATTGGTTTTCATTAGAGATTGTCCTATGCTATTAGTTGCTTCCACCTGTAATTATGTTTTAGGTAGAAAGAAACCGTTGGTTTTGTTCTTTTTTGCCTGAACCTATTGATGCAGACAGTTATTCCCTTTATTCCAAAACTTTGACAATCTTAGGTATACGTATATGCACATAGATTGAGAAATTACTTAATTCATGTGTATTGTACCAAAATATCTTTAATCTAATCATTAAATGCCAATTATATCTTTGGTTTCTACTTTCTAAAACATGCATAGTTTTGGATCAAAACTAAATTGCTTAAACTACCAATGTTTAGGAACAGAGGGAGTATGTTACAGGTTATAGCTAAATTATTTCTGTGAAGGTGTATCTCTAGATTTGTGCTGAAATCAACTCTGGTTGCTGAAAACTTTCTGCACATTGGTTTCTATGTTTGTTTTGTGATTACAAATTACTACCATCTCTTTTTTACTCGTCAATTTGTACGGTCTTTCATACTTTTCCATGACATCTCTCAGCTCATCTCTTTTTACTGTTATGCTTTTCAATGTGTAATGAATTTGAAGTCTTTTTCCATAATAAGCTGCATACTGAACCATATAAAAAAAGTAACATTCTTTTTGGCAGGAAAGGTTGCATAAGATTTGTATTTGTCCACTATGCAGGTACCCTGCAATAAACAAACCCGCTGGAGTTTTATATTGGCTCAAACATAGTAAAGACGCAGAAAATGTCGACTGGGTTCTCATTCTTGATGCAGACATGATAATCCGCGGCCCAATTAGACCTTGGCAAATTGGCGCCGAGAAAGGAAGACCTGTAGCAGCATATTATGGGTACTTAATAGGTTGTGACAATATTTTGGCTCAGCTTCACACGAAACACCCGGAACTCTGTGACAAAGTCGGCGGGCTTTTGGCAATGCATATAGATGACCTACAAGCTTTGGCACCCATGTGGCTTTCGAAAACAGAAGAAGTTCGGCAAGATAAAGCTCACTGGGGAGCAAATATAACCGGTGACATAATTGAGAAAGGATGGATCAGTGAGATGTATGGTTACTCTTTTGGTGCTGCAGAAGTGAGTTTCCACTCTCAAAATGGTTTCTTAATTTCAAGTTCTTAAACTATTTAAAATTCACCGATTGTTTTTCGTTTTACCTTTTTCTTTTCAATCATTTCCTTAGGGTGTTCTTCTGTTGTTCACAGGTTGGGCTCCGACACAAGATCAATGATAACTTAATGATATACCCTGGTTATGCTCCTCGGGAGGGTGTTGAGCCAGTTCTTCTTCACTACGGGCTGCGATTTAGTGTAGGGAATTGGTCATTTAGTAAGGCTGATCATGATGAGGACGACATTGTTTATAACTGTGGCCGGCTCTTTCCTCAACCTCCTTACCCCAGGGAGGTATGGAAACTAGTTTATTTATAGCAAGAAACTCGCTTAATTGGCTGCTAGTATCAATATCTTCTACATCAGTTTTTTTTTTCCAGATTATACTGAGATTAGGAAGTTTATTATTGCAGGTGAATGTGTTGGAAACTGATCCGAATTTACGACGGGGACTACTTTTGAGCATTGAGTGCATAAACCTTTTAAATGAAGCTATTCTGTTACATCATGCAGCAAATGGCTGCCCTAAACCACCATGGTCTAAATATTTGAACTATTTAAAAAGTGGAACCTTTGCTAAACTAACTCGACCGAAATTTGCGACTCCTTCTACTTTAGAAATGATGGATGATAAACTTCAAGAGAAGGTTGATGATCATGATTCTTCCAGGCCATATCCGAAAATCCATACTATTTTTTCCACCGAATGCATCCCATACTTTGATTGGCAGACTGTGGGACTTATGCATAGTTTTAGTGTAAGTGGACAGCCAGGAAATATCACTAGACTTCTCAGCTGCTCCGATGAAAACTTGAAGTTATACAAAGGCCACAACTTGGCTCCCACGCATTACGTTCCTTCCATGAGTGAACATCCATTAACAGGCGATTGGTAATTATTCAACTTTTAATTGTTTTATGTTTATCTTTTAGTTAGATACTTGTCATTTTTAGCATAATACTACATTTTGTCCATGAAATTAACACGTCAATAAAAAAAGGTCCCTCTGTTTAGTTAAGCAGTTAGAGAGCTTGACGTGACAAGTTAATTGAAAACATGTCAGTCCATATGGACTTGACATCACTGTCACGTCTCCAAATATGAAATTGCCTATTATAATTCGTAGGATAAGGTAGGAGTTGTTAGCTAGCTATATTAAATTAAGTTAGCTAACAGTATTTCATGATGAACTCATCAGCTATCGCAAACAAGATCATATTCGTCTAACTCTAAGTTAGGAATTATAAGAATGTCAAATTTATTATGTATCAAAGAAATAACAAAGTAACTGTAGTAACTGTTGTCAAGGGGTTAATACTTTTACAGAAAAAGTAATTACAGAGCGGTTAGGGAGAATGATTGCAAGGTATCAATTGTTTCGAGAGATCGACAAATGAGAGACCAGGTCGCTCATAAGGGATAGAATTTCTCTTTGTAATACTATTTCTATATGTTCGGTATCGATTGATACTAGTGCATTTATGCAGAGAATCATTGTTTTACAATAAAGATTCCTTACTCTTCTGTCTCAAACTTAGTTGTTGTTCTGTACTCTTTGGTTTGTGTATGGATAAATAGCATAATTAAAAGCTTATAGCATAAGTGCTTATCATATAATTTTTTATATATAAGCTATTTCTATAACAAAAGATAAAACGAAGTCAAACTTTTTTCATATATTTATAAACTGTTTTCATAAGCTATTATGGAGAGCTTATGAAAAGAAGTTGAAAACAACTTATGGACATGCCATAAGCTATTTCTATAAGCTCTTCCAAACAGTCTCATAAGTGGTTATGCCAGTATTGAAGCTCAAATAAATCAATCCAAACATCAATGTTACACAAATAGCTTGCTCCACAATACCTAATGTGAAGAAGTTGCTGCGATCTGGTCACTCTTAATTGCTTTATATGGATGTTTTATTTAGACTTGCGGCAAAAAAGTGAATTTCTTTCTACTTTATTTCAGGTATCCAGCAATTAATAAACCAGCTGCAGTCCTCCACTGGCTTAATCATGCAAATATTGATGCTGAATTCATAGTGATTCTTGATGCTGATATGATAATGAGAGGCCCAATCACACCATGGGAATTCAAAGCTGCAAAGGGCAGGCCTGTTTCAACTCCCTACGAGTAAGCCTGGTGAATTTTATTTGACTTTGCTAGAGCTGTTAATTTGGATGTGTAAATGCTTGTAGTTTTTAACTTGCAAAAGCGGTATGATGTTTCAATATTTTCTTTTTTTTTAATGTGCTAGCTACCTTATTGGTTGTGACAATGAGCTTGCAAAATTACATACCAGCCATCCTGAGGCTTGTGACAAGGTTGGTGGCGTAATTATTATGCATATCGATGATCTGCGCAAATTCGCTTTACTCTGGCTGCATAAAACTGAGGAGGTTCGAGCTGATCGAACTCATTACGCAACAAATATAACAGGAGATGTTTACGAATCTGGCTGGATTAGCGAGATGTATGGTTACTCTTTTGGCGCAGCAGAGGTATTTTATTTATAAATTCTTGTCACACATACTCTACAGATCATTTAGACTAAGCAAGCATAACCATGTTGAAGTTTGATATTATCCAGCATGGACATGGCTTGTGCTTCATAAATCACAACGGTTGTTATGGTAATAGGCTGCATAAATAATCGTGAACATGGTTTTAAATTGCAGTTGCGGTCATTCTGCAAACCTTCATATAGCAGCAAAATGCTGTCGAAATTATGGTTGTGATGCCATTGTAGAGACCTCAATCTTTTATATTGCCCCTGCCATTGCAGTATAGACCGCAATTTAAAACCATAATTGTGAATTTAAATGATCATCCTATCTCGTCAACTATCATAATATGCGTTTAGCTTTAACATGGTTTGTTGAACCTATAATATTGTTGATGCAGTTGAAATTAAGGCATACTATAAACAGAGAGATAATGATATACCCGGGATATATTTTCGAACCTAACATCAACTATAGAGTTTTCCACTACGGATTACGATTCAGTGTTGGAAACTGGACTTTTGACAAGGCTGAATGGCGAGAAACCGACTTAGTCAACAAATGTTGGGCCAAGTTTCCAGAACCACCAGATCCATCAACTCTTGACCACGACGATGAGAAGAGTTTAAAACAAAACCTTCTCAGTATAGAATGTATCAAGACACTGAATGAAGCACTGAATCTACATCATGAAAGAAGAGGGTGCAATAGAGGTAGTTCATTGTCCACATCGAAAGACGACACGACAGAGGAAAGTGTAATCTCAAAGAAATTCGATATTAAAGGAAATCATATATTAACAAATGATTCAGAGGATTTTGCAAATGTTCATAATGATAAAATGGGAATACCTAGTTCTTTCAGGTTTTGGGTGTTATTTTTATGTGTATTTTCTGGAATAGGTTTCTTGGTAGTGATTTTTTGGTTGCATTCAGGTCATAAAAGAAGAGGAATGAAAATGAAACACCATAGAGTTAGAAGAAGAAGCTTGCATCCATGATATATGGAGACATGGCTTCCATAGCTTTTAGCCTTGATGTACCTCTAGTATTTTTATTTTTTTTGCTTCTTTTATTTTGCTTAATATTTTTTGAACTATGGAAATAAATGATTTTGTTGTTTTGGTCCCTATTGAAATTTTATTAAATTTAACAGAAATTATGTATTGAATATTGGCAGAGGATGGTCTTTCTTTAGAATAGAGACCTTGTTGGAGAGACAAAACAGCAATTAGAGGAAAAATAATCTCTCTCACATCACACTAGTGTTCTGTAAAGTCAAATGGATCTCATCAATTTTTGCCAAATTCATTGTCTTCGGGAGATAAGAAAAGTCAGGTGGAGAATTAAGAGTTCGTTTGATACGCATAATAGATATAGACAGCTACAAGATATGATAAAAAGTTAGATAAGAATAAGATGGCGACAATATATGGTATATATAGTTATCTTATCCTGTCTCTTATTGTGTAACCTTGTGGAAGCCGGTTCATGGCTTGTTAACACAAATGCAGTGAGAGTTCACTGACAAATGACAGACGATAACATGTGCCCCCCAATGTCAATTTCAACCTGAAAGGCTGAAACCATTATGTATATGCTTTGAGATTGTGAGGATGTTTAGATGTATTGGAATCAATTCATCACTACTGACAAATGAGCTAAATTCTTTAATCTCAAAGCTTGAATGAAACATCATAGCAAGGAACATTGGAGGAAGCAACACCGGCTGGCCTAAGTTTTTTGGAGTTTCGATATGGTCTCTCTGAAAGGACCGCAACAACCGAGCTTGGTAATCATCTTACTCCCAAGGTAGCAGGCATGGTGTATCCTCCCTTAGACTTTGATAAAGTTAATACAAATGGTTCTTATATTCATCATAGGCAGTCAGCATGTGGTGATCTTATTTGAGACCATGAAAGGCCAGTTTGTGAAGGGCTTTTAGCATAAACTTGGAGATAGAAATGCTTCACTTGGTGAGTTATGTGGTTGCATATGCAACAAATTTGGGAACTTCTTCCCTCCATGATTCTTAAAATCCACACCCATCCAAATGTATCTACCGGAGGAGAACAAATATTTAGTTTGAGTTTATTAAAATGACACTCACCTCCTCTCCCTTGAGGTCTGTTAAAATGACACTGACACCCCTTCTAACTTTAAAACTTCCACCGAGTTTTTATCAAATATACGTTCTTAGAATCACTTTTATTATGCAGTAATAGCTTACAAGAATTTTAAACCCATACATGATGATTGATTTGGAGGCTTGTTGCAAAAATATGTGCTATGCACTCATTATTCAACTTCACTTCATCTTCTAAGATTTTATAAAATAAGAAGCAATATCACACTAATAGGATTTGTTTGAAATAATCAACAAAAGCATAAAAGAATTTATTATGAAAAATATAATCTTGGATTACTTTCCATAATCCAAAATGAAAGAGAATTATTCACACACAGGCCTTGTGAGCATCCTAATCTAAAAACAAAAAGCAAAAAGAATGGTAATATAAATTTAGGGATGACAATTGAACTCATATTTAGTTGGTACCCGCAAAAAATCCATAATTAGTTGGTTAAAAATCTGTCTTTTGGTTACGGACACCAATATCAGTAATTATATGCAAAAAGGAGCGGGTATAGTTGCGGGCACGGGTAACTTATTATTCACCCGGCTCAATACCCGCATAATATATATTTATTTATTTTATTTATATTATTATATAATAATATATGTATATCAATTTAAAAAAATATAACACTATTAAACTGTTACGGTAATATACCTATACCTACCCATTGTCATCCCTATATATATTGTATTAACCATTCCTAGAGAAAAATGGTTCCAATAATTCAAAATTCAGCGAAGGTAAGTAAAATCTGACAAAAGATATGTATACTTTCACACTTAACTTTCAATTTGAATTGAATTTGATTTGAACAAAAAAAAAACTATCATTATTTTAATACTATATGTTCTCTGCAAAATATCATTATTTAATACTACCTTAACCCTAAGTATAATTTTTCTTTCACATTGAATTGACTGTAAAAAAAAATAATAATAACTCTAAGTTTGAAAATATCATTATAATGTTTAAGCAAAAATATCATTATTTTAATACTACTTTTCTGTGCAAAAAAAAAAAAATCATTATTTAATACAGTATTACTTTTATTCCTAAATATAATTTTTCTTTCAGTTTGAATTGACTGTAAAAAAAAACATATATCCAGGTTTGAAAATATCTTTATAATTTTTATTCAAAAATATCATTATTTTAATACTACTTTTTGTGCCAAAAAATGATTAATTAATATATTACATTTGTCCTTAATATAATTTTTATTTCGGTTTGAATTGACCGTAAAAGAAAAAAAAACTCTATCTTTGAAAATATCATTATAATGTTATGCAAAAATACCATTTTTTTTCTGTTACAAACGGTGACTAATCTCTGTCGGGGAACTTGTGAGCAGACAAGGTGGATTTTCCTCTTCCAATCGAATTTTCTCGATACGGATGAGCCAGGAATCGAACCATGCTTAAGGGGACCAAGTCTCTTACCACTTGGACCAATTTATTGTTGGTAAAAAATGAATTTTTCTAAATATAATGTTTATTTAAAAGTCAACTATAAGATATTTTTTCAAAATAATAAAACTTAAAATTAAGCAAATTTTCAAATTATTATATGCATTGATTTCATCCCAAATTTTACCATTATTAATTGAAAATAATAATAATTGTAAACATTAAATTTAATTAAATATTGTTATTTTATTTCATATTGACCAACTAATTTAGCCATTAAATCATTAATTTTACCAAATATAGTAAATTCAATCCGTCAACTTTTTTTTTTGACAAATTATTCCGTCAACTTATTTCTCTATTATTACCTTTTTGGTTATTCCATACTTTTTTTTTTATTAAACCAAAGCCTATATATAAAATTTAAGGATAAATATATTTCAGGTCCCTATAAATATTCCAAGTTTTATTTTTAGTCTCTTTAAAATTTTCTTCTACTTTTAGGACTAAAAACAAAACTTAAAATATTTATAGGGATCAAAATTCTTATTCTTATAAAATTAGTGAAGGGAATGTCTCCATTATAGAATTATCTAAATGTGTTAATAACCTAAAACCAATAGATACCATACACCCACATGATTAGCGGACCGAACTTTGGAACTAAAATGGACCCAAACCAACATGTCATAGGTAGAGAGTCACCTCCATACATGATTAGTGGACCCCACTAACAAACCATTCACTCGCTGCGTCTTATAACGAGTGATTCATTTGACTCTTTCATACATTCTACTACATAATTTTGACTATTAACAATTTTTTTGTCAAGTTGTCTAGTAACTAAAGACTTAATATTTAAAGTAGATAAGTGGGATGATCGGAGTTCGAATTTCGACACCCTAGAGTATAATACATTTTTTTGCAGAGCTAAGCTCACATGAATGGCCATTAATATATTTATTTGTATAATATAGTAAAAAGTTATAAAAAGATATTTTGAAAATATTAATCAAAACAAATTCAACAACATATTATATATTAATATTTGTTAAAAAGAAAAAATAATGCACATGATGGAGGAGTAGATTGCAACATAACGCTCCTTTTGAATGAATGAATGTATCTTTCAAAACTTTTAAATTACACATACTTTAGGCATCACATGGGTTACTTTCCACAGCTTTTTTCATTTGAAAATTCAAATTCGAACGGTTTCACTTGCACAAATCAATGAGACCGGCCACATAAATATAAATAAATTAAAATTTTAATTTGTACGCATAAATTAAATATTTGAATGATATCTTATTAAGAAATATATAAAAGTGATCGCTATAATGTCATTTATATAAAATAATTTTACACTGTCAATGCATAACAATTACATTTATTAATTAATTAATCAATAAAATTATAAAAACAAATAGAATAATTAGTCCTTAAGAAAAATAAAAATAGAATAAGTAGTCAAATGTAAAATAAATAAATTAGCAAACAAAGGGAATTAATTATTATAATATAAACTCTAGTAATTCATTCATAGTATAGAATATAATATAAATACTAATTTTTGTAGTGAAGTTAGGTTCTTTGAAGGTTTGGAATATTGGACACACAAACATGGGAGAGTCATCAGCTTGTCTCACACAACAATTCTCTTATGCCTCAAAATTTTCCAATGAATCCAACAAGGTTAGTTCATTTTATTTTTGTCACTTATCTTAATTCTTAACTATATTTTGTACTATATGATTATTCATTTATATATGATCTACCATTTGATCTTTTCTTAACATGATTTAAAAAAAAAAGTTCATTTCTGAATTTCTGGTATCAATTTTGTACTATTGGATTATTCATTTTTATGATCTACCATTAGATCTTTTCTAAATTCATATATTCATTTGTTGAAATGAGTTAAAGTAACAACTTTTTTTAAAATTTTTTTATGTAAATTCGGTTCACGTAGTTCATGTAGATTTTGAGTATCAAATCTTACACAAATTTAGTTCAAATACATTTATGTAAATTCAATTCAATTAGTTTTATGCAAATTAAGTTCGAGTAGGTTTACGAAAGATTTGAAAATTCGATATGAAGTTAAGGATATTTTGATCAATTCGAAAACAATGATTATATGGTGGCATTAATCACTAATATTACCGAGAAATTGTGGCTGTGTTGGCATAACTTAGACATTAATAATCATGATTGTTTCGTCACAATTGCAGTGGTGGACCATTTTAAAAAACCGAGTTGTTAATTGTTTCTTATGAAGCTCGATTTTCATAACATAATGGCGCCACTGCAATTGACTATGATTTTATTTTATAGATGTTAGAATTGAGAAAACTTGTGAAAATTGTTTGTTTTTTCAGTGCAATCCAATTAAAGCATTTGAGGAATCAGTCTCATTTGGGAGATTCATGACAGAAACATTAGAATGGGAGAAATGGTCAGCATTTTCTCATAATCGCTATGTCGAAGAAGCAGAGAGGATTTCGAAACCTGGTTCAGTTGCACAGAAGAAAGCTTTCTTTGAAGCTCATTACAAGAAACTGGCAGCTCAAAAAGCAGCTAGATTACTTGAAGAGACAAAAAGTGATTCTCTCAAAAAGCAAGAACATGATGAGGCAGAAGTTGTTAACACCAAAGTAGATGGAGCTGAACTTGAAAAGGAAAAACAAGATTTTGAAGGGAATTCAATGGAAAATCAGATTGAAAATGTTGAAAATGATGATACTGATCATAAGGAACTAAGTGAAAAGGTTAGTGGAAAAAGTCCAATTGATAAACCAAAGATGAATTTAATTTTGTTGATTTTCGATCTTGATTCCGTTGTACGCAAAGATCTCCTGTATTTATGAAGTCAGCTGCTCGGCACCGTGATCATATGTCTTAGATTTCGAGCTTGGTAAATTTTTTATAAGCTCTTTTGAAATCTAAGTCATCTGACTAAGATTGGACAGTGTCGAGCCGCTGCTTGTGATAATGCAGACGATCTTTGATTTGTTGGCCGGAATATTTATTTTAGGGAATGAATCTTTTTTTAATTATTAGGAATCAAACTCGGTATTTTAGGGTTTATAAACACGCACACGCGCACAAACACAATGCACCAACCAGTTGCACTAGACCGATTTAGTAGTGTTGCCGGGAATTTTTTTGTTACTTACATAATTGCAGTTATTGCAGAAAGATTCCAACTTTGCCTTGGAAATTTCGCAATCAATGGAGAAATCCACAGATCCTATTATTTCAGCTAGAGATAACATTGCAACACCAATGAACAATAACACTTCATTGAGAAAGAAGAGCTCGAAGGATAAGTCGCTTCACATGTCAGTTAAGTTTGCAGTGATTAGACAAATTAATAGATTAACTGCATCAGTGATGAGGAAATTTGAAACTGCAAGAATTAGTTCTGGTTCTTCCATAGCTTCAAAAGAGACTCCTCTAACAACACCAACTAAGGTATTCAACCTTAACTTCAACAAATTATGTTATGATCTTTGTAAGTTATAATTGCTAATATAGTGATCCATTTTTCAAATGCAGGACACTAAGAATGAGTTGCATAAGCACCCTTCATTTTCACCATTATCAGAAAAGAAAAGGTACATCTTATGTTAAACAGAAGTAAATCATATGAGAAAATTTAGCTACACTTGTTTTCTAAACAGTCTGTTGCGGCGTTTCAATACGATTTTTTACCCTTATGTACTATTAGATCGCAACTGCGGCAATTTGAAACTCTGGTTGTGATTACATTGAATTATTTCAATTTTCTTAAATTATTATTGGTGTAAATATGTCTCTGTTATATTTGGTGTCCACGTATCGGTTCTTCATAGGTGGTGGGCAGAGCCAAGGCCCAGCAAGCTTGGGCAGTTGCCCGGGCTCTGGCTAAAATTGTTGGTATTTTTAGGGGTTAGTTTAGGGAAAAACTGAGATTTTTTGTTGGACTATTTATATGTTATGTCACATGTGAAATTTTGTCCAGGCTCTATAATAATCCCGGCTCCGCCACTAAGGTGATTAAAGTTTCAACTAACTTTACCAGCAATTAAATCTAAACTTTGAAGAGGGCTTGATTGACTTTATTGCTATTGTTTCAAGACTAACATTTCCAATGTATCAAATGCATGCAGAAACAATATGCAATCACCAATTATATCCTCCTCATTCAACTTGAAGACAGAAGAAAACCAAAGTGCTGCTGCAAGTAGAAAGAAGGCAAAACTCTATTCTCTACTTTTCCTTTCTGATTCTGTTCATCATTGACTCATTTTTATCATAATCTTACATGGTTCCTTTCAATGTAGTATCAACAATTTATATTGAATGCGTGTTTAGTTTCTGACATGACACAACCCCAATACATTTTTTTACATTTAATCACTTTTGTTTTCTCAAATTATTACTAGTGTCTATGTCACTGTACGTGTCAGTGTTGTGTCAGGTGTCTATGTGCGTATGAGTGTGTCATATGTTCCTTTAGCTTTATCATTTACATTCAATTCTCTTCCATGCAGGAGGGACACAAAAAGATTGGTAAACTAAGACAATGCTTTTGTTTCAAACCAAAGCCACTAACTGAATTCAACAATGAAGGAGAAGATTCCAAGAGAGGGACAAAAGAGGTACATTACCACAATTGTTTATAAATCTAAAATCTTCAAAAGATATTCAGGCATATTAATTATTCCCGACATAACGATCCAAACCATGTATCTAACAAGTTATAACCAATAGTTTATAACAATAACAAGTTTATTTTAATTTAATTGCTTATATCTTGTAGGACTCACCAAAACTTGGAAGAAAAGTCACTTCACAAAGAAAAGGCTCTTCATCTGCTGAGAGACTTACTACTTATGAAAATACACCTCCAAATATTCAGCATTGAATCAAGAATGAAAGAAATTACAAATTTTTGTTGGAAGAAAATATTTTATCAATGGATATTGTGACCACTTCTTGTAGTCATAGATTATGCTTAAACTGTTAACAAGGTTTTAAATTGCGGTTGTAGTTTTGTTACATTCACAACTATACAAGGTTTTAGAGTCGAATTAAAAACCTATAGTTTACATTTATTTTAGCTTCATGAAAATGATTTTTGCTACATGTGTGTTATGGGTACATTGCATTGTGGAACATATCTTAGGTTCATGTTTTTAAATTACGATTGTGATTGTAGTTACGCTGCGAACCTTTTATTTTGCAGGAAAATGATGCTGGGACGAAATTGTGATTGCAATGCCTTTATGGAGACCTAAAATCATTTATATTGCAACCATGTACTGCAATTTGAAACCAAACTTTTAAACAATGTCTGTGTAAATTACAATTGTACATTCTTTTAAAGCTAAAATTGTCTTGATATAAAAAATAAAAAAATTGAACATTCACAAATTTTGATATTGCTTGGATGAATGTATTCACCCGAATTTGAACCTGAGACTTAACAGTTGTGTGTGAGTTTCATCTAGTGTTTGTTGTCTAAAAGAAAAACTTTGAACCTTACAATATAATTTCCAACATCATCATCATCATCCCTTAGAAATGAACAGGTCAATAACACAATTTCAATGTTATGAGTGTGAGTGAGTAGATCAACCGGTTTGAGTTAAGAGTTAAAAGGAGTTGAAGGTTTTAAAAAAAATCCTATTTCTTTTTCAAATTATGTCACTATGTACTTACAAAAATTAAATTTGTCAAATACTTTAATTTCAATCTACTAGCTTTTTAGCTATCAACTAGTTTATAGCTTATTTTTACCAAACAAAGCCTAACTCTACTCAAGAGATGATGACCAACAAGTTGATCTTTATCATTGAGTTCCTTAATTTTTTTGAGTAGGTTCCTTATCATACATTATTTTACTTTTTTTTGGTACATTATCATACACAATTTTTTATATGCACAAATAATATAATAATAATATTTTGTAAAGTCCATCAGACCCGTGAATTTGGTTCAGTTGATAGGACAATGTATTATATAAGTTAGGGATCGGTGTTCGAACTCCGATCTTATCTATCTTATAGGTGTAGTCATTATGCTACATATTAAAAAAAATTCATCAGAATTCATACATCAATTTTCGCAATTTTCTCTCCTTCCACTTTCCTTCCTTCCAACCAAACGGACCATGAGGAAAAAAATATCATCTTATCAACTATGATGCCTGTAAAAGAAAAAGCTATTGTCAATTAATGATGATTGGTCAACTAAACAAATTAATAATGATGACTAATACAATGACTTTTTAGTAAAAAAAATATCTAATTAATGTCTAAATTTTACCATTACAAATATTAATAATTTAATATAAATTGTTAAAAAAATTAAATAGGCAGTTTAACTATTCTCTAGTCAAATCAGTAAAAAATTGTCTAGTCAAGTTAATCAAAAAAAGAAAAACAATTCTCTATTTATAAAAAACTATTCTCACATCTCTTTATAATTTAACAAATCATTGGCTATATTATAAATGCTCTTTCTTCAAATGACCTTTTCAAATAAAAAAAAAACCATATTAAGTAAAGTTTTAAGTTTTCAATTAAATTGTGTAAATAAAAAGTTTTCAATTAGATACCTTCAAAACACAAAAAAAAACAATCAATGGAATATTAAATAAAACTCGCCCACCCCAAAAAAAATGTCCATATTTATAGGCATAACAATACGGAAGGGTAAAGAAGGGTTTTATCTTTCCCGTCTTTGAAAGAGGTGAAAAATAGAACACAACCTCACATCTTATGGCATTTGGGTGTCCCAACCTTGCACAAACTTGAATTGTATTTTAACACGTTTTATTGAGAGAAAAAAAAAGTAAATAAAAATTTCAAAACTACATTGTTTCAGTAATTTGATATTTATTAAACAAAACAGAAGAGTGAAACGACTTGTTTAAGATGCATCTTATAAATAAAATTAAACAAATGAATTTAGTCTAAGGGTTTGTTTAAGAGTTTTCAATTTAAACGAGGTATAAATATAATTTTGACAAAAATAGTGTAAGTTTGAGTATGTATCAATGTCTCATTACCCGTCTGGGCCATTTCTATCTTTTGAAATAGATAAAAATCCTAAATTTAAATTGATAAAATAAAATTCGATAAAATAAAATTATAAATTTATGATTTGAAAAAAAAAAAAAGAACATCAAATTTACTCTTCTAATAAGGCACTCAAAATGTCAAGAACGACTCTACTCTATCGCATCAGAAATCATGCAAACTTATTGATTCCTTATATTGGTAATCTCCTTCATTGTATTAACACGGCTAGCAACTCCCAATTATAAACACTATGCTAGCCAGCTTGATCCACAACCTTCAATCCAAGTGGATGGCTAGAAATGAAATTCGATTGGTTTGGATTCGGCTATTAAAATCTTGAAATTTTTTATGTTAGTGTTGTTTTTTTATCAAATTTTTCAGTTTTATAATATCCATTAGTTAAATAGCGGACATGTAAAATTTTCAAAGTTTCATGTTAGAAATATTTTTTTCCTCAAAATCTCATTTTTATAACATCCGTTATTTAAATAACATACATAGTTCAATACTTAGTAATTGACGCTTAAAATATTTTTTAAAAAAAATTATATAATGTCCTTTGCCAAAAGAATCTGTCATTATAAATGATAGATTTGTGGTATATGTAGTGGAACTTGGGAAGCAAGGTGAAGTAGTCATAGTTATACGTGCCGACCAAGTAGTTATTATAAGGAAAATTGCAAGGATTTAAAATATATAAATTGTGAGCCTTTGGCTCCTTTATTTGGCCAAAATGATAGGGTTGTTGAATTTTTTAACTCCGATAATGTTAAATAATAGAATTTGGATTCGGATGTATTAGACTGGGATATTATTCTTCTTACTCTATATTTATTTTATAAAAATATATTTTAATTTTTTTTGTTAAATAGTTTAAAAAAATATAATTTCACTTTTTAATACGAAATAATGGAAATATCATGGTTGGGACTCAATATATACAATGTTCTTAGCCTTCTTGACTTTAAATATTAATCATAGTGTACTTCATAATTCTATAAAACAATTTATTTGAAAGCATTTTTGTTACTCTTTTACAACAACAAAAACTTATTAACAAATTCCAATTTATTTATGTATCCAAAAAAATAATTCCAATTTCTAATCCATGACCATAATATTGTCAACAGGATAAGCTAGAAGAGAAGACGTACATAATTTTGGATCTTTCCTCTTTATTTGCAACGATACATTTAAAATCCAAATGGATTAAATTAACCCTTCCTCCTTTCAAGTAATTCTAAGTGGAAACAAGAAATATAATTAAATCATTAACAAACCAAACACCAATCTTCATCTTCATAACTTTCTTCTTTGACTTGTTCAACAGGCAATGGAATCTCCATTTCTTTTTCTTCAATAGTGCATGAATAATTTACATAATTATTATCAACATGGTAAACCTTTTCATCTTCCACCTCCGCATCATCCATATAGTAATCAGTAATATAGTTCAAAATCCTAGTCGCGGACAACCCGGAAAGCTTTGAATCGGGTTGATCCATGAACTGGAAATGTCCTTTGGATTTGTTTTTTGACTTATAGACGGGATGGACACGGCAATCGGTGCACGCTGACGTGCAACATCTACCGGTGAATTTAGAATGATTGGTTGGCTTGGAAGATACCTTTATGAAAAGTCCAGTTGTTGGAGGCGAATTGAACCGATTGATGAATCGGGTACCGGGTGTTGGTTCTGATAGGATCGGATATGTCCTCACCATACCATGTTGTTTACCCTCTCTCTTCATTTCGTTGAATTGGGGTTTGGGCTAAAGAGATTGATGAAAAAATAGATGAATGAATTGTAATTATATAATGAATTGTAATTATATAATGATTGCTTTGAGAGGTCGGTGTATGCAGCTAGTGAAGTGGAACTTGGGAAGCAAGGTGAAGTAGTCATAGTCATACCAAGTAGTTATCACAAAAAATGGACTAAATAAAATAATATCTACATCTAATAATAATATAATCTATATCTTCTATATTTATATATATACCAATATATAAAGATAATACATATTTTGGTGTAGATTTTTTTTAGTCATTTTTGCCCATCATTCTATTCAAAAAAATTTTGACATGGATTCAAATATTTGTATATGTTAAAAAAATAACTTCCACACAAAAGTTGGTTTTCAAGTTTTTTTTGGTAAAAAAATATTTCATTTTTTTCTTTCTTAATAACTAAGCACAACCAAAAAGCAGATTAAGTGGTTATCAATTAACTAAGCACAAAAGCCGTGGGCCGGGCCCATGATGGCCCATGAAAAAGATAGACCCGGAGAGCCAACCCGATAAGGCCCAATAATTTTTTTTAAGTCTGGCCGTGTAAAATTATAGGGCTAATGGGTCGGCCCGATAGCCCTGCCTGTTTTTACAACTCTAAATAGCACAATAGAGAATGTCGATCACACAAATGGACATAGAAGTAGAATGTTAGTAATAATAATAACAATAATAATAATAATAAATAAATAATAAAGTTGATTACTAAAAAATTTACTGATTTATCATTGTCACTTTTAATAATATTTCAAGTTTTATATCCTTCATTGTAATTTCATTAGAAATATTATAGAAAAAATATAGAAAAATAAGATAAATACAAAAAAAAAATTGAATTTATGCACGACAATAGGAAAAAAAAGATCTACAAGAGGTGATTGAAAGATAGGAATGGTCCTTTAATTTTATTTTATTTACTTCGGTTCTTTTTTCCAAAAAAAAAAAAGGAGGTTTATAAATATGGGCATAGATGCGTGTATCTGAGATAAAAAGTGCCAGTTTATCTCAGCTAAGTCTGAATGGTTCTCGCCCCTTCTTGGTGTTGATACGGTAGAAGTTTTAGGGCTCCCCAATGCTATGAGTTGGACCAGAAACTTACATAACGTTGTGATTTTGTTTAATTTTAACTTTAATTTTGATCCCTTAACATTACAAATTGATCCCTTAACTTTAATTTTGTTTGTTATGTTGGTCATTTTCGTTAGTTTTTATCAGAAAACATTAATCTTACTTTCTATTATTCGCTGTATGAACGCATGACTGATTTCTTTATGAGTAATATTATGATTATAAGTTCATACACTTTTTTTAGACGGAAGATAAATACAATATCAATTTGTTAAAAAGGATCAGTATGACTAACATAATTAAAATTAAGGAATCAATTTGTGACATTAATTAGTTAAGGAACCAATTTGTAACTTTAATTAGTTACGAGATCAATATAAAACCAATAAATTAGTTATGGACTAATTGTCCAATATTGCGTATTCTTAACTAGTTTCATATTCTTATTGATATCTCTACATGTATCCAATATTTAATTGGTAATAAATTATATAATTGGACTAAAGTGGTAAATGAACTCTCCCTAAACAAAACGTTCATGAAAACCGAATTTGATTTTTCATATTAACAATTTTTGTTATACCTTACTTAGCTCGCAACCGAATTATAGGGCTAAAATAGTGGGGCTAAAATTAAAAGAAAAAATAATATGTTATTTGAGAAATAAGTTATAAATTAATAAAATAAGCTATCTTACCAATTATTTCATGCATCCTGCAAAATTATCAAAATATTTTTATTTGTTATTTAAGTAGTGGATACAGTTCGCAATTAAGTTGTGGAACTATAAAATTTTGAAAATTTTCTATTAGAGTTATTTTTTCTATCAACTTTTTTAGTTTTATAATATCTAGCAGACGTGTAAAATTTTCAAAGTTTATTATTAAAAGTATTTTTTTTCTCAAAATTTATTTTTATAACGTCCATTACATAGATAGTACTTAGTAATTGATGCTTAAAATCTTTCAAAAAAAATTTATATAATGTCCTTTGCCAAAAGAATCTGTCACTATAAATGCTCTGTGGTAAATGCAGTGGAACTTGGGAAGCAAGGAGAAGTGGTCATAGTTATACGTGCCGACCAAGCAGTAGTTATAGTTATAAGGAAAATTGCGAGGATTTAAAAAATATATAAATTGTGAGCCTTTGGCTCCTTTTTTGGCCAAAAAGATATATATAATAAATTGTATTGACAGGGTTTGTTGAATTTTTAACTTCGATAATGATAAAAAAACAATAGATTTTGGATTCGGATGTATTAAACTGGAATATCATTTTTCTTACTCAACATTTATTTTATAAAAATGTATTTTAAATTTTTTTGTCAAATAATTTTAAAAATTATAATTTCACTTTTTAACACGAAATAATGAAAATATCATGGCTGTGACCTCAATTTCTGATATTATATGCAATGTATAAAACAATTTATTTGAAAGCATTTTTGTTACTCTTTTACAAGAACAAAAAGTTATTAACAAATTCCAATTTATTTATGTATCCAAAAAAATAATTCCAATTTCCAATCCATGACCATAATATTGTCAACAGGATAAGTTAGAAGACATACATAATTTTGGATCTTTCCTCTTTATTTGCAACGATACATTTCAAATCCAAATGGATTAAATTAACCCTTCCTCCTTTCAAGCAATTGTAAGTGGAAACAAGAAATATAATCAAATCATTAACAAACCAAACACCAATCTTCATCTTCATAATTTTCTTCTATGACTTGTTCAATAGGCAATGGAATCTCCAATTCTTTTTCATTTATAGTGGATGAATAATTTACATAATCATCAACATGGTCAACCTTTTCATCTTCCACCTCCGCATCATCCATATAGTAATCGGTAATATGGTTCAAGATCCTAGTCGCGGACAACCCGGCTAGGTTCGAATCGGGTTCGTCGATTAACTGGAGATGTTTGGAATTCCCTTTGGATTTGTTTTTTGACTTATAGACAGGATGGAGGCGGCAACCAGTGCGCGGTGACGTGCAACATTTACCGGTAAATTTAGAATGATTGGTGGGCTTGGAAGATACCTTTGTGAAAAGTCCAGCTGTTGGAGGCGAATCGAACCGATTGATGAATCGGGTACCGGGTATTGGGTTTGGTAGGATCAGATATGTCCTCACCATACCATGTTGTTTACCCTCTCTCTTCATTTTGTTGAATTGGGGTTTGGGCTAAAGAGATTGATGAAAAAATGGATGAATTAATTGTGATTATATAATGATTGCTTTGAGAGGTCGGTGTATGCAGCGGGTGAAGTGGAACTTGGGAAGCAAGGTGAAGTAGTCATAGTCATAGCTTTGCGTGCCTACCAAGTAGTTACAAGTAGTTATCACAAAAAATGGACTAAATAAAATAATATCTACATCTAATAACAATAATATAATCTATATCTATATCAATATTTATATCTATACCAATATATACATATAATACTTATTTTGATGTGGATTTCTTTTATCGTCACTTTTGTCCATCACTCTATTCAATTTTTTTAACACGAATTCAAATATTTGTATATGTTGAAAAATAACTTCCACACAAAAGTTGGTTTTCAAGTTTTTTTTGGTAAAAAAATATTTTTTTTCCTTCTTAATAACTATGCACAACCAAAAAGCAGATTAAGTGGTTATCAATTAACTAAGCACAATCAAAAAGGAGGTTAAGTAGTTATCTACATTAGCACAGTAGAAAATGTATATCTCACAAACGGGCACGGAACGTGCCATTTGGCTGCTAATAATAATAATAATAATAATAATAATCTATACCAATATATAAAAAGAATATCCATTTGGTGTAGAATTTTCTTATTGCCACTTTTGCCCTTCAATCTATTCAAAAAAAAAAATTGACACAGATTCAAATATTTATATATGTTGAAAAATAATTTTCATGCAAAAGTTAGTTTCAATTTTTTTTAATAATAAAAAAAAAGATTAAGCACAAAAAATATTTCTTTTCTTAATAACTAAGCACAAAAAAATTAAGTAGTAGCAAAATATAGAATATCGATCACATAAACTGACATAGAACGCTAGTAGTAATAATAATAATAATAAATTAATAATAAATAAAAATAATAAAGTTGATTACTATCAAAATTATTGATTTATCCTTGTTATTTTTAATAATATTCCAAGTTTTATATCTTTCATTGTAATTTCATTAGAAATATTATGGAAAAAAATATAGAAAAATACATGTATAATTACTTTTTTTAATGGAAGATACATGTATAATTTGTGTTATGATTTTACTGTAGTTTTGATTTGGTGTGAGCTTTGTAATTTTTTTTACCTTGTTTACAATTTTATATATATATATATATATATATTATAATTTCGATAAAATAAAATTATACAGTTATGATTTGAAAAAAAAAATAGAATGTCGAATTCACTCTTTTAACAGAGCACTTAACACGGCTAGCAACTCCCAATTATAAACACTATGCTAGCTAGCTTGATCCACAACCTTCAATCCAAGTGGATAGCTACAAGCCTACAAATGAAACTCGATTCAACAACACAACTATTACTCTTCATACAACAAAGGTTAAAAATTAAAATCATTACTGCCTTAAACAAGCAATAGTAATTTTATTTTATTTTTGGTACAAAGCAATAGTAATTTTTTAGTTTTGTTTGACTTAAATTAGACATTTGTTGGAATTACCGAGAGCAGTTGGTCGGTAATTTTGTCTTTGGAATTTCGATATTAAAGAAAGACACTTTTTACTTTTTTCCTATGAAAATAAACTTTTTCCCGATTAAAAATAAAATCCACACTAGAACTTAAATAAAAGACATTTCTTCAAAAGGTCAGAGACCGAAGTCTCTAATAACTTGGATGCTTGAGTTTGTTTATAATTTCATTTTTTTCGTTTTTAGTAAGTTTGTATTTACATCTGATGTACTCTGTTAATTATTAAAATAAATGAGTATATCTATTTTTTAGTAAAGAAATAAAAAATTAACCCTCCCTCCTTTCAAGCAATTGTAAGTGGATGGAAACAAATAATAATTAATCAAATCATGAACAACCTTCCACTAAACACCAATCTTCATCTTCATATTTATCTTTTTTAACTTGTTCAATAGCCAATGAAATCTCCGGTTCTTCTTCATCATCTAGATTCTAGAGTGCATGAATAATAATTTACTCCTCGGTTCCAAAATATAAAGGAAAATTGGTCAAAAAAAATTAACATATTTGATTAAAAATTTGTCATTCATATAATAACAATTAGTAATATGGTTCAAAGTCTCTGTCGCAGACAACCCGGCTAGTTTCGAATTGGGGGTATCCATGAACCGAAAATTCTTGAAATTACCTTTGGATTTATTCTTTGACTTAGTAACTAGATAGAGGCCCCGTAACGTCAACATCTATCTATGAATTTGGAATGGATCGTGGGCTTAGAGGGTGTATTTGTTGAGCGTCCAGCTGTTGCCTGTTGGAGGGGACTAGAACTGCGTGAGGAGTTGGGTTAGTTGCGGAAGTGTAAAATCTAGAAAATTTTCTCGCTATTTAATTACGGAAGTGTAAAATCTTGAAAATTTCTTGTAGCGATGCTTTTTCTTTTATCAAAATTTTTCACTTTTATAATATCCATTATTTAAGTGGCACATGTATCAAATTTTCAAAGTTTTATGTTAAAGGGTATTTTTTTTTCTCAAAATCTCATTTTTATAACGTCCGTTATTTAAGTAACAGACATAATTCATTACTTAGTAGTTGAAGTTTAAAATCTTAAAAAAATTATATTAAAGGGTATTTTTTTCTCAAATTTTTCATTTTCATAATATCTTTTACTTTAAATAGTGGAATTGTAAAATAGAAAATTAAAAACAAAAACAAGCAAAAAAACTGGTAGAGTGCCAAAAGAATCTGTCATTATAAATGATAGATTTGTGGTATATGTAGTGGAACTTGGGAAGCAAGGTGAAGTAGTCATAGTTATACGTGCCGACCAAGTAGTTATAGTTACAAGAAAAATTGCAAAGATTTAAAAAATATACTCTCTCTGTTTCTTTTTAATTGTCTTTTTAGAAATATAACACCAAATTAAGGAAGTGTAATTTTGCATGTTATCTTCCTATTATACTCTCGTTTTAATCCACCAATAAATTCCTATTTTTTTGCCCAAACTTTTTTTTTCCAATAAATTTAATATATTATGTACAAAAAAAACAAAATTTAATATGTTATGTACCAACAAAAAAAAATTTTAAAAAAAAGATTTAGTTTTCCAAATATATAGCATTAATTGGTTTTATGGAAAAAGATAAGAGCAATTGACAAAGGGTATAATTGACAAATCATACCTATAAAATACAAAAAGGACAATTAAATAGAAACGCTAAATATGATAATAAAAGACAATTAAAAAGAAACGGATGGAGTATAAATTGTGAGCCTTTGGCTTCTTTATTTGGCCAAAAAGATATATATAATAAATTGTATTTTTTTGGTAAGGCTATAATAAATTGTATCTATATCTATTACTATATATAAAGAGGATGCAAATTTTTGGGATGACTTTTTCATTATACCTATTTTACCCTTAAAAAAACTACAAAAAAAACTAAATATTTGTATATGTTGAAAAATAACTTCTACATAAAAATAAATTTTCAGTTTTTTTTAGTAAACAATTTTTTTTCTCTTAATAACTAAACACAACTTCCACATAAAAGTATGTTTTCAGTTTTTTTATAGTAAAAAAAAATAAAAAATTCTTCTTAATATCTAGCCACAACAAAAAAGAATGTTAAGTAGTTATCAATTAATTAAGTCCAATAAAAAAGGAGATTAAGTAGTTATTTATATTTGCACAGTAGAGAATTTCGATCACAGCAAATAAAAAATATATATATCGATCACACAAACGGGCACGGAACGCGGCTAGTCTATATATAAAAAGGATATAAATTTTTGGGATAACTTTTTCATTATTTCTATTTTACCCTTAAAAAAAACTACCACCAAATAAAGTAACCAACTATATATAAAAAACATACAAATTTTTGGGATGACTTTTTCATTATTCTTATTTTACCCTTGAAAAAAACTACCAACAAAAAAAGTAACCACCAATCTATAACTATATATAAAAAGGATAAAAAAATTTCTTTGATACTTTTTTTTTGTGTTTAGTATACATTGAAGCGAAAAATCAAGAGGGAGCATATAAAAGAGAAATATCAAGAGGACTTAAACTATGATATTTTATATTTTAAAATTTTCAATTATTGTTATAATATTTAATCTAATCTTTTATAATGTCATTTAGTTATTAAAGTTGAGATGTTGGGAAAATTTTAACTATTATATTTGATGTGAGAGACAACCTTCTCTATTTTTCATTTTGCCGGTACTTACATTGTAATCATAGGTATACAAAAAATCAAAGGTTGTTTTTTGATGATTTTACATGCTTTTTTGTTTAATTTTTTATCTATCATTTCAGACCTTAATTTCACTATTGTTGCAAATGATAAAAGAAAACATCCGAGAGAAAAATAAGATGAGACTTTATCGAGTTTTTTGAAAACAATAATAGGCATGTCACACACCGTTGTTCAGTGGCCCCACAACCTTATGAGGATTTTATCACATCGAAAAAAATATCACATGCACAACCGGAGCATTAGTGACAAAACAATGGTAGAAACTTGATTTACCTAAAAAACGAAAACATTCACAATATATGTTTTTATACAAATTAAATCATAGGACTTTTAATACATTCTAAACCATAATACTATTATGTATACATTAATAATCTTCTATTATACATAACATTTTAAGTTGATTATTATTAAAATATAGGAAAATCCAAATTGGAATTATGAATGATAGCAACATGAATTAGTTTAAGCCAAATGAACGATTCTATGATAACAACATGAATTATGTAAGTTTGCTAATAGAAGTAAACTAAACAAAACAAAAAAATTTACTTATCATAAGTTTGCTAAATTAAATAATGATTTGGATTATTAGTTGAGCTCACATGAAGGACTTACAAAAATAGGAAAACTAATGATACACACATTAATTTAAATAAAAATCAAATTTATAATAAACCACGATTTACAATTTATATACCTCAGTATAATAGAAAACGCGAATCACACGCCGCTAATTGATAATAAATTGTATTGATAGGGTTGTTGAATTTTTAACTCCGATAATGATTAAAAAAATAGTTTTTGGATTCGGGTGTTCTACATTTTTCTTACTCTACATTTATTTTATAAAAATATATTTTATTTTTTTGTCAAGTAGTTTTAAAAAATATAATTTCACTTTTTAATGCGAAATAACGGAAATATCACGGTTTTGACCTCAATTTCTGCATATCATATACAATGTTGCTAGCCTTCTTGATTTAAATATTGTTAAAAAATATCACATCGAATATAAGATATCTTGACAAATGTTTATAAGCAAGTGTAGTCTCTCATCTTACAAGTTGATTTTGTAATAATTAATTAGACTCATACTTATTTCTTAATAATTTCTAACAAATATTAATCATAGTTACTTCATAATCCTATAAAACAATTTATTTTAAAGCATTTGTTACTCTGTTACAACAATAAAAATTTATTAACAAATTCCAATTTATGTATCCAAAAAAATAATTCCAATTTCTAATCCATGACCATAATATTGTTAACCGGATAAGCTAGAAGACATACATAATTTTGGATCTTTCCTCTTTATTTGCAACGATACATTTCAAATCCAAATGGATTAGTTTAAATTAACCCTTCCTCCTTTCAAGCAATTGTAAGTGGAAACAAGAAATATAATCAAATCATTAACAAACCAAACACCAATCTTCATCTTCATAATTTTCTTCTTTGACTTGTTCAAAAGGCAATGGAATCTCCAATTCTTTTTCATCTATAGTGCATGAATAATTTACATAATTATTATCAACATGGTCAACCTTTTCATCTTCCACCTCCGCATCATCCATATAGTAATCGGTAATATGGTTCAAGATCCTAGTCGCGGACAACCTGGCTAGGTTTGAATCGGGTTCGTCCATTAATTGGAGATGTTTGGAATTACCTTTGGATTTGTTTTTTGACTTATAGATGGGATGGAGGCGGCAACCGGTGCACGGTGACGTACAACATTTACCGGTGAATTTAGAATGATTGGTGGATTTAGAAGATACCTTTGTGAAAAGTCCAGCTGTTGGAGACGAATCGAACCGATTGATGAATCGAGTACCGGGTAATGGGTTTGGTGGGATCAGATATGTCCTCACCATGCCATGCTGTTTACCCTCTCTCTTCATTTTGTTGAATTGGGGTTTAGGCTAAAGAGATTGATGAAAAATAGATGAATGAATTGTGATTATATAATGATTGCTTTGAGAGGTCGGTGTATGAAGCGGGTGAATAGAACTTGGGAAACAAGGTGAAGTAGTCATAGTCATAGTCATAGTCATAGTCATAGTCATAGCTTTGCGTGCCTACCAAGTAGTTATCACAAAAAATGGACTAAATAAAATAATATCTACATCTAATAATAATAATCTAATAATATAATCTATATCTATATTTATATTTATATCAATATACAAAGATAATATTTATTTTGGTGTGGATTGCTTTTATCGTCATTTTTGCTCATCACTCTATTCAAATTTTTTTTGACATGGATTCAAATATTTATATATATTAAAAAATAATTTTCACACAAAAGTTGGTTATCAGATTTTTTTAGTAAAAAGAACATTTTTTTTTTCTTTCTTAATAACTAGTTTTGAGACCCGTGCATTCGCACGGGTCTATTGACTTTTATTTATAAAATATTGTTAAAATATAAGTGACGCCATTGTGTTATTTTTTGTAAAATTTATTAAATTAATAATTTTTTTATTAAAGGTAACTGTCCCGTGTATGATTAAATTATTTTTATTAAAGCAATTGTCCCGTGTATGAATTTTTTATTCAATTTCTTTTATGTATTAGTGATAAATATTTTGTTTTGTGTTTTTTTTTATATTTATTATTGATGAGAATTTATGCTTCTATTGTTTAAAAAAACTTATTTGTAAAAGATCATGTCAATTGATTTTTAATTTTTTTTATATTTAAGATTGATATTAATATATTATACTAAAGTATCAAATTTATTTAGAATTAAATATTTAGGAATATGTTAGAAAATATTTTTAAAAAGTTTTTTTGACAAAATTATTATTTTTTTAAATATAAGTGACGTCATTGTGTTCTTTCTTGTAAAATTTCTTGAATTAATAATTTTTTTATTAAAGGAATTGTCCCGTGCATGATTTTTGTGTAATAAATTATAATTAATATTAATAAATATTTATTATTCAATTCCTTTTTTTATTAAAGCAATTGTCTCGTGTATGATTAATTTTTTTTATTAAAGCAATTGTCCCGTGTTAATTCGTAAGTTTTTTCTTTATGCATGTTAATTCATAAGTTTTCACTTACAAAGATTATATCTTTATAACCTGTTTTCATAAACAACTTTATAAAACTTATAATAAGTCAATCCAAACAGACTCACTATGTTTTTGTTTCTATTTTAATGTTCTTTTATTTTTAAGTTACTATTTTTTCATTCAAAAAAAGGTTAGTACTATTTTTTATGCGTATCTTTTATATTTATTTTTGTTCCTATTTTTATGCGTAAATTTTTTTAATTAATTTTTTTTGTTAAATATATTAGATTAATATTGTTTAGAGGTAGTTTCATATGCTATTTTTAAGGGGAGATTTTTCTTTTATGCTTATCTTTTTTTATTCTTCCTATTTTTGTTTTGTATCTTTTTTTTAGTTTAGTGTTAAAATTACATTTAAGGGCATAAATTCCGAAATATTATTAAACTTGATAGGACAAATTTGGTATTTTAGTAGTAGTTTCTTTTAATATATTGTAAGTAGACTAAGTACAACCAAAAAGCAGATTAAGTGGTTATCAATTAACTAAGCACAACCAAAAAGGAGGTTAAGTAGTTAACTACATTAACACAATAGAAAATGTCGATCACACAAACGGGTACGAAATGTGTCGTTTGGCTGCTAATGATAATAATAATAATAAGGCTTAAATAATGTTTTAGTCCCTGCAATTGTCCCTCATTTTGAAAAGAGCGCCTGTTAAAAAAAAATTGATTTTAGTCCCTGCAAAATTTAAAAGTTTTGAAAAGAGCCCCAGAACAGGAATCATTGATGACATGTCACCATTTTAATGATTTTTGCAGAGACTAAAATCAAAACAAAAAAAATTTAACAGGGGTTCTTTTCAAAACAAGGGACAATTGCAGGGTCTAAAATACTATTTTTTTGGACACATGGCATCAATGATTCCTGTTTAGGGGCTCTTTTCAAAACTTTTACATTTTGCAGGGATTAAAATCAAATTTTTTTTTTAACAGGGGCTCTTTTCAAAACGAGGGACAATTGCAGGGACTAAAACACTATTTAAGCCTAATAATAATCTATACCAATATATAATACCAACATATTATGATTATGAATTCATACACTTTTCTTAGACGAAAGATAAATACAATATCAATTTGTTAAAAAGGATCAGTTTGACTAACATAATTAAAATTAAGGAATCAATTTGTGACGTTAATTAGTTAAGAGACCAATTTGTAACTTTACTTAGTTAAGAGACCAATATGAAACAAATAAATAAGTTAAGGACTAATTGTCCAATATTGCGTATTCTTAACTAGTTTCATATTTTTATGGCTTAAACATCATTTTCGTCCCTGTAAGTTCATAATTTTTTGGTTTTAGTCCCTGTATCTTTTTTTGTTGCAAATTAGTTCCTGCATGTGGCAATCATTTTGATTTTAGTCCCTAAAGCTAAAATCCGCAGGAAAATTCGCAGGTTTCGTGCGGATTTTCATGCGAATTTTAGTTTTAAGGGACTAAAACCTAAAGATTTGAACATACAAGAACTAATTTGCAACAAAAAAAGATTCAGGGACTAAAACAAAAAAAACGCGAACTTACAAGGACGAAAATGATATTTAAGCCTATTTTTATTGATATCTCTACATGTATTCAATATTTAATTTGTAATAAATTATATAATTGGACTAAACTGGTAAATGAACTCTCCCTAAACAAAACGTTCATGAGAACCGAATTTGATTTTTCGTATTAACAATTTTTGTTAAACTTTACTTAACTCGCGATTGAACTATAGAGCTAAAATAATAGGGCTAAAATTAAAAGAAAAAATAATTTGTTATTTGAAAAATAAGTTATAAATTAATAAAATAAGCTATAATATTTTTTTTAAAATAATTTTCAATCAATTTTTTTAATCATATAAGCTTATAACTATAAATTAATCTATACTTATCAAACTGATCTAAAAGTGTAAAAGAAAAATTAGCTGTGAGTGGTGAGCCTGCTGGCCTTAGTTAACAATAACATTTAGGCAAAATTACACATTTAGTCGGTTATCTTTTTTTTTTTTTCTGTAACATTTTGATTATTTATCTTTTATTTATAACACTTTGATCCTTTATTTTATATATGTAACACTTTGGTCTTTAATTTATCTTTTATTTGTAATACTTTAGTCCTTTATCGTTTATAACATTCACATATAAATCCTTTTTTCATATTATTTTTATTAAACAAATGCTGAATTTTATTTGTTAAAATATTTTTTTGTTAAAATTAAATAAAACTCATAATTTTGATAAATATGTTCATCATCTTCATCAATTCTTCATATCTTCATATTTTTTAAAGAACTAAAGTGTTACAAATAAAAGATAAAAAATCAGAGTGTTCCAAAAAGATAAAATAAATGATCAAAATGTTACAAATGAAAAATAAATAACCAAAATATTAAAAAAAAGAGATAAAGAATCAAAATGTAATTTTGCCTAACATTTAACAATACTCTTGACAACAACTTTGCTGACAGGTTGAATGTGCCCACAATAGCGTCCCAATTTGTTCATCCTTGATGAGAATTTTATTCATAAATTTATTAATAAATAAATAAAAGTGTGTTTTGTTAAATTAAAATATTCTCAAAGAATTTATAATAAAAAAATGTATTTTATTCCATATTAATTGGTAATTTGGTACTCTTTCTTATCTTATATATAAATAATTTTTTTTACACAAACAAACTTAATTCATTTCATTTTAAACAATAAATTCAATACAAAATAGATAATACTTATAAGCAAATTTTAATTTAATTATTAATGTATTCAGAGTATATATAAACCATTTATATTAATTATTAAATGAATTTAAAAATAAAAATTTATTTATACATAAGAGTAGAATAAAAATCAATTTTGAAGAATCTTTTACTCCAATACGCATTGAAATTCCCACCATTTTCTTGTATCCTTTTATCCGAAAGTGTTTATCGAATTTAGAAATTGAAGAGTTAGTTACGCAAGCATTGAAAAGCTTTACCAAAAAAAGTTTTCTGCTCTTTTTTTTTTTGGTAAGAAAATCAGTTTAATTAGAAAATGGCTTCTTGGAATTCAGTTTCATTAGAAGTAACTTACGAAATTCTTGGTTGGTTTGCTTTTATTGCTTGGTCCATCAGTTTCTACCCTCAAGTCTTCTTGAATTTTCGAAGGAAAAGGTTAATTACTTTCTATTTCAACTTAATTACTCTCTTTTCTTCTATCTTTTATGTAATAATAATAACCTCAATTTTTATTTTTATGTTGAAATTTTCAGTGTGGTTGGACTCAACTTTGATTTTGTGCTGTTAAATTTAACGAAGCATAGTTCATATCTTATATACAATGCTTCTCTATACTTTAGCTCTTCTATTCAGAAACAATATTTCCAGAAATACGGTTTTGACCAGGTTAGTTACTAGTAACTTGATCAATCTTTTCAATTCTAATTTTATGATAATATGTTGTTTATGCTAAATTCTTTATTTCGCATCAACAACATGCATGCGGCACAAGTAGCAAATATTTGAGTCATTTAACTATTTGGTCTTGAGTTACATCTTGAATGATTGATGTTTCATGTCTATAAAAGGGTGTATCTTGCTAAACGGTGCCCCGGGGCCACTCTATAAGGATTCCATTTAAGTAAATAATTTATTCAAAAAGTTATAACATTTTAATTTCCAATGCGTTGACTTCACACATTTTCATAATCTTTTTTATAAAACCTTACTATTTAAAGGTTTAAAGAGTGTCCGGGGGCACTATTTAGCATTTGCCTTATTCTTTCTATGTTTTGTTTATTGTCTAATGCTGCACTTGTGCGTGGTGCAAGACTTGTCTCACTTGTGCACCATAGACTTAGTCTTCTTGCTATACATTTGTTTATAGAACTTATAGTCTTTTTTGCAGTATAAAACATTTTTACATTAAACCAGCTAAAATTAGTAATTAGTTGTTAATGTTAGTATTTTTCAACTTCATAAGAACTTGAACCTGGACCTTTAACACCTCAACATCTTTAACCCTTAGCTCAAATCAGTTGAGCTACTCACGTCCACCCTTAAGTATGTGGTAATTATTTCTATAAAGTGGGCTTATTTGGCAATTTGATCAGTTTTCATTGGACGTCAGTGTGAAAATAATTTACATTGACAGTGCCTCACCATTAAACTCTTTTTAAAATAAAATCTTAAACACATGAATTTAAAGAATATCCACATCCAAAGAAAATCTACTATTTTAGCCCTTTAAAATGGTCCATTTGGTTCTAACTCAAATGATAGAAGATTGAAGGACATTTGATATGCCGAAGCTCAAATTCAAACCTGCACTATCCCACTTATCTGCAATTAGTGTGTGAGTTTCGCTGCTAGGCTCTCTCAGACAAAAAGAAAATAAAATAAAATAAAGAGAACTATCCCTTTCAAAACCCTTTATTCAAACATACCCTAAAAGTTTTAAGGGAACTTGGTGACAGTGCATCAGCGATCAGGGCTGCAACATCTTAATTTTGTAATTTCTCCACAACAGTTATTAAAGGTGCATCAACCTTATTTGACTGAGATTCTTTGCAATATAAAGGATCGCGACACGACAACTACTGCAATTTAAAACCTTGCACGGGACTATTGCCATTGTAGGTATTCTTTGTTCTAATGCACTTCTTTTATTTTTTTAAAAACGAAAGTGATTATGGAACTTGCTGGGACAATAATTTTGGAATCTGATCTATTTAGGAATTGCGACATGTTATGGAAATGTTTTCCTTATCACGCCATTCTCTAACTCATACCCTAACCACCAAGTCATCTTTATATCTCCTTGCATGTTGTGGAAATGATAAGGTCTTTCAATGTCGAGGATTTAATATTGAACTTTATAGTTATAATTTTATCTATTTCAGATGATACCTGTGGCAGCAAATGATGTTGCTTTCTCAATCCACGCTGTTCTACTGACAGCCATTACATTGTTCCAGATTGCAATCTATGAAGTAAAAATTATATTTCTTCTCGTTCTGAATATTGCTCTTGTTTTTATCGTGTGCTATATGACTGAATTCTCCATTTTGCTGAAGTTGGTAACTATTCATTGTAGCGTGGAAGCCAAAAACTGTCCAAAATTTCGATTGGAATTATCTCCATTGTTTGGCTGACTGCCGCAGTTTGTTTCTTTGTTGCTTTGTCTAATCATTCATGGCTTTGGCTTCTCAGCATCTTCAAGTATGTTCTCTCTACTTCTGTGGTCAATTAAATCAATTTTATGCTTTTGGACGTTCAACTTGTGTCCTGCGAGTAATATCCTTGGTAATTTTGTCAATGCTTTTTAGTGGCCACCCTAATTCATTTCAAACCAGCAGTGTCTGTGAAACAGAAGCAAATTTATTTTTCATTTTTCACTAATTTTGGACATGATGTGTCACGGGAAATTATTTCTGTGACTTGCATATAAGTAGTAGCCAGCAATTCAGCATATAGTTATAAGGTACAAGAAATTGATGGTGCGTCTTAAAATATTATCGATCAATTGCCACTAAGCAATATGCTTCCTTACATCTCAGAACATTTCATTTCATTATTTACTCTTTTTTGACATGTAAGATGGAGAACTACATTTTTTTCGTTTGGTATGGCTCGTTGCTTACTGCTCGTTGCTTATTGTCGCATCGTAATGCAAAGCTTGGAATCTTATGTATTTTAAACTGTTTCAGAGGCTTGACCTGCCGTTGTTATAGTACTACAAGAAATATTTAATTGCTTTAACATGTAAACATTTATTTTGATCGTGTTGCAGCTCAATTCAAGTGCTTATGACTACTATAAAGTACATTCCTCAGGTTAGGATTTCTTTAGAATTTTATTTTGTTTTCTTTTACTATGCAGATGATTGTTTTGAGTAGAATTTTTTGACAAAAATAAATTCCTTACCTAACCTAATTTATTGTTTGTGCTTTGAACCTTTCTCTCGTACTTTGAATTTGAATCCTCTAAAAGTTTGAACCCTTTCTATAGCTGTATTGGTTGAAGCACCATTTTTCTATGATTGACATTGTGCTAGCGGCACGATGCCACTGACACGAAATTTCTTTGAGACATAAACTTCGTGTCCCCAAAGAAACTGTTTCTCAAAATCGAACTATACCACTAGCATAGTTCTTCACTCTTCTGTTGATAACTGATGTAGTAAGGAATCTGTAATAATACACTATATAAACTTAAGAAGATTATGTTTAAATATTTTGTTCTTAATGTAAATGTTGGTGAAGTAAACTTAATTTGCAGCTTCTATCTGTCAATTTAACAACTTGTGTTATGAATATAGGTAAGCATGAACTTCCTAAGGAAAAGTACCGATGGATGGAGCATTGGGAACATTCTACTGGACTTTTCTGGTGGAATAGCAAACTATGGACAGATGGTTGTGCAATCGGTAGATCAAGGTTCGCTTGCACGGACTCATCTCTGTGATTGATTGGTCTTGTCATTTGTTCCATTACTTTAACTGTTGTTTTTTAAATTGCATATTTCTAGATTCATGGATCAACTTCTATGGGAATATAGGGAAAGTATTGCTCTCTCTGGTATGGAAAACTCTCTTTAAGCACAATTTTGCTTCATTCTTAAGTTAGAGTTGTTTGTTCCTTTTCTGTTTCATTTTTTTGACATAATGTTATGGTTCTTGTTCGAATTCTGTTTTGTTTTGATATCATTATTCTAATCTTAGAAATATGCTACTCTCTATTTCTGTGAAGCACGAACACCGACACGGACACCTGACATGACACGGACACGTCGACACTGCTAATATAAAATTGTTGATTATGTTTATTAGATTATGCAGCCGTGGCTGCTTGAGGCTTTTGTGATACTTTTTTTTTTAATCTAATATACATAATTGCAGGTATCTGTATTCTTTGACATTATTTTCATTTTTCAACATTATGTTCTTTATTCTGCTAAAAAATCCTCCAAATTGGTGGCCACCGTCGTCGAGGACGAAGATCAAATCAGAGAGAACCTTGTTAGGCCTTCTGATGAGTCTCCACCAGAGAATGTGTGAGACATGATTTGTTTCATAATGTCGATATTCAATCGATCCTGAAGATCAAAAGTGCACCTTGTCAGGCCTTCTAATCAATCATCACCTCAGAATGAGTAAGATATGATTTGAATTTGTAATGTATATCACACTTCCCATTGGTTGATATCAATATGAAAACAAAACTATCACCATTTGGCTTGGAGCTTCACCAAACTTTGTTGTATAATAAGTTATAGAATTATCGATGAAAATCGAAATGTAAATTAGGGGATGAATTAACACATTCATTTTATAATAAATTGCATTAAAACTAAGAACACGAAATGTTAATCGTTTGATCTTTTAGTCCAGCAATTTCCATTTACGCGCTGACTATGAAAACGCATGAGTTCTGTGATCAGAGTGAATCGAGATTCCATAGAACTATACTTAAGATTTAGAAGGACAAAACATCTTGAAAGTTGAAACATCTTTCTAACAGTATAGAAAAAGGATAACCAACAAATGGTGTCTGTTCATTCCAACATATATTACTATAAAACATATTACATCTTAGACATTCTCAGACAAATGCTGTTCAGAAGATTTGGCACTATCAAATTCAGTAGATGTCTCTGGTTTGCGTTTTCTTTCTGGATATAACACATAATGTTGGACCATGAAGAGGATGTCAAAGAATATAGACACCTGCAATGTTAATTAAAAGTGTGATTATTCATCTAGAAACATATAATATTTCATTAAGGTAAAATAATGATACACTGTTACATACCAAGGATAGCAATAGTTTTCCTATGTTTCCATAGAAGTTCACCCAAGAACCTGAAAAACAAAGATGAAATTTTTTAAAATCATGTCACTTTTCTAACAATTAGGAGATAGATTATTAAAGGATATTACTGACTTTGATCAATGGCTTGCATAGCCATTTGTGCATAGTTAGCTACTCCTCCAGAAAAGTCTAGTAGAATGTTCTCAATGCTCCATCCATCAGTACTTTTTCTCATAAAGTTCATTACTGCCTATTTTCACAATAGAGTTTATTAAGATTGATGGCTAGCATAAGAAGAAAATAAAAGGAACATAGAAACATAAAAAGAATTCTAAAAAATTACATTAAACCAAATGTTTAGATTGACAATGATTTTAGCAAAAATATGGTGGTACTGTGATTTTGCGAGGCTCAAAAGTGTAGTTTTTGACAAAACCACAGGCTCATCGTGATAGAGACACGAGCACCAACATGACATTGACACAGACGCTAACATTATACCACATGTATTGGTTTTGTGTCAGTGTCCTATTGATACATGTCAGACATCATACAAATATTTAATCTGAAGTGTCGATGTTATTTATGAGAATATTATATAGTCTTTTTACGTAAATAATTGATTGCATTGGTTGATATGATTATATCACATTACAATATCACAGCTATTTGTATGAAAGAAATTAAAAGTAAATTAATTACATAAATTAAAATTGATCCTAACCTGGGGAATATATTTTATGACAGTCATTGAAACTTGAATGGTACTGCAAGTTGATCAATTTCAACAAAAGTCAGAAGAAGAAAAAAATGTTCCAAACCAAACTTTCATAATCCATAGTGCATAAAAAATTGTTATAAATATTGCAATTGGATACACAACAAATGAAAACTAATAACATACGTGAAAATTGAGAGAAGCCAAAGCCAATGATGATTGTGCAATGCTATAAAGAAACACACAATTGCTGCTGTCCATGCAACAATCACTATTCCACAAGCAATTTTAGATACTTTTTGGCTTCCACGCTACATCAAAATAATCAAAATATTGTTACTCCCTCCGTCTTAAAATATAAGTGTCGCAGTTTGATTATATACATTATTCATATGATATATTTTGATCATAATTTTTTCACAAATATCTAAAAGATAAATATCAACATATAAGATGTTCGATTAGTCTCGATGAATATTTTTTATATTCTAATTTTTTTATAAAAAAAAAATTAATAATAGATAACTAAAGATTTTAATTACAGATCAAAATTATATATTATGCATGAACTAATCAACTGCGACACTTTAGCATAGTCATAAGTTCATAATGACAAGAACTTAAGAAGAGAATTAAGCTCAATGAAAAAGGAAAATTGTACTAACATCATAGATTGCAATTTGGAACAATGAAACTGCTGTTAGTAGAACAGCATGGATTGAGAAAGCAACATCATTTGCTGCCACTGGTATCATCTGCAAAATATTAAAATTGAGAAGAAAATAAAAGGGTCAACTTCTGAAATGCAAAATGGACCTAATAAGAGGAGGGTTGGTAACAATATATTCTCTCTAACTAGCACTATATTTAGTGTGGGTTTCACCATTTTATGTAGCGCCTATTTTTAAAATGAATGGTCAATTTTGATTTTAACCAATTAAAGAATAAATATTAGAAGATAAATTTTGAACTAAATATTTTCATTTTTCGTTTTTCAAATATTTTACTTACACTTTTTTATATTGAGGGGGTATATTTATTTTGGTCATACACTAAGTGTCTTTGAAATACTAGTAAAAAGTCTTTAAAATACAAACAAAAAAAAGATAAACTTAGGATTGAAAATAATACTACATCTTTTATATATTAAAAATATTGACTACATATATTTTAAGATGATTATACTAAAAGGAAAATGCTAACTAGTGCCCCTGGGCACTAGTTAAGAAAGCAAATATAGTAAAATTTTCTTGGAAGTTGTATAGTCAACCTTTAAAAAAGGTAAAAAGTGTTGTTTTATATACTGAATTTTCTCTTTTTGGTATCTTTAACTAGTGCCCCCGAGGCACTAGTTAGCATGACCCATACTAAAATACTTTAGTTTTATTTGGAGCATTAGTTAGCATTTTTCTATTTATTTTTAGGATATATTAACATAGTACCCTAAAGTATTTTAGTAAATTGAATGAACATATTAAGGTAATTAAATATAGATTTGTTGTAAAAAAAAATATAGATTTTTTGTATTTAATAATTTAAAAAAATTAATATACATAAAAAATTAATTGCACATTTTTTAATATTTACTTCTTTAACATTTTCTTTATTTTTTCCTTAAAAAAACCATTTTCTTTATCTTATTTTATAACAACATTTTATTTATTTTTGTTGACTACTATATATGACTTGTAAGTTGTAACTGAGAGTATTTTATTCCGTCAATCCATTTAATTAGAGCTTTCCTTTTCAAACCCCTATTTATTATGCGTACTTTGTAACCATGAATCATTAATTTCCTTTTCTTTCTTCTTTCTTTGACTTTTCAATAAGACCAAATAACACCCATCTTATTCTTAAATCGTTTTCTCTTTCTATCCACTCCACACACATCTTTTCGATAAACACGAACAAGTTACAAATGTGTCATGAATCTATGATCATCATCATCATAAACATATTCAAAATTAAACAAAAAGAAAAATATAAATTTTTGCAAGGTAATCAAAAACCAAATCATCAATTTATCATCCACATCCATATATCCATATATATAATAAAAGGAAACAAAAAAATTGCATAGTATTAGAAAAATTCACAAACCTCTTTGTGACCATATTTGTCTCTATATTGTTGTTGAATTGCAGAGCTAAAGTACAAAGATGCATTATATATAAGATATGATGTATGCTTCGTCAGATTCAACACCACAAAATCAAAGTTCAGCCCCACCACACTAATTCAACATACAAAAACAAAAATCATCAAAATTAAAATCATAACAATAACAATAATATTTATTATTTTAAGATAAAGTTTTGTTTTCTGTACCTTTTCCTGCGAAAATTCAAGATAACTTGAGGCCAGAAACTAATAGACCAACAAACAAAAGCAAACCAACCTAAAACTTCATATGAGACATGAAGTGGAACAGAGTTCCAAGAAGAAGACATGATTTTATTTCTTTGCTCAAATTTTTTTCTCACAAAATTCAATCTCAAATAATATATTATTAAGGTGTGGACCCAATATGTTTTTAGTTTTTGTGTGCACTACCCAATATATAAGATTCTTGATAAACTATTCATATATACATATATAGACATTGTTTAACAAAAAATATTGTTTACAATTTCCAATAAAAAATAAAACAAAAATTTGTTTTTCTTCTATTTTTGAAGGGGTGGGAGGCTATGAATGAGGAATTGTATGTAGACAGGATTTGTGACAAAAGGAGTGTATTTGTGTTTTATATACATTTTTACTATAATTGTAATAATATGGATTTTTGTTTATGATCTGTAATAACGTGATAGTCATTAATATGAAGATTGAATTTGACACAAAATTGAGTCAATATACATTTTCAAGGTCAGCGGTGTGTGGTTACTAGTTCATGTGTTGTTATATACGTACACTCTACTAGAAAATAGAGATATTGACATCACTATATTTTCTTTTTTCTTTTTTATTGACTTCATCACTATATTTTCTTTTTTACAAAATTGACATCACTATAGTTAAACCTAAGGAATAGGACAATTTTTTAAATTTAGCCTCACAAGTTTTACACGTGTATATTTTGTTGACTTTATTTTTTATGAGATTAATTGTTATGTACTGACGTTGTAAAATATTTTTACATATGCATCCAATTAAATCACATTATAGTGCCACTTTTATGGATTTATTCTTAAAATATCTCAATAAATATTTACATGTTGTAATTTGATTGGATGTACGTGTAAAAAAATGTTACACTATCGGTATATATAAATTAAATCATTTTTTTAAACATAGGTATTATATTCATTGATTCAAAAAAAAGTATTATATTCATGACCATTTAGATTGGTTATTTGTTTTTTATTTTAATGAATCATTTTTAAATAAAATAATTAATAAAAAAGAATTTTTTGACAAAAAATAATAAAGGCTTTTACATCTTATGAGTTTTATATCCAACCATTAAAAAAAATGTTAACAAATGTTGATTAAGATGCAATATTATATGCTATTATTTTTTGTCAAGTAGTTGAATGGCTAAAATTTTACTATGTTTTTTATTTGACGATAATGATTTCAATTCATTTCATTAAACAATAATGGTTCAATTTCAATACAAGAGGTATAATGACTCAAATATAGATATTAGACCATGAAATGATCGCCTTAGCAAACATATGAGCAATTGTATTCGTTGTCGCTTAATAAATTTAACCTCAGAGCTTGAATGTAAAGATTTAATATTTTTAATCATATAAATTAAAGAGCTAAATTCAGAAACACCAACTCGTAAACTTTTGAATTGCATCCATTATACTCTTTGAATCAGTTTCAAACATAACATTTGTGAAGCCTCTTCGTGCCAACTCTTTCATATAGCTTCAAGTAAGGCAATAGCTTCACCTTCAATGACGGGATATTTCCCATGCATCCAAGTTGTCTTGACCATCACAAACTCCCAAATGATTTCTAACACACCAACCCACGTTCATCTTACCTAAATGATTATGGAATCTTCTATCTACATTACACTTAAGCTATCCATCTCTAGATTTTAGCCACCATTCATGTCGTTGTATCAATGTGTGTTGTGATTCCACCTTTAATCATGACGAAAAAAAAAAAATTCACCATTAAGATGAATAAGTAGAGTGTTTTGAAGTTAGGACTATGGTCCCTATATATATAATGTGACATTCCTACTAATTGAAGTAAATTCGTGGAGGACTTGAATGTTTATCTCATCCACATGTCGTGACCTCCCTCATAAGGCTTTCTCCCTCATCATCATCCTTGCATAATTTTTTTCCCATATTTAGACCTCCAAACAGGGCAGTCCCACGTAGATCACCACTTTCAAATATAAATCGATAGATTTATATTCTTTCATGCTATCCATCCAACATCAATTTCAATCATTCATTCATTTTTTTCACTCTCTTGTAGACTATACATTTTTCCTTTATGAATCAATCACTCTTGAATGAAAAAATAAGAGAGGGTTGGACAAATAAAGCATGAGAGGATGGGAAAGGATTCCATGTAATCAATACATTTGACATATTTTGATCATATTTTTTTATTAATATATACATGCAAATATTAACATATGGAATATTGTTTGATTTGTCTCGACAAGTATTTTCAAAATATACAATTTTTATAATTTTTAGTAAATAACTAAAGATATTAACAATTAAAATTATATATTGGTAAACGTAAATATGATGAAATAAACGGACGGAGTACAGGGCGCAAAACAGAAACAGAGAAAATCGAAATTGCAAATGAGAGACACGTGGATGTTTTCCACAACATTGGATCAATTCAACGGGGAAGCCTGTACGGTTTAAACGACGGCACAGTTTAAGCTACTGCAGTTAATCCAAATCCCTTCTTCTTCTTTCTTATCATGCGCCTTATTTCTTCAGATTCTCTCGTAAACAAAAACCTCTTGTTCACAAGTTTTTTTGTTGTGTGAAAAAAATGGCTCACTCGTTAATAAGAAATTCCATTAAATCAATAAACCCTAAATTTCTATCCACACTCTCATGTCACAAGATCATCCGGCATTTGAGCTCCGCGGCCGCCGCCGACGAGGAGCAGTCATCGTCCTTCACATTCTCATCGGATGCAGACAGCATCCACTTGAAAAATCCGGCGGCGAAGAGGAGGAAACCGTCGTCTTCAGTGACGATGCCGATGTCGTTCATGACGGGATCTATTGTCGGGAAACGGTTTTATAAAGAAGTGAAAACAAGAGAAGCGGATGATGGTAATGGTTGGACGGTTATGCTTGATTATAGAACGTTGAAAACTCCTGCTAAGAGGCCACTTAAGCTTCCTACTCTTTCTCTTGCTAAGGCTATTGCTGCTGAATGGGCATATCAAGTATGATTCTATTGTTCTTTGTCAATTTTGTATTAATTTGTATTTAGAGCGTATGTTTCGTATCACGGTGAGTATGTCAGAATCACGGTGATTTTGCATAAGCTAGAAGTTATAGAGTGTAGATTGAGTGTAGATTCTGCAAAATCACGGAGGATCACCGTGATTCTGGCATATCCACTGTGATACAAAATATAGGCAGATACATTAGTTAGTTATTCAATGAACATAAAACGTAAAATGTTGCTTATAATTGAGACTCAAGGGAGTTGTTGTTTCTTGATTTTGAATGTGTATTTGAATGATATTGATTTTTTAAAATTGACTTGGGTTGAGTGGAAGTGATGTTTTTATTGTTGATGCAAAACAAGTTTAGGATAACATGTAGTATACCAACAATGTAAGTAGTAGATAAGTCTAATGCATTCAAGGGTCTTTAAGTTTAATGTTTGTAACAAATTGGTAAGTTTTGAAGTACTCGATTGGTCCTTTGAGTTTGTAAGATATTACACCGTTACCTTTTTAAGTGAGTAGAATTACATTGATGGTGTAATTTGTTACATGCTTGAAGGACCAATTTGGTGTTTAAAAAATTAAGGGATCAATCTGTTACAAACGTTAAACTTAAAAACCCCGGGATGCACTTGACCTAGTGGATATTAGGGTGTTTTGATCATTTGGTTTGGGTTCAATCTCTGAGAGGTGTAAATGGAATCTGTTAGAGGAGTTCAATCTCTGAGAGGTGTAAATGGAATCTGTTAGAGGAGTTCAATCTCTTAAATAGTCCTCATTTTTTCAGCGCGGGGGATTACTATCTACAGTTGCACACAAGGGAAATTGATTTACCAAAAGAATGTAGCGTAATTTAGCACAAAAGCTGCTTTTTGCTATTTCTCTAAAACCGGAGTTTGATATGAAGTTTAGGGGAAATTTCTGAACTTAATAGAAAAGTCAAGGGTTTAAATTGCAGTTGCAATACTTGAAATTGCATCAAATATGACAGGTGCATCTGCAGTCAGGGTCGTGAAGACATCAAAAACATTAATATCTCTGCATATTTGTAGTCGTGGACCTTTTTCTTTAGCCCTTCACAAAAGCTATAATTTATTACTTCTTGCGAAACTGATGATTGTAAGCAAAGTTAATCATCCAAACATACTAAAATAATGTGTGTTAGAATGAAAATCTCTGTTTACATTTCTTACCTTACATACACACAAAAATGTATTTGGAGGGTATCATTCATAATCTTGTAACAGTCTTGATTTGAAGCTTTATATTCTGTTTAATATGGTTATGGATGCTTAGAAGTATCATTTAGAGTTGAGTATCTAAAGTATGTAACAAGTTTGATTTATTATTGTAGCAAATGGATGGCATAAGACCCTTCACAATGCCTCTTATGAGACTTGCTTGCACTGCATTGGAAAGAGTTCCTGTAACAAGGCCCGCAATTATTGAGCATTTGGTGAAGAAATTTAATCAAGATTTAGTATTTTGCCGTGCTCCTGATGACAGTGAACTGACAAGTATAGTCCGTGGTATGATGTTAGTTGTCGTGATATTTCTGTACAGATGTCTGATCTCAGTTAATAACATATTGATTACCGGATGTAAATAGTAATACGCGCTGAGTATATTGAACTTGATGTGTTGGTGTCATCACAAATTTATTATCAAAAGCATTTTCTTAATGCTCTTCTTACATACTTGTTCAATAGGTCATTTTTAGGATGACTAACTGATTTGACATTTTACATGACTGCATTGAGAAAAGTGATATTGATGGTTTTGGAGACATAAACTTGACTGTTGCAATGGCAACTATTTAAATTCTATAGCTCTGGCCATGGTGCACTCGTTGCTATTGCTATACAGGGAAGATAAATAACAATAATATCTCGGTAACTAATAAAGCTGTAACCTTTAAACCATGCAAATAGTGTGCTATATTGCATGTATTGAGTTATTTTATTAGTTTAGGTATATATGTCTCTGAAAAAGGATTTACCTTGATAAATCCTGCAAACAAGCTGTCTTGATGTTTACCTCATCTGTTGAAGTGATGAAATTATTTTTACTGCAATATTATTGACAAAAGCTTTTGACGATAAGAATCATTTCATTGATTTTGAGAAAGGTATGTGGCATTTAATATGAAGTTCTATCCTTGCAGATCGCCAAATTGAGAAAATTGATCCTATGCTACGCTGGTTGGAGTCCGAATTTGGATTTAAGCCTGTAGTTTACTCTAGCTTTTTCGGTGGAAAGCAAGAAGATGGTCTTGTGATGGCTATAGAGAACCTTCTAAAGAAAACAGATGACTGTGAATTGGCCGCAATTGATGCTATTGCCGCATCAGCACAGTCTTTAACTATTGCCATTGCATTGGTGAAGGGGAAATTGCAAATTGAGGAAGCAATTGAGCTTATTAGACTTGAAGAAGATTTACAGGTACTTGCATGGATATATGTTCTAAAAAAATCTATAACATGATTCATATACATTTGTTCTTCATATATCCTTCTGCTTGAATATAGAAGTACAGGACATAAATGTACATTATAGGACTCTGAGTTTTAGCCTAAGCCCAACAATTAAGCTGAATAGGAAAGTTAGAGAAGAATTGTATGATGCGGTAGGTTGTTAGAATATGCGAGGGAATATCAAGGCAGGGATGAGGAGAGTGAGAGCATTCAACATCTTTTATGTTAGAAACCTTTTGGGCTGGATAGCTCGTTAGCTCTTAGATTACAGGGGTTCTTCTGTAATAGTTCCTTGTTTAATCAATAATACTATTTTCTTCTCGCTTAATTTGGTAACATGATCTTCGATGAAAATGTCTTCATTTTCTTTTTCAGGTGGACAGGTGGGGCCTTGTTGAAGGTGGCCATGATATCGATATCGCCGATGTTAGAGTACAGATTTCATCACCAGTAGTGTTTCTTGGTTTGTCAAGAAATATATAATTTCAGCATTTTGTTTTGGTTTTAATCATCCAAAGTTATTGCTATCAGCATGAGATGGTCCATGTCATATCAACAACTTTATTATATACATTGGGCTTGTTTTGTAGATGAGTTTTGTTCTTGTTACTATTTTGTTGATGAGTTACAAGTTATAACAATAATTTAAACACGGCGCTATTGAAGTCTGATTACTTATTAGAGGAAGATTAGACACTTCAAAGAGTAGTTATGTTGTATCTTAGGGGTGCTTAACATGAATTTTGTGTGTGACACTTTGAATAAAAATTAACTGTATTTTGTAATTGTTTTACTTTAATTTTAAGAACTTTTTCTGCCAACACATTTATCAGAAAGTCGGTAAAATGCTCAATATCTTAGTTCAACTTTACTGTTTGGTGAAATATATATAGTTCTAGTAAAAATGCTGGAGACTTACAAATACTTACTAGTTTTACCAAAGAAATTTACTAATACTGAAGAAAAGAACCTTTACGGTATACTCGGGGACGAGGCAAAATCGGAATTACCATCACATTTAAAACGTAGGTAGCATTTTCTTTTGATTACTTCAATATACAAGTTTAAATGAATTGGATTTGAATTTGTATCTGTTGATAAAGTTGAAATGAAAGAAAAAAAAAAAAAAAAAAGCAATAGCATGAACTAATTTAGTGTACAATAGTGTGGTTCAACTGTTGGTTATTAGTTACTGTGCCTCTCAAGGATCTTCTTTACAGCATAGAACACAGAGTGGTGGCTGTTTTCTGATGTCACAGTTGCAGCATGCAGTGTCGCACTCATTGTTGCATCCTGTAGAAACATCATTTGTCTATCTAGTTAGGACTTAGGAATATGCATTTTTGTACTTGTCAATATTGCCAAACATTGTAGAATTAAAAAGAATAAGTGTTTCATGTGATCTACTATATACGTCATTATTTCAAAATTTATTCTGTAAGTGTACTCTGTTAGTAGTTACTAGAGATATTATTAGAGAGATCAACATTTGAACCTCAGATTTTCCACTTCTCCGCATTTAAAGTGTGAGAGTCTAGCCATCAAACTACTTCACTAAAAAAGATTAAAAAAATTCAAAATTTTGACAGCAATCAACATCACCCGCCTTTAAGTAGAAGTTTAGGTTTTATCATTTTTTAAAAGTGGAGACTTATCTATATAGTGATAATTTGACAAAATTAAGTGAAAATAAAAAATTTGTATCTTGAGATATGAATATTTATATTTCTTGTTTTTGTTGAAACACCAATTGTCGCAAAGACGAATAATATTGTAACTTTTACTTATGAAGAAGAACATTGATTGACGGTAGAATTTAAAATTATTTTCAAGTATTGATCTACCATCGACTATATGTGGGACACTCTCACTCTACAGTCTACACGTTGCCAGAATGACAAGCTAATAAATGACAAAGTTTGTATCGTTTTCGCTACATTACCTATTATAGTAACATATTGAGATGATTGGATGCTGCGAGAAATCCTAAGCATCGAAAGTCGAGCGCTACCTTGAACATTAATCCCATGTTCAAAAGAAATCATGAAAACCATAAGCCAAACTACTGTTAACAACTTCATGATCTGTAATGGTTATATCTATGTTATGTGAAGTTTACTCAGTGTATCATGTTATATATGGTTCTCAACTTCTAAGTTTTTGAGCAATAAACCAGTTTATGTCTTTGCTATGTAAATCATTAAATTCCTTTCACATGTCCACAATTTTATGTATGGTATGATTAGATATAAGGGTCATTCTGAAGTTGTGTTACTTGGACATGCCCTTCACATCAACTATATGAGCCAACACTTCATATTCAATATTAGTATGGTCTATATCTTATTTAAGTAATTTTTGTTACAATAGGAGGCATCAATGGCAAAACAAATATACATAATACACTCCAACTACCATACTCCTAACAAGAATGAGATTAATCTAGAAAAACAAGAAGGCATATAGCCTGATCTTATATGTGATCATAAATCACATATCTTAAACAAACATATCCTAGAAGGTAGAGTGATTCATGAACAATAAGTTTTTTAATATTAGAAGTTCCTTGAGGGTTGGATGGGTAGCTCAACTTAACCAGTTGAGCTAAGGATTAAGGTGTAGGAGATCTAAGGTTCAAATCCTGACAAAGAGAAATACTAACCTAACATTGTTCTGATCGTGAACTACTCTTTTTCCCACGACCCAACAACATGACAAAGAGGCACTCAAATTAATATTATAGCTAATAGAATATTTTTTACTATTTTGTTTATAATAGCAAATAGGATATCATGCAACATATAAGAGTTTTTTTTTAATGACACAAAATTATTTAGAATAAAATATTTAATAATTTGTTACAAAAAAAATTATTAAAATATAAGTTAAACTATTGTGCTCTTTCTTGTAAAAATTACTAAATTACTAAATATTTTTTTTACTATATAAATTTGTTTAATTAAAACTATTGTCCGTGATATTTTTAAATAAATTATAATTATAAATTAATAAGTTATATTTAGATTGGATTAATATTTTTTTGCTTATCTTTAGAGCTGGTGTCTATTGCTATTTTTATGAGTAGATTTGTTTTATGCTTTTTTTTTGTTATTTTTGTTTTGTATTTTTTTTTATGAGTAGATTTGTTTTGTATCATTTTTTTATGAGTAGATTTTGTTTTGAATAAATTATGGACGGAAGAGTATTTGGTTGATAAGAAAAATCAATTTATTATTTTTTATTATTATTATATTATTTTTTAATTCAAAAAAATTAGTACTATTATATTATTTTTGTTAACATTATACTGTACTATATTTGATTTTATTTTGGATTTCAAAAAAAAAAAAAAGATTTGATTTTATTAACAATGGGACTGGTAGCACTATATATACGATGTAGCATGTTTTTTTAGAGAACAACAAAATAGTATTAGTATCTGCCGCCATCTCCTCTGCTTCGATCGGAACTGGAATAACTCGCCGGAAATATTCTTCTTTCTCTCCCTCTCTGATTCCCTCCGTTATCCACCATGTTCATTGTAAAATTTAATGTTTATTATTATTATTATTATTTTTTTTTATTGGGTGATCAAATGGTGATGATTGTGTTTCTGTATACAGGAACTTGATTGTCCTGCCAGTGTCAGAAAACAACTGGCAAACCTGTTTTCTCATGCTCTTAAAGTAACTCTGCCTACTCAAACTGATGTTGTTATGCCTTTGATTGATGCATGCATTCCAAAGAATGGTCTCAAACATGCTGATTATCAATGGTAGTAACTTCTTTACATATATACGTTTCGATTAACTTATTTGAGTTTATATACGTTAATGACATAAGCACTCGTGAGACTATCTCTTAGAGTTTATATACATTACTGACATAAGCACCTGTGAGACTATCTGGGAGAGGCTATGATGAAAATTATGATTGACTTATTTGAGTTTATATACATTACTGGCATATGCACTTGTGAGACTATTTTAGAGTGGTTATGGAAACAACTTATGACGTCGATAATTTAAGATATGTGGAATGGATTGATTTATTTGAGTTTATCAATTAACATAAGTTCTTGTGAGACTATTTGAGAGAGGTTATGGAAACAAAGTATGACTTCTATAAGCTCTATAAGATGGTTTATGAAAACAGCTTATGGCTTATATGAGAATATTTTGACTTTTGTATTGAATTCTGCAATAAAATTAACTTATACACAAGTGTTTAATTAATCTCTTTATCCAAACAACCGCATAGTGTTTTAGGTTCACTATATATTGGCAAAAGAAGCTTATTTGTAACTTAAATCTAATATTTTTCTTTTTGAATCCTGGGTGCAGTAATAATGCAATGGGTCATTTTGCTAAGATTAAAGGGAAGCAAGAGGAGTTCAAAAGTCCACGTTCACTTGGAGAGGTATAATCAGAGATAATTTCCTTAGTTTTTCCCTTTGTTTGATTTTTTTTTTTTTATTAATCACTGATTTTGGAATTATATTGTGTTTGTTAATTTTGTCTAATTTAAATGTATGTGTTTTTGTTTGTGTAGGGCATTATGAAAAATCTTCCTCCATCGGAAATGATAGAATCGTGCTCCGTTGCTGGTCCTGGATTTGTGAATATTGTCTTATCAAAGAAGTGGATAGCACAGGTAATTGATTGCATTTATATCTGTAGTTTTAAATTAGAAATAGTATGTATTGTGGATATGCGTGTCTTGAAAATTTATAGGCTAGTGTCTGAATTGTAGTGTGCTCCTGGCGTGTGTTTTTTGGATTATGCATTAACAGAAAAATTCCTCCTGCAGAGCGTACAAAAGATGCTTACCGATGGTATTGATTCCTGGGCACCTCACCTTCCAGTCAAGAGGGTTTTGATTGACTTTTCCTCACCCAATATAGCAAAAGAAATGCATGTTGGTCATCTGAGGTCAACCATTATCGGGGACACGTTGGCACGAATGCTTGAATTTTGTCAGCCTGAATGTCTGATCCGACGAAATCATATTGGTGACTGGGGAACTCAGGTAAATCTAATCTCTAAAGTAAACTATGCTATTTTGTTCCCTGTGTTTCAAAATAGTTATCTTTGGGCTATGGTTTTCTTCTAGTCGTGTTTGGGACCAATAGCTGATGTAAGTAGTTTTTTTAATCGTTTTCATTATGAAAAACATGAATTGCATTCCTTCAAATTAAATGAAGTCGTGGAGCCATAAAAAAATCATTTAGATATTAAACTGTTTCAATTGCGACCAAATTAACAATGTTTACTCATGACATACTTGCTTGATTTATAGAACATTCTTTTTTGAATAATCTTATTTTGGTATTGGAGCATATGGCTTAAAATCCATGCATTGATTTTGCAGTTCGGAATGCTGATTCAATACCTCTTTGAGAAATATCCGAACCCAGACGATGTTAAGAAATCTGATATTGGAAATCTACAGGTAAGATTAGTTTACTAGTTGCATACTTAATAATGTTTATCTTTGGACTATTGGTCTTTATGGATGAGATATTTATGTTTTCATTGTTATTTAGCTTCGATGCAAAATTATTTTGGTTATTCTGAAAGTATTGGAATTTGTGCATTTTTAGGCATTCTATAAGGCCTCAAAATGGAAGTTTGATAATGATCCCACTTTTAAGTTAAATGCACAGCAGTCAGTGGTCAAGCTCCAGGTAAATTTTACTTCATTTTTTTTTTCCCTTTTCTGCCCCCTATTTGTGAGGTCACATTGAATTGATTATTCATTTTTTGTATGCCTGAATTTTGTTTGACTTCAGGGAGGGGATCCAAAGTATCTCAAGGCATGGAAGCAAATTTGCGATATTAGTAGGACTGAATTTAACAAGGTCTATCAACGCCTTGGAATTCATTTGGAGGAAATGGTAATGGTTCTAGTTTCTTTTGTATCTCCAATGAAGAATTTCTTATCTTTTTCTTTTCTCTTACTTTCGTGTTGGTCGTCTTATAATTCTGTGTGCCTTATATATGTTTGGTTTTGTGGAAAATCTGTCTGTTGGTGTGGCTTTGATTATGTATTTTAGCCAGATATACCACATTCTATGCAGTAAATTTTGTGTCTTCTTCCTTGTTCCGTGATGGCAATAAGTTTGGCTAGTTGCTTGAATTAGCATTAGGGAACTATGTGATGTCTAGCTCATTCATAAGCTTGTTGGTTTTTTCTGTTTGAACTCTATTCTTTGTTCAACTAGACTAATGTAATTATTATGATGACTCCTTTATTTTCCTGATTTCCTGTTAAATGTATACATTGTAGCAAGAAATTGATCAAATACCTTGAATTTATTTTAGCAGTCATTGCAGATTTTTATTTTATTGATTAACAATGCCGTGTTTTACTTTGTACTGATGTGTGATTGATGGTGTATTTGGCCACAGCCAGAGAGCTTCTTTAATCCATATATACCTCCAACTTTGGAGAAACTGGAGAAATTAGGGCTGATTGAAGACAGTGATGGTGCTCGTGTGATATTTGTTGAAGGTGTAGACATACCACTAATTGCCGTGAAAAGAGATGGTGGCTACAACTACTTTTCAACCGATCTAGCATCACTTTGGTTAGTTTTTAGTTTTACTTTTTTGGATATCTACTCGACACTTGTGATGTGACTAGCATGAATATTCAAATTCTATTATTATTTAGTCAAATTAGTTTATCTTGAACATCACACACCTTGTGGTATGAATTTTTGTAATTCGGTATTGAAGTAGAAGACATATTGAAGTACTAATAAGAAAGAGTACAAGAGTAGGTTAGGTCAAGGCCGAAGGGTATTCCAATAGTTAAACTTGAAGGTACAAAACAAAGAAAAAATGTATCATTAATTAGATTTGAATTGTTTGCTATCAGACTGATTTTGTGATAGGATGTTGTGATTCGTGTAACTGGCCTTTGGTAGGAAAGAGTTTTTATGATTGTTTCTATATATACATGTTTCTATTTGTCTGTATTTTTATTTGAGTATGGAACAAGAAATAGATCTACTGTGGAAAATAAACAATTTTAGTTACCTTAGCCATTTGAACTTGTAGGTATCGTCTAAATGTCGAAAAGGTGGATTGGAATATATATGTTACAGACGTTGGGCAGTGGCAACATTTTGACATGCTTTTCAAGGTATGTTCCAGTTAACTGATATATTGTTAGTGCTACTGATAATAATATTTTAGTGAGTTTAATAGCCTGACTGATCGACATGCCTTTGATTTATCTATCAGGCCTTCAGGCGAGCAGGGTGGCTTCCAAAAGACCAAAATGAATATCCAATATGCACTCATGTAGGTTTCGGTCTTGTTCTTGGCGCCGAAGATGGAAAGCGATTTAGGAGTCGGGCCAACACGGCTGTTCGATTGGTTGATTTACTTGATGAGGCTAAAAAGCGAGCTAAAGATGCCCTTCTTACTCGTGGTAAATACCAATTACCTATTGCAGTTTTTATTTCTTCCTTCCTGCGAGCCAGAATCATAGAAACGGAGTTTCTGTTTGTTTTAGGTCTGTGAAACTCATATTTTGCATTAGACGGTTAACCTTTTAAGTCCTATGTCATGTAGATAATGCTAAAGATTGGTCAGAGGAAGAGATTGAGAAAACATCAGAGGCAATTGGATATGGGGCTGTTAAGTAAGTTCTTTATCAAATGACTCTACATATGGTTTTGGTGTGACTTTAAAAAGTATTCCTGTTTTCTGCGTATGACTTTGTTCTTCGCATGCTAATTGAGCTGCAAACTTGTTGCCCATCATTTTCATGCTTTTGATGTTTTTGCAGATATGCTGACTTGAAAAACAATCGAACAACAAATTACACTTTCAACTTTAATCAGATGCTTAATGACAAGGTGCATATACTGTTTCCATTTGCTCGTCAATTTACAATTGCTGTGAGAAGAACTGCTAATGTAACAACTAATGTAAAGTTATAAATGTCTCACCTTTCTAAGCTTTTTGTCCAACAGGGAAATACCGCAGTTTATTTGCTGTATGCACATGCTAGAATCTGTTCCATTATCAGGAAATCTGGTAAAGACATCAAAGAACTAAAAAAGGTAGTTTTCTAATTTCCATGATAGATTTATTGAGAAAAGTATTTTAATCACTTTTTGTATCATATGGCTTAATTTAACAATGTTAAACATATATGTATTGTGCTTAGCTTTTATAGAGTAGATCATGGTTGACTTGATATGAGTCAATTAAGCACTAATCTATTATGATTGTCGTATGACTCAGTACTACATTTGTGTTTATTTATACATACATAATAATATGTTGGCTAAAAATCAACTGATGCAAATTTTATATGCTTCATATTTTGTTTATTAATTCGTGACAGACTGGGACTGTGGTGTTGGAACATGAAGACGAGCGTGCATTGGGTCTTCATTTACTGCAATTTACGGAGGTAAAGTGAAACATTTTTTCTTGAGATTTATACCTAGCAGGCTATACTTTGTTAATCTGTGTTCATAAGAAAAGACCGAGTCATTAGGCACCTCTATGATCGCGCGCACGTGTGTATTATTTTACAATCCAAAAAATATATGTACTGACATGATTGTTTTATATCTTTCAGATTTTTGTGGAGTCTTGCTCGAATTTGTTACCACACATATTGTGTGAATATCTATACAACTTGGCCGAAATCTTCACAAAGAAATTTTATTCCAGTTGTCAGGTATCCAAATATATTTCTTCCATGTATGAATTTGAATGCCCTTATCCTATTTGCTATAAAAGTTGAATGCCGCTTTTTCAGGTTGTTGGGTCGCCCGAGGAAACTAGCAGACTCTTGCTATGTGAAGCAACACTTGTTGTGATGAGACATTGCTTCCATCTCCTTGGTATCGAACCGGTTTACAAGTTGTGAGCCATCTGAAAGAGGAGTTCAAGATAATTTCTTTTGGAACAGACTTCAATTTTAGTGCACAGAAGTGTAGGGAACTTCTAATATTAAACTCATTGTTCATGAATCACTCTACCTCTTGTATAGAAGGTTCATCTTTTGTTTATAAATAGAGGATTTGCATTGTCTTTATAAATTAAATTTACACTGCTTGTTCAATAAAAATAAAACATTCGATGGTTATTTTTCAAAATCCGTTATAAACGTGACAAGATGATGAATTCCCTTTCTTAAAAAAAATGATAAATTATTGTGGCAACCTCATCAATCTCTTCTCACAAGTTCAAATTACAACTCTTCCATAAATATCACATTGTCGCACACCACATATAGTTCTTCTCACCTAACACATTGTTTGGTTAGCAAGAATGTAGAAGGAAAAGTTGTAGGTGTATGGAAAGTACGAAAACCGAAAATCTTTCTGGTGTTTCAACAGAAAATTGATCTATACCATTTTAAGTAGAAGTTCAGGTTCTATCTAATTTTAACAGCTGAGAAAATGATCTATACTGTGATGATGACAAAATTAAGTGAAAACAAACATAACTTGAATCTTAAGGTATGCATATTTGTTTTTCTTGCTCTTTGTTGAACTGACGACACCAATTGTCGCAAGGACAAGTAATATTATAAACTTTTACTTATGAGGAACAACATCGATTGCTGGTAGAATTTAATTTCAAATATTAATCTACCATCGATTATATATTTGACAAGACATTCTCTCGCCTTACACGTTTCCAAAATGACAAGCTAATAAATGACAGTTTGTATAGTAACATAGCCTGATCTTATGGGATGATAAAGCACATATCTTAAACAAACATATCCCAGAAGGTAGCAAATAACCAGAAAAATTAAACTTCAATATACTGTTAATTTCAGGGTCTCTGTTGGCTATTTAACATTTATTTCAAAAACAAAAAGGCAGTATAAATTGAAAAGCCAGCCAAGTTTACAACAGGGGGGTGAGGTTTTATTATTAAGAAATACAGCTAAATTAATCCCCACATTTGAATAAATAAAATTTGTTGGTAAACGCTAAAATGCAAACACAATCAGAGTTTTAATAATTGGATTTCAATTCAAGCTTTTGGCTGAAGAGACTTGATATGTGCAATTTGCTTTCCAGGATTCAACCCCTTTGGACAGGCCCGAGCACAGTTCAATATGGTGTGGCAGCGATAGAGCTTGAATTCATCATTAATATCTTCCAATCTCTCCTTGGTGTACTCATCACGACTGTCACTTATCCACCTGCAAGTTCCATCACAGACAATATATCAGCTGTAATCAGAATAAAAAACCAAGTGCCAATACCCCTTACATCATGAGTAAACATTTACTGTTGGACAAACTAATTTCGTCAAAAGGTTAAATAACTTAGGAATGTATTAAAAACCAGGCTGAACCGGGAACCAGCCACTTCGCCGGTTGGTTTAATCATTGTTACATTGCACTCTGGGTTAAACCAGATGGATCATGATCGAACCGGTTTTCATATTCTACATTTTTTAAACTTTCTAAATAATTTCTACTTTCTTATTTATTTGTTCAACAATGTTGAACTATGATCTGTAGGTCTCACAATATCCAGTCGGGTTAACGTTCACACAGATAATAAAAGACATGGGAAATTTCGAGTACTAATTAATAATGCCGGCAGAATTCAGACATGCATGACAACCAATTATACGAAAGAATTGTGCCAAAAAACAAGTGAAAGTAAAGATGAAGGAAGAGTTCTGAAGAAATTATTCAAGTAAATATCACATAAATGTGTGTTGTTTATGTTGAAGCTATGATAACTTGCTAAATAATAGAATTGAGAATTAGATCTAAATCCCAAAAGAATGCTCAAGGGAGGATAATCAACCAAGAAAAATATAGGCAGGATCTTAACACAAAACCTCACATGAAAAACATAATAGGCTCTGAAATCATATAAGAATTAAGAATGGAGTGGCCTACTCAACCCCAAATAAGCAAAAGGGTCCCAAGATTGTAACTTGGCCAATGAGGAAACAAAGTAGTGAAAGGACTGTCTCTGACTATGGGAGGAATTACAATAGTAGAAAATTCATCAAAACAAGAAGAAACTAAAAAGCACAGTTCCACGCTGAACATTCCTACACTCACAAAAGAAAAGGCACTGAAATTTCTATTTCACCAACCTCCCTCATTTTCTTCCCAAACTAAAATTTAGCAACTGAAATCTCCTCACCTCCCAAGTGGTCTCTGTACAAGCAAAATATGTGGATCTAACTCCGGCATACTCTCATTTTTGCAACAGCACGAGTACAAATGAAAATGAAGAACCATAATTCCATCAATTTCGCCCATCCCCTCAATTCCACCTAAGAAAATCAAGAATACACATTACAGCAAGCGTGAATGATAAATACTTTCTAAACCCAAGCTTCTCTCTCTCTCTCTAACCAATTTTCCTTCATCCCCTTAATTTAAACTAAGAAACACTTGGTTATTGTGAGAAATTAATGACCCCGATTGTTTTTGTATTAAAAAGTAACCATGTGACCTGAACATTCCAGTGTCGCCATACCTTGAAATTTCCCAAAACAACTACTGTTCCTATTTCTATCAAAACAAAAAAGCTATTGCTCAGATTATTATTTTTTATACTTTTACAGCATCATTATTATGATAATTATTCAATTTTTTCTCCTCTAGATCTTCCACAAATTATCAGTAGTATTTATTACTCTTCTGATAATCTTGTCCTATCAATATCACGTTCTGGTGCTAGGTTGTTATCATTAGCTTAGTAAAATGAAGATGTATGTTGTTTGTGATTGTATTGTTCTATGTTTTTTACAAGGTTGGTTTACAAGAACAACTAATCTTTAATCTGGGCAAGTGATTAACACGAAAAGCCACAATATGTTTCAGACATGTACAATTCAAAATTGGGGTTGAGGAGACAACCAAAATCCTTTCAGCCATCAATGATTTAAAATTGGGGTTCAGGAGAAGAACAAAAGTGTTCCAGACATCGATGATTTAAAATTGGGGTTGAGGAGAAGAACAGAAGTGTTTCAGGCATCAATGATTTAAAATTGGGATTGAGGAGAAGAATAAAAACAACGAACGTAAGCAACTATGGGTAGCAGGGATGTGTACCAAAGAAGAGCACGTGTCATTTTTTAAAAAAAAACCATCAGAGCCATAAATGGTTGAGTTAGTTACAATCTAACAATTATTATTTGGTGTTCTCATTTCGCATAATAACCAGTTTTCTCACCAGAGTCGCTCCCTATATATATAGTTATAAACAAGTAAAAATATTTTTTGGAGCCTAAAGCAAGAGCTTCCTTCCCACTTAATGGTTGGGTTGGCCTTGACAGCACACATGCATCAAACTTTCTTTGTAGGAGATACAAGCATAAAAGCAAAGGTTAGCATGACAAGGAAGTATGATCAGGTTTGACACTTTAAGCTGCATTTACTTTAAAAAAAAAAAAATCTAAATTGTGTTAATTTTACTTTGCTAACAAGGAGATAATAGACTCTTAAAGTGAACAATTATGTGCATTTTTTTAAAACAATGAAAATGGTAAAAATTTGTTTTCAGAATTTTCAGAAATGCATCATCTCTAGCTAGCATTTCATCTTCTCTCCAATACAATGATTCACTTCAAGAGTCTTAAATCTTCTTATTAGACGATGTTTTCACAAAGTAAACGGAGCCTTTATAAAAATGATGAGAAACTCTATATATAAGGCGAATAAGGAAGATACTAAGAAGGGATTGAATGAGGCAAAAATTAAATCTTTTGAAGGTCTATACAAAGTCATTTGACACCAAAGATGAGGAACGGCGTGTTTGTAGGCTTGTTGAAGATGAAAAACAGCATACAAGAGACTTAGATCAAGAGAAATGTACAAATGAAGAGAGTAAAATGTTGGTTACAAAGTAAGATATCAAAAAACAATGAAAGGTTATTTTTCAAAGTTATTTTGTGCAGGATATGCCAACTTAAATGGACTCGTCATATAGAACCAAGCTACACCTTAAGATAGGTCCAAACTACACCTTCTATCATAGAATTACATATTTTGTGATAAGAGAAACTCTAGAGAGAATAAACCACAAAAAATGATTGGAGCAATGGGGCGAATAATAAAACTATTGCAGAAAAATGATGAGGAATGGGGCTTGGGCCGTCACTACCCTTACCTGATCAAAAAAATATAATAGCATAGCTGTTTAACAAATAATAATGATGCCAGAGCAATGGAGAATAAGCAATTTGCTCCCTAGTTTAGGAACAAAGAAGACATTCAATTCAACATTGTAGGATTGAACTAATGAGCCCTCTTATTGAAATTACAAGAGAAAGCAATTGATCAAATATTGAGACGCAAAACCCATATTTTAATTAACCTATTTCGTTTTGTGCCTCTAAGATCAAACCCTGAAAGTATCTTCAACAAGATTTCATAGAGCTGCCAAATGAAAAGAAAAGTAATACCCTGAAAGTATCTTCTACGAGATTTAATGGTAACCCTTGATTATTACAACCAAACCAAAATAACAAGATAAAAAGCTTTCTATGTGTCACCATATCATATGGATATGCCGAACATGCCAGAACCACAATACCAGCAAAAAATGAACAACTAAATTCCAATCCAATTTTATCATAGATAAAAGGCAAATGTAAACCAACCAAACAGAAAATGCAGCAAAAGACTTTTAAAATTGAATTTGTGTCCAATATCTTACATGCTATGAAGCACCGACTTTTCAAATTGAAGTTGTATGTAGCACCAACCTTCAGATTCGGATTAAAGGCATGTGTGGTGTGAGATAAGTATCACCGACATGACAACAATACATGCAGTTACATTCAATCAAATGGTTGCTCTTCATCCCCTCCCCCCACAATATTGCTCACACTAGAAAAAAGCTCTCCCTCGCAGCAAGATTTACACTACCAAAAGATATTGCCCAGTAAAATTTGCACTACCTTCCAGTGGATGGGGGATTTGGATCAATTTAGGGAGGGAAAAGAGCAACCATCCTTCTATTTTCTTAAATTTTTACCAGTATCAAATCCCAATGTCCGTGTCAGTGCTTCATAGCTTGCTTGCACTTGTCAGTTCCCGACACCAACACAACACTAGTAACACATGTGGTTTCATTTAATCACTACTATTATTCTAAAGGTTAAATATGTTTTTACTCCTACAAAATCACGAGCTTTTAAGTTCAGTCCCTCAAATAAATTTATTCACTTTTAGTCCGTATTTGCATTTTATAGGGACTATCTTGAGGGACTAAAAGTATCTATTTTTCGCAAAAAAATTTCAAAATAAGGACTATTCTTACAAACTGCGATATTATGGAAGACTAAATTACTATTAAAATTTAATAAGGTCTAAACTTAAAAGAACATAATTTTTTAGGACTAGAAACATATTTAACCCTTATTTTAAATTTTATTATTATCATTAGCACAAAATGAAGTCCCAAATTCCAATTCAATTCTAACATAGATAACAGAAACATAGAAATCACATAGACAAAACAAACAAATGAAATCCTATATCCTTGTATGTGCTTCCTATGCTACCACAATTCCACAAATCAATCCCTATACCAAAAACTATACTCAAAAATCTAAAACAACAAGAAAGCATGTTACCTATTAGCATGAAGCAAAGCAGCAGGTCCAAGATAAGATTCAGGATTCCACCAATAACTAGGGCAAGAAGTACTACAACAAGCACACAAAATACACTCATACATTCCATCAAGCTTAGCCCTATCTTTCTTACTCTGAAGTATCTCTTTCCCACTTTCCTCCGGTGGATTCTTCCTCTTCAACCAAGGTTCAATACTCTTATACTGATTATAAAAATTCGTCATATCAACAACAAGATCTTTTATCACAAACATATGAGGTAACGGTGTAATCGTTGTATTTGAATCTTCCGATGGAATCTTCGTTAAACAAGCAAGTCCGTTACAACCGTCGATGTTCATTGCACATGAACCACAGATCCCTTCACGGCATGATCTACGGAACGTTAGGCTTGGATCGATGTCGTTTTTGATCTTGATTAGGGCATCCAGAACCATGGGACCGCATTCTTTGAGGTTGATTTCGTATTCTTTGAGTTCGGGCTTTGAAGGAGTGTCGGGATTCCATCGGTAGATTTGGAATTTTTTGAGGGAGGTTGTTGAACTGGCTTTGGGTTGTACTTGTTGGGCTTGGGCTTCGGAAGCGTGGGCTCGGAGGAGGATGAGGCGGGAGGTTGGGGAAGATGATGAGGAGAAGTTGTTGATAGCTCGCTTGAGAATTGTTGCAGCCATTGGTGGCGGTGGTGATGGTGGTGGTGATGGTGGTGGTGATGACGTGGCGGTGGTGAGTGAGAATGTGATGCGAGAGGAAAGAAGAAAATGAAATGAAAGGGTTGGTTTGTTAATAAAAAGGGTGGTTTTGTGTTGTGAATTTGGTGATTTAGTGAGGGTAGTTTGGGAATTTGGGAATGGGTTTGTGGTTTATTTTTTGTTTTCGTGTCGGAATTTGTTTTTGGGAGTGTGGGTGATGATGTGGCGAATTATAAGCTGCATTTAATTTGATGAACTTTTAGGGTCTGTTTGGTTCGGGAGTTTTGGAGGGGAGGGGAGGGGAGGTGAGGTGATATTTTAAATTTTTATGTTTGGTTCAACTTTTTAACGAGGGGAGGGGAGGGAAGGGGAGAAGTAATTTATTTTTTTACCCTTAACCTTATAAACTCAAAATAAGGATTAAATTATAATGAATATATTACGTAAAAAAAAATCTAATGGATATATACAAAAAAAAATAAAATCTAATAAGTAGAAAACCTAAATTTTTTTGTTGTAAAAAAAAATCTAGAATTTAATATTCCAACAAGGATAATTTAGAATTTTAATAAAAAAGTGATGGTAATTTTGTCAACATAATAAATTCTGTTTTATCTCGCCTCCCCTCCTTAAAAATCCCTCCCCTCCCCTCCCCTCACCTCCCCTCCCCCTAGGTTGAACCAAACAAAGCCTTACTATGGCGGTATAGGAGTCTCGTGGTCACCATGAGCCTTGCTTAATCAAATAAAGTACGTATTTATTATTGTGAGAATTTGTGTTTATTACTGTCTCAAAATAAATAATTTCGTTTGTCAATATATAACTTGAATTATTCGTATTTTTTAATTATTTATTATAAAATATTTATCAAGATAAATTAAACAATATCGTGTTTTTTATATATTAGTAAAAAAATATGGTCAAAAATCAAAATAGATCATATGAATAGTATAGAAATTCAAATTTAAGTTATTTATTTTGAGACGGAAGGAGTATTATTAATAAAATAAACAATGCTCACCGGAGTAAATGTGGCAAGTGGACTATACTCCGGCCACAAATATAAACAAAATTGTACTTTTTAGATTCATTGAATAACAGATGTATATAGTTTGTATTATAGTTCAAATACATCAATTATTCAATGAATCTAAAAAATGCATTTTGTTTATAATTGTAGCCGGATGAAATATTCAGCAAGTACCTTTAAAAAATATTTATAAGTAGGGTAAAAATTCATATTTTAGGCATGAGTGTAGGTTTTTTTTTTTTGATAAGCTAAGAGTATCTAGGCATCAAGGAGTGAGTAGACATCCAACTAAGTTGGTATATTTAAACACTCTCATCGTATACCTATAGCTTATAATAATATAAATAGAAATAGGAAAAAAAATATGTACATGAGGGGGACTAGACCTTACCCCAAAAGCAACCAAAATAAATGTAGTACAAAAAATAAACCATTCCTACAAGGAAAATCGTAAAGAGCTCTAATTATCGGTTTGCTAAATCCCGTTCCATTTCATGGTGATATGTGAGATGTGGCACCCATAGACCGAGTGTTACATGGCTGTCCGCGGTTCCTAGCCAATTGTTTGATTTTCTTCCTTTGGCTTTTACTAACAACAGGAGTGCAAGACTTTTCACCTGTTGCCATTTCAGCTCAAACTTGTTTAATCAATTTAAGATCTGCTCTGACCACATCATCAAAATCTTCATCCTGCAAGATCATCATCTGTTGTGTTGTCGGGTATAGGTTGGCCAGAGTCAGTACCAAGCCTTACATGTGTAGCGGGACTCAGAGTATCTGATAAAACAGTATCTTCTCGTTCTAACGTGTGCACAACACTCTCTCCATCTGCCTCCTGCCGCTCTGCTGCAACAGCATTAGGCGCGTAATGTACCTCCAGGCCAGTAGAAGACATAATTGGTGCATTGCTCGCAACATGCACTTGTACAGGGTGAGCTTCCATTTCTAACTGTTGGACCGTAGCCGGCTCACTGTCGTTTAATTTGAGGTCCTTATCTTGAACAACAATCAACAATTCCTCATCCGAAAAATCCCCATCTGAACATTCCACAATTTCTATCGGTTTTGTATTCCGCCCATCACTCACAGTAGCAGCGTCAGTATATTGTTCAATATGTTTCATTGTCACTGTGTGCTTAGTTGTGATAGTTTTGGGAGCTATCTTCTTTGGCTCAGCAGCATAGGAAGCATTTTCTTTAGCAACATATTCTTGTTTGATCGCCTTAGAAGTCTTCTCATGTTGCTTATTGTTATGTTCCAAATGCGTTGTAACACCAGGTTGTAACCATTTACAAGCGTGGATATTATGCCCTATGATTTGACAATGTGAACAAAATTCTGGCAACCGCTCATATACTACTTGAATCTTGAATGCGAAACCTTCCCGTTCCACCATCACCTCGTCAAAGACTAGGCGCGAAAGGTCCATATCCACCAAGACACGTGCGTAATGCCCAAAAGTGCGGTTTATGGTGGATTCATCCAAAGATAAAGGGGTGCCTATAGCACTTGCTATTTCAAAAGTGTTCTCTGCCGCCAATATTCCTGAGGCAACTCCATTAGACGTATCCAAATTTGAGCGTGTGTTTGCCTCGGCGTAGAGGTATTGAAATCATTCGTCCACTTTGTTAGACGCATTAAACCTGGTTTCAAATTAATTGTGCCCGAAGACCAAACCAAACGCATATCCTCAAAAGAATCAAACTGAAATTCATAAAAACCTCGTCCCAACGAGACCATCCTCCATGGGTTGGAAGTCTTTCAAATAGATGTTAATTTCGTGCGCAGATCCCTAGCTGTCAGAGGCTTGTCCCCTTTATTCAACAATACCCGTCCATGAAGATTTTTCCGGCAGTCGGCGAGACCTTTCTCATACTCCGCTTGAGTTATTTTGATACATAATGAAATTCCCTTGATCACGGGGGAAGGGAGTTGACTCACTTGTACCTCACACGAATCATGCAATACCTGAGAGAAAGATTTCGTTTGCGTAATTTTCTGCAGTGACGGTATGGCCGATGTTGCAGCCACCATACAAGGCCACGCTGCCATTGATGATGCAGAATTGCAAACGGTGATGCAAGCGGTGCAATTTGCAAGAGTACGTGAAATTGGTATTGTAGAATCTTTAAATCCAATTGTTTCCACGTGATGCAAGCGGTGATGCAAGCAGTGCTTCAAATCCAATTGGTATTGTAGAATCTGTATAGATGTAAACACTTAGGTGATTGTTTCCACGTGATAATAGCTGCAGGCGTGAGTGATAGCATGTATTGTGTAGCAATTTGTCAATTTTGCAGGTCGGCGCTCATGCTAGGAAAAACCCTAGCAGAGCTTTCAACTTAATTTCAATCTAATCTTTCATGAGTGTAGGTGATTACGAGCAAAAATTCATATAAATAATATTTTCTTCTTCTTAATTAATTTTTGCTTGAATATACCCTCTTTGATCATATTTATAAGTAAGTTTGATTTTTTTGGTATATTGAAAAATTGATGTATGTGGTCTATAATATATGTTACATACATATATTTTTCAATGTACCAAAAAAATCAAATTTGTGTATAAATGTGACCGGAGAGAGTATGTGAATTTAGAGAGATCAAATGTTTCAAAATATAAAAAATAAAAAACATTTTTTATTTAATTATTTGTACTTTTTATGGTTCTTATTTTTATTTATGTTTTCTTTATCCATTTGGTTAAACTTCAAACGAATGGTTGTGAGGATACGTTTTGGCCACAGCACAACTCTCCATTCTTCCACGGATGTCATCTCCCTCACCATTCTCAATTATAGAAAGGTAAGAACTAACAACAACAACCCATTTATGCTATGACTTTTCATCTTTCTTTCTAAATTTCTCATAATGATTCATACTCTAAACACCTTATCCTCTAAATGTTCTGTTCCTCATAGTTCTTCTCATGTTAGTGTTTTTCATTCTACAAGAAGTTGCTATTATGGGACTGTTATGTTTTCTAGACACTTAAATTTATATTTAAGATGTGGGTTTTTCTTAGGTTATCCTGATATTAAACATGATGCATTTTTGAAACATAAGAGTCATGTTGGTGATTTAGCTCCACCTTTAGGGTGGAAATTAGATGCATTAGTTGAAGAGAATAATGATTCTGTTGTTGAGGGAGTAAATACTTTGATGACGGATCGAGTTGAGGAGAGTTATGATGAAGATAAAATGAACGGCGGTGATGATGACGAGGAAGAGGAAGAGGAGTATGATGTTATAATTGATGTTAAAGAACTTGGTTATAGCTTGCAGAGTGCTAAGACTGTGAAGGATGTGGAGGAGGTTCTTAAGGATAAGGGTGATTTGCCTCTTCAGGTTTATTCGACTATAATTCGATGGTTTGGTAAAGAAAAGAGAGTGAAATCCGCGATGATTCTTTTTGATTGGATGAAGAAGAAGAAGATTGAGACTAATGGCTCTTTTGCGCCTAACCTTTTCATATATAATTGTATGTTAGGTGTAGTTAAGCAGTGTGAATATTTTGCTGAAATGGAAGCTATTTTGAATGAAATGGCTCAAGATGGTATTAGCTATAATGTTGCGACGTATAATACACTGATGGCGATTTATCTTGAGAAAGGAGAAGGTGAAAAAGCTCTCGATATGTTTGAGGAAATCCGTAGAAATGGCCTTACCCCGTCTCCGGTATCTTATTCGCAGGTAATACTGGCGTATCGGAGAATGGAAGATGGCAATGGAGCTCTGAGTTTCTTTGTTGAGTTAAGAGAAAAATATCGACAAGGTGAAATTGGAAAAGATGACGATGGTGAAGATTGGGAGAAAGAATTCAAAAAGCTCGAGAGGTTTACGGTCCGTGTTTGTTATCAGATAATGCGATGTTGGCTCGTCAGTTCTGAAAACAAGAGCAGTGATGTGTTGAGGTTTCTTATTAATATGGATAATGCTGGGATTCCACTCACGCGTGCGGAACATGAGCGACTTGTGTGGGCTTGTACTCGCGAAGAACACTACATTGTTGTGAAAGAGCTGTACATTCGGATACGAGAAAGGTACGATAAGATCAGCTTGTCGGTCTGCAACCATACAATTTGGTTGATGGGAAAAGCGAAAAAGTGGTGGGCAGCTTTGGAGGTATATGAAAATTTATTGGACAAAGGGCCAAAGCCGAATAACTTGTCATATGAACTCATAATGTCTCACTTCAAATTTCTTCTTAGTGCCGCCAAGAGAAGGGGTTATTGGAAATGGTGTGTAAAGTTGTTAAACAAGATGGAAGGGAAAGGCTTAAAACCCGGAAGTAATGATTGGAATACAGTTCTTATAGCCTGTTCTAAGGCTTCAGAAACTTCAGCAGCTGTGCAAATATTTAGAAGAATGGTGGAAAATGGCGTAAAACCGACTATAATTTCGTATGGGGCTTTATTGAGTGCTCTTGAAAAGGGAAAACTCTACGATGAAGCCTTCCGCGTGTGGGACCATATGCTCAAGGTTGGTGTTAAACCAAATGTTTATAACTACACAATCATGGCTTCAATCTACACTGCACAAGGAAATTTTAGTAGAGTTGACGCCATAATGAAGGAGATGGTAACGTTAGGAATTGAGGTAACGACTGTGACGTACAACGCAATAATCAGCTGTTCTGCACGAAATGGTATGGGTAGTGCGGCATACGAATGGTTTCACAGAATGAAAGTTCAGAACATCGCTCCCGATGAGGTAACTTATGAAATGCTGATTGAGGCACTTGCAAATGATGGAAAGCCAAGGCTTGCATATGAGTTATATTTGAGAGCTCAGAATGAAGGCCTTGTTCTCGCTTTGAAAGCTTATGATGCGATCCTGCAATCCGCTAAGACTCATGGCGCCACCATTGATGTAGGTTTTTTAGGACCTCCTCCTACAGATAAAAATACTAGAGTGAAAGTTAAAAAAAAAATTGACTGAATTCTACAATCTGGCTCATGTTCCTAGGAGAAGTAAACCATTTGTTAGAAAGGAACTTCATCGGAAGCGGATTTGCTGCAGTAACTGTGTCGCATAGTTTTTAATCTCGACAATCCGATCTAAATCATTGCCAAAGATTGTGAATAACTGGTTTTGTTATTGTGTAATCTGGACTGCAGCTGAGATTGGTTACTGTGTAAATGTGTGCTTCCTTTACAGCAGTGATTCCGGATTCGAACCTTATCGCACACACACAAGAAGGTCCATAAGTTAGTACATTGAAATTAGCATAGTCAAAATATTTTGTAAGCTGTTGTACATTCTTATTTGTTGCAGCTTGAGCATTTTTGTATCCTTAGCCTAGAAGGTAAAAGAATCATACTCATGTTTACTTCCATTTTCTAAGAAAAATAGAGATGTAACACTTCCTGTGAGTTACTATTGAAATTATGACTCACATACTTGGAAAGACATGGAATTTTGTTATGCTGAAGACAGCTTTGTTGTCGATCCAAACTAGTATGAAAAAATAAAGGTTTGTTCAAATTTTGCTAGTTTATAATCGTTATTTGACAATACTTTAAACTAAATAGCATATTGCTGAACAATAAAAGATCTGTTTAAGTTTCGCCTATTACAATGTTATATCTGGAGCCGCAATTTGTTGCGGTTGGACGTATACGTGTGTGATCCCTTAATAGATCTTAATAGATGTGAGATTGTGATGCCACACTTGATTGAGAATGAAGTTGAATGTTCAAAATATATATCGAAAGATCCACTCGTGGAGTGAATGAAAAGTGTATATTAAAACCTGCTTAAAAGCTACTTGATCAAGTTCAAGTTTTCTAAAACAAGCAAAAAAGGGTAACAGTTCTTTCTTGCTAAGTTTCTCAGTAGACTCATTGATCTCAAAAGATAGGAAACATGAACTTCATGAGAATGTTACACTTCATTTTGCGCAAACATGTTTACATTTCAGTTCATTTTTCAGTATCAATAATTAACAAGTGTACATACATACATGTAGCAAAAAACATGGTCAGATATTAGAGTTATCATCAAATACACTGATCAAAAGAGAATGAACAAATCACCTATGACATCATATTTTTATACAACAACAATAGCAACCAAACCTAAGGAGACAAATTTTCGATTTTGGTTGTTGGGCCAAGAAATTTGGCAATGATGTTCCGAGAAATTTTGTATCTTTTGAGTTAAAAATATACAAGGTATCCGTATCAAGAATTTTCTTCGTCTCGTACAATGTGTTGTGATCCTTGACTAGATCCATAAGTTCTTGCCCCCCTGACAGATTTCAAACTAATCAACCGACCAAAGGCACTCTTTGATCGATTCATTGTTGGTGGTGGTGGTCCGTGCTTCTCAGCATGATCATCATATAATGTTTTTACAAGATCATCAAAACGGCGCTTGAAGGTCGGGAACCTTGTCATGGATTTGGTGATTCCTTGCAGCCTATGTAACAGAAATGAAATCAAAATTGGACAGAAAACCTTAAAATGGGTCATCAGCACAAAAACTTATCTAATTTTTAAGTGGATACTTGTTTAAAAAATTATCCATTTTTAGTCTCCACAATTTATAAATAAAAAAAGGGTTCATTTGGGTCTTGTTTGAATAAACAACTTCATTAAGCGCTCATGTATAAGTTATTTCTATAACAAGATAAAATAAAACCAAACTGTTTTCGTATAAACTATAAGTCGTTTTCATAAGTTATCATGGAGTGTTTATGGAAATAAGTTGAAAAATCTATGGACATGTCATAAGTTGTTTCTAAAAGTTAAGCCAGTAGATAAACTCAAATCTCACAGACTAGCACCTTGTGTTTTTTTTTTGAAATTGGTAAATTTTTTGAAAATTATGCAATTTTATAAGGACTACAAACCTATAACATAAGCCTTAAAATTAATTAAATAGCATTTGGTTTAAAAGTACCTTCTAGCCAATGCCTCAAGTTCAGCACGCTTGACCTCAGATTCCGGAGCCGGGCCAACACCTGATATTTTCAATCTCTCTGCATCACCACTTAATAGAACTAATTTGCAGAGGTAGTCCTCTTCCGAGGCAGATAGATTTTCAGCTTTAATTTGATCTTTAATGATCAAAAGGGGATTGAGGAACCATTCAAAAAATTTCTCCCTTGGTCTGTTTGTGAGAGTTAGCTCAGTATCATCATCTACATTGAGCAAGTAATAAAAATGATTCAGGATGGTTAAAAGAAAATAATCAGAAAAAGAGAAGAAAAAAGGACACGGGAGCGAGATAGACGAAAGAAAATATAATATGGGAGAGGGGAAAGGAAAGAAAATTAAACTGCTGCAACGGTTCCACTTACTTATCAATATACCCAAGGAATTTACTTTAGCGGAGCGCAGAAGTCCCTGGAGTAGGCAATATGCAGGCAAACCAATAGAAATAACATTACTCCCTTTACCAGATTTTGCTTCTTCTATGTCTTTTCCGGTAATTAGACCTTCAGAAATCAGTTTTTCTCCTACAATGCAACATTCCTTGAATAAACCATCCAACAGCTACACATATCACGAACAACATTCATTAGTACAGATCTCAAGCGGCAAAGGAGAAACATCCAAAGGAACAACAGTAATATCTGAATCATGCAACGAGACACAAAATATTATGAAGAATACCTCAAGTGATTTCAACTCGACAATATTATTTTTCATTGAAGATGAGCGAGATGGAGCCCTTCGGAGTGAGCCAGGTCTTGAGACGGAAACTGAACCAGAAGTTCTTATTGACGAATCCATATTTTTCCGGTACTGAGGCCTATCAAATGGCAAAAGTGTAAAAACATTAAACAAAGGCATCAGTTTGTGTCTTGTGATAAATACAGGGAAGTAGAACCAAACCTAGGGAAGCAGGTTCCTTCTGGCATGTCGAGAATATCATTGCTGTATTCATCATAGAGGGACAAAGCTGCAATAACATAGCGAAGGCCAAACTTGAATGAAGATTCCTGCATTTCATAGAAGAAATAAACACAGTTCATATCAACGTGAGAGTGTCATAAACTACTAGTCAGGTATTGATAGAAAACCATTTTATTGTATTTAAACTAGGGAACCATTTACCTCCACTATTATTATTATAGGATGAAAACAAAAGAATACGATTAATACAAAAGGAAGTATAACCCTATCTCTCAAATTACTTGCTAGTTAAAAACTAAATAACATATACACTTTATGATCATATCTGTCAAAAACAGAATGGCTAAGCCTCAGTTGCTCACGGTTGGACACCAAGCCTTCAGTATATACCGCCACATTTTAAATGAATTAGCTCAGTTACTACAAAGAGTGCCTTGCCTAAGGTGCTATTTATTTAATCATTTTCTTTTCGACCCTAATATTTGATGCAAGATTGTCGACTCGAGAGCTTTATTAAACTTTTGAAATCTCCATAGCCTAGACTCATATACTCATAATAGTTTACTTGACAAAAAATAATGTTTGTACTATATATGGTAGCGTCTAAACACAACTAAATACTATATGCACAGAGCACGGTAAATACTTTGATGGGTTCACAAGTGAAAATAAAGAAACTAAAATTTAAATATTCAAAAGGCAACTAATAAATTAAACTTTGATGGGTTCACAAGTGAAAATTAATGAATCTAGGTATAAAAATCAGATAATTTTCTTGCATAATCATTTGTATGTAACTTGGGTAGAGTCGCATATAGTCATGACTCTGAGACAACAATTAAACGAGTCTACGACATTACAATTATTTCAACCTGACATTCCTAAAATGAAAATTGTTCCAAAATATTCTTTATACCCAATAAAAACCCACTTGATCCATTTTGGAGGTTCAATGGCTTCATATTGCACAAAACATTAACATCATAGTTGTAGCATTCACTAAATCAGCTATATTTTAAGGGTGTTTTAGGATTTTCAAGTTGCCTTCACTGTTGTGGCCATGGTGAGCCAGTGTTATCGATTGTGGGGATAGCAACAAATCCACCATTTTAAGCCACCATAAAATGACATGGCACTATTGTCCTTCAAAAATTGGCTATAGCGGTTGTCAAAAAATTTACCACTGTAATCCTCCATGGCGCACCATAGCTGATATTTGACAGCACTTTGGTGTTCTGTGAAACTGAGCTGTGACCCTCCTCTAATTCGGCCGCACCCTTGAATGTAGCGGCCACTACAACTGCTACTGCTATTTGAATTTGGCCACTATTGGTGGCGCTATAACCGCAACCCAATGGGGTTTTTCATAGCACCTAGAGGGCGGCTACTACAGTTATTTACTTTTGTTAATTCCTATCCTCTGAACCAATCTAGCATAACTGGATATGATAACAATAATACAAGTAGAAGGAGGAAAGATACAAGAGTTTACCTGATAAGCAACAACCCCAGCATACGCACCGAGAAAATAACTTGCTAAAATGGATGCCAAAACAGCCCCAGCAACAGCCAATGGCCACAGAAGGATAGCAAGACCTGCAAAGGGTACACATATTGTCTCCAAGAAAGGGCCTTCGCGACCAACGAGGTCATGAAACAATCGGTGCCACCCTTTGAAAAGCATGTAAGGTCCTTTGCATACGGCAATAAATGATATTACTGGCACATCAACTAACATTCCAATAACTGCGGCTAGAAAAGCACCAGGAAGATACAGCAGCCTACATAAAGGAAATTCAATAAAATTATAAAATAGACAACATGATGTATGAGTCATTCCTTTTCATAGCCACATATAGCCATGCGCCCATGCCCATTAAAGTTACTAATAACCAGCGACATAAATTATTTATTGTTCTTTCAAAGATGCACGAATGAATAATCTCATGTTAATAATAATATATCATACATTATACAATGCACAGTTGAATCTTTAAGCATAATCTCATGTTAAGTAATTACTATCACCATGCGGTTCCCCATGTTGGTGGGGAAAAAGGAAAAGTTTGGCAGAGATTTAATCATTTTAATGATAGAGAATCACTTTGGTTATAAAAGTTTCCACACTTCAATTTCTACATCAAAAGAAATATATCATTCTTAAAGATTCTATTTGGTACCGATGCTTTTGTCAATATGTTCCATTACAATTTGCTCAAACATTAATATAATCAAGTTTGGCAGGAAAGTTATACATGATTAATATCTCCAGACCAACACATAAAAAGTATGAAACATTAACAGTCGTGTCCTCTTTTGGATTTTAATGGCGAGATTTTCAAAATATTAAATGCAAAATGTCAAAGTGAAGATCACAATTTACAGTATCCCAAATTAACAAACTAGTGAAGATCATATCTCTTAAAAGTTAGGTTGGCCTAACTCAACTCTACAAAACTGACTTATGAGGTGAGGGATGTCTTCCACTTATAAACACATTTCTACGCCATATATCATCGAATGCGGGTTCTCAACTACCCCTCTTATGCCCAAAACTAGACATCTAGAGTGAGTAGTCCAGTAGCGGGTGAACTAACCGATCTTGGATAATTCTAATAAAAAAAATTTGGGTTGGACCTAACTCAATCCTACAAAACAGACTTGTAGGGTGATGGATGCCTAGGTCATATCTCATCAAATGTGGGAATATCAACAATATCATCTCTACGCAAGTGTATAAAGTTCGATAAATGGGAGATGTAGAGTCTAACCAACAAACAATCTTGCAAAGAAAGGAAAGTACTTCACTATGAGCCTTTGCTAGACATGATTTTCAATATTAACCCTTTCAATCAAAAGCATCATTAAAAACACAAAATACAGCTAGGTTAAGTGGTCCATATTCATCACACGGGCATATGAAAAAATTCTACCAGCCAATTGATCATGCAGTATAAAATTTTGGATGCGCACAAACACAAAAAATTCCAAGGGAAGTTTTAGAAACATGATAACATAAACAGAGAGGTTCCCAATGCCAACACCTGATTTCATAGTATTTATTAGGAGGTCCATTTTGTCGCAGGTCATCCATAACCGAGAAGTAAGAAAGGAAGCAAACATCTTTCAAGTCCCGGACAACCATGCAGCTCCTTTGTATAGTGCTCCAAGTACCATCCTGAGAAGCAGTATGAAATTTCTGTAATGAATGACAACAAGATAAACAGAAACAACGAGCATTCTAACGACATAAAAATAAAACATACAACAAAGCAGTGAAAAAGTTTGTCATCTTTTCCTTCCTCCACAGCTTCAATAGTAGCAAATATCGGTTGAAGCAATCCATAGGCTGCTCCACCTATAATACTTCCAAGGATACCGACCACTGGCCATGAAATCAACAGCACTGGGAGTACACATATGCAGATAACAAGCTTCAGAAGAGGTCCAAATTGTTTAGCTCTGTGTGTTAGAGGAATCAGTATAAGTAATTACGAGTTTGTTTGCTAACCCTAAACATCGACAAAATAGATTGAAAGAGTGGCAGTCAAGAAAAGCACCTCAGAACACAGTAATAAGTCCAAATGACATGTGCTGGCCATAGTCCAATTATGATAGCAGAGTTCCCAATTGTCATTATTAAGCATGTCAATGGGAAGAGAATGACACCTGAAGTGATTGGCAGTTGGAGCAATGGTAAGTACTAAGTAAGGGTCAAAATCTAAGTAGCACCGACACTTCAGATTAAAGACGTGTTTGGTGTGTGACACAGATACATGTAATTACATTCAATTACTTTCATTTTCTCAATGTCGTGTCAGGTGTCCATGCCTATGTCGATATATGTCACAATCATAATTCTCAACTAGAATCCAATGCTTAATTCTCTTCAGGAATTGTAAACATGACATATAACATAACAAGCTATCTATTATATATTCTGCAGTGGAAGATGAAACAAGCATACAAGATGTTTAAATTCATTAGTTTTGTCTCGGAACATATCAACTACTATATTTCTGTGATTCAAATAGGTTCCTTTCTTTTTCAGTTTCAAAATTCTCTGTTTCTACAATATTGCATCGTCAACAAATCTAAGATCTATTAAGTAATGAAACAGACACCAGACACGACACTAATACAAACACGCTAACACCAAGTAATAACTTTAGAAAATGAAATATTTAAATGTAACCACATATGTCAGCGCTACATAGTCTAAGATTAATCAGAAACAAAGCACGAAAATTAATCATGATTGAAAGCTATCAACAAAATGGAACACATGCAAGGAAGTCAAACAAAATTCAAAGCAAACTCATCAATAGTATTTTTAACAGATAATCTATAAAAGAAAATGCCAAGAAGTCCATTAGTATAGCAAAAAGTTCAACTTAACTTATAAGTTGCAAGTTCACAAGTAAATTATACAAAGATTATCCTAATAAACATAAAACAAAGCAATTAATTATCACTAACCTTTGATGGTTCCTAAAACAAGAAGACCAATGAAGAAAGGAAGAAAATGGATAAAGCTCAACAATGAAGCACAAAATCCAGAAGGGGGTTCCATTAAATCAGATCTATACACAAAAAAACGCTAGAAAAATTTGAAACCAAAAATACCCAGAAACTGAAAAACAGTTTCTTCCAACCACTTCAAGATAAACTGTCAAAAAGACACAAACTTTATTCTTCAATCTGTTCCTAATGAACAAAAATGAAGAAAAACAACAAGTGGGTCACCAAGAATGTTCATTTTTTTCTGGGCTTTTGCAACTTAATTATTTAAAAAATTGAATTTTGATGAAAAGGGTATAAAAGGGTTTAATTGTATTTTTCAGAGACAGTTGAAAGAATTATTGAGGCTGAAAAATGAGAAGAATACTATATGAATGGTGAAGTTTATAATTATATTTTATTATTTGTTAATCACGGAAAAAGAATCAGAATCACTTGATTGATTCATATAGCCAACGCCTCATATTTCGAATTCATTCATTTTTTATTTGGGGTTCAGTGCTGCAATAAACTAACTTTAGGAAATAAAAAACCAGTTTTTTTTAAAAAAAAAACATTTGTAGACTAGGTAATAAATAAATTTATAGAGATTGAAATATAAAAAAATGCGATGATTGTAATGATTAATATTAAAGTTTTAAATATTTTTTATTTATAGATAAAGTGATAAATATTATTAGAACTTATACAAATTGATTTTATTAAAAAAGAAAATAATTTATATAATTGTGAGGTTTTAAATTTGAATCGATATAAATAAATTCAGTTCAGGATATTCAATGTTCTACAACTTTTTTTGACAGAACAATGTTCTACAACTTATCGACAATTTAAACACTTTATTTATGTTTATAGTAGTGTAAGCTAAAGAGTTTTCATTTTTTATTTTTTTTTTTATTTTTTTTAATTAACTGTGTAAAAAACACTCTCTCTCTAAAAGGAAAAACGCTCCCACCTCTCTCTACTGTAACTCACGCCAGTCTTCTTCTTCCTCCTCAAATCCAAATCACTTTATTCCAAAGATGTAGAAACTACAGGTGGTGGTGTGATGATGGTGCTATGGCCATCCGCACCACCTTTGCCGGCGACACAGCCCCCTTGCGTGGTGGCGACCGGCGGATCTGAAAGTTTTTGTTTTTTTGTTTTCCTTCTTCGAGAGCAGATCGGTGTCGTGTTTCTCCGGCGGTGGTTTGGTGGTAATGTTTGCAGTGGGGGCTTTGGTTTTTAGCTGCTGCAGTTTCAGGGAGTGTTGCTCCGGCGGTGTGTGCTGTTTGCACGGCGGCTGTGACGATTGGTTTTCGGATCTGGTTGTGTTGTGGTGTTTGGTTCTTCTTGTTTGCAGTGGTGGTTGGTTGTTGGGTGTTAGAGGTGGATTCTGGTGGTGGGGGGCTTTTTCTTTTTGCCGATCTCCTTCTCCTGTTTCTCTGTGCTCCGCCGGAAGTGGTCTGGTTCGTTTTTTCGTCTCCGACGCCGATTGTCTCTTTCGCCGGCGGGATTTTTTCTGGTTTTGGTGTTTGGATATGTTCGTGGTCCTCTTTTGGGTTGTTGGCGGCTTTGGTTTGGGTGGAGGCGTAGGCGGAGCAGCCGCTGCTCCGGGTGTAGCTCTGTCACGGTTGGAGGAGATATGGTGAGGAGGTTGTGGTGCTGTTGAAGTGGTCACGGTGGGTGTTGTTAGAGGTGATGCAGAGTGGTGGTGTCGGCGAGGTTGCAGTGTTGGTGTTGGAGGTGGTGTTGTGTGTAACAGCACGGGCCTTCGGCGATCCCGGCACTGCTACCTCACGATCTTCTCCAACCCCCTTCACTATTGGAGTTTTTGCCTTTCGTGGGAATCGAACCATGTACCATGGGGATAAGTACATGTTCAATCTATTCCCACTACCAATTGAGCTAGTAGTTCAATTGGTAGTGGGAATGGATTGAACATGTACTTATTCCCATGGTACATGGTTCGATTCCCACGAAAGGCAAAAACTCCAATAGTGAAGGGGATTGGAGAAGATCGTGAGGTAGCAGTGCCGGGATCGCTGAAGGCTCGGGCTGTTACATTGTGCTGTGTTGGCGTCGTATCGTGGTAAGGTGGGGCCTTGTGCTAGGGTGGGTGAGGTGGATTGGTGGCCTGGGGTTGTTTGGATCTGTTCTTGGCCTTGGTTTTTTGTCCTGACGCGCCCGAAAGGGCGAGGTATGTAGACACTCCGTGTTGACGGATGTTGTTGTTGTTTTATCGTACCTCCAGGACGTATTGGTGTGGGATGACTAATGCCGAGTGTGAGTGGATTTTCCCTGATACGAGAGTCTCTGACCATTTTCAAATCTGGTGAGATTTGCAGGACTCTTTTGAGTCGCTGAGGGGTGTTCAAATCTGTTGAGATTTGCAGGTCTCTGGTATCTGGTCGAACTCTACTGCATTAGGTGTTGACTGTCGGTTCTCTGCCTACCGGTGCCCCTCAACCTTCGACCATTGGGGCTGCTTTCTGGATCCTGATGGGCCGAATAATTTTAATTCGAGTTCGGAAGTTAGTGTCTAGTGGTGTCTCCTAGGGTCGGGTAGGGGTTTTCTCTGGTGGGTTTGGCGAATCACTATTGGTGTACGGGTGGATTGGGGTGTTGATTAGGCGTTCTGTTATTTGGTAATTGTGTTATATCACGTTACCTTTCGTTGTATGTTTCTCAACAATTCCTTTCACTTCTTGTGGAGGAGTTGTTATTTAATAAAATTTGGCCGATTCAAAAAAAAAAAAAGTAGTGTAAGCTAAAGAAATATAAAAAGAGTTATTTTAACATGCGTCATAATGATCTCAAAAATAGTAAATTGTAAACGTTAATATTTAAATTTAAATTTTTTAATAATTACATGTATAAGTTTTATGATTTTTTTTTACATTTTATTCTTTAACATGTGCTCTAACTCTAAAAAAACACATGTTAACATTCCACATAAAAATAAATTATTTCTTTATATGTTTTTAGTTATTTACATAAGTTTTGTTAGAAAAGTTATGAAAATAAGTTGAAAAAACTCATGAAAAATGTCATAAGTTATTTTCATAAGCTCTTTGAAACTATCTCTCAAAATTTACCGTCAATAAATTTGAATTTTTCCATATATGTAAATCCAAAGTTATAATAGTATTGACACTTTAGATGGAAGACGTGTTTCGTATCTGACATTGACACAATAGTATCTACACATATAATTACTTTCATTTTCTTGAATTATATAACAAAACTACCTCTGTAGATCCAAGAGTGAGACCAACAGCATCAACAAGTTTATCAATTTTGATCTGCATAGTGCGGTGTGAATGTTGGTCAAAGGCAATTCCTTTAGCTAGCTTTAACCATAAAACGGTTAGGTTTTTGCCTGTAATTAACCCTCCCATGTTGATTAGCCTTCTTGCTAAGACTCATTTGTGCCTAAAATGGATAATTAAAACTAATTAGAATCAATTTTATTGTTCATTGCTTTGGGAGAAATGAAAATGAACAAGGAGAGATGTCACAATTAAAAATTAAAATAGTTTGTTATTTGTGAAATAAAATTTTCCTTTCACTCTTATTCATTCAACCAAATATAATAACCTTTCATACATCTTTCAAAATAAGAGAATCATAAAAATATAAACTTTTTCATCATCTTCAATCATTCTTTCTCAACTCTCGAACCTCTAACACAAAGATCTCAATTCTTGAACCTCTAAGATAGAGATTAGTTCATATTATTGTTTAAATTTTTTGTGGATTTATAACGTCTGAATCAGTTGATTTGTTCACAATTTGGGTTGGTTAGTTTGGATATTCTCTGAGCAAAAGCACATGGTTTTCATCTTAAGAGGTGAGGGTTTTTAGACAGGACAAATGCAATCGGATTCAGCCATAGCGAAAACATTGGAGAAGACATTCTTCCAAAGGAGTAGCACATCAAAGGATAGTTTGAATTTTGTAACTGGTTTTATTAACATTTAATTTATTCCAAGGTTGCAAACATGTATTTGCAGAAATATTCACACTATTGGGCTTATGCCCTATTTTAATACTCCATCCGTTCCTTTTTATAAGGAACAATTTGGAAAAAACACACAAACCAAGGAATCTTATTTTTTTATTAAAAATTCTAAAATTTTATAATATATTTCAAAATTAACCTTGGTGTAATTAATGCATAGGAAATATGTTACTGTAATTAATGCATAACATTAGAATAAATAAAGGGTAGAAATGAAATTGTTTAATTAATAAAGCATAAATTTAATGATTGTTTCTTATAAAAAGGAACAAATTTTTTTTCCAAATTATTCCTTATAAAAAGGAACGGAGGGAGTAAAAAAAAAAAAATTCACACTATAGAGGTTAAATTAAAGTTGATTCAAATTGCATACAAAGTGTTTGGTCAATTCTTAAAACTTTTTTTTTTTATAATGGAGATTTTCATTAACTAAAAAGAAAGCTAGGAGATAGAATATTTGACATCATACATTAAAAGAGAGTTCAACAGAGAAGTAACATATTCTTCAAAATATTAGAAGAAGAATATTACTAAATAATATATGATTTTTTTTTCATTTATAAAGTAATGGTCAATATTAAAATAGTGAGAACAAAATATAAAAATAATGGTCATAATTTTTCTTTGTTAAAATACCAACATGATGCATGACAAGTGATAAATATATACTTGAGTCTTTTAATTATGTTGAAGCTCGATATTTGTACGTTGGGTATGAAATATTGAAATAACATATGTTAGGAGGTGTGTGTACTATATATATATATATATATATTTTTTTTTTTTGACAAAATAAACAATATTCATTCATTCAAATGAAAAGAGTACATCGATATAATACAAATTCATAATCGCTAAAAACAAAAAGGATAAATCTGCGAACAAACTCACAGTATCCATGTTAATAGCATAAAACGGCAAATTACATATGCCTACAAATATGACTATATTGAAGTGTCTGGAATATCCATACATATATACCTACAAAAATTATTTTTTACAATTGCACGGATGTCAAAAACAAATATTGAATATAATCTTTTTTTTGTGTTTCTTACTTCAGTATAGCATTATTGATGCATTATTAATATTATAATATTAGATTTTATTTTATCCAATATGATGTTTTAAGGTGTTTCAATTTTCAACATTCATTTAATATAACTTTTTACTAGAAAATTAATCTCCTTTCAGCTCACAACAATTGGTATTGTCATATTAGATCATTTCACACAAAATAACGAGAAAAAACATCAATTTTTATAACGTCAATTTTTTTTTTTTTATTATTTTGGGTCAAAAACATTTAATTTTAAATTTCCATTTTTCTACATTCTATTATTACCCACGAACTATTTAATTAAAAAAAATGTATTTAATGAAAGCATTAAATGTTTGTTGAATTTAAGATATTTAAATTTTTACTATACTGTATTAAAATATTTAACTTTTATTTACCAAAAAAAACTTTAACTTTTAATTAAATGTTTGATTATATTTGTTCAAGAGATTATTATTTTTTTTGAATAAGTGTTTTAGAGTGTAGCAAGACTTTTTTTCTTTGGCAACAATTTTATTAAATACTTCTTGAGACCATTTTACAACCCTTTGATGGTGGAAAAATCATTTACTACATATTGCTTGTGTAATAAATATAATCAAGACTGGTCCTGAGACTTTGAGTACCCTATGTGAAATAATAAAATGGTGCTAATGTACTTTTGATTTACTCAAACAATCTCATGACGTACTTTATTCATTTATCTCTTAAGAATAGATAAAACTAAAAATTTATTGTCACTACCTTTGTTGTTGTGACAATGACAATCTATAGATAGATGCATGCGATTGACATGAAATATTAGACATTTAGCAAAAAAAGGTAGAGAATATATAAATTATCATGTACCGTTAGAGTAGATATAGATAAATTAGAGGTAATTTTTATAAGAGAAAGCATTACACTATTTTCCTTCACTATTTCACTTTTATGTGCCATTATTGCAAAGATCTTTTAATGGCTATATTCACTAATTTCAATAATTGTGATGAAAGTTGAAATTTGTGATTCCTTACGCTTACGGCTCTTAAAAAGTGGCTATATTCCAATAACTCGTAAAAAAAATGTAAATATTGATTTTTATTATAAAACATAATTTTTTCAAATATATGTACACGTATATTATTTATACATTAGTAAAAGGAAAATGCTAGTTATAGCGAGCAGTGCTTTCACGAATTATCACGATGTAGTTTTGGCTGTACCATGCCCCACCATTTTATGTTTCATCACCTATGTATTGTAATAAAGTTGGAGAATCCAACGGATGACAATTGTTCGTGAAAAATTCGGGACATATATCCTCGCGGGAAATAGCACTGCTGTTAGTAAAAAGGAATTAATTTGATGCCCAAAAATAATGGTGCCCATCAGGAATTCTAATATGGCACAAATCCTAATAAAAATTATTTGGTCACATACATACAATTGAAAAAATTTAAATATAAAATAATCTAGTCACAACATTTCATAATTTTTGTTGGGAAATGCTTGCATAATTTTCCTTCTTTATGAACTCAAAATAAGCACTTAGTGGAAACGTAAAATAACACACAAGAAAATTTTAGCATGGAAACCTTCTCAACGTGAGTAAGGAAAAAACCACGGGATCCATAGGCCTCTTAAACTTCCACTATAATAATAATGAGATTACAAATCTTCATCCTTAAGTGGACCTCACTTTGTATCTCAATTTGTAGACACAACTCTCACAAATTAGTTCACTATATTTTTCTCTTAAACAATTTCTAAAACTCTCTATTTTTCTCTCAAGTCTATTTCTACGAAATGAGGATGTGTTATTGTTGAACTTAAGCACATTGTTGAAAATGTTTCTTGACAATTGCCAAGCATTCAAAATGTTTCCTGACACATTGTTGAACTTAAGCACTATATGAGAAAAATAGAGAAACATGTGTTTCTCACTTTGGCTGGAACGTGGGTTCTCCCACAATTTTTCCTATTAATTTTTTAAAAAATTTGTATGTAGGTCTAAATATAGGATTTAATTTGTATGCACCGACAATGTAAAATAATTTTACACTGTCAACCAATGACAATCATGTATTCTGCCACATCACTCCACTTTACCTCACTTTCTTTATATAACATGGAAGATTGATGGTTTCTTATTGGATGACCGTGTAAAATTATTTTACACCGTCAGTGCATATCAATTAAATTCCTAAATATATAATATTTAAGTTTGTGCCTAAGCAAGAATACTTCTGGTGCCCACACCCCACAATCCCTCGGGGTTACCATTTAACATAATTATGATTATTCATATATTATTATATAATTAGGGTTAATCAGCAATGCTATTCGGTACGACATGTTAGTCGTGCACATTGGACGACTACGTTAAAACACGCATGGTTACTGAATTTTACTTTGTTAGATCTGGTGATTTATTTATAAATATAAAAGCTAAACAATTAAAATAGCCACAAGCCCATAACAACCTCTACAAATCATTGCTACTTGCTATTGGTACTAAAAATTATACTCTCTCTAGTCCTAATTATAAGAGAATTTTTACTTTTTAGGTTCATTACGATGTTAATGTATCTAGACTATAATATAGTCTAAATACATTAGTTTTCCAATGAACCTAAAAAGTAAAAGTTCTCTTATAATTAGGACCGGAGGGAGTGCTAAAACGCTATTTAGAATAATATCTGAAAAAAAGTTACAAGTTAGTAAAAAAAACATGTTGTCAAACACCTTTAATTTAACTTATAAGCTAATGTAATAAGCTATTAAGTTAGCTTATTTGTGTTACCAAATACTCCATCCGTTCCAAAATTGAAGCAATTTTTTTTTCACTTTATTTTTTTTTGTTCTTAGGAGAAATAGTAATTCACTGAAATTAAACTCACATAATTGTGAGATTCTCAGTTTGAACCCGGGTCACGACGTCCGGCCTAACAATTTCGGCATATTTATTAAGAAAAGTAAAATGTGATATTTTGAAGTATGACTTTTTGTGTTTTTCTTGAAATAAGTTTCATGGAAAGATGTAAAAAGAATTTTTATTGGTTATTGATTATGAAGAGAGAAAGTAAATGAAATGCAATTTTTTTTATGAGAAAAAAATGATTAAAGTTGGTTTTTTTGCTTATAATTTGAAACAATAAAAATGATTTTTTTTGCTTATATTTTGGGACGGAGGGAGTACACCTAAATTTAATTTCTACAAAATGACAATACACATGGCAAAAGTATAAATCACGATATAAAAAATGTTGTATAGGAGATGGCATGTGTTAAAGTTGCAGGGGATTGATCAATTTGAATCAAATGGAACTTAGAAAAGATACAAAATGTGTATTGAGTAATGGAAAATATTCCGTCGTGCATTTTAGACGACACAAGTTGTCGTACATAATAGCATTTTCCTAAAACTAATGAGTAAAAATTATACTATGTAATAAAAAATAATTAATATTAATGAAATTATACTATTACTTAAGCTTAAGAAATGTGAGTCTCAATTTGGCTATCTTATTTGTCTCTTTCTTGAACCGACCTCTGTGATAGTATAAATACATGTTGAATTGGTTACACAAATATATATCACTCTTAATCAAGTTGTTCTCACAAATTGTTTTTTCTTTCACAAAGTACATATCTTGTACAATAATACAAAATGAATTATAAGAACAAATATTGTGTTGAATTGATATCATTAATATGGATGAGTGCAACTCTAACAATGTTACAAAGTTTGCATCCATTAGATCATGTTTTTGGGCATGGTGGTGACTCCACAATAGGGAAGAAATGGGCTTTACTAGTTGCTGGATCTAATGATTATTACAATTATAGGCACCAAGCTGATGTTTGTCATGCATATCAAATATTAAAAAAAGGTGGTCTTAAAGATGAAAATATAATAGTTTTCATGTATGATGACATTGCCTATAATCCTAAAAACCCAAGGCCAGGTGTTTTAATCAATCATCCTAATGGTCCAAATGTTTATCATGGAGTTCCCAAGGTGTGTACACATATATCTCTATCTTGTGGTTTAGTAGTTTTCTTAAATTTTAATCTTAAAAAAAATATCAACTTCAATTAACTTTTTTTTTTTTTGACAAGCTATACACACATATGTCTGTATTTCTTTTAATCGTATTAGTCTCTATGAAACAATTTCAGGAGCTTACAGAGAATCATTGTGAAATTTTGTTAAAATGAGACAAATTATGTGAGATCAAATCCATTTCTTGAGAATTCTATTAGTTGAGAGATTGTCTAAAAAAATAGAGAATTAGGAGAAATATTAATTAAAATAACATGAATTCCTCTACTCAAGAACAAATCGTTTAGAAGAATACGAGTTCAATTTATTAGTGAAACAACTTTTTATCATATTTTACTTATCTTTAGTCTAAATTTTGGATTATCAAAATTTTCTTTTAAAATCGGACGATTAACACACATAAAAAAGTATCTCTGTCATTTGGATAAAGATAGACATAAAAATTGTTTCAAAAGGAATTTTTTTTTTTTTAATGATTGGAGAATATACTGATGGTATAGATTCTTATCTATTTTCTATATCTCTCTAACTCCTTTTTTTTTGTCAAATAACTTAATAGCTAAAATTTCACTTTTTAAAGTGAATAAATGAGAGTCAGGGTTCAAATCCGATTCTACATATTTTACTTTTTGATAAATAATTGTTAAATGTTTAATTATTTTTATACACATTGATCTCTATTATAAGTATTTATAATTATGATAAAAAACATGGATTGTGAAACTTTTATAGGATTATATTGGAGATGAAGGAAATGTAACCAACTTCTTAGCAGTGCTTAGTGGTGATAAAAGAGCTGTAAAAGGAGGCAGTGGCAAGGTGTTGGCAAGTGGACCAAATGATACCATTTTCATTTTCTACGCAGATCATGGTGCTGCAGGCGTAATCGATTAGTAACTCGTTGGTTTGTTATAAATTTATAAAATAGTATTTTATCTAATCTCTATTATAAAGAAGAATTTTTTTTTTGGTCATGAGAAGAATCATTTTTTAAGTTTACTGATATATTTTATCTTTAAATTAAATTTAATATACAAGTTACTCTATAAACCAAAAAATTATTTTAAAAATTGAACAAAAAATCGAACTGACGTGACCAATTAACCACGGTTTATTTGATTGAAACAGTTAATCAGTTGAGTCAGATACTAAATAAATAAAATATTTAGCGTTAATTTTAACAAATAATAAAGTTTCAATAACTAATGATAATAAACAGCTACTAATTAATGATAATAATAAAACTGTTTTTTTTACAATGATAAAATCCTACTCCTTTCATTAATTAATAGTGGTGTCCATAGACAGTATAGTAGTTCTATATATGTGCTTAGATTCATGTGATGGAATTAGGCTATGTAATGTTGGTATTTTCATTTTGGGATAAGGTGTAAAGGAGACATGTTTTGCATCGTTTTGCAATGGGCAAGTGTATTCCAGATTAGGATTTCCTACTATTAAATATTCATACAGTAATAAATTTGACCCGTTGAATTAAAATTAAACGTTTAAATCATTTTTACAGTTAAACAATCTCAAACGTCTATTTATATCAAATGGTACGTTAAGAGTTGTAACTGTGTGACACAGTTATAATAACAAGAAATCCAAACCGATATATTTTTAATTAACAGTTGAGAGATTCTAAAGGGGGCCCAATATTTCACATTTGAGTGAAATATATATAGTATAGTCCTTTTGTTTTCTTTTGGAGAAAAAAGAAAAAAAAATACATTATTTTTTGGAAAAAACCCAAGCTCATGATTCTCAAGGCAAGTGTGGGGACTCAATATTTTTATTTTATTTTTTTGAGAAAAAAAGAGAATGTTTTTTGAAAAAAAAATCGACTGCATAAAATTGGTACTGATTCACCAATTTTACTCGACTATATAAAATCGATACTGGTTCATTATCTTGTAAACAATATCTTTAAAAATAAACCTGACAATCTTACAAACTTGATTTGACTCGGTTAAACTAAATCATCATTCCGATTTTAAAATATTTGCCAATATTTATATAAGAAAAGAAAATATTTAATTTTTTTCCTATAATTAAAATTAACTTTTCTTTTTCATGTTACTATTAAGATCATGCTAACATGCAAGTGATCTAGTCTTTAAGCACATGTTTAAAAAAATATTGTTATGTGAGCTTAACTTAATTGGCAGGAATATTGCATTATATATGAAGGGGCCGAGATTCGAATCTCGCTCATCCCACTTATTCATCCTTAAGATAAAATTTCTAGCCACTAGGCTACCTAATTAAACAAAAAAAAAATTACATTTATCTCCTTAATTAACATGTGTTAGCATTTTTATTACTCTTATTAGTCCATCTTTTTCATTTTTACTTTCTACAATAACTTTTCATTTTTGGCAAAACTATTTATTTTCTTATCAGGCATGCAAGATGGAGGCGATCTTTATGCCAACGATTTAGTAGATGCGTTGAAGAAGAAACATGCTGCTAAATCCTACAAAAAAATGGTTAGTTTTTCTGGATGAACAACAAAATTAATTCATCTATAGATGTACATGCAGTACATATAGTGAGAGATAATTATTTATCAAACTTCAAACGTATACTATTTTACAAAATATATAAAAGAAATTCATGTGATTATTTATAAAAATAAGATGTTTTTATCCCAAAAAAAAATTGTTTTATTTTTAGTCTCTAAAAATAGAGAAAAATATATATGCATAGACAGTGTAAACTAATTTTATATTGTCAATCAATACAAGCCGTTTATTCCGCCAAATCACCCCACTACAATAGTATGACATGGACAAATATTTGTTTCCTACTGAAAAAATTAATTTACACTGACAGAACATATTCATTAAACTCCTAAAAATATAATTACTCAAATTATTTAGACACCATTTTGAAATTTGAATAGAGACTTTGCTATTTACTATAATTATTTATTCATAGTCTAATTTATTAATATATAAAATGATATATTTTGTTAAAAAAAGGTGATATACTTGGAAGCATGTGAATCTGGAAGCATGTTTGAAGGGCTTCTTCCAAATGATATAAACATTTATGTAACTACTGCTTCCAATCCATCAGAGAGTAGTTTTGCATTTTACTGTTCAGATACACATCCTCCATCACCACCTGAGTATGATACTTGTCTTGGAGATCTCTACAGCATTTCATGGATGGAAGATAGGTATGGTATGGTTTACTAATTACATTATTTTTCTTATATTAGTACTAATTAAAATATTATTTAAGTGTCATATAAGTGTAGCTCAAATGATAGATATCAGAGATATATATTATGGAGTGGCTGAGGTTCGAATCCCGGATTCCACATATCTCCACATTTAAATGTGTGAGTTTAGCCACTGAACTACTTAAACAAAAAAAAAATTATTTAAGTTATTAATTGTCTGATTACTTTGAAACTCCTATAATGATTTAATCTTTGTCGGGGGACTACATCTGTTGATGAACAATTGATAGATAGGTCGTGAAATTCTTCTTTTAAAAATAGTTCATTGAAATTTTTTGTTTTGTTTATTATCGTATATCATCGTGCTAATTTATTATTAGCATGATAATAAACAAAAATAAATAATTTAAATTTTTTGTAAATGACTTGATGCAATTAGTAGTTTATTATCATACTAAATAATAATTTCAATTTTTTGTTCATCTTCCATTGTGGGAGATATTTTCTAATAAGTTTATTAATGGTACAGTGATAAAAATGACATGACAAAAGAAACTTTGAAGCAACAATATCAAACCGTAAGTATGATTTTTTTTTTCCTTTTCTTAATATTTAGTATATTTTTCAATTTAATATTTGTTGAGATATACATGCACAGGTTCGTCAAAGAACATTAGTTTCTGGCGAAAAGGGCGAACGTTCTCATGTTATGCAATATGGTGATTTAAAGATCAACAATGATTTTCTAGCTACATACATTGGTGCACAACCTACTAAAATTAATGATCATGATTATGTTTTCTACCCTACTAGTGTTAATCATAACTTCAATTCTCCTACTCCAACAAGATATGTTAGCCAAAGAGATGCTCGTTTAATGTATCTCAAGACCAAGGTAATTTTTTATTTTTATTTTTTTGATATTTTGTTTCAGATAATATTCTCTCCATATTAACGGGTCTCTATTCATTTTTTGCAGAGACCTGTTTATTAATAAAAATAATAATATATTTACCGTTCAAAAAAATCGCTCTATTTTAAGATGACTGTCATCTTAATAAAAAAAACAAAATAAATACCGTTTACTGTTTTTAAGATAAAATTATTATTTAAGATAAAATTAGCCAAAGAGATGCTCCTTTAATGTATCTCAAGACCAAGGTAATTTTTTATTTTTATTTTTTTGATATTTTGTTTCAGATAATATTCTATCCATATTAACGGGTCTCTATTCATTTTTTGCAGAGGCCTGTTTATTAATAAAAATAATAATATATTTACCGTTCAAAAAAATCGCTCTATTTTAAGATGACTGTCATTTTAATAAAAAAACAAAATAAATACCGTTTACAGTTTTTAAGATAGAATTATTATTTAATTTTGATTGTACTGTTCCATTAATTGATTGTACACTACTTTTTGCACCAATAGTAAATAAGATTTGTTTAGCAAAATTATAATGTTTTTTTCCGCAAAATGATTGCATTTTTTAATCTTTGTCAAAAAACTTTTAACGACAGATATTTTGAAACAGAGGGAATAAGATTTTAAATAGAGATCACATTAAAGATTATTATGGTCGCATTGCAGTACTTTATTTAAAATTAAATCAGAGTTAAATTGCAATGATACAGGCTCAATTGCGGCCGCGCCGTACCATATATCAACAACATCAGAATTTTTTTTCCTTTGTTTTTGTCATGGCACTTTAAATACAAAATATAATAAAGTTAAGTTGAGAAATATTATTTTTAACTTATTTCAGTTGGAAAGGGCTTCAAATGGTTCAGAAGAAAAGTTAAAAGCTCAAAAAGAGTTAGAAGATGAAATTGCTCATAGAGAACAAGTAGATAACAATGTCCATCAAATAAGCAATATTGTGTTTGGAGAAGAGAAAGGACCTACCATGATGGTGCATGTTCGTTCATCTGGCCAACCTCTTGTTGATGATTGGGACTGTTTCAAGACATTTGTAAGTTGAATTAATATCATACATTAAGATTATTTCTTCTAGATTAATTAAAGTTGAGTTTAAATTCGAGCTTGTACATGTGCATGCATTAACGTTAAAAATTTGAACAAAATTTCCGTCACATTTTGAGTCATACAAGACTCGAGAAATTAATTAATCTCTACAATTATGTGTGGAGGATATTTGATTTACACCATAAAAAAAAAAAAGACATGATTTAAGATGAAATATATGTTACATAATAAAATGTTTATGTTTGCCTAATATTTTATATGCAGATAAAAACTTATGAGAGTCATTGTGGTAAATTATCAAGTTATGGAAGGAAATACTCAAGAGTCTTTGCTAATATGTGTAATGCTGGTGTTTCTCAGAAGCAAATGGTTACAGCGACATCACAAATTTGCAAGCAGAAAATATAAGATTGTCAAATCCCTTTTCAAGGATGTAATGAGCAATATATTATATTGAAATAAATTGTAATTCAATATTTGGTACAAAATCATTATTAAAAAAAAATTATTTGGTACAAAATGAAGTATATCTTGTTTTTTTAGTTTATTACACAGTATATTTTTCTGGTAATATTTTTTTGTTTCGCTTATATTTCTTTCACCGGAAATTATCTTATTTGAAGAATTGTTGAGCGCTAAATTTAACAGAAAATCATTTTTTTTATATAAGCTTAACAAAAAATCATTAATTTTTTATAAATCATTTTTTTAAATATAAGCTTAACAGAAAACCATTTTTATATATCATGTGAGACCTATACATATATACTGTCCGTTTTAATTTATTATTATTAAATCATTCAAGCTTTGTTGTAGCTTCTTCTCACTACAAGAATTATGCAATTTACTTACAAAAAAAGTCCTAGGAAACAGGGCAAAATTCGTAGGTAATGTTGATTTCTGAGTAATTTTCCGAGGAAAATATTCCTAGGTAAAATCGATTCTACTGCTAGGAGTTTACCTACGAAATATGCCGTTTCAGATGAAACTGGATGTCAGAAGACATTTCCCAGGAAATTTTCGTAGGAAACGGCTCTGCTAATACTGCAACAGCAGGTGTGGGCCAGAGTGATGGGACAAGTCGTTTCCTAGGAATGTTTCGTAGGAAACAATCAATATTTTAAAAAAAATTATATATATGCTGTAAAATTAATTAAAAACAATTTCAATTTAAATATTATAATAATTTATTATAAAAAAAATATTAAATTAAAATTTCAGAAAGCCGCCAAATTATTAAATTGAAATTTCAAAAGGCCGCCAAATTCGATTTCACCAAAAATTTCAAATTTCCACCCAAAATTCAAAATTTTTAAATTTGTGCCAAAAAATTTAAATTTCAAGCCAAAAAATTCCAAATTTTTGAATTTGCGCCAAAACTTTTTCAAATGTCACAAAAAAATTAAAATTTCCGAAAAAAATGTGAAATTCGTAATTAGTGCGAAAATAATTCAAATTTCCCCTAAAGAATTCATCTTCTTGCAAAAAATATGAAACTTGTAATTAGTGCAAAAAATTGAAATTATCACCAAATAAATTCAAATTGAAAGAATGGATTAAGGAAATTTGAGAGAAAGAATAAAAAAGTATGTTGTAAAAATGACAAAATAAAAATTTGAGGTGGTAGAATTAAAGTGTTAAAGAAAGAAAATGGTGGAATAGAAAAAAAATTGAATGTGTTGAAAAAGATTATAAATAATTAAACATATAAAGAATGAATTGGGGAGATATATGGTGTGGTTGATGAAGATTGAATGAGGAAGATAAAGATAATGGTGGTTGGAGAAGAAGGTTGAATAAGGAAGATAAAGATTTAATGGTGGTTGAATGAGGAAGATAAAGATAATGGTTGTTGGAGAAAAAGATTGAATAAGGAAGATGAAGATTGTAGTGTAGAATATTGATATGAAATAGAAGTGTAGAAATTAAATTTGTAGTTTAAAATATTTTTGTGATATGATGTAATTTGTAGAGGAAAATTTTTCAGTGATATGAGGTAATGAAATTGTAGAGAATTTTTTTTCTATGAATGAGATAAGAACACAAGTTTTTGTGTGTTTGAAGACAATAACTCAGCAAATTATCCTCACCCATATAATTAATGAGTGCCAACTGTAAATTTGATGGTCTCAACAATCACATATGTTTTCCTAGGAAATTGTGTCTACCTATGAAATATTCCTAGGAAAGCGCTTTGACTGGGTCAAATATGCTTTCCAACGAAAGTTTCCTAGGAAACGAATTATGGAAAAACGCGCCACTCTGACAGCCGGTTTCCTACGAAAGTTTCCTAGGAAAACGCTTGGATTTTGGTATGAATCAATTTTCGTAGGAAACCTTTGTAGGAAATTCCTAAAATTCTTGTAGTGTCTATGAGGTACCTTTCAACAATAGACCCTTACAACAATATTTTCATGCAGCACTCAACTAGGTACATCCACCTTAAATAAATGGGGTCACACAATCTCCTCACTAAATGAACAAATAGGTGAATTGTGATGTCAAACAATGAAGGAGGAAAATGCATTTTCAATTTTATCATTTCAACTCTTGAGTTACTCTATTATACTACTATTTTTTTTAAAGCATATTAAGTTCTACTATTTGTTGTACATGAGGAAATTCTGCAAAAAAATTAATTTATCATGCAAAAAAATATTAACGAAATATTTTATTTACATATTTCGTGGTCATTTTTTTCTCAAACAAAATTTGAAGTTATATTAAAATTGACTAAAACTAATTTTATTTACAATATTAGAATAGAACAAGAGGATAAAGAATGTTTGATTCATTTTAAATTATTTTAATTCAACTTTTTGTTTTTTCGACATAAAACTCCGAAATTGATTATTTGATTCAAAAAGTTCTAGACATAGATTTTTTGTTTAAAAGAACTGAAATAAATCATCTGCGAATGCTAATTGCTAGGGATAATGTTAGGTTCACATTCACATACAGTATCGAATCTTAATACTATTGTATTGATTAACCGGTCGAGACATCGAAGGTTGATAGGTACGGTAGAACTCTCGCTGTGCTCTGGACACGGACACGTATGTGAGCATTAGATGAAAGCATATAATTGAAATTTGGAAAGTATATAATTGATTAAGAGTTTACATTAGAAGAGTAGTTGTTAATGATATCTAATCCCAATAGCTTGTTTCTCTGTTAATTTCTTCCCTTAATTTATTTGTATTTGTGAGTTTGAAATGTTATCAAACACGACTCTTTTTTTATACTTAAAACAATATTAATTATTGAACGGTTTTAATATCACACCAATCCCTATGGATAAGATAAACAAAAATACTTAGTTTTGATACTACATCCCCTAGTCAGTAAAATCTTTCTAGTCATGATTCATTCACGTAGAGGGAACCAAGGGTGTTACTGCTCCCTTATTGGAATCGACTTGGGAACAAAGCATTTTCTCTTTTTTGGAATGGTGACCCTATCTTTGTATAAGATTGAGGAGGGTATATGGCTAACACCGACTATGTTCATATTGTTACATTTATAAATGATAAATGATGTTTTACCCAAAACTCACTAGCCTCTTGAACGGGAACATAACTACGAGTCCATGTTGAGTTATTTGAATAGTAATTTTTACTTCCATCATGCTTTATATTATGCTTTTAAACTACTTTTTATCTTACTAAATTCTAACCTTTTGTGAGATGGTTCTTATAAATATTGCTAGGGTGAAATTTTAACGGGCCAAAAGAAAACCAACGAACAACATCGTAGTCACCCCTCCACAACGACTGTTTATTCAGGGCACTTCCCAAGAGGGTGAATGAGGAAAGAGAATATAGTTGTAACACCCAAACTCATATTTAATAAAATACCATTTAAAAATGTGCAATGGAAATAAAGTTTGATTTATAAAAGTATTGGTTTGGATATTACATCGTACACACAAAGGTTTACCAATAACTTAATTAGTAAAATAATTATTGTACAAAATAAGTTTCTAAGAAAAATACATTGGAAATAAGAAACAAGACTCTAAATATACATTATAGAAATAATCTCATCCCCGTGTCACATCAGAGTGGAGCTTTACCGACGACTCGGACATCAATAACATATAACCTGAGGATCTGGAACCCAAATCCAGCACATACACAAAACAGATGGTTATATAATATAACCATAAAAGAAACTAAGTATAAGAACACACTTAATACTTAGAACATAGCATGGTCATGTCTAACAATTCATTCCATAACCAAATATCAATCTCATATCATTCATATTTCATATTCATATAAAATACAATGCATCATAATAATATCACATTCTAAATCAATTGACAAGTACACACACCATCATCAATTATCAATCAATATTACACATCTCATAAAACGCTCAATCATAAGTATCACATTATTAATCATTCACAATTATAATGTAAAACAATGACAATTACCAACTACCAATTAGAGTGCACAATTACCCTAATGCAAACCAATGTCAATCATTCATGAAATGCTCACTAGCATTCACTAATGCATGAGGTACCTTATCAATTCATTGGAAAACTTATTCCAACTATATTTTAACCACCTCGTTAAAATATTACCATACTTCAGTCACCTTACCAAAGTATCTGCTCAACATACATATATGGATGCATGAATATCAAATTAACAAGCATATGGTTTAATCGTCTCATCCTATAAAGGATGTCACAATCAATGTACTTCAATCACCTTTTACAAGCACATCTCTATTAATTAAAACTATGTACTTCAATCACCTTTTACAAGTACATCTACTCCATTAAATTAAATAACATTAGTTAATCTATCACATACTTTAATCACCTTACTAAAGTATATACTCATCATAAAAGGATAATACAATCCATATACATATATTTCAACCACATTGTTAGAAATACATGTCATCTATTAATTAAATCACATTAATTAATCTTCTCGAGTTACTACACATTTACGAGAATATCATTATCATATAATTCATTATCATAATCCACCCACATATAGGATATCATGAATCATAACATCATTTCAACATACATAATCATCATACAATTTCATAATAATCATCATTTAACCAACATGTATGATATCATAACTCAATTCATCATCCACGACTCAATTTAAAGTCATATATACCATATAATCATCATAGGATCATAATACAATCATAGTATAAGCATAAACATCATTCATTTGACAAAATCACACTTTTCTGCACTGATAAGCTCGCCGGGCGAGCTCGGGGCGAGCAAAGTCAGAACCCATCAGGTCCAACTCGCCCTGGCGCGCAATCACTCGCCCTGGCGAGTTGCTCAGCACAACACAACTCGCCCTGGCGCGCAATCACTCGCCCTGGCGAGTTGCTCAGCACAGCAAAACCTCATTTTCGGGTTTTTGGTGAAAAACCCTCAAATCTCGAAATTCCAACATACCAATTCATAAATGTGATAACTTTAGGCATATATAAGCATACAAAACATAGAAATACAATCTATAGTATCATCAAACATCATCCCATATCAAAAGTAATGATTTTCATGTATTAACTCATAAAACTCATTTATCTCATAATCAATCAAAATCAAAGTTCAAGTAATCAACTTTATCATGGATTTTACACAACAATCATAAGTAGAAGCATATTATACATGAATCATTATCAAGCTTCAATTATAAACACATTCCCAAAATCCATTTCTTACCAAAACCCAAAATGAGTGAAGAGAGTTTGGGTGTGGAGTCATAGACAAACTCCACTCTCTTTGATCACTCAAAATTATATTATCTAAGCCTCTTACCTTGGATTAGTTGGATTCTCTAGTCCTCATTTCCTCTCTTTGATTCTAACTTGGCTTTTCTTCCCTTTCTCTCTTCACCTTTCTTTCTCTTCTTTCTCTTCTTTCTTTCTCAAACCCTTTTTCTCTTCTTTTCTCTTTTATCTCTCTACCTCTCTTTCTCTACAATTTTTATGACAAACAACAACAACACACCTCTCATAACTCATAAAAATCATCCCTTTATATAACCATTTTCTTAGGTTTATGTCAAATTCTCACTCTACCCTTCTTTTCTCTACAATTCCCACTCACAATTCTATCTTCACTTTAACCACCCATTTCTACATTTATTTACACAATTGTCACTACTTCCTCTCCAAGACACTCTATCTTTTAAGATAATAACCAAAATGACACTCTCATCTCTACACAATCCACTAACTCACACTAGATTACCATATTACCCTTAATTCTACCACAAACTCTTATTCATTCTAATTAAGCCCAATACTCATAAAAACCCATTATTAACCAACATAAATGTAACAACTAATTAATACATATAAAACATACCAATTATCATACACAATTAATTAAATATAATAAAATATAAGATTTGGGGTGTTACAATAGCTATCCTCAGAAATCATTGACTTAAAGGGAATTGATACCAACATGATCAGTCTGGATCATTCCCCTAAAAAGAGGGCATTGACAATGACTGCGGCTCATGTTGTTGGTCCATCGGATACTAAAGAAGTCAAATAAATAGACTTTAGGAGTTAAGCCGTTTTTTTTAGTCAAGTAATTATGACAAAAATTATTCCCTCAGTCTTAAATATGCATTAAAAGTTAAACATGTTTAGTTTAAAAAAGATAAATTATTTTCGTGAACATGATAAAATAGAAGGACATAAATTGCAATATTTAAGCTTATGATATATGCCCTCACGAGTGAAAATTATAGATCCATGGGACAATACAACTTCAACCAGACGCTACCTACACTGTGCAAAACAATAAACTGACCCTAGAGCAGTAATTTAAAAACGGAATTAGACCAACCAATTCAATCGGTTGGACCAAGAACCAAACCTAACACCGGTTTGTACAACTTTACAAAGTTGGTATTCTTAGAATCATTAAAAAAAATAGGGAAAAAAATGGTATGAACAGGTGAAAAAAATAAAATAAAATTGGTCACAATTTTATATGATTGGTCGGACCACCTTTATTTGTATTAATCTCCAAAATTCTATTTTATTCTTCAATTTTCAGACTCATTCTCTCCTTTCTCTTGCGTAATTCCTTCATTTGCCATTATCACTTCTAAAAAATAGCATTTAGTGTCTGCTAAAAACTCACACTAAAAGGAAAAAACGACGCTTGCACTCATTTAGCGTCAAATTAGCGTCGGAGTTAGTTTGAGGCTAAAATGCTCAAAATTATAGTATAGCGTCGGCTCTGTACCATCAGGCTCTATATTAGCGTCGATCCAGTCAAGTTAACAACGACTCTATATTCTTCCGATGCTAAATTAATTTACCGTACTAATTTACCGCCAGTCAATTGTAAAAATAACACTATATTAAAACTGTGATTCCAAATCACTACTAACTCTAATTTGTGTGCCACCACCTTTCTAGAATTCTAATTCCAAATTTGAAACCAACTATCCATTATCAATTTATCATGTGACTGTGGGACGTACCAACTATGCGAAATAATAAAATGGCGCCCTTATGTACTTTTGATTTACTCAAACAGTCTCATGACGTTTTTATTCATTTATCTCTTAAGAATAGATAAAACTGAAAATTTATTGTCACAACCTTTGTTGTCGTGACAATGACAATCTATAGATAGATGCATATGAGATTGAGATGAAATATTAGACATTTAGCAAAAAAAGGTAGAGAATATATAAATTATCATGTACCGTTAGAGTAGATATATATAAATTAGAGGTATAAAAACCATAATTGGGAGCATTTTTATAAGAGAAAGCATGACACTATTTTCCTTCACTATTTCACTTTTATGTGCCATTATTGCAAAGATCTTTTAATAATTGTGATGAAAGTTGAAATTTGTGATTCCTTACGCTGATCCATCCGCTTACGGCTCTTAAAAAGTGGCTATATTCCAATAACTTGTAAAAAAAATGTAAATATTGTTTTTTATAATAAATCATAACTTTTTACTCAAATATATGTACACGTATATTATTTAATTATACATTAGTAAAAAGAAATTAATTTGATGCCCAAAAATAATGGAGCCCATCAGAAATTCTAATATGGCACAAATCCTAATAAAAATTATTTGGACACATACATATTGAAAAAATTTAAATATAAAATAATTTAGTCATATCATTTCATAATTTTTTCTATTACTTTTTTAAAATTTTTGTATATATACCTAAATATATAATATTTAGTTTTGTGCCTAAGCAAAAATACTTCTGGCGCTCACACCCCACAATCCCTCGGGATTGCCATTTAACATAATTATAACTATTCATATGTTATATAATTAGGGTCACTTCAATAAATTTAGAGGCCTAAAACAAGATTTGAAATAAGACTAACAATAAAACTAGAGGTCTTTTAAATATAATTAGATCTTCCAATATTAAACAATATAAAAATAAATATAAAATATACTCGTGAGATTGCTTATTTTATTTTTGTAAATCAATTAGTATTAAAATTAATGAGTAAAATTTATACTATGCAATCTAAAATAATTAATATTAATGAAATTATACTATTATTTAGGCTTAAAAAATGTGAGACTCAATGTGGCTATCTTATTTGTCTCTTCCTTGAACCGACCTCCTCTGTGATAGTATAAATACATGTTGAAAGTTGAATTGGTTACACTAAGATATATCACTCTTAATCAAGTTGTTCTCACAAATTGTTTTTTCTTTCACAAAGTACATATCTTGTACAATAATACAAAATGAATTATAAGAACAAATATTGTGTTGAATTGATATCATTAATATGGATGAGTGCAACTATAACAATGTTACAAAGTTTGCATCCATTAGATCATGTTTTTGGACATGGTGGTGACTCCACAAAAGGGAAGAAATGGGCTTTACTAGTTGCTGGATCTAATACTTATGACAATTATAGGCACCAAGCTGATGTTTGTCATGCATATCAAATATTAAAAAGTGGTGGTCTTAAAGATGAAAATATAATAGTTTTCATGTATGATGACATTGCCTATAATCCTAAAAACCCAAGGCCAGGTGTTTTAATCAATCATCCTAATGGTCCAAATGTTTATCCTGGAGTTCCCAAGGTGTGTACACATATATCTCTATCTTGTGGTTTAGTAGTTTTCTTAAATTTTAATTTTAAAAAATAATCAACTTTAGTCTTCAATAATTAACAATTTCTTATTGACAAGGCACACACATATATTTCTATTTCTTTTGATCGTATTAGTCTCTATGAAACAATTTCAGGAGCTTACAGAGAGTCATTGTCGAATTTGTTATAATGAGACAAATTGTATGAGATCATTTATAGTTTTTGAAGAGTTTATCAGAGATATTGAAAAAAAATAGAGAATAAGGAGTTCAGTAGAATAGAAGTTTAATTTATTAGTGAAATTTTTTGTCATATTTTACTTATTTTTAGGCCAAATTTCGAATCTTCAAGACTTCCTCTTAAAATCGGATGATTAATGACACACAAATTTTTTTTTACTAGTAAGCTAATATCTTCACAAAAGGTATCTTTAAAAAGAAATAAAAAGTTTAATGATGATGGAATATTCTTGATGGTAAGATTCTTATCAAATTTTTATTTCTCTAACTTACTTTGTTTTTTGTCAAATAGTCTAGTCACTAAAATTTGACTTTCTAAAATGAATAAATAAAAATATCAGGTTTGGACCTAATCCGCATATTTCACCTTTAGATAAAAAGAGATAATCTAATGTGATTAATTAGTTGTTAAATGTCTAATTATTTTTATACACATTGATCTCTATTATAAGTACTTATGATTATGATAAAAACATGGATTGTGAAACTTTTGTAGGATTATATTGGAGATGAAGGAAATGTAACCAACTTTTTAGCAGTGCTTAGTGGTAATAAAAGAGCTGTAAAAGGTGGCAGTGGTAAGGTGTTGGAAAGTGGGTCAAATGATACCATATTCATTTTCTACACAGATCATGGTGGTGCAGGCATAATCGGTTAGTATAACTCGTTGGTTTGTTATCTTTTTTGTTAAGTAGAGTTTAATGACTATAAATTGCACCCTTAAAGTACATAAGTACAATGATTAGAGTTTGAACTCTGATTCTCTATATATAACGTAATGTTCTGCCAACTGAGTTAAATTCACGGAACTAGTACATTGCTTTGTTCTTTGGAGGGTGTTGGGATAAGGTGCCTACCTAGGAGGCATGTTTGCATCGTTTGCATTGTGCAAGTGTATTCTTAGTTAACAATTGAGAGGTTCTAAAGGGGGACCCAATATTTCACATTTGAGTGAAATATAGTATAGTCCTTTTGTTTTTTTAGAAAAGAGAAAAAATAATTTCAGTAAAAAAGAAATATTTTTGGAAAAAAACCCGGCTAGATAAAAGCAGTACCACAAGCTCATGATTCTCAAGGTAAGTGTGGGGGATTCAATTAATATTTTTATTTTATTTTTTTAGAATTATTATTTTTACGGATAAAAAAAACTGACTACATAAAACTGGTACCAATTCACCGATTTTAGTTGACTAGATAAAATCGAGATATTGGTACATTAATTTTTAGACAATATCCTTAAAATTGGACTCGGCAATCTTACAAATTTGATTTGACTCTGATTAGTAGGGATGAGAGAGAGTAATGTATAACATATGTCAAAGAGAAAAAAAAAATGTATAAAGGGCACATGTTTCAAAAAAATTACATATTATCTTCTTAATAGGTTCCTATAAGGTACATGTTAGTATTTTTCTTACTCTTATTAGTCCTCCTATTTCATTTTTATTTTCTACAAATAACTATTCATTTTTGGCAAAACTATTTATTTTCTTATCAGGCATGCAAGATGGAGGCTATCTTTATGCCAAAGATTTAATAGATGCTTTGAAGAAGAAACATGCTGCTAAATCCTACAAAAAGATGGTTAGTTTTCTTGAATGTTATTGTTTTGTATCGATGAACAGAAAATTAATTCATCAAATAGATGTACATATAGTGAGAGAGAATTAATTACTTTAGTGATGAATACTAATTCAGCAAAAATAATTTATTTCTGCTGATTTATAAACACAAATAAAAAATTATTTAATTGTGAAAACATTATTTCACTGATAATAAATATGTGAAATTCATGTGATTATTATTTATAAATATATATAAAATGTTTTCATCCCAAAAAAGTTATTTATTTTAATTTTAGTCTTTAAAAATATAATTAGTCAAATTATTTAGACTAATTACTCATTATCATTTTGACATTTGAATGGAGATTCATTACTCATTACTATAATTATTTATTCATAGTCTAGTTTATTAATAAAATGATTTTGTTAAAAAAAGGTGATATATTTGGAAGCATGTGAATCTGGAAGCATGTTTGAAGGGCTTCTTCCAAATGATATAAACATTTATGTAACTACAGCTTCCGGTCCAAAAGAGGATAGTTGGGGATTTTACTGTCCAGACACACATCCTGCATCACCACCTGAGTATGATACTTGTCTTGGAGATGTCTATAGCATTTCATGGATGGAAGATAGGTATATATATGATTTAGTTATTAATTAGATTATTTTTCTTATATAAGTACTAATTAGATTATTTAAGTTATTATTAACTGTCTAGTTAATTTGATATTCCTATAATAATGTAATCTTTGTCGGGAGACTACATCTGTTGATGAATAATTGGTAGATAGACCGTGAATTAATACGAGAAAATTAATACCTTTCGCAGCATGTTTCTTCTTTTGAAAATAGTTCCTTCATAAATTTTTGTTTATTATCGTATTAATAATAAATATATTATTCTGTCAAAAAAAAATAAAAATAAATATATTATTACTATTATTACGGTAATAAACAAAAAAATAATTTCGATTAATTTTTTTAAAATGGTTTGATGCAATTAGTAGTTTACTATTGTACTAAATAATAATTTCAATTTTTTGTTCATCCTCCTTTGTGGGTGATATTTTCTAATAAGTTGATTAATGGTGCAGTGATAAAAATGACATGACAAAAGAAACTTTGAAGCAACAATATGAAACCGTAAGTATCAAATATTTTTTTGATATATAGATTTTTTTCTTTTTCTTGATACTTAGTAGTATAATTTTCAATTTAATATTTATTGAGATATATGCATGCACAGGTTCGTCAAAGAACATTAGTTTCTCGCAAACATACCCAACTTTCTCATGTTATGCAATATGGTGATTTAAAGATCAACAATGATTTTCTAGCTTCATACATTGGTGCACACCCTACTAAAATTAATGATCATGGTTATGCTCTCAACCCTACTAGTGTTGATCATAACCTCAATTATCCTACTCCAACAAGATATATTAGCCAAAGAGATGCTCATTTATTTTATCTCAAGACCAAGGTTATTTTTTTTCTCGATATTTTGTTTCAGATAATACAGTATTCTCTCTGTTTTAAGATGACTGTCATTTTAGAAAAAAATTAAAAATAAATGCCCCGCTTACAATTATTATTTAATTTTAATTGTACAGTTCAAATATATTTTAATTTTAATTTAAAGTTGAGAAATATATATATATTTTTTAAAATTGTTTCAGTTGGAAGGGGCTTCAAATGGTTCAGAAGAAAAGTTAAAAGCTCAAAAAGAGTTAGAAGATGAAATTGCTCATAGAGAACAAGTAGATAACAATGTCCATCAAATAAGCAATATTTTGTTTGGAGAAGAGAAAGGCCCTACAATGATGGTGCATGTTCGTTCATCTGGCCAACCTCTTGTTGATGATTGGGATTGTTTCAAGACATTTGTAAGTTGAATTAATACCATACAATAAGATTTTACTCTTGCAATTATTTTTATTAATTCATGGAGAATTCTTCAACATTGTTATCATTCAAATCACTTATCAATTTTTGTGTGTATATGCACTCTCACACACATACATGATCTTAGATTATAGGTCTCTTATAGATTAATCGAAGTTTCGAGTTTAAATTTGAGCTTGGATGTATATATACGCATGCATTAACGTTGAATTTTTTAGAAAAAATTTGTCTTCTTTTGAATTCTACAAGACTCGAGAAATTAATTAATCTCTACAATTAATTATATGTGAAAGATATTTGATTTACACCATACAAAAAAATACAATACATGATTTTAGATGAAATATATATATGTTACATAATAAAATGTTTATGTTTGCCTAATATTTTATATGCAGATAAAAACTTATGAGAGTCATTGTGGTAAATTATCAAGTTATGGAAGGAAATACTCAAGAGTCTTTGCTAATATGTGTAATGCTGGTGTTTCTCAGAAGCAAATGGTTACAGCGACATCACAAATTTGCAAGCAGAAAATATAAGATTGTCAAATCCCTTTTCAAGGATGTAATGAATGAGTAATATATTATATTGAAATAAATTGTAGTTATATATTTGGTACAAAATTAATCATTATTAAAAAAAATTATTTGGTGCAAAATGAAGTATATCTTGCTGTCTTTTTAGTTTATTACACAATATATTTTTGTGTAACAACATTTTGTTTCCCTTAATTTCTTTCACCAGAAATAATCTTATTTGAAGAATTGTTGAGCACTAAATTTACCAGAAAATCATTTTTTTAATATAAAGCTTAACAGAAAATCATTAATTTTTTATAAATCATTTTTTTTTATATAAGCTTAACTGAAAACCATTTTTATAAACCATGTGAGACCTATATAGTATATATCAGAATCATCCATCTCAACAAATGTACCGGTACATATCCACATAATATGGGTACCAAAAAATTCACATTATTATTACCATTCAAACTTTGTTGTAGCTTCTTCTATGAGGTACCTTTCAACAATAGATGCTTTAGCTGGGACAATGTAGTTTCTTTATATACCCTTACAACAATATTTTCATGCAATGATGCAACACTCAACTGGGTACATCCACCTTAAATAAATGGGGTCACACAATGAAGGAGGATAAGGCATTTCCAATTTTATATATCAATTCAACTCTTGAGGTACTCTATCCTATTACTATTTGTACATGAGGAAATTCTGAAAAAAAATTAATTTGTTATCATGCAAAAAAATTAACAAAATATTTTATGTACATATTTCGTGGTCATTTTTTTCGCAAACAAAATTTGGAGTTATATTAAAATTGACTAAAACTAAATTCATTTACAATAGAATAGAACAAGAGGATAAAGAATGTTTCATTCATTTAAATTATTTTAATTACACTTTTTTGTTTTCCAGTGTCTAATATTGTCACACAACTCACTTCCTACATGAGTTTCCCAATGTGTTGAAGTTGAAGGTATCGGCCGAGTTCTAACTCCGGTCCCTCCAACGTTATAAACTTTGGAAACAACGGTTCATTAATTGCGCTCTACACTTTTTCATTCCCTCTTCACAAATCGTCCCTGAAAAATGTACCAACAAGAATAATTTCAATTCAAAAAATTGTTTTGATCATACATTGCAAAATGTACCAACATGACATGTGCTCTTTTTAACAAGCATAATTTTTTCATACAATGTCTTGTCAATAATCAAACACCACTTTTACAACGAAATCAACCACATGTTACATGTACCACACTTCTGCATTTAATTTCTACTACTAATGTGCCTACAATTGAACATTGGACCTAGGAATCAACGGGCCCACAAAAAAGAGGATGGCCAACTCGGCCCAAAATACAGGAGATGGTCCATTTTTGTGTAATCAGTGGGTCAAGGTCATTAAAGACTAGTAAATATACTAATGTAAAAATTGTGTATCAATACTAATACTATCATGTCCAGTAGAACCGTGACTTAGCCGATAGTTATAACGATGATTTGGTGGCTAGGGCAGATGAGATGGGGTGCAGAGTAATAAGGAGGTCAGAGTTTGATTCTCACTCTTAGCAAAAACTAACAATGCTATTCTCTTAAGTCCTTAATATAAGAAAAAGTTTACTATTGATGTGCCAAATGTATCCGGTGCCCTCTCCGTATCCTCTCACTAGTCATTCCCACTTCTATCAACATTGTGAAGAATGACTTGAAAATCACATAGTAAGGAATATACCACATTGGTTGAATTAAATGTACTATGATCTTAACCTCTAAAACTCAAAAGATGGGAAAGAAGATCACATGTTTTGTACTTTTGTCTATAACAACAAAGAAATAAATAATCTTTTCCAACTCAAAGAACAATCACACAGGTCTCATTAATGCGCCGGTTCCAGCACTATATAGTATACCTTAGGTTTTTAGATCTATTCTAATTCTTTCTTATAAAATCAACTTGTAAGACGAGAGATATCACTCTTTATAAACTCTTTTCATCATATCTTAGAATTGAATCAAAATTCTAATAGAGTAGCAATAGAAGTTTCGAATAGTACCTTCATTCTAGGCCGTTTTTCAGCATTCAACTTGCGAACTTCATAGCGGATCCTCTTAGCGAAGAGTCTACTTTGCCTCTTTTCTTTGTATCTCAACAAACTTGCCTCTCTTTGACCAAGCTTCCAACCCATTTCTTCCTTCACCTTCATATTGTTATTGCTAGCTCCACAACCATCAGGAACTTTCCATGTGTTCGCATTAACATCACCCCCATAACCATATACCTGTCCAAATTAAAACCAAATAGCTTCATTATTAGATAATAACATGTAAGTCCATAATATATTCCTAAATAGATGCAAAACCACCACCTAATAGAATTTCACAAGTCTTTAGCAATTCAATTTGTCGCACGAACCAATAATAAAACTCTGTCAAAATAATTAAAAGACTCAAATATCTATCATTTGTGTAACACTAATTAGTTTTAAAAAATCAATTTAAATCCATAAATTTCATGTCATCCCTAACTATTGAATTGTTTCTACTAGAATTTGGTCTAGACATAACACAATCCTATAAAACCAACTTAGAACATGATGGATGTCCCTCAATTATATTAACAAATTTCCAACATGGGTCATGTTAGAGTCTCACATTGGTTGAATGATGATCTGAAAATATGTTACGCAAAGATAATTTTCATCTTACAAACCGATTATTTAGGGTCGATTTAGGACCAAAAATTATGAGTTGGTAGGGTCTTCCTCAAAAAGATCAAGAGGTCACAAGTATAACAACAACCAAATGGCCCCATTGAAATAATGGCAAAAAAAAAGGTAAAAGGCTTCCTCGTGTTCTATAATAAAGATCTCAATCAAACAAGCCCCGTGCCAAAAAGTTACCTAGAAATAAAAGTTGTCGGTGACAAAATGAAAGGACACCTATTTACCACCATTAAATTTAAAAAAAAATTAAAAAATTAAAAAATTAAAATAAAAATAAAAATAAAAAAATAAAAAAAATAAAAAGAGAGATTCAAGCCAAAAATATGCACAAAAGAAAGAATAAAGAAATAAAAAAAACTGTCACATGCAAAATCACAAAATGTTAAAGAACTCTATGACATAATCTGATTTTGGTCCATACTAATAACTCAATAAAATATTCATAAAAACAATGATTTGTCTTCAAAGTGTTTTTCTGACCAAAATCAAGGAATTAAAATCAACATTAATTAATTCATGAATTTCATTTCCACCAAAAGAAAAGTTTTCATAAATATCATGAATGTAGTAATCAGATGTATAACAGATAAGTGAAAGTATGTTTCAATTTTTTCAGTTTGTGATAAGTTTAACAAAAATCAAGATGATCAATAACTACACTAATATGAATTTGTCAAATATGCACTCAATATCAACTACTAAGTGTAGATTTAGAATTGATTATGAATTTGACAAAATTATGATGAAACTTTGATTTTGTTAATTATAGTTCTAATGCTTAAAGTTTGAACTTTGAAGTTCCAACTTCATTAATCCTTAACTCAAATCAGTTGAATTACTCAACTCACCCTTATCAATTATAGCTCTATGCCCGAGTTTGAACCCAGAAGCTCCAACTCCTTTAACCCTTAACTCAAAATGCTCCAACTCATTTAACTCTTACCTCAAATCAGTTTAATTACACAACTAACTCTTATTAATTATAGTTCGACGCCCCATTTTGAGTCTAGGAGCTCTAACTCCTTTAACCCTTAACTCAAACCAGTTGAGTTAGCCACCTCAACCTCATCAATTATAGTTCTAACACATGTGATTTCGTCAAACTCACCGCTCATCGAAACATACACTAAAAAAACTCAAAATTAAAATGAAGATAAGAAAATTACATTGGGAAAAATGGATGATGGATTCAACAAATCAGGAACAGTCTGTGGTGCCTCATCACCACCATCAACAACATAAAGAGAACCTTTATCAGACCAAGCATTCAATATCCCATCATGATCAAGTTTCAAAGACAAAGATCCAAAAAACGACATCGTTTCAATCCCAACACAACTATTAACTTCTTCCATCATTTCCTTTTTCTCTTCAACAACTTCTGAATAACTAACCCATCTTTCTTCACTCTCTTCTTCATCATTTCTCTTCCTCATAGCTTTCTTCACTAACCCTTCCATCTCCGGACACCTCATCACTGACAAAGATTCTTCTTCTTCCTCCGTCGTCGTCGCCGCCGTTAATGTCGTTGATTCATCTTCTAATAGTCCATTTAATGTTGCTCCACCGTCAGATGTGAAGAGTAAAGCCACGTTGTTTTCTTCTTGCATGTCTTGCTCTGTTTGAAGTTCATTGAAAAGATTATGATTCAATTGTGGTTGTAGTTGTAGTTGTTGTTTTTGTTGTTGTTGTTGTTGTTGGGTTTTTTTCTTGTTGGTTTTTTTTGGTTGTTGGGTTTTTTGTGTTTGTTGTGAAAGCTGTAATCTGAGACTAAGATACTTTGGTTTTTTTCGTTTTGTTCTGTTTCTACGTTTGTTTGGTTTAAGAGAAGATGAAGAAGAAGAAGATGAAGATGGAGAAACAGAAACAGAAACAGAACATGAATTTGTATTAATTTGTTTCTTTTTTTTCTTCATAGTAACTGATCTTGTTTTTATTGTAGAAAGAGTAGTAGTACTATTTTTGTTGCACATCATTCACACAAACAAAAACACTATATGAATTTAACTAAGTTTTTTTTTTTTTTGTGTGTGTGTGTGTGTGAGAAGAGAAGAGAGGAGAAAGGAAGAGAGTGGAATAATAATGGAGGGAGTGGGGAGAGAAAAGTGAGGGAAAAAGGGAGGAGTGACTTTTGTTGGGAGGGACAGTGACCTATGAGGTAATGATGTGATGGGTTGTCTGTATGACACGTGTGATGTTGTGATTGGTTAAGAGAGTGGATTCTATTGTTATCTGGATTTCGTTTATGGAAGAGATGAGGTGAGGTGATATATAGATAGATTGGGTTAAGAGTAGTATAAAGTATTACTGGCAATACCTCAATGGTAGTCTTAGATAGTTAGATTACTCTCATCTTCATCTTCTTGTGTTACATCATTTTACACTTTTTTTTACTAAATAAATCAAAATTATGGTTTTAATTAACAAAATCATGGGTCTATTAATTACTTCCGTTCCAAAATATAGGCAAAAGTGAGTCAAAGAAACTTAATGTATTTGATTCAAAATTTGAATTAAATACATTCACTTTTATTGACTAACTTTTGCTTATATTTTGGAACAGAGGAGCATGTATTTATATGCGTGTGCAGTTGTATAATTATTTGCCAATGTCAAATTTTGGAGTTTGAGATTGTTATATATTTATATTTTATTGAGTGGATAGTTAATATATCTTTTAAATTATAAAAATTGTCAAAAAAATTTATAAATTTTTTATATACTATCTCTGTTCTTAAATATAATTTTTTTTTTAAATATTTTTGTCCTTTTTTATATTGTATGATTTTTAAAAAAAATTAAAAGCATAAACTATTACTTTATCAACATACTTGTAATTATAATGCATATTTTTCTACAATTTATAATAAATATTCTAAAAAAATTATTAACTCATTCTAGTCCAATGCTTATTTCTAAGTCATTAAATAAGAGTAATATTGCCATCATCGATGTAACCATATTAGTTTTTAAGTTTCATTTATTACTAGATTTCTCATAATGATAAACTTTCGTTCAAATCTAATTAAGTTGATGAGTCCTAGAATCAAACATATATATAACATACAAACATAAGAACTAAAAATGTATAAACACCACAATCAACTCACATGAATAACATTAGACTTTCATTGAACTTCATGACAAGTTTGCAAGTGCATGAGTATGTCGTCGTAATAAAAAGAGTATGGAATCCACATGAACTAATGAGTAACAGGGTATAATCTCGTTCAAGAAAAATTATATGAAAAGTTTAGAGAAATAGTGATGATGATTATGATGACTAGAGAGATGATAATAATTTTTTTGAAGGTAGAGAGATGATAATAATGATGATGATTGTTTTTGGATTTTTAGAAAAATATGAATTTTTATGCGAGGTTTTTAAGCCTTAATTTGATACTTAGATTATTCCATTCCAGAAAGTAGACCACCATAATAAATTTGGATAAGTAAAGTTATTTTTCCGTTAATTGATTAGGAAATATTAAAATTGCTTTTAATAATTGCCGACTGTTCCCAAAAACCAACACAAATCTTTTCAGTGCACTTTGTTCTCAATCGCACATTTTTGAGAACTTTTCAGAAGGTCACCCATCTAAAGAGTGCTCTTTGTCAAACACACTTGACTGTGGAGTTTTTATGGAATGTGTTACCAAAAAGATGTATTTTGTTGATAATCCAAATTAATTATTGTAAGCCTTCACTACAAGAAATATAATTTTTTGCAATGATTTTTTTTTGTTACAAGCCACTGGCAAAACTACATTGGGTAGTTTTGCCAGCGACTTGTAACAACTTTTAACAAAAAAAATCTTTGCAAATAATCATATTTCTTATAGTGATTCCTTAATCATGCAATTTCATACCTGCACAACCTCAGAATCTCTTTCATTATAGTGTGAATCTGGTTTGTTCTTCGTCCTCTTTTGACTGGAAGTTGCCAGGAGCCGCTCATTGTCTATACATGTCTTGTGCACCGGCAATCACACCATGCCCTCTTCATTTTAATAATAGTTATTGTAGTCGGTATAAATAAAATGTTCAATTTACTTTATATAGAAAAAAAAGTATAATTTTTTTGGCTAAATAGCCTAATCCTAATCAATTTGGATTAATTGAAAATTTTAGTATTGATAGTTTTTAAATTTTATTAATTCCAAAATAAGAAATTTTGGACGTTGCTAATGAAGATCCTTCCGTCTAGCAGCATCTTTAGATGACAAGACTTCAACTTAAAGCCGAGGTTAAAAAAGTAAAAATCTTATCAATTGAACTAACTTCGCATTGAGAAAAAAGTATAATTTTACTCACATGATATTTGTGATTTGTGTTTAAAAACTATAATATTTCTTGTCACATGAGTTGCGCATTATGATTTTTTGAATTGTTTTTACCAATTATTTAATTATGATTAAACTATTCTATTTTGTGAGTCAAATTATATCAAACAACAACTAAACTAAATACGTAAAAAAGACAACTAAACTAATTTTTTTTATTATTACAAAAGAGTTTTCGAAGCCTTGAAATGAATTACTAGATTTCATATATTAATTTAATACTAATAATTTTTATTTTTGGTATTCTCGTAAAGATTATTAGTCAAATGATTTAAATTATATTAAATTCAAAATATTAATTCAAATTATTACTAGTATTTTTCCTTGAATTTTAATAATATTTAAATTTTTTTTATATTAGAATTTCACTATTAGCATTTTTTTAATATAAATAAATATAGCGTCTATATTTCAAATATCGACTTCTACATATAAAATATGATATTCCTACTAACTAAGTTATTTTCAAATGACCTATTAGAATATTATTAAGAGTAATTTTAATGTTGGCACAAGAGTTTAGACATATTAAAAAAAGTATTACATCATTTAATAATTTTAAAATTAAATATTACTATTTAATTATTTTTTTCTATAAGAGTAAAAAAAGAGTAAGTTTAAATCCTGTAACTTAGTACTACTGATTTTAATAATATATTTTTTTGGTCAAGTATTGATTTTAATAATAATATTATTATTGGAGGGGGACAAGAGTATCACAAGGATTTAAATAATATTGATAGATGAATTTGTCTACATGCTATGGGTCCGTCCTTTATCACTTTCTCTTTTACCTTTTTCAACTATCCGTGTGAAGAACCCAGCTGCATGAGAGTACAAACAAACAACACATCGCCATGTGTTGCAAACTTGCAATTATTTAACGAGCTACTCCGAACAATGTTTAAAGAATTAAAAAAATATATTTTATTTTGACTTGTTCAAAAAAGAATTAAACAAATATTCAAAAGTATTTAAATGAGATGATATAATTCTCTTTTAATTTAATTAAAGTTTTGAACATAGACATAAAAAAAAAAGGTGACTTCCTATTATCTGAAGTAAATGTTTACTTCACATAAAAAGGACCGAAGGGAGTAGTAGTAAATCTCAAAGCAAAGATTTGATATTTTACGGTGCGTTAGTCCTCTTGTAATAATTTATTTTTAATGTTTTAAATATAGAAAAACATCTTCAACAAATATTTGTTTTTTCTAACTAAACCCTTAAATATATAAAAATATATATTTATTTTCTTAATTAATCTTTTTAAAATATCGATACTTTTTATTACGACGATAGAACGACGCACTTACGGTCTTCAACTACTACACCTTGACAATTGCACAAAATCATCTAACTACTCATTGAACTCAATTGATGGTTTCTCCAATTTTGGAGAATGTTCTCAAAAACTCAAAGAACGTTCTAATTGATTTTACACTTAGGGTCTGTTTGGTTCAATTGAGAAGGAGGGGAGGTGAGGGGAGGGATTTATTATGTTGACAAAATTACCCTCATTTTTTTATTAAAATTCAAAATTATCCATGTTGGAATATTAAAATTCTAGGTTTTATTTTTTTTTTACAACAAAAAAAATTTAGGTTTTCTACTCATTAGATTTTTTTTTTGTTATATATCCATTAAATTTTTTTTTTGACGTAATATATCCATTATAATTTAATCCTTATTTTGAGTTTATAAGATTCAGAGTAAAAAAGTAAATTACTTCTTCAAAATTTAAAATATTCCCTCACCTCCCCTCCCCTCCCCTCCAAAAACTTCGAACCAAACAGACCCTTAGTGAGAACACTCATCATGATGAGTTGTCTAAAATGAATTTACAATAATAATTTTGTTTTAAAAAATTTAGAGTTTTGTTAAATTTTTTTAAAAAACTTTCTATTTGTTTATTGTCATAAAAGTTATTTTTAAAAAAATTTGACGCTCATACACTTAAGTTTTTTGTTTTTTTTTTGAAAAAAATAGACTTTAAAATGTTTATAAGAATAATTTTTTATTTTAAAGTTAAAAATAATTATTTTAATAAAATGATTTTCTACAAAATCTAAAACAAACACAACTAAAATGATAGAAATGATTTTTTTTTTAATATTTTTCCTTTCTAAAACAATCTGTAACAAATGCTGCCAAATGCTATACTTAATGCGTGTACTCACTTAGAAAGCAAACTTCATAGGATCTTCTCCATCTATAAATTGCAAGGATTAATTTCTACATTCGACGAGAAAGAGTTTAAACTATAAATCATCAATCATTTATTTTCTCCTACAAGTCTTTAAACTCTTCAGTTATCAGTATCATTCACGCTCATACTCTTAATCTCTTTTGTGGATCACAATATATGAGTTTCTATAAACTTAGATCTAAATAACACTATCATCATTTGTAATCTTACTCAAGTTCTTAACTATTGTTTGTTGAAGTCAAGCTATAAACATATTATGAATAGAGAATTAGAGCATGAGAAAGCATGAAATTAAATTAAATGATGCTAGGAACAAAGTGATTTCCATTAGTTTATTCAAATGTAGATAGAGTATATCATAAGCTATCCTATATCACACATAGATGATAATTGCTTACAATGCAAGTAACACTTTTTTACTAACCTGTGAGCCTAACCGCCTCTAACTACTTCTAAGTTCTAACTACTTGAGAATCATGATTGATTGCTTCCTTATATCTTCGGTAGAATGAGAACTTGTTGTGTAATGGAAAGCAAGGTTTTAATTAAAAAACAGTTTGTTATCGAGAAAACAACGGCAACAAAACAATATAGGAAATCGCCGTTATTGTTTTTCACCATTTCTATAGAGTTAAAAATATCAGACACCAAAACTATGATACAACCGCAACAAAATGCTATTATGGTCGCGACAAAATGCTTATAGATAGAGAATTCCAGATTTTTTAATTGAAAAGGATAAAAATCACATTTTTAGTAAAACTATAAACATAAATTTGATAATATTATTTCATTTTAGTTTTTTTTCCGTAGTTTAGAACTTCAAATTTATCTCTAATTTAAATTGTTTTGTACATATGATAATACAAATAATAATAATTTTAATAAAATTAAGCCAAAACCGCAGAATCCTTAACACGATTGCAACCTTGGCCGCGACAACTATTTAAAACCTTGATCACAAGAACAGTGTTTCCCTCCACTGTCTGGTTTTTTTCTGTTCCTGATGTTTTGTGCAGAGTTGTTATAACTTATGAGGAGTGTTTGAATTGTTAGACACAACACAACCTTACTTTGGTTTTATATGTTTGTTGCATTGTTATGGTTACATTCTGTGATATCAAAATTTTGGGGGAATCTAAAAGCCTCACTTTCAAAGATACACTCTCTAGATTGATTCAACAATGCAAGAACCTTAAAGAAATCAAAATTATTCATACCCAAATCCTAAAGTCTCCAACTTTACATAGTTATGATCAATATTATCTTATAACCCGTTTACTTTTCTTTTGTTCTTTCTCGAATTATGGTTCTTTCACCTATTCCAAGAATGTCTTTCACATGATCAATAACCGCGATCTTCGCGTTTATAACATCATGATCAGAGCATATGGATGCTTAGAAGGAAGTGATGATACTAATTTTTGTTTTAAGGCTTTGATGTTGTATAAGCAAATGCTTAACAATGGTATTGCGCCGAATAGCCTCACTTTTCCTTTCCTTGTAAAGGGTTGCAATAGGTGGCAATGTGGTGGTGCTTCCACTGGGCAAGTTATTCATGCACAAGTATTAAAGTTTGGATTTTTGAATGATGTTTTTGTTGGGAATTCTTTGATTAGTTTGTTTATGAATTTCGGTTTGGTGAATAACGCACGGAAGTTGTTTGATGAAATGTTTGTTAGAGATATTGTTAGTTGGAACTCGATGGTTGTTGGGTATTTGAGAAATGGGGAAGTTGACATGGCATTGAATTTGTTTAGAAAGATGAGTAGAAGAAATATTATAACTTGGAATTCGATTATTACAGGGTTGGTTCAAGCCGGCCATGCGAAGGAGTCACTGGAACTTTTCCATGAAATGCAGTTTTTGAGTCGTTATGATGTGGTTAAACCGGATAAGATTACAATAGCTAGTGTCCTTTCAGCTTGTTCTCAGCTAGGTTCTATAGACCATGGGAGATGGGTGCATGCATATTTAAGAAAAAACAACATAGAATGTGATGTGGTAATTGGAACAGCACTTGTCAATATGTATGGCAAATGTGGGAATGTGCTGCAAGCTTTTGAGATCTTCCAAAACATGCCTGAGAAGGATGCCTCGGCTTGGACAGCAATGATTTCGGTGTTTGCTCTTCACGGATTAGGAAAGAAAGCCTTTGATTGCTTTTTAGAGATGGAAAGAGCTGGAGTAAAGCCTAATCATGTCACATTTGTTGGACTATTGTCGGCTTGTTCTCACTCCGGTTTGGTTGAGCAAGGTGAGTGGTGCTTTGATGTAATGAAACATGATTAAAAGATTGAACCACAGATTTATCATTATGCTTGCATGGTTGATATTCTTAGTCGAGCGAGGCTTTTTGATGAATCAATGATTCTTATAAGAAGCATGCCAATGAAGCCAGATGTTTATGTATGGGGTGCATTACTTGGTGGTTGTCAGATGCATGGAAATATAGAGTTAGGAGAAAAGGTAGCCCATCATTTGATAGATTTGGAGCCTCATAATCATGCTTTCTATATGAATTTATGTGATATATATGCCAAAGCTGGTAGGTTCGATGCGGCCAAAAGAATTAGGAATTTAATGAAAGAAAGAAGAATTGAAACAAAGGTTCCGGGCTGCAGCATGATTGAAATCGATGGAGTGGTTCAAGAATTTTCGGTTGGAGGGTCTTCTGAACTTCCCATGAAAGAACTCATTTTGGTCTTAGATAGATTAAGCAACGAGATGAAAGTATGAATTCCGCGAGTTACCAAGGGAAGGGAACTTCTGAAGCAGGATATGGGTAGGATGGCAAAAGTAAATCCCTTATGTGAGGGGTTCATTTAAACTTGGACTTGAAGCATTTTGGGCCTCTTCATATGGGGACTGAGACCCAAATTGATGGAGCCCATCAATTTGACGGCTCTAGTTAAAAGTAAACTTAAATTAGTGCTATATGTTTATAAGATAATTTTAGTGGATTGTGTTAGACTCAACCCAAATTCTAAGATAATGTCGTTACTTCTTGAAAATCTGTTGGACCACCTACTGAATCTTTTTATAAAATGACTTTGTTGGACTGATAGATCTAATTCTAGTTGAATAAAGCATGCCTCATGAACACATGGATGGGAATCCTTAAAAAACAAAAGTGTAATACTACGTGTTCACTTTAGAGAACCTCTCTATTTTGGATTGCAGCAAGGTGTCAAGTAAACAAGAATGAATGTAATAATGTTATTATTATTCAGTCAAAGATTGTATTTATAGAAACTCATAACATTTTTCTGCAGTAGTATAACTTTCTCTACAATGACAAATATTATACGAAATTCAATCTATGAAAGCCTATTTTCTTAATTAATAGTTACTCTCTGTTGAGTTATTTTTTCCTCTCTTCAATTTCCCCTTCTCTTGATAGGAAAGATGGCTACATTTGGTATGACAATGATCTTGGGATAATATTGTAGATACTTTCTACATTTCCATTTGCATCCAAAACTTTAGTTTTTTTTTAACAAGGTTCAAATAAAATCTTTTCAAGTATTATACTAACCTGTTTAATTATCCTTTCCACCTTTTTAGCTTCTGAAGATGTGTTCAAAGGAATATTGACAAGTCTTCCCAAGCATGGAGGTGGTGAATATGGAAGATTTTATAGTTTGCCTGCACTAAATGATCCTAGAATTGGTAAGAACTAAGAACTCTTACTCTCCACTCACTTATACAAATACACATGCGATACTGACACGTTGACATCCATAATAATCTTAGAGAATCTAGATCGTCTCTCAAAACTATAGTAATTAAGAGAGAAAATAGAGAGGATCCTAACTCAATCTTAGAATATGAAATTATTGAACCATGTGTAACTGTGTTTATTAACCATATGTATCGGTGTCTTGTTAGTGTCGGGCACCGGACATGCCTTCAGGTGTTGGTGCTACACTCACTACATATACGTGAGAGAATTCATAAATTTAAGGCCTTAAAATTTTGGGGTGAAGATATATTGTCCAACTCACTTGTGTGGTTGTTCTTAGCCCAATGTGTTGATCCAACTTAGTGAGACTCTCTCTCATGGCCCACAGTGGTATCCGAGCCCGGTGGGGGAGTGGGAGAGATTCATGGTGTTGGATCACGGACGAGGAGAGTCTCACACTTGAGGGGAAATGTTGAGATATATCAACGAGAGCACGCATAAACCCTATGTCTTAAGGTTATAGGTGAAGATGTAGTGTCCAACTCACTTGTATGATTGCTCATAGTCCAATGTATTGATCCAACCCAATGAGACTCCCTCTCACGCCTTATAAGAAATATGATACAGACATGTTGACACCCATAGTAATATTAGAAAATGGACAGTGTTTCTTAACCATATGTATCGATTCTTGTTAGTGTCAAACACCAGACATGTTTTCAGATGTGGTGTCACCGCTACACTACACTACACTGAGTACTTAGATTTAGTGTTTAATGAATAACATGGTGGCTGATCAATTGTTGTTTATTTGGAATTTTGAAGAGAGGCTGCCATACTCCATAAGCATACTTCTAGAATCTGCAATACGTAATTGTGACAACTTTAAAGTGACTCAGAAAGATGTTGAAAATATTATTAATTGGGAGAACACATCTCAAAGCCAAACTGAAATTCCTTTCATGCCTGCTCGTGTTCTGCTGCAGGTATTATCCACTTTCATGAGTAGTAGGTCTTTTTTTATTTGAAAAGAAAAATCTTAAATTTTTTTTATTACTAAGTGATTTGATTGTTTTGACAAGGATGCTACTGGAGTTCCTGTTCTTGTTGATCTGGCTTCTATGAGAGATGCCATGAAGAATCTTGGTGGTGATCCTAACAAGATTAGCCCTTTGGTTTGTGACCAATTTATTAACCTTCTCACTATGCATTAACATTTTAGAGAATGAATTGATCGACTCAAAAGGACTAATGTGATCAAAAACCAATGTTAGAGAATGATTTGATGGACTCAAAATTCAAAAGGACTATTGTGATTTAAAATATTCAATTGCAGATATTATTTTGAACTTTCGTTAATTTTGGATACATAATTACTCAACCTTGATTAAATTTGTGATTATAATGTGCTTGAATGTGTGCTTTCCAATTTGATATATTATTTTTTGTTGAGAAAAGCTTGTGGAGTCTCTATGATCAATTGTTGGAGTTATATTGAATATTGTTCTGGACTTATTACTTGCAGATTCCAGGGGAACTTGTTATTGATCATTCAGTTCAAGTTGATGTAGCCAGATCAGAGGATGCAGTGCAAGCAAATATAGACTTCGAGTTCCAAAGGAATAAAGAGAGATTTGGTTTTCTAAAATGGGGATCATCCGCTTTCGATAACGTGCTTGTTGTTCCTCCTGGATCTGGAATAGTCCACCAAGTAGACATTATGAATTTCAATGAAAATCTTGCTCATGAACTTTGTACCAATATAAATAAAGGACTTAAAATATGGCATTCTAAATTTAATTTGTAGGTAAACCTAGAATACCTTGGAAGAGTAGTTTTCAACACTGGTGGCATTCTCTACCCTGATAGTGTCGTCGGTACTGACTCGCATACACCAATGATTGATGGGTTGGGAATTGCTGGATGGGGAGTTGGAGGAATTGAAGCAGAGGCAGCCATGCTTGGCCAGGTACGGAAATCAGGAAATGAAGTCTGTTTCAAAGTATTTAAGGTCTCTTTCGATTAAATTATATGAGCTTATCTACGAGCACAAACACTTCTAAGACTGTTTAAGAGAACTATTGAAAATAGTTTACAAAAACAACTTATAGCTTATATGAAAACAATATGACTTTATATTATATTTTGTTATAGAAATAGCTTATACATAAAAACTTATATGAAAACGGTTATACATAAGTACTTATAGCGTTGACAATGAAATATTTATATATTTATGAATGACAGCCAATGAGTATGATATTGCCATGTGTTGTTGGATTCAAGTTGTTTGGGAAATTGAATGATGGTGTCACAGCTACTGATTTGGTTTTGACTGTGACTCAAATGTTGCGCAAGCACGGTGTTGTTGGCAAGTTCATTGAATTTTATGGTAAGTTAATTAATAATGAGACTGCATAGGATAGATTCTATTGACAATTTTCAAATATGAGTGGACCTATTTAAATATGCCTTAAGGTGAAGGCGTCGGTGAACTGTCATTACCTGATAGGGCTACAATTGCAAACATGTGTCCGGAATACGGGGCAACAATGGCATTCTTCCCTGTAGATGATGTCACTTTGGAATATCTTAGATTGACCAGAAGATGTGAAGAGAAAGTGAGACAATCTTTCGTTCACTTTTTTTTTTTTCTTTGAAAATGGTTTTCTGTTCTCATTATATCATATTTATATGATATAATGATAAAATCATATTTATATGCAAATTGATTGTTTGCTTGCTTACAGGTTTCAATGATAAAATCATATTTATATGCAAATAGATTGTTTAATGACTACAAGGAGGTAACATCTTCTGTATCGTTAAAAAGTATATGATACGATGGAAGTTGTGGATCTTTGGTCATGTAAAATTTTCTGTCATTCAGGCTCAGCATGAAAGAGTATACACATCTTATTTGCAGTTAGACTTGGCAGATATTGAATCATGTGTTTCAGGGCCCAAAAGGTATAATAACCGAAAAGTAAACCGAGTTTACCACTTGTTTATTCCTTCATATTATTGTAATTTCTCTTTCTTGTCCCATTACAAACTTTTATACTTTCTGAAAGGCCTCACGATCGAGTTCGCTTGAAAGATATGAAGGCGGATTGGCATGCATGTCTTCACAACAAAGTCGGATTCAAGGTAACGTAGAGCTTGTAGATGACTTTGAACTTTCAATATACAATATAAACTATCATCTTCCATAGCAACACAATATTCAATTAGTTGACATGAGCCTATCCGAAATTTGATATCTTGTAAACAACATCAATGGATCAGTGCATGTTTGGAATCACGGTGGATTTGATGAAATCAGTGTGGTACTGTGATTTTGGTAATCTCCAAGTGCAGCGTTTTCAAAATTGTAAGTCACAGTGATTCTGCCAAACTCACCGCAAATCCATACATGTGCTGAGTGATGTCTTGACATAGAGATTCACTGGTTGAATACTGTGGACTATGTGTAATGTGCCACCATGTTGTTTATTTTTGCTTATGTTAAACTGATTTTTCTCAGTTTTTTCATATTTAATTTTTAGCAGGGATATGAGATATCAAAAGGAGAAAAAGATAAAGTGGTAAAGTTTTCTTTCCAAGGACATCCTGCTGACCTTAAGCATGGAAGTGTTGTCATTGCAGCCATTACAAGTTGCACTAATACATCAAACCCTAGTGTAATGCTTGGGGCTGGTCTTGTTGCGAAGAAAGCTTGTGAACTAGGTTTAGAGGTTAGTCTCGAATCTCAACACCTATGAAGCACGGACACTCCTCGGATTAGGCGTGTCCCGGTGTAAAACACGCGTCTGTGTCCGACACTGACACTTATGATTACATTGAATTATGTCATTTACTCAAATTATTATCAGTGTTGATGTGTCACTGTCCGTGTTTCATAGCTCAACACATAAATGTTAGTCCAGCACGAAAGTTGGCTGCAAACGTTCTCTTATGGTTGACTAGATATATATCAATCTTATATATGTTGTTGTTTCCATGTGATATTTTATCAGGTCAAGCCATGGATTAAAACAAGTCTTGCTCCTGGCTCGAGGGTTGTCACCGAATATTTTATCCAGAGGTTTTTGATATACCGACTCATTTTTCTTCGGTTTTCTTCGCGTAAATTTATATTTAAGAACACACCTTGATTATTATGCATATATTTTTATTTAGTGGCCTGCAAAAATACCTAAATCAGCTAGGCTTTCACACTGTTGGCTATGGTTGCACAACGTGTATTGGAAACTCCGGAGAACTTGATAAGTCAGTGGCATCTGCAATTTCAGAAAATGGTACACATTAAGATAACACATATATATTAATTTTTCTATCCTAATCACCACTACCCTAGTTCAATCTTCTTTTTTAAACTTTTGCAGACATTATTGCTGCTTCTGTTCTTTCTGGAAACCAAAATTTTGAAGGTCGTGTTCATCCATTAACAAGAGCAAACTACCTTGCTTCTCCTCCATTAGTAGTTGCCTATGCCCTTGCTGGAACGGTTTGTCTTCTTTTTTCTTCCATGATAAAGCAATTAAGTTTTGAATTTAATTTAAAAACATCTTACTTTTTCCTGAATCATCTCAATGCTTATTTTTAAATTTTAGCTCAACAAAATTTACATTTCAGGTTGACATTGACTTCTATGAAGAGCCAATAGGAAAAGGAAAGAATGGAATAAATGTGTACCTAAAATATATTTGGCCAAGTAATGAAGAGGTCTCAGAGGTAGAATATTTAAGTTATGAGATCAATGTAATATTGTTAATTTACTTTGAATATTGATCTAATGATAATTAGACTTTGACATGCATATTTATTTTTATGCGCATATAGGCTCGTCAAACTTATGTATTGCCCGAAATGTTCAAGAGTGTTTATGAGGCTATTACAAAGAGCAATCCTACGTGGGATAAGCTTTCAGTTCCCAGTTCAATTCTCTATTCGTGGGATCCAAACTCTACCTACATTCACGAACCTCCTTATTTTAAGAACATGACGGTGGAGCCACCAGGTCTTCGTAAGATAAAGGATTGTTATTGCTTGCTCATGTTTGGAGATGGTGTTACGACAGATCATATTTCTCCCCCGGGGAGTATTCATAAGGATAGCCCTGCTGCAAAATACTTGCTTGAGCATGGTGTAGATCACAAGAACTTCAATTCTTATGGTAGTCGTCGCGGAAATGATCAAGTGATGGTAAGAGGCACATTTGCCAATATCCGACTTGCGAACAAACTTCTGAATGGAGAAGTAGGTCCAAAAACAATTCACATTCCAACAGGAGAAAAATTGACAGTCTATGATGCAGCAATGGTTAGTATTATATTAATTAATTTAATACATTGATAAGCATTATGAAAATTCACTTTTTACAAGTTTTAATGTTCAAATAAATACTTAGAAAGTCTATTTTTTAAAACTTATAGAGGTATAAGGAAGCTAATCAGGACACCATTATCTTGGCTGGGGCAGACTATGGAACTGGAAGCTCTAGAGATTGGGCTGCCAAGGGTCCTCTCCTACTTGTGAGCTCACACCTTACAAAATAGTACTATTTTTCTGTTATTTTTTTGGTAGACAGACGAAATGACAAGCCATTGAAAACTCAATAGACACAAAGTGGAGAGACCGGGGTTTGAACCCCGGTCATGGTGTCCGGCCTAGCAATTTCGGCATTTTTGCCAGTTGAGCTGGGATTTGTGGACATTTATCTGTTATATTTAATTATGAGTTTGATGATTCTATATTAACATTCTAAACAATGTTTTATGCAGACGTTCAATCATATTTCACCATCATGTATTAATCGACGTTAATTTGTATAACTATATTAGTTACTAAACTCTATGTATTGCATTTCTATTTCTTTTGTGTTTTACAAATTCTTTTGACTTGATGTTCCATTTAGGGAGTGAAAGCAGTCATTGCTAAGAGCTTTGAGAGAATTCATCGCAGTAATCTTGTTGGGATGGGGATCGTTCCTCTTTGCTTCAAGTCTGGCGATGATGCAGAAACACTACAATTGACAGGTCACAAGCGCTTCACGGTTGATCTTCCAGAAAATGTTAATGACATAGAACCTGGTCAAGATGTTAATGTCGCCACAAACACGGGGAAATCTTTTACATGCAAGCTTTGCCTTGACACAAAGGTACATAAACCATTTACATTTTTTTGTTTGCCTTAATTTTAATAGGACTTATATTATATCCTAAACAAGAAGATACATTACATTGATTTACAAATTAACTTCACTTTGTTACTGATTTTGAAGGATCAAATCTCAATTTATAGGTGGAGTTGGCATATATTGATCATGGTTGTATTCTTCCCTATGTTATCCGCAACCTGATTAAGCAATGAAATTTTGTTTTTACCTGCATTATCTTCCTAGTGAGCTATATACTTGTGTAAGTATGAATTCATATGTTATGTATTATGTATATATGGATGAAGTTTCTCAAATCATATACATATCACATTGTACATTGTTAATAAATCATAGTTGGAGTATTACTTTTGTTTTTTTGACACATCCTTTAAGGATTACTAGCATCAATGGAAATCGTATTCATTATTATAAATTTCTTGATCTGTATTAAATAAATATGATCATGCACATTACACAAACACAACATAGCACAAGGTGCAGCAATATTACAACAACACAATTATTTTCCTCAAAGGCTCATTGCAAACATCTTAAAAGGCAAAGAAGCCAGCTGCGACAGCGGCGACAGCAGCTGAGACCTTAAGAGATGAAGCTCCACTAGTAGACTCTTCGTCGACAACTGAGGGCTCCTCTTCAGTGAACTCACTGCTAGGTCCAGGTGCAGGAGCAGCTAAATCGATGGAGTCTTCATCGTCAGATGGGGAGGCAGCAGGTGAATCAGATGAGGTAGGAGGAGCCGGTGAGCTTTTTGGTGATGCGGTTTCGGGTGTTGATTTCTTCGGTGAAGATGCTGTAGTTGGTGATGATTTTGGTGATGAAGATGGGGCTTCAGCGGCCATGGTTACGCCAACAACGGCTACAAAGATGAGTGCGAGAACGAATAAGTTACGAGCCATTGTTGTGTTGTTGTTATTGTTGTTGTGTTTGTGTTGTTAGTACTTCTCTAATAAATGATGTATTAGAGAAAATACTAACAAATGAATGTGGTAAATGAGTTTGAGTGGGGGAAGACCATTTTATATGGTTAGGGTTGTGAGAGAAGTTAGGGAAAATTGTGGTGCAAGATTAGAGAGATAAATTAAGCTTAAATTTGGGAGTTTGCCTCAAATTAGTGATTATGAATATGGCTTGAATTGGAGCCAATGAGAGGATATAATTTAATTTAGATCTTTTGACTTGTGTGCTGCTAAATGTGGCTTTCAATTTTTCACAAAATTGCAAATTAAGGAGGGATCAAGTTTTGTCAAAACAAAGGTGGGATCAAATTGTCCCTTTAATATATAATATAGTCAAAAAAAAGAAGTTGATCCCTATGATCAGTAGATGCTTTCATAAAAGGAATTATTATATTATTAATGGGATAATTAAAAAACAAGAACATTCCTCATAAAAAAAGTATAAGTACATAGGACTAATCGAGCCTACAAATGAGATTATTTTTTAAAAAAATGTTAAGAAGTGCCTTAAGTATGCACTACTCCAGGAAGGGGTTTTCACATTGGGCCATTTTGATATTTCACATTGGGCCCGAGTCCAATGTAAGCATAGTTGATGTAATAAGTCTGACTCATTCCACATCGATTGGTCAATCGATGTGAAAACTATGATATCACATCGGCTATTCATTTCGTCTGATGTGAAATGTGACCTGTAATTTATTAATTTAAAAGAAATTTTATCTTGTAACTTGTGTATTTAATACCTTAAAAATGTCAAAAGTTATCTTTCCAAATTCCTTTTTCTTTTTCACATGTTTAACAACCGACGACACTGTTAGCATGACCCTAATTTAAAAATCAAACATAAAGACACACTATATTTATTAGATTAATGTAATAATCAATCGATATAAGACATATTCAAATCATAGATTATAATTATAACCATATTTTAGTGCGGGAGCCGAAGAAATCACATGGATGTCTATATAAATTAGGATTTATGACATAAGATATTACTAGTTTACTACGACATTTGATTCATAAGATTAGATAGGAATCCATGCATGAGTAAAAAGTCCATCAGCCATAGTAACATTTGTTTTTAAGCTAAATTCTTAACATCCTTTTGTAAAATATCAGCCATAGATTTGACATCTTATGAACAAATCTAGAATTTTTTTTAAGCTATTTGTTTAATATCTAATTTTTTCTAAAAAAAAATTGTAAAGCTCCTACACCTGAGTTTCTTGTTCTTAAAAAAAATAAATTAGATTTTAAAAAAGCTATTACCATTAACTTTTCATTTCAAAGATAAAATTGATTTTTCAACAAAATAATTTTCTAAAAAATTTAAAACAAACACTATAAAAACGATAAGTGATTATTTTTTTAAAGAAAAAATAGATATATTTTTTTTAAAAAGTATGTAACAAAAACACTCATATTGAGGATCATAGACTATATATACATATATTATAATAATAATAATAATAATAATAATAATAATAATAATAATAATAATAAGACTACTTGACAAAAGAAGTTGGTAGGACATTGCTTATCGCACTAGGCTTTTATTGTTGGCCGAAGACTATGAACATTATTTTAGCTTTGAATTACTATAGAAGATGGTCAAGCCCTCTTACTTGTTTGGACATCGCGTAATCTTATGTTGTTTTCCATTGTATTGACGATTTGTAATCTTGTGTAGTCTCCTAGGTACGCTTTGTGCTGCGGAGATTATTTTAATTAATATCTTTTTTTACTGTGGTTGGCCAAGTACTTCTTGTACTTTTCTTATTATATATATAAATACATATTTTGCTGTTCAAAAAAATAAATTATTTTAGTTAATATATATATTTCATTTTTGTCTGTTCAAAAATAAAATAAAATAAAAATAATTAATACTAATAATTAAATTAGAATTAACCAGGTGGGTTTATTACAAACCACGTAATCCTGTCCAAGCTCTACGGTAGCAAAGATTTATGGAACCACCGCATTTAACTCCATGAATATTGTTTCTAATGAAACGTGTATGGGTGCATAGTCTTAATTACTCTCAACATATAATTTCTTCCCTTATAAATATATTTATTTATTTTTCAATTGCTTCTTTTTCCCTTAGTTATTTCTCTTTTGTGACACATTTTTGTTCCTCTCTGCTTCTCTTGTCCAATTCCTGCCCCCATAACAACATGATGAATAAGGTCACCATTGTTGGTAGTGGCAATTGGGGCAGTGTTGCGGCAAAGCTTATTGCATCTAACACCATCAAGCTTAGTAACTTCCATGGTACTTTTTCTTCTACTTTTTTTGGGTCGGATCACACTTGCATTGTGTAAAATTCTACCGTAAGATATCTCCCGTTAGTGTATTTTTTCTGTGTGAACAATGTGGAAGGAGAGAAGAGCGATCACCTTATGTATTGCTGAATTATTGTTTGCTTATTCTTTACGTGAGCTAGGAAATACCAGGTTTATGAAAATTCGTCACAAAAAAATAATCGGGATAAATGTGATTGGTTGCGTACAATTTTTTTCAACGTGTGATTTCCATAGCATTTGTTGACTAGTTATAACAAAAAATACATTGTCATACACACAATTTGTGTTAAAATAATTCGTACTATTTAGCACTACTCATGTTGGTTCAAATGGCGGAGTTTGATTCTCTATAAGTAATGCTTAAACAGTTGTTGCGAGAGTTTTTCCAACTTATATGGATACCAACTCGTGATACAATGTTGGAGATTCAATTAGTCTTAGAATTTGGTTTGGACCTAAACAAAATTAGCTTGTAAGTGAAGATTGTCCCACTTACAAACATATGTTCAAAGATATCACATCTAATAACACACACCCTTAACACACACCCTTCACGCCTAGGACCGACATCTAGAGCATGACCTGAGTGGCTTGATAGCGAAAATTTGATAGTAGATTGCCCAATAGATCTTTGAACCTGACTCTAATACCATCTTAGATTTTTATATTGTTCATAATTCATTCTTACAAAACCAGTTTGTAAGATGAAAACTACCTCTACATATAAAACCGCACGCTAAGGCTTTATCACATTCACATCCAATGCGGAACTCTTAACATTTAGTTGATATCCAAGAATCCAAGTGTGATTTTTGAATGTTGAAGGTCTAGAGTCTAGACCATTCATAAAATTGGTTATTTGCATGGAGTAAATTTCTGATATGAGAATGGATTCATTAAGCATCCTGTTAATTTTACTTGCCAAAGGAATCATATTCATGCATGTTTTTCGTTAATCAGATGAAGTGAGGATGTGGGTTTTTGAAGAAACATTACCAAATGGGGAGAAACTCACAGATGTCATCAACAAAACAAATTTAAGGACTAATCATGCATTTCATTCCAAAATTTCATATGAAATATATTCTTTATTTTTCAATAATTATTATGTAATAAAACTGTTCTTCATGGCAGGAAAATGTTAAGTATCTTCCAGGAGTAAAACTTGGTAAAAATGTTGTTGCAGATCCAAACCTTGAAAGAGCAGGTATATTTATAATTTTATATCAATTAAATTGTTTAAAAACTCCACAAGCATTTTTTGATTTTAACATTTACTTTTAAGAGAGATATTTGTGATAAACTTGTGCTAAACTTTGAATGGTGAATTTATTTATGCAGTTAAGGATGCAAACATGTTGGTATTTGTATCACCACATCAATTCATGGAAGGAATATGCAAAAGGCTTAATGGAAAAATAAGGACAGATGCAGAGGGGATTTCCCTTGTAAAAGGGATGGAGGTTAAAAAGGAAGGTCCATGCATGATCTCTACTTTAATATCTAATCAATTGGGAATCAATTGTTCTGTTTTAATGGGAGCCAATATAGCAAATGAGGTAGCTAGATAGAGGACACTATACAAACTTTTTTTAATATACTATCTCCGTAACAAAATATAAACAAAATCCACCTTTTTAGGTTCATTGCATAACTAATGTATGTATCTGATATGCAATGAATCTGAAAAGATGATTTTTTTTTATATTTTGTCACGGAGGGAGTAATTATCTTAGACCTTATATTTAATATTGGTTGTTTAAAATTTTACATTATTTTGAACAGATTGCAATGGAGAATTTTAGTGAGGCAACAGTTGGATACAGGCAAAACAAAGAAGCTGCAGAGAAATGGGTTCAGTTGTTCAATACTCCTTATTTTAATGTGACATCTGTGAGTGTAGCATATCCTTTCTTGATGACAAACAAAATAGAAGTAGATATTTTGGTTTCTAAGTGTTTGAGACGGTGTCATTATAGTCCTCTAATGTATCAAAATTTCATAAATATCGTTCAGTATCTTAGAAACTTTGTGGACCAAACTGAGAAACATAAGACACATTGGACGACCAAACTAACAGAAAACACATTTGAGGACCAAACCGACTAGTAAATGACCACATTCGAGGATTTTTGACACATTCAAGAACTATAGTGACACCGCATGACATATTCAAGGAAAAATTGATTTAATCCAATGGAATATGCTTATAGTGTAATCAACAACATCAAAAACCATACAATCATAATTTAGTAGTTTTGTTTTTGGTAAAATGTTGAGATGCACTTTATGTTTATGATTTTTGCATTATTATTTAATATAGGTTGAGGATGTTGAAGGAGTAGAAATGTGTGGAACCCTGAAAAATATAGTAGCTGTAGCTGCAGGTTTGTAATACATTATCTGCACTTTGTTCTCTATCTCCTCTCTTTTGTACTCTCTCTGATCTCATATATAAGTAAAGATTCTTTTTTCAGGTTCATTGAATAACTGATGTATCTGGTTCATATTATAAACCGGATACATCAGTTATTTAATGAACCTGAAAAAATAATTTTTGTTTATATATGAGACCGGAGGGAGTAGTCTTTATGAATATGATTAAGAAATTGCACACAAATTGTACAGGTTTTATTGATGGCTTGGAAATGGGAAATAACACAAAAGTGAGTTTTTATAGAAAAATCATATTCAAGAAAGTCCTTTATTTTCACACCTTTCATTTTGTTTCTTATTTTTGGCTTTCTACTATGCTTAGGCTGCAATCATGAGAATTGGTCTGAAAGAGATGATAGCATTTTCAAAGTTATTGTTTCCATCTGTTAAGGACAGTACATTTTTTGAGAGTTGTGGTGTAGCTGACCTTATCACAACATGCAGTAAGGACAATGATTTACATAATCCTACTTTTTGTTTTCAATTGATTATCTTGATTGTATTAAAACAATGACTTATTTGTGACAGTGGGTGGAAGAAATAGGAAAGTTGCTGAGGCTTATGCACAAAATAAGGGAAAGAGGTTTGCTTTTCACTCTCTCGTCCTCCCAAGTACTTGGTGCAGTGTTTTAAAGACCGAACCAAACCGTTCAACCAATTTAACTGAGAACTGGCTAGTTTGTTAGTTTGTTTGATTCCGGTTATACTACAATCTAGTTGAATCAATTTTGGACCAGGTTGAACCTCAGTTGGTACAACCGATTGAACTAATTGAATCATGACCCTGAAGTCTCACTGGTTCAATCTCCGGTCTACTTTTTAAGACATTTCTTCAATGAATAAACGGAAATGCAGTTGATGTAATTCTATTTGATTTCTGTGTTTCTTTACTTTACAGGTCTTTTGATGAACTTGAAGCAGAGATGCTTAAAGGCCAGAAATTGCAGGTAACATATATTAAACCTAAATTACTAGATATTTCTTGACACAAATTCAAATGTATATATTTCTAAATGATTTTGATAAATACAAAAACTAGCAAATAAAGAATTACATATAAATAGGTGCAAGTTGCATTGATCAAAATCCAATAGCATTTATGTTACTCATTCATCTAATTTTCTTGCATGAAGGGTGTGTTAAGTGCGAAAGAGGTTTACGAGGTTCTAACCGCTCGTGGATGGGTAGCGATGTTTCCTCTCTTCACAACAGTGTATAAAATCAGCTCCGGTCTCCTTCCACCATCAGCTATAGTTGAATTCAGCAATAACAGTCCAAACCATATACAAAGCAGGCTATAGATGTTCATCAATCATCATCATCTGTCGAAGCCTTGAACGTTGTGGCGACTCAGGCTCAGAGAAAATCATAGACTTAGATACAGGAAACAATCATTTGAATCTCTCCATTGATTATATACACTTCCCATTTTTGAAAATATGTTAACCAAATTATTTATTTTGATACCCAATGTAGAGAAACTTTTTTGAGATTGTGTAAGTTAAGGACTAAAATTAATTTACATTATTGTTTATCTTCCCCCCTCTTTTTCCACTTTTGTTCTGAGTTAGAGACTACATAAAAGGATAATCTACAACACACTTTGTAATGATAATGTTCACATTAATTTAAGAATTTAATTCATTTATATCAGTAATGTAAAGATTTTTTACACTGCTAATCAATCATAATTGTCATATCGTTGAAATTTTTTGACTTTAATCATAACTATTTTTAAAATTCCACATATAGTTTTTACAATCAGTGTATCAAAATTAAATCCTTAATTTAATCTTAGTTTCTGGTACATAAAACTTTATTATTTAAATGATACTAAATCAGAAGTTCTGACATAACCTGTCAATTTGTTTGTGGTAGGTTATATTTTAAAGTACTTAACTACCAGCAGTTGCATATTTAGTGCCTTAAAATATAACCATCTGCTCAACACAATCCCTAATGATTAAATACTTGAAGTTTATTGTTCAGTACCTTAATATATAACCATCCAATCAATAAGCAGTTGCATATTTGGTACCTTAAAATATACTGTATTTTAAAGTACTGAACAATAAGCAGTTGCATATTTAATACCTCAACTGACAATAAGGCCATTTTTCACTTTTTTATGAAAGAAAAAGTGATTTTACCAGCATCTGTTTTTAGAAAACAGAGAGAGAGAGAGAGAGAGAGAGAGAGAGAGTTAGATAGATAGAGAGGGAGAGGGAGAGAAGGGGGAGCAAATGACAGAAAGAAGCTATTATCATTTGAATGAAAACTGAACCCATTGTAACATCAAACCTTTTCTTCAATGCCAAGAGTTATCATATCTGACATAAGCCAAAGTATAGCTACACAACCATTAGACCAATATAAAAAAAGAAGTAAAAAAAGACCAATCCCGTGTGCGTGAATATAATTTCAATATTAGAATTAACCGGTCCTTATTCTGTCGAGTCGGTCAACGCTCTTCCTTCCTTTTTCCAATTGATGATCAACACTTTTTCGAGACTTCTCATGACAGTCGACACTTCTACGAGACCTCTCCTTATGATCAAACGTCATTCTCAATTTTTCCAACATATCCCCGCCATTACTAGACATGTTTTTCACTTTCTCTGGTTTGTCGGTGCTCTTCCTTGGTTTTTCTCTTCGATCGGTGCTCTTTCTAGTCACTTCAAAAATATCTGTACTCTTTCGAGGCTGCTCAAACTGCTGGTCTGTACTCCTTCGGAAACTATATCGTTGCGACGGAGACTTCTCAACTGTTGTTATGAACTTCTTCAGATGCCTGATGTACTCGGGAAAGAGCTCCAAATCGCAGTGGTTACCTCCTTTGAGCCACAACGGTTCATATTTCTCTTTACACAGTTCCCATAGTTGCTTACCATGAGAACAATCTACAACTTCATCTGAAGTACCCTACAAATGACATGAAGATTTTAGTCGATAATTGCAATTGTAAGATGTTTAAAAAAGTCACCGTTAAATATTTTTGGTCAAACAAGAAGTGTACTAATCAATCCAGAAGCTATGTCGGTAAACTAAATTACAGTTGCATTTTACATAGCATAATAAACATATTTGAAGCATACTTACATGAACTATGAGAACTGGACAATTAACGAGTGGAATTTTGTCGATATTCTGCATACACAAACAAAACGTAGCATATCATTAGACCAAGGCATTCATAAATATGAATATGAATAGAAGCAATAAACTAACCTTATATATGTCAAACCAGTACGAACGCTTAACCGGATACATGACCCTTAAGCCAGAAAGTATTGGACTGTGCAAAACTACAGCTCGTAATTGAGGCAACCTAGCTGCAAGATCCAAAGTTGGGCCACTTCCAACGGATTGCCCGTAAAGGATTATATCTTCTTGCTTAGCACCGTAACTTTCTTCTAGACATTTGTATACAGCTTCAATATCTGAATATGTATTCTGCTCACTTGGCTACATTTCACGCAAAACAATGTTCATCGATCAGATTTATGTATGCACAACACAACACAACATGAACAAGCAATTCATGTTATTGTTTTTAAAACACAAACCTTTCCCGATGACTGTCCGTACCCAGAATAATCATACCTGCAAGAAATTATAACTTTAGAGTGAGAAAAAAAATACCATTTTTAACTCTTTTGAAGTCGAGCTCAACAAATATGTACTCTAAACAATACCGCTAGTCCACTAAAGATAAAGTACAAATGCTTCCAGAACTTTTCGTCACACAGGGTAGCCGAGACTCAAAAACTTAGAACAATTTCACTACCCTTCTTTTGTTTGTTCTTAATGTGCTATGAACATAAACTTGAATGAAGATGTGTAAAATTAAGAATATACAAATAATCATGCACATGAAGGATTAAGAACACGTAATTGATAGTATTACAAGCCTCGGAAACACCATCAATCCCACATCCATGAAATCCAACAACATAATTCATACAAAGACAACTGCAACTTATGATGAACCCCAAATCTTCCAATTAAGTACTTCATTTCAAAAATCATATATAAACAAAACACCAAAAATAGTAATTAAAAACCGAACCAACCCCATTTTCTAATTTTGTTTGGATCGATTTATTTAAGCTTTTATCTATTGCGAAAACTATTTGGCAGAGCTTCTTGAAACAGCTTATTACACAAATACACATTCATAAGTAGATTACAATTTCAGCTTATTTCCATAAGCTCTTCAGTCTTTACAATAGCTTATGAAAAGAGATCACAACTTATATCAAAACAAACAGTTTGACTTTATTTTATCTTTTGTTATAAAATAGCTTAAATAATATAACCACTTAATTAAATTGTTTATCCAAACATTACACTTCACCATAAACTTCTAACTAACAAACACATAGATTATAGAATTCATTTCTCAAATCTCCAAATCACCCATGAATCCTCATTTCCCACTTAAAACAAACAAAAACCCATTCATGGTTCGAATCCTCCCGGTGCTACTTTGTTGGGCGAGTCGATATAGAGCAAAACTTTAATTGGCCCCCCACTAGTGGATGGTGGGATTGGTGCCCCTCGAATTAATCGGTCCTTAAGTCAGATACTAAGTCTTAAAAACAACCCAGAAACCATAAACCAAAAAGAAGCAAAATTTACACAAACCCAGAAACCAAAAACAGAAAAGAAGCAAAATTTACACAAACCCAGAAGCCAAAAACAGAAAAAGAAAACTAAAAAATGATAAAAACTTGAAATTCGAAAAAAGTAATGAAAAGAGATAAGGTATACCCCATGAGATTAACACGCAAGTGGATGCTAAGTTCAATGAAAAGCTCATACATCTGACCCAGATCAGCAGCGTTTCCATGAGAGTAAAGAAGAGTAGAAGTAGCCATTGGATGACGAACATAAACCGCTACAATTTCAGTTCCACGGCGTGTAGGAAGTTTAAGAATTTCAACGTTTTCACGATGAGGGAAAGGAGTTAGAAGAAGAAGACCAGTTAATTCATCTTTGATAAGCTTATATGATGATGGGTTTGGTGGAAAAAATGCAAATTTTGCTGCCATTGATGAAGTTACACCACCCATCACTCCTCACTCATAAACACACTCAAACACAACACTTGAACACAAAGTGTTGCTATTTCTATGTGTGTTTTTATGTTTTGTGACTATGTGTGTGTTGTTGTGAATTGATTTGAGATCTTGTTGTTGTGTGTGTTTTTTGAGAGATGAAGAGAATGGAAAGGGAAAGATGGTGAGAGTGAAAGAGAAGTTATTTATTTGTTTGTATGGTGGTGGTGGGAATGGATGATTATGAATTTATGATATTGTTTTGAGAGTGTGATGTCATGTGAGTGAGATAACTTTTCTTTTACTTTGCTTTTTTGGTTCCATTGGGCCACTTCACCCATGGATCTCGCATCCTATCTTCATTCATTATTTGCACAGCCTAAATATTAACTCGCGTAAGTGTAGCTGAGTTGGTAGGAATATGAGTTCAGTGTAGTCGGAAAGATAGTGACTATAGTGCACTCGGTCCAATAATTATAGTATAATGATTAAGATCAAAAGATTCAAATCTCTATATAAATTGTTTAGGTGTCATTCAATTAGAGTTTCTCTAATATTATACTTATATGGAGTTTCTAGCTTAAGGTTTGCTGTTCGAATCCCACCGACGACAATAATTGAATTTTTATAATATTTTATGAAAAACTACATTTTTTTTTTGTAGAAACTCTTTCAAATAAATTTTTTGTTTGGAAACCCTCAAATTTTTTTTTTTGTGAAAACTCTCTCAAATATATACTCCCTCCGTTTCTTTTTAATTGTCTTTTTAGAATGATAACACCAAATTAAGAAAGTGTATTTTTGCACGTTATCTTCCTATTATACCATCGTTTTAATCCACCAATAAATTCCTATTTTTTTTCCCACACTTTTTCTTTCCAATAAATTTAATATATTTTGTACAAAAAAAATAAAATTTAATATCTTATGTACCAACAAAAAAAAAATTTAAAAAAAGATTTAGTTTTCCAAATATATAGCATTAATTGGTTTTATGGAAAATGATAAGAGCAATTGACAAATGGTATAATTGACAAATCATACCCATAAATACAAAAAGGACAATTAAATAGAAACGCTAAATATGATAAAAAAAGACAATTAAAAAGAAACGGAGGGAGTATATTTTTGTAGAAACTCTTTTTTTAAAAAAAAAATTATTGTAGAAACTCTCACAAATATTATATTTTTTAAGAAACTCTCAAATATTATATATATATATATATATATATATATATATATAGGGGAGAGATCAAATTACACCGGTGTAACATTTGAGTAATGTTACACCGCTCAATAACGCGTTAACGAATTCAAATTTTACAAAATCCACCGTTGGATTGAAAGTTTATATCATATAGATCATCTATGTTGAGTTTTACAAAAATCAAAAATCGTTTGATATGTTATTGAGACACATCAAGATTAACGGTTTATTGAATACATTACGATTTTTGATTGAATACCGTTAATCTTCATATGTCTCAAAAACATGTCAAACGATTTTTGATTTTTGTAAAACTTAACATAGATGATCTATACGATATAAACTTTCAATCCAACGGTGGATTTTGTAAAATTTGAATTCGTTAAAGCGTTATTGAGCGGTGTAACATTACTCAAATGTTACACCGGTGTAATTTGATCCCTCCCCTATATATATATATATATTAAATACATTACGAAATTCCCACAGAGCTTTTTCGTGCATTCTCATTAGTAACTGATTATGTGGCATTCAATTAGAGTTTTTATTGCTTAGGTGTCATTCATAGTTTTTAGGTTAAGGTATGTTGTTCGAATCCCACTGACAACAATAATTTAATTCTTATAATATTTTATGGAAAACTACCTTTCTTTTTGTAGAGAAAATTACCTTATAATTATTAACAAATATATATTGTTCGAATTCCATTGACAACAATAATTGAATTTTTATAATATTTTTTTTGTAAAAACTCTTTCAAATATTATATTTTTTTGTTTTCTTTTTGTAGAAACTTTTTCAAATATTATATTTTTTTAAACTGTCAATTTGTGAAAACTCACTCAAATATTATATACTATATTTTTTTAGAAACTCTCACAAATATTATATTTTTTTTATAGAAACTCTCAAATATTATAGTTATATATATATATATATATACACACATTTTTTTTGTGAAAACTCTCTCAAATATTATATACTATATTTTTTTTAGAAACTTTCACAAATATTATATTTTTTTTATAGAAACTCTAAAATATTATATTTATATATATATATATATATATATATATACACACTTTTTATTTTATTTTTTGGTAAACCAAATGTATCATCCGTGCGCAACTGCAGAGATTAATCACCTCGATTTAACTGAGATTTATTTAAGGGATTGACCTCTCATAAGAAATGATTCTCCATACGCACCGGTCAGGATCGATCTCAAGATCAAATGGTTAAGGGGTCCGAGTATCTACCACTTGTGCGACACTATCTTGGTACATTTTTAATATTTTAATTTTGTAAAATGAAGGAACACTTATATTTGGATTACTTTGAAACAAATTGAAATAAGAAAGTACACTATTTTTTTCATGAATAAGATCACTGGAAGAATTGAAGTCTTGAACCTAAAAAATAGCTTATGACATATTCGTAAACTTTTTTCAATTTAAGTGAGAGAGAGAGAGAGAGAGAGAGAGACTCTCAGTGTTGGAGAATGAGAAACAACAAGTACTTCCCACCCCACTATTAAAAATACACATTGACGAATTAAAATTTGAATTCCAACTGCAAGAATAATCCTTATTTTCATATTTCATATTTTATCAAGAGAGAGAGACTCTCAGTGTTGGAGAATGAGAAACGACAAGTACTTCCCACCCCACTATTAAAAATTCACATTGACGAATTAAAATTTGAATTCCAACTGCAAGAATAATCCTTATTTTCATATTTCATATTTTATCATGGGGAAAACTTATTCATAATTTTATCTAGCACGACGAAACGTGATCCCCATGATGAAAAGTGTATGTAGATCATAGTGAGAACTAAACATGAAAATTTAATTGATATTCATTAAAAAAATATATAGAATTAACAACTATTTTTTGTTGATGAAGCCTCTATAGAATCATGTAATGGAGACGGAAGAGAGATAGATATATAGAGAGAGAGAGAGAGAGAAATCTCTTAGTGGTGTAGAATAGAAAACGGAGAGCATTTTCTACCCGATTATTATAAATACACACTGACTAATTAAATTTTGAATTCCGACTGCGGGGGTTATCCATATTTTCATATTTAATATTTTCTCACGGGGATCATTTATTCAAAATTTTATTTAGCACGATAAAAAGTGATCCCCTATGATGAAAAAAAAAAGTGTATGTAGAAGATAGTGATAACTTAACACGAGAATTTTATTGATATTTATTAAAAATAATAATATAGAATTAACAACTATTTTATTGTTGATGGAGCCCCTATAGAGTCCTGCGATAGAGACGAGAGAGGGAGAGAGAGAGAGAGAGAGAAAGAATCTCTCAGTGGTATATAATAAGAAACAGGTAACACTTCCCACCCCACTATTAAAAATACACATTGACTAATTAAAATTAAAATTTCGAGTAAGGGGGTTTTTCCATATTATGTGTCCATCGCACTTTCATTAGATTACATATGGCTGATGAAATATATGGAAAATCTAAAATAAATTAATATAGTTTTGATTTTTAATAATTTATGCTATTTTAAACTTTCCATAACCTTCGTTCGAACTTTTTTAAGAACCTTAATTTATTAATGTGAGTGGAGAGATTAATACAAAGTTTTCCCATTTGACGCTCACGCGTGAAGATTGCTTCTTTGTGGTACGGTGGAAAAAAAAATTAGAATAGAAACAGGATCAAAGTATGTTAATATTCATTTAAAAAATAGTATAAAATTTACAATTATTTTTTGTTGATGAAGTCCTACAGAGTCCCGTGTTAAAGATATATCGTATTTTCATACTCAACTAAACTAAAAGAAATCAATCTCATAGACAATTGAAAAAACGTAGATAACATTCTAAATAATATAAAATGGAAAAAAGACTTAGACAACCTTCAAAAGAAAAAATAACATATGGAAATAAATATTATTGAAAAAAATAAAAATTATCCCGTGTTTGACAATGAACCTAATGTAAATTTTCTATAAAGAGTCGGCTCGAGATAAATAAAAAAAAAGGTATATTTTAATTTTATGGATACGGTCCCAAAAAATCTTAAGGCCATGAAAAATCAAAGCGTATTTTTCTTTGAGAATGAAATTTATAATTATTTTATATTTATAGGAACACTATATAGTTTCAGGGATGAAGATGAGATAAAGAATCTATCTCATAATAGTGCAAAATGGGAAACGAAGTAATACTGTTAATCTCCATTTATTCTGTAATATCATTAAATCTTTATCATGCAAAATCTATCTCAATTTTACCTTAGAATTTTAAATCAAATTAATCAAATAATATATCAAAATAAACATATAAATAATATTAAAAAAGAAAATAATCCCGTGCACGGTACGGGCTAACATACTAGTATTAAAATTCAATTTAAACCATCAAATCTTGATTGAGTGATCCAGATGCACTTAATCCAATAATTATACTATAAATTTTACTATAATCCAATTTTAAATTTTCATTTCGTCATATTTATGGTGTATGAGTCTAAATAACCACTAAGATGTTGAACAATTTTTTTTAGTATCCATGCAATTTGTAGTTCAACCAGGGCCGACCCTGGGCAAGGGCAAGCAGACCCTGGCCCAGGGCCTCAAGATTTTTGGGGCCTCAATTTTTTCAGGCCCATAAAAAAAACAAATGGTCAAGTATATGTGTTGAGACTTTATAACTTCAGACAACGAATGTCGTAGTGGTGCGCGCGCGTGTATCCTTCATTTTCGCATCATGGGGTCGAGAGTTCGATTCCCGTGTGTTGCACTTTTTCCTTTTATTTTAATAGATCAAGTTAGGGGTGGACAGTGGGCGGACTCGGGCCCAAAATTATCACCCAATCCAAACAGCAGAGTCGGAACATAAGGCCCAATCCGCCCAAAAAATAAGAACGGTTTTCGCGGATTCGGATTTGCGGTTTAATCGGTTTATCGAGCGCTTTTATTTGGTTTCATTCGGATAGCCCAAATGCAGTTTTTGGCATATTTTTTAAAATAAAATTGTACTTTAAACTTTGATAGCTCATAATTAAACTTTTATAAACGGTAACATCAACCATAATTAAAGTTATAAATGGTATCATCAACTATAATCAAGTAGAATAATATGTTGGATTATCTTTAGTGGAAGCAAATTAAGTGGGTAAATTAAGTTACTTTTTGTGGGTCCAAAGTGATTTGTATGATTTAAAAAAAAATAGTTGATTTAGGTAGTTTTTACTTTAATGGTGGTTGTTTATAAAAAACTAAAACTTGACCCATATGTTTATATTTTTTTACTGGGCTGCCCAAAATGATTTGTGAGTTGTAAGCTTGGTATTGGCAGGATACAATTTATTGCTTTACAATAACGTTTTTTTTGCTTTACAATTTTTTTTGTTGCCGTTGCTAAATTAGTTGCCGTGCACTAAAGTTTATTGCACCCACTTGCCATGTCACCTATCATATAGTGCTAGTTTCTTATTACTAACGTTGGCTATAAGGAATTTAATGTTAGCTTACCTGCACTAATGTTGCTCTTAGAAGTTGCATAACCAACCATTGTAAACATTTAAAGTTAATACAATCATCCACTAAGAAATAAAAGTTACAGAATTGTTATATGTGTGTGTATCCCAAACCTAGTTGAAAACGTTGCGTTTTGATTTTTCACTATGCGGGCCGGTTTCGGTGCCCAACGGTCCAATTATGTCCACCCGGACCCGCCCATATCAACTCTGTGTAAACCGAATTTCCAGACCCGCTGCCCCGCGACCCAATCCAAACCGCCCATTTCTCTGTTTTTTCTTCGGTTTTTACGGGTTGGGTCGGTCCACGGTTTTCATGTCCACCCCTAGATCAAGTCTCATTGTATATATGACAATTGACCATTGAGACACCCATATCAATTATCATTACATAAACTATTCCGAAAATTATTCCCTTTCACAAAATGATGATTTTTTTTAAATAAAATTACTCTATAACTCATAAATAACTTCACTATTTTAATTTTTTTTTAAAAAACTACATTTTGTTATTTCTTTGAAAACAAAGAATTAATTTACTAAATTTAAGTTATAATTTTGTTAAAAACACTATCAATTTTTAATAATATCATCTTGAATGTGATTTTTTTTAATTATTCTTTTTTAAAAATTATCGCTTAATTTTTATATATCGATTCAATTTCAATAATGTGGAATGACATTTTCTTTATGTTAGTTACACGGATAAATAACTATTAAATTTTTTATGTTGTTGATACTATTTACAATTTAAATAAATGTTCTTTTTTTAAATTTTTTTTTATTAGGGGTCCATTTCTATTATTTGTCCCGGGCCTCCAAAATCTCGGGACCGACCCTGAGTTCAACCAACAATGTTGAAATATTCAAATTGAATATTTTGTATGGTAAATCATTATTTTTGTCTCTAAAAGTTAAGTGAAATAATGGTTTACCTCATAAACAAAGCATTTGTGAATTTGTTTGCAAATTAATGGTCTCTAAAAGTGTTTTGTGAGTTTTTAAAATCGTATTTAAATTTTTAATGTAATATTTTCGGGGGCAAACCATTATTTTTAAACTTGTTGTCATATTGGTTGTTTATGAATGTATCAAAATTGTAAATACATCTTCAATATCTCGTTTGATATTTATGGATTAAATTAACTAACAAAAATCACATTCGGGAGCTAAATTAACCGTCTAAAAATAGTTTTAAGGACAAAAGTGATTAATAAAAGAGGCATTTGTAAATTGTTATTGGTAAAGTGATAAGCTAATAGTAGTACTCGTTTTCTCTTTTTTGATAGATAGAACAAATCATTGAAAACTTACGTACAAAAAAGTGAAAAGATGTGGATATTATAATTTACAAGTAAGTTTTTGCTCATTTTATGATTGATCAGTCAAAATCGAGTTACCATCAATACGGTTATAGAAATCTCAAAAAAGATATGTATCTTTTTACTAAAATCATATTTGGAAAAAGAAAAAATGAGGTAAGTGCAATTCCAACTCCAAGTGGTAGTTTGCTTAAAGGAGTAGAGAATCTTAAATCAATCATAATCCTCTAAGCTCAACTTTTGTGATCATCCTCGGCAATACCCAAATCCTTTAAGCTCAACTTCACGTGGAGTTGCTACACTCATCAACTTTGGGAAATAAGTATTTTAGTCCAAATCGGTACTAGAAAGCAACATAAACATGTGAACATCAAATGAAATAGCAAAATTTGCAAACCAATAAAGGGAGAAAATCACAATGCTCTATATCTTGGATCCCCATACAGCCGAAAAAAAAGAAAAAAAAAAGAAACAGAATTGTGTGCAGTCAAATTCTATATCTGCATGTAGTTAGCAACATTTGGATAATTTGATTAAGATCAAGGTGATTCATATTGGAAGTTATATATATAATTCAGATCTTTTATAAAGTCAAAATTTGAGTCTTCCGTTCTTCGAACAACTTAAATGTAGTTGACTACTTGACTGTATGTAGTTTACTCATATTCTTTTCTTACGGGAGATAATTCATATCTGTGTCCAATTCAATTGCACACTATCCAAATCCTAAAAAAAATAGACATGGAATCAAATCAGACGTCAACATCAAAAAAGATTTTTGGGCGCATAGTTTTCCATCACTATTAAAATCCCCTCCGTATTTTTAGAAGTGTGCAATTAAACAGCACAAATTATTCAAAAATATGCATCAAAACTGAACAAATTTGATGGTATGTTGGAATGAATATATTGATTGATATTAGAAGTTGAAAAAATAGTAGCGAAGAATTTTTTTGCTTAGTCAAAATTATTCATATTACCAAGGTTCCAAATTTTTTTATTTAGATGACACATGATCCTTATAATATTATCAATATTCCAAATTTGATTTCAAATTTAGGTATGCAGCAACGTTAAAATGCTTAAAAAGAATTTATCGATCATTTAAATTTTACAAAACTCTAGAGACTAATCTTCATAATTATACATAGAAGATACTAGATTTACATAGAAAATAATTCACATGAATTACCAAAAAGACATATATCATTTAATGGACCCTCCGACCTCAAAACTGTATGAATTTGGTAAATGATCTTTTCAATAGAACAGTGGACCCAGATTCATGAACTAAGCTTAGAATCAAGTTTTGAAGACAAACACTAATCTTGCTAATAGAAAATGACCATACACCAACCAACTTTAAGTCATAGAATATAGATAACTAGGGATGTTTGGCTTGTTGTGGGTCCCACAAATGAATTTATGGGTTGGGATACACTCAATTTAGCCAGCCCTACTATATAGTTGGCTTGATGGTATTATGAGACATGTCTCGTGTGTCTTCACCATTTCTTGTTCTACAATACACTTTCCATCAATACTTATACAATTTTGCAAAGTTAGGCCTTTTGAGTATTAATGCAATAAATCAAATGAGAAAGAAAGGAACCAAACATTGAAACTTACTAACCAAAAGAGATATGATCAATATAAGACATGCAATTTGTTTTCATCAAGATACTATACTGATAATAATTTTAAAAAATTATAGTGATTGAATGTAACTATATGCGTTAGTATTGTGTAAATGTTAGATATTAAATATACTTTAAATTTAAAATATCGGTGCTACATATGTAAAAAGATATAATGAAATTATAAAAACATTTAATGATTTAAAAGATATAGATGGTCGTACAAATTACACACAAATAATTGTAAATCTCAAACATATTTGATAAAAATTGAATATCTTATATTTCAAAGTTGATTTGGTGAAGTCAAAATATGAGTCGTCCAATATTCATAATCCAACGAAGAAATCACTCTATCCTTTAACTACAAGAAGGTATTTGGATGATTTATATATATTCCTATGGTCAAACCTTTCTTTTATTAATAAAAATAAATTCAATTGCATGAAAAATATTAGGGAAAGACTCCAATAACTCAACCAAAGTTTTAAATTGGAAGAACAAAATCATTAAGAATGATGCAGATAAGGTCCAAGAAAAATCTATTGACTTATCAATCACAAGAGATGGTGTCTCCTTTATCAACAACTAGGATGCCCCAGTTGTTATAATCAGACAAATCATGAACTGTATCAAATTTTTAAATACATCATTTAGATTATCACCTCTTGAAAATTAATTAATGACACGTATAAAATAAGATAGATCTTATGGATCTATTAAAAATGACCATGGTAAAGGAAAATACCAAAACAAAAATTGAACAATGAAATAGTGTACATAAAATCCAGCAGCATCTTATAGAAACACTCCAAAATGGTTATGAGAGAAAGCAGTAACAATGCACTAAAAAACAAATACAAGACTCAATTAAATAGTTTTGTTTTATTTTTATTTTTGTTTTTTTATAAGCATATAGTCTGCAGTTTTAATATAAAAGATGTAGTACTTGTGCTATTGAAGGAAAGGTGAATAACTTGAATGCTAATTATAGCAAAATCACATGGTTTTGCCTTAGCTCATGCTAGAAGACAAATTTGTTAGTTGTAAATAAGAAGAAAAATAAATTTTAGTTTCTTATTATGTTGTCCATGTCACAGCTACCATCCTCTTGCTGCATTAGTTTACATTTCATAAAACAAACTTCAGATAATTATGTTAAATTTTCCTTTCTTATAAATTTATTTAAAAAATAAGAAGAGAAATGACCAGCCAATTTCATGATTAACACTATCAAATTCCATTCTCGATCAAAATGTATCAAATGATTTCAATTGATTTATCAAGTAACCTGTGAGAATGACATACCCCAAAAAAATTATATATATATATATATATATATATATATATATATATATATATATATATATATATATATTAGCAATTAGCAATATAATAAATATAAGTTTTCTCAATAATATATTATTAGTGTATTAAGTGTCAGTTAGAAGTCTCACGCTAGATGTAAAATATAGATTGAATACAAACATGTCAATAAAAGTAACTCGATTGGCGATCGAAGTAAGAGATTCAAGATTCGAACTTTACATATAAAAACTTCCATATATCATAGCACGCTTTATGGGAGCAACATCTTTGATGGATGAACTAGAAGTCAAAATTGATGATATTTGACTTATGCACATTAACATTGTCCACCTTAGACTTCCTGTTTTGAATAGTTCCTCTGAATGACCCTAACCTAATTAAGGGTCTCATCGTTGCTGATTAAAGGGCCATAAAAGAAATAAAAAAACAATCTGCCCCCATGCAGGATCGAACTACAGACCTCCAGTTTACAAGACTGGCGCTCTACCACTGAGTTATAGGGGCAGATGTTGATAATTTACAATACACAATATTTTTAACTTTAAGGCTAAATAATTTTGACAACATCTAAAAAAGTAAATATTGGTTTTATTTATTTATTAATTATAAATAATATTAGTTTTTTATTACAATCATCATCTCTACATATATAAAGTGTGATGTTCTTATTAACCGAGTTTTGCTCACTCTCAACCATTTTCTTAAATATTATTGTAGCACCGACACTTCTGATTGAAGACGTGTTCAGTGTTCGATACATATCAATATCTGACACCTATATGACACTGACACATGTAATTACAATAAATTATGTTATTTTTCAAAATCTTATTGGTGTTAACGTATCAGTGCCATGTCGTGTCAAGTTTCCGTTTCCCATAGTTCTTGTGTTCTGAATCAAGTAACTTTATTGATCATCCAATCCAATGTACTCCAGTTCATACAACATGACTTTAGGACAAATTTATTACATGATCCATAATGATTAAAACAAACACACAATCATTAAAGGCTATGCAATAAACTGCATAGAACAACAACATAACCAAAATAATTAATAAAACAACAAATGATCAATTAGTTAGTAGTAGTAGTACTAGGAGGAATAACACTGCTAACAAAAAAATCCTCATCAACATTATCATCATGGCAGCACTGAAAAGTAGTAAGCACATGCATATTCCGGCGACACTCGGGGCAAGTCAGTCTATCAGGTATCCTCCCCATTGAATGTGAGAACTCAAATCTACAACAAGGATTTGCAACTGAATGAAGTTTCCCATAATGTTCCTTAAAAGCATTTTCAAAACCATCATTTTCAGCATGTTCTTTCCACATAAGATCATATTCAGACAACGTTTGTAAACCAGTTGCAGCATGTCCATTCACTACAATTTTTGAACCTTTTGCTAGAACAATCCATCCGCCTTGTTTATCGTAGCTAAGAAGCTTCTTGATTTCTTGCATAACGATATCATTTTCATCGACTTGTTTCAGTTGGATTTTGGAGAATAGCATGCTTTGGAGACGTGTCCAGAAGAACCATATCATACTTTGTTCTGACCAGCTGTGAGTGTAGAGATTTTCGCGGATTATGGTGTCGGATACTCTTTGTACTTGATCTCGCTTGTTACTTTTTCCTACATATACCATCTCTAGCGGTGTTTTTGTCGCCTGTGCTACTTTTCGGGCTTCTTTCACAAATCTCCTTATCCAATCGGGGTCATCTCCACCATATAAGAAAATGTATTTTCCTTCCTTAATCTATGGAATCAAAATTTAAAATATCGATTAGTTTCAAAATAGTATATGTAATAGGGAAATTCAAAATATCGATTAATTTCAAAATTCAAAATATCGATTAGTTTCCTAAGTGGCCTGGTAATCCAAAATTTGGCCGGGAGGTAAATAAAGTCTGGTCAAAATTTGCCTGCAATCACGCAGTTGTATATTGACCAGACTTTATTTACCTCCCGGCCAAATTTTGGATTACCAGGCCACTTAGGAAACGGATCGTTACGATTTGACTTGTTCTAGAATATAAGCTTACCCAATTCAATATTTCCGAGTCAATGCCATCCACAAGCAATTCAAGTCTCCAAGTTTCATCCTTCCAAAGAGTTTCTTCTTTATAACTTGTAAAAGGAAAAGCTGCACTTCCCCAAATCCACATCATGTGAATAGCATTAGGACAAGCAACCCTACCTAGAGGATCCAAAACCACAAGAATCGGCTTATTCTTGTATTTCCATTCACTTTGTATGAACCAAACCACTGCCTTGCTTATCAGTGAAGGATGATACACTGAGTACCAAGGCATACTCTCTCTCAGATGCTCAAATTGTATTTGCTTTTGGTCTGTCCATTCAGAGGTTTGATCCACAATCGGGATCCAAACTAGTTCATATCGGTTTTCCTGTCTCGGTGCATGTGCCTTTGATTCGTTATATATTTGTTCAAGTATTAGAAGTTCGTCGGTTGAGAACTCTAGGCCTGAAAATAGAAGTAGCACATTCTTCCTTCTCAGTGCCTCAAGGCTAGCCTGTATATTTGTTTGCATTAATTAATCATATATCAGTATTAGTATCAACTCATAATGCATCATTTAGGTGTTATTAGTGTTAGAAAAGCAAACCCTTTTCTTCGTAACACCGTCATATAGAGGCAAAATGTCATCATGTGAATAAATTAAAGCCTTGATGATCTTCATGTTGTCCGTGTGTGGTGTCGCAAATAAATTGCGTAGCATTCCATAAGCTTCAGCATCCATATTTTTCTCTGCATTCATTGACCATATCTTACATTAGAACATTGCTTAGATGCACTTTGATGGATGGAAGGACGAACGATAAGCATGATTATGTTGACAATTGCGCATGATTCAATTGCCATATTTGAATCTCGTCACCTCTCATGCATGAACTATATGTATGTGCGCGCGCGCACGTGTGTGCAGATGTATGTATGTAAAGTTCCAATTGAACATAAAATTTAAGTGTCCTACCAATGTGTTTGTGACAGCTATCCAATTGCTTTCTGAGATGTTCGACTATACTTCTGAGTTTGAAAGCCAATGTTGAAAGCTCCCAAGCATCATTCGAGGTGAAGATCCTGAAACAGTATCGATCTTCTGTCATATTAAACTATGCTATTTAGCAGCTAGGTATAATGAATGATACTTTGTATCAAACATAAAAATCTTGAGAAAAGACCGGAAAAACATACTCGTAACCGAGTGTAGTGAGGCTTGTAATCTGAGCTGCACAAGCGACAATACTTCTAATACACCAGTAGGAAGCAATTGGGATATGATTAGAAGCACTTGTGTAGGCTGATACATCTGGTGCAATGTATTGAGTTGGCAAATCATTGAACTCTATAACACACTTGGTAACTTCTAATATGACATTTACTAGATCATTAAGTGTATCGAATCGTGGTTTCAGTGAGCTCGAATGCTCCATGATACCAGGTAACTGCTTAAGAATTGCCATTGATTTCGCGAGTTGGTTTGAGTCGTGAATATGAGCAAGCAGCCAAAATTCACCATAGTTAAGAGCAAATGCAGCTAAGGCTAGGACTAACTTAACATCCCATTTGTAGATTGTAAGCATCTCAAATATTGAAACTGTTGTTGAGTGTGCATCTACACCAGATAGAATCTTGTAGGATATCTGAAATTTCATGTTGCATTTGTATAGTTAATTTGTTATATTGATGAAAAATCATGAATGCAGATAATTTTCTAGGCTTCTAGCAACAAAAGTGAATTGAACAATAAAATCTTAATATTTTTTGTTAAATATAACAAACGGAATTTTTAATTGTTTACGCATTTTTTTATCACCTCGCATGAAATTCGATCAATCTTAACAGATAAAGCTTCCAGCATGTTTGTGTAGGCAGGAAGGTGATTTCTGTCTTCAACTTGATCAACATGTGAAAGTTCACCCTGAAAGAAACTACAAGTTAATCACATGATATATGAAAATCAAAGCCAAATATGAACATGCATTAAATAGAAAGTAAATCAACAATTTAGTCCTTAAAATTATAAGGGTCGGTAAATTTAGTCTCTCAAATTTACGAAATCAGCAATTTAGGCCTTAAAACGATAAGGATCAGCCGAACCACGACTCTGATACCACTTGTTGGGGAGTCCAGGGGAGTGTCAAGAGAAATAACTGGTCAATGCTCCAGGACCAAGACCACAAGTGAGGGAGACGCGGCGTTGCATCTCCATCCAAAACCTTAAGGCATTAATTAAGGCCACCCAACACCATAAGACATTAGGTTCATGGGTTACCTCTCTATCCAACATTATTCTTATTCATAGTCGATGTGAGGCTTAACCAGTCACAGTTAAAATCCAACAAATAACAAACTAGATTTACTTTGAAATTAAAGTTACTATAATTTTTAGCTATTAGAATCATACCATTGAAGCATGTTCATCAGAACTTCTGAGGGTGGAAAGTCTAAGAATATCTTCAACAATATGAAGAAGTGGCTTAACATCATAATCAAGTCCCTCAGGATTATGATCTGATACTATTTTCTTCACCAAAATGTTATCATCAGATATTACATTTGCTGGCATCATTTTTCCACCTTTCATTAATTGTTGCATAGCACCTAACTTGCCAATACTAGTCATTGTGAGCAAACAAAAGGAAAAACAAAAAGAAAGTGAATGTTAATGATGGTGATGGTGAAGTTCTATTTTCAAATGGAATGTGATAGGTGTAAATATAATAGCTAGAAAGGAATAAAGTTTAACTGAATCAACTTCCTTTCTTTCACCATAATTAAGTTCTTGGAATATTAAGTGGAAGAAAGTTAGAAGCTTATAATTTCTCTATTTTAATTTCTTCACTTTAGTATGTACCAAATCTAATAAACTACTTTTGCAGGGACAAAACAACATAAATTAAAGTTGCAACATCAATGATGATAAATAGATTATCAAATTATGCTTCAAAACTTTTGGATTTTAAATTGTTCCGTACTCATGAGCACGACATTATTTTTTCTAAAATATTATCCGTTTTGAGTTTTGTGAGTCTTCACGATTTTGTCTTTAGTTAAAAGACACTTCTGGAGATAAGCGTAGATCTTATAAACTACTCTTAGGCTCTAGCTTCGACTTTCGAGCAATGTGAGATTTTTTGGCGTACTAAAATAGTAGCTCCTGGTTGGCGTACATGACTTATGACCTCGTCTCCCACAAGTAGTGCCAATATTCCAACTTCAATTTTGCTCCACTGTTGTTTTTATGTATTATCCGTTTTGAATCTTGTGCGTAAATTCTCACAGTTTGTTCTTAATATTAAAAGATGCTTCGGTGGATAGTAAAATATGAGTGCTTAGCCTCGATTTACAAGCAATGTAAAACTTTTTTTTTGTGACAAAAATCTTGTCTACGTATGTGTTTTGTTACATTTTTTTATGCTAGTCTTTAAAAATTGGGAAGCTACAATAAAAGATAGTTTATACAACTGAGTTAAACAATTTTGCATTTGATTAAAGCTTCATTGTTCACCAAATGAGGGACAAGTGTATTCAAATCGCGGTAATGAACAGGAATTGTGTTGAAGACAGTTTGTGTGATAATGCTTTTCTCATTTGATTCCATTTTTTTACTTGCAACTTCAGTTGAGAATATCATGCCTTGCACTTTTTAATAAAATATGAATATATTTTTTTGGCACAATAAAATATGAATATTAACCCCAAATTAGGGGTGTTCATGAGTTCACGATGATCCATTCAATCTAATGATTCAAATCAACCCAACCTGCATTTTAACCAATTCCGTTTAAAAATTTAGCTTCTTCAAAAAATAAATTTCATTTAAATTCGGATTTAATTAACTAATTCCTTCAAACTCGAAATAGGTTGAGTAAGGGTTTCAGCTGATTCCAAACCCCATAACTCAAAAACTCAACTAGTTTAATTTTTTTTTTTAATTTTTAAGATATAGTTTAAAATTTGTACATGTTAAAATATTAAATTTTAATACTACTCGAAGTATTTAATATAAATTCAAGTGTTTAATTTTTAAATATTAATTAAAACATATTTTAAATTTTAAAAAATTTATGAAATAAAATATATTATTTAACAGTAAGTTCTAATATGAAAGTGGTCCAATACTTCAATTTTTTTTCAGATTCCAACAATGACACACATCATTGTTCGAAAATACAAGTTAATGATCATTTTTCATTTTTACAATTGATATAATAACTTAATTAATACTAGTTTAATAAAAAATAAAGATGTAATTCGCATTGCGTGTCAGGGTGCAGTGGTGCGGAATCCACTCAACATTTATTCATCTCTTGTAGCTTCTTCGGTTCTCTATGAGTGTCAGTGCGATCGTGGCTTGGTTTCTCGTCGGTGGATCCAGAAAATCTATCTGGCCATTTTTATCAGTTTACTCACTTATTAGGAGGATCTCGATCTCGACGCTCTTTCTTGCAGCTTGTGTGGCTCTTGTGTGCTTGGATTATTTGGAACGAACGAAATCACAGGTTATTCAGAAATTCATAAAGGTCCTTACCTCAGTTGTTGGATAAGATTAAACTACACTAAATCAGCTTTTTGAAGTCAACGAATGTTAATTTGGTTTCAGACTATCATAATTGGTGGTCGAGCCCGTTCACTTGTTTGGACATTGATTAGCTATGTTTTTCTTGATGTATTTTGTTGTCGATTTGGCGCTTCTGTAAACTTTTATAGTCTTTTTTAACACTTCTTATACTGAAGAGGCTATTTTTGGTTAATATATATCTATTTTTATTTGTTTAAAAAAATTGGCATTGAACTATAATAATATCAATTATGTCACTGTTTAATCATAAATTATTGTCACTTAGAATCAATTTGGTCCGATATCCAAAGGACATATTAGTCTTGATAAAAAAAATTAACTATACAATCCCTTACAAAAATAAATCCCAATAATTTAGTCCTCTGTTATATTTTTTCCTAATCAATTTTTATTTTATTTTAAACCGTGATTGGATTATGTGACAAACCACGTATCATATTATGGATGGTCAAAAATGTGGATGGTCTAAGTACCGTCATTAGTAATGATTAATCTCCGTCGGAGAATTTGTGGGACACAGAAAGTGAGTTTTCTCCTTCCAATCGAATTCTTTTTTAACAAGCAAAAATGAATTATATTAAAAATAACAACTAGTTCTGCTCAGCATAAGGTGTGCCAAACTCACTAGCAAATGTCTACAACAGTCAAATCATCGGTTAACCAATGTCCAAACAAATAAAAGGGCTCGACCATCACCACATATGGGAATTTAAACCAATATTCATATTACAAGCTTTCATTCACTAAAGAGAATGAACTTTAACTTTTTCTAGCATTTGGAGGACCGTCGATTTATTGGCTTTGAAAATTTTGTTATTCCGCTCATGCCACACCATCCAAATGCTACATAACATAACTAAAGTAACTGCAAGAAAGAACGTCGAACTCGAGAGCCCCCTGCAGAATAAGAAAACTGCACAAAATGGTCCTGAATTGATAACGGATCAGCCGAAGAACAATCAACCCAAGACCGAATCAAGCCCCACAAAGGAGCAAAAATAAGGCAGGAAATAATCGTCAGGTCAGCCCCAAGACCTATAAATTTTGAATATTTTATAGCATCCATCAAGTTTACAACCTAGATCATAATTGTCGGGTCGGTCCGTTTAAGTTGCTATTTTTGCGGGTTACGTAGAGATTTTAAACTCACCATTAATAGTTCTCCGTCTCCTCCGCGGGGTGATGACGTACAGGGCGGGGCGGATCGACCAATCACACTTTTTTTTTAATGAGATGAAAGTGTTATTATTTTTCTAATTAATTTGAGAGTGTAATTTTGTCCAATTTTATTCCAATTTAGTGCTCCACAAGATATAAAAGTGCCAATTAGTTTTGTAGACTTTAATAAACTTGTCCTTTTAATATTAAAAATTTATTTGTGTTTAATCTATACATATTCCAAAAATAATTATGACCAAAAAATATTTAAAGCTTTTTTAACTTTTTATTTTTTTTTCAACTTTTTTTTTGGTACAAAAAAAATATACAATTCGTTAGTTAGGGTTTTCTTCCTTTCAGCATTCTATACTATTCATTCATTCATTCATTACCTTGTGAACTCTCTACTCTTCATTCAAACCTCTCTGAACGGCACTCAAATATGTTGCATGTATTCCTCCCTCATGAACTTATTACAGAAGTTTTATCATTCCTTCCAGTAAGATCTCTAATGCGACTTAAGTGCGTATGTAAATCATGGAAAACCCTAATCTCCAATCCCACATTCGTCAAACTACACCTTAAACGATCCGCAAGAAACAAGCACCTATTGGTTCGTACAACGGATTCTATCCTATTGGTTCGTACAACGGATTCTCGAACATTAATAATGCAGGAGGATACTCACTTTATTTATGGAACCCAGCAACCAGGTCATTATCTAACAAAATAGAATTTGTTCATTGTGATCATTGGCCTCATTGGTGGAACTACGGGTTTGGTTATGATAATTCAACCGGTACTTATAAGATTGTGTCTATTGAGTAAGGAGGTGAGAGTTTTAAGTATTGGTGATAATGTTTGGAGAAATATTCAAAGTTTTCCCGACACCCATTTGATTATCAGTAATAGGGGTGTGTATGCAAATGGCAGTCTTAACTGGTTGACCATTCCAAAGAGGTCCGAATATGAAAATTGGAAAAATGTTTCCATTTGCCAATATGTGATCATCTCGCTTGATTTAAGTACGGAGACACATTGTCCGTTGCTTCCCCCTTGGGGTTTTGATAAAGTGCCACTCGTTTGGCCGCAGCTTGTTGTGTTGATGGACTCCCTTTGTTTTTCTCATGATTTTAATGGAACAGATTTAATTATATGGCAGATGAAGAAATTTGGAGTTCAAGAGTCGTGGATTCAAATCCTCAAAATTAGTTATCAAAGTCTTCCAATTGTTTATAATGTCCATTCTTTATCGATCTTGTTCCCATTATATTTTTCTGAGAATGGCGATACATTAATATTGGCATGGAATACAGCTGATCAAGCAATTCTCTATAATTTGAGAGATTATACCGTAGAAAAAACTCGAATTACCAATAAAGTTATGTTGTCTCTTTCCATAGTTTATGTTGAAAGCTTGGTTCCAACTTGTTGAAAGTAAGTTTCTTTTCCATGATTTATAATTTATGCCAACTTTGTCGATCTTCAAGGGAAAACAATTATAGTTTGAGAATCATGTTGTTTTGGTCGCATTTTGAAAAACGGCGGAAAGTATTGATAAGATGAATATGGCTTCACCAACCAATTATGAATCAAGTTTTGCCTTACAAAAGTTGAAGTTACCAGCACTGCGCATAAACTTGGAGAAGTTTGCATACAGTTTTTTGTTTCCACTAAAGTCTAGTTTTGGTGTTATATATACTATTTATTCTATTATATTATTATAAGGTTTGTTGTTTTTAACTTTTGTTTTGATAAATTTAATAATTCTTAGTTATATCTAATAGTTCACATCTCTGTCCAATGATGTTTAGCCCTTGACCAATGATTTTTTAATGTGAATCTAGGCTAAAAAAACAGGATTTGATTAGATTCAAAACAATTCTTGATTTGAATCATTCACTTAAAAAACAAAATCTTGGTTTCTATGCATTTGTTTTGAGTAAGATAAAGATTGATTCAAATCAAACTGAAGAGCATATGATCCTGATGTAGATTGATAATCTAGAGAGTTGGACACGTCTCTGATTCGAATCAAATTGAAAGCGAAACAGGTTTTAGTGTAAAATGGATCAATTGATTCGTGCAAGAGTCAAAGACATTTTTTATTCAAATCAAACTTAAGGAAACCAGATTTTAGTGAAAAATGGATCATTTTATCCTATAATCATTCCCAGTCTGAAAAGTTTGTATGAAAAATTGGTCATTTGAATAATTAGGGACGGACGACTTAGTGACGAATAAATTAACAACAATTGATATGTTTCGTCTCTAATTTGTTTATAGACAAAAGCTTTGTATTTTAGCCACAAATTTCGCCCGTCTCTAATTTCAATGTTATTTGTAGACAGTGTGCCTCAAACTGATCAGTGCAGCATCTAAGTTGAAGTCTTACAAACTTAGGTCTAGTTCATATATTCCCTTTGTAGGTATCCCTGCAAGTTGTGACACAATGTTTCTTGTTTGCTTTGTGTGTATATTATTATGTTATGAGAATGAGTCTATTGTGCAAAATGTGACTGTACTTTACTAAGTTTGAATGTGTTTAATTATGTTTGAAAGTGATGTAAAACTTGTCTAGTTGGAAAATGTGACTACACAAGTTTTACATCTCTCCTTCCCTCTCTTAATTTTCTATATCTCTCTATAAGTTTAATGTTTGAAAATGATGTGTGTTCTAATTATAAAAAAAAATAAAGAGATAAGAAATAGAGAAGATTGATACATGAATTTTTTATCTTGGTTCATTCTATGAGACTAGTCTAGTCCTAACAGTTTGTGAGATTATCCAATATGGTATTTAAGATATCCTCCAAATTCTGAACCTTTTCAATCTTTAATTAGGTCACTTGACCTATTAAATTTTTACATAACCTCTTCAGACTACACTCTCTCAATCCTTCTTTATAATCCAAGTAAGATTAGTTGTGTTCTTACGATTAATTGATAATGATTTGTTTGTGATTTTGATGTCACTGATTCTGATCTAGATCTCACAAGATTGCGAGTCTTATCCCCCTCAGCAAACTCACAGTTTACGACTTATCACCTAATCACTACCCGTGCTAATTTCTTGCTAGGAACTCCTAGATATGAGAATCTCTCTCACTCCCCCTCAATCACACAACCGGTTATTACAGCAGTTTATTATCGAATAAAGGAGACAACTCCCATAAAACAAACTAACTTCATACTTAAAAGTTTAAGAGTAATTTGCAAAATACAACTCAACTAAATGGTCCTACTCGTGTATCAGATTCAAGAGAGGCTCACAATAAACAATTGAAAGACTAAAACCTAAGGCTCTATTCTCAATATTTGTTTCAATGGTGATTTAGGTCTTTTGTCTTTCTTTATATAGGACGAGCTTCATGGGCTTGGATTTCAACAAGCTACAGCTGGCCATTGTAAATCTCTTTGAGATAAATTTGAACTTCATCAAAATATATTTGTTTCATATCTTTTGTTGACAGTTGGCCATCGCAAAATATATTTGTATTTTCATAAAAGTAACTCGTATCTTGGCGCGCAAGCAAGCGTGAGTTTATTCTTCAAACAAATCTTTGAAAAGATATTACGCGTAAATATAACAAGAAAATGCGCGTGTTCAGGAATCAGGATGTCCTGATGTTACCACATCTGACTCAACATTATAAACATAGACTTATTTTACCAAAATGAAACCAACACCCGAATCTAAACAACATTATTCTATTAAAAACTTATTAAAATTCTGTTTGGATAAGCTAGGTCGGTACCTTACATGGACCAAAAGAGATATTAACCCAAATAAAAACGTATATAATCCTTAGAGATTACATTAGCAACCACCACTTACTTCAAACCCGGTGGTGCCTCTTTTGCTAAACAGTTTTTCCCAAATTACATAACTACTACGTGCTAGGGTTTTCTTTCAGCATTCTACTATTTTATTCTATTGTATTGTTCCACATTCGTCAAACTACACCTTAAACGATCCGCAAGAATCAAACACCTAGCAATATTCTCAAAAGCATACAAACATAGCAGTAAATTCAGTGTCTCTCTACTTCGTTTACTTGAGGACGCATCTGTCACCATCGCCGACAATCCTTACTTCCAGTTGAACCATGGATACATCTATCCTGTTGATTGCTACAATGGATTGTTCTGCTTACTCGGTTATTTTTATAAAGTTGATTATGAAGAGATCTCGTTTTATTTATGGAACCCAGCAACCAGGACATTATCTAACAAAATAGAGTTCCTTCGCGGGCCATACTCTTTTGATAATGTTGTTCTAAGTAAGTGGAAGTTCGCGTTTGGTTATGATAATTCAGCCGAGACTTATAAGATTGTGGCTTTTTGTCTACGGAGTAATGAGGTGAGAGTTTTTGGTTTTGGTGATAATATTTGGAAAAATATTCAAAGTTTTCCCGTGGTTCCTTTTGACCATGAGCCTTCAGCTGATGATTATTATATGGATTTTTTTGAACGGTCTTATCATTATAAGAATATTACATGTACCAATCCTGGTGTGTATTTGAGTGACAATATTAATTGGTTGGCCATTCGAAAGGAGACCCCATATGGAGATGAATATAACCATGATTCAAAATTTATTACTATTGATCAATTTGTGATCATCTCGCTTCATTTGAGTACAGAGACATACCGTCAATTGCTGCCCCCTCGGGGTTTTGATAAAGTGCCACTTGTTAAAACATGTCTTTCTGTGTTGTTGGACTCCCTTTGTTTTTGTCATGATTTTAATGGAACTAATTTTATCATATGGCAGATGAAGGAATTTGGAGTTCAAGAGTCGTGGATTATGTTCCTCAAAATTAGTTATCACAGTCTTCCATTTGGTTCTCCACTAGTATTGTTCCCATTATGTCTTTCTGAGAATGGCGATGCATTGATATTGGGATGCAATAGTGGTAAATCACAAGCAATACTCTATAGTTTGAGAGATAATATAGTAACAAAAATTGGGACTAATACCAATCCAGAAAGGTGGTTTCATTATAAGAATTATGTCGAAAGTTTGGTTTCAATTTGTTGAAAGTAAGTTTCTTTTCGATTATTTACTTGTTAGAATTTATTAATAAGTTGATTCATTATATTGTTTTAAAATTCTTGTCAATCCATATTGTTTTAGAATTATCCTTGATTGAGACTGCAGCACCATTGTTGTTGTGTTACTTGATAGCTTGGATTTTTTTTTACATATTATAGCTTTTGTTTATCTTCTTTAGAACATGGTTTGATATTGAGAAAATTTCAAATCTCTATTATATACATTTGAAGATTCCCACGGAGCTCTTTCGTGCATTCTCAATAGAAATTGCTTATGTGTCATTCAATTAGAGCTTCTCTAATATTATACTTATGCGGAGTTTCTAGCTTAAGGTCTACTGTTCGAATCCCACGACGACAATAATTGAATTTTTTGTTTCTATCCCAATTAGAGCATCTCAAATATATATTTTTTTTAGAAACTCTTTCAAATATATTTTTTTTTTGAAAACCCTCAATTTTTTTTTTGTGAAAACTCTCAAATATATATATATTTTTGTAGAAACTCTTTTTTTTTATTATTTTAGAAACTCTCACAAATATTATATTTTTTAAGAAACTCTCAAATATTATATATCTCTATTCTCTATCTCTATTATATATATTACGAGATTCCCACAGAGCATTTTCGTGCATTCTCAATGAAATTTGCTTAGGTATCATTCAATTAGAGATTCTCTAATATTAAATCTTTTTCTTTTAGAAAGTTTCTCTAATATGTTTTTTTTCAGTAGTATATTTTTAGTTTATTTTTTAAGCAATATATTTTTGTTTTTTGTAGATACCAATCTTAAACTTTCATTGTTCGTTATAATTCTAAGATTTCTATGAAATAAAATAATATTACTAAAATTCCATATCTTTTAGAAAAACTAGGCTTTAGTTCATATATATTGATTGGTTCCATCAAAATTACAACCAAATTACGATGCACCAATAATTCATATAATGTATATCGGTTGACCAATGGACCTATTTTGTTCCATCATGGTTACAACTATAGTTTCATATATATCAATTAATAAAGTTTTGCATTATGCATATAAATCTTCCGTAAAAAAAAATTATGCATATAAATCTATTAAACGAAGCTCATCTTAGACTTTAATTCATATCTATCAGTTCAACCAAATTATAATCTACCTATCTACCTATATATACAAAACACATTCACGTGCAGCCTCATTGCACATCACATAAAAAACAAAGAAAAAAGATTTCTATGATCTCTATCTCTATAATATATATTACATAATATATATTATAAGATTTTCACGGAGTTTTTTCGTGCATTTTCAACAGAAATTGTTTAGATGATATTCGATTAGATTTTCTCTAATTTGTTTTTGTGCTTATATTTATTTGTTCTTTTTAATTTTTATAGGATGAATATCACGGTGGATGTGTAGTTACACCAAACGGCAAATAATTTTGTTGGCTATAAGGTGAATGTTAATAGAACATGTTTTGTATTTTTATTTGTGTTTTTTTACTCAATTATTTGTGATTGTTTAAGTTATTGTTGAAAAATTTTATATTGTTAAAAATCTGACAACATTCATAATAAGTTTATGTTTCTTTAAGTTTTTTTTCGATACATATTAATATTATTATGCTCGTGAATCTTCTCATTCATTATCCTATATTTGGGTTTATTTTAATATATTATTTCTTTTGATCGTAAAACTTTTGTTCTGATATATAGTAGACTAATTATGTGATTAGTAATTATTCTCTTTTTATGTTAATCCAGATGGTGGTCAAGATAGGTATTGACTACGTCTTGCAAAAAACGGACGGTTGGATAAAATTGGGAGTTTATATTTCTACTCATATATTAATATGCGGAACTATTTATTTGTAATTTCTATAGGAACCTATAATTTTACTCATAATACAGATTTTTTTGTAATTTTATATCGGAGCCTGTATTTATACTCATATATTAATACGATGGCCTATTATTGGTTAATTTTTAGAGAGACCAAGATCTCTATTCAATAGTCTATTTTTATATAATTTATACTATAACCTATATATATATATATATATATATATTAGCATGTCGGCCTATTTTTATTTTTAAAATTTCAACGGGGACCCATAATTCTACTTATATATTAATATGGAGAACTATTTTTTTTATAATTTATAAGGAAACGTATATTTCTACTCATACGTAATACTTGAGCCTATTTGTTTCTAAACATACATAATTCATATAATTTATATGGTTTTTTTTTTTGTAACTTATACTTGAGCCTATTGCAATACTCATATTAATACGAGACCTATTTATTTTTTAAACTTCTACGAGGATCTATATTTCTACTTTTATATTAATACATGTTCTTTTTAGTAATTTCAATATTTTGATATGTGCAGGGAACAATATTTTAATACTCTCAATTATTTAGTTTTAATATGCGGGCCTATTGTTGAAGTACAAAAGTTATAGATTTATCGTCTCCACAGGGACTGATGCGATATCGATACCGTTCAACAATTAATATCGTGTTAAGTATTGAAAAAGATGTTTGTTCATAAAAACTTGTGAAAATAAAGTTGTAAGTGCAATAAAAGGAATTGTTATCAGAGAGAAAAGTTTGCTGGGATTAGATTTCACCAACCCAATCGCATGTATCATTCGAATCAGTTATACATGTTTTAGCTATCAATCAATTCTATCACATATCACTCACGTACGTGTCCGTTTCCAGAGCACTACGAGAATCCCGCTATATTCATTAACCCTCGATGTCTCGAGTGATTGATCAATATACCGGCTATATCATATTGCTCAAACTCCGATGTCTCGGACAATTTAATCAACACAATAGTTTTAAAACTTGATATTTTGAGTGAATATTAAATCTAAATCTATGTCTAGAGTTTAGAGTTTAATAGATGATTGTTCTAGGTCTCGGATTCAAAAAGCATACGTCTATACCATTTCAAAACCTAGAATTAAAACATACAATTCAAGAACAACATCCAAATTGATAAATAAACTAAAACCATATATAATACCATGATCAAATTAGATACATACTCATAGGTTAATTACACCTAATCCCAACAAAGAGAGATTAGCTACTCATTTTCATGATAGCTTTACAAAGATTAAGGATAAAAGAGATGAACAAACTTATCAATGATGATTTCTCAACTATTGTAGTGAATCCACCTTCAAATCCCCTTGAATCTGGCTCCTAGGGTTTCCCTCTGCTTCTGATTCTCTATTACAAGTTATATCCCAAGAAAAATGACAGCAAACTCTATTTATAGTGCTTCTGAAAATTAGAACTCGCTGAGCGAGCTCCAGCTCGCCATGGCGAGTTGACATTTCTTCACCAGAGGGTTACTTCCACGTCATTAATGAGTTTTAGGCCGTCTTCACTCGCTCTGGCGAGTTGTTACTCGCCCTGGCGAGTTTCTGCTCGCTCTGGCGAGTGCATCAGTTATCCAATTTGATGCTCTCTGCCTCTACTCGCCCTGCACTCGCTCTGAGCTCGCCCTGACGAGTTAACTTCAATTTTTCTTCAAATTTCTGCACAAATGTTGAGATTTAGGGAAACTTAATTGAAAGAAATGACTTAAACAAATATGTACATTTAAGTGAGGAAAAACTAAAGAATATCTTACAAAATAGTTAATAAGTGCTTAAAATATATATGTAATTTTAGCTACTTTTTGGCACTTATCACCTATATACTAATATTAATACGAGGGCCTATATTTATTTCTTTTTTGTTAAATATGTTTAACTAATAAATTATATAAATTCAACAAAATAGAACCAAGTTAAAAATATTCAAACAATAAAGTCCTTCAACCCGATTTGAATTCTAAAAGTTTGCACAATTGAAATAAAAGATCAATTTATTACTTAAAATTGATGGAGTATATGATAGGCATCACAGAAAATTCATAATTCATAATTTAAATACATCGTTACATGTTGTTCATTGAAAATTTCTATAAAACGAGATAATAACCGGTTTTTTACACATATTTATTAAAAAAATTGTATTCTTACATAAATACGATAAATATTATAAATATTGGCAGAATAGAATCTATATTAATTTCATCATAGAATTTTGAACCAAATTAATTTATATCAAATTACTCAAATAATATTTAAAACAAAATACATAAATAATATTAAAAAAGAAAATTATCCCGTGAGAATGCCACATGTGTTCTTTTGTTGATGGGACTCTTATAAATTCATGTAACAGAGATGGGAGAGATAGAAATACGCAGAGAGTGAGAGAGAGAGATAATCTATCAGTGGGGTAGAATGAGAAACGAGAAGATTTTCCCACCTCACTATTAAAAATACACCTTGACTAATTAAAATTTAAATTTCAATTGCGGAAATTATCGATATTTTGTGTCTACCACACTTTTATTAGAATTACCTTCGGCTGATTAAATCTATGGGTAACCTAAGATAAATGAATATAAGTTTAATATTTTATAATCTATAGAATTTTTTTACGGAGTATAATTCTAATTTTAAACTTTTCCATAAACTTTTCAAACCGTTTTAGGGATGTTAATTTCTCATTGTGAGTGGAGATCCGCACATGGATTTTTTCATTTTACGCTCATGCATGAATATTACTTTTACTTCTTTGTGGTATAATGAGAAAATAAAAATTAGAATAGGAGCGATGTCAATGTATGTAAATATTCATTTCAAATATAGTATAAAACTTACAATTATTTTTTATTGATAGAGTCCCTACAGGGTACTGGAAATGGAGACGGGAGAGAGAGTGGGAGAGAGAGAATCTTTCGGCACGTATTGTTTATATAATCTATGATGATAAACCTAATGTATATTTTCCATAAACAGACGGTTGGGGATGAACTAGCGGAAAACCATCTTTGAGGAGATTTATTGCAATCAAATAATCATGATATATTTTAACTTTATCGGAAATCACGCTCCCAAAAAAACTTAATGCCATGAAAAATCAAAGTATTTTTCATTTGAGAATAGAAACAAGAGTTAAAAACTTGATGTGTCTCAATAACTTATCAAACGATTTTAGATTTTTGTTAAACTCAACATAGATGATCTATATAATATAAACTTTCAATCCAACGGTGGATTTTGTAAAATTTGTATTTGTTAAAACGTTATTGAGCAGTGTAACATTATTTAAATGTTACACCGGTGTAGTTTGATCCCTATATAATATAGTTTATAATTATTTTATATTTATAGGATCCCTATATAGTCATAGGGATGAAGACGAGAGAAGTAATCTCTTAATAATGTAGAACAAAAAGCGACTAAAATCATGCAAAAATCATCTCAATTTCATCATAGAAGTTTGAATCAAACCAGTAAAATAATATTTCAAAATAAACATATAAATAATATTAAAAGAAAATAATCCCGTGCATGGCACGGGTTAACATACTAGTAAGTAAGGATTCTTTATAAGTGTAGACTTTCAATCATCTCCCAGAGGATGACTACACTTTGCTTCCAAAAAATCAGTAGCGCGCACATATAGAATATTTGTCGGTTAGGAAATGTTCTTCTACACCTTGTGATTTCTTTGCTGCCATATACTCCAAAGAACAGGGCAGCCTGGTCATCGTTTAAAGTCAGCAGAACAGGAAAAGTTGTTGCTAGAAAATTATGTTGTCTGTGTATATGGCCATGTACCAAGTTCCACCAACCAAAGTTGTTCCAAATATGTCTAGCATTGTTACAGAGAAAGAACAAATGCATGGTGTCCTCATCACATCACCATTATCACAAAGAGGACATTTACAAGAACAATTAACTCTTTTTTCATTAAGTCATAGTCATGTTGTAATACAATTACGACACATACTTTGTGTTCGGTAGTAACAGGTCTGAGACACACAAATTTAGAAGGTCTTGATCTGCTGCATTACCAGGCTGCCCTAAAATCACTAAAAAAAATTTGGAAATTGCAACAAATGGATAGCAACAGTTTTGTAGAACTGCCGGTAATTTTAAAACAAAATTAAAATAGCAACGGTTTTGGGGAACCGTTGGTAAAATTGAAAATTGCAACAAATGGATAGCAACAGTTTTGTAGAACTGCCGGTAATTTTAAAACAAAATTAAAATAGCAACGGTTTTGGGGAACCGTTGATAAAATTGGAAATTGCAACAAATGGATAGCAACAGTTTTGTAGAACTGCCGGTAAATTTAAAACAAAATTAAAATAGCAACGGTTTTGGGGAACCGCTGGTAAGTGTTTAATGAACCGGCGGTTTAATTTGGTTTACCAGCAGTTTATTTGATAAATAGAAAAAAAAAACCGCGAACCCATCTCTTTTTTTTATTTTTTTAATGGGAAATACTAAGTGGTACGACAAGTTTAACGCAACAAAATTCGTCATGATAGACAAAAGTACTTATGGAATCAATTTTCTTCACTAATTAATTGTGTACTAGTATGTTCGATTCATGAGTGTTACTAATTCATGTTTCAACGCAACTACAAAAAAAATTGGAAATTGCAACAAATGGATAGCAACAATTTTGTAAAACTGCCGGTAATTTTAAAACAATATTAAAATAGCAACGGTTTTGGGAACCGCCGGTAAGGTTTTCATAACCGGCGGTTTAATTTGGTTTACCAGCGGTTTAGTTGATTAATACTTTTTTTTTTCTTTCTAATTTCCTTCTTCATTATAAAACGCGGGTTTCAGCTTTTTCATCCGTTTAAGCTTCTCCTTCACCGCGAACCCTAGCTAACGCCACCGTTCTCCTTCATCACGCCAGCCGTTCTCCTTCAGCCGCCGTTCTCCATCGCGAAACCGGCGTTGTGTTCATCTTCCATAAGGTATGTTCTTCCTGCGTTTTGTGTTCATCTTACTATGAATATCTACTGGCGTTTTGCGTTTTGTTTTATAGCCCTAAAGTTTGGTGAAACAACACAAGATAGCGTTTTGTGTTCTTCCTGCGTTTTGTTCATCTTCTAATTTTGGGGTTTTTATAAATTGATCGTACTGTTCAACTGCATACTAAACAAATAAAAAATTGATCGTAATCAGAAGGAAATTAAGAATTTGAGTAATTGAATTTGACCAAGTAGGTACAGCAACAAATTAGGTTATCAAATTTTAGATTTTGATAGGCAGTTATCAAATTTGAGTAACTGATGGTTTTGAGTAATTCATGTGTTAGCTCCCTTCAAGTTCTCGTTGGAAACAAATAAAAAATACTTGTAACTGAATTTGATCGTAATTGTTCAACTGCGTTTTGTTTTTAAATTGTTTGGAAGTCCTGTCAAAAACTCAAGATGGGTTTTTATAAAGTAACGATTTTGACAACAATTTGGGTAATTGGTTGACTATAGAAGAGATCAACAATTCAAATTTTTCAGACATAACCTTGGCTGTGATTTTGGTATTTTGAGGATGTTTCAATTGTAGTAAATTGTAGGCTTTTATGAAAAGTGGATTTATTCAAATACAATATGGTAGATTTTTGCATTGTTTATAGTAGTTTTGCATTGTTCTGGTACTTTTTCTTGTTAGCAGGTGCTGGTCTTTTGCTGGTTTTTTGGTTTAGGTGTGGCTGGTTTTGCCTTCTGTTTTCATTATAGCAGGGGGGTTATTTGTGGGTGCTTTCTAGCCTTGCTGGTTTTCATTATAGCAGGGGGGTTAATGTTTTGGTGCTTTCTGGTGGGCTCTTGGTTCTTTTATGGTTCTGTTGTGGGGTGTGCTCCTTGTTTTCTTTGTATCTTTGCCTTGTACTACTTGTACTTGCTTTGATCTTTAATAAAGTTTTTCCGTTTCAAAAAAAATAAAAGTTATTGCGGGATGTTTGGTCTATTTAACCACATTTTTACATATCTGTTTGTGATTATTAAATCCCATGATTGGACTTATTCCTGGCTGCAGTATTGAAGAGGAAGAAGCTCAACAGAATTTGGTGGTCAAAGTAGCTTCTGCAGCTTTTTCCTTTTCTATCACAATCAATCTTAGACTCCAGGTTTAAAGGTCATCAATGGTCATAATTTTTATGCTTTTTTAATTGGATATTGTGTTTATAAAAACTAATGTTTATCGTACGTTCTTATTTCAGGACATCACAGACATTATTAAGCATATAACTGCTAGCGAATGGATTGAATGGGACTCAATGAGAATGATGGTCCTAAGGTTAAATGAGGTGGCTGCTGCTTGGTTAGCAAACAGAAAAAGGTTAAATAAGGTACTGCAATCCCATTTTTTATTTAAATTGTCTATGTAGCATAATCTTGTGGAAACGTCACACATTTGCTTCTTATATAAGACATTTTCATATGTTTTGTAAAAAAGAAGACATCTCCATTAGCAGTTCACAAACTCTAAGAGAATTGGACTTAAGTTGATGTATGCCATGCAATATAGATAGTAGGGGGGATGAATCGCCTCCCATGAAAATTTCACTGGATTCTTTTTCCAATTTAGATCTCACCCTCTAAGGAATACTAGTATATGATGAGAGAAATATAACTATTGAAATGAAGAAAATGGTGTTCCAATTTTTTTGAATAAAAACTGTAGGCTAGTACGCATATGATTTTAAGGATTGATCTTCATACAATGTGAATGATGATATTTTTCCACATGGCACAAGTCATACAATGTGAATGATGATATTTTTTGTTTTGTTTTTTAGTTGTTGTCGTGAATCTCGATGACTTCTTATCCCTGTCCATCTTGGATTTGCTTTTTGACTATGTTGTTGTATAAAAAGCTTTTGATGATCTTTGCTCTCTTTTGGAATGGTTGAGATGTTATGTATTCTATTTTTTTTGTTAAAATCCTTTTTAGTCAATTTGGATTGTTTGGATTAGCTTCTAGCTCAATAGAGCTTCTCAATAAAATAAATTTATGGTTATTCACTTTCAAAAAGGTCTTTATATGTTCTTTATGGAAAAGTTAAATGAAAGAATTTCTGAAAGAATTGAGATGCTTAAGCTAATTTCAAACACAAGAATCTATTGTTTAATAAACTCACAAGTAATGTAAAATTCTTCTAGTATTTCTTTTTGATTAGTATTGTTCAATTGAATTATGTATGTATAGAGTTGTCTGCTATTAATTAATAACACTAAGTTGCTGAATTTGATGCAATGAAGGAACAATTTGCTCTTATTATGGCTAATATGCAAAACCATGTAAGACAATATTTGTGTGCCTTACATATATATAATGTGAAGATAATGACATTGACTTGTTGCTATTGTTATATTATAGTTTTTTTAATAAGTTTTTTTTTAAAATTTATTTCATGTTCAAAGTCACATGATATTAATTTGAAGTGTGTTTTTTATGAATGATATATATAAATATGTTGCTACTACAATACTTTTGTTTTTAACTATACTTTAAATTTTGTTTTCAGGGGTCTAACATAGGATCACCGTTTGAAGTACGACGCTCTTCTGAGTCTAGTCATAATGTTGAGGGTGATCAAGCAACTCCAGACGATTAAACTTAGATATATAATTTTTGTTTAGGCGTGTTGAACTTTTGATGTCACGCTTTTCTATTTGTTTTAATTTTGATGTACTAGGCGCATGTGTTGTGACCTTCGTTTTTATTTTTTGTTATGTACTATTTAGGTTGCATGTGTCAATGCAAACTTTGGACGTATTGCGCATGTATTGTGACCTTTAGTTCCATGTGTCGTTGCGAACACCTTATTTTTGAATCAAATGGATAATATTTTGTTTATGAATTTGTCTATATTGCATGAATTATTATAGTAGTTCAATATTTAAAAATACTACGTTTGAATATTAATCGATGAATAAAAAAACAGGGTAAAAAATTGTCCTACAAAAATGGACCTCAAAGAAACCAGAAAATAAATAAAAAAAAAAGTATATTATACAGCGGCGGTTTCCAACCGCTGCTAAAACTGAAAAACAAAAAAATTTAAAAAAAAATAGCGGCGGTTTCAAACCGTTGCTAAAACTTAAATACTAAAAAATTAAAAAAAATAGCGGCGGTTTCAAACCGTTGCTAAAAGTTAAATACTAAAAAATTATAAAAAAATATAGCGGCGGTTTCAAACCGCCGCAAAACTGGCTGAAAATTTTGTTTTTCCGTTTCATGTATTGCAACGGTTTCAAACCGCCGCAACACATATTGTGGCCGTTTGTGTAACGGTTTTCCAAACCGCCGCTATTTGAGCTACCAACGCTCAAATCTGCAACGGTTTGGCAACCGCCGGTAAAGATGCTGCAACAGTTAAAAACCGTTGCTAAACACCTTTTTTCTTGTAGTGAATTGACCATTTAGAATCCAGTTATGTCCCCAAACTGAGAGATAGTATTTCCATATTTGATGCTCCATCTATACCCCTCATGGATGGGAAATTTAGCACCCCAAATGCTTCACCAAACATAACTTGGGTTGTGGCTAATGCTTGAACAAAATAAAAATCAGTTTTAGGCAAATATTTAGACCTTTGAGTATAAGAGCTTCATGCCTGTTTACAAAGCATGGCTTAATTAAATGTTTCAAAAAACCACCTGCACTTTCGTGCATAGCTATCCGCTTCCAAGAGAGCCAATGGATACCCTTTGACTAGTTATTATTATGACCCAACCAAAAGGAGTTCATCAATTTTTTCAATTTCATCAGAGAAAGATGACAAAATCAGAAAATTACTCATTATGACGGATGAAATAGCTTGAAGAATTGACTTTATCATGATTTCTCGACCTGCGTGCTTGGGACAAACATTTGTTGCTCCAAGAATTTATTTACTTTCAAATTCCATCTTTAATAAATCTGAAGGTTGAATTTCTGCTTCGACCCACCATAGAAGGTAAGCCTAGATATTTACCTATTCCAAGGGACATAACGCCTAATTAGTGATAGAATTTTGTAAAATTTGAGGTACCTTCTTGCTACTGAAAATCTCAGATTCTTGCAAGTTAACCGATTGGCCATATGCAACTTCATACGTTGCCAGAATATTCTTCATAACCGTAGTTTCATTTCCAGATGAACAGAAGAACAAAAATAGTCGTATGCGAATATGAGATGTGAGATAATTGGGGTGTTCCTATAGATTTTGACCCCATGAATATCACCTTTGTCTTTCGCTTCTAATAAGTGTTGTTAACCTTCTGCACAAAGAATAAATAAATACGAAGAAAGTGGGTCTCCTTGCCGCATGCCTCTCCCAAGTACAATAGGTCCAACCATACTACCATTAAATATGCTAAAACAGCATCAATACAAGAGATGATGATAGCTAAATACTCGAAAACGATACATATAAAATTTTCAACGTACAACGTAGCATTAACAAACCAAAATCTAAATTGTAACAACCCGACTAAATTCTTCCACATATGACTAACAATAAAAAATAATTTGAGATCCACGATCTTTGTTGGCATCCAACTTCGGAAAAAAGATACTTTCATGTGTTCGCACAAAAAAAATCGATTATATGCGGCCTCTGAGATGACTGATTCTACCACGTACTGACAAGAAATTTGCGAGGTTGAGAGAAAATTGACCGTAGTGATAACCACCATAAGCCCCTTACTCAAACAATATTATCTATGCCTCTGAATTTCATTGATAGAACATGTAACGAGTAAAAACCGATCTGCCACTCTAATCAAACAAAACATCGCACTAAGACGAGACAACCAAAAAACGTCGCACAAGACGACGAACAAAACCTAACGATGCCGCACTTAGGCGACAAAAATAGAAAAATAATAACTCAATGATGTGAATAACACTTATTTAGATAGATGACGAGAAGAAATAATAAAGAGAGGAGATTCCGAACAAAAATATTACCTAAAATAACCCTTCTCCGATAAATGAATATGATAAAGAAATGTTAAAAACAAAAGATTAATGGAAAAAATAAAATAAAATTGTCTATTTCTATTTCTCTACAAATCAATTAAGAGAAAAAAGAATATACAACCGTTAATCAATTATAACCATATTTTTCGCCACATCGCTCCATTTTTTTTTGTGGATATAATATGGAATGTTAATACATTTTTATTGGTTGTTAGTGTAACGTTAATTTACGGCGACAATCCATGTAACAAAAATATTGGGCTTTTAATCCCATGCCCAATTCATTTTCTCTTAAATTGAGGCCAAACCCTTCTCCATGAAAGATTCTCTTCCCACCCCCCACAACTCTTTTTCACCCCCCGATTTTCCAATTTTGCCCTTGATTCAAAAGTTCGGAACGCGTTTTCCGAAGTTTTCTTAGTGTAAATTCAGCAAAAATTTCGGAAAACACATTCCGAAGTTCATTTTCAAGGCAAAAAAAAGTTCGGAAAACGCGTTCCGAACTTTTTAACCAAGGGCAAAATCGGAATATTGGGGGGTGAAAAAGAGTTGTGGGGGGTGGGAAGAGAATCTTTCCTTCTCCATGCCAAAATTGACAAACGTCCATTTGAAGTTTGAACAACAAATTGAAACCCTAAAGAGGATAATACGACAAAACTCAAATACTCCCAAAACCAAATTGCCGCCGCCGCTCAACTGACAAGAAAGCGCAGAGTCGTTAGAAAGTCCAGTTTTCTTTCCCCTGTCCTGTACGGAGCGCGATGATGCGTTTCCAGTGCTATTTCCGGTAAGATCGTCGTCCTTGCCATAGGTAACACTCACCATCTAACTATTTGGGTCGCAGCACTTCAGATCTACACTTCCTGGTACCGTTCATCTCCTTTTGAATTCATATCCTTCTGATTTTGGGTTTCAACCATATAAATAGATGGTTGAGATTGCTGCTACCACATCTCTCTTTTTTTCTTCTTCTTCTTCTTGTCTCTCCATGAGAGATCTCCATGTGATGGGAGATAGATACTAATGTTTCTATTATTAGATTATTCATACTAAAAGTTAATCTATTTGGTTTGATTTGGTGGTATTGGCTTGAGACCTGAGAGTGTATTCATGGTCTTAGATTCGATTTTCTCGGTGCCAATTTTGGAGGGCTAATTTAGCTTCTTCAACAAAAATCGTGTTTTAGGCAAAATTAACTTAAAAGTTAACAAAAATGACAGATTTATTTTGATATAAGAGATTAACTTGAAAATTTTGAAATTTTTTAGACGTAAGTGATCAAATTGAAACCTAAAATAATCGCAAGGTTCAAATATGATATTAATTCTATATTTTTCTCTCTATTCTTAAGAAGAAAGGTTGGGTACACTTTTTGTTTGTTTTTCACTTTCATTCTTGGTGCTTAGGAAGGGTATTTAACTCCACTTTTATCTATTTCTTATTGAATTGTCTTATCAAACATTACATTAAATCTCAACAATTCCTCACATTTTTCTCTCTTTTTACTTAATTTAGGAATGTAAATGGAGCAGAGCGGTTATGGAGAGTATTTTTCTCACTCCATGTCTCGCTATTTATACTGTCTCCCATCATCCTTCTCATTACAAAATACTCCCTTCAATCTTTTTTATGAGTGACATTTTACCTTGTTAGATTCATAGAATACTTAATGTATCTGGTTTATAATAGTATCTCTTATAAAAAATTGAAGGAAGTAATATTAAGAAATTATTGTAAACATTATGTGAAAAATTGGGGACATGCTCCATACTGGATGGGGCGTATGATCCCCATCCCTATCCCCGCATTACTCTCGGACTTTCTACCCTATCCTTATCTCCATAGGAAAAATTTCTCATTTTTAGGTAAATAGGACAATTTCTATAGAGATCCACATTTACATATACAAATTGACATTGCTACACTAATCGCTTTTTCAAACTTTTTCTCACATCCAACCACGCTTTTATTCCTTGTGGTTAACTCTTAAGTGGAACTATGAAGTGACAAATCATGTAGAATTGGTTCAAACTTTAAATACTTTGAATTAATGAGTTTTTAAATTAAATAAGAATATGATAAGTTTTTATGGTATATAACTATAAGATTGCTTTTTCATATGATTGAATGGTGTGAAGTATAGATCTCACAAAAGAAGTATAGATCACAAAGCAATGATTGTTGTGATACGTTGTGAAAGTAGTCAAGTCCTCCACCCTTTTTAGCATTGTCAATCATCTTCCATGAGTTTAAATCTATGATGAACTTAATAGAGTGCTTTAGCGTTATAGCTTAGTGGTAGGGATGCCAATTTCATCTGTAAATGGGGATCTCCGCGGAGATTGTCCTGTTTAGAGATCCGAAGTTGGGGAATTTTTCCCCGTGGGGATTAGGATGGAGGAGAAAGTCCCCCGAAAGAGATTTGAGGATGGTATTTCATCCTCCGCCCCACGGATATAAATTTTTATATTTAAGTACTTTATAAAAAATTTTAGTTATATTTTCACATAAAATGTGTATACATTTGTTTATATATGATGTTTATAACTGTCACAAGACTCACAATAATATTTTAATATTTTTATTTGTTTTATAATTAAATTGAATATTTTTTTACAATTAGTTTGATTGAAAATAATAGAAATTTGATACTTTTTTTAAAAGTTGATGGATATCCGTGGGGACGAGGATGGAGGAAGAATACTCTCCGAAGCGAGGAATGGGGACGGGGATGGAGAATATATTAGATGGTGGTGCAAGGAGTGGTAAGGTATCCTCTGGTCAATCCCCGCCCCGTTGACATCCCTACTTAGCGGCAACCCCCCTCTCCGCTAAGCCAGAGAGCTGCGAACTGCTATTTAGAGTAGCGGCCATAGCGGCATCAAATAGCGGCGTGATAGTAGCTTTGTATGTTTTTTTGTCTCCTATTGTCTTTTGGTGGGGGGAAATTGTTGTACACCCTAATTTTGGAAATTATTTCATTAAATTGAGGTATTTTGGTTTACTTCAAACCCCTTTGGTTTTTTAGTCTTCACAATAGCGGTCATCCCACTATCCGCTATACCAGTGTAACATTTTTGGAGGTTGGCGCTATACGCCACTATTTGAGATTAACAACATAGGTTTAAATCTTGAAAGTCGCAATGAGAATGACAGAACAAATAGACGGTAGACTACAATTTTTTTTGGAACATGTAGGTCATCTTGAAATGTTAACTTTAGAGAAAAAACATTTCCCAACAATGGTTGGAAAAAATCTACAATACTCATTTTCTAGGTTTACATTAGGGTCTATATGGAGAAAAAAAACACTTGTCTCTGCCACCATATTATTGGGAGAACCTTAATCAACTATCCATCCATGTTTTGGATTGGCCAAGAATAGCAGTTTTAACGAGATTCACCTTTTTGGGCATGAAGACTATTATTATTCATGATATGAAGTACTATCCTAGTGTGGTTCACGACCCTCATGTCCACCTTGCTTCCAATTTGAAGGTTTGTTGTAGAATCAACAACAGGTCTCACGAGTATGCCACACACTTGTAGTAATCATATAATGGCACTGTCATATGCATCGTCTTTGCAGTTAAATTCATTTTCTTTGTCAATCCTTCATTTCTTGTAAAATTCAAGACAGTAGCCGATGTTGAAGCAAGTTGACTCTCTTCTTGAGTATGTGAAACTTGGGAGCAACATGCTTTGACAAATTATTGGTTGTAAGAATTTGTGGCAACTTTGGGATAAAATCCATGCTTGTTTTCTTACACTTGTGAATGTGATGCTTTGTCATATTTGCTTTGAATATGAAACACGGAGCTTGAAAATTTCTCTGTCTCAAAGTTCTTGCTCAAGTTTTAGTCCACAATTGCTTCAATTCATGCAATTGGTGAATCCATCTCATATACTTGATTTTATTCTTGTAGGATTACCTCAAGAATATGAATGAACGTTCTCTTTTTTCTTTTTTTTTCACCACCAGTTTAATCTGGTTCGGGGGTCAGTTATGACATCAAGTGGTTCCAAGCTCATCCGATCGTAATTGCGGGGAATTGAACCGTGGTCCTCCATACCAAGTTCAGCGCCAATCACCACTGAACCAACTGTCAATTGGTGAATGAACGTTCTCTTTGATTAGTCGAAAGTTTAGATATGTCTTAATAGGAGAAATTGAGACTCTTCTCCTAGGCAACAAATCTCGCATTGAGCGTTTTTTCTAGCCTTCAATCAATTCTAAGATGGTTGTCTTTACATTTCAAAGGATGTGTTATTCAATGGGTACAAGTTTCCCTATTTCAAGATCTTTTCATCCAAACAAACTACCCCACGGAGTCAAAATCTGTTTTTGCTTCCATAATCCATATACACTGTGTTAATTCCCAAACTTACATCACCTACAAACATATCACCTGCTCTTAATGTAGCTCTTCGGCTACATTTTACTTCTCTTAACTCCTATCTCAAATCATTATCCTCTTCTCATTTCACATCTCTGTACACTGCAGCCGATCCTTACTCATCCTCTAATTCCTCTTCCTATTGCACCTCCCAAAAGAATCGCTACCTACAAAAGACCACCACTAACCTGTACACATCTTATGGAAACTTGTGTAAAATTTGGAATTATGCGTCTAAGAATTCATCCAACTTTACCATTAGCTCATGTTGAACTTAGAACAACAAAGAAGGCTATAGCTGTCCTCACTTGGTTAGCTAGCATGCAAACATAGTTTGATATTCTAATGAAAAATAACACTCGTTTCGTGTCAAGGAAAATCCTAATGGCACATTCAATAAATACAAAGAACAGCCATTCCTAAAAAGGTTTCACCACAGGTTTGGTTTAACTTAACCCTACAAAACCGGCTTGTAAGGTGATAATTGCATCTTACTTATAAACACATGTTCAGGCCAACTCATATCCGATGTGAGATTTCTTAACACACCCCTCATGCACAACACTATTGGGCTTGGTGCATGAATATAAATGGTGGGTGGCCCGACGAATCTTGGAGAGGCTTTGATACCATCTTAGAATTGAGGGTTAAGCCTAATTTAACCCTACAAAATTGGCTTCTAAGGTGAGGATTGCCTATTACTTATAAACACATGTCCAAACCAACTCACATCCGATGTGAGCTTCTTAACCTCCTGTCTATATAGATGACAACTACAACAATTTGATGTTAGTAATGTCTTCCGAAGAGATGACAACTACAACAATTTGATGTTAATAATGTCTTCCTTAATGGCACTCTTGAAGAAACTGTCTATATAGTTCAACCTCCTGGGTTTGAATTTGAAGACAATTATTTGATATGCAAACTGAACAAGTCTCCAAGGGCTTCATTTGATAAGCTACTAAGTACTCTTCAGTCATTTGTCTTTTTCTAAACGCAAGTGTGATCCCTCTTTGTTCATCTAATCCAAAAACTCATTCCTCATTTACATGCTACATGCTTGTGCATGTTGATGATATCATTGTCACATGCAATGCCTCAATTCTCATAGTTTGGCTATATCGCAGTTTGACTTTGCAAACCTTGGAACTTATTTGGTCCAATCCTTCCTCATATTATTATAACTAATTGTAACCGACAATTGTTAGTTACCTAGATTCCCTTTAGAGATTCCTTGTAGAGGCATCTTCGCCAAACTTATGTTTGTTACTTCATCAAGTTTCTTATTCAATTAAGCAAGGACATAGAAAACATGATCATTTTCCCGTCTTTTAAAAAAGAAACACTTCCCCAAGTACATTGCCAACTACTTTATTTCCTCCATAAGTCATTTCATCATTTAGATTTTGAGCTGAAAATTTGAGAGAAATTTTGAATATCAGAGTATGTCTTTGACAGCCTTCCAAACTTCTTTTGTGACTTGTAAAATCATAAAGGCCTCACCAGTTGCTGGTTCCATAGAATTAACCAACTAGGCATAATTAGGGAATTTTCATATTTCTATTGCTTAAGGTCTAATTCCCACCATAGTGTCCTCATGCCATAATTTGTACTTTTAGCCAAAATTTGAGATGATTTTGAATATTAAGAGTATATGTCTTGGACAACTTTCCAAACTTCTTATGCATCTGGTAAAAAACATAAAGTCCTTCCCAATTGCTGGTTCCATAGAATTAACTAACTAAGAAATAATTAGGGAATTTTCATATTTCTATTGCTTGAAAGTTATGAATATTCCTTGTAACAATTTATTCCTTGTAACAGTTTAGTTTCCTCTTTGATGGGTTTTTGAATCCCTTTCATCAAGCATATATTATTTATGGCTCGGTTCATTTCCCTTTATTGTGTCTTGTGTTTATGCAGTTATTACTTGTTTTGCTTCAAAATTTGCCATGTCAAATTCCCCGAAGAGTTTGGTTGCTTCTGATAAATGTGAAAGAGTTGGTCCAGATTTCTTTGGCTATTATTCATCTGAAGTAGTAAATCTATTGTCACGAGATGAGGATGATTTGCCTGTCACAACCCAATTATCCAAGCTACCACAAAATAAATGTGGTGTGGGAGGAAATAATTGTTATGGGCCATTGTTTAGTAATGGTGTTGGAGCTGGGCTATCGGACTTTGAGAAGGACAGATTAAAATCATTGCTCAGACAGAGTGCTGTTACTCTTTCATCAGAAGTTGATGAGGTATGTCATGCATCTTGATCCTGTTCGGTTGTTATTAAATGTTGAAACTGTCAGCATGGTAAGTGGTAACTATATTTGACATTACGCAAATCATGCGATATTGATGAAGAAGCTTATAACACATGGCCACCTATCCCCCTCCGAGACTTAGATCCCTATGTCTTGAGCACAAAAAAAATACATGGCATTGATGGAGGATTGAATTTGTGCAATTATTGAATGTCAATATTTGATTTCTAATAAATCAATTATAATGCCTTCTTCATTCAAAATTTATGCCTGTGCTTAGGTGCTTCAATCGGCACACGACATACTTTGCTGTCTTGAGGAGTTAATTTATGGAATTTAGACATGTTGCTGACTGTAAACACAAAATCAGGTGGTTGACCCTGTTTTCACTATGTACCATTTGAAATCCGGGCTAAGAAGTAAAACACATTCCTTGAATCTTGCTAATACGGAATCTGATGATGTACGACAAGTTCCTTATAAAAAGCAAAAGGTGTCTTCACCATCTCATTCAGCTAAGCCAGGCCGTCTTGCAGAAACTAATGATGTCAATCTCCAAAGCAGTAAGAAGGTATACTTTAGATTTGATTTTATATCCTTTGTTTTGATAAAATAAACACAAAATTATGTTGTGCCCGTTCGCTATATAAGTTAGATTGAAATAACCTAGGTCTTGATTTGCTTTTGTTAGAAATCTTGGAGGAATTGTAGAATTCACCAGTCTTGTAGCTTGAATCCTCTAATTACACCCTTGATTTTCCTTTTTCAAGATAAGAAATTCATCTTACCGAATTTGAGTGATTGTTTAACAAATGTTGTTGGCAAAGTAGTTTTTTCTTAAGGCGGCAAAGTAGAAGTTATGCAATGTTTTGGAGATTGAACTGGATTGGAAGATGAACAAAAATGCACTGATTACATCATTATCAACAGTGTTGTCAAAATCGCGAGTCGGATCGCTAACTCGGACGAGTTTGCGTGTTATCCATCCCTGAGCGAGCGAACTCGTAAGGAAAATCGCCGGAAAGGAAGATCGGCGCCGGATCGTCGCGCCGCCTCGCTAAATCGCAGGAACACCGCTCGTTCCGATTCTGGATCTAAGGAAGAAGACACGCACACGCGTGTTTGACCCGGGTCGGGTTTCACGGCCCGTCTAGAAAAACGGCCCAGTTGATAAAAACCCTATTTTCTTTTTATGAAAACATTCAAATGTGGCCCACCAGCTAAACACCTGTTCTTATTTTTTAAGGGTTAATAGGCTTTTACCTCCCTGCAAAGTAGGCGAGTTTTGCGTTACCCCCTGTAATTTTTTTTCTTGAGATTACCCCCTGCAAAATCTATTTTTTTGATTTACCCCCTTTTTGCTGACGTGGCAGGCAAAAGTCAACTGCCACGTCAGCAAAGTTCACTGCCACGTCAGCAAAAAACTTGACTTTTTGCCTGCCACGTCAACAAAAAGGGGTAAATCAAAAAAATAAATTTTGCAGGGGGTAATCTCAAGAAAAAAAAATAAAATTACAGGGGTAACACAAAACTCGCCTACTTTGCAGGGGGTGAAAGCCTATTAACCCTTTTTTTAATTATTCTTACCACGTGTTCTTATTAAATGAATCACAAAGGGATAACTACTCATATTTTTTAATGAAACGCATCGTTTCCTAAGTCCAACCGACCCACCTTTTTCAAAGGCAAAGAGATAAATATTAAATACTCCTATTTCTTTTTTTCTTTTTTTTTAATCAAATCTCTCTTTTTTCTGCTACTGAGGCACGATGAAGGCAGTTGAAGAACACTTCAACACACAAGTTCCATATACCATAGAACGTGAAACAACACTCCCCCCCTCATTCTCACTTGTGGGCAAAATTTTCCCTCCAAGTGAACAATCTTTTCCCTCCATCCCTCTCACTATAAAACTAACTTCTCTCCTCTATTTCACTTACGATCCTACGATTTTGTATTTCGATCCTTCTCCGATCTATGATCCTCTATTTTAGTAGGATCTTACGATTCGTGTTACGATTATCCGAGTTACGAACTATTACCCTCCTCCCGATCCTAATCCGATTTACGTGTTTCACAACATTGATTATCAATAATAGGATGTGAAAGAAATGTAGAGATGGAGTTACCTATGCTTATAGTAATAACTAATAACTTCTAGAAGATACATGAATTTTGGCAAACTAAAACTGAAAACAATGAAGGCAAGATATAGAAAATACAATAAAATGTAGAATAAGTAAACCAAACTAATATCAACACTCTGACATGTGTAAAAAATAATGCCACGAGATATTTAGAAGTATGGTTGTGTTCCTAATCTAAGTTACAAACAATATGCATGAAAATGTGCCTAAAATGGCAACAAAATATTTTAATTCTTCATCCCTCTTTCATAATTTTTAGGTGAGGGGCGATCTTCAGTTCCTATTGGAGAATGATAGTGTGGAGGTTGAAGAGATGGTGAAGAAATATTCTGATGAACTTGATGGAACAGTAATTTTCTTAATCTTCTCCATTCAAAGCTATGATTATCATATTTAATGTGTTTCTTTTTTTTACTTGATATATATGAAATTATGTGTGTATCTCTAATCGGCGTTAATGTTTTGCTTTTAGCTAGGGTATATGGAACAACAACTTGAGATGCTTCTTGATGCAGTGATGTCAAAGTGCAGGTATGTTGTGATACTTTTAAGTGGATATAGGCTATTGACGACGTAATGAATTGTTTTCATTAAAGATATAAGCGTACATTGATAGATAAGTCCGTTTATATGTGGATCAGTGTTAGTTACACAAACTCAAGACCCTGAGATAACTTCCTGATTAAGATTTAAGCTAGAACTAACTGGTAAGTTACAATGGAGTGACTGGCTGTTTTTTGAAATTGAAATTACAAGGATTTGGCTCGCTGATCGATTACTTCCTTCCCCTCCAAGATAAAGTTGCCATATGTATAGCATTTATCTTGGTTGAGATCTTGAAATTTGGCAACTGAGCTTTGTTAGCATATCTGGTAAATGATCCCCAACTGTGGCGGTGGATTGACTGTAAGGTCTAAAGTCTAAACGCGTAGCTCACCCGACACTAAATTCAGTGCTTTTGGTGGTTGTTGTTTGGAGACCCAAACCTAGGCCTAAAAAGATTTTCTAGCCTTTGTTAATCTTTTTTCTCTTTCAAGCTTTTTTTGTCAAAGGCAAAGTGTTTTATGTATATGTTATGTAATAACATGGGATCTTTATTTTGTTTTAACATTCTGAGTTTTTGACATCTGTTTACAGGTCAATGACTCTTGTAGAGAAACAGCAGCTACAGAGATTAATTCAGAAGCTACCTCCGGGAAATCTTGACCGTGTTGTGGAGATAATTTGCCGTAGTAGGCCAGTAAAAGAACAAAGTTGTGACAAAATACTTGTTGATTTGGAAAAAGAGGTAATACCTTAATTAGGTGCTGAACATGATTAGTATTTTTATAATTGTTGACTTATTTGATTTGATACTCCATCCCGTATTATTTTTTTCCACAAAATCTTTGTACTATTCAGTTTACAATATCAACAAAAGTATTTATTTTATTTTTACTACACCCTTATACCATTATTAATATCTATTTGTTAAATTATTGTAGTTAGTATGAGAGTAAAAAATAATTTTGGAAAGTTGACAATATTTTTTTATATAATCTATGGTACTAATTGTATTTCTTAAGTTGTATGCCAAAACTTTAAACAACTTATAATATATAGGGACGAAACGAAATTTGTTAGCATTATAAACTTGATATTAACATTATAAGATATGATGCTGATTTTCTGCAGGATAATGCTACACTCTGGAGACTGTATTATTATGTTGAAGCTGTTGAGAAAGCTAAAAGTCTTTCTTGTTGTGAAGAGGCCTAGTTTCAATGGAAGTCATTAAACACGCTGGAAAAAAGCTCAACAGTAATTCTAGCTCATCAGATCGTAACTCACCAATATTTTTCATACCTTCCTAACTGAAAGAGTTGCAGATTCTAAAAGTGATGACCTATACAATTTGGGATAGCAGTGACTTAGATGAATATCTTCTCAATCGGGAGGAATATGCCCCCGCGGAACTGTATAATTTTAGAAGTTAGTCACCATGTATCACCTTAGATTGTTATAGGATCTACATTTTAGATCATAATTGTATCATTTATTGATACCAAAATTGAAGGTTATTTTTTAGGAAAGTTGATAGTAGTTAGATGTACATTTTCTGTATGCTTTTTCTTCGTTTCGAGTTTCAAACTCACGAATGAAACAATAGGTGTACACAAGTTGAGCAAATAGATGTACATTTTGTTCTGAGCAGCAAACAAAATGTTATCAAAGATACAAAAAAAAGTTGTTTTCATAATTGCTTTTAAAACAAAGTATGAAATGTGAATTTAAGCACCTATTCCCCTAAATCTTTTGTGCTTTCTTTAATGTTCAGTTGAATGCTATACATTGAGGGAGAGGCAGTGTTTGAGGCCACTTCACATGCAGCATATCAACCAAATATCCATTCTATAACCACTTTGCTTAAGCTAGAAAGTAATCTTAATAGAAATTCTTATGAACATAATGAGTGAATACAACAAATTTTTGCAACAAATCTCCAATTCAATCATTATGTATTGGTTTAAAATTCCTGTAAGCAATTACTGCATAAAAGGGATCTGACCCTGAAAACAATCCAAAGAGCTTCATGATCCAACCAAGTGGTGACTTATCATCATTACTAGTTCCTGGAAGCTTTCTAACTACCTCTGCCTCTGTGAAACCTTCTACTGATTGGAAGTACTGAACCACAAGTTGTACCCTACTGTAAGCTGTTCCTTCCCTCCATGCACTTATGGCTTTCTCATAAAACATTCTGTTGCTGAAACTCACTATGAACACCCCTCCTGGTTTTAGCAACCTAAACACTTCTGCAAACACCTGATAATTTTCACTTCATTAGTATTCATCAATTATAAATTCTTGTAAAATTTGGTATATATACACACACACTAAAAATTTGGTATTTAACAACCAATTTAGTGACCGAATTATTTCAGTCTCCAAAACGACTGAATTTAATTGATTTCTAAAATTGGTTGTAAAATGTGTTAGTGACCGATTTGTGAAATGTCGGTAATAGTAGTAATACCACTAGTTGCTAACATTTGTGACTGTTTTAGTTACTAATTCGACACTTTCGGTCTCTAAATGGATCACTATATGACAAATATGTTTGGTATGTGTTACCTTTTCTGGTTGTTGGAGATACTGAACACTAACTGTACACAAAACAGCATCAAAAGAACAACTCTCAAATTCAAACTGTTGATCTTTATTAAGATCCTTTATCAAGAAATAATCCAACCTTGGATTCTTTGCAAGCTCTTGTGCATTCATCCCATGACCAACTACTCTTTTGTATTTTACATCACTTGGTAGATGGCTAATCCAAGAACTCATAAGATCAAAAATCTCATTGTCTGGTTTCAACCTTTCTCTATAAAGATTTGTTAGTGTTGAAATGAATCCATCATCAACATGTGTTACAAGACGTGGATATGAATAAAAATCATTATCTTGTGAAATGTTTAGTTTTGTTCTACCTTCTTGTGTTAAAACAAAACGTTTGATTTTTCCTACTGAAGATTGTTGATTGGTTTGATTGTTTTCATTGAATGTGCTATGTATTTTGGTTGGAGTTTTGAGATGAGGTTTATAGATGGCTTGTAGATTGGTTTGCATTGTTTGAGTTTGAGTAATAAGCTATTTTGGATGAAAAGTGGATATGAATAATGAAATAACTTGAATCAGTCAAAAAATAAAAATCTAATTTGTATATTATATGCATTCTTGGAGATAAGCAATCAATGGTTGTGAGAGCATATATAAAGTTTACTTGCATTTAGGGCCTCAAATGAAATGAAAGAATCACTTGGGTTGGTTGTGCCTTCATGTGTTGATAATTTCTCAATCTGCCTCTCTATAGTATTAGTATCTTATGATAAACACACTTCTAATAGTGTATTTAATCTAAAAATATATTATGAGAAGTAGACTATTGATAGTATCTTTTAACAAGTGGCGAATGATCACTTTCGCAAGTGGTCCATCTTGAATCAATGTTTAAAATTATCAGAAATTCTAACGATTGTCGATAATATTATTTAAAAGTAAAAAATTACGACTCTCCTCGTCTTTACGGTTAAGACAATGACATGATTGTTGTCGGTTCAATACGAGTTACATCTTTATTTTTGGTTGTTATAATCAAACCGATATCAATTAAGTCATTATTTCAATCGTAGCAACATATGTCGTTGATAAAATTTTAAATATTTTTTAAATACTGATTCACAATGGGCTACTTGTAAAAGTGGTTCATATTAGAATTTTCCATGATTTGTTATATATATGTGCATAATAGGCTTCCAACTATGCAAGTGTCTGGGTTTAATGTTTTTCTTAAAGAAAAATGCTAACAAGTGCTTCCGAGAGTGCATTCGATTGTCGGAGGCAAGGGACATGTTGGTTTGCTTTTTATTTTTACTGTTTATAACTTTAATAACATAATTAAAAGAAAAACGTAATTTTTTTGAATGAATGAATGAATATTGTTGGTTTTTAGTTAAAAACAAGAATTAAAAGAAAAACAAAAAAGAAAATTGAATTTAAACTTGTGACCACAAAGTCAAATCCAATAATCTCAACCACTTAACCATTCAGATACATTGTATCATGTTTCAATATCATATACATTTAATCATTGAACCAATGCAGCTTTCCAATTTTTTATTTTAGAAGTTCTTGTAACACTCTCGATTCTCATTTTAACATAATTGTTAGACACAAAAATTCTCATAGCAAATATAAATAATTCATTATGGTAAAACTTGTTTGGAGTCAAGGTATTACTATTAGTCATCTATTGAACTACCTCGTTACATTCTTTGTTATATACTTCCTTCACAATATTTTACTATATATTAGTATCAGTATCTTCTTGTGCCAACCACAATCAATGAGATTTGAAAAATTGCATTAAAATAAAGTGGAACATAGTGCATATAACTGCAAATGCATTTAGAACTTCATTGTCAATATGACTTGTACATTTATTCTTACATTTTTGGATGAAAAATAAGTTTTCATTCCTTTATTTAAAAGTAATGAATAGGTGAATGGTTTGTGAATACAGTATGTGTCAAGACATGACTATAATTGTTTATCTTCTTTGTTGGTACCACAAATCAACTTCTTTTAGGGGTGAGAACATACATTTTACAAGCATGTGAATCTAGTTCAGCAGAGATTTCTCCCGAACTCAACGATTGTGTTGTGTGCTGCAAATATCATTACAAATAATCAAAACAATATGAATATAAATTATTATGTACAATAAAGAGAAACATAAACCGAACTAAATATATTACCTCCCATAAATCTCTTGCATCGACTATAGTTCCTGGTGCTAGCCCTATGTCAGACCAGGATGCAGTCACTGTGGCATTTGATGAACTTCTATTCCATAAGACCACTGCTACTTTGTTATTTTTAAGAGGACCTGCCCACATCTATCATCATATATAGATTTTTGTTAAGAAATCGTGTACGATAAATATGATATTATTTTCAAATCTTTATGTATGCATACAATACACAAATGATAATGACTAATAGGTTGCATTAGTTTTAATTATGTGTCAATCGCAGTCAAATTTTTATATTGAAACTCAAACACAAGAAAATATAACGGGAAAGAGAAAAATATCACCTCCAAATCATCGTTGGTTTTCACCTTCTTTCCTTGAACTCCAAGTTTATCTGCATTAACACAAGAAGCCGGTTTTAAAGAATTTTTAATTAAAAAAAATCAATGCACTAAGCTTTTAATAAATTCTACTTGCCTTGGTTTACAGCAATAACTTCTGAGTTGCTTATCAATTCATATGTAGTATTATCCATCGCTTGAATATTACAACCAACTAATAAGGGTGCCTATTTAAACCCATAAAAATAGTTAGACAATAAACTCATGATATATTGCATTGTCCCAACAACAATTATCTAAACATTGTTTTATGCACCTTAACTAATGCCCAAATGCTAAAATGGGAACGATATTCTTCCGTGGTCATGCCTCCATTTCCAACTTCGAGCATGTCAGGATCTAATATTCAAATAGCAATGACACATACTAAGAGTTAAGACCTAAATATTGGAGTTGGTTGTAATTGCAATGCCCTTAAATTTAATTGCATAGTTATACAAGTGAGTTTAGTTAATTACCATTCCATGCTCCAGGTCCAGCAAAAGATGCCCATTTGTCATTTGCATCTGCTATAGAAGTCATGCTAGGGAGGGGGTAAAATAAATTGATCACTATATAGGAAATAGAGAAAACTAGTTGAATAATGTAATATATAAAGATGAATTCTTGAGAGTCATTGTTAAATCCATTTCTTACCTATTCCAATTATCCTCAATATCTCCGGTTGTTCTCCAACTATTTCCCACACTTTTGGCCCATGTTGCCGGGTCTTCCCAACCCCTATATTTCATAAAATCATTTTGAGCAAATGCAATAAAATATGTGTAGATCGAGAATCATCATAACTAATTCAACTCACCATTCACACATAGAGAAGAAGATTGGTCTTCCAGAGTTTAATAAGGCTTCACTCATTGGTGGGTATCTGTTTTTACAAAATGTATTAAACTATTAATACTATTTTTTTTTAAAAAATTAACGATGTAGGTAGTTACCTACTTGTGTTTGAAGTAAATGGATTAAATACCTTTCTCTAACACTTATACCATTATTTTCACAATTATCATACTTCAAATAGTCAACTCCCTAAATGAAAAGGTAAATCATATATTAGTTAATAACTTAAGATTATACTATACAACATTGATAGAAGTGAAAAGTGACTTTATAATAATTCATGTTATATGATATACCCAAGAGGCAAAAGTTTTGGCATCTTGTATTTCATGTCCCAATGATCCAGGCATACGTTTACTACAAGTAAAGTTTCTGCATAAAAATTGTAATTGGTCATAAATTGGTCATAAATAATGCTTGAACAATCACGATCGGGAATATCATCAAGCATAGGTTAATGTGTTGATACCCAGCGTCTGAATAGATCCCCAACTTCAAACCTTTTCTGTGAATATAATGAGCTAGAGCTTTGATTCCTGAAGGAAACGTTGAAGCCTTGGGAACCATATTTCCCTAACATCTTAAATTTGTTAGCAACCGGCGTTATAATATAATAATCCATAAAATATAAATGAACTTCACTTATATATTTAAAAACCAAGTCAAAGTAGAGGAAGAAAAAGACATACAAATCAATAAGAAAGACGAAATTTAAAGGCAGTAGATATTAAATACCTGTGAATCTCGATTAAGTTCCGCCCAACAATCATCTAAAATCAGGCAAAATAATACCATTGAAATGATTATATTGCAATTAAATGAAATAAAGGTCAACATAAAATTTTACATATAATCAAGACAAAACAAAATAATTGGTTGTACTATTTTTAATGCACGACTTAATTTTATCTTTTAATTTAGATAGTAATTTTCCCTTCTCCAATTATTTTAAAAAAATACATAAAATTTTGGTAGAAACAAAAATATATTATTATTTTTAAAAATATATAAAATTTTGGCTAAGTTTTTTATATGTAATTATTAACTAAATACACCCTTATCAAAAAATTAAAGACTAAACATTGTAGTAGCAGTGGCCGTTGTATTACCTAAATTAATATATTTGTACCCTAAAGCTGCAAGGCCAGTTGATATCATTGCATCAGCTGAAATAATAATAAAGGATATAGTTCAGATTAATAAAGTTTTATATGTGCCTAAATTGTAAAACAATAGCTTTAAATCACATCATGATAATGACAATAAACATATATACCTGTATCTCGGATTAAACTTTCATTAATATCACAGCCAAAATGGTTCCAACTATTCCATCTGATCATCAAAATATAAAATTGATTATATATTATACACTTTCCAAAGTTGATATTGAATGAAAGATGGATGAGAATGAGAAGATATAAAGATAAAGAGGTTAGCTTACCCCATGGGGGGTGTATGACCAAGCCCATTTTCTAACATATAACTTTTAACCTTATGTGGAGTGGACATATTGGTTTTGTTGTTCCCTAATGAACGAGCAGCAGTAGATGTTGGGATACTTGCAATATTCAAGAGTACCACAAATATGCAAAAGGCAAACACCACGATCTTAGCCATTGTTAATAAATTAATTAATTAATTATTGCATGCACTTCCAATGAAGCTAAGGAGGATAGATGGTGAGTATTGCATGCATAACCATAGTGCTATCTATATATACTTCATGATTGATCAAAGATTCATGCAATTTGATGATTGCTGACATGAGCAAGCAGCTGAAAGAGAACAAGTAGAAAAAGAAGGTTAAAATAGATGAGGTGGAGAATATATATTATAATTAAGGGATAATTTTTTTTCTTTTTAAAATTTCAATTTTAACACCTATAATATCTTTTTTCCAACTTTTAATCTCATAATATTTTTCACCAACAATTTTTATCCTTTTCACCAAATTGACTTAACAGTTAACAATAAAATTGTTAATGAAAAATATTGTGTTTATAGAGACTAAATAAATATTTGATCCTTTAATTAACGAGAATAATGTTGCCAATTAATTTATTGAATGAAAATGGAAACGAGTTTTGGTCGTCGACCCAATGAATGGATCAATTTGTCCACTAGAACCGTGAATATAATACAAGCAATGAAGAATACTTACATAGGCACCAACATATGGTCACTCTATTTGGTTATATAATTGAAAAAATGTAGAAAGATAAAATAATTAAATAATTACTACTAACTAGTATATATTGTTATGTGTGTGATCAAATTGAGTCTCCATATATTTGTGACATCTATGTATTTTTCGATAATAGTAATGTTTATCCTGATGATGATATATACATCATTCCGTTGCAATCTATTTTTATTTTCCCATTTATGTTTTTCTGTGTCTGTCATTTTGTTGCAACATGCATAACAAATTTTGTTGTCACATACACAATGATATGTGCCTCTCTCTCTAGTACATGTATACAATAGCACTTTTTGAATAAATTATTAGAGGATTTTAATTGGGTTTGTTGTAAATCGAAATCCACATTTCAAAACAATATGGGAGATTTCTTTTCTTGCAGTATGGCATTATTTTCCTTTCTAACTAACAATGATTCATCCAAAGATGCCATCAAATATGACCTTATAAAGTGTGGAAATGTAGACACTTTAACATTTTTAGTAATTTTTTCAATAAAATATTACATCTCTTGCCTTTTTAATACAATAAAATCCACATTCGTATAGTTAATATACATGAACATTACATTTGATATTCTGAGACACTTGAATCCTCAATTTCTCACTTTTTCTGCATTTGGTGTGTTTGAGTTTTGCCACTAAGCTTTTTCAAACCAAAAAAACATTGTAAAATCCACAATTTTCTTTCTCTTCTTATTATTTTTCTCATCACATACAGTAAATATCATTGGTTTAGAATAACTTTTTGTAAGAACCTTGCATTCATATCACAGTTGGTACCAAAACTTTTTAACAAACTTGGTTGTGTTATTTTAAGCATTCATAACCAAAGCTAGAAATGAGATGACAAAGAGAACTTCCAAATGATGAAACTTGTGGTTCATAACTTGCAATATTCCAATTAAATAAAAACCATTTTAGGTTCAATAACACCAGGATTCTAAAAGTACAATTACAGTATCACAAACATTGCACTAATCAATCAAGTTTCAGAGTCGACCAGTTTTGTTACTCTTCCATAGCATCTGCTTCAATTACTTCAACCTTCTCCTTCAAAGGAATAATTTTTGTTGAAAGAACCTCTGTAACAGAGATAAACATAAAATATTAGATATTATATATCAACAATTTCAAAATGAATACACTCCATATGTTTAATCAGCAGCAAGAAAAGAGGGGGCAGAATAGATAAAGATGCAGAAGAGTCAGACTATCAATTTCTGATTAACTTCTCAAAGTCTCGATAGAATTCTATTTTGTTAAATAATGTCATGCATATGTATCATCTAAGCTAAACTATTAACAGTCACATCAACATATATGGTTAAGTTCAATTAGCCTCCTTGTGCTTCAATTTAACCCTCAAAAAACATATATCAGACGGTCATAAACTGGAATAGCAAAACTAAGGATAGCGTTGCAGTTTTCATAGCAGATTGATCAAAATCCGTTATGCTATAACGCTGCTATTTGGAGAAAAAACAGGTGCCATAAGAAACAAGTATAGTATTCCCGCTCAATTAGTTAGAGGCTGTTATTGACACTGTCTCTGTAACATGTTATGGCAATCTCAAGTATAATAAAATAAGCAAAGTATGCAACATACCAGTCTTTTTGGAGAAGGTAAAGCCTTTTGGATTGACAAAAGTACGAGGATTTGGCTGGAGGTGATTCCTTAGATATTCCTTATTTCCCTGTGCAGCATTAACGAAGAATTAGTACATAATTTTGATTAATATGCATCCCCTCAAACAACTTGTAGGATTCGGCATCAAGGAACTAACCCTGGTTATCACACAAACATCAACATTACTTCCACTTCCCAAGTCATTAAATATACCAGCACAAATCGCCTCAACGACTAACTTGACTCCTTGATCCCTCTGCACCAGATCAAAATGTTTATAGCAAATTAAAATCTCTATTGAATTGCAAAGTCAAGACATGATTGAAGTTACAAATTCCATCAGCATCAATTACAACAATATTAGTGTATTCCCTCCAGACTAGATTAGATGCAAAACTAACTAATTACACAGATTAAGGATCTTGTTAGTTAAGTTCATTTAATTTTCCTGAATTCATATAAAAAAATGTAATACATTTCTTAATGGTATTTACTGTAGAGGATTCTCACATTTCACTTTTCCTGAATTATGTGAAGGGAAATTTTGGAATAATGACACCAAATAGGTCTAGTTAAAACTTGTTTACAATTAAGTCCTCCATAGTAAATGTAAATAGCTAGACACTGAATGGAAATTACTTTCATTCCATCCTATTAAAAAGGAATGTAAATCTAATTGCAATTAACTTTCAACAAATTATTATCAAATGTAGTAGTTTAAGAAGTTTTAGGGAGTGTCCTTCCACAGTCTACAACAATAATAAAACTGTCAAGGATAATATATACATGCAAATCTCCACTAATTTTATCTTCTGTTTGGATTGGATTTGCTTTTGGAGTTTTGGTTTGGGATATAGTCTATACTCTATAGTATTTTGTTTAACTTTTCTAGGAAATTTAGTTGTTTATGACCATAAAAATGGTTACATAAGCATGGTAGAAAATACATTAGGGACGTATGCCTTAATCAACATTATCAACGTCAAAATAAAATTTAATAACCACTCATTTTGTATGTAATTGCGTGTATGAGTAACTCTTACTCTATCACAACCCAAAATGAAAAATATTTTGGCACACAAGAAATGAAAAAATTTAAAAGAAAAATAATTTAGTCACATCATTTGGGGTTGTGCCGTTATCATTTACACACAGAAGAATACTTGCTTGGGCACAACCTCAAATGAAAAATATTTGGGCACACACCCACACAAATAAATATTCGTGTTCCAAATCAATGATAGTAGTACCATACGGTAAATGATAAGTTTGATAACCACACATGTATCAATAGTATATTTTCGGGATTGGATTGGACAGGTTTGCATCAAAGGAATTGAAAATTGATCGTATCCATTAAAAAATGCTTTTTCGTTTGTTGGAATTTTCAATTTTCAGTCTGTTTGATTTTAGGTTTTAGGTTTGGTTATTGCAGTTATATTGAATTGGAGATGAACACCCTAAATGATATGTACAACGGGTGTTGTTTAGTTTAATTAAGAGCAAAACTGAAGCAGGCATGATATTCTAGCCTTGATATGTTTACTTACAGTCAAGTTTTCCTGGTACTTAGACTCAAATACAGACATTGCAGCAAGTGAACCAGATCCCATCGTAGCAAATGGAAGGGTGTCAGTTGACCCATGTGGATAGATCTGCAAAACATGAACTCAAATGGTTATAAGATATGCAACTATATGCATTACAAACAATAAAATTAAATATTAAAGAAAAGTTTAAATAGTGAACTAACAGTGTGTAAATGCGGTCCAGTGATGTCAACTCCACCAAGAACTAATGCAGCTGAGACATGACCTTGGTAACTGCACATATTTTAAATAGTCAGAATCAGTGGTCAATACACGGAGCAAATCACTCAAAACAGAAGTTCTGAAACTCAACTTGAAAAGGTGTCTCTTAAGAAGAGTCAGTGCTGTAACAACTCTTGATTCCCGGCCAGTGTGGTAGCGATGTAGTTGCAGTTGTGAGCTAACCATGTCTGCAATAAATAAGAATCTCAGTTTCAATGGTTTTACTATATGAACAAGATGAAACCTAAAGTCTAGCCATAGGAATGAAATAAAAATGTGCAACAAAATATATGCATTATTAAAGATACCTGTTACAGCCTCTGTATCAGCAGCAGTGCCTGCTCCACAACAATATATGTTGGGTGCCATATAATGAATTTTCTCACAATTTTTATCAGCGACAATGGGTCCTTCAGTTGCCCTGGTATCTGCTCCAAGAATGATACCATCCTGAGGCAAATTTATTGGTGGGAAACGTCAACATTCAAAAACTAGACAAATTAAACATAAATACAGGGTTACAATAAAGCAGTGGAACGAGTGATAGTTCTATGGACATTCATGAAGAAGATAGTTCTCTCTTTACTCTTTATCTTACCCTTAGAGTACTTTTACATCTTTGTATTTATTGACCATTTCACAAGGAAGAAATCAGTAAATAGAGGAACTTAGTCTCAAATTTGTGTAGCAAACAGTGTACATTGAACCTCAGCTTTAACATTATAAGTTTATAAACACAACCAAATAGCATGTTTCCCAGCTAGATGACGGAGGCAGCCGAGGGTAAATCTCAACAACTTACTTGAAATCCTTGCTTACCAAAATACAATAAGCAGTTCTAGAATTAGCCAATTATTCATTACCTTATTTATAAATTTATACGAGTTTAAAACTTTATTTATCTGCAGCTTTTTATGATGGCCAAGCAGAAAGAAATCTATCCATATATTTTTAAAAAAAAATTTAACAGATTGCTATAAGGTAAGACATTTTTACCATCAACAAGAAAATTTGTCAAAGAGAGACAAAGAGATGTCCTACTTCACAGATAGTAATCGAGTCCAAAAAGTCGTTGTGGAAGACTTTCAACATATCCTCACTTCCTCACCTCTTTCTTTATAATAATAACATAATAATGCATTATCATCATAATATAACTAAATCCTCCGTACCACAAATACCCAAATCAACTTAACTTCCAAAATTTGTTTGCATGGATTCCTTGTAACACACAAAGAATCTTCAGAAAATCAGGAAGAAAAAATAACAAAGTATATTTCTAGTCACTCTAGAGGCCAATCTAAGGCCTTCACATTCAGGCTTTCGATACATCATTCTAAGGAGGACCCCAATTCAAGAGCTCATGATATAGAAGCAAGCAAATGAGTAAACAAATACTTCAGAAAATGACATAAAAAACACACAACAGTAATTAAAAGCATTATCAATCAGACCTGGAAAACTAAACCAACAATAGTGGTTCCAGTCTTCAAATAAGTAGGGGCTTTAAGACCCTTCTTTTCGAGCATATCATTTCTTCTGCAGAGATCAAAATTGAATCCACCCTTAGGAGGAATATCCAATGACTTAGTCATACTAGAAATTTGAACCGGCCCTGGAAACGAACTGAGACCAAAAATATAAAAATTGTTAGTAAAATTCAACACATATAAAAAATAGTAGCAACAAACAACAAAAAAGCCTTAAAGGTATTTTCAAATGGCAAACTTCAAACTACATTTTCAGGCGCTACAAAATCATTGTGCAGCACATAAATTAGCATAAAATTGATTCAGCACAATTATAGTAACACGGAATCACAGATAAGTAACATTGAGCAATCATAAAGTTGTAAAACATAAACTAATATTAAGGCTTCTGAATCAAAATTAAAAATTACATAAAAATTGAAAATTAAGTAAGCATATAAGATAATCCTTTACAATCTCGCAAATCCAGAATTATCCACTATCAAGTCAAAACATAAACTAACATTAAGGCTTCTGAATCAACATAGCATATATTCGAAACACACTTCAAAATTTTAGGGTTTAACAAATACATAAACGCATCTTAGAATTGGGAACCATTCAACACATTCTAGAATCAAATAACATTGTGAAACTGAAGAAAACCTAAAATCATGGTGTGATTGATATAAAATTAAAGCTAAAAGGAATTAGTGGATGTAGAATCTAAAGAAGTAATTGGCAAAAGAGGATTCGGGAGAAGTTAGGGTTTGGGATCTGAAAAATCAGACGGTGGAAACGCGGAAACAGGAGAGAGAAAGGGATTTTGCAGAGGAGAGAGAGACTCACCGGAGGAGGAAGATGGAGATCGAGAGGTAATCGGAGAAGCTGCTGATAATTGGACTGACTGGCTTTGGAGTTCAAGGGAGGGCTTGTATTATTATATCATATACTTTTCTTTTCTTTTTTCTCAAGACAGACTACGAATTAAAAAATTTATACTACAATTTATATTTACAATTTTTTTTTTTTAAAAAATGGTTAAATATTTTTTAGTCTATACTTTTAAGTGAGTTCAACTTTAGTCCATACATTTTTTTATTATTATATTTTTAGTTCCTCTACATTTAGCTTAATTATGTCACTGTACGCTCTGTTTGGTAAGTTAAATAAGCGAGCTTTTAGCTTTGTTTGATAGCCGTTTTTAAAAAATAGCTTATAGTTTATTTTACTACCTTATAACTTATTTTTCAAATGTTATTTCAAGTAGCTTATAGCTTATTATCTTTTCTTCCAATTTTACCTTATTATCTTACTTGAAAAAAATAAAATTTTAATTAAACATATCATTTTTATGTTATTTCATACTTATAAGTTAGTTCAACCGCTAAGTTTACCAAACACTACAAATTCAATCAGCTAGCTTATTCGCTATAAGCTAAAAGTTAGCTTATAAGTTATCCGCTATAAGTTCATCCGCTATAGCTAGCTTATCAGCTTTCCGCTATTTTTTACCAAATAGAGTCTATATTAAATATTGTTATTGCAACTTAATATATTTTTCGTATACATTATTTGAATATTAACTCATGTTATTACTAGACCTTACCCATAACATATTGTTATGACTTTTCTGGAATTTATCTTAACATTAAATCTTATGTCAACATTAACTCAAAGATACAACCTAAACTTAATTTTGTATAAATTAAGATAATTCATTACATAATCATAGACATTACAAATCTCAACTTCATACTATTACACATAAACTACTATTAATACATCATAACATTACACATAAACATTGGGTACTAAAACACTTATGTCCTTCATCTTAGCTTCATTACAAACAAAACATTAATTAATAGAGACAAAACCAATAAAATAAAGTGGATACAATTTTGACCCTCGTCCTCTCATCTTTAAACTTCTTTTCAATTTTTTCATTTTTCTTCCGTCCATCTTCAATAACCCCTAAAAGAAATTAACAACATCAACTTACATTTCAGTTCTGCCATCATCGACTTCATAAGTGTCAAAGATCTCATCTTCTGTTAGCCTAATCACCAAAATTTGACAGTAGAGACTAAAAATGAAAACAGCTAAAACTAGATGAACTAAAAATATAATAATAAAAATGTAGGACTAAAAGTCGAAATTCACATAAAAGTAAGAACTAAAAACACATTTAACCCTAAATCAAATGACATTTTATTTCTTTATTACTATCTCCGTCCCAAAATTTTAAGAACTAGTTCACCACTACACATACACCAATGAACAATTTTAATAACTAATATCTTTAATTGGGACGGAGGTAGTATTTCTTTACGAGCTTTGCTATATACAGCGAATCAATTTCCCACGAATATCTCACGAACCGCACCACTTGTTCACTCTTTCAATTAACTGTAGGACTGTTTTTGCCCACTAATATGTTTGGATGTTCAAAGAAATAGGAAAGAGAGAAATAGTGAAGAGAGAAGTAAGAGAGAGAGAGAGAGAGAGAGAGAGAGAGAGAGAGAGAGAGAAATAAGAGAGAAGTTGAGTAAAAATTTTGTATTGTTTGGAAGAATAGAAATAGGGGAGATGATGAGTAGAAAAATGAATAGATAGAAATTAATAAAAATGATAAAAGACAAATTTATCATTTATATTTAAAATTCAAATATAGTTGAATTGTTAAGCCTCAACAAAAATAAGGAGAAGAACATTGTGGGAAACTGCAGCTTTCCACTCTTTCAACTCACAAATCTCACCTATTGGGAAGATATTTCTTTTGGCATGGGACCCACTTAAAAAACTTCTCTTTCTCCTTATTTTTCTCTTCACTTAAACCGAACAAATACCTTATTTCTTTGCCATCTTTAATAGACTTTTACCTCCTGCAAAGTAGGTGAGTTTTGCTTTACCCCTATAATAATTTTTTTTGAGATTACCCCCTGCAAAATTTATTTTTTTGATTTACCCCCCTTTTGCTGACGTGACAGGCAAAAAAAACATAATAACCGATTTAAAAAACAACACTTTTTAAATCGGTTGAACAAAATAACCGATTTAAAAAGTGCATCCAAGGGGGTAAATCAAAAAAATAAATTTTGCAGGGGGTAATCTCAAAAAAAATTATTATATGAGGTAAAGCAAAACTCGCCTACTTTGCAAGGGTAAAGACCTCTTAATCTTTTTTTTTATTTCCCTCTCTCATAAATCTATCAAAACAAAGATAGTGTAAATTTAGCAAGTTTCATTTTCTATCCACTTCAAATCAAAACATGCTCTCCAATTCATTTTGCACCCACTAACATGAATCAACACTCATCCAGAAAAAATACAAGCAACCCTTACAAAAGTCAGAGCAACAGAACCATAAATATATCAACCATTAACAATTTTTAGAAATAGAATTAGTTAAAAAATTAGATATATTTTGTTTTGATAGCAACAAGGTGCAAATAGATTAGTGCATCTCAATGTTCAAGAGAGGAAGAGGAGAGAACACAGAAGAGTTGATCGAGAAAAGAGATAGAAAAATGGTGTTTGAAGAGGAGAGAACACTTTTCTTTTTTAAATTAATAAAATAAAAAATTGAAAGTTTAGTAGATTAGCCGTGTGATTCTCTATTTAGATTTTGGATTTAATTTGTATGCACCGACAGTGTAAAATAATTTTACACTGTCAACCAATAACAACCATGTATTCTGCCACGTCACCCCACTTTATCCCACTTTTTTCATATGATATGAAAGATTGGTGATTTCTTATTGGATGACCGTATAAAATTGTTTACACCGTCGGTGCATATCAATTAAACTCATTTTCGCTTTATTCAACATTTTCCTTTCTTTATTTTTCACACTATATTTGGGTTATTTATTTCAGTATACCGTACATATATCATATTTGTGAAATTGTGACGACAAAGGGCGTCGTGCACTTCAGCATTTTTCATATAATAATAAATAAATACCAAAAAACAATCAAGCGTGTTTAATCTTAATCTAACAACCAAAATTGTGCCGAATATATTAATGCATTACTTTATTGACTGTCTATGATTTTTAATTTCAAATAGTAGAATCTATGGGTTGAAGATCCAATAACAGCCCTCCTGTGAATTCCACGTAAGGGAAAGCAATTGGATGGTCATTTGCCTTCATTTTCCACCTGTTGCAAGATAATGATCAAGTATTGTAAACATATAATAATATTAATATGGATTTGTCTAACTTGCATAATTTGAATATGTATTACATTGTAATATTGTAATATATGTTAGGTACCTATAATTAAGGACAAGATGATGAAGGAAGAATGCTATCTCCACTTTAGCTAGATCAGCACCAGGACAGAGACGTGGACCACCACCAAATGGTGCAACTTTCTGGCTTGTTAAATTGTCCTCCTAGAGACAATATTATTGAATTAAAAGTGCATATTAATTAATAGTATATGATGGTAATGAACAATAGAGTGCTATGAAATATTATTACTATTACTATAAAAAATAAGGCTATGAAACTTTATGCTAGTACTAGAGTTTGTCTAATGTATTGCAACATACATTCCACCGAAAGGGATTGAACTCCAAAGGATTCTCAAAACAGTTGGGATCCAAATGTGGTGCTGACAACACAGGAAGAACCTTCCATCCTGCAGGTATTACAATCCCTGCAAGAATTTCAATAGTGAGAAAGTCTTATATAAGCTAGAGATCCTTAATATTAAGAAGAAAAGTATTTAAAGATATATATAAGATCTGATACGACACCGACACTTATCTATTATCTATTAATACTGATATTGAAATGTAAAAGATAAAAGAGAAATATTTTTCTGATACAACGCACACGTGTATTTATAAGTTTTGTAAGTTCTAAATTGTTTTTTAATTTCTCTCTTCTTATATGTTTGTTTTCTTATCTAGGGATCAATTTCTGTACTAAATAATACTTCATCCGTTCCAATATATAAGAAAAAGTCAACTTTTTAGATTTATTGTAAAGTTGATAATATCTAGACTATATATGGTAGTCTAGTCTAGATACATCAACTTTACAATGAATCTAAAAACTAAACTTTTATATATATATATATATATATATATATATATATATATATATATGACTGGAGGAGTATATGGTGCCAAGATACAATGTCAGAAATCATGTGTACAAATAACACATAATATTAATCCCAAAAAAAATAAAATAACACATAATATTTTTTTAAGAAAAAGAAGCTATAAACTCTTCAAATACCTTTGAATTTGATATCTTGAACAGCTTTCCTATGAAGATATTTGACAACATTCCCACATCTCATAGCTTCATAAATCACCTATAATGCCAAAAGTATTAATGATACCATATGAGAAAGAACAAAATCATGAGGAGGCAAAATCATATTCCTACATGTTACTTAATTGGTTCATAGTTTCCTACATTTTGAGTGAACTCCATTTGCTTATAGTCTTCCCAATTCAATAGCTCTCCTTCCATTTTACTTTTCCTTATCACTTGATGCTCTTCCTGCAAGGCTTTCAATTGGTTAATTTAATCCAATGAGTAATAATTTTAAAACAAGTCAATATTTATTTTAGTCCTTAAAAAATGTAAGAGTGGGTAGATCAAATTGAATGATTTAAATTAATGCAGTTATAAAATCATTCAAAACGATCTTAGCCACACATTTTAGATCGAACATTATAATATAAAACAGTGTGAAAATTATGTACAAATTTAAAGCAGAAAATCTGTCTCAACATGGAGGTTCCCTAAAAGTTAAGTACCTTACCTTTAATCTTTCCAAAGCATTAGGGGCTCCATCAAGAAAATAGACAATCATAGAGAGAAGTTTTGAGGTTGTCTCATATCCTCCAAACAAAAGGTCCAAAACAATGCTAACTCTCTCTTCATCACATAAATTCTGTTTTGATAAAATCAAATTCAAAAGGTCCCCATCTTCCACAGTCTTCACACTATCAACTTTACTACGCCTCTCTATGATAATATCTTTGATAATAGATGAGAGTCTTATTCTAGCCTAATATATATTCAAACCAAAAATAGATAAGTTTCATATTAGAATCAAAACACACTATAAGCTTATTTGGCAATTGTATTAGGATACATATATTAATATTAATCAGTATTAGTACCTTCACAGCTTTGAAGTATGTAGTCCCTGGAATATATAATGGCAATGAAATGAAACCCTTTATATATTTTTCAAAGTTCTCCAAAATCTTTGAGGCTATGGGCTCATCAGGATTGATATTCAGAAGGTGCTTCAGCATAACATTGATGGAAAACTGTTCATTTAGAAAAAAACAAATATTTCAGTTAGTAAAATATATATTATAATTTATAATAATATTCAGTTCATCTATATGTTGACCATTCATCCCTGATTTCCTCAACCTCTTTCTTAAACTCTTTCAACATTCCAATCATTACCGACTTTGTAATACATTCTTAAATTGATCCATAACTTTATGAATATTTCAAAAAAATCTTTGATTCTATTGAATTTTACTCATATTAATTTTTCAAATAATATGTTATTGAGAATAAGCTAAACTTAAGAACTAAATTGATAACAAGTCGTAAAATATAAGGACTTAATTGATAACAAGTGGTTAAATATAGAGACCAACTTAATTAACAGTTTAATAAAGTCGGTAGTGACCTTTTTAAAATATTCATAAAATCATAAACCTATTTAATACTATTAATAGTGCGTTACAGAGTCAGAGATCAATTTTTAGAGCTCTGTATTAGACGACAAATGTACCCTTTAAAAAAAAATATATAGATAGTTTGAGTGTACTATACCCTTTTAGCTTCTTTATAGAATGCAACTTGTGTACAGTTTGAACCCCATGAGTTAATCCTTGAGAGTACAAGCATTTCTACAGAGTGAATGAAGTTGGATTCACATTTTGATGCACTAACAAAACTGATAACTGTGCTTCTTAGCTTCTTGTGAAGATCTCCTTTGACTAGAAGGAGAGAGAATTTCCCTAAGATCTTGTGCATTACTTTAGGGTAATCAACAGGGAATAGTTTCCTTTCATTTTGAAGAATAAACATGTTGAGCTCAAAGTCACATGAAACTATGGTGGGAGAGCCAAACAGATTGGACTTGAAAACTCTTCCATACCTGCATAACAATGATTGTTTACTCATTTATACATGCATGATCTGTATATATACTCTACACCATATCCAAGCTTTCACAATTAACAACTAAGTGTGTGTTTTTCATTCTTTCAGCAAACTGGATATACTCTTGGCACAACTGTAAAGACTAATTTTCTTAGTCTTATGAGACTCTAACGAATGACAAATTTTCAATAAGAGTTTTAACGTTGTTGGATGTTAAAATTCAAAATTGAACTTGAGACTTTGATTAAACTATAAAAAAGAGATCTGCATCATCTTATATATATATTTTACGTCATACCAGCCGGTTTTAAGGTAAAAAAAGTTTTTTTTTTATTCAAAGAATCAAGTTGTGTTAAAAAAAAAAAAGCATTCCTACTATGTTGGCCCCATTATCCAAACCGACATAGAAATCGATTTTTAATAAATTTATTTTATAAAATAGTAGATTTTAGTTAAAAACGACTTGAATTCACAATTTGATAAGACCTTGGTTTTGAGGATAGAGAAACAAAAATTACCATAAGAATAGAAGAAGGTGAAGTTAGAAAATACTACAAAAATTACCTAGAACAACGTTCTTGTAAGAAGCTTCCTAAAGAGTTTGATTTATGAGGCTTGAGGAAATCAAGAGTCTCCCCAAGGAATGGCCACCCCATACTTCCATGAGGTGCTTTGTGTGAGGAACCTTTGTTGTTAAGATATTTAACAACATAAGCAATTGCAAAGATTGAGATGAAAGTTAAAACGATGAACAAAAGATCAACCATTGTAGCAATATATTAAAGATCTCTTTCAAAATGTTAATTTGAACTTATATCATGTTCAAAGCAATATATATAGATGTCCTAAACAATATATCATACTATTATATGTGCTACATTCCGTTATTTTTGGTAATTTTTTTTTTGAACAAATATTTTGGTAAGTTTTTATTTTGGCACAAATATTTTGGTATTTTTTTTTTATTTTGACACAAATTAAAGAAGTTAATTAATTTCTTTAATTACCTTATATAGTCATAACTATCTATCTATATTTTTTTATATTATATTTACGAATCTCTATTAGAACTATTTAAGGAAATTTTTACCCATCAAATTGATTTTTTTATATTATATTTATGAATCTCTATTAGAAATATTTAAGAAAATTTTCCCCATCAAATTAATTTTTTTATATTATATTTACAAATCTCTATTAGAACTATTTTTCATATTATATTTACGAATCTCTATTAGAACTATTTAAGGAAATTTTACCCAACAAATTATTGACTGATGTTAATTCATGTCATTACTATATCTTAACTAAACATTAATAAATTAATTAATAATTTTTCTAATATAAATCTATATTATTTTATTATTTTATACATTAAATTAAACATATAAATATAAATATGAACAATTTATTTAATTAACAGAATTCCTTTTTTTATTCATGCATTGTCAAAATTAATTTAAATTATATTAAATTTAAACATTAAACGTATTATTATATATTTTTTTATTTTAGTATTATTATTTTGTACATATAATCATTCCTAATTCATACAAAAATTAAAATTCTCTTATTCTAAAAATCTCTATATATATTTTTCAAAAAAATTAATATCAAAGCAACCTTCTATATTAATACTATTATATTCTGCTTCAAAAAAAAAAATATTAATATTATATTTTACAAAACTCATTGTCAAGCTCAAGCATATAAAAAAATCATAAACAAAACTATATATATGACAATTAATTTTTTATATTATATTTAGGAATCTCTATTCACTACAAGAAAATCTAGGGTTTGCTATGACACGATTTGTAGCTAATTCGTAGCTAATCTCTAGTAAAACAGAGTTAGCTACAGATTTGTTGTAAACTAGCTGTGGTATAGGTCCTAGCATGGATTGGGCGGCAAATTATCCACCAAAATATTTCGTAGCTAATTTGCAACTAATATATTGGAAATCCTAGTTAATTCCAAATTAATACATAGTTAAATGTTGTTGAGAAGTTTATGTTTCCTAACCAAATTGCTATGATATTATCACAACAATTTCATAATAAATCTCTAGCTACATATTCCTAGCAATTTCACAGCAAAATTCAAGCTTTTAAGAAAAAAAATTATAATTATAACCAAGCTAATTATTGCAAATAAATGAAAATATATTTTTAAAGAAATTGTAAGCATGATTAGCTTGGAAAATTTCATTTGCGGTAAAAGCACATCCAATCAACCACAACATAACTTGAACAATAAACCGTAGCAAATATTTGGTAGCAAATCTGATATTTTCTTGTAGTGATTAAAACTATTTAAGAAAAATTTTACCTATCAAATTAATTTTTTACAAATCTCTATTAGAACTATTTTTTTATATTATATTTACGAATCTCTATTTGAACTATTTAAGGAAATATTTACCCATCAAATTAATTTTTTTATATTATATTTACCTTTGTTGATATCTTAAAAACATTTTTGGGGTTAAAGATGTGTTGAAGTATCGATGATTAATGAGGAGGTTAAAATTATTAAATTTGATTATTTTATTATTGTCAAAATCGGACCGGTCATTGAATTGGTGAGCTTACCGGTTCAACGTTCAAGTGCTCGGACTGGGGTCGGACCAGGTCGGCCCGTTTTAAATTAAATATATGTTAAATATATATATATATATATATATATATATATATTAATTAATATATAAATAAAAATAAATAAATAATGACTCAATATTCTTTAGTTTCACATCTTAAAAAGATGAAATGTCATAAAGTCAAATATAAAATTAAAAATTTAGTACATTAGACATAAATTTTTTTAATTCAAACCAAATTAGAAATTTTAAATTACAAAATATTAGAAAAGAAATTGTGGTGAATACTGATCATTCAAGTCAGAATATTTTTTATTCATTGTATTGATGATAATTGTAATATATTAAGAAGTTTTGCTACCTTAATTAGAATATTGATCTTTAAAGTAAGAATATTTGTTATTTATTGTAGTGATGATATATATTAGAAAATTTTGTTTATTTCCTTACAATCTAGAAAACTCTTAAATACCGACGGGCGAAATCTGTCTCTAAAATGCAAATATTCCGTCACTAAGCACGTTAGAGACGGATTTGATCCCGTCGGTAATTTCCTCGTCTCTAAACTATTAGAGAAGGACAAAATCTATCTCTAAAATGAAAATTTATGTCTCTAAAATAAAAATATTTGTCTCTAATTGCTTTTTCCGTCTCTAATTCCATCTCTAGTAGAGACAAAATATATTCTGTCTCTAAATTCCGTCGGTATTTCAACTTTTTCTAGTACTAATTAGTATATTGACTCAATTAGTTTTCCTACCTTAATTAGTTAATTAGAATACCGACTCAATATTAGAAAATTTTGACTTTTAAAAAAAAAAAAAAAAACTGAAACATCAAACCGTTTAAACCGGCCGGTTTACTGGTTTTTTCCAGTTCCAAGCTGGTTCAATCGGTTTTTACCGGTTCGCTTGCTGCCCGATTTTCAGGCCTGATCGGACCGAATATATGACCGGTTCACGGTTCCACCGGTCCAACCGACCGGTCCGATTTTGATAACCTTGATTTTATTTTTAATTTTTTGGTAGTAGATAAATGAAAGAATGTGAAAGGCTATTGTATCTTCTTTTATACTTATCATTCAGACTTCATAATCAACACCCAATAGTGATACAAGGTTATAATCTCTCGTTAACTCATTAGTAAAACTGAATATCAAGAAATTGTTCCATCTAGAAATTGAACTCGAATTCTTCTAAAATCTGTCATTTGGTGATGCTCATTAATCACTAAAGTCTAATGATTTGATTTGATTACAAACTTTTATTTATGGGAAAATCGATTGGGAGGAGAAGAATTTACGTACCTAAAATGTTTTTGAACATTTGCCTCTGTCCATAACAATCATCCTACAAATATCACATACTTAGGTTCACGCTTTTATCAAAATAAATAAAAAAGTTAGGTTTGCCTAAAAATTTAAAAAGTTAAGTTCACGTAGAACCAGAATCACATATTATTCTTGTATATAAGGTCAAATATAAATCTGAAAAATGTTAAATAGTGCCCCCAGAGCACTAGTTAAGGAGGCTAAGAATAATACTCCCTCCGTTCCTTTTTATTTGATGTTTGAGAAAAAAATGGCCAAATTAAGAAAGTCTAATTTTGCACTTTATTTTCCTATTATACCCTTTTTTTTGGAATATATTTTACTCTAATTTTAATCACAAAAAAATTCCTATTTTTTTGCACACACTTTATATTTCCAAAAAATTAAAACCACAAAAAAATTAAAGGCGGATTGTAACAAACCAATTTTTTTGTTTTTGCCTTTTCAACAAAAAAAATTAGTTTTTTGAGAAAATATACTTCATCGGAAGAATAGAAAGGAAAACTTATTTAATGAAAACAGCGGCTAGAAAGAATAGGACAACTACCCATTCAAATGAAGTGTGAACTAATTTTAGTACGAGAAGTCAAAGATTATTTAGGCATGGAATAATACTTATTGTGATTGAGTTGTAGTCACATTTTTATTTTTAAAGTAGAGTATTTCAAAAGTTAATGTGTTCTAAAAATTCTCGTATTTTCAAGTTGTAGTCACTTTGAGTTTCTTAATGTTGTGTAACAAGATTTTCAACAAACATGCAAGGAAAAAAAAAGAACAAAACAAAAACAATAAAAAGATTATATGAAGAAGTTTAGTAAAAAAAAAGATACAATAAAAAGATTATATGAAGAAGTTTAGTAAAAAATAAAGATACAATAAAAGGATTATATAAAATTTAGTCAAAAAAAAATAAATTAGGAAGGAGGGTATAATAGACAAAATATAACCTTAAATTATCAAAACATCAAATAATTTGAAACAAATTTTTTTTTCTAAAACATCAAATAAAAAGGAACGGAGGGAGTAAAAATGTCTTGGAATATATGTAGTCAACTTATTAAAAAAGTAAAAGGTAATATTTTCAATAAAAAAAAATTCTTTTTTGGTTTCTTAACTAGTGCCCATACTAGTGCCCTATGGGCACTAGTTAGCATGATCCTATAAATCTTTTGGACACACTCGCAAAATATTAGTTCTACTTTTTACATTTTGTAATTATTTAAAAAAGTAATTTTACTTCTTACTCCCTCCGTTTCTTTTTAATTGTCTTTTTAGAAAGATAACACCAAATTAAGGAAGTGTATTTTTGCACGTTATCTTCCTATTATACCCTCCTTTTAATCCCTAATAAATTCCTATTTTTTTGCCCACATTTTCTCTTTCCAATAAATTTAATATATTATATAAAAAAAAAAAATTAATATGTTATGTATCAACAAAAAAAAATTAAAAAAAAATTTAGTTTTCCAAATATATAGCATTAATTGGTTTTATGGAAAAAGATAAGAGCAATTAAAAAAGGGTATAATTGACAAATCATACCCATAAAATATAAAAAGGACAATTAAATAGAAACGCTAAACATGATAGTAAAAGACAATTAAAAAGAAACGGAGGGAGTATTTTTTATCAGTGTATATAAGATTTGTGACCATAATCTTGTCTTGTACTAATATTTATAGAGATCACGAGACTAATTTATTGGTGCTGAAATGCAAATGGATTGGTTAATTTGTCTAGTCATTTACGATTTCAGGTTATTTGGTATACTTACATGGTGCATGAAAAACTCAATGTATCAAGGATCCCTTATTATTATAATGAAAATGTTTACAAGGATTTTTAGAGCACTTTTGTTTTTTTTTTTTTTTTACAAAAAAGAGCATATCGCAGGATTTTTAGAGCACTTTATTAAGGATTAAATATAGTATATATTGGAAGTTTTTTTTTTGACAGATATATATATTTGAAGTTGTCTAATCAATTTTTATACAATTATCATCAATTTCAAGAAAAATAAGAAATTTTATTATGACTTTCCTTTCCTTACCCATTTACCAGAACAAGTGAAAATAGCTATAACAAAATATATTATGATGAAGAGTATACTATAATACTAATATACTCTAGAGTGGGTGCATCCTATCCGGCAGGCGGTCTACACGCATTTCGCCAACTATTTCAAAATCAGGAATATGGTCAGGCCGGGGTGGAAAATCTTGAGTTTAATGGGTTATCTGTGGCCGAGTGTAGCAGTCTCACCAAACCTTTTTCTGAGGCGGAGGTTAAGGCAGCGATCTGGGACTGCGATAGCTTCAAAAGTCTAGGATCCGATGGTATTAATTTTGGTTTCTTTAAGGATTTCTGGTTGGAGTTGAATGGGGATGTCATGAGGTTTATATCTGAGTTTCATCGAAATGGCAAGTTAACGAAGGGTTTAAATTCCACCTTCATCGCTCTTATCTCGAAAGTGGACAGTCCTCAACGGCCGAACGACTTTAGGCCCATCTCGTTGGTGGGAAGCCTCTATAAAATTTTGGCCAAGCTCTTGGCTAACAGGCTGAGGATGGTTATCGGTAGTGTCATCTCCGAGGGACAGACGGCTTTTGTTAAAGATAGGCAGATCCTCGATGGTATCCTCATTTCTAACGAGGTCGTGGACGAGGCTCGTAAAGCCAAAAAAGAGTTGTTGTTATTCAAGGTTGATTTTGAGAAAGCCTACGATTCGGTGGACTGGGGTTATTTGGATGCGGTTATGGGGAGAATGGACTTCCCGCCCTTGTGGAGAAAGTGGATGAAGGAGTGCGTCTGCACTGCAACTGCGTCGGTTTTAGTCAACGGGAGTCCCACCGATGAGTTCCCTTTGGAAAGGGGTCTAAGGCAAGGTGACCCTCTGTCGCCTTTCCTGTTCCTCTTGGCTGCGGAGGGCTTGAACGTGATGATGAGGGCCATGGTCGAAGGGAATCAGTTTACAGGGTATACAATGGGTGAGCAGGAGGGTGTCACTGTGCCGCACCTGCAATTCGCTGATGACACGTTGCTGGTCGGGGTCAAGAGCTGGGCGAATGTTAGAGCTCTTCGTGGGGTGCTTTTGTTATTTGAGTTGATGTCGGGTTTGAAAGTTAATTTCCATAAGAGCATGTTGGTTGGGGTTAATATTTCCGAGTCCTGGCTTCGCGAGGCCGCGTCTGCTCTGCGTTGTAAAGTGGGAAAAGTTCCTTTTCTCTATCTAGGCCTTCCCATTGGCGGCGATCCGAGGCGTTTGGGTTTTTGGGAACCGGTGTTGGCGCGCATTAGAAATAGGTTGTCTGGTTGGAAGAGTCGTTTCTTGTCTTTTGGTGGGCGTCTTGTTCTTCTAAAAGCGGTCTTGACCTCTATGCCTGTCTATGTTCTTTCCTTCTTCAAAGCTCCCGCAGGTATTGTCTCCTCTATTGAATCTCTTTTGATTAAATTTTTTTTGGGGGGGGGGGGGGGGGTGTGAAGAGTCAACGAAAACCACTTGGATAAATTGGAAAACTGTTTGCTTACGTAAGGAGTATGGAGGGCTGAGGGTTAGACAGTTGAGGGAGTTTAATTCTGCCCTTTTGGGCAAATGGTGTTGAAGGATGCTAGTGGACCGCGGGGGGCTGTGGTTTAGAGTGTTGGCAGCTCGTTATGGGTTGGAGGGGGGCCGGTTGAGGATGGGTGGGAGGATGGGATCAGCGTGGTGGAGGGAGATTGTGAGGATCAGGGACAGAGGTAGCGGGCTTAGGGATGGTTGGTTTGGGGAAAGTGTGACGAGGAAGGTGGGGGATGGGTCAGAAACTTTGTTCTGGACTGATCCCTGGTTGGGCGGGACTCCTTTGTGTGAGTGGTTTGGTCGGTTGTTTGATTTGGCGGTGACCAAGTCGAGCATAGTGGCAGAGATGTTTTCCTCGGGGTGGGAGGCTGGAGAGGAAGCATGGGTGTGGAGGCGACCGTTGTGGGTGTGGGAGGAGGAGATGGTTGGGGAGTGTCAAAACTTACCTCTTACCGTGACCTTGTAGGTTGAGTCTCCAGACAGGTGGCAGTGGCGGCCCGATCCTCTTACAGGTTATTCAGTTCGTGATGCTTATCAGATGCTAACATCTCAGGATACAATTACTATAGGGGCATCTAAAGACTTATTATGGCACAAGCAGGTTCCTCTGAAGGTATCTATCTTCGTGTGGCGTCTCCTTCGCGACCGGCTGCCGACGAGGTCAAATTTGGTTGCACGTGGCATTCTCCCTCCAGACATTCATTTCTGTGTGACAGGTTGTGGTGCCGTGGAGTCTGCGCCGCATTTATTCCTCTTATGCAGCACCTTTGGCTGGCTTTGGCCTCTAGTCCGGTCTTGGATTGGTTTTTCAGCGGTGGATGCACACACACTCTCAGATCATTTTGTTCAGTTCACTTATTCCGCAGGTGGTCTACGTGCGAGACGGTCCTTCTTGCAGCTTGTCTAGCTCGCTTGTGTGCGGGTTGTCTGGAATGAAAGAAATCTTAGAGTCTTCAGGAATTCGGCAAACTCAGTGCACCAGCTATTGGACAAAGTCAAGACGTTTTCATGTCGATGGATGAGGAGACTCTATTTGGGTATCGACTAATTGTTGTTTTATCACGTAGCTTGACTGAATTCTCATGTAAACTTTTGTAGTCCTTTTTAGTACATCTTGTGCTGAGAGGGCTACCTATTCCCTTGGTTATATATACCAATTTCACCATTTTACATGAGACCTATTTTTAAAATAATAAATCCATACTAATTTCAACAATTAAAAATAGATATTAATATAATTTTAAAAGAGAGTGTTCATATCACTCATCGTATTATGAAACAAAAAATAAACTCTTCTGAAAATGGCAAGGGGGTGAACTTCCATTTATTGGTACATCATATTCACGCATTTACAATTTACGTAATGATCTTAATACTCCTAAAAAGTGTTCTATTTACTCGTAGCTCACGATTGATATTAGATAAAACAAATCTCGGTTTTCGGTTGCCTTGTGATGGACCTAGAAGAGAGGCGACATGCCAAGTATATGAATTCTTGTAATTATAATTTATTGGATGAAGATCAAATGATTCATATTTTGAATTTACTTTTTTAAATATGATTTAAGAATGTTAAAATATGAGTGATCCGATCTTCATCAATTGATCCGACCATAAACATGTAAACCGGATCCCAATCCTATGTGTAGATTTGACGAAAGAAAAGATTATTCCGACCTTAGTGCCAACATAGTTAGAATGACTTACCTTTTTGTGCTTCATATTTTTAGCTTAAATAAAAAACCAAGTAATATTGCTACACCAAACCAGAACATTTTGCACAATTGGGAACCTTTTGCTTTAGCTAAACAAGGCTTTATAATAATACAAGGAGACAAGAAAACCAAAATATTTCATCAGAAATTGCATACCAAAAATAAACAAGACATTAAGCAATTTTAGGAATAGAGATCTCCTTTCCAAGATAATTGAGTGATGAAGGATTAACTTGCATGAACAAATAATTTCCAGCAAAAAGATCACCAAAATGAACTTGTCCATCTTTGAACCTTTTCACCACTTTAGCACAAGAAATTCTCATAGAAGACACCACTTTTGATTTCTTCCTCCAAAGTCTTCTCAAGCTTGGAATTTTCAGCCTAAACCTTCTCCTCATATGAATCCTTCTAAACCTTAACAAGTTCTTTGGCCTTTGAATCACTCTCTCAACTTCATCATCATAACCAACTTCATGTCTTAGCTTTTGGTAACCAAATTTGTTAAGAGATATCATTTGAATGGAAGACATGGTTGAAGTTTTTGAAAATATTAACAAAATATGAGAAAATCAAAGAAAACTTGTTCCTCTTTTTGACGAGTTTATGTATATGACATGTTGGTTTTGTAATATGAAATTTTGATAAGAAAAGAAGGGAATGGAAAGTATGATAGATTGGAAATGGGAGGTGAGTATGATAAAGTTGTTGAGTGTATTAAATGCAAGATGTAGAGGTTGTTGAATAATAAGTGTAAATATTTACAATTTGTTAAAGTATTAAATTTTCTTCAATTCTCAATACTCTTATGTACCTATCTAGTTAGGAAGTTTCACTATGTCTTAATGAACAAGTCATATTTTTAGTTTCTTTTGCAATTTTTACTTTATCAATGCTTATCAATGACGAGGCACGTATCTTATTTGTGGCACTAGATGAAAAACTACTTCATCATCGGTTGGTTATTCATGTCATGGCAATAGTCACAATACACACCCATGTCAAAAAAGGATAACACATACGTGAGAAAGTTTGATTTTACTAAAATACCTTTATTATATTAAAATACATATTTATTAATCAGTTATTAGGTAGAATGTCTATTTAATGTATAGTAGGATGAGATAAATTGTTCAAAATGGTAAAAGCTTTGGTTCCTTTAAGGAAGGACTTAGTCCGTCTAATGGAGATTAATTATTGCTAAATGACAATGAAAGCTTTGCATTTTTTTTTTAATTTTCTTTTAATTTTTTTTTTTGGTAGAGAGCTTTGCATTTTTATTATGGTATTTAGTAATAGAAACTTTGTATTTATATTATAATAAATAAATAAAAAATACAGATACATGCTGAAAAAATTGCAATATTGTAAATTGAATTTATTTTTTATATTAAAAGTGAAAAATAATTTAGAAGGATACAAACATATCTTACAAAACTTATTTACCGATAGTAACATATGATTAATATATGCTATTGAGTTACATCAAGATTAAAAATATTCAATAAAATTCATAAAAAAATTAATAGTGATATATCTCAAATCTTAATAATGTATCAAATGATTTTACTTTTTACATTGTAATAAACAGAGGAAAACAACAGTAATATATAATTCATTAAATGGATGGATACATGTACAATGAATGGTTAATTCCAGATTTTCTATCTTGCAAACACACATTTGATCAAGAGATTCAATATTCAAAGAATTGACTGTCACAGCAACAACAGCAAAAATCCATAACCTAGCTAGTAGCAGATGATTAGTAAAGCTTAATTCTGGTGTTAATGAAGCTCCTACAGATAGGGCAAGACTTAAGTTCTTTTCCACATTCACAACAAGTCTGCCAAGAAGAAAAATAAAAAACAAATTACTTGATATCTTTTGAGCTATGAAGCACGGACACATACATGGATACCGAACACCGACACAAACACTTACATGTCAACATCGATAATAATTTGAGAAAATTACATAATTTATTATAATTCTATGTGTTGGTGCCGTGTCGATGTTCGACATATGTTTAATCCCAGAATACACATAATCCGATGAGTGTCTGTACTTCATAACTTTTGAGAAATAGGAGAAGAAAAAAAGTTGTATTTACCTGATGGCCACATCCAAAGGCCATGTCTTTTGAATTGCTCAGACAAATGGGACAAAGCTGCATAAGGTTAATTCAATCAGCTAGATTTTTACATTACAAGTTACAACCACATTCAGAAACATAAATCTATCAGGCATCAGCTATAAACTAGTTTATCAACTATCCACTATTTTTACCAAACAGATCCTAACACTCCGAATTAATGCATTATATTTTACCACTCTCATATCAAGCATTCTTGGTTCCTCTATCAGAAGACTAATCAAGCAAATGATGCCTCAATCTCTCTCGAGTATACCAAGCTAATGAAAAAAAAAAACCAAATTATGGAAACAAAATAGTTTATTGTTAGAGAATCTTGTACTTGATTATCATAAGTCGAACTTGGGGCAGAAGGAGCTGTTCCGTTGCCGTGCTGAGGAGGAAAACTTGGCTCAAACCTAGCAGCATGAGAAGGCTTTGAAGTTCCTGTGGATGGGGGTGGAAGGGGAACTCTTCGACGACCATTGAACGCGTACCCCAAAAGACTAAGCTCAATTGCTGCCTTATACTGAGAAGGAATTTCCATCAATGCAGCAAGTGCAAATGCTGCTTCTTTTCGTGAAGGAGACATATTCTTTGATGTGATCTCCGTGAAATTCACAAACTATAAAGTATAAACAGAAACACGCAATGATTCAAAGGATCAATTTCTACTAGTAAGATCATTTTAACAAGTATCAAAGAAAGTTTTGCACGCCCTTCATCGCACACCTGAAAATTATCAAAGGCCCGAGCTGGAATATTATCATCAAATTCTTTCATTGTGTCCCACGGTCCGTCTCCAACGCCAACCAATATGATTGAAAGAGGTAACTTACTGTGACAAAGAAAGCATATAATATAAGATATATTGATATTTCAATTGATGTTAAACGTGAATCACATTATCCTTAGTTCAGTGTGACCACACACCTCAGGTCTTATGTATAATTAAATGATGTTAATCGTCAAGTTGTGTCAACAATCAAATTCCAACCATCCGCAAGAAAATATAATGTTTTGAAAAGAAGTTTCGAGAAAAAACTACATTAGAAAATTACCTGGCCCTGACAATGGCATCCACAGTCTCCTGTTCTTGTGGACTTAGTTTTCCATATTCAGTGTCAACACTTCTTGTAACCTGTATCAACCATTATTGCGTGAGTATACACTGTTTGGACTCGATAGAAAAACATTCCAGAAATTAGCAACTCTAGAATCGAATACCTGACCATCTGCTATTATCACCAAAACATGGTACTGGCCACCACTTTGCTCAACAATTGTCATGGCCATTTCAATTACCGGTGCAAATGAAGTAGGACCTGAAAATAATAAGCACCGATATTTTATTATCAATGAAAGGAATATATAAGTATAGTTATAATATTCTTAAGAAGAAGAAATTTAAGTAAAAGGTAACCTGCAAGTCGAAGATGAGGAACAACTTCCCTATACCGACTAAGCACGTCTTCAAAACCGTTACAAAAACTTCCATCAGAATGGAAACTGAAGACATCTTTATCATGCGTTGATGCTGCCATGAATGATATCACAGTAATTCTTATTAGAAAGAATAAATTCTATATTTTTAAATCCTATGAAGTTTATGAGATAACTACCATCTCCGAATCCAAAACAAGGTATCAAGTTATCGTCATCGAATTCTGCCATGGTTTTACCAATAATTGATATTGCTTGTTCATAGGGATTTAGACCACTCCCAATATGATGCAAGCTTTGTCTGTGAAATGAATTCTTTCCTAAAACCAAAACCAAGTTCAACATGTTTCAACTGTAGTAAGTAACACTGCATAAATTTTTCACTTAAGCCAGAAAAGTTATGCAGTAAAAAATAACCTGTCCACTCATTGCTCTTTGTAAAATCAACACCGATAATAAGATTCGAAGACTCGAGGCCTGCACGCCCAAGTGCCTCAGTAACCTGTCATAAAATATAAGCATGATAAATGATAGACATGTTCAGAGTTAAAACACCAAGACATTAATAAGTGTTACCTCATCTATGGAATTGTAATTATCAGCAATATTCGAGTATTTCCTCCGTAGCTTGGTACTATTGTCGTCAAGGACCAGTCTACGACTCCCAAAAGATTCATCAGCACCATAATAAGTTGGAGGAGGCGGGTTATAATACAGCTGCGACGAAGAATAAGTAGATTGTGGATAATATTCGTAGGCATAACTCTCGTCTCCATAACTTGATTGTGGATCAACGTATGTCCTCCAAGAATTTGAACTCTGCCTCCAACTTTCTTCCTTAGAATTTCGTCCCCCCATATCAACTCACTCCTTCTTAGACCAAACCAAATCAAACCAAACCAATCTTATCTTTGTTTAAATGCCAAATCAAGAAAAACAAATAACATGAAAAGTTGCAAATAGACACCAATTCCAAAAGCTATAAAAAGGAGATAAATGTATTGGTTCACGCAATTAAAAGTAATTTTTCAACACACCAACACGACTTGTCAATACAAAATCCACCAACATAAGTAAAGCAACATTGTCAAGTTATAGCTACTTATGGCTTCAACTTGAAGCAACTTATGAAGCACTAACACGAACATCAGACACCATAATGACACCAACACTGTTTAGCATTTTCCATTAAATATAAGTGTGGATGTCGAGTTTATATCAGACACTGACACATGTCAAAACCCGACACACTCAATCTGAAGTATTAGTGCCAAGTTTCTTTTCAAGAAAAGACAAAACAAAGGTTAGTTTAATTTAGAAAAAGGAAAATAAAACTAAAATATACTAGTAAAATGTAGTAAGATAAGATTCTGAGTTGATAATCATTGATATGATTGCATAAAGTAAGAAATATGCAACAGAATCAATCAACAAAATAGGGATGGCAATTTACCCATACCCATACCCAGTGGGTACCCACAAAAAATACCCACAACGGGTAGGGTAAAAACCCGCATTTTGGGTACGGGCATGGGTTTGGGTAATTACCCACAAAATTGAACGGGTATGGGTGCGGGTACGGGTACCTTAGTACCCACCCCATATACCCACATAGTATTTATTTATTTATTTTAATTATATTATTATATAATAATATAAGTAAATAAATTTTAAAATATACAACATTATTATACTATTACACATTTTTAATGAAAATGTTTATTTATAACATAATCCAAATATGTCAATATATAGATAAATGAACTTTAGCATGATATTACTAATAATTTTGTTCATAATTTTCATGAGTCAACATTAAAATCTTTAAATTTTTTTAATTATATTAAACTGATATGATATTTTATAATTGATGAATTTATTTTTAGTAAAAATGCGGGTAATGGGTACGGGTAGTGATATTTTATAATTGATGAATTTATTTTTAGCAAAAATGCGGGTAATGGGTACGGGTATGGGTACTTAGGTACCCATAGGGTATGGGGACGGGGACAAAGAGTGTCACCCACGCAGGTATGGGATGAGTACGGGTATTTTTTCAAATTGCGAGTATGGGGATGGAGACTGTAGTACCCTACCCATACCCTACCCATTGCCATCCCTAAACAAAAGCAAAGAAAATGAAATAGCATTGTGTATACGCTAATGCTGAATAATTGAGGATTCGAATAATAAGCTTTTTGAAAATTGAAAAGGTGCATTAGCACTAATTAGGGAGACAAAGCAAAAGCAGAGGCTCTTTATTTTTGTTTCCTATTTTAAGGGATGATAGATAGATTGAGGAATAATCAAGGACATGGAAGTTTCGTGTACTCTCTTGCTGTGTAACTTTGAATTTGAAACGGCTATTGCATATTCTCTTGGTTACTTGTACCCTTTATAGGGATGTCAACCGGCCGGGAATTTACCAAGAGTACTCCATCTCCAAAGTTCTTTCGGGGAGACTTTCTCCTCCATCCATATTTTCAGGAGAATTCCCATTTACACACAAAATTGATATTCCTAACCATTCCCATCGGCCTATGGCCAAGGTGCATAGCTAGAGTAAACTATATACTCTCATATAGGTGTCGACTTTATAAATATTTCAAAAAAGTTTACGATTCTATTAAGTTATTGAACTAGTCCCTATATTTAATCACCTATTATGTATTTAACATCTCATTATCAATTTGATCTTGTAATTTATCCACTTATTCTCAATTTAATCTCTAACATATTATTCAAAAAACTAACATGGATAAAATTTACCAAAGTTCACATAGCATGTTTTTGATGAAATTTTTTGTGAAATATTATTATTACTCTAATAATTTAGCTATTTAGTAATTTTTAGTTTAACAAATAATGATTATAGAGTTAAATTATTAAACTATAATCTTTAATAATTTAACTATCATCAGTTTAAATAGTTAAATTAATAATGTCAAAAAAATAATATTAAACTAATAACATTTTATGGTTTTCACAAAAAAAAAATTATGGTACTAGTAATATATACCATAAAAAATTAATTTGAAACATATTATTTGAACTTTTGTAAAAAAGTAAAGACTACAATTGAAAACATCAAATTTAAAGGAGAAATTTTTGAAAGAAAACTTTAGAAAAATAAAAATAAAAGTTGATATATTTAGAGGATAAAAAATATATTTAACTATTCTTAAAAAAAAAAAAAAAAACTCTTTTCTAAATAATTAAGAAAAAAAAATCTATTTACGAAACGACGCCGTCAAAGCAATGAGTAATCTGTAAAAAAAAAAACAGTATACTCCTTTCTGCTGCTGTTAGGTTTTTCTTGTTTTCAATATCGTCGCAACTTAGAAGAGTTCAGCTATGGCGACGACGACGGAAGAGAATGTTAATGTTAAGAAGAAGAAAGAAGGAAACAACCTATTAGGTTCACCAACATTCAAGGAAATCGAAAATGGTAGATTCAAATGCATAGAGACAGGTCATGAAGTTCTCTCCAAAGACATACCTTTTTATTCTAACAGTAAAAAGTGTCGTTTAGGTCTCATCGATTTCGCTTTGTCTAATAATAAATCACCTCTTAATATGTTCAATCAAGATCCTCTTTCTCGGTAATTCATTCATTCATTCATTCATTCATTCATTCATTCATTTCCCTTTCATAGTTTCATTGTTTATGTTCCATTTTTGAGATATTTGTTTGTTTTTGCTTTGCAGTTCGAAATTGATATGTAAATTGACTGGAGATAAGGTTAATAAGTCTGAGGAACATATTTGGAAGCATATGACTGGCAAAAGATTTCTCAATAAATTAGGTTAGTCATCATTTTTTTTTATTCATTCAATTTTTGGTCACTCACTGTTTTAGTGCTTGAAATGATAGGGATTCGTGGGTTTGTTCGGCCAAATTTACAATTTAGTAACAAATAATCATGCTTTTGTAATATTAGTTTCACCTAAGGAATTAGGGTGCTATGTTAGATAAACGGGATCTTGAGCTAAGAAATTCGGATTCTATGTTAGATAAACGGGACAATCATGCTTTTTTGATATATTATGTTAAATTATCGTGATTATTAGAGTTTAATTGTTATGGCTAAGAGCCTATATTATTAGATAAGGTGAAAACAACTTATAGATATGTCATAAGTTGTTTCCATAAGTTCTCACAAACAATTTCACGGGTTAGTAGACAAAATCAAATAAGCTATCTATAATTGAAGATTGTCTTTCAATTTAGTTCTTTTTGATGCAAAATAGAGATTGATGGATGTTTACAACAAATTTATAGAAACAAGCTTTTTTTAGCATGTCTTCTGAGCATTAAGATCTTGTTAGATGATATGATAGAGAAACTAACTTGATTAATAACCTTTAATTTCATAAAACCATTTGCCACTTTGTGAATTTAGAAGACTAAATTGTCTTACTGCTACCATTTTTTGGTTTGGCATAATGTGGGTGCTTAAATGATATGACAAGGTTCGGTTTTCCTATTAGTATTAGTCATTAGCGGATGGACCCGGATTCTCTGCCATCAGGGTAAACACAAGGTGACAGAGTCAAGGGATCTTGACTGTTGGATGTTAGACGAGTCATATTTTGACCTATCAAATAGTTGTTTTTAAAATACATATTGAAATATAAGCCTTCCGATCTTCATCTAACAGTAGAGATCCACAGCCACAACGGAATGATTGCATAGAATCGAAATCATTTGTTGATTATATGATGGGTGAATGCGTAGTTTGTAGAGCTTCATCAGCTTATGTATTTTTGGTTTCATGAACAGAGCAACAGGAAGAAGGAATTGAAAATGGTGAGAGCTTGCAAGAGCAGCAAAGTGCAGATTGTGGAACTAAAGCTGAAATGAAGAAGAAGAATAAGCAGCCGAACAAGAAAAAGAAGAAGAAGTCAAAGAAGAAGAAGGATAAGAGAGTTGAGGATATTATTTCTGAAGTTAGGAAGCCTTCTAATGATGAAACTGACACGGAAGAGGAAGACTTCTGGATGCCTCCTGAGGGAGAACGCTGGGACAACGATGATGGAGGAGATCGATGGTGTTCAGATTCAGAGTCAAATTCAGATTCAGATTTGGAACACGAAGCTGAAGAAGGTGATGTAATTGGTATGTATACTCTCAACACATTTTCTCTCAACTCCAATGAGTTTAATGTTAAGATAACTTGTACATTCAATACTATAGCTTAGTCTATTATAAGATGCTACTCATACTGATAAATAATTACAAGAGTTTATAAAGATGGCATGAGGTAAATAAATCAATAATTAACATCTAGATGCTATTACTTTGCTTGTTTTCTGTTAAAAGATTTTACTTTTCCTGTCCCAATGGAAAATTATAGTACAACCATGTTAAGTTGGTTCGAGCTTAATAGACACATGTTCATATTATTTTTTTTACTACTTGTTCCTTTCTTATTGCAATTGAGAATTAGATTAGTGATATATCATATGGTTCCTATTTTACTTGCATGAGAAAAATTAACAGAGTAGATGACACTTTTCTTGTAGACGGTGATGCTAACGAGGATAGCAAGGAGTCAGAAGAAGAGTTGTCCACAAGGTATGATTTTACTTCAGCATAAAGTACATGAAATGAAATAGTTTCCAAACATTAGAACAAATCAGAAGTGGTAAGTGATACCCAATTTTCATATTGCTAAAACCCTATGCTGAGTTTCTTTTTCCTTTTATCCTGCAGAACAAAAAGAATGTCCATAGAAATTGGACCTAGCAGCTTTGCTTCTAGAAAGAAGAAAAGTAAGAAGAACGACGAGACTTGATATATGTCGGTAACTTAAATTTAGGTGAAGAGAAACTAGTGCAAGACAGGAGTTTTGCAGCAAATGGGTGAATTAATTCAAGTCAGATAAGGATATTTGCATTATGATACAAAGTGGATTTGAGTACAACATGGTTTTTTTCCAAATGAACTGTAAGTTTTGTTTCCAATTAAGCACCTCAATTGTTGTAATATTTCTTTATGTTAGTTATATGGGTAGCAAATTTTGTGGAAACTACTGAATAAACTTATATGGATAAGATAATTGTTTTATTTGGTAAAAATTTCTGTTGTGATTGGTTCATATACATACATTCATTGAAAAGAGCACTGCATGTATTGCCAAATGAAAGAACAACTCAATGTAGGTTTATCTATGTTATCACCAATTAATGGTTAGTGTCATGGACTCGATGCTAGTTCAACACTTATTAAGGTCTAAAGCGAACTATAAAGAAAGTCATTAACACAAAAGGTATAGTTTTTTTAATATTAATAATAATAGTTGGGTTGGCCCGAAGTCCAATGGGGTAGCCTAGCATAGTCCGACTTTCATATGGGTTGAATGGGATAGGGCCAAAAAGCTCGATTGTATTTGGGCTGCCTTTTCGAGGCTTGATCAATCCAAAATTATGGGCTAATAGGCAGCCCAAATACAATCGAGCTTTAAGAATTTAGAGGTCGGTCGCGATGTTAGTAAAACTTGATGAATAATTGTTTTCACTAGAAATTGAATTTTTAAGTTTTTTCAAACATCCTCGTTCTTTTAGATGTTTTCTTCTCTTTAGGGATTTTAGTATGTCAGACTCTATGCGAATTCCAACCTTATTTTTTGTTTGTCTTCTTAGAAATAGATTAAAGCATTAAAATCAAATGACTCAAATTTTAATGCAGTTTTAATTTTTTAAGATATGAAAATTATAATATTAAATTTAAACTGTTGAATAAAGATTGAACAATCATGATTTCAACTACATAAATAAATGTATGGGTGCCGACTCAAACCGGAGTATATCCTGTTTTCATGAACAATTCTTTCAGAATGTGTCTAGCTTATCTACTTGGAGTCTTGATGTTGCTTTCTACAAACCGGGAATAGGAGCACGTGGCTTTGGGGTATTTCCTAAGGATATAGCAAAGTTTGGTTTTTAACCAAAGTACTATGTGAACCAAAACTATTTCCATTTCACGAGTATAGTCCTATTTTATCTTACTTATGAGACACCGTCTAGTTGATTTTAGGTATCATTGTTTAAGATATGCATTGTTTTTTTTTCTCTCTTTTATGCTGGTTTCCGACCCATCAAAGTTGAACGACTAATTCAGCTCATACGTAAAAATATGCACACTGGCCAATTGTTATTCTTCAAGATACGCATTGTCTTGTTGTATATATTTAGTTACTTAATTTTAACCAGATATTATCAACAAATATTTAATTATTAAAAAAATTAAAAATAGATAAATTTATCAAATGTCTCATCCTTCGTGTTTAAAAATCTTATCTCTACCACATTTTGAAAAGTTTTTTAATTTAATTTTTATTCATTAAAAATGAGTTTCTTTCTAAGTTAAGAATTTTTTTTTTTCAAAAAATATTGTTTGACGTAACTTCTTCTTTTTAAGCAAAATAAAATAGTAAAAAATACATACGAAAAAACATAAAAACATTTTTCATTGCGGATTTGGTTCTCCTCCACACTTCAAGTATGTATTAACCTTTAATCAACCTCAAGAGAGAAGGAGGCAATTGGCTATCATAACAAAGAATTTTTTTTCTCTTCATTTTTATAACTTTTAGAAATTTATATTGTTAGTGGTTGAATAAATTAAGGGTCATGTTAATTAGTGCCTCCAGAGTACTAGTTAAGAGACTAAAAAAGTAAATTTTACATTTAAAATAGTATTTTTTTATATTCTAAATTTATTGACTACATAATTTCGAAGATGATTATACTATTTTTGGTTTCCTTAACTAGTACCTCAGAAGCTATGGATAACATTTTCTGTACAATAATATATCAAATTATGAGGAATAATTGTACTTGCAAGTAGAAAATGCTTGATTCTTTAATATAAATAAGTGGAGATAAAACTTTGAGGGTATACTTCAGCCTTCAAAAATATAAAAGTTCAAAACTTCTCACATTCATTGAGCATACTTATTTCCAAAAATCTAACACATAACTACCATGGAAGATAGTCCTATTTCAAATTCTAAATCCCTAAATGGCACAAATGGTAACCTTGTATACATTCCAAACCAAATTCCAATACCAAACTATGTTCGCATATTGGACACCACTCTTCGCGATGGTGAACAATCCCCTGGTGCTGCGATGTCTTGTAAGGAGAAACTCGACATTGCACGTCTATTGTCAAGGCTACATGTGGACGTCATTGAAGCAGGATTCCCTTCTGCTTCTAATGACGACTTCATGGCGGTTAAAATGATAGCTCAAGATGTTGGCAACAATGTTGATAGTGATGGATATGTTCCTGTTATCGGCGGTATGTGTAGGTGCAATGAGAAGGACATTTCCATTACATGGGAGGCTGTAAAGCATGCAAAAAGACCAAGGATTTGTACTTTTCTAGCTACTAGTCCCATTCACATGGAGTATAAGCTAAGAAAGACGAAAGATCAGGTGATCCAGATTGCTCGTGATACGGTGAAGTTTGCACGAAGTTTAGGTTGCTATGATATTCAATTTGGTGCCGAAGATGCTGTCAGGTTACACAACATAATTTTGTTATTGTGTTTTTTTTTTGTGAAAAGTGCTAATGAACTTTTTTTTTTCTTTCATACTTTCGCGATGATTGATCCAAATTCACATAAATTTCACCAAATCATTATATTTTATTACCTATTTTTTGGAATAAAACAATTACTAAAGGCCAATAATTAAAATAAATTAAATATTTTGTAATTTCAACATCCCAAAAGGCCAAAAATGAGTAGAATGGACATGTCGATACAATATTAGGTAATAATTTAAAATTAATTCTTTTATTGAATTAAAATTTTAATATTATTACACGTAGGATACAAAAATAAATAATGGATAACAATCTAAAAGAATTGATCAAATTGAAATATTTTGCATTTTTTGTAAAATAATGTATCACATTCTCTATAGTTTGTTTTCTCAAGGAATTTGTTTTTGTATCACATTATTTGACAAACTTAATATACTTTTTTGACAACAAACTTAATATACTAAACACTAATAGAGAGTAAAATTTCATTTAACAATTTGAAACATGATTTTGCTCTAAGTGTGTTGCAACTTCATAAAAACATTTATACATTTTGGTAATGTTACAAAAGTTTATTTATTCATATGACCAGATCAGAAAAGGAATTCCTTTATCAAATTTTGGGAGAAGTTATCAAAGCTGGGGCAACAACTGTGGTCATACCTGACACTGTTGGGATAGCAATGCCATTTGAATTTGGAAATCTAATTGCTGATATTAAAAGGAATACACCTGGAATTGAAAATGTGATTATTGCAACTCATTGTCATAATGACCTTGGACTTGCTACTGCTAACACCATAGAGGTAATTAATTACCATATAAGTGAGGTTAGATCTGCTAACACCAGGTGAAACTTTATATCCTCTATACAAGTTGACTAAAATACTAAAATAATTTTTGTCCATCAAACAACAATCGTACAGACAAAATTTATTTAATACCTTAAATATTTGTATTGTATTGTTTTATCATATATTGTTATATTGTGTCATGTACTATATTTACTTTTTGCAAATTAAAAAGACTCGAACCCATTTTTCTTTTCTAAAGAGTTTAGCCGTAAAATCACACATACACATAAGTGATGAGAAGTGAAGAATTTCAAATTTAAATTTGCGCTCTAAGATATCAAATGTCACTACCATAATCTTACCACTACAAGAAATCAACTATTTTGTGACGGCCAAAAGCCCTCGCTAAGTGGGAAAATCCGTCACAAAGTGATTATTTACTGACGACTTTGTGACGGCCAATTTTCGTCAGTAAATAGCTCGTGGAAAAGTTATTGACGGCTCAGGTCGTCACAAACTCTTTGACGAAACTTTGTGACGGCTCAGGTCGTCACAAAGTGATAACGGCCACATTTCTGACAGCCATTTTGTGACGGCTCAGGCCGTCAGAAACTCGTCACAAAATTCATTTAGTGACGGCTCAGGCCGTCAGAAACTCGTCACAAAATTCTGGACGAAAATCAATTCTGGCGCGTGATTATTTAGTGACGGCTTAGGCCGTCAGAAACTCCGTCACAATTTTTAAAAAAAAAATAATTATTTTAATTGTTTTATTAATTATTTTTCAAAAATAAATTTATTAATTATTAAAAAAAAACATATTAAACGTATTTTTTTTTACATAAAACATATATTAAATTTTTGACTCAATAATAATATAAATTAAAAATGCAATAACCAACAATTTACTAACTATTATCATATACTTATTTAATTATCATATAAATAATTTCATTTCCAAAATAATTTACTAGTACTTTACAAACTATATGACATACAAAGTTTTAATTTTTAATTCAAATTATAAAAAATAAAAACAGCAGTAGTGAATAAATTAATTTTCTACACTTACATTTTATCACGAATCAAAACTTTGAAGAACAAAAATCTAAGAAAAATAGAGAAGTTTTAGTGAGATGTTGGAGAAATTTTAGTGAGAGTAGAAATTTTAGAAGTGTTTGTTGCAAATGAAATGAGAATGCAATGAAGGAAATATATTGAATGCTGCAAGAACACTTAGTGACGGAAAATTCCGTCAGAAAATGTAGCGCGCTGCCCAAGACCTGCAGCTTTTGAAATCGTCAAGATTTTGTGACGGAAATGTCCGTCAATAAGTTCGTCAACATTTTGTGACGGAAACGGCCGTCAGTAACTGGAAACTTTGTGACGGAAATGGCCGTCAGTAAATTCTGGACGGAATTCCTTCCATATTTTATTGGTTTTTTAAACTTTGTGATGGATTTGTTCATTTTCTGACGGATCTGGCCGTCACTAACTTAGTGACGACCCAGGCCGTCAATAAATAATTCATCTAGTTCGTCAAAAAATAAGCGTTTTCTTGTAGTGTACATTATAGAATAAATACATTAATTTTTCAATAAACTTAAAAAATAATTTGTTTTTTATATTAAAGATTCGGGGAGTACAAATTTTATGTATACATTCTCTTCTTTCAGGGTGCACGTGCAGGTGCTAGACAATTAGAAGTAACAATTAATGGGATTGGTGAAAGGGCTGGTAATGCATCATTAGAAGAGGTGAGATTATCTTCTAATGCATCGTTAGAATTTATTTATATGAATAACATAGTTAGATTATCTTCTTTATGCAAAGTTCACTTGAATGGTAAGTTCTCCATTTAACTTGTGTGAATAACATAGTTGGAATACCTTTGACAAATTATTATAAAATAAAATTATCACTTTGAAAGTTATTAAACTTCAACTAATAAACATTGTTAAAAGCAGAGGTTAATTATGTTTTTCAGTTTTAATTAAATTATTTCATTTAGTAATTTATTCTCACATTTTCTTTGTACATTTGAAGGTTGTGATGGCCTTGACATGCAGGGGTAATGATATCTTAGGTGGTCTACATACAGGAATTAATACAAGACAAATAATAAGGACTAGCAAAATGGTTACATATTTGAAACTCTTGTTATTCTATTTTAATTTCTTCTCATTGAATTTTTCCTATTTATTAGTTCATTTTTCATAATATTTGTCAATAGGTTGAAGAGTACTCAGGCATGCATTTACAGCCTCACAAGGCTCTTGTTGGTGCTAATGCTTTTCTTCATGAGAGTGGCATTCATCAGGTTGGTCATATCAATATATATATATACTTACAAAAAAGTACATATACAAGTACATTTGATCTTAAGATGCAATTTAGCCTAATTTTTAATATGTTCATTATTTTCTAGTTATACATTTATAAACTTGGTTAATTCTCTAACTCAATTTTATGTTTTATATATAGGATGGCATGTTAAAACATAAAAGCACATATGAAATAATATCTCCCGAAGATATTGGTCTTGAAAGATCCATTGAAGCTGGTATTGTACTCGGGAAGCTTAGGTAAAGTTATTTGCCGTATTCATCTTGGTTCTTTTTATAAGAGATAATTAATCTTTTAGACCTTTTAGCGAGACCCTTGACTATTTTACACCAATTGTTACAGTGGACGCCAAGCATTGAGAAAAAGACTTGAAGAGGTAATAATCATCATGTCACTAATAAGCAATAAAAGCATATAAAATGTTTTGTTAACTTTGTTTCATTTGTTATTATGTGTTATTTTCAGCATGGTTATATACTAAAGGATGATGAACTTGAGACTTTATTCTGGAAATTCAAAGCTTTGGCTGGGACAAAAAAGGTTAATATAATTGTGTATATATAAAAATAGATACAAGAATCAATGATTTTGTGGGCATTTTGAAAGAAACGTTTAAAATAAATTTTATTTTAAATTAAAGTAAAATTTCTAGCCACTGGACTACTGAAAAAAGAAAACATTTAAAATACTATACTGAGTACGTTTTAAATTTGAAAGGTTCTTCAAAATACTATATGAATAGCACTTGATTAAACTTCTTGCCTAATAAAACTAATAATGCAATTTACATAGATTATTTTTTACTTTGTTCCTACTACTTGACTTCAATATTTTATGTTCTTATAGAGAGTAACCAATGCAGACCTCAAGGTATTGATGTCAAATGAAACATACCAAGCTGAACTTGTCTATAAAGCTGCATGATTTATAGGTAAATTTAAATATATTCTTAGATTGAAGCTACCAATTCATCAATGTTTGATGTAATGGCTCAAGTAGAAATACACAAAAAAAATAAAAAAAATATATAAAATTGATCACTATACCTAAATGCAGGTTACTCGTCGTACTTTCAATCCTTCAAGAGAGACTATTGGGCTTTAAGCAAAATAGTCGTACATTCGCATCGGTCTGCTGGTTTCTATTTGATAAGACTAATGTTATATATCAGTGACATTGTAAGAATGATAAGGTTATTTATTGGATTTCAAAGTAATTTTTACTTGATTATACCATAAAAAAATTATTGAAATGTAATTTATGCCTTTACATTCTCACAAAACATTATTTATCATACTATATGTTGCTTTCATGTATCACAAAATATGTTGTTGATATTGAATAAGGCTGATGTCGTGGCTTCACATTTTTTGTTTATGTACTTCCTATATTCATCACTTCTTTATACATTGTGCTTCTGAATTGTATAAGGAAATTCAATCTAATATCCTAACAATAAAATATGTAAAACTCTGTATGTCTAGAAGAAGATCACACACCCTTCTATTTACTAATGATGCTGCAATAATTACATTAAATGTCTAGGAAATTGTAATGACTAAGAATACTACCTAACATATAGCCTAGGATGATGTAAAGTCAAGGAAGAGTAAAAACACACGGACTTTTAAGGTGAATAAGTGGGATGACCGGGGTTCGAACCCCGATCCCCTGCATAATAATGCAAATGTCCACCAATTGAGCTTACTTGACCAAAAAAAAAAAAACACACTGACTTTTAACAATAACAAATAGGCAACTATATATTCAGGTTGTTCATTGTGCTTTGAAAACCCATATTGCTAACAAAAATTTGACTTGGTAAGTCTTACATCATCTATTCTTTCAACTTTTGTCACTATAAACACATAACATGACCTTACAAACCCATAATTACATTTGAAAATCAAGTTTGGACGGTTGGTTCTTCGTTTTTTGATGGCTCGTCCGAGGAGGACTCCGAGTAACTGTGTGAAACTCCGATCTTTTTTAAAGCATTGGATACAGAGCTGTTAGTACTATAAGACCTAATGGAACTCTCTGAGTCTACCATTGCAGTGTTCATAAATGGTGGTTGATTTGGTGTAGGAACATCTAACTCTGAATTTCTTAACATTTCAACAACTTGGTCCATTGATGGCCTAAGAGAAGCAGAAGCTTGTGTGCAAAGTAAACCAATATGAAAAACCCTTGATGCCTCAGCTTCAGGAAAATCATCTCCTAAGCTTGAATCAACACTCTCAACCAATGTGTTTGATCTGTAAAGTTTCCAAACCTGATTCCAATACGAAATTCATCGATATTGTAAAATGACATATAATATGGACGATTTTGTTCACAAAGTTTCTTACATTATGGGACGGAGGAAGTAACAGGCGTAAGACATTGAATCCGTAAGGTAGATTTGGAATATTTTATAAGGACTAATAAAGTTTAGTGCAATTTTCTAAGGAAAAACAGTAAATTATCCAAAACTTATTCATTAAAGTCTTACAGTTTGTAGAAGTGATCCAGAATCCTCTCTGATGACATTATTTCTTCTGCCGGTTACAATCTCTAGGACAAGTACTCCAAAACTATAGACATCGGCTTTATCTGTAAGTTGTCCACGGATTACATACTCTGGAGCCATGTAACCACTGCGAAAAACAAAAAAGCGTGTTAATAGGATTTTGAATAATATATTACTAGTACACTGTATTCTTAGGATTGACTTACAGTGTTCCAGCAATTCCGGTACTCAAATGTGTTTTATCCGCAGCAAAACAACGCGCAAGGCCAAAATCTGCAATCTTAGGAAAAAGATTATCATCTAGAAGAATATTACTGCTTTTGATATCTCTATGGATGATTCGTTTTTTCGTCCCTTGATGAAGATAAGCAAGCCCTTCTGCTGTTCCACGAATGATGTTAAACCGCTGCTTCCAATTTAGAATTTGAGTTCTGCTATTTTCTAAAAAGAAAAAAAAAATTATTTGTCAGAATCAATTAAAATTTTATCTATCTCTCATATTTATTGACCGTTCGGTATCTAACTATCTATTTTCCGGCCAAAATCGTATAATTAATCTAAACTATTGTTAAGTTTATAATGTGCTAAGATAAAGAGAAGTTGGAAAAGTTACCAAATAGAAATTGATCTAAACTCTTGTTGGGAAAGTACTCATATACAAGTAAACTCTCTGGTCCTTCAATGCTACAACCCAATAATTTGACAAGATTATTGTGTTCGATTCCACTAATCAAATTTACTTCATTGAAGAACTCATCCACCCATTGCCTATTATTGAATACCAATCTCTTTACCGCAACGACATTGCCATTAGGGAGAATACCTTTGAAAACTGAACCTGATCCTCCTTGGCCTATTTGTCTAGAAGAATTGAAATAATCCGTGGCTTTCTCGAGGATTTCATATTTGTAATTCAAACTAGATTTTGTTATGGAAGATGAAATTTTATCCAGATTTTTTTTCCTGAGTCATGCATGAGAATAAGAAAGTTAAGATACAAACAATATTCACAATGTGCAAAAATATACATTTATTTCACTTTTAGATTGAAATATTTACCTTTTTTTAGATTTGATAATTTTTTGAACACTGCAAAAGAGGCTGAGAGAGCAAGCAGAATAATTGCAGCTGTTGCTAACACTGCTGCTATTACAGCTCCTTTGCTTAAAGATTCTGAAATAAGGAAACACAAGAAATGGCATCAACAATTGCAAAAGATATATATTGTATTCTCATTCAATGGCATGTATGAACGAGCTAAGATCATAAAATCTAATTAGGCCAAAGTTCAGCAGCTTAGGAAAATTGAAAAGTATGAAAGAATCTTGTTTTTTCAAAGGGTATACATGAAAATTCAATGGTAGGTTTCAAATTTCAATTACAATTGTCGTTTTTTGGATCAGCAGCCTAATGGCTAGAGGCACACACTATAATAAGTGTAGAGAAGTTGGGAATCCAGGATTCGAGTTTTGGTCCCTCTAATAATGTATTTAGTAGCTGAACTATCCTTACAGGACAATTACAATTCTCATTTTGATACACTGACAATCGTGTGTCAAAATAAAACTCTTATAACCAAGACATTTGACTCAAGTGATTAATGAACTTCCCCTAGGATGGATCGTTCGGGAGAACCCGAGTTCAATTCCTGGTGGGAACAATTTTTGGTTAGACTCACAGTCGAACTTTGTATTATCGAGACTCTTCCCTTGAGAATCAGATGACTAATGCCAAAAAAAAACTCTTATAACAAAGGCTTAATTGCAATTTCAAGACAATAATTTAAAAGTAACAAGGTTTAGAAAAACACAATTGCTCACCATTCCCACCATCTTTTACACCTTCATTGAAAAAGTTGTGTGTTGAATATCTTAAATAACAACCAGCATTCAAGGCTCTACCTTCCTTATTTGGCAAACAACCTCTTACTTTTTTCACAGCATTCTTCAAACAATTTCTACAACCTTGAATCCCAAGAGTGTTCCAACACTGTGCTAAGGCGTAAACACCCTCGACTTCTTTCTTAGCAAATCCACCACCACCATTAACCGCGTCCCCGGTCACAACATCAATCACTTTTTCAATACTCTTTTCCATCTGCACCTCCAACCTCTCTGAGGTCGAGGTGCAGGTAACACTGTCCCTCAAAGGGTCAGTTTCCTCGGAGTAGAAACTATAATTGTCATATCGAAGGAAGCAACCATCAAGATATATTCGAGCAGAGATCGAAGGAAGACAACGAGGGAGCTTAGTCCGGCTTGCAGCATAACAAAGAAGACAATCAGTGTGAGAGAGATCTTTAAAACATTGTGCAAAGCCAAAAATTGGAACAGAACCTGAAATATTGACAAAGTGAGTTCCCCAATTATGGTTTGATACAAGCTGTGATAGATTCTCCATTTCTTGTATGAAACTTGGGATATAGTTTGATTTTGGTGGTGCTTTGTGTTCACCACAGTAGAGTCCAGCTTGTGAGATTCTTGGGTCTGAATATGAGTTAGAAATTAAACATGACATGATTAGAAGTATGTGAGCCAAGAGAATAACATGTGATGGAGTGTTCTTTTTGGAGCTCATTTCTGTTCTGTTTTTCCAAATCTTGTGGGAAGCAGTTATTAGTTTTATGTCATAGTTTAGTGTTGATTCAATTTTGCTTCTTGTGTTTTTCTTTTACTAACATATAGTTACGAACTTTCCACATCCATCAGTAATCTCTACCGGAGACCGGAGAATCTGTGAAACACACGAGGGTTGTTCTTTCCTTTTGATTGAATTATTTCCATACATAATACAATCTTTCCTTTTAATCGAACTTTTGACCACCTACTTAAAGAGTCTAAGACCCCTATGGCCAATTCCTTGTATTTCTTTTTGTGTTTCTTTATTGTTGTGTTTAGCATTTTTGTTGATTAGTTGACTAGGATGTATCCAAAATAATACTAATATGCATGTTGCATTTTGAAAATTGGAAATAATTTAAAAACATTATTCATTACTTAGCTAGTTAAAACTCCATTAAGAGTTTTTTAGTAAGTCTTTTTCCGACTAATCAAATCACGACATGTAAAAATTTGAGGTGATATTTTAGGAGCAACCCTATAAAGTAATATTATGATGTGATTTAATTGAATGTATGTGTAAAAAAATTGCATACATGGCAATTAATCTTTAAATGAGTTAATGAATTTAATTTGTATACGCTGACGGTGTAAACTGTTTTATATGTGCAACAAATCACAACATGTAGATATGAGAAGATATTTTATGAACAAATCTATAAAACTGTGACACAATGATGTAATTTAATCGAATGAATATGTAAAAAAATTATACCATCAATATATAGTAATTAATCTATAATGGAATTTAGTTGCTTTTGACCGTATATTGAGTAAAATCAACTATATTTAAAATGTTTTTCCTGTAGTCTTGATAATTTTGAGTTTATGTCTTAGGAAAAGAATGAATGGAATTTGGATTTATTGTTGTCTAATAATAACACAATTACACACAGTTACAATTTTATACTATAAAATAATTTCAACCGTCGATCAGAGATCAGACAGCTAAAATTAGTTACAGCAGAATACTGTAACTGCTGAAAATCTCCTACTCCTAATGAGTGGGAGGAGTACTTCCTTTCTTTAGCATCTCAATTATTATTATTCTATTCATGCCAAAATAATCAAAATCTTGTTGGTGGTATTGATTATACACTAAATATATTGGTAGAATTTTATAGCCACAGTTTGAAAAAATGCACATGATACAGACTGAAAAGGGCGACATTAATGTGTCGGTGTACTGCTTCTTCGTTCTAGAAGAGAGTTTACTTTTTTTTTTTTTCACACTTGAAATAACACTAATGTTTGAATATCTAAAATTCTAAAGTTTTTTCTGCTAAAATAAATTTAAGGGAAGGAGATGGGATGGTCCCCGGGACTCAAACCCTGACCTCCAACGATCAAGTTTTAGAAATTAATATAAAAATTTGACATTGTACAAAAATGTATTATTGATTTTTCTTTTTATTATATAGGAATGAAATTTCTACCGTTGTTAATAACAATTAACTTCTGTCGAAAAATCAGTAAAGTTGAGTTTTTTCCTTTCAATCAAATTCATTGATTTTATTCAATAGAAAAAACAAAAAGATTACAAATATTTCATTTGTATTGTTTGATTTTTCTTTATTCATATTGATATTGATATTTCACATTATCATATATATATATATATATATATATATATAGATAGATAGATTGGATTTGCATTATTTAACTTATGAAAAATACAACAAAGCTACATCTTGAATGTGCTATTTGCATCCATTATTAATTCAACACTATTCCAAGGAATACATGAACTGAATGACCCTGTTTCTTTAAGATACTTACACCCACCAGCTTTATTTATTCTCCAACTACAATTTCTGCAGTCATCTCGTTTGAAACTGTAAATGTCAAGATAATGAAGAAGGGGATTTTCTTTCCATGTAAAGTGATAACACCTAAAAATACATTATTTATTTAGTTATATAATATAATATTTTAATTATTTTATTTCAATTTTGTAATTTTATTTTATAAATAATTGCTAATTCCTGGTATTTTATTTAGACAGATAAAAAGTGAACGGATTAAATAAAGGAACGAAAACGGGCCGAAAAGAAGCAAAACCGGACAAAAAGGCCACACAAGTGTAGCCCATACAAACTTCATGCTGACCGCCACAATGAAGCATGCTGACCGCCATGATTCTTATGATGACCGCCACATGCAAAATGTGTTGCTTGCCACAACTCTCTGCTGCCCGCCACGCCTGGATAATAGGGCACATGCTTTTGGATTTTTTGAACGTGGCACCCGCTATAGATCATGCCACCCGCCAGTTATGAACAAACTTATCACTTCCTAAACTTTAGGCACACGATCAGATTCACGAAGGCTTGGAGTTCAACAGAAATCCACGGATTGGAAGGGAAAAATCACAACGGATGCGGTCATGTTTCAGCCTATAAATAGTAACCTTTCAGTAGAGTATTTTTCTTCTTACGCAACTTTAGAAATTAAGAGAAATTAGTTTAAATTCTTGAGCAATTTATTTTCGGTCAGTACTCAGTGCAACATACTCTGCAGATTTAATTCAAGTTTCATTTCCAGTTTACTTTCAGGTTCATTATTTGTTTCCTTATTTCCATTCCAGTTTCTATTTAATTTGATATTCGTACTGTTTTATTTGTTTACTGTTTCGTTGCTTTTCCTCTTCATGTTAAATTTAATTGTTGATTATTTTAGGCTAAACTACACATTTGGTCCCTTACGTTTATTTTAGGTTTCAATTTGGTCCCTTACGTTTAAAAAGTTTCAATTTGGTCCCTTACGTTTATTTTAAGTTTCAATTTGGTCCCTTCCGTCAGTTTTTGCACATGTGGCAGACGGTTTGCTTACATGGCAGACGGTTTGCACACGTGGATTGACACGTGGACACCTAGACACGTTGACACGTGTCCAATTGAAATAGTGGAACAGTGGAATCTGACGGAAGGGACCAACTAATGCAAACGTTGATAACGTAAGGGACCAAATTGAAACTTTTTAAACGTAAGGGACCAAATTGAAACCTAAAATAAACGTAAGGGACCAAATATATAGTTTAGCCATTATTTTATCATGATTGTTTTATTTATAATTATGTCTAGCTAATTTAATAAAACCGGAATGTGAAATAGGGAGCTGATTTGGATTCCATGGTTAATTTGTGAACTCAATTTTTAAACTAGTTTTCTGTTTCAATTTTTAATCTTAAAACAATAATTTTGCAGGAAAGTGAAAATTAACTAAGGTGTCGACCAATAGCGCGACAGTGTGAGGTTTTATGCTAGATAGTAAAAATTGGACATTAACTTTAAACACCGCGACAGCTCTTTAAAATTAATTAAACTATATTAGTATTCAAAAAGTATTTTATAAATAAATGAGTGAGCGACAGCAAAACATTGATTTATATAATATAATATCAGTTCAATAGTGCGACGGTGTGAGGATTATATTTTTAAACTAATACTATTTTGTGAAAACTAGAGTGTTCCTAATTAAATTAAATTGATTTTCAAAAAGTATTTTTATAAGTAAATGTGAGAGCGAGAGTGAAACATTTATTTTATTTCTATATGATATAATTCAACAGCGCGAGAGTGTGAGATGCATATTTTTAAATCAACATTTAATTTGTTAGAAACTAAACTTTTTCTCTAAACACAAATTAATTGTCGAATCCTTTGAAGCAACTTAAATTCATATTCCGGTTCTTTAAGTCTTATTAATTAATACAAAGTCAAATTATTTATTTAAAGTCTCCTATTTAATTATCAACTCATAGCCTTAACCTTACAACATATTAAAAACATAAGCGAAGTATTGAAGAAATAGTCCTCGTGGGAACGATAATCTTTTATAACTACACGGTAAATCTGTGCACTTGCAGATATTCCGCATCAAGTTTTTGGCGCCGTTGCCGGGGACTAATTTAGTCAATTTTCGCAACCTTGTTTTTAATCAATAACGATTAAGGCATTCCCTTTTACTCCCTTTACCACCTAGGTTATATGCCCAATACTCGTTCCTCAGAGGAACCATTAGAAGAACCAATCTCCGAAGTAGAGCGCTTTATTCATATACAACGCCGAATCCGCGAACTCCAACAACAACTTAACATCGTACCTATGGCCAACCGCGATCGTCCTCTTAAGGACTACGTCGTCCCGTCCGATGATGAACCTCATTCGAGCATTGCGCCCCCCACCATTGAAGCTAGGAACTTCGAGCTGAAACCTGCGTTGTTGCAAATCGTGCAACAAAACCAGTTCTCTGGTTCGCCCACCGAGGATCCGAACCTCCACTTGTCAGTGTTTGTGCAGTACGCAGACACGCTAAAAGCCAATGGTGTCGAACCCGAAGCAATACGACTTCGTCTTTTCCCGTTCTCTTTAAGAGACAGAGCTAGAGCTTGGCTCCAAGCTTTACCTACGAACTCCATCACTACATGGAACGAATTGAAGAAGCAATTCTTAGCCAGATACTTCCCGCCAAGTATGACAGCTATGTTAAGAGCCCAAATCAATGGATTTAGGCAAAAAGATGGAGAATCACTCTTCGAAGCTTGGGAAAGATACAAGGATATGATGAGGCTCTGTCCACATCACGGTTTAGAGCAATGGCTTATAATCCATACCTTCTATAATGGACTGCTTTATAACACTAGACTTACCGTAGATGCAGCCGCTGGTGGAGCATTAATGGATAAGCCCTTCCTTGAAGCCTATCAACTTATTGAAAATATGGCTCAAAACCACTACCAATGGGGGAGTGAACGCACTCATGTAGAAAGATCCCAACTGAAAGGAGGAATGTATGAAGTTAGCGGCCTCGATCATGTGAATGCAAAGGTTGATGCACTCACTCAAAAGATTGAAAGTTTATGCGTCAGTCCCACAGCTATCGTAGCGGCCATGACTCCAAACTGCGAAATATGTGGAGTCCCTGGACATTTCGCAATCAACTGTCAGTTATTATCAGAAACCACTCCAGATCAAGCAAACTATGCGCAAGGAAACCCATACTCTAACGCGTACAATTCAGCATGGAGAAATCACCCGAATCTCCCATATAAGAATAATAATGCCACGTTTGCACCTAGTACCACTCCACCAGGTTTCCAAAACCAAAGAGGAGCCCCTGCAGCTCCCACTGCCCCTATAAAGTCGAATCTAGAACTCATGATAGAAAATTTCATCTCAACTCAGACTCAGCAAAACAAAGAGTTCATGAATCAGAACATCCATACCAATGAGTTAGTCAAGCATTTAGCCAACAAAGTTGATGCTATAGCCACACATAACAAAATGCTAGAGACCCGAATCTCTCAAGTGGCGCAACAGCAAGCGGCTTTTTCCGCCCCAGCAGGAACCTTTCCAGGCCAACCGCAGCCAAACCCAAAGGGGCACGTTAACGCTATAACGCTGCAAAGTGGAAAAGAGTTGGAAGACCCCGTTGCTATAAGAGTCAGAGACCGAGACCTATTAAAAAACATAGAGAAAGACTCTGAGAAAAAACAGATAGCAGTTGAGGATGAACAAACATTGAAGGCTAAGGAGATAATGGAGAATGAAAAAGAAATACCATATGTACCCCCTCCTCCTTACAAGCCTCCAATCCTATATCCTCAAAGACTTGTCAAACCTAAGAACCCAAGGCAGATTGAAAAATTTATCGAGATGCTCAAAAAGCTTCATATCGACATACCATTCATTGAGGCTATAACCCAAATACCTTCGTATACCAAGTTCTTAAAAGACATTCTATCAAACAAGCGAAAGCTTGAAGACTCTGGGATAGTGGCATGCAATGCAATAAGGGAAAACAAGCTAGTACCAAAACTCGAGGACCCAGGAAACTTTTCTATTCCTTGCGTTGTTGGCAAATATGTCATAGATAAAGCGCTTTGTGATCTAGGATCATGTGTAAGTCTGATGCCCCTGTCTCTCTACAAAAGCCTTGGACTTGGAGACCTGAAACCTACTAAGATGTCGCTACAGTTAGCTGATAGATCTATCAAATATGCTGTAGGAATAGTGGAAAATGTTCCAGTGGGGATCGGCCATTTGTACATTCCTACCGATTTTGTGGTCATGGACATAAAGGAAGATGCTGATATCCCCATTCTATTAGGCAGGCCTTTCCTAGCTACTTCGGGCGCCATAATTGACGTAAAGAGAGGGAAAATTACCTTCGAGGTAGGTGATGAGAAAATCAAGTTCATAATGGCCCAATTCATGAAAAGCCTTACCTTAAAGAGCTTTTGTTGCAGATTAGATATAGTTGAAAGACATGTCGGCAAACCCCCCTCTAAACAAGTCCCACCCGACCTACCAAAAGCCCACCCAGTGAATGATATCTTCCAGGATATAAAATACAAAGAAGCTGAGATTTATGAGAAGCGGCTGGATGGATTTCCCGATACTCAAGCGCAGATCTTGAAGAAAGATTGCCAAATTCTGGCACACGGGAAGATTTACACGGTGAAGAAGAAACCCGCGCCCCCTCCCAAAAGAAAGAATAAACAAGGGAAATCACCTATGAGATGGTGGGATACGTTCAATTGGAACCCTAAGCATGTTATGCACAGTGTTGAGGATGTGAGCCTGAAAGAGGCACCCTTTTGATTTAAGGATTGAGAAGTCGAGCTAACCGACTTTAAACAAGCGCTGCGTGGGAGGCAACCCACGAGTTTTTAATTTAATGTTTTCCTTTGTTTGATTTTTCAGCAAATAAAGAAGATCCATCGCTTGACACCTATCAGTTTCGTACAAGCGTGCATCTCCAGGTTTCGCGTTCCGTACCTGCGCTTGAGTCGCAACATTGAGGACAATGTTGGATTTAAGTTGAGGGGAGGACTTTATTGCTTTTGACTTTATTGCTTTTATTCAGTTTTCAGTTTAATTTTAATTTTCTAGTTTATCTTTCCATTTTGCAAATAAACTTTGCCGATGTATTTTTAATTTTTCCAAAATCTTGAGCCATAACGAATTTTTTGAGAAACAATGCAATTTTAAAAATTGCAAGTCACAGACGTAATTGAGACTGAATTTTCAGAATAATTGTATTTTCATACTAGCTATATCATTTTAACACCTTAAATTTCTTAATTATGTAGACCAATTTGGATACTTGCTAGAACCCGAACCTAAATTTCTCGACACTTTACTAATCCTTGAGTAAATCCAATGGTAGTCGGCACCATCTACGATCACTATCTAAGTAGTTGAGTCGACGAATATAAGTGAATGACTTTGAATAAAAAAAAATATATAAAAATCAAGGATGTATAAATCTGAAAAGGGACTACGCACTCTAAGTCAGATGACCCTCAACCGGTCATTTAGGCCAACTGCAAAATACCTCAAAGATATAAAACTATCCTATGATGTAAAAAGAAAAAAAAAATGAGTAAATTGAAAAAGAATCATGTCATAATCACTAACAGACTCACTACTATGAGTGTGTGAATAGATAACGGGCTTAATGTGATTACCAAGGGTCAAAAAAGGGTAACGAAAGAAGAAATGGAAGTTAAGTTCGGATATAGTAAAATAATCCGGAACGGTCTATATAAGAAAGAAATTCATGTTCGTGTTTGATTTGTGTTTCCTTGATATTTTTAGTACGATAAATAAACTAGTTTGTCTGATTTGGTCGAGATTGAAAATGTGACTCTTGGAACGATTTTTTTTGTTTTCTCTATCTCTGAATTATTTTTTTTTCTTTCTTGAGGACAAGCAATGGTTCAAGTTGAGGGGAGTTGATAACACCGAAAAATACATTATTTATTTAGTTATATAATATAATATTTTAATTATTTTATTTCGATTTTGTAATTTTATTTTATAAATAATTGCTAATTCCTGGTATTTTATTTAGACAGATAAAAAGTGAACGGATTAAATAAAGGAACGAAAACGGGCCGAAAAGAAGCAAAACCGGACAAAAAGGCCACACAAGTGTAGCCACTTGGGCCACACAAGTGTAGCCCATACAAACTTCATGCTGACCGCCACAATGAAGCATGCTGACCGCCATGATTCTTATGATGACCGCCACATGCAAAATGTGTTGCTTGCCACAACTCTCTGCTGCCCGCCACGCCTGGATAATAGGGCACATGCTTTTGGATTTTTTGAACGTGGCACCCGCTATAGATCATGCCACCCGCCAGTTATGAACAAACTTATCACTTCCTAAACTTTAGGCACACGATCAGATTCACGAAGGCTTGGAGTTCAACAGAAATCCACGGATTGGAAGGGAAAAATCACAACGGATGCGGTCATGTTTCAGCCTATAAATAGTAACCTTTCAGTAGAGTATTTTTCTTCTTACGCAACTTTAGAAATTAAGAGAAATTAGTTTAAATTCTTGAGCAATTTATTTTCGGTCAGTACTCAGTGCAACATACTCTGCAGATTTAATTCAAGTTTCATTTCCAGTTTACTTTCAGGTTCATTATTTGTTTCCTTATTTCCATTCCAGTTTCTATTTAATTTGATATTCGTACTGTTTTATTTGTTTACTGTTTCGTTGCTTTTCCTCTTCATGTTAAATTTAATTGTTGATTATTTTAGGCTAAACTACACATTTGGTCCCTTACGTTTATTTTAGGTTTCAATTTGGTCCCTTACGTTTAAAAAGTTTCAATTTGGTCCCTTACGTTTATTTTAAGTTTCAATTTGGTCCCTTCCGTCAGTTTTTGCACATGTGGCAGACGGTTTGCTTACATGGCAGACGGTTTGCACACGTGGATTGACACGTGGACACCTAGACACGTTGACACGTGTCCAATTGAAATAGTGGAACAGTGGAATCTGACGGAAGGGACCAACTAATGCAAACGTTGATAACGTAAGGGACCAAATTGAAACTTTTTAAACGTAAGGGACCAAATTGAAACCTAAAATAAACGTAAGGGACCAAATATATAGTTTAGCCATTATTTTATCATGATTGTTTTATTTATAATTATGTCTAGCTAATTTAATAAAACCGGAATGTGAAATAGGGAGCTGATTTGGATTCCATGGTTAATTTGTGAACTCAATTTTTAAACTAGTTTTCTGTTTCAATTTTTAATCTTAAAACAATAATTTTGCACGAAAGTGAAAATTAACTAAGGTGTAGACCAATAGCGCGACAGTGTGAGGTTTTATGCTAGATAGTAAAAATTGGACATTAACTTTAAACACCGCGACTGCTCTTTAAAGTTAATTAAACTATATTAGTATTCAAAAAGTATTTTTTAAATAAATGAGTGAGCGACAGCAAAGCATTGATTTATATAATATAATATCAGTTCAATAGCGCGACGGTGTGAGGACTATATTTTTAAACTAATACTATTTTGTGAAAACTAGAGTGTTCCTAATTAAATTAAATTGATTTTCAAAAAGTATTTTTATAAGTAAATGTGAGAGCGAGAGTGAAACATTTATTTTATTTCTATATGATATAATTCAACAGCGCGAGAGTGTGAGATGCATATTTTTAAATCAACATTTAATTTGTTAGAAACTAAACTTTTTCTCTAAACACAAATTAATTGTCGAATCCTTTGAAGCAACTTAAATTCATATTCCGGTTCTTTAAGTCTTATTAATTAATACAAAGTCAAATTATTTATTTAAAGTCTCCTATTTTATTATCAACTCATAGCCTTAACCTTACAACATATTAAAAACATAAGCGAAGTATTGAAGAAATAGTCCTCGTGGGAACGATAATCTTTTATAACTACACGGTAAATCTATGCACTTGCAGATATTCCGCATCATAAAGCTACAAAAGAATAATGTTCCCCGTGGAAATCTTGGCCTGAATGAAAACATGTAACTTTGTTCATGCATGAGTGTGTGAAATCCAAGATCGTCATCCTTAGATTTACAATGAACAGTAATAGCTGTGGGGGATGGATCTGGTGCTGCACCATTAATAATCGTAACCGTTACTTTACGATAAGAAATGGCATTAATCTCTCTATTCTCAAATGCAAGTATTACGAATAACAGTATTGAAAATTTTAGAGTAATTGAATTTAGATGTGCCATATCTAGATTCACAATACCTACAAACAAGGCATACGTCAGTATTAATTTATAGCCTAACTCATTTCAAATAAAAAAGTTGACATTTTTTCTTCTTTAATGAATTAAGTCAACTATTTTTAATCGTGCCATAACATATTAATGAACATTTTTTTTTTGAATTGATAACATATTAATGAACATTTTAGGATATACAGTAATAGTTAAAAAATTAATTGTCACCAAAAAACAAATTAATTAAGTCAAAAAGTAAAATAATTATAAAAATTAAAATTACTTTTTTAAATAATTGTAACTCCTTTCAAATATAAAAAAGTTGACATTTTTTCTACATTCTTTAATGAATTAAGTCAACTATTTTTAATTGTGCCATATTAATGAACATTTTAGGATATAATAGTTAAAAAAATTAATTGTCTTCAAAAAGACAAAAGATATTAGTCAAAAAAATTAATTAAGTCAACAAATAAAGTCGTTATAAAAATTAATTTTACCTGTTTGAAAAAGTCAGATAAATATATTAAAAATAAGTTAAGCACAAAATGTGCCTAATAAAATAAGTTTACAAGTAAATCTAATAAAATCAAAGCACACACATCAAAACATGGCGATATCTGATTCGCATCCCTAAACAAACCAAGAGGTGTAACCACCACACATTCAAAGAATAGCAATAGTCGTTTATTTGGGTCTTTTGCCACCATCACACAAAAGTTTTGACCTTATTAATAGGGAGTTTCTATGGTACATTAGAATAAGTCTAATGTACCGATACATTATATCATAAATTAATAAATTAACGATTATTTTTATAAATTAAATAACTATTAGTCCATTATTGTTTTTTAGAGATAATAATATCAAACACACCAACCGTTATATCTTTTTGAGAGCATATACTATACCTTCTTATTTCCTTCCTTCCAACAGCAACAAGTCAATCAAACAATTTGAATACCAAGCCTTACATATTTTTTGTACATATAGACATTATAAAAGCATCTAACTAATATTTAAATAAATTTGAGATTTAATATAATATTTAACTATTTAGATAAATTTATTTTGAAGCATTAGAGTGCAAACACATCATACAGAAACCATGAAAAAAAAGGTAAAGTAAATTTAACAAATAAATTTAATAAAAATAGATCATTTTGAAATTTAAAATAATAAATTTAATCATCAAGATAATCATTGTAACAAGAAAAAGAAAAAAGATAAAGTATACATAAAAAAAAATATAATGTAACAAATAAGATTTAACAAACAACTATTAATATTTAAAAGGTAGTATAAATTTTAAGCATAATATTTAAATCACTTTACTTTTTCTGCAATTAATACAACTTTTTTCTTATACCACCACTAGGCACTAGACGAATGAGTTTATGCTTGGACCTAGCTAAATGATAGAGTAAATTGGACCAATTATTTTTTTAAAAAAAAAAGTAAATTGGACCCAAAAAAAGACCAATGAGTATATGTATATGTATATCCAGTCTCAATCTAAGTTAAAAAAAATCGAACATCTATAGAAACATTTATTTACATTATTGCTAATAAAACTTGAATCCGAGATTTTATGAAATTTATGACTCTTAAAGCTTTCCTATATTCGCGGTTTAAAAGATTGACATTATAATTCGTGCAGCGTGCACGTATAATGAATAGTAACTTCTAATAAAATATTTGCCACACCAACCCAACAACAATATCATGATGATTATTCATTGAGAAGGATACTATACAATACTCCCACGTACACACACACACGAGGAAATAAAATAAAACACTACTTCTTTTGACCCATATGAATTGGACTTGTATGTTAAGAGTCCATCATCTTAGAATTAAAAATTGAACACATCTGCTATCAGATTTATGTTATCGGATTTTTATCATTTATATTAATGCATTAAGTTTAATAGTTCCAAATATAAGTGGACATATAAAGAATTCTACATTGAATATGACATAGTTTGAAGTTAACTTTATCAGTATCGTTTTTGTAGAATTGAATTAAATCTTTGTAAAATTGAGTTAAGTCTGATCTAAAATTTTGAGAGTATAGCTCCCAAAATGGAAACCTATCTACTTAGGTGGCAAGAATGGCCTGCTTTACAGGCATTTTAGTTTTTGTTCGAGAAGGTTGTTGTTGGGATCTATTAAAAGCAAACACTACCTATAGCCACAAGCCATTGAAGAAGTGTGGAAAAATCCTCATACATACTTACGTCAAAATTGAGTCATGTGTATGTTTCCGTCCAAGAAACAAACTATTTGATCATTGTAAAAAAATCTACATCTGCAGAATTTTTATGATTCTAGCTTTGAACAAATTTCACATTTTTGAATAATTTGATTACATAAAGATTAGGTCGTTTTCTTAAATTTTTGCCACACTTATTTTTCCCAATGTTGTAAGAATTCAAAGTTGCAATTGTAGAAAAGTTTAACTCAAAAAGATTGAGTCAAATTGATTTAAGTTTCATAAAAAGTGACTTTGATCAATATGCAAACTTGTTAAAAATTCTATTTTTGTTCTCTTTTCTATTTTACTATTCTTCTGGATACACCAAAATAGTCTCACATCGCTTGGTACTCGAGGCAAAGAGTAGTTTATATACAACACTCACACATTTCAAACCAACCGAGACGCCTTTTCTACAAAGGACAGAACCATGACGGGTCAACCCCAAAGCGGACAATCTCTCGGAGATGTGGACTTGAGGTCGGATCTGAACAACTATTAACTAGTTGATCTTATTGCAATTCAATCCATCAAAGGTTTTTAATTGATTAAAGTTAATTTGATAGAAACAAATTAATCATCTTGATTCACATCAAATTTAGATTTCTTTGTTCACACTCTGCACCAAAACCTTTTTTCAAAACATCGATTATTTTGCGTACAAACTTTTCGATAACGCTAAGGATTATTAGACATGTCAATCCATAATGCAATCCACTTTAAAATTAGTCCATTTTAATTGAGTGGTATATTCATCCTCATTTAGATCTTAGCCATGAAGTCTAACGTACTCCAAGTGCCTTGAGTATTGGTCTCCTAATGATCACATTGTATGTCGAAGCTTTATCCACTACCATTAACCTTGTCAGAATAGACTTCAACATCAACTTGATGTCAGATATGAGAATCATCGAGACTTCTAAATATCTTATGATCTATGTACTTTCAGAGAAGCTCATTAGACCGTTCCCAATAGGAAAATCTCACCCACTATTATTTTTCACTAAAATATGTTGTGGGATCCATTTTGTTTTAATATGATTTTAATTTAATTAACTAGTGTTAAAACATTTAGAATTATTCGTGGAATCCAATCAAGAAATTGAACTATAACGGATCAAAGCGGGAATAAAATTTTGAATTTCTTATTTTTAATTCTCTTGATTTGAGTTTAAACACTCCTAGTCCAATTACCATCATGCCCTTTATGTTAGACTTTACCTAACAATAATATGCCCTTCACTCATCCTTTTTTTTTCCGTATATATAAGCCCGTCACTCATCCTTTAATTTACTAATAAGCTTAAAGTTCAATTACTAGATAAAATAATTGGATTGTCAACTATCTCTATTTTTTTTTGAACAAGCGAAAATGGATTATATATATAACACGAAAAGACAAGTAGACCCCTCAGCACAAGACGTGCCAAGGAGCTCTACAAAAGTTTACAAAAAGGTCCAAATAAGCAACATAAGTAAAAAGACAATTAGTCGATGCCCAAACAAAGCAATGGGCTCGACCACCAGTAATGATAGTTGGTAGCTAAAGTAACATCTGTCGTACGCAGCCACCAGTAGGAGAAAAGCTTGACTTTGTCCAGGAGTTGATGTATAGAATTCGCCGAATCTCTGAAAACCCGACGATTTCTTTCATTCCACACTACCCAAACACAACCGAGCCAGATAAGCTGGAGGAAGGAATGTCGAGCTCGGAGACCACCAACTGAATAAGTGAACTGCAAGAAGTGATCTGTGAGGCTATAAGCATCCACCGCCGAGAAGTCAATCCAAGAACGAACTAAGGCCCATAGAGAGCCAAAAGTGCTGCATGATAGAAATAAGTGATGAGCCGTCTCCGTGCTACCACAGCCTGCCACACAATACTGAAGATCTGGAGCGAGAATGCCACGAGAGACAAGGTTTGCCCTTGTGGGCAACCGATCACGCAAGAGGCGCCATGCAAAAATAGACACCTTCAAGGGAACATGTTTTTGCCAGATGAGATCCTCAGCCTCCCCTATAACAGTCGCATCCTGAGAAGTCAAAACCTGGTACGCGTCCCGAACTGAGTAACCTGAGATAGGATCATACCGCCACTGCCACCTGTTAGAAGCCCCAACCTGCAGAGTCACAGTGAGAAGTAAAGTCTGACACTCCCCTAATAGCTCCTCCTCCCACGCCCACAGATGTCTCCTCCACACCCACGCCTCCCCCCTGCCTCCCACCCTGCGCCACACATCTCCGCAACAATGCACGACTTGGTAGCCGCTAGATCAAACAGACGCTCGAATCTCGCACATAATGGGATCCCTCCCAGCCAGGGGTCAGTCCAGAAAAAAGTATTTGTCTCATCCCCCACCTTCCTCACCACACCCTCCCCAAACCACCCGTCCCTAACCCCGCCTACTCCATCTCTGATCCTCACGATCTCCCTCCACCAAGCTGACCTCATCCTCCCTCCCTCCCTTAACCTGTCGTGCTCTAAACCGTAACGGGCCACCAATACTCTAAACCACAGACCCCCACGATCCACCAACTATCTCTATTTATCTTTATATTTGATTATCTTTATCATATCCTAACCAACCAATGGGTTCTAAATAAAAAATTATATTATCTAAAAAATTAAAAGAGAGAAGAGATAAAAAAAACATAGATTAATTGTTATACACTAATTGTGTAAACAGTTTTTTTATATATACAATTAATCAAATCAAACTATAATATCACTTTTATAAATTATCTCCACATATATCTGCATGGCATAGATAAAACGTTCCAACTAATACCAAGTTGGAATCTCATTAGCCGATTAATTAATTAATTAATTAATTTTTTGAGAATAGACAACCGTACGAGGATCACATGAAACCTTAATTAATAGGCAAAATTACACCAATGGTCCTTTATTTTATTTTTTTGTAACGCTTTGGTCCTTTATCTTTTTTTGTAACATTTTGCTCCTTTATCTTACTTATTTATATCACTTTAATCCTTTATCTATTTTGTTTTCCATTTAAGTCCTTTATCTTTTATAATATGCACATATAAATTCATTTTCTCATTTTTTTTTATTGTAAAACATAAAGATAATTTTATTTTTTAAAATATGTTTTTATTAAAATAATTTTAAAAAATGCAGAATAAGATGAACATTTACATCATCTTCATCTTCTTCCTTTGAATCTTCATCATTTTTCTTGAATCAAATATATCTATAATATCATGAAACTACGTTATGTTCACCTCAAATCTTCTACTAAACACAAAAATCAAAATCCCAAATTCTTAATATACCCTAAAACCCCAAATTCAAACATACCATAGATTGTCAAATAGCTCTTGAACCTATTCGTTCCTGAAACAACAAAGGTTATTGGTAAGCACTAAGCAACAACAACAATGGAAGAATGAATGGTTGTCCTTGGCTCCCTGGGAGTGAATTTGTTGCTGCTATTTTGGATCTCCATGCTTGTACGCTACTGTGTAGCATTCTGCATTTGATTGGGTTGTTTCACACTTGTTTTTCTTTTAGCCTTTAATGTGTAGCTTTGTGTGTGGGTTTGTTGTACAGGTACTTTCACCTTTGTATTGTTTTCTCTATTCTATGTGGCTATTGTGTACGTCTTGTACATTTTGGTGCCTTAATAAAAATTTTGATGTTAAAAAAAATGGAAGAATGAATGGTTAGAGTTTATTGAGAATTTGGGGTTTTAATTTTTGTGTTTAGTAGAAGATTTGAGGTGAACATAATATAGATTCATGATATTTGAGGTATATTTGAGTAGAAACTTTTTTATTTAAGAAAAATGATAAAGATCCAAAGGAATAAGATGAAGATTCAAAGGAAGAAGATGAAGATGATGCATATGTTTATCTTATTCTAATTTTTTTAATAAAAATATATTTTAAAAAATAAAAAAAGATTATCTTTATGTTTTTTAATTAAAAAAAGGCTTAAATATGTAAAAGGTCCCTGCACTTAGAGGTCGTTTGATTTTCAGTCCCTACATTTCAAAAACCTTTCAAATTTGCCCTACACTTTCAGTCAACTTTAAAAAAAGTCTCTGGGCTGACTTTTTTGCTTATGTGTCACTATTTTTGCCATTTGTCACTGATGACTGGGCTTAGATGAAAGCTGACTCACCCAAATATTACATGAAAGGACCAAAATACCCTCGGTGACTATTGGAACAAATGAAAGGACAAAACTGCCCTTCTCCATCAAAAGTTGCTTCCTGGTCAAATTTCCACCCCTCAAAACCATAGAACTCTCTTTCACAAAATCAACCCTACCCTTTTTCTCAATCATCCCAGTCTTGATTTTTCTTAAACTTCTTAATCTTCTTCTCCTAGAAATTTCCATATGTTTAGGAACCCAACAATCAACACAGACGGAAAATTCAGAGCCCACACAAGAATAGGACCAAGGAGCAACATTTTTGTACTTAAGAAAACAACTTTTGTGAACAGAATGTTGACATTTGATGCAACGAAACGAATCGGAAGAAGTTCCAGAAAAGCAATAGGAACAAATTTGGGAAGATTCAACAGAAGAAAAATACTTGTTACATAGAAGAACTACACGCCATTCACTATAAAGGGGTCGAAGTTTGTTCTTACCGGTGCAAACGTCAATCTTGAAGCCACAAGCATGGCATTCGGTCAGATTGGGCAAATCCCTAGTTTTCTTGTGAGGATCGGAATGCGAAGAATTTTCCGACGAATCAGGGCTTTGCGGATGTGACTCTATCTCTGTTCGTTTCTCCGGTTCATGGATCGCCATTGCCGGCTAAACTCCGGTGAGGTAGAACCTTCAGATTTGGTAGATTAAATTTCTAGGGTTTTGGTGATTTCAGAAATTAGGGATTTGAGAGACAGTGATTTGCTACGCCAGCCTAGCGTGGACAGGGGAATATTCAAGTTCTACGCGCGATCAGTTGTTGATGTTGTCAGTTTTCTGCATTTTGTTGTTGGTGATTGAGATTGAAGCGTGAGAGAGGAAGAAGATGAAGATGGTGGTTTCAAGAAGTAAGGAGGAAGAAGGGCAATTCTGTCCTTTCAAATTGTTTTTTAGTGAGTCAGCATTTTCCAATCCCATTGAGCAGTGACACATATCAAAACTAGTGACACATCATAAAAAAAGTCAACTCAGGGACCTTTTTTAAAGTTGACTGAAAGTGTAGGGCAAATCTGAAAGGTTTTTGAAATGTAGGGACTGGAAATCAAACGACCCCTAAGTGCAGGGACCTTTAACATATTTAAGCCTTAAAAAAATGAGAAAAAAGGATTTATATGTGCACATCATAAAAGATAAAGGACCTAAATGAGAAAAAAATTAAATAAAAGATTAATGTGTTACAAATAAATAAGATAAATGATCAAAATGTTAAAAAAAAAGATAAAGGACCAAAGTGTTACAAAAAAATAAGATAAAGGACCATTGGTGTAATTTTGCCTAATTAATATTATAAGACATAATAAAATATGGTAGACATGACAATTGAGTCAATGACACTTATAGTGGATTTCACTATCTTCATTATTTATATATCAATTTGCAAGGTTTCTTGTCAAAATATAGGTATATTGTTGTATATATATCAATTGCTTGCAACACACGTGACTTTAAGCCGTTTGGGACACAAATAAGCATAAGCTCCAAAATCACAACTATATAAAGAGAATCCTCCTGCTGTATAGTATTCCACAGATTTGATTGTTTTCTGTAGTTACAATAATGAAGTCCTTCACATATTTTACTGTTATTGTTTTGTTACTTTCATGGTTTCTTAGTATTAAAGCAGAGAAATCCTCAGAATCATGTGGATTTCCAGCTATCTTTAATTTTGGTGACTCAAATTCAGATACTGGTTCTATGTCAGCAGCATTTTACCCTGCTATTTTGCCTTTTGGTGAAACCTTCTTTCATGAGGCTGTTGGCAGAGCTTCTGATGGTCGTCTAATCATAGATTTCATTGGTATGTGACTTTATATATTCTCCCTGCTTTCGTTCTGTAACCATAACTCAGTTGATAGTTATTAGAGATATTATTGGAGAGGTCGTAGTTTTTGAACCTAAAATTCCTCACTTCTATAGATGATTAATCTTTAATGTCTAATTTTGTTACTAAATATGTCAATAACAGAATTAGAGATGAATTTATATATTTTGTTCGCAATTTGGTGATTATTACAATTTATTTTAATGATTTTAATTGAAGTTATCCCCATGGTCACATGTGATTCTTGACATTGATAAAAATAAAAGATAAATGCAATTGATGTTGTCGCAATTGCAAGCGATTTAATACTATGATTTTATGATCAGTGTAAAATACTAAAATTATTATCAAATAATTTTTTTGTTGAACTGAAATCAGATGGTCAAAATCAATTACTTCGTACGTTTAGAATGAATTAATAGTTAATCCTTAAAACTATGGATAAATTTATTAAGAATCATACTTCATAATAATGATTGTGAATACTTTTTATAAATGTAGCCAAGCACCTTGGATTTCCAATGTTAAGTGCATATATAAATTCAATTGGAACAACCTATAGGCATGGTGCAAACTTTGCAGCAGGGTCATCAACCATCATGAGAGCAAACAAGACCTACTTTGATGGACGATCACCGTTCGATCTTGAAATCCAAACAGTACAGTTTAATAACTTCAAAACGCGCACCGGGAAGTTCTTCACACAAGGTTTAAACTCGAGATATAAAGCTTAATTGCAGCTTCGATTTTATTTAAATTTAAATGTAGTTTTATGAATAATAAATATATGGTTTTGATTTGCAATTGCAGCAAATGGAAGTTCCTACAGAAAACACTTTCCAAAACCAGAGGACTTTGCCAAAGCTATCTACACATTTGATATTGGTCAAAATGATATTGCTGAAATTCTTAGTAAGGTGGGAAAGGAAGATTCTCATGCATTGATCTCAAACATTGTGGAAAATTTTTCAACAAAAGTTCAAGTAAGTGATAGAGTTGTGTTTTTTATATTTTGATACATATAGTTTAAGTTTCATTTTCTTATTAGTCTCTCAAGATATGCAGAAAAATAAAAATAAAAAATTTACCCTGTTTTTTTATTCTTCATATATATGTTTATGAAATATTAGATGTATTCTAAATTTAATATGCTATCAAAATTTATTTAAGATATACTAGACTACCTACTATTGAATCTTTCTCTATTAAGTTACTCAGATAATACTGTCTAGAAAGTGAAGTGGTATGTTAGGGGTCCACATTTGATGAGATATTACTTCCAATAGCTTCATGTGCTACCATATCTTAGTTGTAACTTGTAAGTTAAATCATTTAAACTGCTTAGATTGATTTCAAAAATTTCTAACACCAAGATTTGAAACCTTCTATATAATTCATTTACTTAGGCACACTTTGGCCTAATTTTTTATGACTTCGCTTGTTGTTTTAAGCAAAAGTGCCAACCATAAATTGAAATAAGTACTAGAAAAAATAAGAACTTTATTTTAGTGAAGAAAAACAATATATAAGAGCATAAAACAAGTTAAAAAATATCAACTTAATACCAATTTGCGCCTGCTTTCGTAATTTATTATAATTTTTTATATGCAAATGAGTCTTTTGTAATAATTTATGAATTTTGTTCGCAACGAAAAACTATTATATCATTTAATGAGTGGGTCTATTTTTTAAAAAATAATTATGATTATTTGTAATTTGTAATAAAATGAAAGCTTTTTTCAAAAAAATATGAAATAGATTACTACTTAAAAGTCTCTATTAAGTTGAAAAAATAATAAATTCCAAATAACTTTAACTTAATTATTAAAGTTCTTATTTTTAATTTTAATTGTCAAGTGACTTTTAAACTTTAAAAATGTCGGGTCAAACGCATCCTTAACATGCTACTAATTTATTATAGCGGAATTGCAGATTTAATCTTTATCAATTATCTCTTTCATATTTTTCATCCTATAATTAGATGTCAGTCATACATCCCTAAATTAATATCATTAACTAAGCCTAATAGATTAAGATTACACAAAATTATTTTACTATCCAAATCTATCTCTAGCAAATAATTTTAAATATAAGAATAACCATATATATTAATTTGCAGAGTCTACATTTTTTTGGAGCAAGGACATTTTGGATACATAACACAGGACCTATTGGTTGTCTTCCAGTGGCAATGCCCATTCACAATGCACAAAACAACCAAACACAAGTGGCTGGTTATCTTGATCAAAATGGATGTGTCAATTTCCAAAATGATTTGGCTAAGGAGTTTAATAAAAAGCTTAAAGATAAAGTAGTCAAATTAAGGGAACAGTTCCTTGATGCTTCTTTAATATATGTGGACATGTTTTCTGCAAAGTACGAATTAATTAGTAATGCTAATAAATCAGGTATGATCCTCTTTGTCACCATCAATCTCAACAATTTTAATTAAATAATTATCATGTTTACCATATGGTTGCACGAAAATTCTAATATGGCCCACTTTATAAATTAATCTAGGTGGACCAATTATGAATAATCTTATAAAGAATAGGAATTTTACAAAATTCACCGTTGGATTGAAAGTTTATATCATATAGATCATATTTATAAAAAAATTCAGAAAAATTGAAAATCATTTGATATGTTAATGAAACTTATCAAGATTAATAGTATTAATTTTGTTCTATACATGCACCATTAATCTTAATAGGTCTCAATGGGAATGGTTATGTTGCATAAGTTTTTTCCTTATGCACCATACATAAATAATGAAAATTGCTTAATGCACCCCCAAATTGCTTAGAGCACCCCTCAGATTTCTAGCGCAACCCCTAGAAATATGAAGCGTGCGCTAAACAATCTGGGGAATGCGTTAGAAATCTGGGAGGTGCGCTAAGCAATCTGGGGTATTTATGCATGGTGAATAAGCATGACTTATGCACCATAACTTGTGGCGGTCTCAATAACATATCAAATTATTTTCAATTTTTCTAAAACAATTTATAAATAATTTATATGATATAAATTTTCAATCCAACGGTAAATTTTATAAAATTTATATTCATTATAATAATATTGATCATTTGTCCAAAATCAATTGTGAAAATAATCGATCGTAGTATTAGCCCTCTGAAGCCCCGATACTCTAAAATTGGTGAAGTATCGTGTCCGATACGCACCCGATACCGATACTCTTCCGATACGTCCCGATACTCGTATCGGAAGAGTATCGGTTAAATCTTTATTTTTAAATAAAAAAATAATATCCGATACGCGTCCGATACTTCCCGATACTCGTATCGGAAAAGTATCGGTTAAATATTTATTTTTAAATAAAAAATAATATCCGATAGAATCCGTGTTTCCTAGTGAATGTCAAACTATTATGTTGTTACACGGGTAACTAACAATGTCTTTTTTTGGATAGTACTAATGATGTTGTATAATACTTAACTTAAGATGTATAACTTAAAATGTACTAGTGATCATTATTTTTAAGGACAATATTAATGAAACACAAATACTTAACTTAGTATTAATGATTTTAATTTATTATAATTAGTATTTTTTGTCTTTGTCACAGTTCTGAAGTCACTATGGTGTCCTACTATATAACAGGTTGTTTAAGTATTTAGGTTTGTCCCAAAATTTTAGTATAAGAATGAATGCTTTATGCTTTTAATTGGTCAGCTATAGGACCTATATAATTGTCTGATATTGCTACAAGATGAACTTGTTGAAGAGGCTTGATGTCATGACTATTATATGTTTTTTGAGCTATTATATATCTTTAGTTAGGACTGATGAGTCCTTGTATGTTGAGCCTCAAACTGTTTTGCTCTTGTGCAAGCTAATTGGCTTGTGTGTACTCTTTGTACAATGAACTATTAGCGTTTATAATAATAATAATTATAATAATTTTTTGTCTTTCAAAAATATTTAATTATTATTAATATTATTGTGCATTTATATATTTAATTTTAAAATTAATTTTTAAATAACGTATCGCGACAGTATCGGATATGAATTTTTTAAAATTTTCACGTATCGGCGTATCGGTATCGTATCGTATCCGTATCGTGTCGCGTATCGGGGCTTCATAGTATTAGCCTATAGTTGCAATATCTAACTAGTTCACGTGACTTCACAAAAGCGTTAATTAAGGAAATAGTTAAACCATAAAAAATTTGTTGGTAAAGAATTTGGTTATTCTAAGCTGTGTTCAAGAGTTCGATTGATTTTAATGTTTATATTTAAAAAAAAAAAATCAGTTGAAAGAAGAATAATCATCTTGTCTTGTATACAGTAAAATCTCTAAAAATTAATAGAGTCAGAACCGGAGAAATTTATTAATTTAGAGAGTTATTAATTTATCGATAAATTAATAATTATTAATTTAAAAAGTTTTTGGAGCCTTTGGAGCCTGTTACGTGAAAGGAAGCACTTATAACGTCAAACACTCTTCACAACTTTATGATACAATACAAAAATACAACACCTTAGCTATTGGATGCAATAAGAAAAGTTAGAGATGGGCTCCAAATGGACTTGAACTTTAAAGGAAAACAGACAACTATTGAATCATATTTTAATAGAGTGTAATATATTTTTTTCAATTTCTATGAATTATTAATTTATGATTTTCTTGGGACCGAAAATTACAAAGGAATCTGCTGAAAAATTATTATCTTATTATTTTATCGAATTTTTTAATTTTTTACACTAGCCCAAGTCGGGACCGGACAACTTTATTATTTTAGAGAGTTTATTAATTTACCGAGTATTAATTTAAAGAGATTTTACTGTAGTATTCATCTAGTGACCGGGGAATATTGTTGAAAGTTTTGCTCTATGAGATAAAAAATAATGAAATGGTTTTTTGTTTGACAAAACTAAGAAAAAATGGTTTAGTTAATCCTGAAAAAAATAGTGTCAGAAATATTTATTTTTTAAATATTGTGTCAGAAATATTATTTTGCACTTGAATATGTAATGTCGGTGAGATAAATTAATTCTTAAAAGGAATCGTGTGTCAGAAATATTTTTTTTGGTCCATGAATAACTTATAACCAATATTTCTAAATAGTGTAATTTATGTTCACATGTGAGAAAAAATTTAGAGTGTCCGAAATCGAAATGTCTCGAACTCGATTTATTGACTTCACATATTTTAATAAAAATGTGCTATTTAAAATGTTTACAAAGATCCCTCATAGTTTTATTATTCTATCATATTTCAAAGATAATTTTTTTTTTAATCAAACAAAGAGCATGTAAATATATGCAATTTTAGCAATTGGATACTCTCAAATGGTCCCTTGAATGATAAATAAAAAGCTGGAAGAATAGCATGCTGCTTAGCCACTTTTTCACTTATTTTTTTATAGAATAAATTTCTTCTAGCCACAAAGTTACTTGGTCAAAAATAAAAAATTATAGATATAATCAGATTTATTACTTACACTCAATTTGATCATGTCATTATATCCCTAAAATAATCTTTATTTAATATAAACTTAATCTATGGTGTCATTCAAGGTGGTTTGCAATTTTTTCTAAATTAATTTCTACATAAAATACTTTTAAAGTAAAATAACGTATAATTATCGATCGTTAGTTGGTTTAGTGATGATTAATTTTATAGTTTTATAAATCCCTACATTTTGTGATGATTTTAAGCATTTAACAATCATATTTGACTAGTAGAATGAAGTTTATTAATTATCATAATAACCTAAAAAAATTAATTAACTGTATAATTAACTCATTACTTATTAAATTTTGAATTATATATTGCAGGATTTGTTGAACCTTCTGAAATATGTTGTGGATATCATAAAGATGGTTACCATGTGTATTGTGGGAATAAAGGAACGATCAATGGTAAAGAAATAGTTCCTAGTTCTTGTGAAGATCCTTCCAAATACATTAGTTGGGATGGTGTGCACTACACTGAGGCAGCAAATCAATGGATTGCCAATAGAATACTTGATGGTTCTTTTTCAGATCCACCACTTCCCATTACACAATCATGTCAATCAAATAACTCATTAGCATTATTTACTTAATTCCTACATATTCTAAATCTATTAACAATAAAAGTGTGTTTTAATATTAACTATTTTTTATTATTATTGAATTTATTTTGAATCTCAAGTTTATTTATCACTTTTAGTATGTAAAAAAATAGATTTTATTAGTAGGTTCTTTTTTTAGTTGTTTAATGTCTAAAAATTTCCTTCTTAAAGTGAATAAATTGAATGATTGAGATTCAAACTTTGTCTTCTGCATATATAATATAATATATTTTTCAACTAAACTAAATTCACAAGATTTTTATTAGTAGATTCTATTGGCCGAAAATAATTGATTTTTTAAATTATTCCTTGATAAAAAAACTCAGTAGCTAAGACGAAGGAATTAATCACATGAGCCATGTAGTCTCATTGGAATAAGTGACAATAGTTAAATAAAAAGTTAAGCCGCATTAAGCAATTTGACTCATACTCAGTGAATACCCATAAAAAATATCCACAATGAATAGGATAAAAATTTGCATTTTTGATACGGGCATGCATATGATTAATTACCTGCAAAATTGAGCAGGTTTGGATGCGGGTGTACCTTAGTACCCACCTCGCATCATACCCATATAGTATATATTTATTTATTTTAATTATACAACATTATTTATTTAATAATATATGTTAATCAATTTTAAAAAATACTACAATATTATTATATTATTACACATTTTTAATAAAAATATCTATTTATAACATAATGCAAACATGTCAACAGATTTTGTTTATAATTTTCATGAGTCAACACTAAAATCTTTGAAATTTTTTTAATTTTATTAAAATGTTATGATATTTTATAATTGATCAATTCAATTTTAACAAAAAAGCGGATATGGTTTGCAACGGCTGATTATGCGGCGGATTAAAAGCCGCCGAAAATTTCACTTTCCGACCATTTTTTTTGCACTTTCCGGCCATTTTTTGCTGTGGTAATGCTTAAAATTCTTGTACTGATTTTGTATACAAACTTTTCAATAACCTTAAGAATTAGACATGTCAATCTATAACCCAATTCACTTTAAAACTAGTCCATTTTAATTGAGTGGTATATTGATCCTCATTTAGATCTTAGCAATAAAGTCTAACATACTCCAAGGGTCCGTTTGGTATGATGGAAAGAAAGTGAGAGGAAAGAAAATTACGGAAATCGATGAATGAATTTGGATAATAAAGTAAACCAAATTCATTTATTGTTTTGCGTAATTTTCCTTCCTCCCACTTTCTCTCCATAGAAACAAACGGGACCCAAGTGCCTTGAGTATTAGTCTATTAGTCTCCCAATAATCACATTTCCGTCGAAGCTCTATCCACTTACCATTAATCTTGTCAGAATATATTTCAACCTGACGTCAGATGTGAGAGTCATCAAGACTTTAAGAAATATTGTGCAAAAATAAATAACCATTTAATCTTTTTTTTATTGGACTTAGTTAATTGATAACTATTTAACCCTCTTTTTTTGTTATGGTTAGTTATTAAGAAGAAAAAATATATATTTTGGTTTTACTATAAAAAAACTGAAAACCTACTTTTATGTCAAAGTTGTGCTTAGTTATTAAGAAAAAAAATTTATTTACTAAAAAAAATTGAAAATCTATTTGTATGTGGAAGTTATTTTTCAACATATACAAATATTTAATTTTTTTTTTGTAGTTTTTTTAAGGGTAAAATAGGAATAATGAAAAAGTCTTCCCAAAAATTTGTATCTTTTTTATATATAGTAATAGATAAGCCCTTCACTCGTCCTTTTAATTTTCTAATTAGCTTAAAATTCAATTACTAGCTAGACAAAATAATTGGTCGTTAACTATCTCTATTCGGTAATTTCAGTTTTATATTCGATTATATCTTTATCTTATCCTAACTATCTAATGCATTCTATATATAAGCCCTTCACTCGTTCTTTTGAATTAGTTTATTTTTAAACTTATGCAAAATAGTTTATACAAATTGTTCTGGACTAGGCTTTAAGCCCAATAAGACTCGAGCAACGTAAGCACAAGGTCGAGCATCAATCCTCTTCGAGGATTCCAACGGCCACTGTTATCAATCATATCATAACGGCCGACACCGGAATGATGAGCATTTAAGGCTCATCATGGCTTTTCAGCCGTTTTCCGGCAGTCAATTGATGGCCATTTAATGCTATCATTGGCCTTAGCCCAGCGCTGTGGGCTATATATACTCCTCATTTGAAGGAGCTCAGGTACATTCTCTTACTCTCTGAAAACAGGTACACAACCCCCTCTCATTCCACCGTTACTAGGGGCGGAGCTCTGTTCAACGGACGTTGGTCGACTCTGATTCTTGTCAAGATCAGTGGCGCCGTCTGTGGGAACTCTTTAGTTTCCCCTTCTTTTCACCTAGAAAAAGAACAAAACTACCAAAAAACACCATTCTTCACGACCAATGGCCAGAAACGGTAACGACAGCACCGGTGAAAACCACCCAAACCACAACGGGGGTCCAAACCACCAAGAGGATGGGCATTTCACCGCCGTGACCCCTACTGAAGCCTCTGCTGGCCCTACTGTCCAACCCCAAGGGGAGCCTCTAGACGTCCCACCATTAGCGGTAGGGACCCCCATAGAGGAAATGATGGCAACATTGATTAACGTCATCAACAGGCAAGGCACCATCATTCGCGAACAGAATCGCAGGCTAGCAGTGGTCGAAGAATCGCGCGCAACGCGATCGTCGCGCCCAAGGCGATCCCCGCAACACTCACCACCGAGGAGGGAGCGTTCAGTGTCAAGATCAAGGTCCCCGAGGCGTCTGAGCCCTCGGAGGAACCGAAGATCTCTGAACCCTCGGAGGAACGCAGCTGTGCATGTGAGGAACGAAGGCGGAAGGCCTCGAAGACACAGGTCGCCACCAAGGTCTCCCGAAAGGTATCGTCGCCACCGAACACCGGAAAGCGACGAGGACAGATATCTTGGACCCCTGTCCGAGAGGATCATGAGAGTACCATTACCCCCAGGCTTGGAAAAGCTTCCGGTAATGGACACTTATGATGGCTCCACTGATCCAGACGATCATTTGGAGAATATTGAAGCAGTGCTCGAATGGAGAAGAGTTCGAGGATCCGTCAAATGTAAGATTTTTTCTACTACATTGAGGAAAGGAGCGCTGACATGGTACAAGGGACTCCCACCTCAATCCATCGACTCATGGACCGAGCTGTGCCGTCAATTCACAGCTCACTTTACTGCGTCAAGGAAGCATCCGCTGACAGTATCTGCCCTCGAGGCGATAGTTCAAAGGGATGACGAGCCACTGCGGGACTACATCGACAGGTTCAACAAGATTGCAGTACAAGTAAGGGTCGAGGACAAGATGAAGCTTTACTTCATGGATCGAGGATTACGTGCGAACAGTGATTTCGCTAAAGCTGTTGGAATCGAGGAGATTCGAACTTTGGATGCCTTCCTCGAAAAGGCACAAAAATATATTGCTTACGAGGAAAGGCAAATGGCTGTGGATGCTAGAAAGCCAAGGCATCAAGACGAGTCCGGACCCTCGAAACGAGGGACGGGCAGTGGAAAAGAGAAGGTGCGGGAACCCAAAGCCCCACCGAGCAAGTTCACTAACTACACTCCGCTGAATGCTCCTAGAGAAAGAATTTTAGCTGAAGTCTCAGCGGCGGAGTTCAAGAAGCACGGGATAAGATTCCCCAAACAAATTCCTGCAAAACCAGGCGTGGACAAAGGCAAATATTGTCGATTCCACAGAAGTTACGGTCACGTGACCGAGGATTGCGTCCACCTGAAGGATGCAATCGAAATACTCATTCAACAAAATCTGCTCCAAAAGTACAGGAAGGATCGACCCAGGGAAAACAATGATAGAAGGCAAGAGGCCGAAGATCCACCCGCTGAGGAAGAGACACGGGCAAGCCTACCCGTCGCTTATGTTATTACAAGACCCGAGGACTTCGCCCAAGGTGAGGAAGTGCTCGATCATTTGACTTCCCACCTTAACGGATCCTGGGAAAATTTCCCCAAAACGCTGGTGATATCTGGAGGAGGATTCAACGATAAAACCCTCGGAACTATAAAAAGAAAGTTCGAGGAGCTTGAAAGTGTGAGCTCGTTGAATCCAATGGCAGTTGCTGAGATTAAGGAAGGGTCAGTCCCCTTGGCCTTCTACAAAGAAGAGATTCCCGGAGGGTCCCCGAATTTCCAGATTCCCCTATTGGTGCAAGCAAGGATGGCGAACTTTGACGTTCGAAGAATCCTGGTCGACCAAGGAAGCTCATGCGACATAATGTATTCTGGATTGTTCAAAACTCTCCAGCTCACCGAGAAAAATCTGAAGCCATATGTTGGTGCTGATCTCCAAGGGTTTAATGGAGCTACAACGAAACCTTGGGGATATACGGACTTGATCGTCACATTTGGCGAGGGTGAAGCTACCAAGTCCATCAATGTTCAGTTCTTAGTTGTCGAGTGTCCATCACTATACAACTGCATCATCGGAAGAACAGCGCTCGCCGACTTGTTCGCCGTCTCTTCGACCATCCATCTCAAAATGAAGTATTACACTGTCGATGGAAAGGTCGCCACATTGAACGGAGATATAGCTGCGGCTCGGAGATGTTTTGATGCTGCGGCAAAAAATATGAACACCTTGGCCACGCCAAAGAAAATGAAAACTGAGCACAAGATGCCCGCCATCAATGCTGTTGGGGGACAAGGTTTGGTTGAGCTGGACGCTCGAACTTCAAAGAAGGAGCGTAGAGAAGAGAAAAAGGAGCTGCAGAAAGAGCTGAAGGAAATATTTCGACCAATCCCTGATGGAGAGTTCGAAATAATTCCCCTTGGTGAAGACCCTTCTAAGGGAATCAAGATTGGAGCTGATCTCCCCGACTTGGTGAAAAGGCAATTGGAAGCTTGCTTGAAGGAAAATGCTGAACTCTTTGCTTGGAGCGCTGCTGAGATGCCCGACATAGATCCAGAGGTTGCTTGTCACCAGTTGACTATAGATCCTAAGGCTAGGGCTGTTGCACAGCGTCGTAGGAAGCAGTCTCCCGAAAAAGCGGAGGCTGCAGAAAAAGCTGTAAAAGACCTCCTAGAGGCAAATTTCATTTCGGAAGCCAAGTATACTACTTGGTTGTCCAACGTTGTACTTGTCAAAAAATCTAATGGAAAGTGGCGCATGTGTGTTGATTATACCGATCTTAATAGGGCTTGCCCTAAAGATGCTTATCCTTTACCTAGCATAGATAAACTAGTAGATAATTCCTCAGGATTTAAATTACTATCGTTTATGGATGCTTATTCAGGATATAATCAAATTAAAATGGCTGAAATCGATAAAAAGAAAACAGCTTTTATGACCGAATCAGGAAATTATTACTATAACGTAATGTCGTTCGGGCTTAAAAACGCGGGCGCCACATACCAAAGAATGATGAACAGTGTTTTTCGAAATCAAATTGGTGATATGCTCGAAGTGTATATGGACGATATGATAGTTAAATCCGAAGAGGAAAACGATCATACCATACACTTGAGAAAAGTTTTCGAACAAGCAAGAAAGTATAACATGCGGTTTAATCCGGAAAAGTGTACATTCGGTGTAAAGGCAGGAAAATTCCTCGGATTCTATCTAACAGAACGAGGAATTGAAGCCAACCCCGACAAATGTAGAGCATTCTTCGAATATCCTACGCCCGACTCAAAGAAGTCTATTCAAACACTAAACGGAATGTTGACTTCCTTGTCACGATTCGTTGCTAAATTTGCTCAACATGCTCTGCCACTCTTTAAACTTCTAAGAAAAGAATCTACATTCGAGTGGACGGAAGAGTGCGAAAACGCACTTCAGCATTTGAAGCGAGCATTATCCAAGCCTCCAGTCATCACACGACCTGTACAGGGAGAAGTTTTATATCTCTACCTAGCAGTAGCCCACGAGGCCGTCAGCGTTGTTCTTATAAGAGAAACCGAGCAGGGACAAAAGCCAGTGTACTTTGTGAGCAAAGCACTCCAAGGGCCAGAACTAAGATACTTGCAGATAGAGAAAATGGCCTCAGCCATCGTTACTGCAGCAAGAAAGTTACGACACTACTTCCTCGCCCATTCAATTGTCGTTCGTACCGATCAACCTATCAAGCGCCTCCTCGGAAGACCCGACATGGTTGGTCGAATGCTCAAATGGTCGTTGGAATTATCAGAATTCGACATAAGCTATGAAAGCAGACAAGCTTTGAAAGCTCAAGTTTTAGCAGATTTCATCGCCGAAATGACCCCAACGACCACTCAAAGTAAAAACAAATGGACCATATTTGTCGATGGATCTTCCAATTCAAAAGGAAGCGGCGCAGGCATTATATTAGAAAGCGAAGATGGGACTCTAATCGAAGTCTCTCTCGAGCTATCTTTTCAAACGACAAATAACCAAGCCGAATACGAGGCCTTCTTAGCAGGGTTACGGCTCGCCAAAGACATAGAAGCCGAGGAAGTGAAAATCTTCACAGATTCGCAATTAGTAGCTTCGCAAATATCCGGAGAATATCAAGCAAAAGATGAGCGGCTGGCAGAATACCTAACCCTGATAAAGGAGATGTTGGCCCAATTCAAATTAGCTGAAGTACAACATGTTCCCCGCGAACATAACACACGAGCTGATGTTCTATCAAAATTGGCGAGCACCAAGCGAAAAAAGGGAAGAAATCAATCCCTAATCCAAGAAACTCTTTCCAGACCCAGCACCGATAGAGCCCAAGATATCATGCTCGTTTGTGAGATAAATTCAAACAGTTGGATTTTCCCAATATTACGCTTCCTGGAAAGCGGGGAAGTTCCCCACGACCCAAAGGAGGCAGCAAAAGTCAAACGACGAGCCTGCGCCTATGTAGCTCTCGACAACCAGCTGTATCGACGAGGATTCGCCATTCCTCTGTTGAAATGTGTCGAGGAAGACAAAGTGGAGTATATTTTAGCCGAGATCCACGAAGGAATCAACGGTCAACATATTGGCGGGCGTTCTTTAGCCAGGAAGGCCCTTCGAGCGGGATATTATTGGCCGTCGATGCAAGCGGACGCTAAGGAACACGTCAAAAAATGCACATAGCACCTCCAAACGAGCTAAAGTCATTGTCTTCTCCATGGCCCTTCGCATGGTGGGGAATGGATCTACTAGGACCATTCCCCGTCGCAGCCGGACAAAACAAATTCCTGATCGTCGGAGTGGACTATTTCACCAAATGGATAGAAGCAGAACCACTTGCGAAAATCACAGCTTTTAACATATTCCGTTTCTTCAAAAGAAATATCCTCGCCAGATTTGGCGTTCCACATTCGGTGGTAACAGATAATGGCACTCAATTCACTGATAAAAAATTCAGAGAATTCCTCGCCGCGTTGGGAATAACCCAACACTTCACTTCTGTCGAGCATCCACAAACTAACGGGCAAGCCGAAGCCGCAAACAGAGTAATCTTGCGAGGCCTAAAAAGGAGATTGGGCGAGGCAAAGGGACAATGGGTCGAGGAGTTGCACAATGTGTTGTGGTCCTATAGAACCACTCCACACTCCACCACTGGGGAAACCCCTTTTCGATTAACATACGGAACAGAGGCAGTGATCCCCGTGGAAATTGGGGAACCAACAAGGCGAACCGAAGCTCCCAACGATTAAGATTTCAACGACGAATTAATTCGAGAGGAATTGGACTTGGTCGAAGAGCTTCGCGAGAGCGCCGCTATTCGCGAAGCATCCCTCAAACAAAAAATAGCTGCTCGACATGACAAAAGAGTGGTAAAAAGGGAGTTCGACGTTGGAAGCCTAGTCTTGCGTCGAAACCTCAAAGATTCGAGCGAAGGCAAACTCGCCCCAAATTGGGAAGGCCCCTATCGAGTACGAGCAAAAACGGGGACCGGAGCTTACTTCCTCGAGACTCTGCGTGGCGAGGAAATCCCTAGACCATGGAACGCAGAAAAACTTAAGCAATATTACAGTTAGAGATTAAACTCAATTAAAGATGAATGCTTAGGTACGGGCACGATTCTAAAACATCAAGTAAGACAAGAGGAGCCCCCCAAGAAGGTGGCCCCTCGTCTCGACGAGGAATGACTCCAAGTGAGCACCATCGTCTTAGTACACGTCAGGCCACGAATCCCAGCTCGCGATGGGAAATCGTCGCCGTGGTTAAATGATCATAAGATTATTCCTACCACAGAAAGGTTCGGGCACTACGCCCGGACACTCGTTGAAGTTCCACAAACTCTTCGAGCACGGCGCTCAAGGATACATGCTATCCGAGCAGCGACCATTTGCTGTTGTACTTAAAGTTTGCAAAACAAATACTTAAGCATACAAGTATCCGAGCAGCGAACAAGTATAAGACAACATTCACAAGCGTAAAATCATTCGAACAAAGAAAGAATAAAACGCGAATTATAAGTACATATCATAAGCAGTCACGAGGACTGTATCAATTGTCATTACAAAACGCGGCGAACAAAGCGCCGAAATACTTCAAAAAAGAAAAAATACAAGATTAATCAACAAAGGTACAAGAAATCATTGCTCGGAAGGGTTCCCGATGGGGGCTGGAGGAGGAGTCTGGATAACGCCATCAAACACCTCTTTGCATTTGTCGAGGCCATCTAGCTTGAGCTCGACACCAGCATTGAGAATTTGGACCTGGGCGACAACATTTTGAAAGCTGGAGGTGGCCATGTCGACCGCAGAGCTCTGAGCTTCCATGAGCTGCTTGATCAGGGACCCACGAGAAATATTGGTAAATTCCCCGTGAGGATCCTCTCTTTTCTCCTCCTCGTCAGGTATGCTCAACTTTTGGAGTTGCCCTTCGAGCTCAGCCACCCTTGCAATCAGACCTTCCTTTTCCTTCGACTGATCCTCCACCTCCGCCTCCTTGCTCGCCAAAGTCTGAGTCAACTCCACCTGAAGCTGGTACTTATCCTTGTAAGCTGCATAGTTTGTTTCCAGCTCTCGGAAACTCGGGCGGGCTTTCTTCAGCTCGGCATCCATCTTCTTGTAGCTCTTCTCCATGGACTGCATCTTTTTCTCCATGGTCGACCTCTCCTCAACGAATTGGCGCTCCCGCTGGTTGAGGAAGTTGGCGACCTCCAGTAACTTCATTGAGGCCACCGAAGCTTCAGCAATCACATTCCCAAGTGATTCGGGCCCCATGTCGTTCATGATCACCTGGTCGACCTCAGGGATGATGACTTCGGTGCTCCCAGCAATGAAATTACCACCATGAGAAAAAGCCGCGGGCAGGACGAACCTTTGTGCGGGCACTCCCTGCTCCAAACGATGAAGACCATCTATGATCATCGAGGAGTTCCCAACCCTCGGATTCTTAGGAGGCCTCTCTGCGTCCTCAAGATCAATCCCCGGGCCTCTCTTTTCGCCGACCACCTCGGCTTGAGGAGAAGCAGCAGCCGACGATGTAGCGGATGGAGTTGAAGTAGGAGGAATCGAGGAACCCCCAGGGCCGGAGGGCTTCGACGAAACTATGGAAGTCCCCGCCTCTTTGGCCTTTCGAGCCCTAGTGGCCTCCTGCAGTTTCTTGAACTTCTCGTGATTGCTCACCATGCCTGCACAAATCATTAACAAGGATTAGTAAAATCAGCAAAGATAAAACTAAAGCAAACAAAACGAGGAGCAAAAAGATAAAACCAAACATACTAAGCAAAGTTTCAGCCTCGGCACGAGTCGAGCAAGCCAACAAGGCCTTAGTGTCGATGAAACGCTTGGAGGTTACGACGTTGCCATCTACGTCGACCACGGGATTGTTATCCTTATCTGTCCGGACTAAGGGGGCAAACCCATCGACAAAATCGCAAAGCATGTCGTGTTGGCCCAGAATAGTCGCATTCAATTCCTTCTTGGCGCATCCGAAACTGCTCGCCGGCAAAAGGTAATGTTTGCGGTCCCACTTGAAAGGGAAGCGAGGATGCTCCACAATAATCGGGCTCCCGTCAGAACGCAAGACTTGGTTGCCGTCCTCGCCAATTTTTGGAACCTTGGTGACGACGCTTTGTCGACCTTCCGCGCCCTTGGGAAGGACCACATACCAATTATCCTTGAAGCCCCTCACTGACTCCTCATATAGCTCAAAGAGGCGACGCCTCTGAGTGAACGAAACCCATCCATGCTTGTTCTCCGCCTCTCCCTTAGGTTTCGAGCGTTGTAAGCGGAAGGTGTAGAAAAACAGGTCGAGGGACGGGACTATTCGAAGATAAGCGGCAACTATCTCGAAGGAACGAAGAAATGCCAAAGAGTTAGGATGAAGCTGCGAAGGTGCCAGTCGCAGGCGTTTAAAGACGGACACTTCGAAATCGTTGAAGGGCAATCGATAACCAAATTCCTCGAAAGCAATTTGGTACATTGCAAAGGATCCTCATTCCTTCATCTCATGGCAAACCCTCCTCTGTTTGCCGGGGATCGCTATATCCCAAAGGTCATGTCCTGGATCCTCTATCCTCGTAAAAAGTCCTGGAGGAAGATCGCCATCCGGACAACCCGCATACCTCGAGGGTGTCGTCCTCGGCTCATCTGCAACCCAACCATAGGGATCTGGGTTCGAGGGTCCCGCGACCGGTTGTTCTTCGGGAATATCGGTTGATCTATCTTCCGTCATTTCACACCTGAAAAGCCGAGGAAGGAAACATGAATTCGACATTCGAACATCAAATCCACCCTTCCACCGCCGATCAAGTGAAAGGACGAGGAGTAGACAGTTACTGAACTAATAATTCTAAGAGTCGACAAATCCCTAAAATTGCTCGCGCAACGGGACAAGTTAAAAACTCGAGGAATATAACAAGTACGCGTCCCAAACTACGAGCACTCATCCGGATATGAATGGTCGAAGGATTGTTGTGAATCCTCGACAAATTGCGGTTTAAAACCCACTAACGGAGGCAGTTGTAAAGGCGAAAACCGCCAACAACCACCACCTAAAGGGGGTAACTAGGCCATAAAACTACAATTTTTCCCTAAAAACTACCGTTTGTGGGAGGGTAAAGGGTGTAAACCACCACTTACAAACCCTCAACCACCGTATCAGAATCAAGCCACCAACATCAAAACAGTGTACCGTTATTTTTGCAAAATAAAGCAGAATCAACAAACAAACAACGGTAAACAAAGATTAGAGTAAGTTACTTACTTGATTCAGAGAAAGGATGTGGTGAGAAACGATTGCGAAAGATTTGAAGCACTTGGAGATTCAGAGAAACGGAAGTTTGGAAGTTTGAAAGTTAAGAGGCTTTGATAAATGAAGTAAAAACTTCAAAAATCCTTCCTTTCTTTATTTATAGACGAATCCGCAACAGTTGCATCTATACGGAACAACGCGACGCCTCACTAATCTGAACCGTTGTTTTGATCCAAAGGTAACGATTCAAAAGAATCTGACGCCTCAGATCAAATCTCAGAGTAAACCAAAGGGCGCGTAAATCCAACGGTGTGGATTCAAACCTCGAAAACCCAACTGTGTAAAATAGGCACTCAAGTACCATTAATAGCCTTTACACGTGGCAGCAGGAGACGGAACGGCTTGTCCCCTCAAACGTCCCATCGTCTGCTCGCGGAAATCTCGATTAAATCGAGAAAATCTCTCGAAAAACCCTCAACTATAATCCGCCAATTGTGATCCTCGCATTAATGTTAAGATACGCAATAAAGGCCCGCAACTAATGCTCGCAATAACCAACGGATCTTTCAGATCCTCAACAATAAATACGAGGATTCTGGATCGAATCTACAAGATCCTGACGGGGAAATCTCCCACTGTTCGCAGCTATCAACGGATCTTCAAGATCCATGCGTACAATAGCGAATCTTCGGGATCCCAATCCTCGTATCAGTCAACGGATCTTCAATATCCTCGAATGTAAAACGCCTTTACGCGAACATACAAACAACGATCTGGTGCTCGACGACAAAAGCTAGTTAATAGCAGATAAAGTCCGAATATTCGATCGACATTTGCTCGACATGAAGTCATTACGCTCACATTCGAGCACAACGACTTGGGGGGGCTCCTGTTCTGGACTGGGCTTTAAGCCCAATAAGACTCTAGCAACGTAAGCACAAGGTCGAGCATCAATCCTCTTCGAGGATTCCAACGGCCACTGTTATCAATCATATCATAACGGCCGACACCGGAATGATGAGCATTTAAGGCTCATCATGGCTTTTCAGCCGTTTTCCGGCAGTCAATTGATGGTCATTTAATGCCATCATTGGCCTTAGCCCAGCGCTGGGGGCTATATATACTCCTCATTTGAAGGAGCTCAGGTACATTCTCTTACTCTCTGAAAACCTATACTCTACTCTCACTAACTTGAGCGTCGGAGTGTAAACAGGTACACAACCCCCTCTCATTCCACCGTTACTAGGGGCGGAGCTCTGTTCAACGGACGTTGGTCGACTCTGATTCTTGTCAAGATCACAAATAAATAAATTTTTATGTATTATTATAAGTATGTCAAGGTATAATTTATAAAAATATAACTAATAAAATACAATTTTGATTAGTAAAAACTTATAAATTAACACAAGACCTTATTAATTTGCATAAACTGTTTTTTATGAGCTTAAAAATAAAGTAATCCAAAAGATTTAAGTATAAATAATAAAAAGAAAGAAGAGATACAAAAATTAGATTAATTGTTAGACACTTTTATAAATTAATTCCTAAAATATTTTCAGAGATAAAGCATTCAAACTAATACTGACGAGCGCTGCTATATGCAGCGAAATTAGAATTCGTGAATTTTCACGACGTGTATTGTTTTCATTTTGCTGCTGTCATTTAGTTCCTAATTTAGTGGAAATCAGCCAGGTATTAGGTGATAAGTAGTAATTACACTTAGTCGTGATGTTTCGTGATGTTTTTTGTCGCTATACTTATCATTTCCCAATACTGTAACATATTGGAATCTCATTAGCTGATGAATTAATTAATTTCTTGAGAATAGACAACTGTACGTGAGGATCACATGAAACCTTAATTAATACTCCCTCCGTTCCTTTTTATAAGGAACAATTTGAAAAAAACACACAAATCAAGGAATCTTATTTTCTTTATTAAAAATTCTAAAATTTTATAATCTATTCCAAAACTAACCTTGATATAATTAATGCATAGGGAATATGTTACTGTAATTAATGCATAACATTGGAATAGATAAATGGTAGAAATGGAATTGTTTCATTAATAAAGCATAAATTTAATGATTGTTTCTTATAAATAAGAACAAATTTTTTTTCCAAATTATTCCTTATAAAAAGGAACGGAGGGAGTATTATGAGACATACTAAAATATTGTATACATGTCAATTGAGTCAACGACACATATAGTGGATTTCACTATCTTCATTATTTATATATCAATTTGCAAGGTTTCTTGTCAAAATATAGGTATATTATATATATCAATTGCTTGCAAGTTGCAACACACGTGACTTTAAGCTGTTTGGGACACAAATAAGCATAAGCTCCAAAATCACAACTATATAAGAGAATCATCCTGCTGTAGACACAAATAAGCATAAGCTCCACAGATTTGATTAATGTTTTCTGTAGTTACAATAATGAAGTCCCTCACATATTTGGCTATTATTTTGTTACTTTCATGGTTTCTGATTACTCAAGCAAGGAAACCCCTAGAATCATGTGAATTTCAAGCTATCTTTAATTTTGGTGACTCAAATTCAGATACTGGTTCTATGTCAGCAGCATTTTACCCTGCTACTTTGCCTTATGGTGAAACCTTCTTCCATGAGGCTGTTGGTAGATCTTCCAATGGTCGTCTCATCATAGATTTCATCGGTAAACAATTCTATTCTTTAAAACATTTTATTTATTTTCTATGTATGTTTTGTTGTCGCACACTAAATCTACACTGCTTTCGTTCTGTAATGGTAACTCAGTTGATAGCTACCATACCAGGAATATTATTAGAGAGATCGGAATTTGAACCTCAAATTTCTAACTTCTATAGATGATTAACCTATGTTAAGAAATATAGTTATTTATCTTTAGTAGGATTTCATTTCCCAGCTACATTTTTTCATCCACAAAGATTGAACTTAGAACCTTAAAAAATCTATGTTCGATTCCACTCGAATCAATTTAATGTTGGTAGACTTAGTTTTGTAATTAACCTACACAAACATTTTCTGTTAACACATGAATAACCAACACGATATGAGACATACATAACTTTGATCAACAGTCTATTAGAAAAAATAAGATAAATATTAAAAAAAAGAATTAATGTTAAATGTCTAATTCTGTAACACAATATGTCAATAATAGAATTAGAGATGAATTAATTTTTTTTATCTATAGTTTGGTGATTAGTACAATTTATTTTAATAATTTCAATTGAAGATAAATGCAATTGATGCTGTCGCAATTGCAAGCGATTTAATTCTATGAATAATGTAAAATACTATCTACTGCAGTTGAAAAAGCCTGCACATTTACACAAAATCATCAATCTCAACTGTTTATTTCAGATCGGTCACTTCAAATTACAACTATTCTAAATTATTATTAAATAATTTTTCTGTTGAATTGAAATTGGATGGCCCAAATCAATTACTTTGGCACATAGTTACAGCGTGTATAACCAGAAGCTGGCATTAAAACTATGCCTAAATTTATTCATAATTGATCATAATATGATTGTGAATATTTTTTATAAATGTAGCCAAGCACCTTGGATTTCCAATGTTGAGTGCATATATAAACTCAATTGGAACAACCTATAGACATGGTGCAAACTTTGCAGCAGGGTCATCAACCATCATGAGACCAAACAAGACCTACTTTGATGGAAGATCACCGTTCACTCTTGAAATCCAAGTTGTACAGTTTAACAACTTCAAATCGCGCACCGGGAAGTTCTTCACGGAAGGTTTAAACTCGAGAGAACCGCAGAATATATATGCAGTTTCAATTCTTTTTTCTTTTTGGCTTTCACCACCAGTTTAATCTGATTTGGGAGTCAGTTCTTGCATCAAATAGTTTCAGCCCCCTCTCAGTATGCAGCTTCAATTTTATTAAAGTTAAATTTAGTTTTATGAATGATAAATATATGGATTTGATATGCAATTGCAGCAAATGAAAGTTCCTACAGAAAACACTTTCCAAAACCAGAGGACTTTGCCAAAGCTATTTACACATTTGATATTGGTCAAAATGATATTGTTGATATTCTTAGTATGGTGGGAAAGGAAGATTTCCATGCATTGATCTCAAACATTGTGGAAATTTTTTCAACACAAGTTCAAGTAAGTGATAGAGTTGTGTTTATATTTTGATACATATAGTTTAAGTTTCATTTTCTTATTAGTCTGTCAAATGCAAAAAATAAAAAATAAAATCGCCCTGCTTTTTTCATTCTTGTGTTTATAAATGGCGCAGAATTTGGTAAGGATGACCACGGTTCGATCCCCACAACTGTGATCTAGAGGGAGTTGGAACTACTTGATGTCAGAACTGACCTCCAAATCAAATTAAACTGGTAGTGAAAATCCAAAATGGTGCAAAAAATTAGATGTATTCTAAATTTAATATGGTATATATCAAAATTTATCTAAAATATATTAAACTAATTGGATCTTCCACTATTAAGTCTAGGTATTTCTTGTATATAGTAAGTGATGCTTAGTCCACGCTTTAGAAATCATATCTCATCCAATAGCTCCATGTGGGAAACAAATTCATAATAGTTTGATAGAGAGATGTTTTTTCTAGAGAGAGAGAGTGTGGAGATCACGTAAAACCTGTTTCATCATCATCGACCTCTTGCACCCTTGCCCCTTGCCGCCGGCCTTCATCCACCTTATCACACCATGACCACATTCAACATCCCTTGGAAGTTTTTAGATCTTGACAGTGACCCCAAAATCACCACCACCGAACCACCAAATCCACCTAAAACACCAAAATCCTTTGCCCAAGCCCTAACCCTAACTAACCTTTGTGATATTCCCTTGTCCCAATTTCAACAACCAGTCGTCAAAGGAGACCGTCTTGCTATAGAAATACCAGAATCTGCGTATGAAGCGGGATTAGAAGCATGCAAGCACAACCTTCATGGTCGAATCATTTGGCCTAAGGGTTCTACACCACTTTCAGTAGTTGCCTTGAAAGATAAGCTAGCGTTGTTATGGAAGGATCTGTCTCGATGGGGTGTAATCTCACTTGGTAAGGGCTATTTTGAATTCACTTTCTCTTCATTGGAAGATGTTCGACGTGTTAGATCTATACCCTCATGGAATCTTAATCCTGGTTTGCTAAAATTTTTTGCGTGGACAAAAGACTTTAACCCTAGAATGCAACATAATACTTCTGTTCAAGTATGGGTTAAAATCTTTGGTTTAGCACAGGAGTACTGGCATAAAAATATTCTATTCACAATTGCTGGAAGCCTGGGAACTCCCATTTGTATTGATGCGGTGACTGCTAAGCCCATGCATGAGCGCACGTTTGGCCAATTTGCTAGGGTATTGGTTGACATTGACTTGCTTCAACCCTTAAGGTACAAGTTACTTGTTGAGCGGAAAGGTTATGCTTTCTTTGTTGACCTTGAATATGAACACATCCCTGATTTCTGCACTGAATGCAAGATGATTGGGCACAATATTGGGAACTGTTATAGATGGAAGAAAGAGGAGGAATTAAAAGGGATCAAGGAGAATAATACTAGGCAGAAAGTACCAGAAAAAAAGAAAGTATACGTACCTGTCAATGATGGAAGACTGCAAACTAGTAATCCTACTGCTAGTAATGTGGAGAAAGAGATTATCAATGTGGAGGATACAAGCACAAAATCACCTCACCATGACAGTGTTGGGATCCATCCTAACAATGTAAATGGTTCAATGCATAGAGAACAAGAGGAAGCACAATCACACCAAAGAAATGAAGTCAATACAGGTCCTATATTAGAGCCTGTGAGTCCTAAATCTTTGTCAAACTTCCAAGACAAACAACTTGAAAATGAATTGAATGAAGATAGTGAAGATTGGTGTACTGAATCTCAAGATTCGGTCGTGAAAGACTCCCAAGAGATCGCTGATATTTCAATCAATGAAGCTGGGATTGAAGAGAACAATGGCAAGGCAGCAATAGTGGACAACACTCCAACTCCCACTATACCTATTGCTGGTGAGACTAGTAGGCAGGATGCACCAACACCTACCAGAGTGGCCAAGGACATGGCATTTTTGAAAGAATCTTGGGCTAACATGGTAGAAGCTGAGGATGAAGCTGATCATAACATTGCTGACACTAATCTCCATGATGATGGCTTCCAAATTCATATGTCTAAAAATCAGAAAAAAGCTCAAAAGAAAGTGAAACAGTCTAGCAGAGATTCATATGCTACCAGGTCAAGGGTTCCCCCCAAACCTTTCAAATGAAGTGTATTGCTTGGAATGCAAGGGGTCTCGCTAATTCCCCCACAAGATTAGCTCTGAAACACATTATACAACAACATAAACCTGACCTTATTATTCTTTCTGAACCTTGGATGGATTTTGATGATCTTCCTAGAAGATGGTTAGTCAATTTAAACCTCAAACTTTTTGCCCTTAATTCTAGACCTAATCTTTTGCCCAACCTTTGGTGTATCTGCAAGCTATCCATTACCCCTAATGTTATAGCCTCAGATGATCAACAGGTGACTTTTACCATTTGTGACAATAACACTACCTTAGCTTTTTCTGCTGTTTATGCTTCTACCAATTATCAAATTAGAAGGAAGTTATGGAATACTTTGAATAGTTTACAGGCCCAACATAATTTTCCCTGGTGCTTTCTTGGTGACTTTAATGTGATTTTGGGAACACATGAGCATAGAGGCAGATCTACTCCAGCTAGATTGCCAATTGAAGAATTTCAACAATGGACAAATGATTTCAATCTCATTCATCTTCCCACTAGAGGTGCAGCTTTCACATGGAACAATGGAAGAGGTGGTTCACGGCATACAGAGAGGAGGTTAGACAGAGTCATTTGTAATCAAGCCTGGATTGATACTTGTTGTGTTTCTTCTGTTACAAGTCTCACAAAAATAAGGTCTGATCATTTCCCATTACTTTTTGATTTTAACTTAACCAACACCAAATTCGCATCACAGTTCAAGTTTCTTAGAATGTGGTCAATGCACCCTGACTGTTGGAGTGTGATATCTGATTGTTGGAATACAAATGTAGTTGGTTGCCCTATGTTTATTCTCACTCAGAAATTGAAATTATTGAAAATCAAACTGAAGAGTTGGAATAAAACCTGTTTTGGGAATGTGAATGATATTGTGAGCAATGCTGAATTGAAACTTGCTCAAATTCAAAAACAAATACAAGACCATGGCCATTCTGATGTGTTATTGATTGAAGAGAAGCAAGCTAGTTTTGAATTAGAAGAAGCTTTATCCAAGCAAGAAGCTTTTTGGCAAGAAAAAGCAAGATTGAATTGGCATTTGGAAGGAGATAGAAACACCAAATTTTTTCACAGAATTGCCAAAATCAAACACTCAACTAAACCCATCCATTCCCTTCATGATGGTGAAACAGTGCTTACAGATCAAAACCTCATCTCTGAACATATTATCTCTTATTACAAAAATCTGTTTTGTTCTAACTTTGTTTTGCAGGATTCTTTGCTTGCTGAGGAAGTTATTCCATCTTTGGTTACTGATGAAATCAATACATTGTTGACTGTTCTGCCATCTCATTTGGAGATCAAATCAGCAGTTTTTGCTCTCAACAAAGATAGTGCTCCTGGTCCAGATGGGTTTGGTGCCTTCTTCTTTCAACATTACTGGGAGATAATAAAGAATGATGTCATCAATGCTATTCTAGAGTTCTTCACTACTAGCTGGATTTTGCCAGGCTTCAACTCCAACATCATTGCATTGTTACCTAAGTTCCCTGAAGCATCATCCATTGATCAATATAGGCCAATTGCCATGGCAAACTTTAAGTTCAAAATAATTTCAAAAATCATTGCAGATAGGTTAGCCTCTTTAATGCCTAACCTCATTTCTGTGGAGCAAAAGGGTTTTATTCATGGAAGGGATATTAAAGATTGTCTTTGCATAGCTTCTGAGGCTGCTAATCTTCTCCATAACAAATCTTTTGGTGGTAATGTTGCTCTCAAAATTGATATTACCAAAGCATTTGATTCTCTTGAATGGAGTTTTCTCTTAAAAGTTCTCAGACTCTTTGGTTTTAATGAGGTTTTTTGTAACTGGATTCATGTAATCCTTCAGTCAGCTTTCCTCTCAGTTTCTATAAATGGTCAATCTTATGGCTACTTTAATTGTAGTAGAGGAGTTAGGCAAGGTGATCCACTATCACCTTTGTTGTTTTGTCTAGCTGAAGATGTTTTGAGTCGTAGCATCTCCAAACTTGTATCTCAAGGCAAGCTTAACTTGATCAAAGGCACTAGAAATATCAATGTTCCATCTCATTCATTTTATGCAGATGATTTGATGATTTTTTGCAATGGTAATATAACTGGTTTGAAGGTACTTAAAGATTTGTTTAATAGATATGCTATGGAATCTGGCCAGGTCATCAATAATGCTAAATCAACTATTTTCTATGGTTCCATTTCTCATAGAAGATTGCACATGATTGTTGATTTGCTCAATTTTAAACTTGGCAGTTTGCCCTTCAACTATCTTGGTGTACCTATTTTTAAGGGTAAACCAAAGGCCTCTCATCTACAATCCATTGCTGATAAAGTTAAGTTAAAATTATCAGCTTGGAAGGCATCTTTGCTGTCTATTGCAGGTCGTGTTCAACTGGTCAAATCAGTGGTTCAAAGCATGCTCACTTACAGCATCACATTATATTCTTGGCCTGTGTCTCTTTTAAAAGATCTAGAGAAATGCATCAAGAATTTCATTTGGAGTGGAGACTTAGATAAGAGGAAGCTTGTCACTGTTTCATGGAAAAAGGTTTGTAGGCCTTTAGCTCAGGGTGGTCTTAACCTCCGATCTCTAATTACTCTCAATAAAGCCTCCAATTTAAAGCTTGGCTGGTCAATGATACATTCACATTCTGCCTGGGCTATATTACTTAAAGACAGGGTCTTCAAGAAAGGAAAAATCATCAGGCATCATATCTATTCATCATTATGGAGTAGCATCAAGGATGAACTTCAGGCTATTTATGATAACTCAGTTTGGTTGGTTGGTGATGGGAGTAATATTAATTTCTGGTTGGATAGCTGGTGTGGAGATCCTTTGGTAGACCAACTTCACATTCCTGCCCAATTGAGACACTTACTTTCTGCAAAGGTAAGTGACTTCATTGTGAATGGTCAGTGGTCTATTCCTTCTCAATTGTCTTCCATGTTTAGTAACTTATCATCAATTGTATCTACTGTTTCCATTCCTATGGATATAACTCAAGATCAATTTATTTGGAAACACACTGATAATGGTGACTTAGAGCTTAAGCAAGCTTATGATTTTAAGCTAGGTCAGGTTCAAGAGTTGCATTGGGCTAGGCTTATATGGAATGCTGACATTCCTCCATCTAAGTCTCTTCTTGCATGGAGATTGATGCATGATAAGCTACCAACAGATGATAATTTGATGACAAGAGGATGTTCTATCCCTTCCATGTGCAATTTTTGTTTGAAGCATGCAGAAACATCATTCCATATTTTCTTTGAATGTCAATTTGCTATTAATTTATGGTCATGGCTAGCTAGTTGCTTAAACTTCACACTTCAGTTTACATCTTTTGAGGATATGTGGAAGTTATGTGATCTTAATTGGTCACCTCAAAGCAAGGTCACTATACTAGCTGCTATCATCAATCTCTTGCACACCATTTGGCTATTCAGAAACAAAGCTCGATTCCATGATGTTCCAGTTAATTGGAGATCAGCTGTTTCAATGATCTCTATTAACACAGCTATGACAGGTAATAACACTAGGAAATTGTCTTCTAATTCCATCAGAGACTTCACTTTCCTGAAACGTTTCAATATTACGATTCATCAGTCTAGAACAACCTTTCTGAAGGAGGTTTTCTGGCATCCTCCTTTGGTAGATTGGATCAAGTGCAACATTGATGGAGCTTCAACTGGGAATCCGGGCAACGCAGCTTGTGGAGGTATTTTTCGAAATCATGACTCAGATTTTGTTTATGGTTTTGCTGAACCACTTGGAAACACTACTGCCTATATTGCTGAGATGAGTGGTGCCATAAGAGCTATAGAGATTGCTTTTCATAATCAATGGACCAATTTGTGGATTGAATCAGACTCTTCAAGTGTAGTTGCAGCCTTCCACAATCCAACCAAACCGATTGCTTGGAGTCTAAGGAATAGATGGAAAAATGCTTTGCATATGACTACTCAAATGAATTTCATGGTATCACACATATATAGAGAAGGGAATCAAGTGGCGGATTTGTTGGCTAATCATGGATTATCTATTCTTTCTATTGTTTATTGGAATATTCTCCCTTTGTTTGCTAGAGATAATTTTACTCTCAATAAAAATGGTTCCACAAGTTTTAGATTATGTAATTCTTAGATGGGGTTTTGGCCTAGTCCCCTCCATCTTGTAATACATCTCTTCATATTTTAATAAATTTTTGGGTGGTTAGCGCTTTGCTCTCCACCTTTTTGGTTTAAAAAAAAAAAAAAAAATAGCTCCATGTGCTACCATATCTTAATTAATTGTAAGTTAAGTCATTAAAAATGCCTAGTAGATGATTTCAAGAATTTCTGACACCAAGATTTTAAATCTTCAATATAATTCATTTACTTAACATGCTACAAATAATTTATCATAGATTTAACAACATATAATATTATCCTTAAAAAAAAACATATAATATTATAATTATAGCCTAATTGCGGATTTAAATCATTTTCAATCATCTCTTTATGTTTTTCATTCTACTTAGATGTCAGTCAATCATTCATCCACCAATTAACATCATTAACTGTATGTGATAGATTGAAATGAGTGTCTGAAATTGCACAAAATTATTTTACCACCGAAGAGGATCCAAATCTATTTCTAGCAAATTTTAATATAAGAATAACTATATATTAATTTGCAGACTCTACATTTTTTGGGAGCAAGGACATTTTGGATACATAACACAGGACCTATTGGTTGTGTTCCATTGGCATTGCCCATTCACAATGCAAAAAACAACCTAACACAAGTGGCTGGTTATCTTGATCAAAATGGTTGTGTCAATTTCCAAAATGGTTTGGCTAAGGAGTTCAATAAAAAGCTTAAAGATAAAGTAGTCAAATTAAGGGCACAGTTCCTTGATGCTTCTTTAATATATGTGGACATGTTCTCTGCAAAGTATGAATTAATTAGTACTGCTAATAAATCAGGTATGACCCTCTTTGTCACCATTGATCTCAACAAATTTAATTAAATAATTATCATGTTTACCATATGGTTGCAATATCTGGCTAGTTCACGTGACTTCACAAAAGCGTTAATTAAGGAAATAGTTTTTATATAGAGTAAATTTCTTCTAGCCACAAAATTACTCGGTCAAAAATAAAAAATTATAGATATAATCAGATTTAATTAAACTTAATTTTTATTCTCTTGCATCCCTAATCTACGGTTAGAGGTGGAAATAGGTCAGGCCGGTCTACGTGATTTTAAGGTCTAGCTTACATAGGCTCAGGTCAGGCCGATCTATTTCTTTAAATAGAGCAGGTTAAGGCTTTTTTATAAGTCTATTTAGTTAAATAGATCATGCCACAAACTATTAAAAAAACCTTTTAGCCTATTAGGCCGGCCTACATAATTTAATATGAATAATATTATTAATACTATTATTATTTATATAATAAAATTTGTACTTTGATTAAATTATAAATTTATTAACTTTTTCAGTAGTTTAAGTTTTTTTTTTTTTTTTTGACAAATCAGTAGTTTAAGTTTATTAATCTACATTAGTTTTTCACATATATAAATGTATTATTATAAACTAGAATTGAAATATGATGACATATATAGACAAATTCTCTAAAATATCATGTTAAATATCGAAAGGACGTTGATTTATTAGTTCATAAGTATTTTTAAAAATAAATATAATTATTTATTTAAATATTTTCATGTGAAGTAGGCTTTTAAATAGGCTAACAGGCCACATTAGGCTTTCAAAAGGTCAGGCTCAGGCCTAAAATATAAGCCTATGATACGCCACAGGCCAGATTCAGGCTTTCAATTTTTTTGACAAGCCAGACTCAGGCTTGGCAAAGCCTACGGTGTCATTCAAGGTGGTTTGCAATTTTTTCTAAATTAATTTTGACATAAAATATTTTAGAGTAAAATAAAGTACCATTATCAATCGTTAATTGATTCAATGGTGATTTATGCTAGACTTGGTAAAAAGGACTACAGTTCGATCCCCTGCAACTGCAATCGGAAAAGGGTTGCAACTACTTCATACCCAAAACTGATCCCGAATCATATTAGGAGGTTAAATGGGTCGGATACTGTTGGTGGAAATTTAAAAAAAAAAAGTATAATTAATTTTTACTTGATTTAAAAACAAATTTCACTTTATTCTGTAAACCACAAAAATAAATCCCTAGTTTAATACATGTTGCGATTATTTTAAGCATTTAACAATCATATTTGATTAGTTAGTAGAATTAAGTTTATTAATTATCATATCATAATAACCTAAAAAAAATTAATTAAATATATAATTAACCAATTACTTATTAATCGTTGAACTATATTGTAGGATTTGTTGACCCTTCTGAAATATGTTGTGGATATCATGAAGATGGTTACCATGTATATTGTGGGAATAAAGGAACGATTAATGGTAAAGAAATAGTTCCTAGTTCTTGTGAAGATCCTTCCAAATACATTAGTTGGGATGGTGTGCGCTACACTGAGGCAGCAAATCAATGGATTGCCAATAGAATACTTGATGGTTCTTTTTCAGATCCACCACTTCCCATTATACACTCATGTCAGATAACTCATTAGCATTATTTACTTCCTATATATTCTAAATCTATTAGCAATAAAAGTGTAATTTAATATTACCTCAATATATTTATTTTTATTAGAGTTTATTTTTAATATCAAATTTATTTATCACTTTTAGTAAGTTGAGAAATAGTTTTTATTGGTAGGTTCTCTCCGCCGAAAATAATTGATTTTATTTTAAGCTATTGAATTTGTATATGCTAGAGAATGGACCAATCTTTGACTTGAATGTGACTCCTTCCTCTTAGGGTCCGTTTGGATTGGCTTATTTTTTAGCTTTTGAAAAATAGCTTATGCAAATAAATAGGATTTTATGTATTATTATAAACTTTTTAAGGTAGTTTATGAAAAAACAACTTATAAAAATACAATTTTTGTCAGAAAAAACTTATGAATTAATTTAAAACTTGATTTATTTGAATAAGTTATTTTCATAAGTTCAAATATAAACCGAATCCAAACGGGGACTTAGTCCAAGCCTTTACAAATGTGAATGTGGTCCCTTGGAAACTGAAGGTTAATCATATCATTAGAAATTTCCGCTTTAGATTTTCTCATATTTATAGAGAGAAAAATTCTTGTGTAGACAGATTAGTTAATGCGGGGTTTTTTGTCGATGGTTTAATTTGGTGGGATCAATTATCAAGTTGTTCTAGAGAGGGTTTCTTTAGAGATAGAGTTGGTTTGCCTAATTATCGTTTTAGCTAATCTTGTTTTTTGGGTTTGGTTTATGCCCCCCACCCTTTCTTTTGTTTTTCATTTTAATATTACTCTTGGTGAGTTGGTAGAGGAGTGGTAGTGCATCGAGGTGCCATCATAGTTGGGATGTCGATGACTTACTATGATGCCATGCTTTTCAAAAAAAAATTTTGAAAAAAAGAGACCTAAAACTTTAACTTTATCGGTTTTAGGATATCGAAACACAATCAAATATACATGGGGAGAGGGCGGACGGGAAGTGTGGCCGGAGATCCGACATCGAACCCAGATCCCACATAATTAAATATTATCATATAGAGTCAAACTATCAGGTTATAACAACAGGGGTGAGTTTATATCTTTACAATGATATTGTAAAATATATAAGAGTCATAAATCTAGAGAAAAAATAACTTAAAAAAACAAGAACAGTATGAAAATAAAATTTGTGTTTAATATTTTTACTAATATATAAAGTTTAATTCTCTTTGACATAACCATTTGAAAAAAAAATTAAGTACTCGTATATAAAGTTTAATCTTTTTTTTATTCACACACACAAATTAACATTCGCATTTATATATTTATTCTAAAAAAGAAAAACATGTAGATTAAAAAGTTGTATTCATATTATTTCAATTTCAAAAACACAAGTGAAAGTTACATCGGGGATGGGGATGGAGATGGGGATGTATCGTCTCCACTCCTTTTATGCCAAGGCAAACATACATCGAACAACTGTGTTTCCGTTCGATACTTACAAGCACCAAATTTATTTATTTTCCATAAGCAATATTTGCAATCATCTCGTTGGAAATCATAAATATCAAAGTAATGAGGGTATGAGCCCCCTTGCCATGTAAAACTGCAAAAGAATAATGTTGCTCCAAATATTTGGGGCCTGAAAGTAAATAAGTAACGTCCTCCAAAATTGAGTGTGTGAAATCCAAGATCGTCATCTTTAGATTTGCAATGAAAAGTGATATTTTTGGGTGTATTGCCTACTTTCATATCATCGATTATTGTAACGGATACTCTACCAAAAAAAGCTACAGTATCTCTAGCCTCATAAGCAAGAAATACAATTAGCAGTGTTAAGAATTTTAAGGTAGTTGAGTTTTCACTTGCCATAGCTAGATGCAGAATACTTACTAGGCATATATCAATCACAATTTATAGAACTCTAAATAGCCTAGCCTAACTGTTACCATTTTAAAAAAATCATATTTTTTTTATAAAAAGAAAAACATTTAAGGCATATTATTATATAAAAAAACATTTAAGGCATATTGCGTCAGAAAAAAAACCATTTAAGGCATAATAATTTAAAATATACTAGCATCCAGACCCGTGCCAAGCACGGGTAGAAATGCGTTTGTAAATTCATTGACTTATAAATAATATATTTTATTTTAAATTGAAAATTGAAAATTTTAATTGCTAATAGAATAAAATTAATAACATTCTGTGATAAAAATAAAAATAACATTCTGTGACAAAAACTAATTGTAAAATTTATGTAGTATCATAGATTTTCTTTGGGAATATTTCTATTGTTCGTATTTATTTTTATCAAATTGAAAACGTATCATAGTTGTTGTTTCTATTATTCTCCACTAAAAGAATTATAAAGTTAATGGAAAATAATTTCTCTATGGGATATATATGGAAGAGACTTTGAGGTGGTTATGAATTACAAAAGAAAAAGTCATTGTATCAATCTATCAATAGAAATATAGACTACAATATAAATAACAAAAAAAAATAATTGATTCCCCTATTAACATTTAAGCATAAATATAGGTTCCCGTTGAAATAAAAAAAATTCTCCGTATTAATATATGAATAATAATGTAGATTATATAAAAATTATAAAATGAATAGGTCTTCGTATTAATATATGAGTAAAAATATAGATCTAAGTATAAATTATAAAAAAAAAAAAAAAAGTCGTCCTAGCCTTATTGATGCATAAGTAGAAATATATGTTCCCGTCAAATTACAATAAAAAATAGGCCCGAGTATTGATGTATGAGTTGAAATATAGGGCATGTAGAAATTAAAAAATAATAGGCTTTCATATTAATATATGTGTAGAAATATAAACTACAGTAGAAATTACATAAATAAAATAGATCTCGTATTATTAATATATGAAAAGAAATATAAACTAACATATAGCCGTATTATGTAGTAATTAAAAAAAATAGTCCTCGTAAAATAGGTCTTCCTACTAACATGAGTAAAAATATAAACTACAATATAAATTACAAAACTAAAGTAGATCCCTTATTAATGTAGGAATAGAAATATAGGTCCTCATTTAAATAAAAAATAATCATCGTATGAGTAAAATATATAGATTCCAAAAAAACTACAAAAAATAAATAAAAGGATAGCCTCCGTATTAATATATGGGTACAAAATACGTCCCCGTATAAATTGCAATAAAAAATAGGCATCCATATTAATATATAAATATAAGTCACCTAAAAAAACCAAAAAAATAGTTTCATATTAATATAGATTCATGCATAATATTTTTAAAAATAGTTATCTGAATTAATAGAGTGACCAAACTTAACAAACAATGATTTTATGTGAGTGTCAGATGGTTTATAATGATCAATAATATTCAATGTGTAATATGATGATGTCTATAACTGAATTATTGATGAAAAGCACACAACACATTTTTTGTGTTATTTCTATTTTTTTCACATGATAGAGTTCAACATAAATTTTCTAAATAAGTACCAAATATTTAAATGAATCTACAATCATGATCATTGATTATGAAATTTCAAATTAAAACTCAGATACCAAAATAAGAAATATGATAATCTTCATCTCCCGTCTCAAATAGATGAACAAATCTTTCTCCCTCGAAAATAAAATCAATAATTGTGAAATACTTAAATTTGGTAACAATTTTAGTGACAAAGTTTGAAATGGAGAATCAACTATACTTATTGAAAAACTATAACATAGTGAGCAACAATACATACAAATGCTTCTATGCTCTTCAAGAAATCACCAATTGTATGAGAATATAAGAAATAAGAAAAGAATATAATTGACCCGTCAAGTTCAGTTGCAACCATCTTGGTTTTAATTTGCTCCTTTCATAACCTTGCTACACATTTGCAAATAAAATGAAATGTAACATAAAAAAGTAAGCCCCGTATAAGTTACATATAAATATAAATATAGTCCCGTATAAATTTTAAAAGTAATTCCCGTAAAAGTTACAGAAAAAATAATACAGTTTTCGTAAAAATGTAACAAAAAAAACGCTCATGTATTAATATATCAGTTATGTATAAATGTTTTAAAATAAAGGCTCCAAATCAAAAAAATAATTTGATATTTGATATATCTTTTTTGTGTGGAGGACATTTCATATTTCTATCTTTGAATAAATATACATAAATTAAAAGGTAGAACAAATCAATAAAATTTAGTCAATAAGAGGAAAAAGAAGAACCGAGAATAAAAAGAGAGGTAAAGACACATGGAAAACTAAATTTTTAGAAGAATTGAAGTGTATATGTAATATTTTAATGAATAGAAAAATGTATACGTAATATTTTTAAGAATAGAAATGGGATGAGACTTTATTTATAAGCATAATAGTATCCCAATTTCTTTGTTTTCATAATTAATGCATATTAATTTATTTTTTTGGGTTACAATGCATATTTAAATATTAATAATTATTGAAGACTAATAACTAATTAGTATTACCAATATTATTACCATTACTGTATTAGTTTAAAGAATGAGGATTTGGAAGCATAACTTTTAAAAGCTAAGCATATGTGTCTTTTTTTACCAACTTTGTGTTGTAGTAAAATTAATACAACATACATTATTTCTATATCTGGCTTGAGAAATTGAGTGCCAATGCAATTTATAAATAAAATTAGACACATCAAAAAAAAATATACACACACAAAATATACACATATCAACATATATAATTCTTTTTTTTCCTTTTTTTTCTTCTTCATGTTTTCCTTATATAAACTTTAATTTTATTGAAATGATTACTTTCATTATTTTTTTATTGAAAAAATTATAGTTTTTGGACAAAATAACCAAATTTCGAGGCTATTACCAAAAACATAAATGTTAATGGGAAATTTTTATATTCTTTGACTGAAATAGGGGAAATCATAATTATTTCCATTTTTGTAAAAATCATTATTACATTAATTGTCAAACGAAGGAGAATAGAGGAGCAATGTTAGAAAGTCATGTGGAAGAAAATGCTTGAAAAATCGGTCTCAAATAATCACATTAATTTTCCCTTCATTTAGGGATGAAACCGTGTGGGAAAAAATATACTTATTCACTCATTTGAAATTAAAAAATATTGTCTTAAATGCTGTTTGGGATTGTCTTGTGAAATATAATTACAGCATGTTAAGAGAATTCAAAGTCATTTAAATATTAAGGCTAAAATTAAATTCGTTTTCTTTTTTTTATTGAAAATCAAATCCCTTTTTAATGCATTTCCTTAAATGTATTACCTTAAATGTAAATCATTGAATGCTAAAACAATATGAGAGAATGATGATTGTGGGAATGCCACGTGTCTACTTGCATTTGAAGAAAAGCTCTCTCAAATATTAATAATATATATATAGATTAGCAATTAATAAAGAATATATTATTTTATATCAGCGGACTCGGACAATTATTCTCAAAACTATTATTTAGATATTTTTTATTACATTCAATTATTCTCAAAACTATTTAAATATTAATTTTTCGTCCTAATTATTTTGTATCATTTAAATGATATTCATTCAATTATTTTACATATAACAAAAATTCCAATATCATTTAAATATATTATAATTTAAAAAAATTTCTTTTCATGATCCATTGATTTTGTTATTCATTTTCGTTTAAAAAAATAAACTTTTTATTTAATGTGTAAAAGTCAAATATATCATCACCATTAACAAAAAAATCGTGCTTTTAATTTTGTATGATTTTATTTTCACTTTCAATTTCAAAGTCAAAATGCACAAATTTTTTTTTCTATTGTATGCATAAATTAAAATAAGGAACACAATAAATGGATCATGAAAAGAAAAATGAAATCGCCTGTATTTAACCGTAAAAAGGATTATAATCAAAAACAAATTGAGAATCCATTAAGAAACGCATAAGAAATTGAATCAATTAAAAGAACAAAATAGCAGTTCCATGATATTATTTTGTATCAGCGGACTATTATTCATTATTCTCAAAATTATTTAAATATTAATTTTTCGTCCTAATTATTTTGTATCATTTAAATGATATTCATTCAATTATTTTACATATAACAAAAATTTCAGAATCATTTAAATATATTATAATTTACAAATTTTTCTTTTCATGATCTATTGATTTTGTTATTCATTTTCGTTCAAAAAATAAACTTTTTATTTAATGTGTAAAAGTCAAATATATCATCACCATTAACAAAAAAATCGTGTCTTTAATTTGGTATGATTTTATTTCCACTTTCAATTTCAAAGTAAAATAAGGAACACAATAAATGGATCATGAAAAGAAGTTTCTTTGTTTAAATACTTGACAAAAGTACATGAAAATCAAAAATACATTATGACATTTAATGCTAAATTGCTGTGAGAGCAGAGTTGCCTTGAGGCTGACACGTGGCAAGAGATGAAAATGAAATCGTCCTCGCATATTACATATAATAGATTTCTTTGATAATTTGACCAAAATATTGACTAATTAATGATTTGACCAAAAAAAACCATTTAAGGCATACTCGTATATAAAATATGTAATTGTCAAAACTACCCTTACTATTATAAAATCATTTTTTTTACAATAATTATAAAATCATATTTAATTTGTTAAAAAAGTTAAATTAATATTCTTATTTTTTAAAAAAATTAATGATGAATTTATTTTTAAATATTCTAATTTCAATTAATAAATCATTAATATTTGAAATTTAATATCAAATTTCTTTTTTTTTGTTTATTTTTGTAATATCTATATTATATTATATTCCAATTTTTATATTTTAAATTATATTTCATAGGGACAAATCAATATTTTACTTTTTTTATCTTACTCTGTTATTTTCTAGCTCAGATAATATTTAGGACAAAAAAACAATTTGTTGTTCATTTTATTTTATTTTTCTGAAACATGCATCTAACCACTTCAAATTGGCGTAACAAAAATAGATTAAAAAATGTTGAAACATATATATATATATATATTTTGCATTATTTTTTTAAGAGACCTACTACCACATAATATTATTTTTGAGCCTCTAAAAATTAGAGGCCGACGCGCTAGTGCACTCTGCACCTCCTTAGGGCCGGCGCTTTTATTATTATTATTATTATTATTACTTTTTATTGTCTGATAAATATAGCTTAGTTGTAGGTTTTAGAGACATTTTAGAGGACAGAGACGGATCCATAAATTTGGATTTGTGGGGTGAAAATCATGTATTAAATTTTTTAATTTTTTTTTAAATGGTGATATATAATTTTAAAGAAAATGCTATCAAGTTTTTTTAAGACGTTGTTTAAGGAGTACATAAGTCTTAACTCAATGTTTTTTGTTGAACATTTTTTAAATTTTAGAGTTGATTATCAAACTCTATAAATTCCATAAAATAATAGTGGCTTATTTGAAGCACCACTATGTATCTCTTTTTTAATGTCACTGTGAAAGCTCTTTTGTTTCCAACTCCAATATAAAAGCTCTTTTATTGTGGGATAAAATAAAAGTACAGTATGAGTGTAGTTAAAAAAAATACTTTTGGCTATATATGGATCTATATATCTATATATAATCTTTATCAGTCACATGATCTTATTTGCAAGAAAGATAGTAACCGACACTGCTCAGAAAATGTGGTTAAGTGTACCTTTTGTTGTGTTTTTTTTCCTATCTTCTGTGAAGTGTGTTGAACTCAAAGACTCATCATCACCCTCTTGTTCTTTTCCTGCAATTTACAACTTTGGTGACTCTAACTCAGATACTGGTGGAATATCAGCTGCATTTCAGCCAATTCCTGCACCATATGGTGTTGGATTCTTCCATAAGCCTTTTGGAAGAGACAGTGATGGTCGTGTCATTCTTGATTTCATAGGTAATTCTTTTTTCCTTTCAACTTTATCTTCATTTTTTATTTTTGCAACTGAAAAAGTATCTTTTATTTTGTACTGGTATGTCATCAGTAAGCTGAGGTTACTTTAAATCAGCTATGAAGCACCGACACTCTTTGAATTTGGCGTGTTCTAGTGTCAGATACGTGATACGTGATGGTGTCCGACTGACACTTATACTTAAGTTGAATTATTACATTTTCTTTAAATTATTATCCGTGCCCACATGTTATTGTTTGTGTCTGTGCTTCATAGCTTATCAGACCTACTTGGATTGGTTTATTTTAGCTTGTCTATTACAATAAGTACATAACTACTACTTGTGAGAATGTTCTTGTGAAAACTTATGGGAATGACTTATGACATGACCATAAGCTATTTTAAGCTTATTTTAAATAAGCCGTTTAAGATAGCTTATGAAAATAGCTTACCGGTTATATGAAATAGCTCGCTTAATTAATCTGTTTGTCGAAATTATGCAGCGGAGAAACTAAAGTTACCATATTTAAGTGCATATCTGAATTCACTTGGAACAAATTATAGACATGGAGCAAATTTTGCAACTGGTGGATCCACCATTAGGAGGCAAAATGAGACAATATTTCAATATGGAATAAGTCCATTCTCTCTTGATATGCAAATTGTGCAGTTCAACCAGTTCAAAGCAAGAACCAAACTACTTTACCAAGAAGGTGAATGAATGACTTGAAAAACACTGTGATGATGGTTCAATAAATTTTTTTTTTTATTTTTTTATTTTTATCTCATTATGGTTCAATTTATTTTATGTCTTTGGTCTTTTGTTTGTTGAAAAATTTAGCCAACAATTCATTTGAGAGAAGCAGGCTTCCTGTGCCTGAAGAATTCTCGAAGGCACTCTACACATTTGATATCGGTCAAAATGATCTCTCTGTTGGGTTTAGAAAGATGAACTTTGACCAAATCCGTGAATCGATGCCGGATATAGTTAACCAGTTAGCCTCTGCAGTCAAAGTAAGTAGCACTTGCTGTCTCTATTAATGTTGCAATACATGACTTCTTAAAGAACTTGTATTTAATTCTATGTTTTGAACCCCGAAAAGATTGTGAATATCATGTTCATTTTGTTGAATAATTAGAACAAAAGGTTTTAAATGTTTGGATCTCTTAACCATGTGGTCAGGGTTCGATCCCTGACCGGTGTGTATGGAAAAACATATGTTAGGCAAAGTCAGCCCCTTAAATGGATTTCAGTTGTATTATAATATTTGACGTGGAGAATTATAGTCAAATATATTGTGTATGCTCAATTGTGGTCACACTGAGGTTGACGAGACATCAAAATCCTTGATGTCGCACTCGCAGACCATTCCTTAAAACCCTTATTTGAATGGTTTTAAAATCTGACCAATGAACTACGTTGCAGAATATATACGAACAAGGAGGGAGGTCATTTTGGATACACAACACAGGGCCCGTTGGATGCATGCCGGTGAACCTATTTTACAAGCACGATATACCAGCTGGCTATCTTGACCAGTACGGATGTGTCAAGGATCAAAATGTGATAGCCATAGAATTCAACAAGAAGCTTAAGGACAGAGTCGTCAAGCTGAGAACAGAAGTTCCAGAAGCTGCAATTACTTACGTAGATGTTTATGCTGCAAAATATGGACTAATCAGCAATACCAAGAATGAAGGTAACTTGTTCATTATTGACATGACTCGGTTAATCTACTAGGTGCTTATATATGCCGTGTTACAGTCCATACATTGACACTGTAACTACTCATTTTTGGAGAACACTTATCTAACATGCACATTACTTTCATTTTTATTTTCAGGATTTGTGGATCCAATGAAGATCTGTTGTGGATATCATGTGAATGATACACATATATGGTGTGGGAATTTAGGAACTGCAAATGGGAAAGATGTGTATGGTACTTCATGTGAAAAACCGTCAACGTATGTGAGCTGGGATGGTGTTCATTATGCCGAAGCTGCTAATCATTGGGTTGCTGACCGTATACTCAACGGCACTTTCACTGACCCGCCAACACCGATTTCCCAAGCATGTTATAGACATTAAAAGTATGAGTTGGATTAGCGCAAGTGGTCATTGGTCGATGCGCAGTGTGAGTGTTTTGATTTCTACTTGATAAAAATAATAAATATTAGAGCCATTTCTGTTTGCAAATTCCTAAGGGGAATAATAACAGTGATGCATATGAGATTTATTACTGTAGTAAATGAAAACCATGTACTTGGAACTTCCTTGAATGTTCTCATACAAAACATTCATTGGAACTTCACCTGATATTGATGTTTTCAAATGTATGGTTGCGGCAAACATAAGTGCATGTTTGGTTCTTGTTCACATAAGAACAATTAGAACACAAACTATCTTTCATCACATATATAATACCAATATTAACTTCCAGTTTGCAAAAAATGCTCTGTGTACTGTCAATATATTTCTTCAATTTTATTGGCAATAAATCCATACATGTCACTTTTGCTAAACTATCATCGTTAATCAGATGGAAAGTTTTTAGCAGTGACTAGTTTAAGAGATGGCCACCGCCCTTATAAGGATTTGATAATCTCGTCGTCTAACAAAACTTAAAAGTTTACATTTGAATCTACCATGACTTGAGAATCACTTGATCACGTGCTTGAATCCCAAATTGGTTGCCATCTGAATTGCTTTTTTATGGCAACATATACATAATGTGCTGCTTTCACTATGGTTTCTTGTTGTAGTATGTGCTATCAAGACTTTGAAACTACTCATCATTTATTACTGGGATGTCTTTGGATCTCACCAATGATATTCTTATGATCTCCATTCTCAAAAAAATTGGAGCTCACAACTTAAAGATATTACTTCTACTTTTACCAACATTATTTGGATCATTTGGCTTTGCAAATAGATAAACAAGAATCAGTGAGGAATATATGCCAAAGAAAAGCAAATGATTTCTTGTATCTACCATATATCATAACACACGTGTAGTGATATGTTCAATATTGGTATATACTATCATCTTTGTAAATTTCCATTTCAATTACAACAATCAGATCAGATTAATAAGAAATTTAGGTCACCTTTTAAAATGTTAAGGAAGATCTATCATAATAACTTTCATAATTGAGATTTGAGAAAAGACTACAACATTGGTTCTAAGAAACCAAACATTGGATTGTTATCCAAAATAAAAGGAACCAAACCTTGGATATTCCCAACATTAAATTAAACTACAATGTCATTCATACGCGCATAAAATTATACCTATGAAGTATGAAGCACGGACATAGACACGGACACCAGGCATGACATAGAGACTGGCACGTCAACACAGATAAATATTTGAAAAAATTACAATTCAATGTAAACATACATGCCGGTGTCATGTCGAATACCGACGCGTGTCCGCTACCGGGACATGCCTACTCCGAAGAGTGTTCGTGCTTCATAAATACTGCAATGTCCTTCTTAATAACTTAAAACACACATGGACATATTACACAAGCAACAAAATTACAAGCTAGTTTTTACTCTATACACAACTAAAAACAACTTGTGTAATTTACTGACGATGTCCTTCTGGCAGAGGAACCACTTTGTGGAAGGGCACAGTCCTTTGAGGTAGCGATCCGTCTTCTTCGTCATCATCAAACTCCAACACATAACTGTTCCAATAACAGAGTAAATAATCAGAGAATCATAATATAGTTTATCTATTTTCGTGTCATATTTAAGAGTATTTTTTTAAAAAAATATTGCAAGAGGAAAATTATTATTGATTAAAATGTGACATTAATGGTCATTTCACAACCGTCCCCGAGGGAATACAAACTCATTCCTTTGAAGTTACAAAGTCAAACTTTTACCATTCAGCTGACACTCCTTCCTTAAAGTGTAAAATTCTATCCTAATATGTAAAAATTCTTAAATGTGAGTCATATTAATCTCTAGAGTTTGAGCCAATTAGTTTATGAGAAAGACTAATATCACCAATGTTGATTGTTCTTATGAAGTAAACAAGTGTTTACATTGTTAGGGACTAGTGGTTTTACTCCGCTATAAATTAGTCGTGATACATGCTATAGCCCATTTATTATCAACACCAATTTGAAATCCGGAAGATTAACACTTGATTAGTAAGATTGTACAATTTCATGGAAAAGTGATGGCAAATAATTCTAACTTAGAAGTTTATATGAACCTAATGATATCCTACTTCAATTGTCTTTATGTTTCTGTCGAAAACATAACTCAAGGGAAAGGCTAGCTCGTTTTTCCTTCCATAAATTTATAGAGATCCGGTAAATCATCTTAAAGCATCAACCAATTAATTCTAAATCACTAAAGAATAAACGAAAAAAACTGCGCAGTTAACACTTTTCCATTTGATGTCACATGAGGAATATAACAAAAAATAAGTTCCGTAAAGTCTTAAGAAATTATACTTACTCATCTGTCTTCCTCTGCACAATAGTGATATGATGGACATCAGCACAAAACATGCACAATAAAAGAATAGGTTGGTATCATGTTGGAGTCATCGAAGTTATATGTAGCATAAATTAAAACTTAATAGATTACAAATTTATGGAAGCGAGGATATATCAAGAAGTGATCGCACCCTATGTAGGAAAAGAGAGAGTTATTACCCTGCGAGGGCCATGAACAACTGTTGCTTTATAGAGTGCAGTAGTTCCTGGATAAACTGCCAAAACATGTTTTCCAGGAGGGAAATCTTGGGCACTTGAAGGATCATTACTCTTGGGGAAAGGAATGATATTTCCCATGGGAAGCTTGTATTGTCTGAATGCAGCACAAAGAACCATTAAAATAAGCACAAGCCATTCAAATGCAGTAACAATATTTCACAAATTCCCAACTAATGAATTGAAGGCAACATTAAAAATAAAACCCTAGTAGGGTGGATGAGAAAAAAGAAAGTTTCAAGTACAATCTGTGATTGAAAAGTATCACTCATGTTTAAGGGAAAATTTTGCTGCACAACTATAAGATTAACAATGTTGTATGAAATTGGAATCTAGCTAGTATAGAGTCAATTAGAAAGTAATCTCTGTATTGTAGAAATAAAAATATCTAAATGGGTGGAAATACAAGACATGATAGGGTTAAAAATGAAAGTATTAGGGGCTGTTTGATTCGCAAATGGATAAGTACTGGACAAAACAGTACATGACAAACTTTTAAGGTACTCAGCAACTTTTGTTCATGTATGATGTTAGTTAAACAATGAACAACACAAACAAAATAAGGTGAAATTTAATTCAATTGAGAAGATGGTAGATCTCGACTTTGATGGTTTTGGCATGCAAGGAGAAGACATGTAGATGCGCCAATAAGTAGGGTAAATCAAATGGAGGATAGTGCAATCAAACTATAGACCAAACATTAAAAAGTTTGAATTTATATGGCTTGTCTTTAAACATGATTTATAATAAGACGTTATGTGTTGTTTGATTCATGTGACTGACTCCAACTACTAATAAATGTCTTTAGATGTTGTGGAAAAAACAATATTCATGCAAATTTAAAGCAGAAACTGAAGCAATGCAAGCTGATAACATAACCGTTGTAAACAATTTAGCAAGAGAAATTTCCAAAACAGATTTACCTTTGACCACTGCTATCTTCATCATCACCAGGTTCCTCATCAAGTACTTCAAATCTGTAAAATCATTTCACAAATGAATTAATAGAATAACGGAGGAAAGGACAATCACAGAAGATTCATGTCCAAACAGGTACTATTTTTCATCAATAATTACAAAGCATACACAAGCAACAGCAACTTATACAATGAACAAATTTTAGACCCCCAAACAGCTTAAAGTTTGTCAAATAACAAACTCATTTAGTTAGTCACCGATGCATACTGGATCTTGAGGAGGGGTTTATGATTTTTCTTGTTAGAATCAAGAATGTCTAATTCAATTTCAAAAGCCAGCTCAAATAGTTTTAAGCTGTGGTCCACAATCGCAATTGTGGGCCGTAATATATCAGTGTTAGAGTTCTCCACAACCGCAATTGCAGCTGCATCGGTCACATTTTACCACAATATAGAGGTTTGCAGCATAACCATAACCGCAATTTAAAAGGGCTGAGGGTTGTCCGAGTCTTCAGAAATATCACTTTTGCCATAAATGGTATTGGAGCCCAAGTACTTTCACAGGTTTTATCATGTGTTTTTATAAAGAGTACTTTTACCACATGGTATTAGAGATTGCCAGAGTTTTTATCAAGAGTCGTCAATTAATATCTTAAGCTTTTGAGATAGTTGGATTATGATATTGAATGGAGCCTCTACGATTCGGCAGACTCTGCTACTGTGTTAAGACCCTAGTCGCCTTAATTGCACCCACCATTGAGTACAGACCACAGAGTGCAACCCTAGAGCTAGTTATTAGGGTTGAATTAGGCCTAGCCAAATTCTAAGATTGGTATGTCATCCACATCATATAAACACTTGTTAGAACATGATTCACAATACAATACTGTGTTATACCTAATCAATTCAAGACATCAATTGGTATGAGTTACACCATCCTTTCCTAATGTTAGCACTAGTTAAACCCAAGACTGCTCGCTTGGGAACTTACACTCCCACTCTTACTTTTTGGTTGATCTTACACCTCTAATCTCTATACCATTCGTTGTATAAGATATTACACGTTACTCTACTACAATATGTAAAAGCATTATGTATAGAATGTATACTTACTCCTTTAATTCCTTATCAAAATGAATCACTTTCACAACAAACCATTCGTCCTTATCTGCATTACGTGGCGTGACCCTAGCTGCTACCTGAAAAGTGAGAATGCAAAACATATTAATCTACTTCGATTGAACTTCGTACACTTCACCTATGAATTAGAAAGAGAGTTTCCTGAGAAAGATAATGTTAATAACAGAGAGAAAGAAAATACTGTCAGAAGTGAGTCATCTTTGTTGATTTTATGATTTATGCAGAACCTTTTGAATACAGAAACATTTTAAATCTCACTTTTGTTAAACACACTAGCACTAACTACCTAACATCTTAGTTAACAAACTACAAAAGAATATCTAATAGCTGAAAGCTTAAATAAATGTAACAGAAGCAGTTTAAGACACACAAGCTTGACAGAAGCAATGTACTACACACACGTGCAATATACTCTAACAGAGAAAAATGAACTTTATCAATAAAAAAGGCAAAAGAGCGTTGAATTTTTATAGATTTGTATTTGATCAATTTTCAAGGGAAATACAAACCTGTTCACCCTTAAGACTGGCACAAGCCTCAAGTTGATTTCGCATACTCGGAGTTAACCTTGAAATGTCTGACTCAGTCTTCACTCGTTTCCTTTTCTGCTCATTGCCTTCTGGAACAGAAGAACTGTTAGCTGGACACAATGTATACGTTAATACAATAGCTCAAAAAATTGACGGCATATAGCTCAAAAAATTTATTAGCCTCAACAAATAGGACGAGATAGTAAAAAAGCAAATATAAACGAACATTTGTTAGAATTGAATGATTGGCAATTCAAATTGCATAATAATTTGATAATATTCGACAAGCTAGCATTTTGTATTGCATGATGAATCTCTAGTGGCTCTAAATCAAAGTTTACTTTCATTAACCAATATGATTTTGTATTGTGGTAACATGTAAAAATATCTCAATATAATTTTGGCAGTTTGGCACTTAATCTTCAATAACACATTCTTCGTATCAAAATCAACATCTGTTATTTCAGTGTCTATCAATCACCAATACAAATTGCATGATTCAGTGATCTATTAAATTTTACTTGATTTTTTTTTTGGTCAAAATTTTTTACTTGATTTAGTTTCACTAACGCTCATCAAAATAAATGAAAAGTCAAAAAAAAAAATTTGGAACTAAAGGAATGTTATTTAATGCGTCATATTAGATTATTCTATTGCTATGATTATTATAAATAGAGGTTTAGCGTAGTTCCTCACTCACTCGATAGTTCACAGACACTATATTTGGTTTCCTTCCGTCACTTTATGAGGCTCCGAAGGAAAAAAAAAAAAAAAGGAAATAAGGATGTTGCTTAAGAATATTGCACTAGTTGTGTAATGGTTGAGAATCCCACATCAACTAGAGAAATGGCCTAGGCAGAGCTTATATGACTAGGGCAGCCATCACCTCATGATGGAATCAAAATCTATCCTAGATCTGTTATTACAACAAGAACTTTGTCATTCTACCGGCATTTGTCCATGCTCCAGATATCCAATCATGGGTGTGATAAGGTGTGTTGACTGTTGAGATCCCTATTACTCCACCTGCAATAGTCCTCGCTTCAAATGTTCAGTCCTGAGTGTGAGAGGATGTCTTGAGAGTTTCATGTCGACTAAAGACATGGCCTAGATAAGATAGTGCTTATAGGTTATAAGGCTGGGCAGTCTTCACGTTACGAGCTAATTTTATGGGATTGAGTTAGGCTTTATGGCTGAATTCTAAGGGCAATTATCATCCAAACTAGGAGATAAGAGTACAAAAAATTGTTACCCTCTAATTATTAATATGAAAAGTGCTAAACATTGCCATTTAGTACTCTTATCACAGACAATATGGGGTGCACTTAGGATGACCCGCCATTTAGTAGGAAACACAACAAATTAGGACTTACGAGTTATTTACTTGCTCAATTGTGATGGGTTCTTTATTTAATAGATTGTACACAATTGGTCAGAAACACATTTCCATTTTCTTCCTCATTTTATTTCCTTCCTACTTTCCTTCCCTGGAATGAAGAAAAACTAATGCTTCGGCTACTTGTTTTGGTTCTATGATCTTGTTAAATCATCTCATACCTAGTCTTTCAGGGTAATATAATAAAATAGAAGTAAGAATGATATATTAAGAGACTGACATGCTAAAAGATTTGGAACTGTTTAAAGTATTTATTTTTTATATGGACAAATTCTATTTGTATAAGCATAAGTAGATATTAAGCAATAATATTTCAAGTGAAAGAAAGATTTGAGACAAACCTAATCTTCTTCGTGGTTGTCCTTGCGGTCCCGGAGGAAACAGGGCATCAAGTTGGCTTATCAACATAGTGGAAAGACTGGCAACCAAAAACAGCATGAAGAATTATATATATGCTTTAAATAAATGCCTAGCCTAGACAGTTCTTATCTTACAAGCCAGTTTTGTGGATCTGAGTTAGACTCGGCCAAAATTCGAAGAGTTAATAAGTGTATCTTGGTGATTTTTAGAAAAATGTGAAACAAATTAAATGATTCAGAGCTACAGAATAGACGTACTTTGCTTCAGTGTCTGAAAGTTCTTTTGCTTGAGTATACAACAATTTCAGCTTTACTAATGAGTTATCTCCAGGCTTCTCAACCACTTCAGGAGCTACATTGAAATGAGAAGAAATAAACAATAATTACAAAGACATAAATAAATTCATGTATAAGAATAACTGAATTTTGATCTTGTTTCGAGCATATTGAGAGTCTTTAGGCTCGTCAAAGTGCCATTCAAATCCAAGGCTCAGAATGATAGACTAACTCGGAACTTTAACATTCAAAGTTCATATGCCAAAACTTGAAAGCTCTAGCAAGTGATATTTAAATTTTAACTAATAATAATAACATTCAGTGATGATCTTCTTAAATTCACTAAATCGTAGAAAGCATTGTGAGTTTCATGATTTCAACAAGTTTTCAAAAAATCTGTTATTGAAGTAGACGAAAACGAAATAAACATTTGGTTTCCATTACAAGTTGGGTATTTGATGAATTACCCTTTCAAGGAAGCAACCACTAAATACAAGAGAATTGATCAACAAAAGTACGAACCAGGCTACGATTTTATTCATAAACATTGCATTTCAACAACAATATGCTTTCCTTTTCTATATACCTCATCATTATTTCAACAAGTTGCATAATTCTGTTACATTTGAGTTATATTCTGTTAACTAAAAACCTTCCTCAACTGTAAATGAAAATAAAATGATAAAGCATATTTTCGGCCTGATACCAAACAACGAAAATAAAATTTCCACACATAACAACGAAAACAAGGAATATTCATAATGTCGAACTCTAATCTTGACTAAAGCTATGAACTTATAAAAAGCAGTCCACATCCACAATTGTGGCTATTACACCAACATTTTTTATGTATCCACAACCAAAATGAGGTCGTGAATAGCCATATTTGACCACAAATCAATGATTACAACACAGCCACAATTGAAAACCTTGCTCAAAAACTCATGAGTATAACACATTACCATTTTAATAGTTAAGCACATATCTGGGAAACAATAAAACAACAAATCATTAACTAACTAATTGGGCTCAAATGGTTAACGAGCTCCTGAGTATGATTTCTGGTGGGAACAATTATTGGTCAGACTTTACTAACCTCGCGGCCGAACTCTAAACTTTTTTTGTTTAATTTTAAACTAAATTAAACTCTAGATTGAGGGTTAATGAAAAAAAAATCATTTTTTTATGTATGAATCAATGTATGAGAAATTAATCACCAGAATTTTAGGACGATAAAAATAATTTCCTAAAATAAAATTAAAAATCAGCAAACACAATGAAGAGAGAATAATAAAAAATTAAAATTAGTCATTAAAAATAATAAATAAACAAGTTGATTACAATTACAAAAATTAAACATTTCTAAGCAGCAAAAAATGAGAAAATAAAGCATAATTATAATTATAATAATAAGAGAGAGAAAGTAAGAAGTAACTGGTTTGAAGCTTCTTGTGAAGCTTGTTGATCTCAGATAGAATATCTTCCTGATCTTTCCTTAACCGATCGAGTTCCTTCGAGTTCTCCAAAATTGACACAATGTCCGGCGAAGAAGAAGACGACATCGTTTTCAATTCTTCTTGCTTCTAACGGTCGTAATCGTCTCTCTCGATCGATGATTGTGAAATCGGAAATTAATATGGGAACTGAAATTTCCAAATTTATTTTTTTTCCAAAAAAAAATAAAGTGGAAATTTGTTTTTTAGGCGCACTTCATAATTTGTTGTTTCGTGGTTTATTTTAAATTTAGAATTAGATTAGAAGAAGAACTCGGCATGAATTAATAGTTTGAGTTGAAAATAAATGTAGGGAAGCGACGTCGTTTTATGTTCAAAATGAAAAACTTTATCTTTTCTTTTTAAAAAAAAAAAATTATTCGATAGATTAATCACTAGACTCACACACACAATAAATATAGAGAGCTGATAAATTTCATTATCGAATCTCGGCTACTCCAATGATGTTCCTAGTACCTACCATGTGAGCCACCCAAATAAGACAAAAGTTTGTCTAATATGTGCAAATTTGTATGTGTTAAAAGTTTAAAATAATAAGTTTTGTATTGAAACTTGTGTATTTTATATTAAATGTATAACTTTTTAATAAATAATTGTTAGAATTTCTCAATACAAAGTTATCACTTTTGGTTGTTTTAATATTTCAATATTGCATATATTAGACAAACCCATAAGACAAAATTTTATCTTTTCTGATGGTTTCTAGGATGAGGAATCACTTAAATCCCTCATCACTTATAAAAAAATAAAAACTTAAATTCATCATCGGTGTACCATTTTATTTGATTATTAGATTAAATGAATGTATGTGAGTTTAATATTCAATTAGTCATCATCACGTAGGATAAACTTTTTTTTGTCTTATTTGCCGAATCTCACTCTGGATGTTGCACAATAATAAGTCTTCTTGTTTCGACAAAAAGAAGATATACAAATCTGGCTTGTAACACCAACAAATCCAATTTATATTTGAGACCGTAGAAAGAGTAGTTATTTTAAAGAAATTATCATTGGCAATAATAGTTATATTAAATCTTGTAAATGAGATGTCAATGGTAATGATGCTCGATTTCTCAATTTTGTAGTACTTAGAAAGATAGGCGGAAATGTTTTTCATGTGATTTGGTCAGTCTGTTATTAGCAAATTTGGAAAGTCAAAAATATCAGATTGTTTGCCTAGAAGGAAGTGTTTTTAGCTTTTACGCTCGATAAGGTTAAAATTATTGTTTGGTGGTAGTTGAAGGTCAAGAAAAAAGTTTTTGACTATGATTTGAATACACCCTTTGCTTTGCAAGGGTGTTAGATTCATGTGATATTTTTATTTGTGTTTTTTTTTAACATAATTTTTATTTGTGCTTTTGCTTTTTTCCCTCTTCGTGTAAGATTATTTTTGTCTAGTTAGGCATCCTTGTGCTTAGGGCGTAAATTGGGTCTTTTTTGCGTACAACTGTAGAAATTAATTTTTTGAATCTTGTGGGATCCAAATAAATGGAAAAAAATTTCAAAGAATTTTAACACTATTGTATGTCCAAACCAAAGATCGAATCCAGAACTTTAATTAAGCTATAAGAGATTCACTTATACTCTATGTTTTAGTAAAAAAAAAAAAGGGGGTTTAATGTCATTTGAGAATTGAAAACGATACGATGCTAAATAATAGGAACGTTATCGTGGTTATATATATTGTGCCTTTAATAGAAAAACATTCATTCATAAAGAAAAACAAATAAAAGAAGGCTTTCATTTGAAATAATTAAAAATATAGTTAAATATATTTTTAGTCTTTTTAAATATATTAAATTTATTTTTTAGTCCCTCTAAAAAATTTCTTAGAACGCGATCCCTCTAAATATTATGATTTCAATTTTAGTCTATACTTTTTTACAAAATTTGACATAGCATATTTCAAATGACTTTTTTACGACAAATTATTGATAAAATATTAAAATATCATTGATAAACTCTTAAAAATCTTTAATACTCAAAACAAAACAAAAAAATCTTTAATACTTATTAAAGTTAATTAATTTTTAAAGTTTGAAGGTATTGAATACATTATTATCAAGATATAATTTTACTTTCTGACATATTAACAAGTGTCCTTTAAAAGATTCTGAAAGCTACATTTTAAGAATTGGGGTTTAAAGTATGAACATTTTACTAATTCACTTTAAAAGTGAAATTTTATCTATTAAATTAATATATTAATATAATTAAAAACATATTCACAAAAATACTTGTTAACGTTTCTCATATAATATAAGTTTTCTCCGTCAAACCAAATTGCTTTTATATTACAATAAATTTTGTAAAATATGTACTTCATGAGCATTTATATTTTAGTTATTGTATTTATATATAGGTCCAAAAAAAAGTTATTGTGCCTCAAAAGAAAATTATTGTATTTATAATTTTAATAAAGAAAACGTTATCTTTTTGACTAAAAAGAGTTATTGTAATAATTAAGGGAGCTTCTATGGTGAAGTTACCCTTATGACTTTTTTGGTGAAGTTGGCTTACGTGGCCCAATAGAATTAAAGTATTTCTTTGTCCCCACCAAATCATTATTATATTATTATTATATGATGTGTATTTTCTATTATGATACATGGTACACCTTCATAGATCAATGGTGTATATTTAAACTTACTTTATTCTAAGATCGAGTTATGCTCTGATACCAGAGTTTTTGGGAGAAATCGGAAAAGTTTCCAGAGATAAATCTAGATTCTTTTATCCAATTTTTTGAGTTGTAAAGACAACCCTGCTACTGAGCTTTGTAGCTTATGTAGCTCCTTTTGTTCTGAGATTTCAAAATCTCTTTTGGGTGGTGTTATTCTAAGACTTTGGCTTTTAAATAATGTTCTTTCTTCTGTTTCTTCAAATAAATTTTTGTCAACCTCTATTAGAGAACAACTATTTCTTGCTGGATTTCTAAATATAGGTGATTCTAATGTTATTAGTGGTGTGAATAATTCATCAATATGAATAGTATCTTTTCCTGTAAATTCTATGCTGTGGTGTGAATTGCTTAGAGCATAATTAATCCTGTAGCAGATTGTAAAGGGATGGTTACCTTTTTTCATAAGATTTGGGTTTTTTAGTTTATAGTGAAAAACTATAGACTTGTCTAGATCTTTATCTTTTAGGGATAACCCCATTTGTAGGTTTATATCAAACTTAATTTTTCCATATTTCAAATTGCATTTTCCTTGTGCAATTATTGATTGTCTTCTATCTTCAATCCTAGAATCTTCTAAAATTATTTCTATGGGAGAGTCAATTCCTTTCATGAAAGTACTTTTAATCAAAATCTGAATGGTTGATATTTGAATATAACCAATTTTAGTTTTTTCTTTTTCAGAAAGATTTTCAATTCTTCTTCTAATTTGTGTCCTATCTATAGTAGATACGACTATATTTCCATAAGTAGAGTCAATTGGAATTGCTTCTTCTCCAGTCATTATTCCAAATTTCAAAATATTTTTTCTTGAGAAAAATTCCTTAAATTTATTAAACTTTCGTTTAAAGTTTTCTTTTGCAGTTAAGGATAAATCTGTTTCTTCTATTTTATGTTTATGATCTAATATGCCATCAGCAAAATAGCTCGATTTGTTTTCCAACAGTGAAATTTCAGTCATGATAGTTTTTTTAGAAAGGACTTGATAGTTTCTTCATGAAGTTTATGTCTTGGTTGTTCAAAACCATCTAACAATATATATTCAGAGGTAATTGAGTATTTGAATTGTTCTAAAAAATCTATACCAAACAAAAATTTATTTGGTTGTTCATCAATTAGTATTTTTAGTTGAAACTCTTCTAATTTTCTGAGTTTTAAACGAATAATAGTGCTTTGTGACATAATTTTTATGGAACCATCAAATTTTAAAACAGTTCTTGGTTCTGATAATATTTCAAAATTTTCACAAATTTCTTTTGATACGTGTGACCATGCAGCTCCTGTATCAATTAAGATTGGTACTATTTTTTCGTTTATCATACCGATAATATGGTATTGAAATGTAAATTTTGAATTTAAAAGAGATATAATCATACCTGATTGAACTCTCAGTTTGATGTTAATGGAATATTCGTCTTGAAGATATTTGTGTTTTGAGATATAATCTGTTGATTATATTTTTTGGTATGAGTGATCCTTCCAGAGTATTACCTCAAGGATCTAGCTCCTCCAGAGTATTACCTCAAGAGCTACTTCTTAGAAATGATTCTAAGAACAGAAGAAATATTTCTTCATAAAACTAGATAGTAGTTTCATATATTTTTCAACTGTATTTACAAATGAGCTGAATGCTCTTATTTATAGTGGAGAAGGGCTCACATAGGTAAGACGTCCCTTTCCATGACAGCACACTATAGTGACATGCACTCAGAAAAGCATCATGCACTAACTTAAAGTAATACACACTAAGGAAAAACGACAAACAGTTATTTACATTATTTCAAAGTTTATCACGAAGTGGTTCCCATCTGACTCAGATGTGATAAGATACCACTGTACATTATTGTCTACATTGTGATATGTAGTTTTGTGTTGTCATCTTCCTTGTCTTCTTGTGCCGACGATTTTTCTAGGCAGTTTTTACAATTATGCCCTTTGTAATACTGTGAAAAAATTCTACAGCATTCTTCTCTGATTACTCTCGGTAATTTTTCATAGTCTTCCTTGAGTTGGTCAACTCCTGCTTCAAGCTTTTTGACTGTATTGATATCTTCCTCTTTTGCAGGCTTTCTTGAATCGCTGTATACAACCATTGTTGAATTTTTGTAAACAATTCTGTAGTTGTTTTGAGAAAATAATCTTGTTACTTTCTGATGAAAGTTTTTGATTTGTGCAATGTAACTGGAAGGGTGCCATTCACTACCTTCTTTGTTCATTGTTGGGTATTGTCTGTTTGAGATTCCAATTTTTATGAGGTATTGTGGTTTTGTAACTAGTTCCAAAGTGTTCTCATCATACCATGGATATGTTGAGTCGATCTGCAAGAATATCTCTTTTCCTTTTGCAAATAGACTGTTGAATTTTTGTGTTAAATTTTGGAGTTCCTTGGGAAGATATTTAAGTTCTCCAAATATCTTTCCGGGTTGCTCTTCCAAGTATATGGTACTGATTAGTCCATTTTGAAAGAACGATAAACAGATTTGACTGTCTATGCCTGGAAGTAAAATTGCTCTGGTGCAATTAAACTTGTTGACCGGATAGAAGCATTCGGTGGTGAATACTTCGTTGTAGTGGTTTAACCATTTCCATCTGAGACTGAATTCCATGTAAGTTGGATCAGTTATCTGGAAATCTTTCTGATGTTCAAGCTGGCGAATTTTGTCGATTGACAACTTCTTTTTTGACTCCATTGTGGGAGATCTTTGGAAATTTTTTGCTGTTGTAATTTCTTTGTAGGCTCCATGGAGTGCCTGTTCTGCTTCTTTCATGGTTTTATATCCTTTGTGACGTACATTCTTTCCAATGATATGTTGTTTAGCTATTGCCCATTTTCTATAGATCCCTTTCATTGGACCGTCGAATATGACATAGGCTTCAAACTTTCCTATTTCATCATCTACGGGATCGCTTATTTGGATGGTTGTTGATAAACCATTTTTTCTAGCTTCTTCTTCTTCTTCAACTTCTTCGGCCCATGATTTTTTGCTGTTTGAAGTTGTTCCTGAGGATTCGGCTTCCTGTTCTTCATTTGAATTTGGTTTCCATCCGTTAGGTGTTACTGCTTCAATAGGAATTTCTGCACTTTCTGGGGCTGTATATTTTACATAGTAATCATACTTTCCAGAAGGTTGTCCAAGCAAGTCCCAGCTTTCTTTGTTTTTAAGAACTTTGTCTAAGCTTTCTGTTGGTGTTGAAGACTGGTCTATATTTGTTATCATGTTTTGCAAACTTTTGAGTGTTGTAATCATCTCCCCCCTCTCGTCGGAGATCTTTTTTCTTCTAGAATCAATGGCAGCGAGCTGCTCATCCTTCTGTTTTATGTTGTTTTGAAGTAGCTTTATTGCTTGCTCCATTCTCTTGTTAGTGTATCTGCAAAACTGTTTTGTTCAGATTTTATGTATTGAATGTATGGCTCGAATTGTTGTAACTTCATCTGCCATCTTATTAGTCTGCCTTGTTTATGATCAGCTTTAATTTTATATCTCCAAAATCCTGTAAGATATTTAGAGTCTGTACGAAGAAGGAACCTTGATGGTAATAAATCAATTTTCCATTTTTCTAATATCTTTACACATGCCAGAGTTTCTAGTTCCTGAATATGGTATCTAGATTCTGTATCTGTAAATGTACCAGAAATATATTTACATAAATGTAATTTTTCAGTATCCTTTATTAGGATTTTAGAAGCACTATAATCAATGCCTTTTATAGTATATGTCCCTTCCCTCGAAGTTTCAGATTCTTTTGATTGAAGATCCTTAGATTCTTCAATTTTATATCCCTTCTCATTAAGAGAAAGTTTTGCTTTACCATTAGGTAAGGCTCTCATACATCCTCCCCAGGTTGTTTGTGATGCATCTGTCTCTATAATTAAAAAATCTTCTTTCGTTGGATTGTAAAGTTCAGGCAAAACTTGAATTTTTTCTTTAATTGTTTTAATAGTATCAGAATCAATTTTGGTCCAAGACCATGGAATTTTTTCTGAAATTTTCTTTTGCAAATGTTTTCTTTCTTTTGCTAAGTCTTTGAAAAATCCTTCGTTAGCAATATAATTTAAACATCCAAGAAATATTTGGATTTGCTTTCTATCAGAAAGTTCATTTGGAAAAGCCTGTATTTTTTCTTGGGTATGAGGGGCTAAACTCAGTTCCCCGTTTTCTTTTAAGATTAAACCAAGGTACTCTATTTCTTTTTGTAAAAGTTTTGATTTCTTTTTTGAAATCACAATACCTTTTTCTTTAATTCTTAAAAGAACAGTTTCTATATCTTGAAGATGTTGTTCCCTATTTCCTTTTGTGAAAATAAGTATATCATCTATATATGCCAAACATATATGATCCAAACCTTCAAGAGATTTATCCATAAATCTCTGGTATATTGATGGTGCCTGTTTCAGTCCAAAAGACAAAACATTCCATTCATAATGTTTTTGAGGCGGACATGAAAAAGCTGTTAAAGGTTTTGTTTCTTCGGCTAGTCTTAGTTGGTAATACCCAGACTTTGCATCTAAGGAAGAAAACCAGTTGCATCCTTTTATTTTTTCTAAAATAAAATCTTTTCTTGGTAATTTATAAGAATCTCCAACAGTTGCTAAGTTGAGTTTCTTATAATTGATCACCATTCTTCTTTTACCTCTTTTTATTTCGTTGTGATTTTCTACATAAAAAGCTGGTGCAGAATGTGGGCTTGATGAGGGTCTAATAAGATCCTTATCAAGTAAATCTTTACATTCTTGTTGAAATTCTTCAACATCCCTAATAGAGTATGGAATCCTATTTGGAACGTTTATCTCATCATTCGGGTTTTTGAGTTTAATAATTATAAGTTCATGATTAGTGTTTTTAAGACTGTCTAGAGGATTATCTGAACAAACTTCATCTAATCTTTCTTCTATGTTAATATGGAAGCTTCTTTCTTCCCATATCATTCTTAACTCTCTAAGGTTTCCCTTAATAAGATTTAAGATCTCATTTCTAGTAACTATTTTGGTAGTTACTATTTTGCTATTCTTTGGATTTCCCAAGTTCTTCCATTGAAGTGATATTGTATCCTTTCTTTGAGTAAAAGGTTCATATAACTTAAAAATGTTATTTCCTATAATTAGATCTAATCCTGAATCATGGAGGTATATTGTTGGGATAAAAAACTTATACCCTTCAATTTCTATAGATACATCTCTAAGGTTAAATCATATCTGATGTTTTAATTTATCTGCAACTATTATTTCTTTTGGTTTGATTAATCTTTCCCAATTTCTAGAGATAGACTTTCTCCCAAAATAAAGAGTTGCGCCTGTATCGATATAGGCTAAAAGATTTCTATTTTTTAGTACTATTTTAATAAATGTAGCACTTGGATTTCCTTTACCAAGTATCTTCTTCGACATCTGAATCTGTTTCTGTGCAGTATTCATAAATTTCTTCATCAGATTCTATGTCTGATTCTATAGGTTCATATCCTATTGCATTTATTGCATGTAAGACATTTTTCTTAGGATTCTTCTTCTTAGGACATTCATTTGCATAGTGACCTTCTTCATGACATAGCCAACATGTACATGATTTTTTTTTCCGTGGGCATGTTTTCTTTTTAGGGTAAGGTTGTTTTTTCCTAAAGAATTTTTTGTCTCCCTTTCTGAATTTTCTAAATGGGACCTTTTTGAATTTCTTTCTTTTATAGGGTTTTTGTGTTCTTACCTTTCTTGGTTTCTTTCTAGAGTTACAACCATAGTTTCCTACTTTGTCTTGTAGTTTACTACAACAAAGGGATACTTGAGCTTCTCTTTTGGCTATCTTCTGACTACACATTTCTTGAAGCCAAATTTTTAAAGAAGTTATTCTTCCTCCTAAGGTATCATCTACCTTTCCTTCTGCTAACGCTGAGGTAAAAAACGTCTTTACTTGAGCCGATACTTTTTCTGGTAACTTGTCATAAAATAGTTCTAACAAGTTTCTAGAGATTCTAGTACTATTATCTATATTATAGTAATAATCCTGAAATTCACAAATGAAATTATCTACATAGCACATATTGCAGATTTTTAGGTTGGTGATTTTCCAAAGGTTTTGGTCAGAAAATGCTATTTTTGATTGAATAGAGTTTTTCCATCCTTTGAATTCTTTTATTAGTAAACCATAGACCCAGTCTACTACTAAGGATCCTGTTAGAGGTAATTCTCCCATAACTTCTGATGGCAGAGTAGAAATGTATTTGTAAGCATTTCCTCTAGTTTTATATTGAAGATAGTTGAAAACTTCAACTGCTCCTAAATGTTTAAGATCTTCGTTTAACTGGATTAACACACTATTTGTATTATACCAATCTCTAAGATCTTTTGCTGCATCAACACTGCAGTCTATATCTAAAATTCCTTGTCCTTGGAATGAATTCTGCGAAGGTACATAATAATGAGGTACTTTCTGGAATTTTTGTTTTGTAAATTCTCTTTCAAAATCTGCAGGTCTTTTGATTCCCGAAGTTTCTCCTTGTTCTTCTATTTTTACATAATGAGGATTTTTGATCTCATTTTCATTAGCCTCTTCTTCTGAGCTAAAGTCATAAATAATCTGATTATTATCTTCTGATTTGTTATCATAAGTTTCTTGACTTTTGCCACTAATATCTAGAGAGACCATTAATCTTTCTAAATTTTCTAATTGCCTATTGAGGGCTTCTTCTGTGTTATCCATATCTAAAAATAATTAGATGGTGGTTTAATTCTTAATTGTGTGGATTCAGAAGTTTCTTCGAGTTTAGAAATTTTTTCTTGAGGTTGGATTTGTTTTCCCTTATCCTCCCCCTTCTTAAGAAATTGAGATAACTCATCCAGAGTTAGATATTCTTCTTTACTTTCTAAGAGTTTTGAAAGAACTTCTAATTTAATGTAGATATTTTCTACATTTCTTTTTTGTTCTTCTTGAAATTCATCCATTCTTTGATGAAAATTTTGATAGCAACAATTTTTTATTATATAAGTCAACATACATGCTATATTGTTGAGTTGTGGATTTGTTGTATGAAAAATGTGAGGATATCTATATAATTCATCTTTTTCATAACAGGCAAAGTTTTCTTCATGAAAGTTCCAAGTTTCATGAGATTTATATTTACTTTCTTCAGATTGTAAATTTTCTAAATATAATGTTTGTTTTTCTAAGTTATCTAAAACTTTTTGTAGAACACTTGTTATACTCTCTTCAGTCATCTTGCCAAAGACTGTAGTTTTTTCCGAAGATTTTTAGCTAATTCTTTATACCCTTTGGATAGAAGATCATCTCCAGTATTTCTAAACCAATATTCTAGATGTTTAAACCATCTAATCTGAGCTTTATAAAGTCCAAGATTATTTAAATTTGGTCTAAGGGTAATTACTGGATAAAGTATTTTTCCAGCTGGGCTTCTTAGAAATTTCTTCTCGTGTCGTTCTACTTCCATGGTTTTAACTACCAAAATTTCCTAGGATTTTAGCTACCAAATCTATAGTATTGGTCTTTATAATTTCTAGCCATTAGATCTAAAGTTGGCATATAGAAATTTTTGTGCAATAGACACACTAGATTGATGACTTCTTTGGTGAAGTTGAAGTCATGACTTCACCTTAGAATTTGCCAATAATTAATCAAATTGAATTTGACTATTTATTTTTTCCTTTAATCAAATAATAATATCACAAGTGTATTCAAGACCTTGAGTCAAAAAAAAGTGTATTCAAGACCTAGGTGCTATGCTGCTATGCCATTGCATATAACTGCTCTAGAAATTCATTTCATGTTACCAAGTCTTCTATAATTTAGGCCTCATCGGGAGTCAGTTGCCACCTCCCACTATAATCTAACAACAATTTAGTGACTTCATGATCAACATCATTATCATCAAATCAAAGTGAGAGACAACTATTAACCTCATTCAATCTTTCTTTGTCTCTCTCAATTCACTATTCTGCCATATCTTCTTTCTCGTGACAATTACAAAATCCATCTAGGTATGTTTTAATTATGCATGTGTTGAATTTCTAATTCGTTCAATGAAAAATTACAGCTTGTTAATTTTTTCTTTTCCAATTCATGTGTAATCACATTGGTAATTGTCATGTTTTTTATTTTCCAATTCATGTGTAATTTGTTTTTCTATTTTTAATCAAAGCTAATTATTTGATTATGTTGTATCATATTTTGTATTTCCTTTCCTATTCTAACAAATATGTAATACTATGAAAGTACAGACACAAATACATAGATGAAGTGTTTGCGTTGTGACCGACTTCAAAACACACTTAATTTGAAGAGTGTGGTAGATCTAATTTCTAGAATTCCCCATTTTGATTTGCTCTTACTAGTGTCTATCTCTCCATTATTTTCATCCGGTGAAATATAGTGAGAAACTTTGAGGGTGCAGATCCTCTCTTATGTGCAATGTCTCCGGTTAAATTTAGACCACATTTTTTTGTTGCAAGTTGGCTATACTATTACAAAAATATTGAAGGCCAAGATGAAAACTTTATTCCCTCCTGTGAAAACCACATGGGAAAGGATCCCCGAACTTTGAGGATCACTTATGTTGTCACCTCCGAAGCATAATATTTTCAAGCTTCTTATGCAATTTTGGTATACTGAATGCTCCATAGATGTTTTACACCGGACATTGGTGCGTTTGTTTTAGATGTTTCAAGAAAAAATCTATTTTAAAAAATTTTAAAATGGAATTTTTAGATTTTTTCAAAATAAAATTTAAGCATGAGTTTGCTAGAGATTTTTTTTTGTAGAAAAAATCTAATTTTTCTTAAAAAAAAATCACTTTTATGGCTTTTAGAAAATTATTTTGTTAAAAAAAATATTTTTAGCTTTAAAATGAAAATTTAATCTCAATAACTTTTTTAAAATTAATATTCTTAGTAGAAGAAAAAAAAACGTCAAAATAAAAATAAAAGTTGGATCAAATAATCTGACAAGTGTATACAAGGAATTATTCTCTTCCCACCCCCATGACTCTTTTTAACCCCCCAATATTCCAATTTTACCCCTGTACAAAAATTTCGGAACGTGTTTTCCGAAGTTTTTCTAGTTCAAATTTATCAAAATTTCGGAAAATACATTCTGAAATTCATATTCAAGGCAAAAAAAAATTCGGAAAACGCGTTCCGAAGTTTAAAACTAGGGGCAAAAATGGAAATCCGGGGGGGAAAAAAGAGTCACGGGGGATGGGAAGAGAATAATTCGTATACAAGACCTAGGTGATAGTTTGGTTCATGGTGGCCCATTAAGTGCTATGCCATTGCATATAAATATTCTTAGAAATTCGTTTCAAGTTGCCAAGTCTTCTATAACTTCGGTCTCATCAGGAGTCAATTTGATGACATAACAACAACTTTATGATCAAACATCACTATCATCAAATCAAAGTGAGAGACGATTCCAAAATCCGTCGTGGGTATGTTGTACTTTACTGCTTATTATTAGTATTAAAAAAAAAGGTAATTCTATATAATACAATCGATTTCACTCACAAAAATTAACATATTTGTCTAATTTCACTCACGAAAACAACAAATGTACTTTTTCATCCGACACATTTTAGTAGAACACTAACCTCAATATATGTGATTATATTCAATCAATTTAATTTCTCAAATATTATCAGTATATGAGTCATGCATGTTTATCTTTGTATCGGTGATTTATAGAAAATTGTATTACAAAGTTGACAAGTTTTGTCTTGCTGATGCAAATGCATTTGCATCCAAGAATTTAGGATGATGCTACTATATATGGTTAGAGAATGTAGATAATTTCACTTGTGATATATAATTAACATGATTACTATGTTTTTTACATGTAAATTTTTTTTTGCAGGAGTGATTATTTGGCCGCATATAAATATAAAAGATTCCTTTTAAGTGGAAAGGCATCTTGAATAGTCAATGAGTGCATACCCTAAAAGATATTGAGTACTATGGGAACTCCTACAAGAAGGTGTGACATAGGAGTAGCTATTTCCTCTTTCTCACTTGAAAAATAAATGTAGCAAAGAAATTTGCATTATACCTAATAATATTCTGTTTTGTCTTGTAGTGGAAATATTATAAAAACTAATGAAGTAATGAAGCTTATAGTATCATCCATTGTTGGAATTGTTTTTGGTTTCTTTGTAGGAGTATCCTTTCCAACACTATCATTAACTAAGGTGTGTATAATTTTGCACCATATATATTTTATGGCATTTTAAGTGATTAATCTAACATTGTGAATTATGTTTTCATGTAAGATGAATCTCCCATCAAATCTTTTTCCATCCATTGATCTCACATATGTTGAGGACAAGTACTCCAAAATGCAAGCTAATTCTATTTGGGATGCTTGGGATTCCTTGAGAGGTGGTGATAGAAACTTGTTCAATGAACTTCACAAATTCAATGAGGATGCAAAGGTATGGTACTGTATTCTTTATTTTATTATATCTCTATTTGATAAGAATTTTCATCATATTTTATTAGCAACAAAACTATATATAGTAAATGAGTGGGAAAATATGTACATCATTAGCCTATTTATAATTTGTGGACTTCTCACTATAGATAGTGAATAAATCAATATATAAAGTTTGGATTTCAATTGTGTTTCAATTTCCCATTGTGTTGTGGATATATAACAAAAAGGGATGAGTAGTAGAATAGTTTTAAATCGCAATTGTAGTTACGTTGCAAATTTTTATATTGTGATAAAATGAGGTAGAAATTGTATTTTAATGCCGATGCACAACCTCAAAATCCCTTATATTGTGATTGTAATTGTGTTTGCAGGTCGCAATTTAAAACCTTAACTAGAACCACTATTATCCATTATAATTTCAAATATTGGAATCTTGCACTTATAATAAATTGATACATTTGATTATGATGTAGATTTGGGTTCCTTCAAATCCTCGAGGAGCTGAAAGACTACCTCCTAGAATTATAGAATCCGAATCAGATTTCTATCTTCGTCGATTGTGGGGTCTACCACATCAGGTGTGCAAATTTATTTCACCTTAATCTATATGCCATGTTTTTCAATTAAAAATAAACCTACTATCAATCAAAAAGTGTCAGCCCAGGACACTGTTTAGCATGACACTAAAAGTGAATATTATTTCATATTCTCTAATGTGACTCTTTTCTTGATGGAGGTGGCACATATAGGACCTAAGTATCAAGCCAAGGTATCTTATAACTTTTACTGTCGGGTATGAACAGAGTCACAACATTGATGCTGCAATTAAAAAGGTCTCATTAAATTACTTTGTTCTTTAACTTTTATTTAGCATGTGCTCATTTTTCTAATATACATATATGTATATGTTTTATAACTCCTGGACTTAATAATATTACAGTTCTCTGAGAATTTCACTATTGTGTTATTCCACTATGATGGTAGAGTTAGTGAGTGGAATAAGTTTGAGTGGTCAAAGAAAGCAATTCATATCAGTGCTAAAAAGCAATCTAAATGGTTAGTAACACATTTTATTGTGACAAGTTTTATTTAGGCCTCTATTTATTTATCAAGTTTTGACATAAAATATTCATGAAATTTGGTTGAAGGTGGTTTGCTAAACGTTTTCTACATCCTGACATTGTGGCTCCTTATGATTACATCTTCATTTGGGATGAGGATCTAGGCATGGAGCATTTTGATGCAGAGGAGTAAGTACTATCAAATTTCAAAACCATTATTGTTACTCTTAGTTTGGGAATTAAAGTGTTGGTGAAAAATTAATTAGTAGTTGAAAAAATATATGTCTGATCTATTGTATTGTAGGTACTTGAAAATTGTAAAGAAACATGGTTTGGAGATTTCACAGCCTGGTTTAGACAGAAGTAGTGATTTTACATGGGAAATGACAAGGAAAAATGATGGTGGTGGTGAAGTTCACAGGTAAGCTGAGTGCATAACTTTTTAGATTAGGTATACCATAGAAACTGGTACCAAAATATACAAATTAATAGTAATATTATAATTGGTTCTTAAGAAATTCGAGAGTTTTGAATGGCAATTATGTGTATGTGTGTGTGAAAGGTCGAAAATTCAATGTACAATGATGAGTACACGAGTCTTGGCCGAGAAGCTAAAAAGAGAAAGAAAAAAATGTAAAAAACTCAAAAGTACAAATGAGGACACGAGTCCAGGCCGAAAAACTAAAAAAAGAAAACAGAAAACAAAATGTCGTTATACAACAAGAAAACAAATACCAAAAAAACGAGACGAAAATCATCCACAATCAGAGAAGGAAAAATCAAAAATAGTCTCTGCAATAGAGGTAGCCAAGAAAACCCCAATCATCCAACCTTGCTTTAGACGAACCAACTCGATTTATCCAACAAACCTCTACTGTCCCCGACAAAGAATAGGTTCCACCTCCTGCTCGTAATTAACATGTACATGAATGTCCATAAGACTTATCAAAAAACCATTTCCACGAGAAGTTTTATACTTTATCCACCTGATGCACAACTATTACTGTCTCTCAACATAAAATAGAATTGTTATAAACTTTCTAAATAGATCACAAAAATGAATGTCAAACTAATAACAACCCTAACCTGACAGACCCTAGTCCCAACAATATTTCGAACAGAGAAGACAAAGCCGATATAACGAGTACAACCCAATATTGACATTTGTGATTCAATATTCCCATGGAGTGTATCAAATAATTATATTGTTGCTTAATATCAATTATTTATTACATTATATTACTTAGTCAACTATACATATACATAATTTTCAATATTCTTTTGCAGGGAAGCTGAGGAAAAAGATGGTTGGTGTTCTAATCCACCAAGGCCACCATGTGCTGCGTAAGAAAATATATGTTAACATTTTATTTAACGATTAATTTGTTCTTAATAAGAATTCGAAGCATATTTCTTCATCAATTATTAATATATGTTAAAATGCTCAGATTTGTTGAGATAATGGCTCCAGTATTTACAAGAGATGCATGGCGTTGTGTGTGGTATATGATACAGGTCTATAAACCTTTTTGCGTACTATATGTATTATTATTATTATTATTATTATTCACCACATAATTAAAATTCAATTTCTTACTCATTTTTCATTTTTTGCCTTTTAGAATGACCTAATTCATGGATGGGGCATTGACTTTGCTCTCAGGAAATGTGTGGACGAGGTTAATAGTTTTTATTTATTTTTTTGTCAAAAAAATAAAATAGTTTTTATTTATTTTATTTTATAAGTAACTAATTGGCCATCAAATTGGATCTAATGAATTTTGATTGGATTGTTTATAGCCTGCTCATGAGAAAATTGGAGTTGTTGATACTCAATGGGTTATCCACCAAAGTGTTCCTTCACTTGGAAACCAGGTAAATAATTATTTTATCTTAAAAATTGCAAATAACATTCATTTTTAAAAAAAAAACTATTAAAGTGACACTTATTTTTAATTGGATGGAGTAACTTTTACTCCTTTCGGAGACAATTATTAGCAAAAAATTTGCTTTTTAAATTCATTGAATTTATGTATTTAGTATGTATTATGAACCATATATATAAATTATTCAATAAAAGTATTAAAAAAAAATTTACTTATAATTTTTACTAGAGAAAATATAATTATATATTAGATATAAACTTTTTTATCCAAAATATAATTACTTTGACAATGCAAAATTTGCTTGAATGTAATAGGGGCAAGAGGAGGATGGAAAGGAACCTTGGGAAGGGGTATGTATGAATTTTGGTTTCAAATTTATACTATGTTCTTTTCTATTTACTTTATATACTACTACTTATCTTCAATACAAAAAATTATACAAATACCTTATTTAATTAAATTGAAGAATCTCTCGCAAGCTTTTTTTTTACGATCTAATCATAGTTCAATTTGTTCTCGAGACAAATTAGTCTATAGTTCATTAAAATAAAAGAACTAATTTATTTTTAATATAAAAATATTATGAACTAATTTAAGTTATATTTATATTAGATCTGAATTGGATGGTTAAAAAAATTGTGAGGTACAAAATGAATATTCCCTCTAATTATCAGTCATGTGTTGAAATTTTCTTATATTTATGAAGAAAAAAAAAGAGAGTAAGTTTTCTTGTATTGACCTAATATATCACATAAACTTTTAGCAATTTATCTTCTAGTACTAGTATGTAATGAAACATGATGGCATTGAAGATGAATTTGCTTTGGATCAGGTGAGAGAGAGGTGTCATAGAGAATGGTCAATGTTCAAAGAGCGTATGGCTAATGCAGAGAAGGATTATTTTCAAGCAGCAAATTAAGGGAATTGGCTTACATTTATTAAAGCACAAAATCAATTTCTTAACTTTTCTTATATTTGACTTTTAGTAGAGAGGAAATCTCATTTAAATAAATCAATTAATTTGGTGTTGTGTTTTAGCATCATATATAATACTTTTTTGAATTAGTGAACTCGTTAAATTTGTATGAGTTTTTATTAATGAGTGTTCCGACATACTTTTTAAGTATCTTATTTAAAAAGTAAAACATTTTAATTTTTAATGTGCTAACTTCATATATGATATTTTCATAAAATTTTTACAAAAAATTACAATTTAAGGTGTTTAAGGAGTGCGTTGGAACACTCGTTAGCATTTTCCAATTTTTATATTTGTTTTTTTGTTGGTTTATTCTAAGAAAAATATTGATTAATGCCCTCAAGATATTAGTTAAGGAACTAAATAAGGTAAAATTATTTTGTAACTTGTGTACTTTCTTACTTCTAGAAAGTTTAAAGAAAATTATTTCCAATATAAGACTTGGTCTTTTCAATATCTTTAATTAGTGCCCAATAATATAGCATGACGCCATGACCTTTAATTTTAGTTATGGAACCTTAGTAGACCAAAAATCACCTGATTAAACCCTTTTGTTGTGAGATTTATCTATTGTCACATCATCGTAATAATAATGTTAAATTAGATTTTTGGTCTCTTAATTTATTTTGGGGTTTATCTATTGAAACAAAATGCACATAAATGACAAATAACTAAGATGAACACTCCAATATACATATTATGTAGATATATACCGGTATACGATTTAGGTGGATGATTGTGATTGCCTCACAAATAATATTTAAAATAGAAAACTTATTAAATACTATTTGTAAACGAATCAGAATCCTCCACATTAACTAATGTACCGATATATATCCACGTAATATGTGTACCGATACATGTAAATGATTAGTAATGATGAATACTTCAGTACACATTTTATTTAGACATGTATCGATATATTATTGATATATATAATTTTAATAGGTTCATAAATAATATTTAATTTAGAAAAATTAATTAGCACTATTTGTGAATTTAACATAATTATTCACATCAACAAGTATCCCGATATAACTACATTAAACAAAATCTCTTAGACGACAACAACAACAAGCAAGCAAGAAAGAAGCATAACCAGATTGCACAATTTGGATACGCTTATAAACTATATTCAAATTGGTTTTATAAAATAACCAATTTTTATTGAAATGGTTTTGGATCAAAACCAAATCATAAATTAAATTTAGTGTGTTGTGATTTTTAAACTATGCACACCCCTAAATACAGCCATATAAGAGAAGGAAAAAAATTGAACCACAAGTCTGGTGAATTTTTTTTTTATTAACTATCAAATTCTAACCAGTAATTATTTTTGTCAAAAATTAAATTCAAATTTTTCAATGATTTATTTTAGGGCGAACTTATTAACCACTTTAGTATAATGTTCTGGTTAAATCTCATGATTTTTTCTTGTTCACATTAAGAGGGTTTACCACGAGAGGAGATTCTCTCTAATTAAAATTTCCTCCTGTGAAATTAACACTATTCAATTTTTTTTGTTTATTGTAGTTGATATAATAAAGTAATTAATTGATGGGTGGATCATTACACTGGATAACCTCCAATTTATTTTCCACAGGAGAGGATCCACATTCGTTTACCATATTAAAAAAATATCACTTGATGTTATTATGCATTAATTTTTAATTGTATAAATAAATACCTTAAAGAGACAATTCAAGAAATTAGCTCCAAGTTCCATCAAGGGTGACCAATGCCGTCCACTAACTAGCTAGAGTTGTTAAAATTATTTTAATAAATCTTTTAGAAAGTGTTTCAGCAAATAAACCCAATTTATCTAACCCAAAAATAAACCTATTTGTTGTGTAAATCAACTGCACAATTTATTGAGTAAAACACTTATAAGTACTCATATCTCTCATTCAAAATATTTCATTTGCTCTATTTTTTCGACTCAAAATAATTATCACTTTAAAATATTGATGCAATATTTATTTATTTTCATTATTTCTTTTTTGATTTTCATTCCATTTAACTATTTACTAATTATAATTAACAAGAGTGTTTTAATAAATGAGGATCACATATCTAAGCAAAAAAACTTTAGTGAAAAAAATGAAAAATTTAGAAAAATATAATAATAATGAGGATTACAAATATAGAAATTCTGCATTTAATAAAAATTCTGCATTTAATAATGAAAAAAATTTGATACCTAAGAAGTAAAATTGTACAAATTTCAACAAATATATTTTATATTTGCTTCTTTAAAATGTACCGACACACTATGAAGCACGGGCACCAGAATACGACACGGACACTCCGACACCTCTAATGTAAAAAATATAAGATACCGACACCGCTACATATTTATAAAATATTTAAATTGAGAATCAAAATACATACATAGTTGAAGAAGTTTTTCATTTTTTTAAAAATAATATACAATAATACATTTGACCTTTATTTATCTATCTACTATAAAAAAGTTAAAAATAATATAATTAAAATGTAATTTCTTTAATCCCTCGTTGATCAACATTATTATTTTGACTTATCTTTGGGCCTCTTAACCGACACCGATAGTGCGAGTGTCTTATAGGTGTCGTACACCAATCTAAAAAGTTTTGTAATAAAGCAATAATTATTTTAAATATTTATCCGACAAATATCATACGAGTATCATATGTGTGTCAAACACTTTGATGCATAACTTTGATGATTAATATTTTTAATTGTATAATAGTAAAAATTATAAAAAATTGATATTTTGAAAATACTTATCAAGATAAATCTAACAACATTTTATATGCTAATATTTATTTTTGTTTATTAATAGAAAAATAAGGTCAAAATAACATGTGTGAATAGTGCACAACAGTCAACTGTGTCAATTAAATTGAGACGGAGGGAGTAACATTCTCTCATCTCCCAATAAAAAAATATAGAGTGATAATTGAATGTGGACCCACAAGAGTTTACTTAACAAAGTTAACTTCATTAAGCTTGGGGAACAAGGTGTCATAGTGTCAATCACTCGGTGTTTGCTTCGGTCAACGGTAGCCCCAACCAAACCACAGCCTCGTCCCTTCTTATAGTGTTTCCGAAGCAGAGGTTCGGAAACCGAGGCGCAAATATACCAACGACAATACATAGGTCGAATTTCCCGCTCATATGACACACAAAGTCTGCCCGCATTCACTCTGTCTGTCGATTGAAAAGGAAAGAGAAATATGTATGTTCTGTTCTGTTTTGTTATGTTGTCGTCTTCATCTCACTTCACTTGAATTGAATTGAATTAATACTCTCAAACCCAACTCTTCTGCTTCCTTCATCGAATGTATCTTCTTCTTCTTCAATTTCAATAATGGCTAGGTTAGCTTAATAACTTTTTTTTTTTTTTTTACTTTTTCTGATTGCTCTTCCATCCTTGTTGCTCAAAACGTACAAAACACACTATCGGAATGCAAAAACAATAAATTGGAATCTTCAATTTGGGGTTTTATTGACATTGGGTCAGTTTGGATTAACTTAATTTTGAGCTTATGCAAAACAGCTTATGCAAATAAATAAAAATTTTATGCTAATTTATAAGTTTTTAATAACGAAAATTATATTTTTATAACTTATTTTATAAGTACCTTGACAAACTTATAATAATATATACTAAGTATTATTTATTTGCATAAACTGTTTTGCATAAGCTCAAAAATAAACTAATTCAAACGAGCTCAATGTAGAAAATGTTATAAATGTTACTCATGCTAATGTTGAAGAACCAATTGGTTGTATTTTATTTAATTATAATCTTCATATTTATAGTTTTATGTGTCACATGGTTTATTTTTTGTAGTATAATTTTTCTATGCATTTTGGCTTTTTTGAAGAATGTGGTAATCTGTACTCTGTAGTCAATGATTGACATGAATGATTTATTTTGGCTTTTTTCATTCTATTTTTGGAATGATAGTTTGTGGGTAAAAATACCAAAAAAAGGAAAATATACACTAGCGCTGGCGCTAGTGTGTTTCATGGGAAATAGAGCAACTTCTCAACTCAGTAGCCCTTATGAAAGTTTTAGATAGGGGTATGTGCCCGCGATATAGGGCCTATATTACGGGCAGATCAAGGTTTTAAATTGCAGTCCGCATCTGCAATTGTGGCTGCAGTATTGTTGATGCTGTAGCCTCCGCATCGCACCGCAAATGCGGTGTAATTTTAGTTCATGTGTACGGCCGCATCGTAACCGCATCAAACTATTTCAGTGATTTTAGATGCCACTGTGAGTGTAACGCGGTCACATTGAGGTTTCATTCATCCACCTGCGTATTAGTTCTTCGAGTTTGACTTAATTGTTTGTCCTAATAACTGATATGGTTCCTCAGAAGTCAACTTTCTTTGTGTTTTGTTAGCAACTATCTTTTTAAGTTATCTGTAATAATGTATTACAAGTTCTTCAGTTAGCAATTTTGTTTGTATGGAATAATGAACTTACAGTATTTTTGTTAATTTGTTCCTATAGGAGCTGCTGGATTTTTAACAAAGGGGGATTTGCAACGAAACTGAAAAACACTACACTCTCTTTAGCTGATCAGATCAAGGATTGCGGCGCATATTGCGAATGTCCAAACTGTCATTATCGTATAGACAACAGCGATGTAAGAAAAATTTATATAGTGTCATCATGTTTGTTTTGAGTTCATAATAGCACCAGAAATAGAGAAAAGTTGGAAGCAATTTACTATGCACTTATAGTAGAATTTCACATGTTACCATTTACCATTGAGCTTACTTATACTTCAATTCTTATACTTTTGGAGCATATATAGTTAATTAATGTTTTTAATGTGCTTTTGGAAATGGTTGCAGACTCTTGGAAAGTTTAGCATTGGTTTTAATGATTGTAGAATGTAGATATTTCGTTAAAATATTGGTTTCGTTTGTGTAGGTTTCGTGGCCAGGCCTTCCTCTTGGTACAAAGTTTGATCCTTCTGATGTAGAACTATTGGAACATTTAGCAGCTAAATGTGGTGTTGGGAATAGAGAGCCTCACATGTTTATTGAAGAGTTCATCCCAACATTAGAAGGAGACCAAGGCATTTGCTATACACATCCTGAAAATCTTCCAGGTGAGAATTCTCCGACCGATTTAAAGTACTTAAACATTATGTGTATTGTATCTGATCAATGAACTGGTAAAAATGTAAAATAAATTGAGTACACCTTACATAATGATAAGGAAATAGAGGGAAATGTCAATCATAGGATTTAGCAGGGTAGATGAACTGGAGGAATGCCTCAATACAAGAAAGGTTCGGTAATCACGAAATACTGCATCATATATTAGTCTAATGAATGATAGAGACTATCTTCTACATGCTAGCACTCGATGGTTGTATATAAATTGATATTTTCCCCAAAATTGGACACAGTGTACTCCATCTTATTATAAGCTAAGGTTCATTGAATCTTAGTCAATGATGCAACAGTCATTCTTGGCCTTACATACAAGTTTTCCCTCAATACTAGAACCTAATCTTGATTAATATGATTTGAATTGAAGCCGAAGTTTAATACTCAACCCTGAAATCTGGTTCGTATGGTTAGGGTTGCTCCCCACTTTAAGCATTACCAAGTCTTTGAATTTTGGGTCGAGTCCAACTCAACCTTACGAAAACAGCTTGTAAGGTGTAAATGGTATTTTTTTTGGTTATGGGATTGTGCGGTGCATTTGTTGATGCACTTCACAATCCCATAACTAAAAAATTCATTTATACAATAGACCCGCGTGGGTGTTTGGAATAAACTATAGAGCATGATGAGGCCAGTGCCAGCATCATTGTCTTGCCGAGCTTTGTTGATGTCTTGCTCCTTCCCTGATTACTAAATGGTTTTTCTGGTTCGGGACTATTTTATTTATTTTTGAACGGCAAATATATTATTATTAAAAACCAGGTCTCTGCACAAGATGAACATAGACCGGTAAAAGAGGAGCTAAATTATTACTAAATGGTTTTTCACTGATCTTTTGTGGGTAACTAAGAACCTTATTACCTGTTTTACGTTTAGGTGCTAAGAAAGATGGGAGTAGTGTTCATTTCTTTCATAGAACAATGAATGCATATAGTATTGGGCAGCGAAAGCGTCGAAAGATTCATCATCATGGTTCGACTGAACCTCATGTACGCTGGCATAAGACTGGTAAGACCAAAGCTGTAATAGAAAATGGAGTACATATGGGCTTTAAAAAGATCATGGTTCTATATATAAGATCTGACAAAGAATCCAAGGCCTACAAATCCGATTGGAAAATGCATCAGTACCATCTAGGGACCGATGAAGATGAGAAGAATGGAGAATATGTGGTTTCGAAAATATTTTATAAACAGGTTGAGAAAATCGAGGAGAAACCAATGGCTGAAGAACCTGACAATATAACATCGCGAACAAGTCCAAGGACTCCAAAACCAAATCCTCCAAATCCACCGCGCACAGGAAAATGTGTTGAAAATGATGATAACATCGATGAAGCCAAGGATGCCAAGTCTATCCCTACAGAATCACATGCCCCTCAATCTGATATTCAGGATCACGGCAACACAGAAAACGCGGCATGGTTAGCTGGTTTATCGCAGGCTTTGGAAAAATCCGAATATGATGGCTTGGAAGACATATTATTTTGCAAGGAGATTTTAGATTCATCTATTCTATTTGATGATTTTGGATTGGACTTAATCACTACTAATGACCTTGCATATTATGAAAACAAAACAACGGGAACCGGTAATGTAACTAGTGGAACATCAACTTCTGTCCTGGATACATTGGAATTCGGTAATCCTCCAGAAAACTCGGCATGGTTGGCTGGTGAATCACAGACTTTGGAAAATTCTGAATATAAAGGCTTGGATAACTTATTATTGTGCAATGAGGTTTTAGATTCGTCTGCTCTACTTGATGATTCTGGATTGGACTCGATCACTAACAGAATGACACAAAACGATAACATAACTAGTGGAACATCAACTTCTATCCTGGATACACTGGAATTGGGTACTCCTCCAGATTTTGATCTTTCGGTAAGCATCTGCGTATAATTTACCCTTACTTCACTTTTTACAGTTTTCCAAGTTACTGACATGCTATGTGATTCTCAATTTGAATGCAGAATTTGACATTTGGTTCTCAAGACAGCATCCTTGACTGGGTGGACCGGTTATGAGGTGTTTTTTGACGCAAGTTCTGTACTGTACGAATGTTAAATCATCGCTAGTGCTTGAGTTTTCGCTTTCTTCATGAAGGTGGTATTGTGTTAAATTAGTTTTTGTGGTGTATTTGGTTCTTCTATGGCCAATATAAACTTTAGCTTTGAATCATTATGTTAAAGCCATGTAATTGGTGAATGGATATTTTGCACTGAAATCCAAAATGGTGTATTTGATTCTTAGCTATATGTATGTAGTATATGTTTGAATTGCATGAATGAAAAAGCTAGCTAATAGCTAATATGATATGAGTTTAAATGGATAATGAATAAATTAATTGTTATCAAAATTAGAATTAAAAAATCATTTAAAATCAATACCATCTAGTAATTTTTCAGCCACTAAAGAGATTATAGAGACGAGTCCCGGACTAGGTCGTTCTTGTTAAGATGTTGTAGGAATGTATATAGTAGTAGATGTTATCTTGACTCGTTATTCAAGTCGCATTTTTTTTAAGAATTATCCGATACATCTTTGTTACCATGATGTGGCCATTTTTTCTTGCTTTCTTTTAGGATAAGTAAATAATTTACTTTTTCTTAAATGTTTCACCAAATTTGTAAGAATTCCATTCCCATGAACCTTTATTTCGTAGTCATGTATTCTTAGACTTGAAAAAAAAACACCCTCTAAAAAAAGTTATGCATCTGTTGCAATTGACATGTGCAAATTACAGTGTAAATGTGTAATAACATGACAAAAAATGAGTATGTGAACTTAGTAATGTTATGACAAGTGTGAGTGAATTAAATCTCACATTGTTTAGAAAAGTGGAGGTTGAAGAATTAATAACTGAGATGATCTATAAATCCAATGCCTTAAGATTTTTGGTAAAAGTATAGTGTCAAGTATGAGGTTGAAGACTTTATAAATAGAATCTAATGCCTTAAATTTCCGATAAATGTGTGGTGTCTAACTTACCTGTATGATTGTTTTGAGTCCAATTTGAATGATTCCTCAGCAGCCCCTCATAATCCAATTCAATTTTTAACTTTCCATTAAAGTTTGATCATGATGTTTAAAAAGTGAGATTTAGGTATTTACAAAATTTAGATGACGAAGGACAATTTGGATATAATAATTAATTTTAAAATATTAATCGGATGTAGCCGGATGATTTAAGGGTATAACTTAAAAATTACAAATATAAAAAGGATAATTTAATTAATATTAAATTTTTCAAATTAAGGATATTTAATAAAAAAGGGGGGGAAATAATACACTTAATTATTTATTTATTTTTTAACAATAATACACTTAATTATAAGCTCAAACATTATTTGAAATGAAATCTAAAAAAACTACAAGCTATTTTTATCACACAAGCTCATACATTATAAATTGTTCATGAGATTATAATTTGTTTGCAATCGTTTTGGCATGGCCAAACATAGCTTAAAATGAGAAGAAGTCTTGCATAGGCACAATGATTTAGACACAAAATTTAGGCACACTCACATAAATAAATAAAAATTAAAAAAAATAAAATTGTCCCATCAATTTATATCATTTTGGTTCATTTTTTTTAAATTTTTTGTACTTGTTGTGAGTGTGTCTAACACTTTTTGTTTATACTCATCCTTATACAATTATTTTCCTTAAAATGGAGTATATTTTTTTCTCACACCTCACATCTTTCAATTTTCCCAATTTCTCATCCCAACCAATCACATGAAAGAAAGCACAATCAAAGATTCTAACTAAAAAGAAACATCCAAAAGAGTTAGCATGCTAATGGAAACCATGTCTTAGGAAATTGACCGGTTCATTAATCCTTAAACTACACAACCATGACTTAACAAATAGCAAAAAATTACAAGTGTCACAATATGAAGCATACCATTTGAAAGATCCATGTGTCAATACATCCAAAAATTTATCTTCTTTTAGCATTCATTTTGAAAAATAGCCAATCAAAACCTTTTGTTTTGTATCAACCAATCAAACCCTTGTCTTTGTTAGATAGCAATGTTAGGACCAAATTGAATCCGGCCCATTCATTCAGCCCAACCCGTTTGGATAGCAATGCTGGGTGAAAGCTCAATGACCAAAGGTCAGGCATACAGTTTCGCTTTTTCCCTTTTGAGGTTAAGAAATTTGAATTTTTTCATGCTTTTGCTGTCCAACTGGACCAAATGATGCAAGGTCCCATTCTTAAGCAGGTTCACGGGTAACATTTCAAAACCTTACCCTTTCACTTCTTTCAATCCTTCCTCTATTTTCTGATAATTTTTTCTTTCCCTTATGTTAACCATTCTCCAATGTTCAAATTATACCATTTCGATGATACATGGATAGCTGGGATAGTCAATCCTCTCAGGTTTTGATTTAGCATTGCAGATTCAAAATCGTAAGTTCAACATTTGGCCAAATTTCTCCCGCTTTGATTTTTATTATTTTATTGTTATATTGTTTTAGGGTTTCGTAATTCCCTATATAAAGGGAGTTAATCTCACCAATGAATCTTGCACCGCAGCAACTTCTATTGCTTGCCCTTCTTTCCCTCTCATTTTGTTATTGTATTTCACAGTCAAGTAAAACATTTGATTGCATTTAGCTTTTTAGTAAGAACTGAAAAATAATTTCAAAATGGCTTTGAGTATTGCTAATGGTACTGATTTTGCAAAAGTTTCTGAAATTAACTCTGATAAAGCAGTTTGGAATGTTAAGGCGAAAGTCATTAGACTTTGGCAAGTTTCTGATTTTAATCGCAATACTTTACCCTTTTCCATTGAAATGGTTTTGCTTGATTCTCATGGTGACAGAATTCATGCAACAATCAAGAAAACTTTGATTTACAAATTTAAGAATGAAATCGTTGAAGGTAGAACTTATGCTTTTGAAAATCTTGGTGTTTCAAATAATGGAGGTGCTTATCGTACTACTCGCCATCCATATAAGTTTAATTTTCAATTTAACTCTTTGGTTCAAAGGCTGTCTAATTTTGAAATTTCAAAATCTCCATTTAAATTTGTTCCAATCGCTGAGATTGCTGGGGGATCCTATGACACTGATTATCTATGTGGTGAGTATTTGTGCACATAACTTTTAAACTTTGTTGAAATTTTTTTAAATATTGATGTTTGGACTTTATACTTTCTTTGTGTAAGATGTGATTGGTTTATTGACTGGTGTTGGGCAAGAGCGTGAAGTCACAAATCAGAATGGAACCACAACAAAACTTAATGTCATTGCCTTGGAGGCAGATGGGTATCAATATTATTTTTTAACATTTTTTATCTCTTTTTTAAACAAAATACATTTCTCAGCAAATTTGTAGTGCATTTGCCTATTATCCATATTGATCTTATGTCATTCTATTTCATTAGGAGCAAGATTCAGTGCACCTTATTTGGAAATTATGTGGACGAGCTGAATGGATTCCTTGGTGCTGGAGATTGTAACAATGCTATTGTTATAATGCAGTTTGCAAAGGCAAAGAATTTTCAAGGTTTTAAGACATCTAACTCAATAATAAACAGTCTAACTTAAAGTTATTTTCTATTTTATGTAACAACTAAGACCTGAAGTTATTTATGTTAACTGTATAGACAAAATCCACATACAAAACTGCATGAACTGCAGTGTGCTGATTTTTAACTCAAGCTGTGCAGAAAGTGTTGCATTTAAGTCAAGGTTTGTTATTTATATTGTCCATACTGATTATATTTACATATATTGGTTAAAAATATGTATTTAATGAGTTGTTGTTGTGTTATATTTGTAGCCTATCTGAAAATGTTGATAGTCCATCTCCTATGGCTTTAACCCAACTCGGATGTGAATCAAGAGTTGAACCCAAGGATGAATTCTTAAACCACAGCCGCAGGATTACTTTGCAAAGTCTTAGAGATGCTGGATGTGTGAGTTTTTTTTTTTAAGCTAACTTTATTTTTACTTAATAGTAATTGGAATAATAGTACTTTATTAATGATGGATCCGTTATTTACAAATTTTAGGAAGGTTTTCATGTTGTTGCTGCTACTATCAAAAAGGTTTTAAACCCTGATAGTTTTTGGTACACTGCCTGTGTTTGCAATAAGGCTGTTATCCCGGACTCAAAAATGTTCTATTGTGAAAAGTGCAACAAGCATGTTGTGAGGGTTTTTCCTAGGTAAATAGTAAATACAAAATTATTATTACATTCCTAATAATGCTTATGAATATATTACTAATGTTTGATATCATTTATTTTTTAGGTTTTGTATCAAGGTTAGGGTTATGGATAATACTGATTCTGCTATCTTTGTCATATTTGACAAAGATGCATCTTCTCTTTTTGATTTGACCTGTGCTGATATGGTTCATGCAATTCAAACTGTATGTGTTGTTCAACCATCTCTTATTTTGGCTATTACTTTTATTAATTATACACTAACTGTTTTGTTTTGATGTGTTAAAGGGTGCACAAGCTGGAGTTGTGCCTGCTCTACTTGATACATTGGTTGATAAGACATGGTTATTCAAGGTTGAGTCTAAGGCAAATCATAACCAAAGGTTTGAGCAATCCTTCAGGGTTAGAAAGATTTGCACCGATGCTGATATCATCCAACAATTTCAAGAAAAGTGGGACAGCGAAGAAGCTGCTGTCGTAAAGTCCATTAATGTTAGATACAATTTATTTATTAGTAGCCACTTTTCTTTTCATGTTACTTTATTTATAACTTAATCAATTCCGGCCCATTATTTGAATACCATTTTTAACACATTTCATTTTTTTAGGAGTGTGGGTCTATGAGTACATTGGTGGGGAAAGGGAAAGATATGTTGATTTCTGGATCTTCAAATGTGATGAATGAGGTATAACAGTTTTTCTTTATGATTTGATCAATAATGCTTTTATTTAGTTTTCTTATGCTGTATAAATAATGCTATAAGTACTTTTAATTGTTGTTTCATTTGAAGGACTGTGAGAGTTTGTCTGCAAGTGATGTAAAAGGAAAAGGGGTCTTTGTTGAAGCAACACAAGTTGGTGAATTTACCCAAGATTTAATGAACAAATTTGTTGATGCTGTGGTGGATCTTAGTGATGATGGTAGCCCCACTTTAGTGAAAAACAACTCTGTTTCTGTTGTTAGTGAAAAAGTTTCTGTCCCAGCTAAGAGTGATGAAGTATTTGCAACACCTGCTGTCAAAGGTCAGCGCAAAAAATCTGTGGCTAAGCGTGTTTCTCCTAAGAGCAATGAAGTTGATGAGGATGACAATGCTCCAATCAAGCAGTTGAAAAGGCCTATTAAGATTGAAAAAATTTGAAGGGATCGGGTTGTTTATCAAGCTTGAAATCAATGTGGTGGAGTTGTTTTTTTGTGGACGGTTTATTTGTAGTTGGCCCAGGGTAGTTGGCCTTAATTTTAGTATATCTATTTAAGTATATTTTGATGAATTAATCAAATTAGGTTGCAATGTTATGCCCCATTATATTTGGGATTTAAATTAAGTTAATGTTTAGCTTATTTTGCCTCGGTGACTTATGTATTTGGAACTTTCTTGCTTTAAGTATTGAACCTTTATGGTTTCTTTCTTGCCAATATTTCACACATTACATGCATTTCTAATATAATTAGGACTTGATGACAAACAAACTAAGTTGCTTAACAAGTCTTTAACATCTTTCTTTTTGATTATTAATTTCCAAATATATCACCTATTATTTTATTCAAGTATGTATTGTTAAGTCTATATTTCATATTTTAATATAAATCAATATTACAATAAATTAATAGTTATTCAATATAATAAATGTATATAAAAAATTATATTAATTAATCAACAAATAGATTTAATACACATCTGAATATTTAATAACTATCAAATACAATTCAAATATATATTATCAATAAATACAATGTCATTATAAACAAAAATAACTAATTTGATACAAATTAATAAAAAAAAAATTCAATGTTATACTTCATTTAATCTTTATATTTTGTGTTGGTAGAATCCAAAAATTCATTTTTTCATTGTTGGGCCACTACTCTACCCGTCCTCATCAAACTAAATAATTGTCTTCATTGTACTACCTAAAGAATGTGAAGACATAATAAAATCTATACTATTATTCGTTTCCCTGACACCTTTACGTTACACCACACAAGTTCTGTACTTTCTTCTTCTCAACCTTCACTACTTTCCAAATACCAAAACCTAACGAAGTAAAAATCGTCCAGATTTCTTCTTCTCAACCTTCACGTCCAGAAATTGTCTTCTTCAACCTTCATCAATGGCTTATTCAACCACAAGGTCAGTAATTTGTTCTTCTCAAACTTTGTTAAATAAAGTCATTTCTATAAGGAATATCATCAACAACTGTGTAAATCCGAAAGTTCTTAATAATTTCTATAAATAAAGTGATTATATCAATATGTAATCCGAAAGTTCTTAATAATTTTTACTATTTCCTGTGTTTTTAAAGATCTTTCTTCGTCGATGTTAACAGCATCTGTTATTGCTACTGTTAAAAAAAAATTTAGAGGCTTTGGTAGAATTGCATGTTAGCTTTCTTATCATATTTGCAATTACAATTTTCATTATTAGTTGTTTCATATATAATACACCTGATACGTTGATTATATGTATAAAACTATTATGAATTTAATATAGCTTATATGGTTATTATTCTCTTAAACTAGATTCAACACTTCGGGAGTTCAAAAAATGTTTGCCAGGACTTTCGAAACTACCATTCACCCTGAAATGGTATGTCTAACTGTGGTTGAATCCCCAATTTAACTTGAACAATCATTTTTTATATTTACTAATACATGCTATCTTACAATACAGACAAGAATTGCTATGCCTACAAACTTTTGCAAAAACTGGAAAGCTGAACTTTCTAAACACAAACTGGGATGGATTTGTGGACATAAAAATTCAATAGCAGTGTCTATTTACCTTTCTGATCATTGCAATTATTTAGCATGTGGATCTCAAGTTGCTGAGTATTTTGCTTTTGTTGAACCTACTAGAGTGCGTCTTGAATATACCATTGAGAATAACGAATTTGAGATGAAAGTTTTGCCCAAAATTTTAAACCAAAAACATGTCCCTGATATAATTCACATTGATGACAGTGACGATGAACCAATTGATCACAAATTCTCTAATGTCATGGTATAGCATTTCTACATTGTCTTTTTGTTACTTTTTAATTAAATCTTTATTACTATATTTGATTGACTAACCCCCTTTATAAAATTTGCACAAGAATCAGTCCTCTAAGACTTTCAAGAGGAATAATCAAAAAATGAAATCAGCTAATGGTGCTTCCACTTCTGGCAAACAAGTCAAAGCAAAATCCCCTAAGAAAGCTACCAAGTGCAAAGTCAACTTGAATGGTCAAGGATTATATGAATGGCATACTTCAGTAACTGCAGCGATGGCCCGGAGGTCCAAACCTCAAGTGCTGGTGAGTTACATTCAAATATACTTATACTATCTACATTTTATGTGTAACAAGCTTGGTATTAATCTATAGTTATGTTATATATTATTGATTACATAACATGACAATCTGAAAACAATGACAAATTAGATCTTCCAATTACTTATTAAATTACATAATTTTTTTTCTATGTTTCAAATATAGCATTTTCCAAGGAAAATTGCAAGACTTGCATTACAGAAAAACCAGAAAACCATTACCCTGGAGATTAAGAAAAATGGTACGAGTTTGACAACTTTTCCTTGCAAAATTCTGACTGCAAAAAGAAGCAATGTCGAAAAATACATTTCTGAGGAATGGTGTACTTTTGTTACGCAACGTAAGCTTCGAATTGGTGACAAACTGTTTTTCAAAGTTTCCAAACCATCCACAACACTGAAGCTTAGGATCATCCGTGTTTAAAGCTGCTGATCAACTATAATGTTTGGTTTGATTTAACTTTATCTACATTATTAAGTTATGTAATTTAAGTATCAACTTTTAACTATTTTGATTTCATTCCCGTATTGTGTTTGTATCGTAGTCTGCTTAATCTTATTGTACTGAATTTCATTGTCATGCTTTTAAGCATGACAACTTAATTATGTAATTGAACCTTACTATGTTATATGATATTATAACTTTTAAATTAGTGTTATCCTGCCTATGTTTACATTAGCATGCTTACATATTATGCACTTCCTATTATACAAAGTTCACTATATTGCGTTTTTTATAGTATTAATTCTTTCCCCATTTTGTATTTTACCTTTATATAACAACACATCATAATTCAATAGTCTATACCTTTATTTTCTTACTCTCCAGATTTTCACCTCCTGCCTATGTGCCTAATGAATATAATCATGTGACACTCTATTCCAATTTTGTCACCACATGAAATAATAATGCAATTTTGTTACCTTATGAATTGAATGGTCTTCTCAATGTCATATTAGGTCTTCTCATTGTCATATATTTAAGTACAAAGAATATACATTATTTTCTCATATTGAATCTTATGTCCACTCAAATTTTGTCACTATTTCATAGTTTTCCTTTATAAACCTATCCATATTGACAATTACTATCATCACAAAAATCTCAATTTAAAAGCATTTGATTATCTATGGTTCATGTATTTAGCTTTTTTGCTTTATATTGGAGAAGAATGGAAGCTCTTTTGCATTAGAAACAAGCTCAAAATTGGAGATATGATCCGTTTCAAATTTGCAAAAGTCTATACAAGTCATATGGTTCATGTATTTAAGATTGATATTTAATCCCTTTCATTTCACCATATGTTTAGCTTTTTAAGTTTAATCTACGTAGTCAAAGTTGTGCTTAATAATTTGTATTGCCTTTAAAATTCAGCATTACAATAATATAGTGCTTATTTAAAATAATATTTTTGTCTTTTTTTTTATTACCTTATTAATTGGGCTGTTAGCACTATATAAAAAGTATCATATTAAGGGGACAAGTTGGGCCTACAATGTAAAGAAAGACAAAATGATATTACATGTTAAACATATTGGGGCCCATTAATTTCCTACATATATAACATCATTTTAGGGTTTTTGTTTCATATGACTTACCTCCAACAAATAAAACATACCAGCAGCAGCCACTAAATCTCTTTCCAATATGACCTTTCCTCCTTGGATTCTCTTTCCAGAAACTTTGGAACATGTTAATGTGTAAGTATCATTTTATTTATTCTATGTTGGTCAAATTTTCCAACATTATTTTTACAATATAATACAAAATCAATAGTGTTTTTAAAACACAATCATGTGGTCATCTTCTCACAAAAAAAACCATACCCTACATGTTTCAAAGTGCAACATCAATCAATTTATCTCCACACACTTGCAATAGATAACTATGAGTATTTAGAGCTTAGTAATATAAAATTTCTTATAATTTTACTTTCAATTTTTTTGAACTGAGGAACTTTTTATAATCGATGTAATTTATTATTTTATTTTCATATTAAATTATTTAAATAACTTAATGTTTATAATAAAAGGTTTTATGACTCAATTTATTTGTATCAGCCAAGATGAATATGTTGAAAAATCAGATCTACAAATTAACAACAATGAAGAAATCAATAGCTGGGATATATTAGTGGATCGAGGTGTATATATTTCCCCAATAGCTTTGGTAATTCCTAAATCCTTATTTCTTATATGCATTACAATAGCTTTGGGATATATTCGTGCTTTTTTCATAAAGTCTATATGTTTAACTTTTAGACAAGTCAACTAACTATGTTAGTAATTTTTGTTATAGCATATCCCAACACATATTGCAGAAAATTGTTTGAGAGGAGATCAACAAGTAATTACTTTGGTAGACGACAAAACTGATATCCATTATCCTTGCCAAATATCCTATTATACTCGGCATGGAATGAGGGCGACATATATCGAAACCGGTTTTAATGAATTTATTATGGATGCAAAAGTCATGATTGGAGACCAGCTTTGTTTCACTATCTCAATTCCTCCTGATTTCATCGATGTGACCATCCTCAAGCGGGACTAACTACTTGAAAAAACAGGATGCTTTGTAATTTATGAATTCAAGTTTAAGCTATTTATTGTTGGGTAATTGTGTAATGTTTTATTAATGAAATTCTAAAATTGTAATATTTATGAAATTAATTAGTTTTTTGTTTAATTATAAGTAACAGTTTATAATGGTGTTGCATTTTATTGATATAGTATTTTATTCTATAATGGACAAATTAATAAGCAACTATACAATTTTATTGTAATATAGCTTAATGGGGCAAATAGTTAACTGGTCCAACCCAATTGAATAAAAAATTGCACAATAAAAAAAAAATCATTAACAAAAGGGAAAGAAGCAAAAGGTCACGTGTACTTCTTTTTTACCCCAAGTTTTATCATTCCTCCATATCCACCATTTGTTACCGATCGGAACTGTTTAGTGCAAGGAAGAAAAACAAATCTGAGGTACACATTCATTCTCCAACACCATCAAGCTTCACATGGCTTCCTCTTCTGCCAACAGGTATATCCTTGATTTGTTCTTCTACCTATTAATATGGTAGTTTCCTATTTGAAGTAAAATACAAAATTGGTCGGTCCCTCACATGTGTTGTTGTTGTTGTTGTTGTGTAATATATCAATTAGTTACTCTTATCCTTATATTATTTAGTTTGATTTATTTGATCAATTAAAGTAATAAAATTTGTCAGATCTACACATGCAATGTCGTTTTCAATGTCTCATGTGTGTTAAACAAATTGACCCTTTTCACTTATTTATATTGGGGTTTTATAGTTATTATCAAATTTGTTGGTTTTATTATACTAGGAATCAACTTCAACTTTCATCCATCATTCCACGTTGGTTCAAAACTACCATAAACCCTGATAAGGTATCATTAAAAATCAAAAACAAATTAATTGGTTTAACATTATTGTCATATTCACAATTTTTTTTTGATATTTTATTTATTTTATTTTTAAATTGTCTTCAATTAGGAGGAAATTAGTATTTGTCCCAAATTTGTGGAATGGTATTCAAAGAAGATTCGATATTATAGCTATGCATGGATTAAAAATTCAAACAAGAATATTATGGTTCGTTTTAAGTGGAACAAAGACAAACCATATATTAGTAATGGACAAATGGTTGCAAACAGACTCAATATTGAGGTCCCTACCACTGTTATCCTTTTCTATGAAGGAAACAATTATTTTAGCATGTTTGATAAGTTACCAACAATTCCTGAATGGCCTCCTGTTGCTCCTATCAAAAGGTATTCTTAATAGTTTATTTAAGTTGTATAAATATCATTTTATTTGAGTAATGCAATTTTATAGTAATGTAATATGTTTTTGTATAAACAAACAATTGAATTATTAAATATTATTTAGGTATGGTAATGGCTGGGCACATGCTCCTAAAAACCATTTCAAAGCTATAATTGACCCAAATCAGGTATTTTCAATTTAGAGATGTTATAATTCCTGTTGACATTTCATTGTTCTTAATTATTATTTATATATTAAGTTTGTGACTTGTGATTTATGTTAGGAAGGAATTGCCATGTGCGGACATTTTGTCAACAACTTCTCTAGGATGATGGATTTTTCAAAGTCTGGTTGGTTCATTGATGGCAACAAAGACAGAACCATGGTCAAATTTAAGTATGTTGACAGAATTTGGTATATCATAGATGGAAGGTTGGTTGCTAGGAAGTATGGTTACACTAAGCCCACTGCTGTTTATCTGTACTACCGACTCGAGAAAAATGAATTTCTCCTCTATGAGAAAATCTTTCACAAAATTATTCAGAATTCTAATCGCATCCGTAGAGAACAAGATGAAGCACCTATTACTTTGTCTTCAGATTCTGACAAGACTTCTGATGAAAATCAAAATGAAGAACATGTTTCGGATGATAGTGATGACGGTGAAGAGTTTGTTGATTCTGGTGAGAATGAAGATAGTGATGATTCAGATGATAATGGAGAGTCAGATGATAATGAGATTGATGATGGTGATGATGTTGATCCAGCAGACTTTAATGAATTTGAGGTCGTTGTCACTCATGCACTAGCTACAAGCAATCAAGTCTTTGTAAGTAGATTTGTAATGTTAATTTTTTTCCTCTTTTATACTTTCATGTTATTTACTTCATGTCATGTTACCTTCAAGTACAATGATCTTAATATACCCCTTAATTTTTATAAACTAATGACATCTTATTAACTTTAATTTTTTTGCTCTTTTATACTTTCATGTTATTTACTTCATGTCATGTTACCTTCAAGTACAGTGCTCTTTATATACCCCTTAATTTTTATAAACTAATGACATCTTATTAACTTTAATTTTTTTACTATTTTATACTTTCATTTCATGTTATTTACTTCATGTCATGTTACCTTCAAGTACAATGATCTTAATATACCCCATAATTTTTATAAACTAATGACATCTTATTAACTTTAATTTTTTTGCTATTTTTTACTTTCATGTTATTTACTTCATGTCATGTTACCTTCAAGTACAATGATCTTAATATACCGCATAATTTTTATAAACTAATGACATCTTATTAACTTTAATTTTTTTGCTATTTTATACTTTCATGTTAGTTACTTCATGTCATGTTACCTTCAAGTACAATGATATTAAGTTTATAAAAATTAATATGATATAATTTTTTATAGCATTTCCCAAATCGTACATCAAGATATGTTTTGGAGGATGGTCAGGAACAAATTTTTCTTAGAGACATGGACACTGGTAGGTTGTGGAATTGCACCATCAAAGTTGCTGATAGAAACCCCAATGAAAGGATGCTTACAGCAGGATGGTATGAATTCAAAAATTTGAAGAGATTGAGAGCTGGAGACAAGCTTATGTGTGAAGTACAGGATCCCCCGACCCATATGAATGTCAAAGTTGTTCGTTCTGGTGCAAGACGTCGTTGAATGAAGTTTATTATGATTTAAAAAGTTTATGGAAAACCTTTTGATGTTGTTTATGACTGATGTTTGTAGACTTTTTATGGTGTGTATTATGTTGCTCTAAGAAATTTAGTTTGTTGATGTTAAGGCATATTATGATGTGGATTGTTAAGACAACTCTAATATTATATGTACTGTGTTGTTTAATGGTATATGAATGACTCCATATCATGCTTATCATTCCCATTGCTATACCATCATCGTTCTATATATATATGTCAATGATATATGGATACATGGTATGCATACATATCAACTTTCTATATTTGACTCATTATTTAGCATGAAACAAAATTATACCTTGGTAATAAGCAAACAAAAGTTCCCTTTTTTTAGCTACTTTTTCGTTGACAAGGACAAAGTACCCTGCTGCTTTTACTCTTTATTTTATGATAGGATTTTACAAAGTTGTCTTTTGCATTTTTTTTACTATTAGGGAAAAGGTTTGATAGGGACAATTCCATGTCAAATTAACATATATTTTGAAGCATTGATCAAAGAGTTTCAAACAATAACAATGAGACAACTATTGATTTAATGCCATAGGCTCCTTTTTAATTTTTTAACATTGGTCATAGTTTTGTAGTTATTATCCAAAATATGATTAAATTAATTTTTAGTAGTTCATTTAGAATTATTGATAAAATATCAAAATACCAAATAATGTATTATTAACAGAAATCATTAACCGTATTTTTTTCGTAACATAACGGTAAACACCATTGTATTATAAAATCATTTTATTCATTCAACATAACCTCATATTTGACCTCTTTCCTAAACCCATTATTTTTTCATGTTAATATATATGTATAAACTTGAAAGAGACAACACTATAATCCATCTATAACTTTTGTTTGTACATGTAGATACCAACTAACAAACCTGTTTTTTTATGACACATCTAAGTTGACTATACTTTTCATTTTCTTGAGAAAACCAATATCTTATATTTTTATTTGTTCAATACTGTGCATTGATACTATCAAAACAGAATTTTCATTATCTTATTGTCATTGCAACTATGTTTTCCAACATAGAGAGAATGGAGGTAAAATATCCATTAACATAACTCATGTATAACATTGCATTTTGAATTGTATTAAGTGAAAACAATGGAGTTTTCACAAAGTAAGATTGCAAGATTCAATAGGAAGCAAAAGATTCGAAAAGCAAATCATAACACAAGCACCATGTCAAATACAGGTTTGTAACACCTCATGTTGTGCATTTTATTTTTGTCATTGCCTTTCATTTTAATCCTTTATACTGTCATTATATCTATATATCATTTTTGTTAACAGAAAACCAGATACCTAAGGAAGCATGTATGAACCAAAATCAAAACATGGATATTGATGTGTTCAAGAGGAAAGCAAATAGGGTTCCTTTGTCACCTTTAAGTCAAGGTATACATTTGTCAATCAACTATAAAATAGGAACATCTTATATTGTTAAATTAAATGTACTAATACAAATTTTTTTGTATTTAATATCAGATTCGTCATTGACATCAAACAAAATTGAAAATTTAAATATCAACATACCCTCTAAAAGACTCAAAAGGCCAGATGCATCATCTTTTTATCCTGCACCAACTTTAGTAAATGGTATGAATAATTTTGGTTGGTCTTCAAACATATTTATCTAAAATGTGAAGTTATCAAATTTCTTACATTTTTAAATAAATCAAACATGTTCCTTATATATGATATCTCTAACTAATGATGTTGTTACAGAAAATGTTATACCTATGGATAAGAATTTGAATCATAATGTAATTTCATTTGGTGAAGTTGATGTTAGGAGTGAAAATAGGATTTCATTCTCACCATTTACTGAAGGTATCAAACTTAACTTCAGACTTTTCAGTAGTTCTAAATTATGTTTTAAATCCAATAATATATTAATATTTATTGTTGTTATGACACAGGTAGTATATTGACTTCAAACAGTAATGAAGATACTAATGTCAGCATTCCTTCAAAAAGAATTAGAATTCCAAATCGAAAATACTTTTCTCCTCTACCTTTTGAAATTAATAGTTCAAATTATGGAACAACTCCTTCATCAAACTTAACTCAACCAAGTCAATATCATAAAGGTAAAAAATATCAAGACTATATCATGTAAAGTATATATTTATATATATTGTAATATTTAATACATGCTACTTAATTTATGTATAGGATCCAGCTCATCGCATTCTCAAGTACTTAATCAAAGGTTGAACACCAAAAACAAAAAAGAATCGAGAAAATTTCCGCTGCAGAATAAATATATTGGTGTTAGACGATTAGAGTTTGAAGATGATACTGATGGTAAGAAACGTAAATATTTATCAAATAAATCATTCATTTGGTATGTACATTATTTTAATGTCACATGTTGTATATCAGGTCATTCTATTGAGCTAAACAATCTTGATGATTTTAAATCTACATTGTATTCCTGCTCTGAAAAAGAAGGTATATATTTAGTGTCATCAAGTCAGGTCTTTCTATTGATATTTATATATATACATATATTACTAAAAACATATTTGTTTAACGCATCCTTTTTTATAACATGTAGGTTTTGTAAATTTTGGCCAGCCAGAATTTACATGTAAATTTTGTTTTGCTGAATTATGGTATGAGGAGAGAGCAGAGAAATCAAGTACTGGTCCGAATATTCAGTTTTCATTATGCTGTCAAAAAGGAAAAGTTGAACTTCCTCTTCTTAAAAAACCTCCAAAACTGCTCTTGGATTTGATTAGTGGACGTGATCCGCGAGCCAAAAATTTTAAAGATAATTACAGAGCTTACAATAGCATGTTTGCATTCACTTCTATGGGTGGTCAGACTTATACTAAAATCAACAATGGCCGTGGACCTCCACAATTTATTTTAAGTGGTATAAATTATCACCGAATAGGATCTTTGTTGCCTGAAGCCGGAACTACTCCCAAGTTCGCACAACTATACATAGTTGATACTCAACATGAAGTCGAAAATAGAGCTTCAGTTTTCAGGTGACATACCAATATTTATTCTGTGATTACATTTTATATTTATTCATGATTTTAGCGTAAGTAGACAATATCTGATCACTTTATAAATAAATGTAGGTCTGAGGTTAGCAATAAAAAAGATGTCATTGATATCACTTTAGTGAAAGACCTCAAAGATATGATAGATAATTTTAATCCACTTGCGAAGGGTTTTAGGAAGGTCAGAGATGCTTTTGAATCCGGTCAACGCACGAATTTAACTTTGCGATTATATCGAAAACGTTATAAGGATTCAAGAATGCACAATATTCCTACTGTTGATGAGGTGGCTGGTCTCATTGTTGGTGATTTTGACGATTCCGATGTTGGAAGAGATATTATTGTTAATGACAAGAGATTTGGTTTGACAAGGATTCATGAAACTCATGTTTTGTTCATGCCGCTGCAGTACCCATTGATATTTCCTTGGGGGGAAAATGGTTGGGAACCGGACATTCCACATAGAAAGATTAAGGAACCTAATCCTGGCGAAAAGGAAGAAAGAGTTACTATTAGAGAATTTATGGCCTTTCGATTTCAAGAAAGAAACAAAGAATTTGGCAATGTTGTGAACTCAAGAAGGTTGTTTCAACAATTTGTTGTTGATTGTTACACCATGATTGAAGCTCAACGACTTTCATTCGTGAGAGATAATCAAGACAAAATACGGTCTGATGTTCTAAGCGGTCTGCAAGAAGCGGTTGATAGGGGAGATGTAGATGCTTCTTGTGTTGGCAAACGTATTATCTTGCCCGATTCATTCACCGGAGGTCCAAGATATATGTTTAACAACTGCCAAGATGCAATGGGCATCTGCAAACGGTTTGGTTACCCGGATCTTTTTATAACTGTCACATGTAATTCAAACTGGCCAGAAATACATGATTTTGTTCAATCCAAACACCTTCAAGCATCCGACCGACCAGACATAGTGTGTAGAGTCTTTAAAATGAAGTTGGATCAAATGATGTCAGATTTCAAATCAGCACAAATATTTGGCAAGGTTATAGCAGGCAAGTTTTATATTCATCTTATCATTTTGAATATTATTTTATTTTATTGCATTCTGTTTTTTTTTTCTTATCCATCATTAGTCATAAGTACTTATAATATTTTACACTCAAATCTCATAACAGGGATGTACACTGTGGAGTTCCAAAAAAGAGGGCTTCCTCATGCACATATTTTATTATGGTTAGAAGATGGACATAAGATAAACACTGGTCGTGATATCGACAAGATCATATCTGCTGAATTGCCTCATCCAAAACTATACCCTAAACTTCATAGTGTTGTAGCTTCTTATATGATGCATGGTCCATGTGGAGCTGCAAATGATAGTTCTCCTTGCATGGATGGTACGCACTGTACAAAGTTCTTTCCAAAGAAATACAAAACCACCACAACCATTGATGATGAAGGATATCCTCAATATAAAAGGCGTAATACAGGAGTAACAGTGGAAAAGATGAAAGTCAAGTTGGACAACGGCAGTGTTGTTCCTTATAATCCCTTTCTATTGATGAGGTATCAAGGTCATATAAATGTTGAGTATTGCAATAAGTCAAATGCCATCAAGTACTTATTTAAATATGTCAATAAAGGACCCGACCGTTCTAATGTTAAGATCTCAAATGCCAAAGATGGATCAAATGACAACGAAGTAGTTGATGAAATCAAACGATTTTATGACCGTCGTTACTTATCTCCCTCTGAAGCTGTTTGGAGAACATTTATGTTTGACATTCATCAAAAATTTCCAGCTGTTATTAGGTTGTCTATTCATTTGGAAGGTCAGCAAACAGTCAGATTTAAAGATAATAGTTCACTCCATAATGTTCTTCGTTACAAGGAAATGATTGACACAATGTTTCTTGCTTGGTTTAATGCAAATTTGCAATATGAAGAAGGTCGCAGTTTGTTATATTCAGAATTTCCCACTAGGTTTGTGTTCCATCAAGATGATCATTGTTGGAAGCCAAGAAAGAGGGGTTTCAGCATTGGAAGACTTACCTATGTTCCTGTTGGAGCTGGAGAATTATACTATCTGAGGGTTTTGTTGACTAAACAAAGGGGTTGCACAAGCTATGAGGATATCAAGACAGTGAAGGGTATCGTATACAACACTTTCCAAGAAGCATGCAGTGAGCTGGGCCTTTTAAAAGATGACCAAGAGTTCAAAGATGCACTAACAGAGTCTTATAGAACAGCATCAGGTTATCAGATGAGGTGTATCTTTGTAAGAATGTTGAATATGAACACAATGAGCAATCCATATGATGTTTGGAAATCTTCTTGGAAGTTATTAGCTGATGGTATTCTTTACAATAGAAGAAGAGCACTGAAACTTCCAGGTATCAAAATTTACTACCACTATATTCAATTTATATATTTTCAACATGATATTGTTTTACTAAATTAGGTAATATTTTTGTCAACGTCTTCTTTAATGTAGAATTACAAATATCTGATGATGAGTTAGAAAATCTTTGCCTCATTGAGATTGATAAATTATTGATGATGAATGGAAGATCATTAAGTGACTACAAGACCATGCCTACTCCGGTAGTTGAAGATGGCACTACTTTTGAAAACAAACTAATAGCTGATGAATTGAATTATGATAGAGTTGAATTAGGTATTTTGCATGCAAGTTTACTAAAGCAGTTAACTGAAGAGCAGCATGATGTTTATACACAAATAATGACATCTGTGTTATCTAAGGATGGCCAGTTTTACTTTTTGTATGGATATGGTGGTACTGGGAAGACATTTCTGTGGAAAACACTTTCAGCGGCTCTAAGAGAACAAGGCAAAATTGTTGTCAATGTTGCTTCAAGCGGAATTGCTGCTCTTTTACTTCCAAATGGCAAAACAGCCCATTCTACATTTTGCATCCCATTGGAAATTAATGAAAAGTCCACTCTCAATATTAAACAAGATCATATGAGAGCTAATTTCTTGAGAGCAGCAAGTCTATTCATATGGGATGAGGCTCCCATGATGAATAGATATTGCTTTGAAGCATTTGATCGTTCCATGAGGGATATAATGGGCAAAGTTGACAAATCAAATAGAGATAAGCCATTCGGTGGAAAAGTTGTTGTTTTGGGTGGAGATTTTAGGCAAATTTTGCCCGTTATTAGAAAAGGATCAAGAGGTGATATTATGAAGGCAACAATAAGTTCTTCCAGATTATGGAAACATTGCAAAGTGTTGAAGTTGACAAAGAATATGAGGCTGAAAAGTGATTCAACCGACAAGGCACAACATGAACTCAAAGAATTTGCTGATTGGATATTGAAAATTGGAGATGGCAAAATGGATCAAGATGAAAATGGAGAGGCAGAAATTAACATTCCGGATGAATTGTGTCTTCAGGATGTTGACAACCCATTGATGTCTTTGGTTGATTTTGTTTATCCAAATATTGTTGCCAATATTCAAAAAAATAATATGTTTCAAGATGAGGCAATTCTTGCTCCGACCTTAGAAGTTGTTCAACAAGTTAATGATTTTGTGCTTGATATTATACCTGGTGATTCTAAGGATTATTTGAGTTGTGACACACCATGCAAATCTGATGAAGAGCATGAAATTCAAAGCGATTGGTTTACGTCTGAATTTTTAAATGATATCAAATGTTCTGGGATACCGAATCATCGGTTAACACTTAAAGTAGGTGTTCCTGTTATGCTTCTGCGGAATATTGATCAAGCAGCCGGACTTTGCAATGGTACTAGGTTACAAATAAAGGATTTAGGCAAGAACATTTTAATTGCTTCAGTCATTTCTGGAAAAAATGTCGGTGAGACGGTATATATTCCAAGAATGGATTTAGTTCCTTCAGATTCTGGCCTCCCTTTCAAGTTTTGTAGACGTCAATTTCCAATTTCGTTGTGCTTTGCAATGACCATCAATAAAAGCCAAGGTCAATCGTTGTCGAAGGTTGGACTTTTTTTACCAAGACCGGTGTTTACACATGGACAATTTTATGTAGCGGTTTCAAGAGTCACAAACAAAAAAGGTTTGAAGATGCTAATCTTAGATGAAGATGGGAAGACTTGCACTACTACAATGAATGTGGTTTTTCCTGAAGTTTTTGATTATTTGTAGGACTAATGACCAAACTAATCAACAAATGGTACGTCATTTTTTAAAATATCAGCCTATTATTTTTTTTAAAGTAATGAATAATCTTCATGATTATTATTGACATTGTACAGCACAACTATTTCATTGTTTATATTTTTGCAGGTTTATATACTATTAAACCAATTGTTTTGTGCTTGCATGAAGGACAAGTTTTGATGGATTAAAATTAACTTCATTGGAGTTTATCCACTGTTTTGTTATAGATATTTTGTTGTACAAACTATTGCCACTTATAACTTGGTTCAACTTTTGCTTGAGTATTTTGGATGGATGTAATGACAAATTATGAACCTTTTGGTGATATGCGGATAATTTTTAATTGATTGTTGTGTATTTTTTTTGTTTGCACTTTTGCCTTTACTATTCAACATGGACCAATCCAATTTGGCCCACACAGATTTTATGACCCAAGTCCATATTTCATACCCACTTATTCAATATATGTTAGCATTGTGCAAAGGATTTTGCAGATCTAGGGTTGCCAAAACAGAGCATACTAGCTGCTCATTTCCTTTCCTTTGTGATACAAAATCCTGTAGCAAACTGATCCCTATCAACTACGGTATGTTCTTTAATTTTCTTCAATATCACTGACATAATAACATTATTTAGATGCCCACATATTTTGTAAACATAATTTATAAAATACTGGATTACTATTATCTCTTAATCTATATCATAGGCACGTTCTATATATTCATGGATTTTTAATTGCTCAGCCAAATCGTTTCTACAAACCACCCATTAGCAGTCTACTGTATACACGGTTGAAGTTGCTACATAAGTTTGCTTCATAAAACCTCCGATCATTAAACACATGCTTGAAACTAATTATTGTTATATTATTAAATGTTTACAGTAACTATTATAACCATTATTATATGTATCAATTATATATATCTTTATATAATCACCGTTCAATTATTTCCTTAGATGAATTTCAATGTTGATGAAGATAATCAACCACAAATGTTTTGGGAATTGCAAATTTTGGATCGTCATTTAGCAAACAATTCGGTTTTGGTATTTTTCACATAATTTTATAAATTTAATTTCCATACGTTTTTATCAAACATGTAATATATTTGTCAATTCTTCATGATGCAGTTTTCCCCCATATAATAACAAGTAATTTTTTACAACATGGTCAAAACCAAATTAACTTGGTTCTACACAACACCAACATTGCAGTCAATTGCAACATCAAAACAAACCCAAGGAATGGAGTTGAAAAGTTTATAACAATGGGATGGTTTCAATTTCTTATGAATGCTAACATAGAAGCTGGCTCCAGAGTTAGGTTGACTCTTTCGGATCCGCCTGAAAATTTGATTATTGCTGTAATAGATCCATAGCGATGAATCTATGGTTGTAATGTGCTTTCATGTAACCTATATTGTACTTCAAACTTTGATGTTTTTTTATTTGTTGTTTCTAATTTATATCAGAAGTCATTGTATTACTTTAATATTGGTTATCATATTAATTGTCTAATTTTATGACATATTCCCATTCAATTAATTTTGTTCATATTGTTATTTATAATTATATTTTTTAAAATTAATAATGTTCACCCAATATTACTATATATTATGACCATACGCAAAATGTTCCCCGTGCGTTGCACGGGTGTGAATACTAGTATGAGACACACACAATAAAGGGGATCAATAAGCTTATAAAAAAAATACCAATAATAATAAAGGGGTCAATAAGAGAATGAATATGATGAATATTAATTTAAAGACGTGCTCATTACTTATACTAGATGGTAGGGACTCCAATATAAATTTCCTCTAGAAAAGTTACTCAAGGCACTTTCATGGCTGGTGAAAAGAGAAGCTACTTCATTCCTCCAAGTCTTGGAAAAGTAGTACATGTCAATTTCCAAGTAAAATACTAGGTCAATTGTAACTCAATCAAGTCAACGCAAGTTCCACTCGCAATATACTCCATCTGGTTCTTTTTTTATAAGAGATAATTCACCTTTAAATTCATTGATGTTTTTGGTCACTATTATAGGTCAGATACATAATTTATTCAATGAATTTTGAAAGGTTAATTGTCTTTTATAAAAAAAAACATAGGGAGTATAAGTTAATAAAAACAATTAAAAAAAGTTTAGACAAAAAATGTTTAAATTGATGATGGTCAATATTTACAAGCTTAGGGGGATATCATGTGACATATACCATAGACATAGGACATGCAAAGTGTATTTCATGATAACAAATTTTAATATTTGCAGGGAGCGGGAAATCATGTGACATAGGCATAGGACATGCAAAGTCTCATTTGTCATAAATTTTAGGTACCAAACCTTATGGTAGCAGTTAAGCAGTATATCCGAGTTCTAAGGAAAATGGATGTGCTGCAGGCACAAAGTTCATGTCGATATGCATCTCAAACGTCGAATGAAGATTGGACAACTCGTATTCTAAATTTGATTTAGCCAAGACAATATGAGCCGTCCAATCTTATTCACTCTAACAGCCGAGAATTGTGAACTACAAACAGTTGCACCAGTGTTTCCAACAACTGCATCACTTGATATCTGATACGAGATTCTAACAAATAAAATGGCAAAATACGCATGACAGAATGAGTTAATATAACGAAAAAAGGAATCACAATTCAAAACTAATCTAAATGAAGTCGAAAAGCAATTGAATTAGAAGTTAAATCAGTAAGCAACCAAAGTGGTTGTTATGTGTATAACTATCCGATAAAATCCAAATTCCCACAAGAAGAGCTCGGGATACGACAAGCAACTATTAGGGTTTATGCAAACCTAGAGATAAGGTACAAAAGCTTGCCCAAAAGTCATTAACAAAACTAGTTTTCCCTCATTCTCCTAACTTGAGAATCTCACATGTCTCTCCACAATCCATAAGGATTGAAAATTGGATAAACAGGTTCCTGTCAAATTTCAAAATCTTATCAGGCTTATCTATCTGAGTATCCCTCTAAAGAATGACTCTAAGAATCATTCAACAAAGTTTAATTTGTACCAAAATTAAAGGAAACACCTTCATTCAGAGTCAGCCACTTTCTCTTCTGCAGTTACCAGGTAACAAGTACTTGTATCTATCTGCGTTATTTAACAAATATGCAGGAAGATGCACTGCGGAATAAGAATGAGGAATAGGTCCCAGTTTTCCGATGATCTCCTTAAATGTATACTCTTCAGGAAGCATGTCGAATAAGTCAGCCCCTTTGCATATCACATTCTGAATCCGGTCAGGATTTAAGTAATGAGGAAACCGCACACGGTCGTAGTGGCTGTAAGCTTTCATCTTAAATATAAATTGACTGATATGGCGGAAACAGAAGCTACAATGCCAGCCAGCATCCGATAACAGTAGATCAGATTGTCTATAGTGTGCATACCTTGTCTTGCCAGCTTGGTATCTATGGATTGACGCTCTCCAACTTTTGTTGTCGAGAAAAAACTCGAATGAGTATAAGTAATTCCTCAGTTGAAGGTGAAGTATCGGAGGGATATCGTCGCACCACCTCAAGAGATTAATTGTGTGTGCACTAGGAATCTCATCAACATCAGACATTATCAAAAGATCGTCATCTTCAATGCCTGCTATCCTTAGAAGCTGATCTAAGGCAACTCTTTGATACGCCTCCTCGACAAATGGATTTTCCTTTTTCCTGAATCTTCCACCAATTACCCCGTATGTCAGCCGCGGCTCAATAAACTTGAACTTGTCCCGATTGCTTGCGAAAATCAACGGTTTGACAAATCCTGTAAACGTTGAGTTTGATTCAAGAAGTACATACTCAGAAACATAAGGATACATTTCTTTCCACCGGATAGTAAGCATGTCCACTTCATTACTAAACAAAACAGCATCAAAGACTCTTCTAGGCGATTCACGAATTCCCCACCCATGAAGTTTGCAGAGAGACTCCATCGACACATTCTCATGATAATAGTGAGGGATTTCATGAAATGGCTTCGGCGGAGATTCCCACAACGGTCTCAGAAAGTATGATATTTTCTGACCGTGCAAATAAATAACAAAGACGCCTACCGGAATGATCACAAACATAAATATATATGTCTTGAAGTCCAATCCTCGAAAAATACACCTCAGTCTCGACATACTCAGTGCTGCAGGTGTTCCCTGCCGTCATAGAAAACAAAAAATCCCTAAGCCCATAATTACAACTTAATCATCAAAATTTCTTTAAGCTAAATCCTTGATTGCTCAAAATTACATCAAATTAATCACATATACCAACTTCATCTACATGTCAATCAGAACATACAAATATTAACTTGAAAAATGGTTCATTAAACAACATATTCTCATATTTTTTCTCATAATCTTCAAATGCAAACAACCATCATTTTAAAAGGAAAAACAAAGGGTAAAAACCCAGAATTTTCAAATTGAAAACCCTAATTCCAATGCCACATAAAAACCTACATTTCTAACCTTGAAAAACCATAATGGTCTATTAATCAAAGGATAAACCCATAAACAATTTGTACATTCAAAACAACAATTAGCAAAATAATCAAACATCAATACCCATAAACAAAGGGGAAAAATAGGGAAGAAGTTTATATCATCAATTACATGCAAAATTCAATTAAAATTTGAAGAAAAACAAAAACCCAAGAAATATTTGAATTGGGTTCTGAAAAAAGGATAAATTTTTCACAGAAAAAAAAAAAAAAAACTCAACTTCCCAGTTTTGCATTGACAACAAAACCCAACCACAGAAACTCACAAAAACCATAACCAATTTTTTCAAAAAAAAATCATTTTTTTAGTAGAGTAGCAAAAGAAATTAATAATAATAATAATAATAATCAAGGAAAAAAAAAATTACCTGTCCACAAACATCATCACAGATATCATCAGTTTTCTTATAATTTCCCTCAGACATGGTGAAGAACAACCCACGAAAACAAAAACAAAAGTTTATGTTTTTTTTTTTTGTGTGTGTGCGGATTGGAATATATAAAAAAAGATGAAAAATGAAAAAAAGGAAAGAAAAGTGGAGAATTTAGTTTGTGTGTAGTGTAATACGAGTATGGAAATTGAAAAAAAAAAAAAAACCCTTTTAATTTAAATAAAAAGGTGGCAAAAAATGAAAAAGAAAAATGAAAAAAATGTAAAGAGGCAAAAACCCAGTAATGATGTTTTTGTTTTGAGGCTATGTTTTGTTTCTCTCTCTTAATTGAATGAATAGAAGAGAGGGTAATTGGGAATTTGGAAAATGGGTAATTGGAATTTGTAACGCCAATTATAGCCGTTTGGTGTGCGTTTTGTTGCACTTTATAAGTAGATAGATAGGCTCACTTCTCTCTCTATAGTATTGGCAGGGACGGATCCAAAAATTTTAATAAGTGGGGTTAAAATTATATTTAAAAAAAAAAATATGTTGTTATTTATATCAATGTAATAATTATAATATTTTTTTATACCAAATTACATCTTTTAGTTTCTTAATCAATACTCTTAAGACACTAATTAGTGACTTTATTAATTTTATAATTAGTTATAGTAAACGAATTGACTATATAGAGACAATAATGTTTTATAAATTGTGTCATATTACCTAAATATATAAATTTTGACTAAAAAATAATAGGCAAGTGGGGTCAGCTGACCCCACTGCCCCACCCTCAATCCGTCCCTGTGTATTGGATCAGTGTTAAGTGACGATACAATCGAACTAACACAGGGATTACTATTAAAATTCGACTGTGAAATAAGTAAAATTTAATTAAAATTTTAATTTTATCAAAATTTAAATTTGGTACTTTCAAATAATTCTTTCTCTCGACCCATGTCAAGTAATGATCTTTATAATTTTTAACAGATTGTATACATTATACTAATATATATTGATATATATATAAATTAAATTTATTTCTTTTTTATTAAAAAATATATTCATTCATTCAAATTGAAAAATACATATTGTTTATTATTATAAATTCAAAATTGTTAAAAACTGGAGAAAAAAAAAAAGTTAATCTACAAACAATCTTACGACACATAGATTAATAGCATTCCATGAAACAAATATGAATTTGGTACTCCCAAATGATTCTTTCTCTTATACTAATATTAATTTCGTATAAATTACATTTATGCATTGAGAGTATCGAATAATAGAGATTAATGAAGAAACATATAAAATGATTTTTTTATTGTAAAATAAATTTTTATTGGTTATTGAGTATGAATAAAAGAATATAGAGTAAATTCAATGCATTTTGCATTGAATTTTATGAAAAATAAATAAATGTAAATTTAATAATAATAAAAGTTAAATTGGGACGGAGATAATATTTAATTGGAAAAATAAAATAAAAAGAGATAGAGTAATTGTTAATTTGGTTCAGTGTTATGAATATAATAGTAAAAGAAATAAAATGACATTAATAAAAAAATTTGGTGAATGACATTATAAGAGTTAGTTTAAAAAAAAATTTGTCCCTTTTTATAAGACCTTTCAAATTTACCCTTATTTACTTTTCATAATTTTTTTAATAGCATTAAATTCTCTTTTGTTTAATACAAAAGCACTACAATTAATTGTAAGGGTAAACATGTAAAATTAATATAATTTGTCAATCAATTTAATACTAAAACTCACTTTCTTAATACCCGTGTTTTATCAAACTAGCTCTTATAAATAGGGATGGAGTGAGTATATATCTAAAAATTCATTTTAGGATTATAAGATTTTATCATTAAAATATAATCTCAACCTCAATTTTTTTTTCTTTTGTCATGGAAAAATAGTTATAAAAAAAAATAAAAAACTTAGTGGGATTACTACTTTGTAATTTGAACATTGATATCAAATTCATCAAGCGACAACGAATATGGCGGCTCACACCTTAGAGAGGGCAGCAATTTCTTGGTCTATTGCACTTTGTTTACCAAATAGATATATATGGTTGTCTAGAGAATAACATTTTCAACAAATGTTCGTATGTTAGAGTAGAATATTAACTTTAACTTTATTTGATATCATCTGTAATGTTTAGAGGATAATGATCGTAGCCTATTACTATCTTTTCTTCGAGTCTTTAGTTATTTGTTTTTTAGAGTATATTGATCTTTTGACAAACTGTAAAAAACGCTCTCTTCTCTTTCTTGTGAAACAAAACCAGATTTACGTATTTTGATACCCAAATCCAAACCCACTCCTTCAAGATGTAGCCTTTAGGTGTTCACAGTGGTGCTCCTGGACCTCACGTCCACACCATTGTCAAAACCCTGTTGGGGTAGCCGTCCGCCGCCGCTCCTTCACCTTGTTCGTTTCAGCACCTCTGTGTCGTGTTGTTTCTTTACTGTTCGTGATGCTCTTCTTCCTGGTGTTCTGTTTGTTTGGTGCTCGGTGCCGGAGTTTCGTGGTGGCAGTTTGGTGTTTTGTCCGAGTCCGGTCGTCCTCCACCGCGTCGGTGGGTTTGGCTGTTTTTGGTTTCATGCACCACCACCTCCTCCCTTTCGGTGGTGGTCGGTTTTAGTTCTTTGTTATCGTTTTTGTTGTTTTTTTTAATGTTATGTTTGTTGTTACTTGTTTATGTGTCGTGTGTTCTCAAAGATCAGTGGTTGCATTTGGTTTCGTAAAACCCGAAAGGGTCTGATTATATTAGTCCGTAAAGGCTATTGATTTTTCTAACGTGTTGGACTCATCCCTCGATCTAGGTTCAATTATGTCTGCTCGTGTTGGACTCATCCCTCGATCTGGGTCTGATTTCGTGTGTTCTTGGTTTCGGTTGTGTTGGTGCTCCTGTGCTCTTTGTTTCTCTGATTGCTCTAGGTCTATTGAGATCTGAAAGTCTCAGGAGTCAGGTTTGCCTCCACATATTTGCTCGAAAGAGCTTTTATGCCCGTTCGCTATCTTTTAACCCTTGTTGACATCTGCCGATGCACGCATTCTTCATTTTTTTTTAACTTGGTTTCGCGCCCGTGCGCGGGTTCGCTGGGTTGCGCTCTGATGAGTGTTTGTATTGTTATATTTGATTAGGGTTGTTCTACCTGATTTGTTTAATCACATTGTATTCCCTTTTGAGTTATAGTTGGGTCAGGTTTAATATCACCCAGTCTCTGTATGTTGTATGTTTTATTTTTATTTAATATATTAGTTCCTTTGTCTAAAAAAAAGTCTTTAGTTATTCTTCATATAATAAACAATTATTAACTTTGACTTCTTATGACTATTTGTTTGTTGAAATACTTAGAGAATACATTAATCCTTTTTCTTCTCTTGTAATATTTTTCATACTCACACTTAAATACATAGTTATTTTTATTTAACTTATTTTGATGTAACGAGATATTTCCTTTTTGGACATATCTTATGCTATATCTTGTTTGGAGATTGTTTTGCACTCATTTGGATGTTGGAGGACATGGTCTAATCTCTAATGTCTCCTATGTTGATTCTCTCATCATGCATTTTGCTTGGAACTTTTCCTCCGTTTACAATTTGCATTGATGTCAATTTGCATTGGATGTTGGAGTATGAAAAAAGACAAAGCTTTGTGATGATGAACTTAGCACCATAGTAATCATAACTAAGAAAGACATCACATCCCATGTTTGCTTTCTTATGTATTTCATTCAATCCTTTTTATAAAAGACAGTTAAATTTTTAGATTCATTTCATATTTAATATATCTAAATTATAATATGAATTAAATACATCAATTATATATAAATTTTAAAAATAATTTATCTCTTATAAAAAGGATTGGAGGGAATAGTACTTTAAAAAAAATTCTAATTACATCGCACACCACACATTCTTCTTTACCCTTGGGCCCCCTAATAGAAAGACTACAATTAAGCCAACATAATTGGATCTATCTTAAGGGTTAATTAAGACTCTTACAATTAATTGGATCTATCCTAAGGGTTAATTAAGATTCTCGCAATATAACGAATTAATATACGTACTATAAATAAGCAAGATATTCACATTTATAAATGCATGTATAAATACACTATCTGAGCATAGAAATTAATCTTTTATTTTAATAATCTCAAAATTAATGGGTATGCTAACATTTTAAAAATCTAAAAGTTGAAACAAATTCTCTTAAAATTAGTACAATTAATTTATAAAAAAATTTAAATATGGATTAAATACACAAATTATAATTAAAAAAAATTAAAAATTATTAACATGTGCCCAAATTTTCCCAAACTAAAAACATATTAACCACAAGAAATCATTCTTACGAAAACTTCTCTCTCCCAAAACCTCTCTTCCCCTTCAAACACTCAAACAAGCTCTTAGAGCTAGCATGCCTTGAATCTCCTGTAAACTTTTGAAAACACATTACCTCTAAATTTACTTTATAATCCTTTTTTTTATTGTAACAAAATAGCCATTCAAAGGGCTTTATTGATTTTTTTGCCAAAATTAAATTCTTAGTACATTATTCTTGCCACTTGCAAAGAAAGATTAAAAATTATAAAAACAATTAACACAAATTGTACACGAGACAAATATTATCATCGGTCAATTTTATATAACAACATATATTTTTATATTGATTTCTTATAAATTATGCCGAGACAAATACTTGATACAGGTCAATTATTTTAAAAATTGATTCTCACGAGTCAATAGGTTAAAATAGAAATATGTATATTATTAATATTTTGTCTTTTAAATATCGTCTACATTAAAATTTGAGACAAATTATAATACACTATAATTATAATTTATCGTATAACTAACATGTGAATTTCTTTTCTCTTTTTTTTTACCTCTTAATAATTTATCATTCAAATCAATGATTATAAATTGAACAATGTTTGTTAATGGTGCATAAAGATGGTAGTGGGTCTCTTCAATGTGTTATACATAAAGATGTTTTTCGCGAATCAATTAGTTATAACAAAAAATATATATTTTATTATTAGTACTGTACGTGTCTCTTTAATACCTTCAAGATACAAATTTGAAGAAAAATATATTATTTTATTTATGATTTTAACTATAAGTAATATAGGGGACATATGTTTGTCATTCATCAATTAATTAAAACTTATTAAAAGAGAGTATGTATTTCATTAGCAGTGTATCTCTTGAATGTGTTCTACACAGAGTTTTGAAGAAAATTATAATACATTAATTAATTCCCCTAAAAAAAATTAAATTTTGGTTTTCATCTGCATAAAAATATCAAAGTATACGAGAAATATTTGTCATTGATTAACATATATATGAAACATATATTAGTAACTAATACATTCTGTCAAAAAAAAATAGTGACTAATACATAAATGTTTCGTTTTTTTTTTCTTTGTTTCTATTGCAAGTCGTCGTCGTCTTCTTCTTCTTCATACTTTTTTCTTACTCTCTCCGTCCCTTTTTATAACAGCTAATTTGATAAAAAGTTTGTCCCTTTTTATAAGACACTTTTATAATTATCAACGACATTAATTATTATTTTTTCAAATTTACCCTTATTTACTTTGCATAGTTTTTTTAATAGCATTAAATTCTCTTTTGTTTGATACAAAATACTATAATTAATTGTAAGGGTAAACATGTAAAATTAATATAATTTATCAATCAATTTAATACTAAAACTCACTTTCTTAATATCCGTATTTTATCAAACTAACTCTTATAAAAAGAGACGGAGGGAGTATCATTTAATGTACTTTACCCTCTTTTTTAAAGTGTGTGCTTTATTTTATTTTTATTTTGCTTACATTACATACTCTACAAGATTAGAGGGGGTACAAAATAAAATCCGTAACACATATTTGTTATTGAAATATAAAAAAAAATAAGGATTTAATTTGTATGCATCGACAGTGTAAAATAATTTTACACTGTCAACCAATGACAACCATGTATTCCGCCACATCACCCCACTTTACCCCACTTTCTTCATATGATATGGAAGATCGGTGATTTCTTATTGGATGACCGTGTAAAATTATTTTACACCGTCGGTGCATATCAATTAAACTCAAAAAATAATGAGAGAAATATTTGTCATTTATTAATTTTAAAGAAAAATGTAAGACAAACTTAGTTATCCTATTATTTTGACACATATGTATTCAAAATCAAACATAATCATTTCATTCAATTGCGTTGAAAGTGCCAAATTGTTCCATGAAAAACATGCCAACAACTATTTTTATTGTTTAATTTCAATAAACCTTACTATTTTCTTTAATTAATTAAATATATTATCCATTCAATAATACTAACACTTAATATGACAACAATATCTATAACAAACATGTGGGATAGCACAAATATTTGCCTAGTTAATAATATGATTACCTTCTCTCAATGTAACCTATGGAAAATAAAAAAAGATAAAAAGGACTACAATTATCTACAAATCAATTGGGTATTATTTTCATAAAATTGCAATAAGTTTGATAAAAAAAATATTGTAAAGAGTCAACGATTTGGATAGGTTTGTTTATCAAATATTGTACAAATGAAAATTAATGAAGTATATTTTTTTTTTTAAAGAATAAAGATGCATGGTTAATTTGTGAAGAAGACCACAAAAATATACTTAGTTTTTGTAGCTGGCCGGACCTTCAATATTCATTGGTTACTCCTCGATCGTACACCCACCATTTTTGGATTGGCTTATTTGTCTATTGTACTTTCAGTAAAACAACTTTGAAGAAATGCAAGAAAAATACAAAAAATTAAATAACATCAAGATAAGACTTTTGTGTGTTTGATGTCTTTATATGAGATGACAGTAAATCAAGACATGTGTGTTCTATGTAATGACTTTTCTTAATCCATCATTTGGAACAAAGTGTTAAATTTCAAGTTATGGCCTCCAAATAAAGCCGGTATATACAATGTTCTTGTAAGATGAATAAAAAAATGTCATGACTACGTAAATTCTAAGATTGTTTTATTTATTTTTTTTTACAGAAAAAAAGCTTTAATTAATCAGAGCAATTACAAAGGGAATCATGTTTTTTGATTATTTCCTGAATACAAAAGGGGGTTTCATAAAGCTAGGTTTTGTTTTGTTCGTTACAGGCCCAATTTGCAAGGGCATGAGCCGCTTGATTTCCGGTTCTCTTAACCCAACAAATGCTATGCTTAGGGTTTAATCTCCTCACCACATCTTCGCGCGATTCATCCCCAGTAGTTTCGAGGATAGCTCTTACTATTCATTGTATCAACGATTGAGCTATAGAGTCCATTTCAATGACGATAGAGATATCTGGCCAAGAGGAGGTAAAGTCTAAAATCGCATTCAATCCTAAAGCTTCACCGTCTAATATGCTCTCTAATCCACTAACCACTCTTGTTGCAGCTTCAATGCACTTTCCGTCCTTCGATCGCAAAAGCATCCCTAGTCCCCAACGGCAATCACCACAGGGGTGAGCATCCACGTTGGCTTTTAAAGTGCCTTTTGATGGAGGTTTCCAGTAATTGTTGTGGCCGCAAGGTCGAGTAGCTACAAGCTTCGAGGCATTGTGAATGGGTTTGTTCAGCGTGTTCCTTGGCATTTATCTAAGCTTGTTGGATCACTTGGTTAACAGGTACCTTATTCTCTTGAAAAACTAATAGATTTCTGGCATGCCATATACGGTAGGTGATAGTAATAATGAGCTCCATAGTTTCAGTATCAACACTCTGTAGGGTTTTGGTTAGCCAGTCAGCGAACGGGGTTGTAGGGTTGGTGTTTGTGAAGTTTATAGTCAGAGATGACCCAAACCATATAGCTTTTGCCCAATCACGGTCTCTAAGAGCGTGTTCAGTAGTTTCGATGTGACAATTATATATTTAGTTCTTTAATAAGTGTCCATAAAAATAAGATTAAAGTTTGAATGTATTGCATTGTCATTTTGACAATAAATATAAGATTCGGTAAAATTTTCAAAAAATATAATCAATTAATCACGTTTCTTTATGCATTTTTTTTATCATTTTACATTTTTCCATCTTTATTTTATTTAGACATTCTTAATTAGTAACAGCTCAACACACCAAAAACATCATACTTAACACTCTTTAAAGTGGTTAAAAAATCCACATAGACAAACAAAGTTTCTTCAACCTATAATTAATATGACATTGTTCGACGTCGGCCATTGTTGGAGACTTAAGTCAAACAAGAAAATAAAAGATCCTACATAGCTGGTACTAGTATGTTTGTTACACCTGGAATCCTTCCAATGTTTTTGGCTTTCTTCTATTTATATTATATCACATATCATATATTAAGTATGTGACATTTGATGATACAAGAAATCAACAAGAAAGAATAAAACATATTTTATTTAAATAGCATGGGGACGGGTGAATCTAGGTTGATTGATGGGGACATGCATGACCCAATAGAATATTTAATATGTTAAAAATGAATAATATTCCCTAGTTTATTAATTATTTATGTACTTATATTTTGGCTTCAAATAAGTTTTCGAGTTTAAAAATAATATTAGTAATCTATTGAGGTTCTTCGCATAGTTGAAAAGAGCATAGTAGCATATGATAAGAAAGAGACATGTCTTCCATTAAAAAAGAAAGAAAAAGAAGACAACATTTCTAGTTCTTTTTTCCTTCATAAAATGAGATACTATAGTGCCTTTGAAAGTAACAGCTACACCAACTAGGAAAGTACAATGCTTATAAATTCAAAATAAAATAAAAGCAGAAAATTGCAAGTTTAATTTAATTCATGAAGAAGACAAATTAATTAAGAAATACTTGGCACTACTCCAAACATAAACCATTTGAGCACATAGTTGTACATTTTTTGTTAGATCGCTAATGTTACGGTGGACCATCTTTACAAGTGGTTTACTGTGGACAAGTGATCGATACTACTATAATGAATACGAATTTTACAAAATTCACTGTTGGATTGAAAGTTTATATCATATAGATCATTCAAACAAATTTTAAGAAAAATTGAAATTCATTTGATATGTTATTGAAACTTATCAAAATTAACGGCATTTAATAAAAATTTATAAACCGTTAATCATAATGGGTCTCAATAACATATCAAATGATTTTTAATTTTTTAAAAAAAAAAATTATGGATGATCTATATGAAACAAACTTTCAATCCAACGGTAGATTTTGTGAAATTCGTTATCGTATTATTCATAACTGGTCCACCATGAACCACTTGATGAAGTGGTCCATTTTAGAATTTGCCTATTTTAATATATTGACTATTTTATTTTTTTATAAAAACTGTATTATTTCATATATAAATGTTAAAACCATTATATTCCACGTCATTAGTAAATAATCCTCCCCACGTTCTATGGAGAATGGAGGAAGCCACTCAATCATAAATGTACAAAAGCTTGATGAACACAAAATTACACCATAAATTTAGAACACCAAAAGTAACATCCAAAACTAATTAAGGAGAAAAATCATTTAGATTTAAACACTTCTAATGCTTGTTAACAAGAAAACAAGTAGGACCACATGTAAAATTGAAGGGTTTACATAGCAAGAACCTCCAACATATTTTTGATGTATTTGAACATGAACTCTTATGACATAAAGAAGGGTCCAAATGTAGAAATTAGAATAGTGTGTGAGACAGGAAGAATTAAGAATGTTGATTGTCAAAACAACAGAAGGAGTGCCAATAAAAGTTGGCTTGGATTTGGCTCATACCACAACCACAAGGATGTGGGTTTAATCTATGAAACACGGACACTGACACGTCGATAGTGATAATAATTTTTAAAAATGACATAATTTATTGTAATCATAAGTGTCGGTATCGAATACCGACACAGACACGTGTCCGACACGGACACACATAATTCGAAGAGTGTCCATGCTTCATAACACTCGCCTATGGCATAAGTCTCAAAAACTTAACTAACCTAAATATTTCTGTTCCAAAAAAATTTCTTGAGAAAATGAAAGAGTATTTTACTAAATACTACAAACCTAATCATTTATTTTTCTATTATAAATTAGCTTATCAACTATTTTTTGTTAACCGGTGTTTTATTGAATATTGTAGTAGGAGTGGGGGTAACTAACAACTTTAGAAATTAAAACATTACAACTTTATTTTTTGGGGCTTGACAATTAGGCATTGAGTATTGTTAAATACACCCCAAAAATTGGTATTATACCTCTACAACTACTCTCATAAATACTCCTCCCAAATTTTAACTTGCATTTTTTTAAAGCTAGTGTCACGGCAAAATCACAACTCTTTTAGTCTTTACGGATAAAACAATGACACGATTGGAGTTGGTTAAATACAAATTACATTCTTATTTTCTAATCAAATGAATATCAATTATGTCATTATTTCAATCGTAAAAATATGAATGATCATTAACTTATAGTTCCAATTAACAATGTATGTCATTGTTAAAATTTTCAATATATTTTAAGTAATGTTCTACAATGAGTCATCTATAGAGGTGATTCATATTACAATTTTTCTTCCACTTACCGTAAAACGACTTTTAGACTCTACTATTTCATTTTCTCCTATGAACAACAACAAAGAATAAAAGTGATTTTTATAATTGCACAACCTACTAACAAAAAAGAGTGAATGGCTATGATTTCAATGGAGAAAACTTTAATGGGAGAGAATCCCTTCCCGGTATGCTTAACTCCAACTTATGCAGATCAAGAAAACCTAATGGTTTTTGGCAGACCTATTGTGCCAACCAACCCTGGTTAAGAACACATATTAAAAGATTTTAAGGAGTAATTGTTAACTACACTACCTTCTTTTCCTTTTCAAAAAATAAAACTACACCATCAGCTGTATGCAGATGTTACCAAAAATATCTCAACTCCCACCCCACTCTTCCTTGAAACCATGGGGATGAACAAACCTATGGCTACTTGATATTCATGTCATGTAGCTCATTATATCCCTAATGGTTTATTTTCTATAAGATCGTACTATCCTCAACACAACGACAAAGGTGCAACCATGTGACGTCTCCATACGAGTTTCCTCCCCAAAATTCTTCATTCAAACAACAATGAATTATATGCGCCTTTCAGTCAAAGAATAACTTGTACAGAACATTGATTGTAAAGAACCAAATATGATTTGACTTTTGTCCACACAACAATTGTGTATAAAAAAAACAAAATAATCAGTCTCAACGACGCTTGTATAAACAAGGTTTAAGTGATGGCCATTCAATTTCCTTCTTCCTTTTAGAATCTTGATTTTCCTACACACGAAAATGCAAAATCAGCAGAGATGATCAAACAAGAGAAATGGAATCACGTTGCGATTAATTAGTTACATACCTTTTTAGTGAAGTAAAATAAAATAAACATTTTATTTGAGAAATCCTGCAAGGTTTAAACATCAGTAAGTACAACCGTTGTTACCGGGGTTAAAAATCTTTAAAAAATAATTTCAGCCACCGAAGAGATTAGAGCTGTCAAAATGGGCCGACCCAAATAGTCTGATTTTTTTTCTGGGCTTGGGCCTTAAAAATTTAGCCCGAATTAGTATTCGATTTTTTTAGCCCGGCCCGATAAAGCCCGCAAAAAATATGGGCCGGCCCGAATGGGCCGCGGGCCGCCCGCAAGCCCGATTAAATTATAATAAAAAATAATAATAAAAAATATGAGTAAACAAGAAAGGATGTTTATAATATTTTTACTTGGGCCACCAATCTAAAAGTCCACACAAACATAATAAGTTAACAACACGGCAGCAACACAACACACACGTCACACACACCTTCCAATTCCATCAAACGCACATTTAAGAGAATAAATATGCACTAGTAACGCGAATTATATACATGCACTAGTAACGCAAATTATATACATAAGGAAATGAAAAGAAGCTAAAAGTAAAAATAACTTATCGTGTCATTAAAATAAATAAATAAGCTAAAAATATAAAACCACGATCATGAAATATTTCTCTACGTAATTACTCGTAAACTGTAACTAACTTAAATAACTTTATATTAATACTAACAAATTTCAACCTTTTTGTAATTAATTAATGTTGTGATCTCTTTGTCAAATTTATTGGGCACTTAAATTTCTTCTTTTTTCATTACCCTTCATCTATTGCTTTAAAAATTTCTTTTTTTTTAAAAAAACCAGGCCGGGCTCGGGCCTTGATTTTTTAGCCCGTTTTTTTATCCGGGCTTTTTAAGCCCGGCCCGACGAAGCCCGAAGCCCGAATGGGCCGGCCCGAAACGGGCCGGGCCGCCCATTTTGACAGCTCTAGAAGAGATTACTGGGTTGAGTCGCGGGTCAATACGCTTTTTTAAGACGTTTCGCGGCACTGCCCAAAATTGTGCATAGCAGACTATCAACCGCGAAGTCCCCAGGATAAAACAGCTCAGTTCAACTGATACCGATAACTATGCACTGTAGATATCGGGCAAGAATTACACCCTCAAATATGGCACAAAAAACCAGTGCGCTGTAGTTTTGAGTCCATTCTAATATGGTACTTTGACCACTCAAATATGGTACTTTGACCTTTCTTATATGGTAACTAAGACCATTCTTAAATTACAGGGATTATGGTACTATGACCATTCTTAATTTAAAGGAACTAGTGATACTTTGATCACTCTTAAAACCAAATTAATAATAAAAGATTTCTCCTTTATGCAAAATGTCAACTTATAAATATATAAGAAGTTAGTTTTACTTTCTCTTTGAAATGTATCAACTTCGAACTCACAGCAAAGGTTTTGTTAAAATTAAATGTCCAACAAAACAGTAGAGCAAACTCAATGCATAGACATCAAACTTAAATTCTACACATATATAGAAAGTTTCATGTTTAGCATTAAATTCTAAAATATAAATTCATAGTAAATCACCCAAGGAATACTAGAATATCACCTCTAATATCAATCCTATATGAGTTGCTTTATTCAAAATCGTATATGCCATGTACTTACAAATTACACCATAGTATAAATAGAACTCAACTATAGTGTCATGTAGTTAGCCTTCATCCTCACACTAATTACTTGCATACCAATAGTACGTTTCAAATAAAATAAAATGTGGCATACCTGTATTAGAGGATTGAGACGAACATAGATAAGAGAAACAAGGTCTCTTTGACTCAAACTAACTGAGAATATCATACCAGTTTCAAGTCTTTAGGCACTGTCACCAAAACATCATCATCGTGCTTTTAATTTGATGATGTTCTTTCTTCTATTGAATTATCCTTAACTCAACTCACTAGGAAATTGGTTGTACGGTTTTTTTAATGTTAGCCGCCACTCTAGTGTGGTGTTATTGTTTTCAAGGGTAGTTTCTCAAAACTTAACACAATTTAACAGAAGTGATTTTGCCACTAACTTCCTGTTCTTTTAGATTATACTGATCACTAAGTAAATGGGTGAGGTGGTCGTATAAATAGGAAAACATGTTTTGACTTGTTCTATTATTCTTTCTATTATTTAGTAACCCCAATTGAGTTTTATAACATGAAAAATGTGCTAATAAAATATAAAGTCTACTATCCGATGTGGGACTTAATATTTACTTTTCCAAAATACACACTAGTATGTTACACACACTAATATGCTCTAGTACCCGATGTGGGACTCGATGATTTTATTTTCAATTCACACATAAATGTGCTCTATGTTCCAACAACCAAACAGTATCTATATATTAAAGGGGATGCCAAGTTTTGGTTTAACCTCTTTTCTTCCTATCTTACCCTTCATTTACATTATCTTAACTAAAATTTTTAAATGCTCCACTCAATCAAAAATATATGTTTTTAAATAATCATATAAAATTTGTAACTTTTCCATTATTTATTTTGGACTAGGAAGAAAAAGAGAAGAGGGAAAGTAAAAAAAAAATAAAAGAGATGAAAAAATGAGAGAATGACAAAAGCGGATGTCGGCATGCTAGTATTTAGAGGCAATGAAATGGAACATCTTCATACCCTTTTAACAGAGTTAAATCCTAGCTCAGAAATAGCCTTTGAAAACTTCTCTGGGTCTGCACCTCCAGTATTTGGATCAAACCTGCTCTTAACTTCTGCTATCAAGAGCCAGCCACTGTTCAAAACTATAAAAAGTTAGATAACAAGGAAAACATGAAAGCATGCCAGGTTAAAAGAGATTAATTCATTATAGAAAGAAAAAAAGATACCCTAGCTTAAGCACCCTGTATGCTTCTTCAAGGTAAGTTTGATAGTTGGTTCCCATCAGTGAAAGACAGAACACAGCAACATCAGCAGATGAGGAATCTAGTGGAGTCTGCAAGTAATTCACAAATGAGCATGTCCTTTTGTAAGCAATTTAACTAAAAGAAAAAAATTATAACAAATTAAGATTGTTCTCCATTATGATGTGCTTCAAATAATTATGAAATTCGTGTAAGTATAATTTGTTCAGAAGCCAACATATACATTCTTTTTACTAAAGATAATTACTTACTTGAAACTATCAAAAATTACATAACTAGAATGGAAGAAAACTAAAATTCTTCTTTCCTTCAATATATAAATGAACCTAATAGAAACCTGAATAATGGGCCCAATGTCATAACTTATATAGGCCTTAGTGCAAATAAGCCTGTCACTTGGAAGGTTTATTATAGAAGAAAGTGAGGCCGGGAAGAGAAATAGATAATTGAGGGGAATAATTAGAGAAGTGGTGCATGAGAGGGTTATCAAACTGTTTCTATTCTGTGTTATGGTTTCCATTGAGCAGAGAATTTTCATTCTCTGACGGAGCTTTGCTCTGGGGGTTATAGAAGATTGTTGGCTGTAATGACATGTTTATACGGAAGATTGTTGGCTGGCCGCCATAATCCACCATTGATAACACTGATCTCAAGCCTGAATTGTTGTTGTATTAGTTTTGTAATATATAAGCAGTAATGAGTGCCTTTTGTACTCTCAAAATAAGTAATCATATAATAATGATTTTCCCAATACATGAAAAATACACCTTAATGAAATGAACATCAAAATATGGTAAAGCTCATTTGTTTTCTACATAGCTGTGATGTTTCCGATGCTATAAACTTAATCTCCAACGGTTACAAAGTACATTAGTCTAACAAGCAAAACTTACATTTGCCATGTCACAAGCAATTACATCGGGATCGTTGGAGACAAGGTCTAGAGAGAAGACAGTATTCTTCACGCTTTTGGAAATGAGTGCTTCCCCTACAATGCAACAGAAAGATGAAAACATTAGCAGTGAACAATCCAAATACAGGTATTGTGTAAAAGATATAATTAACAACAAAATCAAGTGAATTCTCACCACAACCAAAATCAGCAACAACCAAAGAAGGGCTCTGTTTTTTCAGCCACTTAATAATTACATTAACTGGCTGTTCTGGCCAATTAGACATTTGTGTTTTGTACCCTGCATGATACTATCCAGATAAATGAAAAACAATTGAGACAGCTAATAAAAATGAGAAATACAAACCATCACAATACATGCTAAATTGCTAATAGACTAATATGTAAGAGGATATTGAGCTAAGGCATTAGTCTTTCAGGTCACACTCGTAGACATATATTATAAGTTGCTTGGTGAATTCTAACACTGATTTCTTTAGTTACATTATTAACTCTGATTTTATCATCAACAATGCGAATTTTGTTGTTTAAGTTACAAATTGAAGTCACTTGACCTGACAAGTCTAAAATTCCTACAACTTTTCAGTTCAGTGTTTTGCCATTGCTCCAAATGTATCTTACATTCTATGAATGTTAGGTACTTCAATGCAAGTAGTTAAAACAGAATAAAAAAACGTGTCATGTAGCTACCTTCATGGTTAATAATTCCTTCATGGTTAATAATATTTTTCCATCACAAACTAAACTATACAACAACCTAAGTCTTTTCCTACTTCGGTATCAATAATGCTAATCAAGGTACACTATTATATCTTATTGTAAGTTGTGTCTAATGACAATCAATTCAAAACAAAAATCCATGTAAACAACGCTTACCAAGTTAAATAGAGATGAATCTTCACGGAAATAATGAAGTGCCTCCTTCCCACTGAAAAGAAAATGTTACTAATGAAGTGCCTCCTCAACCCAAAAAAGAATTACAACCAAAAAAAAAGACAAACCAGGAAATAGGTTAGGAAGTTATGTTACAGGATCATTTAAACTAATCATTTAAACATAATACTGTCTACCTAAGCAAGTAATCTAGTCCCATTGAAATCATGAGATCCAAAAATGATTAAAAAACAACATTATTTCACAATTCACTACCCAAACTACATAAAGGAATCCGCGCAGAACGTCTCAACTTTCTCTAAGAATGTTTTTGGATGTGGAAATATTTTGAGGTAATGTAATTTTTGGAGGGAATGCAATTTTGCTTTGTAAAATTTACAAAGAAAAATTTGAGTTCACTCAAAAAATTACATTACCTCACAATATAGCGTTATGAATTACAGTACATTTGTTTAATAACAATCTTTCTTTCACGAGCTTGTAGCAGTTTTCACTGGCTTATAGTTTCTTTTTTTCCTTATGCTACTTTAAGTAGCACTTAAGCATATAGCTTATAACCTATGAAGCACCCTCAAAAACTCAAACACCGGACAGGACACGACACATCAACACCAGTAAAAATTTGAAAAAAATGAATTAATTGAACATGGTAATATGTGTCAATGTCATGTCTATCCCAGACTCCGGACAACCTTCCATCAGAAGTGTCGGTGCTAGTGCTACAACGTATCATTTTTACGCTAACATCTTACTTGAAAAAAATACCAACTAAAAATGTGATTTTATATTTATAAATTAATTTAACTACTAATTGAATCGGCTAGTTTATAACAAGCTTATCAGTTACCAACTATATGCCCATATGCTATCTGCTAACTTATGGGTACTTTTTACCAAATAGCAATGCCAAATTTCGAGCTTAAAGCTTATGTCTTATAAGCTCGTATTGAAAAAAAGATCTTTGATAACCTTTTTATCTCACGAGCTTATAGCTTACCATTTTTATCCGAATTTTACCCTTGTCATTTTACTTGAAAAAAAATATTAAATATCAGTGTAATTAATCATACCCTTTCTATGTCATTTCATACTTATAACTAGCTCAACTGCTAATTTTACCAAACACAACAAATTCAATAAGCTAGTTTATCCGCTGTAAGTTATAAGTTATTCGGTATAAGTTCATCCACTACAAGTTTATCAGCTATCAACTATTTTTTACCAATGAGAGCCAAAAGAATAACAACATACGTGCAAGTGTAGAGCTTCTCGTTAATCATCCTAAAATGACCACCAGATAACCTAGCTCGCATCTGCAAAATTACACCCAAGAAACCAAAATCTCAAATGAAACTCTACAAAATAAATATAAAATATTAATAAATAAAAAGGATTGAGTTTTGGTTATGCCTTTTCGAGAAAATTGGAGGGTTGATTTGAATTAGTTCGCTTAGGAGTAGAAGAAGCTGATGGAATCTCTTGCTGCTTCTTGTTTGAGTTGTGTCTCTTTCGCTTTTTGTTGGTCATTGCCACAATTCTTCTGTATGCTTCTGCTGCTTCTTCTTCTTACTTTTATTTCTCTTACACCCAAACCAACGGTGCGTGCTTCTTTCCGCCGGCGTAGGGTTTTTGAGTTATTTCCAAATTCCTATATTTTTTTAGGCGTAGAATACCCCCTAAAAAATTCATGGTTGGTGGTGGCAATAATTTATTTTTAAGCTTTTACTTCGTGCGTCTTAAATTGAGTGACACAGTTGATTATATTGTACTATTCATATATATTATTTTGAATATAATTTTTTACTACTAAATAAAAATAAATATTAGTATATAAGATGTTGGATTCGTCTTAATAAATATTTTTAAAATATCAAATTTTTATAATTTTTACTTTAATACAATTAAAAATATTAATCGTCAAAGTCATGCATCGTCATGCGTGATACAGTCAGCTGTGTCACTCATTTTAGGACGGAGGGAGTACATAATAGTTTATGTAAACAAATAAAATTTTATATATTATTATAAATTTGTCAATGTAGTTAATTGAAAAATAGTTTATAAAAATATAATTTTTGTTATTAAAAACTTATAAATGAACATAAAATTTTATTTATTTGCATAAGTTGTTTCGTATAAACTCAATAATAAGTTATTCTAAACGGACCTTTTTATACTATTTTTCATAATTAATATAATTCTTTGCCTTTAAAAAATACAATGAAAACTATATAATCAATCTTACAAAGTAATTACTCTTTCTGGGAAATTTGTAATGCCTATAATCCATTCTTCACAAATTCAACCAAGAAGTGTGCATATGACATTAAATAATTCATCTTTTGTTAAGTAATGTGTGGCTAGAATTTTGTGCTTTAAAATGAATAAGTAAGAAATTTCGCATTCAAATTTTAATCGTTACATATTATAATATAATTATCAACCGAGTCATGCTCCCGAGGACTAAATATCTTTTATATATATATATATATATAGTAGTAAATGTTTAAAATTGTGCACCAAAATAATGAATAAAATTTTGATTACCTACAAATTGGTAGATAGTAAAGTCATAATTTTATTTTACTTTTTTATATTAACCATCTAGTTTTCAGGAGAAGGGAGGTCTAGTAATCACAGTACGCTCGACCACAAAATAAGTAAAGTTTGATCAATAATTATTTTCACCAAAAATTAAACTCACGTTTTTTCGAATGACTTGTTCTAAGGGGCTCTAATATTGTTAACCAGCTCTTTAAGTTCCTTGTTTTCCCAGGCTTAAGTAAACTTGACAATACATGATCAATGCTATATTTTGTCCATAAATGGAATAGGTGGCATGGAACATATATTAATCCAGAACCGGAAAAACGTTAAAATCTTAAAGGACCGGTTTAAAATATATGAGACTAAATAAAGTATTTTAGACCAACTTAAAGTGTTTAGTATAGTCACTGAAATATATGAAACTAAACAACTATTGTGATTGTCGATTCTACTCCGATAATTTTGGATAAGGTTTGTGCCACTAAGTTGTCTTCTCAACGATACGTTGCTCAGCTTGCGTATTAAAAAAACAGTTTCTTCGTCGCTTTCTAAAAGTATAAATAGCAAGGTTCTTTTGCATGAATTCCTTCAAAAAAAAATCTGATTCTCAGCCGCTGCTTTATATCACCAAAAAATTTGGTCAAAATCGTATTCCTTCGTTTCGCTCAACAGTGGAGATAAAAGAATTGACGTATACCGGCGAAGTCTAAAAAGGATGGGACGATGGGTGCGGCCAAAATAGCTTACACAACTTTGATAGAGCGCAGAGTGAATTTGAAGTTGGAAAAGATTGTTAAGAATTTGAGAAATATGGTTGTTGTGAGCGAGGGAAAGAAAGAAAAGGTGAAAAAAAATAGAATTTACAAGTTAGGAAGCTGCTTTAAAAAATGTAATGCATGAAAGTTGGTGGGATACGTACAGATAGTTTGTTTTGTTTAAGTTTTTTGTTAATTATGTTTTTAGTTTGATCAAGTATCATTTATGTTTAGTTTAGTGAATATAATATGTACACCATATGTTGTACTTCATCTTATGTTTACTTTCATATATGAACATTTAATAAAAAATAGTTGTCGAATATTATTTATATATGTATTTTTTTACGGAGAATATTATCTATGTATTTATGTATTGTTAACATCACATCAAATCTTTATTCTGTTATGTTAAAATCACTACTAAAAATTGTTAAATGGTTTGCTTGTGGTGCTAGTGTTGTGTTGTTTTGTTTTGCTGTGTGATTTTAGTGTGTGTTGATTTAGGTCCTAACATTCATTTTGGTGGTCATTAGCAATTGGTTTTTCTGCATTTGTTTTGTTGCTTAAGGCGTGTTACCTTACTGTGTAATCTTTGGAACTGTTGTAGCGTGCTTATTAGTGCTTTTTAATAATATTCATTTGCAGTTAAAAAATAAAATAATGATTAAGTTTTTTCTGTCTTGATTTTTCCATAGTTTGAAAAGAGCTATCAAGGTGACAGAAGGTCCTGAGAATAATGATGTCAATGTGGCTGTGAAAAATATATCTCACACATCCCAAACCTCAACCCTAACCATGAGAAAGACATCTCACTTATCCCAAACCTCAACCGTAACCATTAGAAGACCAAGTTTCAAACCAACATTTAGACAGCCAATAAAACATTTTCAGATTGAGAAGTTCAAAAACCCTATGTCCATGAATAGGAGACGACCTTTCAACCACCTAAGATAATATTTTCCTATGAATATGACGCACTCCCACACAATGGGGATGTAAACCATTTTAGCTTGGCAATTATACCATTTCTTGAAGATCCCACGATTAGAATCAATAATCCTATGGATTCTAAGTTTCCAATTGGAAACACCCCTTTAACTTCTGTAATTAGAGGTTTGGCGTTTCTTGTTGGCAGCACATTTCATAGGGTGTGTAACCCAATTACACTATCACTTTCTGATCCATCTGAACAACCAAATTTTTTTTTAGTGGGGAATTCGTCAAATATTTCTTGGGTTATGATGCTCTCAGGAACCGCTACAAGATCATGCATTTCTTGGATATAGAAGGAGAAGTTAATGGAACCCAAATCAATGTTTTCACAATCGAGGTCGATCAAGATTGGAGACCAGTGGTGTTCTGTGAAAATTTGTTGATTGTATTTGAAAAGCTGATACCAAATGATGGTATCCGCACTTTGGAATCTAATCATGTTCATTTGGTCAATCAAGCTAGTCACATACATTTCTTTTGCAATCAAGTGCAATCAAATGATGATGATAAAGTAGAATGTATTCTTTCATTTGACTTGTACGATGAACGAGTTAGAAGGAATTTACTCCCACCAGATCTTCTTGGTGATCCAATTTTGTGTTGTTTAGAAAACAAGCATCTTATTTCAAGTTGATATTTTTCATTTTAAACATTTCAATTTGGTTTTTTAAGTTTCAAAAAATTGAATGAATTCGTAGAGTACTACTACAATAAAAAAGATTGAATAATTACTAATTAATTCAAACGTTGAAATTTTGAGAGACAAACTTAAAATGTTTAAAAGATACTATAGCAAATAAAGTATTTTAAACAAACTTATAGTGTTTCGTAGTCACTGAATATATTATATATGTATTTATGTTAACATTATATTTAAACTTTGTTCTGTTATATTACAATCACTGCTAAAAATTTGACCTATTGCTAAGGGATTTTACATCGGTGGATATCCCACGATTAGAATCAATAATCCGATGAATTATGGTTTTCCAATTGGAAACACCTATTTAACTTCGTTAATTAGAGATAGGGTGTTTAATTGTTGGCGACACATTTCATAGTGTAGGTAACCCTATTGGACGATCACTTTCGGATGTATCTAAACAACCAATTATATTTTTTATAGTGGTTAGTATTTGTTAAAAAAATCTCAATTTTTCATTACTTCCTATTGCTTGTGTCTTGTTAAATATTTGTTGTTCTATAGATCTTTTGTTGTTGTTTAAATATGCTTAAATAAAATTTTGATGAGACACACCACCTTAAATGAATATTGTTTTTGGTGAGTAACTTGGTTACAAAATAACCAAGTTGATTGGGCTCAAGTGGCAAGGAGCTCCTTCCAAGGACGTATCCGGGGAATACCGGGTTCGATTCCCAGGGGGAACAACGCTTGGCCAGTGCGCATGCCTCTACGCACGAGCCGGATTAGTCGCCCACCTTTGGTGGGTCGGAACCGGTGCGAAAGCAAAAAAAAAAACTTGGTTACAAAATTCTCAATTTTCCATGACTTCTTATTGCTTACATCTTGTTAAATATGCATTGTTATGTGAATGATCTTCTGTTGTTGATTAAATATGCTTAAATGATAATTTGATAAGATACCACCTTAAATGAATACTGTTTTTGGTGAGAATCATTGGTATTAATAAGTATTGTCGTACTATTACTGTGTTGTATAAAACACACAAAAACGATTATTGGGTGGTTATGGTGTATACGAAATAACCTTTGAGGGTGGGGAAAGACGTAGAATAGATAAATAAATGCATAGAGCGTAGGTTGCGAATATAAAATATGAATTGATATACATAATAACGTCTGTAAGAAACAAAACGTAATGGGAATAACACACAGTACAACAGTACGAATGTCACTCCCTCCATATCCTCTGATCCCTATATACAGTATGGTTAGTATATACGGTATAGCCTTGATTAGTAGTACTTCAATATCTCTGATTATCTCTACACACACAATATATATAACAAAGAATGGTGGTCTGGTGAAATAAAAGATGAAGAAGTCAGAGATTCGATTCTCACCCTCAGCGAAAACTAACAATTCTAATTACTAACTACTAACATTAGCTGTTTCAAAAAAAAAAAATGATTAATGAAAAATAAATTGAAATTGCGTTGAACAAAAGGTTGAGATTGAGATACGAATTAAATTGCTATTTGACGGATTAAAATGAAAAAACCAAAAAATAATTGCAGACTAAATTTGACCAACAAATAATAGACATGTGATAAAGGAGACGAAATCAATTATTTTTTTTACTAAGGAGACGAAATAAATTTTTGTGTGATTATAGTTGTGTTTTTTAATCTTAAACATAGATTTGTATTTACCAATTATTAATGATTGTTCTCATTTATCAAAATAGCAAAATATTATCACAATAACATATATATCTCTATTATATACATTACGAGATTCACATGGAGTTCTCTCGTGCATTCTCAAGTAATTTAGCTGACGTGTTATTTATTGAAACCTTCATCCGTTGACGTGTCATTCATTGAAGCCTTCATCCAAGAAACATCCAAGTGCCTCTTTTTTTTTTTGTTACAAGGCTAATTAAAACACAAAAAGACTAAAAAAAGAGATGAGAATTATTCTATAAGGAAGAAAATTCCGGCAGCATCGCTTTGAAGATTGTCAAAGAAACTTTCTGGGAGAGATGCATAAATCGCAAGATCAGACTCTGAAGAGGATCTAAACTTGGCTAAGAAATCCGTAATTGTTAAGCACCTCTTTTTAGTTCCAAAGCTAACACCCATCGATTCCCATAATCAGCATAAATTGAAATAAATTATTATTTTTAAACGGTGGAGTTGGAGTATTCAAAAGATTGTCACAAGCACACTACTTCAACTCCCATAGAGTGCAACAATCAAATATAACTTCTTTTATATTTTATACATGGTGGGACAGAACAAAAAAAAACCGGATCACCTCCAAACAAAAAGAGATTCTAAGCATATTTCTTTTCATTGTGATTCAAAATAATTATTTTCTTTGTGATTCAAAATAATAAGTTGTCCTAACTTAACCCAAAAAAATAAATACATTCAAAATAAAAACGCATAAACCGTTAATCTTGATGTGTTTCAATAACATATAAAACGATTTTAGATTTTTGTAAAACTTAACAAAGATGATCTATACGATATAAACTTTCAATCCAACGGTGAATTTTGTAAAATTTGAATTCGTTAAAGCGTTATTGAGCGGTGTAATATTACTCAAATGTTACACCGGTGTAATTTGATCCCTCTCATATATATATATATATATATATGAGTCAGGATCCGTTGACACCAAATAGTTTGACACCAAATCTTACACCTCTTAATAACGTCTTAACCGATAAATTTTATAAAATTCATCGTTAGATTGAAAGTTTATATCATATAGATCATTTATGTAAAGTTTCAGAAAAATCCAAAATCATTTGATATGTTATTGAGGTACATCAAAGTTAACGGTTTGCGTCATTTTTAAATGTCATTGATCTTTATATGTCTCAATAGCATATCAAATGATTTTGGATTTTTCTGAAATTTTACATAAATGATCTATATGATATAAACTTTCAATCCAACGGTGGATTTTATAAAATTTATATCGGTTAAGACGTTATTAACAGGTGTAAGATTTGGTGTCAAACTATTTGGTGTCAACGGATCCTGACTCTATATATATATATATATATATATATATATATATATATATATATATATATATATGCTTTTCACCTTTTACATTTTTTTTACAAACTAATTACCTATAAATATGAAAAACAGATTACCAAATGATGACAAACTCGGAAACATTGAATCAATACAAGAGTTATAATGATAGATTACTACGTGAAAGACCAAAAAAAAAACCTATTTAAAATTGGGCTAAGAAAATACTTTCCTAGTTCGGCCCTATACGGGTCGCAGGCTTGACGAACTACCCATATTATTTTTATTTTTTTGATTTTTTTTTAATATTGTAAAATAGTTTATCAAATAAAATTTAAAATTGATTTACAAGACCACAGAAGAAGAGATGTATGAGAAAAGATGATTAACATAGCACTATTACATTTGTAAAAAAAAAAAAAACATAGCACTATTACATATCATGTTAAAAGTGCAAATGTATATAAAAGCTATAAGTTCAACGCTACTTAAAAACATTCGAAAAACGATATAAACTAATGAGAAAAACTTATTAACAAACGATTCTAACTTTATAAAACAAACTTATAAACTACTTTCAAAAATAAATTCAAGTTTAGTTATCAATTCAAGCTCCGTATTCAAATTGCTAAATGGTGCAAGAGTTCTTTGACACAGGACACATGAATTGATAACTATAGTTGTTGCACTGTGGTTTTTCTTCTTTATAGTTGTAGCTAGCACTTCTGCAACCTGCATTTGCAACCCTTTCATTGCTGTCACTGAAGTTCCTTAGCAGTTGGTCGTCGAAACAATCTTCCATTTGTACATTGGGGCCATTGTCACCGTTCTCAAAACGTTTGATCGTCGTTACAACCACCAAAATGCAATGATGATAAATACGTCTCTGTTAATAACCTTTGCTAATTGCTTGGTTTATTTCAATTCAAATTTGATTTACATTTATGTTAATAATGTATTGAGGGCCAAAAAATTTTTTGGGTCAAACTGAAAAAAAAAAAATATAAACCGCATGTAACTGTAAGCGTGTAAGCTACCAACGAATTCGCTCAATTCCAACGAAATTATTTTCGGACCAAATAGCATTTTCCATAGGTAGCACCGTGATGAATATAAATTCAACATCTTCAAATCTATGCAATTTTCTTTGACCCTGTTTCATGTTTCAGCAGTGTAGCACAATAACAGAAATAACATATCCCTAAGCTTTCATCACAAAAAACTTCAAATTAATAGAATATCAGTAACGCAGAGATAAGGGAACACCCAGCGGCGTATACAATCAATAATTGTGTTGAATTCAAACAAAACAATAAAGCTTTTATCACTATATCTGTTGCTAGACTTTTACTATCATCCTTTGACAAACCAATATTTCGTATGGTTTTCGTAATTATTTCTTTACTTCATTGTACATCGACCAAAAAACTAGCGTCTCCAAACAGCACCAGAACACATTATTAGAGCTTAATTCATCCTGACCTTCGGTAAAGTTTGTAAGCCACAGCAACAGCAGCCACAGCTCCAAGCACGCCAACGGCTGTGAGAATATCACGCTCCTTCAGTATAGGCCAATTCTTACAGATTTTGCTCTCTTTAGTGCTCTCTTTAGTCTTGTTGGTTTGTGCAGGACTTGGAAAACTGCAACAAGAACCCCCATTAACACCCTGGCAACAACCACCAGTCACATTTTCTTCCCTGCTCACACTGTCACTTTCAATATTCTTTTCAATCTTGTTGGCATGGTCTCCATTAGCAAGTCCTCCATTAACAAGTTTCTGGTCATTCGCCCCCTCCACTTCTGGAACAGACGGCCCCATTTGGCCCCTACAACAATTTAAATAAGCTCAACTAATACAATACAACTGTTATAAAGGATGTGCCAAAAATGCAGTAATTAGATTATGCAACTAAATGGCATCATAGATGGTGTGCTACTAAATAAAAGTGTGTAAAACTAAAACCACCGTGGATTACATTATTACAAAGGAAATAAACGAATTCAATTAGATAATCATAGCAAAGGAAATAAAGCACAGTGCAGCATTCTGATAGATGAATGAGAATCAAGTTAATGACAAATGATTAAATGAAAACTATATCCATGTTCGATTTACATGCTGCTCATAGGCTTTTTAGTAGGCATGAAATGTTTATTCATAAATAATCGCCTCTGTCTAAGAGGCCAAGATATAAAGAATACAATTGTGGTTCCCATTACACACACACACACGCAGGGAGCATATCAAGTGAAGAAGCCCTTTCTTAGGTGAGAGTGAGGAGATGAGATGGTGGTTGTAGAAAACATTAATAGAGGAAGAAGAATAGGTAGACTAGGTTAATGGAAGAAGAGAAGACGGATCTGTTGGCTGCATTTTTGCTGGAATAGGTTGGAGGAGGTCACATGAAGTCACGTAATAAACCTTATAATCTCGGCCAATAATTACTCTCACATAAGAATGACTTTCTCAGTTTCTCGGCCTCTTGCCGCATCATGTTTGACAGTGTTATATAAAAGATAATTAGAGAGAGAGAGAGAGAGAGAGAGAGAGAGTAAAGGATATGAAGGGTTAGAATAAAATTATTTTATACTCACCAACACAATAAAGAATCACATAACTATCTTTTATATAACATTATCAAACATTACAAGAGGCCAAGATAAAGGAATACATAACTAGTTAACTACTATCTCTTATGGAGTAATATATACAATGTTCAACCAGGTGCTTGAAATGGGAGCAAATAGAAATATAATTCACCTCATTTTCAATCAAACTGTATAAGAAATACATGGTCAATGGTTATTATCAAACTATAGGCCACATTTTCACCATCACTAGATAAATACATAGTAAGTTTTCCATCGATACCATACAAATGGACAGAAGAGGGTCGGAAAATAGAGACACCAACTCAAAAACTTGAAAATAATCCATTGTTAAGAGCTTAAAAAGGTAATAAGGATGGAGCAGTCTCCGATGATCTAAACACTCCTCAAAAGTATCTCAAACCATGATCATTTTTGTAAGTCAACACCATAGTGTAGTAACAAACCAAAGAATAATTTTTTTTAGAATCTAAAAGATGAAAAATCACACTGTATATATTTTTTTTGTCTTTCATTTCATTAACAAATACAAAATGCATAATCACAAAAATACCAACCTCCAAAGTCGTTGTATGACCTCTCCTTTTGCAATGTGTTGGTCCAACAAATCAGGAACATCATTAGGAGTAACATAGCCGTACCTGCAAACAATTATTATACGATACAATTAAACCATCAGCAGTGAAATGCTTCGAAATCTGAGGATGCAAAGTTTATGAGCTTACCAGTGACCAATAGTTTTTCCATCCGGTCCTGGACTGTATATGATTACATTTCCAGCATACTTGTGCCCACCAATGTGAGAACAAGCAGTAACAGAGATTTGATCCTTCAGACCTCGAAGCTCGATTTCCTCATTAAAATTCTTGATGAGAACTGGCCCACAAGTACCACATCTAACATCACGACTTCCATGGGCACATACATAAACATGTGAACCAGTTATAACCTCCGGCACTCCAATAGCCCATGGTTTACCATTCACCAAAACATCTTCGAAAAAGCTCTCGACATTTGACTCCACCAAACCCCTTTCAATTAAAGAAGAAAAGAAAATTGACCTCAAACAACAGAAAATTCTAAACATAAAAAACCCAAAAACCCTCATTCATCAATGAAGACCAAATTTAACAGAGAAACATCACTTGAACTAAATGTCAGTTTGAGTAAGTTTAAAAAGTCCACCTACACAGAAATATCATCACTTAAAGAAGAAATAAAAAACAAAAAAATTCTATGCAGAAAAAATCCTTGCAAGTTGCAACTTCATACGATCTCGAAACATATAAGTACAATCTTCAAAATTTAACCTATGAAGCATGGACACAATCACACAAACATGGAAAGCAGACATAGTACCAACACCGTCACATAGACACGGTTAATAATTCAAGAAAATGGAAGTGATTGAATGAAATTATATTGTTGGTGCTGAATGAGTGTCGAACACTAACATGTTGTGTTGCACACAATAAAAGTTTAAAAAGTAATAAATTGGGGATAATTACAACAGAAAGAAACTTAAATACACAAATACTATCATATTATCATATATTATTATATTAATATATAAGCGAAAGACACAAATTTCACTCAATGGAGTACCACGAATACAGTATGCGTACCGAGTACGTATTCGGTACTTCACCGTTTTACAAGTACCCATGTTTCAGAGCTGACATGTGTTAGACACACTTTCAACTTGAAGTATCGGTTCTATATAGATCTTCACACTCCATTACGCCATTAAAGGAAATCATTTAAACGAGAAAATCCATACTGTTACAATACGTCGATTCCTTTTTATAATAGCATAATAGGCAAATCACTTTTTAAATTCATTAAACAACCGGTGTATAAATCAGATACTTCAGTTACTTATTCAATTCAATGAATCTAAAAAAAGAATTGTGTCTCTTGTAAAAATTATTGGAGCTAGTAGTTTCTAAATAGTAAATACACAACTTAGAAAATATTCCTTACATGTTAGAAGCATAGAATCTGATATCAATTGCTTACTCGTAATAGATTAAAATTTAAGTTAACTAATTTCTACTAGTAGTACCATATAACAAAATAGAAATAAACGAAACCCTAATAATCACTCGCAAAAATTCAAGTTCACCTATATTTAATCATTTCAGGGAAAATCAAAACGTCACCGTCAGAGAAACCAGCTTCCTCACTTGCTTCACACACAGTAATCTTCGTCTACAAAATTCAAACCAAACCAAACGAAATCAGAGCAAAAAAAAAAAAAACCGATTGAATTTGATTTGAAGCGAAATAGAGAGCGAAACGAACCTTGAGAGCTAAGTCTTTCTTACGGGCTTTGAAAGTAGCGGCGATGAGTTTGGGAAGGGGATCATCGTCGGAAGCCTCGACACGTGGTGGCCAGGAAAGGTGGTTTTTGTAGTAGAGGAAAACGTGGCGGTCATAAGCGTCGACGGTGCCGGCGAGTTTTTCGGTGTACATCTCAGGGCGAGTGAAACCGCTGTCAGTGGAAACGTTATCGGCGGTGGCCATTGAAATGGATTGCACGTCGGCGAAAGAGGGTTGAAAGTTTAGGAAGAGGAAATGTAGAGGGAACAACAAATCTTTCAAAGGTTATTATGATGATATTGATATTGATATTGATATTGATATTGATTGCTGATATTTTTTTTATGAGAAAAAGGACTAATGTATTTATAAAATGATTAAATTTATTTACGATGCTTTAGACACAGTTCTTATTGTGCTAGATACATGGAGGTGGATATTATTATTAAAAAAGTAGTTTTCTTTTATTTTTTTAAAATAAAAAATATAAGTAACTAACTTTTTGTGAGAGGCACAGTAGAAACTACACCTAAAGAAACGTATATAAGTTTTGTCCTTTATAAAATTATAAAATAAGCTCATACCAAAAAAAAAAATTATAAAATAAGTTTATATATTCTGTCAAAAAAAAATAAAAAAGTTTATATTTGTAAATTGATAGTGTTTTATTTTATTTTTTACAAAAGAGGGTCGAAGGACCAATAAAAAATTAAGAAATTAAACGAATATTTTTGGGAAGCTCCAGAAAAATCATAAAATAGAAAATTATGGAGCTTAATTGGAAGAGTCACTATTCTAACACAAACAGAAGAATCTAAGGAGAGGTTAAAATTAACAAGTTAATCAGCACAATAATTACCTTCTCTCCAAAGTGTTTTATATCTATATTAAATTTTTTATTTTTTATATATAACTATTTTTCTCTGATATCTTTCGATTATTTATATTATATTTATAATTAGAATCATGTTAATATTTACTCTAAAGGCGCATATTAATATCTAAATATTGAAACTTTTATTTTAATACTAGTACAAAATAATTAATGTTTAAAATGTTAAATAAATAATTTTTAAGATTTTTTTTACATTAATCTTGTTAACATAAACTCTACGGTACATGTTAATATTTTTCTTATAATTATTGTTTTTAATATCATTGACATTAGATTGTCAAAAAAAAAATATATCATTGACTTTAGTTAATTAATTCTTGCATTCCTCGTGGCCTACCGGCCTTTCCAGATTACAGCATGTATCTTTAATTTTTATTTTGGTCAACCACAGCAGAAATGAAGAGTGTGCACAATTTGGAGTAGATACATTTACAATAGAGAATTTAATGGTAGCAAACCAAAACATAAGTTTAATTTTGTGAATTGGAAAAATAATAATAAGTGTTATAAGAATATATTTTATAAAAGATTTTTTCTTACTATAAAATAGGTAACTGATACTCTCTCAACGGTAAACTAATTTAAAAAATATGTACATGCAAAATCTAAGAGTTATATTTTTTAGACAAAAAGATTAAACAAATCAAATTAAAAAATTAACGAGACTTTTATTGGATTGCATAAAATATTTATTCACAATATTTTGGGTTAAAAATTAACAAAAATGATCAAATTAATTGAGGAAATACGGATAAAGAATTTAAACGTGGCAACAATTAATTATAGTACCAAATATGATAAAATTATCTTAAAATTTATGTGATCAATCTCTTAAAAATATTTTAAAAAAAGAAGTTATTTTCAATATAAAATTTATTTAACCCCAAATATAAGAAATCATATGTATTCATTTTTTTTATCCATCGAATATATATATATATATATATATATATATATATATATGTTAGAAATTAAATCAAGTTAAGACTAGAAGCTTTGAGAAACTAATAGAACTATGTTATGTGATATACTTAATCACTAAGAAGTCATTTTAATTGGACCTCATGATCAAGAGGCATGACCGCCCACCTCTTCACCTTTTTCCACCGTTTGCCTATTTTAACTTAGTAGATTGTTAGCTTAATTATTAAGTATTCATGCCTATAAAAGGGATGTATGTTTCATTAATTCTTGTAATATATCAATTGTGAATCAATAGTGTTCAAACAAATTCTCTCTATTCTCTCTGTTTAGTTGTGTAGCAGTGTGTGTTTGTTTTTATTTCTATGTCCCACTGATATCAATATATATATATATATATATATATGGGTAATGCTAATACACACCCACTCACTTTTGTGAAGGTGTGTATTAGCAATCTACACCTTTGAATAAGACAAATGATTATTGTTTATAATTTAATAAAAAAAAGAGACTTTAGGGATAAAAATGTAATTTTGATATTGTTTTCTCTAACTTTTCCATTTTTCTTCCCATCATGTATTCTCTTGCTCTCAAACATTGTCGTAGCCGTAGGAACAAAAAATGAAGAAAACAAAGCTTTATTAATGTTTCTTTTTCCTGTTCCATGTTAATTAACTTAACACCATTTGGTTAAAAAAAATGTAACATCAGGATCTAACCTTCAATCGTCGACGTTCATTACACTTTTTAATTTAAAATACAAGCAATTTTTTGGATTTGTGAAGTGAGGAAATTCAATGAAAACATTCAATAGGAAATTTGGATAGAACCATTTCTTTTTTTTCTTTATATATATATATATAAATGAATACATGTGTTTGTATCACCTCACCACCCTTGTAGCTGCTGTACGTACTGTGAGGCATTGATATTTGATATCGTGTCTTTGTCGATAATTGTGTGTACAAGCCACATGATTCATGATGCAAGAAGTGTTATTTTTCGATTTGACGAAAATTAGTTTTGAAAATAAGCATTGAAAATTTTATTGGCTGAGTCGTGGAACAATACGCTTTCTTTAAGACGTTTCGTGGTACTGCCGAAATTCGTGCAAGACAGACTATAAACCACGCCGTCCCCGGGATAAAACAGCCCAAAAACTGCAACAATTACTACTGCACTGCATTAATTGTTCGAGAACAGCACCTTCTTGAGTTATACGACAATATAACTCGAATCAATACAACAATATCGATCTATAACAGTACTACAATACTGTTTCGTATTTCTGAAACAAAAGAAAAAAAATATTTTGAGAAGAAGAGAATAAGAGAGAGAAGAGAGAATTCGGAATTTCAGAATTCTGGAGTGAGTTAAACTGATGAATGAGGACTTGTATTTATAGGCGATGTTGGCACCAGAAAACGAGAGAAAGGGGGGCACGTTGGAGTTGTTTCGCTGACGGATAGATACCAGAAAAATCCGGAAATGACTCATTAATTCCATTTAATTAATTAATTTATGTGACCAAAAAATTAAGCAAGCCCAAGCCCGGCCCGAGCTGACCGGACGGCGGCGCACGTGATATTTAGCGTTGGGTGTGTGCTCCTCCGTCGCACAAAAGTGGGTACCCCTTGGGGCCCAAACCCTATGGTCATTTTTCCATATATAAACACTACTACGAAGTGTGTTCCCTCCTATGTAGGACTTAAAATTGCTTTTTTCAATTCACACTACTTAGTTCTTAGCTTGTGTTTACTTCTATACCAAGTATTATTTCAACTTCCTCACATCAATGCCACTACATTGTGTGCTAATTTCCAACAAGAAGCTCTTACCACTTATGAATGTAGGAAACCCAACGGGGTAACCCTTTCTTTTCTTCTATCAAAGCCTTTGTTGCGTCTACCTCACCACTAAACTTTACTAGGGTTTTCAGGGGATGCGTTTTAAAATTTAATCAAAATGTAATGAAGAGAAATTACATATATTGGGGACTAGGCCAAAAAGTCAAAGTAAACAATCATCTGCCTTGCTAAACGTTATCAGAAAAATTCAATTGGATAAAACTTTGGTGAAAAAAGAAATAGTGTGGAGCAAACAAAATATTAAAAATACAACCTTTGTAATTCATCAACATAAACGATAATTAGAGAGCACAAATCTATTTCGGTTAAAAAAAGTTGAAACACAAGAAAGGAGAAAATCCTACCAAATAAAACCATTACTCTTAATCCCAAGAAAAGAAATTTTGTATACACAACAATTGTCTTCTTTAAAGCAGAAGAATGCTAACATGTGAAATATCTGCTATATTTTTTGGCCGGTTTAAGGTTATTTACTTATGTATAGTATATTATAAAACTAAATATTTTTATCTTATTTTGATATTTTTTTAATATTTTTAATTAGTTATTATCAAATTTATTTATTTTTTCCATGTAATAATTTTTTTTATTCCAAATGACAACAAAGATGGGAGGAAGTGCCATTTTTTGTGTCCCACTTCCCATTTCTTGAAACTCACCTCATTTGTTCTAAAAGTCTCTGTTGTTACTCCTTTGATTAATGTCAATGCTATTTCTTTCAAGTTTCAACCATCTAGTTTCAGATTTAAGCTTGCGTATAAATTAGGTATTATTATTTTTAAATTTTTACAATTTCATTAGACTATTGAATTATTGATAGTTTCACATTACACATCATTTAGAAAGTTGGACATAAAAGCAAGGAACCTATTTCAATATGGGAGGATCATGTCTAAAAAAGCAAGGAACCCATCAATATCACTACATACATCACTGTGCATATTAATAAATATCTTTCCATAAGATTTATATACTACCAAAAAATAAATATATTATTAGAAGATATCTTTCAAATATCAGTTTCTCATATTTAAATGTTACCCTATTATTAGTTAATCTGTGGTATTGGGGGTTTTGGAGCCGTGTAAGTATCAGTACACCTTAGAATAAACTTGACTTTAGTACAAGTTTAGACTTATCTCAGTTGTTGCTCATTAACGGCAATAACCACCTAGAGGGTGACAGATGGCCAGCTGCAACCATAACATTATGTTTCTAGTAGTCTATTAAATTGACGAGACTTTGGATCATAGTTTGATTGATTCAATATATAACAAGGTTGTACTGATTCAAATATTAAAATAAATAAGTATTCTAAAGCATATGAAAATGCAAAAAATAAAAACTTGTTGAACAAACTACGGCTTAACTGATTCAACTCTAATTCAACCAAACACTACAGTACAACCGATATCAAACTAGCCAGTTCCATGTTCAATAGGTTGAACCGGCCGGTTTAATTCAAATTTTAAAGCATTACATACAACTTACATATCTTTATAAGTTGCGAATCACAAATTTTACTTTACAATTATTTTCATGAGAATGTTATTGATAATTTGCATGGAGTTACCCTATTTAATTGACTATGCACAATAGCCAAGTTTTATGCACATTTAAAGATTTAGACATTCGTAAATAACAAAGGAACGAATAAACAACGCAAATGAACGAGAATAAATTAATAGACCGGAGAGACTTTGTTCATCAATTTAAAACAATTTGGAGTTTCTTACAAGCGCGTAAATAAAAGAGTTGCATTCTTTTATACAATGGAAAGAACCGTAGACGAACAACAACGCAAATAAAAGATGCAAAATAATTAGTTCAAAGTAGAAACCAGCGATAGGGATCAAAAGAAATCAATATCTAAATAGTTACCAGAAGGCTTCACTCCCGGCGGCTTCTTCTCAGGTGTGAGTGCTGCTTTCATGGCCTGTCTCGGCACTTCTGGAGGAGTGGCGCAACGGATCAGCGCCCAGTTAATATTTTGAAAGAATGGATGTTGTTTTATCTCTGTAGCTCCGCGTCTATAGGCAAGACGATGTTGAGGCTCTTTCACAAGTAAACCCCTAATCAAGTCCCTGGCAGCAAAGCTAACACTTGGAGATTCCGGAAATCTTAAGGGCTGCCCAACTACATTAAATAAAGTTGCCCGATTTGCTGAACCTTTGAATGGCGTTCTACCGAACAAAAGCTCGTATAAGAATATCCCAAATGTCCACCAGTCTACAGCACTGCCATGACCTTCACCTTTGATGATTTCAGGCGCAAGGTACTCGTGCGTGCCTACGAAGGACATTGATCGGGCATTTGTGGGTTCGGCCATAAGCTCAGGGAGAGGTGTCACCTGATTGTGCACGTCATTCTTAGGTTTCAACTTCTTTTCTTTCTTCTTGGACTTGCTTTGTAGAAAACGTGGCGTGAAACAAGAAGGTTTGATGCAGTCTGGCTGAATAACACAAGTTGGTTCGATGCAAGCGGGTTGAACGCAGTATCCTGAGCCTTTTGTCTCCAAGTTAAAGTTTGCAGATTTTACTAGAGTCGGACTGACGGCGCACCTTAGAGAGAGGTCGAAATCTGATAGCATTATGTGACCATCTTCTCTCACCAACACGTTCTCAGGTTTAAGGTCTCTGTAGATGATTCCAAGCATGTGCAAGTACTCCAAAGCAAGGAGAACTTCTGCCACATAAAACCTGCACAGTACGCAATATGAAAATAACAACATGCTTAGTTCTTAAAACATAAAAAATAAAGTGTTTATGTCGTGCATGCCTGCTAAAAATATTATTGAGAGAGCTATATAGAAACAGCTTGATCATAAATATTTGTCAAAAATATAATATGAGATGGAGGGAGTATATGGAAACAGCTTCCTCATATATTTTGTCATCAAGATAGTACTGAAGATTTTGAGGGGTGGCTTCAACCTAGTATGTTATTAAAGGGCAAATGAATTGAAATATATCGGTTTCTCTTTAGCTGGTGATCAAGTACAGAAGTTATCAACGAGAAACCAACAAATTCAATAAAGACCGAGCAACATTTCATTGATACATTCTTTTTCTTTTTTTCTGAATTACTTATCCAATTCGAAATTACAACAGAAATGAAATGTAAATTTTTTTAGTAGTCTACCTCCCTTCGAATGAGGAATCCTATATAAGAACATAATAAATACTGATATTTATTACATATATATCGAGACTTGTAAGAAAACCAAGTCACATGGCATTCACGAGTGACAAGAAAATGATGATTTGTAGGACCAGTAAGCAATAACAAAGTTTATTAAATTCATTCAAATTCATTCAGAATGTCATAACTGTGGAAAAAGGGCGAAGTAGATAACTGAAGTATTTATTTATGAAGGCAAAAAAGGTACAGTAGACAATTAATGGAAGCATAATTGTATCAAATTTGGAAGACATCCATAAACAGTTGAGAAATATTGTGCTTTTATGAAACAATAGGAGTGGAAAAGAATATCTTAGCTATTTGGAAATTTTGAGCCAAGTTTTGCTCAGTTTCTCATGTAACTAGAGAGTTGAACATCACAAAGAATTACTATTAGAGCATGTCTCGACTCTGGATTGGCTTAGCTATTTTGGGAGTATATAGAAACAGCTTATAGCATGTCCATAAGTTGTTTTCAGCGGATTTCCATAAGCCCTCCGGGATAGCTTATAAAAACAATTTATAGCTTATATGAAAACATATTGACTTTTTTTTGTTGCCTAAAAATAACGTATACATAAGCACTAAATTAAGCCGATTATTCATCCAAACAAAACCTTAGTGGCATATGACAAAATATACTAAAAGTTATCATGATCCGAAAGACATTGTAACAGTACAGCTTTTCAATTTCATTTACATTGGGAACAAAAAGGAAATGCTAACCTTGCAGCATGTTCTGAAAAATACTTCCCAGGTTGTCGTTGCCGGAGTGCATGGAGATCCCCACCAGGACAAAACTCCATAACCAAGCAAGAGAATGACTCCGTCTCAAAGTGTGTGTACAACGAAGGTAGAAACGGATGATCTAGAGACTGCAATATCTCTCTCTCTGTCTGAGCCCTCGGAAGCTTCTTGCGACTCGACAATTCAGTCTTGTTCATTACTTTCATAGCAAAACAAGTCTTTGTGCTACTTAATTCTGCTAGATATACACTTCCTATGTCTCCACATCCCAATTTCTTCAACAACCTGAAATGTCTCATTTCCAATCCACCGTCTCGAACTCGGATAGCTTGAATTGCTTCCCATCTTACATCATTTGCTTTATGCGGTTTATATAAAGAACTGCTCAAACTACTGATGCTGCTTTCATCGCTAACGTCACTTCCGGTACTCCCTCTACAGATGCTCGTCTTCCTGCTCTCCCCCGAATTAGTAACCTCTCCGCTTTCAATCGACTTATCAACACTAACAGATTCATGGATTCCGGTATTGGTGAAACTTTCTTTGGCTTCTGAATAAGCAGCGGAATATAAACTACTCTGAGGACTTGAGCAAAACATAATCTCCGAATTTGACTGATCCACGTGTCCTTTTGACGAACCTAATATGCAATTCTCAGATTCTAATATCTCGTCGGAGTTGTGATTAGAGGAATCATCACTGATGCACAATTTCATTTCGATTGTGGAAATATTCTTTGCCAAACAACTTTCAAAAGTTTCGGTATGGCTCACATCGTTAGGTTCCTGATAGGTATCTTTCATCCTTCCTTGATTTCTAGATGATGCCATCAAAGGCGGCCGAGAAGAGCGCGGAACACCGGATGTCGAAGGAGGATTGTGATCTACTATGCCAGAAACAGAATTATTATAAACTTCTGGTAAACAATCAACTCCATCAACAGGTGACTCCATCAAGAAATTCTCAATAAGCTGCAAAATCCAAATCAGCACAAGAAAATTAGAGATTTACTAATTAAAAAAAGCTCAAAATTAACAGTTACATAATCTCATGACAAAAAATAGTAACACAAATATTGCCGTTTAAAATAAAACAAAATAAAATAAAATTGTTCAAAAAATTTCTAAATAAATAAAATAAATAAAAAATCAAGAGACCCTTTTGAGATACAATCACTAGAGAACCATCCAAATATAGAAAAAGCAAACCCCTCTAACCTAAAAGAAAATAATTGATAAGATTGAGAAAGACTTTGATTATATCAAAGTTTGAGTCTTTCACAAACTTAGCAAGAGTCAACATGAACAAAACAAAATCTTCACAACCCGAGTTAGATTCTTAGTGAAAACAATTGTTAGTCAGACTTTACTTACCTCGGCCGAACTCTGGATTATCAGGGCTATAATAGAAAGTAAAAAAAAAAAAAACTTCAAAAGAAATTAAAAAAAAAATCAAAGGTTTTTAGATTCCAAAAATTGTAACAACACTCCAAGTTAAAGTTTTTATGTTCTTTTTCTTTGATTATACTAAAAAGAACAATAATTGAAGAGTCTCCACAAAGAAAGGAAGAAAAAGGGTATAAAACACTGTAACAAACCTGATTAAAGGAGAAAATTTGCAATGAAATTGATGAGAAAAAAAAGCTGTTCCATGATCATAGAAAAAACCCCAGAAAGTTATGGTACTTTGATTTGGGTTTCTGAAAAAATTTCTCAAGAGAGTTCAGATCGGATCGAAAAGAATAAGGAAAGGACAAAAGAAAAGAAATAACAAGAACAATAGTATTAATAATAATATTAATTAATATTAATAATAATAATAATAATAATAATAATAACAAAGAATAATATAGTAATATTATGATGATGTTTTTGTTATTGAGGAATGGGAAATTGAAGAAAACGAAGGAAAGTTGAGAAGCAAAGGTGTAATGAAAAGAATAAAAAGTGGAGTGAGTGAGTAAGTGAATGAATGAGTGTGTTATTTGTTACTCTAAATAAATAAAATTAAAAAATCAATCTCGCCGAGTTTCATGTTCTTGTTTCCCTAAAAAGTTTAATGCTTTTTTGAGGTTAAAGAGGAAAGTTATAAATCAAATGGGTGGGACTCGTGACTTGGCGTGGTGTGGTGGGTACTTTCATTCTCGACCCGATTAAATCGATGGTTGGTGTCAGACATATTTACCGTGATACTAAATATATATTTTATATGTGTTTAATTTGGCATTCACAACGGCATGTGAATTTTTTGACCGATTTATGGAAAAGGGATTTACTTTGAAGTCTGCAAATGTTATGGTGCACGAGTGAGTAGAAGAGAAATATGCATTTGTAATTGTAGATTTGATTGAAGTTTTCATACTTGTTGTGAGATTGATTTGGGGATTTTATTGTAAGAAAGATAACTTTCAAAGTTGCACAAGTATAATGGTCAAAGATGAGAAAATGTGTTTTGAAAATGAACCAAATCAAATCAAACCAAATTAAACTGAACCAAATCAATCAATAGAGTAAGAGTCCAACACCATAAAAAAATAGCAATTAAAGATTAACAAATTGATATTTTTCATGCAGTTTTTCTTTGATCACCCATGATAGTGTAAGGACATTTTTTTTTTCATATTTCTTTGATCATCCAAATATAGTTTAAGGGAAGTTTTGTGAGTAACTTTTTTTAAGCGTCTTAATGTAAGGGTATTTTTATTTTTTAAACAACATATATTTTCTCGTATTATAGACATTTAAACAGTTATTCTAACACACCAAAAATATCTTTACTTTAAATTTTGATGCATTTTTATAGTTATGAAATTTATGTCATAAATATTTTTTTATATTATTGATATAAATTGGATTGACAATTTTGCAGTTTAACTATAGTGACCCATTGATCTAATCAGTAATCTAATATCTTGATAAGGTTGATCAACGATTCAACGATAAATCTTTCAGTCGATTTATGCAAATCACAAAACTATGACCCCAACCGACATGTTTGTATTTAAAATCTATGACCCCGACTCAAATAAACCTTTATGGTAAAATAAAATCCAAAGTCCTATGGGTTAAAGTTGGTTTGTATTTCCCATTCTTTCTAAAACAAGAGCGTTGGTGAATAAAATTCGTTCTTTCATTGCTCTGGACTGGAAGGTGGTGGTAAGACATACCTATCGTGAAGCTAACCAATGTACTGATGCATTAGCAAATCTCATGTTCTCTTTGAACTCAAAGATGAGTGTTTTTGAGTCGTGTCCGACTCAGTTTAATCATTTTACTTGTTGATACTATGGGAATCTCTATCCCTAGAGTAATTTCGGTGTAGTTTTCTTTTTTGTTTGGGTGAAAGCCCTCTTTGTAATTTAAAAAAAAAAGTTTTTTAAAAAAGTATTCTTTATATGTTATTTCATAATTTCCAAAAACAAAAAATTGTTTATGAGGTAGTTCAAAATAAATAGTAAGAGCCTAAACAAAAACTAATATTATTATCTCACTAAATCACGAGACAGATAATTATCCTAAATACAAGCTATCAATAATACTAAACACCCTTTTATTTTATACTAAATATATTACTTTGTCCTCTCCCACTCTCTTCCTCTGGCTCTGGAAATCTCTCTCTTATTTTTATCCCCTCCCTCTCCTCTCTTTGTCATTCTCCCTCTCACTCTCTCCTATAGTATAAGATAAAAAATTATTCAATACTTTAAAATTTTAATAGTACTTGTTTTTGCATCCTATGTTAATAACTTAATACAGTACTTTTACAAATCAATCCCACCCTTGGAGAACACTTTCCTTTAGAGAACACTTTGAATGAATAATGTTCTCTTAAATAATAGTATTGATGATAGTAACAAGTCGTTAATTAGGAGGACAAATGAGTGGAGACGGGGTTCCTATGGATAATGTAGTCTTTGATAAAGATAGTACAATACAACAAAGGGAGGGTCAGCCACCTATATACATACTAGGCAGCAAACAAGATTATAGAGGGTCACTGCATCTAGGCCTTCAAGCTCTATTGCAAAAGGAAAATTGTAACAAGTGATAAAAGAATGATGATAATGCAAAAAATGATGAGGATTAAAGACAAGGGGTAGGGTTCCACAACTTCCAATAGTGGGAAACAAATAAATAAGACATAAACTATTGTTGTGAGAGTTTGAGAAGATGAAGTCTTGGATAGTCACAAGGATTTGGTTATTTGATTTTGTCACATAAACATATTTCATAAAAGATAAAAAGCAAAAATAATAATTAAACAGTTACATATTTTTGAAATAACAAAATCAAACTAACAAATGAAAAGAAACATTTCATAATTAAATTGACTATTAAAAGAGATATTTATGTATGTTAAGAAAAAACAAAAATAACTATTTTCTCAAAAAAAAAAATCATTGGTATATTGAGATTTTTTTTTAATATGGAACACGTTAAGTAGTCCATTAGGGTCCGTTTGGTTCGGGAGTTTTGGAGGGGAGGGGAGGGGAGGGGAGGTGAGGTGATATTTTAAATTTTTATGTTTGGTTCAACTTTTTAACGAGGGGAGGGGAGGGAAGGAGAGAAGTAATTTTTTTTTTTTACCCTTAACCTTATAAACTCAAAATAAGGATTAAATTATAATGGATATATTACGTCAAAAAAAATATCTAATGGATATATACCAAAAATAAATCTAATGGGTAGAAAACCTATTTTTTTTTTTTAAAAAAAAAAAATAAAACCTAGAATTTAATATTCCAACAAGGATAATTTAGAATTTTAATAAAAAAGTGACGGTAATTTTGTCAACATAATAAATTATGTTTTACCTCGCCTCCCCTCCTTAAAAATCCCTTCCCTCCCCTCACCTCCCCTCCTCCTTGGTTGAACCAAACAAACCCTTATGGACCAATACTTAAAAAATATTTAAAACTTTAACTACTATACATATTGTTGTTTAAAAATATAAGAGAATGGTCATTCTCATTTTTATAATTGAAATAATGATTTAATTTATACTTATTTATTTGATTAAAACAATGAAAATAGATATATAACTCACATTTAATTGATATCATTCATATCATTATTTTAACTGTAAAGACAAAGAAAAATGTCTTATTTTTACCTTTAAAGTGTATTATAGATAATTGTTAAATTTTTTGATAATTTTAAACAATAGTCTACAATAAACACTTATAAAAATAAAATAATCCACCGTACTATTCACCCTGATATTGATATATTTAGCTAATTTTGAATTACACCAACAAAAAAACAACACCCTGTAATGTATTATCAATTCTAGACACTTGGCTAAAAAAAAGTTCCTAGCAGTATATCCTGACAGTTGAATTGGAGCAGGCAATTCATTCAATCAAATAGGTTTGGAAGTTCACTAGTGCAATCTAAATATCTAATCTGTCTCAAGACTGATTGAAGCTCATGTTAATTATTGCCAACATACACGACAAGAGTATGAATAAAACAGGTGTACAACTAGGCACCACATAACTTTGGTCATACAAAATTAAAAGGATCACCCTAGCTACATGTATCTCACATTATTGTTATGTTACTTTGCTCCATATATCAATACTTTAGGATCCTACATGATAAAGGACTCTGTCATACTTGCTAGCTGTGCACGTGAGAACTTTCAATGGTCCCCATAGTGTATACTATACAGTATACATCGAGAAAGCCTGAGTTCAATTTTTAAATAAAAAAGTTTTTTTTAGATTATATTTAACTTATAACTGAAATTGAACTCGAGCTTTCTCAATGTATACTGTATAGAACGAACGAATCGGATACAAGATAAAATCTAACATGTCAGAGTCTATCCATTAAGAACACACATTATCTACGCGCCGAGCATTAGAGATATATTGAAAAATAATTAAGTCTCACATTGGAGAAAGATAAGGTCTTAAAGAAGTTTATATAAAGTGACATCTTTCACCTTAGAAATTAATTTTTATATAATGAGTAAAAATCTAATACCTTCAAAGACATGAACACAAGGTTTTCACTTTCTTTTTTAAAAAAACTAATTATAATGAAAGCTTTTCTAATTTACCATTTATTCTGAAAGTAGTTACAGAAGAAAGACACAGTCAAGGAATTACATTTACAAATCAAAATAGAATACTCATCAAGATTGTTCTAATAAATTTTCAAAATACAAATTTACTAAGTATCTTCCTGTCGACAAAACATCGAGTCTCTTCTCACTTTGTTCGTATTTCCCTTTACGAAGCTGATATCGAAGCGTTACAGCTGAAATAGTATAAGCTTGTCCTTCAATTGTGACACTTTCTCCACACTGCAAGTTCTGCTTTAAAGAACAAAAAAAATAAAAATAAAGAAATGAGATCAACTGAATATGTCATGTTTCTTTTTCCATTCTCAGAGTTATAATGAATCATTAAACCTAAAAAAAGATGTGTTTGATCACAAATATGCATAATTGAATCAAGAGGCTAATAATACAAGACATGACAGGTGATCAAATATTGCTTTACTAAACAAAGCATGAAAAGTTTAAATGAAGAATCTACCAAAACTTTTCTGCTTTCAGAACTATAAAGGCAAGAAACAATCACAGCTAGTTAACTATAGTACCAAACATCTTGTTTCAATTCCTCATCTCAGATGGACCCATCTGCATTAACTTATAATGTTTTGCCATAAAATGGTCTACGAAGCACTGACATAGACACGGATACCAGACACACGACATTGACATGTCAATACCGATAATAATTTGAGAGATTTAATTGAATGTAATTATATGTGTCGGGCATCAAACACGCATATGATTATGATCAGAAGTGTCAGTGATTTAAAGAAAACAGCAGATCCTAAAGAAGCAATCATAGCCACAATCCTCAGACTTATATAATATTAATATACATAAAATTTTATTATCCTTTTAAATTTTATATTTTAAGGTCCAACACATGGGTTGTCTTCAATTATATGCCTAGGCTGCCTCTTATAAATGATTGTATCTTTCATCACATGTTCTCATATGAAAAAGACCTATATAATACACAACTTTATTTATCCATTCTGCCAAGGTCAATTTAAGGTAAGCATGTGAAGAGCTTAAAAGTTGAAATTACCCTTTTATATCATATTTTTCATGGAGGCATATAAGTGATATAACCTCCAAGTCACTGACACTCACTCCTCTGAGTGAGAAGCAAATTCCAATCCAATAAGCAGGAAAAGGGCTCACCAAAGAAGCCAAACAGAATCATGGTGTTTAAAATCTTCAATGGATACTTCTTCAAAAAAAAACTTCAATGGATAGTTTCAATCACAGTACCACATTAATCTAAGAGACTCAATATACAATGCTTTTCAAGTAGCCTTTTTTTTTCCACAGAGAGAATGATCCTTGAATGCAGAGATACTCTCTATACTGAGAAACATATATAAGACCATTAATAAGGATCAGGACCGCCAAGAGACCTGAACGCCACATCTCCACCCAAAACCGGAACGTATTGGAAATATGGGTCCAATCTCTTGCATATATTTCTTTTAGCCAATTCCTGATTGATGTAGGACTAACCAATGATTTCCAATACAATAAGCAGGCTGATGGCTCACCATAAGAAGTAAAGCTTTGACAGTTTTTTTATCTTCAATTAGTAGTTTCTGTCACAAATTAGTGCTTAATACATCAGTTCAAATTACTTCAAGAAGGGATTCCGTCTCACATTTAAGCTCGTTGCCATTATTACTCCCAGAAACTATAGTCTATAGTAAATAATTTGCAATTGTAACCATTCTAGTCATGTAATACACATCACAGTGCTATAATAATTCTTTTTTGTTAGAACTCCTTTTCAACTATATGGATGCACACCATCTCCTACACACCTAAAAATCCACTCTAAGCACTTCATTCTACGGTGTATCTCTGCATTCGAGTACATCAAGAATCACGTAGAAAGAAATCCTTCATAGCTTTTCTTTCATATTAATTGGACAAACCACTAGTACTCTGGAACCAAAGAGCTTTCCCCAATTTTTATGAAATTATAAGGTCCAAAAAGTTCCACTGGTTCAAAAGCAAGTGGCACATGCAATATTATAAGGTCACTAGTATTCATCAAATACTTTATATATAAGTCCACTGAACCAAAGGCATTCTTTTCAAGGAAAGAGTTAAAGACAGCAATATCATTAAATCATTACCTTGAAAGTACACTACTGGTCTTATTTCAATAATGTGACCTTCAAGGCTGTCCAATGATTGCATTTTACTAGTTATTAGAATATAAGAGTTATTCATGTGTTAGGAGGCTTTTTTATGTTGAACAATAGTATAAACATTAGTGCCAGGTTAATGTTTTGTAACAACATCAATATATGATTAGATCTCAAGTATATATATACATTAAAAAAATAACCAGATCTTGTAATATTGAGGGGTCCTCTCTATTGCTCTCCTATGCATCTAACCCCATGTGTAGATGCAAACACAAATTACAGTAGCAATAAATAGAAGAAAAAGAACATTAATGGAAACAAAGAGTGTACTATTTCTGAAAATCAAAAGGAAAATACAATAGGACATGTCCTATTGTACACAGAGCCAAGCTCCTATGGAGGTATGATGTCTACAGCCCATAACAAAATGCATGATTCTGGTCGATAACATTTTCGCTCAAGTGTCTACTCAACACCTATATAACAGAATCCCACTACACAGTTTGTTTGGCTGCCTCTCTCACTCTCTACCATGTGATAAATCCCACTCTCCCCTTTCCTGTTCCTTCTAGCGTTAAACCAGGCTTACGAATTCTGTTGTGCTACCGTTGGCCCACATTTCTCATTTTGGGTCCTAACACAACTTATCATCAATAGTCATACTTGTACCAATTATTAAACTATTGTTATTCCAATTTAAAGATTCAAGTTTAAGTATAGACATTATTAAATTGATCCTAGACATGAATTCTTAGTATGTGACTCATGTCCTGAATGTTATAAAAAACACAAGTTTTCACAATAGAAGCAAACTAAAAACATGTTACTTCCCTCCACTAGAAGAAAACTAGTTATTATAACCATGGTTACCAGATCCAGATTCAAGTTATTATCAAATTAATTTGGCAGTTGGCACTCATACACAATATTATAACCATGGTTACCAGATTCAGATTCATATTATTGCCAAGAAAATTAGCAGGCCCTGCGCTTAACGTAAGCCATGCAGCAGAAGCCGTCATAAGCCATGAGAGGAGTCTCTATGGTTGCTTCTCCTCTCCTCTCCAATCTCTTCTATCAGAGATCGAATATTACCTATATCCTCCTGACTGGAGTATCTCTCTTAGCCATGTTTATCGCGATGCTAATCACAGCACTGATTTCTTGGCTAAGTCTGGCTTTAGTGGCTCGATTTCCATATCGTATTTAGATAAAATTTGTTGACTATAGAAAGTATCTGGCTAGCAAGATTAGGTAGTGTTTTATCTATGAATTGGAATTCAGCACAGCGAACCGGGAATCATCAAAACGAATCAAAATCCAAGATGCGATACAGGTCCAAAATAAATACAAACTAGGGATTCATATCAATTGGGTTCAGATTTGTATCTAAACGAGATACTGGTAACCATGATTAAAACAAATAACCATTGAGGTGACGATAAATTTTGAGATTGCAATCACATTTAAGCACATATTATGAGTAAACTATCAACAAATAGAGATACAAAATAGGGAAGAACAAAAAGGAACAATAAAAGAGGCTAGAATTTCAATAGCTTATAAAAATAAGAGTTACAAGGAGAATATATAGTAAAACTTAAATATAAAAAGTCCAACAGCATAAGTCTATGAAAATATTATCTAACATACTGATAAATCATCTTATTACTCTGTTAAGCTGACCATAATACTATCAATTTAGGTCTTTATATTTTAACTACGTACTATCAATTTGGTGTCTATATTTAACCGTTTATTGTCAATTTAGTCCCTCCCTGACTCTTAGAAAGGCTACGATGATGAATACAATTTGACAAAATGAACTTTCTTAAAATATTCATAATCTTAGGACTATATAAGAGTTAGGAACATCTTAGGACAAATTTGGTGGTTTACTTTAGAATCAGAAGTTGAGTCTAACTCAACCATACAAAACCAGTTTGTAAGTGAAAATTGTCTCTACTTATAAACTCATATTCAGGCCATCCTATAACCGATGTGAGACTCTTAACACACCTCGTCACACACCCAACACTAATGAGTTTGGTGCGTGGATATAAAAGGTGAATGACTCGAAAGCCTAAAAGCAGGTGGTCCAATAGATATCTGGTACCATATTAGAACCGAGAGTTGAGCCTAAGTCAATCATACAAAAGTTTACTTAATAATACACACAACAAAATATGAAAGATACTGTATTTAATTAATAACTAATATTATCTTCGGTCCTTATAGAAACAATTTAACATTTCTACGTTCATTGAATAACTGATGTATATAATCGATAAATGATTAGAATGAATGGGAGGTTGCTTACGGGAGGGAGACAACGAACGCCAAGAGATTTGGGTGGAGGAGTGATCTCAACAACTTTGTATGGAGGATGGATACTATTATTATTATTATTACTACCTCGTTCTCTGTCTCTGTCTCTCTTTCTACTACTGCATGATACCTCAAACGACATCGTCTTGTGGGATGAACCAAGAACACATGATGCCAGTGCCATTTCTCCGTCCTTTGGCAACACAAATTTTCCAGATTTTTCTTTTGTTTAATTAATTTGTGTGACAGCGACGGGGTCTTTCAAACAGTTTCTGTTTAGGTTCAGGGCATTAAACATGTGGTTGAGAATAATGCAAATTACTTTTATTCAGCTTGAGCATATGTAATCAATTTTACACTTAAAAAATTTCATTTTTTATTAAAATAATATTGAAAAATTCAATCAAGTAATTTTTTTAATTTTTTTTGGGTACAAGTGCAATTAAAATAGATTCTAATAAAAAATGTCCTAAGACTATGTATGAATACTTTTTTCTTATGGTATAAAGTAATACACACACAACCAACAATAAATTTATCCAAATTCTAAGGATTTTGAGCCTTTAAAAAAGTACTCTTACATATAAAAAAAATTCAGTTGACAGACACTATTAAACGATATTAAAGACTTTGTACTTATACCATAGTAAAAAAAAATATATACATAGATTTAAACCTCATAACAGGTGATCTTTGTGAAAGCCCGTTCAATTTTTTATCCTAGTTTCCATCCCTAGCCTCAAATGTACAAAACATCAAGTCAACAAACTAAACAATGCTAAATATCTACTACTAAAAATGTTTTCAAAAAAGCCATCAGTTTTTTGCAGGAACTTATGTATAATCTGATGGCTTCATTGCTAAGACTACCTCCAATGTTCATCATCCACATCCTCAACATCATTTACTGCATATTTTCATTTGACAATTCATTACAAGAGCTGTCATTATTTCTGTCTTCTGATTCACTCTCAGAACCTTCTTCTTCCGAAAACTTGGGTGTGCTTCCTTCTGATTCATCACAATAACTGTCATGCATTATTTCTTCTGATTCACACTCTGAAACTTCTTCTTCAGAAACATTAGCCATGCTTTCTTCTGGTTCATTACAAGAGCTTCCATGTTTTATTTCTTCTAGTTTACACTCAGAACCTTCTAAAAACATCGCAAGATAATCAGTCACTGAAGTGTCTACGGTTACAATTGATGATTGACAGGTGTAAATGAGTTTTCAATCAATAGTGATCTAAAAGTTACGGGTAAAGATGAGAAAAGACAAAGGGAAATACCATTTGAGCCGTCAGTTTCATAATCTGAATTGTCAGGCCCATCATAAAAATGTTCATCATCAACTTGAACTCTGAGTTGACGATACACAACAGTGTCAATCAGCAAGATTATGGAACCGGATTAAACAGGTATAGACAAAATACTCACAGTGGATAACAATATGGAGATTCTTCTTCAATGATCATCTCATCCGTCACAGTGTAGAGGTCATAAACATAGTCCTCTGTATGTCACATAAGACAATGCACCAGTTTAGATATGCGAGAACAGGTCATCAACCACAATAATTTCAAATCATTTATTGCAAGTGTTGATAACAATATAACATTGATAAGGCCCCACGATAACTCCAAAATATATTTTTCTTCATTGACCCAGAAAATATGTCCCCCTAATAAGTACACAAAAACCTATTATATGTCAATAATTTAAATAAAATAAGTGTAGCTTGAGGAAAAAGTAGCAAGATCTGTAGTTTGCAACTAAACAACAAACAAAAACCTAGATTGGAATGAACACTTGTGTCAGCTTCAATCTCTGCAGCAGCCTTAGGAATAACATCTATTAGTAAAGGGATGAAATTAGCCAGAAGTTTTTGATCCTCCAAGGACATGTCTCTGCATTAATCACAGGATAAGTGTTTTTATATGATAATTGTTCATATACAAAGATAACAAAACAAACTTTGAAGGAAATATTTACTGCTTTTGCTCCTCCTTAATTTTTTCTTCAGAGTCAACACGAACAATGTCATAGAATTGGCATATTTTCCGCAATGCATTTTCATCTGGTGTCTTCCATATTTGCTTAAAGCAAGCATCTATATCTGAAGACTGCGAGAAAGAATAAGGCACAAAATAGTTGCTATTAGGGAACTTCAGCAAGGGGACTATGGTTGAAAGTAGTATTAAGGGTTATAAGTAAAGACAGGATGCAAGGGCATGTCTGGAAGTATACAGAAGAGACTTCAAGTAATTCCTAATAGTATATAGTGTCATTCCTTAAGAAAGTGTATTAATAAGTGCCCAAACATATGTGCATACATAAATAGAAGAACACGGCCTAATTTGAAATGCATACATAAATAGCTTTAAACGAGAGCTGATCTTGCTTCTGTGGACATCAAACATAGGAAATGATGAAAGACATGATTAGAAATGTGAGACATGTTTGCCAAAAACAATTGTGGTACAGATTCATGGCTTTAAGCAGGCATAAGCACATGAGTCTGTGTCATACACTGCGCCTGTGCACATGCATAAGGTGGGAGAGAGAAGTCAAGAAGAGAGGGCTTACATTGACTTTTTTGAAGGAGTTCTTCCTTTCAGCAACTTTTGACTTAGAATTGGAAGCACTTCTGGAATGAGGTTCCTTAGAAATCAGTCAATCAACAAGATGTTATGTATTCATTTTATCAAATCATATTGACAAGACCGAAACAAATGGGGCGTAAATTGAAATGATGGGATAGTTTAAATTAAAAAACAAACAAATCAAAACACTCCTGTATCATAGGGAGGAAGAATTGTACAGTGTCATCTAGATGGGATACTAACCAGAAATGACCGCACAATATCTAAAGTGACCTCAGAGTCGCTTATTGTTTTCACATGTTGCACCAGAACCTTCTTGTCATGAAATTCCACTAAAAGAAAGGGAGGAATTATATCATCAGTTAGGCATAAATATTAACGACGCATTCAGAAACAAAACATTCTAGCAGTTTTCAGCTATTCAATCTGTCATAAATTGTTGGAACCCCGAAAATGTAAATATATGAAATAATGGTTATTGACTGAAAAAGGATCAAAAGTTCTTACAATGGCAAATAGCAAAATGAAAATGAAAGATAAAATGTAGAAGGAAATGAATTCCAATCATCTCAAGATTATCAACATTATTTAAAAGCAGTCGCCTTATGTGTCATTTGACAAACTTATTTTTCGTAGCATCGTGACAGCTGTTTTCTCAAAGAAATCCATGACAGCAAAAAAACTAATGAAATAATAAACTACGAAGTCTTTTAGCACTTGAAACTAAAATAAATGCTTAAATATATTGAAGCAAAAACACTTTCTTGTCTATAACATCTGTAGAATTATAAATGCTTGCTATGATGCTTTTTGTATGCGCTTAGTAATCTAATCAGAAATTCAGTGTATTGCTAATAGGTTTCAGAAAGGAATCCACGTACACCGGTAAGTAGGTGTACGAAAGAAATGGAAGAGCTGGGAACATTGTTATTAGCAGATACTAGTACAAAGTTCATTATAATAAAAATGGCAGAAAAAACATTTTCAAAAATCTCGGTATTGTCAGTTATATCATCAATATATATATATTATCAGTCAATTATGGAGGCAGACAAACATCATATAAAATGCAGGGACCCTGGAGGCCAGGGACGGAACCAGAAAAAATTGTTGAGGGTGGCGAAAAAATAACACATGCCAAACAACATCGATCAACATATTAATGACTAAATTTTACTATTAGAGTAAATTAATAATTAATTTTTGAGTTATGTAGAATATTGTTCCTACCGCAAATTGTTTGGGAGAACTTTAAGTTCGTTTCTCGGTGAAAACAATTTTTTATCAGACTTTACTTACTTAACAAGTGAACTCTAAATTATCAGAACTTTCTTTTCCTAATTAAAAAACATAAGCTTAATACCAAAATAAAATTTTGAACAAATTACCTTTTACTATACAAATGTAAACTTTTCTTCTATAAACAAATAAAATCAGAGTAAAATAAGATACTAGTACTTGCAAGTTGGTTAGTGTTTAGTGTTTTGTTGATTTTGCTTTGATGCGTTTAGTGGACCATTATAAATAAATAATATTATTATATGCCATAACATAACCATTAGTTAGAAATGAGTGATGGATTGTTCTACAGTGGCGAACTCTAGTTTTCTTAGATCAGTTTTACAGGGGCAGATATTATGTACATAAGGTGGGGTAGTATAACTTCATACATTCTAAGGGTGGCGACAGCCCCATTTCTTATATACTTAGTTCCGTCCCTGCTGGAGGCTTGTTTTACATAAAAATCCACATGTTTATTAACCAAGGAAATATACAGACAATAAAACAAAACAATTGAAACAAAAAGAAAAGCAGCATACTGTTTTGAGAAGAATTGGCAATTGATAGATTTCCAAAATCCGAGAGAGGATGCTTCAATGGCTTCTCCATGATTTCCAGCCCTACATTTCCACAAAACAGCTACATGTAAAAACCACAAAACAATTGTCAAATGAGAAAAAAAATAGGAGAGTGATGAAAACAAGAAAGGAGGGTTACGGAAAGCGTCAAGTGGAGATTGAAAAGGTTTTCGTTTGACCCTAACGAACACATGCTTGAGTGGAGGAGCAGTCAAAGAGCTCGCGGTCATGTTTGCTTCTGAGTCAGCCCCAACTGGTTGGAAACAAAGATCTTTAATTTCAGCTTTCACCTAACACAAGAGTTACTGCAATATATATACTCCTCTGTCTTGTCGTTTAAAGTACGTACACATCTTAAAAAACCATGGAGTGTTAAGTGTACTAAATTTTATGATAAGTGATGTGGCTGAACTGAAAAATTATGGCAGTTGTTTTTTTTTTTTTTGAATAGCAAAACAAACTTTATTAAGCCACAGCACCTTCCACAAGAAGTGACAGGCAGGGCGAAGCAAATACAAGATAAGGAAGGCTTAAGGTGCTGACTCACAACAAGTCACACGCCCCACCAACCAGAAACCAAACAACAGCAAGCACTAAAAAACCAGAACAGAAAAAACTACACCTACACACCAAAACAGTATCGAACCCGCCCTCCCTAACAGACCAAAACCAGAAATTATGGCAGTTGTTATGGTAACCAATATGGAGGGCTGGCTTTGGTCATATTATCTGAGGAGAAGCAGGAAAATGGCATGTGGTTTTGTGGGTGATATTGGATCTATAATAATCTTCGTAAAGATTGGTGGAAATTTAAACGGGTTTGATAATTTTTAGAAAAATCACGGTTATAGTCGACAATTGAGTGTAAGGCCGTGAACCTGGTCCCCTCAATCCAGTTCAGCCAGTTAGAATAACGAAGTATATGAATTTTGTGATTTGTGTGCATCATTATGGCACAATAATCACTGAAATTGGCAACTAGATTAAATGTCATGGAGAGATTTCTGCGAAGGTGGTAAAAAAAACCTCTAATAGACATAAGGAACATTGTTATTGGCAGATAGTATGGAGTTAATCTAGGTATTATCCGTTATACCAACATATATATCCACATTATATTATATATTATTAAGGCAATGAAACATCAAATGAAAGTTCATGTGAAACGCAGGGACCCCTGGGCATGTTATACATCAAAATCCAAAAGTTATTAACTAAAAGCTAAAGCTAACATATAGATTAAAATCATCATGTAATTAATAGGGAGATAAACTAAGTTAAACTTCTAGCGTACACTGAAAATTGTTGGAGATGGCCAACAAGGGGAAGCCAAAAAGAGTTAATTGGGGGAGGAACTCTTATCAATATTTGGGAGCAGTGTTGTCAACCGTGGATGCAGAAAATTAGGGGTTCAAATTCCGCTACGCAGTAGTGCTATAGCACCGTTGTAGCCACTATATGACAACATTTTGTACTAAATAGGGATTCGTTCAAATTCCGCTATGCTATAGCGCTGCTACTTAACAAGACTGGACAGGAGTGAGAAACCACAAAAAATGAGGTGACACTACTTGTTGATAACCTTAGGGTGTTTGGATGGACGGACTTATTTTTCTTTTCTAATGAAGTGTTATATCAATATTATATGATCACCTATCATGTTATTCTCTCAAAAAAAACTTACAATCTCAAATATATACGAAAATGTACACTTAGCCATCCATCATAATTTGTTTTATAACACAAATAAAATAATCAACAGAACGAGATAGAGATATGAAACACAATTGAGAGAAAGAAAAAAAAAAACTAACCATTTTGAGAAGAATCTGAGATTGATAGATTTTCAAAATCCAAGAGAGGACGCTTCAATGGCCTCTCATTGATTTCCAACCCTACATTGCCACTTAGCCTTTCAATTCAAAACCCTCAATCAACCCAAACACACCCTTAACAATTGCATTTTACATTTGACATCTTAGCTTGATTATTAATTATATATGAGTACCAAATATAGTTCTTTTAAATATACACCGTTCAGACTTCAGACAGAAGTAAAATTTGGCCAATAATTGTTCCATTCAGGGTTCAAACACAGGTTCTTCCAAGTGATTCGTCATTAAGTAGTGTTCATTAATCATTTGAGCTCAACCGGTGATTATTGTTTTGAGCAAAGAGTATGTAGTAATAGTAATCTTAATAGTAATCTTTGAAGCACATAAACTCCTCAGATTAGGCGTGTCCGAGTCGGACGGACGATATGCTTTGGTGTCAGACACCAACACTTGTAATAACATTGAATTGTGTCATTTTCTCAAATTATTATCAGTGTCGACGAGTCGGTGTGTGCGGTGTATGTGTATGTGTCCGTGTTTCAATGATAGTAATAACTAATACTAATAAAAGTAAAAATGCAGTATAACATATACCACTATGTTGAGAATCATCAGAGATGGATAGATTTGTAAAATCCAATAGAGAACGTTTCAATGGTCCCTGATCGATTTGAAACCCTAGAATGGAATGCAAAAGCGTTGTTAAATGAGAATGAGAAAAACAAAAGGAAGGTTAGAGAGAGAGATTTAAAAGGTTTACGTCTGGGTGGTGGAGCAAAAGACGAAGAGGTTTTGCGATCGAGTCTGTGCATGGGTTCCAAGTAAAGAAGGACTTTAATTTCAACCGAACTGATTCCTATTTTTTCAAAGTCTTATTTACTATCTCATGACTTCCTTAAGAAGAAGGAAAGGAGAAAGAGATATATCATATATATATCGAAGTAGAATGCTAATGTGTCCCTAGTAGGGGTAAATATTAAGGAATCAAAGGTATAAATTTTATGCCTAAATTTCTCTTTTGTGTTTGTTTATTAATTGAATATTCCTCTATTACAAGTTATATCTTTAAAAAAAATTCTTACAATTTCATCGCTGTTAGTATTTTTTTATCGTCAGTTCATATGTTATATCTTTTAAAATATATTAAATTATCAATTTATAGTAAAAAATTATAATAGAGGAACAAAAAAAATGAAATAAAAAACAAATTTCTACTGTATTTCTTTTCTCTTATCCTCCCTCCCTCCTTTATTATAAAGGCCTAAATTTTTTCACATATATATTTTGAAAAATTTAATGTAATTAATGTATATTTTACGAGTATTACAATTACTAAATTATTTTTGTTTAAAAAATGTATTCGTAGTTGATTTTTCATATTTTACTTTGAGGAAATATATATTTTGGGCGTTTAGATTTACATCAGCAATCAATGAGTCTTGTGTTGGAAGCTGACTGACCATGAATGACACTCAAACAAATACTATGGCGGAAAGCTCTTCGTCTCCGGCTGCTCCACCCAAACCTGTTTTCGTTAGGGTCAAACGAAAACCCTCTCAATCTCCTCTCGATGCTCTCTGTATATAATCTAATCTAACCCTCCCTTCTTATTCTTCTTCTCCTTTTCTTTTTCTCATTCAACAACGCTTTTGTGCTTTTTGTATGTCAACTTAGGGTTGGAAATCAATGAAAGACCATTGAAGCGCTCTCTCTTGGATTTTGGAAACCTCTCACTCTCTCATTCTTCTCAGAACAACGGTATGTTTCTTTTCATTATTTGTCTTCTCAAACGCTTTTAACCTAAAGATTCAATACCTTAAAGGCTATGCTTCGATTTAGGGTTTTAGAGGAGAATATTTTGGACTGTATTTACTTGAGATTTTAATTTATTTTGAAAGAGTAGAATAGTAAATTATCATATAACCAAGTGATGCACAAGTGTTTAATGATTTTCCCTAAGGCCAAATTTCGGAAGAACCTAGTTCAATTGTTCGTTAGAGCAGTTATTGGTCAGACTTTACTTAATTTTTTGCCGAACTTTAGATTACCTGACCTCGTAAATACAAAAGAAAATAATACATTATTATACAGTCAATTCTTTTCTAGGAGGAAACTGTTTAACCCCGTGAATCAGAACTGTAATTTTATTGAATTATTGAATAATAACTGATACTGATATCCATGGCACACCGAATGTGCAATCCCGTGATAACTCTTCCATTTCTCTCTGTGGTACACATCTACTTACTGGTAGATTGCTTTCTGAGACCTATTAAAAGATACTGAGTTTCTGATTACTCGGTGCATACAAATAGCATCATAGCAAGCATCCATAATTCTTGAGATATGGTAGAGAAGAGAGTATTTTTGCTTAGACATGTTTAAGCATTTCTATTAGTTTCTATTGCTAAAATATATGATGGTTTATTTCATTACTTTTTGACCTATCATGAATTTCTTTCGACAATTAACATTTATATGTATTTGCAAAAATAGCTGTTATGATGCTACTAAAAATAAGGCTGTTAAAGGACACATTAAGGACAGTGCCTTTAAATAATCTTGTTAAACTTGAGATTTTCCTTTAAATAATGTGCTAAACATGAGATGTTTCTTGACATATTGAATATTTGAACAGCTGAAAACTGCTGGAATGTTATTTTTTTTGTTTAATGTGTGTTTCATAGTTATGCCTGACTCACTGTATAATTCCTCTCTTCCTTTTTAGTGGAACTTCATAACAAGAAGGTTTTGGTCCAACACGTGGAGACAATTAGCAGCTCTGAGGTCACTTTAGATATTGTGCAATCATTTGTGGTTAGTATCCCATCTAGATGACATTGTACAATTCTTTCTCCATATGATATACAAGTGTTGTCATGTGTTTATTTTTGAATTAAAAAGTCATCCCAGGCCAATTCACTCTCCATTTATAACATTTTGTTTCAGTCTTCTCAATAGGTGGCAAGTTTGTATCATCATTGCACTATGTTTTGGCAAAATGAATAACTTAATAACTTGTTGATTGACTGATTTTTTAGGAACCTGATTCCACAAGTGCTTCTGAATCTAAGTCAAAAGTTGAGGAAAGGAAGAACTTCTTCAAAAAAGTTAATGTAAGCCCTCTCTTCTTGACTTCTCCCCTCCTCCTCCTCCTGCATTTACACACAGCGTGCGACACATGTGCTTATGCATACTTAAAGCCATGAATCTTTCCTCTTCCCAGTTGTTTTTTTTGTAACCATGTTTCACATTTCTAATCATGTCTTTCATCATTTCCTATTTTTGATGTCCACAGAAGCAAGATCAGCTCTTGTCTAAAGCTAAACAAGTAAAAGAGGTTTGTTACATGTTCTTATATATTTCTTCTATTTATGTATGCACATATTTTGGACACTTATTAATACTCTTTCTTAAAGGATGGCAATGTATACTTGATTCTTCAGCCTATTAGAAATTATGCTGAAGTCTCTTCTGTATACTTTTAGACATGCCCTTGCATTGTTTCTTTACTTGTATCCCTTTATACTACTTTCTACTTAGTCCCCATACTGAAATTCTGTTGGTTTTGGAATTGTTCTTATTTTCTATTTTTTTTCTAGCTGTTCCGTAGAATTGCATTTCATTTAACTTTCCTTGTTGCTTTCAATTATATTTGCCTTGGTCAACAAGAAAACCCTAGGGTCTGTTTGATTCCGATTTCAAATAAAGTTTTTAATTCTAAAATAATTTAAAACTACCAAATTTGTTTGGTAAATCATTTGACAAATAGTAGCTCTGAAAACTAGATTGGGGTTTGTAGGTTTTGGAAACTAAAAGCAGAACAGTTAAAACAGTTAGAGCAGTTTTTATAAAGTTAAAAGAAGGTGGAGCACTGTTACTTTTCATTAATGGAAACTTTTATAATTATAAAAAGATTATTTCTTTTTTATCGACACTCGTTTTTTCCAACGGTTGTTATTATTAACACAGGCACAGAAGCTATGCTATTGTGTGACAAACATTTAACTTTGGGGAACGCATTTAGACATATACATTTCAGACAAAGTTTTCTTCTTACTTTATGTTTTTCAAATTTATTTATTTTGATTGATTTTTAAACTTTTTCCCATTGATCTTTTACTAAATTGTTTTATCGTTTTGAAATCATTCAAATATATAATTACTTTAATAAGTATAAACGATAAACGATATATTTGAAAGCCAAATTCGTGGTTAATAGCTTGATAAAATCATGCTTAAGAACTCGAGAAAATTATGCTTAAGAACTTGACAAAATCATGCTTAAGATAGGCCTAAATAGTCAGCACTAAGATTGCATCATTACTAATCTTCAATTTATCTAAAATTTTGTTTGCATAATTAATGATATTCCAATATTCAATGGTTGGACTTAACTTATAGTGAATTATCATGTTATTAAGTCACTGAAGCAACATGTTTATAGCATTCACTTGAAATATACGTATTGCACAATTTTCCCTGTTTTTTTTTTGTTTTAAAAATATATTCTAGAAACAAATCTATCAAACTAGTTTTTTCACTTCTCATATCTACAACAGTTTCAAAAATAGAATAATCAAACATTTTTTTTTAACTTTCTTTGTACATACAATTTTTAAAGTTGATTTATAAAATTGTTTTCCCAAACTATAAAACAACACAAGATCGAACAAGCCCCTAGTTCTTGCGATGATAAGATTTGAGAAACCAAACTTTCAAACTTGTGTATGTGATTTGGGAGAGTTCTGTTTATGGTAGTTGTAGACTTTGGAGTACATCACAATAGTACTCATTCTGTTTCATTGTAAGTGTCACATTTGCAAAAGTATTTTTTCCCAAAATGAGTGTAATTTTCAGCTTTCAATGTAACATTATATTTTATCAATTGAACCCTCTAATTGATACCCGGTGCATCATTCCCAAGTCATTATCCTTCACTTTACATTTATGTTAATGATGGATACATGAATGCTTAAAATGGTTAATTTGATAAAATAGTTGTATTTTTGTGAAATATGCTAGTATGGTACTCATAATGAGGCAGAGAGAGTAATGTTTAAACATTGAAGTAATTTCTATAAGAAGTTCCCTTGCAGCAAAGTTTTATGCCTCATTCTTTCTCGCAGTCTTCAGCTAAAGATGCTCGTTTTGAGCAAATATGGAAGAGCAGGAAAGAAAACAAGGGGACAACTGACGTAAATGCATTACATGAAATATGCCAGTTCTATGACATTGTTCGTGTTGACTCTGAAGAAAAAACTAAGGAGGTGCAACAGGAGTAAGTATTTCCCTCATAGTTTGTTCATAATCTTTGTATATGGAATTATGGATAGCACCTTGATTATTAACAATAGGAGAAAATATTTATATAGTAAATAAATAATGACAACACAATTCATGAGATCTCTTTCCTTATTTATTATAGATATTTGCATTAATTCAAATCTTAAATAAATAGCCATCTCTTTATCAATCATTCAAGCCCACACACGCCCATATATATAATCCAAACAATTAGGTCAAGATAATTTCTTCTCCTGTCTTTTGTATATAAGAAACATTCTTCACAATAAATAACGAAAAAGATGAGCTGTGATATTATTTATTTACTATATCAATACTTCCTGGCGTTGCCTATTATAAATAAGGATGGTTATTATTTATTGTCACTGAAGATATACTTAACCTGTGGTTAATGCAGAGATATCTCCTTGGAGGATCAACAACTTTTGTCTAGTTACCTCCCTTTACTAAGAGAGGTTATGCCTAATGCTGCTGCAGAGATTGAAGCTGATATAAGTTCTCATCCCAAACAAGGTTTGTTTAGTTGCAAACAACCATTGAAACACTTTTGGTCTTGCTTCCTTTTCCTCAAGTTGCACTTATTATTTCAATAATAGACATATTTTCTGGGTCAATAAAGAAAAATATATTTTGTAGTTATCTTGGGGGCATTTTATCGATGTTATATGGTTACCGACATTTGCAATAAATAAATGATTTGAAATTATTGTGGTTGCTGAACTATTCTCTTATATCTGAAACTGTTGCTTTTGTTTTGAAAGAATATCTAAACTGTTTCTATTTACATGGTTATGGTGCATTGTCTTATGCGTTGTATACAGAGGACTATGTTTATGACTTATACACTGTAACGGATGAGACGATCGTTGAAGAAGATTCTTCATATTCTTATCCAGTGTGAGTATTTTGTATATACATGTTAAATCTGATTTTTTATTCTTAATTCTCGCTACTTGACACTGTTGTGTATTGTCGACTCAGAATTCAAGTTGAGGATGAAGATTTTTATGATGGGCCTGATGATTCAGATTATGATACTGATGACTCAAATGGTATTTCCCTGATTCATCTCTCATCTTTACCCTTCTTAATGTAGATCACTATTGATTGACAATTCATTTACGCTTGTCAATTGTAGCCGAAGGGAATATAAAAAATGATTATCCAGATGAGATTTCGGACGAAGACGAAGGTTCTAAGTCTGAATCAGAAGAAAGCAAGGATGGCACATCTAGTAATGAATCATCAAAGGATGAGGAGGACGGGGATGATGGTACTTCCGATCCATTCTATGATCCTTTGTATGATGAGGATTTTGATCATTATAAAGGGCAAGGCGGCGACAATGATGAGGATGAGCAGGATGATCTGGATAATGAACATAATTTGAGGTGGTCTTACCGATGAAGCCATTAGATTATTCATAAATTTCCGCATTGCTTAGTTTGTTTCTTGTTGGTTCTTCGAGTGTAGTTAAGGTGGTTACTAGGGTTTTCAGATTGGGAATCAATCACATTCAGCTTGTTGCATGACTATGTGTTGTAGTACAGTTGTACATTTAAGGCAACTAAGCTCAATTCTAAGTGCGGATATGATAAGATGTTCCTGGTTTCTAATGCTAATAGGATATAACTCCCTCCTATAAAGAAAAAGAATATTATTCCCTCCAATCTTGTTTTGTATAAAAGAATGACGAATTGTTATGTGAAAATAACACGCCATTATTTAGGAACAACTGTCAAAATATTTTAATTGATAAAATAAACACCGAAAAGCAAAAAAACAAACACATTATCTTCTTTGAGTCTTCTAATTGTTTTGTTAAACTCAAAAATCATTTTGACGGTGATTGCTTCCATCACTCCAAAATCAATGTTTTAAAACTCATAGTGGCCTGGCCGATTGGAGTACGGTTCAGTCAAGTCAATTGATTGGTTATGCAAAGGAACCAGTGTAAAAAACACAGAAAATTGATCGGCGCAGTGCCTCCCCACCACATTGTACCTCGGAGAAAAAAATGGAAATGAATGGGGACCAAGCAAAGCTATAGGAGATCAGAAGAAGTGGTGGCTATTTTGCATTATGGATCGAAGAAGAATTATATTTGAAATCAGATTCTCTACGGTTTGCAACATTCACATATCCGGCATATCTACTATCGTTGGATTATGATCGTATTCTCTACGGTCAAGATTAATTACTATTAATTATAATTAAAATGAGAAATGATATTTAACTCCATGATTTTGGTTTAGTTATAAAAATATAGGTTTCGAATCTAAGAGACTTTGGGTTTGAGCCATGTTAACATTTTTGAAGTGAGATAAATGTAGACATTTCTAAGGCCTAAGCTTTTCTGTCTTAGACTGATTCTTTCATCCTAGATTTTTGTTTTGGTCAAGTCACTCTAGATTTTTATTAGCAAGGAAAAGAAAAATGATATTTTGAAACATAAATATGATATAAACATTTGACCATTTTATTTACATCTTTTCATGAAATCCAATACAATATAAGAATTTCATTGTACTTGGAAAGGTTGAAAATACCCCTGCTTCAAATAATGACACTTGGCAAAAATGAGGGTAAATGGTGTCCAAAATTTAAGTAACTGAACTAAAAGAAAATGTAACCAAGCCATATTTTTGTGTAACGAAGCCATTTTAAAAAGTTTGTGAGACAAAATGTCCCTTTCACTTGAGCCATGGTTGGAAACAAACTGAGCCACAACCAAAAAGTTGCTTTCTCATATGACAGTTATCCATTGGTTAATTGGTTAATTTCTTTGTATCTATGTATGCAGCTTTTTTGTCTCACATATCACATACTACCAGCTGTTCATTTCTCTTTCTTTTCTCTATTTCTTAGCTTGCTCCATAACTTTTCTACACCTTGGAAAATTGGTTCTTATTCAAACCAAATTCAGGTAACGCGATTCACCTGAAATCTACTTCTTCTTCAACTATTCCATTTTGTTTTCATTTTCAAGTGCTCAAAAGAAATCTGTGTTCACATAAACTCTGTGAACCATTCTGTATTTTAATTTATTCAAATGTTGAACTTCTCATTTTACTCAAATCATATACTTTATTCTTTAACACAAATCTGTTTGTCATGTTGTTATTCCTGCAGAAACATGGCTAGGAATTTCGAGTTCATCAAAGACATAACAGACCAGAAAGATCTCTGTAAAATCACTGTTAAGGTTAAAGACAAATGGAATCTACTTAAGGAGGGGAAAGAGCATTTTGAAATGGTTGTTGTAGACTCAAAGGTTAGTTACCAAGCACTGTATTTTCATGGGTTAATCATGTTCTTCTTATTTGTGTATACTTTTTCTTAAAATGGTTGTTCTTATATGTTTGTACTTTGATTTTCAAATAGTTGTTCTTCTTTTGTTCTTTTTGTAGTTTCATTTTGAAATGGTTTTTATTTTTTGTAGTTTCACTTTGATTTTGAAAGAGTTGGTATTCTTTTGTTGTATATGAAGACTTTGAAATGGTTGTTGTTCTTTTTTTGTAGTTCCATTTTTGATCTCAATGCTCTCACAGTCCTTATGCAATCACAAGTTTCTGGTCTTCAAGTTAACAAAGATGGGAAATGGATTTTTGTACCTTATATTCCCAATGCTTTTGTCATTAATTTAGCTGATCAAATTGAGGTATGTGTCATTCTTATTTTGTTTTCTATACATTTTTACATGTTTTGGTAGTAAAAATAATAATTAGATGACATATTTATGTATACAGATGCATATAGATGTATTTTATATTAAAAAAGAACTTGTATTTAAGGACATTTTATTTTTTAGACTAATTACATGTATTAGGAAATGAGTACAATCAATTTGCCAATTACACAAACGTTTAAATGTGTGGATGTGACATTTTAGCTACTGCCCTCATTGTATATATGAAGGTTGGCCACTAAACACGTGAAAGTTTGGTGGATTATGTGTAGTATGAATGTATGATTATATGCATTAAGGAAAATTTGAACCACACAAAGGGCCTGTTTGAAACAATTTTGGTTTTTAGTTTTTAAAATGTGTTTTATAAAAGTGTTTTAGAAAACTATTTTTAAGAAGAAAAAAGAAAATGTTTGGTAATATAATTTTCAAAACTATTGTAGAAATGAGAAAATTTGTTTGGTTATCTAATTTTCAATTTTGATTATAACTGTTTTGAATTTTAAAAAAATTTGTCAAAAAATAAAGCTCTACAATGCTTACAATGTTTGATCTTTATGATTATTTACTTTATCCACAATTATAAACAATAGTATCATTTCAAAGTTACTTTATGCACTAGCTGTAACTATAGTTCCTATTTTAATACTATGGCCTTCTCTTTATAAAATAGTATATCAAGTACTATGCATCAGTACAATTGTAACTATAGACCAACTTACACACAAAATATGTACCTGTAAAGCTATAACATAGAGTATTTGAATACTTTTTATTGTACTATTTAATTCCTAGCCATAACCTTCAATGTGATGGCCATTTAGGGTGTGTTTGGATGAGAAAAGAAAGTGAAAGGAAAGAAAGTAAAAAGAAAGAATGTAAGAGGAAAGAAAGAGAATAGAAAGTGTGAGGATTGTTATGGTTGTTTGGTTGAAGAGAAAGTAGGGTAGAAAGTGAATGGAAAGAAAGATCCATATTTAGTAAATGACAAAAATACCCTTGTTTAGAAAAAATACAAATTATTCTATAAAAAAGAATATGGTCTATTTCAATGAAAAAAGAAATGTCTCTGGGTGTTGGAGCAATTGTATGCCATGAGAAAAAAAATCTTGGTGGTTAATTGTAGTGAATAGGAAAAAAAATAGTGGTGAATTTTTTTAAAAAAAATCTTAGTGAATAGTGATATTAGTACCGAATAAAAAAAAAACAAACAAAAGTAAGGGTTTTGTTGACTTTTCAATAAAAAAAGGAGTGTTTCTAAAGTTTTCCGTCCATATATGGGTGGAAAGGATTTTGATGTGGGCCCCAGTTAAAACTTTCTCTCCTTCCCTTTTTGTTGTGCAACCAAACAATGGAAAGTGATTCTCTCCTCTCACTTTCTTTCCTCCTTACAATCTTTCCATAGATCCAAACATAGTGTTAATGTAGCTGACATTTTAACCCAATGTCACAAGCAATGTATACCAGGTTTGTTTCGAAATACAGCTTAGCAACAGCGATTTATGACTTAACATCCAATGTCCAGTAAACATTGTTGTTATACGCAGACTAAAACCTTTGAGTTCTGAACCACGAAAATGTTTCCCACCAACTCCATCAAATGTCCTTCAAAATCTTGGCATGGATTTTGAAATACAAATTTCGAAATAAAAAAGACGCATAATAACAAAAAATTGAAGTTACTTATTATTTTTATAGAAGTTATGTATTAACAAAAATAAGAACTTTTTCTTTTGATATTAACGCTGTCAAGGTTAAAACAAGGAACTTTTCTTTGATTTTTTCCTTTTAATTTCATTTCACGTGAACGATTAATGGTAGTTTTTTTTTTTTTTTTTTTTGCAGAATGATGGCTAGGAATAGACCAGTTCATCAAAGATATTAAAGATATTACTCATAGAGAAGATCTGTGGAAGGTTGCTTTGAAAGTGAAAGACCAATGGACTGCAATGAAAAATGGGAAATCCGATATAAAAATCAAATAATACAAAGAATAAATTGTTTCCGTAAATAAAATATTTTATTAATTTATAGTTAAACATTCGTTTTAGTAAAGTATCATTTGCTTGCTTAATGGATTTTTTTTTTTTTGATGATAATGAGGGCCGAAGCCCAAAAAAGGAAAATTACACGGGAATCAATCTAGGGGTAGTTATCCCCAATTCATCAGCTAACAATAAGTTCCTAATTTCAGGTGGACAAACATTATAGTAAATAGCTTCTTTATCCAACGTACAACCAATAGAAGCCAAAGCATCTGCACACTGGTTTGATTCCCGATACACATGGACCAAATTGACGTCCCAGTCCAAGGCCAACAACCTTCGAATTTTCCTTACCAAAGTAGCTCCCATCGGGCTTTTCAAAGTGCCCTTTAAAATAACTTGAGCCACCGTGACTGAGTCAGTGTTTAGTTCAACAGCCATAAAACCCAATCTCCTTGCATATTCCAACCCTTCAAAAACTCCCCACAGTTCTGCTACAAAAGCACTACAGTCCCCAACTCCTTTAGCAAAACCACCAAGCCACTCTCCTTGACTGCCCCGGATTATACCTCCACATCCAGCTCTACTGTATTGTTTCCTCGCTCCATCTGTATTAAGTTTCACAACATTACCCGACGGAGGTTGCCAACAAATTTGCTTCCTCACATATTCTCTTCCTCCCACCACGTCATTAGCTCTCTTGGCTTGATGATAGTCTTTAACTCTATTAGTCACATGCTGAACCGTGTACACCGGCCTAACAAAGTTTTCATCATGCATTTCTTTATTTCTCCACATCCAAAGATTATGACAAGCTGTAGCCCAGTAATCGCACCATGCACTACCATCTTGGTACTTCATACATTTGTTCAAATTTGTTCTAATCCATTGGTGTTGCTCTTCCATAAAGAAATTATTTCTATCCTCCATAGGCACAATCTGTAGCCAAAATGGTACAACTAGCGTACAGTCGCGCAAAGCATGTAAACTTGTTTCCTCAACGTCTCCACAATAACGACACATAGCATGACCAAGTCCCATCTTACTCTTAACAATTTAAAAATAACTATCATATATTTTATTGATTCATATAACTCATAACAATTTAAAAATAACTATCATATATTTTATTGGCAAATGTTATTTGTTAGTACAAATTGTATCTTTGATATTTATATTTGTTAAAATAACTATCATATACGGGACATGTTATGCTATTGATTCATAGAATTCATAACAATTTCAAAATAATTATTATATATATTAAATAAATTATACATAAGATAAATTATATTATTGACTCATAGTACTGATTAAATAAATTCAATTTTTTTCTTTAATTTTAATTAGTAAAATGTAACATCTAAAAATATAGGCGTAACGCGACGATAATGGTAACTTAACCAAATTGTAACTAAAATAAAAATACATGTAACGTTACGACCCGTGCGATATACTACTGATTTATAGAACTGATGATAATTTTAAAATAACTACCATATTTAATGGATTATACATGGGACAAAGTATGCTACTGATTCATATAACTCATAACAATTTTAAAATAACGATTATATATAGTAAGTAAATCATACATGAGATAAATTATGCTACTGATGCATAGAACTGATACCAATTTCAAAATAACTACATGTATATTAAATAAATTATACATGGGACAAAGTATGCTACTGATTCATATAACTCATAACAATTTCAAAATAAACAATTATATATAGTAAGTAAATCATACATGGGACAAATTATGCTACTAATTCATAGAATAGATACCAATTTCAAAATAATTATTATATATATTAAATAAATCAGATATGAGACAAATTATGTTATTGATTCATAAAATTGACAAAAAGGGAAATATGTACTAATACGGGAAATATGTCATTGATTTATACGTGGACCAAATTATACTACTGATTTATAGAAGGTAGTGATGCAGACTTGGATAATTAATTATGAATGTGTATTGTGTTCTAAAAATATGTATTCTGTTCTTATTTTATAAATTTTTAAGTTGAATGTTTGTTTTTGATCAAGTTCTAACTAATCATAAAAAGAAATGCAATTTGTTATTTTTTATTTTTATCAAGGTTGCATGTTTCTTATTATATTTTCAAGTTTTTCATAAAAATGTTGTTTTATAAATGTAAAAGTTCCATGCATAATAGTTTTCAATCAAATTATAACTTTATAAATTGGTAACTAAAAATTAAAAAAACGCGTATATTTCGACCCGTCCGATAGGACGGGTTATCTACTAGTTTATATAAAAAAAACATAAAAAATCATACTTCAAATTATTATATTAAACTTTTCTTATTAAATGAGATTTTTTTTTACCGGAAATGAAAAGAGTACCTTTTGAGTAATAATTAAAGAACTAAAAAGAAGTTTGATATTTAAAATAACACATTTTGTATTTTTAAGAATTCGAATACACAAATCACAGAATATTTTATTATTTTTGCTTCTTTAACTGGTGCTCCAGAGAAAACAATTACCGTGTTATTTTATATAAGATCGATAGAGTACATATGGATACACATGCATTAGTTTACACTCTCCACGTGCAAGAGTATGCCCACGTGGAAATACACCTTGAGTTGCTTAGATATTTTGTACATGGAAAGAAGACACCACATAATTAGTGATACGATTTATATTTAAAGATCGAGAAATTAAACAGCAAAAGAAAGTGGTACCTAATACCTATAAAGAATCAAGAACATGGATAACAAATCAAAGTCGCAAACATTTGAAAATAAAGAGGTTAAAGGTGTAATTGATGATGAATTAGACACAAAGGAGTGCAAGTGCAAAGGCATAGAAGATCAAAATCGAAAGACAAAAGGCCTGCCTCACCAACAAGTTCCACAACCAGAAGATTTCTCTGCTGAAGCTGAAGCATTGGACAAAAATCTTCCACCTGCACAAACCTAGCCTAGTAGATATCTAGATCCTCTCCTACCATCTCTTTCATGTTTTTTATCATGCGTTGATTTCAGTCGTTCATCCACCAATTAATATTAATAATTGAATGAAGTAGACTGCGATGAGTGACTGAGATTGCAGCAACACCATTTTGTCACCGGAGAGGATCCAAACCGGCCTAGTAGACCTTTAGTTTTTTTTATTGTATTTAGGGTTATGTTAACATGTGTACTAAAAGGACATAATAAGCTATCATAATATAGAAATTCTACATTTAATAATGTAAAAAATTTAAACTTAAAAGTAAAATTGCTTAAGTTTCAAGAAATAATTTCTACATTTAATTTCTTAACATAATCTCCTTGTATTTATGGTAATGAAAATGTATCAATAGTTAATATGTGTAATTGAATGAAATCATCATTTTCTTTATTTCATTTGTGTAAAATGATTAAATGCAACAAACAGTTGGAATTGAGGGAGTAAACTAAATTGTTTTTTAACATTCAAGTCAAACTTCTTCCATGATATCATTAATTTCTATTGGAATTAGCAAATAGAAAATACTTATTGCCCTTGTAAAAGAAAAACTATAATCAAGTTACAATATCTGCTTGAAATTTATTTAACTTCGCATAGAGCCCATTCTTGACTATAAGCTCTTCATGGTTACCCATCTGCAAAACAAAAGGCACACATTGTTTATGCATTGGTCTTAGTCTGTACAAAAAAAATAAAAATCTTTTTCTTAAGATAAATATATATAATCTATTTCTTAACTCATAAAGCTGCAAACAAAAACTTGCAACAAACCATATAATTGAACACCTGTTTCATGTCTAAACCATAAAAGAAACACATTCTTGGGGTAAATTGTTATGATAAAATAACTAAGTTTAATAGGAAATTACCTCAATAATCTGACCATTATCCATAACAATGATCCTGTCAGCAGCTTTTACAGTAGAAAGCCTGTGAAATTTTGCCAATTTCAGTGCAATTACTCTTATAAAGAAATTGAAACAAAGGGAGATGGTTAGGAATTTTACCTATGTGCTATGATAATGACGGTTCTTGATTTAGATTCATTTTTGAATGCATACAATACCTCCTAAAATAAGAATAAAATAACATGTAAATAATTACATGTAAGTTTCATTTAGATAAGCAAAATACATATAACAAAAAATTGGAAATTACAACTTTAAAAAGTTAGAACCATCATGATTTTAAATTACAGTTGTGATTACGCTACGAATCTATATTGTGTATGATGGATACAAAATTTACAAATACGGCCGATGCAGTAACATTTGCAGTTGTGATGTCGTTCCAAAGACCTCTAAAACCGTTATATCGCAGCTGCAATTACAGTTGTATACTGCAATTTAAAACAATGGTCAGAACATGCGAATATACCTTGATGTAATGCTCACTTTCAGAATCCAAGGCGCTGGTTGGTTCGTCAAGAATCATAATAACTGGGTCCCTAAGAATGGCCCTTGCAATGGCGATTCGCTGTTTTTGTCCCCCGCTAAGCGCATTGTCATCAACAAGGGTTTCATAGCCATTAGGAAGTGATGAAATAAAGTCATGGGCGTATGCCAGTTTTGCTGCCTGTTCAACATCTTCTTGATTTATGTTCCTAGGACAACCATATTTTATGTTTGACTTTATGTCCATGTGAAAGATATTCGGTTCCTGTTTGAAACAAAAATAATTAAGAAAATCAATTTATAATCAAACATTAATTAAATACTGTTTCAGTTGATTAACCTGTGAAACATATCCGATGTTCTGCCTCAGCCACCTGATATCCAACTTCTTCAGAGGGATACCATCAATACATATCTGTCAATAAAAATACTATAGACTATAAGAAATTATTACCATATGAATGCTTATGTCTATAAACACTAACTGAGATAGTAATGTCCTCTCTTTGCTATTTTGACCATAGTTTCTACAACAAAAATTCAATAGCTTAATTGTACCAATACTATCTATCCTCTGTCATTTGTATCATCATAATATTTTTAGGAGGATTTATCTTCTTCACCAAGTTACAGAACAAGCTAGATGAATGTGTGGTAAGCAGCTCAAAATGGATTCGAAAAACGATTAATCTTATAACTGGCGGGTGAGCATTCCTATATCTACATTTAAATTAATATGTGTGTGCATGTATTAGAAATCCAGTTACTACTCTTGACAATAATTCTTGTCATGCTCCATTTCAACAGATTTTGTACAAAATTGTTGTATCAATAAATCTGTCAGGTTGAAAGTTTATATTAAATAAAATAAGTTAATTCCTACACTTGCAGGTACACAAATTTAATTCCAATGTACTAGAATTATTATAAGATATAAATAACTTACCTGGCCGCTACTAGGCTCATAGAGACGAAGTAAAAGGTTGATTAATGTACTCTTTCCACTACCACTCAGACCAACCTTGGCAAGGTAGAAAATATACAGTTAATCTTTGAGCATCAATAACTACAAATCACTATGAACAAAGAGACTAGTCTTACAATGGCAATGACTTGATTTGGTTTTACAGAGAAGTTTAAGTGATCTAGAACAGGTATCTGTTCAAAAGTCATGAACAATGAAAAATTAATGATAACTTAAATCAGCTACACACACACTCATGCCTCGAAATTGAATGAATGGTATAGTAAAAGGGATGAAATATATAAATTGAAATGAATGAAAATACGCGTTTTAATTATGAGTAGACACGAGCAACTCAAAAAAATGTTTATTATAGCAAATGTAGTGAAAGATACTTAAAACAGAAACACATACCATACTCCTTGCTGGATAATGAAATGATACATTTACAAACTGAATATGGCCCATTAACCTCTGCAATTTAATTCCTGTTGAAGTGAGAAGCACTGTAAAATAATATATAATACTATATCTTAAGAGTAATAAGAGAAAGGGACTCTAATAATTACTTGCCTTTCACTAAGAATTGGTCACAGGGCAAAAGATTCATCATTTGGAAAATTTGTTCAGATGCTCCAATGGACTGGAGTAATGATGATAAGCTGTTTGTCACCCTCCAAGCAGCATAAATCAACCACTCACAGTATAATACATACTTAGTAAGTTGCTCAGCAGTTACACGGCAACTGAGAACAGACATTCCTCCAAAAATCACTGCAATTATCTGCAAGTTGCAATTTAACAAAAAACGATTAAACATTATGAACTCTATCCCTAAATATAAGACCTTCTTGAAATTATATTTATCCATTAATATGACCTTTTTCAAATTTGTTTGCATTATTTCTTTATCAAAATAATCCTAATTATATTATATCTTTACTTGTAACCAATAAGTAAGCAATAACTAGTATGACGGGTAAACTTCTTTGAAAAATGAATATCACTTGTTAAATTAATACAACTTTCTTAATTCTCATGAGTCAACAGAGTCCTATATTTAGGGGCAGGGTTAGAATATCTATCAGGGTCATGCTAATAGAATGTAATGCAACTAAGAGAATGGATGAAGGAAATATTTTTTCTTTTATTCTAATAAAGATTATAAAAACACAATAGAAGTATACAAAAGTAAAGAATATCTACCAACTATATCTTTACAAAAAGTAGAGCAAAGAAATAGTGATGAAATTTTTAATAAGGTTAAATGAGCCTAACCTGAGTTGACCGATAAAGAGTGTTAAAGCTCAGGTTCCAGAAACCATTACCCACACTCTCTCGAACGCTAATAAATGCTAATTTTTGTAGCCACTGATTGTACCTGGTTAGATGTAGTAGAGTTATTAAGGATATCGCTGAATAACCATTTACAAAAAACTACGATTAACTTGTGTATACATTCTATTATCACACTCAGGAGGAAAGATAAAATCATAAATTACATGCCAAAATATAGATTTTCAGCAAGATAAAATCATAAACAAAAACAAACCACCTTTCAAATTCTTCTTTTCCAGTTCCATACACCCGGACAGTTCTTATCAAAGAAAGTGTCTCCTGAGCTACCTGTAATAGAAAGTATATTAATAATTAAAATAAGGTTATGGTCAATATTTCAGAAACAGTATGTACCAGTAAATGTCTATACGTCATTGGCACAAGCTGTGAAATCTTGGGTTAACTTTGCTGCTTTTCTTTGATACCTATTAAAACAACAAAAACATGCTTTAGACAATCAGCATGGGTAGAGAATACGGCCAGAGATATGTATATGCATGACAGATTTAAACCTATGAGCATTTATCATCACAAGCAACATTTTCTTAGTAAAAACATATTCATCATCTGTCCATCTTCAAGTGTGACAAATAAAACCCTTCATCTCAAACAGAATGGTCCAGAAAAAGCTAGTCATTTACTATTTAGTTTGTGATACTCTTAGAATTTTGGGTTGGGCCTAACTCAACCTTACAAGTTGGCTTGTAAGGCGAGGATTGTCCCTACTTATAAACATATGCTTAGGTCATCTCTCATCCAATGTGGACTCTTAACAGATACAAGTTCAACGATAGACCAATCGAATAGCAATTAAGGAGTATAAATTTTAGTATTAATTATGAGACAAGATGAATTAGATACAATATGAAGACCCTACTGCCACATAGCAAGGCTCCTTCAGAGAGCTCGATCACAACTTTCTGGTTCTAAAAGCTCTCTCTCTCTCTCTCTCTCTCTCTCTCTCTCTCTCCCCTCACTTTCCATATAACAGAATACTCATTTTACTCATGTCACATCACCAGATTTCTTGTGGACTCTATTATTTACCCCAACATAAACCAGTCCCTCAACGGGCTTAGGTAAAGTATGCACCAACTGTCCATTGGGATCCAAATTCTTGTTTGCAGCCCCATCACTTTGTTATGCAATTACTATTACAATTACTTTATTATCCATGAAACAAAACTGTCCAGTCCTTTAAAATAAAGCCAGAAAAGTTACCAACACTTGCCTGCCATAAACCAGGAAAATTGCAGATAACACAGAACAAATCATCAGTGCAGATAATGCTAGAGGCCAAGATAAAGCCAGTAAATTAATTATCGCTCCTGTTCCCTAGATATCAAAGAAAACAACAGGTAATGCACGGAAAAATAATGCAATCAAATTTAACCAGAATATTACTATGAAATCAAGACCTGCAACGTGTTGCGTAATATCAACTGAAGATCATTTCCTATAACATGCGAAAGCCGTTGACAGTCTGCGGCGAGCCTGCTTGTCAAGGTACCAACTTTTTCTTTATCAAAATAAGATATGTCCTACATAATACATAACACAAGCCTTGGGTAACCATAAGAAAAAAAAATGCTAAACACCTCTGTTAACCCATAATATTTTGCTTTGTAAAACATATACCTGAAGAAGAATGGTTGCATACAAGTTTTCTCGTAGACGCTTTACCTGAAAAATGGCATGTGGAGAATGGGATGACGTGCTCCGAATCAGGTAACACCAATAGTAATTAAAAGTAAAAGCAATAATCTGTATCGAAGTTTAGAGGGGGGAAAATCTTATACAATTGCAATGAAATTATAATTGTTTGAATATACAAAAATATCTTAGAATTCTTTGATATCATATCATGGTAGAGTGTTTATACTGTAAGAATAGTTTTTAATCTTAGAGTGTCTTATATTATCTCCTAAGATTGGTTTCTATATTACCTAGTTATTATTATGTTTATTACGGTCAATTTCTTTACTTTTCACTCAATTATCCCTTGATCTAAGGGAGAGACATAATTGTAACTCTTCTATTTAAGCAATGCATTATTCACATTGGAATTAGACAGAAGATTTCAACTATTTACGCTGAAAAAGTAACAAGGAACCATTAAACCTAAAGAAAACTCTTGAATTTCAAAATGAGCATTTGACCAGCAAGCAACAATATCATACAAAACCCCAAACAGAAAGAACAAGAATACCCAAAACATATTCTATTGGTTGTAAACCACTGGCATGAAATCATTCTAGATGAGCTCCAATCAGTATAGCATACAAAAGTCGAGGTATCACCGTATCCAAAACATTAATTGAAATTAGGAGAGATCAAAAACCACTAACCAAGGTTACATTCAAAATTCCAAAGCAGCCACTTCGCAAACCACTGAAATTCAAATGAAAGAACCTCAATTCTAAAATATATAACAATAACAAATATACCATTCCAAGAGGAAATTAATTTTGAGGCAAGCATTCCTCCTACCTTTACACTGGGAAGTGGCCTGGTTTCTTTAGGACAAGCTCATTTTTATATTATAGGACAAGATCCTTGATTAGTCTACAGTGCATTTTTGGTTTTGTATATTGGATAAACTTTTTTACTTGTAATTATAGCTTTTGAAAAACTTTACTAAAAAGTAGGTTAGCCCTATGTATCAGGGACACTCCTCAGATTAGGCGTCTCCTAGTGTCAGACATGCGTCGGTAGCTGACACCGACCTACCGACACTTATGATTACATTGAATGACGTTATTTTTTCAAATGATCACCAGTGTTGATGTGTTAGTGTCCGTGTCCGTGTCGTATTCGGTGTTCATGTCAGTGCCTGTTTAGACAAAGAAATTAAGCTCTATAAGAATTACCTGCATATCCCTGAAGTAAAACATAGAAGAACCAAAAACATTGCATTCCTAGAGAATACCACAGTCTCACCACTCTGTGCTGAAAATATTGATGCTGCTAATATACTTGGCATGGTGATTTCTGAAAGCTACAGCAGTAGATAAAAAATTTAAAAAATAAAAAATGAATGGTTAATGTTGAGAATTAATACAGTGCAACATAACATAAGAACGATGATGAAGCTATAGCAGAAGATGATGAAGCTATACAGTGCAACATAACATAATCGTTCTTATGGTTAATGTTAATCGTAAATTGGAAACATTGCTTGATTGAAAAACTCACAGCAGCAATGACAAGAGACCCGAAAGCTCCAAGTGCGACCCAGCGCTCATCGGTAACCAAATCCAACATTCGTCTGAGAGCGAGCATCGCCGCCGTCGGTTCTGCATCGTCTTCTTCTGGATGTTTCGGTAAAGTCCACCAATCGGCATCGGGTAAAATGGAAGCAGCGAACCGGAGGCGTTTGGCAGCGAGAGTGTTGTGGAAGATAGAGGAATGATGGCAGAATTTGGAAAAGAGAAAAGAGGTTTGGGGCGGTTTGTTGTGATTGGAGATGAAGAAGGTGTGGAAGTTGTGAATGTTGGAGTGTGGGGAAGAAGGAGATAAATTTGAAATGACGGAGAATGAGGAGGACATGGCCTATTGCAAACTCAAACTTCTCTCCTCCATTGTGGAAGACTTCACTATTTCAAGGTAATTAAAATTTGATTGCCGCTGTCCCACGAGTTTAACTCAAATGATGGAATATTACATTATGTAGGTAGGGATTGAGGTTCGAACCCGATCATTCCATTTAGCCAGCTAAAAGTTTTAGCCGCTAAATTAGTTAAACAAAAATCAGACGGTTGGTTTAATCGGTTAAACCGCACACCGAATTTATGTCTGGTCTTGAGAACCGGTTAGCAACAAAACCGAACAAAAATCCAAAAACAGCCGCGTTTCATCTTATATTTGGAAATATAAAGAATTAGTCGTAGAAATCGAGCACTTTCAACCGAAAAAAGGACATGTTTTTGGTCTGGATTAGTATATTTTTAAGCTTATCCAAATAAAAAAAATTATGTATTATTATAAGTTTGTAAATATAGTTTATGATAAAATAACTTATAAAAATATAATTTTCATTAGTGAAAACTTATAAATCAACATAAAATTTTATTTATTTGGATAAGCTGATTTACATAAATAGTACTATTTTTTTTATAATAAAAATCAGAAAGAATATTACCATTACAATGTTATGTTACAATCAAACGGAAAAACTGATTGTCTGCACTAATTTTTTACACATTTTTCCATAGTTTTATATCAGCATTGTGCGATCTAAAATATACAGTTGAAATTATTTCAAGTAATTTTATAACAACATTAATCTGTAATGTACGATCTATGATTAAAAGTCTTGATTTAAAACAGTGTGATAACTATATAAAACTTTAATGTAGAGAATCTTGATTCCAACGGCCACACATCTGTTGGGGATAACCCACAAAGATGAACAACAAAGAACACTAAGAACACTAAGAAAGAATAGAGAGAACTATGAATAAAATTGAAGAGAATGAATTAAGGGAAAAAAGTTGTCTTTATTAATCACCAAAGTCACCTATATATAGGTGTATGTACAATAGGTAGGTGGAAGAGGTAGCTTGTAACAAGCCAACTAACAAACTTAAACCTCTCTAACTAACTAACTAACTGACATACAACTGTACAAACAAACTATCCTAACTGACTAAACAGACAAACTAACTGAACCAGAGGTTCAGAGCCTGAGGTGCATCAGAAGCTGTGTTAACTGGTTCAGAAGCTGATTTGCTTCAGAACCTGTTGGCGTGAGAGTCTGTTACAGGGTCTGTAGTCATCAGAGGCTAAGTGAGTACAAGAGCATGTAACCTCTCAGAAGCTGAAGTGAGCAAGACTGCTTCAGAGGCTGCACCCTTCAGAAGCTATTCTTGTCAGAGGCTTGAATTACAAAAACTAACACTCCTCCTTAATTCAAGCTGTCAAAACTTACAACTCCCATTTCTCTTCTGAGCTTGAGAAATTGGTCTCTCTTCACAGCTTTGGTTAGAATATCAGCTTGTTGATTGTCAGTAGAGCAATACTCCAGTTTCAACTTTCCTTTATTGACTTGGTCCCTGAGGAAGTGAAACCTTGTCTCAATGTGTTTGCTCTTCCCATGGCTAACAGGGTTCTTAGCCAAGTTGATTGCTGACTTGTTGTCAATCTTCAGCACAACTGTGATGTCAGCAATAATGTTCATCTCACTGAGAAGTGATTGCAGCCAATTTGCCTGACATGCAGCTAGGGACCCTGCTACATACTCTGCCTCACAGCTGGAGAGTGCTATGACTGACTGCTTCTTAGAGCACCAAGACACTGGTGCATTTTGAAATTTAAACAAATAACCACTGGTACTCCTCCTGTCTACCTTGTCACCACACCAATCTGCATCTGAAAACCCACTCAACTCAAGTTTTCCATTATCCTTAGAATATGGAAATACAACACCATAGTGGATTGTGCCATTGATGTATCTAAGTATCCTCTTAGCTGCCAATAGGTGACACTTCAGTGGTTTACTCATAAACCTGCTTACAGAGCCAACTGCATAACTGATATCAGGTCTAGTTTGACACAAATATCTCAGAGAACCTATCAATTGTCTGAACATGGTAGAGTCCACTGCATCACTACTTGCATCTTCTTCAATCTTGGCTCTTGTATCTGCAGGTGTGACTGATGAATTGCAATCAAGCATCTCAAACTTTCTCAGAACCTCAGTGGCATACTTAGCTTGATGCAATATCATCCCTTTTGGAGTTTCTAAGAGCTCCATTCCTAGAAAGTAGGTTAACTTTCCTAGGTCAGTCATTTCAAACTCACACTTCATCTGTGATTTGAAATTCTCTATCTCTATAGATGAGCTACCTGTTACTAACAGATCATCAACATACAAACATATGATTAACATGTGTTTGTCATCACTGCACTTCACATAAACACCATACTCTACACTGCACTTTCTGAAATCTTGCATGACAAAGAATTGATCAATTCTTTTGTTCCAAGCTCTTGGAGCTTGCTTCAGACCATACAAGGCCTTATTCAGTTTCAGAACTTTGCTTTCCTTGCCCTTCAATTCAAACCCTGGAGGCTGCTTCACATACACATCTTCCTCTAAGGGTCCATTTAGAAATGCTGACTTCACATCTAAATGAAATAAGGGCCATCTTCTACTACAAGCCAATGCAATCACTAGCCTTATAGTTTCATGTCTTGCCACTGGAGAGAATACCTCATCATAGTCCAAACCTTGCTTCTGAAGGAATCCTTTGGCCACAAGTCTTGCCTTGTATTTTATCACTTTGCCTTCGGGATTTTGCTTGACTTTGTACACCCATTTCACACCAATTGCCTTTTTATCAGAGGGCAATTCACACAAGTCCCATGTCTTGTTCTTCTCTATTGACTTCAACTCATCAATCATTGCCTCCATCCAAACTTTACTCTTCAGTGCAGCTTTGGTATCTAAAGGTTCAGTATCTGCAAGCATTGCATAATGCACAATTTCTCCTTCATTGTCTACTGCATTGTCTGATACAATCTCACAGTCAACTAACCTTCTTGGCAATTGAGTGTTTCTCAGAGGTCTTGGTGGTACAACATTATCATCATCATCACTTGAAGTATGCATGTCTTCATCACTTGCAGTACCTTGATTCGGATTTACAAAAGTGGGGTTGTCATTGATATTGCTTGCTTCACCACCTAAGTCCACTGCAAGAGTTTTCTTAGATGAGAGCTTCTGACCCCAATCCCAACTTTCATTCTCTAGTACCTTCACATCTCTGCTAATCTCTACTTTCTCACTTATAGGATTATACAATCTATAGGCACCAGTTCTATGATATCCAACAAATATCATGGGAACACTTTTGTCTTCCAGCTTCTTTCTCTTAGCATCAGGTACATGTTTGTAACACAAGGAACCAAACACCTTCAAGTGACTCACACTTGGTTTGCTCTTGGACCACACCTCTTCAGGTACCTTATCCTTCAGCTTCTTAGTTGGACTTCTATTCAGAATGTAAACAGCTGTAGCAACAGCTTCACCCCAGAACCTTTTGGGCAGATTCTTCTGCTTTACCATGCTTCTGGCCATATCTAGAATACTCCTATTCCTCCTTTCTGCAAGACCATTGTGTTGAGGAGTATATGGTGCAGTAACTTCATGGATTATGCCTTGATCTTTACAGAAGTTCTCAAATTCTGTAGAGGTATACTCACCTCCACCATCTGTTCTCAGAATCTTCAATGACTTGTCACTCTGCTTCTCAACCAGTGTTTTAAACCTCTTAAACACTTCAAAAGCATCACTCTTAGCTTTTATATGATATAACCATATCATTCTAGAGTACTCATCAACAAACGTCATGAAGTATTTGTTTCCACCAGTTGATAACACATCAAATGGTCCACAAATGTCAGAATGCACAACATTTAGCACATCACTAGATCTCATAGGCAGATGACTTTTAAATGATGATCTGTGATGCTTTCCTAACAGACAAGTAGTGCATGTATCTACTGGAGTTATGACACTAGGCAATCCTAACACCATGCATTTTGAATTAAGCATTGACAAGCTTTTGAAATTCAAATGCCCATACCTCTTGTGCCATAGATCACTATCTTTATCTTCAAAGGTTGCAGACAAGCATGTAGCTTCAATAGCTTTAATTTGAGTCTTGAAGATCCTGTTCTTGCTTTGTGCTGTTTTGAAAATCAGTCTCTTCTTGGAGTCAAAGAGTTGCAGAGTCTCATCTTCAATTACTATCTTGAAACCCTTTGAAACCAATTGCCCTATGCTCATCAAATTGCACTTCATACCAGGGACATAAAGAACCTTTTCAATCACAGCTTTCTTGCCATTTGACCTCTGAATCACAACATTACCCATACCTTCTGCTTTAATGGAATCACTGTTGGCCAATCTGATTTTTGTGTTGAGACATTCATCAAAGTCAGTCAAGATGCTTCTATTACCAGTCATGTGGTTAGAACACCCAGAATCAAAGTACCACACCATGGAATCTTCTGTCTCATCAGCAATTGTCACCATGAAACTGGTTTCATCATCAGAACCTGAGCTATCATGTGCTACCTTGGCCTCTTCTTCATTTTCTTGACCTTTCTTTTTCTTTGGATTTTTACATTCACTGGCATAATGCCCATATTTGTCACAATTGTAGCACTGAATCTTGCTCTTGTCCTTCTTCTTTGACTTATCTTTCTGTTTCCCTCCTCCTCCATTTGAGGATTCAGGCACTGTCTCAGCATTCTCCTTGCTTTTCTTGGAGTCTTTCTTATTCTGCCATTTCTTCTTTTCACTTTGATACTTCTTGAACTTTGAGAACAGAGCTTGCTCATCTTCTTTGCCATGGCTCCTCTCACCATGCTTCAACTCATGAGCTTCAAGAGTACTTTGCAGATCCTCTATCTTGATCTCACTCAAATCTTTAGTCTCTTCTATAGTTACCACTATATGCTCAAATTTAGAAGTCAAAGTTCTTAGTACCTTTTCCACCGTTTCTTGCTCATCAAGATTACCTCCACAGTTCTTCATCTGATTGGTGAGAGTCACCAATCTTGTGAAGTAATCAGCAATTGATTCATCACTCTTCATCTGCAACAGTTCATATTGTCTCTTCAAGGCCTGAAGCTTTACTTTCTTCACCTTTGCATCACCACCATAGCTCTTTTGCAAGATATCCCATGCATCTTTGGAGGTCTCAGCATCTGCAATCTTCTCAAACACCTTTGAATCAACACATTGATGAATGAGAAACAGGGCCTTGTTATCTTTCTTCTTTGCTTCTCTGAATATTGTTCTTTGTTCTTCATTTGCATTTTCTGGTAGAGGAGTGATTGCTGCATTCACTTGTTCATACACTTCTTGAACATTGAATATCACCTTCATCTGTTTCACCCATCTATCCCAATTCTTTCCATCGAAAACTGGCAAATTCGCATGGAAATTGTTGTTCCCAGCCATGGTTGATTCACTTTCAACCTGATTCTTCTTTCAAGAACGAATCAAGATCCCTCGGATCGTACGAGCTCTAGATACCACTTTGTTGGGGATAACCCACAAAGATGAACAACAAAGAACACTAAGAACACTAAGAAAGAATAGAGAGAACTATGAATAAAATTGAAGAGAATGAATTAAGGGAAAAAAGTTGTCTTTATTAATCACCAAAGTCACCTATATATAGGTGTATGTACAATAGGTGGGAGAGGTAGCTTGTAACTAGCCAACTAACAAACTTAAACCTCTCTAACTAACTAACTAACTAACTGACATACAACTGTACAAACAAACTATCCTAACTGACTAAACAGACAAACTAACTGAACTAGAGGTTCAGAGCCTGAGGTGCATCAGAAGCTGTGTTAACTGGTTCAGAAGCTGATTTGCTTCAGAACCTGTTGGCGTGAGAGTCTGTTACAGGGTCTGTAGTCATCAGAGGCTAAGTGAGTACAAGAGCCTGTAACCTCTCAGAAGCTGAAGTGAGCAAGACTGCTTCAGAGGCTGCACCCTTCAGAAGCTATTCTTGTCAGAGGCTTGAATTACAAAAACTAACAACATCTTCATTCAAACAGCCACACATCTTCATTCATTATCTTCAGTATCACTCACTGTCAATCTGTTGTCAATATGTCATGCATGCATAAGGTGAAACTCTATAGGTTTGTCGTGTTCTTCATTACACGTAATAGAAATTGTTGATTTTTTCATTCTACAACAAAAACAAAAGATTAAACAGAATCTAGAAATTATTCCACCATGGAAAAACACCACCCTATGAGTAACAAACAATCCTCCCATGACAGTGACGAGAAAACAGCCGAATTCCGACCATTCTCACCGGCGGTAACACCTCATATGCGTACATTTCACCTATCTTGGTTCAACCTCTTCTCATGTTTCTTCACCACCTTCGCTATCCCTCCTCTCCTCCCCATCATCCGCCAAGACCTTAACCTCACAGCCGCGGACATAGGCACAGCTGGCTCTGCCTCTTTTGCCGGCTCCATCCTCTCCCGTCTCCTGATGGGCCCTATCTGTGACCTCGTAGGTCCTCGTAAAGCATCAGGTATTCTTTCTGTCATAACCGCACCCATCATCCTCATCACTTCCATCGCCTCTACTCCAGGCGAATTCATTGTCGTACGCTTCCTTGTCGGCTTCTCTCTTGCCAATTTTGTTGCAAACCAGTACTGGATGAGCTCCATGTTCTCTGGAACCGTTGTTGGCTCAGCCAACGCTTTCGCTGCTGGCTGGGCCAACACTGGTGCCGGAGTCACACAACTTCTCATGCCTCTAATTTACTCATCTCTCTTGTATTTACCACATGTTTCATCCTCAACCGCTTGGCGGTTATCATTCATAGTTCCCGCCGTTTTTCAGACCATTACAGGTATCTTAGTTTTAGCATTCGGCCACGACAACAAAAACAAAAACAAAAACCAGTATCCTCGAACTACTCCTCTGGATTCAATCAATCCAAAAAAGGAGAGTCACGAGAATGCATTGAAGGTAGTTTTTCGCGGGTTAGGCGATTATAGAGGATGGATATTGGGATTACTTTATGGATTCTCGTTTGGGGTTGAAATGACAACAGATAACATAATAGCAGGATATTTTTATGATAGATTTGGAGTGAATCTACAAAGTGCAGGAACAATTGCAGCATGTTTTGGGATGACAAATTTCTTTGCAAGACCAATGGGAGGTTTTGTTTCAGACAAAATGGGGAAGAGATTTGGTGTGAGAGGGAGATTGTGGAGTTTGTGGATTGTTCAAACAGTGGCTGGTTTGCTTTGTGTTTTGCTTGGACGAGTGAACTCGTTGTGGAGTTCTATTATTGTTATGTGTTGTTTTTCTGCGTTTGTACAAGCTGCTTCTGGCCTCATATTTGGTGTGGTCCCTTTTGTTTCTAAAAGGTACGTTAGCTATAACTTCACACTTCTCATTTTTTAGCATCTATTCATATTCACGCTACTCATTTTGTGGAATCTTGATTACATGCGGGGTCACCAAAGTGGTTAGAAGAAATTCAATTTTTACGGAGAAAATTCTGTTCGATCCCCCGCAACTGCGATCGGGAGGAGGCTGAAACCACTAGATACCAGAATTGACCTCCGAACCAGATTAAACTGGTGGTAAAAACTAAAAATAAAATAAAAAATTATATTCTTCACAGTTGACACTATGATTTTGACACTAGAGAAATTTGAATACTAATTATGACATCTGATCTAACAATTTTCAAATTTTTATCAATTAAACTATGATTTGTGGACTATTATTAACAGTATTGTAGAATTTGTATTACTTAGTATTGAGAATTATATATTTCTCTTTTCTCGACCAACTTTTCACATGACTGTGGATATATACTTAAAGAAAACGACGTGGTTATTGGTTAGACAATAGTCCACGATTCAGTTGGGTACGTACGTAGGCCATTGTGTTGTAAATAACGGTGGTTATGTATTTTGTTTTCCTTCACAAGAACACCATACATACATGCATCATCCTTTTTCTCCCGCGTAGGTCTCTTATTTGTTTTCACAAAATCATCTCCTCCACACTTAACTAACGGTGCTTATTAATTGTTTTAAGATGAAAAGTTAGCATATAGCTCATAGTTTATAGTTAAAAAGCTAATAGATTAAAAATAAATTGTTTGATGAGTTTTATTTGTTATAAGTGCAAAATGACATAAAAATGGATAGTTATTATATTTTAAAAAATAAAAAATGAAAATAATAAGGGTAAATATGGAATAAGATGTAAAAAATTATAACTATAAACTAAACTGTTACTTTTAATAGCATCTCAAAAAACGCTATAAATTAATTAAAGAAATTCATTATTAAACACATAAATTTTTTTTCAAACAAACTTATAAGTCAGTCCAATAAGCTATGACCTAACAACTTATTGGACTTACACATTCGAAAATATAAATAAAATTATGGAATTCTCTAATACTCCAAAAAATAGTCTCGGAGTTTGATAAGTATTCAACATCAATACGTGTCGTATGTTCACTGTTTCTTTAATATTTCTCAACGTGTTCAGTTACTTCTCTTCTTTTTGCATCCATGGTTTATTCTCTTCTTCTTTCTATATCTCTTCTATTATTTTGTTTCATCTCTTCTCTTTTTTTTTTTGAATCGGCAAAATTTTATTAAATGACAAATTCCTTTAACAAGAAGTATAAGAGATTGTCGGAAAAACATACAACGAAATGCAAGGTATGAAAACACCTTAACCATTCAAAAGTACAACAAACAATCACCTGAACCCACCCCTTACAATAACTCCTAATCACCCTAATTCAGAACAAGACAATGAAACTAAAGTGAAGCAGCATGAATATATCTCCCACAGAAAACACCATTGCCGAACCCAACCCTTCCAAACTAAAAGAAATGCCAACGACTAAACACACTCCACACAGATCTGAGCAAACTGCAATCCACCAAAACATCTAGCTCGGTGGAGACTGCCGGAAGCTTCTGATATAAGCAAAAAGTCTACATTTGCGATCTGATTGCGTGAATGTCGGCGAAGACTTTGGGAAAGAAGGCACCGACAGAGTTTTAACGGAGGAAAACATTAATTTTGAACTGCAACAAACTAGCCACCATCGCCATACAGGTAGAATGAATATGCTAGAATTAAACTAGCCACCAACCACACACCCATTCTCAACAAAGAATGCAAAACAAATATGCTAGAATTAAAGCACACCAGACTTGCAACAAAACAACAACCGCCTCTTCCTAGCCAAAATCAAAACAATCACTACAACATCAAACATCATGATTCCAAGACATCACCTAGCACAACAACCCCTTCACGCAAAACAGCAACACCAAAGCAAAAACCTTGCCGGGAGAAAACACAAACCCCACCACACAAGACCCCCACCGCAACACCAATAACTCCAGCCACCACCACCAGTCCAACGAAAACTCACCACCACAACACCAAGAACACATATAAAACATTTCAAATGTGGATATATTCGTATATTGAGTATTTATATATTTAATTTTGAATTTAATTTTTTTATTAAAATATCTTGACTAAATCATATTTTAAATTTAAAATTTTCCTGTATTTCTGAATTCGTATTGTATCAAGTATATGAACTTCATAGAATTTGACATATCTAATTTAAATTATAATAAAATCAAACTTGATTCTTAAAAGTTTCACTCTAATGATATGGGGCTTAGCTCCTCTTCTAAATATTTTTTTCTTCTATTTAATCATTGATTATTTTTTTCTTATGCAATTAAATGAGATTAAATGAAGAAGTAGAACCATAAAATGCGATTAAATGTGAATAACTACTTTATATATATATATATATGCAATGTAAGTTATTATTTTTATTTTGTTATAGAGAATTTGTTTGATCCGTAAAAAATAAGTATTGGACAAAACATAACAAGATAAATTGATTTATTATGCCATACTCTATCTAATTCTTATTGTAAAAAACATATAAATTTTTAGGTTATTTTGTTTATAATAGAGTTTAAAATACATCGATTAGAATACAAAAAAAATATCGATTATTCAATGAACTTAAAAAATAATTTATTTCTCATAATAAAAATCTGTGAAACATAATATTTATATTAGTATTAGCTATTCTAGCAACTTTTTTCATATACATTCATATATATGCAGATCACTAGGCGTAATATCAGGAATGACAGGGAGTGGTGGAACTATAGGAGCTGTTGTGACTCAAATGCTATTGTTCTCAGGTGACAAATTATCAAAGCAAACAAGCATATCATTAATGGGCCTAATGATGATATTATGTACTCTTCCGGTAACCTTGATCTATTTCCCTCGATCCGGTGGCATCTTTTGCGGTCCTTCTGCAGATCATGATGATGATGAAGAAAATTATAGCTTGTTGGAGTAGTATTTATTAAAAACAAGAAACACTCTATAAAATTCTTATAGAGTGTTCCAAGACGCTCATTAAAAAGACCCTATTGTGATAATTCCACTTTATGTACAAAGTCCCTACCCGCATAGAATGACTTCTTTTATGAAGCATCCAACTCCTATAAGAAATATTATATGCGTTTGTTTATAATAAACATATTTATGGTAATACTCTATCTATTTCCCCTTTAAGGTGGATAAGTTAGATAATCGGAGTTCGAATTCCGATTCTGCATATATAATATAATGTCCTGCCAACTGAGCTAATACTCTATCTATCTCTCCTATTGATCAAACAACCATTTCTTTATTTATTTTTATTTTTTGATCAAATAACTTAGCGGTTAAAGATTTCACCCTTATGATGGATAAATGAAGTGTCTGATATTCGAACTCTGATTTTTGCACATAAAATGTGATATCCCTACCAACTGAACTAAATTCACAGAAACTTTATTTCTTTTAGTTTGATACGTATATTTTCATTTAGTTATCAAATCTGAAGTAAGGCATTTATATCATATATGTTATAAAACTAAAATACTATTTATTTTCAAATATTCAATCTTTTTAGCTAAACAATTTAGAAACATAATTTTGGTATTCAACGGGTCTATGAGGGATCAATACTTTGTATTTTGTGAGTGATAGAACCGTGTATTTGTAGCCTATTAGTAGCCCAAGTTATTAGCTATTGAGATGGCTCATGCTATTGCTAGAAGTTCCTTTGGCTAGAGCTTGATTCTCATGTCACTACAAGAAATAAAGCATATAGGGGCGGGCAAATAGTGGCGGTTGGTAGTGAACCGTCGTCGCCTTTGTGTTACCCGGCGGTTACAGTGGCGTTCCTTCAACCGCCGCCGCTCTGTTTGTAATCCTGCGGCGTTTCTATTGTATTTCGCGGCGCTTGATTGACTTGGATTCCCTCTTTACACCTTCAATTCAATCGAAAATCCCTATTTCTCCCATAACCTAATATTCTCCCTTTCTCTCACATAGAAGTTCTCTCTTATTCACAAACGCAAAAGCTCTCTTCACCATCAACACGACACGACCACATCACCAACACAAAGGTTAGTTCGGATGACCTTTTCATCTCAGTTTCATTCCCCTTTGTTTGTCCTTAATTTTTTTCTTTATTTGTGATTGTTTAGAGTTTTTGATTCTGATTTGGGTGGTTTATGTCAATTTTAGGGTTTTGTTAAATTACGTATATTTTGGTTAATTGTAATATGATTTATGTCTTTGATTGTGATTATTTATGGGTAAATTTGAACATAATATGCATATCCTATCAAATTCATTGGGTTCAATGGTGCTGAAGACACAATGCAGAAAACTAGCCATGCGATGATTGATTTAAACCAGAATAGTAGGAGTTTAAGTAAAAAAGATGCTTCTTTTGATAGTTTTGCTGCTCTGGTGCTTGACTTGGATCACAAAGATAGAGTACACAGTGGGCATGAAGCCACAAAGAAGAGTGTACCTCCGTTTTTCAACTTGAACCAGATTTCGGTAAATATCATATCACATGCTGTGTTTACTTAATGAGTCCTTGTTTGTGTTTTTGTATTCTTGTACACTTAGACCCTGTTTATAATTAATTGTGTATATCATAAGCACTTATCATATAAAGGGCGTCGCATAAGTTCTTTCCATAAAAAAAGATAACTTAAAGTCAAGCTTTTTATATTTAAGCTTATATACCTTTGTTTAAAAAGGCTTCAGTGGTCTGAACTAATTCATTTAAAAAGGACAATGCCATTGAATTGCAGAATGGTTATGTCTTCTTTCTATACCTTTGTTTGTTTGGTTCTTCATTCCATAAGGAGCAGAATAAAAGGATTAGGAGAGACATTTTGTTGATGTTTGGATTTTCTTTAAATTTTTGGTCTGTTAGGCAGTTCGGTATCCAGGATAAAATATCAGAACTATTGTTATTTATCCCTTCTACTTATGTGGTTTACCATTCTTCTTTTTGAGGAGGGAAGTTGAAGGGTGAGTGTTGGATGGAAGTTCTCATCTACTAAATGAAATTTTGTCTCGGGTATGAGCTAGTAGTGTACTTGTGGCCCGTGGGGATTATATAGGATGACATGGAATGGAAGCCTTCTCTGCCTTAATACAATTTTGTTGTCCTTTTTAACCGGGCACTTTGTTATTGGTTCTGGCATTTTTCTTGTCTTTTTTTTAATAATGGTAACAAAGCTCTGGCGGTATTTAAAATAGAATTTTCTATTTTAGGTCGAGATAGATGGCCAGGTCTATGGTAAAAGAATCGGATTAACATGGGATGAGGCTAAAATGCAGGTATGATGTTTTCTTTAATGATGAAACAATATGTATTGATGTGTATGTCTTGAATTTGCTTAACTTTCTTACTTATTGGTGTTGGAGTACTAAGATGCACTTGGGAGTCTAAGAACGATGCAGGGCCCAAACATTCATAGACGCCAGAGTTCTCCCAGGTCTATTCTATTATTTTGATTAGAAGATTGTATATATTTACTTTTCCTTACATTTTCTGTTTTATAATGAATGGACATTAGTCTATACTCTATACTCTCCAATGTGTCGTGCTTTCTTAATCTAGCACGAGGTGGTTTGCTTTGCATCCATTTGAATTTAGAAGGTAGCTCCATCTTCAAAATCTATACTGGCCAATGGTTTGTCAGTCCTACAGATAGAATTAGCATCTTAGATTGATTTGCTAATTTTTGGTGTTGAAGTTGATTATTCTCTTACCTCATTCAATATTCCTTGTGGTAACTATTTTCTTCTTTGTGATTAACTCAGTATTTTTGTTATGTGAATCAGGCCATTTCAGGGATTGTCGAATAAACACGTTTGAAGCAAGAACATCCGCGAACTCTGCAGCGGTTCGCATCTTCTGGCAGATATCCTAGGCTCCACCAATTCCATGACAAGAGTAACAAGATTTTCAATCTCACTTACTGGTATGACTGTTGTAAAGATAAAATATACTACCTTATAGAATCATGTCATATGTTTATAATATATAATAGTAGATGGATAACAACATAGATGTATGCAATTCCCTTGACATGTACAGTGTTCCTTTGTTTTCATTTCAATCTAGTAACTATTTTATTCATTTTTATTTTCCAGTAAAGTGATTTCTTTTATCAACCACAAGTTTCATGACATTGTGGTAGGATTGAAATGTATGTCTCTTAATCAAAATAGGTGTGTTGTAAAATCACTTTTTTGTTTTTTTTTGTAATGCCAATATTTTTTTTCAGTAAATGTTCATTTTGTTGTCTATGGCTTTGTTCTCAATTTAAAAACCCAAAATCTGCACTACTCACTAACTCAAGTTGTTTTGCCTATTCTACTGTTCAATATTCTTTTGATGTATTCTAAGTTCAATTCTATTTTAATATACCAAAAATACAAATTTGAGAACAAAATTTTTTCTAACATTTCTTTGTTATTGAATAATGATCAGATTTACAGGGATGTCATTCATGCTTCTTGGATAGACTCTCAAATTTGAAGTGTCTTTCTCTTCCGTGCCCGTTTGGCCGCTAATATGAAATAGATCCATTTAATTTATATATTGTCTTGCTTTACCACTTTATATGGATTAATAATATAATTTATTTGATTTGTTTAAAGTCCATCTCTTATTTTGTTGTGTGTTAATTAAAGCCAATGGCATTAAGTGTTATCAGATTGTGATAGTGATGATGAAGTTGATGATGGTGTTGCTAACCTGGAAGATAGAAGGGTAAGCTTAAAATATCTTTCAAAAGCTTGTTTTTTCATCTTTTCAATATTTCAAACTGATGCATTTAGTCATTTAGATTGAAATTTACATATAGTATGGCTCTCCGACTCTTAATTACAATTTATTGAAATTATGTTGTTTCTATTAACTTTGTAAAATTCCCTGTTCATTTTGATCCTTTTCAAGATCTTGTGCAGTTTACTATTGGATATTTAAAGTCCTGCAAATTTGACATTAATCACCATTGTTTAATGTTGAACTTTTAATGTTGCAGATGCTTGATGATTTTGTGGATGTTTCCAAAGATGAAAAGCAGTTCATGCATCTCTGGAACTCATTTATGAGGAAATCAATATTTGTATTTTATTTTTATTTCTTTTCCTCCTTTACAGTTTTTTCTGTAGGATAAGTTAATCAAATGTTATGTATCATGTACACGATCATTGTTGATTCTTGTGTTTTGTTTACTTTTTTAATCAAATTGTTGATTCTTGTGTTATGTATCATGTACATGATTCTTATGTTAAGTTAATCAAATTGATATTTTTAGATAAATTGTGGGAAACCTAAAAAAAAAATTTAAAAAATTGTGGGAAACACAAAAAAACTAAAAAGATTGTGGAAACAATTTTTTTTTTTAAAAAAGCAAATAGCGGCGGTTCTAACCGACGCTAAAAAGCTCAGAAAAATGTGAAAAATGTATACAAATACCGGCGGTTATGAACCGACGCAAACCTTAACAGAACTGACGCTAATGGCCTAGCGGCGGTTATTCCGACGGTTTGCTAGAACCGCCGCTGAATAACCTAGCGACGCCGCATTTACCGACGCTTTCCAACCGCCGCACATAGCATTTAGCGGCGGTTCAAACCGCCGCTAAATGCTTTTCTGAACCGCCGCCGCTTTCCTTTTTCCACGTAGTGTGTGGTGAAAATATCTTTCAACATCAAAGACATTGTTTCTTGGAATCATTGCAATAGATGGCTTAATTGTCTAGAACTTCTAAAGGATATGTACTTGGTTGTAGCTCACATTTTTATGGAAGGCTGATAAAGTGGCCTTCCTTAGGCTGAATAGTACTAGTTTCTCATAAGGGGCATTTTCTAGTAGAGCCCTTAAAGCTTGATCCTTCATTAAGATTTTATCCCATTAAATTATTTTTGAGAAGATTTTAATGAAGTTGTGGCCAATATTTTTGGTTTTTATGTTATTTTTTCAACAATTGTGAAAGATGGATAAAGTGACCTTCCTTGGGCTGAATGGTACTAGTTTCTCATAGCGGGAGCATTTTCTAGTAGTGTCCTTAAAGCTTGTTCCATCATCAAGATTTTATTCCATTAAATTTTTCTTGAGGAGATTTTTTAATGAGGTTGTGGCCAACATTTTTGGATTTTAAGTTGTTTTTTCAAATTAATCAAAGAAATTAAAACATAATCCCCTTTTTAAATTCAAGAAGTAAAAATCTTTAAACTATATCAAATAACTCCTAAATTAACAAATGACCAAAAACACTAAGATAATTAAAGACAAAAAAAAATTATTATAAATACTTTCAATTAACACATAAATATATTATTATTTCGTTAATGTATTATTCCTACAACTAATTCTGTCATCACTCTACATTATAATTTCTTTTTTGTGATTTTTCTTGTCTTCTTTCTTTACCCGTTACAGATTCAAAATATTCATTGATTATAATTGACTAACCTCAATCGGAGAATTTTATTGGCCATTTTTAATAGAATTTTCTATTCTAACCTGATTATATTTAACCACAAAATATGATCAAGAGACCTTCAAGATATGTGGGACCCCAACAAAAAATAATGTTAGTTTTTCTCCCTCTATTATGAAAGGCTCAATAAAAAATAAAAAATAATAATAAAAGGTTGATAAACGATTGAATTTTAATTAGAAATAAAATTGTTTTGTGAGATCTATTATATGAGCTAAAGGGACAAATATGATTCATCATTGTATTTTAGAGACATTTAATAATAATTATAATTTTAAAGAAGGATTTCTTTCAACAACATAATCATTAAAAACTACTTAAATGACATAGGTTTTTTTTTACTATATAAAGTGATTAAACCATATTACATTTGTTACATTCAAAGGTGAAAAAAAAATGACAGAAACTCATAAGTTTGTTTATAATGTGATCATTTTTGTTTCTATATTTCTCTTTGTAGTCTTTGGTGAAAGTAAGCTCATTCTAGTGATTTTTTTTTGTTTATTTTATGAATAATTTTTCACCCATTTTATTAATACTTCTTTATTCTTTTACTACATTACAGAAAAGTATGAATGTTATAATGATGCCGATTGTAATAAATTATATCCTAATCCTCCTACTGGAAAAATAATGAGGTGCTTTGGCGGTTCTTGTAAAAGCTTGGTAAGAATATATTTTTTATTTTTATGTATAAGCCTTTCATTTTTTTTTTTGCTAATCATAATGTTGTTACTCTTAAAAAAAATGTTGATACTCTTATAATTTCTCTTACACTTTCATATTCTTTGATTTTGGAAATATATATATATATATATATATATATATATATATATATATATATATATATATATATATAACTAAAGGGTGATCAACTGATACAAGAAAATCCAAAGACCTATAAAGGAGAAGTTTGTTAAATATAATATGAAATTGTTGTTATCATTGTTGTTAACAGTGTAGAGATGTTTATGGATAAATATGATGATCTATATAGGAGCTTGATTTATAAATTTAAAAATAAAACAGAATTGAAATATATAACTCAAGAGATGTGAGTATGGACCAGTTTGAATCACTTTTGTTTATAGTTTTCAAAAACTTGTTTTATAAACCAATTATAAAAGCTGTTTTAAGAAGGGAATTCAAAAACATTTGTTTTGGTAATGTAATATTTTTAAAATTGTTTTGGGATGAGGAAATGAGAAAATTCGTTTGGCAATCTAATTTTTGAAAATTGTTTGAGTTAAAAAGAATCTATTTAATTATCTAATTAATGAAATCTAATTTTTTCATAAAATAAAATAATAAAAAGTAATACAAATTATTGATATAGTTTTTTGGAAATATAATTTTTTTTAGAGGAACGTAATATTATTTACATGTTTTCGTAAATTTAATTCAGTTGATAGTAGAGACATCACTTTTTATATGTAGGGACCGAAATTTGAACTTCAAACATTTCTCTTATATATTCACCCTAATGTACATTTCTTTTGTCTCTCATGGGAAGGAGCCTTATAATGAGTTCAATTGAATGATAATTCAATAATGTTTGACCAAGGATCGTTTCAACAAGAATTCAAACTTTAGTTCTTTCAAACAATTTGTCCTTAATTAAAACACATTAACCACTTCTCATGTTATAAATCATCTATTTATTTACATATCCCGAATAATATATAGTTTTTGTAAATTCCACTAACGTCTATAATTGTGAATAAAAAAAAAATGTGTGTTATTTTAATATTGAAATGACTCATATATTAGATTATCATGTTTTATTTCTACTTCCAAATATATGTTGGGTCGTTCACTATTTATATCCACGCACCAAGTCCAATACTATTGGACGTAGTATTAAGAAGTTCTACATCGGTTGCGAGAAAGTCTAAATATGTCTTTATATGTAAGAGGCAATCCTCTCCAAGATCTGTTGGATTACTTGTTATCAGATTTTCGTTATCGGACCACGTATCCATATGTTTATATTCACGCACCAAGCCCATGATTGATATACAAAAGGGTGAATTGACCATGAGAGTGAATGGCCATCACATTAATTTCAATATATAGATATTTATGGGGTGGATAATATGATATTTGTACTTGCTCCATTGGATAAATATGATATTCATATCCGCCTCATATCCTTACGGGTATCCCCTAAGGGGGGTATAATCCACGAATTTTGATATCATTCATATATTTACAGATATTCATTAATGATTTAAAAAGAATATTATGATTTTTAACACATAAAGAATTTTTATTTTAATTACTTGAAATCTGTTCATTTTCTTCTAAAAAAACAAAAGAAATATTAATACATAATAATATTCATACATTTCACTCTCGATTTAACAATAAAAGTTAACGTCCATTTATTTTCTTTCTTTTCACCAAAATATAATAATATCAATACATTTCTATGAAGAAAAAAATCCATAGATTTCATTTATAATCAAAACAAAGTTCTAACAAATTTTAAATGCTCTTTTATATTTAATAATTAATGATATTTATGTAATTTTCTAATTTTACTAACTGGTATGAATTTTCGCGGATACATATACCATTCATTCCACATTTGTATCCATTAATAGCGGGTATTTTTAAAATATTCATTTATTTTTATCTGAAGATATCCGATGATACGAATATTTTTGTCATACCTAAATTAGTATGATATCCAAACGGGACCTAAAAGTAGAAAAAAATTTATCCGATGATACGAATATTTAATCTCTAATTGATGTGCGTATGAAAAAATTTTAGTTTAAAAAAAAATAGTTAGAACCAAATTGCAATTTTTTTAATTTAAGAATTCCTAAATAATTTAGAAATCTACAAAATAATCAATCCAAAAGTATAATAAAATACAATAAATCTTAAAAATACAAAAAATAAAAATAGTGAGATGATTAAAAAGGAGTGAGAAGTTTCTATCAAAAAGAAAAAGAAAATAAAAAAAAAAAAGAGTGTAAAAAGTAGGGAGATTGTTCGTTTCTTACTTACTTACTTACTTACTTCTGCTGTACTGCTTTGCTCGCGCCGGCTGGGATGACGACGACATCACTTTCAGAGCTTGATGACGACATTATCCGCTCCATGTCCATCGGAGCTGTTTTCTCCGACTTTGTAACTCTTCTCTTCCCTTCTCATCCTCTTTTGTTAATCTGTGATTTCTCTTTTATAGCCAATTAGTTAATTCATTTGATTAAGCTTTTTAATTTAATTATGTATATTTGTATTTGTAGGTTGGGAAAATATTTTCAATTGATTTCCATCGTAAAGATGATTTACTTGTCACAGCTAGTGAGGATGATTCAGTTCGATTATATGACATAGCTAATGCTAAGTTAGTTACCACTCTTACAATACAATTCAATTCTTGTGCCTTGTCAAAATTCTATTTTTTTTTATCAAGAAATTGCATTGTTATGTAAGCGTATAGGGTCTGTTTGGATTGACTTATTTGAGATTATCTACTGATATAAGTTTTGTGAGACTGATTAGCAGAACTAATGAAAATAGGTTATGACATTTTTTGAACTTATTTTCATAATTTCTCCAATATAGCTTATGAAGTTAGCTCGTATATATAAAGGGTCTGTTTGGATTGACTTATTTGAGCTTATGTGAAACAACTTATGCAAATAATTAAGCTTTTGTGTATTATTATAAGATTTTCAAGGTAGTTTATGACAAAACAGCTTATAAAGGCACAATTTTTGTTAGTGAAAACTTATGAATTAACATAAAAGTTTATCTATTTGCATAAGTTATTTTCATAAGCTCAAAAATAAGTCAAATCCAAACAGGCCCAAATTCAATATATTGCTTATAAGTTATACATAAACGCTTGTGCTATAAGCTGCAAATTAGTTGTTCATCCAAACAGACCCTTAATACGAAAAGAGGTTTGTTTATTGATAATGAAAGTGAAGTGCGCAATGCTTGTTTATCTATGCAATCTTTCTTGGTAATTGTTCTTCTCCACCCATGAATTGCTCAGAAATATGCGGGGGGTGGGGTGGGGGGGTGTAAGGTGAGAACTGCCTTTGCTTATAAGCCCATGATTAGGCCTTATATCACCCAATATTAGACTCTTAATACTTTATTTGATGTTGACTTAGTAATTTGTTGTTCTTGATGAGTATGTATTATAAACTTCAGCAAATGACTATGCTGGTTGTTGCTGGTGTGATTCACTAGAAAGGAGCAAAAAATTTACTATCAACAGTGTGCTATTCGAATACCAAAAAAAAAAAAAACAGTGTGCTATTCACAATTGCTTTTGCATTTAGCTGCTGTTTGGATAAATGATTCAATTACCATACATTAAATTAACTCCCTATAATTTTTTTTGTTCTTTAGAAACTGTTCCCAGTTGTTTTATATTACTTGACTGTTACCATACATTAAATTGACTGTTTTATATTTGCATCTATGTTTTGTCACTTTAATAAAGTGATTAAGCCTTTTTGGGGGATGGTTTTTCAAATTACTGCAAGTTTATATGATTTACAACTTCTTATATGATTTTTATTTTGTTTACTAGACATTTTTGCATATCTCAAGCATTTTATGTTTTTTACCATGAATTCCAGGTTGTTGAAGACTACTTATCATAAGAAACATGGTACTGATCAAATATGCTTTACTCATCACCCGAGTTCTGTCATATGCTCTTCAAGGTACAATTTGGAATCTACTGGAGGTGAGCTTCGCTAATTGACATTTTGATTGTTGTAATTTAAGACTGCAAATTATGTCTGCAATTATTGACTTTTTTCCTTGTGTGACAGAATCGTTGCGGTATTTATCAATGTATGATAACCGTTGCCTACGATACTTCAAAGGGCATAAACAGAGGTTTGGAGACTTTCTTCTTATGAATTAATTTCTTCTTATGTGTACAAAAGCTTTACACCATCGGTGTATAGAAATTAATTTTTTGATGTAATAGAGCAAAAATAAATTACGGTTTATAGATAACTGTACAGATGATTTGAGAGAGCCGATAATGGAATGTAGGCCCCAACTTAAAAAAATAAGACTTAGGAGACTTAATAGTACTCCCCTATATTTAGAAATGAGGGAAGAAAGACTCATCTTCATTAAACATGACATCCTTGTTGACAAATATCAGTGATTCAGAGGGTGGTAACATTGAGAATCAAAAGAAAACACATTTGATGATGTTGAACAGAATGTAAAGATTCATATAAATTCATATAAATAATTTCATATTAATTTTATTTTGTATGAAATAAATTTGACCTGAGAGTAAGAACAAAAATGTCAGAAGATGATGTTGAACAGAATGTAAAGATTTGGCCATATTTTGCGTTGTACATGTTATTTCGTAACAAAAACAAATGCCATTTGAATCCTATCATCCATGGCTACAAGTCTCTTGACAACCAAGCATAAACACAAAGACCACAGAGAAACAAAGTGCACGTAGTGAAAGAGGGAAGGGAAGGTTTCAGTCTCAGCTCTCAGTCTTCGCCTCTGTAGCCTGTGCTGGAAAGAACGGTGTTCATCGCCGAAATGAAATATGCTGCCGCTGCTAGGTTTTGTCACAGAGTAGAGAAAAGGGGAACTGGTGGTGGGCTTTGTACAGAACAGGGAGGTTTGATAGTGTCTTCAGGACTTTGAGTGGGGAAAAGAGGTAGTGTCACACTTATATTAATACAACAAAATGACCAAAGGCCCTTAAAAAAGTTGAACGGAGATAGTGCTAGTCAAACCCATGCCCTAGTTGCGGCCACAATTTCAGCTGCTATTCGCGCGCATGTGTGTGTATATATGTTGGCATAATGTATTTGTCTAAATAGTATACTTTCTGTAAAACGTTAGATAGTACGTTGTAGCCCAGTGGTTAAAACTGCGTATTGCTCCTAATAGGTTCCGGGATCCAATCCTCCTTCCAACATTTCATTTCTATTATTTTGAGTAAACATAAAAAATACCTTGATTTTATATAAAAAATGCTGGAAATGTGATCCAACTTTGATCTTGACAATTAAAAGAATCAAGCCTTGCCGCTGAACCAACAATAAATTATTTATATTTAATTTACATTATATGTTATAATTATTTGGCCCACCCGAAAAACATATCCAAGCTCTGCCACTGCTCCCCACTATCAGCACCGGAAACCTGCGATTGTGCACAATCACCCTACTATTGACATCATAGTTTGGCACTGAATCGAAAAGATGGGAGATTTGAAAGTTATTCTTGAAATGATTAAATAAAATAAATCTATACTAGTAAACGGAAATAACAGGATATAATTCCATATTACAATAAGTTTTCCTTTATCCCATCCTTTCTTGAAACCAATTGAGACAAGATAGATAGTTTTCATAAGTGAGATTAGGACAATAATTTGTTAATGATTGACTTTCGTATACGTGATTGCACTGCTGATTTATTTTTTATGACTTGTTTTGCAGAGTTGTTTCTCTCTGCATGTCTCCTATCAATGATAGCTTCATGTCTGGTTCTATAGACCACAGTGTTAGGTTATGGGATCTACGTGTAAATGCCTGCCAGGTTGGTCTTTTTTTTTTTTCGATTTATTTTTGAAGGGACTGTTTTAATGTAGTTACGTAACTTTCTAGGGCCAGTTAAAAGAATATTGTTCTTAGTTATATTAGTGAAGAAACTATATGGTACAATACAATATAAGAACTAAGTATACTCTATAGTATAGTAAATAAAAAACTAGCTACTTTTTGTAGTATGCTTTTCAGAAATCACATGATATTATTGAATTCAGTTTTAGTTGTGCTTCCAAAGATTTAAAGTCACACATTATATCAAGGAAAAAATAAAAATATATATATAGAGACAACATTATGATTTATGCTCACTGTTATAGTTTCCAGGGAATCTTACATGTACGTGGTAGGCCTACTGTTGCCTATGACCAACAAGGTCTGGTCTTTGCTGTAGCAATGGAAGGGGGAGCTATTAAGTTGTTTGATTCACGTTCGTATGACAAGGTTCTTATCTTTAATTTTTTACTCTACTTTTTATGATTTCACAACTTCACAACTTTGACATTACCCATGCTGGTTTAGGGCCCCTTCGACACCTTTCTTGTAGGTGGTGATACAGCTGAGGTTTGTGATATTAAATTCAGCAATGATGGCAAATCAATGCTTCTGTCTACAACTAATAACAATATATATGTTCTTGATGCATATGGAGGAGATAAGGTTAATTTCTTTCATAGTCAAAGCTTCTATGTTACATTTAGGTTTAAATGTTTTTTATGACAAATTTAAATATGTTTTTGGTCCTTGTATTTATACCATATTTTGCGTTTAGTAATCTTGTAATTTTTTATTTACTTTTTTTGTGTGCTTTTAGTCATTGCAAATATACCACGTTTTGCTTTTGGTCCTTGTTCTGTTTTACTCCATGCAAAATTTATTCATAGTGAAATTGGTCCCTATAATGTGTGTAATATTAATTTTAGTCTTTATGTATTTAAAGGGATGAAAAGAATGTGTAATATGATTTTTTCTTTTCATCCCTTTAATATGAGTAGAATGTGTAATATCATTTAAGTCATTATGTTTTTGGTCCTTGTATATATACCGTTTTGTGTAATATTAGTTTTAGTCGTTATGTATAAAATTTATTCATATTAAAAGGATGAAAAGGAAAAATGATATATTTGTAAGGAACAAAACACATTTAAATCTATAATTTATGCAATTTATTCATAACATGTTGAAGTTGACGGTGGAACTTCTTGTGCAGCGCTGCGGGTTTAGTTTGGAACCATCTCATGGCACCTCAATAGAGGCTACATTTACCCCAGACGGGAAGTATGTAGTGGCAGGTATAATTTTTTTATTTATTTTTTACAAATTAGCTTTATAAACTTCATTTCGCTGCATCTAATTTCATGATTAAATATATTAGGGTTATTAGTCTTGAGGTTTGTGAGTGGGGGCTTGTACTAATAGTATCTTGACCTAATTATAATACTAAATGCGAGCATTCGTTCAGGGTATTGTATAGAATCCTATCAATCATATATTTGGGAATACAAATGCTAATATATCTACTTGTCTAATGTGAATAAGATACACAATTGAGTTCCAAATATAACTCGACAACCATTCCCCAATTTTCTTTCACCAGAAGAACCATCCAGTAATTGTAAAGTGCACTCATCATGAGCATTGTCACTAGGGACGTGTTTGCCATTTCAATACATTTAGGGACTACAGTGATAATTCCCAACACATTTAGGGACCAAAATGACTGTTTACTCATTCAAAATAAAAGAGTCTTGTTGACCGATCATCATTCTTGGATTTAAAATTTTATGAACTTGAAAAAAGTTTTTGTAGGACTTGTAACCCTGAATAATAAATATCATGCTATATACACACATTAGTGATTTATATTTGTGGTATTGTTTTTATTCCTTTTAGATTATCAAATGCTATCCTCATCTTTTTACTCCCCTTATCATTATTTATATAGAGGATTAAAACTAAACTAAATTTTCTAATGTTCAAGGCTCAGGAGGCGGGACCATGCATGCTTGGAGTATTGACAGAAAAAATGAGGTATTTATCTGTTTTCTACTAGAACATGATTCTGCAATCCATACAAATTTACTTAATTTAAAGAAGATTCTTTAAATTACAGTTCATACTATTAACTATTAAGAAGTATATCTGAGCCATCATATTTTAGCTCATAGAAGTAGATGTGTATGCGTATATTACTGAATGCTTTGTACTTGTGTAGTTGTATTTGAGAAGCCCCAATTTTATTCTGAATGCTATGTGCCCAACCTGATGATTGAAACCAATTATTTTCTTGGTTGTCCTCTAAATAAGCGACTTCCCTCTAAATTGTGATAACCAATTCTTCCCTTCTGAGATATGCAAGTATGATTTTCAAACAGGTGTAATTAAAAAAAGGGGTTAAATATCTTTTTTTCGTCATTATAAAATTACCACATTTTTTTAGTCCCTATAAAGTTTCACTTCGAACAATAGTCCGACTCCAACACATATTTTCCATTACAAATTTTAGTCGGGGCTGCTAAATATCATTACAGCTGTATAACGGAATTCCATGTGGTGTGCCACGTGACATTTTAATGACATGACATTGATATCTATTAAAAGCTTCATAAACTGAATAATTTATACATTTAACCCATTGTTTTGAGGGATAAATATGTTTTGTTGTCCCTTTAAAATTGTGTTCTTCTAAGTTTAATACCTACTACTTAAGTTTTATTGGTAAATTAGTTCCAGAGTTTTCTGCCATTTGCACAATTAGTCCCTAAATCTCATCACTGCAACAGAACTGGTTTAGCATGTGGTACTGGAACTAGTCTCCACTCTTGTATAATTTCTGTTATGGTTTTGTATCGAGTTTATCTGTTCTTGATTTTATTGTGACGACTGACGAGGCTGCATGTACCAAGAGAAAGGTGGGAAACAAACAAAAAACCAGAACCCTTGATCTTGAATGTGCCACAGGTTTTCTTGTGATTTCAGAGTGTTGATCGTTCTAAATCATCACATTGTATGACACACTATTTAAAATACTTCACATCACTATTTTCATGTCTGAAAATCTGTGAAAAAGTCCAAAACTGAAGAATTTTAAAATAGATGGATCATTTTCACGAGGAAGGGTTATAGAGCATGATTATAAACTAAGCTATGGTTTTCTTCCTTCCCTGTAGGTAGCATGTTGGAGCAGCCATATTGGTGTGCCTTGGTGTTTGAAATGGGCACCTCGCCGGGCCATGTTTGCTGCAGCCTCAACTGTTCTCACATTTTGGATACCAAACAACGAACCGAAAGCTGAGTATGGTGGCACAGAAGCTGAACCGGGACCTCAGCCTTAAGCACTTATCCGTTGAGTCAACCGAATAAGCTATTCATATGAAACAGTGGTACAATTTCTTTATCTTTTGGTGCATCAAAAAATCAACTAAGGCCTTGTGAATTTCTCAAGCTTCCTCCTAGTTTGCTGTTGAGGATGCAAATTTGTTGTTGTAAATTCCATAAATTTTGACTATTGAATCCGATTAATATTATAGTTAGACAAATTTATTTTCACCTTATTAAATAGGATGACTATATTATAGTTATAGACAAATTTATCAGACCTTTGACATGTTAATTTCACATTATTTAATAGGATGACTACATGGCTATCAGACCTTTGACATGTTAAGTGCGTAGTACGCTTTTAAATCATCAGTGTGCTCTAATAAGCAACACAAAAAATCTAAAAAATTGGTTGAGAGATTAAAATTCTGAAAAAAAGTTAATTAAGAAAAAAAATGATTTATTTAAATAATAAAGAGAGCAAAAGTGCATTTAATGAATTTAAAAATATTCAGACATTATTGTAATTTTTTTAAGAAAAAGATTATTGAGTCTTGTGCTCAACAAAAATATCATATATAACAATAAATAAGTATATCATACAAAATATTAGTTATCTATGAAGTTTTTACTACGCTAACAATAATTAATCTGTGTCGAAAGAAGCTTATACGATATACAAGATGAATTTTTTGTTCTCAATAAAATAGAATAAAAATCAAAGGCCAGAAGAAGAAATGGTAAGACTGGGTTGACTGTAGGCCTAACAAAAATTAAATGTGTTAGAATAAAAATCTAAATATAGTTTTAAACCTATTAAAATAGAGAACGATTATTTCTTGGGTTTAGAATAGTCAAACTTGTTTAACTATAGTCTTAACCAAAGTTTACTAGGTTAAATAAAAGTCTAAATATATAATTTAAAAACTAGTAGAAGAGAGATCGACCATTTTTTAAATCGATAGAAAAATGGTCAAAATGGATTGATTATATAGACTTAACCAAAGTTGACTAGGTTATAATAAATGTCTAAATATAATTCTAAATTTATTAGAAGAGATCGATTGTTTTTTAGGTCGTTAGAAGAATGGTCAGACTAGATTGACTATAGAACTAACAGGTTAAAATAAAAATCTAAATATAATTTAAATCTATTAAAAAAGAGATCAACCATTTTTTGAATGAATATAAGAATACCAAACTTGTTGAGACTGGATCCTCTTCAGTGAAAGGAAGGATCCAGTGAGATCCTGACAATCCACTAAAAATTTAAAAAATAGTATTTTAATGGTTGGATGTTGCGCTGCTTTCCTCGGTGTAAATAATAATTGAGAGGATCTGCTCTCAAACTTGTTTAACTATAGTTCTAATCATTGTTCTCATACTCAACCTCAATCGGGGCAGCTCTCAAATATTTTATCATTTATGTATATAAGAAATTTGTTTCTTCTACCTCTACGATTAACCTTTCTTCACCCCTACATTTTTGTTTCTATTTTTTTGTTCTTAATCTTTTATTGTAGACATGATTATTTATTTTTTTTGATAAAACTTAAGTGCATTTATTTATATGTTTTTTGCATGATTCTTAACATAAAAACTATGATTTCATCAAATTCATGATTTTCTCAAAGTTTGTTATATCCACAAAATATGAAGTTTATGATAAGAACCATACGAAAAGCACATAAAGAAATGCACATAAGTTTTGTCCATCTTTTTTTATATAAGTTAACCTAATCTTTTTCCTTTTCTCTCATGCATCTTTAGGTTCTTCTATTTTTTTTAAGTTGTTATAACTTTCTTTTTTATTTTTGATAAGTTGCTATATGTTAGATTGTGTTACTATTTTTTATGCCTATATTTTATCATGGTTTATTCCTATTTTTATGTATAGATTTTTTTTAACTAAATTTTTTTTCTTTCATATTTTTATGTTTTGTAACTTTTTTTCTTCTTATTTTTATAATTTGCATTTTTTGTTCTTATTTTTTATTTCAAAAGTCATTCAAGGGCCGACCCAAGCATAAGGCGGCCCAAGCCCTAGCTTTAGACAAAAAAAAAATACATTTTTTCTAATGGACTTTAGGCCCCCAAAAGTATTAAATAATTATATATTTAGGCCTTCGAGAAAGTATTACAAGCTAGTAGTTAGCTCAGTTGGCTGCGTGGCGCCCCTTTATTTCAAGGGTGCGTGACTGTCATTAAAAGTCCTTTTTCTTTTGAAAAAAAAAGTCCTTTTTTTTTAGGAATAAAAATCATTTCTTGACAATACACAATCATGTTCTGATTAGTCATAGTATTATTTTTTTTTGGTAAGGTAATTAGTCATAGTATTATTTTGCTAAGTTTAAATTATATAAAAATTATGAAATTAAAACAAACAGATTAAATTAAAATAGATAAAACAAATATTATACACACTAAAAAAAATAAAAATCATGTTTGTCTTTAAATAAATAATAAATTGTTTTTTTGCCCATTTATATTATAGTAGAGTTTCTGTTATCTTGCTTTATGTTCTAATAATAAATTTTAATTAAAAAATAGAGTTTTTTCAAAAAAAATTATAATACATAATATAATTGATATATATTAAACTTTTTTACCAAAAAAATTTAGTTCAGTTTTTGTGAAATATAATATTTTGTTATAATTTCTTCAAAAAAAAAAAATCATTTACAAAATATTAATTTTTTTGTTACGCTCCATTTTAATCTTTTAGGCCTTACATCTTATTGGTATCTGTATTTATGCGAATTGATTTACAAATTGTGATAAACTAAATAAGCAACACAAATCAATTCTCACATTTGCAGATGCATGCAAATCTCACATTTCGGGTGAACGTGAACTATGTCATCAAAAAGTAAAAGGACAATCTTTGGAATGTGAACTATGTCATCAAAAAGTAAAAGGACCTTTGGAATGTTATTCTACAATTTTATAAAATAGATCATTGTAGACTTTTTTTCTGCATTTGCATCATATAATAAAATTTGAAATGTTTGCTTTGAAATTATTAATTAATGAAAATTTAAAATTTCAACTTGTATTTGCTTTCCTTCTTGTTAATTTGAAATGTTGTATTTTAATTAACAATTTGATTAAAAGTCCAAAGACCAGAAGAAGAATGGTCAAACTAGGTTGACTATAACTAAAATTAAATATGTTAGAATTAAAACTAGAGAACAATCATTTTTTGACCAAAAATAGTCAAACTTGTTTGACTATAGTCTTAACCAAAGTTAACTAGGTTAAATAAATGTCTAAATATAATATAAAGTCTATTAAAAAAGAGATATTGACCATTTTTTTAATTGATACAAAAATGGTCAAAATGGATTGACTAAGTTAGTATTAAATTTGTATTCAATGATTTTGAAGAAATCACCCTTGCTGTATGAAATATATAGACACCTGGATCAACTAGAAAGAAAGAAATTAATTAATTACTTATTACTTTTTTTTTTTACAGTTAATTACTTATTACTTATTACTTATTAATACACCAACATAAAACTAGTTCACATATTGAATTCAACAATGCAAAGCAACAAAACATCATGAGCTAGCCACCATTATCTACATAAACAGTGTTGACAACAACATGACACTTCACCCATTTCATCTCATAAAAAACTTACTCTACCCTACTAAATAAACCCAACAAAATAACAACCACACAAACTTCACATGACAACACATCATTTATTATTTTGATCCCACATATATAAACCTCAAACAAAAACACTAAACCAACAAAGCCATCATCACTCCCATTTCCTTATGCTGCTGCCGTTGTTGCTGTTACTCCTGTTCCTGTTGTTGTTGTTGAGTTTCTCTTTGCATCCTGAGCCTTTGACTGTATATCTTGTCCAACTTCTTTTGTCTTCTGTCCTGCTTCCTTTGTTTTCTGTCCTACATAACCTGCAACATCCGCCATACCTCGTTTCACTGACTCAAGCTGTTCTGGCACAGTCCCTTGAGTCTGCCTGATGTAATTCATGACCCATGAAAACGACGAAAGAGCCGTCAACCCGAAAGCTCCGGAAGTTAAAAATCCAGCAACAGCCAGCCCAATGACAATGGTGGCCGGAACAAGAACAGGACTGAAGAGGATGAAAAGTGGGGTTGTCACTGCTAAACCGGTGAGAGTTCCAAGAAGTGAGAGTCCAGCAAGTGAAAGAAGTATGACTCCTACGGGAAAACCGGTAATGACAGCAAGAATTTGAGAAGCTGATGGAGATTTTTCTGAGTAATTATGAGAAACTGCACCACCACGACCACCACCACCGCCTTCATAACGTGGTTGAGGGGTAATAGTGTCATAACGTTGTGTTGTTGTGTGAACTAGGACTTGGTGTGGTGTTGTACGATCTGTTGACATTGTTGATGAGATTCTCTAAAGTTTTTCTGTTTTTTTGAGAAGAGAATTTGAAGTATAAGAGATGTGAAATTAAGTAGTGATGATGAGGTGGTGTTTTTTTATTTTTATAGAAAAAGTGATGTTGTTGTGTGATGACACGTACATGTTACATGGTGAGTAAGGTGGTTTGCATGAGGAACATGTATCAACAATTATTTGGCCTTGGGTTAATTTATTTATTTAAATACAAAAAAAAAAAGAATATATTTATTAAGGAAAATAGTTGGTGGACTTGACACTATCACATAATATTACATTTTGTGAGAGAAAGAAATAAAAATAAAAATTAGGTTGATGATGTGATAAAGAAATAGAAAGAAAATGAAGTGTTAAATAACACATCTAGATTTTGTGTTATCAAAACATGATGTGGTTAGACGGTTAGTTTATGTTTGATATAATGATGAATATGTTAGAATCATAATAATTTATTATAATTTTTTAAAAGTTATATTTTATAATTTTTATGGTGGATCGCATGTTTACTATAATACTAACCATACACTTTGCATATTACAAACCTTTTGATTAAAATTAAACTGTGTAGATTTAATACTAACAAATATATTAAAAATCATATGATATTCACCTACAATTACTATTTTTGTTGAATAAGTGTGATGAGGAATATGGGGTCTATAAATATCATTAACATAATTTAAAATATTAAAAATAACTCATATAAATAAAATTTGACAAAATTATTAATTTTTTTAAAATATTCATAAAACTAAAATAAGAATTATTTGAGAACGTCTTGTAAAGTCCCTATATATAAAGTGAGATGGTTTTTATCGGCAGAAAAAGGTGAAAGTGCTTGCCAAGTCACCCTGCGTAGTTGCTGTGTTGTGGGCATTGCATTAAAACAGCTGCGTTTTTGGGCAGGTCTTTGTAGGCATCCAATGTTATTCACTCCATCTTGTATTACATATTGCTTCAATTTTTATGCTGGTTTAAAATGGACCAATACCAACATTGGTTTAAAATGATATGAGTGGTAAAAAATTTGGACACTTCAAGCAAATAATCACACCTTTAATTTTTTACATACGAAGAAAGTGTGGTTGTGAGGGAATTGTATTTTTTATATGAGTGATAGTGTAAAACACTTTTACACAATCATCACTACAAGAAAAGTGACCTATACCCACCGCCACTTTTTACAGTTTTACCTACGGACGGCCATATCTGTCACTAAAAGTAGACTTTTACATTTTTTATTTAATATTAATTTGTTTATTAGTAACTTATCAATATCACTCATTCCTTCACTCGTTCCCTTCTTCTTCGATTTCACTCTCATTCTCAAAATCGCTCGTTGTTCATCTTTCACAAATCACAATAGCTCATTGTTCAATCGCACTGAAGATTCATCGTTCACACTCTCACAATCGTGAAACCCTAGGCGCCGCCTCGGAGCCATCGGCGCCGCCTCGGAGCCATCGGCGCCGCCGCATTTCATTCTTCCAGTTTAGGTTTGTCTAGACTCTTATCTCTTTGTCAAGCTTGTCGTTTAAGATCGTAATTTAATATTCACGTTTTTGCTCAGATCTAATCAATTTAAGAACAACGTCTTTCATCTTGATTCGCGTTTACTCTGCTTTTTGGTTCACGGATTTTGGATTCTTAATTTTTGAATCTCTGGACTTTTGATTTGCTCAAACAAATTCAATGAGTTTTTGATTGATTTCTCTATTTCCCTTAAACTATATTATGGCATTTAGATTAGGTTATAATCAATTTTGTTCAATTAATTTGTTTAGATTAGGGATTTCAATTACAGAATGTAATTAGATAACTTAAATTATAGATAGAGTCTCATGCATGAATTATTTGATTTTTTGAATGTGAAGCATGAATTTATCTATGTCTGATTTGTAAAATTGTGTGGTTGATTCTAGATTCATTTTGTCCATGGTGAGCAAGGGAAGCCATTTTAAGTTCATGATAGATGACTCAATCAGTGGCAATCAGTGGCATGGTGAGCAGTGGTGACTTTGTATGGTGACTCAATGATGACTTCTACAGTAACTGTTTGTTTACATTATGCTAAGAAATAATATTATTAATTTGGAATTCTTAGCTTGAAGGTGTTACTAATTATGCTTAGCAATGCTATCCTACTGCAACTAATTCTTGTTTTACATACTCTTGTTTTACATTTCCAACAACTAAACTAATTGTTCGATCTCTTAATTAATGCAAGTATCATGCGGAGGTGGAGAAAGTTGAATGTTGTTCACCATGGTGACCCATCACTACAGAAGATTAAAATTGTTGTTCCACCACTTTATGTGCTTACCATTGAGACCCTTGACAAGGTTGGTGCAAGCAATATCCACATAAATATGATTTGACAATTTGATTTTGATTTGAATTGATTGCTTATTTGGCTTATAGGTTATCAAGAAATATTATATGATTTTTAGATGTGAATTTGCTAGTAAATTTTGCCATTTCAAATGATGACCTTTCTCTCTTTGGTGCCAAGTTTGATGATTAACTTATGTATGATATTTTTGATGCCAAGTTTGATCATTAATTTATGTATGATATTTATGGTGCCAAGTTTAAAAGACTTCCTGCATATACTTAGCTCAATCACTAGAGTGTCTTTCTTGACATTTAATTTGAATTTATAGGTATTTGTATATGAGTAAATTGGTTACACTTCCTGGAACATCAGGTGCACTTTTGCGGCTTGTAATTGATCAGGTAAGGCACTTTTTTTGGTCCCTTGACCCAAATACTTTAACAGTGGCAGTGTCACTTCATATCAATCATTATTTGCATGCTGCTTGTTTGATATTCTAATTTTGAGTGATAAAATATAATTACGGTTCTTATTTTCTTAGTCTCATTGGTGGCACTAGAGGGCAGGCTATCAAAAGTTGTACCTAAGCTTAAATAGGTGATATTAATAGATTTATTTATCTTGTATCTGCTTGTAAAATGTTATAATCAATGGGATTTTGTTATGTTTAATAGTGCTTACACATTCTGAGTTTCTCATTCTCATATAGAGGAATGGGAGAAATAGTTCCTTTGTCAATAAAACATGATGAAGTTGCATCACTACTATACTTTGTGTTTGATCTGTTTAGCATTTTGTGACAAGGTTTAAAGTAGCACATGATTTTGTAGAAGGTTTAGTACATGTTCAGTTATAGAGCACATGACTTTGGCTATACTTGTTACTATAATCCTATTTTTGTTGTTGTCTTTGATTGGAGACCAAAGTTGAGAGACTTGAAGGACAAATATTAGTCAAATCTTCTATGTTTGGCAATATCAAGCGTATCAGTATACTAAGATGTCAATTCTTCTAGGACTACTTATAATTATGCGAGCATTGAAAGATGTCATTATTTACTAACTAATGCTACAATAAATGTTTGCCTTGTTTTTTAGTGGTGAGATATAGTTCATGTGATAATACTTCTACTCTAGGAAGCTAAAAACACTGCAGCTTTATAGGCCCCACTTGAATTGGAATAAGTAAACTTTAGAGGCTTGGTTGCTAAATAAACCTTAGATTTAGGTGCTAGCTGCAAGTCTTCTATTTCAGCAAAAAAATAAAGATGTACTTTTATTCTCATTTCCAGTATGATATATTTTATTATTTTTGTATACATTTCTTCTTCTGATCTTTTTCCTGCATTATGAATCAGACTATATAGATTTGTTAGTGCTAGGATTTTACATGTTATTTGTGTATTCATTTTATTTAAGATAATGAATCAGTAAAAATAGAAGGTGTTTAAGGAGTTGAGGTTGTTTAGGTTCCACTACAAAAATTTAAGCATAAAGAGCTATTCATATATGAGCTCTCATATCTTGACTGTTACTGATCTTACTGAAATTTACATTTTATTCACACCTACAGTTGCAGAAGGTAACTCACGAAGGTTGTGTCAACCGGGTACGCTCCATGACACAAAATCCCCACATATGTGCATCTTGGGCAGAATATGATTATGTGCAGGTTAGTTTTAGAAACCTTATGATTTAGTTTCTTGATTGATGGTGAACTTTGATGAAAGATTCACTTATTTTTTGAATTATTGTGAAAATTTGATATGGAAGTGTTAGTGTTTAATCTGGAAGTGCATTGTATGATCATATTCGACACTTGGAGAACAAGCTAACATCTCCTTATTGGTTGATTTTGCACTTATTTTTCGGTTTGTTTTATCAAATGGACAAGAGTTGGATATCAAACAACTCTGTAACTAATGAGGATTATATTAGAGGGATTTTAAGTTTTCTCAATTTTGCATTTGCAAACTCGATAGATATGGTCATGCTGAGTCAACAAAGAGAAAGAGCAAACAATCAATAGTTTTAATGAACCCAATTGATAGTTTTCGTGTTTGTATATGCTTTTCATAGCTTTCATTTAGTTTTGATGGTCGTGATTTTTGGGTCTGGGGCTTAGGATATTTTTGTTGTGTTAATGTCTTATATTCTAATATGCAATTTCAGGCAGAGAAAATAGGATTGGAATATATGGATGTTGAAGCTTTGAAGAAGCTAAACAAAAATAAGAAACTGGTGAAGAAATTGGCAAAGAAGTACCATGCCTTTTTAGCTTCTGAAGCTGTTATCAAGCAGATTCCTTGTCTTTTGGGTCCTGGTCTCAACAAGGCAGGCATGTGTTTTATTTTTGGGTATTTCGGATTGCTAATTGTTATTTATATTTTGTCCATATATATCTTGTTTATGTTTTATGTTAGCAATATATGTATCAAGTCATTTTAAATTACCAACTGTATTTTGTTCATTCTCTATTCTCCTGCTTCACTTTTATTTAGTGACAAGGGTTCTCTGAAAGTTAGCCATAACTTGTTTCTTTCAAATTGCAACTATTGCTTGGGCTGATTTGGATATTTTGCATGTCTTTGCATTCCTACAGTTGTTTCCCACCAAGAATCTCTTGAGGCTAAGGATAATGAAACTAAGGCAATGGTCAAATTCCAACTTAAGAAAGTGATGTCCATGGGAGTAGCTGTTGGCAATGTGTGTAAGTGTGTTGAAGTATTGTTTTTGTTATTTTTTCACTTGTTGAATAGTACCATGATACATCAATTCTAAATTTTTTAAATTTGTGTTAGTTTAACATTTGTGGATCTTATATATCATTAAGACAATGACTCAAGTGTTTTTGATTAATTGTTATTCATATTTTGTGTTATTAAATGTTCTAAATTTGTTTTTATTTTTATTCAATTAAATATTTTAATAGTAAGAATTATCTATTCATTTGAATGTATAATAGTATAAAAATTAAATTATAAAAATAATTGTTACTTCTAGTGACCCCAAAAACTGTGGGTAAATGTATTTTCTTAAAAACGGCTTTCTAGGTTATACCTACGGGCAAAACCGTAGCTACAAGTCAAAAGGTTCTACCGACGGCCAATGTACAATGACAGACGGCCAAAAATCCGTTGCAAAACGGCGTACATAGTTTACGGGTACAGTGGCCGTCGGTAAAAGTCAGGCGGGGTCTATACCTATGGTTTTTGACCTTTAGTGACGGATTTTATCCGTAGGTACAAGTCAAATTTCTTGTAGTGCATCCAATATAAAATTTACCAATTAACATGTTTTATTCAAAAAGTGTGGTGATATAGGGTGATGTAGCAAGAAATGTGATAGTTATTGATTGATAGTGTAAATTTTGTATTCTTTTTTCATATATATTTTTACGGAGAAATAAGAAACGAGATTTATATAGAAATCCAAAAGAAAAGAAGAGATTTTATGACACCTTCAAGATTGTTTTTAACACAAAAAGGAAGAAAGAAATGGGATCTCCCGCCGTAAAAAAGTTGACCAAATCATGCCGCTCAATTGTAGTTGTTAGACGGAGATCGGATGGTCTATATTTTAGTGCAAGTTGACCATTTTTAAGGGATGATTTTGGAACCTTGATGTCATTCTTTTAACTTGAAGCATGAATCAGACAATGAGACACCTAGATGAATCCGAATGTGTAGACACACTTAGGGTTCATTTGGATTGGTTTACTTTTTTAGCTTATACGAAACAACTTATGCAAATAAATAAATATTTATGTATTATTATAAGTTTTTTAAGGTAGTTTATAAAAAACAATCTTATAAAAATAAAATTTTTGTTGGTGAAAATTTCTGTATTATATAAGCTATTTTCTTAAGCTCGAAAATAAATCAAATTCAAACGGACACTTTGTAATTCTTCTAGACATACTTAACTTACACGCTTCATCAACCCAGTTAGTAGATGGACAACTATGGAGGACATTCTGGGTTAATAATCCAAATTTCTTTTAAATAGTAAAAAAAATATGAATAATTTTACAAAATTATATTTCATGAATGATATGAAAAAGAGAAAATAAAAGAATTAAAAAAATATAGAGAAATAGATAATAAATACTATAATAGGATAATAACATCAATATTTCATTGGAATTGTAAAATGAAATATATTTTGGAACAAATGTTCTCTCTCAAAATGATTTATAAAAAAGAAATGCTAATGAGAATTTCCGGAACACTTTTTAAAACTTCAAAGGGTGGGTTTTTATAAAAATTTGTGCATTCAATACATTATAAATTGAATTACTTAACTTTTCTAAAGAATGATTTTTTAATATAAATTTTTTGAAGTGTATCCCAAGAACACCCATTAACAAAACCCTTTATTAAATAAAACGAAGAGTTAGTACCAAATAACCAATAACAAAACATGAATGAGAAAATTAAAAGCACGGCATAAAATTTTTTTTTGGTTTTTACCACCAGTTTAATCTGGTTCGGGGATCAATTCTGGCATTAATTGGTTCCAGTTCCCTCTCGATCACAGTTGCGAGGGATCGAACCGTGATCATCTCTACCAACTTCAACGCCAATCATCACTACATCAAGTAACGATCGGTAGGCACGCCATAATTTTACATCCATATATTTTTGTCTAAAGAAAACATGCACCCTTAAAAAGGACATCTATTATTGATAATAAAAAAAATTACAAAAAAGATCAAATTAAACAAAGATATGATTCTTGAATCTGGATCCTCTCTAGTTTGTTGTCTCCTGTTTTCTATTTTGTGCAATCTCGGTTTTTAATTAAGCTATGATTGAGAAATATGCAAAATCATTTTTCATCACTCAATCATTTGATCAAATCTAATAACTGAGAATTGCATCGAAAATAAAACCAGAGAAAAATGATAGGGAGAGGATCCAGATCCATGATTTCTTCTTCACTCCTGAACAAAACGAACCAATCTCTCAAGAAATTTCTCGGCACTCTCAGATTCTGGTTTGAGCAAATGATAAACATGATCCTCATCTTTCTCTTCAAACAATTCCAATTTTCCATTCCATCCACTTTTCTTCACACCTTCAAAATACCAAACCCCTCTATCCCTTAAGCTATCTTTTCCAGCAACAAAAACAATAATTTTAGAACAACCAAGTTTTTCCAAGTTAGGTGCACCTTCACCCAAAGGATTAACAAAAGGGTTATCAATTCCAAAAGGTGCATTTGGGTACACCAAATCCCAAACCTTATGACCAATATTATTTTCAGCCTCTACAATAGGTTCTGACCCAATTGGATAAGAGCTTTGAAAATAAGGATGAATTATAATAGCCCCTAATATTTTAACATCAAAAGGTAACAATTCAATACCAGCTTTAATTGCCATGTTATGAGCAATGTTAGCACCAGCACTATCACCACCAATGAAAATTTTACTAAAATCACCATGATCAATCAACCATGGCTCAGCATTGTTGAGGGTATTATTGGAATGAGAAGATACCCATTGGATTGCAGCCCAACAATCATGGTAACATGTTGGGAGAGGATATTCAGGAGCAAGTCTATACTCAATTGAAACAACTATAACATTTGCTTGTGATGCAAGTTTTTTCAAAAGTTCATGGTACAATTGAGAGAATGCGGATTCGAAGAGGAAAGCGCCGCCATGAAAATAGATCAAGATTGGTAATTTGGAAGATGGGTTTGTGATTTTTGGAAGGTAAATTCTAGATGCAATTGTGGGGTTATGTGGGATTACTATATCTTTTGATGAATGATTTGGGTCATTGAGAGTTGGTGGAACAAATGGTGATTGTAATGGCCTTTCAACCGAACCGTCACTAAAGATACGGATGAATGGCCCCATGTTGGTAACTATCTCTTTAGTGACAGTTTTTGGTGTGGTGGCTGTTGTGGAAGCCATTTTCAATTGAGGAATGAAAGGAGTTTATGAGGAAAATAGTACTAGGGTGTGATGCTTGGTGATGATATATGTTAGTATATATATAGAAAAGACATTCATGCATCCACATGACTCATGAGGGTGATTTTGTCATTTGATTATACTTTTTTTTTGAAAAAGGCAAATGAATTGTATTAATCACAAGTAGGTACCAGAGGTACCAAAATGTACAAATAGAGCACAAATTACAACAGGTATCAGGCCATAAAAAACCAGAACCCAACACGGCCAAAACAGAGCCCCTCCCACAAACAGAGAACACGCAAACAGAAACAGAGGGAGCACCAAAAACAGCCCAGAAACGCCACGCACCAGACCTTCAACGAAGACAAATGCCGGGCTCACAACACCATTCGTAAAACAAGCAAGTTGATATCAATCGACGGGACATACCCCACCGCCAAGACAACACCATAATATCATCAACAACCTTTGCCACGTCTTTCACCCCCTCGGCAAACGTAACATCATTCCTAGAGTGCCAAATTGACCAAACCGTGGTTTGCCAAACTAGAGCATACGCAGCCGCCGTTTTCTTCCTAGTTGCAGAACCAACAAAACAGTCATAAAACATAAACAAATTCGGCGGCATTACAAAAACAATTCCAAGCCACTTGCAAATATCCCCCCACACCCTACAAGCAAAGGCACAAAACATAAACAAATGGTTAGCATCCTCCATATTCCCAACACAGTGGACACACTCCCCTCCACTACCCGCATCAATAATCCCACGAGCAAGGAGATTGACCCGAGTCGGAATCCGGTTACGAAGCAATTTCCACGAGAAAGCGATTACCTTTGAGGGCGCCACACACTTCCATATATTATTCAACACCTTCAACCCATCCGCATCAAAATCCGCAACAGAATTAAAAGTTCTATCTAATAATAAATAAGCCGATTTGACCGTAAAAACTCCATCCTCTTCCAAACCCCACCACCAAACATCATTACCCTCCGAGAGGGGCACCAACGGAACCAAAGCCAATAATTGCCCAAGAAGATTATCTTCCCAAGCAAACAAATTTCGTCTCCAACCCCACTTCCACCGATCTACACCATCTACACTTTCCCTCACATCACAAATCAAGGCCTCTTTATTAATAGAAATAGAGAACAATCGGGGGAATTGTTCACAAAGAGGAGCATTGCCGACCCAACAATCCAACCAAAACCGAGTAGCATCTCCCCTACCCACCTTTCGCACCACATTCCTAGCGAACCAACTCCCCTCCTCCATCACATCCAAGCGACATAATTCTCTCCACCAAGCCGACGACCGGTAGGAGGTTACATGATTACTCCAATGCACTTTATGACGAACCTCATTACCATACCTTGCCACCAACACCTTCTTCCACACCGCGTCCTCACTATCAAGTAGCTTCCACTTCCACTTAATCAAGAGACTCAAATTTACTTTTCCCACATCTCTCACCCCTAAACCACCTTGATTATACTATTTTGGTTTTTTTTTTTAAATAAGATATAAGTTACTTTTTAGATTCATTGAATACTTGATGTATCTAGTTTATAATATAGACTAGATTCATTGTTTATTCAATGAATCTAAAAAGTAATTAGTCTCATACAAAAAAGAATCGAGATATATAGTAATAACGAACCACATTTGGTAAATAGTAAATTTAATTACAATTTTTTTTAGCAAATTTAATTAATTACACTTTTACCTTCTTCATAAAAATAATAATTAATAAATTATACTTTTACTTTATTTGTGTTTAAAAATAAGATTTGCAATGTTGAAATATAATATTTTTAAATAATGAGTTTTTGTTACATCTATGCCGATATATAAAAGAAATACTTGGTAAATAGAAAATTTTACAAGAATAAATAAAAATAATTTTTTTATCATTTTCTGGACCGAAGAAGTATGTGCCACGCCAAAAGATATTACAATAAACCTTGGAATTTCTTAACAAAAAAAAAAAGAACCTCATAACTTATTTGTACTAGATTAAATTTCCTCACAACTTGAGCTGTTATATTATTTACCCCCTCACAAGAATGTATGTTGTGTGATGATCAAAGTCATTTTTGTCACTTTGTCAAAAAAAGAAGTCATTTTTGTCACAAGTTAAACACTTCATAACCAATCGGAGTCATACTCAATGGATGAACAAATTGTAGTTTATAACATTTTAATTATTTTCACATGTACCAAAAAAAAGACATTTTAATTATTTTACTTCTTAAAGCTTTGGATAATAAGTAATAAGTTTTTAAATAAAATAAAATAACAATGATTTGATTTTGTATAGTTTTGATTTTTATTAAGTGTTTCAAGCAAGATTTGAAGCGATTATTTTTATTTTATTTTTAAATTGAGGAACGGACAATTATTATTAAATATAATAGCACAAATAATTATTTTACAACTGTTCTAAATTGAACTCAAACTATCTATTAAAAAAATTGAACTTAAACTATGTTCTTTGAGATTATGCAAAAGTTCTAATAAAAGAGGTGAAGGTGATATCGTGGGTGAGTTGGCAGGTGAAGCACGTTTGTTGTGTAGATAGCTCAGGTCCGAATTTGGGCCAATCTTTAGTGGCCCCTTCTTTTTTGGTAAGGAAACTAAAAAGAAAAGGAAAAAAATTATTCTAAAAGAAAAAAACTAAGAGAAAGAAGATTCTCATTGCATCGTTTTTAAGAAGATCATTGACGTTTTCTGGTTGAGAAACTTGAGTCAAGAAGTCGACATCTGAGGAAGCTCCAAGTTTAGCTAAGAAATCGGCACATTGATTCCCCCAAATGAGAGGAGAGTTGTACCAATGGTGTTTTAACCTAATTTTGCAAGGGGTGTTCACTAAAGCTACCAGGTGGAGTCTTATATTCATCATAATATTTAGAGTGTGTTCGGTGTTCATAAGAAAGATAGTAGAAAACTTCCAAATTAAAATTGCAAAATCAAAATCCTAAAAAGAGCAATTTCTTACCAATGTTTAATCAACTTGGAGTACCGAAATGTATACAAATTGTTGGGGTGGTGAATGAGGTTGGATTAAGAGATCAACAATGGAAATAAAACTCCTCGTGAGGTGCATAAATGCATTGATTCAACTCTTGATCCAACATCCGCAAAAGAAAAGGCAAATGAGGAAGGTCACGGAGAAGGCGTAGTGCAACAAATGGTTTGTTGCGGTGATTGTAGCGATCACTCAATTTAAGTTAGAGGTGTGATTGTCCTTCAATGTTTGTTCTACTCTGCCATAAGGGTTGCGATTGTTATCAAAGAAAAAGGTGTCAAAGGTTACCGACTCTTCTCAATTAAATGGAGATAGTTAGTAAACAAAGTGGCGGTGAAGGTATTTAAAATCCTTTGTATAAACAAGAAGGCAAGAATTTCTTTTTCAATCGAGGAAGACATTGTGAGTGCACTCTTTCTTTGTATTATTTTGAAATGATGTCAACTAAGATAGTATTAGATTTGATGTAATTAATTAGATGTATCTTCTCACATGATTGTAACACCCATAAGATTATTCATATTGCACAATCTAATTTGACCTGCACTCTTTCTAAATTCCTAAATCAGTTTTTTAAGGAAATGATGAACTAGAACATATTGAAAATAAACCGGTACCTTTTTTATAACAATGTTTATGAAAACAATCCCAGCCAAAGATGAACTGTTACATCCAAAACAAATATCTTTTTACAAACTCAAGGTAACCTCCATCAAGGAGGCAAACGACCTCTCAACATTGGACATTACACTCTTTGGTAAGCTAGAAGAACATACTAGATCTCATGGTTTTGGAAAGGCATGAGAAAAAGAAAAAGAAAAAAATAGGGTAAAGATAAAAGGAGATGGACAAGAAGTCAATTGCTTTAACGGCTTCAACTTCAAGGTTCAAATGAAGAAAGTGAAACGGATGATGAGGATATATATGAAGCTGTTCATTAAGAGTTACAACAAGTACATGAAACAACATGGTTTGAAGCACTTCGACAAATTAAAATCTGTTAGGCCTTAAGCACATGAAGAGAGCCAACACAAAAGACTAGTCCAATACGTGGGAGAGCCACATGACTTAAGTATCACATTGAGCACTTTGGAATACTCGATGTGGTACTCCTAACATTGCCACGCACTGACCCGATTTCCTTTTCTGCGGCTTCACCGGCACTGACGCGATTTCCTTTTCGGCAGCTTCACTCACCTATCAGTATTCGGTGGAGCACCTTAATCCAGCCTATAAGTAGTCCTTTTCGTGGCCCAACTCTCAATGAAAACACATATTGTTATGACTTAAGCACATGAGAGCTCAACCCAATAGACTAGTCCAATAAATGGGATAGTCACATGACTTAAGTACTACATTAAGTACTTTAGAATATATTTGATGTGAGACTCCTAACAAAATCTCATCAACTATCGTAAGCAATTCAAGTCTAAGAAAGAAAGAGGTAAAAAGGGGAAAAAAAATAAAATACCGAGTCTATGTTATAAGTGTGGCCAAATCGGATTGTCCAAATCTCAAGAAGAAGAAAGACAAATTCATCAAAATGAGTTTTGAAATACATAAACATTCTCATATAGAACATCCTTCAGTTTGTATTGGAACTTAAACTCCTATTTCTTGAATGGAATAATGGTAGGTGTGAAAACTGTTGTAATTGACAAAAGAGAGATAAGCACAAATACGACTAAAGAGGACTTAGAAATGACTCATAATCACATGGCTAAAATGAGGGAGAGAAGAAAATTCCCCCGTTATATCCGCAGCTGCACATTAGTGTGTCTAAAAAGGTTCCATGTACTATGATCACATGCAATTGAACAAGTACTTATACTTGATCATAGTACTTGTGAATTGTGATACTCATAATCATAATGTTGTAATGAAGATAGGACATGGAAATGTAATTGCGGAAACATCACAAATAATATTTTCTTTTTATCATAATTTCAGGGAAAAGGAGCAAATAAAATAAAAAAAGTTAACAAATCAACAGGGGTGTATTAATTATTACTTTGACCAGCGCATAGTAAAGGGTGTATTAATGGTTTTTTGTTTAAGACTTGCTTTGTCACAACATCAAATCAAAATAATTTAGCACTCACTTAAGTGAAAAATAAATAAAAGAATATAAGATTAAATAATATAGTATTTGTTTTCAATTAACTTTAAAACATATATTGGGGGATAAAAGAATATGTTTTAAATAAGACACTAAAATTCAAAAAAATTTAAAATAAGAGACCTAAAGTGTATTTAAGCTAAAAATATTTTTATAACACAAAATAAAATCAAACTATTTTCACTAATATGGACATTTAGTATGTTTGTTTACACAATCTTTGGCAAGTCTCACAAATGTTTATATCCTATATATTTCTCTATCCTCGAATAATTAACCTATTTGCAAAAAAAGAATTGTTTCAAAGTAATTCTCAAAATAAATGTTTAATTTGAACTTCTAAAAAACGTCTAAGAATGGATCCTTATTATTTGTTGCATAAAATAAATTTTATAATAATAAAAACATATAACATATATATAATATAAAAACTGTGATTTTGTTTGTGTTTTGCTTTGGCTTAAATCTGGTTTTGGCACTTTTATTTTAATCTGTGATCTATTTTATATTATATATGTGATTTGTTTCTTGTGTAATGTAGGGACCTGGATTCAGTACTATTGTTATTAAATGACACGGTTTAACACGGCAATCAATTATAACTGTTGATTTGAGATCAGATGCTTCAAATTTAAATTATAATTTTATAAAATAAAATGATCAGCCACCGATCACAATAGTAGAGTCTTATTTGCTCCATAAATAATGAAGCATTTTGAATTTGGGATTCTAAAATTTTAATTTTTAATGAGTGTGAAAATTTAAACAAACATATTCAAATTCATCTGATGCAATTACACGTTGCAATCGTACATGTGATTAAAGATCACACCGCAATTGTGGTAGAATGCGGTTACAATTGTGGTTGTGAAGCTAAACTGGCAAATGTCGAAATTGTTAGGTCGGACGTCATGACCCGGGTTCGAACCCGGGACCTCACAGTTGTGTGTGAGTTTAATTTCAGTGGATTACCACTTCATCTAAGACCAAAAAAAAAAAACTAAGATGTTAAGGAACTCATATCCAAACTCAAGATGAGCCCAAAAAAGAGACAAAACATACATAATCACTAGCAGGCAAAACAACATTTTTTTAAACTAAGAACCTAATAACATCGAAAGAGAATAGAAGAGATTGAAACTAAAAATCCAAAACAACATACTCTACATTACACTACAATAAAAAAAACCTATAGTATATAACATCTTTACAGTCTCTATGAGATTTTCATAACAAGAGAAATTTATTTGAATTCACAAGTACAATATACATATATTCTATTTCACATAGCATATCATAGAAGATAGAACCATATGGTATACAAATATTCAAATAAAAAGAACCCTAATAAAGGGATAATAAGATTATGTATATATCATTATATATAAGATGATGTAATAGTAAATTAAGAAGGTATATATAATATATATAGATGAGAATATATTAATTAATTATTATATATTGTCACCTCCTCCTCCTGTGTGAAAATTACCATCTCCAAGTGGATCATTGTTCCAAGGAGAAGGATAGTAAAATGTTGTAGAAGGAGATTGATGACCAAGAGAAGAACCTCCTCCATCTTCATGAATTCTTGTAACTTGGTGATCTTGATGATGATTATTTGGAAGTATATGATCAGTGCAAGTACTATAACGAATCAAATCAGCATTTGTAGCATCAAGTTCTTTTTGGAGTCTAATAACTTGTCTTTGTAGGACTGAAATAGCACCAACACAACCATAAACAGGATCTTTAATCCTTGCTTCAGCTTCATATGCAAGAGAATTCACTGCATCTTCTCTTTGATGTGCTTGAACTTCATTCAAAAGTTTACTTACATTACTTGCACCAAATATTTTGTGAACATTTGCAAATTTTTGTGGTTCTTCTGGTGGAAAATATGGAGCAAATATGCAATCTGGCATGCACTTCCTTCTCAAAAACTTGCAGGCAGCACATGGTGAATTTGAGTAGCAGCTTGAAGAAGATGCCATTTTTTGTTTATAATTATATATCTTCAAATAAATATTCACAAGTCAAACAATCTAATATTTATCATTACAAATATTTTGCAATTTGCAATAAAGAGATGCATATACTATATATGAATCATAATTAAATACCTTTTCAAAGCATAAGGAAATCAACAAAAAGGTTTATTTCTTGAAAACTTTTGATTTTTTTTTTTTTGGATGGCAAATATATCTATATATATAAAAAGAGAAGAGTAAACTTCTAAATTTAATCTCCAATAAAACTTCTATTAACATGTATATAACTAGGGTTAAGAAGGAACTTAACTTGCTTAAATATTGCCTACAACATTGATTCTTCCACTATTTAAACTTCTCTTACCTTTTTAATTCCAATAAGCCATATTTAATTTATATTTTAAAAGAAAAACAAAAAGTACCTCTATATATATAAATATATAGAATTTCTTTCCAGAATCTTTTTTTTTTCTTTTCAATATCCTTAGAATTGGACAAAGGAAGAAATTACCAAATATAAAGACAAATATCCTAATCCTATATATATGAGATAAATTAGAGAAGAATATTATTTATGCTATGTTTGGTTGATTCATTTGAATTTGTGTTCTCATTCTCCTCACAATCTCCAGCACTCCTACAAGTCTAGGATTCTGTACACTTCAATTGAGGGGCAAAAAGAAAAAGTACACCTAGCTAGCTATAGCAACAAGATCATATACAAAAAATAATGAATTAATTAACCTTTTGAGTTTAATTTCATAATTCATTTCTTCCAATTAATTCAAATCTAGCTTGTACAACATATATAAAAATTTATTATATGCAAAACTAGACACAAGTATATCAAAAAGAAAAAGCAAGAAAATTATCATAATAATTTGAATGAACAAACCATATAATTTAGATCATTACCTTTCTCTATATATTCTTCTTTGTATAAGAAATTAAAGCTCTTTCAATTAAGATCTAGCTATTCTTAAATAATGATAATGATAATAATGGTAGTGAAAAAAAAAGATAAGAGACCAGAAGAGAAGTCTTGGGAATTTACTATTGGATGTGAGAGTTCATAGAGAAAACCCTAGTTGGTTGTAGGACATGATGAGAGAAAACCGCAAATACAATGACAATAGATAAAGCAACATGAGATTGAAAAAGACTAAAAGAGCATTTTCTAGAGAGAGAGTGGAAAAGAAAGTAAAAGACAATTGCAATAAATGGGGGGCTATAGCTACAAGGTGAAAAAGAATGAATATGACACAACACTGTGTAATATCATATACACCCAAGTTTACTCTAATCATGTGTCCCACTCCAATTCTAAATATTCTTGATGAATCAATATCCTATATACATGTGTGTATGCTTCTTGATGGCAAACGGTTTATATGTACTTAATTATACAATATGTAATTTAAAGAGTTCTTGTAAAGTTGACAAGTATAATAATGCAGGAAATGTTGTGTAAATATAATTTAGTTGATAGTTTGTCAAAAATATAATTTCAATAGTCGATAATTTGAACCCTGAATTCTCTAGTTCTACACACTTAAAGTATACGAGTCTAGTCACTATTGAATTACCGGACAAAAGAGAATAACGGAGGAAACAAAGTGAGCTAAATAATCAATGAGAAAATGTCTTAATTATGCTTATTTATTTTCTTAAATATTGTTTGCAAGTCTTGGTCATTGAGGTTTTTATTGTTGGGTACCAGAGTAACAAAATAATTATACACAGCGTAAATAAGAGACGAGAAAATAGGAACTGAACACACAATATTTACGTGGAAACCCCTCAACAAATAAGGGGAGAAAACCACGGGGCAAAGTAGAGAATTTTCACTAAGTGGAAGAAATTACAAGACCTCTCTCTAAATACAAGGAGAGTACAATTACACCCTCTCTTGAATATAGGAGAATACTAACACTAGGAGAAACCTTATATGAGAAACTATATTTCCTCTCTATATTTTTCCTCTCACTCTCAACAATGACAAACACTTGTTGTTGTGTTACTTTGATTTGGGATGATTGAAAGCATTGCAATGGATGGGTATTTATAGGAGCAAGAATCCTTGTTGTTGCTGTGCTTTTTACGGTGCCATGTAAAACCACAAAATGTGTTCATACATTTTGTCAAAAGTTACTACTATGAACCATGAATATTCAACAAAAGTGTGCTTTACCGGAAGGATTTTGTTGATTCAGATTTCCTAACTAGAGGGGTTATGTTGAATATGAACCTAACTATCAGGGGTTATGTTGATTCAGATTTTGCGTGGTTTTTTTTTTTTTTTTGAATCGGCTAAATTTTATTAAAAAACAACTCCTCCACAAGAAGTGTAAGGAATTGTTGTGGAACATACAACGAAAGGTAACGTGATATAACACAATTACCAACACCTAATCAAACGCCCCAATCCACCCCTACACCAAAAAAGATTCACTAAACCTACCAGAGAAAACCCCTATCCGACCCTAGGAGACACCACTAGACACTAACTTCCGAACTCGAATTAAAATTACTCGGCCCATCAGATCCAGAAAGTAGCCCCAAAAGTCGAAGGTTGAGGGACCCCGGTTAGCGTGGTTGGTAAGGCATGTTTTGTGGATGTTGTGGCACGAAATTATATTATTGTAAATTTCCACAAACTACATTAAATGAAACAACTGTGCATTTTTTACTCAATATAGGAGGCTCTCATTTTATTCCATAAGTATATTGATTCGAAGGCGCATTGAAATACATGGTTAAAAGATTGTTAAAAGTAAGAATTTCTATTAGATGTGACCTAAACTGGTTACAATGTGGTTGTACGTGTGATAGAAGATTACACCGCAATTGCGATGTGATGCAATTGGCAGAGACTACCACATCAGCAATATTGCGACCACAATAGCGAACATGCACTGTAACAAACAGAAACATTTATATAATTGCGGAAAAATTAAAATCTAAGTATGCAAACAACATACTGAAAGGAAAACATATATTCATACAACAAAATATATACATATAGTGTGATTGGCACCCATATAAGAATATACGATTGATCGACCGTACAAACCATTAACAGCGTTTGCTGCTGTCATTTTTCACACTGTTTTCACACAGTTTTCAATCCTGACCGTTGATTGTAGGTCGGACGGTTCAAATCATTGCAGGTGTAAAATCACTTAAAATAATCATAGCCGTACAGATTAGATCAGACGGTTGTAAAGCATTACAGCATCAAAACTGTGTTAAAAAACACAGCAGGATATTTGTTTCCGTCCACGACCTAACCACGAAAGATCTTACTAACCAGAGATCAGGTGTGTGTGTGTGTGTGTGTGTATATATATATATATACATGTGTGTGTGCGCGCGCACGCGCAAAACGATGGCTTAATATTAAAGGATTGTTTTGAGAATATGAATGAAAAAATCATGAATGTTGGAAAGGGAGACATATACAATGTACATACACAGGGTTTATATGGGCCCAAAGATAGCCCAATAACTAAAACAGAAAAAGACTAAACAACTAACATAGAAAAATAAGGGAGGTGCATCTAATAAATATCACTAGTTGTTTTTGGAAGAGAGGAGTAAATAAATGAAAATCAACACCAAATGGTTGATTTAGCGGTAAAAAGACGGATTTTGAATTTGAAAGGTGTGAACTCAACTAATTTCCACTAATACTTTTTAAGGAAGATAAATATAATTACTTTTTATAAACGTTCTTTTGAGTCATAATATCTTCTTTATTTTAAACTTTATCACCATGTCTTCACCCTAAATTTATTTATAAAAAAATAAATAAATCAAAATCAACCAATTTTTTTCTTCTTCTCAAATAACCTAGTGTTCACGTATGTAAACATAAAATACAAAAGGTGAGCTACTCTATGGAGCAACATAGGAGAAACTCCATGATTACTCTAAAGAGACTAAAGTAAAATACAATGTTTACCCCGAAATGAATCGCTCTTTTCCTCCTAAGCGTCTCCTTTTATAGTCAATCGTTCCATGACTTGATGGGCTTTATACAATATTTATAACTTTGATATCCATATGCAGCTCGTTCGTATAGGACACGTGGAGTTGAAGCACGCATGACCCACGTCACTTGTTCGTGCAGATCACGTGGAGCTGAAGCACGCCTAGCTCACGTCACTAGGTTCATTGAAAATGTGTGTAAGGCTAAGCCACGATTCAAATAACTTGCATAATTGAATTAAGGGTGAAGCTCAACATCATTTAAATGATCACACTGAACTTGCCGTAATGAAGGTTAGACTCAATATCACCTAAATGGTCAAGCTACTAGACATGTTAAAGGTAAAACTCATAGTCGAGTTGAGCTAGCCAACTAGGCATGCTGAAGGTATAGCTCATGGTCGAGCTGAGCTAGACATGCTAAAGGTTGGAACTGAGCTAATCATGTTAAAGGTGAATCTCAAGTTGAGTTGGACTTGGTAAAGTAGAGTTCATGGTGACATGAATGATTAAAATGTAATAGAGTGGATATGGTATGGTTCTTCATACTAGTAGTCCATATAGATAATAGATATATAAAATATGATGTCCGAACTTATTTAAACATAGTACTATAGTAAAAAACATATTTGTGTACAAATTTGTCAAAGGAAAAAAAAAAAAAGGGGCTCGTGTAAGTATATTAATTACTTATAGTACAATTTTTCTTTTTGACATAATTATAATTATTTATTATTAATATTAATTCTTAAAAGAAAAAAAGAATTATAATTATTAATTATATACTGTATTATATATTGTCCCCAAAAATAAAAAGCCTCCCTCTTGTATGTATGTGTCATCGAATCAAATATAAACCCTAATCTTATAGTTGTGACTGCGTCTGTTTCTTTTTGCCTTCTCTCAGCCGTCAGCAGCAATGGGGAAGCACTACAGACCCGCCGTGAGTTTTCCACATCTCTTTTCTCCCCTTTTCATCCTCTTCCAACACTCTTCGCTTTCTCAATTCCTTCAAAAATCTTTCACTTTTGTTTTTCGTATTGTTTTATTCGTTTTTCTAAGTTTCAATCTTCATAGCCAATTAACCATCATGTAATTTTTTGTTTTAGTGCTTAAATTTTTTGAATTTCTAATGTTTCAGTCTTCATTCAAGTTTAATCCACCATATTAGTCTCTAACTTTGTAGGGTGCACTTCATAGGTCCCTGACTCTGAGTCAAATTTTACTCATTAGTCTTTCAGAGAATATGTTAGGCACTAAATTGATAGTAAGTGAAAAAGTTAGGGACCAAATTGATAGTAAGTTGTTAAACTATAGAGACTTAATTGATGGTTTAGGGCCTGTTTGGATTAGCTTATTTTTAAGCTTATGCAAATAAATAAGATTTTATGTTAATTTATAAGTTCCAACTAACTAAAACTGTATTTTTATAAACTATTTTTTCATAATCTACCTTGACAAACTTATAATAATACATAACAACTATTTATATGCATAAGTTGTTTTGCATAAGCTCAAAAATAAGCTATTCCAAACGGGCCCTTAATAGAGTTAGGGACTTTTTGAAATATGTATAAAGTCAGGGACTTATTTGAGCGTCTTACAAAGACAGGACCAATTTGAGGGTTTACTCAACAAAATTCATGTTTTTCGTGCAATAACAAATGGTTGTGGAGATTTTTTTTGTTTTAACATTTTGCTGTTGATTTTTATTGTACGACAGGGGAAGAAAAAGGAAGGGAATGCTGCAAAGTTTGTCACCAGGACACAAGCACTCAGACTGCTTCAAATCAACTTACCACTTTTCAGGTTCCCAATGCTCAGAATTTTATTTATTTTTTTAATTTGTTAACTTATCTGTTGTTATTTGCAAAACGCGTATAAATTTGATTTTAATATTGTCATTTATAAATTTTAGGAAATTGTGCATTTTGAAAGGTATAACTCCCCGGGAGCCTAAGAAAAAGTTCAAGGGAAATGATAAGACTTACTACCATGTGAAGGATATTGCCTTTCTACATCATGAGCCTTTGCTGGAAATGCATAGAACTATAAGAGTACATGAGAGAAAAATTAAGAAAGCAGAGGCAAAGAAAAATATTGAACGTGCAAACAGGTTACGGGAGAAAACACCCAAACCCAAGATAGATAGGATAATTCGACAGAGGTTTGTTTGTTTGGCTTTTTTTTAATCTCAATTTGTATGTTGTAGCTGGCGATGATTTTCCAATCTTTATTTATCATTCTTTGAATTACAGGTACCCAAGATTTGTGGATGCACTTGGAGAATTGGATGACTGCCTTACAATGGTGCATCTTTTTGCAACAGTTCCGGCAATAGCGGACAAAAAAATTGATGTAGATCTTAGTCACAATTGTCGAAAGTATGTACTTTGGGGGAATATAATTATATTAATATTAACATATCATTTATTTATGCATTTTCATGCATCCTTTTTTTTTTTTTTCCAAATTGCAGCGTTTTGCGCTGTAATAATATTCATCTCATTTATTTATTGTTTGGTTTTTGTATTCTAGATTGGCGCATGAATGGCAAGCATTCATAGCTCGTACTTACAAGTTAAGAAAAACATTTGTATCTGTTAAAGGCATATACTACCAGGTACAGTTTGTAGCTGTTTGTTATTTGTTATGTTAATTATTAATCATAATTATACATTTTATAGATTTATTATGTTCTTTGTGCAGGCTGAAGTTGAGGGTCAGAAAATAACGTGGTTAACTCCTCATGCACTGCAGCAGGTTGTGCCTGATGATGTTGACATCCCTACTATGCTAAACTTTCTGCAAATATACCAGGTCAGTTTAATTTTATATTAAATATTTAATTTAAATTTAAATTAAGTATGTTTATTTTTTGATAACTCATCGATATCCATATCATCTAAAGTAATAGGATTATAGATCTATATATTTTAATCATGTAAACATTTAATTTGAATAAGTTCTGCTGTGTTAGGATCTTCATGTGATTCATGTATAATGACATCCATTTACTAATTGGTATGGTCAACTTTTAGTTTCTTATACCTCTAAATTGAATTGTCGCAGCCTCTTCTCAAATTTATCAATCACCATCTCTATCATTCCATAAATTTGAAGTATCCTCCCATTCTTAATCCCGAGATGGAGGCTTTGGCAACAGGTACAGTTTTCTCAACTCAAACTTTAGCAACATGAATTGCCGAAGCCTGAAGTGATATAGTGTATATGCTGATCAATTTTTTTTTCTTCAAATTTTTTAGAATTATATGCACTGCAAAGATATGCCCATGCCAACAACAAACCCACTACACTTGAAACTTCTCAATTAGTTGAATCTGAACAACTAGAGTCCAAGCAAGAGGGGGCAGAGATCGAAAACAAAAAATCTGAACTCAGACTTGCTCAACTTCAGCATCAACTTCCATCTAATGAACCCGGTGCACTAATGCACCTTGTTGAGAAAGCTGCAGGTGAAGATGGAGAGGAATATGATGAAGAGACAAAACAATGCAAAAATCTCTTTCAAAATGTCAAAATCTTCTTGAGCAGGGAGGTATGATTATTGTACTTGCGAGTTGGTTTGTTAAAATTTTTCATTATAAGGTTCAAGAAAATGTAATAAGAGTTCATATATCATTTTTTCTAGTTATTAATGTGTTTGTATTAGAACTTTAAATGACTACCAGTTTTCAATTTCTGCAAGGCCTATTGGTTAATCATTAATCTTTCTAACAATGTTAATCAGAGTTGGGGCAAACACTTTAACTATTATGAATAAATATGGTCCACAGCTAGGTCTTGTGTTTTCTTTCCTATTCGTGTAGTTTCATTTGCAAGTTATATCAAAGAACCAAAGTAAGCCTTTGCTGAGGCTTGTGTCATGCCCCTATAAGCAGTCACCAATTAATTTTTTTTTATGCTATGCCATTTAAACGTGGCCATTATTTTGGATTTATTCTAATGACTGTGCATATGTTTTTACATTGATTGCGTCTGACTTGCTTTAATTATTCAGGTACCAAGGGAATCATTGCTTTTTGTTATTCCTGCTTTTGGTGGTATGGTTTCATGGGAGGGAGAAAATGCTCCTTTTGCAGAATCTGACCAGAGCATTACTCACCAGGTTTTTTTTTTTGATAAGCTACTCATCATGTAGTTGACATAACTTTTTTAAACTTCCTTTAATATTTGCTTAGCTATTGCTTTTCATTTCTTTAGATCGTTGATAGGGATGCACAAGGACACAGGTTCCTCTCAAGAGAATATGTTCAACCACAATGGGTATTTGACTGTGTCAATGCACGAATAATTTTGCCAACAGAAAATTATATGGTGGGAAGGTAACTCCTAATTCATTTGTGCTAGTGTACTAACTCTAGTCTCTGTTGTATAGTTATATGCTATATCCCATATAGTGTTGATTATGATGGTTTAAAATATTGTTTCTCACCAAAACAAGTCCCATTGCATATTTTCTTTGGTAATCGATGTTGTATATTATCTGTGCCTATTTTTTAGGCTCATTAGGGCTCTTAATGGTTGAGATCTTCATGCATGTACTTCTTTTGTTCTGAGTAATTATTTTTTTAAGTTCATTAGGCTTCTTCCTAGTTTTGATCTTGGTCAGCATACAATTATCTTCATTTTTTTTGTAGAATGAATTTCTTGCTAATTAAAAGTACAATTATTTAATTCTGAAATGGAAGCCACTTGTTTATTTATGCGTAGTGCGCAATCACCAAAAATATCAAAAAGAGATGTCATTTCTTTTTTCTTCCTCTTTCAGGAGTTCTTTCTTTAACTATACCACATTATGTTTTCCGTATTTAATAAATCATGATGGTTTTTTTTATTGTGTAAATATCAGTATTTTTTTATTAAAGATCAAAGAAATCGACTTTTAACTGATCTCCTCAATGTGTAAAGTTAGTTAAATTTGCTTATATATTAAGGAGACCGGAGGGGGTATTAGGAAGTGTCACATTTAATATATTGTATTTAATTTAGATTTAGATAAAATATCAAATCTACAGGATTTGTTTATAAATAAATATCCAGTTCAATTACTTTGTTGCCCTTGCTAATGCCAAGTCATCAATCATACAATAACCTGAACAGATTGGAAAATTCTGTACATATATATCTGGCTTTCTATATGTGACGCCTCTTTTATCAACAGGATTCCTCCACCACACTTGTCACCTTTCGTTGACTATGATGAAGAAGGAGCATATGTTCCAGAGTATGCAAAGACCATTAAACACTTGCAAGCTGCTGCTAGAAAGGAAGTCCTTCCTCTTCCAGGTGTTGAAAAAGATCTGGAAGATCCTCAAAATCTTTTGGTGGAGGGTATCATTGATCGAGCAGCTGCTAATCAAGCAGCTAAGGAAAAGCAGAAGGTATGAAAAACTATGCATTATATGATCGTAGAATAATGAATGGAGGGGTCAATATATTGATAATAATCAATTTTATTTCAATGGTTGTGTTGCAGTTGATGATTCTGGAGAAGCAATACCATGAGGATTTGAAGAAAGAACTTCAGGGTGATACATACACTTCAGCTGGTTCTACCGTTAAAGAAGAAACATCTACCGAAGTGATCCAGGCTGGTGAATCAATGAACAATGGTCAAGCAAATGTTGATGATGGTAGTAAGCTTCTTATATCACGTAAGAAGAGAAAGCTGTTAGAAGCCATGGAGGTACACTCTTTTTATCCTCTTACAGACTTAAATTTCTTATTCATAGTAGTTCTTTTGCTTCTGTATGTTTTTCTTCGTGAATTATCTACCTTTGCTATTTGACCATTGATATTCTATTTAATCCATATTCCCTGTCTAACCGGTTACAAAGTGGCAGGTTTTCTTGAAATTATTATATTTGAGATAATGAATGTAGAATTTTCAATTGGTTCTTATCATAATTTTTGTTGAAATCTTTCATTCAGATATCTAATAAGCGCAAGCAAAGTAAAAATGATGCTATTATTCAACGGAAAAAGAAACTAGATGAAGCTCAGTATCAAAGGAGTTGAAGGATTCTGCATGCTCAAGGATTCCAGCTATGTCATCATTCTGTGTTATAGGTGCTAGCTGATTTGAAAAGCTAGTTTTCTTGTTGCAACTATAACTTATTTTAGTCTTTGTTCTTTCAGTTTTGTAATAGATACATAATGACCAAAGAAAATTTTGATTTACTTTGAAGTTTTAAGGTTTTTACGCATCTTGAAATGGGCAAAATTGTCATGATGTCTAGTGAAAACATTATGCTAACTAGTTTGTCAGTTACTATGGAATTTTGTAGTTGCAATTGAAAAGATATGACATAAGATGTTTTCATGTCTAAACAAACAGGTTAAATGACATAAATACACAGTAAAATTTAAAAACTAACCAAAAAACAAACAAAAATTGTCGCTCTTGCGACCTTTGTGGTCATAGTCCTTGCTCTTGCTTCTGTTCACAACTGGTTCATACATAAATTGATATTTTTGCATGTTACATCGGGAGGAAGTATATATAGTGATTCCTGAACATGTGATGTTGCAAAATTTTAAAATCACCAATTCACCATATGGCAAGTTTGTAGAAAATTGTATGCCTCACTCTTAATTCGTGAAGGATATGTTCAAGTTTCATCAGATCAGACCATTCATTATTCACTAAATCCACTTCCTCTACCTTCACATGAATGACACTGGTTACATTGGTTCTAAACCTGTGAGCATCTCTTCCTATAGAGTATAGACAATTAATTGGCAGGTTACTATATTTAACCACTACCAGACTAAACATTACCTTCATAGTGCTACAACTAAGCTAATTTAATTTCTAGCTAAACCCACTCAGGTTCACTATCAGGCAGCATGCAGAGTACTAGGATACCTCAAATCAAGTCTTTGTCGTGGGTTGATGTTTCCATGACACTCTAGCCTGCAGTTGTTTGGTTTTTCATATTCAGATTGGGCAAGATGCGTGGACACATGATCAGTGATCGGCATGTGTTTCTTCTTAAGTTACTATTTGATTTCTTGGCGTACGAAGAAACAAAGTACATTTTCACGCTTCATCTAGTGAAGCGAAGTACATAGTGCCTGCTCGCTTACTGCAGCCACATGTGAAATTCGGTGGCTCTTGTATCTGCTGACTGATTTCAAGACCATTTGTCCACAAATTCCGGCACTTACTGTGACAACTAGATGTGTTGCATTGCATATATAGTAATAAATTCGGTTTTTCATGAAAGGACCAAACATCTAAAAATAGATTCCATGTAGTGAGAGACAAAGTCTTCACAAAGTTTTTCATGAAGATTAATGCATAGCCATTAGATCAAGAGGACAAAGCTGAGCCACAAATAGACGTAGGGTAGTTACACAGTTAGAGAAACACTTAGAGTAAAAGATATATTGTACACTATACACCACATATATTGCTGGTTTATTTTTGGAATTGTAAATTTTGGGCCTAGGCCATACTGTAATGAGTTTGTATTTAGTGGGTTAAGAGTTTTACATCAGATGCAAGATATCTTACGGTGAGAACAATTTCCGCCTTACAAGTTAATTTTGTAGATTTGAATTATGCCTAATACCCAATTAAAAAAAAGTGAAACCAAATTTTTGAAATTATAATCTCGAATTTGCCATTTTTTTTAATAAGCTCGAATTTTGCCAAGTGTAGTGCAACTCACAATAGAGTTTTTTTTTTACACACAATAACTCAAACTCACATTAGAGTTGATTGTCATAAGAATATCCCAAATATATAATGATTGTTAGTAGAAGAATAGTATAGTGTTCTCACATTCTAACAAATGGAATGGAATAGGTCCAAATTGTTTGTTTGAGAGTGACCTGTAACCTCTAAAAAATTAGGAAGGTCCAACACATCAAACAACACTATCTATAATTGTTACTAACCACCAATCTTTTTTTTAAAAAAAAATTCTCTATTATTAATTAGATTTATCATGACTTTCATTATGATTGGATTATAGTCATGAAATCTCAAGAAGATAAAACTCTCTATCTTATTTCTCCTACCTCTTTCTCTTTTCTCTCATTACTTCCGGTGACTCTCTATCTCTCTTAATTCCACTCTTTCTACTTCTCTCCTAACTTATTTTTAATGAAGAGAGAGCGAGATTAAGAAAGAGATAAAGAGTTAAGAGAAGAAATGAGAGAAAAGAGAAAGAGATGATTCAAACTTAAACAAGACTTATGTCGGTTTATTTTAAACTTTACAATAAATATACATACAAATACAAATAAAGTAAATTTAAAACAATTTTGAGTATGATGTAGTATACCCGTTTATTTTAAACTTGACGATAAATATACACCTTATGGTTTATTTCAAACTTAATAAATATATGTGCATAAATCTAAATATACAACAATTGTGAGTAGGATCGTCTCCGCCGTTCTCCTCATATTTCTTGTCATGTGCTGATCTAATCGTTGATCGCAACAATAAATTGAAATAAATGGTCGATATTTGCACAGGACACTCGGTGGCTGCAGAGGATCCAATTCCTTTTATTTTAGAACTTCACAATATATATACACTTCATGATTTAAATTGAGGTTGCAACACAAAGGATTTTTAGGTCTTTACAACAACATTACGATCACAATTATGGCCGCGTTAGCTTTAATATAAAGGTTAGGTTATCTATATATCTGCAGCTGCGACCACAATGTAAAATCGCGATTTTATTAAACAACAAGTTCAACAAATTTATTTGATGCCCACATTTTTGCAGCATCGGTGACTTTAGTTCCTTCAACCTCCAATCTTCTCAAACATGAACAATTCTTAACAAACATTTCAATAGCCTCAGATTCTATCCCCAAACATTGCATAATGTCAACATTTTCAAGTCTCTTGCAGCTCCTAACCATAGTAACCACAGCACAATTAGTTAATCCTTTGCACCCTCTAACCTTCAAATCCACCAAATGAACACAAGAAACTATCATTGAAATGAAATCCTTATCAAACAACATTTCATTATAAGACAAATCAAGTTTCCTCAATTGTCTCAATTGTTGTCCTAAAGTTGCAAGCAATCCTTTTTCCCTCTCAACAACATCACAATTTATGAGTGCTAATTCTTGAAGACCATTGTTCATTGCCTCACCAAGAGCTTTAAGCCCTTCACCAGTTACAAGACAACAACTTTGAAGCCTAAGAATTGAAAGACCTCTAAAATTTAAAGCAATAGCAAAAAAATGATTGTTTTCTAAGTCCATAGGTAATCGAAAATCGAGTTTATGCAAATTATTAGAATTGCAATTAGAAATGAAATATAGCAAACCATCTCTGCTACCGCCATCATGAACCAAAAGTGATTCCAAAGATATACAATGTTGTGCAAGTTTTAACAAAACACCATCAACAATACTTCTACAAGTTTTTAGCTCAATTTGTTGAATTTCCTGCAAACATTGAACAAAAGAAGAGTAAGAACCACCAATTCCTTGGCAACTAAGTAGCTTCAATTTCTTAAGATTTTTGCATCTTTTCCATAGCCAATCAATTCCCCAATCATCGCCACGAATACCTTCGAAACAAAGACTCTCTAAACCAATAATTTCATTATCAAAAACCCCATTTTGAAAAATCAGTTCTTTAGAATCAAAATCAGAAAAAGAAGAATCTTCATCATCAATATAGCAGAAAATTATTGAAAGTTCCTTTAAAGAAGGAAAAAACAAAACCCAGTTGAGAAAAATAGGTCTTGAGACAGTAATAGAAAGAGACTTCAATTGGGTGCATGAGTTAGAGAGAGATATGATGGAAGAGAGAGGAACAGGAGAAGAAGCTATGAATTTGAGAGAGAGAAGTTTGGAAGAGAAAGAAGAAGAGGAAATTGCAGAGAGAAAAAGGGGTGTTATTGTTGTTGAAGATGAAAAGAGGATGATAGAGAGAGAAAAGAGAGAAGGGTGTTGAGTGAGGAAAGAGATGAAGGAAGGTATGAAAGAGAAGTGATTATTATGGTTGTTGAAACGAAGAGAAAGAGAGGTTTTTGATGATCGGTAGAGATGAAGCCACCGTTTGGAAACCAGAGAGATTGATGAAGAAGAAGATGATGATGATGGAAGTTTTTGGAAGATTTCTTGCAAGAGTTCATCGAATAGACTATTCTCCATCTCTCTCTCTCTCTCTCTCTCTCTGTGTGTGTGTCTGAGTCTCTCTCTCTCTCTTTATTGTGTTGTTCGGAGAATCCAGCAAGGTGTCTGGTTTTTTATTAGATAATGGGCAAGCTAGTGTAGCTCTTACTTTACTCGCATAATTAATACTATATTTAGCGTATGTTTGGTTTCAATTCTGACTTGATTCTGACTTGTTTGTTTTCTTAAAAGTAGAATTGATTCTGCCTCCAAAATTAATTCTACTTGAAGCTAGAAATTGTAGCTTCTGATTCTAGAATTGATTTTTACACTCAAATTTTTTGTTTAACTCACTTTTGCATGAGGCAGAATCAATTCTAATTTTGGGAAACCAAATAAACTAGAATCAATTTTACATGTCTACAATTAATTCTGGTTGCTCGAGAATTAAAACTAAATATATAAATTTAATATATTAATTATTAAATTAATTTAAAAAATAAATATTTGCTTATAATTAAAATGAAATATACAAATGTAACTTGTTGTCTGCAAGTTTATTTAATTTTTTTTTTTATCAAGTAGTCTAGTGACTAGAAATTCCACCCTTTAGGTAGATAAGTGGGATGATCGGGGTTCGAATTCCGGCCCCCTACATATATTATGCAATTGTCCTACCAATTAAGCTAAGCTCACGGGACATCGAATTAATTAATATATACATAAACTATGGTTCGAATAACCGATAGTCCACTTATTTATTGTCAAAAAATTACTATGTTACATGACAAAAAATGTGATTTGTTGGGTCGTTTGATTTGTAAAAGAGTAATTACGGGATAAAATAGTGTTAGATGAGCAACACGTAACAAATATTTAAGATATTGAACAAGTTATTTTGTAGGATGTAGATAAAAAATTATTTTGCTATTTTAAATAAATTGCGTAGAGGACAAATGATTTAGTAAGAGACAAATATTTTAATTTTTAAAAATCCCTTGATCCATAATTTGTTCGGTCATAGAAACAATTTTATAATAAAATACAGTACAATTAGAATTGTCATATCTGATTCCTTAATTGTAAAAGATCATATGCACGTCTAAATATATCAAAATTATAAATATATTAATAAGTATTTTTTTATTAATCATTTTAATTCTCGAATTTATTTTTAACAAATCAACTTCAACTTAGTCCTCAAATTTATTTTTTCCTTTACTAAATTTGATTTATAAATTCACTAACAAAATAGAATCATATTAACATGTTGAAGATATAAAGAAGAATAATATATCGAGACACTTAGACATTGAGGAATGATAATAGTTGTTTACCATTTGGATAATACTTAAAGGGAGAGAGAGATGATTAGGTGAGAAGTGAAGTGTGTTTGAAAGAGGAAGGCTACTTGTTTGTTGAATGAAACTTAGACGCATGTGTAGTGGACGTGTAAGCCACCCTCCTTGCTCTGAGAAATGCTAACATAAGCACAAATCCAAAATATTTATTTGTTAGGCACTCTCACAAAAAATTAAAAAAATTAAAAATAAAAGTATTAAAGTGATATTGATTGATATGACAAATTTATTTTTCTTTTAATTTTTTTGGTTTATAGGTGTGTGCCTAAACTTGGCGCCCAAATCTTTATGCCTAGGTAAGACTCTCTCCCTTGCTCTTGATCCGTTTAAAAAGAAAAACTAAAAGTTGGGATGATTGATGAGATTTTATCCACCTTCATAAAATAAAATTATGAATGAAAGAACAATTATTTTGATCGTAAAAGTTTTTTTTGGTCTTGCTTGTAAGAAATTAAAAGTTAGAGATCGATATATTATATGAAATTAGAACACACTTACTTGTCGATCATAATCATAAACAATTGTTACCGGAAGCGCCAATATCAGAAATCACTGATATGTTAGACTAAGTCTTCCTTTGCCTGATCACATGCTCCGGTCTTTGTGGACTTTGATGGGAAAAGCCACAAATGAGCTGTATGGTTTTTGTGCGTGACGACAAAGGGGACCTAGCCAATCTTATATATAAAATATCTCAACCCTAGTACCACCCATCATGGACCCTAGAGTTGGGCCTACACTTTGTTTCTACACAAATCAGAATTAATGTTCAAAGCCCATTATCACTGATCACAATTATCGGACTTAAGCATCATCAAATGGATCACAACAACATCAACCCATTTTTATTAAAACCAAAACCAACAATTGATTGTAGCCCACAAAATATTCTAACATTCTCCCACTTGGGCAAAATCAATTGTGTATATTTAATTTGAAGAAAACATTTTAAAAACGACTCTCGGGTTGATAACATATTTATTAACGTGGCCACAATGATCCCAAGATGCAACATCTAATTAAGACTCCATCCAACAAGAGTTAAATGATATCGAATCATAGCGGTAATTATACCATTATCGATACAACACCTTCCATGGTTACAAATACCACCAAACTCCGTCGACTAGTCATTCGTGTAGAGTGTAGCGAGAAAATGATTTGTCTGTGATCAAACAACCATACTATCATTTTCTTCGTCAGTCCTCAATTTCTCTCAAATGCCTTATAGCCAGAGAAATTCTATGGTCCATAAGATACCACAAGTCCAAGCTCCAAAACAATGTTGATTACCGCGGTATAATGATCAAATCAACATCGAGCTCCAACATTTCAGACATAATTTCTCTCAAATGCATCAAAGCCAGATAAACTACATGGTTCTTAAGATACCATAACACCTCAGCTCCAAATTAGTGTTGATCACCGGCTAAGTGATCCCGACAACACTGAGCTTTAATTTATTTATGTTTACACATAATGCCTCAGCTCCAAAATAGTGTTGATCACCGGCTAAGTGATCTAGACAACACTGAACTTTAATTTATTTATACAATGCCGCAGCTCCGGAATAGTGTTGATCACCGGCAAAGTGATCCCAATAACACTGAGCTATAATATATATTTTCACATTTGAAATAATTTCAATTTTATAAAGGAGATTATATAAAATTTTAACTCCCAGTAATCAAACATTTCAAGAGAATCTTAATTCTTTTCAAACTCCCACTAATCAAAGCATATTAAAAGAATCTTAATTCTTTTCAAACTCCCACTAATCAAGCATATTAAAAAAAACTTAGTTAACTCCCACTTACAAAAATGTTTAACATTTCAATGTAAACATAAGAATTATGTATGGGAAAATTTATTCTTGAATTAAAATCAAAATGCATTAAGATTGTCATAACGAGGCCAATATAATAGTACAATCACCTTTAGGCAGAATGCACAAACTAAGGTTAAATCCTCAGTCAAAACCTCAGATGAGTTAATCAATGAGTATACATTGAACTTCGAAAGTTGTCACCTTTAGGCTGGCAAATTCCTCTGTTCAATACATTCTCCAATAACTTCATCTCAAATCAATTTTTAATTATAACACATAATAATCACCTTTAGGCAGAAAATCACAAGTCACAATTAAAAACATTCCTCAAACTACAAAGAAAATTTCATCAATCAATATACGCGGTCCCACTTTGATGGTAACGGCCTATACCAACACATGAAATCTCTTGCATAGGAATCAATATCTCTTGTTAGAACACGACTCAGTAAAAATATGCACATTTAAATGCATCTAACAGGTCACTTATTATTTTAATTTGTATTCTCAACATGTTTTGATTCATTCAATGCATAAGGGAGATATAGATCATTACTGTTAAACAGTCAACTCAAAATATAATATTATATAATTTACGCAGCGGAAATATAAGAGACTTCAATTTTAAATCAATTGAGGTTATAAAAGAAATAGTCTCGAACTTTTATAAATAACATAGACTATATTTCCTCAATTTAAGCCTCTATAACATTTATAAATAGTTGACATGTAAATCTCTCCCACTTGATAGAGAATTATAGTTGAATTATAAATTCAAGAGTTTTAAATATTTAAACAAACATTCAACTATTTTCTCTATCACACAATTAACATGTCAAGTAATAACACACCAATATGTATGTCCATTACTTACATAATATAAGGAGAATCACAATCCATTTTAAAATTGATTTAAAATAAATTAATGGATTACATTTTATCCAGATAGAACTCTCAAAATATTAAACTTAAAATACTCCCACTTAACAGAATAAAATTTTAAAAATTTGGAGTATATAATAAGAAATCAATTAATGATTATACAGAGAGTTTCTAATATTATAGTATTCTGGAAAACTTTCATATATAATTGCATATTTATTATTTTAAAATGAATAGACAATATTGAAAACAAATTTCTCCTTATATGCAATTATATATTTAGTCACAAGAGGATATAGATAATTGCTCCACTAACCTCCAAGAGTGTGACTTTCATCCTTGCAAATAGAGTCGATGAGCTTTGATGACTTTACGGTTATCACAAAATCTTTGACAGTATCATCTCAAATAGTCACAAATAAACGGCAAACCGTTATATCATAATAAAATGACTTTAATAATAAATCAATGCAAGAATAATCTTCAATTGCCTTAACAATTGCTCAAAAACATAATTTCAATAATAGTTTACAAAGTGAGCATACGAATAACAATAAGACAATATAGAATCTATAAAACATTTATAAATTCATATACATAATCATTGGTGTAACAATTAAGAAAATTGAGCCTAAAATAACTTCATAATTAATTATAACACTTTAACAAAATGTCTTACAATAGTGTTACTATTAAAGGAAAATTTCACAAATAACATTTTAAGCTCAAATCTGTAAAATTCTCATATTCAATTAACACCAAATATCTAAAGATTTCACAAAATAATCTCATTCCCAAAAACCAAGAACATAATCTTAAAACAATCAAATATTCTTGTAGAAAAATCCAATCTCTTGAACCATAAAGTACTATAATCACACATAATTTGCTTTTCAAATAAAGCATCTTTATAGTTTGTCAATTTGCAGAAAAATTATACTGAAGTAATATATGTGGAGCTACTAAAACAACATTATCACATAACTATGCAATCAAATATTCAAGGGATTAAAATGAATTCCGAACAAAATTAGCTTTCGATTTGCTCCAATTAAGGAATAAATAAATATATTATTATGATATCCTCATATCTGAATTCAAATATTGCTACAAATTATCACATCTTTTAAAATTGAACAAATTCAATCGTAGAATAAAATCAAATCATGTTCTTATTAACACATAATATTAGGAGAAATATTTTGTCCTTATTAACACATGTCCTTGTTTAAATATTTTGAAAACCAACAAGGCAATATAGAATTTACATAATATTTATAAAATCATCCACATAATATTTGGTATCATAATTAACATAATTGAGCCTAAAAACAACTTATAACACTAACAAAATAATTTTACATTAGTGTTACAACTTTAAAAGAAATTTTCTCAAATAATATTTTAGGCTCAAATCTCATATGTTACTCACATTAATCACCAAATATATAAATATTTCACAAAATTAGGTGAAATACACAACTTATCAATTTTGGCAGCATAATAATACTAGTTGCAATTTTCCATAGAATTGCCAAGCCTAAATAATATAAATTAATCCATAACACAATAAATTGGCAATTTTAAATTGTTCCAATGATCATGTATACTATGCACATGTTTATCGAGTAACAGTTGGGGAAAATTGCCAAACAAAAGGTAAATAAATAAATCCTTTGAAGAAAACATGTTAATGGTCAAAACCTCAAACAATACTAGAAAATTATCACTCAAATTGGCCAAGGCTGATACTGAAGTCTGCAAAACCATGGTTATAAAAGAAAATTGCAAGCCACCAAATGTAGTGCATATTCAAGCGAAATCCTTTTATCAGCAATAATACTGTCAATTATAATCATATTTGAGACCAAGACCAAAATTGAATTTCTGAAAATCATATTTAAGATTAGAAAATCAAATACGATATAAAATTTTGTTTCTCACAAATATTATTGGCTTCTCGGATGATTCACAACTGAAAATTAGGAGGTTCAAAATCGAATTTCACGAGATTCAAAGTTTAACAAAAAAGAAATCACATAACCGTAACCAAAACGTCAACCCACGGATAATGTAATTACTTTCAAACACAATTACCGCACACAAGCACATATCAAACATGTTATAAAACCAAAATATGATTAATCCCATTTCACACAGAAGATTTGGATTTAAAGTTCAATGAAATAATAAGTATTATGTAATCTTTAATTTGTCAAAATTAGAGTTCTAAAACGATCATTGATTTCTACAGCCTTTCTTTTCCTTAATATTGTTGCTTTTCAATGAAATAAAAGCTTTATTATTTTTCCAGAATATTCTAAAATTGAATCAATCAAGCTTGAAACAAAATTCAATCCACCTTTTCAATGTATTTAAACTGTCATTCATTGCTTTGAGAAATAATGAAAATGATAAAGTGGGATATAAATTTGAGCAAGCAAAGAATTAAGATAATTTTCAATCGATTGTACCATATTTTATCCCAGGCTTCAAGTACTTTGGTCTCAATAATATTATGAGAAGCAAAATCACAAATTAATTTGAAAAGGAACAAAGTGCAGCTCACGATCTTTTAATCAACATAATAATAGATGACACCTTTGGAGCATGCAAAGGGGTAAACAATTACAAATTGAAATCTCAATTTAAGAAATAGCCAATCAATTTGATTATTATTTATTTCAAAATCCATAAACAATAACTTGGAGTGGAGAGCGTGTATATAAACCAAAAGGTTATGCATCAAACCATATACACGATGCATCTATAAACAAAAGTGGAAACCAATTAATTTCAAAGCAATACAATAGCCCAAATTTATATTGTATAATTCTGTTCAAAAGGGTAGAAGGTGATTTAAAAAATATATGGAATCAAACATATATATAAATGTTATATATGTGAGACCATAATTTTATTCCATAAATAAATAAAAAATTCAAATTAAATGATCGTGGAATAAAATAAATTTCCTTAATATGACACATAAATTGTGAGAGTGGGATATAGTAAGGAACATATATCAATATTTTCAAAACAAATCAAATGTTCATCCTCACATTTATTTACACAAATCTATACTTGCCGTAATATGTCAATATCAAATAAAATATTTTTTGTCTAAAAATTCCAAACAAATTAAAAAATTATCATAATTTTTAATAAAAACATATTTGGCTAAATTAGAGAATACAAAATCATGGCCAGCACACGACAGGTACAAAGATAAGCATTATGAACTTGGGAGTAAAAGAAAAATTGTGTACACCACATAAAATGAAGGTTGAAAACCTTGAGGAGTCAAACAAAATTAAATTCAATTGTATCCGATTGAAATCAAAAAGCACATAAGAGCACTAATATTAATTTTAGATTTCCATTTTCTAAAAAAAACATAAGAATATATGTATAATGTAATAAAGAGGTTTAATTTCAACAAAATATAATTCCAGTTACCATTACCATGGTCTAACAAAGACATAAAAAATTGGGCAACCGATTTAAAACACAAATCTTTCGAATAATGGCCAAAACCAAAAAATCTAAATGTGTCAGGAATCTCGATTGAAATTTTCACTCTAAAACTTTGAGAATATATAAATAACAAAATAATTTATTACCAAAACAAAGAATATGATATTAATAAAATCGACATATTATTGAATATCCTGATTGCAATAATAAATTCTTTGGAAATCATCATGCCAATCGATGGAAATAAACAACATGATTATCTTGAATAAAAATCAACTATTTTTAATAAATTACTCAAAGAAAATATCTCAGAGTATTCAAGATTAGTGGTTTTTCTTGTGGGATTCAAGAGACAAATAAGTACAAGTGTACAACCAATAACAATATTTATCTGTTTGGAACAAACAGGGTTAACGATTTTATGGTCAAGAAAACATTACTCATAGCATGGAGAGAGACATAGCATATATCAACCGAAAATTATTAGCAACTAAGTATACGATAGAATCAGTCGCACAAAGTTATTATAATTAAATCAGAAATACTTTCCAACCTTGCTAAAACTGAATCGATGAAAACAAATATGATCGGCTCGATAATTCAAGGTTGAAAACAGGGGTTCTAAATCATATAAGAGGGGCTCTGATACCACATGTAAGAAATTAAAAGTTAGAGATCGATATATTATATGAAATTAGAACACACTTACTTGTCGATCATAATCATAAACAATTGTTACCGGAAGCGCCAATATCAGAAATCACTGATATGTTAGACTAAGTCTTCCTTTGCCTGATCACATGCTCCGGTCTTTGTGGACTTTGATGGGAAAAGCCACAAATGAGCTGTATGGTTTTTGTGCGTGACGGCAAAGGGGACCTAGCCAATCTTATATATAAAATATCTCAACCCTAGTACCACCCATCATGGACCCTAGAGTTGGGCCTACACTTTGTTTCTACACAAATCAGAATTAATGTTCAAAGCCCATTATCACTGATCACAATTATCGGACTTAAGCATCATCAAATGGATCACAACAACATCAACCCGTTTTTATTAAAACCAAAACCAACAATTGATTGCAGCCCACAAAATATTCTAACATTGCTAACATGTCTCTAAGAACACTTATTAAGAAATATAAAATTGAAAGTTTAATATTGAAAAAAGTAATATTTAAACTTATAAAAAATTGAATGTATGGTTTTAAGACATATTTTTTATATTAAATTTTTTAAGTTAGAGTACATGTTAGCTTTCTTCAAAGTTGTTTTTTTTTTTTTTACAATTTCTTCAAAGTTGTTTTAATCTCCTTCTTAAGTATGTGAATTTCACAAATAAAACAAGGAGATGTAAGAGTGATTCCAAAAGTTTAACAGTATAATTTAGTATTACAGTAAGTATGTCAGAATTTTCATGACAATTTTCTATGATTTTTCATAAATTATAGAGTATAGTTTTTATAAAATTACAATATGTTATCGTGATTCTAATACATCCACCGTAATACCAAATATAAGTTAATTCGATGTATTAAAATAAAACTGCAAATATATCTTTACTATTTCTGCTTTAAAAAAAATTCTTTACATTTTTATAAAACTCATAAACTATAAATTGACTATCTAATAATAGATTTAAGATGAAAATAACTAATAAAAGAGATATCAATGAATATATTTTTAATTTTGATAATTAAAATATCAATGTCACAACGAGTTACATTTTTAGAAATCCAAATGCTCGTTTTCCTAATTAATAAATATATTTGTTAAAAGTAAAATGCTTTTTTTAAAAAAAAAAAATGAGAAGGGATATGCTTAGAGCCGGTTTGAGTTTACTTATTTGTAAAATAATCGTGAAATAGTTTATATGTAATATAGTTTATTTGATATAAGTTATCAAAATTAATAAATATTTATTTTATTCTTACTTATAATTTTACTAAGTTTTCTTGAAAAAACAACAAAAACTTCAACCAAAACATTATAAATATAGTTTTAACCCTTCTATTTCTACTGAATTTGTATTTTAATCCTTTTATATTTACAACTTACAAGTTCAAGATATACCATAGATTAAACCAACAGTCAAGATATGTTTAAAATAAAAATGAAAACATATGCAAATTTTCTTACAAGTTGTTTTCTATTTCTTCCCCATATGTAATTTATGTCCAACATACGAAAATGTGTAGAAGATGCACATACCATCTACTTGTGCGGCTAAACCCAAACAAAGCAGAAAAGAAACCATAACCTTTATTCAATTTCACCATGATGTGTGTGTTTTTGTCACTAATTATTTTCATGAGTTTGTGTTATGCAAACACATGTTTTTCCTACTTGGATTGTTTAATCTCATTCATACATTCACTCATCCACTCCAAATGTGATTAAAAAAAATAATTAAACTCCTTTTCTAACTTCTTTAGTTTCATAAAAATACTCAAATGCTTCATCCTTTTGCCGTATACGATGTTTGTCCCTCTGCTTTCTCTCTTTCTCACTAAAATCCAACCACCACCAAATATTATACTAATCAATGTTGTCACAAATTATTTTATTTTTAGGAGTCATCTTTAATTTGAACAGATTTTTGGTGAGAGGGACACAAATGGGAGAAGAAATAGAGTAAAATTGTGTGAAAACATATGTTCTCATTTTCTTTTTCAACAAATCTAGGCCGATGATCTGGATGCGTTTGTTGTTTTTTTTACTAATAATAAAAAATATATATTCATTTAAATTGATAAAGTATAGTAACGCAATACAAATTTAATTATTATATTTTACAAATATAATATAACGTGGTACTAATCGTTAGTTGGTTCAGTGGTGATTGGCGCTGAACTTGGTAGGGAGGACCACGGTTCGATCCCCGCAACTGCGATCGGGAGGGAGCTGAAACCACTTGATGTCAGAACTGACCCCCGAACCAGACTAAACTGGTGGTGTAAACCAAAAAAATATATAATATAACGTGGTGAAAACTTGCCTAAATTATGATTTGAAATTTCAATCGCTTATCAATAGCATATATAAGATGCCTACAATAAATAGGCCAAATATCATTAGAAATAATTAAATCGTCATTTAGTAAAACAAAATCCTCATAAAACCTTATTATTTTTATATTAAATCGTAATAAACGAGATTCATAAAAGTATATAAAATATTCTACTTTTATTATATATTTTGATAACTTTTTAATTATAAAAAATAAACAATAAAGCATTATTTAATAAAATAAAATTTATCATTGAAATGTCAAAAATAATAGCATCAATTTTATCATATGATCTAAACATTTTAATTATTTAATTTTGAGAAAAATAATTGATTATTTGAAAAATATTCTTCTAGGGTTAAGAAGCACAAGCGCAGCGCCGTCTTCCATAAATCAGAATCATAGTGCTTGTAACAATCGATTGTGCAAAGTTAACTTTTCCACGTTTGGAGCACTTGCTAGCACCATATTTTTATGTAAGAATATTGATACGATGCTTGAATAGCTTGCCTTTACATCGAAACATTTTACTTTTCTCATCATGAATATTGTCTGCCTTTCAATGACCAAACCGAACCTATTATGTTATTATTATTATCTGATTTTGAAGAATCATATGTCGATTAATTACTTTTTTTTCATCTGATTTTGGTTGATTTTATTGATGATTATTAACAATTTATAATTATGAAAACTTTCCTCCACCTAAGATTTTTTTTCTTTCTCTTTTACAATTTTGAAGTTAGATTTGGTGTTATTTGATCTTTATCTTTATGGATCTAGTGTTATTTGATCTTCATCTTCATGGATCTGTCTTATTTTTGTAGAGCTGTCTTTGTTATTTATGGATTTTCATGATTCTTCATTGATGAACAATCGAGATCGGATCTACCTCAACCACCCATGAGTTGGTGCCACCCCTAGTAGCAATAATTTATTGCTGCCATGGGTCACTGCATTATACCATGGTCGTGTCTCATTGACCCCTTGTCTTCTGATCGCGCGGACTCTGTGGTGAGCACGATCACAGTTTGACATTGTCGTCTTTTCCGGAAAACTTTCGCTCAAGCTTTTTCTAATTTGTGTGAAATTTGATTTTCAGAGTTGCCTTCCCCTTGTAAAAGGGTAGTGATTTGTTGATTAAGATCACAAAAGAATATCAAGGTCTTGCTGATTGTCAAAAAATCCTTTGAGGTCGGCTTATTCTTCCAAAAGGCTCAAATTAATCAAATATAATTGAGTGAATTGAAAGCTACGATCATGAAGCTTTGGAAAACTAAGCATACTCAGTCGATTGTCTCTTGGTATGAGTTTTAATTTTCCTTTTTAGAAGAACTTTGTGCTATTAGATATTTGAATTCTTTGAACTTGTCTCTTGGTAGCTTATTCAAATAAAAATATATGAGTTGGGGTAGCCGTGATACACTAAGCTTCGCCCCTGATCCTTATTTTCTTGTAAGTTTGAATTTATCATTTTTTTGTTCATAAATTTTACACCTTTACTAACCTTGTTTTGCGGCAAGTCACTCCCCAAAGCTTTAATGGTTGCATTCCAACAACAAAATGAAAATAATAGACTCCCTTAAAATCGGGGGGAATATGCAAAAGTCTGATTTGCCAGAATCTCAAGTTGTTGGCATTCTGCGGAGCATATCAAAATTGTTCCAGAAATCCCCAAATCTGCTCAGATTCTCTTGGCAATGAAGAAACTTTGGGGAAGTTAGATGCTTTTGAATTTCAAGCATGTGGTAGTTCGGAGCATATTGCATTACTCCATAAACTCATCCTTTCTGCCCAATAGCTAATGTAAGATCAGCTAAGCACCCAAAAAGAGTTGGAATTCAAGACTCAGTTACTTTAGGGCCTTCAAGTCCTCATGAAAGTATAAAGAGGGAGCGATCTTTGAAAAAGGGTGATAGTATTGTTGGGGTTGATTGTCAAGTCCCACATCGCCCGGTTTCTTAAACAAAGAAGGAGGTTAAAAATTAGCTATTTGAGAAGTCTCACATCGCTTATAGTGGTGAAGCAAGGGGGACACTAAGGCTATATATTGGACCTAAGTTCCTTGTTTATAATTGCACCAGTCAGTAGCACTTTAAGATTATATTTGACTTAGTGAGAGAAGTCTATGTGTTGTAAAATTTGTCACATAGTGATAATTCTCTGATTGTCGGTTTAGACAACGGTCGTGGTTTTTTCTCCGATTTAGGAGTTCCCACGTTATATTCTTGTGTTGTGATTATGTTTATTTTTTCTTCTTTAGCCCTGTTATTTCCTAACAGTGGTTTCAAGAGCTTCGGTTCGGTGAGATATCACAATTCTTTGTATGCTCTGTGGGTGCAACATTGTCTGATCTTCCACATCAGAAAAAAGAAGTGTGATATTGTGAAGGTGCTGAAGAAGGGGTGGTATTGCGCAACTGCTATGTCTTACTCAAGTGCTATGAGGATTGACATTGAGAAGTTTGATGGAAGAATCAAGTTTGGCTTGTGAAACGTATAAGTCAATGATGTGCTAATACAATCAGGATTACACAAGGCACTGCAAGGAAATACTTCCAACATGGCGGCCAACAAGTGGGAGGAACTAGATTTGAGAGCTACAAGTGCAGGTGAGCAGTATCTGAAAAAGACAAATTATTGCTAATGGATTCAGAACAACACACGAGCATTAGTTGACATTGCTGCAAGGTGCATGGTGAGATGTGTTGATGAAAGTGATGGCATTCCTTTGGATAATTGATAATACCAAAATTTTCATTTTCAAAATCAAATGAGATTATGTGATCGTAAGTGCAAGACCTCTAGTATGATGTGTTCTCAACAGACACAGGTGCATGCACATTATTCACATAATCATGAAAAGTATCTTCAATTATTCGCCATTCGGAAAAATTTCTATTGCCATTACAATCAAGGCTACTTATTTAAATGACTTGCCAATTGAAACAAGGATACCTTTGATTAGTCTCATCATCATTTTCTTTCTCAAAACCAATAACTATGCCTTTATAAAACCCGGATGATGGACCCATAGGCAACACATAAAGTTTTTTAGTTCTAAAACAATATAAAGAAACTTGGAAGTCATCATCATCATCATCATCATATATTTTGTATTACAAAAACATACCATACTATGGCAAATGACTGGTTCTGTGCTCCATACATTTCCTCTTGAGATGAAGGTATCACCATCCAAAAGTGTTTTGTTGTTGAAAGATATCCATTCAGTTTCGGCTTGGTTTTCTGCATCATTTTTTGTAGAACAAATGAAATTTTTATAAAATAGAGCACAATGATTCTTCTTTGCTTGTTTGTGATACATATCATGAAAACAAGGGTTTGATATTTGGTCATGCCAAAAATTTGACAAGAACTTGAATCTAAAGAGAGACTTTGCAGGTAGGTTAAATAATATGTGATGTTTGATACACTATTAGTTATGCTGTTGAAGAATAGTGTACCAAACATCACATATTATTTAACCTACCTGCAAAGTCTCTCTTTAGATTCAAGCTCATGTCAAATTTTTGGCATGACCAAATCTCAAACCCCTGTTTTCATGATATGTATCACAAACAAGCAACGAAGAACCATAGTGTTCTATTTTATAGAAATTTCATTTGTTCTACAGAAAATGGTGCAGAAAACCAAGCCGAAACTGAATGGATATCTTTCAACAACAAAACACTTTTGGACGGTGATACCTTCATCTCAAGAGGAAATGTATGGAGCATAGAACCAATCATTTATCATAGTATGATATGTTTTTTTAATACAAAAGATAAGGATGATGATTATGATGATGATGACATCCAAGTTTCTTTGTACTTGTGTTGCCTATGGATCCATCATCAGGGTTTTATAAAGGCATAGTTATTGGTTTTGGTATTGCATACATTTCTTCTATTAAAGCATATAAATTGACTTTATTGTTTGAGATAGAAAATGATGATGAGTCTAATCAAAGGTATCCTTGTTTCAAACTTTCAATTGTCAAGTCATTGAAATAAGTAGCCTTGATTGTAATGGCAATAGAAATTTTTTCGAATGGCGAATAATTGTAGATACTTTTCATGATTATGTGAAAAATGTGTGTGCACCCGTGTCCGTTGAGAACACGTCATACTGGAGGGCATGCACTTATGATCACATAATCTCATTTAATTTTGAAAATGAAAATTTTGGTATTATCAATAATCCAAAGGAATATCAACAATCATAATTTTTGGTACACTTCTTCAATAGCATCCAACTCCTCTAGAGTTTCTTCATTACCAAGAGAATCTGAGCAACTTGGAGGTGTTTTTGGAGCAATTTTGATATGCTCCAGAATGCCAACAACTAGAGATTCTGGCACACATAACTTCTGTAGATTATCCCATATTTTAAGGGAGTCCGGTATTTTCATTTTGTTGTTGGAAAACAAGCACTGAAGTTTTGGGGATTGACCTTCAGGAAAACAAGGTTAGAAAAGATGTAAAGTTTATGAAAAAAAAATGATAAATTCAAAGTTACAAGAAAACAAGGATCAAGGGTGAAACTTAATGTGTCGGTGGGGTAGCTTTGGCTACTTAAATATATACTTTTATTTGAATAATTACTTAGAAACAACCACTACAAAAAAACTGAAAAGCGGTGGTGGTTGGATTGAGTATGCGGCGGCGATTATAATCGCCGCTAAATACTCACTCAATCCAACTGTCGCCGCTTTCCAGTCTTGTTGTAGTGAACTTCCAAGAATCCAAAGATCTAATAGCATAATGGTCTTCTATAGAAGAAAATTCAAAATCATAATACCTTTACCTAAAGTGACAATCGACTAAACAACCGACTGTTGTCGGAGAAGACGACACTGTCAAGCTGTGATCACGCTCCGCAAAGTGAACGCGATCAAAGTTGTTAATGAATTTTCTTCTAAAACACTTACATTTACACTGATCAAGTCCCACTTCACTTTTTCTCTTTCTTTATCTCTACAATTTGTCCATCACATCATTATATTTATTTGTCCCCTATCCTCATTGCGTTTTTTGATTTTCACCTCCTCCTAAATCTAAAGTTGAGGTTTAAAAATATTGAATTGAAGACACCCACACCTACACAAACTTATGTTTAACTCTTCATGTTTTCAGGGATTCAGTTGATTGCAAATAAAGTGAATTGCAGGTGAATTAAGACTTATTTCTTTTCTTTCAATGATAGTGTGTGTTGGAGCTGATGTAAACCAAAAACTCTTTAGAGACTTTGCAACTACTCCAACAGTGAGGAAGGGCTACCTTGCCATACATTCTTGAGACCTTAATTAAAGTAGGAGAGTCGCGGTCAACTCGTGAAGAAGCATTTCTACAGGCAAGCTGCCTTGGTTGTACATGCTCTTGTGGTTTTAGGCGTGGTTGAGACACATACCTCGCACAAAGGTACATGTTTTGCAGCGGCAAAAGCATGATATATGATCAGTAGCAGGATTTTAAAGATTTTGTTATCAATTTGCCAAGATGGCGGCCACTTTTAATGATTTTAGGCAGGTTTCTATTGCCAGACAACAAATTAGAAAACATAAAATATGATCTTCATCGTTAGTTTTTAATATTTGATTAGTTAATGTTGTTGAAGGCCTCATGATCGAATCTATCTTCACACAATCATTTTAATTGTTAAATGTTAACTGAGCCTCACTAGGATTTTCTTACAAATGAACTACAGAATGGCGCTACGACTGATTTTGAAGTAAGGCTTTGAGCATGGTCATGGAAGACTTCAACTAGTGATAGTGAAGCATTGAAAACTGTAATTGAATTGGAGAATTTGATCATGACTATTAAGGGATGATAGTGGTTTCTCAATCACGTTGAATCATTTCATTTGCTTGTATTTGTCGGTGCTGATGTGAAGGTGTGCAATAAATCTGGCGAAACAATAAATCTGTGCAAACTTTTAAGTTCCTCAAATTTTTCTATTTGCAATTTAACATTTGTGTATCTTCTACATTGTTACATCCTGTCAAATTTATAATTCATGTATCTTTATCAAAAATGTATTCGAAGGAACTATTTGAGTAGAACATCATAGTTTACAATGGGATGTCACATCAGATAACTCATAGTGCTTGAAGTATTTGAACATACCAAGTACTGGTGTTTTGGAATTGGGAATCTTGAATGCTTCTGGACTCTCACCGATGAAGAAGGATCGAACTGACGCGTATTGTGTAGCTAAGTATGGTCCTAAATGGGTGAGAACAAGGACTATTGTTGATAGTCTTTCACCAAGATGGAATGAGCAATATACTTGGGAAGTTTATGACCCATGTACAATTATCACAATTGTGGTGTTTGATAATGGACACTTACATGGAGGGAAAAATGGAGATGGGGGACTTGATAAGAGAATTGGTAAGGTAAGGATTAGGCTTTTCGACACTTGAAAGTGATAGGATTTATACTCATTTTTATCCATTTATAAACTTGCATACTCAAGGAGCAAAGAAAATGGGAGAAATTCAATGGTCAGGTACAGTTCAAATGATGTAGTTCAAATGGTCTATAGTTTTCAAGTTTATGCTTTATCTCTTTTTGCTTAAGAGTCTGTTTGGTTCAACGAATAGGAGGGGAGGGGAGGGGAGGGATTTTAATGGAGGGGAAGGGAGGGGAGAGGAGGGGAGGGGAGGTATTTTAATTAAATATGTGTTTGGTTCAAAAGAGGGAAGGGGAGGGAAGATGAGGTATTTTAATTAAATATATGTTTGGTTCACAAGGAGAGGGAAGGTATTTTAATACTAATTTACTTTTTTATCCTTAAATTGTATAACACTCGCTACTCACCAACAACTTTTTCGGCGCAAATCAAACCATATATTGATAGTAATTTTCCGATCTTATTGATCCATCTAATCCCATGAAATATTTATAAAATTAAATACTAAATAATATACAATGCAACAACTTATAAAATAAACAAACAAACAAATAAATACATGCTTAATAATATTTTATAAATTAATCATAACCTGATATCAATATAATAAAAATATCAATACTACAAAATACACACACATGAGAGCAATTGAAAAAAGAAGAACAATTGAAAAAGTCATCCCGCAAATCAGTAGCATATGTTTATTGTTGTGTTCAGCAAGAATTGGAAAACGCCATCCATATAATAGATCTATATAGAAACGGTTCCAGAAAGAAATTAGACTGGCAGTAACGAAAAAGATGGAGAAGAAGAACACAGTATACGGTTCAACAAGTTATAAGAGCAATGAAAATATAACCTAAACTTTTAACATTTGAACAAGGACAAGGATAATTTAGGATTTTAACAAATTAATTGAGGGTAATTCTGTCAATATAATAAATTGTATTTTAGTTTACCTCCCCTCCCCTCCAAATCTCTCCAATTTGGGGGGAAGCAAAACTTACTCTATTTTACCCCCCTTCCCTCCCATCCCCTCATAAAAAATTGAACCAAACATAAAAATTTAAAATATCACCTCATCTCATCTTCCCACCCCTCCAAAACTTCCGAACCAAACAGATCCTAAGAAGGGTTCATACTTGGATTAAAAAAATTGTTAGGTACGGAGACATCCATACTAAGAAATTGTTGATTGTGGCTTGGAAGCATGTTTGTGTCCCTATAAATGTCAGAGACCCACACGGCCACTATTGTTAGGAAGGTATGTGTCGAATGCAAATGGTATAAAAACATATTATCAGAGTATGTTTTCATGTTTTGTCATTTTGCTTGAAATGGTTTTCAGGACTGCCTGTTCAACAATAAAATCTTCAGTCTTAATCAATCCCACAAGTAAAGAAACTTCAGTCGAGACCTCACAAGCATGTTTTTCTCCTATCCATCCATGCGCCAAAACATGTTGTCTAAGTTGTTTTTGTTGTTGGTACTGTAATTTTAACATTGAACTTTTTTTTTAATTGACAAATACTTTTATTAGAGGTTGGACATATAAGGGATATACATGGACCTTGATACTTTAACTAAGGGTTATTGTATCCGAACCAATTCAAAAGTAAAATCGTAAACCGAACCAATCCAAGAAAACCGCAAAAAATCGCATTTAGTGTAAACCGCACGGATCATTTTCCTTATAAACCGTACGGTTTGGTTTGCGGTTTTCATTTCAGTAAACCAAACCGAACCAAACTGCAATACTTAACTTAACTCTATCAAATCAACCTATTAATTACCTAGTCCAACTTAGCAAGTCCAACCAAACTTGATTCTATAAAATAATATGCTGTCAAAAAATATAATTTCACGCGATCTAGAACTATATTGTTGATATTAAAAATAAGTTCTTATGTAGTATATACATATTATATCATGTAAACAATAAAATAGATTAAATTTTTCTAGGTTTATTTTGTAACAAGTTGGTAATATTGTCATAAGTTGATAATATTGTCATATTTTTTATATTGCGATAAACCGCACAAACCGAACCAACTCTAACCGCATTGGTTTGATTTAGATGACTTTTTAGAAACCAACCGAACCAAACCAACCGCATGCAATTTATCTGGCAGTTAGGATGACTTTTATAATCAAAACCGAACCAAACCGCACCGCGATCATCCCTGACCACATTTGGTGAGTACAAATCCAATTACTCTCTCCAACTATTACTCTATATTTTTATGGAAAAAGCAATCATTTCCGCAATAGATGATGAGACGAAGAACTATCATTCTTTAAAAGAATATCTAGTAAAGAGTTAACAAAATTAAAAGAAACAACGAAAAAAAGGTGAAAGCGATTAATGATCTCTTCAAAGAGAGGTTTATGGTATGAAATGAAGGTTGATCTTCCAATCATAATGATAATGATAGCAGTTGCCATGCACATAGCAGTTGCCATGCACCAACAATGAGTCAGTTTTAAAAGTGATTTGAGATTAGTTCATGGTGCGAGTCAATCTAATGTCAAGGAAAAGTGCCAACAATTTGGCATAAATAGCATTATTACCCAAATTGCAATAAAAACCTTTACTTAATTTGCCTTTTATCCTGGACTTGGTCTGAGGCCCAATCCATGAAGAGCTCGTTTGTCCAATGTCGAACTCGGCCCACTGTGTTAGAGGTCCAAGATAACTATGTACTTGTCCAATGGCCAAGGAAGCAAGCCTTCCGTAACGACCGACAATGGAATGATGCATTTACTATCGATCATAGCTTTTCATTTGATATTCCGACGGTCATTAATGGCGAGGGTCGTATCCAACCTCACATTAATTTCTTTGGCCCTGCGCTGGAAGAGAAATACTTATATGGGCATAAGCCCAAATATTATTTGTTAGGCACACTCACAATAAACAAATAAAAATAAAGAAATAATAGTTAAAGTGATATGAATAGATGTGACAATTTTATTTTTCTTTTAATATTTTTAATTTGTGTGTGGGTGTTCAAATCTTGTGCCCAAGTATATGTGCCTAAGCAAGTGTTGCTCGCGCTGGAAACTATATATAGCTTTTTTATGCATAAAGCTGAGGTACTTTTGACTTACTCTCTAAAACTTTCATTTCACGCATAAACTGATTTGAACGTCAGAGTGTCTGCAGGTACAAATTCTCCTTCACCACAACCATAATAAAGAGGAGAACCATCGGCCACATTGATTTTGATAAGGTAAGATCACTTTTATAGTAAGCTCTATTTTTTTATCATCATCATAGTTTTGAAAATTTTAAATCTAATAATATGATATTTAGTGAATCTAATTATTCTCTAATCTATACACTTCAAAACCACATTATCAGTGGCGGAACCAGAAATTTTTTTACTGTGGGGCCACTAAAAAAGTTATATTATATAAATTAAATACGAAAATTATATTGTGTACAAAAATTTAATTATCAATAAAATAAGTTATATACTTTAAAATAATATTTTATGTATGTCAAATGACTTGTAACTTTGAACTTAGATTTGCACAAATTTGATTATTAGAAAATCATATGTTAAAAAGAAAATCCGTATTTTCAATTAAAAATAGTTTGGTATTTTTTAGAAAAATAAATAGAAATTATGCATGTTTTGTATTGATATACATATCAAAATTAAATTTTTTTTTTAAGGAAAAGTGTTCTTTAATGGCTTCGGACAATATTTTGTCACTATGGATTCCATGGTATGGAATTGATTTTCCTTTATAAAACAAAATAAGCTGCCTCAGGAATTGATTTTCAATTATAAAACAAAATAGGAATTGATTTTCCTTTATAAAAAGGAATATGATGCTGCCGCGAGGAGTCGAACACAGAACCTCTTGGAAGGAGGGCGCAACATGTATCCACTCGGCCAATGATGATTATTGATATTTTAACTCCCAAATAAATATATATAATATATACCGTTGTAATTTTATAAAAATTCCAAGAGTATCCTAATAATTTCTTATTTTTCGGGGGTCAGCCACCCCCTTGGTTCCGCCTCTGCACATTATTAAAAAAAAGAAAATTAAGATATCCTAACTCAAAAATGTAAATATGATGAGAAAATGATCATTCGATGACGTAGTTGGCAAATCGTACGACTACTAAACTTTATCTCCTTTAACTATTAATTGCAATATATTGAGTCAGAGTTTTGGAAAGCTGAAGTACGCCAACTGCGAACGAACAACCGAAGAAGGGTCGACTATGTGACTATGTCTATGGTATGGATAACGATATATGAGGTGTTATATTCGTGGTTGACTGACTATTAAAGTGTACAGTACAGTGGACAAAGAGAAAAACCAATGTCACACAATTGCATTTTTTGGTACAAGTACATAGTTTGTTTTGTACGTTGTGTGTGAATTAAAATCAATTCTTGGTTGACATTTTAGTTTCCACAAAGTACAAATTCAATCCAATACAATTCAATATTGCAATTACTTAAAAGCGATCCGCTGACATATATCTCTTTTATTAAATCAAAATTTTGAATTTAATTTACTCAAAAGTAGTTTAATGAGATTGACCGATTTCTTTTAGCTTAACTAAGATATTGGATTATATTCTGATTTAATACTTATGAGAGTTTGTCATCTATTTGGGTCTCATAAAATTTGTGAAATTAATATCAATCGTTAGTTGGTTTAGTGACGATTGACGCTGAATTTGGTATGTAGGACCACGGTTCGATCCCCACATCGGAGGGAGCTGGAACCACGTGATACCAGAACTGAGTTCCGAACCAGATTCAACTGGTGATGAAAACCAAAAAGAAAAAATTGTGAAATTAATTTTTATAATTGTGCGTAAATTTATGCAAAAAAAAATACTTAATTTAATTTAAAAAGAAAATCAATATTACTATTTCTCCACTTGATGGAAAGGTATGGTATGCATATATCGGGTGGGTTGTTGGGTGTAGTTTTTTACGGCTTAACCCACTCCTACACACAAGTTGCAAATTGTAGAGATAACGATGCCTTCAGCATGTTGACTTATAATGTAGAGAGGGAGGGGTAAAATAATCTTATAAGTTATAACATTGTGGAAAATTTGTGCTGACCTCATATCATTCAGATTAGTATATTGGAAAGATTGACTTTCCAGCTTGCATCTGCTAATCCTTTATAATTTTTATCGAAGAAATATATTTAGGAAGTTTTTAAGTTTCATATTTGTAATAATTATGTTTAGTTCGAGATGAGTATCAAGACTGATTATTTTAGTGGAAGTTGAAGATATCTTATGGCACAAACAAGTTTCTTTAAAGATGTCTATTTTTGCTTGGCATATTTCCTGCGTGATCGGTTGTCAGCAAAGACCAACTTGATTACTCGAGGCATTCTTTCTTCAGACCTCCATTCTTGTGTGACAGGTTGCGGCATTGACTTTAGTCCGATCTTGAATTGACTTCTCGGCGGTGGATGCACATAGTCTCTCAGATCACTTTGTTCAGTTCACTTATTCAGCTGGTGGTCTCTGAGCATGGCGGTCCTTTTTGCAGCTCGTTTGGCTTGCTTGTGTTTGGGTAGTTTGAAATAAAAGAAACCTCTGAATCTTCAGCAACTCGGTAAACTCAGTGACTCGGCTCCTGGACAAAGTCAGGCTATTTTCCTATCGGTGGGTTCGGACGACGAATATTACTTTAGTGACCAACTTTCACCGTTGTTGGTCGAGTCATTTGCTCTGTTTGAATATCGACTAATTGTAGTTTTATTTTTTATGGTCACTTGGATTCTCCTGTAGACTTTTGTAGTTCTTCTCGGTACGCCTTTTGCTGAGGGGTCTACTTATTTTTGTGAATATAATATATATATATATATATATATATATATATTCTATTTTCGCTTGTTCAAAAAAAAGTTATGTTTTTTTTTTGCCAATAAAAAGTATATCTTTTAAATTTTTAATTTATTGTGTTATTATCTTTTTAGTTATCATTTGATATACAAATCTGTTATCCCGTTACTTTTTCAATTACCCTGTTGCACATGTGGTTGTTAACATTGACTTTCACTATAGTGAATCTTTTTATGAAAAAAAACACATATACTAAAAACAATACCCTATAACAAATTAAAATTTTAAAAAATTTCTTCAGACATGAAAATTTGGAACCATTTTTTATCTTTTGGTTCTATGATTAAATCTAAAAAAAGTAAACATGTTCGACATTTGATTTGATTGGCTACTACCTGGTGTATTTGGAAACTCATAACTCTAGTTGTTTTCATTGCAACTTTACCGAATGTGTCTCAATATATAGATGAGGTTAAAGTTTTCTCTTGGATTTGATTCAGAGGTTGTTCCGTTTGTAAGTTCTTTCTCTTTTATTCTGATTGGTGTATTGATCTTCTTATTTGTCTTCGAAACATTTAATAACTTATTTTGCATTGTAAGGCATTAAGTACCCTTATACTCCATTATAATATATTTTTGCTTATAACTTTTTTTTAAAGAATTTAATTACTACCTAAAAAAGTTAAAAGACTTAAATGTTGCAAACCTAAACCTTTAAATGCATTTAGTATTTTGATTGTTAACACCCTCCAAAGTCCCGACTAGATGTTAATGTTTCTAATTTCCGGCTCCTCCCGTTCGCATCTAGTCTCCATATATAGCCAACGAGACGTGCACTAGGTTTGTTTTTCTGGGATAGAATAGGAGTTGAATTTCCTTCCTTTTCTTGATTATGTCACACTCAAACACCCATGTGAAAATCATAAACCTCGTCCTTGAATGTATAAATAGAAGTGACATATAACATCACCACTTTATTTTAATTTTGAAGTATAGATATATAGACTAATACAACAAATGTAAATACAAATGCATTTAGATTTAGATGAGATAGCGCGAATATATTTTATAATTTGATCAAAGTTTTGAGTTTTATTTTTAATTTAGACATATAACAACATTATTTTTTTTAAAGAGTTTTCCGTTCATTTAAATTATATAAAACAAAAATAAATAATTTTTTTTTATTACCATGATATTGGTATAAAGTTTTCACCGCTGTTAGGGATGACTAATCTCCGTCGGAGAACCTATCAAATTTTTCCATACATATGACCAGAAATCGAACTATTGACCACATACTTAAGAGGACCAAGTCTCTTACCACTTGAACCAGTACGTTCATTGTTGGTAAAATAAATAATCTTTATAATTATATGTAGAGAATATTCAATTTACGTTGAAAAAAAAAAGAAAGAGGAAATGTGAATACAAAAGAGCGCTAGCTACTATAAGAAACAGCGAATGATACGAATGAATAATAATACCTTGTTTCCATTCCAAGATACTTCCGTAATTAAACACTCCAGCTCACTTTAAGAATTAAACATTTGAACATGCACACACACACACATAGTATGAACATGGGTTGATGATACGTTGAAAATTTATTATTATAACTTGAATCCTTATTCTTAAATTTCAGCCAACTTTAGCCACTAATCAAGACTTACATACGACAAATTTTCAATAATCCAAGTCCACTTGCTTGTACGTTGCATACTTCATTTCACCTTTCAAAGTCAATGCAATGATCCGTCATGCATGTTACTCCCTCCGTCCCAATTTAATTGACACAGTTGACTGTTTTACGCACGCCAATGCATAACTTTGAATATTAATATTTTTAATTGCATAATAGTAAAAAATATAAAAATTTGATATTTTGTAAATACTCATCGAGACGAATCAAACAACATCTTATATGCTAATATTTATTTTTGTTTATTAGTAGAAAAATAGAGTCAAAACAACATGTGTGAATAGTACACAACAGTCAACTGTGTCAATTAAATTGGGACGGAGGGAGTACAAAAATTTACGGAATATTACAATATATTTTGTGTGTATCGTACTCTATCTTTTACTATAATTTAATATATTTTCGGTATTTTCTTTTTTTTTTGACACATTTTCGGTATTTTCTTTTAAAATAACAAATGTTAATGCTTTTTTATTTTACCAAAACAAATGTTAATAGTACACTAGAAATATATGTTATGTATGTTAGCTGGATAGAACGCAATCATATTACCATCAAGTCAACTGACCTTATGTTTCGCCTCATAATTTCTTTCACCAGCCGTCACTCAAAATAATAACCCTAATTCATCTTTGCTTTTTCCTTGTTCATTCACTAAAGGGAAATAATTTAGGAATTAATTTAATTTGGAATCACCCTCTTGATCTTTTTTTATTTATTTAAATAAGTGATTATTTCCCCATATTTTTAAGTTTTGATTGAATTTTCTTCTTCGTGATTTTTTCGTCGTGTATTATTTTACTTCCGTCTTAGTGCAGAATTGTTTATTTTGATTTTCCATCTTTTTGTGCGGTGTTTATTTTAATTTTTCAGTCTTGGTACAATGTTTTCTTGGAGGGTGTATCACCTCTTGTCGTATGTTCATCCTCCAAACATTAGGGGTGTACCTTTAAAAGGAAATTTGATGCCAAAGTAAGTCGGTGCTCGCAAGTAGTAAACAAGTGAATTGAGTGATTGACCATGTTAGAGGATGAACCTTTTATTTATAATGTGACTTCAAAGTGATACGCTTCTAATTACTGCTAATTTTATGTTGAGTTCGCATCAAATAAATTCAATATGTCCTATAATATACTAGGAAAGGTAGAGCATGTCAGTTGTTGGTAACGCCCATACCATTACAACCATCAAATAGACCACTTAAAGTCACACATAAGATACTCCCTCCGTCCCAATTTAATTGACACAGTTGACTGTTGTGTACTATTCACACATGTTGTTTTGACTCTATTTTTCTACTAATAAACAAAAATAAATATTAGCATATAAGATGTTGTTTGATTCGTCTCGATGAGTATTTACAAAATATCAAATTTTTATATTTTTTACTATTATGCAATTAAAAATATTAATATTCAAAGTTATGCATTGGCGTGCGTAAAACAGTCAACTGTGTCAATTAAATTGGGACGGAGGGAGTACTTTTTTACCGGTTGACAATGTAAAAACTAATTATTGAGTTGTTTAATTTTATTTTATTTTTAAAAAAAAAACGTAGTAACAAACCCATGAAAAACTTTTTAAATGGATTTTTCTTTAATAGGAAAATCTTTAAGAAAGAGGCCCATAATGTCATAAATATTTGATCCTAAACCATTGTTCTATAATAGAAAGAAAGAAAAAAAAAATCTCCTACCATTGATTCATTCATTCTTCATGAGTCCATCCTACGCGGTATCTCTCTTTCATGTGAGACATACATATTGACTTTTGACTTGTAAAGTATAGTATTTATTTGTATATAAGTAGATACATACATAGGAGAGGTGATATAATAGCAAAGCCAAATTCCACTCTTAGGGAGAGAAAGACCATTCATTCCTCTGTCTTAGTTTCTTTCTTCTCAACTAATTACTATGGGAACTCAAGCACCCCCCACAGATGTAACTCTCTCTCTCTCTCTCTCTCTCTCTCTCTTTTACTCTTCTCTCTTTGTTTTTATAACCATGTAATAGTTTGTTTTATTTGCATATGGACTCTGTTTCATTCTTAAAAAAGAAGAAGAAATGATCCTTGTCCTTTCTCTTTTGCTTTGTTGGGGATTTTTTTATGATATTTTCTATGTCCTATCCTCTTAAGTGTGTGTTTGATTTTGTCGTCGACAATTGACACACCATGAGTTTAGATTCTTCGGTTGTAATTTTTTAAAATTTCAATGTGTAGCTTTTTTATCCACGGTCATAAATTCATAATCCAATGTAGTTTCATTATATTTCAATAACAAAAATTTATTTTGAATTCATTAATCTTGTAAAATTATTTTACTTAAAAAATTAGTTGAATGTAAAGTAATTTTATTTGAATATATTTATGTTAAAATGAGTTAAACAACATAGTTAATGTAAAAATCACATTTCAACTCAAAAATTACAAAGATTAACTTCAAAAATATAATCTATTTTTAGTGTAAAATCAATGCATCAAATATAAGGTTAAGTGGTTGAGATATAGAGATTTTCATGAGAATGACTCTTTAGAGATTTCATTCCATTCATTGCCCAATCCCTTGTTCTTGGTTTAGAGATTAAAGACTCCAAGATACCCGTGATAGGCTATAAAGGGAAACTTGAAAGACTCACACCCTTTAGCTTTATGTCACCACTTTTTTCCTAGAGTTGCATACTTGCATAAGTTAATTGTAATTACTTCCCATAAGCATAGTCGAGTTGTTCTGTACTCGTGAATTTAGTTTAGTTAGTAGAAACATTGCATTTTATATATAGAAGTTAAAGTTCAAATTCAGAACTCTCTATTTATTCATTTTTAAGAATAAAACTTTTAATTATTAAACTACTTAAAAAAAACATTAAATTGATAAAAACATTATTTATATATATATAAATTAGAATTTGAATTCAGAATCTTACACTTATTAACGTAGTTATTCACGTCAAAGAATGAATTTCTAATACACCGGATTACTTAAAAAAATTAATAAAATGACTTAATTGATAAAAAAAAAAAGTAAATTAGGCATGGGTTAGCCTTACTACCTAGATTAAGGACCAAGAGAACCTATGGCACGTGATGCCCTCTTGTAATCCTTGGTTGACCAAAACTATATGTAACAAAAAATAATAGTATTTAATATTTAGCATTAATTGGACCGATTATAGTTCCACATGGGTTTCGTACCTAAATAATAGTTTTATAAATCTCTATTGCTGAAGATAAACCCATCCATCCACTTCATATTGAAAGCCACCTTAAATTAAACTAATGTTATAATAATCTCTTTGTTAACTATTACTAATTCTTATCGAATTCTTTTTTTCAATTAAGATATTTTTATAATGTTCTTACCATCTACTTATCATAATTGTTACTGTAGTAGTATATTATAATGCACGTAGAGTAAACAAAACTTAGCGGTGTTAATGTAATCAAACAGTGATGTCATAGTGCCGTGTAATATAATTTACTTTTTTTTAGGGAGCTTCTACGGTACACTTGAATAATTTAAGTGTACCGGTACATGACATCGCAAATTAATAAATTAACGATTATTTTTATGGATTAAAAATACTATTAGTTAATTATTGTATTTTAGATATAATAATAGCATAAGGAAAAATACAATTTTATTGTTTATAATGATTACACTAATATTTTAACATTTTTTCAATAAAAAATTGAATATTGACTATTATGAAGAATAAAAATTTAAAAATTTATATTTTTGACAACTTTGATTAATGATATTTGATTATTATAATGTTTTTAATGATAGAAAAATAATTTCTCTTAAAAAAATATTCATTTTATTTATTAATTTGATAACTATGTACCGGTACATTAGAAATTGTCTAATGTACCATAGAACTTGCCTTTTTTTTATATATCAACGCTGAGACTTTTCAAATCAAACATATTTTAATATTGGAACAATGCTTAATGCAAAATAAATTACGTGGCCATACAAGATCCTCAAAAGTCTATTATAAAAAAATATCTTCAAAAGTACAGTATATATTTTGACTTGCCTCCAGAAATAAAATAAAAATATAAGTTTCAAAATTCAATAAAAAATAATATTTTTTTGAAAAAAATAATAGAATCTCAGTAAAATATGTAGGTTTTCTAAATAAAAAATGTATACTTTCATATCTTAACTAGGATTAATATATGTATACATATCATTGTAATTTACCATTTATTTAATTTGATTTTGCTAACAAGTGTTTTAAGGTTCAAAAGTCAAGTAATAAAATAAAGAATTTTATCTTTGAAATTTTCCATAAAAATGAAAATTTTTAATCTTTAAAAGAATAGATACTTTTAAAATAAAATTTGTATTTTTTGTTTCTTTTTATATGCCCTTAGGTTAGTTGTTAACATTTCCATATTTAATTTTTTTTCTTTGAATAAATTTTGGATGTTTGTTTTCTAGTCAAATATTACAGGTCTATTTTTATTTGAAATAGAATATAGAATATAGTCACACTGTTCCCATCACATCATTTATCAAGTACGGATAAATAGACTCTACATATATTTTCTAAAATAGTACACTCTACATATATACATTATTTCATTTTTTATAAAAAATTTAGATTTAATAAACTTAAAATATATTTTTTTACTTATAATAATAATAATCAGAATTTCTTTTCAATAGCAGTAAAAAACTAAAAAGGATCGTAGATCAATCTGCACAAATTATATAGGTGAGTCTTAGGTGTGATTGACTCCTAAGCATGCATATTATTGAAACATATATTTTTATCTGATATCAAACATATTATTAAATTTTGGACTTTTAAATAATATATTTTTCAATCAAATTATTAAGCTTGTTTTTTATATGGTGATTTACGATAATTTCATAAAAATTACATTATGTAATTTTTAAAAATTTACGAGAAATCAACGTAATTCTGATATACCCGGCAACCATAATACCAAATATGAAAGGCTAACAAAATATCTACCATCAAGTTGCAACCGAAAAATGGCAAAATTGTCTTAGTCAAACAAGTGTGATGCACAAAAGTCAGGGATAAGGACATGCACTTACAATGCTAGTACAACTTTTTTATGTACTTTGAACTTTCCAAGAAGTTTGGGAGCTATTAGAATTCAGAAGTAACCACTCAATGAGATTGCCTTTAAGTGCCCATCAAATCAAAAAGGACCCCTCATTAGACTCATACATAAAAATTTCCAAACAAAGGCATTAAAAAAAATTATTTGGCAAAGTTTTACTGTTTTTTTTTTATTGCATACTGATTTTATTTATTGTTGTTAATCAAACAGATTATTGATGATGAAAAATTAAAGAGACAAAAAGCAATTGATGATTGGCTTCCAATTAGTTCATCAAGAAATGCAAAATGGTGGTACTCTGCTTTTCACAATGTAACTGCTATGGTTGGAGCTGGTGTTCTTAGTCTCCCTTATGCCATGGCTCAACTTGGATGGTATATATTTTTTTTTAATTTCATTACCAATTTTTACTCATTTAAGCATACATTTGAATTTTATCAAAGTTGTTCATAAATAAGATTTGTTTATTTTGTAAAAATATTTTCTATTTACATTTTTATCAAATCTATTTTTTTTCATCTGTTAACAAAAAAAATTTAATTTATGTACACTGTCAGTGTAAAGTTATTTAATATATACATAATATATTGACACATCATCTAAAAATACATCGTTTCTAACTAGTATTTTGTTTTATTTTTTCAGGGGTCCCGGAGTAACGGTATTAGTCCTTTCATGGTTCATAACACTCTACACACTATGGCAAATGGTTGAAATGCATGAAATGGTGCCAGGAAAACGTTTTGATAGATACCATGAATTGGGTCAATATGCTTTTGGTGAAAAATTGGGTTTGTATATTGTTGTGCCACAACAACTTATTGTTGAAGTTGGTGTTAACATTGTATACATGGTCACCGGAGGAAAATCATTGCAGAAATTTCACAATACTGTGTGTAGTGACTGCAAAAAAATCAAATTGACATTTTTCATTATGATTTTTGCCTCTGTTCACTTTGTCCTGTCTCACCTCCCCAACTTGAACTCCATCTCTGGGGTGTCTTTGGCCGCCGCAGTCATGTCGTTAAGGTACAACTCATTAGAGTGTATTTCCTCTGATCTCATATATAAACAAAGTTTCTTTTTTCAAGTTCATTGAATAATCGATGTATCTGCTTCATAATATGAACCAAATACATCAGTGGTGTATCATTGGACAATTTTGATAGGTTTACATATAGTATTTATTAATTTTTCTATATTTAATATTATTTACGAACCTATCAGGGTTATCCACATTAGCCGTGTATCTGTGCATATCAAAATAATATGTGTACTGGAGTGTTCATCTATTTGAGAAAACATAATTTTTACACATGAAATTTGACATTGATTTTTTTTTTTGTCCACAGTTACTCTACAATTGCTTGGGCAGCTTCTGTTGATAAGGGTGTTATAGAAAATGTTGATTATGGTTACAAAGCTACCACTACACCAGGAAAAGTGTTTGGCTTCTTCAATGCACTTGGTGATGTAGCTTTTGCCTATGCTGGACACAATGTGGTGTTAGAAATTCAAGCAACAATTCCTTCTACACCAGAAAAACCATCAAAGGGTCCTATGTGGAGAGGAGTTATTGTTGCCTATATAGTTGTGGCTTTGTGTTACTTTCCTGTTGCTCTCATTGGTTATTGGATGTTTGGCAACACTGTTGAAGACAACATCCTTGTCACATTAGAGAAACCAAAATGGCTTATTGCAATGGCAAATATGTTTGTTGTTATTCATGTTATTGGAAGTTATCAGGTGAAATTTAATCTCATTTTTTAATCCATTATTATTGTTTAAAAAAAATGCATTTTAAAATGAGTCTTCCCTTTGGTGCAAAATGCATTTTAAAAATACAGTTTATTAAGATTGACCATGTTTTGTAAATGTAGATTTACGCAATGCCGGTGTTTGACATGATTGAAACTGTGATGGTCAAAAAGTTGAATTTCCAGCCTACCACAATGCTACGTTTTATTGTACGGAATGTGTACGTGGGTAAGTAAAAAATTTCTATTCAAAACAAAGTTATTATATAACTTTTAATGTATGTTTGGAAGTGCGATGAGTTTGATAAAGTCACAGAGGTACATTGATTTTGTTGAATCTACAAAGTGTAATTTTTGTCAAAAAGAATGTCTTATCGCAAATACAAACCTGCATTTGGTTGATTTTCTTGTGACATTGATAATTTATTTGTTTTTGTTTTCAGCATTCACAATGTTCATTGGCATTACCTTCCCATTCTTCGGTGGTCTATTAGGATTTTTTGGTGGATTTGCTTTTGCTCCGACAACATACTTTGTAAGCTAACAAAACTACTGAATTTTGACTAATAAGAGTGGTTATGATAAAACTACATCAATTAATTTTTCCTTATTTTCTTAAATTTTCAGCTACCATGCATCATGTGGCTTGCAATCTACAAACCAAGGAGATTCGGCTTGTCTTGGTGGTGCAACTATGTAAGTTTGAGTTTTGGTTTTCAATTTAAATATTCTTCTTTAAATGGTTTTGTTTGAAGCTTGGTTTAATCTTAATTATTTCATTCATAATAGATTTGCATTGCACTTGGGCTATGTTTGATGATTTTATCACCTATTGGAGGATTGAGGTCAATCATACTTAATGCCAAGACATATGACTTCTATTCTTAAGCTTCATCCCTCATAGAAACAATAATGGCAAAGTTAGGTATGCAAATGCAAGAGAGGATCAAATATTATGAAAGAAATTAGTTAATATCTAATGTGAATTATAGATATTTGCTTATGGAACATTTACACCTTTGTTGATTATTAACGGTAGCAACATCAAAGTAAAGATACCATCTAGATTTCTTGTCTTTTTTAAACTCTCAATGTATATTGCTTTCCTCTATTTTGGTTAACTTGGTTGTAATAATTACTTATTCTGCTTTTGAAATATAGATAATTTTGTGGGATTTGTTTTCAAATTAGTGAGTGTTTTGCAAAGTGTATTAGAGTTTGTTGGTTTTTTTTTTGTTAGATGAGGAGAAAGAGTGTGTATTATTGTAACATACCTTTTTTTTTTCATAAACAAGCACGGTGTACTTTATTAAGGTGACTTTTCTTCTCCCCCTCCTTCGTGTTCAAACATGCAAGTATGTTACCGAAAGATATATTATGGTAATTAGAAGATATTTTGAGTGAAAATAAGATATTATGAGCAATACCAAGGTTTTAAAAAACGGTCGCGGTCGCGTCTCGGTTACGTAAAAGTTTTCACGATTTCGGTTGGTACAGGTGTTATGACGCTAATTGCGGTCGTCGCGGTGTGAATTAATCACAATTTGTTCTTTAATATAAAAAACGGTGATAACGGTAACGGTATCGACACCTGCCAAAATTGTTTTGTCGCGGCCGTTTTCACGGTCGCGGACCTTTATTTAAAACCCTGAGCAATACGATGAGAGAAGAACAATTATCCTTATTAATAATTTTATAGCATAAGTTGTTTTCTTGTAAATCACCACAATTTTTGTAGAGAGCTAAAATTCGACTACCCTCCATTATTACAAACAATTAAACTAACAATTTCAATTTAAAAGGTACTGTCTCCTTCTCTCAATCTCTTCCAACTAAACACACCCTTACAAAAATAGAGAAAATAAAATTAAGGAAAACATTATTTAGCTGAAAAAGTAAAATGCATGATATGATAAAGGCATGTCTCAATGAAATTTACATTCATTATATGTATCCATATGTGAAAGTATAGAATGACTTTTAGGTGTATAATTTTCCTTAATCCACCTATTGGTAGAAACCATAGGTTTTGGCATTGAGTACAATTTGCCTTAATCCACCTATTGGTGACAGAATCATCAAAAGAAGTCCAAGTATAATGCATATCTGAAAAATGTACCCCAAATCCAATTAGATAAGCTATATATGTTTCCACTTTGAACCTCAAAAGCTATCAAATAAATTATAAGAACAAGATGCAATTGAACATACCCAATTGGTGATCCAAGACAAACTGAACCTCTTTGGTTTGTAAATAGCAAGCCACATAATGCATGGAAGCTATAAAATAGCATTATGTTAAGCATTATCATATGAAATCATATACTCCAAATAAATTTTAAGAAAATAAATATAAAAATTAGAGGCTTACAAAGTATGTTGTTGGAGCAAATGCAAATCCTCCAAAAAATCCAAGAAGAGCACCAAAGAAGGGGAAAGTAATGCCCACAAACATTGTGAATGCTGAATCACAATATTTATTATAATGAGAGTCAAACATCTAATAATTAAAAATTAAATAAAAACCTTGAAATGTACAAAGAGGTTCACGTGATCACAAAATTTAAATCATTAGATGAAAGATAAAATATTATATAATTTTATTATTTCTCCAAATTGACTTTAAAATGCAATTTTGAACGAGTCAATCGATCATCATCCAATAATTGTGCGACTTCTTATGAAGATATATAGATAATTCAATTTCAAAAATGTACTCACCAACATAAACATTGCGAACAATAAATCTTAGAAGACGGGTTGGCTTGAAACGCAATTTTTTGACCAACATAGTCTCGATCATGTCAAAAACCGGCATTGCATACAACTGAAAAAAAAAAAAAAAAATAATATCAACTATAACATGATTTTTGTATTGAAACATATGCAAATCAATGGAAATTAATGTTACACTATATACATATACCTGGTAGCTTCCAATGACATGAATAACAACAAACATATTAGCAGCAACTATAAGCCAAGTAGGTTTATTAAGAGAAGTGAGAATATTATCAGCAACTGTATTGCCAAACATCCAATACCCAATAAGAGCAACAGGAAAATAGCACAAAGCTACAACAATATATGCTAATAAAACTCCTCTCCACATTGGACCCTTAGATGGTTTTTCAGTTGTGGAAGGGATTGTTGCTTGTATCTCCAATACCACATTGTGTCCAGCATAGGCAAATGCAACATCACCTAAAGCACTAAAGAAATTGAAAACTGTTCCTGGTGAAGTTGTAGCTTTGTAACCATATGCTACATCATGTTGAACTCCTTTTTTTAATGAAGCCACCCATGCAATAGTTGAGTAACTACATAGAATTATGATAACCAACAAATTTAAATTAAGTGTAATTTAAAAAAATTTAACTTAAGAAGATAATACCTACTAGCATAGAAAATCAATAACAGTTTTTACTATAAATTGTTCATGAGTTGTATATAGCTCAGCTAATAGTTTAATTTTATAATATCAGGCGACGGAGTTCAAATTCTTTCGGACGTAATTGTAAAATGGTTATTGATATCACTTTAATTAATAATAATTTTTCAATGTACTTTTCTTTTATATATTAATTTTAGGACTAAAGTCAAATGTTCTAAAATACAATAATATCAAATCAATCGTTAATACTTAATATTAAAGCTAAATTGCACTTTTGATCCCTAAACTTTCAAAAACTTGCTATTTTAGCCCCATTAACTATTATAATAACACTTTTGACCCTCTAACTTTAGCCCCTTTTGCAAAAGGTTGGCTCCCCACTTATTTTGATCAAGTCAACGCGCACATGGACATGACATGTCACGTCAACATGTCATGTGAGTCACTGTCCATGTGTGCATTGACTTGCTAATGTGGCATGTGATGTTTTTTGGAAATCAGTTTCTATATTGGTCATGAACTCATTTAATAACTGATTTACGACCAATGTTTCAAATCAATTATCACTAAATTTGTTACTGCAAAATATTTCGGTCACCAAATTAGTCCTTATATACTATTTTTAGTAATATACACAACTTGTCATGCACTATATTTTATTTTACTGGACATGGTTCAATTTTATTATAAGTTAACAAGTTTTATGCAAAATTGTTAGTAGAAGATGATACATACCTCAAAGACATGATTGCTGCAGCCAAAGAGATACCAGCAATAGAGTTGAAGTTAGGAAGATGGGCAAGAACAAAATGAACAGAGGCAAATATCATGATGAAATAAGTAGTTTTCATCGATCCGCAATTTTTTTTGCACAACAGATCATGAATTTTCTGCAGTGATTTTCCTCCTGTGACCATGTAAACAATGTCCACACCAACTTCACATATCAATTGTTGTGGCACCACAATCCAAAGTCCAAGCTTTTCACCAAATGCTTCTTGTCCCAACTCATGGTATCTGTCAAACCGTTTTCCGGGGACCATTTCATGCATCTCAACCATTTGCCATAGGGTGTATAGAGTGATTATCCATGATAATATTAGAATCACTACACCAGGACCCCTGCAATTCCACAATGTGAAACATAAACAAACATAAGTTTCAAAGTTTCATTGAGATGATTTGTTTGAGGTTATGAAAGTATTGACATGTTTATAAGCTGTTGATTGAGTATGAGAATAGCTAACAACTTATATGAAAATGCTTTAATTAAGTTTGATTTTTATGGTAGAAATAACTTATAAATAAATGCTTAATAGAGATAAATACATATTAAGTTTTTTGTACAAAAAAAATGCACTTAAGTTTTGAGTTTTTGTGGTGGACCATGTTAGTAAACATTATACAATCATCAAAACTTTAAAATTACTCAAAATATGAATGAAGAAGATCGATGTCTCTCCTTAAAAGTAGAAGTTACTGGACAATTTTTTTAAGAAATGAAATGGTAATCTGATCGGTGTTCGTGTGTCAAAAAGAAAATGAATATCTGTTGAGTTTTGAGTTACTCGTATTCATTTCTTTAAATTGTACCATTCAAATGGTCATTGTCTCGCTCGTTAGGACTAGGAAGAAAAGGACGATGAACTTCTTGTTCGTTGTTTGGACTTTTGCGTAATTTTTGTACCGATCCACATTAGAATTAGCCATGGTTTCAAATTTTAGCTGCAATATTGTTGATACCGTAGCTTGCACAACTGCATCGCATTGTAAAATTTTGTTGTGATCATCAATCATGTGTACGGCCGCGTCATAACGGCATCGGGACCACATCAAATGATTTCAACCATGTTCGTTAAAATCTTTTCACCGAAAATTAAAATTATGGAACTCCAAATCTAGATTTGATTCAAATCTAATAAAAAATCTTACTTTTAACAATCTCTCAGATGTGTATTTCAAACACCTCATAATTAGTATTTATAAAGCAAACTGAGACTATGCTATGATATGTAAATAGTACAGCGGCATGGTGGTGCCACTTTAAATATTTTAGTAACAATTTAAAATTATTTCACGTCGTAATGGACGTTGCAGCAACCACAACCGCAATTTAAAAATTCATCACTTTAGTATATACGCCGAGAGTGATCTTTAACATTGAATAAAACAGTGCCTTATTCATGAATTAAATTCATCATTAGATGAGTATGATTCCATATACATACATACCATCCAAGATTTGCCATGGCAGATGGTAAGCTCAAAACACCAGCTCCAACCATGGCAGTGACATTGTGAAAAGCTGCATACCACCATTTTGCATTCCTTGAAGAAGTTATAGGAAGCCAATCATCAATTGCTTTTTCCTCAGCTGTTCTTTTATCTATCTGTTAAAAAAAACATAATAATATGATCTCTTAAGCAATTTTAACAACCAATATAATACTAGATTTTTTTTATTTTTTTTCTTATAACTAGCAATATATGTGCTTAATTAATTTATGTTGTCAAATTTACCTCAGGTTCTGGTGCTGAAAATGTAGCCTTTTCAGCCTCTAAAGAAGAATCAATTGGTTTTTGATTTGTTGGAGATTCAGTTGCCATTGGTGATAATTATGGTATGTTTTTGTGACAAAAGAGGAGAAAGATATAATTAAATGTTGAAAGATGATTATGATATGGGACATGCATAGTGTTTTGGACAGTGACTCTCAAGAGAAGTCCGTCCAGCCGTCCTATGTGTGACACAATCAACACCTTCAAGCCGGCAATTTATGTCACATAATTCATATACTCCATAAACGTCATTTTAATTAAAAGAAAAATGTTAAACAGTATCTCGCCAATATTGTTTAGCATGACTCTTAATTAAAAAAAATTGTAAGATATAGTTCAGTTGACAATGTTAATTTTATTTGTTAGATTATATGTCTTTACTTAGAATTCGAATTTGTACAGTTATGTGCGTGAATTTCAACTTAATTGAGAAATTTAGTACAAAAATAAATAAAGAACATAGTTGGGAAATATCAAGCTTGGGTTAGAAACGGAGTAATTTATGGAGTTTGATGTTTTAAAAAGTTAAATATCAACGTCCATAATAGCTGTCATAAATTTTTCTTTGTTGGTGAACACCTCCTTACTATAAAATTTTGTTGGATATACTGATATTAACATCCAATTATTTAACATAAATATCATTCTTTTATATTTAATTATTTGAAAATATTTTGAATTTTTTTAACCGTCATCACAAAACTTTAAAGTACCATGAAACTTTTATCTATTTTTTAAGTAAAGGATGCCTGGCTTTTCTTGCTTAGCTGGCTTTTCAATGAAATTATTCACCTACAAATACAAAGCATAACTCAATTACTATGTACATTGCATTATATATGAGCCTGGGTTCAAATTTAATAGGTGAATTTTCTAACCATTAAAATACTTGACCCAGAAAAAAAAAAACTTTTATTTATTTATAAAAGTAAATCAACTTTTGATCGGTAATTCCTAAATTGGTAATTGACAGACATTTTTGCATAGACCCCTTCAAGCACAAACACAAGTGAATTCTCTGTCAAAAAGAATTATATCATAAATAAGGTTTTATTAATGCCAATTTTTGAAAAAGACGCCTAATAAATTGTACAAGGGAAGAAAATAAAAAATACTCCGTCGGAGAGTAATTCACATTTCTATGTATTGGGAGACATGGCAGAATCAATTTCAGTATTCAAAAGTATAAACTCAATTTGTACAACACAAGTTACACAACCTAGACGAAACAAAAAGTCTAATGGATAGTTTAAATAACTAAAAATGAAGCATGATTATGTTCAAACCTCTAATCTGTTGCAAAGACAAATCCAAAAATAGTATATTGTCGCTCTAAAATTTGAATGTTGTCACAAGAAAATATCTTAACTTCTCTCATTTGTGAAGAATTGCGGAATTACGATGACTAGACTATAATTGAGATGGAAAATGATTATAGTTTGCTACTTGATTCAAGATACAGAATAAGAATAACTTAATCAATCTCCCCCTCTTCTACATCATTTACAGGATTTGGAACACAAAGCGGATCTCCTTCCTCCTCTTCATAATCATCTTTAATATACAATCCTAGTTGTTCCAAGGGATTATTACCACCAAACTTGAAACTACCCATGCCATCTTGAGAGTGATTGGGACTTGTCTCGTCTACAGGGCATGGTAATTGCTCAGCAGGTACAACTCTAAGCATTTCCAAATCTTCCAGAAATTGAGAATTCTCATTGATTTCCACAGTTTTTTCCATCTGCATAGATGCCAGTGTATGATGCAATAAAATCTAAAAGCAAGAATGTAGATGGACATATTTCAGGCAACATAGACACTTATTTACCTGTAGCAGTGCTTGTCGTGCAGCTTCTCTCTCAAGCTCCCTCTTTCGTTTGGCTTCCACAGCAGCAGCTTCCTCTGCCCGCTTTCTAGCTGCTTCAGCTGCCTTTGCTTCTGCTTGTAGTCTTGCCTTTTCTGTTCAAGAATGAGACAGATCAACAGATAGGTTAGTCAAGATTTAATATCAAGTATTATATAGCCCTCACGCAAGTGGAACGCCCAAATCACCTTTCCGTCTCTCCATCTCCAGTTTTTCCTTATCACGGCGCATTTTCTCAGGATCTCCCTTCACACCCTAACCACAACCAAATTAAATTGAACAAATCACATACAAATTGAAAAATAAACAGAAGAATAATTGCAGGTAGAGTGAATACTATGTAGCTCAAATGTGTGGTGTTGCCTACCTGTGCCAGTGTCTTTTCTTGAGCTTTCAAGATAGTATCAGCAAATCGATTCTTCAATAATGCAGCTCGATAAAGTTTATCAGGGGAGACCTGTCTCTCAGTTGCACCACACTCTCCTAAAATATTAATAAGATAACTGGTTGAGATTGAATATCACAACAGAAAGTTAGAAACATATCCTCAATAATTCATGCACTCTTACCATCTCGAAAGCAATCAGAGTCGCAAGAATTTGGCTTTTGCTGAGATTTATCCTCAGGTTTATCCAAGCCATTAACCGACTCTTGAAAAAAAGGATAAGAATAAGAGTATAAGATAATACAGCAATGGCCATGAAATTCAACCATGAACAATATCAAAGGAACAGCTAAAAGAAGTCAAGGCTAGCAAGTAGAGATACTTTAGTTTATCACAAGTCTATAACATTAGTGAAAAGTTGCTAATTCAAGTCTAAAAGGTCCAAATGGGGTTAAGATGCTCTCCAAATGGAGGGCTCCATTTCTCAAGTGAGAGAGACATATCAGCCAAAAAGCTTGAATTTTCAGACAGCTCGTCAAATACAAACCAGCAGAACCACTCAAACTGAATTTCAGCGATGATGGATCAAGCCCAAAGCTATGCAGAGGATCTGGACATTGAACAGGAAAATGAATTTCTGCATTTAATGGGCCAAACCCAACTAGCTCAGAAAAAATTAGCTTTAAACAGTGGATATTTAAAAAATGTTGGGGCACCTTGTCATTTAAATCATGGTTTTAATGATTTAGGCAATGGATCCTAGTGGATGTTAAATTTTTCTAGCAATTATTACCTATTCAGCTTGAGGACGAGGTGAAAGTTTATGAGGGAAGTATTGATAAGTTAGTTAATTGAGAAGTGGTTAAGAAACTTAGTTAGGCTGGTATTGTGGAGAGTTCTGAATATATATCCAATATCCGGGATTCCGGGTATGTATGCATTGTGTTGTTCATTGAATATCTTCTAAATCTGATCCAGTTTCTATCAAACTCCTGACAAATTCTATAGAGTACAGACATTTATAACCTTGACTACATGATTTTAAAACTGTATGGGAGTGAAGTCCAGCACTATTTTTGGCCTCACAATAAAAGAACGGCATTCACAAGATGTGAGGCTTGTTTCTACCAAGTCATAGACCATTCATCATGTATTTAAGTTGGGATCATTATAACATTCTATCACCGATATGACCATTTACATGGGTCGCTTTGGAAGAGTTAAACAAACGAACTCCTTTTAATATACTTTATTAAAATAAAAATCTTTCCAAAATGGTAGAAGACTAAAAGTTACTTTTATTTGGAAACGGTAAAATTGCTTTAAAAGGACCGCATCCCAAAGTTTTTCCATTTGGTTTTTCCAACTACGTCACTGCAGCCAAAGCTATTAACAACCAAACCTGACCTTTTTCAAATATCCCCAGCCTATTCTAAAGTATTTGCTTGTCATCTTCGTCTGTCACAATTTCATTGTCTTCGTCATTCCAATTAGGCCTTTCCTTTAATTATGTGTTAAACTCTTACTTGGGACTTGTTACCCATTTTTATTCGCACTGTTCAGTTATGGGAAGTTCCGTGATAGCATTGTTCCATTTTAAGCTTCTGTATGATTATTGACTTGTTTATAATGCCTTAGATTTGATAGAGTATGTCTAAACTATGACTTTAAATTGCTAATGATGAATGTCTTTTAGTTTGGGTCACTTATGGGAAATATGAACTAGTTATTTTAAATCTCAATAATTTATAGGAATTTGGTTCTTCCCCCTTGACAGCTAGCTTTTAAAGGAGGGTTCCCCATGTTCTTAGGTGCTTATCAGATGGTGTCAGTCGGGTTGCCGTTGGCTCGAAAAAGGATGAATAAACCTTGGTAGTGTGCATTCGCAGAGACGTCGGCTCTAAAGGGGAGTTCTATCATAGGGACCTGAGTATTATGGGGTGCCTAAGCCCCACATCAGTAGTATGTAGTATGGGATGGTTCTTCCCCTTGATAGCTAGCTTATAAGAGAGGGTTCCCCAATCTCTAAGTTCTTAGATACAGTGTTCAGTGTACATATCTATGACAGCTATATGTCAAAATAGTTTAGAGAAACACCTGACAAAAGGAAAGTGAGAATACGACATGCAGTAGAGTAGATGCAGAGGAAACACAAGGAATGGTATGTAAGTAGGGTATGAGTAGGGTTTAAGAATATGAAGGATAAAGGATAGATTATTAAAATCAGCCAGGGATATTCTTGTCAAAGAAGTTTCACTGAGTAGCTTCTCTATAGGGTAAGAATGGTCTTCTATCAGAAGATCAAGATAAAAAGAAAGTGGCATTGTTTCTTTCAATGCTTCAGCTATTTTTTCCAGAAGTTATTCAAACTTGACTTATAGCTATGTTAGACTTCTTATTATAGTTATGTTTATTATATTAGGAATAAATAGAGCAATGAAAGGAGAAAGGGTTATGGAATAGTTATTGAGTGGTTATGGGAGGGAGACCAACACTCTCGAAATTCTTCGATAGGAATTGCCTTGTAAAAGTAGAGTATTTATTTCCTTAATCTAGGTGAATTGTGCATTCTCTATAGTGTAACTATGCTTCTGATGTAAACATTCTGCCATCAATAGCATTCAGTTTTTACAATTAAATTGTATTTTGGCACCGGTGTCTAACAAGCTATTATTCTACAAATGCCACCATCATCATTATTGAGGAGCAGGTTGCTGAAAAAAGCACCAGAGTTAGTGTACAGGGGCAAACAGTTAATTAGTAAGACACGTTGATCACAAATTCTGCTGTCCTCAATACTGACTTATACTACTACCCCAAAACATGTACATTAAGTTCAGTACTCATAAACCCTGCAGCACAATTGTCAACATGAATCTACAGCAGCTGAGCAGATTAATTATGGCATTTCGTTTGGATAATGAAGAGTAGTTAAATTAGATAGGTTAATAAGTTAGTTAAAAGGAACTATAAAAAGGGAAAATGGGGATAATTGTTGTGAGAGGAGATGTCATTTGTACGTAGGGGAAACCCTTGGCAAGGATTTCATACTCCATTTTCTTTCTTTCAGTTTCCAATAATACAATCTATAATCTATTCATTTGATTCTTTCTATTTTTCATTTCAACCTTACTGATTCTTAATCGTAACGCACTTACCAAAGGGTATCCAACTCAGAATTCAATATAGAAAACTAAGAAGCCATGCAGAAAAAAGCAAATCATACAAAACAAAACAGGAGACAATGGGGAGAAAATCTCAAACTGCAGAGTGTACTTGATCATCATCTTTGCGGAGCATGAAAAGACAAGGAACAATTACTCACGATTTATTTCAGAAGTACGAGCAGGAGCAGTAGTGGTCATTAAATCCATCTGAGCACCAGTGGCTATGTTTTCTGGTACCTGAAGTAAAATATGAATAATTTAACAGCCTTTGTTATTTACCAAGAGAATGCATTTTTAAATCTGATCAAATCCCTTGATTATAGGGATAAATAAAACTAACAAACCTAATCTTATAGAAAGATTTTTTTCAACAGAATATAACTTAAATCTATACATATCTTAACAAAAACCAAAGACAATATCCCAATATCAAAAGTGCATAAGCAATCATATAACTGTTTTAACATTGAAGTTGTTAGTAGAATATAATAAAATATAGTCTAACATCTTCATAGTATATTAGAGCATCTTAGTTTATCGTCTAGGGTTAATTAAAATCTTAAGAATATTTTAGAGTATCTCTTAGGAGTAGTTTTCAGATTACTTATTATTACTATAAAGCGTGGTCTGTTTCATGATTTCCCTATTTATTTAGGATTATGTCTATGTATCCCCTATAATATGTTTAGTCTTATGTATCAATAATATTCGAAGTTTTTATTATTCCTATCCTTTTATCTAAAACTCATAACTTCGAGATAAGTAATAGGTTTGGTCTCATAGGTTTAGAGAGAGAAAGGAATATAGTGAATAATAAAATAATAAATTATATTTATATTAAGGTTAGTGATTTATGACAATAAAAAAGAGCAATCCCTATTTATATTTACAGTAGACTGTGAATCCTAACTAAATCCTAACCCTTACTTTGGATTGGTTCTTTAAGTTCTTTTGTTCTCGAATTGGTCCTTAATGTTATTTTGTTTGCACTGTTAGCCCCTAAGTTATAATCCTCTTGCATTGGTGTCCTTTATGTTATATTTTGTGATTGTGCGGACCATGACTTTTATTACACAGCTAGAGACGAACAGCATTTAAACACCCATTCATCAACCCTCACACTAGAGATGAATTAGTCACTGTTTTGGGTTTGGTCAATTTGAACCATTCATTGCTATTGAATGAAGCAGTTTATGTGAAAAATTAGGTACTCTGATTCTTAGGTTCTGGCATTTGAGAATTTGTGAAAAATAAGGCACTCTATCACGCATGCTTTTTTCACCCAAACTTAGTTAAAAAGATTTAGTGCAAACAAAAGGTAACACAACAGATTAATTCAGTAAGACAAAAAACTTAAAAGGACCAATCCGGGAAAATGGTCAAACTAAAAGGACCACAGACGTAATTTTTCCTATAAAATATTATGATATCTTTTATATTATTTTAGAGCATAAAAAATAACAAACAAATAAATAAATCTTTTACTAAATTATTAAACCAGACCTTTGATAAATCCTCTGGTCTTGCTTCATCATCAGATTCACTATCAGAAGAACTACTAGAGTCTGAATCTGCAATGTACACATTCAATATAAGCAACAATTAACATACAATTCGACATATTCAATCATAACAATTACTAAGTACATATTTCAATATCTAATTGCTCAAGCATGCAATTGCACTACTAAGTACTAACCTACAAAAATAATCAGCACAACAGCCACTCACTAAAAGAAGTAAAATAAAATTACTAGTTTTCAACCATGTCGTAGAAACACTGCACTTTGCATAGCAATATTGACAAATAATTAAACCCTCTTTACCCTTTATCCTCTGCCATATATCCATCCATTGGACAGTTTCATTCTAAGATGTAACATTATACATAGCTAATATCCATTGACATATAAATCAATTATGATGAGATACATATAAATTTCAAAACTTCAAAACTAGAAGTACAAATTTGCTTCAGAGTTCATACTCCAACCCAAAAGAGTCAATGTATCGACGCATTACAAGACAATTTCACATGTTCTCAAAAAGTAGGAAACCAATTCCAGTCATGCTATCCATCAATTGCTTTGCATATGCTGATATTAGCTCCTTGTCGGGAAACAAAACAGGCAGAACCAAAGTACTAGCAAGTTAAGAAGATGCCGTGTTCCTAATATGTTCAAATGGGGCAAGTTTGTGCAGATAATTGACTCTATATTTTTAAGGTGTCCCTAATATATGTGTGGCCTCTCTTCATTGCGCAAACATTGGTATTAATTTATAAGGAAAGTCTTCTTCCAAAGTCCTCGTTTTAGAACAACAGTGTTTTATTGGCCTCTCTTCATTGAGCAAGGATCTATCTAGCAAGTCATGTTGATAGATTGGCAAAGTGATTGGACATCCTTTAGTATTATTAGTATTTAGTAATTCGGTTTTTGTTTGGTGGCTAGCTTTCTTGATTAGTTGTTTATTAGGACTCCTTTTTCTCCCTTTCTGAATATCTTTTGTTTTAATATAAAAAATCTTTTATCAACAAAAATTTTAAAAATAGCAGCTCTTTTAAACTTCAACAATTGTTATATAAATAAAGTTGCATGATGCCAGTCATAGGAACAATATACACGACAACAACCACCACCTCTTCCCACTAGGCGAGATTGCCCACATAAACCAAATGACATTATTGACTCATGCTTAATGATAAACAAGTCAACGCAGCTCTTGCTCATTAGGCACTATACATAAGTAGGATTGTCGACATAGATCGAAGACATCATAATGTCCTACTAAATAGTGTTCAATAAGATATTTTTCACAAATCATTTAATAAATGTCAGAATTCCACATCCTATAATAATTATCACAAAACTACTTAGTAGTATTCAAAAAGTATCAAAAAGAAATTCAAACCTCACTTACCACTGCTCCCTGGACTTGAACATTTGCTCGTTTGGTAGGTTGAATCCTTTTCAATCACTACAGGAGGATGGCTTGAGACAGGGGAGTCTATTCCACAAATGTCCACCTCTTCATCAGCCGGATCATTATCTACAAGATAAACAAATTAAACAACAAGCAAAGCATACACATATATTCAAACACAGACACAAAACACGAATATAACCTTTAAATGCTTGCAATGATGAATTGCTTGGTCCAGAATCATTCAAAAGCTGCAACAGCAAACATAAATTACCAGAAATCGTATCATACATATTGTGACTGACATCTCATTATGAGGATAAGTACATTTCAGATAAAATGTGATACAAGCTTAATTCATGGAAGTGTTAGGTAGCAGAGAGAGACCTCTATTTCACATGCTTCAACTTTTGCTTCATTTTTTTGTTTCTCCATTAAAGAGTCATCCAAAAGCTTTCGTAATTTGAACATTGTATCATCACTGAGATCATCAATATCAATCTCAAGCTCATCTTCCTCACTTTCTTTACCATTTGAACTATGTTGTCTCAAGAAATCAAGGATGTTGGCAGGTATATCTCCTTCAAAAGACTCCAATTCGCTAGCAATATTTTGCTTCTCTTGAATTGACATAACCCGTTTAGCAGGTGTAATAACTTCAGGTTGAGCAGGTGCAATAACTTCAGGTTGAGCTGATACAATAACTTCGGGCTGAGGAGACGGGATAATTTCAGGTTGAGGAGACGGGATAATTTCAGGTTGAAGAGACGGGATGATTTCAGGTTGAGGAGGCGGTGAGGCAATTTTCCTCTTTTTAGATGGAGGCATTGGTCTGGCAGTTTTTACATCTTCACGGGTGTTTGTCTTCATGGGCAACGGTGGAGAATCTTCTCTAGGAAGTTTCTTTTCGATTGATTTCCATCTCGTTTCAAAAAATTTATTAAGGGTATCAGCCATGATATGGACATCATTGTTGGGTGGATTATAAGTCAATGCGTTTGAAAATGTAAGTCTCACATCACTAGCAAATTCCAATGGACTTGTGTATGATCGTGTACCGAGCTTGAGTTTTATTGTTCCCAAATCCATAGGATGCTTGATGACAGTGAAATAATCTGGAAGATTCAACTTAGCCACATCCACAGGGGTGTTAAAAACCCAACCATATTGGTGATCCATCAACTTTTTCAAGAGTAACTCGCAATGTTTCATCAACAAAGCATTTACAGTTCCTGGCAAACAACTCCGTGCCGAAGTCTCAAACTTTCCAGAAGAGCCCCGATTGAACCCACGAGCCTTATTACTCTTATCTAATGATTTCAATTTATTCCCTGGTACTGAACCTGATTTTGATAGTTTCCTCGAGGTCTCCATTATTGGTTTCGATGCATTCCCTGGTACTGAAGCAGATATCAATGGTTTTCTCGAGTTCTCTATTTGAAGCCCATTTTGGCCATTGTTAAAGCCGATATTACTCTCACTCGCAGACGGCAATGCAACACCATTTTTCTTTTGCATTTCAAATTTCTTTTGAAAAAACCGAACCCTTTCAAGCTCAGACTTAAACCGATTTGCCAGATCTTTCCTTTGAAGAGCTGACAATTTCGACAGAGGAACAACTTGCATTGGAACACCATACGCACCACGACGACCCGAATTCAAACTAACACATTTCCTTCCAGAAACCCGAGTATCATCCCCTGAAACAGTCATTTCAGTATCCATTCTCCCCGACGTACCAGACCCATCCGATAAACCACCAGTTTCAACAGCATTGCCACAATATCCCCCAGAAAGCCTACTCTTCGCCATTATCACCACACTCAAAAATCACAATCAAACAAAAGCTTCAACTTCAATTCCAACAAAATATCTCACGATCACTTAAATCCGGAATTCCTCTTCTCCCAGCAAACCTAATAACTACATACAATTTCAACATAATCCTTCTTCATTTCTCGTAATAAACCAAAATTACTACTCCGATTCTTTTATCATGAAATTAGCTTCCTAGATAGAGTAATAATGGAAATTTCTTTGTAAAACTAAAAAAAATAAAAATTGAAACCTAATAATCCTTTAAACCAAAATAACACTAACACTAAAAGTATTACTAGTATTGAAGAAATTCCAGTAGAAAATTACCAGTTCGGTTTCGCAAGTTGGATTGAATGAAGAAGGTAGAGAAACCCTAGAAGAGCGATGAAGTGGTTGTTGAAGGAAGAAGAAAAAACGACGGCGTTGGAGAGAAGAAGCGGGAGAGCGAGAATAGGCTTTCTTTTTTTTCTCGCCTCCCTTTACAAATTGTATTGCGCTCTATAGAATGAATTTATAGAATGAATTTACTTACCCTTTGTTTTTGTGTTTTCGTAGATCTAACGGTGGAGATTTCACTTCAGTGTATTAGCCGTACGATAAATAAATAAAACAAATTATTATTATCCGGCCCAAAACTAAATAAATAAAACAAATCTTTGACTTTTGTCAAAAAATTAAATAAAATCTTTGACTAGGGTTATCTTAAAAAAATAATAATAAATAATACATTAATATATTAATTTATAATTGTTAATTATTATATTAAATTATTAATTTATGATGTTTAGTCAAAATAATTAATTTATAATGTTTATAATTGTTAGTCAAATAATTAAAATAATTTTTATATTAAATTTCTCTATTCCTTTAAAATTGTTTTCTTTTTTTTTTTGACCAATCTATTCCTTAATTGTTGTTTTTATAGGAAAAAATATATTTATATTTAATAAGTTTTAAAATTATATTTGGTCAAAAGAAAAAAAATAGAATTATATGATAAATTTTGTCAAAAAAAATTATATGATTAAGAAATAGGTTTAATGCAATAATGAATTTTTAAGTATGTTTGACCAAAAAAAATTAAGTATGTTATAGAAAAATGATAATTGATTTCATCAAAATTTATTACTAATTTTTTTATATGTGCACAATCAACCTTTAAACAACAATTGAATATTATTTATTTTTTTGCCGTTCATAAAAAACTATTGAGTATTTTTATTTACACATTGTGGGACTCATAATAATATTATTTCTCTCCTTTAAAAGTTTATGGCAGCTCTCAATCTTCATTCACCTAACAGTAAAACACTTTTCTCTTTAGAAATTTACCAACCGTCAAGATTTGAACTCATGAGAAGAGTATAACAAAAACAACATTATTTTTAAACGTGTAGTGACCACTTTTGTGCTTGTAGATGAAATTAAAGGCTCAAAAGTGTTTTGTTTAATCTTGGAGGCCAAAATCGCCAAATTATACCCTATAAATACCAAATGTACACCTTGTTATTATGTGTTATGCATGGGGTGTGTGCTCTCATATGAGGTGCTATTTAAAACAACTTCGTGAACAACTTATTTTTTGGAATAAACTTCATCTACAACCTTAGTGAAACTTACAATTAGAATATAGACAACAAGTATTAAAATGACTCAGGGTGAAAATGAAACTACATAGAGTTGCAACATGCAAATGAAGATTATTTCAAAGATAATTGTTTTTAAGTAAACATATAATGTACATTACGATGTCTCGTGTCCTGATAATGAAACTGATATAAAACTTAAACTAAAATTCTATCATCTACATAAATAGCCAAACACAAATACAACTCTCAGTAATCAGAAAGATGTAGTTCTTTCAATGTTCAAAGTTTCAAGGCCAACACTGCTTATCTTTTGTGCAACTTAACCATGACAAAGGGACGCGAAAATGAAAACACTGACTCTGATTATAGAAACGAGATGGATGCATACTTCTACTTTAATTGTGAATGGCCAAGAACCGCTCCCCCAATGACATGACAGCCCAGGCTTGAGTTAATATTGTCCTTCGAGAAGCTGAATGTTTTCCTTCGTCCTATTTACGTTGTATTAATGCATCACAGGAACTAAAATACATGTGGATATTTTATTGGGGTAGAGATAACTATATATACTTTACTCCTTAACTGTGATACAAAATGTGCATAGCTTAATCAATCTCTCCCTCTTCTACATCTTTTACAGGATTTGGAACTGAGGGTGGCTCTGCTTCCTCCTCTTCATCATCAACTTTCATATATAACCCTAGTTGTTCCAAGGGATTACTACTACCAAACTTGAAACTACCCAAGCCATCCTCAGCGTGATCAGGACTTGTCTCGTCTACAGAAATTGGTAATGTCTCAGCAGGTACAGCTCTAAGCCTTTCCAAATCTTCGAGAAAACGAGAATTCTCATTGATTTCAACAGTCTTTTCCATCTGCACAGATTCCAGTACACACTCCGATAACATCCAGAACAAACAAGCAAACACATATTTCAGAAAGATAGACACACCTCTTTTACCTGTGTCAAAGCATGCCGTGCAGCTTCTCTTTCAAGCTCTATCTTTCGTCTGACTTCGGCTGCAGCTTCCTCTTCTGCCTGCTTTCGAGCATCTTCAGCAGCCTTCGCTTCTGCTTGTAACCTTGCCTTTTCTGTTGACAAAGAGTTGGATCAACGGGATAGATAATTAGCACTTAATTAAGTTGAACAGTTAGAATAGAAACATCACTCTTTATCACACAACTACAAAAGTGGACCCACCTTTCCTTTGCTCCATCTCCAGTTTCTCCCTTTCCAGGCGCAATGTCTCAGGATCTCCCTTTTCTCCCTGACATCAGCCAAATTTTATTGAAACAAATCACATTCAAATTCAACAACAATCAGAAGTATAATATAAGCAGATTAAGTCCCATGTATCTCAAACATGAGATGTGAATTACTTGTATGAGCGTCTTTTCTCGAGCTTTCAGGATAGTATCAAGAAATCGATTCTTCAATATTGCGACTCGATAAAGTTTATCTGGGGAGACCTGTCTCTCAGTTGGACCACTGTCCCCTGCAACATTTATACGATAATTTGTCGGTAGTCATCTAACATTACAATAAAACAATATCTCAAGTGGTCCAGACACACATACCATCTTGCTGGCAATCAGAGTCGAAAGAACTTCGTTTATCTTGAGAATCTTCAACTTGATCTAAGCCACTGACACATTCTGTAAGAAATAGTGTAAGAACCTATGGTAGTATAACAATGCCCAAGGATTTTAACCATGATATGAAGGCAAAGCTAAACGAATTCAAGGCTGACAAGCAATAACCAAAAATATGCAAATGAGTAATGTAATAACCCCAAATCCAAAATTTGAAATGTCTAAATGGAAACACAAATGGTTTTTTTACATTAAACTAAATCATTGTTATATGAAAATGAAGTTCATAGGTACTATTAGTCTATTCTTTTCATTTGTTATTTTGGTGTTCTTTGAAAATACTTTCTAGGAATATTGCTCAATTCACTGAAGTTAGACAATTCAAATGGAGAAGGAAAGAAAAATCATGGAAAAATTTAAACTTTGGGAGTTTGATCATATGGCAATTTTACAGCTATTTACACCTCTCAAGGCCCAGTTCAATTATTATTATTTTGTTTCTTTTAAAAAAGTGAGCCTGTTTTTTATACTTTGAGTGTGTGCAGGTCTATTTTGTGCAACAGCCAAAGCCCATATATTATTTAGTTCAAGTGTGAGTGTGCGTTAATTGAAAATGTCATGACACTTGGCTAACATACCCACACCCTTATATATATAGACATTTTCTTTCTCGTATGATTTCTAACATGGACACGTGTTAGTTTCAACACATTAAAATCTAAAAAGGAAAAACAAAGATCCATTACTCACGATTTCTCTCAAGATTATCAGCAGCCCTGATCTTCTCGTCTAATTGAGCATCAGAACCCGTAATTTCTGGTACCTGAATAAGAATCCAAATGAATAATTATATGATGTAGCAAAGAACCGTATAGCAAGAACCAAAAAAGCATCAACAAATAAGCATTCATATTCTTATAATGCAAAATTATGATATAGGAAAAAATAATAGCATTCACTGGGGAAAAAATCGTGCCTTTGCTTCTTTTGCTGGACTTGCTTTAACATCATCAGATTCACTATCGGAAGAACTACTAGAGTCTAAATCTGCAATGCACATGTTGGATGGTCACTAATTAACATTAAAAGTTATCTGGTTATACATCAAAAGTGAAAATACATGCAAATAACGCCAAGAAGATACTTTGGACCTCAACGTCATCTAAAAAAGAAACTATGGATATAATATGTGTACTGCCGCAGCGTACATCTAAAAAAGGAATTAAGTATTGTTATAAGAATTAAGCATTAGCTTATTAGTGTATTTTAAATAATAGCTTACCTTTGGTCATTTTATCCTTTTATCTTCGATGATTGTATTTAACAAAGGCATTGTACCTCATTTGGGAATCAATCAAACATTTCAACTATGCCATGAACAAATGGATAGAAGGGTAAAATGACTTAAGGTAAACTATTATTTAAAATAAACTAATAAGTTGATACTTTATTCCTATAACAAATCTGAAGGCCCAGTTCAATTATTATTATTTTTGCTTCTTTTAGACTAGTGAGCCTGTTTTTTATACTGTGAGTGTGTGCAGGTCCATTTTGTGCAACAGTCAAAGCCCATATATTATTTAGTTCAAGTGTGAGTGTGCGTTAATTGAAAATGTCATGACACTTGGATAACATGCCCACACCCTTATATATAGACATTTTCTTTCTCGTATGATTTCTAACATGGATACGTTAGTTTCAACACATTAAAACCTAAAAAGGAAAAACAAAGATCCATTACTCACGATTTCTCTCAAGATTATCAGCAGCCCTGATCTTCTCGTCTAATTGAGCATCAGAACCCGTAATTTCTGGTACCTGAATAAGAATCCAAATGAATACTTATATGATTTAACAAAGAACCGTATAGCAGGAACCAAAATAGCATCAACAAATAAGCATTCATATTCTTTTTTTTTTGAAGAAGCTAAATTAGCCCACCCAAATTGGAAGCATTCTTATTCTTATAATGCAAAATTATGATATAAGAAAAAATAATAGCATTCACTGGGGAAAAAAATCGTGCCTTTGCTTCTTTTGCTGGACTTGCTTTAACATCATCAGATTCACTATCGGAAGAACTACTAGAGTCTGAATCTGCAATGCACATGTTGGATGGTCACTAATTAACATTAAAAGTTATCTGGTTATACATCAAAAGTGAAAATACATGCAAATAACGCCTAGAAGATACTTTGGACCTCAACGTACATCTAAAAAAGAAACTATGGATATAATAAGTGTAATGCCGCAACTTACATCTAAAAAAGGAAAACAAAATGCAATGACCAATTAATAGTAAGTAAATGAAAATTTTTGCCTTATTTGGCAACCAACCAGTTGCTGTCTAAACAACGACAACAGGCAATTCACTTGTCTCCACACATGCTACTTTAAGCTTCAGAAAATATTTTCTAAAGATACCATGACATAAGAAAAGAGATAATTGAATGTGAAAGTGAAGCCAATATTGACCCTCTTGCTTAGACTGTACGATTCAGCCCACAGTCAAAAATAGAAAGAGAGATTATTTAAAGAGGGCAAGTAGAACTCCAAGCATACATGATATTCAACATAAACTTGTAACATAATAACTAAATTAAACTTTCACATCGAAGTTTACAAAAGTAAAAGGAAAATTACAAAAGGTTAATTCTTGGTACAAAAATATTTCCAGTTTCAGAATAAGTGGCAACTACACAAGTGGTTGATGTACTAACTAACTAAGTTTTGCTCATTAAACACACTCCATTAATCTTTCAGTGGTTATTGAGCATAAATTGGAAATTTTTACTAAGAAAGTGAGAATTCAAAAAAAATCTAAAGAAAACAATAGTAATTACTAAACAGGCATAGCTTATTCAATTTAAAATGTCCTTCAACAAATTCTTTTCACACTGAACAACAACTCGATTAGGTAAAGGTACAAAACTATATAAACGCTTCAATTAGCGGACATGCAAATTGCAACTTTGATTATGCGAAGAAAATCCCTCAATTGCTTTTAATATTAGCAATCAGAGTTTTTTAATTAAGCAGTTATTGGGTGAAATGGAATTGCATTCTGGTAAAATAAACAGATACCAAATTTCCATTTTTAGGAATGTTGGGGCAAGCTTCTGAATTGTGAAATTTATCGAATCTAACCATCTAGGAAGTCCCTTAGATGTGTGTCTCATATATAATTTAAATTCACATGCAAATACACAACTGTTTTTTTAATTGTCAGGTCTCATAGTAGGTGTACGAGTATTTAGTGTATGTAACCAAAACATGTATCAGTTTCTAATTAAGAATACAAGTTTTGGAAGCATATATTCGCAAAGGGGATGCTTTTATTTTTTAAAAAGGTCTCTATCCATACCATAGTCATGGTTAATAACAGGATTGTTTACATGGCTTCCCAATGGTGTGCTGGGATTCTCCTGACCAATCAACTTCAAAGATTTTCAATGAAATTGGAGAGTCATTAAGCATTAGTATTTTTGCTTAGGGGCTTTGTTTCCATCTACTGGCTAGTTTCCTATTTATTAATATCTTTGGAGGATTCAATATCCTCTCTTTTTTCTTTGTGTCACTTTGGAAATTCAACACAAATTGCACAAATTCATGTCACACTATCAAATAGAAGAACATATAAACACAAAGCAATACTATGGGGTTGCTAATTCAGCTTACAAAAAGAATGAAACTCATTAACATTAATGTGTGCTTTGTAGTCCTCCCCTATAAGAACAGCAGCCTACTTTACCCAACTCCAATCCCAAAGCACCAAGGAAGCTCTAATTATCTGATACAGTGCTACAGTAGCCGGTAAGCAAAAAAGATACTTCGGTTGCCCCGTAAAGTGTTCTTTTGAAAATGAAAATAATTATACCCATATTTCGAATATTTTGGTTTTCTGAAATACTCATCTTACAAAAAGATCAGAGAGAAAATACTGTTAAAAATAGAAGAGTTTAAAACCAGCAGGATGAATTTAAAGCCAGATTCGGGGGTGATAGGAAAATGTAATACTCCTCCCTCTGCTTGTCTCACATAACTCATCTAGGCTAAGCTGTGCTCATCTGGCATAATTTGCCAGAGTCTAGCTTAGTGCAGTTACAGCTGTCATAAGTGTAGTTACAGCTGCCTGCCATAACCGCTTCCCACTTTTAAGGGTTCTATAAATAATTGTATCACTGTATAATTCACTCAGAATGGTAATGCAAAATATTTTTCAGATTGAAATTTCTCTCTACTTTTCTACGGGTTTCTATAACTCTATTATGGGGGGAAATAAAATAAGATAAATCACTAAATCATGTCCAAAATATATCCTATAATGAAATCTTCAAAGACATTGAGAACCACGGTCCACAGTAACAGAATACAAGAAGTACCATTGGAATGGCCTGGACTCTGACATTTGTTCTCTCTGCAGGTTGTATCCTTTTCAACTTCAGCATCAGGATGGTTTGAAACAGGGGGCTCACTTCCACCAACATCCTTTTCAACTTTCACGTCAGGATCGCTTGAAACAGGGGGCTCATTTACACTAGTATCGTTTTCAACCTTTGCATTGGGAGAGCTTAAAACATGGGATTCATTTCCACCAACGTCCTTTTCAACCTTCGCATCAGGATAGCTTGAAACAGGGGGCTCATTTCCACCAATGTCCACATCTTCATCAGCCAGATCATTACCTATTATAAGTAGAACAGTTTTTGAAAAGTAAAACAATAGACTATGCATCACACATGCACAGAGACAAACTCACAATTGTACCTTTAAATGGTTGCAATGAGGAATTGCTAGGTCCAGAATCATTCAACACCTGCAACAGAAAATATAGATTATAGGAAGTTAAAAAATATATATTGTAAGACAGAATTTCATTATGGCAAAGGAGGATTAGTTGGACAATAACATGAAATGTGATAATAACTTTAGATTTTTTGAAAGGCTTAGGTAGCAGGGATGCACCTCTATTTCACACATTTCAACATTTTCTTTGTTCTTTTCCTTATCTTGCAAAAAGTCATCCAAAAGCTTTCGTAATGTTAAAAGTGTATCATCACTGAGAACATCAATATCAATCTCAATCTCATCCTCTCCACATTCTCTTCCATTTGAACTATGTGCTTTCAAGAAATCAATAATATGGACAGGTATTTCCCCGAGCAAAGACTCCAACTGTCGACCGAGATTGTGCCTCTCTTCATCCGACATAACCGGCTTAGCAGGTGTGATAACTTCAGGTTGAGGGGGCAATGAGACAATTTTCCTCTTTTTGGAAGGAGGCGTGGGTCTAGTAGTTTTCACATTTTGACGAGGGCCTGGCTTCGTAGGCAATGGCAGAGCATCACTTCTGGCCAGTTTCTTCTCTATTGTTTTCCATCTCCCTTCAAAATATTTACGGAGGGTATCAGCCATGATATAGACATCATTCCCTGGTGGATTATAGGTCATTGCATTTGAAAATGTAAGTCTCACATCGGCGGCAAATTCCAATGGATCTGAGTACGCTCCTGTATCGATCTTGGTTTTAATTGTTCCCAAATCCATAGGATGTTTAATGATGGTGAAATAATCAGGAAGGTTCAACTTCACCACATCCACAGGGGTGTTGAAAACCCAACCATACTGGTGACTCATCAATCGTGTCAACAATGACTCACAATCTTTGAACAAAGAACTTGTGGTGTTTGGCGAACAAGCCTGTACTGGAGCCTCAAACTTTCCAGAAGTGCCTCGATTCCATCCACGGGGCTTATTATTCTTCCCCATAAGTTTCGATTTATTCCCTGGTAAAGAACTAGACACCGATTTTTTCCTCGAGTTTTCCACTCTTTGACCATTATTCCCATTATTATTATTATTACAACTAAGAATATCACTAGAGGATGACAATGTAACACCATTCAATCTCTGTATTTCAATTCTCTTCTGAAGTTGCCGAACATGTTCAAGCTCAGATCTCAACCTTTGCACCAAATCTTTTCTTTCAATTGTTGACAATTTTGACAAAGGAACAACTAATATCGAAGCACCAAACGCACCGCGACGACCTGAATTCAAACTAATAGATTTCCTTGCCGGTGCACTAGAATCCTCCGAAACCGTAATTTCAGTATCTATTTGTCCTGATGTTCCTGACCCCTCAGATTCACCAACTGTATCAAGATGATTACCAAAATGACCTCCACCAACCCTACTCTTCGCCATGCTAAACTAATCGGTTCAGTTCAATTCAATTAACTCAATTTCCACATCCAGTACTAATAATCATGGAACAAAATCGCCCAAATCAGCTTGTTCAATGTGTATAACTGCCCATAAGAAAACAAAATTTAATATCTAAATACTCTTAATTAATCACTAGGGATTTTTTCCATAAAACTACAAAATTAGCCTCAAATAATAAATCAATCATGATAATAAGTTGTGTAATTACCCAAATTGTAGCACAGATGTTGAAAACAGCAGCAACGAAACTCGAAGTAGTTCCTTGAAATCCTCGGAATTGGTTATGGAAGTAGGAATTGAGATGCGGAGATTCGATAATGGAAAGGGATCAGAGAGGTGAAGTGAAACCCTAACTGAATTTGCTTAGTAAAACGATAAAAGCTTAATATTAAGCGCGTTTTCCGAAAAGCGCGACCTGAGAAGAAAGAAGAAGAAGTTGGACTCTAATTTACTTTTTTTTTTTTTAAGAAGATTATGACGCCGACTTTCCTATGCAATTTGTATTACTCCGAAAAAACTGTCAGCCGTTCGATGTATAAGATTGACGGATACGATGCGATTTGCTGTATTGTTTTTCTTTTTCCTTTTTTGATAAATGCGACCTTGGTGTTAAATAAACTCTAGATTCTAGAGAGATGTAAGTTAATACTTACCGTACTTATGAATAATTTTGTCTTTATTACTTCATTTTATCGTACGATCCTTATTACTTCTTCATGGTACTTTAGTTTTGTCATAAATTTAAAAAGTAAAAATTCTTTTATAATTTTTTTTTTATAAGCAAAATTCTTTTATAATTAAAATCAAAAGGAGTAATAAGTAAAAAAATCTTCTCTTTATGTGAAAAAAATGATAAAAAATAGTAACATGATTTTTTTGTCAAAATATATTTGTATTAAATAAAGTCTATAATGCACAAATGAAATAAATATTTATCAAATATTAAATAGAGCTGTAAAAAATAAATCGAATGATTAATCCACAATTTTTTACGAATTAAGCCTTAAAAAGCTAGCTCAAATACAATAGAATTTTTTTTCCCTAGCCCGTTTAATAATTAGATTGGACACACTTATTAGGCTTTGGGATGATCCAATATCATCGTTTTTATGTGATTTTTACAAAAATAATATTGATAAAAAGTTATCATCTAATTGAAAATTTATTAATAAAAATATTTTATGTTTGTAAATTAATAAAAGTATATTTAAATATCTAAATTTAATAAAAAAAGATATATTTAACTAAATTATTTAAGTATGTTCAGGTTTTAAATTATTAGTTTGATTTGATTTCTTTTTACAAAAATCAAACTAGAGTTTAATTTATGTTTTATGTTAATGTAGAATTATTTACACTTGCATCAAATTATATCTCAGAAAATTGATACTTGTGAGAAACTAATATAACAAAAATAACATGTAATTATAGAAATAGAAATTATACTTGATGCAAAAATAGCAAGTAGAGGTATCAAAGTGTGCGATTTATACATGGTATATGATTTTAGTATTATTGGTCTTGTATCTGGTGCTAATTGTGCCTTTTGTGATGTTGTTGATATATGGGTTTCTGGATTGTTATTTGTTCGTGACATTAATTTGATGGGACTAGTCAAACAATACTTACTAGGTTGATGGAACTGAATTAGAAATGTCGAAAACTAACAATGAATAGAAGATTGTTTTAGAGAAGTCGATAAGTTTTGTAGGTTTCGAGGTGCATGGCATAATAGAAGTATACGTTTGGAAGCTAATTCAAGGGAGTTGGATAAGACATTTTGGGAGTTGGATATGATATGGTGCAACTTGTAGGGCTATCGTAAAATTCAAGGATAGTTGGAGGCAAATGTTTCTTCAAAATGAAGAACATGATCACTCGGGAAATTAAAAATATTATGGTGTAACTTGCTAAACTACCTAAACTTTCTATGGTAGATGGAAGCAAGATCTTTGAGAAGGACGAAATACATTTTGAGGATTGAACATGCGAAGGTGAATCTTGTGGGACTACAAAGTGTAGTTGGGCACAAGAACAAAACTCAAATTGTGAGTCTAGCAAGAGTTGTTAGAATAAATTGGAGTCTGGTGTCAAAATCAAGGTTCAAGCGGGGCTTGGACTTGATCATTTGTCTAATAAAAGTTCAAGATTGGAAAGAGCAGCTTGATTATTTATGAATAAATAAGCATCACCACTGATTTAAAGTCAAATTGGAGATTTGTGAAGAGATGCTTTTAAACTATACATATTTTAAAATAATGCGAGATTATGTTTGTTATTAAACTGGATATGTTTTATAAAGTAAGATTTATTTTATTTTAAACATATTTGTTAGAAAAGGATTTGTCGTTGTAACTTCATTATGCAACGCAGTTACATCATTGAACTGCCCGATTTGAATGAACCGTTGAGCTTTTTTTACTATGTAAATGATCTGAATTGTTTTTTTTTTTTTACAGAAACACCTCAGATCGATTACTGCATGAAACAACATGATAATTGAATTGTATGTAATCTTGATCCGTGTTTCGGAGACACACTAATTAACATGCCTTAAAAAATTAATAAAATGAAAGACGGTGCACGTGGTTTAAAAGAGAAATAGAAAACCAAAACCATTGGCGCGCAACCATTGTTTAGTTTCCCCTCTCTCTCTCTCTCTCTCTCACAAAACCAATAAACCTTTTTTCTTTCTCCTTCTCAATTCTCATCCTCCTCCCACAGTTTTCCCTTCAAAACAACAACAATAAATCAAAATGCCAAACACATTTCACATCATACCAAACCCTTTCAATGGCCACCACCGCCATCCACCACCAAAAACACACATCCTTCTCCACCAAAACCATCATCATTTTCCTCTTCATTTCAACGTTAATCGGCATCGCTTTCATCGCCGATAACATCTTCCATTCTTCATTCTCCTCATCTCCCATATCAATCACTACTAATCTCGTCATCGATAACCCTAATTCCACCATTCATAAACAAAATGTTGAAAATAGTAACGTCAAGAAGAAGGTTTCTGAGAGGTTTCTTTCAGCCACGTTTGCAGATTTACCTGCTCCTCAATTGAATTGGGAGCAAATGCCATCTGCTCCTGTTCCTCGTTTAGATGGTTATTCTATTCAGATTGATAATTTGTTTTATGTCTTTTGTGGATACGCCAATCTTGATCATGTTAGTAATTTCTATATATACTATACTTTAGGAATCCAATTTTCAATTAACGTTTTTTTTTTGTGCTATATATGTGCTCATTTTATATTTTTCATATTTAAATAAGGGGTGAATTGGGTAGCTCAACTGGTTTGAGCTAAGGGTGAAAAGAGTTAAGGAGTAAAGGTCGAGCCTTAAAGTCCTACGAGATGAAAAAACTAAAACTAACAACTGATTACCGACTTTGGCCATTTAAAAGAAAAAATTTGAGTTAAATATGTTTTCACTCCTATAAAATTACCAGCTTTCAAGTTTAGTCTAAAAAAATTATTTATTTTTAGTCTTATTTGCATTTTATAGGGATTAGGGACTATTTTGAGGAATAAAAGTATCCAAATTTATATAGGCTTATGTACTAACATAAAACTTGTCAGAGTGTTTAGGAGAGCTTATATTCATAATTTGTTTTAGTTAATTTAAGCTCTCTAGGATATCATATGAAAACAACTTATAGCATATATGCAAATCATTTGACCATATTTTCTTTTTGGACAATGGGAATAGCTTATAAATAAGCACTCATGTCATAGCTTATAAATAGCTTCAATTTTTGACGATTTAATAGAACTATTATTTGTGGACAACCTTGATGATTTTTTTATTGGTTTCTTACATTGCAGGTGCACTCTCATGTTGATGTGTATGATTTCAAGAGCAATAAGTGGGTAGAGAAATTTGATACACCAAAAGAAATGGCAAATTCACATTTGGGAATTGCTACTGATGGGAGGTACATATATATAATCTCCGGACAGAAAGGTACACAATGCAGAGGACCTACTGCTAGTGCGTTTGTGTTAGACACCAAAACAAAGAAATGGAGCAATTTTCCTCCATTGCCATTCCCCAGGTAGGTGTGTTTGTTTATTTTGCATATTGTTAATATTTTAGATTAGATTATCATAAACAACAGAATGGGACCAAGGATTTGTGATTATTGTGTCATGTGACTGGAGCATCATATTGAAAATGTGTTTGGTATCCGAAGAGTATCGGTGTCTAACATTGACATGATACAGACATATGTGATTACATTTAATTATTTTATTTTCTCAAGTTATTATCCGTGTTGATGTGTAGGTGCCAGTTTCATGTCTAGTATTTGTGTTTGTGTCAGTGTTTCATGTCTCTGTCATTCCACTAAATCATTAATCATTTAAGTTCAAACTAAAGTGCATCACTTTTTCAACATTTTGGGACAATTGTGATCACATCCCATGAGATATGCATAAATGAACATAAATGGAAGGAGTGTGTGGCATCTAAACAGTTTTAACTAGTGTTGCATGTAATTTCTTCAACAAACAAGGGTGCTGAGTATTCATTTAAAAAATCAAAATGGTCAGTGCTATTTAAGCATATCTAAGAGGAGATTATTATATTTTCTCCAACATTTTAGTTCTGTTAGTTATTTCACTATAAATTGGGTGTTACTACTTCCTCCTATTCTTTTCTAAACCATAGGTAATTATTTTAATTAGTAATTATTTTAATTTTAGTGCTATTTCTTTGATCTATCATATATCCATAAGTAATATTTTTTTATTAGTTAATTAGGTGAAGTGAAGACAGTGGTGTTATTGGTAAAAAGATATTAAAAAGGGAATGGAGGAAGTAAAATTGAAATTCCAGTTAAAATGCTCCATTCACTACAATATGACTGATCCTGTTTTATTTACCAGTAGAGTAGCTGAACTTGGACAAGTTGGCATGTTTAATTTCCAAATGAACAATTTTTAACATTGGAATTTTCAGGTATGCTCCTGCAACTCAGTTGTGGAGGGGAAGGCTCCATGTCATGGGTGGTAGCAAGGAGAATCGCCATACACCTGGGTTAGATCATTGGAGTCTCGCAGTGAAGGATGGGAAAGCTTTGGAGAAACAATGGCGAACCGAAATTCCTATTCCACGTGGTGGACCGCATCGGTGAGCATATTACCCAGATTCTTGCAGTTAAACCTTTTGTATCTGGTCAACGGGTAACCTTAATGTTCTCATTTAATTATTTACTTAATCTACAACAAGACATTATAGTGTTGTTTGCTTAATGTAGTTGACTCTATATAATGGGAAAACTGGTTAAGATTTTCATTCGATGTTTTGGCTATATACTTATACCATGGTATCTGTTGCTAAGGATATTAATAAAACAAGAAGAGTAGTGCTAGCAACTGTCAGGGGTGGGGATAGCAGAAACGGAATATACTCTACTTAGAGGCGCAAAAAACTCCTAAGAAAATATTAGAAGAATGAAAGTGACCAATTTCTTCATTCATTACCTCGCACACACGGTACCATTCCTATATAAGGTACAAAGTGAATGCACCAATAGTAATCTAGGCCCAATTACATAGAACCAAATCCTACATTCCTACTACATTATAACTAAATCACTCAACATATACTCAACAAATAATAGAAAGCACGACTCATTATACTCTTCATACATGTGACATTAATCTGCATATTTTATTTGGTAGCATGAGTATATCATCCAAGGATTCTTGGATAGGGTTCTAGGATCATAACATCAACACTCACTCTTTTATTGAGTGGAATTCATGTGGGGCTCATTTTTCAAAATGGTGGACCCACATGAATTCCACTCAATAAGAGAGTGAGCGTTGCTAGCACTCCTCAAACAGTAAACCAGTGTTAGTACAAACCTAAGAAGCTTTTGAAGGATTACGTGAAAAATGGTGCAAAAGTCTTTCTCTTTGAAAGAAAATTGGTTGGCTTCATCTAACCATATCTTATTTGGTGTAGGGCTTGCATTGTGGCCAACGATCGTCTTTATGTTATTGGTGGACAAGAGGGTGATTTCATGCCCAAACCGGGTTCACCTATATTCAAGTGTTCACGCAGACTTGAGGTTTCAACTTTTTTTTGTTATCAACTGCATAAATTAGTAATCTGTTGCATATTATATTATAATTAAGATAGTTAAATTCAAGATATGGCATGGAAAATTGAATTTGATAGTATGTTTAACTTGTGTATATAATTTTCCGCATAATTACACCTCCTTTGTTATATACCTAATATATTGAGAGTTAGAGACACTCACATTAACTATATAGACCAGAAGTTCAGATTGAAGACGTGTTCAATGTTTCTCAAATAGTTAGAGATATGACACTGACACATATAGTTACATTCAATAATTCCAGTTTCTCAAATAATTACCGGTGTCAACGTGTGTATCAACGCTCATTCATAGGCTCACATACATTGGATTTTTAATATTACATTTTCTTGTGAAGCTTTGTTTGTGGTGTCTTGTGGCCTTAACTTTCTTACATTACAGGTAGTGTATGGAGATGTTTATATGCTGGATGAAGAAATGAAATGGAAAGTTTTGCCACCTATGCCAAAACCAAATTCCCATATAGAGTGTGCATGGGTAATTGTCAACAATTCAATTATTATAACTGGAGGTACAACTGAAAAGCACCCACTGACGAAAAGGATGATGCTGGTTGGAGAGGTCTTCCAATTTAATTTAGACTCTATGGTACTCTTTTGCTCTTTACAAATTGGTTATGAATTTCTTTTTAAACATTAATACCTCTACTTGCTTATTAATAACTATTCTAATTTTTAACTCTTTATAATAAAAATTGATCATTTATTGAATGCAACAACAAATCTATTCTTTAATTGATGAGTTAAATATGTTTTTGGTCCATACAAAACACCTCTTATTTATGTTTAGTCCCTACTAAATTTTTCTTGGAAATTTGGTCTTCACATATTCCATGCATTCAATTTTATAAATGTGAAATAAGTTAGACCACAAATTTAGCGGGGTCTGAACTTAACAGAAGGGTTTTTGTAGAGACAAACACTTGTAGAGTTCAGAATGAACTTCATAAAACCATTTTCTGATAATTAGGCTATTCTATACTAGCTGATAATTAGGCCATTTGCTCTTGTAGTTTATTATGACATTCTTTTGTTTCATACTAGCTGATAAATTAAAATAAACCATCGATTTGGTCCTTAAACTACCAGTTTCTCTTCAATTTGATCTCTGAACTAGTATTATGTCTTTTTATAGTTTAGGGACCAAATTGATGGTTTATCTATAAATTGTACTTGTTGTGGGTTTTTGTTCATGGCTGGTAATTTGTTATTGATTGCAGAAATGGTCAGTGATTGGAAAGCTTCCTTATAGAATTAAAACAACATTAGCTGGATATTGGGATGGATGGCTATACTTTACATCAGGGCAGAGGGATAGAGGACCGGATAATCCACAACCGAGAAAGGTCGTTGGGGAAACATGGAGAACCAAATTAAGTTTGCCATAAACAGTTCGAGATCAGCAAGGTGCGTTATATCAGATTTTCTCCAAAAAAATTTTGGGTAGCAATTCAAATTATTTGTTTTCCTTTTCTATTGTTCAGTACCCTGGTTGGGCAACTGTGTACGGAGTATAGATATAATTTAATATACATTCGAATTTGGAAAGAATATTACTATGATGAGTACATTAATATGTATATATCTTATTAACAAATATACTCATTCATTAAACATTATGTTAACCTTTGATTCCAATATAAATGTACTTTCATTGCTCCATGAACAATTTTTCGGAAAGGTCAAATATTAAATAGAAACCATTTTTTCGGGACTATAGAGGTAATTTTGTTGGTGGTTTTGACCAGATTTTGGGAACTTATACTGCTCTTCATGCTGAACTTACTGTAGCTATGCTTTTTGTTGAAATTGGTTATGATAGAGGTTGGTTTAACTTATGGTTTGAGTGTGATTTCGTGATCACCGTTAGGGGCCTTTGATAACTTTTTATTGGTGCCTTGGTAACTTCAGAGCAGATGAATAATTATGACTGTTATTAAGAGTTTTTGTTTTAGAGTTTCACACATTTTTAGAGAGGGAAACAACTGCCCTGCATTCATGCGTTTCAATGTATTGACATCAATCAACTTGTCATAGCTTCTAAGGAAAACGAGTATCCAAAATCATTAAATATTAACAAACAAGTATGAAGCATGAATAGTTCATGATTAAGCATGAGCAACTACTAGCACCGGGTTTTGCTGGCCATTATTGACATCCTCTTCTGCATTTCTTGTTTCTATGCAACTGCTCACTCTTCTCATGATCCGAGAGAAGTATTTGGTTGTCCAGTTCCATATTCTCCACAATTGAACTAATGTCAATACTATGAGGTATATCAAGGTCTCTAAGTTCTTCTTCACCAACAAACAAATTGTGTGATATGACAAAGCAATAATAGCAAAAGAAGAACAGACGGAAAACAAACCAAGGAAAGGTGGAATGCCAATTGATGAATTATCTTTCCCCTTTTTCTTTGAAGAACAATTGGCTATGCCTTCATTCTTTATTTTATTCAACATATCGTTTTCCAGCTCTTTTATTTGTCCACTCTCTATCATATTCAGCAATGCCTCTGATATATCAGTAGCCAAACTAGAACCTTTTGGATATACCTAAACACCAAAATGTAACACAATAGTGAATCATAGTGAATCAGTTTTACAATATCAGTATGAAACATGTATGTGAAAAATCAGAGACAAGGAGAGGAGAGGAGAGAAACCAACAAAGCCAAAGCCACCAAGTCGGAAAATGTTCCCTGCGTTGACCAGTCCCTTACACGAGTACTTTGCTAGAAAGACTCTAGCATGCGGTCCGACAAAGAAGGCGGCTTCTATATCCTTGTTCTCAAAGGCAGCAGGGTAGTCACTGATGGAATTTATTTTCCTAATGTTCTCAGGCTTGAACTTTAGTACTGCTGTCAAATAATTCACAATGAATGAATTTCCATTACATCCAACTGGTGAGTTTCTTTCTTTAAGGGTTTGTATATCTAACACAGATGGCTTTACTTGTGATATAGTTATGGATGTCAAACTTGCTGTGAAACTATTTGTCACAATGAAAATAGCAAATAACCACGGTCCCAACACTATTCGAGCTAACGGTCTTCTTATTGGTTCTCCTGCGCACATATTCATAATGTATCCAGAATTAGGATTATGCATTGCATGCATGCTTTTCAAAGTATAGAAAAATAAACATGCTGAAATTTCATGTTAGAGGACTTACTGTGTGCATAAAATAGTACAGTGACTAAAAACCATAGCATGGAACCAATTCCGCTTAGTTCTGGATTATCTTCCCCTTCAATCAACCAAATAACAAAGCCTACAAAAATATGAATAGCTGCTATCAAAAGCCACATCTCTTTAGTAAAGGCATCCAAAAACTTCCATGTTTTTGATTTTTCTGGTTGTTCAGTAACCACCATGTGGAGGTCAGATTCAATATAAGGTTGTGAGAAATCAACTAAACTATATCTATATGCCATTATCCCTGTATCACCAACCGCACCATCCAATGCCTACATCAGAAACAAAACTACTTAGCATCTATATTAAGCATAAGCACCTATGAAGCACACACTCACACACGAAAATTGACACGTTGACACCGATAGTAATTAAAGAAAATGACATAACTTAATGTAACTATATGTGTTGGAACGACATATGTCTGACACTGAGATGCATAATTTGAGGAGTGTCCGTGCTTCATAGATAAGCACAAAAGGAAGACAACTTAACTTGTAAATAAATTGTTACCATACTTTATTGTGGACCTGATGAACCATTTCATCGTATGAGCCATTGAACGGAACAAAATTGTAATGTAAATCATAAGGCAAGAGTTTGACAGCTTCTTTAAAGACAGTAATAGAGAAACCAGTGATTGAAGATCCGTTCATACTCTTGTCTTGTGTTACATTCACAAACTGAGTAAAGGCGCCATTGGAAGGTACTCCTATTTTCAATGATCTTTCCTCATTACTGTGAGTCCATCCCTTAGGAACCGATTGCATGTCTCCAGGCCAATATACTGTGCCGAAAACTCCATTAGAATCATGATCGTTGTTTGTGTTTTTCTTCTCCATTAATTGATGGCTAAATAAGTTCTTGGAAAAACCAAGTGTTGGAGTCCAAAATGCCATTTCTCTATAACTTTTCCCTATCACATTTATTATGTTAAAGGATTGTGATTGCATCAGTGGTCTATTCTTTGAGAAAGTGTTTCTACTTAGTCTGTCAAATTTATTGGACAAAATTTTTTCTGAGAATTGTTCAAGGCTAAGCTTTCCTTGTAACGATGACTTATTTGCAGCCTCAAAAATAGCCCAAGTTGCATCATAAGCTTGAAGTGCAAAGATACTTGGGTTAATGTTATCTTCTTTAGGGTATTCTAGTGCAAACCTTCTTTGAAATTTGAATTTGAACTCTCTAAAAGCCTCATTCATTTCCATAAAGTATGTTTTAAATCCTACAACACCTTGCATGTTGAATATAACAGAAGAGTTAACTGAATCAAGAAGACCAGCAACCATATTTGGGATAATCCACACAGATTCTTTTTCCATCAAACCTATTTGATTTGCTTTCTCAAAAAGCAAGTTAGCCAGCTCCAAAGAAGAGTTAACAATCAAGAAGACCCTATTACTCCTTCTTTTCAGCTTATTAAGCTCATTTTCAATTGTAGTGTTTGGATCTAAAAGAGTGGATAAGGAAGGAAAAGCTAAATGGTTATCAATTTCAGAACCAACTAGTTTAAGAGAATAAGAGAGACTAAGTAGTATCCTTCCTGGATCAGAGGAAAAGTCATTATTAAGTTCATAAATTACTGTTACCTTTTTCCATTTGAGATATCCTACAATTGCTACAATGCATTGCATGTTAAGGTTAATATCATCCCCTACTTGGATGAAATGTGGCAATCTTGAAGATAATAATTCTTGTTTGCCTGTAAAAGAAGTAAGAGACATGATAGGAATGTTCTTTATGGTGTTACTGAATTCACCTGCTAGTGTTGCTTCATTGTGTGTAATAGTTCCTGTGATGGCCAACACTTGGTTGCTCAATGAGAGATCCATAACTATATTCATAAAAAGCATAATGGTTTTAGAATATATACAGGTGAATGTAAGCAATAATTGCCATTCTAAGTATAATCATGATTAATTCATGGACCTTAAGAATGGAGAAAATTTGTATTTTATAACATGTTTGGCACCAAAATGAAGAATTACGATACCATACACATAAGATATCAAATATTGCCATGGTACACTAAGATATGTATCCTAGAATTTTTTTTTTGATAAATATTTTACTAAATACGATACCACGATTTTTTTTATTATAGGGCTAATATTGTATAGTATGAAATTATTTCCGTTATAAAAATAGACACTTGTATTAATATATGAATAGAAATATTAATCTTGGTAGAATTTTTTTTTTAAAAAAAAGAAACAAAAAGGAATGTATTTTAATATGAGTAGAAACATATATCCCGAAGGCACGTGTATTAATATATGAGTAGAAATATAGATCCACGTAAACAAATAGGCACTCGTATTAATATATGAGTAGAAATATATAGGTACGCGTTCAAATTATAATAAAGTAGGTGGCGTATTAATATATAAGACTTATAAGTAATATGTATTAATATATGAGTAGAAATATAGATCCGTGTGTATAAATATAAGTATAAATTTAAAATCGTTATATAATAGGTAGGGGTGGGCATAAAAACCAAAAAACTGAACTGAACTTATAAACTGAACCAAACTAAACCATTTAAAACCAAAACTGTTTTTTAAAAAATTGAACCAAACTGTTTGTGAGACAACAGTTCAGTTAACTAGCTTTTTTAAATACAGAACTGGTTAACTGTAAACTGAACCAAAAACCAAAAAATTACTAAACACCTAAAATTAAAATTGAAATCAGCTTCTCTCCTTTGATCACTAGTGACGATAACTGCGAAACAGGAACATTACACACGTTGTTGACAGTTTCTGCGAAAGATTTCTTAGAGCTTGTTGTGGTTGCAGGCGAGGGCAGAGTTTTAGTAGGTTCATCTTGGAGACAAGCCCAAGGTATAAGAAAAGAAGAGGATGAGGAGAAAGAAGCCATGACAGCGATGATGGTAAATTAATTTGGGGCTTAGGTCAAAGATGAACAGTGCTGGAACAATGCCAAATCGCCTAAAATGCTCCAGAGCTAAACATGGTTATTCAATTAATAGAGCTCATTTGATATACAGTATTATATATTTGGTGAAAATTCAAAAATTAAAATGGTATTTTTTTTATTGATAGCAAAAATTCGTTACAATTTCTTTGTGTTTTTTTTTTAACAGAAATTCACCCATTGTAATCTTCCTGGCATTATCATTTATTTTTTAAATAAAATTGGATATGATAAATATCCCTGTCACATATGAGAAAGAGAAACATTTATCAATAAAAAAAAAAGATGTTTTTTATTATTAATATTATTTATTTATTTATTTTTAATTATTGTTATATTATTATTAATATTATTTTTTATTATTTTGTCAATTTTGAAAGATTATTTTTATTATTTATGTAAATGTAAAAAAAAAAATACAGTTACGGTTAACTGATTAACTGAACCGGTTAACCGGTTAACCAAACTGTTTGGTTCAGTTTATATTTCTAAAAACAATTCAGTTCAGTTTTTATGCAGTTTTGGTTTTTAACCAAACCATGCCCACCCCTAATAATAGGTAAAGATGTGAATTGTGGATTTGAAAGATATATACATCATCTACCAAAAAAAAAGATATATACATCACATAAAAATTATAAAAAATAAACACTTTGTATTAATATAATTATGATATTTTAATTTTAATTTTTTATTGAGATTAATATGTTATTTCAGTTAATTTATCTAATATTAGAGGGGGATCAAAATTGATTGAGGAGACCATTTGATTCCCTCCCCTCCATTTGTCACAACTACTAAGTTATAAAATATCATGTGTAATAGATTAAAAAAAATTGTGTAACTAACAACTATGATTCTACGTATTAAAATATATCTTTTTAGTGTTTACAAAATTGAGTTTTTAAGTTTAATTTTTTATATTGTCAAAAGAAAAAGTTTAATTTTTTATAATAGTATTCACTTTTAATTTTTATTTGCATTTTATACGAACTATTTTGAGGAACTAAAAGTATTAATATTTTGTAAATTATTTTTAAAATTGCGACTGTTCTTACCAACCGTAATATTACAAAAGACTAAAATTACAATCAAAACATAAATTAAACTTAAAAGAATGTGATTTTATAGAAACTAAAAATATATTTAATGAGAGCAAAATAACACATACAAGACAAAAAGTAGGAAGGGACTTTACCACCAGCAATTACTTGAGCAGAATTTCCATGTGAATCTTTTATCTGCAAATCCAGCTTAGAAGAACTTAATTGGTTATTGAACTCTTGCACTGCAATTTCCATTGCTATCTTCTGTTGTTTTCCCATTAATGAATCCAAATCAAGCACAACACCTATGCTCATAATGGACCTTTGAGGTACCAAGCAGTGGCTTATTTGAATCCTTGAACATGCTAACAAATGTAACACAATATTGAAACATACAATTTTGAGTTGCAATGAAGAATCCCTTCCCATTCCAGAAATGTTAATCAACCAAGAGAATGTCATAAGATTGAGTTATTGACTTTGAGCATGATCAGTATTAATAAACCCCATTTTTTTGACTTTTCTAGCTACCATCCCTTTCAACTCCTTCTCAAATAATTATACGTGAATATTAAACTTATATCTATTAAGTTGGACAAATATTGTAGGTAACATTTAATTCAACTTAGAATATAGACGTTAATAAGATGGACATCTTCATTTGGGTTAGAGTCCGAAACATCGCAGTTATTTCCGTGATTTTTAGGTGATATTGTTGGAATTAATTTACTAATTAATCATATAACATGCTCAACAACATAGATTAAACAAATAACCTTACATTAGTGCGGAAGCCAATTAAACATACGAGCATGTATATGATATAAACAGGATCTACGACATGTTAATTTATCAAAGATTAGTATTAGGAGTACCTGAATAGATGAATCCACGAGACAAACTAAACGTCAGTGTAGTAAGAACAATACACCTGAAACATAGAAGAAGAATCGGATGACAAAGCACCCGTTGGCTTGTGGTTCTTCCTCAACCGGGACTCCTTATGCCTTTAGGACTCTTCAGATGGGGAGGAGAGTCGATATGTAGTGTGTCCGGTATATTGGGGACCATAGCCTATATATAGTGTGATGGCCAATTAGGGTTCCCATTATTCCGAAATGGGCCATCCTGACATCCACTCATATTGAGCCCATATCAAATTAATTAATTAATTAATTAATTCCTAAATAGAAATCTAAATAGCCTTTTAACTTTATTTGATCACTTAATCAATTAAGACTCTTAATTGATAAATAGCTAATATAATTATATAAAGATATTTGCCCACATAATATTATTGAAATATCATAAAATATTCCAACAATCTCCCACTTGGGCTACATATCTTAATAATTATATCATTATTCTTTAGGCGCGCATCCGAATGCTATTTATCCTTAGATTTCAACTTTACAATCTGGTCCACCCCACACATTAATAATGGGACCACCGCGGCTGTCGTCACTGACGTATAACGTGACGGAACCCCGACAACCACCATATCAATGCACTTGATGACATAGATCGATATGGATGAGTGACATGAAAATTTCATGCAATGTGATCTCTATATCATGTCTATTTCCAACTGGTCCAACTTAAGTCTTTAGTGAGATCAAACCGAAGTTTGCAAATCAATATTTGCACAAAAGATACAGAATCAGTTATAACAATAATAACAACCTCAAACTTTATTTCTGCAGAAAACCTTAACAAAAATATGTACTTGTATCAATACCAAAGTTAGGACATATCTGAAGAGAGACTCCCACTAATCCAAGACATCCTTAGTGACAACAACCATATGAAAGACCTTAAGTGTCATGTCTTCGATTAGTGAGTCAGCTAGCATAAGATTTGTCTCTATATGTTCTATCCTTCAACAACTTATAAATTGATAAACTTCATAAAGCAGTTGTTGAAACATTATATGACTAATTTATGTCACAATATAACTTGAGTTGTCTTTCAGAAATCTTTTACTTTATGCAACCAAGTGACATAAATGCTTACAGTCATTTCTTGAGTTAGGATTTCCATTATACATGGACATCCAAAATGATCGGAGTCGAACATACTGATGATCTCCAAATTATTCGATATGTGAGCACAAATTATTTTGTTCTCTATAACAATCTTTATGGTTGCTTCAACGATTCAAATTTTGAATTGTTCAAGTATCTGCCAAATGATCTTATTATACACTATTTCTGGATGCATATAAGTAAGATCATACATAAGTTTCTCAAAGCTGAAGCATATAAGAAAATACTTTATTTTCCAAATTTCTAGATTTTCCTTTGGGCAATTATTGAGACTTTTAAACAGTCTCCTTTATGATTAAAATAATCCCTTAGTTTATTAACTTTCATGTCGAATCTACTTTCAACTTTATTGAAATATCTCTTTTGTGATAACCGAATGATACATTGAGAATTCTAAGTATCAAAATGTCTAATACAAAAGAGGTGTGCCCAAGATCTTTTGTCACTAAACTTTAGTTAGCGATTTCTTGGTTTGGCACAACAATCATATATCACTGTTGACTTAATAAAATAAAATCGACACATTAAACAAAAAAATAAAATATAAACATACTCCCACTGAACCTGTATAAACCACAACTCTCCATAATATACATCTCAAAACCAAATTAGACAATTACCTAATGAGACTTTTGTGGTATCATTAATGAGACAACTTTCTTAACAAATAAATGGATTTAATTTTGTTTGCAAATCATCTACTTTGTGTCTATTGACAAAAAGTTTCATTTGATTGCACCTTATTATGTTTCTTAAAGTCGCCATTAAGAAAACTATCTTGATATCCATTTTATTTAGCTCCAATAATTATAATAAGTAACAAGTGTCGTTACTATCCTAATAGAGTTTTCAAATCAAAAATAGATATGATTTCTCTTTTCAGTCAATACTTTATGACACTTGACGCCTTAGTTCTTGAAGGTATTGAGTTTGATATTCATGAATTAATTTCTTAACTTAATTGAGAGAGAAAACACTAATGACTTTATGAGGATCCAATTTTACTATGTAAATAGCAACTTTATGAATTAGTTTAAAACCAATTCTTCCTCAATCAAAATTGTTCTTTTGCCATATCTCTCCCCCAAACTCAATATCTTCAAGGGACTTTGTAGTTTCTGTCTGAAAATGTTCATTAACATGGGACGAAAGTTTATATTTCTTAAAATTTTCAACAACTCAAGATTGTCACAAGTCATAACTGAATTGACTATACTGATATTTAAATTTAAAAGACAAATCGAATCTCTCGTTTTAAAACAACAATAAATAATTTATGACATCAAAACAAAAATTAAATTCAAAAAAATGATTCACCAAATTGTCTTTTAAATACAAATATTATTAGTAACAACAATCTAACAAATAGTTGAAATACCATCAATCTTCACCGACTTATTTCCCTCTAGATTGATGTGTCTTTCAACATCATTAAAATTTGTCAGTTTAGATCATATTTTCTTATTATTCTTTATTTGCCCTTATCCTTTGAGATATTTACATAATGAGCACTATTTTATTTTCTCTTGCTTCAACTATTTCTTTATTGCACACTTTATGAAATGATTCTATTAAAGAATCATTTCTAACTTTAATAGTTATAGAATTAATTGTGTAAGGAGAAAACTAAAGACTATATTTTCGACCAAGTTATCTGATTGTCGAAACCATAACTCTTTAGCAAGATTAAATAGTTACATAATGTGCTCATGATATTTTATTTGCTCAACAATTTTAATGAAAAGTCATATCTCCAACGAGATTGTCTTTCGCCTTATTGCTTTAGAAGCACATTAATTTGAGCAAATAAAAAAAATATGACAAAATTATGTCATCTTAAATAACACCTCAAATAATGTTTTTGGAATTCAAACTTTATGACCATATGACCTATGTGATTTGGAGTATACTGTTTTTCTAAACTTGAGTCTCACTTTTCGAGTTCTCCATCCTTATCAAAGGTCTAGATCCAAGAACATAATATTATTCTTATATTCCTAAGAGTTAGAATTTTAATTCTTAAAATTCGAACACAATTTTGCAGATACATAAACTATATTAGTTTATAGAGAACATAAAATTACTCATCAAAATACGTAGTGCACCATTGATGTCAAATCATTAGAAAATAACATCAATTGCTAGTGGTATTTTGTGACAATGATCAAACACTAACAATTGATATTGACAAACAATAAATTCTTATAATCGTCACATGTTTATCATTATAAGTGTGAATGTAATCCAATAAATACCCGTATGGATTTACACTAACACGACTTTATTAGGCATGTCAACAAATTATCACAAAGACATGCACATCTTTATGTGTAAATTGTAAGACATAACAAGATACCAAACGCACCATTAATCCACAATCTTTGATTGTCAAGAATTAACTGCAAGCGGTACTCTCAACGTAATGATCAAATATTGGTAATAAGTCCTGTCAGATAATGTGCGTCTTTGACACCAACCATTACCCATATGGAAAAACTTAATAATTACCACACATTTACCATCACAGGTATGTAATTATCCGGCCAAACTGTGTCTTCCTTTTGGCCGACTATAACAGTTCGCATGAATAATTTCACACCACATCTTTTGTAATTCTAACTGAATCAAATCTATGCAACAGAGGTTACTTTTGCAACATGTTGTTTCAACCAACTCAACCAAAATTACTAGACAATTTAATAAATTGAGTATATATGTGTGCAATTATTCGGCCAAACTGTGTCTACCTTTTGGCAGACCAAAATAGCTTGCATGAACAATTTTATACATATTTTGTGATTCCAATTGAATCAAATCTACACAACAGAGGCTACTTTTGCAACATGTTGTTTCAACCAACTCAACCAAAATCACCTGACAATTTATTAAATCAAATGGGAAAAGTCTTAAATTTACAAGGCACTACCCACAAAATGTAGACCGTATTCTTTTATGATGTCCCTTCATAATCATGGGATTAAATGACATCTTTTAATGTGAGGATAAATTCTCACTATCAAACAAAATTGGCATGAAAAAAAAAAAAAAATTCGAAGAGCATGACAAAACAAAATTATTGTTGAAACTTAATAACAATAAATTCAAACATCATAATCATGCTATAAATTAAATATTTAATTTCAAATAAAATTAAATATTTATATATACCAAAGAACATTCATGCCACAATCGATTCACATATACCCAATGATTCTTTAAATAAAAAATAGTAATTTTAGAATGATATTTTCTAAAATAAGAGGAAACAAAACTTTATATTCCGTAAATAAATAAATAAATACAGAATCTGTATTTTCTCCAACATTTAAAGAATCAAAACTTTAATTTTCGTACATACCATATTTGTTCAAAGTATTTTGAGAATCCTTATTAATCGCTATTTAATGGCAATTAACCTTGTACAAAAAAATATATAATAACCAAAAAATATATATCAAATCTTCATATGCCTTATTTCTCAAAATAAACTTTAAGTACGAAATTAATGTGAATTAATTTTAATTTCAAATCAAATCAAACCAAAATAAAATTATTTTAGGCAATAAACTCTATTTATAACAACTTTATATCTAAGTCAAACCGAAGATTTGATTTGAAAACTTAATCACCAGAATCAAATCAAATTTCACAAATGAATCAAATCCAAATCCTTATTTTTAGTAACAAACTTATTTATTATTATAACAAAAAACCGGATAGTTATAACACTAAACAAAGAAACTATACAAATAAGGCAAATTGATTTGAAAACAAAAGATATCATAATTCAAAACCAAAAATAATGAGTAGAAAATTGAAAATCAACCGAATCAAATTCATACTCAAATCCATATCATTGTTTTAAACAATAAACTTTATCAACAAGAAAAATCAAATATCTAATTTAGAAGAATTAGTCCATAATCACGTAAACTTGATTTTATTTTCAGAATAAATCAAATCATTCAAATCATAACTTAAGTCCTTATTATATGGCAACAAACCGAATTTGTCATATATGAATACAGTGAACGATTTCACTATAATCTGCATATCCAAAATCTTGAAAACAAATCTTCAAAATCTATAAAAGATCAATATTGCTTGTATGTTTTAAAGTAGTACACACTAATATTAAGGGAAACCGTGAATACATTCTTGACTTTTCAACAAGTGATTCCCAATAACCAAATAGAAAATCACAACTTTCAGTTGAAAAGCCAAAATAAACAACAATATTGACATTGTTTAAAACTACTCATAAGTAAATAGATATAGATGTTTTTCACCGAATGCACATGGCCAAATTAAACAACCACCGATAAAAAAGATTTCATCCAATTTAACAGCAAAGACAAGTCTCGATCGTATACTTTTTAGTGTTCATAAAAATTGGGATAAAACGCACATTGAAAACATCCATACAGCCAAAAGAAGAAAAAAAAAATTATCAAACAATTCCAATAAATCAAACATGAAGACCTGCTCTGATACCAATTGTTGGAATTAATTTACTAATTAATCATATAACATGCTCAACAACATAGATTAAACAAATAACCTTACATTAGTGCGGAAACCAATTAAACATACGAGCATGTATATGATATAAACAGGATCTACGACATGTTGATTTATCAAAGATTAGTATTAGGAGTACCTGAATAGATGAATCCACGAGACAAACTAAACGTCAGTGTAGTAAGAACAATACACCTGAAACATAGAAGAAGAATCGGATGACAAAGCACTCGTTGACTTGTGGTTCTTCCTCAACCGGGACTCCTTATGCCTTTAGGACTCTTCAGATGGGGAGGAGAGTCGATATGCAGTGTGTCCGGTATATTGGGGACCATAGCCTATATATAGTGTGATGGCCAATTAGGGTTCCCATTATTTCGAAATGGGTCATCCTGACACAGTGGCGGAGCTAGAATTTTTAGTAAGCCTGGGCAAAAATTTAATCGTAATTTTTCTCGAGACAAAATATATAATTAGTCATAAATTCACATGTACATTTTTTTTTTGGAAAAGGCTAAAATATATTATTATAAGAAACTAAAGTACAAGGAGTACTTTAAAAGATACAAAGGTGCAGCCAAAGGAACATGCACACACCAGCTAGAACAGAAAGAAACTAAAAGTCCTGGGCACAACACAGAACATGCAAAACGCAGCAAAACAGGGCTGCAACAGCAAAACAAACAACACCAAAAACAGGGGCTATTCACATTCTCAATAATTTCTCTTCTATCAACCAAAAACCTCTTCATCTATAAAATTAAATGATTTAAAATTAATAACAATTTATTACATCTAAATAACATATATTAACAACCAAATACATATAGAAAACAAAAACAAGAAAATCCCACTAAATAATGGCAGTAAACGCAAACATAAAATATGTTCCATGTAACTTTAAATCAATCCTTTTAATAATGAAACAATCTTATCTAAGTTGTACCAAGTCAATGAAAACTTGTGAAAGTAAAATACTAACAGTAAAATATAAAAAGAACAACTTGAAAACTTGTGAAAGTAGTGGAAGAAAGCTATTAATATTATTTATGATATCTTCAATTCACATAAACAAATAAGAAAGATTCGAATCCACAGAACCCCCAAATTTGATCTTTTTGAATCAATTTGAAAAAAAAAATTAGGGCAACAATAAACCCCCAAATTTGAATCAACAGAACAACATAAGCCTTCTTTAAATCAACAACAGAACATCAGAAACAACAACAGAAGAACAATAACAACTATTTTGAATCAAAACTAAATAACCCACAAATTAAAAATACTCTAAAATTTTCATACTCTTTGTGAAAGGGCTTTTCCAAGCAGAGAGAGAAAGGCGGTGGTTGTGGACTGGTGTTTGAAGCTTTTCCGGTGGCGACGGCGTGTGACTGAGGCGTGGTGGTCGAACAAGCACGGTGGGCGGTGGAGGTCGTGTGAGTGTGAGACTCTGTATGTGTAGCGCGAACGAGAACAGAGAAAGAGAAAGAGTGAAACTTGTTTTCAAATTTTTTTCACTTTTTTGGTTTGTCCATTTTGCCCTTTTTCCAGTTTTTTTTTTCTGGTTTTTTTTTTTTTCCAAGCAAAAAAAAAAAAGTTTTGGGCCAAGCCCGGGCAAGTGCCCAGGCTGGCCGGGCCATGAAACCGCCACTGTCCTGACATCCACTCATATTGAGCCCATATCAAATTAATTAATTAATTAATTAATTCCTAAATAGAAATCTAAATAGTCTTTTAACTTTATTTGATCACTTAATCAATTAAGGCTCCTAATTGATAAATAGCTAATATAATTATATAAAGATATTTGCCCACATAATATTATTGAAATATCATATAATATTCCAACAGATATTTGTTATTTTGTCTTAAAAAAATAGTAGGAGAAATAGTTATACTTAGTAATATCTATGATGTAATTGGATTGGTTTGAGCCCTTTTTTTATCAAAAAAAAAGTGTTCGAACTAGTGAGCTCTTCATCAATTGATTTGGTATTTTTAGAAAATGAAAACAAATCAAATTAACCGGTTTGTTGATCGGTTTACAACATTTTTTTTTCTTCCAAACTATAAGTTTGACTAGAGAAATGTCAACAAAAATACTACACTCTGTTTTTTATTATAAGATTTTTTATAAAAAAATATGAGTATTAAAAAAAAACTGTTAGAGTAATAAATTTGATTAAAATGAGTATAATTATTATAAATTTATTTTTGTTTTAAATGTATTCAATATTAATTTTTCATATTTTAATACAAATTCCTAATATTAATAAATACTTTAAAAAATAAATGCATTTAAAAATTTATAAAGAGTATTATATATATTTTTACACAAAAAAGTATTATATTAAGGACAATTTTTTTTTTTTTAAAATAGTCGTATATTTAGAGATGGAATGAGTAATTTAGATCAGCGGCTAAAAATGAGGAGTCCGGATCTGCTCCAGTGGGCAAACGCTCCAGTTATCCAGTCCGGCTCATTGATGTTCGACACCTAGCCATTAAAATTTTCAATGGCTCAGATTTAAAGTTTAAAAAACACTCTCCGTGAGCGTGAAACCCACAACCACAACTCTCCTTCTCAGATCTGAAACTCAGCACCGCCCCTACCAATTTCCATTGTTCTTCTTTCATACACCGCCATCCCTACGATTGAATGGATATAAAAAGAGGTTCCATACAAATAGGATAAGAAGTTAAGTTTGAGCATATTTCTCTTTGTATATGATTATTGTAGCTGCATCCATTTATATTTTTCTAGCACTACTCAAGTGGTACCAATAAAATTGGTTGGAGGCTTGGAGCAGTGATAAAGGTTCGATTGAAGCACTACCACGATTTTTACAGTCAAAGATAACGCATAAAGTGATAAGCAAATTGACCTCATATATGAAAAAGAATCTATTTTGACTGCATAAAAATGATGAAGATTGAACATTTTGGTTCAAGGTTATTTTCATTTTGATGCATAATTTTGGTACAGAATTCTATTTTGATGCATTAGGAGGAAGAACAGTGCAAAAGAGAAGCGGTGTTTTCTTTATTTAGAAAATACTAATTATTAGACTTTAAATCTGAGGCATTGAAAATTTTAATGGCCAGGTGTCGAACATCAATGAGCTGGACCGGATAACTGGAGCGTTTGCCCACTGGAGCAGATCCGGACTCAAAAATGAGTTGGTCTTACCGTCTTAGGAACTTTCCAGTCTACTCCTTTCTGAATTTTTCTTTCTTACCAATATATTTATTTATAAAGTTTTAGCTACATAATTTTAATGATTTTTTTCTTTCTTACAATATATTTATTTATAAAGTTTTAGCTACATAATTTTAATGATTTTTTTCTTTCTTACAATATATTTATTTATAAAGTTTTAGCTACATAATTTTAATGATTCAAAAAAAAAAAAGCTACATAATTTTATTATAAAAACTGTTTTATATTATGGAGATGTGTTTTTAATTAGGAATCCTATCAGTATTATTTTTTGCAATACCGAGTCTCATGCAGAACACTATTTATGTTGGTATGTGGATAATATAGTTGATAACTTGATTGATAAACTATGATATATTATTAGATTTAGATTTTGACCGATTCTAACTTATCTTTCCAATACATAACTATAAGTGCGATTTTTTTTTTGTTTAAATTTAATAGCCTTTTTTTTACGGTCGCTCTCTTTGTCCTGCGTTACATACAGTTCTGACTGATGCAGGGCCGTCTCCGAATTTTTGAAGGCTATGTGCAAATATTAAAAGTGGCCCTATAATATTAAAAAAATGAAAAAAAAAAATAAAATCATTTTCGATTTAAATTATAAATAATAGCAAAGAATAATCATTCTTATAATTAACATAGAAACAAAAAAATTAGTTTAAAATTGTAAGAACCCCAAATTGTAAATTTGAGATTTTTACCTTTGTTTCAATTTTAACGGACACTATGAAGACTTTTTGAATGGCGGTGGCGACGGACTTCTTTTTACATGTATTGTGATGGAGACTGTTTGATTAATAGTGATGGCAGTGCACTTCTTTTTTCCCTTCTTTTTTTCTTTTAATTTTTCATTTTTTTTCTTTTAATTTTTTTTCTTTTTTTTTTTGGTCGAAATTTATTTTCTTTTGAATAACTGGCCTTTTCATGCAGCCCGTGACAAGTTTCTTCTTCTTTTTTCTTTTGACAAACTGGGCATGAGAGGTTGGGCTTCACAGTTTGAAGACATATTTTATGTTTTGTACCCCCTAATTTACTATTTTTTCTACTATATATTTTTTTTGGAGGCCTCAACTTTTTTGAGGCCCAATGCCATGGCACATGTGGCACATGTCATTGGGCCGGGCCTGGACCGATGGCACCCAATAATCCCATTTAGACTGGAGTAAGTAGCCCCCTCGCCCTTGCTTGTGGACCGCTAGTTTCTTTCGCAATCCATGATGTGTCCAGGCTTGGTTGTTCGATTCAACACGTGTCGTTCTGTTTCACAACTTCATCGGTACCGCGCCCGTCATTCGCTATGGAGGTTTGTCCTTTGCAATATCAATTATGGGTTTTGATGGTTATATAGTGTTATTGCTTAGATCCGACTTAGAATACTTTGTTTGCTCGTTTGTCAGTTTGGTTCGCTGCCGCCTTGTCTCAAGGTAGTGCAACCTTCCCATGGTAGACCGACCCTATTGATGGTACCTTTATGTCGTTGTGTTGTGCTTGTGTGTTTGTTGGTTCGAAGCGGTTCTGTAATAGCTAGAGGTTATGCTTCTGATTTAGATTTGTTCAAAAGAGTGTTGGCTTTACGATCTGGATCCTTTGCGTTTCAGATGAATTCATGGTTGTTGATCTATTTCCGTTTTGGCAATTGAGTTCATTCATCGGTTTTAAAGAGTTTGAGTTTTTTACTTTCATTGGACTTGAGACTCATGTCCCCTTATTTTTTGTAACCTTACCTTTTTATTGTAACCTATTTAGGGTGTTGCGGATAAGTCACCATCTGCTCCCTAAAAGCATCATTAATGGCAGTAGTTAAACGGATCCCACCAATAACTCTACATCTTTATAAACAGGTCCCACCAAAATAATATAGGTACTCATTTATATTTTGCTCCAATAAGGAGTACCTATTAGGTACCGATTCTTAAAAAATAGGTACTCACCATTGGAGATGGTCTAAGTTAATTTTTGTGGGGCCAAAGTGTCATGTAGGATTTAAGCAACTCATAGATAATTTGTGTAGTTTTTACCTTAATGGTAGTTATTAATAAAAAACTAAAACTTGACCCAAGATGATAGGTGATTATAAGGAATCCATCGGTTAGCATACCAGCGCTATTGATGCTCTAAGTGTGTGTTAGGTTTGAAAGAAAAGTAGGAAAGAGAGAAAAACACCGAAAACTGATGAATGAACTTTGGTCCAAATTCATTTATCGGTTTCCGTATTTTTCTTTCTTCCCCATTTCTCTATCAAACCAAATACACCCTAATTGTCTTACAATAATAATATAAATTGGTAAATTGGTCCAAATTCATTCATCGGTTTCTTTATTTTCTCTTTTTCCTATTTCTCTCTCAAACCAAATACACATTAATTGTCCTAGATGGTAAATTCTAATATGGACCACCTTATCAAGTGGTCCATGGTGAAACAGTTATGAATAATATTACAACGAATACGGATTTTACAAAACCCACCGTTGAATTGAAAGTTTATATCATATAGATCATCTATAGAAAATTTTAGAAAAATTAAAAATCATTTGATATGTTATTGAGACCCATCAAGATTAACGGTTTATTAAATACTGTAAATCTTGATAAATCCCAATAAAATATCAAATGATTTTCAATTTTTCTAAATTTTTTTATGAATGATCTGTATGATATAAACTTTTAATCTACCAGTAAATTTTATAAAATTCGTATTCGGTAGATCACTTGTACACGATGGACCACTTGTGAAGGTGGTCCACCGTAGCATTAGCCTACCTGAACCTGTTGGACAAGTTGTTACTCTTGATTTAATTAGTCACACAACGGAAAATGCTATGCTTATTTCAGAACAGAGGAATCATCCCTGCGGCTTAGAAAACGATTTTGTTTCTAGTCATTCTTAAAGGGAACTTTCCAAGCTACTTCCATAATTAATTTCTTCTTTCATTCTTAAAATTAAAAATATGTGTCTTAAATCTTAAGTCTTAATTTTTCAAATTCAACTAATTTACTCTTATAAAATTGTCTCGTATATATGATATGATGAAATATGTCTTTTTCAAATAGAGACTTTTTTTTTTGATACACCGTCACACCTCCATCATTATTTAACTTGTTATGTGGATAATATAGTAAGTGGTTCCATTGGTAGAATGTGATATTATCTAAGATTTTATTATTTAAAGAAGGGAATAGCTTGGAAAGTTCCCTGTTAAGACTAACTCAAACCAAAATAATTTTTTAATCCGCAGGGATTGTTCTATTTGGAAATAAGTAGAGCATTATTTATGCAGATTTCCGTTGACTTTTCTCTAGTCAAACATCTAGTTTGTTTGTAGTATATATGACTAAAATTAGTTTTTATTAGTGGTGGTGAAAACTTTGTATAAATATTATATTAACCAAAATAAATTTAGAGTAACTGGTCTAACCGTTCACGTAGATAATACTACCCGAAAAAATTTATGAACAATATATAATAGCTACTACTTTTTTACAAAAATATTGAGAAGACTTTCAAAAAATTAATTATTATTATTATTTCTTATAGTTAATAGGTTACAAAATGAATATTCACGTATTATAGGATGAGGAGTTTTAAGAAATCATTGGGATGTAAGAAAGTCAACGACTCAACAATTTTATGATACTCTCTAGGTTGTTGGAAATTTTTGGAATGGGAAGAAATTTTTCATTGCAACTCAATATTTGTTTCATTGTTATGCACTTGTTAGCATGTTCAATGGTGCAAAGAGGGCACTGCTTAGTGCCACAAAGGTCCATTATAAGCATTGGTGCTGTGCTTGATTTGGATTCATTAATGGGAAAACATCAGAAGATAGCAATGGAAATTGCAGTGCAAGAGTTCAACAACCAATTAAGTTCTTCTAAGCTGGATTTGCAGATAAAAGATTCACATGGAAATTCTGCTCAAGTAATTTCAAGTGGTAATCCTCCTTGCAACTTTTTGTGTTTTCTGCTATTTTTTTCTTTGAATTGATTTTACTTTTGTCTCTAAAAAATTAGTGTTTTTTTTATAATTATTCATGGACTTCATATTAAATAATATGTTCTTTATTTTAAAGGTAGTTTAAGCTCATATGACAAAAAAAAAATATCGTTTGATTACATCTGAGCTGATATTTTATTTCTACTAGTTTATTTTTTAAGTTAATTCAATTATCTTATAGTTTATCAATTTTTTATTTATTAATTTTACTTTGTCATCTTCCTTAAAGAAAATTAAATATTAATTAAACATATATTTTTTATTTATAAATTCAACTATTAGTAACCACTTAAATTTAACCAACTAACTTTATCTATCATAAATTATTCGCTATAAATTCATCTGCTATAAGCTAACAAAATATCTATTATTTTTTTGTCAAAGTCTTTTATCATTTGTTCCTTTACTGTTGAGTATCACATTGCTAATTGCTAAAGTTCTTAGTTTTTGCATACCGTTTTCTTTTTATTTATCAATGATTTTTTAAATTTTGTTGGGGGGTTATTTTATCAGTGCATTAATTAGGGGATTATTTTGTTGCCTTTGTATTGGGTTGTCTTTTTCCATTTTGTATTAGAATTAATTAAGAAAAATATAAGTTAATATATATATATAAAGTTAAAGATTTTTTCATGTAGCAATAATGAATGATGATATTGGTGATATGAAGTACGAGTAGAAGTAATTGACAATTTTAGAAAGGACTAAAATTAGATATATACAATTCCAAAAAAAAAAAATGAAAAAAATAGGTATGTACGATTGCACATGTTATCATTTAAAAAATTCTATTTAACTAGTAAAGATTAAATATGTAGTACTTTAGTCTAAAGAGGTATATTTATATTTATCTCCTTCAAAAATATTGGTGAGACTTTATAATCTAAAATGTTACAGATTTAAAATAAGTATTTTTACTACTAGATCAAACTCTTACAGTTGGTGTTGATAGAAAATAAGCAATGAAAGTAAAATTTGCTAATATTATAGGCACTACATGGATTGAGTTGAGAGTTATTTTTCACCATCTCCTCTCAACCAAATATCTCTTCCTCCCATCATTTCAACCAAACATATTAAAATAGAAATATTCTCCATTTTTTAGGTTCATGAATCATTGAATCATGATTATGTTTAAACTAATTACATTTGACATATCTCAAGTAAATTAAATGAAAGATTCTAATTCCATTATGCTTTTTAAATATAGTTATGGATTTCTCAAAGACCAACCAAGTGCAAGCCATCATAGGAACTATTACACACAATGAAGCAACACTAGCAAGTGAATTCAGTGACACCATAAACAACATTCCTATCATGTCTCTAACTTCATTTGCAAGTAAACCACAATTATCATCTCCTAGATTTCCACATTTCATCCAAGTAGGAGATGATATTAACCTTAACATGCAATGCATGGCATCAATTGTAGGAAAATTCAAATGGAAAAAAGTGACAATAATTTACGAGCTTAACAATAATGACTTTTCCTCTGATCCAGGAATACTATTTAGTCTCTCTTATTCTCTTAAACTTGTTGGTTCTGAGATTATTAATCACTTAGCTTTTCCTTCACTTTCAACTCTTTCAAATCCAAAATCTACAATTGAAAATGAGCTTAATAAGCTTAAAAAAGAGACTAATAGGGTCTTCTTGATTATTCATTCTTCTTTGGAGCTAGCCAATATGCTTTTTGAGAAAGCAAAACAAATACGTTTGATGGAAAAAGGTTCTGTTTGGATTATACCAAATGAAGTTTCTAGCCTTCTTGATTCAGTTAACTCTTCGGTTATCGTCAACATGCAAGGTGTTATTGGATTTAAAACACACTTCATGGAAATGAATGAGGCTTTAAGAAAATTTAAATTCAAATTCCAAAGAAATTTTGCATTAGAATATCCTGAAGAAGATAACATTAGCCCAAGTTTCTTTGCATTTCAAGCATATGATGCAACTAAGGCTACTTTTGAGGCTGCAAATAAATCATCATCACAAGGAAAATTCATCCTTGAGAAAGAATTTTCAAAGAATGGACAATTGCTACATTCACCAACCTTCAACATAATTAATGTGATAGGGAAAAGTTATAGAGAAATGGCATTTTGGTCTCCAAAACTTGGTTTTTCCAAGAACATTGTTAATGTTAGCCATAATGATGATGATTTTGATGGAGTTTTCGACACGGTTTATTGGCCAGGAGACATGAAATCCATTCCTAAGGGTCACAATAAAGAGGAAAGGAATTTGACAATAGCTATACCTTCCAATGGTGCTTTTACTCAGTTTGTGAATGTGGAATATGATCATAGCAAAAATGTAACTTCCATTAACGGTTTTTCAATCAAAGTCTTTGAAGCAGCTGTGAGACGTTTACCTTATGTTTTAAATTACAATTTTTCTCCCTTTAGTGGCTCATATGATGAAATGGTTGATCAAGTCTATAATAAGGTATGGTAACTATTAACTAGTTTATAGGACTTGCTTTTCAGTCCCTCTATTTTTCTTCATTCACAATTTTGATTCTTTTATTTCCAAATCCATGATTTTTGTCTCAGTGTTTAAAAGGCTAAATTGCATTTTTGGCCTCTTAACTTTCATAAACTTGCAATTTTGACTCCATAACTTTCATAATAGCACTTTTGCCCCCATAACTTTAGCCCCTTTTGCAAAAGGCTGACCTAACCGTCCACTGATTTTGACCAAGTCAATGTACACATGGACAGTAACTTACATGCCACATCAGCAAGTTAACGCACCGTGGACAATGATTCACATGACATGTTTCTTCAGCTTAATATAAAAAACTAATTTTTTGTTTATGATGCAGACATTGGATGCTGCTGTAGGTGATACATCAATAGTGGCATATAGATATCATTTAGTTGACTTCTCACAACCTTATGTTGAATCTGGCCTTCATATGGTGGTTACTGAACAACCAGCAAAATCAAAAACATGGAAGTTTTTGGATGCCTTTACTAAAGAGATGTGGCTTATGATGATAGCTATGCATGTTTTTGTGGGATTTGTTATTTGGGTGATTGAAAGAGAAGTAAATGAAGATTTAAGGGTATTTGGGTCCATGCTTTGGTTTTTAGTCACTGTACTATTTTATGCACACAGTAAGTCTTCTAACATGATATGTTTAAGCATATTCATTTCGATAAATTTCATACTCCCTTCGTTTTAAAACGAGTGTCACTTTAGTAAAAAGCGTCATATTTTGACAACATCATTGTATTCTTAATCTGTGTGCAAAAACCGTAAATGATTTTATTGTGTTTCATAAAATTACACTCTTCTTTTTGAAAAGCATATTCCTAATTCTTGATACATATTTCAATATGCAGGAGAACCAATAAGAAGACCCTTAGCTAGAATTGTGCTGACACCATGGTTATTTGCTATTTTCATTGTGACAAATAGTTTCATAGCAAGTTTAACATCCATAACTATATCACAAGTAAAGCCATCTGTGTTAGATATTCAGACCCTTAAAGAAAGAAATTCTCCAATTGGCTGTGATGAGAATTCCTTCATTGTCAAGTATTTGACTGATGTACTAAAGTTCAAGCAAGAGAACATTAAGAAAATAAAATCCATGAGTGACTACCCTGCTGCCTTTGAGAACAAGGAAATAGAAGCCGCCTTCTTTGTCGCGCCTCATGCTAAAGTCTTTCTAGCAAAGTACTCATGTAAGGGCCTCATCAAAGCGAAGGACACTTTCAGGCTCGGTGGCTTCGGTTTTGTGGGTTTCTCTACTCTCATTGTCACTGAATTTTTGACATGTTTGGTAGAAGTGAAATTGGGGTAATTAGATTAAAATTTTAGACCTAATAAAATGTTTAAACAAACTAAATCTAATATTTAAAGACTCATTAGTTTGAAACCACGATTGGGGCCGAATTTAATTTAGCTAAATTTAACCATATTTTTCAACAATATAATGTAGTAACTGCTGCTACAATTTAAAATCTTAACTATGAATTCTTTAATTTTTTCTTAATTTTTATGAAACTGATCCACCTTTTGTTTTGTCGAAACCACAGGTATTTCCAAAAGGTTCGAGTCTTGCTGCAGATATATCAGAGGCATTGTTGAATATGATAGAGAGTGGAGAAACAGAACAGCTAGAAAAAGACATGTTGAATGAGATAGAGAATGAAAGCAAAGCTAACTGTTCTTCGGAGAGCAAGAGAAAAAGTAACACAACGATAGGCCTTTCGCCTTTCGTTGGTCTATTTTCGATTTGTTCTACTTTTGCTAGTCTTGCTTTGTCGTATCACATTATTTGTTTGTTGGTGAAGAATGTAGAGACTTTGACAAGCAACATAGTATTGGCATTAAGACAGTTATGGAGAATATGGAGATGGACAACCAACTTTTTTGCTCGGTGCTGTTCAAAACTCCGATCGATAATTATCAGAAGTTGCACAGAAACAAGAACTGCAGAAGAGAATGTGACAAATAGCCAGCAAGTCCCAGTTGTGATTGAGCTTGTTGATAGTGTATTAGCTGCTCATGCTTCATGAACTATTATTCATGTTTCATAGTGCTGTAAATACTAGTTTATTATACTGCCAAATACAGGGATAATTATTACTCTTAGAAGTTAGATACTATGACAGATTTGGTTGATGTTATGTAATGAGGTACAAAGAGAAGTTTTTGTAACAATATAAATAGCATCCATCATAGTTAGTCATATACTAGTTCTTAAAAGATGAAAGTTAATTCAAAAGTTCGTTGAATGTAGTCTATATGTTAACTAGCTAGCATAAATTAATGTTAACATGACACAGCGTGCCATACTAATTATGCCAAGACTGGCAAAAGTTGGAAATTGGAAATCTTCTCTAGATTTTAGTATGCAGAAAAGCCTTGTTAGTTGTTACTATCCAATGTAAAATAAAACACATGCAAATCAGACAACAGGCGTGCAAGATAACCGAACAACCATAAATAACCGAAGTCACAAAATAACAGCAATGGCTGCGAAAGTTTTAGACTAGGCATTTTCTTAATTAAACAAAACTCAAGCAAAAATTGTCTTGCAATAACTGTCATATGGATGGATAAGAAACTCAGACAACCTAAAGTTTTCACTTCTTTTCTTCCTTCTCTGCCTCGGCAGCCCTCTTCAGTCTGGCGCCCAAATGGCGTTTGTTTGTTCGTTCAAGGCGAAGCTTGTAATAAGCTTTGAATGCCTTCATTTCATCTGTAATCTTAACGAGCTCCACAGCTGGTTTCTCCCTCACAATGGGCAAGTATGAACCTTGAACCTGTGTGGCATTTGCAAGTTCCTCAGGAGTAGAATCACCAGCCTGCAAATACAAAGGGGCCATTAGAATAATATACAACTTTTTCTTTCTCACAGTTACCACCAATGATGGCATTGAAATAAAGATAAGACCATATAATAAAAGAATATAACTGCAATTTGCATTACCTTGACCTTGCGTGCACGTCTTGGGAAAACGACCAACTTGGCCTTGTATGTTTTCAGCCTCTGCACATTGGCTTGCAGACCTTCTAAAGACCTGTTTTTCCGGCGATGATCGACGGAAATGCCAATAGTTGGAGCAAGCTTTTTTGGAATACCAGCAGCCTACAATTTAACATATAAGAAGTGAGAAATATACCATAACAAAGATAAGGTAAAGGAAGAAACATCAAAGTTACAATTCTTGGTTATATTCTATACTAGATGCACTCAAACTTCTAAGATCTATTTATCATGTTCATGCTAAAAATTAGACAGAATAGATTATGGAACAGATTAAAAATGAGAATATTCCAACTCGAACTGTATGGAATAACTAGTGAGCTCAGAAGAGTATAGGCAAAGAAATCATGGATAAAACAAGGTTCACCTATTAATTTTAATGTTCAAGCTAGATAAGAACTAAAAGCACTCAAAAGGGACCAGATCAAGCCCGTGATGGCCAGGGTTCCCACAATGCCATAAAAGTTATGGCCAACTCATAGGCTTTAAAACAACTATAGCTTACCAATGAAAAAATCACTTTTACAAAACAAAATAATCACATTTAGAAATTTTCATGTTTGTTATAGATTGTAATCCAAAAATAATCTAAAAATTGCTTCAAATGAGAAGCTTAATAGAGCATCTTATCCAAAAAAATCATTTTTGATAACAAACACAAAACAACTTCAAATATTTATCCTATCATGTAAAACATAACAAAATCACTAAATTATTAAGTATCAAAACCACTTTTTTTAATCCATAACAAACGGTCCTAAATCTTATAAATTATATTGCCATCAGGTAGTAATACTATCAAATAATTGCATCCTAAAAATCATTTTGCCATCAGGTAGTGATCCTTTAGCAAGGACATAAGTTAAAGCAATTTTACCTTCAACTCCTCAAGAGAAAACCCTTTACCAGCCCTAAGCTTCATGTTGTATTTCTGGGTTTGCCCATGAACAATTGGCCTAAGAGGTCCAGCTGTAGGCCTGGGGAAAATCTTAACCGCCTTCTTCTGACGAGCTAGCGAATGCACAATCCCCAACATGTCATAGAAATAAATTATCCATCAATACTAATCCAAACCGACAATTTCATTTTCAAAACATAAAACTTAAAAGAAACACAATAGACTAATCATCTATGAAGCATGGACACATACATGGACATGAGACACAACACGGACATGTCGACAACGATAATAATTTTGGAGGAAAAAAAAAAGAAGACATAATTTAATCCAAAGAGTGTTTGTGCTTCATGGTAACCATCAATAACAATCCAAGCAAATAATATTTTTATATACAATACATTAAACTTAATAAAACAAAATAATAATTAATTAAAAAAAAATACAATTACCTAAACGTCTTCTTGTCTTCCTTGCAGGTTGATTGAACCATGTCTTCACGTAGTTTTGCCAATGTTTTCTGAAGTGCTCGTTAGGGATGACATTGTTATGCTTCACCATTGTTAACCTTACCTTCAAATATCAACCAAAACACTGAATCAGATAATCAAAACATAGCATAAACAGTGAATACGATACACATCTGGATAAATATAAAAAACCTTACTTAAAATTAACAACAAAAATTGAAATATATAGTATATTGGAAAATTAGCAGTGAAAATAGTTAACAGAGTTAAGATCAAGAGTAAGAAACAAGCGAAGAATTGTGATTGAAGCGTTGGAGAAGATGAAGAGAGAACAGAGGAAGAGTTACCTTAGGCTTGTTCGGCGAGCAGGAAGAAGAGAGTGGCAGAAAATGGAGGCTAGATTAGGGTTTAGTGCATAAATGATTCTTATAATATTGGGCCCAAAGGTCGGGCTAGAGTTTCTCTTCTGTTTGGGCCGGTTCACAAAACTAAAAAAAGTTCTAAATTATTATTTTTTTAAATGGAACTAAACATAGAAATTTTTTATTTTATAATGAGGCATAGCATTTTTCTCTGATAAATAAATAAATTTTTAAAAAATAATACTGGACTATATTTGATGAGTATTTAGATATAAATATTCAAACTCTGATATGAATATTCAAACCGGCATGAAGTGTTTAGGTATGAATGAAAATTTATTTATTTATCGGTGGTAAACATCAAAAGATGAAAGATGGTAGGATTCGACAATTCGATAAAATATATCAAAGTAGAATAATTTAACACTGTGTTTGTTTTGGTAGATTTATGAAAGAGAGAAATAAGAAAGAGAGTGATAGCAAAAAAATTGGCTATTTCTATAGTTTGGATGAAAATAGAAATAAGAAAAGAGAGAAATAAAATGGTTAGTAACCACAAAAAAAAGATCTCTCTATATTAGGAGAGATTTGTGTATCAAGAAGTGAAATAAAGAATTTTACAACAATATCCTCATTGAACTAATATATTTTCTTATAAAAAAGGGTAAATTTGCTATTTTACCATTTTTATTAATTTCTCTCTTCTCACTTTTCTATTCATCCAAACCATATAAACTTTCTACTCAATTTCTTTTATATCTCTCTTCTCTCTTATTTCTCTCTTTGCTATTTCTCTCTTCACTATTTCTTTGGCATTCAAACATAGTGTAAGCGCTGAAACACAATAGTGGAAGAGATGTGTACAAATTCCAAAAAAATTGAATAGAATAAAGTAAAAAATTGTAAAATAAAAATATATATATATATATATATATATATATATATATATATATATATATATAACATAATAAACAAATAGTAGAATGAGAATATCATAAAAATGTAGGAGTGAAGAGTTTTTTTTTACTAAATGTAGGAGTGAAGAATTAATTTAGGGTTTGAAGGAAAATTTTTCCTCCACATTTTGCTTGTCTTTGAATGATGACATATTTATAGCAAGCCAAATGACAATTGCAAAGGACTTCATGAGCAAACTAGGAATCTAGTCACCGCTTTTGTCCTATGAGAAATTATGGCTTCCTTGATAATTTATTCTCTTGTTTTGGTTATTTAATCTCTTGTGAACTTGAATGATTTATCATTCTCATGATCATATTTATAGCAAGCCAAATGACAATTGGCAAGGACTTCGTGAGCAAACAAGGAATCTAGTCACTCATTTTGTCCTATGAGAAATTATAGCTTGCTTGATAAAAATAAAATAGAAAAAAATATACATTAATTTTAGGAGTTGGATCTCATTAAACAGTAGCAGTCAATACTATAATATTATTGATAAACGATTCAGATCTGCACAGGACGAAAAGTTAGAAAAACTCCAGATCCTTAATTTTACACTATCAATTAATATTGATCCCGTTTTGTATCACATGATCACCCAACTTCCCTCTATTTCTCTACCCTAATAATAATTTTTTATTGGATGCAAAATAAAAAACATTTTGACACGTAACTTTCTTTCTCTTTTTTTTGATAAGTTGACAACTAACTTTCTGTGTTCATTGCGTTGCACTCTTGCTTACTTCCGAAGGCCAAGGAGAACAGCACAATTTGGTAGTTCCACTTCCACCATTTCATTCACATGGAAGAAGAAAACAATACCAGAACCTGTAGCTCCACCACAATAATGGATCCAAAAACCGGGTTCAACTCAATTTCCAGAACCTTCCAAACTCTAAGACCCCCACTAAACCTTCCTCCACCACATGCCACAATCTCCGCCGCAACCTACACTCTCTCCCTCCATCACAAATCCCCATTCTCCTCTTCCTCCACTTTCCTTATCGACTCAACCACATCTCACCAACTATCTTACTCCATCTTCATCCAACGCTCAAAAACCCTCGCAATAAACCTCACTCTCCGCGGACTCACCAAACACCACACCGCATTGATACTTTCCCCTAACATTTTCCAGGTTCCAATCCTCTACTTCGCATTACTCTCCATCGGCGTCATTGTTTCACCCGCAAATCCAATTTCATCTCCTTCAGATATTTCTCATTTCATAAATCTCTCTAAACCTGTAATCGCATTTACGACGTCGTTTTATGGAAAGCTTCCCAAACTACCTCTCGGAACGATTCTCATTGACTCGCCCGAGTTCGACTCACTCACCACGGAAGAAACTAAAGATAATACTTCGACTGCAGCGTTACCGGAGGTGAGTCAATCTGACGTGGCGGCGATTCTATACTCATCGGGGACAACAGGGAAATCGAAAGGCGTAATGCTTACACATCGGAATTTGACGGCGGCGGTGGCGGCGCACGACGCTGTTCAGATTCCGAAAGCGAGTCCTGCGGTGTGTTTGCTTACGGTACCGTTTTTTCATGTGTATGGTTTTACATTCCTCTTGAAATGTGTGGCTATGATGGAAACGGTTGTGGTGATGGAGAGATTTGGATTGGGGAAAATGTTGAGTGTTTTGGAGAGGTTTCGAGTGAGTAATCTTGTGGTGGCACCGCCGCTGGTGGTGGCGATGAGTAAAGAGGAAGCGACGGAAGGGTATGATTTGTCGTCGTTGAAAAATATTACCTGTGGCGGTGCTCCGTTGGGAAAAGATAATTTTGATGCTTTCAAAGCAAAATTCAGTCAAGTATCCATTATTCAGGTTTCTCCTCAAACTCCGAACATGCACTTTTGTTTATTATTTTATTCGATTTGTCGGGAAGAATGTTTAGATTCTGTAGAGAATCTTTAGATTCTGTAGTACCAACAAAAAAAAAGTAGAACTTTTTAGAATGTATTTTATTTATTTATTTATTCATCAAAATTGTCAATTTTAAATTGTAGAGAAACTTATTTGTATATGTAAATGTAAAATCTTTTAAGATGAATACAACCTTATTGTCATAGGGATATGGTTTAACTGAATCAACAGCCGGTGTTATCCGAATAGTAGGTCCTGAGGAAGCTAGCCGAGCAGGAACTACGGGTAGGCTGATTTCAGGGGTGGAATCTAAAATAGTGAACCCCAACACAGGAGAGACAATGTCTCCAGGTGAAGAAGGTGAACTTTGGGTTAGAGGACCTCCAATTATGAAAGGCATGCACATTAGTTAATGTTAGAGTACATTCATTAATGTTATTCTTTTGTGAAACTAATGAAGTGTTGGTAATTAGATTATGATTCTAAATTGCAGTTGCAATCACTGTTATTGTTACGCTGTAAACCTTGATATTGCAAAATATTCGGCCATGAGCAATTGCGATGCCATTGCTGGGATTTCTAAAACTTTTATATTGCAGACGTGATTATAGTTACGAACTGTAATTTAGAATCATGAATTAGATTATTGCCATTTTTTTCATAACTAATGGAATATTGTTATTGTACATTTGGTATTGAGCAGGTTATGTTGGAGATCCAGTGGCAACTTCTAACACTATAGTGGATGGATGGTTGAGAACCGGAGATATTTGCTATTTTGACAATGAAGGTTTCGTGTATGTTGTAGATAGGTTGAAAGAATTGATCAAATATAAAGGCTACCAGGTAAACTATTTTGCTTCTTTAGGCCTTCAATCTATGATTGCCAAAACCCAAAACAGGGCACTGCTAGATTAATTTGTATGGTTTATAAAACACTTTAAATTAAAATTAATGTTTTAAATATTTTTGCAATAGTTGTGAAAATTTCTTAGTCTCCAATCAAAGAACAAAGATTGGATTTTTAATTCCCTTAAAAAATGCCACATGGAATTGAAGAACTCCCACACATTTTCTCCCAAATGCAAGAATCTGATTTATGCTCCCCTGCTTTAATTAGGTTCTAAAATTGTTAAGAATGTGTTCAATGAAAAATTGTTCTCTAAATGACTGTCATCCTCAAGCTACTTCAAGGCTACAAAAATTTAAGATATGTACATTGAAAATAATCTAAAATGAAATACAAAACTTTAGCAAAAAATCATTGCAGTATTTTATTTTTCACAAGTCGAAAATACTTTAGTTCCTTAATCATTTTGTCAGAGATTCATTCCTAGTCATTGTTATGGAAAAACATCTATTGGGGAAGGGTCAACCCCTAAAATAAATTTCAGCTACTTTGAGGGATTAGTTTTTTAGTTGCATGCAGACATGCATTGGCTTACAATTTTTTTTAAAAGAACTGCAATATGCGATGCAATTGAATTTTATATAGGTAAAATTATGAACTTTCATGTTTTAACATACAAATATTTTGTCATTAAAAAAAGTTACGATGGATTTGTTATTTTTTACTGCATTTGTAGGTACCTCCTGCAGAGCTGGAACAACTGCTCCAGTCTCATCCAGAGATAAAAGATGCTGCAGTTATTCCGTAATCTCCTTTCTTCACTTATCTCATAAGTCCATTTTTTTTCTTCCAATTTCTCACATAAAATAATCTTTGATAAATTTTTGAAAAAGACAAAGTTATAGTTTTTGTTCCTTAGCTGAGACAGAACGCATAACCTTTGAAAATAAACAACAGATACCCTGATGAGGATGCTGGTCAGGTTCCCCTAGCTTTTGTGATAAGGCAACCTCAAAGCTCAATGGGTGAAGCAGAAATAATAGATTTTGTAGCCAAACGGGTGCTATTTTCTTGAACCTTTTTAATTTTATTCTTCTTGTTGATATTTCAGTTTTCTTTTCCAAAATCAGTACATTTCCTTCTTGTTTGTTGATGGAAATGTTAATTATTGTTATATTATTTTTGTATATTGCTGGTGGTTGTAGGTTGCACCATACAAGAAGATAAGGCATGTGGTATTTGCCAATTCCATACCAAAGAATGCAGCAGGAAAGATACTAAGGAAAGACTTGTTGAATAAAATTCTCCATCAACGAACTTTCGCTAGGTTATAATGTATTTCAAGGCAAATGTTCTTGTTTTTGTTCCAACAAAAAAGACAACCACGACAGTGACGATGATGATGATGATGTCATTGTGTATAATTATTAGTATATCATTGTTTGTCATAGCTCATTGTGGTCCTATTCGACTTGAGGGATTAACCTCTACAGTTGTGGGCAGAGGATACTTGGTTCATACCAAAAATGTCATGCTCATGTTTTAGTTAGGATAGTTACCGATGAAACTTGACTTCAAGTAAACTCACTTCTAATTGTATTACTCACCTTATTGATAATGAAAATCATGCTCAGACTCCGAGTACATCATTTATGCTACATGCTGAAATAAAAGGAAAGTACAAAGAAGTTGATTTTTCCAACTTCCAAACTAAATTACAAAACTTTGAGGATACAAAAAGTTCTCTATCGACAATAAGAATTTCCATATGCTATAGAATTGTGATTAGGTGGTCACTTCAATTGAAAATAACAGCTCTTCAGAACTTGCTTTTAGTATTTCGAGCTGCAAATGATTGTTTAGTGTCTCTCGCTATATCCCTCTTGATTGATCGTTGTATAGGCTTTATCACAAAGAAATACTGTTCACAAATAAACAAAGATAAAGAGATTAAGAGCCAATGTATTTTAACAACCCTTGCACACAACAAACAAAGCAATGAAGAGCATTTGGGAGGGCGCCAAAACTTAAAAAATATCGAAAATGACTAGGGTATATTACAATATACATATTCTTGACCAAAAGAAAGGAAAGAAGGATTTGACCATAAAATTCTATATTTAAAGCTTACTTGGAATGCAAGTATAAGAGGAATATAGCTCTTTCCTTTTTCATTAGGATTTGGCCCTTCAATCAGCTTCTTATCAACAGAAATAGACTTGCAGCCATTCATGGCCACTTCTGCGATTGTTTTGACCAAATTAGAAATCCACGCAATCCCATTTGGAAGAACCTGTCGTAAAACAACCACACTAGAGATCAGCCAAAACTAAGTAAAAGACCATGATCAATTTACTATAACCTAAAGTAAAGACAAGAAATGTCAACCTTTTCATCATCTACATTCTTGTTACATCTCCCACTGTTCTCAACCAAAACAAATGGAATGGTAGAAGCCTATAAGAAAAGACATCAAACTACTAAAGTTAAACCAATTATAAAACAACCAGAATTGAATAATGAATGAAAGATAGCAACACACTATTGCATGCAGTATATAATTAAGCACAAAATCAAGATATCCCAAATGAAAATAGACTTATACCACATGGTATAGATTACAGAATAGACTTAAGAGTCAAGAGTATTAAATATGCCCAAAGCATTCAGTTTTTATAACACAAGGCATGTCCGTGGTTCAAAATTTGGTAACTGATCTGCAGGCACAGCACAGCATGGAAAATAACACTGTTGAAGTGGTGTTTTCTGTCAAAGAGGATTGGGTTTGGTGTGATCTCGAGTGTGCCAACTGGACTTACGAATCGAAGATCTAACATTTATCATGTGTCTTTTGAATTGAAATTCTGGTTGCATGGTGCATGAATGGTGCTGCATAAAACAATACCAGCAATTGGCGGGTCAAAACTCAATAAATAGGCGTGAAGAATCAATGCGGGTGGTTTGAGGAATCTTTTGTGATAATTCATTGTGCAGTATATAATATGTTTGATAGGATGCAATTGATTTCGAGTTGTCAATGATCTCAGGCACATTGTCATGTGCAGTGAGATAAAAAAAAAAAAAAAAGCAATCTATCAATTATGCAGTTAGAGGTTGAAAATTTGCAATACATACCACAGTGTCGTATTTCTTCAACCGAGCACCGTCTTGAACACCTTCTACAAGTGCTTCAGATCTTATGGAAAAAAACTCGTCATAAGATAATCCATCTGGAGGTGACGATTGACCATGTGTAAGAACTATCAAAGCCTTTTTCCATATGTCTTTGCCAAAACTATCTGTTATAGCTCTAATGACCATCTTATCAAGGTTATCAACTCTATAAGTATCGATACGGTCCACATAAAGCAGAATGTCTATGGTCTTGTTCAGAAGGAAACTACTCAAACAGCCACCAAAGCCCAAAGAACAAACCAATTAAAAGAAAGGGTAAGAAATTTTTTTACATAAACATATTGAAAATGTATATTAAATAAGGATATAATCATCTGAAAAAAACATACTTTTTGATAATTTCCATTGCCTGATTATTGATGTATCCCTCTTCTATGAACCCAGGAGTGTCAATGAGGTTTAGTATGAATCCTGTTCTTGAACGCGACACCATTACAGGACTTAGTCCTTCCGACTCCGAAAGTAATAAAACAATTAACAATGTCAATAGCGACTAATAAATATAACGTTCAACGAAGCATATAAAATTAATCAACTAACTTATCTAATACCAGGAGAAATACTAACCTGAAAGGCGTTGACAGTAACAGCTCTTTCTCCTAAAATTGAATTTATAGTTGAAGATTTTCCAACACCACATTTTCCCATCACTAGTATTGTTAACTTGTTCACATTCTGCCATACAGAATAAAACACGAAAAAATTATATATAAAATCGCAAAATTCTGAAGAAGAAAAAATAAACCAAGCAAACAAACATCATTCAAATTTTGTACAAATATTAATAACTTTAGATTGCATTTGAAACTGAAAGTAAAAATAAAATAAAAATTGGAACCTCCTCTTTTAGTCTTTTCAACAATTGAAGCAATTGGGTTTGAGTTGCAGCTGCAAATGTGTTAAATCCTACCCATTCTTGGGTTATTGCAGACGTCATTATCGAAACTCTCCTAGTTCCAAAGAAAAAATTTCCAGAGAGGAAAGAAATTAATACAGAATGATTAAACAAAAGTAGAATTAACACCAACACCATACACATACTATATCCAATAACAACAATTAAAAGAGTTGAATCAGTTGATGATAACAATGTACTCAACATGACATTGAAAACAAAACTAGTAATAATTCAACTTAAGCTTCCAAATCTAACAATAGTAATAGTATATCAATAATCAAGAAAATATATTAATAAACTAACCAAGCACAAGAAGTGCAAGATTAGCCAACAATTACAAACTCTACAAAAAGCAAAACTTAGACACCAACATAAATATTGCATAATTTTCCAACAATAATACATATTAAATCTAAAACAAAGAATCAACCATTATATAATCTCAAAATTAAGAGAGAAACCTGGATGAGTTTTCCAGGAGGGAAATGGAATTCAGTGCTGCGAGCTGGCCAGCCTCTTGAATTGATGGAAACGGAATCTGTCTACAATCTCAGTGTTTGTAGGTTTTTTATCTACTTCCAATTTTTTTTTTTAATTTTTACAAAATTACATTTTTAGTCCTTTAAATTTTGCCTTAATTTTTGTTAATATTTTAGTCCTTTATCTTTTTTTAATATAATTTTAGTATTTTTTTTCATGTTTTGATATAAATTTTATATATGCACACTAAGTTCTCTCCTTTATTATTTCCCAAATAATGTTTATTATTTTTTTTGTATTCAACACTATTTACCGACTTATCAGAATTATCTACTATTTATCTTAATAATGTACCGATATATATTCAAATAAAATAAATTATTTATTTTGGTAAAAACTTATATATGAATCATTATTGAAAGAGTACCTCTAGGCCACACTAAACAATTTGTTTGGCAGTAGAAAACTACAGCTTTAATATATGACCCTTATCCAACTTCTCTCTTTTTTCTTCTTTTTTTTTCATTCTCTTCTTTAGAGAGCTTATGAAATATAGTTAGTAAATATAACCTTCATAATTCATAAATCTACAATTAATAATTGAATACAATTTAACTATAAAAAATTTTATACCGAATAAAATGGATAGCTCAATTGATTAAGTTAATGGTTAACAAGTTGAAGATCCAGAATTCAAATTCCAAAAAAAAAGAAAGTTACACAACCACGCTCCATGTTCACCTCGCAAAACTCCACCACAACCTACGATCATATTTCCTTTAGCCGCTCCATCTGTGTTAATACAAATCCATCCATCCCTCTTTAGGAGCTTTCCTCTTGATATCTCCCACACCTGCTTACCTCCCATTATACAGTATTAACAATTTCAAATCTTGATAACTGCTCATATAAATGACAAAGTTGTTGTATCTCAACCCAAAGGTCTTTGAAGCATCAAGTACGTTGTTCTCATCATGAACCATTTTATTGAGCAATAGCCATAAATAATGGCATGTTGTAACACAATTTTTTTTTTACGCAACTGTAACACATTTTAAATTTACAATACTTGAAAATTATAATCAAGTCATATCCTGGTTTTTATATATGATCAATTGGCATTGTAAAAAATATGGGTAACTTCTCGAAATTAATATCAATTTTTCTTAGCATTATTATTTTCTGTTATCAAGATCTTCATTTTGCTGATTTTTTTCTTTCTAGCTCTGAACAAGATATTCTTAACATATTCTAATTTGTATTCGTCATCTAAGAGACTAAATCAAAATTCTAAAATTTCTTTCTTACTAGTAGGTAGTGTATAACTTAATTAATAATTATAGCATGAATAATTGTACTTAACACGAGAAGGGGGTGGGATAGAAAATTATTTTATTACTTTTTTTTTTGAAGAAGCATTATATTACTAAAATTACCACAACAACCTATTACAGAACCAATTTTTTTTTACAATAGCAAATTAAACTCATTTCATTAATCAAATAACTGTCAATACAACGAGGAACCAATTCGAAAATAATGCGACTAGTATTAGAATAAGCCACCCTAACTAGAATATGAGCGACTATATTCGCTATTATTGAACCAAATTAAACACAACATAAAACAACTATATATGTATTCAAATAAAGTAACATGTATTTTATTTATTACAAAACAAGAAGTAGAGAAGGTCGAATCCAGCATTCCCCAAGGTGATTGAAACACTAAAGATGGATCATCCAGTCAGAATAAAATTATATCAAACTAGTTGTTGTCATACCAAGATTGCTTTTGAAGATAATCAATTATGCTTTTATCCACCTGGAAAGCTTTGGTAAGAACCTCATCAGAAATTGGAGGGTTAGATTTAAACAAAGCATTTGCAATAGTGATAACTCCTGGGTTTTGACTGCTAAGTGCAGCAATTGCAACGGCGTTGCCATATCCCACATTTAGTTGAAAATGAATCAGACCAATTGGGAACACAAACACATCACCCTTGTTGAGGACTTTTGTGAAGAGACGATTTTTGTCTTGATTGGACGTGACAAATCCAACATAAAGAGTTCCTTCGAGGACTATAAGGATCTCTGTGCCTCGAGGGTGAGTGTGGGGTGGGTTTAAACCCCTAGGTGCAAAATCAATGCGTGCCAAAGATATGCCGAGTGTGTTAAGTCCAAACAGTTGGTCTACAGTGACCGGAGTTACTTGAGATCCCAATGGGTTTGATGCATTTGCAGGTTCAATATGTTTGAAGAAATCTTCAGCTTTAACAAGAGCAGGGTCTTTGCAGAATTTTCCGTTCACAAATACTGCAAATTATAAAAATATAGTTGTTATTTTAAAGGTTAATAAAAAAATTAACATGAGCAAACTAAACAAAAAACAAAACACTAAATTTGAGTAAAACTTATGAGGAATTAATATGTCCATACCACCATCTTTGGGATCTTGGATTGCAACACAAAAGTCTTGGAGAGGGCTGGGGTCATATGCAAAGGCAATAGATGATGCCAAAGCCAAGATGCTAACTAGGAAGTAGAGAACCTTCATTTCAAAACTCACTATTACTCTTTAATTATTCTTCTATGTAAGTTTTTACTTGTGTGGATTGAATTTTAATGTATGTATAGCTTGCTATTTATAATCATTAAACATATTGAAGTTGTTTGGATTTGATCTTTTCCGTAATTAGTTTTCTATTAATAAAAGAACCATTCTTTAACAACTACATGCCTACTTGATCATCTCCAAACCAAAGTCAACCAAAGTTTTAGGAATTACCGTGTACACATACGTGACAATGATTTCATTTTTAATATTGGATATCTTCCGCGCACACCGTAAAAAATAATTATCGAGTTTTATAGGATTTAAATCAATAATAAATTCTTCTTAAAAATTTTAACGCATATTTTAAGTCAGATATTGAACTCTGGTACTTGATTAAATACGAAGAAACACACGTACTGTTCATAAGTGATTTTGGGTCACTTGACAATGAATTTAGTACTTCATAAACTTTTAGTACTTAGTCTCGTAAGGGTAATTTATATATTGAAAATCAAGTGCCGGGGCTAAATCAAATTAAGATTAGTTAAGACTTTGTCTTAATTCTACAGGCTTTTTTTTTTTTTTTTGATAAACAAAAATTTGAATTATAAGGAGTACAAGAGGTACTCAACCCTTACAATTCGAGAATCACTTTAGATGCTATGAATGCACGCTAAAGGATTATTACACCAGTCCTGAAAAGAAAAATCCACATTGAACTTATGTCTACCAATAAACCAAAACCAACTAAAATACATAATCTGATGTATAAGAAAGGGAACATTAACAGGAGCTCCTCTAAATATAATATTATTGCGAGTTCTCCAAATGCACCAAGTCGCTCCTAACCAAAAAATATGTTTCAACCTTTTAACTTTCCTTCCTTTGATGAACTGTCCTGACATTAAGAAATGTTGAGAGAGTGATTGATAAGGGATGGTATTTGTTCCCAACCAGTTGAAGAAATTCTCCCAAACAGGGGCAATCACGCTGCACTTGAAAAAAACATGATGAACATCCTCAATCTCATTAAGACAAAACACACAGCACCTATCTAAGGAATTTGTGATAATTCCTTTGCGGAACAAAGCATCACGAGTTGGTAATTTATCAAACAGCAGCCTCCACCCGAAAATACCAACCTTTGAAGGAACATTTGCTTTCCACAACTTTTTCAAAGCTTGCTCCACCGAGGATTCAAGTTGATCCGGGCCCGACCTGTACAACAAATACATATACGTTGATTTAACCGTAAACACGCCTGCTTCATTCGGGGACCAGCGCCTTCTGTCTGATAAACCCAAGCCGGGATAAACCTGTTCCAATAACAACGATAATTCAAGGAAAGTTGTTATTTCATTGTCCAACAAAGCCTCTGACCAATCAAAGTTCCAGTTCCATTTTTCATTCTCCCAATATCCCATCATTGAAATAGTGTAATCTTGTTGTATAGACTTATGAAAAAGCGCTGCATATTTAGAACATAACGGTTCCGAATACAGGCTTAATTACAGGCTTAATTACTATTGTATTCTCTTGTGCAAGTTGGCCTTTTGATGACTGCACATGTTACGATTTAAAGTGTAAACATGCATTGAATGTAATTTTATAAATTTTCTCTTAAACAAATAAAATTAAACTTTCAAAGAAATTTAACACAATTTCCATATCTCTAAAGACATTAATTAGCATTTGGTTAAATTATAAAGTTTGTTGAATGTATATAACTTTTCTTTTGGGTTAAGAAGTCTCTTATTGGATATGAGATGATCCGAATACGAGTTTATAAGTAATAGACAATATTCACCTTAAATGTTGGTTTTGTAAAGTTGAGTTAAACGATTAATTCTCAATTCTAAAATAATATCAGAGTCTCTTTAAGATTCATTGGATCAATCATTATCGGACCATCCACTACTTATATTCACACATCAACCCCTATGTGTCTGTATGAATTTCTGATCACGCAAAATCTTTATAGCCAATTTTTCATTGTTAATTATTAAATCATTGGGTGCCTTAGGGACTAATCATAGGGTGTCATAGGGTGCCTCTGACGTGATACATCTCTTCATAATGAAAATTAAGTGGAAACATATGCATTCTGAAATTGATAGTGTTGGACGTGAAAATGTGTCTTAAAAAGTTCTATATCTAATATGTGATGATTTGAATATAAATTTATAATAAAAGACAATTTTCATTTTACAAGTCGGCTTTGTATAGTTGGGTTAAACCAACTCTCAATTCTAAGATTTTGAGTAATTGGATTGCAAATATCATTGTCAAGGCAAAAATTTAAAGACCATTTCTAATTTACCATGTCAACAAATAATTAACTAACACTATGATTACAGTCGAAATCATTATTATACCATAATAACTAGCAAAATACATGTGTTTAATGTATTCGCACATGTAAAGCTAATAACCTTAATTCGTTTGGTTCGAAGAAAAGAAAATGAGAGGAAAGAAAATTGCACAAATTAATGAATGAATTTACACTAAAGTTAGTCCAAATTCATTCATTGATTTGCCTAATTTTCTTTCCTCTCACTTTCTTTCCTTCCAACCAAACACACCTTTAAATAAGCATTGCCCGGAAGATAACTCATGATATTTTATTTATAATAATAATTTGTTTTGCAATTGAGTAAAGATGAGTGAGCTGCAGGAATTGGGATTGTGATTCACTGCAATAATTAAGCATGTAGTTTGCTCCAGTTTTCAATCTCGACCGTTAATTATTGATCGGACGGTTCAAGTTGATAAAGTTATCAAATCATATAAATTGATCTCAGCCACATATATTAGATCGGACAATGCTTAATTAAAACTGCAGGAAACTGTGGGAAATTTGTACAGCAGCAAATCTGCTTCCCAGGAATTGTCAAAAAATGAATCTGATTAAGATGTAAAGTGAAAAAATAAAAAGCAAAACTTGAATCTACCCTACAACCACCCGCAACATTTAATCATGCTCACAAAAATGTTTCCCATCTTAAAAAGTCAATCTTTTTTGTGCCTTAAGTATCACAAGTAAAATCAAAATTTTAGACCCCAAAAAATTAGAATTAAACTTTTGATATGTGCCCCCACCAGTGAATATTTTTGAATCTGTCCATAGATAATACCAATCTATGTTTTAAGTTTTGATCATTTTAATGCACTTTCATTTCGTTTTATTGTTTATTTTCATTTTCACTAGTCTTTTATTGTTTTCTCTTACTTGTAGTATAAGTTACAAATTGAACATTTAAACTAATCAAATAAGAACCCAAAATAATCTAATTCAAATCCTAGATTCATCTTCAATTCGTTTGATCAAAGTTATAATCTTTACTATCAAGATTCAACACTAAGTAATGTAACTTATAACATGAATAATTCCGGTTAACATGATAAGGGTGGGATAAAAAATTAATATGTTACAAAAACCTCAACAACAATCTTTTTATTTATTGGTGAACATATCGTAGACAAAAACAATCTTTTTATTTATTGGTGAACATATCGTAGACAACAACAATCTATTATGGAACCAAATTAAACTAAAAATAAAACAACCATGTGTTTAAATAAAACAACATTTATTTTATGTATTACAATAAAAATAAGTAGAGAGGGTCGATTCCACGAGGTGATTGAACCACTAAACATAAATAATCTATTTAGAATAAAACGACAAATCATGTTCTTGAACTAGTTGTTGTCATACCAAGACTGCTGTTGAAGATAATCAATTATACTTTTATCCACCTGGAAAGCTTTGGTAAGAACCTCGTCAGAAATGGCTGGATTAGATTTAAACAAAGCATTTGCAACAGTGATAACTCCAGCATTTTGACTACTGAGTCCAGCAACGGCAACGGCATTGCCATATCCCACATTTAGTTGAAAATGAATTAGACCAATTGGGAACACAAATACATCACCCTTATTGAGAACTTTGGTGAAAAGGCGATTTTTGTCTTGATTGGATGTGACAAATCCAACATAAAGAGTTCCTTCGAGGACTATAAGGATCTCTGTGCCTCGGGGGTGAGTGTGGGGTGGGTTTAAACCCTTAGGTGCAAAATCAATGCGAGCCAAGGATATGCCGAGTGTGTTAAGTCCAAACAGTTGGTCTACAGTGACTGGAGTTACTTCAGAGCCCAATGGGTTTGATGTATTCCCAGGTTCGATATGTTTGAAGAAATCTTCAGCTTTAACAAGAGCATGGTCTTTGCAGAATTTTCCGTTCACAAATACTGCAAATTATAAAGATATATAGTTGTTATTTTCAAAGTTAGCAAAAATTCTCAATTTGAGCAAACTAAACAAGAAACAAAACACTAAATTTGAGCACGACTTATGAGGAATTAACAAATGCATACCACCATCTTTAGGGTCTTGGATTGCAACACAAAAGTCTTGGAGAGGGCTGGGGTCATAAGCAAAGGCAACAGATGATGCCAAAGCCAAGATGCTAACTAGGAAGTAGAGAACCTTCATTTTGAAACTCACTAATACTCTTTAGATATTCTTCTTATGTAAGTTATTACTTGTGTGAATTGAATTTTGTTGCTTGTATAGCTTGCAATTTATAGTGATGAAACATTGAAGTGGTTTAAATTTGATCTTTTCCGTAGTTAATTTTCTTTTGCTAAAAGAACCATTCTTTAACAACTACATGGGTACTTTTTCTTGATAAACAACTACTACATGCGTTGATCACCTCCAAACCAAGGTCAACAAAGTTTTAATTAAGAGTTACGTGTTCACTTGACAATGATTTCTTTTTAAAATCGGATATCACCGCTATAGAGATTAATTTTTGAGTTTTGTGGGTTTTAAATGAGTGATAAATTCTCCTTAAAATTTTTAATTTATTACATGTCAAATCAGAAATTGAAACCCAAACTTTCGTTAAATATGAAGAAATATCCACCATCTTATTTAAGTGTTATTGGGTCTGACAATGAATTTATTATTTATTACTTAGTCTTGCAATGGTAGGTTTATAATGGAAATTAAGTGCTTAGCTTATAAATCAAATTAAGATTAGTTGAGACTTTGTCTTAATTCTAGAGGCTTATAAATTGCTATTGGATCTCTTTAGCAAGTTGGCCTTTTTGATGAATGCATATTTTACAATTAAAAGTGTAAAAATCGAATGTAATTTTATAATTTTTGTCTTAAAAAAACAAATTTTAAACTTTCAAAGAAATTTAATACACAGTTTCTATCACAATATCTCTAAAGACACATAAAAGTTTATTGAATGTATATATTTTTTCTTTGAGTAATTGGATTGCAAATACCATCGTCAAGGCAAAACGTGAAAGACCATTTCTAATTTACCAAGGCTCATTATAATCCAAATTATTATTATAATAGTAATATTTTGTTTTGCAATTGAATAAAGATGAGTGAGCTGCAAGAATTGCCAGACAAAGGACCCATACACTACAAAAAAAAAAAAAGTTTTAGCATCCCTGGAAAACGAACGCTAAAAGCATTTTAAGGTCACATTAGCGTTTAAAAAATTTGACTGTCCATGTTGACGCAAATTAGTGTTTACTGATATGGACTCTAAAATTGAAGCCATAAGATACAGACGCTAATTAGTCCTTGACGCTAGATTGTGAAAAATTTGAATATGTAATCGGTTTAAACATCAACCGATTTAAAAGGTCTAATTTCTATTAAAAAAAAGGTTTTCTGTTTTTATTCCCCACATAAACAAAATGTTGTACGTGGCCATAATTTCATGCAAACGCACTTAATAACATATGAAGTATGTACACCTCTATGATTAGGCATGTCGTGGTGTCTGACACTCGTACGATATGTGTCGGATAGTTCATATAGGTATCCAAAAAAATCATTATTTTCTTTACTTCGACACTCCTTAGATCATGTCCGACACTTATAAGATACTCGTACAACACGTGTCAGATAAGTGCTCCAAAAAAATTATTATTTTTCCTTGCTTTTACTCTTCTTAGACATATTTACAAGGATTAAAGATGTGTCAAACAATAATGTTTATCAATGAGGGATTGAAGAGATTACATTTTGATTACACTATTTTTAGCTTTTCAATAGTAGATGGATGAATAAAGGCCAAATATATTATCATATATTCTCTTGAAACATTTTTAATTAAAAATTTACTCAACTTAGATGCACATGTATATATTTTGATTTTCAAATTAAACCTTTTATAAATATGTTAGGGTGTCAGTGTCCTATATTTTTCACATTAACAGTGTATGAGTGTTTGTGTCAATGTCGTTGTGTCCGTGTCGGAGCCGAGCTTCATAGTTAATAACCAAAGTTTGAATTATAATATAATTAACTTTTTTTTTTGCTTTAACCATTGAGCTACCGTGGAAATTATAATATAATTAACTAAACACTTGTTCAATGTATTAATCTTTTTCTTTTTAGGCTTAAATGCAGTTTTACCCCCCCTATTTTGAATAAATCGGAATTTTACCCCCCCTGTTTCACTAAAACGGTAATTAATCTCTTTATGTAACTCCAAATTTAGTGGAATTTGATTATGTGGAAAGTTAACTCGATTACGGTCATTTTGGTACCAGTTTGGTGAATTATTGATCAAAATCGAGTTATCAAAATTGAGGTACCAGCTTGCTTCTGAGCCTCAACTTCAAAGCTTCGCACAGAACTCAAGTTTAATCAATAATTCACCAAACTGGTACCAAAATGACCGTAATCGAGTTAACTTTCTAATGAATCAAACTCCACTAAATTTGGAGTTATATAGAGAGATTAATTGTCGTTTTAGTGAAATAGGGGGTTAAAATTCCGATTTATTCAAAATAGGGGGGGTAAAACTGCATTTAAGCCTTCTTTTTATCTTATTAATCTTTTATTGTTGGGATAATGTTCTTTGTTTTTTTTAATAATTTTTTTTATTACATGTTATCTTTCATATCTTAGAGGTAAAATTACATATAAAGTTAAAATGTTTGAAATATTATTAAATTTGAAGATGAAAAATTAGGTACTTTAGTAGTAATTATTTTTAATATATTGTTACTAAATTGATGAGAACAAATTAGGTTTATTAGTAGTAGTTCCTTGTAAATTTCTTTGAACATACTAAATTTTTTTTTTAGTAATTCAGTTTAATATATTGCGTTTTTGTTTCTATTTTTTCGTTCTTAATCTTTTATTTTAAACATAATTTTTTTTATATATAAATTGACCTAATTTTTTTTTCCCAACGAATCTTCTTTTACGTTTTGTATTTATTTTGTTTTCTTATTTTTATGTTTTGAATCTTTTTTGTATGTTTAGAGGTAAAATTATATTTAATGGTAAAAGATTTGAAATATTGTTAAAATTGATGAGAAAAAATTATACTAATATATTTCTCCTTTATTTTTTAGGCAAAATTACACTAGTGGTCCTTTATCTTATTTATTTGTAACACTTTGGTCCTTTATCTTTTATTTGTAACATATAGGTCCTTTATTATATTTATTTATAACACTTTAATCCTTTATCTTTTTCTTTTCCCATATAGGTCCTTTATCTCTTATAATTTGTTCATATAAACCCTTGTCTCATTTTTTTTAATTAAAAAATACTGATATTTATTTTTTTAAAATATTTGATTTATTAAAAATTTAAAAATGAAGAACACCTTCATCATCTTCATCATTTTTCATTAATCTTCTTCATCATCTTCCTTAAATTAAAAAAACATTTACTCAAATTTACCTCCAATTCTCCAAATATCATAAATCTATGTTATATTTATTTCAATCTTCTTACAAACACAAAAATCAAAATTCCCAAATCCTTAATAAACCCTAAACAAAAGGGAAATTCTCTAGATCGGAAAATTATCTATGAATCCGATCAATCAACTGTGCACTCCCATTGCAAATTTGCAATCTCCTGCTGGCTGGATACCTCCCTATACAGGAACGAGCACTTGGTTGGAATGGAAGAGCCTCCTCCAAATTAATTTCCCAAATTCCCCCACTAATCACAAGAAGATTCTAGAAGATCCATTTTGCAAGATAATGAGTCACTGCTTCTTCTCATTTGGCATAATGGTGAAAATTTTAGCTTCGTGGAACTCTTGCTACTGCTACTGTATTGCCTTTTAGTGAATTTATCTTCAACGAGGTCATTTTGTTTAGGGTTTATTGAAAAATTTGCAATTTTAATTTTGGTGTTTATAAGAAGATTGAAATAAATATAACATAGATTTATGATATTTGGAGAATTGGAGGTAAATTTGAGTAAATATTTGTTTGATTTAAGGAAGATGATGAAAAAGATTAATGAAAGATGATAAAGATGATGAAGGTGTTCTTCATTTTTAAATTTTTAATAAATAAAATATTTTTAAAAAATAAATATCAGTATTTTTTAATTAAAAAAAATGAGACAAGGGTTTATATGAACAAATTATAAAAGATAAAGGACCTATATGGGAAAAGAAAAAGATAAAGGATTAAAGTGTTATAAATAAATATAATAAATGACCTATATGTTACAAATAAAAGATAAAAGACCAAAGTGTTACAAATAAATAAGATAAAGGACCACTAGTGTAATTTTGCCTATTTTTTACTAGCGTCCTGACGGGCACGGCGTGCCCGTCAGTCCGCATTTTTTATTTTGTTATCGTTTCGTGTCCGTTATCGTAAATAATGGTTTATTTTAAATTGGGTACCGTATATATATATATATATATGCGGTTATCCAATTTCAATAAAAATATGTTTGTTAATTTTTTTTTATAAGAATATGTTTGTTAATTACTTCCTCGGTACCAAAATATAAGTCACTTTAAGAAAAAAAAAATTGTACCAAAATATAAATCACTTTACATTAACAATGAAGCATTTAATGAAGGCTCATATCGTTTTTTTTTCTATAATTTTTTAGTTAAAAAAAATCTACGCATAAAGAAATCTACTCTATTTTTTTCAAATTATATAGAACAGAAGATTAGGTTACAAGGCTCATATCGTTTTGGATATGATTAGTAATACAAGGGGGAAAATTAGAAGACCAAAATCTATTGGGCTCCCTAATGGCCCATCTGGCTAAACTGTGAGCAGCTTGATTTCCTTTCCTATTGACCCACGAGACAGATACGAAATCTAATTGGAGAATATATTGGTATAGATTAGTAAAGTAATTTATAGATTAGTAAGTATTACTATTAATAAGATAGATTATATATATTGAAGTATAGATATAGATTACTATAGATGATGATATATTGATCATGAAGATAATAACTATTTAACCTTCTTTTTTGTTGTGGTTAGTTATTAAGAAAAAAAAAATCTTTTTTTATTCATTAAAAAAAACCTGAAAACAAACTTTTATGTGAAGTATATATATAAATATATGAATAGAGTGAAGGGCAAAAGTGACCATAAGAAAATTTACACCAAAAGAGATATTCTCTTTATATATTGGTATAGAATAGATATCTATACCAATATATAAAGAGAATACCCCTTTTGGTGTAACATTTCTTATTGTCACTTTTGCCCTTCACTCTATTCAAATATTTGTATATTTTTATTTTGAAAGGAAATATTTGTATATGTTAAAAAAACTAATTTTCACACAAAAGTTTTTTTTAGTAAATAAAAAAAGTTTTTTTTTTAATAATTAATCGCAACAAAAAAGAAGGTTAAGTAGTTATCATCATCATCTTTATCTATAATTCTATACAAATTTATCTCACTAATACTTACTAATCTATAAATTACTTTACTAATAAATTTATACCAATATATAAAAAGAATACCCCTTTCGTGTAGATTTTTTTGTTGTCACTTTTGCCCTTCATTCTATTCAAATATTTTTTTTGACACAAATTCAAATATTTGTATATCTTGAAAAATAACTTTCACACAAAAGTTTGTTTTCAGTTTTTTTTAATAAATAAAAAAAAAAGATTTCTCTTTTTTCTTCTTCTTAATAACTAACCATAGCAAAAAAAGGTTAAGTAGTTATTATCATATCATCTATAAACTTTATAAAGGGCACATAATGATAACAAAACTAAAAAGGCGGATTGACGGGCACGAGAGTGTCCGTCAAGACGCTAGTAAGAGTAAAAAAAATAGAATAGATTTCTTTTAACTAAAATATTATATAAAAAAAAAGCTGTTATATTTAGATTGGATTAGTACTTTTATACTTATCTTTAGATGTGATTTTTATTGTTATTTTTATGAGTAGATTTGTTTTAATTTTTTATTTTTTTGAATTGCTATATAATCACAGTTGTGACTTACTAAAATATTAACCTAATAACCAAAACCATCTCAACACTCAAATCAAATTTGCGGCTAGTCTTGTTCACAAATCGCAGGACGACTCATCATCCATCCATCTGCGTCAAATAATTGCTAATTTCTTCCACAAAAACAAGAAAGAATTAATGGGTGCAAGTGCAACAGCAGAAGCAGATTTTTATCTACCCGATGAGTGTTGGCAATCTATCTTCAAATTCCTTATCGACGATGGGGGCGACCGCTGGCAGCGCCGCGACCACTTGATATCACTCTCGGTCGTCTCCAAACAGTTTCTCACTGTCACCAACAGTCTCATATTCTCACTCAAAGTCAAAAATTATCCTCCGGAATTCCGTCTCCTTCCTTGCTTCTTAAATAGATTCTCCAACCTCAACTCTCTTGACCTAACCCGCCAAGAAGATAACCTTGATATGCTTCTATGCCAAATCTCTACCTTCCCATTGAAGAATCTCAAATCGCTCCATCTCTTTTGTTGCTTTAGCTACTTTCCCGCCGATGGGTTGAGAATTTTCTCCAAAAAATTTACAACTTTGACCTCACTCACATGTTCCTGCATTCAATATCTCAATAGCACTTATCTCTTCCTCATCGCTGACTGTTTCCCTTTGCTCGAAGAACTCAACCTTACTTCCCCAACACACTTCGACTTATTAAATAATAAAAGCTTACTAGATGGAGTAGAGGCTCTTTCTTCGAAACTTTTAAAACTCCGAAAGATTGATCTCTCTGGTCAATACTACATCAACGATCAATCACTTCTCCACTTGTTCAAGAACTGTAAACTTCTCAAAGAGGCCATCATACTTGGCTGTGATCAAATAACTAGCGCTGGTCTTGCTGCTGCTCTTCGCGAGAGACCAACTTTGAAGTCTTTATCATTTACATGTTTGTTTGAACCAGAATATTGTGCAACGTTGTTTCCTGTAAGCCCTCAATTAAAGTCTCTCGGGTTTACCTGCAATTCATGGTTAAGTGATGAAGGCATCAAACTATTTGCTTCCATTTTCCCCAAACTAGAGGTGTTGGACTTGTCAGATACAACAGTTGATGATAAAACACTCTATGTCATCTCAAAGAATTTTCGCGGGCTTTTGGAACTGAATCTTGAAAATTCTAGGGAGGTCACGGAGAAAGGAGTAAAGCATGTGGTAGAAAACTGCACACAATTGAGAGAGATCAGTTTAAGGGATTGTGATAGAGTGCATGCTAATGTTGCCTCAATGATATTATCAAGGCCATCATTGAGAAAGATAATTGTTCCAGTTCATTATTGTTTCAGTGACAGTGACAAGGAACTCTTCTCGCGTCAAGGATGCCTTGTTTGCTATTGATAGCATTCTCAAATTGCTCTCCTGAAGTTTAAACTCTTAAATGTAAGATTTTTTGTTTCTTTAGATTTACTTGAATGATAAATTACCTTTTGTTTTATTTTTTAAAGTTGGTTGGAATTGGAAAGATAACAATTTAGTTGGCAAACATGATTTTTTTTTTGTTTTTGAACAGCAATAAATTTATTAACCACCACAACTAAATACAAGGAGTATTTAGAGGGGGAGATAAGTCACAATAAGTGATAATGTTACAGAGGAACCACTAAAGGCAAACATAGCCAATGCAGGAAACTAAACAACTGCAAGCCAAAACCAAAATAGAGAATAAAAAACAGAGGCCGCAAAAACAGAAACAACAGAACAAACACGCCGCCGGCAACACCAGGGAAGAAAACAAACTACTCATCTCGAGAAACAATCTACCGGACACCACTGCCATTCATATAACAAGCACGGATTCTTTGCCACTCGCCCCACAAACCACTTCCAAGATTGAAATTTCACATGGTCTATCAACTCTTCAATCACCACTTCCTTATTATTGAAAATACATTCATTTCTGAATTTCCAGATTGACCAGACATATGAGTTCCAAATTAAAGATAAACAAATCTTTCCTTTCTTACCTTTACCGTATTCACCATGGGTTACAAACGACGAGACCAAATTGGGAGGGACAATAATCATAAAACCCAACCATTTCATAATTGCGTACCACACCGATGCCGCCTTCTCACAGTGAAGGAACAAGTGAATTGTTGATTCCACAGCAGAGCCACACATGACACAATTAGCACTTTGTTGTTGAATAATTCTTCGCCTACATAAATTTTCTTTTGTTTGAATTCTATTCAACAACATTTGCCACGAAAATGCACACACTTTTGACCGCACTCCACCCTTCCATAACCGAGAGAAAACAATCTTCGTGGATTGATCTAGAACTCGCTGCTCCCTAAATTGTCTTAACAACATAAAATAGCAACTTTTAACAGTAAAGCCTACCTCTTTATCCTCCCTCCACAACCATTTATCTTCCCCCTCTGTTGGTTCAAAACCGTTGATACACCCCAAAAAGTCTTGAAACAATGGGATTTCCCAATCAAAGAAATTCCGACGCCAAGTAAACTCCCACCTCCACACACCATCGACCCAACTACCTATAGAGGAGATAGTAGCCAATTGTTGATTTGAAATACTAAAGATTCTAGGAAATCTTTCCTTCAATGGAGAATTACCAATCCATTTGGCACTCCAAAACAAAGTGAAAGCACCATTCCGAACACATCTTTCCAACGCTTCTCCAAACCAATTTGTGTTTAAATCCAACGAACAAATATCTCGCCACCATAAAGAGGCCGACCGCGATACTTGTAATTCACCGAGATTCCCGACACCTACATTATCCGCCCCATACTTTGCCTTGATTACATCCTTCCACACTTCTTTCTCATGAGACAATAGCTTCCATCTCCACTTAGCCAATAAGCTTAGATTCATCAACCGGAGATTTCGAATTCCCAACCCCGCTTCTTTCTTGGGTTTACATATATCATCCCATTTAACCCAACACGTTTTAGACCTCTTGGAGAGACCCCCCCAAAGGAATCTTCGTTGGATCTTCACTACCTCTTTCCAAACCTTGGTTGGCATCTTCATATAAGACAAAAAGAACACCGGAATAGCACTTAAAACCGCATTAATCATCACAATACGACCCCCCAAACTTATGTATTTATTTCCCCACGACCCAAGTCTTCCTTTCATAACATTCAACATAGGTTCCCATGTAGTTAGCTTTCGAGGGTTCGCGCCAACCGGCAATCCTAAATATTTGAAGGGAATGGAGCCCCTACGACAATTTAGGAATTCTGTTGCCATGTACATAAAATCCTCCTCCACATTTACGCCAATTAAACAACTTTTCCAAAAGTTAACCTTCAACCCCGACATCAACTCAAAGCCTCGTAGAATAGCCTTTATCGTCCACAAATTCTCAATACTCGCCTCACCAATGCATAGAGTATCATCGGCGTATTGCAACATCGACACCGGCACACCTTCCCTTCCCAATAAAAAAGGATGAAATCGATGTAATTCAACGGCTCTTCTCATTAGCAATCCCAAACCTTCCGCTACCAATAAGAAAAGTAACGGCGCCAAAGGATCTCCTTGCTTGAGACCGCGCTTAATATTTATCTCCATCGTCGGACTACCATTAACCAACACCGACATACTACCCGCACAAACACAAGCACGCATCCACGCTCTCCACTTATCACAAAAACCAAAATTACACAACATGTGATCAAGAAATCCCCAATCTACGGAATCGTAAGCTTTTTCAAAATCAACTTTCAAGATCAAAACTTCGTTACCATTCTTTTTTTCCGAGTCAATTACTTCATTGACAACAACGACCCCATCCACCAATTGCCGCCCTTTCAAAAATGCCGATTGAGTCTCCGAAATAATTGGGTCTAAAACCAAAGCAAGACGGGACGCCAAAACTTTGGCTAGAAGCTTATACAAACACCCAAGAAGAGAGATAGGCCGAAAATCACCTAAGCATTGAGGTGATTTGACTTTCGGCACAAGAGTAAGGAAATAAGACATAAGACATTGGGGAATACACTCATTACCATGAAATTGGTCAAAGAGGATTCGAATATCATTTTTCATCAACCACCAAAATTCCTTAATAAACATGAAATTGAAACCATCCGGCCCCGGACATTTAGACCCATCCATTGATTTTACCACGGCTTCAATCTCCTCCCCCAAAAAAATTGCAACCAACATCAAGTTATCCTCCTCCGTAATGTGAGTAAAGTTCACCCCCTCAAAACGGGGTCTAAGCCAAGGTTCATTAGCGAAATGATTTTTAAAGAAAGACACCACCGCATTTCTAACATCAACCGGACCTTCCACCCACCCAAGTGGCGTTCGAAGAGCAAGAATATTATTACTTTTCTTCCTAGCATTTATACATACATGAAAATAACGAGAGTTAGCATCACCTTCCTTCATCCATCTAGCCTGTGACCTTTGAAAAATGGAGGCGTCCATGCTCTTAAGGAGGGCCCAAAGATCACCAAAAAGATTTTTCCGGATTGCTACTTCTTCACTAGATAAACCCACACCTTCACTTTTTAAATCTATATCAAGAATCTTACCAATGAGTTGCTTCTTTTTGACTTCCGCATTACCAAATACATCGGCATTCCAATCTTTGATTTTTGACTTAAGTCCCTTGAGTCTATCTTTAAGCACGAAACCCATCCATCCGGAAAACGTTTGCTCTACCCAAGATTCCACCACCACTTTTTTAAATGATTTATGTTGAAGCCAAAAATTGTTGAACCGGAACGGTTTAGGTCCCCAATCCAAAGAATTGTACCGGACCACTAAGGGGCAATGATCGGAAACATCCCTAGTTAGGACCCAAACCTTTGGGTTTCTCCATTTCGTCATCCATCCTTCCGACAATAAAATTCTATCCAATCTACTCATAGCCACCCCATTTGGATGGATCCAAGTAAACCTTCTTCCAAGCAACGGCATATCATACAACTCCAACCCTTCCAAGAACGTGGCAAATTCATTGATTTCTCTTGATTGACTTTGTAAAGCATCAATCCGAGAACTTCTTTCCCCCCTCTCCCTCACAGCATTGAAATCACCCGCCACACACCAATAATCCCCTCCGAACCCCTGTTTTGACATAAGAATCTCCCTCCATAGACGTCTCTTTTCAGATAAATTACATTTGGCATAAACATTTAAAACATAGCAACGAGATTGGTCTTGCACCACATCCAAACAAACACCAACGAAACCACCCCCAGTAAAAGAGAAAACTGTAGAGAAAAGGGATTTTCTCCAGACAGATAAAACACCTCCACTGTTGCCGACTGCCGGGAGATGAATCCAGTCGCAGTCGTCACTACCCCACAACGCATGTATCAACGGCTGATCAACCGACTCCAATTTAGTCTCCTGTAGCGCCAAGAAATCAACTTTTTCTCCACACACCAACTCCCTAATCTTCCTCTTTTTTACCCGGCTACCCAGTCCTCTAATGTTCATAGATAGCACAATCATTGATAACCCCTACTATTCTGCCAGTCAATCTTCTCTGCCCTGTCCCTTGTTTCCAGCCCCATCATTCATCCCACGTCCTCCCCATCGCCATCATTAAAATTAACCCCCAATTCAACATTTAAAGCAATCAATTTTTTAGCCTCAGCAAATTCTCTGGACAGAGGTATACCTTCATCACTTTCTTGACTCTTTGCACTCTTATATTCCTCCTCAATAAAGCCCCCTCCTTCCAATAAATACTCCACACCTGAAACCTCCCTTCTAATCGGTCGAGATATCTGTTCTTCATGGTGAAACGGCAGCACAACTTCAAGTTCGAATTCCTCAGTAGCACGAATAGCCGGTGTAGATTGTTCTGATCTTTCATCGCATCGTTGGGTACTATCAGCTATCCCTTCTTCATAACATTGGATACTATCTGATGAATCAAATTCCTCATCTTCATTTTGTCGGTCTTCTCTTCTTTCTTTCTTTTGTAGTTTTGTTTAAACCGGGCGGTTCAATCACATTTGGATTTTTTTCTTTTTTTTTTTATAGAAATTTTTTTTTCATAAATTATGGTATCCTAGTTTTTTTTTTTTTTTACAGAACATGCATTTTCATTTAATAATGTGTAAAATATAAGGAAAACGAGACTTGTGAGTGTTAAACCCTTGACCTTTGGATGCAAATAAAGACACATTACCACTATGCTATAATAGTCAGCTGTGCTTATTTTTACTTTGTATTATATATAATACATACATATATTTTTGTACTATACTATTTTTCTATGAAAACAAGCTTCATCATTAATTTAAATCTTTTTTAAGAACACAATTACTTTTGACTTTTTTTATTTTATTTTTTTCATTAGACTTTAGATTTTGTTTATTTTTTGTCTTCTGTTGATTTAATTTTTCAGCTCTCATTTTTTTTGTTCAAAATAGAGTTTATGATCAAATCTAGGACCTCATACATACTACAAAATCTCTCACTATTAGACTAAATTGCATGTGATGACTATGTTTAGAATCTAAATTTAATGAGTGAACTTGTTAAATTATGATATTTTAAAATTTAATTTTTTTTAGAGACTGAATCATCTGATTCCACCAGTTTAATAACTATATAATTTTGTTATAGAGACCGGTTTATTCAACCGACTTATCCGGTTTTATCCGATTTAGTCATGCGGTTCGACCAGTAATTCAATGATTCGACCGATGAATCAATGAACCAGTACTCTCACCGGTTTGATGACCGGTCCAGTTTTTAAAACACCGGTGAGATATCTAATGTGCTCAAGCACATGTTTGACTTTGAAACCCATAATAAATTTTTCTCCACACACACTTGTACGTAATATGAAAAAGAAAAGGTAGGACGTCCTCTGTCAAAAAATATAATTTTGTGGTCGGATCGTATATAAAAAGGGTTGCTATCAATTTAATTTTAATTGCAAAAATTGTAACAAAAAAACATTAGTATATTAAATTAGAAATTGAATTTGTTAGATGATGAATATGAAAAGTATAAATTAAAACCTCAGACTTCCAAATTTTGATCTGACCAACTTATTGTTTTTTTTTTTTTTTTGATTAAAAGGGGCTTAACAAGCCCAAAAAGAATTACACTCTTATCATTCTAGAAGTAGAAACTTCAGAAACATCATCGTCCACTAGAGCTTGCACTTCTCTAGGAGGAAACTCATAGAAGATACTTCCATTAGCCAAAGTACAACCAAGATTGGCTAACCAATCTGCAACTTTATTAGCCTCTCTATACACATGCTTGAACTGAACTTCAATGTCTTGCTCCATAAGTCCTTGAATCTTCCGCACAAGTCTTCTTCCTCGGATACTTCCATTATTGGCGCTAGATAAACATTGCAGCACTGCTGTAGAATCAACTTGAACCTCAAGCCTCGGAATATTTCTTGATTTTGCTAACTTCATTCCCTCAAAAATCCCCCACAGTTCAGCAACAAATGCGCTGCATGGTCCAAGAGCTGCTGCATAACCACACACCCATCCGCCGCTACTATTTCGAATTACACCGCCGCAACCTGCCCGATAACTACTTGCTTTCACCGCACCATCTGTGTTCAAACAAAGGTAACCTTGTTGAGGGCGCGACCATCGTATTTGAGCTTCGACACGTTGGGTTGCGTCTTGTTGAATTACTGAAGTAATACCAGCATGGTAATCTTTCACATATTGCAGGATTACTCTAGATGGGTTCAATGGCCTATGAAAAGAATTATCATGAACAGTTTTGTTCCTCCATTGCCACAAGTAGTAACAAGTTGTAGCCCAAATATTCTGCCACACAATATTTTCTACTTTCCATCCACTAATTGTGAGGTTAAGAAGCACCCAATCTTTGAAGTCTCCACATGTTATTATTATCAACCAGATCATGCACCCTCCAACCCTCAAAATTATTGGGCAGGTTTCCAACAATGTCTTCCAATCTGGTACTATTATCTATCCAAATATCCTTCCAACAATTCACCTTCAGCCCATCACCTATGGACCAAGCTTCAAATTTGCTGATGTCTGTCCACACTTTGGCAATACTCTTCCATAAAGGAGAATCACTGTTCTTTACAACCAATATGTCTAAATTGCTATTTCCCCGAGCATATTTACCACGCAAAACCTTGCACCATAGATTATCTTCTTGCATTTTAATTGCCCATCCCAGTTTCATAATGCAAGCTAGATTCATTTTACCCATATCTCTAATAGCTAATCCTCCAAGATCCTTCGGCATCGTTAGAGTTGACCACCGCACACTATGTAATTTTCTCTTATGGGCTTCGTCACCCCATATGAAACCACGCTGCAGCTTTTGAATCTCCAGCAAACAACTTTTGGGGATGAGAGTTGTCATCATAGAATACACCGGAATTGCTTGAATAACACTCTTAGAAAGAGTAACTCTCCCTGCAAGAGATAAATGACTTACCTTCCATCCAGACAATTTATTTCTAACCTTATCGATTAGATGCTGATAATCTTTCCTCTTAGGGGCCCCTCTTAGCAGCGGAACACCCAAATACTTTCCAATATTGCTGGTTTCCTGAAAGCCAGATTTGCGAACTAACTTTCTTCTAGTCTGAGCATCTACATTCTTAGAAAAATAAATCATCGTTTTTTCCAAACTAACCACCTGGCCTGACAACTTACTAAACTTTTCTATAGTTCTCATAGTGCTCTCCATTTGCTTTTCAGTTGCCTTCCCAAACAAAAGTAGATCATCGGCGAACATAAGATGGGAAATATGTGGACCATCTCTACCAGCCCTCATTGCCATCCACTCCCCCTTATCAACTTCTTCTGCAATTAAATGACTTAATTTATCCATACAAAGCTCAAATAAGTAAGGAGACATCGGATCACCTTGTCGCAATCCTCTCTCTGGCCGAAAATACGTAGACCGATTTCCATTCCACATCACATTTGTGGTCACAGTTCGAACACACTGCATGATAATATTAATCAAATGATCAGGCAGACCAACTTCAACTAACGTATCATGTATAAAAGACCATCTCAGCCTATCGTACGCTTTGGCAAGGTCCACCTTGATAGCAAAAAAACCAACTTTACTTCTCATTTTGTGCATACTATGAATCATTTCCTGTGCCACTATTATATTTTCATGGATGTTCCTTGTGGGGACGAATCCTGTTTGATACGGAGATATGATATCCGGAATTAAAGGCTTCAATCTATTAACTATAATCTTTGTAATTATCTTATAGGACACATTACAAAGAGAAATAGGTCTGAATTGATTCACAAACTCGGGCTTGTTCACCTTTGGAATGAGACATATGTCAGTCTGGTTAATACTCGCAATACTGGGAGGGTGGTTCCACATCTGGACAATAAAGTTACATAGAGACTGCTCAACAACCTCCCAGTTCCTATGATAAAAACCAGCTGGGTATCCATCCGGACCCGGAGCCTTCCAAGATCCCATTTGAAAGAGGGCATTTTTAATTTCCTCTTTTGAAATCGAACAATTCAAATCCTGCACAATATCATCTTTAAGAGGAACAAACGTATATTCTGATCTAGTACAGATCGCCATATTAACTTCTTCAGTAAACAAGTCTTTGAAGAAGTTATTAACTAATTCCTTGAGTTTTCCTTCATCTTCTATCCAATCACCATCCACTCCCCTCAGCATATAAATCCTATTCTTCCGTTTTCTATTAGCCGCTTTGACTTGATAATAACGAGTATTACGGTCCCCGTCCTGCAACCATTGAGCTCTCGATCGTTGAAACCAAGTTAGCTCTTCCTGATATAAGACACTTGCAAGCTCTTGCTGCAGCTCCTTCTCTAATTTGTAAAGGAAAGGATTCATGCTACCCTCTTGATGCTTTTTTTGGATTCCACCAAGCCTATTATGTAATTCTTTTTTTCTTTTTAAAATACTACCAAAAGTATGTACCTTCCAACTCTTCAAATTGGATTCGACCTCAGCAAGATTTGAGACTAGATCTTGATCATGTCTCCACCAATCTTTGAAGTCCTCCACAGATTTTGGATGTAAAGTCCATGCACATTCAAATCTGAATATCTTCTCACTGTAGGCCACTTGTACACCTCCTAACTGAATTAAAATAGGATGATGATCTGAGAAGTCGACTCGTGGGAGAACTTTCACTATAGCATTAGGAAAAGATATTCTCCAAGCATCATTGCACAACGCCCTATCCAGCCTTTCGTAAATGCGGTCGACTCCATTATAAAGGGGTCCACGCCAAGTGAATCTAGACCCAATGGAGCCTAAGTCAAGCAATCTGCATTTATTTATTCTTTCACGGAACAAAGTACACCTCCTGTGATTGATAGGTGCTCCTCCTTTCTTTTCAGTGTTATCTTTTATATCATTAAAATCACCCGCTAAAAGCCATTTATCTGTCATGTTGGCTGCAATTTGAAACAACTCAGTCCAAAGATCATTACGCATATCCTCACTCGGGCTAGCATAAACAACTGAAAAATACCAGCAGCCATTAGTCTCCAAAATGCGAACATGAATAAATTGGAAATCCACTCTGACGACCTGTACTGTCATGAAATTAGACTTCCAACCAATAACAATTCCTCCTGCATAACCTCTGTTAGCAGCGCATGCAAAACTATCAAATCCAAGTAATTCAAAGGACATTTTGAGTTTATTAGGATCAACTCTAGTCTCCATAATAACCAAAATTTCTGGTCTATGAATCTCCAGGTACTGTTTGCAATTCCTAAAGAAACTAGTGCTAGCAGCTCCTCGACAATTCCACACCAAAATGTTCTTAGGATATCTAGACATCTTAACTTAATTAGTATGCATAAAGTTTTCTGTTTCCGATTGATGTCCAAGACCTTGCGTCTCCGCCACCAAATCCATATCAGACTCATCGTTGCTCGAAATGCCATTTTTACTAGCATCCACAAATTCATCTTTTTCTGGGTGCTCTCCATGCATTGTCTGCTGCAAAGAGGATGGAACTAGATTTTTATTCCTCCAATCAGGTGGGCGAGAATGATTAGCCTTAAACCCACCTGGCCCAAAGTATTGTTTGTCACCAGTAACAATTTGAGACTGTGGCATCAAAATAGCTGGGCCACTACTGTATTCGCTATAGATGGGCTTTTTAGTACTAACCCGGAGCTGTCAATGGTAATCCATTACCTAATTTGTACTTTGAAGTTTCCAAGTTTTGATCCACACAAATTCCATCCATCTCGTTTTCTCCACGTGTTGGCACTGCATTAGACTTCGGATATCCACGTGTTTCTCTTGTAGTGGTACGCTTATGATGCTCCTGACTAGGCTGTGCACCACCATAATTCTTCTTTTTTTTCTCCTTGTGTTTTTCCAGTTAATTTCTTTTGAGTAGTTGTTCTTTCCATATTTGATTCGTTCAAATTTTTGACATGCCCATCAATCTCCACATTTGTCGCTTCATTCCCAAAGATAGCAAATCGTGATCCCTTGGAGTTAGTTTCCTCATTAACGCCTTCATTACTATTGCCGTGATCTTTGGATTTTCTTGGTCGCCGTTGCTTCTGGACCACCGTCCATGGCCTCTCAACCACAGGCTGCTGGCCGTGACTTCCTGTCCTTGCAGAATTCGTCCCTGGATTCTCTCCATTCTTGCCACTCTCCACACTTCGTTTTGGGCATCCTTCGACGTAGTGTCCAAAAATGCCACAATTCAGACATAAGAAGTGTAGGCCCTCATATTCCACTTTGTAGTGTCTGCCTTTGATTGTAAACATTGCGAGCAATGGCTTTGTAAGATCCACTTCAACGCATAACCGTGCATATTTGCCACGTTCTTGATAAAGTGTTGTTTTGTCTACCTTCACTGACCTTCCAATACGATCCCCAATAACATGTAACAATTTAGCATCATAATACTCAATAGGTAAGCCAGAGAATCTAACCCATACTGCTATTGATTTGACATATTCGACAGCAGGGTTAAAATCTGCTGACCACTCTCTAACTGCCAAGTAATGATCATATATCAACCAAGGTCCTCCAACTAATGCCGCAGTATGATCTTCTTCATTGGTGAAGGTAACCAGGAAGTAATCATACCCAAGGTCAACAATATTGATCACTCCCTGGCGCACCCATAGTTGTTTTAATCTGGTTTCGAGAGCCTTAAACCCAATCTTTCTTCCAAGCAGCTGCACAATCAGTCCATTCTTCCATGGCTTCTGGATTCTTTCTTCTTCCTTTCTTGAAAGGACGAAGGAAGGGCATTCATATCCTCCATATAAGGTCTCCTCGATTTTGATACCATCGTCTTCTTCCTCAGAGAAAGCATCGTCCTCCATGTCGCTATTCTGTCGACCTTGCGATCTTGCCGTCGTCTCTTGTCTCGTACGGTCTTCTCCAGTAACAGAATCCTTATATGACTTCCTCTCCCCATTACCTCCATCCACATCTACTATACCATCATAAACTAATGGCACAGTCGATTGATGAGAGAAGTGGTGATCACCCTCCTTGACTCGTTTGGTGCTTCTGTCCTGCAAGTCTTCTTCTTCTTCCGTGATCGCCTTATCCTCCGTCGCAAACCCTAGCAGAGCGTTATTCGCCATAAGTTTTTAGGCCTACAAATGACCAACTTATTGTTTTAGTATATAAAAAAGGGAAATGCTTTGTGTCGCGAAGAATACTTCACGATAAACTCACGAGATGGAACTTAGTTTTGCGAGTGCAGTGCGTTTATGTAGTAGGCTGTAGACACTAATGCAATACATGTGGCCTATACTATACCATTATATCTATACATGCTATCATTTTTTTTTTTTACTAAAAATGAATACTAGTTATTTATTTAAATTAAGGTTAAGTATATTTGTTGTATTAGTCTTTATAAAATTAGCGAATTTTAGTTTTTGTCTTTATAAAAAAATTACATATTTTTAAAAAGATGTTATTTTTAATGTTTTTAGTGACCAATTTATGTTTATTTCAATGTCAATGTTATGATCATTTTATGTTTAAGATGTGTCTATATATTATGTTAAACCTATATAAGTTCATATTATGTTTAAAAATATCAATATTTTGTCCATTAGGGATTAAAACCAAACAGAAAATTTGTTAGGATAAAATGTTTGATTATTTTTTTTGGTTAAGTAGCTTAGTAGCTAGAAATTCCACCCTTAAGGTGGAAAGTGGGATGACCGTGGTTCGAACCTCGGTCCCCTGTATATATAATTAATGCAATGTTTGATTAGTTGGTGGAATAATAATTTGTCCGATTAATTTCGTTAATGAACGAGACCTCAACCTGCTAAGCTTATTTATAAGTTGTTTTATTTATAAGTTGTTTTATCATCAACTACCTTAAAAAATTTATAATAATACATAAAAGCTTATTTATTTGCACAAACTATTTTACATAAACTCAAAAATAAACCAATTCAAACGGACATTTGTCATAAGTGAAATATTTGTTGTTTATTTTGATGAGAGTACTTTGCAGCAGCTGGATGAAATATTTGTATTGTTTTGATCTTGTTTTGTATTAAATAAATATTTCATAATTTGTTGTGGCCTTCGGTCAAAAAAGAATTGGTGTGGCCTAGTGAGGGTGGGGTTTAGTATGCACAAATTTTCAAATTTGTGTACCATGCACAAATTTGTGCATACAAAAATTGTTTGTTTTTGACCATTAGATTAACTAAGGACCATATTTTTATTATGGTCTGTCAGTATCAAATCTAACACTCATCATCTACAAACTCATTTTGAGAGAGCTGAAAACAACTCAGAAACGTAAAAAACTATGAAAAAAAGATTCCAAAAAAATTTCAAAAAAAACTCCGAATTTTTTTATTATTTGAAATCGAAACTTTTTCCTCAAAAAAAACTCGAAATTTTTTTAATTAATGTAACATTAATGATCATTTTATAACCGTTTTCGAAAAATTGAATTGAGTACATTGAGATTACAAGGTTAACTTCTTATGATTGAACTAACTTCTCAAGTAGGGTTGGGAATAGGCCATGCCATGCCATGCTTTGACAGGCCTGAGCCTGGCCTATGATTTTTCTTCAAGCCTAAGTCTGGCCTACGGCCTATCAAATGCTATTTTTTTTGCCTGGCCTGGGCCTTGTTAAAGTTTGGCCTGGCCTTGTAGCCTGTTTAAAAGCCTGCATTACATAAAGGCCTCCATGTAATCTTTTTAAATAGGCTAATTAAATACGCCTTGAAGCCTATTTCACATTTAAATTTTTATAATTTCTACAATGTTAAGAAAAAGCTTATAAAACTGTTAGCACAATAGTTAATAGCTAATAAAATAGAAATACGATTACGACAAAGTCTATTAAGTATGCCATAATACAAATTGTTTCTTAAGCACTAATGTTAATCGGTGTAGTCGGCAACAACCAAAATATACACCATAAGTTAGCAAAACACTAGATCTTCAAATCCAGACTCTTCAAGTGTAAGGAAAACACATCTAAAATCCTTAGCCTAACATTAAAAAAAATATTATATAAAAAATATTTATTAAATTAAATATACATAGGCCGGCCTAATAGGCTTAATAGGCTTTTTTAAAAGCCTAAGCCTGGCCTATTTATCTAAATAGGCTTTTTTCAAAGCCTTAGCCTGCCATTTTTACTAAACATGTCATGCCATGCCATGCCTAAGACATGCCATGCCGAAGGCCCATGGAGGCCGCCTGGCCTATTCCCAACCCTATTCTTAAGTATAACTATAAAGATTAACTTGATTTTTTAAAGCATAATGCTAAATAGTGTTCCTTTGGGTACTAGTTAAGGAATTCAAATAAAGCAAAAATTCATTGAAACTTGTGTAGTCAACTCCTTAAAAATGTAAAAAATGTTATTTTCAATACAAAAAATTTGATCTCTTTTACTACCTCCGTCTCATTTTATTAGACTTTTTTTGATTAAATGACACTATTCACTTATCATGTTTTGATCATATTTTTTTAATAATATATAAATATAAATATAAGCATATAAGATCTTGTTTGATTTGTTTTGATGAGTACTTTTAAAATATCCAATTTTTATAATTTTTACTATTAGTAAATTAAAGATATTAGTGATCAAAATCGTGCATCGACATACGTGCAGTAGTCAAATTAGTTCTTTTATTTTGGGACAGAGGTAGTATTTTCTTAACAGATACCCTCATAGCTCAGGGCATTAATTAACATAACCCTTTAAAGAATAATATGTTTGTGTGTTCAGTGAAAATTTGGAGTTAAATTAAAGTCAAAATAAACTTCTATGCATAATATGCAGTTTTCCAATTACCTTTATTTTAAAATTTGAATACACAACCAGAAATGTGTTCATATCCAATGTTGTTAAAATTTCGATTTAAAACCTAAAATCTAAAAAAAATAAAGAATTCTATTTATATTATTTCAATTGATAAATTAAGTATATGTTCGGCTCGTGAGACACAAATATTATTTTTTTTTAAAAAGGAAGATAAAAAAATAGCCAATTTATTTTGGTTGCTCTTTACCATTTGAGAAATTTTTTGCTAACATTTTCTACAACAAAAGTCAGTTTTGGAAGTCATAATGTTTTTGTTAATTTAAAATTTCACAAAGAGATAACACTGATAATAAAAAAAAGTAATAGTGATAATTTAAAGTTTCGCATAGAAATAAATAAAATATGAAGAAAAAAAATTGTTCCACTTAAAAATTGAATTTGCATTTTTCTGTTCATTTAATTCATCCTAACCATCAAAAAGAGTAACCATGTTGGGATATTTTTCGAAGAAATGCCTTCGGTGAGCCTTGGCGCCAAATCTTTGAACTTCCATCATTAACCAACTTCATTCTTTCACAAATTATGCAACAAAACCACTCCAAGCTCTATAATATTTCTCTCTAACGGATTCTATTCAACTAACTAAATCAATTCACTCTCTCTCTCTCATCACTCTCTCTCACAATTCTCACTTCTGAACAGAATCACCACCATGTTTAACACCTTCACTTTCTCTCTCTACCTTCTCCTCTCTCTCCTCTTAGCAACTGCCACTTGTTTACCTACCATCGGCGTCACATACTCCACCACCGCTCAATCACCAACACCACCACCACAAGATCGCATCACCACCGCTCAATCACCAACACCACCACCACAAGATCGCATCACCACCGCGATGAAAAATCTCACACTCACCTCCCTCCGTGATCTCGGTATGTACCGTTTACGACCGGAGATTTCTCTCGGAATGGAGCTATTTCAAGAACGTCAGTTTAATTTCCGCGACAATTTCACTACCGGAGTTCGTTACCGGAATTTCTTTGATGGATACGAAACGATTCCGGTGATTTATACTGAAACGGGATGGCCTAGCGCCAGGAATGATCTTGACGCGAATTCTGGTTATGCGGAGATTTATCTGAGAGGATTGGTGAAGCATTTGAAGTCCGGTGCCGGAACGCCGTTGTTGAAAGACGCAGTGAAATCAGAATCCATCAACAATCTCCTCCCTACCATCACTATACACGTGTCCCTCCGTGATCTCGGTATTCGTAAGATCTCTGTTTCTTCCTTCTTGATTAATCTTTACCCTTACAATATGTACCGTTTACGACCGGAGATTTCTCTCGAAATCGAGCTATTTCAAGAACATCCATTTAATTTCCGCGACGATTTCACTACCGGAGTTCGTTACCGGTATTTGTTTGACATTATGGTTGACGACGTCGTTAGTTCAATGGCGTTCGTCGGATACGAAACGATTCCGGTGATTGTTACTGAAACGGGATGGCCTAGCGCCGGGAATGATCTTGACGCGAATTCTGGTTATGCGGAGTTTTATTTGAGAGGATTGGTGAAGCATTTGAAGTCCGGTGCCGGAACGCCGTTGTTGAAAGACGGAGTGAAAGCGGTTTATCTTTACGAGCTTTTTGATAAAGACGGAACTGGTTCAACTAAGTATCGAATCATTTTCTCTGAAGCTTCACGTTCGTGTTTGATGAATTGGATTAACGTGGCTTTGATTTTGGCGTTGACGATGGTTGTTCAGGTTCGTTGCATTGGTTTTACTTAGTTATCTGTTAATGCTGTTTTAGATTTTAGATTTATTCACTAATACTGAATGATTACTAGTTGATTAGTACAGTAGTTTTTTAGTACTGTGATCAGAAGTTTTCATATATTGTTATGTAGACAGAGTTGGATTAAAATCTTCGTTTTGGTTTGGTGTATTCTATTTTTTTTTTTTTTTATGTTTTCAACATCACAAAAGAAAGTCTCATATTATATTATTGAAATGTTAGGACACTACTATTCTCAAATGCAATATATCAATTTTGATGTATTCATTTTTTAATATTTTTTGCTGTCTAGAATTTATTTAAGTGACAGAAAAAACTATACTTGAAGGTTATATGTAACATAGAGATTCATAAGTCTAATTTATTCGATCATGAAAAAATCCTAACATTTATTTGATCGTAATCATAAAAAAAAAATTAGAATATTAAATTTTAGCTTCACAGCATCACTATAGTTTAAAGTAATGAGTTCACTGGTTCAAAAAATATTAAAAACATGAGCTTAAAATTTTCAAATTAGAGTAATTTAATTATAATTTTTACATTAATTTGGTTGGGATCAAATACTCATCAGTCATCACTCACTCTAATTTATGCGCTTAAGATAAGCACAAGATGCATAGTCTCTATAATACAACGATTTTTATTAACGTCAACTAGCAAAACCCAAAGGCAAAGAATTTTTCTTCGCTGTTGAGAGGAACATAATTAAGAATACTAACGATTAAAAGATATAGTCTATTTGAATAAATTAAAAGTAATGAATTGAAATATGAAATATTGAGGGTGAACCGAAGAATCTTCACAAATTTATCCAGATATATTATACGAAAAATGATTTTTAGACTTGATTAATTATAGAATATTGGTTTTGTTAGTGTTTTGTTTTACACTGATTTAACAGGATAACAAATGGAATACAATGTAAATCAAGTTTAAGGGAAAAATCCATTTGAGTGAAGATGCTATTTGACCATTACTCATTCACAATCACGTGCACATGCCAGGTTCTCTCCCATGCAGAAGAAGAGGATGGGTCATGGAGCCCGATGCTGCTGACATTATGATGGGTCGGTTTTACAAAATTGACCACTCAAAGCTTCCTAGAGAGGGCACAAGTTTTCAACATTTAAAAAAAAAAACAAAAAAGTGGGTGCACTTAAAATTAAAAGTCAATATCAAAACAAAGTTTTAACTACATAAAATTCCATAAGACACATCTTGTCTTTCACCTCTTCGTCAGGAATCATCCTCAATGCCCTTCTAGCCTCCTCCATCGATAGATGCATGATTTTCCCAAAATATGGTGTATGGATTCCTCCTCCGTGAACTTCAGTGATGAAACCATGAATTTTAAGGTAGAATTGTATTCAAGGATATTCATGTTATATTTAGAATTGTATTAATATTATATTCATGTTTCATTTACATGGAATTCAGGTTTATCATATTTGTGATGGCTTGGTTCATATCAGTTACCCAACTTTTAGACAAGTTGGCACTAAATTTGGCTATTACTCAGCCTTTTTTAGTAAAATTCATGGTTTCATCACTGAAGTTCACGGAGGAGGAATCCATACACCATATTTTGGGAAAATCATGCATCTATCGATGGAGGAGGCTAGAAGGGCATTGAGGATGATTCCTGACGAAGAGGTGAAAGACAAGATGTGTCTTATGGAATTTTATGCAGTTAAAACTTTGTTTTGATATTGACTTTTAATTTTAAGTGCACCCACTTTTTTGCTTTTTTTTTAAATGTTGAAAACTTGTAGTAACTTTTTGATGTTGAGTTCTATTTGCCAAACTATAAAATTCCATAGTAACTTTTTAAGTGCACCAAAAGATTTTGAGGATCTTCCAGATCCTTTTCAACACCTAGAAGAGGAAGGACTTCCTTTCTAGCAAAAGCTTGCAGGTGTTTAATGGTCTTTGCATACTCCGGAACATATGCTCCTTCTTCGTCATAGTCAACGAAAGGTGACAAGTGTGGTGGAGGAATCCTGTTGATAAAAGAGGCATCACATATAGAAATACAGACATATATGTACAGAATTTTCTGATCTGTTCAGGTTAATGTATGACTTGGCATTAGCAAGGGCAACAAAGTAATTATACTTTTAATTAGCATAATGAACTTAAAAAAAAATTTACTCAGAACAAAAGAAGTACATGCATGAAGATCACAACCAATAAGAGCCCTAATGAACCTAAAAAATAGGCACAGATAATATACAACATCGATTACCAAAAAAAATATGCAATGGGACTAGTTTCGGTGAGAAACAATATTTTAAATCATCATAAACAACACTAAATGGGATATAACTTATAACATACTGTATAAGCTATAACTATACAACAGAGACTGGAGTCAGTACACTAGCACAAATAAATTAGGAGTTACCTTCCGACCATATAATTTTCTGCCGGCAAAATTATTCATGCATTGACACAGTCAAACACCCATTGTGGTTGAACATATTCTCTTGAGAGGAACCTGTGCCCTTGTGCTTCCCTATCAACGATCTAAAGAAATGAAAGTAATAGCTAAGCAAATATTAAAGGAAGTTCAAAACAGTTATGTCAACTACATCAAAAACCTGATGAGTAACTTATAAAAAAAAAACAAACCTGATGAGTAACTTATAAAAAAAAACAAACCTCGTCTCCCTCCCATGAAACCATACCACCAAAAGCAAAAATAACAAAAAGCAATGATTCCCTTGGTACCTGAATAATTAAAGTACAACAGACGCAATCAATGTCAAAACATATGCACAGTCATTGGAATAAATCCAAAATAATGGCCAGGTTTAAATGGCATAGCATCAAAAAAAGAATTAATTGGTGCCTGCATATAGGAGCATGTCATAAGCCTCAGCAAGGGCTTACTTTGGTTCTTTAATATAACTTGCAAATGAAACTACACGAACAGGAAAGAAAACATAAGACCTAGATGTGGACCATATTTAGTCATAATAGTTTAAGTGTAAACCACTCACAACCTCATCAAAAAATGATATTGTATATGTTACTAGTACTTGTAAGCATAATTCTTTAAGAGATGTTGCCCATTATTAACATCACTGATCCACAATATATGAACTCTTACTACATTTTCTTAAACCATATAATGAAATTTTTTAACAAACTAACTCAGCAAGTACTGCAATCATACCTCCCTGCTCAAGAAGATTTTGACATTTTGAAAGAGATTTTTGCATTGTTTTGTCTCTTCATCATATTCCTCTCCGTCTTCACCTGCAGCTTTCTCAACAAGGTGCATTAGTGTACCAGGTTCATTAGATGGAAGTTGATGCTGAAGTTGAGCAAGTCTGAGTTCAGATTTTTTGTTTTCGATCTCTGCCCCATCTTGCTTGGACTCTAGTTGTTCAGATTCAACTAATTGAGAAGTTTCAAGTATAGCGGGTTTGTTGTTGGCTTGGGCATATCTTATCAGTCCATATACTTCTACAAAATTTGAAGGAAAAAAAAAATTGATCAGCAGATACACTGTATCACTTCAGGCTTCAGCAATTCAAGTTCCTAAAGTTTGAGTTGAAAAAACAGTACCTGCTGCATCAGCCTCCAACTTGGGATTAAGGTAGGGAGGATACTTCAAATTTATGGAATGATAGAGGTGGAAATTGATAAAACCGAGAAGAGGTATAAGAAACTAGAAGTTGACCATACCAATTAGTATATGGATGTCATTATACACGAATCACATGATGATCCTAACACCGCAGAACTTATTCAAATTAAATGTTTACATGATTAAAATATATAGATCTATAATCTTATTACTTTGGATGATATGAGTATCAATGATTTTTCAAAATATAAACATACTTATTTTAAATTAAATATTAAAAATAAAATTAAACTGACCTGGTATATTTGTAGAAAGTTTAGCATTGTAGGGATGTCAACGTCATCAGGCACAACCTGCTGCAGTGCATGAGGAGTTAACCATGTTATTGTCTGACCCTCAACTTCAGCCTGCACAAAGAACATAATAAATCTATAAAATGTACAATTATGATTAATAATTAACATAACAAATAACAAACAGCCACAAACCGTACCTGGTAGTATATGCCTTTAACAGATACAAATGTTTTTCTTAACTTGTGAGTACGAGCTATGAATGCTTGCCATTCATGCGCCAATCTAGAATACAAATCAAACAATAAATAAATGACATGAATATTATTACAGCGAAAAACACTGCACTTTTAAAAAAAGAATGCATGAAAATGGCAATGAGATGTTAATATTAATGTAAATTATATTCCCAAAAAGTACATACTTTCGACATTTTTGACCAAGATCTACATCAATTTTTTTGTCCGCTATTGCCGGAACTGTTCCAAAAAGATGCACCATTGTAAGGCAGTCATCCAATTCTCCAAGTGCATTCACAAATCATGGATACCTATAATTCAAAGAATGATAAATATAGATTGGAAAATCATTGCCAGCTACAAGATACAAACTGAGACTAAAAAAAAGTCAAACAAACAAACCTCTGTCGAATTATCCTATCTATCTTGGGTTTGGGTGTTTTCTCCCGTAACCTGTTTGCACGTTCAAAATTTTTCTTTGCCTCTGCTTTCTTAATTTTTCTCTCATGCACCCTTATAGCTCTATGCATTTCAAGCAAAGGCTCATGATGGTAGTAAGTCTTATCATTTCCCTTGCACTTTTTCTTAGGCTCCCGGGAGTTATACCTTTCAAAATGCACAATTTCCTAAAATTTATAAAAGAAAATATTAAAATCAAATTTATACACATTTTGCAAATAACATCAGATAAGTTAACAAATTAAAAAATAAATAAAATTCTGAGCATTCGGAACCTGAAAAGTGGTAAGCTAATTTGAAGCAGTCTGATTGCTTGTGTTCTGGTGACAAATTTTGCAGCATTTCCCTCCTTTTTCTTCCCCTGTGGTACAACAAAATGTTAAAAAAAGAAAATAAAAATCTCCACAGCCATATGTTATTGAAATTAAAAAAAAAAAAACATAGAACTTTGTTGAGTAAACCACCAAATTAGCCATGTCTTTGTAAAACACTCTCAAATAGGTCCCTGATTTATACATATTTCAAAAATTCCCTAACTCTATTAAACCATCAAGCTGGGCCTATATTTAGGGCCTGTTTGGATTGGCTTATTTTTTAACTTATGCGAAACAGCTTATGGAAATAAATTAGCTTTTATGCATTATTATAAACTTTTCAATGTAGTTTATGATAAAATCAACTTGTAAAAAATAAAAAATTTGTCGGTAAAAACTTATGAATCAACATTAAACTTTGTTTATTTGTATAAGTTATTTGTATAAGCTCAAAAATAAATCAAATCCAACAAGCCCTTAACCATTTACTATCAATTAACCCTCTATAGTTTAAGAACTTACTATCAATTTGGTCCCTAACTTTTTCCCTTACTATCAATTTAGTGCCTAACATATTCTCAGAAAGACTAATGAGAAGAGACCTTTTTGAAATATCTATAAAGTGCATACTACAAAGTTAGAGACTAATTTGGTGGTTTAAACTCATTAGTGTTAAATGAATGAAGACTTCAACATTAAAAATTCGAAATTTATAAACATTGAACAAAAAAAATCACATGATGGCTAATTAGCTATGAAGATTGAAGCTTAGAAAAACGAATAAAACAATATGAACAAATAAAGTGAAAGGAAAATGAGATTTTTGAATAAATTGAGAAAGCAAAGAGTATTGGAAGAGGATGAAAAGGGGAGAATAGAGATGTGGAAAACTCACGGCGGGTCTGTAGTGCTTCCCCATTGCTACTGACGGCTGAGAGAAGACAAGAAGAAACAGACGCGGTCGCAACAATACGATTAGGGATTCGATGACACATACATACAAGAGGGAGGCTTTTTATTTTTGAGATACTCCCTCCGTTCCTTTTTATTTGTTGTTTTAGAAAAGCAAATTTGTTTCAAATTATTTGTTGTTTTGATAATTTGAGGTTATGTGTTGTCTATTATACCCTCCTTCCTAATTTTTTTTTATTGACTAGATTTTATATAATTTTTTTTCATATAATCTTTTTATTGTATCTTTTTTTTTTTACTAAACTTCTTCATATAATTTTTTGTGGTGGTTTTAATTTTTTGGAAAGAGAAAGTGCGTGCAAAAAAATAGGAATTTTTTTGTGGATTAAAATTAGAGTATAATATATCCCAAAAAAGGGTATAATAGGAAAATAAAATACAAAAATACACTTTCTTAATTTGACCTATTTTTTCTCAAACAACAAATAAAAAGGAACGGAGGGAGTAAGTTTTAAGGTAAATAGGCTTGGACGGTATACCCTCTAATTTAGGCGTGTTTTGTTTTTTCATCTGTAATTTTTTTGTGACTCGTCTCTTGTAATGTTGAATTTTTATTTTTAGGCTAAATTATATATTTGGTCCCTTACGTTTATTTTAGGTTTCAATTTGGTCCCTTACGTTTAAAAAGTTTCAATTTGGTCCCTTACGTTATCAACGTTTGCATTAGTTGGTCCCTTCCGTCAGATTCCACTGTTCCACTGTTTCAATTGGACACGTGTCAACATGTCCAAGTGTCCACGTGTCAATCCACGTGTGCAAACTGTCCGCCACGTCAGCAAACCGTCTGCCACATGTGCAAAAACTGACGGAAGGGACCAAATTGAAACCTAAAATAAACGTAAGGGACCAAATTGAAACTTTTTAAACGTAAGGGACCAAATTGAAAACTAAAATAAACGTAAGGGACCAAATGTGTAGTTTAGCCTTATTTTTATTTTCATTAAAAAGGGGCTAAAGCCCAGGAAGAATTACATGCAAATAGTACGAGGAGTAGCAACTCCCGAAGAATCAAAGGAACACAATTGATCTATCTCATTAGGTGGGTTATCATACAAAGAAACATCAGTTAACTGACACCCTATCGATGCCAACGCATCAGCAACTCTATTTGCCTTCTCTATACACATGCCGGATTCTCACATTCCATCCTTCGTGAATCAAACTACGAATTCTGCGGACCAAACTTCTACCGCCACTGTTGCCAAGATGTGCTCCCTCTAGCGCCTTCACCACCACCATAGAGTCAAGCTGAAGTTCTATATTAATGAAACTGCTTCGACGTGCAAGGCATAATCCATCATAAGCCCCCCATAGCTCAGCAATAAAAGCAAAAGTTGTACCATTGTTTCTAGCAAAACCTTTAATCCAAAACCCACGGGGATCTCTCAAAACACCACCACACTCAGCTACTCCATGCTTCACAGCACTATCGGTATTGATACTAATCCAATCCATCAGTGGAGCTTCCCATCTCAACATATTGAAGGATATATCTTGCTGTATGTCTTGGTCTTACAAATTCTCCATCAAAGTTCTCCTTATTCCTCCATAACCAAAGATGATAGCATGAAACAGCCCAAACTACCCTCCATTCAACGCCTCCTTCTAACTTGTCATTCATAGTCATGTTTTGCTGAAACCAATCATTAAAATGACATGTAAAAAAGGCCAATCTCCCTTGCATGGGAAGCAAGTGGTTCCAAGTATGGTGGGTAAGCGGACAGTCTCGTAGCACATGAATAATAGATTCTTCAGCACTAACACAATGCACACAATAAGGTGCACCAAAACCCCACCGATGACAAGCTTTATTTGTAGGAAGCCTACCATAGCGCAGTCTCCAAATAAAGTGCCGAATACGTTCAGGAACGTTCAACTTCCAAATACATCTCCACATGTCATCTATTTCCAACTCGCGATATCCAGCCAACATTTTATAAACACTCGACACAGTGAACCGCCCCAGTCTATCTCCCGGCCACACTCTCTCATCAGAACCGTCAGCGTCCCGCGGGGGAGGAAGAGCTTTGATCTTGTTAACTAAATCCATAGGCAAAAGAGAAGATAAAATCTCCATTTTCCAATTTCCACTATCATTAACCATGTCAGCCACAGTCCATTGAGAAACATCCAGGGGAATATGTTCCATATTTTGAGCTAAAACGATATTGCTTCCCAACCACTTATCTCTCCAAGCATGTATTAAATTACCATCCCTTTGATGCACTTTTTAAATCGTTATTTTGTTCAAATCGATTTAAAAAGTGCTGTTTTTTAAAACGGTTAATCTGTTCAACCGATTTAAAAAGTGCAAATTTCTTGCACCCAAGGAGGAAACCAAAAAAATTTACTTTGCAAGGGGCAAGTCACAAAAAAAATTACAGGAAAAAAAAACAAAACTTGCCTATATTACAGGGGGATAAAGACCTATTTACCCTAAGTTTTATACCTATATCTATATCTATATATTATTATGTTATACTATTTATATTTGGGGGTGTAGAATCACGTTTCAGGATCCGTTTTTGTTTTTATCCAAACACCTCAGGAAATTGAAAACTCGCGTCTGAAAAAGCAAAACCAACGTTTGATGGCCAGGATAGTGAGCAGGATATGATAATCATATCATATCCTGTTTTAATTTTTTGTTTGATGCACCAATGTGATATGATAAATTATTTCCTTTTTTAATCCTATCTTATCACTCCTTTGTAATTTATATCCCGAGTTTTTGCTGGGTTAGAATTATCCTGTTGTGTTATTAAGAAAGTAAATCCTTAATTGCCAAAAATAAAAACACCTACAATGGAAACTTGTTATTTAATTATATTTAATTGAAAATAAATAATGTTATCTTGTTTGTTATCATATCCACATCAAACACATAATAAGATAAGTGCTATCATGTTAATATCATATCATATCTTTATCCAGCTCCATATCATATCCTATATCTATCATATTCTGTCCATCAAACGGACAGACTTTGTCTTAAGTCTAGAGGCTTAATTGCTATTGGATCTCTTTTGCAAGTTGGCCTTTTTGATGACTGCATATGTTACAATGAAAAGTGTAAAAATCGAATGTAATTCTATAATTTTTGTCCTAAAAAAATCAAATGTAATTTTTGTAAAAAAAAAAAACTTAAATTTTTGTCTTAAAAAAACAAATTTTAAACTTTCAAAGAAATTTAATACATAGTTTCTATCACAATATCTCTAAAGATCACATACAAGTTTATTGAATGTATATTTTTTTTCTTTGAGTAATTGGATTGCAAATACCATCGTCAAGGCAAAAAATGAAAGGTCATTTCTAATTTACCATGTCAACACATAAAATAACCAAGGCTCTCATTCATTACGATCCAAATTATTATGATACCTTAAACAAGCCTTGCATGGAAGGTAACTCACGGTGTCTTATTTATAATAAAAATGAGTGAGCTACAAGAATTGTTGGACAAAGGAGCCATACTACAAGAAAATTACGTTTTAGCATCCACAAAAAAGGGACGCTAAAAGTTAAAAATTGGACATAAATTTTTTAAAAATGTTGTGTGTGGCCATAATTTCATACAAACACATTTAATAACCAAAGTTTGGATAATAATATAATTAATTAAACACTTGCTCAATAAGCATTAATCATGTAAAAAATTTATGTGCAAGTTATTTCTACAAGAGCACTGTTACATGGCACGATGCTCTCGCTCGTCCAATTTGCACGACGTTTAATTTTTCCATTAAATTGACTTCATAGTTCATACTATTAGGTTATAGGTTTTCAAAATGAAAAACAATAAATTAAATTAAGGAACCGTTTGCCTATCTTATTTCAAACTTTTTTACTCAATAAAATGAGAAGAGGTCAGACAGAGTTTCAATAAATTCTTAATAGAAAAAGTTGCTTAATTTTTATGAGTACAATACATAAATAAAAGATTTTTGAAGCTAAAAAAAATAACAATTACCAAACAGCTTTAACTTTTTTTTTTCTTTTTAAAAAATCTTATTTTTACTTGTAACTTTCAAATAGCTTCTAAGTTCTAAAAAATCAAATCAAACGATATCTAAATATTAAAAAAATAAAATGCAAAATAACCAATGACCATACTTTTTTATTGCAAGAGTTACACGTATATATATTTTGAAACCAAGTGTCAACTTTTTAATCAGATAAACCAAGTATCTTTGATTTGAAGTACCACCACTTCAAAAGAGATGTTTTTGATTTACAAATTTCTATTAAAATGGTAGGATAAACTAAACCAATCATTTCACTTTTAGTCAAATAAAATAAAAGAGAAAAGCTCGATCTAAAAAAAAAACAAAAAAGAAAAGTACTTAAAAAAAAATTTAAATGGAAAAACATGTTGTGCATGCATTGTCGACAATAAAATTTGTCGTGCTACTTACCATTTTCCTTTCTACAATTGAAGAAAGAGTGAAGGTTAAGAAATTTTTTTCAATAAATATCTACATATTAATAAATATTCCAGTACATTCAACTAATATTCATTTAGATCCTTACCAAAAAGAACCAATATTCATTTAAACGCCAAAAAATGATAAAATCTACCATTAACCATCTTTGTAGAATGTATTGTATAGAACAAATTATGAATTATCTTCATTTTGCTATCTTGACATGATCCAATTTCGACAAAGACATTAAACCTTGGAAAGCCATATAATTTTTTGGGCTAATAGATCTTTACCTCCCTGCAAAGTAGGCGTATTCTGCTTTACCCCTGTAAATTTTTTTTTAAAGTTTCCCTCGTTGCAAAATAAATTTTTTTGGTTCACCCCCTTGGATGCCCTTTTTAAATTGGTTATTTTTGTTCAACGATTTAAAAAGTTATATTTTTTAAATCGGTTATTCTGGTCAACCGATTTAAAAATTGCAAATTCCTTGCATTCAAGAGGGAAACCTAAAAAATATATTTTGCAAAGGGGGAAACTTAAAATAATTTTTTACAGGGGGTAAAACAAAATAAACCTACTTTACAGGAGGTAAAGACCTATTAACCCTAATTTTTTTCTTTAGTGCATGGAAAGCCATATAATTAACAGTCCTGAATTAATAAGAATGCATTTGCATCTTCCATGTTACGTTTTTTTGGTCTAGCTATAAGAAATGTGCTCCCACCCATGTTTTTTTTTTAATCCGTCCATAAATTATAGGCTTAAATATCATTTCAGTCCCTAAATTCCCAAATTCTTTCATATTTCTCTTCCTCTTCAACATCCGAAATTCCTTCTTCCTCTTGTTTCTGCAACCATGTCATCATCTTCCTCTTTGCATATGCTTATGAAGTTCATGTACTTCATAATCACCATTTCTACCTCCACATCACTGACATCAGAAAACAACTTCAATGGTGGAAATATAGTCTGATGGAAATCTTTCAGTTGGACAAAGTCATTTTTAATTATTGACTCATAGTGTAAATAGAGATAGAAATATATATGTATTCATTTGTTCATGTATGTAAACTAAATGACAATAACATGCAATTAAGGACTTTGAGAAAGAAATTTTGGGGTTTATTATGCAATTCTGACTCTGGTGTACACATTTTGGCACAAATTTGTTCAAGTGGTTCGTTCATCAGATGCTGGAGAGCAATGTATAAGATGTTGGAATGGAATGTTACAGGCAATATGGGGAGGGATGTGGAACTTTTGCTTAGATCATTGTATAAGAGGCAAGTGAATTTGATGCTAAACAAGCTTTCTGTTGACAATTTGAATAAGATACCATGGTATAATAAAGATGAAATTTCGCTCTTCACGACTTTATGAATTCCTCTATCTTCACTTATAAAATGCTCAATAATATGTCTTTGTGTGTGCTTTCTTTTTTCTGTTTTGGTATAATATATATGAATCGTAGTTTTTGGCATACTGTCATAGCACTGTAATCTTTTTAGTATCATTTTTTCAATTTGCTTGGAACATTTTTTAAAATTCAACGGAACAAATGATGTGTACACATCTTGTTTGATATCTTCTACAGTTTCGATATGAACCTTCTGTTATGCAGTCAATAATTACTCTTCCTAGTCATGCACATAAAAGTGAACTGATAAGCCATTCTGCAGTTGAATACCTGTATATTACTGTGAATAGCATTTGTAAATGGGTAACGCACCCCTGCTTCAAGTTTCCCATCCATTCGATTTTGACATTTTGAGTTCTTCATTTCCAAACCGATTGCAAGGAACACCACCACTACTGGTCTTCAACAAAGTCATATGAGTTCCAACTTCATAAGCATATGCAAAGAGGAAGATGCTGACATAGTTGCAGAAACAAGAGTAAGAAGGAATTTTAGATGTTGAAGAGGAAGAGAAGAGAAAGATGAAGGAATTTGAGAATTTAGGACTGCAAATTCGTTTTTTGGTTTTAGTCCCTCCGTTTGCCACCTAAGCGTTTTTTGAACGGAATTGGACGGTAGGGACTAAAACGAAAAAAATTAACACATTGAAGGACTAATTTAGAACAAAAAAATTTACAGGGACTAAAACAAAAAAATTGGGAACATACAGGGACTGAAAAATATATTTTGCAAAGGGGAAAACTTAAAATAATTTTTTACAGGGGGTAAAACAAAATAAACCTACTTTACGGGGAGTAAAGACCTATTAACCTAATTTTTTTCTTTGGTGCATGGAAAGCCATATAATTAACAGTCCTGAATTAGTAAGATGCATCTTACATGTTACGTTTTTTTGGTCTAGCTATAAGAAATGTGCTCCCACCCATTTTTCTTTTTTAATCCGTCCATAAATTATATCAATCTAAGACCGTCTCCAATAAGAGTATCATAGAGAGTTTAATAAATTAATGATCCGTATCTTAATTTTTTTTATCATTGAAGTTCCATGACGTGGCATAGAGGGTATCAAATTAATATTATCTTGTTTGGTATATCAAATTAAATAGAATTGATAACTTGTTAATAATGTATGATACCTAGAGTGGTATCACCATTGGAGCAAAACATGTATGAGTTGCATAAATACTATATGACATTGTAGGGATCACTTTTTAATGATGTATGATACCCAATGTGGTATCACCTAAGGATGGCAATGGGTATGGTATGGGTAGGGTACTATAGTCCCATCCCCATACCCGCACTTTAAAAAAATACTCGTACCCATCCCCATACCCGTGTGAGTGACAATCTTTGTCCCCGTCCCCATACCCTCTGGGTACCTAAGTACCCATACCCCTACCCGTTACCTGCATTTTTGCTAAAAATAAGTTGATCAATTATAAAATATCATATCATTTTAATATAATTAAAAAAACTCAAAGGTTTTAATGTTGACTCAAGAAAATCATAAACAAAATTATTAGTAATATCCTGCTAAAGTTTATTTCTCTGTTAATATATTTGCTTTATATTATAAATAAATATTTTTTTATTAAAAATGTGTAATAGTATAATAATGTTGTATTTTTTAAAATTGGTTTACATATATTATTATATAATAATATAATTAAAATAAATAAATATATATCATATGGGTATATGGTGTTAGAAAATAATAAGGTGCACAAAAAGCCAATCAACTATGTAATCCATTTTCAAATATAATAAAGTATCAGTTTTCATTATACTCCACTATTTAGTGAAATAGTTGATTTGATAATGTCCATGATTTAAAATAGACATGTTATCGTGATAGAGATTATGATAATGAGAAACAAGTCTTTTATTATTTTAAATCTAAATAGTTCTTGATCGTATGATTATTGAGAATAGGATATCAATAATTAGGGTAGATCAATATATATGTGATGGTCTTTTATTGGATAAAATATTAATACATCTCATTTATTAAATTGCATATATAGATGATGCATATAGTGATATGATCATTGAACTGACTAAGATTAGAATTTCTAATGGTCGATATTACCTTAAACTGTCAATAGAAATTCTAAAGAAGAAGTATAATAATTTTTCTTTGACCTGAGATTAACATAGTAATTAACATGTTATTTATTGTACTTTAATTCTGGACACCTAGTATCTCAGGGTACTAGTTGAAAAGATATTGGGTACAATTAAATACTTGTATAATTAATGATTAACCAAGATGGGATCTGTCAACTCATGGTAATGAGTTTGAACTCTGTGATAAACTGAAAAACCTGGCCAGGTGAACTGAAATAGAAAAGAGTTTCTTGAGTCATATATGTTAACTTAATAGAGTTTGACAATAGTACCATGCTCTAGAGTTAACCAGAGTTGTAACGACAGAGGAAAAATAAATATATTATTCTTCTAATGGTTCTTGAAAGTAAAATAGTACTTCATACTATCCGGACGTTAAGGAGTGTTACTAGACGCCTACCTTGATTAATATATTAATTTGATTAATATGTTACCGGCTTAGTATTGAACCTACAAAGTCACACACAAACGAGTGTTCTGATTCTTACTAAGGAATTATTTTATTTGACAAATTAAATTAGTGAATTTAATTAAAATAAAACTATAATTCTAAGTGAAATATTATTTTATTTTTTGCTAGTACAAAGAATACAAATAATACAAATAATAATAAGTATAAAATTGAGCATATTTATTTTTGAAATAAATATACAATATATGGATAGTGAATTGGTATATGAATAAGTAAGCATGAAAGTTACGTTTTTTTATGTAATTGAAATTAACATGTGCTAATTGATTCATAGTGGAGGCAATTAACATGTTAATTGAGTTTCATATTAGTGAGAATATGAAATGAGAAGTTTTTCTATTGAGTGGGAATTGATTTCTTTTATTTTGATAAAAGTTCACATGCCTATAAATAGATACCATATAACTTGTTCATAATATACTACTTTTCATCATGTATTCATTTGCTTAGTTTTTATGTTTCACAAACGCAAGAGTTGCTAGTAAGGATCGAGCTCGGTGTGGATAGCGTAGAGACTTCACATTATTGAAGAAATTTTCATGATCCAAGAACTAATCAACAGGTACATATTTACTGTTATATTAGTTTATCATATAATTTAAACGAAAGAATAGATCTTATTTTATCCGCTGTGCGTGTTTTGAACATATTTTTCCTTCAATTGGTATCAGAGCATGGCTTCTTTCACGTTTAAATTATATGTCCAGTGTTATCACTAAAACTATAACTTATATGATGTGTCACGTAACAAGGATAGTTTTGGTTCTGTTTCATTTTGATGAAATGATTATAAGGCCTATACATATGTGTGTGTATAATCCGTATATGTTTTGCTTTTGTCAAAATATGTACTAATTAATTATGTATAGGCATATAATATACATATGTTTTGTTTCTGTTTAATTTCTATTCTGAAGATTTGTGTTTCATTTTCCATATGAAGTAATTAATTTTCGGATGTAACATATAATGATATGAGATTAATCCATTGATAATCGATTGACCGAGTTGATCCATAAAGCTTAGTTTTGCTTTTGTATCACCTGCATGATTTGAACGGTACATATAATGCTATGAGCACTAATTCATTGATACATGTACATATTTATATACTGAACTTTTGATTTATATTTTTTTTGTTAAATATGTATAAATTGATTAGTATTGGTATATTAATTTTTGTATATGATACAGATTTTTAATATATAAATAGTTAATAGTTAATAACAAGGAACGATCTGACTAACAGAAGACTTGTAATTAATGATTAATTATAGTATATGATGCGAACTTTGAAATTAATTATATACTCTACGTTCGGACTACCCGGAGGAGTGTTAAAATTGATTTATAAAAAGGATTTATGAAAGAATATATATACTAATATGAATGGCCTGATAAACAGGAACTTTAAGTATGATATATTTTCTTTTGGTACATCTTAAACTAAAAATATATATATGAGATTAGACTTGACAACCAAGTGACTTGTATATAATTTTTCTTTTAAGAAACAGTTATCTAATATCATAATTACTTTTATTTTGATAAACAGTATGTCTTCTTTGTCACTCCGCGGAATACTTGAATCTGGAAAATTGGTTGGATCCAATTATGACGATTGGTACCGTAGCCTGAGAATTGTTCTCATGCATGAAAAATTGATTGACATCATTGACAAACCTGCTGTGGTTGCACCGGTTGACCCAACCGACAATGAAGCAACCAAGACTTATGAGAAGTATTTGGAACAAAGCCTTACTGCTAAGTGTATCATCCTAGCATCTATGAGTTCCAATCTTCAGAGGCAACATGAGGATATGAACCCTCCTGAAATCATTGAACATCTTAAGAAGATGTACGGTGGACAGAGTAAGACAGCAAGATATCAGTTATCTAAAACTTTGTTCAGGTCTTCATTGAAGGCAAATGATAAGGTTGGACCTCATGTGCTTAAGATGATTGATCTCATCGAACAACTTGAGAAATTGGGCTGCAATATTGGGAAAGAGCTTTCTCAAGATCTAATTCTGCAGTCGCTTCCTGATTCATTCTCACAATTTGTTGTGAATTTCAATATGAATAAGATGAACACTGATTTGCATGAAATGCTTAACTTGTTGATTGATTATGAGAATCAATTCTCCTCTGAAAACAAGAATGGAACTGTCATGGTTGTTGGCAAGACTTTTAAGACAAAGGGCAAGGGAAAGTTCAAATCTAAAAAGAAACCTTTTGGACCCACGGGTGGTGTGACCAAACCCAAGCACAAAAAGGTCAATGCCAATCAAGTTGATGCTGAATGTTTCTATTGTAAGGAAAAGGGACATTGGAAGAGAAACTGCAAGAAATATCTTGATTCTCTGAAGAAACCAGGTGAGACATTAATGAAAAATGTTTTCATGATTTCTTTAACTGTTATTGATCCTACCACTTGGGTATTAGATACCGGTAGTAGTTTTCACATATGTAATTCATTGCAGGGATTGCAGATAACCAAAAGGTTGAATAAAGGTGAAGTAAATCTTCAAGTTGGGAATGGAGCAAATGTTGCTGCTGTAGCAATAGGATCAATCTCGTTAATAATACCCACTGGCAAAGTGCTAGTGCTAGATAATTGTTATTACGTTCCGAAATTTATTTCAAATGTAATTTCGATTTCTATGTTGGACAAGTGTGGTTTTCGTATTATTTTTAATAATAATATTTGCTCTATTTATCATAATGATGATTTATATGCAAATGGTTGTCTCCAACGGGGTATATATGTCTTACCAAATGTGAATTATAATTCAGTTTTGCATGTTACTTCTGGTTTCAAGAGAGAAAGAGATAATCAGATAAACCAAACATATCTTTGGCATTGTAGGCTTGGTCATATTGGTGAGAAAAGAATTAACAAGTTACACAAGGAAGGTTACCTTGACAATTATGATTATGAATCATATGAAACTTGTGAATCTTGTCTCAAAGGAAAAATGACTAAATCTCCATTCATTGGAATTGGAGAGCGAGCTTCTGAATTATTGGGACTAGTTCATACAGATGTTTGTGGACCCATGAAAATTCAAGCCAAAGGAGGATATTCTTATTTTATAACCTTCACTGATGATAAGTCTAGATATGGTTTTTTATATCTTATGAAGCATAAATCTGAATCATTTGAAATGTTCAAAAGATTTCGTAGTGAGGTTGAAAAACAAACCGGTAAGAATATCAAAATGCTTAGATCTGATAGGGGTGGAGAATATCTTAGTGAAAATTTCATTGGCTATCTAAAAGATAATGGAATTCTGTCACAGTGGACACCTCCGGGAACTCCACAACACAATGGTGTATCTGAAAGAAGAAATCGAACCTTATTAGATATGGTTAGATCTATGATGGGGTTCACCGACCTTCCAATAAATTTATGGGGGTATGCTTTGGAAGCTGCAGCCTATCTTTTGAATAAAGTACCTTCAAAATCAGTCCCTACAACTCCATATGAGATATGGAAAGGACGTAAACCAAATCTAAAACATATTAGAATTTGGGGTTGTCCTGCTTACGTCAAGAAACTACAAACGGATAAACTTGATGCGAGGTCTAGTAGGTGTAGATTCATTGGGTATCCAAAAGAAACAATGGGGTATTATTTTTTCCAACCTTCTGACCATAAAGTGTTTGTGGCTAGAGGGGGAACTTTTCTTGAAAGAGAATTTCTCGCAGACGGGAGTCATGGTAAGGAAATAGAACTTGATGAAGATCAAGAAAATAGTGAAATTCCAAAGTCTCAAGAAATTGAGAATGAGGTGGAGAACTCTCTCTTAGATGTTTTAAAGTTAACACCAAGGTTATCTACTTCGACTACATTGGTTGAAGAACCAATTGTAGATCAAGAACAGGTTGATGAACCGATTCTTGAAAATGTTCACCAACAAGTCAATCCGATACAAGAGCCTGTCAGAAGATCTACTCGAGTACATCGTGCACCTGAAAGGTTAAACTTAATGGTGCAAGATGACGATGTGAGTGAAGATTATCATAATGATGATGATCCTAAAAGCTATGAAGAGGCTATGCAAAGCTTGGATCATAATAAATGGATAAAAGCTATGGAATCTGAAATGGAATCAATGAAGATCAACAAAGTTTGGACTTTGGTTGAAGCTTCAAAGGGTATAAAACCTATTGGTTGTAAATGGGTTTACAAGAAAAAGATTGGAGCAGATGGAAAGGTTGAGACCTATAAAGCTCGTCTTGTTGCCAAAGGATATCGTCAAAAGGAAGGAATAGATTATGACGAAACCTTTTCCCCTGTGGCAATGATCAAATCGATTCGTATTCTACTTGCCATAGCAGCATACTATGATTATGAAATATGGCAAATGGATGTGAAAACAGCTTTTCTCAATGGTGAGTTAAAAGAGGAAGTGTACATGACACAACCTGAAGGATTCACATCATTGTCTGATCATAACAAAGTTTGCAAATTACAACGATCAATCTATGGATTAAAACAAGCTTCTAGAAGTTGGAACATTCGTTTTAATAACACAATTGAAAAGTTCAATTTTGTTAAATGTGAAGAAGAACCTTGTGTTTACAAAAAGATCAGTGGGAGCTCAATCATTTTCTTAGTATTATATGTAGATGACATATTACTTTTTGGAAATGATATACCCTCAATGCAAAGTACAAAGGTTTGGCTATATGAGCAATTCTCGATGAAAGACTTAGGAGAGGCAGCTTATATCCTAGGGATAAAGATTTATAGAGATAGATCTAAAAGGTTGCTTGGACTTTCACAGTCTATGTACATTGATACCATTTTAAAAAGGTATAACATGGAAAATTCCAAACGAGGCTATTTGCCCGTAGGAATGGGAGTTTCTCTTAGTAGGGAGAATTGTCCTAAAACTCTTGAAGAAAGGGAACGCATGAGTAGAGTACCTTATGCTAGTGCAGTGGGAGCCATCATGTACACCATGACTTGTACACGTCCTGATGTCGCATATGCACTGGGTGTGACTAGTCGATATCAAGCAAATCCAGGTGAGGAACACTGGAAAGTGGTTAAGACCATTCTTAAGTACTTAAGAAGGACTAAAGACCAATTCCTCATCTATGGAGATTCTGAATTAAGTCTTAAAGGTTATACTGATGCAAGTTTTGCATCAGACAAGGATGATAGCAAATCTATTTCAGGTTACGTCTTCACATTAAATGGTGGTGCAATAAGTTGGAAAAGTTCCAAACAAGCTACGGTAGCAGATTCTACTACCGAAGCGGAGTACATAGCAGCAAGTGAGGCGGCTAAAGAAGCTGTTTGGATGAAAAAGTTTATATCTGAACTTGGAGTAGTCCCTTCAATAAAAGACCATGTACCATTATTATGTGACAATAATGGAGCCATTGCTCAAGCAAAGGAGCCAAGATCACATCAGAAATCCAAACACATTCTTCGGAGATATCACTTGATTAGAGAGATCATTGAACGTGGTGACGTCAAGATTGAGAAAGTGGATGGAAAAGAAAATGCGGCAGATCCGTTCACAAAGGCACTTGGCATAAAAGTTTTTGAGAAGCACAAGTGTGAAATAGGATTGAAGTACATGACTGATTGGCTTTAGTGCAAGTGGGAGATTGTTAGAAAATAATAAGGTGCACAAAAAGCCAATCAACTATGTAATCCATTTTCAAATATAATAAAGTATCAGTTTTCATTATACTCCACTATTTAGTGAAATAGTTGATTTGATAATGTCCATGATTTAAAATAGACATGTTATCGTGATAGAGATTATGATAATGAGAAACAAGTCTTTTATTATTTTAAATCTAAATAGTTCTTGATCGTATGATTATTGAGAATAGGATATCAATAATTAGGGTAGATCAATATATATGTGATGGTCTTTTATTGGATAAAATATTAATACATCTCATTTATTAAATTGCATATATAGATGATGCATATAGTGATATGATCATTGAACTGACTAAGATTAGAATTTCTAATGGTCGATATTACCTTAAACTGTCAATAGAAATTCTAAAGAAGAAGTATAATAATTTTTCTTTGACCTGAGATTAACATAGTAATTAACATGTTATTTATTGTACTTTAATTCTGGACACCTAGTATCTCAGGGTACTAGTTGAAAAGATATTGGGTACAATTAAATACTTGTATAATTAATGATTAACCAAGATGGGATCTGTCAACTCATGGTAATGAGTTTGAACTCTGTGATAAACTGAAAAACCTGGCCAGGTGAACTGAAATAGAAAAGAGTTTCTTGAGTCATATATGTTAACTTAATAGAGTTTGACAATAGTACCATGCTCTAGAGTTAACCAGAGTTGTAACGACAGAGGAAAAATAAATATATTATTCTTCTAATGGTTCTTGAAAGTAAAATAGTACTTCATACTATCCGGACGTTAAGGAGTGTTACTAGACGCCTACCTTGATTAATATATTAATTTGATTAATATGTTACCGGCTTAGTATTGAACCTACAAAGTCACACACAAACGAGTGTTCTGATTCTTACTAAGGAATTATTTTATTTGACAAATTAAATTAGTGAATTTAATTAAAATAAAACTATAATTCTAAGTGAAATATTATTTTATTTTTTGCTAGTACAAAGAATACAAATAATACAAATAATAATAAGTATAAAATTGAGCATATTTATTTTTGAAATAAATATACAATATATGGATAGTGAATTGGTATATGAATAAGTAAGCATGAAAGTTACGTTTTTTTATGTAATTGAAATTAACATGTGCTAATTGATTCATAGTGGAGGCAATTAACATGTTAATTGAGTTTCATATTAGTGAGAATATGAAATGAGAAGTTTTTCTATTGAGTGGGAATTGATTTCTTTTATTTTGATAAAAGTTCACATGCCTATAAATAGATACCATATAACTTGTTCATAATATACTACTTTTCATCATGTATTCATTTGCTTAGTTTTTATGTTTCACAAACGCAAGAGTTGCTAGTAAGGATCGAGCTCGGTGTGGATAGTGTAGAGACTTCACATTATTGAAGAAATTTTCATGATCCAAGAACTAATCAACAGGTACATATTTACTGTTATATTAGTTTATCATATAATTTAAACGAAAGAATAGATCTTATTTTATCCGCTGTGCGTGTTTTGAACATATTTTTCCTTCATATGGGGTGGGTACTAAGGTACCCGTACCCGCACCCATACCCGTTCAATTTTGTGGGTAATTACCCATACCCAAAATGCGGGTTTTTACCCTACCCATTATAAGTATTTGTTATGGGTACCCACTGGGTATGGGTAAATTGTCATCCCTAGTATCACCGTTGGAGATGCTCTAAGTATGTTTTAAGTTTTGATCAATTTAATGCGCTCTCGTTTCGTTTTATATATTGTTTATTTTCACTAGTCTTTTATTGTTTTATCTTACTTGTATTATAAGTTTTTTTTTTGAACAATACTTGTATTATAAGTTATTATAAATTAAACATTTAAACCAATCAAATAAGAACACAAAATGGTTTAATTCAAATGCTAAATTGATCATTGAATTCGTTTCATCGAAGTGATAATTTTTACTATCCAGTTCAAGACTCAACACTTACTAGCAAGTAGTGTAACTTTTATAACATGAATAATTCTAATTAACATGAGAAGGGTGGGATAGAAAATTATTATAGTACAAAAACCTCAACAGCTTAATCTTTTTTTATTTATTGGTGAACAATCAACAACAACAATCTATTATTGAACCAAATTAAACTTAAAAAACAACAACCATGTGATTAAATAAAACATCATTTATTTTATTTATTACAATAAAAATAAGTAAGTAGAGAAGGTCGATTCCACGAGGTAATTGAAACACTAAAGATGAATCATCCATTCAAAATAAAACGACAAATCATGTTCTCGAACTAGTTATTGTCATACCAAGACTGTTGTTGAAGATAATCAATTATGCTTTTATCCACCTGGAAAGCTTTGGTAAGAACCTCGTCAGAAATGGCTGGATTAGATTTAAACAAAGCATTTGCAATAGTGATAACTCCTGCATTTTGACTACTAAGTCCAGCAATGGCAACGGCATTGCCATATCCCACATTTAGTTGAAAATGAATTAGACCAATTGGGAACACAAATACATCACCTTTATTGAGAACTTTGGTGAAAAGACGATTTTTGTCTTGATTGGATGTGACAAATCCAACATATAGAGTTCCTTCGACGACTATAAGGATCTCCGTGCCTCGGGGGTGAGTGTGGGGTGGGTTTAAACCCTTAGGTGCAAAATCAATGCGAGCTAGGGATATACCGAGTGTGTTAAGTCCAAACAGTTGGTCTACAGTGACTGGAGTTACTTCAGAGCCTAATGGGTTTGATGTATTCCCAGGTTCGATATGTTTGAAGAAATCTTCAGCTTTAACAAGAGCAGGGTCTTTACAGAATTTTCCGTTCACAAATACTGCAAATTATAAAGATATATAGTTGTTATTTTCAAAGTTAGTACAAATTCTCAATATGAGCAAACTAAACAAGAAATAAAACACTAATTTGAGCAAAACTTATGAGGAATTAATATATGCATACCACCATCTTTGGGGTCTTGGATTGCAACACAAAAGTCTTGGAGAGGGCTGGGGTCATAAGCAAAAGCAACAGATGATGCCAAGGCCAAGATGCTAACTAGGAAGCAGAGAACCTTCATTTTGAAACTCACTAATACTCTTTAATTATTCTTCTTATGTAAGTTATTACTTGCTTGAATTGAATTTTGTTGCATGTATAGCTTGCTATTTATAATGTTGAAACATTGAAGGGGTTTGGATTTGATCTTTTCCGTAATTAATTTTCTATTAATAAAAGAACCATTCTTTAACAACTACATGTGTACTTGATCATCTCCAAACCAAAGTCTACTTGGCATTTAATTTGGTACATGTTCTTGTAATGGTAATTATATAATATATGGAAAGCTTTTTTGGCTAAATCAAATTAAGATAAGTTTAGACTTTGTCATAATTCTAGAGACTTAATTACCAATTTACCATTACATTCTCTTTTGCAAGCTAGCCTTTTGATGACTGCATATGTTAAAATTTAAAATATACACCCCCAATGTGGCAAATTATTTTTTGAGTAATTTGGTCACAATGATACCATCACTAATTTATGTTCACAAGGCAAAATTGAAAGACCATTTCTGAATAACTCAGTCCACAAATAATTATCTGAGACTCTCCTCATTCGAATCCAAAGTTTAAAATACAACATAAAACATCTCACGCTAATTAGGTATATTATATTGGCTACTTACTAATTTGTACTTTGTCAACTTTTCTACAACGCGGTGAACATGCTTTACTCGGTGACGTTGGGTTGCATCATTGCATACTCTTTTTTTTTAAAATGTTAAAGTTATCAATTAACAATTTTTACAATGTTATGTTAATTTTTCTCCTTATCATGATTTGAACCCTCGATCTCCAATTCTTTGACTCATAGCTCAACTAGCTTAACCAGTTGAACTACTCATCCCACCTCAATCTCATCTTCAAATTAAAATTCACATATGTAACTTTATAGTTGATTTTGAATATATGACTTTAATCCTTACAAAACATCTTCTCCTATAATATTAATTGCATAAAGCTTTGAACACACTATTCCAAGAGTAATATTCTCAAGTTCAAGCTAAATAATGCTCTCTCAAGTATGTACTTTAACATAAGCACTTATTTACAAGTCGGCTTGGTAAAAGACAATAATGCACTTTATCAAGGGAGTAAATTCACAGAATCACAACAGTGAATAAGTCATTTAAGACAAAAAATATATAGTTGCAAGATGACATTTTCCTTTGATCATATATAAGGAATAAAAATGAACTTATCATAAAAGACAAGTTGTCTAAAGTTGTCATGCTCTCACCAATGGACAATTGAAGATGTTTTATGGACCAATAGTTCTAGTAGCTTTTGGACATCTAGTTGTGTTGTATTTATGAAAGTACATTTTATGAACATTATCCCACACTTTTGTACAAAATACGAAAATGATTGTACTTTGCAAATATGAGTGAATAACAACGAACAAAAGCTTCGGCGGTTATATTATGCACCTCACAACTATTTTATGGATGAGGCAACATCTCTTTTGCTCAAATATGAAGTCTCATTATTTGGAGAACATTCTCAAAATAGGCAGCATTTACTCACACATTTGCAAACTCATCCACAACTGTTAAAGTGACTTTATTTGAAGGCAAATCAATCATATACAACGTCCACAATTGGATCAGATCAAGTTAAAGGCACCGTGTTACAACTCATCGGTCTCACTTCATGATGAAACTATTTGGAGAGCATTTTGAGAATGTTCTTGTAGAATTGCTTTTTGCGACAACTTATGGTGAGCTATCTTTTTAAGTGCACAACGACTATAAACTGGTACCTAACAAATATGATTGAGAACTAAGCTACACAAGGTCAACTGCAACTATAAACAACAGGAATCGCAGAACTAGAAGAGTAAGAGTTTAACCTAGACAATCATCCAACACTTGTTTTCATCTCACAAGTTATCAAGCCCATCTTTCACAACTCACACTCCAACTTTCTTTACTAAATACTTGGATTAAAATATGTGTAATTTGTACAGGCTTCTCAACTAGTTTGAGTTTTTGTATAACCTTAAATTCGAACAAAACCTATATTATTTGTAAGAACTTGCCGAAGTCAAGATGTAACTATTGATTGAGTGCGCCTTGAAATGTCAGGATTGATCGTGGTGAATTAGACCTTGGGGCTTGAAGATTTTGACCTTGGGTTAAATCATAGAAGAATTGTAATTGAGATCGGTAGTATATTTGTATTATATTGGACAAACTCACAAGGTGTGGGGAGTTGATGTAGCCCAAGTTTAAGGATGAACCACAATAAGTTTTTGTGTGTTGATTCTCTCTTTTCTTACACTTTTATTTTGTGCATACACTTTACACATAACTCGCATTTCCTATACTTTTACTAATAACAAGATCGTTCTCAGAACTAAACGTACTAACAATTTTGTTTTAAATCTTAGGTTAAATTGCACTTTTGACCTCCTAACTTTTAAAAACTTGTGATTTTGACCTTTTAACTTTTATAATAGCACTTTCGGTCTTATAACTTTAGCCTTTTTTGCAAATAGTTGTCCCCCCACTGACTTTGTCAAAGTCAACGCACATGTGAGACATTGTCCACGTGTGCATTGACTTGTTGATATAACATATGAATTACTATCTGCATGTGCTATTATAAAAAGGACAAAACTTACATGCGTTGCTTTACATGCGATTTTTACTTTTTCTTTCACAAAGAGGTAGTTATTTTAATTGAAAAACAGTTTTCTTTTATTTTTTTAAAATTAAAAAACACAAAAAACCACTCTTTGTGAATAGAACAACAAAAACTGCACATAAAACAATGCATGTAAGTTTTGTCCTTATAAAATTAAGGATCAAAATTGTAAGTTCGTCAAGTTAGAGAGCCAAAAATATAATTTAATTTAAATATTATTTAAGTTCAGTACTTAATTTTATTTTAAACTAAATCTTTAGAAAGTTCACAATTTAAACTTGCTACTTCACAAACAATCAAAACAAAAACAAATTGGCAATTACATATTTGGCCTAAAATTGACAACAACAACAATCTATGGATCACAATTTACACGTAGCCTCAATCTTGTTCGTGTTGTGATTTGCGTGAATTTCCAACGATGCTTCAAAAAGAAGATAAGACAAATTAGGTTTCTAATGAGTTAATCCTCATTGCTTGTGTTATATATATTTTTTTGTGACGTAGCTTAGAGCATCTCCAATGGTGATACCATTGTGGATATCATACATCATTAAAAAGTGGTTCCTACAGTGTCATATAGTATTTATGCAACTTATACATGTTTTGCTTCAGTGGTGATACCACTCTAAGTATCATACATTTTTAACAAGTCATTAATTCTATTTAATTCGATATACAAAAAAAGGTAACATTAAATTGATGATACGGTACCTTAAATAAGGTACCGGTATCATCAATTTTGATACCCTCTGTGCCACGTCATGGAACTCCAATGATAAAAAAAAAAAGTATGGATCATTAGTCTATGATACTCTCTTTAATACCCTTATTGGAGATGCTCTTAGCGGTTAGAAATTCACCATTTAAAAGTAAATAAGTGAGCATACCGAGTTCGAATCTCAATCCCTGCACAAATGTACAATGTGCTTTATCAATTGAGTTAGGGTCATGAGAACTGCTTGTGTTATATTTTACTTGGTTAAAAGACGAAATTTAAGTGTTTGACTAATCACCTAAATTGACTCAAAGAAAAACTCATTATACAAATATGTGATTTTGCAGTCCATGTCATATTTTTTCATCTGCTATCATATAAATAAATAATTGATTTTTACATATATTAATATTTTTATTTTATTTTATTTTATCATTTTAGTGTGATATTATTTGATTTTCAATCCTCATGTGGTGTTCGTTTGATTTCTCATCTCCACACAGGTACTGTGTTTATTTGTTTAGTGTTATTTTGATTCTGATTGACTTATTAATTTCAGTCAACTATCGATTCATATTGTAACTAAGTTCGTACAAATCCGAAAACATATGTATTTTGGTGACTTTGATTTTATCACATGTAATTTATAAGTATAAATAAGTCATTTTATGCTATTAATTTAATTTAAATACTTTAAGTTTTGTTCGCATTTTTTTTAAATTTCTCTACCTTTTTAAATGAATATATTTTGATCCTAGTTGGACCGGACGAAATTCTAAAGACCCAATACGGGACGGTCCAACAAATGATCCAAGAAATTCAAAACGTATGACTTGGCAGGAAAACCAGAGCATGGGTGACGTGAAGTAAGGTTGGGACGCCCCTCAAACATTGTCAACTCGCCCGCAGAAAAAAAACCACCCACGATCAGCCCACAACATGTCAGAGAAGGAGGAACCACCCACGATTACCATATGATACGATGGATAAGTCGAAAACCACCCACGACCTCCACTCGAGAGAGGAGTGGGGCGGTTTACCGGCGATTTTAGATCAATTCTCCTTTAGAGGTTCAAAAATCATTGTAAATAATATGGTATTCTTGAATCATTGTACTATTATTATCATTAATATACTTGGACACACCCCCATAATTTTTACCAAAACACTCGTAAAAAAAAAAAGTTCAACTCTTTCATTAACATTTTTTTTTGTTTTTGAAAACTTTTTCAATGAACGCAAATGGAAACCTTCCCAAACAAAAAATGAAAATTTCTTCCAAGCTTCCACCATGTTGAGAGCATCTAATAAACTTGAACACACTCCCCATCTTCAACTAATCCAGTTCACCATAACCATCACATTACCTTCAATTCAATCCTTCTTCATGTTATAATTATAATATATAGTTAGTTAGTTCCAAATCACAACAACTCACTCACTCAACTTGGATCTAAATGGATATCCTCTTTGCTCAGATCCAAGCTGACCTCCGTTCCAACGACGCCCTCCGTCAATCAGGCGCACTCCTCCAAGCCCTCCAACAATCCGCCGCTGGTCGCGACATCGCCGTCATCGCTAAATCCGCCGTTGAAGAGATCGTTGCCGCTCCAGCTTCCGCCGTCTGCAAAAAACTCGCATTCGATCTCATCCGTTCCACTCGCTTAACTCCCGATTTATGGGACACTGTCTGTACAGGTATCCGTAACGACTTCCATTTCCCTGATCCCGATGTAACTGCCGCTGCTGTTTCAATTCTCGCCGCGATTCCTTCTTATCGTTTAGCGAAACTCATTTCTGATTGTAATAAAGAGATCTCTGATTGTTTCGATTCACCTAGTGATAATCTTAGATTCTCCATTACTGAAACCCTAGGTTGTGTACTTGCACGTGATGATCTTGTTACACTTTGTGAAAACAATGTTAACCTTCTTGATCGCGTTTCCGCTTGGTGGGGACGCATTGGTGCTAATATGCTTGACCGATCCGATGCGGTTTCGAAGGTTGCTTTTGATTCGGTTGGAAGGCTTTTCCAGGAGTTTAGTACTAAGCGGATGAGTAAACTTGCTGGTGATAAGCTAGTTGATAGCGAAAATTCGCTTGCGATTCGTTCAAATTGGGTTTCATCTATGGTTGATTTTGTTTGGAAGAAGCGTAGGGCGCTTATGGCTCGTTCGTTGATTTTGCCGGTTGAGAATTTTCGGGCTACTGTGTTTCCGGTTGTTTATTCGGTTAAGGCTGTTGCCTCTGGTGGTGTTGAGGTTATTCGGAAGCTGTCCAAGTCTTCTAGTGTAGGTGGTGGTGGTGCTGAGGCTGATTCTAATGCTGAGAAATTGGTTGGTGTTTCGGATGTGGTTACGCATTTGGCTCCTTTTTTGGTTTCATCGTTGGAACCTGCGTTGATTTATGAGGTTGGGATTAATATGTTGTATTTGGCTGATGTGCCTGGAGGGAAAACAGAATGGGCATCCCAATCTACTATTGCCATTCTTACATTGTGGGATAGGCAGGAATTTGCTTCTGCTAGAGAGAGTATTGTTAGAGCTGTTGTTACCAATCTTCATCTCCTTGATCTCAACATGCAGGTGATGATGGATTTATTCTCATTCAAATTAATGAATTGCATGTTAGTTTCTAGGTTTCAAATTGCGATCACAAATACTTTTTGACTAACGTGTATGCACTAGAACCACAACTGCGATCACATCGACCATATTTGTGTGTTATTTTTTTTGTAATGTCAAGGATTACAGTGTAACCACTAACCACCTTTGCAGTCTACCACAATTGTGATTCGAACCTTGATTAGTTTATTTATTTCGCTCACTTGGTTATGCATTTCCAAAAATATAAAGGTTTATTTTGGCGTATGAATTATGAATGGCGTCAAATGTCTATCATGTTAATTGGTTAAGCTTTCACCTATGTAGATTTTCGGTTTCTCACCTTAATTTAGTTATTATGATATTGATGTTTTTTTGGTATTGCTGTCTTGTGTTTGAAATGTGTTTTATTCTGTATCTTTTGTGATACCGGAACTTCTAAAAGCAGCATTGGATGTTTGGTCATACAATAATGTTTATTATTGTCTATAAATGGCTTTTTGTAGGTTTCACTCTTCAAGAGGCTACTTTTGATGGTGAGAAACCTGAGAGCAGAATCTGATCGCATGCATGCTTTAGCTTGTATTTGTAGAACGGCTCTTTGTGTTGATCTGTTTGCTAAGGAAAGTGTCCGAAGAGGTCAGAAACCTCTTGCCGGAACTGATATTGCTTCCCTGTTTGAGGATGCCAGAGTGAATGATGATCTTAATAGCGTTACAAGTAAAAACATATTTAGGGAAGAGTTAGTTGCATCACTAGTGGAAAGTTGCTTTCAGTTGTCTCTGCCTTTGCCTGAACAGAAAAACTCTGGTATGGAGAGCAGGGTCATTGGAGCTTTAGCATATGGAACTGGTTATGGTGCATTAAACTGGACCGAACCTTCTTTAGAAGTGGTGGAAGTTTGTCGGCCTTGTGTTAAATGGGATTGTGATGGTCGCACATATGCAATTGACTGCTACTTGAAGTTGCTTGTTCGGCTATGCTGCATATATGACACTAGAGGCGGTGTAAAAAGAGTCAAAGATGGTGCTTCTCAGGACCAAATTTTGAACGAGACTAGATTGCAAAACTTGCAACGTGAACTTGTGAGAGACTTACGTGAGGTACAAAAACTAAAAACTATAACACCTAATATTCAGCACAACTTCCATATATAGATTTATTTTTCTGTTAATTGCATGTATATGGTCAAAAGCATCCAAACTGCGCTAATTATAATTATTGAAATCTTTTTAATTGGTAAATTTAGAGTAAACCACCTTCAACTTTAACCTATTTCTCAAGCTTTTTCCTTGTGGCTATTGAATCCACTATTAAAACATCTGTTGTAATGCCAATAAAAATGAAAATAAATTTTTGTTGTTGGTGGGTTTGAATTCGTTAGTCATCACTCAGTTACTCACCTCCATGGTGCGCTGAATTATTTTTTACCTTGCTTCACACAAATGGTAAAATTTTAAATAAAATGTCTGTTAAAATTATGAAATTTTTACATAATTTGAGTTTCCTCAAACACTTTAACTTTTTTCACTTGTACATAATCACTTATAGGTGTTTTCTGGACTTCAGTTCTTGCATATTAATGGCTGTGAATGTAACAGGTCAATACACCAAGAATATTGGCCCGCCTTATATGGGCTATTGCAGAGCACATAGATATAGAAGGATTGGATCCACTTCTAGCAGACGACCCAGACGATCCTCTTAATGTCATAATATCAAATATTCATAAGGTTCTTTTCAACGTTGATTCAACTGCAGATACAACAAATAGAGTTCAAGATGTACAGGCAGTTCTTATATCTGCTCAAAGATTGGGATCACGCCACCCTAGAGCTGGACAGTTGCTTTCTAAAGAGCTTGAAGAATTCAGGACCAATGCTTTGGCTGATTCTGTCAGCAAGCATCAGTGCCGTTTGATATTGCAAAGAATCAAATATGCTTCTGGTCATCCTGATAGTAGGTGCGAATGTTATGAAAAATAGTGTTCATTACTGCCGCTATCATTAATCTAGCTACTCACGTTGTTTCCAATCTTTATTTTATTGGCGTGTTTCCTTGGTCCACTCTTTCTTTTTCCTTTCATGGGTCATTTATTTGAAACTATAGTTTATATCAATGTGAAATTTTAGCTGTAATCATGCTGGTTGTAAAAAAGTTTCTTACCATTTTATTCCTTGCTCGAGTTGGTGCTTAATGGTTGTTTATAATGTTAACAATGTTCTATGATCTTTTTATGTCAAATCATAATTTAATTCAACAACAACAACCAAGCTTTATTCCACTAAGTGGGGTCGGCTAAATGGATCAAACAATCAAATCATAAATTTAATTCATTATATTATAACTTGTTGCAATTATGTTTCTTATCATTATTATTACCTTGTTCCCAGGTGGGCTGGTGTTACAGCAGCCAGAGGGGATTACCCATTTAGCCACCACAAGTTAACAGTTCAATTTTATGAAGCATCTGCTGCTCAGGATAGAAAGTTGGAAGGATTGGTTCACAAAGCTATTTTAGAGCTATGGAGGCCTGACCCCAGTGAACTAACCCTTTTGCTTACCAAAGGAGTTGATGCTACTTCACTTAAGGTTCCTCCTACTGCTAATACTTTAACTGGAAGCAGTGATCCTTGCTATGTTGAAGGTTACCATTTAGCAGATTCAAGTGATGGGAGGATAACTCTGCATTTAAAGGTCAAAGCCTCCTCAATTATATCTTTTATTCTCAATTTTTAGATTTCCTTATGACTTTTTCAAACATTTAGGCAGGGTATTTACATATAATTTTCTTCAATGGTCATTATATCTTCCTGTGAAAGCTGTGAAGGCACTTGATGTGAAGCTTAATAGTTTGATATTTTCATTAAAAACTGTGAAGAACCATTATGTATTTTGTTTTAAGATACACAGAGTGACAAATTGATCATGTTTAGTGGAAGAACGTACCACAATTAACAATACAATCTTGATATTTTGGGAAACGTAATGTTCTCTAGACTTCCAGTTTATTCACTTTGAAATTCATAATTTCAATTTCTTAGAAGAAGTACTGATGTTAATTACTGGTGCTTTGGTATTTTTTCTATAATCTGTTGATGAACAAATTAAAATGCATTCTAGAATTGCTCAATAGTTTCATTTTTAAAATTTAAATCACATTGATGGGCCGAAGATATTATTTGTTTTATGCATAAATTTTATCAAATAGATGTTACAATGTTTCTCATTTACTACAAATAAAACTGCTTCAGGTCTTAAATTTAACTGAGCTTGAATTAAATCGGGTGGATGTACGTGTTGGATTATCTGGTGCATTATATTATATGGATGGTTCTTCTCAAGCAGTGCGGCAGTTGCGAAATCTTGTTTCACAGGTTTTTCTCCTCTTAAGTGCATATTCCGTTCCAATTTGAGATGGCTATTTTGATTTTGCATCTTCTTTGCTATTCCTTCTCTTTTTGTTTTACATGTCTTGAAAGTTTTGAGGGCGTGTCTGTACTTCTGATTAAGATCATGCCTAGATTGGATTCAGACTGAGGTGTCAGACGGAAAGGCCTTCTGAGTTCATCTTATATAAACTCTTTCAAATAAATTAAATTAGCCTGCTTGATTTGCGCCAATCATATTCTTCAGCTGTCCAATTTGATTGTACCTCTGAAAACATGTCCTGGCCCAAGTTTCAGGCTAATCATGCACGAGTATGATGATGGACTTCTGGCACCTCTAGTTCATGTATTTAGCTGGATTAGCTACAAATGTACAACTAAATTTTAGTTAAAAGTGATCACCTGCAGCTCACTGTTATATTATATATGACATTAACTTGTATGAAGGAGTATGTTTGGGTTAGGACTTGTTAATTAGTGAAAAACACCTGAGAATGATTTAGAAAAACTACCATGGTAAACATACAAAAAAGAGGCTTCTCAAGGAAAAAACACAAATAGACTAGGAAAAAGGGGCAATTATATTATTCTTCAAAATTATGGAATGTTAGCAGAAGTTGTCAGTTTTGTGCAATGGACTTCAGATGCCTCTATATTATATTTATCATTAAGTTGGATTCACTGGTAGTTTACATCTTACTAATTCTATATTTGAAGAAGTCTAACAAAGTGAAGGAAAATATGTATAATCACTGGACAAATAAAGCTGTAAAAAGCTAGTAAAAACTTTCAATACCTGCAATGCTTTTCTTAGCTAGCAGCTGATGATTGTGAAATATTGTTGGTTCTTTTACCTCTTCTTTTGTGAATAACTAAAGCTATAAAAAGCTAGTCCAAATATAGGTTCGATACAATTATCCCATGGCCTGTGGTGACTGTGATTGGGCGGTACTATAGAGTGAAGCATAATAGAATGAACTGGGCTAGGCCATATTGCTGGTTAGATTGAAGTACGTGACAAGGATGCAGATAAAATGATGTGATACATGTGACAAGGATGTGGACAAACTGATGTGATATAAATAACAAATAAACATGGCTCAAAAGGACTTGAAAAATGACGTAAATCTCTGGATTTATGGAAGTTTTTGCAGAAGAATTTCAGTAGTCCGTTTTTAATCATCAGAATTATTTATTATCCCAACAACTATGCTGAACGGGTTAGTTAGAGGGAAATGCGGGTAATAGTTAGTTATGCTGTCAAGGGATCCTTTCTTTCATGTGGAAAGAGAGGAATACAGAGAAGTAGTGTCATGCCTTATGGGAGGGGGGGCTATCTTGGCATCCTCTGAAGGAGCTTTGTTCTGTGGAGTATAAGGAAACACTGTTATGTTCTTGGGTTCCTATCAAGGGTGAAACACATAATCTTTCATACTTAGCAAAAATTCAGTGTTGTTAAATAGAAGTTATAACGGCGCCATAGCGTAGTGAAATTTGGACAAACTGCTATTGTTCCACGATACACTTTTTATTACAAAACGTTGTTAAATAGCTATTATCGTGGTGATATGGCACTATTGCGTTGCGGAATTTTATCAACCCACTATTCTCTGCTATATGCAGTTGAAAACATTGCAAATAATACACTCACTTTATACTATTATGTTATAGGGTTCCTATCAGATTCACCAGAAATTAACTGCCAACTATTACTAAAGTTTGAAGAGGAGTAGATCACCAAGGAAGGAGTATATCACAATTTTAAAAAACATGATACACAATAACATAGAACAAGAACCAACACCTAATGAAAATGACACCCATCCTGGTAGTAAGTAGTTGCTCTTAACTTTTCTTATTTGCAGGATTTCTATCTTCCTTGTAGTCATTTTTCCTTCCTTTTTGTAGCTCTATACTATAATTGATTCTTTCCCCCGCAACTTGGTTTTGCATGCTGATCATGAACATAAGTTAGAAGTTGCCACTTTGTGATATTGCAATCGTGTTCCTTCTTTTGTTATATCTTTGCAGCCTTTAAGGTATCATTATTACCTGATAAATTGGAGTGTAGAACTTGATGTTAAGTAAATTTTGGTGGATTATTTTAAACTTTGTGCTGATTATTTATTTTAATTTTATATTATTCTATTTGCAATAACTTCTTGATCCATGTTCCTGATGATTTTGTTACTTTCTCAGGATCCAGTGCTGTGCAGTGTAACAGTTGGTGTTTCCCACTTTGAAAGATGTGCCCTTTGGGTTCAAGTGTTGTATTACCCATTTTATGGTAGCGGGGCTGTTGGAGACTATGAAGGTGACTATGCTGAAGAGGATCCTCAAGTCATGAGACAAAAGAGAAGCTTAAGGCCCGAATTAGGTGAACCCGTGATTTTGAGATGTCAACCTTATAAAATTCCATTGACTGAGCTACTTTTACCACATCAAATATCACCTGTCGAGTTTTTCCGACTGTGGCCCAGTTTGCCAGCCATTGTTGAATACACTGGTACATATACGTACGAAGGGAGTGGCTTTCAGGCTACTGCAGCCCAGCAGTATGGTGCATCTCCTTTCTTGAGTGGACTGAAATCCCTGTCTTCCAAGCCGTTCCACAAAGTTTGTTCACATATTATCCGCACAGTGGCAGGGTTTCAGGTGCAGAGTTGCCATCTTATCTTGTTTTTCCTTTTTATGCCTTTTCGGTCTAAAAATCTGAAATAGTTAAAGAATGTTTGTACCATTCCTAGAATCACATAGGGTGCATTTGGCTTAATAGTTTAATTAAGTGTTTATTAATTGAGTGCATATATATAAATTGTTTCTATAATCAAAGGTGTAGTGTGGTTAAAGAGTTTTCTAAGCTATATGTTTTAATAAGTTATCATGGAGATCTTGTTGAAATAAGCTGAAAATAGGATATAGATATGTCATAACTCATACACTATTTTTTGTAAGCTCTCTCGAACACTTACACAAGTGCTTATGTCATAGATAAGCCTACATAAGTTGTAACTATGTTCTTTAAAATGCATAGTCCTCTTAATAATAGTGGTGTTTCTATTCAATCTCTGCTCTCTGTTTTTACTTGTATGTTTATACTTTTTCTGAACCAGTTAATATGTGCCCGAAGCTAGAGAAAATTGACTCACATAAACTAGGATATTAAGCCATGGACAACCTATGGATAATATGCAATGCGTCATGTGAATTTACTGACCCTTTTTCCTCCGATCTATTTTGGAACAGTTGTGTTATGCTGCTAAAACTTGGCATGGTGGCTTCTTGGGGTTGATGATTTTTGGTGCAAGTGAAGTGAGTAGAAACGTGGATTTGGGTGACGAGACGACAACCATGATGTGCAAGTTTGTGGTACGTGCATCTGATGCATCTATTACTAAGGAGATTGGATCAGATCTTCAGGGTTGGTTGGATGACCTTACTGATGGTGGGGTGGAGTATATGCCTGAAGATGAAGTTAAGTTAGCTGCAGCCGAGAGGCTTCGAATATCAATGGAAAGGATAGCCTTGTTGAAGGCAGCGCAACCACGACCCAAGACTCCAAAATCCGACTCCGAGGAAGATGAAGAAGAGGATACAGACAAAAAGGATGGGAATGAAGATGGCAAAAAGAAGGGACCTTCAACACTGTCCAAATTAACTGCCGAGGAAGCTGAGCATCAAGCTCTTCAGGCAGCAGTACTACAAGAGTGGCATATGCTCTGTAAGGATAGGAGCACTGAAGTTAAATAACTATTTTCCCGTTTCTGTATTGATTTGTTATGTTGTGTAATTTTTATAGTTATTCTTGCTTTGTTTTGGGGCCTTTGAGAAACGAATGAGTATATTCTTTGTAATCCCTCTTCTCTTATTTTACATATACAAATTAGGTAGAAACCAGAGTTTGCCCTAGAAACTTTTGAGTGTATTCTTTGTATCATTCCTTTTCCCACTTTTTCAGGAAAGCGCTTTGTATATGTACCGGCTTTTGACATGTTATATTATGTTTGAGCATTTGTTGGAAATGCCTTTTTTGTGTGGTTAAATTGCACTTTTTTTTTATTTATGAACAAAAGGGGTGTTAAAGGCCAAGAAAACCAAAAGTAAAAATTACACGGGAAGCTGATTGCAGGAGCATCAACTATTAGGTAAAAGTAGGAATTACATCAAAGGAATGAAAAATCGAGAAAAGACTAAATCTATGCTTGGTAAGAGTGTTCACCTTTTGATTTGTTTCTCAAAATGTATGGTGCCAATGTATCTAACCCAAGGTTGTCAGAATCGAGATTTTACGTTAACTCTTTTTGCCTAGGTAAAATCGAAACGTAAAATCATCGATTTTACCTCATATTAAAATAATATTAATTTTATATACATAACATGTATATATACTTATATAATACTATAATGCATTAATAATTTAAAATTTCAAAGCTAAAATATACTAAATCACCATAATAAAATGTAATATTCATAAAAATTGGGTTTTTTTAAAGAAATTGTCAATTTTTTATTTTTTTTAAAAAAAATGTAAAATCGTCTCAGAGTTAAAACCAAGGATTTTACACGATTTCGCTATGATTTTACACGATTTTAGAGATTTTACTACGAGTTAAATCGTGTAAAATTGTTCCAGATCACGATTTTACCAGAAAATGATTCTACCAGCGATTTAACTCGTTTTTGCTACCTAGAAACATAAAAACTATGGTTTTTACGTTTTAAATCGCGATTTTAACAACCTTGATCTAACCATTTATCTGAGATAATTATGAAATATGAGAAACTATGGGATCATAGGATGACTTACATGAATTTGTTGCAAAACCAATCTATGGGATCATAGGATGACTTACATGAATTTGTTGCAAAACCAATCTCCTTCTACGAGTCGCAACTTTCAAAATCCTCCTTATTTTATTTATCTATCAATACCACCAAATACCCCTTTGGTCGAAGCTCCCCAAGTGTCACAATTATCAATTCAAAGTTGTCTAAAAAATATTAGGCTTGATGAAGAACCACGCCATTCTCATTATATATTTTCCATCATATTTATGTATTTTTCACCATTTTTTATTTATCATTTTGTATTTATCATTATATTAAATTATATATTATTTTCTATATATCTATGTATTTATTAAAGTAATGATAAAAAAAACACAACTAAATATTATTATTTAGTTTACATTTTTAAAAAATTAGTAATTTGAATATTAAATAAATCAATTGTGTATTTTTTATATTATTTTTAATTCAATTCATTCATCATACATATGTTAGAGATTTTTTGTTACAACCACTTTAATTTGATATATATATATATATATATATATATATATATATATATATATATATATATATATATATCTATCTCACCAGCGGACGGAATATTTTGGTAAAGTTGTAGGACGCACGAGAAATAAGGTTGGGTGAAATAAATATCAAACTTTAAACCAATAGCTCAAACTTAAATCTTAAATATTTACCAAAAAAACCATTCATAATTTCCCAAATAACAATACATAATACAAGTGCACGAGCTTGTCAAAAAATACACATGCGTACAAGAAATATTTTTCATAAAGAAATGTTTAACTACAATATCATTTATTTTGTGACCAATATAAACTACAAAGCATGTTAAATTAAAAGAGTAAATAGTGAATAACAAGTCATAGAAGAAATATTTTGTCTGAATTTAAGCAAATTACTCATATAAACGATTTACTCATCTGCTTCCTCTTTCTTCAGCTCAGTTCCACTGATTACATTAAAGAAACGAGTAACGTTAAAAACTATTTATGCTTGTTGCGTTTATACCAAAATCAATATAATTATAGGAACTAAAATGATATCTAAATAAATTCCAAAAAAATTTAGGCTAAATGCATTTATAGATCCTTTAAGTTTTATGTTTGTAACAGATTGGTCCTTTAAGTTTTTTAAGTAACAAATAAGTCCTTTAAGTTTTTTAAGTAACAAATAGGTCCTTTAACTTTGTAATTTGTAACATCTAGGTCCCTCAATTACTTAAAAAATAAGACTTAGATGTTACAAATTATAAACTTAAAGGACCTATTTGTTACTTAAAAAACTTAAAGGATTTATTTGTTACTTAAAAAACTTAAAGGACCAATCTGTTACAAACTTAAAACTTAAAGGACTTATGGATGCATTTTGCCAAAAATTTATGATATCTAAATATTACTTTTATTATTATGAGAAAATATTTTATTATTAGATGTATGTAAGTTAGATACATATATAAATAAATTATACCGTTGAGCTCTTATCCACCTTGAGAGCTGATACAATTGTACCGTCTCATTAGTCATATGACATACCATAAGATGTATGTTCCGCGGTTTCACCACCCAAGCAAACCGCATGAATATTCCCGAATATAGACACATAACTGCACAATTTCAATGAATGAATATTATTATTTTTAGTAAAAAATAACTGCACTATTTTATTATTTTTAGAATTTAGAACAAATATGATGAGTTCCTTTAGTTCATTGATATAAACTATGGATAGTTTGATAATGGAAAGTTGATGTAGTATTATTTAAATATGATGAGTTCCTTTTTAGTTCATTGAATATAATTTAAATTTAAAAAATCGACTTATAAGATTAACATAATCTCACCTATAAATATATTTTAATTTTTCAAGTCATCTCTTGATCAATGTGAGAGACTCTTTAACAAGATGGAGGATAAATTCTAATTTTGTGAGTGAGTGAAAATAGAGAGACTAAAACTGTAATTAAGTCTAAATTAATTAAAGTGTAAACAAAACACAATAGATTTTTTTAACGTAAATTAGGTATCCTCTGCGCACTACTACAAAGACTAATCTCTCGAGTCTAAATGGATAGCAAACTTTCACTAAGAATTTTAACGCTACTGCATGCCTAAATCAAATATTAAACTCAAAACTTTTATTAAATTAAAAGAAACATGCGCAACTATAGATTATTTTGTTTACTCATAATAAAACAATGGATTATTGAATTAACGATGTTGAAACAAGTTAATGGTAATTAAGTACCTGTAGTCATATTGCCAGATATTGCTTCCGGTGGTTTCTGTGTGTCTATTGCTGCCTGCCAACAATAGTCAATAGCAGAGTGATGATTGAAATTAAATAAATTTTGCAACTTGATTAAAAGTAAGTCTAAAAATAAATGTATGTTTTTTCCTTTTTCTTTTAAAAATGGCAAACAAAATTTTATTCATAAAATTATTACAATTACCATCGATAAATTAAAACTCTTACCGCAATAGGAAGGCTCCAGTTAAAGGTAGGACCCCAGAAATGAGTTGTTTTGGGGCCAATTGGACTGTTCCAAAATGAGCGGAGGGCATTCATTTTATCTGTTTTTGCAGTCTGCAGAGTGGAGAAATAAAACTTGTATTAAAATTGTTAAAATATATAGTATGAGTTAAATTCTTAAATGAATTATTTAAGATAATATCAGAATCTTGTTAAAGATAATAATAATAAATAGATTAGATCCACAATCAATACTATATGTGAGGATCAAGATTTGTAAGAATACACTCGCTAATATTTATGAAGGTGTGTTTTAACAAATTATAACTAATAAAATGGTTAAAGTTTGAAAAATGATATTTTTATGAGGGGATAAAAGGAATTATGAAATTGTAACTCAACAACAAATGAAAAATTGATTATGAAGCCATCGTGAAAATGAAGTTTTTTTTAACTTTATATTTTTAGATTCATTGAATAATTAATATATCTGATATATATTATATTATAAATCAAATACATTAATTAATTATATATTGACCGAATATATTAATAAAATTTTGTATATTTAGAGCAGTGAAAACAATATTAACCCTATGTTTTTAATTATTGTTGTGTTCCCCTAAAATATATGTTTTTTTACAAGAAAATATATGTTGTATATTCTAATATTTAGCTTTGTTTATTCTCTATGTTTGTGTCCTGCCTTGGATAAATCGAAGCCCGCCTTGTATATCATGAAAATTGAGCTGTATAATATATCAACACAAAAAAAATAAAAAATAAATAAATATGAACACAAAGATTGAATCCATGCGTAGTGACTACTGTATTTTCTTTATATAGAAATTAATTGGTATGAACAATAATAATTAACAAGAAATTAAACAGTACCTGGAGATTATGATATGATTTTGAGCTCAATTGAAGCTATCTTCTTGCTTTGATTTGCTTTAACTCCAAAATGAAGGGAAAAAGTATCTTATCTATCTATCTATCTATATCTTATCTACCTAAGTCACATAAGTACTAAGAAGAATATATTCTTTGAATCTAGATATCCATATGTTATTTTATTTTTTCGACAAGTTCTTCTATATTATTATATGTTGCATTATTACTAGGCTCTGACTAAGCCAAAGAAATGCTAAGGACAAAAACCAAAATATTATAGAGTAACTTTATCATCTAGAGTTACCCACATCAGCAAAACACAAACTCCAAAAAGTTTACTAATTTTATTATAACTACCAATTTTGTTGCCTGCTACACATTAAGACTTTGCCAATTATCTCAAGATCTTATTTCAATCATCAACCGTATATTAACAGTTGCCATGTAAGTAAAACTTGGCGAATAAATTGTTCCATCTAAGAATTGAAACTTTACCGGCATGAATCTTATTTCAATCTTTTAACTCAGATCAGCATATGTTAATGTTAATACGGTATAGACACTGACACATCGAACCAATAATCATTTGAAAAAATGACATAATTCAATATAATTACAAGTATTGATGTTGTGTTGGTGTCGGACACCAACGCATACCTAACACCATGCTTCATATAGCTAACAACCTCCGAGACAAATTCACTAAAATTACGCGTGATACATTCTGTAACATTGGTGGAGGACAGATCAAATCCTTATTTGAAGGAGATGGAAGTGGCCATCAAGCTTATAGGCAAATGCATAGACGTTGTCGTATGATGGTGGCCCTGAGTGAGGGAGTTTCGACACTAGCCTATTGCGTATATGGATTGTGTCTTATCGTGATTGTAAATGGTTGAAGTGTTGGGTAGATTCCCACACTCGATTCACTAAAAAATAGGAAGGGATCCTCTCAAGTGAATTTTTCATTGGAGAGTGGCCATCCCTTTCTGTGAGACGCATCGAGCAATAGTGAATCAGTGGCTGGGATTCCACTGCATATCAATGGAGAGAATCCACTCCTCTAAAAAATATATATCAAGTCACGTGACAAAGTATCGTAGTGAAAAATCATCCACTAAATTATAAAACCAATTGTAATTTTACATAAGAGCACCATCATTTGATGAAATGTAATAAATATGAAGGGATAAATGTAAAAGAAGATTCTCCTGTAAATTGGAGTTTCTAACTCTGCCATCACTGTACAAAGGAAAATTGTGGAAGAAATCCACACATTCGGCAGGCAGAGTAGAAAGTTTTCTCAACCTATGTCCTATCAACTTTCTGTTTCTAAATTACCTATGTCCTCCTATCAACTCTCTATTTCTAAATAACCTCTGACATGTACCTATGTCGGGTTAAACAGACCATCAAACTCCGAAAGTTTTATCAAATTTCGGGAGTTTCCTAACTTCAATATCACCATAAGCCTCCTTTTGTTGCACATCCACATAATTGGTAGTTTTCAAAACCTGAAAATATAAGACAGCAAACAATGATTAAAATCTCACCCTTGCAGAGAACATTCTAAAAAGCGTTTGTACCTTTTCATATACACAAACTTCTTAAAGCAGAAATGGAAACATACCAGCATTTCGTAAAATAGTCTTGCAGATTGATGATATCTCATCATTCCTCTAAATCAAGGTTCGTTTCGAGTACTTTTAGTGTGTTTTCGCCAATAAAGATAGCTACAAGTGTTGGAAAATGAAGGTTTTAAGAGATTACTTGATCTACAAGCCAATGTCAAAAAGTATGGAAAAAGTCAATAATTTGGTCAAGCATAGAAGTGAAGTTCGCGCAGGCGAAATCAAATTTAGCGCGCGCGAAAGCATGTGAGTAAAAGCCAAAGATCATTCTGTCGATTTAGCTTGCGCGAGCAATGAGCTAGCGTGCGCGAGAAGTTTACTAGCGTGCGCGAGAAATGCTCAGCGTGCGCGAGGAAGTGGCTGAGAAAATGGAAGCAGTCTGTTAGTTTAGCGTGCGCGAGGGCTGCGCGAGGGACATGCTCGCGCGCGCGAAACGATGCTAGCGTGCGCGGAAACCTCGAAACTTATATAAGCCAAGCTGAGATTCAGGAGAGGGGTTCGACCTTTTTGGAGGAGAATTAAGGAATTGAGCCATTTGCATCTCAGAGGAAGATTCTTTGCAGAATTGGAAGGAAGGGATGAAGATGATGGTTGATTATGAAGGATCTAGCTTCATCTCAATCATGACCATGGGCTAAACTCCTTGTAGATTGAATCTTGATGTAACCTTGAATCCTATACCTTTGTAGTTAAACTTTCTTGTTATTGAATTCAATTTGATGATGCAATCTCTTCAATCTTATGCTTAAAGCTATTCTTACCTTGATCAAGTGAGGATTGATATGAGTGATTTGAATGTCTATGAGAGTAGTGTTTAGATCATGGATCTAGGTTGATAGAACACATGTTTGTTCTTTAGAGATTTTGCATAAGCATGTGTGATTTGATGATTAATGCTTTTATTCCTCTATTAATGTTGAAATTGACTAAGAGATTAGGAAATTTATGTTAATTAGAGAGTGTTGCTTCAAAGAGATTTGAAGTAGCAAGTCTTATTAATCTATCTTGCATAATTGATTTGGTTCATTACTTGAAGTTTAACTACCACTTCATATGCATTCAAGGGAACATCGAGATTCAATCGCTTTAACATTCATCTTTGAAATTTGCGTTGATAATTGCAACTTAACTCTGATATTGAAAACCCCCCCCAATTATGTGTATGTTAGATAATAGTTTTATAATTCTAATTGCCTTGAAATTCGATTAAAAACAATCTCCGTGGATCGATAATCTTTTATTACTTGCGACATTCGTATACTTGCGAAAAGTCCATCAAGTTTTTGGCGCCGTTGCCGGGGATTGTCGTTAAACCGACAAGGCAATTGGAACCGTGTTATTGTTTTAGTTTTTAGTTGTAAACAAAAAGCATAAAAAAAAAAAAGAAGTAGTGTAGCTTTTATTATTTGTTTTTGCTAGTTTTATTTCTTTGTTCGGAACTACTCGTTTGTTTCTTTGTGTGTTTGTGTATGCAAGGTGAACTACAATACATACCGGAGATCGAGAAATTTGCTAGAGCTAACCGTGCCAAAGTCCGATTAACTCGAGAAGCGGAGAGACTTGCTAGGCTTGCACAAAAGAATCGTGAGAATTCCGAAACTAGTTCTCAACAATCGGAAGAGAGTCACTTTGAGATGGAAGGTGATCCACCACCACCACTTCCACCTAGGAGAACACTTGGAGACTATGGGCAGTGGAATGACGGACAACTTGCTAATTTGGGTTTTCAACCGGCAAACCCGGTTAACTTTGATATCAAGAACTCCGTTATTAATGCCTTGAAGGAGGAACAATACTCGGGGGCGGAGAGTCAATGCCCCAATCTCCATTTAAGTAGGTTTTACGAGGCGTGTGACTACACGGACCCTCCTAACATTACCGAGTCTCAAAAGAGGTTGAGGTTGTTCAAGTTCTCACTCACCGGTAGAGCTAAAGATTGGTTGGACACATTGCCTAGTGGTACTATCAACACTTGGCAAGAGCTTGAAAGGAAGTTTCTTGAGAGGTATTTTCCGATTCATAAGTTCCTTGAAAGGAGAGCCGAGATCGTTAACTTTGAGCAAGGGGATGCCGAATCACTCTATGATGCTTGGGAAAGGTTCAAGTTGTGCTTAAAAAAATGTCCCAAACATGGCATAGACACTCATGCTCAAATGCAACACTTCACGCAAGGTTTAAGGGCTCAAACACGGATGTTGTTGGATGCTTCGGCGGGTGGTTCTTTGAAAAATAAGAATGAGCAAGAAGCAATGGAATTAATTGAATCGATGGCTCAAAATGAGTATAGGGCCAACAATGACCGAGGAGCAAAGAAGAAACCGGGCATGCTTGAACTTGAAGCAAATTCCGCAATGTTGGCCGAGCAAAAGTTGATGAATAACAAAATGGAAGCATTAGTCCAACATTTCACCAAAGCTTCGTCCGCTCAACACCAATCAAAGGCACAAGTTAGTCAAACGCAAGGACTCCGATGTGATTTTTGTAAACAAGCCCATGAGAATGGGGAATGCATGCCAAAGGGGTCCGAAGAGGCAAAGTATATGGCAAATTTTAGGAGAAGTAACCCCTACAATCAAGGGTGGGGTGAAAACCAAAATCAACCCCCGAATCTACCTCAACAAAGTCGTGCTTCACCATTGGAAGACACACTCACTCAATTCATTAAGATGACACAAAGCAATTTTGAAACCATGAGGATTAACCAAGAGACGTCTAATGAGAATCACAAAGCATCGATCAAGAACTTGGAAGTCCAAATTGGTCAATTGTCAAAGCAAATGGCTTCGTCATCTAGTGGAGGTTTTGTAGGGAACACTTGTGAAAACCCTAAAAAGGAGAGTTGCAATGTGGTTGAGTTGAGATCTAGAGTGCTTCCTCCACCACCGGTAAGAGAGCCAAGAGTGAAAAGAAAGGTTGAGGGAGAAGTTGAAAAAAATGAGAAAGGTAAAGAAAAAGAGGGAGAAGTAGAAAAGGAGAAAAAAAGTGAGCTTGAGGTAGAAGTTGAAAATGAGAGTGATGAAGAGAATGAGGGCGAAGTTGAAAATGAGAGAAAAGCCTTGAGGAAGGAGATTGATAAACGGAGAAAGAAAAAGAAGAGGGATCTCATGAATGATTCCGGTCCTCAAGAAGTGTCTCCATATGATAAGCTACCTTATCCTCGTGCACCGAAAAAAGAGAAGAACCAAGAGGAAGCTTTTGGGAAATTCATGAAAATGTATCATAGCCTACAAGTTGACATTCCTTTTGCCGATGTGTTGGAGCAAATGCCGTTGTTTGCCAAATTCATGAAGGAGGTGTTGACGAAGAAGAGAAAGCTCAAAGATGATGAGACGGGTTTGATGAATGAAGAGTGTAGTGCTACTATCCAATCCAAACTCCCTCAAAAGAAAAAGGACCCCGGTAGCTTCACAATTCCTATCTCAATTGGGAATTTGCATGTAGGAAGAGCCCTTTGTGACTTGGGGGCTAGTATAAATTTGATGCCTCTTAGTTTGATGAAGCGCATCCCCGGTGCCGTGGTCAAGCCAATTAAGATGCAAATTACCCTTGCCGATCGATCTATCACACACCCTTATGGGATACTCCAAGATGTATTGGTGAGATGTGCCGAATTTGTCTTTCCGGCTGACTTCGTGATTCTTGATATGGATGAGTGTGTGGATACACCGGTTTTGTTGGGAAGGCCCTTTTTAGCAACCGGTCGGGCATTAATTGATGTTGCCATGGGTGAATTGATGTTAAGGTTGGAAGAGGAAAGTGTGAGCTTCAAAGTCTTTGAAGGAATGGAGCCCTACAAAAGAGAGAAGCCTAAATGTTTCCAAGTGGAGGCAAATGAAGAAGTTGTGAAGGATAGCTCTAGTGATGAGACACCTATGCCTACCGTTCCGGAATTGAAAGAACTTCCACCCAATTGGAAGTATGTGTTCTTGAATGAAGATTCCAAGGATCCGGTTATCGTTAGTAGCTCTCTCACTCCCTTGGAAGAAGAGGTTTTGTTGAAGAAATTCAAGGAAGGCCAAGGTGGCCTAGGTTTTGATTTAAATGGTGTTATCCCGGTCCTTTGTGTGACCCCGGTCAAGAATGAAGAAGAGCCCAAACCGGGTAATGTGCCACTTGAGCCTCCTAACCCATCTTTGGAGGAATTGGTGCGGAAAGAGGTAATGAAGCTTGTTGAGTCTGGAATGCTTGATTCGGCTCAAGTTGTCCAAAGGAAGAAGAATGTTGTGACAAAGGCCAAAAAGGTTCTTCCCAAAGCCAAAAAGAAAACTAGAAACAAAGGGGAGAACAAGTGGGAAGAATTCATGAGTCCTCCGGTTCTTGAAAAAGTTTTGTGTGTTGCTCAAGAGGCGATCCTTGTGGAGAAGCTCAAGAGGAGCCGGGTGGAGTCAAAGACAAAGTATCCTCCCTAACACGGTGATGATACGTCAAGCTTGAGACGTCAACAACAAGCGCTTCATGGGAGGCAACCCATGGTTTGGTATCTCTATCTCTCTTGTGGAAATAAGTTGAATGATGTTGGTGAACCATGACTCTTAATTTTGTCTTGCTAATTGTTGTCTAGGCACAAATTTATCTTTTGGAATATCTCAAACTTTTGATATCATTTTTGAATTTCTTTGATGTATAGTTTGTTTGGTTTTGACCTTAGGCATGGATTTGTGATGCTTGAAGTGCAACGGATTTTTGCAATGCATGGATTGAAGCACAAGCTAGGGGACATTCACGTATTTGATGATCTAATGATCCGAGCCTTTAAACCGTGAGGATTTGAGCCTATACACTCTATTTGCTTGAATATGTGAGTCCACTACCTCTCTCGACTCTAGAACTTGCTTTTATTCTCTAGATTTATCGAGTAGCATTGATTAGCACACGAGGCAAGTTGTTGGTACCTAGAGCCTTTGTAGCCTACCTTATCATGTTATATCCTTTGCTAACCCACTTGTGAGCCGTAAAGATAAATTTTTCTTGGTTGATTGTCTTCTTAACCCTTGTTTTTTCTAAAAAAAATTGTTTTCTTGGAGTTAAGTTGATTGTTTTTGTTTGTTCTTATGGCAAATGCATAAGTTTGGGGTTGCTTTTGGAACTAGCAACAAATTAAGTTTGGGGTGGGTATACTAGAGCAATCAATGTTATGAAAAGTGTTGAAAAAGAATGAAAAAGAAAATGTTGAAAGTGAAAAAGAAAAAATTTTGTGAAAAGATGTGAAAGTAAGAAGTCCAAAAATTGAAAAAAAAAAAAAAAATGACTTCTTCGAAAAGATTGTGAAAAGAAAAGAAATAAAAGTTTGAAAAAGAAATGGTTTGTGATTGTATGATTGTGGATAATTGTGGAAATGAAATGCTCTTTAGTATAGCCTTGAAAAATGGAAGTTTTGTGTTGAAAATTGTGTGAAAAGTTGTCCTTAACTCCAAGTTTTTAACTCACTTCCCAAAAACATCCACCTTACCTTAAGCCCCATTATAACATTGAAAGTCCTCTAATGTGTGTGTTTCATATGCTATTTGATTTATCTTTAGAATGCTTGCAAGCTTATGGTAGAAGAGTTAGGTATGTGTTGATTGAGTGACTAGCCTACTATAAAATTTGAGTGAATGTGAGTGGTGTGAAGTGATCATTGTTTATCAAATATTGTGAATGTGTCCATGGTTGTGTGAATTGAAGTCATTGTAGGGAAATGTTGCATGGAAGGTTGATCAATTGAAGTGCTTGATGAAAAGATCAAATGAATTGTGTGTTGAAGTGATTTAAGAAGGTTGTCAAAGTTTTGTGGTTTTTCGGTTGATAAAAGTGTTCCTTGAGGACAAGGAACGAGATAAGTTTGGGGTTGTGATGATATCTCATCATTCCTCTAAATCAAGGTTCGTTTCGAGTACTTTTAGTGTGTTTTCGCCAATAAAGATAGCTACAAGTGTTGGAAAATGAAGGTTTTAAGAGATTACTTGATCTACAAGCCAATGTCAAAAAGTATGGAAAAAGTCAATAATTTGGTCAAGCATAGAAGTGAAGTTCGCGCAGGCGAAATCAAATTTAGCGCGCGCGAAAGCATGTGAGTAAAAGCCAAAGATCATTCTGTCGATTTAGCTTGCGCGAGCAATGAGCTAGCGTGCGCGAGAAGTTTACTAGCGTGCGCGAGAAATGCTCAGCGTGCGCGAGGAAGTGGCTGAGAAAATGGAAGCAGTCTGTTAGTTTAGCGTGCGCGAGGGCTGCGCGAGGGACATGCTCGCGCGCGCGAAACGATGCTAGCGTGCGCGGAAACCTCGAAACTTATATAAGCCAAGCTGAGATTCAGGAGAGGGGTTCGACCTTTTTGGAGGAGAATTAAGGAATTGAGCCATTTGCATCTCAGAGGAAGATTCTTTGCAGAATTGGAAGGAAGGGATGAAGATGATGGTTGATTATGAAGGATCTAGCTTCATCTCAATCATGACCATGGGCTAAACTCCTTGTAGATTGAATCTTGATGTAACCTTGAATCCTATACCTTTGTAGTTAAACTTTCTTGTTATTGAATTCAATTTGATGATGCAATCTCTTCAATCTTATGCTTAAAGCTATTCTTACCTTGATCAAGTGAGGATTGATATGAGTGATTTGAATGTCTATGAGAGTAGTGTTTAGATCATGGATCTAGGTTGATAGAACACATGTTTGTTCTTTAGAGATTTTGCATAAGCATGTGTGATTTGATGATTAATGCTTTTATTCCTCTATTAATGTTGAAATTGACTAAGAGATTAGGAAATTTATGTTAATTAGAGAGTGTTGCTTCAAAGAGATTTGAAGTAGCAAGTCTTATTAATCTATCTTGCATAATTGATTTGGTTCATTACTTGAAGTTTAACTACCACTTCATATGCATTCAAGGGAACATCGAGATTCAATCGCTTTAACATTCATCTTTGAAATTTGCGTTGATAATTGCAACTTAACTCTGATATTGAAAACCCCCCCCCAATTATGTGTATGTTAGATAATAGTTTTATAATTCTAATTGCCTTGAAATTCGATTAAAAACAATCTCCGTGGATCGATAATCTTTTATTACTTGCGACATTCGTATACTTGCGAAAAGTCCATCACAGATTCTTTTCTGGTTTTTCCTTCTGAAAGTTTTGAAAGGTTTACAGAACCCGCCTCCTTTTGTTTGCTCAAGTAGGTTGCGACCTTACTGTACATCATCGTAGAAGACAAATATAAGGCAGTCAGTAATGCAAGCAATAACGGAAATGTTGATATTCTAAAAGCAAACAATCGTCTCACCTGGTTTGCTCAGACCACCCGGCTGCCGCGAAAAGAATCAAGAAACCAGGCAATGTTAGGAAGACCATAGAATATTATAATTTAACAAAAAATATTATAATTTAAAAATGAAAATTTTATGGAGTTCTTACACATATTTGAATTCTCAGTTTCACATGAAAACATTTCCTGCAAAAAATATAAGCAAAGATCAATCATTTAGTTCATAGTACATCAATAAACAGAAGACAAAAAAAAAGTGTTTTCTTAAAATTAACAGAACTTTCGTGAGTTACCTCTTCGACCATGTTATCACTATTTGGGGAGATCGGTCTCTCTGTGTGCTTAGCTATTCTGACATTAGCTACCGGGCACAGCGGAGGGGTTTCTGGAGCAGTTGCTTGAGATTCAACAGCTTCAGATTCAACAGCATCAAATCCAACAGCATCAAACTCCCCCATATTTTCGTCATCACCAAGAGGATCTGAGCACATTGGAGGGATTTGTGGAGCAATTTGGATATGCTCCGGAATGCCAACAGCTTCAGATTCTTGCACATCTGACCTGATTTGAAGGGAGACGGGAATTTTCAATTTGCTATTGGAAAGCAAGCACTTCAGCTTCGGGGAGTGGCCTGCAGCAAAACAAGGTTAGTAATGATGTAAAGTTTATGAACAAAAAAAAAATGATAAATTAAAAAAACTTACAGGGAAACAAGGACTCGTTGAATCCTTTCAGAAGATTGAACATTTGAATTTTTCTCTTCTTATCAATCAAAGAGACGTGTAATGGTTTTCGAACAGAAACTAAGGCACTTGCATCATTTATGCGCTCTCTGAGTATCCTGATATGGTTCAAAATGCAACGTGTTCAGTAGTAGTTCAAAGTATCACTATCTTGAGTACACATTTATCGACTATGATGACATCAAAGTACATCAGACATAAGAATTAATAGCAAAAGAGCATGGTTGAAAAGAATGCTCAACATTTTCTATATTTAGTATCACTTACTCACTAGACAAGGTTGTCGTTTTATCAATTTTAAATTTTCTTTTCCTTGAAAAGTGAGCACATTCCATTGCATCTGGTGTAGGAATAAGCAAAAAATCTGATTTCGTAGCACCTGCCAAAATAGAAATTTAAGTAGGAAAATTAATAAGTATAATAATGAACTACATACGGAAAATGAAGAAAAACATTCGGCAGTTGTATTTTCAAGGATTCTAGAAATAGTGATTTTACGAACCTGGTTTTGCAATTGAACCACCATGAAACTTAGATTGAGGCGTTTCATCTGGGATTGTTGGTTCTGACGGATTAACACTGGAGGTTCCCTCTTCAAAAGATACCTTTTTGTGAAATTCTTCTACTAGTGTTTCAGAAGATTCTTCAATGAGATTATTTAAACTATTTGATGGAAAAGCTTCAAAGTCGAAGTCCATCGGTTGAAATTGAAGAATACTGTTGTAACACATAAAAAATCAATAAGTTCAATGGAGAAAATATGTAATGATTCCAACAGATATTTAACTGCACGTTATGAAGCAATTCAAAAAATAAATAAAAATTCAGAAATATACTTTTCCGCCATAGCGTGGTCACGAGAGCAGCTAGTTTCGCCTAAACAAAAACCCTCAAACTGCATATCAAAATCCTCAAACTGCAAATCATAAAAACAAAGACTATGAGGATAGCCAAATCAAAGAAACAAAACAGAAATGTTTCCATATTTTCTAAAGTCACCAAATCATCTCCAAAAATTTAAAACCATCAAAATCAATAATATGAAATCAATGAGCTTACAACATATTATAACTGCAATTAAGACAGAATTCAATTTAACTGGACGATCCAGTCATCAACTGATGATTCTGATTCGCCTAATATATGCGACAGATTATTCCAAACAATCAGACCTATACGAGTTTACCATTTAATACATGTTTCCAACTCTATACCGAATTATATTTTATAGATGTTGTGAAAACAAATGTCATTAAATATTTTCTGCCTTTGTTTTCGCTTCATTAACATCAAAAGAAAGTTCATAAAAATAAAATACAATCGATAGAAACTATGCAGTTGTTGTACTATATGAATGCCAAGTACCAAATAACATCCTATTCATTGATCCAAACAGAAACTATCTCTCTAATTCCTTAACTAACTATCTAAATAAGTCTCTTAACAAAAACAGAATAGACTTATAATATGCATATAATATCTGCTTGAACTGGGAAGCAATCGTTAAGAGCATTCATTAGACTTTTAGACAGACACTGATTCATTTGGACATATTTGCAAAGAGCTAAAGATAAACAAAAAACAGTAACATTGGGCATATAAAATGGAAGAAACGACATTCAGATAATGCTCAAAGGATTGAAAAACTATAATGTAAAATCAAGTAAGAATTATGGAATGCATACCCTCTCTTGAGAAAACTGCGCAAATCCTCCAGCATTAGACAAAACTTCTGTTTCATTTCACGATGTATATTAGTTCAAAACTAGGGCAAAATTAAGCATACTTTGATAGCAAAATTTTGAAACAAATTATACCTTTAAGAGTGATTTGTTCAGGTGGAGCAGTATGGTACCTGAAATCGACAGAAGACAAGTTATGAAACGCTTTAAAACCAACAGAAAATTCCCTAAACCAATTAAACTTCGGAAATTTATAAAACCTTACCCAGAAGTATCTTCAAGTTCACCAAGATCAATAGCATCCAAATCAAATGTGTCAGGCATAGTAAAAGCCATACACACGGCTTCCACAGGTGCGTTGTTCTTTTTATTTATCACAAATTTGTTGATTCCACTGAGAACGTTATTGCAATCATTGAGTAGAAACTCAACTTTCTTTGAGTATGTTTTGACAACACCAAGAAGAAGATATGCAAGTATTCTATAGGAAACAGCGTCCATTTCATAATGCATAATCTTGTCTGTAGAATGTAAAAATTGCAAAACATGTTAGCTCGATTACACAACAATGATTATAATCAGAATTTAAAACATCCTTAATAATTTTTGGAACTATTAGTACTAATCCACCTCACACATAATCCAGATTGAAGTTCTCTTTACCAACCTCAAATACAATTCGATAAAATAAATTAGGAAACCAAATCCTATCTAAATATATCAAAATCAAAGCCAATTAGACAGCAATTAATTAATAATGCATCTAGATCGTATAAAATCTTTCGTTCTTAAGAATTTTCTAAACCCTACTATTTGTGTTGTATCGAACCAAAAGCTACCATATACGAGATTCATAGGTTTCATCAAATTTTACCATAAAAGATACATTCTTTTGCCTAGACCTAAAAGGCCAAAACCATTATGCTAAACTTAACCAATTACCAAAGGGCATTTTGAAGATGATTAAAATGATTCAAAATCATATAAAAAATGCCTTCCACCGTCGAATTTTAGTGGCCAACCAGTCTAGCTACATCAACAATTTTGCAAATAACAACATTTGCAAATTACCCTTTTGTGATCAACTTCACAAACAGTTTACAAACAACAAATTAAACATAATTAAACACAATTTCATGAAGAAAATTGTAAAACACCGTCAGTGATCACCAAATGAATTAACAATAAAAAAAAAAAGCATTCTTTTTCCTCACTCAGTGACCCTTTTTTACCACAAATTACACAAATCTCTTACAAAAATTGAAGAACATAAGTAACACTAAAATGAAACACACACACACTAAAAACCTACAAAAACAACCATTTTGTTGTGTCTGAGTGAAGACAACAAAAAAAAAATGTGAGCTCTGTGATAGAACAATACTAACCTACAGCAGAAGAAATGTCTGCATCCATGATTTGAGCTTTCTTCAGCTGTTTGAAGAAGAAAGCAGCAACCCACAATGGATTTTTACATGAACATAGTGGAGGTTCCTTAGATTTCAACATTTTTTTTCTCAAACTTTGAATGTCAGAATGAGAAAATTGTACTATCAGTCACTCTTTTCTGGTTCTTCTGCAAAGTTGTAATTGTATGACTATATATAATGAAACGGTCGAGTGAAGTACAAAACCAACTATAGAACATTAATTAATTGTTTGGTCAAAAAACATTAATTCATTAAATTATCTCTATAAAAAAAATTATTCATTAATTAATCTCTTCCAAATTCATGAATCAAATGTATAATAAAGAAAACTTTTTTTTTTATAAAAGGGAAATATTTTTTTACTAATTTTTTTTATTAATAATAATTACAAGGAAAGCGTCTATATTCATTACACATGGTCAATAGAATTATTTTACTCTCTCTCATCCTTTTTTATAAAAGAAAATTCATTTTTTAGATTAATTCAATAATTAATGTATTTAGTCTATATTATAGCTTATATACATTAATTATTAAATGAATCTAAAAAATCAATTGTCTCTTACTATAAAAAGGACCAAAAGAAGTATTAATAATGAATGTTTTTTAATAAAATATTGTTTTTTGACTAATTTTCTTATTAATAATAATTACAAGAAAGACGTCTAGATTAATTTTTTTTAAGAACGGCGTCTAGATTAATTACATGGTCAATTAAATTATTTTATTAATAATGAATATTTTTTTAATAATTTTTTATTTTTGACTAATGTTTTTATTAATAATAATTGCATATGCCTTAATTACATGGTCAATTAAATTATTTTCATTTTCATTTTAAAAAATTAAGATTGATTTATGTGGTAAAATATTTTATATAAAAATAAAAGACGTAAATTATTTAGACTTTTAAATAAGTGGTAAAAGATTTGATTTATAAGTTCTGTTTATGAAAAAAATCAATTTTGGTGAGAGAATCACCTTTTGCGTTCAAGAGATTCTTTGACAAAAATAGTCATTGTTAAAATATGTTAAAAATTTCATACTTATAGCATATGGTAACCAAAAAAAATAATCTTAAAGATAATTTTCATTTTTTGTTATTTTCTAAAATTTACATTCCATTTTTTATTGTATATTATTATTTTAATGCATATGGGGAAGGGATTATGAAGCCCCGATACGCGACACGATACGGATACGATACGATACCGATACGCCGATACGTGAAAATTTTAAAAAATCGATATCCGATACTGGCGCGATACGTTATTTAAAAATTAAATATATAAATGCACAATATATAAATATGACTAAAATCAATAATGATAATTTTTTTTGAAAGACAAAAAAATATTATTATAAACGCCAATAGTTCATTGTACAAGGAGTACACACAAGCTAATAAGCTTGCACAATAGCAAAATAGTTTGAGGTTCAACATACAAGGGCTCCTCAGTCCTAACTAAAGATATATAATAACTTAAAAAATATATAATAGTCATGACATCAAGTCCCTTCAACAAGTCCATCTTGTAGCAATAGCAGACAATTATATAGGTCCTGCAGCTGACCAATTAAAAGCATAAAGCGTTCATTCTTATACTAGAATTTTGAGACAAGCCCAAATACTTAACAGTTATATAGTAGGACACCATAGTGACTTCAGAACAGTGACAAAGACAAAAAATATTAATTATATTAATTAACATCATTAATACTAAGTTAAATATTTGTGTTTTATTAATATTGTCCTTAAAAATAATGATCACCAATATATTTTAAGTTATACACATTCATAATAGTTTGACATTCACTAGGAAACACGAAATGTATCGGATATTCCTTTTTTATTTAAAAATAAAGATTTAACTGATACTTTTCCGATACGAGTATCGGGAAGTATCGGACGCGTATCGGATATTATTATTTTATTTAAAAATAAAGATTTAACCGATACTTTTCCGATACGAGTATCGGGACGTATCGGATGAGTATCGGTATCGAGGACGTATCGGACACGATACTTCACCATTTTTAGAGTATCGGGGCTTCGTAGGATGAGATTGATCTAAATGGTACAGAATTCGGATATGGATGATAATAAGTAGGCTATGAGTATGATACAGTGGACTCATTCTTGTACTTGTAGTTTTTAAAAATATTTGTATTCGGATCCATAGTAGCATGGCTAACAACTTTTGTTCTTGTACTCTCTCAATAACTAAGTACTTGTACTTGCACCCATTGTCCACAATTTCACTAAGAATTAATAAATCGATCAATTAAAAAATATTAATAAAAAGAAAAAAGAAATATATACAAAAATTGAAGGGACATAAACCTAACTCAGCGAGCCAACACAAAAGCATGTAGGACAATTAAACACACCAACTTCTAGTCAATCCTAAAAGACAAAATAGAAGTCTTAGAAATTTAAGGCGAATGAACCGACCGTCAACACAGAAACGGTCCATGTACCCGCTACTCCATGCAAAGCAACAAGCGATGATGACTTTTTCAAGCTATACAGTATGAAATGAAGGAATGACACGAATACTGAGATAGATTCGGCTTAGCTCTCTATCAACCTCTAACAAAACAAGTCTTGTTGAAAATCTAAAGCAACCCAGAATCAATCAAAAGTCAAATTGAGGAATGATAAATCAACGAGATTGGGCACCACGAGCACAAGAATCACATTGTAAGTTTCAACTTAAATTCAAGATAATATTTTTAACTAAAGAAATAAAAAGTGCAAGTTTCAGAATTAACTTATTATATCATACTATTTTACAAAACACTAAATTATGATAGAATATAATATAATTATCTCATCTTATCTTTCATCCTGCACACCAAATTGATATTGTGATAAACAAAATCATTATTTAGGGCGCATCCAACAATACGGAAACACTTACCATATAGGCAAACAACCATGCACACATTCTAGATACAACAACATTAATTTGTAACATTCTTCTAAAATCATCCACTAAATATTCTCTAATTCATCCAACAATCCAAATTAAACTCGTTTTAAAATAGTAATTAATCCTTCAATTCATAATCAAATTTAACAAATATGATCATGTCAAACTGAATCAAAATGTCCTTTATTTTCCTATTCTCACAAAAACCAGTTCAATCCAAGCACCCTTGAGAAAGATATATATAGCCAAATTACTACAATATCATCAATTACTACAAAATCTTAATTAAGTTAAGTCATTTCATAATTTATTTCATGTTAAATTTTGTCTAGGTTCCAATGGTTTGAGTTGCACATTGCATAGACCTATATAGAGAAAGTTATGGACAAATTATAACCGTACGTATGTCAAATTGTCAATACAAATTTTACGGTTGACTCTCTCCTTTTATCATTTTCATCACATGCAATACAAAATCAAGACTACATAAAAACTTATTAACATGTGAAAAATGAATCCATATTTATTTTACTCCCCTCACTAAACCTTTCACTCAAAATCATGAAAGTCAACTTAAAACCCCAAAATCTACATAATTCATTTGCAGGGCAGATCCAAACAAAAAATATTGATGCGGCTGAAATGAAATAAATTATACTAAAAATAAAAAATAATATTGTTTAATGAAATACATTTATAATAAAAATTGTTTACTATCAATTTTTTGAAAATATACTAAAATAACATCATTGTTAATTGTTCCAAGAATATATCTTTCTATAAAAGTTACAAGAAGGTCATTTAGCCATTAATTACTTATTTTGCTAAATAGTTGACTTTTCAAAAAATTTATAGCTGAAAAAACACGTTCCACGCTTGCAGTTGCTACCGGCAAGCTAAAGTCAACTTCATAAGCTTATAAATCATATCAAATATGTTGCACTTATTTGTTTCGACAAGTTTTACACAAAGATCTAAATGTCCCTTTAACTTTGTAAATTTTGGGTCACATCCAATATCTCTAAAATGATTCTGAAGTTGATGTCGCACAACTTTAATTCTCTCCAATTTTATTCCTAAACCATAGAAATATACTAAATAGTGCCTAAACCATTAATAATTCATCAATTTGGTCTCTGGACTATCATGTTCTCTCATGTTTTTAAAAGAATTGAAGCACTAAATTAATGTATTAATATTTCTATTCTACTTGATCTATTATTGTCTTTTAATCTACCAATTTGAAACAAAGTAACAATCTCTTACTCTATGTACACGATATTGAAGTATTTGAAAATTAAGAATTTTTGAATAATGGACTTTTGGATGTAAACAAAGTCTCAATATAACCCGGGGTAACCGATGTCATTTGTACGGCCTGCCACCGAAACAAATCAAAGATATAAACGGTCGAAATTTGGTCCAAATAAAATGATTGCAATTTTTATTGGTTTTATGATTTTCGACCCAAACCCGACCAAAACGACGGATGCCTATATGATAATCTCGCTGCAAATACTTTGTAAACACTCATGAGTCATGAGATTGGTGAAACAATGGTTTCAACTAAATAAAAAATTCCCTATTTCACTAACTAGTAATAGACCCAACACGGGTCTTAAAGTTACGTCTATATTTTTAGATATTATACTTTGTCGAATAAAATTGAAAAAAAATACTTGAATGTTAACATGAACATTAATAAAAAAAAAATAAAAAAAAAGAAGAAAATGTGACATACATTAACAGTGTAAAAAATATTTACACTATCATCCAATATCCACCATCTATTTTATCAAATCATTCCACTTTTATGATATGACGTGGAAGAATAGTTAACATAACATGTCAATTAAATTCATAAAAATATATTAAAAAAAGGAAAAGTAAATAAAAAATGGGTTAACTTCAATTCAACGAGTTGAAAAATGAAAACCCAACTATGAATCTCTGAGCATTCATTCATTGCTCAAACGTCAAAACCCCCGCGTGTACACTAAACCATATTCAGTTTCAGAGATATGTCTTCCTCTGCAAAAGATGATAATCCAAGTAACTAACTTTTCTCCTCTCTCCAAATTTCTTCTCATTATAATAATCATTATCAATCTCTTCTTAAGTTAAATCAACAAAATTTGTGTTTTGGTTCATATTTAGTTGAGTAGTGTGTGTGTGTGTGTCAATTAGAAAATGTGTGATTTTTTGCATGTCTATAAATGACTTAGAAAATGTGTCAATTACGATGTTTATACCTAATTACTAACAGAAACAATTCTTAGTCGGACTTTACTTATTTGTGGCCGAACTCTAGATTATTGAGACAAAAAAAATGTTTACTTTTATAACCTTGGTTTGGTACAATTGGGTTTGCAGGATCTGTTAAGAGAGTTGCTGTTGTTGGTGCTGGGGTAAGGTAAGGTGTTGGTTCATTTATTTCTTCATGTCTTTAATTTGGCTGAAATTATTACTTCCATATATATTCTTTATCAAGTTAATGCTGATTATTGAACTTTTTTGTTGGTAATTTAGTTGGATTGATGTTAGGACTATGTTTGGCTTGGATGGATTTAGAATTGAATATCGCCATTATAATGAATTAAAAGTATAAGTGAGGGAACTGATTGCATTGTTCCACAGATTGTGTATGAACTTACATTCTCTAATTCATCATGCACCACTCTTTAGACACCCCTCTTATGACCAAGACTGAACATCTAGAGCATGATCTGAGTGGTCTGGTAATGGTGATTGGTGACCTGATAGCAGATGGCCCAACGGATCTTGGATAGGCTCTGATACCATATTAGAATTTGAGTTGGACCTAACTCAACCTTACAAAATCAGCTTGTAATGTGAGAACTTCATCTACTTATAAACCCATGTTTAAACTCCAAACAATATCAAATCCAATGTGGAACTCTTAACACACCAATCCTTTTTCTTCTTTCCGTTTTATACTTTTATTGGACATCCAATTGAGACCCGCCAGCTCATCAGTTTGTATGCTCTATTAGATTCCATGGATGCTTTTTGGCTGAAATAAGATAATTGTTTGTATGCTCTAATCTATTTTATACTTCAAGAGCTTTGGGTGCTTGCGCTCTCCATGTAGCAGATTATAACCATTGATGCATTTGAGATTCTAAAAATTCATGACATTGACATTGTCTAACTTTGTTTTATGGTGTCAAGTGGGCTTGCTGCGGCTTACAAATTGAAATCACATGGTCTAGATGTAACTGTTTTTGAAGCTGAAGGAAGAGCTGGAGGAAGGCTAAGAACTGTTTCTCGAGATGGGCTAATTTGGGATGAGGGGGCTAATACAATGGTAAGTTTACTAGTACAAGTGCACATAGCTCTTTAAATTTACAGTACATTAGGTTTTGACATCCCATAGGTAGGCCAGGACTAGAAATGAGTCAGCCTTCTACATTTGATAGCACATGCTTCCCACATGACTTGTGTATGAGATGTGAAACTAACAAATTTTAACATTTTTCAGTCTAACCCAAACTTCAGGGGTTTAGTATTGCCAAATGAACTTCATGTATAAAAATTGAAAATGAGTTATAGTAGTTTATTTGTAATTTACCCTTTATTTGGTACCTGTTTTTAACATACTAATATAATCAGTTCTTACGTTTCATGTTTTGTCCTCTTTGTGCAGACTGAAAGTGAAACAGAGGTTAAAGGTTTGATTGGTGCTCTTGGACTTCAAGAAAAACAACAATATGTAAGTTTTTTTTGTTTTGGGTAGGACATAGTATCAGAGACCATGTTTTACCAATAATATAAAGAAATTTTCTTTCATTTATTTTCCCCCGAGGATTTCTTTCTAATCTTTTGAGCTCCTAGAGCTTTAGCTCTTCAAATTGAATTATAAATATGGATTTTGTTGTTGAAATTGTAAGTTTAGGAATATTGGTAATTGATCTATTGGGGATTACATATTTGTTCTGTTTATAATATAGATATTTTGTTTGTTGTTACAGCCACTGTCACAGCATAAGCGCTATATTGTAAAAAATGGGGAACCAGTTCTGGTATGTCTTGCTAGTAACTCTGTCTTTCTAAAATGTGTTTCTATTTTTCAATTTTGAATTAATTGGACTTTGGAAATGGATTTCCAGATTTTGAATTAATTGGACTTTGGAAATGTGTTAACTTATTAAATCAGGTACCCACAAATCCTGCTGCACTACTGAAGAGCAAACTGCTTTCTGCACAATCAAAGGTTTCTTCCTCACATCTCTTAAGGATCTTCCATTCCAGCTTTTTGAGCTATCGTAGTTTTCTCTTTTATTGTCTTGAAATGCTCTCTATTTGATTAACGTGACTTAAGCATGTGCCACTATCTTTTCTGTTCGATTTCTTTGGTAACTGTCAGTTGATAGGAGCCAATATTTCATTAGAGTGAACTAGGGAAGAATTCCCCTTATTACAATATAGATAACAGAACATTGAGGGTTTGTACCTCCCGTTGCCGAAAGCCCTAATGCTGTCACTTCAATTGACACCTCATTCTCTTCTCTCTTCAATTATCTATTTACATTGTGATCCTCCTTAACCTTTCTAACTACACGAGTCTACTAATTATCTATCTGTCCAAAGAAATTCTGGCATGATTGCTTTCTTTGATTTCTCCATTCTTCCATAAATAGTACAGATTTGATAACTTCTATTAATGACACAAAACCCCTATTTACTATAGATTGGTTCTAATTTGAATTATAATTCTAATTATATACGCTTCCTTGTTAATACAAACTATTGTTGGAAACTAATAATGGTGGATTCCCTTTTGACACCCCCCTCAAACTATTGTGGCTGGTCAGGAAGCATGAATATGCTAATGAGAAATTGATGATAAGGATGAGAAACTGCCTTGATGAATATAATTCATTTATCCTGCTGATAAAAGATAGTTTGCACACTCACCTTTCTAAATTTGCAGATTCGGGTCATTTTGGAACCATTTATGTGGAAAAGAAGTGACTCTACCGTGCGTGATGAAAATTCCGAAGAAAGGTTTGATAAACTTCAATAATGGCACCTAGTTCTACAAAACCTTGCTTTCTGTATAATTTATATTTTACAATAGCACACAAGTGACATCTTTAGCATTTTTTCTGTGTTTTCTTCTCAGTGTTAGCAGATTCTTCGAACGTCATTTTGGGAAAGAGGTATATGTCACATTACCTTGCCATCACTCATTTGGCATTTTTCTGCTCATGGCTAATATGTTACGTGCTTATTGTGCACATTACATACATTTTCCAGCATTCTATTTATTGAATGAGAGAAAACAGAGACATAATATTGTGAAATCGTGTGTTTCAACAACATAGAAGAGTCCATTTTATATAGGATCAAGGCAATAAAGACAAATTAAATATAGGAGATAGTATTCCTATTTGCATGATATGATTCAATAAGATATGTCTATACAAAAATACAAAGATGCAAGGGAAAAACTGTTGCTTCACAGTTTCAGAAAGACCACCTATTTGTCTATTTGTTCATATACCAGGTTCGGCATGAAATCATAAGTAAGCTCTACCAAGGATTGCGAAGCATTGGCTACTGACTTTTCTCCTCCCTTTTTAGTAACAATGAACCAGAAGACCAAACTACTGAGAGTGAGCAGCATAAACAAAGAGGGATTTGTGAATGAGAAAGACAAGTCCCCACAAGCTGTAGCATATAAATCATATGCATGGAGCTTGTCACAAAGATAATTGAATCAAGGACCTCTTAGTGATATGGTGCTAGTTGGTCATTAGTTGACAAAGCTCGTGGTGATGTCTGTTGATGTGATCATTTCCGTGATGAAATAACAATCTATCTCATTTGTGTGATTGTCTCATGGAAAATAAGATTGCCTCAATGCTGTATGATTATCAGTAATTAGCATCATTTGCATAGCCTTACCTCTGAGTAACACAGATGAATTATGAGCGTGTCCAACTGTAGCTGTAGATCCGGAGGACTGACAATAAGCAAACCACTCGGGAGGCCTTAGAAGGATCTGTAGTACCAAAGAAAGCCGTGATCGGTCCAATGAATGGAAAAAAGAAGTCCTGAAACAGTATAAGAAATGACAAATGCAAAGACTGCACAGTCAAAAGCAGTCTGTTTGGACCTGAAGTTTTAGGACTTGGACTGCCGGAAGACGGAGTTTACTGCGTCGTAAAGTGAGAGAACAGTGGTCGCACAGGCTGTCATGCGCTGGTGGCAGTTTCCATGCTCAGAAGCTTTGAGACCCTTGTGGGAGCGTGTGACTGAGCACATCGGGGTGGGTTTCTGGGTTTTGGCCAGTCTGTACTGTGCGATTCTGACGGTGTGGTACTTGGCTGGAAACGTTTCCGGAAACAATGGGAGCTGACGGTTGCAGAGCGAAATATATACAATATTATATGCCTATACAATATATACAAAAATCATAATATATATGTTCAATAGTATTTTTTTAATTTTCATCAAGTATTTATTGCTTCTAATCTGAAAAATTTATTTGAAGGTTGTGGACTATCTCATTGATCCTTTTGTTGGAGGTACAAGTGCAGCAGATCCTGAATCTCTTTCTGTGAGTTGCTTCTCAAAATTTTGAATATTTCAGATTAAATTAGATGTAACAATTTTTAAATATGAATTTTTGTCGAAATAAACATTGGATAATCATATTAAATGTTAATGCCTTCTTTCATATATTTCAAACAGGCGCGCCATTCTTTCCCGGAGCTATGGAATTTGGAGAAAAGGTATTACTTGCAACTTTCTTATTGTACTCTAAATTAATTTAGGTGATGGTATTCAAATTTTTAATCTTAATTCCGATGATTATATGATTTTTTGTTTTAACAAGCAAAATAAATTTTATTCCAAAAAATACTCACACAAAGCACAAGGTATACTTTGAGGAGCAAATAAATACAGCACCGGTTCACCAAGTAACTTACACTACAAAGTACAAACAAACATCACAAAAAACTCCACCCAATTAATTAGGAAAACTAATAGTGCCTTGAACTACCTAACCCAAAACACACCTCAGCCATGTATAACAACCTGCATCGGTTGAACAAGACAGACAAGAATTGATCTAAGGCAATTACTTAAATCCTTGAAACTACCCCTGCTCCTCAACACAAAACCTGATACCACACCAGATTTAAGACAGCAAATCCCCATTATCAGAACAAAAGTACAAAACAACTGGACTGACACTCACTTAGTAGACCAAAAATAAATTTGGGCGTCTTAGGATCTCGGACCATGTCACTCACGACTAACGGACACTCAAAGAAAATGAGATGGCGCAAATTCTTCAGGTCCAGAACCAAACGGGAATGGAATTTGAGATGTGACCAAGACACCACAAATATCGATACCGGCTGCAAACTCTAGCTACAAACAGAAATAACATACTGTGCAGATTTATGGAAGCTCCTTAGTCTTAAATTGAATTTAGTCATATTAACGCCAAGGTAGACTCTCTAGTCTCTATGTTACCATCAGACATCACATACCAGAGCCTGCTAGCCTGCTAGCCAGCTCAGATGAGAGAAAACAACTTGAAATGATACCATATGTTAAGGAATCCGGCTGCAGACTCAAGCACAACACCTCCATACTTTGATAAACCATTATACAATTCTGCAAATGTTTATGTTCATCAGCTCAGCACCCCCACATTGATAAACCGAGTTACAATTCTGCAAATGTTTCCATGAGTTATGGACCAATCGGAGTCTCCCTAGAAATGTAACATATCATTTCCTTTTATATTTTCTTGCTTACTATATGATGGATCCTCTATGTTTCAGGTATGGCTCCATTATAGCAGGGGCTTTACAATCCAGCTTATTTGGCAAAAGGGACAAAACTGGACAAACTAAAGATGGACCAAGAAAAAACAAGAACCAGCGTGGTTCATTTTCTTTTCAGGGTGGGATGCAGGTATTGAATCATTGTGCAAATATTTCTCCTTCGAGTAAACCCCGTCCTGTGCTTGATTAGAGCCACTGACCATTTCAATATTTTTTTTTCATCTTATTGTATCTTTCATCTCATTTGTTCAACTGTGTATCCAGCACAGACACTGACTGATACATTGTGCAAAGAGCTTGGCAAAGATGACCTTAAATTAAATGCGAAGGTTTTGACACTAGCTTACAGTCATGATGGAAGTTCCCCATCGCAAAACTGGTCTATTACTTGTGCTTCTAACAAAAAACCACAAGATGTTGATGCAGTAATTGTAACGGTTAGTATAGTTTTCTTTCTTTCGCCACATTGTTTTTTCCCTGAATACTTGACAAACAATGATTTTCCTGAATTTGGATTGAATAATATAATATTTATACATTTAGAATAGTAGTTTTTAGAGTAGGATTAATTATGAACTATGCTATTTGTTTCTATTCGAAGTTATGTTGAATTGTTTATGATTTGAATCTAAATATTGAGTTACTTGTCATGTTTATGCTATCTAAATTGTGATCTCGATACCTGGCTCGTAAGAGTTAATCGGAGAATTTAACAAACATGAATCTCTATTAATGGAGACCTGGGTCAAAGTTTTATTGCTGCATTTTGTAATCTGCATAGGCTTCTAACAGCTCCAATGACTTTTATGCAGCAATTTTCAAGCACAATAAAAAAAAAAGATTGTATTATTCTGCTACATTTTTTTCACAAGCATGTTATGAGCCTTTTGTTGACTTGGTTTCTGAAGTTTTATTTACAATAAGAGAGACATTCTCGTCTTGCATTGTTAATTTCTACTATTGATAACTTTTTATGTGGTTTTTCTTATAACACAGGCTCCTCTTGATAATGTCAAAGACATCCGGATCACGAAAAGGGGAGCCCCCTTTGCACTTAATTTTCTTCCTGAGGTATACAATATTTCAACTTGACCTAGATTTCAATTGATTTACTTCAAAATTTATTTGATTACATTTTTAAGATGTTATCTCATTCTCTTCTTGCACCATTACTGCTTGGTAAGGATTATAAAAAAATACTATAGCCTAGTAAAATCTGTATATGAATTTGAAAGGTTGAATTTTAGCAACATCTATCTGTAAGGATGATAAAAAAGTCTATCGCCCAGTTCTTGTTTTAACAACAGCTTCACTTCAACGCCTATTGCAGGTGACCTATTTACCGCTCTCAGTCTTAATTACAACCTTTAAAAAGGAGAATGTTAAGAGACCTCTGGAGGGATTTGGAGTTCTGGTTCCTTCAAAAGAGCAAGAAAATGGTTTTAAAACCCTTGGTAATGATTCCATAAGTTTATGGCTCAAGAAAACTAAAATAAGTCAAACTATTTCTGACAACACTGCTGACTTATTTTACACAACAGGTACACTTTTTTCCTCTATGATGTTTCCAGATCGAGCACCTAGTGATATGTATCTCTATACCACCTTCATAGGGGGAACTCGGAACAGGGAACTCGCTCGAGCTTCAACGTACTTATACTGTTATACTCTATTTGTAATCATTTACTCTGCACAATCATTTATGTATCCATTGCATTCTCTATACCAGTCAATTATTACTCTTATTTGACTAATTTTTATCTAAAAGCTCAAACTAATAGTTTATATAAATTATACAGAAAGTTAATTAAATAGGAATGGCAATAGATACATTGGAGTGACGATAGCAGCCACTCCCAAAAACCAATTTATGTTGTCACTCTCTTGTTGCCTTGTATTTTAGTTACTAATTTGCTCATTTACTTACTGTAGTGACGAGCTTAAGAATATTGTCACTTCTGACCTGAGAAAGTTGTTGGGAGCAGAGGGAGAGCCCACATTCGTCAAGTATGTCATCAATTTATTTTCAATACTTTATCTATTTTTATATTCAACTAATACATACGAGGTTTATATTTTGATGTTAAGATAACATTTTTCGATTATACTCAACTGCAGCCATTTCTTCTGGAGTAAAGGCTTTCCTTTATATGGTCATAACTATGGGTCAGTTCTCGAAGCAATTGACAAGATGGAAAAAGGTCTTCCTGGATTTTACTATGCAGGTAAAGTTTTATGACATAGCATTCAGCCTTCAAATTCATGTGTGTCCTGCTGTTTTGAAAATAGGTCCACCACATGATTAGGATATACATAAATTAGTAGGACTCGCATGAATTTGAACCAATAATTGAACGTAAGAGTGTCAATGATGTTTGCTAGCACTTCTAAGTAGATAAACCATAAATCATTTTACCACAATAAGCTAACCAGTAATAATTACGCAACCTACTCATTAAGTTAAATTTTGCTTGCATTCGCATGTATACCGGTGACTCGATCTAAGTTAACATGATACTTTGTAAGTGGATGGACTATGGAGCGACTTGAAGTCAGATGAAGGCATGAGTCCGCATGTGCAAAGTTGTGAATGCTAAGTTTCATCAGTGACCTTTTTTTATCTAATTCTTCGAGTTAGAATAAGTTTTCAGAAAATGTGATGTGAGCATATATATACTACACAACATTAAATTCTAAATATTTCTGGTACTAATGAATGATGAAATTTGGCAGGTAACCACAGAGGTGGACTCTCAGTTGGTAGGGCAATTGTCTCAGGTTGCAAAGCAGCTGATCTTGTAATTTCCTACCTCAACAATGCTTCAGACAAAACAGTGTCTGACAAATGATCATCTAGATGTACCAACTGCATGCTTTCTGTTTACCAGATTTCCTTATTTCAGCATCTGTAAACAATGTCATGATTGTTACTATCTTTTAATAATGCAAAGTCCCCAACTTAATTTTGAAATAAAGTCTTTTATTGCTGAATGAAATTTTCTTCTGAGTTTTTCTTTTTGCACCCCCTACCTTTCTCGCGCGTCCCTTGGATTTCAAAAAATACCCTCTTTGCTAGATAACCAACGAGTGTTGAAGGGGTGCCAAATCTGGAAAAATACAGTTCGCACTTTAACTACCGAATCTTATAAAAATATTTTCATATGGGTCTGAAGGAAGGGTGAGAGGGACAAAAATAATAAATTTTATAAGATTTGCTAGTTAAAGTATGAACTTGTAAGTAAAAATCCTGTGTTTTTCGATTTTGTGCCCCTTAAGTTTACACTTTTAGTAGAGAATCTAACTAGAGATATCCTTAAAGGGTAATACTTATTTTTACGAAGGCAGGCAGAGGTGATTTCCGTCAAAGACGGAGATAATGGATTTTTAATCAAATCAAAACAGGACACGTGCAGTTCTTGCTATTCCTGTGATACTATTCCCGTGTGTGTTTGTTTCATGGTTACAAATTGGATTCCCAGGAATGTGATATTGGAAATTTTTATGCCCATGTTTGGTAGAAGGGATTTCAAAATTATTCCCAGCAACAAATTATTCCTAGGAAATTTATATACCCACGCACATGGACATCCTATTCCCAAGGAAAGAAAGCTGGAATGATCTATTCCCGGTGGTTATAATGGGCAGTTACCAACTTAACATAGTGATAATGGAAGTTATAGTATCATACACCCATGATGTGTGTGGGTATTTTTATTTTAAAAAATAAATAAATAATACTCCTTGGAATTTTTAATTTGTTAACCAAACCCTTTTTTGTAAAATTCCTTGGAATAGAGTTCCCACTATTATATTCCTGGGTAAGTTAATCCTGGGAGTAATTTTTACATCCATGAAACAAACACACGGTAAGATTTACCAGTGCTCTTAATAATAATCAAAGATATAACAATTGTTTGTACTTCCCAAACAAAGCTACTTTCATGGGTCTAACTAACCATAGAGATAGCCACTTGTGAAGCAGTAGTTTGTTATTTAGTTACCATTTGACACATAATAAAACCATGGTACCAACTCAAGAACACATAGATGAGATGACATAAGTCTTTTCTATCTTAATCAAGGTCATGAGTTCGATTCATAGATTCAATTACTGACTCTTGCATATGGAAAAAATTCAGCTGGAAGGAGAAAATCCACCTTATATGCTCACATGTTTTATGTCGGAGATTATTAAAAGAATTTCATAGCTATATTATGGTAACAAAAATCAGTATGAAATAGTCAAATAGATCATTTGCTGGGAGGGAGTAGTAAAAAGGAATCTCACTCCCACACCGAAGTGGTGTGCATGTGCTCATCAAAACAATACAATAAAGCAAAGGAATGATGGTCAGTAGCAGCAAATTCAAACTTTGGCTTTGATAGAATAATCTTAAGTGCCACACCACATTCTGTGCATCGCAAAAATGGTCCCTATCTATCCTCCTTCCTTCACAAACGAACAAATGCTAGTACTTTTATTTTTTATCACTTCATAATTGTTCACTTATTATCTTTAAAAAATATTTACGTAACAAATGTTTTCATATCATTCACAAAAAGACATAATAGTACTTTGTCATCATCATGTATGATTATGAAATTACTATATGTTTTATTTTATTTAGAATAAGATACGAGACATGATATAAGTTAAGATACGAGAAATTTAATTAATAGAGTAAGAAAGAAACAACAATCACATATAAACATGCTGCCTTGATAAATCAAATGAATTTTCTCGATGCACATTTTGATGTTGGTTTAATTTCTATCATTTTGAAACCTAACTATACCGTTCGACCTAACAACTCTGATATTTTTATCGGTTGAGTTAGAAATTTCATAAATGAACCCAATTCAATTCTACAAATGTATAAAATGAAAGATATCTTATATGCATAGAACAAGGATCAACTCCAAAAGTAAGTACTTAATATAGAATAACTCCATTTAATAACTCATTGTAAATATTATATTCCATTAATCTAACAATAAAGATTCTTATCGAGTAAATCAAACTTTACGAACATTAACTTAATCTAATTACAATACTCAATCAATCATGTCAAATCTTTGCTAATTTGCATCTTATTCACTATACTATAAGTAATGGAGACAAAATATCTGACTCAATCGGTCAGCTAAATGTGTCAATATATAAACCTAACCTCACTCACATAGTTCCAATTAGTATGACTTAATTTGGACTAATTCCAAAATCATCTTATTATGATTGTGACCGTATCCGAAATTCAAAAAGGAACATGTGAATGCAATGGCATTCCTACAATTGCCATAAGAATCGTGTGACATCAAGGGGAGGGTATCCACTAAAAGAGTACATACAAACAAACAATTATGAGAATATATTAACTAAGGGTGTTGGCACGAGACATCACAATTCCCAAAACAAGATTATGCGGTGCATAAAATGACAATAGAGACACACTCCTTCCATCAGAGACCACAATTGTCTTTAAAAATATGAGTGGCTTTAAAATGCATTTGAAAAATATACATGCAATTCCTCCATTTGTATTAATAAAGAGTCCAAAAAATAATATAAGGTTGCTTAAAAGCCAAAATAACATAAGATATATGATTATATTATATAGGAAGATATTATTGCCTTTATTAGGTCCACCTTTTCTAACTATAACCTTGAGGACACTTGAAGCTTAAGGACAAATGTTAGACTTCTTTTTAAAGCTGAATGAAGTTGTTCCTAACTTCCATTCAGAAAGAATGCATACAAATTACAAACAATAAAGCATGGGAATGGAATGGGGTGGGTCAGTAAGCAAATTCAGTTAATCCTGTGTATTATATTGCAAAATTGTACCCATGTATCTATGTTTTATATTGGCTTAATGCGGTTATAGTCTTCGTATTTTTGTCAAACGGTATATTTGATTTTCTTATTTTTAATTGCGTTATTTTGGTTGATAATTGTGGTAATAATTAGGTGACCTATTCATTGCCATTGTACCATAAAAAAATGGGGAGTCCAAAATTATAATTTGACAACAAATAGAAGGACTAAGATTGTATGTAAGCATTTTCTAGGTATTTTTTTTTTGAAAACTAGATGGTCGATGCCCGACAAAACAAAACAACATATAACTAAATGTGGGCTCGAAACTCCAACATCATTAACATTGATATTCTCTGGACCTAAGATATGAATAATAAGACTGGTGATAAGTCGTAGTGTAAGGATTATTGGTGGTTGAACCTCATTGTGAATTGGAGGGTGTGGTACATGCACACACTCTAATGATCAAGCCGGCGGGCGTTGAATGTCAAAGGTATATTGAGGTATATTGAGGGTTAAATATTGCATATATGATATAATCTTTTGGCAGACTTAGATAAGGAAAGAATTAGGGTTGTAAGAACCTAGAATGTTCTTGATGCCTCTCTGTGGTTGTAACAAATGTGTCTAATGGGAGCCTAAATAGTCTACACGTCTCTGTTGAGAAGTAATCTTATGTATTCAAGGTGTGCCCATTTTATGGTCAACTTTACTAAGTGTAGATCTGATAACCCGGTCCAGTGCACAAATGGACACCTTTTACTCAGTCCAAAACAAACATCAACACTAAACTGGTTCATCCAATATGGATTAATCTAGTCCTCACGGCAAGAGGTTTTTACTATGTGGTTGACATAACCTCTCAAATATTGCGCCTTCAAAACTTCTTGGTCAACGAACCTTACAATGTATTCTCTATGCCTCCTATTATAATCTCTTAACATACTGAAAAATGGACTTCTATTATAATAGGGATTGTCTAACTTCATAACACAGTGACTTGAACTTCAGAGTATCTATAGATACATTAATCATTTTTTATAGAGCGTATCAAAATATAAATATATATTTATATGAACATTGTATAAGTATACATTTCTATAAAACCTTCAAATTAGAGGCGCAACTTTTAATACTCCATTATCAAAAAGACCTTCAAATTATTTGGGATGCCCTGTTTACTAGGCCAGACATCCATTATCATGGCGGATGCTACGGTGAGAGAGCAAGTTATGTCTCTCACCGGTGGGTTGATGCCATAAATCATGAGAACTGTTAGATTGATATTTTGCATGTGTTCTTTTATGCACTTGATTTTTTTCTCTAAAGAATCAACACAACCACACACTTAACTTTGGTCTCTTTTTATCGTTTGTTCTTTGTCAAAGAAACATAAATTTTTATCGTTCAACCAAATCAATTTTTTTTTGAAAAAAGATCGGAAACTTTTTTTCGAAAAATATCCGAAACTTTTATTTCGAATAAAATATCGGAACATTTTTCTTGAAAAAAGATAGGAAACAATCTTTCCAAAAAAAACTCCATAATTGTTTTTATCTAAAGTCAAAAAATTTCCCCGAAATAATCGGGAACAATTTTTTCGATAAAAAATCAAAAAACTTTTCCCAAAAAAATCGGAAACTTTTTCCATAAAAATTGGGAACTTTTTTCCAAATAAAATATCAAAAAAATTTCCCGACAAAAGATCGGAAACTTTTTTTCGGAATAAAATATCAGATCTTTTTTCCCCAAAAAAGATCGGAAATTTTTTTTCGGAAAAAACACCAAAATTGTTTTTTATCCGAAATCAAAACTTTATTCCCAAAAATAATCGGGAACATTTTTTGAAAAAAATCGAAAACTTTTTCACAAAAAAATCAAAAAACATTTTTTCGGAAAAACAAGAATTTTTTTTCGGAATAAAATATCTTAATTTTTTTCCGAAAAAAGACCGAATACTTTTTTCCATGATTAAAAAGAACTATGTATCTTCATTTAAATTGTGTGGTAATTTATCAAAGAAAAATAATTTGGGAGAAAGCCGAAAAGAGAACAAAAATTAGCAATAAAAAATAATTATGTGTGGATAGCACATAATTTGATTTATATTACCTCATAATCAGACGGTTATAATTCCAACCCACCGGTGAGAGAGATGACTTGGTCTCTCACCGTAGCATCCACCCCATTATCATCGACATGTCTTTAGACCGTAGGATGTTGTTGTTTGTTGTTTCCCACACGACCAAGTCTCTTGTACAGTGTACTCTACCACACCAATGGCAGTGTTGTCATTCTCATTATTTATACCAATTAGAAGTAAGGCTAAGGCCAATTCACATGATGCATTAAATGTCCTTTTTAAATATATTTTTTTTTTTGGTAAGGACCATCTCAAAATATATGAATTTATTCCATAAATCATTGAATGATTTTTTTTTCTAGTAATATAGTAGTGATTAGAATTTTACTCTTAAAATAAATAAATGAAATATTTAAAGTTCAAATTCTAATACTGTATCTTATTTCACAAAATGAATAATTTATTTTGAAAAGATATATTTTATAAATGAGTCACTTACTATGAAGTAGATGGAGTATTTTATTTTTGGTACACTAATATACTATATTTTATCTTATGGACAAAAATAAAATATTAATATATGTGTAATAATTTAGAAATAGACTTTCCTTTAGGAAAAGAATATGCTATTAAAAATACTTTTATACATTACAATAAATTGATCGAAGTGATAAAGATTTTCAATCTAATTAAAAATTTAGTTGAGAGAAAAAAACTCACCCAGTATATCTCATAAATTTTCCAACAAAAATTAATCATCGCTAAGCACTGGATAAATTTAATTTGAATGTAATTCAATGTAATAAAACAATAATAATACAGTATTAGTATAATTTTTGTTGACTGAAAGGTACTAGTATTAGACATTGCTTTGCAGTTACTATCGATTTTTTTACCTAACCGTCCCCCATTTTTCCAGAATTTCCCACACTGCCCCCCTTTTAAAAAAAATCCCATTTCTGCCCCCCAATACCCTCCCTTTAGGACAAGGGGCCGGACAGTGTGGCCCACGCACCTGTTGGTGCCACTGTCCCTGGCGCCATTGACTTGGCTTGGTGCCAGTCAGAGTGGCGCCATGCCCCACATGTTGCAGCACGTCAGCTGCTGTCCCTGCATGGCTGACACATGCTTTTTCCTTTTTTTTTTTTTTCGTTTTTAATATTAAATTTTTGTTTTTTTCAACTATCAACTCCTTCTATAAGTACCACACTCTATACTTTCATTTTTCACCTTAAAAAAAAATTGTTGTTTTATCGTGGTTTATATTTATGTTAAGTAATTTTCATATATTCAAAAATATTAATTTCTAATTTTTTTTTCTCATTGACAGTTTATTTGGACTCCTTACGGACGTCACGAATCAAGTTTTCCGGCGGACAGTGCAACGTGGTCATCAACCACGTTTCTCATGAATTTTAATATTTGTGAGTACCATTCGGCTGATAGAGTCCCACGCCAGTATGAACTTTCCCTACCGGTACCGCAACATCCACAAATGATGGAACGTTACCATTCCATCACCTTGAAGAAAACTCGTGATTGGGCCAGAGAATTTGAGGTCGAATGCCAGCATTGGAATAACCGCCATCTCTATATTCTACAAGGAGAACAAGTAGTTGCCGATGAACCTGTGTTCCCAGCCGATTATCTTGATCAATACAGAAGAGATTACATGCCATATCTGTCTGGAGATTATTTCTTAAACGACCCGCGCCCACAACCATATCCCCAACCACATGATACCGGCGCACAATCTTCACGCCATGTCACACAATCTTCACGCCATGGCGCACAATCTTCATGCCATGGCGCACAATCTTCACCCCATAATCAACCTTCCCCACAACACTACAGCGAACAACCACATCCACATACCCCTCTTCCAGAGCTATCATTATACACCAACCCAGACCAACCATCGTATACACCACAACAACCAGATATCTACATCCCACAACCACCACCATTTACCCAATCCCAAACATATAATGAATCAGATATTTTTACCCCCTTCTCACAAACGCGTAATTTTTTCAACTTCGACTCACCCGGAACTCAGCGTTTTAATGAACATTACGCACACTACCAGGACACAACTCCCTACCAACCCACACAACCCCAACCAACCCAAGAAGTCTCCCAAGATATGTTCAACGAACTTATGTATGGACCGTGGGCTGTGTATGGTCAAAGTTCAACGCATGGTCTTGGTGGTCAAGATTCGTCATCGGCTGCGGTTCCATATAAACCACCGACACGAGTGCATAATTTTATGGACTTGGAGGTGACTCGACCTCAACAGGAGGAGGAGAATCAACAACAATATGGACTAGGACATCGGCAAGGTTATCCTCCACCGTGTGGCACTGGTTCACATAGATTTAGACCTGGTGATGGTAATCAGCGGCATTAGACCAATTGTAATAAAAAAAAATTTAATATATAATATTTCTATTTTTTATCATTTAATTTTCTGTTATTATAAAAATTTTTTCGTAAATTAAATTTATTTATTGCCATTTTTGATAAAATAAATAGAGGGTGAAAAAAATAGAGAGATGAAAAAAAAATGAAGTTTGTGAGTGAAAAATGAAAGTATAGAGTGTGGTACTTATAGAAGGAGTTGATAGTTGAAAAAAACAAAAATTTAATATTAAAAACGAAAAAAAAAAAAGGAAAAAGCATGTGTCAGCCATGCAGGGACAGCAGCTGACGTGCTGCAGCATGTGGGGCATGGCGCCACTCTGACTGGCACCAAGCCAAGTCACTGGCGCCAGGGACAGTGGCACCAACAGGTGCGTGGGCCACACTGTCCTAAAGGGAGGGTATTGGGGGGCAGAAATGAGATTTTTTTTTAAAAGGGGGGCAGTGTGGGAAATTCTGGAAAAATGGGGGACGGTTAGGTAAAAAAATGGTTACTATCTTCAACACTGTTAAACATTTAATGTCCGACACTATACTGTTTTTTTCCAACCACCACCATTCTCACCCTTCAAGTTTCCTCATTCTTCACTTTTCAACCAATTATTTTCACTGTAGAATCATAAATTCTCAACTTCATTATTGTGTCAGCTTCCCTAGTGGTGATGCTGGTGGGGATAGTTCATTCTTTGCTTCTCATTTTTCTTACAATTTCTCTCTCTCTCTTAATCTTATCCTCTTTGCTTAGTACTATAACAAACAACCTCATTATGTATCCTTGAAATTTTAATGATATTGTTTTTTTGTTAAGTCTTTTGTTAAATCTTAGTTCAATCATCAATGACATATTTTTATCTCAATCTTGTTTTTCTTTCTTTGTTTTTCTTCATTCATAGTACTCATGAGCTACAATTTGCTCAAACTCAAGTTCTGTTACAGTTAAGAAAGTATCTTGAATACCCTACCTCTCTGCAAGTTTTTGAAAATTACAATTTAGACCTTTGTAGCATTCCTCCATCTCAACATTATGTTAGTATTAAATGTGAGGGTAATTCAGTAACTGAGCTCAAAATCATTGGAGACAATCATAAACATGCAAAGGTTTCTAATTTCAATGGTTTTGCAGTTCCAAATCAAACACTATCCAAAACTTTCTCTATTGATTCTTTTGTCACAACATTAACAAGGTTAACAAATTTAAAGGTACTTAGTTTGGTTTCTTTAGGTATATGGGGCCCACTTCCTGATAAGATTCATAGGTTATCATTGCTTGAAGTTTTGGATTTGAGTTCAAATTTCTTATTTGGTTTTATTCCACCAAAGATAGGTACATTGGTGAATCTTCAAATGCTAACACTTGATGGAAATTATTTTAATGCAACAATGCCTAATGTTTTTGAATCTTTGTCTAATTTAACTATCTTGAGTATGAAAAATAATCACTTAAAGGGTTCATTTCCTTTTTCATTATGCAAAATTAAGTCTCTTACTGATATTTCATTTTCACATAATGAATTATCTGGTGCATTGCCTAATCTCGCTTCGCTTTCGAGGTTACGTGTGTTGGATTTAAGAGAAAATGGTTTTGATTCTGAGTTACCATTGATGCCGAAATCAGTAGTCACGGTATTACTGAGTAAAAACTCGTTATCCGGGGAGATTCCTAGTGAGTTTGGTGAATTGAATCAGCTTCAACATCTTGATCTTTCGTATAATCGTCTTGGTGGGGTGCCACCATCTTCGTTGTTTTCTTTGACAAACATTAGTTACTTGAATTTGGCAAATAATAATCTAAGTGGTTCAATTCCAAAGAAACTAAAATGTGGAAGCAAACTTGGATTTGTGGATATTTCTAGTAACATGTTAAGTGGTTTTGTTCCTTTTTGCTTGGAAAGTACTTCTGATAGAAGAGTTGTTAGATTTGGTGGAAATTGTTTATCTGTTAATTTTCAACCTCAGAATCAGAAGAATAGTTCTTATTGTGAAGAATTCTCAACCTCAAGAAAGATGAAATTTTGGAGATGGGAACTTGATGCTGCAATTGCTATCATTGTTGTGGTTTTGATTTTACTTTTAGCTTTTGGAGTTTTCTTTTACAGAAAGTTTCATTCAAGAGAGATATATAGACATGAGATGTTGCCAAAGATTGTTCATGATAATTCAACAACAGGAGTTTCCTCTGAATTCCTTGCTAGTGCAAGTAAGTATAATAATCAACTTATTTGGTTTGACTTATAGAAACTGCTTATGACAAGCTTATAAGCTGTTTTTCAGCTTTATTTCTATAAACTCTTTATTATCGCATATATAAAACAGTTTAATTTTTTATTATAGCAATGGCTTATACATAAGCACTCATATGATAAGCGTTAATGCTATAAGCACTTAATTCAGTTGTTCATCCAAACAGTGCCTATGTTCTATTTATTTCAGGATATATTTCTCAAACAATGAAGCTAGGGACACAAGCTACTCCAAGTAGTAGACACTTTTCCATTGAAGAATTGAAGGAAATCGCAAGAAACTTTGATTTGTCAACTTATATTGGTGAAGGATCCATAGGAAAGGTAACCTTCAATTACTAAATATATTCTTTGGTTTTTTTCACTTTTTAAGGTCAAATGCTTTCTATCTATAAAAGCATTTTTGTCATATTAATTTAGATTAAATATGCTTTTTTGTCTTATTTTGGTCGCATTTCTAAAATTTGTCAATTTCAGTCTCCGTAGCTAACTCTGTCATTCTGTAACGAAGGACCAAAAAGTTAGCTACAGAGATAGAAGTTATCGCATTTTGAGAAATAAGAGACCAAAATGAATCGCAATTTTTGGAAACCAACAGCGAAAAACATTTAAGCCTAGTGTTTATGTATGCCTCATAATCTTTCGATTCTTTTTCAGCTGTACAAAGGTAAACTAGATAATGGATCTTATGTGATGATAAGAACATTAACTCTGAGAAAGAAATTCTCATTACAAAATCTCAAAGCTAGGTTGGATTTACTGCCAAAGCTTCACCATCCGAATTTGGTTAGTCTCTTAGGTCATTGTATTGATGGTAGTGGAAAAGATGGTGCTAGTAACCACAAGCTTCATCTTGTGTACGAGTATGTGCAAAATGGCGATTATCGTACACATTTGTCAGGTTAGTGTCACAACATAATTTTATATATATGTGGATGAATGCATAAATTTCATTATAGTTGGTTCTATTTTCCATGGTTTTTGGAATATGAATGCACGAGATTATTACATCGCACCCATGCCTCATAGGTAGGATTGTATTCGTTCAGCATTGGTCTGCTTTTGTCATGAAAATGAAGCTTGTGCTTAAATCTCAATGACGATCATCTTCTGCATAGATCTGGCCCAGCAATGATATAGTTCTTGCGATTAAGTACTGTTGTCACTAATGGCGCCACTATGTTTCCTGTTGGATGAAGGTAATATGGATTTTCCAAAGGATCAGTTAATGCCAAAATCGGAACACTGTCTCCATTGGAATCATTAGGTCGACTTGTCACCATCGTAGAGGATGGCCTAGCGAAAACGAAGCTCACAACCAGAGCTCAGATACCGTATCGCGAAATGAACTTCAATGAATCAGTTACAAATGAGTCTGCTCCTATAACTAACTAACATGCAACAACCAATAACTAACTAATTTTGATAATGTTGTATCATTTTCAATTTGCATAACCTCTAATTTTTATATCGGTTTGTGTCATGCCGTTCTGCATTAAATGCTCAAAAAACTAATCTTGATCGGTTAAAACATGCAGAATTTTCGTCGGATAAGGCACTAAAATGGTCTGATAGATTGGCAATTTTAATTGGAGTTGCCAAGGCAGTGCATTTTTTACATACTGGAATTATACCAGGCTGTTTTAGAAACCAATTAAAGACGAACAATGTTTTACTTCACGAACACCGCTTTCCCAAACTAAGCGACTATGGTATGTCCTTGATCGCCGAAGAGGTCGAAAACATTGAGGTATTGTTGCTTTCTATTATTTTCATCAGCTTAACCTTGGTTTGTTATGCTTGATTCTAACATAAAGTGACTCTTTTGCTTTCCATGTATTTTACAGGTAAAGGGAGTGATTCCAAAATCTTGGTACGTCGGTAGCTAGTTTTTTGTACTTTGGTGCAATAACTTGAAACTAGATTCTTAACTTTCTTTGTACTTTTGTTTCTCTTGCAGCCAAAGGGAAGAATTAGAGGATGATGTTTACAATTTTGGTTTCATATTGTTTGAATCACTTGCTGGTCCCATAGCAAGTGAGAAAGGAGAAGCATTCTTTCTTAATGAAAGGGTAAAAAGTGCTTTTAAAAAATCTTTAACTGCTTAATCATGTATACTTAATCAAACATTTAACCAAAAAATACACTTAAAAGAGATGAATTATTGTTAGCTAATCAAACATTGTTTTATTCTCCGAGTTCTTTATCGATAAAATCCATGACTCGGTTTTGTGAACCTCGCGCAGGCATCGTTTGATAGTCATGATGGTAGAAAAAGAATAGTAGATCCAGTAGTGTTGACAAGTTGCTGTCAAGAATCTTTATCAATTGTAATATCTATCACAACCAAATGCATATCTCCACAATCATCGTCTCGTCCTTCTTTCGAAGATGTCCTATGGAATTTACAATATGCAGCTCAAGTTCAAGCCACAGCAGATGCAGATTCTATGTCCTAGCTAGCTCCCTTCATTGCAATTATAAATGTATAGTTGTTGTAAATTTTCTCTCATTTTTCTGTTTATTTCTAGAGTTTTATACAAAATATCTAGAGGATTGATCCATCGCCGTAGGGGTAGAGAATCCATCACTCTCTCGGCTGTGATACCTGAGGCTTTGGGGAAGTCGGAATAGGAGAGTACTTATCTTGGAGTGAGTTTACTACTTAGATGCTTTTAGCAGTTATCCGCTCCACACTTGACTATCCAACGTTTACCATTGGCACGATAACTGGCACAACAGAGGTGCGTCCTTCCCGGTCCTCTCGTACTAGAGGATATATCTTGAAAATATGAAGCCATTAATTTTGTTTACTAGTTATGCCTTTAAAATAATTCCAATGAGAAAGCATTAAAAATATGAGGAAATGTTGAATATGTGTATGACTTCCTACAAATAAATCTTTCTAGCCAAAAAAATATTCATGGTTATTGACCTCACCATAATAATTAGGATTTCTTTCAACTATTTCACCTTCAAACTTTACATAACTTCTGCATGTTTTCCATATTTTTCAAGCACACTCAATAATGTATTTGGGTTTACTCTCCCAGTAACTTTCACTGTCCCTTTTTCTCCATCAATAGTTATATTGTAAACCCCTGAAATTAAAAGTATGGTAAAAAAAAATTTCAAAATCAAATGCATATCTATTTCCAAATTAAAATTCAATACTTTCTTAAAATGGTTTAGGTGAGTTGATCCGCAAGGGCTGATCACTAGGCTAGAAGAGACCTCATGACTGAAAGAACATTTACAAAGGTACTTACAAATTACCTATTAAAAATTCTTCCCGCCAATAACGGAAGTTGAACTTACACTCTTGTGAAACCAAACCAATCTTCATTCGCAATTTAAAATTCGACATATAGAATGTATATAACATTATATACATATTTTGCATAATTTGCTACAATTTCAATAGAAGAACAAAAATCATATTTTGAATTTGTATCATATGTGCAATTTGGTTAAATTAAGACAAGAAATTTCAATCTTTATGCTGCATCAGAGCATCTCCAATGGTGATTCCATTTTGGGTATCATATATGTTCTGGTGAACATTTAAGGGGGGGTGATAATTGTGTTGATTCAATAGATCATATGAGTAATTTTTGTATACAAGAATTATGTGATCCTTTACAATGAATTTGAGTTCCCTATTTATAGACTTCTTCCTCTTGCTTTTCCCTTTTGTAACCGTTTTGCCACTCCTCCATTATGTTGATCATGGGTGGTTTTCCATTACCCCACCTCTCATGTGGGAAGATCATGTGCTTGGTGGACGGTTACTTCTCTTGTACGATAGATCATGGTGGCGGTTTCATATATGAGCGGTTGCTCCTTCTGGCGAGGGCGACGCCCTCTGGGTGTGGCGCCTTCTTCTTTCATTTCCCGCCAAATATTCTATTTGAATTACATGGGTTGGAAAGTTGGGCCATCTTGCTATTGGGCCTATACTATTCATTTTTGGGCCATAGTCTAGTCCACAGCCCCCCAAGCACGAGGCTCAAAGAGGCGAAGTGGTGATAGTGGTAGGACGTGGGGAAATAATCGTCCCCTACTTCGTCTTTATTACATAATAACTTCTATAAATGATCAAGTTTGCAGCGTTGATTTCTATTCATCTTTGCGTTAACTTTGCTTTTCTTTATAGTTGAGTCATGGATTCTTTTGCTCCTTGCTTAGAATCTCATCCCGCCTCGCCTTGGGCGTGCTTGCCTCTTTTGGCGTCATCTCTTCGGCGATCACCGGCGAGGTGGCGCTGCTCTGCATCGCCCCCTTTGTTGTTGGTTCGTACTTCTGTCTTCTTTGCTGCATATTAATTTTTTGTTTCCCTTCGATGTTTTTGACAATCTTGAAAGACTGGGTTATGCTAAAATACTGGTGCTACAGAGAAGATGGTGGGCGGACTCGCCATAGAGAAAATAATGTGTTTGTGGCGACGTTGTGGCGTTTTCTTTTCTTTTTCAGGGTGACCATAAGCGACTTAACACCGTTGGAGCACTTTCTTTTTTCTTTGAATTTTGTATCTTGATTTTGATGTAGTTTTCTTTGAATTTGTATCCTAACTTCAATGAAATCTTTGACTCTGAATGAGTTTATTCTTGCCTCTATCGCCCTTGGGCGACTCATCTCATATCTCTCTTTTTTATGGCATCTTGGAGGATAATCTATCTATTTAAGATAAAAATCTGTTAATAATAAAAGTAATGCATAGAGTTACCTTTAATTGCTCCTTTATAACATTTGCTCTGGGCGTCACCCATTTGATAGGTTGCGCCTTGATGCTCTGATATGCTTTTCTTTTTGTATTTTATCCATTCCCGACTCGTAAGTTTTATGGGTAACGTTTTGGACTTTCGACCATGCTTTAGTATTCTGGATGCCCCCCACTAAAAAGTTTAAAGGGTAACGCCTAGGGATTTCAACCTGATTTTTAATATTCTGGACGCCCCCCACTAAAAAGTTTAAAGGATAACGCCTAGGGATTTCAACCTCATTTTTACTTTTTTTGTCAATCACAAGCATAAAAGCGAGGAGGCAGAGTGTTTCAACTCGTTTCCGCCGTATCCGACTCGTAAGATTTAAGGATAGCGCCGTGTCTTTTTTAGACGTTCCCTACTCGTAAGATTCGCGGGTAACGCCTTGGAATTTCAACTCGTTTCCGTCGTATCCAACTCGTAAGATTTAAGGATAGCGCCGTGTCTTTTTTAGACGTTCCCTACTCGTAAGATTCACGGGTAACGCCTTGGAATTTCAACTCGTTTCCGTCGTATCCAACTCGTAAGATTTAAGGATAGCGCCGTGTCTTTTTTAGACGTTCCCTACTCGTAAGATTCACGGGTAACGCCTTGGAATTTCAACTCGTTTCCGTCGTATCCAACTCGTAAGATTTAAGGATAGCGCCGTGTCTTTTTTAGACGTTCCCTACTCGTAAGATTCACGGGTAACGCCTTGGAATTTCAACCCATTTCCGTCGTATCCAAACTCGTAAGATTTAAGGATAGCGCCGTGTCTTTTTTAGACGTTCCCTACTCGTAAGATTCACGGGTAACGCCTTGGTATTTCAACCCATTTCCGTCGTATCCAACCCGTAAGATTTAAGGATAACGCCGTGTCCTTTTTAGACGTTCCCTACTCGTAAGATTCACGGGTAATGCCTTGGAATTTCAACCCATTTATGTCGTATCCAACTCGTAAGATTTAAGGATAGCGCCGTGTCTTTTTTAGACGTTCCCTACTCGTAAGATTCACGGGTAACGCCTTGGTATTTCAACTCATTTCCGTCGTATCCAACTCGTAAGATTTAAGGATAGCGCCGTGTCTTTTTTAGACGTTCCCTACTCGTAAGATTCACAGGTAACGCCTTGGTATTTCAACCCATTTCCGTCGTATCCAACTCGTAAGATTTAAAGATAGCGCCGTTTCTATTTCTGACGTTTCCTACTCGTAAGATTCACGGATAACGCCATGGTGTTTCAACCTTTTTTTTTTTTTCTTCTGATTGTAAATATATGCATCCGTTCCTCATAAACCCAAATTTGGAATAGTGGGCCTCACTAAAAATTGTTCAGATTTACCGCCTTTGCCTTTTGTCCTGCACTATGATCAACTTGGTACTTTTATTAGTTACAATAATCATTATATTCATCACTATTTTGTGCACCCGTGATAGTAATTTGCAAATTACCATTACCATTATGATGATGATGATTGACTAGTTTTAAATACAAGTATATGTCTGCATCCATATAACGCAAATATAATATATGATAGATATTTGAATGAAACATGTGCTGCCATCCAAAAAGCATATAGTTAACAAGGACAGGGTAACAAATTGACAATCTATCACATGAACATTATTTAAACAAAAATTTTATCATTCAAAAAACAATGATAACTCATTAAAGACAATGATAACTCATTAGCTCACTGCATTCATGTTACTGAACCTCTACAACATAACAACGGAACTTATTAAACTTATAGCGACATGATTAGTTATTTACTTGAGCAATGGTATTTACGCGATATGAAGTTACCACATAGCATGAGTTTAACCACGCATTACATCATTTGTGGAAACAAGTTTCAATTGATATGCGCAATGGTTTAGGTAAAGAAAATGCTAAAGATAGAACCTGGTTCAAGTCTCAGCTTGTGTGCTCTGTTTTCACAAAACAAAAGTTGGACAGATTTTGACCGTGATGATGTCCATGTTCGAAACACGATAAGCGAAGTTGCATCAACAACAGTTGGTAGCGAGACGACGATGTTGGACGGCGACAATGGTTCGGCGAGATGGGGAGTTTAGATCCACGTCATTGATTAAACATAATCAAGCCTCAAACCTTTATCACTGGAGTACACTGATTGCTTTGCAAACTAATTTTCTTGATGCGCTACAACCCCATGGATTCACAACTTTAATTCGATTGCGTCATAGCCGCAGCTTCTCAATAGTAACAAACTTTTGTTGGCGACGACATCCATGTTTGAGCCAACGCTCTTATGCTTGGACGAGGTTGCAGCGGCAATGAATGGCGGCGACGTCGGACAGCGAGTCGACGATACCAATGCAGACATCATTGTTCAATTGTGGAAGCGACGGTAAAGGAGAAAAACTTCTCTATCGGGATTAACTTCCTTTGTCATCTTTGTGTTCTGTGATCGCCTCTTGGAAGAGTGTTGTGCTCAAAGTGTTTTGCCCATGTAAGAACACACAAACAAATGTTATAAAAAGTAGAGGTAGAGTCTTGGAGATAAAAATTACCATAAAGAATTCAGGCACTTGTGGCAAACTAAAATTAGTGAAGTATGCTTTACTATTTTTGTAAAGGAAAGATTTGCCGTAAAAATATATTTTGTTAACAGCCAGTTTATATCCTAAAGTCCTTCACTGATAATGGAGTACATTATTAATCATCATAAAATAATAACACTATATGAGGAGAACTGTAAAGAATAATGGTGCTGATAAAAGGTAGCAGCACACATTATAATTAGTTGCTAAAATTATGAGAACTAGATGATGATAATGATAGTGCATATGAATTGAGAATGTATCCTGTTAAATAGGAATTAAGTTGCTACATAGTACACATTGGTTGTTCCTCAAACATTAAAAACATGATGAATGATAACTAGATAACGTCAGGAATCACTATAATTGTGAAATATCAGTACGAGAGTCCGAAAACTAATTTATTCAGTATCTAAAGATGACTTCATGTTGGTATGCAATATTGGTGACAAGATACATCATGTATATAGCAAATCCGAGCATTCTAATTGGATGTATATAGCAAGTCCAAGCATACTGATTTTAACCTTCTAATCTATATTATAAAACAAACATAGCAAATCCAAGCATGTATATAGCAAATCTATATTATAAAACTTGGACATTATAATTGGATGTAAAAACCCAAGCAAACATAGTGATTTGGCATCTTTAAAAGTCTAATAGAAAAAATATATGACTCACCGAGGGAGAATTGAATTTATAAGAATTGGAATTATAGCACAATTTACTATACCCTTTGCTTGTTAATGTTATTTGATTCACGTTGTGCATCCCTTTCCTTCTTTTTCCACCGTTTCAAGCGTATTGGGCTGGCGACCATGATGTATCACCATAATTCTCCAAATTTGTTGCTTAGATGTGATTCAGGTGTGATCGTCATAAAAAACTTGAGGCCAGGAAACGTTTTACCGGGCCCCACAGTTGGCGCCAAAATGTTCTGGTGAACATTTAAGGGGGGTGATAATTGTGTTGATTCAATAGATCATATGAGTAATTTTTGTATACAAGAATTATGTGATCCTTTACAATGAGTTTGAGTTCCCTATTTATAGACTTCTTCCTCTTGCTTTTCCCTTTTGTAACCGTTTTGCCACTCCTCCATTATGTTGATCATGGGTGGTTTTCCATTACCCCACCTCTCATGTGGGAAGATCATGTGCTTGGTGGACGGTTACTTCTCTTGTACGATAGATCATGGTGGCGGTTTCATATATGAGCGGTTGCTCCTTCTGGCGAGGGCGACGCCCTCTGGGTGTGGCGCCTTCTTCTTTCATTTTCCGCCAAATCTTCTATTTGAATTACATGGGTTGGAAAGTTGAGCCATCTTGCTATTGGGCATATACTATTCATTTTTGGGCCATAGTCTAGTCTAATATATCACTAACAAGTGGTCCCTACAATACCATGTAATACTTATGCAACTCGTACATATTTTGCTTCAATGGTGATACTAATGTGGGTATCATATATTATTAGCAAGTGATACCTTATATTTAATTTCATATACAAAAATATGTAATATTAAATTGATGATACGGTACCTTAAATAAGGTACCGTATCACCAATTTTGATACCCTCTATGCTACGTCATGGAACTCCAATGATAAAAAATATTAAGGTACGATCATAAGTATATGAAACTCTCTATAATACTCTTATTGGAGATGCTCTCAAAAATCAAACCAAATTTAGATATAGAAAGAATGAAATGATGAGGGCCGTAATATAATCACACATTTTAATTTCATACACGTTTTGATTCCATTTTTAGTGACTAAAATCAAAATTTGTTATATTTAGGCGAAAAAGTTATTTAACCTTTAAAATAAATATGTAAAGCTAAGCATCAATCGTTAGTTGGTTCAGTGGTGATTGGCGCTGAACTTGGTAGGAAGGACCATGATTCGATCCCCCGCAACTGCGATCGGAAGGGGGCTGGAACCACTTGATGCCAGAACTGACCCCCGAACCAGATTAAACTGGTGGTTAAAAATATGTAAAGCTAAGCAAACGTGCATTTCAAACAATTTTTTTTTGGTTGTTGTATTAGTCATTGTAGTTAAAAAAAATTATATTAATAATAGGAAAGGAGTATTCCTCAAAGTAAATTACTTGGGTAACAATAAAAAAAGTAATTTAGTGTTTTTTTTAAGCAATTTAGTTAGTGAGTACTACTAGTACTAGTACTAGTACAGCACATTATTGTTGTTCTGTCCTTCCACCATATGTGTCGGTGAATAAAGAGCCAACTAAATCTGAAAGCAATGTATAAGACGCTGTGATTAGTTGCGTGTACTCACGCGCCTCATATCATATGACGTCAAAAATGACTTATCCCTCTCTTATTTACTTTTATCTAAACTATCTAGGCTAATCTATACTAATATATAAAGGGAATACAAATTTTTGGGATGGCTTTTTTAATATTCCTATTTTACCTTAAAAAAAAACTACAAAATTAAACTAAGCACAACTTCCACATAAAAATAGGTTTTCAGTTTTTTTATAGTAAAAAAAATAATTTTTTTTTCTTTTTAATAAGTAGCCACAACAAAAAAGGAGGTTAAGTAGTTATCAATTAACTAAGTCCAATAAAAAAGGAGATTAAGTAGTTATTTATATTTGCACAATAGAAAATATTGATCACAATAAAAAAAAAATATCGATCACACAAACGGGCACGGAACGTGCCCGTTTGGCGGCTAGTATATATAAAGGGGATACAAATTTTTGGGATGACTTTTTCATTATTCCTATTTTACCCTTAAAAACAACTACAAAAAAAAACTAAACACAACTTCCACATAAAAGTAGGTTTTCAGTTTTTTTATAATAAAAAAAAATATTTTTTTCTTCTTAATAACTAACCACAACAAAAAAGGAGGTCAAGTAGTTATCAATTAATTAAGTCCAATAAAAAAGAAGATTCAGTAGTTATTTATATTTGCACAATAGAAAATATCAATCATAGCAAAAAAAAAATATCGATCACACAAACGGGCACCGTGCCCGTTTGGCGGCCAGTATTTATAAATTTGATACATCAATTACTACATAAGCAAGATGTCAACAACATATACAAGATGTTCTCAACTAAAGAGAAATACAAAAAATCTATCAAAATACATAAGCAATTTAACAACAATCTTTCACCAGAGTCTATTTCCCAAAATAAGGTAATAAATCAAAATTATAACTAAATTTTGTAATTTTCTCTTTATTACACAAGACTTTCATCGATGTTATATTATGAGTAAAACATCTTTTATTTCTTTCTTTCTAAATAGTCGAACAATAAATCAACCTGTAAACTCAACAAAGACTCCTTACAAAAAACATAAGCATTATAGAATTGTAAAGCATTGGTGTCAATAATATTTAGTTAAAGTCCATACATGGCTAATCAAAGCATAATGTTACACTAATAGCTTGTGAAAAATCACATTCTAAAAATAAGTAATTAGAAGTTTCGACGACTTCACAATCACCAACATACAACAGAGAATTTAAATGCATCATTCCGCTTATTAAATAAATTTTAAAGTTGATAAAAAGAATTTAAAAAGTAAATTATTTGTTATATATTTGTTAACATTTTACTGCCAAAATCATTAAATCAATCTCCCTCATATTTTATTTTTTTTTGACATAAATGAGAGCCACCTTTTTCCCACTAAGTTATGATTCTTCTTTTTCATGTGCTCAAACATAACAAACGTTACACGCACAACGCAACGGCAACAGCAACAGCAACAGCAACAGCAACAGCAACAGTCCAACAACACAAACTATTAAATATTTAACTAAAAAATCTATGGCTCCAAATTTTGTAAATTAATAATAAAATCATTCTTTTTTTTTGGTACAAAAATAATTTATTTATAGTCAAAAAACCCTGCATTTTTTCTGTTCATATATTATTATTATCATTAGTCTTCTTTTTTGTTTTTTTTTATTATTATATTAAAACATTCTTCTTAATTTTCATTCACTTGCAAGTTGCAGCTTCTGAGTCACACTCAACAAGTCCATGCTAGCTTTCAGATTTCTGATTCTGTCACTACCATCTCTCTACCTGCCACTGCTTTCTTGGTAAGTTTTCTTTGGAAGTTTTCATGACTTAAGTTACATTGTTACTTTACTTGTATATCTAATCTTTTTTTTTGTTGGTAAAAATTGTTTCTTTAATCTGTAATCATACTCTATAATCTGCATTACCAATTTTCTTCTTGGATTTAGCATCTAGATCTAATCTTTTTGTCTCAGAAATCAAGAATATTGTTCGTTTGCATTTGCTATGAAGCACAAACACTTCTCGGATTAGACGTGTCCTGTGTTGGACAGGTGTCCGTGTTGTGTCTGGTGTCTGTGTCAATGTTTGTGCTTTATAGTTCATTTGTGTTTGTATCTTATGGTTGTTTTCACTGTATTTGTACAAAATTTGCTGTAAATAAAGTTATGAAAATCTTGTCTTTACATTGTATGTTTATCAAATACTCAATCTCATTTCTTGCACAGTCTTTTTATTTCAGAGGGTTTGTGAATATTTGTACTACATATTCAACTGCATTTAAGGAACTATAAGTTTTTATCTGAAGAGGTTTCATAGTCTTGAAAACCATGAAAGGAAAGAGTCGGAGAAGTGGTGGTACGGTTCAATTGGATTACTTGATTCACATACAGGAGCTTAAGCCTTGGCCCCCGTCGCAATCTCTCAAATCCATTCGATCTGTATTGATACAATGGGAGAACGGCGAACGCTCTTCTGGGTCAACTAAACCTGTTTCCCCTTCAACTGGTGAAGGAAAAATGGAGTTTAATGAGTCATTTAGGCTTTCCGTGACATTGGTTAAGGACATGTCTGTTAAAAATTCCGATGCTGAAGTTTTCCAGAAGAATACTTTGGAGTTCAACTTGTATGAGCCTAGAAGAGATAAGATTGCTAAGGGTCAGTTGCTTGGGACAGCCATCGTAGACTTAGCGGATTGTGGCATACTTAAAGAGAGTTTAAGCATTAGTGTTCCATTGAATTGCAAAAGGAACTACAGAAACACGGATCAGCCACTTTTATTCGTTAAAATAGAGCCTGTTGAAAAGAATCGCAGTAAGCCAACATTGAAGGACAGTTTGTTGAAGGAAAATTGCAGCAGCGGTGATTCTGTATCGGCGTTGATGAACGGTGAATATGCCGAGGAAGCTGAAAATACATCTATTACCGATGATGATGTTTCCTCTCATTCATCTGTGGCTGCAGTTATAAATTCACCCGAATCGAGTGCATACATACCTCCTGATCGTGAAGAGGTACTCATGTTTTCCCTATTCTATTCGTTTATTCGTATAAGCAGCATAAATTTCTTTTAATATAACCAACAATAATATGTGTCACAAATTCTAATCCATGAATAACATTACAAGGTTTAAGACCCTTTCACATTCAATTGTTCTAATGAATCAATGCAAGGAAAATAAGAAATTCTATTTTCATGTCATTATTATCAACATGCGGTCTGATTTCTGGGCATATCTAAGTTATATAGTCATTGCTACTGAATCGCAGAATGGAACAGCTCGAAAAAATGGTAGAAAGGACAAGCAACACCACTTGGTTTCAGAAACAAGTGTTGAAAAATTGAATATGATGCAACAGGATATGCACGTGAGACCCGAGAGGAGTTCAATAAATGGTCATAATTCTATGGAAAATATTCCCAGTCATGGTTTAGAGACAATCCAAAAGCAAGTTGTTTCTCCTAGTGCCGATTATTTTTCCATCTCCTTGGAGGAAAAGTCTATGAGCAGCTCCAGAAGCAGTGATCAAGAAACTTTAGATCAGGAGATTCATGAAAAAGCTGCTAATGATATAAACGTAATAATAAATGTTCAAACAAACAATAATGAAGGTTCTTATTCAAGCAACACTGCTTCTCTAGATAGTAATGGCTTCATGAACAAGAATCCAGGCTCAGTAAACTGTGATGGTTTGGAAATCAAGGACAAATTAAACGAGCGATGTGAGGAATCCGACAAATATTGTGTGAAGGAAGGAGGAAGCGATGAATACTACTATAGTTCCGTTGAGGACAAGCTTGGAAAAATTGAAAGATCAAAGTACGTAAAGTCTGTAAGATCGTCAGGAGACTTGGCTAGGAGTATTGGATCACTTGGTAGCAATTATCATGCTGAGGTAAAGGAAAACGACATTAATGGAGATGCTCAAAACAATGGAGGGAACATCAGAAGCAGTGAAAGAAAAGACAGTAAGATTTATCCAAAGGACGCCAGAAATAGCATTTCAGGCAGCAAGATTGAGCAGTTGGAAAACAAGATAAAGATGCTTGAAGGAGAATTAAGAGAAGCGGCTTCAATTGAGGCTGCTTTATATTCCGTGGCGGCTGAGCATGGAAGTTCCATGAGTAAGGTTCATGCCCCAGCTCGACGACTTTCCAGGCTGTACCTTCATGCTTGTAAAGAAAATATTCCTGCAAGAAGGTCTGGTGCAGCTAAAAGTGCTGTTTCAGGATTAGTACTTGTTGCAAAGGCATGTGGAAATGATGTACCAAGGTGAGTCATTTGGGTTACTATTTTTTATGATTCGCTACATTGTTTATTGCATTTTATTCTAACTATTTGACATTGTCCCATCACTAGCTACGAAGTACTAACATGAACACCTGACACGGTACTAATATAGACACATAGACACTTGTAAGAATTTTTAAAACTGGAAGCAATTGAGTGTAACCACATGTGTCAGTATTTGATGGTGTCTGGCAGACTGGCACCGACACCTGTCAGACACTAAGCACACCTTCGATCTGAACTGCCTACTGATTAAAGTATTGCATCTGGATACAGGTTGACGTTTTGGTTGTCAAATGCGATTGTTTTGAGAACAATTATAAGTCAAACAAGAAAGGATGTGGCACCATCAAATCCTTTCGGAACTGGTGCAAGAAGGAAGAGTGGAGAAGGGAATGGCAAGATAGTACAACCATTAATATGGAAGGGGTTCTCTCCTAAGAAAACCGAAAATATTGAAGTGGAATATGGAGGTTTTGTTAACTGGGATGACTCAAACGTGTTCACTTTGGCACTGGAAAAGGTTGAAACTTGGATCTTCTCTCGCATTGTTGAATCTATATGGTGGCAGGTAACTCTTTTATCTTGTGGTCCCTTTTGACAATGCTGAACTTGCCATACAAGCTGATTATTGATATCAAAATATTCGATTGGCATCTAATACAATCCATTCTTTACATGTCGACAGTCTCTGACTCCACATATGCAGCTTGTTGACGCAAAGATTACTCATAAGGATGTTGGTTCTGCCTCGAGTAAAAGCTTTAAGAAGACATTGAGCTCGTCGAGCTCACATGATCAAGAGATGGGAAATTTATCACTAGATATTTGGAAGAAGGCTTTTAGAGAAGCTTGTGAAAGAATCTGTCCAGTCCGAGCTGGGGGGCATGAGTGTGGCTGTCTGCCTGTGCTGCCTAGATTGGTTAGTTCATCAAGTTCCTTTGTTTTTTTTTTACTATGCTAAATGGTACCTAAGTTTTTTCTTTGAAAAACATGCGTTTTGTTGTTTTTCCATTGTGATTTCTCAGTAGTTTTAGTCACAGCATGGATAGTGTTCTCCTCTTTTGCTTACTCGAAATCGTTACAACGGATCCTTTAATCAGTCGTTGAGATTCAAAGAATCAATTACAGTAAAATATTTGTACAATACTTCTCAAAGAAATTTATGCATATGTCAATGAGTTGTAAAGACAGTTGATTTTATGTAACAGGAAAGTTAAAAGAATATAGTTTGTTTTGGAACATGCGGTCTTTTTTCTTCTCTCAACTTCCTGAACTCGTCTCTTCAGGTGTAATGTCTGATAATAAAAAGTGATCTTTTTTGTTTTTAATAAAAAAAAAACTGTGAACAGATTTCGTACAGTATGCATTTAGTATCAAATTGAGATGTGTCTCGCATAGATCTTTAGATACCGTTAACCATGGTATGGTGGCAATACTGGCAGTCATATAGGTTGTGCCTTTTATATCCGGCATAAATTCCTGTGAACCACAATGTTTGACTTTGACATGGAAGGTAACTTCAACTCGTGATTAAAATCGTCACTAGAGCTTAGTCTCTCAAATTGAATCCTCACGAGAGGAGTAACGGGTTCATATACTATGATTTCTTCAAATTGCTCAAGCATGAATGTCCTAAATGTTCAATTCAAGTTTGTTCAGGTTAGGTGATTAAATTAACATTAGATTGCATTTTTTAACTTGTAGATAATGGAGCAGTGCATAGCTAGATTAGATGTTGCTATATTCAATGCCATTCTTCGCGAATCTGTTGATGACATTCCATCTGATCCTATATCTGATCCAATTAGTGATCCCAAGGTTCTCCCCATTCCACCTGGTAAATCAAGCTTTGGAGCCGGTGCTCAGCTCAAAACTGCGGTAACATTCTGATCTCAAATAGTTTTTTGTCCAAGCTATAGAATGTAGTCATCCACTCATGAATTTAGTTAAAACATACATGACCTATGTTCATTCACTACCTTGTTTCACTGTAATCTACTTGTATCTTAAATGTGCCTATAAATTTAATCTTTTTTCATTTCTGTTTTGAATTTCTCAGGTTGGTAACTGGTCTAGATGGCTGACAGACCTATTTGGTATGGATGATGACGACTCGCTTAAGGATAAAGATAATGATGACATTGATAACAATGATGGAAATGCATCTTTCAAGGCCTTCCATCTTCTTAATGCACTAAGTGATCTCTTGATGCTTCCTAAGGATATGCTGTTAAGTGCATCCATCAGGAAAGAGGTCAGCAAAAGAACTTGTGTTTTTCTTCATCCAGTTTTTAAATTCTGTAAATGTCTTCTCAATCATGGTAAAATGATCCTTGTTTGTGAAGGTCTGCCCAATGTTTGGTGCATCAATAATCAAGAAGATTCTAGAAAATTTTGTTCCGGACGAGTTTTGCCCTGATCCAATTCCCACTGATGTGTTTGAAGCTCTGGATTCACAGGTTAACAACCAAATCTGCATTTATCTTTGTGTACTCTAAAGTTATTAATAAAGTTTTGGTTTTGACACTTCACATGAACACATTTTTTTTATATATACATGATTACTGCATTTTACACATTTGGGAGAGGCTTAATTATCTAGGAACTGTGAACTATGTATAATAGATGCTAAATGAAATTGATTAATATACTTTTGATGCAGGATGATGTTGAGGATGGAGAGGAGTCTGTCAACAACTTTCCCTGCATTGCTGCTTCCATTGTATATTCACCTCCACAAGCAACAACGATTGCAAAAATTATTGGGGAGATTGGAAGTGAATCTCAGCAGAGTCAGCTGAGAAGAAGCAGATCATCTGTTGTTAGGAAGTCGCACACCAGTGATGATGAGCTCGATGAATTAAACTCCCCATTATCTTCGATTTTATTTAGCAATTCATGCCAGCCAGTATCAACAAAACCCAACTTGAAGTGGAAAGAAAGTCGCAATGAGTCTGCGGCCAGATATGCACTTCTGAGGAATGTTTGGATGAACAGCGAGTGACCTCGCAGAAATCAGATTTTACCCCTTTCCTGTAACAGTTATCGAATGTGGTTGTAAAAAAGAATATATACAATAGCTTTAGCAGAGTAGTAGTAACAACTAATAATTCTTAAAACACGAGAAAGTGAAAATGACATGTATGTAAATAATACAATTGACCTTGTTCCTGTGCTTGTAATGTATAATAATGTCATGAGATGGTAGATTCTGATATGCATATATTTAATGGCTTTCATATACTATGTTTACTTTATCTGAATCTGAAATCCAAAGACAATATCAATCAAGTGTAATTTACTTCGAAATTGAAAAGAGGAAAAATTTGTAGATTCAAATATCAATCAACAAAGTAGCCATGAACTAGAAATAACAAAAAACAAACTGGGTCTTCCACTATATTGATTACAATTGTGCAAATAATAATTGGCTGTATTAATAAAACAAATCCGAGACAGAAACATGTGATAGTTCTAAAGATTGAACATCGCATGCTTTAAAATTAAACTTGAAAGCTAATGTAACGTGTCCTTTGTTTTTGATTCTGGGACCAGACAAGTTACTAGAAACAATAAAAGAAAAAGAATAGAACACAATTGAAACAAAAATGGGCTCACACTGTCACTACTAGAATTTGTGGTCATACTCATACTCATACATTGTGTATTTGATTCTTACTTGGACACTACAGAACAAACTTACATTCTCAAAATTTTCAAAATCAAAATCACCAATAATTGGGACACTATCACAAAATTTCCATTAAATTCTACTGACTCTCATATTCACATATACTATAATGCCGAGGATGGATGGATGCGGTGCGACATGGAAGATTGATGCCCTTTCTTCAAGCAGTTAACTTTTGTGAAGAATTTAGAGCATTAATATGCTGGAGATGTAAAGCAGCCAGAAGTCCCTGCCAGGTTTCTCCCGGACCACCTGCTACTTCGAAATTTAGAAGTTTCTTCTGCTTCCTGTAGTAATCTTCCAACATCTTGGACTATAAAAGAAAGATACGAACAGACACAAAACAAATTACTACAAGTATTAACACATGGTAACTAATATTTTAGAACCAAAGATATTCAAATGAAAGATTTAAAACCAGTAGAAGAAAGATTATGTATAGTGAGTCACCTCTTCTGCATGTTTGTAGACATGTTCATCCTGTGATTGCTTGGTCGGGGTCCAAGAACTGGTCTTAAAAATATGTTCTTGGCACGAAGTAAATTTTCGAAGTCCTAGTTTCGTTTTCATTAAATCCTCTTGCGGGCATTTGAAATTCACCACAAGATCAACACGAGCAATGTGATTGAGAATTTCCTGCAAAAGATTAATTACGCACTTATCATATAAGAGTTTATGAACAGGATAAAAAACAAAATGACGGTAACCTCTTCGACTTAGCCAAAAACAGCTTATAAACATTATAGGTTATGTTCCAAAGTTTTTCCAAACTCTTATACCATAAAATAGGTCCAAAAACTCCAAATAAGTTATTTCAAATGCCCCAAAAACTTAGGTATCGTTAATAGTGTTACTATTCAATATAAAAATAGTTTTAGTAACAAAAACAAAAAATTTATTATGGTGAAGTTAATATTGCTAACTTGCATCATTAAGAAATGTAGTAATTCAAACAAACTTACAGCTTGCATTCTTGTTCGAGGAATTCCATCAAGAATGAATCCGGTTTCACCTCTATAGTATCCATCTTCCAGTCTCTTTGATAACAAGGCAAAAATGATTTCTTCAGGGACAATTTTTCCATGATCCAAGGCACTCGCTATCTGAATTAAAACAAAGAATCCCACATTCAAACACTAACAATACTAAAGTTTAATTTTGATACACTATGGTTACAATGTGAACAAATCACGACCAATCATGTGTGTACATATATGAGTGACTTCAGAAATAGTTATGATCGATTTTAAAGGCTTTCAAAGTAAACTAACGAAAAACATCACAAAATCACTACCAATTCAAAAGGCGAAGTTTTATTTTTTAAAATTATCCCTCCGGTTTCCTGGGGAAGAAGCTTTGGTAATCTGACCAAGGATTGTTCCGACTAGGTCGAACTCGGATTCTCCCAAACAATTAACCAGATAATAACTTTGTATTATGATAATTACTAATTAATTACCGCAAACAACCTAATTTAATGTAATTCTCACTTTTCTTTTCTTTTTCTTTCACTTTAATAAAAAAATAAATATTCTTCTCTTTTAGAACAAAATAATAAAGCTTATAACTTTAACCTGAAATTCTAATAGAGGGAAAATAAAACGGTCGAATTACAATGATTATGAACAAATTAACAAATAATAACATGAATTAAAAGCAAAATTAAGAATTTTTTTTTAAAAAATGATTACCTGCTGATAGAGAGAAGAACGAGGGTTGAGTTCTTGATGAAGAAGTGAAGCCATGGAAATGTGAGGAACTTCTAGAAGCTTCGAAAGTTTTTCAGCGAAAACATGTCTCTTAGCTCCAGGTTCACCAATCATAACCCAATGAACACCACGTTCCGGCGAAGAACCTTCCGTGTCAAGCATGCCACGTGGCAGACTCAGCTCAAACTCGTCTTCTTCTTCGTCGTCATCGTATTGGTATTGTAACGCAGCTGCGGATCCGAATGGACGGCGGGGATTGAATTTGAGAGATTTTAGCGACGGTGCAATCGCTCTTAGCCGTGCGATCACGGACATGGTGGCGATGATGAAAAAAAGAGAGTGTGGCTGCGGAACGAAGAAGAGGAACGTTAAGGTTTTAAGAAGGGTATGGGGTTAGAGAAATGACACTGTTTTGATTTGGAATTACGAGATTGCCATTCCTTGGTGCGTGGCGGGAGCGAACCCTGGTTTGATGGGTTTATCAAGTTGACTTGTTGTAATTGGTAGAATCAAGATAGATGTGTTGGACGGTTGTAAATGATTGTAGGGTTTTCCAATTTCGTAAATTATTTTTTTTTTTTTTAAAGTTATCTACACTCTACAGCCTAGTGTTAGTTTTTTTTCTTCTTTCAATTGCATGTTCAAATTAAATGAAATGTTTGGAATTCGAACTTCGACTTTTGTATATATTATATGATATTTCTATTAGCATGAGGATACATGGTTATTGGTCAAGTTGGACCGAGAGTAAAAATAGAATTAGAACAAAATAAGTATGACAAAATTATCGCTAATTTTGCTCACTTGTTACTTAAATAAATTATACATATTAGTTTAGTAATTTACGTTGTATATTATTTCAAAAGTCAAATGCTAGGGTCTTTTAAGTTTAATGTTTGTAACAAATAAGTACTTTTAGTTTTTAAATATTAAATTGGTCGGTTTAGGTTTTTTATGTATGTAACAAATTACATTGTTACCATTTAATTAACATCTGCTACAAAATTATTTTTGTTGTCGAAGATGGGGCTTGGGCGCAGCTTTTCGAGATTATGAAGGCTTTCTAGTCGCCGCTGCCACGTGGGAGCTTATGGGGTTTGTCAATCTTACCACTGTGGAGGCTTGTGCGGTCTACCAAGTTGTCTTGCTGGCCATCGATTGTTGTTTCAGAGAAGTTATCGTCGAGAGCGATAATGGTGAGGTGATCCGACTGCTGAATAGTCAGAGCGAAATCCCTAAGTCCTATTTGGGGTATTAAGGGTACTTTTAGGGGATGGTTGATTGGTTTCTCTTCCCACCCCCAAATTTCTCTTTTCACGCAGAAAAACTTCGGAAACATTTCCCGAATTTTTTTTTAATGTAGTTTCTCTGCCCCCCCCCCCCCCCCCCCCCCCACACACACACACACAAATTTTCTTTTACTTTTGGCGAGTGGGGACAATTTTTTTACCTTAAAACAAACTTCGGAAAAATTGTTCCAAAATTTTCTGAATGAAAAATGAAATTTGGAGGGTTGGAAGAATTTTTTTTTGCAATTTTTGTCATGTAGAGAGGGAGGCCAATAAGGCTTCCCATATGCTAGCTTTTATGGCCCATTTAGAGCCCAGCAAGGTCTGGTTAGAAGAAGCACCGCCCTCCCCAGCTTGTACCTCTTTTGATCATGGACTTGGTCCATTAATAATATTCAGTTTCATTAAAAAAAATGTCACAGGTTAAAATAGTTAATTTCTTCGGGGAAATGATTTAAATATTTTAAGTGAAAAACATTTAATGAGAGTAAGATTACATCTCTTGTACATATTATCTCCGTCTCTAAATAAAATATCTATTTGAAAGAATTATGTATATTAAGAAAGTGAATTATAATATTAAATTTGTTAACAATTGATATTATTTTTACAATTTTGTCCCTCGACGAGAGAGAGAGAGAGAGAGAGAGAGAGAGAGAGAGAGAGAGAGGGATTACATATAGAAGGTGGCTTCTAGGGCAAGGGATCAATTATGTCTCTTACCAGTGTACCACTATTCTTAACCATTGGATTATAGTTTATATCATCCCACATGATTTCAATGCTCGTTGCCACACTCAATTTTGGTCTCCCCTATATGCTTCTCTCTCCATCCGTCCATTTTCCATATTGTATTCAAACTTGAAAGTGTGTGATAACCGTAACATATGACGTCTTACTTGACTAAGTGAGTTACTATATGTGCGTTGACTTGGTAAAATTTGAGGTATTGTAAAACGGGCTAGAGTTAGAGAGGCTAAATTTGCTATTCATAGAATTAAAAGATCGAAATTGCAAGTTTGTAAATGTTAAGAAAGTGCATTAATTATTAGAAATTTTGGTAAAAAAACAAATTAACTATTAAAGATTTTTTTATAAGCAAAAGTGGTGGAAAGAAAAGGTGATATGACCGAATTAAAGCCATGTTGATATCTCAAAATTATGATAGAGAACATCAAGACAATATAAATAATATTCTTTGATGTTTTATTTCATTTCACAAGACTTATTTTAGAGTATAAAACCATAACTACAAGGTTCGTGAAATTAAAAAAACTAATATATAATCAAATTAATTATTAAGTACCATCACAATAATTAAATGACAACTCATGAAATATTCTAACAGTGCATTTGTGTAGCATCTTGGATCTGAAACTCATAATATATGAAGCCGCTCGAGTACAATAACAATAACCCATAATTGGGCAACACTTCAATGACAATAACAATAACCTTTTGCTACTTCACATCTCACAAAATAAGGAAATAGGCACAACTTCGGTGGACAATCCTTCTTATTCTTACATGGAATAGCCGCTGTAATGAAATGAGAGAAAAAAAAATGTTACTAAAATAGGATAAAATATTTTGAAAAAAGTAAAGAAGGGAATTTGAAAATAATATAAAAATGGCTTACGCGTATTGGTCGTTGCAACTATAAATAAGGGGAAAATGGTAATCATAACACAAACAAATATGACAATTTTAACCATATTTTATACTATTTTCATGTATTAGATAGAATATGGTTCCGCTTTATGATTTATAAATTTGATGCTCTTCTTACATCAATTAAATAGTTTTTAGCATTTATATAAAGTTGTACAAATATGTTCAAATTTTTTTTAATTATTTGGTGTCTCTTAAGTACATCAATATGTTAATTTGTCCCTTTAGCACACTTGGTAAGAAGGTCACATAAAAAAAATCATCAATTACAAAGAATTCATTCTTCTTCTCTTTTTTTTTTAAACCAAATTTTCATTATTTTATAACCTTTCATGATTGGAAAGGAAAAATCACATAACAAGAATAATATTGTAAATGACACCCTATAAATGATGAGATCATGAGTTTCCTAAGTACGTGGAACGAAAGTTATAAAAAATGCACTAAAATATTTTGGCAGCGTACGGTTCATATTTTTATTGGTTAAAAGAAGTACCCAACTTAACCAAGTTGATTGGGCTCAAGTGGCAAGGAGCTCCTTCCAAGGACGTATCCGGGGAATACCGGGTTCGATTCCCAGGGGGAACAACGCTTGGTCAGTGCGCATGCCTCTACGCACGAGCCGGATTAGTCGTCCACCTTTGGTGGGTCGGAACCGGTGCGAAAGCAAAAAAAAAAAAGAAGTACCCAACTTAATGACATAAATTGAATAAAGCTCAATTCACATGATAAGAAGCATCCATGAGCTGAATTATGATCTAATAATATTGAACTAAATGGAAAATAATTAAGTCCAACATTCTTTATTTTTTTTGCACTTTTATCCTTTAGTTTCCTCCTAGCCTATTGAGAATATATAAACATGTTAGTGCCTATTTTATAATGCATGTGATAAATGCATGGTAAATTCTACTATGTCAAGGTTAGACTATACGTAGGGCCAGGCGGATCTCTTCAAGGCTACGCGTGGTTATAGACACACCAGCCCAGCCTAAATAATAATTATTTTTTAAAAAAAATAATAATTTATAAATGATTTCAAGTCATTATGTATACACATTTGTACAAATATTAATGTAAAGGGTTATGCTAAATAGTGCACCCGATGCACTAGTTAAGCCTGTCCAAAAAGAAAATAAAAAGGTAAAATTAATGTTAGAAAGATAACTTTTTACATCTTCAACATGTTAAATGCACAAGTTCCAATAAAAATTTCTATATTAATATGTTTAACTAGTGCACTCGGTGCACTGTTTAACATTTTCCTAATGTAAATATTAGTTTGAAATTTATTATTGATGAGTATAAATCTCTCGGTATATATATTAGTTCAAGTATTAGTGTATATATATTAGTTCATAATTTATTTTTAATGATTGCAAGTCCTTCATTGTACATAGATATTAGTTTAAGTTATATAGTTTAATTTTATAATAATCAATTTTAATTTTTTTTATCAAAAAATAGCAAATAATTAGAATTGGATAAAATTAGCGATTGAAATAAAAGTGGAGGATTAATATTAGGATGTTAAATGCCAAGGTAATCATTTTAAAGGCCAAAGTAATATTAGGATTGGACTAGCATATGAAATTACAACCTTAGATGATTATTACCTTGATAAACTTTTATAGCGATTGAACTAGCATATGAAATTATGCATGGTCGGGAGCCAAATCACTTTATATAGGAGCTTCACCGTTTTGGAACAAATCTAATTAGAAAAAGATAACTAAATTCCAGTTTCACCAAAAATTGTACTCAAATTAATTTTTAGTTTTTAGTAAGATTTTGGGGATTAAAAGTTTATTAAAAGATTGAGGGAATATAAAACAAATATTCATGTTACTTGAATGTGTATTTGAATAAAAAATTGATGTTGGAATAGAGAAGAAGTTAATGATAAAGATGAAGATATGAAGATGGTGAAGAACATGTTTATATCTTCTTACATTTTCTGCATTTCTTTTAATTTTAATAAAAATAAATAAAATTAAGATTATTCCATGTGGATTGCCATCTCAGTATTTTTTTAATAAAAAATTGAGAAAAAAGGATAGATATGTGCAAATTATAAAAGATAAATGACTTAATCGAAAAAAATAAAAATATAAAGGACTAAAATGTAAAATGTTACAAATAAATAAGATAAATGACCTCCGGTATAAATTAACAGATATTTTCTGTAAATTAATGGATAAAGAAGAGGAGGTGATGGTACCCATACTTGCATACTTCTTAGTAAATTAGAAAAATTACTCAAATATCATACTACAAAACTTCAACACATGAAAGATTTTTGAGAATTTAGGCGGAAATTCGTCCGATGTTTAACTCTTTTGGAGACCATGAATTACAAATATTTAGACATAGATTATATGTGTTGTCGTCTATAGTGAGAAATTGTGACTTGTTAAACTTTTAGTTTTTTTTTTTTTTTATCAAAACATTTTTAGAAGTTTTTTTTTTATCAAAACCTTTTTAGAAGTATAGACTATAGAGTCTGAACATTACTAGAGAAATAAATTGTCACATATGTCGGTGAAATTCATTGTTTGTTGTTGCTTAGGCAATGTTTTCTATAATGGAATTAAGATCAAATAGCAAACTCTTTAACAACAAGAAATACACCTATCAAAAGCATTACTTACTAGCAAAATAAATCATGAGCTCAGATTAATTTAGAGTTACAAATTTATTTCTCTGATGGAGAAATTAAATTGTCGCGGGTTAAAAATATAGTTTTTTTTTTACAAAGGGTTAAAAATATAGTTAATTTTATGAGGAAATGAATTAATTATTTCAAGTTAGAAACATTTAATGAGAGTTAGATTAGAGCTCTTTTGCTAATTGCTATGTTTTCTTTTCTTTCTTGATGGTTAGGTTTGCTCTCTCATGTCATGTACATAATTTTTTTCTTTATGATTTTAATATATATTTATGTGTGTGCGACATAAGAGATGTGTTTATTTAAGGTGCCAACATAACTGATATGTTTATATTTTTTCTTAATGTTTAACACATTCTTAGTTTATCAAAAATATTAATCACACCAAAGTACTCTTTCATCCCTCTATCTAAGGGTCACAACAATCCCTCCCTCTATTTCTTTCCCCTGTATTTTCTTCAATTTCATCACTAAGATCTTGGATCAAGTGGCATTGGAATCAAATATCATCATCACTAGTGATTAACGCTTCAAGAGGATCATCCAACATTTCTCTTAATTATTTTCTATCTATAATTTTAGTTCAATGAAGATGATGTATCCAAAATTTGGTAATACAACACCCACCAATCACCATGATCATGCTTTTCTCTTTTTATATTGTTAATTTAAATGTTGTATTGCAACTCTACTTCAGAGCAAATGATTTTAACATGGTTAATAGAAGAGCAGACTTAAGAGTAATATTATTTAAGTGGTTATGTTTGCGTCCATCTTAAAAGGAGGATCGATATTTCAATTTTCCATCTTAGTTATAAAATTGTCATCGCATCACATCTGAAGTGTTATAACCGGCCTACTTATTTAAATGATAGGCTCGAAATGTTTCTTGACATTAACTTAAATCCACAAATGTTGCAATTGATTAAAAATAAGGGTAAAAAGTGTAATTCTCACTATTTTTAACGTATTTTAATAAAAATAAATATTTTTTAATAATAATATTTTTATATATTTATTTAAACTATTTTTTAATAAATAGTTTTTAATTTATTATTAATATATTTTATTAATAATATTTTTAGTAGGATTTATGAAAATTAAAATAAAGAATGTAACAAAAAAAATTAAAATAAAGAATAATGTCATGTGCAATTGTTGTGTTTACATGACATTTGCTACTCACCAAAATTGACTCCAATGTGGGATGAGAGATCAAAAGTAAAAAGAAAAATTAAAATAAGGGGACAAACAAACTGATCTTTAAAATGGGAAGATCAGAAGAACTTCAAAAAATTATAAATAAAAAGATCAAAATTACATTTAAAGTATTTAATATGTATAATGACTTCAATACAAGTATAAAAAATAACTATATCGAAAATGTCATAGTTGATCTAAGGCAGAATTACATTAGATGTCTTTTATCTTATTTATTTGTAAATATTGGTTTTTTTATCTTTTTTTTCCAAATCAGTCCTCCATCTTTATAAAAACGTATGAATTCATCCATTAATTAATTTTTTTATTAAAAAATGATGATGTGGCATGCCATATAGGATAAATTTATTTATTTCAATATTTTAAAATTGAAAATTTAAGAAATTCAGAAATTGGGATGAATGTTCATCTTCTTTCTCATGTTCATATCAAGTTCATATCATCTTCATTAAACTATAATAAAGTGTGGGATATTCTGAAACTGCTCAACTCAAGGTATTTGTAAAATAAATTCAGATAATTTGTGTGTTATATTTTTATATTCATTATTGATATGTTATGGAAATAAGTTGTACTTATGTATTGATTGACGGTTGAAATATTTGAAGTTTCCCAGTACTTATTTGAATTTAGATAACAGGTTAAACAAGATAAGAGTAAGAAGGACTGATGATTGAAGCTGGGCTTGAATAGTCTATAGAACTGTGTAATTAGTTCTTCCTTGCATTGTATTTAGCTGTTTAGATTTATTTTGCTTTCCTTCCGCCGTAATATAATAAGATATTGCAAGTAACTATATGTTACACATTATCAAAATTTTAATCTGTAATTTTAGAGCGCAACTATGCTCCAGTCCAAGACATGCTCCAGTTTCCTGTTTCCTTATTAGATGCAAGACACGTGGCAATAGAAGTTTCAATGGCTCAGATTAAAAGTTTGTAAATAAATAAGAAAACAAAACAAGCCGCCTTGAATAACCCTTCTTCTCTGTTATGCCGCCGCAACAGTGTTCCACCTCTTTCCAATTCAATTTCTCTTTTCCCTGAAACAATGTCTCCTTAACATTGGTTTTTTAATCTTTTTCCACTTTTCAATTCTAAGATCCAATATTTGTAATTGAATCTATTTAACTCATGGAGGCCATCCTCTTCCTCTCACCGACTCACCGCCTACTCCTCCGCCGCCTCCCCTCTCCATCTCCGGTCATCCCATCACCGCCATTCATCTGCTGGAATTTTTATTAATTATCACTAAACCAATTTCATTTAATTGATTGAAAATATTTAGAAGGGGAAGAAGGGAGAAAAGTTGATTTGTAGGAAGATGTGGTGACGACGAGACTGAAACTGACGGAGAGGGTTGAAGAACGCCACCACTGGAACTAATGGAGAGGGGTGGCAGTGGCTGCGAGAGGAAGAGGGAGTAGATGGAACTTGTATCTGCATTCTGTTGTATCAGAGAAAAGATGAAAGTGTTTCTTTTTGTTTTTCATCAAACAAAACCTATTGTAACCTTGTAATTTCCAACCATTGGATATAAGTCTATCACATGTCGCACATCCATAAAGTGAAAAGGAGTAAAAGGAGTCTTCCTAAAAGGAGCAAAGCTGCACTCGTAATTTTAATGCATCCAGATTTTATTTATATATGTCCCAATTAGATATTCTAGACATTTTAGTTGGAGCGTTATATAAACTATTAAACATATTCTCATAAGTAGTAGTGGTGGAAAGATAATGTGATATGGCTAAATTAAAACCATGTTGATATCTCAATAAGATAGAAGACGATATAAATAAGGCTTAATCATCATTTTCGTCCCCGTAAGTTCGCGATTTTTTGATTTTAGTCCCTGTATCTTTTTTTGTTGCAAATTAGTCCCTATATGTTCAAATCTTTTGGTTTTAGTCCCGTAAAACTAAAATCTGTATGAAAATCCGCAAGAAACCAGCAAATTTTCCTGCAGATTTTCCTGCGGATTTTAGCTTTAGGGACTAAAATAAAAAAGATATGTACATGCATGGACTAATTTGCAACAAAAAAAAGACACAGAGACTAAAACCAAAAATTTATGAACTTACAGGGACGAAAATGACCTTTAAGCCTATAAATAATACTCCCTCCGTTTCTTTTTAATTGTGTTTTATTATCATATTTAGCGTTTCTATTTAATTGTCCTTTTGTATTTTATGGGTATGATTTGTCAACTATACCCTTTGTCAATTGCTCTTATCTTTTTCCATAAAACTAATTTATGCTATATATTTGGAAAACTAAATCTTTTTTTTTAAAATTTTTGTTGGTACATAACATATTAAATTTTGTTTTTTTTTACATAATATATTAAATTTATTGAAAAGAAAAACTGTGGGCAAAAAAATAGGAATTTATTGGTGGATTAAAACGAGGGTATAATAGGAAGATAACGTGCAAAAATACATTTCCTTAATTTGGTGTTATCATTCTAAAAAGACAATTAAAAAGAAACGGAGTGAGTATATTCTTTGATCCTTTATTTCATTTCAGCGGAATTATTATTTGTGAAATTAAAAAAAACTAAAATATAATCAAAATATTAAGTACTATCACAATAATTATATGACAACTTATTAATTATTCTAAAAGTGGATATGTGTACCATCTAGGGTCTGACACTCATCTACTATAATATATGGAGTCGTTCGAGTACAATAACAATAATCCATAATTGGATACCACTTCAATCACAATAACAACCCAATTTTTTAGCACACCGAACAATATAAGGATATTCGCAGAACGTAGGTGGACAATCACTAGCATTCTTACATGGAATAGTCGCTGTAATGAACAAAGCGAAAAAAAATGTTCTTAAACTTACGTATAGAAGGGAATTTGAAAATGACATAAAAATAACTTACGTATAGCGGTCGCCGCAATAATAAATAAGGAAAAAAAGATAATCATAATACAAACAAACTTAACAATATTAGTCATATTTTCTACCATTTTCATGTATTAGGTAGAATATGATTTTATCACTTTATGATTTATAATTCTAATGCTCTCCTTACATCAATTATATATATAGTTTTTAGTACTTATATAGAGTTGTATAAAATGTCCTAATTTTTTTTTTATAATTATTTAATGTCTCTTAAGCGTATCAATATGTTAAATTGCCCCTTTAGTACACTTAGCAATGAAATCACAATTTTTTTTACCCATTATAAGAATTCATTCTTCTTTTTACTTTTATTTTACCAAATTTTCATTATTTTATAACGTTTCATGATACTAAAGGAAAAATCTCATAACAAAAATAATACTCTAAACCTCATAGATAAAATTGTAAGAACCAAAAAACCAAAAAAAAATAAAAAAATTGTAAGAACCAAATAGGTTAAAAAACAATACTTACTATTATCTATTGGTGTTTTTGTAAGAACCACGTTGGTTATGGAACAATTTCTTTGGATTGATGTTTTGATAAAAAAAAATTATAAAGCAATTAGATCGAGTGCAAGAGCATCACTCGACCATTATGATATCTCCAGGGCCGGTCCCGACTATTTGGTGGCCCGGCTTAAATAATTATAATGGACCCTTAATAAAAAAAATGTAATTTTTTTAAAAAAAGTATCTCATTTAAATTGTAAATAACATCAATAATACAAAAAATAGTTATCATTATAACTAACATTTAAAAATCATAATAAAAAATTTAGCCGTTCAAGCATATCATTGTATAGAACAAATTGTGTATTATATTTCTATAATAAAAAAGTCATGTGTATTTTCATCACTGTTTATGCGTATGACTGGTCAGTGGTCACAAGTGATAGACTTTTTCCACTTTTTGATTGGACCATTTTTTTCTTCTTGAACATATAGTGTAATGGTTTGGGCCTTTCCATTTTTGTTGTCACATAAATAGAGTAAAATTGGACTGGCTCACTATGATAGAGTAAAAACTTTGAGGTCCCTTAAGATTGGAGGCCCAGCTATGCAGCGCTGACTGCACTGGGCCTTGGCCGGCACTGGATATCTCAACTATAATGACATCCCACACATCCTAAAAAAATTCATTAAATAAAAATGAAGAAAAGTACTATATGGGTACTTAGGGGACTAGACAAACCCGCTCAAAGTGCATAAAAAACCACTTCTCATTAAAAACCATACAAGGTAAAATCCAACGAGATAAAACCTAAAAAGTGCATAGGAAAGAAAGAAAACAAAGATTCTAACATCAATCAATAAAATCTTTACAAAGGCAACCCTAACCTATTAAGAATGAAATCATTCTTAATCAAGTAGGACAAATCATTGCACCACATGTAAGTAGTCGCATAAAGATCAATATTAGCCATCTTATCAGCCCAATTATCCCTTTCTTTATAAATATGAGTAACTTTAAGTGTCATATGAGTAATTAGATACAAACAATTCAATCATCTTAAAGGCTAAGATAACCAGCTAAGAACTAGTTTAAAGCCAATGATGATTCCAACCTTTACCCGGAAATATCTCAATGTATTGGGAATTCTGTGGAAGCGCATTTGATGCATTTCTTTTTTGTCCTAAAAATTACAAGTATTCTTGAAAACCAAATAATTGGAAAGAAAAAAAGAAGTAAAATAGCACTTGGTTCACTTACTTGCATTGTGCGGTCCAAGCCTTATCCACGGTGGAAAGGATTTGACCCAAAAATCTAGTAATAGCTAGTGAACTTATACTCACTATTGCGTTCAAAACATATATAAGTATAAACAATCTATCATTCTACCATTGTCCCATAAGCCATTTGCCTCACAGAGTTGTTTTTAGATTCTGATGAGCCGACCACTTTTGTTTCGAGATAGTGTCCTAGGATAACTTTTTGGGCTGGATTGATGGCCTTTCTGGTAATTTGGAAATTGAGGTTTTCTGATTATAGGATTAGGAGGTGGACCTCGATTGTGTGGTATTTGGTTGGATGTTTATTTTTGGCGTTCCGTATATATACGACGCTTATATATATATTTCATTTTTCACCGATCTCTGTTCGTCTTAAAAAGAAACTTAGTTAATATATTACTAGTTTTGAGACCCGTGCATTCGCACGGGTCTATTGATTTTTATTTATAAATTATTGTTAAATTATAAATGACGTTATTCTGTTATTTTTTTAAAATATATTAAATTAATTCATTTTTTTATTAAAGTAATTGTCTCGTGTAAGATTTTTATGTAATAAATTATAATTAATAATAAAAAATATTTAGTATTCAATTTCCTTTTTTTATTAAAGCAATTGTCTCGTGTATGATTAATTTTTTTTCATTAAAGCAATTGTCCCGTGTATGATTAAATTTTTTTTATTAAAGCAATTGTCTCGTGAATGATTAAATTTTTTTTATTAAAACAATTGTCCCGTGTATAATTAATTTTTTTTATTAAAGCAATTGTCTCGTGTATGATTAAATATTTTTTATTAAAGCAATTGTCCCGTGTATGATTAAATTTTTTTATTAGAACAATTGTCCCGTGTATGATTTTTTATATATTAGTGATCAACATTTTCTTTTTTTTTTTACAAAATTATTGATCAACACTTGTCCCGTGATGTTTTAAGTATAATGACAAATATTTACCCCGTAATTATTATAATATATATTCATCAATAATTCACTTCTTCTGTATTTTTTATATAAGAGTAAACAAAAATAGAGTAGATTTTTTTATAATAAAAATAGAGTAGAATTTAACTATTATATAATAATATATTAAATTAAAAAATATAATTTTTTTACGAAATAGAAGATTTGAAATATTTTTAAGAATTGATGAGGACAAATTAGAATTTTTAGTAGTAATACATTTTAATATATTGGCCCTGTTTGAATTTGGCTTATTTTTAAACTTATGAAAATAGTTTATGGATATAATTTATAAATAAACTTTTATGTTAATTCATAAGTTTTTTTACGCATATTAATTCATAAGTTTTCACTAACAAAAATTATATATCTTTATAAATTGTTTTCATGAACTACCTTAAAAAACTTATAATAATACATAAAAACTTATTTATTTGCATAAGTTATTTCGCATAAACTCATAAATAAGTCAATCCAAACGGGTCGATTGTGTTTTTGTTTCTATTTTTCTGTTCTTTTATTTTTAAGCTCATAAATAAGTATCTTCTTTTATTAGGTTATTCTATTTTTATTTTTTAAATATAAGTTTTTATATGTTAGATTGAGTTACTATTTTTTCGTTAAAAAAAAAGTTACTATTTTTGAAGCGTAACTTTTATAGTGAATTTTGATCATATTTTTTTGTGTAAATTTATTTTAATTAAATTTTTATGGGAAGATTTATTTGATGCTTATCTTCTTTTTTTCTGTTTTTGTTTTGTTTTTTTTTTGGTTTAAAGATTTGATTTCTGATGCTATTTTTATGGGAATATTTCTTTTATGCTTATCTTTCTTTCCTTTTTTTTTTGTATTTTTTTTATTAGTGTAGAGTTAAAATTACATTTAAGGGCGTAAAACTTGGAACACCGTTAAAAGTAATAAGGACAAACTTGGATTTTTAATAGTAGTTTCTTTTAATATATTGTAAGTAGATTTGCCATTAATCAGGGCCGTCCCTGACTATTTGGAGGCCCGGTTTAAATATTAAAAGTCGGCCCTAATAAAAAAATACAAAATAATTAAAAACTATTCTCTATTTAAATTATATGTAAGAAACACATAAAAAATAACTATCAATATATATATATATATATATATATATATAATGTCAAAAAGAGACATTCTAATATAAGATTAAAATGTACTAGAACAATATTTCTGTGTATAGATAATCAATCTATTGATCCTCATATGATGTTTTATGAACATTAACTATATATAACTATTATTTTAGGACTTTAAAATTAATCTATTAATACACATATGATATTTTATGAGTATAAATAATATATAATTAATATTATAAAATCTTAAAATTTTAAATTGAGGCCTAAAAATTTTGGAGGCCCGGCACCGGCGCACACCCTGCACATGTGTGCAGGCTGGGCCTGCCATTAATAATAAAAAATACAATGATTATAGGCCTGCGAAGTTTATTCGCATTGCTTGCTTCAACTGTTTTCTAGAATGTTCTAAACTTCCAAAGTCGGTCATCAACTTTTCCAATACTCCGTCTATGTTCTCACACACACATTTATTAATATTAATTTTAAAGGAAAATATCAATACCATGGGTGACATGTTGTGTTTTATTTTGCGTCGCACAATTCTTTGGCGGCTCCTCGTTTACCACGCAAATGAATAGTAATTAATAACATCATGTTTATGTGTATTTTTCTACATATAAATCCACACTTTATTTATTAAGAAACTTTCCAGAATTTTCCAATATTGGTACTTAGTCGTACAAGTTAATTAATTGGTCAACTCACGCCACGCGTATTTCATCTTTTATATATACTTTACCCAAATTTGCATCCTCCATTTTTAGCATCTTTATGATATGTCACAAAATAGAAAAATAACTTTCTGTTTTTATTTGATTTAATTTGATACGATTTGCTACAATTATATCTATATAAACATATATGTATGTATGTGCATGTCTTATAATTTTTTTCTTTTAGTACTAAGTCTTATAAATATTTTGTAGATTATAATTAGTTGTGGTATATGGTTGTTATGGACAAGGTAAGCCAATATGAACGTGTGTTCAAAAGGTTTGATGAAAATGGAGATGGAAAAATATCGCCGGCTGAGCTACGACAATGCATTGAGGCCATCGGTGATGAGAAGTTATCGGTGAAGGATGCAGAGATGGCGGTGACAATTTTGGATTCAGACGGGGATGGATTGTTGGGGTTTGATGATTTTGTGAAGTTTGTGGAGGGAGTAAAAGAGGAAGATAAAGTGAATGACTTGAAAGAGGCTTTTAAGTTGTATGATATGGATGGAAGTGGTTGCATCACACCAAGGAGTCTTAAGAGAATGCTTAGTAGGTTAGGTGATTCAAGAAGTATAGATGAGTGTCAACTTATGATCTCTAAGTTTGATCTTGATGGGGATGGGAAAATCAGTTTTGATGAATTCAAGGTCATGATGTTGTAATGTATTGTGAGTGTGTTCATATTCTTTGAATTATTAATTTTTGGCTTATATAATTGCAGTTTTTGAATCTCTATTTTTACTATTTTGTAAAATTGATCTCCCTCTTTTAAACTTTGACAATTTTGGTTCCTTTATAACAAAATGGTCTGAAATATCAGAATATAACATGTTTTAAATTAAGTTTATAAAATAATTTTCTTACAATTTCATTGATGTTGATATTTTTCTATCATACAAGTATCATATATTACGTTGTTTAAAATATATTACATCATCAATTTATAATAAAAAAATATAATAGAGGGACCAAAACTATTAAATTTTAAAATGGGGGGAGCACTATTTGTATGAACTTTGGCTTGAAGTTTGGATCGCTCATCCCATAAATTTTGTTAGTACATTCTCAAAAAACTCCATAAAATCCCTCTAGACTTATAAATATCAATTGAAATTGGGTCAATGGTGATTTTGAGAAGACGGGGCAAAAAAACATTCCGAACGAATTAGTGGTGCGACTTGTTATCTATCTATCTATCTATCTATCTTTTAATTCATGTGTAATTATCTTGAATATATATAAACTTTTGAGTGATTTTTTTTGTTGAAACAATGAGAACAACTTGCCATCACGAGGTATAAATATAAGATTGAAATTAAAGTTTTATTTTTTCTTTCTTGGTTGCAACTTGAAATGAAATTAACTTCTATTGGGAGATTGTGTCTGGTGTTTTACATGGGAGTATGCATTCTGACTTACCAAACCTAGCTGCCTCACCACCATGAGAGCCTTCTTCAGGCCGCCGTGGACATGCATCAAAGAAATAGAGACCAATTTTGAACCTAAGAAATTTATGCTGGGAACAACATCGCCAACCTCTACTTTTGTTTTTGAAATGATATTTTTCTTCTTAGTTCGGATTTGAACTTATGACTTTTAACTCATTTAACTTTATGCTGTCAAAAAAAAACTCATTTAACTTTAGTTCAAATCAGTTGAGTTCATTGTAGTTTATTTAAATTTTATTTAAACCTCATCTCTGCTAGAACTCGTTTTTCTTCTTAATTTATGTTTTTTGTTTATATCTATTGATCTCTAAATAGTTTTGTTATAAATTTTTTCATGTTTTCTTGTGACAAAAAGAAAAAAGAACACAATTCTATCTATCTTATAATATTTGATAGGGTAATAACAAGACAAACCACATGCCAAGACACAAGAACAAGAGAAATTTTAAGGTAGATTTAAGCATTCAAATCAACAAGAAATAGACTTAAAAATAAGAAACTTTGATCACTTTATGTAATCTATTCACTTGATAGATTTTTCACATATTGCTTCCACAAGAGGTTTGCAAGAGCTTTCACTCATCAAAATTTGATGTTCCTCATTTGGTAATTCCTCTACTAATCTTGACATCTTCTCAACAATCTCTCTTGCATTAGGCCTCAAAGAACAATCTTCCTCTACACAAGCTCTTGCAATATTAGCCACTTTCAAAGCTGCATCAAATGAGTAATTGTCCCCTAATGCACTATCAATCCATTCCCTTAGCAATTCATTCACATTATTTTCTGACATCAAAGTAGTTTTTATTTTATCACTAAGCCAAACACTTCCTTCACCTCTATCACTTGATCCACTTATAGGTGTTTGACCAGATAAAATTTCTAACAAAATAACACCATAAGCAAATATATCAATGCTTGTTGAAACTATACCTTGATGAACATATTCAGGTGCCAAATAACCAATACTCCAAGTAGCATAATTAGTTGAATAAAATTGTGAATCCTCAGTTTCATTCTCAACAAAACTTGCCATACCAAAATTACCTATCTTAGCACCAAATTCTTCATCTAAAAAGATGTTCCTACTCTTCACATTTCTATGCACATAACTTGGTATCATAACATTGTGCATGTAATCCAAAGCACTAGCAACATCAAGACAAATCCTAAGCCTTTGATCCCAATTCAAGAAACAATAGCAAGAAGCAATGAATTGATTCTTGATGGCTAAGCCACCATGAAGCCAATCTTTCAATGAACCATTTTTAGCATACTCAAAAACCAAAAAAGATTCTGAATCTGATGACCCTTCTGAAATACTTGTTCCAAGAAGGTTAATTATGTTTGGATGATGATGATTTGCATTAAGAAAAAGGCCAAGATCTAATTTCGACACCATTTCGGTTTTGACTCTTTTGATTGCCATGTTCTTCCCATTTAAACAACCATGAAAAACTGATCCATCAATGTGACAATTTGAACTAAAATCCTCAGTTGCTTTTCTCAAATCTTCAATTGTGTATGTCTCAAGCAACATCTTACGCGGCGTTGCATCCACGATTTTACTATCAAATGTATCTTGTGACCCTTCAAATGAAACTTTCTTATCACTTGTAGTTCTCACACTTTGATTTAAATGTTGTAGCTCCAAATCTCTGTCTTTGCATGAATTTTCTTCCACCTTCTTTTGCTTCAACCACATAAAGAAAAAAGTTACCACTAAAGCAAAGAAAGCACCAATTGCAACACCAATTAGGCCAATATAAACTTCACTCTTTCTCATTGTTTTTTTCTTGTGTGGACTATTTATTGAAATATTGTTTGTTCTTGGAAAATCTGAATTGGATTGTTTTGGTTTAACTAAAGGATCAAGAAAAAAGAAAGGTTTCTCATTCAATGGAATTAGAATAGAAGTAAATGGTTCTAAGCTTCTAGTTCTAAGAACTTCTGATGATGATGATGATAAAAAGCTATTAGAACTAACAATAGCTTCCTTTGTAATATCGAACTTTAAGGCCAAATTTGAAATTGTATCATTTTCAATTATAGGATAAGAAAGAAGAAATTTTGGTTTTGGTATAACAAAAGAAGAAAAAGGGCAAGCACATTTCAAAGGGACAATCAACTTGAGTTTAGAATCAAGGTTCCAAGGTGAGACACCAATGTTGTTATCTTTGATAGCTTTGCAAGTTGTTAAGCCTTCAAGTGAATGAGAAATGTCATAAAAGTTTTCTCCTTTGATAGTAGTTTTTGTTAACTCAGCTTGAAAAAAACCACTTTTTTTGCATTTGCAATCAATTGGTATAAGAAGAGGATGGTTATATGGAAGAAACTCAGTTTCTGCAGAGAAACCATTGGTTTCTGCTATGATAAACTTATTGAGTCCTAAGTATAAGGTAAGGTTTGAGAGAGAGGAATAGTGAGAGTTTGTGAAAAAGAGTGCAAATGTTTCACAATGATGATTTTGTGAATCATTTTCATTACAATGGTAGATAGAATCATGTGGTGATGTTGTCTCACAAGTTAACAAGTTTTCACCTAATGAAGAGAGAATGAGGCAAAGAAAAAAGACCAAAGTTTTCATGTGGAATGTAATCATCATTTCTACTGTGCCCATAACCACTTAGCTAGCTCTAACATGGGAGTGTCCTATTAAAATAGAGTCCTTTTTCTCTCTTTCTATCTTGGAGACTGAATATATTTTGGATCAATACAAAAAAGTATGTGAATGATAAAAGAATTTTTGAAATTTTTTAGATAGGACTATTGGGAATTGCAAAGTTTATTTTGCATATTTTTGACACTCATTACAGCTGTTTAGGTAACACTTTTAGACTGGCCATGTGTATAACAATCTCCTCTCTACTTATACTTGTAAAGAAGGTAACTGTTTTATCCAAAATATGCTATTAGGACCATGGTTTTAAATTGCAGACCACGTTACGGACCACGTACGTGATGCAATCAAAGAAATCTACTCTCTCCGTCTCAAAATATGTTGTATAAGATTTTTGTACACATATTAAAAAATGTAATTATTTTGTCAAAAGAAGTAATATATTTACTAAATTATCCATACAAGTTATTGGTTGGTTTCCTTGAGAATAGTGCATATAGTAATAATTAAGGGGGAGAATGACATTTATTCTGAAACAAAATTCTATTTTTAAATTTACACTTATTTTAAGATAGTCGATAGAGGAAGTATATTTCACTACAGCTGCAAGGTGAATGTCGTGGAAGGAACTAGACTCTTTACAATATGATAAATCAAAGTTCGAATCTCAATCTACAGAGACATTCATATTTAGTGTGTCTTACATGCCCTGAGATTAAATGATTATCTCCCGTAAAAATAATATATAGAAAATCAAAATTAAATCGCAACAATACCGCAAACACAATTTAAAGTCCTGCCTCCAACCAATCAAGAATAAAAATTGTGAACAAAAAACAGCAAAGATATCAATTTCAACAAGGATTGTCTCCCATGAATGCAAAAGAATCATACACGGATAGCACTCTGCATCCCAAGTATACATCCAACTTTTTTACATAAGAAAAAATGCAAAGATTTTTCTTGACTTTCCAAAGGATATAATTAAGATGAGAATTCAGCATCCATATTACAAAGAATATATAAAATCTATGAAGTAGTGTGGATAGAAATGATGCAAGTAATAATGGCAAGCATAGACTTATGAAAAAGAGACAAAAGAATATTAACTATGATGCATGGTAAAGTTAAGGCACAAAAGAAAGCTACCATTTAGACCATTCATATCCTAAGTTGACCAGTACCATTAACATGGAAAAAATCACTCACCACCCATGCCATGCCATATTGCACCCAACATTCCTTACGTGTAAAACCAAATATAGTTTGCTGAATCTCACATGTATATTTTAAATAGTAGTAAAAGATTGTTAGAATATTTGATGTGTTAATTGCAGAGTCGAATCAGTAATATTTTTATTCTCTACATTTTGTATGTGTGAATAAACTGTGTCACTAGCTCTATGCAAACAAATTGGAATTACATTACAATTACATGATTTCAAACAATAACTTCAAAATTAGCATAGTTGAATTGTAAAACGTTTGAAGCATATACATCTATAAAATTATCCTTCTATGCTTACTATACTCCCTCTGTGACATATTACTGAAATCTAGTGGATGGCTGGCTTGGCTTAGATTCTCAGAACCATCATTTTCTATACCAACTTTTAGCTAAACTTGGATTCAGTGTAGTTAATAGTACCATGAGTATTCGAGATATACAAAGAGAAACTATAATTTGCTTTCTTTTTTGTATGATTTGCCCTTTATACTTTTTTTTTGTCTAGGGATCTTCTGATTTTAAGCTTTTGATAATATATCTTACTGTTTTTGAGCCCTTCTAAAGTCATCTTAATCTTCAAATTATCATACGGATCTTAAGATAAACTAAACAAAGGATTTCCAAACCAATGGCTCTATTTCCCTCATATAATATAACACAAAATGTTTTTTTTTTCTTTTTCCAACTATGAACTTGTTTATGAGACTTTATTTAAGAGATCTTAAACAAATTTCACTCAGAGTAATATAATGTCGGTCTCGTGAGCATATTTCTAGTTTACAGTGTAGAGAATATAGAGTCCCAACAATGAAAATACTGTAATCTTGAAGAGTATAAAACTGGGGAACTTAAAATGTACTGTACTTGGGAAAAGAACAAATCAGGAGATGGAGATTTGTTTCAACTTATAACCACCCAAAGGATTCGAATGCGTCAAAGGTGGGAATATTGTCATCATCAGCATTCATTTAATCAAAGATATATGCACATATGCAAAAGTACATGTTCCCTATGCTATGTATGGAGAAAACAAATGTAATTTGTATAAGTACAACAAATCTTAGAACAATACGTAACATGCACATCTATCTCAAAAAATAAAGACATGCATTTCTATGAAAAATTAATAAACTTTTTTCAAAAGAAAAACAATTTAACTCGGCATTAATATTAATAAAAAAATGTTAAACAGCTCTCACTCCATTTATTCTTTGATTTCCTAGACACTTAATACTCCCTCCAATCCAAAATATAAGTCGTTTTGACCATATTACACAAATTAAGAAATGTTATTCATGCTGTATGGAAAAGATAAATTATGAGTTAGTTTACAAAATTGTCTTTCATTAATGGTATATAAAAGATAAATTAAAGACTTGAAAGAAGAAAGAGAGATAAATAGTTAAGGGTATAATAGGAAAAAAAACATTAATATTTCATTGGTAATGTAAAGCGACTTATAATTTAGTACAAATTTTTTTCTCAAAACAACTTATATTTTGTTACAGAGGGAATATTGTTTAGACAAAATTTAGGTGTGTTTTTTGTGTTGTTCTTAATTCAATACACTTTTCATGTTTAGAACAAACTTAAGAAAGCTATGGAATAGAATGAAAAGCACATAAAGAAATACCCAAGTTTGTGTGCTTATTGTTATTCTGCTAGCACCAACAAGCGTACTTTTTGCGATAGTTGCAATGTGCTTATAATGCCAAGATCCTCTATTATCTGCCAATTGTGCCAGACCTTGTTGATAACTAAAGGAAACATGTAAAATTTCAGTTACTATGTGTCACTGTCCTGTCTTCAAAGCGAGGTAAAAGTACTAAGTGTGGATCAAAATTAAAATTCAATCTTCAGTAGTCAACAAAGGTTTTAGGTGACAGCAGTATGTGTCATCTGTTTTACGCCTTTACAGTTTCTGTTAATTGCACAATAAATAGAGAGACATATGTAAAGTGACATTATTATAACAGTTGATCTCTTATTTGACTTGAAAATTGTTAGCACATCGAGCATATTACATGTTGTTGTGACGTGTACCGCGACATAAATGACGGGTCTTTACTATGTTTATTGTGATTTCTCGACAGAATGCCTCAGTAATGATATTACTTGATCTGGCTCAGGGGCTCCAAACACCGAACTTCCAGCAACAATGCAATTCGCTCCCGCTGATGCAGCTGCGTCTATGGTTGAAGGTCCTAAACCACCATCAACCTGTAATCAAATAATTAAACAATCAAATATTACATTATGTGCTTACAACCATGAAGAAAATATGCATCTATTCTGATAGAAATGAAGTTACAAACAAAAAAATAGGCATAGATACCTCTATGTCAAGTGATGGATACTTCTTCCTCAGTGTCCGTACCTGGTTTCAAAAGGAGCGAAAATTAACAAAAATATAAGTAAAGATGCATCATACACAAGAGTTGTTGGGAAATGGTGTCAAATAGTGGCACTAGAGTGCTGAAGCGTAGCAGAATTTTAACAAACTGTTATTGTGATACGCGACTAAGTAGAAAGTGTCATCAAATAGTGGTTATGGACGTATATCACAGAGCGCTATTTTCTGCAATCTGCAATTGATAACACTAATGTCAGCCAAAAGATATAAAAGTTAAGAGTAATAATACCTTGTCCATCATCTCTGGCATAAATTTTTGTCCTCCAAATCCAGGTTCTACAGTCATGACAAGAACCATTTCCACAGGATTTTCAGATTCAACCTGTGAAAAGAACTAAGATTATAACAACACACGCAGAGGTGGAGAGAGAGAGAGAGAGAGAGAGACTGAGATCTTCGAGTCAAAGTATCTGTTCTCAAGTTTATGCAAAAAATAATTGAGAAAGTCAGACACAAGATCAAATTGATTTTATATTATTCTGTCAGTAAGTCGCAAAAGATTAATGATGGTAACAAAATGCAGCTATGATGAATTATTTTCTGGAGCATAAGGAATATGTAGGTGCAGCGTGACAAGCAGGACTAGTGTTGAGGACTAGGTAGTGAGATCTTGAATGTTACATCAGTTCTTATCATATCTGCAAGCGTGAATCACATTGGGTGTCTTGTGATGTTATTAATTAGTGGGACGGATGTGTATATTTAAGCCTCATTTCGGGTTGTATTGATTTGTTGTAAGAAATTTTATCAGTGATAAATATTGGTGCTGGTGTTTGCTGCATTTTTGCAATTTATTACAACAAACTGGTTGTCGTTCCTTCCACATCTTGTTGATTTATGTTTATCAATAAATTATTTTGCCTCTTCAGAAAGGAAAAAAAAATGCAACTATGCAGAAATGACCAGATGAGAACAACGGGTTGGTAAAAACACATACCAGAGGATAAACTTCTTCAACTGATGTCCCAGGCTTAATCGCTACACCAGGCTTCATGCCGTGTGACTTAATATTTTGGATAAGTTCTTTCCAGTTGTCTGCCAACGAGAACCACTTTTAAGAAAGACTTTTAAGAAAGCAGAAAAGGAAATAACATTTGTAAGGCAGGCAAAAGGAAACAGCATACGAGAAAACGGACAACAGCAAGGAAAAAGTATTAAGACCAACCTTTTGATGTCTCTATATGAAATGTAAAACCAGAAGCACCAGCTTTTCCCAAAGGTTCAACATAGTCAAGAGGATTTGTAACCATCAGGTGACAGTCCAGATATGCCCTGCAAGGGTTAATCATTATTGACTCAAATTCACCATATACGATGCTAAAAGCAAGAAAGAAAAAAATTATGCACAAAAGCATTTAAATCGGTGAAGAAGGAAGATCTTTACTTTGTGTGCTTTCTCAAACTTTCAATGATCGGAGTGCCCATAGTTAAATTAGGGACAAAATGCCTGCATTAAATAGATGAAAAAAGGGAAAGGAAAGGAAACATGTTCAATAATTTAATAGTCACCACGAGCACTCAAACAAAGTATGGTGAAGTTTAATAATAAACAAAATTTAGCACCACAAGGTGACTCCAAATTATCTATAGCAACAATCTCATATTCATGGACAAAATTTCTTTCCCATTATTAGAAAAGTATTCAATGAATACTGAGCAAAACTAGCATCGACACAAAAGCTTTAACCTTTGGTTTTATGCTTCACAGTTTGTAAACAGAAGCTTTACACCAATTTGAAGATCATCCAACATGATATATATTTAGCCAAATGCCCAAATTGCATTATTGTCTACTGATCCATATCACTTTAAAAAAATATATGATTTATTATGACAGTGCACTATTAACAAATGCTATGAAGATAGAAATCAAGGTAACTGAAAGCAATAACTGCAAAAAAACCGCACCACGTCGCTGATTAGAAATGAATAGCCTATCAGAACGTACACTATAAGAACTTCAGATTGAATTGATCATGTTATTCCTTGTGACTTTTTTATTTATTTTTATTTTGCTATTGGCCTAGCATCCAATACATGCTCAAATAAACACACATACACTGGAGGGGAAAATGTGATGACCCGGGTTCAAACCCAGGATTTCACATAAAATGTCCTCACAGCCAAACCACTAGGCTGTAATAACGGGGTCGGGGACTTGTACCTATTGAACAAGACTGAAGATAGACTATACTTATTTCTTCAGATAGAACAACCTAAATGACAAACATGATTCAGAATGCAGTATTCAATAACATTCCTAAACAACTACACCTTAAATGAGGGAAAAAAAATCGTTCTTGTTAGGAACCAGAGAAATAGAGAAAGGCAAACACATAAAAGGCACAAAATAAAGCAGCGTAAGGTGTGTATCATCGAATGAAAATGAAGAATTACAGATATTTCCTAATGCCCGGAGCTAGGTTCCTAAAAGCAATTCATTCAAAAGCAATTTTTGTCGCCACATAACCAAACATGCACTAAGAAGTCTCCTACCTACCTCAATACACCTCTCCAACATTCAACGTAACAAACTAAGCTAACCACATGTGACACTGTATGCCACTATACGCTCTTAGATGTTATGATCTCATTAAACAACTTCATGAGCCATCTCAAAGTTTGAAAAGAACTAATTATGGCTAACTAAAACCTGCTGTACAAATATATTAAACCTTTATCTTCCCTCCTTGATCAGAATAAGACGACAAAGTAACAGCTAAATACATATAGGCACATTTAAGCAGATAAAAGAACTATGATGAATTACAATTGCAGGAAACGAAATCAACAAGGTGAATGAGAAGGTATATCAATATCATTAACATGAGAAATAAAGAAAAAAAAATTAAAAAACAGAAATTGAAGCTTAAAACCAAGTCAATTTTAGTGGCAATATCAAGACATTGACACCTTACCCATCCTGCAAATGAAACAAAATGCGAAAAATCAGTAATCATCAAAGGAATTGTTAAATTGATATTAGTAATATAATAATAAGAAATAATGAGTCCGTACCATGATGTCCATGTGAAGCCAATCAGCGCCGTAGTTGATCATACGATGAGCCTCAGAAGCTAAATTAGCGAAATCGGATGATAGCATAGAAGGAGCAATTTTAGGTGTAACTCCCATCTTCCTCCTCTTTCGCGTTGTTGATTGGTTGGTTGGTGACAGAGAGAGAGAATGATGGAATCGGGTAGGCGGGCGTGTAAAACGGTATGGTTGAGGTCGGTCACGTCCGACGTAAACGAGTATCACAAAAACTTTCCGGTTGGAATCGGAGGAGCCAGCGAAGAAGGTGTAGCGAGAAATGGCGAAGAAGTAATGAATGAATGCAAAGGAGATATTGGGCCACACTTTATTGGGCTCAACAAGACCCAAACTAGTAAGGATAATTTCTTTTCACACACTCCCTCTCAGTTTCTAAAAATATTCTACTTAAGTTCTATACATGAACACCTTAAGATTTCACATATTCACTTTGTAGAATGTGTAGAAGGTGAAACATGTTTGCATCACTTTGAGAATTTTGAGGAGCATTAATATTGGAAAAACATAAAATTTAAGAAAACGAATTGTCTTAGTGAAAATCAGTTTTAAAAACTTCTATAATGCAAAGCAAGTTTCTATCTTCTTGAAGATGCATGAGTGGTAGAAGGATGGAGAATCTTTGTGGTATGCATATCCTATTAGTTAGGTTGATATGGGATTATGCTATGGAGATACTATAAATGTTGGACACTCACTAGAATCACAGTGCATCACTAAATTGTTCATTTGGAAAGCTTGCAGCGACTATTTGTTTAATAATAAAAAATTTACAATTGAATCGGTGATTGATAATATTAGAGTTCATGTATTTTTTTAAATGATAAATAAAGCGAGAATGATGTGAATATTATATCGACAATAATATGTTAAATTTAGCTAACATCAGACATGTCATGTCGGACGTCACAAATGATAATCTTAGAGAAAAACAATTAGAAAATATTACATTCCAATTACTTTTTTTTTTTTTGAGAATTATATAATGACTATCAAATAATTTAAGAACTAAAGATTATTTAAATATAGATATGTATGGTGTTAATGAATTCTAACTTATAGATGAAATTTAATAAACATTATTTTACTTTGTGATCATAGCTACTTCCTTTACCCAACATGGCTCCTAAACTTCAAATTTTGCTCTTCAATCAATTCATTAAATTGATCATTATTTCAACACTAACGAAATAAATAGTGACTATATCATCATCATTTAAATAAAACAAATCAAATAGCCCCACACTCTTTTGTTTTGTGTAAACAAAGTCCTAAGATAAATGCAACATGAAATGAAACAACAAAACTAACAATTATTTTATAGAAGAGGAAACATGATCCACGCCACATGATGAAGACAAAATGACATAGAAAGGTCGGTTTGAAGAAAAGGCGCAGCCACTTTCTTTGGCCCACACTAGCAATAATCCCTATTGCCACTAAATAATTAGCTTAACCTTTACTTTTGAATAATGATACTTTTTATTCTTCTTGATTTGGCATTAAGCATTTGGATTTCATGGTGTTTGAGTAGGCATCTACAAAGACTTAAGGTGGGATCACATCACACTCATTTTTGTTTTATTTCTATAGATAGGGCAATGGACCATCCATTTCCAACCCACGTGTGCTTAGAATTCTCCTCAAATAAAGGTAGAAGAAAATAATTTAATTTGCTAACTTAAGAATATAACATACCAAAAGTGATAAGAGTTTGGTAGTAACTTTATATTACAAAATATATGAATTATATTAGGAATTAGTTACCTTGGGCTACGGTCTAGAACAGGATCCTAGTTTGGTTTGGGTGAATTGATTGGCTGCCTAAAGTTTTTGAGTGTGTTAGCATTGAGATTCTTTGCTCTAGATGTTAAGCCCTCTTTATTGCTCTAAAGTTTTCTCCTCATGCTTCTCAATCATTGTAGGCTCAATTATTGCAATGATTGGGCATGCTGTGGCGGTGCCAGACGAGACGTCATATGGGAGACAAACTGACCTCTCAATATTCGAACTTGTCCCTTAGTTAAGCCATCTCTAAGGCCTCGCATCCTTAGTTCAGTTGTACCATGGGTCAACATACCCCCACGAGTACTATACACAACTTCTGGACATTAGGTTTATAGATCACAAGCACTCTAAGAGTTTTGAATGTCTATCGGTTAATTGTCCTCCCCTATAAGTTGGATATCGACATGAACGTACAATATAAAGTCCCCAAATGCCAAGGTGCATAAGGCGTGTGAGCTAAGGGACATGGTATTAGTGATGTCTAATATTTGTTCTATATTATAAATTGGAGATGAATAGTCTGACAGGGTGTGTCTATACTCCTATATACCACTTTGTACTTGTTGGCACAAAGAAAATCAAGGTAATGTAGTTCTTTGTTTTGAATTACGATGAAGTCGTGTTTCTTTGCCACCAAACTCCGTCATATTTATTTCTTTTGGGTGGTGGTTATACTCGCTTTTAATTTTTGAGAGATTTCTCCTGGGAAACATTGTTTTAATAATTGCTTGGCTGATTTTGATTGGTTCATAAAGGAGGTTGGTTGGCCCTTTTCCTATATATAAAGAGAGTTATATTGTATATTTCTCCTTCTTTGAGTAACTACAATTCCCTATACTTGACCAATCATTTGATTATTTTCCTTTTATAATATTTTGTGAGATGGTTCTTGTAAACGTTGCAAGGGTGAAAGCTTTACGGGCCAAAAGAAAACCAACGACCAACACCCAAGTCACCCCTCCACCACGACCGTTTGTTGAGGGCACCTCCCTAGAGGGTGAATGACGAAAGAGAAGACAGTCATCCTCAGAGGTTGTGGACTTAAAGAGGATCGATACCAACATATGATTAGACTTTGTAGCATTAATTTAAAACTGAATTGGACCAAGATCCAAACCTAACACCGATTTGAACAACTTTACAAAATCAGGAGTCTTAGAATCATTAAAAAAATTGGAAAAAAAAAATAGTATGAACCAGTGAAAATATAATTTAAAAAAATAATAATTGGTCCCAATTTTATCTGATTAGGCGGTCCACCTTTATTTATATTAACCTTTAAAATTCTATTTTTTCCTTCAACTTTTAGATTTATTTTCTATTTTCTCTTACATAATTCCTTCATTTGTCATTGTCACTACTAAAAAAATAGCACTTAGCGTCGGCCGAAAGCTCACACATAAAGAAAAAATTTGACGCTAACACTCATTTAGCGTCAGAGTTTGATTGAGGGTAAAATGTTCGTAACTACGGCATAGCATCAGCTCTATACCATCCGACTCTATCTTAGTGTCGGTTCAGTCGAGTTAAAAACCGACTCTTATATTCTTCCGATGCAAAATTAATTTACCGTCAGTTAACCGTAAAAATAACACTATATTACAACTGTGATTCCAAATCACAACTAACTCTAATTTATGTGCCACCACCTCTCTTCCACTAGACTCTGCTCCGCCAATGCACAAAGTAGATTCCTTATTCTGGAATTCTAATTCCAAATTCGAAACCAACTTATCTATTGTCAATTTATCATGTGACTATGAGACCATTCCCTAAGTATCCGCATACAATACAATATACACTATACTATACTATATGATGCTATGATTTTGTAACTATAATAACTATACACACATCACAGGTAGCATTCACGAGTTCATGACTCATGAGACACCCCATACCACACGCATACGCATTGTCATGTCTTTGATATAACTTTTGCCCTCTATTATGCAAACAATTAATCAACACATTGCATTATTCCATTCACGCATTATTCTTCTCATAATAAATGGCCACTCTACAATAAACGACTAGCATAAAATTTTGGATATAATATATAATCAATTGATATATAAATTTTTCTAAACATTCAATCAATTATAATCATCAAATACTTAAAAATATTTGATTTTCATCGTAATTAGTTTTAAAATTATAAATATAATTATAGTTGTGATTTATTAGTTTTTTACACGGCCGAATGTATATTAAAAAATTACACTCTAAAGACTCATTTTCATACGTGATTTAATAATTTAGTGTATCTTGTCTCTCTTATTCTCAAATCGAACATAACTTTTTTTGATCAAGTAGTCTAGTGACTAAAAATTTTACCTTTAAAGTGGACGACTGAAGTTTGAACTCCGGCCCCCTGCCTATGTAATGCAATGTCCTGCCAGCTGAGTTAATCTCATCAGATTTTTTATTAAAAAAAGTTTAATTAAGTTGGATCCTAGCAAAGTTTAAAAATAAATAAATATATAGATCTTGAGTCAATTTCTTGCCAATTAAATTCATCTTTGTTTTCAATTATACTTAAAAAATTTAAATGTATTAGATGAGTTGAGTGAAAGTGTGTCTATTATTTAGAATCTCTCTCTCCATTTCATTTCACTTTCCTTTGAAGTCCAAACGCCCCTTAACTTATTCCACTTCCATTGAGCATTTTACTTTTCATTCTAACTAACGCATTTCTTTTGCCACACAACTTTGTAATAACGCCAAAACATCTTCTTCTATTCACACCCTTTTGCTCATTCTTCACCTCTCTTCTTCTTCTTTCACTTTCACTCCACTCACTCTTTTCTCTCTGTCACCCTCTTTGTGCAGTGTATAGATATAGATACCATTCCATGAACTCTTTTTATGTGTTACAAGGTTCTTGAAGTTGAGTTTATTTGATAAAAAAAAGAAAGTGATTTTGTGAAATGGGTTCTTGTTCTTCTGTCCATAGAAACTCATTATGTTCTAAAACTGTTGATAAGCTTGTGATTCTTCCATCACCCATCAAAGACAAACCCAAAAATGATAACTTTATGATCCATGATGTTGCTCTTAAGTCTCAGTTATCACCTTCTCAATCAACCACCACCTTCAATGGTAGGGTCCTTCTGGGTTTGTTTCTTTCTTCATAACTTTTCATTCTCATGCATCATCATCATCATCATCATCATATAAAGATATTATTTTTATTGAAATATATTTCATCAGAACTTTGACTTAGTACTTTTATGAACATTTTTGGGGGGTTTCTATGGACTGATGGTCTTATGTCTTGTGGAGTCTCACATGATTTGTTTATCTTTTATTAGTCTTCAATTCATGCTTGAGATTTTCTTGTTTATTTTTTATGTTGTTATTGTTCTTTTTGGTGTTTTTAATTACTTTGTTTATAATGGTTATCTTAATCTTTTTACTTGTTAGACTGATCTAATATGATTTACTATTTCTTAATTTTTTGTTGTGCTAGCTAGTATATATATGATCTTATTATTAATATCGATATGATAAAATAAACTAATTGTTGGTAGAAAAAATATGCTGGTGTTTTCGTATCATAGTCCAAAGGATACCTGATCTTATTATAAACCAGATACATCAATTATTCAATAAATCTAACAAAGTGTATTGTCTCTTATAATAAAGAACGGAGGTTGTACTTCGTAGAATAGAACAACTTCAAGATACAACTCGGAAGAAACTAGTCTTTCTAGTACAGAGAATACAATTCTCTGTGTCAATTAGAAAGAATTGATGTAGTTGTTGGCCTACCTTTGAATTAATTCATGAAAGAGTATAGCCGACCCTACCTAATCAAAAAAGGCTTTGATATGTGGTTGTTTTTGGTAGAAATTAAGGGGTAATATGGGCACTAGCAATTTATTAGGGTAGATATTAAGACTTAATATTGATTGTTAGTTTGTTCAATTATAGATAAATTTTGACCACTATTAGTGGGGGCATGACTTTGTTGTCTAGTTGTTGCTTAATTTTTTTTTTAATCCAAGGTATTTTACGTGTACAACTGAAAATACTATTCGAGGAAAATGAAATTCATTTAATGAGTTAATCGATTTGAATATATATTTTCCCACATACACTGGTAAGGGATCGACCCTGGACCAAATGGTTAATGTTTGCTTCTTAAGTAGCTTGTTGGTAATTTATATCAATATGAATTTTTGTTAGAGTAACTTTTAAGCAAGGAATACATTATACAAATGATTTGTTTCATAATATAACAAAATAAAACATATGAGTGTCCTTAAAGTTTTTTTGTTTTACAATTTGAGCCCTTTCTCTTTGTGCTTATTTGTGATGACATGAAAGAGGTTCAAATAAACTGTGTATTGTTGAGTTAAACATGAAGAAACAACATAAGCAGACCAGAAATTTATGCTTAGGACACAGTAGAATATTATTTTCATGATACCTGTGATTTTGATTTTCATATGTTGGAAGTTTTTTGTGAATATGGACCCTATTCTTTTGGAGCTTTAATTTTCCAGCTTTGGGACCAGTAGTTTAGTTTAGAACAACTCTGAGGGCTCTTTCTCTAACTTTGAATAAAAACTCTCATTTTTCACCTAGAATTATTCATATTTGAAGTCTACTTCAACTTATGGACCACAACAGGATTGTCACGTGAGAGTAGTTACTAAGGAATCGTTGTATAGCTTTCAATATCTTAGAAATTAGGTGAAACAAACTTTGCTATTCAATACAAAATAAATTAAGAGAAAGTAGTGTTGATATAGTCCATTGTAACTCTTTTTATCTTTCCTATACAAAAACAAGAGAAATGTCCAAATGCTTTAATCTTTTTTAGTTTGTTTTAACTTTCCGATTCTTCTTATAAGAACGGTGTTCTAGTAATTTGGAGTTCAATCTCTGGCCAATAATTGTTCTAGACAGAAATCGTATTTTAATGCTCTCGACCGATTTGAACTTAGCTGAAGTTCATTACCACTTGATGTATTTTGTCTTTTCTTGTCTATGCTAACATTCATTGCTCCTTAGTTACTATAGGATGTTTTATTTTGGAGGTTGGGGGGAGGGGGCTTCACTATAACAGAAAATAGGCTCCTCTTATGTTTCTGCAATAAATGATTGTAACTGTAGCCTTAAATTGGTTCAACTTCTTGTTTACACAAAGTCTTTGAGTTGTTGTGTGTTGTGATGGAAATAAAGGCACATGACTAGGTCTATTGACTAAACAAGTACTCCCTGCTTTCCTTTTCTAATGATGTTTCTTTAGCAGTTTGTTTCTGTTTGAAAATTATTGATGTTATGGAAATTCAAGAATCAAGTAATAACTTTTTCTAGCTGTACATGAGAATTAAAGGTATTTTAATCTAATTATATATCAATTTATGGGTTTTAATCTATGTCTCTATTTTAAATATCAATAGAAAAGGAATAGAGGAACTTGTTAAATACAAGTTGTCTAATACATTTGTAATGGACTAAGGATATGAAGCACCAACACTTTAAATTGACGATATGTCTAGTGTTTGACACTAACACATAAAGTTACGAACATTCTATTTTCTCAAATTATTACTAATGCCTTTATGTGTCAATAACCATGTCGTGCCCAATATCCATGTATGTGCAAGTATTTCATAGAGGTGACTACTATGTCCAAGTAATAACTTATTATTTCACTGGTTGCATTAAGTAGAATTTTTAACCAATCTATTCCTTCACATGTTTAATTTTGATAATATTCATGTGTTCTCAGGTTTTCTTACACACTATTTTCAAATTTATGATACAGTTAGCAAAGAGGAAGCATTTTTTGATTCCAAGGGCTGGTTAGACTCTGATTGTGAAGACGATTTCTATAGCGTCAATGGTGGTAAGGATGCATTTCAGTACTCCGATTATTGAACTCTAATTAGTACCTCTAGATATTTGTCGTGTACCGTAGTTTCTCTTGTTCAATGTTTTTCATGACTCTTCTCCTTTTAATCAACCAATAAATTTATGTTTATATCCAGAGTTTACTCCATCTCGTGGCAACACTCCACTGCATCACACTTTCGCGACCCCTGCCATCAATAAAACGCCTTCTGAGAATGCAGTTCCTGAACCATCTCCCAGGAAAAAGAATTTGTTGGAACTTTTTAAAGAAAGTGTCAGAGAAAACCAAAATGGCGAAGTTGGAGAAACTTACAGCAATGAAGAGAAACAAGTTAAACCAATTACTATACATGATCTTACTAAATCTGCACAAAGTACTCCTTATATCTCAGGTGGTAACTCTGCATGTAGTAGTATCGAAAGAACCATGAAGGATGAAAACGAATCGGTTAAACCTGTGCATTGTTGCCTTCCAAGCTTGGCTTCGTATCGTAGCTTTAGTGAGAGGAGGAGGAACACAAGTCTTGCTATAGCAGCTAATGGAAAAATTTGAGTTTTAGTGCTATCTACCTATGTATTTGTAAAACATGTTGGAAGATAAAGCTTTCAATGAATTGAATATGATAATGTACATCTTTATCATGTCCTTGTAAAGAGCTAAATAGCTATATGAATTTGAAAGCATGTGTACACAAAAGGAAGGGATGTTTTTATGTCAATAAGCAAAGAGATTTTTGTTTTCTTGCATAAATTTGATATATTGAGTTAGGTGCATCAATTAGTTAATGCTTGTCATAATTAATTAACAATTGGGTATCATATCTCATTGTCAATAGTATATCCAACTAGAGTTAAATGATATATGAAAGAATCTTTACCAATAATGTGAAAATTATTCATACTACTGTTGAATCATGTATTGTCAAATTATTAAAGAAGTTCATGTATCATTATTAAGGAAATTTGACAAAAACTGTGAAAAAAGAAAACATGAAATACAACAAAAACTATGGTTTGATACACTTTACGGGCAATTTGACAAAAAATTCTTATTATTTTGTGAGAGATGTGATACAAGGAGAATTGACCAAAGATATAATGAGTAAAATTCTAACTCCAAAGATTATCATGTATTATTAAGAGAGTATCTAAACAAGCTTATTGTTACCATTCCTCTGTTTTCGCTCTAACGCTTGTACTCTGTAGTGACTTGAGAGAATGAGAATCATGCATGATTATGAATATCATGAACCGGCCTCTGCTCAGTTACCATCACTTCACTGAATCATATCCACAATGACTCAACGCTCATTGAACTTGTTTCCTTGGAGACACATGAAAAAAACTTATCATTTGTTCTGTGCTCAAGAATCCATATCACTGCTCCAACAATGATGAGAAAAAGAGCATATACATACACTTTTGTATGACTTTGAAATGTTGTTTTTATGGCAAAGAATCACCTCACCACTTTATAATTACATAACTTCTGAATTTCACTTGTCTCCTTCCCCTTCATCCTTCAACAGTCATACCTAACCAACTGTTGTTCAAGCTTCTGAGTCTTCTGATCAAGTTTCTTTGTTTTAGGGGCAAATTTAACCATAAAAAAACATTGTTTCTTTCTTCTCACTATTCTACCCATTCAAGAGTTCTTTCTCTTCTCACTATTCATACCTAACCAACTGCTGGAGAGGATTTTAATGTGGGAGATAACCAAGGCTCTCGAATAGAACCAACCAGTACTTCTATTATACTCAGAACCAACCAGTACTTACCAAAGAGACTCAAGCATTTAAAGTTTCTTCATAAGAATTTCAATTTTCTCAGCAGCTTCATACATATTTTTCCTATTGACTTCATCCAAGAGCAAACGGCAAGTTCGGTATCTAGGCACGATATCTTGACCAACCATCTCCTCGAACAGAATGAACGCCCACTTACATCTATCTGCTCTACAAAGTCCGTGAATTAGTAGTGTATAGGTTGAAAGATCAAGACCAATATGATATTTCTTTACCATGTCATTTAATATATCATTCAACATACAATCTATTTTTCGCATTTTAAAGCATGATTTGATCAATGGGTGATAAGTCTGAATATCAGGCTTACATAGACCTGAATCTTCCATCTCTTTCAGTATGCCAAAAGCTCTCTCTTCTTGTGCATAAAAACAAAACATAGAAATCATTGAATTATATGTTGACGTATTTGGGGCAACACCGGCCTTCGGCATCGCAACCTTGAATACATGCATAGCATCGTCTATTCTGCCTGCTCTCCCCAACGTATAAATGAACGAATTGTAAAAAAGTGAATCAGGCTTACATCCGGTAGAGTTCATTCTCTCAAACAGTTGAAAAACTTCGTCTATTTTTTCTGCTTTTGCCAGCGCACACATGATAATAGTATAAGTGACCACATTGGGGGAGCAATTTTGAGCTTGCATTTCATCGAGAAGTTCGTAAACTCTGCCAAAATTCTGTTCTTGACAATAACATTGGATGATGGTGGAATAACTTATAACACAAGGGCGACAACCATATCCTTTCATCTCTTGGATTGTCCAATGTGCCTCCTCAACGCGTCGGATTTTGCACCATCCATGAATAAATATGTTAAACGTGTGAGCGTTTGGAGCAATGTAATGCTTCAGCTCCGAGTAAATTTCACGAGCTTGCTCAACAAATTTCTCTTTGCATAGAGTATCAAGCAACACATTCATGGATTCCGTATTCTTCTCCAAGCCAAGAATCTGTAAGTCATCAAATATCCTCACAGCATCTTTCCACTGTCTTGCCCCGGCAAACCTTCTCATTACCTTGGCTATAGTATCGAGAGTAATGAGACTCTCCTGACGCATTTCTTCTAAGACCTCTCTCATCTTTTCCATTGCCTTCATTCTACCCAATATATCTACCATCATATCATACGACTCTTGCGAATGTTTAAAGTTTGAATGAAAACTAGCCCATTTGAATATCCCCAATGCAGACTTCCAATCATCCTTATATCGACATAGCAACCTGTTAATAAGGTTTTGAGACAGACGAATACCATTTACATCTTCATCACTGATTAGAGACCGGAGAATATCTTCCTCACTGTTTCCTTTTCCAATTTTTGCAGTAAGAATGTCCACAGATCTTGTCAGGTCTTGAGATTGTTCTCGATACCGAAAGTCTCTACCTTCCGCATCATGACAAGTTGCTAAAGAAGAAAACAAAGTTCTAGAAGCAAGAGGCAGACAACATACACAAGAGGGATCACGAACAACAGCACGGTAAATTGCCTGCATGGAGGTGACTTTACGAAATTTCATAACCACGGTCATGAAAACTGCCGGAGCTGATAATGAGAAGCCAGATTCTACATCAGAATAAAATCATGTAGAAAATAAGCTTAAGTCTTTGAGCAATTTTCAATGAGAACTGAAATCTTACACCAAGTGTTGTCAATTGCAAATTACAGAAATTAACATTTTATTAAAATTCCGCTACACAAAGTGCTATAGAACCGCGATTTGACAACATTATACACGAAAGAACGATTTGAAGAACAATATCAATTTCTTCAAGTTGTGTTACACTACCTACTACTTTTTAGAACAAAATCGGGAGAATATGATTATGTTGTTAATTCGACGGCGCGTTGCCTTTTGCAAGGGCTGCTATTGCGGACGCAAATCGGAGTGGAATCGCGTAGACACCATGAAAGGGGAAGTAAAATAAAATGGAAAATATGAAGGAAAAGTTGGACGAGTTTCTTACTCTTTCTGTCGGTTGATGACCAACTCCGGCTGTGGTTTGCTGCTAGTTCACTTCAGTTCAGATCGACTCCCACTTGTCCCGGATTCTACTACAAGGCAGAGACCCTTTGTTGTTCAAATGAAAATGTTTCAATATTTACACTGTGTTTGGTATAGGAGAAATTGGGGCGAGAGAGATAGAAGAAAAATTGCACATTTCTCCAGTTTGGCGGACAAGAGTTTAAACGCATGGGGCCCACACATTTCAGACTCCCCGCAAAACTGCGAAGAAATAGCAGAGAGATTTGTTTCCAATTTGATCCTCGTTGCAAACTACACGAAAGAGAAAAAACATATTAAATAGAAATAAAATAAAAAGTGAAGCACCGGATAAAAAATGGCTTGTTGGGGTGGCGATTCATTGTATACAGTCGATACTCAAATCAATGGGACTATAGTTTGGAGTTTCAGCTGCGGAACAAAAGGTGGTGGTGAATTTTGTGGGTTAGGGGGAATTGGGGAAACGGGAATAGTTTAGGTTTATTTAATTAAAATAAACTAATTAATTGTTTCAGTAGTTTTTATTATTTCGTTAAAAAAATATTTTATTTTAAATATTAATCATTGAAATTATATTATATTTAACTTGTTAATTAAATTCATTTAGATCAATTAAATTATAATATACACAATTATATATTGGTTTTTTAATTTTTTAATTCAAGGGTACTTTTGACTTTTCAAAAATAAATGTGTTTCTCTCTTTTCTATTTCTCTCATCTTTCTCTTATTACCAAACAATGTATTAAATCAATGGAGTCAACTTTTTGCCAAATAAGCTAAAATTAAAGACTAAATAAAAGTGCTATCATGAAATTTAATGGGTAAAAAAAAAAATGCAAGTTTATAAAAGTTACAAACCAAAAATGCAATTTAATCTTTTTTCTTACCGTTATTTAATAGTGACTAATCTCTGCTAAGATCCAACCTTAACTTAACTACTTCCTAGTTGTACCAATTCATTCTTAGTTGTTTCAATATGTTTTTAAATCCAAGAAATTTATCACTTTTATTTATAATTTCTATAAAAAAATTAAATCATATTTTCGCAAAATATACATAGAATTTGTTTCTCCAAGTCAATAAAGAATGGTACACCGAGTTACCAACGCAAATAAAACCAGTCCAATCCTTTTGTTAATTATCATGTTTAAGCTTCTTTCTCTTGAACTTTTGTTAAATTTGATGGCAATGTTAATATAGAATTTAGATTTCATAATTAGGATAAGGTGGCACCCATTTCCAAATCTCTAACTCAATGTTGATTGAAAATTTTGCAGATAATAAACTCAACATTCATATTCAATATCAACACAGATTAACAATTCAACCAATACACATGAAAATAAAAATCACTAAAGGTGTTAACATAAATAAGAAACATAATTCACCATTAAATAGCTTTTTTTCATTTAATTTCAATCTTGATGAAACTTACAAAAGATAAAATCATTTAACAATTCTAAGGAACAATTAAATGTTCCAATTACATGAATTACTTCATTTTCTTCAACCACCGAAACCATAGAGAGTTCTTCCTTGTCTCTTAAGAGCATAAACAACATCCATAGCAGTAACCGTCTTTCTCCTGGCATGCTCAGTGTATGTAACTGCATCACGAATCACATTCTCCAAGAAGATCTTGAGAACTCCTCTAGTTTCCTCATAGATCAAACCACTGATTCTCTTCACACCACCTCTTCTCGCCAATCTCCTAATAGCTGGCTTTGTTATTCCTTGAATGTTATCACGAAGAACCTTTCTGTGCCTCTTTGCACCTCCCTTTCCAAGTCCCTTACCTCCCTTACCACGACCAGACATTTTCTCAGGAAAATTTGAGAAAGAAATTGATTTGGGAATTTAGGGTTTGCAAATTGAAATTCCAATCTGAATATGACGGATGAGATTGGGTCATTGGGATATTTATATATCAGAGATTCAAAGCGGGAAGTAGAGAAGGAAACTGATTTTTTATGTCCATCGTTGGATTTTTAAGTAATCGACGGTTTATAATCATGATCCGTGCGTTGTAACGTAAGTAGTTAGTGACCGTAGATAGAAATATTTCAACGGTTAGATTCTGTTTCATAGACTATGTGCGGATCAGTGTCATACTTGTGAATTGTGTTATGCTTTTTACTTTACTTTTTATTTTTGCCTGTACATTGCTTTTGCTTTTTTTTTCTTAAGATAAAGAGGGGTAGGGTAACACACAAATCAAAAAAGAATTATATAATCAATTGCATATTTTTAGGCATACAAGTTTCGATAAAATTATCAAAAAGAAATCTCGAAATTTCACTGGGATGAGTCTCCTTAACATGAATTTTAAAAGAATCTAAAAAGAAATTAAAATTAGCTAACCAATCGGCCCTTCAATTTCTCTCTCGTCAGGTGTGATTGACATGCACTTGTCAATTCAACTTTAAAAGATTTTGTATATGACACAAATTTTTTGAGTCATTTGCCACTTACAGTTGCAGATTATGGAAATGTTGTCTTTAAGCAACTTCATTCTCAAGTACTATCCCCACATCTCAGCGCATAGGGCGTCACAAGTTCCAATTTTTTGCGCATATCCTTTAATCTATCTACCATTGGAGTTCCGAAAGAGTCAACCGCAACCAACTAGACCCAAAGAATTATTGAAGTCTACATCACAGTTAAGCTTGATCCACCCCTTCCAAGGTCTTTTCCAACCAATGAAAATAGTGTCATCACAGTTATTTATTATTACCTTCGTCCCATTTTATAAAAGTTATTTTGATTAAATGATATTATTCATTTATCTTGCTTTGACCATATTTTTTTAATAATATATAGATATAAATATAATCATATAAGATCTTGTTTGATTTGTTTTGATGAGTATTTTCAAAATATCTAGTTTTTATAATTTTCACTAATAGAGAATTCAAGATATTAGTGATCAAAATTGTGCATTGGCATACGTGAAGCAATCAAACTAGTTCTAATATTTTGGTTTGGGACAGAGGTAGTATATCTTTTGAAAATTTTACATCCATTAATGTTTTAGTCGCCACTGAAGTGCACAAAATTGATGATCCTCTAAGCTATAAAAACGACCCAAAGTTTAAGAAAAAAATACTTCTCACTCTTGTAATTTATTCCAAGTTCTATAATATATTTTCTAATTTTTACTCTTTCTTCTTCTCTTTAATTTTCTATTTTAGTTTAGCTTTGCATCTGCTCAGCATGAGTAGGAGTAAATAGTCCTCTTTTCAAATTGGTGTATCTTCTAATTAGAAGAACTGGTGTATTATATTGAAACACTACTGCTGTTTATATCTTATTAGGGCCAATTTGGTGCGCAGGATATGATAGTGTTAGAATAAGATATAAAACAGGATAAGTATAGGATATGATATAAGCAGGATAATAGTTATCCTCAGTTATCCTATAATGTGTTTGGTGCACACAGGATAACAAACATGATAACTATCGTATAATATTTTTAATATATATCTCACTCATAATAATATGATAAGATATATATATATATATATATATATATATATATATATATATATATATATATATATACCATATTTTAATTACAAAATAAACATTGTAAAAAAATTATTTTGTAATACTTTGAATTTTATAAATAAAAAAATTAAATAAGCAAACAAATATTTTCATATAAATTTATATAAAATAATGAGCAAATAAACATGTTAAATTTTTATATGAACATGATCAAATAAATAACTTAATTATATATGTTAGATAAGGTAAATAAATATATCATATATTTATATGTAAATAATAAAACTACCATTGCAAGAGAAGTATATTTAATTTGTTATAAAATTTAAATTAATATCCCTATTTTGCAATTTTTAATAATTATTTTACTTTAAAATATTGTAATTACAGAATAATTTTGATTTTTAAAATTATGTAAATACAAAATTACTCTTATGAGAAAATCCTGTATATATTTAAAAATTAATTATTTTATTTTTAATTTACTATCAAATTATTTTATTATTAATATTTTATTAATTTTCATTTTTTATTTTAAAATATATTTTATCAAATAAATTGGTAAATTATTTTCTTATCTTATCCTGCCCGTAACCCAGCTCAAACTCAGGATAAGAATTTTAACTAGAGAGACAGGATAGGATAAGTTGCAGGATTAACTTATCATATCCTGTTGGTTCACCAAACACTGAATTAAGACAGGATATGATACAGTTATCATATCCTGTCTCTTATCCTGCGCACCAAACATGCCCTTAACTTCTCTGCCAACTGCTTTGTACTGCTTTCATTCATTGTTTCTTCTTCCATTCAAAGTAAATTATGTGAGTACTTAAACTTTAGGCTACCATGCTTATGATCCAATTGTTCTCTTCCAAAAACATGCAAGCTTTTTGAGTAGTGATGACTCTTAAGTATCCATATCTATTATTATGTTCCTGAACATGTAATGCAGAATGACTAGAGAATATAGCTTCAGAGCTCAACAACTAAACTAGTTTACAACACGCTATTATCTTCTGAGCATGAACTCGTTCAAACAATTAATGTTGGAATCAAATGCTTCAAATTACTGAAAAAATTAACTAAAAAATATAAAAAGTGCATAAATATGTTAATACATATAAGTGCTTTTTCTTTTCCTAATTTTCAGTCAACACTTATGAGAAAATTGGTCTCTGCAGATTCAACTAAAGTCACAAGCTACCTATTTTACAAGGAAATCAGCAGCAAAGAGGTATCTCCCAAGTGCTTCTCAGGAAAAGATGTAACTTTGAAGCCAGTCAGATTTATCACCAATCTAGAAGTGATGTTGCCAAACACGTTATCCACAATTATCTCCGTAGTTGCCTCTGCATAAGCAAATACAAAATTAAGTTTATTAAATTTTTATCATTGATGTAAAAATGAGCAGGCCAGTAAAAATGTATCTATAGCTTTGCAGAATTTGTCATGTCATAACAAGTATAAATAGTTTAATAACTTCACAATTACAGTGTAAACAAATTTTATGACCTCCAATCATAATTTACCATTTTCTGCAAGACTACATCTTGACATGACAAGTTAGTGAAATATGATTGAACGTCTGTGTAAAACATGCTTAGGCTATCGACATATAGCTAATAATCTCGAACAAAAAGTACATAGGAAATAAGTAAATATTTTAGCCCAAGAAAAATTTCGTTAAGAGTATATTCAAACAACATACTCTTGGGGCATTGGGAGCAGCTTGCGGACGTCTATCAGAAACTCGCTCTGGGTCTGGGATCAAATCTGGACTATCATGCTTGTAAAATGCCTGTAAAGCTCTTCCAATAAATGGGCGAACAATATTCACTTCCATTGCAGCTAAGTTTTTAATCTGCGGTATACCAAGACAAACAGATACGTAACAAGACAAACAGCCTATATTTTACAGCCAGACTTTCTCGAAACTGGAAAAGAACTTAAAATGGTAGCGACATATGCATCAAATTCAAAAGTACTCCACTTTATTTAAAACAAATTTTATGATTATTGAGATAATTACAGTATTACACGCCTCTCTAAGTAGAATGCTGATAGAAACCAACTAGTATTATCAAGAAATTAGGAAATATCCCTGTACACAATGATTCCTAGAGTATTCGACAGACTCTAGACTCTCCCGATGCCAAAAGTCCCCAATTCTATACAAATGACACAATCTCTAAGGCTCACCTGTAGGCAACATGCCTTATTTCCAAATTACCTAACTAACTCATAAGTAACGATAACAATTAACAGATTAAGCTCTTAACAGACAGGAACTGACGTATCAAATGCAAACTTTGGCATCGAATTTATCGTATAGTGGCACGTTTTTGAGTGAGAAAATTGTATTGTTTGATGGCTGGCTAGCATTCAGTTTAAAATGACCTAAAATGAAAGAGATGTGGAACATAAAACTAAAAGATTCAAAATCTAAAATATATATACTGGATGCAAAGGATTTTGATTTTTGAGCTTTGTTAATTGCCATATTTTATTTTCATTACCCCTTTTATTTTCACAACTTTCATCACAGTGAAACTGTTATGACCCTTTCCGTAAGAAAGAATTCTCAAAACAGAACAATATTGAGCAATCAAAAGAATAAAGATTGCAAAAGTAATGACTAGAATTTTTTATTAAACAACAATATGGAAAAAGTACGGAAGATTCCCAAAGAAGTACTCTCCTTTCGCACTGGAAAAACCGATCATAAAAAACAAAAGAAATAGCATACTACTATTAACAGGCTGAGATGCTGAATAACCACATAAATATAATGAACTAACCAACTAACTAACTTCAAATATGTTTTGAAAACAAATTTAATATGACCTATTGTTAGTATAAAATTTTAATGCTACTCAATACACAACACTGGTAGTGTAAAATACTGTAAGTAGATCAAAATTGAATCCATATATATGAAAAATACACTTGCATTACAAACTTTTACGATCATTGTACCGCCAAAATAATTAGACAAATTACCTTCACAGCTATTGTACGACCATTGAATGCCTCCAAGTCAGTTTCAACTTTATGAAACCTTACGTCTCTGATGTCCTCAATTAAAGACCTCACCTTCACAAGAGAAATAAGCTAAGCATCAGAAGAAAATCTTGCAGCATATTTCTGGAAAGTCAAACTTCTTTTAACTTACCATGTATGCATCAGAGATGTTGTCTCGTGCACTAAAAATAAGATAAAAAATATATTAGTTAATAATATAGTTTAATAATAGTATCTAACAGAATAAGCTTTATTTGTCTCTAAACTTACTGATCAAAAAGAAGTCTTGAGATTTCTACATAATGAAATGGCAAGTGCTCGGACATCTCTTGAGTGTCTCGCTCTGCCTCCAACACTTGAGTCAACTTCTCTAGTCACAAACAAATGTTTGGAGAAATATTAAGTCTTTACTTCCTGTTATTACTTTTACCAACAAATTTTAAACTAGAAAAGCAGAAAAGCAGAAAAAGATCAAAGCCAAACCATCACAGCACTAATGTCCACATCTACACCACTCAAAGGACAGGAAAATTTAAAAGAAGCAGCTGATTAATCGTCATATACTAAGACCAAATCAAAATTCAACCGAAGCTAGTGTTGTCGATCCAAAAGATAGTAGTTTGTTTAAATTCTACTACGCTATTTGACAACACTTTGTACTAAAGCACATATTGGATAACAATAGTGGTTTGTTAAAATTCCAAAGCACTATAGCCATTATTTGATAACACTGACACAAGCTTACAGTTGAATGGCCTTGAGTAAGAAAACAAAAAAGTTATTGGATCCAAACACGAGTTAAAAACACATTCTTTAAATTTCCCTCATCTATCTCTCTCTCCTTTATTCTCATATATCGCAATTGAACACTTCTAAATTGCCATTGCCATTGTTAGATTGGGCAAGGTTTTAAATCCCACTCCACAAATCAACCACATATATCCACAATTTTCCAAAACATTAAAGATCGCGGCCCAATAAGCTTACCAACAGACATCCATTGGGGAGGGACAATGGAGCACTTTCCTCTCTTCTTGAGAGCAATTGCCAACCAAAGTGGTACTTGAGTAACAATCTGTGGCGTAAATGGACCAAAATCTCCCTGCCATTGTGATAATACATAAAAAAATAATATAATTCAAATATGTATCTAAAACAGAACTAATGTTTCTATAAAAAATAAAAGGAACTAAATTTGTGTTTGAGATATGAGTTATTGCTTACAGAAATGAGACAGAGAGGATCCATTTTGAGATTAGGCACAATGTCCACAATCTCGTCCTCAGCGATGAACTCAAGCTAATTGACAAACAAAACAAAACAAAACAAAACAAAACACAAATATATTAATAATTTTCAAACAATGTCAATAACATAGTCCTATGTAGCAATTATTATCATTCATTCATTCATACCTCCTCTGCTGAAAAGAGTGAGAGTTCATGATTTGATTGCCCAGCCATCTTTCTCTTTCAACTTTGAACTCAACAAATGGATCCAATTCAAAGTTTTACTCTAAGCACATATTTAATGTAAAATTAAACAATAAAATCTGAATTTCAAGGTTCAACAACATTCAAAATAAAAAAGAACAACACATTCAATAACAAAAAAAAATAAAAAAAATAAATCAGGATTTCAGAAATTAATAACAAGCTAACAACTACACAGCGGTTTGCAGCGGTAAATTGTAAACATTAATGTACATTTTCGGCGTAAAATAGGAAAAGGAAACTAGGGCACAGTAAAAGTGTGAAAAGGAAAAATAATGCAGAGAAATTCTAAAGGTATTGCGAACACAACACAGAATGCATACCTTTTGGTGATTGAAGAACTGGACAGTGGAAGAAGAGGATGAACACGAGTGACTCCGAGACAATATATTCAGTGCTTTGCTTTTTGCATAAAAAAAATCTAAAAACTTATTATAGCTGAAATTATTTTGTTTTTTAAAAGACAAAATATATTGATAAAATTTAACAATATACTAATATAATAATAAAGTTGTGAGTCATTAGTTGGTTCATTCGTGATTGACGCTAAATTTTGTAAGGAAACCACGGTTCGATTTCCACAACTGTGATCGAAAAGGAGTTCAATTGATCCTCAAATCAAAATAAAAATAATAAAATTGTGAGAAAACTAAATTAAAATTTTATTGATGTGTCATCATGTTTTATAGGTCACAAATGAAACTAAAAAACATGACATTCATGAAGGGAAAAAATAGAGAGAAAAGCTCGAAAGTGTGATGAAAGAAGAATATTTCAAATGAAAAAAAAATAAGATTAAAATTTACATCAAAACCAATACTCATAATTACCAACTAATTATATCTTTAACGCAACTCTCCAAGCTTCACCATCAATTATGAGAAAAATTTCAATAAAATTCAAAGAAAGAAATAAAGAGAGAAACTCGAGAGGGAAAATATTATCACATGAGTGAATTTGAAATTTAAAATGAACAATCGATAACGAGAAGGTTAAGGGTTTAGATTCATAGGAGCTTTGATAGCATGTAAGGGTTTAGATCCTATAATTCATTCTACCTACTTAATGAGTTATATGAAGGTAAATAAAAGCATATTGGAAGATTCTAGAAAGAAATAAGTGAAGAAGGAAGAAGAATCATGTTCTTTGGCTTCATTTTAATTTTGATTCACAACTTGATTTACTACTCGGTGACTTGTTTTTAAGCTGGTTTGATTCTCTTTGCCACAGCGAAGAATATTTAATTTATGAAGCAACACAACTGCCTCGAAAATGCTAAACTGGCAGTTCTAGTTTTGGTTCGGCTCACTGAACCAATATAAAATAAAATATTAATGATTCTGAGTTGTTTTTCAAAGTGTTGTCATAGTTCAGTTCGGTTCAATTTTCTCCTTAACCGAAACAATGAACAATCCTTATTTCAAGATGTTATTGACGACACACTCTTTACTAGCAAGCATTGGACTCGGCTTCAGCAGCAGTGGCGTCATTGAATCCATCCACACTCCAAGTGTGCGCGGAAACGATCCCAAGTGATTGAACCAATATGATAAAACTAGTGAAATATAATAAGTTTGCATATATTGCTCAATGATCGATCTGGTTTGTTAAAGTTTGAGTTTCACAACTATGCAATTTTTTTTCTTTCCAAATAACCTTTTTGCTGAATATACTCGAAGTTTCCTATGATAGCATCATCGTGTTGCTAGAATTTATCTCTACATTTAATAAGCTGAAGACAATATACCATGCAAATTAACCAAAGAACTGCATCCATATTATTCTAATTTGTTTGCCTCAAATCACATCCAAGCAGGCATTTGCTAAATCTTCGATATTTCATTACAATGCAACGAGCTGTTTTTCATATTTCTAATCAAGGCATCTGTTAACCAAAAGATGTGTACTGAACGACGTATTGCAGGATCAATCATCAGTGCCAAAGTAGCGATCACCAAATTCACCCAATCCAGGGATAACACGAAACTCTTCATTTAATGCAACATCAATCTCAGATGTGACAATTTTCAATGCTGGGAACCTTTTACAAACACAATGAATTCCTTCAGGAGCCTGAAATAGATTCACACAATCAATGCATGTAAACAAAGTGAAATTATAATCAAATAATTTGCAAAGAAAAGCATCAATATCAACTCACCGAAATGAGATTCAGGAATATAATGTGGGATTCTGGTACTCCTTTCTGAATGAGTAATTCAATTGCTTGGTTGGCTGAGTTACCTGCAGTAGCATTATCGATATTAATTATTTATTCCTCAACAGTCCAGAAAACATGGATTAAGTAACCATAAATTGAGAATGATTCAAACAAATCATCACTCGACTACTAGACTTTTCGAGTATGCAATCACAATAAAATTTAAAATTACAACTTAGTGATCACTGTTTTCAGCTTTTACCTGCTCCTTATGTGGTATCTAGCTAATACAATTGCCGAATAAATTGAATTATATTTTCATCATCCCCTCTCACTCACCAACTAACTAGAAAACAGTATTCCACGTTCACATATATCATTCAAACAAGTAACATTATTAACATGCTACCCTTTTGTAGCAAACAATTAAAGAGTAAATTGATACTTTTCTCCCTGGCAGCTGGCTACTAATTACTTTGTAATATAATTAACAGGGTTTTTTTCCCATAGATTCAAAGAATGTAAAATAGAAGTGTATGCATTACTCACGGACATACAATATTTCAGCAAATACAACCTATGACAATATGACACAGTAAAATAAAGTGGAATAATAATGGAAGGACATTTCAACATTTCGAAATTTCACCTGTAGCAAGGACAGGGTCCAGAAGCAAGACATGCCGTTCTGAGATATCCTTAGGAAGCTTTTCATATATAAGCTATTCAGAGAAGCAAAAAATTTACCATTAAATACAAACTACAATGCGAAACATAGAGATGAGGGCTATTGTAGAACTTCATGGATTCCAAATAATTTACATTACCTGTTTTCCATTGTCTCCATCCCGGTGAATCAGAATTTTTCCAATTTTAATGCCTTTACAACATGCACGAAGTGCATTTTCCATGCTCTCACCACTATAATATAAAAACAACGAAAAAATTTCACCCTAAGATAGAATGCAGAAGTGAAGACGTTTTAGTACAAAGACTTAAATATTAAAGATGGTGAACACATCCGCAGCAAGAATCTGAGATTGCAACAAAGGAGCTAGTCTTAGTTGCATCATTGCATTGTTGGTAGAAACCTATCATTTGGACTTGACCTGCAAAAATCAATACCTGGTTCAAAGCTTAGCTCACCTTCGAATAATTGAAACACCACATAATTTCTTGCAGAAATCAACACCAGTATAGACAGATCCTGAAATATAAACCTCATATCAGTTAATTAGATGTGTCAACATGAATCATTTTATGTGTCCTACTGTAGTTTCTTAACCATACAAGTTCCAGTTCACAAAGTAATATTGTTCCCCATAGAATAGAGGATTATATGAACATCAAAGTAATAAACGGCAAGAACTGAGTGCAAGGAGAGATGATTGCCTGTTGGAGTGACAACTTGCTTTTCAGTGAAAGGCAGATGACCGAGACCATGCTCAACAACCTGATGGCCATGATCAGTAAAGGTAGTTATATCAAGTACTAAAACCTCATTAAGTAAAAATGTTCAACAAAGCTATAAAGCTTACAGTACCAGCCGTATAAGTCGATCAGAATAAAATACAAAATCATGCTTTGATATATCTTTGTCACGAATCAATGTATGCATCCCCCTTATCTGAAACATAACCATAACCAATAAAGGAACAGCTACAGATGAAACAAATCATTACATCAGTTTGTAGCCTATGAACTTAGAGCTGCAAGAATTACCAATGCCCACAGTTCTGTTCTTTCTAGAAGAGACATTCCACTCTGGATAATGTACCCTATAGATTATTCTCATTTAATTACTCTAATAATGACAAGTCATGGGTTTGAACCAATGGTAAGTTTCTAGTGCTTTCAAGAACTTGATTGTATGTCCAAATTAAATATGAAGAGTCAATTTGGAAAAAGTTTTCCGAAAGAACTCGTAGAAAAGAAAATTTAAAATGTTCTCACAATGACTGATTCTTTTAACGAATCAACCAATCTGCATGTCTGTTTGCCAATAAAATAAAAAATTACAAAGTATGTCAAGGATACCTGGAATGTAGATTGAATGACATATACGTTTGGATATATTTTGCATAGATCATGTTGACCAAGCTTTGTGCGGATGTGTTGTGTAATCAAATCAATGGCAACATGATTATCACCTCCACGAGGAATGATCACATCAGCATATTTCTTTGATGGTAGAACAAAGTCATCAAAAGCAGGCTTAACAAACTTTGCATACTACAAAAGCCAACATTACAGGCAGTTAGGAATAACCATGCAATGCGATTCATCACATCTCATAAGGTGTATAAAATTGTTTCTACATTTTTTACATATATCAAGATTTCTCAAAAATATAAATTTTGTATGAAAGAATTATAAATATTAGCCTAACTGTTATAAAACCATGGTTCCTAATTAAATTGCAGGAGTTACCATTTCGAGAACAGAGTTTATGTCTCTGCCTCTTTCCACTGTGTCACGTCTAATTCTACGAGCAAGCCTCACATCAGCATCTGTATGCAATTAATAACCAAATATATTATTAAACCGAGAAGGAAGAGTGGGGTAGCTTCCAATAATGCAAAAAATGAAATAAAATAATAGCAACCTCTTGTGAAGTGGTCTTCCAATAAGGACCAGTAACTAATCGAAGAATTAACCAAAAAATGACAGGAATGAAAAGGAGGTGAATATAGGGAACACATGGAGAAATGAGTTTACTAAAACCCTTAAAACCCTTATATCATGTCACTGATCATATATAAGTTAAGTTGCAGTTCACAAAACAAAGTTACCCATGAGAAGGTACTAAGGTAGTATAGATCTAAATCATATATCAGTGGAATGGCTATTGGTTAGAAAATTTAATACCATATACAGTTAAAAATATATTACAAGTTACCCTAATCATTTAATTCTTCTGATATTCTGAAAAACTATGACAATAATTAGCGTCCATGTGGTTCATCTATGGCTTCAGCTCTACAGCAATTTTGTTGTGCATTTTCTGTCTCTAGGTGTTTCTTTTTTCACATTCTTAATAAACGATTCACATATGCTTCCATGTATCTAATTTTACAAAGTACTTACACAAATGCAACACAATATGTCACAAGAGACAGAAAATGGTTCAAATAATTATTAATGAAAGCATAGTACTTTGCTGTATTTGTAGACTATTAAGATTAGAATAACTTGTACATTTCAATGAAACATCATTGGAGAAGGTGGTGTGAAAATAAAAATGTATCAAACCTGTGTCAACAAAGATCTTCATGTTCATCAGATTACGGACACCTTGATCGTGGAATACAAGAATTCCCTCCAATATAATAACATCAGAGGCATTGACCTGGGCATAGACCACATATGTCAATTACTATTCAGAAAAAAACCAGAAAATCCTTCCAATAGGAAGAGGAGAAATGTAATGGCACATATGAAGCCCATCTTGTCCATGGAAAATCAAAGTGACCACAAATGAGACTTAATCACATTTCACCGTGAATCTTTACAATATCAAGTATAATGACGCAAATGTTACCATGTCATCGATTTAAAACATTGGTCCCATCTTTTACCATCTAAAGTTGTTTCTTCTTTTACGCATGCTTTCACTTAAATTAGTTAATATTACATGATGACCTAAAAGAGTTTCAAAAAAATAAATGACCTAAAAAGTGGCAATGCTAGTAAAGACAGAGAACATAATCCACACTGTATACCTGACGAAAACTATCAGAAGAGCGCTGGTGCTTCTTAAAGTCGTATATGGGAATTTTGACTCTTTGGCCACTGATGAGCTTCTTCATACACTCTAACAGTTGCTCCGTGTCAAAAGCATCTACAACAAACAAACAAACAAATAAGAAACCTATTCAAAGGACTGTTAACGTGTATTAGTTTTCGCCGACATCCAATAAAATCACTAATTTGCTACTTCATAAAATCAATTTCAAAATACATTATAAGAATAGGATGACGTGGCAAAATAATGGACTAAAATTGGTTTACACCAACAATGCATCTAATTAAAACTCTAGAGTAAACCACCATTTTTGTCCCTAAATGTGTGAGGTGGTGTGACTATAGTCCGTGAATATATCAAAATTACAAAAACATGCAAGAGTGTGTCTTTTTGTTAGTAATTTCACCGATGACCAAACTGACTAACAAAAGATACATACCAGGGCCTAACTATCTAATAATTAATTAATAAAAGACAAGTTCAGGTATGTTTTAGTAGTAATTTTGATACATTGTCTCACATTATAGGACTAAAATGTGCATTTACTCTAAACTCTAAGCTAAAATGATTGATTAATTGATGAATTAAATTAATTACCAGGGTGATCAAAATTGTACTCGTGAACATGTTCCAACTCTTCCGGTTTCAACCCGCGATAAAACGAATCCTATATAAAGTTTTAAAAAATTAATAATAATAATAATTATTAAAAAAAAAAAAAACTGTATGATTGAATGAAGAAAATAAAATGAGATTATAGTGTAATGTAATGTAGTTTAGTTTAGGTAATTAAGTAGTACCTGATTAACAAGAACTACACGATGATCGTGAAGCTGTTGAATGATCATATCACAAACGGTGGTTTTTCCAGAAGCAGTTCCACCGGAAACACCTGCAGCATCATCACCGCAACAAATTGTTCATTTTCCATTGAAATTTAAATTCAGAGAGAGAGAGAGAGAGAGAGAGCGATACCAATAACGAAGGGTTGATTGAGAAGAGAATCGGAGGTTAGGGTTGAATTGGGAGCGAGAGAAGAGGTTGGGGAAGATGATGAAAGTCGGGCGTCGAGACGAAGGCCGGAGAAGTGGGGTCCAGATGCTGCTTCCATGGCGTAATCAATCGAAGTTGTTTCTCCCGGCATCGCTTTTTTGTGTTTCAGTACTCTCTGCTAGAGTGAGTCAAATGTGAATGTGATGATGATGATACTTGTTTGTTGTTTTCTGTGAAAGAGAAAAAATACTATGGAAATGAATGAAAAAGAAATGATCTCATATGATTGGATGATTTCCAAGAGAATATGAAATACTACTGTTCTTTGTAAAAAATAAAATAAAATAAAATCAAAATACTTCTATTTTATAAAATAATAAATAATAAAAAATATAAGGAGATTAATTTCATATCTATAAGTAAAGTTTAATTGTAGGTATAGTTACAATGACACTAATATATTGTGATCTGAGTTCGAATATAAAATTTCAATTTTTTTTTTTATACATAAATATGTAAGTTCAATCTACACTGTTTAACTTAACAATATTGGTATTTGTAATAACTAAGTAATTTTTCATCGTATATATGACTAAAATGAAATAAATATTAAATATTTTATTAAGATAATTATTGTAAGATGAAAAAGAAATTAAAGTCAATCCATTTAGTTTAGTCTACTATAAATAATAAACAAATGAAATAATAAAAATGATTAAAAAATGAACGTAGTACATTTCATCGTATTTTATGTTGAGTTTAATTGATATGCACTGACGGTGTAAAATAATTTTACACGATCATCCAATAAGAAACCACCAATCTTCCATATCACATGAAGAAAGTGGGGTAAAGTGGGGTGACGTGGCGGAATACATGGTTGTCATTGGTTGACAGTGTAAAATTATTTTACACTGTCGATGCATACAAATTAAATCCTTTTATGTTATATTATTTGATTTGATTCTATTTTTTTAAGTACTTTTTGGGTTCAATTATAAAAAATAATGTACTTCTGTGGATCCCAGCCACATGCCTTTTACGAGGGGAATATACCTTGGAGTTGAAATTTTTTATTTATTTTTTGGTAAACATGAGGGCATAAGCCCAGCCTTGGAGTTGAAATATTATGCTATTCTTTATTGTTTTCGTTTTGATTTTTTATTTATTTTTATAACAAAATGTAAATGCTGACCCAAAAAAATAAAAAGTTAAGTGAGTTGGGTTATGAAGCTAACCGAAATCATGTTTCAAAGTTTAAAGATGCGCTTACAAATCATCTTTATGGTTAGTGCCAGTGGCCTTATTATCATGAAACAAGATCATACGCTTAATTGTCTCATCATACCGTCGTTGGGCCGAGTTTAAAGTTTTGGCGATTATGATAGACCTCGCGGTAGGCTCGAGAAAGATTTGGCTCCCTCATGTTTGGTTGTGTTTATACTCGTCTAACAAGTTATCGGTTGGGTTCGACTATCTCTTAATCGGCTTTCTTGTCGATTTTGATTGACATGTAATTTATATTTAGGTGTAAACAAATGTCACATATGTTGTATTGTGACTAACCTTGGGATGTAATTAAGATGATGCGACGTAATTGGTTTTTACTGCACATGAAGGATCATCATTGTGTTGTAAAGCATAAAATTAGTTGTTAGAAACCCTTCACTCGACTTGCGAATGACCAAGACCTCCTTAAATCTTGACGATTTAGTTACCTAATGGTCATCTTAACCTTCTACCGGGTTCAACAATCGTTATGCCTGATTATCATACTCAAACCCTTCTTAAATGGTGTACCTTAGATAATACATCTTGTTAGTTATTTTCTCTTTTGAATTGTCGTCATCCTCTATATATCTAATGCTAGGAATCAGTCACTTTCAGTCATCCAATGAGGTATGTCAATCGAACCTATCTCGCTAATTTGTTTATTTATAGGTAAACAAACTATCGAAGAATAGAGCGATAATGGGGAACCAATCTTTGCGTCGCCAGAGTAGAAAAAAAAACATTCGATGAATCGCTTTTGAAGCCATATTTTTTTTAATCTTCTCATACTTCTTCGAAAAAGAGCTTATTTAGTAAATGATGTTCATATCTAAACGAAATGTCTTCTTCCTACTCGTTTGCCATTTTCTTGACTTCTCCAAGGAATCACATTATGTTGATTGAACGTGAAGACAACTTTTTTATTTTCTTTGTCTCATTCACCACCTTTGTTGGTGTGCATTCCTAAAGAGGAACTGCAATGATTGGACGTGAAGACAACTTTTTTCTTTGTGAAATTTGAACCCAAATTCAAATTTTAAATATTATCTTATAGATAACAGAAAATCCTATAATTTAAGTAACTTGAATTTAAATTAGTTCATCTCAACCATTAGTCAAAATTAAGAGTTTTGAGTCAATTCTCTCAAAAATAAAGATAAAAAACCGTAAAAGTGTTAATTCTTGTTCATTTTCATTTATTGTTGTGGATTACCCAACTCAAGGAGTATCACTGTGTTACTACTTCTTATCAATCAAACTCATTGTTTGAAGGGTAAGAATCATAATTCTCATTCATACTTTCGTTGTAGTTATTGATTCCTGTTGAAACCTTAAGAACATTGAAGACATATTATGTCAACTGAAGTTCGTGTGCAAAGTAAATCGTCGAATATATAAAAGAACTTTAATGTAATTTTGCCTTCAAATTTTCTCCAAGAAAATCAAATTTCAAAATAAAAAAAAGACCAATTATTGTGAAAACCATTAATCTCATCGAGGATAACTTGAGATGTCTACTAAAGTCAAATGCATACTTATCCTTCTACTGCCGACTAGAGGATTAGTGTCATAGCAGAGATAAAGGGCCTAATGTAACAGCCCGGGCCCTTTTCTACGTATATAGTAGGCCACCCCGGCGCTGTACATCACGATCTTCTCCACCCCCCTCTCTAGTAGAGTTTTTGCCTTCCGTGGGAATCGAACCATGTACCATGGGGATAAGTACATGTTCAATCCATTCTCACTACCAATTGGGCTACCGAAGTCAAATATCTTAATTACAGTAGATTAAAAAGAAAAACACAAACTGTTGTGAAGCAAAATCTCATCCACTTTTATTCAACTATCATTTCAAATTTTCAATCATACACAAGTTAATTAACAAATCAAATACTTTTGTCAAAATGAATAATCAAATAATAGTCCTTCAATTCCACAAAAAGATAAAACATGCACAATCACTAAAACTTCAAAACAGGGTAAACATAGAGGCAATATTCAACAATGCAACAATGAGGAAAAGTGAGATGAAGCATTTTGAAGCTAAAGATATAGAAGTTGAGGAAGAAGATCCATTATCAGCTACTGTTGTAATCTTCACCTTCATGCCTTGACCACAATGACCTAATGTACCACAAGCAAAGTAACGTGTACCAGCCTTGTTCAGTTTTACAACATCATTGCCAGTACTCATTGAGTTTACTGAATTTCCAAGATCACAATTCTTGTAGTCACTTTGGCTTCCTAGTTCAACCACACTATGTAACCCAGAAGAATATTTGAAAACTGTTGAAAATATATAAGAAAAAAAATATTTTGTTAATTAAAACAATTTTGAATGGAAAATGATTCCAATATTAAGGATTCTTATAATATTAATAACAATAATAATCATTTTCGTTGTAAAATTATTAGAGTGAACTCTCAATCATAACTAATAGTTGCTTGTCTTTTGTCATGTAGGAACAACTTAGATGTAGAAAAGTTCAGAATTCACTGTTGTTGCAGTTTCTCACGGTTATCAATTTCAACCATTAAATTTAAATCGGACGATCCAAATTAAATACACAGTTAAATGATTTTATCCGTTGATTTTGATTGGATGGTCTACAGCTGTAAGTGTAACTACGTTGGGAAATCCATTTCCAAACATTGATATGTTGGAACGCCAGTTTGAATCATAACTATTCACTTTTTAGTACTTAATATGAATGAGTTTCACTGTTAAACTCTTTAAAAATAAAAAGACTTATATCTTTTGGCAAAACATAACTTAGTTCAAGGGACTTTCCCGGATGTTGATTTCCTGCTGTAAAAGATACAGACAGTTTCACGCAGTCTGCGATCTAAGCCGTTAACATCAGATCAGACGGTTATGATTGAAATTGTGTCTTTTGATTTAAAACAATCTCAACCGTCAAATCAGATCGAACGACTCACAGCTGTAACTGCGTCAGCGGGAAATCCATTTCCGACTTTCCCTATGATACTATGAGTAAAAATAAAATTAAGAAAAGAAATAATTAGAATGAAATGCAAATTTAGCACTCCTAAAAAGTTTAGACAGTTTAGTCTCTAAAATTAACAAAATATAAAATAACTCATAAGTTAAAATGACTCAATAATAGTATTAGTATTAGATCATTTGAAACAACTTTATGAAAGAGATTGATTAATATAAAATGAACAATGTGATCATTTTAAAATTTTATTGGTTTATATTATTTGAGTCCTAAAAATTTTAATGACTAAATTAATGATTCGCTTAAACTAATTATTAGGGATAATCAGAAACCTACCAAGTTGATCACCAACTTTGAATGTTTGGCCTGAAACCCAAGAATCAAAATCTGTGGATGCATCCCAACCTTGGCTTCCACCAACTACATGTTGTCCTGCAAATGCTTCCTTCATGATCAAAGAAAAAATCAGTGCAACCAAAAATGTGTAATTCTGCCCCATCTTCATTCTCTTTTTTGGTATCTACCTAAATGCTCTCTACTCTTATTGTTATGTTTGAGCAATGTTTTCACTACTAGTATTTAACTATTTATATACACACATTCATTTAACAACCCATGCTTTGTTTTAAAAAAAAAAAAAAAAAAACTATGCCCAAGTGTTGTTATGCATAGAATAATGACATATCTAACAATGAATTGATTTAAATGATAAGAGTTTTGAGCCTCTTAAACAGTTGATCAAAGATTTAATTTTTGACTCATGTATATGAAAATATTCGTCTAAAAGGGAAGAACCGACCTTATATTTTTCATAGATTTTCTAACAGAAATTAATCATGCTAATCTAATGGTCTCAACATTAATTAATCATATCTTGAATTAAGGACAAAACAAGTGCACTTTTGTGTAGTGTATTGTTATTTATTTGTTTGGATTAGCCGCCAAGTAAATACTTTTTGGTGGTAAAGGTTGTACAAGCTTTGCTTTCAAACAAAGCATGAACAAACTTAACTATAGTCTAGAAGTTCAAATTTATTAATTCACATTATAATGATAATGTAGCCATAAAGAGAAAAAAGATATATAAGATGTTCTGGTATATTAATTTTTTATTTATTTGGTTACAAAAATTTTAGAGTGAGGAATAATATCTCAGTCTAAGAGCACTTACAAAAATAATTACATTTACATTTGATATTAAGTTTGATTACGAGTCCTATAAGTGATAAAAAGTAGTTGTTGATCAACATATGATGAGGTAATGTTTTGAATTAAATAATGTAATTTTTTTAGGGGAATTTAAATTTTTCTGTCATTTTTATTGTTTGGATGATTTTTTAGGAGAATTTTAAAAGACACTTAAAATTAGGAATTTGAAATTACATTACTCTATACAACATGAATGTTAGATATGGTTCTAAATATTTTTGTCCGACAATAGTGGCAACAACTCCTTGTATCTAAATGCCAATGTGTTCTGTTGAGTGCCAACAACTTTAAGTGTATGTTTGGATAAAGAAATAGAAATTTTATCGTAAAGATTTTTGGGCCACTTTTATAAATTTGTATATTTTTGGGCGAAATTTAAAATTTGAAAAATAGGAATTAGTTTGCAATTTTCAAAAAATTAAAGAACCAATTTGGAGAAAAATTAGGGGAAATTTGCAATTTTTGAAAAAATAAGGGTCAATTTGCAATTTTTAAAACATATGGGAGGAAGGAATTCAAATTCGTAGCATTTAAGTGTCATTTGAAATTATTTAAATTTAATTTGGACAAAATACTTCATAAATTTTCATCATTTTAAAAATTTTCCAAATTATCATTCAAAAAAGAGAATTTAGGTAAAATTATTTATAATACCTCAAAAAATCACTTTACTTCAAAATATTCCACCATCCAAACACACTCTAAAGATAATACAATGCATGGTACAAGTTTTTTGGGGATATATTGAAAAAGTTAAAGTTGAATATAGCAGTAATATTGTGTTTGTTCATTGTATACGTGAATGAACAAAAGAGTGTCGTTATTATTTTTCTTTATTATAACTCAAAGTAACAATGAAAATAGAAAAAATATAAAATTAAATATTAGTTTACTTTATAGTATTATTGTTAGCCCAGTAATGAGTTGGAGTGAGATGATGAAATCTCATTTATTGTATATCATTACGTTTTAATATTCTCTTGGGAATTGATCTTAGTCATAAATCAAGAGAAGATCAAGGTATTTGACATCAAAAGCTTTTAATGCATAAAGCTGTTTCGTCGAATCCTGGTTGAACTTGTCGAATTCGACAGAACCTTATTTATTTAAATAAGAGTATTTGGTTCGACAACTATATGCCTGTCGAATTCATATTTATATGTATATATATATGTGTGTTTACTTGTATAACGTATTGTGCAGTACGGGGAAAGCATACTCTGGACTTAGTGAAATATTCAAAAAGTGGATAACGTTCAAAAGCCTCACCAGGTGTCAAGGAATTCAAAAGTCGAAGACACGTGGAGATTAGTTAGACGTTTGTAGGTTTTTGACAGTTATTCTGTTTGTCTATAAATATGAGTTTCTCATAGGAGAAACGGGTTCACATTTTCACATGCAAATTCCTATAATATTCAGAGTACCCATGTCAACGAGCGAAATGAATGCGAACAGGAACATGTACGAATCTGTGTACCTTTCTTTGTAAACACTTTTACAAATTATCAATGCAATTTACATTCTGCAAGTATTGATTACTTGTTTGTCATTTAAAGCTTTCTGCAATTTAAAGCTTTTCTGCAATTTTAAACTTTCTGCAATTTATTTCATTGCATGCTTTTACTTTTCAAAGTCTTTCTTTAAACTTTATCTGCAATTCATTTACAAGTTTTCTGCAAATTTAACTTTGAAACAATTTACTTTAAACCAATCATTTGACTGTGTCGAATGCTTTTACCGTTTTATCAATTTATCCGATTTAACCCAGAAAATATAAACATGTTTTCGTCAATCTTATGCACAATCTATATGTCCCAGGATTTACTAGTTGATCCTTCTTGTAATAATTAAACTAGCGGTTGTTTACCAAAAATCGGGGTAAACAAATTAGCACGCCCAGTGGGACACTTGGATTGTGTATTTTGTTTTGTGTGTTTTTGAAAAAATTTCTTGCAAAATTCGTTGTTTGGTGTTGTACTTTTGATTGTGTGTATATTTTTATATGCATTTGAGGAGTGGTAAATCTCTCCCAGAATTTTCAACAATACCAACTCGTCCTCGTTCTAGAATGGTGAGACCACCAAACAATTCCTCTAATAATAATAATAATAATAATAATGGAACGGAAACGGATCCTGTTCCAAATCCACAGAATGTGACAGGGCAACCCAATCAACCAGTATCTGGCAATCCTAGCGCCAATCCTACTGGTGGGCCAACCAGCCCTGCCCTAAATTCTATAAATTCTGAAAGTATCCCAGTTAATAATGTTAATGGCGGGAGTACGAACCCTGTAATAAGTTCCGGAACCATTGGTGTGAGCGCCAGTGGATCAACAATGCCTGCCACCACTTCAAGTATGGCAGGAGGGTTTCCTCCTCCAAATCCAAATGGTGCAATAATGACACAAATGAATGTATCATCCATGCCAACGAATGTGTTACACACACATGGATACACAGACGGTAGTCAAGTTGGTGGAACACCGTCAAGACCTCCATGGTTGCCTAGAAACCCACAATATGGAATGCCAACGACAACGATGGCAAGCCTGTATAATTGGCCTTCGATAGAAAGTTCTCCCTCATCTTCTGCGATGGGAAATAGGGGAAATCCTCTCAATTTGACAAATAATTCTATGAATGCACTTAGGCAACAAATGGATGAGAGTAACCATGATATGGCGAACGCGTTGACCCAACAGATTGGCACAGTCTTTAATCCTGTGTTACAGACAGCCAATGATAATTACTTATTATTAGCGAATCAAATGGGGAGGATGGCAGACTTTTTTGGTGCCCCTGATGCTCCAAACAACCAAAGGATGCCTCGTGCAAACCCAGAGATTCAACCAGAAGTTCAAGCCCAACCACTGCGCATTGAAAGAGAACAGCCAGAACAAGGAGTGGTATTGGTTAATAGGAACCAAAACGCTGATGATGTTCTTAGGCATGTTCGACAAGATAACATAGTAGGGCAGAATAACTTGGCCAACTTAGTAGAGAATATCTTGGTCCAAAATGGTTTGAATATAGGACTATAAAGGCCAAATTTTGTGTCAGCATTGTCTGAATATGTATTACAGGCAGAACTACCAAGGGGATGTAAAATTCCCAAATTTACAAAATTTGCTGGTGATACTAATGAATCTACTGTCGAACACATTGCCAGATATATGGCAGAGGCAGGGAATTTAGCAAATAATGAGGATCTAAGGATGAAATTTTTTCCTAATTCCCTTACAAAAAATGCTTTTACGTGGTTTACCACACTTCCCCCTCATTCAATTCATAATTGGACTCAATTAGAAAGGCTATTTCATGAACAATTTTACATGGGACAATCTAGGATTAGCCTCAAAGAATTAGCCAGTATGAAACGCAAAACTGCAGAAGCCATTGATGACTATCTGAACAGGTTTCACCTCCTTAAGGCAAGGTGCTTTACTCAAGTGCCTGAACATGAATTGGTTGAGATGGCTGCTGGTGGCCTTGATTATTCCATTAAAAAGAAGTTAGATACTCAACATTTAAGAGATATGGCCCAATTAGCAGATCGTGTTCGACAGGTCGAACGCCTCAGGGCTGAAAAAGTCAGAAATTCTAAATTCCATAAAAAAGAAAAAGTGGCGTATATAGAAACTTATGAAAGTGAAAATGAGTTCGATGATGGTCAGGATTACATGGAAAACAATGAGGTTAATATTGCTGAATTGAAACCAGGTCCTCCTTATACTTGCAAAATGTTAAAACCATCAAATGGGAATAATCCTGTCGAACCAAAAAATGATAGATTTGTTTCTAAGACATATACGTTCGACATTACTAAATGTGATGAAATCTTTGACTTGCTGGTCGCTGATGGCCAAATAATTGTACCAAAGGGTTTAAAAGTTCCACCTTTGGAACAACGTAAGAAAAGAGGTTTTTGTAAATACCATAATTTCTTGGGTCATAAAACCTCACAATGTGTTCTTTTCAGGGATCTGGTCCAGAAAGCCTTGCAGGAGGGAAGACTCAAATTTGGCGAAAAGCCAAGATCCAAACAGCAGGTAGATGAGGATCCATTGCAGATTGCTGATGCTGCATACACAGAACCAGTCGAGTGCCTGATGTTGGAGGCATTGAACCTCACTGAAGGGGGGCAATTAGTTTCCATTCCTGAGGAAGAATACGAAAACAAAGTGGAAGAAGTATATCCACAGGCTGGGGAGACTTTACTAGATTTCCTTCAACGCTGTAAGGAGAACAATGGCGAGGCTACATTATGTCCTCATTGTAGTGCCATGTTCGACAAAAGGCTGCTGCAGGCCTCAACAAATTTTTGCCTCATAGTCAAGGCAGAAACAATTGGCCAAATCAAAAGCCAACTCACTCTAGTGTTCTGAACAGCCAACAGGCACCTGTGCATCAGAGGCTGGGACCACAAAAGTCATTTGTCCCTTCAAACAGGACATCTGTCAATCAATGGGTTCATGGAAGAAACATGGGCTATGGTCAAAGGAACGTTGAGAAAGGAAACTCCAGTAACTTCAATCCCAAAAAGGATCCTGAGTCAAAGAAGTATGATTACAGGAATAATTACAAAGGGAAAAATCCCATGACAAGATCTCAATGGCGTAGATATCAGCGCCAGAAGAAGGTGGCTGCTCAAAAATCCCAAATTACTGCTGATAGTAAAGGGAAGAAGCCTATGGAATTGGCTAAAAGGCCAATGAGAGAAAGGTTAGGTGAACCCAAAGTTGAGTCTTCAGTTGCTGATAATGTCGAAGACGAACACATGGAAGCAGATGATTTTCTGGATTCTGAACCTGATCTCGACATAATAGTGAATGTTGTGTCAATTCTGCCAAGAGAGTTCGACGTCTGTTCTGAAATAACAGATGACGAAGAAGAATCTGGGATGCAAATGGCTCTTCACAGGCCAGTCTGTTACTATGTAATGAGCAATGGTGCTTTGGAAGACCAAATGGCTACATTTGAGAGGCCAGATGAAGGCATGAAAAGTCACTTGAAGCCTCTCTTTATACAGGCTAAAGTGAATAATGTAGGGATCAACAAAGTACTAATTGATGGTGGTGCTGCTGTTAACCTCATGCCAGAATTTCTGTTGAGAAAGATTGGCAAATCTTTGGTGGATCTTCATCCTCACAGCATAGTGCTTTCAAACTATGAGGGTGAAACTGGTTTTTCTTTAGGAGCAATCCAGTTGGATGTGGTTGTTGGAAGTACTATAAGGCCAACATTGTTCTTGGTTGTGGCCTCTAAGGCAAATTACAATCTGCTCCTAGGACGAGAGTGGATTCATGGAGTGGGAGCAGTCCCATCTACCCTGCACCAGCGCCTGATTATCTGGCGAGATGATGGTATAGTGGAAAATGTTGAAGCAGATCAAAGTTACTTCAAGACTGAAGTCCATCATCTGACAAAGCACTCATTCGACAAGAAACTGGCAACAATCTCACCATGCACTGAGAGAGACTTTGCACATCGTTCAGCAGGAAATGTTCACCATGCAATCAAACTGGACCCCACACATGGTTTCTTGTGGGAGAGAGAAGATGGAAACAGTGAGGATGGCGAGTATGAAGGCCACATCTACCCAACTGGGTGGGACATCAAAGATAACTACTATGTCTGAGTCCCAAACTTGGGCAAAGATTACGGCCTACATGGCTGAAAATAGAATCAATATGGCTTTGGAAGCCAATTCGTTGTCAGAAAATATGGCCGTTGCAGCCAATGACATAAAATTTGGCAAACACAAGCCAGAAGTGCAAAAACTGGATTGCATTTATGATGACGAACCCTTAGGATTTGAAAAAGATCCAATCAGTCAAAGTCACAAGATGCAAGCACAGGATCCTTTGCAAGAAATTGACCTTGGAGATGGTCTGACGAAAAGACCAACATACATTAGTGCAAACATTCCTCCAGATCTGAAGGCAAAAGTGGTGCAGCTTCTGTTGGAATTCAAAGATTGTTTTGCTTGGGATTACAACGAAATGCCAGGTTTTAGCAGAAAATTGGTGGAGCATGAACTTCCAGTTCGACCAGATAAAAAGCCAGTGAAACAATTGCCTAGAAGATTCGCACCAGAAATAATGTCGAAGATCAAAGAAGAAATTGAAAGGCTGCTGAGGAGCAAATTTATCAGAACTGCAAGGTATGTCGAATGGTTAGCAAATATAGTGCCTGTGATTAAGAAAAATGGTTCTCTTAGAGTATGCATAGACTTTAGAGACTTAAATAATGCTACACCAAAAGATGAATATCCTATGCCTGTGGCAGAAATGTTAATTGATTCAGCAGCTGGGTTTGAATATTTAAGTATGTTAGATGGTTATTCTGGTTATAACCAAATTTTCATTGCGGAGAATGATGTGCCCAAAACTGCCTTTAGATGCCCAGGAGCATTAGGCACATATGAATGGGTAGTGATGCCCTTTGGTTTAAAAAATGCTGGGGCCACTTATCAAAGAGCAATGAATTTAATTTTTCATGAATACATAGACACTTTTATGCAAGTGTATATTGACGACATAGTTGTCAAATCCTCATCAAATGATGATCATTTAGATCATTTGAGAAAATCTTTTGAAAAGATGAGGAAATATGGATTAAAAATGAATCCATTAAAATGTGTTTTTTGTGTTAATGCAGGAGATTTCCTTGGGTTTGTTGTGCACAAAAAGGGCATTGAAATAAATCAAAACAAAACAAAGGCTATTATGGAGACGAAATCTCCAGCTACAAAAAAGCAACTTCAGTCCTTACTTGGGAAGATCAATTTTTTGAGAAGGTTTATCTCAAATTTAAGTGGCAAAAATCAACCGTTCTCGCCATTACTTCGTCTCAAGAAAGAAAGTACTTTCACTTGGGGGCAAGATCAACAACAAGCTTTTGACGAAATCAAGAGTTATTTGTCAAAGCCACCAATGTTAATGCCTCCAATAAGGAACAAATTCATGAAGTTGTATATATCAGCATCAGATTCGACACTGGGTAGTATGCTTGCCCAGGAAGATGAAAATGGTGAAGAAAGAGCCATCTATTACTTAAGTAGGGTTCTAAATGATGCTGAAACTAGATATAGTAGTATTGAAAAATTATGCTTATGTTTGTATTTTTCTTGTATGAAACTCAAGCATTATATAAAGTCTGTTGATGTTTTTGTTTATTCTCATTGTGATATCATCAAGCATATGCTGTCTAAACCAATCCTGCATAGTCGAATTGGAAAATGGGCCTTAGCCTTAACAGAGTATTCACTAACTTATAAACCTTTAAAGGCAGTTAAAGGCCAAATTGTGGCTGATTTTATAGCAGATCATTCTGCATTAGAAACTCCACAAAACTATGTGGACTCAGAACCTTGGAAATTATATTTTGATGGTTCTAAGCACAAACATGGAGTTGGAATTGGGATTTTAATCATTTCTCCCTCCAAAATTCCCACCAAGTTCAAGTATAAAATTAACGGGTTCTGCTCAAATAATGAAGCAGAATATGAGGCTTTGATAACAGGCCTAGAAATTTTATTGGACTTGGGGGCAAAAAATATTTTGATCAGAGGTGATTCAGAATTGGTATTGAAGCAATTGACAAAGGAATACAAGTGCATAAAAGAACACTTGATGAAATATTTTGTCATAGCAATTTCTTTGTTAAAACGTTTTGACCAAGTCATCTTTGAACATGTGCCTCGTATAGAAAATCAAGAAGCCAATGATTTGGCTCAAATAGCTTCTGGCTATAAAATTTCTAGTGAGAAACTAGAAGAGTTGATTGAAATTAAAGATAAACTCATTATAGATCAACCTGCTTCTATGGAATTGTCAATGCCAAAACTTGTGGGGGCAGATGTACCACAAGACAATGGTCAAGATACCATTTATGATGGTGATGAAAATTCAGAAATTGGCAAAGGTGACAATCTTCAAAACTGCCATTTCTCCCTTGCATATTCGACATGCAGTCGAAATTGGCATTTTTGAGGGGGCAATTTGTTAGCCTGTATTTTCGACAGGCAGTAATGAGTTGGAGTGAGATGATGAAATCTCATTTATTGTATATCATTACGTTTTAATATTCTCTTGGGAATTGATCTTAGTCATAAATCAAGAGAAGATCAAGGTATTTGACATCAAAAGCTTTTAATGCATAAAGCTGTTTCGTCGAATCCTGGTTGAACCTGTCGAATTCGACAGAACCTTATTTATTTAAATAAGAGTATTTGGTTCGACAACTATATGCCTGTCGAATTCATATTTATATGTATATATATGTGTGTTTACTTGTATAACGTATTGTGCAGTACGGGGAAAGCATACTCTGGACTTAGTGAAATATTCAAAAAGTGGATAACGTTCAAAAGCCTCACCAGGTGTCAAGGAATTCAAAAGTCGAAGACACGTGGAGATTAGTTAGACGTTTGTAGGTTTTTGACAGTTATTCTGTTTGTCTATAAATATGAGTTTCTCATAGGAGAAACGGGTTCACATTTTCACATGCAAATTCCTATAATATTCAGAGTACCCATGTCAACGAGCGAAATGAATGCGAACAGGAACATGTACGAATTTGTGTACCTTTCTTTGTAAACACTTTTACAAATTATCAATGCAATTTACATTCTGCAAGTATTGATTACTTGTTTGTCATTTAAAGCTTTCTGCAATTTAAAGCTTTTCTGCAATTTTAAACTTTCTGCAATTTATTTCATTGCATGCTTTTACTTTTCAAAGTCTTTCTTTAAACTTTATCTGCAATTCATTTACAAGTTTTCTGCAAATTTAACTTTGAAACAATTTACTTTAAACCAATCATTTGACTGTGTCGAATGCTTTTACCGTTTTATCAATTTATCCGATTTAACCCAGAAAATATAAACATGTTTTCGTCAATCTTATGCACAATCTATATGTCCCAGGATTTACTAGTTGATCCTTCTTGTAATAATTAAACTAGCAGTTGTTTACTAAAAATCGGGGTAAACAATTATTAACCGTTAATCTGTTAAAAAGGTATTATTTACAATTAAGTTAATCTTTTTACAACGGAATATTGTAAAACATGGCAAATTAATATATAGTTTCAAGAGATATTTAATTTATTCTGTTTATTAAAAAATTATTTGGAAATAAGCTTTATTGTAATTATTAACCATAACATTTTTGGACTTGGTATTTTATAAAAAAATTATTTTTTGACAATTTTATATATCTAGAAATTGCCTAAAAATATATACCATAAAATAAAAGAAACTAAAAAATTAACTTCCAAAAGAGTTGGTATTTTAAATATTTTGCTTATAATTTTTGAATGAGTTCCCTAAAAAAAGTTATTGAGAGAGTTAAAGTATAACAACTATATATTCACCAACAATAAATTGGTTTAACCGGTAAAGTGTTTAGTCCTCTTAAATAAATGATGAAAATTTGATCTCTAACTTTTACATGCGAAAAAAATAACAATAATTAAGGGAAAATTTGCTTTGCATGCTCTACAGATTATCCTATAAAGATCAATCACCGATAAATAGCAATAAACTATCAATAAGAAGGCCATCAAGAAAACTTTTTCTTCGACACTAAGTAAACTATCAATAATCATTAAAATATAATTATAATTAGAACTAAAATTATCATAAATATTCTATACTATAATATCTGAAAATTCCAAAAAATCAATTTATACTACAAGAAATATGATTTTTGGCATCAATTTTTTTTTGTTAAAAGTTGTTGGCAAAACTACCTTTTATAGTTTTGCCAATGACTTATAACAACTTTTAAAAAAAAAATCGCTACCAAAAATCATATTTCTTATAGTGTTATTAACCTGATTTGTCGCATATTATTTAGAGGAAAACCACCACATTGTCATTTTGAAAAGAAAGAAGAAAGTAAAGGGTATCCAACCCGTTATTTTAATATCTTTTATATCTCGACATGCATTTGATAGAAATCATTTTGATTAGTATAAATTGATTTTGTAAAGACAATATATGGTTATGATTAAGTTTGAAGTAAAGTGGTTTTATTTTAACATGATTTTAATCTATAAATAAATATTTATTTTGAAGTTTAGTATAATTTTTTTTGTTCAAGTAATTTAGTAGTTAGATAAATGTAGTGTTTAAGGTTCGAGTTCCAACTTCTACTATAAAATGTGATATTTCTATCAACTAAATTATATTTACGGAACATTTTTTATCTAAATGTAAAAATTACTTTCGGCTCTCGTCAAACATGAAAAAATTAAAGAGAAACAACTTAGACCTCATAAAAAAATTAAAGAGAGAAACCTCTTTAATGAGGGCTATAATAATATATCAAATGTTTTTTTTTTTGTGAAAAACAAAACAGGAGAGGAATTAAAGTAAAAGAACAATTTCATTTTCATCATTTAAAGGTGAAGCGAGAGATCCAAATTCTCCTCATTGTCATTTGCATCATAAGTTTCAACATTTGAGCTTGTAGGCATTGCATTCTTCTCATCCTTGAAAAGAAGCAACTCTTTCTTTTGAGACGACGCTCCTTCATAATAACCATCAAGAAGAGTAAAACCAATCCCTGGCCTTGTCCAAGCATCGGTGTTCCGCATGTCAAACGCATGACGCTCTATTTCTCTCTCTTGAGTTACATCAGAGTGAAATTGAACGTTATTGATATTGACACTAGGATAAGGATTGAAATTATCGATTATTGAAGAGTTATTCAAACGATCCAATCTCTCTCTATAAGGAAGATAACGTAGGGACCTTCGATTTGGAAAAATGGGTCTTGAAGAATTTGGGAAGTCATTTGCATAACCTTGCAAACCAACACCACTAGATGTCGAACTTTGAGTTGAGCCGGCATTTGATAGAAAATTCTGTGAAACACTGTGTGAGCCCATTTGTGATCTTGTTCCCATAAACAGTTGTCCATCGTACAAGAGACACGAAGGCATCTTCCGACCATATCGAGCCGCCGTTATGAAGGAGGTAGTGTTGTTGTAGGAGACGAAAGGTGCCGTTGATTTAGTTCTAGCAGCTACAATATTCTCATGATCTCTCCCTGCATTTGTATGTGAATAATAATAATAATAATGTTAGAAATTTATCATGGATCATTCACCAATTTAATAAAAAAGATTTTCTTAGACTTCGATTGATTTAAAGAAAATATGACCGGGTGCGAACCTGACTCCTTCACTTGTGTGTGAGTTTATGGTTATTTTGTTGCTTCGTTTATGTAAAAAATAATATTAAGAACATAAAAAAAAAATATATATATATTAAGAATAAAGTTAGATACCTTGAGATGTCATGAAGTGACCATTTTGCGATTGATGGCTAGGATGGATACGTCCATTGTTTTGAGTGGTTTCTCTGCGGTGAGTCCAATAATGATTCGTCATGGATGTTAAATAATAAAATAAAACTCTAGGAAAAGCACAAGAAAAAACAGAAGGGGCTATTTGGCTATGAAATAAAAATTCAGAATCCTTACATATATTTATAATGAAGAAAAGCCTTCAAATTATAATACACAAGGAATACTAGGAAAATAGTTGAGAATGGAATAGTTGGACAAAAAAGTATAATACTTTTTTTTATAAGCAAAAAATTTATTAATAGAAGTAGAAAGGGTACTCAAACCCTTATAATCGCAAAGATCCAGACCTAGCATCATAGCGGAACGCCAACTACCCACTTTTTATGAAAAGTTGTAGAAGATCCGACAAATCATGCGCTTAAAGGTCAGACATTACAACCAAGATATTGAACTCAAGTGGTTAATAAACTTTCCCTAAGATGGATCGTTTGGGAAAACTCGAGTTCGATTCCCAGTGGGAATAATTCTTGGCCAAACTTTTTTAGAAAATGCTCTGGATCCAATCATGAACCCACACAAACAGCCACCAACCCCGAACCCGACCATTTTTAGAGATACCTAAAAACATAAAGGTATAAAAGGCAAGGTAGTGCGGCAGTGGTGCCACCACCTACCTAAACAACCCTTAAACCTCTGATGCAGAGTAGGCAAAAAACCTAAAGACCCAAATTTGTCATGACCCAACCATAAGAAAACTAGATCCAACTGACCAAAATAAAATTTACGAAGGGCGGCAGAAAGAACGACGAACGAAAGAGCAACGATTAGGATCGAGGAACCGTCAGAATATAAAAATTCGCATTTAGTTTTTTAAGGCCCAGGCCGAATAGTTTGTAACCCTAAAGTTGTGTCCCCTCTCTTATTTCTCATTATATATAAAGAAGGCGCCACAACGTTTTTTTTTTCTCATTCATTCATTCATCTTTTTTATTTCTCATTCGTTGATCTGCATTTTGTTTATGTCTTCTTCATGTCCTTTGTTTTTTTAATTTCGTGTTAATAGAAATTCTTTGATTTCTTTTTTTGCAACGTTTTCATTGTTTCAAAGAGTCAACTAATGATTGTATAAGTATTCGTGCTGACAAGTTCAGAAGCAAATTTAGTTTCCGAGTTGTAACATTTTAATTCATTTTACACCCGATTTAACAATACCAACATTGATTTCAATAATATTCTTCATCTGATGACTTAAATAGGGCTACTATGTGTTCAATTTTGGGTCAAATCAATTGTTGTCTTGATTCATAATGCTAGAGAAAGATGAATCTGAAAATGACGATGAAGATGAAGATCTTTTTCTAAAAATAATAATCAATCTTACAAATAAAATCGATGAATTATCAATGTATATAGCATCAATACTAAATCTTGGTTTATATTTATCTTCTTCATTCTATATTGAATTTGATCTATCAATTTAATAAACCAAATGATTTGTTTATCAAATTGTTCATATTTTTCTCCTCATAAGACTAAATTTATAGTTTAATATCTTGTTTTATTTATAAAAAAAAAAAAAACTAAATTGGCATTTTAGTCTAATGATATATGTTTTTAATTACATTATAGTCAATGAGATTTAAACCTATAACCTTATGTTTTCAGTCTAACGATGTATGTGATATTAGAATTCTCTATAGAAAAAATTGGTTTTAATTTGAAACTTTGTTGTTTCTCTGCAATGTTTGGAGGTTTCTACTGTGCTATGTTTTTCTCTTAGTTTGTCCTAAAAATTGAAAAATTGTGCTTTTGAGTTTTTACAATTTTTTATAGAGTTTGTATTTTTTTTATATTTTGTTTTAGAAGTTTTCTATACTTTTACAGATTATGGAAGAACTAATGTGTGGTCATGTGGAGTAATTTTGTATGTTCTTATGGCTGGTCACTTACCTTTCGATTGAAAATGGTGTAATTAACCAATAAAATGTCTCACAATGTCGAGAAATGAATTTTATTGGCTTTATTACATGTTTGGCCTCACAAGTTATTTTTAGATTTCTTTTGGTCCCTTAAACTTTGTTTATTTCATTTTGATCCTTTAAATTTCAAATGTTAGATACTTTGGTTTGTACCTTAAGTTTCTTTAGTTTCACTTTGCCCCTTACAAATATTACATAATTTGATACCATGATTTACACATTAAACATTGACAAATGTTAGAGACTAATGAATTTATCGTTTATATATATCTTAAGTAACCAAAAATTACTTATTAAAAGTGTTTAACATTTAAATTTTCTTTTGACAAAAAAAAATATTTAAATTTTCTCTTCCTCTGTCACTAAGTTTTAGAGATTACGATTTTAGAATGAAAGATGAGTTTTATTTTTATGGAAAATATTAAACAGTGTTTTTATGACACTAGTTAAACTTATTAATAAGATTAATTTTTTTATAATTTGTCCATTCAATGCTTCGAAGTTGTAAGAAAATTATTTTTTCAACATTTTTTTTCCCTTTTAGTATATTTAACAAATAATCCGGGAGCACTGTTTTGTGTGACCATATTTTTAATTTTTTTATGTGATTCAACATTTTACAATATCATCTATTCCATACACATATATATTCTTGCAGCTCTTTAACATGACATAATATTACTTTTCTACGCATATATATATATATATATATATATATATATATATATAATGAGGAGGGATATATTGACTCAAAGAGTTTTTTTTTTTGGATATATCAAAGAGTAACTCTTTTGAGTTACTCCACATCCTAACCCTTTATTTTGTTTTGATCTAATGGACCAATATTAATTATCATTAGTAATCATATGATCTTATCAGGGCCGGCCATTGGGCCAAGCTAACAAAGCTAGGGCTTTAGGCCCCATATTTTTTTATCGAAGCAAAAAAAAGGTCTCAAAATTATTTGCACGCATGTTATATATAGGCCTCCTGTAAAAATTTTAATAGAAGGATCATATAGCTCGGTTGGTGTGGTGGCCGCAAGTCTAAGGACTGGTTGTGTGTTCGACACCTCTATCTGTTGAAAGTAGTTATTTTTTTCTTATTTTATCCAATTTTATTTTATTTGTTCTAGAGAACCATATATACAATGGTTTACTAGTTTTTTTTTATTCACAAAAAATGAAATCATCTACACTATGATAGTAATCATAGTATACAGACTATTATTATTTATATAAATTTGCTCTTAAAATAAATTAGTTGTCTAACTTAAATTTAATTTAATTATAAACAATGTGAATATCAATTCAAAAATTTAATTAAATTTTGATATAATTGATATTTTGAAATAGAAACAAAAAAATTAAATTAAAGTTACATTTATGCAATAAAACATATAGATATTCAGTAATTTTTTTACCTGGAAAAATATTTTATTTTTTTTGTAAAATCAATTTTTTTATATTATTTTTTATAAAACAAAAGGCCTTATTTTAATGTTCGCTTAATTAGGCCACATAACATGTTGGACCGGCCCTGGACCTCATCTTTCATAACTATTCTCACAATATTTATGGATTCTTTTAATTACTCTATATTTATCTTTCCTTTTATTCTATATTAAAGATCACCAAAAGTATTTCCATAAAATAAAAATAAAGACCAAAAGTCAAAAAAAAATTACAAATTTTTTTTCTCTAATTAATATAAAGCAAAATCGTTAACTATTTCTTCTTATTTATATAAAAAAAAAATCAAGATTTCTTCTTTTCCAATTCAAACATTCTATTAACGATTGCTATAGGTCTCTATGTAGGATCAAAATTATTTGGAATAGGAAAATGATCGACTTATAAAAAATAAAAAAAAGGAAGATAGCCATCAACAATTTCAAACTTGATTTTAGAGATATTATGTCATTTAATTATTTTTACTTTTTTTGTTGGAAAATATATATATAAAAAAAAATCATTTTTGTATAGGGATTTATTCTCTTTCGGTTTTTCCTTTTTTTTGTTACTAATAACTAATTTTGGATTCTTCATTCTTGTATCAATATAATTTACCATGTGCGTGGCTGCTCTTTGGCTTCGGGACTGCCGTTTGTTGTTGCTCTAGGTTGTTGTTTTAGTTATTGAATGATTTTAAAGGTTTATTGGAATTGTCATTGGTGTTGTTGAAATTCTTCCTTTGTGAAGAGTTGGTTATAAGGGTTTTAGGGGTTTTGCCATAGGTGTTGTTGGTATTCTTCCTTTTTGAGGGGTTTGTGTATCTCTTGTTTACACGGACTGTGCTCGTCTTGCGCTCAGTTACGTTATTAATAAAATTTAGCCGTTCAAAAAAAATAAATTAGGAAAGAGTGAATTATATAGGGTAATAAATGAAAACCATAATTAAATATTGGGAGAATAGTTATGAAAGATTGAGGTCACATGATTACTAATAATGATTAATATTGATCCATTAGATTAAAATAAAATGAAGGATAAGGATGTGGAGTCAGTGGCGGAGCCAGAAATAATATTAAGCCTGGGCAAAATTTTAACCGCAAATGCACATATATTTATTGGTATAAGGTTTTCAAATCGGGGTTCGTCCATATCCGACCGTTTTTAACTAATAATATATATATTATTTATATACTAAAATTATAATAAAAATAATTAATTTTAAGGATTTAATCTAAATATTTGAGATTAACACAAAAGCAAGCAACATATTTTTTTTGGTATTTTGGGTTATATTTAAGCATGAGGTAAAAAATTAAAATCAAAGAAAAACAATAATATTACATATTTTTACCATATATAAAAAGAAAACAAAGTTGATATTTTTAGTATTTTTGATAAAGAAAACAGAAATATATTTTTGGAATTTTTAGATATTTTTAAAAATTTATACAAACAAATAAAAGAAAATGAAGGAAGAAAAAAACAAAAGGGAAGAATGTGGGAGTTGAACCCAAGACCTCTACATGCTCAACCAAAAGACAAACCACTGAACCAATGTGCATTACAATGATATAAAACAACTTAACTAATATATATTAAAACAAATTTTTGTGTTACTGTTCATCATCTTCAACCTCTCACCAAAACCTCAAAAATCGATTTTTTCCATTCTTGCACCAAATTGGACATGTAAATATACCATTTTGCTCATAATTTCATCAGGATTATGAATATACACTTAAATTTTACTAATCCTTACTCAAACTTCAAAATTTTAGATTAAAATAAAATCCCTAAATATAAAATAAAATAAAAATGAATTTGGTGGAGCCTGGGCACCTGCCCAGCCTTGCTGGGCGGTGGATTCGCCCCTGTGTGGAGTAACTCAAAAGACTTACTCTTGGAGTCAATATATCTTTCCTGATATATAATAATCAAATAACAATATCAATTAACACAATGAAGTCTAAATTCATTTAAAAAAATAATAATATTTCATGTCCACACAACACATACCACTAGACTTATATATCTTAATGGCGTGAAATATACGTAGCGCAGTCATTAATGAATCAAAATAAGACATTCAAATGAATTAAATTTCTAAGGTTGTATTCTCTAGGAATATTGCTTTCAGTTTTTCATATCCACACATACAGTCGACATACTAGACTTATCTTATGTAGTGACTTTTCTTTTTTTTTGAAAAAATATGCAGTGACTTATACGTAGCACATTATATGCAATTCATTAGATCTCAAAAAAATGAATTTGATTTCTAATTTTGTTGATAAAAAAATGTGGATGTTCATTGTTCTCGTATTGGGTTTAATAGTTGGGACTCAATCATCCACAATTACACCTACACTTGAAATGGAAGCAAATGCTATATTGAAGAGTGGATGGTGGGACACATCTTATGAACCTTTCAACTTCAAATGTTATTGTAATTGGTCTAATATTATTTGCAACAAGGATAGAAGCATTAAATCAATCCACTTAGATCCTCAGTATTCAGAAGTGGTGCGGGGCTATCCAAAATTTGCAACACTCAACTTGTCTGTTTTTCACAATTTAGAAAGCCTTGTTATCAAGTCAATTGGGCTACAAGGGACTATCCCAAAAGAAATTGGTCTTCTCTCCAAGCTCACTCATCTTGATCTATCTGACAATTCTCTTACAGGTGAGGTACCTTCTTCACTAGGCAACCTTAGACAATTACAGTACCTAGACATCTCTTACAATGGCCTTTATGGTTTGATTCCTCATGAGTTTGGATTCATTGAACATCTCATTGCATTAAATCTATCAAACAATATAATTGAAGGTGAGATTCCTTCTTCACTAGGAAATCTCACCAAACTCACTCATCTTGATATGTCTGCCAATTCTCTTGTAAGTATGATACCTCCTTCACTAGGAAATCTCAGCCTATTAGAGGAGCTAGACATTTCTCGCAACTACTTTGAAGGATTCATTCCTGTTGAGTTGGGGTTCCTGAAAAATCTCATTAGATTAGATCTATCTAACAATAGACTAAATAGAAACTTGCCCATTTCCCTTTCAAATCTCACACAATTATATTACCTTGACATCTCTTACAATTACCTCACTGGTTCCCTTCCATCTAACTTCAATCAATTAACTAAATTGCGAGTGTTGTTGTTAAATTACAACTACATTAGCAGAACCTTTTCGATGATCAATCTCTCTCAATTAGAAACTCTTGATATTTCCCACAATTTACTCCGAGGTAAACTTCCTTCAAATTTTTTTCCATTTCAAGCTTCCATTGACCTCAGTTACAACCTCATTAGTGGTGAAATTCCTTCTCAGCTTGGACATATTTTTCAATTTAATTTAAGCAATAATAATCTCACAGGAATGGTTCCCCAATCTCTCTGTAATGTCACTATTTTGGACATTTCCTACAATTATTTGAAGGGTCCTATTCCATTTTGTATTGATCCTCACAAGATAATAGGGAACAAGGATGTTTGTACTGACATTTTAGATTATCAAATCCGCTTCCAATTTCAACCATGCAAGAAAAGTAATAAAGCAAATCACAATATGGTTGTTGTTGTTGTTGTTCCTATCCTTATGATTCTAATGTTATCATTCTTACTTCTCAAGTGCTTGAAATTTCGTCAAAATTTTATTAAGAACAAGCATGCAAACACAACCACAACAACAAAAAATGGGGATTTGTTTTGCTTATGGAATTATGATGGAAAAATAGCATATGATGATATTATCAAAGCAACAGAAGACTTTGACATGAGATATTGCATTGGAACAGGAGCATATGGAAGTGTTTACAAGGCACAATTACCATGTGGAAAAATTGTTGCCTTAAAAAAACTTCACGGATACGAAGCAGAGGTTCCTTCTTTCGATGAAAGTTTTAGAAATGAAGTGAGAATATTATCAGAAATAAGACACAAGAATATTGTGAAGCTTTATGGATTCTGCTTGCACAAAAGAGTCATGTTTTTGATTTATCAGTACATGGAGAAAGGAAGCTTGTTCTCTGTCTTGTATGATGATGTAGAAGCCATGGAATTCAATTGGAGAAAAAGGCTTAACATTGTTAAAGGAGTTGCATTTGCTCTATCTTATCTTCATCATGATTGCAGCCCTTCGATTGTGCATAGAGATGTATCGAGTAACAATATCTTGCTAAACTCTGACTGGCAGCCTACTGTTTCTGACTTTGGCACAGCTCGACTCCTTCAACATGATTCATCCAATCGAACAATAGTTGCTGGAACAATCGGATATATCGCTCCTGGTAAATTATTCATTACTCTGTTTTTTTTACTTCCCTTTCTTTTAGCTTGTTGTATGATGCACAACATTCATATTCAAAAGAAGAAACCGTATTCTGACAAAGCGTGCTCTGACAATCAACATGCTTTTATACCATTTGCGTTTTACATTTTTGGTTTCCTTGCACCAGAAGTTGTAGATCTTCTGAAAATAGTGTAAAGAGTCATGTATAGTAATTAGTTATTAGTGTTAGTATTTTTCACTTTCACGAGGACTTGAACCCTAGTCTTTTAGCTTTTGAAACCCTTAAGCTCAAACCAGTAGTTGAGCTACCCACCCCACCTGAAACATTCATATAAGTTAATAAAGGAGCTTATAATAAACAAATTTAGTAATATAGAAATATTTGTCTTTGCATTTTTAAGTTGTTCATTGTGATTTTGTCATGCAGAGCTTGCTTATACCATGGTCGTGAGCGAAAAGTGTGATATATACAGCTTTGGGGTGGTGGCACTAGAATGTTTAATGGGAAGGCACCCTGGGGAAATATTGTCGTCACTTCAATTAGCATCAACTCAAAGCATGAAATTATGTGAAGTATTAGACCAACGTCTTCCATTTCCAAATAATGCAATGGTTTTACTTGACATAATTCGTGTAGCCGTAATAGCATTTGCATGCTTAAATTTCAATCCTAGCTCTCGACCAACAATGAAATGTGTGTCACAAAGTTTTCTTTCTGAGCTTACACCATTAACCATTCCTTTGAGTGAAATTTCAATGGAGCAACTTATGAGTCAAGAACTCAAAACATTATTTCATATTGTCAACACATGAAAGGAAAACTTTTGTGTGTTAGGTCTGCTGTTTTGAGTGACTTGGGTTCTGCCATATTTGGGAGTATTATGTGGGTATTTGGCAAGGTTTTAAATAACGGTCGTGGTTGAGGATGCGGTCACATTAAAGATTTTGTGATTCGGCTTGTGTTCTAGATTGTTGTTGTCACGGTATGAATTATTCAGAGTAATTTTTAATGTGTATATCCTTCCTTGAGTACTTGGATTTCCCTTTTATGTCTTTTCTTAATTACCACTTTCAATAATAGTCATGTTAGAGACAGTGATGCATCTTGCTTGGTGTGAGTGTAAGTAACACCTCTATTTCTTAATTGCCTAAGTGCTTTACATTCAGTTTAAATCCATTCCTTCACGGAGGCTTCTCATGCAAACCAATGGTAACAGATATGTTAACTACTATGCATCTGCCGCAGCGAATACACAATTACGTAACACACTCACGAGACTATTAGATTCATCTCAATGGCCATCACCGTCTCTAATGACCTTTTTTTTAATGACAAATAAATATATATATATATATATATATATAACGGATAAAATGGTCAGAGTACAGAGCATGAATACCAAGAAAAAAAATCAACATAGATTTTGAAAACAAAAACTAATTAAAAACATTTTCTTAAAGTAAACAGAACTTTATCATACTTGTTTTTAAAGAAATTTTATTCTGTCTTCAAAATAAACTATGATAATTTTATTAGTCACAATTCACAATAAATAGTCAGCTTCTAGATGCATAAATATATTCATTTACAAAACACCAAATAAATAACCTAAGATAGTTCATTGTAATTGCTATTCCATTAGATAATTAATCTTCCCTAGATAAATATAATAACATATATATTAATATTAATCCCATGACAAACTAATACATGGAATTTAATTTGTTTCATACAACTTGCTATACTTTGTAAGATCAAGTGTTGACTTGACCATTGAAAAATGAAAGAACAGAATTATAAACTATGTCCTTAGCATTAAACCCCAAAATATAATCAGCATGAGCATAGTCTTTCACAAATTGAATACTTCTCTTATCCACATCATGAAATTTAAGCCTATCAAGTAAATTCTCAACATCACGAACATCAGAAAGTGCATCTTGTCCTCCATAGCTAATGAAGAGAGGTAGATCATGTGGAATATTTGATAGGTTATATATTGGTGGAAATATTTCTCCATAGTGCATAATGTTATAATCTGGTCTTATATAATTGAATTTTGCTAAAACTCCATGTCTAACAACTGCATATTTCAAATAATATCACAATTAAAGCTTCATTAGTTAGTTATAGATATAATTCAATATGAATTCTATATACTTAATGCACTTTTTGTCATTCAAATATTTGTTTTGTTCTGCCGTCCTTCAAAATGTTACGATTATTCATAAAAATAGAATTGGGATTTGCGATTATTCAATTTTGATCTTAAGTTTTAATTACGTGAAACGACCAAAATCCAAATATTTCATTTGTTAGTACCATCAATACCTTCTTTGCTAATAATTTTTCCTTCTGATTGGTTGAAATTCAGAAAAGTGAGGGCACATTAATCAGTTTCAACCGATTGAAAGAAAAAAAAACTAACATATAGACTTGATATGATAATTCGAAATATCTAAATAATTTAATTTGTATACATCATTGGTGTAAAAAGATTCACCGTCAATCACTTTTAAAATCGCACATAGTTTTTTTTTTTTTAATTAAGAAATCACTAATGATATTTGACTGAGATTTACCGACAAAGTAAAACTTTTTAAATTACTAGTATATGAAAATTAAACTCTTTTTAAAAAAAAATTAATTTTGTGCAAATGAGGACTAACTAGCAATTAAGCCCAACAATAATGAGTCAAAGAGGGGGATGAGAAAATATTACTTTGAGCCAAGTGCACCATGTTCTTTGTTGATGTTGATTGAGGTTCATTCATTAAGAATCGATCAACAGTTGAAGAATTGAGACAACAATTTTTACCTGAATTAGAAATTTCAATTGCATATAAAGTCAGAAAATTAAACATTGATACTATTAATGTGTATAAGATCAAATTATTAAGAGATCAAAGAGTTAGACCAGTTAATTCAGTCAACAAGTCGAAGCAGTTAACTCCAGGGTCAGCACATAGAGGCTTGAGAAAGGCTTCAACAGGTAAACTATTCAAGCATATGGTCAACATTAAATAATACTATACTATAAGATAATAATTTTGGAGACAATTTATTTTACATTGTGAGTTTTATGTTCTTACCTTTTGGGATTAAATTCAGCTAGACCAAATAGTGTACTGATCTGTTTGGCAAAGAGTAAAAAAAAATTATATGAATTAGCAAAGGTCTTTTTATTTATAAACTTATGTAGTATTGGAACTTTATATTAAAAGTGTGTCTGAATATCTGACACATGTCCACGGCATTTTGTTAGTGAAATCTATCTATTATACTAAAAGGAAGGTATCTATCTATTATACTAAAAGGAAGGTATGGTTCTCTCCTAAAACCCTACTGCATGACATCATGGGTGATGTCATGCAGATCTCATCCATTGCATCCAATCAATAGTTGCATGCCACAATTCCTCCACTACTTTTTGACACGTGTATTGACTCCCTCTCTCATGAGATCCAATTGGACCTCTCAATGGTTATTAAATCTCTCTTTCTCTCTTGCACTTCTCTCACTCTCATTTTTTCCTCCGTTTCTCTTTCTCCCTCGTGCTCTCACTCTCTGTCCTCTCTCTCATGCTTTGCAGCATCTCTCATTTCCTCACTCACTCACTCACTCACTCACTCACTCACTCACTCACTCACTTTCTCTCACTCCCTTTCTCTGCTTCGCTTTCTCTTTCTCTTTCTCTCTTTCTCTCGTGCAGGCAGAAGAATAATTTTGTTAAAACATATAGGTTAAGACCCTTTCATTTTGTATCAATATCTACCATCTTGAGAATTGTAGTTTGATATAAACTTCTATGATTGGCAGCAACCATGATTGGCAACAACCATGATTGGCATACATATGCCGGCCCATCAAACCCGTGCAACGCACGGGTAGCACGCTAGTATATGAATAATGTAAAGGGTTATAGGAAGTAGTGTTGTTATGTACCTCGCCAATAAAGGACCTGGCTGCAATAACACCAAGTGCGGTTTTTATGTGGCTCAGATAGGCAATGGGGCTCAACAAGGCTGCTGATTTAAGCTGATTAACCAAATTTCTTTCCGAGAAGGAAGCTAAAGCTATCAAAGTCCCCTGCCAAACACAATTTACCGATTTTTAGACATTGTAGAATAGTGCACAAATGATGTGTTTGATTTGAAGAAAAATAAAGGATTTTATAGTTAATAATGTAACAAAATAACTTAAATTATAGTCTCTTGTTTTGACTTATGACAAAAATGTAAGAAAAAGGTAAATAATGTAGTACCTGAGAATGACCAACGTAATTAATCTTCTGCCCTGTTTGGCTGTACACATAATCAAACACAGCTGGTAGATCATATGTAACAAGTTCGTCCCAAGACCAATTCCAAAAGGCCTGTAATATATATTTACATACAAACAACGTGTTAATTAATAAAGGGTCTTGTTGTTATGGAATAATCAAATAAAATTAACAGTTAAAATAAGTTTAAACAAACGCATTCGTAGATACAAGTTACAATTAGTCATTTTAAAATAAGTTTTGAATCACTTATTATTTCGTTCATTTTATATATATTAAAAAAAACTAATATTATGTTTTTAAGTCAAATTAGTATTTTTATTTTTCATAATTTTTTTTATTAAGTAGTTTATTAAAAGATGAATTTAATATCTCTACGAACCGAGTTATATTCATAAGAATTCTCATAAATAAGCACTTTTTTTGTTGAGCAGCAAAAGATGAATTTATTAATGAAATTTCACCAAAACATAAGGCATGTTTTGAAAGAGAGCAACAATACAAGCTAAAAAAATGCTTCAAAAAGGAAACAGCAGCAAAAATACATATTAATTTTATATGTTTAGCTTCACAATAATTAAAACAAATGTTAATTTTCTGTGTTTTTGATTTAGTATAACAAGTTTTACATTGTGAATACATCAAGAATGACTCTAATTAAGGTTGAGATGGGAAACTATCAATAACATAAAATAAAAAGTTATCAAAAAATTTAATATGGACTAAACTAAAAAATCAACATAGTGTATGCTTAGTTTCAATTTTGGAGCAGCTAGAATTAATTTTGAACGTGTAGAATTGATTCTAACTTGTTTGGTTTCTTAAAAGTAGAATTGATTCTGTCTCCAGAATTGATTTTACTTGAAGCTAGAAATCATAGCTTCTTATTATAGAATTGATTTTTACATTCAAATTTTTTGTTCAACTCACTTTTGCATGAATATATCCAACCATAAACCACTTTAACTTAAAATCAATTTTGACCAGAATCAATTTTACAAAATCAATTCTGTCAAAATCAATTTTTGTCACTGCAGAACCGAACATAGACATAATTGTGTAAAAAAGAATAAGTGACCGACCTTGTTAGAGGGGTCCAATGAGACATGTCGGCGACTATGTATTGTCCCTCTTGTGTTAGAAATCCAAACATCATAACCGTTATCTGCTAGAATTAGAGGCAAGTCTTGTTCTGGAGGGTTCATAAGCCATGTCATACCATCCTGCAAGCAACCACGTTTTATTATTATGTTCAGAAAATAATACTAATATTATTGCATGCACCACAACACATAATATGATTCCTCTTTTTTACTCCCTCCGTTCCATTTTAAATGATATTTTTTTGACTTAGTGTACTATTCATTTGACATGTTTTGACCTTCTTTTTCTACTAATATATACATGCAAATATTAGCATATGAGATATTGTTTGATTTGTATCGACGAGTACTTTCAAAATATACCGTTTTTATAATTTTTAATAATAGATAATTAGATATATTAACGATTAAAGTTGTGCATTGGCAAACGTGTCAGTGGTCAAACAGATCATTTATTTTGGGACAGAGGAAGTACTAATATTATTGCATGCACCACAACACATAATATGATTCCTCTTTTAAACTTGCCTACTTTTGTAGCAGGGCTGCATAATCTAGTTCTGTATGTCACATTCGTTACCACGTAATAATGAGACCATAAGTGAGTGTTGTTGGTTTAAGTTCAATCGGTTAATTTTCACAAAATGTTTTACTTTTTTTTTTCTTTACTTGCTTACCATATATGAGGCATGAATATAGACGCAGACAATATATATGATACAAATACCGACATATTGATATCGATAAGTTGAAAAAAATATAATTAACAGTAATTATAACTTATAAGTGTCTTAGTCGACACATGTTCAACACAGGACACGAATAATCTAGGGAGAATTCACACTTCATAGCTTGGTTATCAGGTGATTATGCTAATCACGAAATGGATTTGTCTAAAATTTAATTTCCTTAAAATTAAATTTAAATTCTCTTAAACAATTTGTTTTTGGGTCATGTTAAACAGTGCTTTTGGGCACTTCTTAAGCATACTAAAAAAGGAAATAAAAGATAAATTTAATATTGGAAAAGTAATTTTTTACCTTTCCAAAATGTTGAATACATACATTTCGAGATAAAATTTCTATTTTAATATGCTTAACCATTACCTCAGGGGCATTGTTTAGCATTTTCCTTTGCTTTTATAGAAAGTTTATTAACCATTTTAAAAGTTAAATAAACCTTTTGTCCTATAAATATATCATTTATGTTTATTTTACAATCATTATTTATCATTTTTATTCCTCTAAAATAGTATACTACAATTTTGTTTGATTTGAATTGTTTTCTTAGAAAGTAAGTTACACACTTATTCTGGCATGAGTTTCGTTTCAAGATTTAAAGTGCAACCAACTACCAACACATTGATTTCACCCAAAAGAAGATTTTCTCATCATGAATTTGACACCATGATTCATGTCTAGAGTAAAGTAAGACAAAAATATGAAAGTTGCTTTGAAAGTCATAATTAATGAACTGTGATGTTAGTACAAATTATGGTGAAAAAGAAATACAGTAGTATTTGTTGGTCTATAATAGTTATTAATCTAACTCTGTTGTTTTGCATATTTTTTATCTTCTCTCCATATTTATTAAGCAACATTTATTGACTATATTTGTTGGACAAAATTCAGGTAGTGTAACACATTAACTATGTATCTGAAAAGTATAATTAAATAGGATTTTGAGGGGGTGAGATATTAATATATTATAGAACCAAAAGATTATTATTTTAAAATTAATTTAAAATATTAATAAAATAAAAAATAGGATTTGGGTCATGAAGTTAGATTAATCCACCACGTGTCTCTTTTCCCTTAGATATTTTTTTTTTTTATGTTTTAATATTTCTTTCACCCCATTTTTTATGAGACATGATGAGAAAATCTTTCTTTTTTGACTAAAACAACAAATATTTGTGTGCCATAGTGTAACAGACGCGGAACTCCCCACTTTTGTCAATCTGTCAAAATATGGAGTTAGGTTCACACTTCACTCTCAAATCTCAAGAGGGCCGGCCCAGACCACGTGCAGGCAGGTCTATGGAACTGGGCCTCCAATTTTTTGGAGCCCAATTGTGATATTTTTGGGGCCAATTTTTTAACCTTAGACCTAATAAATATTTTAATATGCAACAAAGAATAATAGACTTCGTGTGGCCTAGCGGTAGTTGCCTTTTGATTTCAAATTTAGAGGCTTGCAGTATAACAAATGTCCTATACCAATGTAACATTACATTTTTGACAAAAGATACAGTATATGTTATAAGTTGAACCTTATATAAATATAATCCTTGCATATTAAAAAAAAAATATACTAATTTATATGATTTTATTCATAACTAGTGATACTTTGGAAGAAGAAAGAAAATACTAATTTATAAAAATAAATATTTTTTATGTTTTTGATGTTATTTATAATTTAAATAAATAATAATTGTTTGTCAATAAAAAAAATTGTTTAAAAAATAATTTTGATTAAGAGTATATTTCTAAAATTAGAACCGGGCCTCTAAATTGCTCGGGACGGCCCTGATTATCTCAATCATCACAAATAATATGGATACATCTACACATGACTACATACTTGAACCTTATCCTTTTTATAATAAGTATATAGGCAAATTCTAACATGGACCACTTCTTCAAGTGGTTTATGGTGGACCATTCATGAAAAATAACGAATACGAATTTTACAAAATCCACCGTTGGATTGAAAGTTTATATCATATAGATCATCTATAGAAAATTTTAGAAAAATTGAAAATAATTTGATATGTTATTGAGACCCATCAAGATTAACGGTTTATTAAATACTGTAAATCTTGATAAATCCAAATAAAATATCAAATGATTTTCAATTTTTCTAAAAAAATTTATGGATGCTCTATATGATATAAACTTTCAATCTACCAATAAATTTTGTAAAATTCGTATTCGGTAGATCACTTGTCCACGGTGGACCACCTAGCATTAGCCTAAGTATATATTACCTTAAATATTTTGAAAAAAACAAAGTATAGGATATTTCTACTTTCTAGGTAGGTAGATATTTTTCATCTTATAATTTATGCTAAAGGCTACCACATAAAAGATTGCAAAAATAATAATCAAAATAGTAACTAAAACAGAGGAATGTGCATATGCAATATTTAGCTACCAACTTACCACTAATACTCCATGTTGTATTATCACCGGTTGTTTCCTAGTCCCACTCCCACCGTTACTACCTTCACCTTTACCTTCTGGGATCCTTTGCAGGCTTAGAATGTACCCATCTTTAGTTGTAACCTAAAAAGAATTAAGATTGTTAGTACACATTTGAGTAAATCATTCCGAAGTTAAATTTTGGTCATTTATAAATCTCCAGTCAAATCTTAGTCATCGAATAGAGTGACAACTATATTCGATGAATAAGATTTGGTTGGACCAATTTCACCATTACGTAGATGTCTAGTCAGCTAAATCTTTTTTTTAGGCATAGTCAGCTAAATCTTAATTATTAAATATAATAGCAATTATATTCAAAAAATAGGATTTAACTCGTCACTTTATTCAATGACTAAGATTTGACCGGACTAAGTTCACTATTACGTAGATGTCTAGTCAGTTAAATCTTAATCATTGAATATAACGACAATTATATTCAATGAATAGGATTTAGCTAGACCAATTAAACGGCCACAAAAATTGTTTGATCTGTGCGGCCAAATCTTATTCTTTGAATTAAGTTTAGAACTCTTTTCGATGAATAAGATTTGGCGGAACCAATTGGACGACTTGTAGAGGTTGTCGAGTTTGTTCATCCAAATCTCATTCGTTGGATTGAGATTACAACTCTATTCAATGAATAAGATTTGGCTCGACCAATTGGACAATGAGGATTCAAAATTTCAAATGCATGTTATATTACCTGAAGTTCTTGGCATTTGTATCCATGAACAATGACAGAAGTAGCACATATTCCATCATCCAAAGGAGGGTAAGCACCATTTGGTTTTCTTCCAAAGGAGCCATGAGTTGAAACTTGACAAGGAAAAGTTGCTAAGACTAAGAAACAGAGTGACAAAACAGAGAACTTCGTTAAGCCTAGAAGAACCATGTTGGTCTCTCTATGAACTAGTTAATTAGGTTTGTTTCTCCTTTTATATGTGTATTGTTCACATTAAGGAAAGAAAGTTGTTTGAAAGTGAAACGAAAAAGGCTAAAAAAGAGGGACACACGGAATGGGAAAAGGAGTTGGAATTTGGTTCCTTATTTAAGTTATTATCTCACTTTATGCAGGACTACAAACCACTATTCTACTCTATCAACTTTAATTACTGTTAAATTCATTAATTTATCTTATCAGTTTTAATAGAGTAATATTTAAAATTTTATATTTTTATCGTAATTTTACCATTTTAATAAGATATGCATAAAAATATAAACAAAATAAAAATATGAATCTATGAATAAAAATTAAAACAAAACACAAACAATAAAAAGATTATAGAAAGTTTAGTAAAAAAAATTATAGAAAATTTAGTAAAAAGATTGAAAAAAAACAGAAACAATAAAAAGATAATAAGATAAATACGCATAAAAATAAGAACATGAAAACATAAATAATTTACTCCACTATCAAGTTTATTAATTTATCCTTATCAGTTTTATTAATATTAGCGGTCAAACATGTACATTTCGTGTCCGTTTGTGCGATTGATAATATCCATTGTGTTAATATAGATAACTATTAACCTTTTTTTTTGCTTAGTTAATTGATAACTACTTAACTTTTTTTTTCTAATTAGTTATTAAGAAGAAAAAAATAATAATTTTTTTTTTTACTAAAAAAACTGAAAACCAACTTTTATGTAGAAATTATTTTTCAACATATACAAATATTTGAATCTATGTCGAAAAAATTGAATAAAATGAAGAGCAAAAGTGGCAATAAAAAAAGTCTACACCAAAAGAGATATTATTTTTATATATTGGTATAGATTTCAAATTTTCTACCTTATATTATATGTAATATTACTGTACGTAATAAGAACCAGCTACTGCTACTAATAATAATATAATAATGTTTCCTAAAAAAATATAATAATGCTAATTACTACAATATAATAATGTTAATTACTATCAAATTTATTAAATTACCCTAAACATTCCTAATAAAATTTCTAACTTATTTTAAAAATTTACACAGGATAAATATTTGTTACTGATGGATAAAAAGAAAAATTGGATAGATATTTATTATTGATTATGATAAAAATATACACATGACAATAGTTTTAATAAAACAAATTTATTGATTTAATCATTTTATAAAAAATGGCACAATAGTTTCATTTATATTTTAATAATATTTTATATCAAATTTTTAAATATTTTATTTTAAATAAATTTTCTATCATGGTCGGACGTATCAAATTTTAAAAAAATATGCTTAATTTGAATTATTTGATCTTAATGTTAGCACTTATAGTTAGCACATAATTACATGCAATCTAAGTCCATTATAGTTAGCACTTTACTTTTAAAATAAATAAGTAAAAGTTATTTGAGCTTACCTCAATTGACATGATATTGTATTATATATGCAGTGGATATGACTTCAAATCTTGATTATCTTACCGAGGCGTCTGGTTTTTTAGGAACCTGTGTTGTCACGCATTAGGAGTAGACTGTCTGGGTGGGGGAGTCGTTTCTTATCTTTCGGGGGTCGTCTGGTTCTTCTCAAATCTGTCTTGACATCATTGCCTGTCTTTGCTTTCTCCTTCTTCAAAGTCCCCTCAGGTATAATCTCTTCTATTGAATCTCTTTTGATTAAATTTTTTTGGGGGGGGAGGTGAGGATTCTAGGAAAACCTCTTGGATAAACTGGAAAACTATCTGTTTACGTAAGGAGTACGGAGGTTTGTGGGTCAGGCAGCTGAGGGAGTTTAATACTGCCCTCCTGGGCAAATGGTGTGGGAGGATGTTGGTGGATCGTGAGGGCCTTTGGTTTAGGGTGTTGGTAGCCCGTTATGGGCTGGAGCGTGGTAGGATGAGGGAGGGTGGCAGAGATGGGTCAGCTTGGTGGAGGGAGATTGTGAGGATCAGGGATGAAGTAGGCGGGATTAGGGATGGTTGGTTCGTGGAGAGTGTGACGCGGAAGGTGGGGGACGGGACAAACACTTCTTTCTGGTCCGATCCCTGGCTGGGCGGGATCCCTTTTTGTGAGGGGTTTGGGCGTCTGTATGATTTAGCGGCTTCCAAGTCGCGCACGGTGGCTGAGATGTGTGTTGCGGGTTGGGCGGATGGAGGGGAGCGTGGGAGTGGAGGAGACAGTTGTGGGTGTGGGAGGAGGAGTTGCTGAGGGAGTGTCAGGCCTTACTTCTTCCCGTGACTTTGCAGGTAGCGTCCCTTGACATGTGGCAGTGGCGGCCAGATCCAGCTGTGCGGTATACAGTTCATGATGCGTACCAGATCTTGACTTCTCAGGATTCAGTCATTTTAGGGGAAGCTGAGGATCTTATCTGGCACAGACAGGTTCCGTTGAAGGTATCTATTCTTGCGTGGCGTCTCCTGCGGGATAGGTTGCCTACAAGGGCGAATCTTGTTGCGCGAGGCATACTCGATCCAGATCTCCAGGATTGTGTCACAGGTTGTGGTGGTATTGAGACAGCCCGTCATTTATTTTTATCTTGCAGCACCTTTGGCTCTCTTTGGGCTCTGATCCGGTCTTGGATTGGGTTCTCTGCGGTGGATGCTTACAGCCTCACAGACCATTTCGTCCAGTTCACTTATTCGGCTGGCTGCCTCCGCGCTAGGCGGTCTTTCTTGCAGCTCGTCTGGCTTGCTTGTGTTTGGGTGGTCTGGAGCGAACGAAATCTCCGGGTTTTCAGAAATTCGATGAATACAGTGCATCAGCTCCTGGACAAAGTCAAGCTTTTTTCCTTCCGGTGGATGCGGACGACAGATGTTACTTTGGCTACTAATTTTCATTGTCGGTGGTCGAGCACATTGCTTTGTTTGGGCATCGACTAATTATCATTTTTTGTTGTATATTCGGATTTCCTTGTAAACTTTGATTGTGCCTCTCGGTATGCCTTGTGCTGAGGGGTTCATTTTGTTGTTCTGTTACTTTTTTATATATATATATACCAGTTTAGCTTGTTCAAAAAAAAAAAATCTTATTTATCTATCTTTTAAAATTTGTAGCCACCAGATTTTTTAAATTTTTTTTTTTAACCTCATCCCAACTAACTTAACTTAGCCGAGATTGATTTTGACTAGACTAGATAATTAATTTCTTGGTGTGAAAGTATGAAGGTCTTTTTCAAGTTTTATGGGGTCCACAATTAATGTTTGGATCTTTATGATTATGGGTAAGCAAAATGTGGGAATTATGGAAATGAGTTTTTCAAGTTTCAATCAATTAAACAGAGGGGAGTCTCTGAAAACTGATATATCAGTATATCACTGTTTACTTGTGTTCATATGTTGTGGTGCCAGCAGCTGAGTTAAATTGTTGTTGTCGTATTGCATATCAAGTGTGGAATTCGCTAGATTTGTAATGAAATACCTCTCTCCCATATTGAGTTTTATTTTAAGATTATTCATTTCACATCAATAAAATAAATAAATAACTAACTAAAAGTTGTGAAATATGTGAAGTATAATCAATTTTGCTTAGATAGGTAAGATATGAGAAGGTTGATAATTAATTTATTATATCATGTTGAATAATTAAACACTAAATTAAGACAATAATATCAATAGTTAGTTGATTTATTGGTGATTGTCACTCAACTTGATAGATGAAGATCGCAGTTTGATCACCTACAACTGCGACCGGAAGAGAACTGAAACTCACTTGATGTCCAAACTTAGTCTCAAATCAAATTAGGCGGTTCAGTAGATCGTATACCAATGGTGAAAAAAAATTTAAAACAATTGTATCTTTCACATCAACGAACCGCGTTGAATTAAACCGTAAGCCAATAATGATCCAGACAAATCCATTCATTTTGTCACCCTAAAATTAGATTGTATACCAAGTGACGAAGGACTCTATATATGGACTTCATGAATATCTCGGATTTCTTAAGCTACTTGTTTTCCATTAATGTTATTAACTTATGAGTGACAAAAAAACCATAAAAAGGGGAAAAGTTTGATTGAAAATGAATGTGTTATAAAGAAAAGGATTTTGTACAAAGAAAAAAAGAGATAAAGAAAAGGATAAGTGGTCAGTGGGTGGTGAGCACTGAGCACATAAGCACATCATTGCTTCCTTCACTCTTAAAAAAAAGTTTTTGCTTTTGAGTGTGAACAGAAGAAATTTTAATTTGGTGTTAGAATCTGAAAAGAACAAAAGGTTTGCAACAGAATTACTTCTAAAATGGTTGTTCTTGATATAAAAGGTTCCAATCGGTATGGATGCATTCATGAAAGTGTGGTATGAAATCAATTACTTAAAGCAATCAATTAATAAAAGAGTGCTTTTTTTGTTAAATAATCAGTGCATGAGTTATTATTTTTTGACTAAAGTGCATGAGTTATTATGTTATCACAACTCACAACTTTGAGTTGAATTTGCTTTTAAAAAATAGATCTTGCTAACGAATATCCCCGAGCCATTCATTAAGTATTTGATTTAAAGAAATTATTTCTTTAAAAAGTATAAAATATTTTAATTTATAATGTGTTAACTTCACACATTTTCATAAAAGTTTCACAAAAACTTGCTATATTTAAGATGCTTAAAGAGTGTCTGAAGGTACTGCTTAGCATTTTTTATTTTTCTTAAAAAATTACTACTTTGTTTCATGAAAAAGGTGTAGGTCTTTTATTTCTTTCTTTCTTGTATGATTTTTTTTGTTGACCCATGGTCTTGCCTAGTACTCCCCGGACACCTCCATACTAAATTATAAGTTATTTTGAAGAAAAAAAATTGTACTAAACTATAAATCGCTTTACATTATCAATGAAATATTTAATGTTATTTTTCTTATTATACTCTTAACTATTTATTACTCTTTTTTTTCTTCTTTCTTTTCAATTCTTCAGTTTATTTTTTCCACAACATGAATGAATAACAATTTTGTAAACTAACTTGTAATTTCATTTTTTCATATAATATTAATTATATTTTTTAATTTGTGTTATATAGTCAGGATGATTTATATTGTAGTACGGAGGGAGCACATGAGTATATTTGTTTTTGTTAGTTTTGTAATTCAAGCCTCTGACGATAATAGTTTCTGAAGCAAACAGCTTCTGATGGCCACGAGACTCTCAAAACAGACTCTGACCCTCTTAGCTTCTGAAGGGCACAGGTTCTGAAGCAGTGTACTCACCCAACTTCTGAAACAAGCGAACGTAGCCTCTGATGCTTCTCAGGCTCTGAACCTCTGGTTCAGTTATGTTTTCTGTTTTGTTAGTTAGATTAGTTTGTTTGTACAGTTGTATTTCTGTTAGTTAGTTAGAGAGGTTTAGATTTGTTAGTTGGCTTGTTTTATAAGCTACCTCTCCCATCTATTGTACATTCACCTATAAATAGGTGCTTTTGTGATTAATAAACATAACCATTTTCCTTTAATTCATTCTCTTCAATTCAATTCATAGTTCTTTCTCTATTCTTTCTTAGTGTTAGTGTTTCTCTGTTGTTCATCTTTGTGGGTGTTATCCCCAACAAAGTGGTATCTAGAGCTCGTACGATCCGAGGGATCTTGATTCGTTCTTGAAAGAAGAATCAGGTTGAAAGTGAATCAACCATGGCTGGGAACAACAATTTCCATGCGAATTTGCCAGTTTTCGATGGAAAGAATTGGGATAGATGAGTGAAGCAGATGAAGGTGATATTCAATGTTCAAGAAGTCAATGAACAAGTGAATGCAGCAATCACTCATCTACCAGAAAATGCAAATGAAGAACAAAGAACAACATTCAGAGAAGCAAAGAAGAAAGATAACAAAGCCCTGTTTCTCATTCATCAATGTGTTGATTCGAAGGTGTTTGAGAAGATTGCAGATGCTGAGACCTCCAAAGATGCATGAGATATCTTGCAAAAGAGCTATGGTGGTGATGCAAAGGTGAAGAAAGTAAAGCTTCAGGCCTTGAAGAGACAGTACGAATTGTTGCAAATGAAGAGTGATGAATCTGTTGCTGATTACTTCACAAGATTGGTGACTCTCACTAATCAAATTAAGAATTGTGGAGGTAATCTTGGTGAGCAAGAAACGGTGGAAAAGGTACTAAGAACTTTGACTTCTAAATTTGATCACATAGTGGTGACTATAGAAGAGACAAAAGACTTGAGTGAAGTCAAGATCGAGGATCTGCAAAGCACTCTTGAAGCTCATGAGTTGAAGCATGGTGAGAGGAGCCATGGCAAAGAAGATGAGCAAGCTCTGTTCTCAAAGTTCAAGAAGTATCAAAGTAAAAAGAAGAAGTGGCAGAACAAGAAAGATACCAAGAAAGGTAAAGATAATGCGGAGACATTGCCTGAATCCTCTAGTGGAGGAGGAGGGAAACAGAAAGATAAGCCAAAGAAGAAGGACAAGAGCAAGATTCAATGCTACAATTGTGACAAATATGGGCATTATGCCAATGAATGTAAAAATCCAAAGAAAAAGAAAGGTCAAGACAATGAAGAAGAGGCTAAGGTAGCACATGCTAGCTCAGGTTCTGATGATGAAACAAGCTTCATGGTGACAATTGCTGATGAGACAGCAGATTCCATGGTGTGGTACTTTGATTCAGGGTGTTCTAACCACATGACTGGTAATAGAAGCATCTTGACTGACTTTGATGAATGTCTCAACACAAAGATCAGATTGACCAACAGTGATTCCATTAAAGCAGAAGGTATGGGTAATGTTGTGATTCAAAGGTCAAATGGCAAGAAAGCTGTGATTGAAAAGGTTCTCTATGTCCCTGGTATGAAGTGTAATCTGATGAGTATAAGGCAGTTGATTTCAAAGGGCTTCAAGATAGTGATAGAAGATGAGACACTACAGCTCTTTGACTCCAAGAGGAGATTAATTTTCAAAACAGCTCAAAGCAAGAACAAGATCTACAAGACTCAGATCAAAGCCATTGAAGCTACATGCTTGTCTGCAACCTCTGAAGATAAAGATAGTAATCTATGGCACAAGAGGTATGGGCATTTGAATTTCAAAAGCTTGTCAATGCTTAATTCAAAATGCATGGTGTTAGGATTGCCTAGTGTCATAACTCTAGTAGATACATGCACTACTTGTCTGTTAGGAAAACATCATAGATCATCATTTAAAAGTCATCTGCCTATGAGATCTAGTGATGTGCTAAATGTTGTGCATTCTGACATTTGTGGACCATTTGATGTGTTATCAACTGGTGGAAACAAATACTTCATGACATTTGTTGATGAGTACTCTAGAATGATATGGTTATATCATATAACAGCTAAGAGTGATGCTTTTGAAGTGTTTAAGAGGTTTAAAACACTGGTTGAGAAGCAGAGTGACAAGTCATTGAAGATTCTGAGAACAGATGGTGGAGGTGAGTATACTTCTACAGAATTTGAGAACTTCTGTAAAGATCAAGGCATAATCCATGAAGTTACTGCACCATATACTCCTCAACACAATGGTCTTGCAAAAAGGAGGAATATGAGTATTCTAGATATGGCCAGAAGCATGGTAAAGCAGAAGAATCTGCCTAAGAGATTCTGGGGTGAAGCAGTTGCTACAACTGTTTACATCCTGAATAGAAGTCCAACCAAGAAGCTGAAGGATAAGGTACCTGAAGAGGTGTGGTCCAAGAGCAAACCAAGTGTGAGTCACTTAAAGGTGTTTGGTTCCTTGTGTTACAAACATGTACCTGATGCTAAGAGAAAGAAGCTTGAAGACAAAAGTGTTCCCATGATATTTGTTGGATATCATAAAACTGGTGCCTATAGACTGTATAATCCTACAAGTGACAAAGTAGAGATTAGCAGAGATGTGAAGGTACTAGAGAATGAAAGTTGGGATTGGGTTCAGAAGCTCTCATCTAAGAAAACTCTTGCAGTGGACTTAGGTGGTGAAGCAAGCAATATCAATGACAACCCCACTTTTGTGAATCCGAATCAAGGTACTGCAAGTGATGAAGACATGCATACTTCAAGTGATGACGATAATGGTACTGTGCCACCAAGACCTCAGAGAAACACCCAATTGCCAAGAAGGTTAGTTGACTGTGAGATTGTATCAGACAATGCAGTAGACAATGAAGGAGAAATTGTGCATTATGCAATGCTTGCAGATACTGAACCTTTAGATACCAAAGCTGCACTGAAGAGTAAAGTTTGGATGGAGGCAATGATTGATGAGTTGAAGTCAATAGAGAAGAACAAGACATGGGACTTGTGTGAATTGCCCTCAGATAAAAGAGCAATTGATGTAAAATGGGTGTACAAAGTGAAACAGAATCCTGAAGGCAAAGTGATAAAGTACAAAGCAAGGCTTGTAGCAAAAGGATTTCTGCAGAAGCAAGGTCTGGACTATGATGAAGTATTCTCTCCAGTGGCAAGACATGAAACTATAAGGCTGGTAATTGCTTTAGCTTGCAGCAGAAAATGGCCCCTATTTCATTTAGATGTGAAGTCAGCATTTCTAAATGGACCCTTAGAGGAAGATGTGTATGTGAAGCAGCCTCCAGGGTTTGAATTAAAGGGCAAAGAAGGCAAAGTTCTGAAGCTGAATAAAGCCTTGTATGGTCTGAAACAAGCTCCAAGAGCTTGGAACAAAAGAATTGATCAATTCTTCCTCATGCAAGGTTTCAGAAAGTGCAGTGTAGAGTATGGTGTATATGTGAAGAGCAGTGATGACAAACACATGTTAATCATATGTTTGTATGTTGATGATCTGTTAGTAACAGGTAGCTCATCTATAGAAATAGAAAATTTCAAATCACAGATGAAGTGTGAGTTTGAAATGACCGACCTAGGGAAGTTAACCTACTTTCTAGGAATGGAGCTCTTAGAAACTCCAAAAGGGATGATATTGCATCAAGCCAAGTATGCCACTGAGATTATGAGGAAGTTTGAAATGCTTGGTTGCAATTCATCAGTCACACCTGCTGATACAAGAGCAAAGACTGAAGAAGATACAAGTGGTGATGCAGTGGAATCTACTATGTTCAGACAACTAATAGGTTCACTGAGATATCTGTGTCAAACTAGGCGTGATATTAGTTATGCAGTTGGCTATGTAAGCAGGTTTATGAGTAAACCATTGAAGCCTCACTTATTGGCAGCTAAGAGGATACATAGATACATCAATGGCACAATCCACTATGGTGTTTTATTTCCATATTCTAAGGATAATGGAAAACTTGAGTTAAGTGAGTTCTCAGATGCAGATTGGTGTGGTGACAAGGTAGACAGGAGGAGTACCAGTGGTTATTTGTTTAAATTTCAAAATGCACCAGTGTCTTGGTGCTCTAAGAAGCAGTCAGTCATAGCACTCTCCAGCTGTGAGGCAGAGTATGTAGCAGGGTCCCTAGCTGCATGTCAGGCAAATTGGCTGCAATCACTTCTCAGTGAGATGAACATTATTGCTGACATCACAGTTGTGCTGAAGATTGATAACAAGTCAGCAATCAACTTGGCTAAGAACCCCGTTAGTCATGGGAAGAGCAAACATATTGAGACAAGGTTTCACTTCCTCAGAGACCAAGTCACTAAAGGAAAGTTGAAGTTGGAGTATTGCTCTACTGACAATCAACAAGCTGATATTTTAACTAAAGCTGTGAAGAGAGACCAATTTCTCAAGCTCAGAAGAGAAATGGGAGTTGTGAGTTTTGACAGCTTGAATTAAGGAGGAGTGTTAGTTTTGTAATTCAAGCCTCTGACGAGAATAGCTTCTGAAGCAAACAGCTTCTGATGGCCACGAGACTCTCAAAACAGACTCTGACCCTCTTAGCTTCTGAAGGGCACAGGTTCTGAAGCAGTGTACTCACCCAACTTCTGAAACAAGCGAACGTAGCCTCTGATGCTTCTCAGGCTCTGAACCTCTGGTTCAGTTATGTTTTCTGTTTTGTTAGTTAGATTAGTTTGTTTGTACAGTTGTATTTCTGTTAGTTAGTTAGAGAGGTTTAGATTTGTTAGTTGGCTTGTTTTATAAGCTACCTCTCCCATCTATTGTACATTCACCTATAAATAGGTGCTTTTGTGATTAATAAACATAACCCTTTTCCTTTAATTCATTCTCTTCAATTCAATTCATAGTTCTTTCTCTATTCTTTCTTAGTGTTAGTGTTTCTCTGTTATTCATCTTTGTGGGTGTTATCCCCAACAGTTTTTGTCATCAAAACTTGTCATCAAAACCAAATGGCCATATGTAAAGAGTGAAACAATTGTAACGTGCCTAAGAATTAACTAGTGTGTTGCTGGTTCTCAGTAGTATATAGTTTTTTTTTGGTTGACAAAAGTAGTATATAGTTTTGTGAAAAAGAAATATAAAGTATATTTGTCATTTTTGATGGTTTCATTCTTAGAACACTCCTAAATTATTTTTACCTCTATCCTTTTTTATAAGAAACCCATGCATGTTAAGAAAAATAAGTAGTATATTTAACGTTTTTTGGGTACATATATTAAGCATATATATTATATGTAAAGATGTTACTAAAATAACTGTTTACATATTAGATAAGTGAAGGTTAAGTACTTTATAAATGTGACAATCCATAAGCCTAAGCCTAATGCCTTAAAGCTTTAGGTTAAGATGAAGTATAGTTGCTCTCATTTCAATTTGCAAAACTCTGCTCATGACCTGAAAATAATTTCGTTTGTTGTTCTAGCATTAACTATTATTTTCTTGTTGTAACTTGACAATTGTTTGACTTTGTGACAATTAGAGTGTGTTTGGATGAGTTGTTTTGTTCTTTGGTTGCTTAAAGAAAAAACACTATTAAGTTGAATTTTGTAGGCATGTTTTGGATATTAAAAAAAATAATAATTATAGGTTCAAATTTTTATTACTTTTAACTCAAATTTTTGAATTTTAAAAAATTTATATTTAATTTATATCATATTAAAAAATTAATTTTTTATGACAAAACTTATATCCTGAATTTGAGTCAAAGTTTAAAAAATGTAGCAGTGCTAGTTCAAGAAATTAATTAAGTGATAATTTTACCATATGTCACAGGTAAATTTTAATATGGATCACCTCATCAAGTGGTCCGTGGTAGATCAGTTATGAATAATATTATAATAAATACGAATTTTACAAAATTCACTGTTGAATTAAAAATTTATATCATATAGATTATCTATAGAAAATTTTAGAAAAATTGAAAATCATTTGATATGTTATTGAGACCCATCAAGATTAACGATTTATTAAATACTGTAAATCTTAATAAGTCCCAATAAAATATTAAATGATCAATTTTTCTAAATTATATAAACTTTCAATCTACCAGTAAATTTTATAAAATTGATATTCACTAGATCACTTGTCCACGGTGGACCACCGTAACATTAGCCTCGGTTAAAGTTTTATTATCTAGTTCAAGAAATTAATCACGTGAATTACACGCGCAGAGAAGATAGTTTCACAGAGAAGTTTTTGTTATCCATTCCCGCCTCCGAACTCCAAACCGGAAAATGACTCTCCGGCTCATCACATCTCCGCCCTCCTTCCCTCGCCTCACTTGTCACGCCACCGCCCTTCCTCCCTCTCCTCAAATCTCCACACCAAACTCTATTTCTTCAACTCCACAGTCCCCGTCACTAACATGCGCACTTCACTGTTCCCATTTTCAATCGTACGCTTCACTCTCTCTACTCCAAACAAATTATTTTCCTCTTTTTTTGCTCTTGAATTTTCACGTTTTTTGTATTATTATTGATTTCAGGTGTTCGGGGTGTACGCACGAGCATAACCTCCATCGTCCTGTAATATTGGAAGATGCTATCAATTTCTTTCGGAAATATGGTGTTACTGACTTCACATTTGATTCTTGCAAATTGGTATATTCGTTAATCCTCTTTTTAATTCACTAATTTTATTTGATTTCGTCTTTTTAACTGTTTTTCCATCGAGTACTAACACAAGCACACTAACACTCAACACGACACTGACGCGTAAACACCGATACATATACATTACATTATAGTTATACATGGTTAATTACATTTAGTGAATGATTAATGAATATGACAAGGTGTTGCAACTCATTAACCATTGTTTTAGTGCTCAAATTTACACGAAATTTTCATTAATGATCTAAATTGTGTTAAAATATACATGATTTTTAGATGTTCAAATAAATATAATATCCATTAACCACAATTTGTGTTCAAATATACACCAGGAAATTTTGGTTGATTACGTTTAAAATCGTGATTGATTATGTTCAGTGGATGATTAATGAGTTATGACACCTCGTTATATTCATTATCTCTCCACTGAATGTAATTAACAACACATTTGAATTGCGTTAACTATCCAAATTGTTGTCGAAATTTGTAGTCAAATTTGTGTATCGGAATAACACAACTCCTTATTTTTAAAAGAGAAAAAACTTACTTGCTTTTGGTTATCTGGGGTTCTTTTTGCAGTGGGGTTGGAGGTGTCGTGCGAAATTGGCGGTGCGTGGCTCTTCAACCAACCCTCTCATTGGGCTTTATGAGGAGGGAACTCATAATGTAATTGACATTCCAGAGTGCAAAGGTCTGGAATTCGTTATATATCTTTTTAGAATACTACTTATGTTATAGTGTTTAATCACAGTGATGATATACTAATACCTTAAGTCTGCATTATATTGTTCTATGCTTTGGATTTATTACTTAGTTTCATTTTAAATGTTCTCAGTTCTCTGCATTGAAGCACAACTTCTGCTTCTTACAAGCTGAGGTAGCATTAGAATATTTCCTTGATTATTTGCTTAATTGAGTTTAGCAACATTATCCTAATAGGCCATGTGGCTAATAGGATTATGATTATCATCACCATTCAAAGAAATTATTCTCCTTCCAACTGACATTTTGTTCGTCTCTTGTTCTCTGCACTGAGCTACATTCTCCCATTGTTGCTTCTGCTTAGAGATCAGGGTTTTACCGGTTTAACTCCTAAAATCCAATAGTCACAACTTAACAAGATATTAAATTCTATGAACTATTCAACAAGTATTTGTGGGATAAAATTTTAACTCTTTGTATCTCATCTAAATCTGATATAGCTCATGTGCTTATTTCTTTTGTTCCTCTATAAAGGTAGAATTAAATACTTATTTTAGTTTGGAAATTTCTTAATATTTGTTCCATTATAAAACAGATCAAACATGGGGTTTAAAAAATAATACATATTTTGTAACTCACATGGGTGGAATTCAGTTGCATTTTATCTTGTTTAATTTGTTCAAAACACTCTTGATTTTTCTATCATTGTGCTGTGCGTTGGTTTTTCATTTATGTTCCCCTTGGCTGAAATGAAACTTTAAGTATGTATGGTGTCTGTTGTGTTCTATGTGCAGCTCATCATCCTAATATTAATGCTGCTGTGGAGCTTCTTAGACAAGGTTTTTTCTTTTCTGTTATTACCTGTATTTTTATTATACTTCTATCTTCAATTTCTTCTATTTATTTAGCATCTCCTCAACATTATCCAGGTATTACTGAATTAGATGTTGAACCATTTCTTGAAGATGAAGGCACTGGCAATTTGCGATATGTTCAGGTGAACCGTTTATAAGAAATTGAATGCTGTATATGATGCATGCAGTTAACAACTGAGTTTTGAAATTGTGATAATTAACTGGTGGTGGGTGGGTGTTTGCAGATGGCTGTGACAACACACAACACCTCTCTTCCTGCTGCACAAAGATATATGAGTGGTCAGTTCTTGGCTCTTACTATTGAATTACGTGAAAAAAAATATTGGATATTTTCTTTTAGTTAATGGAATTAAATTAACCAATATATGGTTTAAAATTATATGTTTCAGGTAAGGTTCAGGTTACATTGGTTTGGAATTCAAGAAACGAAAATTCCCCTGGTTCAGAGAAACTGAATGCATTGGCAAATGTAAGCTTGTTGGTTCCTTTTTTTCTACCATATTTGTTCTAACCTTAGCAGATTCTATTGTCACTTCCCTTTTATCATAAAAAGTGATGGTTCATTTGATTGATTGCAGTTCCTATGGAAAAAGGGTGGGCCACGGAGCAAGCTTCATTTAATACACTCTGTGTGGGCCAACTTTCAGACTTCTGAGAAAAATGTGAGTTTAAACTGTTAGGATGAAACAAATGACTGACTAGTATTTGATTAAAATGGAAAACGAGACGACAAATGTTGTAGGTATAGTTAGGAGGGAGAGTTCTTGGCTGATATACTTCTTTTGAATACAAATCATATTCATGCTGTAAATTTAAGTCATGGATATTGTTGATTTATAGTTCTTAGAATTTGGGTTGGGCCTAACTTAACCCTACAAAATTGGCTTGTAGAGTGGGGGATGTATCCCAGTTATTAAGTCATTTTCAGACCTTATCTCATACAATGTTGGACTCTTAACACACACCGAACATCTGGAGCGTGATCCCAGTGGCCCGGTAGTGGTTGTTCTAATGGATTTTGGATAGGATTTGTTACCATCTTAGCATTTGGGTTGATCCTAACTCCACCCTACAAATCCAGCTTGTAAATTTAGGGATGCCTCCCACTGATAAAGTCATTTTTGGGCCTTTTCTTTTCCAATGTGAGAGTCTTAACAATAGTGATCATTTTGCTTTTACTTTTGGGGAAACATTCTATGGTGTGAGGGGAAAAGGTTACAAGAGAGCAATTAGTCTTAATTAAGTGTTATATATCTGATTGTATATCTAGTTGGACTTTGTAATTTGGATTGATTTTGCAAATGATAGGAATGATGTTGAATTGTTGATAATACATGTGTGAAGTGAAATCTTTGAATGCTGAGAACCTGAAACTTGATATATCCATTTTAATTTTAATAATAATTTAAAATAAGCTACTCTTATCTAAGATTTCTTTTATGCATATCTTCCTAACTTTTCCAGACAATCTATGTTTACTTCACCATAATTGTTAATAGTTTCTATTAATATTTCATGCCTTTGAAAAATGCTTACTTGATGTCTCAGATAATATTTGGGAATAGATGGAGACATCTTCTTGGAGAAAGAGATTTTTGGGAACATGTTGGTGGAATTGATGTGTCATTGGCCCCTTCTAGTTTTGGCCAGGCAAATACGCGGGTAAAGATTCTAACTCAGTGGGTCTTTACATTTTATATGGAAATTTGGATATGCATTTGATAAATCTTCAGAAATAGTTCCTATCAATGCATGGACACCAGGCTATGAAAATTCACACACACACTGCATACATCTCATGTAGTAATATTTTGATTTGTTTACACAAACACACAGTGATCTATAATATTCTTAGTGTTAGATACATATTTAGAAGATGTCTTAGTGTTAAATTCACACACACACTTCATATACTTGAATGCTTATTTTATTTCTAAGAGTATTTTGTAATGGTCTCATGCTATCAATATGGCATGAGTGTCATGAAATTCTCTGTGATGGAACCAAATACACAACAGGAAATATTTTATTCTTACTACTGACTAGTAGCTGAAAAGAAAATGATTGCACTGGATGGAAACCTCCAGTTACCCCGGAGTCTATGATTCCAAAGAGAATAATTATCTGCCCAAGCGTACAGCCGAGCAACAAACCACAATCATAATAACAATGATTTCTCTCTCCCCCCAGCCTAATAACCATCTCCTATACACGAGTATCCATTCCAACAAAACTAACTTGCTAAATCCACAAGTTATTTCTGGCCTTCATCATTGTGCCTCCTTCTATAGTCTTCTGGTAGAAACCTTCCCTGGCATGAACCATTGATCTGGATCCTTGAAATTGACCTTCATATACGGGCCTGGCAGTCTGTCATGCATGGGACACAATAAGCTCTGTTTTTACATTTTAACTGCTTGTGATTTGTATTTATAGAACAAAAAGGGAAATCACACTAATGAGATGCAGGAAGGAAAACACGTGTGCACGCATGTGTGTATCAAGTGACAATTGTTCTCATATCACCGAGGGTCACTATGCCATTAACACGAAAGGACTAATACATCTTTCTTGCTTTCTTTTATCAGGCTTTTGATGCCTTGTTGCAGAAGTTACAGAAATATGTTCCATATGAATCATCTGTTACTGATTTGTATGCTGGAGCTGGGGTCATCGGGTTATCATTAGCCGCCGCAAGAAAGTGCAGGTAAGGCCGGATGGTTCTAAACCTCTAGAATTTTATGTTTTTTATATTTCTGCTACCTATTTTATTTGGAAGATTTATGTTTCTTGTTATCTTACAGATCTATTAAATGCATTGAGATTAACAAAGAGTCAAAGGTATCTTTTGAGAAGACTATTGAACGTTTGCCGGCCACCGTGGACAGCAGCATCACTTGGCATCACGCAGATGCTTCAAAAGTAAGTACTGAATATCTGAGGCCTCGTTATTTATTTCACTCTTCCACATCGTTATTTATTTCACTCTTTAATTTAAAATGAAAATATTTTTTCTGATTCATGAAACTATCATTAGCACAACTTAAATTTTTGTATGTGTATCAGTGTATCTATTTCATCAATATTTGCAACTTAAACCCTAAACCCTAAAACTCTAAGCCCTAACCCTAAAACCCTAAACCCTAAAACCCTAAACCTAAACCCTAACCCTAAACCCTAACCCTAAAACCCTCAAACCCTAAAACCCTAAACCCCAAACCCCAAACCCTAAAACCGCAAACCCTAAACCCTAACCCTAAAACCCTAAACCCTAAACCTTAAACCCTAAAACCCTAAACCCTAAAACCCTAAACCCTAAACCCTAACCCTAAAACCCTAAACCTCAAACCCTAAACCCTAAACCTAAAACCCTAAACCGTAAACCCTAACCCTAAACCCTAACCCTTAAACCCAAAACCTAACCCCTAAACCCTAAACCCCAAACCCCAAAACCCTAAAACCCTAAACCCTAAAACCCTAAACCTAAACCCTAAAACCGTAAACCCTAAGCCCTTAAACCCTTAAACCTGAAACCCTAAACCATAAACCCTAAATTTAGCCACATGCTTCCACTTCTGAGCACTCTATGTGATGTGGAATGACACATTATCCATAGGCACATCACGAACATTCTGAGGAATAAACTTTCCACCAATCTTTTTCTTGCCAGAAGCCACAATGCTTGGCACATCTTCTACCACATAACGATCAGAGTCACTTATAGTAACTCGTTTCTTAGGAGAAGTTAAAATGTTTGGCACTTCCTCTTCCACATCGTTATTTATTTCACTCTTTAATTTAAATTGAAAATATTTTTTCTGATTCATGTAACTATCATTAGCACAACTTAAATTTTTGTATGTGTATCAGTGTATTTATTTCATCAATATTTGCAACTTAAACCCTAAACCCTAAACCCTAACCCTAAAACCCTAAAACCCTAAAACCCTAAAACCCTAAACCCTAACACCTAAACCCTAACCCTAAAACCCTCAAACCCTAAACCCTAGACCCCAAACCCTAAAACCCTAAACCCTAAACCCTAAACCCTAAACCTTAAACCCTAAAACCCTAAACCTTAAACCCTAAACACTAACCCTAAAACCCTAAACCCTAAATCCCTAAACCCTTAACCCTCAAACCCTAAAACCCTAAATCCTAAACCCTAACCGTAAAACCCTCAAACCCTAAACCCTAAACCTCAAACCCTAAAACCCTAAACCCCAAACCCTAACCCTAAATCCTAACCCTAAACCCTAACCGTAAAACCCTAAAACCTAATCCCTAAACCCTAACCCTCAAACCTCAAACCTTAAACCCTAAACCCCAAACCCTAAAACCCCAAACCCTAAACCCTAAACCCTAACCCTAATACCCTTAAACCCTAAACCCTAAAACCCTAAAACCCTAAACCCTAAAACCCTAAACCCTTCACCCTAAAACCCTAAAACCCTAAACCCTAACCCTAACACCCTAAAACCTAAACCCTAAAACCCTAAACCCTAACCCTAAAACCCTAAACCCTAACCCTTAAACCCAAAACCTAAACCCTAAACCCAAACCCCAAAACCTAAACCCTAAAACCCTAAAACCTAAACCCTTAAACCCGAAACCCTAAACCATAAACCATAAACCCTAAATTTAGCCACATGCTTCCATTTCTGAGCACTCTCTATGATGTGGAATGACACATTATCCATAGGCACATCACGAACATTCTGAGGAATAAACTTTCCACCAATCTTTTTCTTGCCAGAAGCCACAATGCTTGGCACATCTTCTACCTCATAACGATCAGAGTCACTTATAGTAACTCGTTTCTTTTTCTGAGTCTTTTTCTTAGAAGTTACAATGTTTGGCACTTCCTCTTCCACATCGTAGTCAGAGTCACTTACACTAGCTTGTTTTCTTTTCAGACTCTTCTTCTTTTTCTCATTTGGTACCTCAACTTTGCTCGGTCTTTTATTGGGTCCAACCATTTTCTTCTTGATTGGTGGTTTGGGTCCAACTAAGCAAAGATTGTGTATTTTATTGGGTCCAACTAAGCACAACTTAAATTTTTGTATGTGTATTTATTTCATCAATATTTGCAAAGATTGTTTACGGAAAGGATGAATTATTTAAGTCCAAGATAGAAAGCATAGTGGTTCTTAGCTTTTTTTTCTTTCTTGTCGTGTCTTATTTGAAACTCATTGTATGAATCATTTGCAAGTAACAGGATCCTTTTTCGTGGCTTATGGGCTCAGATGTTGTAGTCATTGATCCTCCTAGAAAAGGACTAGATTCATCTCTTATTGGTGCATTAAAGAATATATCATCAGTGGCGCGTAAAGTTTTGTCATCATATGAACGGTTGTTTATTTTGTGAATTTATCAAGTTTTGTCCATTCAAAATATTTCCCTCTGTCAGTGTCTGATTTAGTGCATGTTTACTGTAGCTCAAACAACACACAAGAAGAGAAAAGACCATGGATTTTACGTGCTAATGAAGCTTCAGTCCATATCAAAAGCAAATCACCTGAGGCAAACATTCCTCCACCGGTGCCACAAACCCTTATTTATATAAGCTGTGGATGGGAAAGTTTTAAAGAGGTATTTCTGTACTCATTTATTTGGATGTACTTTGATTTTTATCAAAATTGAATTCTCCATGTTAACTCTAAAATTTGCTGTCTGACAGGACTGCAAGTCATTGTTGTCAAATAATGCATGGTATTTGGAAAAAGCTCATGGTTTTAATTTCTTTCCTGGTACTCAAAGGTATTAATTCTTAAAGTACTTATTAATTCTTACAATCTTTATTCTTTCAAAAACATCTCTGGAGTTAATCTTCCTTTTAATGTTTTTCTCGAAATTTCATTCTATTTGCATTTCAGCTATGTAAACCTAAACCTTTATATAGCTTTTATGCTAAGGTACAACTTTGGTCGTTTATCTTATTTTTTAGATTCAGTTTGGTCTCTCAACTATGAGAATTTTCAACTGGGTCCCTTAACTTGTTTATTAGTTTCAGTTTGGTCCCTTGGGCCTTGACTTTGAAAAGTTTCAATTGAGTCTCTTATCATTTATTTTGAAATGGTCTCTTTTTTGAAAGTTTCACCAATGTGGTCCTTTTTTTGTTCTGAAATTGTCCCTTATTTTACATATGGTATACTAATGTGGTTACAGGATCGCATTAAAACTTATATTTAAGATAAAGGACCAACAATATATTTTAGCCTCGTTTTTATAGCACTTATATTTTTATTGTTTTATATTATACTTATTGGTTACTCTGAAGGTACACTGTACTGTGTCATCATGCTCATAGCTATTCCTTTATTTTTTGGTCCACAATCACAAGTGTAGCTAGATGTGATGGTGTGCTGAGATCCCTGTTATCCCACCCCCATTAGTCCATGCTTAATATGCGAATCTTGTGTGTGAGGGGTTGTATTTTGAGACTCCACATTGTCTAGAGATATGACCTTAGTAGCTGATTTTGCTAAAATTCAGTGAATCAAGAATGCGAATAATGGGGACACCTGAGAAACTTAAAATTGCATTTGGAAGGTATATTTGAACTCAACTTGTTTGTAACCGTCCTAACGAGTGAGCACCACCACTGTTTCTAAAGATAAAAGTACTACTATTATTATGCCTGGGAAGCGTCAAAGATCTCATGTTTAGATCATATTGGATCTGTCAAGCATAGTAATGGACTAATTTGAAAGGCATGCTTGTGCAATTAAAAGAGTATTAATTATAATTTCCCACTTGCCAATTGTTTGCAGCATTGAAGTTCTGGCAGTGTTCAAGAGGGGCCCTCAGAAAAAGAAATCAGGAAAGAAAAAGAAAAAACACTTGCAAGGAGCTGCTAGACAAAAATGAGCATGTGATTCAGTACCGTCCAATTTTGCGCAGAAGAAAGAAACAGATAAATTTAGTAGCAGTCTCATGTTTTGTACTAATCGGAAAAGGGAATTTATTTCATCGTGCGATAAATTGTGTACAAATAATTTAATATAGCTTTTCATCGCATCTGTATGATATCCATCTCCAATGCTTTTGATTTAAGAATACAAAACTGAGGAATAACTTTTATGGTTTTAAAAAACCAACTTGTCCCAAGAAAGCCGCTGTCCATTCAATGACTTACGAGTGCTTCAATTTCTCTTCTGTCTGCTCTTAGATTTTGCCAGGTGAGGAAAGACTGTCAGAATGTTGTGAGCCAATAGATCCTGTCTGGTCAAAATCCCAATTACAGGGCATACCTGTGAAATCACATGATTAGGTTAGTCACATGTTCATTTTGAATAATTAAATATTAGCCAAGAGATTTATATTGCTCGTGATATGCTACTAGAAAATATATTAACTAGTATCTAATACATGTGTTTGAATGGTATTGATATTTACTTGTATGTTAAGTGTATGTTTGGTTCTGCGGTGACGAGAATTGATTTTGACAGAATTGATTCTGTAAAATTGATTCTTGCCAAAATTGATTTTAAGTTAAGTGATTTATGTTTGGATATATTCATGTAAAAGTGAGTTGAACAAAAATTTTGAGTGTAAAAATCATTTCTAGAATCAGAAGCTACGATTTCTAGCTTCAAGTAGAATCAATTCTGGAGGCAGAATCAATTCTACTTTTGAGAAACCAAACAAGTCAGAATCAATTCTACACGTCCAGAATCAATTCTGGCTGCTCCAAAAGTGAAACCAAACATACACTAAATATACTTACCCCTGATGCTTGATATTTCGGAACTACAAGCAGATGGCGAAGTCCAACTTGCCTGAAGAGGATCATTGCTTTTGCTACTGATATGCTCTCTAGCACAGTAAATGGAGTTGTATTGGTGAGAGGATGTAGATCAACAAACATTTCCATTTCTTCCCTCGTTATAGCCACCTCTTCAATATTCCCTTCTCTCTCGGCCAGTTCTACCCAGGTAAATTTCTCTCTCACTTCCCATTCCTCTGTTCTTCTTCTCTCTTTCAAGAAGAACTTCTTCTTTAATGCTTGGATAAGGTGTGCTCTTAGAATTAGTCCATGCAGTTCTGTAGCCCCGTTGTCCTGTCCTACTGGCGGTACTATCCCATCGTCCATCACCGGGAAACCATTATGAGTAGTGTTTTTCAAGACATCTACTATCTTGGCTACCTTTTCTACTCCTTGTAGGGAAATCACTGCCGGCTTTACATCTACAAGCTCGCCGACAGTGAGGTTTCTCATCCATGACTCAGGATTTGCGTCCATGAAAGGAAGGCCTTTCAAATGCAGTATAATCTCATAGATGCTAGGGTTGAAGCAATCTCCTACAGTTTTTGCTATTAGGAGAACAATCATTGTTATTGGTAGTAGGAGAAGATTGCTGGTAAGTTCAAGGAAAATCACACAAAGGGATACAGTCATCCTCATGGAACCAGCCATGAGGGAGGCTGCACCAAGTACAGCAAACAATCCTTGGTCAATTTTTGTATGAGGTCCCATGATCATACCAAGAAGGCGGCCATAAGCTGAGCCCATAAGGATGATTGGGAGGAAGAGTCCAGTCGGCACCGCAATTCCAAAAGTAATTAGTCCTAATATGCAATATAGTGCAAAGAAAATTATGAGGGAGGAGGGTTGATATTCATAAGGTGTGTTTGTTGAGAATATGTTTCGAACAGCATCGTCATTAGTGGTAAGCAGAAGAGTAGCAAGATCGTTGTAGTGGCCAGGTGGGCAATTGAATTGTTTGAAATTTCCAGACCTTCCATTGCTGGGGCAGACGGATTCTGCGTCTGCAAGTGATGAATCACAAGGGGTGCATTTTGCTAGGTATGGGAGACCATATTGACACACTGACGTAAACAGTACTACTGCAAGACTGAGGAGGAGTTTATGTATTTTACCTTTCCTGCAATAATAAAAGGTAGAAATTCCCTCAGTAATCATATTCAAATATTAACAAATTTGGCTGTGTTGACAATTCTACATGTTTATTTCATTGGATTCCATAATTGTTTTACTTTGTTGTTTGCTTCATTTTTATGGTCTGATCCGTTGAGCACTTACACGTTTATGACATTATTGACTGGGATTGACACTATAAATTATAGTCTATAGTAGACTCTAAGTCGGGTAATGCATGTGTGGTCAGTATAGAGAATGAAGTCGTGTTTTTCTTCCCGTGATCACGTGACCTTAAAAGTTCATGATATGCAATATGTTGAGACTAAGGTAGTATATGGTTGCTTACTGATTGATGAGATTGTAGAGTCTGAGGACCTTGTGTAGAAGATGATTATAAAGGCTTCCTAATAAACCACCTATGATTCCAATGACTGCAACAGGGAGGATATCCATTGCATGGTAGCTAACAGTGACATTGCTGACGTCAAACATGATCAACCCGCCTGCACCGAAAAGTCCACATTTCCCGGAGTTGCAGATTTCAATGAAGGCCCTAAGCACTACCACCACCACAGCAGTGCAAAAAAATGTTCTCCATAGAAGAGCACTTCTCCACAAGGTTGCCACCTCTTCAAGAGCAAACAGAACTCCACCAACAGGGGACCTGAAAGCTGCACAAACTCCTGAAGATGCACCACAGGTAATAAGATCCCGACGGTCGCGGTCGTTGTTGAAATAGCGTAGCCAGCGCCATTTGATTTTGTAATTGTCAGTACCTCCCTGGCCTAGTAAGGAAGCAATGCAGCTTCCTATATGTACCAAAGGTCCTTCTTTCCCAAGATCTAGGCCTGCAGAGACAGCTCCAATGCTTCCAAATATCTACAGAGAACAAATTTATGAGATGACTTGTGGAGGAATGATTAATTGCTGATAAAAAGATATTAATGGCCAAGTAGAGTTGTGATGTGAAGATAAATTGGTGTAATGTCACTGGTTTGAACCCCATTTGCATGGGATCGAAGTTCTAATTATTTTGACCAATCATATATGTAACTTAGATCTTCCTATTTTGGGTTGAAAAAGTTATTGACCCTCTTGTTTTTTGTCACCCAATAGACAAATTGCAAGCATTAAATGATTGAAGCCAACACCACTTGCATCATTATCCATACATGTGCAAACTTTCCTTTTTTTGCATATTACCATGATTGCTGTATTATTATATGCATCATTGCAAAAATCAGTGCTGCAGCAATCAATAAAATTGTCTACAACTCTCTAATAGAAATATTATCAAAATTAAGTTGATCATAATTTATATATGAAAATATCATATTTTTTTTAATCCTCGATATAAAAGTAAATAAATTTTAGAAGCATTATCCTTCTGGATAATTGGAAATAGTGAATCTGTCTCTGGAGGCTTAGATCTGAAAAATTGAAGATCCCAAGAAACTCTTTTCCCACCTTCCTAAGCTCCTATTTGAACACAGTAAAAAAATTGTGCAGTCGCAGTCGGAACATTGGTTGTCATTGGATCAAGTGACAAAACATGAAATCTAAAATACCGAACTTGAAATCTTGATTATCTGATCTTGATCCAATGACCACCAATGAGTCTAATGCGTGCTCACACGAAGTTTTAACTTCATTACAAATGAATATTGTTCTGAATTAATCAGAAGCAAAATTGGAGTGCAAGAAACAAGACAACCAAACATTGTTACCTACCTTAACTATCAATGTTGTAGCACCATACATGTTTGGTGTATCAACACCATTAAGATAAGCTTTGATTTCAGGTATTCCAGGACCAGCTGCTGTGGGTGCAAAACACACACACAGAATAGAAGCAGCAAATGTTAAAATGAAATTTATTCCAGTGAAATATAGGAAACCTGTCAAGTACCTGTACCATGCATATATCAATGCATATCAAAACATACACTATAACTTCTCACATTTTTTTAAGTCAAATTTTTCTTAAAAATTAAAAATAACAAAAAGGATTTGTTCTGTATCTAACCTTTCTGTATTGATATATTTAAGAACAACCAGAAACTTGTATCCAGCAATGTTCTCAACAGCAAGATTTATAAGAGTAGCTATAATACCAGTGAGAAATCCAACAAGAAATGCAAGTAACCATTTCAAGAATATATATTGCAATGCTTCAACTCTTGATCTACTTCTCCAACCATGTTTGAATAGATCATTCTCATTGATCCTGCATAATCCAACAAAGTCAAAAAAATGATCTTTTTATATTACTATATTAATAATAGCTACTTTTTTGAGTTCTTACTCATAGTCTAAACTTTCTATGTAGGAAACTTTTTCACCAACAAGTGCAAGTGGATTTGAAGATAGTGTTCTATTCCTCTTGAGAAGTGTTTGATTTAGTGGATTGCTACTTTCTGGATCTATTTCTTCTTCTCTTTCAACTTCTTCCATTTTCTTGTTTCTTGTTGTACTTTCTACAAAGTTCATAGAACTCTCTCCCATTAGAACTAATAACAAAGAAGTTGTTGAGACAGATAGCCTATAAAGTTATAAGGCTATAGATTTGGTGAATTTTTTGTTTGTTTTGGATTAGAACAAAGTGAGACACCTAAGCTATATGAAGAAAGTGGATACCATATATGTTGCTTTCATCTTTGAAATCTATATATTTGTATGTTGTTTGCATTGCTAATTGTTTATTATTCAAATCATGTCAAGAAAAAAAAAAGGTTCATTACTTTATTATTCAAATGAAAACTTGACAACTGTTTTTGTGTACATTATTCCATTCCTTTTTGTAAGTATTCACATGGTAAAGCCACTTGTTGAATAGATAATTTATGGTAGAGTATATAGTTTCGACTTTGGAAACAAATGAAAGAGTACAAGTGGTTAATAAACTCCAGTTGATGATAAATCGTTTAGAAAACTCGAATTTGAATTTTAGTTGAAGTAAATTTTTATTAGACTTTATTTGCCTTCCGACCAAATTTCAGATCACCCGATCCCATCAATGGTTAAGAGTAACAAAAATAGTTTGGACTTTAGAGATAAAAACTTATTGACAAAATAAACTTGTATTTCCAAGTTGGTTAATTAAGAAGAGTAACTCCAAAGTCCTTGGATAACTTCCAACTAAAATAAGGTTAAGAAAAAGAAAAAATATAATGATGTTACTTTAGAATAATCAAGGATTATTGACTCTTGGGGCTAGAGATAGTGAAATCCGATCATACTTTGAGATAAATGGATATGGATGATATTTCTCTGCTCAAATCATCGAGTGATTATTTTTTTTGCATATTTTATCAAAAGTATCAAGTGATTATAATAATTATTATTCTAATATTATTATTATTAATTATTTAATTTATTGCTTTAATTTTTGTTTGATTATGTCTTTTTTCTTTTGACAAATGGTTGATTACGTCTTAAACACTGTTTTCATGGAGTATAAAATTGTTTGTTAATGTGTTAGTAATTAGTAATATATTGCCGATGAAACACAATTAGACTTATTCATTTTTTGACAAGTAGGGAAGAATATGTGCATAATAATATGTTCTCTAGGGATTTGTTATAATTTAATTATTTATGATTGGCCTATTAAAGAAGTGATCAATATTAAAATTTGTCATCTGGACTCTACGGTCTCAAGGGAATAGACAAAAACAACTTAGACCACAGTTGTGAAACCGCAGTCAATTTGTCGTGTATTATTTAGACCACGATTTTCTCCCTTTTGGCCACAGTTTTTAAGTGTTGCCTAAACAATAAAATGTTGTATTGGATGAGAGGGATGATTGGGATCATGTATTGCTTTTAAGGAAGCAATATATAGGATTTTAGGAACCAATTTGCTTGATATTTTTGTTCAGGTTTAGCGGCGCAACTTGTTGTCTGTCTACCTTTTATCTCGGTATAATTATCTTATAAATTATATATAATAGAAAAATTGCATTTTTGATATAAAAAAAAAAACTGTTTGTTAGTGTTGTACTTTTGTTGTTTGTTTTACACATCATAATAATTACATGCGTGATATATTATTCATTATCATCCTCATCGTCTTCATTTTATTTTTGTTTTGAAAAAAATATACATATTTATTTATAATAACACATTTTTGGCCTTAATTATTTTTACATTCTTTTCCTTTTGCCACCTTAACTCTAACACATTCATTTGAGACACTATACAATTATAATAACACAACTGTAAAAAAAAAAAAAAGACGTAACATATATCATTGGAAAATTGTGGTTTAATCATCAAGTAATAATATCATCAATAATATTTTCTTTAATTTTTTGACAAACACATGAATAGTATAATTGAATGATAAATCTGAAATCTGATTCACATTTCTCATACATAACTTTCCATCTGCATGTTAGTTAGGTATGTTAATGTCAGATAAGGATCCCTATTAGAGCCACTTGTTTCATGCCACGTTCCTCCTTTCGATCAAACTGTCTATTATATCATCACAAGTGCCTCTTCACCACCTCCAAAGGCCACCTTATCTACCTGATACTATTATTTTATTGGCTTAATAGATTTTTTGGTCCTTGTATGTTCGTGAATTTTTGGTTTTAGTCCCTGTATCTTGTTTTGTTGCAAATAAGTCTCTGAATATACAAAATTTGTTAGTTTTAGTCCCTAAAGTCAAAATCCGCAGGAAAATCTGCAGTTTTCGTGCAAATTTTCCTGCGGATTTTGACTTTAGGGACTAAAACCAACAAATTTTGTACATTTAGGGACTTATTTGCATCAAAACAATATACAGGGATTAAAACCAAAAATTCGCGAACATGGCATTAGAAGTTTGGATCAGCTCACACAAACATAAATTGGTGAAGATAGAAGATGAAGTGTAATGTGTGCTCACAAATTTTAGAAATGAAGAAAGTGAGGCTTTTAATATTGAAAAACTGGCACACCAGTACACGATGTTGTACACAACGTTACAACACTGTTATCCGCTTTAATGAACAAATAATGCAAATAGTAAATAGTGCAGAATTAAACAAACACACAGTGATTTGTTAACCCAGTTCGGCGCACCTACGTCTGGGGGATACCAATCCAGGAGGAAATCCACTAATAGCCCTAGTTCAAAGTCTTACAGCAAACTCATCGTTTACAACTTATCACCTAGCAACTATTCTTATGTCTTTCTACCTAAGAACTCCTAGGTATGAGTTCCCAACTCACTCCTTAAGCTCAATAGTACAGACAGCACTATTGTTAATTCAACCACTATGATGAAGACACTCTCCTAGACACTAGATCACTTTTACCTAAAGGCTTCAAGTGATACACAAGCACTAAGATCCAAACTCCTAGCTTAACAGCTTTGGAGAGGACACACACACAATAACTATCTCCTTGCTTAAAAGCTTCAGAGACAATTATGATTACAACTCTGTAGAACACACAGTCCTAAGCTTGCATCAAAGAGATACAAGAAAGACTCACAAAACACAAGCACACACACGAATCCTAATACGGCTAGACTCAACAATAACGCTTGAACAACTGCCTGAATTAGGTTTTGATTCTTCAATATATAGCTGGTAATATTGGGCTTCAGAAGCTTTGTCCACAAGAGAAACATCCAGCTCACATAATAAAATAAAACCATATCTTAAAAAGATACGTTTAGAAAATATAATTCTTCACAATAATTCCCAAAACAATCTCTGAGCAGAAGATCTGTTTAGGAAATAAAACTTCCTTGATGCACAAGCCAAGAACTGATATATAAGAGAAAAGATCTTCTCTAAAAATAAAACCCGCGCGCATTAAATGCTGCCGCCAGCTGGCGCGCTCTCGTCAGGTCATGATGTTGTAACATTACATCCCACATCCTGCCTACATATTGTTTTACCAAAATGCAGCCAACATCATATAGTCAACAAACTCCCCCTTTGGCAAATTTTTGGCTAAAACAACTTGGGATCACACAGACAAGCTACAAAGATACATACATCACTAACACTTCTTCACATCAACATAAACACACAAAAGAAGAGAAGCGTAGCACAACTTCAAAAATAATTTCCAACCTTACTCCTTCATGGAAAACATTAGATCAGAATTCAGTCGTATCTTTAGAGCACATCAGAGGCATACAACAGCAGAAGCACAGAAAAACTACATCGCCTTAAGTGATCACAAACATAAGCATGGATGACACAAACAGAATGTTCCAACACCACATACAACATCTCCCCCTGCATCACATACATAGTACTCCCCCTGAAATGATGCTTGGTAGACTAACACATAGGATCATGCATATCATTCAGGTACTAACACATAGGCATAACATAGCAGATCATTTCAGCACAGAACATCTACCAGAAAAAAATTTGTACTACCACTACCAGAGTACCATACATCTACCAGCTACCACATACAACCAAACTACTACCAGAGAACATGTGGAAACAAATGTTGTAACTTTCTACTCCCCCTTTTTACCACAAATTTGACAAAGATGCTTTTGGGAGCCAAAATAGAGTAGTAGCAGCACAGATCACAGAGTACTAAGTACTATTACGTCCAAATGCACTAGGGAGTGCTTAAAATATCCAGGGCATAGCCCAACAGAACAGAAGTACCAGAATTACAACCAGAAAAAAATAACAAAATAACATCAGAAATGGGGAATACCGCACCCATCAAAAATCAGCACTAGAATCTGTGAGCTCCAGCTCCTCAGTGCCTCCACCATCACTTTGATCACCTCCTTCTTGTCCAACCTGCATTTGCTCACCCTCTGCAGCAGCTTCCTCTTGCCTTATGGCCATAATCACCTGCTCAAGGCTCTTCTTTTTCTCATCCAATGCCTTGCAAGTTGCTTCCAAAGAAGCTATCATCTCCTTCCTGCTCATAGAGTCAGAACCAGTAGATACACCAGTAGGAGCAACACCAGAGGGACCAGCAATCTCAATATCTGCAGCATGCTTCCCTTCAAACAGTCTAGGGTGGAAGTCAAGAGGAGATTCCCTCTTACTCACCTCATCATCAGCAGTTAAAATAGTGGGGTGTTGTGCAAGTATAATGCCACAAATAAGAGATGGGTAAGCTATAGGCATTCTAACAGCCCAAGTCTTACCATGTTGCACAGTTTCATCAAAAATGTGAGCTCCATAGTTAAACATAGTCCCAGTACCAACAGAGTAAATAAACCTAGCTAGACCTGTAGCTATATCTGAGGTGTGGGTAGTGGGAACCCAATTAGCAGTACCAATCCTATTAAGGATGTCATACTTTACAGAGAGCATGACAGAAGGGACTTTACCTTTCAATGGCCAAACCTTGACCTGATTAGCAGTAATGGTCTTGCAGACCTGATTGTTGGTGACCTCCAATTCAGCATAGCCATCTTCTTTGTTCCCAAGATACTTGTTGATAATAGCAGGAGAAAAATGAACACATTTACCTCGTACATACACTTTATGGTGCTCTTTGCTCAGAGGATTATCACAGTCTTCAGGTATATTGACCAAGAATTCCTTGACCAATTTCTCATAGCATTCACCAATGCCAGACACAGTCTTCATTAACCCGGCCTTCTCAATGAGAGCAATGATCTCCTTTTGCTCCAAGGCTTCAACACTCAACTCCCTCTCCAGAGCAAGTCTTCTATTTGCAACAAACTTCCACTTCTGAGCACTCTCAATGAAATGGAATGATATATTGTCCATGGGGACATCGGGAACATTTTGGGGAATAATCTTTCCACCAACTTTCTTCTTGCCAGTAGATACAATGTTTGGCACATCATCTACCACATCAAGATTAGGAATAGCAGCTCTGCGAAATTTCTTTTGACTTTTCTTCTTGGACGGGGACACAATGTTGGATGCAATGTGTGGCACATCCTCTTCCACTGCATAGTCAGAATCTCCAACTTCAGCTTGTTTTCTTTTTCCACCCTTCTTCTTCTTTTCACTAGCAATTTCGACTTTGCTAGGCTTTCTACTAGGGCCAATCATCTTTTTCTTCTTGGAAGGGGTTGCCTTAGGCACAACCTCAGTTACCACATCAGCAGCTTTCCCTTTTCTGTTCCTTAACCTTCTTGCAATGCTACCACTAGCCACTTCACTAACTGTTTGCTCCAGATCCTCCATAGCATCCACATCAACCACATCATCATCTACTGACATAGCATTGTCAGTAGAAAGAATATCTGTATCTTCCTCCTCATCAGTAACAGGTTCCTTTTCAGTCTGTGGAACCACAATCTCATCAGTAGCAGGTTCTTCATCAACCTGTTCTGCAGTATTAACAGCATTACCAACTATATCAGGAGTTGGTTCATTTTGTGCCAAGGATGTTTCAACATCAGGCACAACATTGGATGTTGGAATGGTATCCTTCAAGGAGTTCAGAACTTCCTCCACATCCTTATCATTCAGTGATTCTTTTGCATCAGGCGAATCCTGAACAATTTCACCAACAACCTCAGAAGCAACAGGCTTCTCAATGGTTAGCCCCTTTTGAATTTCTAGGGTTTCAGTAACATTATTGGGATTACCTTCAGCAACAACATTCTCTTCCGATCTGTCTTCGTTGGAAGTTTCAACATGTGGTTCAGCATTCTTCTTAGCAACATCATCCACATACAACTCTTGCATGGTGTGGATCGACTTTGATTTCGACCTTGAACCTTTAGCTTTAGATCCTTTCTTAGAAACATAGAGAGAAGAAGCCTTAGATTTCTTCTTCGATTTTGAGGTTTCAGAAGTTACAGCTCTCTTTGTGGTGGTTTTCTTGGGTTTGGAATTGAGAGCGGAGTCAAATGATGGATGAATGGTGGTGATGGGGGTAGCATCAATGACGGGAGATGAAGAGATCGGGGTTTCATTTGAGTTTGCAGGAGAGGTGGTGATTGGTGATTGAGACATGGTGGTTGTTTAGGATTTGGTGCAGAGAAGTTGAATGGAGATTATCAGAGAGTTTGAACGGTTTGGGAGGTTAGAGAGATAGTGGTATTCAGAAAGGGAATATTTGAAAATAGATTGGGTAAAGAAATAACCACTAGTGAAGGGTGGCGTGTTTATAGGGATGTAAGAAACATGATTACCTTGTTTATCGTGCAGCACAAGGATTGGAGAGAGTGTAATAACTGCTGCATATCTCCCTCCAAATAACTGTAATTGTTACAGATCTTCAAATAGGCAAATCCCTAATTTGCCCCTCAAATTTTCAAATTGAACTGCATCAAGTGCTTTGGTGAAGATATCAGCCACTTGATCCTTAGTTCCTACATGCTCCAGTGTCACAACTTTATTTTCCACTAGATCTCTGATGAAGTGATGACGAATATCAATGTGTTTGGTTTTGCTGTGTTGAACAGGATTTTTTGAAATATTTATGGCGCTCAAATTGTCACAGTACAATGTTATAACATCTTGTTCCACATCATATTCCTTTAGCCTCTGCTTCATCCAAACAAGTTGAGTACAACTACTTCCAGCAGCTACATATTCTGCCTCAGCTGTAGACAGGGCCACACAGTTTTGCTTCTTGCTGAACCAAGATATAAGGTTACTTCCTAGGAAGAAGCACCCACCAGATGTGCTTTTCCTATCATCAGCACTACCAGCCCAATCAGCATCACAATATCCACACAAGTTTGAATCTTCACAATGTGAATACATCATGCCATAATCACATGTACCATTGACATAATTCAAAATCCTCTTGACTTGATTGAGATGGCTTACCTTTGGTTCTGACTGGTACCTAGCACAAACCCCTACAGCAAAGGTGATATCTGGTCTACTAGCAGTCAAATACAATAGACTTCCTATCATGCTTCTATACAAACTTTGGTCTACACCCACACCTTGTTCATCCTTGGTTAGCTTCAGATGAGTTGGAGCAGGAGTCCTTTTGTGAGAAGAATTATCCATACCAAACTTCCTGACAATACTTCTAGCATACTTGCTTTGACAGATGAAAATTGTATCCTCCATTTGCTTGATCTGTAGACCCAAGAAGTAGGTCAATTCTCCCACCAAACTCATTTCAACTTCTGTTTGCATTTGTTGAACAAAATGTTGTACCATCGTATTCGACATTCCGCCAAAGACAATATCATCCACATAAATTTGTGCAATCATGAACTTTCCTTTCACTTGCTTTACAAACAAGGTTTGATCAGATCCACCCTTTCTATACCCTTGACCTACTAGGAATTGAGTAAGTCTTTCGTACCAGGCCCTAGGCGCCTGTTTTAGACCATAGAGAGCCTTCTTGAGTTTGTAGACATGATTAGGATACACAGGATCAGTGAACCCTTTTGATTGTTCCACATAGACCTCTTCATGAAGATAGCCATTCAGAAACGCACTCTTTACATCCATTTGATAGAGTCTAAATTTTAGGATGCAAGCAACACCCAATAGTAGTCTAATTGATTCCAATCTAGCTACAGGGGCAAAAGTCTCCTCAAAATCAAGCCCTTCTACTTGAGTGTAACCTTGGGCAACCAGCCTAGCCTTGTTTCTGGTAATGACCCCTTTTTCATCAGATTTATTTTTAAAGATCCACTTTGTACCTATGACATTTACTATATCAGGTCTTGGAACCAGATCCCACACTTCACTTCTCTTGAATTGATTCAATTCCTCTTGCATAGCCTCAATCCAGAATTCATCAGTGAGGGCTTCTTTCACATTTTTAGGTTCAAACATGGAAACAAACCAGGAATTTGCTATCACATCATTGGATCTTCTAGTGGCGATTCCTTGTTCAGGATTTCCAATGACTAGCTCCAAGGGGTGATTCTTCTGGACCTTCACAGATGGTCCTTTGTTCTGAGTGGGTTGATTAGTGGTGTCACATGCAGTATTCTCAATATTCTCTTCTTGTTTATCATCAGATTGTTCTTCTAGATCATGCTCTTCTAGGACAGGACCTGATGTTCCAACATCGTATTCCACATTGTCAACCTTCTCAGTCTCTACATCATTTACTACCACATTGTAGGATTCCATAACAACCTTTGTTCTTGAGTTGTATACTCTGTAAGCTCTGCTGTTGGTAGAGTATCCAAGGAAGATCCCTTCATCACTCTTGGGATCAAGCTTCCTTCTTTGCTCTCTGTCTGCCAGGATATAACACTTGCTACCAAAGACATGAAAATGCTTGACTGTTGGTTTTCTTTCCCTCCATAGCTCATATAGAGTAGCAGATGTCCCCTTTCTTATAGTCACCCTGTTGTGTATGTAGCAGGCTGTATTCATAGCTTCAGCCCAGAAATGGTAGGGTAAGGATTTTGCATGTAACATCACTCTAGTTGATTCCTGAATGGTCCTGTTCTTTCTTTCCACCACACCATTTTGTTGAGGGGTTATGGGTGATGAGAACTCATGCCTAATTCCTTCACTAGCACAGTACTCACTGAATTTTTCATTCTCAAACTCTCTTCCATGGTCACTTCTGATTCTCACAATCCCACAGTTCTTTTCTCTTTGAACTTGAGTGGATAGAGTCTTGAAAATGTCAAATGAGTCAGATTTGTCTCTAATAAAATTCACCCAGGTGTACCTGGAGAAATCATCTACTACCACAAATGCATACCTCTTTCCTCCTAAGCTTTCAACTTGCATAGGCCCCATGAGGTCCATGTGTAGAAGTTCTAGAGTTCTTGATGTTGCCTGATGTTCCAACATTGGATGCGACATCCTGGTTTGTTTTCCAATCTGACATTTTCCACATATACTTCCCTCAGTGATTTTTAGTTTGGGAAGCCCTCTGATAGCTTCAGCAGTAACAACCTTCTTCATTCCACTTAGGCTTAGATGACCAAGTTTCTGGTGCCACAGTTGAACTTCATCTTCTTTACCAAGTAGACATTTTCTTTGTTGTACTTCTTCATGAGATACCCACAAGTAGCAATTATCTTTGGATCTGCCACCTCTCATCAGAATTTCTCCTTGATCATTGCTAACAAGACATTCTTCTTTTGTAAAGTTCACCCTCAATCCTTGATCACACAGTTGGCTTATACTGATCAGATTTGCAGTGAGTCCTTTTACAAGCAACACATTTTCTAAGTTAGGCAACTCTTTGTTGACAAGTTTGCCTATCCCCAAAATTTCACCTTTGGCTCCATCCCCAAAAGTTACAGAACTAGAAGCATACCCTTTTAAGTCCTTCGGATATGTCTCTACCCCTGTCATATGTCTAGAACAGCCACTATCGAAATACCAGTCTTCTCTGGATGATGCTCTGAGGGATGTATGTGCAATCAGCCCTTTGTTCTCAGCTTTTGGTTGCCACACCTTTCTGACAGGTTCCTCTCTAGGAGCAGTTTTTGGCTGTTGCCAATGTCTTGGATATCCATACAATTTGTAGCAAAAAGGCCTTATGTGGCCCTTCATTCCACAATGATGACAAAACCATTTTCTTGAATGACCATGGTGTCCTGGGGCACGACGATGGTTAGCAAAAGTCCTGGGACCTTGTCCAAGCTTAACATTTGGATAGGTTTTAGGTTGTGGTGCAGGAGGTTGTAACATCTTTTCCCCAGTGTATGGATTAATTACCTCATCAGCTGGAAGGAATTTGGTGTTCTTGTCCTGTTGATGCTGGTTGAGAGCAGTGTAGTTGTATCCTATAGCTTTCATTCTAGTACTAGGGACACCATCTAAGATTTCCTCAAGTAAGTTAGCTCCACAGTTCAGTTGATTGACTCTTTTCTTCAACTCTTCCATGTCTGCATTTGCTTGAGTTAGCTCCTTCTCAACTTTCAGTACTTGGCCAATTTGGAGATCTTTTTCTGTATGAAGTTGATTTATAGTCTTCTTCTGTTTCTCCAGGATTCTACACACCTCTTTATAGCGAACAAGAAGATCATTGTAGAGACCAAGTAATTCCTCATAGGTGTCATTCTCCTCATCATCAGAATGCTCTTCATAAACTACCTCCACATCATCATCTGAATCAGCCACAGTATCACAAACCCCAGTCATAGCAGAAACATGTCTAGCAGATTCCTCTCCTTCTTCAGAATCTTCATCAGACCATGAAACAAACAAGCCTTTCTTTTGTTTCTTCATGAAGGTTGCACATTCAGTTCTGACATGTCCATATCCTTCACATTCATGACATTGTACTTCTTTGACTGGTCCACTTTTCTCCTCAGGTCTAGTTTTCTTGACATTGATTTGCGGTTTGTTGATGTCGAATCTAATGTTCTGCCCATTCCGCCTGGCTCTCCTGTCAACCCGCCTTAGAACTCTTCCAAATTGTTTTCCAATTAGAGCAAGAGCATCAGAAATACTCTCATCTCCTTCAACAACAGTATGGGATTCCTCTTCATCATCATTTGAGATAAAAGCCACACTTTTGCTCTTTTTATCTCCTCGTTCATTAATGGTCAATTCAAATGTCTGAAGAGAGCCAACTAGTTCATCTACCTTCATGTTAGCTATATCCTGAGCTTCCTCAATGGCAGTCACTTTCATGTCAAACCTTTTTGGAAGTGACCTGAGCATCTTTCTTGACAGCTTCTCATCAGATACTTTCTCACCCAGAGCCTCGAAGGCATTAGCAATGTCAACCAAACTCATGTGAAAATCTTGAATACTTTCCTCCTCTTTCATTCTCAGATTTTCAAATTTGGTAGTAAGTATTTGAAGTTTTGACATCTTTACCTTAGAGGTGCCTTCATAGCATGTCATCAATATCTCCCAAGCTTCCTTTGCAGATAGACATTTTTTGATGAGCTTGAACATATTTGTATCCACTCCATTGAAGAGAGCATTTACTGCCTTATTGTTGCTGAGAGCTGCTTCATCTTCTTCCTTTGTCCAATCTGCCTCTGGCTTTAGTTCACCAGTGGAAGTACCTTCTTTGGTCACAATTAAAGGATGATCCCAACCTTTCAAAACTGCCTTCCAAGTCCTACTGTCAATGGACTTCAGGAATGCAATCATCTTTGGCTTCCAATGATCATAATTGGAACCAGTCAGCATTGGGGGTCTGTTCACCAATCCTCCTTCTTTGTCCATTTTGCCAGTTAAAACTTCCTGAATCTCACCCTAAACAGGCAGGGTGCCTGCTCTGATACCAATTGAAAAACTGGCACATCAGTACACGATGTTGTACACAACGTTACAACACTGTTATCCGCTTTAATGAACAAATAATGCAAATAGTAAATAGTGCAGAATTAAACAAACACACAGTGATTTGTTAACCCAGTTCGGCACACCTACGTCTGGGGGATACCAATCCAGGAGGAAATCCACTAATAGCCCTAGTTCAAAGTCTTACAGCAAACTCCTCGTTTACAACTTATCACCTAGCAACTATTCTTATGTCTTTCTACCTAAGAACTCCTAGGTATGAGTTCCCAACTCACTCCTTAAGCTCAATAGTACAGACAGCATTATTGTTAATTCAATCACTATGATGGAGACACTCTCCTAGACACTAGATCACTTTTACCTAAAGGCTTCAAGTGATACACAAGCACTAAGATCCAAACTCCTAGCTTAACAGCTTTGGAGAGGACACACATACAATAACTATCTCCTTGCTTAAAAGCTTCAGAGACAATTATGATTACAACTCTGTAGAACACACAGTCCTAAGCTTGCATCAAAGAGATACAAGAAAGGCTCACAAAACACAAGCACACACACGAATCCTAATACGGCTAGACTCAACAATAACGCTTGAACAACTGCCTGAATTAGGTTTTGATTCTTCAATATATAGCTGGTAATATTGGGCTTCAGAAGCTTTGTCCACAAGAGAAACATCCAACTCACATAATAAAATAAAACCATATCTTAAAAAGATACGTTTAGAAAATATAATTCTTCACAATAATTCCCAAAACAATCTCTGAGCAGAAGATCTGTTTAGGAAATAAAACTTCCTTGATGCACAAGCCAAGAACTGATATATAAGAGAAAAGATCTTCTCTAAAAATAAAACCCGCGCGCATTAAATGCTGCCGCCAGCTGGCGCGCTCTCGTCAGGTCATGATGTTGTAACATTACATCCCACATCCTGCCTACATATTGTTTTACCAAAATGCAGCCAACATCATATAGTCAACAAATATTTTAATGTAATTAATTTCACTGTTGGCAAGTTGATTGGAAAGCGATCTCATAAAAAATTGCCAACTCAACATAAATTTGGAGAAAATTCAGGGGGGACTATAAAATTGCACTAAGTTGAGGACAAAATTACTCGGAAAGTATTAGAAGTTTTAAATTTGTACAATTGATAGTTAATTGTATTTCTAACTCTCATAATTTTTTAGGTTTTGAACACTGCCAAAAGGGTGGACATCACTCGGCAAGTGGTGTGGATTCCACCAACGGCCCCGTAGTTGAAGTTAAACGTGGATATTAGCTCTTTTAAAAATTTGGGTCGTGCTGGTTTTGACTGTTTTATCCGCAATAATATTGGTGATTGGATGCATGGTTTCTCTGGATCGTGTGGTCGTGTTTCTAACCTTTTGGCAGAGCTTTATGCTATCCTTAAAGGGCTTTAATTGGCTTGGGACTTAGGCTACCGTACCATTGCCTTGGAATTTGATTCTAAATTAGCTATTGATCTCATCTTTGAAGAAGAAAATAATTTTCACTCTCACGCAATTGTTCTTAGTTATATTCGTATCTTCCGGACGCAAAGTGGTCTTTATTGTTCCCTCATATTCTCTTAAAGAAGAAAATGAATGTTCTGATTGATTAGCTAAACATGGTATTCAGTCAAATGTTAATTATACGTTGTGGAGTTGTCTCTCTCTGCAAATAGCAAATGTACTGCTTACAGATATAACCGGTGTCTTAAGACAACATTCTCGTTAGTTTATTTTGTTGTCTTTTATTTTCTCATTTATAAAATAAAATTGCACAATTGAAAAATTTAGGAAGTCAAAAATAGAATTAAGTCTAAAATTTATAATATTAAAAAGTAGCAACTAGCGACCCTTTTACATGTTAAATGTAGAAGTAGAAGGTGCAGTTTGAAAAAAGAAACACAAAGTACTGCAGTTAGAGTGCACGTGGCTGGCATGAGTGGAACCAGAGATCCACTGTACAGACAGCGAAGTCATACATACTCCTGTCTGGCCACTGCGTCCGATTGCCTCACCTCACTCACTCTTATTTGAAAACCCACTTCCTAGTCACTACTATATATTGGCATGGCATGGCCACTTGCTCTTTTGACTCCAACGTGTGATGAACTCTTATAAAAAAAACGTTTTAGCAAAGCAAATAGACTTTGTGCAGACTGCACGTTTGGTTGGTATTGATATTAGTGAGATAGTAGTAGTTTGGTCGGTCTTGTGTGGGGACAACTTTTAATTTGAAGCGTGTCAATATAGAAAATATTTGGGTTACTAGCTAAACAAATATTGATGAATTAATACCAAATTGTTAGTTGATTTAGTGGTGATCGATGTTGGACTTGGTATAGAAAATCGCGGTTCGATTCCCGCAATTACAATTAGAATGAGGCTGAAATTACATGATGTTAGAATTGACCCCAAATCAAATTAGGCGGTTCAGTGGGTCGAATATTAGTGGTGAAAACTAAAAAAAAATTGATGAATTAATTACCGAGGTTAAAGTAAACATTAGACTCAAGTAGTTAATAAATTCCCTTTAAAATGAACCGTTTATGAGAATTCGAGTTTGATTCTTGGTGGAAACAATTATTTCTTAACTTCAGCAGTCGAACTCTAGATTATCAAACCGGTATCCCTGGGAACAAGAAAGCCAATGTCAAATAAAAGAATAAATATTGATGAATTCATAAAAAAAATATTTATAAAAGAAAATATATTGATGAAGTGGGTGCAGTGATGCGAGTTTAGTCGAATTATTAATTAGTAGTGTGTGACTATATATAGTTGGGTAATATCTTTTTGTCATCATGCCTTTTTTTAAAAGAGGAATTAAATTTAGTTTTTACTTTTCTTGTTCTAATATTTATTTTTATATCATATAAAGTTTTTATTTTTAATAAAATAAAAGTTATTTTTAGGCGATACTGTTATGTACTTATGTTAACTCATCCTTTTTATGTCATTTCCTGAATTTGTTACAAACAGTTTCCATTTCCATTATTCCTATTTAATTGAGTCAACCTACTTTTCAATTCAATAATCCCTTTGAACATAAATATACAATTTGTTGCTAGAAAATAAATAAGTAAATATACAATTTGTATATTTCTACTTTTATATGATCTCATTGAATCACCTTTAATTTAAAGGACTAATTTTTCTCAACACTTTGACCTCTTTTTCAATAGTACTTAAATACAAGACTCAACTTTTCATTAAGGCCTAAAGTAAAGGCCCTGAATTATTATTTGCAATGAGAAGAATGAGAATTTTGGGATTGAGAAACTTTATCTATGTTCTTCCTCTCACAGCTTTCTTGATGGTGTTGATGTGCTTCCTTTGGTTACAAAACCATGGACCAGTTAAAAGGGCTGAAATGAAGGTAATTCTAAGCCTAGATCAATTTTATGCAAATTTTTTGGATTTCTTTTCATTTGATTTTTGTTTATTTGAATCAATGATGCATGTATACATGTTCCATAGTTATTGTTTTTATCATATGAAGATTTAAAGTATGATTTGAATGTCATGTGTAAGTTTGAAAGGAATTGGATTCAAATATTTTAAATAAGGTTATAAATTAGGAATTTGTGATTGCAGAAGAAAAATTCTACAAAGATTATCATATAAGTTCTTCAACAAAAATTAATAACAAATTGAGTCGATATTACTCGGACATTGTATACCATTATAAAGAGACACTATTTTTTATTTATACCTTCGTAGTTCGTTGCAAGTGATTGACGAGTGTTATTCTCACTGATTAAAAAAATGGCAAATAAGCATGATTGAATTAAAATATTTACAAATAGGTGAAATTTTAAATTGCAATTTACATTTGCAGAATTATTTTTTATTTCTCCTTCCGTTTTAAAACGAGTATCAATTTTAAGAAAAAAAATCATTTTAAAATAAATGTCATTTACATGTTTCAGAATTATTTAGTCCAAGTGCAAGCTTCTAAACAAAACAAAAAAAAAAATCAAAGTGCAAGATTCTAACTTAAGGGGCCAAAATTATATTATATGCACAAAAGTGCATAGATGAGATGTCTTTGTTTTTAATGGTATTACATGCACAATGTATCACTACAACAGTTTAACAACACTAATTTTTTCTGGAGAATTAGTTGGGTGTAAAAAGATGAGTTATTTCCTCCTAATCATGTTTTCTATACATACAAGAATTAGGTTCAAACACCTAACTTAATGTTTAAGGTATCCAAATCACTTTTCACTCGGGTGAATCACATGTTAGATAAGATGTATTTTTCAAGTTCCTAGTTTCAAGTTGCAGTTAAAGCATTTCTATTAGACATTGATTTCTTGCATGATGATTGCTGAATGAGAGTACATGCATTACTAAAAAAATTTAGGTACACCCCAGTTGACTTTTTCCTTTACTGTCAGTATCCTTCAGAACAACAAGAATTGATTCAAGTGTTGAGGAGATCAACAATGCCAGACAGAACAGTTATACTAACCATGGTAGACGAATCACATGCAAAACCAGGATCTATGCTTGAGGTTTTACTACAAAGCTTCAAAACTGGCCAAGGTACTCAAAGATTGTTAAATCACTTGGTTATCATAACTATGGATCCCCAAGCTTTTGAGTATTGCAGGTTCTTGCATCCCCATTGCATCCATCCTTCCACTTTTGAACATTATTTTGCCACCAAAAGACAGTCCCTCCAAATCCCAGATCACAATGTATTCAGTTGGAGAAGAAACAATGTTTTGATAGAAGTTATTGAATTGGGCTACAACATAATTTTCACGGTATGGTTTCTGTTAGAGAGGAACTTTTTCCGCCCAAAAGTCATTTCAAATCTGAGAAAACACAATTCTTATGCTGTTCAGAAGTATACTTCCCGACAAAAGTGCACTTTTTTTCAAGTCGATTTTGATAGGGAGAAACTTTTTCCATCCGCAAAGTTGTTTTTGAAAGTACACATCCGAGAAAAATATAACTTTTATGCTGTTCGGAGGTATACTTCTAGACAATAACACCGTTTTTTCCTGTGGATTCTGATAGGGAGGAACCTTCCGACCCTCTAAAGTCATTTTGGAAGTACACAACAACAAAAAATTATGTTGTCTAGAAGTCTACTTCGTGTGGTTTTTTTAGAAATGTCGGGGGCGAATAAAGTTGATTTTTTCTGATAAGCTTAAATAAGAAGATAATGGTTTGTTGATCAACTTGAACTGCATGTGACTTTTGTTTTTGTGCAGGATACAGATGTACTATGGCTTAAGAGTCCATTGCAGAACTTCCATCCAATTCATGAACTCAGTATTTCATGCAATTTCTCAAGTAATGAAGAAAGAGCATATTCCATTCAAGAAGGGGGAATCTTCTTCATGAAAGCAAATGCCATAGCTTTGGAATTCTTAAAGCACTGGAAATTGAGCAAGATTTTGTATCCAACCACAAATGTTGAAGAATCCTTGTGTGCAACTATACTGCATAATGAAGACTTAGTTGAGATGTATGGTTTCCGCGTTCATCGTGTAGATACAGACCACTTTGGTGGATTTTGTCAGCTAAATAATGATATCTTGGAAAAGGCATATACCATCCATGCTAACTGTTGTGATGATCTCACAAGCAAAGTTCATGACCTGAGGATTGTTCTAGATGATTGGTTCCGGTTTAGAGAACATGTAAAAAATAATAATGCAACAGAAAAAATGGCTTTGAGGTGGCCACAGAAGTGCACAGGATGAAAATATATACATAGAAGAAGATACAGTTCTCAAGTTTTCCAAAGAATTCATAGAAAAACATCTTGCAGATTCCCCCTCTAGATTAAGCTAGAAGTTTAGCTGCACTGGGATATTTGTTTTCTGTTAAATGTCCATTTCTTGGTGAAATGCTAAGCATCTGTTTTAGTACTTAGTAATAGATTAGTTTGGAAAAGGAAATATTACTTTTGATATACTATTTTTTAATATTTTTATAGTTTGGAACATTATTCTTTGTGTTTAGAGTTTAGAAATAATGATATGACCTAATCAATCTACTATCCAGAGTCTAGGCTTGAGGATGTTTCAGAAGAAACTGCTAAGCCTACTTCTTCTAACATGACAAGAACAATTTGCTTTCTATCCAAGTAAAAAGTATACTATTTCGTCTACTAAACCCGTAGTTTCATATCACCTGCCAACCAATTGCAGTTGGTATGTTATACATAAATTCCTTTGTAAATCCTCAATGTGGTTGGTGGTTCTCCCTAACCTTACACGGTAGTGTCTCTCCTAACCTAAATTCTTTATCATTCATAAAATAAAAAAGATTTTCGGTCACAGATAAGATAACCTACATGCTAATAGGTAATAATAACCAGCATTGTCGATAGCGAATGGCTAGAATAAGGTGGGAGGCAAAAAATCCGCCATGTAAACACACCATTGCATCCTCAGGCGCCAGCATGGTGAGCATCCCTTCACAAATTGCCTTTGGCGGTTTTCAAAAAATCCACCACACCATTCCACTATTTAACAATACTATTATCCACCACGCCATTCCACTATTTAACAATACTATTAACAACACACTTAATCCTAGCTTCAATGCCGTTGCCGTGTCTATCGCTTATATCATTCAGTCTAGTTCAAAATTCCAATCTAATGAGGCCAAGGATTTCAGTAACTACAAAGGTTAAGAAACATAATGTTCCCAATATTTAGTGTCAAATGATAGTATGATCAATTGAGACGGTTCTATGAACTTAAATGCATCGTCGGCTGAAAAGGTTGAAACAGTTGTAACTAAAGACGGCTGAGTAGTTAATCACTAAGCAATCAACAGAATTTACACTTTTCAGTGTTGCCTTATGGGAAAATTCAGCATTTTCCCACAATTTAAAACCATGATCCTTGATTTATAACTCTTACCAGATTGCAAAATTCAGCATCATAGGGGAGGGGAAAAAGTACTGCAATAAGATTTCAGAGAATCAAGGGAAGACCAAAGTTTCAATGCACAAATGAACATATTTTATAAATATAAATATCATTATCAAATGAAATGTATATTGAACAATACAATAATTGAGTCAAAGGAACTGATTTCAGTTTTACATAATAGAATCTACATGCAAACAAAGCCTCTCACAGTAAAATGTGAAGAATCATACAGAATGTGGGGAATTGTGTTATCAAAATTTTAGCACATCCACTTCAGGTAGATCCCAGTTATCATCATCCTCTTCCTTCTCAGGTTTTGGTTCATCCTGCTGCCAGTAGTTGTTGTACGACCCTCTTGAAGAGTTCCCATCCACAGGGCGCCTGAAAATGATGCAAGACAGACATGTATAAATTATCTTCGTCAGAGGAAAGGAGGAGAGGGGGAGCATGGCCATGTCATAATACTCCAATCGGGGTTTTAAATAAAGGTCCACAACCGCAATTTGAGCCGCAACAAAACGGTTTTCAGTGTCTCCAAAACCGCAACACAACTGCGGTTGATGCCACATTTGACTGTGATTCTCTACAATATATCAATATCAAACGGTTTTCAGTGTTGCTGAAACCGCAATACAACTGCGGTTGATGCCACATTTGACTGTGATTCTCTACAATATCAAGGATCGCAAAAGCACTTGTAGCTTATTTTAGAAATCTTTGAAATATAAAATTATGGAATCAGATTGTACGTAGCTTACAATATAAGTTCTCATATGACAAGCACTTGTTAAGTAAAAACTTTACTAAATTGTTTACACATACACCCTAATTTAGAATATCCTAAACCTTTTGTCAAAAAAAAAAAAAGAATATCCTAAACCTACATTCCCTAGTCATAAGTTAATACACTAGAACATTAGGCTCTGTTTACTTAGTAAGAACAGTTACAATTTTCATTTTTTAAAATTTGTGTTGACCTTACTTGCTTAACAAGGAGATACTAGACTCTCAAAGTAAACAATTGTTTGCATTTTTTTGGAAACAATGAAAATGTCAAAAGATCGTTTTCATATAAATGCATCATCTCTAAACTATAGCATACCATCTTCTCTCCATCACAGTAGCTCATTTTAAAAATCTCACAGAAAATGTTAAAATAAACAAAATTTGAAAAAATGAAAACAGAAAATGTTTTCGCAAAGTAAACTAGGCCTAAGTCTCCGCAGTTGCATGCAAGAAATACTATAGTTTACCAAAATAAAAAACAAAATGTTATTTGAACATCAATTTAGAACACCTAAGTTCAACAACTTCATAAATGGTTAACTCAATTGACACATGGTTTCTGAAGCGATGAATTTGGTTAATAAATATATCAATTATCACAACTTATTAATCATTTATCCATGAATCACAGATAAATGGTTAATTAACCACAATAAGTTTGAGCCTAATTAACTACAATATCCAGGTGTCCAAATTTGTAGTTATCTATGAAACACAGACACTTCTCAGATTAGATGTGTGATGTCTGACATCAACACATATGATTACATTGAATTATATCATTTTCTCAAATTATTATTATCAGTGCCGACATATCATTGTCTGTGCTGGTGTTTGTTTCCGTGCTTCATAGCTAGCTATTAAAGTTCAATATTCACTATTTAATTTTGGTTGTTTCATATTAACCTAGTAATGATAGTTTCAATTCCCTCAGGGAACAATTGGTGGCCAAACTTTACTTATCTCACGGCTGAACTCTAGATTATCAGCCCCTTCCCCGGGAACTAGTAACCTAGTAACTAGTAATAAAATCAAAGACTTAATTGCTCTATTTCTTCAACAAATATAACAATAAAAACAAAATTTGATCGTTGAGTGGAATAATTTATTGGCAAAAAATCAAAGAAAAAACATGAAATTTCCATAACATACCTAGGAAATCTGGCCCTACGATTACGCTTAGCAGCATCTTGAACCCTACGTTTCTTCTCTTCTTGTTTATTTTCAAAATATCTTCTTCTCTTAGATTCTTGAATAATACCAGCTCTAAGAACTTCTCTTCTAAACCTACCAACCAATCTCTCTTCAGGTTCATCATCTTCAACCATAACTTGAACATTGTAAGGAGATGCTAAGAAAATGGAATTGGCAGTTGAAAGTGAGTCGAAGCTAGTATCCAGGTCATCTTGTTGTTGTTGTTGTGATGAAGAAGATGTAACAGAAGTAGAAGAGGTTGTTTCACTGCGACTTAGAACAAGTGGTATGAACTTGTTGCGGTGGTTGTTGTGGTGGAGAAAAGGGAGTTGAGGTGGTGGTGGTGGTGACTTTGATGGTGGTGAGAGGAATGAGAAGAAGTTGGAGAAGGAAGTTGTTGAGAGAGCCATTGATGAATCAATCAAAATGATAAGATTGATTGTAGAATTTTTTTAGATTTTATTTTATCATATAGTTATAATAATTTACAAAAATAAATAAATAAAATATTATTAAAGGTGCACTTTATTTTTGGGCTGTCTAAATTGCTGAGTTTGTATTTTGGGCTGTCTAAAATCTGAAAATAAAATTTCTCTTCCCATCCCCCATATTTCTTTTCTACCCATAAAAAATTTTATTTTTGTCCTTGAATAAAAACTTTGGAATGCATTTTTAGGTCTGATTCCCACAAATGGAAGTACAATAGAACACTACTTCATTCATACTTTAAGCAGGAAAATTTTAAGATATTTATTTGCAAAACCCTCGCAAAAAAAGTTGATAGTTCTCTTCTTGTTTTTCTTGATCATGCTTGTAAACAAGGTTTGCAAGTTGATTTGTTAGATGTTTTTCATCGGTTAACCTTCGACAACATATGTTCTATAGTATTAGGATTTGATCTGAATTGTCTTTCTATTGAACTCCCTGAAGTTGTATATGAGAAAGCCTTTTCTCAGTCACATGAGGCGATATTTTATAGACATTTCAAGCCTATATTCTTATGGAAGCTGCAAAAATGGCTTAAAATCGGCGTAGAGAAAAATATTACAGAATATGCTAAAATTGTCGATCAAATATTATATGCCAAAATAAAATCCAAAAGAAAAATACAAGGTCAACAACAACTTAACTTGCTGAGTGCCCTTATGAATGAAATCGGAGACGAACAAAATTTGATAGATGATAAGTTTTTGAGAGACACAGTAATTAATTTACTTGTAGCTGGGAGAGACACTATTAGTTCTTGTCTCACTTGGTTTTTCTGGTTGGTGACAACACACCCTTTAATTGAGGCTAAGATTCTTGAAGAGATTAAATAAAATTTACCATCTAGAGAAGGTAAGTGGAAAGATTTAGAAATGGAAGGTCTTAAGAAGGTAAGTGGAAAGATTCAGAAATGGAGCTTTATGTGAAGCTTTAAGACTTTATCCACCAGTGCCTTTAGAGCATAAATCTTCATTGAAACCTGATGTACTTCCTAGTGGACATAAGATTAAGTCAAATACAATGATACTAAATTCTTTGTATTCAATTGGAAGAGTGGAAGAAATTTGGGGAGAAGATTGCTTGGAATTCAAGCCAGAGAGGTGGATTTCAAAGGAAGGAGGGATAAGTTCATTGCTTTTAATGATGGACCAAGGAGTTGTTTGGGTAAGGATATAAGTTCATTGCTGCAACAATATTGTTGAATTATCATATTAAGGTGGTGGAATCTCATCCCATTTGTTTCTATAGCCCTACACATGAAACATGGCTTGAAAGTTATGGTGAAAAAGAGAAGCATTTGATGATTAAGGTTAGATCTAATTAAAATAACTGAACTATGTTCATAAGCTACATGTAGTGTAGTGTTTATTTACTTGTACTCTTCTTCTATATAAGAGATATAAGATACAATTGTTTTCATGATTCACTTTTAGGAACGGTTGAATCCATCCTAAGTTTCATGGACCAATATTTTTTAATTGCTTTTCAAACTTAATTGTAAGCTTGGATTACTAAAATATACTCTGCTGTTTTATTCCTCAATGTTAAACTTGAGCCATGGCTTGAGGACACATATATAATATAATATACTTTCTCATGAAATTCCATAAGAAAGCTCATTTTCGTCGACAATTTTAATTAATTAACACATATATAAAATTGAAGATGAAACTTAAAAACTCGTGCACAAAGAAATATATATGATTTTCTTGGTACATCCATCAGCTGATATTCTATTGGCCAATACGCGTGACTTCATCAAAGAAGTCATCTAGCTGACGGCACCTTAAAATCTCCCTATATTAAAATGTATGTTGCTAAATTACTCTTTCATAAAAATTTCATAAAAATCAATGATTCTATTCTAACAAATCCATATATTATATATATTCACACTACTGTTGCTGACTCCATATCCCAAAGGAAAAGCACAATTGAAACAATAATTTTTTTTTATTGAAACAATCGTAACACCAATTTATTGGTTTTTCTTCTTTGAAATTGTATTCCACCTTAGAGAAGAAAAAAAGTAATCTTAATCAATGATTTAATGGGGCACCGTACTTTCTTCTAACCTTTTTAATTTAATAATATTAGTAATATAAGATTGCACCAAACTATAAGACTATTGGTCAATAAAATGGTATGGTCAGATTCCCAAATTCATCAAATAAATATTATACTTCATGTAGCCTTGTGCAATTTGTAAACTAGAGAATCCTTTGTTTTCTACTTTTTTTTATTTACTAATTTAATAATCACTTAAGTGCCTTAAAACTTAAATTATAGGTTGTTTCTTTTTGAAGGTTTGTTTTAGTATAAGCTATTGGCTAAAGGAGAGATTGATTGCACTGTTCAATTATACCTACTAGTACCGTCGATCCTTTCCCATTCTGAGAATTTAAGAGAAAGTTCTATATTCTGATTTTGCATTATTTTAAACCTTCTTTTTATAGTGATTTTGTAGTTTAATATGTTGGATTATTTATATTTTTGTATATCTTTCGGCATAATTTTTACTAACCTTAATTCAATTTTCTTCCTAATTAAAGTGTAGGTTCCAATTTTTCTCATATTTTTAACCTTTTTTGTTATTTAGTTTTAATCTCTTATTTTTAACCTTATGAAATACCTTAATTCAACCATATATATGCTTTAGTTTAGTTTAATATTTTTAATATAGCTAGTAAACATCAATTAGCACTTCATTATATTTTTATATGATATGATTTGCATTATTTGATATAAACATTATATATGATTGATTGATATATATAATTTATATATATTCTAGATGCATAAATATATATATATATATTAATTCATAATTATTTACTTATTTAAATTAATTGATTTTATATATCAAACAAGTAAAAAAAATAAAAAAGAAAATTGTAATAAAAATAAGGCCCAATAGATTACTGTGAGCCTAGTCCAATACCCTATATGAAAGACCTAATTAATATTAAACCCTAATTTACTTCTCGCATTAGACCCTATATAAAAGACGTAATATCAAACCCTAGTTTACTTCTTCCATATTAGTGATGCCATCTTCTTTTTCACTCTCTTCGGTGATAAGTGCCAAAAAGAAGCTAAAATTCATATATGTTTTAAGCACTTATTAACTTGTTTTGTAAGATATTCATTAGGTTTATCCCACTTTATTGTACATATTTGTTTAAGTCATTTCTTTCAATTAAGTTTCCCTAAATCTCAACATTTGTGCAGAAATTTGAAGAAAAATTGCAAGTTAACTCGCCAGGGCGAGCTCAGAGCGAGTGCAGGGCGAGTAGAGGCAGAGAGCATCAAATTGGATAACTGATGCACTCGCCAGAGCGAGCATGAACTCGCCAGGGCGAGTAACAACGCGCCAGGGCGAGTGAAGGCGGTTCAAAACTCACTTATGACGTGGCAGTAACCCTCTGGTGAAGAAAGGTCAACTCGCCATGGCGAGCTGGAGCTCGCTCAGCGAGTTCTAATTTTCAGAAATAGTATAAATAGAGCTTGCTGTCATTTTTCTGGGGGATAACTTGTAATATAACTTGTAATAGAGAATCAGAAGCAGAGGGAAACCCTAGGAGACAGATTCAAGGGGATTTAAAGGTGGATTCACTACAATAGTTGAGAAATCATCATTGATAAGTTTGTTCATCTCTTTTATTCTTAATCTTTGTAAAGCTACCATGAAAATGAGTAGCTAATCTCTCTTTGTTGGGATTAGGTGTAATCAACCTATGAGTATGTATCTAATTTGATCATGGTATTATATATGGTTGTAGTTTACTTATAAATTTTGATGTTGTTCTTGAATTGTATGTTTTAATTCTAGGTTTTGAAATGGTATAGACGTATGCTTTTTGAATCCAAGACCTAGAACAATCATCTATTAAACTCTAAATTCTAGACATAGATTTAGATTTAATATTCACTCTAAATATCAAGTTTTAAAACTATTGTGTTGATTAAATTGTCCGAGACATCGGAGTTTGAGCAATATGATATAGCCGGTATATTGATCGATCACTCGAGACATCGAGGGTTAATGAATATAGCGGGATTCTCATCGTGCTCTGGAAATGGACACGTACGTGAGTGATATGTGATAGAATTGATTGATAGCTAAAACATGTATAACTGATTCGAATGATACATGCGATTGAGTTGGTGAAATCTAATCTCAGCAAACTCATCTCTCTGATATTTTATTATCTTTTTTTTTACCGCACTTTTGTTATATTATTTTCACAAATTTTCATAACAAATATCTTCAAAACACTTTACTTAGAATCATATTGATTGTTGAACGACATCGATATCGCATCAGTCCCTGTGGAGACGATAAATCTATACTTACTTTTGTACTTCAACAAAATGGCGCCGTTGCCGGGGACTGGCGTTTAGATATTGGAGCATTGCAACAATTTGTATTCTTTTAAGTATTTGTATATATTTGTTATATTATATAGTTGTGGTCTGCACTAATCCTTCTTTGCTAGACAAAGAAGCATTTTTCTTGTTAGGTTAATCCTTTCACAGGTTACTCATCACAAACAAAACCATGACTGATCGTGGTTATAACAACTTCTATACTCCGGATGAGTATGAATCGTATCAACAATTTCATGGAACTCCAACACATGAAGAGATTTTTTTGACTCAACAATTGGAAGAACTTTCAAAACAAATTTCTAATTTGATTAGTCTACAGGAAGAGTCAATTAAAGCTAAACAAGTTGCATACTGTGAGCTTTGCAATGGAGACCATCCCACTGGTCATTGTCCTCCGATCACTGATGTGCAGTTTGACCAGATGATCAAGCAAATGGCTAATAAGCAAAGCATGGAAGTTCAAACCAACCCTCAAACCACTCAAGAAAAAGATAATAATCTAATGAAAAATGAGGAATGTGGAGAGTGTGTGGAGGAAGATGTTGAGAAAATTGAGGAAGAAAGAATGTTCAAAGAAGGTGGTGTAGTGAAAATAGTGGGAAAAATAGAGACACCACACGAAGTAGAACTTCCTCAAGAAGTGCTATGTACTGAGGATTCCAACATTGTTGATAATGAAGAAGTAGTGATGGTTGTAGAAGAAAATGAAGGATTATTTAGCAAGGAAATACGATGTGAGCAAAAGAAGGAGATGGAGAACAAGGCGGCGATTGATCGGGTCATAGATGAAATTTGTGCCTTGTTCAACAAAAACGAATTGGGGAGGATATGGACTCCGCTATATTTATTTCTCAAGTTCATGGAATTCCTCCCAAACAGAAGGAAAAAGACGGATGATGTGGTTTCCGTCTCATTTTGGCCACCCTAACCAAAAAGGCGTCGAGCTACCGACGTTAACCAAGCGCTTGTTGGGAGGCAACCCAATTTTCTTTCCTTTTCTTTTATTTAAAGCATTTTTAATTACTTATATGTTATAATAGTTTTTGAACATGTTTAGCCTCTTATGCAAACAAGTCCTTGAACTGGTAATGTGCATATGAAATGAAATGTCTAGGTTTGTGATCAATCAAAAGCAAATGCATGATTAGAATGATTTTCTTTCAATTGCTATAGTTTGAGATCAACCTTTTATGATTATCTTTGAATGATAGGATGAATTTGAACTAAGTAGCTTGATTCAATTTGATTTCATTCATTCCTTCTTAACATGATTGATTAATTATGAATCACATAGACTTAGCCGGGTGAGATGGTGTGAACCTTCAATTGTTTATATATTTGAGAGCCGACAATTGTGTTTAACTCTGTTAATTTTAACTGAATCTTGCTATAACTTGATATGTTTGAAGTCATGGAAATGATCAAGGCCATGTTTCTATTTGAGTGCAACTACTTAAGCCTAAAATAACCTACCTTGTGAGAGTGTGATCCTTTGTTACCCCCCTTGAGCCAAAATTTTGAAAATTTGTTTGTTTGAACCCTTGAACCACAATAAAGAAAAACAATGACTTAACCCTTGTCTTAGGATGATTGAGCATTGAGTTGATGTAGGGTTGAAAACAAGTTGGGGAGAAAGAGGTTATTTGATCAAATTGAGAAAAGTAACAAGTAGTTGAAAATGGTGATTGAAAAAGAAAAAGAAAAATGTTGAAAGTCATTTGACACACAATTGAAAATCAAAGAAAAATAAATGAAAAGAAATTGTGTCAAAACAAAAGAATCACCAAAAGTAAAGAATGGGGAAAGTGAAAGAGGATGAATAGCTTATGTAATGAAGATACTCAAAGTTTATGCTCTCTTGTCCTTAAGGCTCTTTGAATCCAAAGAAAAACAATGATTTCTTGTAGCCTAGCCCCATTACAAGCTTAAGAAAGTCCTTAGTGATCCATGATTGATAACATGTTTTGTGATTATGTTGAGATGTATGTTTGAATTGATTTGTTGTGAACACATTGTTTGGATTGAGAGATACACTACACCCTTGAGTTGAAACACTTGTGAGAATTGTGATTCTAGTTGATTATCTTGTTGGTTTGGAAAGTTTGAAATCTTACTGAGTTTTGAAACTATTTCAAATTCATGCTTTGATTCTTTGATAATTATGATTGAGTGATTTTGAACTTGCAACACATTGAATCATGCAAACTTGAAGTGATTTACATATAAAGTTTTTGATTGATTACAAAGCTTGAATGTGCACTAATGATGATTGAGCCATGTTTTCAAAGTTTATTTTGGACTTTTGTTTGAGGACAAACAAAGTTTTAAGTTGGGGAGAGTTGATAAGTGCCAAAAAGAAGCTAAAATTCATATATGTTTTAAGCACTTATTAACTTGTTTTGTAAGATATTCATTAGGTTTATCCCACTTTATTGTACATATTTGTTTAAGTCATTTCTTTCAATTAAGTTTCCCTAAATCTCAACATTTGTGCAGAAATTTGAAGAAAAATTGCAAGTTAACTCGCCAGGGCGAGCTCAGAGCGAGTGCAGGGCGAGTAGAGGCAGAGAGCATCAAATTGGATAACTGATGCACTCGCCAGAGCGAGCATGAACTCGCCAGGGCGAGTAACAACGCGCCAGGGCGAGTGAAGGCGGTTCAAAACTCACTTATGACGTGGCAGTAACCCTCTGGTGAAGAAAGGTCAACTCGCCATGGCGAGCTGGAGCTCGCTCAGCGAGTTCTAATTTTCAGAAATAGTATAAATAGAGCTTGCTGTCATTTTTCTGGGGGATAACTTGTAATATAACTTGTAATAGAGAATCAGAAGCAGAGGGAAACCCTAGGAGACAGATTCAAGGGGATTTGAAGGTGGATTCACTACAATAGTTGAGAAATCATCATTGATAAGTTTGTTCATCTCTTTTATTCTTAATCTTTGTAAAGCTACCATGAAAATGAGTAGCTAATCTCTCTTTGTTGGGATTAGGTGTAATCAACCTATGAGTATGTATCTAATTTGATCATGGTATTATATATGGTTTTAGTTTACTTATAAATTTTGATGTTGTTCTTGAATTGTATGTTTTAATTCTAGGTTTTGAAATGGTATAGACGTATGCTTTTTGAATCCAAGACCTAGAACAATCATCTATTAAACTCTAAATTCTAGACATAGATTTAGATTTAATATTCACTCTAAATATCAAGTTTTAAAACTATTGTGTTGATTAAATTGTCCGAGACATCGGAGTTTGAGCAATATGATATAGCCGGTATATTGATCGATCACTCGAGACATCGAGGGTTAATGAATATAGCGGGATTCTCATCGTGCTCTGGAAACGGACACGTACGTGAGTGATATGTGATAGAATTGATTGATAGCTAAAACATGTATAACTGATTCGAATGATACATGCGATTGAGTTGGTGAAATCTAATCTCAGCAAACTCATCTCTCTGATATTTTATTATCTTTTTTTTTACCGCACTTTTGTTATATTATTTTCACAAATTTTCATAACAAATATCTTCAAAACACTTTACTTAGAATCATATTGATTGTTGAACGGCATCGATATCGCATCAGTCCCTGTGGAGATGATAAATCTATACTTACTTTTGTACTTCAACATTCGGTCGCCGCCACCTTCTTCTTAGATTTCTTCATTGTACAAAATTTTATTCACTTTTGAACCGTAAAGGCCGCGTTGATCTGCTTCGGATTTGAACCGTGTCACCATCCTCCCACATAACTGGTCGCACCGACCGATGTAGACGCTCTGACGTGCCTAGGAACAATGGCCTTAATATCATCGTGTTGCAACAGAGGCCGCTTTGGATAACCTCTGGCTAGACCATGTCACTATACTATTCATCCACTATACTATTGGAAGGTGTTTGAAATACACAGTTGAAAAACTGCTAAAGGTAAAAAATCTCTTTAGATCTAATACAAATTACGAATTAAGGGTACATAAATTTTTAAATTTTGGTAAAATGATTTAAACTAACTTGGCCGAAATAATTTGATGCAGTTCGTGATGTGGCTACGATGTGATCAGATGTGCAATTGAAAATCACACCACAATTGCGGTCCGATGTGGTTGCAGAGGCTACCACAAAAGTAATATTGTAGCTGCAATTAAGGATTCGAACCACAATTAAAAATGAGGTATGGTACCTTATTTGATTGGAAGTGGTGTTCCTTGGTTTATTTTAATTGGGGGTTTTGTAAAACCAGCTTTGATTATATTTACTTATTAATGATTTTATTCTATCATATGTGTCTCTGTGTGTTTTAATTTCATTAATTGCGTCTTGTTATTTGAATGGTCATTTAAGCTTTGTTTTGTGGCTTCCTTTCATAGTTGTTTGCAATGATGAATTTTGATAAATTAGACTTGAAATGATTGATTTTATAAGAGCATAGAAATGTGGTGCCTAATAAATAAAAAACAAAGTATTGTTTGTGTTTTGTTTCCCCAAATCTTTTCATGTCTTTCTAGTAGTGATTAGAGGTGTTGTTGGTGTTTATTTCCTTACTCATCAAATTTAAACACTGTTGAGCACAACTAGTAACAAAAGGTAATAATAACGAAAAAGCAAACAATAAGAACACAAGAAAGTTTGATAACGGAGTTCCCCGTAGGTACGTCTCCGACTGTAGAATTCGCTACAGCTCGTTTCTATTAGATGAATGAATGAATTAGGGTTTCAGTGTTACAAGCGGTATTTATAATAATAATATTAAAGTCGTAAATACCCCTGAACAATACTACACCCCTAACGCCCCCTAATTCCTAATAGATATATACGCCATACTCAACAATCTCCACCTTGGCGAATATCAAACCCTTATGAAGAACCACTGTATGACATCTGCATCCTTAGCGCTAGGGGGTTGTTTCCTTCTTAACATTGAGAAACATGTAACAAGTCCAAGCAATGCTTGAACTTGTCACTGGTGACTGGCTTGGTCAACATGTCAGCTGCATTTTCTGAAGTATGAACCTTCTCAAGTACTATCTGTCCAGTTGTAAGTAACTCTCTGATCTTGTGAAACCTCACATCAATATGCTTAGTTCTGGCATGATACACCTGATTCTTGGCCAAGTAAATGGCACTCTGACTATCACAATGCAATTGAACTCCACCTTGCTCAACACCCAATTCCTTCACCAATCCTGTGAGCCATAAGGCCTCTTTGGCAGCTTCAGCTACTGCCATGTACTCTGCTTCAGTTGTTGACATAGCCACTATAGATTGAACTGACGATTTCCAACAAATAGGTCCTCCTGCAAGAGTAAACACATAACCTGTAGTAGACCTCCTGTCATCCATATCACCGGCGTAGTCTGAATCAACATATCCCACAACTGAAGGATCACCCTTTTCACTGCTAAACATGATACCATGACCTGTTGTACCTTTCAAGTACCTGAAAATCCATTTGACTGCTTCCCAATGATGCTTTCCTGGCTTGGACATAAACTTGCAAACTTGACTTACAGCTTGTGCCAAATCTGGCCTAGTACAGACCATAGCATACATTAAACAACCAACAGCACTGGCATAAGGAACCTTTGACATATACTCAATTTCTGAATCTGACTTCGGACACTGATCCAACGTGAGTTTAAAGTGATTCGCCAATGGAGTGCTCACAACCTTCGAATTACTCATGTCAAACCTGTTTAATACCTTTTCAACATTGCTTTAGACCATATATAGACCTCTTCAATTTACAAACTAGTCGGCCTTTTCCAGTATCACTGAAACCCTTTGGCTGCTCCATGTAAATTTGCTCATCTAGATTACCGTGAAGAAATGCTGTCTTCACATCCATCTGTTCTAAATGCATGTCTCGGCTGGCTACCAAGGCTAACACTGCCCTGATAGAAGTATGTCTAACGACCGGAGAAAAAATCTCATCATAATCAATCCCTTTCTGTTGTGAGTACCCCTTTGCTACAAGAAGAGCCTTGAACTTTTCCCCTTCTTTTTCTGTTACTGCTGGTTTTCTCTTGTACACCCACTTGCAACCTATAGCCCTCTTGCCCTTAGGAAGCTGAACAAGCTCCCATGTCTGATTTTTCTTCAACGACTCCATTTCTTCCATCATAGCACCCATCCACTTATCTTTCTCCTCGCTGGATATAGCCTCTCGAAATGTGGACGGGTCTCCAGAACTAGTAAGAAGTGCATATGTTGCCAAGTCTTCAAACCCATATCTCTGTGGTGGCTTAGTGGATCGATGTTCTCTATCCCGTGCAAGCTGATAATCATTGTCTCCACCTAAATCTTCAGATGTATCACCTGAAGCTGTAGTGTCATGATTAGTTGTTGTAGGTTCAGGTGGTTGTTGGTGTACCGATGGTATGTTATTCGTTGGTGTCGGTTCAATATCTACCTGAATTACTTCTCTGCCGGGACTGCTTCCAGCTGATTCTGACACTTCTATTTCAAGAGACTGCTTCAACATGGACTGCTCATCAAAAACAACATCTCTACTAAGAATCATCTTCTTTGAAACTGGATCTCATAACTTAAACCCCTTCACACCTTTAGAGTAACCGACGAAGACACACTTCTTCGACTTAGGATCAAGTTTTGATCGATCTTCACTTGATATATGCACAAAAGCTGGACACCCAAAAATCCTTAAATTATCAAGGTCAATGGGTTTACCTGTCCATACCTCCTCTGCAACTTTCCCCTCCAAAGAAGCCCGTGGTGACCTGTTAATAAGATAGCGCGCCATATTAATTGCCTCTGCCCAGAAACCTTTTGAGAGACCCGCATTTAACCGGAGACATCTTGCCCTTTCAGTTAGAGACATGTTCACTCTTTCTGCAACACCATTTTGCTGTGGTGTCTTGCGAACTGAGAAATGCCTCTGAATGCCCTGTTCTTCACAAAATTTCTGGAATCGTGAATCAATGTACTCTGTCCCATTGTCTGACCGCAAATACTTGATTTTTCTGCCTGTCTGATTCTCAACCTCTGCCTTCCACAGTTTGAACTTTGAAAATACTTCGGATTTCTGTTTCATGAAATAAACCCAAAGTTTGCGAGAAAAATCATCAGTAAAAGTCACAAAGTACCTCGAACCACCCATGGATGCCTCTTTAGTTGGCCCCCACACATCAGAATGAACATAGTCAAGGCTCCCCTCTGATTTGTGCTTCCCGGGTTTGAACCGAACACGACACTGTTTCCCAAGAACACAATATTTGCATAGATCCATCTTGCAGCTGCGAACACCCTTCAATAGACTCCTCTTATGAAGTTCCATCATCCCACGTTCACTGAGATGACCCAAACGCAGATGCCATAGTTTTGTTGCATCATTATCAGACTCAACTGACGCAACATCACCTACAACAATATTCCCCAACAGTTTGTAGATGTTACCTGCAGTCCTCTTTGCTCTCATCACTGTCAATGCACCTTTGCTAACCTTCAGAATATCCCTATCTCCGTCAGACCTGTATGAGTAACCGTTTGCCTGTAGAGTACCTAGGGAAATCAAGTTCTTTCTCAATTCTGGAATATACCGAGCATCAGTCAATGTCCGTACGCCACCATCATCCATAGCAATTTTAACCTGCCCTATTCCAGTGATTGCACAAGCTTTGTCATCACCCAAATAAACAAATCCAAAATTGCCTGACCTGAATGTAGTAAACCACTCCCGATTCGGCGTCATATGATAGGAACAACCAGAATCAAGAATCCACGCATCTGTGCACTTGCCGGATGAAACACAAAGTATATCTCCCTCACTGCAAGAGTCATCAGTTTGAACTATATTTGCAGACGTGGATGACCCGTGCTTTCTGTTTGGACAATCCCTCTTCCAATGCCCAATCTGTTTGCAACCGTAACACTCTGCTGTCTTTCTGTTCTTGGACTTAGACCTCTTCTTTCCAGAACCTGCTTTACCCTTGTTCCGTCCACGATCTGAACCGCCCTGCACATACAGACCTTCACCCTGGCTTCCTCCCTCTGAATTCTGCCTCCTTTGACCATGAGACAACAGTGCAGAAGTAATTGAAGTGAGAGTAATAGTTTCTTTACCGTAGGTAAGGGTGGTCACCAAGTGGTCGTAAGAACCTGGTAACGAGCACAACAGTATGATTGCCTTGTCTTCGTCATCCATCTGAACCCCAAGCCTTGTCAAATCAGTAAGGATGTTCTGAAAAACGTTGATGTGTTGTTGTAAATCAGAACTTTCCTGCATCCTCAAACCGTACAGTCTCTGTTTCGCGTACAGTTTGTTCATAAGCGATTTCTCCATGTACTGACTCTCCAATTTATCCCAAACTTCCTTCGGGGTCGTGAGATCCAGATGAGATGCATCACCTCGTCTGAAACGCACAAGCGTATCAAACCCGCAGCCTTCTCCTTCATCTCTGCCCAATCGGTGTCATCCATGTCTGCCGGCTTCGTCTCGCGCAACGCCTTCTGTAAACTTTGTTGAGCCAACAGATCCTTAACCCTTCTCTGCCATAAACCGAAATTGCCTGTTCCGTCGAACCTTGCCACTTCAAATTTCGCCGGGTTAATCGTCATCTGATACCAATTGTTGAGCACAACTAGTAACAAAAGGTAATAATAACGAAAAAGCAAACAATAAGAACACAAGAAAGTTTGATAACGGAGTTCCCCGTAGGTACGTCTCCGACTGTAGAATTCGCTACAGCTCGTTTCTATTAGATGAATGAATGAATTAGGGTTTCAGTGTTACAAGCGGTATTTATAATAATAATATTAAAGTCGTAAATACCCCTGAACAATACTACACCCCTAGCGCCCGCTAATTCCTAATAGATATATACGCCATACTCAACAAACACCAACACCTCTAATTCCTAGTCAAAACAGCTGAAAACATTGAGATGAAAAAAATACAAACTAAAGCTTTGTTTTCGTGTTCAGACACCACATTGCTAAATTCCTTCCAAATCAATCAGCATTATATTATATCTCCAATTTCTCTAAATTGGTCATTGCAAACAACTATAAAAAGGAAGCCACACATCAAAGGTTAAATAAGCATTAAAATAACAAGTGAATGCAATTAAAAAGCACGCACATGCATATAATAGAATGGAATCAATGATAACAAATACAATCAAAGCCACTTATACAAAATTCCTTTGAGGTTGGGTTTATTCAACCATACAAAATCAGTTTATAAGGTAAGGATTATCCCCACTTATAAACATATTTTCAGGTTATCTTTCAACCAATGTGGATCTCTTAACACACACCCTCACGCCCAACACTATCGGGTTTGGTGTGCAAATATAAATGGTGGATGTCCTGAAAAGATAAGCTTTGTAACCATATTAGATTTTTATATTGAGTTTAACTCAACCTACAAAATTGACTTGTATGGTGAGGATTTGCCGCCACTTATAAACATATCTCCATGTCATCTCTCAACCGATATTTGAAAATTAAGTCTCACGTTGATTAAAGATAATGCTTAACTATGGTTTATAAAGAGTGACACCCCTCATTTACAAGTCAGTTTTGTTGGTTTTCTTAGACCCAATTTCCAATTTTAAGATGGTATCAAAGCCTCATCCACAATTTATTGGGTCATCTGCACGATGGATGTGTTAAGAGTCTTACATCGGTTAAGAGATGGCTTGAAGATATTTTTATAAGTGGGGTCAATCTTCATCTTACAAATTAATTTTGTAAGATTGAGTTAGGTCCAACTTTCTATTCTAAGAACCCCCTTTAAAAATATACACACGCACAATACTTCCAATCAAATAAGGTTTTTTAATTAACAGTCTGCATTCATAATTACTGTTGCAATATTATTAATGTGGTAGTCTCTATAACCGCATTGCAATGTATCATTGTGTGTCATTTTGCTACATCAACTAACTCTAATGTGGGTTAAAAGATTGAGAAACAAAATTACACCGTGATAGTTGATGTAACAAAAAGTCACACCTTGAAAGTGCCAAAAAAAAAATTGCTACATCAACAGGATAAGATAAGAAATAAAATTACTGATTTATCTCTTGAAAATATATTTTAAAATGTAATGGATATAGTTATAAAAAATTAAAGATATTTTAATATTAGATTAAAAATTGTTATTATTTATTGAAATTAAAATATTTAGAATTATTATTATTAAAAATTACAAAAGTAAAAATATTATTTTCATGTAAGGGTAGTTTTTCATTTATATATAATGTCATTATTAGACTTATTGACATATATAATTGAATTATTTAATTACTCTTGATATTTATAATAAAAAAATTAAAATTATTTATTTAGTAGTGTCAATATATGCTTTTTAAAAAATTGTATAAAATTATTTAATTACTTATTTATTTTTAAGTATTTTTTTTAATTTATAAAATTTTAAAAATATATGTAATTATTTCATCAGGGTAATCTCGTCATTTAAATATGACATATTTTATCATGTTATATATATATATATATATATATCGTATATAAAAGTAAAACATGTTACATAATTAAAAATGAAAAAGTAGTAAATAATGTTATTATGTATATGCACCAAACATATTTTTATCTAACTTCTTATCATATCCTCTCTCTATCCTATCACGTGCATCAAACGGGCAAAAGTCTATTTAATATGTAGGAAATGATAGTATAAGAAGATGGATAATGATATGATATATATGATTGTGATAGGCTAAAATCTTATTCTATCACATATTTGGTGCGCAAATGTTAAGAAACATAATAACATTATTTACTACTTTTTTAAGTTTAATTATGTTACATGTTTTATTTTCAACCATGACATGATAAAATATATGTCATACTTAAATGACGATATTACCCTTATCTTTTGAAAATTAATTTTTAATATTTTAAAATTTTAGAAATTAAATAAATATAGTAAAGGAAAAAAATAAATAATTAAATAATTTTATATAATTTTTAAAAAAATCATATTGACACACAAATTTTTAAATAATTTTTTTTTTATAAATGTCATGAGTAATGAAATAATTCTATCTTATATGTAAGATAAGTCAAATAAAGATATAATATATATTATATATAAATAAATAAAAATTATCCTTGCATGAAAATCATATTTTTACTTTTGTGATTTCAACTTTTGTAATTTTTAATAATAATTATTTTAAATACTCTAATTTAAATAAATAATTAATATTTTAATTTAATATTAAATTATACTCCCTCCGTTTTTTTTTTAATTGTCTTTTTAGAATGATAACACCAAATTAAGGAAGTGTATTTTTACACGTTATCTTCCTATTATACCCTCGTTTTAATCCACCAATAAATTCCTATTTTTTTGCCCATACTTTTTCTTTCCAATAAATTTAATATATTATGTACAAAAAAAAACCAATTTAAAAAAAAAAAGATTTAGTTTTCCAAATATATATCATTAATTGGTTTTATGGAAAAAGATAAGAGCAATTGACAAAGGGTATAATTGACAAATCATACCCATAAAATACAAAAAGGACAATTAAATAGAAATGCTAAATATGATAATAGAAGACAATTAAAAAGAAACAGAGGGAGCATTTTGTTTTTATATCTATACTTATTGTATTTTAAATTATATTTTTTAGAAACAAATTAGTAACTTAATTTCATATCATATCATGCATGTTTCTAATTCAGCTCATATTCAAAATAAGAATTAGAACTACAAAACAGAATATGATAAGTTTCATAATTAACTTATCATATTTTAACTAATCAAACATTGAATTGAGGCATATATATATATATATATATATAATACATATATGCTATATTTCTTATCATGTGATTCATGTCCTTCAAATGAGCCCAAAAAAATATACACAGCTAGACATAGATATAACATTTCTTACCCCTTGCTTCAAAAAAATAAAATAAATCTTACCCTTCATTTTTTATAATTATTTCCTTTCTAAACTTTTACATTCACAATTTTCCAAGATGAGGGAGAACTTCTACTAAAAAATATAAAATGAAAACACATTATGGAGAACTTAAACAATCAAATAAAAAGAAGAAAGAGAAGAACCTAACCAATGTGTGTCACTTTCTCCTTCCTTATGCTATTTTTAAACATTCTTTTTTCTTTCATATTGGACTGCTGTTGCATCATGAGCATCTCACTCACTGTGTGTATCAACAGTTGTCCCTCTCTCACAAATCCCCTTTGCCTTTATTTTCCCCTCAAATGGACAATTAAATAATACCATGGTGCGGTTTGATAAGCATACCAATTAAATTATTCATTTTTTTTGAGTTGTGTATATTTTAATATTCATAATGTACAAAAAACTTAGCATATACTATTTAATTAATTAATTAATTAACCATATGTTTTCCAGCAAATTGTAGTTGTCTCCAATGTTGGATCTCTTTCCTTAGTGTTTTTCTTTTCTCTACTTCACTCACTCATTCATTCATTCTCTGCAACTACAAATTTTCTATGATGTTTTTATTTATTTTTTTCAACTAAGAAGAAATAACACTAACCTTAATTATTCATTCTCTATGTTTTCATTACATATTTTGTAACGCTTATTACTCTATTTACTACCATCTTTGACTACCATATTTGCCATTCAAAAAAAGAAAAAAAAACTACCATCTTTGACTTGGCTTCTTTCTTTGCAAAATTTCCTTTTTTTCTTTTCTCTTTCTTTTGATTTTTTTATTATTATATATATTATGTGAAAGCTTTGCCTTATGTACGTTTCTCTTCTATATTCTTCTTTGCAACCTTTTTCTTTGTTTTTATGAATACAACACAATATAATCACACAAAACCCTTGTCTTGAAATCTTTGTTTTTTCTTTATTTTTTTCATCAAAATCAATTTCTATCATGTTTGAATGCTGATCAAGTCTCAGGATGTGATGGCTTTTGGATTCTGTGCTTGGAGTTCCTTCATCTGGTTAAGCAGCATAGCATCTTTTTCTCAGATAGGTGTGTTTGATAATATTAATGAATCATTTCTTGTTGAATATATACTAGTAGATATAAATAAATCCATTAAAAAAAATTATTGATAAATCAGTGTATTACATATCTTATTATTCATGTTAGAAAATTTATTTGAATTTGGTTGTTGACTCATTTCATAGAATTTTCATCATGCAGGAATAAAAAAAGAGAACTCCTGATTCTATTTTGAATATGTATAATTTTTTTTTTATTTTACAATTTAATTTTTTGAAATTGTATTGATTACAACTTATATTAACATATTCAAATCCTTGAAACAGCCTTACCCCTTGCAGGAATAAGGCTGTGTACATCTATCCTACCTAGACCTGACCCGCCCACCTATCTGATGGGCGGCTCAGGTTCTGTAACTTGTCAACCTATAAAAATATTTTAGGTTTTCATTCTTGTTTGTGAGATTTTTATGTCTCTTTTGTTAAATTTGTATATCCATGTGTCAATTTAGTGATAAGAGTTTAGTTTTGTAATCTGAACAGATGAAATTCAAATCTTTTCGAGGAAATCTCACTTTAATTGATGTCGCTTTAATCGATGATGATAGTATTTTTATGCATCTATGTTGATCCATCTTATATCAAACAAAAAATTGTGGTGGTGTTACTTTTGTCTGAAAATTTTGTTTATGATGTTACAGGGAATTGATTTTGAAGTTTTAAGAGGATTTTGGATTTGAGTCAAAATAAAAAAGAAAGAGGATTTTGGAGAACAAAGAAAAAGTAGTTGTTTGTGAATGATCTATTATGACTAATAAAAAAGCATTACCAGTTCCAAATTTTGGTAGTGACTTTAGCATTAGTTACAATAATTCTCTATCAGAAAAGATGAGAATTATTGAATTGTTACCACCCTCCGATGGCAACGGTTCTTCAAAAGAAGAAGAACCTTTACCTCAGGATGCAGATTATAATCTAAGTCTCAGCGACGAGCTAGAGACTTCGATCTTTGCGAGATTTCCAAGATCATTACACTGGAAACTATGTTTTCTAAACAAGAGATTCTTGTCTCTAATGAAAAGCGGCGAGATCTATAAAATAAGGAAGGAGTTAGGACTCAAGGAACCGTCGGTTTTCATGTTAGCTAGCGGGGAAAGCAATTGGTGGGGTATGGATTGGCCTTTCAAATCAAGCAGGAAGCTTCCGAGGATTCAATCAGATTACAGCTTTGAATTTGGTGATAAAGAATCATTCTCTGCAGGGTCACAGTTATTGGTTTCGGGAAAAGAACTCGACGGAGCTGTTATTTGGAGGTACGATTCGGAAACTAATGAATGGTTTAAAGGACCATTCATGATTAATCCAAGGTGTTTATTTGCTTCTGCTAGTTCTGGTAATTTCGCTTTTGTTGCCGGTGGATTAGAAACAAACACTTATAGCGAAATATTGGATACTGCTGAGAAATATGATTCGAAAACCAAAACTTGGAAACCGTTACCGAAGATGAATACAAAGAGAAAATTTTGTTCAGGTTGTTATATGGATAAGAGATTCTATGTTATTGGTGGCCAAGACGAGAACAAAAAGGATCTTACTTGCGGAGAGTTTTTCGACGAGGAGACAAATACATGGAACTTGATTCCTGATATGTTAAAAGATATTCCGCTTTTGGTTTCGATTTCGCCATCTCCGCCTCTAATAGCTGTTGTCAATAATGAGCTTTACACACTCGATGCGTCTTCTAATGAGTTGAAAGTTTACATCAAAGGGATGAATAAGTGGAAGAAATTAGGTGTCGTTCCGGTTAGAGCCGATGAACAAGGTGGTTGGGGTGTTGCATTTAAATCACTTGGTGATCAGTTACTTGTTATCGGTGCGCGTTCTGTTTCGCATAAAGAACGCGCTTTGGCAATTTATACTTGTTGTCCTGATCCTGAAGGTGAGAGATTGAAATGGAAGCAAATTGATTGTGGGAGTGTTCAGCTTAATCTTAATCATTTCATTAGGAACTGTGCTGTTATGATGGGAAGTTCTTGAAGGACAAAACGTAAAGCACTGACACTTCAGATTGAAGGCGTATCTATGTATCTGTGTCAGAGTTTCATAGAGGTTTAACGATGAAGCCAAACTTTAAAATAAAACTTGGAAGGTTTATTTAGTTTAATCATGTGGAGGTGTATTTAGATGAATCTTATGTGCTTGTTATTTGGACTTTGTTTCTAATGTTATTTAGGGTTGTGTCTCTTTCTGACATAATTTGTTAGGAAGATTATGTTTGATGTGTAATTTGTTCCTTTGCATATATGATTATGACAGGGGAGTGAAATTGGTAACTAAGTTACTTCTGTTGTTGCTGATGAAAAATCAGACAATGAACTTCAATTGGCCTATCAAAGGCTAATTTTTCATCCATTATTCTGATGCCTTTGATTTTGTTATTTATGTTATGATTTTGTTACCATTTGTTTATCAAGGGGTTGATGTGAGGACTTTCAACAATAATATTGAGAGCTATGCAACCATTTAAGAGCATCTACTTCTTTAAGTTGTGGTGAATGCTGATGCAGGGGTGGGCATGGTTCGGTTTGGGAAGAAAATCGAATTAAATCAAACTGTTTTCAAAATTCATAGTAACCGGACTGAATTGTTTGCCTTTCGAACCGTACTGTTAAAGTGGTTCAGTTTTATGGTTCTGAATCAAACCATAACTCATTTTCACTAAACTGATAATCATGAACCGAACTGTTTCAGTTCAGTTTCAAAGCAGTTAGTTATGGTTTAATTTTTTTTGGTTAAATTAGTTTTAGTTTGGCGGTTCGGCCTTTTGCTTTTTTTGTCCACCCCTCCTGATATGAAACCGCCATTTTCGTCTCAAATTATTTACATATAAAAAATGCTCCATCTATATTGCATTTTACAGCTCCTTGTTGCGGTTAGACCATCTTTGGAAGTGTTCTGACTAGTTGGCTGACATGGAATATCGGTTTTACATTTGATCCGAATCCAATCCTCCAACGCCTCTTTCGCTTGACGGCGTTGGTAGCATTGCAAAATGAGCCATGCTATTTTTATCTGCTCCTCCAATAGTTTGAGAAAATTTCTCTTCCGACCCCCCGTGTTTCTTTTATACCCCCCTAAAATCCAATTTTTGCCCTCAAAACGGTATACATTTGGCAACAATAACCATGGTTTTTACAAACCGAAATGTCAAAAAATCATGGTTTATAGAAACCATGGTATTTTAATTAAACATTATGATAACAAAATTTCGATGTAATGAATTGACTGCGTAAATTTACCATTTGGATCGTTAAAAACAGGTTTGGACCTCATTTCAAATATGAGGTGGTTATGAGTCAGAAGCAACAACTTCTGGTTTCTATCACTGGTTACTTCGGTTTATAAAAACCACGATTTTAGTATATCAGATTGTCATGGTTTATACAAACCGCGATATTAGTAAATTTTTATACGTCATGGTTTCTGCGAACCGAAACAGGGTTTTCTACTGAAAATTTAATATGGGGGGTATAAAAAGAGACCTGAGGGGGAAAAAGAGAAAGGTAGTTATTCAATGAATATTTTAATATATCGGCAATACACCGACACTTTTTTTTTGCCGATGTTGCACCGACACTTTTTTGTGGACGAGATTGCATCGAAACTCACATGTGGTTAACATTGCACCCTCTACCTTTTTTTTTCTGTGGTTGAGATAACATCGACAAATTTTTGTGGCTATAATTAATCGGATTCGTGTATAAATACATAACCCTAACCCATATTCTCATACATCCAAAAACTTTACTCACAATTTTAGAAAATAAATTCTTCCAATCGTAATTGTTCAGTGACATCTCATGCAATCGTTGTTTAGTTTGTTTCCGGTAAGAAGGTTTTTAGTTTGTTTCCATTAAGTATCAGTTATGTAATCGTTGTTTAGTTTGTTTCCGGTAAGAATTATGTTTCTAAATGTTTGTTTTTATTATTTCAATCAAGGAAGATGCTTCCAACTTTCACCAATTTTAATTTATGATGTTTCTAATTTTTGCAAAGCACATCTTCCAGCGTCATGGTTTCTGCGAACCGAACCACCTAAGGGACCACCATGGTTTATACAAACCGAAACGTATTTAACTGAAGACAGGAACCATTTGCTACTGGTTCTGTCCAGCAGCACCACAAAGGTGAGCTCCAAATCTGTGTCTATATAAAACTGTCGCGGTTTCTATAAACCATGATTTCCTAAAATTTCGGTTCGTAAAAACCATGATACCGTGCAAGGGCAAAAACGTACGTTAGGGGGTATAAAAGAAACATGGGGGGTCGGAAGAGAAATTTTCATAGTTTGAACATTGCTTCTACAAACCCCTCTTCATTATGGATAATGGGTTGCAGCATCACCTGCCACAAGCCCACAAGCCCACAACCCATAACAAAAGTCATGGGATGGGTGATCCAAACTTCAAGCCAAGGGTCATACATATGGTAAAGAGAATTTGAAGACTCATTTGAATTCATGTTGAATATTTGATTAAAACATGGTAAAATGAATACATGTGATGTTCTTATAGTATAGAGTTAGTAGAGGATTAATTAATTAACTCTAACTAACTATTATATTTCTAACACTGTCTGTTTTTTTTTTCTTTAAGAAAACACTATTTTAACATTCAAGATTTCTGCCAAACATATTATGTTTGTATGCTATTCCAATATTTTTGTATGCACGCAGTCGATCATTGGTAGTTGTAAGATCATGATTAGACGGTCTAAATTTAAGCTAGTTATAAAAATTAAATTCTACTGACTGCATTCTGGCAAGTGCATCAGTCTGTCGTCGAGTAATAATTCACACTCTAGGTGTCTAGAATGAGTTCGTATCCAAAGGGATCATGCCAAAGTGTTGTTAGCGTTATTTAAATTCGTTGGTTTGCATTCGATTTGGGTTTTGAAAAAGGTTTTTATAAAAATAGCGATATGCTTGCAGAAAATAAAGATAAATGATTCAAGAAATATAGAGGATAGGTATGGTGGTTGGACTCACTCCCTTCTTCATATTTGGCATGAACGGTGTATAACATAGTTATTCAGATTATTATTCGGCGGTGACTTTATCCTTGTTGTGGTAATACCTTACTATTACCCTATGTATATTGAAGTTTCCCTACGTTAATAACTAAGGTACCTACGAGAGCCTAACCTCGATGTGTCACATACCCTAATTACTAGGTGAGTTGTTCATTATACATGCATTATTACCTTCACTCATCCAATGCCTCTAGGTCCTAGTTTCAGGCTATTCAGCTTCTAAGTGCTCAGTTCACACCTAGTTCCTGATTCCGCCTCTAATTGCTCAGTTCACAACTAGTTCAGGACGTTAGTATCTCTATTCACCTAGCATATTTACTACTAGTTCCGGATAAATATAGATCATCGGCTAAATTTTAACGATGATATAGATCATTAACGTTGTTTAGCAGAAGTAGCTCCAGCCCAAGCTCATGGTAAGTGAGGCAAGGCAAGGGTTTTAGGCCACAACTTTTGGAATAATAGGCCTCGAAATTATCTTATTAGGCCTCAAAACTTAGATAGCCACTTTTGTACTACTATCTATTTTCTCGCGTCCCCTACAATTTTACCAAAATACACTTGTCTATTACTTAGGTAGTGGATATATACCCAAAAACACCCTATTATTAAAACATCCGTACTTAAGTAGCGGACGATATTTTTCAAAAAATTACCTACTCTTACAACGTCCACTACTTAAGTAGCAGGAGAGTTAAACGGAAAAAACGTAGGGCGCGCGAGTAACTGGTGTTAAATAGTTAAACTATTAGTTTATTGTTTAAAAACATATCAGTGGTGCAGCAATTTAGGCAACTAAACTAATATTAAGATTGGGTCTAATCGACTATGGTATATTGCATTTACTTGTCACCTTTTTACTAAACTCTTTTTTTACTAATGCATCATACACAATTTGCAACCATGTTTATAGTTCATTCAACATAACAAAGTTTAATTTATTGCATAAATGGATTTTTGTTATATGTCTTCTTTTTTTGCTCAATTATTATTGTTAAATGGCTAAACTGTATAACTACTTTTTATAAATTATTCAACTCTAACATTAGCACATTACTTAATTGTTTTACTTGTAAGTTTTAACCCCTTAAAAGAAATTGGCCAAACTTTACTATTGTCTACAAATAATAGAAAAGTATTCAATACAAAAAGAAAATTTAATATTTCTTAAAAAAATTAAAATTTCTTTTTAAAGTCGTTTAAAAATCTCACTTTAGGTCTTTAATATAGGTTTGGTTATTCCTATTGTTCATGTTCTTATACTAAAATTAGGCTAGAGTGACAACCACTATGTCCTAGCTAGTTTTCAAATACCAATATAGGTTTACCATGGGTTCTAATGTGATTTTTTATGAGTCATGTTCAACTCAGATTCATACTTTTATTGCTGCTGATATAGTTGGAACTAGAGTGTCTAGACTACTCTCTCTGTAATTCTCCTTTTTTTTAGCTTATGCCTTCCATTCAATCAAAAAAAAAAATTATTAATAAAATGCTATAAACAATTTTTCCAAAAAAAGATAAACCTTTTTTGGAAAAGAAAACCTTTGCCTATCATGCACTACCAATTCATTGTTTAGATAAAGCAATATGCCAAAGAAAATTAAATGAATGCTTAATGAAATGAATCAAGTCGCATATAATACAAGTATACACAACAAAGCACGTTTTGGAACTGATTTGTCACCTATCACCTAATATTAATAATAATGAACATGTACAATAATGTGTCTAATGGTTTGGCCGTGAACATGTGTTCAAAGCAAAACTTCCATTATAGGAATTATTTACAACTAATGATTGTCTAATAGAAGAAACAAATAATGCATGCACTAAAATTCAAAAGAAGATTAGAAAAGAAATAAAAAAACAAATGCATGCACTAACTATTTCCTTTTATCATTTGGTCTCCTCCAAAATTTAAAATGTAAAAAAAAAAATCATATAAATTGTGACCATATATATAAGATACTCCAACCTATATTTAATAATGAAGTATCATGAATTCACTCTTGAGATATCAAGATTCAATAAAAAAAATCTAACTATATTTTTTTCATACACACAAGTATATATAACTTTTTCTAACCACATAACCATATTGATAATAGAAAAAATATTTGTTAATCAAAATGGGTTAAAGTTTCACACTCTCTTAGAAATCAATACTTTTAATCCGCCGGCCATGTGAGCCGTAAGAAGTGGCACAAATATAGGCTTATTAGGACCAACTACTTTAATATTAAATCTCCTAAGAATAGTAGCCACTACATATTTCATTTGTATAAAGGCCATTTCTTTTCCAAGGCATACCCTTGGACCAGCCTGAAAAATAGGAAACTTAAAAGGACAAACTTCCTTCAATATTGTTCCTATTTCATTGTTTTCGGCTAATTCAACCGGTTCGACGAACCATCGATCCGGTTTAAATTCAAACCAATTTTTTCCCCATATTTTTTCCATTCTTCCCATTCCATAGGGAAAATAAGTCACTCTATCTCCACTTTTTACTAAAGTGCCATCTGGCAATACATCATCACACGTGGCATGCTTTGAATCCCATGCCACTGGTGGATATAGTCTCATTGATTCACATAAACATGCTTTTAAAAAATTCATATTCTTCAATGATTCATAATCCAATGACTCACACTTTGCTTCTTTCAATATTTTGTGCTCAATATTAGAATAATGTGATAGTAACCAAAAGAACCATGTCATTGCTGATGATGTTGTGTCCCTCCCTGCCATAATGAAACTTATCATCATGTCCCTAATTACTTCCTCATCATGACCTGCAAGAAAAGAAATATTTCACTTAGAAAAAAGTTTATATGTTCTCGCAAAATAAAAGATCTTATGTTTTTTCTATGGACAAGTTGTTTAGTGATCGATCAGAATTTTATTCTTAAAGTGAATAAGTAAAAGATTCTAAGTTTAAATTTCAAATCTAGTATATTAAAGTATTTTTACCAATTAAATTACATTCATGAAGACTATTATATATCGATATTTTATAACAAAAATAATATAAACATGTTTTTTTTTGGTAAGGAAACATGTTTATAATGCTTATGATAAGCCATTTAAAATAATTTAATTATAGAAACATTTTCGGATGTGGATTTAAATATTATAGGCACTTTGATTTAATATATTTTGTTCAGCTTCTTCAAAAAAAAATTATAGGCAATTTGGTAAGTGGTTAGGTCTCTACTTTCACTCCACATTTCCACCTTTTATGGCAACTATGGTTTGTATATATAAGACTAATTCATAGACGGCTGCTTTGCGGCTTGCAACTTAATAATTTTTAGGCCAAAGGATTTGAAGATTAACTTTTAAACTATAAATAAAAGGTATAGTAAATTAATTTTTTAAATTTTTAAACATTACACAACTAGAAAAATCACCTATACCAAAAATTTTGTGACTAACGTAAGAAAGTCAATCAATAAATCAATTAGAGACCATTTAAAAACTAATTTAAATCCGTCAATAAACTATAACTCACTAATCAATTGTGTGACCAAATTAATTTAGAATGCAGACAAATGCTTTGAACTTGTATTTTATTTTATTGTGAGTTTGGCACATGATTTTATACTGCAGCATACAACTTAATAATGCAGTTAAATACTTTAAAAAATATTGCTAAAGAGATATAAAATACTTTATCCCATAAAAAATCGAATAAAAGAAAAATATGAGACAAAGAATATTAAAAAATTTACTTACCTGAAGAAATAAGACGTGACAAGAGATCTTGATCACCATCAAGCTCCTCTCCTATTACATTCATCTTCTTCTTTCTCTCCAAAATAATTTCCATGACACGTGTCTTAACCTCGTTAACCGCCTCTCTAAGCCTCTTTTCCGATCCAACTCCGAGCCACTTTTTCGCTCTCCACACCAAAAACAAAGGCGCCGCTCCACGCCTAGCTGAAATCTCGGCCGCCACATCAAAAGCCCTCGCCAACGGCGAAATAGGAAAAAATGGATCCAAACAACACCTATTGTTATCATTGTCATCATCAATCCCTAACGTGAATTTGCAAATCACGTTGAAAGAAAATCTTCCCAACAACTCTTGAAAGTCAACCACTTTGTTCTCTATTGATAGTGAATCCATGAATGGCAATAGCTTTCCATTCACTTCTTCCTCCAATGTGTTCATAATGAACTCGTTTATGGATCTCAGCGAAAACTCATGACTTGCCAGTTTTCGCTGCTTCATCCATAAATCGCCGTCCACGTTGAATATACCTTTACCGAGGAAATCACCAAGAATTTCTGTGAAAGGCTTCCCTTTGGGGAAGTTCTTAAAATTGGTCTTGAGTATGTACTCCACGTTGTGTTGATTTGCAGTTATAATGGTTCTACGTGCACCTAATCGTTGAACCAATATGGTATTGGTTGGCGATTCGGCTAGAAGTTCTGTGTACCAACTTAGCAACCGAAAACGGTTCTTGTAGAAGGTTATTAAACAACCTATTACAGGATAGGTTGTTGGACCGGTTCCAACGGATTTTTTAACACGTCGAAATTCGATGAGTGTTAAGTAGAAGAGGAAGAAGATGATGATTGAGAGAGGTTGAAAGGAAAGAAGGAAAGTGATGAATGCACCCATGTTACTCATGAATATGAATAATATGATGATAAGAAGAATTCTAATATTAATGCACTGTCACAATGATAGCAATATGGTATGGCCTCTTTTGAGTTGACTCTTACATGGTCTTTAAATATGTATCGTAAAACTATATATATATATATATAATGTATAGTGAAGTTAATGGAGGGTTAGATGTGTTGAGCATTTTTTTATATAATAAAATAATAATTGAAAGTTAGATGATCAAATACTTAAACTGTTAGAATAATATAAAACATTATAAGTAATTGAATTAAATCTTGTTTTGGACTGATTCAATTATATACGCTGGCATGTTGCGTTTGTTTAAATTGGATTTTCTTATATATAGAAAGAGTCAGATGTACATTCACCATTTTTTTTTTGACGCATGTAGATTCACCATGTTAAAGATTAAAAACTTGACCAAAAACAAAAAAATTAGAATGCAAATTTTATGAGTTTCAACAGGTGAATAATTTGTCAAAAAAAAATAGGTGAATAATTGACTCGTTAAAAAAAGTGAATAATTGATTTTGGAAGTGTAAAATTAATTTTAAAATGTTTAATTGCACTTTAATAGGTAGAAATTATTCTGTTAGGGCGTTAGCCCTCTTTTTCTACCAAAAAAAGAAAATAAATGATCCTATTAATTTAAAGTTAAAATTTGTAGTTTTTAAGTTTAAACGTGATTTTTAAAGTAAAATTTATTGTTTAACTTATTTTTAAGCATTTAAATATTAATTATTTTGCATTCAACTCACATTTAACTAAAATTAATACATTCAAAATTAACTATCTCTGTAATTCACTCTCAAATATGTTTTCGTCTCTTAATTTCAATATCTCAATTTGATTTTTGTCAAACATTTTTTTAATTTGGTTTCTCCATAACATTTGTTTCACTTACTGTCGAAAAAACATGTGTTTTCATACAATTTCTATCAAAATAATCCCCAACAATTTTAACTTATTGTCATATTAGTTTTTGTCTTTACCAATTTTTATTAAATAATCATTGTTTTAAATTTATTATTGACTTTTTTTAAAGCAAATTTATTGTTGACTATATACCACTTAAATTGTCAACTAAAAAGAAGCAAATTCTTTTTAAGCCGTAGAAACTCAAATAAGTTTTAAAAGAAAACATAAAGGAACAACCATTGTTTTTAAGGGCCAATTCTATATGGGTTAAAAAAAGACCAAGGAAGAACAATGTAGTGGTAATTGTCTAAGACAGTTACTCGCTTGACTCGGGTTCGAATGCATATACATCTCAATTTTATTTTATTTTTAACTATTTATTTTTAAGGGAATAAGATCTAATAATTTAAAGTTCGGCCACGAGATAAGTAAAATTTAATCCAAAAAAATTTCCATCCAAAAATCGTATTTGAGTTCTCCCGAGATCTGTCATTTGATAAAACTCATTAACCACTAAAGGCCAAGTTATATACATCTCAATTTTGCTCATGAACTAACAAGCTAAGTCCAATATTGTCATAACCATAACTTAGTTATATTACTTGCTCAGCAAGTTTGTAAACTAATTTTATATGCAGTACACGTCCTTCACAAAATTTTAAAAACTCTCATGAATAAATTTTGAGATGCATGCTATCATATACGGTATGGATATACGACATGAATTTTGGTGCCCATGATGCAATTACATTTCCAACACATATGTACATACATGGACATGCTTGATAAATGAAAGTAAGAGTTTGATGAAAAAATTTAGCCTCGGTCACATAAAAATACACTCTTTTAAGTTTTAAATATATGTAAAAATTCTTTTTTTAAATTTATGGAATCATATTTAAATGTTTGGTTTACATTTTAGACCAAATATATGAATGATTCAATAAACTTTAAAAAAAATTGTTTCTATTTGAGACCAGATAAAATATTATTTAATTATTTAAAAAATATATATTATTCAATTTTTACAACTATGTGAGAGTGGCTAAATCTTAGGCCAAAACTCTTATGAAAGATCATGATCTTCTTCTATTCTTTTGTCTCTGGTACAATTCTCAATCATTTCATTCGATCCGATTATTGACTAACAAAAAATAATTTAGCATAATTTTTAATCATCGATAATTAAAAGACTAAAATTATATGGAATAAAAAAATAAAGTATAATTGCAGTTTTGGACCTTATTTTCACCATTTTGCAAAATTTGTTTTCCTATTTTAAAATTTGACAGTTTTAGTCCCTCCAACACATGTTTTGTCTAAAATATTATGATATAATATGTTTTAAATTGATTTTATGAAGAATTTTTCCTACAATTTTATCGATGTTGATACTTTTCTATTATTAGTCATATCATCTAAATTAAATATATCATATTATTATTTTATAGTTAAAAATTATGAGAGGAAAACCAAAAATGTTATTTCAAAATAAAGGAACCAAATCAACAAAATAATAAAAGTAGAATATTTGAAACTACATGTCTATTAATTCAGATGCACCTAGCTAGCTATAGCTTCCAACTAACCCCATGTTTCCTTTCCTTCTACGAGCTTCTTCTTTGCTGTTTCACTGTTTGTGTGGTCTCTTTTGTCTCATTCAATCATTTCATCGAGTTCCACCCAATCTCAAACGTGACTAAATTCATCACATCACCACTGAATGGGTTATTAATTGTTTTCTATTTATTTACATGCACATGACTTTTTTTATTTCTTAATTATACGCCTGACTGTTGTCTCAAAGGAAGAAAAATATACAAACGCCTGGCTTAAATTTTCTTTATGTATTGTTTGTTTCAAAAGAAAGTGGAAGGATGGATAGTGGAGAGGAAAGAAAGTTTATGGGAAAGTGTGTTTCCACCGTTTGGTTAGCATGTCAGAGAGGAAAAAAAGTTCATTTTTAATGGACCCCACATCCAAAACCTTTCCGTCCAAGAATGAGCAGAAAGTATGAAAGCACTATCTAATTTATTAAAAGACCAAATAGTCCTTCCTTTGGAGCATTTTTTGTATCACTATACACTTTTTTGTCAACGTTTGTGGGGCCCAGTAGTCTCATGGCTCTTTCTTCATTTTTATTTTATAATAGGGTTAATAGGTTTTTACCCCCCTGCTAAGTGGGCGTGTTTTGCGTTACCTCCCTGCTAATTTTTTTTTTAAGATTGCCCCCTTGCAAAGTTTTTTTTTTTGGTTTCCCCCCTTTTCCTCTCTTGGATGCAAGAAATTTTAACTTTTTAAATCGGTTGAACAAAATAACCGATTTAAAAAACATAATTTTTTAAATCGGTTGAACAAAATAACCGATGTAAAAAGTGCACTCAAGGGGGGAAACCAAAAAAAAAAACTTTGCAAGGGGGCAATCTTCAAGAAATTTTTAGCAGGGGGTAACGCAAAACACGCTCACTTAGCAGGGGGGTAAAGACCTATTAACCCTTTATAATAATTGTATTGTTATATTTTCTTTTTAAAAATTCCTATTATTATTTTTTATTTATTTATTATTATTATAAAATGTGTATAAATGTTTTATTTTAATGCAGTGGCATTTTTGTCATTTACTAAATTATAAATCTTTCTTTCCTTCTACTTTCTTTTCACTTTCATTCATACCAAACAACTAAATTATCATCTCACTTTCCATTCACATTCTACCCACTTTCTTTCTTTCAACAATCATTCCTCTTACTTTCTTTCCTTCTACTTTCCCTTTGCTTCCAAACAAAGCCTTATTGAAACTATAATATCCTTGACTTTTTTTAAAAAAAATAACCTGACAGTTAAAATTGTACATTTAAAATAAGTAATATTGTGCGAATAACAAAGAGTATATATATATTTAATGCCTTAAAATTTTGAATGAAAATATGGTGTCATAGTCATTTGTGTGGTTACTCTTGACATAATGTGTTGATCCAACTTACACTGGTATTAGAATTTGGTTCGAGTTAAGTTCCACATTGATAGGAAGAGTCGATGTTGAACAACATATAAATGAGAGAACTCATAGTCATAAGCATAATGCCTTAATGTTTTGGGCGAAAGTGTAGTATCATATGTTAATCCAATCCAATGAGGCTCCCTCTCAATGGCCCAACAAATATGTAGAATGTTCGAAATTCGAATATTGACTCCTGCATATATAATGCAATGACCATACGTACGAATTGAACTAAATTCATGGGACAATTTGATTTTGCTCTGCATACAGTTTTCTTGCACATACAAGATTATATTAAACAATTCATTTAATTTTCTTGCACTCCCCTCTCTCTCTCAACTAGCCGCCACCCCCTTCCCCCTAAACCTAGTTTCTTTTTGTTCATCCACCAAGGAGGGGTGGTTTTTGGGTCAATTTTTGACCAAAAATCACCCCTCTAAATTGTTTTTCCTTTCCTTTTATTTAAATAAGTGATTTTCACAAATATTTAGTTTTTCTTTTTCTGATTTCGTCATCTTAGTGTGACGTTGTGTTGGTCGTCGTCTTGTTACGGCGTTAGTTTGTTGTCCCGTCTTGGTGCGGTGTTTGTTCGATTAAATTGACAGATTAGATTCGACTCGGTGCATATTCAACGATCAATGACTTTGGCGCCATCAACGTTGCAGACTCGGAGACATAGGTATTTCGAGCACTTCAAGTTCGTCATATTTGTAGGCTTTGTCACATTTGTAGGCATTTTGCCGTTATATGCTATTAACGTGGATGCTGTGAGTTTGTTCGCAGTTTCATCCTTTTCAGTTTTTAGCGATCTTGAATTGTATTGTTCGATGTATTCTATCAATTTGAATGAATGAATGTCGTTTTTAGTCAAAAAAAAAAAACAATTCATTTAAATTTATTGCTAGAAGCACCTATCTGTATTTTGTCGCATGTTTGATAGAGAAAACAATAGGATGTGTTTGGATCAATTTTAAGACAAAAATTCATATAATTTAAAGATAAAATTATATGTGATTTGGCTTGCGTGTGCCTGGGTGGTATGGACGGAGAGGAATCACAGGTTGTTCTGTGGCTTAGCAAGTACTCCTCGTCAGTTGTTGGACAAGATCAAACTCTTCTCTTTTAGGTGGTTGAAGGCGACAAATGTTACTTTAGCTTCCAACTGCCATAGTTGGTGGTCTAGTTTATTGCTTTGTTTAGGCCTTGTATGATCTTTTTGACTTTCTTGTGACTCTTTGTATAATTAATCTGGTAGTTCACTCGTGCACACCTTGTGCTAGGATGACTGTTTAATTTATATCTCTCATTTTGGATTGTTCAAAAAAAAAAAATTCAAACCACTCTAATTTAGCGTGGTTTAATTTGGATCGGTTTTTTTATATTAAAATTACAAATTTTAATTTTTTTTCTATTAAATATTGATATTATAATGACAAGGTAAAATAATAGCGTTTATATTATAATGATAAGGATCGATTATATTTTTTTTATTTTGACAAGGATGATTGATTATATTTGAAACATGTGAAATAGTAAAAAAAAAATATTAAGCAAAATTAATAAGTAGTATTAAAAAAATTAAAAGTCTGTGGTTGCCATGAAACATTGGTCTTTATTTCAGTTGGATATCAAGAATGCATTCTTGTCTTGCATGGTGACTTGGAGAGGAGATTTACATGGAGCACACTCTTGGATTTGTTGCTAGCGGGAGTGTAATCTCGTATGCAAATTGCATAAGTCTTGGTATAACTTGAAACAATTACCTCAGACATGGTTTAGAAGATTTAGCATAGTCTTGCAACAATTTGAGATGATCAGTTGTGAGGGTGATCACTCAGATTTTACTAAATGCTCATAATCCAATAAATATATCTACTTTGTGGCGTATGTTGATGATATTGTGATTACAAGTTATGACAATGAGGGTATCAAGGCTTAAAAACAATGCCTATTTTAGAACTCTCACATTAAGATTTGAGGTCCTCTTTGTTACTTTCTTGGGATTGAGGAAGCTCAAACAAAGTCTAGTATTACTATCTTTCAAATGAAGATGCTTTTGATATCTTGGAGGAGATAAGTCTTACAAATGTCAAACTAGTTTATGCTCTTATGGATCCTAATTTAAAATGTGTTTTTAATCCGGGGGAGCTCTATTCTTATCTAAGTAGATACCAGAGACTTGTGGGAAAATTGAATTATCTCACCATGACTAGATCCAAGATATCTTTTCTAGTCACTGTTGTAAGTTAGATCCTCAACTCTCCTTGTGATAGTTGTTGGAATGCAATTATTCGGATTCTTAAGTACATCGAAGGGTCGCCCGTAAAAGGGGTTGTTTTTACTAATAGAGGTTGAGTATGAGCTACGACTCATGGCACATGAACTTTTGTGGTTAAAAAATTGTTGCAGAAATTTCATTTTGCAAAATTGGGTTGATGGAACTTGTGTGTAATAACCAATGAGCTTTGTACCTCTCTTCCAATCCAATTTTTCACGAGAGGACAAGGCATATAAAAGTTGACCATCCCTTTTTTAATTAAAGAGAAGATTCTCACTAGAATCATAAAAAAATCTTTCATCCTTTTTAGTCGAATGCATTCTTTCTATTTTCGGTAAAAATATGAGCATATATCTTATGAGATGTGAAATTCCTAACACGGTATGCACAATGTGCGACACGATGCTCTAAGCACTGTGAGAGTTCTAGCACGTAATGATGCAAAGCAAATTAAAGAAAGCAAATAAAGAAGACAAAGTATTTGTTAACCCAGTTCAGCGCAAACAGCAACCTACTCTGGGGGATACCAATCCAGGAAGGAATCCACTATGATAGTATCAATTCGAAGCTAAACTCCCCCGTTTACAACTTCTCACTTAATCACTACCCGTGCTAATTCTATCTAGGAACTCCTAGATATGACAACCTCTGGTCACTTCCTACTATAACAGTACAGACAGCACTGTTTACAATCAATAACACACATATGGTTGGAGACACACTCCTAAAACTACACACTTAAAACTACACACTCATACCTAAAGGCTTAGAGTGATGCACAAGAAACAATCATACTCCATGCTTAAAAGCTTTGGAGAAAATACAGAGTTACAACTCAAAAAGACAGTCCTAAGCTTGCATCAAAGTGACACAAGAAAGGCTCACAAATAAAGCACAAGGCTTACAAAGACACGAAACCTTAAAAGTCTACATTTTGATATATTGGTTTCGGTGAGGAAAACTAGGTCTTGAGTCTTCCTTATATAGCCACGAGTTAGCATAGGCTTGATTTGTTTGACCCAAGCAATTACTCCACATTTATTAAAAGAGATTCTCTACAAATATATTATTCAAGGAGATTCTCTTCAGAAATATTCTTGACAAGGATCTGAAGCATTAAATGATGATCCTCATAATTTCTCTGATTAAATGCGTCATACAAGAACCATGAGAGAGAAACCAACATTCCATAAATAGAACATGTCGTGAACACTTCTCGTGAGATGATACGATGCTTGAGGCATCATATCGCACATTCTGCTACAAGGTTTATTTTACCAAAAATACAGCCAATACCAAAGACTCAACAAGAGGGATACGAAGTTTGCTTGAATAGATGTTTGGTTAGGAAGCAAATCGAGTTGGTGATTTATTTGTTAATTTCGATAAACGGCCATATTACAGCCCAAGACCTAATGTTTTACTCGCCTCTTTCATCTCAATTGATGTTTTATTGAAACTGGTCAACGTATTGTCTTTGTTTTGAAATATGGAAGTACTTCGTTTTATGGGAAACGAAATTGAGCGCTTTCAGATCGTAGAAAGCGACGTTAAGTTTTTCGTTGTGTAGAAAACAAAACAATCATTTTTTAAGGGAAAGAAGTGACTAAGCCTACGCGTGTTCGCTGTTTTTGGGTTAAAACATTATTTCGTTTCCTACAAAGCAAAAAAATATAGATTTCGTTTCCTACAAAGCAAATTAACCTGATCCAAAAGTAGGGATATTTTGGAATTTATGGGGGGCCTAAAAAGCAAAATTCATAATTATTCACACAGAGAAACTTTCTTCACGATAAACATTACTTAAGATGTGTACATTAAAAATAAATAAAAAAACACAAACTGTAAAAGTGAACTATCAGATAAGATATGTCGTTTGAAAATACACTTCTGAAACATGCGTGGTTAACCACACTCTAGTTGAAAGAGTTAGAGTCAGTGACTTGAACTTGTATCCTATGCCATGAAGTGTTTAATATTCCTCTCAAGTTCCAAATGTCTTCAACCTTTTCAGGTTGAACATTTCCTGCTATATCCACCTGCAAATCAGTCCATGGTAAATATATATTATATGTGATCATTTCTTACTCTTATATTTTGTTTGTCAAACATTATTCAAATCAGAGCTAGGTGTTTAGTGAAGACAAGAAGTTAGAAACATGAAGCTTAGCAAAAGAGATAATGAAACATCACATACCGCTTTTGCAATAATCTCGGTGCTTTGTTGAATATCAACTGTGACCTCAAATAGCACCCATGCCCATTTGTCACTGTAGTCATCATCATCTGCTCTGTAAGGAATGCCACTTTTTTGACATCTTGAGGCATCTATCCAAGTTTTTCCTCCATCAATAGACACATCCACTCTCTCAATGCCTCTGCCACCACCTGATGCTGCATATCCACTAACTTTTACCTGCAATGCAGATATCATGTTAGAATTAGGATTTTAGTTCATTTCTAATGGACTAAACATTAAGGCTTAATATGGAAATCAACGCAAGTATCGATGATTTTACTCGGATATAAAAAATTATAAATTTGAATTTACTTTGGTTGAAAACAAATAAGCATCTCAATTCTTGGATTCGGAGACATCGATTTTAACATTAATGCAACATACTAAACATATATTTAGCACTTGAAAACTTGAGTTCCAAATGTGCAGGCCATGTAAACTAAGATCAAGATAACGAATCCCTTAGGATCTCTGGATCCTCTAAAATGAGTAATATCAACCGCTGATAAAGTGAATAGAAAGTAAAGTAAATAATTTCAATTCACTCGTGATTAATGGTGCTCGTGCACATGATAACAACCATTAATTCTTTAAAGCAATGATTAACATTACTTCGTTTACACTCTAAACTGTGCGCTGTCTACTTTAAAGGAGACATACTAACCTTTCCGGGAGTTATTGTGGCAATATCTTCTAGAGAACATATAACACACTGCCAAAGTGAAATCAAAAGCATTATAGTTACAAATTTTTAAGTTGAAAAACATTATAGACTTATATTGCGCGCGAATGCATAACATTTGACAATGTAAATTGCTTAAAGGATAGATGATAAGAATTTTATTTTTCTTTCCTCAAAATTTAGATAACGGAAATACCTGAACAGGAAAATCCATTTGAGGTCTCCTGGATGACCAATTGATGTTTTCCCAATTTACCGATGGGGGGAACATTTTGTAGTCTTTTTGCACGAAAAACCCCTGATACATGATAATTTTAGAAGTCTAGGACATTGTGAAAATGAATTGCTTTGGCTATTTATTGCAGAACAATTTTACATTAGATATCAGACCTGACATTCTTCTGCTATGATATTGATAGCTTCCAGCCATTTAACAGACCGAGCTCCAATGACACCAGGAACAACCACACGTAACGGAAAACCGTGATCCCTATTAAGAGGCTAAGGGAAAGAAACAAGATATTAAACTAAGATTAGAATATAAGATTAATATAATACTACCACATTATATTTTAAGCAAAAGAAACAAAAAAAAATAAAGTTACAAAACAAATCACGTCAACTGATATGTGTCAAACATTTTTAATGGTCTAACGATTATGATTGATTTAACAGTATAATTTTTTTTAGCGTGAGAGTGTATATGAAGTTAATTCATATATAAAACATTGAAACGGACAAAATGCATAACAGAAAAGAGATATTGCTTACTTCTCCGTTCATCTCATAAGCAAGTAGAACATCGGCTTCAGGATTTGTAGCTTGACTGAGTGTAATAGATGCCTTGTATGGACCTCCATTTTCCTCCTATACATCATAGTAATGAACTCATTGATGAAATATGAAAGAATTCGAAATCGCAGAATTACAGTTACAAGATATAGTCATTACCTTACACTGATCAATGCTTACAAATTCAACATATTTTCCTCCAAATTTTGTGGTACTCGTTAACTTTGGTATTCCAACAAGTTCAAGGACATCAGTCAATTTGGCACCACCCCAAACAGCTGAGAGGAAAATATAATCAAACAACGATTAGAGGTTAATGCATCATGAGTTATATTTTCAGCTCTAAATTTTTTCACAGCTTCGAACAGAAATATGCCAAGAAATAAACAATGTAATTGTAATATTGTATTAAAACCCAACAGAAATACTTGTTATGAGAAAATTTGATAGAAAATCTCCTAGAAATCTAGAATCATAGTTCTAACTGCGGTCTGCAACCGGAATATAACAGTTTTATAGGTCTCCGCAAGCACGATTGTGCCTTCATTTTATGGAATGATGAAATATAATAGTATGAATAATGAAATTCCACGGAATCGTCCACATTTTAACAGTCTCTTAAAAGAATAAAAAGATGTTTGATTCAGTGTCACAAAAAATGTATATACTAACCATTCCCAATAGCAGAAACACCCCATCCAACTCCCTTAACTGTTTTAGTCTTGCTCATAGCAGTCCTTCTGTTTCCTGCACACTAAAAAGTACACAAGGAATATCAAATTAATTTTATGGATGCAACACAAATAAAACCAAAACAATGTGATTCTTCCATCAACCCTATATCATATATAATAAGTTATAGTATATCAGCTTATATCGAACCAACCTGTAGTATAGCAGTGACATTGTACTTGGGAAGAGTCCTGTAGTATGAAATGAAACGAAGCGAGTATATGGCACCGTTGATTGTTGATACTCAAAAATGTATAAATGGTCAGATTCCTAAACCAGTACTAACCTGATATCTTCCATGAAAAGTTGTTTAGGATTTTCAATCAAGCCAGATATTGACACAAAGTATCTGTGTTTTGCCAAACATGTCATTAAAAAAGTTAAAATTCATCTATAGTGAACAACATTGATCAAAGAAACATAATTTCACAAGAGCAACATATCACTTTTCTATGTCATCAACTATCGGTACGGGGCCATGATTTCTCTTGTAGAATAAATCTGCAGGAGTCAAATATGAGGAAATCAAGGCGGAACGTGGTGGCTCGGCATTGAAAGGTTCCTGAGGAGAATAGTAAATTGGACTTGAGAAACCGATAGTTGAAAACATTTGAGAAAAATATGTAAAATGATATGAAGTATATATCACAGGGTAGAATCATTGGAACATATACATTTTGAATTTTAACATTGATACATTGACGGTGTAAACTTATTTTATACAAACGTCAAATCATATCTCGCCATGTAGATATTTGGTACTAGATATATGAATAAATGAAGGAAAAGAGAATTTGAGCTTGCCTTGGAATTAATTTGAAGAGAGGGATGACGAATAGGTTCTTTAGAATAATCTGAAGGGCCTTTGATTCCTGGCATTGTTCTCTATTGTCTTCTAAGTTCTAAGAAAGAAATAAAAAAACAAGGTTGGATTTGAAGATTATGGTGGCAATAACAATTAACAACCACAGCTTCTAATTCTACATGAAATTTATAACATGTGACATATGATAATGGTGGGTCCCATTCAGACATATATATATATGATGGACACGTGGACCATTTGCATTATGCTGACGTGTTAGTTGGCATTTTTTGTTAACCACTTTCATTCCTTACCATTGGTTCTTGTTGTTTGTTTTTTCTGTTTCTTCACTCGTGCCACACTATCTTCTTTTCTGATCAGTCTTTAACTTGATGTTGTTAATTATTATTAGTAATAATAATTTGTACTATCACTCAGGAAAAGCAAGAACCTCTTTCCAAAAAGAAAAAAGCAAGGAACCTTGTATCTCACCGGTTTTGTTGTGTTTGTTCAATTAGTTGTTTACTTACATCGTACCTCACTGCTTTTGTGTCTATGTTCATTTTTATTTTTCTATTTTTATTTTGTTGTCATCTTTAAAGAGATTTATTTTTGTATGAATCTCATCAGGTATCTGACAGTAAATCAGTCATCTTATGGGCTGCTGCAAAAATAAAATTGTTAAACAGACGGATTCAAATTTTAAAACTAGATAAAATTATCAATATTGGGAAAGTCGGCAACATGACTCTACAAAAAATGAACTCAAGTTCGATTTCTAGAATTGTATATTTGAGAGGTATTCAACTTTGGTAAGATAAAAAATAGTGGTTCCATTTCCGACTAAAAGGTTAGTCTTATAGCAAGTCCAAATGACCTAAGTCATGGGAATACCTAGGGTGCCTACTCGAGGTCAAAGATTCTAATTACGGTGAATAAGCAAAAACAAATTAACAAAATTAATTAAATCTACTATAGTCACCGGCAACAACAACTAAGGCTCTATTTGGCAAAAAGAATAATAAATAGTTGATAAGTTAGCTTATTGCGGATGAACTTATAGTTTATAACGGATAAAATAACTTATTGAATTTATGGTGTTCGGTAATTAATTTCATGATCCTGCTTAGCATTCTCACCTCTGCTATATACTAATCTTACTTTCATGATGATGACATTTTCCCACCAACACTCTTCTCATATAAAACTTTAATATAAAACTTAGGCTCTGTTTGGTAAAAAATAGCGGATAGCTGATAAGCTAGCTTATAGCGGATGCTAGCTTTTAGCTTATAGCGAATAAGCTAGCTGATTGAATTTGTAGTGTTTGGTAAAATTAGCGGTTGAACTAGCTTATAAGTATGAAATGACATAAAAATGATATGTTTAATTAATATTTAATTCTTTTCAAGTAAGATGATAGGGGTAAAATTGGAAGAAAAGATAATAAGCTATAAGCTCATAAGCTACTTGAAATAGCATTTGGAAAATAAGCTATAAGCTAGTAAAATAAGCTATAAGCTCTTTTTTAAAAACTGTTACCAAACAGAGCTTTTAGCTTATAAGCTAAAAGTTATAAGCTATAAGTTAGCTTATTTGGTTTACCAAACAGAGCCTTATTGTTCAACTCACATTGCTCACTTAATGTTTAACTTAGTTTTACTTCATAATCAATTTTCGCTACGGTAGATCCAAGCACACATTTGATAACTTCAAATGGAAGCTTAACATGGAAATCCCTTTTATTAAGTTTACAGTCAAATCACAATAGATCATATCAATTTTCTTTTTCAAAATATAAGCTGCCAAAGAACTTTTGATATATGTACTTGCTATTATTCATACAAACTTTATACAGGGTACAACACTTAAATCTTTCAATCATGAAATTTACATCTTGTCGGTTAATATCTAGAATATACAAGTAATTCTTTTCTTTCAAAGGGCCAGTGTTTCCAGAAAAAATAATCCCACTTACCATCAAAATTCTACTTACAGCTTGACTATTATAAGAATTATCAAAATGAATATACATTTATAGATTTACCAATCAGCAGTCTGAGGAAATAATTTTGCAGCAGCTGTTGATCCATAATAAATAAATAAAGCAAACTTATTGCTTTCCTGGACGTTTCATCATTGCTACATTGCACTACATTTTTTTTAAGACAAATAAAAAACAGTGAGAAATGAAATTGATATCAAGTATTCACAATAATAATGGATATCAAACAAATGAACATTGTATTATATGCAAGAATAAGGCATAGTTTTTTCTAAGACCAACATTACAGGCATGACTTCTTAAATATTCCCTGAATGGAAACTCTAATATTACCGCCACTGATATCAAGCAGACTTTGTTTTCATTGAAGCTTAAGTGTGAATGGTTATCCCATATTGACTATAAATAAGTTAAATGAATACATATCGTATACTCAGTGTCAAAATGTTTTGGGTGGAGATGTGGTGTCAATGTTTTTAGAGCCCTAGTTCGGCTTTATAGGGGAGCAGTGTGGATCTAGGTGTAGCCGTGTAATGGATTCTTGTATCTAAAGTCATACGGGTCTGGGTCCTGATTATTAGTCAGTTGTTTCTCCTGTGCCCCTAGACTGCCCAACAATTTGGTTTATACTTAATATAATGCACCATATATTATATATGCACTATCCTCAAGTTCAAACATGTATTATACTTAACTTGACCAATGATTCATTCAAGAAGATGAACAATATTAGCAATACTGTCTTTGATGAAGCACAGAAACGTAAAACAGAAATTGTAGAGCTTTAACAAACTAACCTTGAGCTGTTGTGCATTTGAACAGTGTGTGCACAGCTAGAGTTTTTGTTGTGACCTAATAGGTATCCCACGTTTCAGAAGAGACCTATAAGCTGAACTTCTTGACCATTCATCAATTTCACTAGCACGTAGAACAGGCAGAGGATGTGACAGTTGACTCGTTTGTGCATTCCTAATCAGCAGAAAATATTCAGCTTCTATATGAAAAAGTTACAATTAACTTTATTGCGATTCTAGCCTTTAGAGGTTACTACAAACCTTATGTACCATCCAACGGGGCTTGAAGAAGCCTTTTCATAAGAGCGAGCTTGCTCTAGGAATGCATCGACATTCAGTTGATCAGCCAAAGATGGGCTTCCACCAGCTAATTTCATCAGGACGGAGATGACAACCTCTTGTAGGGTTGGGAAATGAATATTTTATAATTAAACCAACAATTCATACAGAAAGTCTGATTAAACCAATGAATACAAAAATTATAATTTTGCCATCAGCATACCCTAGGGTCTTGAGCAACGAGAAGAGCTGCACGGTCACAAGTTAACTCAGCTGCTCGAAGCCAGCGCAATATCTGCTCTTCCAGAGTTTGAGCTATCAGACCCCCAATGCCTAAAACAGATAGAAATAATTGTGAAAAAATAATTTAGTGGAACAGACTATAAAATACTGTGTTTTCTCGGCAACATTAAATGAGCTGGAACAGCTGGAGACATATATAAGTTTATTATCAAAAGCATGCTGACTGCCACTATTTGTCCACTTTTCTCGACAAAATTAATGGCGGTTAAATTTTTTTTATGCAATTATTTTTAAAAAAAAAAAAAGTTATTTGATTGGGTAAAAAGGAAAAAATTGTAAATAGAATAGCTTAAATGAAGAATAAAATTGAAAGAAAAATGTTAAACCATGACTTATTATCCCCTTTCTATGTATAGGTGCAGGTAAGCAATTTTCAAAGATGAAAATAAGGATTATGGCATAATAAGCAATTCTTTATGGTCATTATGTGATAACAGACTAAGAGCAAGATTGATTTCATACCCAGTACAGTCCATAGAAGTCAGACAAACAATGTTTCAGACCTCTTATTAGTACTGTTATTATGTTATTAGGCTGCAGTTATTAATTATATTAGGAAGCACAGCAGTTATGTATTAGGCAGTTGTTGAATAAATAGGGAAATGGAAGGAAACGCCATTAGGCATTTATTTTGGGATTGGATGTTGATTGGGAGAGACCAAGCTCTCAAATTCTTAGAAGGGAGAGACCCAAGACTCTCAAATTTCTTAGGAGGGAACCATTTTGTAAATGTAAATCTTCTTTTCTTAACTCTAATTTCATTTCTTGCGTGTTTTTTGTGAGTTTGTAACATCACTGGTCTTCTGTTTCTGAAACAGAATTTTCAGCATTTAAGTGTAATAAATTTGTTGTTTGTCTTCTAAATTTATGAATATAAATACCAGTTTCTATCACAATGTTTCTCCAACTTTGGATATCCAACATAGTAAAAGTTTCACCATACTTTATAATTTATAACATATAACCATGCTCCTTATACACACATTATTAAAACCTGAAAATGCTCCATATCACTTACCAGGTACAGTATTGGCTCCAAGGGTTAGAATATTCGCATATGTAAGCCACACACCATGATCACATTTTAGGTGACCCAACTCATGAGCCAAAACAGCCTGTTAAAAGTAAACTGATGGCAAGTTAATTGGAATTTGGGACTAGAACAACAAATAAGAAAAAAAAATAAATAAATAAAAGGGTTTGACTAATAAATTGATAAGGGAAATTGGAAGCGAAGTTGGGACCAGAACAATGAATAAGATGGGGGGAAAAAGGTTAACTAATAAGTTGATAAGGAAAATTGGAAGTGAAGATTGTAGTTTTCATGTAATGGTTATCATATCGAACATCATTCACGTCAAAGTCTAACTCATTGAATCTTATTGCTAGTTTACCGTGAAGAATGGAGAGAAAGCTTTTTGGATGCTATACTAGTTAAGAAGTCGGGTAGAAAATTGAAGAAGAGCTAAAAAATAAATTCGAACCTGCAACTCTGCTCTTGTCAGGAGCTCCACTAGGCTAGTATGAATAACAACAAATGGTTGTTTACCGCTTATCGCTAATGTATATGCATTTGGCACAGGACTTTGACGAACATATAGATCAGGGGCACTGACATTTAATATCTCTGCAGCTTCCGCCATTAAGTTGTGAAGATCAGGAAGCTGACACCACAATAAGACAACATTAGTTACTTCAATGAGGTGACATTAGGTGGCATAAACACAGCAGTATTTGGAATATTTGTTGGCATAATTAAACTTGACATTATGTCATACAGCTGAACTGACAAGTTAATTTACACATGCACATTTGTATATAAAAGTATATATGGGAATCAAAGAAAACAGAGTAGATAGATTATTTTAGAGCTATGCCAACATGCCTGCAGTTTTTATAACACATACTGTTATACATGGAGATATCTTTATCATGAACATATCTTTATTCCTTTTTATAGTAAGAGTGGATTTAACAAAAACACAACACTTTCCACTAAGAGGCAAGTACTATTCAATCTAGATATATTTTATTTATTATGTTACATGTATGCTAATTTTTTATTAATCACACCTTGAAGAAACATTTATTATACTGACTATTAAAGATACCTGATTTTTGGAGACAAGAACAGATGTCCCTATGTTCTCAAGGAGCATTACATGCTCAGTTACAGTTCCTGCAACTCATAAAAAGAGAATTATGTCATATAGCAACCTGAGTAACTGGATCAAAAGCTATGCATCTGAAAGCATGCATATACAACAAAGCCAATGAGGCAATTTTCCAACTAGGATCTGAAAGCATGCACATAAGCAGCAAAAATTCACAATTAGTGCATCGCATCGTGGAGAAGTCTTCAACCAGATATGTCCACCTGAACATTTCAGATGAACACGGCTTCTAATAAATGGAAAACGATAACCACAAACAATCGTGCACACAACAGCATCATGAATTGTGAACATATGGGGAGTCCTTGCTATTAAAAATACAGCTTGCATGATCCGTAAAGTAGGAAATAGTATATATCCCATATAGGGCTTGTATTTGATTTTTAACATGCAAGTCATATTTTTTATATATGATTTGCAATTTTTATTATGAAAAACATTGAATAGAAGTAGTATTTTCCATGTATAACTCACAATTTCAACAAATACCTTTTCACTTGTATCAGTCTAATAAATTTGGGATGGTATTAGGATTACCCCATACCTTTAAAAACGTCTAAATAAGAATTTGTTTCATGATTACGACTTCTAGAATGAATTACTTTTACCAAGAGATGGATGGAAATTTATTCAGCAATGACACTTGTATAAAACTTTACTCGTGGAAACATCTTTATTATTAATAAAACACAGTTCGGCTATCCAAGATGCACCACGTGTCAACTTCACATTAAAAAATTTCCCGTTATTTTTGCTGAGCATGGGTTTTCTCAGCTAGTTCTTGTATATGCCTCGTGTTTCTGACATCGGTGTACTAAGTCAATAAAGGAATAAAAGGATTGACACGTCGTTAATTCCTATTAAATCAATGTTATTTTTATTTCTGTCGTACGCTCTACGCGTCAATACTTTATTGGTCTAGCACACTTAAATTGGTTACACTCACAAGCAAGAATGCTTCAATTTTTCGTTATGCATGAAAGTCATATATTCCATGCATGACTCATAAACTTTAATTTTCAAATATCGTATACAACTAGTCCTTCCTATCTACATCTTACAACGTTTTAGTAAATATATGTCCGCGACTATGATTGTGGCCATGCCATCAAGGTTTAAGATGTATCTGTGCGACTACAAATGCAGCCGCGTCAGTTGTATTTAACCGCAACTTTCATAATAAAACCTTGCTTAAACCGATCATAATATTAGCCCATTATTCTAAAACAGACTCCCAATTGAAAGAATTTATAATAATGAGCAAAACCAAAATTGTAGAAGGAACAGTTCAACTATAAGCTAACAAATGAAACAGCTTAAAACTCATGTTATCATGAAAATCAAGTGATCAACTATTCGTTACATTTCAAAGGTAAACTGCATTTTGAATACCTAGAAGAGCTTTGCCCACTTCTTTCAATCCCGGAATCGCCCTCAGCATCATTGTATTCTGTAGATGAAAAACAAAATCAAACAACAAAGCATTAGAGCTCCCAGAAGAAAAAAAATCTACAAAACACCAACACAAACACCGACTACTGTACTAACACATAGACAACATTTATACTTCAAGAAAATGAAATTAATTTGAAACTCTATTCCTAAACTACGTTGCTGATGTTACATGTGTCGGTATTGTATCAGTGTCGAACTCCACCACAACACCCAGACACCAGACACACCTTTAATATGAAGTATCGTGCTACATAAACAAAAACTCAAAAGCAAAAGCACTAACCATAAATACAGTTCAAGCTTCAAAATTTTAATTCCAAAACAACGTCGCTAATGTTGCATCAAAACTAAGGATATGTTTGGATTGATAGTATAAGATGAAATCAAGTGGAATAATAATGATAATCTATGAAGCATGGACACAGACACAGATATCGGCCCCGACATCAACATTGACACGTCAACACCGATAATAATTAGAGAAAAATGGCACAATTCAAGGTAATTTGTCTATGTCTGACACCGAGACATGCCTAATCTGAGGAGTGTTTGTGCTTTATAGATATAATTGATTTTATAAAAATCTAATTAGTTACTAGCATATTATTCTACTTGATTCTACGCTATATCATGAATCAAAACACGGAATCGTAGCAAAACCTGTTTATCAAGAGGATGACGAAAATCATCAGCATCAAGATCTCGAAATGCTAAAGCAGCAGAAGTAGCTCTACAAAGAGGAAATCCGAGTTTCCGATTCTTCTGAACGCTCACGAACCGGATCCCTGAACCGCCACCGAACCGGAATCTATCGGAAGCAATGAAGGCGAGTGGGTGAGAAGTGAAAGGAACGGAAGCCATGGAAATGGAATTGAAAGAAGCGATGGTTGATTGGATTTGTTTGGGAAATAAAAAACTAAAGAGTTAGAGAGTTGTTGAGAGTTTAGAAAGAGAGTGAAAAATAGGATGCGTAATAGTAATGCATAGCAATAGCATGGTGATATTTGGGGCTTGAATTGAAAGTTGTGATAGTGGTTAACGTAAATGAAGTTGTAACCACAACAGTAGCTATGGTATTTGTTTCGCGCCACTTCGTTGTCTCTTTGTTGACTTGAGTAACTTCTCCTGGCTCATTCATTACCATTTACCAAAACTAGATTTTTTATTTTTTATTTTTTTTTTGGTTTTTCACCACCAGTTTAATCTGGTTCGGGGGTCAGTTCTGGCATCAAGTGGTTCCAGCCCCCTCCCGATCGCAGTTGCGGGGGATCGAACCGCGGTCCTCCCTACCAAGTTCAGCGCCAATCACCACTGAACCAACTAACGATTGGTAGATTTTTTATATTTTTAGTAAGACTAAACCATCAAATTATTTACTCGCTTTTAAATAGATCTCTAATTTTTTTTCTTAATATTTTAAATTTGGACCTTTTTTGAATTTATATTTTTTCATAGAAAAGCGGCGTAAGCCCAAAGAGAAAATTATACGAAAATAACTCGGGAAGTAGAAACTCTCATTACATCAGCTAAACACAAATGCTCAATTTCAACAAGGGAATCTTCATAGTAGTTAATTCATATTGAAGCACAACTGAAAGAATCTAAGACATCCGCAATTTTATTAGCTTCCCTTCAAGGGACCTTTTTTGAATATTAGTTTTAAATAAGTCTCTATCTTTATTCATTTTCTATCAAAATAGTCCATTCAAAACCATGTATATCCAATTGAATAACCAACCGTCGCAGCCACCGAAAATGAAACGTTTCCTAAAAATCTGAATTGTTGTTTTGGTTCAAAGGTTACATTTAAAACCATCCAGCGAGTTTGATTCAATCTGATCAGAAACGAAGTGTCACCTTCGTCAATTGGTCCTCATTCGTCCTCGTAACCATAAGCTAAAAAGCTAGGCACTTGAGAGTAGACGCAACGCGTGGCACCAAAGAAACGGCTTGTTTTCTCAAGTCACGTCTATCTGGTTGTAAATCTCGTGTATCTCACTATAAAACTAAGGCCGCTCAATATGAAGTACATCGCCTCAAATAAAGAAAATTATGATCCTCACATTAAATACGCACTTGCCATAAATGCGCGTGAATATCTTACAAACACAGAGTAACATAACTTGACATCATAAACAATTTCACGAGCATAAAAGCTACACGACTTGAATACCTTTATGCTCGAGAGGTACTACTAACAACACATGATTCTCAAACATCCTCAACTTGAAAACGAGTTCATCAATAAGCTAGCAACAAGATAATTTCAACTTTCAAGTCATCACTCTTCATGCGACTTGAGAGACTTCTATTCTAGACTGGGCATAAACTCAATCAATGTTGAGCTTGGCCTGCTTTCATATCGAGCTCGACCCAATACGCATTGACCCAATGTCACACCCTCCTCACACAAGTCAACCCTTATCTAACGGCTGACGTTGAAATAATTGGCATTTATTGCCAATCATGGCTTTAGCCGTTATTCCGACAACCGTTAAATGCACATGATGGTTCTACCTCCGAACTAGGGACTATATATATATATATATACAAATATGCTCTTCTCATGTATAAGAGCTAGGTACGATTCATTTATATCCTAAAACATTCACTTCGTGCAAATTCTAAATGTTGGCGAGAAGGCAAAATTGTTTCAAATGTTGCCGCCAAAACTGCAATCCTTCCTCAAGCATCGCACCGCCACCGCCAACCCCACCACCCTCTCAACAACAACACCATGGCTGCAAAGAACCTCATCAACTCTTGCATTCCCATCCCAAAATCAAAACCCACCTACTCTAACCTTCCTCGCCGATAATTCCACCACCATAGAACACCTCAAACAAGTCCACGCCCAAATGATCATTTCTTCACACATCAACGACGAATTCGCCGCAAGCCGTTTATTCTCTTCCTTCGCACTTTCCCCTTTCGGAAACCTTGATCACGCTACTAGAATCTTTTCTTCTATGCATAAACCCAATTCCTTCATGTGGAACACTCTCATCCGCGCTCAACAACAACCCCACAAATCACTCTCCATTTACATCTCAATGCGTAGACTTGGTGTCTTACCAGGTAAACACACTTTCCCTTTTCTCCTCAAAGCTTGTTCTTCACTCTCGAATCCGTTGTTACCTTGTAAACAGGTTCATTCACATGTGGTTAAATTTGGGTTGTGTTTTGATTGTCATGTGTCTAATGGTTTGGTGCGTGGTTATTGTGTTTCTGGTGATTTGGTTGATGCCCGATACATGTTTGATGAAATTCCGATGAAAAGTTTGAGTCTTTGGACCACTATGATTTGTGGGTATGCTCAGAATTTTTGTTATAATGAAGCTTTGGAGCTTTTTGAAGGGATGATTGTTGAAGGGTTTGAGCCTAATGGTGCTACCTTGGCTTCGGTTTTATCTGCTTGTGCTCGGTCGGGTTGTCTTGAGCTTGGGGAAAGGATTCATGAGTTTATGAGAGTGAAAGGGGTTGAAGTGGGAGTGATTCTTGGGACAGCGTTAGTTTATATGTATGCGAAGAATGGGGTGATTTTGATGGCGAGGAAGTTGTTTGATGAAATGCCTGAGAGGAATGTTGTTACTTGGAATGCTATGATTTGTGGTTTGGCTTCTCATGGACATGTTGAAGATGCTCTTAGTTTATTTGAGAGTATGCAGAAGGAAGGGATTGTTGTTCCTAATGGTGTCACATTTGTTGGGGTTTTAAATGCTTGTTGTCATGCAGGTTTGATTGATGTCGGTCGCGAGGTTTTTTGTTCAATGAAAGTTGTGTACGGAATTGAACCGAAGATTGAGCATTATGGGTGCATGGTTGATCTTCTTGGGAGAGGAGGTAAGTTGTTGGAGGCAGAGGAAATAATAAAAAGGATGCCGTGGAAACCTGACGTGGTTATGTTAGGATCTTTGCTGGGAGCTAGCAAGAATAATGGAAACACTGAGGTTGCTGAAAGAGTGGTGAAAGAAATTCTTAATCTGGAACCTCACAATCATGGAGTTCATGTTGCTTTGTCGAATATGTATGCAGAGGCTGGACAGTGGCAGGAAGTTTCGAGACTGAGGAAGATGATGAAAGAAGAGAAACTCAAGAAAGATCCGGGGTGGAGCCTTGTTGCAACTTAATTGAGTTTCTAACATGGCCTGTATACGCCATATACTTATCATTTTTGACAGAGATTTGATTATTTCATTATTAACAAAAATGGCAAGGAAGTGAGTTATTATTCAACCGTTCCCATTGTTCCCAAAATATTTATGAAGCTTACTGAAGAAATGGTTCCACACTGCTGCTATATCATGAAGTTGTATCCTAACAATTTGACATATGACAGATTTTTCCTTCGCCGTTGCAAGCACATAAGTATGCTGCTGGGGTTGAGAGGATATTTACTGCTGGTGTATGAGGACTGTTAAATTTTTATATTGGGCCTAACTCATCCTTCGCTGTTAGTTTTTTACGAGGTTGCAAGTGCTAACCAATCCCCAATATCAAGTGCAGATTGATGAGCCAAACGGAGAATTCTTAAAAGCTTTATCTCATTGGTGTTTCTGCTGCATATATGCAGGTATAGCCCTTTTATGCTGTCATGCTGAGATAATACAGCACACTTTCAAAATCTTATCAATAAACATTAAATGTCAAAGCTCATTATATGAGTTATGCTCTTATATATTGCTTTGGGTGATCAAATATTGTTCAACTGACGGATACTTATTGAAGCAACATTATAATATGAAAGCATGGAAGAGCTGCATTCAGCAATTTAGTAGATGATTTGGAATTAGAAATTGGCAAGTTATCTTCTTGGTTCCTTAAAGTATCTGTGTTCAGTCCTTCCCAATGTTGTAGAACAGATTTTTCTGGTATCTCACTATTCAAGATCATTAATATATAACACTGAGAGACTGGTTTGGTAAATTGTTTTAAAATATTAATGTATATATTTGTGGAGAGGAATCAAAATGAATTGTACCAAACTACCTTATTTGGTTATTAAATCCACGGAATCTAAAAATGTTGGAAATCTTGTGGAGCATTTTTTTTTCAAGTAAATGTCTGGATGTGGGTAATAGTTAGTTCAGTATGCACATTTTCTATGGCATACTTTTTGGGTTGTAAAGAACAAAAATCCTAATTTTTCTAAGACATTCCGGCTCTTCATGGCTTTCACGGTCACAACTTCTAGCATTCTGTGGTGTTAGGATATCGAGCTTGGACCTAAGCCTGATAAATGGGATGGACAAGGAAGTTAGGGGAGAATTGCTTATGTAGCAGATAGTGGGGGTAAGCAACCGAATATAGGAAAAATGGGAAGGGAATCATTCTGGTCAATTTTGGCTTGAACCTTATAGGTTGTTCAAAGAGGGTGCCATGTCCTCTCTGAAATGCAACGGCTCTCGGGTTACATGGAGCTTTTCTTATGTAATACATCTTGTTTTCAAATCAGTAATACTATTTCTATTCCTCGTAATTTTGGGTTTCTATCACTGTTCTTGTTGTGATTGGGTTGCAATATTTTCTTGAGTCTAGGTTTAGCTGTTGGATGCCGCTTATTCAATTATCATCTTTATCCATTTATTTATGCTTTGTATTTTAACTTTAAAAATCCCTGCGGGTCTGATTTGATCTGAAATGGGGTCTGATATGGTTGTAGATAGGGGATTTCTGTACACTACAAAAGAAGAGTTTCATATGGTCTTGTTTGATTGATATTTATCTCTATGTTGGTGTTTGTACATTTAAGGTCTTGGGATGCATGTGGTGATTGAGCTGTCAACTGTTCATGGATTACTGCTTTGCTTTCGAGCTGTGTACGTTGTGCTAGGGAAGTGTTTGACCATGCACTCCACACTTTGAAGAGAGCAGGTGAATTCTTTATTACTTTCAATGATGCATCTACTCAATCAGTTAGGTTTTTACTATAATGTTATTGGGTTACTCTTATTCTAGTGGTGAATGATTGTTTAGGAGAATTCATTTTAGAATTATGATCGGTTTGAGTAATGATATATCTATTAGTTAGTTAGACTTGTTAATTAGGAATTTATTGAGAGGGAGAACATAGGCTGTAAATAATTGGAAGGAGAAATTAGAGGGCTATGTTACTAATCCAAGCCAAACCCCAAAAATGCTATAGCGGGATGACCGCTATTGTGAAGACTAAAAAACCATATAAAACAAACATAAATTCCAACAAGATACATAAATACTCAAATGAAAATAAGGGTAGAATTGAAAAACAAATAATTAATATAGTCTTGAAAATCAAAATGGTCATTCATTTTAGGACAATTTTTTTAATCAAAATTTGTGATGTTACAAAGCCGACAATTATAATAATCAGGTGGTGACGTTATTCTTTGTATTTTCTAAAAGTAAACAAAGGTGACAACATGGTTGAAGTAATTATTAGAGTGACAATATTAGAATGTATACATAAAATTATTTATGAAAGTAACATATAATTAATTTTCAACTTTGTAGCAAATACATTGACCATTAGTACAAATTGATTTGTAAGGATGACAAAAATAAGGAACACAATGTTTGTCAACATCACAAGGCCAAGTTCTTCCTGTGATGTAAAACAATTAGATAAGAAGGTTAATGAAAGGAGATAAAATAAATAGTGCATACGGCAAATAAAAAAATTGGAAAATGGCTCACCGCTGCTTATGCCACTTACAACAAAAAATAGGAAAATACAGACAATCATAACATAAATAAACTTGAGAATCTCAGTCATAATTTTTTCTCTTGTTCATGTAACTAACATTAAACTTTTGTATTTGTTTATAATGAAACTTTTTAGCACTTATGGAGATGCAAGAAAACCATTAAAAAATTAGTGTCGTTTACATACAAGCATGTGGCTTATTTCTCCTTTAGATCACTCAATATTTTTATTAACCTTTCATTATATTTTAGTTCTTATATAACCTTTGATGATATACGAGGGAAAATCTGTACAACAAGTAACAACAATATAATAGTATTGATCGATGAGAATGTTAGTCCTAGGAAAATGAACCAATAAGGTACCAACATATTTATGCATAAATTGAAAGTATCTTACGATTAAAGATGATGCATGTCGACTACGTTATTGATTTGATCTATTCCACATTTTCATTATCATCAATTTTGTAGATTCAAATCGATTAGAGTTTACAATGACCTGCTACGAAAATAGTTTTTCTGAGTTTATTGCAGGCTCTTCTCTGTCACTGTTAATAAATCAGCAACGATTTTGAAACTAATTAAGTATGTTGAAGGCAGGTGGAAGTGTGGTTGGATGTGGTGTAGAGTGCTCTTTGCATGGGAGGAGGAACAGTTGAAGGAATTATAAGAGTTGATTGCTAGTGTGGTAATCTTTCCCCGGGCTTGAAGATAAGAGGATTTAGAAGTATGATACACGCGGTAGGTTTCTCTGTTATATCAGCTTACAACCAGCTGCAGTTTTTGATGATGCAAAATCAGTGTGATGATGGGCTCGCCTGAGTGTTTAAGCTTTTCTGGAGCTGCTCAGCGCCGTCAAAATTTATTATTCATGGTTGGCGTATTCTGTTGGATAGAGTCGCGACAAAGGATGCTTTGGTCGCAAGGGGTGACACATCGTGTGTGTGTGTTTTGTGATGCTGCTATTGAGAGTGTAGTCATGTGTTTTTCTCCTGCCCCTTGCTTACGGTGTGTGGACATCAATCTATCGCTGGCTGGGTTTTGACGGAGCGTATGCCGCATCAGCGCTCGAGAACTTTCTGTAGCAATGAGTGTTGCTTAGGTACGGGTAAAACATGGAAAAAGATTCACATAATGTAGCCTGCTGTTATTTGGTCAATTTCGGTTGCTAGAGACATAAGTTGCTAGAGATATTTTGTCCAAATGGTGTCATATTAAATGTAAATTGTAAAATTCTTTATTAGAGCTGGTTTTCATTGAGGCTTAGAAAGAGATCTGGTGTAGAGCTGGTCATTTATTTAGTATGCAATTAAATTATTTTGGAATTTTTTTACTTTTCAGTTTTTTCTTTTTTCTTCAAATCAGGTGGTAAATACTTAACAGATGGTGTAAAAAACATAAGAAAATAAATAATTTGGATTGTATTAATATTAAAAAATAAAGAAATTGAAATACAGTTTTAAAATTTTTCTTTAAAGCTTGAGAAATAACTTTTTTCATACGCATCAACAAATATTTTTTCATACACATTAGTCAGAGATCAAATCCAAGATTAAATAGTTAAATAAACTAAATATCTATCACTTGTGATATATGTTGTTGGTCAAATTTAGAATTTCTTAAAAATACAGTTCATGTGCTATTTGCAAATGCAAAAACAAAAGAAATTGAAAACACAATTTTTTGTCAAAACAACAATGGTGAGATGGATAATTCAACCAATTGAGTTGGTTGAGCTAAGAGACTAGAGTTCTAACAAGTTTAATAAACTAACATAACAATTATTAAAATACTAACAATTTTCTTAAAAAAATTAATGAAATAACATACCCAACTTAGATAAACATGCATATATTTTGATTCTCAATTTATATCTTTATAAATATAAAATGGTGTCAGTATCCTATACTTTTTATATTAGTAGTAATGTGTGTGTATCGTGTCAGGTATCCATGTCGAAATTAATGATATATTTATCCAACTAATCTAAATATAATCTTTGTTAAAAACTTATATATATATTGCATATCAAGAAAAGAAAAAAAAAAATCTTCTATATATTTATCCAATTTTTTATATTCAAATTTAAGTATGGATAATAACTAAATTTAATTAAAAATCACACACTATAATTTATAAATACGGGCAAGAACATGTGTAATTGTCAATTTTTTATTTTTGGAAAAAAAAGAAAATTAAATAAATAAAACAGTAAAATAAAAGAAAGGAATACTCTAGTTAGCTGCATCGTTTAACGAAGAAAGTGACGAAATAGGGCACACTTTCGTTCAACCCCATTGCATTCTGCTCGTAGCTAATCCAATTTTCAATCTTTTTTATTCCTTAAACATGTCAGTGACCATTCACCATCTCAATTCTAAACAATAACAATAAAATTTCTTTTATTTTCAGATTTTCGTTTCATCTTATTAATTAATTTTCATTTTTTTTTTTTGTGTAAATAATAAGGAAGCCAAAATCATCGGTGAATCGACCCCCAACACCAGATGTTGCCGAAAATCTCCCAGAAAGAGAACCCACGTTTCAAGAACTTCTCAATATCAAGGTTTTCTATTTTTATTTTTTTTGTTTTTTTTTATTTTGTTTTTAGGGATTTAAGTAATTAACATAGTTTTCACATACTTTGTTGTTAGAGTGGTATTATGATTCTTTCAAAACTATAGAAAATGTTTGGATTAACTTATTTGAGCTTATGACATAAGCTCTTGCAAGCTATGAAACACAAACACCGGACATGACACTGACATGCGACACCATAATAATTAATGAAAATGACATAATTCATTGTAATCATAAGTGTTGGTGTCTGACACTGACATTTGTCTAATATCGAGACAAGCTTGTGTCCGTGCTTCATAGCTTGTGAGACTGTTTGAGAGAATTTATGAAAACAATTTATGATGTGTTGGTAAGTTGTTTTCAGCTTATTTCCACAAGTTCTCTAAGATAGCTTATAGAAACAGCTTGTTGCTTTATGTGAAAACAATTTGACTTTATTTTATTGTTTAATAGAAATAGCTTAGTTATAAGCGCTTATGTGATCAGCACTTATGCTATAAGTTGCAAATTAAACAGGACCTAAAGTTAGTTTAAAATAAATTGATGTTTGGTTTTTGGATTGCTTGGTAGTTTATTGAGACGGGAGAGAAGGAGCGATTGATGGAACTTTTGAGGGAAAGGCTTGTGGATTGTGGTTGGAAGGATGAGATGAAATCTATCTGCAGGTTTTTATTTTAATTTTTTGTTATATTCTGATTGTTTTTATTGTATCAAGGTATTTTGCAAGAAAATAATTTTGGGGTTTTAGGTTTTCGCTACATTATAAATTTAAGAGTTTAATGGAAATACATTATCAGTGTAAAATAGTTTTACACTTGCATCTAATGAGAGACCTTCACTTTTCCATGTCAATTGTGGGTTGTGGGAAATAGCAGTTTGTTCAAATTCTGGTACGCCACTGTGCTATAGCCTATAGCACCACTATAGCTGCTAATTGATAATACTTTGTAGTCAATTACATATTGTGGAACAATAGTGGTTTCTTCATATTCTGCTTTTTATGGCTCTTCTAGTCACTTTTGACAACATTGTTTCAAAATATACTTACAAAATTAGGATGATGTGGCATAATAGTGAATTTTTATTGGAAGCCGGTGTAATGCTGGTTTACATGACAATGTATATCCCTTAAAATCCTAAATTCAATGCTGCTCTGATTTACATTTTCTTTGCTATATTGGAAGATGTATGATTATGCTCAATGTATTTGGTAAATATTAGATTTAAGTATTCATTCCCATTCTAAATTTAGATTTCAGTTTTCCCTCATTTTGAGCTCTACAAGCAACAAAGATCATGAGCCAAACACGTACTCTTGTGATTATATGCTTTAGTTTATTTTTTATATAATATGTATACGCAAAAAATATGAAAGGTTCACCAAACCTGGTCACTCTAGGCAAGGCGTCAGGACGCATTTTTCATTTTTGTATTAGCAACTATAAGTGTATTAGCAACTAGACTGGTTCTACTGATTTTCTTTCCGTTCACAAATGAAACTATAGTGTGTCATCAGTCTAATATGTTCAAGTCATTTTTGTGTTGTACTGGCTTAGTGAAGACGGTCCAATGTGTCTTTATTAATTGTATAGCCTTATCTCTGTAGTCAATAGCGGTGGTAGCAGCTGCCATCATGTCCTTGCGTGGCGGAGGTCAGGCGCTATGTAAAATCCCGTTGCGGAGAGGATTTGTGTTGTGGCCATAGCACTGTGTGTGACGATAGGATTGTGGAGAAAATAAGCCCAACAGAGAAGAGAGCAGAAAAGTAAAAAACACCCTTTTTATCATGAAAAGACAAAAGTACCCTCGGTCTTTAGCCGTTAGGGTTATTTTTTCCAACCTTTTAGTCTTTTTGAACCATTTTGGGTTTTGACTTTCGCGACCTCTCATCTCTTCTCTTCTCTTTCACAACCTTGCCTCTGTGAGACGGCAATGACGCCTCTCCTCTATGCGACCTTTGCTTCCATGCAACTCTGGCCTAGTTGCTGCCTCTGGTGGGGCCTTCTCTATCCTGTTCTCTGTGTAATCCGATATCATCAGACCCTAGACTTCGGCATAGTGGTCTAAATATAAGCAAAAGTCAAAGACTCAATGTATTTGGTCTAAATTTGGACTAAATACATTTTGACTTGTTCTTATATTAAAGACCAGAGAGTACTTTTTTTGTACATTGTTTTGTCCCTTTACTCACTTTTTAAAAATGTATTGATTTTCATGAAATTAATCAATGACAAATAAGAGGGTGCTGCTGGTATTCTTCTGTCATATTTTCCCCTATTGTTGTGTTTCTCTGTTTGATTCCACCTTTTCCTCTTTAATACATCTCTTTTTTGTGTGACTTCTCAAAGTTGAAATTTTTCATACTTTTTTTCTGCAGAGCCTTTGTGAAGAAGAAAGGGAGGAATAATGTTACTGTAGATGAACTCGTACACGTAATCACTCCAAAGGGCCGAGGTATTGTTAATTGCTTCACTGAAATACTTATTTCTGCATATTGATACCTGATTGTAACTTGGATGAAGCGAGTCATTAGGACAAAACCATACGTGGAGTTCTGCATTTTATTTGTTTTTGCATTTTGTTCAAAATATAATACGATATCTGTATTTATTGACTCCCGCTGTGTGGCTCGATCACATGGTTTCATCATATGCCTCTCTCATTTTTCTCTCTTTCAACAAATCTATTGAAAAAGATTTCAAGAGGATCTTATATAGCGGAATATTATGTCTTTCAACATTAGAATCTCTACAACTGTATTGTGGCTTTAACTTTTCTTACACCAAAATTTGCAACTAACAAGACAGAGAACTTATCTTTGCAGCCGCAGTTCCTGATTCAGTAAAAGCCGAGCTGTTGCAAAGAATTCGCACATTTCTTGTTTCTGCAGCTCTCTAATGGCTTCATCAGCAATAATATCACCGACATTCTGTAAAGATTAAAGTTTCAAGTTTGGATTGCAATTTGAATTGCGGTAGCACTGTTTTCAATGTCGATGAACTAATAAGTAAGCAAGAGATTGTTTCTCAAAACTGAATTTGAAAGCATTAGAAAGAGCTATCCGCCAGTTATCGAAACATACAAAGAACTGCACACATTTGCACTGGATTGTGTTCCAGGAGTATGAGTATGATGTAAAACCATGACTATTAATATTATGTACACCCTCTTTTCCTTATTTTTATTAGATGTTGGTATAAATATCGATTCTTCATATCAAGTGTTCTTATACATAACCAGGAGTATAAGTATGTCTTGAATCGTGTTTTTTTCGGACTAGCAATTTTGAAGTCTAAGTATGCACCAGATCATCCAGAAAAGTGTTGAATCGTGTTAGGTTTAGATCAGTCTAGAAGCAAATGAAAACTTATGCGTCGGATCATGCATCGGCTCATAATTCTAAAACATGTTTAAAAATTTTATAAAAAAAAGAAGAGATAAATTGTAGTTATGCAATAATTAATCCTACGGGTATTTAGCACTAAAATGAAGAAGATAAATCCAATTTATGTTAAATCTAAACAATTTTAAAATATTACTCGAGAAATGACGCACACTTGTAGATAAAGGAGGATAATTGACGTTAGTTTAATAAAAATTATATCTTTATTTTTCATTATTTTAATTGATCTAGTATCAATTAAGTAATGATTGCAACCATAAAAATTATTAAAATGACCATAATTTTATTTTTTTTTACTTTAGCTTGTATTTTCAAAATGCTGTTAAAATTTTAAATATTTTTTAAATACCGCCGATGAACCAGGTATATTCTATTAAACAAAAGATCACTTTGAACGACTCAATGTAAGAGTGCAGAAATACATAGCTTTTACATACTTTCTTTTTAGGTTTAACAGAAACATGTTACTTTAACAATACAAACAGTCATCTCTATGATGCCATAGTAATCAATCATAAGATGGTATATGCAACAGCTACAATGCAGATTCAGCGGACACAACATTTATTCACCATCGCACAAACTCTCAAACATGTTACCCCCAACTTATCCAACGATGATCCGCCAAAAACTACTACTTTCCAAGCTTACGCTTCATGGAAAATCTGCCAAAAGCACACAGCATGCACACTGAAACCTATCTATTGTTTCGCATAATCTTTTGTTTAGGCTGCGGAACCAGCTTGCTCACATAGGTCCATTAGATCCAGGGTCTGCAAAAAAATCAGAAATCACAACCCATCAGAGAGAGAAACAAATAATAAGAAATCAATATCACAAAATGGAAATGGAAAAGCTATATTCCCACATACCTCTGGAACTGACAGCTCAAGGCGAAACTTTGGACCATCATAATGATGCAATACTGGTCTGAATGAATCTTCTTCCAGTGCCTTGCAAATTTTCCTAACACGGATTCTTACCTGTGTATGATGAGGAACACAATATTATACATTCAACATCTTCCAGACAAACTAATATATGGATCCACTCTATCAATCCAAAACCATAAATTATACCTGAGCTGGGAACCTTGACTCGCCTTTGCATTTTTTATCCTCCCATGCAGTAGGATCAATGTTAGAGCCCCCAAAAGTTGCTGCCTGCAACCAAGGACTTTCGATGTAAGCAAATTGATTAAACCACATTTGGTCTATCTTCATCTTTGTACTACTACTATTCAAATTGAGGATTGGTAAAGAAATATATAATAATGGAGACAGAAAAGAAGGAACATATTTTCAAAATCTGAACATAGAAAATGGCAAAGTAATGGAGAGTGACAAAAACAATAGAGGCCATATTTTAACAAAGTCATTCACATTCATTGAATTAGGTAATCCCATCACCAGATTAGCCCCTAAGAAAATTTCAGGTCAACCAAAACTCTCAATCACTTCCCCCTCCCTCTAATTGCATCAGTAAACACCGATAGAAGAATGTTCAATATTTACAACATAGAGGTATTAATGTCATGCCTATATTTAGCAGAGAATTTTCGTTCCTAGGCCACGAGAATAGGTTTCAATTACATAGCTCCCAACTGTTCTTCGATGTTATCCTCGTTTCTTACCAATATCATTTATAAGCACGCAATTTCAATCCTTAAATAACCCTAAAATATAGTACTTCACTGCAGAGACCGGAGAACCAACGAAATTAACTGTAATCAGAGAAATTAAGAAAGAATTGCTCACCTCAAAAATGCCATGTAGCTGATGGGTGGTATAGTTATACAGAAATAGAGGTAACCCTGGTGTTATTGCCCTGACAGAATCTCGGTACCTTGGAGGCAAACCTGCCAAAACAAATTTGAAGTCAGCCGTCACAAAGTATATGAATAATCATCAGGATTGAAATATAAATTACACTTAGGGTGCACACACCAAATAGCTGACGCTTTAAGTCTTCCTGCATTGTGTCATTGTTACAAACAAAGATATATCCTCCAAGCACCTCATTGCGTGGGAGTGTCTCTGCTGCAGGCAAGGTCTTGAACCTTTTGTCAGTGCCATTTGTATTGTTTTCATTGTTGTTGTTGTTGTTGCTGTTATTGTTGTTGCTGTGGGGATCTTTGTTGAGCTGAACATTACCACTATACTTGTTACTGTTCATGTTACCCACCAAATTTGCATTGCTTTTCTGGTAAACAGCATTCATATTGTAAACACCGTTTCGAAGCGAGCTTTTGCTCATACTCTCAGTAAATTTAGAGTCCAAGTTTAACATGCTCAAATTAAGCGTGTCAAATTTGTTCTCCTCTTGGAACCCAAATTTATCCCTTGGCCTTGTTTCAACAGGACCCTTTGAAAGATCAAGGTTGTTAAAGCGCTCAGCCTTTGATCTCTGCTCCGCCAACTTAGAAGCAACCATTAACCATTTGTGATCCTCAGACACTTTTGAGTGTCCACGAAGCTCATCACCCAACTGCCAGAAGCTATTCATGTTGTCCATCTTCTGAAACCAAAATTAAGTTTTAGATGCAACATAAATAAATCTCATTAAAGAAAAACAGAATTGCATCAATAAAAAATTCCGTCTCAAGACTAACACATCAATCAGTTTCTGTTGGCAGAGGTCAAAAGCTCAACCAGATCTATAAACAGATCATAAAATCAAAGATTAATAAACAAAATCAAGCAATTACAAGCAAAAATTCATAGTTCAAATGTTCAATTAAATTAAATAAATACTCCAATAGGGTAACTACCAATAGGGTAACAAAGCTATTAACCATATCAATTTTCATTCCATTTTAAATATGTAAAATGAAAAAAGCAATTAAGCTTCTTCAATTCAAAGCTATTATACTAATTTGACTTGATTATATACCAAACTTTAATAAAATTAGGCACATAATTAAGCTACTTGAATTCAATATTTCAATTTCCTAAACAAGTGAATTTACCAACATAACAATCACAATTACAATTCGGGAAGATAACAGCGCGAGTTAAAAGCTGAATAAAAAATGACAAAAAAATCTTGAAGCAAAAAAGAGCATCATGAATTGAAAATCGAAGATCTAAATAGCGAATTTACAAAGAAGAGAGGAATTTAGTTAAATGAGTACAGAGAGATGAAAAGGAAGATTGAAAATGGAGAATTGATGGCAGTGATTTGATGAAATTTGGCAGAGAAAGAAGAAGCCCTAGATTTGGGGATCGAGAGAGAGAAAGAGAGAGAGAGAGAGAGAGTACCTTTTAGTTTACGACTTGGCTGTGAAACTCGAAGACGCAAAGTGTTTGGGAGAGAGAAACTGAAAGACCAATGAGTGTACTAATAAGGTTTATTAATTTTTTTATTTTTACGGAAATGCCTGCTTATGTTTCGCCCAATTACACAGATTGCCACTCGTTTACAAATAATTACTGTACTTAGCACTTTTTTTTACAAAAATATTACGGCATATTTTTTTTCCAGATAGTTTAATGATTAAAAATAAGGGTCATGCTAAACAGTGCCCCCGGGACAATGGTTAAGCATCCCAAAAAGAGAAATAAAACAAAAATTTAATATTGAGAAAACAACTTTTTACATTTCCAATATGTTGAATGCACACATTTTGAGACAAATTTTTTATTTTAATATGCTTAACCATTGCCCCGGGGCATTATTTAGCATTTTCCTTAAAAATATTATCTTTAAAATGGATATTTAAGATATCTAAAGTTTTAACTTTGACCCATACATATAAAATGTAATGTGTCTATAATTGAGCTATGTAAATATTCCTGCATTTTGTGATACACATTGTGCATATCAACTATTACAAATTTACAATAAATTAATCTTATAAAAGGACAAAAAAATTTGTTAAAAGACCTAGTACTTATATTTTGCATGTTGAAGAAGCAAACGTAGAAATTATATTTTGAAACTTATTCATTTTAACTTTTTAGTATTAAATATCTTGTATTAGTATATGTATAATTATTTTTATATTAAGATCCCCTGTTTTAACATGATCATTTTGTTTTTATATTTAAAGAAGACGGGGTAGCAGTAAACTTTTATTTCCTACTTATATTTTTGTGTGTAAACTTGTACTATAGGTGGTGACGTGGCGTTGTATTGAATGTGTACTTAACCTTGATTTCACGTGGTCCTCCTCGTGTTAAGACGTTGCCGACCATTTTGTGCCATAAATTTGTTTAGAGTAAAATAAAATAAAAATTTATGAGGCTTGTATTATTTTTTTTATAACTTGGATATTTCTCTAACAACTAATTCGAGTAAATTATATAAATAAATATATATATGCTATTTACAAATAAATTTTAACCAAATTTTAATTTACATAAACCCATTAGGTTAGTCTAATAGTAAGAGATATATGTACGTAATATATATGAGGTTTTGAGTTTAATCCTCAATTCCATTGTAAATAAAAAACAAAAAATTAATTCACATAAATGTGTTTGTTTTAATTAGTTGTTAAAAAATCAGGTTCGGCCTTATCGGTGGTGCAACATGAGCCACCGCATAGGGCTCGAAACAATTAGGGCCTCTAATTTTTCATATATGTGTATTGTTTATTCTTTTTATTGAAGCAAATTTAAGATATTTCATTGATAATAATAGAGGCAATAGAAGTATGTATTTCATATATGTGTATTAGAAAATATTTTTTTGTTAGTAAAATTATTAGATTTAATAACTAAATTTAATAGACACATTTTAAATTTTATAAGTAACTGTGCGTATCATAAAAAAAAGTAATTTTGTGGTGGATTACATAAAAACAAGTAAAATTATTACCAAAAATTTAAACAAACAATGTTTTGTATTCAAATACAAATATATGTCCATTTTTAAGCCAAAATTTTATTTAAAAAATCAAACTCTTGGAAATTTGCAACGTTGCTGTTATGAATAATTACACTAAGTGGATGTCCATAATCCTACCTCTTCCATTACCTATAACTCCCACTAAGTAGTGAAGCTTTATTTCCTTTGTCTCTTCACTTCTTTCCTTGTATCCTATAAATAGGATCCTTGCTATGATGTAATATACACAAGTCTAAGAGTTGAATACAAACCTCTCATTCTCTCTATCTCTATGCTTTAGCTTTAAGTAGTTTATTTCTAACACGTTATCAGCACGAAGCTCTAGCAAAACAACTTGAGAGATCGGAGAGCATGGTGATCAAATCCTTTGTAAGTTTTACATATTCTCCGCATGAAATCTTCCACAAGATTTCAGGTCTATAATCTCAATTTTAAACCTTGCAAAGTTTCGCTTTTATATTTAATCTGATTGACTGTGTTGAATTTGTTAAAAATAACGTGATAAACTTTAATCTGTGTTTATATTTAGAAATGCTACGAACACTTATATATGTATGTTTGATCTCATTCTTGTAATTTCTGTTCATATAATTTGTTATTTTATTTATTGTCATTCTAACAACAACAGGAGACGAATTAAATTGTGTATTCTGGGATGTTATGATTGAGCAGCTAGAACCTTAAGAATTTGTTTCAATTTGAAATTACAATATCAACCAATGTAAATATACACATGTGGTTTTATGATTTTCTCTTGCAGACTATATATATAGAGGGTAGCAAAGTGATTAAATTGTTTCTGTTTACTTTATACATGCGAGTTAAATAAGCATGCATTAAAATTCTTTCCGTATAGAATTGAAATATGTTTTATAAAGTTAAAAATTTTGTGCATATAATAGTTTACATTGATATATGTATGTAAACTTGTTCAAATTATCAAATTAGTAAATTAAATCAAACAGTGCATTGATAAATGATATATGATACAATATGCCTTTATATAGGCTTTTGATAAATGATTCTTAACAATTAAGTTAACAAAATATTAAGCTAGAAATAGAAAAACGGTGGAAGTGGTAAAGAGATGAAGGTGGGCGGTGCCTCTTCATTTGAGGTCCAATCAAAGTGATTAAGTATATTACTATAACATGTTCTATTTGTTTCTCTTGTCATAATTTAATTTCTAACAATATTTAATATTGGTTTGTCAAACTTGAATTATATAGTCTCTTAATTTGCATTTCTGAAAATTTTAATTGATCAGACTAAGAAATTGGCAATTGCAAGAATTTTATATATGGAGCTATTGCACATATAATCTTTTAAGTTTGACAAGTTTTATTTCGGTTGACGACTTGATATACATGGAGTTTTAATATTATTATTAATTCATGAAAGAACTATTTTTCTTTATCAATGTGAAAAGATTTGAAACATGATTCATGGAGAATAAGAAATTTAATATCAAGCATTCCTGGAGAATTGCATAACGGATGATTTGTTCTTGATCTTTTGAAAATCTTATGTTCTTTCTTCTTGTTACGTGATAGTGTCTTGGATTTATTGAAATTATTATGATTTATGCTTAGAGTTATAATCGTTTCTTTTGGATCTTCAATACAAGTCCTTATATTGTTACAATTTCATCAATTGAAATTAGTACTTTATTGATACGTAAATCATTATTATGTGAATTGTATTATATTATTGTATTTATTCATTTCTTATGCATTCTTGAAGTATTGTATAAAGATTGAACTTATATTATAAGATCAAAAGAACTATCATGTAATTCCTGAAGAACTTATATCATTCTATGTGAACTCTTGAAGAATTCAAAAACATAGTTCCTGAAAAACTCATATTATTCAGTGAGAATTCCTGAAAAATTCAAAAGGGTAGTTCCTGAAGAACTCAACATTATTCTATGTGAATTCCAGAAGAATTCAAAAGGGTTAATCCCTGAAGGATTGATTAGAGATTTTATTTTATTGTTAAAATATATTGCATAGTGAAGTAGCAAAATTAAAGATTAGTCATATTTATAATTAAACATAGAGTGATTATTTGAATCGTTCCCAGAAGTGAACGGTTCACACTATTTATTTTGTATAAACAATGTTTTGGTTATGGTAATTGATTTATCGTTGATATGATAAATGTCAAATTTCATTACTATAAACTTAAAGATGAGATGTGAAATTAGTTTTGATAAAAATATATTTTATTCCATTATTTGATCAAAGAATTTTTTTATGAGGTAATATTTAAACTTCTATTATATGCTTTGTTTTCTTATACTATGAAAATATATATTTGATTATGACTGTATTCTTTCTTATTCCACAAGATTTCTATTTCATAAATATTACATGGAAGATATGCATATTCTCTTATAAAAATAAATTTATTTGATTTTAGATCTTACATATAATATAAACTTTGAAGATGAAACTTCAAAAATAATTCTTATTGACAATTTGTGTTGTTTTATTACTAAAAACAAAAATGTATGATTTATATTATCGTAAACTTGAAGTTTACAAATCATGTTTCAAATATTCTTTATTGAGTGTAATAAACAATCCCTCAATGAATATTCAAACAATGATTTTTTTATCATCTGTGATATAGTTGCTGAAGAACTACAAAATTATCGAATGCTCCTAAAGAGCTAATGTAACATGGAGGAACACAGTTATCATACTTTTCCTCTAGATTGTACTACACTTATATATATTAGTGCAATTGAACCACAAATTATTGTAAACCAAAAGTTTGCAAATAATATTAAGTTAGTATTTGGCAAGACCGGTTGGATTATCCCGGATCTATTATGATGCGAAGAATAATTATTATATTATTGGATATGTATTGAAGAGTCAGAAGTTTCTTCAATCCAATAGTTTGTATATTGCTTGTTCTCAAAGGAAGTTGAAAATTTGAAAAACTGAGTCTCTCACAAATTTTGAGAGTAGGTGATATTTGTAAATCAAATCACCCATTACCATTTAGATATTATACGACTTTAATTGATGCATCAACTAAATGTTCAGTCAACTCACAACTAGAAGTTTGTGAAATAATATGGACCTGAAGATCCACTCTTTAGACGTCTAAAGTTAAATATGTGATTGATACTATAACTTTTAAATACTACATTGGGAACACGTGATCATTTATATTGAGTTTTTATTTCGCATCAAGCCAATAAATTATTATTTGAAATTCCTCCCCTAAATTTGCAGTTAAGTTTATAACCTAATAATTTTCATATACGCATTTTTTGGATGTGTTGGTATGTTCCAATTGCTCCAATACAATGCATTAAGATAAACTATTAGAGAATATTGGGAAAATTTATTTGATATGAATCTCTGTATGTTATAAAGTATTTTGAGCTAAAAATTGGAGACTTATCTTATTTACAGCCCGGTAGGCTGTTTATCAAGTGATGGATTAATTTTCCCAATATTAGGGGGAGAGAATAAGCAGCTGAAAAATATGAACCAGAAGTTCAAATGAATCACTTGAAATAAATTATTATCATCTCATCTTGATCCTCGTATAAAATAGTTTGAACCAGATGTTCAAAAGAATAAATCATTTGCAAAGATTATGAAACCAACTATCAGCTGCTAATGCTCCAATCAAAATGGATGTCCCTGATGGACAGTTTTATATTGCAAATGAGTTTTAACCACCTTGAAGTGTGGTAGGTCAGTCGGTTCCCATGATAAAAATCCTCAAGTAATTAAGAAAAGGAGCTAAAAAGATAGATGACCCAAGTGAGGATATGAAAATCTCAAAAGAACATTTGACATAATTATTTTTCCAGTTCCAGAAGAACTTATCAGGTACCTGAAATTTATGAAAATAAAAAGATCTCGACAAATTATGTCATGAATGAAATACGATGGAACCGAAAGAAAATCAACGTTGACATTGTTTATTTATATAATATAGCGCTATATAAGATAATAGATAATGAGGATCATGAACGCAAGCCTAGTGAGAATTATAGACAACACAGTGATTGTCTAAATGAAATGATGCAATTGCTACATAATTAAAGTAACTTTGCAAAGTGAATGATTTTTGGACCAGTAGTCCATACATCTGAAGATGTGAAATGATGGGATACACATCAATTTACTTGTGAAAAGAAATGATGATATACATGTATTGAAAGTTTAATTTGTTATAATTGATTTTTATGATGATAATATAAATTTGACCTATTATTTGTTTCAAGTATATATTTTGTTATTTTAGATATGCAGGTTATTTGTCTAATACTTATAATGGTATCGATCACGAACAAATTATTTGTTCATTACAAGAGGAAGTACAATCATTCATGAAGATATGTGAAACAACCCACAATTGCAACCTTATGAAATGATGAAGAAACTTTAGCGCTAAGAGAGACGAGTCACAAAGTCAGTAAATTCGTTCGTGTGGTAATCTAGCAGATCTTTTCACAAAGTCACTCCCAAGCAGAACTTTTGAACAACTGGTACAAAAGATGAGTCTTCGTCGTCTTAGAGATGGTTGTATGGTTGAGGGGGAGAAATAAATAAATATAATGTAAAATGATGTTGTACTCTTTTTCCTTCACTAGGATTTTTTCCCATTGTGTTTTTTTCTAGTAAGGTTTTAATGAGGCACATCCTCGATGGACATCCAAGGGGGAGTGTTATGAATAATTACACTAAGTGGATGTCCATAATCCTACCTCTTCCATTACCTATAACTCCCACTAAGTAGTGAAGCTTTATTTCCTTTGTCTCTTCACTTCTTTCCTTGTATCCTATAAATAGGATCCTTGCTATGATGTAATATACACAAGTCTAAGAGTTGAATACAAACCTCTCATTCTCTCTATCTCTATGCTTTAGCTTTAAGTAGTTTATTTCTAACAGTTGCCATTTTTTTGTGGTGACCATATATATTAAAAGTACATGAGTAAGTATTTCAATTTGACTACTTGAGACATTTTACTTCTTCATCATGTGGGATTTACATAACATTACCATATTATTCTAAAAATAAGTATTTCAATAATTTTACAATAAATTAATAAAAGTACATGAATATCGGGTAATCCAAGTGTGAAAAGAAATCAAAAAAATAAAATTAAAAAGTGATAACAATTTAATGGAAAAAAAAATACGACTCTTTTTAAGTAGTTGGAGATTTGTAATGATATTAGTTTGACGTTGTATTTGCTATTTATAATAATGATTATTTTTATAGTTTTTTAACGAAAACTATCTTTTATGTTATTTATAATTTAAATAGAAAATTATTATTTTTGAAGTGTTTACATTTTTTTATCAAATGTCCCTTTTTAATATTCAAACAAAACTTTCGAAAAGTCCGGGCCGATCCTACAGAAAATACCTCAGAGTGTTAGACCAACATATCAGCTTTGTTATTCTGGACAAAATATGAAGAAAAAAATTTATTTTATTTAACACATTACGCCTTAGTAACACACACACACACACTAGTAGTTTTGTAAAATATAAAAAAAAATCTCAGAAATTCAAATGAAGCGGTTTTTTTTTAGCATTTTGAGATGTAAAATAATTTATAATCACACCAATATCAAATTTCTTCAATATATCTTCCTTAATTGACAAAGTTGGTCACATTGTTTAATCTCTCTTGTAACATTGATGATCTCAACTTAGATTTTTTTTATAACATTTTTATCAAACAATGTGAGTAAAAAAAAGTGCATCCCTAAAATCTTAGGCTCTCAGTCCTGGCACTCCTAATTTAGGCCCAGAGGGGCCCAACACATTATAATTGTGGAGAAATGAAGAATTCAAGATTTAAATTTGGACTTCAATAATGTTTTTTTTTATCAAATAGTCAGGTGACTAAAAATTTCACTCTTAAATATGGATAAGTGATCGGGGTTCGAAATTTGATGATAATCATATTATTACCGTCATATGTCAAATGTGGAGACATGGTCTCCTAATCAAAATTTGAACTTAATTTTGCCATATAATGAGAACTTAACTTCTTTTGTTAAATTCAACTTACATCGGTAAAAGTTAAGTCACGTGATTGACAATTAAAATTATATTGACAATTTAACTTTTAAAGCTAACATTTCAAATTTTTAAAAAAATTCAAAATCCAAATCATCCAAACTTAATCGGAGAACCAATGTGTGTCACACTTAACCTAATCCAAATATAGGTAGGTGGCTTGTTGCTAATATAAATTCTTAAGCACCTTAAGCACTTTTTGTCCCTAGTGTCCCCATTAGTAGAGAGTGCAATGCTATATACAGCTTGTCTTAGTTGTTTCACAAGTGTGTTCAATTTGGCTAACATGTTACATTGTGGTCATTGGTGCATTCCATATGCTTGCTATTTCTTTACATTTGTTTACAATGTATGGTGTCTAACACAGCTTCGACATTTAACAACTTCCTCAATGTATTTTTTATATATTATAGTTTGTCTCAATCATTTATGATTATCAATATTATAGCTCTATTCTGCAGTCTCCGTCCAGCTAGACATACAGCTTGTCTTAGTTACAATTTTCTTTTAAAAAATGGCTTAGTTAGTAATTTAGTCCCTTAAAGATATTTTTCGTTTCACATTGATTCCTTAAAGAAAAAAAGTTTCGTTTAGGTCCCTTAATGATGTTTCTGTTAGTTACATTGGTCCTCTCCATTAATTTGTTTTAATCTAAACCGTTTTTGATCTTTTTGTTAAAAATGTAACGGTAGGATTTGCATATCTAGTAAATGTAACGGTGAACCATCATCAAGTAAACATTTCTCTTTTTCTTCATCTTCATCTTCATCTTCATTCCAAACTTCATAAATCTTCATCAAACAAACAAAAAAAAACCCATAAACACCAAGGAACTAGAAGCAACACCAAGGAAACCAGAAACTCAGAAGTAATTGAATTTTATCAACACAAACTCAAAATTTCAAAAACTTAAAAGAAACCTAGAACTTCAAAAACTAGAAACCCATAACTTCAAAAAAATTCTCAATCTGCTTCTTCCAATTCTTCTTCTTCAAATTAACTTGAACCGAAAGTTTACTCTCCTTGAAAAATTGATTCTTGTGTTGATGAGAGGAAGGAATGAGGGATTGAGATTTTGTGGGAAAAATTAACGTGACTACTATGTTTTCAAAAGCCATGAGAGAGTGGATTGAGGTTTGAAGGTGAGAAATATTTGACCAAAGAAGAAGGTTTTGGAGAAATTAGTGTAACATTTTGGAGAGAAAAAAAAATCTGGGTGTGTTTTTAAGAGTTTGAAAATCTGGGTTTGTATTGATGAAGTTCATGAAAAAGATGAAGAAGAAGGAAGGAAGAAGATGAAGAAAAGGAAATAAAATTAGGTGTTGGTAGTGCATTATTAGATACAATAGATCTTCTAGATCCAATGATTGTTCTTTTGATAAAGAAATCAAATGGTTAATATTAAAAAATTATTGAAGTCTATGGTGGAGTAATTAAGGTATTAGTACACCATATACTTTTGGGGTTAAAAGTTAACAGATGGGACTAACTTGACTATGGAAATATAGTTAAGGGACCTAAACAAAATGTTTTTTCTTTAAGGGACCAATGTGAAATCAAAAATATCTTTAAGAGACCAAAATACTAATTAAGCCAAAAAAAATCTAAGAATTGCTTCAAATGAAAAGTTGTTTTAAGTAACTTATACACCCATGACTTATTAAGATAGATTTGTATTATCTAAATTCCAAAATCTCTCAAGTGAAAGTCATTTTATTAATTACAGTGATTACATTAATATTGTTCATTTATCAACTAATGGCGACCACATTATGAAAATTGATCTTGCTTGCATGAGGCAAAGGTGTTTTGGTATCATTCAGACATCAGAGTGGTTTAAACTAAGGTAGTTAGAGTCGAGATCCTAGGTAAGATTGCAAAGCGGTAACAAGATTGTGAAAACGTACGATCTTGCAACATCTGGATTCTGTCTACCTTGGTTAAACACTCAGTTGAATATAAAACTTGACAATTGATTTATGTCAATTCCTTTGTTGTTTAACTTCATTGCTCAGCTTAGTAATCACTGCCATACTATGATAAAGTATTAAAACTCTCAGTCTCATAATCATAATAATTTTTCAAGGCACTGAATCAAGTTTGCTGCTAAGGGGACATATCTTGTTTTTCCCTCTGTGCAAGCATTGATCTATAGTGTAATATCCACATTGTCATATTGCGTTCAGTCAATTCTAAATATTCAGAAGCAGAATTTGATAGAACAAATTGAAATAGATATGTGAATCTAGTGAGCTCAATTACTGATGTTTGAGATATAGCACCGAGTGTCGTGTCGTCTAAGTGTCTAACGCTGACATCACATGACACTAACACATACGAGCATATACAATCACTTCAACTTTATCAATTTATTATTAGTGTTTATATGTCAAATTGTCGATGTTATGTCTCTGTCGGTATCTCATAGTGCTCGAGTCCTATAAAAAAATTCAAGCACTCTCGAGACTCACATGCCTATTTTACTAAAAGGAGATATCAAACAACCTCAGATGCATTCACCATATCCATTTTGAAAACATATTGAAAAATGCAAATTGCTCATTTTATTCCAAAAACATTTGTATAGGTGAATTCAGCAACCTCAATAAAAATACAAATGTTTTTGGAAACTTTATTCGATATGCTAAGACTAATCTTAAATTCTAAATGGCACTTCATATTCAAACATGCTATGAATGTACAAACTATAAAAACATTTGCATATTATACTATAGCATATAAAAACCATATTTTTCTTTAACTTGTATATGGGCTAATTAATGGATTGTGGCCCCAGTAAAAATCCCGCTCAACACTTCAGGTTCATTTATCAGTTCAGGACCTCTAATTTTTTTTAAAATTATCATTAATTGTACGTACTTTGATTAATAACAATGTAAAAAGTTAAAAAGAATTCTTCATAATATAAATACTCTTTTATTTAAAATATATTGGGTAATTTTTATTATTTGTTTGGTCAAACATATATCAAGTAATTAATCAATAGTATAATATATTTCATATTTTAAAATTTATATCTCGCAATCTATATTATAAAACTCATTTGAATGAGAATACACTCATGAAATAAGACAAAAAATTATATTTGGTAAGTATGAGATATTAAACAATATATTAAGAAAACATTAATTTTTTAAAATTTTATAATTAAAGGTGTTCAAAGTCAATAAAAATACAGTATAAAGTTTGACTGTATCGTTTATATGGAAAAAACATAAATCATATATTTCTTTATTCTTATACCTTTTCATTCTTTGATATCTTCTTTTATATATAAATATAGACTCCTAGTTTAGATTTTAATATCAATAAATTGTATTACTGCTATTGATACTAAAACTATTCAAAATGGCCAAGCTTTCCTTTGTGCCCATTATCATCTTGTTCTTTGTTTTTTTAGGTATGCTAGTTTTTATATCATATTTTGTAAAACCTATATATGTGTTGGTAATAGTGTCAAATAGGCAGGGTTACCATGGTGAATTTTATAGTAGTATTTATTAAACACGCATGTTTATTAGAAGGATATAAATTTTCACGACAAGGAGGTCGTTGGTTCAAACTCTCTACTAAGAAAGTAATAGCTAACAGTTTTCACTTCCAATATTTTTTTATCAAATTATTAGTTAGGTTTTAAGTCTCTTGTGAAGAATAGTTTAACGAAATATAAGTATATGATTATGTTTTCGCAGTTTTTTTTAAATATAATTATGCTTTCTTTTTCTTGACAGTTATAGCAAAGCAAAGTTGGGCAGACTGTATCGCGACAAAAGCAGGCGATTGCTTCAAGCTTTCATGCGAGCAATGGTGCGCTCAAGCATTTACTGGTGGACGCGGTTTTTGTCAGCCCTATGGAGACCCTAGTCATCCAAAATTTGAATGTAAATGTGTACACCCATGTTAAGTCATGAACAAAAATACCACAATTGCTCTATTTTAAATGTAAGAGCAAATATCAAAATAAATTTAATAAAATCGCCGGAATCACATTTATATCAGTTTATTAAGTATTTTACATATTTATTGTGATCTAAAAATATTATTTAACCAAGTTGCAATTGAAAAAACCTTTCATGACTAAATTGCAATAAAAAAAACATATAAACCAAAATTTGAGTGATTTTTTATAATCTAAATGTGTTTGTTGTATAAGACTCTGTCGTTTGAAACTGTAGGAGGATGATAATATTTGAAGAGAAATCTTTATAATAACAAATCAAATCAACCACACCAACCATTTTATAATATGAGTCATGCTATATATCGTGAGGGATTATTTCGCGAATTGGATTTCACCACATATTTAATTTCTTAAACTATTAATTAATATTACATTATAATATTTAATTAAACTTAAAAAGAAAAGGTGCTGGCCACCATTTGCATCGCCCAATTAAACTTATTCCCAACACCTCCACCCTTTATGGTGGAAAAAAAAACACATCCGCCTCAAAAAATTGAAGATACCCACTATGTTCACTGCTAAATAATTAAGAATCGAATTAAATACTCCTACTGTTGAGACAAAATCCTATTTTAATGTTTTAAAGATGACAAACATCGAATTCTTAATTAAATTTTAATTTGATTCTGATCATTTTATGATATAACAAGTATTTTTGAGTGATTTAATATAAGACAGATGCAATGGATCAAATCATCATTATTATTATTTTGATATTTAAAATCAAATCATTATATTTCACTCACAATAAAAGAATTAAACGCATTTATGAAATCTGCTTGAGAGAATGATCTCATAACGGTCTCCAAAGTGCACATGTTAATTGGACAATCACTTATTTGAGTCAACCTCATACGATACAACAATGAACTATACAAAAGATTTATTTATAATATCACAATAGTAAGAATAAGTCATTTAAAGCAATGAATCAATTTTGATCAATGAACTCCATGAAGGGTTTTAAGGAATATCAAGCTCACATATCATTGAAAAGGCTTTATGTTCTCCAAGAACATCATTTCACATTTAATCTAGACCAATAAGAATTCAACAGCAAGTACCAACAAGTTGCACGAAAGCTTCAAGACCGAGCCAAGTACAATTCCTATGACAAAGGTTGCAAACACACATCACACTTGTCACATTTCATTTTTGTTTTATTTATTGCTGAGAATGTAACATCTTATCTTAATTAATAGGAGATATTAATTGAAGATAATTAATATATATTTATAATTACAAGTAGTGAGTGAGACAATGAAGAAAAATTATAAGTATGTGTTGTAACGAGTGGAAATTAACAAGTATGAAGGTGAAAAGGGCTCCCTTGTAATTACTTATACATTTGGTACCTATATATATTGGACTATCTAGTAAATAAAAATCAGAATTCCTTCCTTCTCTCCCTCACTCTTTCTTTCTCGTGGCAGAGGGGTGGAAACAACAACAACAACACTTTCCAACTCTTTACCCACAAACTGAAAACCCTCCATGAGATGATTCTTGTTCTAGCTCTAATTACTCAAGCCAAGAATCAACAAAGCAAAGAAGCTCTATCTCCCTTCCTCTTAAAGAATGTTTCGTAAACCCCTTTTCACTCACCAAAATCCTTCACTTACAAAATTGGTACCAAGAACACATGCATGTGTTGGAATTCCTCAAATTCTGGAGTTTTCAAGCTTTGGAGTGAAGTGTTTAAACCTCAGCCACTGCAGGGTTTAGGTACTCAAAGGAATGAAGAAATTTCTGTTCAAAACCTAGAGGTAAGAAACTCACCATTCATGAACTCTTGAATTTTTCCCCTTTTAATCCAATCACTCAAATCTTGACCCTATACTTGATTTCCTCCACTGCATGTGTGTTTATCTTCAACAACACGAAAATTGTGACACTGGGTGTGTTATGGGTACCTTGGAAAAGTCAGAATTCTGGAGCAAATAGCAGAATCGTATCTGCCCTTTCTGCTAAGCTCGCCTAGCGAGCGCACCCTCGCCGGGGCGAACGCAGCAGGGTGTTGCTGCATGTTGTTGTTCTCTCTTATGCAGCCTTTCCGATCGTGGTGAGTTATTCCTAACCCCTTTTATGTTCTTTTCTTAGCTACTATTAGGACAGTTTCTATTCTCTTAACCTCACTCAAACTCTAAATCACTCTTGAAACCATTCTCTTTTCCATTTCAATCAAGAACACAAGTTGGGGTTTATGTGAGTCCTGGACAAGAAGGTTTGATGCTGTGGCAGAGCTAGTATTCGTGTTAAAGCTTCAATCTCCAGGTGGGTTCTTTAGGATAGTGTAGATAGTTTCCCCAAATTTATGAATTTGCATGTGAACTTAGGAAAAATTAGGAAAAGTTGTGTGAGAGGAATTAATCCCAAATTTCCCTCCATTCTGTTTATATATTATGTAAATTATGCTACTGCACTGGTTATATGAGGATTGTAGGTGTTAATTCTGGAAAACTACGATTTTTGCAAAAACAGGGTATGTTCTGCATGAACTCGCCACAGCGAGTAGCTGGCGAGTATTCATGGCGAGCTGGGTTTTGGGCTGATGAAACTCGCCATGGCGAGCTACTGCTCGCCACAGCGAGTTGATTTAGGTCAGGACCTATAATCTCGCCATTGCGAGCTAGTGACTCGCCGTAGCGAGCTCGTACAGAATTGGCTTATATTTCCAATTTCTAAATAAAAGATATTCACACTCGTTTTATATCCTCATTATAATCAGATAGTTTGCAGTAACACAATTAATATAATATCGAACAGTATGTTAATCACAGATAATCATTAGGGTATAACATAGGAATTAACTAGGTTTGTATGCTCCCCGGGATTGGGAAATTATGGTAGTGATAACTAAATTAGTTTCAGTCAGATGGGAGCGATTTTGTGATATCGCGTTATGGATTCCCAATGGGACAATCCATTAGGATATGCTATTGTGAGCTGCATGCCGTGACCGAATCGGTTGACGGATATGACAGGCCTCTGAGACATGCTCACCTCAGAGTGTCCTTGTGTTTAAAACGAATAAGAGTTAATTAATCTGTGATACACCTTATTTTATGTAATTATGTTATGTTAGCTATGCTAGTACGAAACGACTGATTTAGGTGCCCTGGTGTAGTCACCTCTAGGAGGGTAGTAGGACTCACTGAGGCTTAGTAGTCTCACCCCACTCCAAACCAATTTTTTTTTAGGTAGACAGGTTTACTGGAGCAAGGACCAGGATGGAGCTGATGATTGGAGCTGAGCTTGGATCATCGCACTAGACGATTTTAGTCTTTCTTGCTTTAGTTTATTCTGTTTATTTCAGAATCTTATTTTGTTTCCGTTGTATTCGTTTAAGTTCATCTTTTGATGTAAGAGATTCTTGTTAATTTACCTGTTTAAACTCGTTAATTTTATGTACTCAGAACCATTTATTTATGTCTTAACTAAATATTCTAGATATTTTAGTTGGGGCGTTATAATTGGTATCAGAGCAGGTCGATCCAGTATCGGACCTTGACATGAGTCATTTCAATCTTCCTAAGTAATACAGACCCTTTGGATCTAGACTGTTTACGCTGAAACCATCACGTGCTGAGCCTGATCAACTCAGTAATGTGTATGGTAGGCAGGGTATTATGGTTTAGAGCTTAAGTGGGCTCTGAATTTCAAGCGTTAAATCCATAGTGAAGCTGCAATCGAGGAACAGCCGTTGGAGAAGATTCTTATAAGAGAATATTGGATCAGTGGCAAATGGTGCCACAGGAGTGAGTTGTGTGTGCAAGCAAGGAATACAAGTGTATCCATATATTGAATTGTGTAGTACACAACAGTATTCAACTGACACTGTGTGTCAGGTAAACTCCCTGAGACTGTGAGTAACCCTATTCTAGCGAGAGTTTAAATTCAGCCAAGTTTGTGAGCCAATCAACACCCTAGACAGTAGGCAGTAAATCAAAACTCATCCTAAATTCAAGTTAGCATATGACTGGAAATTATGGTGTTGTACAAGGTGGGAAATTGGATCGAGTGTACCCTTCTATTAGAAATCAATAAGTGTAGTGGAACTGTTAGGAGCTTAATCATGACCGATGTAACGGTTAAAATCCTTGTAATCCGTATCCGTACCCGAGAAGGCATAACTAAGTTCAATCATGTATAGGATCCTGAGTTAGCAACCTAGCGCAGAAAAACTGGTAGATATCACCGTTATAGAAGTTCAAATCGAACCGTCCGAACTTGAAGAAAACAAATTAGGACATAAGCACTTTTCAATACCCCTTCCCATTATCTTGTTAGATTGACCACTAGTATGCCTTAACTAAGTTACTTCAACCCCTCAAACTCGAAATGACATTCCTACACCACCACTAAGAGTCAAACTTAAATTGGTAAAACCATTTGAGGTTACCTTCTTACTACCCCAGTCATTAACAGTAAACCAGAAAATCCTTAGGGACCCAAACTCAGATTAGTCTACAGCTAGGAATCCTTACTAGCATTATCAGGACCCTTAAGTCAGAAATTACTAGAACATCATCATAGGATAGTTTAGTAACCAAACTAGTAATAAACTCAAACAGCTTAGTAATTAGTACCCGATAATAATACCTTATCCCAAAAATCTAGAATTGTTAGTATGCCACTTAGACGATTCCATTACTACACCCGACCCTTAGACAAACATAATAACATCATCACCGAATAGTTAGAAACTGAACCGAAGATAGAACCTTGTCACGAAGGTATAACCTTGGCTCACATCAAAGTTAGATTCTTCCCTAGCAATACCGTCACCTAAATAGGTTTGTTAAGATCATTAAATCAGCATCCAAACACTAGCGACCCAGAACTTTGACCGATTTAATTACCTTGTTAAGAATAGGGAACCTCATCATCCGTACCTTAATATTTCCTTATCGCAAAACCTGTTAGGTGAACACCGGAGATAACTACCACTAGATGCCCTCATTAAGGCCAGCCTATCACTCTATACCTGAAATTACATCGAACCATCATAGGCTAGATTTTGATTGGTAATAACAATTGAGAGTTACCTTAGCACAATCAGCCGCCAAGGTCAACCCGTCTTAGTTTTGCCATTAGATAGTTTAGAGATCGATAATTCAGATTAATACTAGTTCGACCTTAACCGAACTCACTCTTTTGACCACCCAGCTAAGAAGTGAGCGGGATCAGTAACCGTGCCTCCTCGAGAGTTGCCCATCAATTGCCCCTAGGTTAGTAATTCAATATTACAGACCAGTTAGTTAGCCGGTTGAGGTTTAGACTTGGCCAGCCATATTCTACCACTAGCGTAGTACCAAATAGTATGAAACGCGACTTGATAAATCTAATTTAACATTAGTTCGACCAGTCCCCAAGCAAGTTCCTATATTAGAACCTTTGAGATAAGAGACCGGTAAGATTAGTTAACCAGCCAATTAGAATATAATATAGAATGTTAATACTAGATATAGGTGATGTAGAGCCACCATTTCAGTGCGAAACCAATATTAATAGCAGGCCGTAGCAGACGTCAAACACCTAAATCAACCTTTAGGTATGTGTTAGTTATGCAGAAACAAGTAGCTAAGTTTAACTCTAGCATTAGCCATCACCAACATTCCCTCATAACTAACCCTTCCAATTTAGAGCCTATGTGAATCAGTTGGACCTACCGGTGAGAAGTTGTCAGCAAGAAACTTTGAGTGGGAACGTAGTCGCCCTAACCTGAGAAATTGACAGAAGAATTAGATGTGTGGAATATAAGTATAAACCAGTAGAATACAAATCTTCAATTATCCATGTATCTCTAGGGATCCTAATTCAGCAGAGTCATTGAACCAATCAATGCTCAATTCAATACTCGCAAGCCTTGGAACACCATGAACGTGTTTATTCTCTAGCCGTCTAATCATGCCTCAGTTGGACAAACGCATCTCGTGCCTTATTGGCTTGACAACCACGTGCTGTACCTAAATTCAATTAGGATGCAAACCTTTCAAATTTCTCAAAACCAATTGGTTACACCGAGGGTGATAATGTCACACTTAAGTAACCGCATTATGTGTTTTTCAGTTTTCCAGTTGTGTTATTAATATCAATAACCTATCTGCGGAAGTTGATTGTTCTTGAGAAAGTCAAGAATACTTTCAGCTTCATTTCCTACTCGCTCGGTTGATCTGTCAATCGACATACTTCGAAACACTCTGGTAATACTTATCTAGCTCAGTATCAGCAAATCAGTTCAACTTCGTGCATTCTAAACCAGTAATATGTTCTTCAATAAAGTTAGTTATCTATCTTTCGTAGCCTTATCAGTCGAATTTAGAATTAAGTTTGGACCAGTTCCATGTTCAGTGGAATTAAGTCATGCCAGTGAAATCAGTGTTGAAGATTCAACCTACCAACTCCGTACTCCTAACTACGTCAGATCAGTGTGTTAACCCTGAGTGCCTCTGCCCGAACATTTCAACCTTCAAAAATTCAATTCCTGTAATCTCGTGAGATCAGGTACTGAAGCCTGAACACCTGGACCAGAACATTCCGAAATCCAAGTCTAGTTGCCAGTAATTAGTCAGTATAAGTGTAAGAGTTAACTGCTCGCTTGGAGTAATTTACCATTCTCATTTGAAAGCTCTCACTTATCCTTAGTGATCTGTTGAGATAAGTCAGTCAACCGTTCTAAGCCAAACCATTCAATTCAGCCTTAGCGTTACAAATTCAGACCTTATGCTTCCAGCTAGCCAAGTTTCATATATATTAGTTACCAGCGAAGGACTTCAAACAGGTGTGACCTATAACCCTGAGGAATGATCTGAACCCAAATGCGCCACATGTTAAATGTATAACTCGATTATCGTGTCGTGTCGGAATAGATAGAGATTGTAGGTGGGATTTTATCGGACAACTATAAGTTCGTCTGCGGATGAGTTCCACTCGTTGGCAGAGGAACCGGTAGTGTCTAGACAATTTTCCACTCGTTTTATATTTCGATCGATTCCGGAGAAATTATACAACACGTGATAAAGAGGTACATATAACATGTCAAGCCTAGTGTGTTCAGAAAGGAGAACGATAACCTGTTTGAGAGAATTTGGATAGGACAATATCAAAACCAGGCCAGATATCGACCCTCTAAACCAGTTGGAACTGGAACTACATCCATTGGAAATGGGAGAAGCGTAATAGTAGTAAAAAAGTTGAATCAGAGTGCGCAGCAATGCAACTTTGGGAATGTGAGGATAACCCTTAACCAGTAACCCTTAAGAGAGAAAAGTTTTATTCCAAGGGATTGAATGCGTTAAACTGAAGAATAGACGGAGTGAAGTTTCAGATGCAGACCTAGACAACCTACCTTAATGTGGAATGGAGAAGTTTTGAATTTCGAGGACGAAATTCTTTAAGGGGGGTAGATTGTAACATCTTATCTTAATTAATAGGAGATATTAATTGAAGATAATTAATATATATTTATAATTACAAGTAGTGAGTGAGACAATGAAGAAAAATTATAAGTATGTGTTGTAACGAGTGGAAATTAACAAGTATGAAGGTGAAAAGGGCTCCCTTGTAATTACTTATACATTTGGTACCTATATATATTGGACTATCTAGTAAATAAAAATCAGAATTCCTTCCTTCTCTCCCTCACTCTTTCTTTCTCGTGGCAGAGGGGTGGAAACAACAACAACAACACTTTCCAACTCTTTACCCACAAACTGAAAACCCTCCATGAGATGATTCTTGTTCTAGCTCTAATTACTCAAGCCAAGAATCAACAAAGCAAAGAAGCTCTATCTCCCTTCCTCTTAAAGAATGTTTCGTAAACCCCTTTTCACTCACCAAAATCCTTCACTTACAAAATTGGTACCAAGAACACATGCATGTGTTGGAATTCCTCAAATTCTGGAGTTTTCAAGCTTTGGAGTGAAGTGTTTAAACCTCAGCCACTGCAGGGTTTAGGTACTCAAAGGAATGAAGAAATTTCTGTTCAAAACCTAGAGGTAAGAAACTCACCATTCATGAACTCTTGAATTTTTCCCCTTTTAATCCAATCACTCAAATCTTGACCCTATACTTGATTTCCTCCACTGCATGTGTGTTTATCTTCAACAACACGAAAATTGTGACACTGGGTGTGTTATGGGTACCTTGGAAAAGTCAGAATTCTGGAGCAAATAGCAGAATCGTATCTGCCCTTTCTGCTAAGCTCGCCTAGCGAGCGCACCCTCGCCGGGGCGAACGCAGCAGGGTGTTGCTGCATGTTGTTGTTCTCTCTTATGCAGCCTTTCCGATCGTGGTGAGTTATTCCTAACCCCTTTTATGTTCTTTTCTTAGCTACTATTAGGACAGTTTCTATTCTCTTAACCTCACTCAAACTCTAAATCACTCTTGAAACCATTCTCTTTTCCATTTCAATCAAGAACACAAGTTGGGGTTTATGTGAGTCCTGGACAAGAAGGTTTGATGCTGTGGCAGAGCTAGTATTCGTGTTAAAGCTTCAATCTCCAGGTGGGTTCTTTAGGATAGTGTAGATAGTTTCCCCAAATTTATGAATTTGCATGTGAACTTAGGAAAAATTAGGAAAAGTTGTGTGAGAGGAATTAATCCCAAATTTCCCTCCATTCTGTTTATATATTATGTAAATTATGCTACTGCACTGGTTATATGAGGATTGTAGGTGTTAATTCTGGAAAACTACGATTTTTGCAAAAACAGGGTATGTTCTGCATGAACTCGCCACAGCGAGTAGCTGGCGAGTATTCATGGCGAGCTGGGTTTTGGGCTGATGAAACTCGCCATGGCGAGCTACTGCTCGCCACAGCGAGTTGATTTAGGTCAGGACCTATAATCTCGCCATTGCGAGCTAGTGACTCGCCGTAGCGAGCTCGTACAGAATTGGCTTATATTTCCAATTTCTAAATAAAAGATATTCACACTCGTTTTATATCCTCATTATAATCAGATAGTTTGCAGTAACACAATTAATATAATATCGAACAGTATGTTAATCACAGATAATCATTAGGGTATAACATAGGAATTAACTAGGTTTGTATGCTCCCCGGGATTGGGAAATTATGGTAGTGATAACTAAATTAGTTTCAGTCAGATAGGAGCGATTTTGTGATATCGCGTTATGGATTCCCAATGGGACAATCCATTAGGATATGCTATTGTGAGCTGCATGCCGTGACCGAATCGGTTGACGGATATGACAGGCCTCTGAGACATGCTCACCTCAGAGTGTCCTTGTGTTTAAAACGAATAAGAGTTAATTAATCTGTGATACACCTTATTTTATGTAATTATGTTATGTTAGCTATGCTAGTACGAAACGACTGATTTAGGTGCCCTGGTGTAGTCACCTCTAGGAGGGTAGTAGGACTCACTGAGGCTTAGTAGTCTCACCCCACTCCAAACCAATTTTTTTTTAGGTAGACAGGTTTACTGGAGCAAGGACCAGGATGGAGCTGATGATTGGAGCTGAGCTTGGATCATCGCACTAGACGATTTTAGTCTTTCTTGCTTTAGTTTATTCTGTTTATTTCAGAATCTTATTTTGTTTCCGTTGTATTCGTTTAAGTTCATCTTTTGATGTAAGAGATTCTTGTTAATTTACCTGTTTAAACTCGTTAATTTTATGTACTCAGAACCATTTATTTATGTCTTAACTAAATATTCTAGATATTTTAGTTGGGGCGTTATAGAGAATGTTCTCAGAACATTATAACAATTGTGTGATTTAAGTTTATTAATTTGATTAATATATCTTAACCTTACAGCAAATTTTTTAAATTGTCACAATTCAAACCCCCTTTACTTGTGACAAACCTTGTTACTCTTCACCTACTCCAAATTCAAGTACATAATGTTATACCCAAATCCAGATCATGATTGAATGAGTGAATTTCATGTTCTACAAATAAATAATGTGTCGAGTTCAATTTGACAATGTTCTTTCTATTGAGTCCCTTAACAAGTCTTTTATTATCTATAATTCTTGCGTCAATTTAGACTTCTTTTTGAAGTAGAAACACTTCATTTTATGGTCATCAAGTTGTCAAATTGAAGTGATGTGGAGAATGAGATTACCCATATGAGCAAACGTAGCATTGCATGAGGAAAACAAAAAACAAAAAAAAAGAGAAGGTGGAAAAAAGAAATTTCAATAAAGAGACATAGAGTGATAAGGAGAATAAAAAAAAAAGTGACACATTTAAAGATAGTTGCCACATCATTCGCTAAGGATTCCTGATCCTCACTCTCGCGATATTTAACATTTATCTTCTAATATTTTCTAACTAAACATTATTATTATAGACAAATCTATTCCACTTTTCTGCACCAATCTCCACCAAAGCTAACTATTATGAACTCCGACACACACAACATCCGTCACAAAAATTATATAACAATCCAATTTTCATAAATTAGTCATGTTAATTAATCAGGGACACATTTTTTTAACTTCATTGCTTAATTAATGAATTTGATCTATGATATAATCAAAATACATTAATAATAAAAATACATTAATAATATAAAACTTGACAATTGATTTATGTCAATTCCTTTGTTGTTTAACTTCATTGCTCAGCTTAGTAATCACTGCCATACTATGATAAAGTATTAAAACTCTCAGTCTCATAATCATAATAATTTTTCAAGGCACTGAATCAAGTTTGCTGCTAAGAGGACATATCTTGTTTTTCCCTCTGTGCAAGCATTGATCTATAGTGTAATATCCACATTGTCATATTGCGTTCAGTCAATTCTAAATGTTCAGAAGCAGAATTTGATAGAACAAATTGAAATAGATATGTGAATCTAGTGAGCTCAATTACTGATGTTTGAGATATAGCACCGAGTGTCGTGTCGTCTAAGTGTCTAACGCTGACATCACATGACACTAACACATACGAGCATATACAATCACTTCAACTTTATCAATTTATTATTAGTGTTTATATGTCAAATTGTCGATGTTATGTCTCTGTCGGTATCTCATAGTGCTTGAGTCCTATAAAAAAATTCAAGCACTCTCGAGACTCACATGCCTATTTTACTAAAAGGAGATATCAAACAACCTCAGATGCATTCACCATATCCATTTTGAAAACATATTGAAAAATGCAAATTGCTCATTTTATTCCAAAAACATTTGTATAGGTGAATTCAGCAACCTCAATAAAAATACAAATGTTTTTGGAAACTTTATTCGATATGCTAAGACTAATCTTAAATTCTAAATGGCACTTCATATTCAAACATGCTATGAATGTACAAACTATAAAAACATTTGCATATTATACTATAGCATATAAAAACCATATTTTTCTTTAACTTGTATATGGGCTAATTAATGGATTGTGGCCCCAGTAAAAATCCCGCTCAACACTTCAGGTTCATTTATCAGTTCAGGACCTCTAATTTTTTTTAAAATTATCATTAATTGTACGTACTTTGATTAATAACCATGTAAAAAGTTAAAAAGAATTCTTCATAATATAAATACTCTTTTATTTAAAATATATTGGGTAATTTTTATTATTTGTTTGGTCAAACATATATCAAGTAATTAATCAATAGTATAATATATTTCATATTTTAAAATTTATATCTCGCAATCTATATTATAAAACTCATTTGAATGAGAATACACTCATGAAATAAGACAAAAAATTATATTTGGTAAGTATGAGATATTAAACAATATATTAAGAAAACATTAATTTTTTAAAATTTTATAATTAAAGGTGTTCAAAGTCAATAAAAATACAGTATAAAGTTTGACTGTATCGTTTATATGGAAAAAACATAAATCATATATTTCTTTATTCTTATACCTTTTCATTCTTTGATATCTTCTTTTATATATAAATATAGATAGACTCCTAGTTTAGATTTTAATATCAATAAATTGTATTACTGCTATTGATACTAAAACTATTCAAAATGGCCAAGCTTTCCTTTGTGCCCATTATCATCTTGTTCTTTGTTTTTTTAGGTATGCTAGTTTTTATATCATATTTTGTAAAACCTATATATGTGTTGGTAATAGTGTCAAATAGGCAGGGTTACCATGGTGAATTTTATAGTAGTATTTATTAAACATGCATGTTTATTAGAAGGATATAAATTTTCACGACAAGGAGGTCGTTGGTTCAAACTCTCTACTAAGAAAGTAATAGCTAACAGTTTTCACTTCCAATATTTTTTTATCAAATTATTAGTTAGGTTTTAAGTCTCTTGTGAAGAATAGTTTAACGAAATATAAGTATATGATTATGTTTTCGCAGTTTTTTTAAAATATAATTATGCTTTCTTTTTCTTGACAGTTATAGCAAAGCAAAGTTGGGCAGACTGTATCGCGACAAAAGCAGGCGATTGCTTCAAGCTTTCATGCGAGCAATGGTGCGCTCAAGCATTTACTGGTGGACGCGGTTTTTGTCAGCCCTATGGAGACCCTAGTCATCCAAAATTTGAATGTAAATGTGTACACCCATGTTAAGTCATGAACAAAAATACCACAATTGCTCTATTTTAAATGTAAGAGCAAATATCAAAATAAATTTAATAAAATCGCTGGAATCACATTTATATCAGTTTATTAAGTATTTTACATATTTATTGTGATCTAAAAATATTATTTAACCAAGTTGCAATTGAAAAAACCTTTCATGACTAAATTGCAATAAAAAAAACATATAAACCAAAATTTGAGTGATTTTTTATAATCTAAATGTGTTTGTTGTATAAGACTCCGTCGCTTGAAACTGTAGGAGAATGATAATATTTGAAGAGAAATCTTTATAATAACAAATCAAATCAACCACACCAACCATTTTATAATATGAGTCATGCTATATATCGGGAGGGATTATTTCGCGAATTGGATTTCACCACATATTTAATTTCTTAAACTATTAATTAATATTACATTATAATATTTAATTAAAATTAAAAAGAAAAGGTGCTGGCCACCATTTGCATCGCCCAATTAAACTTATTCCCAACACCTCCACCCTTTATGGTGGAAAAAAAAACACATCCGCCTCAAAAAATTGAAGATACCCACTATGTTCACTGCTAAATAATTAAGAATCGAATTAAATACTCCTACTGTTGAGACAAAATCCTATTTTAATGTTTTAAAGATGACAAACATCGAATTCTTAATTAAATTTTAATTTGATTCTGATCATTTTATGATATAACAAGTATTTTTGAGTGATTTAATATAAGACAGATGCAATGGATCAAATCATTATTATTATTATTTTGATATTTAAAATCAAATCATTATATTTCACTCACAATAAAAGAATTAAACGCATTTATGAAATCTGCTTGAGAGAATGATCTCATAACGGTCTCCAAAGTGCACATGTTAATTGGACAATCACTTATTTGAGTCAACCTCATACGATACAACAATGAACTATACAAAAGATTTATTTATAATATCACAATAGTAAGAATAAGTCATTTAAAGCAATGAATCAATTTTGATCAATGAACTCCATGAAGGGCTTTTAAGGAATATCAAGCTCACATATCATTGAAAAGGCTTTATGTTCTCCAAGAACATCATTTCAGATTTAATCTAGACCAATAAGAATTCAACAGCAAGTACCAACAAGTTGCACGAAAGCTTCAAGACCGAGCCAAGTACAATTCCTATGACAAAGGCTGCAAACACACATCACACTTGTCACATTTCATTTTTGTTTTATTTATTGCTGAGAATGTTCTCAGAACATTATAACAATTGTGTGATTTAAGTTTATTAATTTGATTAATATATCTTAACCTTACAGCAAATTTTTTAAATTGTCACAATTCAAACCCCCTTTACTTGTGACAAACCTTGTTACTCTTCACTTACTCCAAATTCAAGTACATAATGTTATACCCAAATCCAGATCATGATTGAATGAGTGAATTTCATGTTCTACAAATAAATAATGTGTCGAGTTCAATTTGACAATGTTCTTTCTATTGAGTCCCTTAACAAGTCTTTTATTATCTATAATTCTTGCGTCAATTTAGACTTCTTTTTGAAGTAGAAACACTTCATTTTATGGTCATCAAGTTGTCAAATTGAAGTGATGTGGAGAATGAGATTACCCATATGAGCAAACGTAGCATTGCATGCGGAAAACAAAAAACAAAAAAAAAGAGAAGGTGGAAAAAAGAAATTTCAATAAAGAGACATAGAGTGATAAGGAGAATAAAAAAAAAAAGTGACACATTTAAAGATAGTTGCCACATCATTCGCTAAGGATTCCTGATCCTCACTCTCGCGATATTTAACATTTATCTTCTAATATTTTCTAACTAAACATTATTATTATAGACAAATCTATTCCACTTTTCTCCACCAATCTCCACCAAAGCTAACTATTATGAACTCCGACACACACAACATCCGTCACAAAAATTATATAACAATCCAATTTTCATAAATTAGTCATGTTAATTAATCAGGGACACATTTTTTTAACTTCATTGCTTAATTAATTAATTTGATCTATGATATATTCAAAATACATTAATAATAAAAATGATTTTTTTTCTTTTTATATTTTATTAAATAGAAGGATCAAAGTAATTTACTGACAATAACAACAAAAGTGTACTACTATACACTCTTTATTTCCAATTTCAAAATCCTCCAATTAATAATACCGCCTAACTCAAAATATTCCCACCAATCCAAAGTCCCAAGTTTTAATCCTTTCACTTCTTTCCCGTTTCCACATCTAACCATCCTCACCCATTTTTTCATCCTTATCACCACCCCAAGCCCATTTTCGTAATTAACCACCCAAACCACCCCTCAATTTTTATTTTTTCTTGCATTCACACCGGTTCCGACCCATTAAAGGTGAGTGACTAATCCGGCTCGTGTATAAAGACATGCACACTGGTCAAACGCTGTTCCTCTTATGAATCAAATCCGATATTCACCGGATACATCCTTGGATATCAACTACAACACATTTAAATCGTTCAATTAATATCAAACACAAATTTTAAGTATTGCTAAATATAAAATTTGAGCTGAAAATTTTTCACGAATTTAATTTAATTGGTAGGAACATCATAATACGCAAAGACTCAAGCTCAAATTTTAAATACTCTCCTTATTTACTTTAAGATGAAATGCTAACTATTAAATTAATTGAAAAAAAATTAAATAGAAAATCTATCGCATTTAATTTTAAACAAATGGTCTATAAACATAAGAGCATCTAAAATGGAGCTCCCCATTTTTGAGTACTTAAATGTACACATCATTTTTTAACTGGGTCCCATGTCTACACATCATTTAGAATTTTTTAAGCACTCAATTCTTCCAACCAAATACTTCTTTCAAAAGTTCTTAATGGGTCCCGTTAATAACTCTACATCATTTATAATTGGTTGATAGTTTTTAATTATGGTGGAAAAAAAGAAAGAAAATGATAAGAACTGGAGAGAGAAAGTGCTTAAATAGAAATAGATCTATGAAGCACGGGTACTCCATTTTAGGGAGAGTACCGGTACCGGGTACGTACCCGTACCAGATACTCCTATGGTACTCCTTGGGTACGCACCGATGACGTACCTATTTTATTTTTTATTTTTTTGCAACGGGTACACGTGTGGTACTCCTGTGATACGCGCGAGTACACAAATCCGAAAAAATGCAAATTTTTTTCCTTTTTCTTTTATTCGTTTTTTTTATTTATAGGAAGATTTATGTTTTTTATTTGTTTATCATATAAAAGTAGTAGCTATACTAAAGCAATAACATATTAGTAGCTGAGTTTGTCCACTTATTCATTGAAAATGAATAGGCTTAATCTAATTTTATTCAAACAAATCTTCATTTGCTCTCTCTCGAGAGAGAAATAATAATACTTATAATGGAGGAACAACAAAAACATGCGATATTGATATGTAGATGGTATTCTTGAAGTTGCAAGTCTTTCTCGCGAAGAACCTGAGTTAAACGCCACTTTTTTAATGATTATGGAGAGGAAAACAATTTGACTTTTTTTAGCTAATTGCTTTTTACTTGTTTAATTATTAATTTTAACAATATAGTTCTATTATTTTATTTATATAATTATATTAAAAAAAAATTATACATATGTACCCGTACCTTAATTTTTTTAAAATTGTCGTACCACGTACCAGTACCGGTATCGGATACCGGTACCGTACCCGCACCTAGGCATCATAGAAATAGATACTTATATAAGTACCATTTTATTTTTGTTCCAATGGAGATACTTAATAGATACTAGTTCTTAAATCATAAGAACTCCCCATTAGAGACCGCAAATAAACAGTACTCCGTATGGACGCTGATTTTTTCTAGGTTTAATAGATCTTTTGGTCCCTGTATGTTCGTGAATTTTTGGTTTCAGTCCCTGTATCTTGTTTTGTTGCAAATAAGTCCCTCAATGTATAAAATTTTTTGGTTTTAGTCCCTAAAGTCAAAATCTGCAGGAAAATCTGAAGAAAAATCTCCACAAAAACTGCAAATTTTCCTGCGGATTTTGACTTTAGGGACTAAAACCAAAAAAATTTATACATTCAGGGACTTATTTACAACAAAACAAAATACAGGGACTAAAACCAAAAATTCGAGAACATACAGGGACCTAAAAATCTATTAAGCCTTTTTTCTATCCTAAAACTTCAAACTACGTTTCCCCCAGATTTTTTCAATGGTAAATTCCCCATACTACCCCTCCCAAATCTTCTCATGAAAGCTTTCCCAAAATATTTCAAAATCACGCGCGTTGTTTCCATCTTCTCCCGCACGCTTTTCCGAAACCAAAACCCCGCAAAATTTTCAAAATTCACCCGCTCCTATTTTCACTCACAAAATCTCTATTTAAACCCTTTCCCCCCTTCACTCTTCTTCACACCAAAACCCTCAACAACCAAAATCACTTCCTCACCAATAATCACTTTTTTCCTATTTTTTCAATTCCCCAAACAATGCCTGCTTTTCCCGATGAACCACTTCTCGCTCCAAACCCTGACCGTTTCTGTATGTTCCCAATTCAATACCCTAAAATCTGGGAAATGTACAAAAAAGCCGAAGCTTCTTTCTGGACCGCAGAAGAAGTCGATCTCTCACAAGATCTTCCACACTGGCACAACCTAACCGACGGCGAACGTCACTTCATCTCACACGTTCTCGCTTTCTTTGCCGCCTCTGACGGAATCGTCTTGGAGAATCTTGCCGGAAGATTCATGAAAGAAGTTCAAGTCTCTGAGGCACGTGCTTTCTACGGTTTCCAGATCGCGATTGAGAATATTCATTCTGAAATGTATAGTCTCTTGATTGAGACTTACATCAATGATTCTGTTGAGAAGAATCGTTTGTTTCATGCGATTGAAACGATTCCGTGTATTGCGAAGAAAGCTGATTGGGCTATGAAATGGATCGATTCATCTGATTCATTTGCTGAAAGAATCGTTGCTTTTGCTTGTGTTGAAGGTATATTTTTTTCTGGAAGTTTCTGTGCAATTTTCTGGCTTAAAAAACGTGGTTTAATGCCTGGTTTAACTTTTTCAAACGAGCTTATATCACGTGACGAAGGTCTTCATTGTGATTTCGCTTGTTTACTTTATTCACTTCTGAGAAAGAAACTTAGTGAAGAGCGTGTGAAAACTATTGTTCGTGATGCGGTTGAAATTGAGAGAGAATTTGTTTGTGAAGCGCTTCCTTGTGCTTTGGTTGGAATGAACGGTGATTTGATGAGTCAGTATATCGAGTTTGTTGCTGATAGGTTATTGGGTGAACTTGGTTGTGGAAAAATTTATAATGTTCAGAATCCTTTTGATTGGATGGAATTGATTTCGCTTCAGGGGAAAACCAACTTTTTTGAAAAGCGCGTTGGGGAGTATCAGAAAGCTTCTGTTATGAATAGCTTAACTGCAAATGGTGGTGCTCATGTTTTCAAGTTGGATGAAGATTTTTAGATCAAGAAATTAGGGTTATCTATATATTAATTAATATTTTAATTTCTTTATCTTGTTGAATTAATAATAATATTAGGGTTGTGCTGATGTGTTTCTTTCACCATTTTAAATGGTTGAGTTGTTTCTTAGTTTTATTTTTCTAGTTTTATTTTTATGATGATCTTCATTGTACAAACGCAATTTACAAATATTAATGAATGTTCTTTCTTCTGTCAATATTATTATTCATCTTGTTCTTGTTTATTTGTTCATTGATTTAATTTTAACAGTTCGAAACTGAGGAAATTTAAAAATTAAATAAATTAATATTAATTTTGTATTGATCAATTAGGGTATTTTAGAAAAAAATAAAGGGGGTAGAATCTCCAAAAAAAGAAGAAAAGGGAATCACAATTTCTTTTGCTTTGGTTAATTTTTGTAATTTTTATAATTTGTTATGAAAAGCGAAATTTTATAAGATTAAATATTTAATTTTTATGAGTTTTTATTGAAAGCGAAATTTTATAAGGGTTAAATGTTTAATTTTTATGAGGGTATAAAAAATTGAGATAGATAAGATTCGTTTTAGCTTAGTTTCACTGTGTGGAGTGTTCATTTTTAGCATCGTTAATGGCTTCTGAAATGCAGAGCAGTGGAATGTTAACTAGAGAGCAACTTTTTCATCTTTTCGAGCGTTTCACTATTCTTACATCCCAACCTGGTAACCTAATTTTGTTTCACAGTTTATTTATCAGTTTTTGAATGATTTATTTTTCCAAACCCTTTTTGAATTTTCTTGCTATGGTTGTGTTTGTTGTATATGGTATTTGAAGATGTGAAGAAAATGATTTTAGATGCTGTTCTGGATAAGCAGGTGAATTTCTTCTGGGTTTGGGGGTTTATTTTGTTGTTCTCCCTTTTCTTTGTTCTCTCTGTTGGTGTATGGATTGGGTTTAAATTTAATCGGGCAATTCATTTTTAATTTTAGGTGATATTGATATTTGTGTTGGAATATATGTTCCAGACTTCCGGTTTCCAGAAACCACTTTGATTTGTGTGTGCTCGCGCGCGCGCGCACATAAAGTGTGCATGTACTTGAATTGAAATCATTAACTTGTGAAATTGTGATAGACTGATTGCTGAGCTGAGTAACTTTAAGATTATCTGTCCGAGCTTTCCTGATCTGATTCTGTATTTTGAAGACAATTGGTAACAAGACCAAACAGGGCATTGTGTTAAGACCTGTTTACTTACAATTTTTTCCTCTAAAATGTTTTAATTTTAAATTATTAACAAGGAGATGAAAGATTCATGCAGTGAATAGTTGTGATAGAACGAAGATAGAATATAGATAGCGAGAATGCATTTTTAGAAACAATTAAAATAATGTTTTAACATTTTCAGAATTTCTTAAATTGCTGAATCTGTTCTCAAAATTGTAAAAGAAAACGGACAGTGTAGTATTGAATTTAAATATTCTATAATGTAGTTGAAGCAAAAATGAACAAAGGAAACATGGAAAGAATAATTTTGACTACCATCTTTCAGTGGGGTTTGGGCTTGAGTTTTATGAATGAACAGACTATTTGAATTCATCGTATCAAATAAATGTCCAAATTGGTTTCACATTATACTTAAGTTCTTTTATGTTATAAATGTCAATCTGTAATGTGTTTTGTTGTCATTTTTATGGAATTCATAATTGATGAGCAGGAAGCTGTTGCTGTGACCACTACAATACAAGAAGAAATATTTGTGGAGATGGGTGTTGGTATGTTTTTCTGAATTGAAATATATGTATGTAATTGGTTGTACTTTGGATTTGGAGTAATGATGCCTTGTTTTTCATATCATTAATCTGTATAGTCATGGCATTTTGTCTCACAGTGCATTCCTTCTTGAAAGTTCAACTGTACATGTGCTCGCGCGTATCTATAAATTGATAGATAGAGATATATTCATATTGCATATATGTGTACATTTTTCCCCCAGGCCAAAACTAACTGATGCTTCAAATGATATTTGCGTTTTATCAGTTAAACACACAAATGATAAAATTTGGACTCTTGGTAGTCACTATGATGGACTTATGATGTGAAATTAGGTTTTCGAGTCCAAAAACTGAGTTATAACAGCCTCTTCAAGGTTCACCAACCTCCCTTTTTGTCGTATCTGCGTCTATTTAAAGTCCAAACTCCAAACCCTGAACTAGGCTTTATTCTCTCTACTGCACTTTTTGTTTCCCCTGTATTTCTTTGCTTCATAAAATTCTTCTGTGCCCCCCATTAAGTTTCCTTCTTATGTTTCTTTTTCAAATTCAAGTTTTGAACTTGTTGTATTGGGGTACCCTGAATTTGTGTAGGAGCTCAAATTTGTTTATGTGAAGTTTGAATGTAATTCATGTACTAGTTTGTGTTGTTACATGAATTTTAGTTTATGGGGTTTTTGGTTCTGCACAAATTGCCTGTCTGTGACAGCACTTTAAGTAAAGGGTGGTTTGAGTTAGCTTCTGTTTTGATCTGAACCTGTGATTTTTATTGGCTTTAGTGGAGGTGAACGAGGTTTTGATCAAAAAGTATTATAATTTTGGAATTCAAAGAATTTAATTTTGAATAAGTAAAGTATTTAAAGATGAATATGAGTAAAAACAAGCCAAGTACAACGTCACTACTTATGCTGTTTATATGGTTCTTCGGTTTTTCTCTGTCAATTATAATTTGGTATTTATGATCAACTGAACTACCATTAGAATGGAAATTTAGAAACAGATTAGTTAGAATACCTTGATCCTGTTATAGTATGCTTTAAAAGGTGATAGGGACAGTAAATTCTATGTTGTAGTGAATACAACAGATGCAGTTTACAACCAATTGCAAATTTGCAATACCGGTTTAAGTACTACAGATAGGTCACAAATCCCTTATGTGTGTAACTAGCACCTAACTGTCATTAACTACTCCATAGCTATTGATTATAGGCACAACGAACACTTCTGGTCCATTTCGCTTAGTGGACCTCTCTTTCCTTTCTAACACTATACATTTTGAATCAAAGGCCCACTACTGTCAATACTTCCCCAAAAGCTTTCACCTTGTTCTCAAAGGAAAATAAGGGAAAATTGTTTTGGATGGAAGCTGCTCTGTTAGGACTCCGAATGTGAATTTGGCCTCGGATAGGCAGTTAGCACATCAGCTGCCAAGCCCATGGTGTAGGCCGTTTATATTGGGAAAAATACGAAGGGGAAGAATGCTGATGTGGCAGGGAGAGGGTATCTTGGAAAATCATTTGTGGTAGTAATGTGCCAAGACGACTGTTCTCTTTAGGAGCTCGACTCAGTGGGCATTAGGATATTCATCATTTTCCAGTCATCTTTCACTTTCAGAAATAATACAGTCCTTTAATTTCATTATTGTTCTCTTTTTCTTCCATTTACAGTTTTTGCAATGGGGTTTGCACTTAGCATCATGCTTCCAGTGGGTTAAAATCTCTGTTGCACCTGCGGGGCTGTATATGTGATCCATAACCTGTGCTTGCTTGGATTTTAGTTTTTATTCCTCTGCCAAAACTGGCGGTAGTGGTTGAGCAACCAAGGCAGCTCCTACTAAAACTTTCTTCGGCAAGTAAACAAGAAACACAAGTGAAATCTGGCATGGTTCAGTAACTGAAAAACCTGTATGCAATTGTGCCAATTTTCTCCAAAATCTGATAGGGACTGAAGTATCTAGTTGCTAACTTTATGATTTCTCTTCCTTGCTATTGTTGATGACCTCAACTTGTATAATTGAATTTTGAAATACACCATATTGGAAATTCTGCCATAGTTGCGGTCCACTCCTACCTGCCTTAAGTGCGTCATTTGGACACATGGCCTACATTGTGTTGGGTATGAAGAGGTGGGTTTTAGTCTCACATTGCCTTGACACATGGCCTAAGCAGCTCTTATAAAGCTTGAGCACTCTTACTCTTACAAGCCGGTTTTGTAGGGATTGAGTTAGGACCAACTCAAATTCTAAGATGATATCAAAGACTGTCATAGATCTAATGTTGGGTTTCCCGGGTCATCAACGGGCATGAGTGAGTGTGAATACTTTGAAGGTCTAACTGCACCATTCTCTCATTCAAAGAACTCGAGTTTTTCATGTTGCTCTGGCTCCCCCCTTCTACTTACTCGAATTCCTCTACAATCTTCACCTTGAAATGCTGCATTACAAACATGTCCAGGTGTGAACTTTTCATCACAAGTGGAGCAGAGTTCCTCCCTCCATCTCTCCCAATATTCTCAATACCTACTCACTCCATTTTAATAATGTATTAAAATCAAACACGATAAACTGAAGTAACTTGTCTAGTAATGATTGACAAGGTTGTTAAGTATTAGAAGTGACTTTTGAGGATTTTCAAGCGAAGTCTCAGCAGAAATCACCTTTTCGACATCAGTCTCTTCCAGGCAGTCTTTAACATCACCCATATGCATTCTTCATAGCTTTGTTGGCTTTCCAGTCTGTTCGAAATTTATTCCCCTCCTTAGTTCTCATTCCTTGTCACGTTCCATGGTTGCTATAAAACCAGGAAACTGCAGTTCAGAACAAGGATTCAATGTGTTCATAATAGAACAAAGAACCAAAGCAAATGAGAGCAGAATCATATTTTTGCAGTAAAAATAGGAAAGTGAATCAGTTTTAAACTTTTTGCATGTCCAAAAAATGCTAGCTGGTGTTTTAACCCTTACACTTCTGTCTTCTGCCCACCCAAAAATAGATGGAAGCCATGTCACCACGACATAGTCGGTTTTCACTATGCACGTATACTAAGCTTATCAGGCATGCCAACACACTAAAGTCAACTCAACATTTCATGCTAACTATTTGATGGCAAGTTAACGATTGAATCACATTTCAATAATTTGAAAATTGTGAGGATCAAAATTTGAGCATTTGAAAATATACGGATGAAAATTGCACAAGTCCTAAACTAGGGAGATCAAAAGGGTGATTTAGCCATGAAACTTGAGGCATTTTGATATCTGTGGTGGTAAGGTAGACATTAATATACACACAATCTGTTTTACATTTCTTTTCTCTCTATTTTAGTTTAGTACAACTGTGAGGTAACTTGCGGCATTTTGATATTTCGTACTTGGATTGATATATGTAGAATCTGTGTTATCATCTGACAATCTGATAAAACTTGACAGTAATTTATTCTGGTGACTAAGGCAACTTGTTAGCAATTTTGTGCTACGTCACTTTCTTAAGGATATCTTGTATTGTACACATCTATCTATTATATGTATATTTTTGCCAATATTTATCTATTTATTTGTTTGTTTACACAACAGACCCAAGATTTGGTATTTCATGCTTGGGAAAAATCAGTACTGTATATGAGAATGACCAAGATTTGGTGATTCAATTTTATAAATTCCTTGCCAAGTATGTTCTCTCTATCTTATTGTGTAGCATTAACTCATTTCTATCCTGTTAAAATTTTGTCTTCAATTCTTTGAGCAATTCATGAAAGAAAGTACATATAGTGTCAATATCTTTTCTAGCTTTGAATAGCAAAATAATTAATACCCCCTTATTAAGGTTTTTGTTTGGATTGGAAGAAGTTACATGAGAAGCAGGGAATCAGCTCCCTAAGCAAGTATGATTAAAGGAGTGCAAGTGGAGAAGAGAGTTTTAGACTAATTTTCCGTGCAAACTTGTCTTTTATTGATATCACTGATATATGACACATAATTTCAAAGTTAATACAGAAGTAATCAGCAATTTCCAGTCCAGTTCTATTTTTTACTAAAAAATAAAATAAGGGACACCCCTTTTATCCTTTGAAGCCATAGAATCCTCATATTAGTTGGAATAAGTTTAATATTTTTATTCGTGCTGGAGAGTTTTGAAAGACAGTCGTGCGTAGTTATGTTTATCCTTTATTTATTTTTTTATTTTGGATCAGTCTTTCTGTACTCTTAACTTATCGGCAGTTACTTTCTGTTAAAAATTCAATCCATTGAAAAAGCTTGAAATTCTTTCTGTACTCTTAACTTACTCTACACTTATCTCCTATCCCTTCAAATAAGGATTAGCAAGCAGTTTTTTAATGCAAAATGGCTTTATACTATGAAATGGCAGAGAAGAGATGGCCTGCGATGAAGCAGAGCTTGGAGAAGAAGAATTTGCAGAAAAAATGCACTATCAACAAAACTTACAGCAACAGGTAATATTTTGAATTTTATGTTTGAACTTTTCGGTACCTACATGTGTACCCTGCTAACAATCTAGAGAGTAAATCTTCACAGCAACTAGAGATGCTGCAGCACATGCGCAAGTTTGACTTGGATGATCAATCTGCCATCCTTGAGAAGGTGAACACTAGTTTTCAAATTAGAGGCACTTTTCTTATCAAATTATGCTTCCAATAAGATAAATACAACGGTCACAGTCAATTAATGCAGCATTATGTTTTACCACTGTTGTAATTTTATATCATATATATATATATATATATATATATATATATATATATATATATATATATATTATATATATATATATATATATTGCTTAGTATTTGATAATGGTCCCATAATAAAATGCATCTGATGATTTACAAACAAGGACTTGTGAGTGGATCATAATATTATTTACATGTAAGTGTGATTGATTATAGGATAAGTATTTATAAGCAGTCTGCTAGTATTCGATCTTTTGAGCTTTCTTAGTTCAGCTACGACCTGCTTGGATTAACTTATATGAGCTTATTTAGTGGCATAAGAACGTGTGAGACTATTTGAGAGAGCTTATCTAGTGGCATAAGAACTTGTGAGACGATTTGATAGAACTTATGCAAACAACTTATGACATGTTCACAAGGGTTTTCAGTTCATTTCCATAAATTTTTCAAGATAGTTTATGATGACAATAGCTTACATGAAAACAGTTTGTCTTTATTTGATCTTATTATTGCAATAGCTTATACATAAGAACTTATATGATAAACACTTAATAAGAAATTTATCCAAATAGAGCCTTGTTTATTTGAATTACATTACTTATATTCTCATAGAAATGATTAATATCCATGTAAGTTGAATGATCATTTGTCAGTCTAAGTTGAAATGATTATTTGAATAATTCAACTCGGTTTTGCTTACTTGCTTGACAATATTTATGCAAGTTTTTCTTGTTGATAAGTATGTATTAAGTAAAAGTAGTTGAAAACAAATTAATGAGATGAATTTTCTAGTTGCACCAGCAGATGGAAAATGGCAATTATGAAAGTGAGACATCCATTTTGTCAGTTGAGCAGATGGAAGAGATAATTCAAAGGAAGGTGTCCCCTCTGTTTACTCCAAGATAGATTTCTTTGAGAGTTACTTTGTATTGGCCAAATTCTTAATCCATGATATGTATTATTTTATTTATTAGCCAAATAGTACATATTATTCCATGATGTGTTGCATTATTTATTTCATTTCATTTAGCTCTTACACTTCTAACATTACTGAATTTTATTAAGCCAAACCCCACCTTATATTTGCATTTTAATTCTACCAAGTTTCAATGCTTGAGTGATGCATTTCCCAAACAAGTCAACTTTATTTCATTTTAAAGGAGGATTGAAGACACCAAACATATGAATAATTTATTATGGAACACAAATTTTGATGTCCTATGATCAAAGCTTGTTTGGCACTTTGTTCAGACTGTTTCTGTTTTCAACCAAGTAGTCATATATGTTTCTCAAAACACTCACAAGTAAAATATTTAAGGGTAAAACTCTTAAAATTAGCGAATTTGGTTTTTAGTCCCCGTAAAGAAAATCCTTCCGTTTCGCTTTGTGGTGTTGAAACAGCTTATCATAGTATTATTTTTATTTTGCTTTTTCAGAAACACATAAGATCATAAGTTTATAACTTTCTAGACATAAATCTTTTGTTCCTTCACATTTGCTCCAATGAGGGGTGTGTCTGCAAAGTCGGCCTTACGGTTTTTGGTGCCCTGGGCAAAGGAAATGAATGGTGTCTATATTGTTGAGTTTGAAAGTTAATTAATAATTTACTTAATAGCTCTTTTCTTTTAAAACTATGATTTTTTAATTATAATAAAATCACCTTTTTTGTTTCTAAAAAAGTATTTGTGCAAACTCATATAATACCATTCCAACTGCAAGCATCTCTCTGATGTATATTTTGTGTTCATCCACATGTTTATATATATTAAAAGTATAACTAGCTAGATTATTTTGGTGTCATCGTCCATAACGACGTGCTCAGGGACATCATTTTGTGCATATTTAATATTGTTTTTCACTAGTGTTAGAATTAAAGTAAACTTCAGAAGACGAAACAAATATCAGAATAAATTCTTCAAAGAAAGAAAATGGAACGAATAAAACACTATAAATTTAGCAAAATCCATTTGCAGTATCAGTAACATTAGCAGCTGGTGGAATAACAAAGTGCCAAAGTTTCCTAATACCACCAACTCTATATTTCATGCACAAAAACTCCTTAGCATAGAGTTTCTCAACTTCCCTATCCACATCATGAAGAAACACGTGCGTCACTCCTGCTTTTTTTCTCCCACGCGCCATCACTGCTGCAGAATATATAACTGCCATCCTCCCTGGAGCTGACGGAAAGTATCCCCTTGGCGCATCAATCATAATCACATCCCAATCTCGATCATACACCTCTTCCGGCAACTTTCCCAATGCCAGCCTACACCGATGATCATCTTTGAGTGGGTGGTCATCCGCACTGACTGACCCACAATTTTTCTTGTAGGAAGATAAGAGTGTTTTTGCCTCGGTGAGGCGCGTGTTATAACGCACTGTGTGCGCGCGTAGGATAGGAAAGCGTTTGAGGGACGAAATGGCCCACTTAGGATCTTCTTCAAGAAATAGCGTGACGCCAAGTGGATTAAACGAATCCCACATTAGCGAGTCATGACCAATTCCAAAGACGAGAAAGTTGCATGGCGCTAGGGATTGTAACACGTCAAATGGTCTTCTGATCTCACCTTTGGTTTGTTGGGGAATGTCACGCGCCGTTGCATAATGGAAGATTGTCACAAGAGGGATCACAGATGATTCAAACTCCTCGGCAATGATGGATTGGGCTGGCGTTAGGGATCCGGCTGAGGAACACAATTTGGGATCTATTTGACGGGAATAGAACAAGAAGAGGATGGTAGCGGCTGCGATGATTGTTACGACATAGAGATAACATGGGTTGTTGGAATTAGGAGTGTTTTGGTTTTTCTTTTTGTGGGAAGGTTGTTGGAATGATTTTGGAATTAAAGATTGCATAATGTTATTGTGAGTATCTTGCGTAGGATGAATGATCAGTGTTTATTTGGATATGATAATGTGATGAGGTTTGAATGAGTGAGTAATGTGATCATGGAGAAAAGATGCATGGAGGTGAAAAATTGAAAACGAATTCATAGGTGTAAGAGTCAGAAGTGGCACTTCCTTGTTAATGATGGCGAGTTTTCTAAAATTAGCTTTATTTAGACATTGTCACCTTAATTTGTGTGGTAAATAGTTGAAAATAAAAACTTTTAAAATACTTAATAATTTAAGTTAAATATTAAGTTACAATATTATGCACCTATCATGTCTAGTTAAGTTACAATTTTATCAATTTTTTGTCCTCTTTTGTCAAAACATTGTTTTTGTAAATTAGGAGAACTAAAAATGGATAGAATTTTTATAATTATAGATCAAACTTAGAAATCTAGATTTCATAAGAACTATTAACTATATTATTAATTATTATTAGAGAAAATATACAACAAAAATTAAACGGATAGTTAATAAAGACAAGTTCTGTCTTTTTTGTCTTCTATAGTAGAAATGATTATTAAGTGATTGTTGAACAATGCCAAAGGAAAGATAATGCAAAAAATAAGAAGAGCCTTGCCTTAAGACAAGAATTGAAGTTAAAAACAATACAAAAAAAGAATAGTGCAAATTCTCAAGGATTTTAGAACTCTAATAAGAAGAAAAGTAAAGCCAATCAACTTCCTTTAAGAATAGAAATATGCTGAAATTAACAGGAATATTAATTAATCACAATAATTGTCAACAAGATGCTGCAACCATTTGCAAAGACAAACATACAAAAAAAGCTGCAAGAGTGATTTCTTTAAACTATTCATTAAATAGGTTATGAGTTAACAGAACAATATCTGTCTAAAATCTAAATAGAATCTTAAAATCTCCACATCATTAGCCAGATATATATTTGCATGGGCACAATACCTATATTAGGTTCACTTACAAGCCCAAGTGAGAGCACAAAAAGATAAAATAAAAGCATGCTGTTATTACATCCTCCGGCATGATTCTATTTTCCAATCTTCAACTTAATCAGCTTCTTCAACCTTGGGACATAAGGCATCTACAGGGATTTTGTAATAAGACAGCATCCGGCGATCTTTCATTCATCAATCAAGAATGCATATTGGTTTGAGTGTAAGCTTATTATCTCTTTGTAACAGGTGAATCTGAGTTTGATCCCTTCCCACGCTGAACAGCTCGCGGAACAAATGTCATGCCTTTGGTGTTACGGCGACCAAAGCTGATAGATGAAGGAGTCGAGTCCGAAGTATTCAATTTAGAGACTGCTGAAACAAGGTCATCTATGGCTGCATTTTCCACTTCCATCATTCCTGAAGTATCCTCCTTATGAGAAGGTTTTTTGCGTTGAGTCTTCATCCTGTGTTTCTTTGAAGGCAGAGCCTTCTTGAAAAACTCGAACGACGTTGGGAATTTATGCTTGTCGACTAGATGCTGATGCCTACTTTTGTAGCTTTTGAATTTCAAACCACAACCTTCCACTAAGCATTCGTACTGTATAACAAATACAGAAGAGCCATGTTATGGATTTTAATAGGTGAATGCAAAAAAGTAACATGCTAAACTACACAAAAACAACGATGGCCAAATCCGTTTTTCATTAGGTGAGGTAGGTTGCATGAATCAAATATAATCATAATATCCCTATCATTTGTTATCTATAATGCTAAAGATAGATCATTTAATTCCAAATCCTTCTTAGTGGTTTGACCTATACTTTTCTTTGGTTTCCCTCTACCTTTAAGTCTAACTTTTGGACTATCTTTCATTGGGTGTACCTTCTTACAAACTCACTATGAGCTCTAACCATAAAATAAAAGACAGAGACAAAGAGAACGTAAGAAAGAAATTCCGAGCATTGTTCGAAATAACTGAACTGCAAACAAGGTCTTTGTTGTGGCAATTTGAAAGTCTATAAATTTAAGTACAAAAAAAAAATATGGGAGTACTTTACTAAAGAAATTTGAAGAAATGAAAAGCAAAATTGAGTATCTTACAACAAAGAAGTGAGCAAACACCCAACTAGTTAATTCTTCAATGACAAACAGAAGTGTACGATAGAAACAATACTATGTAAAAGTGTTTCATGCCATCAAATTGAATCAAATTTAGAGTTTAGACATATAGTACCATGTCATAGCCACGTGCAACTTTTGCCTGAAAGAAAGAATCATGAGCTTCTGATAAATGAATGCTAAGCAAACGTGATGTCGGGTAGACTCTAGAACACACAGAACAGGATGCAGTATGTCTTGCATTATAGTGATTTTCAAAGTCCTCCATTGAGGCCAAACGCGATCCACACCCAACAATGGGACAGAAAACTTCCCTGCACAAAGGATAGGATACAAAATGAGGCACTCACACAAACACATTGTCATTTTATAAGTCCAGCATACAGTCTTCAACAAAGGTAGGCATTGAGTCTAGCAGACTAACACCAATGAAATTGTGTTTCTCAACATAACTGATTAGATGTAAAGTAAAGGAAAACATTTTCGAGATCTAGAAGAAAGGTCTTTCACCGAAAAGAAAGTAGAATTACAGAAAACTATATAACTAGAAATGAGCATCCATCAAAGACGGTTCTCAAAATCTAATAATAGCAACAACTTCTATCAGACATCGGCCGAGGATTGAGTAAAACCTAATAACAGTACATTAAATTAACATGCTTTATTCCAATGCCTATTGAATATTATGTATCATATGTCCATGACTCTATGTTATGGATTTGTTAGAAAAAGATCCACCAACGCAACATGGGTCGCAAAAATAATGTTTTCTTTTTAATGTCTCTTTTAAGAGTCCCACATTGAATGAGAGGTGACCTGAAGATATGTTTATAAGTAGAGGCAATTATACCTTTACAAGCCGGTTTTATAAGATTGAGTTAGACCTGATCCAAAATTCTAATGTCTCTACAACCACGATTGAGGTTGTATAAGCCACATTGGATTGTGGTCTCCCCAATATCAAGGATTGCGACATGAGAAATGCTTTAAATATTAGTTGAATAAATAGTTCACGATCCTTGATATTGTGGACAGTCGCAGTCAAATGCAGCCTAAACCGTGGCTGCGGTTTCGGTAACTTAAAAAAACTGTTAAGTTGCATTGCGGTCCAGCGGTCGTAGACCTCTATTTAAAATTAAAACCCTACCACAACAACATTTATATTTCCTCTTTTCATTTCAGCTTAATCCCCAACATTTGAAAATCATATAACTATTATCATTTCAGCTTAAGCCCCAAATTTGAAACTCATATACTATTATTCAAAACAAGAATATGAGCTAAAATACAGTTAAGAATATTAAAACAAACTAAGAAAGATTAAAATACCTTTCATCCTCTTGTATCAAATCCTCAAGTGTTTCCTTTTCTTCTGTGAATTCCAAAGCAACCTTATGAAATAAAATTAATAAGTAACAATTCACATTTCAAATTGATTAAATAAAAAAAGAAGATAAAAAATTAGAACCTGTTTAACAAGAAGTTCTCGTTCGAGGTTACCGATAGCGAAGAAAGGGGAATCAGGTTTGAATCTGCGAGGAATGGGTTTCCAGAACGGAAACTCTGAATCCGGATTCTGATTTTCAACATCCATTGAGAATTGAGAACTGATTCTAAATGAGTTTTGCTTTGTTTCAACTTCTTTTCAATTTTGAATGTTAAGTTTGAATCCATTGATATGGGTGCACCCGTTTTTTCTTTCGGGTCATTTAGTTTTGGGCCTTCTCCATTTTCGGGTCATTACTCATTCAGCTAAGTCCATTTGTATTTTCAATATTTTTTTGTAAATATAAATTATTATTCCAATTCAAAAATTAATTTTCTAAATATTAAATAATTTTTTTATTGTCCATAAGTTATATACTTAGGTCGGACACCATCAATCCATCACGCTAGTTCGAACTTGGGACTGCATAATATTTGCGAGTCTCAGTAATATTTGTCATTTTCATAGAGAAAATAGAAAAAGAGGTGATGTACCTGCAAATACTCTGACGCTCATAGAAATATTTGATTGAGTAGAGTGAGAGATATATTAGAATATAATGTATTCCTTTCTCTTGAGACATATATCCTTTTATAAGTGGTGTTAAGGTGTTTCATATGAATTATGGTAAATTCAAATGACACCATTAAAGGATAATTTATATATCACTATTTTATATTGATCATACATTGATTGATTAGTGGAAACACTATGCAACATTTAGCTTGTGCCTGTTGAAGTAAAAATGAAAACAAAAGAAAAAGCGGATTTTTTTATAAATATATTTTCTTATGCAAATGAGTACTTATAAGAATCTCTAAAGTGTTCCTAACATCATACTCTAATTAACTTTTAAATTTTTAGGATTTATTTGCGAGTTGGTTTTGAAGAAGTGGAGAAGACTTTTAAAATAAAATAAAATTTAAGAATACAAATATTTTTCTTTTAAAATAATATAAATGTGACTAATCATTTATCATGTTTTTATTATACTTTTTTAAAATATAGACATAACACTTCAAAACTCTCCCCTCTAAAATCTTCCAAAATTCAACACTCAAACAAAAGGAATCGTCATGGGTATGGATTTACTGAGGTTGATTTGAAAAGAAGTTGTTACAAAGATAAGGAAATACAAGCTTTTACTAAAAGAAATTGTTACTTAGTGAAGTCATTAATAAACATATAAGGAATTAGTAAAAAAAACAAACATAAGAATTAAGGAAATAAGCTTTGAATGGCTTCCTGTAAAAAAAACTTTGAATGGCCATAGGTATGTGAACATAGCGGAGAACAAGCGAGGAATATATTTTATCATAAAATTTTCTACCATTTAAAATAATCTCATTTCTGTTATGAGGAGTATTATTCCTTTATCCCTATTTCATGGATCTCCACGGTTCTTGTGGGATCCATCAACATTAAAAAATTATCAAACTTCTATAAATTTTAATCAAATTAATTCTAAGGAAAATTTAATCATAAGAAAATTAAGAAATTATTGTGAATTGTAATAATAATAAACATCACATAAAAATAAATTTATGCACATATAAAGTATTTAAATATACACATATACAAAGTTATTTTAATAGGAACAAGGATAAAATTTAGGGACGGCAATTTACTCATACCCAGTGGGTACCCACAAAAAATACCCACAACGGGTAGGGTAAAAACCCACATTTTGGGTACGGGCATGGATATGGGTAATTACCCACAAAATTGAACGGGTATGGGTGCGGGTACGGGTACCTTAGTACCCACCCCATATACCCACATAGTATATATTTATTTATTTTAATTATATTATTATATAATAATATACGTAAATAAATTTTAAAATATACAACATAATTATACTATTACACATTTTTAATGAAAATGTTTATTTATAACATAATCCAAATATGTCAATATATAGATAAATGAACTTTAGCATGATATAACTAATAATTTTGTTCATAATTTTCATGAGTCAACAACATTAAAATCTTTAAATTTTTTTAATTATATTAAACTGATATGATATTTTATAATTGATGAATTTTTTTTTAGCAAAAATGCGGGTAACAGGTACGGGTATGGGTACTTAGGTACCCATAGGGTATGGAGACGGGGACAAAGAGTGTCACCCACGCGGGTATGGGGATGGGTACGAGTATTTTTTCAAATCGCGGGCATAGGGATGAGGACTGTAGTACCCTACCCATACCCTACCCATTGCCATCCCTAATAAAATTTCATCTCCATCTTCAAATCTCCTTCGGGGAAACTTTTTCCTCCATCCCTATTTCCGTGAGGAAAAATGTCCCACCCTCGTGTTACCAAATAGGACAATCCCTACAAGGATATCTATTTATAGATTAAATTCACATTCCTTGGTCTATTTATTGTTTATATAAATAGATTGAATTTAAAAATTGAACAAAACGAGAAATGGTAAATTCAAAATCAATTTACATACTTTATCAAAAAAGATTAAAAAAAATCAATTTCCATACATATATATATGTGTGGTAAAAATCAATTCCAAACCTAATCAAAATTAAATAGTCAATAATGTGAAGTGATGATATATAGAATTAAATTTGAAGACGTCGTGGATGCAAATGTCAAAGTTGAACTGGATACATCTCACACCGGTTAAGGAGTCAAAATCATCTAGTAACTATTAATGAGCTCACTATACACTGATTCTATTGAAGTTTCTTGCAAATTTCCAGTTTTGATTTTCTACCAATAGCCATGTAACATCTAATAACTTTACTCATAATTAAATCAATTATTTAGAATCAAAATCTACCTAACAATATGTTAGTTTGTATTAAACTTTAGAACTTATGATGCTGACAATATGAATATATTAAGATATGATTAGATGTTATTATAGATTTTTTTTTTGGTGGTAGATGTTATTATAGATTTTTGATATATCATTATAATTAAATTTAAATTGGCAGCTTTAAATTGGTAAACTTAAATCCTTGGCAGCTTTATGTTTTTTTTTATATATATCATTTTAAGGACAAAAAACAAACTTTAGATTTGTAAGGACTGAATTCAAAACAAAAAATTTATTGGGATTAAAACTAAAAAATGTTATACTTGTAAGAATTAAAATATAGAGATCGACATATTATATGAAATTAGAACACGTTTACTTGTGAATCAACAATTATATTTACCAGAATAGGCAATATCAGAAGTACCAATATGATAAACGAGGTATTCATTTGCCTGATTACTTGCTCCGATCTTTGAGGTATTTGATGGGAAAAGCCAGAAATGAGCATATGTTGTACGTGACGGACTGACGGCAAAGGGGACCTAGCCAATCTTATACATATAAAAGATCTCAATCCTAGTACCACCCATCATGGACCCTAGAGTTGGACATACACTTTATTCTACACAAATCAGAATTAGTGTCCGAAGCCCATTATTACTGGTCACATTTATCGGGCTTAAGCATCATCAACTGAATCACATTAAATAACATCAAACCCATTTTTTATAAAATCAAAACTACAATTGATTTTAGCCCATAAAATATTAGGAAAAATTCTAACAATACTTGCAAGGACTAATAACATTCTTAAACGTAAAAAATAAATTTTATTTTTTAAACAACCAATGTTTTTTTAGTTGACTAATTTAAACAACCGATGTTGATTAATATTGTTAGTGTTTTCTTTAGTTCACAGTGTGAACTAAAAATATGATTTTTATAAATTAGTTTCTATTTTAATTAATTTTTTCTTAAAAGTAAATAGTTTTTTAAACAATAGAAAGTAGTTGCATATGATATATGTATATCATATTTTGATGAGAATATTTCCTATATATAACAAAAAGAAAAAGTATTCATAGGAAGATTTAATCTTGAATCCTTGATGATTCAGTCCAACACACGACATCATCTAAGGGAGGCCTCTCATCTCTGCGGGACCCTCAGTTTTGTTCATAAGTAACGAGAACATGCATGTTTTTGTCAATATATTTCTAAGAGGGTCTAATGTATATGAAGGCCTTATAAAAAAATAGACTAATTAATTTTAGTAAATTTTAATAAAAATATTGTTATTAGAGCCACTTTTTAGACCATTTTTTATGACCCTATAGCTATATTTAATATTTAATATCATGAGATTTGTTAACAAAATAAAGTTATATAACCTAAAATAACAATCGAGAAGTGCATATATTTTTTAATACTTCATATTTAATTAACACATTAATAAAATCCCAAGTGAAACTTGAAGAGGAAAATTTTCATTTTGACAAGTTAAAATGACTGAAGCTTGAACTTGAACTAAGACATTTTCCATCTATATATATATTTATATTACAACTAACAACAAGTGGTTTGGAGGGTAACCAGGTAATTCAACTCTTTCTCATTTTTCTTTAAAATTTACTTTTAATATAGTGATAATTATCTCTATCACACGGGAAATAAGGGTATATAAATAGAAGAAGCATAAATCATCCTAGTAGAGTTGTGGAGATATTTGAATATAGCTAAGCTAGCAAAAATTAAAGAGAGCTAGAAAAAGATGGGAACTATAAGAATTATTTTTATGGCTTTGGTTATGGCTCTTAAGATTTTATCTAGTGAAGGGCAATTAGTAGAGAATTTCTATATTTCAAGTTGTCCTAATGTTGAACTCTTGGTGTCTCAAGCAGTGACCAACAAATTTACTCAAACCATCACCACTGGTCAAGCAACTCTTCGTCTATTTTTGCATGATTGCTTTGTTGAGGTATTTATACACTTAATTAATATCCATATAATACTTAGATTAATCTTGGGTTCCTCTCTTATTTCTTGATTCTCCATCGTTATTGATTTGTTTCATTCATTTTTGCTTCTTCTTAACCCTTCGATTTTGTGAGTATCTCTTATATTCAAAGGAGTCAATTCAATAAATTTAGATGTTTATGAATTTTTTTCTTCGGGAAAACGTCTTGCTAATAGTCTAGCAAAACTCATATACACTGATGAATTGACTTATTTAAACATATCTACCGACATAAGTTGTATGATCACTGTTTTAAAGAACTTTAAAAACATCTTATGCCATTGTTCATAATTTGTTTTCAACTTATTAACATAAGTCTTATAAGATAAATTTATTTTATCTTTTGCTAAAGAATCAATTTATACATAATTTCTTATCATGATAAATATTTGTACTAAAAATTGCAGCTAAGTTGTTATCCAAACAAACCTAATAAGTTTTAAAAAGTGAGAAATTTTGCCGCCAGACTCTAGAAAAAAACAAACAATCATGGTAATACAAATTTGGTTAAGAAGTAAGTAAAGTATAGTCAATATTTATTCTTGTGAGGGTTCGGGTTCGGGTATTTTTGATCAATTTATCTTTAAATGAGACTCAAATATGTGTAACTATTAACTAATCTCATAAGTTAATGGCAAGGTAGAAGATTATGCCACATAATGTCATGACATTGACATAATTAAATTATTAATTAGTAGTTTCTCTTTACTTCTTCCATGCTTTATCTTTCAAATTATTTTATTTTGAATAGGTTTTGGTCATAAGTGCATTTAAACTTGTATTAAACCTTTGCGACTTTTATGGCTAGTTGGTGGAGTGGAGGCTTATTCTTATTTTTCATAGTTCTTTATCCTAAATATGATATAATATCCAACTAGAAATTTGCAATAGCTCATACATAGAAAATGTTTGGAATGGTATGCTTGGCATATAGTATTTTATTTATTTTTAGAAGTAAATGATAAAATAAATATGCTGAGAAATAGTCACCACACACAAGTAGTGGTGCACGCAGTAAACAGAAACAATCCGAGGTCACAAGATTTATAACTTGAACTAGAAGACATTGACAAAGAAAATAAAAATTAATATTTTTATTCTAATTCAATTGCTTCCAAAATTGATTTGGCTTTGGTTTTTTGTTTTTATTGGAAATATTAACATAATAATTATTGAGTGTCACGGTCGACTTAAGGGTGATAATATATCACTTTTTTTTTATAGAAGGCGATAATATATCACTGAATAGTCATTGTTTTGTCATGGATATTATATTAGTGATAGACTTAATTTTGCCTTACAAAAATCTATAGATTTTAGATATTTTGATGCACTCATAAAAATCCTCTTTTGTGTTAATATATTGCGAATAATAATAATTTTTTTATTAGATCACAAATAAAAGAGCACAATAGATCAACACAAAAGAACACATTTTTTTAGACACTAAGACTTTGTTTGCGAGTTTGGAGGGGAGATGAGGGAATAGTTTTGAAAAAAGGGAAGAAATAAGTGGAAGGAATAGAGAAGTTTGGGAGGTAAGAAGCTTGGAGGGTTATTTTTTCTTCATAACACAAAAACCCCCCAATTTGGGGAACTCAAAAATTGTATTGGATGGGGGTTTGGAGGGGGTTTGGAGGGTTTATATGAATTCTTCAAATTTAATTAATGTTGTTATAATATTCTTAAATTCATAATATATTAATCGTAAATATTTATTTGTCATTCTCTATAAAAAATACTTTCTCAAAAAATGTAAAAGATTTTTCTAATTTTCTCTCTATTTCCCTCCCTCCAAAGCCCTCCACTCCCTTCCCCTCCAAACTCGCAAACAAAGCCTAAACTTTTATGAATGTATTTTTGTATGCACACTTTTGTGTTGCTTATAATTTTTTTTGAATTTGTCTATTGAACATGTTAAAGTAACTAAAAGTAATAATTATATTTTAATATAAAACGCACAACGTTTGATATAAATTAACTTCCTATTTAGAACTTTTTAAAAAGTGCAAATTTGCACATGATAGAAAAATTCATTTTTTTTTAGAGTTTAAAAATTATACACTATCGCTGATAATAAATCTTACAATGATATCTAATAAAACTCATTTAATCTTCCATGTTATATAAAAAAAAGAGCGAAGTGGGAAAAAAATAGTTACACTTTTGATAATTTTTTTATACACAAGACATTAAAAATCTCAAGGACTACTTAACTCTTATGTATTAGGGATGTGATGCTTCGGTTATAATAGCCTCACCAAATGGGGATGCAGAAAAAGATGCAAAGGAAAATCTTTCCCTACCAGGAGATGGGTTTGACACTGTGATTAAAGCAAAAGAAACTGTGGAAGCTGTATGTCCAGGAGTGGTTTCATGTGCAGACATTTTGGCACTTGCCACTAGAGACGTTATAGTTTTGGTAAGCAACATTAATTATTTTTTTTTTTTTTTTTTTTTTTTTTTTTTTTTTGAATCGGCAAAATTTTATTAAAAGATAACTCCTCCACAAGAAGTGAAAGGAATTATCGTGGAAACATACAAACAAAGGTAACGTGATATAACACAATTACCAACACAAAATCAAACACCCCAAACCACCCATACACCAATAATGATTCGCTAACCCCACCAGAGAAAACCCCTACCCGACCCTAGGAGACACCACTAGACACTAACTTCCGAACTCGAATTAAAATTACTCGGCCCATTAGATCCAGAAAGTAGCCCCGAAAGTCAAAGGTTGAGAGACCCCAGTAGTCAGAGAATCGACGGTCAACACCTGATGCCGTAGAGTTCGACCAGATACCAGAGACCTGCAAGTCTCAACAGACTTGAACACCCCTCAGCGACTCCAAAGAGTCCTGCAAATCTCACCAGATTTGAAAATGGTCAGAGACTCTTATATCAGGGAGAATCCACACGCACTCGGTATTAACCATCCACCACCTCTCCATCACCAATACGTCCCAGAGGTACGGTAAAACGACAACGTCCATCAACACGGAGTGTCTACGTACCCCACCCTTTCGGGCGCGCCAGGACAGCTACCAAGACCAAGAAAAAACCCCAGCCAAACACCACCTCAGTCCACCACCCCCACCACCACTGCCAACACCTTCAAACAAACCCCACCAAAACCAAGCAGCACCTAAACAGAAGCAACACCACCCCCACTTCTGCCACCACAGCTTCACCACCACCACCTAAGCAGAGTAAATCCAAACGCCGCCACATCAGCACCTCACCACCACATCCTATCACCACCACCATCCCAACACGACACCGGCATCCACCGTGACCACCACAACAACATCATACCAACAACCCCTCACCACCTCCATTATGTCAAAAAAAAAAAAAAAAAAAAAAAAAAAAAAAATTAATTATTTTAATACAAACCCCTTAAATTAACTAAATTTCATTTGTCACATAATAATAGTTTACATTAATATACTACTGTTTAGCATGCTATTATCTCCCATGAAAAATATTTATGTGAACATAAATTATTTGGACACCATATTTACCATAAATCACATATTATTTAATTATATTAATTGTAAATATGTTATTTAATTTATTTTTCTTTCTACTTTTATTAAATATGTGAGTATGTCTAATTTCTTTTTTAAAAAATTCAATATCTGACACAAAAACCGACAATATTTTTAAATAATATGACTAAATAGTTGTGATCATGCAAGACTTTTTCATCTTTAATTATGTCACATTTTAATAAGTCCTAGAACTTTTTTATATATTAAACCACTAATTGATATTTTAATCAACATCGAATGCTCATAGAAAAAAAATCAACATAGAAATATAGTATATTATGTGCAACTATATATTAATAATATAAATATTTTTTTTTAATTATGTGCAATAATTTCAGCTTGGAGGCCCTTCATTCAATGTTGAACTAGGACGTAGAGATGGACTCATTTCCAAAGCATCAAATGTAGAACCAAATCTTCCAAAACCAACATTCAATCTCAATCAACTAAACACAATTTTCTCAAAACACAACCTAAGCCAAACCGATATGATTGCACTTTCAGGAGCACACACAATTGGATTCTCACATTGTGACCAATTCAGTGACCGTTTATATTCATCACCAATGGACCCCACATTAAATCCAACTTATGCACAAGAATTAATAGTAGGGTGTCCTAAAAATGTTGACCCAAACATAGTGCTAGCTCTTGATTCTCAAACTGAACATGTTTTTGATAATTTGTATTATCAAAATTTAGTAAATGGAAAAGGGTTGTTAAGTTCTGATCAAGTTTTGTTCACTGATGATGCTTCAAAGTCTAAGGTTGTTGAGTTTGCTAATGATGGTACTAAATTCTTTGATGCATTTGTTGTGGCTATTAAGAAGCTTGGAAGAGTTGGGGTAAAGACTGGTCAAGAGGGAGAGATTAGGAGAGATTGTTCTAAATTTAATTAGTGTGATAATAAATGAGTAAGCTGAAAAAAATATATTTAGTTTGGATAGAGTGATTGTGATCTAAAAATATTAGTATAATTTTCAAGTTTGCATAAATTTGTTTTAATTGGTTGCTTGTGTTCATTAAAATAAAATTCAATTATGTGATGATGATGTATGATTTCACATCAATACATGTCATATATTGCTTACTCTTCTGAAAGTTAGGTCCACTCACAGTTAAAGATTGATTTTTTTTTTCTTGCAAAATTAGTAAGTTTTTTTTTTTGGTTCAAAAAAGAGTAAATGATCAAACTCATAATTTCATGCATATTATTCAAATTCTACACCACTAGACTAAACCTTTTATTACGGTAGTCTAAGAGGGCAAAATTGGAATAAATGATGTTTAAATCGGTGGAGATAGGTGAAGGAGAGTGACAAATTAGAAAAATACTTATATGATCACAAAGTTATTATATAGTGTGGAGCTTATTTTGTGACCATTCCAAATAAGAGTTTTCTAACAAAAATGTTATTCAAGCAACTATTTTCTAAGAATTTATACAATAATTATACATTTTTTTTAAATATTTTTTTATATGTCACGAATTCCGTGTTGTAAATAGTATAAGAAACAATTATATACGTTATCGTATTTTTATAAAAAAAGTTGTTTTATTAACCCATCTCTTTTTCTAATTTGTCACTCCTTCACCTATTGTGGACTATATAGTGTTAAAATTTTGAGCTCCAATATAAGTATTTTGTGACCATTAAAGTTTTCTTCGGTGCAAGATTATGAAAGCCTGTATGTATTAAGAAGTTTGTTGCAGGTAATAGAAGAGAAAAAGAAATTGGGGATTTTATTACACACAATTACGAGACAAGATCCTCTCCGGTAAATTTTTTCTGCAGTGCAATCTTTTCCCTTCATTTTATTTCTCTTACAATTTTGTTTTTATTTTTATTAAAATGGATGACCATGATTGAACTGCACCTCCTCCAGTACTGGAGGGAATCCACTCTCCACAATTACTAATTCAAAAAGGAAAAAATAGGTATTGTTGTCCAAAACAAAAGGTGCATGTTACTAAAATATACTTTCATAAAATAAGATGGGTCAATTGTAACGAACCCTTTTGTTCTATATATTGTCGGATTTTATATGAATTTAAAATCCAATGTTATAATTCTTATTTCATAGAGTAAAAATCTTTTTTTAATTAAGATATTAACCTCAAATGATTAATAAATTTTCCATTTAACGAATGACTTGAGAGAACTCGAGTTCGATTCCCAACAAAAATAATTACTTATTAGACTTTACTTACATTACAACTGAACTCCGATTTACACAAGTGTTGGTTTTAGAATAATGTTAGATTATAAAAAATGTGGCGAACCAAGATTTGATTTTCTATTAAAAAAATTAATAATTTTTAATTTCTGACAAGTCTTGGATAAAATCTTTAAGAGGCCAAAAAAAAAGAAAAGAATAAATTATTAAATATATATATTTCTACAAGTACCGAAACAAAAATACATTATATTTGCAAGGACTAAAAATCTATTTAAACCTATAAACTTTTATATATCGATTTTTTGTCATTATATTTTTTGTAAAAGTTTGCAATATTTAGCAAAAGTTTATATACTATTAAGACCCACCAACAATTTTCTTTTGTATCTGCCGTTTTTAATGAACTTCACCAAATGACTGATATCGGAAAAAATCGGATTTGATTTTTGGATGAAATAATTTTTTGGCCAGACTATACTTATCTCGTGGCCGAACTCTAAACTACTAGGTCCCCCTTCCTCTAGAAATCAGAGGGTTAAAAAAAAAAAATAACTAAAAAGGTAGATGTAACAATTTGATATTGATTAATAATATATAACTATTCCTAAAACTTTTAAGCCATTTTACAATATGTCGTACGCTATATTTTAAATTTATCATATTTTATTTTAGAAAAACATATGCCTACGATATATTTTTAATGTGATTTATAGTTTTCTTATATTTTGGTTTACATTTATAGCCTTATAATAATTAAAATTTAAAATTAGTATATATTAATGTACGCTTATTGTTTTCTTTTATATTACGGTACATTTAAATCTTTTCCTTATTATTATTATTATTATTATTATTATTATTATAATTATTGTGTTTTATTTATTTATTTTGGTGTACATTTATATCTTATCTTTATAATTTTTTATTTTTGAAATTAATATATAGTATTAAATATATATAAAATTTTGATAAAATATAATACAAATTTCCATTTATTTTTCATATACCTATATTGTATTTTGGTATACAATTATATATTTCCTTTATAAGTTTTTAGATTAATATATATAGGGGTGTACATGGATTGGGCAAACCCACTCGATCCGGTCAAATCCACCCAATCCAACCCAAAAAAGTGGATTGGGTCGGGCAAGTGGGTGGATATGGATTTCAAAAATGAAAAACCCATAAAAAAATTTGGGTTTCGGGTAAAACCGGACCCAACCCAAAAAACCCACCGACCCACTGGTGTTATGTTTTTTGAAATATTTTTATGAAAATACTAAAGATTTTGCCATTTGATCAATAAATATTTTTATATTGAAAATAAGTTATACGAATAATTTTTATAAACAAATATGATAATTCATCGCACTATTTTAAAAATAAAAATATTGAATAATTTTCATAAACAAATATGATGATTTTTCGTTTAGTCATTTGATATTATAAAAATGGAAAAAAAATCATTTGGATAAACACTATCCAACCCATAAATTAGTGGGTATACATAAAAAATAGGTGATTATTTTTTATAGTGAAAAAAGTAACACTATTTTTCAAAAAAATACAATGGTTGAGTTATTTTTATGAAAAAATATGATGATTCGATATTTATATTTTTAATATAAAAAATAGAAAAATAGTTCGGGTAACCCACTACCCAACCCAATCCAACCCGGAAATTAATGGGTTTACCCAACCCGGCCCAATGTTATAACGGGTGGTTATTTTACTAGACCCAACCCATAGTACCTTATGTGGTTCGGGTTTTGGTTTTGGTCAAACCCAATCCAATCCGGCCCACGTACACCCCTAAATATATATACTTTTTTTTTTACAATAAACTAATATAGTATACACTAGTCGTTTAATCCTTTGAATCATGCATGTGGTGCTCTTAATTTTGGCGTACATTTATAGGATTTCTGTATAAGTATTAAACTTTTAAAATTACTATATATTAATGTACAGTTGTGTTGTTTTCTTTTATTTGGTGTACATTTATATCTTTTCCTTATTAGTATTTTTTTTTTTGTTTTTTTGGTGTACATTTATATCTTTTCTTTATATGTTTTAAATTTATATCTTTTCCTAATTAGTAAATATTATCTTTTGGGAAAATTATAAATATAAATTTCCATTTATTTTTCATGTACCTTTATAGTTTTATTGTATTTTGGTATAGATTTATATATTTTCTTTATGTATATATTATTAATATCCCAAAGTACTATTTATACCCATCTCACCGATTTTTTTCTTCATAACTTACATTATATTTTCTCTCTATTCTTCCACTCCACAATTCTCTCATATCATACACACCTCTTCTCTCCCTCTTTAAGTTCTTTTATCATTTTCCCCTCTTGTTTTATGAGTGTTTGTGGTAGCAACTCAAAAACAAATCATTCATTTTCGAAAAATTCAAGAGAAATTTGTGAAGGACTTATGAACTGAATTTGATGCTCTTAAGTTAATTTTTGTGGTAAGGAAATCTTCGTCTCCCTATGTTATATGTGCTTCGAAAATATATTGTGGAATGGAGATTTTTTTCAGCTGTTTGTGCTCCATTTTTTTATTAATATTTTTTTTGAAGAAGTTTTTTTTTTTTTATTAATGTTGTAAAGTGAGTTATGCGACCATTGATTATTGAAAGAAATTTTTCAATTTTTTTTAATTGGTGGGTAGTCTTAAAATTAACAGATCATTAGATTTTATCAGTTTCAAGTTTTGACAACAATTTATAAAAAGGTGGTATTGAATTCCGATCATCGTTTTGAAAAAGTTTTATTTTGATTTAATTTCAGACAATGTAGGAACAATTGAATAAACCCCAAATATAATAAACCAAAAAAATCCTTTGCCCCTTATCTCATCTGTTGCAATTAAATCCATTTTTTATATATGTCTGACATTAAATATGTGTATGAGCTATTTCAACATCCAAAACTAATTTTAAGTATTGTCGATTGTTCCCAAAAATTAATGAGTCTTTTTAAAGTGAGTTGACGACTAAATCTTTGGGACACCCCATAATATTCAAGACATTTTTTTCGATTCTTCCTTTCATTTGGTTGCTCGTGTTGAAAAGTATTTCATTCTCAAGGCGAAGATCATTGTGAGCTACTTCTGATTTTGAGACAAGAGGTAATAATGTGCAATTAAATAAAGTTATTAGTGTATATATATCACTTAGTAAACACATGCAGATGTATTTTGTCCTTAAAATTAAGCATGAAATTAATTATATAAAAGAATGTCACCTTTAAAAGAGTCCTTTTATTTTGAAACCAAAACTTGACTTGTCTTGGTTGAAGCCCAACTCTCTTGCTATTTTACATATTTGGATCTCAGTTGGATGTTTGAGTGTTGTGAAGATTGTTTATTTAAAAAAGATAATAAGGGTGTTTTTGGTTTAAGAGAAAGAAATAGGACGAATAAAAAACACGAATTGGCATGAATGAATTCGTCCTATTTCTTTCTCTTAAACTAAACACACCTTAAAAGAATATGTATTTTGCTGGTATAGAAAGATGCATATTCTTTTTCTAATTTTTTTAATAAAAGAATTTTCACAAAACTCAAACATCCAAGTGAGACTTAAAGATGTGAAATAGCCAAAAAGCTCAGGCTTGAACCAAGACAACTGAAGTTTTGGTTTCAAAATAAAAATATTCTCTTAAAGGTGATTTTTTTGTTTAATTAATTTTATGCTTCATTTTATGGAAAAAGTCTTCTACATGATTTACTAAGTGATATATACTAATAAATTTATTTAATTATATATTAAGACCTCTAATCTCGAAATGAGAAAGTAGTTCGCTCTGTAATAGTACAGTATCTCATAGATTTAGTCATATTAACTCGCTCATCTAGTGTCCCATTAATTTTGTGGTTTCTATGTGCAAGCGAGGACAAAACATACTGAAAAATTTCATTTTTTTAGACGATCATCAATATTTAAAAGTAATCTATAGAATGTTACGATTTCTCGTACCGTATTAAATTTAATGGGAGACATGCAAAATGCATTTAATTTTGCAACAAAGAAGACATAGAGGGGTAAAGTTTTTTTATTTTATTTATGGGGGCAAGTTAATTGTTGTTCCTATATTGCCTTTGAAATTAAAAACTCGATCTTTCCATGTTATCCACAAACCATTGAAATGTGGAAACTAGCCTCCTGATTTCCAAATGTTACTATGTGATAGACATTATAGTATGAAGCTGGTTGCTATATATGGTGGTAACTGGTAAGAGAAGATGCTACAGAGACAGAGTATGGTCGGCCGTCGGCGCCCGGCGGCTGTATGAAATAAATTTGCTATGGTGTATAGAATGCTTCTAAGACTTTTGTGGGTGCATTTGATTTGGTTATCATCAGTTATGGTTCTGGTTTGAAAAATAAACCCTGGAGTGGCTAGCAGGGGCGGAGCCACTTGTGGGCCGAGCAGGGCCATGGCCCGCCCCAAGTTTTTAGTTTTTTTTATATTTATAGGTGTATGTATATATTTTTGTTCACTCGTATATGATATATATATTAGCGTTTGCATGTTTGTATCAGCAATATACTGCGCTCTAGCGGTTGTGATGGTCGCCCAGTATTCTAAACGCGCGAGTTCGATTCCCGCGTGCAACATTTTTTCATTTTAGTCCTATTTTAAACAAAAAATACCATAGAATTGCAGTAAATGGGACTTGAACTCTGGTCTTGCAAGAAAAACTAATAAGAACAAACCACTAAACTACTAGTGGTAAATAATACTTGATATTCAAAATATATATATATATATATATATGCTCATATTATAAGCAAAAAAATATATATAAATTTTTCTTTATGGATAATATATGTATAAAAAAAATTTACGGCCCCTTCCAAGAATTACTGCTAGCTCCGCCACTGGTGGCTAGTATATGTATAGAAAAATGTTCATGAGGTTCTGGTTATCATCAGTATTTGATTTCCTATATGTATAGAATGCTACTTAATACAATCCAATACAGAAGTAATTTTTATTGACTAAAACTTTCTCATTTCTCTTCCACTTCTTACTTTTTGGTATAGCTTTTTTTCTACTTGAATCAGAGAAAGTATTTTATCTTCTAAAATTTAACTACTAATAAAAGTATACCTTCAACCGGAATAAGATTTCCTGCCGTAATGTTTCACGCGGTTTTACGCTGTTTTTATTCAGGACCGCCCGATTTAATATTAATGGTTGAGATTGATTTGTACTGATTTTATTAAGATGCAATATAAACCGACCGATTTGATTTGTACGGCTGTGATCATCTACTGCGTGTAACTGCGTGAAGCAGTTACAGCACCACCTTAATCCCCTTCAACCCCATATGATATTGTAATTGTAATGTAATACTTCCACCTATCCTTTAATCTAAACCGTCCGATCTAAATCAAATGGATGAGATTAAAAACTGCTTAAACTGCGTGCAATATTTACAGTACCAAATCCAACTTTAAACACCAGAAGCTCTGATGCATTGATACAAAAAATTTCCTTTGGTTATGCACCATACAACATTGTTTAACTCTTGTACTTACTCGATACATGCCAATAAAGTAAATGACTCAAACTAAACAACAAACGGCACATGATAACTTGGTGTAACAAAAACACTTAGCACAGAAAAACCTCATGAACATGGTGTTTAACAATGACTCTTCACTATCATGATATCTTGAACAATGAACAAGGAAAAAAAAAAACAAAATAGCACCAAAAAATTCATCCCACATAGTACAGAAAATGGGTCAGACACTAGAATTGGATAATGGAAAATGCTAAACAGTGCATCAGGGGCACTAGTTAATAAGCATATTAATACAGAAGATGCGCTATTTAGCATGACCCTTATTTTATAAAAATAAACTCTTCATATTGAAATGACAAATACCTATAAAACTTGATATGGCACATTCTGCTTAAAACCAGAAGTATCATTGCTTGACATTCTCTAAATACCATTTATAGGTATCAACAAGCCCATCCTTGAGTGAGACTTTGAGTGTCCAACCAAGGGCTGCAAGTTTCGAGCTATCGATCAGCTTTCTTGGTGTGCCGTCTGGCTTAGTACTATCCCAAACAAGATCGCCTGCGAATCCCACCACTTCCTTCATCGATTCAACCAATTCCTTAATAGTAACCTCCTTTCCACTCCCTACATTCAAATGCTCAAGTCCACTGTACTTTTCCATCATAAAGACAACAGCATCTGCCAAATCATCAACGTGCAAAAACTCCCTCAATGGACTCCCGGTACCCCACACCACAACCTCTTTGGCAACCTCCTCATCAAAGCAGGTAAAACATGTGAATTCTCAGGATGGAAATTATCATTTGGTCCGTATACGTTGGTCGGCATCGCTGAAATTGCATCCCACATGTGTTGAATTCTGTAAGCTTGACACATTTTGATCGCAGCAATCTTGGCAATAGCATACCATTCATTTGTCGGCTCTAAGGGGCCAGTAAGCAAAGCATCTTCAGGGATCGGTTGGGGTGCAAATTTAGGGTAAATGCAAGAGGAACCCAAAACCAAAAGCTTCTTAGCACCATTACGATAAGCAGAATCAATGACATTGGTCTGGATTTGAAGGTTGATAGCAATGAAATCAGCTGGATAAGTGTTGTTGGCATGGATACCGCCAACTTTGGCTGCAGCTACAATGACAAACTCAGGCTTTGTGGATGCAAAAAAGGCTTCAACATCAGATTGTCGAGTGAGATCAAGCTCAGCATGAGATCTCAAGATTAGATTCGTGAACCCGAGTTCAGTCAGCTTGCGAACAATGGCCGAGCCAACAAGACCCCGGTGACCAGAAACAAAAACCTTGGCAGATTTGTCCTCTAGAAATGAACTTGATGACAATGCTGCTGCAAATACACACAAAAATCATAAATCCAAATATTAGAATTCTAAAGTGATATTTTTCTTTCTCTCTTTTATTAATTTTGGTTCAGAATATTTGCCAGAATGAGTTAGCATTGTTATTGACTCCTGGATCACTATGATTCAACTAAACAACAACCACACCTTTGAATCTAATAAAATTCTGCATTACTATTATTATAAGGGTCCGTTTGGTTCGAAGGTTTTGGAGGGGAGAGGAGGTGAAGTGATATTTTAAATTTTTATGTTTGGTTCAATTTTTTATGAAAGGGAGAAGAGGGGAGGGAATATAGAGCAATTTTTATTTCCTCTCAAACTGGGGGGATTTGGAGGGAGAGGTGAGGGAAACTAAAATATAATTTATCATATTCACAGAATTACCCTCAATTAATTTGTTAAAATTCTAAATTATCTTTGTTTGAATTACCCTCACTATTTTTATATTAATCGATTATACGCTGTCTTGCTGGAACTTGTTCTTCAACTTATATAAATTCACCGTTTTGCTATGCTCGTTTCCATTAATATAACATTCTTGCTATGGATCATATGCTACATCTCTTTTCTATCAATGGATTATATAGATGCTACTTGTTAATCTTTTTTCTATTGCTATTCATGTGTGTTCTTTGTTGAAAATATTGATATCCAGTTATGATTAATTACTAAAATATTATTAAGCAACAAATAATTTGATTTGCAGAGTTTTCGTGTCAATTGAGTTTTTGTATTTAATTATTTATGAAGTGAATAATTTTAAAGGAAAATTATGAAACTCTTCTAAGATAATAAGAATAAAAAAGTAATTTAGTTTTAACCCATCCCTCCTCTCCCTCTCTGAACCAAACATATATGCAATTAAAACACCTCACCTCCCCTCCCCTCCTATCTTTTGAACCAAACATATAATAATTAGAAGATCTCCCCTCACCTCCCCTTCCCTCCTCTTCATTAAAATCCTTCCCCTTCCCTTCTATCATTTGAACCAAACATACCTTATGTATTAACTAATCGAAGAATATTTAAGGCTATCTTTGGACTCCATTTGCTTAACCTCCATTTATACCGGTTCCTTTGATAGATATCTGCCATGTGTCAACTTAATTTTTTTTTTTTTTGCATAGAGCAACTCAATTTATTTTACTTTTTTAAAAAATAAATTGAGAAACAGAACTTAGCTGCTTCTCTCTCTTTTCATAGTCTCCGTCGTGCTATCGTGAATGGACACATCCATGGGAGAAGCCGTGCGTCGCCGGCAGCGATGGTGGTTCTCCCCATTTTATTTCCTTCTAATAATAGATAAGATAAAAAAACTACCAATTTTAATTATATTTGATACTACTACTTTTAGGGTCTGTTTGGTTCAACGGAGGGGAGGGGAGGGGAGGGAAGAAATTTTAATGGAGGGGAGGGGAGGGGAGGTATTTTAATTAAACATGTGTTTGGTTCAACCGAGGGGAGGGGAGGGGAGGTGATGTATTTTAATTAAATATATGTTTCGTTCACAAGAGAGAAGAGATATTTTAAAACTAATTTACTTTTTTACCCTTAAAATTTTATAATCCTCTTTTTTTATTTTTATATCTATAATACTCATTTTAAAAACAACAAACTAAGATTCACCAATAAACTCAGTGTGAGAAATCTAATTGTGACGTAAATAAGCTACAACCCCAAAGTACAACCCTATACAATAACCCCACCCCTAGACGTAAATAAGCTACAACCCCAAAGTACAACCCTATACAACAACCCCACCCAAACTATAGGAATAGTGATATAAACAAACTAATTTGCACATTTGCAAATTAAATGACTTAATTATTTCTTGGTATATTATTTATTTGACCTACTTTGACCATATCTTTTTATTAATATATACATACAAATATTATCATATGAAATATTGTTTGATTTGTTTCGACGAATATTTTCAAATTATATAATTTTTAATAATAGATAATTAAAGATATTAACGATCAAAATTATACATTAATAAATATAAACGAAGTCAAACAAATCATTTATTTTAGTACGGATGAAATATTTAACAATATCACATGTTGTATATGAAGCCAAAACAGTGATGTGTGCTGAAGCTCTCCTGATAGAATTAAATAGGGAAGAAAATATTCAATCTCAGCAATCTAGTTTTCCAAATTTTCACTCATAAACAACATAAATAGTCAAACACAAAATATTCATATACAACAAAAATAGTCAAACACAAAAATATCCGGTGTTCCAAATTTTCAAAAACATATTAAAATGAAAATAAATATTCATAAATATCATAACACCATTATAGGATGATTAATTAGATGAACCAAAGACCAGTTGCATTATCACATCTTTGCGAGCTTCAAGTGGACATTGGAGAATAATTCTAAGTTTGTTAGCATCTTTCATGATCTCACAATATATCCTAGGCAATGATGCTGCATCACATCCACAATCCTTAATTAAATTCCACGTTTCTTCACCAGAAATTAGAGGCAACTCATATTTTTGACGTTCTCTCATTATTTCATTTCCTTCTCGTAGTGCCTCAGCAACCATATTCATTGACTCTTTCATTTCAATGACTTCATTGTTTTTATTCTTAACCACTTTCATCTTCTTCTTTTTACCACCACTTGCTATAGGAGAAGGATCCGGTGATTGTGTTTCAGGTACAGTAAAATCAAAATGAGGAGTATCAAAACTCTCTAAATTCACCTCATTTCGAGCAACATGGCCATCAATGTCTTGAATAGTTTCAAAAAAGTCTTCATCAGTGACCGATGAACTTCGTTTTCTTGTATCTTTTGCAGTCCCAGATTCATCTCCATCAGCTCGGTTGGGTCCATGAAGTAGCAACATCTTCTCATAATTTGGAAGTGGGACATTTTTCCAATTTGCCGCTTTTGGTTTTGACTACAAAATAAGTTTGGCAAAAGTTATACAACTATTAATTAATAAAATATTGCAAAATACAAGATTTATAAAACTTACCTCAATTAAAGCATCCCAAACTTCTGGCTCAGCATCCCATAATTGTGTAGTTGAATTCCAAGAAAACCCACTCATACCACCTTTAAAAATGTCGTAATATTCGGTGAAGTTTTTTTTCAAAGTTTTCCAACGGTTTTTTATCTTAACCTTGTCAATTTTGCTTCCAAACATTGCACTTAATTCAGCTGTAATATTTTCATACGCTGTTGTAGTGAAGGTACCATTAACTTTGTAACCTTTTTCAAATTCATGCATGAAAGCATCAACAAGAGCATTATCCATGGTTTTAGTCCAACTCAAAGTCCCATAATTACCATTGTTGGTTGGTAATTGCTTTTTCGATGCCATAAGCTATAAAAAATGATCAATTATAACATAACAAAATTAATAAATATAATTAACATGAAGTCTCAATATCATTCATTAAACATCATAATAAACTCAATTTTACTTCAACAAAAAAAAACAAACATCAAAATAATGATATAACATACAAGATAAATCAGTTAGGTTAAAACATCATTTTCATAATTTGACCACATTTGATGTGCTACATTATTTTTTATAACCCCACCCAAGGCAACTTCATCCCTATCGCTTTGTGTAGTTTGAGAATTTTCATGAGATACATTTTGATTTGCAAGTTCATCATCTACTTCAGCTATAAGATCTTCATCTGGGTCGACACTCATTAGATAATTGTGAAGAATGCAACATGCAAAAATGATTAATTTTTGAGCTTTAACTCCATAAGTGGGCTCTGTTGAATTAGATAAAATCTCAAATCTTTTTTTCAATACACCAAACGCTCTTTCAATTGCATTGCGTAAAGATGCATGCCGAAGATTAAACAATTCTTTATAATTTTGGGGTGGATTTCTTGCCGAATATTCTTTCAAGTGATACCGAACTCCTCTATAAGGTGTAATAAGTCCACTTGTCAGCATGAAGCCCGCGTCAACAAGATAGTATTTTCCTATAGTAAAGGTAAAAAATAAATGTGATAGTTTGAAATATATATATATATAAATTATAGGTGTATAGTGATTCTTATATAACCTTGAGGAATTTTAAGTCTATCTTCTCGTGTTAAAGCATTCTTTATTATTCTCGAGTCAGAGGCAGAACCTTCCCATCCCGCAAGCACATAAGTGAACTTTAAATCAAAAGTGCACGCTGCTAAAACATTTTGTGTTGGATAATCTTTCCTACCGCGATATCGAGGGGCATCTTTTGCAGATACTTTGACTCGTATATGTGTTCCATCTATAGCACCAACACAATCCTGACACAATTTTTTTTTATTATCTATTCAAGTTTTGTTTATAATTTTATTGTAGATAAGTTATTAATAAAAATATTACCTTAAAATATGGGTAGAATCTATTGCTATTAAAAATTTCCAGAGGGACTGTTGAGCCGTCAGGTTGTACAATAAATTTGTCTTCCAATTCAAGAATAGCTTTTAAAACTTGATGAAAATGACGGCTAATTGTCTCACCCGAACGCCGAAACCAAAAATTGATTTCACGATTCTTAACATTATGGGTTAATATGTAAATTGTTTTTGCAACCTGTTCTTCAACACTTGACCACCGTGTAGCTCGTAAACCCCCCTCTCTTTCTAACATATCACATAACCTTAAAAAAGTTTGAGGGTTCATTCTCAATATACTTTTACTAGTTTTACAATTACTAATTCGATACATTACTTCTTCACGCACCCTTTCTCTCTCAGAGCTCATACTATAACTTATTTTTTTCTTACGAGACATCCGAACATAACAAAAAGCAATAGCACACATAAGTTGAGCTACAGCTCTTCGGCGCAAATCAAACCATCTATTAATAATAATTTCCCGATCTTGTTGATCCATCTAATCCCATAAAATATTTATAAAATTAAATACTAGAAAATATGCAATGCAACAACTTATAAAACAAACAAGAAACAAACAAATAAATAAATAAATAAGATCAATACTATGAAAAGCAATAGGAAAAAGTTGCAATAATATCAATACACCAACACACATGAATAGTAAGAGAAAACGTGATCAGCAAGTACCATATATATATATATATATATATATATATATATATATATATATATATATATATAATATAACATGGCAAGGCAGTTTGATTATATAAAACGTGATATTTGATAGTCCATTGATAAAACACGAATTGATAGAACATGGCAGGCATCTATATATATAGTCAATTGATAGAAAACGTTATGTTTGATACTAGTTTCACATATGTTTGATCGGTTATATATAACGTAAACAAGACACGTACCTGAAGGAAGAAGACAAGCTAGCATAAACCAAAGATAAAGAAGGAGAATACGATATATGATATAAGTTCAACAAATTATAAGAGCAAAGAAAATATATATAATATTCAAATAAAGATAATCTAGGATTTTAACAAATTAATTGAGGGTGTATAAAAAAAAAAACAAACTAATAGAGGATAATTATGTCAATATATTAAATTATCTTTTGATTCCCCTCCCCTCCCCTCCAAATCCGCAAAAATTGCTCAATATTCCCTCCCCTCCCCTCCCCTCCCCTCCATAAAAAATTGAACCAAACATAAAAAATTAAAATATTACCTCACCTCCCCTCCCCTCCCCTCCAAAACTCCCGAACCAAACGGACCCTTATATTTGCATTACTCATACACAGAGGCTATAAACCTTCCTACCTTTATCTCTACTTGAAACTGCAAAAAATCATGCATACACATCAAGAAAAAAATATAGATAGGCAACGATTTAAAAAATAAGGCATACACGTAGCAAGAACAAAAGAACTATGGATATGAGAAATAGATAAAACATAAAATAAAATATAAAAAAAATATTGTTGAAAATAGATTTTGTAAAATCGTTTTTCAAAATATAGTAAGTTTTTTTATATTCGTTTTTTCTAAATTGAAATACTAATTTTAACATCATATAACATAAACAAACATTATTGAAGATCAAAACATAGTCAAAATCGCAATTTTTCAAAATGTTGTATTTCAAAAATGATTTTTATTAAATCTATTTAAAATAGCTTCAAAATAAGTGATTTTTTTTTTAAATTTTGATATCCAAAAAATGTGTCAATAAAATGATTAAATACCTAAAATAACATTTTAAGAATAACTATTCGATCAAACTAAATTTTCATTTGAAGCTTTTATAAAAAAGTTTCTTTGTAATTTTTTTTACACAAAACTAATTTTGAGACCCTGCGAAATGCACGGGTCTATTGACTTTTATTCGATATTTAAATTCGTCATTATAAATATTTATTAAATGAAAAAATTGTTTTATTAAAGTTATTGTCCCGTGTATATTTTAATAATAAACTATAATAATCAGTGACAAATTGTTTTCATGTATGAGTGAAAAATATTTTCCCATATTTTTTATATTTATGGATTTGAACTAATTGTCTTGTTTGGAAAATATTTTTTAATTTTTTATGTATTAGTGATGAACACTTGTCCCGTGATGTTTTAAGTATCAATCACAAATATTTATCTTATAATGATTATAATATATATTCATCAAAATAAACTTCTCCTGTATAAGTAGGTCTAACTTTTTTTTCTTTCTAAGTATCTTCTTTTATTATGTTTTTCTATTTTTTTTTATAATTGTCGTAACTTATTTTTTTGGCTAAACTACACATTTGGTTTCTTACGTTTATTTTAGGTTTCAATTTGGCCCCTTACGTTTAAAAAGTTTCAATTTGGTCCCTTACGTTTATTTTAGGTTTCAATTTGGTCATTTCCGTCAGTTTTTGCACATGTATAAGACAGTTTGCATACGTGGCAGAAGGTTTGCATACGTGAATTGACACGTGGACACGTGTCAACGTGTCCAATTGAAACAGTGGAATCATCAAAACTGACGGAAAGAACCAACTAATGCAAACGTTGATAACGTAAGGGACCAAATTGAAACTTTTTAAATGTAAGAGACCAAATTGAAACCTAAAATAAACGTAAGGACCAAATGTGTAGTTTAGCCTATTTTTTTTATATAAGTTGTTATATGCATTTCTATATAGTTACTATTTTTATGTGCATTTTTTTTTCGTGATTTTTGTGTCTATTTTTATGCGTAGCTTTCTTTTAATTAATTATTTTTGTTACTATTTATATGGTTTTTATCTTCTTTTTTTATTCCTTCCTGTTTTTATGTTTTGTATTTTTTTATCTTTAGAGTTAAAACTACATTTACTCAAAATAGAGATATTGATATCGATAATACTAAAAATATCGATAATATTAATGACAAAAAGGATGAGGCTAAAGCGGAGAAAGGGAGATGATTTAAAATATCGTTAAAATTGTTGAGGACAAATTAAGTATTTTAGTAACAGATCATTTTGTTGTTAGTAAATATCATATAGAATTAGTTATTTAAATGAATGTTTATTTTTTTGGAGAAATAAATGTTGACGTTGACCGAAAGAATTATACAAAAAAATAAAAATAAATTAGATTAGTATTTTTATGCTTATCTTTATGTGAAGATTTCTTTCATGCTTATCATTTTTTCCTTTTTTTTCTCAAAATTTTGTATTTTTTTTAGTATAGAGTTAAAATTACATTTAAGCGCGGAAAACTTGAAATACTATTAAAGTGTTGATGACAAATTTAATTTTTTAGTAGTTGTTTCTTTTAAGGAAAATGTTAATGTGTGCCCTTAAGGCACATGTTAAGGAGTTAAATATAGAAATATTTTCTTAAAAATTGTGTATTCTACTTTCTAAGCATTAAATATCTTACATCATTATTCCTTCCGGCCTTATTTATAAGCAAAAATTATTTTTTAGGTTCATTCAATAACTAATGTATCTAGCTTAAATATAGACTAGATACATTACTTCCTGTCAAATAACCGATTATCCCAAAAGCTTAAGCTGTTAGGATTGACCACATCAATGATTTTATATTATTCCTACCACGTCCCCTCACGCAGGGGCGATTCTGCCGCCCGGCTTGCCTGGGCACCTGCCCGGGCTGGCCCACTCAATATTTTTTTTTAAATAAAATAAAGGTAAACAGAAGAAAGAAGGGCACGCACACTCTCTTTCTCGCAACGCATAATCTCTTTCTCGCACTCTCTACTGCTCTCATCTCTCTCCATCGCCGCTCTTTCTCTTTGTCGCCGCTGCAGTTACTCTCGTTGCCGACATAGCTCCTCCTCAAGACCTCAATATAGGTTTCATCGCTCTCTCTCTCTCTCTTTGTTATTTTGTTGATGGTTTGATTATGATGATTTTGAGTAGGGTTTGATTATGAATCTATGATTGTTCTGCAATTTTGATAGTTTGTTAATTTCTTGGATTCTACTACAATTTGATTTTAGGGTTTTTGAGTTTAGTGGCATTGAGGAGTTCAATTTGTCTTCAAGTTGAACTGCTGTTCTGTTGCTGGTTTTGCATTGTTTTTGGCTTCCTGCGTTTTTTGTATAGTGGTCTTGGTCCTGCTGTTTTGTTGTTGCCTTTGCTTTATTTTGTTTTGGTTTTGTAGCCTCTGCTACTACTGCTAGCGTGTTGCTTCTTTGGCATGTTTGTTCATTTTGTTTTTTCTCCCTGTCTGTATGATGAGTACATGATGTAAGAAAGTGGCATTGCTTAATTAACCATGTGCAAGAAAGTGAACATGCTTGGCATTAATTCATTATTGAATTCTTTGGATTGGAGTGGTTAATGTGTTCTGAATATAGATTGTGACATATGTGTTGTATAGAACAATACTAGTATATAAATGTGAAACAAGCAGTGAAATCAATTTTTATTTTGTTATATCTTAATTTTGTATCATTTAATTTCAGAGACGAGGGGTCTATCCCAGATCTGCTTTCCCTCTCTAAAAAACTCTCTCTGACCTCTCTCTAAATAATCCCAGATCTGCTTTCCCTTCCAATCCAAACTTTTATTCTAACGATGTAGACATGACGGCGGTGGTGGTGCGACGAGGAACCGGTCCGTCCTCCGTACCACAGGTCCAGATCGGCGCCGGTTGTCCTTCTCCGGTTCCGATTCTGTTCCGTTTTTCTCCTTGTTCTTCGTGCTCTGGTTAGCGGTGGTGGTGGTGTTGCAGCGCCGCCGGAGGTGGTGATGGGGTTTTTGGTGCATCGCTTCCAGTTTCAGATAGTTCTGGTTCTGTTTACATTTTTCACGCGTTTCATCTTTCTTCCTCCTCCTAGTTTTTCTGGTTTGGCGCAGTTTCTGGTTCTGGTGGTTTGGTGTTGCTGTGTTGCGGTGGTTGTGTGCTGGGGGTGGTGGCTGGAGGTACTGTGATGGGTTTGGGAGCTGGTGGTGGTAGGCGGTGGTGGGTGGCGTTGTGCTGTTATGACTTGGAGTTGGTGTTGAGGGGGTGAATGTTAGTGGTGGTGGTTGGTAGAGGTGGTGAATGGCAGTGGTGATGGCGGTGAAGTGCTCTGATTTGGCGGCGGCGGTGTGGTGAAGTAGTGGTGGTGGCGGTGTTTTTGTCATTACGTGCTGCTGGTTTTGGTGGTTTTGTTTTTGTCCCGGCAAGCCCGAAAGGGTGGAGTATGTAGACACTCTGTGTTGACGGAGTTTGTATCGTTATCGTACTTCTGGGACGTGTTGGGGTTGGAGAGGTGGTAGATGGTTAATGCTGCGTGCGTGTGGATTCTCCTGGTACAAGAGTCGCTGACCATTTATCAAATCTGTTGAGATTTGCAGGACTCTTCGAGTCGCTGAGGGGTGTTCAAGTCTGTTGAGACTTGCAGGTCTCTGGTATCGGGTCGAACTCGACTGCATTAGGCGTTGACTGTCGATTCTCTGACTACCGGAGTTCCTCATCTTTTGACTTTCGGGGCTATTTTCTGGGTCTGATGGGCCGAGTAATTTTAATTCGAGTTCGGAAGTTAGTACCTAGTGATGTCTCCTAGGGTCGGGTTGGGGTTTCTCCGGTGGGTTTAGCGGATCTGTATTGGTGTAAGGGAGGATTGGGGTATTGATTAGGTGTCGGTAATTGTGTTATATCACGTTACCTTTTATTGTACTTTTTCCACGATTATTCCTTACACTTCTTGTGGAGGAGTATTCTTTTAATAAAATTTAGCCGTTCAGAGACGAGGAGGTTTTTCGTTCCTAGAACAAGTATGTTCAAAAAAAAAAAAAAAAAAAAAAAAAAAAATTTCAGAGACGAGGAGGTTTTTCGTTCCTAGAACAAGTATTGAGAATGTGAGTGTTGTGCAATCGGAAGCCGAAGTAGAAGAACCACCACCTAATGTGGCCAATGAGTTTAATTCAAACGAGATTGTGCGTGATCCGGGTCTTATGAAATAGGGCTGTACCCTTTTTTCTTGTTGTTTCTTGTTTAAAAATTCTCTCCAAAATTAAATATTGGAAATATGGTGTAAATATTACTGTATTCGGAAGTTGGGTTGATAAATTTCCCTTCAAAATTTTGCCCAGGCTTTCTAAGAATTCTAGAGTCGCCACTGCCCTCACGCAAGAGCTCACTTGGGCTTGAAGCGTGGATAATGCATAGGCCCACCTACCATATGCTTAAATTCCATATTTTAATTAGAAAGTGAGGGGAGTGGGGATTGAACTCTAGACCACTTAGTCATAGAAGCTCTGATACCATGTCAAATAACCGATTATCTCAAAAGCTTAAGCTATTAAGATTGGCCACATCAATGGTTTTATATTATTCCTACCACTTCCCAATGAACCTAAAAAGCAAATTTTGCTTATAAATAAGGTCGGAGGAAGTAAATGTTAAGTTACTATATTTTGATGTCTTAAACATAACCTTCTTTTAATATATTGTAAATAGATTATGTAACAGTTGAAAAACATATACGAAGAGAAGAAAAATAATAACCCTTTCTGGCTTGGCTTCCCATGATTGAGGATTGATATAAAGCTATTCACACTTCAAAATTCGAAATCAAATCCTGAAACAAATCAAGTTACAATCACCATTTCAAACTTTAACCAAAACCCACTTCCAAAATCAGAAAACAACAAAGAGGTGGAAGAAAAATCCACACTTTACCTCAAATTTGAAGCGAGGAGCTGAAAGCTGTTCGTGAGAGGTTGAATGAGTTTGTGAATAAAAGAGAATCCAATCCAACAGTTAAATAAAAATGGGCAATTTCTAATCTACCCGTTTGCATTAAATTAAATGGGCTGGGTTACCCATTTGAATTGGCACTAATATAAACCATCCAATTAATCTTTTATTATTATTTATACATTTTTTCTAAGTTGCCTTCACATAGAGGTGGGCAAGCTACATGTAATGCCCCAATATTTTATATACTATTTTTAGTAATTTTCTTAAATTATTATTTGACAACTTATTTTATGTCTAAAGAAATTAAGAAATTTTTGTAACACTCTCTCCATATTTAATTAATTAGAACTATTAGTTTTATTTATTTATTGGAAAAACTAACATGTGCCCTTAGGACTAAGGGCGCATGTCAGTGATTAAAAAAAGGTTTTGCTATAATTTATATATTTAATTCATTTTTTGCACTTGATCAGAAATTAAATACATATATAAAATTTAAAAGAATATTTTTACTTTTGGATTCTTAACATGTGCCCTAAGAACATATATTAGCAAGACACTTATTTATTTCAGTGATTTATCTATTTTAATTGACATTTTTTTCCGAAGCAAATTGATCAAATTATTATTGCTATAATGAATCTTAATCTTCTAGGTGGTTGTCTCTCGGTTGTTAGCTAAGTAAAGTATCTATAAATTAGTTTTGTTAGCACATTGATCTAGCCTGTTATTTTACAAAATATTACTAGTAAGTTAGAATAATAGTGTGTTGAGTAAGATAGTTTACCTAACTGCTAAACTTAATTTAGCTACCTATTAATCTACTATAAGAATGAAAATAGCACGCTAGAATTAATAGGATTCGATTTAGAGTAAATTTTAGGATTTAGATAAATAACTATGTTTGTGTAACAACTAATTACTCTATATTTAGGTGAAAATTAATTGATAAGCATACTGCATAATGACCACATGTAGATTTACACTATGGAATAGATATGTATATTTACCTTACACTTAAGCTAAAGTATAGATATCGTAAGGAAAATCAAATAACGCCGAAGGTAAGGTTTTTTTCCCATGCACTCATGCTATATAGGAATTATGTTGTGAGATGATAGTAGAACTTTTATCTATTGAGAGAAAATTAATTAAAATAAAACTAATAAATTAAAGAAAATATTATTAATTTTAGAATTTAATCGATATTTCTCTATGCATGTTAAGGCTATTTTTACCAATACAAATTGAGATTTGATAAAAATGTTTTACATCAGTAAAATCAATCCTACTCATAATCAGTTTTATGCTCATATAGTCCAATTGTATCTTAAGGATTGTGAATTTGACTCTTATGATATGTAGCATATTTCTCGTTACGGAACCTGTGTGATAAATTCTTTTTACTTTGATTATTATATGGAAAATGTTAAATTTATTATCAGAGCGGAACAATGTGAGTAGACACAACAATTTTGTTTTGTTAAGATATTAAAATACGTATTTTACTCACTTTGTGAAATTTCGCAAATAAAAGTTTCGCTACATATAGCAGCGCTCTATTTTGTTTTATTTATGGGGGCAAGTTAATTGTCATTCCTATATTGCCTTTGAAATTAAAAACTTGACCTTTCCATGTTATCCACAAACCATTGAAATGTGGAAGAACGGCGATTATAGCTTCAATGTGGTTACCAACATAGAGTTAAAGATATCAAAGTTTCATGTAATATGTGGATGTTTCTTTGGACTATGAGATTATACAAGTACCAATTAAAAAGATCGTAAAATGGATACTTTATTGTGGATCCTTATGTAACAAACCACAAAATTATTACTCGTAGTAAGTTTTAATATGACTTGTTGAGTCATAAACTCAATGTTTAGTGACTAAGGGTAGACCTTCACCAGGTAATCAACCATGACCGCTAATTTGAGATTGGACGGTTCAGATTTAAAATATTGTTTTATAAAGTAAAATGATCTTAGTCACCTATTATAAATTAGACGACTCAAATTGATTACCTCGTGAAACTGCGCCATTTAATGACAGCTGTGAATCCAGATCAATTCTCTATAGAATCAAGATAAGGAAATTGAAACTCTTTCATCCTCTAACCCTGTTCGTGAAACCCTCATCAATTCTCACCTTGTAATATCAAATTAATGGCATGCAAGCATGCATGTGTTCAAGCAAGAATAAGATGGTAAGAGCATATGGCTGGCAGTAATGGTACTGATACATGCAGTTTATAAAATTCAATAACTTGGGACCCATTAGAATTGAGGCTTAGCTTGAAGGATTCAATAACAAGGTTCCAAGAATTGATAATACTAGGAATTAAGGAATTTATGTTCTAACTTTTGGGTTATGAAAAGGGGGTTTATGGTATTGGTAGATACTAGCTAGATAGTGAAATTATCCTTCATAAAAACCATGAAATTAGAGTTAATAATTAGATATAAATACTTTCCCCATAATTAAAATATGATACCATATCTATTTTATGTTTCTAATGTGTTTGGTGTGTTGAGAATGCAAGCTTTTGAAAGAAAATAGAAGTTATTGCAACGCACATACTTTGAACAGGTGCAAAAAGTCAGGCACTGCTGTATGTAAAGACAATGCTGGAACAGAAATTTTTAAAGCCGTTGTATTATGAATCGGTGCAAAAGGCCCAATTTTTCTATTTTTGAGCCTATTCAAGGTCAAAATGTACCAGAGTATAAAATAATCATTTTTAAACTTTCTCAACGCATTATACACCTAAGAAAATGATAATTGAACTCTGAATCGACATGCTATCATAAAAAATCCATTTGGTTTTCAACACTCAATACATTCTCAAATCCTTGATTTTTCATCTGCAATCTTTCTTTGATTCAAACCAGCTAAAGTCTTATGGGAGAAACCTTTGATAATTCAAGATTTTTGGACTAAGTATTTTTGTGTCCATTATTATACTTTAGAAAGTATCTTTAGCTAGTTTGAATCAAAGAAAGATTGCAGATGTAATTAAAAGAAACTTTTTATTCACGTAAAAGAAATTTTTTTTGACGGTGAGGAATGTAAAAATTGAGGGTGAGCAGCGTAAAATAAAAAACTCATTTATTCACATAAAAATTGCTAGATGGATATTGATCAATCATCATGGTTCATTAAAAAAATGGTATGGTTTATACTTTATATTCACATAAAATATACATTTTGTTTTAAGTCATGATAAATTATAAAGGGTAAAGTTGAATTTTAGATAAAATAATAAGAGTAAAAATGAAAGAAAAAATGATAAACTATAAATTCATAAGCTAATTAAAATAACGTCTAAAAAAAACTATAATCTCATAATAAAAACTTTGTTACCAAACATGTCTTTTAACTTATAAACTATAAGGTATCTTATTATGCTTCCCAAACAGCACCAATATCGTTCCACAATTAAAATGGTAGGTGGATTAAATGGAATGATCAATTTGTTTAAGTTTTAAGATATATATATATATATATATATACACTATGAAGCACAGACACAGACACGGATACAACATGAAAACTGACACAACAACACCGATAATAATTTGAAAAAAATGACATAATTCAATGTAATCATGAGTGTCGGTGTCGTGTCGGACACTCATGATTACATTGAATTATGTCATTTTTTCAAATTATTATCGGTGTCGACGTGTCAGTATCCGTGTCGTATCCATGTTTGTGTCTGTGCTTCATAATGTATATATATATAAATCATCCCACTCAAATAAAAATACATAGGTGTATGCCTCCGGTTCTTTTATTTTCTCCTATGTGTGGTGGTGTAAGTTTTTTTTTTTTTTTTGTGATTGTTGTTATTGGTTTTGTTGATAATTTCATGGACATCCAAATTCCCATTGGTAAGTTTCATAATTCATAATGTGATTGTGTTGCAGAGAACCAAAAGAACCAAACATGTTTATGAATTATGAACCTTACCAACTGGAATTTGGAGGTCCATCAAATAAACAACAAAATCAACAATAACAACAACAGAAAAAAAAAAAAAAAAGAGAGTTATGACCGCTACACAGGGGAGAAAATTGAAATATTGGATACGTAGAACCATATATTTTTATTTGAATGCGATTATATATATATATATATATATATATATATATATATATATATATATAAACTAAAATACTTCATCATTCCATCTAATCCACATACCATTTTAACGTGGAACGATAAGTATAGCTTCAATTTGGTTTATAATAGAGTTAAATAATTTTTTTTTTGAACAAGGAGTTAAATAAAATTAGAGTAAGACTTTTTGAAAATTATTCACGATTGTCTTCAAATTAAAACGAACATTTTGAAAGTTTTCTTTTGAATCTATGATCACATAGACTCACTCTACAACATTAATAAAAAAAAAAAAAGAAGGAGCACAAACAGTCGAAAAATAAACCCATATCCCAGAAAATATCATTTTCGAACCACATATAATATAGGGAGTGGAAGATTTTCTTACTACAAAAATTAGCTTGGGAGCACCACCATGATTCAAAGGCTCAGATTAGGTTCACAAGTCCTTCACAAATTCCTCTAGAATTTATCAAAAATGGATGATTTGTTTTAGAGTTGTTACCACCAACACTCATAAAACAAGAGGGGGAAATAATAAAAATTTTAAAGAGGGTGAGAACAGGTATGTATGAGAGAAGTGTGAAGTGGGAGAAGAGAAAGAAAATAATGTGAGTTATGAAAAAAAATAGGTGAAATGGGTATAATATATAGTACTTTGGGATATTATTAATATATATATTTAAAAACTTATAAAGAAAATATATAAATGTATACCATAATTCAATAATCCAATAAAGGTATATTCAACATAATATATTTAAAAACTTATAAAGAAAATATATAAATGTATACCAGAATTCAATAATCCAATAAAGGTATATTCAACATAAATGGAATTATATATGTACCAAAAAAAAAACATAAATGGAATTTTATATTTATAATTTTACCAAAAGATGATATTTACTTTATAATATATATTTATTATTAATATATATATTTAAAAACTTATAAAGAAAATATATAAATGTATACCAGAATTCAATAATCCAATAAAGGTATATTAAACATAAACGGAATTATGTAAAAAAAAAAACAGAAATGAATTTTATATTTATAATTTTACCAAAAGATGATATTTACTTTATAATATATATTTATTTATATTAATTTCAAAATTTAAAAATATATAAGGAAAAGATATAAATGTACACCATTATAAAAGAAAACAATAAATATACAATAATATATAGTAATTTTAAAAGCTTCACCAAAATAAGAAAACAATAAATTATATTAAAAATACGTGGTAATATGTATATTTTATTTTGATAAAATATGATATTTAATTTAAAATACAGTATACAATATATTGCAACGAGTGAATTTTGACTAAACTTTACTCCAGATTCATTCATTGGTTCTTTAATTTTCTCTCTATCCTATTTCTTTCAATCAAACCAAACACACTATTAAGGTGGATAAGTGAGATGACAAAAATTTGAACTCCAACCCCTTGCAAGGTAAGTCCAATAAGCTAGCTTATAGCTTATTGGACTAGCTTATAAGCTTGTTTGAAAAAAATAGACGTGTTTGGTAAAAAACTTTTCACATTAGCTTATAGCTTTTTTTGAGATGCTATTTCAAGTAGCGTTTGAGCTTATAGCTTTTTATAGTTATTTTCATTTTTAACCTTTAATTTTATTATTTTTTATAAAAAAATTATCCACTAAAGAGAATAACTACCCACTACATGTCCTTTTATGTAATTTTATATTTATTAACCACTTTAAAAGCTAATTTTACCAAACACTTTAATTTCAATCAGCTAGCTTTTCAGCTATCAGCTATAAACTAACTTTTCAGCTATCAGCTAACTTATCAGCTATAAGCTAGCTTATAGCTTAATTTTACCAAACAGACCCATAATGCAATTTCCTGCTAACTGATATAAGCTCACACGCGACAAGTTTGGGAATTGTTATGAATTATTAATCAATATAAAATTGTTACATATTTTTGGCAATATAAAATTGTTACATCTACTTTCTTAGTTATTTTTTTTTTCATTGAAACAAATTATTTCTTCCTTAATAATGTGTTTGGTTTCATCTATTTGTGCGTGTCTCCTCAGAGGTCACTTGGTTGAGACTTTGATCCTCAATCTTGAAAAACTCGGTTCGAGACCCAGCATCGAGAGAGAAGAAGAGAAGGTAATTCTATTTGAGATTTATCATAAACTAACGGTTGGTCCAATTGAAAATCAAATTTTGGTTCGCTAGAATTTTTTAGTCTAACCTTACTTTAAGACCAACACTTAATTTTTAAAGTGAAATAGTTGGTTATAATTTCTTGGTTCGCTATGCTCACAAGGAGAAAAGATTCCTATTCAATATATGAACAAAGAATTATAATACATTTAATTGCAACAAATAATATATACGGGGAAATTGATTTTTCTTTTTCTTTTTCATTTAATTGCAATAAATAACCTATACATCAAGGAATTGTTGGCTTTAGACCACACTTTCTTGCTCATGACGAAAAAAGTGTGGCCTTTAATAAATAGAATGGTATTAAAGTTGTTGCTTATAGTTACGTACACTTTCTGTCTTCCCTTAAAAAATGGTACTCTATTCCACAATTTTTTTATTTTTTTTTAACAGCAAAATTTATTTAATAATCAGATTTCTGCTCAAGACGAGAAAAGATCGATAATTTAGAAAATACAAACAAAAAGGTGTCGTATATAGGCGGAACACCCGAAAATAAACACCATAAATGACATCCCTACACACAACACCTAAAACAGATTCTTTCACGAAAACAGCCACATACCCGTAACCACTCATCGTCACTACTCACCGCCAAACGAACACCCATCCAAATAAAACTCTCACTTTCCACATTCGAAAAGCTCATATTCGAAAGATCATTCAGTTTCCACCACCTCTCAACCCTACAACCCAGTCCACCAGAGAAACACCATAACCAGCCAAACAAGATTGCAGCTAGACATCAACTCCCGACCTCGAAGCAAAATTAACCGGCCCATCGAAATCCAGCACACAATATGTAAGACAAACAACATGATAAGAGGTGGTGCAAACATCAATCGAATCAAAAAGGAAAAAGCTCATCTCGAAAGGACACACACCCTAAACAACACCAAAAATCAAACAAGAGCAAGCGACGACAAAAATGGACCCGAGTAACAGAGGCGACCTCCAAAAGAAATCACCCACAACAAAATCACCCACCTCCACACCTAATCAACACCAATCACCCCCTTTAATAGCTCCCCTCAACCAAATCACCACACAACTAAAACAATAACGAAGCATCCCACATCACCACAGCCTCACTACACCAACTGCCACTGAAACAATAAAAACAAAGACGGTGAGGAAGAAAAAGCTTCCACCACCACCGCAAAACACCCAAATCTGGACCAAAACAGCCGCCGGAAACCTAACCAAAATACCAGAACCATCGCCAGCGCCAGAAAAACGAAAAAGAACAACAAAAAACAAAATTGAAAACCACGTCGGCAAGGGAAGCACCGACCAACCAGTGGCCAAGCAGATCTGGCACCGCTACCAACCGCCCCATCCACAACCTCTGACCTTCGCAAGCAAAACCCAGCAACAAACCCAAGCGAGTTTTTGTGATCCAAACCCGAACAGACAGAAAACCAGCAAGACAGAAACTCCGGCGCGAACAAACACCAAAACAGAACCGCGGCGGCGCCCCCCTCTTCCAAAACCACCCTAAAAACCTCCGGCGCAGACCTATGACCACATAGAGCGACGAAACGACGACCAACCACGTCTGAAACAGATCGCAGTGAAAGACACGAAACGACAAACACGAGCGAAGAGAAAGCGCCGAAAGGAGAGAGGGTAAACGGTGGTACGGAGTTGAGAAGCTCATCGCACCACCATTTAAAAGGCTTACATCTTGCTGTGAAAGTTTTGGATTTTAGGGTTTGCAGCGGCGGGATTGGGTTAGAGAGAAGGTAGAGAGTAATTTGAAACTTTCTGTCTAAATACCCTATTCCACAATTAAGTCACGGTTAAAAATCATTGATGTATAACACACCATATCATCATATCGATTGCTTAGAATATCAACTGGAGTATACATCGATAGGAAGACATGATAGGAAGACATGATATGATAAATGTATCATATCCTACTTGTATCTTCCATTTGGTGCACCAATAAGATATGATAAATTAATTCTATTTTTAATCATATCCTATTAATCCTTTGTATTTTCTATCCTGAGAATAGGCTGGGTTAGAAATAACCTATCCTAATTAGTAGCCATTTTCCTTATTTAGCCCTCCTTCTATATCTCTGTAACACTCAAAACCTTTTTCCTCTCCTCGATCTCTCGACATCTCCGCATCTTTGTCTTCTACCTCTACACACCGCACTGTTAGATGCAATAAGAATTATAGAGAAAGCAAGTAACAGTTATGGGAATGACTTGTTTATTCAACATGAAAATGCAGCAAAATAAATAGAAGTAAAATGTATATGCTGTAACAAGCTACAGCCCACGTTCTAGCTAATAATAAGGAAACAAACTTGACTAACAAACTTGACTAAAATCAGATAACAAACAATGCTAAAGACTAGGACTCTTTTAACTAAGCCTTATCATTCCCTCCCTTGAACTAGACTGCATTTGCAGCTAGTTAACTGCTGAAAAATCACAGACTCCAAGCTTCAATCTCAACTCCCGAAATGACTCCAATTTTAGCGGTTTGGTGAGGATGTCTGCTAACTGATGCCTTGTACCACAAAACTGAAGCTGTACAACTCCATCATTCACAAGCTCCCTTAAGAAATGATAACGCACATCAATGTGCTTGCTCTTGCCATGCATCACCGGGTTCCTCGACAACTTAATTGTTGAGCTGTTGTCACAAAAGATGACAGTACTTTCACTGCCCTTGTAGCCTATCTTCTTCAGCACCCTTTGCATCCATATTGCCTGACAACTACTTCCAGCAGCTGCTACAAATTCAGCTTCTGTCGTGCTCAACGTTACTATCGGTTGCTTTCGAGAAGACCAAGCTACTGCAGCTCCACTTAACATAAAAACATAACCTGAAGTACTTCTTCTATCCTCCGCCGATCCAGCATAATCACTATCAGTAAATCCAATCAATTCAGAATTTCCTTCCTTTTTGTAAAGAATGCCAAACTTTGTTGTACCTTGCAAGTAACGTAAAATTCTCTTCGCCGCCGAATAGTGAACTTCTGTAGGTCTTGACATATACCTGCTCAATAAGCTAACCGCATACATTATGTCTGGCCTCGTAGCAGTCAAGTACATCAAGCTTCCAATCAGCTGCTTGAAAAATGAACCATCCATCTCAACACCATTTTCATCTTTGGAAATTTTAAATCCTGGCACCATTGGATTTTCAACAGAATTGCTATGCTCCATTCCAAATCTTTTCAACACTTCTGTCACATACTTCGCTTGATTGATGAAAACACCGCCATCAAATTGGACTACCTCAATACCAAGAAAATACCTCATCTTACCCAAGTCTGACATATCAAATTCCTTCATCATGGACTCTTTGAATTCAGACATCATTTTTTCATCATCTCCGGTATAAATTAAATCATCAACATATAAGCTAATGATCAAATGTTTACCTTGTTTGACTTTGGTAAACAAAGTTTGCTCACTGTCCTCCTTCTCAAAGCCTTCCTTTCTAAAGTATGATTCAATTCGGTTGAACCATGCTCGCGGTGCTTGCTTAAGTCCGTACAAAGCTTTGTTAAGCTTATATACCTTATGCTCCTCATTCTTTATTTCATAACCCCTTGGCTGCTCCACGTATACATTCTCAGCTAACTTCCCATGAAGAAAGGCTGACTTCACGTCCAGCTGAAATACACACCAACCTCTTTGTGCAGCAAGTGCCAAAATCATTCGAACCGTATCCATACGAGCTACAGGAGCGTACACTTCCTCATAATCAACTCCATATTCCTGAGCATACCCTTTGGCGACCAAGCGAGCCTTGTATTTTTCTACTTCTCCCAGCTCATTCAACTTTGTTTTGTACACCCATTTGACTCCTATTTTTCTCGCTTCTTTCGGCAGCTCTGTGAGATCCCATGTTTCATTCTTCTCAATTGATTTCATTTCTGCATCCATCGCTGCCCTCCATTTCACTTCCTTTACTGCTTCGTCAAATGAAGTAGGATCAGAATGAACGGCATGAGCAAACAAGACTAACTGAGTTTGTACCTCGTCATCGGAAAGACCTTCACCAGAGACATAATCATTCATCCACCCTGGTGCTCTTCTATTTCGGTGTTCTGTCACGGGAGAAGCTGCACTTTCATTTTCATTACCATCAGTATCATTTTCATTTTCATCTTCATTACCATCAGTTTCATTTTCTTCTTCATTACCTTCAACTGCATTTTCTTCTTCATTAACATCACTAGATTCCTCCCTTTCTTCACTTTTCTCATCTTCCCATTTCGTATCAAATGTGTTATCTTCTTCAGATCTCTTCTCCCAATTCCATTGCCCGTCTTCTTCAAAGACGACATCCCGGCTTATAATAATCCTCTTGGAGGTAGGATCATAAAGTCGGTATGCCTTTGATTCTTCACTTATACCAAAAAGAACACAACAACGACTTTTATCTTCAAGCTTTGTTCGTCGAGCATCTGGTACATGTGCATATGCTATACAACCAAAGACTCTCAAGTGCCCGACTGAAGGCTTCACCCCACACCAAGCTTCCACTGGTGTCATTTCCTTCACTGATGATGTTGGACATCTATTAAGAACATAGAATGCCCAGTTTACCGCTTCTGCCCAGAATTTTCTTGGAACATTTTTCTCAACCAATAAGCTTCTCACCATATTCATCACGGTTCTATTCTTCCGCTCGGCGACTCCGTTTTGCTGCGGTGTATATGCAGCAGTTAATTGCCTCTTGATTCCATTCATTTTACAATATTCCTTGAATTCATTTGATGTGAATTCACCTCCACGGTCAGTTCTTAGACATTTAATGGACAAGTCAGTTTCTTTTTCAACAAGAGCTTTAAATAGCTTAAAGGTAGTGAATGCATCTGACTTATAAGAAAGAAAATACACCCATGCCTTCCTACTATAGTCATCAATAAAGCAAATGAAGTACCTTTTGTTACCCTCCGAAATCGGAGAAATCGGACCGCAAATATCAGCATGAACAAGTTCCAACTTTTCTGATGCTCTCCATGTGCTTCTTCTTGATATTACATCACGATGTTGCTTCCCTTTCAAGCAATTTGTGCACACAATTCCACTTTCAGAGAAACTTGGCAAGCCTCTCACCATCCCTTTTGTTTGCAAAGTTTTCAACCCTTTGTAGCTGAGATGACCGAATCTTCGGTGCCAAAGGTGAGCCACGTCTTCAGCGGTTACTTGGAAGCACTCTTCCTTGTTTATTTTTTTGATTGATTGAGTGCTCGATAACAACACAAACATTCGATTTGCTGTCATGTTGGTTTGGAATACCAAACCTTTTGTGTGGTGATAAATCCGACATTCATTTGACTGCATTAGTACAGCCAAACCCCTTTCTTGCAGCTGCCCAACACTGAGAAGATTATTCTTCAAACCAGGCACATAGTATACATCCCGTACAAGGTAATTTACTCCTTTTACATTCAATCGAACACTTCCTTTTCCAACAACATTCATGCTTGCATAATTCCCCAATCTAACGACCTTGTTGAACCCTTCTTCTAACTCACAGAAGAGTGATGAATCACCACACATGTGATTGCTGCACCCAGAGTCAATATACCACACAACATCTCGATTACCTCCAAACGTGTCTACATACGCCATTAGCACCATCTCTTCAGATTCCTCCAAATCAGCATAATTTGCTTCGCACTCGTACTGGTAGTGTCCAAGCTTATGACACTTGTAACATTCAACTGTTTCCTTACTCCTTGGTTGGCTACTCCTGCCTCTGCCTTGTCCCCGGCCTCCTCGGAAAGCAGTTCTTCCTCGTCCTCTTCCACCATAGCTTTGTTCATGAGTTACCTTCAAAGCATGTTCATCTTCTCCACTTACTTTGAACTTTTGCTCATGAACGAGCAGAGAACTTTGCAAGGCATCCACCGATAGCTGATCTATATCCTTGGACTCCTCAATGGAACAAACAATGTAGTTCCACTTATCAGTGAGGGTTCTCAAAATCTTCTCAACGATCTTGACATCATCCACATCTTCCCCATAATTCCTCATGTCATTTGCAACCGTCATTACTCGACCAAAATAATCAGTGATCGATTCACCTTGCTTCATTGCTAAGACCTCAAAGTCTCGGCGTAGACGATTGAGTTGTGCTCTCTTCACTCGAGCATTGCCGCGACACTTCAACTTCATGGAATCCCATAGTTGTTTAGATGTCTCCTTCTGCGTGATCGTCTTCAGAATTGACTTGTCAATTGACTGAAACAAGTAATTCTTAGCCTTCAAATCCTTCAGCTTCATCTCATCCAGATTCTTTATTTGCACTGCGGTCATCCCATCTCTACTTGTTGGCTCTGTGTAGCCTGATTCGACAGCAACCCAATACTCTTTGGATCGAAGGAGATTCTCCATGACCATGCTCCAATGATCGTAGTCGCCGTCGAACTTTGGTATGGAGGCTGCGGCAAAATTTGCTTCTGAACCCATCTCTCAGGTCACTGCTCTAGATACCAGAATGTTAGATGCAATAAGAATTATAGAGAAAGCAAGTAACAGTTACGGGAATGACTTGTTTATTCAACATGAAAATGCAGCAAAATAAATAGAAGTAAAATGTATATGCTGTAACAAGCTACAGCCCACGTTCTAGCTAATAATAAGGAAACAAACTTGACTAACAAACTTGACTAAAATCAGATAACAAACAATGCTAAAGACTAGGACTCTTTTAACTAAGCCTTATCACGCACCTCTCTCTCTCTGTGATTTTTTTCCTCTTTTTCCCTAATTCTGGATTCAGAGAGAAATCGTGGCCCTTTGTGTGTTTTTTGCGGCTTCATATCCTGTTATTTGCGCTGTAGTTTGCTTTTGTTGTGCTGTTCTTTTGATATTTTCCTTCTCTTTTGTTGGGTTTGTTGTAGCAGTGTTGTTTGACCCCTTTCTTTTTCCTTTGCGGTTCCCTGTTTATTTGTACCCTGTTTGTTTGCTAGCCATATCCTTTTTACTTCTTGTAAATCATAATGGGACTAGTTTTTTTGATAAAGTTTTGCCAATTCAAATTAAAAAATATATATAATATTGTTGTTAATTTGATGTTGTTCTATTTTCTTTTTCTTGTTCTACGTTGATTAATTAAAATTTAAAACTAATACAAGTTAATTAGAAAGGAAAACAATCACTTCACTTGAAAGAAAAAAAACAGTGAAATTGCATTAAAAGGGTAATTTTGTCATTTAATTATGATATATATACTATCCTATTTGTTATCATTTGCATATCAAACACATGATAGGATAAATGATTATCCTATTTATATCATATCTTGTCTTTATCCAGCTCTATATCATATCATGTTATTATCATATCCTAACCATCAAACGGATTTACAGGATAAATTCTTACCTGATACAATAAATTACAAGATGATTCATCAGACATTATGCGATTTGAGAAAAACCGAATACAATGTCATAATATAAAAATTGAGTCTTTACATATAAGATACAAAATAAATAACATAAATTTCCCAAATAATAAACATGTAACATATAGTAACACTTGCATCTTCACAATAATTTGAAAAATAAAAGTTGTGGGTTGCGCAGTGAATTTCTACTAAGCCACATTGAGCTCCTACTATCCCAACTATGATGGTGACAACACATGAGGAAACATGTAGTTAAAATCCGAAATACACTGAATGGCCCAAAGTCCATTTTTTTCTTGCTAAAATTGTATAATGCACCATGGAAAACGACTATATTCAAACAAAAATTAAAAGAAAGACCAAATTGAAAACTTGAATAAAAAATAAGGACAAAATGTATAATCTACTGAATCTAAAAGGTACTCAATATATTTCAAACAATTAAAATGAATAATAAATACACTTGATAAAAAAAATATAAACCAATAATCAATCAATACCATAAAAAAAAACTGCTGGTAAAAAGAGCAGAACATTTACATTACAACAATGAAATGCTTCATCAAGCTACAGTACATGATAAGAACAATTTCAGTTTTCATAGTAACAAAACAAGGGAAAATATTCTATGAATTTCCCTTATAGAATAAGTAGAGAAACCACCTAGTGTCAAATTTCTCTGCTTTATTTGCAAAATAAGGAATCAATATAACACAAAATATTTGGACAAGAATACACAAAACCATGTGGAATCAGCTAGATGGAAAATCCATTTGGTTTTTTCAACACTCAACACATACTCAAATCCTTGATTCTTCATCTTCAATCTTTCTTTGATTCAAACCAGCTAAAGATACTTTCTAAAGTATAATAATGGACACAAAAATACTTAGTCCAAAAATCTCGAATCATCGAAGGTTTCTCATAGAAGACTTTCCATATAAATGTGCATAAACAATCCTTGTTCGGAAGACGAGAAACATGCTTAAACCTGCTGCAACAATGCAGAATCCTGCCATGATAGATGAAGTCAGGAAGAAGCATATTGACCCTTCACACTTTAGCGGCTCACTAACATTAAGCGTGTGAGATACAAACGATCCTATATTAAGGTGTTGGCCGCCATGAGCTTGTTTCTCCGCTTCACGATCATAGATTCGGCTAGCAATGAGACTTGAGAAGACAAGAGTTCCAATAGGGTTTGCTAGTGTGATGAAATTGTATAATGCACCGAAGTTTCTTAAACCGAATAATTCGGAGGCTGTAGCTGGAACAACTGCCCAATGAGCACCATAACCAAGTCCAACTAGTAAAGTGCCGATGTACATTGAACCTGGCCATCCCATACCGATGGAAAGATGACCAATAGTCATAATTAGTTGAAATACAGCTAATGCAGCTGGTCTTGGATATGTATGATCCCTGCTCAAGTAAAACACAACAGAAATGAAAAAAGATGTTAGTCTTGATAAGATTATGGCTATGTTAAGATAAACAGCTTAATTAAACACTTATACTATAAGCGCTTGTAATATAAGTTCTTATGTATAAGTTAATTCTATAACAAAAGAAAAAATAAAATCAATCTGTTTTCATATAATAAGCTATGAACAACTTATGGACATCATGTAAATTGTTTCCATAAGCTCTACCAAACAGTCTGAAAAGTGTTTATGCTAATAGATAAGTTCAAATAAGTCAATCTGAAGAGGCCCTATATAGCAAACCAAAGGGCTTATTTGATTTTTATTTTTGTTTCTGTTTTTGCTTTGTAGTTTTAAAGTTAAATAGAGAAATGCATACCATTTCACTTTGTTTTGAGGTTTCGAAGTTTTGTATCGGTAACACTGAAAACAATACAAAGAAAGCTTTCTTTGTTTTCTATACAGAACTTCAGAAACAGGAAACAAAGTGAAAACAAGTGGACATTTACCAAGCTATAAATATTTAATCAGTTTATGATGAACTGGTTTTTACTTGACAACAAGCTCAGATATGTAGCCTCCTCCGACACGTCCAAGAAAGTTCCAAATACTGATCATGGAGACGAATATATGCGCATTGTCATATCCTAAAGACTGGCTCATTTGACCGAGATTGTCAATTACAGTCAACCCAGATCCAGAACCTAAAACCATGGAAATGAAAAGAAGCCAAAAATCGGCTTTAATCAAAGCTTGCATCAAGGTAAAATCTTCTCCTCTATGTGGTCCTCTCCTCCTCTTAACCCTAACAGCTCCTTCTGCAGCAGCTTGTAGTAATCTCGATTGTAATTGTGCTATACGCTTCTGCCTTTCCAATGCAGGTAGCAAGTCCACTTCCTTCGGTTTCTCGTCTTCCAACTCACTCAATATTACTTCATCAGGATCATGTTGTGATTGTTCTTGTGGTTCTAGAAGAAGTGCTTCTTCCTCTAGAGTCTTTTCGACAGGTCCGAAAGTCAATGACAGAGGAATTACAATTGGAACAAGGAGGATCAGAAAGAGGATAATCGTAAAAATTGAGATAACAGTTTCACTCAGATCAACTAAATCTTGAACAACCATAACTCCCAACAAATAAGCTGCTAAAAGGAGGCATACACCATAAACAAATGTGAACGATTTTCCGTCCGACGGCCGAACTTGTTTGTGGCCTCCGACTGGTCTAACAATGAACATAAGACCTATTGCTACCAATGATGGACCAACTGCAACCATAAATATCAATGATGCGTGATCAGGGGAATGGATGAGTGCATATATTTGTGTCAATATTGCACCACTCAATCCAGCAAAGCCCTTTAGAATTCCAACGACGGGACCACGGCTTTTTGGGAAATTTTGCACACAAGACACCAATGAAACTGTGTTGAAGTAGGTTTCACCATTTGTTCCGACGAATATAAGAATACACATCTGCATGCCAATAACAACTAATCAATGATATAACTTGGGCAGCATGGTAAATAAATGTTATAAGACACCTCTTAATGTAATAAAGGTGCATATTCTTACTATCATATAATGGTTTCATGGTTACATTGTCCTGAAATATACAGTTACAATAGATAATCTTGACACATTAATGAGAGTGGTGGACATTAACTAAGATGTCAATACTTGGTCGGGAAAACTAGATAAGGGCATCTCCACAACTTGCCTCTATAAGGCTTACCTGCAATGTTATCATTAGCAAATGGAGGTTTATGCTTGACGAATATTTTACATATAAACATGGCATTGTGACTTATGGTGCGGCCAATGATAAGTGGTGCTTTACAAATTGCCTATGGAAGCCGGCACAAAATCCACCACACGATTCCGCCATCACAGCTATTTTAAGAACACTACTTTCCTGTGCTTAGTTTAAACAAACTTAAAATCTTTATTTAGAAACATGGGATTGTGGACTTATGGTGCCGCCATGGTAAGCGGCGCTTCACAAATTCCCTATGTCGGCTGGCACAAAATCCGCCGTGGCATTCTGCCAAAGCCACTATTTAACAAGATCAGGTCAAACAAACTCAATATTTATTTTGTAACATTGGATTGCGACTTATACCACCGCCATTGCAAGTGGCGCTTCACAAATTTCCTATAGCTGCTGGAACAATATGCGCCACACTGTTCTGCCATTGCCGCTATTTAACAACACTACTTTCCTGTCCTCAGGTTAAACAAACTAAAAAGTCCTTATTTTCAATTTTTCGACCAACCACCAAACTACATCTTCAACCAACAAAAAGACACAAGAAAGAGAAAACAGTGTAGAATAATCCAAAACAAGATTAGTCATCTAAATTGTGACCAAGATTTAGCATCATGTCACATGCTCACATGGGAGACAGCTGACAAATACAACCAACAACTAAATTGAGTAAAGTTAAACTCAATTAATTTTAAGTCTTTAGTCAGCTTAAGATACTAATTGTTGCAACATGTACTATACCATTGCATCTGGAGGGAAAGTTTTTAAAATCTTAGGTACATTAAATTAAACCATTCTTTTCACTTTTCTATAAGCATGCTGTAAATCATCACATTGGTATAGTAATGTGTAACAGTCAAAAGTAAAAGTAAGCATAAAAAGGAATCTATATAGATCAAGAGAGGCCATGAAAAGAGAGTGATGGAAAATTTTACCAAACCAAAATTCAGAAAAGAGATAAAGGTATATTCATTTAAGAGGATTTGTCTGTAAAGGTTACTTCCTGTCACTTTTAGATTAAAAGTGCTTCCTTTTTCATATTGAAGAAACAAAATAACCCTTTATTCCAGATATTAAGGTCCTAAACTTTCTTTAATGAAAAGGTTACATTTTCATATATAGTAGATTTAGGTGGACATAAAACCTATATGATCATTCAAATAAATTGCAGCAAAAACAAACTGGAAATTTCATTTTAAGAACCTGAGTGTTTGGATTGATAATGAGTTTGGCAAAATCACGATGTGGGCCGCCATGATTTTAGTAAAAGATACAATTTTTAGCTTCAAAACGATCAGAGTGTCATCGTGATTTCATCAAACTCAAAGTCAATCCAAATATGCACAAAGATCATATACACAAAAATTTGGTACCACATGAACTAATTTTACTAAAAAATAGAAGGAAGAAAATAAAAATCCAAATTCCAAATAATCCAAAAATTGTACTAATTGTATGATAAATTAGAGTATAAGTACAATAAATACTACTAATTTTAGAATGAATGAATGAAACAACAAAAATTATTACCATCTTATATGATTGAAAGTAACATAAACAAACCCAACAAAAAAAGAGTCAAACTTGAAACAAACAAACAATTAATTCAATCATCAAATAACAAAAACCATAAAAATAAATAAAAATTCCAAAAATTCTAAAACATAAACCATAAAAATAAATAAAAATTCCAAAAAATTGTAAATAAAATGAAAATTAAAAAATACTTACAGCCCATAAAGGAAGAGTAGGAACTTTACTTGTAACAATTAACCAAACCCAACCATAACCAACAAGATTCAAAGAAGCACCAACAAATAAAGCAGCCCAAATAGGTAAAATCTCACATAAAACACCAGTAACAAAACCAACACAATCACCAAGGTCTTTAGCAACACCTAACATAGCAAGTTGTTTTTGGTTATAATTTAATGATCTTTTTATAACTGGTGATATACTTCCAAATAAATAACCAATACCAGCCCATGATTGTAACCACATTGCTCCAACAAAAACAAACCATCTACTTTTGTATAGTGATTTTAGTTTCTCTTTTAAGGAACCCATTTTTGAATTTTTTTGATCAATTGTTTAAATCAAGACAAAACATAAAAAGTGTTTGACTTTGATGTTTTTGAAGATGAAGATTTTGATTGTTTGAGAAGTTTGGATTTTTGATGAGTAAGAAGGATATTGATGGAGGAACAGAAGAAGCTAAGAGACAGCAGAGAACGATTTGGATGAGCTGGCTGCTATGGTTTTTCTTCAATAAGATCTTATGGAAATCAATATTTTATTTGTATTATTTGTATAAAATAAAAAACAACAATCATGTGGAAATTTTATACACATTTCTAACCATAAATTTAATTTAATATTTTAAATCAAGCAACTGCGATCGGGAGGGGACTGGAACCACTTGATGCCAGAACTGACCCCCGAACCAGATTAAACTGGTGGTGAAAAACAACAAAAAAAAAAAAGTGGCAAAACAATCTTCTGATAATCGACGTGTTTTTATATCATTTGTATTTAATATTTTTAATTTCTTAATATTAGAGATTGTTGATTTCTTAAAAAGAGTTTAAAGAGTCATATGAAATAATGCTGTGTTTTCTAGCTTAGTTTTTAAGAGAAATGATTTTTCATAAAAAAAAATAGCGGTGTAGTTTGTTATTCATTTTTCTTTTATTCAAATGTAATTATGTTATATATATATATATATATATATATATATATATATATATATATATATATATATATATATATATATATATAAAATCAACAATCAAGATACCTTCCATTTAAAAAAAGATACCTTCCATTTAAAAAGTTGACGTCTCTCTGAGTTATAATTTTATTGTGAATGCTTTTCATATTGAGTAAAGTATTAATTTGTTGTATGAAATTGCATCACGTCTCATACTTGCTTTGTCTCTATCTTATATTCATTATATATAGACAAAAATGTTATGGAATATGGACCAATGAGACTTATTTGGCATAACATTAAGATTTAAGAACTATGGGACAAATGTCTCAGACATTAAACATATTTATTAATACATTTATTTTAAAAGATAAATAGGTGAGAGTATTTATGAGTGAGATTAGTGGTAAATAGATTAGTGACATTTTTTTTCTTGCAACAACGTGAAATCAGTTATTGTATGTTTGATTTTTTTTTTGTCAAGTAGTTTAATGACTATAAATTTTATAAGTGGGATGATCGGGGTTCGAACTCCGACCCTCTACATATATAATGCAATTGTCATACCAATTGAGCTAAGCTCACAGGAAATTGTATGTTTGAATTTACAGTAAGTAAAATTGAATTTTAATGAATCAATTTTATAAAATTAATAATCCTAATAAAAATTGAGTTCAATGTAAGTAAAATAATTTATATTTGAATAAATTTATGTAAAAATTGTTACAATATCTAGTTTCAAGTAGAATTAATGTTAAAAAAAGAGTTGTCTGTACCAAAATAAAAAAAAAAAACTATAATAAGTTGTACTCTAAAGTCTAGAGTAATCAAACATGTTAAAATTAATTCTACGATCACTAGAACCAATTTTTGCTCTTCAAAATCAAACTAAACATACACTTATTACAAGTATTCATAGGTCGGGTAGAAACTTTTTTTTTGGCTAATCAAGTATTTGGTGGTTTGTTTTAGATAAATAACTTATTTACAAGCGCTTATCATGATAAGTATTTATGTATAAGTTTATATAAACTATTTTTATACTAGTAAAAAATAAAATAAAGATGAATTATTAACATAAGTATTTATCATGCATGAACTTTTCTATAGACAATCTATTTCAATAAGTTATATTGGAGAACTTATAAAAATAAGTTATAAAAAACTTATGAAAATTATCATAAGTTGTTTTCATAAGTTCTCCCAAACAGTCTCATGAAACTTATGCTAATAGATAAGCTCCATATGAAACGCCGTTTTCTATCCGATTTAGCTCAAACCAAAATATGAATGTCAAGTATAGGTTGAGTTGGGTATGCAGCATGGCTCACCCTATTTAATCTGCTCCGTATAAATTCACACGCTTAAACGAACTGGGCTAATCCATAAAAAATGAATCGAGTTATAATATTTTGACTCGAGTTCAGCCCACTTAAATCCTTGAATAAAGAATTGGACCTTTCCAGCTTGGAATTAGATTATTACTTTTGCCACCCTATGATTTCTGAGGCGCACCTACGAAATGACCAAAATGCTCATGTCCGTGACTTGTGTTACAGACACCCCTCAAAACATCCTATCAATTATAACATCCATGACTTTAGTAGCGGACGTTATTTTTCAAAATTACTCATTTTTCCCACATTCATAACTTATACTACAGAATGATGTTTTGGTCATTTTATAGGGCGCGCGAGTAAGTAACAGAGTGACAAAACGAAAAATCTGGAATTATGCCATACGGGTTTGTCATTAAGATGGCTCATCTTAATGATGTCAATATTGTTCTTATCCCAAAGTACCGAATCCTACTTCTAGGCAAGATTTAAGGCCAATTTCTCTCTATGCCCAAATGTATTTTTGTTGAACAATCAATTTTTATGGCGAACAAATCTGTTTCGGATAATGTGATGGTGGCATTGAAATTAGTCATCACAAAAAATTCAAGGTTAATGGAAATTGCAGTGAAGTGGCACCGAAGATTGATATAAGCAAAATTTATGATATAGTAAATTGAGCTTATTTAAAGTGTATGATGTTGAAGATACGACTCTGCAAAAGAGGGGTATGTTGGGCCACAATGGAATAATCGAAATCATTCGCATTGAATTTATAAAGAATAATTATACAAATGATTTGGACATCATATTTTAATCTAAAACTTTAAGGTATTAAATTTATGAGTTCTTTCACTTATAAAGTGTTCAGCCTCCACTTTTCAAAACAATGTGAGACTTAACTCACCTCACAATTTCCACAACAATCTCCCCCTCAAGTGAGTTATTCAATTATGTATATGTTCCCCATCAAGCCGAAGTTTCTTCATCCATACATTTGCACCGCCGTTGTTGCTGCACTCAACCGAACACGCCGCTTGACCACCTTTGTCAGGAAGACTATCGATACAAAGGAACTGGCATAACCCTTCATCGAACCATCGACTATGATATCACTGTTAGGTCACGAGGGGGCAGCCAAAGATCATCCACATTGAGTTTAAGAGAAACTATACAAGTGAGTTAGACACTACATTTTAACCTAAAACCCTAAAATTTATGGATCTCTCACTTATAAAATATTCAACCTCTACTTTTTTAGACAATATAAAACTTAACTCACATCACACTTGCCACAATTGATGTCCATGTGTGTAGAATTGTTAATTATTCGGTGATGATAAATGGAGAAATGTTGGAATTGTCTAACTAGAGACAATACTTAGACAGGGTGACCCATTGTAGCCTTACCATTTTTATAATATGTGGGAACGTTGTTACTTACCACTTTACTAAAAAGAAATGAAGTGAGAGGTGACATATATGGTGTGAAAGCGTGTTCCACGTTTTAACGTCAACATCTGTAGTTTCGTAATGTACTATTTTGTTAAATAAAAAAGTCAAACATCAGTAAAACTTAATGGAATTATTATCATGTTTGTGTTTTTTTTTTTTAAAGTATGTTTGTGTTTATATATAAATGGAAAATGAAATATAAAAAAGTAAAATTAAAGGAAAATGTTAAATAGTATCTCTAGGATAGTAATTAAAGATACATAATATAATAAAGTTATATTAAAATATGTTATATTCAGTGTAAAACTTACATTTTTTGTATCTTTATAAGTTGACATGATTCTTTATAAAGGGATACCCTCTTAACAATATAAAGAAAAAAAGCGATTTTTTTATGTTAACTCTCTGATTTTTACGGTTAGAAATTGAACATAGTTCTCTCAAATGATCTACTACCTCCGTTCCTTTTTAAGTGTCCAAAAACGTCGGATTTAGTGTTCTTATTTAATTGTCCATTTGATGTTTTAAGGGTATGATTTGTCAATTGTACCATTTGTTAATTATCCATATCTTTTTCAATAAAACTAATTAATGCTATATATTTGGAAAAATAAATATATTTTTTTTGTACATAATATATTTAATTTTTTTGTACATAATATATTAAATTATTTAGTAGAATAAAACCCATTAATCACTTGAATTTAACATTTTGATTAAAAAGTGATTTATAAAATGAATTTTTAAGCTGCCAATTTCTTTTAAATACAATAAGTTTATAAAATGTAATGCTTGATCCTGTCAATAAAAATGTAATGCTTAATTTTGTCAATAAAATAAACTTAATTACACATTTGGTATTTTAACTTTATTTTAGATTTTAAATTAGTTCATTATATTTTAAACTTTTAAGTTAATTTTTATATAATAAATATTTCAAGTTGATACTTTAAATTTCTAATGTTTTAATTAGTTAATATAATACGAGTTATATATATAATATATATATATATAAACACCCCAAACAACCATAGCCATTATATTAGTAATTTGATGTTGTTAAAAATGTCACGTGTTGAATTCAATTGTAAAAAAAGTACCATCTATATTATTTATATATATGTCGTAGTGGATTTTAACATAATCGTCGATATGTCCGAGTGGTTAAGGAGACAGACTTGAAATCTGTTGGGCTTCGCCCGCGCAGGTTCGAACCCTGCTGTCGACGTTTTCTTATTAATTTTTGTAAGTTACATTTTACAGCCTTTAATTGGATTCCCGTAAAAAAAAAAAGCCTTTAATTGGATTGTTACGATAATTGATAATTGTACGTCAAAACTAAAAAAAAAAAAGCCTTTTTGTTAGTTTTTTTTTTTATAATTAATTAACTAATCTTATATGTATTAAGAAATTAGATAAGAATCTAAAGATAAGGGTCAGACTCTTAACTATTAAGATACTCCATCTCCACTAAATTTTTTACTAACTATTTAGATTACATAACATCAAATCAATTAAAAACCATCATGTACAACAATTCTAGATCGAATTGTCTATATGAGTAACTATGTCACGCAAATTTGTTTATACTCACGTTGTATTATTAAAATAAATAGCAATTATATCGATCTCAAGAAATAGAAATGATGCGTTGTTTTGCTTTTTTCCCAATATTGAATACCCAATTTCAAAACTATTTAATGTTTTGTAAAACTATTATTATGTATTAAGATATGTTATGTTAAATGAAATAATTTTTTTTCTCAACTTTATTCTAAAACTTATAAAATATTAAGAACGGAGCTGTGAACAAGTCAGAGGCTAAAGTGTGTTGAACAAGCAAGCAAATTCCACAAGGAAGTTATGTTTCAAGTTAGTGATAGTTATTTTAAGGCTCAAACATCATTTTCGTTCCTGTAAGTTCATAAATTTTTGGTTTTAGTCCATGTATCTTTCTTTGTTGCAAATTAGTCCTTGCATGTGCAAATATTTTTGATTTTAGTTCCTGAAGCTAAAATCCGCAGGAAAAATTTGCGAACTTACAAGAACGAAAATGATGATTAAGTCTTATTTTAATCATGGACAACCGTCAATCTTTAATGTAGGAAGTTATTAAATAAAATACTTGTTAAAATTTGTAATGTAGGATTGTGTAAAAAAAAAAATTTTGTAATGTAGGTGGTTAAATTATTGTCTATAAATAGTTGTAAACTCTATAAATGTTAGTGTTAGTATTTATCACCTTCGCTAAGAACTCTATAAAATAATTCTAAACTTTTTTAACTCCTTTAGCCTTTGGCTCAAATAAGTTGAACTATCCACCTCATTCAAGTTATTGTATATTTCTCTTATATGGTTTCATTTAACAAAATCGTAAACACCATTAAAACTCACATAATTGTAAAATTCCGATTTCAATTCATGTAAAGACATTCAATCTAACAATATTAATATTATCAATTATGCTAAAATTTATCAACTTCACTAACATCTTATTACTTGCATATTAGTGAAATAAAATTACATCACAACATTATCTATTCCACTTTCACACTCCATAATTTTGTCCACATAATTTTGTATCAACAATAAGTGGGTGATGAGTAATTTTCATTAGAGAATTCTTTTGACACATAATGAGTCGTTCCTCTGCAATATACTATATCAAATATTTCAACGTATATAAAAGAGTGATGATTCATTGATTTGAACTCTGAACACTAGCTTAAAGTTTGAGTCTCTTATCACAAGAAATCAAATATTTGTGACCTCTAGTATATTTGTGATTGTGTTTTTCTTTCATTTTATACTATGGTATGGGATTGTTTAGCTCGTAAGTAATCAAAAAGTGTGTTTGATCTTTCGATTAAAGAAATATCCCAAAAGCATGCATTTATCTCTAGATTGTATTTCCCTTTCATTTCTTTTTTAGGGGAGACCAAGAATTCGTCAAGTACGTCGATGGTCAGCAATTTAAAGTAAACATTATTTGATTTAATCCTACATCATATCTCATAAACATACACAAGTCACACAAACAAAGATTTAAATATTCATGGACTAGGTCTAGGCCCAATCCATCGAGAAACTACTCAGGATGTGAGATCCATAACTATATCTTTTAGAATTTTGAATTAGGTCTAACTCATTCTTACAAAATCAGCTTTCCCACATTATAAGTTAGGAAACTGATTTTGTAAGAATGAATTAGACCAAACTCTCAATTTAATGTGAGACTTCTTAATAATACAAAGCTTGCTTAACACGCCTTTAACAGCTATCAAGGGACAAGAACGGCTATCACGATTTCTGTCTAGCCGTTACGATCTCCACTATAAGACAACACTCCTCGAAAAAATTATTGAAACTATATAGTAATTTGGTCCCATAAAAAGTAATTCGTGTAATCCATCTAAATTTCCCTATTGAAGCTATAATCTTATTTGAGACATATGTTAGACACTAACTTTGAATACTTCTCCCGATTTAAATGTAAACATTGATTCAACACGTTGTAGAGTCTTTTCTGTTAAATCTAATTCGGCGGCATTTATCAGTATCTTGAATAACTATAAAGAAAAAAATAGTAATTAAACAAGCTAGTGTTTGTTTTTTATAAAATGGACATGAGGGAGTTTTCCTTAATGCTACCAATGATCGTCACTACTACAAGTGGCCACTATCATGATTATTCATATAATCTTAGGTGTACCTTATCGGGAGGAAGTTTCTTTTTAATTAAAAACCATACATATGGGTATAAATTTTATCTTTAATCGACCAAGATATCATGATACCATAAGTTTCACTTTTTCCATGTCATCAATTACTTGTCTCTTCTTCAAAGTTGGTTCCTTTCTATCCCATTTCCTTTTTATGTTTTTATTATGTCCCATTAATTTCAACTTTTATTTTATATCATTATAAAGTACTTACAACCATAGTTTAAATAGATAGTGAAATAAGAGACACATCACAAAAATATTTAGAGGAATTGAATATGGCTGATTGGGGACCAATTTTTGTGTCAGTGGTGCTCTTCATTCTCTTAACTCCTGGCTTGTTATTTCAAATACCTGGTAGAGGCAAGATTGTGGAGTTTGGAAATTTTCAAACAAGTGGGTTATCTATACTCATTCATGCTATGCTCTATTTTGCTCTTGTTTGTATCTTCATGTTAGCAATTGGAATCCACATGTATGCTGGTTAATTAATAATCTTAATTATAAGATGAATTGTTGAATTATAGAATGTATTGTTAAGTTTATTCGGTATGGTTTGAATATTTTAGGATCATTTTTTTCTTTTTCTTATTTTAGATGTTTATTAGAAAAAAAAAATAGAATTAGTGACCAAATTTAGAGAAGAAAAAATAAAGTTCATCACTAATTTTGGCAATGACTAAATTAGGGATGAATGTAATTTTTTCTAAACAAAGTTTGATCGCTAATTTAGTTTTTTTTTTCTAATATATATGGTGTGACGTAATTTTGGATAATCGATTTGATTGTATTATGGTGCTTGTAGTGTATTTTTTTAAATTTTGTTTTCTTAGATGAAGTACAATATTGCAACAAGCTAGATTTAAGAATCTGGTGTTTCATGCTTTTACATATAGTCTAGATATCTTTTTTCAAAGCAAATAGAAACAACGATGATTCATCTGCAACATCTTAGATATATTAAAAGAAAAACGACACAAAAAAGAGCCAACAAACAAACTAACATATACCACAAGCACAATCCATCAAACCGACGCAAATGCACAAAACTAAATTGGAAAAAAGTATGGTGCGCAAACGATCATGGCCAACAAACCAGAGACAAGTCCAAACAAACCTGATCTCTTGAAGACCGACGAATGAACCTCATGTGTCGATTGCTTACATGATATTGATAATTGGTTTAAACAAGCTACTAATACTCACCAAAATAAAAACATTAAGTATTGTATTACTCCCTCCAAAATTGATGAGATTCACAAAACCAAAGTTCATGAAGAACACAAACAAAACATAAGTAACTCTAATTAAATTTACTCATCCATTTCATCTTCCTTACCACTTGAGCACTGATCAGTTTTTGGTCCATTTGATGTCTGAATTAAAATATCTGACTTCATTCCAGTTTCACCATTAACCATCCTTCCATTCTTTTCCACAGTGTATGCCAAATCACTACACTTAGGATCAGCATCAATGTAAACTGTTGTATTCTCATCAATTTCTTCCCTTATAAGCATCCTAGACAGTTCTGTCACCACATTCTTCTCTAGCCACCTTCTAATTGGTCTAGCACCATACACCTACACATCAACAATAAAAGCTAGTCAGTAACATTTTGTCGGCTTAAATATGATTTTAATCTCTATAATTATAACGTGTTTTGGTCCTTATACTTTATTTTTTTTATTTGGGTTCAGTCTACTACAAATTTAAAAATTGTTATTTTTAGTCTATAACGTCAGCTTATTGAACCATGTGGCACCATGTATGATGTCGCAGACTAAAAACAACAATTTATTAATTTGCAGGATTAGGGACCGAAGCTAAGAAAAACAAATTACAAGTACTAAAATAAAAAATGCTATAATTGCAGGGACAAAAATAAAATTTAAACTTTTTTTTTTTTTTATTCAATATGCTTTTTTTCCTACAATTTTGTATCCTTGATTTTTTGTTTCAGTATGTGAAAAACATGTTCATTTTAGAAGTGGTCTTTTTAATAAGTAGAATATATGATTTTAGTCTCCACATATTATAGGGACCAATTTTTAAATAAACAAATTTTGCAAAGACTAAAACAGAACACAAGGACCAAAAATAAAATATGGTATATTGCAATGACTAAAAATAAAAAGAAAAAGTAAAAAATGGTATATTTGTGGGGACTTCAAGCATGATTAAAGCAACATTTATTTCTATAAGAAAATGATTAAGATTCTGATGATATAATAACACTTACTGGATCATAGCTTTGAGCAAGTATATAATCTATTGCTGCATCTTTAACTGCTAATGCAATTCCTTTCTCAGCAAGACGACTAGCGACATCCTTCATTTGCATCCTCGCAACCTTCCTCAATTGTTCGTGAGAAAGAGGATCGAATACAACAACTTCGTCAAGCCGATTCAACAACTCTGGCCTGAAATGCATTTTTACTTGCATTACTCGATCGTGAGAAACTTGCATGGTACATTTTCCAGAAAGTCCACTTAGAATATGCTCGGCACCAAGGTTTGAGGTCATGATAATGACTGTGTTCCTAAAATCGACAGTTCTTCCTTGTCCATCGGTTAATCTCCCATCGTCCAAGACTTGAAGTAGAGTGTTGAATACAGATGTATGCGCTTTCTCCACTTCATCGAAAAGTATCACACTGTAAGGCCTTCTCCTTACAGCTTCGGTTAATTGTCCTCCTTCATCATGTCCAACATACCTGAAAATTCAATTCACAATAACTTAGACGCGCATATTTACTATAAACAAATGGAGCTGCTAATACAGTATCTTACCCTGGTGGTGCACCAATCAGTCGCGATACCGAGTGTCGTTCCATGTATTCCGACATGTCAATTCTCACCAACAGATTTTCATCATCAAAGAGTTGTTCAGCAAGAGCCTTGGCAAGTTCTGTTTTACCGACACCAGTTGGACCAAGGAATAGGAAGGAACCAGTTGGTTGTTGAGGTCTTCCTAAACCAGCTCTAGATCTCAATACAGCGTCGGCAACAGCCTTAACTGCTTGGTCTTGTCCCACAACTCTATTGTGCAATCTGTCACCAAGTCCATCCAACCTTTTTTTCTCATTTTGGCCTAGCCGAGTCACCGGTATACCAGTCCATCGGCTAACAACCTCAGCTATTTGGTCGGGTCCAACAGTTTCTGTCAACATCAAGCTATCATCTTTGTTCCCGTCAGTGCTACCTTCGAGCTTTGTTATTGCATTTTCCACATCATCAATTTCAACATATCGTAGGTCTGCAGCTCTTGCTAGATCATACCGCCTCTCGGCCTCCTGTAAAGCAACGAGAAGCTCTTCACGTTTCTTCTTCAGCTTTCAAATCTCATCAATCCTATCTTTCTCTTTTCTATACTTCATCTTCAAAGGTTGAAGCTTGTCTCTTAAGTCATCAAGCTCTTTCCGCACCTACAAATCATATAAAAAAAATTATAACCATCCAAGTAACTCAAATACGCAAAATAAAATAAAACGAATCTACACTATAATTTAAAACCATAGTCTCACAATTGCATAAACACAACAATAAGATACTATAAACTTATCATCCATTCTTACATCGACAAGATGAGCTTTGCTTGCTTTGTCCTCTTCTTTCTCCAAAGCATGAAGTTCCACTTCGAGTTGCATTCTCTTTCGTTCAAGGTTGTCGATTTCCTCTGGCTGACTATCAAGTTGAACTCTAACATTTGCACAAGCTTCATCAACTAAATCAATCGCCTTATCAGGAAGACGGCGCCCTTAACAACCAAAAAACACAAACATATAACATATTTGAAAAACCAGAACCAAAATCATCCACATTCGATACATAAATAATTAGCATCAAGAGAACATAAAGAGCAAACATTACCAGTTATGTACCGACTAGACAATTGCGCCGCAACAACAATGGCACGATCTTGAATTCTAACACCATGATGACCTTCGTATTTCTCTTTAAGTCCACGAAGAATACTAATGGCATCGGGCACACTAGGTTCAGAAACATAAACCTGTTGAAACCTTCTTTCAAATGCTGCATCCTTTTCAACATATTTTCTATATTCATCAAGTGTCGTTGCACCGATGCATCTAAGTTGTCCACGAGCAAGCATAGGTTTGAAAAGATTAGCAGCATCCATTGACCCTGAACATCGACCAGCACCGAGAACAAGATGAATTTCATCAATGAAAATAATAACCTTCCCATCAGCATTTTCGACTTCTTTCAAAACCGCTTTCAACCTTTCTTCGAATTCTCCCCTATACTTAGTACCAGCAACTAATGCTCCCATATCTAAAGCAATTAAACTAACATCAGCAAGATTGCTAGGAACATCACCTCTAACAATTCTCTGAGCCAACCCTTCAACAATAGCCGTTTTACCAACACCCGGCTCACCTATAACAACAGGATTATTCTTAGTCCTTCTCGATAAAATCCTCACAACCCTTCTTATCTCTTCATCGCGTCCAATTACAGGATCAAGTTTCCCTGCTTGTTCAACTAAGTCTCTACCATAAGTTATCAATGCTTTAAAATTTCTGTCATCAAAACTAAAACCAAACTTCTTCCCATCTTTACCACGAAGCTTTTCGACCTCTAACTTAACCATAGAAGCAGCCACACCAGATTCTGTCAACAAGTCAGAAATTTGAGAATCATCAAGAATTCCCAATATCAATTGATCAAGAGCTAAACGAGTGTCACCGCGCGACTTCTGTGCTTCCTGTGCACTTAAAACGATTTTGACAAGGGAAGAGCTTGGTGGCACATGTACATCATTTGAGGGAGGAAATTGAGTAGGCAATTTCTTCAATGCTTGTTTTAAAACTCTTTCTACAGAATGTGAAGATTCTTTACCACCAACATTGGAAATTGCTTGGAAAAATATACCATTAGGATCAGAAATTAGAGTTGCGGCAATGTGTGAGGTTGTTAGCTGAGCATGTCCTGAACTTGTTGCTAGCTTACGTGCAGCAACAAATGTTTCATTTGTTTTGAAAGTAAAATTTTCTGGATTCATTTACCTACATTATAAAAAATAATACATAAAAATACCAACTTGACTAGAGAATCATATATTTGTGAACAAAAAATATAAAAACATAAGGTAGATTTTATTTTAATGGGCAATGTTAGTATGATGTTAATTTGTTAGTATTGGCTAAATTTGGAAAATCAAACTCGATAGACCGCACAAACATAAACACAGACACCTTTGACACAACAGATATTGATATGTTGACAGCAATGATAATTTGAGAAAATAACATAATTGAATGTAATCATATTTTCAGTGTATTGCCGGAAGCGTGTCCAACACTATGACACGCCTAACCCAAAGAGTTTCAGTGTTTCATAGACTCTTATTTCTTTCGCATCACCTACCAAGTCAACCTTATATCCCTACGACCTAGACTAGTTAAATCATTAATCCGGCGAAAACCCTAATAGCCATTGTACCTCTTTACAAAATGAAGAAAAAAACTAGTAGCCATTGTGTTAATAATCTGTTTTGCTTCATGGGCACAACTCACAAGTCAATAAAATTTCAACACAAACAAAAACAATGCATGCATAATAGTACAACTAAAAGTGTGACATTGCTAGGTAATCTATGGCTAAAAATAGTTTATAAACAATACACACTGTTCAATCTAACGAAGAATCTTTTAACAAAAGATGAAACCGTGTGGACTTGAATTGAACATACATAAAATGGACAATATTTAAAAAAAGAAAAAGAGTAACATAACAAGAGTTTTACGTACCTTTGATTGCAAAAGACAAGTTTGTTTTGTTTTTCTTTCTTTGTGAAGAAAAGTAAATATTGGTTCTTTGTAACTGAGGAGGATTTATTGAAAAGAGGCAGAATATATAAATACGAATTAGGATTCCGTTTCTGAGTCTCTTCTGTTCCTGTCTTTTCATATCCTAATATAAGTTACCGAATTTTTCCCTTTTTCTTTGTTTTTTTACCCAAAAGACAGGGTTTATTTGTTGTTTCCTTTTAGTTTTTGAAAACAATTTTTTTATTTATTTTTACTAAGAACATTATCCGATCCATTGGATTGTCTGATTTGGTTTGGGGTCGGTTGATGCAAATTACTACTTTTTTTCGTCTTTTATATATATAAGTAAATATTCACTTTTTATTTTTAGGAGTATATTATAAATTTATAATTAGATACTTCCTCCGGTCTCAAACATAAGCAACAAAACAAAAAAATTCAAAGTCTCAAATATAGGTAAAAATTACTACATTTATTATAAATCTATAATGATTACACTATTTTATGCGGTTTCCAACATAACTTTATTCCATCCCACCAACATAAATTCTAGCTCAATCGACAAAGATACCAAAATTGCTAATATTGGATACTATAACTGGAGTTCGAACTCTGGTCTCTTCACTTTAGGTGTGTTTGTTTGATAACACATAAGCTAGCTTATAGCTTATTATATTAGCTAATAAGCTTGTTTCAAAAAATTGGAGGTGTTTGGTATCTTTGTCGATTGAGCTAGAATTTACTCTGGTCTCTTCACTTTCTGTTACTAGTTTATAGTTTTTTTCCAGATGTCATTTCAAGTAGTGTTTTACCTTTTATTCCAATTTTACCCTTATTTTTTTATTTATTTTTTATATAAAAACTACCTACTCATATAATACTTTTATGTCATTTTATAATTACAACAACTAAATTTATCAAACACTTTAATTTCATTTTACTAGCTTTTCAGCAACAGCTAAAAGCTAGCTTATCAACTATAAGCTAGTTTTTCAGCTATCAACTAGTTTATAACTTAATTTTACCAAACAGAGCCGTTGTATATGTGAGTTTTCAATGACTTATCATATCATTTTGTCTATATACTAAGAAAAATATTTAGATTACAAAAACAGAGAACTTTAAAAAAAATATTGTTTTTTCTTACGATAAAATGGAGTAGTATGGTTAATAATGCTAGTCTGCTCGCAAATGAGACAATATTGTGGGGATCTCCCTCGCATAGAAAACATAATTTTTTTCAAACTTCAAAAAATTGAGTCAATCAAACAAAGTAATTAGGTTCAAAATGATTAATTTGATGTCTAGTGGAAACAAATTTAACAAATTTAATAAGATTTTATTTATCTTGTGATCCTTCAAAATTATCAAAAGTTAATATTAAAATCATGTCAATGATTTTTAAAAGGTTGTGAATAAGTACTACCAGAGAGTCATGTTCCAAAAATCATATCCAAAATATTTGTAAAAAAAAAATAAAAAATCATATTTGAACGATCCAATTCGAAGACCGGGTTAAGAAAAATAAAATATCCACTATCTTTGTCCATAAAGTTTAGCTCAACTGATAATCATATTTGTCATTTAGTTTAGTTTTAATTTTTCTTTATGAGATTTTCCATTTTAAAAGGGAGTGTTAATATATCATTAGATTGAACATTTTCATCCAAGTTCGAATTTAAAACCACACATAATTGTTGTATCTTCTTTTCTTTTTTTTTAAGCAAACAGAAGCAACGATAAATCATCTGCAACATCTTAGATATATTAAAAGAAAAAAGACACAAAAAACTAACAAAACTTGATCTAATGAAACCAAAAAGACATTATAGATCGACCCAAAATGGTAAATAGAAAGATAAAGAGCCAACAAGCAAACTAACACATACCACAAGCACAATCCATCGAACCGACGCAAATGCACGAAACTAAATTGCAAAAAATATGGTGTGCAAACGATCACAACCAGCAAACCAAAAAGTTAATGAAGAACACAAACTAAACATAAGTAACTCTATCCATATAAAGAAAAATAATTACAACTAATTAAATTTACTCTTCCATTTCATCTTCCTTACCACTTGAGCACTGATCAGTTTTTGGTCCATTTGGTATCTGAATTAAAATATCAGACTTCATCCCAGTTTCACCATTAACAATCCCTCCATTCTTTTCCAGTGTATGCCAAATCACTCAACTTAGGATCAGCATCAATGTAAACTGTTGTATTCTCATCAATTTCTTCCCATATAAACATCCTAGACAGTTCTGTCACCACATTCTTCTCTAGCCACCTTCTAATTGGTCTAGCACCATACACCTTACACATCAACAATAAAAGCTAGTCAGTAACATTTTATCGGTTTAAATATGATTTTAATAATCTCTATAATTATAGCGTGTTTTGGTTTTAGCCCCTATAATTTTTTTTATTTGGGTTCAGTCTACAAATTTAAAAATTGTTGTTTTCAGTCCATAATGTCAGCTTATTGGGCCATGTGGCACTATATATGATGTCAGAGACCGAAGACAACAAATTTTTAATTCATAGGATTAGGGGCAAAAACTGTAAAAAGCTATAATTGCAGGGACAAAGATCAAATTTAATTTTTTATTTATTTAAATATGCTTTTATTTCCTACAAATATGACATTTTGGTTTTGATTCTTGATTTTTTTGTTTTAGTAGTGAAAAATATGTTCATTTTAGAAGTGGTCTTTGTAATATGTAAAATATTTAATTTTAGTCCCTTCAAATATTATAGGGACCAATTTCAAAATATACAAATTTTGCAAAGACTAAAATAAAACAACAAGGACCAAAAACAAAATATGATATATTTGCAATGACTAAAAATAAAAATAAAAAACAATTATGAGGACAAAAAGTAAAAAATGGTGTATCTGTGAGGACTTTAAGCATGTTTAAACCAACATTTTTTTCTATAATGAAAATGATTAAGACTATGATTATATAATAACACTTACAGGATCATAGCTTTGAGCAAGTATATAATCTAATGCTGCATCTTTAACTGCTAATGCAATTCCTTTCTCAGCAAGACGACTAGCTACATCCTTCATTTGCAACCTTGCAACCTTCCTCAATTGTTCGCGAGAAAGAGGATCAAATACAACAATTTCGTCAAGCCGATTCAACAACTCTGGCTTGAAATGCATTCTTACTTCTTGCATTACTCGATCATGAGAAACTTGCATGGTACATTTTCCTGAAAGTCCACTTAGGAGATGCTCGGCACCAAGGTTTGACGTCATGATAATGACTGTGTTCCGGAAATCTACAGTTCTGCAATGTGCATCCGTTAATCTCCCATCGTCCAAGACTTGAAGCAGTGTGTTGAATACCGATGTATGCGCTTTCTCCACTTCATCGAAAAGTATCACACTGTAAGGTCTTCTCCTTACAGCTTCGGTTAATTGTCCACCTTCATCATGTCCAGTATACCTGAAAATTCAATTCACAATAACCTAGACGCGCATATTTACTATAATCAAATGGAGCTGCTAAAACAATATCTTACCCTGGTGGTGCACCAATCAGTCGTGATACCGAGTGTCGTTCCATGTATTCCGACATGTCAATTCTCACCAACAGATTTTCATCATCAAAGAGTTGTTCAGCAAGAGCCTTGGCAAGTTCTGTTTTACCGACACCAGTTGGACCAAGGAATAGGAAGGAACCAGCCGGTTGTTGAGGTCTTCCTAAACCAGCTCTTGATCTCAATACAGCATCAGCAACAGCCTTAACTGCTTGGTCTTGTCCCACAACTCTATTGTGCAATCTATCACCAAGTCCAACAAACCTTTTTTTCTCATTTTGGCCTAGCCGAGTCACTGGTATACCAGTCCATCGGCTAACAACCTCAGCTATTTGGTCGGGTCCAACAGTTTCTGTCAACATCAAGTTCTTGTCTTTGTTCCCATCAGTGCTACCTTCAAGCTCTATTATTGCATTTTCCACTTCATCGATTGCACCATATCGTAGGTCTGCAGCTCTTGCTAGATCATACCGCCTCTCAGCCTCCTGTAAAGCAAAGAGAAGCTCTTCGCGTTTCTTCTTCAGCTTTCGAATCTCATCAATCCTATATTTCTCTTTTCTATACTTCATTTTCAAAGGTTGAAGCTTGTCTCTTAAGTCATCAATCTCTTTCCGCACCTACAAATCATATAAAAAATTAGAACCATCCAAGTAACTCAAATACGCAAAATAAAATTAAAACCAATATACACTATAAGATATTATAAAACCATTCTTACATCGACAAGATGGGCTTTGCTCGCTTTGTCCTCTTCTTTCTCCAAAGCATGAAGTTCCACTTCGAGTTGCATGCTCTTTCGTTCAAGGTTGTCGATTTCCTCTGGCTGACTATCAAGTTGAACTCTAACATTTGCACAAGCTTCGTCAATTAAATCAATCGCCTTGTCAGGAAGACGACGCCCTTAACAACCAAAAAACACAAACGTAACATGGTTGTAAAACCACAAGCAAAACCATCCACATTAGATACATAAATAATTAACATCAAGAGAACATAAAGAGCAAACATTACCTGTTATGTACCGACTAGACAACTGAGCTGCAACAACAATTGCACGGTCTTGAATTCTAACACCATGATGACCCTCGTATTTCTCTTTTAGTCCACGAAAAATACTAATGGTATCGGGCACACTAGGTTCAGAAATATAAACCTGTTGAAACCTTCTTTCAAATGCTGCATCTTTTTCAACATATTTCCTATATTCATCAAGTGTCGTTGCACCGATGCATCTAAGTTGTCCACGAGCAAGCATAGGTTTGAAAAGATTAGCAGCATCCATTGATCCTGAACATCGACCAGCACCAAGAACAAGATGAATTTCATCAATGAAAAGAATAACCTTTCCATCAGCATCTTCGACTTCTTTCAAAACCTCTTTCAACCTTTTTTCGAATTGTCCCCTAAGCGTAGTACCAGCAACTAATGCTCCCATATCTAAAGCAATTAATCTAACATCAGCAAGATTGCTAGGAACATCTCCTCTAACTATTCTCTGAGCCAGCCCTTCAACAATAGCCGTTTTACCAACACCCGGCTCACCAATAACAACAGGATTATTCTTAGTCCTTCTCGACAAAATCCTCACGACCCTTCTTATCTCTTCATCGCGTCCAATAACAGGGTCAAGTTTCCCTGCTTGTTTAACCAAGTCTCTACCATAAGTTATCAATGCTTTAAAATTTCTGTCATCTAAACCACAACCAAATTTCTTCCCATCTTTAGCACGAAGCTTTTCGACCTCTAATTTAACCATAGAAGCAGCCACACCACATTCTTTCAACAAGTCCGAAATTTGTGAATCATCAAGAATTCTCAATATCAATTGATCAAGAGCTAAACGATTGTCACCGCCCAACTTCTGTGCTTCATTTACACTTAAAATGATTTTGAAAAGCAAAGAGTTTAATGGCACAAATCGATCATTTGAGGGAGGAAATTGAGTAGGCATTTTCATCAATGCTTGTTTTAAAACTCTTTCCACAGAATGTGAAGATTCTTCACCACCAACATTGGAAATTGCTTGGAAAAATATACCATTAGGATCAAAAATTAGAGTTGATGCAATGTGAAGGGGTGTCAACAGAGCATGTCCTGAACTTATTGCTAGCTTACGTGCAGTAACAAATGTTTCATTTGTTTTTAGAGTAAGATTTTCTGGATTCATTTACCTACATTACAAAAAATAAGAGTACATAAAAATACCAACTTAACTAGAGAATCATAATATATTTTTGGACAATGTTATAATGATGTTACTATATTAGTATTTGCTAAATTTGTAAAATCAAACTCGATAGGCTGATACCACTTTTATCACATTCTTTATTTTGAAACACAAACATAAACACGGACACCACCAACACAACAGACACTAACATGGTTACACCGATGATAATTTTAGAGAATGATATAATTCAATTTAATCATATGTCCAGTGTAATGTCGGAACCAATAGTTGTCTGTGTTTCATAGACTCCTTAATTCTTTCACATCTACTACCAAGTCAACCTTATATCCCTACAACCTAGATTAGGTAAACCATTTATTGTACGAAAACCCTACTTAAGTAATAGCCAATATTTTAACGGGCAATGTTAATATTAGTATGATGTTACTTGGTTAGTATAATGACATAATTTATTGTAATCATATGTATAGTGTATTGTCAGAAACATGTCCATCACCGTGACACGCTTAATACAAAGAGTGTCGGTGTTTCATAAACTCCTTAATTCTTTGACGTCAACTACCAAGTCAACCTTATTATATCTCTACGACCTGAATTAGGTAAATCATTAATCTGGCAAAAACCCTATTTAAGTAATAGCCATTGTGTCAATAATCTGTTTTGCTTCATGGGCACAAGTAAATAAAATTTCAACACAAACAAAAACATTGCATGCATAATAGTACAAACAATACACACTGTTCAATTTAACGAAGAATCTTTCGACAAAAGACAAAACCGTGTGGACTCGCACAACACACAAAGCAGACAATATCTCAGAAAAAATATGTAACATATAACAGAGTTTTACGTACCTTTGATTGCAAAAGACAAGTTTGATAAATAGTACTATAGAAGAGAATTAGGATTTCCGTTCATGAGTCTCTTCTTTTCCCGTCTTTTCATATGCTAATATATTAGTAGTACTAGTTACCGAATTTTACCCTTTTTCTTTCTTTTTTTTACCAAAAGACAGGGTTTATTTGTTGTTTCCTTTTTAATTTCTGAAAACAATTTTATAATTAGTTTTAACTTTTAAGAATAAAATTTACAATCTTATATATATATGAAAAAAAAAAGAACAAATCTTTGGAATTGATGCGATTAATTATACTTTCTTTTTTTTGATAAGATAAATTTAGGGTGAGGGGATGGTGCCCCAGTTCAAGGCAGGGAAGACTAGCGTTATTACTAACATATAAGTTCCGTAAGAAAAAAGTCACTAATATATAGGTAAATATTCACTTTTTAAATTTATCAAATAATTAATCTATTTGATTTATTTATACTAATAAGTATATCAATTATTGAATAGGATCCCGTTTAGATTAGCTTATTTTTGAGCTTATGCAAACAGCTTATGCAATATAAATTAAGTTTTATGCTATTTTATAAGTTCAAACTAGTGAAAACTATATTTTTATAAGCTATTTTGTCATAAACTACCTTGACATACTTATAATAATACATAAAAATTGCATAAGCTCAAAAATAAGCTAATCCAAACGGGGCCTAGATCTATAAGTAAAATTTTGCTTTCTTTAAAAAAATAAAAATCTACTTCTATAATATATATATATATATATATATATATATATATATATAATAAAGTTGATTACTACAAAATTTACTAATTTATCCTTATCACTTTTAATAATATTCCAAGTTCTATATCCTTAATTGTAATAATATAATAAAGTTGATTACTACAAAATTTACTAATTTATCCTTATCACTTTTAATAATATTCCAAGTTCTATATCCTTAATTGTAATTTCACTAAAAATACTATAGAAACAAAATTTACTAATTTATCCTTATCAGTTTTTATTATATTCCAAACTTTATACCATTCATTGTAATTTTACTCAATCAATAATATATGCATATAAATAGGAACAAAATAAAAATATGAATCTATGCGTAAAATAGAAACAAAACAGAAAAAGAAAATTATAGAAAGTTTAGGACCTATTTGGATTAATTTATTTTTGAGCTTATGCAAAACAATTTATGCAAATAAATAAGATTTTATATTAATTTATAAATGAGGATTTTTTGACAATAAAATGGAGTAATATGGTTAATAATGCTAGGATGCTTATTTTTATTCCGCATACATTAATTATAGACAAATACAGAGTATTGTTTATAGTTGATTTTTGTGGGGGTCTCGAGTCGCATAGAAACAGGGATGATAAAATGGTCCGACCTGCCGTACCCTGTCCCGTCCCATTACTAACCCGCGTAAGAAGGAGGGAGCGGGGCGTTAACTAGTGGTGGTAGCTTGAAAATCTCACTCTGCTCTTTTTCATGGGCGGGAGTGCCCCGCCAATAAATTTTTTTATAAAAAAATCAATAAATTCGCAATAATATCATACAAATTTGTAAGAAAAAAAAATGATTCAAGAACATCAAAATATAAACCAACAAAGTGGCCAAAAAATAAAGTTATCATTGAAAACTTCAAACATTCATGATTAATAAAATCAAAGAAAATATTCAGTTTATATCCAAAAATAATGCTTATTCTAGCGAAGACTTCCATCACTAATAATGTTGCAAATAATGTGTACTACTTTATTTCCATATATTTTCATTATTTTAATTAAACCCTAGACTGTGGATTAGGTTAATTGAGTATTATTTCCCAATATGTGGCAAAAATAGTAGATTCATGTATAGACCCGACGGGCCAACCTGCCCCACCCCATCGCCGCTCTTTTTTTTGCGGGTTAGGCGGGGCAGGACCCACTACTTTTACGGATTGAAAATGTCAATCCACCCCACAAAAAATGATGGATTAAACCGACTGTCCCAACGGAATTGACCTGTTTTGCCAAATATCCCTACATAATACTTTTTAATTAAGCTTCTAAAAATTGAGTCAATCAAACAAAGTAATTAGGTTCAAATAATTAATTTGATGTCTAGTAAAAACAAATTTAATAAGAATTTATTTATCTCGCAATCACTCAAAATTATCAAAGTCATACCAATCGTTAGTTGGTTCAGTGGTGATTTGCGCTGAACTTGGTAGGGAGGACCACGGTTCGATCCCGCGCAACTGCGATCGGGAGGGGGCTGGAACCACTTGATGCCAGACCTGACCCCGAACCAGATTCAACTGGTGGTGAAAACCAAAAAAAAAAATTAATTATCAAAGTCATTTTCTTATAAACCAGAAAGTTAATATTAACAACAGAGTCAATGATTTTCAAAAGGTTGTGAATAAGTATTACGAGAGAGTCATGTTCCTCCATCTAGAATATTTGAAGAAAAAAAATCATATTTCAACGATCTAATTCAAAGACTGGATTAAGAAGAATAAATATCCACTATCTTTGCCCATAAAGTCCAATTCAATGCATAATACTGATATAATTAGATATTGAACATCTTTATCCAAGTTTGAATTTAAAACCCCACAAAGTTGTTATAGGTAAAATTTTATTAGGGATTCAAAATCAGTTGGATTTTTTTTTGGTAAACAAGAGAGTCTAAAAGACCCTAAGGAAAAAAAAATTACAAAGTAATTAAGCGAGAAGTAGCAACTCCCATAATATCAGCAGCAAAAAGTAAACTAAGAGAAGTCGGACAAGACTCATAATAAATCAAAGGACCTCCTGAGTCACACCCTATATTAGGTAACAAATCAGCACATTTATTAGCCTCACAGTAGGAATGTTGAATCTTAATATCCCAATCACGTTCCAAAAATTGTCGAATTCGACGCACCAAGCTCCAACAAGACGAACTAGTTGTACCATCTTCTTGAATTATTTTCACCACCACCTGAGAATCAATATGTAATTCCACCGATCTAAATCCCAAATTCCTAGCATATTTTAATCCTTCCAAAACACCCCAGAGTTCCGCGACACAAGCACTACAACTCCCTACAAACTTAGAAAAACCACCTAACCATTCACCGTCACTACCACGAATAAGACCACCACACCCAGCAGCTGTCATATTATTTTTACTCGAGCCATCAGTATTCAATTTTACCCAATTTATTGGAGGAGGATGCCAACTGATAAAAGCCTCGGTCCTTGTAGTAACAGTAGCAATATCCCCCACTAGCCTTGCTTCTTTATAATTATTCACTAGTTTATACACTAGCAGCCAATGTTGTTGAGGACGGGACCACTCTTCCTTATGGATAGCCTTATTCCTCCAACCCCATAAAGCATGACATGATGTTGCCCAATACGCTGCCCAGCTAACAGAACCTGAGTCATCACATGCCTCATGCATATTAAAATTAATCCAGCTTGCTAGCTCCATTGAGAAAAAAATTTCTCTTATGTTAGGTAGGACTCACCGTGTTCATCCAAAGGGCCATCGCATATGGACAGTCCCGAAGATCATGAAGTGTTGTTTCGACCGTATCATTGCACCACCAACATGCTGCACTACCTAATCCCATCTTGTTTTTTCGCGCGTTCGTCATTAAGCGATTATGCTTTAGTATCCAAACAAAAGCACGCACACGCTCTGCTGCGTCAATATGCCACAACCTGAGGAATATCATTTAACATACAGTACGCCGAAGTGATAGAAAATTCACCGTGCTTTCCCCCCGGCCAGGCACGAAAATCAGCATCCTCGTCGTTCAAAGAAACCGCAACAGCAAGTAGTCAGTTGGATTTTGAAATGTATATAGCTCAATAACACGATTTGGAAATACATTGATGAGGATTCGAAAGACAAAGGACAAGCGTGCCAAATAAGGAGTTTTCCCACCAAAAATTAGAATTCAAACAACAAGTGAAGATTGGAGCGAACGGTTTTCGATAGTGTTCAAAAGACAAATTGTCCTACACATGCCTACATGCAAAGATCAAAGATTGTTACTCGAGTTTTGATATTTTCTTATAAATAGAAGAATCCTATGCTGTTTTAGGAAGTTCATTTTCAAGAGAGAAAACATACTCCCTAAAGCAGAAACACATCTGCATATTAACACACAAAATGCACAAGGATATCTTCTTATATAGATGTAAATTTTGATTGATGTGTGAAACTCAATTGCAATATACCCTTTAAATTCATAGCACCTTAGATTAATTTGATCCAAAAAGATACTGAACATTCAACAAATTGGAACTAATCTTAAACTTATTAACTCAACAACCCATGAATTATCTAATCTAAGTACTAGATTGACCGTTGAATTTATTATATTGGAGTGGAAGCATATCACTGCCTAGTGATAATAAACCATAATCAACAACAGTTAAGTTTGTTGGTTTCGGTGACTTTCCACTTTGTCTAAGATTTAAAAAAAAAAACTCAACTATCTTCACTGCCAAAAATTGATGCAATAGTTGTCTTCATGTTCATAAACTCCTGGAAGCTGAAAATAGCAAAAATAGAGCTGCAGCTATGAGAGGAGGAGCTCAATCATTTGCAACCTTCATCCTTCCTCAATTGTTCGCGAGAAAGAGGATCGAATACAACAATTTCGTCAAGCCGATTCAACAACTCTGGCCTGAAATGCATTCTTACTTCTTGCATTACTCGATCATGAGAAACTTGCATGGTACATTTTCCTGAAAGTCCACTTAGGAGATGCTCAGCACCAAGGTTTGACGTCATGATAATGACTGTGTTCTGAAAATCAACAGTTCTGCAATGTGCATCCGTTAATCTCCCATCGTCCAAGACTTGAAGTAGAGCGTTGAATACAGATGTATGCGCTTTCTCCACTTCATCGAAAAGTATCACACTATAAGATCTTCTCCTTACAGCTTCGGTTAATTGTCCACCTTCATCATGTCCAATACACCTGAAAATTCAATTCACAATAACTTAGACGCGCATATTTACTATAAACAAATAGAGCTGCTAATACAATATCTTACCCTGGTGGTGCACCAATCAGTCGTGATACCGAGTGTCGTTCCATGTATTCCGACATGTCAATTCTCACAAACAGATTTTCATCACCAAAGAGTTGTTCAGCAAGAGCCTTGGCAAGTTCTGTTTTACCGACACCAGTTGGACCGAGGAATAGGAAAGAACCAGTTGGTTGTTGAGGTCTTCCTAAACCAGCTCTCGATCTCAATACAGCATCGGCAACAGCCATAACTGCTTGGTCTTGTCCCACAACTCTATTGCGCAATCTATCACCAAGTCCAACCAACCTTTCTTTCTCATTTTGGCCTAGTCGAGTCACCGGTATACCTATCCATCGGTTAACAACCTCAGCTATTTGGTCGGGTCCAATAGTTTCGGTCAACATCAAGTTCTCGTCTTTGTTCCCTTCAAGCTCTATTATTGCATTTTCCACTTCATCGATTGCACCATATCGTAGGTCTGCAGCTCTTGCTAGATCATACCGCCTCTCAGCCTCCTGTAAAGCAAAAAGAATCTCATCACGTTTCTTCTTCAGCTTTCGAATCTCATCAATTCTATCTTTCTCTTTTCTATACTTCATTTTCAAAGGTTGAAGCTTGTCTCTTAAGTCATCAAGCTCTTTCCGCACCTACAAATCATATAAAAAATTAGAACAATCCAAGTAACTCAAATACGCAAAATAAAATTAAAACCAATATACACTATAATAAGATATTATAAAACCATTCTTACATCGACAAGATGAGCTTTGCTCGCTTTGTCCTCTTCTTTCTCCAAAGCATGAAGTTCCACTTCGAGTTGCATGCTCTTTCGTTCAAGGTTGTCGATTTCCTCTGGCTGACTATCAAGTTGAACTCTAACATTTGCACAAGCTTCGTCAATTAAATCAATCGCCTTGTCAGGAAGACGACGCCCTTAACAACCAAAAAACACAAACGTAACATGTTTGTAAAACCACAATCAAAACCATCCACATTAGATAAATAAATAATTAACATCAAGAGAACATAAAGAGCAAACATTACCTGTTATGTACCGACTAGACAACTGAGCTGCAACAACAATTGCACGGTCTTGAATTCTAACACCATGATGACCCTCGTATTTCTCTTTTAGTCCACGAAGAATACTAATGGTATCGGGCACACTAGGTTCAGAAACATAAACCTGTTGAAACCTTCTTTCAAATGCAGCATCTTTTTCAACATATTTCCTATATTCATCAAGTGTCGTTGCACCGATGCATCTAAGTTGTCCACAAGCAAGCATAGATTTGAAAAGATTAGCAGCATCCATTGATCCTGAACATCGATGAATTTCATCAATGAAAACAATAACCTTCCCATCAGCATCTTCAACTTCTTCCAAAACCGCTTTCAACCATTCTTCGAATTGTCCCCTCAGCCTAGTACCAGCAACTAATGCTCCCATATCTAAAGCAATTAATCTAACATCAGCAAGATTGCTAGGAACATCTCCTCTAACTATTTTCTGAGCCAACCCTTCAACAATTGCCGTTTTACCAACACCTGGCTCTCCTATAACAACAAGATTATTCTTAGTCCTTTTCGACAAAATCCACACAACCCTTCTTATCTCTTCATCGCGTCCAATAACAGGATCAAGTTTCCCTGCTTGTTCAACCAAGTCTCTACCATAAGTTAATAATGCTTTAAAATTTCTGTCATCAAAACCACAACGAAATTTCTTCCCATCTTTAGCACGAAGCTTTTTGACCTCTAATTTAACCATAGAAGCAGCCACACCAGATTCTTTCAACAAGTCCGAAATTTGTGAATCATCAAGAATTCCCAATATCAATTGATGAAGAGCTAAACGAGTGTCACCGCGCAACTTTTGTGCTTTATTTGCACTTAAAATGATTTTGATTAGGGAAAAGTTTAATGGCACAAATCGATCATTTGAGGGAGGAAATTGAGTAGGCAATTTCATCAATGCTTTTTTTAAAACTCTTGAAATGATTTTGAGAAGGGAAAAGTTTAATGGCACAAATACATCATTTGAGGGAGGAAATTGAGTAGGCAATTTCATCAATGCTTGTTTTAAAACTCTTTCCAGAGAATGTGAAGATTCTTCACCACCAACATTGGAAATTGCTTGAATAAATATACCATTAGGATCGGAAATTAGAGTTGCTGCAATGTGTAGGGGTGTCAACTGAGCATGTCCTGAACTTATTGCTAGCTTACGTGCAGCAACAAATGTTTCATTTGTTTTCTGAGTAAAATTTTCTGGATTCATTTACCTACATTACAAAAAATAATACATAAACATACCTAAGTATTAATGGACAATAAGCTAGATTTCATAATATATTTGAGAACAAAAAGTATAAAAACATAAGCTAGATTTCATTTTAATGGACAATGTTAGTATGATGTTACTTTATTAGTATTTGCTAAATTTGGAAAATCAAACTCGATAGGCCTATACCACTTTTAGAGAAATTCTTAGGTGAGTCCACACCTAAGTATTAATGGTTAGTTTGAAACACAAATATAAACACGGATATAAACACGGACACCACCAACACAACTGAAACTAACATGGTTACACCGATGATGATTTTAGCAAATGATATAATTCAATTTAATCATATGTTCGGTGTAATGCCGAAACCAATAGTTGTCTGTGTTTCATAGACTCCTTAATTCTTTCGCATCAACTACCAAGTCAACCTTATATCCCTACAACCTAGATTAGGTAAACCATTAATCATACGAAAACCCTACATAAGCAATAACCATTATTTTAACGGGCAATGTTAATACTAGTATGATTTTACTTTGTTAGTATAAAACCTGAATTAGGTAAATCATTAATCCGACGAAAACCTACTTAAGTAATAGCCATTGTGTCAATAATCTGTTTTGCTTCATGGGCACTAGTCAATAAAATTTCAAGACAAACAAAAACATTGCATGCATAATAGTAACATAACAAGAGTTTTACGTACCTTTGATTGCAAAAGACAAGTTTGTTTTGTTTTTCTTTCTTTATGAAGAAAAGTAAATATGGTTCTTTGTGAATGAGGATTTAGAGCATTTATTGAAAGAAGAATAATATCTATAGAATTAGGATTCTGTTACCGAATTTTCCCTTTATCTTTCTTTTTTACCAAAATACGGATTATTGGTTTTCCTTTTTTTTAAGTTTTTGAAAACAATTTCATAAATTAGTTTTAAGAACAAAATTTACAATCTTAAAAAAAAAATTATAGAATTGATGCGATTAATTATACTTTCTTTGGTCTTATCACTAATATATAAGTTGCGTCAAAAAAAAAATTCACTAATCTACTTCTAATTCTAATATAATAAAATTGATTACTACTGAATTTACTAATTTGTCCAATTAGGTTTAATAATATTCTAAATTTAGGTACTGTTTGACCCAACTCTTTTTAGGTATAAAAATTATTTTAACCGCAAAGCCAAAAGTAAGAGCTTTTAAAACATAAGATAAAGTTGTTTGGTAAATTTATTTTTTTTAGTGTTAAAAGTTGTTTTTTAAAAAAATAAAATTATAATAGGGTTAAAAGATGTTTGATAATACTCCCTCCGTTTCTTTTTAATTGTCTTTTTAGAATGATAATACTCCCTCCGTTTCTTTTTAATTGTCTTTTATTATCCTATTTAGCGTTTCTATTTAATTTTCCTTTTTGTATTTTATGGGTATGATTTGTCAATTATACCATTTGTCAATTGCTCTTATCTTTTTCCATAAAACCAATTAATGCTATATATTTGAAAAACTAAATCTTTTTTTTTAAATTTTTTTGTTGGTACATAGCATATTAAATTTTGTTTTTTTTTGTTATATCTATTACTATTACTATATTATTACTATATATAAAAGAGATACCAATTTTTTGGATGACTTTTTCATTATTCCTATTTTACCCTTAAAAAATAACTTCCACATAAAAATAGATTTTCAGTTTTTTTTAGTAAATAATTTTTTTTCTTCTTAATAATTAAGCACAACTTCTTCCACATAAAAGTAGGTTTTCAGTTTTTTTATAGTAAAAAAAACAACAAAAAAAGGAGATTACATAGTTATCAATTAAATAAGTCCAATAAAAAAGGAGATTAAGTAGTTATTTATATTTGCACATTAGAGAATATCAATCACAAAAAAAAAAAAAAATCAATCACACAAACCGGCACGGAAGAGAGAAAGTGTGGGCAAAAAAAGTGGAATTTATTGGGGGATTAAAACGATGGTATAATAGGAAAATAACGTGCAAAAATACACTTCTTAATTTGGTACTCCCTCCGTTTCTTTTTAATTGTCTTTTTAGAATGATAATACCAAATTAAGAAGTGTATTTTTGCACGTTATTTATGGGGACTTATCTTTTTAATTGTCTTTTTAGAATTGATAAATTCCTCTTTTTAACTATGTAATCTCCTTTTTTATGGGGACTTATCTTCCTAACCCTATTTCTTTCTCTTCTTCCTCTTGCGGCGGCAGAGCTTGCTTTCTTTGTTATTTTTTTGTTTATCAATTAGAGAGGGGTGGTTTAGGATCAATTTTGATCCGGAATCACCCCTCTTGATTGTTTTTTATTTATTCTTATTTAAATAAGTGATATCCACATATTTGTTTGGTTTTATTCGGGTTTTTTCTTTGGTGATTTTTTCATTCGGTATTGTTTTAATCCTGTCTTAGTGCGGAGTTTTTGTTTTGTTTGTCCCGTCTTAGTACGGTGTTTGTCCCGTCTTGGTACGGTGTTGTTTTTGTTCAAATTTGCAGGTTTGTTTCGATCCAAATTCAGCGCAGATTCAATGAAATTAGCATCATCAACGTTGCAGATCCGGATACATGATTATTCCGGACATTTGAAGATTGTAATATCAATTGTAGGCTTTGTCATAGACATTAGGCCGTTTTATGCTATTAACTCGGATGCTGTGAGCCTGTTTGCAGATTCATCCTTATTAGTTTTTAGCGAAATTGAATATGTAATGATTGGATTGATGTATTTTCTATAAATTTGAATGAATATTGTTGTTTGAGTCAAAAAAAAAAATTGGTTTTATGGAAAAAGATAAGAGCAATTGACAAATTGTATAATTGACAAATCATACCCATAAAATACAAAAAGGACAATTAAATAGAAACGCTAAATAGGATAATAAAAGACAATTAAAAAGAAACGGAGGGAGTATAAGATAAAGTTGTTTTTTATATACAATAACTTATTTAAAGATGGAGTCAAACAAAAAAAAAAACTTATTTAAAGATATTAATAAGATAAACAATACTAATAAAGTTGTGGCAAAGTAGTAACTATTATCATTTATTTTGAAAATCTTTTATTAAGTATTTTTCTTTGAAATATAGAAGTTGATTTTTTCTTACTACAACTTTTAAAAATTATTGTTTAGCCTAACTTTTTACTTTTACGAAAAAATAAGAGAAAAAAAGTTAGGTCAAACGGTACCTTACTTTATTAATGATTTATGCATAAAAATAGGAACAAAACAAAAACAACAAAAAGATTATATATAGAAAATAGTAAATAAAAATATGAATCTATGCATAAAAATAGGAACAAAAGAAAAACAATAAAATGATTGTAGAAAATTTAGTTAAACAAAAGTTATAGCAAAAAAACATAAACAATAAAAAGATTATAGAAAGTTTAGTTAATAAAAAATTGATTACTACCAAGTTTACTAATTTGCCCTTATCAATTTTAGTAATATTATAAATTTTGTATCATTCTATATAATTTTACTCTAATAAGAACCAACTATTAATTTATTAGAATACATTAATTATAATTTATTAAAAAATATATACGGGACAATATATATATATTTTTTTTGTTTTTTGATAATCATCGAACAATAGCTTTAATAAAAAAATTATTCATTTAATAAGTCTACGTAATTTACTAATTTTGTCCTTACGAGTTTCAATAATATTACAAATTTTCTACCAATCTATTTAATTTTACTCTAATATACTCTCTCCGTTTCTTTTTAAGTGTCCAAAAACGTCGAATTTAGCGTTTCTATTTAACTGTCCATTTGGTGTTTTAAGGGTACGATTTGTCAATTATACCCTTTATCAATTACGAGTTCAGGTTCCCTCCATTTATTATCTATCCATTTATTCTCCATTTGAAGAGAGATAGACACAAGAAAAAAATAGTGGGGTCCACAAATTAGTGGGACCCACTTTTAATGGGTCCCACTAATTTTTAATGTATCTATCTCTCTCCAAATGGAGAATAAATGGAGGGATAATAAATGGAGGGAACCCAAGCTCATCAATTACTCATATCTTTTTCAATAAAACTAATTAATGCTATATATTTAGAAACTAAATCTTTTTATTTTTTTTGGTACATAACATATTAAATTTTGTTTTTTTTTTTGTGCATAATATATTAAATTTATTGGAAAGAAATAGTGTGTGCAAAAAAATAGGATTTTATTGGTGAATTAATATTAGGGTATAATAGGAAAATAAAGTGCAAAAATAAATTTTTTATAGTTTACTGTTACTATTCAAAACGGACACTTAAAAAGAAACGGAGGGAGTAAGAATCAACTAATAATCTATTATATTAATCATATCTATTATATTAATCATATTAATCACTCCGGTCTTTTTTATAAGGAACACTTTGAAATATAGACTAAGAAAGTGCATTGTAAATATTCCTTTTCATTTAACACTCTTATAAATTTAAATTTATTCCAATATACCCCTATTTAATTACTCTTAATTCAACTAACTTATTATTTTTAATATTTTTTCTCATAATAAATAAGGACATAAATGAAATTAAACATTTAAAACATTTAAAAATTAGTCAAAGTTTCTTATAAAAAAGACAAAAAAAAAATTTCACTTTTGTTTCCTAACTCAATTGACAAAAATGCCGAGATTGTTAGTATCGGACGCTATAACCGGAGTTCGAACTCTGATCTCTCCACTTTGTGTGTGTGAGTTTCTAATAATCTGTCATTTCGTCTATCTACCAACAAAAATATTTACAAAAACAGAAAACTTTAAAAAAAAATATTGTTTTTTCTTACGATAAATAAAATGGAGTAGTATGGTTAATAATGCTACTATGCTTATTTTTATTCCGCATACAGCAAATGAGACAATTTTGTGGGGATCTCTAGTCGCATAGAAAACATATTAATTTTTTTAAGCTTCTAAAAATCGAGTCAATCAAACAAAGTAATTAGATTCAAAATGATTAATTTGATGTCCAGTGAAAACAAATTTAGCAAGATTTTATTTATTTTGCGATCGTTTAAATCAAACGTTAATATCAAAAACAGGTCAATGATTTTTTTGAATAATTACCGCCGGAGATCAATGTTCCAAAAATCATATTCAGAAAATGTGAAAAAAAAAAAATCTAATTTGAAGACTGGATTAAGAAAAATAAAATATCCACTATATTTGTGTATAAAGTTCAGCTCAACCACTACAAAAAAAAAAATTGTAAAGCAGCGACTGTTGGATTGAGTATGCGGTGACGGTTCGCCGCCGCCGCCGCATACTCAATCCAATCGCTGCCGCTTTCCAGTTTTGTTGTAGTGAACTGATAATACTGTATCATTAGATTGAACATATTATCCAAGTTCTAATTTAAAACCAGTTGTTATATGTAAAATTTTACTAGCTATAGGGACTCAAAATCAGCTGGATATTGAAATGTATATAGCTCAATAACACGTTTTTGAAATATATCGATGAGGATTCAAAAGACAAGTGCGCCAAATAAGGAGTTTTCCCACCAAAAATTAAAATTCAAACAACAAGTGAAGATTAATTGGAGCGAACAATTTTTGACGGTGTTCCAAAGACAATTGTCCTACACGTGCGTACATGGAAAGATCAAAGAGGGTCATTGGGTTTTCAGATTTTCATTTAAATAGAGAATTTTAGATTGTTTTAGGAAGTTCATTTCCAAAAGAGAAAACATATCGCTTAAAAGCATAAACACATCTACATGGTAACACACAAAATGTAGAAGTATAACTTCTCATATTGCTGTAAATTTTGATTGATGTGTAAAACTCGATTTATTTTATTGCAATTTACCCTTTAAATTCATAGCATCTTAGATTAATTTTTTCCAAAATGATACTATAAACATTCAACAAATTCGAACTAATCAGATGCTTATTAACTCAATAACCCACAAATTATCTAATCCAAGTTCTAGATTGACTATTGAATTAACTCAATAACCCACAAATTATCTAATCCAAGTTCTAGATTGACTATTGAATTTATTTTGTTGGAGTACGTATGTTAGTTGCAGTGACTTTTCACTTCATCTAAAATTAAAAAATAAATAAATAAAATCTCCACTATATATATATATCTTCATTTGCCAAATAAAATCTCCACTATCTTCATAAATTAATTTTCACATAATCTTGTTGCTTGTAATCTAACATAGAAAATTGTGTATTTTGATGGAAGATCGGCAAGAGGGGGAAGACAAATTATGTGAGTTATTTTCTTTCTGAAATAACATGTAACTTGTAAGTGAATTTTGTAAGACAAAATTATATTACTCATGAAATTAACAACAATCATATTACTCATAAAATTAACTTTAAGAGCTGAGAACAAGAAGACTAATTAAAATTAAGAGAAGAATCAAAAGTAACATAGTATATTATTATCATAATTTGATCTACTTCAAGTGATATAAAGATGGAAATTAAGAACAACAAAGAACAACATTAGAAGCAAACCATAAATAACAGCATGTACAAAAATTGATGCAATAGTTGTCTTCATGTTCATAAACTCCAAGGGTGAATTCTTTCCTGGAAGCTGAAAAATCATTCCTGGTGATAATAGCCAAAATAGAGCTGAAGCTATGAGAGGAGGAGCCCAATCATTCATTGTATTAATCCCAAAGTTTAAATGAAAAAAATAGCAAGTAGAAGAAATTCTAAGAAAACACTATCAAATGTAACCTATATGATATTAAATATTAATGTTGTGTTTCTAGCTAATTCTATCCCTAAAGAAAGGGAATTGGAATCCTATAAAGTTAGCATAAAATTTATCAATAATTCACTTTAACATATGTTCTCCTTTTTATCCGGGGCCTATATGTGGTCTTTTTTGGATTAGAAAAGCATCGTTTTCTTTTTGTATAGTCAATCCATCAAAGAGCTAACTTTTGTGAGTGGTTACAATTAAATATGAACAGCACTTGTATTTATTTGTAAATAAACAAATACCGGAAGATATGGTTTATGATACTTATCATTTTGCTTTTAGTGGCCAATAAAACTCAAATCATTGCCCCCTTTTTTGTTATAATGATCGGACACTTAGGTTGACAACGTGCTATTGTTTCATGCATTATTTGGAGGTTAAATACGTGTTTATTTATGACAAATTTTTAGGGTGAAAGGATGAAGTTTCAAAGTGCTTTGAATTGGATAAAACTAGTTAATTATGATGGTGGGGTTTGAGACTGTTAAGGCGGCTATATATTGATTCTTTGAGTGGTGAGTCACGATAGTGAATGTACTTGTAAAACAGATTTGCATAATGACATTTAAATCAGTATATGATCGATCAAGGTGGATTGAAAGTAAAAAGTAATTGAAATGTACCTTTGGCATGTGAACTACATTCACATTTAAATAGAAGGCGGTCGTAACCGTCTCTCTCATATCAGATAAGGAATGCATGGAGCCGTTAAGATCAATCTAACGGTTATAGAGAGTTGGAGGGACAAATTCACTTTGACAAGAGGACGAAACCTCCAGTGTTTTGCGTGAGTGATTTGGGTTCGTTGACAAAAGTGATATTGTATTGGACAAAATTTGTGATAGTTGGACATTTTGTATTAAACCTTGGTCTAGTCCGAAACTTAATGTCAGGAAGATATTAGGTGTTGATAATTTGTTGATGAGTCCGGGGAAGCTCGAGAGAAACATCGGGTCAAATGCTCCGGGATTACAAGAGAGATGTCACATCTTCACTAAAAACCTTAAGGAATTAGGTTAATAGGTCACATCTCTTATAAATCCAACATTCTTTTCATTCATAATTATGTGGGACTTAACACTCACATTTGAAATCCGACAAAATTTATCAAGTTAGGATACAAGATTTTTTTTTTTTTGGTTTTTGAATTAGTATACGAGTTTAGTTAGTATGTAAGAAATAGGGTTGATTCATTTTTTATCATATTTTTTATTTGTATTATTTTCACTTTCATCAATACAATTTATTCTTAAGTTTTCTCCCTATATTTCTATGAATGTCATGTTTCTTGACATGATATTAGAGGTTGGTTTTCAGACGTGCTATTTCATTGTGAGCACAACATTGATATAATGCTATTTGGTCGTTTTCTAATTAAATTATTACTGGTCCTCTCATGTGCTAAGTCACCTTTTGCAAAACTTGAGTTTTTTTGCTTCATTTTGTAGTCATCGGGACCTTTTGAGATTCAGTTTATGCTTCTGTGTCAAGTGTTTATACTTTTGATTGTTAAGTTTTGTGCCTTTTGTTAGCTTTATTGATATTTGCTTTTGACCTATACGGTGGTTAAGGTTTGTTGCTTCGATTGAGTGATTAAGCCCTGAGTTATGGTTTCTAAGTGCTTAATGATTAAATCTTTTGGAATGTTGTTTCCTTCAAGTTGTTAAATCTTGAATTGTGGTTTTTGTTTGATGGTTAAGCTCTTGTTGCATCCTTTGACATTTGGTTAAGAGTGAAGTTTCTTTTGTTTAATTTGGAATGAATGTTGTGGAGTCCCGGAAAGAAACTTAAAGGGTCTAAAATTGGTCGAAGGTTTCTAAGAGCTATGCACTTCAATTGCTAACAATTTGAGATTGTTTTTTATTTTTAGTTTTTACTTCGATCGTATTACACTACTCATTCCAAACTAAAAATGTTAATACGCATTTCTATCTTGCACGAGGCCGTTGAGAATATAGTTACTAAAATTTACTAATTAGATAATCACAAATTTAAGAGGTGTGTTATTTGAACACCAAAAAAAGTTATTTCGGTCGGACAATTATCTATTTTCTTCCTTACACGCAAATTGAGGTCAGGTTAAAATAATTAAAAACAAAAAGAGACGGCATATTTTACGCTATTGTAGTTATCCGACAACTTTTTAATTGTCCGGATAACATATCTTCAAATTTATTTACTCCCTCCGTCCCATTTTAAATGACACTTTTTTGACTTAGTGTGCTATTCATTTGACTTGATTTGACCTTATTTTTCTACTAATATATACATGCAGATATTAGCATATGAGATGTTGTTTGATTTGTCTCGATGAGTACTTTCAAAATATACCATTTTTATAATTTTTAATAATAGATAATTAGAAATATTAACGATTAAAATTGTGCATTGGCAAATATGTCAGTGGTCAAATATGTCATTTATTTTGAAACAGAGAAAATAGTATTTAAGACATAGGGTTGAGAAAGATTTCATAGCCAAAATTCCAAAATTGAAATATCATCACATTTTCTAGTGGACCCACTAAGAATCATAATCAGTTAATCCTGACGCAAGTAGATAAAGTACTACCAATTCATATCCTAGTATCGCCCACAGAGAACCAAACCCCACACCCTCAACAAAACAAAGCCACGCACCATTTCCTGCAACACTTTTTCTTGTGCTTCCAAATTGTTCCAAATTTCAAAACATCACTTTCCAATAAACACCTCTTTCGGTTCCTTATTTCCACCTTCACTCACTCATTTCCATAAAGCTTCAACCTTTACCGAAAGTCACCATTTTTTTCCATCTGGGTCATAAAAAGATCCACTTTTTTTTTATTAACAAAAAAAAAAAAGAGACAAAAATGACTGATTGGGCACCAGTTGTAATTGGAGTTGTGTTGTTTGTGTTTCTTCAACCAGGGTTGTTGTTTTCTTTTCCAGGAAATGGAAAACAGCTTGAATTTGGTGGTATGAAGACAAATGGAAAAGCTATTTTCATTCATACACTCATTTTCTTTGGTCTCTATGCTGTTATTCTCTTGGCTCTTAAGGTTCATATCTATACCGGTTGATCCGGTTTCTTAGATCTGGTTTCATTTTTTTTTATAGAAGAAACTGCATTATTGTAAGTTATTATTGTTGTTGTTAACTGTTGCCTATGAATCGAATGTATTGAAATAAAGTTTAAGGTTTTATGTTTTGAAGATAGGAAATACATAGATCTGATCTGATATGTTTTGATTTTTTTTTTTATAAATAATTTAAGTTCACTTTGTATTTGAGCTTTTGAGATCAATTTGAAGCTAGCATGAGAAGAAGTAGTTTTTTGTTTTTTCACAAATTGATGGTTTTGGTGAATGTTTAATTTGTAGCTTAGTGTAGTTTGATGGGGCTAGAGAAATGCTAAAGTGCACGACATTATTGTCCTACGAATAGCACGAATGTTTGATTGATTTGGTTATTTAGATTTTCTCTCATAATAGCAATTTGATCTAAAATAACTTAAATCATTTTTTTGCGTCAACAATTAGAAATTCATTCATTCATTCAATTCAACATGTTAGAAAGCCACAGATAAAGTGTAGACAGCTACTCAGTATCGGGGTAAAGTACACGATTAATGCAAATTCAAACATTGCTCTTTACTTTTTAATCTATCGAATCCTAATTATCTATGTTAGCTAAGAATGAAGCACTGCACAACAAGAAGAAGAAAACAAACAGAATACATATTTGTAGCCAAAAAGCAACAAACAAACTAAGACAAATAACTAGAACACTCAAGCTTCAAACTTTCAAGTTCTAAAATAATTTTAACCATGAGTACATTAGCATCATGAAATTAAATCATTCAGTCATAAGTAGTGGCAAGGTCCAATCCACATCCATCTTCATCTCCACCTCCTTTGAAAATCTGCTCTTTAGCCCCCTTAATTGTTCTTAATTGTTCTCAAGCCCCTCAAAGGTTTTTCCCATTTGGAGTATACATTTTAAAATTGGCCTTGATTGGATTCTATCTTTCGAAACGATCCAATATGAAATTCATTTTTCTTTTTAATTTCGGAAGATAAGATCTCATTATCTATTTTGTCAGTTTTAGAAAATACGTTTCGAAATGTCTTGGAATTTTGAAACGTAAAATCTAAAATCCTAGTGTCCAAATGTAAATTTTAAAAAATCAACTATAGATTTGTCCATATCCTATATTATTCAACTTAAATGCAATCAACCATGGATTGTCCATGTCCTGTATTAAGACTTTAATATCTCTTTGGTCTTTTAACTTGTTTTAAAAATTTGGTTCCATAATTTTTAAATGGCTTAATTCAACATTTGGTCCTTATATTTATTTTAAGTTTTAACTTGGTCCCTTATGTTTTAAAATTTTCAATTTGGTCCCTTATGTTTCCACCGTTTGCATAAGTTGGTTCTTTCCGTCAATTTTGATGTTTCTATCGTTTCGATTGGACATGTGTCCAAATGTCACGTATCCAAGTGTCTATCCACGTATGAAAACCGTCTGCCACATGTGACAAAACTGACGAAAATGACCAAATTGAAAACAAAAATAAACATAAGGAACGAAATTGAAACTTTTAAAACATAAGGGATCAAATTAAAATATAAAATAAACATAAGAGACCAAATGTTAAATTAAGCTTTTTTAAATCTTTCAATTTTATTCATTACTTTGTGTAACTTAATGCAATTAGTCCCTTAATTTTAAAATTTGATCAGTTTAATTACTTAATTTATTTAAATTAAGGGACAAAACTAAATTAGTGAATTTTAAAATAAGTTAAGGGAAAAATAGGTATTTAAGGAAAAAATTAATTAAAGAAACTATTAAGATGAGTGCATCCAGCTCCAATTAATCGACATCTTTCAACGGTTCAATCAAAATCATATGATTTAAATCTTAAGATAGCTTTTGATTTTTATTTAATTAAAAGTTCTAAGGTTGATATCTTTTCCGTCTTATCTTAATCGGACGGTCTAGAGTTTTCCAACTGTATGATTGCACCAAATCCCAATCCCAAATACCGATGGAACTAGTACCTTATTTATTCTTATTATTAAATAGTAAAATGTTATGGTAAATAAAATTTATTTTATTATATTTGTCAAAAAATAATAATTTATTTTATTATAAAAATCAACACAACTAATTATTTTCTTTAAAATTTTGAAATATTCAATTAAGATATATTAATAAAATTTGGATTGTAATGAGAGTCCTAGTTAATTACTTGTTCACACGGTATATAGTCAGAAAAGGTCTTTATTTCTTCTTTTTTTTTTGTACATGAAAAGGTCTTTCTATTTTGCCTTGCGAAGATATATTCCACCAACTACGATTGACGATGGATGATGCTTAATTTTCATTTTATGCAAATGCTAACATACCTTCTTAAAACAAATATTAATGAACAAACGTTGATTTCGAAATTGTTTATTCCATTTTTAAAAAAATCTGATTTTTTCTAGGACAATTTATTTGATTTCTTAATAAGTACTATATCCTAAAACACATCTTAACAAGATCCTCTCCACTAAAATGCAGTCATCATCATCTAATTTGTTTTAAAAAATAACTTTTGGAGACATAAGACAAAGTCTAAACGTATCTTAATTTGATTTAGCCAAGAGTAGATTATAAAATTAAAAACCATAATTTACGAGAATATAGGTAGTAAATTCAATGTCAAGTGGACACGGTAATGCCTAAAAAATTTCTTGACTTTGATTTGGAGATGATCAAGTACGCATGTAGTTGTTAAAGAATGGTTCATTTTTTAATAAAAAATTAATTACGGAAAAGATCAAATGCAAACCACTTCAATGTTTCATCCTTATAAATATTGCAAGCAATACATACAACAAATTACAACACTCACAACTCACAAGCTATATACATAAGATCAAGATCAATATTAAAGAGTAGTATAGTAAGTTGCAAAATGAAGGTTCTCTACTTCCTAGTTAGCATCTTGGCTTTGGCATCATCTGTTGCCTTTGCTTATGACCCTAGCCCTCTCCAAGACTTTTGTGTTGCAATCAATGACCCCAAAGATGGTGGTATGTATATATTTTCCTTTATAATTCCTTATATATAAGTTTTACTAAAATTTTAAGTTTGGTTTGGATATTAATGATTTCACTCGACATAATAAACCTATGATTTTAATTTGCAGTATTTGTGAATGGAAAATTTTGTAAGGACCCTGCACTTGTTAAAGCTGAAGATTTTTTCAAACATATCGAACAAGGGAATACCTCAAACGCATTGGGTTCTGAAGTGACTCCGGTTGCCGTAGACCAACTATTCGGACTTAACACGCTTGGAATATCTTTGGCTCGCGTTGATTTCGCACCTAAGGGTTTAAACCCACCCCACATTCACCCTCGAGGCACAGAGATCCTTATAGTCGTAGAAGGAACTCTTTATGTTGGATTTGTCACATCTAATCAAGATAAAAATCGTTTTTTCACCAAAGTTCTCAACAAGGGTGATGTATTTGTGTTTCCAATTGGTCTCATTCATTTTCAACTAAATGTTGGATATGGCAACGCCGTTGCCATTGCTGGACTTAGCAGTCAAAATCCAGGAGTCATCACTATTGCAAATGCTTTGTTTAAATCTAACCCGTCTATTTCTGACGAGGTTCTTACCAAAGCATTTCAAGTGGACAAGAGCATAATTGACTATCTCCAAAAGCAGTCTTGGTATGACAACAACTAGTTTACGAACATCATTAGTCATTTTATTCTTACGGATAATTGACTTTATAGTGCTTCTCAGTCACCTAGTACAACAAGCCTCTTCTACATACTTATTGTAATAAATAAAATGCTTGTAAACTATTATGTTTTATTACACAATTGCTTTCATTGAAAGCTATTTTAGTTGAGTAGTGTATTGTGAATTTTTCAAAATGATCATTATCTTCCATTACAAGGATTTTTTGAACTGCTTTAAAAACAAACATTATCTTGCAGAAACAGATTTTAAGGTCTTCACAAATCTAATCAATATGTATTATTTGCAATCAAGGTGAAGAATGTTGGTATTGGTTAAAAATATACATCTTAAAAATTCCATAATGCTTAGGTTTGTGACGATTGTCTTAAAATATGTTTCAACACATTGTAACTTTTTTAGGAATCGACGCGTTTGCAAATTCACCCTTTAAGTTAAGTCAATAACCCATTTCAAACATATATAATGAGAGGGTAAGAAAATCATGAAAAATAATTTGGTAAGATATCTTAGTTACAAGTCAAAATTAATGTAACAAAAATATATACATAACAAAGCATGACAAAAAAAAAGCTGAAATTATGTTGCAACAAAAAGATATATAATATTTTTTCTGTAGTTACATTTCCTTTTTCACTTTGAACAATAAACCAACATTGCTACATTATCATTGAAGAAACCGATGCAAAAAACATAAGATGGAAATTAAAACACAAAAAATAGCAAAAAAAATGTAACACAAATATACTTATGGCATGTTTGTCATGTCTAAAACAAAGTATAAATTTTGATTTAATTAAAATGTACATGAATACCAATTGCAATAACTAAAATAGTAAGTATACAAAAATATATAATAGCATGAATCAAAATTGAAATTCCACTAGTACTCATGTTACCAAATTCCACCACTCTACTCCTTGCTGGAAATTGAAAGAGTAATCCAGGTGACAAAATAATGAACAAAGCCACAGCAACAATTACTGGTCCCCAATCAGCTCCCATATCTTTGTTTTTAGTTTGTAACTTCACTTCTTGTTGTGTTTATTTCTTGTGTTTGAAAATAACAAAACTAATAATGTATAAGTATGGATTATATGTTTAGAAGTTTGGTAATAAGTAGATGATGAATTCCTTGGTGGTTAAGGAGGTAAAAGGATATGCTAAACTTGGTGAGAGGAAAGACAATGGTTTACAAGAGAAGTAAGGTATGTCAAATTTTATGGTAGTGGCCAGTAGGATAATGGCTTTATGTGCCAGCCAAACCAAAGGAACTTGCTTTTCTTTTTCTTTCCCTTTTCTCCTCGTAAAAAAACATCTAACAATGACTATATGTATTCCCTTAAATTATATTTTGGAGTCGATCCTTCTGTTTTTAGAGAAAGGACCTTAGAAGTTTAAAGTTCGGTCGGAAGGTAAGTAAAATTTGACCTTTGTCAAAAGTTGTTCCATTCAAAATTCAAATTCATATTCTTCGTAGCAATTCGTCCGTAAGTCGATTTTATTAATAATTTGAGCCCATGGATGACTCTAAAAGTTATTTTTTCCTTCTTTTTCTAATTGATAATTTTTTTTTCTTTTAAACAACTAATATTATTAGTATTGTTAATTTTTATCTTAAGCGTGGGGATCAAACTCTCGACCTGATTATCACTTCACTTTTTAATTCTCTCACATCAACTACCAAGCTATCAATATTATATCCCCGGTTTTAACAAAATTAATTCTCATATTAACAATATTAAAAAATAATCTATAATGACATTAATTAACTTGATAATTTGAAATGAAACAATTTTAAGAATGCATTTGATAACTTGATTTTAGAGGGACAAACTTGATTAATTTTTTGTAATTTTGGAAATCATTTTTAATATTTAGAAACAATGTTTCCCAAAAAAATCCAGTATTTAGGCTTATAATAATTGTACCCAAAAGAAAAAATTTGTTCACTTGAAGAGCCTGGAGATAGGTCCCTTTTTTCCGATTGCTTTATTGTTTGATCAAAGTGGTAATAATTTATTTATTAAACTAAGGATTTCTTTTTGAAAAGCAGAAAGAAATCCGTGTGAAAAGATTGATCTTATATGACACGAGACACTCTGGTAAGATCCTTAATTTATATGCTCAAAGCTAAAGCAGATATGTGAATGTGAATTTAGAAAAGAATGGAAAGCATGACCTATCATACACACATAAATTTAAGGAATAATTGGTGAGTAGTTCTAATATGACACGAAACTTGTAATGAATATTTAATTGTTTATATGAAGCTTTCATATATAACATTTTTTTTAACATATTTTGGATTTTCAGTTCAGTAATAGAAGGTTATGGATGAAATTACAGCGGCGTAATATTTGAAAGTATTTATAATATGGATCATTAATGTAAATTTTAAAAAAAATTTAAAATCATTTGTTACAATCCGTCAAGTGATATAATTTTAAATTTTCACAAATTAAAATTTTTTACAATCTGTCATGTCATCATTTGTTAAAATCTAAAATTACGGATCTGGATATGGTAATTGCAGTTGATGCGACATGGTTCAGTGATGATTGGTGCTGAACTTGGTAGGGAGGACCACGGTTCGATCCCCCGCAACTGCGATCGGGAGGGGGCTGGAACCACTTGATGTCAGAACTGACCCCCGAACCAGATTAAACTGATGGTGAAAACCAAAAAAAAAATATTGCAGCGTAATGTAATTTTAAATTCTCACAAATTATATCACTACAAGTAAAGTGATATTACCGTGTCATTATACTACATAGTCTCAATATAATATGTAAATATTGATTGAGAGGTGTTTGAAATACACATTGAGAGATTGGTAAAGGCAAGACTTTTCATTAGATTTAAAGCTGATTGGAATTTAGGGTTGTGACATTTTTATTTTTAGTGAAAAGATTTAAATAAACATAGTCAAAATCGTGTAATGTAATTTCTGATACAGTACTCATACACATGAATGACCATAACAACAATATTCCAGTCATAATACTGCAATTTGAAATCACTGAGTCAAGTGAAGATTTTCCTTTGTTTCTAATAGAATCAAGTGAAGAAGAGTGAAGATTTCAATTTACTTGCGCAACAAGCTACTTAAGCTAGTTAGCGATCATACTAGTTTTAGTTGCTCAATGTATTTCGATCTTTTTTGTTTTATTTACCATTTCACCTATATTTTAGTTGCATCTAGTTAGTTAGACGGTTATGATGACATGACATTGGTTAGATTGTATATAAGGCAACTTCATCTACAAACTCAATTCATTCATCGAATCATACTTTGATCATATACAAATTCTCTCTCAACATGTTCATGTCTTTGAGTCCGATTTTCAAAAAATTTACATTGAGGTGACAATATTTATTAACGTGACACTCAATTCCTACATAGCAAACGTGACTTTTCTTTAAAATTAAAATGAAAACGCCAAAAATTAACTCGTACAATTGAGGCGAGTTATTTAAATTGATGGTGGTTTGTACATACATTTGTTTTAGTTTCTCAATTTGAATTGGATTTAATGTAAGCACCAACCAAAACCGCACTAGAATCCATTGTGAAAGTGTTTATTGCTCGTCGTGGTGGAATGGAGGCAAGGAAGAAAAGGGAAGGAGAATGATATTTGATATGATGTGATAGATGTATGATAAGATTTAACAAAACCGAAATATCCAACAATTGTTATAATTTGTTATAATTATTTACCTGTATTTATGTTGTACTATAATTAAACTATATCGTGTATATATATATATATATATATTCTATTCAGACAATAAGAAAAGAACAACCATTCCAATTATCTTACGGTCCATGTTAAAAGCCACCATATTTTTTCGTCTTCCAACAACAATGTAAGAAAAAAAATACTTATGGCATGTTTGTCATATCCAAGAAAACAAAGTAAATTTGGATTCAATTAAAGTGTATATGAATACCAACTGCAACAATTAAGATAGTAAGTATACAAAAATATATGATAGCATGAACCAAAATAGAAATTCCACTAGTGCTCATGTTACCAAATTCCACACACCTAAACCTTGATGGAAATTGAAACAGCAACCCTGGTGATAAGAGAATGAACAAAGCAACAGCAACAATTACTGGTCCCCAATCTGCTCCCATATCTATCTTGATTTTGTTTCTAACTTCACTTCTCTGCTTTTGTTCTGCTTATTTATGTGTTTGAAAATAACACTACTAATTATAAGTATGGACCATATATGTAGAAGTTTAATATTATAAGTGCATGATAATTCCTTGGTCGTTAAGGAGGTAAAGGATATGCTAAACTTGGTCAGAGAGAAAAAAGTATGTTAAATGGCAATGGCCAGTGGGATTGCTTTATGTGCCAACTAAAGTAACTGCTTTTTGTTTTCTATCTTCTTTTCTATCATAAACAAGTAGATATTCAATTTGATCCTTCAAATTAAGGATTATTTTTTGTATAATGATATAATGGAACACCTTCACAGGTGGGCTACTATGAATATATGTGGTTAAAATTATTAGAAATTTTAACTATAGTTGATAATATTTTTACGAGTAAATTAGGACTTTTCTCTTCTTTACAACTAAAAAATTAATATAATTGATACGATGGAACACTTGTTTTAATTAAATCAATTGTAAATTAAGTCAATATTTCAATGGTAAAAATGAGAATGTTCAATAACTTATATTTATAAACAACAACGAATATCGTCGGTTAAATTTTAAAATTTGTAAGTACTAATCGACGATAAACCTCTTATAAAAATTGTACATATTAGAATGTTTCATATATATATATATATATATATATATATATATATATATATATATATATATATATATATAATATTCCAAAATGTTAATCTCATTGTCTCTCTATTGATAGTATCTGATTTAGACATTAAGTTGATAATATTGAAGATGCATTTGGAATTAAGTAAATAATGTCTTAATGATGTTGGGTTGTAAAGGGTATTTGTAAGATAGTTCACTTTGCATCCATCAAGAATATATAGCTATTCAAGTGAGTTAAATATCACATTTTTATCTAAAATTTAATTTATATTGGTGGACTATCCCCAACTTATAAGCCGCTCTTGTAAAGGTTGAATTAAGTTTGTAATAAAAATGTTAATATTGGAGAATAAATTAATATTTAATCTTCTAATAATTGTGAATTTGGAAGCCGGAGGTAGACTTCTTTTTCGGATTGCTTTACTGTTTGATCAAAGTGTTTCTAATTTATTTATTAAAGTATTGATTTTTGTAAAGTGTAAACAAATGCGAGTGAAAAGATTGAGCTATGTGACAAGAGACACTCTGGTATGTTCTTTAATTTATATCTTCAAAGCTAAAGCAGATATGTGAATGTGGATTTAGAAAAGAATGGAAAGCATGACTTATCATAGACACAGAAATTAAAGGAACAATTGGCGAATAGTTATTTATGTGTAAAAAAAATGAAATTGGTGAGTACTGAGTAAGGGGTGCGAATAGTAGGGATGATGTGATTGGGCTAAAAATGATGGGAACGTATTGGGCCTTACATTGAAAAGTCCAGCGGGTCAACATACAGGGCAAATTGCAGGGAGATATTCTTCTGCCATCCTACCTGTTTTTCGTGTGCCATACGTTTTTTCAGTTTCACCCTTCCGCTACTTAAGTAGCGAACATTATAAAAATAAAATATTTTTTAAAAAAATGTCCGCTACTTAAGTAGCGGACGTTATAGAAAACAAATCTGATAGGTTATTTTTGAGGGTATCTACCACTTAAGTAGGTGACGAGGATATTTTGGTAAATTTGTACGGCGTGCGAAAAATGGGGTATAGAGTGACAAAAGTAAATCTCATTTGCAGATTGGAAGCTTAGACCAGAAAAGGGTCAACCTATGTTCTGAACCGGTCCTTGACCCAAGGAGTTTCACGATGGATTAATGGAATACAAATATGAAACTTTTGGTGTTTTAGAATTTTGCACATAGATTACAAAATAATAAATATGAATAAATTAAGTCACTTTTACTCGTACTTTATTAAAAAAGAGAAAATTCATTTCATGAATACTTTTATTTTTGTAAGAATTTTTTTTTTTTTTTTTTTTTATTTATTTATTTATTTATTTTTTTTTTTTATTTTTGTAAGAATACATATGTTAAAACATCATTAATTGTACATTAATTTTTAATAGAACCAAATTTTTAGGACAAAATTAAAAAATTAAAAGGACCAAAATTTTAGAGCGAGGGAGGAAGTAACTTACAAAAACATACTATGTAGCCCCCTTTCTGAAGTCGGTCAATGCTATGACTATGAGTGTGAGCTTAATCGGAAAGCGCCGCGCCTTCTCCACACGTTTTCTTTTGTTTTTTCTTTCCATTATTAGAGCTACAAATCACGATAGATAAATAAATCTTTCTACTACTTATAAGTTATAACCATTCAAGTTGCAAGACACCCACATTATAATATTTCTTTTGCATTTTGTTGCAAGACACTCACTCTCAGGTTTGTTTTGCCAATTCAGTTCCACAAAAGTGATTTTAATTCCTCTTATGACTTATGCTAGTGTTAATGCTTTTTCCCCTTTAAATAAGCAATTTCAATTATTTACCTGATAGGGAGTTAAGCTAGAATAATTCAGTTATTCAGGTGAATGATAGAACATTATATTATGGTTTTATTGGTTTAATTAAATAATTTATAAGTAGAATTTATATTGTGATTTGAGCATTTATTATATTATGTTGTTTAGATTGAGCTTTATATCTTTAAGTCGATTTAAGTTATTATATGTAGTGTTTTGACACACTTAAAAAAATGAATGAAATCCAATGAAATTGTCTTATTTTATTTATCTTAGTTTATCTTTTCCTTAGCTTTCTTTATGTTTTTCTTAGAATAGCTTTATCTCTCTATCATGACCCTTCAATGACTTAAAGTTGTAGATTATCAATTATTTATTAGTAACATTAAACTTAAAGTGCAACGATTATGAAGTACTGACATGGACACCGGACACGACACATGCACCTACACGTCGACACCGATAATAATTTGAGAAAATGACATAATTCAGTGTAATCAGAAGTGTCGGTGTGTCTGATACCGATGCATGTTGGACACCAACACGTGTCCGACACCGGTACATGCCTAATCCGTGGAGTGTCCGCGCATCATAGGAAATAATGCTAGTATGATTTTGTTACTAGTTATATCTTATTTTTTCATTTTGAACTGGCTCTATTTTATTTATTTTTATTTTTCAATTCGATTCTTGTTTATTTATAATCATAATCAATCTATTGGGAACCAGATATCTGTTGACTTGACAAAGAATTGAAGTCAACTCACAACCTTACTTGCTTATTGGTGTTTAAATGGCTTCTTCATCAACTTTTGGTGCTTCTCAGTCAAACTCAAAACATGATGTTTTTCTCAACTTTAGAGGGGAAGATACTCGGTGCAATTTTACAAGCCATCTTTATGCTGCCTTGTGTAGAAAAAATATCCAAACATTCCTTGATGACGAGGAAATTGAGAGAGGAGATAGTATCTCACCGACGCTTTTATCAGCTATTGAAAGCTCGAAGATTTGCGTAACAATTTTCTCGCAGGATTATGCTACTTCTGCATGGTGTTTAGATGAACTCGCAAAGATCATTGAATGCAATGAAAACAAAAAACTTATTGTCATACCTGTTTTCTATCACATCGACCCATCTCATGTAAGACACCAGAGGGGAACTTATGAAGATGCATTTGCCAAACACGAACAGCGTTTCAATGATAATCTAATCAAGGTACATAAGTGGAGAACTGCTCTGCATAAAGCAGCCAACTCAGCCGGATGGGCTTCCTCAAATATTAGGTAAGATTATGTTTTTGAAAGAAAAACAATAGACCAGCAACAATTTTAATATTTATTTTGATTTCTTGTGCTATTTGAGTACGAAAATATTTGGCACCGTTAGTAGTAGAGGTAGTAGTTGTTAGTTTAGAATGTAGTTGGATAGTGTAGAAGACTTTAGTTGATAGTTGGAAGATAGTAGTATTGGAGTATTTAGTAACATGAGATGAGGAAACATATTAGTAGTTAACTTAGGAAACAGATTCTCTCCTTACAAAGTCTCTACATCAGTCTCTCAACCATATAAATACTAATATTGTTATAGAATACATGGTTGAGAGACTGATGTAGAGACCTTAGAAGGAGAGGATCCAAATTCGTTAACTTATTGTAAGTGGAGACATGCATTTAGGGCCTGTTTGGCTTGGCTTATTTTTAAGCTTATGCGAAATAGCTTATTCAAATAAATGAGCTTTTATGTATTAGTATAAACTTTTTAAGGTAGTTTATGATAAAACAATTTATAAAAATACAATTTTTGTCAGTAAACACTTATGAATCAACATAAAACTTTATTTATTTGCATAAGCTATTTTCATAAGCTCAAAAATAAGTCAAATCCAAACGGACCCATAGTGTGGTGAAGCCCACAATGTTATTGTCATTCCATATCAAAGGCTTGAATACAATTTTACACAAGTTTACCTATTTATTGGCGTGAGAGGTATATTCTAGATACAACATTCTAGAATTTTCATGACATTTCCTAATAGAAAACTAGTAGTTACTGTATTAATTTAGTCTATGCACTGCTAAAGTATTCTAGAAAATTCTAGACATGTACATCATTACTTTGTTATTCTATAAATTTACTAATATATACTAGAAATATCTAGAAATGTGCATCATATTTCAACAGATACAAGCACAAACTTAAGTACGTCATACGGAGTATGGTGGGTGTTTGATTTTACATGCCTATTAATTTTGCAAATTTTCTTTAACATCTAGGCTGGAGGCTGACCTAGTTGAAAGAATTGTTGAAGATATATTAGATAAATTGAAACGTATGAGCCCACATGTTCCAAAGAAGGGGCTTGTAGGAATTACTCGACACATGGCACATGTCGAATCATTGTTATGCACTGGAGCAGCTGATCTACGGATTATTGGTATTTGGGGTATGGGTGGTATAGGAAAGACAACCATTGCAGAGGCTATATATACAAAAGTCTCTTCTCAATACGAGGGATGCTACTTCGCTGCTGATGTGAGGGAAAAATGGAAATATTCTAGAAAAAATGAGTTGCGGACTAAACTTCTGGCTGGTGTATTAGGGGACCAAAACTTGGATATTACTATAAGTTCCACTTTTGTTGTAGGAAGGCTTCGACATAAAAAGCTTCTCATTGTTCTCGATGACATAAGTGATTCGAAACAACTAGAATATCTTGTTGGTGAGAAAGATTGGTTTGGACCTGGTAGTCGAATCATAGTGACGACCAGAAATAAAGAAGTGTTTAACAGTGGAGTTGATGAATTATACCAAGTGGGGGTATTGAGTTCTCATGAATCACTAAAGCTTTTTAGCTTGAATGCCTTTCAACAAGACCATCCAATGAGGGAATACCAACACTTGTCAGACAGGGCCGTAGATTATGCTAAGGGCAATCCTCTAGCTCTTAAAATTCTGGGTTCCCATCTTTGTACCAAACTACCAAAAGAATGGGAGAGTGCACTGGAGAAACTGAAGAAAATTCCCAAAACTGAAATTTATGATGTGCTAAGGTTGAGTTATGAAGGATTAGACCCTGAAGAGCAGAATATATTTTTAGATATTGCCTGCTGTTTGAAAGGAGAATCAAAATGCAGTATAACAAGAATATTAGAAGGCTGCGGTTTTTCTACCGAAATTGGGATGAGAAGCCTTGAAGATAAGTCTCTTGTAACCATTTCCAAAGGCAACGAGGTACAGATGCATGATCTGATACAAGAGATGGGTTGGCAAATAGTTCGTGAAGAATCTATAAAAGAGCCTGGAAAACGAAGTCGATTGTGGGATGCTAAAGAAATTTATGATGTCCTCAAGTACAACATGGTAGGGATTAATTTGCTTAGTCTATGTTTCTCAATATGTGGAGATGCTACTAAAGTAATTTGCCTGTCATTATGTTTTTACTTTCTGAATTTGTATATTGCTTTTATTTGCAGGGTACTGACAGTATTGAGAGCATAGCATTGGACATGTCTCAAATCAAAGAAGTGACAATAAGGCCTCGTACTTTTGACAGAATGTACAAGCTAAGGCTTTTGAATTTTTATGTGCCCTCACATGGTAAGAGAAGAACCAATGTGCATATTTCCAGAAGTCTCGAGTGTTTGCCGGATGAATTGAGTTATCTCCGATGGGACTTTTTCCCATTGAAATCCTTGCCACCATCGTTTTGTGCAGAGAAGCTTGTTGAACTTGATCTAAAACATAGCCTTGTTGAAAAGCTATGGAATGGAGTGCAGGTATCTTATTGAAACTTGTAAACTATATACATACAAAGAGTTAATAATAGAAATCCACAATTTTCAAATTAGTTTTTCTTTCTTATAATACAGGATCTTGTGAATTTGAAGTTATTGTACCTTGATGGTTGCAAGCACCTGATTGAGCTCCCAGATTTGTCTTTGGCTTCAAAGCTTGAAGAAGTGCATCTTGATGATTGTACAAGCTTGTTGCATGTTCCTTCATCCACTTTGTCACTTGATAGTCTTTTCGCACTAAATCTGAGAGGCTGTTACGAGCTTCGATACATTCAAAGTGAGAAACAGTCTAGATCGCTTAAATGGCTCAATCTTAGAGGATGCTCAAGACTTGTAAAATATTCAGTTATTTCAGAGAAATTGGAATATTTGAACTTAGATGACACGGCAATTAAAGAACTGCCTTCATTAGTTATTGGTTTAGATTGTAGCATCCAGCTTCTTGACTGCCCAAAACTTGAGAAATTACCTGCAACGTTTGATTCCTCATTGTCCATTACTTCGCTCTGTCTAGATAATTGTTTAAATTTATCAGAACTCCCTGACAACCTTGGCCTCTTGTCAAAATTAAATAAACTATCATTAAGAGGAAGCAATATTGGGAACTTGCCTGATAGCATAAAATATCTTTCACAGTTAAGAGATCTCAATGTGAGCAACTGTAGGAGGCTCCGTTCCTTGCCCGAGCTTCCATTCTTTTTACAAGACTTGAATGCAAGTAATTGCATTTCCCTAGAAACAGTATCCAGCTTAGGGATCTCAGTTTCGAAAGATTCATTTGATAAGGTGAAGGAGATATCATTTCTCAGACAGATTCAAGAGAAAGAAAAAATGTCTATTCGCCATCGTGAGTATTTGGGAAGATTTGAGTTCAATAAGTGCATAAAATTGGATCAGATTGCATGCAAAGCTATTATGGTAGAGGCTCTGATTATAATTCAGCTAGCAGCCAGCCTGTCCTCAACGATTGATGATTGTAATGATCCTTACAGTCAAACCAGGGAAAATACTAAGAATTTTGACCCTGAAGATCTTGTATATATCTCCCGTCCGGTTTATATTATTTTACCAGGAAATGAAATCCCAGATTGGTTCACAGTTAAAAGAACAGACTCCTCTATCATAACAATTAAACTTTCTTTTTGCAAAGTCCCGGGTTTTGCTTTTTGCCTTGTTGTTGGACAATCTGACTCAAACAGGAAGAAAATTTGTCGTACTGGTTTTGTGGCAGGGTGTAGATGCTATGTTAAGGGAAATTATGCTGGAACTTGCATTATGAAGTCTTCTTTCACTGATGCCAAATCAGATCAGGTATGGCTGTGGTATGACCAGATTTTAAACGTTGTAAAAGTGAGCGATATACATTCAGATGCGGTCTCCTTTAAGTTTTTTGTCAGGCCTGGTAGTTCAGGATTTGTTGTGAAACAGTGCGGAGTTCGACCATTTTATGCTCCATTAGACACTATGCAAAGCTCAAGCAAAGAAGCAGCTATCAGAGAAGGTAAGAGAGCATATGATGAGTTTGAAGACAACAAAGCTCCAAATACTTATACCCTTATTCGCCCATATGCTTGTCCTCGTGACATGGGCTTTGAATTGTCATTAAAAGAAAGGATTTCAAGGTATCACGATGGACATTTTGGGAAATCCATCCCATCAATTTCTTGTGCCACAAATGTTGTTTACCTTCAAATGCAACATGATCACTTTGATAATTGTGACGAAGTAATTGTTAGGTTTGACCTTGGTGGTGGTAGTCCCCAGCCACTGCATGAACTGCGTTATTTAGCATGGCAACTTCAGGATTACTATTGTTATTTTGGTGAACTTGTACTAAAGAGATTGTCTCTAAATGGTTGCAATATTGAAAGCTTGGCTGCTGGCATCAAGCATCTTTCAAGTCTGGAACATCTTTCATTGACGTCCTGCAAGAGGCTTATGTCTCTCTCCAATCTTCCACCATCCCTTTGGAGATTGTCTATCATTGAGTGCATGTCTCTGGAGACAGTTGAATTTGCTGAGGAAAAGACCATATTTGTTGGAATATCCAATCAAATGGTGTATGAGAAAGTATCGAGAATACAAGTTACTGACCCAGGAGCAAGTGTCACAGACTGGTACAGTCAAATTTTATGGCCAGGCCTAGGAGGTTCAATGTTGATTGTGTTCAATGTTGCTTCAATTTTAACCAACTCACTGAATTCCATTTGCGTAGGTGATACGTTAAAAGTTACCATCACGTGAGAAATAGTAAAGAAAATCGAAGCCAATAATTTGGCAGTTTCATTTGAGTTATTCAATTGCTATATCAAAGAATCTGCAAACTGCAATGTGCCTTCGTAACAAAGATGAGAATATTGACAAGCTTTCAGAACCAACCAAATCATAATTGCCTGCATTGGGAAGCTTTGATTTGAATGCAAATTCCTTCACACAATTTCATTGTCTTTCCAAATGAAAATAGAATGAACCGAAGACTTGAAGATGCAATGCTCCTCTCATTGCTTCACAGGTATCTAATCCATTATGTCTCCTCCAGATTTTTTATTGCATAATAATGAAACACTTTATTTGTTTGAGTATCTTACAATAGTGTTTTTTAAAATTGTATGTAAAAGAGAAGTTTTAAAAAAATGTTTTGAAATTTTAAAATTAATCATTATTTAATTTTCAGGTTAATCAATAATATCAATTTGTTCTTATTTTCATTTTTTAGAAGTTTAAACAAATATTATGAGAAGTAATTTTTTAACATTATTTGTTTTACACATTTACCAAAATGTCTGGAGTTTAAATAATCTTACATTTAGAGAATATGAATTTAGATCCTCTAAAGTGAGAAAATTGATAAGTGCTCAAAAGTAGTTAAAAGTCATATATATTTTAAGCACTTATTAACTTATTTTGTAAGATATCCTTTAGGTTTTCCCCACTTTAGTGTATATATTTGTTTTAAGTTATATTTTGTTAAGCTTTTCTAAATCCCAACTTTTGATGCAGGAAAAGAGATTTTGAAGAAAAAAGCTAAGTTAACTCGCCAGAGCGCGTGGAACTCGCCAGAGCGAGCAAGGCCAACACGCCAGGGCGTGTGCAAAGCGAGTGAAGTCAGAGAGCAGCAAAATGGGAAAAAGGGCAACTCGCCAGAGCGAGTAACAACTCGCCAGAGCGAGCAGGAACTCGCCAGAGCGCATGAAGGCGGTTTAAAAGTTCATTTATGACGTGGCAAAACCTTCTGATGAAGAAAGGTGAACTCGCCATGGCGTGTTGTAACTCGCCCGGCGAGTTCTAACTTTGAGAAGCACTATATATAGAGCTTGCTGTTATTTTTCTTGCATCTATCACTTGTAATAGAACTGAGAAACAGAGAGAAAGCTTAGAAATCATAAATCTAAGGATAAGGTGAAGGTGGATCAACAAAAGCTTGAGAAATCAAGTGTTATGTTCATTATCTTTTCTTCTCCTACCCTTTGTAAGCTTATTTTCACCATGTGTAACTAAATCCATTGTTGTTGGGATTATATGTAGCTCATTTGTGACTATGTACAACTCTTAATCATGTTAATATATGTTTTAGTTTATTCATCAATGTTAGTGTCATCTTTAATCTTCATGCTTTATCTTTTGATTTGAATTTATAGGCATATAATGTTTGAATCAAGGAACTAAGATGAACACTTATTAAAACCCTAAATTCTAGACATAGATTTAGGATTAATATTCACTTTGTGTATTGGAACTTAATGATATTGTGTTGTTGAAATTATCCGAGACATCGGAAGTTTAAATAATACAATATAATCGTTGCATTGATTAATCACTCGAGACATCGAGGATTGATAGGTACAACGTGAACCTCGTCGTTATCAGGACACATAAACGTACGTGAGCAATACGTGATAATATTGATGAATAGCTAAAATATATGTGACTGATTTAGAAACGTACATACGAATGAATGAGTGAAGTTTAATCCTGACAACCTTTTCTCTTTGAATCTTAAATCATCTTTTATCGCAATTTTATATTTACAAGTCTTTTTACAACAAAACAATCTACAACTTAAACTTAAAATGATGTTATTTGTGGAATGGTTCTAAATTTCACACTAGTCCCTGTGGATACGATATAAACAAAATACTTGCTAAAGAACTTTAACAAAATGGCGCCGTTGCCGGGGACTGGCGTTTGAAATTAAAAACATTGCGACAATTTCTATCTTTTTAAGCAATTTTGTCTTTTTAATTTTCTGTCTACTTTCATTATCCATCGTGCACGCTAACTTGTGTGGTTAGGTTGTTGATTTTGTATGCGAAGTCAGGTTTCAGCTGGTGACTTACTTTTCGATCCTGAAATTGAAAGAACGGCCAGAAGAAACAACAGCAAAGCAAGAAAAAAGAAACAACGAGCCAAACAAAGGGAGCAGCAAGAAGGATCTTCTGTTTCTATTTCTTGAACATCTTCTATTGCCGAAGAGACAATGACCGAGCAAGTAGACCCACCCGAGGGCAATGCCATGCCCTGCCACAACAGTCCACGACGCCTGGCTCACCTGGCAAGACCACCAAGAGGAGCCAGACAAACTGAGATGAAAACAGGATACCTCCAGTTGTTATATGCTAACCCTTTTGCAGGTTTACCACATGAGGATCCGTACAATCATCTGGTTAAGTTCTATGAAATTGCTGGTTCACTTGGAACTACTGAAGCAGAGGAAGAATCTGCATACCAAAGAGGGTTTCCACATTCATTGATTGGTAAAGCAAAGGAGTGGTACTTAGATCAACCGCTTACAGTCATGACTAATTGGAACACTCTTGAAGAAAAATTTCTTGAAAGATTCTTTCCTCATCATAAGTTCATGGAGGCCAAAACATCTATTGCCGTATTCGCTCAAGGTACTAATGAAACTCTAAATGAAGCTTGGGAGCGTTACAAGTCTATGTTACGGAAGTGCCCTAATCACGGATTTGATGAACTCACTCAAATTCATATCTTTCGCAACGGACTTCTTCAACAAACAAAGCTTTTGTTAGATGCTACAGCTGGTGGTTCTTTATTATCATTGAGTGCTACAGATGCTACAGCAATAATTGAAAAAATGGCACTTAGTGACGGTCACGGTGATTACAATAGGAATCCATCGCAAAGGAAGCCAGGAGTTCTTGAACTTGATACTTCAGATGCAGTCTTAGCTCAGAACAAGCTTCTTACTAACACTGTAGATCAACTATCAAAGCAAATGTCTCGGATGATTAGCCTTCAGGAAGAGTCAAGCAAAGCTAAGCAAGTTGCATTATGTGAGCTATGTACCGGAGACCATCCAACTGGTCATTGTCCTCCGATAAACGAAGAAGTAAACTTTCTGGGGAATCAGCAAAGGCAAGGTCAATATCAAAACAACACTGGTTATCAAAGAGGAGACAATTCAAATTATGGCCAGGGTTGGAAGCAGGATGTTGGCACATCAAATAAGCAGAGACAGTTTGAAAGTTACACTCAGCCATCGCCTATGCAAACTCAAATTTCAAAAATGGGGGAGGGTATAAGCAAGCTTATGGAGATGATGAAAGAATCCAACCAAAAAAACATGCAATATCAGAGAAGCAATGATGCTGTGTTAAGGAACGTGGAAACTCAACTGCAGCAAAATCAACAATACCAGAGAAATTCTGATGCTGCACAAAGAAACTTGGAAACTCAGTTGGGGCAATTGGCTAAGCAAATAGCTAACAATAACAGTCAAGGAGGATCATTCACGGCAAACACCGAAGCTAATCCAAAAGATTGTAAGTCTATCAAGACTAGAAGTGGTATAGAGATTGGTAAGGGTATTGATGATAATCTAGTGAAGGAGAAGGCTGTTGTGGAAGCAAATGAGACAGAAGAAAAGAATAAAGGAGTATTAGTTGAAAATGAAAAAAATGAAAAAGAAGAAAAAAATGAGTGTGAGGGTGAAGTAAGTGAGGAGAGGGAGAGTAGTGTGATCTGAAGTCAAAAGAAAAGAAAAGCATTCAGAAGAGTCCTCCGGTTCAACACTTGTCATATCCGCATGCTCAATCAAAGAAAGACAAGGAAATGCAATATGTACGGTTTCTAGATATCTTCAAGAGATTACAAATCAACATTCCTTTTGCTGAAGCCTTAGAACAGATGCCTACATATGCAAAATTCATGAAAGAGATTTTAACCAAGAAAAGAAAGTACAATGATGATGAGGTTATTCAGTTAGATGCAAGCTGCAGTGCTGTCATTCAACGGACTCTTCCAACAAAAGAAAAAGATCCTGGACGAGTTACTTTGCCTGTCACTATTGGCAATGTAAATGTTGGAAAAGCTCTCATTGATTTGGGGTCAAGTATCAATCTTATTCCTTTGTCGGTTGTTGAAAGAATTGGTGGTCTCGACATCACCCGCACCAGGATGACATTGCAACTAGCAGATAAATCCATCACACATCCCTCAGGGATAGCTGAAGATGTTCTTGTGAAGGTTGATAAATTCATGTTCCCAATAGATTTCGTGGTGATGGATATTAAAGAGGATGACGACGTTCCATTAATTCTAGGAAGAGGTTTCATGAAAACAGCTCGTATGATGATAGACATTGATGACGGAATAATGAAAGTTCGAGTTCAAGATGAGGAAGTTAGCTTCAATTTGTGGGAAGCTATGAAACATCCCAAAGAGAAAGATTCATGTTTCAAATTAGATGCCACGGAGGAAGCTATTTTAGATGTAAGAAAGCAATCTCATAGCCCTTCATCTCTTGAACAAGCATTAACCGATGCATTTGACGAACTTGACTCTGACAAAGAAAAAGAAATTGAAGAATGTTTCAAAGAGTTGGATGCTTTGGAAGAGGTGTCTCCTCTTGAAGCAAATATAGAAGAGTTGAAAGGTGAATCCGAGCCGGTTAAAGTGAAGCTTGAATTGAAAACATTACCTTCGCATCTTAAGTATGTTTTTCTTGAAGAAGGTGATAGCAAGCCGGTAATAATCAGCAGCTCATTGTCAATGACTGAAGAGAAAAGTCTAATTCAAGTGTTAAAAGCAAACAAGGAAGCGATAGGATGGACGTTATCCGATTTGAAAGGTATTAGTCCATCTTATTGTATGCATAACATCATGATGGAAGATGACTACAAGCCTGTGGCACAGCCTCAGCGTCGTTTAAATCCGATAATGAAAGAGGTTGTGAGAAAAGAAGTTGTAAAGTTGCTTGAAGCTGGCATGATTTATCCAATTTCAGACAGTGCCTGGGTGAGTCCAGTCCAGGTAGTTCCAAAGAAAGGAGGGATGACGGTGATCACAAATGACAAGAATGAGCTGATTCCGTCAAGAACAGTTACGGGATGGAGGATGTGTATTGATTATCGAAGACTTAATAAAGCCACCAGAAAAGATCACTTTCCATTGCCCTTTATGGATCAAATGCTTGAAAGGTTGTCCGGTCAAGAGTTTTATTGCTTCTTAGATGGTTATTCGGGGTACAATCAGATCACTGTCAATCCTGAAGACCATGAGAAGACTGCTTTCACATGTCCCTTCGGTGTCTTTGCTTATAGACGGATGCCTTTCGGATTGTGTAACGCTCCAGCAACATTTCAGCGGTGTATGCAAGCTATATTTTCTGATTTGATAGAAAAATGCATTGAAGTGTTCATGGACGATTTCTCGGTGTTTGGTCCATCATTTGTTCATTGTCTGAATAATCTGGACACCGTACTGAAGCGGTGTGTTGAGACTAACCTGGTTCTGAATTGGGAGAAATGTCACTTCATGGTGACCGAAGGCATTGTTCTAGGCCACAAGATTTCTTCCAGAGGTATTGAAGTTGACAAAGCAAAGGTGGATGTTATTGAAAAGCTGCCACCTCCAGTAAATGTCAAAGGCATCAGAAGTTTCCTTGGTCATGCTGGATTCTACAGGCGATTCATCAAAGACTTCTCCAAAATTGCAAAACCGTTAAGCAACCTGCTTAACAAAGATAAGTCTTTTAATTTTGATAATGCCTGTTTACTTGCTTTTGAAGAATTGAAAAAACAATTGGTAACTGCACCCGTAATCATAGCGCCGGATTGGACACTTGAATTTGAATTAATGTGTGACGCTAGTGAATATGCGGTTGGTGCAGTTCTTGGACAAAGAAAGAACAAAATTTTTCATGCTATACATTATGCAAGCAAAGTGGTAAATGATGCTCAAATCAATTATGCAACAACAGAAAAAGAATTGCTTGCAATCGTATATGCACTTGAAAAATTTCGTTCTTACTTGATTGGTTCAAAGATTGTTGTCTATACTGACCATGCAGCTATCAAGTACTTGATCACCAAATCCGATTTCAAGCCTAGACTCATAAGGTGGATGCTCTTGTTACAAGAGTTTGATCTTGAAATCAAAGACAAGAAAGGAACAGAAAACTTGGTAGCTGACCACTTGTCAAGATTGGTAAATAATGAGGTGACTAAAAGGGAACATGAAGTGCTTGAAGAATTCCCTGATGAGAAACTACTCATGATGCAAGAGAGGCCGTGGTTTGCTGACATGGCCAATTACAAAGCATCTGGATTAATAACGGATGATTTCAACTGGCACCAGAGAAAGAAGTTTCTCCGTGAAGCTAATCAGTATGTCTGGGATGATCCTTACCTGTTCAAAATTGGAGCAGACAACTTGTTGAGGAGGTGTGTAACCAGGGAAGAAGCCACAAGTATACTATGGCATTGTCACAACTCGCCATATGGTGGTCATTATAACGGAGAGCGAACTGCGGCCAAAGTGTTACAATCTGGATTTTTCTGGCCAACTTTGTTCAAAGACGCTTATGAACATGCTCAGAAATGTGATAATTGCCAAAAGACCGGAGGAATATCAAAGCGAAATGAGATGCTTTTGCAAAACATTCTTGTAGTGGAAGTGTTTGATTGTTGGGGCATTGATTTTGTTGGACCATTCCCTTCATCACTTTCCAATGAATACATTCTTGTGGCGGTGGATTACGTGTCAAAGTGGGTAGAAGCCATTGCATCACCAAAAGCCGATGGTAAAACAGTGATCAAATTCCTTAAGAAGAATATTTTTGCTCGTTTCGGAACACCAAGGGTGTTGATAAGTGATGGAGGATCACATTTTTGCAATTCTCAACTAGCAAAAGCACTTGAACATTATGGAGTTAGGCACAAGGTAGCTTCACCATATCACCCCCAAACAAATGGCCAAGCCGAGGTGTCAAATCGAGAAATTAAAAAGATCCTTGAGAAAACAGTTTCTACTTCAAGAAAGGATTGGTCATTAAAGCTTGATGAAGCATTGTGGGCGTATCGGACAGCTTTCAAAGCACCAACAGGTCTCACACCTTTTCAAATGGTGTATGGTAAGTCATGTCATCTTCCGGTAGAGTTGGAGCACAAAGCTTATTGGGCTTTGAAATTTCTTAACTTTGATCCATCTTTATCGGGAGAAGAAAGGAAGTTACAATTGCATGAACTGGAAGAAATGAGAGCTCAAGCTTACGAATCTTCCAAATTATACAAGGAGAAAGTCAAAAACTATCATGATAAAAGGATCCGAGTCAAAGATTTCAAGCCGGGACAGCAAGTTCTATTGTTCAATTCAAGGTTGAAATTATTTCCCGGTAAGTTAAAGTCTAAGTGGTCCGGTCCATTTATAATCAAAGAGGTCAAGCCTTATGGTGCAATTGAATTGGAGGACCCTATGACAAAGGACAAGTGGATTGTGAATGGCCAGAGATTAAAGCTTTATTTTGGTGGTGAATTTGATCGGTTCACCACTAAAATCCCACTCTCCGATCCTTGAATCAAAGAAAAAGGCGTCGAGCTAATGACGTAAAACAAACGCTTGTTGGGAGGCAACCCAATTTTGTAAGTATTTTTACTGTTTTTCTAGTAGTCTAAGTCCATAATCCAAAATGCATCATCAAAAAGTCAAAACAGAAGTCAAATTGAAACAATTTCTGTGCTGTCAAACTCGTCGGGCGAGTAGTTGTGCGCCAGAGCGAGTATTACAGGCCTTTGACCTGTGTTGAAAACCAAAGCACTCGCCAGAGCGAGTTGGTGTGCGCCAGAGCGAGTTATGCAGATCTGAAAGTTAATTTTTCAAAAATTTTAATTACTCCTCACCTACCCACTCTCTCTCCACGCGTTTTTTTACCCTTATCCTTTCACAAACATCACTTTTCATCTCTTTTCACCACAAACAACAAACCCTAAGCCATTTTTCACTCCATTGAAGATCAAACTCATCTTTGCATTCATCTTTGCATTTTTCAACATCAATTCAACAGGTTTGATTTTTTTCTTCTTGTATTATTGTTCTTAACTTTGTTAATTTAGGGTTTGAAATTGTTGAGTAAGAAGTTAGGATTGAAAGTTTAGAAAAGTGAACATAATCTTGCACATGTTTGTTTTGAATGTTGGATTTGATATGAAATCATAATTTGTGTTTTGAATTGATGAGAAAAATCACCCTTTTTGAAAATCAACCCATGATGTAAATAAATAAAAATGGGTCTTGTGATTTCTCTTAGCCAAGTTATGATTTTACATCAATTCTATATCATTATTGTTGAATTTGAGCATGTTGCATCAATTATGAAAGTTGTGATTCTGAGTAACCCGCTGCAGCATGTAGTTGTGCGTCAGGGCGAGTTGCAACTGTCAAAACATTTTTTTTACTGAGACACTCGCTGCAGCGTGTTGCAACTCGCCAGGGCGAGTTGTGACAGAACCAGAAAAATTTAAATTTTCACCTCTCAATTTGTTTCTTTGGTGTTTATTCTTAAATGCTTACACTCATAATTATAGAGTCTTGCTTGGATTTTTCTGATTATTTTGTAGGAATGGCACCGAAACCAAAACAAACTCAAGGTTCCAAAAGAAAGGGTGTTGAGTCCTCACAACCTCGAAGACCAACACGCCCAGCACAATTTGATGGCAATAGATTCCGTAGTGCAGCACATTTTGAGAGATTTAAGGAGCTGTCTCCCCGCAAGTTGTGGCATGACAAAGAGTTTAAGATCTCTCCGACGGGAGAGTACAAAGGCATTTTGGATATCTTTGAAAAGAGGAAATGGGGTCGGTTACTTGCACCTTACACTCAAATCAACTCGGATATTGTGAAAGAATTCTTTGCCAACGCCTTTCCGGTGGACGAAGATGGTGATCCTAGTGAGAAACATTTTGATTACACCACATTTGTTAGGGGTCGACAATTCTCATTTGATCGAGAGGCCATCAACACCTACCTTGGAAACCCGTTCCCTCTAAGACACCCTGATGATTTATGTACCTTCCACAGAAAACAAGCTCAAGGAAATTGGGATCATGATCTCATTCAAAGAACCATTTTGAAGGAAGGACGAACATATGATGTGAGTGCCGCGGGAAGGCCACACCGAGCTTTGAAGGGAGACATGACAACTCCCGCTCAAGTAATCCTTAAGCTTATTGTCCATAATATCCGACCCAAAAGTCACACCTCTTCCACCACCGTTGAAGTTACACCACTCATCTGTTCCATCCTAGACAGCACCAAAGTAGATGTGGCACGCATCATTGCCACTGAACTTAGACACATAGCACTTAGCGGCAAATTCACACCCTCATGTCCTCTAGGTCTACCCGGTTTAATCATGGGTTTGGTTTCAAGTATCCGCATCCCTATCCCACCTCAAGTACATGAAACCATAGCTAACCCCATTGATGATGTTTTTATTGCTCGCAACATGGACAAGAAAACAAAACAGAGGCCACAAACATCTAGACCTTCATCCTCTCGTGCACCACGTGTACCACAAGCTTCGCAACCGTTGGATTTTTCCAACTTTGACCCTCGGCTTCAAGCATGTTACTCTTATACTTGGGATCAAAACGATGCGAGTTATAGGGCAATGTCTGCCCTCCAGAACTCATTGTACCGGATGCAAATGCATTCCGGAATTCCCGATGATGCAGCTTTGCAGGTAATGTCTCCAGAGGCGTATCAGACGCATGTTGCTTGGCCTGGGGTCAGGCCTTTTCATTATGGAGGGGGTAGTGCACAAGGTGATGGTAATGATGATGATGTCGAGGGAGATGGTGAAGATGATGATGAGGTGTTCAGTGCCAATGCAAGTGGAGAGGAGGAGGAGATGGATCAAGATGATGAATAAAGAGAAAAGACAAAGACTTGAAAGCTTACCTAAATGAGTGATATTTTAAGAGCTTTCAGTCAAACTTATTTGCTAGTTTGTTTATTTACTTCTATGTATTTTGGTTTGAACATGTGGAACTTTGTTAGTTGGCTTATGACTTGTGTTTTATTTAGTGTTTTGTGATGTTTGAACAACAATGATGTTTTAGTAATGTCAATGTTAATTTTTTTTGCTATATTTTATATTTTGGTTTATTCTATATTAAGTAAGTTGATTAGTAGTTAAAATTTTTGTGAAATATGTGAATCAAATTTTTGAAGACAAGTAGATGCTTTCAAGATCTTAAGACAGGTTTGTGACAAATCAATGACTTAGCATGATTCAATTTGTGAAGCTATGTCAAATTATGAACAATCTTTGAAATATGCTTAGGAATTCAACATGCTTTTGAATTGTGTTGTTTGTCCTAAGATGATTCTCATTATTCTTGTGAAACATGATTTGACATGTGTTATCCAACATAGCCGGGTGAGATTGTGTGAAGCTTTCCATTGTTTACATAAATATTTGAGAGCCGGCAATTGTGTATGCTCATTTGATTTTAGTTTAATCTTGCTATCATGGATGTGTTTGATGTTGTGAATATGATCAAGGCCATGTTTCTAGTTGAGTACAACTACTTTAGCCAAATTAACCTACATTGTGAGTGTGTGATCCTTTGTGTTCCCATTTGAGCCTAAAAGAAAAATTTGTTTGTTTTATACACCCTTAACCATCAAAGAAAGAAAAACAACTACTCTACCCTAGTCTAAGGATAGGAGAGCAATTGTAATTCAAATAAGGGTTGTGAAAAATTCAAAGTTGGGGAGAAGTAGGTTAAAAGAAAGAAAAAGTTTGAAAGTGATTTCGAAAAGTGGTTGAAATGGTGAGTGTAAGTGAAAAAGAAAAATTGACACCATGAAAAGAAAAGAAAAAGAGAAAATCATGTATTGAAAAAATGTGAAAATGAAAAAAAAAAAAAAATAGAAGAAGTGTCAAAAGAAAAATCTCACCATGTCTCAAAAGGGGAAAGTGAAAGAGAGTGAATGATTGATGCAAATGAAAAAGAAGTATGCTCTCTTATCCTTAAGGCTCTTTGAATCCAAAAGAAAAACAATGATTTCTTGTAGCCAAGCCCCATTACAAGCTTAATAAAGTCCTTAGTGATTCACAATTGATGGCATATTTTATGATATTGCTTGGATGAATGCTTGAATTGAATTGTTGCATGCACATTGTTTGGATTGAGTGAAACACTTACCCTTGAGTGATACAATTGTAAGGAATTTGTGATAACACTTGAATTTGATTGTTTGTTAAGAATGATGAGAATTTTACTTAGGCTTAGCAATCTCTTCATGATCATGCTTTATTTCTTTGTATATTTTAAAGGTTGCCAAAGGAAAGGATTTTTAACTTTGATTCATTATAAGCTTGATCTTGAGAACCTAGTTTAACTTGTCAATACTTTGATTTTACTTTTGTTTGAGGACAAACAAAGTCCTAAGTTGGGGAGAGTTGATAAGTGCTCAAAAGTAGTTAAAAGTCATATATATTTTAAGCACTTATTAACTTATTTTGTAAGATATCCTTTAGGTTTTCCCCACTTTAGTGTATATATTTGTTTTAAGTTATATTTTGTTAAGCTTTTCTAAATCCCAACTTTTGATGCAGGAAAAGAGATTTTGAAGAAAAAAGCTAAGTTAACTCGCCAGAGCGCGTGGAACTCGCCAGAGCGAGCAAGACCAACACGCCAGGGCGTGTGCAAAGCGAGTGAAGTCAGAGAGCAGCAAAATGGGAAAAAGGGCAACTCGCCAGAGCGAGTAACAACTCGCCAGAGCGAGCAGGAACTCGCCAGAGCGCATGAAGGCGGTTTAAAAGTTCATTTATGACGTGGCAAAACCTTCTGATGAAGAAAGGTGAACTCGCCATGGCGTGTTGTAACTCGCCCGGCGAGTTCTAACTTTGAGAAGCACTATATATAGAGCTTGCTGTTATTTTTCTTGCATCTATCACTTGTAATAGAACTGAGAAACAGAGAGAAAGCTTAGAAATCATAAATCTAAGGATAAGGTGAAGGTGGATCAACAAAAGCTTGAGACATCAAGTGTTATGTTCATTATCTTTTCTTCTCCTACCCTTTGTAAGCTTATTTTCACCATGTGTAACTAAATCCATTGTTGTTGGGATTATATGTAGCTCATTTGTGACTATGTACAACTCTTAATCATGTTAATATATGTTTTAGTTTATTCATCAATGTTAGTGTCATCTTTAATCTTCATGCTTTATCTTTTGATTTGAATTTATAGGCATATAATGTTTGAATCAAGGAACTAAGATGAACACTTATTAAAACCCTAAATTCTAGACATAGATTTAGGATTAATATTCACTTTGTGTATTGGAACTTAATGATATTGTGTTGTTGAAATTATCCGAGACATCGGAAGTTTAAATAATACAATATAATCGTTGCATTGATTAATCACTCGAGACATCGAGGATTGATAGGTACAACGTGAACCTCGTCGTTATCAGGACACATAAACGTACGTGAGCAATACGTGATAATATTGATGAATAGCTAAAATATATGTGACTGATTTAGAAACGTACATACGAATGAATGAGTGAAGTTTAATCCCGACAACCTTTTCTCTTTGAATCTTAAATCATCTTTTATCGCAATTTTATATTTACAAGTCTTTTTACAACAAAACAATCTACAACTTAAACTTAAAATGATGTTATTTGTGGAATGGTTCTAAATTTCACACTAGTCCCTGTGGATACGATATAAACAAAATACTTGCTAAAGAACTTTAACAAAAATCAAGGATTGTGATCGTAACAATCTCATAATTTGTTATGATGTACCTATAATATCTATCTTTTTTTTTTTTTGTCAAGTAGCCTAATGACTAGAAATTCCACTCTTAAGGTAGACAAGTGGGATGACCGGGGTTCGAACCCCGGCCCTCTGCATATATGAGAGTCGATATATAAAAGTAAATTCAATAATAGAATTTATGTGTCAAATTTTATTTTGATACTAAATATAATCACTTTATTTTTCTTAATCCAAAGGATATAAAATATAATCAATAAAATAAGTCGTGTCATATCATATTTATTACTCTTTTCGATTATATTTGTCAAAAATTAAAATAATTTATTCAAACTTTCCATGTGTTGATCGTTGATCCAAAACAAATTTTTTAATGTAACTATATTATGGTAGACACATATAACACATACTTAATGTGTAATTTAGTGGTTATATTTGACTTCTCCTATAGTATTTGATCATAATCTAATACTTCATTTAGTTTCCATAAATTGCAGCAACAAATTAATATGAAGAACTCAATCTAACCATTAGTTTCCATAACCTATAGTATTTGATCATAATCTAAAATTTGACTTTTTTTTGGTCAAGAACTCAATCTAACCATTCTATTTGCTTGATGTAGCCACCTTTTATGAAGAAGAATGCCAAACTTCTCAAAGCAGTAGCCGTGTCGCAATTGTTACAGATGCTAGTGCATGGCTGCTCTACTAGCAATGTCACATTATATCTTGTAACTTTGTAAGTGTACTTTGTTTTATGTATGTTTTTGTATTTCTTAGATAGAAGCATCTAAACAAACTTTGTTTATAGTACCTTAATTGGTGTGCGAGGTGGCAAACTTTAAGGATATATTATGCTAACAAGTATCTTGTTGCAGGGAGATTCCAGTTTGTTGAAGCATTGATGCCTAATAACATGCCCTCTTGTTGATGATGTATATTGTAATTGAGGTAAAAATGACATAGTTAATGTGTTCAAAAGATATCTTTAAATTTATTTGCTCAGATTAACTATTTTGATTGCAAATATAATTTTAAATTTTGAAGAATTTCATTTTCTTGCAAAACAGGTTTTTGGACATGGATGTTGATGATATGACATGATCCTCTTCAATATTGATGTTAGACATTTATCTTCCGTCATTTATCATAAATATTTATACAACATAATGATATAAAAGGTCTTGCCGATGGCACATGTGTTAAGGATACTTAAAATTATTATATTTTGAACAAATCAATTTTTAACTTTTAAAGATATAAAATTCACAATTTTCAATATAAATTTAATTACTATTTATAATATAGACAAAATTGCATTGAAGGTTTTTTATCTTTTTTATTTATAACACATTGGTCCTTTATTTTTTTTGTCACGTTTAAGTCTTTTATGTATCAAAATATATACATGTTAATCTTTTATTTTCTATTAAACAAATGCTGAAATATTAGTTTTTATTAGTATCTTCATTTTTCAAAAATATTTCTTTTATATATATATATATATATATATATATATATATATATATATATGGGAAGCTAATTTAGACCCACTTAAAAACATGTGGGTTTAAATTAATAAAGTGTACCTTTTCACTTTGGACAAAAAAACCATTAATATTTACTTATTTAAAACTAGTGAAATAAGGATATAGTTTGGTAAATTTCATTAAATTATTTATCACCCACATTACTAATTTACACCCACTTTTATAATTTAACATAAGACAGCTCATAACAAATACAAGACAGCTCTGGTCCTTCAATGAATAACCATGTATGTTTTTCAACGATAAAAAAGCTCCTTTTTACAATACATCTCATGACAGGGGCACCTTTTCTACATTAAACACAATTAATAAGAACTACTACCCTTTTGTTTAAAAAAAAAAAAGAACTACTACCCTTCTAAACAAATGAGTCACAAATCTAAGGTAAACAGTTGTTAATGAGCAATTAGGCAATTACTGAGAAATTATTCATTGGATTTGGCAATTACTGAGAAATTATTTTATAAATAAATTAATAGCATTGCTAAAATTAGAAAATAGCAGACTTACAAAAAATTAGAAAATAGTTTTTTTTTTTTGTTAAAAAAGGAAAGATGAATCTAGATTGGATATGTTTTTCTAAGTTGTTCTTTTTTTATTTTCTAGGTTTTCATGTGTTTTCCTAAGTTGTATATATTTATAATTAAGTGGGTCTAAATTAGCAAAGTAGGTGCACATCATTTAATAAAATTTACCTAACTAACTCTCAATTACTAGTGTTAAATAAGTAAATATCAAGGATATTTTTTGTCAATTAGAAAATGTGCACTTTGTTAATTTAGACTGACATGTTTTTAAGTGGGTATAAATTAGCAATCCCATATATATATATATATATTGAATTACCATTTACAATGATATTGGTACGAAACTTCCTTTTATATATTTATTTCCTTTTCATAGAAATAATCTTTGTAAAATATTTTTCACTTGCAGTTGAATGATTATAATATATTTAATAATTGTCTGTTCTCTTTCTCGGGAAATGGATTAGACGCAGTGCATTGCAGGAACTGTTTTGACCGTCTGATCTGTTTTGTGTGGCTGTGATTAATTTTAATATCAAATAAATCAGGATCGTCTGATCTATTTTGTGTGGCTGTGATAACTTACTGCGTGTAGCAGTTACAACAGGCAACCTGAATCCCTCTTTTTCGTTAGTACTCGCTCCGTACCAAATTATAAGTTACTTTGAGAAGAAAAAAATTTGTACTAAATTATAAGTCGTTTTGCATTACCAATGAAGCATTTAATACTATTTTTTCTATTATTCCTTAACTATTTATTTCTTTTTCTTTTTTCAATTCTCCAATCTATCTTTTTCATATTATGAAGGACGATTTTGTAAACTAACTCATAATTTATCTTTTCCATACAACATTAATCATTACATTTCATAATTCATGTAATATAGTCAAAACGACTTATATTGTGGTACGGAGGGAGTATATTATAAGCAAATTTACAAAATTGTCCTTCATTTTATGAGAAAGATAAATTAAAAAATTGAAAAAAGAAAGAGAAATAAACAGTTAGGGATATAATAGAAAAAAGATCAAAAAATATTTCATTAGTAATACAAAGCGACTTATAATTTAATACAATTTTTTTTTTATCAAAACAACTTATATTTTGGTACAAAACTAGGGAGTATTATTTAATTGCGTCCTATATTGAAAATTTTTCTATATGCATATCCTCGAATAAAATCGATAAAGTACCAAATTAGTATCATGATTGTTATAATTTTTCTCCCCTTAAACTTAAAATGGCTATTAACATCCACGAATCACACTACAAACAACAACTAAAGAAGTCCAATTTTTTTCTTGCATGCCATCCAAATAAAAGTTAATTAATGCCAAACATAGGCTCGAGAAGGACGATGAAAATATATTATGTAGTGCATGGTGACTGTTATTATATATGGCGAAGACACTTTTTGGATTTGTTGCGAGTTCTATGAGAAGTAGTTTTTTTCACTGAAGTCACAACATATCCATAAATTATCCTCGCCATAATCCTCAACACATGCACCACATAAAATATTTTCATCTTCCTTCTCAAGTTGGTGTTTGATATTAATTAAATTTTCTATCAATGCCATGTAAGAAAAAAATTGCATTTATGAAGTTGTTGTTCATTATGATTCATATTAATAGCTATTTGAAGTTTCAGGGGTGATAAAAAATATTACAAACATGGTAGAACTGATTTGATACTTCATTGATTTGAGGACATGTATATATCGTTATTGAATGTGGTGTTTCAAAGTGGTAGAGGATCAAAAGGGGTATACAATTTTTTAAAACCAAGTAATAATCCAACAGACATACAATTTTTTTTTTAACAAAAAAATGGTAAAAACGGGTATACAACCATACAAACAATTTTTTTTTTACAAAGGTATACAAACAATTTAAAAACAACAAAAGTGGTAAAAAAATTGAAGCAAAGAAACACACACGTGCCCTATCCAGAAAAAAAAAAAAAAAAAAAACTATGTATACATGGAGTGAGTGAATGATGTATTTGATAGCTTGATATACTATACAATCTCTTTATACCATTTAAACAAAATGGGGAAAGAGTTTTTTTTTTTATTAATTCAAGTGACACTGATAGCCATTTTATAATTTTTTCTAACAAAATTTTAACTTTGCACCTTAAAATTATTAGACTAATTAAAATCTTACCACTAATCACACCTCAAATTCCGCCGATTTTTCCATTGACGATTCCCCATAGTAAGCTTCTCACGATTTTGGTTGACATTGATTCAACATCTTTAATTGGTTATATAAGACGACTCTTGAAATCCCTAGAAAAACATATAATAACTAATTAACCGTGAAACACAACAACTAAAAATAATATAAATCCAATTTTTTTCTTGCATGTCATATCCATGACAAAATTAATTAATTCTTAACATAGACTTGAGAAGGAAGATAAAGAAGAAGATATCTTATGTGGTGCATGTGTTGATCCGGATAAATTTTGAATTTGCTTTGAAATTTTTGTGACGTGGTATCACGACAAGTGCGTGAAGATCATCCATTTCATGTTGATAAGCTCATCCATGGAAGGGGTGATCTTCACGGACTTCCCATGATACCACATCACACATATCTCACAACAAATTCAAAATTTAGCAGAGCCATAATATTCACCACATGCACTACATAATATGATCTCCGTCTTATTGATCTTTTTTCTCGAACCTATATCAAACATTAATTAAATTTTCTATTGATGGCATTCAAGAAAAATATTGGAAGTCTATAATTTTTGTTTCTAGACATTCATATGGTCAATAACTATTTGAAGTTTAAGAACAGAAAAGTTTACCACTTACAATCATGGTAGCACTAACTTGGAACTTCATCGATTTATTGATGGTGGTCTTTCAAAATGACAGAGTAAAGCTGTGGAAAGAGGAAAACAATAACTATAAAAGAAAAAAAATGAAAGGCAATGTATATGTTTCAAATATGAAAATATATGACTCCACCATGAGATTATTCCACAAAAAATATAACCTAAGAAGGGGGTATTTATGGCCCAAATATGTTGACTGTATTTATTATAGTTTGAACGAATTTATTGAGGTATTTATAATTTTAAAACTTTTTTTGTCAACATATCTTTAAATATTTTACTACATTTAGTTTTTGGTAAAAATTTATTGATGATTGACTATATTTATTATAGTTTGAACAAATTTAATGAGATATATTTTTTTTGACGAAATTTAATTTAATGATATATTTTTTTTTGACGAAATTTAATTTAATGAGATATTGAATAATTTTAAAACAAATCTTTTGGTCAACAAATCTTTTACTCCTTTTAGTTTTTTTTCACTGGTTTCCGACCACCAAAGATGGACGACTAATCCGGTTCGTGTGTAGAGGCATGCACACTGACCAATCGTTGTTCTCCCTGAGAATCGAACCTGGTATCCCCCGGGTATTTTAGTTTTAAATATATATAAAACACGCTCATAATTGATCCCCTACATATATAATACAATGTCCTACTAATTGAGATAAACACACGAGACAAACACTAAATTAGTTATTTATTCTAAATATATTTATTTTACCATCTACAATCTCAAATAATTATCATTTAGATTTCTTTCTTTTTTTAAAAAATAAATAAATTTGCGAAAGGATTATTATTACTATTAGTGAAAATAACCATTTATCCTCTGTCTATTTTTTTTTTCAATTACCCACGTGTAATAATTTTTTTCCATTTCCCTTGTAATTTTTTTTTCATTCAATTACCCCCTGACGTGCCGACGAGGGGGGTAATCGATGAAATCTTTACATTACAGAAAGTAATTGAAAAAAAAATTAGATAGGGAGTAAATCAAATAGGTCTTTAAGTTTGTAATTTGTAACATCTAGGTCATTCGAGTTACTTAAAGAGTAGGATTTAGATGTTACAAATTACAAACTTAAATAATCTATTTGTTATTTAAAAAACTTAAAAAATCTATCTATCATAAACATAAAACTTAAAGAATCTATGAATGCATTTTGTCTAAATTTATTCGACCTAAGTTCCCTTCAGAGTAACCTTGTAGTATGTGGAAAACTACTTGAGTTATTTATTTGTAAGAATTCTAAAAGCATCTACAATGGAGCTACTCGTTTTAAAGTATTTAATCGGACTCCACGCGTACACATCATTTACTTATAATTTTTTAATAATAGTACCTAAGGTGTAAGACCCGTAATTTCACTGTACAGATTTTCTAAGGAACTCTAGTGATGGATACGAGTTTTAGGGTTTTTGGCGAAGCGGTTTTGTGAGTATCGTCGCATTAATGGAATTTTTGCTGAAATGGAGCCTGTTTTGTGCTCGTGCGCTGTAAAGGCACAGACTTTTGTCTTGTAATCCTCTTTTGTGAATAAGAAGGTTGATGGGGATTCAGAATAACGAGTTTTAGTTTATTCTTATTTTTGGAAAAACGAGTAGGATTTTACCCGCGGATGGAAAATCTTACTGCGTCTGTTTTAAGTGAGGTTTCAGATGGAAGTTTTATATATCTGCGCGAGTTAGGATATATTCTGAGATTAATTTTCTGAGGTATGGAAGAAAATTACAGTCGCGGAAAAAGATTCGGCGATAAGTTTTGGAAATGTAAAACGTTAGACGTTCTTTCCGTAGGTTTTAAGTTTTTGTGATTTACGTTCGTCGCGACGCGCGAGAGCTGAGTACGTGTCTTGTTTTGGAAGATTGGATTTAATCTTGTATTGATTCATAAAGCAATTTGATCCAATGGCTAGGGATTAAGCTTGGACTTTTGTTTTTGATCCAAGGGTGGTGAGTTAGCAAGAGCTTTGCATAGTAAGGAGGTTTGGTCACTTGGTGGACTTAGGAAATTCTCACAATTCACTCCATTCTTTCTCTCTTTCACGTGTGACTCCATTACTTTTCCAACCTTCACAAATTTCATTTCTTCACCATTTCACTCCATTTCAAGCTTGGAAGCTTTGAGGAAGATTGTAGAGAATCACTTTCTTAAGGTAACCACTCTTTTCCTTCTCATTTTTGGTTGGTTAAAACTCTTGGAGTGATGAGTTTTAGTTTATGTTCATGAGATGGAAAGGTTAGGAATTGATTCTTGTTTCATGAAAGTTGTTCATGAGAGCTTAGGGAGCATGCTAGGCTTTGTTGTTTTTGTTTTCCATGAGTTGGTGAAAAATCTCATGAGAAAAGTTAGGGTTTTGGTTGGTTTATGTATTGATCAATAACATGTGGTTAGGTTGTAAGGTTTTGAAAAGAAAAGTTGTCTTTGAACCTTTGGGCAAAAGGGAAATGCGTTGTATGGTTTTGTTTTAGAAAATACGATGAAAAATATTTTGGGGTTTATGAAAATATTTACTAAGTGTTTTTGTGTGGTATTTTGAGGTCCAAGAGGTTTAAAAAAGCTCTTGTGACATGTGGTGTTGCTTTTCATTTTGAAAACATGTTTGAAAATGATTACCGGACGGTTGAGACCCGTAATAAAACTTGTGCTTGGATTTGGTTTTGATTTTGGAAATGAAAACCAAATAACTTGCACTCGAAGCAACCAACATAATTTCGGAAATGTAATGCTTTGTTGTGAAAACGGTTGTTGGGAACCAATACTATGCGTATGTGGTGTGTTGCGTGAAAAGTTGTTTTGGGTGAAAATTGAGTAAACCAAGTTTTGCTGTTGCTGTCATGAAGAAAACCAGTTCTGTCCTGGTGTGGTCGCCCAGCGACCAGATGGTAGCTTAGCGACCAGTTGGTCGCCAGCCTTCGCCCTGGGCGTGGAAGTTCTGACTTGCCATCGTCAGGTGGTCGCCCAGCGACCTCTAGCGACCCCTGGGACCCAAAATTTTGTATTCTGATGTCCTAACTGGGTTTTTAACTTTCTAATCCCTTTCTATTAATTTATGGAAGTGGTTGGGATTGGAAACGGGGTTTTTGGGTACCCGGAAGGTACGTAACTTATAACGCAAGAAAACGGCCATTTTGCATTTCAAATTATTTAAGACTTTGGCCTATTGTTTTGGGTCCTAAAAATAGTACAAATAACTCATGGGGGTTGATCAATACGATAGATTTTGGTATGGTATCCAAAAGAGTGAATTTCCCTTGGAAACCTTTAGAGTTTTTGGGGTTATGGTGTAGTTTCAATACATTGGGTTTGGAAACGATGTATTGATTGTCCGTTGCTTGTTTTAGGGAGCACGTAGTGTTGTGTGAACGTTTTGTTGACGGAAGCTTGCCGAGGTAAGGGCTCCACTTTATTTCCGTCTTTTCAAACGGTTTTGTTAAACATGCTTTAGATTTTGCTGTGTTGCAATTGGTGGTGTGTTTGGCATGTTTTTGTGATGTATTCTCGATATGAGATCGTGGTAAATACATGATTCGTTGTTTTACATATGATTGGAGATGTATGTATGAACATGTGATTAATTACATATGACTAGATGTATATGTATGTGTTGATGTGGTGTGATTACATATGCGTGTACGATATGTATGTGTTGCATTAGCATATAAGGGGAATCGTATGCTCATGCATTCATAGTACGTGGTTATCGGGAATGGATCACGGGGTGCGATTATCGGGAATGGATCCACCTTACTCCTACGGGAATTATTGAGTTCAATAAGCGGTTATCGGGAATGGACTGCGGGGTGCGATTACCGGGAATGGATCCATCCTAACCCTTTGTGGTTTTATTGATTATGATTACTCTTCCGGAATTCATATGCATGTGGTAATGGGGAATCTACCACACTCATTGTAGAAGTCTGCATTAGGCTTGGTGTGCATTATGTATATAACCCCGTTGGTGGGAATTGCTTTTGTGTTAAAGAGCTTTCTCTTGTGTATATGGAATTATTGTTATGTGTACAATCTTTCGCACCGGTTATATATATCTATACTTGTATTTTGTGGTGACCCTTTCTTTCATTTGCGGGCTCATCCCACCCAGATGTTGGGTTAGGTCGTGGTGACGACGGTGGCTGTTCCAGGCCCCAGTGAGCGGTTGGAGCTGTAGCCTAGAATAGTTAGACTATGCGCCGGTGTGTTTTGTGCACCGTGCTTTTTGGTTAGCATAAGGTCTCTAACTTGTTTTGTTGTAAGTATTCGAATACTTAGACTTGGGTTGTAATTATTCAGGAATACACTTTGCTTGTCGAAGCACCTTTTGTAATGAGTTCTTTTGTATATTTGAATGCCGGTTCATTTTAAACATTTTATGCGCACTCTGAGTGTTAGTTGAAAAAAAAAAAAAAAAATAATGCCCTTTTTGGCTTTCGAAAAACGGGGTGTTACATTTTGGTATCAGAGCACGGCTTTAAATCTTCAAAGGGAAAGTGTACACTTGAGTCATTAGTCCAGAGTCGGTTAGAACATAGCTAGAGTTGTGTTAGTTCTAGCGGTTGTTTTGTGCTGTGTTATGGGTTATGTGGTAGGTTATTTTGTGTTTAGCATGAGATATGCCTAGACACCGGTTTGTGTCTTACTGAGGTAATGCAGGGAGTGAGGCTTCAGTAAGTGGAATTGGGAAACCCTCAAGCCTTGGTCGAATTTAGTCGACAAGTGTCTCTAAATTCCTTGGATGCGGCAGTCCGAAGATGACGGACTTGAGCGAACAAGAACTACAAGTGATTCTTGAAAGTAATATAATGGATGGGAAGTGGCGTTAGATGTTGCCACTCAGAGGTGCTGGTTATGGACGAGTGAACGTCAATTGATAAAGGATTTTAAGTAAGGATCAGATTGGGACGACCTTCTGAAGATGATATTGGATGTCCGTCTGGTGAGTTCAGACGAGACTTGATGAAGTCATTAGGTTTTCAAGAGAACGCAGCCACTATGGAATGGTGGAGCATGCGAGATGTCAATTGGATTTAATTACAATGATTGGATAATCATTGGGGCAACTTGTATTGGAAATAAAGTGCATCGCGCGTCAAGAGTAAGTGAACTTGGTGGTGTTAGAAGACGGTTGCGCGAACGATGGGTACCTGAAGGGTTTAATTCAAGTGTGTGAGATAAACTAGATTCGAAACTAAGACTAGTAAGGATGAATCTTGTGATGATTGAAGGTAGGAGACCAAGTATCACGTTGATAAGTGACAATCTATACATAGTTCGGGAGATAGTAAATGTAGATGTCGATGTGAGATACAACGATCGGTAATTGATTGTTGAATAAAGTTGGAAGTGGAGAGATATTTAGGTAAAGAACGAGGAGTTCAACCTTTGAAAGTGAGTTGCATATCACTGATAGGTGATAATAGAGGTGTTCATTATGGAAATGTCCAGATAATTGTAGCAGTGTAAGCTAGAATTGTTAACGATTGGCAAATAAACCTTAAGAGAAAGTAAACTGGTTTAGCAGTTTGAGGAGATTAGTCAAGATTGAGTAGAGATCCTGTGTGGATGCACATATAAGTTAACGATTTTGATCGACCAAGATGGTTGAAGGACTAAGTAGCAGCTTGAATTTATGATACCATAAGAGTTGAGGTGGGCAAGTTTTGAATAAATTCAAGTTATGGACGAGAATTTTTGGATATTTTCTAAGAATGTCGTGTTTGAGTAGAAAAGGAGTCCGTTAGTAAGAATACTAAGACAATGAAAGTTGATAGTTGGAAGGACTTTTATTGTATATTAGGATTAAATGGATAGTACGACGAGTTTTTAGAGTTCTTGAGCAGTAAATTCAAGAGTTTGATTTGGGTATCGAACGTACTAAGGATAAAATCATAGCGAAGTGTCGTGCGTTAGTAGATATTTTTGATAAGTCGAGCATTAAGATTTAAGATGAATGTTTAATGGCTTGATGGATGAGTAAGACGAGTCGATTGGTAGGTGAATTGCAGTGACCTTTTAAGGACGAGTTAGAAGTGAATAAGAAAACGATGAGGGAATAGATGTAAGAACATGATTGGCCAGAACTTGAGATCTGGGAATTGATTCCCTAGTGGGAACAGACTTTATGACTTTAGAATAGTCACGGTGATGAAAGATCAATCGAATGGGAGAAGAGTGTACTTGTTTGGAAACAAGTTAATGTGGGACGAGAGTAATTGGCTTGTGTGCGGCGAATTAAAGATGTTGTTTTGAGTTAACAAATTATTGGTCATGGTGGTTTGGGAACCAACTCTAGACAGTTGTTGAACTAGAAAGTTGCAAAGTAGTAGATTGAGTTTTGTAGAGGTTATGACATCGATGAGTTAGTCGTAAAGGGAGGTTAGCCATGGAAAGAATGTGCTAACAATAAATGTGGCTAGTGGTGTTTCTAGCCGAACTCGTAGAGAAAATGTTCCATTGTTTGGTTGTCTTTCACTTGATGATTCATCTTCAAAGAGGAGAAAGAGTGATGGAGATGAAATGGTTTGTGGATCTGTTTCTGGGTCTAGAAAAGAATGAGAATTTAGAGAGAAGCCCATGAAGATGTGGCTTATGCCAATTAAAGATTGGCGAAGGGAATTGCCTCACACCTAGTTGGAAAAATCATGGTTGTGCGGGTATAGTACGGATTCAAAAGCATCACCTGAATGGATGTCATGACGGTGCGTGTGTTGTATGTAGAAATGAGAAGGATAAGAATTTATCTAATGACAAGTTGATGGAAATCAGTATTGAGTAAGTGTAAGGGATTCGGATGTTGTCAACTAGGATGGTTGGACAATAGTAGTGTGAACATATAAGGAACCGATTCTGGGGAATTGGAGTTTTGGATAAAAGGAGTACAAGAGAAATAGATGGTATAGTTTGGCAAGTGTCAAGACTATGAGGAGGGTAATCACCAACTGGAGGTTGGGATTGTTTTATGTAAGTCGTGTTTGGAATGAGATTCGTGGGCGAGCATGCGGTTCTGGCGTATTCATTGAGTCGCGGACTCATGGATATTGGTAAGGTGTGAAGTTCTTCCTAAGAGAAGATAACTTGCTCAGAATGTAGTGGTTTGGGTGGTACTTGCCGTAGTGGCACGGTACTACTAGTGGATGATACTCCACGGGTGCTTCAAGAAAGGAAGCATGATAGCTTAAGCTATGTGTCTTGAGCGTGGTGTCTTGCGATTTCGACGTGTATTCGTAAGAGATCGAGGGAAACATTAAGAAAAAACCTCGAAAGATTTGTTGGACCATTGTGACTCGGAGGACCTTGAGCACAAGTGGAATGAAGTATCACTTAAGTTGGGTAAAGATGGTCTAGACCACCATCAGGATTGTCGACTGTCTATTGACAAATTGAGGGACTGGCCGTCCTTAATTTATTGTTGATGGTAGACGAGAATCGTGTTGATTGGAATTGACTAGTTTTGCTAGCTTTGGTGATGCACAGAGAACTTCAGTGTTTCTTTTTGGAGGGTAGCCAGTAACTGCTTCGCGTGAACCTAGGGAAACTGGCTATGTCTCGGAGGCGAAAGAGGTGACTTTGGAAATTTTTGTGTGTGGGCACGAGGATCTTTGGGAACTAGAGGTTGTGAACCTCTGTTGTGAGGTTAGTTTTTGAGTGGTGAACTCGTTGAGAGTTGCGGTTGGTGCACGGTTGTGCCAGTGTGTTGGTGAGAGTATCTGTGTGACTTCACCCGGTGTTAGCATCTGTGTGGCTGCACCTAATCCTGTGGGATTTTGTTGTGTTGGTGATGGTAATGACTGGTTGAGTCGTTATCCTTAACTTTAGTTTCGTGGACGAAACTTCTTTTTGGAGGGTAGTAATGTAAGACCCGTAATTTCACTGTACAGATTTTCTAAGGAACTCTAGTGATGGATACGAGTTTTAGGGTTTTTGGCGAAGCGGTTTTGTGAGTATCGTCGCATTAATGGAATTTTTGCTGAAATGGAGCCTGTTTTGTGCTCGTGCGCTGTAAAGGCACAGACTTTTGTCTTGTAATCCTCTTTTGTGAATAAGAAGGTTGATGGGGATTCAGAATAACGAGTTTTAGATTATTCTTATTTTTGGAAAAACGAGTAGGATTTTACCCGCGGATGGAAAATCTTACTGCGTCTGTTTTAAGTGAGGTTTCAGATGGAAGTTTTATATATCTGCGCGAGTTAGGATATATTCTGAGATTAATTTTCTGAGGTATGGAAGAAAATTACAGTCGCGGAAAAAGATTCGGCGATAAGTTTTGGAAATGTAAAACGTTAGACGTTCTTTCCGTAGGTTTTAAGTTTTTGTGATTTACGTTCGTCGCGACGCGCGAGAGCTGAGTACGTGTCTTGTTTTGGAAGATTGGATTTAATCTTGTATTGATTCATAAAGCAATTTGATCCAATGGCTAGGGATTAAGCTTGGACTTTTGTTTTTGATCCAAGGGTGGTGAGTTAGCAAGAGCTTTGCATAGTAAGGAGGTTTGGTCACTTGGTGGACTTAGGAAATTCTCACAATTCACTCCATTCTTTCTCTCTTTCACGTGTGACTCCATTACTTTTCCAACCTTCACAAATTTCATTTCTTCACCATTTCACTCCATTTCAAGCTTGGAAGCTTTGAGGAAGATTGTAGAGAATCACTTTCTTAAGGTAACCACTCTTTTCCTTCTCATTTTTGGTTGGTTAAAACTCTTGGAGTGATGAGTTTTAGTTTATGTTCATGAGATGGAAAGGTTAGGAATTGATTCTTGTTTCATGAAAGTTGTTCATGAGAGCTTAGGGAGCATGCTAGGCTTTGTTGTTTTTGTTTTCCATGAGTTGGTGAAAAATCTCATGAGAAAAGTTAGGGTTTTGGTTGGTTTATGTATTGATCAATAACATGTGGTTAGGTTGTAAGGTTTTGAAAAGAAAAGTTGTCTTTGAACCTTTGGGCAAAAGGGAAATGCGTTGTATGGTTTTGTTTTAGAAAATACGATGAAAAATATTTTGGGGTTTATGAAAATATTTACTAAGTGTTTTTGTGTGGTATTTTGAGGTCCAAGAGGTTTAAAAAAGCTCTTGTGACATGTGGTGTTGCTTTTCATTTTGAAAACATGTTTGAAAATGATTACCGGACGGTTGAGACCCGTAATAAAACTTGTGCTTGGATTTGGTTTTGATTTTGGAAATGAAAACCAAATAACTTGCACTCGAAGCAACCAACATAATTTCGGAAATGTAATGCTTTGTTGTGAAAACGGTTGTTGGGAACCAATACTATGCGTATGTGGTGTGTTGCGTGAAAAGTTGTTTTGGGTGAAAATTGAGTAAACCAAGTTTTGATGTTGCTGTCATGAAGAAAACCAGTTCTGTCCTGGTGTGGTCGCCCAGCGACCAGATGGTAGCTTAGCGACCAGTTGGTCGCCAGCCTTCGCCCTGGGCGTGGAAGTTCTGACTTGCCATCGCCAGGTGGTCGCCCAGCGACCTCTAGCGACCCCTGGGACCCAAAATTTTGTATTCTGATGTCCTAACTGGGTTTTTAACTTTCTAATCCCTTTCTATTAATTTATGGAAGTGGTTGGGATTGGAAACGGGGTTTTTGGGTACCCGGAAGGTACGTAACTTATAACGCAAGAAAACGGCCATTTTGCATTTCAAATTATTTAAGACTTTGGCCTATTGTTTTGGGTCCTAAAAATAGTACAAATAACTCATGGGGGTTGATCAATACGATAGATTTTGGTATGGTATCCAAAAGAGTGAATTTCCCTTGGAAACCTTTAGAGTTTTTGGGGTTATGGTGTAGTTTCAATACATTGGGTTTGGAAACGATGTATTGATTGTCCGTTGCTTGTTTTAGGGAGCACGTAGTGTTGTGTGAACGTTTTGTTGACGGAAGCTTGCCGAGGTAAGGGCTCCACTTTATTTCCGTCTTTTCAAACGGTTTTGTTAAACATGCTTTAGATTTTGCTGTGTTGCAATTGGTGGTGTGTTTGGCATGTTTTTGTGATGTATTCTCGATATGAGATCGTGGTAAATACATGATTCGTTGTTTTACATATGATTGGAGATGTATGTATGAACATGTGATTAATTACATATGACTAGATGTATATGTATGTGTTGATGTGGTGTGATTACATATGCGTGTACGATATGTATGTGTTGCATTAGCATATAAGGGGAATCGTATGCTCATGCATTCATAGTACATGGTTATCGGGAATGGATCACGGGGTGCGATTATCGGGAATGGATCCACCTTACTCCTACGGGAATTATTGAGTTCAATAAGCGGTTATCGGGAATGGACTGCGGGGTGCGATTACCGGGAATGGATCCATCCTAACCCTTTGTGGTTTTATTGATTATGATTACTCTTCCGGAATTCATATGCATGTGGTAATGGGGAATCTACCACACTCATTGTAGAAGTCTGCATTAGGCTTGGTGTGCATTATGTATATAACCCCGTTGGTGGGAATTGCTTTTGTGTTAAAGAGCTTTCTCTTGTGTATATGGAATTATTGTTATGTGTACAATCTTTCGCACCGGTTATATATATCTATACTTGTATTTTGTGGTGACCCTTTCTTTCATTTGCGGGCTCATCCCACCCAGATGTTGGGTTAGGTCGTGGTGACGACGGTGGCTGTTCCAGGCCCCAGTGAGCGGTTGGAGCTGTAGCCTAGAATAGTTAGACTATGCGCCGATGTGTTTTGTGCACCGTGCTTTTTGGTTAGCATAGGGTCTCTAACTTGTTTTGTTGTAAGTATTCGAATACTTAGACTTGGGTTGTAATTATTCAGGAATACACTTTGCTTGTCGAAGCACCTTTTGTAATGAGTTCTTTTGTATATTTGAATGCCGGTTCATTTTAAACATTTTATGGGCACTCTGAGTGTTAGTTGAAAAAAAAAAAATAATGCCCTTTTTGGCTTTCGAAAAACGGGGTGTTACATAAGGACTCAATCTCTCCAACCCAACACTTTTTAAAAGTTCTAAATTGATCCCACCAATAACACATCTCATTAATAACTCTACATCATTATAAGTGGGTCCAATAAAAAGAATATAAGTACGTACCAATGCTTATTTAAAAACCACCCAGTGGCAAGAAACTTCTTCCAAGGACGTACCCGGGGAATACCGGGTTTGATTCCAAGGGGGGACAACGCTTGGCCAGTGTGCATGTCTCTACGCACGAGCCGGATTAGTCGCTCACCTTGGTGGGTCGAAACCGGTGCTAACGCAAAAAAAATAAAATAATATCTGTTAGATACCATTTTCTATTTTGCTCTAATGAAAATACCTATTAGGTATTGGTATTTACAAAAACAAGTACCACCATTGGAGATGGTCTAACCTAGCTTCTTTATCTAAACATAATGGAGCATATGCTCGGTGTTATTTTATCGCATGTATCTGGAAATTCCTCGAGGGACTGATGGTTTATACATATCACAATGTCTCTCAACTGGAGCGTCATATGGATTGGGAGTGCAGTTTGAGTTAAATTATTTTTTAGTCTATGTAAAATGATTTATATAAATAAATAAAATTTTCTATATTATTTATAAATATGTTAAGGTAGTTTTTGAAAAAATAGTTTATGAAAAATCAATTTTAATTTATTAGTGAAAACTTATCAATTAGTATTATCTATTTGTATAAATTATTTTTTTATAAATTCAAAAACATGACAATTTATTAGGTCTCCGTTAGTTTCAATTGGATTGTGTGAATCACAGATGTTTATAAAGTGGAAGATGGTTGCGGATTGTCTTGTTAATTTCAGTTGTAATTTAAAAAAATGATTTTCTTCATTTGAATCTGTGTCCTACAGGCTATGCCATTATTTATTCAAATTGATAAAATACATTAAAGTTTGTACTTCTAGGTTATTATATGTAATCTTTCTTAAACCCCATTTATTTTCAAAAAATAAAAAAATTAGAAAAAATTCATTAAGAAAAACACAAAAAATCTAATTATTTGGCACTAGATGAAGGCTCATACTTGTCACTTCATCTACGGACCCGCTCCGAAAATTGTAGGTATCCCCTACCAATTTCAACCTTAATTGTTCTCTAGTTGACGTTGGCAACATATTCTTGTAACTCTAGCTCACCATCAACCTTGTATTCTTTTAACTTTTAATTATTTAGAAGAAAACTATTCAAAAATAAATATTTAACAACATTGATAAAATTGCATCTTTCCACTAACAATAGATCATTAATTGCAGTAGTACATAACTTTGGACTCTTTAAAAAAGTGGTGACATGTTCGATCATTATCTTTTGCATCAAAAGAAAATTTAGTTGAAAAAAGAAAAACCACTTTATATAACCTCACAGATTCTCCGATAAATATTAGTTATCACCAAACCAAAGTGAGAACCTTATAACTATAATATGGCAAAATAAAAACCATACCATACTTGATTAATAGCCGTCCATGGATACTTTGTACATAAGATCTCAAAAGTGTCATGCCATAGGAATGTACCTTTCAAGTTCTCGTATTATCCAATGTCTCTGCCGAATTTGATGCAATCCAACAAATTCTTTATTTGTCTTATCATTCATTTGAAAATTGATTTCTCTCCCTTTCCGTTCCGCTTGAATTTTATATGTTGTCCTTTATGTCATCCATTTATAAGAAAATACTCGATAGACCGATCAGCTATTGATTTGAGATCGGTTGGCTCACACTAATCTAAGACAAAATCATCATTAAATTATCCTTACCGTCAATTATAAATCGGACAGCTAAGATGAGTAACTGCATGACAGAATTACTACTAAATCCACATGCTTAAGTGTTATAAATTCTTCTACAACTCTAATTATGTAATTTACATTTTTTCTATAGCTTTTGTATCTCTTATATACTACAATTAACATAGAGAAATTTAAAGTGATAAATAAATGGCAGATTGGGCTCCTATCATTATAGGCTTGATCCTATTTGTAATTTTTTCTCCTGGATTACTGTTCCAGCTACCAGGCAAAGGAAGAGTAGTGGAATTTGTTAATTTCCAAACAAGTGCCATTTCCATTTTTGTTCATTCACTTCTCTTCTTTGGTTTTATGGTTATCTTTCTTGTTGCCATTAATGTTCATATAGGTAGTGGTTAAGTGATCATCCACCAATGGTTTTGAATTTGATGTTCTGCAATGGTATAAAAGATTTTGAAGTCTCGCAATTTCAACTGTACCGGCCACAATTTTCCACGGTATAAAACTTCATAGAGTATCTGCGACTACAATTTAAAACCATGTATCCATCTAGATACATACACTGTTTTGGTCTTATAGAAGTGATGATTTTTGTGAGCTTTATAAATGGTTGCTATATATGTTTAATTTCTTGCTTCTTATGATTAGTATTATAGTATAGGTGAGCTTGTTAATTTGTGTTCAGTAATTTCAATATGAAGATTTTGATGTATTATTATTATTATTATTATTATTATTATTATTATTATTATTATTATTATTATTTATTTTAATTATAATAATACATCCAATTTTATTTTATTTTTTTTTGAATTTTGAGGTAAGTACAACAGTATCACTTATATATCACCCAGTATATTTTGTGGATAATGGTATATTAATCACTAATCAAGTTAAAAAAATACCAATTGCAATTGTTTTATCCAAAATTTTGGTTAGGATGCGTTTAATCTGATAAAACATGAGAGGCTGAATGTAATAACTTCAATTGTATTATTTTCATTTTAAATTTGTTATTGGAAAACAAGATACTTGACAAAAAAAATGTGTATTTCACATCACAAATATTTTCTTTTGAAATAAAAAGAAAATAATATAAATGAAACAGGGATGAAGCAAAGGGATGTAAAATGGTCTACAAAATATTGAGCTCATAGTCATAGCCAGCAAATACTTTGTACTCCCTGCAGTCTTAATTATAAGTAAATTTTCACTTTTTATATATATTCATTGGATAATTAATGTATCTGATCTATAATTAAGACTAGATACATTAGTTATCCAATAAATCTAAAAAGTGAAAATTTGCTTAAAATTAAGACCGGAGGGAATACTAATTTATAAGTTAATCCATAGTGATAATGTTATTATTTACCATTATGATGACACATGTACCTAACTAAGCTTAGTTTTCGACAATTCTTCTCCCTCCCAGCGCTTTAGCAATATATTGACCTCGTCTCATTTTTACCATAACCATGACAAATTGCAGGCACTCAAAATAAATCAATGCCAATAATATATATATTATTGGAAACTATAAAATATTAAACATAAAATTGTTTTAATTGATCAAATTAAAAATGGATAGCTAATTTTGTGCTGGAAATTTTAAACATTTTATCAAATTCATTTCTGAATTTTACAAGTCAGCATTAATTTTATTTTAGAATTTTTATACGTGAATTAAAATTGTCTCTACAGTAATGTAACAATTCTGACCATATACTACACACTTTTGTGACAATGTTTTTTTGTATATCAATTTCTAAATCTTTAGAAAATTCATGTAACATTTCAAATGAAAATGTGACAATGCTGAGTGTAATCCGTTACACTCTTTTGTAAGTTTAATCCGATATTTTGCTTTTATATGATTTGTCTATCAATGTAAAACATTATCATTCATGGATCAAATATTGATAAGAACCTTAATTCTAATGCCATAAGCCCTTAATTAGATCTATTATTATATTATAACTTGAAATTTAACTTTCCATGCACCACAAATAATACTCTTTACACCACACCAAGATGATTTACACTAATTACCAAAGGATGGAGAGATTTAATTACTTTATTCCACATAAAAGAAATATATTGTTTACGCATATTATTATAGACTCAAATTCATGGTACTTAATATTAAGACCTTATTTATAGATTATATTAAACATAAATTAAAGCTTAAGGGTCAAGTCAATCTTGGATTCTTCTTCCTCCTCAATCTCTTTGTCTTCATGTTCAGCATCATCATTATCAGCATCTCCATTTGAAACTAAACCATAGTCAACTTTAGTCATAGTAATTTGTTGACTCACTAAGCCTTGGATCATATTGTCATATCCATACCCACCATGGTATGGAATGATGGTGTTTTGACTTACCACCCCTTGATTACCATTTGCATTATTTATCCAATCATTGTTCATATCTTCAATTCTTTTTTTGAAGTTTTTCTCCCATTTGTGGCAATTTTGATGACCACCTAATGCTTGTGGAGTAATGAATTTTCTGCTACAAAAATTGCATGAGTAAGCATGTTTCATTCTCCTATTAGGATCAATAATGAATCCAAAAAGAAGAAATGGAGACATGGCTAGGGGAGAAAATGAAATGCTTTGTGTAATTTGGTGATGGAATTTTGAGGGATGATTTAGAATATGAAATTCTTTTGAATTTATAGACATGAATTTAGAGATGATATTCATGCTAGGTTTCCACGTGTCGTTGGTTTAAATTAATTCTCGTGTATTTGCTTACGATAGAAGAAGGAAATTAAATATTAATATTGATTATGAAGGATTAATTAATATTAGATTTGAAATATTATTACTTTTTCACTTTTTTTAATTAATATTAATAAATTTATATTTTGGCAGACATTTACACCCAATACAAAGTCAAAAAAAACTATCACTTTTATTGAAGATTTAAAATGAAATATATATTTAAAAACTAATATAGAAATTATGGAATTCTAATTTATTTATTTTGTTGTTTTGTTAATTAATATTTCCTCTGACCTTAATCAAAACAACTTTTTTTAAAAAAATTTCAAATTCATTGAATAGTTGGTGTATTTGGTCTTTAATATAGAATAGGTACATCAAATATTCAATTAATCTGAAAATTAAATGTTCTCTTCGGTCTTTTTTATAAGAAACAACTCAGATTTTAGATTCATTGAATATTTGATGTATATGGTCTATATTATAGATCAAATACACCAATTGTTCAATGAATTTAAAAAGTCAACTGTTTTTAATAAAAAGGACTAGTATTTGCTTATAATATAATTAGGTTAGAGGGAATAATTGTCAAGGGATAAAAGTGAAATGAGATTTCGATAAAAAATAAAGGGCAAATGCATCCAATGGTCATTTAAGTTTCATATTTGTATCAATTAGATTCTTTAATTTTTTATTTAACAAATAAATCATTAAGTTTCTAACTTGTTGTACTGTTACTCATCCCGTAATTTTACATTACAAAACTTGTTGCACCGTTACCCTTCTAGTTAATTTCCTTCAACATATATATGTCTTTTTCATCTAAATTTCTACCATGGTGGAAGTCGGATAACGACCACAGTGCAACAATATAACAAATCTTAACTAGATAACTGAAACCATAATGGTGCAACAAGTTAGAAACATAAAAGAGTTAACCTCAAAAACTTACCTAATTAAAAAACTTAAATCTTGTAACTATTATAAACACGTAAAAAACCAAGATGCATTTGGCCAAAAATAAATTACTATATCTATATTCCTTCTATATGTTGTGGATAATCACTAATTCGAATCTTTACTTTGTCAAGATATAAAACAAGTTTATTAATCGTAATTGAACTGTTCGATCATGGATTTCACTAATTGGATTACAGATAAAGTTTTAAGTGAAGATACATATCAATAATACATATACTAACTGATCATGCTGAAACATATATATGAATAAAATCAAACTTGACTAACCAGATGAAATCTTACATTCTTGCAAATGTATATATGGAAATTACAAGATTATGTTATTTACCATTATCATTACACATATACCAAATTAACCTTAGTTTTTCCGACAATTCTTTTCTTTCCCAGCACTTTAGTTGTGTATTGGCCTCATCTCACCTGTACAACGACAAATTGTAGGCACAGTAAATAAGTGTCAATTAAAAAATATGTCAGTCGTATATTTTTTTTAGAAAAAAAAAACAAATGAAAATTGTCAATAGCAACGACGAATTTCAAAAAAAAAAAAATCAAAGTTGTAGCTTCCATCCACAACTTTGTTTGAAAACTGGAAAAAAAAAAATATGGAAGTGATTTAAATCATCAATGGCGACTTACATCGTTTCCGTAAATAATTTAGAAAATTTTATTTGTTTGGAAATAAGTTATAAAAATTAAAGAAAATGGGACATGCACCGACAATGTAAAATATATTTACTCTGTCATCCAATATCAATCATGTATTCTGCCAAATCATCCCACTACACCCCACTTTCATGGTATGAGGTGTGGAAGAATAATTAATTTCTATTGGACGTTTGTGTAAATATATTTTACACCGACGTAGCATATCTATTAAACTCTAAAAATTATATCATTTTAGTAAAAAAAAATCGAATCTTTTAGTATCTTTAAGTTTTAATTGGATATGATACTTTATGTGCGATGCCTATGAGCTGGCTAGGTACTATCCTCTCAATAATTGGAAAACCTAGTACTATAAGCACACATTTATATTGATATATATAAATTCAATGAAGAATGTCAATACTTACTTTCGGGAATGATTATAGTGCATAAGCTTTTTTCTTATGCACCGTGCATAAATAATAAAAATTGCTTAATACACCCCCAGATTGCTTAGCGTACCCCCAGATTATTTAGCGCACCCCCCAGATTTCTAGCGCACCCCCCAAATTTCTAACGCACCCCTAAAAATATGGGGGTGCGCTAAGTAATTTGGGGGTGCACTAGAAATCTGGGGGGTGCGCTAAACAATTTTGGGTATTTATGCACGGTGCATAAACATGTCTTATGCACCATAACTTGTGCCCTTACTTTCATTAGATATTATTTAGATTTAGGTAAAAAATTGTGACAAAATAAGAAAGGTTCAATTATGGCTAAATAAGAATAGTTAATCTTTGCGGAAAAAAAATGTTAATTTTGTAGAGGAACTTGCTATGAATTACAAACAGGCAATGGACATTGATAGTAAATTTTCGGCTTAATTAGTCTGTAGGTCCCTTAAAGATTTTTTTGGTTTCACTTTGGTCATTTAAAGAAATTAAGTTCCACTTTGGTCCTTATCGATATCTCCATCAGTCAATTTGGTTATTTCCGTCCATTTTTTTCAAAAACCGTTAATTTCTCTACAGGTGCTATGAAACAACCTATTTTGCCACATGTACAGAAGTTAACGGTTTCTGATAAAAAATTGACAAAAAGGACCATATTGACTGTCAGAAATATCTATAAGGGATCAAAGTGAAACTTATTTTCTTTAAGGGACCAAAGTGAAACCAAAAAAGTTTTTAAGGGACCTACAGACTAATTAAGCCTAAATTTTTCTTTAGTGGCTTTGACTAATAGTTTAATCTGGTTGCGGGTCAGCTCTGACATTAAGTGGTTTCAGTCTCCTCTTGATCGTAGTTATGAGAATTGACCTGTGGTCCTTCCTATCAAGTTCAGTATCAATCACCAATAAACTAACTAATGATCGATCATTGATAATAATTTTAGTATATGTTTGGTTCTGCGGTGACAAGAATTGATTTTGATAGAATTGATTCAGTATAATTGATTCTGGCCAAAATTGATTTTAAGTTAAAGTGGTTTATGTTTGGATATATTCATGTAAAAGTGAGTTGAACAAAAAATTTAAGTGTAAAAATCAATTCTAGAAGCAGAAGCTACGATTTCTAGCTTCAAGTAGAATCAATTCTGGAGGCAGAATCAATTCTACTTTTGAGAAACCAAACAAGTCAGAATCAATTCTACAAATTCAGAATCAATTATGACTGCTCCAGAAGCGGAACCAAACATACACTTAAAAAATAACATAATTCATAACACTAAGACACACTTAATTTTGGGAATATTCATGTTTCATAGGGAACTAGGAATGAACAAAAGAGAAGCTTACGTTGAACAACCTTGTGCAAGTGCAACCCCAATTGAACCAACAATGAAACGACAAAACAAGGACAAGTTGGAAACAAAAGCAGCAACATAGAAAACCAACACCAAAAGAGTAATCCAAGGCAATAAAAGCAACCCAATTAAGAAAGTAACAGATCCAAAAAGCATGAAGGCAAGACATATGCCTAAAAATAGCGACGCGAACGCTGCCGGTGAATCCTGTGAAGATGTCTGCAGTGTTGTCATCCACCAGGGCTGTCTCTTAGAAGACGAAGAAGAAGAAGAAGCCGTAGAGGTTGAAGAATATGGATATGGAGGGAACTTGAGTGTATAGATTATCATGGAACAGAGCTCGTATAAAGCCTTTGTTGGCTGGTCTTCTTCTTCTTGGTGTATCATGATTCTTCTATTTTGTCAAACTTGGGAAAAATGAGGGATAATGAGATTTGAAAGAGGATGAAAATGGTCTTATAATTATTATTGATTGTTTTATACCAATAAATATTTTTCTCTATAATTATATAGTTTTGATAAAATGATTCACTAATTAAAGTGAAAGAATGGGTAAGAGGTATGGGTGTTGGAATGGGATAAGTCAGGGAATGGATAGTGTAACATAATGGGAAATATTTGTCTTTGCTCTGATGTAGCATTTTATGAAGGGATAGAGTATATCTCATTGATTCTTTTTTTTTTTTTAAGTAGTTTAATGACTAAAAATTCTACCTTTAAGGTGAATAAGTGAGATGATCGGAGTTCGAACCCAATCGCCTACATATATAATGTAATATCCTACCAATTGAGCTAAACTCTCATGACTATACAAATACCATTCTAGGATCATACTTCTTGTAAAGAATCTCATATTTTACTAAATGGTGCGGCCATAATTTTCTCCAAAGCAAGCTTACTCAAATGGACATATTTCATGAATATGTTTTTGCAGTTATGCGCACAAATCTAAAAAAGGAACAAATTTGTTCTGAAATGCACATGATGTTAGAAAATAATAGGGTTGGAGAAGTAAAAATAAATAGAAGTGCAATCAACAATACAAGAATATAATCTGAGAGCTTCAAAACTGGAGAAAAAACCACGGTCATTGTCAAAACCGACAACCAGAGAATAAACACTATGTGAAAATTGTTACAACATATAAATTTCACTCTCAACCATCACATGGCCCCAGTACACTCACACTTTCCAAAGTAAATATTTGAACTACATCTCACAATACTCTAAAACAAGAGCATGAGAAAAAAGAAAAAAAGACACAAATATAAACTTAAAGTGTTATCTCTAAGCAATGTGGGACATCTCCAATATAATTTCCTTGACCTTTTTTTTCCTTCATTATCAATGTGAGACTTACATTGCAATCAACCCCAACAATCTTCACTTTGATTGTAATGGTCTTCAATCTTCATTGTCTACACCAACAATCAGAGTACACTACACTTGAGACTAACTCATCCTAGGAATTTCAATATCCCGAAACCTTGCTAATGGGCCAATGCAACCACATAGCATTACTCCTCTTCAACACCTCCACAATATATCACACTTTTTTCTAATGTGAAAGATCAATCACTATTGGGCTAATGCTCTAGGACCACAAGAGAGTGAGACGTCACATCTCCAAAACTTTAAGATATTAGGTTAATGAGTCACATCTCTTATAAATCCAATATTATTTCCATACATAGTTGATGTGGGACTTGATCACTCACACTTAAAACTCAACACATACTCCATATTTTTGTTTTGTTTTGTTGCATTTATACACAAATCTCCGAATGCAGCAAAATTGTTCATGTCAACTAAATGGAAATATTTAAAACAATAAAGCACAATCACTAATCATTTGACAAATATTTCTCAATCCAAATAAAAATATTACAAAATTTAGGCACAATTATAATTTAGACAATTTAGGCACAAATATAATTTTGACAAAATTAAATTATATGTATATGAAATTTAAGAGAGGAAGGGAAAGAAATAATTATGGTAGCATTAATTTTGTACTTCTAATTCGTCAATTTGATTTGAGAAAATGTGTAGGAAGAGGAAAATCGCACTGATAAAAAGATATGAAAACAATGTAAGCTTCAAACATGATAGTGTTCTAAATAGTAAAATTTATGCATATAACTATTAAGTTCTGACTTAGAAGTCAAAATCTCATAATTATATGTGTAAGTTTAATTGGTGTTTGTAAATATTAGTGTGAGTTTTATATGAGCACAATTGAAATAAATAATGTTTTGGAAGCAAATGAAAATAAAATAATTTAATTACATCTATTTCAATTTTATGATTTCATGTTTCTTTATAATTTGTGTTGGTGTCAAAATATTTTTGAATCAGATTGCGACAAAGTAAGTATTTCTCTCCAAATATTATAAGCTAGTATAAATAAACCATAAACGCTCATATATTAAAAATATGTTACCAAATAAGTTTTTTTTTTTTAATATGTACATGTTTATAAGCTATAACCATAAGTTCAAAAGTTGGTATTAATTACAAATAGAGTCTTCGTGCTTTTTACGGATTATAATTTTGCATAATTTTCATGTTTAATTTGCAAACCGTAGCCAAAAACAAAATAAAATGTGTTGAAGATATATTATGTATACTAGTATTAGTAAATATACTTGTAAATAGTGTTTCAGTGTGTAGCTTAGTCTTAACTAATAACACTTAGCAAATAGCTTAGTTAGTTCTGTATATGCAGAAGGTATAAATACCCTGTAACCATTCTTTTCTTGGTTAATGAGAATTCTACTTTCTTCATTCACAAATTCTTCTTCTCTCTATCTCTTCTAACCGTTTTGTAACTGAATTATCTTCTACTCAACATGGTATCATTCGCGTGAGATCCAATCGCTTCCGCTTCTATCATCATGCCACCGCGCATCGCTCCTCCGCCACCGCAAGATCCCTCCACCGATCCTACCAGTCCGTTCTATGTTCATTCCAGCGACGGACCTTCTTCGGTCAAGGTTACGCCATTGCTTACCGGCTCCAATTATCACTCCTGGGCGCGTTCTATGCGTCGTGCACTCGGCGCAAAGCTCAAATTCGAGTTCCTCGATGGTTCGATTCCGGCACCGATCGATGCGTTTGATCCTTCCTATCGCTCTTGGAATCGATGCAATATGTTGATTCACAGCTGGATCATGAATTCCGTTGATCCGTCGATTGCTCAGTCTATTGTCTTCATGGAAAACGCTTCTGATGTATGGTTAGATCTGAAGGAGCGCTTTTCACAGGGAGATCTTGTTCGTGTTTCTGAGCTTCAGCAAGAAATCTATGCTCTCACTCAAGATTCTCGATCGGTAACCTCCTTTTACTCTGATCTGAAAGTTCTTTGGGAAGAACTTGAAATTTATATGCCAATTCCGAATTGTACATGTCCTATTCGTTGTTCTTGCAATGCGATGCGTGCTGCTAGAAACAATTATCATATTCTCCATGCCATGCGATTTCTTACTGGTTTGAATGCTGATTTTAATGTGGTTAAGTCTCAGATTTTGATGCTTGATCCTTTACCGCCAATGTCTAAAATCTTTTCTATGGTGCTTCAATATGAACGACAAAATTGTCCTTCAATTCTTGTTGATTCAAAGGCTTTGGTTAATGCTTCTTATGGCAAAAATTCTAATCGCTTTGGTTCTGCTACTTCTGGTTCTAAGCGTCAATGTTCTTATTGCCACAAACCTAACCACACTGTTAAAAATTGCTTCAAAAAGCATGGTGTACCACCTCATATGATGCGCAATTATTCTGGTTCGGCTAATCATAGTTCAGCTGATGGGGGTGATGTTAGTGTGAATCCTTCAGCTGCTTCTAGTGATTCCAAAGGCATGAATATGGCTCCTTCTCTCACTCAAGAACAATATGATAAGCTCTTGACTCTGATTCAATCTTCATCTGTTAATCAAAGTTCTATTCCTGCTACTTCCAATCAGGTTAGCTCATTCCAAACTGCTGGTCATCAATCAGCAGGTAAGCAAGGTACAATTACTTCTATTGCACACTGTTCTTATTCTTTCATTGGCCATAATATTACTCTTGACACTTGGATCATAGATTCAGGTGCTAGCCACCACATTTGTGCCTCACTGCACTGGTTTCACTCTTATAGTGAAATCCCTCCTATGATTATCAAACTTCCTAATGGTAATCATGTAACCACTAAGATTTCAGGCACAATTGTTTTCTCCCCATGGTTTAGCATAACTGGTGTTTTATATGTTCCAACCTTCAATGTGAATTTGATTTCTGTTTCACTCCTTTGCCAAGATGCACATTGTCTAGTTAAGTTCACTGACACCGTTTGTACTTTTCAGGACCAGAAATCACTGAAGATGATTGGTTCGGGTGAAAGAAGAGATGGATTATACTACTTGATTCAGACAGACCAGACTTGTGCTTCTTCCAATCATAGTAACCTTCAGTTCTTCTCTTCCATTAATAATGCTTGTATTCCTGACAGTGCACTTTGGCACTTCAGGTTAGGACATTTGTCTAGTTCTAGACTTGCTTTATTACAATCTCATTTTCCTTTCATACATAGTAATCCTAGTGCTGTTTGTGACATATGTCACTTTGCCAAGCATAGAAAATTGCCTTTTGTACACAGTTACCAAAAAGCTAATAAAATTTTTGATTTGATTCATTTTGACATTTGGGGTCCCATTTCCATTAAATCTATCCATCACCACTCTTATTTTCTTACTGCTGTTGATGATTACTCCAGATATACCTGGATAATATTGATGAAAAATAAGTCTGAGGCTAGGCAACATGTTCAGAATTTTATCACTTTTGTTGAAACCCAACATAATTGTTCTGTTAAGTCTATAAGAACTGATAATGGCCCAGAATTTATCATGCCTAGCTACTATGCCTCCAAGGGTATCTTACATCAATCTAGCTGTGTTGAAACCCCCCAACAAAATGGTAGGGTTGAACGTAAACACCAACAAATTTTGAATATTGGTAGGGCACTCCTTATTCAGTCCAACTTACCTAAGAACTTTTGGTCCTATGCTGTATCCCATGCTGTTTATATAATGAATAGAGTCCCTACCCCAGTTCTAAAGAACAGATCACCCTATTTTCTTTTATATCAAAATGAGCCTGATATGCTGTCCCTAAAGGTTTTTGGGTCCCTTGTTTTTGCTTCAACTTTACATTGTCACAGGACCAAATTGGACCTCAGAGCCAGAAAATGTTTATTCTTGGGTTATAAAACCGGTGTTAAGGGTGTTGTTCTGTTTGATATTTTAAATAAAACCATTTTTGTGTCTAGAGATGTGACACATCATGAACACATTTTTCCATATCAATCTACTTCTCCTAAAGTTCCTTGGGACTATAATACTAGTAATGTTCCCCCTACGCACATTCCAACCATTCCTAACAGTGATGTTACCTTAACTGATCAGTCCCTTTCACCTTTATGTGACACCTTACCTATTCCTACCACTTCTGAATCCACATCAGTACCCATTTCTCCCACTGTACCTAATACTACTATCCATGACTCCACACCAGTACCTAATACTACTATCCTTGACTCCACACCAGTACCTAATTCCCCTTCACCTTCTAACACTCCACAATCTGATTTTATCTCTCCCTCCTCTAGACCCATCAGACAAAGACGGACACCATTACACTTGTCTGATTATGTCTGCAATACTTTCAATCCACTCTTTCCTTCACAAGAAACAATCACTTCAGGTACCTCTAAATATCCTCTATCTTATTTCCATTCACTAACACTTTTATCTCCTTCACAAAGGGCATTTAGCATGTCCATCACACACTGCACTGAGCCTCAATCTTATGAGGAAGCTAGCAAAAATGAACATTGGGTAACAGCCATGAAGCTTGAGTTGGAAGCTTTAGCTAAAAATTGCACTTGGAAAATTGTCGAGCCTCCACCTCATACTAAACCCATAGGATGCAGATGGGTATACAAGATAAAACACAAGGCAGATGGCACAATTGAAAGATACAAGGCTAGACTAGTAGCCAAAGGGTACAATCAAGTTGAGGGTATTGACTATTTTGAAACATTTTCCCCAGTAGCCAAACTTACAACAGTTAGAACACTCTTAGCAGTGGCTGCAGTCAAGAACTGGCATTTACATCAGCTTGATGTCAACAATGCTTTTCTCCATGGAGATCTGCATGAAGATGTGTACATGAAAATACCTGATGGTGTGCCTTGTGATAAGCCAGGATTGGTGTGCAAGTTAGAGAAGAGCTTGTATGGGTTGAAACAAGCAAGCAGAAAGTGGTATGAAAAGCTAACTGCCCTGTTGATCAATGAAGGATATACTCAATCCACATCAGAGTACTCCTTGTTCACATATTCAAAAAATAACACATTCATAGTTTTGTTGGTATATGTAGATGACATCATCTTAGCAGGAGACTCTATAGCTGAGTTTGACAGAATCAAGGCAGTGTTAGATGTTGCTTTCAAAATTAAGAATTTGGGTCAACTAAAATATTTCCTTGGGCTAGAAGTCTCACACTCCAAGCAAGGAATTGATGTGTCCTAGAGAAAGTACTGCCTTGACATGCTTAAAGACTCAGGCTTTCTTGGATCTAAGCCTGCAAGCACACCACTCGATACATCCATCAAACTGCACAGCACTGCAGGAAGTCCTTACAGTGATATATCTAGTTATAGAAGACTAGTAGGCAGGTTGTTATATCTGAATACAACAAGACCTGACATTGCCTTTGCCACACAGCAATTAAGTCAGTTTATGCATGCACCAACCACTGTGCATTACAATGCAGCATGTAGGGTTTTGAGATACTTGAAAAATAACCCAGGACAAGGACTGCTCTTCAGTAGGGAATCAGAGATGCACATTACAGGCTATTCAGATGCTGATTGGGCAGGCTGCATGGATACTAGAAAGTCTATATCAGGGTACTGCTTCTTTATAGGAAAATCCTTGATTTCATGGCGTGCAAAGAAACAAGCTACTGTCTCTAGGTCTTCTTCAGAGGCAGAATACAGGGCTCTATCATCAGCCACATGTGAGTTGCAGTGGCTATTGTATCTCCTTGCAGATCTAGGTATCACTCTCATTAGACCACCAGCTCTGTACTGTGATAACCAAAGTGCTTTGCACATTGCTTCTAATCCGGTGTTTCATGAGAGGACTAAGCATCTAGACATTGACTGTCACCTTGTTCGAGAAAAGGTTCAAAAGGGTATTCTCAAACTGCTACCAGTCTCTACTAAAGATCAAATAGTTGACTTCTTAACAAAGGCACTCGCACCACCAAAATTTCATGATTTCATTTCCAAGCTTAGCATGATCAACATATATCATGATAAGCTTGAGGGAGGCTGTTGAAGATATATTATGTATACTAGTATTAGTAAATATACTTGTAAATAGTGTTTCAGTGTGTAGCTTAGTCTTAACTAATAACACTTAGCAAATAGCTTAGTTAGTTCTGTATATGCAGAAGGTATAAATACCCTGTAACCATTCTTTTCTTGGTTAATGAGAATTCTACTTTCTTCATTCACAAATTCTTCTTCTCTTTATCTCTTCTAACCGTTTTGTAACTGAATTATCTTCTACTCAACAAAATGGAAGAAGGAAAAAAAATAAAAAAAAAAGGAATGATTAATGAGAGTGGAATGTAGAAACACCCTTGAATTGGGTGTTATAATTAATTGCCACCAACACTTCTTGTCCGCTTATTATTCTCCTTTCTTTGATTTTTGAATACATAAAGAGCAAATTAAAGGAAGTTCTCTATCCATATTGCCCTCTTCTAGAATAGCCTATATGCATGTTTGATAGTGTCAATATATATAACTCTTTGCATAACCCTCATTAGAAGCAGTGATCACTACAACTGACTATGTTTTTCAGACAAATTCCTCCAGAATACATTACTTTATTAAATAACAATTACACTTCTTATATATTTAGCATTTCCCTCTAAAATTAAGTAAAAATATCCTCTAAATTTTTTTACATATAATTCTATTATAAACTACATTTATTTAACTCGTTGTGTAAAATATATAAAAAAAAATGAAGTTAATCTATATACACTAATAATGTAAAATTATTTACACATGTATTCAATTAAGTTACATCATAATTGAATATACACACATTAAAATAATTTCCACTGTCAATTCATAGGAATTTTTCTCATGAAAGATTTGTTATGTTTAGCTTCCCTCCACTAGACTAGAGATAGTCATATTCAAGATGTGTCGAACTGTAAATTAAATATAGGTATATATCTGTTCTGGTAGGGATTGAAATATATTATTAAATATAAATATTATAGTATTTTTTTTAAATATAAATATTATACTAATTATTACCTACATTTCATTAAATTTTAAATAATAAAGGATTAAATAAGTTTTTGGTTCCTATTAATATCCCGATTTTTGTTTTTATTTATTATAAAAAATTTCAACAACTTATGATTCCTCAAATATTTTCTGTCAAAACTTTTGGTCCCTATTTTAATCAAACTCTTACTTTCATATTTTTAAATAAGATGAGTTATTTAAGAATTTTTTTACATAAGATGAGTTATTTATGAATTTTTATGCACGAAAAACTGAAAATTTCAAGAGTATCATATCAATGTAAAACACTTTCATCCATATATAATATCATTACTTGAAATTTAATTTTCCTTGCACCATAGATAAAACTGTTTACATATCAAAGCAAGATGATTTAGACTAATTAAAAAAGATTAGAGAGATTTATTTTATTCCACATAAAAGATATATATTTATTACATATATTATAGATTTAAATTTATATATGGTGCTTAAATAAATTAAGACCTTATTTATAGATTACATTAAAACATAGATTAAAGCTTAAGGGTCAAATCAATCTTGGATCCTTCCTTCTCCCGAGTCTCCTTGTCATCATGATCAACAACATCACTAGCGCTCACATTTGAAACTGAACCACAGTCAATTTTCATTTGACCATTTGAATTACCATTTGAATAATTTATCCAATCAATTTTCATATCATCAATCCTTTGTTTGAGTCTTCTCTCCAATTTGTGGCAATTTTGATGGCCACCTAATGCTTGTGGATTAATGAATTTTCGGCTACAAAAATTGCATGAGTAAGCATGTTTAATTCCATTATTTGGATCAATAATGAATCCAAAAAGAATAAATGGAGAAGTTTTTTTGGATGAATTTGATGATTCTTCTTCACCAGCATCACCATTATTAGGACTCTTTGAATTCTTTGCTTGAACATCAGGTTCAGCTAGAACAATCGCCTTTCGCTTGTTCTCATTCTTTTGAATCTCCATAGTCTTGAAATTGACTATTGGTTCTTCATTCACTTTCTCTTTTCCCTTGTTTGGATCACGCTTAGTGTTGCACATGGCTAGGGAGAAAAGGGAATGCTTTGTGTAATTTGGTGAAGAAATTTTGAGGAATGATTTTGAATGTGAAATTCTTTTGAATTTATAGACATGAATTTAGAGATGATATTCATGTTAGGGTTCCACATGTTGGTTTAGATTAATTATCATGTATGTATTAGCTTACGAAAGAAGAAAATTAAATATTAATATTGACAAAAAAGGATCAATTAATGTTGGATTTGAAATATTATTACTCTTTCACTTTATTTTTTAAATTAATATCAATAAACTTAAATAACGGTAGGCATTTACACCCAATACGAAGTCAGAACTTTCGATATTATTGAACATTTACAAAATGACATTTATTTGAAAAGTAATCCAATTACGAAATTACCATTTGTATTCTTATTTATGATTTTTTTTATTAATGTAAATTTAAATTAGATGATAAGGTTAGAGTATGATTCACAAAATTATTTTAAGTGTAAACTTTTAAAAATGTTATGGACCATTTTTATTTCTCGTATTCAAAGTTATATATATTAATTGTTTAAAAATAAAGTTTAATTGTTGTTTTGTTAATTAATGGTTAAGAGATAAAAGTTTCAAATGAGGTTATAAATTTAATAGTATGAGATTATAAATTTAATAGTATGATGAAAAAATAAAATAAAAAAAAGTTTATCAGCTTTTCTTGTATATTTATAAACAACCTTAATTAAAAAAAATAAAATGTTCTTAGACTAATCCCTAAAGGATATAATTTTAATTAATAATTAATATTTAAATTTTAAAAATAATCAATTACCTTTGGTTTGCTTATTTATTCATTTAGTATCTTTTTATTAAAATATAAATTTAATTAGTATATAAATATTTTATCTGTCAATTTTTAAAAAAAAAACGTATGGGTACCATTATTATTTCTCGTTTTCAAATTAATATTAATTGTTGTTTAGTTAATTAATTGTCAAGGGATAAAATGAAAAGAGATTATAAATATTTAAGACGATGATAAAAAAAATTCAAAACTTACAAAGTATTAGTTTTTCTTATATATGTGCAATAAACCTTAAAATAATAAAGGGTTATATATGTTTTTGGTCACTATAAATATAACAATTTTTAGTTTTAGTCCTTCTAAAAATTTTCTTTTACTTTTAGTCCCTTAAAAGTTTTCAATTAACACTTTTAGTCCCTACTTTTAAATCAACTCATGTGTAATCTTCATATTTTTCAATGAATTTTTTATGAATGTTTGGAATATTATAACAATCTCCTCCAAAAAAAATTTAGAATTTTTAAAAAAGCATAAATTAAATATGAATTTTTATGTTTTTGGAGTTTAAAAAATTATATTTAATTCATGTTTTGTTAAAAAATTCTAATTTTTTTTTGGAGTGATTGCTAAAATATTCTACAATTTTCTGGAAAATTTCATTAAGAGAATATGAAGTCTACGCATAAATTGATTTAAAAGTAGGGACTAAAAGTATTAATTGAAAATTTTTGGGGGACTAATATTCGAATAAAATTTTTGAGAGACTAAAAACAAAACTTTGAATATTTATAGGGATCAAAAACATATTTAATTATTCCAATGATAAAATGTTCTGACACTAACCTCCAAAATATATTTTTAATTAATAATTAAATTTTAAACATAATCAATTACCTTTTGTTTGATCATTTATTAATTTATTATTTTTTTAATGTAAATATAAAATAGTTGATAAGGTTTAGAGTATGATTTACAAAAATATTAAGTGTCGATTTTTAGAAAAAATTATGGACCACCTTTTTTCTTGTTCCACAGTAAAATTAATTGCTGAAATATAAAGTAATATTATAGGGATGTCAACGGGGCGAGGATTGACCGGAGGACGCTTTATCACCCCTTGCCCCGTCATTTAAAATATTCCCCATATATCCCCGTCCCAATTCCCCGCTTCGGGGAGAATCCTTCCTCCATTCCCATCCCCGCGGATCCCCACAGTTCTCGCGGATTTTCAATCGAACTAGTTGTAAAAAAATATTCGAGTTTAATTATAAAACAAAGAAAAATATTAAAATATTATTGTGAGTCTTGTGACAGTTATAAACATCATATATAAACAAATGTATACACATATTGTGTGAAAATATAGTTAAAAACAATTTATAAAACACTAAAATATAAATTTATAAATGTTCACTAGTTTTCGGGGACGGAGTATCCGCGGGGCGGAGGATGAAATACCGTCCCCATCACCAAACCTCTTTGGGGGGGACTTTCACCTCCATCCCCATCCCCACAGGGAAAAAGATCCATCTATTACTTAAAAAAAGATCCATCTTTTACAAATATAAAACTTATAAAAGGACCTACTATTACTTAAAACACTTAAAAATTTATCTATAGCAAACGTAAAACTTAATAAATTTACTATTTAGCATGATTATTCCTATTTGACGTTTGTTGTTTGAAGATTTATCACCGTAAAAACACTTTCATTTATGGACCGATTGCTGATAAAACAACTTAAAAACATGTTACAAATAATTTTGATATATAACTTGCTATAAGTGGGAAACGGATTTCCTACTGTTATAGGAAGTTGTAACCGTTATAGACTGATCGATCATAATCGTGTGACTGAGATCATTTTCAGTAACTTTATATATAAATTATTTTGATTTGTTCGATCTAATAATTAATGGCTGAAATTCCTTATAGCAAAAAAACTGTGTGATTCCCTACGGCAGGAATCCAGATCCCCATAAGTGTTATTAGGACTAGCCGCCAAACGGTTTGTGTGATGATATTCTTTTTTTTAATTTGCTGTGATCGAAATTCTCTATTGTGCAAATATAAATAACTACTTAATCTCCTTTTTTATTGGACTTAGTTAATTGATAACTGCTACTTAACATCCTTTCTTGTTGTGGCTAGTTATTAAGAAGAAACAATATATATATATATATATATATATATATTTTTTTTTTTTTTTTTTTACTATAAAAAAACTGAAAACATACTTTTATGTGGAAGTTGTGCTTAGTTATTAAGAGAAAAAAAAATTATTTACTAAAAAAAACTGAAGATCTATTTTTATGTGGAAGTTATTTTTCAACATATACAAATATTTTGTTTTTTTTTTTGTAGTTTTTTTTAAGGGTAAAATTGTTATAATGAAAAAGTTATCCTAAAAATTTGTATTCTTTTTATATATATATAGTAATAGATAGTAATAGATGACTTGTCATTGTGCCAGCTCTTTTTTGACATATGCGTGGTTATAGACCATCTCTAGAAAGCGTTTTATATTGGAAGGGCTATAATAGTCTTCTTTTTTACAACAATATTTTATAAAGAACCGTTGTCATAGCATTTTTTATTCATTCTGCATTTTTTTAATTTCATTCTCTACTAATGAAAAAACACCGGCTATTAGCAAAATTTGATTTACAATTTTATAATAATATCCAATAACCTATAATGGTTTAAAACTATATATCCAAAATTACAATGCATTAATCTCAATTATCTCTAATACGTACGTGCATATATATAATTCACGAAGCAGGGTATGTTAAATCATCGATTATAACTTTGTTTTATCAAATTCTAAAGTAAGTAAATTAAATGAAGTAAATCATCAAATCAATTATGACTTGTATCAAATGAATCTTGAAACTTCTATTTGCTGCTTTTATGGCCTCATGTTGTATTTACTTTAAAATATGGAGAAGAATATGGAAGACTAATGGAGATGAAGAATTGAAGATGAATTGGAAAAAAGAAAAGAATGGAGATAAAGAAATATTGGAGAAGACACAACGTCACATTTTTTATTAATGAAAATGACAAAGTCTCACGTGACCTACTATTTTTTCTAAAATATCAATTTTCGTTAATTAAAAATACTACGACAATATAATTGAGTTTCATTCTTGCGAACGTACTACCCAGGCGGGATACTTGACGCGTTAGCTACAGCATTGCACGGGTGGATACGCACAGCCATTTAGTATCCATCGTTTACGGCTAGTCAAAATTTGGTCAAACTCTATGTGGGGGCTTTTGAAATAAGAAGGTTAAACTAAGAGAGATCAAAATTGCTCTATTGATATTAAGAGGGTCAAAATTGTAAAGAGTTAAAAATCACATAATTGAAAAATTAAAGGGTCAAAAATACAACTAACTCTTTTATTTTTAGCTTTTTAACGATAAATATTAGCAATTAGTTTGTTAAAAAATGAAATTTGAGTAGTAGAGATCAAATCATGTATAGAATTTCTTTTGTGTCCCTCTAAACCACTATACTACTCATTTCACACTTACAGGGATGGATCCAGAAACTTTATTTGGTGGGGGCATGATTATACGTGATGAACATATCGATAAAAAATTTCAATTCACAAGTACTATAATCATGACGAAATTATTATTAAAGAAAAAAAGTAGACATTAGAAAAATTATACCAAGAGATAATATTTGTACAATCAATTTTAGACAACTCTCTCGTATATTGGTACTCTCATTGTTATTACAAATTAGTTGTACAAATATCACTACTCAATTATACCATTGTAGTTCATATTATTATATCTTTTATTAATACTTCCTCCGTCCCAATCTTTAGTCATTTTAGCTTTTTAGTTTTGTCCTAAATTTTTCGTCCTTTTAAGAAACCAATCTACAATGAGTGATAGTCTACCATTTGTACCCTTACTAAAACTGAAACATTAATTAAATAAATTTTTTCTTTCTTAATAAAGTAAAGGTAAAAATAACTTAACTTAATAATCTTTATTATTTCTTAATCTACATGCAAAACTTTAAAAGAACAAAAGTTTTGGGACGGAAAGAATAATACAAATTTGTCTTAGAATATAAATCAACATTTTTTTGTTGACACAAAAAAAAAAACTACAAATATACATATTATACACATTAATTATACTAAAGTGTTGAAAGATCTACAAATAAGAACATGCAAAGTGGAACATTTCATGTATAAATTCCTATATGTGGGGACAAACCACTATTTTACATGGTCACATAAACTAAATATCTCATCCTAATCAAACCAAAATAAAAGTAAAGTGGGGGCAGCTGCACCCAATTGCTATGCCTTGGATCCGTGCCTGCACACTTATAATATTCCAATGAAGTTGTTAAGATCAAGAGCTTAACAACATTTGCAAACTTGTTATTTTATTTAAACAAAATACTACATAGCACAATTTTCTCTACACAAAGTGCCGTGCCATAGTGATATAAATTACATGCTATTTATTAAAGGGTACCAACATCTAGCTATAATATTACTATAGCTAAAATACCATATGCTGCATCAATTCTCATGGAATTGCTTTTGTTCTGCTTTAAAACGTTGTTGAACCATAGATATATAAATTGCAGCTTTCATGTCCACACTTTCATCGGTAGGAAAGTTATCACTCCAAATATCTGTTACCACAATGGAAACTTTCGGGTTTGGCTTCGCGTAGTCGTTGCGGACTACGACAACATGAGATGCAGGGGAAGGAGAAGAATGATTTGGCTTAACATTTGTTGTTGTGTATTCAACTGTTGAAGAAGGTTTTGTTGTTCTAAATAATGGTGCAACCTTTCCTTTTAAGAGTCCTCTACTTCTCTTTCGGTTTGCTTCCATTTTTTTTTATAAAAATAAAATATGAAGGCTCAAAAGACTAAATGTAGTGTACGGTGTATATTTTGTAGGTTTGAGAGTAGAGGGTATGTGGGTATATATATTTGATCCATGGATTAGTGGGACCCACTCATACAAAAGGTAATGGACCTCGATTATGTGCAAATAGAAAATTCTCCGGTCATGCAGTAGTCACATTGAAAATAATCAAATCAATATCAAACGATTCAATTATTGGTGGCTCAATATTTTAAGTGTATTGGTGTTTCACCTCTACATTGACACATTTTAGTATATACTATCATTTTTATTTTTTTAAATTATTTTCGGTAATCGATATTTATATGTTATTGTTGTGTCCATGGTTTTAAATTACAGTTCATAACTGCAATTTTGGCCACGATATTACTTTTATCGCGGCCAACAACATCATACAATTGCAGTGTGATTTTCAACTGCAATTTTAGCCATTGTAATTAACAACCACATCAATCCGTGTACTACCATGTTCGTCGAAATGTTCCCCAAAAAAAAAAATAGACCCTAAAGGCCTTATCTACTTAAGAAATGAAGAAATTTTTTACCGTAAATTGAAGTTTCTCACAATTGTGTTTGTCAACCGACTTTAAATGAATATATGTGGAGCAAACTAAAACATAATTATGGTGTGTAAATGTTAAATTTTTTCACATCGCAATTAATTGCAATGTTAGTTGCAACGTTCATAATGACCACAATCACAATATCTGCAACTGAAATTAAAAACCTTCGTTGTGCCAATGCATGTGCTACATATGTAATGGAATTTAGTGATAATGAACATGTGTTTTTTCTCTCAATAATGGGGTATCTTTATAAGAAATTTTGGTAATCTCTCTAATTTTTGAATTAAAAAGACATAAAATAATGTACTCCTATGGCTATGGATGAGGATGGGCTTATGGTCCCCAATCTAAATATCTAGTAGCATATCTCTTTGAACTTGTATTGGTGCCTTGGTTTATTCCTATTGATTGTTAATATAGTTTTGTTGTTTCCTAAACTATGATGTTGGTTACTTTTGCTATTAGAATCGATAATATCATTACTTTTTACAAATACTTTTATCTAGAAAATATTGCCCTACCAATCTTGGAAAGGATCAGATTCAATCCAACCAAATTTCTTCTTGTGTGGTTAGGCTGAATAATAAACAGTGCTTCTCTTAATATTTATTTGTTAAGTTTTAATCATGCATCTTATGAAAATTAATAATATATAGTTTGCTTGATTTAGGAGTTTTGTTAAAGGGATTCATGGGTTCCACATATGATTGATAATTTATACTTTATAGTATAGAATTTATGCTCCATCCACTAAACCAAAGCTTTTGTATAATATATATTTTTTTGTGAATGATTTTCTACTATATATATGTACTTAGCTATATGTGTACAATCACCTCAATAAGATACGAGAAGCTTATGAATTTGTTAGTTTTTAGTGTATTTAGGAAAATTGATTGTATAAGTACTTTTGGGGACTATAATTCAACTAATGACCAGCCAAAGAATAAAGGAAATACCATATCTTCAAAAAGACTATATAGAAAAAGTAAGATCATATGGATGATGGATAAGAGTGGATTAATATTTTAATTAAAAGGATTTCATGCAAATTATGTTTTTGATGATTTAAATATGATGCTTCATGAATTAACAAGAAATGAGGTTTGATTTGTTGTAGACTAATAACTTTTTTTTTTTTTTTGGTACAAGACTATTAACTTGTTTTAATTGACCTATTTGAATTTATTTACTCGCATAATTAATACTTGTGATTGAATCTATTTAGGAAAATTTATGAACATTAATGTATGACATGATCATCAATTGTTTTCAACAATTATTTTCAAACTTTATAAACACCAAGTAAATTCACTTCTCTTATGCCCTTCCTTTCAACTTCTTCAACTTTAAATTATTGTAACTCTAGAGACGTTGAGTCTATTGGACCATGAGGGAAACCTATACAACACATAATGACTTTTGATACCACTTTCACCTAAAATCTTAAGGCATTAAGTTTATAGATCCTCTTGTTTATATGTTTCCTCAACTTCAACTCTTCCAACCAATGTGAGACTCTAGTGTGAGTTTCCCGTATCCGCGAACTATCACCGCTCTCTTATTACTCTCCCCATCAAGTCAAATATGGTTTTAATACCACTGTTGGGTCATTGAGGGGGAGTCTCACTAGATTGGATCAATAAGTTGGGTCTAAGAGCAGCCACATAAATGATTTTTGACATTACATTTTCATTCAAATCCTTAATGCATTAGGTTTATGGATAACTCACACCTTATGGTTGTGCCCTTTTAATTCCTTTTGTTGCTAGCATGTTGTTGTGTAAAATTGACCTTAAGGGCATACTCTTCTATTTAAAAATAAATCAACCAACAAAGTAAGAAATATATTGGATTGCCTATACTATCAATTAAGTGAAAATATTTCACAAAAAAAATTAACCAAAAATTTGAAGACCCGATCTTAATTATAAGACATGATGCACCTGCCCAAGACCAACCTTACCGACGTACATCAAATAGGATTACCAAGGAACCTTTGAAAAAAAAATAGTGAACAAAGCTATGTTCCTAAATTTTCCAGGATAGAATCTCAGTATATTAATAATGCATGCATGATTACAAAGATATTGCGTATGATTGTGGTACCTATAATGTAAGTAAAAGAGGCATCTAATTGCTATACGTGGATGAGGTATAGCTTTTTCATCCTTTTTCCTTTCTTGTTTGTATGTCCAAATGTAGGAAACGGATTACATGCAGTCGTTTTTCTGTGCAGCCATGCAGTTATTGCGTTTGTAGCCATTCGATCAAGATCGGACGATTTATAAATTGTATATCGAATTTTCAATTAATACAGCAAAAATCACTTTAGTTAAATAAGGACTGTCCGATCTTTATCAGACGGTCACTGATATCTGACAACATGAGTGCAGGGATCTTCTGACTTTATTGAGGTCCCCAAATGCATGCTACTCCCTCCGTACCAAAATGTAAGTCGCTTTTGACCAAAATTTTGTACCAAAATGTAAGTCGCTTTACAATATCAATGTATAATTAATGTTAATCTTCCTAAATTGCCCTTGCTAATTCACTTTTTGCTTATTTTTTTTAGCTTTCCCATGCCAATAAAAAGTCATCCTTTGAATTGATTCATACGAGAGGAATAACTACACTTTGAAAACTTTCATTCCAATTTTCATTGGTACTCCCCTATATGCATTAAATCACTCCAATTCCACACAAAAAAATTTGTGGTACTCCCCTTTGATTGGTACTCCGTACACTGTTTTTCCATGCATCCTTCAATCGTTCATATTCAATGTTCTATGCCTTCTTTATATAAAATGGACAGTGTATGCAACTTTCATTTGTACTCCAATTCAACAAGTCCTTCCTTCTTTATACTTCTAGTAACATGAAAAATTTCAAAGATTCAACAAAATTTCCAGAAATAGTAGAAAATTATCTGGAAAATGCAATCGTTGCTGATAGTGAAGATGAGAGTGTGGAGAATGAGATTGTTGCTGATAGTGAAAATGAGATTGTTGCTAACTCCATGGACATATTGGAAGGATAAGAATAAACCACAAAAATTAAAAGATTGAATATGTAGAGTTGTGGTTGAAGTTCAGGTTGAAGTTGTGATTGAATATGTAGAGTTGGGAATCACGTAGGAGTACATAAACAACAATGAGAGAGAGAGATCAGCATTTACTACAATGAGAGAGAAATTATTTTTTCTTTTTTTTTTTAATACAAAACTTAAATGTTATGTTAAGGGTAAAATTGGAAGAACATTGTCATTTTTTATAAGATTCATAAAAGTTACAAATTTCTTAATATGCGTAAAAGTGCCAAAGCGACTTACATTTTAGTACGGAGGGAGTATTGAATTATTTTTCTTTTGTATGATAGAGCTAGCCACGGTTAAGACTTAAGAGAAAATGGTCATCCCCACTTGCTTGTATTGCTTTACTCGATCATGTGCTAAAGAAGAGACAAGGGTCCTAAAGTTGTTGAGAATTCAGGGATAAGATATTCCAACTATCTAGCTAGTGTGTCTAGTCGTACATCAACCATTGGAAGTTGGCTTTGTTTTGATTCTTTTTTATTTATTGAATTGAATGATCAAAGCATATTGGATTGTATAACCTTGTTTCTCCTTTTTGGGCTATAAGATTAGATTGGGCCTCATTATATATTTCTATTGGAAATTTGAATCTTAATTATACAAGAATTTTGCTTTTTAACCCCCTAATTAATTACTCTCATGTCTTCACCATATTCCAAACACTAAGCCCTATTCTAAGTTCATCCTACTTATTTCATCAAGCCTACTTCAACAACACTAAATTTCAAAGCCAACATATATGTGTCATGTTTTAAGTTGCAGTCGCAAATGCATTGTGATCATTGTGATTGCAGTCATTACAATTGTTGCGACGCATGTTGAACTGTTGCAGCATGAAATAATTATAAATTTTCATAAACTTTATAAAGTGATACAACTATGTCACTACACTATTTACTTATTGTAGTAGAGTCTTAGTTTGTTTTGTGCATATTTAGTGAAAGATGCTTGAAATACACACTTGAGAGAATATTAAGGGTATCATTATTCATTGCATTTGGCATAAATTGGTTCATAAAGATTTTTTGTGAGAGATTTGAACAAATATGTTTGAAAAGGATAGAGACCTCAAAGTTGTTCTCTCACGAAGAGCAAAAACAATACTGGCATTGGTTATTTGATTACAATTAAATATGATGACCTCTTCGAGAAGCTTACAGTTCTTGAACAATTGAAATAGTGTTTGATCGTTGATGTATCTATGACTAGTGAGATTAACCTTTCGGAGTTTGAAAAGTTTGGATGAAAGAGCTTTAACACCATAGAGTAAGCTTTCATAATTGTCTAACATTCTCGTGGGAATGGGGAGGCTGAGGTCAAGTTCTTCGAGCAAAGGGAAACAATCGACGATGAGGGACAAGTCACTGCCATCGATAAATTTAATATAGGAACAAGTCAGTGAGGTCAAAGTTGTAATGTTTTGGGAGAAATCTCGCAACCCATCAATGAAAAAAACTACCACTAAAATTAATAGGCATGTCACAGATCTAGTTTGATTCAATTTTTTAGAGAAAATAAGCTAAATTGATACCGAAAAATAAAAAATGGGTTGGGTTTGATACAATCTTTTTCTTAAGAAATTTAAATTAAATGATGAAAAATAAATCGTTTTTTTATTTAACCCTATGATTTTAGGGGAAGGGGGGCCAATGATTTAGAATTTGGTTTCAACGTATGTAATATCTATTAAAAAATTGTTCGCACCAAGAATCAAACTTGAATGATCTCTCAAATAATTCATCTCTTTTTCTAATTGCTCATTCTAACTGGTAGTGTTTCTCTTAGGGATTGAGGATGAAGAATAAATCATATTTTTTTTGTTAATCCTCTTATTTTTAAGGGAAGGGGACCAGTAATTTAGAATTCGGCTGCGACGTATGTAAAATCTAGTAAAAAATTATTCGCCTCAATAATCAAACCCGAATTCTCTTAAATAATTCATTTGTTTTTCTAATAGCTCATTCTAACTAGTAGTGTTTTTTTTAGGGATTGAGTATAACGCCCCAACTAAAATACCTAGAATATTTAGTCGAGACATACATAAATGGATCTGAGTACAAAAATTTAAGCGGAAAAGATAATTAACTTACAAATTGGAATAAATACAAATGAATAATTTCGATATAAGTATACAGCTGAAAGAATCAAGAGTACAACAGATATCTAAAGCAAGGAAGAAAAATAAAATCTTCTAATCTGACAATCCAAGCCCGGCTCCAACTGTCAGTCCCGTCCTGGTCCCTGCTCCGGAGAACCTGTCTACCTAAAAAAAATTGATTTGGAGTGGGGTGAGACTACTAAGCCTCAGTGAGTCCTACTACCCTCCTAAGGCGACTACGCCGGGGGAACCTAGGTAGTGTAATAATCTAAGTTCAAACTGTTTTACTTATACAAGTATTAATCAATGGTAAAATAAAGTGTAACACAAAATTATTATCTTGTCAAGTTACTCTTCAAAGGTCACCCGAGGCAAGCCTGTCTCAAGTGCCTGACTCTGCGTAATACCGAATATTGAGGTTCGGATTCCGCCGTTGGCTCGCATAATAAAATGATCAGAATTCAGAGGAATTCTTTAATCACGGCATATAGTTGCCATTTAATTTTTAATGAGTTTAAGCAGTTCTAACCAATATATCCCACCCTGGGTATCCTAAGCATGTTAATGATACTTATAAAAATATACATATTTTTCTCTGACTATATAATCTGTTAAATATTATTAAACAGGTTTAAGAAACCAAGTTGCATTCGGGAATAAAACGAGTGATATGATAAGTTTCAAAATTAGGTAAGTTCTGTTCCAGGTACACACGCTACGGCGAGATCTAACTCGCTACGGCGAGCTTTTCGGCCAACAGACCTGTAACACCCGCCCTGGCGAGTCAAAGACTCGCCTGGCGAGTTGTACAGGACGTTAACACTCGCTTTGGCGTGAAATCACTCGCTGCGGCGAGTGCATCAGCACAGACCCCTGTTTCCAAAATTCACCTACATCCTCTATACAACTCGTTTTAAACTTGTCTTATAATATATACTAGATTAGATAGGAGCAAGATATGGGGATTTAATCATGCTCTTTCAATACTTTAATTCCTAAACCTATATTAGCATGCAAAATACATATTTTGGGAAATACTAGGCTTCTAAATTAAACTATGGTTTAGAACCTAAGGAACCCACCTGTAATGAGCTTAACTCAGAAGCTTTAACACAGATATTAGCTCTGCTACAGCCATAACTCATTCACCAAGGCTCACTTGAAAACCCCACTTGTGTTTCTTGAGCAAAATGGAAAGAAATGGATACAAGAGTGAATTAGTGTTTGGGTAAGGTTAAGAGAATGGAAATTGTTCTTATAGTGGCTGGAAAGGAATATAAAAGGCTAGAAACAACTCACCAAGTTCGAAAAGACCTCACGAGGGATCACTGGCAGCAGGCAGCAGCACCCTGCTGCACTCGCCCTGGCGAGGGCTCGCAGGCAACAGGCAGCAGCACTCTGCTGCACTCGCCCTGGCGAGGGCTCGCAGGCAACAGGCAGCAGCACTCTGCTGCACTCGCCCTGGCGAGGGCTCGCTCGCTGCAGCGAGTATTGCAGAGCTGAAGAACACGATTCTGCGATTTGGCTTGAAATTCCACTTTCTAAAGCACCCATGACATACCCAATGCCTCTTGAATCGTATTTTTGATAGTACAACCACATGCAACACAGAATTCCAAACTTGGGTTAAGATTTGAGGGATTAAATTAAAAGGGGATTTTTATGAGTTTTGAAGGGTAAGTTTCTTACCTTAATAATTCTGAGCAAGATAATCATCTTTGGGTTAAACAAGACATGCAGTGATTGTGTACCCATAACTCCAATCAAAAGCTTGATTCCAATTGAACATGCATGTTGAATATAGGGTTGGAGAGACACAAAATGGCGTGAGAGAGTGAGAAAGTGAAGAGGTGTTGAAACCCAATACTTGGTGCTGATTGTATAGAGATTAGAGGATGAAAACTCAAGGATTAGGATTGAGAGGATGAAGGTTTGTGGCTGTTTGTTGTTGCTTAACGTGAGGGTGAGAGAAAGAACATGAGAGGAGGTTTGTTTCTACTGAGTTGTGGAAATGATAATGTTTTTATGAAAAACAAGTCCTTAGTCTTGATATACATACTACTAATACAACATGGCTTATGTTTAATTTCCCATTAAGTCCTTCTTTTAAATAACTAAGTTACTTGAGTAAGTTGATTATTTCTCCACACTAGTTCTCCTATTTTCGTATTATTTCCATTAATACGCTATTAATTAATACTCTTTATTAATTAATCTGGGATGTTACATTGAGGATGTGGGAATTCTCTTAAATAATCTAGTAAAGTGTCACTTCCTAGTAGATTATAAAACACAACCTCAATTCTGCCATGCAATGCTGCTAGAGCAACAAGAATACTTTATGTGGCACAAATTTTTGAAAGCTCCCATTGTTTGAATTTTGAAAGTCAATCATACTTCAATTGTAGTTTTGATCTATCAGAATTTTACAGTTTATCAAGAAACAGTAGGGATGACAATGGGTAGGGTATGGGTAGGGTACTATAGTCCCCATCCCCATACCTGCGGTTTGAAAAAATATTCGTACCCATCCCCATATCCGAGTGGGTGACACTCATTGTCCCCGTCCCCATACCCTATGGGTACCTAAGTACCCATACCCGTACCCGTTACCCGTATTTTTGCTAAAACTAAATTGATCAATTATAAAATATCATATCATTTTAATATAATTAAAAAAAATTAAAGATTTTAATGTTTACTCATGAAAATTATGAACAAAATTATTAGTATTTTCATGTTAAAGTTCATTTATCTATATATTGACATATATGGATTATGTTATAAATAAACATTTTCATTAAAAATGTGTAATAGTATAATAATGTTGTATTTTTTAAAATTGATTTACATATATTATTATATAATAATATAATTAAAATAAATAAATATATACTATGTGGGTATATGGGGAGGGTACTAAGGTACCCGTACCCGCACCCATACCCGTTCAATTTTGCGGGTAATTACCCATACCAATGCCCGTACCAAAAATGCGGGTTTTTACCCTACCCGTTGTGGGTATCTACTGAGTATGGGTAAATTGTCATCCCTAAGAAACAGGATGAAACCAACACCAAGTAATCCCTTCATAAATGATGCTTGCAGGTGGAAGTGAATGACAAATATTGAAATGTTGTAAAATAAAAATACAAATAATTGAATTAGCACTTATAGAATGAATACTAGCAAACAAACAAGGCATCCGTGATCCATAGTTTAATTAACTTCGCGCACCAAGTTCTATAAATGTTATTTCATTTTACACTCTAAAATCCTATGACCATCAATAAAAAAATTCTACTAAATTTAGATAGATCAAAATCAATTAAAAATATATCAAATATAATAATAAAAAAAATCATCACAGCAGATATTTAAAACTCCTTTTTAACTTTTGGTGACACTCAAAGTCCATAAAAAAAATCAAACAGCTATATCCTCACTCTTTTTTTTCAAAATTTAGCAGAAAATAATTTTTGAAATTTTGACAATGGTCAAATAGTTAAATCAACAACTAACATTCAATAAAATATCTTAAAAAACTTTCATATATCAAACATTGCTACATGTATTACTATAAAACATAGTAGAATCTCGAGCAATCATAAGTAAATCAATTAAGATTGCAACCCAATAAAATGAGATTGTATTTGCGGTGACATATTAAGAAGAGATTGTATTTGCAGCCCAATAAGATGCTAGCTGGAACATAATAATTCTTTTAGCAAGGGCTAAATTAAATTGGCATCAAGCACAAACAAGCATAACAATGTCATAAAAATAAAAATAATTGAATTAACACTTTTAGAATACTAGCAAACAAGGGCATCCGTAGTTTAAACTTCACCAAAGTTTATCAGACACTTAGCAAAAGAGCATCCTTGATGCAAGAAGAATTTTTTTTTGCCGAACGACTTAAAACCATGATGGATTTTTCTATCACTTGAGGCAGCAAGAACATTAGCATCCACATTAGACAATCGCTCAAATTGATCTCTCTCAATTGTGAGCATTTTTCTATCACTTGCTTCACTCCTTTCTCGGTGACACGATTACAACAATTTAGTAATAGTTGCAAAAGTCCACGACAATGCTTTGATATTACATTGAGTGCAAAAAATGTTGATCCTAATAGGTGCAAAAAATGTTGCATTGTCTGCCAGTTCAATTGTATTCTAAAAGGCCAAAGACCTCAAAGTTGGTCTCTCACTTAGAGCACAAGCAACACCAGCGTTGGTTATTTGATCACAAAAATGTATGATGGCCTCTTCGAGAAACTTCCATTTTTTGAACAAATGGAAGAGCAATTCATCGTTGATATATTTATGACTAGTGAGGTTAACCTTTCGGAGTTTGAAAAGTTTTGATGAAAGAGCCTTTACTCCATTGAGTAAGCTTTCATAAGTTTTTGACTCTATTATGGGGTAGCGGAGGTCAAGTTCTTCGAGCAAAGGAAAACAATCAGCGATGAGGAACATGACAGTCCCGATAGATTTAGTAAAGGAGCAAGTGAGAGAGGTCAAAGTTGTAATGTTTTGGGAGAAAGCTCGCAATCCATTAACTGTAATGGGTTGCTGGGAGATATCGAGTGATCTGAGGTTCAATGGAAAACGAGAGATTTCTTCGAGAAGCGTGTTGATGTTACCACTGAAGCCCGCGAGGTTGAGAGAGATAAGGTTGGTGAACCTTTGGAAGAGGCGAGTTGGAATATTTGAACAGTAGAAAGTGAGAGAGAATCGAAGACGGTCAGTGATGGAGAGAAACCGTTTGGAGACAATGGAGAGAGAATTCAAATAGTACACACGGTTGTAATTGTCGTCTTCGTCGCGGATGATGAAATTGAAAATAGATTCCCAACACTCGTCAGGTAAGTTAAAGTGAAAATCTGTGACAAGCCTCCTTGTTTTGATTCTTGTTTGAATGGAAGAAGCAATTTGTTGTGAAGAAGATATGAAGATGGGTACGTAAAAATCAAAATCTGTATCAATGCTCCTTCTTCTTTTACTTCTTTTGTGTCTTTTTTCCATTGTTGGAATTCTTCTTGATTTGAGGTATCCTCAATTATCCTTAATCCTTATTCTTAATTATAAGTTAACCCTAATCTCTCTAGGTTAGAATAATGAAGAATAATATATAGGGGAATTTTTTTTTTGGTTACATATATAGGGAAATTTTTTTTATTTTTTATTTTATAAGCAAATGTATATAAGGGATTTGATTGACGGTATGTGAAAGTTGGATTTTCGGAAATATAGTACGTAGTATAAATATTGTGTTTATTTACGATTCTATCAATTTTATTTAATTTTCAATCTATCAAAACTAAATTAAATATATGATTAATAGGCTTATACTTCCTACAATGTGGACGAGTTTTGTGATACCCGTTTAAAAAAAAAATTGTAGATTCTCCCTTGCAATGTCAAGGTTTCACACGTTACCCCCTGGCTACACACCATGACTGATGACTGGGTCGAATCTCCACGTGTCATCGCCACGTGGCATCTGACTGGGTAAATTTTTTAAAAAAAAAATTGTCACGTTTTTCAATTCATTTAACTTATTATTATTATTATTTTAGTTATTGTTATTATTATTTTAGTTATTTAAAATTAAAAGAAAGGAAATCAATATAAGATCAAAAGAAAGAAGAAAGCATCGTCTTCTTCATCGAGCTTCCCATATCGAACTCGTCTCCTTCATCTCCATCGAACCAGATTTTTTTCTTCTCTCCATCGTGTCTGAACTGGTATGTCCTTATTATTTGCGCTTCTTATTCTTTGTACTGCTTATTATTGTTGTTCTGTTTCTGCTGCATCGTATTCTCATATTTGACTGGAATTGGGGATTGGGGTTTTAGAAGATGGGTGGAAGTAAGTGCTCATCAATTAGAAATTCAAGTTGCTCCAATTTACCCAGATGTGGTTGTGAGCTTCCTATGAAGATGTGAGTTTCAAACACAGGCCTAAATCCAAAGAGAAAGTTTTGGAAATGTCGAAATAGCGGGGTAATAAATTGAATTCTGTTTTATGAGCTTCATATACGAAATTGAATTTTGTTTTGTTAATAATTTTGAAGTGAATACTTGTTAATAATTTTGGCTTGAATTCTGTTTCAAAATACAGAGTTTGGATAGCTGTGAGTTGTTAGTTTGGGATGATGAATTGTATGAAGTGAATGCTGCCAATGGAGGAGGACAAAGGCATGCAACAATGCACGTTGGTGATGAGTTTGGCAAGGCTTTTGGACAGGAGTTTGGCAAGGGATTTGGGCAGGAATTTGGCAAACAAATTGGAAAGGAAATTGGGAAGAAATTGGGTCAATTTGTATGGGTTGCAATCATGATGTGTGGGATATTGATTGCTATCTTATTCAAAACAATATAATAGCTATTTTAAGTTAATGAATTTAGTTTGTTTGATCTTGGATCATGGTTGTGTTAGTTTAGGACATTAGTTTGTTTCAAATGGTTGTATTACAACTTGATTATGTAATGAAAAATTTGATTTGAGTTTATACGTTGTAAAATTTGGTTTTAGTTTATTATGTAACTTAAATATGTGTGATCAAGTCATAAGTTCATGATTTAAGCACAAAACAGATAATAAGCACAAACTCAAGATTAATAAGCATATAACAGTGCAATTGTCATTAGCAAAACATATAATAAGCACATAACAGTGCAATTGGCATTACAAAACAGTTAAATCACAAGCACATGATAATGCAATTGTCTTAATCCCTAACAGATACATCACAAAGCACATGAAAGTCCATACCAAAACATAAGGAGAATAGCAAAACAAATTGTTAATCTCTAACACAATGCTAGTACCAATACAAAATCCATAACATAATGCACATTCAGTGCATACCAAAACAGAGTAAATAAATTACAAATCATTTCTTTTTAGGAATATCCTTCCAAGACTTCATGGCTCTGAAGCAGGTTCCAAGCTTTGCATCATCATGTGTCAAACCCTCTTCATCAGCTTCTTTGATCTCTATTGGTTCTTCCTGACTTGAACCAACACCAGTGATTGGTGTTTTGAAGGAATTTTGCTTAATTCGTTCACTGCTTCTTCTTGTTTTACCATGGTATAGTTCAGTAACTTTCTTCACTTTCTCTTTAATTTTCCCTTTGTAATTGGTAGGCTCATTGTTCTTTGGCATATCACTTTGTTGCACTTCTGGTAGTGTAGCTATGACTTCATCGGGAATGTCATCATCATATTTATAAGATAGTTTCTAATCCACTCACACAAAGTCAGAATTGGTTTGTCCCTAGCAACTAGTATTGTAGCATTAAATGACTCAGACAGGTTATTCATCAATACATCACACTTTGAATAAAAATTGAAAGCATGTTTACACCACAGTTTAGTAAGCACCTTCATCAGCCATTCTCAAGCCTTGCTGTCAACTATCTTTAGCTCATCCATTTTGTGTTCCCAAGCTTGAACATAGGTGGCTTTGGCAGCTCCCATAATCAAATCTCTTATCATAGCTCCATCTGTAAATCAAAAAAATCCATTTTTAACCATCAGCCACGTGTCATTATCCCCTATTAACCCCCACACATAGAAACATATGAACACCCACACACAATCTACACTACACTAAACAACAAAAATTGAAAAGAATTTTTTTGTTTACAGTGTAGTGTGTGAATCAGTCCTACCACGCAAAAGAGAGAATCTAATATGTGATTAAAGGTGACATTTGAACATTGAAGCATTCAACGATTACATTTTTCAAAAATCAAAAACTTACTTGGGATTGTTCTCTGTTTTCATCGTCTTCTGGTTCGTTTTCTTCGAAGCTTTCACTTTCTTCTTCGTTTTCGACTGATTCCCCATGGGTTTCGCCTTGGTTTCAAGATTCGAGCTCATCGTCTTCTTCTTCGCCATCGTACGCTAGGGCAAACTTTTGTAAGGTTGTTTTGCAAAAGTGAAGCCTTTCAACCCTTCACATTCTATTTTTAAATGTTTTTTCTTTTCTTTTAATTTTTCTTTTCTTTTAAATATTAAAACTAAAATAATAATAATAATAATAATAATAATAATAAGTTAAATGAATTAAAAAACGTGACAGAAAGTTTTTTTTTTAATTTACTCAGTCATATGCCACGTGGTAGGAAAAAAAATAAAAAATCACTTATTTTCCACATGGCGATGACACATGGAGATTCCACCCAGTCATCAGCCAGGGGGATAATGCGCGGAATCTTGACATTGCAAGGGGGAATCTACGGAAAAAAAATTATAGGGGGTATCACAAAACTTGCCCACATTGCAGGGGATATAAGCCTATGTATATTAACCATTAAATATCAATCGTTAGTTGGTTCAGTAGTGATTGGCGCTAAACTTGGCAGGAAGGACCACGGTTCGATCCCCCGCAACTGCGATCGGGAGGGGACTGGAACCACTTGATGCCAGAACTGTCCCCCGAATCAGATTAAACTGGTGGTGAAAGCAAAAAAAAATAAAAACTAAATTAAATATTTTTTTCAAAAAAAAAACTCAATCAAATAAAGTTAACCAAGTTCTTAAAAAAAAAAAAAAAGTTATTGAACTCAAGTATGAGTGCCTTAGAATAAATTGTTTAGGATAATCTGATTTTAATTCTTGATGAGAACAATTTTTTAATAAACTTTATTTATCTCACGATCAAAATTTAAATTATCAACCCCTTTCCCTAAGAATCAAAGATTTATATACGAAGTAAAAAAAACTAAATAAAGTTTCAGATTATCTAAACTCAAGTGGTTAATAAGCTTCTTGATCCTCTAAAGCGAGTAAAGTATAAAGTGAAAAAATTAAGGGTTAGAAAACCAAAAAAAAAATTAAGGGTTAAGATTGTTTTTTGATAAGCTAAGAACATCTAGACATTAAAGAGTGAGTAAATATCCAACTAAGTTGGTACATTTAAACACTCTCCACCGTATACCTATACATATTAATGGTAGATATTATTCATTTTACACTCTAAAATCCTATGACCATCAATAAAACATTCTACTAAATTTAGATAGATCAAAATCAATTAAAAATATATCAAAAATAGTAAAATTATTTTTTTTCATCACAGCAGATATTTAAAACTCCTTTTTAACTTTTGGTGACATTTAGAGTCCATAAAAAAATTAAACAGCTAATATATTCTCACTCTTTTTTTTCAAAATTTAGTAGAAAATAATTTTTGAAATTTTGACAATGGTCAAATAGTTAAATCAACAACGAACATTCAAGAAAATATTTTTTGAAATTTTGACAATGGTCAAATTGTGATGCAGGCACAATAAGCAAGTTTACAAACGAACCGCCAATTGCAACGGTAAACCGACGAAAATAAATAGTAACAGACACAAATAGTGATCCTAAATAGGGATGTTAATGGGGCGGAATTGAATGGAGGGTACTTTACCATTCTATATTTCATCATTTAAAAATTCTTTATCCCCCGTCTCTATTTCCCACATTGAGAAGTATTCTTTTTTCATCCTTATCCTCATGTATCTTAAAATTTTCCGCGGAGATCCATCAACCTTAAAATAATATTAAATTTCTATTTTATTTCAATGCAACTAGTTGTAAAAAAAGTACTAAAGCTTAATTATAAAACAAATAAATAAAATATTATTGTGAGTCTAGTGACAGTTTTATATATATATATATATATATAATGTGAAAATATAACAAAAAATAATTTATAAAATATTTAAATATCTCCAAACGGGGTAGTCCCCACGAAAATCTCCATTTACAGATGAAATTGACTTCTATGATCCTAAATATACATGTATTACTATAAAACATAGTAGAATCTCGAGCAATCATAAGTAAATTAATTAAGATTGCTTGAGCTCGAGTAATCATACTTAAGTTTGTATTATTTGATGGATCTAATTGTTTACTATTAATGGAGAAAAAATAGAGAAACACTTGACCTAAAAAATGGCGAAACAAAACATAAATTATCTATCCCTAAAAAAAAAACATAAATAATCTCAATTTATCTAAAAATGTGCGAGTCTAGTAATTAAACTACTTAAAAATGTGCGAGAAATTAAACTACTTAAAAAAATATATTTTATCAAACAAAAACCACTTAAAGAAAATAGGCTTAAATTCAATATTGGTTCCCCTATTTTGAAAAATGACTCTCTTATTTCTTTTGCACAATTTTGGTCCTCTATTTTGAAAAAATCAAATATATAAAATTGTATTATTTGATGGATCTAATTGTTTAATATTAATGGAGAAAAATAAACACTTGACCTAAAATATGGTGAAATAAAACATAAATAATCTCAATTTATCTAAAATGTGTGAGTCTAGTAATTAAACTACTTAAAATAATATGTCAAATCATAAACAAACATCACCATGTGTCATGTTATTTAAAAAACGTGTCAAATCATCAAAATAAAAGGTTAAATAAAGAGGGAAAATATTTTGAATTTTTTAAAATGGGGGGGGGGGGGGTTCAAAATTTACAAAATAAAATAAGATAATCAAAATTGTGTATTTGGTCAAATATAAAGCATATTCAAAATTGCGTAAAATAAGAAAATCAAAATTTCATATTTCATTTATAAAAAAAAATAAGAGACAAAAACTGTATTTAAAAATCCTGTCTCTTGAGAAGTCACTTGGTTGAGGCTTTGATCCTCAATCTTGTGAAACTCGGTTCGAGACCCGGCAACGAGAGTGAAAAACTGTATTTAAAAAGAAAAAAGAAAGTAAAACACATGCTTGGTCTATTTTAAAAGGTACGCCGACAAATTTAGAGTTTGTCATGCATTTCCAAATTTGTTCATGTTCTACATTGACCGGGTTCAACCGGTGTGAACATAACTTCTTCTTTTTTTTAACTCTAAAGTATGAACATAAGTTAGTTTCCTTTTTCTTGTCTTTCCTTTTTCCTTTTCCTTTTAGCCTTGTAACCAAAAAACATAAGTTATGTGCCACTATAGTATTAGTAAAAAAAAAAAGTTATATGCTACTAGTAGTTTTCATGTGGTTGCATATCCTATTGAATTGAAAATTGACGGTTAGTTGGTCAGTGATAATTGACACTAAATTTAATAAGAAGAATTATGGTTCGACATTCTGCCACTACGATTGGAAAGAAATTGTAACTATTTGATATCATAACTGACCTCCAAACCAGATTAAGCAGTTCAGTAGGCCAGATATTGATGGTAAACAAAATATTTGGTTGGTAATAAGCATTTGGATATTTTCCATAAAAGGTAAAATAAAATACTTAAATGATGTGTAATTTAAATAATTTTTTAGACAAAATGTAATTTAAATAATTAAGTGATATATATATATATATATATATATATATATATATATATATATATATATATATATATATATATATATATATTTGTATTTGTGAGTGTAAAAATTGTACCCTATCATGAATATTATTAGTGGCCTTACCAAAAATATAATTATTATTAGTGGATGTTCATCAGGGACGGAGGTAGGAATTCAGTTTAGGAGGACCGAGTTTTATTATAATCTAACAAAAAAAAAATTAAAATTTTGAGAGCATAACATATATTAAAAATTACATGATAAATCCAAAGTTAATATTGTGAATCTGCATTTTATTAACCATTTTATTTAAGTCGGATTTTTCGGCCCTCTATTTTCACATTTTTTGTAATTTTGTTATCAGTTTACGCTAAAATTGAGACTTTTGTGTAAAATATAGTGAATTTTAGTCTTGAAAGAGATATTTTGTCATTAAATTTAATATTGAAACAATAAATCATTTTTTTTGTACAAGAAGAATACCATTTTTAGTTGAAAAACATCCATTGAAATCAAATATACAACAAATTTATAAATTTTATCAACAAAAAAAAAAACAAATTTATAAATAACACCTAAAAAGTTAAATTTAAAAAGAGGGGCTATCTTTGTGTATTTAATAATGTAGGGGGAACAAAAGTTAAATTAAACTAATAACATATTGGTATAAAAAAATTATAAAAATTTAAGGGGGACTGTGGCCCCTGCTGGTTCCCCTACTATAGCTCTGCTTCTGATGTCCATATAGGTTATTGGTCTGACGTATTATATTTGCCTATATATATATATATATATATATATATATATATATATATATATATATATAGTACATATCTATCATGTAAACTCTTATATTTCATTTTTGTCTTTTAAAAAAAAAAAAACTCTTAATGAATAATACAAACTATGTACTTCTTCTCTATTCTTACCCACATGAAAAAATTTCTCGCTGTTAAAATTGTTTTGACATGTATATATGTTTTTGGTGAATAATTAAGTTTCAATATAATTTTTGATTAATATTAATCTTTTGCATTTTTTTACGAAAAGTGGGTTTAATAACCTCCAAAAAGTAGGTTCAATGTCGTTTTTCTTTTTTTCTTTGGTATTGAAACTTTTTTCCTTTAAAAAACACACATTTAACTAACAATTTAAAGACCTATTTTAATTGTACATTCGAATTTTTTAGTATACCGTAAAAGTTCCCTAAATCTAGATACTCTATACTCTTATCATATATTGTTAACCAAGTGACAAAATGGGCACATAATCTCATTTTAGATTTTTAATGTTCTTTCTAGCTTTCTTTGTTAATTAGTATTGGATTATTAGGGGAAGTTTCATTGGATTTGATCGACACGATGAATTAAGAGAAATCAAATTATAAGTAAGATTGTGTATTGTATTTCGCCCAAAATTTTGAAATATTGGATTTGTGGATCTTCTTGTTAGATAATAGTATTAGTGGGCTTATGTTATTAGGCTTTATGTTAGTAGTCTAATCATTAGATATTATTATAAATTGTCTTTGTAATCCTTATTTTGTTAAGTAATATGATTCTGATATTATTGAAACTCTAGCCGTTTTATCTTCCTCTTGATTTGTATCTCTGATTCTAACACTTCTCACTTCATATAAATGTGATACTGTCTCACTACTGCCCCATCAACTCGAACCAAACTATAATACAATTGTTGGGCTATGAAGAAAGTCTCATTGAGTTAAATAAACACACTAGTGCAGAAAACACTTTTTACATCTGGCCAAAAGCACCTTTTACATCTGACTCCTGTCAGTTATAAGCCTACGAGTTATAGAAAGTTTTACACTTTTTACAACTGACTACGTCAGATGTAAAAAGTGCACCTTTTACATCTGGTTCATACCTCCGTCACGTTTTTACATCTGACATTGCACATTTTTCAATTATTTTTATAAAATTAAATTGAACCTTTTACATCTGAGATAACAGTTTCTCAGATGTAAAAGCATCACTTTTCACATCTGACCAAACTTTCCACAGATGTAAAATCTCCACATTTTTGTTTTTTTTTTTTTAATAATCCTGTATTTTTTTTTTCAAAACATAACTTGCAAATAAACATATATAACTAGGATTATTATCACCATCCAAAATTAAAAATAGAGAACATGATGCTAAAAATTGTACCGCGTTCAACATCCGAATTAAGTAACATATTAATGTCAATAGTTAATACAACCATTCAACATCCTAAAGCCAAAATCAAAACAAGTCACATAATAACTTGCAACATCCGAATTAAGTAAAATAGTAATATCATTAGTTAATACAATCATTCAACATCGAAAAGCCAAAATCAAAACAAGTCACATAATAATTTGCGTCACTATCATCACATACGTACAAAGTAACTTCGCACGAACCTAGCTCCCTTCCTCAGCAACATCGTCATAATCATTCTCAGGGTGATATAGGTCAAGAAAACAAGTTGCCCAACGGTTTCGCAAGTCATACAGGTCGTCTTCTGTTAATGCTGTAGGATCATTGAACACCTGCAATATGTAAAAAACTTGATTCAACCACTTATATACACATAGTACTTCAAAACTCTCAATAAGACAGTTTGTTTGAATCACAGTCCAGCACTAGAAAAGAAAAACAAGAGAAAACAGGGGACAAAAAACACAAACAGCAGCAACATAAAGGCCACTATACAGGAGCAACACGCAGCACACCAAACACAACACCCCTGCAGCCTCAAAAAAAAAAACACACAGCAGCACACCAAATGAAAACCAATGCAATTATCTCTTGAAACAATCTAAACTTACCAAAAGAAAAAAACCATAACTCACTAAAAGATCAGCAAGCAAACCAAAGCTAAAATTACCAAAAGAAAAACAAGAGAGGGGACAAAAAACACAAACAGCAGCAACATAAAGGCCGCACGATACAGGAGCAACACGCAGCACACCAAATACAATACCCCTGCAGCCTAAAAAAAAACACACACAGCAGCACACCAAAAGAAAACCAATGCAATTATCTCTTGAAACAATCTAAACTTACCAAAAGAAAAAAACCATAACTCACTAAAAGATCTACTAAACTCAAACTAACTGACAACAACACACAAAAACAGATTCACTATTAATAATTACGCATTTTCACTATTAATATCCATAATTACACATACATAGGCTGCACTAGCCGCTAAGGCACCAGCAAGGCAACAAAATCACAACAAAAGCCAATTAACAAAATCAATTACCTTATCTTTTGTTAGGAAATTTAATTTATGTTGATATAATTATAATGAAAAGAAAGTGTAAAAATGAAAAGAAGAACTTACATAAGCAATTAACAAAGTATGAAAGAATCTGAAGAAAGAGTACTTATGGAGTGATATATGATATGATATAAGCAACTAAACCAAAGTAGTATGAGAATCAGCAAGAACATATGGTAGGAAGTTTTTTTATGGTAAGAGAATGAGTGAGTTGAGTTTGAGTTGAATTGATACTTAAAAAGGAGATGATAAGATTACATAGAAAGAGAGTTATGGGAAAGCAGAAGAGAGATTGTATTGGTAGTGGTAGGGTTGTCAGATAACATAATTACAAGAACAGAAGCAAAGACAGTAACAATAAAATAGCAGAGCAATAGCAGATAAGAAACTACACAGAACACCAACATAGAGAAACAACCACAAGAGGGCAAGATTGACAAAACTCCAACGGCAGCCAGAAAAAACGCAGTCAGCACCATACCATCACCGATTAAGAAGATGTATTATTTAGTTATTTATTTATGGTTAGTATTTTATCATGTTATTCACAAATCATTGCTCAAGTTGAGAAAGAAATGTATAGTAGAATATAATGACTTGAAAGTTGTGTAGTCAATAATAATTTAAGGATAGAATGAAAATAATAAATTTATGTCACATTGAAAAAGCATTACGATATTTATTTTAAAACATTTTTTACTTGTTGAAACGACACTTTTTTTGTTATGGATGCAGTATAATAAAACTGTAACTCATTTTGTTGTATCAAACTAACTGCATCTACAACATTACTACAGGATTGTGTCATGACTGCCTTAAGAGAGAAAACAATCATTCTAGTTACTCATCAAGTGGAGTTTCTCTCAGAAGTTGATACTATCTTGGTAAAGCATTTCATTTGTTTCCAATATTAAATTACATTTGAACAACATAATTAACAAGATGAACTCAAATTCTAGGTAATGGAGGGCGGAAAAGTTATGCAATCAGGTAGTTATGAGAATCTCCGGACAGCTGGAACAGCCTTTGAACTACTTGTCAGTGCTCATAAAGACACAATTACTGACTTGAATCAATATAATGAAAATAAAGAAGGTTCTGAAAATGAGGTTTTGACTAAAAATCAAAGTGAGGGAGAGATTTCTAGTATCAAGGGACCAATTGGTACACAGCTTACACAAGAGGAAGAAAGAGTGATTGGTAATGTTGGATGGAAGCCATTCTGAAATTATATTAATTATTCCAAAGGGACATTCATGCTGAGTTTGATAATTTTAGCACAATCTGGTTTTTTGGCTTTGCACATTGCATCAACTTTTTGGCTTGCTATAGCCATTGAAATTCCAAAAATAACTAACACCAAACAGAAAACCCCATATTGTATATAATGAACCCCAAAACAGATCCAATTGTATATAAGTTCACAACAAACTTTATTCACATACTTTTAAGAAACAAACTTTATTTGTGCTTTATTTGAAACAAACTTATATACTTATAAACAAAAACAAACAAATTTGTGCTTATACTGCATATTGTGCTTATTTCATTTCTCAGAATTCATCTGTATTGTATATAAGTAAACTTTATTGCAGCAATCGAGTGAGAGTGTGAGAGTGAGGCATACCTATTCAGTGAGAGCAATCGAGTGAGAGTGAGAGCGATTCCGTTCGAGTAGGTGAGAGGGGTAGAACGGGAGCGATTCCGTCCGAGTAGGTGAGAGTGAGAACGAATTGTGAGAGCGATTCCGTCCGAGTAGGGTAGATGATAGCGATTCTGTGAGCAATCGTGTGAATGGGAAGATCGATTGAGCTTGAGAGTTCGGTGAGAGTGAGATAGCGAGCGATATTATGAGAGTGAGAGTTAGGGTTCGTGAAAGTGAAAGTGAGAGCGATGGAATTGTGTACGCGTAAAATAAACTTTAAGACTTATTACAACTGAGGGTAATATGGTAAGATGTAAATTTAATTTAGACAGTTTTCACAATAATTACGGGACTGCCACCGTGTTAATTTTTGCATCTGGGATATTATGGTGAGATGTAAAATGTTATGTTTATTTATTTTTTACTACTAGGAAAATTGAAATCAGATGTAAAACATATCCCATTTTTTTTTCACATCTTGTATTTTTTCCACAGATGTAAAAGTCTTATTAATAAATCAAATTTGTACTAGTGACACAAAGACTAAGAGCAACCATACAAGCGAGGTGTTAAACACCAAATTTTTTTCAAAAACATTAAGACATTAAAATTATGAATCATCTCACTGTATATTGTTTAACAAAACTTTTGTTCTATCCAATATAACTTTTTAACTTATTTAATACTGTTTCTATTCCTTAATAAATATAATTCACTTTTAAGAGACATTAAAATGTTGAGTCCCATGAGCTTAGCTTAATTGGTGGACATTTGCATTATTATGCAGGGGATCGGGGTTCGAACCCCGGTCATCCCACTTATTCACCTTAAGGGTGAAATTTCAAGCCATTAGGCTACTTGACAAAAAAAAAATGTTGATATATTTGTCTAGAAGTCCTAGCTCAACCGGCAAATGCCGAAATTGCTAGGCCGGACGTCATGACCTGGGTTCGAACCCGGAACCTCACAGTTGTATGTGAGTTTAATTTCAGTGGATTACCACTTCATCTAAGACAAAAAAAAATATTGATATATTTAATTTATAATATAGTCTAAATTTATATTTTTCAATACACTTTTAAACTTTTTCTTATATAATATATATTAATAACCGAAGATAATATATCTCAATTTGATCTATCTCAACAATTAGTTCTTTACATCAATCATGTGACTTATCATTTTATTGAGTACGCGCCAAGAACTCAGCTGAAAGATATAGTTGTTGTGTGACAACAAATTACTTATTAAGGAAAGTATTTTAACAAGAGTTTTTTTGGATTATGTATTCTCCAATCTGTCTATTATATATAAATGGTTGACTATATGCAGTCAATAAAGTTTTAATTTCTCTTGGTCAAATAAAATATTAGTTGGTTGTTATTGGTGAACAGGTTGGAATATTCGTGTTTACTTCCCATCATTTTCCAATTCCCATTTGCATGCTGCAGTTAAAAGGTTTTGAATTTAACGAAGTAATTATATTAGATACTTATTTATCTAAATCGTTCGATTTGAAATTAATAGTTAAAATTATTTTCAATTGATTTTTTTAGTAGGTGATTTAAGCTGTCTAATTTTCAATTAATTGTTGAAATGCAAAACGTATAACTGCTTGTTATTTTAACTTAAGTTTATCTAACATGTACAATATTGCATGTGTTAAAACAACTAAAAAGTAGTAATTTTTTATTAAAATTTAAAAGTAAAAAAAATTAATTTAAAATTTTACATTTAATATAAATAAAGTGTATACCATTTAATACAAACTTACTATTTTAAATTTTTTAATATTGTAAATTTGTACATGATAAAAAAAGTCTTTTAAATTTAGGTAATTGGGATCCACAATCACGATATATATCAATATATGAATATATAAATATTATATGTCTAAAGAATATTATATTAATAATTACCAAGACTAAGTCACTAGCAATGTAGACGCGTGGTATTTGGTAATTTGGTAAGAATAAAGCATTGGTAAACTTATCTATAAGTATTTCCAATTCTCTTCCAAATAAGCACACAATCACCATTCAAAAAATCATAGATTACCCTCAAGAATCAAATAATCATGCTTTCTTTTTGCTATTTTTACTTTCTTCTATTTTTAGCAACCAACAAAATTATTTATACCAAATTAGCATTGTTCTTGAAAATTCAAAGACCCAAAAGAGATATGGTAATAAGAAGAAGCATGGATAATTTGCCACAAGAATTGGTATCAAACATCCTTTCAAGGTTACCATCAAGAGAGTTGTTGAAATCCAAATGTGTTTGCAAATCATGGTATCATCTCATAACTGATCCTCATTTTACAACCAATTACTATTCTTTCCACAACAAAATTCATAGCCATAATCTCTTAGTCATTCAAAGACCCTTTATTTCTAGTCTCAAAACAAGTATTTCTCTTCTTTCTTGCACTTTAAACGATCCAAAAAATCATGTTTCTTCTTCTCTTATAAACCCTCCTAAAGAATATATTTCTGACCACAAATATTGGTCAGAAATCATAGGACCGTGTAATGGCATATACGTACTTCAAGGCAATCCAAATGTCATGATGAATCCTTCTTTAGGACACTACAAAATTTTACCGGAATTTCATTTGATAGATTCTTCAAATGGCATTTATTCTCTCACTGATTATGCTAGTTTTGGTTTTGACCCTAAAACAAATGACTATAAAGTTATTGTCCTAAAAGATGTTTGGTTAAAGGAATCAGATGAGAGACAAAAAGGGTATTGGACAAATGAGTTATATAGTCTTAATTCAAATTCTTGGAGAAAGCTTGATTCTAAAGCTCTTCCTCTTCCTATCGAAATTTGTGGTTCGTCATCTCGAGTTTATACTTATGTCAACACACTACAACATTTTCATTCTATAACAACGTCAAAAAACCGTTGTGTAATGCAAAAAAAACCGTTGTCATAGGCTACGAGAACGGTTTTCAGACCGTTGTGCACCGAGGCGTTGTCTTAGCCTTCCACAACGGTTTTTTTCCCAACGACAACGCCTTGTAGATAACCGTTGTGTTGGAGTCTCTAACAAAACGGTTTTCAAAGTTCCCAACTACAACGGTTTCTATCTGTTCTTAGTAAAAACCGTTGTCATTGGTTGAGTTTAGAGAACGGTTTTGTATGTACTATCACAACGGTTTTTCACTGTTTCTCAATCAAAAACCGTTTTGATAGACCCTTTACTATTGATTATTTAGTAAATACGACAACAGTTTTACTGTTACCCCAACGCTTTCTCATCGTTGCCCAATCAAAAACTGTTATGGTAAACCTTCCCTATATGATTATTCAGTAGATACAACAACGGTTTTGCTGCTACAACAATGGTTTCTCACCGTTGGCTAATCAAAAACCGTTTTGGTAGAGACTTTACCATATGATTATCAGTATATACGACAACAGTTTTTCTGCTACAACAACGCTTTCCCTTCGTAGTCCAGTCAAAAATCGTTCTGGTAGACTTTGTTATACGACCTCTTTTGTAGCTACGACAACGGTTTCTCCACTACCAAACCGTTTAATACGAAAAAAAATAAAATTATGCAAGCTCAAATTAAAAAATTAAAATAACAAATTACATAACAAATTAAAATAAAATGATTGTGATTCATTCATATATATATATGAAAATAACATTGATCAACATAAAATTGTTGGATCTTTAATGTATATCCTAATGTCAGTCATTCACATTACGACTAACATCTTCAAAATGAAACTAACTATACTTTAGTGTAAATCCTAGTGTGAATCATTCACAATCAAACTAACATTTTCAAAATGTATCCTACTATAAAAACTAAAGCATCTACATCTAGCTCTTCATCATCAAAATCCTGCATATCTTCATTGATATCATCATTTATCATCTGCAAAATAAAAGTAATATAATTAAAGGAAATTGCTTAATAGTGCGAGGGTATGTTTAACGAAAATATGCGAATGACATGGTTTGAATTTGGTAAAAAATTTCAGTTAACTCTTTGACCAATTTCTCTTCATATTTCCTTATTTAAAAAGTTTTAGAATTTAAAATAGAGGTAACAACTTCTCTATTGAAGACTAAATTTCTCTATTGCATAGATTTATCCATCAATTTCAAAGTCACACAGCAATATCTCTTAGGTGTATTTAATTAACCTATTTGCTTATTTTATATACAATAAAAAATCACCATAAGGAATAAAAACTAAGCAGATGAAACTAATCCAGCTTCAACTGTGTCCCATCTACTACTTTCTAGTTTAGTTTATTACTCAAACTATAACTTCAATTGAGAGATATTCTTGACCTATTTGGATTGACTTATTTGCGTTTATCTAATCTACTGTCATAACTTCAAGCCTATGCAATTCAATTGAATCATATAAACTATAATATATTGTATCAAGCATAAAGTATAGTTCGATCTTACCTCATTATCATTTGATTCATAATGGCTTGTCTGTTGCTTCCTTTTCTTGGCGATGTTTCTCCTCCATTTCTTGTGTTAACCGTTTTACCTCATCAGGATGCTCTCTTTTAAGTTTTGCAATTTCTTCATTTCTTTTCAAGAGAGTCAGTGTTGTGGTTCTTCCGTGGCAATGCAATATATCTCCCAGGTTTTTCTTTGCCAACTATACTTTGAAAGGCTTCAGAAGAAGGCTGCCCATGTTTATCAATCATGTCTTGAACTATGTTGTTAATAGCAGATAGCGGCGCGTAGCGCCGACCCCAAAAAATGCTATAGCGGTATAGCGGGTAGCGCTATGACCGCTATTGTGAAGACAAAAAAGCCATGTACAAATTAAATATAAATTCCAGCAACATACATAAATACTTAAAAAAATAGAAAAATACATAAAAATAAAGGAACTTTCATACTTAATATTATCATTTACCATCAAAATAGGTTCTAAATAAAGATTAAATAACACTTCATCAAGTTTTAGAAGTACTCAAAATGACATCCCATTAAAATAAAGCATAAGCAAGTTAGTATTAATCTAAAATTAGTATTATATATTAATCTAAAATTATGCTTCCACATCTGCATCTGCCTCATCTTCACTTGCAAGGTCCACCAAATTAATATTATCTTGTTCATCACTTGATTCAAATTCTTCTTCTTCTACATCCAACTCCTCATTTTGGTTCAACATAGTTGTAGCAAGCCTAGATTGGTTTCTAGTAACTATTGTTGGTTCATCAGCCCCAATTGCATCACCAACATCACCCCAAAAGGGGTGTTGAAAAGCCCAAAATACCCCTAACTTTATGATTTAATTTCAAAATTAAGATTTCCATCAATTTTTCCCCCAAAATAGGAAATAGCGGCCAAAAAGCACTACCAATCCGCTACGCCACCGCTATAGCACCGCTATTCACTTGCAAATGGCGGCCGCTATTTACGCTTCTCTTAATAGCGGAAAGCGGACTTATAGCATAGCGGCGAGGTGCCAAACGCTACGCTATTCCGCTATAGCCCCGCTATAGCGCCGCTATTAACATCATAGGTCTTGAAGCTTTATCTAGCATACATAATATCGTAGTAGTAAATAAATAATAAACATTAATGTAGTAGTAATATATAATATAGGCGAGGTCGCAGCAAGCATACTAATTAGCAACAACTCCGAATACAACAAGTCACCGCATTCAATTAACACAACCGCATCACTACCATCACATAATTGCGCTACAAACAATAAGTATATAAAGCTAAACTCTACTTAAAGTTAAATGTACAACATTAGCACACCAAAAAAAACATTCCTAACTTGTAATTTGATTCCTAACTCTCATGACTTTCCCTCTAGGCATGCTCATCAATCTGCAGCACACACATCTCAGGGTTTTTGAACCTCTTGAGAAATTTAACGCATGACTTTATCTCTATAGGTGTCAAAGTTAGAAGCACCCTTTGACCCTTGTCATGATTTTTCTTATTTATCTTAATGTTTGCTTTCTTTATCATTTGTTCTCAAAATATTTAAGCACAAAAAAAAAATAGACATAACTTAGCAAAAGGCAATCAATTATGACTATAAACCCATAAAAGGATGAATAAATTTGTCAGCATATATGACTAATATCAAGTGCTTATCATTCAACTACCATATATTTAGTAAAAGTGGGACATCTAAGGCATACTGAAACAAGACCATCATATATCTCCCTTATACAACATGATAAGAAATAGGCAAAGCACAAAAAATTATAATTCAAGCTTGATATCATTGTAACTACTAACTACAAATGCCACATCTAGCTAGTGTACCTTTCAATCGTGTATTTCATCCTTATGATTACCATCAATAGCTCAAGAAGTCATAACATGGATGAACTAGTATGAGCTGCAACATTTACAATGGAACAGAAATTTTAAATACTTAAAGAGAAAAATAGTTCGATAAATGTAAGAGAAGTAATAACTGGGATTTTAAAATCATGACAAAGCAGTTATGGTGACCCTAAATCCACACCGAGATTAAATTATCACGAGCATATCAATTAAAAAAGATTTAGATGTAGTTATGCTAAATACATCACGTGCTTAAAAAATTATCTATGAATATGGAGCGTAGAAAAAGAGAACACAAAGAAACCGAGGACTAATACAAAAACTACTGCATTACAGAGTCACTGAAAACTACACATGCATTACCTACTAAAATATAAGGAGTGGCACAAGGGATTGGTTTAGGATTTGTTATACTATATACATATGGCCTCTGGCATGAGAACTTTACCACAAACATGGTCTGATTCTCGTTAATCCCTTTTGTAAATCTCTTCTTTTTTGGTATCCCTTTTATATACCTATGATCCCAAATGATTTATGCTTAGTACAAAATTTATATGTGTTGTCTATTGAAACCTATGTTTTTATAAAATGGGTTGAACAAATTGAAATAAAAACAAAAACTGACCTCTATAGACAAGTAATTAATAATTTATGGCTTCCTTTAATTGAAGATAGAGCAGATTTGGGGTGTCTACCAAATTATCACTGATAAGCTTAGCTCAGGACCATGCTAACTCAATAAATTTGCAGCCAATTAGCAAAAACAAAAGATAAACCAAGGTTTAGCTCGGGACCCTGCTCAATGTGAAGCTACAATAAAAAAGAAAAAAAGAATTATCTACTTGCTAATTAATTTAGTGATATTATTTGATGAGCTTATCACTAGGCATATAATGTCCTTCCATATCAGCATTCAAACTGATTATTTCGAGTCCCATATCATGCAAACCTCTAGTCTTTTCATATAGTTGGTGTGCTTAGTTTTAAGCTCATTGAAAATTTGTTTACATTCGTGGACTTTATCCCTAGAATAAGATATCACTAAGTTCTTCATGAGTCAAGTATAGTTTAATTAATCTCTAATAATATACATATTCACAGATTCTTTTCATACACTTTCACTAACCACTACTAATGTCACCATTATCCAAACAACAAAAGAACCAGACCCTAATTTCTATTAAATAGTAAATTGATTTATGATGTTGTCACACAATTAATCCTCTGTTCCATTGAAACCGTAACCTATTTTCACCAAATATTTTGGACCCAAAAACCCTAACCTAAATGTTTTGTTTAAAATGAATATTTTGCTAATTCAATCTACATTGGAGCATGAACTGCAGCGTATAAGAAAATTAGGGTTTGTGAAAGAGGAAGACGGACACTCTCTGAAATCCAATTCATGTTCGCTACTACTAGAAAAGAAAAACAGTTCATTATTAAATATTGACAAAAGAGTGAAGAATGTAGACTCACTGAAAAGAAGCAGCAATCGCAGGTGGTAGTGGTCGGACTCGGAGATCAAGTCGCAGGTGGTCATCATCGCTGTTGGGTTTCATAGAAGGAGATGGTACTCCAATTGAGAGAGACGCATTATGGTTGACGGAGGTGGCGTGAAAAACCCTTCATTCATCGATGGAAGAAATCAAAGAAGAAGAAGATGAGGGATTGTGGTCTGTGTGTTTTGCGTTTTACTTTTTGGTCAATGGAAAAAGATTTTTATTTTATTTAAAAAAGAAGAGGGAGAGAATATGCAACAGTTATTTATTTACCTATGGTCTAAAGTGGTTTAGGCTAAGCTTGGTTATCGAATAAAAACAGTTTTAAAAATATATTTTATTAAAATAATTAAAAGTTATTTGAATATGGTTTTTAACCGTTGCTGTAGAATACAGATAAAAAACCGTTTTCGTTGGAATCTTATGAAAACGGTTTTCCGTTGTTACATACAATTAACGAAAATATATATACTACCACAACGGTTTACAAAAAGCGTTGCCTTTGACGCTTTACGAGAACGGTTTTTTTACATCTCAAAATTTAGGCGTTGTGATAGGCCTAAAATGTTGTAGTGACAATTGTTGTCATTGGTGGAGTTTTGTTAATGATGAGAACTCTTTAAGTACAAAACAAAATTTTGTTTTGTCATTTGATATGGTCAATGAAGTTTTTAGAAAAATTAAAGTACCAAGAATATGTGAGTCTTCAAATGAAACATTTTCAACATTAGTACCATTTGAGGAATCTTGTACAATTGGTGTCATTATAAGAGGAAATGTGAAGACACATTTTGATGTTTGGATGATGAAAGATTATTGGAATGAAGAGTCTTGGATTAAGCAATATAGTATTGATCCTATAGAATTAGTGATTGATCATAGGTTTATGGGGGCCATTGGGAGTAATAGTTTTCTTTGGAAATGTAGTGATGATGATGGGTTGGTGTTGCATGAACATGAGTCACAAAAAACAAGGGGTATAAAAGTCAATAATGATGGAATTGGAAAGTATGATGATTCATTTAGAGCTGTTGTATACAAGGAAAGCCTTGTTTCTCTTCAAAGGGGTGAATAAAATTATTCAATTCAAATGGCCCCTCAAGGTGTATGTAACTTTTTATTGTATATACTTTTTTTACTAATTCATTAGTTTGACATGGTAGATAGAATTTTGCTTAATTTTTTTTTGGTCAAGTGTGCTTAATATATTTTATTTTCTATCATATGTACTAAAAGCATATATCATGCTGTTTATGCATGGTATGTTTGGTAAAAAATGATGTCATGCTGACAACGAATGAGTTGAGTAAGCAAATTGAATTATAAATGTTTGATACTATTTGTGATTGAATTAATTAATAAATATAAAATTATGTAAAAATATATTTTTTATCAATAATTAGATTTATGGTTAAAAAAATTAAACAATTAGATTATTTGATTTGTTACAAATTCAAATTTACTTCAAGTAGCATTTCAAAAAAATTCGAAGTTAATTGAAGAATTATCATTACAAACTTTTGAACACATTTGAAAATATTAACACCAATTAGCTATACTTCAATCATATATATATATATATAGGGGAATGCTAATGCACACCCACTCTTTTTTATGAAGGTGTGCATTAGCAACATACACCTTAGGGTGTATTTAATAACTTTTTAGTTATCTTTTGCTAACACACACCTTCTGAAAAATAAGTTGGTGGATTATAGCAAATGCCTATAGGAGTTGCTAACGTACACCCACTTATTTTTTAGAAGGAGTGTTTTAGCAACATACACCCGAAGGTGTATTTATTTATTTTTTAGTTATAACTTGCTAATGCACACCTTCATAAAATTGAGTGGGTGTGTTATAGCATATCCCATATATATATATATATATCCACCAATTCATTATGATCCGGCTTCACCACCACACTTAGGGAGTGTGTGTGTGTGAGAGAGAGAAGTAAATTCTACATATAGTAATATGTAATAAAATATAAACAAACATAGGTCGTAAAAATGTGGTATATTTGTTTTAAAATTTGACTAAATAATTGTTTTCGATTCATTTTTGCTAAAAATTGTCATTTTGTTTTTAAGAGATGGACATTCATAAATATTTATTGGACTGGATTGTGGCCCAAAAAGGAATGACATAGGCCCAATAGCAAGATGGCCCAATTATCCAACCTATGAAATTTAAAAGATTGACTTGGTGGGAAAGCAATGTAAGGGCGACACGGCATACAGGTGACGCCCTCGCCCTAACTGCAACTGTTGAAGAGAAGGAGCTCGGCATACGTGGGAAGAGATAACCACCCCTCACCACCACGATCACCACCGAAAGTAAAGAATAAACCGCCTATCGCCACCGCGTGGAAACGAAGAAAGAGGAAGAAATCACCATGATCATGGGGTATCCATGATCGTGGCCCTTGACAACTGCTATCTGTAAAAATCTATAAATAAGAGGCTCATGCTTCAGTGTAAAGGGTTCACAATTTTTTAATAGACAAGGAATTATTCATTTCTTACCTATGGTCCATTAATTTATCGCCCCCTATTTGTTCACCAAAACATTTATAAATATAAATGAGTTTTTATTGTTTATTTATATTATTTTTATGGACAAATCCCCTAGTTCATGAAACACACTGCATTTCAACATGTCAACTTGTTGCAGGACCGCAGGACCGCAGGACATGGCATGCAATTGCAATTTGCAAGGTGGGAGGGATTGAATAATATCTTCTAATTGATTGATACGTACGAACAAACAATTAATGGTTCTTTTATTTCTTTGTGCCGGTGAAGCCTTTGACATTAGAGGCATTGGAGGTTTGTGTTTTTTTCTTTTGTGAGTAAATGTATGTTTGAAAAAATTTATTTGTATTTAAATTATTTTTGAAGAAAACAACAAAAGATATTATTACCTCTTCCTTAAATATGAAACCTTTTGAGAAAATTACGGAAATTAAACAAGTTGATTGTACTGGTAAATACAAGTATATTGATAATTAATATTATTTTTACAATTTTATTCTTTAAAAAAATGAATGAGTTAATGTTTACTTTAGATTATATATTACCGATTGTAGAAAGAAAAAAAAAACTATAATAATTAAGTGTATGTTGCTAAATAAATAATTAATATTTTTAAAAATTTAAAAGAAATTTTATAAAAAAAAAAAAACAAAGAAAAATTTCAAAAAATCCTACATTCAATGACAGAAGTGGTGTTAAATTAACTTGAGCACAAAATGCCTAGCTAAAAAAAATAGGATTATTGTATCGGTAAAGATTCATATGCTACTTGCGTAATAGGATAAGTCATAGTTTTGCATCCCTCGTGTTTAATCTTGCTTTCTAATTGTATTATTTAAGACTTAAGAATAACTCTCGTATTTTGCATCTAAACAACTTGAAAAGTACAAACATAAAAAGTTGTATAACTTTTATCGATAAGTACATGTTCTGGACTGGGCCTAGAGCTGGCTCAATCCACCTCTGCTCGACATATGGAGCACATAGCTCCTGCTCGACACATGGAGCGCGTAGCTCCTCCTCGGATAGCTGCACACCGCTGTGCTTCCCACGTGTTCCTATTTACCAGGACACGATAAACATGAGGTAACCACCTCTCCGCACGATGAGGATAATTCATCACCAGGATAAGGGCTAAATGCCGGTTCCTTGCTCCAACAACGGAGAAATCCTGGCAGTCTCTCCTATTGGGCCGTTGTACACAGCCCATTGAGAGGACCTTGGCCCAGCGCTGGGGGATCTATAAATACCCTCCGGTGGTGATAACTGCTCTACTCAACCGTTCAACTCAACCAAAGAATTCATCAAGTGGAGGATTTGCTGGCCCAGAACCTCTCTGATCAACAGGTTATATCAGTACATAATCCTTATTTAGTGATAGACTAAGACGACCAAAAACTTACATTTAAATCTTGATTTCTTTTTATTAATTTAACAAAATAATAATTTATAGATTTAGAACCGTGAAAACTGCCAACACAAAGATTCTCTTATTGATAATGGCTGTACGTACAGGTTGGCCATTGTCTTCTAACCAAGGCCTACAATTTTTAAAATTATATGGTTGATTAAGATAGTTTCTCTATAATCAATCTTTTAAAAATCGAACTGGACCGAACGATCAGTCGAATTGATTGAATCGAGAATTAATAAGAGTCATCGATCTGATCTAATTATTAGATTGAATATGTTATTGAATTGGTAGAAATCAGAACGAATTGGCTAAAATTGCAAAAAATGGCTAATTGATGGTTTTCTTTAAAGCCGGTCGGTTAAATGTTTATTAATTTTATTTTTTTAAAAAAAAAAACTCTGTTTTTAACTTTTTTTTAATTTTTTTATTAAAATTGAAATTATAAAGTAAGAGAGTGAGACCAAAAACTAATACAAATAAGAGAATTAGCCTTTATTTAGCATATACACTATTTCTCTCCATTAAATTTTATAAAAGAATATGAAGTGAAGTTATTAAATTTTATGGAAAATGTTGAGAAAGTAAGAGTATAATTGACAAATCGTACCTTAAGTTATCAAAACGACACGTGTAAATAGAAACAAAAAAATTCTTTTAAAACATCACTTAAAAAGGAACGGAAGAAATATTGTTTTATCATGTCATATTTAGGCATGGCAATGAAGCGGAGCGGAGACGGATTTTGTCCTCTTCAAACTTAAACCTATAAAGTTCGGGTATCCTCAAACTCGTTTCAATTCTTAACGGGATGAAAACTAAAACCTCATACCCAACGGTGTTCGGGTATCCCCGTGAAATATGGGTATCCCCATTCTGCTCTACCTCCATATGAATTTGAGTTGCATTTTTTTTATTAAACAAATACTTAAAAGTAGAAAATTATTTTGTTTCAACAATATTTATACATAGAAAATAAATAGAGAAAATATGAATGTTATTAATAATATACCAAAAAAAAATATGAATGTCATCTAAAGTTTGTTTAAGGGTTTCTAAATTATGAATGATAAAATGTAATTCGATATAAGCGGAACGAGTTCGAGGACGGATTCGGATGGGTATCAATATCCCGATTATTCGCCTCAACCCCATCTTTCAGAATCGGGGAAACTCCAGACCCAAACCCAACTAGGCCCAAAAGAAGTTCAGCTTCTTAATAAAGAATTTTTCTCTTCCCACCCGTATGTTTCTTCTTTACCTTCAATTTTTTATTTTTGTCCTTGTATAAAAATTTCGGAACGCATTTTTCGAAGTTTTTCTAGTTTAAATTTGAAAAAAATTCGAAAAATACATTCCGAAATTTTTTTTCCAAAGCGAAAAAAATTCAGAAAACGCATTCCAAAATATTTATTTAAGGGGAAAAAGGAAGATTGAAGGTAGAAAAGAACATGGGATGGGAAAAGAAATTTGCCTTAATAAAGATACCAAAGATGGAAAAAGATGGTAGACTCATCAAACATAACACATTTTTTGTTGTTAATCCTCTGTTTTAGAATGAATTGTTCTAATAATTTAGAATTTCACCGTAAGATAAGTAAAGTTTAATAAAACACAAGATAACATATTTAGTAACAATGGTTTTTGATAGAGAAAAAGTGAAGTATCCTTATCAATACTATCTTTTTTCACTGAGATTTAATACTACTTATACTTCACACATTACCAATCTATAAAATGTTTGTTTCTGGAAAAAAAAAAAAAAAGTGCCCACGTGATAAGGGCAATTCTCTATAGTACTTAAAACTTCAGTGTTCACTGATCTCAGTGGTTGAGCTGAATTAGGTGGGACTTGAGAGAGGGCACCCCTATTATGTTGCTTACATACCCATCATGTTGAAATTGTTCACCAATATTATTTGATTGGAACATTTTAACTCCCCATGTTACCACGGCAGGAATATGATTATAAAGTTAAGAAAAATAGTATAAGAATATTTATTGATGATGCCACAATGACAACAAAAATGAATGCAATTTGTAACGAATAAACTACAAGTTTAGTGGAGTAGTTCCCACTTTAGTGCAGCGTATGCGAAACCTTTTAGCTTTAGAGTGGCGTATTCAATTTTGTCTTATTTGAAGGAAGGGCAAATGTTGTGTTGATTGGCTCGTTAACTTTAGTCTCTCTTTAGATTCTATATTTTTGTACTAGAATGAAGACTCCTCCAAGTGAGCTCCATAAACTCATCTTTGACGATATTTCTGGAGTTTGTATACCTAAAAATATCCGTTTAATTTCTTAATTTTTATTTCTTGTTGGGCATCGGCCCTTTTTGTACCAAAAAAAATAGCAATTTTCATCCTAAATATACGAGTGTTGTTATTATAATTAAAAAGCATATTAAAATTATAAAAATATACAAAAAATTGCCTTTTATATTTTTTTTTTTACAATAACAAACTCAAAGCATTTAGTTATTAATTAAATGGTTCGATCCCCCGCAACTACGATCGGGAGGGGGTTTGAACCACTTGATGTCATAACTGACTCTGAACCAGATTAAATTGGTGGTGAAAACAAAAAAAAATAGTTAGCAACTTAAAGAAATAGCGACTAGAGCAAGAAATGGCCGTTTGGTAAACTTGGCTTTAAAGTTTGGTTGTAAAGACACCTATATGTAAACGATGTGTTGCATCCACTACATTTTGGAGTTGGTCTAAAATATCACATTTAAAAGTCTCATCCCTACACTTCCTTGATGGCTTCTATCAAGGCCATAACTTCATCTTCAATTATAGAACATCTCCCTTGATCCCATGAGGTTATAGCCATTGGATTGGCCTAACTGATCACGAATACACCATATATCCCCCACTTGTTTTACTGAGCTCATTGTGGAATATTGCGTCAACGTTGCATTAGTACAACCCATATCGAAGTTTTTGCCACTGCTGTACTTGTAGACTGTAGTTGCTGTTGCGGCTGTGCACTAGCTCCATTGTTGGTGTGTAATTGTAGCACTTTATCCTATTCACTCCACATAGCCGAAGCATTTGCGCCTAGATTGAGTCATGTTTCTTTTTTCCCATTCCACACGCAATTGTTTCTATTATTCCACAACACCTAAACTTTTTTTTTTTTTTTTTGACGAAATAAGGCTTATAGCATCCACAACAACACCCAAGCTAGCAAAGCAAATTTTCCACCATCCTTTCATCCTCATTATTACAACATATAACACGTGATAAAATTACTATATCCAAACATCTTTATTATGTTGATCACATATAGGACATGCTACTGGACAATGCACAAACCTCTTTTTTAGGCTAATTCGGGATGGTAAGCACCCCTTACAAATTCTTCATAGCAAATGCTTAGCCTTTAGTGGAGTATGAACTTTCCAAAAATAATTCCACTCCGCTTCATCATGCAAGGCCGCTGCCCTCCTTGTATTATTTAACATTAATTTATAGACACTTTATATTATATAATTACCATGAGCATCATCATACCATATTAATTTATCTTCCCCCGTGACCTCAAATAATGGCACATCAAATATAGCATTATCATTGACTTCTATAGAAAATAAAGACTCAATTTTCCTCTATCTCATACTTTCATGTATTGGAACCAAATAAATCATTAACATTCATATAATACACACCTTTGTACTTGTGGTGCTTGCATCCATAACTCATCCTTCTCTCTAAGCCAAAGTTCACCCATAAATTTAATATTAATTAGTGCCCTTTTCTATTCTCCACTTACATCCATTCGTAAGTATTTCATGAGATTTTCAAATACTACGCCAAATATTGACTTTGATCGATTAGTTTAGTCTTGCACAACTATTCCGTATTTAATTTGGACTATAAATAAATCTTTTTATACATAACACACACTCATGATTATAATCATAATTTTAATTAATATACTTAGTACCATAATGACATTGTCTTGCCCTTTAATCATAATTATAGTTTACTAAATTTGTAATTGCATGTACCAATTTTGGAATAATGGGACCTTGTGGTTGTCTTTCCACCTACATTAGGTATAACCAAAGAAAGATAAAGTTACCAACAGCAAACAAGTCCTGTTCATTTAACAGTTAATTTGATCCAATTGAAAAATGTGATCTTATGATTTTTTTCCTATGATATAACCACTTTGGTCACTCTTCCTATATAAGCCAAGTTCTTTGCACCCTTAACTCAATAACTCTAACAATGTCCTTCACTAATCACTGCAAAAAACATTTGTTTTCCTCTCTTTTATTTTCTATTTCTTAATATATATATATATATATATATCTCCTTTTTTATTCTATAATTCTTACTAAATTTGGATTCTCCGTAGCGTTGTACATTATCTACAAGAATGTGCATCGAAACTAATGTAGCCACTACGCTGTCTACAACATTGTGGAGATCGAAACTATATTTTGCTTTATATTAATTGTGATAAAAAAAAGAAGTTGAGATATGGATGCTAAATTGTTATAAATGTGTGTTGTATGCAGTGAAATGTTTAATTGCTTTATATTATTTTTCACTATTTGACTATATATATATATGTTTATTTTATATTTGTATAATATCCAATTTCATGATTGATTGCTTGCATTAGGAAATTATTATAGTAAGAGTTGGAATAGCAGAATTTGAACCTCGTCTCTCCTATTTGATGTTGGCTTGACTCAATCAAATCAAAGTTCTTGAAATTTCAATTCTTTTGTTTGATTGAGTCGTGCCAATATCATATCGAAGATGATTAGTTGTAAGAAACTAGTATAGACCGACTGCTGTATCCCAACAAAAAAAGTCTTGTCCCATGTATGCATAGAAGACTTGCTCAAGAAGAAGAAGAAGAAGAAGAAACCTTGGACATGGGTCAAAACAAAGGGAGATGACACCACTCCTTACAAAAGAGAAGGAAATACAAGTCATAAGGTATATATGTGCATATTGTTCCATTGATATTTCTAAATATTATATATAATGCTTATGTAGGTACATAATCCCTTGTTCTACCGTGACAAATTAGAAGAGAACTTGACCACATTGAATTACAAGGCCAAAGACGGTTAAATTCTAGTTCAGATTTAGAACAAAGTATTGGCTTTGTTCGTGAGGATGAAATGAGCTACAATCATCAATATATTGAGGTGTTAATTTAATGGTAAGAGTTTAATGAATTTAAATTTTCTTTGAGATAGTTGTAAAATACATTTTGTGCTACTGATTAATAAAAAAATTCTCTTTTTCAATTTTTTTAGAAAAAAATAAGCCACAATCATGGTGCAAACTTGCTAGAAACATCAACATTTATCAATGTAACAAGATCCTATTTCGAAATGATGCATTAGAACTTTGAACGATGAAAAAATTGTTCAAATATAAGGACTAACATTCTATTTGGTTCTATGGAAAGAAAGTGGGAGGAAGGAAAATTATGAAAACTGATGGATGAACTTAAATTAAAATTAGTCTAAATTCATCCATCGATTTCCGTAATTTTCCTTCTTCCCACTTTCTTTCCATAGAACCAAACAGACCCTAAAGGTTCGTTTGATTTGAAAGAAAGAAAGAGAAAGTAAAGAAAATTACACAACCCAATGAATAAATTTAGACTAATAAATTTAAGTCTATGATATATATATATATATATATATATATATATTACACATCTCAATAACGTTTTAATCGATATAAATTTTATAAAATTCACTGCTGGATTAAAAGTTTATATCTTATAGATCATTTATGTAAAACTTCAGATAATTCCAAAATCATTTGATATGTTATTGAGATACATCAAAATTAACGGTTTGCGTCTTTTTTTAAATGTCGTTAATCTTTATGTATCTAAATAACATATCAAATGATTTTGAATTTGTCTGAAAATTTACACAAATGATCTATATGATATAAACTTTCAATCCAACAGTCAAAATTTATAAAATTTATATCGGTTAAAATGTTATTGAAAGATGTAATATTTAGTATCAAACTAGTTGGTATTAACAGATTAAGTTGAATGCTAAAATAAACATAAAAGAACAAACATTGAATTAAGTAAAATATAAAATTAAAGAAAAACATATTGCTGACAAGAGAGACCCCTTATTCATTAGTGTGAATCGCGTACGAAGAGGGGGCATGGGTTTGACGAATTTCGTACTGACGGTGGCCGGTGTAAGCGCGGTGGTTCTTCTCCTAAGGAGTGACGTGAAGCAATCTGCGTCCATATTCAAACGCAACGTCAAACAAATTCGCCATTGGCTTGAAGAAGAAACCTCCAATTCTTCTAAGTGAGTCATCCCTTTCCAATTTTTTCTTTTCCGTTTGTATACATCTTTTTCTTTTCCTCTTTCAATATTAACTGAAAATTAGATCATCAAATTTTAACTATGATTCGAACATTAAGGAGTTTGGGATAGGGGATCCAAATCTATAGCGAATAACTGATAAGGTAGCTTATCGTGGATCAATTCATAGTGAATAGTGAATAGCTTATACGTTAGCTTATAGCGGGGTTGAATTTCTGGTGTTTGTTAAATTTGCGATTGATATGACCTATAAATACGAAATGACATAAGCAATACTCCCTCCGTCCCAAAATATAAGCAAAAGTTGGTCAACAAAAGTGAATGTATTTGGTTAAAGATTTGGACCAAATACCTTCACTTTTGTTGACCAATTTTTGCTTATATTTTGGGACGGAGGGAGTATATGTTTAAATAATATTTTATTTTTTATGTAAGATGTCAGGAGTAAAATTGGGAGAGAAAATGATAAGTTATATCCTAATTGAATTTAGTTTATTAAAATAAGCTATAAACTCCTGAGAAAAATGTTAACAAACGAGTCTTTTTTTGTCATATGAGCTTATAAACTAAAATTTGGCGTTGCCAAATAGAGCTCACATATACTTACTTTAGACATGCTATCTGAAATTGTATATCTAGAATGTTTGTAACTGAATTCTTAATTATTGATAGCATACAGACACGACACTAATACGTAGAAGCCGGTGGTAATTTGAAAGGTGGAAGTTATTGTATATAACCACATGTGTCAATGTTGTGCGGTGTTGGACACCGGACGTTTCAAGTGCTACATATCTTAATACATTTCTCACCAACTGTTTGCTTGTTTGACAAGCTTGTTTTTATGCCAAAAACTGTTTTGGTGCATGTGATTAGAGCTTAAAATTTGTGTATTATGAATGAGAAAATTTGAAGTGCTGGAATTGTTTTTATCGCTGCCTTTTTTTCCCCCCACTTTTCTTGAGAGATTTCATGAGAACAATGCATTTGAAATATTGTACTTTTGGTTTAGATTTTTAGTGTAACCATGTAAGGGATGCAGGGTCCCTTAACCTAGTGATTGGTGTGCTGCTAAAGTTGTTTTGGATGATACGCATAAACTTTTGTTTTGGGAAGTGTTGTTAAATAGTGGCTATAGCGGTGCAATATCCCAACGGAATTTAAACAAATCTCTATTGTTCTGTGATATGTTATTTAGTACAAAATGTTTTCAAAAAGAGGCTAGAGCAGTAGTATAGATAGCAGTATAGATAGTGCTGTTGTGTATAGGTATTTTATCAAACCGCTATTTTCCGCAATTGACAACACTGGTTACATCTATCAATAATATCATTTCCGATCACAGTGGATTTCCGATCAATAATATCATTTTCTATTTTGTTTGATTTTGGGTTCCTGTCAATAATATCATTTTCTACTTTGTTTGATTTTGGGTTCCTATCATTTATGACACATCTAATTATTGTATTTAGAGATGTTTCAAGTTTTGTGATTACTTTTGTTGGGAAACTATTTATGATAAACTCGTCAAACCAACAAAAAGGTGTTTTATTAAGTAGATGAAAGCTATGTAGCACCAACCATTATGGTGTCACTAGTGTCCGACACCGACACAATACTGCACATGTAGTTACATTTTATTATTTCTAATTTCTTAAATTATTTTTGTTGTCTAAGTGTCGGTGTTGGAGTCAGTGTGAGTATGAAAGTAATGAAATTTGCTCTTACAAGTCATAGTGAAACATAACGCAGTCGTGATAGTTCTTTTTTGCTTTTCAATATTTTGTGGAATGGTCTTCCATTTTATTTATTCAAATGTACTGTGACGATAAAAAGAAAGCGCTTTTGTGTCTCTTACTGTGTTGGGCAGCTGCAGACTGCAGTTGTTGATGATTCTTTTAACTTTCTAATACTGTTGTTAAATAGTCTCCCCTTTTGTGTCTCTTAAAGTGCTTCATCATTAACTGGTAGAGATTTAGCAATGAGTCTCAAATTATTGTACCAGAATGTGCTAGCTCAATAGATCATACAACCTTTTGTTATGGATTGGATTTGGAAGGGAAACAAAACATATACAACTGCGGTTTTAAAACATTAAATAAACATACTTAAAAGTTGTTGAATTGGTTGTTGGATTGTTGGCACGATTTTAGACTCAAACAGATTTTCTACTCTTTTCAGATAATAATTTGATTACTGCAGATTGGTTGCTGTCTTCTGTGGGATTATTTGCACAATCCTGCATTTTGAATGTTTTACATTTACATTTTCATTTGAAGTTATTTATATATTCAGATACTTTCTTTAATTAATCTTTCTGTTCATATTCCAATGCTGTTTTATTGTGTAAAACATGAAGCATATCTAAGAGAACTGAGGAAGGGGGGTTACATCTAATTATTGTGTATAGAGAGGTTTACAGCTGTATGATTAACTTGTTGCCCGAAGTCGGTAGGTTGGTTGGTGAGTTAAGGAACATCAAAGGAGATCTAATCAGGATGTCCAGGGCTTGATTCTTGGAAACTAACATAACCACTAATCTAGTTACCATGTTATAGATACAAATTTTTCACTGTCATTTAGTGGTGACTAATATCTGTCGGAAAACCTATGGAGCACACACGGTACCGAATTTTTTCCATACACAGGAGTTAGGGATCAAAACCCTTTATCACTTGATTAATAAGGGGTTCAAGATCCTACCACTATTCATTGTTGGGACAAAAAGGTGTTTCAGTTTAGCTGACAAATCATTCTCATATTTTTCCCCGGAGGCACTAGTCAGTATTTTCCTTTTATTTGTGTTGGCGTATTGATGTTTTATAAAGGAGAGGATAAGACTAAAAATCAAAAGAGGAATTGCTTGAACATAAAAGAGTTGCTTTTCCCATTTTGAATTATTAACAAGTGAATATCAACAATGGATTGATCCAAGTGGTGAGGGACTTCAGACTTGTGCCCTTTAAGCAAATGGTTGTGGATTCGATCTCTGCCTCTCGTGTATGTAGAAAATTTAGTTGGGAGAGGAGAATTTCACCTTGTGTGCTCCATATGTTCTTAGACGGAGATTAGTTATCACTACGGCAGTAGAAACTTTGTACCTATAATAATGGTAACCCAAAAATAAAGTGAATAAATTGAAGAGTAAGGTTTTAATATTTTTTTATTGGCTTTTTCAGGAAAATAGAGAAGGCTGCTAAGGAACTGGAATCTAAGGTTACTCCAAAAGATACTCCTAAGAAGGACAAGGACTAATGTTTATGTAGCTGATGGGGTGGTTTAGTGTAGTATTTTTTCTGTTTCTTTATGCTCACCTCTTACTGTCTTTGATGGATACAAATTTCCATTTTTCTTTTTTTAATATACTATAAGTCTATAATGAATTCTTCATCAATGTCTACTAATATAAATCTTGGGGAAAATACATTATATTAGTGTATATTTTTAACAATATTATGAAATTATGGTTTTTTCTTCCATCCTAGTTTGTATTCTTGAAAATGTTAACTTCTAGAGTGCAATTTTTGTGTCATTACTCATTGCTATAAGGTGATGTAATATTCTTGAAAGGCAGTGTCTTTCAGGAAGTCCTTTTACTCTTGTATCTAAATAAATATGAGAAATGATGATTGAATATTAAATTTTTCTGTGTATTTTAAAAATGTGTGTAAAGTGTAAAAAGTAGAAGAGATAAAGATAAAATAGATATGATGTCTCATAGGTTGTCATTTTTTTTAATAGGAAAATGTTAGTAGTACTACATATTACTAGAGGGGAGGGGGGAATGTTAATAATAGTCAGTTATTGAACTTTGGACCTCTTTTTTAACTTCTTTAACGTCTCAATTCTTTACCATTGGACTACACCTTCAAGGACTCACACATAAATTGTCAGTATTTTGATGTTAAAATAACACAATTAAATAAATATATGACTTATATTATGCTATTTATTTTTCTTTTCCTTTTCACATGTTGTGTCAAAGTGAGAGCTTGAAGTGGGCTCTATAGTCGATCCATAGATTTATTCAAGAAAATTTCTTTTCCGACCTCCCGTGGTTCTTTTATACCCCCCTAAGGTACCCTTTTGCCCTTGCACGGTATCGTGGTTTATAGAAACCGCGATTTAAGGTTTCCGCGGTTCGTAGAAACCGTGACGGGTTAATATAGTAACACACTGCTTCTCTTATGTTAAAGACGTCACGGTTTGTAAAAACCATGGTAGTCTTTTATTTGTCATGGTTCTCAGAAACCATGACTCTGGAAGATGTACCTTGCTAATTTAGAAACATCATAAATTAAACATAGTGAAAGTTGAAAGCATCTTCCTTGATTGAAACAATAAAATGGTGGTAGATGAAATTTAATTAGGTTATGTATGAGAATATGGATTAGGGTTATGTATTTATACACTAATCCGAATAATTATAGCCACATAAATTTCCCGATGTTGTCTCAACCACAGAAAAAAAGGTATAGAGGGTGCAATTTAAACCACAATTTAAACCCTTGTTAAATTTTCAGTAAACTCTCGTCATGGTTCGCAGAAACCATGACAAACAAACATATGTCATGGTTTGTATAAACCGCGAAACCGTAATATACAAATGTCATGGTTCGCAGAAACCACGACAATTGTTGCAAAAAATATACCGTTTTGGGGGCCAAAATTGGATTTTAGAGGGGTATAAAAGAACCATGGGGGGTCGGAAGAGAAAACATCTTTATTCAAACCAACTCAAGTCACAAGGTGGGTCGATTAGGTTCTGTGGGCTGGTTACTTCTGAGATTTGGGAATTTCTTTTTGAACTCCCTTATTAATATATCAATCCAACAAACATTAGTCTAGTTTTAAACTACCATAGGGTGGTCGACTCTGTTTATTTGTTTGGGCATCGACTAACGCTTTTATAGAGTTTCTCTGACTGTCGTTCCTTCTAAATTCTTATAGTCCTTTTTAGCACACGTTGTACTGATTGGTTATTATATACTCTATATTATTTTGACTTATTAAAAAAATAAAAATAAAGGTCAAACTTAAATATGCACGGTAATTTTGTAAAAAAGACTATTATATTCTATTCTCTATAAACCCATATCTATATTTTATACTATTATTTTATTTTTGAAAGGTCAACCCATATCTATATGAAAAAAACAATTAGCAAACAAATCCATGCCAGGATATTAATATGACGAAATTGATTGGAATTTGCATGTAGATGATATATTATAATTCCTTTGTTTCTCTTTCAGTTGTCACTCTTAATTACTAATTTAACTTGGATGGATAACCTAATTACTAAATTTTATTATTCCAAAGAAAGAAACAAATGGAGAAGGACCACACCGAAGACAAATGAGAATGGTTAAATAATCTCTTTCTCTCCTATAGTATGCATACAATGAGTATAAATTAATTCATATTTTTTTGTTAGCCATAGCATCACTTTCCTCTTCAAGAACTATTATTAACTAATTAATTAGTTGATTAATTAAGTATTTAGCTTTTGGTTCTTGTCCAAACATGCAGTATCTCTCCTTCTCCTATTTGAACAATCTATATATAAATATTTCACTTAAATGGTATATTTTCAAATTGATTTATATATTTATAATAAAATCGTATGGCCAAGATTTACAATAAAATGTTATAAACCGATGTAATCTCATATCTCAACATGTTGTATGTTTGAAGATTTCATTTAAAAGAACCAATTAGTGAATTTAGTGAATATAAAATAATGCAATGCAAAAGAGTAAATTAATTTAGACAACTTGTGTGTTAGCTTCATTTAGCTTTTCTTTTTGACTCATTATTAGTATCTTATTCCACCCAAAAGAAAAGGTTAGCAACTTATTGCAATCTGCTGGTAGGGACTAGACTGTCCCTTTTTAGTTATTTTTTCATGACTTAATTTCCTATTTTATCGTCAAGAAAAAAAGAGTTAATTTCCTGTTTATTTCCAACAAAGTTTAGTTTAATACACAATTTGAATATTAATTTATACAAAATGCAATGTTAAATTTTATTGCTCAACTTTTTCTTATATTATATTTAAGATAGCATATTAAATTTATTTTTAATCAAAGAGTTTAGTAGTTAGAATTACATCTCTTTTAAAAGTGATAAACAAAAAATCTAAGAATCAATCTCCAATTTAATTATATATTGCAATCTCTCAATCAATTGAGTTATATGTTGACTTGCAATATATCAATCATTTTTACTGTTTTTAAAAAATAAATACAAAAGATAGATGAGCATTAACAAAATAAATCTTTCGAAAACTATATGAAACACAATTTTGTTATGCATGACCAATTAAACTCTTTTTCAAAAGGTCTACAACCTCGGGTTCAATGTGTTAAAAGTGTCAAATGCAAATGATGTAAAAATATATATGTTGATTGTTAAAAAGCGTTTTCTCGTATTTGACTATTTTGTTTGAAGCAACTTTAAAGACTAATCGTCACACAGTAAAACCTCCAACACTTTGTTCCATAAGTGGAAAAACTTCAATAAAATCTACACAAATATTATATTCCTCTTATCAATCCATACACCAAAACATCTATCGAGCAAAATGTCAACTTTTCTTCTTGCGAATCAGTCAAAAAATTCACTTATGTCTCGTACTAATTTTCGCATGCCTAATATGGCTTAAAATGTATTTATTGAAAAAAGTCTTGCCAAAATATTATCAGTAGATTGAAAAATAAAGTAACATGATTGAGTGTCACATTGATGACAAAGGGTAAGAATCATTTTCCAAATCCAAAGGCAATGTGTGACATACACATACATACTTTTCTTCATCTCATCTCACATCAATGACTATCGCAATGGCCAATGTTCTGTTCACTAGCTTTCTTAAAGTGCAAACTATTTGCCACCTTGTAGCCCCAAAAGTCCCCTACTGCCTCTAGTGTGAAATTAGATAACCTTTTTCCCTCTCCTCTTCATTTTTCTAATATCTCTTATTTTTCTATTAATTTTATTGTCTTTTATGTTTATTTTTAAACTTTTATTAAAGAGAGAGATTGAAATTAAGAAAGATTAGAGAGCAATAAGATAGATGTATATAAAAATGAAAAAGATTATAAATCAAGTATAAATAATTGAATGGATTTAAAAAACCGTGGCGGATCTATACATAATGCATTGGGGTCTCAATCTCCCACAATCAAACAAATATTTTTTTTACAATAATACTAGTATATATTTTTAATGTAACAAAATATTTGTATAGTTTTACAAAAATTACTATGTTGAAAATGAAATAGCTATTTTGATTAATTTTAGAAGAAAATGTCTATATGCATTTTCAACTTGTATGATTTTTCAACTATGGTTTATACTTTTTTTTTTACTAAACTATGGTTTATACTTTTTTAAAAGTCTGTAAAAAATAATCTCCTAATTTTTTATAGTAGTAATTATTTGAGAGAATCTAAAACAAACAAAGAAGCTTTGGTGAAGCCCTACTTAAGTCAAACACTAAATAGTAAATAAATCAACTACAAACACATTTCTATCAAAACCAACTGTTAATCACTCAAATTTCTTAATGGCTTAATGACAGGATTAACCACATCCGTAGCTTTCAAATCTTATCCTATTAGGTAGGAGGGATTATATTATATCTATCATCATAATATAATTCACTATTAGTACTTATTTTTAAAGATATTCACTGCAGTTAGCGTTATTATTAATTAATCCACACTTATTAATCTCAACAAAACCAAAAACCTTTAATTAAAGAAACAACTTTAGAACTATACAAAGTAATTTTCATCACAACTTTAGAAAATATAGTTAACATTTGTGCTACAACATTTGAATTGATGGTAACAAAGTACATTTGGTTATCAAGCACAAATACATGATATCGTACACTACACAGACATTTTCATGTCGAAGCCAATAATAATTTGAAAAAATGAAACATTTGAATAAAACTACACGCATCAGTGTCATGTTAAACACCAGACACGTCATCAATCTGAATAGTCGGCATTACATAAAATCAACGGCAATACAACATTTGAATAATAACAAGGTACACTTGCAAAAAATTCAACAAGTCTAAGTTTAATTATTAGAGTACACACAATGTCTTAAAGACCAACAATTCGATAAATTTCCCAAAGAAGACCGAACAACTCAACAACTTAGTGTTGGAGAATCAGGGGGAGCATTGAGCGCAACAACGAACAAATGACCAAGAGCACTCATATACATGTTACTCCCAGAAAAATGGAAGTGTCAGCGAGTTTTCATTTTCGACCAAACTATTAGGCCCCATTTGCAGCATCCCATTGCAATGAAGGTTTGTTGTGTTTCCATCGAGAACAAAAACTGAACCATTATTAGGCTTATCTTTCGCCTTTCCTGAGAATGAGTACTCATTCATCGCATCGAAATGCACCGTTCCAGACGAAGATTCTGTTGGACTGTTGTTGATGCTTGACTGCATCAAACTCAACTCTGAACTTTGTGTTCGAAGTGTTGACAGAAGATAGAGAGCACAACCCGAGTCAAAAGATTCAGGCTTGCTATCAGAAGAGACCTTCCTACCGCCTTTTCCACCTGCTGATGAATCATCAGCACCTCGAATAGGTTGGTCGATAGGAATTCCAGGCGCAGCTTTGTTAACATCGCCGGATTTAGGGAGAATTTCTTGCCAATGAGGATGTCCTTTATCCTGTTTATGTTTGTCGATTCGATACAAAAATCGGTGATTATCGTAACCGGATTCAGCTTCAGTTATGGAAGTGGCAGGCCAAATGTTTCTCATAATAGGATTCACATTCACATATGCTTGAGGGCTACCAAAGTGCAGGATTCTAGGTCCTAAAGTTGTAACAAAAACAAGAATGTTAAACTTCATATTAATTGTACTTGCGTAAGATATTAAATAATGACACGAAAAAAATAAATGTCACGAGTAATCATTAGCTATGATTGAACCTACCCTCAATTGACGATCAAGATTCCCTACAGTCAGGAAACCCTGAATTCACGCAATTAGCACACCGATGACTATTGGATCAATATCAGACAGTCTAAATCAATATACTTTGTGAAATGTTTTATCTGAATCCAATGGTCATGATTATACTAACTGCAGGGAATTCCATGATGGAATATTACCAAAATTTTATCTTTATGCAGAGTTTTATATACCAATTCTCTATTCAATAGTAGAATCAGCTTAAACATACACACACTTATACAATAAAATCTCACTAAATAAGGGGTTATTTGCGTTGTGAAAACATTTTGTTTTCATTTTTAAAAATATGCGTTTATTTTAACTTGCTAATGAGAAGATACGAGACTGATAAAATGAATAACTGTGATTGAAAGAAGTAGAAAGGTTAGTTATAGGAAGTAAACAGATGATGCATTTCATTGTTTTCTAAAAATGCACACAATTGTTCACTTCAAGAGTCTTAGTATCTCCTTATTAACAAGTAAAATTAACACTAATTTTAGAAATTGAAAATAGAAAACATTTTCAAGAGATACTCTAAATGCTAATACCAGAGTTTCATGTATTGCTAGGAATCTATAATTTCTTGTTTGTTTATAATATGGATGGAGGTTATTGTTCCATATTACTATCTTCTTCATGCTTATATATAAAAAGAAAAAAAAAATTACTCCCGACTTAAATTATAAACAAAGAAAAAAAATGCATGTATCTGGTTTAAATTTAGACCAGATACATGTACTTTTTTGCTTATATTTAAGTTCAGAGAGAGTAATATCTCTTTCCTAGTTCCCTCTTTCATCTCGGTTTTCAGTCACAAAATCGAGATCATGTTAAACAACAGCAGCAGCAACAAAAACAACAACAAAAAGTTGTCTATCTTAAGATCATGGGATGCAACACACAAACCTTTGTAATTGTACATGAATTTCTCAGCAGCCATGAAAAGAGAAGGTGGCTGAGGTTTCCTCCTTCGCTTATTATGTCCGTCAAGACGCTTCCTGCAACTCCTCTTAACGTCATCAAACTCCGTAAGTGAATGAAACCTACATCAAATGGACACGTCAACGAGACCTCAACACAATAAGAGTTCAGTCTTGTAATCTCAAGGGACAGAGTTCAAACCCCTTATAGAGATAGTTGTAAAATGATCATTAAAGATACCACCCCGTGTTACAAAACAACCTCGCAACACATCTAAAGCAACAAAATGAATGAATAGACAAATTGATTGTCAAAATTGTAAATAGTCAACAACATTTAAGAAATGACAAATACGTCCCTGAAATTGTAAATATCGGTCAAAATTGACGAATGCTTAGAATTTCAATGACTAATTTTGTCTATTTACTTCAACAAAAATTGAAACAAACTACCAACTCCAAACAAGCAACTTCAATTAATATACCTGCTGCATTGTTGGCAGAACCTCTGCTGCTTACCTCCAACCAAAACAACCGGCGTCTTCGAGTGCTTTTCGCAAACCCTATGACGCTTATGATACTCTCTACAATCACTAAGATCGGCGTTACATCCATCAACCGAGCAAATCATATTCTGCGATCCATTTTGCAAACGCAATCTTTTTGATGATCCTGAAAACGACGAAACAGCTTTTGAATCTTCTTTTCCTGTATCTTGAACTGATTTTTCCAATGAATCAGAAGCTTCACCAAGCCTCAAATCAACAGAATCTCCTTCATTTTTCAAATCTTCCAATCCAGATGGATCCCAAGCAAACTCTTTCCAATCCCAATCCATAAAACAAATTAATTACTCCAGACACTTTGTTTTTCAAATCCTTTAAACCCTTTTCAATATGCTAAACCTACAACAAAGTACTCACTAACACAAGAATCAGAATCTAAATCACTTTATATTTTTCTCAACAAAATCAAAACTTTGACTTATGAGAATCAAATTCAAGATAAAGGGTGTCAAGAGAAAACATTAAGAATAAATACCCAGTTCTCAAAATTTTAAATTGAATCCATGACAAAGCATTATAAATTAAAAAAGAAAAAAGAAACAAAAATTAAATAATAAAAAACATATTAAAAAAATCCAAGAAGCAAAAGAATATATTAGAAGATATCCTTTAAAAAATTAAATACCACAAACACTAAGGTCCCCTCAATCTAAAGCGATGTATTGAAAATCCATAAAAATAAAAAAATTATGTCAATTCAATAATCAAGACTTTGTTTTTTTCTAAAGTAGAAAATTAACATAAACTTTTATTTATTTATTTTTATTTAAAGAGAGCAACTACAACCTAACAGACATAGACACATATAATCTTAAAACATAAATATCCTAAAATCTTACAATTGTTGATGTTCTTCCAAGACAATGGTCAGAGAAAAACCAAGACTCATGTTTGATGTTTTTTTTTATCAATGAGGAGTAGATAATAAAGAGAATTTGTTAGAAAAAATAAGATATATATTGGAATGGAAAAGTAGCTCACCAAATCTCATTCATTGAGCTCTTGTGGTGGATTTAGAGGCACAAACCACATCAATAAGAATATATTATCATATTAAATTTACTTTTACTTAGAAAAAAAATAAAATATTTAGGGAAGAGTGAGATCTGATTTTAATATTTGTGGAGGGGTGTTACTGTTATATGATTTTCATCTTTTTGGCAAGTCATTGTATGCATAGTGTATTTTCTATTTTCTATTTTTTTTTTTTTTTAATCATCTGATTTCCAAAAGAAAGAGCTTCCGATAATTCAAAGTTTAGCCACATAATAAATAAAATTTGGTTAAAAGTTATTTCCACCAGAAATCAAACAAAGTTCATCATCCAGTCTCTTTCTGATCACAATTGCGAAGAATCGAATAACGGTTCTTTTTATCCTATTCAGCGTTAATCACCATGAAGTAACTAACGATTGCTATATTGCTATTTTGTATTTTATTTTGTTGATAGATTAAATCGTGGATAAAGTAATGACCACATGAATGAATAAATAATAATAATGCAAGTAGAAATAAATAGTGGTAGTGGGCAAATGGACATGGGAGACAATATAGAAAGTGACTGGTGCAGCTTTGGACTATATATCTGTATCTTTCCAGACTATAATATCATACTTTATTACTTTATATAGAAAGTACCTAACTTGCTCTTTCTTGTTTAAACTTAACAAACCGTTCTTATTATGTTCTACAGTTGGACCATCCACATTTGGATGTCACATAAAATTATTTAGAAGATCTAAATATTGATTTTAGTTTATGTAATTATAGTGTTTTTTATTTTAATATCTGTAAATTTTTTAGTTTAGATTTGATTCTTGTAAATAAATAAAAAACAATTGTTTAGATTTATGTAGCGCTACATGACGTGATTATATTAAATTACATATGATTTTAAGACTAAAAAATAATAGTAGTTTTTGAATTTAGAAATGAAATCAAACAAATATACTTATATGGATTAATTAAAACAAAAAAAATTATTGCAAGGACTAAAATTATATTAAAACATTCAACTGATAATATTAGTATTATTTGTTTAAGTTCAAAATATTATAATTGTATGTGTGAATTTTAAGAGTGTTTGACGCTTTGATTACTCCTGAAAAATTAGATATTATAGTTGAAAATTATGAACTTGGAAATAGTTTTAAATGTAATTATTGTATGAGATTTTATTTATATTATGATTATGATTGGTAAAACTTTTTTTTTCAAGGAAAATGATTGGTAAAACTTAAATAGTATGTTTGACATATATATACTTTATATACGTGAGCTATTAGTTATTATGTTGTTTATGTGTTTATTTAAGGCTTAAACATTATTTTTGTCCCTGTAAGTTCATAATTTTTTTGTTTTAGTCCCTGTATATTTTTTAGTTGCAAATTAGTCTCTGCATGTGCAAATCATTTTAATTTTAGTCCCTAAAGCTAAAATCCGCAGGAAAATCCGTAGGAAAATTCGCAAGTTTTCTGTGGATTTTCCTGCGGATTTTAGTTTTAAGAGACTAAAACCAAAAAATTGAACATACAGGGACATATTTGCAACAAAAAAAGATAAAGGGACTAAAACCAAAAAAATGCGAACTTATAGGGACGAAAATGATCTTTAAACCTTTATTTAATAATCAAGTAACTCCTTAGTAATAATTTTTTATTCAGTGAGTGGAATTTCTAGTCACTAGTACAAAGGAAGAATTCGAGTTCTATTTCGGAAATAATTATTGGTCATATTTTATTTACATTGCTCTTAAAATTGGGAGTTTAGTCTAACTCAATTTTACAAAATCAGCTGGTCGGTAAGGTGAGGATTGCCTCTTATTTATAAAGTCATGTTCAAGCCAACTCACATCCGAGAGGGAGACTTCTTAACACACACACACTCATGCTATCACTATTGAACTTGATGTGTAGATATAAATAGTGGGTGGCCTGATGGATCTTGAAGAAACTCTGATACCATCTTGAAATTGATATTTGAGCCAAACTTAACCCTACAAACCAGCTTAAAAGGTGAGGATTGCCTCCAATTACTTATAAATTTATGTTTAGGCCAACTCATATCCAATGTGGGACTACTTAACACTCACGACCGAATTATAGATCATCGTGGTTCCCTTTTGCTAGAAACTAGAGTGTTAATACTTAAAAAAAAAATTGACAAGTTAAATAAAAAGTATTAAAAAACAAAATTTTATTCTTAAAAATAGTCGATAGTGGTGTATTCAAATTCCAAAGTACAATTTATTTTAACAATATGCATAATCAGTTTAAAATAATAAACCACTAATTTTAAAATATTTATACAAGAGTGGATTGATTTGACAACTTAATAATTTTTTATTGAAAGTTAGTATAAAATTATTTTACACCGAAGATATATATATATGCCCATTAATTAAGATTAATTAGGTTGCATCTAATAAGCTGTATTTTGATGTTTGTGGAGTGCTTGGGCATATGGTTATAACGAATGCAAATTATCTTAGAATCTAGTCAAAATTCCACACTTGTAGCAGTTGATTTTGTTAACAATTCTATAGACAATCCATATTCAAAAATGTACAACCCGGGATAGAGAGATCATCCCTGAATTAGTTGTATTTGAAAATTTTCAAGGAGTTTGTGAAAATCTAAAAAACCATTTGGGGTTGTTTGAAATAAAAATACTTTGGGGGTCTATAGGGAACATGGCCTCCCAAAGTAAGAATATGATGTAAAAGAAGACATTTAGACGACATGGGATCCCCATATAAGCACAAAGGATTTGAAAGGCATGAATGTACGTACACCCAACAATTGGGATGCAGTTACGAAGACACCACATATAGGTGACACAAGACTCACAACTCGAAATTCTCTAAGGGAAAGCAAAACTGCATATCTCAAAAAAAATATGTTGTACATGGGAAAGTCTGACTCTAGATACCAACTGAAAATTTTGATTCTCAACCGTTGGGATGTCCACGACTCAATTTTTGGATTCACTCATAACCAAGAAAAGTCGGTAAGGATACAAACTCGACGTTCCAAAGAATATGGAAGGCTTCTCCATGTATTAATTCATCATATACATAATAAAAATCTTGAATGAGGCTGATAATAAAATTTGTGAAGGATGACAATGGAGTAACCACCATCATGCCTCAGAAAAGGAGAGCGATATGGAGTGGTGGCACCATCAGTTTTCGGAAAGTCTAGGGATCAATCCCCTAATCATCGTTATTTCAAAACATGCAAAAAAAAAGTTTTGATGCAACACAAAATGCCACCACAACAAACATCGTCAAGAACAACAATTAGGCGGCAAAATAGATAACATATACTGAACACAAGGGCCATCACACCAACCACCAGCAGAGAAGGTACTTGAAGGGGGCCACTATAAAGTCGCACGCATGGTCTAGCCTCGAATATGCACTATATAATTTTAACCTTAAACCCTCAAATTATGTTTCTTACGTACTTGATAATCAGAATGTTTGCAGATACACCCCCTCCCAATCTTGAGAAGTAGTTGGCCAATGATCCACCGTATTAACACTATCTTGAAAAGTAGTTGATTATCAATCTATCATCGATGAATCACACTCGCTCTTTTAAACCAAATATATTTGGCTAGGAAGAATCATCAGTTAAATTTAGAATTAACTCGTATGATGATACAATGATGACTACATATTTATAATGTTTTTTTTATTAAAAAAATATAAGTTTAATTATTCTTTTGTCCCCCTATTTTATCAAATTCAAGAAAATAGACTTCCTATTTTTTAAAAACCGAGCTTTTTTTATACACAATATCTAGTCCCTTTTGATCTCTACATTTTGGACATTTTATTTATTCAACTGAATTGTAGTCATTAAAAAAATTGACTTTCTATTAATCAGATATCTTTCTATTTTAATTATCATATAGAATGTAGGCAAGTTACCTATTTTCACTTAATTTGGCCTCACTTTCTGTTTCTTTTTTGATTCACTTGTTTTATTTTTTTTTGGTTTTGAAAAATAAAGCTTCACTTGTTTATATTAAATTATTATAATTTTACTATCCACTGCCCATATAATAAGAGAAAGCACAGAACATGGTTTCATTCCCAGGTATCAGTTAGGGATATTTAAAAGAAATTCCCAGCTGATGTTATAATATAATCATACATCTTTGTAATAATTAAGTATCAATGAGGATTCCAGTGCACTGAATCAATTCATGTAAATGAGATTTGGCATTCCAAACAAATTATATAGTATGAAGTTAATTTGACTTGACCAATAATGTAATATATGCTAAATTGTTTGACAAAAACATCTTTTTGTATGGAAAACTACTTTTCTGTTTATCAGCATTAATGTAAGCCCTACTAAATTGTTAAATGCATACATTTTTTTATTAACATTTTGGTTGGCAAGAGAAGTAGTTTTGATAATCTAAATTTCGATTGCGATGTAAATAAAATTGAGTCAAAAAATATTTTATTAAGAATCAAATTAAATTCTTCTTAACGATTTTTCCTAACTAAAAAAATTCATTAACTACTTAAATTCAATTACTTACAACAAACCACTTAATCCATGGTGCACAAATGCACCTATTTTGGGCCCATATGTATTATATGTCTTAAGAGCCAATACAATTTCTTAGCCTCAAGTATAAAGAAACGTAACTGATCTAGTTACATTTAAAGTCTATTTGAATTGACTTATTTTTTACTTGTGTAGACATGGGGTTGCTGGATTTTTGGGGGTCTGTTTAGTTGTTTGTTTTATGGGCCTGTGTGCTGTTTGTAGGTTCTTTCGGATTTCTCTTTGGGCCAAGTGGCTTGGTTTTTTTTTTTTTAATAATCTTTTTGGTTGCTGTTTGTGTTTCTTTGTGGGATTTTGGTGTGGTATTGAACTATTGATGTGTTAATATTATACCAATTTTTTTTACTTTGTTTTCAGGTGCATGACATAGCATCATCATATAAAGTATGATGCTTTTATGAGTCAAGTCATGAAATATTCGAGGATCAAGTATGGTGCATGACAAAGCATCGTCATATTAATATTTTTTGCGATTCCAATCATATGTAATGTGAAGATTTTGTAATTTTAGTCTCTTAGACCCCATAATCTAACTTACAACAAATTAAAATAATATAAATAAATAAATAAATAAAAGATATTGACCTGTATATATTATTATCAGCAAGCCGTGCGAACTCGATAGCTGAATTTACATTACATAACCATATATAAATATTCCAACAATAAAAGAACAAATTAAAAGTTTGTCTAAAAAGTTAACATATATATATTGACACAATTTTATTTTTGTATCAATGGAGGAACTAAACTAAGAGCCTCAAATTGATCTAATTAACATGAAAGAAAAGAAGTTTTGATGTGCTATATTTTTCTTGTATTAATTCATGTGGAATTAAGAAAGTTCAAAAGGGAGTGTATATTTGCATCTGACTCAAAATATGCTCAAAGTTATCGGTTGTCTTCTCAATAGGGTGAGTATGCACTCCTTCATAAGTTGTCACAACTACTCCCTCATCTTTGGTTAAGCGTTGCACTTGTTTCTTTACATTGCATCCTTGATGTGTGCACCTATAGTAACTCCTACAAATTAATAAAACCAAATGAATCAATATATAATATGGTAAGTGTGCATGTATATTTTGAGTCCACATAATTATAAGAACACACGTACTTAATTAAGGACTAGAAAATGACGATTTAATGGTAATTAAGTCTGTCAAATAACCGATTATCCCAAAAACTTAAGCTGTTAGGATAGGCCACATCAATGGTTTTATATTATTTCTAACACGCTCCCTCACGCAAGAGCCCATTTGGGCTTGAAGCGTGGATAATGCATCGGCCCACCTACCATATGCTTAAATTTCACTTTTTAATTAGAAAGTGAGGGGAGCGAGGATCGAACTCTAGACCATTTAGTCATAGAGGCTCTGATACCATGCCAAATAACCGATTATCCCAAAAACTTAAGATGTTAGGATAAGTCACATCAATGGTTTTATATTATTTCCAACAAAGTCATTGGAATATATAATTTCTATCACATGCAAAATTTCAGTTTGAACATGTTTTGATATTTAGCTTATAAGGTTGAGTTATTTATAGATGTTTGTTTTTACATGCATCAAGCATGGTGCATATCAAAAATCCTCGATATTTTGATGTACGGAAATACTCCTCCACGTCTCATTTTTGTGTCTTTTTATTTTAATGTAATTCATATTTCTTAAAACAAATTCAGTTCTCTTGAATCAATAGTATTTATATAGTCTAAATTAAAATACTCATGTTAATTAGAGTGGTTCAATGGATGAGTCAAATAGTTAGGCCGGTGGACTATAGCTAGCTGAGAAAAGGTTAGTTATTAAATAATGAAACGGTATTTTAAAATGACAAGTAATTTGAGATTATTTTTTTTTAATAAATAGGTAAGAGGAAAAAGCTTAGCAAAAGAGTTAAAATGCAAATAAAAATTATTAATAACAAGTAATTTGAGATAAAAAAACATAAAAAATGAAAATATGACACTTATAATCACGTAGATAATTTGGCAAACTATTGTATTATCTGGAAAGCTCGAAATGATGTTTTCTTAAGGGACTTTTTTTTTTCTTTGTAGTGTATGATCGATATATAGAGTGAAACTTTTATTTTAGAAGTGGTTTCTATGTAAAAACTCGGTTCCCCCTATTCCTTTTACGAGTGGGATATTCACCCTACTTTATGCTAGATTCAGTAGAGTTTATTGGGATGTTGTGTTGGGTCTCGATGAGTCACGAGGATTAACGGCCCTCTTATTGTTTTGTCCTACAAGTGGTTAATCTTTACCTCTTTCTTCTTGAGCTATATAGGGGTGTTCTTCTTCTCGCGATGGTGCATTTTGAGGGGCTCTAGTTTGTTGGTGTTGTGCTTTCTTGTAGTTTATTTATTTGTCTATTTGTTTTCTTTTCTTACCATAGACATTGTTGGGTCATTGTGGAGTGTGGTTCTGGTACCTCTTTGTTTTCTGAATCTTTTGTACTTGTTTCGTTTTTATATTAATATATTATATATTTTCCATTAAAAAAACCTTATCAAGTGTGAGTTGACGTTCCACATTGGTTCGAAGAGTTGAGATTGAGCAACATATAAGTGAGATGATCCATAAATCTAATGTCTTAAGGTGGTGTAAATGTGATGTCAAAAGTCACTTATGTCATTGTTCAATGTCCAATTTGTTGATTCAACCCTGTGAGGCTCCCTCTCACGGTCCAACAGTGGTATTAAAGCTCATTGATAGAGAAGCAATAAGTCGGTGGTGATTAATCATGAACACAGAGAGACTCACATTAAGAGGGGAGTTGTTGAGATTTATCAAGTGTGATCGAGTTAAAGTCTCACATACGTTGGAAGAGTTGAGACTCACACTTGAGATGGGATGTTGAGATCTATCAAATGTAAGTTAAAGTTTTACATTGGTTTGATGAGTTGAAGTTCAACACTTTATAAGTAAAAAAACTCATAAATTTGATACCTTAAAATTTTGGGTGAAAAATCACTCATTTGATTGATAGAAACCCAATATTTGAATGATGTTGTACACTTGATACTTATCTAAGAAGACATAGTTAATTTTGTGATTCGAAGTTAAAGACTCGATTGTTGATCAACATAACTAACATTTTTATTTGAATTCATTCTAACATAGTTAAAAAATGTTAAAAAAAAAAAAAAAGTTAACTACACCCTACAATTACGAATAAGTTGCAAATGCAGAAGACAAATTAATGAGATAGGAATGATCAAACAAACTACTAGGGTGAGTATGAAGAGAATATGTGAATAGGTGAGTGAGAAGACATGCATGGAAAAGATGAAACAAAACTTAGTCACGTACGTTTTACATCAAATAAAAATAAAGCTCCCTCCTAATTACAATAATTTTTAATTTTGTGTAGTGGATCTTGTAACAACTTGTTTTTCAAATTAGATTCATTAGAATTTTGATTATCACATCCTTTTGTTACATTGCTATTTTTTTTCTTTATCCATCTTTAAGGGCTAAATTAAAATATAAAGTTCCTTCATGATGAGAGTTGTGTAGTTGTGTCTTTTATCTTTAAATTAGATTTTGTTTGTCCTCAATCTGATTATATATACAACTCAAATGATAACTTTATGCATCAGCAGAAATTTTAATTGAATATTCCACCTCGATTGTTAGAGTTGTATTCTATTTATGTGTTCAACTCGAAATTCGTAGGTTTTTCTCTTAGGTTTTCGATCAACACCACCAATAGCACATCATCTAGACTCATACTCATGTAGCTTAAGTTATGAACAAAATAACATATTAACTTAGAGTTCTACCTTTTTGAATATTGATACATGTGTTCAAGCCAGTTGATGATAACAAAAAAAATAGAGAATAAACATATATATATATATATATATATATATATATATATATATACTTTATTAGAATTTGATAAAAATAGTAAGTTTCGCAATTGAATCAGATCTATATTAGACGCCACTTTTATTTTGGTACAAATATTATACGCCACTTTATTATATATATTTATATTGTTTGTTTATCAAAATAAGTGTATTTTAAATATGGACCTCTCAAAAAAAGGTAAAAAATAAATCTTTATCAACCCTTACTAAAAATAAATATTATAATAAAAAACATTTTATTAAAATTTACTAAAAATAATGATATTTTTTGTATCTGGTTTATATTAGACGATGTGTTAAAATAAATTTGAATTCAAAGGGATAAAATGTATGTAGTAATATGGTGGAGGTCATAGTATTCTTTGTACAATTATACACGAAATAATTATTAATTAAACCTAGTCAAACTTAGCAGCCGTGCAATTGCCACACATGTAATAATAATACTCGCCTAAAATTCAAGACCAAGAAGAAACAAAAAAGAAAACACCAACTATGAACGAATAAACACTAACATGAACAAAGAACACAAAAACACAAACCTGGGAAATTTGTTGTTTTTAACAGCTTTTTGTCCATATTTTCTCCATCTATAACCATCATCAAGTATATCAACTTGACTCCTAGTTTGAAAAGCATATTTAGGCTTCTTAGCTTTTTTCTCTCCTTTCTTTTTAACACCTTGTTGATCATTAACACTCCCTTCACCTCTTTTTTCATCTTCATGATGATCATGATTAACACTAATAATTTCATCATTATTATTAGTCTTCAAACCAAGAAATGCATTTGAACTTTGACCATTATTCAAACCACTTGTAATTGGATTTTGGTAGCTAGAAGAAGAAGGAGGACAAGGAAACAACATGGAATAATTGTTTTCCATAATAATTTATAAATCAAACCAATTTGAAATATATATATAATTTTTTTCACTATATGCTTGAAAGAAAAAGGACCATATATGAAAAAGAGGGTAGGGAAAAAAATGAAGAATAAGGTAAAATGTTGAAGAAAAGATGTAATATAAATAGTGATGGCGGCGTTTAATGTTAGCGTGAATCACATAATGGTGGATACATACATGGAATGTGTAGAAAGAGAATTAAAGTCTAAAATGTGATATATATAGACATAGTACCATGGACCATAGTGTCGTGAACGGCACGAAAATTGTCTTATTGTGTGCTGTGAAAACTAATTAAAGATTAAAAAATGTCTAATTTTAACTACAATGGTTCAAGTGGTGAAAAAAAAAATGTTGTGGGTTAGTCTTTAGTGTTTTAACAAAGAGATGAATATAAATATTTTGTTGGTACTAGTTCTATGAACTTTCTCTATTTCTGAAGACATCGCAAGAAGTAGTCACGAATTTGATTTTTGATTTTTGTATATGAAAAAATTTAGTTTATGGCTCTGTTTGGCAAAAATAGCGGATGGCTGATAAGCTAGCTTATGGCTGATGGCTGATAGCTTATAGCTGATAGCTTATGGCTGATGACTTATAGCTGATAAGCTAATTAAAGTGTTTGGTAAAAATAGCGGTTCAATAAATGATATATGTAAAATGACATAAAAGGGCATTTATAATTAATAATAAAGTTTTATTTAAGATATAATATAGTAATTTAATTTTTTAATTTAAATATTTTTATATATTAATACAAAATGAACTTTTATACACTAAAATTTTACATTAAAATTATTTTCATTTCAATTTTTATATTTTATAAAGAATCGAACATAACAATAATAAATTGATTCAAATGATAATGATTTAGATTCCTTAAGCAAGTAGTAGTTAAAGATATGATTATTAACTATTGCGTAATACGAATGTAAAAAAAAAATTAGGAAGGAAGAAACCACTTTATATTAATAACATAGTAACCCAAAAAATAATTAAACAATAGAAATTAAATATAACAACACATTTTTGAAAAATTCATATAAAAGTTAAACATGTATTCAATGTAATAATAAAATAGCGTGAACAATTAACCAAGAAAAAGTTAAACGTAAAAATATAGCACATATAAAAAAATATAATAAAAATAAAAATGGAACGTAAATAATAGATTAAATTTATCAAAATGAAAAAAAAACCAAAACATATACGGTATCTTTTAGCAACAGACCGAACAAAAAAATAGAAATTAAACTCATCTAATAACAAAAATCAAAAGAAATAAAAAATATATATATTAACATTTGTAATAAAACATCAAAACTAAACTCAAGTACTCAACTACATTTTACATACCCGCACAAAAATAACTACATTTTTAACAAAAAAAAAACTAATGTAAAAAAAAAAAAAAAACTAAACTCATAACATCAAAAAAACATAAGAAATAAACTCATATAGCAACTCTAAATTATAAAGGATAAAAGTGGTTTTTAATTAAATTAATAAGGGTAAAAATGGAAGAAAAAATGATAAGCTATAAGCTATAAGCTCATAAGCTACTTGAAATAGCGTTTCAAAAATAAGCTATAAGTCAGTAAAATAAGCTATAAGTCAGTAAATAAAAACTGTTACCAAACAGGTCTTTTAACTTATAAGCTATAAGACATAAGCTATAAGTCAGTTTTCTGACCTTGCCAAACAGACCCTATAGTAGAGAAATCCCTTTATGTGTTTCTAGATTTTCAACGAAAATTAGTTATCAATAAGTGGCGGTAGAAATTATTAATTCATACTTATATCATAGTTTAACTGTGGATAAATTGAACCCTATTTTTTTTTTCAAACTACAGTTTTAACTACGTGCAATTGTAAAGATTAATTTTTTGAGATAATTAATTAGATACATTTAAGTAGTTAACTTGTTCCAATAAATATTATTCCATAGGCACCTTTCAGAAATCAAACCCTAAACAAATAGTTAAAGGATCAAAATATCTACCACTAGTTTTGTCACAGTTTTGACCGTGGTTTAATTGAGCCCTCATAAAGCTCCCATAATGTTTAAGACAGTTTTGAATACAGAGTTAAATTGCAACATTTATCTAGCTTCGTTTATGTTTTAAGTAAAATTAAGGTTCATCTAATTTTGTGATATAGTCTAAAGGTGAATTCTTATTATTTTTAGTAAAAAGTGAATTTTATTGTGATGTGGCTCCTGTTTCGGGGGTTTTATTTTAGAGTTTTTTGTACTTATTTTTTTAAGGGGTTTTGTTCTTATTGTACTCCCTTTTATTTGTATGTGTAGTTGACACCGTTACTTCTCTTTTTTATTAAATAAATATATATTCACCATTCAAAAAATACATATAATATTTTATTAAAATTTACTAAAAATAATAAGGTTTATTTTTGTTTACAAGTCATAGTTCAACTGGAAAAAAAATGCAGAAATTGTTAGGCTGGACATCATAACCGGGTTTCGAACCCCGACTCTCTCACTTATGTATGTGAGTTTATATAATGATTTTGTCATTTCGTCTATGTAACAAAAAAAAATAAAAATGAGAAGCTTACTTGTTATGAAAAAATATAATGACATTGAGTAATTTGTTATGATTTCTTTTTCTTCTCCTCATTTTTGAAGACCCTATAACTAAAGGTATATATTAAAATTTTAATTTTAAAATATATTCTTTTAAACATATTAGAAAAGTCCTCAAACTAAACAGAAAAAAACATAATTCTAGAAAGAAATCACAACAAACTACTTAATGTCATTGTTTTTTCAATGAGACTTTTGTCCTCCACAAATGAGGAGAAACAAACTGTTTTTGATTTTGTATATCCATCTCAATATTATAGTTATAGAGTGCACTGTATGTGTTTCAAGACTAACAAATTTATTATTTGGAATTAATTATTTGAAATTCGAGTTTAACAATTTGGAACATTTCCATATTTGGTAGAAGTTATAGAAAATTATTCCTTGGAACCTTGACTGCACGTGATTTTTCCACGTTCTATTTCCACGTGAAGGTGTGGAAATTATTTTTCATGGAAATTAAATGGAAGTTATCACTTTCCACCTTTATCTTCCATCTCATTTTTAATGCTTTTCAATTTTATTTAAATTTTAAACTAACAGAATTTTTAAAGAGAAAAAAAAAAAGATTCTGAAATACTATATGGTGTATTATTATTTGGTATCTTTGGTTGCATATGAGTTAGGATCCTCTCCATTTCTCATTCTTTCCATTTCCTCCATTATTATATAGTTTTGGAAATATAAATGCAAAAGTGTGATATTAAGTGGGTCCAAATATTTTTTATACACCCCAAAATATTTAAAAACTTTGGTAATAGAAGAAATGGAAAATATTGGAAATGGAGAGGATCCCAACTCGTTGCATATCAATAGAATAATTACGATGGTCAAGTGGCTGATTGTGATAAAGTCATTGCTGAAGTTAAAATATTATAATTAACAATATAAATTAAATTTGAAAATTTTAAATAATCCTTTTTAAATTTTCTAAAACCATTTTTCAATATATTTTTGAGTTCCACCTTATTATAAAAAATTGCGTGTTATAAAAAATATATTCTAAGCTAACTAACTCCTTTATTTCTTCGGTTCTTTTTCATATTATTTTAAATGAATTTTTCGGTACACATTTTATTTGAATATGTACCAGTACGTCTACTAATGTGAACAATTCTGATAGGTGCACAAATAGTATTTATTAATATTTTTATATTAAGTATTACTTATGAACTTATCATAATTTATTTACCTCGGCAATATAACGGCAGATATATATATCCAAATAAGATGTGTATCTTTTTTTTTTGGTTTTTTACCACCAGTTTAATCTGGTTCGGGGGCTAGTTCTGACATCAAGTGGCCGGTTCTAGCCCCCTCCCGATCGCAGTTGCGAGGGATCGAGTCGTGGTCCTCCCTATCAAGTTCAGCGCCAATCACTAGTGAACCAACTAATTATCGGCAATAAGATGTATATCTTGTTGGGGATAATTTGGGAGACTTGAGAGAATGAGTTCAGATGAGTTTAGGAAAACAATAGTAAAATTGCATTAATTCCAAATGAGATTACAACTTTTTATATAAGCAAAAATGTTAAGTAATTGACTGACAAATTATGGCATACAGTATGTTACAAGAACCAGAGGTTCAGAGCTTACGAGGTCAGAACCCAGCTTCTTCTACATCAGAACTTATTGACTTCAGAAGCTATCATCTTCGGACTTTATCAACATCAAAGATTGTGCCTACTTTAAACTCTAGTAACTTCAGAAGCTATTATATACTTCAGAGGTTGTTATTATCAAACTAACATATCTTAGTCTTCACCTCATTGTTTCTCTTTTACATACACACATATGTAATATTTGTCATTAAAAAAACAAAGAAAACCTAATTAAAGAAAGGATTGTAAATTAATGTAATGCACAATGTTTTATGATTGTATTGCTACTCCTTTGGAATTTTTACTACTTTAACATGCAAAAACAAATTTGTAATGGGTTTTAAGAACCCCTTTGTACTCTCTTAATATATTTTTTTCTTATAAAAATGTTTCCTTTCATTTTAAAATGAGTTTCACTTTAATAAAATAAAAACATTATAAAATTAATGTCATTTATATTTTTTAAGATGAAATTATAATTTTACTTCTAATGGACTCTCCAATTAATTTTTTTTTAACCGATACTCATTTTAAAATAGATAGTGTACTTACATGAATTTGGTTTATTACATCACAAATAAATATCATGATTGCAACCAACTGAGTTTGAACTGTTTAAAAGTGTAATATTAAAATCACTTGTATAGTTATTCAATGTTCAATATGCCTTCAAATGAGTTATATAATTAGGTGAGAAGGTACCATTTTGATTAATAGAAATTTTCCACCTTTTCATTTATTTTTTTTAAATTAATGTTTAAAAAGGTAGGCAAGGAAGAAATGTAGACGCAACGTGATGATGAATCTAATAGTGCATGCATATTACTATTTGTGTGGAAATTAAGACTGCTAGCTAGCAGCTTCCATGAAATAACCAGCTAGCCAGCTCATTTTGGAGGAACCGATAATTGCGCCAATTCTCTATACACTTGAATTTATAGGTATTTCATCTAAAGCTAAAGGTCAGGCTTAAATCGACCTTCAAAATTTTGTTAAGATAAACTTAAGTTTGATAAAGCCTAGCAGGTTCGCCCTAGTGCAACCTATTCCCACATCTAATGTTAGAAACCAAATGGTTTCTTAAATGTTAAAAAACCAAATGTGAAATATATATTGTCTTGTAAATCATGCTTTCAAATTTGAAAAGTTTAAAATTAGTTTTTCTAACACGAAATTCTCATTTTGAAAACCTTAACGGCAATATCAAATGAGAAGAAACAAAATGGATCTAAATTTGCTACATTAATATTTCATTCAATTTATTTTTGAGATCAGAAGACCAATATCAATTACAACATGAACGCAATAAATACTGCTAATCATATTTTAAAAAATGACTTACACAAACTATTGATTAAATATGGATAATCATCACGAAAATGAAATCATTCAACAAAACAGTTTTCTTTAAAGTTGCAATCATATTTTCACAAGAATGTAAAATCTCACTCTGATTTTTTAGTTATATTTTGAGTATATTACTTTAGTACATGATTTTTCACTTATATTTTGAGTATATTACTTTAGTACATTCAATTTAGGGTCCGTTTGATCTGCAAAATGAAAGTACTGGACAGAACAGTACAGGACAGTACAAGGCAGAACAGCACAGGACAAACATATACGATATTAAACAAATTTTGTCTTGTATGATATTTGATGGAAAAAATGTTATTTTGGTGATTTAGAAAAGTTGTGCTGAGGACAAAAAGTTGTCCCATGGTTCAATGGGGGACAAGAATATCTGATTTTGTCCAGTCCCTTGACCCTCAGTTTGTCCAGTACCAGTGACAGTTTTCAAATCAAACACAGTACAACAGAAGTTATCCTGTCCAGTCCCCTGTTTTTTAGCAGATCAAACGCACCCTTAAATTTTGGTCAAGCTTCGCCATTTAGCAGATTAAACCCAACTAAGAGTCAAATTGACCGTATTAGTGTGGCAAATATGATCTTCAAAACTACAAATTATAATAATTAGCCTAACAATTGATATAAACTTTGCATAATATTAATTATGAAATATATAATCCAAAATCAATTTCAATATGTCATTAATTCTATATCTTACAATCTGTTCTACAGTCAAAGAGTTAATACGGCTTTCGGATGAATATGAGTTTATTAATTTTTAAGTAGAATAACTTTTTATCAGAATCCATTTATTTTCCAACTTAACTTTACATTATTATAATTTATAGTCTTCCTTCCAAAATTAACAACTCCAAAAATATGCTTCTATCTCTATAATAAGCCTCGTTAATTAAACTTTTTATAATGGATGAGCTCATTTATTATTAGACTTGTACAAATGTAATTACTTTTCAAAAGTCAAACATAATAGACTGGTTTTGTCAAGAAAAATGAAAAACACAGTAGACTGGTCAAAAATTGGCGAAAAGGCTCGAGGATAAATCTTCCTTTTCAATCTTTTATAACACATGTTAACTGTTGGCACATATGGTTATTGTTTACATTTTTAGAAAAATGTTAATTAGTCTCTCCCGGCTTTTTATTCGACTCATATATATCATTCAAAATTTTGATCTTTATTTGCAGTAATGTTTAGTATAATATCGTAATCTTTTTTGCAAAAATTTATTTTTTTAACAAGAAATTAATAAAATATAAAATTTTTAAGTTTTTTGCGCTAAAAAATTAACAAATGATTCATCTAATATTAAAAAGTTCTAAATTTTTATGGAAAATGTTCGTATAATATTACAAATATGAATACATAAAACAGAAAATATTTGAGGGACCGAAAGTTGCTAAAAAAATTGTAGGGACTAAAAATGAAATTTGAGATATTTATAGTGACAAAAAACTTATTCAACCCTAAAAACTAATAGTTATTCAGTTAATATTGTGTTTCATGTTTTTGGTTACTTGATCACTTTTAATTGATTTTAAGGGATAAATCACTACTGACTCTAGGTTTTATCACTAGAACTAAGTTAACTGTTTGTCAACGTAATTGCTTTAGAAATATCGAATTAGTTGGTATGATATAAAATTTAACACTCATTCATACTTTTGATAATATATGAGATTTGCCTAAGGAATTAGAGTGTTATATAGTAGATAAACAAGATCGATGCGCCAAAAAATTGGACTCAATCTACTAGGTTAAATCATCAAGACTATTATAATTGCTTATAAAAAAAATCAAGACTATTATAATTGTATTGGTTAGAACCTAGAGTACTATAGATAGAAACAAAGGTGGATTTAAACAATCTCTAATCGTCTTTCGCATCGTTCTAAACAATCAATTTGCAAAATCCTCCAATTTACTAATTTCATAATCCTAAGTTAGTTACTAATTTCACAAGATCACCAATCTCCACTATAAAAAAATTTCACTATGTTTTTTCAATTATATTTTGAGTATATTACTTAACAATTTAGAATTTGGTCAAGCACAATTGGCCATTCAAAGAGAAAAAAAAAACCCTAGACCAACTAAGAGTCAAATTACCGTACGTTCAATGCTTAATTAAGATCAACATATTCCAAAAATTGACCGTGTGGCAAATATTCTTCAAAACTAAAACACGTGGTTATAATTATGCAAACTATGCATAACTATGCAATGCTTAATTAAGATCAACATATTCCAAAATCAACTTCAATACGTCATTCAATATCTAACAAGACGTTCCATGCTTCTATAGTTCTATTATAGAAGTTCCATAGTCAAAGAATACGAGTGGAATGGAATTTTTCTTCTTTTGAATGGCATATCGACCATAGAATCTCCCTTTATTTATAAAGTATTATACTACTCTTAGCTGTGAATGTTCCAAGGGATGAATTGAACTGAGAACTACCTTCTTAATTAAGTAAATGTGATATATTGACATACACTTTGTTCGGAGATGTGTGAAGCAGCACTATATATTAGAAATATATATTGAATAAAAATGAATTTAATAATAATCATTAATGTTTTTCTTTACTAATAATAATCATTAATGTTAATATTGTTAGTATAGTTGGTTTATAATCGTACGATCAACAATTTTATTGTATGATTTCTCAATTCATCCACTTCGGTTATTAAATCCAATTTGGTATCTCTAAAATGAAAAGTAAAATTAGTTTATAGTATGTTGCCTTTTAAGGAATTAACGAAACATATATATATATGGGTTTTGCTATAACACACTCATTCATTTTTGTGAAGGTGTGTATTAGCATGATACACCTTCTTAATTAGACACCAAAAACCCTTACTTTTATTTTAAAATTAGTGAAGACCAAGGACATGTTTGTAAATTTGCAACTGAAATTTAATTTTACAACTAAAAATTCTCCTAATTAAATTCATTCTCCCACTCTCACTGCTGCATCCTGTTTGCGTGTTTGGATTTCATCTTACCAAAGAAAAATTCTCCTAATTAAATTCATTTTTTCTTTTTTCTATTTCCTTGGTTCAGTGCTTGAGAGTAAAGAAAAACAAATCAAAATCTTATATGTACTGAATGATTTTGGTTTTGATTAGTAAAGAACATGAACTAACTTTGATTGATTACTGAAAAAAACTTGTTAACAAAATAAAATAAATTAATGATTACAGAGCCACTTCCATGGACAAGCTCTTGCTTTCTTTCTTTCTCTCCACCACCATACTAAAATGATTGGTCGGACTTGGAAGCAAAATTACTTTAACAGCAATAAAAATATCACAATTGAAGAGAGAGACTTTTGGTGACCAATTAAAGATGAACGTGTATCATACTAATGCACATCTTCACAAAAGTGAATGAGTGTGTTATAGCAAAACCCATATATATATATATATATATATATATATATATATATATATATATATATATATATATATATATTGATACTTCTTCAATCTACTAGTGCCGCCTCCTCCACTACAAGAAAATTTGATACTGTCGGCAAGAGTTTCTGGCAGTTTTTGACAATTGCGACTGTTAAAGTTGTTGAAAAAGTATTTTTGAAATTATTTTTTTAAAATAAATTTTACCGGCAGTTTTTCTAGAGTTAAAGGCGGGTTTGGCCGCCGGAATATTAGAGTGGATTTTTTTTTTTTTTGAAATTTCCATCTTTGCAGCTGTTTTAAATCCGCCGGAAATAAATGATGGTTTTCTAAAGTTTTTGCAGCGGTTTCAAAAATGCTAGAATTAAAATAGATGGCGCCAATTTTATTTTATTTTTAAATTCAAATGAAATCGCCAAAAAGGATTTAAAACTGTCGGAAAAAGAAAGTCCAATAGTTAACCACATTTAGCGGACTAACCGAAATTCTCTTTTTCTCAAATATATATATATATATATAGAAGAGGGATCTGTTGACTCTAGGAGTAGTCTTCATTGACTTACTCCGCTTAATAACTCGATATCCGCATAAAAATTCAAAATCGTTTGATACTTTTTATAATAACTTCAATTGAACGTACAACAAACTTTTAGAAAAACCGTTGAGTTTCAATAGTCTGAATAAATAACTACATTTTTTAAATTTTTATAAAAATTTGTGAAGTTGATTTACTCAATGAGATCTTTGAATTCAACGGTTGGATTGAAGAAACATAATGTCGATATCGAATTATTAAGCGGAATAAATCAATGGAGACTTACTCTTGGAGTCAACAAATCCCTCCTTATTCACACTCGTTTCTTCATATTTTGTTTCTCTCTCGCCTCTCTCTACAATTTTCCATTTCTTCATATTGTTAAAAGGAAAATATTATATTAAATTGCATTGAAAATTAATGGTGGGTAATTTGTAGCAAAAATGGTGGATTTGGGTTATGTAGGAAAAGAAAGCACCAACTTTGTATTTGTTTGATTGACAGGTTTTTTGTTTTGTTACAAAACACGGTGTGTTTGTTAATATATTTTAATATTTAGTATTCAATTAAAACATTATTTGTAAATAAAAAAATTGTTTCTATATTAAGTAGTTTACCATATGCGAAACTTTAGGATACATTTTCTTTTGACAAAAAACTTTAGGATAGATATGTGGCTTTTTGACTAAAAGGCCACACTTTGAGACTAAAATACCCAAACTGCCACACATTGAAAATTTTTTCCCAAAATGCCACACTTTGGCTGCAACTTTGACTGAATTATTTTTTCAATACATAGTCGCTACATGGTGTGGCGACTTTCTAATGGGCTTTTAAAATTTTCGTCTTATTATATTGGCACGGAATCTGATGACATTCCTTGCTTTTTTTAATTTTTTTTTTCAAAATCCTCTTTTAATTCAAACTCTCTTCTAACTCAAACCCTCTCTAACCCTATAACCCTCTTTAAACCCTAAATAATTTTTTTTTTATAAAATTATAAAAAAATTATTTTAAAATTAATAAAAATATAAAATTATAAAAGCCGAAGAAAAAAATTAAAAACTCTTATTTATTTAATATTTAATTATTTAATATAAGAATATTCAACATTTCGACAATAAAATTTTAACAACTAAAAAAGAAGAAAAATAACTAGTGTTGAGTGGATGAACCCGCAACATTTGGACATTTGCTACGAATATGACCAGGTGTTCCACATAATCCACATTTTCTTGGCTGTCTGGGAAAATCGTCCATTTCGGTCCTTATCCGTGAACTACTTGGACGACCTCTTTTGGTTCTTCGCATCGCTTCATTTGCATATAGTGTTATGCCTTGAAAAGATGGCCAAAAATCTTCGTTGCGAATAACTTGAAAAGGTTCGTTGTAAACGTTGAATACAGTAGAAACTTGGTACACTTCGGAGATATAAACTTGGTAGTTTTGACGAACACTGGAACATGTGTTAAAGTACAAAAGTAAGTATAATTATCGTATCCGCAGGGACTAGCTCGATATCAAATATTGTTTCACAATCGCCATTTGTTTTAAGTTTGGGTTTGTGTTTGCAAGTTGTAAGTTTGAAAGTAACAAAGTGCGATAAAATAAAAGGTTTAAATTCAGAGAAAAGGAATTGCCGGGATTAGAGTTCACTTTATCAATCCTATGTATTGATTCAACCAACATATACATGCTTTATCTATTAGTTCATATTTTCACATATTGCTCATCGAATATTTCCGTGTCCGGAATTCATCGCGAAATCAATTGTGTCGATTAATAATCCGATCTCTCGATTTATCGATTGACACAATAGCATTAAGATTCAATATTAACATGAATATTAAGACCTAAATCTATATCTAGAGTTTAGAATTTTAATATGTGATATCCTAGTTCTAAAGATTCAATTAACATATGTCTATTTTAATTAAATCATTGAAATGAAACATGAAAGGCAAGGATAACACAAATATGAATTAATAACTAAAACATATATATATATTAAAATCAAAATCAACACATATTCATGAATAGTTACATCTAATCCCAACAATAAAAAGAGTTAGCCACTCATTATCATGGTGGTAAACTTACAAATATGGATGGAGGAACAAAGAATGCACATCAATCCCTTGATCTCTCAAGTTGGATAAACACACCTTCACTTTCCTATGAAATTACACCTGAAATTACACCTTAAATACTCTCAGATTTCTCTGTTTGTTGCTTGAAAAATTGTGTGGCAAATGGTCTCCTCTTGAGGGCTATTTATAGGCGTGAAAAGCAGCTGGTCGCTCAGCTACCACTGGTGGCTCAGCTACCAGCTTGTCTTGCTGAAGGGTTTATCTGACACGTGTAAAAAGTTCAACTTGATGCCCAAGAATTCCTTCAGTTTGGTCGCTCAGCTATCAATTGGTCGCTCAGCTACCAATCTTGCCTTGGTGAAGGAGTTACTTGACACGTGTAGAATTCTTTGCTTGCTGTTCAAGGTCTTCCTCATTCTGGTCGCTCAGCTACCACTGGTCGCTCAGCTACCAGCCTCTTGGAGAAGGATCCCTCATTATGGTCGCTCAGCTACCACTGGTCGCTTAGCTACCAGCCTCTTGGAGAAGGAATTTATTTTTGCTCCTCTTTTGATCATGCAAGCTTAAAAATTAGGATTAGGACATAAAAATTATCTTTAGTTAAAATGTACAAAGTTTTGGGGTTTTAGTTATAAATATCTTTGAAAACAAGTTGACAAATGCCGTAATTGAGTATGAAATTTAACTACTTTTTAGCACTTATCAACTCTCCCCAACTTAAAACTTTGTTTGTCCTCAAACAAAAGTCCAAAATAAACTTTGAAAACATGGCTCAATCATCATTAGTGCACATTCAAGCTTTTGTAATTAATCAAAAACTTTATATGTAAATTACTTCAAGTTTGCATGATTCAATGTGTTGCAAGTTCAAAATCAATCATTCATAATCATCAAAGAATCAAAGCATGAATTTGAAATAGTTTCGAAACTCAAGTAAGATTTCAAACTTTCCAAATTAACAACATAATCAACTAGAATCACAATCCTCACAAGTGTTTCAACTCAAGGGTGAAGTGTATCTCTCAATCCAACAATGTGTTCACAACAAATCAATTCAAACATGCATCTCAACATAATCACAAAACATGTTATCAATCATGGATCACTAAGGACTTTCTTAAGCTTGTAATGGGGCTAGGCTACAAGAAATCGTTGTTTTTCTTTGGATTCAAAAAGCCTTAAGGATGAAAGAGCATAAACTTGAGTATCTTCATTACATAAACTATTACTCCTCTTTCACTTTCCCCATTCTTTTCTCTTGGTGATTCTTTTGTTTTGACACCATTTATATTCATTTCTTTTCTTTTGTAACACATTTTCTTTGATTTTCAATTGTGTGTCAAATGACTTTCAATATTTTTTTTTTTCTTTTTCAATCACCATTTTCAACTACTTGTTACTTTTCTCAATTTGATCAAATAACCTCTTTCTCCCCAACTTGTTTTCAACCCTACATAAACTCAATGCTCAATCATCCTAAGACAAGGGTCAAGTCATTGTTTTTCTTTGTTGTGGTTCAAGGGTTCAATACAAACAAATTTTCAAATTTTTTGGCTCAAGGGGGGTAACAAAGGATCACACTATCTCACAAGGTAGGTTATTTTAGGCTTAAGTAGTTGCACTCAAATAGAAACATGGCCTTGATCATTTCCATGACTTCAAACACATCAAGTAATAGCAAGATTCAGTTAAAATCAACAGAGTTAAACACAATTGCCGGCTCTCAAATATATAAACAATGGAAGGTTCACACAATCTCACCCGGCTGGTCTACGTGATTCATAATCAATTAATCATGTTAAGAATGAATGAATGAAATCAAATTGAATCAAGCTACTTAGTTCAAATTCATCCTATCATTCAATGATAATCACAAAAGGTTGATCTCAAACTATAGCAATTGAAAGAAATTCATTCTAATCATGCATTTGCTTTTGATTAATCACAAACCTAGACATTTCAATTCATATGCACATTTAGCAATCACAAAGATTTAAACCATGTTTATTCAGTCAAAATTTGCAATGAAATATAAAACATGAATTCTAATGACTGAAACAATAAAATTTCACTGTCTATGGCGTGCTTTAGTACTCTGCTTCTGCTACTCTCCCTCCTCAAGAAGTGTGGACTGTCCTCAGGCCAAGAAAATGAAGTTATGCCTGCATTTACAAGGTAAAACACACAGCCCTAGGCTTTTGTTAGATTTTCAGAGGTGATGATATGCATAGTGACAATGGCAGAAACAAACTTTCAAGTGGAATTCACACCAATTCAAGGACTTTGTTTTTATAAGAGGCTAAACATGTTCAAAAACTATTATAATATATAAGTAATTAAAAATGCTTTAAATAAAAGAAAAGGAAAGAAAATTGGGTTGCCTCCCAACAAGCGCTTCTTTTACGTCACTAGCTTGACGCCTTTTTGGTTAAGGTGGCCAAAATGAGACGGAAATCACATCATCCGTCTTTTTTCTTCGGTTTGGGAGGAACTCCATGAACTTGAGATATAAATGTTGCGGAGTCCAAATCCTCCCCAATTCTTTCTTGTCGAACAAGGCACAAATTTCTTCTATGACCCGATCAATCTCCGCCTTGTTCTCCATCTCCTTCTTTTGCTCACATGATATTTCCTTGTCAAGTAATCCTTCAATTACCTCTGCATCCATCATCATTTCTTTATTATCAACAGTGTCGTCCTCCTCAGTAGATGGAAATTCTTGAGGAAGTTCTATTTCGTGTGGTGTCTTTGGTTCCTCGACTATTTTCTCTACACCACATTCTTTGAACATTGTTTCTTCCCCATTTTTTTCAACAACTTCTTTCACACTCTCTCCACATTCCTCATTCTTTGTTAGAATAGTATCTTCTTCATGAGTGGTTTGAGTGTTGATTTGAACTTCCATGCTTTGCATATTAGCCATATGTTGGGCTATCTGATTAAGCTGAATTTCCAAATTTTTGGCCCGTGTAAAGCTGTTTTTCAAATATTGTAGGTGTTCTTGGTTCAGTTGCTGCTGCTCTTGGTTTATTTGCTGCTGCATTTCCATGAATTTAATCAGGGTCTCCTCCAATCTAGCCTCTGGAGTTTGCCCATAATTATCAAGAGGACACTGTTGATACGACTCATACTCATGTGGAGTATAGAAGTTGCTATAATCACGATCAGTCATGATTTTGTTTGTGATGAGGAATCTGAAAAAGGATTTAAACAAACGAGAAAATATTTCTTTGACTAGCAAAGAAGGATTAGTGCAAACCACAACTATACAATATAAACAAATATATACAAATACTTAAAAAAATACAAATTGTTGCAATGCTTCAATATCTAAACGCCAGTCCCCGGCAACGGCGCCATTTTGTTAAAGTACAAAAGTAAGTATAATTATCGTATCCGCAGGGACTAGCTCGATATCAAATATTGTTTCACAATCGCCATTTGTTTTAAGTTTGGGTTTGTGTTTGCAAGTTGTAAGTTTGAAAGTAACAAAGTGCGATAAAATAAAAGGTTTAAATTCAGAGAAAAGGAATTGCCGGGATTAGAGTTCACTTTATCAATCCTATGTATTGATTCAACCAACATATACATGCTTTATCTATTAGTTCATATTTTCACATATTGCTCATCGAATATTTCCGTGTCCGGAATTCATCGCGAAATCAATTGTGTCGATTAATAATCCGATCTCTCGATTTATCGATTGACACAATAGCATTAAGATTCAATATTAACATGAATATTAAGACCTAAATCTATATCTAGAGTTTAGAATTTTAATATGTGATATCCTAGTTCTAAAGATTCAATTAACATATGTCTATTTTAATTAAATCATTGAAATGAAACATGAAAGGCAAGGATAACACAAATATGAATTAATAACTAAAACATATATATATATTAAAATCAAAATCAACACATATTCATGAATAGTTACATCTAATCCCAACAATAAAAAGAGTTAGCCACTCATTATCATGGTGGTAAACTTACAAATATGGATGGAGGAACAAAGAATGCACATCAATCCCTTGATCTCTCAAGTTGGATAAACACACCTTCACTTTCCTATGAAATTACACCTGAAATTACACCTTAAATACTCTCAGATTTCTCTGTTTGTTGCTTGAAAAATTGTGTGGCAAATGGTCTCCTCTTGAGGGCTATTTATAGGCGTGAAAAGCAGCTGGTCGCTCAGCTACCACTGGTGGCTCAGCTACCAGCTTGTCTTGCTGAAGGGTTTATCTGACACGTGTAAAAAGTTCAACTTGATGCCCAAGAATTCCTTCAGTTTGGTCGCTCAGCTATCAATTGGTCGCTCAGCTACCAATCTTGCCTTGGTGAAGGAGTTACTTGACACGTGTAGAATTCTTTGCTTGCTGTTCAAGGTCTTCCTCATTCTGGTCGCTCAGCTACCACTGGTCGCTCAGCTACCAGCCTCTTGGAGAAGGATCCCTCATTATGGTCGCTCAGCTACCACTGGTCGCTTAGCTACCAGCCTCTTGGAGAAGGAATTTATTTTTGCTCCTCTTTTGATCATGCAAGCTTAAAAATTAGGATTAGGACATAAAAATTATCTTTAGTTAAAATGTACAAAGTTTTGGGGTTTTAGTTATAAATATCTTTGAAAACAAGTTGACAAATGCCGTAATTGAGTATGAAATTTAACTACTTTTTAGCACTTATCAACATGCAGCAATGACATGTGAACAAGGTAGATGTAAAGCTTGAAATCTACCACAGTCACAACACTTGTTAAGCAAATCAACCATGTAATTACCCATTGCTCGGCCCTCATTATGGTTGATAGTTTCTTGAACAGAGAAAGTGAGACTCTGTCGGTCAAAATGTGTGACTGTGTGACTGCTCGACTTGTTCACTGCTTCATTAATCATCTTCATGCATTTTTCTGTATATGCCTGACCAGAATTCATTACAGCATTCCACTGTTTTCCCCGTTGCACAAATAAATCCACCAACTTGAAGTAGGTTGACTTCACCAAAGCTGTAATAGGGAGGTTCCGAGTACCCTTTAACATGGAGTTCATTGACTCAGCAAGGTTGGTTGTCATGTGACCCCATCGCAAACCATCATCAAACGCTTGTGTCCATTGTCGTCTAGGGATATTGTCGACCCACCTCCCTGCCTCTGGATTTTCACGCCCAATTTCCCTGCGGTAGTACGCCAACAACGGTCTAGTCATTGCATATCCTATATCGCAAAAAAAAAAATCAAATGTTATGTTAGAGAAAAAAAATTAAATATTGTAGTAATAAGACTGAGATCATTACCCATATTGATAACTGTTTTCCGAAGATCCGTATTTTTGAACTGTCTCATAAAATTTTGTGCGATGTGTCGAACACAATACACATGTCTGCACGAGGGATCTTGCCAGCCATTATCCGGATTTTTATATGCACTTTTTATTGACTCGTGTCTATCCGAAATCAAGCATATTCCAGGTTGGGGTATGACGCTTCGCAAATTTTTCAAGAAAAAACTCCAGCCATCTTTTGTCTCTCCTTCCACTATAGCAAAAGCGATTGGAAATATATTGCTATTCCCGTCTTGTGCAGTAGCCATCAACAATGTCCCTTTGTATTTTCCGTATAACCATGTTCCATCCACTTGAACAATTGGTTTGCAGTATGCAAACCCTTTAATGCATGGATAGAATGCCCAAAAGAGACGATGGAAAATCCCGGTGTTTTGCAATATATTACCATCTGAATCCGCTGCTTGATGTGTCTCCAACTTTATAACAGTGTTTGGAAGAAATGTTTGTAGCGCTAACAACCATCGGGGAAGCTCCAGATAAGACTTTTCCCAATTTCCATAAACCTGTTCGATTGCCTTATTTTTTCCAATCCAAGCCTTTTTGTACGTTGTTGTAAAATTGAACTTCTCTCGAATGTGTGCAATAATAACTTTCACCTTGACAGATGGATCCTTTTCAACGAGAGACTTGGTACTTTCACATATGACATTGGAATTGAGCTTGCGATGATCCTGTGACAAAGCAGAAGATGTGCATGTGTGACTTTCCAGACGACCAATTTCCCACTTGTTACCACTTCTTTTTCTCTCTGATGCTCTCAATTTTAATGAACATTGTGGAAATACACATTTAGCAATAAGTCGCGTCTTATCGGATTTCACAACATGGTAATCCAATCCTCCGCGATTTATATGGTATTGCCTGATTGCAATAATAAAATCCTTTTTGGAATGAAATTGTTTTCCAATCTCCAAATCACCGTCAACTGGAAGTGTTGGTATGTGACCAATTTCAGCATTTTTGGGTGGTCGTGGCGGTCTATAGCATGTGGGAGTCCGTTTTTGTTGCTTTTGTTTTGTATCTTTTCTCGTAGTTGTTGAGTACTTCTGGTACCCGATCTTGATTTGTACTCTAACGACTACTATTTCTTTTTATATATTTATATATCCATTTGCTATTAAAAAAAAATATAGTAACATTTCAAAAGCCAAACATAGTAGTTGTTCAGATTCAACCTTAAGTCTACATCTCCGAGAGATTGTCCGCTTTGGGGTTGATTCGTCACGATTTTGTCCTTTGTAAAAAAGGCGTCTCGGTTGGTTTGAAAGGTGTGAGTGTTGTATATAAACTACCTTTTGCCTCGAGTACCAAGCGATGTGGGACTATTTTGGTGTATCCAAAACAGATGCCCCCAGTCGAGGTTAAGGGGGTAAAGAGTGTCGATCCACGAGTCGTTTCCCACAGACGACGCCACTGTTCAGATCCGACCTCGATCTAGTCCACATCTCCGAGAGATTCCGCTTTGGGGTTGACCCGCCACAGTTTTGTCCTTTGTAGAAAAGACGACTCAGTTGGTTTGAAAGGTGTGTGTGTTATATATAAACTACCCTTTATCTCGAGTACCAAGTGATGTAGGACTATTTTGGTGTATCCAGAACAGTAGTAAAGATAGAATGGTCAAAAATTAACAAAAAGGACCAAGAATAAATCTTCCTTTTCAATCTTTATATAACACAGGCATGTTAATTGTGCGAATGGTGTTGTGATTTAACATTTTGACAAGAATCACATTATCCATTTATCCATTCCATTATTCATTTTACTTGCCGCGTTATGATTTAACATTTTCTCAGTAAGAAACACATGCATGGTATCTCAAGAGACCAAAACGACTTTTTCTTCATGTTGTTGATAAGCACAAAAACGACATGTATATACTAGTACTTCACTACTTAATTCGTAAATCCTAATTACACTCCAAAAAAAATTCCATTATTCTCTTGGTCAAGCTAAATTGTAAATTGCCTAGGTGCGGGTACGGTACCGGTACCCGATACGGGTACTGGTACGAGATACGTCATTTTTAAAAAAACTAATATACGTGTCTGGGCATAAATTAAGGTACGGATATGTACCCGGTACTGATACGGGTACGTACCCGGTACTGGTACTCTCCCTCAAATGGAGTACCCGTGCATCATAGGTACGGAGTAATATATTATGGTGCATGTGTTTGGTTTGAGAGAAAGAAATAGGGAAGAGAGAAAAATATAGAAATCAATTAATAAATTTGACTAAAATTTAGTTCAAATTCATTCATGGGTTTTCAGATTTTTTTCTCTTCCATATTTCTTTCTCTCTCAAATCAAACACACCCTAAGAGCCCATTTAATTGATATGAGCTTAGTTAGAAACTAGCAAATTAATAAATAAATTATTCATTTATCTCTATAAAATATAATTTGAAATCTAATAAAATGTTAATAAAAAATAAACAAAAATGATTAGAAATTACAATATTAGACTATTAATTTAAACTTTTTAACAAATTAAATATAATACTCTTTTGAGTGTAGTTTTTCATTTGCATATAGTATTTATTATATATTTATTTAACGTATCTAACATATATAATATAATAATTTATGTACTCGTGATTTTTAAAATTTAAGAAAAAGGAAATTGTTTATTTAGTAGTATCAATGAAATATTCAAAAAATTAATACAAATTACTTATTCATCAGAATTTTTAATTTGTTAATTAATATAATTTTTAAAAAATTAATTTTTAAAAAATGCAACTATTTCCATAATGGTAATTTTAATGTTTACAAAACATTGATGTTAGGATCTGCTTTGTGTATTAGTGTAGATTGATGGTGAACGTACGTTTGGTGAAAGAGACAAGAGAAGCATGCGTGTTTGAAGTTTGAAAACAAAACGAACAATGCATAGAGTTAGGTTGGAGCAGCCTCTTCTTCTACTTCCCTTCATAAATGTTTGAAAAGCATGCTTCAAAATCAAAACCACCTCATATTGAATCGTCTCAAATAATAATGCATGGTCACATGTGCATCGATTATTCTTGTTTTTTAGGTAGTAAAATACCCAATTAACCTCTATGATCCCTAATTCCCCACCAATCTTTCTTTTCAAACATCACAATCATTTCCAAAATTGTCACTATTCCTACGTACGTAAGAGCCGTGAAAATTGCAAACACCACATTTGGTCCTACCTTCTCCCAACGTTCTATGTGCTAGGGTACGTGGAATTCGTGTGGAGTCTCATACGATATAATCTTTGTAATTATTTATAGGTTTAATTACTATGTAGGTCCCTTAAAGACTTTTTTGGTTTCATTTTGATCCCTTAAAAAAAATAAGTTCCACTTTGGTCCCTTATAGATATCTCCGACAGTCAATATGATCCTTTTTGTCAATTTTTTATCAGAAACTGTTAACTTCTATACACGTGGCAAAATAAGATATTTCGTGGCACATGTACAGAAATTAACGGTTTTTGAAAAAAATTGACGGAAATAACCAACTTGACTGATGGAGATATCGATAATAACCAAAGTGGAACTTATTTTCTTTAAGGGATCAAAGTGAAACCAAAAAAGTCTTTAAGGGACCTATAAACTAATTAAGCCTTATTTATACCTAAATATAAATACTATCACGTATATGCAAGTATAACTCACTTAATAAACATTGATGTAATGTAGATTAGAATACGAATTTTGTACAATCATTTATTCATTTTTTTCCTGGCAAAAGCAAAATCAAGCGATATCATTAATAATCATGTTTGTAGTATATATCGGAATTTTACTACAATTATGGAGAATAGTAATATATGTAGTTACCCCTATTAGAGCTTGAGCCACTACACGGACTTTCTTCCTTGAGAATTCTACCGAAGAGTTGTGAAAAAAAGATAAAATACTCCTATAAATTTGACATAACAAGTCCATAATCAAATTTTGCGCCATCCTGGATATTATTTGAATCCAGCTTGAAATTTCGGACTTTCCCACTGGAGTATGCGAGAGTGGCGATAACCACTAGCTTTGTATAAGTGTCCTCTCTTATCAAGTAAACAACGAACACATTAATGTTTTGAGTTTGTAATAGTTTAGTCTTTTATTTATATTTTTTGTAATAAATTGGTCATTTATGTTATATAAGTGTCACAAAGGTCAACCTACACTTTCCGTCTTAGGAACGTTAATTTTTCTGTTGAAGAAAAGTTAAACACGAATTTTTTACAAGCTTGTTTGCCCGGCCCGTTTATGTCTGCTTAAAATATGGACTAACCCAAATAGGCCACGGATAGTCCGAAGCTCAAATAAATTATAATAAAAGAAAATTATAAAAAAATATATATAAGTTAGTATATTACATTTTAAATGTTAATTTTATTTTTTGGGCCAATTCAATATAATACACATTAAGCCCACTTAAAAATTTACAACTCTTATTATAAAAAAATTAATAAAAAAATTTATGTTTGTCATTATTCTTATTAATTTGTTTGAACTTATTTTGGTGAATTTGTAGGAATTTGATCTTACTTTGTTTTGAATTATTAATACTACTGTGTCCATTTGGATTGATTATGCTATATCAAAATCTTCAATCCATTTGCTAGCCCATTATGCTACTGAGTCACTAATTTTTAATACTATTATTAATACTACTGTGTCAACCCATTTCAATTTGAACTTAATTAGTTTGTTTGATCATAAAAATATATTGTTTAATTGAGCACTAATAGCTAAAAAAAGGGGGCTGGCCCGACAGCCTGTATCGGGCCGAGCTCATGCACTTTTTTTTGCAGCCCATATTTCTTCCAGATGTAGCCTGAAACCTGTCCAAGCCGGCTCGAAATAAGACGGGCCGTCCATTTTGACAGCTCTAGGTGGGATGGGTGAAGAAGGTGGACCTGATTGTCACCGTTTTGACAACCCATAAATTTTGGCCATTTGTGGGGTAGATGATATTGGTTAGTAACATGTCTTATACATAACTTTTGCATTTATGCTAGGAATGTAGTCCTCTGGATTTTCTTTAAGATCCCTAATAGCAGTTATTGAATGATCCCAGTTAACATCTATTTCCTACAAGCATACTCTTTTGTATTCAAATTGACGACATACTGTAACCAAAAAAAAAATATTTGACGACATACTTCTCTTCAAGCACAAAGTTATGCTTCTCACTCCATAAATTTTGTCCCCAGACAAACATTAAAAAACAAAATAAGACAATATTGCATCAAATTATATACACATTCATGCAGTTTAATGTATTTCAGTTTAACACATACCAATAAACAAGACCAGTGCAGATATAATTGAATGCATTAGCAGTTTAATGCATTTCAGTTTAACACATACCAATAAATTTCTACAACAAAACATCAACAAAATATAAATCAGAGCATAAATTCATTAGTTTAATGCTTTCAGGTAACTTGCATTTGTTGTCTTCTATATTAATTCGTACGGTTGCTTCATGGGATGTCTTTTTCCAAAGTTGTTATACAAGTGTCTGACACAACTTTTGTTCAACACTAGGAAGTAAGTGTTGTAACACTCTGATTTTTCTAAATTTAATCAAATATGTTATGCTTATGTGTTATTTAAATGGGATAGAGGCGGTGAACTACCGAGAAAAATCATAATTAGAATTAAAGTAGAATTTGATGTTAGCAATTTAATTAAGAAAGAAAAATAAGAGAAAAATAGAGATTTTAGTGGAATTAAAGAAGCGATGGGGTGCATCATAATTATTTCTTAAAATGAGTTCAATTAATTAAGTGTATTTAAATAGAAAGTAAATTATGGAAAGAGGGATACAGGAAACTTAAATAATTTATTTGTTACTTAAAAAACTTAAAATTTATCGGTGCATTTAGCCTATATTCACAATGTTATGTTATTTTTTTTTTTGGTAAACAAGAGGGCTAAAAGCCCTATATTAATTCTTCTCCTTGAAAAGACTTGAACTTTAAACTTACAACTCTATAATCCTTAGCTCAACTGGCTTAACCATTTGAGATACCCATGCGACTCCGACCCACACAACAACTATCAACTAATCGTTCCAAGAATTGGTGTTCCCCGTAAACCAAAAGGACAAAGAAGAATGAAGAATCCAAAGTATAAAAAGCCAGATGTCATATTTCTGAACTCTCCCTAACATTGGCCCCTCAAATCCGACTCCCAACCACCGTCAATGGCGAACTCTTTTCATCCACTTTCTCTTTCTCAATCGCATTTTCCCTCTCTTCCTCATTGCACTTTCAAATCCTCCACCACTCGCTGCAATTACTCATCTCTTGAAGTATGTACGCTCTTATCCATTAACCGTTTCAAGAATTCATTGATTTTAATTTTAATTTTGTTTATCTTCAATGCACTTTTTAATCACGGTGTTCTTAATTGAAGGAATGTATATGAAATAATGAAACTGTGATGATTTTTTGTTTAAGGTTAGAGATGTTAGTTATCAACCTCCAGGGACTCAGCTTAAGCTTCTCAATTCAGTTAATTTCTCACTTCCGGAGAAAAGGTACTTGTTTATGGCTTAATTGAATTTGCAAAGAATAGCGCTTTACCGATAAACTAGCTTATAGCGGACAAACTTATGCGAATAGCTTAGAAGTTAGTTTATAGCAGATAAGTTAGCCGATTGAATTGGCGGTTGAGCTAACTTTTAAGTACGAAATGACATGAAAAATATATGTTCGATTAATATTTCATTTTTTTCAAGTAAGATGATAGAGGTAAAATTGAAACAAAAAATGATAAACTATAAGCTAATATTCAATTAGCTTATACAAAATAAGCTGTAAGCTAGTACAAATAAGCTATAAGCTTGCGAGAAAAAAATGTTACCAGACAAGCCTTTTTTTTATTTATCTTTTATTTTTATATGAGCATATAAGCTATAAGCTCAAAATTTGGCATTGCCAAACAGAGCCATCTATGTATTAGTTTTGGGATGTTTAGATATTGGTTAGTTATAAGGAATGTTTTAAAAACAAACTGATCTGGTTGAACTGTGAATCGACACAGTATAAGTTTGATTATTTGAGCTATAGGGATTCAGTTTCGTTCCAATTCAGGCGGTTTAGAGTAGTTGAATATAGGTCTTGCTGGTTCAGTTTTTAAAATATTGTTTAGAGCTAATCTGAGTATAAATTTTTACAATAATTTGTATTCCAATTGTTCCTCCTTTCTGGAATTAGTTTAAAAATCGAATATCGGGGTATTTTCATCACTTACAATGATTTTTTTTTTTCAAAAAAATGTACCTGAAATGGTTGAGCCATCAATTGACACTATTTATGGTTTGATTATTTGAGCGGTTCAATTACAGTTTTGTCTCAGTTTGAGGGGTTTAAACAAGTTGGAAAATGATTTGGAGATTTTGTCGGTTCTATTTTTAAAACATTGGTTAGAACTGATCATGAGTATGAATATCGCCACTAATTTCTATCCCAAGTTATCCTCCTTTCTTGAAATAATTTACAAGTGGTAGAACTTACTGTTGGGTGGATTGGGTGAATCTTTCATGGTTTGGAGATAATAAAATGTATGTTACTTCCTACTGTATCTCCTTGTAGTCCCTCCTTGGAGATAATTAAACTGTTTAACATATAAATTCTGGATGTTTTACCTATGTCGTAAAGGAAAAAAAGGATTTTTCATTTCTGTGGTAGCTCATTTCTGTCAATTGCCACAGTTTAGGTCTAATTTTCGGGCAGAGTGGAAGCGGAAAAACAACTCTCTTGCAGGTCTTACATCTTTTTACTCCTTTGTGAATCTGCTTTATTGAACATTCATGTTATTTATCTGCCTGGTTAATTATTGTTGCTCCTCCTCATGGCCTCCTTTCATTCCATATAGCTCCTTGCAGGAATAAACAAACCAACATCTGGATCTATTCACATTCAAAAATACGGGGATGATGGGAATCCTAGTCAATCTCCGGAGCCCTTGGTGCCGGAAAGGGTTGGTATTGTCTTCCAGTTTCCGGAGAGGTACAAATATAAACTAATAAAATATAGTAATAGGTTTTGTTACTTCATAACTTGCATTTTGTTTTAATCTTATGTTGTAAATATTGAGCTATCTTGCTATAGACATCTACTGCATTGTTTCAATTTCACCGTAGGAATTGCTACAGTTTTAATGTGACTCAGCCCAAGAAGAATAGACCTAGAAAAGGTCACAATGGACCAACATTTCAGGCTTACCATCTTCTATAATATATAGTTCTCTTGATTCTGAAAATGTATTACATGATTGTTTGACATGGCATAAAAGTAAAGTGTTTTACAAATCTTTGTTTCAAACACTTGTCTAACTTGCAACACAATACCTTTGTAGGATTAGATTTAGGGATAAGTTTTTTGTCTGTCAGTTTTACTTGAAACCTTTTGAACTTCGAAGGATAATTCTGTTGATTTTTGTATCCAAATATTCTTGGAAATCTACACTAAACACTTTTTACAGGTTTAATGATACTAAATCAAATCTTTTTTTATCAATTAGTCAGAGACTCAGATTGGTATATTTTTAAAATTTTCTAACTGTTTCCATTAGCCTTTTGTTATTATTTTCTGATCATGTTTCATTTGTAACCTAGGTATTTTGTTGCTGATACTGTACTTGATGAAGTCACTTTTGGGTGGCCAAGGCAAAAGGGTAGTGATCAATTAAGGGAGAATCTTGCTCTAGGGCTTCAGAGGGCAATTAACTGGGTAGTTTATACCTTTGATATTAAAGAGTGCCTTCTTATATGTATAATCTGCAAATTCATTTTGTATATTTATTTATAGTCATCTCATTATATTATGTAGTACTTTCTTCACTGTCATTTTGTTATCATGTTTCATAATGCTGTTTCTTTTTCATAACTATAGGTTGGATTAAGTGGGATACCATTGGATAAGAATCCTCACTCCCTCAGTGGTGGTTACAAGCGTCGCCTTGCTTTGGCAATACAATTGGTAAGTTAATTTTTCTTAAATAGAAAATTCGAGACAAAATACAGACATGCCTGCTTGATTTTGCTTCTTGTCTTCACCTGACTGTTTCCTGATAGTTAGTTGTTTTAGTTGTCATTCAATTGAGCGTCAATTGGATTAATTTTTTTTTTTACTTTTCAGGTGCAAATCCCCGATTTATTAATATTGGATGAACCTCTTGCCGGACTTGGTAGAAAACTGCAACCCATGATTTTTTTTTATTCTGCATTTACTACGAGTTAATCAACTAAATTAACCTTTGGGCTTATCAAAAAAAAAAAAAAAAAAACTAAATTAACCTTTGGATTTCTTCCCGTTAAAAACTATTGAACTTGTTCCAATTAAAATCAAGCTTTTGCTGCATCTTGTTAAAAATTATTTTGTATTATAACCGTAATTTGTCTCAGGATTCCTATAGTTTTGGGAGTGTTATTATCTTATTAGTGTTTTTGATGTCATAATATTGATAAATATTTTTCATCATCTCTCTTTCCCATCCAATTTCAATATCTTTATCAAATGAACTACAGTGTATTCTTTTAAAGATGTATCTAATACTTTCGCTCTGCTCAGATTGGAAAGCACGTGCAGATGTTGTGAAGCTATTAAAGCATCTAAAAAAAGAGTTAACTGTGCTAGTTGTCAGCCATGACTTGAGGTTGTTTCAATTTACTCTATTAATTTTATATCATCTAATGTTTTAATCATATTATTGTTCAATTATTATTATATACTTCCTCCGGTCCCATATACAAGAAAAGAAATTAATTGCTATGCACTGACAGTGTATTTTTTTTTACACATGCATCCAATGAAATCATATCATAGTGCCACTTTTATAGGTTTGTTCCTAAAATATAGCCTCAAATGTCTACATGTCATGATTTGATTGGATGCATGTGTAAAATAGTTTTACACTGTCAGTATATATTAATTAAATCCACGGCAATATATGCATTTTAGTAAATATAGAAATGATATTAAAGTAATCTTAGCAAGTTATACAACTTCAAATTTGTGATTTTTTCTTATCATTAGGACCGAAAATACACCAAATGTTTTCTTATATATGGTGTCGAAGGGAGTATTATATTTATTTGAGTTTTTCTTTTGCAATAATGCTAGGAAGTAGGAACACACACATTTGAGTTTGAACACACTCTTTTATTGGTTGAAATTGATATGGGACCCATATGAATTTTAACCAATAAAAGAGTGTGTTGGGATGTGTGTGTTAGAGAGTGTGTTGCTACTTCCTAGCACTCCTCTTGCTTCAATTTATGACTTGTCCATTTGAATTAGAAATTCTAACTTCAAATGTTATTAGAAATTGAATTAATTTCAGATAAATAATTGTTTGGCTATATTATTAGAGATAACCATTTCTGTAGAATTAATACGTTTTTCATAGGTACCCCATTAGTTAGTGGGTTAATTAAGCTAATCAGGGAGATAGATTAGTCAGTTAGAATAAATAAATCCGACATTTTCCCTATAAATAGGAAAAGGGGTTGAGATGGAGTGCGAAGCAAATGGTGAGATAGAGTTGTCTTGAATATCTAGGGATTTGTTCATTCAGTCAATAAAGAATTTCCTTTCTAATTGAGTTCCTATCAGTATTTATGTAAAAAATACATTTAAGGGGTTTTGGTGGCAGTATAGATGCTCTATACATGTACTGTAGCTAGGAGATCGTGAGGTTAATCCTTATACACTGTTTCTAAATTCAAAGCAAAATGTTTTCTCACATTACTGAATTCCATTTTAACCATAAAAGAAGTTTTGGTTTCTCGTTTTATATCCTGTAGTACTTTGTGAATTGCAAATTTTCCTTATGGAGCTTCCTATGTGCATTTCAGTGAGTTTGCAAGTCTAGTTGATCAATCATGGAGGATGGAAATGGGTGGAAATCTTAGACAGGAGCTTCTACCATTATAATTTATATTTATTGCCTTGATAATCAAGTTGGAATGCTATGAGGTATGGACCTTTATCTTCAAGTGCTTGATATATTTTCTACTGCACCTTAGATAATTATACAATAGTTTTTTAAAAGAATAAGGAAAGTGATTCTGTTTTAGTAATTGTTAACAGATGCGATGCACTTTTTAGCCTAGAATTTTGGGACATTTGGTCCTTCGAATAGACTTGAGGCTTCTATGACAAAGTGGTTATTAAGAGTTCAATCCTTCCCACTTTTCTATGACTAAGTCGCTAGGAGTTTAATCCTTTCCACTCCCATTCTCAAAATATATTTGTGGGACTATGCTTGCCCACACTTCAAGCCAAAGTGAATCGGGTGATTTTAGAGATATAGTTGAATAATACACATATAAGAATCTATATCAGTAACCTTCAAGTTGGAGAGTGTATGTGAGAAGGAATAGGAAAGAAGCAAAATATCACAGCCTCTATTATTAGCTGAGATAGCTGTGTGGTGGGAATTAAAACAGGAGAAAAGGAAGTGAGGGAGGGTATTAGATTGAATTCGGAGTGTGTGGAAGAGGCCAGGAACTCTCAAATCACCAGGAATTTATTCTGTTCAATGTATTAATTTCCCTGAACCAATTCACATTACATTGGTACTAGATTTGGGAATTGAGTTCCTCAACAAAAGTTCAGTTGTCAGTTCTTATCTGTAAAATGTTTAATATCTGAGTACCTTTTCTATTTTAACCAGTCACTACCTATATAGCCTTCTTGGTTTATCAAATGGTAACTTACATGCCGTCTTAAACCCTAGTTAGGAGAGTTTTAATGATGACCTGATATCGAATCCTGGGAATTCCTATGGATGGTCTCTAATTAACGTATTTTGTTGTTAGCTATCATTCACATTCATTTTTCTTTTAATTTTCTACAACATATTTAAAAATCACAATATGGATACATTAAGCTCTCAAGTTTGACATCAGAATGGTTATATTTACCCCACACGTGATGCAAGAATGACTCTTAAGAATTCACATGAAACTAGTAAAAGTATCCAAAAGCACAGGCATAACAGGTTTACTTGGAACTAGCCTAACAGTTCACATGCAAGCTTCCAAGTAAGTTTGACTGCAGAGTGAAGCTTTCATGAAACTCACAGGTTTATTGAATGCATTATCAGTTTCCACTCCAAAGTACATGCATAACACGATCACACCATGAAATACTACTCTTGCGAAGTCTCTTATAGAGGCTCAATATATTAACACTTTCATACAGCATAAGTTGCTACAGCTCGAGCACCAAATCTACAATACCAACAATTTTAAGTTAGTCAAAATACATAAATATATTCCAATTATAATGCAATGCAAATAATATAATGCTCCATAGTGTATTATTTTGTGTTGAAATAACCAAACATACTGGGGATTCAGTTTGAAATTTGTTGTTTGCTACATATTAATATTCAGTGTTTTTAAAGAAAAATATTTACAATATTTTGTATGGGAAATATGAAGACAGTGGGAGTAAGAAGTTATGCTTGAAAACCATTCCTTGCAAGTATTTTTTTCTTGGTTGAGGGCACTGGAGATGCACATGATCCACTTAGTAATGGTGGAGTAAGGAGTCAAGGTTGGGGGCACTGGAGTGCAATATGATCCACTTATTAATGGTGGAGGACTTTTGGTTGAGCAGACAGCAGAGTTGTTTCTTGATGAACTAAACTTAGACCCAATATATTTGTTTTGATCAGAATGATGAAGAGCTGATTGTGTTTTGGTTTTTCAGTTTTTAAAAACTGTTTCATAAAATTGTTTTAAAAAGTTTTTTTTATTTTTAAAAACAAGTATTATCTGTGTTGGCCTTTTAGTTTTAAAAATAAACTCTGATACCATCTTAGAATTTTTGGGTTGGGCATAACTCGGCCCTAAAAAACCGGCATGTTTACTGGCATGAATAGCTATCTACCATTAATAACATTGGTGCTGACTCTCTTTTTTCTCTTTCCTTCTCTTATATACTTGCGTGAAAGGCCCGTATCATGAAAAATTCAATATGGCATTCCATTATACCGTCATTCACTCCATTTATACTTCATATTCTTTTATTTAAAGAATACTATATGAAAAATTAAAATGATGCTGAAGGAATATACTATTTATCAAACTTTTGTCTGCATAAATAATTAGATTCTAGAGATATATAGTACTTACACTCAGCATCTGTTTTGATCCAGTGCTCATTGTTCCCATTCATACCACTGCAACTTAGGCCATCTTGTGGTGGGTTCCAGTTGGTCTCACAGTGTTTAGACCACTTTTTTGACTTGTTATCTGGGTTTGGGGTGTCTCCATTATCATACTCATCAAAGCAGTCACGAGGAAGATTTTTAATCTTACCTTTGTGGGATTTAGTAACACTTTTTGCATTTATGGTGTCTTCAGGATAAACTTTTCTGTGAAACTTACGTAGAACCTACATACCCAGATGAATAAACCAAATGATTATAATTTTTTCATGTGTGTTCAAGATGAAATATTGAAATTATAGTTTTACTTTGTTTGCAAACCTTATTCAGGAATATGCCAAGACTTTCCTTACCTAGTGATATTTGGCACATTACCTTTTCAGCATAGTTACATTTTGTCGAAGCCCTACTAGAATCCCTTCATTTCATGGTCTATGGTGATTTTCTTTTTATTCTCCTTTTTGTACACTGTTTACTTTATTCTCCTCAATATTACAAGCTTCCACCAAATTTATGTCTTTGTCTTATTGATAGTTCTCATATTTACATTTTTTTAATTATATTTCATAGAGAAATGTTAGTCGTTAATTTGTTAGGAGGGGAAATTTATTCGCCGTACGGATTGAATCATGGACCTCCTTCAGCCTTCTAACTCATACCACTGGACTACACCTTCATATATATATATATATATATATATATATATATATATATATATATATATATATATATATATATATATATATATATATATATATATATATATATATATATATATATATATATATATATATATATATATATATATACACACACACTCCTTCTAAATTGCCTATTGCATTAATTATTTTTTATACCAAAATACCCTTAATTGCTCCATCGTCTCTCTCTTGTGAGGATTGGGGGAAAGAGATGAGATTGAGTTTAAATTCAAACTAATTAGGTGAAAAGAGTGAGATAATGAGTCCAAAAAAGTTTATGATAATTTTGAAAAATAATACAATTTGAATGTTACTAACATTTACATTAAAATAAATTACTGACAAAATTAACCAACCTTCTTTCTTGTGATTTAGTTAAAGGTGCCTTATATAAAGGAACAGATAGCGTGTTGTTATATACGTAATAGAATATCTAATTGTCATTAAAATTAAAGAATATCTAGTAATAGCGACCAACCTTACTGAGCTTTGTATTGCTTGTAGTAGATTCAGCAATGTTCCCGGAGGTCTTACAGCTTTTTGAGGAACTGTGGACCATTTTCAACATCTTTTTCATAATATGCATGGGAGACTTATGTGCTTGCTTGACTTGTGTCTCTTTTACTCCTGTCTCTATACAGTCTTCATTTGTTGTCTTTGTCCTTTGAAATAGCTCAGCAAGTGATGCCCTCTCTTTCTTCACTTCTACTCTCTCTCGTATTTCGAACGATGACCCCAATAAATATCCTTGCAGTGGACACACATCCTTGTTTCCACAATCTTCAACTTCAGACCCATCTGTTTGCTTTCCGCTAAGTGTGATGTTGCTAAGACGGCTGTTTCTTCCTGATGATTCATAGAAACTTTCTTCTTCAGTCTCAAGGAATTTCTCAAGCTCGTAACTTATGAACTTCAGTTCAGTCTCTGTCACGTCTGCATCTTTGATAGGTATGTTTTCTAAAGGCGTGGCAAATGTTGGTGTTGCTGGCTCATTGGTAACTGCCTCTGCACCAAGTGTTCCAATTGTCAGAAAGCCTTCAAAGAGCTCAGAGATGACTGTAGATGTTTCTTGTGATTTATCTTCTTCTCTGCACCAAGATGTGTGACTTTCATGATGGTGTGGCTTTAGGAAACGGGGTTGGTTAATGGAACTGAAGCTTGGCTTTGCCTGAGAGTATTTGCTGTCAAGTGGTAGCTGCACTGTAAGACAAGCACAAGGATTTCCTGAAATTGGAGTTTCAAAAGAAATTACTAAATTGGTGAAATTAGATAAAGAAAAGAAGGATTATATGTGAATTAGGGGCCTTGAGAGAGTGATATAGATCAAACGTTTCATCAGCGGTAGGTTAATGGTTTTAATCAACTTGAATGGGATGCTGGCTGATGGCTTAAAAACAATAGTGGTCCTAAATAATTATCTATCTGAAAAGTCTAATACATAAAACACCTTAGTTAGATTATTGCTACAGATGCGTAACATCGTAACTTTTTAGTTAGATTATTGCTCAAAGAAAATGGTGCATTCGTGCTGCTCAGAAAAATCAACGTAATACATATTTTGTTATGTTCATGGACAGTGACTAGTCATTAGTGAGACAATTTAATTGTGTCAAGGTGTATCTGATGATTACTTTGGACAGATATTAAGAGATTACTTAAATGGTGTATACTTTTATCAAATAATCATGTAAGAATAAATCATTTTAATTATATCTAAGGGTATTGGGTATCATTTGAAAATAATGGTTGATTATATCTTGAGTTTCTTAAACTCCTATTTTGAAACAAATAAAATGGTAAAACTATCAAAGATGTTTAATGAGGGAGTAACTTTTAGTCTTCACTGAATGCCTTAGAGAACATTTACATTGCCATCCACCCTTTCCCCTTTCACTCATCCATGAAAATAAAGAAAGAGAAAAATTCGATGAAAAGAGATAAGAATAATAAAAACAGCTGAATACCAAGTGTGGAATCATTGAAGGGATCAGTATTATTCTGCCGAAGTTTTCGATGCACCCATTGAAGCAACTGAAAGAAGTAAAGGCAAGGATTAAGTCAAAGGTCTTGTTAGATATTTTATCCTAAATTGTTAGTAGAGTTTAGACATACCTTCATTTTGACTCTTTTGTTAATTTGATAACCAAGGTTTCTCACTTAACAGATTAGGCTGGTTTTTATAAATGAGAATGGAAAAGGTCTCTAGGATTGTGTGGTTATGATGGATAAAGTGAAAAGACACAAAGACCTTTTCTTTATGACTCAATGAGTTGGAAGTTGGTAAATGCAAGGGTCTAAGATAGATGTCTGTATGGAGAAAAACAATTAGATAGATACAACAATTTGGTTGGCCATTCTATTCAAAATCTAATCATATGGGTTAATTGAGCTTGTCATGAGTGCCAACATGTGTCTGTTTGTCTATTTTTGTCTCTATGAACTTTAGTGGAGTTGGCCAAAGTGGATTGAAATTGCTAAAGCACTGCCATCTTTGAAAGATAAAACACTTTCACTGCTGAGTAGATAACTCTACATCTATTGAATTTATTTTTATTACAAACCATCAATTGAATGTTTATTGTTACAAGTTTACCTTATAATATATAATTAATTATTACTCATTAGGGATCGCAGAAGCAATACTGATGTACTTTGTGCCAATTGCATACTGTATTTTTATTTGTATTGTCTGTAAATGGTAACAATATCAATGTGTGGTACATAATATCAGAAGTCTCGGTGTTTCCACTTTCAAATTGTCCAGAGACTGTTATGTGAACCATGAGAACTTGCTAAGTTACATCAATTGTTAAGTTCAAATTTCAATGCTAGACTTATACTTTGCAGACAGGGTGCATACATTCTGATATATTGCAATCATTCAGAAATCATCGTCACAATGGATGCGCCTGAAACTTTTCTGTCGACATATTAATATAATGAATTATGCTGGCAACACACTCTCTAATAAGTTGAAATTCAAATGTGTCCCACTAAATTTATGTGGGGACGACATGATTTAGTAGGATTCATTTGAATTTCAACCAATTGAGAGTTTTGAGTAGATAGTGTGTTGATAACACTCCTCTTAATGTAATTCTTGATATGAGTATCTGTGTTTCACTTTATGTATGTGTGCGTGCGTGCACGTGTGTCTTTTCACTGATGAGTTTTTGGGTAAAAAGTTTATGAGTTGTGGTCTTTAGGTGGCCAAGTGAAGGACCAAACCTTCAACATCAAGATGCTAAAACCAAACCGTAGTTTTGTATTGTTATAAACCAGATATTTGTGATACCTGTGGTAATAATTAGCTAAAAATCTTCTTACCTTTGAATCACTTGCCATTAGGTCATAGAAAGGGATGTTAAGATCTCACCCGACACTTATGAATTGAACTCTTGTATCTCTCTAAATTATTGAGCAGGTCTCTTATTGATCGTACAATGATTCAAGCTTTAAGGATATTTTCAACCATTTTATTTTTTTAGTTATGCCCTCTGGACAACCTTAATTGTTGCAGTACATTTTGCAGAGATAATATCTATTGCTGTTCCTGGAAGATACACATTATGTCAAGACAACGATGCGAGTTACTTTTGCCATGGATATCTTAATAGTTGTAAACCTCTGACTGGAACATTACTAATCATTTATCATTTGTAACACATACATCATCCATGTATCATGTATATGTGCCACTAGCATCTCATATGGTAAACATAGTTGGACATTCTTTACTCTTTATGGATTTTACCATGTCACATAAATATTAGGAACTCATAGGTTCCCACAAGTTACCCTACATCTGATGCTGTGTATAAAGAAATTATATTTTAAATTTTATAGGAATATGTTCTTCTACAGTAACAGTTTTTACATGTTGTAATTGTTTTTACCTCCCTCCAGCAGTGATACTTGTTGAAAATAGGTTCTTACATTGAAGATGTTCTCTTTGGTAGTTTTTGTTGCATGGATATCTTTCCTTAATTTTGTTGGAACAGGGACAAATAATTGTTTTTGCACAACCATCAAGGGGTGCTTATCTAAACATGGTTAGAGCATCACCATTGGTAAAATTTCAAGGATTTCATTTAAGTGAATCCATCATCAATATTTCATATTTTTCTCACTTTTGCATTTTCAAATACAGAAAAATTAATGTTTTAATCAAAGAAACCTTTTAAAGTTTCTTAAATATGCAAATCAATGTAGCATACAAAAATGACATTTTGAAGATGGAACTCATTATTGAATATTAGTTTTTTTGGCCAATTTTATGGTATACAAGTGAGACATATTTTGTATCATGCGCAAGTTAATTTTTACCATTGGATCAATAAATCACATCATTAAGATCCAATGAAATGTGATGCGATTTAATGATGAAAAATACACTTGCGCACATTAGAAAAAACCTAATTCTTTATATCAACCTACTTATATTTGATTAGCTAGTTGAACTAAACCACTGTTTGATTTAAGCTGGACCAGCTTTTGTTGTCAATCGTGTACACAAACCAATAATTTTGAGGGAAATCGTGTAAAGACTATTTCCTGTTACAATCAAACTAAATTAGGATTGGTTAATGAAAAGTGTGCAGTGTCACCCTTATACTCATGCAAATGAGCTGCATGTGTTTGTCATATGCTAACCTGCTTCTCACAAATAGTCACTTAGATTTTTATATAACTTTTCGTGCTTGATTTATATTTCTTTAAAGTGGTTAAAACGATAATTGTTTATTATATTATCTCTTTTATATGTGGAATAATTGAAACCAACAATCTTGGGGATCGAATGTAAGGAACAATATCCAGCACAACTAGACTACTAGCACACTATGTTTCAACAGAAGAATGTGTCCCTAGTTATAGCCTGGTGGACTCAATAATTGTGGGAGAGTTTCTTTTCTCGCCCCTACCTTTCTCGCACTCTTGGATTTCCAAAAATATCCCCCTTACATAATAATTAGCAAGTATTGAAGGGATGCAAAATTTGGAAGTGCGAACCGAGTTTTCACTTAACTAGTGAAGTTTATAAAAATATTTTCAAAAAGGTGAAGAAAGGGTGAGAGAGACAAAAATATTAAATTTTTATAAGGTCCGTCAGTTAAAGTGCGAACTTGCACTTTAAATAGAAAACTGCTAAGATTTTACGCCCCATTCAAAATTCACTAGTTATCATGTAAGGAGGGTATTTTTGAAAATCCATAATGCGACAAAGGGAGGAAAAAAAAAGAAACTTCCTAATTGTGGAGTGATAACAGACCCCACCGATGAGGTCAATATTTGTGTCATGACATCCTCATTTGTAGCTAGAAGCTTGATAGCTCTAAAGCATAAAAAATTGTGCTACTTTTGGAGGATTTGTTAGATTAATGTTTATAGTTAGACAAGGCCAAGTCATAGCCATTAATAATGTGCTAACCAAAACAAACAGAAGGTTTTCATAGTTATGGGCCATTTTGGTAGGGGTGTAATTGGACCGGTTTGGATCGGTTTTGAGTGAATCCGATGTCCGAACCAATGAATCTTTGATTGGTTCGGTTTGGTTCGGTTTTAAGTGTTTTTCAAAAATGAATTCGAACCAAACTCATCGGTTTGGTTCGGATACTTTAATCGGTTTTTTCCGATGTATTCCATACTATTATTTTTTTCGCGATATTTTTTCCCATAAGCTCGTCAAATACAAAATACAATTCTTTTCCCAAAAGTTCATCAAATACATATACATAATACAATCATATTGGAAACAAATACAAAATACAATTCTTTTCGCTTAACTTCATCAAATACATAATACAACCATATTGAAATTAAGTTCATAAATTCATCAAATACAAAATACAACCATATTGAAATTAAGTTCATAAGTTCATCAAATAATAAAGTGCAATAAAAATAAACTTCAAGTCTATACCCACTTAAATCGAAAAAAATAAAAAAACAACGCTTGAGAAATTATCGTTCTGTGGGTTTGAGATGAGAGCAGTAGCGTGACGTCAGAGTGTTGTTTGCGTAATGTTGAGATCAGCTTGAGGATGATGGTGAGGTGAGAGCAGCGTTTCTGAGTTTGCATTTGCGGCTGTGAGTTTTTCTAAGTTTGCGTTGTTAAGTTAGAGTTTCTAAGTGAGGCAGATTTTATTTTATTTTTTAGAAGTAGTTGAGCCAGTTGTAGTTTTTGATGGATATAGGCTACTTAAAAAAATAATTTAACATATATACTATATACTGGTTTGGTTTGGTTCGGTTTGTCCATTGGATCTGAAAACTGGAACCGAGAACCGAACCAAACCACTTCGGTTTTCTATTGGTTCGGTTCGGTTTTTGATCCGAACCATAAACATCGGTTTTTTTCGGTTTGGATTGGTTTGGATCATCGGTTCAATTGAATTTTTCGGATCCGCTTACACCCCTACATTTTGGGGTCAGGTTAGGGTACAGGTGATATCCTTATCAACTCCATACGGTGACCATGTGAAACCGATGGGAATTTTGGGTTAGTCTTGTTAGATGGGTTTGAATTTTACTCTAATAGAACTTTAAAATTGGGTAATTTCATCTTATGAGCTAGCTTTTGAGACTAATATTAATATGACATCTAGAACATGTTCCAATCCTTATTGAATTGACTCATCGCTATTTCGATTTTAAGTTCCAAAAAATTTGGGAATATAAGCACGGTTTTATGTTTTCAGTGTGATTCTTCTTATTTAAGTTGTATTGGAGTTTCACATTGTCAATGCTCTTAAGTTGTTCGGTTCATATATATGTTTGGAAACCTCATACCATAGAGAATTGAAAAGAAGATGATCCAAATTCTATTTTATGAACTAGTTTTTAGAGTGAGATGCATAAATTTTTATTATGGTATCACAATTGAGTTAAAAATGATAACTGGGTATTGAAATTGTATTGTAGTCTCATATTTATTGTTAATGCTCCGAAGTTGTTGAATGTATATGTGTTTGGACAATCTCATCTTATGAGCTAGCTTTTGAAAGTGAGATTCAATTACATTTAACAATACCCATCTTCGGTTGGAGAAGATTCCATCTCATGAATTTCATATAGTTAAACAAATTGATTTGGTTGAACCTTGTCATTCTAGAAAATTTTGACACTAAGTATATATTTTACTATACAACATCAACTGTAACCAATTGTCATTCTACCGGGTACATAAATCAAACAACGTCATCGAATTTTATCATAAATAGTATCTCTAACCAAATTATTGATCTTTAAATTGTTCTTAAAGTATTTAGAAATATTAATAATTTTTTGGTTTTCAATATTCACCTCTAATCTCTTAGTATTTCGCTTTCTACTGACTTAAATTTCATACCTTGTCTTACTTTACTCCAATAATAAAACTCATAACTTTATGGTACTCGCAAGAATGTTATCATTTCAACGTTCAAGTCAGTGACAATTCAGGATGAATTTGTATGAAATTGATGAAATGTGTGTACTTTGATGATGAGTGCAATAGTGTATATATAAGTAGTGAGAATAACCATTGTGCACTATAAGAGGGTGATGCGTCTTAGCTGGAAACGAACGACAGTGAGCGATGTTGGGCCTTGAACATTATTGGGCTACCAATATTGTGGACCTTGGTCCAGTCCAAAACATAATAGATTAAGATGATTTCTTCTCGCACCCTCCGTTACACTTGTGCGCCCCCTAACATCCCCATTTTACCCTCATCGCAACTTAGAATGCGAGTGTGTAAATAACAAAAATTGAGGGAAAAAAGAGTTCGCATTCTAGGATGCAAACTGCGAACTGAGTTCGCATTCTAGGATGATCCTAGAATGCGAACTCCTTTTTCCATAATATTTTCATTCATGGGGCGCAAACGTTAGACTTGAGTCAAATAAAATTGTCACTCGCAAAATAGGATGCGGACAATGCTCGCGTCCTATAATGCGATGAGGTTACTTAGATAATTTCAGAGGATGCGTGAAGATTTCTATTAGGCACGAAAAGTAAAACTTATAAATTAAAAGTGATTTGGTCTAAGTAAAAATATACAAAACATAAAACTCCATCAACAAAGTCAAAACAACATTGTTGGGACATAATTGGCTCTGAAAAGGGAGCTTAGAGTTTGGCATCTAAAAAAACTCCAAATTTAGGTGCCCCGATTTTAAGTTTTCAAAAAAAATATTTTTCTACATTTTAAGGCCAATTATCTAGAATCCATGTCGCACTCATCCCTTCCACAAGTTCCATACTCAAACTGAATACTTTAAACCATCATACAAAATTAGAGAAAAAGTATTAGTAATTTCAACCTATTCAAAAACAATAATTCAAAAACTCATTAATTTCTTCACAAATATTATAGAAAACATATCATATACATATTAATGGCATAATTCAATTCAAATTCGCCACAATTAATTTATTAAGGAGAATCGTTTTTTATTTTTCTTTATACTTCAACATAAGATTCTTTTCAATATTCAACATGTATTAATGACTTTTCTAAAAAAAAAGTTTTTATTTATTGAATTTTTTTTATTAAGTAGTCTAATTTTGTTTTTATTCATATCATAAATAAGGGTCTTGCTAACTAGTGCCCCGGGGCACTAGTTAAGGAATTAAAAAGAGAAAGAAAATAAATTTTTTTGCATTGAAAACACAAATATTTGAACTTTTGTTGCATTGACTACACTATTTCTAAGAAAAACTTACTAAATTTGAAACCTTAACAAGTGCCCCTGGACACTATTTAGCATTTGCCCATAAATAAAGTGACAAACATATATATATTCAATCTCATACACAAGTGCGGTGTCTTTAACTTGAACTCAACTTACCAATACTAATTTTTATTAATTGAATTAAAACTCATGCACAATACTCTTTTTAATTTACCATCGAAAAATATATATTCATTTTTTATTTTATTATATTAGAGAATTTTATAATAAAAGAGAACGCGAGTATTATTTTTCTTTTTAAGAAATATGTAGTATCTTTTAGTATTAGTAGTAGTTTTGACCGATGACAAATGACATCTTTGACTCTCATTAGCAACCTTGCATGTAAAACAAGTTTGGAACAAAAACCTAGATTAATAGTTTAATACTATTGATCATAAAAAATGTCGTGCCGTTTGCAACTTGGTTTGGTTAATCACAAGTTGCTTCTTATCCTTGCTGTCACTTCTCCCCCCATAATAATAAACAAAAGAAAAAAACAAAGGCACATTTCCATATAATAGAAGAGTCACAATCTCCATTATCAGTATTCAGTAGTATCACCAATCCGTTACTTACCAATCCAGTTACCTTTCGTTGTCATGTGATGTAGTAATAAAAAAAAAAAATCATATTTTGTCGAAAAATAAATGGTTTATAAAGAAGTTAACAAGAGTTACAAGACACAATTTGATTATAACAAAAAAAATAAAAAATTGATTCACTATTTTAATATATTGTATTTTTAATCAAAATTCAAAGATCACACTATTTTAAAATGATTGATTGAATTTGATAAAAAGATAAAGATTGTGTAATTTGAATAATGTTTGTATGTACATTTTCTAACACATATTTTTTTTTCTTAGTTTGGTGGCTTTTGATCTTGATATTTGTTCTTTGATTTGAAATTTGAAATTTTTATGACTCATATTTTATCATGGTCATTCTTTAAAAAAATGGGTTAAAATATTATAACATTATATTATTAGAAATTTAATTTAATTTTTATTTTTTATGTTCATCAATTAATTGAAATTGTTTCGGATTGGGTTAAGACCCATACTCGGGTCACCCAAGACCTACGATTGTTATGCGGACCCATCACATGGACACACCCTAGAGATATGTTGTAGCATGTTTGGATTGTCGGGTCTTACACTTTAGGCCATCAGCCTACACCTATCTTACGGGACAACTGTCTAGAAGAAATTTATGAGTCCTAGAAATCCTACTCCCTTATTTGTGAATGGGGATTCTCTCAATTGTAAAAAAAAATTAAGAGAATAATGTGCAATTTTAGACCTTTAAAATTATAAAAAGAGGATATGATTGAAATTTGAAAGAAAGGAGAAAAGTTAGTTAAAAAAGGTTGAGAGTTGAGATGTAAAAATTGAGAAAAATTAAGAAAAAAATTTGAGAGGATCCATTTTACTTGCCTATCAAGCCAAACTTATGATCTACGTTTACTGTGTGCAGATCATCTCCCACAACCGGAACTTGTTAATCAACATTTTAACATCAACGACTAGAAGCAGTCGAATCCACTCAAATATTAAAATCTCAAATGATCATTGACCAAATCTCCAAATCTTGAAGAATCAAATGTATCTGGTTTTTTTTTTCTTTTACAAGGTGATTTATTTATTTTATAGATTATATACTCCTTCTAACCTTAATTATAAGCAAATATTCTATTTTCAGATGTATTGAATTTCAGATCCATTGAATAATTAATATAATGATTTTATATTAAAGTTCAAATACATTAATTATTCGACGAATCTGAAAAATGAAAATATTTACTATAATTAAAGCCAAAAAAATATACATCGATTATTCAATAAATTCAAAAAATTGAATCATTCGCCACATCATCCAATTTTGATCTCAAATTTCACAAAACAAAATATTAAACATTTTTAAAATTCAGAAACCTAAATCAAGAACTTAGAAATGTGGGATAAAAAATCTTAAGAGTACCCTTATTTTCCATAATAATAATATAATACTACCTCCGTCCCATTTTATAAGAGCTATTTTGATTAAATGACACTATTCACTTATTTTGCTTTGACCATACTTTTCTAATAATTTATAGATATAAATATTAGCATATAAGATCTTGTTTGATTTGTTTTGATGAGTATTTTCAAAATATCAAATTTTAATAATTTTTACTAATAGAGAATTAAAGATATTAGTGATCAAAATTGTGCATTGGTATACGTGTGGTAGTCAAATAGTTCTTATATTTTGGGACGGAGGTAGTATAATATAATAAAATTTCACAAATCCAACTAACTATACCATCATCATCTTCTTCATTGACACATTGAAGCACGAAATCAGATATTTACTCATCCACATCCTTTATCCCATTTCCCACCAACCCATGCATCTTCCATAATTTCTCCCATATCCATTTTACTAATTTCATTCATATTAATATTATTTCCTATAATAATATATCCAAAAATCCATAATTTTCTCTCTTCTTGTTATTCTCGTTATTAATTCTCTATTAATTCTCAACACTATTCACAATCTCAGATTCATTCGTTTCATTTCAAAACCCACAAAAAACACAACAACCTCATCATGGGTACAGAAACATCATCAATGGACATAACAGAACCATTGATTCATCAAGATCCACAAAACACAACAATGAAAAGAATGAATTTTTATCCGAACCAGTTCCTGAATGGAAAGAACAAATCACAATTAGAGGTTTAGTTGTTAGTGCTGTTTTGGGTTGTTTGTTTTGTATCATAACCCATAAACTTAATCTCACTGTTGGGATTATTCCTTCTCTTAACGTTGCTGCTGGTTTACTTGGTTTCTTCTTTGTTAAAACATGGACTGGTTTGTTGACAAAGATTGGAATTTTTACTAAGCCTTTTACTAGACAGGAGAATACTGTTATTCAGACTTGTGTTGTTGCTTGCTATGGTCTTGCTTTTAGTGGTAAAATTTCTTTACTTTTTGATTCAAAGGTTGTTTGTTTGTTTTTTGTGTTTTTGTGATTTTGTTGGTTTTGATTGGTTTGTGTTTTTCTTGTGGATGCATGTATGTGATTTGACCAAAAATGGGTCCTCTAGGTTGGTTTCACGGTGCAGCTGACGGTAGAACATTGAATTAAATGTTCCATAGCCTGCTGCATTGTGAAATCGACCATAGAGGATTCAAGTTAGTTATTTTAGTTTGGTTTGAGTTTTCATGTGGATGTATGTGATTGACTGAAAATGGATCCTCTAGGGTGGCTTTATGGTGCAGCCGGTTGTAGGGCATTGGATTATGAGAATGGCCTACAGTCTGCTGCATCGTGAAATTGACTTTAGAGGATTCAAGTTAGTGATTTTAGTTTAGTTTGGTTTGAGTTTTCTTGTGGATGTATGTGATTTGACCAAAATTGGATCCTCTACGGTGGCTTCATGGTGCAGCTGACTATATGGCATTGAATTATTAAAATGACCTACAGCCTGCTGCATTGTGAATTAACCGTAGAAGATTCAAGTTAGTGATTTTGTTTAGTTAGTTTAGTTTGGTTTGAGTTTTCTTGTGGATGGATGTATGTGATTTGACCAAAATGGTTCATCTAGGGAAGGCTTTATGGTTAAGGCAACGAACCGTAGGCTGTGTTGGATTAACAGAACAGGCTGCAGTGTGCTGCACTGTAAAGCCGACTAGAGAGGATCTAAGTTTGTGATTTGATTGTTTAAATAGGGAATTATGTGTTGTAAATTGCTGATAAAATAAAATAGCGGTTTGTTTTAATTTTACTATGCTTTAGAGTTACAATGCCGTAATAGCAACCATTTGCCGTAATAGGAACAAAATATAAACGTGACAATTTTGTGATAGAGCTGTATGTTGTTCTGTTGTGCAACCTGTTTACAAATTTCGGTACACCAAGAAGGCAATTTTTTGTTGGCATGATAGTTAGGAACAGTCTGTTTGTTTTCAACATCTTTGAGTTTTAAAAAATTGGCATGATAGTTAGGAGCAGTCTAGTTAAACAATCTATGTTAACTTTGTATCTCTCAGCGCTTCTGATAGTGGTGAACTTGTTTTGCCCCGTCATTTTTCATAATGTGCTGACCGTGATATTATTGACAGGGGGATTTGGTTCATCTTTGATTGCAATGGATCAAAGAACATATGAACTCATTGGCCCGGACTATCCTGGTAATAGAGCTGAAGATGTTAAAAATCCAGGCTTGGGATGGATGATCGGTTTCATGTTTGTTGTCAGTTTTCTTGGACTTTTTAGTCTTGTGCCACTTCGTAAGGTAATCTTTCTTGGACTATCACAAGTTTTCTTGGGATGGATGATCGATATTGCGAGATGTCTTTTTCTTTCTTTGATCCTTTTCTTTTTATTTAAAGCAAGTTACTATGTATGTGGAGAGAACAGGGAGCACAAGTAGAATAATGAAAGGAGATTTTCAAGACCTTTTTCACTTTTGATCTCAAATATCGATTTTGATTAACTAAACATGGTTAAATTTTGACCAAAATCATTTTAGGTTTGTAACTATTAACTATAGCTCTTTAGGTATATTTTTTGAAGCATTGATATAATAAGTGTACTATTCTTCATCTTTCATGTGAGGTTTTATTGCTGAATATTTGACATTCTATAGGAAAACTTGTTGAAGAATTTTGATTGTGTAACGTGCCAAAAAGAATGCTCTCATTGTCTTGTTTATTTCTTGTTTTGGATGAAAACACTAACTTTTAAGGAGTCATATATGGTCCAAGTCGTATGCATCATTTCTGTTTTGGGTGAAAGTATGAACATTTATGTGTTAAATACTAGATGAAAAAATATGAATAAAGGGGAATCATGTAATTTAAAATTTTATCTTTTATAAGGTTTTCATTCAACAAAAATGGAATCATTTGACAGGATTGCATATTTTGTTAATGCTTTTGTACTTCTCTATATAGGTGTAACCTCTTTTTATTTCAATATATTACATATATGATAATCACCTATGAAGCATCGACACAGACACGACCCCGACACATCGACACCGGTAATCATTTGAGAAAATGAATTAATTGAATGTAATCACATGTGGTGGTGCCGTGTCGGATGTGTCGGTTCTTCAGAGTATATCGCTTCTTTTAACAACATATTTAATCTATGTGAATGCAATTTCAGGTTATGGTCTTGGATTATAAGCTTACATATCCCAGTGGAACAGCCACAGCAATGCTGATTAACAGTTTCCATACAAAAACTGGAGCTGAACTTGCAGGGTATACTAATTTGACCACTCAGAAGCTTAATCTTCGACCTTGAACTCTTTTGACCTTCTTAGTGTGTTTTTTTTACTATTTTTCTTTTATTTATTTATTGATTTTTTTGTTTTGTTTTGTTATGTGAATCTTACAGGAACCAAGTTAAGCAACTTGGAAAGTATTTAAGCATAAGTTTCTTTTGGAGTGCCTTTAAGTGGTTCTTCAGTGGTATTGGAGATTCATGTGGATTTGACAATTTTCCTAGCTTTGGTTTGACACTATTTAAGAACACGTAAGACTCTTCTACTTTTGGTTTTCTCTTCCTTTATCCGAATTCAATGTAGACTTTGTTTGGATATAATAAAGCTATATTTACAAGTGCTTATACATAAGATATATCTATAAAAAATGATATGATAAGCCGTTTTCATAAGTGATCCTGTAGAGTTTATTATTTCATTAGTTGTTTTCATATTCTCTTCCAAAAAGTCTCAATGAGTGCTTATGCCAGACTATAATTTCAAAGTTATTGAACTTAATAAGTAAATAAAATTACTTATCCTTTTGGCGGAGATCACTTTGTACTTGGAAAATACTAAAAAAACTTAATTATGATTATGGCTTTTGATACCTTCTCAAGAAACTGATGGGGAGATTCACAAATTTTAACTATTGGAGATAAAACTCAAGTTGAGAGTTGAATTTTGTTTCGTCACATGAATTCTAAGAATAGGTTTCATATCATGTCATGAGCAAGATAAAACTTCATATATGATTTGAACGTGGCCGGCGCGTGTCTCAGACTAGTTAATTGCCGGGCTTGCCTAGAAACACAGTAGGTCGATAGAATTAGGAGAAAAGAATAGAAAGCGGTTACTAAGTGATATGAAGCTTCATTTTACCGTTATACATTTCAATTTGGCCTAGGCCAACTCAAATGCCGTTGTAGAATTTTAAAGCAGTTGATTTGCTACTTATGGCCTTTTCTATTATTGTTTTGAATTGGTTAAAGTTTATTAATCACCCTCTTATACACAAGTATTGAATGACTGACATACACGATATTATTGCTGATACATAAATAATATTAATGATGTCAAAATTAAGTTGTTTTGGTTTTTTCTACTATAATACTAATACTAGAGAGTCAAATCTTTTATTAGTAAAATATCTCAATTATTCTGCATGCATTGTCTATGATTCAAATGTCTAAGCACGGGGGGTGTTCTGAGATCGATCCCTATTATTCCACTTGTCTTAGTACATGCTTAAGATATCGAGTTCTATGTGTGAGTAATCATAAGGGTGAGAGGTTGTGTTGAGAGCCCCACATCGATTAGAGGTACGGCATTGTGCTTATAAAATTTAGGCAGCTCACATTTTACAAATTGGTTTCTTAGGATTGAGTAAGCACCAAAGCAAAATTATAATAACAAGAGGCAGCAACTTCCCCTAGTAGTCTATTTCTTAACTTTTCCTTCAGCTGCATCTTAAAGTGAACACTTCATTAATAACTTGTCAAACTTAGTAGTAGTGAATAAATATTTATTCTTGAGCGGTAAGTGTTATGTCTGATGTGCAATTAATTTCCATATACTATCGTCACATTCTTTTTCATGCAGATTCTACTTTGACTTTAGTCCAACTTATGTTGGATGTGGTCTTATATGTCCTCATATAGTCAATTGCTCAGTTCTCCTAGGAGCTATTGTCTCATGGGGTTTTCTGTGGCCTTTCGTCTCCAAGCATGCCGGGGACTGGTATCCGGCTGACCTTGGTAGCAATGATTTCAAAGGTCTTTACGGATACAAGGTATGGTAAAGCAAGTATACTTGCAGAATATCGGTTTATTTATCTTCATGCCAAGACTATTTGTGAATCTGTGAACTATACCTGTAGCTCCTTGTAGCTCTTTACATAATATATTATATCAGGTATCAAAATGAGATTTTTTAAATATTACTTTCATCTTGGGATCAATATGCACAATATGTTGATATGTATAATTTTTTGCTTTTCTATGTACATGTCATTGTTTTGGCGAAAACGTGAAATAGTTATGCCTTGTTTGTTCTTAGACAAGTTGTGTTAGGGTTGAACCTAGATTTTGTGTCTTAAAAAAGGTTTCGTTGTCTTCTTTGCATCCTTATCCAAAGGCGTTCTTCTTGTAAACTAAGCATTAGTGTTCTAGATTTTCTTTCCCTTCCTTTCTGCAGTAAATATTTTACATTCTTATCATGGTTTCTGCAGGTATTTATCTCTATTGCCCTTATTTTAGGGGATGGTATTTACAATCTGGTAAAGATTATACTGATAACCGTTAGGGAGATGTGGAAGACACGATCCAAACAGAACAGCCTTCCTGTTGTGACTGAGGTTCCTGGTGAGAAAAATCGAATACATTCTAAATATTTCTTTTGATACGCATGATTTTTATTTTTTATTTTTTATCGTAATAAAATTCTGAACATAGAAGTTGATTTATTTTTCTTTCATATTCTTGTTATCAGATGGTGATAGTTCTGAACTGCATTTAGCATCTTGTGCTGTGATGATGTCCATCGTTGCAACTGCAGCCGATCTCATGCAAGATTTCAAGACCGGTTACCTAACACTCTCATCGGCGAAATCCATGTTCGTGAGTCAGTTGATAGGAACAGCTATGGGATGTATAATTGCTCCTCTCACATTCTGGATGTTCTGGACTGCCTTCGATATAGGCTCACCCGATGGCCCTTACAAAGCACCATACGCTGTTATATTCCGAGAAATGGCCATTCTCGGTGTTGAGGGATTCTCGGAACTTCCAAAGTATTGCATGGAAATGTGCGGCGGTTTCTTCGCAGCAGCATTGGCTATCAATCTTATAAGAGACGTGACTCCGAAGAAATACTCACAATACATTCCTATTCCAATGGCAATGGCGGTTCCTTTCTACATTGGTGCTTACTTTGCAGTCGATATGTTTATCGGAACCGTAATATTGTTTGTTTGGGAACAGTTGAATCGAAAAGATTCAGAAGACTATGCTGGAGCTGTTGCTTCTGGTTTGATTTGTGGTGATGGAATATGGACTATTCCTTCAGCAATCCTCTCTATTTTGAGGGTTAATCCACCAATCTGCATGTACTTTGGACCTTCTGCAAGCAGCTGAGTTACGGAAGTGTACTTTCGGACGGGCATAGTTAGTCCGAAAATGTATTTTCTGAAGGCATGAAAATTGTTCGGAATGTGTACATCCGAAGTAGTTTCGGAGCTGGAAAAAAGTTCCTTCCACTATGTTAAGCATATTTTAGGTTGTCTTTGAAACCTTAATGTTTATTGGTCTTTGTGTTTGTAAATAAATCAAATATATCACTTTGCATGTGTCTAAGTAAATATTAGGGGAAGTTAATTTGTCACTCATTTCTTGTGTTGGCTAGTCTTATATTACATTCAGATTTGATACAATGCATAAAATGACTGATGATTTAAATGAATGCCCAATTTAATTTGAATATTGTATGCAGAAGATTTTCAATTTCATACATTATTTTAAATTTTTTTATTAATTTCAAGAATCAAATTGTACAAGACCAGTTCATTCATTGATAAGAATCAAATGGTCACTAGTGTTGATCACCTTTGTCAATTTCCCTTACCCAATAGAAAAGGTTGTCTTGTTTGTCCCTTTGAACATAGTTCATTTGGTAGGTATATTGCATGTAATTTGCAAGGATCGGAGTTCGAACTTTGGTACTCTTACTTATTCACTATAAAAGTGAAATTATAGTCACTAAACTACTTATTTGCCGTAAAGTCGGCAAAGTTAGAATTAATGAGGAGCTAACATGAAGATTTTATCATAATCAATGACTCTTTGGACCAAAGAAAATTTACGACTATGACAATTATATAATGTCAAAGGAAGGAGGTTTTAAAAACCGTTGTAATTAAGCCTCTGCAACAGTTCTCTTACAGTCGAAGATTTGTGTGTCGTGAGAATACTTTGTGACAGTTATAAAAACTTCTGCTCTTCTATTGAGTATATAGCTTGTGAATTTGAGACAATGATCAACTTTGTTTTAACAATACAAAACGAAAATTCTTTGAAGGGAACCAAATTCAAACACCTGACCACATGTTTAAGGGAACCAAATTCCTTACCACTTGGACCAATTTATTGTTGGTATATTTTCCCCTTTATTAAGTACCTAGTACTAACAAATAAACTATGCATGATCATTATGGGAAACATTAAACAATGTCCTAAAATACTTGTTAAGCATATTCGTGAAAAAAATTTACATTGGAATTTGTGCATTTAATATTTTTTAAAATGTAAAAAAATATTTTCCAAATATTAATTTTTGTCTTTAATGTTTTTATATATTTAACAAGTGTCTCGGGGAACTATTTAATTCACATGATTTTTTTATATGGGAGTAGTACGTGAGTTGAGATTCTCTCTATTTTTTTCCATTATTAAAGTTTTTGAAATATAAATGCAAATAATGTGACATTTGGTGGGTCTAATTATTTAATATGTACTCCATCTAGTCACTATTATAAGCAAAAGAGCATTGCTATTTTGCATGAAATTTTTACACAAGAAATGCAAGAATTAATAACACTTTGCAAAATCTTAAAGGATGATGCCATTTAATCTCTTTATTTTTTTGTGAAAATCATGGGTGGTAGTGATGTAAACAAGTGTGGAGATTTATTCTTGCAATTCTTCTCCTTAACTTTTCTTAACAAAAAGCTTTTCCCTAAGCAAAAAACTACTTTTTAGGTTTATTGAAAAAGTAATAGTGAATCCTACTCTACCGCTTCATAATTTGGGGGTATTTATCCAAAAGTAATGTATCTAGTCAATAATATAGACTAGGGGTCCGCTTGGATTGACTTATTTTTGAGCTTATGAGAAACAATTATGCAAATAATTAAGTTTTTTTTTTGTATTATTATAAGCTTTTCAAGGTAGTTTATGAAAAAATAGCTTATAAATATACAATTTTTGTTAGTAAAATCTTATAATTTAACATTAAGTTTATTTGCATAAGCTATTTTGAATTTTCGTAAGCTAAAAAATAAGTCAAATCCAAACGAGCCCTTTCTTTTTTAACATCAAAAGTATAATATATTTATTTGATGAGCAAATAAGTATAAAAGGTACTACACCCACAATTTGGGATTAATTACAAGGGGTACTAGACCCAAACCACATAAGGACGAAACAAAAAAGATAAATCCAAGAGAGAGCTTAGAACAACAATCGGACTTATCTAAAAATACAATCCATTGGATTAGTGTTCCATTCATACAATAGACAAGTCCCTCCCTTTTTTTCCCCATCAACCACCTCCAAGAATTCCTTTTGATGTTACCAAAACATTCTTCGAGGATCGGCACCTTTGATGAGAATATGAAGTCATTCATTGCTCGTCAAATGTTCCACATCATTGCCACACCATTAACAACCCCTTTAATCCTTTATCACACCCCGCCATGATAGATTACTTTTCAATGAATCTAAAAAGTGTTTGTTTTTTCTTCTTACAATAGTGACCAGATGAAGTATCTTAAAATTCTTCAAAACTATAGTAATAAAAACGGAAAATAGAGAAAACAAATGGCGAGTATATCCTAAGGAAATAATACATCATATAGAATCATGGTTTGCTTAATTATTAAGTTTAATTTACACTTATTTATTAAAAAGGAGAGTCATGGAACATTTGGTCCCTTATGTTTATTTTAAGTTTCAATTTATTGGCCCCTTATGTTTTAAAAATTTCAATTTGGACCAAATGTTGAATTAAACCTTAAAAAAGAATAGTTGATTAGGGTTTCGCCATTTGGACGCTGATTTGTCACAAACCATTACTTATTTAGAATGTCAAAACAAAAATTGAATTTGAAAAATCCAATGTAAATTTATAATGTAGCACAAAGTAGAATTATATTAATTAGTCCAAGACAAATAATTGCCTAGGAATTATTTAAACACGGAGGAGAGTCATGGTACAAAACCAATGACTGAAAATACATAGATTTAGATTCTCTACATTCAAAATAATTTTACATTTCCTTACATTTAATGCAAAAAGATTAGAAAAGAGAAAGTATGATAGAGGATCATGACATAACAAACCTCAAAATTAAACCAAATGTAAGTGAATATAATATGATCTTTAAATGTAGAGAATCCAAATTTAAAACACACACATAACATAAATTTATTTCATCAAGGTAAAGTGACTAGGATGATCAAACACACCATCATGACACACACACATATATAAGCTAGCCAGTTAGCTCAAACACCACAGAAAGAGCACAATTGAAATTTATCTGTCTGGGCTTTTTCAGTGATACGATAGTCAATGTACTCAGAATGATCAAAAGGCTTAAAGAGTAAAGGGTGTTCATCGTCAACTAGCTCCTCCGGAGCTTTGATAATGTATCCTTTATTTGGGATAGAGGCGGACGCTATGGTATATTTTGCCCCATACCCACTCATCATCACTCGATGAAACGGAGAATGCAGCCTCCCATTGGACCATGCCTACAAAATTCATATGATTAATTATATATAACATAATATAATTCAGGAATTAATTGATGTTTCAAATCGACTAAATATATCAATTATTTAATAAATCTAAAAATTAAATTGGTTTTTATAAAAAATTTATTGAATAATAAATGGTTATAAAATTAAGGAACTTACATGAAAAGAATCACCAACTAAAACCACAAAAGTGTCCGGAGAAGGCTTGTAGCTTATCCATTTTTCATCTTTAGTCATAATCTGTAAACCCCCTACTTGATTTGTGTACAATATGGTCACGAAGTTGGAGTCTCTGTGTGTCTTGAGGCCTAGCTTAGTGTCACTGGTTTCAGGGCTTTTGAATTTATTAAACCGGATGAAGTTATTGGTCGAGTTGATGTGCTCCTCGATGTACTTTTCAAGACCCAAACTCTCCAAAATCATCTTCCTAACAACCTGATCCAACTCCGATAGCTTCTCAGAGTAAGAATGTACAGTTTTGCTACAAAATATATAAATACATCGGTTATTCAATGAATCTAATAGATTAATTAAAAATGTAATTAGTCTACGTACTGAGCATATATACCTAAAACTTGGGTTTCCTTGAGGCCACAAAATGTTGGTCATATGATTCACTTTGTCAAAGTCATCTACATCGTCAATGCCCATGGCTTCATAAAGTGATATCATAGGATTAGGATTGCCAACATAACCATGAAACCTCAACTTACAAACGTTGAGTTTCTTTTTTTTCTAGAGGAAGATCATAGAGCTCTTCTAGTGCACCAAATATTGCTTTGCGAAGTTCAAATGGCACTTTATCATCAAAAACATTTGCTTCAAAGCAACCATATTCTGTTGCCGCCTCGTAAACTTGGGACTTCACTGACTTCCAGTTGCCTTCCAAGTTAGAGAAGTCAATAACGGGAAGCTTTGGAGGACAGGTTTCAGATCCCATTGCTTCCAGTTGCTGTTGTTTGGGATCCTTATACAGTATATTTATTTATAGAGAATTTTTACACTTCCGGCACATTAGGTTTTTATATATTATTATATAGAAAATGTTAAACAGTGCACCCAATGCACTAGTTAAGTAAATTATCATGGAATTTTCTTTTTGAAAATTGTGCATTTAATATTTTGAAAGTGTAAACAATTATCTTATTACAATTACTTTTATTTTTTATTTCATTTTTTAGTATATTTAACAAGTACACCGAATATCTTAGCATGACCCTTATTATATATCGAGAAGAAGACACTCTAAACTAATGGTACATGTGATACACGAGGCTCGTTTTTTATATTTGCTCAATAATCATGATATTATTATATTATATACTCCATTCGTCCCATTTTAAATGACCTCTTTTTGAAAAAAATTTGTCCCAAAATAAATGACCTACACATCTTTCAAAGTCATTTTTTCCAATTTTACCCTTCAGAATTTTTTAAAAATTGGCTAATTTCATAACTGAAATTTGTATAGTCTCAATGCAATACAATGATGATTAAAAGCTTTTCCAATTGAAAAGGCCAATAGTCACAAACACGTCTGCTGCATATATTGAAAAGTAAAAAAAATGGCCAATAATCTTTTCCTAACAAACACAAACACGTTTCCTAGCCAGCTACAGTAGACACGTTTCCATTATACTCCTACTACATGCCTACTGCATGAAGCAATGAAAGTACATTTAAGTAACCATAAGCATCTCAACAATTTCACTTGCAAGTTGCAACCATGTTTACTCAAAATAAAGCTCCTGATGATAAAACTACTGCACTTATGACAAATAAAATAGAGATTACTACTAGTATGAAAAACAAGGGTCACGTGTGCAACATAGGTAATGAAAAGTGGATCACTAATAGTAATAAGGGTAGTTTGGTAAATGTACAACTCTCAAAGTTATTATAATAGTAATAAGGGTCACATGTGATACACGAGGCTCGTTTTTTATATTTGCTCAATAATCATGATATTATTATATTATATATCTAGGTTGGGATGCTTGCTTTGGAAACAATCTCTCAAAGTCAAAACTTGGCTGTTTTAATATTGTTGCACGCATTAGGAGGCGTGGCATGCACATCACTCTCATGTAAATTTTGTCTCTTAAATTTTTCGATCCATCTCTCTTTATAAAAAGTAAAATACATTAATTTAGTCTGCACAACACACAGAAGACACAGTCCAATATTATTACCTATTTTAATATTAAAACTCATGGCTATTTTACCTATTTTAATATTGAGTTGTGCTATTTCTTATGAAAATTATTATAGTTTAAAAAAGGCAAGAATCACACTTACAAAAAGAAACAAAAACAAAAAAAAGGAATTGAGCAGAAATTAAGGGGCGGTTGGAAATAAATGAAAATGTTAAGATTTATTCTTCTCTTTCTTCTCTAACTTAATCGTAATAATAAGCAATTTCCTTTAATAATATTGCATGCATGAGGCGTGACACATAACTCTCTTTATAAAAGAGGACAATTATAAAGGAAAAATATTCTCTAACTTTCACTTCTCTATCTTTGTGTGATTTTAGGCAAAAATAAAAAGAGAAAGTGTAAAAATATAAATAAATTTTGGAGGGAAAAGATGAGAGAGAAGATAATAGAGGAGAGAGATAGAGACAAAGTCACTCTAACTTTCTCTTAAAAAATTTAGAGAATAGTTGCCCCAATTATAAGCTTGACATTAATTTCTGGCTTGTGACTGCATGTGATGTGATTCCCTGTCAACTGCTGAACAAGTTATGGCTTAAGTCAAGGAGGTTTGAAAAACTTCTCATAGCTCAATGACAAAGAATTCTCTCAAGTGAAATTTTATTTTTGAGAAATAATCTGAGCATTTAGACCATTGGATTATAAAAATAAAACAATATTTAAATTTAAAAGAATTAGAAAAAAGTTGATTAATGGTTGAGATGTTAAAATTGATTTTTTTTTTTTTGAGAGGATTGATTCTCTAGCTGAATAAAGGTCTTCGAATGACACATATAAACTTTCAATTTCTAGTGGAAGTTGCAATATACTTTATTTTTTGAAAAGGCAAAGAAAAGTTGCAAAATACTAAAGTGATGTGTTATTTGAACAACTAATTTTTGAAAACTTATGGGACAATGGAAATCCATCAATATGAGTATTGACATGGAAATCAAAGCGAAAAAATAATTATTAAAAAAGTCTAAAAAGATTTAATATGAAGAGTTGTTTATAAGTTGTACGCAAATTATTGTCAAAATATCATTTATCTAAAGCTAAATCTAAATCTAAATCCATCAATCTCTTCAAAGAAGTTGCAACATCTATTTTCTCTCATGTCCATCAAACTGTGGGCAAATACAGTATGGTATTACACATACATACTATAGATCACGATTCCCAACATTCAACTATCCACACGTTTAGGACACCGTTCGACTAATATCAAATGGTGCAACTATATATGTAGAATTTTGAAGAATTTTAGAAGATTGTTGAAAAGTGTAGTCTTGTGCTCTACGCCTAGCGCAGAGTAGGCTGCACGCAGCGCAACTTTGCTGATAAGCTCAAAGTGTGCCTCTCTGCTGGCTGTGCCTAGCGCAAGTCGTTGCTAACAAATCAATTTTTTGCGAATTTTCGATATATAAAGGGCTTCCAGAACTAGCTTAGGGGTTGATTTTTACACAGAAAAACACCTGGAACACGTTTTTGAAGAGGCTAGGGAGGATGAAGACTCATTCCAAGAGGAAGATTCAACACATTTATGCTTATTGATTAATGTATTATTTCTTCAAATTTTATGCTATGATTAATTCTATTATGAGTAGCTAAGTCCTTTGTGATTAGTTTATTAGATGATTTCCTTGGATCAATTTGGGACATGTATACTTATGAAGATCTTAGTATTGCAATTTTAATCTTGGCGTTATTCATTTATCCCTGTGTTTAATGTTTTTTATGAATTAACCCTTTATAAATTGTTCTTAGGAATCAATTGATCAATAACCCTAACTTGTAAAACTTGAATCTGAGACAATTGTTTGGTCTGTAATTACTATAGACATATTGAAGTATTGCACTGTGATAAAAGAATTAACGTTCGTTAATACTTCCTAAGATTTTGAATTCAACTAAAACGTTAGGGTATTAATATCATTAGGAGAGAGTTCTTAATCACTAACACTAGTCTGAACTATTTTTGTGTTGATTCATCGTGACTTGAAATTGTAATCTAGTACTGAGTTTATGATATTTGAATAACCTAATCATCTCCAATTTTGTTTAAGAAATCACCAATATTTACTTTTTTTTGTTTGAAAAGAAACAAAGTTATGCAACAAACCTCGGCCCCTGTTTTTACATCATAAACACAATATAAGTTTATCATGCTCATTGCCATAAAAGCTTGAGTTTCTTCTACCAATAATGATCTCAAGTATCAAAACACCAAAGCTAAAAACATCTGATTTCTCTGAAAAATGTCCTTGCATTGCGTATTCAGGAGACATATAACCACTGCATATTAAGATGTAAAGATTTATTCACAAAATATTTATATTTTATATTATAGTATTTGGCAAGGAATGACACACTTACTAAGTTCCGACAACCCTATTGGTATTAGCATGATCTTCTCTCCCTCCAAAGATTCTAGCCATACCAAAGTCCGATATTTTTGGATTTAGCTCCTCGTCTAACAAGATATTACTTACTTTCAAATCCCTATGTATAATTCTTAGTCTCGAATCTCTGTGAAGATACAACAATCCTCGAGCTATTCCATCTATAATTCTATGCCGTGTTCCCCAATCTAGAAGTTTATTTTTTGATGGATCTAAAATATAAAAGTGGCATTAATAATATTTTGAGCATAATATTAAAATATGAAGTGCAGTAGTCAAAATCACTCTATTAGCATGCTATAAAAACATTCACCTGATGTGAAACAATTAACATTTTAAGTTATGTCTAACTCAACTTTATAAAATTTTGACTTGTAAGATAAAGATTGTCTTTATAATTTATACATTCATGTTCAGGTCATCTCACTATACACACACTCACGCGCAGCACTACATGGCTTGGTGCGTGGATATAAATGGTGGATGGCCTGATAGCAAAAATTTGATAGCATGTGGCGGCTTTGATACGATATTATGGAATTGTATATGAAAATGTGCTAAAGGGTGCTTCAAAAAACTAACCAAAAATATATGAATCCAAACTTTTGTTTGGCATGTTGAAGCTTACGGTGTTGAAGCTTCAACACAGCAGCCAAGAAGTCTTACAAGATTACGGTGTTGAAGCTTACAAAGAACCACAACTTCATTCATAAATTCTTCTATCCCTTGACCAGATGCTCTAGAAAGTCTTTTAACCGCTATTTCTCGACCATCTTGCAGTTTCCCCTGAATAAATATAGTTAGCAAAAACAAGTTCTACAGACAATGGTTTCAGACATGATTGTATGTATTGACAGTACCTTGTATACTGGACCAAAACCACCTTGTCCAAGTTTGTTGGACAAGTGGAAGTTGTTTGTGGCAGTTGCAAGCTTTTCAAAATCAAATAGTAATAGCTCTTGTAAGCTAACTTGTGATAGTCCTCCTTCTCCAAATACATTGTCACTAGTATTTTGTTCTGGTGTTCCAGTTCCACTTTTATTAAATTGTGAGAAAGCTTTGTTGATCTTTTTCCATGTTGATTTATCTGGAGTTCAAAACATAATTCCATCTTAACTTGTGTACCATCATAATTCGATCTAACTTGTATTTTAAGCACATTCAAATTAGTGTTTATGGATAAACTAAGACTCTGCGATGGTAGGTAAATAGTGTAGTGACATAGTGATGTCATTTTATATAGTTTGTGAAATTTCAAAAATGATTTTAGGCCAAAACAGCCGCATTACACGTTTCAGCAACCGCAACCGCAATTTAAAACCATCTGAATCCAGATAGATTGTATTATATATTACCTGAGGTTTTGGAAGCCCTTCTCCACATGAGATATGCAAAAAGGAATATTATGAGAGTTCCTACTATCACTGATATTGTAATGATGATAGTTTTGTTTCTCCCTCTATCTGAGTATATATGGAGGGAGTAATTAAGAAAGTCAATACAAACCAAAAAGAAACAATCATATATATAGATCAAAAGCTTTAATTAAAAAACATGTTGATTTTATCTTACGAGGTTCTTCATGGGCTACACGAACATATAGATCGAGTCCTCCACTTTCGAGTAGTTGTATATCGAGTAGATTCCTAGTCCAAGACATACAGCCAATCCCAGCATCATGAGCATACGCGACGCACGAGCAATTATGCAAGCATAAGTTTCTGCATTTATCTGGTGTAACAGCTACACCTTCTGCAAAATCAGGAACTTTAACCATCTGCAATTTCAAAAACACGTCGTCTTCGTCCTTTGTATTGTCGATCCTTTCACACTGCAAAGGTGTCTTCCTAACACAACCGTCGGTCCAATTGTTTCTATTCCATTCTTGAATAGTCTTAGGTTCAAATTCTTTCAAACAGGTACAAATCGGCGAACTCAATGAACTACAACTTGCAAATATCCCACATATACCGTAATTGTCACACTCCGATTCTCGGTTAACCCATGTAACTTTCACTTCTTTCTTCACATCGTCCCACAATGTCGATTCTATTTCTCCTTGTGAATTCAATACATAGATCACGAATGCCTCGCCATTTGGGAGCGTATAATATAGATTTAAATTCCCTTCTCCATCATTTCCACCTTGAAAACCATAAAAATGTTCATCTGTCTTACTTGATATTCCTGTAAAAACTCCACCGTTCCAAGGTCCACTACGCCAATACGTTCGAGTTTCATTCCAAATAAAAACTTCGAGTATATTTCTCCGTTCAACAATACTAGAAGAGAAACTCCCAAAAGATGGATCAGAAGGACTTTTCCATGATCTTAGTCTGATTTTCTCACCCGTTCTTTTGTCGATAGATAGTTTCGTACCAGGCAGTAATGTATTTGAAGGTTGCTGAATACTCTGCCATAACATTTTTCCAGTTGTGCTATCCAAAAGAACAAGGTTACCGAACTCCGAAAACTCGACAGTGGTATTATTAGATGCTATGTTGGAAACATTTGATGACCAAATGACTTGTTTCTGTCCATTCAATACCACAAGATTTCCATCATTAGATATTGTGACAGTACCATTAGAATCATTCAGTGGATGATTTCTGTTAGCCACCCATATGTTTCTCAATTCAGACTTCCACCAAATTCCGACGTAGCGGTTCGTAGAATTTATTGGGCTAAAGAATCCAAAGGTAAAGTTACCATCTTTGGAGATTAGAGTTTCATGTTCCTTCATGAATTGAGATGATGATGATGATTTAATTTTGTCTATGGCAATACTAGCATGTAACAAATATAAAAACAGAATGAACCAAACAGAGAACAGATTTGAACAGTAGCTGAAATTCATCATTATATCATAATACATAAACAGTAGACACTCTTAATAATCAAATTTCAGAATTAAGGTAATTAATCACTTTTTCTTTTTCATTTCATTTAATCAACTAGTATCTTCTAATATCTATGAGAATCATTTCTTTATTCAAATTTGTCTTTGGGAGATGCCTTATACCTAATCAGTAAAATACTACTAGTTGTCTAATGTTTTCTAATTAAAACTATAACTTTAGATCATTCATATTTACTCAAAGACAACTTCATGTAGTTTAATAAAAAAAAATAGTTTAAACAGATTTGGTGCACTTACAGACAAGAGGATGTTGCAATGGATCTGGGCTGTCCGATTTATAATAGGTGGCTGAGATTATTTTTACAGATAAAGCTGAAATTTAAATATGGTTGTCCGGTCACAAATCAATGGCTAGGATTAATTACAGTGCGAAACTGCGTGCTTAGCCTACAGTAGCAAATCTACATTCCTCCTAAAATGATGAAGTACTTGGGTGTTTAACTACCGATACACACGTAAGTACTCGTACTGTCCTATTCCATACCAATTTTTGTTTGGCTGATTTGTGATGGTGAATACTACAAAAATTTGACAGTGTTGAAAAAATAGCAGAAAGTATTTTAATTTTTTATTACATTTCAATTTTCTCTCTTAAATTTGATGAAAATAGTCCAGTCAGTACAAAAATAAATATATAAATCTCTAAAACACGAGGTAGTAATTCACTTCAAAAATATATTTTATAATATTTTATATTAACATACTAGTACCTTCATTTTTAAACAAAATTTGCCCCATTTGGTACTTATGCAATAAAAAGTCAATCATTCTATAAAATATCAAACAACTATTATTAGCACTAACCTTTTATTATAATGATTTTTTTTTTGTGTTGGGTCCATTAGCTCATTAAGGTAGAATACTGTAGTTTATATAAAGAATAGTGGTTGTAGTCCCGTAAGTGTACATTAATAGATGGTCGAAGTTTGTTGAAGACAGTAAGAATGAAGAGTTAAATGATAACTTGTCCAACAAGTTATCAAACTAAGCCTTAGTTGGTTAGTTAACTCTAGGTAGTTATTTTTCTGTTAGTTAGCTATGATGTTAGTTATCCTTTTTGATTGTAAGAAGCTGAACTTGTATATATAGCTAGATGATACACATTGTAAGTTTCAAGTGTGCATAATAAAAATTTCTCTAGCTTTTGCTTCTTCTTCCTTATAGCTTCATCTTCCTTATTCCTCCATGATCGAGCTTTGTTCATCAATAATGGCATACACATTATACTTTTCACATGGTATCAGGCCCAAACACGGGTTATGCCATTGATTTCTTCCATTTCTCATTCTTTGCATACTTCATTCTTTTTCTTTCTCTGCAAGTTTCCCCAAATTCTTGCAATTTTTCTGATTCTGTTTCTCCGTTTGATTCAAGATCTTTCCTTGAATCCTCAATTTTCTTCTGTTACAATCAATCTCCATCATTCCTTCATCATGTCTTAGAATTCCAATGAAGGTAGCATCAATGGTGCAGCTCCAAATTCTCAGAACAAGGGTTACCAAAATGACACTCTCAACCCTTATTTTCTTCACTCTAATGAAAACCCAGGTCTTGTGCTTGTTACACCCCTTCTCTCTGGCCCCAATTATCACTCTTGGTCGCGAGCAATGACTATGGCACTACGATCCAAGAACAAGATTCACTTTGTTAATGGTTCCTTGCCTCATCCTGATGATGAAGATCACGATTCAATTGCTTGGGACCGGTGTAACACCATGATCATGTCATGGTTGAGTAACTCTGTTGATCCAGAAATCTCTCAAAGCATTCTTTGGATGGATTCCGCTGCTGAGATTTGGCAAGACTTGAAAGAACGGTTTTATCAAGGTGATGTATTTCGTATCTCAGATATTCAGGAAGAAATCTTTACTCTTAAGCAAGGTGATAGCACCATTTCTACCTATTATACAAAGATCAAGAAACTGTGGCAAGAACTCGATAATTTTCGCCCCATTCCCATTTCTAACTGTGTTGCCAATTGTGAGGCCATTGCTAAGATGAAATCTTACAAGGATAGTGATCAAGTAATTCGGTTCTTGAGAGGTTTGAATGAACAATACTCTGCTGTACGTTCTCAAATAATGTTGACGGACCCACTTCCCAACATTGCTAAGGTTTACTCTTTACTTGTGCAACAAGAAAGACAAACTGCTACTCCTCTTGATGAATCAAAACTCTTAGCAGTTTCTGGGAACAATAACTTTGCAGGAAGAGGCAATTCTGCTCATGGTAGAGGTTATAGCAGAGGTGGTGGTGGTAGAAATGGTGGCAATCGTGGAAGAGGTAACAAACTCTGTACTTACTGTGGCCAAACCAATCATAATGTGGATAGTTGTTGGAAAAAGCATGGATATCCTCCACATATGCAAAATTCACAGGTTAATGGTGCTGCTAACAATTGTGTGAATTCTAATGGTGATGAAGAAGACACTCAAACAGCCAATTATGATGAAGATAATCATGACACAGAAACTGGGAAGTTTTCCTTCACTGCAGCTCAACATAAGGCATTGCTAGCTCTTCTTCAAGGTTCTAACACATTGCAATCTCATAGTATAAACCATGTAACCACAAACACAGGTATCCTATGCACTATTCCTTTCTCTAGTAACTCTAACCATTTCATTTTGGATACTGGTGCAACAGATCATATCTGTTTTGATTTGAAATTCTTTCAATGTATGAAACAAATTTCACCCATAAATCTAAAATTACCTAATGGTTCTCTTGTCACAACTTGTTTTTCTGGCACAGTGCATTTTGATCCACATTTCTACCTAACTGATGTTCTTTACTTTCCTAACTTTTCTTTTAATCTCATATTTGTGCCTAAGCTAACCCTTAATTTGCACTGCTCACTAATGTTCAATGATCATAAATGCTTGATACAGGACACTTGCTCCAAGAGGATGATTGGTGTAGCTGAGTTGAATAGTAGTCTGTACATCCTCAAAACACCAAATGTTAGCTTAGGAAACAATCCATCTACACCTTGTATCAATAAGATCAGTCACATTGTAAATAGCTTAGAATCACATCAAGTTGATGAATGTAATGTGTGGCATAAGAGACTAGGTCACACTTCATTTGACAAAATGATTGAAATCAATAAAATTTTTCCTTATGTCAAAATTTCTAAATCTTCTAATCCTTGTGATACTTGTTTTTATGCTAAGCAAAAGAGACTTCCTTTTGCTCACAGTTCTACTGTTTCTACTCATAACTTTGATATAGTACATATGGATATATGGGGACCATTAGCTATCCCCTCCATGCTTGGTTTTAAGTATTTTTTGACTGTTGTTGATGACAAAAGTAGATTCACATGGATCTACTTAATGAAGTTAAAATCTGAGGCATCAACACATATCAAATCCTTTCATGCTATGGTCAAAAATCAATTTAAAACCAACATAAAATGTCTTAGAACTGATAATGGAACTGAGTTTTTACTTAAGGATTTCTATAATGAAAATGGTATATTGCATCAGTGCTCTTGTGTTGCAACCCCTCAACAAAATGGTATTGTTGAGAGGAAGCATCAACATATCTTAGGCACTGCTAGAGCATTACTATTCCAATCAAATTTGCCTAAAATTTTCTGGGCACATGCTGTAGCACATGCAGTTCATATCATTAATAGACTTCCTACTCCTTTTTTATCTCAAAAATCTCCTTTTCAAATGCTTTATGATGTTTTACCGGACTTAAACAATCTCAAAGTTTTTGGCTCATTGGCCTTTGCATCTACACTTCAATCAAACAGGCACAAATTTGATTCTAGATCAAGGAAGTGTATCTCACTTGGTTTCAAACCTGGTGTTAAAGGTCACATTCTATTTGATCTAAAATCAAAAGAAATATTTTTATCCAGGGATGTTATTTTCTTTGAACACATCTTTCCTTACTCTAATTCTCTACAAACTAGTGACTATTGTTCTCCTAATGCCACACAGAGCAATCAAACCTTGTATGATGAATTAGATATTATCTCACCCTCACCAACACTACCTCATAATGACTCTCATACTCCAAATTTAAATTCAGATCCCATATCTCCAACTACTTCACCATTACATTCTAACCATAATAATCAAACATCAGCTCAACACACTACTCCCATGTTGACTGAATCTATACCACTCTCATCTCCCATAGAATCACCATTAACTCACCCTATTACTCAAACTGTCAATGATATTCCAGTTAGAAAATCTACCAGAATATCTAATCCACCACCATACCTTCAAAATTATCATTGTAACCTTCTCACCAACACAGATCCACTATCATCTCAGTCTCTCCATCAATCATCTTCTCAATGTAAGTTTCCCTTATCTTCTTTTATATCATATGATCATGTTTCTTCTGCACACAAACACTTTGCTTTCACTATATCCACCCTTACTGAACCATCTAGCTATGAGGAGGCAATGTGTAATGAGCATTGGAGAAAAGCTGTCAATACTGAACTGACTGCTTTGTTGAAGAACCACACCTGGGATCTTGTCAAATTACCTAGTCATAAGAAAGCTATTGGGTGTAAATGGGTATTCAAGTTGAAATTACATGCTGATGGAACTATAGAGAGACATAAGGCCAGATTAGTAGCAAAGGGGTTTACACAAACTGAAGGCATTGACTACACAGATACCTTTAGTCCTGTTGTAAAAATGACTACAGTAAGAGTCTTCATGGCTATAGCTGCATCTCAAAACTGGCCCTTGTTTCAACTTGATGTAAATACAACTTTCCTACATGGTGATCTAAATGAAGAGGTATATATGAAAGCTCCACCAGGATTAGCTCTAGACAATCTTGACTTGGTATGCAAGTTACAAAGATCCTTATATGGCCTAAAGCAAGCTAGCAGGCAATGGAATGCTAAACTCACAGAAACACTTAACTCCACTGGATACATTCAATCAAAAGCTAATTATTCTCTCTTCACTAAGAAAACAGCTGTTGGTTATACTGCTATACTAGTGTATGTTGATGATTTGGTATTAGGAGGAACAGATATCAATGAAATCAATCACCTCAAGGCTCTACTTGATTCTAAGTTTAGCATTAAGGATTTAGGGTCTTTGAAATATTTCATGGGCTTTGAAGTTGCCAGATCAAAAACTGGTATATCTCTATGTCAAAGAAAGTATACACTTGATCTTCTACAAGATAGTGGTCTACTTGCAGCCAAACCAGCTAATACTCCCATGCAGCCTCAGCTCCAACTACATCAATCTTCTGGTATTGTCTTAAATGACTCTACACCTTACAGAAGATTAGTTGGAAGATTATTGTACTTAACCCATTCTAGACCAGAAATTTCTTATGCTGTAAGCAAGCTTAGCCAGTTCCTTGCATCACCAACTGATACACACATGCTAGCTGCTTTACATGTGCTTAAGTACTTGAAGAATAATCCTGGCCAAGGCTTGTTCTTTAATGCTTCATCACCACTAAGCCTTCAAGGCTATTCTGACTCTGATTGGGGGGCATGCCCGGACACAAGAAGATCTACAACAGGGTTTTGCTATTTCTTGGGTACATCTCTTATTAGCTGGAAGAGCAAGAAACAAAATGTTGTCTCCAGATCATCCTCAGAAGCTAAGTATAGAGCCTTGGCACAAGCAGCATGTGAAGGTCAATGGCTACTATATCTACTCAAGGATTTCTTAGTACAACATGACTCACCCATCATACTCTATTGTGACAACAAATCAGCTATGCACATAGCTGCCAATCCTGTCTTTCATGAGAGGACAAAGCACATAGAAATCGACTGTCATGTTGTAAGAGACAAAGTTCAAGCTAACATCATTCAATTACTACCTATCTCTACAAAAGACCAAATTGCAGACATCTTTACTAAATCACTTCATCCAGGTCCTTTTCATACACTACAAAGCAAGCTAGGAACTCTTGATATATATTCCAGCTTGAGGGGGACTGTTGAAGACAGTAAGAATGAAGAGTTAAATGATAACTTGTCCAACAAGTTATCAAACTAAGCCTTAGTTAGTTAGTTAACTCTAGGTAGTTATTTTTCTGTTAGTTAGCTATGATGTTAGTTATCCTTTTTGATTGTAAGAAGCTGAACTTGTATATATAGCTAGATGATACACATTGTAAGTTTCAAGTGTGCATAATAAAAATTTCTCTAGCTTTTGCTTCTTCTTCCTTATAGCTTCATCTTCCTTATTCCTCCATGATCGAGCTTTGTTCATCAATAATGGCATACACATTATACTTTTCACAAAGTTTGAATTCAAGATTTTTTACTTCTTCACATTTAAAATTGTTTAAGTTTAGTCACTAAACAACTAGACTAAAAAACACAAATTGTTGCACATTATTATAACTTTTTATCAAATAGTTCAGTGACTATAATTTAACATTTTTAAGTTGAACAAGTTAGTTTATCAAAGTTCAAACTAAATATTATATACATTTTTCCTACCAATTGATATATTAATTGGTACATTATTAATAACTTGAAATATATTAACTAGTTTTCACTGCAATTGGGCGGGAGCTGGAACCACTTAATGCTAAAACTGATCATCAAACCAGATTAGATGGTGGCCAAATACTATTTGGTGAGTTTTCACATCAAATAATTTATTAAGGGACTAGTGGTAAAAAAAAATATTAATTAAGGGAGTAATAATGTAACCCTCTAATATTTATACACATGATCTTTGTATCTTCCTTAATAATTTTATTGATCTATTATTTATTTTAATTAATTAATCAGACCCCTTATTTTAATTTAATCAATTTGACGGGAGAATAGTAAAATAATAATTTTTTTGACAAGTAATAATAAAATAATTATTGTTAGCATAATTAAATATTTTAATGATTTGTTTTTATATTGATTATTTGATGATGTATTAGTGTAGTAGTTGCGGGTTTGGTTATTATGCATAAGTCATCCTTATGCACCATGCATAAGTTACTTAGTGCACCCCCAAATTACTCGTACACCCCCCAAATTTCTCGCGCACCCCCAAATTTCTCATGCACCCCCAAATTTTTCGCACACCCCCACATGACTTTTGCCCCCCAATTTTTTTTCTCCCCTCCACATTTCTATCATAAACCATTTTGCTGTGGGAATGGTTTCAGAGATATGCATTCAAAAACCATTAAGTACATAAGATGGTTTTGGAGTACAACCCTATAATTAGAATAGAAACAATAATTGTGGTTCAATGGTTTCGATTGTCTTATATGAGAAACCAAAATTATTGTTAAATGGTTTTAAATAATGATTATAATTGTACCAAAAAAATAAAAAAATAATGATTATAATAAAAAACCATTAAACCATTTTGCTGTGGGAATGGTTTCAGATGGTTGTAATAAAAAAACCATTAGTGCATAAAATGGTTTTGGAGTACAACCCTATAATTAGAATAGAAACAATAATTGTGATTTAATGGTTTATATTGTCTTATATGAGAAAACAAAATTATTGTTAAATGATTTTAAATAATGATTATAATTGTACCAAAAAAAAATAAAAAATAATGATTCTAATTATTGGTTGTACTTCAAAACCATCTTATGCACTTAATGGTTTTGGAGTGTATATATCTGAAACCATTCCCACTGCAAAATGGTTTAGGCTAGAAATGTGGGGGGACAAAAAAAATAAAATTGGGGGCACAAGTCATCTGGGGGGTGCGTGAGAAATTTGGGGGGTGCACGAGAAATTCAGGGGTGCGCGAGAAATTTGGGGGGGTGTACGAGAAATTTGGGGGTGCGCGAGAAATTTGGGGGTATGTGAGAAATTTGGGGGGTGTGAGATTAGGTGTGAGTGTGTGAGTTGAGATTGGCTAGGATTATTACATGTGGATGCTCAATCTAATGACTGTTATTGACTTATATACCATGCATAAGGATTACACTTATGTATAATAACTTTCCCCAGTAGTTGCTAGCTGTTTTATTTTAATTTGTAGTATTAATAAAACATTGAGAGATAGGTAACCAAAAAAAATATCGAGGGATAGCAAGAACCTTAGGGAGCGTTTGTTTCACGGAATGAAAAATTAGGAATTAATCCTAGGAATAACTTTTCCAAACATAGATTACCGAGGAATAATTTTTTTATAAAAGTGTTTGGATAGTTTTTTTCAGTACCTTGGAATCTTTTATTTCAAATTATTTTTTTTCCAACAAAATTTATTTTAAAGGCTTAAAAGTAATTAGTATATGTATCTTTACTGCTTTATCAACTGTTATAACATGGAAACGTGTGTAGTAGTGGGCAAGAATAATGAATAACCGCTGGGAATAAAAGATTCCCTCCACCATCAGACGGGAATAGAAAGCCAAACTTCATGTGTAAAAATTTTTCCGGGGTATAATTATTTCCTGGGATAAATTTTGTATTCCCTTGTAACAAACATAGGAATTTTTATTTTCAACCTTGGATTCCCAGGAATGTATTTATAATCCATGAAACAAACGCCCCCTTAGAAATTTGTCTTAAAATGTATCTAGCCAAATTAGTGACCAAGACCAATAGAAGACAAGATCCTTAACAGTTGATCACACATTATATCAATTGATTCTTTCACTTAAATTCCTCTTAATGCTAGTTAGCAAGTCAATACATTTTTTATCCTTAATTATTTATTTCACACGTGATTGTATTGTCCTATATGAACATCTCAAATGGAAGTTTGTATGGCACTCAAACTTGGTTCCATAATCACTATTAAATGATTTCTACAATGTTACTACTTCTTGTGCATTTCGAGCATGTTTTAGTCAAATGGTAAAAAAAAATGACGATCACTTTTGTCATTCTACTCATTTTCTGCCGCGTCTTACAATTTTATCAAAATACTCGTGTCTGCTACTTAGGTAGCGAATACACCCAAAAATATCATACCATTATAACATCCACTATTTAAGTAGCGGATGATATTTTTTAAAAATTACTTATTCTTACAACGTCCGTTACTTAAGTAACGGAAGGACTTAAGTAACAGAAGGGTAAAACGGGAAAGATGTAGGGTGCACGAGTAGTTGATAGGATGGCAGAAGTAAAAGTAAAAAGAAAATTAAGCAACTTCATTCACCAAGTTCTATTGGGCTCAAGTGTCACTTCATTCACCCAAGTTCTATTGGGCTCCATTGCAGCTAACCCACTTAGCCAACTCATGGGCAGTCTGGTTTCCACTTCTCCTATCCTAAGTCCTAACCCAGCTTAGAATAATGCATTTCCTTTTGGCTTAAAAATGATTTTCATCATTAGAAGTTCATAATTATTTATCTTTTTTTGTTGCAAATTAGTCCCTGCAATCATTTTGATTTTAGTCCATAAAGCTAAAATCCGCAGAAAAATCCGCTGGTTTCCTGCAGATTTTCCGGTGAATTTTAGTTTTAATGGACTAAAAAACCAAAAGATTTGAACATACAGGAACAGGACTAATTTGCAACAAAAAAAATACAGGGACTAAAAAAATGCATTTAAACATCAATTCTAATTAGATTTGCAGAATAGGTAAAGTGTGATGTGTGAAGATGACCAAAAGGGAATTTTCTTTTTCAGTTGACAAATGTGATTTATCATAAATTCATAATCAATGGGAAAAACTTTGATGATTACAATATCAAATCCGTTTACATAATTAGGCCAACAAAGAAATTCTTCACCCGTTTACAATTTCTCTCAACAAGGAATTAATGACAATCATATTCAACATTTTCACATGCAATGTTTCTTATTTCTAATTTTGGTAGCAGTAGCAGATTAAACGTAGAGTTTCAAACATTTTTGGTAGATTATCTAGGAAATAAAAAAAATCAAATAATTCCTAAATGGCTTGTCAACAAAGTGGATGTAACACTTATAAGAAAGTTTTACCTTCCAATGTTTCAAGTCGTGAAACACATCATGAAGTAGTTTATGCTATTTCTTACCAAAACATCAATTGAAAATGACATAATATAAATAATAGAAATATTACGTAGACATCTCTCTAACTCCCCATTTGTATAAGAAGGAATCCAGAGCATAGTAATATATGAATTAAAAAGAAAAAAAAAACTAGAGTTATCATATATCAGATAGTTGAAGATTCTAGTGAGATTCTATCTCACTTGATAGAACATTACATTATATATGCAGAAGGTCGGAGTTCGAACACCGCTTATTCCATTATATAAAAAGTGTTAAGCTCTTTGAGAAATACACACTGAGCTTGGGGCAATTCCTGCCTCAAGCTTCTCTCCTCTTTTCTTTTCGATGGATTTATTAGTCACTTCTCTCTCTTTCTTTTTGTATACTCGATTTAAGAGTGGTCATAGAACCACAGTCCCTTTGATATATTAGTGGTTATAATCATGGTCGATCCAAGGGTAAGTAACCCTAAACAAGAGCTTTAGGCCCCTATAAAAAAATTATAAAGAAAAAAGGCCTCTCACAACACAGGACGTGAGCTTATTAATCCACAATAGAAAAATATTTTGGAAAAAAATATGAGGCTTCTTAGATTTTTTTTTTTTATTTATAAAAATCAAACAACAACTTTTCAACTCCTTAAGAATTTAAGCAACTATAATTTTTGAATTTTTTCTTGAATCAACAACGTCTTGCAAAAATTAAATGTACTGATTTTATCATCAATTGAAAAGAATTGTTAAATAAAATTTATTATGATAGTTTAATAAATATTTTTTCTTCAAAAAATAAAATATAAATAAAACTAAAATAATTTTGATAAAATATAATTATTTTTAAACAAAAAAAAAAAATATTTTAAAGTCTACTTTAGACCTCGTTTTCTGTTGTGCCGACCCTAGTCATAATATCACTATCTCTTTGGATTAAGAATAATCATAACACTATAATTATCATACATTTTTTTGAATATCGTAAAGCGTCAAAATGAAATTCAAACTTATCCTATACGGAACCGTGTGTATTCTAAAATGAAAAAAGAATTGAAGAAAACAAAAGGATGATTTAAATTTTAAAGAGATCAAAGAAAAAGAAACTCTAATGAAAAGAAGATATTTTCTTCATATTCAAGCTTTGAACTCTTGTGATAATTGGGTATAAAATTTCAACATAGCTTTAGAAAGGGACCAACCATGTCTACATAGTGGGAAGCAAGTGTGACTCGTAATGCAATCATCAACACACATATAGTCGAACCTATCATTATTAAGATTACACAAAACAGATGAATATGTCTTTTCTTCAATAAAGCATATGAAGCCTAGTTTTTATTTCTTGGACACTAAATTTGTCTTTAAAATGTGTTATTTTATTCCTTCAATTTTAATTAATTTTTTAATAGAAAATTTAAGCAAGTTGAGTTTTGGAAGATCACTAGAATTCAAGAAGACTTTGAAATTTAGAATACAAGTATTTACAAATTACCTACTAACAAAATTCTTACGCTACTAAAGTATTGAACCCACACTTTTATATAAATATATATAGGGGAATGATAGATGGAGGGAAACAATATATCACATTGCGAATGCTTTTTATTGGTTAGTCAACAATGTTTTCCATATATTGCATACGGAAGTTACGTTTTTATTGGTTAGTATAATCATATAGAAACTTGTGCAGTCAATACATTAAAAATATAAACAATGTTGTTTTCAAGATAAAATTTATTACTTTTAGCTCCTTAACTAGTGCCCCGGGGGCCCCGGGGCACTAGTTAGCATCACCCTAAGTTAATTTATGTTTTATTCTTTATTTTGGCTCTTGAAACATGGGAAAAAGTACACGGCAAATTTGAAATGTAATTAATTAATTCATAATTGTTAATTTAACCAAAACATGCTTGTTGATCAAGAAAAGAAAATGCAAATGTTAGTCACTAAACTTTGGTAATCATTTTACTTAATTGATGTTTTTCTCTCCATAAGTCTAATGATATTTAAGATCATTAAAAGCTCATAAAAGTTTGTCTAATTGGTAAAAATTATATTCATATCTAGTAAGATTTTATGTTCAAATTTTGTTTTTGATTATAAGACCTCATTAACTTATATAAACTACTGGTACTTTACAAATTTCTTTGAATCTTGTGGCTTTTTGTTCCTAGTAGGGCTAAGATCCAACTTATATAAACTTTTACTTCATTCCTTATAAAATATATACAAAATTTATCTTTTTAGATTCATTTGATAATTAATGTATCTGATCTATAATATAAACCAAATGCATCAATTAAACAATAAATTTAAAATATAATTTTTTTTATATTTTGTCATAGATGAAATATTTATACGAGAAAAATATTTTTAATTGTATTTGCAACTTAATCCTCATCTTTAATATTGTAAAATATCATGGGAAAATACATTTGAGGCCGGTGTAATTATTGTCACAAAAGAGGTGTAAACACGCCTAAATTTATATTGTAGTAACAATGACAATTATTTTTGTAGTCAACTAAGGTGACTATTCCTCTATCGTTCCATAAATTGGGGACAATTATCCTCAGCTGACATGGCATCAATCATGTTCAGCCAAGTAGAATCAACTATTAAAGTCAAATATGTGAAATGTCCTTTTATATAGAATCTAGGTTTCTTAAGTTATAATTAGCCCAAATTAGGTGACAATGAACCGTCAGATTATCCAAATTCAAATCTCTAAGTGTTTGTTATAACTATGAGGGTGGATACTATAGTGCTCTACTCATATCATATCCATTGTTATCCCTTTAAAAAAGGGAGGGAGTAGTTTTTAATAACTTAAAAAAAACAGCAGATATGAAACAACTCTAAACTATTTAAATTTACACATAACTTTATGGTGTCTCATTGCATACCATTGAGTTGCCTTCGTGAACAATGCGGCAACAATATTTTTCTGGTTTAATTGCAGTTTTGATCCTTTGATTTTCACCATTTTGTAAAATTGATTCTTTATTTTAAAATTTAACAGTTTTAGTGAATCCAACAAATATTTTGTCTATAATATGATGATACAACATTTTTAAATAATTTTATGAAAGATTTTTCTTACAATTTTATAGTTGTTGGTATTTTCTCATCATCGGGTCCTATGTCACATCGTTTAAAATGTATCACATCGATCATTAATTTATAGTTAAAAATTCTGATAGAGAGACCAAAATTGTCATATTTTAAAATGGAGGGACCAACTTTGCAAAATAATAAATATAGAAGATCAAAATTGCAATTAAATTAAATATTTTTTTTTTAACTGTGACATAAATAAAAAAAATATCTACTAATATTACGGATAATAAATCTCTGTTAGAAAATATATGACCGCCATGAGTGAAATTGTCTCCTCCCAATCATTTTTCTATCCACAAAATTCTAATATAAGATTTTTTAGGTCATGAGAGTGGCATGTTTATTTTGTTTTGTTTTTCTTTTTGGCAATCAAAGAGAGGTTGCTTATCAATTCGTTTTCTAATCCTTTATGAGTAGGGATAACAATCATATCAGTTTGGTTGTTCTTTTGAAACCCGTGATCAAAGTAAACATGGACTAATTATTACACTAACAAGTAACAACAAAGTTTGTTAATCCATTAAAAAAAATGTTTGTTAATAATTTCTTGTATATCAAATATTTTTTTTACAGAATGTATATAAATGCTTGATGAGCCTTAAAACTTGTACGTTAGGACTAGAGACACATAATTGTTCGAACAAAAAGGGAAAAAGAGTGCTGGTAATTATAACTTGTGAACAATGTTGTGTGATATATTGGGAATTGGATCCTCTCAATCTCTATTCTCTCAATCTCTCTCAACCATTAATCATAGCCACTATTCTAAATCTAATGATAGAAAGAGAAAAACTAATCCATAAATAGAAATACCATATAACAATTTAATTTCCTAATTTAAAATTTTTCTTTTTTTTAATAGTATATGGTTGGTTTTAATTCCCTTTTTTTATATTACGATAAAAATTTAAAAGTAAAACGCTCCCTTAATAGAGAAAACCAATCCATTTGCATTTGCACAAAAAATAAAATGAAAACATTTGTATTTTCATCCTAAAAGAATGTTATAATTTTATTTGTATATTGTTTTCCTTATAACTCTATTAGTATAGTAGCAGTATAAAACTAATATCAAGATTGTGGGAAGTTTTTTTTTTGGTACAATATTAATTTGAATATTAAATTTCAATTTTTTTATAATAATTAAATTTCAAACTTTAATTCTAGAGTTTTTTAATTTTTTTAATAATAAATACAATATATCTTATTTTTATATTTTAATATGTCACAAAAAAAAAAGATAAAATAAAATATTCCAAAGAAGCACGGTTCTTGTTATGGTGTATTTCTATTTATGGAGGAGTTTTTCTCTTTCCACCGTTAGATTATATATAGCGGGTATGATTAATTGTCGAGAGAGATTGAGATAAATGGGAATTGAGAGGATCTAAATCCGATATATTGTGTTTTTAAAATGTCTTATGATTTTTTTATTTTTTTTTTCACCACCAGTTTAATATGGTTTGGGAGTAGTCATTTATGGTATCAAATGATTCCAGCCTCTTTCGATTGTAGTTGCGGAGAATCGAAATGTGGTACTCTTTACTAAGTTCAGTAGCAATCACCACTGAACCAACTATAGAAATTAATTTTTGGATTTATAATTGATCGTCTTCCCATGTGAATACGGTTATTTATGGTGTTATTATTTCTTCTCCTAGCTAGATATTTTATGTGCTACCTTCAATTCAACTTAACGACAAAAATTAGATATAAGGATCAAATCCTTCGATTATAATCGTACAAATCATGCCTAACACCCTTGTCTTGTTGGATCCTCACGATTCCTTCACCGACAAGAATTAATTAGTTATATTTATATGAGTTTTAAATTAATTTTGAGAGACATGGAATATCGTTTTCGAGATAAACTACTAAATAATGCATGTAACTTCTATACTTAGGAAATTTGTAGCATAAGCATGTCACTCTTTGAGCTGCTATATATAGGCTTCAACTCAAACTTCATCCAACATTTCTGATTTGATGAATAATCCAACATTTTTATTTTCAAAAGGATAACAAATTGATACACTATCAATAATAAATTAGTCGAAGTTAAATGGAATTTAAGCCTCCTTAAACACATGATTAAGGAATTTGATATTAGATTTTTGTGTAAGAAGAAAATTTAGTTAAAATAGAAGAATATATTTTGTGTGTTTTACATATTTTCTGACATAGATTAATCCCGGTTATTGAAATAGTTTTAATAGTGGTTAACATCGTTTTTGGTTGTTGGGAATGTGATTTCTTATTTGTGGTGAAGACTTCAATTGTTTTTGGTTGTTGGGAATGTGATTTCTTATTTGTGGTGAAGACTTCGATTCTTATTCTTAGTCGATCGACTTTCAAGACAATAAAAAATACTCCAAGTGTAATGCTTCGCAATTGTATTCTTAAATAGAATTTGTCACCTCACATATTTATATAGAAGATAATGTACGAGTGAACTCATAAATTAATTAATAGCGTTCGTCTTTTTAAACAGGAAATGAATTCAGTGGACTTTTTCATTAAGGTTTTTAAACGATTTTGGTGTAATCGACATAATCTTTGTTGTGTGTGTCTTGAAACACCCTGAGAGTCAAAGAGAGAGAATCATGACGGAGAGAGAGAGAGAGAGAGAGAGAGAGAGAGAATGGAGGTGAGCTGGGGTTTGGCAAACATCTAGAGAGTCAAAGAGAGATAATCATGAGGGTTTCAAGGTGTAATGATTGAGAGCTTTTTGGGGTAGATTTAAGGTTGGGAACACACATTACAATTTACAAACACCTTGAAAGTGTGATTTATTGTTCATCTTTGTTCTTGAGTGAAAAGTAAGAAGTAGAGACTAGAGAAAATGAGTAGAAGAGCAATTGTGAGCATTTTTTTGACACTTTTTTGTAACTCATTTGTTCTCTTGGTAGAGATTAGGATAGTTCTTGGTGAACTTTGTTAAATATGTTTGGATCTCAACCCCAAAAGCTAGCTCAAAGGGTGAGGTTGCCCTCACATATTTATACACTCAACAACCCGAGAACCTAAGCAATGTAGGACTTCAAACACACTTTAACAAACTTGTCAAGCTAATCTCTTATAAACATTGATGATATAATGAATAAGAGAGTTGTTCTCTCCCTCAAACGTAGGTAAATTTTAAACCAAACTGGATAATAAATTTCTTTTGTGTGATTTTTTCATCCTCTTTACGATTTCTTGTTATTTTGCTTGATTGTTTTATTCTCACAATTAGGTTGTTAGAATTATTATTACTTTGATTGCTTAGTGTTGGTTGTCATTGATCTTTTGACAACTCTTATTATTCCGAATTCTGAAGTCACAACAATCTTCCTTTTCAAAATTTCATTTTTAAATCTTTTATAAAAGGCACATCAGTAAATTGAAAAATGCAAATATTGTATATAAACAATGTAAAACTATAGTTAACAGCACATAAACGATGATGTCAAACTCTAAGATGTATCAATAAATTGTATATTTTATCTTCAATTTCTAAATGATGTCAAACTCTTAGATGTATTGTAATCGGTGATAATCAACAACACATAAATCAAATTGAAAAGATATTAAGCATATTATAAAAGAATTAAAAAATGAATTTAACCATATAAATGAATTAAAAAAAAAAAACATTGATTAGAGTTTAGAAACATATAATTACGTAGAATATATGCCATTTTTTCTGGTAAAAGAGAATGTAAATGTTATTATTTTAAAAATATCATGATGATAATAATAAATAAGAATTCCACTTTCCTTCAAAAAAAAAAATCCACCTTATTATAGATTGATAAATAAATACATGTCGGTGAATCAATTAATTTTTTAAAATAAATAATTTCTAAATCAATTAATTTTTTATTTTATTTAATAACTGTTTTGTTGATAATTAATAAATTAAATAATTTATTAATTTTTCCAAAAAATTATTATCAAGTCACAATTAATTATGAAAATAATTAATTCTTTACAATTAATTTATTAATTTTTAAATTAAATAAAATAAAAAATTAATTGATTTAGAAAGAATTATGATAATAATAATTGATTTTGTTGATATTTCATAATTCTTTCTAAATCAATTAATTTTTTATTTTATTTAATTTCGTTTCTATTCACAAGTCACAACAAAACAAAACACAGCCTTAGATAAGAGTAGAGCTGTCAAAATGGGCCGGGCTAATGGGCTGGGCCATTAGCCCATGGATTTGGGTCGGGCCGGGCCATAAAAAAATCGTTAAAAAATATCCGGGCCTTTTTTAGCCCAACCCAACTAGCCCAATTAAGAAATGGATCGGGCTGGGCTTGCCCACCAGACTTTGGGCTGGCCCGTTTAAAATTAAAAAAAAAAGAGTAATTGTACGCCGAATCATTTGCTGTGCCGTGCCTGCTGCTAGTGATTATTTTTTCTGGTGTTTGTATGGTGTATTGCCTGCTGTTTGTTTTGACAGTAGAGGTGTATGATTTTAGGTGCTTTGTGCTCATGTGTTTTTGTAGCAGGCTGTGTTTTCCTTATAGACCTTTGTATATATGTACAAATCCTTATTGTACTTATTCTCATTAATAAAAGTTTAGCCTCTTTCAAAAAAAGTTGCATGGTTTTAAATAATCAAGTTCTTTTATTTGTAGTGCTAGTTGCTATGTTTATTCAATTTGTTGTTAATAATAATTCTTCTATTATATTAACTTTTTAGTCATTTACTTCTCAAGTTTTATGAATTACAGATGTACCAGTCGAAAGTAGAGAAGATATACTTGTATGCCGAATCAAGTGCTCAAGGAGCTTAGGCCAAGAAGTTAACTATTTTGTAATATATTTTGATTTTGATTATCTAAGGATGCACTTTGTATGTTGCCACAAATACTCTTACATGTGCATGGATCTTTATTTGGTAGATATATTTTGTATGAATGTTGATTTGATGGTTGTTTTATGTGGTAATTATTTTGTCAGTTGTGTCATTGATCCTTTTTGGCGTGCGCTAAAAAAATTATATGGGCCGGGCTAGCCCATCGGGCTGCATGGTCCAATAGGACTTGGGCCGGGCTAGAATTTGACAGCCCATATAGAAATCGGGCCAACCCAGCCCCACCCACTTATACGCGCTGATCCGCCGGGCTGGATCGGGCTGGGCCGGGCTGGCCCATTTGACAGCTCTAGATAAGAGCACCACCAGTACAAGGTTATAAAAACATGCTTTCACAGCTGTCAATATATGACATATAATGCCATGATGGGATTGAATTTGAAAAAAATGCTTGTTAATTTTTTCTAATAGAAAAATTATATTACTATCACAATTCAATTATTTTTAGGGTCATATTAAACGGTACTTTCAAAGTAAGCATATTAAAAAAGAAAAATAAAGAGAAAAAAAAACTTTTTACAATTTGAAGTATTAAATGCATAAAATATTAAAAGAAATTTTCTTATTAATAAATTTAACTAATGTTCCGGGAGAACTGTTTAACATTTTTCTTATTTTTAATCTCTAACTTTTAACAAAAGTAAATAAAATAAAATTAACCTCCAACTTTTAACATAAAAGAATTTTGATAATCTAAAATTCCACGTAAATTAAGTAAAATTTGACCAATTAAGATTATAAAAAATTGCATGATTTGTTATATATAGAAAATTAACAAAAATATAGAATAATTTCTTGATCTTGTTATAAGTCCTTTTGACTCATTAAATTAATCATCAAATTTTCTTAAAGAATTTTTTTCTACTTTTTTATAAAATTCAAAGAAATTTAAATACATAATATATGCTCAGTTGGTAAGAACATTACATAATATATGCATATATTCACCTAAAAGTAAAATTTTTGCCAATAAATTATCTAAAAAAATTCTATATCTAAAAAAATTCTATATTTTTAAAAATTAAATTTCCAATCTAACAATATCAATAATTAAATTAATGATGCACTTTCAGTTTAATTATTTTCAAGTAAATAAAAATCATTCCAAGTGTGTTGCTCAGAAACTGACCCACCAAAACATGAGCCTAACATAACTATGTAGTCCAGTAGAAAATATTCACAACATAACAAAACTGTATGATAACTTGATAAGTGATAAATCTTATAGTACATAGTACATTATCACTGCCACGAACTATAGTGTATTTAAAGTAACAAACAAGGACCCACTATTGAGTGAATGGATTGTAAATTATGTCACTGAACATAAAACAAATCTTTGACTCTTCTTTGTTTCTAAACTGGGACATACCTCTCTTGAACGACTCCATTACTTATGGTTCATCTTGATCCCATTATTTGATTCTGTTTTTTTTTAATCATTGTTTGATTCTATTTTGAAAATACATCTTTGTAAAACCATAGTGGCATGGCATTTATTTCCCAGCCAGATAATAGCATGTTGTTATTATAATACTAATAATAATGTTATATTATATTGTTGCAATTAAATAAAACATTTCTTTCCTTTTCATAAACAAGAAAATTAAACAATATACATTAAAAGATAATTTATCACGAAGTCGATCTGTTTGCATTAGCTTATTTTTTAATTTAATAAAATAATTTATGCAAATAAATAAATTTTTATGTATTATTATAAATTTGTCAAGATAGTTTATGATCAAATAACTTATGAAATTACAGTTTTTATTAGTGAAAATTTATGAATTAAAATAAAACTCTATTTATTTAAATAAACTGTTTTGTATATGCTAAAAAATAAGCTAATCCAAACATACCGTTACTTTCATCAATCAAGTAGTATAGTTTTTTTTTTTTTTACAAAAATCAAGTAGTACTGTATAGTTAACTTATCAAACCAATATTTATGATAAATAAATATTCAAATTAAAAATCGTATTCGAAATTGAATAAGTGAAACTATTGAATTGGATGATAAATAAAAAAATTATTCAAAAAATGAATGTAAAATTTGAAAATACTAACAACTAATAATAGAATGGTAATTCAACTAGTTTAAAATTCCGATGCAAAACAACTAAAATGTAGTCGGGATCAAACCATAAATAAACTACTTAATTTTTTATTTCCGATTGAACCGGCCAATTAATTTCAATTATATACATTACCAATTTACCATCAACCACCAATGATGATCAATATTTACTTTAAAAAATAATAATGATAAAATAAAAACCAATTTTCAATTATAGTAGTATTTATTTGTAAAAAAAAAAATTATATACATTACCATCAACCACCAAAGAAGATCCCATAAAATGTACAGTAACATGTTACATGGTTAATGTTTGTTACTTTGTATAATATAGAGAGACATGACATAATACATAGTGTTGTTGTAGTATCCAAGGTAGTGAAACTAGCAGTTAAAGTTACTTTCAAAAACTTCATATCTGCCTGGTCAAACACAGCACCCACTACACAAAGAAAGAGGTAAGAAAAGACAATAGAGAAATGAAAAAAGGCCACAACTTTTATTTTAATAAAAAAATTATAGTAAAATATTTGACACAAGGCTGTAAATTGTCGATCAAGTGATTAATTATTAATATTATTAAATGGACCAAAATAACATATTTTTAGTAAATATAGGAATAGGATAACTACAGTACTTAAAAATAAAAGACAACGGATAATAAATTGCACCGTTAATAGTTTTTAAATAGTAATATTACTTCTTTTAAAAACAATATTCATAATTTTAGAAAATATAAGTTATTTTTTTGTGCAGTTAGTGGCTTTCAACAATTTGATTAGTATCAAGTGACTCAAATTTTAACGTAGTTTTACTTTTTTAAAACATAGATATTGAATTTAAAATTTATACTATTTGATTAAAATCGAACGACTATAATTACTTTTTTTAGTTGACTGCACTTAATCTACATCTGCGAGTTTCTGATTATGATCGTCATTTTATCAAGCTATAACATAAATAAAATCTGATACAAGAAACAACACATTGGGAATTTAATATTTTTCTATTATATTATTATTATTTTTATAAAAACTCGGTATCATGCTGAATAACTGATTAATTCGATGAGACCAATCCCACTGTCCATTTATGGGAGACCCATTTAAAGTCAGAGTTTTTTTTATCTTGTATGGAGTAGTCCATCAAAATTGACAGGGAAAATCATATGTCTGACCTTGAGAGGGACAAACTTCAATGACTCAAGCCAACACCACTGTTATATTATTATGAATTAATTAATTTATTAATTAATTATCAAAAGTTTTGTCCTCAATCCTTGCCAGAAACAGTGAAAACTCATGAAAGTTTAAGACTTTTCAGCTCAAACCTTCAATCAAACAAGACCCATAAAAAAAAATTCTATATTTATTTATATAATTAATCTTTTCTTTCCCTTTTGTGTTCTAATCTTTCATTCATTCATGGATCCCAAAAACTCAAAACAAACACAACTTGCAAACAACAACAACAACAACATGGGAGAAAACAAACAACAATCTGATTCAAAAAACCTTCAAATTGTGTTATCTGAAACAAACAACAACAACAAAGATTCAGAAACAAAAAAACAACTAGCACCAAAAAGAACATCAAACAAAGACAGACACACAAAAGTTGAAGGAAGAGGTAGAAGAATAAGGATGCCAGCTTTATGTGCTGCTAGAATTTTTCAACTCACAAGAGAATTAGGTCATAAATCAGATGGTGAAACAATTCAATGGCTTCTTCAACAATCTGAACCATCAATTATTGCTGCAACTGGAACAGGAACAATTCCTGCTTCAGCTTTATCTTCATCTTCAAACACTTTAACAACAACAAACCAAGTTTCATCTTTATCTTCTGGTTTACAACTTGATAGAACTAATTGGGCTCAGGCCCATCATCAACAAGCCCATCAACAACAAGCCCATCATGTTACTTCATCAAGTTTATGGCCTCATCATCATGGATTTGGTTTTCAATCATCATCATCATCTACTAGTGAAAATAATAATAATAATAGTTCAAATTATTTTCAAAAAATTGGTTTTTCTGGTTTTGATATGCCAACATCAGCAACTAATTTGGGTGGAATGAGTTTTACATCAATTTTGGGTGGAAATCAACAGATGCCTGGTTTGGAATTAGGATTATCACAAGATGGACATATTGGTGTGTTGAATCAACAAGCTTTGACTCAGATTTATCAACAAATTGGTCAAAATCAAACTAGGGTTCATCAGCAGCAGCAGAACCCTACTAAAGATGATTCTCAAAGTTCAGGACAGTAGAGTCATTTTTTTCATCAATTTGTGGAAAATTTGAGGTTTATAAAAAAAATGGTCTTTTTTAATTTTGTTGTATATTTGGTAGAGTTTGAAGAAATAGAGAAGCTCAATAGAAAATGGATTTTGTTTACAAGGTGAGGATTTTAATTTTACTTTTTTTAAAAAAATTTGTTTGAAGTTTTTTATTGTTATAATTATTGTGTTGTTTACTTGTTGTAGGTGGAATTGGATGGTCAGAGATATAGGTTTGTTGATTGATTTGGTTTGGCCTTAAAACTTATTGTTTAAATTATTCAGAGGTGTGTTGATTATTTTTTGTTGTTCTATATGGATCAAGATGGAGTGAAGTGATTATCAGTTTGTTTGTGAAAAATGATGAGATAGTTTCATAATCTTTATATTTGTTAAAGTTCTTATTGAATCTATTTGGTATTATTAGTACTTTATAAGGTAAGGAATTTTAATGTGTGTGTGAGGAAAGAAAGACACACTTATCAGTTATCATATAAGCTAATTTGTTGTCAGGTTGTTACCATTGTTTTGATTTACTATTTCATAGGTTGCCACTTCAGACTGAAAGCGTGTCTGATACGCGTAGTTGCATTCAATTGCTTATTTTTTTTCAAATTATTACCGGTTTTGATGTGTTAGAATCATATCCGGTGTTTGTTTCTGTGTCGGTGCTTCAAGTAGTTCAATGTAAGCATCAGCAACACTAACTCTGCCTGAATTTGCTACAATTATAAAATAATGCAGTAACTTCAATCAAATTCTGTTGGAGCTGTTTTCTGTTGGATAACAAAGATAGGATGGTTCAAGTTTCTCTAATTGTCGTTGTTAACATTTATGTGTCAGTGTCATGTTCGGTGTCTGTGTTTGTTCATTGCTTCATAGACTATTGTACCATTTTTTACTGTAAAGAAATCAGATCGATTATGATAATTCGCATTGACTTTTCCTTTCTTTAGCAGTGCTTACACTCTAAGGGCGTTACAGCAAGCTACCTTTTTTAGGTCGTGTAATAGGGAGGTGTAAGCCTCGAAAGCCTTTAGTACTTTGGAAGGGCGAGCAGCCCTTAAAACCGGTTTGGAACTCTTCCTGTATTTCTGCATTTCATTCTCCATTTGGCTAGATTTTTTGCATATGAACTTTGCCTGAGATTACTTAGATTTGAGAATTCACATGAATAGTTTTTGACATAACAAAATGCTACTAGTATTCTTTTTAGGATTTATGACCTTTCACCTTCAGTTAAATTCTTTATGCCAATGTCTTTCATCAATAATGAATATAGACTCTTGCATCAAAACATTGATCCTATATCTTGGTTAAGAAGTATTGTAAACTTACGTAGAACGGACACTTAAAAATGAAAAGGTGTCTTCAGTGTCCGACACACACATGTTTACATTCAATTGATTCCAATTTGCAAATTATTATGTCTATATGTTATTGATGTATTTGTTTTCTGTGTTTGTGTCGGTGCTTGATAGTTACAACCTAGTTGTGATTTTCTACTTATGCACTTTTAACTTAAATGAGTTTTTTGAGAATCAACTTATCAACTTATTGTTTCAAATTTTAACTACTCTCTACTGACTAATTGATTAAAGGGTAATGATAAGTAAGGTAAGATTAATGTGTCATGTGCTAACACCTTGTTGAAGTTGAAACCTTGGAAATATATATAATTAGACTCTTAGCTTGGAGATGAATTTTTTTCTTTCAAACAAATAATTTGTTTGACTATTTTGGCTCTCCATGATTAGTGGTAATGGTTTGATTTTATAATCTCAATGGACAAAGTTCAAGTTTTCTCATAGACACTTGTTTAATACAGTAGTCATTAGTGTCACTTTTTTTTTTAACCCTTTGGTTTCCAGAGTAAATGGATTTTGATAATTTTGAATTCGGTCACGGGATAAGTAAAGTCTAATCATTAGTGTCACTTTATTAAAATAAAAAAGCGCAAATTATCAATTTGATTTTTAAATGTGCAAGGTGGTGTTGTTATAGCCCTTAAAAACACATTCAAGGATCAAATTACCAACAGAAAATACATTTGAGGAGCAAACGAAATAACGAAAGATACATTCAAGTTTTTTTTTTTTTTTTTTTGGAAATTTGGTTAATTAATAACTATAGCTGCAACACTTGACACATGCAAACACCAAAAATTATTAATACTAATATTTTAATCCCCCAATTTTTCTTATAAAATACACTAAGAATATTGCTGCTCCAGAAAACACTGGCAAACTGCCAAAATATGTGTATAGTTTTTAGTACCACTACACCACTGCATGGTAGTTTTTTATGAGCTCATTTTTTTTGGCTTTGAATGCATGTGGATGACAATGAAAGTGCCCTTCTTGTAACCTATTAGTGCTTCAACTTCAATGACATTTACTATAGATATATTTTGGAATGGAGAGAGTAGATGATAAGGGTTTATTATTTTGATGTAAAATTCGAGCTAAATCACATATGAATTAAGTCATTCCGCATGCTCAATTTCATGTAAATATTAGGTCAATTATAGACTTCTATGTATCATTTTAGGAAGAATCAATGTTGTTCGAAAGCAAACATTAATGTATACAATTCTTACGAAAAGCGTGAGACATAATTTCATCGATTGGACGATAAAGAATTGTGTGACGTGATCAAATTGGCAAAAAAAAAAAAAAAGGAATATGAAATCCTTTTAATTTCTCAAAAGAAATAGAGGATTCTATTTAGAGAGAGAATTCTAACAACATTTTTTAAAAAAAAATGAAGAGATTTTAACTCTGTAAAATAAGTACATGTACACTCTTATCGACTTGTCTTTCAAGTATTGCATCAATTCAATTAGCACATTATATTATATCAACCACTTCTCTTCTCTTTCTATGTAAAAGAGAGACTCCATGTGTTTTAGGTATTTAAGAAACTAATCACACGTGTTTAGCATTGTATCTTTATCTTGGTTAAATAAATCACAAAATTAAATCAACCAACTCACTTGTTAACTTAAATTAATTACATTTTCTCAACGTTTTGCTTAGTTTTTTATTGTTTAATTCATTCCTTTATTTTTATTTTAACTTGTGTAAAATGCATGAAATAATATTGCATTTGCTTACTTAATTTGGATAATTATAGAGTTTAATTTGATCTTAATCTTTTGTGAAAAAAATTGATCTTAATCTAACGACAACTAATACAATGAGTAATGACTGCGTGAATGCATCAAATTTTAAATGCATGTAATCTAAATCCAATTTTTTATTAGGAAAGTAAAATAGTCCTCCAAATTTCATTTCTTTTTGAACAGGATAATCCCAATTTCATAATAGGGTTAAGAAAAATGTTAACCAGTGTCCTTGGGCACTAGTTAAGGAATTAAATAAAATATGAAAGTATTGAAACTTTTGTAATATACTTTTTAAAAGTATAAAAAATATTTTTTCAATACAAAAATTACGTTTTAAGTATATTTAACTAGTGTTCCGGGACAATAGTTAAAATGACTATATGGTTAATTATAATCATTATGTTTGTCCTTGCTTCTAATACAAGATTAGTTCTAGTATTAAGTAATTTTGCAATTATAATGTCAAAAAAAAAAAGTAATTTTGCAATTATGACTTATTTCCAACTAGACAAAAAGTCAAAAAACATCTTATAGTTAATTAAATATTATTTATTCAACAAACACTAGTATGATTTGTTTATTGCAATTTAAAATTGGCATGAAGAGGCTTCTGTTTTTTCAATTGATTTTTGTCAACTCGAGCATGGTCATTGAGTGGCTACCATGATTTTGCCTTCTCACTCCAATATCTCTTTGTGCTTCTAATTTACATTTCATTTCATCTATATAATATGCATTCACCAACTTTATTAATTTCTCTAGACAGTCTTTTTGTTGAATAATAACACATCATGCACATTTTCTTTTTTTTGAAAATAAGGAAAAAGTGTGATTACCCTTATCAATCAATTCAATTTAGGTCTTCCTAGATTTCTATGTTCAGTGACTTTTTGCTGGATTGAACCAATTCAAAAGTAGCTAATTGTCAATAAAAAGAAGAAAGAAAAAAACAATTAGATTGGTATATTCTGGCTGAGCCAGCTAGAAGCTACTGATTTAAGTACTAAAATTCCACTTTTGAGTTTTGTCACATTGTTTAATGTTTCTAATTTTATTTTACTTTATTTTGGTCTTTGATTATCAAAGAGTATTGTTTAAGATTCTCAAACAAGACATTATTTGTTGAAAAGTTAAATATATGAAGTATCTTTTCAATGTGACAATGTTAACAAAAATACATTTTTTGAAAACTTCTTTAGATTTGTTAACCAATATATTTAGAAAACTCATTAGCATTTATTTTATTTTAAATTATTAATTAATTTGCACCTAGATGATAGAAAATAGTTGAAACAATTGACCTTTGTGCAACGTCATTATATAATTTAATATTTATTCTCTTTCAATTTCTCAACCATATATAACTTGAGCTAGAAAAGTTAAAGTTTTTATTTTCATCATGGAAAAATCTACAAATTAAGTTATATAAATTGTTATGATGACCGTGTACCATGACCGTGCAAAATATTGATTTGTCAAATGATACACGGCATTAATTGTGTGTTATGCAAGGCTTTGCACATTTTTTTTTACGGCTATTCAAACCTAATTATGCCTTGCGTAAAAAAAACCTAATTATGCCCATAAATAGGTACGGGGAACACCTAATTGGAGGAGTTTTGAAAAAACAAATTGATTTTTGTTTTAATAAAAAAAAATTGCAAGAAAGTGTGCAAGTGTATAAGTGGTACAAGAGGAAGAGTTGTAGACTTGTAAACATGAATGAAGAAAAGTGAAGTCTCTGTCCACACCAAAAAGAAATATAGAAAAGCATCAAAGCACTCACACATATAACGAAAACAAAATAGAGCACACGTCGAAAATGAATCACCCCTTCAACAATGACCAGTGTCGAATAACTTATAATTGTATAGTCTAAGACGATGTAATGTTTTTCAATTGCTAATTCTAGCATTGAAAATGTCGATCTTTAGCCACGGTGATAATTTACACTTAATATATCTTTTCATCTAATTAAAAAGTGAGTGTTAGAGAAAATGATATTAATAATCTTCATTTTAAAAATCATCAAATTGGTAGAATGGAAGTCTTTCATACTCAATCTCTCTCTTCTCTTATTTCAAGGTATTTAAAATGGAATTTGATTTTATTTGTTTTTGTTCACAATCCTTTTTCATGTTTCAAGTGAAACAAGTTTTCCCTTGCAAGATTCTCACATCCCATTTACTTCATAGGAGACAATCGCATATCTTTTTCAACTCTTATTATTGAGGCACTTTCAACATGCATGTGGGTTGAATTTTGTCTTGATATGTTGTTGCCAAACGCACACATGCATATTTTAGGATAAAAAACAACCATCTTTTATTGAGGTTTTTTCATTGTATATATTAATAGCCATATAATCAAACAAGTCTTATCAAAGTTTTACCTCAATGAATGATATGTGCTTATTAAAAAGAAAAAATGTAAAATGGTAGTTTAAATTTGGAGTATTTCTCATTTTTAAATCAGTTTTATTATAATATTTGAGTCTAGCTAGTTAGATTGAGTTAAACTTGATTAAAATTGTAATATAATACTCGAGCTATTTAAAATCTGTTGGACCACGTGTTAATGAATCACTTGCTATTAAATCACATTATTCTAGATATCCAACTCTTTACGGTATATATGTTAAAAATTCCACATTTAGTTGAAATATGATCTTAGAATGAGATGTTGGAGATATATTTTTCATTAATAGTTGATTTATTATTTACAATAAATGAAAGATAATTTTATAAACAAAAAAAGAAAAAGAAAAGAGATAAATGCAATCTAACAATCATAAGTAAGGGAACACCGTGTAAATGGAAACACCTTAAATTATAATCAAACATAATCAATATACTCTCATGTGTAAATGGTTTATTCAATTGACATTAAAAATTGTAGTTAATTCATATAGTTGAATTAACTATAATTTTAATTGTAAATTGAATCAACTATTTATTTATATATTTTTAAATGTGATTAACTTGATAACATGCATGTGTAGAAAGAGTAAATGTCAATGTATCATTGCTGAAAGTGGAATACACAAAAAATATTTTTGTTCGGTACTAGCTAGGCTCAACATAGTTCACTCTTGTTCAAAGCTAATATGTATCACCCTCTATGTAAGGTATACAATTCATAGCAGATAAATGACATAGCTCCATATAGTATATTATCTATAGTGGATTAATGACCCCTGCATAAAAATATATACTCTTCATTTCACTCATATTGTGGGGTCTAACACAGTTATTCTCATTACTTCATATATATATATATATATATATATATATATATATATATATATATATATATATATATATATATATACACTATTGCACTCATCCTCAAGATATTTATTATGAGCTATTACTAACTTAAACATTAAAGTGTTAATATTTTTGCAGGTATCTTTTTCCATCGTGCCTGAGCATCGTCATTATCTTCAACTATGTCGTGATCTCACCGGAGGAACATTCTATTCTAGTCGTTCAAAGTAGTTTCATTATTGCAATACAAATATAGTATATTGTTAATGAAAACCAACAATGGGAAAGAGAAAGTGTGGAGTTAGACTTAATTTGCTTAATTAGAGAGCATGTGAAACCCACCCACTAATGTGAAACTGAAGATGTACATAAAGATCATTCATTCCACACGCTTAAAAAGTGAATAATTAACAGCATAGAGTAGAAAACAAAGTGGAAAGTGATTCCAACTGTTGTATGCTGATCACTAAAGATTCAGAACACAAGCATGCATGCTATGTGGAGTGAAACTGCCTTTTTTTATTTCCTCTTTCACTGTGTAATCAGAAGTACCAATAAATTCAGGTGCATGCACATGAAAAAAACAGACATCAATTCCAAGGATTAGCATTAGATTGAGACACTGACTACAATGAATTAATTATGTTTTAAAAGAAAGAAAAAAAACAAAAACAATTTTTGAGCTCCCTTTGGGATGTATGTTGAAGATTTAGAGGACAAAATGTAATGTTTAGTATTGAGAATCAGACATTGGTTTTATTTGAATTATATTCAACCAAAATTTCAAAATGATATTAGAGTATATATTTAAGATTTATTAGTTGCTGGTTATTGGGTGATATGCTCCTGATGTTCTATTTTCAATGTGAGAGCGGTGTGTTGAGAGTTACATGTTGATTAGAATATAACATAAAATTGTGAAATATTTTTAAATTCTCTAAATTTATAGAACTTAAGTTTAGTTCTTACAATTTTTTTGTCAATTTTTAGTCCTCCTTTTATAAAAACATAAACACTCCGTTTTTATAAATTTAAAAAACAAAAAATAAAAGCATTTTTCATAAAAATGTTGTATCCGTGAGTATAACTCAGTTGATTATAAAAAAAATTGCAATATACAAAGTTCGAATTCAGAATTTTGGCATTTTTATCTTAAAAGATAATATTTTGCCACACAGCTGATTGACCAATAAAATTGTTAGAAATTTAATATAAATTTATAGGACTAAAGATATTTTTAAGCCAATCTAAAAACGTGTTTTATAAGTGGGAGGCATAATTCAACTTATAAACCATTTTTATAGAATTGAGTTGAGTCTAAGATTTCAGTTTATCAATCAAATAGCAACTATATGTATATGTATGTGTATGGTAGTTAAACTATGAGCATATTATGTAGTGTATATTGTATAAGCTTATATAACCAAAACCGTTTTATGATATATTTTTCACATGAGTTTAACGTATTTTTTATTAACTTACAACGTTTTTAGAAGCTACTTCACGTGTTGCTTAAGCTCATAAACCGTGAGGGGGGAGCTTCATTAGATTTGATTGATATATTGGATATTGAGCAACTTTACAAGTGATTCTAACATCACATCTTTATCTAAAACTTTAAAGCATTAGACCCATCATACCTTACCAATAGGAGATGGATGCGTGTATATATATAAATGCAGAAGTTTGTTTGAGATGTTGAGATATAATAACTCTCAATTGATTATGTTGCGGGAAATTGGGCTTAGGCTCATCATGCCTTACCAATAGGAAATTATTCATGAAAACCATGAAAAATTCTTTCCACCCCCCTCTCGAAAAGACTTTTCCGCCCATGCAAAAAGTTTGGAAAATATGTCTTGAAATTTTTAGCAAGGACAAAAAAATCTTTTTGGAAAGGAAAAAAGAGTCTTTTGGGGGGGGGGGGGGGGGGGTGAGAATTCTTCGAAACCCATCAACCATGCAAATTGATGTTTGTCGGGCTAAGGAATAGTTTGTCGTCGTTGTATTTGGGCCTAAGGCTCTTAATGGGCTACCTATGCTAGTTAGCAATTAACAAGACAACATCGGGCCTTCAGAAGAGAATGGGCCAAGTCGCAACTGAAGAAAGATTCTCTTCCCACCCCCCACAACTCTTTTTTACCCCCCAATTTTCCAATTTTGCCCTTGATTCAAAAGTTCGGAATGCGTTTTCCGAAGTTTTCTTAGTGTAAATTCAGCAAAAATTTCGGAAAACACATTCCGAAGTTCGTTTTCAAGGCAAAAAAAAGTTCGGAAAACGCGTTCCGAACTTTTTAACCAAGGGCAAAATCGGAATATTGGGGGGTGAAAAAGAGTTGTGGGGGGTGGGAAGAGAATCTTTCGCAACTGAAACCCATGAAACTAATGTTTCTAATCACTTCCAATTTTCCTCAAATTTGAAGAAAAACACAACCACAACCTTCTCAAAGTCATAAATATGGATCCACATTCTCAAACCTCAAACATGAGATTAAAATTTAAAGAAAAATACGATTCTTAATTTGATTATGCATAAAACGAATTATATCCAAGTTGAAATTACGAAGACACAAACTTTATTTTTTAAAATTCACAAATCATTGCTAGATTTGACGAATTCAAGTGGTAATGTTGTAATTATATTTTTTTTAATGAATATGTAAGAGAGATTGGAGTTATACCTCTAACAGTGCTAGAGAGAAAAGAAGGGGATAGATGATGGCGGCCAGGGATTGTGTGAGGTGAGATACTTATGTTTTCACTTTTATTTTAAACTCATTTAAATCTTTAATCTTCTTTGTAATATATCTGATGGTGATCACTCGTGAACCACTTGCTTACCTTATATGCCATCAAAATTTTAGTTTTTTTTCTTCTTATTAATAATTTATATTTTGTTATGAAACTAGTCTTTGCTTGGCGCCAAGAATCAAAATAGGGACACATGAAAAAAAAAGAAGGTTGGTTTTCCACCATGTCATCTATTAAGAAACATTGGCATTATGAAAAAAAGGGTAATGTTACGGTGGATTACCTTCACAAGTGGTCCATCGTGAACAAGTGATCATTACTACAATAACGAATACAAATTTTACAACCGTTAATCTTAATGAGTCTCAATAACATATCAAATGATTTTCAATTTTTCTAAATTTTTTTATGGATGATCTATATGAAACAAACTTTCAATCCAACAGTGGATTTTGTAAAATCCGTATTCGTTGTAGTGTTATTCATAACTGGCCCACCATGGACCACTTAATGAAGTGGTCCATTTTAGAATTTGCCTATGAAACTAATCTAAACAAGAGTAAGAAGAGTTGAGAGATAAAGGAGAGAAAAAGAATAATGTTTAATGTTTAATTACAGTTTTGATTTTCCTATTTTCTTCATTTTGTAGAATTGGTCTTCATATTTTAAAATTCGACAGTTTTGGTCCCTCTTAACACATATTTTGTCTAAAATATGATGATACAACATGTTTTAAATTAACTTTATAAAAGATTTTTCTTACAATTTCATCGATGTTGGTATTTTCTCATCACCAAATTATATACCACGTCGTTTAAAACATATTGCATCATCAATTTATAGTTAAAAATTACGATAGATTGACCAAAACTGCCGAATTTTAAAATAGAGAAACCAAATCTGATAAATAATCAAAATAGAGAGACCAAAACTACAATTATGCTAAAAAAATAATTATGTAACGCAATTTTTTGGCTAATTATTAAAATGCAATTTGTCAAGTAGGTTTTTCTGTTTATTGAGCATGTCGATCAGTCGGTGGGAAGATTCTGTCTAATCTCTAGATTTGATTATCAAATATAGTAAGCAACTAATTGACAAGACAAGTAGTAGGTAGATGTAATTATATGTATTCTTCATCCAAACCTCAACCTAATCTCCACATGACAATTCCTAATTACAAATCTATACTCCAAATATTACGGTGGAAATTAAGTTGGTTTGGTCGCTTTCACGCCATAGATTCACAAGTTTTATTTTAGTAAGAGAAAAGGCAACTTGCTAGAGTTTTATTTTTGCCCCTCTTTTCTTGGTAGTCATTTTTGTCTAGAGTTATGCATAGAAAATATGATGCAGTAGAAAACCTCACAAAGTCTAAATTTTAAAGGTGATACAAAAATAATCAAACTAAATTAAATAGAAAATAATCGATTTGGTTTAAAGTTCGAACCAATAAAAATTGAATAGATCAATTTTTTTCCATTTCCAAAAACCGTAGAACTAGTGAAACGAATTGATGTATATAATTATCTCATGCAGCCCAACATTAATTGCATCGACAAAAATAATCAAACTAAATTAAATAGAAAATAATCGATTTGATTCAAAGTTCGAACCAATGAAAATTGAATAGATCAATTTTTTTTCTATTTTCAGAAACCGTAGAACTAGTGAAACGAAGTGATGTATATAATTATCTCATGCAGCCCAACATTAATTGAATTTGTGTAAAACAACACAAAAACACTTTGCATTAAAAATCAATCCAAACCAAAACCATTACACATCTATGGTAAATACTCATTCAATCTTTTTTTAGTATGACTCATAATTTATTGATAAGTGGTCCTTTGAGTGGGAAAATCGTATGTTACATTTTTTTAGTTTGACTCTAAATTTGATTACATATGAAAAATGTTTTTCATTTTCCACTAACTCCAATATGAAAAATGTTTTTCGTTTTCCACTAATTTGATTATTTTTTTTTTGCTTTCACCACCAGTTTAATCTGGTTTAGGGTCAGTTCGGGCATCAAGTGATTTCAGCTCCCTTTCGATTGTAGTTGCAGGGGATCAAATCGTGGTCATTCCTACCAAGTTCAGTGTTAATCACCACTGAACCAATTAACGATTGATTATGAAAAATGTTTTTCATTTTCTACTAATTTCGATAGAATAATAAAGAGATCATTTAGGAAATAACTTGTTTGTGAATGGAATCCTAAAAAGAGATTTATTTTATCTTCTATACAGCCAAAGCAGCAAGGATTCATGCCTGCTTTTATAGATTAGATTATTTGTGACTTTGTCACTTGTAACTTTGGAATATAAAACCAAGATTCAGTTACATGTAGGAGAATTAAGTTCTAAATTCTAATATTCTATTACAGCTATTTCACAGCCCAAACATGGCAAACACCCTTGATGCTTTGTTTTGGCAAATTAGCATATGAAATCCACGTGTGTGACTTCAAGAAGATACTAATTTACCAACTTGTTATTCAATTTGAGAGTGTGATAGCAACACCTAAAATATCTAACTTGGAAAAGGAAAAGGAAAAGGAAAAGGAAAAGGAAAAAGAAAAGTGCAAAATCCCCACTTCTTCAAAATCATATCCTCATTGGCATTACTATAAAAAAAAAAAAATTCTTTTGATTATCAATAACATAATATTATTTACAATAACATTTTATCTATACTAATATATAAATAAAATAACTCCTTTGATGTGGATTTTTCTTATTGTCATTTTTACCCTTCACTTTATGCAAATTTTTTTTAATACAGATTCAAATATTTGTATATGTTAATAACTTCCACAAAAAAGTTTGTTTTCAATTTTTTTTTTTGTTTTAGTAAAAAAAAATTCTTAATAATTAAGCCAACAAAAAAGGAGGTCAAGTAGTTATCAATTAACTAAGTACAATAAAAAATGAGGTCAAGTAGTTATCGACATTTGCACCGCTAGTAATATATAATTCTGATGAGGTGTAGGTTATCTCTTGAAAAATTTAGAGTGATTTATCCAACAACCGACGAGAATTAGTTGATTAAATATATTTTTAATGATACTTATAGATTTGCTCCACATGTAAATTTGCTTATGCAATTAATTTTTATTAGATGGTGTGTAAACTGCTAACAATTCTTTAAAGTAATGTAGAAAAACTTATAATCATGGTTTGATAGAAATATTGTATTTTATATATAGAGTTGAAGTTCAAACCTTGAATCATCTACTTATTCACCTTAAGAGATAAATTTCTAGACATTAAATTACTTGAACGAAAAACAAAACAAAAAACTTATTATTAATGACATATATCATAATATTATATTAGTACGAGTAGTAAACGACTCGAATATCACAAATATCGACCGAAACTAAAGCAAGTCAGTCATGAATGAATTTGCAAGTTAGGCAAAAAAAACAACATTTGAATTCTAGAAAAATGCAATTCAAATTAGCACACTTTATCAAAACAACATTTAAATTATTGGAATGGTTAGGATTCAATCCAAACTTAAAGAATTGAGTTAAAATGTTGGTTGTATTTACCTTTTGTAGATGAAAATGACTTATATGGTAAAACCTCATAGTCAAATTCCCCAACAACTAACAAGACTACTCATTAAAAAAGTCAATGAAATACTTTGCACTAAGGTCATAGTTTAGGAAAAAATATTTAGAAATTATGTAAGTGTCTCATGTTTCAATGTTAGAATTTAAGATGCATAAATTATTCGTTCTAACATTGACAATTCACTTGGCCACAAAGGTTGCAGGTGGCATAATTGCATTATTATTATACTATGATATGATATGATGAGAGTGAACTATCTTTTCTTTGTCGAGGAATTGGGCCCACGGCACTATCCAGCGAATCAGTTATTGTGGGCCATGGGCGGCTCATGGGTCTTGCTTATTCTTCCCTCCTTTAATTTAATAATTTAATCCCTTTTGTATCCAACCCCAAAGCGACACCTCTACCACTTACACCCTCCTTTTTCATATTATTAAGTGAGTATAGATTACTCTTTAAAAAAATTTTAACTAATTATTTATTTATTTATTAATAAATGAGAATTAGCCATATAAATAAAGTTATGAAAAATGATATTTTGATATTCTTTTGGGACAACTTAATTGACAATTCTTTCATGTAAAAGCTATTTTAATTTTTTTAATAATTTTTAGTTGTCTTCATTTTTGTGTCAATGCCTATATTACCTTATATTTTTTGCTATCCCAAAAGCTGTCAAAATATGGTTGTACAAATAAGATAGCTCTAAACTTATAAATGTATCTATAAACTAATTTTTATTGTATTTGTAAATTTATCTGTGTATAATTTTTATCGGTTTACTTTTCAGATAAAACATCAACAATTTTTTAATCGTGTGTTTCAATGAAAGAGTATTGTGAGGTGGTGTAATTTTTTGAGGATATTTAAATTTTTCTTTGTAAATTTTTCAAAATAAAATAAAATTGAATTCATAAAAAAATTATATTATCTAAAATTATTTTTCCATTCAAACTTACTGTAAAGATAATGTAGAAGAAACTTTATTTTAAATTTTTTATAATTTTACTCAATTCATCTTTTTGTTTACACCAAACAAAAAAAATCAAATAATATGACAGACAGTTTGCATATGTAGACAAACACGTGGCAGACGGTTTGCATATGTGGACAGGTACGTTGACACTTCGACATATGTACAGTTGAAATGGTGTTAGTGACAAAATTAACCGAAAGGACTAACTAATGCAGATAGTAGAAACGTAAGGGACCAAATTGATATTTTATAAATGCAAGGGACCAAATTGAAACCTAAAATAAACGTAAATGATCAAATGTGTAGTTTAGCCTTATCATTTTGTTCGATCTTTGTTTTAAGTTTTAATATCTATTTTACTATTTTTTTAATTCGAAATTATATTATTAAAAGGATTATTTGTGGATGTAGATTACCTATTAATATTAGCTAACATGTCTCAATTTTTAATTATCAACTAAATATTGTTTTTTACGGAGTATTATTTTAGACTAAATTATGTCCTCAATTTTCTCTTAAAAAATATAATATAAGTATCAACTCTGAACTAAATGTTTATATTAAGTATATAAAGTTCAGTTCTTTCCTTGTTCATAGCCAATCAATAGTGTCGACTCACCCAAAATTTAGTTTTAAATTGATCCGTGTTGAATTTGTTCTTTGAAAAAATTAGAAAAATGTCACACCAAATCATAGATATGAAAATATGACAATATGGTAGTATGATCTAGACGACCAAGACTGATGATGTTTAACATAATCGGGAAAATAGGGAATGATTGTAAGCTTCTGAATATCAATATCACTATCTTTGTGAATTGTTATCCTAAATAAGTTGCATGGAAAAGACCACGTTTGCTCTTTTTCTATCACTCTTTTTTATTTTATTTTTTCTATCATTTTCCTTTATGATAAGGCAAATTGCCTAATACATACACACACACACAATGGAGTGTGTAGTATTGGTACATACATGACAAAAAATGTTGCTATTGCTGTTAATTCATGTGATCCTTAACTAATATATTGTGATCTCTTTGGATCCCTCTAATTGGGCCCACAATATTTGGACCGTGCTGAAGATCCGTATCCAAATGTGCCCCCAAGCTACAACACAAGAGTAATGAATTGTGGACCATTTATTGCTCATATATACATGAATAATAATAATAATAATCTCGTATAAACTTAAGAAAACAAATTCCCTAGTATTAATATATTTCTCACGCTAGTCCTTAATATGAAAAAAAATTATGTTTTAGGTTTATTGAATAATTAATATTATTGCCATTAAAAAAAATTAACAAATATTTTTAACTTATCGTCAAAAAGAAAAAAAAATCACATATAATTTTATAAATAATGCTAGTAATACACTATTTAACACACATTTTTTAACATAGTTCGTTTTAGTTGATAATCATGAGTTTATATGAGATCTATATAATTTAGTGAGACCAGGGGCGGAGGGAGTGGGGGGACACAGGGTGGCCACAGTCCCCCCCAGTTTTCTACAAAACTTTGTATACTATAGGTATATATAGGGTGGCTACGAAATTGATTTTAATTTTTTGACTTTTCAAATCATAATAAAATACATAGTAAAAATAATATTAAGTTCTCTTATCATATAGTGATACCATCCAATAAGTTGTTGTCTACATGCTTTTATATAGTTCATGCAATCATGCATGAGGTCTTGATGTTGTTTGTAAGAAATAGGACTACTTTTTTTTTCTAAACTAAAATGTGTAAAGGATTTTGTCACTTTTTTTCTTAAAGGTATCTATAAATATTAGATGTGAACCTCTTTTCCTTTGTTGTTAAGTACCTCCTTGATATATATTTTTATTCTATTTTACTTAAATATAAGAAAATAGTGTTTATAAGTTATAGCTCAATTGATAAAAAAATAATTCAAAATTGTTAGGCTGGATCTCATGAAGGGGTTCGAATCTCAATTCATACACTTATGTGTGTAAATTTATAACAATTTTATCACTTCGTCTCTAAAAAAAGATTGTAATTATATTATTATTTTTGTATATATTGCACATTTAATTATTTTTTTATTAATTATGATGCATTAATTTACGGCCCCCCTTAATTTAAAATCCTGGCTCCGCCCCTGAGTGAGACTGATGTGAATTTTAACTAATAAAAAATAGGGTGTTAAAGAGTAATACACTTTCTCAAATCTATACCTATTATGAAAAGGGAAAATTGGAAACTCAAAAATGAATTAAGTATTTGTTCGGTTCCATTCAAAAAAAAAAAAGAGTAACACACTTCTAATTCTCTCTCTCTCTCTATATATATATATATATATATAGTTTGTATATCGATTTCTCACAAATTAATGTTCTTTTAAATATCTTCTCTAAATATTTTTAGAAAAATTGTAATAGACTAACTATAATTTATCATTAAATTGACATTGTATGTCCTTTTTCTATTATAATTTTTAACCGGCGTACCAAAAATTTTAACAGCTTTATTTTGGAACAAAATGAATATTATACATTTGTAGCCGACTGAATGGAGACCCTCCTGGCAGCAGTGTTGCTGCGAGATTTTGTGTGTGTGGAGATAAAACTAAAAGTTAAAAGGAACCTAATATAGTAATATATTATTGGAACTTGTGCAATTATTCTTTTCAAAATATAAAATGTGTTTTTTCAATATAAAAGTTACCTTTTTTGGTGTCCTTAACTAGTGCCCTGCCCATGGGACACTAGTTAGCATGACCCAAATTAAAAAAATGAAGAAGTTGAGAAAGAATAAGAGAGGGGTAAACATATATAGTATAGATAGGAGAAAGAGCCGGAGATAAAAGGCAGCAGGGGATCCACATTTGTAGCCGACCAGGAGAGGTTCTGGTCTGGAGGGTGTTCAGTGGAGCGGCTGCATATGACATCAAACTTTTAGCGGCACCAAAATTATTATTTTTTAGTGTATATTGTAAAAAAAAAACTAATATGAGTATTTTTTAGGACAAGCATAAACTCTACAAAAATTAGGGTTGCACTAACATTAAAAAAACTCAGTTTAATAGACGGTGACCGTAGCTACTGTAGAATGCTATTGATTTGTTTAAATTAATATATACATGTACTGTGCTTTTGGTATCGTATGAATTTTGAGTATTAATAAAATCTTTTACTTTGTTTTACAATTATATATAACTTATAAATACATTAAAAAAATACGAAACTTTAACTTATTAAAAACATGAACACTAAATTCACAACTCGAATAGAGCATCGAAAATCTCAACAATGACCATGCAACCGACTTTATAAGTTTGTAGGGCTGTGAATGTGGGTGTGGAGAAAGTCTTACATAGGCACAACTATTTAGGCACACTCACATAAATTAATAAAGTTTTAAAAAAAATTATCACATCAATTTATATCATTTCAACTCATTTTTCTTTAATTTTTTCAATTTCTTTTGAGCGTACCTAACACCTTTTATTTATATTTGTGCCTATATAAATATTTTCGGTGGGAGGAGAGGAATTTGGAAAAGCCGAATCCTAACGTCTTGTAAGGAGAATGGGATGCTCCCCAATCCCCATGTATGGAACCACGTAACCTCGCCCACTTCCAATCACATGCCTACAGATTTTGCAAATTACACATACCATTGGAATCAAAACGTGCCCTTCCCCTCGGGTGGGGTTCCTATGCACTGCAGTAGTTTTTTTTTGGGCAAAATTAAATATATGGTCCTTTATTTTATTTATTTGTAACATTTTGGTCCTTTATCTTTTATTTATAATATATAAGTCATTTATCTTATTTATTTGTAACACTTTAATCCTTTATCTTTTATTTTTTCCATATAGGTCCTTTATCTTTTATAATTTGTTCATATAAATCCTTGTCTCGTTTTTTTTAATTAAAACAAATGCTGATATTTATTTTTTATTTTTTAAAAATATTTTATTTATTAAAAAATTTAAAATCCATAAAAATGAAGAACACCTTCATCATCTTCATCATTTTTCATGAATCTTCATCATCTTCCTTAAATCAAACACATGTTTACTCAAATTTAGCTCTAAATATCATAAATATATGTTATGTTTATTTTCAATCTTCTTATAAACACAAAAATCAAAACCCCCAAATCCTTAATAAACCTAAAAAAATTAAAAATGAGGGTTTACTTGGAGGAAACAGTTAATTAAATAAAATTAATATCTATTCGCAGTACCCAAACCCATTCAACACACTAACAGGAATGCACTAAACTAATTCTTTATCTCAATTAATCTGGTCTGTTTCAATTTCTTTGAATTTTTTTAAAAAAAATTCTCTTTACAAGGCTTCAGTTTTATTCCTCTTTCATTTTCGCCCCTTTTTGTTGTAAAATCTGGGGGGTGATTTGTTCAAAAATGTTCCATTGTTTATGGGTGTTGTAGATCTGTTATTAAGTTTGAGGGTTGTTGTCTTTTTTTGTTAGCAAATGAGGATTGTTGTCTTAATATTGCATTTACGTATTTGTTTCTATGATTTTATGCATTTGTGATTGTGAATAAAGGAAAGGTTTTGGGTTTCCAATTTGCATTAGTATTGTTTAATTAAGTTTAGCTAAAGTTTTTATGTAATGGGTGGGTTTGAATGATCACTGATGTAATTCTTTTTGTTCCCTTTTTAATTTGCTTAAGGCTTATTGAGGATTTGGGGTTTGATTTTTGTGTTTATAAGAAGATTGAAAAAAACATAATATAGATTTATTATATTTTGAAGTAAATTTGAGTAAATATATGTTTGATTTAAGAAAGACGATGAAGAAGATTCATGAAAAATGATGAAGAAGATTGATGAAGATGATGAAGGTGTTCATCATTTTTTTGGATTTTTAATTTTTTAATAAATAAAATATTTTTAAAAAATAAAAAATAAATATCAGTATTTTTTTAATAAAAAAAACGTGAAAAAGGTTTATATGAGCAAATTATAAAAGATAAAGGACCTATATGGGACAAATAAAAGATAAAAGACTAAAGTGTTACAAATAAATAAGATAAAAGACCTATATGTTACAAATAAAATATAAAGGATCAAAATGTTACAAATAAATAAAATAAAGGACCATATGCATAATTTTGCCTTTTTTTTGGTATATATATATATGGTCATGCTAATTAGTGCATACAGTGCACTAGTTAAGAAATCCGAAAAAAATAAATTTTGTATCGAAATAAATATTATTCATACTTTTAAAAAGTAGATTTCATAAATTTCAATGTTTATTTACTATATTTAGTTGTTTAACCGGTTAACATTTTCTTTATATATATACTCCTATATACTTAAGCAACATTGTTTAATTTAATTTATTTTTTTTAAAAGAAGAATAAAGGATTTCTTTTTTGGTTTAGAAATAGAGCAATGAGAATTGAATTTACAACCTCATCCATTCTATTCAAATTCTTTATAGCTAGATGAAATCTAATTGATTTATTTTTTGAAAATTAAAGAGAACAAACAACAAAGGATATATAGGGCCAATGAATGTTGGCTTAGTTGATTTAGACTATCTACAAGAAGCCCAATTACCCAATAAATATTGGATGTATATCCATAAATACTAGTTTTTTTTTTTGTTACTACTAGTTTGTTTAGATAAATAATTAAATTAATAATAATATGTCATTAAAAAAATTATTTGGACACGATATGTGAATTTTTATAAAAAATAAATTAGATATTATATATAAAAACAAAAAATTTAAAATACTAATTTTTTTATAGGAACTAAAATAAAAATATGTATATTTAAAAGACAACAAAAAATTAATCCAAAAAATTGACATATTAACTTTTAAAAAATAATCATGGTATATCTTAATAATTAACATATTTTTCTTGAACATAATAATCAATACTATTGAATAAAATGATAATGAAAGATAAGTGTATTTATTCCAATACTTTTTATTAATGTATATAACACTGCATACTATCAGTAAGGCCTAATTCATTTGGTAAATGCTGAAATTGTTTGGTTTGACACTTATTCAAGTTTGAATCTAAGATTTTATAATTGTATATACGAGTTTATTATGGTAATTGCCACTTTATCTATAAATAATTTTCTTTTCATATCATCAATAATTGTAGTAGTTTATTTGACAATATCAATATAGTTAAGTTGAACTTCTTCACCTGAGTTCAAGCTCAAAACCTCATATTAAGTATAAATTTTAGTGATATTTACTACTTTATCTATATACACAGGGGCGGAGGGAGTGGGGGGACACACGGTGGCCACAGTCCCCCCTATTTTCTTCAAAACTTTGTGTACTATACCATTATGTATAATATGAATTTGATTTTATAATTTCTTTGACTTTTCAAATTATAATAAAATAGTAACAATATTAATATATATGGATGTACACTTTTATGTATATAGCTCTCTTATCATAAGTCGCACCATCCAATAAGTTCTTGTCTATTTACCTTTATATAGTTCATGAGGTCTTGATGTTGTTTGAAAAAAATAAGACTACTTTTTAATTAAACTAAAATAAAATATAAAGGGCCATGCTAATTTGTGTTGTCAGCAAAAATGTTAATATTAGATGGGACTTTTTTTCCTTTGCAGCTTAGTTGCTTATAGATATAGTTCTGATTCTATTTTACTTAAGTATAAATATTGGAATTATCCCTAAAACTCAGTTAAAAAAAATGTCGAAATATTGCTATGCCGGATGTTAAGATTTGGATTCGAACCCCAGCTTCTCCACCTATATGTGTCAGTTTATAATGATTTTGTCATTTCATCTACCTAAAAAAATAGTAATTATATTAAATGTTTTTGTATTTTTTTTATTCATTTTTTTTCTCTGTATATATTGCACATTCGAAAATTTATATTTTTTTTACGAAATTATACATTAATATACACGGGCCCCCTTAATTTAAAATCCTGGCTCCGCCCCTGTATATACAGAAAAGAATATATCTTCGGACTAATATTTGCATATTTTAAAATTATCAAAAATAAAATGCGAGGGTATGTATTTATGTGTCCTAATTCAAAGCGGCGCAGCTTGTTGCCCGTTTGCTTTCTATTCAAGTGTAATTATCTTATATATATATATATATATATATATATATATATATATATATATATATTAATAAATGCTAAAATTGTTAGAATCATCCGTAACAAAATATAAACAAAAGTTACTTTGTAGGTTCATTGTATAATTGATGTATTTAGTCTATAATATAGTTCAAATATATTAATAAATTTAAAAAGTAACTTTTCCTTATATTTTTATAATTTTTAGAGTTTGAATCCTTTCGAATAAAATTGTCTCAAAATACAAAAATTAAAGATCAAATATTTAATCAGTTGCTCAAATCTCTTACCACGAATCCATTAATAATAAAATTAAAAGTTCTCTTTTTTTTTTTACCAAGAAATTTAAAGTTCTCTTAGCAAAATGAAAAAATGGTTATGGTTATTACTAGTATTATCCACATTTAGAGGAGTGGAATATTAACCAATAATAATAGCATAATGTTGAATTATTATTGGGAAAGGTATCTTTAGATCTTATTTTTGAAGCATACATTATTACTACTCTCTCCATGCATACACTTTCCTATCCCACACACCGCCAATTAAATTCTAATTCTCTAATTTTCTTTTTTTAAAAAGTTGAAAACTAAAAATACTAGATTCCAAGTACCACTCACCTACTTCACTTTTTATTGTTCCCTTTATCTATCTATCTATCTATCTATCTCTTTCCTTGCTTGTTGGAGAATTTCAGAATTTGTTCTTCAAATCTCTCATCATTAAATACCATTCACTCCAAATTTGTTGCTTCTACATATTTGCTCACTTTCTCTAAATTGTAAATACATAAATATGGATGATGAATATGCTAAGCTTATAAGGAGGATGAACCCACCTAGGTAAATTCAATTCATTCATTCATTATTATATTATTTTTATGGTTTATTTTTATTTTTTTTAAAGTATTGTTATGGTTTATTAGAATTTTAGTTATTTTATTTTTGGTTTTGGAAGTTTTAATTAAGTGGAGCATGAAATTAAACAGGTGTTTAGCAGTTGTGTCTTCTTCAATTTTTCTCTGACTGTGTAGATCTTTGCTTGATTCTTCTTTTGTTTGATTATTTTTTACTCAATTTTTATACTTTATAATTTCCTATTTCGAAAAGAGTCTGGTAATTTAGAGTTCAGCCGAGATAACCTTGAGAAGTAAGTAAATCTAGCTAAGAATTGTTCTAGCTAGATTTGAACTCTGGTACTTCCGAACGATTATTCATTTAGGTTTGTTACTTTTTTTGGTGTAGTTTTTTGCTTCTTATTATATGATGTTTCCCGAAGACGAATCGTTCTGGAGAACTTGAGTTTGATTCTTGGTGGAAATAATTATTGGTTAGACTTTACTTGCCTTGCAGTCAAACTCTGGCTCACCATGGATATGAATATGTGTAAACAATTTGTTGCAATGAATTAGTTAAGGGTTGAATCAATTGGGAGTACCAGAGTTCAAACCTAGCTGGAACAATTGTTAACTAGGTTAATGTATGTGTCACAGACCCTCAGCTGAACTCTGGATTACCAGCGTATTTCCCTTGAGAATCACAGGTTTAATTAAAGACGAACAAATATATATATATATATATGAATATGTTTGTGTGTCATAATAATGGTATTGTTTTGTCTAACTATCTCCTTGCCATGTAGGGTTGTGATTGACAATAATGCATGCGAAAACGCCACTGTTATTCAGGTATGCCATGTGCTTCTATTTTTTTCTTTTAATTTTGTAATGAAATTCTTGATTGTAGTTTACTCTTTTTCTTTTTTAACTCGATACGATTGTTTGTTTTGTAGGTTGACAGTGTAAACAAACACGGGATACTCCTCGATGTAGTTCAAGTTATTTCCGATATGAACCTTGTGATAAAAAAGGCCTATATCTCCTCTGATGGAGTTTGGTTCATGGATGGTAATTTCCTCTCGTTAATATTGCAAAGGTTAAATTAGGCATATAATTTCCAGTATTAATTTGATTTTTGTTTTTTTCAGTGTTTAATGTGACGGATCGTAATGGAAACAAGATCAAAGATAAAGAAGTCATTGATTATATTCAGAGGGTAGGAAGTTGTCTATTTGCAATTTCTAGAATGCTTCAATTGACGATTATTTTTGTTGCTCCATCCATCTCTGTGGAAGGGTGATTTTACCGTTCTTTGCTAGAAAATCTTCAAGTTAAGTAAGCAGGACAACAACAGTATTAGCATATATGCCAATCTGAATTTGGTTTTTGTTATTAGTAACATAATCACACGTGAACTTTAGCATCGTTTTACCCTTGTTTTCTGCATGCTGATCGCGTTATCTAGCTTTCGACTAATTCATCGAAGTGGATGGTTGGAGGGAGATCATACTCATTTATAATTGATGTTCAATTCTCATTTTTTTTTTCTAATCGATATTCCATTGGTTTTCTGTGTTCTTTGAGCAAAGGTTGTGTGTATGAACCTGCGGAATTCATTTTGGTCCCTCCTTTTTCTCGAAATTTTGGTTCTCCAATTTATCAAATTACCCAATTTTAGTCCATGTGTTGGCTGAGATGTCGACCTGGCTGCTATATCATAATGCCTGATTTAAGTCCTTAAGAACTCTTTTTGCGGATTACGTCCATAGATATAGTAATTGTCTTCTTCAATTCTTTGTTTTAGTGATCTATGAATCTCGCCATACTAATATCTGGTCCTGTAATTATAGATTATCAAAAAATCTTGTAGGGTCTGATTCTTTTTACCTTTCTTTCAAATTTTGTAGAGACTTGAAAAGAACCCGAGCTTTGCAACTTCAATGAGAGAATCTGTTGGGGTCGTACCTACTGAAGAGCACACTGTTATTGAACTTACTGGCACAGACAGACCTGGTTTACTATCTGAAATCTGTGCAGTTCTCGCAGACCTTCGCTGTAATGTTGTTACTGCTGAGATTTGGACGCATAATACTCGAGCTGCAGCAGTAGTTCATGTAACAGATGATTCCAGTGGTTTTGCCATCGAGGATCCATCCCGTCTCTCTACAATAAGGGATTTGCTTTGTAATGTCCTAAGGGGGAGTGATGATCCGAAGACAGCAAGAACTGCACTTTCACATCCTGGAGTTACGTATAGGGATAGAAGGTTACATCAGATAATGTTTGCTGATAGGGACTATGAAAGGGTTGAAAGGGCCGGGCTCAGAGAGAGAGAGAAAAGTCCGTTTCCACATGTAACTGTGTTAGATTGTGTTGAAAGGGATTACACTGTGGTTACCATGAGAGCGAAAGATCGACCGAAGCTGTTGTTCGATATTGTTTGCACTTTAACTGACATGCAGTATGTAGTTTTTCATGGTGTGGTTCAGACAGAAAGGACAGGTGCTTATCAGGTTAGTCGATTTTTTTTTTTTCTGTTAGGAAATGATGGTTCACCTTATTGGTTTTCTGTTCTTGTTATCTGATTGAGAATCCTTATATTTGCTGCATAAGTTTTTATCTGATTGAGAATTGTTCATGTTTTCTAGGAGTTTTATATTCGGCACGTTGATGGATTTCCCATTAGCTCAGAGGCCGAAAGAGAACGACTTATACAGTGTCTTGAAGCTGCAATTGAGAGGCGAGCATGCGAGGTATGATAGTAACTTGGAGGCATGTTTTCTTTTAATGAGAAATAAAAAATAAGATACTAAGATATGTTCGTATGCAGGGGATGGAGCTGGAATTATGCACAGAAGATCGTATAGGACTCCTCTCAGATATCACAAGGATTTTCCGAGAGAACAGTTTATGTATCAAAAGAGCTGAAATATCAACAGAAAATGGTAAGGCAAAAGATACATTTTACGTCACAGATGTAACTGGTAACCCAGTCGATCCAAAGATTATTGATTCAATCCGCAGACAGATAGGCGACACGGTACTGCAGGTGAAACATAACTCTAGTCTTTCACCAAAGCCTCATGAAGGAACAACATTCGGGTTTCTCCTCGGAAGTTTTTTCAAAAACCGATCTTTTCAGAATTTTAAATTGATCAGATCCTATTCTTAAGTGTCCTCTCGTGCATATTCTCGCTATTTTCATCATATTTTAAGTCAAACAGAAATTCGATACATGTAAAAGAAACTGCAAGTAGGAACCTCCTTTCAGCAAGAGGGGCTTGGAATTCATACTGCACAGTAGGAAGCTCAAATATTTATGTATTAGTTTAGTGTAAGTAGAGGTTTGTACAGCAACATATTACCTAGGTTGTGTGTGGTGTAAATAGTACTAGATTATCAAATCCAAAAGGGTAAAATGGTATTTTTAGTTTGTATATGGTGTAAATAGTCCTAGATTATGAAAATCCATGAAAGTGAATAATACTCTTAGGTGGTGTAATTTGGAGTCTATGTAAATTTGAATCTATGTTGGAGATTTAAATTTAGGTATGTACATGAAATTGAATAGAAAAAAAATGTAATTGTGTATAATTATAATTGTATATAATCTCTCTCTCTCTCTCTCTCTCTCTCTCCCAACCTCCATGTCTCTCTCGATTCTAATCCTGCACAATTTCGTCGAGATTCTCATTTGGCAAAGGTTGGCTGAAACAATGTGAAATAGTCTTTGAATCGGATTCAAAGAATGCTCTAACAAAGGCGAACAAAGTGGAATCATGTCTATGCAGGAAAGAAGGCTCAAGGATCGATGGATACTATGGTGCTGATTATATGATCCATTTCGAGCACTGGTTGAGTTGCGTATATGGAACGAGGGTTCTGTATTGGAATATTGTTAGAGGGCGATGCCTAAATTAATAGAACCTGCATCACGATAATTTAGTGGCAAGAAAGCCAAAGGATTCACTCAAGAAAACCGATGCAGATTGATTTGATTTTCAAGATCAAGCATCCTGCTGCTAGAACAGTTGAGAGACATACAGCTCGTTTAGTTGCAAAAGGATTCACCAAAATTTTGAAGCACGATGCCGCCGCACACCCTACACATGTGTGCAAGCCGGGCCTAACCTCGACTATATATGGAAAGTTTTATCTTTGTGATTAAAATGACAACCATCACACTGTTGTTTACTCCTACTTTCTTCACTGTATGGTACTTACACCAGTGGATGGTAATACCTAAAAAACACTAATACATACACCAGACACGATACTGACGCTTGACATCGATAATAATTTTAGAAAACAAGTCAATCGTTGATGGAATGCTAAACACAGTGTGCCACCATTATATCCTCTTGTTTCATCCAATCTCAATCAAATTATTCTCTATTCACCAAATCTCCCTCCTCATTCACCATGCTGGTCCATGCAGAGAATGACTGAAATCACTCATGTGAAACATGCGCTGCATCATAAATTTAGTATCAAATATTTTGTATCTCTGAAATATTTCAATGGGATTGAATCAAACAAATTGTGCAAATCACCCTCTATTAAAGAAAATTAATATGCATTATTGTGCATGAGTCTAATTCAGTTGATAATGACATTACTATTTATAAGGGTCAAAGTTCGAACTCCAAACATTCAATGTACTTATACGTCTTAAAGAATAAAATTCTAGTCCCTAGATTATTTAATCCAAAAAAATATGCATCAAATATCTAACTTAATGTGGAATAATAATTGAATCAAAACCCTACTACACTCCTATTGATCCAAATTATAAAATCAACCAAAAGTCAAGAACAAAATTGACGAGTCTCACTTGCAGAGCACAAACACTAATAGTGATATTATTATAGATATCATACATTAGTAACAAGTGGTTTCTTCTATTTTTTTTTAATAAGTAAGTGGCGTCTTCTATTTAATTTGATATACAAAAATATGCAATATTAAATTGATGTTTAGGTACCTTAAATAAGGTACTGTATAATATCATTTATGTCACGTCATGAAACTCCAATGATAACAAAAAAAACGAATAATTAATCTATGAAACTCTCTTTAATACTCTTATTAGAGATGCTTTCAAGTCAATATCTTCCGTTTTACATTTACATTTTTATTTTTCCGATTTGATTCATTATGTTATAAAGTGCTAACGATGCCATCTTATTTTACATAAAAAAAATCCAAAACTTATAAAACTAAAAAAAATCCAACAAGAACCTCGATCTTCATCAAAGAAACTTAGAAACCTAAACTTCATTATTTTGCTTCTAATGGAAAAGGGTTGCAATTCTAATGGAAAAGGCATTCCAGGAGAGATATAGATTGATTTTTCCTTGTCTATATTTTTGTACTAACACAATGTATTCCTCTCAAACCATTGGACTTTATAAATCTTCTCTCAGAATATTCGACAAAATGATAAGTATGTGCAATTGATCCCTGGGTTGCAACAATCAACACGTAACACAAGTGATTGGTATTTGGATCTTAATCTTTGGCATGACAATAAAATTTATATTCGCGGATATCCTGCATCTAAATTCTACCCATTTTAATGGGAAAAATTCAAGTTGATTGGGTTTGGATTTGAGTTTTTCTCAATTTTAAAAGACGGGTTGGGGCAAGTAGTTTTAGGGATATTGATATCCACATTAAATCCGCCGCGTTTATATTAAAATTTGATTTTGCCTCTTTTTATATCAGAAACCCTTGAACAATCTCTTAAATTACATTTATATATATATATATTGATTTGAGTATTAAACAAACCGTTTTCTCTATTTCTTATTTTTATTTAAAAAAATATTGTTAAAAAGGATAATTTTGGACTTTTAACTTCATTTTTTAATTAAAAAAATCTAAAATACAATCCAAATTCATGTGAGAAAGAGATGTAACAGGAATACCCGAACCCCGTCGGGGATACCCGATTCCCGTTAGATATGGGTTTGAGTTTACAATTTTTATCCCTGCTCGGAATTCGGATGGATTTAAAGATAACCGAATTTTATAGATTTGAGTTTGGCAAGGGCAAAATCAGTCCACGCCCCATTGTCCATCCTAGACTTAAAAGATATCTTTAAGAAATTTGTTACCTCGAGAAACTTCTTCAATAATTATAAATCATTTATTATTGTCATTTAGATTTACTCATCCTATCCGTGACAAGAAAAAAACTAGCAACTCATAATATTTGACTAAAAATGAAAGAGAATTAAAAATTACACAAATTAAATGCTATTTGCAGCTCTATCTCTATTTTCAATAGTACAATGTTTCAATAAATTCACCGATCCAAGATTAATGCAATCAATGGATAAAATAAAAACTACCCAAAATATTTAGTGAAAGAAAAAATTAAAAGCATAAACACACAATTGACTCGTGAATTTAAAAATCATAATTTTATTCAATTCAAATTCAAATTAAATATTAAACTGATTAAAATAAACTAAAATTTAACTTAAAAGACTCTAAAAATTACATTTGATGAGAAGTCATCAATTTCCTAAAATTGAATTCTGATCGAGGGAGTTTTCCATAATTTGAAGGTATTTATCTTTCAACCAAAGAGAACAGATCATATAAATAAATTTGTATATGGTTCCCACAAATTTGTTACAAATTAATTGTGGAAATTACATATAAATCTACTTACTTGTTCTTATTAGTTAAAGCGTAAATACTCTCAAATTATGAACGACAGATAATAGTCACCATGCAGCAAACAACAAAAGAGACAATGGCGCCGATCAAACTCCTCAAAATCAGGAAAAGACGCTGCACAGCACAGCAGCACCGCACCGCTTCAGCTTGAAAATTTAACTCCACACAACTAACGTGGATCAATTCCTTGTGATGCGCTGACATGTTCAACTGACCCTCAGCACATTTGTTCAAAACAAGCAATCTCAATTGGAAAGCTTAGAAGCAAAACAGTGTATTTGTCGATGATTGTAAAGATTATTGATTAATACTAATACTTTCTTCGGCCTTATTTATAAACAAAAATTGCTTTTTAGATTTATTTGAGAAGTAATGTATCCAGTCTATATTTAAGATAGATACATTAGTTATTAAATGCACCTAAAAAACAATTTTTGCTTATAAATAAGGCCAGAGGAAGTACAGTATAGACGGTTTTTTGTTAGTATTATAATAAAAGCATTTTCAATGGTTTTTCTCATGAAATTTATTTTGAATTTCATATAGAATTAATATGTGCTTCTTTCAATGATACGTTATATTTTTGCAAATAGCTAGGCAACTTCAGGATCTGGACTTGCTACAGTTCAATCATCACAGTAAGAGATTTTGGCTATCCATTTCAGATCAGTCGGTTTATATTGTATCTTAATAAACCCAGTATAAATCAATCTCAACCATTAATCTTAGATCGGACGATCCATATTAAACATAACGTGAAAACTGTGATAATTAATCTATTTCCCCAACTTCACCTCGAATAAATATCTAGCCAATTTGAGAAATGTAATGAACTAATTTAACAGTAACACAATATATTCTTAGCTCCAAAACCAAATCATGGAACATCTACTATTAGCCTTAACTTTATTTTTTCCATCAATCATTTGCTACATAATTTTCCGGCCAATTTTAAGCCGTCACAAAAACCTCCCTCCATCTCCTTTATTTAAGCTGCCAATCATCGGCCACATGCACATTTTAAGCCCCCTTCTCCACCAATCCTTCGACCGTCTCTCGCATAAATACGGACCATTATTCTCTATTAATTTTGGTTCCGTTCCTTGTGTCGTCGCTTCCACTCCTCACTTAGCGAAACAAATCCTTCAAATAAACGAACAAGCTTTTAATTGTCGATATGTATCAACCGCCATTAAACGTCTCACATACGATTCATCTCTAGCTTTTTCCCCCTACGGAGACTATTGGAGATTTATTAAAAAGCTTAGCATGAGCGAGCTTTTAAGCTCTCGTAATATTAACAACTATCAACAATTACGATTAGAAGAGATTCACGTCATCCTTAAATTTTTTGCTAATAAAGCGAAAAGTTATGAGGTTGTGAATGTGACACAAGAGTTTCTTAAATTGGCAAATAGTGTTATTTCTAAAATGATGTTGGGGGAAGCCGTGGAAGCTAAGGATGTTATACGAGATGTGACCGAAATGTTTGAGTTTAATGTGTCGGATTTTATTTGGTTGATTAAGAAACTTGATATACAAGGGCATGGAAAGAGGATAGAGGATTTGTTTTTAAGATTTGACACATTGGTGGAAAGAGTTATTTCTAAAAGAGAGGAAATGAGGAAGAACAAAGGAATTGTGGGAAATCAGAAGGGTGAGGAGGATGGCAGTGGATTTAAAGACTTTCTTGATATCTTGCTTGATTGTGTTGAGAATGAAAAATCCGAAGTAAAAATTGAAAGGGTTCACATTAAGGCATTGGTTATGGTAATTAAATTCATCTATACTTCATTCTTTTATTTAAATTTCATTTATTAATGCTCAAATCTCATCCTAGAATGATGCTTTGTTTTAGTTTTAATTTTTCAATTACAAAATATAAATTTTCATTAAATTTGAATTTGAATAAAATATAATTTTGATCCCTACAAAATAAGAATCTTCTAATTTTAGTTTTAAGAATCTCATAAGACCTAAATTTATTTCTTGCTTTATTTTTATTGAGTATTATTTTAAAGTGTATATACTACGTACTTACGAGTCTTATATTTAGGGACGGCCTTAGTATATAATTGAAGCGGAAAAATCATTTTAAAAAAATTATTACTAATTAAGGTTCGTTTGATTTGGTTTATTTTTGAGATAGTAAAAAAAATAGATAAGTTACTTGGCACACCTAAACACTATCATCCCTCCGAAGGGAATTCGCAAAGAACTCTAAATTCAGGTTTGTCAATCCCCCTTACATTAGTTCATAGGGACTTGTGAGATGTAACAACCTTAGAACATGTGTTATATGGTTGCCCAACACTCCAATCTTTTGCTCTTCTTCTTTTGAGTTTTAGTAAGATAAGGGGTGAAATGTTTCTCTCCTTTTGCCATATCAGCCTAAATTTATTTAAGCACTTAAATGTTCGTATTGGCCACCTCATCTAGAGGATCATCTTGAATTATTGCAACATTTTACATTTCAGGTTTAGTGCATTAGAAAGCATTTTTAAGCGTTGCGTTCATTTGTTCCGACTACTCCGCTTCAAGAATAGCGTTATCAACTTTTTGTAGAAGGCAACTTTTTTTGTAACAGCCCGAGCCCCACCACCTTAGGTGGTCCCAGTACTGCCACCTCACGATCTTCTCCACCCCCTTTACTAGTGGATTTTTTTCCTTGCATGGGAATCGAACCATGTACCCTGGGGATAAGTACATGTTCAATTAATTTTCACTACCAATTGGGTTAGTAGCTCAATTAGTAGTCATTTAGCTTAAAAAGCTAATGTATTTAACTTAAAAATTGTACTAAATACATCAATTTTTGTTGACTTAATTTTTTATTATATTTAATATTAGAACAAATAATTGTTGTTGTTGTTATTACTACTATGATGCACTTTGCAGCCACTATAATAAACGAAAATTCACTTTGTATGTTTATTGGATAACTGATGTATTTGATCTAAAATAAACCAGTTACATTAGATAGTCAATGAATTCAAAAAATGGATTTTTTAATTACTTATATCTAGATTGAGTAAAAATTACTCCCTCCGTCCCATTTTAAATAACCTTTTTTTTGACTTAGTGTACTATTCATTTGACCTGCTTTGACCTTATTTTTCTACTAATATATACATGTAAATATTAGCATATGAGATGTTGTTTGATTTGTCTCGACGAGTACTTTCAAAATATACCATTTTAATAATTTTTAATAATACATAATTAGATATATTAACGATTAAAGTTGTGCATTGGCAAACGTGTCAGTGGTCAAATAGGTCATTTATTTTGGGACAGAGGGAGGAATGATTAACCCCTTTGAATGACACGTGCTTTGTAGGATTTCTTCGCAGCTGCAACAGACTCAACAACAATTTCAACAGAATGGGCATTAGTAGAACTAATGAACAACCCTTCATTGCTCCAAAAAGCTCGTGAAGAAATAGACAAAATAGTAGGAAAAAATAGACTAGTAGATGAATCTGACGGTCCAAATCTTCCTTATCTCCAAGCCATAGTAATGGAAGCATATCGTCTGCACCCACCAATACCAATGGTTGCTAGAAGATGTATCAAAGATTGCAAAATTGAAAACTATATGATACCAAAAAATAGTTTAATCTTTGTGAATAATTGGTCAATTGGAAGAAATCCAAAATATTGGGACAATCCACTTAAGTTTGATCCTGAAAGATTTTTAAAAAATTCAATAGATTCAAATATTGATGTGAGGGGACAAAATTTTCGACTTTTTCCATTTGGGTCAGGAGCAAGGATGTGTCCTGGAATTAATTTAACTATGCGATTAGTGCCAACTTTACTTGGTGCTATAATTCAATGTTTTGATTTTCATGTTTTAGATTCTAATGGTGAGATTATGAAGGGTGGTGATATTGCTATTGATGTGGATGAAAGGCCAGGATTGACTGCTCCTAGGGCTCATGATTTGGTTTGTGTTCCTGTTGAAAGGATTGGTTACCGTGGACCTCTTGAAACCCTTGGATGTTGATTGTTTCCTCATCTTTTTATGGGCTGATTATGGATTTAAATATCAATAATCTTGTTCAATTTTGTCCTTTTCATTTACTAGTTATAAGAAATTATAATAATTTCGGCAAACGAATATTTTAAGTTCATGTTTTGTTGATCGAGTTATAATAATCTAATTTTATTGTTTGTATTATTTTACTAATTAATAATATAATATATTATGGTCATCTCTCTCTCTTTCGCTCTCTACATTCGATCTCCACTCCTCTCATTCCTTTTTGTTGTGAATTCCAAACCACTTGTTCAATCCAACATTAATAAGAGTGAAATAAAAGTTCAATGGCAACCAACACTATGCAATCCAAGCAATAATAGTTCTAACAATATGGGTGTAAACATAAATTTCAATGAAGCAAATAACAAGAAATATGGTAGGGAGGAACAAAACAAACAAGAGATTTTTTACCCGATTCGGTCCAACAATAACATATATATATAGGGGAAAGGGCAATTCTTTAAATCACTATTCCAAGTTTTTTTTATAACAGATCCAATGGGTTACACGAAATTAGCTCCACAAGTTCACCAACAACTATCTTAATCGCTACCCATTTCCCAACATCTTCCCTTGAATAAGATATTCAACAAAAAGTACCGAGAAAATGCACATAATTGCTCTCCAAGGGCAATATCCATTTTCTCTATTTTTCTCTCTTCACACAAGAAAAAAGATGAACAATGAATCTCGCTCTCAAGATGTTTCCCAACCTTAGATCTAACTCAAAGAGCTCTCCATCATTAGACTTAAAATCCTAATGGTTAATTCTCTCTCTTTGTCTATCTAAGTGTTTCCCAAACCCTAGCTAGTACACATCCCAAGAAAATGTCAAAAAATGATATATTCAGGGGCGGATCCATGTATAAAGGATTGGGGGCTCAAGCTCCCACAAGCAAATAATTTTTTCTTATAATAACACTATCATATATATATATTTATCATAAGAAAATTCTATTATATATTTATTTTAGTCCCCATAAAAATTAATTAAGTCCATTAACTTGTACTTTATATTTGTACACTCATCATAAATTTATATTTTCATTTTCAACTTTTAATAATCTTGATTAAAATAAGTTCATAATCTCAATTTTTTCTAGTTATATTTGTATGTAGTTTCTCTCGGACTCAGATCAAATTCTCCGCACACCATGTCTTTCTCTTTTAAATTTTTTCTCCTGTCATACATATGCAACCTCTCCTCCTAATGAATCAACATAAACCATTTTTATAGGACCAACTCAAAGATAAGGCTATCAAGGCAATCACGCCCTTAAAGCTCTAAGAATCTAAAATAAATTACTTTATAAAAAGGTCTCATATTTTTATTATAATAAATCAAACAACATTTTAAAAAAATTATTAACTTTAATATTTTTTAGCCCCCACCAAAAAATATTTCTGGATCCGCCACTGGATATATTATATATAGCCTCCGTAGCATGTGCCTCACACATTATATATAGCCTCCCAGGCGCCTCGCGCGTGCTCAAATGTACAAGGCCACGGGCCCTGCGTGTTCTCGATGTTCATCTTTGCTCTGAGAGAAAGAGAGAGAGAGAGAGAGAGAGAGAGAGAGAGAGAGAGAGAGAGAGAGAGAGAGAGAGAGAGAGAGAGAGAGATTTTGGGTCATTTTTTGAGGGAGTGGTTATGGTGCATAAGCTTTTTCCTCTCACCATTCACATTATTTTCGCTCTCTCTCTCTCTCTCTCTATATATATATATATATCCATTTATATAAATAAGTGATTTCTACACATATCTAATTTTTTTCGTGTGTGTTTTTTCTTAAGTTCGTCTTTTGAGTATGTTGGGCTGTGAGGGGAAAGTCTCACTAGACTGGATCAAAGCATTGAGCATTGGACAATCATACAAGTGACTTTGACACCACACTTTCACCCAAAACCTTAAGTCATTGGGTTTATAATCTCACCTATAAAGTATTCAACATTAACTCTTCAAATCAATGTGAGACTTAACTTACACTTGATAGATCTCAACATCTCTCATCAAGTGTGAGTCTCTTTTATGTCCTCAATCCTTGGTCACTCACTTATTGCTCCCTCAACTGAACTCTATACCATTGTTTGACCATTTAGGAAAAGGAACCCACTAGATTGGATCAGTATATATCTTAAAAGAGTACAAATGTACAATATTGTTTTATTCTTCATTTTGGTGCCTTTTTTTTTTTTTTGTCTTTTTGATTCATATTTCATATTAATAAACCAATTACTTTCACTACCAAAAAAAAAAAACCAATTACTTTGATCCATATATATGAGATTCAATCAATGCTTCATCAATATTTATAGATCCAGGAACGAGGATATTCATGTCACTTTAATAAGTTGTGCGACTTTGTTTATTATATTAAAGTAGGCAATATAGTATAATAAAATTTGTTAATAAAGAATATTCATGACAATTTAGTTGTTATAAAGAAAATAAGGAGGCCCTTCATGACTAATGACTCCACTATCTTATGCTATATGTCTGACAAAACTTGTGGCTCTTTTTTCTGTTTTTTTTTTCATCACCTCTGTTAAAATTTACATACATGGAATAAAATTACAGTTTCATATTTATTAAAAAAAAATTACAATTTCATATAAAATTCTATCAAAAGTTCGTTTAAAATATCCATTCCTCATGTATTGTAAAACGATCGTGTAAAATATTTATTCTCCGTGAATTGTAAAATAATTTTATTCTTTTATTGTGTTAGTGGGAAAAAATAATAAATGATATATTGTTGTTGAAAGTATAAGTTAATACTCATTCTTATTTTTTACTAGCCGCCGTGCCCGTTTGTGTGATCGATATTCTCTTTTTTTTTATTTGCTATGATCGAAATTCTCTATTGTGTAAATATAAATAACTACTTAATCTCCTTTTTTATTGGACTTAGTTAATTGATAACTACTTAACATCCTTTTTTTTTGTGGCTAGTTATTAAGAAGAAAAAAAATATATATATTTTTTTTACTATAAAAAAACTGAAAACATACTTTTATGTGAAAGTTGTGCTTAGTTATTATGAGAAAAAAAATTATTTACTAAAAAAAAATTGAAAATCTATTTTTATGTGGAAGTTATTTTTCAACGCTTTTTTTAAGGGTAAAATAGGTATAATGAAAAAGTCATCCCAAAAATTTGTATCCTTTTTATATATAGTAATAGATGATTAAAATAATGATTTAATGAATATTGATTTGATTAAAACAACTGCAAATAAAAATATAACTCGCATTTAAATAAAGTTAATGTGTCATTGTTTTAACCCTAAAGATGAGAAGAATCATAATTTCTTATTTTTAAGCAGCGGTCGGTGGCGATTCTAACGCCCAGCATGCCTGGGCACGTGCCCGGGCTGCTGCTCCACTATTTTTTTTTATAGAGTCCGGAATGTAAGGATAGTCGTTTCAACGGTATTTTATTGAGTCGAAAATAAATGTTTATAATGAGAATTGTTTAAGGCCTGAATTAATTCTGTTTTTAGAACTCATAGTTTACTGCGAAAGTAGAAACACAGAGATACCAATTTCAATTTGAAAGAATGAAAACTTTATCTGACTGTAGAAAAATTCAGTTTTTGATTCTAAACACTGCGAAAGCAATTTTTTATCAATTAGGAAAAATTCAGTTTTCAAAAAGGTAATTTTAAGGCTTAATTAGTCTGTAAATCCCTTAAAGACTTTTTTGGTTTCACTTTGGTCCCTTAAATAAAGAAAATAAGTTTCACTTTGGTCCTAATTGATATCTCCATCAGTCAATATGGTCTTTTCTGTCCATTTTTTTCAAAAACCGTTAACTTCAGTACAGGTGCCATGTAACAACCTATTTTGCTATATGTACAGAAGTTAATAGTTTCTGAGAAAAAATGGACGAAAAGGACCATATTGACTACCGGAGATATCAATAAGGGACTAAAGTGTAACTTATTTTCTTTAAGGGACCAAAGTGAAACCAAAAAAGTCTTTAAAGGACTTACAGACTAATTAAACCTAATTTTAATAGTGTAAACGGACACGCGAGAGCGGACGTTTATACGCTTAAAATTCGGTATCGAACATGCGACAGCTGACGGTACCTTTAAATTAATTTTTCTACCTTAAGCAACTTTTTGAGTAGTTAAAAGTAATTATTTTCATAAATAAGATTTTGTGTCGTAACACGTTGGACACGTGAAAGCGGACAGTTAGATTACGCAGTTAAAATCTATTATAAACTTAATCTTTTATTTACAAAAAAATATTTTCTAATTATAAATATAAAAGACCACTCAGTGAATACCAACGGTCGATTAAAGTTTCATTCCGGCCTTTAAAATATCAAAAAGTCTATTAATCCTTTAAAATATTACTGTACTCGGAAGTTGGGTTGATAAAATTCCCTCCAAAATTTTGCCCAGGCTCTCTAGCATTCCTAGAGTCGCCACTGGCAGCGGTTATGTATTGCTATGGGCGAAACTCAAAAAACTGTTACCTAAAGAAAAAGCAACGGTAGTATAGAGTGTGCTACAAAAATTGTTGGTGTTTTTTATTGTTGATTAAACTTCAAAATATTGTAGTGTTAACTGTTCATAGATCTAAAATCAAAGCAAATATACAATTTAGTTCCATTTGGATCCAACGAAACATCCAAACACATCCAAAAATATTAAATCTTCGATTTTTTTTCAATTTTTTCTAAGGAGCTTATGAATGTGTTTGGCTTAGCGGCAGAAAGAATTGATTTTGGCAGAATTGAGTTTGACAGAATTGATTTTGGTTGAAAGTGAGTTGAGCAGAATTGGTTTTTGTTTGGATACGTTATTGTAAAAGTGATTCTCAACATTTGATGTTGTTTGGATAATTGAATCAAAATTAATTTTAAAGGTGTAAATTACCAAAAGGACCCTAACATATATTTAAAAAAAAATTAGGCGTTTGTCTTAGCCCTTTATCCTTTTTATACTTTTTTAATAAAAATTGTAATTTAATAAAATTGTATAAAGATAAAAAAAAAAAAAAAACATTTGTTTTAAAAACACATAATGGGCCAAAGCTGTTAAAAAAACCAGGAACAAAATATCCAATTTAAATCAACATTAATAGGCCATAGCTGTTAAAAAAAAAGGGCTATAGTTAGAGGTAAAGAAGGAAAATTGCTATTTAGGCCCCTCACGTTTGCTCCCACGCCCCCCTTAAATCCCAAAATACCCCTAAATTACGTCCCAGTGGAGTTTGGATCCTAGGAAACGAAATAAAAAAAATTTCGTTTCGTAGTATACGAAACCTAGTTCTAAGATGCCCTTTATGGCGTAGGCAGGAGCAGCTGCACAAACTCCCCCATTATTTCGTATCTTGCGTAACGAAAACACACTTTCGTATCATAGATCACGAACAAGGCGTATTTCGTTACGCAGGTGACAAAGTCAGTTAATTATTAAGTGATTCATTCTCAGTTTAACATAGAATCAATTTGGGAAAAGTAGAGCGATTTTAGGGTTTAGGAGGGTGCGATTACAGAAAAGCTTCGTCCCCATTAATTCGATTCGATTACAGGGGTGATTGAAGATTGTCATTCTCACAACAATTGATTTTGTCACGTAGAACACGAATTCGCAGGTAACAATTTCTGAACTTTTGTAAAATAATAATGATTAGGGTTTTAATTCTTTGTTCTGTAATTGATTAGTGTCTTTACATATTGATAGATTCCAGTAGTTAATTGTCGTTTCCATGGAAGAAAGTAGTTAGGGGTTTGTTTGAAAATTATTTGGGGATTTAGGGTTATGTTATGTAATTCTGTGTTGAATAATAGATTGAGTAATTCGTGTTGCTTTGCTTATGATTGATTAATTCGTGATTGAATGTGATATGGTTTCAAATTGTTGTATGATGTATTTGAATTTGGAAATTATCTCATGACTTGTGTTTTGAATTGTGATTGAATAATTGATTCCTCATTTGTATACGTTGTATTGATGTTGTAGGAATGACAGATGAAGTTGGCAGAAAACGTTTAGGGAGGGAGAGTGTTGCACACAGCTCGGCTCGTGCGGAGCGTGCCAAAAACCGCGTCATACCGTCTACCCGTACCCGTAAACGGAGCAAGTTGAAAGAAGTTTCTTCTACGGCTGAGAATCAACTTGATAGTGTGCCGGAGGCAGAGTTTGAGATTCATTCTCAGCCTAATATTGGTGAAAATGAGGTTATGGATGACGAAGAGGACAACGAATTGGAAGACGAAGAAGAGCAGGTAGAAGATGAAGAAGAGGAAGAAGAGTTGGACGTCGAAGTTGAAGATGACGCATTGGAAAATGAAGATGAAGAACCACCACCTGCATCACCACCTAAAAGGCCAAATCGTCCAAGAAAACCAAAAACGACACGGCATAAAGTGACACCTCTAGAACCACCAGTTGGGGGATTTGGTGGCGGTCCGAGTGATTTGTCGTTGTTGCCTCGTTTTGGAAGCCATATTGCAGCTTACTTGTGGTTAGGACAAGTAAGTAAAATTTGACATTCATTTAATTGTATAGTGTAGTAAATGATAATTTATTGATTTAGATTAATTGATTTAGATTGATATGCATATATATGGATTTAGATTTAGATTGATTTAGAAGCCATAATGTGAGGTTGGTTGAATATGAATTTGTTACAGAAACTTAATGGAAAAATTGATATGACTCTGAAAACATATTTAGATTGATATGACTCTGAAAAAATGATTTAGATTGATATGCATATACATTGTATTTTGCAAAATATTAAAGAATTAATTCAATTGTTTGATTTGAATTTAATTGGTTTTGCAGTATCCGGAACGGTATCTGAGGTGTATGAACAATGGGAAAAAGGTGAATGAGTTCACCTTACCTGGAGCTAACCAAGAATGGTTTTGGAATGTGGTAAATGATAGTGGCCTGCGACCCCTACTGAAGACAAATTACAACAACGTGGATTGGGGTCTACTGACTGCTTTTACAGAACGATGGCAACCAGATACCAGCACCTTCCATTTACCTGTCGGTGAAATGACCATCACACTAGACGATGTGTCATGCTTGCTTCACATTCCTATAAGTGGTAAGATGCTAAACCATGTTGGAACTGCATGCAAAGTAGATGAAGGTCTGGATATGTGTGAGTCATACTTGAACTTTGATAAAGTTGACTGCAAGGAAGAGTTCCATAAGATGAAAGGAGCGCATATTGGATTTCCCAAGTTGGCGCAGTTATACTTTGACAATCTCAACTTTGCATTAAAAGCCGAACATGAAAAGGATCCAGAAGATGACATACAATTCTACAGGGACTGCACCATTAGATGTTTTCTTTTGTATTTGCTTGGTGCAACACTTTTCACAAACAAAAGTACGCAGTATGTTGATGTCATCTTCTTGACTTACTTGCAAGATCTGAATGTTGTCAATACCTGGAATTGGGGTGCCTCTGGACTTGCATATCTGTTTCATTATTTGGATAAAGCTACTAAGCCAAACTGTGGGAATAACGGTGGTTACAATGCTCTATTCCAGGTATTATGCTTATAAGGATATAATTAGATTAGGTGTATATGTTTAAAATTTGTGAACTTGCTGAATTGGTTACTAATGTTTTAATCAATATTGAATTAACTAATGTTGGAATGTATTTGTCTTTATTAGGCATGGATTATGGCGCATTTCAAGACCTTTGGAATGCGGCTTTTTGATGATAACTACAATGTTGGTGATCCACTTGCTGCCAAATTTGTACCATTGAAAGGTCCTCCGTTACCTTTTGAGCATAGAACGGCATTGGATCGTATGGAGGTGGATGAGGTGACATGGCAACCGTATGAGGATCATCGCCAATCGCGTCCATTCCAAGATTGTAGTTGGTATTCGGGATGGATAATGTGTGGAAGCGCCATGATATGTCGACATTTGCCTGAGCGGGTCTTAAGGCAATACGGACATGTTCAGTCCATTCCCAGAGCCCCTGATGTAGCTGCTAAGGCTGGAATGAATCGTTTTACTATCGATGAAGCTTTTCAAAAAATGACGGTTGAAAACTATGTGACTGAAGAAATGCGGGGTCCAAGGGCAACAAATGGTTTTGAAGCTGATCCGGGATATATTGCGTGGTTTTACCGTGTGTCGCATCCAAAGATATGGCCTCCGATTGGAGGAAATCCACCACGGCCTGCGAATGTTGAAGTGATAATTGAGGAAGATAATGCTAATGAGAAGATGGATGTGTTTGAGATTTGTAGGAATGTTCGATCGGAGGTGAAGGAAAGGCTTGATAGTGAATTGACTCTGGAGGAAGCAAGGGAAGCACTACAAAAGGTTTATGTTGATTTGGGGATTGTCACAAATTACTCGGTGCGACGAAAAAGAAAGAAAGACTCGGGTGAAGGAAAAAAGACAAGGAAGAAAAAGAAGTCAAGTAACAAAGGTGCCGGGTCAAGTCAAGCTTAGCGTATTTCGTTGCATTTGTATTAACTTATTTTGTGGTTTATGTACTATGGTTTTGTATTAAACACCGTTTCGTACTAACTTGTTTTGGACTTGTAATGGTTATGTAATTTGAACAATATTAAAAACTTGTTTTGGACTTTGAATTGGTTATGTAATTTGAACAATATTAAAAACTTGTTTTGGACTTTGAATTGGTTATGTAATGTTGAATTGGTTATGTTCATGAATAATGTGAACTTGTTATGGACTTACTTTGTATTGGTTATTGCTTGGAAAAACTTGCCTGGAAAAAATAGATGGGAAACTCTGTGTATTGGTTATGATCACAGGTTTTGCGTGGTTTAAAAACCATGGGATAGCTGGAAACAAATAGTCCAGGGCAGGAAAACTCTGGTTTCGTCACTTACGTGACGAATTTTTCCTGGTTTCGTCACCTACGGGGCGAAATGGTGACTTTTTTCAAAATTTCGTTGCCTGAGGAACGAACCTATAATTTTTTCCAGATTTTCGTGTCCTAGGCAACGAACCTGTAATATAATTCGTCACCTAGGTAACGAAACCAGAGTTGACAGGTATTTTTAAAAAACCAAGTTACATAAAACAGATTTTTGATCGTCTCGATACGTTAACCATTTCATTCCAGTCACATAAGTTATAATAAACATAAACCCATACCATTTTAAAATTTTGAGTACATAATCAAAATAGCACAAATACATAATTAAGGTACATAGTAAATTAACAACATTAACACAATAACAACATTAAATTGAAATAACATAGTACACGCATAAGGTACAAAACCATTATTCATGAACATAAAATCTAAAACCAACATTGACTCAAACTTTGCCTAAAGTACAAACCATACGAATTGGTAATGGGTCAGCCTCAATTGTGTGAAACATGAAACCAACATCGTCGTCGGATACCAGCTCCTTCAAATGAAACTTCACCTCAGCATCATCAAATCCAACGATATCCCCTGCTAGATCGATGTAAGATTCATAATACGAAACCTTTTCAACCTTGATCTGTTTCCCGAACATGAATGCATACATGTATTCAATCTTATTTTTTAACTCCTGAAGACCGGTTATGTTGTTCTTCAGCTGAAGGTGAAACTCTTTTTTACCTGTCAATTTGATAGCAAAATCATAACTCTTTGCTAAATAATTTGAAACCCACCGATCTCCAGCACTCATTTTATCCATAACTAAAAAACCAAGTTGCAAAGAATGTGAAAGAAGAAGATAAGATTTTGTAGGTTAAAAGCATAATGGATACATATATTTATATAATATTTTGTTCACTTACAACCACATAAATATTTGGTCATTTACAACCACATAAATACACAAATATCTTATCTCCAAATTCCAAAACATTTACAACCACAAAATATAAATGCCGATCACGTAAAGACCACAAAAAGTGTCGGTCACATTAGGACCACAAAAACAAAATAGTAAGGGGCATAGTTGTCTTTTTCAATCTTCAACGATGATGGGGTCGTCTTCATTTGACTTTTTTTTCGGGAGGAGTGCTTTTTCATTTTCCATCATGTCATGAAATTGAGCCATCCGATCCAGAAATGGATCCTCCCAAGTTGCAGCTTCTGGCGCACGATGAAGTTTCCAACACTTAGAAGTAGGAGGCAGCGGACACCCAGGCTTTAGCTTAACTTCAACAAAGTGGTTAGGAATTAAACCAATACACAAGATTTTGGAAAAAGGATCAGACCGTGGACGACCACGCACCGGGAAAAAAGTCTCAGAAAAACCAATTGTGGGAGAAATCAACTCAACCACCACGCGGCCGTATACCGTTGCAACGAGATGGCCCATATCAGGAAAAGTGAACCATTTATCCTTTGGCGCAACCCCGCTCTTGGGCATTATCTTTGGAGGGTGCAAGCCTTCAAGCACATATTGCAAACGCTCCTCCGACTCATAAAATCTCAAGTAGTCACTTCTAAACATAGTTAACTCTCTAATAAGGGCCAAACGAATTAATCCCTGGCTATCCTGACCCTTACCAAGATGCTGAGCTACAACCCGGAATCCACAGTGACCATCCGGTGCCACGTCAATAATATCTTCGATAAATGGATGCATGAAATGTGGCATATACCGAATATCACGGATTCTTTTACCGGGTGTTGAAAATGGAGATGAATTACCGATGCGAGCAGTCTTCCTTTTAGGCCTATGCGGTTTTGACTGTGAGCCTTGCGAGTCGGGAAATTGACGATCAACATGCTCCCAATGGGATGGTTCTCTAGCAGTAGAACTATCACTAACAGCTGACCTCGTCCTCTTGTTTGCACCCTTTGTGTCGCACTTTTTAACCGGTGCATTAACTGATGTGGTTTCTGGGTATGCTGTCAACCGCAACTCCTCTTTGATTTGCATCTTCATTTCATGATTCGCTAATTTAAAGCGTTCCTAAAAAAAACATAAATTATATCAAATTACAAAATAAATGATGTCAAAGTACTATAAGTGTTTTAAATTAAACAGTCATAATGAAAAGACAAAACATGAAATTACTATGTTAAAACTAAATGTCAAGGTACCTGAATGGCATTTAACTCTTCCAATATTGAGACTTCTACATCATCACCTCCAACGCCTTCTTCAAAGTGTAACCGTTTCCAATGAGTGTTCACCTCGTCCAATCTAATTGCTAATTTACGTTCAATCTTTAGAGCAATTAAACAAGCACAAGGTAACCCATAAGTTCGCCTTATCACACAACCACACATCTTTCGATTCCTTCCACAAACTTTTGATCTCGCTTCTTCACCTCCAATGAATCTCAAGCCCTCCCGAGAGATGTTATAGATCAACTTCGAGTACAAGAAGTGTCCCTTAAAATGATGTTCAACACCTGTAGTACTCTGCCCGAAAGAAGTTTTGATCTTGGTAAATTGATTTGACAACATTTGATTGCTCGCATCCCAACAAAATACCAAATCACCTTTGCAATCTTTGATATACTCTTTTAATGAACCATGTTGAGACTCGACTCTATTGGTTGTAGTGTTTCCAATGTGCATAGCTTTATCCGTCCATGCCCTCACAATTTTTTCCTTCACCGGACCTAAAACGGTGTCCTCAACATATTTCAGAAACTTTGGAAATTTTTCAAAAACTCTCCTAAACTCTACAACAGCAAGACCATATGCATCTTCGGAAGACGACTCCACAACAGATTCCCATTGAAATGTCAGAGTATGCAGCAACTCATCCATATTCTGATCCTTTGATGCTTTACAAAGTAGCTTGAAATTTTTTCTTACATTTTTTGAAACATGATACCGACATACTAATGCGGTTGAATTTGGAAAGACAACATCAACAGCATTCATCAATGATTTATCCCTATCAGTGACGATGACCTTCGGCATTGCCTCTTTACTCTTCAAAAGACTCTTACATGTCTCAAGTGCCCATATGAAATTGTCCTCTTTTTCATTTTTCAAGAACGCAAATCCAACATTAAAACTCAGCTCGGTGGAGGTTACACCGACTATCTCAAATAGAGGCATTTTATATCTGTTGGTCTTGTAGGTTGAATCCATCAACAATACCGTTGGAAAAGTGTTAAATAGTTTCACACTATCAGGATGTGCCCAGAATATATCCTGTAACGTTGACGACTCGTCATCCGTTCTAAACTTGTGAAAGTATCTGTTATCTTCAAGACACTTCAAAAGTTGTTGAAGTTCTGTCATCTCACCCTTAAGATTGCGTTTGTACTTCTGACGCTCGTTGTAGATTTGCTTCATATTTGTCTTACTATCTTTATTCTTCTCCTTAAGCGTGTTCAGAATGTTCTTTGGAGACACCAAATTCCTTGTCAACTGGTGGACACACTCCTTTTCCTCAGGTTTCAAGCGCCCGGCTAGAATGTGACCTTCCAAATTTATAGCCATCTCATGGTTATGCTCACCACTAACCACACTAAGCTTCCATTCCTGAGTTGCAACAAAGTATCCCCGCAACCTGAACGGACACTCGCATTTCCTTGTTTTTGTGTCTTCTCTCTTCAATTTTCTCTTGGGTTCCTTGTACACACCACCCCTTTCGCAACCCAAAACGAAAAACGGCTTCCTATTATGTTTACCCATATGAGACTTCTCAATCACCATGGTAAATTCAGCTTTAATAGCCTCATTCTTACACCAGTCAATCAATTCATCTCGATTTTTATACTTCTTTGTATTGAAAAAATAACTGGCGGTGTCAACAGAAACATTAGCTTGAGCGATGTCGGATGCAACAACTATATCTCGACAAACATTAGGTTCATCTTTAGCAATATCAGGTTGATCAATTGTTTCATTCATGTCAGCACCTATTTTACAAAAACAAACATAAAAAATATAAACAATAACAATCATGGTACAATAACATATATACAAACACAATCATAACACAATAACATTCATGTTGTATCTACTCCTGGTTTCGTTTCCTAATTTACAAGTTCATATTCCCTAAATTTCGTCACTTAGGTCACAAAATCAGACTTAGCAGAATATTAAAAAAAAACCTTAAAATCAAGCGTTTGAACACTACATTACCTGTTATATTGCTTCAAATCAGAGTGGGAATCGTATATCAGACCAAAATCGTTGATAAAATGCACTTCCAACCCCAAAAATCGCCAGAGATCAAACTTCTCTCACATTGAGTGTTAAAGCTGTTTTGATTTGACAGCTAGGGATTTTGATTTCTTATTTACAGATTTCGTCACCTAGGAAACGAAATCTAGCGTGTTTACCACCTAGGATACGAAACAATGATTTCGTCAACTACGGGGCGAATTTCTCTGCAAATTTCTGCGTGGAATTATGATAGGCATGGTCTTTGCGCTAGTGTCCTGCAGTTCGTGGCCTGAGATACGAAATCATCTTGTTCGTCAACTACGGGGCAAAAACGTTTCAAACTTAGGCATTTATTCTGGGATATGCATTTCGTTGGTTACGTTACGATGTGTTTTGATTTCGTTTCCTAGCGTACGAAATTTTTTGAAAGGGCATTTTTGTCAACAAGGGGGGCGTGAGAGCAAACAGAGGGGGCGTAAATAGCAAAATTCAAGCAGCAAGCCCAGGCCCAGCAACTGTTTATCTTCTTCAACCTTACAAGGTAGCCGCAAAACAAGAAAACCACCGCCATCATCACATAAGGGTTGAGGGTAAAAGGGGAAAATTAAAGAAAATCGTGCATGCCCCACATCATTAACATTTCAAAATCGATTGTACTAAACGTAAAAGCTCCGATTTGTAGCTTTGGCCAGAATCAAGTCTGGGAGGCAAAATCGATTTTCATTCATTTTCCCAAACATGTTGCAGAACATTGAAATCGCGTCTGAGAGGGTAAAACGCACGTTCATAGCTTCCCAACGTCAAACCAAACCAGACACTATTATTAATCTAGATTCGTTTGGTTTGAATTTCAACACATATATGCTTCCTCGTACCTATTCTCGTTGTGTACGAGGAAAACACTGAAAACAAGTACATGCAGTAGTACACATAACAAAACAAGTAAAATGAAACCAGCAGCAACGGAATTAGCACAGAGAATAAGCAGAACAATAATCACAACCTCAAAAAACAACACAAAACCCAAACATCATCATTATTCATGGAACTCACAAATCGAACAAACCCTTCACAATAACCTCAACAATCACAATCTAACACCATCACTTGTTTCATCAATCATTGACCCTTTTCTCCTCAATCACCATTCTCTAGCTTTGGGCTTTTTCAATTGGGCTTCTCAACAACCAGGCTTTACCCACACTTCATCAACCTTTCATTCCATTCTCAAATCACTTTCCCTCACACAAAACCATTCACATTCACATTCTCTTCTTTCACTTCTCAAAAAAGCTCAATCTTTTAATTTCCCAATTCACCCTTTTGTTTACCGTTCTGTTATAACTACCCACATTTCCCGGAACAATTTAAATCAAGCATTTTTAATCTTTAATGATGTTGTTGAATTACAATTAATTGATCAAATCGGTGCTGCGACGTGTAATTCGCTATTAGCTGCACTTGGTTCTAATGGTAATAATAATGCGCGTAAGGTGTTTGATGAAATGATTGTTAAGGGTGTTCCGTTGAGTACGTTGGGTTTTGGTGTTTTTGTTTGGTGGGTTTGTAAGGAGGGTGATTTGGGGAAAGTGGTGAGTTTATTGGATGAGGTTGGGGAATGTGGTTTGGAGATTAATGGTTCGGTTGTGGCAGTTATGATTGTTAACGGTTTGTGTGAAGTTGGTAGGGTGAGCGAGGCGATGATGATGTTGTCTGAGTTGAGGAGTAGAGGATGGAAGCCTGATTTTATGGCTTATTGGGTTGTTGCCAAGGAATTTAGGAAAATGGGGAATGTGGTCGATGAGATTAAGGTTTTGAAGATGAAGAGGAAGTTAGGTGTGGCTCCTAGGAGTGGTGATTATAAAGAGTTTATATTTGAATTGGTTTCGGAGAAGCGGATTTGGGAAGCTAAGATGATTGGGGAGGTTATTGTTGGAGGTAATTTTATTGTTGAGGATGATGTTTTTAATGTGTTGATTGAATGTGTTTCGGATATTGATCCTGTTGGGGCGATTGTGTTTTTTTATTATGTTATTGAGAAAGAGAGGTTTTTGAGTATTTCGAGTTTGAATAGATTGAGTGGGAATTTGTGTAGGGTGGGTAAGGTGGATGAATTGTTGGAGGTGTTTCGTGTTTTGGAGAGTAAGAATTACTTCAAGGATGTGGAGGGTTACAATGTGATGGTGTCGTGGTTGTGCGAAGCTGGAAGAGTGAAAGAAGGCTATGCTGTTCTTCAGGAGATGAAGAAGAAAGGATTGAATCCTGATGTCTTCTCTTATAATTATGTAATGGAAGCGTGTTGTAAGCAGGATTTACTTCGCCCTGCGAGGAAGCTTTGGGATGAGATGTTTGCCAGTGGATGTTGTGGGAACTTGAAAACATATAATATTTTGATTCGTAAGTTTTCGGAAGAGGGACAAGTTCAAGAGGCTCAGATGTTGCTAAACCGCATGTTCGACAAGGGAGTACAACCCGATAGTTCGAGTTACACTTTTCTTTTGCAAGGACTATGCCAAGAAGACACGCTTGAAGAAGCATTTGAGCTCTATAGCAAGACTACCAAACAGGATATTACCATTGCAAGAGACATATTGAGCTCGTTTATATTATCACTCTGCAAGAAAGGTATTATTAATCCACTGTTCCATTTTGCCTGTCGCTTTTGTAAACAAAAGTTTGTTCCTATCTATTTGTCATTTTCAAATTTCAATGTGTCATTAACTATTGTTTTGTCAATAATATTCGTAATTATTCGTCGTAGAGAGAAAAATACGTAGAATATGTGATAATAAATATATTGTAGGAAAATGACAAACAATTCCATCAAAAGTTACAATATTTATTGTTTTTCTTAGCATGTGTAATCAAGGTCATAGTCCCATTGCGATCCTTGATATCATGGAGAGTCACAGTTAAATGTTGTTGAAGCAGCCTCAATCAAAATCGAGTTGTAGTTGCAGTCGCAGAGACATCAAAGATTTTGATGCGACACGACACTGGTTGCAGTCGTGGACCTTTTCTCAGAATTCTGCTTAATAAATTTTTGTAACTTGGCATGTTACGTTTTAAGATGTTTTTTACTTTATCCAATACTTAGCTTGTCAGCCTAGTGCGACATTTAATAGCATAACGTGAAATGATGTGTGCTTTCCGTGCAGGACATCTGACAGCTGCTTCCAAATTACTCTGCAGTCTCGGTCATGATATAGGGCGTGCAGAATCCCACGTAGTTTTGTTGAAATGTTTGGCAGATACAAGACAGAGTACAATTGCTATTGAGCATTTGAGATGGATTCAGGACAAGTCACCTTCAATGCTTCATGATATATGTACTGGACTTTTAGCTTCCCTTTCTGTTTCTAAATGCCCAGAGCCGATATTACAGTTTCTTCAAAGCATGCAAGGTGTGTTTTGATGATTGCACGTTCAATTTTATTTAACAAATGGTTCAATGTAAATTGCATCTTAAGAATCTATTTTTGAATTGACCTTTAAAAAGAATTTTTTTCTTAATTCAATTTTGACTCAACAAATTTAAACATTATGAAATTCCAATTTTGATTCATTACGACAACAACAAATGTAGCCTTTTCTGACAGTGACTTTAAAATTTTGATCTACGGTGGGAATGTCTTTGCAGTTTGACAATGCAACAAACATCGAATTCTCCTGAATACCGTATACAAGTTATTTCAGCTTGTAATAACAAAGGCATCCATCTCCTACAATGGGGTGTGGTTCATGGATGATAACTTCCTTTCTTCACCTGTGGCAGGCTAAAGGAGGGTAATGGTTAAATTTTAATAAAATAATTTATTACTATCATTATCATCGTTGCTTCTAAGTTCTATCATAGTATTGATTTAATTTTGATTGGTGGTTAACTTTATTAATCGTAATAAAATCAAAATCTGAAATAAGGTTGTAACTGATTATATTATATTCATAGGGTGTGATTTGTGAAGGAAGTGCATATTTTAAATTTTGAGTGATTTATTTGACACTTTTAGGTTTTTTTGGTCCTTTGTCTAGAAATATAATATGCTGATTTGTGTTAATGTTCTTTTGTTTTGCTCTCATTTTCTGCATTGCTAATTTTGCATGATCTAGGTATGAACTGGTTTGTTTAAGTGGAATGGACAGTGGAGGAAGAACATGATCATTATAGATAGCATTGATGTTTACTTTTGAAATTATGTTGGTTCCTGACAAAAATGTTGTATGATCCTGCTGTATCCATCTTGCGGCGAGACGGTTTGAAGTGCATATATATTGGAAGATCAAGGCAGTCCCAAACAATTTGGAGGTTCTGTAAAATTAAGTTTGACTATAATTAAGTTGAAAATAAAGTGATTTATGTTTGAATACTATCAGAGAGGTTTAGCTTAGCTTCTTGACTATCAATTCTACTTTAGAGAAACCAATAATGTCATAATCAATTCTACACTTCTAGAATCTATTTTGGCCCGTGAAACCAAATATACAAAAGCCATTTTTTAATTTGTAAAGATGTGAGACTTTTATTTTTATTTTTAAAAATTTAAAATAAAATGTGTATCTAAACAAGCACAACCAATTAGCAAGTATATGGTTTGTAGAAGATGATGTGACCTGACAAATAGTTAAAGGAGTGTTTAAGAGAGTGTGCAAAAGAGATTGTGGCAGCATTCCTCCTCTTAACATTTGTCTAAAAAATTATAGTGCCACTCACTTTTTCTTTTACCATTTTTTTCTTACACATTTTAATATTATTATTCTAAAGAACAAGCAAAAGAAATTTCAAAAGAGTGAGGGCCATCATCATCAACCTCCATTATCACTCAAATTCCTCATTTCTATCTCCTACTATCCAAGAGGAGTTCTTCATTAGGTTTTAATCTTGTATAGAATCAAGTTTTAGTAAGAATATGAGTTGCATTGCAAAGATCAAGTAGTGAGATCAAGTGAACGGAACTTAGGTTTGGAAGGCAAGGACAAAGCTTTTTGGATGTTGAAGTTTAATTAGTTTATAATGTTATATTTTGTGTTGCGAAATTTGTAAACTCTGAAGTTTCTTGTTATTTTTCTTATATATAACATGTACTCAAATTTTAAAATAAGTATGTGCTTCCTTGTATATTATATTGAAACTTTCGTCATCCATGTATGTAGTTTAGTTTAAATTAGTATTTAGTAGTATAAGAAGAATTGAATAAAAGGTTAGTGATTAATAGATGAAATTGACCATGCATGTGCTATGGACTTTATGTGTTTAGTACTACAAGATAATGATGTTGACAAGTTGTGTAATTATGCAATTAGCCATTGCGTAAAAGAATGTTATTAACCAATTATTAATTTATTATACGACAAATATAATAAAGCCAGTAAGTGGAACGCTGCTTACAATCTTATCATTTACTTCACTTATAGGTGGATCCTCTTGGGTACAACACGCCCAAGAGTTTTTGTTGTAAAGCAACTAAGATATGATATATAATGAAATAATGAAATTATAATTATATCATCATAGCAATTAGATGAGACTTCTAAGATTGACTTATGAAGCTTAGTTATCTGAAGAAGGTCCATGTACAACGAAATTACGTTTGAAGTTGTGTCTATATTTGCTTCTAAATACTTGAGGAATTGAATATTTACAGAATTCATAGAAGACATTCACTTGATAAATGAAGTTATTTTCGAAGGAGGGGTTGCTTCTAGCCAGAACCGAAGACTTTTGATTAAGTCAATTTTTTTTACAAATTTCCTAATTTCATAACGGGGTGTGTTATAATCAAAATTCAGATTATTTTATCAACCAGAAAAAAATTAAAACATCAAAGAACAAAGAAAATCATACAAACAAAACAACACGAGTTTAGACCAATTGACTCTTGGGTCCATGAGTTAAATTTGAAACTGGTCAACTTTGAGCTAAATTCGAAGAAAACAGTGGACAAGTCCATGCTACTACGACAATGATGCCATTGAGTTTGGCGATATAATCAAACATCATAAAAGTGTTCTCTCATCAATAGTTAATATTACATTTACTTTTTTTTCCTTTCTTTTTTTTATCTTACACAGTGGTGACCACTAAAACTAACAACTTAGAAATCCTTACTTCGAACCCAGATGAAAATGTCCAGCTTTTCAATACCGATATTTGTCAATTGAGCTAGCTGACAAATATTACATTTTCTAAACCTGAAACAATCAACTGCAATTACACACGACGATAATTTAATAATCTTGGCATTAATTTTACCCAACAAAAATTGCCAAATCGCATAGCTTTTCCTCGTATATACAAACACTCATCAGTCAAGGATGAAACCGACTTTCAACAAACATACAACACCTATTGTAAAAAACTGTTGTATAGAAATATTTATGGCTATGCTATAATGGACTATACACCAGTATCCCTTACCCCCAATAAAAAAATATATGAAAAAAAAAGAATGGAAAAAACTTATACAGAATCTACATGCATCAAAAATTAATCATCAGGGCGTTGAATCTCACCCATCATGATCCGGTTACTGGAAACCTTGAAACCAAGAAGAGAAGGATCTATCTGCTTCCCTTTCTTTCCTTTCTTTTTGCCACCTCGCCCTGCTTGACCACCATCGGCTGATTCTGCCCCAGCTCCACTGATTGGATGTGCATCCGACTCAGGAAGAACAGGCTTTTTGAGCATATCTATAAATGATGCCTCCGACATAGCACCTTCACTGAAGGACGAAGATCTAAACCGAGCCTCCTTCCCAGCTGCTTGAGCATCAGTCATGCTTGTAGTTGACAAATTTCCAGACGGTTCTCGCCTCCCTACAATCACATCAATATTACAGTTCACAAACTGCTAAAATGTTAACATAACAGGGTAAAACAGGTAATTCAAAAATCGCATACCTTCATTGGATGTAATGTTTAATAAATGGTTCTGACTGGCATGAGGTACAGATGGTTGGTCTGACTGAACGTCTGGGGAGGACAAAACCCGAGAGACATGAGGGCGCTTATGGAAAGAATTATCAAACCCTTTTGTTGAAGGAGGAATCCTGTCACAAACCAACAATCAAAAGTCAAGGTTAATAATCCTTTTTCAATTTGTCAATTTATCAGTTTATGAAGAATCCCAGCAAAACTTTTTTCGACAAACTATACGCTTTTTAAGATTAGTCTATTATAAAAAAATTGTTTGATCCACATTAACATAATGTATTATATAGAAATAGAATTTCAACTGATAGGTCTAAAGCAATTCTTAAACACAACCCAGACATATAAAAATTGCATTCCTAAATAAAAAGATAAGAAAAACCAAGTATCTTAGATAACCCTTTTTAGTTGAAAAAAACAAAGCATGCCAAAAAAATGTTACCTGTCAATAGAAACCTCATCCCCACGTGTACTATTCAAACCCATATCACGACCAAAAGAGCCACCATCACCACCTGCAGTCTCACTCATTATATTCTACTATTATATACAAGCACAAAGTAATGAAGGATGGCCGGTATATGAAGCATTACCTGCACTGCTTAGTGAGCTATGTCTACTGTGGGCAATAGCAGACATTTCCATTGAAGGCATGGTGCTTTCCACTTGTTCTGACAAGTCGGACATCCCAGGAACATACTTGCTCATTGTACCCATAAAATCATTCCTGTGTCCCTTATTGGTATCCAACTCAAGCATGTCTTTTTCCATAGATGATTTACCAATCTGAAAAGGAATTCTGTAATTGGGATGCAAAGCATCCTTATTCGTAGATAACAGTGATTGCTCTTCAAGTAATGAACCAGATCTCGACCGAAGAGGCACTCTTTCAGTATTCCCTAGATTGTTGTAATGTTCATTCATATGTATGTTGCTTAAATGATCATGCATTAGCGCACTGGAATTTGCACTTTGAGCCCTCTCTAGAAACGGATCATTCAGATGGGCTTGCTGATCCAGAGGAAGCTCAAAAGGATGAATTAATGAGCTAGCCTCAGGAACATGCCAAGATTTATCATGACTTCTTGACGAAAGGGGATGATGCCACTTATCAACAGTTGATGACTGGGCAGATTGAAGACCCAGTTTCTGATGAAGAAGGTCCACAAAACCTCGTCCTGAACTCTCTTCATGACCTCCGGCAGATGCAGATATGTTCAGATCTGCCGATGTAATATTATCCCCTAACTCTCTTCTCTGCCTCATAGCTTCAAGATGTTGTAGCTGCACTCGTGGATCAACCCAGTTATTATCCACATGCCCATTGTTCCCAGAGAGGGAATGGTGACCAAAAAGATCATCAGATGATTGTAGGTTGTGGTGAGAAGACAAAGCACCTAGTTGATCAGTTGGGTGCATGTAGCGACGGCGTTCTAGTAATTCCCTTCCTTGCACAGAAACAGGTGACGACCTCTCAAACATCATAGAACTAGGATCATAGAACCCTCTTTGGTTCTGCTCAAGATGATTCCTCCCCAGGAAATTTAATTGCTCTTCTTGTGCAACAAGCCTTTGCTGTTGTTTGTGGATTTCTGAAACATTAAATCCAGCTGAATGACCCAATTGGTGGTTTGATGGATTTCTTCCTAACTGTCCAAAATGCCTTTCTCCATCCAACCCTAACTGCTGTCTGAGAGCCAATGACAACTGCTGAGCTTGCAACTGATCTTGCTGAAAGCGAAGCTGTTGTTCCGATGGCAATATATTTCCATGTCTTGCTTGCAACAAGAGCTCTGACAAATCAGCTTGCCTTCCTTGCGCAGCATTGAGGCCAATATTTGCTTGGATAAACTGCTCCATCGATGGATCAAGGTGTCCTAAAGAATGTGAATTCTGCTGCAAGTCATGTAGATATCTCCTCAATTGTACCTGATCCAACAAGTTATCCCTAGTAGGGTCATGTTTTGATTGTCCAAAATTCGGATCAGATATCTGCTGATGCATTAATTGTTCAAGAAGCAACTGTTGAACTTGAGACTGTTGTTGGGGCTGTAGTTTCAATTGTTGGTGAAGTAGTTGTTGTTGGTGCATATCTTGCTGTTGTTGAATCTCAAGCTGCCGTTGAGCTTGCAGTTCGAAAAGACGTTCAAAATCTGATCCAGGATTCTGCATCATTTGCTGGATGCTGGAGTTATTGCTATGAGATGGAGAGAAACCAGGAAATCTATCTAAATCTGTCCCATTAAGATGTGCAGGGAAATGATTAGATATATTAGTGTGCTGCTGAAGCCGCTCTGCCTGCTGCTGCTGAAGTCGCTCTGCCTGCTGCTGCTGATGAAGTCGTTCTGCCTGCTGCTGTTGAAGTCTTTCCGCCTGTTGCTGCTGAAGTCGTTCCGCCTGTTGCTGCTGAAGTCGTTCAGCCTGCTGCTGTTGAAGTCGTTCCTTCTGCAGCTTCTGCAACATAAGATGGTCTGCCACATCAAAATTATTGAAGTTTGGTCCCATCCGAGACAAGAACTGATCTTCTAGTGAACCAACACGCTGATTAGGATTAAGAGGCCTATTTATCCCATATTCATCGGTCCATGTATCCCTGAAAGAAGACTGATTAACCATGCCACCCATAGAACTTTGATCAGTAAAAGGACCATCTCTATCAATTAATGGATCAGTAAAATGACCCTGGTCACCCAATCTCAAAGAACTATTGGAGGATTGTGCACGCCTTAAATGAGAGCCATCTCTGAGTTCAGACATCAATAAACCAAAGGGATGCAACTTATCTGTCTCACTATTATGAGCGTCACTCCCGATAACTTCATTTGTGACAGGTTTTCCAATAGGATGATGGGAATATGGAGCACTGGCATCCAGAGGCCTCATCAAAGGGTTGTCATTGCTGCTTCCTGCCAATTTTGATAATGTGATACCTACAAATAAACAATATATAAACATAAAGTAAAAATGATGTACAAATAACAAATAAAGACGTACAAATTAAGGTTTTTTTTTAATGGCACAAGTTAAGGTTATTGCATTGTGATTGATTTGTATAGTAACTAGGAGATATTTAATGCATACAATATTAATACAAATATGGCATTTTTCTAAGAAAAAATGGGTGACATAAGCAAGAATATATAATGCATCATAAATTGAATTGTGTGATACAAATGGCATTGATACAAAGCAAAATAGATAAATAATAAAATGAAAAAACAATAACTTACCCTCATCATGTGCAACAATATTATTGAAGCACTGCTCATCAGAGAAATTGATTTCTGGGTGATAACTTTTAATGGGTGTTTGAGACGGAATACCAACACTGGATGTAGCATCGGGGCGGGATGAAGACCATGGTTGATCGTCACCAAAAGAAGACCCGTTATAGTCAAATGTATTTACATCAATTTTTAGGTTCCTTCCAATGGCATCAGATGGTTCTGACTGAATAACCATGTTACTATCAGAATCTAACCCTGTGTTGACTTTCAGTTGAGGCATGACGTCACCAAGTTCTTGAAAGGGAGATCCGTCTGGGGCATCAGACAAGCGAACGGGCAAGTCAATCCCAAAAAACCCTTGTTCAAACCACAAAATGATGTCAATCCCAAGAAAGGGTCCTTGAATATTCCCTTGAGGGTCCAGATAGCACAAACTCAACTCCTCAGGAGCAGTGACACTTTCAGATGGATATATCTTCTCATTAATTTTCAAGTCATGTTGATTAATGCCTGGACTTTGCCGCAGAGATGAAAAATCAAAGGGAGAGCGAGAATCATCGGGTAGGATTTTACTAATTTCTGAAGCCATTGACTTGATCGCATCCTGATTAGCATGTTCCTCAAAAGCAGAAAGTTGTCCCTGATGGTAAGCAAAAGCTTCTGATTCAGCAACCCTGTTTCTGGCAATGTTTCCCTCCCTAATACTACTACCAGAGCTCTCATCTTTCCAATGCATTCCCATAGTTGGCACATGTTTCTGCTTGCTTTCTTGAAATTTTGCAATTTCTGAAAACGAACCATTGTAAGTATAAAAAATGAAATTTTCTTTTTAAGTGATTAAAGCAACATAAATGAGGATTATTTTCACACACCTGCATTTGTCAATGAACCACCAGCAGTTGATGCTGATCCAATAAAAATTTGATCAGATTCATTTAAGATTTCGTTTCCTGATATGACATTTCCTCCACTGCCGATTGAAGGTTGTTTTCCTTCACTTAAAGCAACGCCAGAACCTGGAATAAGCCAAGCGAGACAATCAGGGAAAAAAGGTAGATTATTTCACAGGAACAAATAAAATACATGTAAGATGTATCACCAGAAATATCATCAATTGACCCCCCATCCTTTCCTCTATTGGAGTAGCCTGAGACTTCACTGTTAGTAATTTTTCCCTTCCATATATCTGTAAGGACAGCCTGAAAGAAAGATGCAAAACTCTTAGATCAAGTGGCAAGTGGCAGTTGAAAAATAAAGAATAAAACATTACATCAATGAGGCATAATAAAATCATTTCTTCATCTTTTATATCCTACATACCTCCTCTTCAGCTGCAGGAGCAACAAATGCTAATGGTTCTACAGAATCAATTTGAGTTATTGGTGATGTATGCTCCACCTCAGATGGCATACTCTCAAAAGTTGGATCTACCTTTTGCTTCCGATATATGTCAAGAAGCTTACCCCTTGGGTAGCAATATGAATCAGCACCGAGGCTAGACTTCCCCAGTATAGTTTTACTATTATCCAGAAGTGCAGATCCAACACTAGAGCCTATGGGGGGCCTTCCAATTTGTAGGTTTCCATTGAAATTTGCCCTTCCTCTTCCAGGTGAAAATCGCACAATGGAGCTCTCTGTACGTCCTTTCTCCAGTCCAAATCCAGGTGCAGCACGGTATGTAGCCACACCAGCTGATTGGGCTTCCAAGCGATGTCGTGGCCTCCATTTATCACGAGAATCAGTGTCACGATCAGAAACAGCACGGTTACTAGCACCAGTAGATTGTTTTTCTGTGAGGCCATCTTCCTTCTCCACGTCATTCCTTTTCTCGCTTCGAGAATCCTTCTCTTTTTCTTCAGGACCCCATCTTGATGACCACTTATTCTCTCTTCGAGAGTCATGGCCAGAACCCCGGCTATCATTCCAGCGATCAGCAGGCAAGGGTCTATTCTCCGAGGTTGAGGTGTTCTCCACACGACGATCTTCTTTTCTACGATCCCTTCGCCCAGGCAAACTTGGTTCTCTCTCCTCTTCACGCCACTTGCGATTGATGTCATCAGGACCAGTCTTTCTCCAATCTTTCTTGTCCAAGGACCCCTCCAAACGCCAATTATCCTTCAGTATGGGATCATTGGAATTCACCTGAGAAAGCAAAATAGATATCCTATCACTTCCCATGACCTCACAAAAATCAAACATAAAAAATTACCAGGATTACATTAGACTTCACAACATAAAACAACTCATTCACACTTAAAAACACGAATACATACATAACCAATTTTAGTAGAAACATGACTAATTAGCACCTGAATATATATATATATATATATATATATATATATATATATATAGGCAAACGAAACTGCTGAGCTCCATGGGAAACACAAGAGCTTTCTTTTGTCTTGCAATGGCATTTGTGCATTATAAAATTTCCAATATTTTCAAAAATATAACTTACACAATGGCTTTTGTTGTTCTAATTGAGCACCAAATCATCATCAATAGTTTTGGGGAAATGCTGGCCAGTGCCCTTAGAGGCACCGGTGTAAGGAATTAAAATGGAAAACTTCATTGAAAAATGTAGCATTTAGTGTTTCAATAAAAAAAATATTGTTTAACCAGTCCCCTAATGTAACTCGTTAGAAGGGCCATAATCTTAATAACAATTCCATGATTTTGAAAAACAGCTGTATCAAGAAAGACATTCGCGTAATTTTGGCAAAATCTTCAAAATGAAAGGAATCAGCTGTTAGGACAGACAGAAAACATATAACGTATTGTCACTGCTAGAATTATAACAATGACATCCCTAAAAATAGCAAATAAAAATTACTAAATCTTAAACTGCAAACAAAACTCAACAAAGGATAGTGGTCCTAAGAGTTTCTCCCACTTGCTTCATAAAGAAGATGAATACATTATTGTAAAATCAAAAACACTAAATAAGCTTATGTGCATAGGAATGTCATCAATGCCATGTTAAACACTACAATCTCCAGAATGATAAAGAATAGCAACAGAGAGCCCAAACTGGCATACTGATTAATTTCTTCAAAATTAAACAAAAACTGATAATGCAAATATTAAAAAAATGGCAAGAATCTCATACCCCTGCTGGGTTGGCAGTTGGCTTCGCATCAACAGGTTTGGAATAAAGCCACTGTGGTGATAACGGTATGCTGCTGTCAGATGACAATTGCTCTGAGAATAAAACCAGCTTTCGTCAATTAACAGTTACGATATATGCATAAATGAGAGAAATGCAACTACATGTTAGTTGCAACTTCATTTGTACACAAATAAACAAGATACCTTTCGAAACATCGAGTAGTGCTGCAATGCCTTTTTCCCCATGTCCTCCTGACGCTTCATCTAATACAAACACAAAGCAAACATTAGCTGCTGTATTATTCAAAGTATTCAATTATAAAATATCGCAAGATAATTAATTAGGTCTTTTAAAAAAGAAAAAAGAGAAACATCGGCAGTTTCGATTCTTCTCACGTCCTGGAAAAATGAGCTTTTAAATGAAAAAAGATATTTCACATAAATGCTTAATGACAGGATCTTAAGTATCCACAGCCAATTATACACCATCAAATCAAAATAAAAAAAATTAAAAAAAAAAACACTAATCAATTCAAACCAAGCTCACTCACCTAAAGAAAATAATTCCTCCATCATTCAAAAGAAAAAGACATTTCCAGATTCAGATTAACAAGAACAAAAGCTTACTGAACTTCACTCATTCATCCAAAAAACTATAAAACAAAAGAAAAAGAGAACCACAGTTCAAATCATACAAGACTTCACAAATCACACTCACTAAAGCAATAACGAAAACCCTAAAATAAACAAAAAAGACTAAACCGACATAGATCAACCTTCAATCTAAACTAAAAGTCAACATAAAAATTCGAATTAAAAAAATTTACACAAACACGAACAAGCATTAAATTAACACACCGAACAAATCACCAATCACAAATCACGAATTAAGATTCAAACCGGATCCATAAAAATAGATTAAGTAACAATTACGAATTGAATTAACAAAACAATGAAAAAAACGAACGAATTAGACAATAAAAAAACCCTAAAAACAATTGAATTTGGAAAAATATTGTTAACGATAGTTATGGATCGAATGAATTGACCTTTGAGAGAAGAGTGCGAATCGGAAAGTTTGGAAGAGAAGAGATCGTCGGGGAGATTCATTTTGCCGTCGTTCATCGCCATGGAAGTTCGAGATTGGTGGAATTAGATCGGAAAACGAAACGGATTCGATTGAAGAATGCGAATGCAAAGGTGAAAGTGCGTTGGGAGAGATTCAGAGAGAGAGAGAGAGAGAGAGAGAGAGGGTAGGGTTTGAAGATTGCAGGGTATAAGATGATAGATAGAAGAAGAGGAGACTCGGAAGAAGAGAGAGAGGGTTTGGGGGTGTTAACAAAACATAAGGAACAACCACGATAGACACTGTGATATATTATTGCATTTTTTTTCTTTTTCTTTTTTATTGCAAAAAATTATAAAATAAATATTGTTGTTCATGTGAATTTCATTTTTATCCAAGAAATATTGTTAATTTCATTTCTTGAGTCAAAAATCTTATTTAAAAATGTTATTTTCATTTTTTTAGTCAAATAAATGGTATTTTCATTTTTACGAGTCATGGACATTGTTAGTGTAAAATTATTTACTATGTTTTTTTTTTCAACAAAAAATATTTACCTTGTTAATCATTTATAATTGTTAAATTTTATAAATATTTCAATTAGAGAACGGGGGAGTAGGGGCTACAACAGCCTCTGTGATGATTTTGATCCTATGTTTTTACTATTTTGTAGAATTTGTTTCTCTATTTGAAAAGTTGGCAGTTTTAATCTTTTAATCAAATATTCTATCTAAAATATGATTACACAATATATTTTAATTTAAGTTTATAAATTAATTTTCTTACAAATTTATTAAATGTTGATATTTTTTCATCGTTAAATTATATACCATGTCGTTTAAAACATATCACATCATCAATTTTTTAGACAAAATATATGATTGAGTGACTAAAACTACATATTTTAAAATAGAGGGACCAACTTTACAAAATGATAAAAATATAGGACTATAATTGTAATTAAATCTTTCTTTTTCATGTGGCATGTCCATGTTAATCCCACGTCAATTATATCACATCAGAGACTAATTTGCTTATGAAATTTAGTCGTTTAGAGACTAATATGCCAATAATTTGCTTTGACAAATACTAATATGACAATAATTACTCCCGGCACAATTGCAATTAGTGGCAATGTACAATGTGAAGTATTAAGGGCAAGAATGTTAACATTGATGTAGTAAGGGTCTGTTTGACCTAGCTTATTTTTGAGCTTATGCAATATAAATTAGGTTTTATGCTATTTTATAAGTTCAAACTAGTGAAAATTGAATTTTTATAAGCTATTTTATCATAAACTATCTTGAAAAAACTTATAATAATACATAAAAATTGCATAAGCTGTTTGCATAAGCTCAAAAATAAGCTAGGCAAAACGGGCCCTAAGACACTGTTTGGTAAGTCCAATAAGCTAGCTTATAGCTTATTGGACTAGCTTATAAGTTTGTTTGAAAAAATAAAGGTGTTTGACAATTAGCTTTTTTAATTAGCTTATAGAGTTTTTTAAGATGCTATTTGAAGTAGCGTTTGAGCTTATAATTTTTTACGGTCTTTTTCTTTTTTAAACTTTAATTTAAGTAGTATTGCATCCACAAATTTGAGTATAAAAAGAATAAAATGATCCACCTTTATTGTGACCTTCTTCTACATATTTTTCTATGATTTTCGTTTTCTTGTACCAAGAGAATCTCTTAAAATGAGTTATGAATCTACCTATTTATAGACTGGTTCGACTTTAGGCATTTTACATTTCTTCTAGCGAAATATCTCTTCCCCTAGCGAACTATCTTTATTTAGGGTGAAGTAATTGCAACCGTTTCAAGTGGTTCGTAAATTATCATACTATACTACGCAATTTATTTGCTCGCCTAGCAAATATGCTCTTACAAGTTTCAATTTACTTTGACTCCTTGATTGTAGTTTTTTTTTTTTTTTTGGTTTTCACCACCAGTTGAATCTGGTTCGGGGGTCAGTCCTTGATTATTGTTTACGTCGCGGCATATTGGCTTACCTTGCATGTTCTCTTGCTCTATCTTCCTTGAACTCTTGGTTGCAAGTCGCTAGGCCATTGAATGGCTCACTTTGCAAATTGAATAGAATTTCTATTCTCAATCTTTTCATTGAAATACCATTTCCCTTGTGTGTTTTTACTACAAAAAGGTTTAACTTCAACACATAAACCATTTTATACACCACTAGCCGCCCCCGTTTGTGTGATCGATATTTTTTTTTTTTTTGTTGTGATCGATATTTTCTATTGTGCAAATATAAATAACTACTTAATCTCCTTTTTTATTGGACTTAGTTAATTGATAACTACTTGACCTCATTTTTTGTTGTGGCTAGTTATTAAGAAGAAATATATATATATTTTTTTTATTATAAAAAACTGAAAACCTACTTTTATGTGGAAGTTGTGATTAGTTTTTTTTGGTAATTTTTTTAAGGGTAAAATAGGAATAATGAAAAAGCCATCCCAAAAATTTGTATCCCCTTTATATATTAGTATAGATAATACAAATAATCTAATAATTATATAATATTGAGTTTTTTCTCATAATATATTTTATTTTTCAGAAATTCAAATATATGTTAAACATACCCCCAATTTTAGTAATTGTTTTTTTACGCAGCCAGTACTCTAAATAAGTATTAAATGGCCAGGTTTTGAAATTACGAAAAATCCCCGTGAAAACGAACATATTATTTATATTATTATTTTATATTTTGGTTGAAAAATTAAATAACAATAATCATTGAAAACTCACGCACATAAGTGGAGCATAGAAAAGCCAGGATTCGAATTTGAACTCATCATGGTGTCCGTACCAATATCTACATTTTTACCAATTAGTCAAAATTTGAAGACATAAACATACTATTATTATTAGGAAAATGCTAACTAGTGCCCCGGGGACACTAGTTAAGGAAACCAAATATAAAAAATTTGTCTTGGTATTTGTGCAGTCAATGTTCTTAAAGTATAAAAAATGTTGTTTCCAATACAAATTTTTCCTCCTTTGCTTCCTTAACTAGTGCCCCGGGAGCACTAGTTAGCACGACCCTTATTATTATTATTATTATTATTAATTTATTATTATTATTCATGCACTTGCCAAATATTAATTAAGTTTTTGGTGTGACATAATTATTATTTGGTTCCATTGTAACAAACATGACAAATTTTCTTTCCACATTTGGATTGGATTCCTAGGAATATGTTTAGGATCTATGAAACAAACGGCCACTCAGAAATATGTCCAGAGAGAAAGTCTGATGCAATAACTTCTTTTAACATTCTTGCTTTTTATTCTTTTTGAAATTCCATTTTCTATGTTTTCTCATTCATTTCTCATCAATGTTATTTTGATTTGTTTCAGCTTTTGCTTGTACGATTTGCATATCAGAGTCTTGGTGTTGTTTATGGAGATTTGGGAACTTCACCATTATATGTTTTCTATAACACATTTCCTCATGGAGTTGATGATCCTGAGAAAGTGATTGGAGCTCTTTCTTTAATCATATACTCTCTCACTCTTGTGCCTCTGCTCAAATATGTTTTAATTGTATTAAGAGCAAATGACAATGGTCAAGGTATATATATATTCCATTCATTCTTTATGTATAACATTGTATAATCAGGATATGTCTAATTAGAGGAGTGTTCGTGCTTCATAATTTTGGGTAAACAACATAATTAAGGATTTAATTTATTGCTTAATTACTTGTTATATGTTGAGATATAGCAAGTGCGTGTTAAAGCTAGTGTAGGATTGCAGATGCGGAGAGTCTTTCACACTTGAGGGATATACTAAGATATATATGAAGTGTGAATTAAAGGACCGATTGAATGGAAGAATTGATCTTGAACAACATATAAATGAGAGGACCGATTGAATGGAAGAATTGATCTTGAACAACATATAAATGAGAGGACCCATAAATTCAATGTTTTAAAGTTTTGGGTGAATATGTGATGTTCAGCGTTACTTGTATGGTTGTTTTTAGCCCAATATGATGATTCAACCCAGAGAGACTTTCAATCATAGCCCAACAGTGGTATTAGAGCAATGAGACGAACCTCACCTTACAAGATGATTTTGCAGAGTGGAGTTGGGCTTAATTCAAAAATTCTAAGATGGTATCAGAGCTACTCTTAAAAATCCATTGCCCCCACTGGCTATCAGATTTTCACTATTATGCCACCCACCATTCATATCCACGTATATTGAATGAGAGATGACTCAAAGATATGTTTATAAGCGGGGGTAATCCCCGCCTTACAAGCCAATTTTATATGGTTGAGTTAGACAAAACTCTAAAATTATAAAAAGTTGTTTTCAGAAGCTATCTTGATCTCTATGAGTTTAACAAAATAAGCTAAAAAACAGCTTAGAGTGATAACCTGTTTTTATATATTGTCTAAAACATCTATACAAAACCTTATGCCTTAAGAATACACTTGAATAAACTCTTTGTAAATAAGGCATTCCAAATGCTCCTAAGTTTAGCACTTTTTTTTACCAATCCTAAGTTAAACATATTAGTATTTCCATTTATTGTCTATTGGACATATGTGTCTATGTTTCAATGTTCTTCTAAAGCTTACTACATCTATGGAGCAGGCGGAACGCTAGCTCTTTATTCCTTGCTATGCCGACATGCAAATATAAAGATGATGCCAAACCAGCATCGTACGGATGAAGAGTTGACGACATATAGCCGGACTATCTCTCATGAGAAGTCATTTGCTGCAAAAACTCAATGGTGGTTAGAGGGACGACCATTTATTAAAAGAACCATTCTTGTTGTTGTCCTTGTTGGTACATGTATGGTGATTGGAGATGGTATTCTTACCCCAGCTATATCTGGTAATGCCTTATATATGAATCATCTTCATGTTCCTATTTATTTGTTATGTTTCTTTAAATGCAAGCTTTCTTGTTATTTTCTAAATAAGACATTCATCAATTAACTTATATGTTTGGAAGCTTTTATTCATGATTAATAGATTAAGTTATTGTGGTTCTTTTTTATTTATTTATTTATTTATCTATTATTTACATTGTATTGCTTATAACTCTAGACAAAAATGATTTTTCAACATATAGTGCTTTTCAGTTATATATTTAATAAGATACTTCTTCATTCAATTCAATATATTCATTTATGCAATTTTCTAATGCAGTTTTATCAGCTGTTGGTGGCATCAAGGTAAATCGCTCTGAAGTGGATAGTGGTATAGTCCTGCACCATTAACATTTCACTTATATATCACTACAAGAAATATGATTTTTGGCAACGACTTTTTTGTTAAAAGTTGTTACAAGTTACTGGCAATTTATAACAACTTTTAACAAAAAAGTCGCTGTCAAAAATCATATTTCTTATAGTGTGTGTGTGTGTATATATATATATATATATATTCAGATTTATTTTTTATTAGTCTTAACACACTTTTTTCTCCTTACACTTTTTTCTCCTTTGTATTACAGATGTGGTTGTGATTGTTGCTGTTGTAATATTAGCTGGACTATTCAGCCTGCAACATTATGGTACAAATAAAGTTGCCATGCTCTTTGCTCCAATTGTTCTTCTTTGGTTTCTCTTAATTGGAGGTATAGGTATATACAACATCTCGAGATTTGGTGGCAGTGTCCTAAAAGCCTTTTCACCTTTGTACATGTATCGATATCTAAGAAATGGAGGCAAAGATAATTGGCTTTCCCTTGGTGGAATTTTGCTTAGCATAACAGGTATGTTTAATTTTCTTAACTTGCTTCTCATGTTTCATAATTATTGATTACCATGAATAATAAATTTAAACTCGATGATTGCTTTCAGGGACAGAAGCTCTTTTTGCCGACTTAGCCAATTTTCCAGTCTCATCCGTACAAATTGCATTTACTTTTGTTGTGTTTCCTTGCCTTCTTTTAGCATATTCTGGACAGGCTGCTTATCTAGTGAATAACTTGGAACATTCAAGAGCGGTTTTTTATCGTTGTATTCCAGGTTTGTTTCCTTGCCTTCGTTTAGGTATTTTAAAGATAATTTGCGAGTAAAATAGTTTACCGACAAACTTAACCTTGCAATCACTTAAATTTCATTGACGAATTAGTTCTTAGTAAAATGATATTGATTGAGATCAACGTGCAACGTGACATATCTGATCATTATGCAGACGAAATATATTGGCCAGTATTTGTTATTGCAACACTGGCAGCAATAGTTGCAAGTCAAGCCACAATAACCGCAACCTTTTCAATCATTAAACAAGCCCTTGCTCATGGATGTTTCCCGAGAGTCAGAGTTGTACATACATCGAAAAATGTTGCTGGCCAGATATATATTCCGGATATCAATTGGATCCTTATGGTTCTTTGCATAGCTGTTACAGTCGGCTTTAGAAATGAAATCCAGATTGGAAATGCTTATGGTAATTCTTTCCCTCGCTGAATGTTGTGAGCATATTTTTCAAGCTTTTTTCTAGTAAGAAATAAATTTATTAGAAGTGAGAGAATATGCAAAGTTTAAAAATTGGGGAAACAGCCAATTTGGTCCTCAATGTGCAATTCGCTGTCATTCTGGTCCCTGACTCAATAAAAAATACAAAATAGTCCCTGACTCTGCAATCCGTTAGTTAGTTTGGAAATGACAACGAGTTGCACATTCAAGGACCAAAATGACTGTTTACCCTTTAAGATTTTATTATTCTTATTAACAAACATAATATTCATTGTAATGACAGGCACTGCAGTTGTGTTAGTCATGTTATTTACAACATTGTTGATGACTTTGGTAATGATATTAGTTTGGCACTGTCATTGGATTCTTGTTGTTTTGTTCACCGGCTTATCATTGATTATCGAATGTACATATTTCTCTGTTGTACTCTTCAAAGTCGATCAAGGTGGATGGGTTCCCCTTGCAATTGCCGGAGTTTTTATGATTGTTATGTATGTTTGGCATTATGGTACGGTGAAGCGCTACGAGTTTGAATTGCAAAGCAAAGTCTCAATGTCATGGATTCTCAATCTCGGCCCTAGTTTAGGACTAGTTCGTGTACCTGGAATCGGTCTAGTCTATACCGAGCTCGCAAGTGGAGTTCCCCACATATTTTCTCATTTCATCACAAACCTACCAGCCATCCATTCTGTCGTTGTTTTCGTCTGTGTAAAATATCTTCCCGTCTACACTGTCCCAGAAGACGAACGTTTCCTTATCAGGCGTATCGGACCAAATAATTTCCACATTTTTCGGTGCGTGGCGCGATATGGATATAAAGACTTGCATAAGAAAGACGATGATTTCGAGAAGAAGCTCTTTGACAACCTTTTCATGTCTGTTCGACTTGAGTTAATGATGGAATGTTCCTCAGATTCGGAATACAGTTTATGCGAACCACAAATTGAACAGTCGAAAAATATCACAGTGAATAACAACGGAAACACAACTTCATCGAGTAATCCGGATTTCTCAATTTCATCAGTAGATTCGACAATTCATTCCAAATCACCATCTTATGTGAATATTACTATTCAATCTTCTAGTCAATGTACTGAGGTTGATGAACTTGAATTTTTAAACAAGTGTAGAGAAGCTGGTGTTGTTCACATACTTGGAAACACAGTTGTGAGAGCAAGTAGGGATTCAAGTTTCTACAAGAAAATAGCTGTTGATTATATATATGCATTTCTTAGGAAAATATGCAGGGAAAATAGTATGTTCTTAAATATTCCTCATGAGAGTCTCTTAAATGTTGGTCAAGTTTTCTATGTATAACCCTTTTCTTTTCCTTTCCTTTTTCTTTACTTTGGATAAAGAACAATAAGATTATTAATCATTTTTTTATTGCAATTTTGTGTAGAGTTACATCTTCTTAAATGTTGTTTAGATTTCATGTGTATAGGATTTTGTTAAGATATAGCATTTGTGACAACCAAATATAGGATAAGAATATTACTTTTTGACAAACTATAGTGTAAAGATATTATGTGTATTCAGAAGAATGATTTGGACATTCAATTGTATATCTCTTGAAACCAAACATTAAAAAATTTGCTTTAGAAATTATCAAACAATCGTAAACTATATAAAATTATCATTAGTGTCTTAATCTGAAATAAATTGCAATACCATTAATGTATTTAAATTTTTATAAATAATAATTTTAACATAATATACTTTTAAATAGAAAATATTGTAGTGACTGAAAGATTAATTCATTATAAGATTCAAAAAGCTTAAGGCATGGAATATGTTAGAGAGCCTAATAAGGGTAAATGACAAAAAACATATTTACTTAAAAACACATTATTACATAAATTATCGTGAATTAATATTTTTCAACCTATCATTTTAGTAAAAAGAAAAGTTATTGTTGGATATGTTGCATTTTTTAGTTGTAATCTTAGGTCTGAAACTTGCAATGCTATTGAGTTGAGAAATAGAATACTATGAGTGAAAAAAAAAGTCTGAAGTAGCTAAAAATAGTGAAGTTGAGGAAGAAGTTGAAAATTAGTGGTTAGTCTTAGATGAGAGTGAAGTCGAAAAAGAAAGTAAAGAAAAAATGATAGACTTGAGGGAGAAAAAAATGAGAGTGGGGTGAAAGGTACCATTGAGGGAGAAGTTGTAAAACGTGAGAAACTTATCTCACCCTACTTCGAGAAGAGCTTATCAAAGACTCTTGAAGATTATATTATCAAAATATTCCTATGTGATGTTGAAACCTCCACTATCAAAATTATTGCTTATATTGCTTATATTGCTTATACCTGATAGCAAACCTCCTGTGAGTAAGTTATCTTGTTTAATCTCTTATTTTTTAACCCATCAATCGTGCTCAGAGTTAAACATGTAAGATGGGTGAAGTGCATTTTCTAAAAACCAAATAATTTCCAAAATTAAGTCATTCAAATCTTTACCCAAAAATACCTTTGATAAAATTGGTTGTTCCAAATAAGTCATTATACTTACACTTCATAATATGATATTAAAAGTCACTAATAAAATAATTTGAAACTTTGAAATTTCTTCATATGTTTTTGAAGAGAAAAAGATAGTGCTATGGAAATGTGTTGATCAAAACATGTTATATGAATATATCTAAATGATAACCTTAATTGGTGATAAAAACCAGAAACAAGACTAACATAAAATAATAGAGTAAAAGAAGTTAAATAATGCATCAACAAATAACTGAAGTAAATTAGAAAGTAGCCAAGTTACTTTTGAAGACAAAAAACACAATCCATATTTAAGTCTAAAACAACTACCGAAATAAATCAGCAAAAAGTGCAGGTACTGAAACCATGGTTGTGAATTACAAGCTAACAGCAGAATGAAAGGAAAATTGCACATTTTACTTGTTTTAAAGCCTCCACCAAAAATGTAGAAGAATAACAAACTCAAAGTTCTAAAATAACCAAGGCATATGAAATTTCTAGGTCATTCTTTGAGCAGCTTCCTTGGCAATGAGTCTTTCCTTGGCCTTGGTTTTGGCTTGAGATTTGGAACCCATAATACCACCACCCCACTTCTTCCTGTATTCATCGTACTTGTCGTTGAAGTTGGCCTAAACGATAGCAAGAAAGGAAAGATCAGATTTTTAGTTAAATTTATTAATCTATTAGAGAATATCAAAGCAAACAAAAAATGAAAATCAAAACTCAGAAGTTTGAACTACCTTAATGGCTTCTAGGATTCTGCTGAATTCCATTTTGTCTTCATTCTTGACAGTGGTCAAGCACAAAACAGCAGCAGTTTTCTTGTGAACAATCTGCAAAAATTACGATCAACCGAATAAGTCATATTATAAATCCACAGGTGAAATTTGTATAGAGCTATAGGGCAATACTTACAGTTCCCAAACGTGCTTTGCCCTTAACAATGCAGTAAGGAATTTCCATCTTCCTGCACAATGCTGGAAGCCAGACGACAAGCTCAATTGGGTCGACATCATGAGCAATCACAACAAGCTGTGCCTTGTTCTGAGATAGATAAAGTCATTGTTTAGTAAGAAATCACTAAACTAAGATGTGAGTATGAGACTATGCAAAATTTTGCATAAACATCATAAGTCACAATACCTGCTCAATCAGATATGTAACATGGTTGAGACCATATTTCACATTAATTGGCTTCTTTGTCTCAACGGTTTTGCCCTCAGATTCGGCTTGAGCCCTTTTCAAAAGACGCTCTTTCTTCTCAGCTTTGTCCTCAGGCCTATACTTGAGGAGCATCTTGAAAAGGTTTGTGGCTGCAAAGTACATCAAATAAAATCAATAATCGCATAATAGATGCAATTACAGTATTTATAACCAATATACATTGAAAAAAAAAACCTCAAAATCATCAGCAACATTAACAATAATTCCATACAGAATCTCAATAGAGATATAGTGAAAATACAAAACAACAATCACAAACCAAAATGACTTTGAGCTAAACAAAATAAAAATAAAAAATCACATAAACTAACAGGCAACAAATCATACAAGAATAAATTGTCTGTTATCACATGATTCACATCATTTTCATTAATATTAATGAAGCATATTATTAATGAAGCAACAACAACAAAAGTGATACTTCAATATATCAATTATTTACAAATTTTAACAACACCAATTAAAACACTTCATGTATACACCAAATAAAAAACCAACATTTCTCAGTCTTCATCCATTACACCTACTATCATATACCATTTTCATGCACTCAACATAATAAACAGATTAAAGCTAAAAAAATCGATACACCACAAATATTATCATGTACCATTTCCAAGCATTCAACAAAATAAACAAGTTAATGCTAAACACAATCAAAATCAAAAGTCAGATACATGTAGCAAGCAACAAATCATAATCAGAACTTCCGAAAAAAAAAAAACTTATTTTAAAACATTGTATGAAACAGATCAACAACAACAATTGAAAACATTTTCTGTAACTTCAATATGAAACAAATCAACAACAGAAACAATAACAACACCCAACTTTTATTGACCACACATAATTAATTAATAATTTTATCAACATTTCACACAAACGCTAAAACAAAATCTAAATTCATAATTCATAATTAACATTTTATAATTATATGACTTTATTACAACATGAAAAAATTAGTAGAACAAAAAATGATTAATTGATAGATTATAATTACCAAGGTTCTTATCAAGTGTCTTAGTGAACTGATTAAGTGCTGGTGGAACCTTCAACCTCTGCTTAAGGATCCTCTTCTTCCTCTGGATTTGAACATTCTTAGGCCATTTCACAAACCTAGTTAAATCTCTCTTTGGAGGCAAAGCACCACCGATCCCAAATTGCTTAGGTCTTTTCTCAAAAAGTGGATTCACAACTTTCTCTGGTTGCTTCTTCTTCGCAGCTGCAACTGGTGCTTTTCCACCGCGCTTTGGTGCCTGTATAAATAAAACATAATAATCGCGTTTCAGAATAAGCTAAAAACTGTATAGATCGATTTGAAGAAAGAGAATGGAAGGGTTATACCATTGGTGTTGCTGTTGTTGATGGAAGTGGCGGAAGGAAGGAGAAAGATTATACGAAAGAGAAACCCTAATGGTTTGTGTGTGAGGTGAACTTAAAAGGGTTATGAAAATGTGGGCTTTTCAATTGTAGTTCGGGTTTGGCCCATAATCGATTCTGTAAATATGGACTTTTATTCTCATACCTCCCTCTTCATTTTTGGATTATGCTAATTGAATATAAAAAAATTGACACCTATTTTGACACCATATAAGAATTACATCATTTATAAACTAATAATCTGAACTTTTTTTTTTTAAGAAATCACTGATTTTATTTTAAGGAGTCGTTTAAAAAAATGGCAAGGGTTGGGAAGTGGTGTTTGTGAAAGGCTTCGTGTTCGATTGGAATCGATAAATGAAAATATATTATATTGTTCTTTAGTGTAGGTGTTGGAAGTGCCTCCGATTGTAAAACTTTTATTCGAAGATGCTATTTCTCTAACAACCAAATTGTCAAGTTAAAACTAAGTTTGATCTAAATACATACTTGATGCCTCTATATACTAAATGCTCAAGTCATAGCGTCAAAATCTTTAAAACAAGACAAGTCATTTTGAATATCCACCATATCTCATCTAATAGTTACTGTGTTGTGTCCATATAACTTTAAGAAAATAGAATATACATATAAACAATGTAACATTATTTTACACGATCATTCAATAATAATATTCCGTCAAATCATTTCACGATATCCACTTTAATAATATGATATGAAAAAATAAAGGATTTTTAATTGGATGTCCGCATAAAATTAATGTATATTGACATAATATATCCAATAAAATTGTTGAAGTTTTTGTTTTTAATTTATTTATTTATAATAAAAATAAAAATACAGTAAAGTTTATTGTTGGAAAAAACTAAAACGACAAGCATGAAGTCGTTTAATTAACTTAAGTTCCATTGATTGACTTAGACGTTCTAACAAGAAAGAGTCCGCACTCGGTGTTTACTGCTTTACTACGCCATCTCCGGCCGAATCAAAACTGAAACTGAAATCCACCGATCGCTGCACACCATGGACAGCAAAAACGTCGTCGTTTGTGACAACGGAACCGGAGTACTTTTCTCTCACCAATCTCTTCATTTCATTTCTAAATCAAACCACATTGCAATGGATCCATTCCAAGAGATCTTGAAACATAAATCAAAATCTCAAATTAGTATAAAACTTTAGTTAGATATATCATGAAATGTGTTTTTCAATTTTATATTTAATAACATTGTTTTATTTAATTAATTAATTAATTAATTTGTGTTTCTATGTTAATACAGTATGTGAAGTGTGGTTTTGCTGGTGAGAATTTCCCCACTTCCGTTTTTCCTTGTGTGGTTGGGAGGCCAATGCTTCGTTACGAAGAGTCGCTTACCGAGCAAGAGTTAAAGGTATGCCCAAACATGATTTCTTACATGTGGTTGTTGGTATTGTTATGATTATCACATTCATGTTTTGGTGATTCTCCTTATTTAGTTTTTGAGAGTTGCGCGTTGATTAGAGATATGACTGAAGTAGGAGTGCTTATAAACTAGTTTTGTCGGATGAGGTAGACCGTAAGCCCAAATTCTAAGATGATATGAGAGCTTATTCCAGACTTGGGTCTTGTTCAGATAAACAACTTAATTATATAAGCGTTATCATATAAGTGTTTTTATATAAGCTATTTTTTTAACAAAATAAAAATAAACCAATCCAAACAGTCTTACAAGTGTTTATGCTAGTAAATAAACTCAAATAAGTCAATCCAAACAAGCTCTTGTTATGTACTTTGTTTGATCTATGAGATGACATTTGGTGGTTGTTATTATTATTATGATGATGATTGTCATATATACGTTTTTAATTATTCTCCGCGCTTAGTTGTTGAGAGCCGTGTGTTGATTAGAAGATTTGACCGATGTATAGTGCTTATAAACTAGTTTTGTGGGATGAGTTACTAATCCTAAATTGTAAGATGGTATTAGAGCTTAATCCACACTTTGGTCCTCTTGATATTAGTAACTTAATTAAGCGCTTACAACTTAAGAGCTTATGCAAGTTGATAAGCTCAAATAAGTCAATTCAAAGAAACTCTTGTTGTTGGGCCATCATCTCTGCTATTCCTCCCCATTTGTCCACACATCAAATGTCGGTTTTGTGGGGTTGAGTTAAATACTAATCCCAAGTTCTAAGATGATATTAAAGCCTATATCAGATCTGTTATTGGGCCATGATTTTTCGACCTGCATTTGTCCATGTTCCAAATGTTCCAGTCGTTGATGTGAGAGAATGTATCCCTGCTATGCCACTCACATTAATCCACACTTTAGAATTCAAATGTCCATTGCTGAATGTAAGTGGGTGTGTTGAGAGTCCCAAATCAAATAGAGATATTTTCTAAGTACTTTTTACAAATCCTGGGCAGCCTTCAACTATAAATAATATTACATACACTTAAGTTTCATGTTTTTACGATGTTGCTTAGGTCTTGTGAGATTTATTTATCTATTTATTTACTTTTTAAATCATGTTCTCTGTAGGATATTGTTGTTGGCGAAGGATGTGAAGACCTGCGGCATCAGCTTGATATATCTTATCCTGTGACCAATGGGATCGTTCAAAACTGGGATGACATGTGTCATGTTTGGGATCATGCATTTTACAATGAATTAAAAGTAACCTTCTGTTCTTCTTTCACATTGTTCTTTCAACTATGACTGCTGATTTTGTAGCTAACTATAGTACACAATTTTCCTTGATAGATTAACCCTCAAGACTGTAAGATTCTACTCACAGATCCGCCTCTTAATCCCTCAAAGAATCGAGAAAAAATGGTTTGTGGACCAATTGTGTGCTTCATTTTGCTGATTTCTTGCATAGTACTGTAATTGTTTTAAATATTATTGTTTATTTTATTTGACCTGGTAGGTTGAGACAATGTTCGAGAAGTACAATTTTGCTGGAGTGTTTATACAAATCCAAGCTGTTCTAACATTATATGCTCAAGGTGCTTATAGAGATGAGTGAAGGTTGATGTTTTGTTTTGGTTTTTTATCTCATCCTAATTAGAGTTTACACCCCATAATTGCTGTATCTCATCCTAATTAGAGTTTTGGAACCTACTAACTCTAATTATAATAACATATGGGTATTTATAAACCTTGAATATTTTATAATGTATAATTTTATACATCATATGTGGCGACATCATATATCCCAAATTTGTAAGGCTTTGAAATAGGGCTAACTTGCGCTTCCTTTATTATTTGGTCTCTTGGAAAATTTTCTCTTCCTTCATCAATATGCATTCTTTGTGCCTTCATAACATTTCTTTGTTTGTCCCAGGTTTGCTTACTGGATTAGTTATAGACTCGGGTGATGGTGTCACTCATGTGGTAATTAATTAACATCTATGTTACTTAGTTATATTTATCATGCCGACCACTAAGATAGTGCTACTGCTAGATTAAGATTCTATCTTTTATTTTGTATTATTTATTAATATACAGTATATTATAATGTATAATTTTATTGTACTTGAATGCATGCATGTATCATTGTATCATACGATACATTCTTAATGGTTCCATGCAGTTTTGAGATAAGAAAATCTAATATTTGTGAAGTAAATTTAAATCAATTATCTGAAAGAAAATTATTACTCTCTTGTATGCCTTTTGCTTGGAACAATTGAAATGGTTAAATGTTGTGATTCATCATTTCTATTTCTTGAAGCACAATTTATGAATATGATATACTGACCGATCATCCATTCACCTATTATAATCTTGGCATACAAGCAATGTGTAGATCCATGGTTTAAAGAAGTTAACAAGTTTAGTTTTATGAAAAATATATTATTTTAAGTATTCATTCTTAAAATTTTAGCAATGAAAGTTTTGATTTTGATCCAGGTTCCAGTTGTTGATGGCTATTCATTCCCTCATCTGACGAAACGAATGAATGTAGCTGGCCGGCATATAACTGCCTATCTTGTTGATTTGCTATCAAGGAGGGGGTGAGGACTATTTTCTTTTCATTTCAGTTGTAATATCAGTATTATGAAAAGCTGAGCCTTTTTATGCTTCAATTCTAACTGAAAACAATTTTCGTTCCTCAAGATATGCAGTGAATAGGACCGCTGATTTTGAGACTGTTAGGGCAATCAAAGAGAAGCTATGCTATATAAGGTTGGTGACAAATCTCAAGCCAAAAATTGGTATCGTGTGGTCTATAATCTTTTCTCAACAGCTCATCTATTTTCCTGCAGCTATGATTACAAGAGGGAATATCAGTTGGGGCTTGAGACCACTATCCTTGTTAAGAATTACACTGTAAGTTGATATCCTGAATTTCCTGCAATCTGTATATGACTAGTTATGTGTAAATGATTTTTTTATTTTTTTTAATTTTAGTTGGCAATTCTGGTGACTTGCCTGAAGATAATGGCACAAACAGGCTCAAGTCCTGCTAATCTGTTAATATGTTCCTTAGCGAGTTTCTTTTCATATGCTTTTCAAAGCTTTTCTGTAACCAATTCATAGTTCTTGTGCCTTTAATGCATGTGTGTAATATGTAGTATGCTCACTATTATTCTTATTACTGTTACCGTGAATTATGTTTTTAGTCCCCGAATTTAGGTAATTGTCAGTTTTAGTCTCTAAACTTTCAAAAGTAGTTTTTCCACCCTCCTAATTTAGGGTTCATCTATGTCAAAAGGTGGCTGTCATTGATATCACTTATTAATTTGCACGCTTTGAATCAGCTTCCAGATGGAAGGGTCATTAAAGTAGGGACAGAAAGGTTCCAGGCCCCTGAGGCTCTTTTCACACCGGTAGGTACTTGTTGCCCATTTCACTCATGCTTTCTCTATATCAGCTTTTCAAACCCTATCAGAATATTATAGTATTAGTATAGAAGGAATTTTTAACATTAGTATTTTTATGACGTGCCAGTGCAATTCTAGATAAATATATAGCGTATATAACTTCCTAGCTTATGACTGCTTTGTGTTTTCCCCCTTCTTGCAGGAACTTATAGATGTTGAAGGTGATGGAATGGCTGACATGGTGTTTCGCTGCATTCAAGAAATGGATATCGACAACCGGATGATGGTATGATGCTCCATTTGAAAATATATTCTTTAGCATCATAAGTTATTTGTTTTACTTATCTCCATTTAAGATTTAAAAGTATGTAATGGTATCCATATCTCAAAATTTAACTACGCGGGTGTGAAATAATATTAGAACTTACCCACCATTTCTGAAACGATATCTATGAAAGCTATCAGATGCATCACGTCAGCACCTCCAATGTGATTTCATTTTCCCCTTCTAGTTGGCTTTAAGTAGCAATCAATCAGTCATCATGTTATTTAGTTATTCTTTTCAACTTTCAACCAGCTAATAGCTATCATATTTGTTAGATCCACTGTGTCCTCTCTTTCTTTTGCACGTGTATGTAACTGAATAATGTTTAAGATTCCCTTGTTTTTCCAATTAATTTGGAGTTGGGATTGTGATTAATACTGAGTTAATTCACTTTAAAATTTCCTTGTCTATCCTTGGCTAGTTAACCATGCATTTGCAGCATTACAAGTCTAAAAAGCCGTTTTTACCTCTCAATTACTCTAACTTTCATGTCAACACTATGGGGATCTTCGGTTGAAGCGAAGATTACTCTATACTTGCTTGGTATAAAATTTAAAAAGGCAAAAAATAAAATACTACTTAATTTCACTATGGACCATGATTTGCTTGAATGCTATTTTCATGCTGCCTTCAGTTTACCACTTTTTTCGCCTACTCAATTAAGTAAATCCTCAAGTTTTGTGTTAGGGAAAATCACACTCACCTCCCCCGTGGTTTCCTTAAATGACATAGAGAACCCCTCTAGTTTTGTTTTGTTTTTTGTTTTTTGTTTTTTTAAAAATCAATTCCCTTGATTTTATTCTGTAAAACAACCGTTAACTAGAAATGGTCTCTGTGTTATTTAAGCAAACCTTAGGGGTGGTGAGTATAATTTTCCCCTTTATGTATAATGATCTCCACCTGCATTTTGATATTTGTAATGGTTCATGAGTAAATTACATCATTATAGAGGATCTTGTATATAACTTGCACAGAACATTCCTTCTTCCTCTTCTGTATTTGGAAAATGTCATGCAATTTATTCCACATAATGTTCTGTCCTTTTGTCTTGCAGCTTTATCAACATATTGTTTTAAGTGGAGGGAGCACCATGTATCCTGGATTACCAAGCCGGTAGTTGGTTATTTCTCCTTTACATTAGCTCTATTTGTCCCTAATCTTTTTGTTGCTGAGTTTTTGTTTTTTTATTTTTTTTATTATCATCAATATCTGTGTTCTCTGAACATGTAATGAATGACTCTGATCTGAATCCATTAGTTTCTCAGCTAAATCTATGGTTATGATATTTTAATTGCATATAGCTATGAGTTAAATGGCATGCACTGTCCGTCTAAATTAGTTTTACATTAATATCCAATAAGAACTTCATAAACTTTGCACTTTATTATACAATCAATTTCAATATACATTGAATATACATGTTCCATTAAACGAGGCAATACAATGGATTTAGCTGATCCAATAAGAGCTTCATAAACTTTGCACTTTATTATACAATCAATTTCAATATACACTGAATATACATGTTCCATTAAACGAGGCAATACAATGGACTCTCAATAGTGTCAACGTCAAACTGGTTTAGACTGATATACATGTTCCATTAAACTCGTAGTAATAGTTAATGCATCATATGTTTGCTACATATTTGTGATCACCTATTATCCAGTACTCAATGTTTACGGTACATCTTTTTATATTTTGCTTTGGCCAAAAGTGACTTCTAGAACTCTATATTATAAGTTGGTTATTCGAAAACTAATGATGACTGTAGATTCCCTTTCATCTCAGTTAAATGATAAGCTTTTCTATACAGTTATAAACTGGACATATAGCAAGCTAACATACCATTTTGTTTTTAGAAATAAGCATATACCATTTAAAGTGCCTAATTCTTGCTATAATGTTATGCATTGAGTAGTATATTTCTAGAGTCTAGATTGTTTTGAATATCAAATTTTGATGTATATAAATAATTTTGGAGGCCCCCTTTTTTCTGCTTTTATATTTTTATTATCTGTTGGACATGATGTCTGGTTTTCTTATAAATGTTTGGGTCTTTGTGTGCTTCCAAAATAAAGTTGGTAAATCTGATTTTTTTTCTTCCTGTCATCATTTTCAGACTGGAAAAAGAAATACTTGATCGTTATCTTGATGTTGTTTTGAAGGGCAACAAAGATGGTCTGAAGGTAAATTTGATTGTATATCCTGTGTAGTGTGTATTATTTATGGTACTATTTTTCTTCCTGTATTTTAACATTTATTGAAAACAACTTATCAAGTGCTTATCTATTATGCACTTACTGTATAAGTATTTATGTCTAAGCTGTTTTTATAGTCAGAGAATGAGGGAAAATGTTTCTTAAATTTGTCGTTCAATCTAACTTGTTCTCATTTTTCATGATATGGTGATCAGAAATTACGATTAAGAATTGAGGATCCACCACGTAGGAAACACATGGTGTACCTTGGAGGTGCTGTCCTCGCAGGAATAATGAAGGTTTGAGTTAAATATTGATCTTTGGCTTGTTGCAATATATATGTATACCTTTAGTAGCTGTGAATGTTATTGGATTTGACTAATCTCAAGTGCAAAATTTAAAACCTTTGTTTAAAAAGTTATTGATGAAAATTGGCTAAATGGTGTATAAACATTTTTGAAGATCATAAAAGACTAATTTGACACGAAAAGAAAAGATAACCGACCCGTTTGAAACTTTAAATCAAGTTAAAGGACCCCGAGTGTAGTTTTGTCTTTACTATATGTTAGCATATATTTCATCCGATCAAGGAGAGGATCCAAATAATTTGGGTCTTTCTTAGTTTGAAAACAAGCATCATCCATGAAAGTTTGTCTTTGGTGGTTAAAACACAGGATGCACCAGAGTTTTGGATTAACAGGGAAGATTATCTAGAAGAAGGAATTGCTTGCCTGAGTAGGTGCGGCCAAGCTTGACTTATTGAGTTCCAGCTATTAAACCGAAAATAAGAGATTATTTTGTGAAGCAGAATCACATTAGAGGCTGAGTGATGAATACTCAAAGCTATAGCAATTTCAAAACTGCCTTCAACAGCTTGCATTAAACGCTGTTCTCCTTGTATAGCTTAAGGCTATTGTCAAATCACAAGAAGTCTTGTTTCTTAATAGACACACAAAAGAATTCATGTAACTTGCTACAAACATTGTTGTAATAGTGAATAAAATAGTTTCATGCCCATATTACTTTGTGGAGAGTTTGTACTAACAGTAGTTTTAATGTTACTACTTGGTAAATATTAAATCACTCCAACTAACACTTTTAAAAAACATTAAGGGTCTTGGAAATTTGTGTCTTTAGAACTCACATCTAAATTCAAAAGTAAAAGTTTTAGATTGAAAATAAAATTTTAAACTTTAAAAAAATTGAATGTACGATTTCTAAGATAAAAATTTCTAAATTGAATTCTTTAAAATGTATTTTTAGAATACAAATTAACCTTCTTCTAATTTTAATTATCACATTTTAACAATAATTTAAAGGGATCTCATTAATAGATAATTTAATCAGCAATATTTTTTTTATTGTTAAATTATCACTATCTCATTTATTAAATAGTACTTAATAATTAGTTGCGCTTTCTATTAGGTAAAACAACCTCCAATCTATGGTAGATGCTCGTACAAAATTTGTTCATGAAAAGTAAGTTGACAAAGGGGTGTCCATGTAATCATTGTACGTAATGAATACAACTTATTGAAAAGAAAATGGGGGTGTGTCTCTAAAACCCCAAATCTTATAAACTCAATTAAAGATTTATAGAACCAAAATTAACAAGAACTATATAACAAATTCAATAAATTTTTATTGGTTTATTTATATTGTAGATTAAAATAAATGTTATATTAATAATGCTCAAAATTTTCTAAATACCAATCAAGATAAAACATTAACAAAACAATTTAAATGAATTCGTTACTCAATGATGCAACTTTTCTTAACACGCCAAAAATGATGATGTGAGAGGAAAGAATAGTTCATATTTGTTTCATCATCTAGGAATCAACAACTACTATTTATTTTACTTTTCCTTTGTTTCAAATGAAGTGACAACTGAAGAAGTAAAATATTTATTAGGTTATCAAATGAGATGGTCACCAACCTCACCAAATAATGCATTGAAACATCGTTTTCTGACTTGGTCCTTTTGTCTTAGGTCTCTTTACTAGTGGCCTAACCTCACCCATATACATAAACATAATCCAAGAGTTCACAAGGGAAAACAAACTAAAAAATTCAAATTAAATTTAATTGTGATTCAATTAATCAAGTCTTATTGTGAGAATCCAATATCATATGAATTAGTGAGAGTTTCGGATTATGATTCAATTGGTTCGATCAATTTAAATACAAGATGATTAATACATAAATAGAAAAGTATTAACAAAGTGTCCGTAAGACCCAATTCAACTGATAAATGTCAATATTATTAGATTATATATCTTTAGCCAAGTTCGAGCCAAAAATCTTACAATTGTGTGTGAATTTCTAATCGTAATTGTGACTTCGTCTGTATATGAAACAAAATAAAAGAAAAATATTAGCAAAATATTTTTAAAAAAAAACTAATTGAACCGACGACAGTTCAAATGATTCAATTCGGTTATAAAAAACTATGAACTAACTAGCAGACTGACTATTTCCGGTTAAATCGATTCGTCTAGTCTGTTTATAAAATATTGCAATTGAATAAACCATCAATTTGATCGCTAAACTATTACTTGTAATTAAGATATACCTTTTTCCAAAAACTCAATGTTTTTGTAGCTTGTACCGTTGTCCAAAAACAACTAACTCTCACCTCTTCACATTATATTTATTTATTTTCTATCATATCTTTTATTTAAACACCTAAGATACCATTCCATATCATATCATATCATATCATATCATACAATATATAACAACTACTCTTAAAGAGACATAGTCACATTTTCCATATCATATTTGTGTGAAGCAATTCAGGTATGTTAAGAAAAACAAACACATACATTTCATGTGACATTTCCAACATTTATCCTTAACCTCTAAACATTTTTTTTTTTGTGATACAGGTGAATTAATCAACAACTTTTTGAGATGGAAAATTCTAATGAAAATGGTTTCAACCAAAAAATTAATGTAAAACTAACAAGTGAACCAACACTTGTTCCACCATCTGAAGAAACAAAGAAAGGAATGTATTTCTTATCAAACCTTGATCAAAACATTGCTGTAATTGTAAGAACTGTTTATTGTTTTAAAAATGAAGAGAAAGGAAATGAGAATGCTAATGAAGTGATTAAGAATGCATTAAAGGATGTTCTTGTATATTATTATCCTCTTGCTGGTAGATTAAGTATAAGCTCAGAGGGTAAACTCATTGTGGATTGTACTGGAGAAGGTGCTCTTTTTGTTGAAGCTGAAGCTAATTGTTCAATGGAAGAAATTGGTGATATTACAAAACCTGATCCAAGGACTCTTGGTATGTTGGTTTATGATATTCCTGCTGCTAAACATATTCTTCATATGCCTCCTTTGGTTGCTCAGGTATGTTTTGTGACTACTCTTTTTTATCTTGTTTAATTTATTTTATTATTTGGTAAGTCCTTCAACTACTTGGGAGTTTTTAAATAAAAGTATAGATACTTATCTCGCAGTCGAACTTCAGATTACTAGGGCTTCTTTCCCTAGGAACCGAGGGGTTAACACAAAAAATAAAATAAATAGTAGATATTTTTGTCTCTTAACTCTTTGGTTCCACGGAAAATCCTAGTAGTCTGGAGTTTAGCTAGAAGTTAAGTAAAACTTGGTTAAGGGGATCTTAGTCACGTTCCCATTTCTATGTCAGGAATTCTTAGAATCTGGGTTTAGTGAATTTAACTATTATAAAATTGACTTGTAAAGTGAGGACTCACTCCATTTATAAACTCAAGTTTAAACATTATCTCATCCAACTCTTAATAGTAATCTAACTAGTCACGGTTAAAGCTTAAGTTGTGGTAGCGGTCACAAATATGGAATTAGATTTGTTGCAGTTACAATAGGATGCTGTCAAAGATTTTGGTCATTCGATTTCTAATCGATGATTGCAATCATTTTACATTATAAAACAGAGATTTAAAGTTGGCCGTCCGATCACAAATCAATAAATAAAATTAATTACAGTGTGAAACTGCGTGTTTAGTCCACACAAATCACCAATGAATCTGCATCGCACAAATACAGTGGTAACATGTTTTATTAATATTGAAGCTCAAAAATACAACTTTTGTCAAAATCGAGGTGACACACCATAATTCGGTCAAACTTACCGCAGATCCAAACATGCACTCAATATAGCTGATGTGGCCACAATTACAATTGCAAAGACATTAAAAACATTTTACATGAAAAGACTGAAAATGATAGAAAGTAAAGTCTCTCACACTTTGCATTTAGTATTGTAAAATATTGAAGTGCCAAATCTATATTTCAGGTAACCAAGTTTAAATGTGGAGGTTTTTCTCTTGGACTATGCATGAATCATTGCATGTTTGATGGCATTGGAGCTATGGAGTTTGTGAACTCATGGGGAGAATTAGCAAGAGGCCAACCACTCTCAATCCCTCCAATTCTAGACAGAACCATTCTAAAGGCACGCAATCCGCCAAAGATAGAACATTTGCACCAAGAATTTGCTGACATTGAAGACAAATCAAATACAAATAGCTTATATGAAGATGAAATGGTGTATAGATCATTTTGTTTTGATCTTGAGAAACTAAAAGAATTGAAGAAAAAAGCTATGGAAGATGAAAATGGTGTTCTTCAATCTTGCACAACATTTGAAGTTCTTTCAGCATTTGTTTGGATAGCTAGAACAAAAGCACTTAAACTTTTGCCAGAACAAGAAACTAAGCTTCTTTTTGCTGTTGATGGAAGGGCTAAATTTGAACCAAAACTTCCAAAAGGGTATTTTGGGAATGGAATTGTTCTAACAAAATCGGTTTGTAAAGCAGGTGAAATTACGAACAAGCCCTTATCGTATACGGTGAAGGCTATACAAGAAGCAATTAAGAGTGTCACAGATAGTTACATGAGATCAGCTATTGATTATTTTGAGGTAACAAGAGCTAGGCCTTCTTTGGCTTGTACACTTTTGATCACGACTTGGTCGCGACTTCCGTTTCATACCACCGATTTCGGTTGGGGAGAACCTGTTCTGTCGGGACCGGTTTCGTTGCCCGAGAAGGAAGTGATTTTGTTCCTTTCACATGGTCAAGAGAGGAGAAGCATCAATGTGCTTCTTGGTTTACCTGCTCCTGTCATGAAGATCTTTCAAGATTTGATGCAGATATAGGGTCTTATTATTATATTTAATGTGATATGATTATGTTATTTTTTACTATATGGTTCTATCATTTCATGAAAAGAAAAGTGAGTATTTATTATGTTTATGAATTTATTGGTTCTAGTCAATAACTAAGGTCTTCTTTGTATTGTTGATTATTGATGAAGTTAGTTTATTTGGAATTCATGCATTCTTATTTTTTTTTTTGTCTTAACTCTTGGAGGAAAGGATCTTTTGTAGTAATTTATAGTTCGGTAAGAGAGATAAGTATGGTCTGACAAAAAATGTTGTAAACAATGGATGAATTATGATATTTCCGATCGATTGATTTGATTTTCACTGAAACAAATTGATTTAAATAGAATGCTTTGTTGGTTAAAACAAGACAATTAGGAAGTCCTTTATAGTTTTTCCTCCACAAATGAAACAACTAAACAGCCAGCAGCACAGTAGATATATACTCAAAAACCAGAACTGCAAAATAGAATTTGCAAGTACAGAACGCAGCAGCTGTCACAGTGGTGGAGGTAGACCGAAATATTCAAATGAACTGTAAACAAAAATATAATTCATAAATCAAATATGTAAATTATATTGTATACAAAAAATTTAAACAAAAGAAAGAAACAAAGTATCAATGTAAATAGAGAAAAGAATAGAGTGCAAGCTATTCTAATGTCATTTAGCACAATATCATAGACCTTGACTTTTCCATTCATTGATCAATATCATATACAATATGGATTTATGTATTAGTGTTCTATACAATTATTACTTTTCTATAAATAGATCATAGTCTAATACACCCCCGTAGTCGAAACAGGAGTTGACGAATGTTGAAACTATCATGAAAGAGTTGCAGCCATTTCAAATAAAAACTAACAACAATTACAAACATTAGCCATTTCAAAATTAAAATTAAATAGATTTATCTATTCTTAAAACCAACTTGCGAGCTGGTCAGCTTCGCACCATGTTCGTTCCACCTTTTCAACAAGTTAAATGAGATGTGCTAAATGTTGAATTCAAAATTTCAACTTAGGGTCTGTTTGGTTCGGGAGTTTTGGAGGGGAGGTGAGGGGAGGAGAGGTGATATTTTAAATTTTTATGTTTGGTTCAACTTTTTATGTTTGGTTCAACTAATGGATATATATAAAAAAAAAATCTAATGAGTAGAAAACCTAAATTTTTTTTGTTGTAAAAAAAAATATAACCTACAATTTTAATATTCCATAAAGGATAATTTAGAATTTTAATAAAAAAGTGAGGGTAATTTTGTCAACATAATAAATTATGTTTTACCTCGTCTCCCCTCCTTAAAAATCCCTCCCCTCACCTCCCCTTCCCCTCGGTTGAACCAAACAAGCCCTTAGTCCGTATACACTAGTTGTTAGACTAACCGACCAATCAAATTCGAACCGTTTTGTCACCCTAGAAATTTTGGGGTGGATGTAATGTTGTGATGTAAACATTTAATTGATGTGATTTCAAATTAAATTGCTTTTGTAAATATATTAATTTTAGACTTTTTTTTTTGGATAAATTAATTTTAGACTTTTATATATGAATTATATATTTATTATTGTAATTGTGATTTTTAAAAAATAAAATAAAATTGGATCTTATATTCTAAAAAGGAATGCAATAATGTTAAAAGCAATGGAATGCTATTAATAGAAATTTTGAATTCTTTTTTTTTGACTAAAGAAAATTTGAATTCTTTTATATTTAGACAATATATTATAATTTCCCATTCAACTATTTCTTTATTTTAAAATTTTATTAGTATTCTTACTATAAGTGTTTTCTTTTTTAAATATAAGTAAATATGATTTTAGATTCGTTGAATAACTGATATATTTAAAAAGAGTGACTAGAGGGAGTACATTCTTTCTATTGATCTAGTATTGAAATTCTAAACACATACCCACTCTGTCTAATAATTGTTTGAGTGGAGATTCAATTTTTTTTGAAACGGCAAAAATATTATAATATATAAAGAAAGAAAGAGGAACAAGAATTAAGTAGAGGTACGCTACCTATCTTTGTAGGAAAAGTACACGGAGTACTCGACCCAAAGCCTAAAACAGAGGCGAAAACAGACCAAAAACTGAAAAATACAAAGGCAAGGAGATCCCTAACTAACTATTTAACTACATACACAATCAAAGGGATTAACATGCCATTCATAATTCATAAATGAGAATAATTTTCTTAGCCAACAACCATTTCCAAGAAATGTATTTAATCCTATGAAAGACATCACTTAACACCGGTTCCTTATTCGAAAATATTTTCTTATTCCTAGTACGCCAAAGCACCCAAAGCACCGTATGCCAAATCATTAGAAATCCCTTATAGGTTTTGTTACCTCACTTAAGAGAAGATAAAAAAAAACTATCCAAGAGAGTCAAAATATCACCCATTAGAACTTCAACCCCTCCAAACCACCTATACACCCAAATATCCCAAGCAAAAGGACAAGGAAAAGGTGATTCTCCGATTTAACACAAACCCGACACAAAACACAGTTGGGAGACCCATCTGAGAGGTGCACTCCTCTAGCTACAAATTAGACTTTGTTGGAATCTTTGTCAAAAGCGTCTGCTAAGAAAAGACCACAACTTTTAATAGAGCCCAAAACAACTGACTATCAAAATGGAACACTCAACGAGACTCCTCAATAGAAATATGAATATTTTAAACTTCAATTAGTACTACGCTAATCCATGAGTGACATTAATATAGTCAGACCAACAAATATAATCAATATCAAAACAAAATGTCGTCATCCCAAAAAGCCGTCATATCTAAAGCACTACTTAGCATGATTCAATAAAAATTTATAAAAAAAAAAACTAATCATCATATTCGGTGCTCACAAAATCACTGAAATATGTAAAGAAACAATGCCCTCTCTAAACTACATAAAAAAATTGTTTTTATTGTTATAACAATCACAAGTTAATGATTCAATGTTTGTTCATTGGTGATGTTGTTGAACTTGATTCAGCTCCACAAGTGCAATTATGTAATGAAGAAGAATTGATAATTGGTTTAGCTATGAACGTTGGATTATCTTCTCCAGCCATAATCACAAGTATTTCTGGCTCTGAATTAATCTTGGAAATTACCTGTTTCATTTCTTCATCTGAATTTGATGATTGAGACGAACCACGTTTTCTGAAGGAGCATACAAGGATCACCATTGCCACTGAAACTAAAATTATCATTAGAGTCAAGCTTATAAATAAGTAAGGAATTGGAGATTTACTTATCTTAATCTCATTGGTTATTGTTGTTGAAGATGATGATACACCGCTAATTGGCTTCATTTCTCTCTCTCTCTCTATGGATGTACTCATGGAAGTGAAAAGAAGTGAAGCGGCTGCTCAAGATTTTTATAGTAAAAATGTCATTCTTTAGTTGACAAAACTGCCCTTTGGGTGTTGAGGAAGTTATCTAGTCTAGTAAGAAGCCGATAAAAAACTGTTTTAGTCATAACTTCAGTTTAGATTTTTCTAAATGATTTGTACTTAATTAGCTATAGGGATGTTAATTTCATCCGTAAATGGAGCTTCGCGGAGATTGTCTTACTTGGAGATCCGAAATTGGGGATCCGCAAAAATTGTGGAGAATCCGCAGAGATGAGTATGGAAGAAGAATACTCTCTGAAATGGGGAATGAGGACGAAAAATATTTTAGATAGTGGAGCTAGGCATGGTAAAGTATCTCCGGTCAATCTCTGCCCCGTTGACATCCCTATTTAGCTCAACCTCATTAAATATATTCTATTCATAATGAAAAGAAAAAAACTAACAATCTCATTTGAATAGTATCACAATTCTTGTTTTAGTGAATAGTGACACTTGATGTTAGTAACTAATAAGACAGATGTACTATGTTTTAACATAATTTCGTATACTATGTGACATAATTTGCTTCCTTCATTTTCTAGGATACAAATGTCTTATTAAAGGCATTTTGGTCAAGACAGAGGGTCGGGGAGTAATGTTAGGAGGCCTAGATAGCAATTTTCATTTGGGAGAGTCATCCTCGGCTATTGAACCATACTTTATTTAATATCTCTATTGCACGGGCCAAGCTAAAACGAACGAAAATTGTTATTTACGCCCATTGGGTTGCTATCAGGCCCCCCTAAAATCCCAAAATACCCCTAAATTACAGTTGAAAAATTATCGTCACGTAGGGAACGAAATTGCAAAAAACCAAAATTTCGTCTTCTAGGTGACAAAACACATAATTTCGTCTTCTAGGTGACAAAACACACAATTTCGTCTTCTAGGTGACAAAATTGTGTGTTCTGTGCCCATATGTCACGACAAGGCAGACCTACTACGTTTAACTAAAATTTCGTATTCTAGGTAACAAAACACACAATTTCGTCTTCTAGATGACAAAATTTCAAAAAATTGGCGTTTCGGTAACTACGAGACGAAATTGCGTGTTTTGTGCCCAGATGTGCGCGACAATGCAAGCTTACTATGTTTTAACATAATTTCGTCTTCTAGGTGACGAAATTTGTTGCCTTCGTTTCCTAGGATACAAATGCTTATAAGGGCATTTTGGTCACGACGTACGGGGAGCCTGTGAGTAATACTAAGGGGCCTAAATAGCAAGCTTCAAAACGAACATAAATGAGGCCCGTAATGTTCATGGATTATGATGGTTACGTAACCTTAGCTACCTCTTTTTGATTTCTTTGTTCTTTTCAACTCAACGGATTTTTCTTCAACTTGTTGATCACCACTATCGGTTTCAACTTTCAAGCTCAAATTTTGGAAGATACATAAGTTTTACATTTCTTTGGCTGATATTTTTTTTTTGCTTAAATGCTTTCTTTAAAAAAATTACACCCCTTGTTCTACACTCATAGAGTATGAGCAACACATGCATTGACAAGATATATAATCTTATCTTCCCACCAAAATGGATAGACCGAAGTTTGTACTTCAATCATGACATCCGATCTAATAATTTTAACACTTCTGACAGTTGAACTGGAATTTAAAAACATTCAAATGTATGATTAACCTGATAACTTAAACAATTGAAAAATATTAAACACAAAACCAAATTGCACTGCATAAATAATTTACAAATTCAACCGAACTAACTATTTCAATTTGCAAACTATTAATCATATATAGTTTGATTTTTTTTGGGTGCGGTTTAACGGTTGAATTTGGTTTTAAAACCTTGATGAACATCCCTATCAAATATGAGTTTTCTCTTTTTTCTTCTTATTATCATGCACTACATTCATTGGTTAGTCTTGTTTTTAGTAAGCCACTTTATGTTTTGATTAGGAAATACTTGCAGAATTTTGGAGTGTATTGATGTACTTGGATGCATAAAAATTACAAAAACTTTTACAGGCACCAACACCCAAATTGGAGCTAATGTGGACCAGAGAGACAGTATGTTATTATTTTTTTGAAACAAGCACAATGAGACAATATGTTATTATTACTACTTGACATTTTGTTGGCACTGGGCTCTATCTAATTGCAAGTTGCATCATGCATGCTTTAGGGCCCATGTATATTGGATAAAAAAAATAGTTAAGTTTCATGATATTCAAGAATATTAAGCTTGAAAGGCTATTCTAGTCCTTCCATTAAGTAATTTCCACAGTTCTTAAATAATTTTGCTAAATATAAATTAGTTGGGAGCTTCTACGGTACACTTGAATAATTCAAGTGTACCGGTACATGACATTGCAAATTAATAAATTAACGATTATTTTTATGGATTAAAAATACTATTAGTTAATTATTGTATTTTAGATATAATAATAGCACACAAAAAATACAATTTTATTATTTATAATGATTACACTAATATTTTAACATTTTTTTAATAAAAAATTGAATACTGACTATTATGAAGAATAAAATTTTTAAAAATATCAAAATTTATATTTTTGACAACTTTGGTTAATGATATTAGATTATTATAATGTTTTTAATGATAGAAAAATAATTTCTCTTAAAAAAATATTCATTTTATTTATTAATTTGATAACCATGTACCGGTACATTAGAATTGTCTAATGTACCATAGAACTTGCCAAATTAGTTTCTTTTTTTTTTCCCATAAAAATTGGTTCAATGTAAAATATAGAGTTAAATATTGTTTCGCCCCTTGTTAGTGAATTTTGATTTACTCTCTGTAATATTGTTTTTGTGATTCTAACCTTCCAGTATGAAGATTCCGTCCTTTTAGTTTCTTATTGAATATGTTGGCTTATGACTGAACATAAATATGACTTTATATACTTAGTGAGAGATTTAAGTGGTGCTTGATGCACAAATCATAAGTATTATAACGATTAACGAATACGAATCTTACAAAATCAAATCTCTTTAAAACGAAACTTAAGTGGTTGAGCTAGGATATGAGAATGGGTGTCCGAAGAGGATTTAGAATACAAAGTTTGACTACCAATATAATATATTAACAACTTAACATTTACATATAAAAAACTGCATAAATCAAATAATTTTTCGCACTCAAACTCTACATGCATGTTATTCTTTTTACCATAGCATGATATGACAATAATGTCACCAAACAAAATAATGCAACAAAAAAAATGAAGAGAATGAGAGACAAATGACATCTATGCCCTCAATAGACTAAAAAAAGATAACAACAAATAGCCAAGAACAAGGCTAATTATGTAATCTTGCTACTATTAATTAATTACCACATAAATTAATATCCTTCTTGGATGGTCTAAAATTTAAAGCATTAAGACTATATATGCATAGATTTGTTCTTCTTGCTTTGACTGCTACAACATTAGAAGTGCTTTTGTAGCCAGGAACATTGCAAGATGAAGTTGAACTTCCAATTAAATTTGCTTGACAAGAAGAAACAACTTCAGAACCTTCAGCACATCTAACTCCATCAACTGATGGTATTTCAAGCTTATACATTCCATACTTGTTTGTTGTTCTGTTCACTGAAAGTGTAATCTGTTCTGAAGTTTTAGCTGAAAGTGCTTTGAACATGCAATCTACTTTCACCTCAGCACCTAAACATAATTATGAAAGCAAAATATGTAAATAGGTAATCACTAATAAGTTCATCGAGGCATCGCGTCTCTGCTCAGTAGTAAGAGTTTAACCTTCTAATTAACTTCTAGAGACTAGAGACATAGTTCAAATTCCGTTAGAAAGTGTAAAATAATTATTAGCATCATAATTTATAACAATTTTCTCGAATAGTTGTAAAATGACTATTAATTTTATTTTAATTTATAGTTGTCTCAAAATGACCATCTTATTATAATTTTCAATACAACATAATTTCTTTTTTAATTATACAATTTAATACTACTTACATTACTCTCAATTCAATATTTTTGCACGTGAAATTTACGGTAAATGTGAAATCTCACCACAAGACAAGGGCAATTTAGCAAAAGTACTTTTTCCTCTTTTCTTTATATTTTTTTAATTTGTGTGAATTAGTCAACTCTGTCACTTGTTTTGAGACGGAAGGAGTAATAACATTTTCATTCCCTAAATATTTTTTCAAGAAAACTTTAGGAAGGTGTATCCTCCTGAGAGTTGATTTTATAACCTTACGATTAGAGTTCAAAAACAATTAAAAATAATAATTATTTTCTATTAAATTAATAATAATTTATTGTTTCTACCATTTTTTTTAAAAAATAAACATTAATCATAATATTTGAACTCTTTTGAAACCAACACATGCAAACCATAAACATTAAGTTACACATTACCTGGCAAGAAGTAGCTGTGTCTAGAAAAGCTGTTATTTGAGCAGAAATCACAATAAACAAAACCCATCACACTGATTTGAGAGATAGGAATTCTTGTTTTCCCTAACACTTTTGGTCTTGCAGGTTCAACTTCCAAAAACTGTGTAAAAAAAGGTAAAATAAGTAACAAAGTAAGAGGATTCATTGTGAGAAGCTTCAAAGCAATGGAAGATGAGTTTGGTGTGTGGATAAAAGAAGAGTAGTAGTTGTTAGTTAGTGGAGAATCAACTTCAAGGAAAAAAAGTTTGAAATAATTTTATCTTGTTTTTATTTTTTTTCACTAGAAACAAAGACATGTGAATGTTATTTGGCAAGACATGGAAATTATGAGTAGGAGAGAGAGGGGTAAGAGATTCTTTTATTTATGAGATTGTGTAATGTGCTAGGGGGTTTAAATAGAAAATATTAGTAGAGAAAAAAAATCAAAAGTTAAGGCTCATTAAAGGGTCTTGTGAGTAGTTATGTTATGAAGGATTATTTATTGCTATCATGTTTTCTTTTTACTACTTTATCTTGAATATAGAAATAAACATGAGCCAACTATTTCAATGTTAATTGAGGAATAGATTTTAGCAAAGTAAGAGCTAAACTCTAACCACTTATTTAAGAAGTTAATTTTTTTTTTTACCACTTTGAAGAAATTTATTAGTGAAGATAAAAGTATTAACATTGTGCAAAGTCAAAGTAAAAGTAATTATAAAATATAAATAGTTTGATTTGACTATCGGATGATTGATTTTGAATGACGTGAATTTGAAGATCAAACTAATATTAATTGAGTTTGATTGGTTTGGTTTAGCTAGATGATAATATGACAAAAGTAAATTTAATTATTTAGTTTATGTTTGATTTCACGTTTGAAGTTTTTAGAATTAATCATGGAAAATAAATTTAATTTTGACATGTTTAGTTGCTTTTGCGCGAAATGTAGTATGTCTCCAAAATTAATTTTAACTTGGAATTAAAATTTTTAATTTATTAATTTAAACATGATTTTTTATAGTAAAATCAATTCAGTTAAAATAAACTTCTGCAACCGTAGAATCAAATATTTAGTTAATTGGTTTGTTTAGATTTACAAGTTCATCGGACCGGTTTGGTTCTTGGAGCATCTCCAATAAATGTATCAAAAAAAGTTTCATAAATTAATGATTCGTACGTACCTTACTTTTTATTATTATTGGAATTCTATGAAGTGATAGAGAGTATCAAAATTGATGATACAGTACTTTATTTAAGGTACCGTATCAACAATTTAATATTACTTTTTTTTTGTATATCAAATTAAATAGAATTGCTTACTTGTTAGTAATGTATGATACCAAACCGGTATCATAATTGGAGCAAAATATATATGAATTCCATAAATATATTACATGGCATTGTAGGGACAATTTTTTTGTAATGTATAATACCTAAAATAATATCATTATTGAAGATGCTCTTACTATAGTACATCTTAATTAATTGAGATCTCATAGATATTCACCAACCGGATTCACAAAAAATTGGGTAGGATTGTGTTTAAAAACATTCCTTTTAAGTGCTTCAGCAATGAACATTAATCATGGAGTAGGTTCTAGATCTCTAGTGTGTGTCCACTGCATTTAAACCATTCATTGATACAATTTACTATAGCTGGTACATTTTTTTTATAAATAAAAAAAATTTATTAATCAAAACCGACTCAGCATCATAGCAAGCATCACTATCGACCTTATGTGAAGGATTGTAGAGAGCCCATTTAATCATGTACTCGAAAGTCGGACAAAAATGAAATTACATTGGTATTAGCTAGTAATACATTATAAATATAAAAAAACTGAGTCAATAAAAATGTTTTTTTTGTTGAATTTTAAACCATACACATTAAACTAGTGATATCTATTTTTTATTATAAATGAAATATCTTCTTCTTTTTAAGAAAAATTGAATATCTTTAACATTCAATTACTGAGATTAATTTTTCGAGTTTTTTGAGGTTTAAATTAATGATCAACTCTGTAAAAATGTAAAGCACTATTGCATATCCAAATTTAAAATAAAATTCAAAATCTTAATTAAATTAGAAAAGATACACAATATTTCGTCTAAATACTCTTGAATAATGCATTGAATAATGCGTGAAGTTGGGTTGGAGGAGTGTTAAAGAGAGCATTAATATCATTCATGTGCACTTCATCAGAGCAGAGCTACTGCCATTGGAAGCCACTGGAAAGTGTCAATTCGGTGAAGGCATTAAAAGATGGAATTACTCCTTATCCCTTCCCATGCATAACAACGAAATAGTACTTTCTGTTTATGCACACATTAATTATTACTTCATCAATACTATTTCTTAACTTTTTTTTTTGGTTGATTTAATGTTCCTTTTTATTGGTCTTTTTTATATTTTAAAGATATATTTCTCAGTTCTCTCAGTTCCTTTTTATTAATCTTTTTTGTTAGATTTAGCGTTCCTCGTGTGGTGTTTTAGATTTTTTTAGGTTTTCTTGAGCATGGGCATGAGTAGAAAAGATAGATTGAGGTGGTTGTTAATTTGACATACTATTGTGTGAACTATCTGGAAATCTTGAAATGATGTATTCTTTTCGGAAAGGACCTTTTCTATCAAAAAGATTTTCCTACGGATTTTAGCTTTATGGACTAAAATAAAAAAGATTTGAACATACAGAGATGAATTCGCAAGAAAAAATATACGGGGACTAAAACCAAAAAATTGCAAACTTACATGGACGAAAATGATATTTAAACCTTATTGATAAAATATTTTTTTTAATCATTAATATGTACATTAGCTTTTTTTAAAAAATAATAGCATAAATCATAAAATCACAACTTGATCAACTTTTATGTAACTTGAAATCATTTAATTGCTAACCATAACCATATTTTTTTATGAACTAAACTAAATCTTTTTCTTTCATGACATTAAGTACAACTTTATCTTCACCATTATTATTACTCAACAATTTATAAAGACAACTCTTCAAAACTCCAAACTTAGCAAGCCTTAGATTTTTTTGTCTTATTTCATTCACTCAATTCAGCTCAAGTATAATCATCTACACATGATTAATAAAGATCGATATAGAAAAGGAAGCAAATTATTGAAATGAAGGTTATAAAATCACAAGACCACTTCAACTGTATCAGGAAAAAGTTAGATTTCTTTTAACTCAACCAATCTTTATTTAAAGGCTAAACTACACATTTGGTCCCTTACGTTTATTTTAGTTTTCAATTTGGTCCCTTACGTTTAAAAAGTTTCAATTTGGTCCCTTACGTTTATTTTAGGTTTCAATTTGGTCCCTTCCGTCAGTTTTTGCACATGTGGCAGACGGTTTGCTGACGTGGCGGACGGTTTGCACACGTGGATTGACACGTGGACACTTGGACATGTTGACACGTGTCCAATTGAAACAGTGGAACAGTGGAATCTGACGGAAGGGACCAACTAATGCAAACGTTGATAACGTAAGGGACCAAATTGAAACTTTTTAAACGTAAGGGACCAAATTGAAACCTAAAATAAACGTAAGGGGCCAAATATATAGTTTAGCCTTATTTAAAATAAGTAAATAACTCTTCTAGCATAAACCCATTTTGGAACATTTTGTCAAATGACTCCAAACATAGTTTTTCTTTAGGATCTATTGGATATATATGATTAGTTAGTTATTATAGTTAGTAGTAGTTACTAGTTTGCTAGTCTATAAATAGATTTGAAGTAATATATCATTTGTACTTAACTTTTATCATATTGTAATATTTTAGTTTGATTAATACAAAGATTTTGAAGTTTTTGTCTTTTTTCTTCCATGAATGCCATATTTCATAAGAGGATCTACTAATACAAGACATTTTGATAGAGCAAAGATGTAGACAATTATGTATGAATTTCAGAATAATTTCTTTCACTTAGCGAATGAACCCTCAAATTAACTTTATCATCCTTATACAAGATCAAACAACCTTCTAAAATATTTTCAAAATTTTCTAACTCAAGGATCATCTTCCTAAGTTAGGTAATTATATTTCTAAGTCATTCTAATAATTTCAAAACCCTAAGTTTTGATCCCGCAATGTGACACCATGATAGCTTAGTTTGATATTTTACCATTACTTTGCTACTTTTTTTTAATAGAAAATATATAATATTATAAATGCGAAAAGGACAAGAAAAAATCCAGAGTAAAAATAGATACCAGAAATACACACAACTAGAAATCCAACATCTAAACAATGAAAACACACAAACAACCTAAAAATAAAAATAAAAGAACACAAAAAAAAAACACAGGGGTCCAAAAAACCAAACTCCCATCGAAGATAAGAAATGATCAACCACTGATCATGAGGCAAGACAGGACGACTGAGAGTCAGCTCCACACCCTAGTAGACTCTAATAGTTCCAACACAAAATATGGTACATCCCCCACTCAAAGAAGGAACAAGGATTGCCATATTTTTTACTCAAATACCATTAATTGTTCAGTGCGACATATTCAATGCTTATATTAGGCTTCTTTGTTCTCTGCAACTAGCAACTCTATTACTCACCCCCATAGATTGATTGGGCTCCTCGATTCGAATTAATTTCTAAAGTGCAATGTTACTGCATTGTATTTTCTGCATCCGGATTGACACTCGTTTTCGCTGCACACCATCAAACAGAGTCTTCTACCACTAGCCTTCCCAATGCCGAATTTCGCACTGAACAATGCTTTTAGTGGTTCCATGATTTTATATTGTTTATGGTTGTTTGTGTTGATTTTGATTTTTTATTTTTTATGCATTGTGGTGATCTTTATTATGATGCATTGTGGGTTGATGTGCAGAGTTTATTATTTTGTTTTTTTAATATAATTTAATTTATGCTGTGATAGAATTTGATTGGTTAACTGTATAAATAATGCTTTACTCCGTCTGCTTATATCGGGTATACTCTATATTAAAAATAATAAGGTATTAAAACATGATTTATACTAGGAAAAAAAGTATATGTACTGTCAGTGTAAAATAATTTTACATTGTCAACCAATCACAACCATGTTTTCCGCCACATCGTCCCGGTTAACCCCACTTTCTTGATATGACATAGAAGGTTGAAGTATTCTTATTGATTGTCAGCGTAAAATTATTTTACACTGACAGTGCATATCCATTAAACTCTTTATACTAATACATATTCTTGAGATAATAATAATAATAATAATAATAATAATAATAATAATAATAATAATAATAATAATAATAACTTGAGAGAACGAAAAACTATATACGAAGACATTAGTTCATTAGAGGGTAGCAATTAAACTATCAATAACATTGATTGTAAACATGTAATGGTATTATTACATGAAGAGGCAAATACATAACCATCCTTCAGTACAAATCCAAGATGTGAAATTTATCCTCTAAATCGTTTTCTCAATAAAATTTAAAAGGTTTAAAGGACATTTTCGTCCCTGTATGTTCCAAATTTTTTGATATTCGTCCCTGTATGCTAATTTCATGCAAATTAGTCCCTGAATGTGTTCAAAAGTTTGATTTTCGTCCTTGCCGTCAGATTCCGTTTAAAATGCGCTGATGTGGCAGACGGAGTAACATGTGGCATATATGAGTAGACAAACGAAAGATGACTCAGTAAAAAACAAAGGACCAAAATAAAAAAACAATAACAATGCATCAAGTTTAAAATCTCAAATCCCTAAATTCCCAAAATTGTTTCTTTTCTCTTCTTCATGCTCCCTCATTTCATCTGATTTTTATCAAGGTGAAACAATTTCGTTTGGCGTTGCTCATCTTTTCATCGTTCTTGGCGTTGGATTTGTGGTTTTGGGAACTATTGTTTGGCTCCGCGGTGAATTGGGTCTCCGACCCGATGTTCTTCTGTATCTTGGTAATTAAAAGATGATATTATCATTGGACTCAAAAAAATCATACTAATTACAATTTAGGACAAAAAAATACAACTTGTATGTGAAAGTGTAAAAATGAAATTTTTATCAAACAAATGTAAAATTCTAACTATTCTCATTTCTCAAAGTTTTAAGAGCCTACCTCTTTGGTGCATAGGGCCTGGAAATGGGAATCTGTAATCATAAGAAATGAGAAACATAAAATTCCTTTCCCCATTTGTTTTATCACTGGTCCTAGCTTTAACTATTTCCTTCTGTTTTCTTGATATGCAAATCCTGAAATGTTGTAGTTTTGTTTTATTAGTTTGTATACTTCAACATAGTTTCTATGGAACTATTTTTTTCATTTGCAAATAATCTTGTATATTATTACCTGTACTATTTACAGTTCACAAGAACGCCAATGTTTGATGAGCAACGATGAAAAGAAAAGAAACAATTTTGGGAATTTAGGGATTTGAGATTTTAAACTTGATGTATTGTTATTGTTTTTTGGTTTTGGTCCTTCGTTTTTGACTGAGTCATCTTTCGTTTGCCTACTCATATATGCCACGTGTTACTCCGTCTGTCACATCAGCGCATTTTAAACGGAATCTAACGGCAAGGACGAAAATCAAACTTTTGAACACATTCAGGGACTAATTTGCATGAAATTAGCATACAGGGACAAATATCAAAAAATTTGAAACATACAGGGACGAAAAGGTCCTTTAAGCCAATTTAAAATAACATTGACATGGAAATTAAATAAAATATAAAATTAAAACTGGATTATTCAACAAAACAAGAACATAAAAACAAAATTTAAAACTTAAGTGACAGATCAAGTCCAGAAGAATCAAAATCACTTGACTTTAACCTGCGAATCCCATCCATGATAGAAGTAGGAGCAATGATATTTGTAGAAGTAGTTGCACCACCAATACCTAGACTTGCAACCCCACTGGTACTTCCCTCAATATTATTTCTCATGCTAACAAGAGAAGGGTTTAATATATCATGCAAATGCAAAGCACCAAGACCAATCCTAGGGCTAATTGAATTAGGCAATTTTTGAATCATTGATTCAATTCTAACTCCAAGTGGCCTATAGTTATATGGTGAAAAAGGAGTAATAGGATAATTTAAATAAGGATTAAAACGAGGTTGCCCTAAATTAAAAGCACCGCCATCATACTTTTGCTTAATTAGTTGCATTTGTAATGCGCGTTCTGCTTTGTGGGCATGTTGGTGCCCTCCTAATGCTTGTAAAGAGGAATATTGGCCCGGACAGTAAGAGCATAGATAAGACTTTGAATCAGAATTCTTGTTTTCATCGTTGCTCTCATTTATTCCTTCATCGTTGTTATTTGGAAAACAAGATGAAGAACCAACTTGAATAGGGCCAAAAAAGTTGTACTCTTTCACGTTAGACCCATGAACCAAATCATCTTTCGATAACTTTACGAAGTCAAGATTGTTCGAATTAGAGTTTGGGTGTTGATTTTGTTTGTTCGCATCTTGATGTTGTGAAGTGGAAGAGCTGCTGGAGGATTGAGATGCCATGATACAATACTTTGTGTTTTTTTATTTTATTTTATGATATGAAAAGCTTACAAGAAGGGTTATTTATATAAAAAAAAAATGAGTTAATGCAAATATCTTTTGTAATATTTAAGGAAAGGAATTGAAAATCTTTAGGAATAAAGGATTGGAAGTTTGGACCGATGTGAGTAAAAATATTGCACCGATTGATTTGTACAAGAGTATATTTGTCTTCCTAATTTGGATATATGTAACAATTTTGACACCATAATGAAAAGAGAAGTTTATAGGAAGGGTTTTTTATTAAAAATTATTTGAGTTAATGCAAATATTTTTTACTAATAAGGATTGATGAGGATTCAAAATTTGAAACGATATGATTTATGATATTTCCTATTACACGGGTTGGCCTAAAATTTCAAACGTTTCAATTTTATTTATTTTGTCAAAACAAAATTCTAAGTAAGGCTTTTGGTGGCTTCTAAGGTGAGGGCTCTATTAAGTCCATCACCGGTGTACCACTTAATATGACCACTGGATTAAAAATGTCCGCATGATCTTATTATCTATCACCACACCAGATCCTTTTCTCCCTCCCTAAACAGACCCCTCCCTCTCCATCCCGGCACTACTTTTTTCTTTTATTCTTTCATTGTTATGTGATTTTCTCCACCGCTGCAACTTTTTTTCTCCAATTAAGTCACAAATAACACAAAGAATTCTCTATTTCACTCTCATTTTTTCCCTATTCTTAAGGATATGCAAAAGCCTTCAATAAATTTCACCATTTAAATAGTTTTTGAATAAAACCAATGACAAGAACATGAAAGAGAAAAATACCACCCCTAATAAATCTCCCTCATATTATGTAGGATTTAAATAAACAAACAAAGTAATTAATTGAATAGGTGTTAATTGTTAATAATAATGGTAGTCTTGCTTCCCTAACACCTCTCAAACAGCCGCAAATTTGGTTGCCATGGTTTCCACAACTCTCTCAAATCGGACGAACTGGTGGGAGATCAGTGGAGGCGGGTGGTAAAAAGCGGTTTGGGACAGATTTGGCGGTGGCTGGATTTTGGGTAGAAGAAAGAAACGCCAAAGACAACAAGAGAGGGAGGAGATGGGGTAAGGGATTAGGTGTGTAAAAATATACGTGTTCTCATTTTCCCCCAAATTCATCTAAGCCTTTAAATAAAATCTTATGGTGTATCAAAGTGGTCCACCGGTGAATCATTTTTTTAGTTAATAAATTTAAGGCTTTCAATTGTGGGTCGAAACTTATTAATTTTTATTTTTTAACAAATTTCAAATCATAGTAATCCAATTATAAGATTCAAATATTAGACTTAAAAGCTATTTTAACTCTCGATTTGATAAAACAATTTTGGTCCATCATATTTCAATTTGTGTCCATGATTTATAAATTTTGTTGCAACAAATTTGAGACGGTGCAATAAACTAGGTGACCTAAAATAAAAATAAACTGTCTAATAAGTTTTATTTCTGACCCTCCCAACTATCACAAATTTAAATTTATGCATGTCAACATTTGTCAGCCTTTAAAAAACTTCTCTTAGGGTCTCTTCCAACCCTAGCCGTCAATACTTTTTTTCTTCTTCTTAGTCCATTGAAGAGGGGTGATTTTAGGTCAGTTTTGGCCTAAAATCATCTCTCCAATTTGTTTTTTTTTCTTTCTCGTTATAATAAATAAGTGTGATTTTCACATATTTGTTTGTTTTGATTTTCTGTCTTTGTACGGTGTATTTGGTTGTCCTGTCTTTGTGCGGTGTGTTTGTTTTCCCGTCTTTGTACGGTGTTTATTTGTTTCAGGTTAAAGGAGTAGATCCAATCTAGTGCAGATTCGATTAATGTCGACTTTGGTGTCATCAACGCTACAGATCCGGAGGCATGAATATTCCGGACACTTCAATATAGTCATATTTGTAGGCATATGTAATTTGCCATTTTATGCTATTAACATGGATACTGTGAGTTTGTTCGCAGATTTATCCTTTTTGTTTTTAGCGATTATGAATTTGTATTACACCAATGTACTCTTTTTATTTGAATGAATGAATATCGCTTATTTTGTCAAAAAAAAAAAACATTTGTCAGCCTTTTGTATAAGGGGATAAAATTAAGGTGCCGAAAGTGCTATTATGAAAGTTATAGGCCAAAATTGCAAGTTTGTAAAAGTTACGGGCCAAAAGTGCTATTATGAATTATAAAACTTATTTAATTAAAACAAAAACAAATTATATGATCGAAAATATTAACATCATTAGAGTAGTGAGTTTGTAAAACAAAACTGGTCTATTAATTTTTATTCGATATTTAAGTTCGTTATTATATTCACGTAAAAATTTATATATTACATTTTTTTCTATTTTTTTGTTCTTAATCTTTTATTGTAGACATGATCTTCTTTTTTGGATAAAATTTAGGTACATTTCTTTAGATGTTTTTTGCATGATTTAGAACCATACATATAAAGAAATACACCTAAGTTTTTTATATCCACAAAATATGAATTTTATGTTATATCCTCAAAGTTTGTTATATGAAAATATGATTTCCTCTAAATTATGATTTCCTCAAATTCATAATTTCCTCAAAGTTTGTTATATCCACAAAATATGAATTTTATGTTAAGAACCATACATATAAAGAAATACACCTAAGTTTTGTCCATCTTTTTTTTATATAAGTTGGCCTACTCTTTTCCTTTTTTCCATGCATATTCTTTTATTAGGTTCTTCTATTTTTTTTTAAGTTGTTATAACTTCTTTTTTTAGTTTGGTAAGTTGTTATATGTTATATTGGATTACTATTTTTTATGTCTATCTTTTATCATGGTTTCTATTCATATTTTTATGTCTAGATTTTTTGTAACTAGTTTTTTTTTTTTCTTTCCTATTTTTATGTTTTGTATCTTCTTTTTTTCTTCTTATTTTTATAATTATGTAACTATGCTCAAGAGTAAAGAACCTAGGCAAGCTGGTGGTTCTGGAAAAATTCTAAGACAATCCATCGCGCTTGTTCCTATGTCTGCCACAAAGTCTGCGCATTGATTGACTTTTCTGTGAGTGAGTGCAAATGAAACAATCCAATTATTTGATACTTTCTATAATTCCAATATATCTACGAGGCACAAATAGTGGTTCTTTGATACTATTTATAATCCAATCTCTACGAGGATGATTCGTAAGAGAAAAAATCGCTAGGAGAATGAAAGAAAAAACAAAACTTGTATGAGAAAAGCACATATCATGTTTGTCTTTGAAGAGTTTCTTAACAATGTAAATTAATTTTGTTCAACTAGAAGTCTATTAGAGATATTTATATAATATTTGAATGTGAAGATATTTCTGATTTATTCTAGTATATATTTGAAAAATATTTTTTTATGACTATATATTGATGGATCAAAATTAATTGTGTAATTTCTATTTCCGAAGACGGCGTTTGGGATAGGCACGGTTTCTAGAGACACGTGCGGTATGGTGATCACAGCGGCAATATGGCAAAGGCTTGATGGCCACAATGTGAAGGAAGTAGAAGCTATTGCGTTGCTGCTGGCGATTCAGTTTGCCCATAATACTGGTTTGGACAACGTAATTTTCGAATTTGATTATAGCAGCACGGTTTTACTCAGGGAGTATTTTGGGGTGATTCATAGAAACTTAGGGTTATTTTTCAATTGTAGAGATTGATCATGTTAGTAGAATGAGTAATTGGGCTGTCTATTGGCTGACCCAAAATGCTACTAGAGAGGCTGATCATGTTTGGATAGGAGAGATACATAATTTCTGATCAACTTGTTTTAGATGTAAAGAATTCAAATGTGAGTCTTTATCATTATTTTATTTTTTCGTGAGAAAACGTATTTTATAAAATAGTGAAATATACATTATTCCCTTAAAATTGGAATATTTTATCCAACAATCACAGGCACATAGATAAATTTACCAACAAACAAACTTGAGTAACTTCCAACAAACTTTCTTTGGTTTCTAAAAAAAAAACTAACCTTTTTTCTTTAATGTTCTTTCAACAAACTTTTACTTACAAGTAAATACCTCCAATTCTTCAAAGAGTAATCTTATATGTACTACTTTGATGTCTTGGATCTTCGTGTAAACTTTTGTAGTCTTTCTTGAAATATTTTGTGTTGAGATGACTTCTTAGTTAATTATTATTAGGGTAAATAGGTTGATATCCCCCTGTAATGTGGGCGAGTTTTGTTTTTCCCCCCTGTAATTTTTTTTCTTTTGACTCGCCCCTTGCAATGTTGAATTTTTTGGACTCGCCCCTTGGGTGCACTTTTTAAATCGGTTATTTTGTTCAAACCGATTTAAAAAGTGTTGTTTTTTAAAGCGGTTAATCTGTTCAACCGATTTAAAAAGTGCAAATTCCTTGCACCCAAGGGGGGAAACCAAAAAAATTTACTTTGCAAGGAGCGAATCAAAAGAAAAAAAATTACAGGGGGGAAAAACAAAACTCGCCAACATTACAGGGGGTTATCAACCTATTTACCCTTATTATTATTATTATTATTATTTATATATATATATATATATATATTTTGTCAATATATATATTATAGCTTGTTCAAAAAAATAATAATAATAAAAACATGAGAGAACAAAAAACTTGGAAAAAAAAAGAAAAAAGCTAAAGTGTACGAAGAATATATTCGTCGGATTTGCACGATTGAATTCATTTTTATGATTTGAGTTCTATTCTCTAATAATTTGACTTCAAATGATTTGCTTAGTCTAACATGTGTTTGTTTATGAGAAATCACACAAGTTTCTTGACAAAACTATTGCTTGTGAATTGTTGATTTGCATTGGTTGTCAGCAGTGGCGGGTCCCGGACCCTGGACCGGGGGTGCAGGCCTCTTTTTTTTTTGACAAATTTAATTAACATATTATAGATACAAAATTTTTATCATTATTTTGTGACAAATCTTAAACCTAATACACAAAAAATAATTTTTTTTCTCTTCCAATCGAATTATTTAGTTATGCAAAATATTTTCAATTTTCTCTGATATTGCATAGCATTGGGTTACTAATTAAATGAGTGACTTACTAGTTGCAACGCATGAATCAATGTATATATTATCTTTACAAACCGAGAGGAAATAATAATAATAATACTCCTTCCGTTTCTTTTTAATTGTCTTTTATTATCATATTTAGCGTTTCTATTTAATTGTCTTTTTTGTATTTTATGGGTATGATTTGTCAATTATACCCTTGGTCAATTGCTCTTATCTTTTTCTATAAAATCAATTAATGCTATATATTTGGAAAACTAAATCTTTTTTTAAAATTTTTTTTTGTTGGTACATAACATATTAAATTTTGTTTTTTTGTACATAATATATTAAATTTATTGGAAAGAAAAAATGTAGGCAAAAAAATAGGAATTTATTGGTGGATTAAAACGAGGGTATAATAGGAAGATAACGTGCAAAAATACACTTTTTTAATTTGGTGTTATCATTCTAAAAAGACAATTAAAAAGAAACGGAGGGAGTATATTATATAATCTTTAAAAAAAAGTTATTAACTTCACTAAGGTTGTTTTCCTTTTTTCTTAAGATTTAGAAGGTTGTCTAATTTCATGCTGAATATTGTATCCAACTTACATTATTGTTTATCGGCGGCAAAATTCAATGTCATATCATATTTCTGTTAAAAAAAATGTCATTATTACTTACGCATTAAATTATTTAAAATATTTATATCTTAAACGAAGTTTGTCTAAAATATAAAGATATTTTACAATATAACATTTTTTTTTAGGCAGCAATATAAGTTGAGTATTAAGAATTTACTCATTTTTATATTAAAAGAAGAGAAGATCACTAATATTTAGCTAGACAATGGCCAAATATATTATATTATTAAATGAAAAAACTTAGTAAAAAATTGGGCCGTTAAGGTCTTGAAGTAAAGGCCCAAATTATGAATTGTTAAACCCTAAAACTAAGTAGTAAACAAAGGCTGCACCGCACATGTTTCAATTCTACCATATTTACGGTAGCCGCCATTCCGTTTGCTTAGTTCATTTCTCCTGCATATTCCTTCTTCTTCTTCTTCTTTTCTATTTAGTGCATTTTTATCTTCCATGTTTGTTCTTCTCTCGAATCTATTGAGTTCAGGGTGTGCAAAAACAATATTCTAGGGGGTTCAATATGCAAAAATCATAGGATGGTATGAGTAATTTTTAAGATCTCAGGGTGTGCAGGTGCACCCCCTCACCTTAACCTGGCACCGCCCCTGGTTGTCAGACGGTGAAGTACATGGTGCAGCAGCAGCACATGATAAACCTATGATGTTACCACCGTTTGTCTTTTCTGGGTGTTTATATACATGTAACTTGGCTTTTGTTCTATTTTAAAACATGGATAATATAAGCTAGCACCCATTAAAAGAGAAAATAACATGTAGATGAACTTGTCGTGCCAATTCGTGAGTTCTGCATGTCGTACCGAATAGCAATCCTAAAAAAAAAAAAAACTAGTGTATACCAAGTCATTACTTCAATAAGAGTAGCAAATTAAACTATCCACGACATTGATTGCAAACATGTAATGGTAGCCAAATCCAAGATGTGAATTTTATCCTCCAAATCACCTTCTCAATAACATTTAAATAACATTGGCATGAAAATAAAAATATAACAACAAAATTATTCAACAAAACAAGAACATAAAAACAAAATTTAAAGCTTAAGTGATAGATCAAGCCCAGATGAATCAAAATCACTTGACTTTAACTTGCGAATGTCATCCATGGTAGAAGTAGGAGCCACAATATTTGTAGAAGTAGTTGCACCACCAATACCTAGACTTACAACCCCACCATTACTTCCCTCAATATTATTTCTCAAGCTAAGAAGAGAAGGGTTTAATATATCATACAAACCGAAAGTACCATTACCAATCCTAGGGCTAATACAAGGTGATTCTATTTGAATCATCGATTCCATTCTAACCCCAAGTGACCTATAGTTATAAGGTGTAAAAGTACCATGACCATTTCTACGGTTAATATAAGGTGATTTTTCAATCAATGATTCCATTCTAACTCCATTTGGCCTATAGTTATAAGGGGTAAAAGGAGTAATAGGATAATTTGAATAAGGATTGAAACGAGGTTGTTCGAAATTAAAAGCACTACCTTCATACTTTTGTTTGATTAGTTGCATTTGTAACACACGTTCTGCTTTGTGGGCTTTTTGGTGCCCTCCTAATGCTTGTAAAGAAGAATATTGACCCTTGCAGTAATTGCATGAATAAATCTTTGAATCAGAATTTTTCTTTACGTTGTTGTTCTCATCTTTTCCTTCATTGTTATTAGGAAATGCAGATGAAGAACCAACTTGGACATGGCTGAAAAAATTGTGCTCTTGCACTACAGAATTGGAGTTTGGAAGTTGATTTTGTTTGTTAAGATGTTGTACATTGGAAGAGCTGCTAGAGGATTGGGATGCCATGGTACAAATTTTATATCACAAACTATACTTTGTGTTTTTCTGATTTTACGATAAGTTTATGATAATAAAAGCTTAAAAGAAGGGTTATTTATATAAAAGTATATGAGTTAATGCAAATATCTTTAGGAATATTTAAGGAAAGGGAAATCTTCATGAATAAGGATTGAATGTTTGAACCGATGAGACTAATAATATTGCACCGATTGATTTGTAGAAGAATATATTTGCCTTCCTATTTTGAATGTAATAATTTTGACTACATTAATGAAAAGAGAAGTTTATAAGAAGGTTTATTTATTAAAAAATATTTTTAGTTAGTGCCAATATTTTGTACTATAAGGATTGAAAAGGATTCAAAATTTGAAACGATATGTCTGATATTTTCGGCTACACGGGTTGGCCAAAAACTTCAAACGTTTCAAATTTTTTTGGTCAGAACAAATATTCTTAATCAAATAAGGCTTTAAATTATTTATCAAAACAAAATTAAGTCTTTTTATGTTTTAGTTAATAAAATTAAGGCCTTAAAAGTTAAAATATTGTGCGTTGAAATCTTATTTTATTTTACTTTTGTTTTTTAGTAAAAGATATGAAACAGATATCTTATTTTATTTTTTGACAAAATTCAAATCATAGTACCCAAAAATAAGATTCAAACTATATGCAATTTTGATTTTATATTTCGATAAAATTGCAATTTTAGTCTCTCCATTTCTATTTGTACAATTTTGGTCCGTAATTTAGAAATTTTGTTCAACGTCATAATTTTGCTCATCGAATTTGACGACAGTGCAATAAACTAGGTGACCTAACATAAAAACAAATTGCTTAATTGTTATTGACGGAACCAGAAAAAATAGTATAGTTGGACCAAAAAAATTTATAATATATAAATGATATAATCATATTTTTGGTCTCCTATTTTATCAAATTCACAAAAATATAAGAACACAAAAAAAACAACCAAATAGAAAATAGGACAGGTACACCAACTCCAAAAAATCAAACTCCCCTCGAAGAAGAAAAGATCAACCACTTAGGCAATATAAGACCACCAAATGTCAACTCCTCACCCTAGCAGACTCTAACGATTTCAGCACAAAATAAAGTATATCGTTCACTCATAAAATGAACAAGGGCTGCCAAGATTTTTACTCAGAGACCATTAATTTGCTACTATACATACTATATATCTTCGTCCCTAAATATAAAATCCGTTTGAAAAAATTACGGAGATTAAGAAAGTTGATTATGATATTAAATTTATTTACAATTGATATTGTTCTTACAATTTTATTATTTAAGAGAGAATGAATCATGTTTTAATATTTTTCTTAAATAAATTAAATTAATTGAACTAAACCACCCAACACCCACACATTAACATCTTCATCTCTCTGTTTCCTATACTGCATAAACAACAAAATCTGCAACCATTTTCGTATTCTCCTGATTTTTGTTGGAGCACAATCACCAAATACCTTCCCCCTCCCTGATTTTTCTGCATAGTCAAAGCTTATATTAGGCTTTTCTGTTCTCAGCAACTAGTCTGTCCATCACTCACCCCCACTACAAAAAAATACAATATTTAGCAGCAACATTTTTTGTTAAAAGTTATTACAAGTCGCTGGAAAAACTATTAAAAGTAATTTTGTCAACGACTTATAACAATTTTTAATAAAAAAAGTTGCTGCCAAAAATTATATTTCTTGTAGTGCGCATAGATTGATTGGGCTCCTAGAATCAATTTCTGAAGATGCAGTGTGCCTCATTGTATTTTCTGCAACTAGATTGACACACATTTTCACCACTAGCCTTCCATCATCGGATTTGGTACTGAACAATGTTTTTCAACCTCCTTTTTTATCACAAACTTCCCGGCGGAGCTTGGCTGGGGTGATATCTGGAAGTTGTTCGTGAAGTTCGGTAGTGTTAGTGACGTCTACATTCCAAAGAAGTTAGACAAATGGGGGAGAAAGTTTGGCTTTGTGAAGTTTAAAGATGTAAGGGATGTGGAGGAGCTTAGTAAGAATCTGGAGGATGTAAGGTATAGGACAACCAAGGTGATGGTGAAACGAGCTAGGTTCGGAAAGGAAGACCAGAAAGAGGAGAGTCCAGTGATGAAGACGGTGCTTCCTAGGAGAAGGGTGGCGATGAATGTGAAGGTTATTGAGGGAGTTTCTTTCAAGTCTCTGCTGTTGAAGGGTAGAGAAACTCCTGGTGTTGTGGATGAGAGGGTAGAAGGGGAGGGGAAGAAGAACCGGTTACACTGTGTTAATGATTTGGCTCCACTACAAATTCATGTTTGTGATTCTACCTTGAAGGAATTGGAGGGTAGCAAGGTGGGGTTGCTTAAAAACTCTGTGGATCTCTTGTCCTTCCAGGAGCGGCTGATGTTAGAAGGTATTCACGAGATCAAAGCAACCAATATGGGAGGAAACTTGGTTCTTCTCCAAGGCTCTTGTGCAGGAGAGTTAGAGGAAGTGATGAGATGTAATAAGGTGTGGTGGGATAAATGCTTTTCAAAAATAATACCGTGGAGTCCGAATTTGGTGTCTGAAAGTAGGGAGACTTGGATCCAAATTTTTGGCATCCCTCTTCATGCTTGGGATGAAAGCTGCTTCAAGTCAGTGGCGGGAAGGTTTGGTGTGTTTCTTGATTTTGATGAGGCCACCATTGCTAAGCATCGTCTGGATATGGCTAGGGTGAAGCTCAGAACGGTGAGGAGAGTGCTCATAGATACGGTCGTGCAGCTGTCTGTTATGGGGAGCACTTTTGATGTTTGGGTGGTAGAAGAGAGGTGTGGTTGTGGGGATGAAGGGCGGGTGGAGGAGGTAGGGTCGAACGAAAACTCAGGGAGGTCTTCTATGAACTCCGGCGCGGAGGTGTGGCAGGGAGAAAAGGGTGAAGTGTTTTCCGATAGTACAACTGATAGTGACAAGTCAGAGTATCAGGTGGAGGTTGACTTGCAACAAAAAGGTGGATCAAAAGTAGGAACTGTGGCTGGTCCTTCGGCGGGAGTAGGTTTGGAAGAGGGATATTGTGTAGATACTTTTCCTTGTCAGTCTCAACTTGAGGTTATGGTTGGGGAAAAGTTACAGGATAGTCAGTGTTTGGGGGGACAGGAGGTAGGATTGGGTGATAGAGGTGTGGTAATCCCTAGGGACGAAGGGGTGGAGGTCCTAGGTTATATTGGTGAAAGGGGAGCTTTGGTAAGTGTTTCAACAGGGGTGGATTGCGACGTGTCAAGAACCAAGGAGAGAGAAGATGAGGTGGGAGTTTTGAATTTAAGTTCTGAACAGCTGGTGGAGTGTGGGGGCCACATGGAGAGTGATGCGGATCCTGGTTCATGGAACCCGTTTGTGGACCCGAATGATGATATGGGCCCTGAATTTTTGGGCCTGGCTTGCGATGGGAGGCGGGTTGAGTCCAGTCTGGTTCTTGAAGAGGTTAGTACATATGGCTTGGAGGGTGGGTTCATAAAAGACAAAAATCAACTCAGTGATGGGGCACATGGGACTTTCTCAGATTTATCTTCTTCTCCTACTCAAGAAGAATCAAATGCGAAGCTGGTAAACAAGAAAACACATGAAAAACAATCTTCAAAATTTTCAACCTTGCCTTTGGTTGGTGCCCCCTTATCTAGGATGATTGCTATGTCTTCAATGCCGGTGGGTAGACGCAGGAAGACTAATGGAGAGGGTTCGAAGAAAGGGGTCAGAAGGGGCAGGTGGAGGAAGGGGTGGCGCAACCTTCTAATTTATTGTGCTCTGTTTCTCCAGGGCAGACGGAGGAGAGGCAGGATTTTGAGCTCCAGGTGGGGCTTCCGTTCCCAGACTCGGGCGTTAACATTTTACTTGATCAAGATGGGGAGGAGGATCGAATTTCAGAAGGGGAGGAAGTGGCAAAACTGATGGGCATTCAAAAAAGGGTGGGATTTTCTTTTGAAGGAAGGGAACAACTTGTTAAGGAGAAATTGGTGGAATTGGAGAAAGTGGATAGAACTCATAATGGTGTTCGGGTGGCGGAAATGGGTTTTTAATGATTGTGTGCTCTCATAATATTAGAGGGTTGGGGAGTAGGGTGAAGAGGAGGTATATTAAAGAGTTGATTCAAAAAGAGAAAATTGATTTTATGGCAATTCAAGAGACTAAGATGGAGATGATTCAAGAATCCCTTGTTTTCTATTTGTGGGGGGGTGATGACTGTGATTGGGCTTTCCTTCCGGCGGAGGGGAATAGCGGTGGAATTCTTTCAATTTGGCGAAAGGTAAATAATTCTCTTGTATTTACTTTTATGGGGGAAGGTTTTGTAGGGGTATGTGTTGATTGGGGGGTGTTGGAAAAACGTTGTGTGGTGGTTAATGTTTATGCGAAATGTGACATTAATGCCAAACGACGGCTTTGGGAGAATTTACTAATGTCAAAGCAAGGCTTTGGCAATGGTTTATGGTGTGTGGTGGGCGACTTCAACTCAGTGAGACGGAGGGAAGATCGTAGAGGGGTGGGGCTCTCGACTTCTTCTTCGTTGGCGGTGGAGAGAAGGGAGTTTGATGATTTTGTGGAAGCTTTATTCCTTGAAGATTTAGATCCGGTGGGAGGTTATTTCACTTGGGTGCATCCGAATGGAGTGACGATGAGCCGTCTTGACCGTATTTTAGTGTCCGATTCTTGGTCCTCTTTTTGGGGGGATCAAATCCTTCGTGTGCTTCCTAGAGTGGTGTCGGATCATTGTCCTCTATTGTTGAAAAGTAGGATTGTGGTGTCGGGTCCTAAGTCGTTCCGGTTTTGTAATCATTGGCTCCTTCATGAAGGGTTCGAGAAGGTGGTGGAGGAGGGTTGGAGGTCTAATAATTTTACGGGGTGGATGGGGTTTATTTTGAAGGAAAAGCTCAAAGCCTTGAAAGGTATTATTAAGGAGTGGAAGAAGATAAAATTTGATGGGATGGAAGTGAAATTGAACCTTCTAGTCTCTAATATTAGAAGGTTGGATGATAGGGGGGAGGTGGGTATGTTGTCTTGTGAGGAGGTGGAGGAGAGGAAGAGGCTCTTTAAAGAGTTGTGGGAGCTTCTTAGATGTAAGGAGAGGTTGATTTTTCAACGGTCTCGTGCGAAGTGGCTAAAGGAGGGTGATGCAAACTCAAAATATTTTCATGGGTGTGTGAAAGCTAGACAAAGAAGAAACTCTATCTCTTGTCTAAAGGTGGAGGATAGGTGGCTTGATTCTTCAACGGAAATTGTAGAGGAGGTGACTTCTTATTTCTTAAATCACTTCTCTTCGAATCCGTGGGAGAGACCGAAAATTGATGGGGTTGTCTTCCCCCTCATCTCGGTGGAGGATAATAACATGTTGTCAAATCCGTTTTATTTGGCCGAAATTGAGGATGTGGTGAAGGCAAGTGATGGGAATAAAAGTCCCGGGCCGGATGGGTTTAATTTTGCTTTCGTGAAGAAGTTTTGGAGGTTGATGAAAGGGGAGGTGCGGATTATGTTCGATCAATTTCAGGGGAATGCAACTCTTCCGAAGGGTATGTTGTCTTACTTTATTACCCTTATTCCAAAGGTCCCTAGTCCTTTGGCTCTTGGAGAGTTTCGGCCAATTTCCCTTTTGGGGTGATTGTACAAATTGATTGCTTGGCCGGAAGACTTGCAAAGGTGATGAATTCGGTGGTATCCAACACTCAAACGGCGTTTATTAAAGGGCGGCATCTTGTTGATGGTGTGGTTGTTATTAATGAAGTGGTGGATCTTGAAAAGAAAACGGGGAGGCCTTGTTTAATTCTTAAAGTGGACTTTGAAAAAGCTTATGATTCCGTGGAGTGGTGTTTTTTGGAATATATGTTACGGCGGTTTAATTTTTGTGACAAATGGATCTCTTGGATCAAAGCGTGTGTGTTTTCAGGTAATCTCTCGGTCCTTGTAAATGGTAGTCCCACCAATGAAATCAATATTCAAAGAGGTTTAAAGCAAGGTGATCCGTTGGCTCCTTTTCTCTTTCTCTTGGTGGCGGAGGGTTTGGCGGGGCTTATGAGAAGTGCGGTGGAGAAAAATCTTTTCAAAGGGTTTGCGGTGGGTTCGGAGGGTCTTGAGATCTCTCATCTTCAATATGCCGACGACACTCTTTGTATCGGGGAGGCTTCTATGGAGAATCTTTGGACCTTAAAAGCTATTTTGAGAGGTTTTGAGCTTACCTCGGGTCTTAAGGTCAATTTTGGGAAGAGTTGTCTTATTGGAGTTAATGTCCCTAATGGCTTTATGGTGTCGGCTTGTGATTTCTTGAATTGTAAGAGGGGGAAAGTTCCTTTTTGGTATCTTGGCCTACCGGTAGGAGCCAATCCGAGACGGGCTTCTACTTGGGAACCTATGGTGGAGTGCTTGCGGAAGAGGTTAAAAGGGTGGAGGAATAGGTATGTGAGTCTTGGGGGAAGAATTGTCTTAATTAATTCGGTACTTAATTCGATTCCTATATTCTATCTTTCATTCATTAAAGTACCGGTGTTGGTGTTGAAAAAGATTATTCGGATCCAAAGGGAGTTCCTTTGGGGAGGAACTAAAGGTGGTAGGAGGATTAATTGGGTGAAGTGGAAGGAGGTTTGTAAACCAAAGGGCCAAGGTGGCTTGGGTGTGAGGGATGTGGGTAAAGTCAATTTAAGCCTCTTAGTTAAGTGGAGGTGGAAGTTGCTCCAATATGATGATGCGGTGTGGAAGAAGGTCTTGGTGGCTCGTTATGGAGAGGTGGTCCGTTCTAAGGTGCATTGGATCGATTATCCGATTCCTAATCGGGCCTCGGTTTGGTGGAAAGATTTATGCCGGTTGGATATCTTGGAGGAGGAGAGTTGGTTTGCTAGGAATGTGGTTCGGAAGGTGGGGAGGGGGGATGGAACGAGGTTTTGGGAGGATTGGTGGGTAGGGGCCGCTCCGCTATCTATTCGTTTTCCTCGGCTTTATTCAATCTCCTTACAAAAGGAGGCCTTTATAAGTGAGATTAGAGTAAACAATGATGAAGGGGTGCATTGGGAGTGGCATTGGAGAAGGGAGTTATTTGCTTGGGAACTCGAGTTACTTGAGGAGGTGAAGATCGTGGTTCCAATGGTGGCCTATTCGGGGGAGGACGACGTTTGGAGTTGGGAACCGGGTGAGGGAGGCGTGTTTACGGTAAACTCGGTGTATAAGCTTCTCTGTGGTATATTCTCGGAGGAGTCAATTTTCGGTCCTAACGAATTGAGAGTCCTCAAGAATATTTGGAGAAGTTCGGCACCGTCAAAGGTGATTGCTTTTGCTTGGAAGGTGCTTCGGAATAGAATTCCCACAAAAGGTAATCTTGCGCTTCGTGGTGTACAAGTGGATGGTGGAGTGGTGGATTGCGGTCACTGTGTTGGTATGGAGGAAGTAGTTTCCCATTTATTTCTAACGTGTGACTTTGCTTATCAAGTGTGGACCAAGATCTGTCGATGGCTGGGTATTTTGATAGTGCTGCCCAATAATTTATTTACTTTGTTTGAGTATTTTGTGGGGGTTGCGAGGAATAAGAAGATGGCAAAGGGGTTCGCTATTATATGGCAGACGACGATTTGGTCAATTTGGCGTTCGAGGAACGATATTGCCTTTTCAAATGGGGTCCGGGATTTGGTGAAAGTAGTGGAGGATATTAAACAATTATCTTGGAGGTGGGGTTTGGCGCGGCGTGCGTTTCCGGTGTGTTTGTTTTACGAATGGTGTTGTGAACCCGGAATTTGCCTCAGTTGAGCTGGTGGGGGGTTTTTTGCTGCTGTCTAGTGTGCTGGCGTGAGGTTCTGCAGGGATGTTGCTGCTGTCTGGTGTGCTGTTCGCGGCCTGGGTGTGAGGTGCAGGGAGCTCTGTTTGTTGCAGCTTGTTTTTTAGTTTTTTAGTTTGTTTTGCCGATGCCTGTTGTTTTGTTTGGTTGCTGCCTGTTGTTTTTGTTTGTGTTTTCTTTCGTGGGTGGACTGTGATGCTTGCATCCTTGTATCTATTTTGGCACTCCTTGTGCCTTCTTCTGTTAATATATAATTCAGTTTGCCTTTTTCAAAAAAAAATGTTTTTAGTGGTGCCATGATTTTATATTGTTTATGGTTGTTTGTCTTGATTTTGATTTTTTTTTTAAGCATTGTGTTGATCTTTATAATTATGTGATGAAAGGTCTTGTTAAATCCACAACTTTATGTTGCACAATTTTATTCTAATTTGTGTGGGTTCAATGTTGAAATCTACGTACGATCTAGAGAAAGAACTTGGGTTGATGCGTAGAGTACATTCTCATTGAGATAATAATAATAATAATAATAATAATAATAATAATAATAATAATAATAATAATAATAATAATAATAATAATAAAGAAAATGTTATAGTGCACCCGGTGCAATAGTTAAACACATAAATAAATAGAATTTTATCTTGAAATTTGTGCATTTAATAAATTAAAAGTGTAAAATATTGTCTTTATCAATATTAATTTTATGTTTTTTTTTTTTTTTTGAGCAACTAATGAATAATATATATTAGCAAAATCTCACCAAGACAATATTAATTTTATGTTTTATTCTATTTTAAGTATGCTTAACAAGTGTACCCAGCAAATCTTCAAAACTCAAAACTTAATAATTAGCAAACTTTAGGTTTTTTTTTTCTTTTTTCATTCACTCAATTTAGTTCAAGCATAAACATCTACACACATGATTAATAAAGATAGAAAAGGAAGGAAAATTTTGAAATGCAGATTACAAAATCACTAGACCACTTCCACTCAAACAAGAGTATGTAGCAATTAAACTATCCACGACATTGATTGCAATTAAACATGTAATGGTATTATTACACGAAGAGGCAAATAAATAATCATCCTTCTTTAGTACAAAAATGTTACATAGCCAAATCCAAGATGTAAAATTTATCCTTCAAATCACCTTCTCAATAAAATTTAAAATAACATTGACATGAAAATAAAAATATAACAACTACATTATTCAACAAAACAAGAACATAAAAACAAAATTTAAAGCCTGAGTGACAGATCAAGTCCAGAAGAATCAAAATCACTTGACTTTAACTTGCGAATGCCATCCATGGTAGAAGTAGGAGCCACAATATTTGTAGCAGTAGTTGCACCACCAATACCTAGACTTGCAGCCCCACCATTACTTCCCTCAATATTATTTCTCATGCTAACAAGAGAAGGGTTTAATATATCATGCAAAGGCAAAGCACCAAGACCAATTCTAGGGCTAATACAAGGTGATTTTTGAATGGATGATTCCATTCTAACCCCAAGTGGCTTATAGTTATAAGGATTAAAAGTACCATGACCAATTCTAGATCCATGTGGCATATAGTTATAAGGCGTAAAAGGAGTAATAGAAGAATTTGAATAAGGGTTGAAACGAGATTGTTCGGAATTGAAAGCACTACCTTCATACTTTTGTTTGATTAGTTGCATTTGTAACGCACGTTCTGCTTTGTGGGCATTTTGGTGCCCTCCTAATGCTTGTAAAGAAGAATATTGACCCTTGCAGTAGTTGCATGAATAAATCTTTGAATCGGGATTTTTCTTTTCGTTGGTGTTCTCATCTTTTCCTTCATTGTTATTAGGAAAAGCAGATGAAGAACCAACTTGCACATGGCTGAAAAAATTGTGCTCTTGCACTACAGAATTGGAGCTTGGAAGTTGATTTTGTTTGTTAAGATGTTGTACATTGGAAGAGCTGCTAGAGGATTGGGAAGCCATGGTACAAATTTTATATCACAAACTATACTTTGTGTTTTTCTGATTTTATGATAAGTTTATGATAAGGGTTATATATTTATATATAAAAGGATTTGAGTGAATGGATATATCTTTAGGAATATTTAAGGAAAGGGAAATCTTCATGATTAAGGATTGAACCGATGTGACTAATAATATTGCACCGATTGATTTTTAGAAGAATATATTTGCCTTCCTATTTTGGATGTAATAATTTTGTCTATATTAATGAAAAGAGAAGTTTATGAGAAGGGTTATTTGTTAAAAAAATATTTGAGTTAATATAAATATTTTTTACTATAAGTATTGAAAAGGATTAAAAATTTGAAACGATTTGATGTCTGATATTTTCGGCTACATGGGTTGGCCTAATAAATTTCAAACGTTTCAATTTTATTTTTTATGGGAAATTTTTTTCCAATCAAGTAAGGCTTTAAATTATTTATCAAAACAAAATTAAGTCATTTTATGTTTTAGTTAATAAAATTAAGGCCTTAAAAGCGCGTTGAAATCTTATTTTATTTTACTTTTTTTAGTAAAAAATATGAAACAGATATCTTATTTTATTTTTTTGACAAAATTCAAATCATATCCAAAAATAAAATTCAAAATACAGTATATTCATCATAAATGCAATTTTGATTTTCTATTTTGATAAAATTGCAGTTTTAGTCTATCCGTTTTTATTTGTACAATTTTGTTCCGTAATTTAGAAATTTTGTTTAACATCATAATTTTGCTCATCGAATTTGACGACATGCAATAAACTAGATGATCTAAAAAAAAATCAAATTGCATAATTGTTAGTAGTAGAACCAGAAAAATTAGTGTAGGTGGACCAAAAAAAAATTTAATATATAACTGATTTAATCACATTTTTTATCTCCAATTTTATCAAACTCACAAAAATAGTCCTTCTATTTTAAATTCAAATTTTTTGGTCCCTCTTTTTCAATAATATGGTACAGAGTACACAAGACTAGTAATAGTAGTGAACAATGTATTACAAAGTATAAAACTTACCAAGTATATAACCAGAAAAACAGTGTAATTAATTACCAAGTATACAAAGTAAAAAAGAAGATCAAATAAAATGGTACGGAATACAAAAGATTAGTAGTAGTGAACAATGTATTACCACATCATCAAATTAGATATGTAAAAAAAAAAAGTATATGGCACATATCCTCCATATCACCCAACTTTGGGGAAAGATTCTCTTCCCACCCCCCACAACTCTTTTTCACCCCCCGATTTTCCAATTTTGCCCTTGATTCATAAGTTCGGAACGCGTTTTCCGAAGTTTTCTTAGTGTAAATTCAGCAAAAATTTCGGAAAACACATTCCGAAGTTCGTTTTCAAGGCAAAAAAAAGTTCGGAAAACGCGTTCCGAACTTTTTAACCAAGGGCAAAATCGGAATATTGGGGGGTGAAAAAGAGTTGTGGGGGGTGGGAAGAGAATCTTTCAACTTTGGGGGACAACCACATCCAATGATTGGGCCTCGATGTTGGCTTCCTAATTAAGCAGCCCAATATCACTTGAAGTACTAAGTACACCCCTAGAAAAATTTGGCACACCTAGGCCCAAAGGTCATAAGTTCACTATTTTACATTTATTTTGCATTTTCGAATTAACATATTTAACTAATGTCATAAGTTCACTATTTTACATTTATTTTGCATTTTCCAATTAACATATTTAACTAATGCTCCAAGAACACCATTTTATATTTTCCAATTTAATAATTTTATTTTAAGAAATTAAATTAGTCCATCAAAATTGGGTGGCTGAGAGAATCAAACCTAAGAAAAAAATCTAATGCCTATTGATTTTTATAAATCGAATCCTAGTTAGAAACAAGGATGCAAAACTCTTATGGTTGCGTTTGATCTGCTAAAAAATAAGGGATTGGACAAGACAACTTCAGTTGTACTGTGTTTGATTTTAAAACTGTTCCTGGTACTGAACAACTGGTGGCCAAGGGACAGGACAAAACCTGAAATTATTGTCCCCATTGAACCACGGGACAACTTTTTGTCATATATATGCACAAGTTGTCTAAAATACCAAAATAACATTCTATTCACCAAACATCGTACAACATAAATTTTTTTTGATACCATAAATGTTTGTCCTATGTTATTCTGTCTTGTACCGTCATGTACTATTCTGTCTGGTAGTTACATTTTACAACGGACCCTATATATGTTGGAGCTAGTTTTATTCGAGTGGAGTATCCTTTATACTCATATCAATAAAATCATATTGATTACCGGAAAAAAAAAGACATTTGGATACTATTTTTGGCTTTTACCATTTATTTTGCTGCTATATTACAAGTTCTTTTATTTTTCATCATGCATTGCGTATCTTGTCATTTGATGAGATGTAGCTTGGATGGATTTTATGCAGAACTTAATCTATCATTAAATAATATCAAAACTTTAACACAGTATAGATTCACTCATTCACATTTTATTTTTGGAATCAAACAAACTCCATAGAAATCTAAACACATGCTAGTTTACTATTAAAGTTTTAATGTGAGACCAAATTTATTAGTGTTTTTTTATCATGAGTTTTGCTCTATTCGCTTTAAGTTTGTATTTTCTTTTTAATAAAAAAAATATAGGATGATACAATTAACCTATAATAGGTTTAGGGTTTCAATTGGAAGTCTCGAAATAACATTTTCTTTTCGAAAGTAACTTTTTCTGCTTAGTGTATATGGTCGATAAGGTGAAACTTTCATCTTGGAAATTGATTCTAAATAAAAACATAGCTCCTCCTGTTTCTTCTACGAGTGGGGTATGCATGCACCTATTTTTTGTTGGAATCGGTATAGTATGTCGAGGTGTTGAATTAGGACTTCATGATGTCAAGTTGATTGGAGGCATCTTGTGTTTGTCCTTCTTGGTAGTTGACCCTTGAATCTCTCTTTAAGGGGTCCTTGGATCTTCTTGTTGTAGTGGGTTAGTGTTTAGCTTTTGACGTGCCTTCTTGTAGGAATGTGTGTTTTTTAGAGGTTGTTAGGTGTTGACAAGGATGTATTTCTGGTATCACTTTGTATTTTGAATTTTCTCTTATTCTTTTTGTGTATTATTTATAATATTATTTGTCTTTAAAAAAAATCATTAGAACCTAATTTATATTTATTATTATTTTAATTATTTATTTATTCTATTAAATTATTTAATTTAACAAAGGAAAAATCTAATAATAATAATCATTAATAATAAATAAAAATAATAAAAATAACTTGAGAGAACAAAAAACTGTATACCAAGACATTAAACATGAAATGGTATTATTACATGACGAAGATGCAAATACAAAACCATCCTTCATTAAAAAAAAAAAACTACATAGCCAAATTAAAGAGGTGAAATTTATCCTCCAAATCACCTCCTCAATAAAACTTAAAATAACATGACATGGAAATAAAATATAAAAACTGATTTATTAAAAAAAAAAAAACAAAACATTAAAACTGAAATTAAAGCTTGAGTTCCAGATCCAGCCCAGAAGAATCGGAATCAGATGGTTCTTCTTCAATGTTTGACTTTGAATTATCAATGTCACCCATAGTGGAATTAGGAGCCACATTATTTGTTGAAGATTCTCCAAACATTAGAATAGAAGCATTTGGATTATTTGTACCAACTTCATCTTCAGTTCTTGAAGTATTTGCTCCACCAATACCTAGACTTGCAACCCCACTATTACTACCTTGAATATTATTTCTTAGGGTAACAAGAGAAGGGTTAAGTATGTCTTGCAAAGACAAAGAACCAAGACCAGTACCAATCCTTGGCCTATGATTATTAATGTAAGGTTTAAAAGCACCATGACCAAACCTAGGGCTAATATGAGGTGTTTTTTGATACAATGAATCCAATCTTACCCCAAGTGGTCTATAGTTATAGTTATAAGGTGTAAAACGAATAGCCCTAGGATAATTTAAATAAGGGTTAAAACTAGGTTGCCCAAAATTTAAAGTACCACCTTCATACCTTTGTTTAATTTGCTGTTTTTTTAATGCAAGTTCAGCTTTATGCGCATTCTGGTGTCCTCCTAACGCCTGTAAAGTAGAATATTGGCCCTTGCAATACTTGCATGAATACAACATTGATTCAGAATTTTTCTTTTCATTGTTGTTCACATCATTTCCTTCATTGTTATTAGGAAAATCAGATGAAGAGCCAACTCTAGAATTAGAGTTTGGAAGTTCATTTTGATTGTTCCCATCTTGATTTTGTGAAGTGGAAGAACTGCTAGAGGATTGAAATGCCATGGTAATTATATATCACAAACTATACTTTGAGTTTTTATGATTTTGTGATAAGAAAAGCTTATAAGAAGAGTTATATATATACAAATATTTGAGTTATAATACAAATATCTTTTGGTCAAAAAATCAAATTAAGTAAGGCTTAAATTATTACCAAAAACAAAATTAAGTAAGTGTTTAAATGATTACCAAAAAAAAAATTAAGACTTTTTTTTTGTTTTAGTTAATAAAATTAAGGCTTTAAATTTTGTGTTGAAATTAGGAATAGTCAAACGGGTCAAATATGTTAGGGAAGCCTATTTAAACGGCCATTTTTTGTTGGGCCGGGTTGAGGTTTTTGGTTTGGTGACTTAAATTGGCCCACCACGCTTACCTACCTAAAAATGGGGCGGGGTAAAACAAAACATCAGGAAATTACCAAGCACTGCGTCAAAAAAAAAGTAAAATCAAACACCAATAAAAATCTAACAACATTAAACAAGTCTAAAAAATAATTTTTATAACCTAAATAAGTGTAAAAATATATTGGATTGGGATTGAAAGCAACACAAGTGAAATCTAGTTTATCCCTTCTTTTGATCTAAAAATATTAGTTATAAGAAAAAAAACAAAAGTTAGATCGAACTCAATCGTAAAATTTAATTATTTCCTCCATTTAGTCACGTCAAAAACGAAAAGCAAAACCAAATTAAAAATGCCCGCAGGCCGACCTGCCACGAATTAAAATCATGTTAACTAGTAAATTCGTAATAGTTTATGTAGAACAATTTGGTTCAATATTGAATTATTAATCATTACTATTTAATATTTGATTTGAGTTTGTTAATATTTTAACTTATTTTTTTGTATTATACATTGTTGAAAAGTATTACTTTTTTACATAAAAAAAATATAAACTATATTGTAAATCTATAAGTAGAAAATAAAAAATAAAAGAAATTGTTTGACGGACTGGTCTACCAACTTGTAAAAAACTGGGGCGAGCTTGACTTTTGAGAATGGACTGCTAAGTTGTCCCGCCCCGCTTTTGGGCAAGCTTAAATGGGGTGAGCATAAACGAAACAGGGCGCCGCTTACTTTGCCACCCTAGTTGAAATCTTATTAAAAAAAAAATTGGAAAAATTCAAATCATACAAAAAGTAAGATTCGAACATATATTAGGTTTAAATCCAATTTTGATCTCTTTATATTGACAAATTGCAATTTTTTCCCCTAATTCGAAATTTTTGATCGAAGTTGTGATAAATTGACCATCCCATGATGACGTTGGAATAAATTGGTGACCTAACTTGAAAACTATTTTTCTAATAATTGATAGTCTTTAAAATGGGTTGTTAAAATGAGTCGTGATCATCATACAAATTAAAAACAAGATTAACTACAATAAAATAAATAACAAAAATTTTAGGTGTTTAAAATAATATGCCTAAATAAATTTTGAAAATTATATACGCCAAAATAATAAAATAAATAAATATCAAAATTCTTAGATGTTGAAAATACTATGCCTAAATAACTTTTGAGGATTTTAACTTTAAAAATATTTAGATTTATATTTACAATAATATATCGTTAGGAATTATTAATGTTTATATTGTATAAAATAATATATCGTAAGAAATTGCAATCTAATTCAACGTGTGTTGAAATTACAATGAAAGAAGTGGAAAGTATAATGTCGTATTTTGAGAATTATAGAAATGAAAATTTTGCATCTAGCATGAATATTGCCAAAAGTCTTGCACCTGATATATGAGTATAGAGCCGACACTTTCAACAAAGATTCATTGCTTAAGAAAAAGACAATATGGCGAGAATGATAATGATGGGAAAATACATTTGGCCGAGGAATATTTTAGAGTTAATTATTTTTTTGTGGTTGTTGATGTGGCAATAACATCATTAAAAAATATATTTGAGTGGTTAGAAGTATTTGAAAGTATTTTTGAATTTTTATATGATGCAACATGTTGAAATCATTGGAATAATAATGATGAATTAAAAAAATCTTCCATAATTTTTAAGGCTGCTTTTTTCATAAGGATTTGTAGGATGTTAATGCTTTTTTTTTTCTTCTGAATTGAAAGTGTTGCAAATGTGTTGATGTCAACAATTGAAATTCTTGAGTTTTTCAAAGTCGAAAATTATTATCCAAATGTTGCCATGCTTGTCAAATTATTTTAACTATGTTGATGATTGTTGCATTTGCAGCAAATAAGTTTTTTTGAAATTCAATGTACTAACAAACTATTTGAGATCGTCAATGTCACAAGAAAGGTTGAATGGTCTAACAATATTATGTATGTATATATATATAACGACAAAAAAAGAACATGTTAATGGGTAACTTTTTTTCTTTAGTGGGTAGTTTTTTTTATTTAAAAAATAATAAAATTAAATTAAAGGTTAAAAAAGGAAAAAAATGTAAAAAGCTATAAGTTATAAGCTCAAACGCTACTTGAAATAGCATATCAAAATAAGCTAAAAGCTAATGAGAAAAGTTTTTTTACCAAACAAATCTCATTTTATCAAACAAGCTTATTAGCTAATATAATAAGCTATAAGTTAGCTTATTTTGTTTACCAAACAGACACTAAGGCAAAGAATAATTTATGTCAAAAGAATTTGAAGAAGGTTTAAGGTGAAATATGTTCTCAACTTATGACAAGGTTTCATGGTCTCCCAAAACATTCTATTAAGATTTTATTTAGGCAAGGCATCAGCTGAACCAAGTACAAAATACAATACAAGAGTTACATTCTCCCATAAAGGTGTTTGGTAAAATAAGCTCAAAGTGTATTGGCAAGGCACCATGAGCAGTTGCTCTACTCTATTATTCTGATCTTATACAACTGCAAGACAACTATAACCAGCTCACTTAGCACGTTTGTAAAACTCTCACCAGATTGGAGAATGATCTGAGAATGATCTCTCAATTTTTTACACACAAAGTGTCTACTCATCATGAGTTATTTTTTAACTCTTTACACTCAAGCTCAACAGCTTTACAATGGCTATATCCAGTGGCGGATCTAGACCTGAAATATTGGTGTAGCTAAAAAAACACATTCACAAATTTTATAGCTGAAAAAAAAAACTTTTAACGCTTATAAATTAGTTGAAGAAGTAGTTTTGTCTCTAGAAAACACGAGAAAAATTAACAAATAAATCAAATTTGTAGTTGTAGAGTCGAGAGGAAACCGGTATAAAAGAGGAAAACGATTGAGACTCAGAGAGAGAGAGAGGAGGCAGGAGGTGGAAAAATATAAATTCAATCTAGAAATTCATAGACTATTTACATACGAATAATATTGCATTTTTCAATTATGTTTAAAATAATTTAATATGTTATCGAGATCCATTAAAATTAACGATATTCAATTAAAATGTATAAACCCTTAATGATAGTAAATTTAAATAACATATCATATGATTTTAAATTTCTATAAAAATTTACACAAATTATCTATATAATAAAAAAAATTAAATTTAACGATACATTTTATAAATTTTATACCCATTAAAATATATCCGGCACAATTATATATATATATATGTATATATTGACCAGTCTTTAAAAAAAAAAAATTGACAACAATAATTATTTGTGATTTCTTGTGGTGTAAACTGTCTAGTGACTTTTATTTTGACAAAGACTGTGTAGTGAACTTGCAACATAGCAATTTTGTTAAAATTCAATTAATAGCAACTTTAAAAAAAAAAAAATTAATAGCCAAAAAACTAAAGATGGGAATTGAACCCACACCACAAAAGTCATTGGAACGCGCACATTAACCACTGAGCCATAACTATTATAGTGATAAAAGTTCACGGTGTATATATATATATATACGATTATAAATAACAGAATTATGCATATATACTAAGTAAAAAATGAAAATTCTGGTGTGGCTATAGCCACATACAGCCTCTACATGGGTCCGCCCCTGGCTATATCACAAGAAATACTCCATAACAGCTAGCAAAAATTCAGACCATCGTTGTCCTTTCAATCCCAAAGTCAGAGAACGATAGGAGAACGTTCTGGCAGCTTAACTTACTACAAGAAATATTATTTTTTGTTATAAGTTGTCTGGCAGCCTAACTCACTACAAGAAATATTATTATGTCATGTGGAATTTTGCTCAGACTTTATAACATTTCTGGCTCTAACACTGCTTACCTCTAAAAAATTATTAAGGGAAAGTGTTTTCTTTGTTTCATGAAATGACTTTTTTATTTTGCTAATATTACTAACCTAAATTTTACGAAACAAAAAATTACTAACCTATCTATATCTATATTTTTTTAATAGCACGGTCAAACTGAAAGAAATATAATCTATGAAAGAAAAATAATAATGTAGTACTTCAAGCGCAATATTTCTTGTTTCACCAACTTACCAACTTGCAAACTAATCAAACGATCAATATGAATAAGAAAAAATTACGTTATCTAATGAAGAAATTTAAAATTTTATAAAATAATATAGTAGAATAACTAATGAATATTTATAAATACAAAAAATAATAACTGATGAAGAAAACACTAATAGTTTGACGGAAAGCAATTAACATTGATTGCAAAAATGTAATGGTATTATTACAAGAACAGATACATAGATAACCATTCTTCAGTACAAAATTCAAAGTTTATAACTTCAAGCACTTGCTCAATTATTAAAATAAAAATAACATTGACATAAAAACAAAAATATAAAAATTAAAATTAAAGCTTGAGTGTTAAATCAAGCTCGGATGATCCTGAATCTGAGGATTCATCTTCATCTTTTGACTTTGAATTTTGGATATTTTTCTTAGCTGTGGTCGAGTTTGAACTTGTACCAACATTGTCGGAAGATACTCCAAGATTAAGAAAATCATAAAATTTAAAATTTGTTCCATGATCTTCAGTCCTTGAAGTAGTTGCACCACCAATACCTTGAATTTCAACCCCTTTAGTACTACCCTCATTATTATTTTTCAAATTTATAAGAGAAGGATTAAAAACATCGGTCAAACTCAAACCGCCACCATGACCAATTATGGGGCAAACAGAAGGTTGTTTATGAATCATCGATTCATTGCGAACCCCTAGTGATGACCTATAGCTATAGGGTGGTTGTTTATTAATCATCGATTCATTGCGAACCCCTAGTGACCTACACTACAAGAGAATGTCAGATTAGCTACAAAAAATTTGCTACAAACTGAGTTTGTAGTTAGTCTCTGTTAAAAAGCCTTCCACTCAACCGGTCAAATCTTTTTTCAACTTATTTACTTTTTCTGTGTTTATTTTTCTTTTTTTATTAACTTCATCTTCAGTTACTTTTTATTACTATTTTTAATAAATTAAAAAATTATTTGTAATAATTCAAAATCATCTTCTTCATCTCAGAAACACAGAATCACATCGAGAAATGTAAAATCTCCACTCAAAATCATGAAGCATCTTCATCGCAAGTTCTTCATCTTCATCGCGTTTCATCATCTTCATCGCATCTTCTTCCTCTGTCAAAATCATGAAGCAGAATCGATCTCACATCTGAAGCTCTCAAAATCAGAAACGAATTCATCTGATTCAATCTCTTATCTTCTCCATTTGAATTGATCTCACATCTTCTCCATCTGAATCGATCTCACATTTATCTCGCAGAATCGCTTTCGCGCAAAACCTAATTGCTCACTCAATTTCACGTCTGAATCGCTAATTCAGTGCTTCTCTGATTGATTTCAACCGATTTTGCTACTTCGCCGCGTTTTCTTCGATCTAAGGTAATTGATTTCCTCTAGTTTATGGCTTTTGTGATTAATCAACTTGAATTCTTGTTTTCAATTTTGAGTTTGATTAGATGCATGTATGTGTGTATGTATATAAGTGTGTATATAGTTGTCTATTTCCAATAAATTTGATGCTTGCAGGTTTAGATTTGATTAGACTTCTATATACTATATCCAAGAGAAATTGTTTATTGATTTGAATAGGTATAATGAATGTTAAATAGGTTTGATGTTGTTTGTTTCTGAAATTTGCATTCAATACTAGCGTTCCTTAATTCTACAGATTTTGGATTGCATTTCTCGTACTTTTGATTCACATTTGGAAGAATTTTCCCAATCCTGAACCCTAATTTCATATTATCATTTTTAACTTGAAGTTTTTATTTCATTTCTTGCTTTTTATTCGATTCAGGTTTGGAAAATTGTGAGCATTACTGTATTTTGGTCTTGGTTGTTGATCATTGTTCCAAGAAGCATACACGAAGATGTGGCGGAGGCAACTTATGTTGAAGAGATAAACTAGATAAGGTTGCAATCCATTAAAGGAACTTGTGCTTTGATTTTCCTGTAGTTTTTCAATTGTGCTCTAATGGTTATGTAGTTTTTTTAATTGTGCAATAAATCATTTTCCAGCATTTGAAAGAACTTATAACATGACATGGTATTGAAGCTTGCACATCAGCTAGTGTCATCTTATCTAATAAACATACTATTTTCTAGCATTTTAGTTTAGTTTTGACTATGTGAAGCATGCCATAGTTCACATTGCATAATTGACATGCCATAGTATAATCATTGTAGAAAGGATTCCAAGGGAATATTATGTTGTAATGATGAAACTTATCACCGAGTGACTAAGTTTAGAATTTAGATTAATCATAGTAAGCAAAAAACCAGAAGCCAAACACCGCTTAACTTGTATAAGATCTCTGGCTTTGTGAAAGTGGTGTTGGAGTTTTAGTGTGCATAACACATTAAAGGATTTGGCCATAGCAATTGATTTGGTGTTGGTATTGGTATCAATATATATGATTATGATTATCAAGAAGTATGGGATGCTTCGCTCGTCCAACATGATAGCTAGCTTTTAAGGGAGGAGGGTTCACCAAGTGTTTATGTACTTACCAAGTGATTATGTTTGTGTACTCATTCAAGAAAATGCTTAGTAGTTTAGTTTCACATTTTAGAGAATTGATGAGTAGTGATGGTTTGTGAAATTGACATGAATTAATCGTTATGTAGATACTTTCAAATCATATGAGAGGCTTGGAGTTCATTAACTCACTGTAGAACTTACTCTCTGTAACATGGTTCCGGCAAAGGCATAAGGTATTAATTGAGTGGAGGTTGCCTATCCTTACATGGTGAGGTTTAAAAAGTTGTGATTTCTGAGCATTATGATTATAGTCAAGTATTTTTTATTTTGCTTCAATATAGTTGTTTCTATTTTATTTGATTAAAGGCCAAAATATGATGTGGTTTATATGACAGTGATGAGCACGTGCAGTTGGCAGCATTAAAGCTTGCTTTGGAATTAGGAGATGGCTTTATAACCTGCCGCCACCGCGACGCTTCCGGTCATCTTCTCTCTTCATCGCAGTAAGCCACATCCGGTTATCTTCTCAATTTCATTTTGCCAAACCTTAAGGGTGAACACTCTCAGATTAGGACATATGCAAATTATCTTCCAGAACATGCCATCAGTGCAAGAAAAAAGGTTCTAGTACTTTATTAGTGAAATAACATGAATCTAACTAGTACTTTAATTGAATAACTATAGCATTTATCTTCCAACTGTCCCCTGCATCCTGTCAACTTGAGTTCTTATAATTGAATGATGTGTGTTTGTGTGTGTGTGTGGGTTTGCGTATTCAGCAATGCAGTCCATTTATGACTTTTGTCTCTAACTATAACATGCAGTTAACTCTAGTAATGGTGAGAAGTATATTATTGAAAACGTCCGGGGGGAATATTTTGCTGCTATATAGTTATTTTGCATCTGGTTACACTTATGTTACTTTGCACAATTACTTTCTGATGCTATAATGTAGTTACTCTTGCTGTTCGTTTTTTTGTAGGGGGAATTTCAATGTTTACTTGATATTGGAACATAGATGTTCCTCATGAAATGTGAGTGTGCCATTAATTTGAAGCCTTAATTCTGACCTGATATTGGATTTCTTTAAAGAAACCAAAATTGGATGTTAGGCTGCTTACAATGTCAAACTTCAATTTTCCTGGTTTTTTTTTGTGTTAATAAAATGAGTATAATGCTGATAGATATTTTTCCTTCTCTGTATTTTTTACACTTGATTGATCATCACTGATTATATGTTCTGGATGTGTGCAGTGCAGCCTTTAAAAGAGCATGAGGGTAGAACCATATATGATGTTAGGATCAAAGAGAAGGTGAGAGTATAAGGCTATGACTACTTGTTGTAGTTTCCACAAGATCAAGGAGGAGGTGAGGGTAATTTAGTATTTTTTAAGTTGTTCTTTTGCATCTTTCATCTTTGTTGAAGTTGTTATATTTTTCATGAACTAACTAGTGCCTCACCAATCAGAGGATGAATCACTGCCATCACTCGTCATATTTGATGCTCTTATGATATTAATTTTTATCTCAAGGACATGATTTGTTAATTAGATGAATGTTTTGGTGCTTATTTTTAATTTAACCTTAAGATTGTGAATGATAGAACAAATTGCACAACACAAGGCAATAATTTTTTTTATCTTAATTTAACCTTAAAGATTATGAATGATAAATTCTGAGGTAGCAGACCAATTTTTACCTTATAAGTTGGTTTTGTTTTTGATGCAATTATGGTAGCAGACCAATTATAGGTCATACTGTGGAGTTGATAGAAACATGATAGCTATCTCTCCCTCTTGTTGAAAATGAAAAGATTACATGGTCGAAACTATATGTATATGTTTGGAATAATAACCTCTCAAGTTGTCACATTATTCTTTAAATTATAATGTTATACTATTTGAGTTTCAACATAAATGGAGGAAACTATATGTATCAGTCAGTTAGTGCATTGTGGATTGATTGCTTCAATTCGTTGAAATCAGTTCTTTGTTCGTTACAGTATTACAATGCACATGGCCAGTAGATATTGGAACTTGAAATGTCTAGTGGAGTCCCTAATTCAAGACCAGAGGTAAGAATCAGAGGTTCTTTGCAAAGACCAAGTGTTGTATAAGGTACGGAGTTTGAAGTCTCTATTTGTGCCATGATGTCTTATGTAAGTAAGAACTTTGACAGGGAAACTTAAGGATAATACTAGTTAACTTATTGCTGAGCTATGTGTGTATAGGCATGTATCTCTATTTTTAAAATTGTGTATGACCTTAGCATTTAAACTGATGCAACTTCTGGAGTCCTATTATATTGGATAGAGTGCTAACTTACTTGATTAAAAATGTTTTGTTATGAACTCATACAGGTTGTATAGCATCAAGTGCAGACCCAAATGTTGTTCTAGATATACTGAATATTTTGTTGTATCATAAGGTAATATAATTTTCTCATGCAATTTCTGGTTATAAGCAAAAGATGAAATAAAATTCTTTCTCATTTGGCATTTGTTTATTGAAACAATATTTAGATTAGATGGGTAATAAGCTTACAAGACGGTGGAACTGCAGTCAGATGGTTGAAGGTATGTGCTTTCATGCTAATGAATTCGAAGTAGCGGATAATCTGTTAGCAAAATATTGTATAATTTGCTGAAATAGGATCAACTCCCAACTTGCTTTGTGTACTAGTATAATTTCCTGGAGTGTTTTCTGATATTTTGGTTTCATAAAGTGTAATAGTATATCTTGATCTTTGATATGATGTATGAATTACACTGTAGGTGCTTGGCTTGCTTAGTTCTCTTTAGTTTGAAACCTTTTTATCTTGCACATGAGATGTGATGTTTCCTGAGGTGTTTTCTTGTGCTTTAGTGGGATACGAGGTTACTTTTTTGGCATTGCATACATATGATTCTTGTGAGTGTCTCTGCTGAGAGTTTTGGATGTTAATTTAGATGGTTTATAATCATATCAAATGGACTTGATTACCATAAGGAATTATAAACTATAAACTATAGTTATCAAATGAAGACAATTATAAATCTATTTGCACAATGCTTATGTTCCTTGTTTTGATTTGCAGGAAGTTGACTTGGTTAAGGACGACATCAAAATCATAGACATCTGACATCCCTATGCACACAGTTGTCAATGGATTAGAAGTAAGGTATATTCAATAATGTATATGAAATTTTTCTATGTGTATGTGAAATTTTTCTATAGCCTCAATGTAATGTATATGAAATGTGTCACGATTTAATTTATATATGTAGTTTAGATTAGATTTAATGTATAATCAATATCTTTAAGTATAACATGCATATTTGCTTTATTTGTTGGTAATAAGATTTAATGAATGTATATCATGCACATTTAATTAATTTTTTTTCTTTTATTATTTCATGGGTGATAAATAATTTATAATCAGCTTAGTTTTGGCCATGGCTTCATAAGTAGCATTTTATAATTATAATTTTTTTTCTAAAAAGCTTGAATTTTGCTACGAAGTAGCTAGGAATATGTAGATAGAGATTTATTGCAAAATTGCTGTGACAATTCCTAGCAATTTAGTTAGGAAACATAAACTTTTCACAATATTTAACTATGTATCAATTGGGAATTAACTAGGAGTTTATGTATATTAGTTGCAAATTAGCTAGGAAATATTTTGGTGGATAATTTGCCGCCCAATCCATGCTAGGACCTATATGACAGCTAATTCACAACAAATCTGTAGCAAACTCTGTTTTGCTAGCTATTAGCTACGAATTAGCTACGAATTGTGTCGTAGCTAAACCCATATTTTCTTGTAGTGCTATAGCTATAGGGTGGTAAAAAACTTCTAGTATTATTAAAAGGTTGGTTAAATAAAGGCTGCCCTAAATTTGAAGTTTGACCATCATACCTTTCTTTCAGTTGCTTCTCGAATGCACGTTGTGCCTTATGAGCATTTTGGTGTCCTGCTAACGCTTGTTGAGTTGGAAATTGGAAATGGCAATAGTTGCATGAATAAACCCTTGAATTTGAACTATTCTCTTCATTGTTGTTTGAAGAGCTGCCGGATGCCATTGTATTAACTATATCTCTTGTGGTTTTTGATTTTATGATGAAAGAATATAATGACAAGGGTTCGTTATATAAAAAAATAATTGTGTTACATTTTAAGGAATATATGGTTTCATTGAACATTCGAACGAGCACGGAATCGGTTTGTATACATTGAATACATTGGTCTTTCCTTATTTGGTTGAAAATTTATTGATTTCAATTAATGATATGAGTAAAAATAATGAATAAATTAATCAAATGTCTATATTTACTTGGACGCGAGTTGACGTAATATTTTAAACGTTGTAATTATTTTTTTATTGTATTCAAACCTTTGGGATTAGTTAAGTTTTTAAAATATTACCAAAAAAAAATATATTACCAAAAATATAAAAATTCAATCTTTGAATTGAGAAAGTTCAAATCTTATCAACTTTGTTTTTCAAAATTTAAATTATTTGGTTAAAAAAATTACAATTGTAGTGCGAAAAACAAAAATTCAAATCTATATTATTTATTTTTTTGTAATTTGTGTGTGGGAAAAAAATTGAATGTGTGTATCATACATAGAGCTAGGTATACAGTTAACCCAACCCGTATAAATCAGTGCGATTAAATGGGCCGGACTAGCCCATCGCCAGCAAATGAAGACGAGTTATGGAATGTAATTGCTCGAGTCCAACATGTGTTAATATGTGGGTTAAACGCCGTGGAAAAAAAATTTAAGAAATTTTAAGACGAGTTATAAAATAAAAACACTTTTTAAGAAAAAAAACTAAAAAATGATAATATAAAAAATTTCTTTTTTAAAAGCAAGAAAAAACTATGCTTAATTAGTTCGTTGGTCTCTTAAAGATGTTTTTGGTTACATATTAGTCCCTTAAAGACATATTCGTTTGTCTTTTTTGTCCATTCCGTTAGTTTTTAACATAAAACGTTAACTTTAGGACCAATATGAAACCTATTAAACTAGATAAGAGATCAATATGAAACTTATTAAACTAGATAAGAGACCCATTTGAAACTAGATAAGGGACTAATATGAAACAAAAGTTAACATTTTCTGCAAAAGTTAACAGAATGGACCAATGTGACCAAACAGAGATATCCATAAGGGACCAAAGACGAATGTTTAATCATTAAAGGGACCAATGTGAAACCATTTTTTTTAAGAGACTGAAATACTAATTAAACCAAAAAAACTATTATCCTTAATAATTTATATTGGCTGGAGTCCGCGCAACATGTGTTAATCTATGGGTTAAATGCCGCGGAATATTTTTTTTCTTTACTTTAGAGCTTAGTACTTCTTGTACTCAGGGCCGGCCCAAGCCCAAAGCAAGTGAAGCTAGGGCTTTGGGCCTCCATTTGTTGGGTTAAAAAATAGGCCTCAAGCGTTTAACAATATATAGATTTGTTCTCAGTATCTAATAATATATGATTCCCAGCGCAGCGGCTAAAGGCCTCATATTTTGGTTCTTGGTCACACGCTCAAAACTTACCTTATGCATTTTTAACTTTTTCCAATTTTTTTCATTCTTTTTGGCAACTTCCAAAATTTATTAATAGGCCTCATCTCCCAATGTTTAAATAATAAAGCTAGCATACCACCACTATTTTTATTTAATTGACAGAAAAAGCACACCACCGTAATTACTTTGTAGGTGAGCACCACACCAATATAAACAAAATATGTTCTTCTCTATGACCATTTCGGTGTCTTCCTAATGCTTGTGGAGTCGAAAATATGCTCTTGTATGCAATAGTTGCAAGAATAATACCTTGGATATGAATTTTTCTCTTCGTGCGTGTTCAAATTTTTCCATTCATTGTTTTGTTATTAGGAAAACAAGATTATGAACCAACTTGAATAGAGTTAAAAAAATCACGCTCTAGCAACTTCTTGCAAACCAAATCATCTTTTGACGGCTATAGGAAATCAAAAGATTTAATGGTGTTTGAGGGTCTCGTTTGTTCTCATTTCTTTGTTGACTAATTATTAGGACTAAAAAATCCATGCTCTTGGACCTTCAAACCGTGAACCAAATCGTGTCTTTTGATAACTTTAAGAAATTGATAGACTTGTTAGAATAAGACTAAAAATAATTATGCTCTGATCATTTGCTGCCTTTTTTGGCTACCCTTTTATCTCTCATCCTTTTATTCTCATTGTTTCCTCATCATTTTATATTTTATATTTCCCTCTATACTTGATACTTAATCTACATTTACCAATCCTTAGTTTATAGATGGGATAGGGGAGCAAGGCCAACCCAGTGCAACTAGTTCTACATAGTTGGGCCTCCAATTTGTGGGGGGGTGGGGCACAAGGTTTTGATTATATTGTAAGAGATTTATTTTTTGCGCCCTTCAAAAAATCTTACTCACTTTTTAAAATTACCAAATTAAATCCCTCGCTTTTTAGGATGCAGGTACTGTTCACACTTTAAATAGCGGGTGACAATATTTTTAACTCAAATCTAACGTCTGCGCCCCCTTAAATGAAAAAACAGAGTTCGTTTTCTAGAAAGTGAACTTAGTTCGTAGTTGGCATTCTAGAAAGCGAATTTTCACGTCTACTATTCGGAATAATTTATTGGATAGGCTTTACTTACCTCGCAACCTAACTCTGAATTACTGAGATCCTTTTACGAAAAATAAGACAAATAAAAATTACGATACACATTTTCAACCTTAAAAAACTTGTACCATAAACTGTTTGTAGTTGATATTTTGATTGATAAAGATTTTTTACCATTTCATACAAGTGTTGTTAAGTATTAATTATTGATCTTTTTGGGACCAGAGATTTAGATGATACGACTATTTCGAATTCTTAAACCTAAACCATTGAGCGTGAACCCCATTGAGAGGGGAATAATACCTATGCACATTCTGACAATCAAATCAATAAGCACGGAATGTGGTAAGTATTAGATTTAGATGAAACATATTTGACGTAGACTATGAGTTAAACTTTTATAGATAAAGATTAAATATTTTCGACACCCGAAACTTTCACTTGGACACCTGTTCCAAGGAACATGTGTCGACAAATTACTTGTTGGGTAAAACCTTACGACTTACATGTCTAAATGGATATTATTTGATGCTTTTAGAGTGTGTTTGTACAACTTTATTTAATTTGGATGACCCGGTTCTGATTTCGAATGGAACTTGGTCCAATCCAAAACAACTACCATTGGTTTATTGAAAGAGTAGTGTTATTTGGTACGAGAGAATTTGATCAAGAAAAATAAGAATGCTTACATGTAGTGTTATAAGTGGTGGGTCAAAATGTAACTCCCCTTTTTGAGGAGATCATGGGTGAGTTAGTATTAAAATTACTCCCTTAATTTTGCCTTCTTGTATTTCTTATTTTTCACTTCTACCAACAATCATTTTTCTTATTGAAATGCAGAGGAATTTTAAAAGAGGGTGCATGCGACTTTTATCGTTGCTTTTTATATAGTATCTGAAGGAGTAATTCAGAACTAAAAATTCTTCCAACATACATTAGAGAATGAGATAAATAGATTTGGACGAATTAAGAAAAAGGTTTGGACAAACACTTCATTCTTTTGGCAAATCCAAAGGTGTAAGGGCGGCCCACCAACGACGTTGCTTATGTCCCTTTTCTTGTCCTTTTTCACAACCTTTCATTTTCTCTTCATTCATAGTAGTACTTGGTAGTTGGTACATAGATGAAATGATAAAATATTGTAAAATCACACACAAAAAATGGAGATTGAGATTCGAACCACGGTCATAGCATTTGACACTAGCAATTTTACATTGAGCAAGAATTTGTGGACCATTATATATTTTATTTATATATATTCTTTGATTTATTCAAGAAATTGTCAACACAGTGACAATTTATTATTATTTTTATTATTTAAGATGATATTTGAAAGAAATATTTACTGTCATTAGCAATTACTAATTTCCGTTAAGAAACATGTGGGTATATACGGTGGATTTTTCTCTTAAAGGAACAGAGACATTTATCATTTGCATCAATGTTCTATGACAATTTGTTTATTATTACAATGTATTAATTATTTTGCACATACATTTAATTACATTATTGTATATATGGTGATACTCCTTTAATTAGTTTTGTTCCATATTGGACACATGCCGGTGTTAGACACCAACACAATACTGATATTAATGAATACACTTAGTTATGTTATTTTTTAAAATTATTATCAATATCAACGTGTTAGTGTCTGTGTCGTGTCTGATGTATGTATCTGTCTCCGTGCATCATATTATATATTTACAAGTGCATATTGATGTCCATGATGCTGGTTGTTTATACTATTTGTGCCTAAAAATTAATCTTTTCTTTTATTTTCTTGCGTGCGAAGAAAAAAATACGACAATTATAAAATATTAAAATCTATTGTATTGTTATGGAATTTCCAATTCCTACCATGGTTATGATGTAATGATGAACTCATAAGCTATCATAATAAATTTAAGTACGACACTAAAAAGAGTGTAGGGTATATGCGACTTATATAATTTCTTTTTATATTGTATATGAAGGAGTAATTTAGAACTAAAAATTCTTCCAACACATATTAGAGAATGAGATAAATAGATGCTGCCGAAGTAAGAAAAATATTTGGACAAACACTTCATTCCTTTGGCAAATCCAAAGGTGTAAGGGCTGCCCACCAACGACATTGTTTATGTCCCTTTTCTTGTCCTTTTTCATGACTTTTCATTTTTCTTCATTTGTATATTTTATTTATGTATATTCTTTGATTCATTCAAGAAATTGTCAACAAAATATGGCAATTTATTATTATTTTTTTATTTAAGATGATATTAGTATGAAATATTTATCCCCATTAGCGATTATTAAAGAAATATGTGGGACGTATAAGATGCATTTTCCTTTTAAAGAAAATGAAATGTTAGTCATTTGGATCAATTTATTATTAGTTGGTTCTATGACAATTTATTTATTATTGCAATGTACGTAGTATTAATTATTTTGTACATAAATTTGATTACATTATTATACAGCACCCTTTCACAAGTAACTTTCTAAAATATATTTACAAATTGATATAATTTCTAAAATATAGTATTTTTCTTTTATAAGTGAAAAAAATTTAACCAACAAGCGCATATTTGATGTCCATGATTACCTAGGTGAGTATAAAAAGAACCTTGTAAACAGTTAGGCCGGCCCAAAGAAAGTAGGGTCCACCCAAATTTGTCTCCATAAAAAACTAATCATTTCAAAGATTTTTTTTCTTTCACCATCAGTTTAATCTGGTTCGGAGATCAATTATGGTATCAAGTGATTTCAATCATCTCCCAATTGCAGTTGCGGGGGATTAAATCGTGATCATTTCTATCAAATTCAGCATCAATCACCACTAAATCCAAAGAATTCTAATTGTAAAGAGTTAATCATGTAAACACAAAATGACAAAAATTAGGCCTCTGCAACATAAACTCTTAACACTTAACACTACATGAAATAAAGATTATCCAATTTGATGGACTTTCCTGCCGTGTTTTATTTTTTATGCAAAGATGAACTCATAATTAACTAAGCTAGCTATCATATCAAATTTAAGTAGATGAGGCATTAATTAAGAAATTTAATACTCTTTCCGTATTTATTTATAAGAGTTAGTATGACAAAAATTTTATCCCTTTTTATAAGATCATTTTGCAATTTTCAATGATATTGATTATTTTTTTTCAAAATTACTCTTATTTACGTTACATATTTTTTTGAATGCATTTAATTATTTTTTTTAAGTGGGTACTCTATTAATTATAGGAAAATCATTATTAAGGATAAACATGAAAAATCAATATAATTTGTCAACGAATTTAATACTAAACTCAACTTTCCTAAAATGTCTTATCAAACTAGCTCTTATAAATAAGAACAGATGGAGTACTATAGTATAAAACTACATTGAAAATTTTGTACTTAGTATTTGTAAAATATTAAATATATTATTTTTAATATAAAATTTACTTTTTTTTAACCTTAATTAACTTGTACTTCTAAAACACTAATTAACATGACCTTAAATTTAATTTTGGACTTTAGTGCTTTCATTTAGTTCCAAATATTGAACTAGTTTATGCAAAACGAATTAAAAATTTAAAGTCGTAGTTTTAGAGATTAAAATCAATATAATTTTTACATATTACAATAATAGTATAAACTAAGTGTTATAGTCTTATAGAGACTTCTGTAAAAAAAAAGGTCATATAGAGACTATTATACAAAATAATAAAGCTGAAATTATTTTCTTCTATTTTTATGGATTATAACCGATAAAAATATTTGAAATTAAAACATACATAAAAGAATATTTTACCAAAGCATATGCATTAAGTTATTTTAATATCTTAAATAATGTATATATAGTCTTTAAATATTATAATTTTTTTTTTGTGTAAAAGAGGGTTGAAGTCCAAATGCAAAGGAAACTAAGAAACAATCATACGAGGAGGAGTAACTCTGTACAAATTAGCAAAGAACATCAAACTAACTTAAGCTGAAACTTGCTCATAACAAATAATATTGAAATCTTGCGACATTTCAATATTGGCAAGAACATACGCACAAGCATTTGTTTCTCGATATGTATGACTAACATAGATATTTTGTAAAGAGAAGATATTTTCATATTATATATAGTTGTATCGTTGTTATTAAGGTGCAAGTTCCACCTACAACCTATTTATTTGCCCCCATAACTCATATATACATTCATAATATTTCTTTATTTTTATAAGTGAAATAAATTTAACCACAAGTGCATATTGATGTCCATGATTAGCTAGGTGAGTATATAAAGAACCTTGTAAACACTTGGGCCGGCCCAAAGGATGTGGGGTCCACCCAAATTTGTCTCCATTGCAAACTAATCATTCCAAATCATTCTAGTTGTAAAGAGTTAAAACCATGTAAACATAAATGACAAAAATTAGGCCTCTGAAAATACAGCACAAACTCTTAACACTACATGAAATAAAGATTATCCAAGACAAACTCTTGGAATTAAGTGTTGTCTTTTCCTCTCATTATTTTCTCATAAAAATTTGTACTCTTTAACATTCTTTCACAATAAAAGGAGAGAAAACATAGGCATTGCTCTTTCCATGAACCAACCAAACCTCATTAAGCTAAGTGCCTAAGGGAAAAATTCCCTAGCTTAGAGTTTTAGATTGAGTAAAACCAAAAGCACTTACTTGTTTGGATTGACCAAAAGTAGTTTTATTTAGATAACAATATCTTACCTTTTTTTTTGTTTTATTGAGAGGGAGCAAAGGAGGAGGGAATTAAAAAAAAATGATCAATTCACTTTGTGGAAGCTCAAATTCCCACAAAGAAAAATGTCTTCAACCCACTTCTTCAAATCATACAAATATACACTCAAAGAAAAATACCACAAATTCTAGTGATGATTTAGATCAAATTAATATTTTAACCCCACAAAGCTTAAACCTTCCATCACTCAAATTTGACTTAGATGGTGACGTGGAAGTCCAATCACCAGATAGTTCAATGTGGGAATCATTTTTCAATGACCATTTAGATATTAATAATGATTTTATGATATCTTCACCTATTAGAAATATTAACCCTAACTCACCACAAGCTTCTACTTACAATAATAATTGTAGTAATTATAATAATAATAGTAACTATGCTCAAGGAATGCAAATTCAAACTTTTTCACCACCTCGTTTTGCATCACATATTGGAGCATTAAATAATAGTAGTAGTAATAGTAATAATCAACAAAAAGGGAAAGGACTTAGTCCACTTCATAGAGTTTTTAATTCACCAAATAATCAATATATGCAACATGTTGAAAATCTTTCTTTGCCAGCTATTGAAGAGTTCTTAGAAGATTATCAAGGTGATGTTGATTTTTCATCAACTAAAATATCTTCTTCTGATCAATGTTTTGATATGGAAACTCCAATTTCAACAATTTTGGATAGTTTATCAATGCAAAATTCATCATCATCAAGGTATTGTGGTTCTATTAGTGAAGAATCCTCAGTTTTGCATGGTGGTAATTCTTCACAAGAGAATGATATTTATCATCAAATGGGATCTATGGCAAGTGCATCACTTTCACAAGCTTTACAACAAGAAAGGTATCAAGAGAAACATCAAAAATTGCAAGCACAACAACAGAGTCTAACAGTTCCTATTCCAATTGGAATTGAACAGGTAATTATAATTTTTTTATTTTTCCTTTGTCCTGATTTTTATGAAGAAGATTTTCCCCTTTATCCTAATACACGAAATACTTAATTCAAATTCTAAGTTACATGATCCTTTTAACTAAATTAATTAGCATAAATAATGATCGATCTATCATAATATTATCAATTTATTAATAGCAGTACTGCAGCTATTCTCGCATGTTTTTCTTTCATTCATATGTAACTATTTTGAATATATTTAAAATAAAATCTCATTATTTTAAAAAAAATAATTCAACTTGTTTGTCTAAGACATGCATCATAATTTATAGTCCATGTACAACTTAAGATATAATAATAACAAATAATTATCAAAACAACTTTGTTTTCATTTTCAAAATCTTACTTTTTATTTTGTAACTTTTAATGTCAAAATAAGTCAGGTTAAATGAAGCCTAAATTGACTAAAATTAGTCTACCTAACTTAGCCAGGTTAGAGGCGGAAAAATGTAAAATCGATCTTTTATTTAATTCTAACATTTGAGATGTTGATTTTGATTGGTATTCAATTTTATTTGTGATTATTATTTTGCCCACTAGGTTTATCATGATAAACTAAACTTGTGTTGGGATTACTGAACTTAATTAAAAACTATATATAATATATGTAGGAACAAGACAGTGGACTTCAACTGGTGCACTTGCTTCTAGCTTGTGCGGAAGCAGTAGCAAAGGAAGAATATATGCTAGCAAAAAGGTACCTACATCAGCTCAATAGAGTAGTAACACCATTAGGTGACTCCATGCAACGTGTAGCTTCATGTTTTACAGAATCTCTAAGTGCAAGACTCGCCGCAACCCTAACAACAAAGACATCATCAAACAAAAAGTCAACAACACCATCATCATCAACATCCTCCTCATCATCATGTTTTTCTAGCTTCCCATCAAACCCTATGGAAGTCCTCAAGATCTACCAAATAGTCTACCAAGCTTGTCCTTACATCAAATTTGCACACTTCACAGCTAACCAAGCGATTTTCGAGGCATTTGAGGCCGAAGAGCGGGTTCATGTTATTGACCTAGATATTCTCCAGGGTTACCAATGGCCTGCTTTTATGCAGGCATTGGCTGCACGGCCTGGCGGTGCTCCGTTTCTCCGGATCACCGGGGTAGGGCCGTGCCTTGAAGCTGTTAGAGAAACTGGACGATGCTTAACTGACTTAGCTCATTCTCTTCGTATCCCCTTCGAGTTCCACTCAGTTGGAGAACAACTTGAGGATCTAAAACCGCACATGTTTCACCGCCGTGTAGGAGAAGCATTAGCGGTTAACACCGTTAACCGGCTTCACCGTGTTCCTGGAAATCATCTTGGGAATTTGTTGTCCATGATAAGGGACCAAGCACCGAACATAGTGACGCTTGTCGAGCAAGAAGCAAGCCATAATGGACCATACTTTTTGGGCCGATTTCTCGAGGCCTTGCATTACTACTCAGCGATTTTCGACTCCTTGGATGCAACTTTTCCGGTGGAGTCGGCACCTAGGGCAAAAGTGGAGCAGTATATATTTGCACCGGAGATTCGGAACATTGTGGCATGTGAAGGGGAGGAGAGGATAGAGAGGCATGAGAGGTTGGAGAAATGGAGGAAGATAATGGAAGGGAAAGGGTTCAAAGGAGTTCCTTTAAGTCCTAATGCGGTGACTCAATCAAGGATATTGTTGGGTTTGTATTCATGTGATGGTTATAGGTTAACTGAGGATAAGGGTTGCTTGTTGCTTGGGTGGCAAGACAGAGCCATCATCGCAGCTTCTGCATGGCGATGCTGATAATCAATGATCATATCTTTTAGTTTATTTAATTTGTATTATGCATTTGATAATTATATATATCTTGTTGCTTTTATATGTTGTTTAATTTATTATTTCAATGACATTAATTATATTATTATTGATCGATGGTAAGAAGTATGAGCAGAAAATGAGTAAAGGAAATGCTTCATTTGTTTTTTTTTTTTTTTTACAAATGCTTCATTTGTTTAATATCTGAAATATTGTAGAGAATGAAATCAAGGATTAATAGAAAACGTTCTACATATTTATTTTTAATAGATTCTTTTGGTTCAGTTAGAAAAATATATACAATCATCGATTGTAGTTTTTTTTTTTTTTTTTTAATGGCAAATAGATAAATTTGTTGCATTTGTAGTTGATAAGATTGTTAAATATTCGTTTCTTGTAGCTTTCTCCGGATAATTTTGCTAAGATCAAACCATTGAACATCACAGATTATTCTTATATGCATTTTAAATGATGAAGACTATCTTATGTTTAAATAATAATGAGTATTTTTTTTTGACAAAAAATAATAATGAGTTATGACTTATGAACTAAAGATTTATGAAATTCTCTATGTAGTTGATTGAAAAGAAATCGATGTGCGCTTACACTTAGTATGAGGTTTATGTCTATTTGCATATTATACTACTAAATGATGTGATTAGACAAAGGAATATAGATGTATATTAGAGTATGTACCATTTAGCATAGTTTATTTTAGATTTTTTTACTCAATAAAATGAGAAGTTAGGCCAAACGAATTTTCAAGAAGCTCTTTATAGGAAAAAAGTTGCTTAATTTTAATGAGTAAAATACATAGATAAAAGACATTTGAAGCTAAAAAAAATAACAATTACCAATCAACTTTATTTTTATTCTAAAAGCTCTTATTTTACTTTCAGCTTTAAGATAGCTTTTAAGATCTAAAAAAGTCGGGTCAAACGGACCCTAAGAATATTAAAGTTCTTCCCCAACGTTGAACTCTCCATCCATATACGACCATGTTTCGATTTGTGTGTCATCCTTGTGCAAGCTAAGAGTCATGTTAATCTTCTTTGTATCGTTCTAATTTTATCGAATGTCCCCGAATCCCCGAAGGAACTCCATCTATATACAAGGACACCAGTAAGCATGTAAATGGGGCACTGTTTACACGAGTTAATCAATCTCAAATCTTAACAAAAAAATGAGGTAACTTGACTTGTCATGGCAGAGCTGTCAAAATGGGCCGGCCCATATGTGCCTCCCGAATAGCCCGATTTTTTTCCGGGCTTGGGCCTTAAAAATCTAGCCCGAATTAACATCCTGGCTTTTTAGCCCGGCCCGATAAAGCCCGCAAAAAATATGGGCCTGCCCGAATGGGCCGCCCGCAAGCCCGAATAAATTATATTAAAAAAATAAAAATAAAAAATATGAGTAAATAAGGAAGGATGTTTATAACATTTTTACTTGGGCTACCAATCTAAAAGCCCACACAAACATAATAAGTTAACAACACGGCGGCAACACAACAGACACGTCACACACATCTTCTAATTCCATCAAACGCGCATTTAAGAAAATAAATATGCACTAGTAATGCAAATTATATACATAAATAAATGAAAATAAGCTAAAAGTAAAAATAACTTATCGTGTCATTAAAATAAATAAATAAGCTAAAAATATAAAACTACGGTCGTGAATTATTTCTCTACGTAATTACTCGCAAATTGTACCTAGCTTAAATAACTTTACATTAATTCAAACAAATTTCAACCTATTTGTAATTAATTAATTAATGTTGTGAACTCTCTATAATTTGTTGCATAACAAGTCTATGGATTTGTCAAATTTATTGGGCACTTAAATTTCTTCTATTTTCATTACCCTTCATCTATCTAATTTTGCTTTTAATTTTTTTTCTGTTTAAAAAAAACGGGCCGGCCCGAAAGCCCGAGTGCCCGTACCGGGCCGGGCTCGGGCCTTGTTTTTGTAGTCCATTTTTTATCCGGGCTTTTTAAGCCCGGCCCGACGAAATCCGAATGGGCCGACCCGAAACGGGCCGGGCCGCCCGTTTTGACAGCTCTATGTCATGGTGACAGATAAATATCATAGTAGTTTAGTTCTTTGAATTTTTCTCACGTTTAAGGATTTGGACAAATTTAGTAAAACAGCATAATTTAGGCTTATTAATTAATCTATTGCTAAATTCCGTCAAAAAAAATCTAGTGCTATAGGTAAGAAAAGCCAAGCTAGACACTCATCTTTTGGGAAATCAAATAGATAGTTTATCTCACACCATGTTACTTATTTTTATTTACGAAGAAACCACAAGTGTAGTGCTTTGGAGTAGCAGTGGAGAACTAGTTGACCTTGAATTTTTTATTTTTTTTTTGTCACCTTGATGTACTGTTATGTTACTACTAGTACCGTTAGGTCTACTCTACGAGAAAAATAAAAACTCTAACATCACCAACCACTTACTTACAATATAGACTGAATCAATTATCAATGTGTAAAATAGATAGTTATCACCGGGATTGGTTATTATGTATAAGCCATCCTTATGCACCATGCATAAGTTTACTTAGTACACCCCCCAAATTACTTGTGCACCCCCCAAATTACTTGTATACCTCCAAATTACTTGTGCACCCCCAAATTACTTGTGCACCCCAAATTTCTCGCGCACCCCCAAATTTCTCATACACCCCCCAAAATTCTCATACACCCCCCAAATTTCTCGCACACCCCCATATGACTTTTGCCCCCCCAATTTTTTTTTTGTCCCCTCCATATTTCTATGCTAAAAAAATAATCGAATCCAATATCTCATGCATACTATCCCAATTTTTCTCAACTAAACTAACCTTAATTGCTTTATATGATTTTTTGTTTTATGTAGCATGGTTTTGTAAAATGGTTATGTGATGTTTTACTTAATAACAATGGTTTCAGTGTATAACATCTTGGCACTAATGCTCACATGAAACCATTTATCCAAAATAATGGTTTCAGTGTATAACGCTATGAAACCATTTAACTAGACTAATGATTTCAGTGTATAACATCTTGAAACCAAATAACAAGACTAATGGTTTCAGTGTATAACACTATGAAACCATTTAACTAGAATAATGGTTTCAGTGTATAACGCTATGAAACCATTTAACTAGACTAATGGTTTCAGTATATAACATCTTGAAACCAAATAAAAAGACTAATGGTTTCAGTGTATAACGCTATGAAACCATTTAACTAGTTTCAGTGTATAACGCTATGAAACCTTTTAACTAGACTAATGGTTTCAGTGTATAACTCTATGAAACCATTTAACTAGACAAATGGTTTCAGTGTATAACATCTAGGCACTAATGCTCATTTAACTATAATAATGGTCATAAATTTAAATTCTTAAGACGATATAAAACCAGAGAGAGTGAGGTATCCCCAACCGTTACAAATAATTCAAAATACCCTAAATAAAATTTTGAGAAAATTTTATTAATACCTGATATTTATAAAAGCATATTTACCTCATTTAATTAACTAAAAATAGTTCCAGGTCTCAGAAAAATACCTAACTGGTCCCAAAATTCCCAGAAAATTATTTCCTATTTTTTTGTAAAAAAAATAAAAATATTTGGAGTCTCCTTGGCACCGCACGCGCCGCCAGCGAGAGTGGGCGTGGAGGCGCGTCACTGTTCATCATCTTCCTCACCCATTTTCTGCAGAAACGGGTCGCGACGACCCGGTTCGTTCTCCCTCAATAATCAACGAAACTCGACGTTCTTTATACCGTTTTGATCGTCGTTCGATTTTATGAATGTTTTAGGTATTAGTTTTCGAAATCGGTGATCGAATCGCATATAAAATGTGGCCGAAATTGAGCAAGCAAAAATACAAAGTTATTCAGTCATGGATTATTACACGTATTGTTTGGATCTGAGGGTGGATATTGACTTATGCACGGTGCATAAAAATTGCCTTATGCATAATAACTTAGGCCGTTATCACCCTCTCATTCTATAATTATATGACCTCTTTCAAAAAAATTCACATGCATTAATAGATTCTTTAGGAAAATATTCATATTTATTTTACCATTGAAAAACATAAATTATTTTTCTCTCATAATATCAAGAATTGTAAGGGTACATATGTAAAATTAAAACTAACCGCTTGAAAAGTAATTTTGTTGTCACCAATGCACAAGAAACGGGTATATAATATGGTCATTCCAATAGGAAATATTGTTGAAAATCCTTAGGAATAGTAAATGAACCTTTCTTTCTATAAAATATATTTGATGTTGTGATATAGACCGCATGTACTAACATACAATAAACACCAATTTTATAAAACATGAGAAAATCATCACTGACAAGTACTGCTGACCAGGAATGCCCTCCATCAACATTCAACTGAGGGGGAAGGGACTGTCCTACAGATAATTGTCTTCCCAGCTACACATTTCCATAACATCAGATCAGCAGCTTAACATCCATGGTAATTGCTTTTCACAAAATTGAACACCCACAAAAATGTTTTCTGGGCGTGTCATCTAGTTTTTTCTCTGTTCATATCAACAAGAAAAAAATTAACATTCAGTCACAATCCATAAAGCCCTAACACAGAAACAGACACCAGACAAGATACTGTCACGTAAACATCAATACTAACATAAGGATATTGAAGTGATTGCATATAATTAAATGTGTCGATGTCGGACACTGACATGTGTCAAACGCCTGACACACACACCTTCGATATGAAATGTTGGTGTATGAAAAATAAATGGCTATCAAGAAGCCTTTTGAGAACGCGTCTAAAATGTGGCTGCAGGCAAGGGGGTACCTAAGAAAGGTGATATATACATTTCTACACTCAGAATTACCAGTGCTCTATAGTTATAAGTGTGCCAAGGAAGCTAATCCCCCACACTATTAATATACTAATAAAGCGTAAATATCCAAGTTAATCCCCCACACTATTAATATTCTAAAATGATATTGAAATTGCAAAAATTTAATCATATCCGCCTCTCCGTTGATATTTGCAGAAGACTATAATGACATTAAGTTCGTAATGTCAGTGATGCATGTGAAACTAAGTTGATAATGTCAAAGCTGCATTTGATCATAGATCCAAATTGAGGGATAAACTTGATAAATATTTTGCAATTCAATGGTCATTTTGGAATTATGAAAATGATGAAACTAGGTTGAAACACTCTTACAGTTTCAGGGACCAAATTGGACATGTATTCAATAAAAAAAACCTTGGGGTACCTTAATCCCAATAAGCAACTAAGATAATGAGATGTATTCACACAACGGAAACCCAGCAGAGAAGCATAGGTATACCAAGTATGCCAAAATCGCAATAAATAATGTCCCATTATTTTCGAGAACATCAGTGAGTTATGCGAGTGTGGTATTTTGTTTTTGGGGTGTTACTGGTGGGAGTTGACACAAGAACTGGATAACATTCATAAATTAGAATCCAAATATTCAAAATGAAGAAATATGGCCCTAAAAGTAAAGTGTCACTAAATAACAGAACAAAATGTATGCAAATACAGACCAAAATTAATGAACTAGGCCTCATTTAATAAGCTTTTATTTTGTAACTGAACTAGCATTTGATGATGTTGATTTAACAGAATAGCGCCTTCTAGAATATCTACAAAATGTCTCATAAATATAATAGCTCATTCTATAATATCTTTCCAAGAGATATTATTAACTTCCAAGAGTTTTTTCCATATTCCAAGATCTGTTTTTTAACAAGGATGATAATTGACACAATTATGGGTTAGTACTTTGCCCTTTGCATCAAATCCCACACAATCAGAATAATACCAATATAATTGGATTATTTTGAGGTTTTTTTACTCGCTTCCTCCTGCCCTACTTAAATCTCTATTATGTCAAACAGCAACGAAGAAGTATAAATACATAACCTTCTGGAACAAACTATTTGATTATCAAAACAGTAGGAAATAATCACACTATATTTCTGAGTAAAACAAACCTGTTTTTGATTTTGCCAAAGATGGCTGAACGACAACATGCATGGTGATGACACCCTTAAGCTCGCCAAAAGGAACTTTACACTGGCCAACCGTCTTGTTGTTCTCCAAAATTTTGCCAGCATTAATGAGTTTTATATCATTCGCTGCCTTCGGTATAATTTTCTTGTCTATGAACAAAAGACACATTTTTATAAATGGTTAGAAAAAGAAAAACATTCATAAATAAGGGACAAAAATATAGCACTAAAGCAACAGGAGTTATGGTTGGATATTAAATGAACTGTGGAGCATAATAGAATGGAATGAAATAGAATGGAACAAAATGAAATAAAATAAAATGGAACGAAATAAAATGAAATGAGGGAATACGCTCATCATTCCATTGTTTGAGAAAAATACTCATTCCATCCCCGTCCACGTAATTGAAGAAAAAATAGTGGAAATTGGATGGCATGGGATAGAATTATTCCGTCTTATCATATTGTAATTTGTAACAATCCAAACAAAACCACATTTAATGATGATTCAATTTCATTCCTTTCCATTAATCCAAACATGGCCTAAAGGAAAAATCACGGGAGCTATCCCCATGTCCATAATTAAACAAGTACATCATAATCATCCATAATACAAAGCATCAGATAACCTCGTCGAAGGCAACATCCAAAGGCAGTATTCTATCAAATACAACTGGTTACTAAAGGGTAAAACATTTAGAAGAGAATACAAAGGGTCACTACATATTTTGCACATTTGTATGTCTGAAAGAGAGTTTAGCAACATAAATTGTTTTGCAGTTAATGGCTATTAGCAAAACCAGAATATCACGATAAAGATATCCTAAAACATAATTCAAAGTAGCCAATCAGTTTGATCAAAAAAGTTGACCAATTTAACTCTGATGTAGCATCTACTGAAAAGCAGAAATCTAAGGGTATGTTTGGGAGTTGGGTTTTAGAGGTTCTGACAGGGAGGGCTTTAGAGGGCTAAGTCTACATTTTGATATATATTTTATATTTTAAAAATTTGAAATTTGATAGAACATGATAAATAATAATCATATAATACTTCAATCACACGTAACTCATTTTTAAAAACATTTTATATGTCCTTAATTTAAAAAAGAAAAGTACCCTCCAAAACCCTCCATCCAAACATACCCTAAGAGTACCTTTTTCCAACAAAAAGTAAAACAGTAGAAAAAAATGAGATTTCATGCTAACTGTTCTACTCCTAACTGGTGCTCCTACAGGTCTTCTAACCGGCTAAACCACATAAGATGAGACTGCCTATAATGGGACTATCCATGTTAGAATTCTAATGATTGTATTATTAGTCTTACTCTATCTTGTCTAATGTAACCATCCATCTTAATACAATCATCAATGACGGATGGCGGATTATGGCGGCATGCAAAATATCTGCCACATAAATATTGTATTGCGGCATGTGGTGTAAACATGGTGGATATAATAAGTGTTGTTGGCTGACACAGAATCCACTATGTCATGGAGGCAATTTGCAATACAATTATAGCTTCACATTTAAATATATATTAACAGTGATGTCATTTTAGTTGATGATGTAAAAAGAGCCAAAATAGTCAATTGCATCACCATAACAACCACATGAAAGTGATGACATAACAAAATAAATAAACAAACAAAGAAAGAAATAAAAGCCTCCCAGTGACCTTAATAACCATTAGCCAACCAAACCTAACAACTTATTTATAGCAAAATGTAGCATAGACACAATTTCCATTTACTAACCAACAGAAATCTAGACAATATCTTGAAATCTCAAGCTTTTATAGTAAAAAAAGTCAAAGTGTAAAAATAATCACTTCATTTCAACCTAAATTTTAACCAAATCAATTTACAAAATCAAGTATATTCAAATCACATTTATGAAACGTTCAACCAAACAATTACTAATAAGAATACATGTAGGTACGATCAATAACTGCTTTTGTTTTTATTTTGCATATCCCCAACTCAAATTTCCATGCTTAAAGTTGTGGATAGCCAAAAATCACCATTGAACATTTTCTAGATAAAGCCAATCAAGTAGTTTCCATTACTAATCCAAAACATATTAACAATCATCGGTGTTTCCCGAAACGAAAAATTCAAACACCAAAAATGACATAGCTTTCTTTTTATTTAATAACAAATCAAGAAACAAAAACACAACCAGAACAACAAAATTAATGACATCAGACTCACTAATTTTCTTAGCCAAACAAAGCAAAGAATCTTATGCTATCACCAAATTCAACCAACCAATTGAAGCCAAAAGCATTTTTATTCAAAGCAAATTTATCCAACTTCAAACAAAGGACACATAGAACAGCAAAACAAAAATAAATTAACACCCCACTTGCCCCATTTGGGTATAAACATATTAAAAACTTTATCCTCAAAAAAGAATCCATTAACACCTTCACAAAAGAGCATCAAACACAATATCAAATAAAATAAATAAGAAAGCCCTAATTTGGCTATATAGCATCCACACTTCAATTTAAAGGCATATCTTGTGTTCGACACAGCACTAATGCAGGTAGTTACAATTAGGCCCTGTTTGGATAAACAACTTATTTGCAGCTTATAGCACAAGCACTTATCATTGATAAGCTCTTATGCATAAGCTTAAATAAGCTATTTTTATAGCATCAAATAAAATTAAATTAAATTGTTTTTGTACATGCTATAAGCTGTTTTCATAAGATATTATGGAGAACTTATAAAAAAGCTGAAAAAAGCTTATGAAAAATGTGATAAGCTGATTATAAGTTTTGTCAAACAATCTCACAAAACTTACTGTACTTCTTAAGCTCAAATAAGTTCATCCAAACAGGCTCAATCAATTCTATTTTCTCCAATTATTACAGGTGTCTACATGTCAGTGCCGTACTCGTGTGTCAGTACTACATAGCCATTTGCACAACACCACCAACAACAACAAAAAATAGCTAATAAAAACAATTGCAATGGAATCTCACACCAAAAGAGCTATATACCGGTGACTTCACTCAAGCTCAAGAACTCAAATCCCTAATACGTTTTAAAACTATAATCCAAATATTGAAAAAACAAAAATCACACAAGAATCAAACATTAAACAAAAATCAAAACAAAACGAAGCACAGATTAATAAAAATAAAAAGTGAATACTTATTTAATAATTAACCTTTTGGCCATTCAGAGAAAATCCTTTCCTTGAGCATAGAAACAGTTGAAGTTGGCGAGTATCGAAACGGTCCAATATCCGATCCATCGAATAAACGAAACTTCAGCTCTACCAATTCTTCTTCAGGCATCTCGAATCACAAAAAAAAATGAACAAAAATTTAAATAATTGATTTTACAAACGCGCTTATTCACTTCTACTCAAAGCAATTAGAACGATTTAGTAGCGTTTTGAGGTCATTTTCGATCAATTGAAAGTGTTGGTTTTGTTTTCGTTGTAAACGAACATGGTGATTCAGAGAGAGAGAGAGAGAGAGTTGAACTGGGATTGGGATTGAAATTGAAATGAAAAAAGTGAGAAAAAATTGTGAGAGAGAAATAAAAGGAGTTGAGAGAATCTAATAAGAAGATAAATAAAAATCAAAATTTGCTAACATCACTTAGACAAACCCTATCTATCTTCCGATTATGACGCTCTCCTTTTTCTTTTTTAATTTCTCCGCACAGTAGTAATTCAGAAATCGGTATAACTTACTCCCTCCGATCAAAATTATAACAGAAGATTCATTTTTTTTAATACATTGAAGATTTAATGTATTTAGTTTATATTTTTGTCTAGATACATTAAATTTTAAATGTATTTAAAAAGTGAATTTTTTTTTATAATTAGGATTAAGGAGTACAAGCAAAGTATAGTCTAATCAGTTTTTTTTTAAAAATAGTCTAATTAAGAATAATATAATATATAATCTATAATTTGGTTAATAATGTAAATAAAAATTGATCGAAAGTTATTTTTATGAGTTTAATTAGAATACTCGTTTTACATTGACCGCCAATTAAAATAATTCATTCAAACATATCACCCTGATTTTTAAAATAGAAAAATCAAATTAAATCTTTCCTAATATATCACATCTCTTATTGTATTAATTTTTTTTTTGCAATCTTAATATTTTTTTAATGTTATTACTACGTTAAAAATTCTCTCTTTTTTATTACTATGTTAAAAAATAATTCACAGTTTACCATTGAACATTTCAATATAATTCATAGCCAAACTACCAATTTGTTTAATTAGAGAAAAATGGTTGCTTTATTGTTCATGTATTTGTCCTTTCAATCTATAAAACGAATTTATTATGGTTCAATTTTTATATACGGGCTATGGAATAGGCCAACCTTGCACAAATTGATATAATGGAAGATTGGAAGGGGTAATGCCGTACCGGTGGGCGTGTGGTGCAAAAGAGATGGTCAGGAAATTAAATAAATATGGGAAGAAATTGATTATTAATTAGGAATATTTGATGTGATTATCAAGAAATTAGGTATAAAGGTCAAAAGGAGAAAAAATCTTGAAATAAATATGGGAAGAAGTTATTTATTAATTAGACAGATTTGATGTGATTTTTTTACTTTTAACACTTGAATGATGTGTCTGATTTTAATTGGTTGACTGTGTAAAATGGTTTTACACCATCAGAGCATTCTAATTAAATTATATTTTTATTTAAAAGAATTGAATTTAAGTTTTTTTAGAACAATTTATTTTTTGTACAATTCATTAGTTTATTATGACTCGGTTAAATTGATTTATTTTTTAGATTATGCAAATAAATAAGCTTTTATATATTATTATAATTTTTTCAAGTTAGTTTATGATAATACAGATTATAAAGATACAATTTTTGTTACTAACAATATATGAATTAACATAAAATTTTATTTAGTAACAACTTATGAAAATCAATGAATAAACTTGGATTATAGCTTAGTCCAAGTTCATTTATTGGTTTCCATAATTTTCTTTTCTTCTAATCAATTAGTTACCTTTTAAGACAAAATATTTATAAATTTAATTTGTGTATAAATTTTATGTAAAAAAAGACAATTATCATAAGTTTAAAAGTAGTTGTGAAGTTATATATATAAAAAAAAAGTAGTTGGGTAGTTGAAGCCCATAAAATGAAATGTTTTTAATAATTGGATTGTTATGATTTGTTGATAGTATAAAATAAGTGAGAGTAATAAATTTTGAATGCTGGTTCTTGCATATAAGATGCAATATTTCTACCAAATGAGTTCTGCTCGCAAGAACTATAGGACTACTTATTTATTATTAGTAAATTAATATCAATAAAAAAAATGCTCTTTTGAAAAGATAAATAAAGTATTTTTAAGGTTATACTATATACACCACCTTTAACTTTCCCTTATATGTTATTGGACTGCACCCAATTTCTTCACATTACACATATTGCTGCTTGCACCCTTCCTCGCTGGCTTTAATAACACGACCCTATAGTTGCTCTATCTATATAACTAACTGTTATTGATCGATCGAACTCTAATTTATTAAAATGTGTCTCTTCACTCTTCCTCAAGACTTACCATCATGTACAAAATCAAACATTATGAAAGAAGAGAAAGGAAACAAGGTCATACTAGGAAATCAAGATTGGACAAACGTTGAATTAACTTTCATAAAATTTGAATGTTTTATAATGGAGGACAAAGCACCAAGATAGAACACCAATAAAGAAGAGAGAAGAAAAGAAGAAAAAAAAAACTCAAAAGCTGATAAAGGACTAATAGTAATTATTTAATTAATTACTACTTAATAATAACTATTAATCCTCTATCAAAAGTCTTACAAAAAAACAAGGAGAAACCTTGATCAACGATTCATAAACCATCATTTGAATAAAAAAAAAAGTTTCATCGCTATGTTTTTCATACGAAGCGACAACAACACATGTTAATGCAACCCAATAATGTGACCTTCGTCAAGCATATATATGAAATCTCGATGTCAGGTCCAAAGATAACACAACGTGAAAACATATCCCGGACATCATCAAAATCTAGAAGTACCAACATGCGTCATTGTTTTTACTATTTAGAGACATATCTAAATCAAATAAGTGCTAAACGCCTAAATGTTCAATGGATGATTCCAATAAGACGAGTGCTCTCGCATATCTTGGATTCAATTATTCATAAAAATGTGATCCAAGCGCGAACTAAACTCAAGAGCAACCAAGAGTAAATCTCTCCGGAGCAATACTCTATATAAGGGGGTTTATATCCCAGATACGATTACATACTAAAATTAGACACTTGCTACTTACTAGCACACTATCTTACTTTGGCATCTGAATCATTTCCTCCGCATACGCTTGGAGAAGGAGGGTACGACTAGTACTCAAAAAGAAAGCAACACTTAGGCATGGAGAAAGCCCTTCTTGTTCACGAAATAAACCTTATAAATAGGTCTGACCGTACAACAGGTACATCCAATCTATGAAACCAGACCTCTAATTTTTTGGGTCTAAAAAAAAGGAAACACTACAAGAAAAAAGGAGCATAGAGGCGGTCATATTGCAGCAGTTGATCAATAACTGCCACCGCTCTATGTATTACCGGCAGTTCATACAGCGGTTCAAACGGCTGCTGTTAGCTATTTATTTTTTATTTTGCTTTTTGACGGACAAAACAAATTTGTTCAATTACTTTCCCTCATTTATTTTCACGTTTCCATCTTCCCAATTAGGGATTACTCTTTCACGTCAAAACCAACTATCACTCTTCCTCGTTCTCTCACAAGCAGCTCCGATTGCTCTCTCTCAACACAGGTTCTTCTCTCTTCCTCTCTCTCTCTCTCTCTCTCTGTATCTCGAATTTCCTGCGTGTATCTCGCAATTTCGTGGTTCTCCTCTTGTTAACTTCTTGATACTTTGACTATGATGATTTGGGATTTTGAGTGTATGTGTTCAATTTTTGTATTCTTCATTTTAGGGTTTTATTCACGGGTTTTCTGATTTAGGATTTTTAATTTGGGGGTTATTTAGTTTTGATTCAAATTGGTTTGTTTGTTGTGTTTTGTTGACAGTGAGGTATGTAGTTGTGTAGATTGGAGTACCCCATCTTTCAATATGAGTTCATTATCTTTTTTGGTTTGTCATCTATTTCTTAATGGTTATGGTTATTATGAATTAAATTGACAATACTTTTAAAGCAAGAACTTCATAAAAATCATTGAAACTTAATTAGACATGTGAGATTGAGTAGTAAATAATGAAGTAATTTATCAATAGGAGTTAATTTATCAATCTACAGATAGATTTTGCAATTGCATCCTTTGTAACTCAAGGTGATATAGCATTGCTCTGATCAATTGCAAATTGAGGCTGACACAAACGGGGAACTGTTTCGGCGTTATGTGTTCGGTAAAATTTGGAAAAGTGCTGCACCTTCGAAGGTTTGTGCATTCTCATGGCAACTGTTACTTCAAAGGATACCGACAAGAGACAATTTGAGAATTAGAGGGGTGAACGTGGAGGCAAATATGGGATGTCCTCTCTGCGGCAATCATGAGGAAACTGAAATTCATTTATTCCTCCATTGTAATGTTGCGGCAACGGTTTGGTATCGGATTTGCCGATGGTTATCCCAGGTAGTGGTCATACCCCCTAACTTGATGAATTCGTTTGCTGTTCTTATTGGCTGCGGGGTGGGAAAAAAAGGAAGGAAAGGGATAATGGTGATATGGCATGCGTTTATGTGGTGTATTTGGAGGACGAGGAATGATGTTATTTTCAACAATGGCACGGTTGATGTCAATCAAATGGTGGATGATATTAAGAGAATTTCTTGGCAATGGTTCATAGGGAGATTGGCGTCTGCTCCCTGCCTATTGTATGAATGGTGCTGGAGCCCGGAAAATTGTTTTAGTAGGTGATGGTTTTTAGTTCCTGTTATTCGGCTGTATTCTGGCTGCTATGATAGGACTGCTGTTTGTTTTTTTCCTCTGTTGTGCGTGTGTTCATTTGGAACTATCAGGGCTGTTTTGTTCACCCTTGTTCCTTGGTGATATGTGTTGTAACAACGTTTTATTGGCTGCAAAAAGCACTCCTTGTGCTGTTTGTTTGCTTTTTATATATTATTCATCTTTTGCCTCTCAAAAAAAAAAAATTGCAGGCTTTTTCTTTACTATGTTTAACAAACTCAATTTTACTATCTCTTTGGTGTGATTTAAATCATTAAAAGGCTTGGTTGAAAAGAAAATACAATTTTTTTGCATTATTATCATGTCTTACAAACATGTCTTCAAAAACCATTATTTTAGGACTTTTAGGACATGTACATATGCAAAAAAGCTTATCTTCTTGACTCACATTTAGTGTGCTTGGAATAAGTTTATATAAATCTATGAGGTATACTGTTTTTTTTTTCCTAATTTTTTATGTTTCAAATTGTTCTGGTGTAGGATATGAATTTGCTAAAATTGATTTTGAGGTGTGAATCATTATTGTCCTTTTGACAATAACACAGTGTTAATGGGTTGTGGTCATATTCCAAGTACTTTGCAAATTCATGTGAAGGATCAATGTAGTTCTGCTTAAATGATAAATCAAGATATTTGTATAAGGATAAATATGATACTCAAAATTGAATATGCAAAATTTTCAGCTTAGTTTATTTGATCTTTATATGGTGCAGGACCTCTCTAGCAGAAAAGTACATCGACAACCTTAAGTTCTAAGAAGTTTAGTTTATTTGATCATATATCATTTTCACTTTTGTGATATGAGTCTTGGTGTATGGTATTGCCCATATAGTTCTATTTAACATGAATTTCTATGTATATTATTATTATTTCTTAAAGTCAAGACTGAAGACAATTTTGCATTGTTAATTTTCTCTATTAGTTAATTGTTTTGTCTGAATTTTATTGACTCATGTTGCAGGGAACCTCAACAAATGGATTCAGTTGTTTAAAAAGTAGTAGAGTTAGCCTTATTGATCTTGCTGGACAGGAGATGAACAAAGTTATTGGCAAGGAAGCCAATGTCTAAGGGAAACAAAAAAAGGAAAGAAATCATTATCTCAGCTTGGGTAAATATGTCATTCATTACTAGATAACCTTATATTTTCTATTACTAGATAATCTTTTATCTGAAAATGATCAAGTATTGGATTCTTTAACATGGATTTTAGCTTTAAAAATGAAAAACTCTGCTGCAGTGAAATCTCATGCGGTTATGGTTCTTAAAAAATTCATAAACAAATGTGATTCCATTGTTTTAGAGAGACTAAAACCCGAGTTTTTCGAAAAGATTGTGAAAGTTTTAAAATATGGTGTAATAACACAACAAGGTTTGTGTTCTGCTTTACATGTTTTATTATGTTGTTGTCCTTTGGGAAGAAACAGGTTAATGAAGGTTGACGCCGGCGTTGTTCGTGAATTAATAGAGATCGAATTAACCGTGGTACACGAAAAGAGAATCACGGAACTAACATTTGGATTTTGTTTCATTTGTATTCTTGTGCTAATGGTAGATTTCATTTGGTTGATTGTAATATGATTTTTGTCTTTGATTATGATTATTTACGGGTAAATATGAACATAAAATGCATAACCTATCAAGTTCGAAAACAGTACCCCCAAATTGGTTTTATGAATTTTTTGTGAAAGCTAATTTGCAAAGTCTGCAATTTTATTGTTGTTTGCAAACTTTGGAGAAATATGTTAAAAATTGGATTGCAATTGCTGCACCATTCCAGGGTAAGTAATTCTATTCTATATATTTAAACAGAATTATAAATTAAGGATATTTGAAGATGTTTTTTCTCGCACTTCAATGCAATTTGTAAAGTTAGGGCTGATTTAGGGACTGGAAGTGGTGCTCTTGTTATAGGTATTGGTAGGATTTTAGGAAATGGTGGAAAGGTTATTGCATCGGATTTAAGCCCCGTGGCTGTTGCGGTTGCAGCTAACAATGTGCAGAGGTATTGCTTGCAGGTTAGAAATTCAAGCTTACAACTTTTATGTTTTATATTCCCTTTGCTGCCCCATTTTCTCGTTTGAGAATTTTACCAAAGTTAATTTTTTTGCTAAGGAACAAGGGGAACAAGGGGAGAGTATGATGGATAAAGATGAGATTCTTAATAGTGACAGTGAGGATGAAGAGGATGATGATGCTGGGAATAATAGCAAGCCTGATTCCTAAAAGAATGGTTGGTTTTCATCTACGTTTCAGAGGTAATATTCCTGAATTAGATTCTTTTATTGTTATATATTTTATCAAGTTTGTTTACATCATTGGCTTCATTCAGATTTATATTAAGCAGCTTACCGTGTAGTCTAGGATTGATTTTGTGTCGCTTGAAATAGTGAAATTGGTATATACATGTGAATTGGATTATGTGAAGAATATTATTATTTTTTGAATGCATGTGAAGATTTTGTTGTCTGTTTCATTGTTTCTAATCCATGATACCTTAACAATTTGACTGTTCTTTCTAATTCTAATGACGATTTTCTGCAATTTAGTGGTAGTAGTAACATTACATTGTCAACTTCCTTTGATTGAAATTTGAAACCTTATTGATATTTCTATTCCATGATGCCTATGGTATCATCTGTTGACCTTTGCTTTTAAGGTATATGTGCATCATAAAAAAATCGATCCAAAGGCTTTTTTTATCCTCTTTTTCAATGGATCAACAGTCCCTTACTGTGTATGGGGAGGAAAAGCTGTTAAGCAGTTAAGACACAAGTTAATTACCAAAGTTTCTGTTTTGCAGGTATCACTCTAGTCTTAGACCATCTGATTTGGAAAACATTTTGCTGTTCTTCTAGCCTTCCTCGTTGCTGTGGTTGAATCTCAAAATGCCTTGACCGGTTGGCTCGGGCTTGAAGCTAATATTGCTTCTTGTGCCCTTGAGCTGCTTGTGGCATTGGCGCGAGGTCCCTCGGCGGCATTCAACAAGCTAGCTTTTAGCTTCTCTATGAATCGTGTTCAGCATCATTTCTGCAATCATGGTGCCCAGTGTCAGTTCAGTATGCTGTGTTAAGCTAAGAGATAGTTAATTTCTGCAGCCCGGAAATATTAGCTACTTATTTTCCTTCTGGTATGGAACTTACTTGTTGTCTTCATTCATCAACCGTGGCAAATTAGTGATCAAAGGTTTATAACTAGATGTTAAAAGTGCTGATCTTTTACATATGTTGGTTTGTATAATAGCATGTCTTAGGGGGCAGCAGGTATGATAGCATTTGTGATGTACTAGAGTGGTTAGAAAAGTGGCCTGTGAGTTGTCATTAGTGCTTCATGCACTGGTGTGTGCCTATATTTGCTTATACTGGTGTGTGCCTATATTTGCTTATACTGGTGTGTGCATTAATTCTTGTATTCCTCCCTCTTAGTTCACCTTGTACTTGTGGTTTATTTATTATTTTTTTGGCTTATATTTTGTTTGAATGAAAAAATAAAATGCCAAGATCTATTTTTATATATCATTATATTATGAAAATGCAATGCATGGAAAAATTGTGGGAAACAAAAAAAAAAAATTTTTTAAAAAAATAAAACAAATAGCGGCGGTTCCAACCGACGCTAAAAGCTCAGAAAAAAAAAGTTCCAGAAAAAAGTGCATAGCGGCGGTTTAAACCGTCGCAAAGAACGCTAAAAAACCTGCAACCTAGTGACTAATAGCGGCGGTTTTGAACCGCCGCAAAAATGATAGAACCGACGCTAATTGACCTAGCGGCGGTTGTTCCGACGGTTCACTCGAACTGCTACTGAATGACCTAGCGACGCCGCATATACCGACGCTTGCGAACCGCCGCACATGGCATTTACTAATTATTTTGGTGGAAACCGGCGTCGACTTTAGTGCAAATTCAACCAATGAAAGCGACAATTTTGCCCAGACACGACGCTTGCGAACCGCCCTTTTGAACCGCCGCTAAATGCCCTTTTGAACCGCCGCTATACTAATTATTTATTTTTTTTTTTTTTCTTTCAAAAAAAAAATCGATATTATTTTTAAACAACATATTTCAATTATTTTGGTGGTTTTTCTGGTGTACAATTTGGACCGACTATACTAATTATAAGGTCAAACAATATCCCTAATTATACTAATTATAAGTTCAAATTATTTGGACCAACTATACTAATTATAAGTTCAAATTCAAACAATATTCCTAATAACTATCAACTAAACTACCTTAATGAGATACAAATTCGGTTTTTTTATTATTATTTTAATGGTTAAGGACACATTGGGATTTCTTTTTCAAGTCATATTCATGGAAAAACTCTAATCATGTTACTTATTATAATAATAATTATTCGTGTTAGATGAACTTCAGGAAAGACCAACATTAGTACCCACAACTCCTTTTTAGAAATAAAAGTAGTAACTTTTTCTTTTATTCTTTTCCTGTAACCCTAGCTGTCACATTTTTTTTTTTCATCTACTTAGTTTATCAAAGAGAGGTGATTTAAGGTTAATTTTGGCTTAAAATCACCCCTTCAAATTGTTTTTCTTTCTCGTTATAATAAATAAGTGTGATTTTCACATATTTCTTTGTTTTGATTTACTGTCTTCGTACGGTGTATTTTGTTGTCCCGTCTTCGTGCGGTGTATTTTGTTTTCCCGTCTTTGTACGGTGTTTATTGTTTTAGGTTGAAAGATTAACTCTGATCTAGTGCAAATTCAACCAATGTCGACTTTAGTGTCATTAACACTACAGATCTGGAGGCATGGATACTCTGGACACTTCAATATAGTCATATTCATAGGCTTATATATTTGCCATTTTATGCTATTAACACGGATACTGTGAATTTGTTAGCAGATTTATCCATTTTATTTTTAGCAATTTTGAATTTGTATTGCATCAATATACTCCAACAATTTGAATGAATGACTATCATTTATTTTGAGTAAAAAAAAAACTCCTTTTTATTTTAAAAAATATACCTTACTTTACTTAACCTTTTGGTCTCGTAAAGTTTGAGCAACGTTTTACAAAATTAATAAGTTTGGACTTAATTCTTTTATTAAAAATAATTAATATGATACACTGTAAACTGTGATTTTTATTAAGGGATTAAAAGGAAAAATATTCATAAAGTGGTCTCATAAAAAAAAAATAGAGTGGTGTCATAAAAAAAATATATAGTGGTGTCATAAAAAAATATATATATATAAAGTGGTCAAAGTAAGGGCATTGACATCACTTCATGTCTAGCTTGAACACGCCAAAGGGAACAACAGGAAAGAACTACAGAATAATGAAAGCGACAATTTTGCCCAGACACGACGCCGTTTCGCAACCACCGTCCACATTTTCATTTTTTTTGGTAAGACCCACATTTTCATTTGCCATACATTAACTCAAAATCTAATATAAGTTATAGTCATAAAGATGATACTAATTAAAAAATATATTATACTAATAGCATAAATAAAACAAAATCAAGAAGCCAGATCCAAATCCAAATCCAAATAGTATATCAAAGCATATAAAAGAACTAAAATTCCAAGACAAAAATAAACAGTAAAATTTAGCTCATTTTTTTCTTCTTCCAATTTGCTTTTTGTCTTTACATAAGAAGGAAACCTTAAAAAAAGAAAAGAAAACAAGTAAACCATGACAATCCCAAATAACAACCCAAGAAAAAAAAACTAAAAAAAAAACACTAGAAGAGTCTCACAAAAAACCCACTTGATCCTCTTCTTCAACCTTTTGCCTTTGGTAATATAGTAGTACTAACACTAGTGTAATATAGTAGTGATGAAGAGTTTTTAATAAATTTAAATCCTCTTCATTTTTTTTCCAACTAATTAACTAACCAAATAAGTTCATCCTCCACCATCAACTTTATAGTACTACTAGATGCAACAAACTTAGTTACACTAGTCGGTCATAACTAATTAGTATAACTAACTTTTGCATCTAATAAATGCACCTAAACACAAGTCGTTAGAGTAAAAGAAATTTTTCTTATTCTAACGACATGTAATCAAGTGCATAATAAAACCAACTTGGAAGTATTGATTTTGTAAATAGTTAAAAAAGTTTTTTTTTTAAAAATAAAATAAAATAAAATTTCAAAGCCAAAGAGCACCGGCTTGTTTGAGAAGAGGAACAAGAGAACCATTAATATGACAAGCCATGACTCTATCCATAGTACCAATAAGTTTACCACCAATGAAAACAACAGGAACAACATTTGAAGTACCAAGAAGTCTCATAAGTGCTCTTTCAAGTTCTTTTCCTCTTGGATCTTCATCAAGTTCATGAACAGCTGGATTAACTCCCATTCCACAGAACAATCTCTTGATTGCATGGCACATACAACATGTGCTTATGCTAAAAATCACCACAGCATTTTCTGATGCTAGTCTTTCTATTCTCTCTAATGGATCATCCATTAGCATTCTTGTTGGTGTCATGTAGGTTCCCCATGATGCTGTTTGGTAATGCATTTTTTTAGTTAGTTTTTGTGAGTTATATTACAAAAAGATAGTAATGTTGATGAGAAGAAGAGAAGAATGTATGTGATGTTTTGTGATTTGTGTGAGAAATGGTTGAGGTGAGAGGTTCTATTTATAGGGAGGTATGTTTAGGATGTAAGAGAATATATCACACTCATCACACTCATTTTAGGTTATTAGTGAGTGGAACATTGGCTTGTGTTTTTGTTTTTATTTCTTGTAGTATTTTTTTAATTAATATTCTTTAATTCTTAAAATCATAATGGGGTGTGCTATGTTATGCTTTTTCTGTTCCATAAAATAATGTTATAGTAATAATAATAAAATATATAAGAGTACATAAAGTTGGTCACACTCTCATCACTAGTCTTCGGTCGTCACCTTGCAATGTAAGAGAGAGAGAGAGACAAGGGGAGAGGGTCATATTCACATGTGATTCTAACTACTTTTTAAAAATATTTATCTATATAGTTTCCAAAATTTTAAAGCTTTCTTAACTATAGTTTTTTTTATTAATTATGTCCTTAAATTATTAATCATTAACTACTTATACTAACAAAAATTAGATGGATAAGTGAATTAATCAAATGTATTGCATGTGAATTTGAATTTAGCTCTAAAATGTAATGAATTCATTAGATTCGATACATAGATTGTTTTATGCAATTGTAATTCGTATATATTCACTTAAAAGTTAAAAGTACATAATTATGTCCTTAAATTATTAACTACTTATACTAACAAAAATTGGATGGATAAGTGAATTAATCAAATGTATTACATGTGAATTTGAATTTAGCTCTAAAATATAATGAATTCATTAGATTCGATATAAAGATATATATTCACTTTCACTTAAAAGTTAAAAGTACATGATTTCATGGATATTTGGTTAGGAATATAGAGTAAAGGAGAAGTTTTTATTTATCAACGTTAGGGAGTATATGTAATAATTGATGAGGTTTTTTTTGTTAAGCTTGATACATGCAATTCTTCTTGGGTGATATGATTATGTTAGGAAAAAGGTTTTGTCAATAATTGCATATGAGGGTTAGCTTTTACTTATTTATTTATTTATTTTGACCAATGAGGGTTAACTATTTGATTTATTAAGCTACAATACAAAGAGGATTGTAATGAATTATTTAGTTTAATTGCAATTTTTTTTTATTTTCATAATTTGATAAAGATAGTTTCTCTATTTTAAAATTTGACAGTTTTCGTCACTCCATTAATATTTGATATAAAATAAAATGATATATATAACATTTTTTAAATGATGTTGTTTAGTGGTGTTGGCTTGGGTCTTTGAAGTTTGCTTCTCTCAAGGTTTTAGGTTCGGTTCCTCTTGGTGTCAATTTTGGTAGGTTAGTTCATACAGAGTAAAAAAATGTGGCTTTAAACGCGGTCCCGCAAGTAGATGGTGAAATTGGTTATCTCGGATTAGTCGATTCTTGGACTAAATACCAAGTTAAAAAAAAATTAAATGATCTTTTTAAAAAAATTCTTTAACAATTTCATCTATGTTGATCTTTTCTCATCATCAAATCATACAATATGCATCATTTATCGTACATTCCAACATCTTAGTTTAAGAATATGATAGTGAGACCATTTTTTATTTCTTGAACAAGAAAGACAAAAATTGTTACATTTTAAATTAGTAGACAAAATTTGCAAAATAGTAAAAATAAGAGACCAAAACTATAATTATATTTAAACATTTATGATAGTTATAATTAGTTTCTTATTAAATTTTGCAAAAAAAAAAAAAAAAGTGATATTAAATTGAAGGAAGAGTGACATATAGAAAGGGAAAGGGAACAGAGAGAACAGGCTTTAACAGGAGGGAGTTGTTGGGCAATAGACGGCTTAATCCGTCCTTGTTGTCGGCCCTACAAGATCAAAAGGCACAAAAATGGACATCACAAATCTCATCTGTTTTTTCTGTAACACTGTTCCTTACCTATTTCAAACCCTTGATGCATGTGAATTTTCTTTTCGTCAACTTCATTACTCTACCTTGTTTGTATGTACTTCTCCCTTGTTTAGTTGTAGACCAATTTAATCAAGCATTATGATCTATTACTTGACCACTACATATATATCAATGTACAATTTTGATAATTCATAATTTTAATTATCTATTAGTAAAAATTATAAAAACTTGATATTTTAAAAATACCCATCAAAACAAATCAAAAAGATCTCATATGCTAATATTTACATCTATATATTATAAAAATAATACAGTCAAAATAAGATAAAAGAATAGTACATTAAGTCAAAATAAATCTTATATATTGGGACGAATGGAGCATATCCTCACAAGTTTTAGTTAAAACGATGCTTAATAATAAGTGACTATTAATCATCCTTATTCCTTTAAAAATTGTTAGTGATGTAGCTTGTTGTCTCATTGTATTTCTTTTATGTATAATTATCTTATATTTAAAGTTTAATAAATTTATCTTTGTTTAGATTAATCACAATTTGTATAAAAATAATCTTACAATTGCTATTGTCTCCCCTTTTGGTAGAGAAATAATTGCCCATTTTTTGTGTTGTTCAGTAACATTTTCTTTTGGGAAGGAGATAAGAGACACAGAGATTACAAAAGTGACTACTTTTCAAAATCATATTACAATTTTAATTAAGTTTGTATATGGGCACATTCTTGTTTAATTTCCATGGCTTACATCATGCTTGCATCAACACCATTTGTATATGGAATTCAAAACCTTCAAATTTGGTAAAAGTTTCTCATCTTTTTTCTTAATTTTTCATCATAAATTTATATATAGGAAACTTATAACAAAGTAAATGTTATAATGTATTGCAAACACACTAGTTTTAACATTAAAATGTAAAACTCGTATAGTTTTGAAAGTTTAAAATTTTAAGTGTACTCATTTTTAAAGTCTATTATAATATTTTAATAAAACAAGTAAATTTAATTTGGTTTAAATACCATTGTTCGTGTTTTTTGTACAAAAAAGATTATGAAAACAATAAGAGTGAGAGATATGTGTAAAAAAAAGATAATAATATATTATTCGATTGTTCTTGTCGGTTAATTTTTATATATATGTGTGTGTGACGTACATATGTAAGGGTTTGGTTATTATGCATAAGTCATCCTTATACATCATATATAAGTTACTTAGTGCACTCCAAATTAAAGTAATAGTGTCTACTATATCTATATCAAAAGTGAAATTAAAGTATATACATATTGATATGAATGCTTCATTTTTGGTCAGCCTTTAAACAAAGAAAGTGCATATAAGTTGAAGAGTAGTCATGCTCATCAACAAAGGCTGGTTAATTTCTGCAAAAAGTAAATGGATTTTTATTAGCTAGTACAAGTCTCTACTTTCTAGTGTCTGAAAAAGCTTGAATTTCAATGGATTGAAATGTCATAGCATATATGATCTGCATTTATATGTACTTAGATAGATCAAGAAGTATATAGGATTGGTATAGGACTATTCTTTTGTCATTTTGTATGTGTGACTTTTTTTGTGTGTAGTTTTAAATTTATTTTATAAAAGTACCTATTGTTTCTTTAACCCAAAATTTTGTTTACCTTTATGGTCAAAAGTAAAGTAATTTTTTAAATCAAGTAATCAAGGTTTTAAGAATTAATGCTAAGTATGTGTTTGGTTTTAATTCTAGAGGGTCAAAAGTGATTCTAGAAGTTGTAGAAGTGATTTTAACATGTTTGGGTGAATTAAAGGAGAATTGATTTTGTTTGTAGAATTGATTCTACTTGAAGCTACAATTTGTAGCTTTTGGCTTCTACAATTGATTTTAGCCTTAAATTTATTGTTAAACCCACTTTTACATAAATATATTCAAACATAAATCACTTTACATTCAATTCACTTTTATCCAAAATCAATATTAATTCACTCAAAATCAAATCTCATCACCACATACCAAACATATGACTTATGTTCAAATGGGGATTTTTCTTTGAAAATGGCTAATATATATATTGAAGGAAAGCTGCCAGCACAAGGAGTGCTAGAAGCTAAATAATACAAAGACAAAAAGTAACAGAGCCAAACAAATATATATTCAAATGGGGAATTGATGTTTTTAGAGTTGTTTCTTGTAATTTTTTACCCATATAGAAAGTGAACTCTAGCTTTTATTGATATATGAAATTGTCAAAAAAAAAAAAATTAAACTTTTATGGGTTAAGAAACTAAAACATGTAAATTTTATATTTTTAAAAGTTTTGCTACACAAATCACAAAATATTTTTATTGTTTTTACTTCTTTAACTTTTTTTTTTAACTAGTATCCAAACACACTAGTTAACATTTTTTGACTTTTATTGATCTGAAAATTCACTACATTTTTGGTGAAACAAGTCAAAAGAGTGGGAATTTTTTTTTCATAAAGGACGTATAGGGGGAATAGAAAATGTTCAATGGCTTTAATCATCTCATCAAAGAAATTGTATTATTTCCACAACTAATAAAACGAAATTGTAAAAAAAGAGGGCAGCCTAACCAAATATTGATATTTATATCCAACAACTAACACCGTATAAAAATACACCATTTTATTGATGTTATTTTATAAGAGAAAATAAATAAATTAAAAAAAAAATAATAAAGTTGCACATTTCTCCATCAAAATAAAATGCGCGAGTCTCTTGTTCTTTCTACTTTGTACTAAGGCGCGGGTCTCTTGTTCTTTTTATGACCAAAAAAGGTTAAAACAAATGGAAAAATAATGAGTTCTCTAATTCATGTGTTTCAGACTTTAGGTCCATCATGCCAAACAAAATCATTATAATTTTCTTACCGTGATAAAAAAAAAATTAATACCGTGATATATGACATCATGCAAATACTAATATACACTACAATGACTAATATCCATCTTTGCGTTAAATTCACTTCATAATGTAATCATAGTCATAATACTTATATATAACCTAGCTTAATTATAACTAATTCACCCACTTGTAAATTATTTTAATAGTATATTTCATCCGTCTTAAAAAAAACAAAAAATGGTTAATAAAAATTATTGTGTTTTATGTAAAATTTAAATCAAATATATTAATTTTTTTACCTATATTTACTTTGATTTTAGGACAGATAGATAGAGGGAGTGGTAGAAATCTGGAAGATGCGCTTAGCAATTTGGGGGTGCACTAAGTAATCTGGGGTATTTATGCATGGTGCATAAGCATAACTTGTGCCATAGATAGAGTACTTCTTGTTCTTGGTGAAAATTACCTTAGAAAATTGATCTTAATTAGATTGTTTATGTTTCGATGACTTCAAATTCAATAACACTTCCATTAATTATATTAGATTAGATGTATTTAATAGTAATTCTCAATAACATTGATGGTGACAGAATATAATTGTTAGTACAGAGTACTCTCTTAGTTCTCAATTATAAAAGAAAAAAGTTTATTTTTTTTTTACTATCACCACCAATTTAATTTGGTTCGGAGGTTAAATTTGTCTCAAAACTCTTTACAAATTTTTAGGTGCATTTATAATTTTTTCAAACATACCCTTAATATATACTTATTTTTTTTTAGAATGAAACACTCATATACTTAATTAATTTGGTAAAAAAAAAACTTAATTAATTTCTTAAGTTTCTATAAATATGTAATGTTAAATTTTCTTTGTGTTATTGCTTTCAGTTTGATGTGATGAACCTATAAAACTGTTTCACGACTCAATTAACAACAACTGCAATTTAAAACTTTGAGAATTAGTTCAACATCAACCAGTCTTTAGAAGAGATACAAAATAGTTACAAAAAATTAGCTTCAAGAGTTCAAAGAGAGCAAACCCCAATTCAAATCCTTTTCCTCTTGGATCCCTAGAAACCCAAGGTGTTTAGATTGTTTCCCAACCCAAATCACGCATAATCGAAGTTCTTAATAATAAGACCCCAACTTTGGTTTGTTTCCTTTTTTTGTTCTAATTAATAAAATCAAAATTTTCAACTCTCTTTTTATAAATCAAAACAACATGATTTGAATAAACATTCTATACAAATTAGTATGATTCACATTATTTGGTGCAATAAACATTAGCTCGATTCAAATCAGTATCACACAACATCATTTTTCGAATTAACCTGTCTAGAAGTTGAAAAAACATCGATTTTACGGCACAATCTCTAAAAAATTTCACATTGACTTCAAATAAGTGGTGGTGATGTTAATTTATTCATCAAGCACCGAGATGCATACTCGATCTCTAACCGTTGGAATTCCACAATGAATCGTTGATTACCTTTCCAACATATAATAATTTCGAACAATGTAAACACCCGACAAGATTTTATACCGTCAATATTTCAAGCATAATCTACATCTACAAAACTCTAGCTCCAAAGTGTTAATCTAGCTATATATTGAGATGCTCTTGTGAATTTGAAAAGTGTCTTTTAGTGACCAATTGAAATATCTCAAAACTCACTTCAACACTTTCGAGTATTCTTTACCATATTTTTTCTTAAACTGACTCATTGAACTATAATTACATATGCTAAGTCCAACCCACCACAAAATACGTCATCAAATTGGATCATCTCATTCTTTTTTCTCTCATTCCCTCTTCTAACTTTCTATCTCTTTTTTAATTTAACTCTCTCTCATGAGAATTGATCATCTCCCATGAAAAATTCACAGGAGGAGGTCCAGTGTGTCTATCCACCATACGTTTCTCTTTAAATTTAAAGTTATATTTATTTTATAAAAAATCAAGGGTCGTGATCCCACTACAAAATAATGTCAATGAGACAATTTCTTATCCTCTCTCATGATTATCTTTTTATTTTTTAATGAAGTGAGAGAGATAGAGAGTTAGAAAAATAATGTTAGTTGCAATATCCAGACATTTACCAAACATGCATAATCACATATTTAAGCTTTATTAATAATTTAATACTAACTATCTAATTTGTTTCGAAATTTGATGTGAAATTTTATACTCCCTCCATTCCATTTTATAAGAGATATTTGACTTTTTAGATTCATTTAACAATGAATGTATTTAATCTATAATATATACCAAATACATCAATTATTAAATGAATTTAAAAAGTGAATTATTTCTCATAAAAAAGAATGAAGGAAGTAACTTTTAACAATTTTTCGTAATACTAATACTTTGTTTATAAAGATTTTTTTACACTCCACTTTTTAGAGATGAAGAGAGTAACACTTTTTATGAGATGAATGGTTTGTTTGGTTGTGGGAAGAAAATAAGAAGAGAGAAAGAGGTGAGAGAGAGTTTGAGAAGAGAGAAATAGGTGAGAGTTAGAGTAGATTTAATACATTGTTTGGTATAAAAGAAAGATGAGAGAAATAGAAAACAGAGAAACACATTTATTTTTAAAAAGTCAAAAGTACCCTTGAATTAAAAAATTAAAGAACCAATATATAATTGTGTATATTATAATTTAATTGATCTAAATGAATTTAATTAACAAGTTAAATATAATATAATTTCAATGATTAATATTTAAAATAAAATATTTTTTTTAAAGAAATAGTAAAAACTACTGAAACAATTAATTAGTTTATTTTAATTAAATAAACCTAAACTATTCCCGTTTCCCCAATTCCCCCTAACCCACAAAATTCACCACCACCTTTTGTTCCAGTGCTGAAACTCCAACTATAGTCCCATTATTGATTTGAGTATCGACTGTATACAATGAATCGCCACCCCAACAAGCCATTTTTTATCCGGTGCTTCACTTTTTATTTTATGTTTTTTCTCTTTCGTGTAGTTTGCAACGAGGATAAAATTGGAAACAAATCTCTCTACTATTTCTTTGCAGTTTTGCGGGGAGTCTGAAATGTGTGGGCCCCATGCGTTTAAACTCTTGTCCTCCAAACTGGAGAAATGTGCAATTTCTCTTCTATCTCTCTCGCCCCAATTTCTCTCCTCCCTAATTCTCCTATACCAAACACAGTGGAAGGGAGTATGTTTAAATCCATAGATATGCATGAGTAATTGATTAGCAATGATCATGAATAAGGGTGATGATTAATATCCAACTCCCAGGTTATCCATGGAAGAAGTAGTTGGTGCTTGGAAGTACTATGGCCCACAACTCACAACAACTAAGAAGAAGCAAAATACTATGAACAAACATGACATTGATTCTATAGACTAGTACTACTAATTAGAACGTTGCCTGTATTGTCTTTATGTCTCCTCAGCAACTTTTGATTTGATTTGATGATTCTGTTTTTTAAAAATTGTTTTGGGTTTATGTTATGCAGCAGACACGGACTTGCACACTTGACAATCTCATAGCACGCTCTTTAAATTAAACACAAGACAAAAGACAAGACCCATACGTTGAAGAATAATGGTGTCGTCATGAAGATGATTTATGAGAAGCAAATTCTGACGCAAACATAAACTAGGAAAAGTAAACCCTAGTTTTACAAACATTGATTATTTAATTCCTTTGATTCAGCCGTTAAAGTAAGAGACATGACGGCTTTTCTCAGCTTTTGTTCCTTAACTTTCCTTACCATGACGTTAGCACAACGTTGACTGCTTTTCCTCCTCTCACGCCTATTTTACATATATTATATATCCTACCCGGATTCTACTTTTTAAATTCATTTGATTACCAATTTATCTGAATTTAATTAAAATCAAATACATTGGTTATCTAATAAATCTAAAAGGTGAAATTTGCTTATAATTAAAGCGGGAGGAAGTACTTACGTAGAGCTATTCTTTTTTACTACGTATTACTTCTCTACCACTTCAAAATTTGGGATATTTACATTTCAACTAATGAGAACAAGTTACATAAATAGATTTGTAAGTAGTTTCCACAACTAAATTGTAACAAACTTGTGGGGATCCGTATACAAATCTACTTATATGGTTTGTTCTCATTGATTAAAGACCAAATATCCTCAAATTATAAAAGTGTAAATTAAAAAAAAAAACATTTTTTTTATTAAAGACAAAATACTATTCCATCTATATAGTACATCAGGTACTTAATATAATTTTTTTTTACATTTTATATTCATTGAAAATCTAATGTGTCTAGACCATATTACTACCTCCATTAATCCTTCATATAAGAAAATGAAAAAGTTTGCTTTTTAGATTTATTAAGTTTTCAATGTATCTAGGGTCTGTTTGAATTACTTCTTTTTGAGTTTATGTAAATAAATAAATTTTTATGTATTATTATTTGTTTTTCAATGTAGTTATGAGAAAATAACTTATAAAGATATAATTTTTGTTTGTAAAAACTTATAAATCAACATAAAATTTATTTTATTTAATTTGCATAAGCTATTTTTATAAGCTAAAAAATAAGTCTAATCCAAACGAGACTATAGTCTATAATTAAAAACTCAATGAATTTAAAAAGCAATTAGTTTTTGAATTAATTATAAAGTTGATATATCAAAACTATAATAGTATCTAGATATATTAACTTTTCAATAAACCTAAAATGTAAATATTTTTCTTATATATATAGAGCTAGCTAGAGGAAGTAGTATTTAGTTAATAACTAGTTATGATAAATAAGTCTTTAAATTTGTAGAATGTTAAAAAAATGTTTTAATGTAAAATATACATCTTTTGTCTTTTTTTTGGTACAACATCTTTTATCTTTCTTAACTAGTGTTCTATATTAAAAATTAAATGTGCCAATTATTCAATAAATATGAAAAAAATATAAAGTATTTTATTTATAATTATCAAGACCAGAGAATATTTAACCATAGTAGTATTTAATATCTGTATAATCTGTTTGGCCTTTTTGTGCTTGTCTTTATTACTTTGAGCAGCAACAGCATGCAATAAACAGCACCCAAGAAACAGAACAGAACAATTAAGTTCCATACCTATAATCCTAAAGAGAGAAGAAGGGGGTTTGCTTGCTTCAACACCCAATGCCATGTCCACACGCCCCTCTTATTTTGAGGAACCTAACACTAACTTTTTCAGAATTAAATAAATGTATAGTAATCTCAAGAGTGTATCGTTGTTGGGATCTGACGGTGCTTTTGTCTCACCTTGTGTTTGTCATTCATGTTTCAGGGTATGTTTGTCTGTCCATGATCTCCATTTCCATGTGCTAATTTGTTAGTGGATTGGTGAAGTTTCCACTTTTACTCAATAAAATGCTTCTTCTTAATTTATGTCACCACTTTCATAACTTTACTGCATGCACCATCTATTTAATTTGCACACTATGTCTTATTTAGGACGCATGCATGCACATGTTATGCTCAGTATATTATCTAAATTATTTTTTACTATCTTTTAATAAAAACAATTTATATAATTTATTTTCGAAAGATGACTCGGGTAATCTCAAGCTGATAGATGACCATTCAACAAAATTATCACATTATAAACACTGGGCGCTAAAATTATATGACCTCTGTCCCATTTTATTAGAGCTATTTTGATTAAATTGTATTATTCACTTATAATGTTTTGACCATACTTTTTTAATAATATAGATATATATATAAATATAAGCATATAAAATTTTGTTTGATTTGTTTTGATGAGTATTTTCAAAATATCCAATTTTTATAATTTTTACTAATAGAAAATTAAAGATATTAGTGTTCAAAATTGTGCCTTAGCATACGTGCAGTAGTCAAACTAGTTCTTTTATTTTGGGACGGAGGTAGTATATCCCTATATGTGATATGATATGATAGGACTTGATTAAATTATATAAATTATAGTGAAAAAGATCATTAGATCAATCAAAGAATACAAACGACGATGATTTGCTAATTCGACCTATAAACCAAAAATTGAAACTAGTACTATATATAACATTTTTGTGGGTTGTTGAATTGAATATATATACCTTTATTTAGTACTAAACATTAGGATATAAGAACTAAAAGTTAAATACGACTTTAGAAGTATCTATATAAACAAAAATGAATATGTCAAATAGCTTGTATTTTTTTTTTTCTTAAGTTAAATCCAACCCAAAATTTCAGGACATGCTATTAGTTACTCAGGTTATCAACACCATATCTAGTATTACAAATGAGATATGTATAAATGGAGCACAACTCTTACCTTACTTTTTTTTACTAAACTCTTACCTTACTTTAAAAAGTCAATTTTGTAAATATGAATTAAGGGTGTATATAAATAGTCTACACACCTAGCTACAAAGGGTGTATATAAATTCTTTTTCTGTTAATTTATAAATCAATTCAAACTAAAAGGAACTTTTTTGTATCGTAAAGAATTCTACTTTGACCACTTCTAGCTAGAAAGTAGAAAGAGAGAAAAGGAAGGGCAAGATCAGTGGTGTATATATAGTATATGTATAAAAGGTGAGACATAACTTGAAAGAAAAAAGGTTTAAAAAAAAAAGCATAACTTGAAAGGAAGGACACACAATCTTTTCATTTTTCAAGCTTTTATATTCTATATATTCTCCTTTGCAATATATAAATAGGTTTAAAAAAAAGGTTTGCTCCTAATTAGTGACATTTTTTATGGCAAAAACATATAAATATAATAAGAAAAATAACCCGTCGTTACAATATACTCTAAAAATAGTAAAAAAGAGTATTTAATTTGTGAGTACTTGAAAAGCAAAAAAAAAAAATGCACCACCCAAACATCAAATATACAGATAAGAACTAAACATCGAACTTGACTACCAAATTTGTACCACAAACATTCAATCACGAGAAGATAAGATAAAGAGGAAGAGAGGCAGGATCAGGCCACCCATCAATCAAAGTGAACGAAATCCATAACCAACTTTCACCAACCTCTATCGGCTTCAGCACAAAACTGGTTGCACTTTCCACTAGTAGAAGGAGTAGAAAGTACTAGGATTTTTAACTAGATGTCACTTCCAAGATGAAAGTTTAACCTTTTCAACCAAAACTTCGACAAAAATAGTTCCCTTAGAAAAGATTAGACCATTCTGAGTTTTAGATAGACCACACAACAACAAGCTTAAACCCAGGTTTTAAGGGGTAAAAAATGAGAAACTTTCTATTTTTATTTTTTGGGTTAGGTTTATATCTTTCCAATTTTTGTTGTGTTTCTTTAATAAATATTTAGCTTTTTGAAAGAAAAGAAAATTCAATTTCATTTTTGTTTTATCAAATGACATATATAAAAAAAAAACTATTTTCTTCACTACATTGATTTATTATTAAGCTAATAAGTGACACTTGAAACCAGGTTTTAACCACAAAAACTCACATTTAACCCTTTATTGCACTTATTAAAAAAGGTGCTATAACAAATCACCAAGCTTTATCACGGTCAAATTAATCATGTTCTTTGTGTTGTCCATGTTAGGTTATGATCGGATGATGGTGTGGATAAATCATACTAGTGCTCTCTTTCTCTATAGTCTCTGCCTCTGTCAATTCCACTAACTCTTCTACTTCACCTTGTTTTTAGGCTTTTACTTTCTAAGCTGTTTAAAGTTTAAATTAATTGATTTACGTAGACCCAAAATTGTACATTGCCCTCACGTCATGGACACGTGATTATTCCATCACCATGCATTCTTTGTTTGTATATTAAGTGACATATATATAGTGTTGTTTGATTTTGCCAGACAATAGTTGAATTTGATAAAATTAACTTTGGTTAAAAGCAAATCAAATGTAAATTTCATGTGCATTTAAATACATTCATATAGAATTATTTTTTTAGATTGCATTAATCAATTTTTACCCTTTGATTGTTCATTTGCAGCGAAGGTTTGGTATGCGGTCTTTAATTGGCTCAAAGTAGTGTTCATCTTTCTCTGGGATCTTTTTACTTTGAAGCACTATTTGAGTGGCATTGGTCTCGGGACAAAAGCGTGTAACCAAGGCATTTTTGACGAGCGCATGAGTGATTATAATGAACTTGTAGAAGAAATTAAAGTGATGTCTTGGCAGGCACAAGTTATGGTGCATAAGCCATGTTTATGCACCGTGCATAAATACTCAAAATCGCTTAGCGCACCCTCCAAATTTCTAGTACACCCCGTCTTCTTTTATGAGTGGCGGGTTTTTCTGGTTTTTGTGGGGTTTGAGTAGCTGTTTCTGTTTAGGTGGGCCAGATATTGCTATTTTCAGGCTGTTTTTATTTAGTTTTAAGCCCAGCCTGTTTGGAATTTTTCTGGGTTTTTTTTTTCTCTTTTTGTTAAGAGTTTTTTGTACACCTTGTACTAATTTCGCTGTTATCAATATATAATTTAGCCTCTTTCAAAAAAGATTTTTATCCATTAATTGTTAGTTGGTTCAGTGGTGATTGACACTGAATTTGATAGAGATGACCACGGTTCGATCCCCCACAACTGCGATTGGAAGAGGGTTGAAACCACTTGATACCAAAATTGATCCCCGAACCCGGTGCATCTAATTCTGATTAATTAATTTTAATTTTTTAATAATACAACTTTTTTTTGGCAAAAAATAGTACAATTTAGATATTCATCAACATGAAGTTGTTATCTTTACTCAAAAAAATAAAATCTGTGAGCAGATTTATCACATCAAATAAATTACACCAATTCTAAATCTAAAAAAAATACTTCTTTAAGATATGATCAACATGGAGTTCAATTGAAAATTTAACAAAAATTATATTCAGTGGGATAAATTTCAAAGAGAAGAACGACCTTGAGAGTAGGCAATGAGTGCCATGGCCTAAGGTCCATTGTTTTTACGGGCTCAAAATATTTTGTTATACATATTAAATATGATTGAAAATAAAAAATCAATTATATTTAAAGAAAGAAAACATACAATTATAAAAAAATCAATTATATTTAAGGAAAAAAAAGATTAAGCCTAGGAAATAGGTGTTGTTTAAAATGTGATTGAGGTCCAATTATTATTTTTTTTTTTTAAATCTAGTAAATAATTAGGCATAATGATACGATTAATATAGAACCTAATTCTTATTTAGTTTATTTTGTTTTCTTTCTTTCTAATTCTTGCATTCTTGTAAGGTATATAAGAATGTTATAGGTTTTTCTTGTTTAGATTTTGGCGTTGTTTTATTTTTTGTGTTCCTAATTTTATTAACAAGTTATTTAATTTATTTTCTACAAATTGTTAATACTTAACATGTTATTTTTCGCACCCAATTTCAACCATTTGGATCTTTCGATTTTTCAATTGTTCTTCGAAGTCAGCATTCTACTTCCATGTGATATTGTTCTCTACTTGAGTTTTTTTTCCAATCTGAAGCTTAGAAGATGTTGCCTAAGAAACATTTTTTTTACGGAGCCTAAGAAGCGTTTATGTGGTCATGAAAAACGGAAAAAAATGAAAGGAAGAGTTAATAAAATCACAACAAGGGGCTATTAAAAAATTTGTTTTCAAAAAGGTAGATACCCAAGAAGTAAGCTCGTTTGTTATAGATTAAAAGAATAAGTGATTTTGACCTTAAACAATTTGGAGATTATTTTTTAGAGATTTTACAAGAAATCAGAAGTTATTTTGTGCTTGTTTGCCTTGATAAAAATTACTTTTATAAGGATATTTTTGGAATATTGAAATTTATCTAAGAATATTTTTGGATAAAAAATATCTCCACCTTTTGACCATTGTTTTCTCTTTCCTCTAAAAAAAATCTATTTTTTAAGAAGCTACTATTTTTAACTTCTCATTTTTAGCTTTTATTTTAGATTCTGATTATTTTTAAAATCTATAACAAACAAACGTAATATTCTTAAAAATGATTATTTTTTAAAATAAGTGATTTTTTTTTATAAAAAAGCTATAACAAACAAGCTCTAATACTATTATATATATGTAATAGAAGTAAGAGAAGCTAATGCTAACATACGCCTTAAGTTAATGTATATATATATAGTATATTATAAGACATTTAATATAGAAAATTTATCTTAAAAATTATATATTTAAGCTTTTGAAATTCAAAAATTTGTTTAGTTAACAGCAAAAAGAAAGAAAAAGGCAATAATAGGAGCGAAAAGGGAACGATTTTTTTACCAAACTGTCCTTTATTTTATTAAAAATTCCCACAATACCCCCCATTTGAAAAAAATTCTCATTCTGCCCCCCAATACCCTCCCTTTTCAGACAGAATCTGGCACCTGCAGGTGCAGCTAGTCAAACCGGCGCCAGTTGACTTGGGGTGTAGCCAGTCAAAGTGGCACCACCTGCAAAAGCCTGCACACGTCATGCTTTGTCCCCTGCATGGCTGACACACGATTTTTTTTTTCTTCCGGTTTTAACATTATATTTTTGTTTTTATTCAACTATCACCTCATTCTATAAATACCACACTCTATACTTTCATTTTTCACTCACAAACTTCATATTTTTCATCTCTCACTTTTTTCACTCTCTATTTTTTTTTATCACAAATGGCATCTTCTTCAAATGTTCTTGATAAGTATTTAACATCAACCACTCATAATTTTTCTGTGAAATTTAATGGGCGCGAGGAACATTTTAAATTAACGATTGGCAAATTGAGTTCTCTTGTTTCTTTGAAGAATAATATTCAAGAAATATTTCTCTTAAAAAATGGTGAACAAATAAAAATTGAGCATATGGTCTATTTAGATTCATGTACGGACACCATGAGTGACTCTATTGTTGCAACATATAAAAAATATTGGGTCAAGTTGGAGAATAATATGGATGTTCAATCCATGTTTAGGAGTATCGAATTTGAAAAAGAACCACATCGTTTGTATGCGACCTTAAAAAAAAAAGTAGTTAGTTATTGTTAAATGTGGTTTATTTTTTTTGTTATGTAATTTTATTATGTTTTATGTTTGTGCAATTTTATTTTATGTTTAAGGTTGTCGAATTTGAAAAATAATCACATTGTTTGTACGCGACCTTAAAAAAAATAGTAACTTGTTGTTTTATCGTGGTTTATTTTTATGTTTTGTAATTTTAGAGAGTCAAAAAAGTAGAGAGATGAAAAATATGAAGTTTGTGAGTGAAAAATGAAAGTATAGAGTGTGATATTTATAGAATGATGTGATAGTTGAATAAAAACAAAAATATAATATTAAAATCGAAAAGAAAAAAAAAATTCGTGTGTCAACCATGCAGGGGACAAAGCATACGTGTGTAGGCTTTTGCAGGTGGTCCCACTTTGACTGGCTCCACTTGCAGGTGCCAGATTCTTTCTGAAAAGAGAGGGTATTAGGGGACAGAACGGGAATTTTTTTCAAAAGGGGGGTATTGTGGGAATTTTTAATAAAATAGAGGACAGTTTGGTAAAAAAATCAAAGGGAACGTTGCGCCATTCTTGATTCCTCCGAATCGATCGATCTTACAGCCAGCCACAGGTACTGCTGCACGCACGCACATCTTCATTGATTTCATTTTTTCAATTACTTAATTATTTCTTTCATCATCAAATCAAATCAAATCAAATTTGAATTCCACAAGTTGAGTTCAAAACCCTAATCCCGGGAATTAATTAATTTCTTCTATTTTGTTGATTCATTCATGTTTCTTCTTCATCAACATTTTCAATTCATTTTTCATACCCTAGCTTAAAGCTTCTCTATTAGGATTAGGAACAACATATCATGTAATTGCTTAAAAATTATTTCACAACTTAGTGCTACTCAAATTACTTGTGATTTATTATTATATAATAATAATTTTGTCAATTTGTTTTTCAGAGTTGTACACTCTCCTGAACCTGATCGATAATGGCCTCATTCAACTCAAACACCACTTGAGCCTGGAGCGGCGTCATCTGCGATGGAGAATAATAATAATAATAATGTAACTGAAGATGACAAATTCTTGGATGAGACTGACCATAGTAAGTAAGTTTATTGCACAACAGTTGGGATACAAATTGTATTTACAGCATGCAATACTCTTCTCTTACTGTATTGGTTTTTGTTTCCTTCTTATAGAGACTGTCTTGGACGGTAAATCAAAGAATGTACCTCAAGATGACGAATTCGGGGATGAGCAGCATGATCATGATATTTGTGTTGCGTCTCACTTAGGACTCTTAGAAGTAATTTATATTTAAGGGTATTTTAGTATTTTACTATGTTGTTTTTATGACCTAGTCCTTGTGTATAAATAGGAGTAGTGATATCATCATAGAAGTTAGTGCCTTTATTATTCTTCTTGTAGCCGTCATTTTTCAAGTTCATTAATACATTCTCTTTTCTATTCATTTATCATCTTTGTGCACCAACAATTGGTATCTAGAGCTCCGGTTCGAATCCACGGGAAACACGAGTGAAACGTGAGGCGTTGTGTGATTGATTTCGTTTCTTGAATTTGAGTTGAATCTTGAACGAAATTGTAACAGAATCACATTTTCTGATTCTGCGGGATTGGGAAACACGAGTGTTAGTGAGATTTAAGTGAACGCACAAAGTTTGAAGATGAACGGAAACAGTGGTATGAGTACCAAGCTTCCAGTGTTTGATGGCAAAAACTGGAATCGTTGGATGAAACAGATGATTGTTCTGTTTGGTGCTCAAGATGTGCTTGAACTTGTTACTGAAGGTTATGTTCCAGTAGCAGCTGATGCAACAGATGCACAAAAGCTTGCTCAGAAGGATACGAAGAAGAAAGATCAGAGGGCGTTGTTCTACATCCATCAGTGTGTGGATGAAAACGTGTTTGAGAAGATTGCTGACTCAGAAACGGCAAAGGCCGCGTGGGACACACTGATCAGATGCTATGGTGGTGATGCATCAGTGAAGAAGGTGAAGCTTCAGTCCTTACGAAAACAGTATGAGAATCTCAACATGAAGAACAATGAGAAGGTCTCTGAGTACATCTCAAGAATGATTTTGATCACTAATGAGATGAAGGCGTGTGGAGAAACACTCTCAGAACAAGTAATCATTGAGAAGGTATTGAGATCACTTACCCCTCAGTTTGATTACATTGTGGTAGCTATTGAACATTCCAAGGACTTGAGTTCCATGAGAATTGAAGAGCTACAAAGCAGTCTAGAAGCACAAGAGTTGCGTTTGACTGAGAGAAACTCTGAAAGAGAAGTAGAGCAGCAGGCTCTGAAAGCAGACTCTGGTAAGAACTATCAGAAGAAGTCTTGGTCAGAAGCCAAGAGAAGATCTGATGGAGTTCAGAAGCCTGAAACTTCAAACTCTGATAAGCAAAAGTATCAGAAGGGAAAAGAGAAGTTTGACAAGAAGAAGATTCAATGCTACTGTTGTCAGAAGTTTGGTCATTTTGCTTCTGAGTGTCGGTCAAACAAAGAAAGGAAGTCAGAAAAAGCAAATATAGCCAGAAGCTCTGATGACTCTGATGGTGAATCTGTGTTGCTAATGGCTTCTGAGACTGATGATATGAATTCATCAGAGTGGTGGTATATGGACACAGGGTGTTCAAATCATCTTACTGGAAACAAGAAGTGGTTGGTTGACTTTGACTCGAGGAAGAGTACAAGGATCAGATGTGCTGATGATAAATACCTTAATGCTGAAGGTATGGGAAATGTCAGAGTCACTCTGAACAATGGCAAATCAGCATTGATTCAGAATGTGTGGTATGTACCTGGCATGAAAAGCAATCTGATGAGTGTAGGGCAACTGATTGAGAAAGGTTTTTCAGTTACCATGAAGGACAATCTTCTGAAGCTGTATGATCGTAATCAGAAGCTGATTATGGAGTCAGAACAGGGAAAGAACAGGACATTCAAGGTGAATGTTAAAACTGCAGACTCTGAATGCCTTAGTGCAACAAGTGTTGAGAAGGATAGTGAGCTGTGGCATAGAAGATTTGGTCATTTGAACTTTAGAAGCCTGGGGCATCTAAAATCAAAGAATCTGGTACATGGAATTCCTACAATCAAGAAACCTGAGAAGTCATGCAAGGTGTGCATGGAAGGAAAGCAACCAAGACTGTCTTTTGCATCAGGAGTAGCTCCAAGAGCAAAACATGCATTGGGAGTAGTACATTCTGATGTGTGTGGTCCATTTCAGGTAGCATCAATTGGAGGGAATAAATACTTTGTGTCATTTGTAGATGAATTTACTAGAATGACATGGGTATCCCTGATAAAGTACAAACATGAGGTGTTTGCTGAGTTTAAGAAGTTCAAAGTGAAAGCTGAGAAGCAGAGTGGTCAGAAGCTGAAGATTCTCAGAACGGATGGTGGTGGTGAGTTTAATTCCAATGAGTTTAAAACTTTTTGTGAGGAGAATGGAATTGAGCACGAGGTTACTGCTCCTTACACTCCTCAACACAATGGTCTTGCTGAAAGAAGAAATCGTACTTTGCTTGATATGGTGAGAAGCATGCTGAAAGAGAAGAAGCTTCCTCATAATTTATGGGGTGAAGCTGTTGCAACAGCATGTTATGTGCTCAACCGTTGTCCAACGAAGAAGTTGAAGGAAATAGTTCCTATTCAAAAGTGGACTGGAGATAAGCAAAGTGTTAGTCATTTGAAGGTGTTTGGTTCTGTTTGTTACAAACATGTTCCAGAAGCTAGAAGACAGAAGCTGGATGATAGAAGCAAAGTTATGTTATTGGTGGGGTACCACAGTACAGGTGCGTACAAGCTCTATTGTCCAGAGACTAATAGAATTGAATTCAGCAGAGATGTCATTGTGAAGGAATTAGAAACTTGGGATTGGAACAAAACTCAATCCAACTCTGATGTGATATTCCTTGAAGGAGACTCTGAACGAGATTCAGACTCTGAAGGTGATTCAGGCTCTGACGGTGATTCAGGCTCTGACGGTGATTCAGGCTCTGAAGGTGATTCAGACTCTGAAGGTGGTCCTGAAGGAGACTCTGAAGGTAGTCCTCAAGGAGAGTTTGAAGGTCAAGGCTCTGACGATGAAACCTCTGAAGGAAATCATGTGGAACAAGATCAAAGACCACAGAGAATCAGAAGCATTCCAAGAAGGTTTGCAGGGTTTGATATGCTGCAAGACACTGAAGTAGACTCTGAGGGAGAAGTTATTCAGTGTGCTATGTTAGTAGACTCTGAACCCGTGAGTATAGAAGAGGCTCTTAAGCAACAAGTCTGGTTGCAGGCCATGAATGAAGAACTTGATGCTATCAAGAGAAACAAAACTTGGAAGCTATCAGAACTTCCAAAAGGCAAGAAAGCCATCAGTGTCAGATGGGTTTTCAAGCAGAAGCTAAAGCCAGATGGATCAATTGGCAAATACAAAGCAAGGTTAGTAGCAAGAGGATTCCTACAGAAACCTGGGCTAGATTATTTTGAAGTGTTTGCACCTGTAGCACGACATGAAACAATTAGACTGGTAATTGCAATAGCTTCTAACAGGAATTGGCCTCTGATGCATTTAGATGTGAAATCTGCATTTCTGAATGGTCCATTACAAGAGGAGGTATATGTGTCACAACCTCCTGATTTTGGGAAAAAGAATCAGGAAGGGATGGTGTATAGATTACATAAAGCCTTGTATGGATTGAAACAGGCACCCAGAGCCTGGAATATGAAGATTGATTCTTTCTTCAAGAAGCATGGGTTTCAGAAATGTGAATTGGAGTATGGTGGTTATGTTCAACACACTTCAGAAGGCAATATGATTCTGGTATGTTTATATGTTGATGACATATTGCTGACAGGAAGCTCTGAACAAGAGATAGCTAAGTTTAAGAAGGCTCTGATGAATGAATTTGAGATAACAGACCTTGGTAAAATGAGTTACTTTCTAGGGATGGAATTTATGTACTCTGAGAAAGGAATCATTTTACATCAAATGAAGTATGAACTTGAGCTTCTGAAGAGATTTAAGCTGGAAAATTGCAAAATTGCAATTACACCTTCTGATATCAATCAGAAGCTGGACTCAGATTCTGATGGAGAGGATGTGGATGCTACAACCTTCAAACAGTTGGTTGGTTCTCTAATGTATTTGTGCAATACCAGACCTGATATTTGCTATGCAGTTGGAATGGTTAGCAGATTTATGAGCAAACCAAAATGGTCCCATTACCAAGCTGCTGTCAGGATTTTGAGGTATATAAAGGGAACTCTGAAGCATGGTGTGCTATTCCCTTCTGAAGGAAAGACCGAATCAGAGCTTCTGAGCTACTCAGACTCTGATTGGTGCGGAGATAGGATTGATAGAAGAAGTACTTCTGGGTACTTGTTTAAATTCCTGGGAGGTCCTATTTCTTGGTGCTCCAAGAAGCAACCTGTTGTGGCTCTATCAACCTGTGAAGCTGAATATATTGCAGGCGCTCTGACTGCATGCCAAGCTGTGTGGATTCTGAACTTGCTACAGGATCTGAAGATTAAGGTAAACAAGCCTCTGAAGCTGATGATTGATAACAAGTCTGCAATCAATCTTGCCAAGAACCCAGTGCTGCATGGGAGAAGCAAGCACATTGAGACCAAGTATCACTTCTTAAGGAATCAGGTTCAGAATGGAGTGTTAGAAGTTGTGCACTGTAGCACTCAGAAGCAGCTGACAGACGTGATGACAAAGGCAATCAAGACTGACCAATTTCTTCGTTTGAGGGATGGAATTGGTGTTGTTAGCTTTGTGTAAATATAAATTAAGGGATGGTGTTAGAAGTAATTTATATTTAAGGGTATTTTAGTATTTTACTATGTTGTTTTTATGACCTAGTCCTTGTGTATAAATAGGAGTAGTGATATTATCATAGAAGTTAGTGCCTTTATTATTCTTCTTGTAGCCGTCATTTTTCAAGTTCATTAATACATTCTCTTTTCTATTCATTTATCATCTTTGTGCACCAACAAGGACTTGCTTATGGTGATCTGATACCAGGAGAGTGTAAGCCCACTTGACTTTTTCTTCAGCATTTGATTTGATGAATATCATATACTAATAACGTACAGCCTTTGATATGTTCTTCAGAAGTTCATTGCTGGGTGCCTTTAACATTGGCATGAACTTAATCAATGTCTTAGCTTCATAATTACAATCAAATGTAGTATTCAATCTTACAATGCACTTGTGTGCATGATTACATTCAAATTCAACCTTTTAGGGAATAACATTCTTTTATTGCCTTAGTTCATGGAAGTATGAAAGTTGATATGTATCTGAATATTCCTAATCTCCCTCCCTCTCTCTCTCTGATTTATATTTTGATATCTATGTTTCTCACTTTTGATTACTTCATTGTGTTGATAAAAATCCTCTATAATCTTTACAGATGCAAATATTTCGACGAAAAAGCAATGGTACTGTTCTACAACGCCCTTTAACTTTCAGTCAATATGCTTTGATGAGCACAATCAAAATATACTATTCAATTTTGTCATATTACAATATATATAAATATACATGCTTTTGATTTTCCACCCAAAATAATTTGTAGTTTTGTGTGTTGCTTGAAACTCTTAACTTGACACTGGAATCAACATGATGCAACACAATTATTTGTTTAGATACACCCTTTACTGTTTTTTCCATTTCAACAACAAAACATCTATCTTCTGTTTTCCTGGTTGTAGGTTCCTAAAATTAAAAAGTCACCGGCTGAATGGAAATTGGCTTTTGACGCAGACTATAACTCATTTGATCCATGTAATCCATGGAAATATCCTCCTATTGAACCGGCTCGTAACCTTTTTTCATCATCATCATCATCTTCTGATGGTCCTCAATCACCACCTTCTTCTGATGAAGACCTAATTGGTATTGACTCTTGAGTCCAATGATGCCCCTCAAGGTCAAGTGGATGCTGCATTGTACGAAAAAGATGCTTGCAATGGTGTCCAACCCTACCCTGGTGGAAAATTCGGCAAAATTTTCAAGCCATTTGATGATGTTTGATTTTAGTATATTATTTGCTCAAGACGTATTTTTATTTTTCAGTTTGGCTAATTTTAAAACTTGATATTGGATTTTATAGTATATTATATGCTTAAGACTTATTTTTATTTTTTAGTTTGGCTAATTTTGTAACAAGGGTGGTACGTTAAGGGGGACATATGTCTAGTATGAACTGCTTTATTAAAATATATATTGAACTACTTTTTTTTTTGAAAATGATATATATTGAACTACTGTTGTCCTATGTCATATTGTTAGTTGTCTTTATTTATAAAAGTCTCTAGTTACATGTTTTAGCTTTGAAGTGAAATAGAGCACAGAGATCTTCATACCCTTCATTTTGTTTTAATTTATTGGTCCCGATTAATTAATGTGAGTACTACTCTCCGTTATCATTCCCTTAATGAGGTGTGGAGTTAGAAAAAAACTAGTGTTAGATCTTCAATTATCCATAAAACATGAATAGCAATTCACATCTTGCCAAAATCACTCTCGTGGTTGTTACCTTAGTTTCAGATAACTATTTAGTCCTTTATTTTTTTAAGTCATTTCATGTTTGCATATGAACTTACCTTCAATGCATGTTCCTTTTTAATCATTCAGGAGGTGTTTTAGTGATGAAGGAATGTTTGTGTAGAAGGTTAAAGCTTTAGGAGTGGTTCGAAAAGCTAGAGAAGGGTTGGTGGGTTTCTCGATTCTTTAGTCTTGGCAACCATAAGACCAAGTTAGTTCCCTATTATTTTAGTATTGCAAATGGATGAACTTGGAAACTCCTAGATTTATTTGATTACATGGTTAATTACCCTTGCATGTGTGAATATTGGATTGTATTGGTGATATTATGATGCTAAAAACATGTTAGAACTGGATAGAAGCGAATTTTATACTCAGATTTAGCATTTTTATTGTCATGGATCGATACAGGATTGATATGTATCGATACAGAGTGTCCATAAAGAATCTCTGTATCGATACATGCACTACTGGTTCGATACAAAGTGACCAGTAATAATCTGTTGAATTTGTAATTCAACCTTTGTAACTTCTGACTCGAACAACTTCTGGAGGTTACTAGGCTCTCAAACAGATTCAGACCTTCCTAACTTCTAAAAGGAACAGGTTCTGAAGGAACAACTTCTGACCAAGCATAACTTCTTATACCTATATAGGTTCTGAACCTCTTCTCTGGTTCAGTTATGTTTCTGTTTTTGATTAGTTAGGCAGTTATTGCTACGTGTACAATTGTAATTTTCTGTTTTGTAGTTAGTTATAAATGATAGACTTTGTTAGTAACTTGTTATCCAAGTTACCCTTTCTTATCTTGTATATTTTTCACCTATATATAGGTGTTGTTGTGATTAATAAAGATTAACCATTTTCCTTTAATTCATTCTCTTCAATTTCAATTCATAATCTCTATTTTCTATTCTTTTTTAGTTTTGTTGTTCATCTTTATGGAATTATCCCCAACAGAATCAATGTATCAATACATAAGCTTTTGGATCAATACAGGGATTACAAAAAGTTTCTCTGTATCAATACATAAGCTCTTGGATCGATACAGGTGTTACAGAAAGTTTCTCTGTATCAATACATAAGCTCCTGTATCGATACATACCCAACTGGATCAATACATGTGCTGCTGAACCACTTTAAAACTTTTTTTCAATACCATTTTCAAAAACCACTAATAATACTACACATAATATAACCGTTACGAATAATCACACGTGCTCTAAAACAATTAATGAGGAAGGTGGGTAGTATTCATAGAGGGTATTTTCCCCAAGATGAAATTCTTAGTATAAGGAATTGTTAAGTTTCAGTTAGTGGCCTTTGGCCAGACAGTTGAACATAAAGGGCGTAAAACACTCTAACATGTAAATAAACTAGCATGTGAATATGAAATGACATAAAACAATAGTCTTAATTTTTTTTTTTAAGTAATATGTAAAATTGGAATACAAATTAATAAGTTATAAGCTAATTGAATTAGTTTATCAAAATAAACTATAAGATAGTATAATTTTGGGTTCTATATATTTTTGTCTAAGGTAGAATCTTGTGAAGTATCAAACAATAATAATATGCATGATTTAACGAATATTCAATTAATTATAGTCATTTCTGTTTTTTCGAATAGAAATTTTGTGGTATTTTGGATAGTTTGTAAGTTTGTTGATTTCTTTTTTTTTTTTTAATAGAAATTTTCTGATTTGTTTGTATTCTTTTTTTGGATATACATGTTGTATTAGTAGTAATTTCATATATTCTTTTTTGTTTAAGTAAATTATTAGGATAAATTTTTCTTTTTCGATAGTGCCTAATTTTTTTAGTCCCACCAGTATTTTAAGTCCAAGTCCGCCCCTGTCACATGCTTAAAAGGACCACCACTTGGATCAATTCATTGTTGGTATATGGTAATTTTCTTTATTAATAGTGGTTAATCATGTTAATTTAAACAGATTTAAATTAATTTATGATAACTCATGGCCACGATATAACTTGTAATTAATCCACCAGTTAAAATTTGAATAAACACCATTTAATAATAAGAGTCATGCTAACTAGTGCCTCGTTCAAAAGATTATGTTAAGTTATGATCGACTGAGTTAAGAATCTCGGTGCTTGGACATGTCATGATTATTGAAATAAGTTCACTGAGACTTAGAAGTCTCACCCCCACCACTTTTGTTTTCAGATAGACAGGATACCTATGGTAAGAAGGTGATGGAGTAGAAGTGCAAGCATGTTTATGTTCAAGTTATTAAATTGTGCCTCTATGTATTATGTTATTCGGACAAGTTGTATTAAGATTTTCAGCTTAACTACGTCTTTTGGATTTTAATTGCTACTTCATTCAGTTATGTAAGGCTTGTAAGCCGAGACAATTATTGTAATATTTAATGTATCTTGTACGACTTGTGATAATTCTATATCGTATTCTAGACTCTCGATATGGGGTGTTATACCCATCTCACCTATCATACCTTTCAATCATATGACTTCTTTGACCTCTTCAATAAGAGCTTATGTATTCCGCTTGAGTTGTTGACAAGGCTACAACAGATTGTTTATTTGCCTATCAAGTTACCGCTGTACCGAACAAAGTGAACACAAAATCAAATAAGAATTTTCTCGTGTCTATATTACATGCATAGTTTGCATCTAGATACCCCTCCAAAGCATCTTTACCTGAATCTGTTCTAATGTACTTCAGACCATCCTTCAAAGATCCATTTAAATATCTAGTAGTGTCTGTTAATTATTTTGATTTTAAATATATATTTAGATAGTTAATTTAATTTTCAAATATATTTTTTATTAATCAATTTAGTCTATAAAAATAATAACAAAATCATTATCGAAACTATATTTATAATTTCGATACATTTAGAGTCAATATGCCAGCAAGTTACATTTCCAAATATTAAAATAATAGTTTGCCCAATTTTCAACTATTCGAGGCTAAAAGCACGCCATATAATATGTAGTTGACCCAGGGGGTTTACGTAGAACATAACTAATAATTCTACTTTAATATTACTACCTATAGTATCAACCAATTTATTTTATATATATACAATAACATGCATACACACATGGCATCATGAGAATATTTCAATTATCATCAATATAATTTTAGGGAAATGGATTTTCTGCAATTACAGCTGAGGATTATCCGATGTGAATCAACGGACAAGATTAATTATCTATATTTTGATTAGGACCGTCTGATCTGATTTTTGATGGATGTGATTTATTATTGTGTGAAACTGTGAGATTTTTCCACAGCAGGAAATCCTGGTCCATAATCTTAGAGATTATAGTTCAAAAATTAATATATCAGTTTGAATTATGGTACATTCATTTATTCAGATAAATTTATTTTTTGACACATATTCAGATAAAATTTTAGCCACTAATTTATTTGATCAAAATAAAAGTCACACACTATGATTAAGATTCGAACTCTGAGTATTCTATTTATGTGCGTAAGTTTTCGGTATGCTATTTCATTTATTTTATTTTTTGAAGAATACCTTCATAATTTATTATATATAAGAATCACCAGAAGTAATCGACAACATAACCGAATTCAATTTCAAACTTAGTCTAAAATTAAGGGAATGTGAAGAGATGGGATCAGAAACTTCACAAAAGCTTCCGGTTATTGATTTCACTAACATCAACTTGGCCAATAGGGAAATAGTGAAGTCCCAAATCTATGAGGCAGTAGTAGAATATGGTTGTTTTGAAGCAACTTTTGATAAAATTCCTTTAGAACTTAGGAAAGCCATATTTGGTTCAATAGAAGAGGTCTTTGATCTTCCTCTAGAGAAAAAGCTAGTCAATGTGTGTAAGATGAAACATCAAGAATATGTTGGGCAATCACCTTTGGTACCACTTTTTGAAAGCTTGGGCATTGATTATGCAAATAATTTTGAGAGAGTAAAAAGTATAACCAACATCTGGTGGCCTGAAGGAAACCTTAATTTTAGGTAAGTAGACATATTATAATTTCATATAATATATTTTGGATTTAATTCATAATTTGGTCCCTTATGTTTATTTTAGCTCTCAATTTGGTCCCTTATATTTTAAAACATCTATGTTAATCCCTTATGTTTTTAACGTTACCATTAATTGGTTCCTTCCGTCAATTTTTTTTAACTCCGTTAATTATTGACACGTGGCGTACACTTGTCAAAAATTAAAGATAGCCACGTGTCAAAAATTAACGGAGTTAAAAAAAAAATTGATGGAAGGGACCAATTAATGGTAACGTTAAAACATAAGGGACTAACATAGACGTTTTAAAACATAAGGGACCAAATTAAGAGCTAAAATAAATATAAGGGACCAAATTATGAATTAAGCCTATATTTTGAGTTATGCAAGTATTCCCTATTTTGCTTTTAGTTTTTGTATTTCTTTTTCTAAGTTATTGCACATATTTCAATTTTTACTTTTGATTCTTGATATTTTGTTTTAGTCATGAGATTTGTTCACATTGATATTCATATTGAAATTGTTCTTGTAAGATTTATTTTAATCCTTATTAAGACGAGTGTATTTGATTTTTACATCATACAAATATCAATTCTAATATGAACAAATTTTACTAGAGCTAAAGCAAAACAACAAAAGATCAAAAGCTAAAGTTTGTATATTTGTTAGGAGTTAGGACTAATATATATAAATCTTTCATATACTAACTTGATCTCTTCTTTTCTTTCTTTTGCAATTTACATTCTTTTTAATTATCCACCCATATTTTTATTTATTTCATTTTTGCAGCAAAACTATACATTCTTTCACTGAGATTATAACTGAGTTGGATCAGTTGACTAGAAAGATGATTTTGGAGAGTTTGGGGGTTGAAAAGTACATGGAGGAGCACATGAATTCAACTGATTACCTTCTTCGTGTTATGAAATACAAAGGCCCACAAACTAGTGACAAAAAACTAGGCATTGTAAATCACACAGACCAGAGCATTACCACCATATTGTACCAAAATCATGTGGGGGGTTTAGAAGTGATGACAAAAGATGAGAAATGGATAAGCTACAAACCTTCTCTAAACAGTTTTGTAGTTATGATTGGTGATTCTCTTAAAGTAAGTTCCTTTATCACCATTCTTCATTAAAAAATATGACCAAACTTGATGCCACCTTAAATGCAATGGATGTAGCCTCAATTATTGTAGGGTTGTCATGCAAAAAACCTTGATATCGGTAGCTCAAACTATGGTTGCAATCATTTAACTTTTCTTAATATTTTTGTCGGATCACATTGAAATTTTGTTGATATTCAACGTAATGCACATAGTGTGTTAATTTAATGTCATAGTAAGAATTTACGAACTTTGCAGGCATGGTCAAATGGGCGCCTACATTCGCCGTTTCACCGAGTGATGATGAGTGGGAATGAGACAAGATATTCCTTAGGGTTATTTACGGTCCCAAAAGGCGGATGCACTTTTAAAGCTCCAGATGAACTAGTGGATGAGGAACACCCTCTACTCTTTAAGCCTTTTGATTTTGCTGACTTCCTCGACTATCGTTACTCTGAAAAAGGTCGTATGGATCAATTTTCTCTACACACTTACTGTAGTGTTGATGGTTCACCATAATTATGTTGCTTTTATTCAACCCTAAACCGTTTACCTTGGACGTGATGATATGTGTTTGTAGTCATCTACTTTGTAACGTGACTTTGTGGTGTGTTCAATTAATATTTCCTAGGCAGTTTGCCTTGGAGAAATAAAATTACTTTTTGTATTACATTATTTACATTGGCTTTCTGTACTTAATTTGCAAAGCCACTACTTAAATTTTATCATTTTAAATAACTAAAACGTATATTTATCAAAAAAAAAAAATAACTAAAACGTATTTTTAAAATAATTGTTAATGCTCTACTGATTAGGGAAAGTGAGACTTTAAAATCAAATCACAATAAAAAGCCACAATTTGTAAATGATTTTTCTATATTGTTTTTTATCCAAACACTGTAAAAAGTAACCACAAACTTGTCTTGATTTCGAAAAGTCTGAATTTGAACCCGAGTTTCTATTAAGCATAAACAAGATAGACTAATAACATTTTTGATCTATAATCCTTAATCCGTTCCTAACACTATCAGTATTAGACTATAAATCACCATCTAATAATTTTTTTAAACTTGTACTTTATAGTTCTTGTTGTCTAAGACAAAATTCTACAAACTTCTCTACAATGAAAAATACCCTTCTATCTAATATTTTATCCTATCATGTCGTTTGTGCAACCACTCATCCATTTCCATAGTCTCTTCTTATATCTAAAAGTTTACTTTCTTAAGGGTTTTTACATGAAAACATAACTAAAACTTAAAAGTTTGAAAAAATAGAATACGCACTATAAACTAGTTTTTACACAACCAGGGAAAATTAAGTATTTGATTTTTTTTTTTTTTTTTTTAAGTTCTAAAATTGGCTTATGAAAATTAAGTACTTGTTAGCTTATATTTTTCATCAATCTGAACCTTGTATGCCTTTAGACACTCTTCAGACGGGAAGAAGAAGTGATGTGCAGTGTGTTTGATATATTGGACATCAGATCCTATATATAACGTGATAGCCGAATATGATTCTTATTCTTTCGAAATAGGTCATCATAACATCCATTCATATTTGAACTCATACCAATTAATTAAATAATTAATTATCAAAATATAAATCTAATTAATTTTTTTATTTAATTTGATCACTAATCGATTAAAATTCTTAATTGAATAATAACTAATATAATTAATAAAATAACAGACGTCCGTGTTGGCATGGCGGTTACTTCGCAACAGGTTACCGACTAAAGACAATTTGGTGAGGCAAAACATTACTGCTCACGATTCCAACTTTTGTGTGACTGGCTGCGTGGGAGAGTGGAAATAACACAACATTTGTTCCTTTCCTGTCCAGTTTTTGCACCATTGTGGAGTTTGATTCGAACTTGGGTTGGTATATCATCGGCTGGTCCGTTTTTGATACGAGACCATTTTGTTTAGTTTACCCATTCTGCAGGAGATTCACGATCTCGCCGCTCATTCTTACAGCTGCTATGGTCATATAGCATTTTGGTGATTTGGCATGAATGAAATAGTAGAACTTTTTGAAGCAAAGAAATCAACGGTCCATCAACTGCTAGATAAAGTTAAAGTTCATTCAATTTGGTGGATAAAACTTATAATGTAAATCTTGGTTTAAATTCTCATTGATGGTCGAGCTCTTTTGTTTGTCTGGCATTGACTAATTGGTATTTGGTTGTTCTGCCTTTTGTAGACACTTGTTGTTCTGTTGAGCACACCTTATGCTGATCAGGACTTGTTGTTATTATAAATAAATTCCATTTTTTTTTGTTAAAAAAATATAATTAATAAAATATTTGTCTACATAATGATTTGGAATATGCTAAAATATTCTAACATGTTAACCAAACGGATTTTCTGATTAAAATTCATTTTAATTTTTTAATAATACAACTTAAAATATTCATCAACATTACTATATGACGTTGTTATTTACTGTAAGCATATTTATGACATCAAATTACTCAAAGAAAATCTGTAAGCAGATTAATCTATGACACATCAAATAAATGATCAACATGGAGTTCAATTAGCGGTTCAACAGAAACTATTTTCAGAGGTATAAATTTCAAAGAGATAAAGGTATACATACACAATATAGTGAGTTAAAATCGTCCAATTAGTTATTTTTCCGGTTTTTATCTGACTTTTTTTATTACCGATTTTATTAGACTGTCCAAACTGATGACTACTCTGACTCATGATCCAACCAATTGAACCGACTAGTTTAGTTTAATTTTTAAAACATTGGTTTAATTAAGAGAAGCTATCGGTGATGACTTGTGTTCATGGAAGAGAGACAACATTAACAAAAAGAAAAATGTAGCATGTAACTTAAGTTAAAGGCACGTGAAATTCAATATAGAGAATTTGTTTTAAAATTATGCACTCAAGTTTTTAAAATTCAAAATTTTTTATGTTTTTTATTGGAGAACTACTAGTCCTTAGAAGCGCATCACGTTGTGATATTTATTTTTGAATGTATTAAAATTGCAATTAATTTTATAAATATCTTTTCATTAATTATTTTGATCATCAAATATGTTTTTAATAATCAATTTAGTTATTAGATATATATTATCATTTTTATACATTTAAGGCCAATAATATATACCAAGTTTTTTTTTTTTTTTTGGTACAAGGCCAATATACCAAGTTATATATTCAAAAACAAAAATGGTAGTTTGCCCCATTTTCAACTAGTTCAGGCTAAAAGCCCCATATAATATGTAGTTGACCCACAATTAACGTAGATCTCCATAACCAATAATTCTACTTTAATATCACTACCTAGTATCAACCAATATATTGTATAACATACACACACATGGCATCATGAGGATATTTCTATATTATCATCAATAAAATTTCAAAGATCACATCCCATGAACTTCGTTCAGTTGTTAGGGACATCTCACTTTATATGCATAGGTTGGAATTCAAATTCCGACATACCACTTATCCATTTTATTGGTGAAATTTCTAGCTACTATGTTATATGACAAAAAAATCTCAAATATCACTGTTAAGAAATATTGCATGTCGACATTAGAGTTCGAATTCTGGTACACCACCTACTTAATGAAATGAAATTTTAGCTACTAATATATTTAATCAAAATAAATGTCACACGTTATGACCAGAATTCGAACTCCAATTTCTTCACTTATGTGTATAAGTTTCCAATACCTATTATCATTTCATCTATTAAAAACAGAAAAGAATATACCTTCATAATCTATTATATATAAGAATCACCATAATGAATCAACAACACAACTGAGTTTCAAACTAATTAATTAGTCTAAAATTAAGGGAAAGTGAAGAGATGGGATCAGAAACCTCACAAAAGCTTCCAGTTATTGACTTCACTAACATTAACTTGGCCAATAGGGAAATAGTGAAGTCCCAAATCTATGAGGCATTAGTAGAATATGGTTGTTTTGAAGCAACTTTTGATAAAATTCCTTTAGAACTTAGGAAAGCCATATTTGGTTCAATAGAAGAGGTATTTGATCTTCCTCTAGAGAAAAAGCTAGTCAATGTGTGTAAGTTGAAACATCAAGAATATTTTGGGCAATCACCTATGGTACCACTTTTTGAAAGCTTGGGCATTGATTATGCAAATAATTTTGAGAGAGTAAAAAGTATAACCGACATTTGGTGGCCTGAAGGAAACCTTAATTTTAGGTAAGTAGACATATTATAATTTCATATAGTTCTAAATATATTTAAGTAGACATTGTAATTTCATATAGTTCTAAATATATTTTTGAGTTATGCAAATATACCATATTTTGATTTTAGTTTTTGTATCTTAGTTATTGCACATATTTCACTTTTTACTTTTGATTTTTGATGTTTTGTTTTAGTCACAATAAGATTTTTGTTCATATTGAAATGGTTATTTTAAGATTCATATCAATCCTTATCTAACATATAATTAGACAGCTATTTTTATAACAAAATCGTTCAGAAAAACCTGAATTCGATTGTTAGAAATTTTAGATAATCACAGTTCTTTTTCCTAAAAACTAAAGAGTTAATACCGAAAATTAAATATTTTATCATATGAATATCAATTATCAATTGTGATATGATCAAATTTGACCGGAACTAAAACAAAACAACAAAAGATCAAAAGCTAAAGTTTGTATATTTGTTAGGACTAAAAAATATATATTATATAAGAAAATATTAACAAGGATTAAAAACATTTAAATCTTTATTATACTAACTTAATCTCTTCTTTTCATTCTTTGGCAATTTACATTTTTTTAATTAGCCACCCATTTTCTTATTTATTTGATTTTTTGCAGCAAAACTATACATTCTTTCACTGAGGTTATAACAGAGTTGGATCAGTTGATTAGGAAGATGATTTTGGAGAGTTTGGGGGTTGAAAAGTACATGGAGGAGCATATGAACTCAACTGATTACGTTCTCCGTCTTATGAAATACAAAAGCCCACAAACAAATGACACAAAACTAGGCCTTGTGAGTCACACAGACCAAAACATTACCACCATATTGTACCAAAATCATGTGGGGGGTTTAGAAGTGATGACAAAAGATGAAAAATGGATAAGCTACAAGCCTTCTCCAAACAGTTTTGTAGTTATGATTGGTGATTCTCTTAAAGTAAGTTCCCTTATCACCATTCTTCAATAAAAAATATTACCAAACTTGATGTCACCTTAAATGCAATGGATGTAGCCTCAAATATTGTAGGGTTGTAATGCAAAAACCTTGATGTTGTTAGCTCAAACTGCGGTCGCAGTCATGTAACCTTTTGTTAATTTTGTTGTCGGATCACATTGAAATTTGTTGATATTGATGAGGTCAATTTGGTGCATACAATATATTGATCAACGTAATGCGCAAAGTGTGTTAAGTCTGTTAATTTTATGTCATGTTGAAAATTTGTGAACTTCGCAGGCATGGTCAAATGGGCGGCTGCATTCGCCGTTTCACCGAGTGATGATGAATGGAAATGAGGCAAGATATTCCTTAGGGTTGTTTGCGGTCCCAAAAGGCGGATGCAATTTTAAAGCTCCGGATGAGCTGGTGGATGAGGAACACCCTTTGCTCTTTAAGCCTTTTGATTTTGCTGACTTCCTCGACTATCGTTTCTCTGAAAAAGGTCTTATGGATCAATTTTCTCTACGCACTTACTGTGGTGTTGATAGTGTACCATAATTATGTTGCTTTTTTCCAACTTAAATAGTTTACCTTAGTCGTGATGATATGTGTTTGCAGTTTTTGGCTTTGTACCTTGACTTTGTAGTGTGTTCAATTAATAATTCCTACGCAGTTTACCTTTGAGAAATAAAACTGTTTTGTTTGTTACATTATATACATTGGTTTTCTCCACTTAATTTACAAACCCACTACTTCAATTTTAACATTTTAAATAACTAAAAAGTATTTTTAAAATGATTGTTAATGCACTATAGATTTAGGGAAAGTGAGACTTAAAAATCAAACCATTGTAAAAAGTAACCACAAACTGATCTATCGTTTCCTTCATCTCTCCCTAACTCCAAGTATTAGACAATGTCCCATCCAATAGTTTTTAACCTATAGTTTGCAGGTTTTTTAACCTATAGATGTGGAGGAAGCAGGTTAGAGTAGTTGGTTAACTCGGCAGGCTCGTGATTTGAAGATTGTAGGTTCGAATCCTACCCCTACCATATCTTGATAACAAAAAGTCTATGTTTGAACCCTAGTTTCCATCAAGCAGGAGCAAGACGGACCAATAACACTTTTGATCTATAATCTTTTTTTTAATCAAATAGATTATCCCCATCTAAAAGACTTTTTATCTGAGACAAAATTCTACAAACTTCTCTACAATGAAAACTGCCCTTTCTATCCTTCCTATCTAATTTTTTATCCTATCATGTCATTTGTGCAACCACTCATCCATAGTCTCTAGTCTTATCTTATATCTACAACAAGTTTACTTTACTTTCTTAATGGTTTTTGCATAAAAACAGAACTAAAACATAAAAGTTTTAAAAAATAGAATATGCATTATCGGTGTAAACTAGTTTTTACACAAGTGAAAATTAAGTATTTGACAGTTATTATTTTTTTATTTTTAAAAAAGGTTTAAAAATGAGCTTGTGGCAAATATGATGAGTTGCCTCTAGATGTTGGTGTAAAACAGTTTTACACCGATACTGCACCTTCATTAAATTCTAACAGTTTTCCAAATCATATATTTGATGGACCAAGTCTAAAATCCCAAAACTAATTGGTCATCAACTAGCACTATCTCAAATTAATATAATCAGCACACCTTGAAGAAGATTTTGTAACCAAAAACTAAAAAAGAAATATCTCAACAAATTGTCATGTATAATATAAATATAAATAAAAAATGTTCCAAACTAACTTGACCCTGGTCTGTACACAACTGTCCACCAGGCACCTGTAGGGGAAAATGCAAATCTTTTAAAGATATGCAAGCTAGCCAGTAGCACTGATGAGAAATTACATCAGTAACAGATTCAGCAGCAAGTGAAGACATGCCTACAACACTATAAAACAACATATCTAAAATTCCCCAAGGCAAAAATATTTGCTAAGTTTTACAGTCATGAAAAGATAAATAACCCTATTCGGTAAAACCATTATCCTCAAAGGTAACACAGAATTAAGTTATTTTAACTCCAGAAAATTGACACCCCTGGTCAACTACAGTATAAAACATTTACTATGTGCACATCTGATTATATGGTGAGAATCAGATTCCAATAGCAATGTTATGGGTAGAGGCACAAAGGTTGTTCTAAGTCATCTTTCCTTACCTCAAAGAGATGCTCTAGGACCGGGAATGTGGAATCTTACTGGCGAGAGATGGGGACGATAGGCACTGAGGACTGGTTATAGTAATTTCCATCAGAACCCTGAAAACCTTGATAAGCATTCATAGGAGGTGTAAAAGGAGAAACATTGTTCATGGCAACCCCAGCTGCAGGATAGGTTGCCATTGATGGCTGTTGTTGCATCACACCATAGTTGTATGCCATATTGTTAACGGATCCAACAGTTTGCATGAACGGCTGCACCGGGTATTGTTGAGGTGTTGGTGGCAGTGGGGGTAATGGGGGTGGTGATGATGAGGGTGGAGGTGGTGGCTGATCATTTGGAGTATACTGCTCATTGGATGTAGATGCACTGTGTTGGGTAGTTTCAGAAAATGAAAAGGGGGGAGGAGGTTGTTGAGGATTCTGAGATGGCACGTAAGATGGCTGGCCATTTTCAAGCTTAGTCCTCTTTTCGGAGTGAAATTCAGCAGAAGACTCTGTCATCGGATTGCCTATGACACCTTCTGATGCTGCGAAAGAGGATAGCACACAAGACAGCATCTGGATGGACGATGTGGATGCAGTAAGCTTAGCTGCCACTGCGGCGGCTGCAGACTTGCGCGGATCTTCTTCGCTATGTCCAGAATTTTGATAATACGCCCCTTGTGGTGTATACATTAATGGGGCTGATTGCTCCCCACCAGAGATAAAACTTCCAGGTATCATGGAGGTTTGAATTTCCTTTGAGCTCTGTTCAACTGATGACTGAATATTGTTACCATTCAGTAATTGTTGGCAAGTATTGTTCGCATGTTCCCACTGAACACGCGCAGCCTGAAATATTTAAAACACAAGTAGTCATGAAAGATGCTCATGCCGCATTAGGCAACAATGTTCTTACCTAATACAAAAAACATTTCAGAAATTACAAAGACCAAAATAACATTAGGATTTTTATCATATTAGAAAATAAAAAAATAGAAAAAGTTAAGATTGCTTTTAAAGCATTAAGAAAATGATAGAATTGAAAAGCAGAAAGCAGTTCCAGATGCTCCTCAATGTTAACTTGAAGAGCAAACTTTTCCAAATTAATCCAATGCATCTGTAAAAAACACAACTATTTCTGCTCTCATCTACTTTTTTCCCTTAATTATCAGTTATCTATGTAGAGATTTGAAATGACTACGAAAGTGTTCATCCCTAACAACTAAAGGCTACAATGCATACATAAGACACCAAAAGACTAATGCTGGTTATAAATGCATTACAATCATGTTCACTACCTTATTGATTTTAAATGCTTTACAATCAAGTTCTACTACCTTAGTAGGGCCACCACATTCATTTCATGCTGACGAAGTTCTAAATTATCTATCTGGTGGTTAGGACTTAGGAGCCATTTTCCAATATAGATTAATTAAAAAAGAATAAATATTAATTATTTAATTCTAAGGTACCCTCTACTCGAGGAATTATTTTTATGTTCTTTTATGATGCACTCTTTCTAGTTTGTGAGAAAAGCAGTACAAATGTTTTTTTTTAAAAACAATTAGCCACTATTGACTAAGATAAAGAATGGAGCATTTTTTAGTGCCCGTCTAGTTATAAAAATATACCGAATGAGAACAGCTATAACAAATAAACGAATTATTAGCGTAGGTTCCATACCTGAATTTGGCTATGGACTTGATCCAGCTTGAATTCCTGTGAACAAAAACATGTTAGAAAACATGCTGTTTTAGGTAGTTCAGCAGTTCAGTAAACTTAGAGTGTCGTGAAAGAACCTGATCCTGAAGTGCCTCTCTCAGGTGAGATACAAGGCCAGCTCTTGATGATTCTATTGCTGTTAACTGCTCAATGCAGTCCTTTAGTATGGCATTATGCCCCTGGAGCTCATTCACTACTGCAGATCCATGGAGGTTCCCTACAAATAGATGATTGAGTCATATTAACAGGAACTGAATATAATAATGTTATTTACTTGACAACATAAGCACGTAGAACAAAAGATGAATTGTTGATTTAAAAGCAAATTAAAATCAGAGATTAACTCGTGGATGAATCATAATTACTGCAATTAGGGAAACAATTACCATAATAAAATTTAACATACCAGAATTACTATCATTATCTGCTTTCTCAAGAGAGCTAATGGCATTCCTGCATTTGCTTAATACAGCATCTTCATCTGTTTGTCCTCCATAAATATGATGATAGCCAGAAGCTATCTTATCCAATGCATTCCCAGCAGATGGTCTCTGCAAAAGGTTAAATATGTATAAGAGATACAATCACAGCATGCAGAGCATATATATGGATACAAATAAATACATACAGAAACATTACCAGTTTCACATTCATAGGTTTCACATTTGTAGGTTTCACACTCATAGGTTTCGCATCACGGTTATTGTTTTCCGCATGCCTCCCAACAATTTCTTCCTTGAGAATTTGACCACGAGAACCAAAAACTTTTCTTTCTTCCCATATACCAACCTGCATAAAGGAGAAAGACATGATACGTTCAATGAAATTTCATTGATGCCAATATTCAATATTTCACATAATTTATTTTACCAGAAACATTTTGTCATGGTAAACCTACTACCCCTCAACCCATCACAATAAGGTTGCAGGTGTACAACCTACAAGTCCCTTTGTGGTTTGAAGAGCACCAAGGGTCTGGTATAGTTGAATAAAATCCAGGTCCAAGTTGGATTCAAGAAAAATTAAATAAAATCTAACTCAGTCTATGCATCAAGTTTTGAAATCAGAAAACAGCAGACATTTGACCAAGAGCTTGGCAAGAACAAGTTTTGCGTATTTGGTTAACAAGTTGGGCATGATTGATATCTATCTATGCATCAACTTAAGAGGGGGAGTTGAAATATTTAATCATTATTAGACTAGATACTATTTGATTTTCTATTTATTGTGTTTTATTTTAATTCCTTAAATCACATTTCTTATAAACTCTTGCAAATGATTATAAGGTGAAAGGTGCCCGTTCTTTATAAACTCTTTTCTGACCTTATATCTAGTCAGTTTTGGACTTCAAATTTTCCAATACACCTCGTCAAACCCAACACTATTAGACTTGGAGTACGCAAAATATGGTGAGTGGTTGGATGGATCTAGGATAAGCTCTTATACCATCTTAGGGATCAAGAAATCTATGATTGATAAGATGATGAAGCTATAGAGAGAATAAATGTACAACTTTGCTGTAATAGAAATAAATTGGTTGGTTACAATCTATAACATAATACATGCTTATAGTAAGCTGAGCAGTTTAATTACAGCCCAACTAACACAGTTAGTTAGTTTTTAGGTAATAACAGAATGCTGAACTACGGTTAATCTATAACAAAAAATATAGGATGTCAATTAATTAACAGACACATAGTATTCCACAGTAGAATCAACATAGAAGAAGATAACAGAAGAAATTAACCAAAGTTGTTAATCATATTTTGTATATTGGAAGGTCTAAAAGAAACTAGTAGAGCTTTAGTTAATATATGGGGGAAAAAAGCAGAAGAGATTAAGTAAAAAAATATGCATCATTCACAAATTAAGAAACATGAATAATCGAAGTACCAGTCGCATTGCTTGATTCCTTGCATAGTCGTCTCCATTTTGAATGACATCTCGAAGAGCATCTGGAAGAACCTTCCAAAATTCACCTACAAACTCAGAACCCTTTCGCCTGCTGTTTTGTAAAATATCATTTGCAAGAAACAGAAATGCCAATTTCTTCTCACGAGGAGAGCAATGGAACTGTTTTGCCCATGTTTCAACAACTAGTTTGGCTTTGTTCATATGAAATATGCACCAATGTGACAAAGCTTGACCAAATTAAGGAAAATATCCAAGAAGCAGGATAAATAATGTCACACAAAATCAGGATAAATATTACACAGTAAAACCATGAATGAACAAACTAAATAAATAGTAGACAGATAAAAAACAACAAACAAGGAAAATATACATTATTGCCCACAAAATGATCTTCAAGGATACTCTCTATGCTTGTCTGCGAGCTATTCAGCTTGGCTAGTTTTTCCACTAAAATCTGCGGATTGAATGTGCTACCCATCTTTCCAGTTAAAGTTGGCACGGCTAATCAAATAGAATTCCAACTTTACTCAAAACCTTTTAAAAAAAGAAAAGAAAAAGGGAAACACAATCGTTAGAATGGAATCAAGCAAAGCATCATGAAAAAATCATATAAAAATAGATGAAAGAAAACTTGAAAAGATATATTTTGATTGATACACAAGGACACACATAGCTGTTACACAAAAAAAGAAAAAGAAAATGTAGGTTGCGGAACCATTCGATAGAAGATTTCCTGGTAATTATTGTTTTGAAATGTACTCACCGCTCCCTAAAGAAGTATGTCAAATGTCAATAAGACAAATTTGACCAACTAGGAAATTATTTATAATTAGTTACGTACATAAAAGAGCAAATAATTTATTTGTGACCCTACAGTTCATAGACAAATGCACTACATAACCAAGAATACAAATAAGTGAGTATGAAACAATCACAGGCACAATTGACATGGATTTAGGCAAACCAACCACTGAATATAAGGGCTTACACCAGAAGTCCTTTTGCACTAGGTGGGTTAGATTCATGAATCAAACAAAATCATAATCTCCTCTTATTAATAATGTTTAAAGACAAACTATTTAAGTAAAAATCCTTCTTTTTCCCTATAATGTTTTAAAATTTCTCTCTACCTTTAACTATAGGACTGTCATCCAATCAGAGCTTCTACAAGTTTTCTTTAGACATGCTCAAGACAATTAAGTGATAAGTTAATGCATTAAATGATGGATAGACATAAACACAGTTAGGGCATCAACAAGATACAAATCAGTATTATAAATCTAAAAATGGATTGAATTGAAGAAGATTTTGGGTTTGCAATAAACAACAAAAAGCACAAGAGAAGAAAAAATGGCTAACAAGATATGCTTACTATGAAATATAAAAGAAAAGTAAGCCTAGGCAATCAAGCAAACAATCCTTAAAAAGATCGAGAAATTCAATATCTAATTAATGGGCAGATTAATTTTAGTTTCAATCATAAATTTGCATTGTGAAGTGAAACTTTTGTACATAAATGTAATGTTTATTTATGCCCTAATCCAATAAAAGACGATATTTCCATTTATATGCAATCAGATACCTGGAAAAGTACAAAGAGAAATGCACGCAGAGGACAGGTGACCAAACCACATGTATGAATATGTGACAAACAAGCACATGCTTTCTAATATTAATGACATCAAACCAGTAACATGAATGAATATGTGATAGATAGACATGCACACATATGGTAATACTTATGACATCAAACAGCAAGCATAATTTAGCACGTGACAGACACACTTGCTTGACAATACTAATGACATCAAACAACAAGCCACAACCAAAACACATAAAGCAGAAATACAGACGTAAACCATATAAGCAAAAGAAACACAAGTTCATAACCGCCTGAGACAATAACACTCGTAGCAATTGGTTCGCCATTGGAACACCTACTCTTGGGTAGATAATCAATCCCAGCTTGTATTTGCATATGCAAACCAACTACACACAACTCCATCCTAAATAGAAAAACATCGCCACCATAAACTCCAGGTATCGGTCCAACTATCAGCTTATCACGATACAGCCACAACTAACGTTTCATCATCAATGCAGCTGCCCTAATATTACAACGAATACGGTTGCAAACGCGACCCCTTCTTCTATTCTACTTTCGGTAAATCTTTTTATCCTTTTCATGGAATTGTTGGGTGGATGTGGAGACACCAAATAGAATATAAGGTTATTCTATTTGGCATCTCCACATCCAACCAACGATTCCATGAAAAGGATAAAAGGATTTACCGAAAGTAGAACAGAAGGGGCCACGTTCGCAACCGTATTCGTGGTGATATGAGGGCAGCTGCATTGATGAGGAAACGTGAGTTGTGGCTGTATCGTGATAAGTGGATAGTTGGACCGATACCTGGAGTTTATGTTGGCGATGTTTTTCTTTTTAGGATGGAGTTGTGTGTAGTTGGTTTGCATATGCAAATACAGGCTGGGATTGATTATCTATCCAAGAGTATGTGTTCCAATGGCGAACCAATTGCTACGAGTGTTATTGTCTCGGGCGGTTATAAAGATGACATGGAGTTAGATGATGGAGATGTGATAATACTAACATGAATGAATATGTCACAGACATGTACACGTATAGCAATAACATTAAACAACAAGCATAATTACAAATGTGACAGAGACACACTAGCTTGCCAATATTAATGACATCAAACCAAAACACGTAAAAGTGAAACACAGATGTATAACATATAAGTAAAAGAAACACAGGTAAATGCCACCAATTCCCATATGCATCAGATCAACCAGCTACAGATGAAAACCAAATCCTCCACCTTAGCACATGAAATTTCCATTGAGCTTAAAAAATTCACATCATGATAACAATTATACAATATAATCATCTCCGAAGAAAAAACTTATAGACCATCAACTCACATTGAACGGCATCAAGTACAAAGATCATAAATCAATCATGAAAAAACAATACAGATACCATCATGAATATGACACACTCATATAGATAGCATGAAATACAAGATTCATAACCGATAATAAGATAGACTCTGCCATAAGTTCAGCAGAACTGTATCATAATTCTCCAATCAAACCATTCAGCAAACCCTAAACACAGCCACCTCTCAATAAACTTCATAAAAATCAAAATTTTCAATATGTAAATCAAATCTTCCAGTTTCTCACAATAAATTTCTCAATAAACTTCATAAAATTCACATCAAAATTACAGTTAACAGATAATTATCTCAGTCACAAAAAAAAAAAGAGGTTACATTAACCAGTCAAAAAAATTCTCACAATAAATTTGTTGATAAACTTCATAAACTCAAAAATTCAAAATCAATCACTAAAACAACAATAGAGATTCAACAATAGAGGTTCATATTTATTAGGGATTAATTGGATAAATTGCATTAATTCAACTTCACTGTATCAGAATTCATCAACAAAACAGTCTCATTATCCTTGAATTCATCAACAAATAAAAAAATGAACAAACATAAATAATAAACAACAATCTCATTCAGTTCATTCAACAATTAATTAAACAAAAACAAAAAATTGAACTAAAATAAAAATCATATTACAGTGAACAAAAAACCTCAGAGAGCTAAGTAAAACAAAAACTATGAAAAAATTGAAAACGAATAATCATAATCATAATGAATAATTGAAAGAAAAAAATCAAGAATTGAAGAAGTATATATACATACATAAAAGTGGAGCAATGAAGAATGTTGATGAAGAAAAAGCAATGGACGGAAACAATGGCGAATCGTTGTGAATTTTGGGTTTAGAGAGAACTGAGAAGAAGCAGTTGAGTTGAGTTTTGTTGGGTTTTAGTTTCAGCTTCTGCGTTTGCGTTTGAGAATGGCTTTTATATTCATTGAAGACAACAACAACAACAACAACAACAACACAAAAACACAATTAAATTGAAACTGTTTTTCGTTTTTCCATATTCCGAAATTACCCTTGTAAGGTTTGTGATAAGCAACTATCAGTTTTTGATAACGACGTCGTTTAGTGAAAGGGTTTTAGGGTAATTTTGATTTGATGTTATGTCAGCATTGTTCTTTGCTAGCCTTTCACTTCTTGAGCTTTTTTTCTCCAGAATCTTGAGTTTTTTTTTTTTTTATTTGTTTGACAAAAGTTTTTGAAATCTTTGACTTTGACTTTTTTATTTATTAAGATACTATGAATTAAATGAGACAAATATTTATTTTTCTTTTGCTGAAAAGGAAAAAAAATAATGGTCATAATGTTTTTTTGTCAATGACACTTTGGCATTAATCTATATCTATACTAATATATAAAGAAAATACTTTTTTTGACTAAACTTTTCTTATTGTCACTTTTGTCCTTCATTTTATTCAAATATTTTTTTTTGTTAAATATGTTTTTGGTCCCTATAGTTTTTTAGAATTTCGTTTTTAGTCATTGAAGAATTTTTTCGCACTTTTTAGTCCCTGAAGTTTTTTCCATTAGTGTTTTTAGTCCTTACTTTTGATCAAACTCTTGTATAGTTTCACATTTTTTAATGGATTTTTGTATTCATGTTTATAATATTATATGAACATCTCCAATAAAAATTTAGAATTTTTTAACATAAGATAAATTATTTATGAATTTTTATGTGGAAAAAACTAAAAAATTCATATTTAATTCATCTCTTGTTAAAAAAATTTAAACTTTTGTAAGAGAGATTCATATAATATATTAAACACATGACCGCAAAAAAAAAATTTAAAATTTCGACTGATATGCATGAGTTGAGTGAAAAGTATGGATCAAAAATCATGATAGGAAATACTTCAGGGACCAAAAAGTGCAAAAAAAAAATCTTTAGGGACTAAAAACAAAATTCTGAAAAACTATAGGGATTAAAAACATATTTAACCCTCTTTTTTTTTTTTTTTACACAGATTCAAATATTTTTGTATGTTGAAAAATCACTTTCACACGAAAGTTGATTTTCAGTTTTTTTTAGTAAAAAAAAATTTTTTTTTAATAACTAAGCACAATAAAATAAGAGGTTAAGTAGTTATCAATTAACTAAACACAATAAAAAAAAGGAGATTAAATAGTTATCTACATTAACACAATATAGAATGTTGATAACACAAACGGGAACGGGCTGCTAGTTATAAATAAAATTTCATATTTTTTATTTATTTAATAACTGGTGTATTTGATTTATATTATAGACTATATACATTAATTATTAAATGAATTTGAAAAGCGATTTTTTGTTTATAAATAAGGTTGAAGGGAGTAATATAATGACTACAATTTTATGTATTAAAATTAAAGAATAAGTGATGAATCTTATCGTATATTCACAAGAATCTTATCATATAATTTCTATTACAATCATTTTATAGTGAAACTCGTATAATTTAGCGAAACTCAAATGTATTTAGTCTAAAGTTTTGTTTAAAATTTGTACTAAATAAACTAAAAAAACATTTGATTTTTGTGTTATTATTTTTTTTCAAGACTTTTGCCTAATTTTTTGTAGAGCAACTTTTGCCTATATTTCAATTTAGAAAGAGGGTAGTGTTTTTTCACTATTTAGATGCAAAATATTTCGAATTATTGACTATTATTTCCTCTAGTTTTTAATATAAAAAAATATTTTTTAGATTCATTGAAAAATTAAGGTATATAGTCAACATACTCTAAAAATAATATTTTTTTATATTAAAAACTAAAGAGAGTATTTATTTTATCACATATATATATATATTATCATTTTAGATTCATTGAAAAATTAGTGTATCTAGTCATTGCCATTGCCAGGTATTGACTAGATACATTAATCTTTTTAATGAATCTAAAAACTAATTTTTTATCATTAAAAAAAATAATTTTTTTCTTATATTAAACATTTTAGGGAGTATTTAGTTTTTTTAGATTCATTGATATATCATAATGAAATAATTTTATAGATAAGATTAAAATATGTTCTCTTTATATCACTCGACCTTGTTTCTTGCAATAAGATTTAACGGTTTTTAAAATAAAGATTTAAATAATATTATAAAATTGATGAAATTGTAAGTATAATAGTTTAAATAAAAGATATAATTATTAGAATAAAAAGTACTACACAAAAAATAAATATTCTCTATAAATTAATTAAATTCTTTATTTATCATAAAATGAAAAATAATATCTTGACCTGAAAAAATGAAATATAATAGTATTAGCATTTGCGGTCTCTCTATTGATTTTTTTTCTTTCTATTCTCTCTTGTTCGAACAAAATAAGTTCGATTCAATATTTTATATTTTGATTTTGATGATAACAGAGCAAAATAATAATTTATATCTATTAATTGTGCGCTCAATCGTGTAGTTATTAGATACATCACAAAAGAAAAAAGCGTCTTCAAAGAGTTCTCAAGACCCTTCCTTTACACAAAAGGATTGAGACAAAGTTTCCTTTAAGGTGTGCTTGGTAGGAGAGAAAATGAGAAGAGAAGAAAATAAAATACGGAAATCAATGCATGTATTTGGACTAACATTAGTCCAAATACATGCATTGATTTCCGTATTTTATTTTCTCTCTTCTCATTTTCTCTTAGACAAGCAGATATGGTTAAACAAAGTTAAAGGTAGTGTTTTGTCCATCATCTGGATAATTTAAGATCATCATCTTATAATCATCACACACATGATTAAGAAAAATTAAGTCAACATTTGACTCAACCATTTGTACATTAGTCGAAACATTTATCCATTTGGTGACCATCTTCAAAAGAACATTGTGCATCATCTCCAAGCAACAGTCAAATAGTGTCAACTCAAGACATACACTTTATGATATCACAACTTGAAATTTAATTTTCCTCCACCATAGACAATACTATCTACATCAAAGCAAGGTGATTTAGACTAATTCAAAAAGGATGGAGAGATTTATTTTATTCCACATAAAAGATAAAAATTGCTTACACATATTATTATAGATTAATATATATTCATGGTGCTTAATGTATTAAAACCTTATTTATATAGACTATATTAAAACATAGATCAAATCTTAAGGCTCAAATCAATCTTGGATTCTTCCTCCTCCCGAGTCTCTTTATCATTGTTCATATCTTCAGCTCTTTTTTTGTGTCTTTTTTCCATTTTGTGGCAACTTTGATGGCCACCTAATGCTTGTGGATTAATGAATTTTCGGCTACAAAACTTGCATGAGTAAGCATGTCTAATTCTTTTATTAGGATCAATAATGAATCCAAAAAGAAGAAATGGAGAAATTTCTTTGGATGAATTTGTTGATTCTTCTCCACCAACATCACCATTGTTGAGACTCTTTGAATTTTTTGTTTCAACATCAGGTTCTACTAGAACAATAGCCTTTCTCTTGTTTTCATTGTTCTCATTCACTTTCTTTTTTCCCTTGTTTGGATCACGATCAGTGTTGCACATGGCTGAGAGAGGAAGCGAAATGATTTGTGTACTTTGGTGATGATATTTTGAGGAATGATTTAGAATGTGAAAATCTCATGAATTTATAGACATGAATTTAGACCAAATATTCATATAGGGTTCCACGTGTCGTTTATTTAAATTAATTTTCATGTATTAGCTTACGATGGAAGGTAAATAAAAAGCAATATTTATCATGATGGATATATATTCAATATTAGATTTGAAATATTATTACTCTTATGCTTTATTTTTTTTTTAATTAATATCAATAAATTTATTTTATGGTAGGCATTACACCCGATACAAAGTCAGAAAGAACTATCAATTTTATTATATTATGGTATAGGCATTTACACCCAATTTATATTATCTTTTTATTAATGTAAATTAATTGATAAGGTTGAGAGCTTTTTTTTTTATAATGATAAAGTTACGCTGAGAGTTTGACTCACAAAAATACTTTCAGTGTCAATATTTTAGAAAAACTTGTGGACCATTTTTATTTCTCGTTTTCAAAGTAACATTAATTGATAAAAAATAAATTAATATTAATTTTTGTATTGTTAATTAATTTTCAAGGGATAAACGTGAAATGAAATTATAAATAATTAAGAGTGTGATAAAAAAGTAACAATATTTATTAGCCTTTCTATTTTATATGTGTAATAAACCTTAAAATGATAAAATGTTCTTCCACCAATTCCCAAAGGATATAATTTTAATTAATAATTAAATTTTAAACATAATCTATTACCTTTTGATTGCTTATTTATGCATTTATGATCTTTGGATTAATGTAGATGCAAAATAGTTGATAAGGTTAAGAGTATGATTTGCAAAAATATTTAAAATGTCAAACATTTTTATTGTTTTGTTAATTAATAATACTCTCTCTAATTTTTTGTTTCAAATTCATTGAAAAATTGATGTATTTAGGCTTTAATATTGACCAAATACGTTAATATTTAATGAATTTGAAAAAAAATTATCATTAAAATCGGAATAAAATTTAATTGGAAAGGATCTGCTCCTGCATGGGTGTTAACATAGTTGAGGTAACATACCTATAAAACAAACCCAATGCTTTTTAATTATATTTTTTTATAAAAAAATTCTATATTTTATTATATTAAAAAGGTATGCATATTTATCTTTTGTTTGATTAGACTAACCAATTTAATTGTTAATGTTTGTTTTTTTGACAAAAACTAAATGAATGAGATCGTATGAAAAATAAGGACATATTTGTCAAAAAAGATCTAGTTCATTTCTTGAGTGTGGTCGTCAAATCAAATAGAACTTGAGTGGTTGACTGTGTTGTTACACGCTGTCAATTTTTATTCCTTTTATATTGTTCTTTCTACCAATTTTGAGTTTAATTATTTAAGCAAATTCAAAATATTAATAATTGTTGCATAAAATTTAATTTATATGCACTAATAATGTAATTTATTTCTTACAATGTATCAAATCATAAATTCATAATGCAATTTTTTAGATTAATTTTAAAATATCTCTATTAATATATTTATATGAAATAATTTGATTGAATGTATGTCTAAAATTATTTTTCATTAATGGAAACTATTGTTTGGGCAAGTATCATATTCTTCTATAAGGAATAGGATCAGATCTTCTAACAATGGATATTTTACTCACAATACTCCTTTCTCACCTCTCTCTCAATATCAATTCTCTCTAACGAGCACACAATTACACTTCTAATAGAATGCAAGCTTATTCAAAAGAAGAGAAAGTTTGGAGTATATGATATAACCAGAATGATAAAATATAGAATGATAATGTTAGAAGGGCCAATCAAGTTGGTCGAGTTGTGTTTGACCATTGGAATGAGTGGTTTGATGTTCATAAGTTTCGAAGTCATAATGATCATGATGTCCCAATTTTAAGCACAAATCGGTGGAAAAAGCCTCGTATAGGATGGTTAAAATGCAATGTAGATGCAACATTTTTTGCTGGATTGGGAAGGACAATGATGGGTCCAGGCTTCCGTAATAGTTCTGGTGAGTTTACAGCTGGACTTACACAATGGCAACAGTTGGCTTTATCAACAGATGAGAGAGAAGCATGGGCATATATTGCAAGTAGTGAATGAAGCCAAGTATATAGGTTTCGAACGAGTCCAATTCGAAAGTGATTCTCAAGTGTTGGTTGAAGCCATTCGTACAAAGCTACAAGGCAGTCCAGAGTTTCTCTCAATTGTTAATGATATTATTCTTATTATGTTATCATGTGCAAACTTTGAAGTTAAGTTTGTTAAGTGAATGCGGTTGCTCATACTTTAGCTAGGGCTGTCAATTCTTGGACTAGCTTTCATAGATTTGAGATTATTCCTTCATGTATTGAATCTTTGATAATTAATGAAATGCATTACGTTTGTTTAATTAAAAAAAAAAGCATGAGGAGAACGAAACCCAAGTCCCTTTTCAAAAATATTCCCATTCAATAAAAAAATCTTTGGTAGAATATTGTGTGTGAATGATCAATCAAGAGTTATGTGTGGCTCACACTCATGGCGTGAACACATCTTATATACAACATTACCGAATTAGGATCCACTGCAGTTGTGAAACAACATAGTTTCACGATGTTTTGATTTGGGCCGTTGGATTTTTTTTATTTAATAGTATAGATTAAAACTGTCAAATCACCATCTTGTGATACAAATTGGTTCAATAGTTAGTATTAAAACTGTGTGATATTTGACAACACCAAATCCATTTCCAACATTACCAAAACAAGAATCACGCCAATCGTTAGTAAGATTACATCACCCAGTTCATAACATGAATTTGCAACAATTATTTCATTGGTGTTCACAAGTAATGTGTTGCATGGTCGGTCCCAAAAAACTTATTGACGCATGCAATGGGTTGCTCTTGTTTTTTCAAAATAACGGTCAATATCATAACCCCACGCATGGTATTTATCACTATTCACTACTATGTTTTGAAGGAGTAGGATTTCTTGCTGTTACAACACCCTGCTATAACGGATCTTGTCCGTTCGATCTGTGATCGACGGATGAGATCATTTGGCAGTATAAAACTGCATTTTAAATACGAACCGTCTGATCTCAAATCAACAGCTATGATTGATTACCGTGTGAAACTGCGTTATTATTAGACAACAGTAAATTCAGGTCCTGTTTTGAATCATATTACAACATAATGTGTGGCTATTCCAACTCCTGTAGGACAAAACTCAAAAGGGTATTCCTATGCAACTGTAGTATATGATCCCGATGAGTCATGGTTTTTCAAAATTGTACGCTTTTAGGGTCGTCGGCATATTAATGTTTCTCTTCGGAGAATGGTGTTTGGACGACGTTGATATTTGCCTGAATATATTATTGCATCTTCTTGGATTCAAAATCCGTTTACTTAAACAGATCTATTTACTGGCTCTCCCGCTTAGAGCATCTGGTTAAAATTAGAGTTGGTCTACAAGAGAATGTTTCGGGACAAGTTGAGCCAATATCACTCACTCCTGATTATCTTTTTAGATAATTGTTCTTAGATTTATATATTGGGTCTAGATCATCTTTACAAAACCAGCTTGTAAAATGAGGACTGTCTCTACTTTATAAACAATTATTTAAATCATCTCGCAACCGATGTGAGAGTTCTTAACAATTTTCATTGGGAGTTAATCGTGAAAGGTGGAAAGCTTCTTTTTGTCACATCTAGAGGGGTGAATTTTATGGTTTATAAACTTGTTAGAAGTGCTACAATAGATGTTAGCTCCTATTCATGCTGCAAGTGCAACATTCATATATAGAATTGAGGCTGCGAGTTTGTTGCCCCGTAATACCTATGCCAATCTCTTATCATTTCATCCTTACTATGAAGTAGCATTTTTCAAGCGCCATAAAAATTTACTTTATTAGTTTAAAATTGGCAATAACAGCATCATAGATATTATTATATTAAGGAAGTTCCATACAGTGATATTCTTTATGACTACTTAAGATATTGTCGTCCCCCTTTGCTTCAATGCTTCAAGCCTTTCATTTAAAATGTGAACCGATATATTTTAAAGAATTTATTTTATACACAATATGTTCTAACTGATATAAATTTCCACTTAAATTATAACTGCTATATATTGATTTTTTAGTTCACAAATGTGAATTGTATATAGTACATGCGGCAGCACGGATCTATAATAGTTTGTAATATAATTAAAATCCCCTCAAAGATAATTGTAAAATGTCATTATTGTCACTTTAATTAATAAATTTTTTCCCCTTCCACAAACTTTTTTAATTTTTTTTTACTTTTTCATATTTAAAATGATACACCTATGCACACGTACGGTGGTTATAAGCCTTTAATTTGGGACACACTGGACTTTGGAGACTTATCCCTCAAGGGAGCTTACTCTTTTAAAAATCATCATTCAATTCAACTGCAATGGAAAAAATTTATATGGTGTACTTGAGCAAGCTTGATTCAGTGATAAGGCCATAATTCATTTGAAAAATGAAGTCTCAATGATTATTGCTAGTGTTTCTCTCTCTGATAACAAGACTAAGCCCTTTAGATCAATGTGCATCTTCCCAAGGCACCTACCATCAAATAAGTCCTTTAGATCCTTTCCAATTTTTTCTCTCATATCCCTTAACTTTTTAAGAATTTCCTAAGTAAAAGATAGTTTCAACATTCTAGGAAAAAAATTGTCAAAATTTTCTTCTCCTTTAATCTAAATAAGTTGTTTTCATATAAATTAAATCTTTTTTCTAGATTTTTTTTATTTCGTCATTTCAATGCGACTATACTATTTGATTTCGCCATCTCAACATTCATTTTAATTTGTCATTGTACCATAGAAACTTCCTTTACATAAACAAAAGTAATACACTGCATTGATGAAAAGGAGTAAAAATTACACAAGCTCAAATGCAAGAATAAAAAAGCAAAAAACAAACAAAAAAAATTATGATTCAAAGTTTAAATATCCTGTTTACAAACAAAAGAAATACTTGTTCAATAACAGTAAGAAATTTTCATGAGACCAATTTCTTTTAACAGTAACAGAACCATAAAGCTTCATCTCCACATGCACATGTGTGTGTACACATTCATATTGCATTGCCATTCCTCCCCTGTTTTTTTTCTCTTTCTTTTGTTTCACTGTAAAATATATATAAATAACAAACAAAAAGCTGTGATTATATGGTATGTACTAATGTATGGATCATATACAACCATTGGTGATAATTGAAACTTGAAGGAGCTAAAAGCATAGTCACAGAATTCGCTGATTGCTTGGAGAACCACGAACCGGTTCGCGCGAACCGGTTCGCGGTTCTTTTACGAACCGGTTCACGCTAATTCTCTCAGAATTCGCACAAAACCAGGAACCAGGCGTACCATGCCAAATACTCAATAAATAAATAAATATTTAAACTAATTTAAAAATAATACACAGGCTTTGGAAGTGACGTAGTTATTACTATTGAAAGACTAAACATCACTGGCCCCACAAAGCACAATGTTTGGCTGTAAGTTTTAATACTTGTTGTAGGCTCTATATTTATAACAAAATTCACCTCTCAATGTTTTGAAAACATCCGATGTGGGACTAACTAGTAACTATGATTGTGTAGCTCTGCCTTTGAATCTTATTTTCTTTTAGACAGAAGAAGCTTTGAACCTTGTTGTAAACAAGAGAACCATGCATAGTAAATAAATTCCTTAAGAAACATCACTAGTTATTGAAGTTGAGATGTGATCTATGTACCAATTATTATATTTGAGTGTACCACGAACCCAAATAGCGTACCGATTATGTATACCTCCGACGTACCGAATTCTTTGAGAGTTGCGAACCGCGTACCCGAACCCGTACCACGTACCGAAGCGAATTGCGAACCGTGTGACTATGGCTAAAAGTTATGATTTCCTTCTACCAATAGATTGATGAGGTTTTCCATCAAACAACTCATCAATATAAGTCTCTATATCCTCAGGTTGATACTTAATATATTTCTCTGTCTGTCTTCCACCATCTAAATTCTGCGAAAACCTCCCAATGAATGCCCGGTATGCCGGAATCACCACGGCCGATATGGAAACTCGAAGCTCTGATTGAAGTTGTTCATCCTTCACAACCCATGAGCTTTGTGTCTTATGAATCTCATCAAACATTGAATTGAAGCTCTTGAACCTTTCTTTCAGTACTGGTTTTTGCACCTTTCCATTTACACTCAACCCTTCATGACTCAGACATGTTAGCACTTTGTTCCATGTTTCTCTTTGGTAGGTTTTGTGGTAGTTTCTTAATTCAGAAGATTTTCTTCTACACCATGTTTCACCCATCAATTGGCTCAATTCAGTTGATCCTTTGATTTTTTGTAAAATGTATCTACCATTGTTCATCATGAAGAAGTTGCTTAATGCCACGTCGCGGTACAATTTTGCTTTCCCATCGAGGCTTGTATCGAGTAATTCCATGACTCTCATTACTTGTGCTGCAAATGGCGACGACGCTTCCTTAATAATGTTTTCGTTGTGATCATGATCAGATGTACCCGTTGAATCTGCGCGTTCGATCTTTGAATGATTCTTGAAAACTTGTTCAAGTGTTTCTTTGTAATCACCAGCTATGTTGAGGTAGTTCATTATGTAGCGTGTGAGAGGGTGAACCGCGCCACCGGGGACGGGATTCTTTGCAGGTTCTGATTTGATTTGATTTTCCAAGTCACAAAAGATAGAGATAACTGCCTCGCCAAGACGTGACTTGGCGAGATTTATCTCTGTCTTTAACTCTTCTGAGGACTCTTCCGGAAAGAGTCCAACCAATTTTGATATAACATCTCTAAGAGTTTCGTACATGTCAAGCAATTTGAATAGCTTCTCTCCAGCACGCTTAGTCATAGCAGCCCCTTCCGCGAAGTTGAGAAGAGGAATCACAACTCCGCGGGAGAGGCTACTAAACAAACCCTCCGCAACAGACGGATGACTTGAGAACACCGCCTCCGCTAATTTCTTCTCCCCAGGGAAATACACTCCTGCGCATTGACGAAACGTGTTTGTCCACGCCGGAATCATGTCTCTTGCTAGAATCTCCCATTGAACCTTCTGAACCATATCATCAATGCTGATTCTTTCCAACCCTAGCTGTTGTTGAATCTCATCGAAAGCCGTCCTTCGTGCTACAATGTAGACCTGACAAATCTCCGATTCATATCCGCCGTTTAACATCTCTCGGGAAATTTTGCCCATACAAGCAATCGCCTCGTCCGTATAACCCGGAAAATTCTTATCGGATTCTTCCTGTTGATTCTGATCATTGGATTCCCCTTCCTTGTTTCCATCAGGATTCAAATCAGTTGGAATTCTAGAATCTTCTATCAACAACCGAAAATCTTCTTCCAAAAACGACATCGCTTTCTGTTGAATCACGCCAATACGATTCGATATCGAATCTCTTCTTTCATTTTCATGATCATGGTGATTCGTCAGAATTTTCTTAAGCTTTGAAATCCGATTCACAGATTCAAGCAACCATGAATCTTTCACAAGAATCTCTTCCCATTTCAATTTACATTCTGTTTCACGTTTCGCTAAATTCTCCGTCACAAGATCCAAAAACGTTTCTACATAACAAGGAATCTCAATCGAAACTCCTTCAATATTCTCATTGGCAACAAGAAATTGATCAATTTCGTTTGAAATCTTGTCAAGGCTATGAGGAGGAGATTCAGCGGTATCTACGGTTTCATTTTTCTTCTCTTCCTCCGTTTCATTTTCCGACGGTGGTTGTTGTTGTTCTCCGTCGGTGGAATTTTCAGCGAGATTTTTATCCATGATGGTTGTTACGACGGTTATGTTTTCGGTTATGGAGAAAGGGAAAAAGAAAATGAAAAAAAGAAAAGAAGCGTTTCAAAAATGAGAAATGCGAATTATGTGGAGAATCATTGGTTTGTTGTGATTATAAATTGAAATTTTAATAATTAAATAATAATAATAATAATAATAATAATAATAATAATTATTATTATTATTATTATTATTATTATTATTATTATTATTATTATTATTATATCTCTCCACCATAGAGAGAGTTGACAGTTGATGATATTTTTTATTCGACGTCGTTTTGTTTGTGCTTCCCACTAACATTCCATTAACTAATTTAAATATATTTGAGTTTTTGAATGTCAAATTCTATATTTTGGACACTCCTATCAAGGACCAAATACAAGGAATATATGAGATGCTCATATCTGCATGAAGATGACACGATCTTAGAATTACACTCTATATATCTTTGACATTGAAGTGTCTCTTGCAAGTTGCAAGTAGGCTCGTTCTTTAGAGAAGGACTATGAGGCACCAAGTTCAAATACTTGATGTGGGATTCAGGTTAGCTGCCGTAATAAAAAGCCACAGTTTGATGCTATTTTTGATCTTGGCCGTCGATCTCAGATCGAACGGTTTATATTGAAACTATGGTTTTTTAGTAATAATGATCTCAGCCGTTAAATTTTAATCGAACAGTTCATATCGATTACAGCATATTACAGTGGCATTTTATTACTGCACAAAATCTTTTTCCCTTGACGTGAAGTCCACATCGCATGCTCCGGGGATATGTTAGATTTTATGTTGAGAGTCTCTTGTAAATAGTTGATCAAAAAATAACAAAGAAGAATATGATAATAGTTGCATATAAATTTTAAAGATGTATATCACACTTTGTGTGCGTTTGGTTTAAAGGAAAGAAAGAGGGATGAAAGAAAATTACGGAAATCAATGAATAAACTTAAACTAAAGTTAGTCCACCAGAACTTAATAGAACAACCCCCAGCAAAATGATGTTTAAGGATATATTTGTGCTTAGCTAATAGCTAGAAATGAAGATTTAACAATCTGATCAACCAACTATAAATGCAACAACATAACATGCCAAACAAATCTAACACATAATCAAGCTAATTAATTATATTCAATCAAAAGATATGTTACTTGTAATAAAAATAAGAGATGTAATTACTGTAACCAATAATTTACTATTAGATTCTAATAATCAAGAATCATAAGATAAGTTATTACTTTAAAGTAAAATTTCCTAAATTTACTTAGATTCTAACCTAGTTTCTCTCCTATTCTTTCTTCTCCTCTTTTTTTCACCTCTTCTTTCTTCTTTGATTCTCTCTTGTTTTTTCAAATTTGACTATGCAGTGTCTTAGTGGTATGTGTGCACATGTGGTGAGTGTGATCAAAGAAGAAAGAAAGTGTCTTAGTCTCTCTTTCTTTCCCAATACTTAGAAAAAAATGTGAATATTTAATTATCTTGAAAAATAAGTGTGTAAGTAGTTAAGTGTTACCACAAAGAAAGAAAAACAAACATGAAAAACATATCCTATAGAAATTAAGAGGAAAAGAAATAGCAAACCGGGGTAAAAATACTGTATCATCAAATCGAACCATACAAAATATTTGAATATCTTCAATAAAATTAGAACAATAATAAGCCCACCATACCAATATATAATGCAATTTTTAAACTGCATGCAAAATCAAACATTCATACATCAAAGCCACAAAATCCCATAAAATAGTTCAAAACTTTAAGTAGCATGCATAGTTCAAAAATAAAAATAAAGTACAATTTGATACAATAATGTTTCACCATAGTCCTCACACATCATGCAATTTTAAAGACACTGGTTATTAAAGGTAGGAGTTGGAATCATCTTCATCATTCCTATGTTGTTGTGCAAATCATTTGCATTGGTTTCATGCTCGCCTGATACAGTAGCTGTCCACATTTAACTTTCATTTAGTTCTATAATTATATATAAAAATAAATCAAGTGAAGAGATATATACATGTGCATACAAATTGTACTAATATTTAATACTCAAATAAAGAATAACTAAGTTGGTATATAGCAATGAAAGCAAACAATATATAATATATATCAATGAACGCAAACAATACTAAACATATTTTTTTTTTAAGGAAACTAAACATTTGTTGATATCCATATATCATTAATCATTAGTATATAAATTTGGAGTTAATATTAATCTCACAAAAAAATATAAATATATTATTATTACCTTTTAGGATACAAAGTCAGAAATGTGAATCAGTGATAATAAAATAAAAATAAAACAACGGTATTACTATTTGGCATTTACAAGTCTAACATAAACCAAAAAAAAAAAAATTTACAAGTCTAACAAAATTTGATTATATTTGTTGACATATTAACCTTAATTTTTTTGATGATTTATTCGGATTTGTTAGATTCATACATGTAGTATGCGTATGACACTCTATTATTGTGTCAAAGAAATTTTTTACTTCATTTCATTTGAAGAAGGGGTTCTTAAATGTATTTCATTTAGTATGCGTATGACACTTTATTGTGCATTTCATTTACTTCATAAAGTAATCAATTATTGCAACCATAATTTAACATCTCTTTTGCACTTAATTCAACCATAATTTTTTTTTTTTGTGACTAAAATTCAACCATAATTTTAGATCATGGAAGAATTTCTCATAATGGAATTAACCATTAATTATTTTTTAATGGGTTCAATAATAATAATAATAATAATAAAAATTCCTATAAATAATTTTTTCTAAGAAAATGGTATTGAGTTCTCACCTTGATCATAATTTGAATAAGCATGCGAGAATGGATTGTAGGTGAATGGATGCATATTATCATCACTCCAATTAAGCATACATCCTTGTTGCTCTTGTTGAGTGGTATAGAGTTCATTCCATGCATTCAATTCAGCCGAGAGCTCTTTGGTTAAAGCTGATAAAAGAGATGCAAATTAATAAAGTATACGTGTCTACTCTAAAGTTATATTGCATGCACACAATATTATGCCATACACACACATTTTAGTAAGTTTTTTTATAAATTTTTTATGAAAATGCGTAAAGTCAACGTATTGAAAATTGTAGTGTTTAACTTTTTGAATAAAAAATTTCTTTAAATGAAATGCTTAAAGAATGTCAGGGGGCACTCGTTAACAAAACGCTAAAATTATTATCATTTTAAAATCATTAATTAATGTGGCAAAGGCAACGCACCAAATTACTAACAAACATAGAAAGCAATATACAATTATTATTATTATTTTTGTTTCTAAAAGATATATATATATATATATATATATATATATATATATATATATGAACATTACACAGACATAAAAATCACATGCAATAATACAATGTATAATGAAATAAAACAAGAACGACTTTATTTACCTGATTTGTAAAGTAGCTCATTTTCAAGAACTTTAATTCGATGAATCAACATTTCTTGTTCCAACAATAAAGAACTCTTTTGATCTAGTTGTGATTCAATTTGTGGTTGAAGACCATAAGCTATTTGAACCTATATACATACATATATACATATATATATAGGTAAATAATCTCTAATATATTATTGATATTAGAAGTCACAAACACAAACATTGGTCACCTGAGTTTCCTTGACTTTTGATTCCAAATTGGCTATAAACATCTTTTTCTTCAACCTGTATCTCTTAGACTCAAGACGTTTAAGCATGACTCTACAAAGAATATAAGATTATGAAAATCTAATGTAAGTCGGATATTCAAAAATTTTGAAAAGGCCCACAAGAAACATTATATTTTTTGTATTAAAATGGTTACCTGCGGATTATTATGAAGGTAAATTTGTAGGAAAAACAACGTAAATTTGTAAGAAAATAAAAAATATATTTTAAAGTTTGTTACCAATTTGTTTGTAAGAAAATCTACAAGAAACATTATTTTTATCTGCAGATTTTTTTCAAAGGTAAATCTGTAGGAAATAATTTTGATTTTTGTAGAAAACAAGGTTAATCATTAAAAATAGTTATCCGATTTTTCTACGGATTTACCTTCGAAAACCAAGGAACTTTTTTAATAAAAAAAATCATGAATATATTTTCTTGCAAATTTTATTTTAAAAAATCTACTTGAAAATATGTTTTACTTAAAAAATCATGACTATTAAATTTACATAAACTTTTTTAGTTGGTAATTTGTTTGAATGACCATAGAGATTGTTACTGGAGGGTAAAGGGTAGTCTTTTGTTGCATTTGTATTGAGTTGCATCTTCAACATTTGACAATAATAACAATCTTTCACAGTATCAATAATTACAATGTGATTGCAACATAATCACGATTAACATTTCTATGGCTGCACAATTACAAATTAATTTTATTAGATACATATATATAAATCTAAAAAATTTTAAAAAAATAATATAATCACATTAATTAATATCATTTTAATTCTTTCTCTTAAATTTTTTTTTTATGTGAGTGTGTCTAAATATTATTTATTTAGATTTGTGCCTATATAAGTATTGCTCCATAATCAAATCAAATTTTAATTTTTTTTTGTGACTGCAAATAATTGAGAATTTTGCATCAACAACATTTGAAACAATTATAAACAAAATTTTCGATAATTGAGAATTTTTCTATGATTGGAATTGAGATTCCGTCAGCAACATTTGACAACAGTAACGATTTTTTATAATATCCATCATGATTGGAGAAATGATCCTCTCAATTTTTTTCTCTCAAGTTTCCTCAATTGTTACATCTTAACTATTGACCAACTTTTTTTTCATTGTTTTCTAATTAAAATATTATCACATGCTTTCGATCCAATGATTTAGATACAAATATTATTTTTTCAATTGTTTTTTTTAAATGGAGAGAATCCATTCTCCCATGATTGTGATGTGACTGCAACTAAATTTTAAACTTCTTTATGCCGAAAAATAATTAAATATTGCATCAACAACTTTGGAAATACAATTACATATAATATATCATTGATTATGATGGAATTGTAACTAGAATTGCAATTTAAAACCGAAAATAACATAAAAATATATCCAACTAAATTACATACCGCCTTGCCTTCTTAGGATCCATGTTTTGGTCGCAATTAAGACCAAAATTGGCTCTTGATGCAGCCCAAACTTCTAATTGTTCATCTACGGCTGCAGAATCTATGGTAACACCCAGTGTCACACCATTAGTTGGATCCATTTCTCCTGCATAAAAAGAAAAGAGGACAGGAATAGATTTTGACGTTAATATGTCTGCACAATAAAATTTATTCATAAAAAATGAAGTAAAAAAAGAGATAAAGAGAGAAATTTTTCTCACTGATACTAATTAATAGCTTCACTATTGCTATTACACTCTCATGTCATATTTAAATAGGGTAGGGTGTTGTATTTTTTTGCTAAAAACATACATTTAATTTGGTGATTACCAATTTGTCCCTCTACTATTAATTACCCTTTTAATTAAAAAAAGAAGAAGATCAATTAATATTGTAACTGATATTATCAATTAGTAATATAACTGACATTATCGATTTTTCGTATAAGAAAAATATATGAATATTTGGCTTTTATCATCCTTTTTTTTTTTTTTTTTTCATGATATAAGTTTTAAAATCAAACATATTACAACTAAAGTTATATGGTTGAGTCCTTTATTTTACAGTAAATCAAATGTATCCTAATTATATTATATACATAATCAAAATAATTTTATTTTAATATCTTCAATATTTATTAGTTATTTGATTGGGTGATTTGGTAAATTAAAAATTTATGCAGCTTCATTAATATTTGTGTTGTATGTTGGCTTGTTAAAAAAATAAAAAATTGTGTTGTATGTGTTGTACAATACGTTTTGTTTATCAACAGTAGTTTTATTTTGTCAGCATATATATATAGTAAACATGGTTTATATGATGGGAACGGAAATTAAGAAATGTAAAGCTAATGAGGCCAAAAGAGTTGTTTGTGTCCAGTGTGAAATTCACATAGAAAGAATATTTCACTCTGTAGTTTGCAACTGAATTAATTAGAGTCTACATAGTGACAGAATCTTTAATCATACAACTACTTTATCAAAAAAAAAATTCCAATTTTTTTCCTTCACTAGTTGTGGCCATGATTATCATAAACTAAAGAAGATCATCATATAGATTGATAGACATGTATATTGGATTGAATGAACCTAATGGAGTTTTTTTTTTGGCTATTATTAATTGTTTTATTAAGTTTATGTTTCAAACTGAATATCTATTTTACTCAAACATTGTATAATTATTGTTGTACTTAAACTTAGCCAGCATGTTATAATTTGATATTATCTAGTACTAAGTGATAAAATTCTGAATGGTATTATAGATAATTTATTTGGGGAGTTATAAAAGTCACCTAAAAGTTGATATTTGTGACTTTTTCTCAGACTCCTTCTTCATTACTTTTTCCTTCATTGGAAAAGTTTTAATTTATTAATGTAGGGCTTATTCCAATTAGAGGTCGGCCAATTAGTGCATGACGTCCCTAATATATTACTGTATGAAGTTTAAATTTAAAAGAATTAAATAAATTTTTTATCACTATAAATATATCGAATTTTGTTTTTAGCTCTATAAATTTTTTTATCAATTTTTGCTTCTTCAAATATTTTTTATCATAACTTCTGGTCGTTACTTTTAATCAAACTCTTGTGTACTTTCATTTTTTTTTTAAAAAAAATTGTATTCATATTTATAATATCATAAGAACATCTCTCGCCAAAATTTATAATTTGTTAACATAAGATGAATTATTTATGAATTTTTATGCTCAAAAAATAAAAATAAAATCATATTTAATTCATCCCTTGTTAGAAAAATAATTAAACTTTTGCAACGGAGATTCATATAATGTATTGAACATGACCGCGGGAAAAAAATTAAAATTTTGAATGATATACATGAGCTGACTGAAGAGCAGAGACCAAAGATCATGACTAACAATATTTAAGGGACCAAAACTTGATGAAAATTTTGCTGAGTCAGAATCTATTGACAAAAACTAGTTTGACACGAAATATTACACCTCTCAATAACATTTTAACCGATACAAGTTTTATAAAATCAACCGTTGAATTGAAATTTTATATCATATAAATCATTTGTATAAAATTTCAAACAAATTCAAAATAATTTAATATATTATTGAGACACATAAAAATTAACGACATTTAAAAAAACACAAACCGTTAATTTTGCATTACAGTTTGCCACCCCTATAACCGTAGCTACATGCAGTAAAAACAAAGTACGAGAAACTAAAACAACATAACACACATGGTGCAGTAAAAAACAATGTTGTTGAATAAACCTAAAGCTTTTGGTCATCAACTGAAATCTTTCACTTTAAAAATGGCAATATAAAGTATTATGTGGAATAAATAAATGTCCATACAGTATGGAATATCACATCATCGCCATAAATAACAATCTAATACAATAATTGAAAATAAAATATTTTGACTTTGTAAGAGCCTTACAACAATTATTCTCATAATAAAATGACATACTGTATATTATTTTCTCAAGATCCAACATAATAAGTCAAGACCATATCATTAAACTCGACTATGATGTAACAATATCAGAGTCTTGCAACATAATTTACAAAATAATCCAACAAATTTAAAGAACACAATAACATAGGAGAGAAAATAATTCTCCACTTTATTCTCATGAACAAACACCTCGTTCCTACTACTCAATCCCATTTTAAGGATAGCGGCCTGCAATAATTCATAAAAGAGATGTCATTGTATGCCTATCCATTGAGGCTTGAGAAAGAAGGGGAGGAAGATTCTATCATATAATCATTGACGAGAAGCATTACAATAAATCAAAGCAATCTAAAGATGATAAGATAATTACATTTAAATAGAAGGCAAATAGGTAGTAAGTTGCGCCCCTTTTTGAATGACAAAATCAATCCTCTTAAATACTACATTTAGAAACCTATGAGATACCTAAGACAAAACAACTAGAGAGCCTCTAATCCCCCTGACCCGATACCCAACACAACACCTAAACAAAACTCTACCAGTTCCAACAGGGGAGCTAGAGTTTTTACCTAGAAATCACTTCCAAGATAGAAGTTTCACCCTATCGACAGACACTCGACTGAAAAGGTCCCATCTGAAAAGAAGACATCATTTCAAAATTTTCAGATAGTCTACACAATAGTTTGCCAAGTTAACAACCAACTCGATCATTTTATCTTTTCTACCACTGCCCATGTCCAAGAAAGCCTAAAAAACCATGAAACACCACGAGGAGGTACCGACTTCACATCCAACCATCGGAGAATATCATACCAAACTTGTGAGATATGGTTACAAGAGGTTCTTCTATTTATTAATAGTTGTGGCTTTAATTAGTTTCATATATTTTATAATTATTTTCATCCTTCAAATGAAGAGTATGAATCAATCTTTACAATATGAAATGTTAATTTTTCATATTACTTTGTAGTAATATATAGGATGAGTATAAATTTGTCATTGCATTTCTAAATAATAGCTATGTCCCAAAATATAAGAACTAGTTTGACTATTGCACGTATGTCAACGCACAATTTTGATCATTAATATCTTTAATTCTCTATTAATAAAAATTATAAAAAATGGATATTTTGAAAATACTCATCAAAACAAATCAAACAAGATCTTATATTTATATCTACATATTATTAAAAAAATATGATCAAAGCATGATAAGTGAATAGTGTCATTTAATCAAAATAACTCTAATAAAATAAGATGGAAGTAGTATATGTTATGCTTGATTTCATAAATGTCTACTTTGTATTCTTCCAACGAGGCAATTAATCTAAAATGTAAACCAGTTTAAGCTTACCTTTTTTTTTTTTGTGTGTTCAATTGGAACGTTTCTTGGTAAAAAAATTGAAATTATTGATAGCCCAAGCACTAGCTCTTATCTTGAGTAATGTAGTTTTAGGGATTTAGGTTGCCTCCTGTAAAAAATCACGCTGTTATCAATATCGATTGTTGATTTCTGATCGGACCTACCAGATTAAATATATAAAAATAAATACTAAACAAATCGCATCCATCAAATTGTGATCAGACGGCTCTGATGCATTAATGCATGATTAATATTTGACATCATGAAATCCAATTCCGTAGTTTTAGATTATCGATTTTAAAATTGTCTAACAAAATACAATAGTTGGTTACTACATCTTCTACCATCACCATTATCTTCATTAAATATGGAGGTTGAAAAAGAAGTTATTGTTTGTATTTTTCTTTGCCATTGTTATCGGACACGGACTGCACACATGTGCAGGGTATGTGACAGGTCTCCCAATTTTTTAGGCCTCGATTTAAAATTGAGTTCATATAATATTAGTTATATATTATTTATATTCAAAAAATATCATATGCGTGTTAATAGATTATTTTTGAGGTCCTAAAATAATAGTTATATATTATTAATGTTCATAAAATATTATAGGCTTAATTAGTTTGTTTATCCCTTACAGATATTTTTTGTTTCACATTAGTCCCAACAAACTAATTAAGCCAATATTATATGAGTATCAATAGATTAGTTATCTATACTCATAAATATAGTTCTAGTATATTTTAATCTTTATATAAATTTTAATCTTAGATTATGATGTCTCTCTTTTACGTTTTTTTTTTGTTTTTTTGTTTTTTGAATGGCAAATATATAATATATAAATATAAAAATATAGAGAAAGTATACGAGATAAGTTAGAAAGAAGAGGTACCAAAAATACACTCAAACAGAATTCCAAACGAATTCAAAGACAAAAACCTACAACAGAATAAGAAGACACACATAGTCAGGGACGACCCTGATTGTTATACAAACAATCACTGACCATCATGTCTATTTTTAAGCTTGAAGTAATACAGATTTCATATTTAGAAGAAAAGGAAATAGGAATTGTGAAATTTAATTAGAATTGGAAAAATAGTTTATTCAAAATTAAGAACCGTTGCGAACTGCGTAAAGAAAAATGACATATGAATTTCAAATTCAATTAACACTACACGTTAACACAGTTAATTAACAATCTAAGTTGATGGAGAGACTAATTTAATGAAACTTTCACAAATTCATAGATAATTTAACTATTTCGAATAATTTAAGAATGAATTTGATTGATTAGTAAAATTTACTTATCTGCTGAATAAAAATGTATTCTTAAATTATTTGTGGGAGAAGCCGCGTAATGCACGCCCACTGTAATGCGTGCACGCCCACCATTCATACAATACAACCACAAACGGGTTTTGGATTATCGTAATTGGGTCTGAACCTAGTAATCTAAACGGTACATGAGTTCGCTACTTGCAAACTGTTTTTTTTCCATGATATTTTCATCCATGGGGGCGCCAAGGTTTGTTGGGTCATGAAAAAAACTGTTCGTTACTTAGGGTCTGTTTGGTTCGGGGGTTTTGGAGGGGAGGGGAGGTGATATTTTAAATTTTTATGTTGGGTTCAACTTTTTAACGAGGGGAGGGGAGAAGTAATTTACTTTTTTGCCATAACCTTATAAACTCAAAATAAGGATTAAATTCTAATGGATATATTACGTCAAAAAAAAATCTAATGGATATATAACAAAAAAAAAAATCTAATGCGTAGAAAACCTAAATTTTTTCTGTTGTAAAAAAAAATAAAACCTAAAATTTTAATATTCCAACAAGGATAATTTAGAATTTTAATAAAAAAGTGAGGGTAATTTTTTCAACATAATAAATTATGTTTTACCTCGCCTCCCCTCCTTAAAAATCTCTCCCCTCCCCTCTCCCTCGGTTGAACCAAACAAGCCCTTAGAGTGCGAACTGAGAGGATATTTTGGTCATTTCCGGTGCGTGTGAAAAATGCTAGGGGGCACTAAAAGTCTGAAAACTCGTTAAGGGAGAAATGATTCTCTCAAGTTGAAAAAAAAATTGAGAAAATAATGTGGAGTTTGAAACCATTGGATTAATAATATAAAGCAATATTTAAATTGAAAAGAAATAAGAAAAAGTTAATTGATGATTTAGATGTGAAAATCGAGAAAAATTGAGAAAAAATATACCGATAGTATCCATTTTCCTCGTTAAGGAATTGAGAGGCGCGGAAACACACAAGAAAGAAAAGGAGCGAAAGTTGAACAATCTGATTCATCTTCTTTTTCGTATCTTCATTCTGATCTCACAGATACTCACAGGTACCTTTTGCTGGATTTCATCTTTTTCTTTTGTGAATTACTTATTTGTTCCAATCCAAAACCCTAGTTTCGGAAATACATTGCTTCTATTTTGATTCATATTGCGTCTTCATGATCATGAACATGTGGCACGCGATTTTTCAAACCCTAGCAGAATGGTGTTCATAAATTTTCTATTAGGTTATGATTAGAAATAATAAGCAATTTTGCAACCTTATGTAATATAAATTGCTTCTGATTAATTGATTTAATATACAATTTTGTTAATTTGTTTTACAGAGTTATACACTCTCCTCAAGAGTTCTACAATTTCACAACTTGTTAATTTGTTAACTCGATAACGGCTGAATTCCTTGCTCCTGGATATCCAAGGATGGATGAGGATCATCCCAAAATTAAGTAAACCTTGCTTTGCTTCTTCATGATACCAAGATTGGATGTTATTATTGTTATCACCTTACTTCTTATATGAAGCACGGTCACCGGACATGACACAGACATGTCGACACGGCTTAAAATTTGAAAAAATTATGCAATTCAATGTAAATGTAAATGTTGGTGTCGTGTTGGTGCTTTATATAATGGGGTTTGAATTTCATTGCTTCTGTGAAAAGTAACATAAATTTATGATTTTTCATTTGTGGGAAAGCTTATAATAGGACAAGCATCAACTAATTTTAACTTATACACAAAACAATTGCTTAAATAACTTGAGTTCATTTCCTATTTTTTTTAGACATAATTACTTTCTTTCTTTTGACAAATTTATCGTAGTAAATTGTATTTACAGCAATACTCTTCTCTTACTGTATTGGTTTTTGTTTGCTTGTGATTAACCGTAAAAGAATGCAAACAAGTTTCACAAACCAAGAGCCATTTGAGCCTGAAACGTCATCTACTATAAAGAAGAATGTACCTGAAGATGATGAATTTGGGGATGAGCAGCATGACCATAGTAGTAAGTGTATTGCGGAACACTTGTGATGGGACAACTCTTCTCTTACTGTATTCTTATGCCCTTTTTGTTTCCTTCTTATAGAGACTGTCTTGGATGGAAAATCAAATAATATCAAGACAGATGGTATGAAAAGGATTAAATGTCAAGAAACAACAAACAAGTTAACAAGCAAAACACCACTTGAGCCTGGAGCGTCGTCATCTGCGATCAAGAATAATGTACCTCAAGATGACAAATTCTTGGATGAGCCTGACCCGCCGCCATTTAGATTACAGCGGTTAAAGAAATATTTTGATCATGATCATAATATTTGTGTTGCGTCTGAGTTAGGACTTGCTTATGGTGATCTGATACCAGGAGAGTGTAAGCCCACTTGACTTTTTCTTCAGCATTTGATGAATATCATATACTAATAACGTATGCTGTGGATTACAGCCTTTGATATGTTCTTCAGAAGTTCATTGCTGGGTGCCTTTAACATTGGCATGAACTTAATCAATGTCTTAGCTTGATAATTACAATCAAATGTAGTATTCAATCTTACAATGCACTTGTGTGCATGATTACATTCAAATTCAACCTTTTAGGGAAGAACATTCTTTTATTGCCTTAGTTCATGGAAGTATGAAAGTTGATATGTATCCGAATATTCCTAATCTCTCTCTCTCTCTGATTTATATTTTGATATCTATGTTTCTCACTTTTGATTACTTCATTGTGTTGATAAAAATCCTCTATAATCTTTGCAGATGCCAAATATTTCGACGAAGAAGCAATGGTACTGTTCTACAACGCCCTTTAACTTTTGGTCAATATGCTTTGATGAGCACAATCAAAATATACTATTCAATTTTGTCATATTACAATATAAATATACATGCTTTTGATTTTCCACCCAAAAAAATTTGTAGTTTTGTTTGTTGCTTGAAACTTTTAAGTTGACACTGGAATCAACATGATGCAACACAATTATTTGTTTAGATATACCCTTTACTATTCTTTCTATTTCAACAACAAAACATCTATCTTCTGTTTTCCTGGTTGTAGGTTCCTGAACAATCATTGGCTGAATGGGAATTGGATTTTAACTCAGACTATCACTCATTTGATCCATGTAATCCGTGGAAAACTCCTCCTGTTGAACCGGCTCGTTACCTTCTATCATCATCATCTTCTGATGACCCTCAATCACCACCTTCTTCTGATGAAGACCTAATTGGTATTGACTCTTGAGTCCAATGATGCCCCTCAAGGTCAAGTGGATGCTGCATTGTACGAAAAAGATGCTTGCAATGGTGTCCAACCCTGGTGGAAAATTTGGCAAAATTTTCAAGCCATTTGATGATGTTTGATTTTAGTATATTATTTGCTCAAGTCGTATTTTTATTTTTCAGTTTGGCCAATTTTAAAACTTAATATTGGATTTTATAGTGCGGGTGCGTGGCTGTCTGCTGCGTGGGTGGTGGTTTGTTGGATTCTTGCGGGTGCTCTGCTGGTGTTGGGGCGTGTGGCGGGCTCTGCTCTGTCTCTCTTTGTATTTTTTGCCTTCCTTTGGATTTCTGGTAGTTTGGGTGGGCTTGCTGTGAGCTTTTCCCCTATTACCTTTGTTGTATTGTTTCTTCCCTGCTTGGTATTTCTTGTGCCAAGTGTAGTGGGTTAATAAAGTTTAGCAATTAAAAAAAAATTGGATTTTATAGTATATTATATGCTTAAGACTTATTTTTATTGTTTAGTTTGGCTAATTTTGTAACAAGGGTGGTACGTTAAGGGGACATATGTCTAATATGAAGCTGCTTTATTAAAATATATATTGAACTAATGTTGTCCTATGTTATATTGTTAGTTGTCCTTTATTTATAAAAACTTCTAGGTACATGTTTTAGCTTTGAAGTGAAATAGAGCACAGAGATCTTCATTTCTTGTAAATTATTATAGTTTTGATGAATAAAGTATACCTTTAAAATAGGAACAAATCTATTTTAATCTCGAACATATCTGACCAAAAAACAGCCAAACAAAAATTCTGATCGTGCGCCCTGCGTCCCGCGCAACTGACAGCAAGTGTGTCCTCCTGTTTCTGGTTCTTGTGTCCCGCGCAGAATGGCAGACTCCATTTTATGCTTTTTTCTGTTCCTTTCTTTATTCCAATGAGATTTCAAGGCAATTTTAACAATTCTCCACCTTGCCTTTAAATCGATGGTGATGCCAACTTCCCATCAACCATCGTGCTTCTCTTTCCAACCTCCGTCTACTCTTCGACGAAGTTAATCAAGTCCAAGCAATGCTTGAACCTTGATCTTGGTAACGATTTGGTTAACATGTCTGCTGGATTTTCTTTAAAAGCTACTTTCTCCACCACGATCTCTTTTCTCTCAATCATGTCTCTAACAAAGTGCAACCGGATGTCAATATGCTTTGTCCTCTCATAATACACTTAGTGATTTGCCAAATGAATGACACTCTGACCGTCACAATGTATATTCACACAACCTTGACTAATCCCCATTGTAACGACCCAATGTTTAGAATGCTGATTAATTAACTTAAAGATTTGGGTTAATAGTGTAAGAATGGCAAATCCCTTGACCTTTCTCTCATTTTTCCATCTCAAAGGCAAATCGGAGATTTTGTTCCTCTCATTTCTTTCTCTCTTCCACGACCAACCTCTCTTTCATTCTCATTCATCTTTGATTCATAAAATACTCCACATAATCAACATAGATGAACTTGGAAAATCCTAGATTTAGTTAACAATGAATTTGATTAATTGATTACATGGTTAATTGCCCTTGCATGTGTGAATATTGGATTGTATTGGTGATATTATGATGCTAAAAACATGTTAGAACTGGATAGAAACGAATTTTATACTCAAAGTTAGCATTTTTACTGTCATGGATCGATACAGGACTGATATGTATCGATACAGAGTGTCCAGAAAGAATCTCTGTATCGATACATGCTCTATTGGATCGATACAGAGTGACCGGTAAGAATCTATGCATCGATACATAAGCTAATTTGGATCGATACATGGATTACAGAAAGTTTCTCTGCATCGATACATAAGCTCTTGGATCGATACAGGGGTTACAAAAAGTTTCTCTGTATTGATACATACCCAACTGGATCGATACATGTGCTGCTAAACCACTTTAAAATTGTTTTTCAATACCATTTTCAGAAACCACTAATAATACTACACATAATGTCACCGTTACGAATAATCACACGTGCTCTAAAACAATTAATGAGGAAGGTGGTTAGTATTCATAGAGGGTATTTTCACCAATATGAAATTCTTAATATAAGGAATTGTTAAGTTTCAGTTAGTGGCCTTTGGCCAGACAGTTGATCATAAAGGGTGTAAATCCCAACACTCAGTATAGTTAGCCTTCGTGCTAAGAGAATTCCCGTATATTATTAGGAATTCATAATCAGTTTCAGTAAGTAATAATAATAAATGTGAGTATAGGTAATCATCTGATCTACATTTATATCATAGATTACATGCAGGCATCTGAGACTTGCTCACCTCAGAGTGTCCTGGAGTGGACCTCCGGTTGCCGGGGCTTCCTGAGTTAATGAATCCAGATAATAATTGTGTGTTCAACTTTATTTATGTTATGTTATCATATTATAAGATTATGTTAAGTTATGATCGACTGAGTTAAAAATCCCGGTGCCTGGGCATGTCGTGATTATTGAGAGAAGTTCACGGAGGCTTATAAGTCTCACCCCACCACTTTTGTTTTCAGATAAACAAGATACCCGTGGTAAGAAGGTGATGGAGTAGCAGTGCAAGCAAGTTTATGTTCAAGTTATTAAGTTGTGCCTCTATGTATTATGTTATTCGGACAAGTTGTATTAAGATTTTCAGCTTAACTATGTCTTTTGGGTTTTAATTGCTACTTCATTTGGTTATGTAAGGCTTGTAAGCCGAGACAATTATTGTAATATTTAATGTATCCTGCACGACTTATATGATAATTCTATATCGTATTCTAGACTCTCGATATGGGATGTTATACCCATCTCACCTATCATACCTTTCAATCATATGGCTTCCTTGATCCCTTTAATAAGAACTATGTATTCCGCTTGAGTTGTTGACAAGGATATAACGGATTGTTGATTTGCCTTCCAAGTTACCGTTGTACCGAACAAAGTGAACACAAAATCAAATAGGATTTTCTCGTGTAATTATTTAACACGATATTCATGTGTAATTATTTAACGATATATATATATATCTCAAATAAGGATTTTCTCGTGTCTAGATTACCTGCATAGTTTGCATCTACATACCCCTCCAATCAAAGCATCTTTACCTGGATATGTTCTAGTATACTTCAGACCACCCTTCAAGGACCCATTTAAATATCTCATAACCCACTTCAAAACTTGCCAATGAACTTGGTCCAGATTTGCCATAAACCGATTTACCACATTAATGGCATATGATAAGTCCGGTTTACTACAAACCATGCCATACATAATGCTTCCACCCCCACTTGTATAGGGAGTACCTTCCATTTTTTTCTTCTCTTCCTCGGATTGAGGACATTGCTTTGAGTGATGACCAAGTAGAGATGGGTATAACACCCCATATAAAGTATCCCATATAAAGTATTATGTGGAATAAATAAATGTCCATGTCATATAGAATATCACACCATCGCCATAAATAACAATTCAATGCAATAATTGAAAATAAAATATTTTGACTTTGTAGAGCCGTACAATTATTCTCATAATAAAATGATATATATAATATTTTATCAAGAGTCTTTGATGTAACATAATTTACAAAATAAACCAACATCAGAGTCTTTGCTATGATGTAACATAATTTACAAAGACCATATTATTAAACTCGACTATGATGTAACAATATCAGAGTCGTCTTTGCAACATAATTTACAAAATAAACCATCAAACTTTAAAGAACACAATAACATGGGAGAGAAAATAATTCTCCACTTTATTCTAGTAAACAAACACCTCAGTCCCGTTCTACAAATAGCGGCCTGCAATAATTCATAAAAGAGAACCATGTAGAATTCATGGGGTGAGATAAACTCCAAATCACTTAAAGTGGTATAAAAATAGCAATGCATAGGAACAAACACACATTAATATATTCGAAACACCGTACAAGCAAACATGTCATTCTATAATTCTCGTAAAAAATTATTAGTATCATCCCCGGCCCTCGCCTTTCACAAGCTAGATACATCATAAACAAAGTATCACAAGAGCACCATCTTTTACTCTCATGAACATGGTGACTCATCTTAATATTGTTCGCAATGAAATTGTACTTCCTCCCTCCCAAAACTTTTATCATTTTAAAGTGTTGCACTCAGATTAAGAAATAATAAGAGATTGATAAGTTAAGTCTGCATTTTTATTCTTATTTTATTAAAAAAGAGAAAATTTATTTAATTAATATTTTACTTTTAGTAAGAGAACAAATAATAAAGCATCACTAATCGTGCATTGGTTTATTAAAAGGATAAAAAATTTGGAACAAAACTAAAAAGCAAAAAAACCAAAAATTTGAGACAGATGAAGTATGCAATACATACATCCTCAAGAGCAGCAGTTTTTTGGTCTGCAAGGGCAAACTTTTAATGACATCAACAATGGTTTTCAATTATTATTCTAACAACTAAAATTCCAATCCTCATTAAATATCAAATACCTATATATGCTATTTATTTTTCTCTCTCATTCCCATTTACCCTTTTTCTTGTATTAACCTCTGGTTCCGAAGAAGGAGGCCCAATAATTTGAGTTCAGCCGCGAAATAAATAAATTTTGACTAATAATTATTTTTCGTAGGAATCCATCTCGAATTTTCCCAAATAATTTGTTCTAGGAAAAACTCATTAAAGACAATACTTGGTTTCCTGTTTATCCTTTAACTATGGAACATAAAACTACGAATTAATTAATAACAATAAGATACCACTAATTAGCTTTATTAATTAGTCAATTACTTTTAGAGGCAATGTGCTTAATTTCGTTACTCCATTAAATATTGTATCTACCTTAAGAAGGTTCTTAGAGATATCTTAGACTCTTAGTCTCCTATGATGATAAATCACAAATGAGTATAAAAATATGTAAGGCTCTGTTTAATAAAAAATAGCGGATGACTGATAAGTTAGTTTATATCATATTTTCTTCCAATTTTACTTCTATTATCCTATATGAAAAAATTAAATATTTATTAAATATTTTATTTTTATGTCATTTCATACACCTATAAATTAGTTCAACAGCTAATTTTATCAAACACTATAAACTCAATCAGCTAGCTTATCAGTTATAAACTATAAGATATATAAGTTTATCTACTATAAGTTGATTAATTAATTGGTATTTATACCAAGACATCCTCAGTATAACACCCTAAAATATAAAACTCAATCATTTATACTCCTCTCTGGAGCACTATAACTTAATTCTTTTTTCTTTTCTTTTTTTGGTTTTTATCACTAGTATTTGACCAACTAGACCACCTAATCTAGTTTGATTGAGAGTCAATTTTGTCATTAAGTGCTTTCAACCGACCCTCCTGGTTGCAGTTGTAGAGGATCAAACAGTGATCCTCCCTACTAAGTTAAACACCAATCATTATCGGATAACTATTGGTCGATACTCAATTCTAATCTTCTTAGATTATAAATCAAGCACTTAGGTCATATTTATACTTAACATTCTACTTCGTTTCCAAGCAAACAATTATAACATCAATTTCATCATCTTGAGAAATGATATTTTGACACAGTTTTCTTACACAATATATACACATGAGCAGTTTTGTAATATTTTTCTTCTTCATCTTTACTTTTTTTCTTTGGTTTCTCTCTCTGTGTATGTATTGTGTAAGGAAAAATGTATTAAAATATCACTTCTCATATATTTAATCATATATTTATTATGCTTCTTCTTCGTAGGTGTTTGGATTTTGTTGTATGAGTTAGATTATCCCTTATACTCCTCTTTATTAATTCAATGTGTGTGTCTCTGTATATATATGATAAGCAACGAAAATGGAATGACATAATAGAGAAATCAGATTTACGGCAAACGCAACGGCCATTGCCCACGCAGCGTAGACGTGCGCCTGGTACTCCTGGATTACATCTAATCTGGCCCACGCAATCACTGTCCTTAGTACACATTCGTGACATGCCTGTCATGTAAACTAAAATTAGTGAAAGATTGTATAAAATAAACAAAAAAATAATAATTGAGAGAATGAGCTTACCAGTGGCAGTGCTATCAACGGCTGTAATGAGCAATAGAGAAACAAAAAGGATCATAATATAAACAAACTTGATAGTTTCACCCATTTTTTTTAACCTTTGCATTTAACAAATAAAGTGGTTTGATCATTTTATATAGTAAAATTATGTTGCTATGTTTACGTCAATTAAACAGTTTTTATAATGATTATCTTGTTGCATGAAATCTTTATTTAAAAAATTAGAATAATTATTACATGTCTCCAAAGTACAATGATTAATCATATTTGTCCCAATAGGTCATGGAATAGATCTAACAGAATAATATTGATTGAAATTATAGATCATTTTTGTTTACCAACCTTTCATTATAATAATTTTTATTTCTTATGTAGCCTTTGATAATAGAGGAAAATTATAATATATTTTTTATAGGAAAAATTACACTGAAGTTTATTAAAATGACACCGAGATTTCTTTTAGTTTTATAACTTATACTAACCTCTATCTTAAGTTATTTTAAAAAGACCAATCGTTGAGCAAGAGACCAAGCCTCAGTAATCTGCTCACACTGTTAATTTGTTGTTAACTTCTTTTTTTATTTACTTAAACAGTACTATGAGATTTTTAAATTTATTTGTACATAAAAGTACTTTCAAATGGGTCATAATCAGTGGTAGAGCCAGCACCTTGACTCAGGAGGTGCAAAATATTAAAATTATATATGTAGCGAGTAATAAAAAAAAGGTTCAGGTTCGGGTGTAACGAGTTTATTTAATTCAAATTTTTAAAAGGAAAAATGTTGAACTTATAAAAAATAGGCGTTCAATTTCTGTAATTTTTACATAAAGAATTGGTTTAAGTACACATTAAATAATACTCAAATTTCAATTTGGTCTTCTGCGTTTATTTTAGGTTTTAATTTGATCTATTAGATTTAAAAGGTATCTTTGGTCCTTACGTTTCCGCCGTTTATATTAGTTAGTCATTTCCGTTAATTTTTCCACCAACACCGTTTGATCTCTCCATGTGGCTAATCGATTGCATATGTAGACAGACATACGTTGAAACATAAATCAAATTGAAACTCAAAATAAACGTAAAAAAGAGACCAAATGTGTAGTTAAGCCAAAATATCATTAGCCAAATGTTTGTCAACATATATATGCAATTTGTCAGCCACGTGGAGAGTTCAAACTGTGTTAGTGGTAAACTGACAGAAAAAATTAATGCAAACGGTGAAAATGTAAGGGAACAAATTGATATTTTTTAAATGTAATTGACCAAATTAAAAAATAAAATAAATGTAAGGGACCAAATTTATAATTAAACCTAAATAATTTGAGAGCAACCATAAACCAACATTTTCTCTCCTATACTTTCTTCGGTTTCACATATAAGTAAATTTTCAGTTTAGCATCTATCAAAAGTTTGTTGACAGAGGATGTAGACTACCTTTTGTCCAGCCATGATATGACTGACCATATCCACGACCTGATAGACGAACTTAAACGGTTTGCTTCTGACCTTACAATAACTCAAACAATGTTTTTAGAAATGACTGAGATGTTCGATCATCTCCTTTCATTCCAATACTCCGTTGAAGTAAAAGATAAAGGCAGCTAAGGTTTTGGAGCACATAGAACTCACGGATCACAAACAAGTCCAGATATCCGAAGTATGCATGGAGTAAATATAAAGCTTTTGGTCATCAACAATATTCTTTCACTTTAAAAATTATACTTCTCTGTCCTAAAACTTTGATTCTTTTAGAATTTTACTTTATTAAAAAAGATAAAATTTATTTAATGATTGCTTTAGTTTTTGTCAGGGTATAAATAGTAAAATATCATTAATTTTATCTTGGTTTCTTAAAAGGGCCAAAATTTTGGGACAAAACAAAATAGTTAAAAAGACTAAAGATTTCTTGTAAAAAAAAAAATTCCATCCAATATGGAATATCCAGAGCCGTCCCCGAGTATTTGGAGGCCCGGGACAAATTCGATAAAGAGACCCTTTAATGATGAAATAAATTTAGTTAAGTTAAAATATTTTTATTAAAAAAATATAATTTATTAAAAAGAGTCATCTTTTATTTAAAATGTAACTAACATCAATAATATAAAAAATAATCACATTTAAATTGAGAATAACAAAATACATCTTCAAGCTAATTCATTAAAAATTGATAGTGTGTTCTTAATAAAAATTGCAATTAAATTTTAGGAACTAATTCTTTATTTTGAAAGAAATTTTTCGAACCCTTTCAAAAGAAATTTTTCAAAGAAATAACAAAATGTCGCTTTTTTTATAAATAAAGTAGTAAAGTTATTTATGAGTTATAAAATGATTTTATTTATAGAAAAAATTCATCATTTTGTAAAAAGAAATAATTTGATTTATAATTTTTATGGTGGTATGATGATGTCATTTGTTGAAATTAAACATGTTCTATTTAAATACGTATAATGTTTTTGATAAAAATTGCAACTTAATTTTAGAAATAAATTCTTTAAAGAAATAATAAAATGTAATTTTTTGTTTTAAAATAAAATAGTAAAGGAAATCTTAATTTTTAGTGTAGAGTGATTTTTTTTTATTGGAAAAATTTAACTTGGGGGAATCGAACTCGCTCCCCTTCCCCCTTATAAAAAAGGGGAGTGGCATCGGACCACCACAACAAATCACTTCTTATGCAATTTTGTTTTGCAATCTCTACTTAACCAATATTTAGTATGTTGGGCTTGAAAAAAATATGAGGCCCCAAAATTCTGAGTCTCTGGGATGTGGGCCTGCTTGCCCAGCCTCAGGGCCGGCCCTGGGAATATCACATCATTGCCATAAATAACAATTCAGTGCAATAATTGAAAATAAAATATTTTAATTTTGTAGAGACTTACAATTATTTTCATAATGAAATAACATATATAATATTTTCTCAAGATCCAACATAATAAGTCAAGACCATATTATTAAACTCAACTATGATGTAACAATATCAGAGTCTTTGCAACATAAATAAACCAACAAACTTTAAAGAACACAATAACATGAGAGAGAAAATAATTCCACTTTATTCGCATGAACAAACACCTCGTCACTACTACTCAGACCCGTTCCCATTCTACAAGTAGCGGCCTGCAATAATTCATAAAAGAGAATCATGTAGAATTCATGGGTGAGATAAATTCCAAATCACTTAAAGTGGTGTAAAAATAGCAATGGATAGGAACAAACACACATTAATATATTTAAAACACCGAACAATATAAGATGTACAATCAAACATATCATCCTATAATTCTCGTAAAAAAATTATTAGTATCATCCTCGCCTTTCACAAGCTAAGTACATCATAAACAAAGTATCACAAGAGCACCATCTTTTACTCTCATGAACATGGTGACTCATTCTAATATTGTTCGCAATAAAATTATACTTCCTCCCTCCCAAAACTTTTATCATTTTAGAGTATTCTACTCGGATCAAGAAATAATAGAGATTAATTAGTTAGTTAGTCTGTATTAATTAGTTAGTTAGTATGTATGCAAAAATTTTAAAAAAAAAGTACACCCTTTAAGGAAATGGATAAAGTGCATTAAGTAATGATAAAAATTATTCCATTTTCAATTTTACCCTTACTTTTGATTTTGTTTATGACATTAGTAGTTGTATGGATTAATGGAGTGGAGTAAAGTTGTCTTGAAAACCGCAAAAAATAGTGTAATTATTATAGGTTTATAAAAAGTTGTAATAAATGTAGTAACTCTTGCTTATATTTGAAACTTTCATTTTTTTTTATTTTGTTGCTTATATTTGAGACCAGAGGGAGTATTTTATTAAGAAAGAGAAAATTTATTTAATTAATGTTTTAGCAAGAGAACAAATAATAAAGCATCGCTAATTGTGCATTGATTTCTTAAAAAGATAAAAAAAAATTGGAACAAAACTAAAAAGCGAAAGAAAAAAAACCAAAGATTTAGAACGAATAGAGTATGCAATACATATATCGTCAAGAGCAGCCATTTTTTGGTCTGCAAGAGCAAACTTTTAGTTACATCAATAATGATTTTCGATTATTATTCTAACAACTAAAATTCCAATCCTCATTAAATATCAAATACCTATATATTCTATTTATTTTTCTCTCTCATTCCCATTTACCTTTTTTTTGTATTAACCTCTCGTTTCAAAGAAGAGGCCTAATAATTTGGGGTTCAGTCGAAAGATAAATAAATTTTAACTAATAATTATTTTTTGTAGGAATTCAACTCGAATTCTTCCAAATAAGTTGTTCTAGAAGAAGCTCATTAGACATAATGCTTGTTTTCTGTTTATCCTTTAACTATTGAACATAAAACTACGAATTAATTAATAACAATAAGATACCACTAATTAGCTTTATTATTTAGTTAATTACTTATAAGGGCAATGTGCTTAATTTAGTTACTCCATTAAATGTCATGAAACTATAAGTTGATTAATTAAATGGTATATATACCAAGACATCCTCACTATAACACCCTAAAATGTAAAACTCAATCATTTATGTACTCCTCTCTTGAGCAGTATAACTCAATTCTTTTTTCTTTTCCTTTTTTTGTTTTTATTACTAGTATTCGGCCAACTGGATCATTTAATCTAGTTTGATTGGAGTCAGTTTTGACATAAAGGTATTTCAGCCGATCCCTCCTGGTCACAGTTATAGAGGATCAAATTATGATCCTCCCTACCAAGTTCAGCATTAACCAACACCGGATCAACTATTTATACTCAATTATAATCTTCTTAGATTATAAATCAAGCCCTTATTAGGTCATATTTATACTTAACCAATTTTGTTGTATGAGTTAGATTATCCCTTATACTTCTCTTTATTAATTCAATGTCTGTGTATATATATGATGAGCAACGAAAATGGAATGACATAATAGAGAAATGAGATTTACTCTGAAACTTCGGTTTCGCAAGTGCATAAACCATTGCTCAAGCAGCGTATTTCTCTGCCTATTGCTTTAATACATTTAGAAGCAGCACACATGCTCATGCAATCACTGTCCGAAGTACACTTTCCTGTAATGTAAAATAACAATAAAAAAATGGTGACTACTTCTCTACCATTTTCATAATTTGAGGGTATTTACCCTTCAACCAATGAGAAGAAGCCACATAAGTAGATTTGTATGTGGTTCCCACAACTAACTTGTAACAAATTTGTGGGAACTACATACAAATCTACTTATGTGGCTTGTTCTCATTGGTTGAAGGGTAAATACCCACAAATTATGAAAGGGTAAATTAGAAAAACCCTAAAAAAATATCACTAAAATTAATGAAAGATTGTGTATAAAATAAACAAAAAATAATAATTGCGAGAATGAGAGCTTACCGTTAACCGTTGTTATGAGCAATAGGGAAACAAAAAGGATCATAATATTAACAAGCTTGATAGTTTCACCCATTTTTACTAACCTTTGCATTTCACAAATATAAAGTGGCTTGATCACTTTATATAGTAAAAATATGTTGCTATGTTTACGTCAATTAAATAGTTTTTAATGATTATGGTGTTGTATGAAATCTTTATTTAAAAAAATTAGAATAATTATTAAATGTCTCCAAAGTACAATGATGAATCATATTTGTCTCACTACTCCCAAGAATCATATTTGTCTCACTAGCTCACTGAATAGATCTAACAGAATAATTTTGCTTCAATTTAGAGATCATTTTTGTTTACCAACAATTATTTTTTGTTTCTTATGTAGCCTTTGATAACAGAGAGAATATATTTTTTTATAAAGAAACAAAGTGCAAAAGCATCATATGTGCACTTCAAAGCCAGTCCCTACCTACCGTTAATTTTGTAAACGAAATGTCGACGTGGCATGGTGTGGATGTTTGTTTTTAGGATTAAATATGTTTTTAGAGTTAAGATCAAATAATACTAAGGTGTCAAAATTTATTTGACACCAAATCTCATCCACTCATTTCATTTAATTTAATGATTTAAAATTATCACCAAAATAATTGATGTACATCAATATCACCTAATTAAAAACAAATCTTTATCATTATAAATGCACAATAAAATATTCTCTATTTGTTTTCCCAATTTTTATTTGCTCATTAGCATGACAAACTAATATTTTTATTTATATAATTAAAAATCAGGGAAAAATTTATCATTATAATTTATTTATTTTGACAAAAAAAAATGTACAATTTTAATTTTTTTTTAAGCAATATATATTTTATAACTTATAATTCTTAAGCAGTATATTATTGGAAGTTAACAGGATCGATATGTTGCAGCCATTTGTTGTTGTTTTGGTGTGGTTCAAGAATGCTTTCTCTCATCATAAGCCTTCTCCGATCGCAACATAATCAAATTGCAAATGTAGACTCTTTGCCTAGACCAGTGATTTCTGGCGGCCTCCATCGAGCCGGTTGTCTTGGTGTGTTGCAGTTTGCTCAGATCTGTATGAAGTGTGTTTGGTTGTCGGCGTTGTCTTTTTACTTGGGAGAGTTTTAGTGTCTGCTTCGGTTCAACATCAATTTGGCCAGGCGATAGAGTTGGATTGTGTAGGATGTTATTGGGTCCCGATTTTAATTGGTGTTGTTGGATTGTGTATGATGTTATTGTATCATTGACTTGAATTGGTGTTGTTTTATTTGGTGTTGTTGTGATGCTGCATTTATTTGCACTTTTATACTTTTTCTCGCTATTTGTATGTCATATACTTATAGCTGAGTTTTATAATATATTTGCTGATTAAAAAAAATTAATAGATTTTTTTTATTTTTTTTAGTATTAATTTATTTTTTAACCAAAAAAATGGGACCCACAATTGCCACATAAACATTTTGTTCATCGTAAGATTTTTTACACAATTTTAAAATTGTTTGAACTATTCTTAAATATAGTCCATACAATTTTTAACCCTTGTTTTTAATAAGTTGACATCATCATTTCATTTGTAAAATTAACGGTAGAAATCAATTTTGATAATAGAAAAAATTGTAGAATTTTTTTTCACTATTAAAAAATGTATGGACTATTTTTTCACTTTAAAAATGTTAATGAAGTATTCTGTGGACTATATAAATGTCCATGCAATATAGAATATCACATCATCGCCATATATAACAATCCAATGCAATAATTGAAAATAAAATATTTTGACTTTGTAAAGCCTTACAATGATTCTCATAATGAAATGACATACGTCTCTAATTATTAGACTCATTGGAAAATTTTGGAGATTAAAAAAATGAGTTGAAGTATTAAATTTATTGCCAATTTGTATTGTTTTTACTATTTTAATTTATTCTTTAAAAATGAGAATGGGTTAATATTGTTTCAATAGTATTTATTATAGTTTGTAAAAAAATATGCACTTTAATGAGGGGCATATTGGTAAAAAAATAATTAATATTCTTGGAAATTTAAAAGGGATCATATAAAAATGAACAAATTAAGAAATATCCGAAAAGGATCTCATAATAAAGTCAAGACCATATAAAATCGACTATGATGTAATTACTATCAATGTCTTGCAACATAATTTACAAAATATTCTAATAAACTTTAAAGAACACAATAACATAGGAGATAAAATAATTCCCCACTTTATTCTCGTGAACAAACACCTCGATACTACTACTCAGTCTCATTCGGATGATAGTAGCCTGCAATAATTCACAAAAGAGAACCATGTAGAATTCATGGGGTGAGATAAACTCCACTTAATACAAACAAGAAAGCCACCATTTATTTAATACTATCCCCTATATGTTAAACAACCTATGTATGATGCATATGTTTTACAAAACAAAATACAAGCAAACATGTCATCCTATAATTCTCGTAAAAAAATTATTAGTATCATCCCCTCACCTTTCACAAGCTAGGTACATCATAAACAGAGTATCACAAGAGCACCATCTTTTACTGTTATGATTCATCTCAATATTATTTGCAATAAAATTATACTTCCTCCATCTTAAAACTTTAGTTCTTTTAAAATGTTGTACGTAGATTAAGAAATAATAAATATTAATTTTTAACTTTATTTTATTAAAAAAGATTAAATTTATTTAATTAATGTTTTAGTTTTAATAAAAGTACAAATCATAAAATATCACTAATTATGTATTAATTTCTTAAAAAAAAATTGAGATAAAATTAAAAAGCAAAAATAAACAAAGATTTGGGACGGATGGAGTAAGCAATACATACTTCGGTTTTTCTTTATCAAGCAGCAAATTAGTGACCGGAAGTCCCCTGAGTACATAAACCATCAATGCAGTGTAGTAGGAATCTGTCACGGTATTTAAGACTTATGCTCCAGCAATCAATGTCATTAGTACACATTTCTGTAATGTAAAATAAAAATAAAGATACATCACTAAAACTAGTGAGAAATTAATTGTGTATAAAATAAACAAAAAAAAAAAAAAATTGCGAGAATGAGCTTACTAGTGCTATCAACGGCTATAATGTGCAACAGGGAAACAAAAAGGATCATAGTATAAACAAACTTGATAGTTTCATCCATTTTTTTAATCTTTGCATTTCACAAATATAAAGTTGGTTTGATCACTTTATATAGGAAAAATATGTTGCTATGTTTATGTCAATTAATTGGCTTTTAGTGATTATGCTGTTGCATGAAATTTTTAAATAAAATTAGAATAATTATTAAATGTATCCAAAGTATAATGATGAAACATATTTGTCCCACAAGCTCATGGAATAGATCTAACAGAATAAAATTTATGTTCAAATTTGAGATCATTTTGGTTTACCAACCTTTCATTATAATTATAATTTTCTATTTCTTATGTAGCCCTTTGATAATAGAGAGGAAAATCAAAAAAATTCTTTTATAAAGAAACATATAGTGCAAAAGCATCATATGATCCTTGTGACATCTCAATTATCTTAATAATCCCTAAAGTTCGAAGTAGATTTTCTGCTGTAGTATTTGCCACAGTTTTCAGGTAGTTTTGATTTTGGACCGTCCGATCTGTTTTGTACGGCTGTGGTTGTTTTGATTAATTTTACAGCAGATTTAATCATAACTGTCTGATAAAAAAGTAATGGCCCAGATTGAAACTATGTGAAAAATGTGTGATTATTTTACTGTAGGAAATCTTGATCCCCTAAAGTCACCTATCATTTACAGCACTCTAAAGAAGTTTATTAAACAAAAAGAAATGAAAATACATATATACTTGGAAGCAGTGGGGGAGACAAAGGGTGGCCAGGATGGGCCACGGCCCACCCAAAAAAATAGGAAATTACTAATATGTCCATGGTAGCTTAGTAAAATTACACATGTATATAATAAATATTAGTTTGCGCAACATGTATTATGTTTGATCATGTTGCCGAGTGGCAAATGGATTGCTCGTTACCTATAGGTATAGGGGTTTGGGTTTGATCCTTACCACCTTAAATTTTTGCATTATTTTCATTTTTATGTTTAAAAAATATTAATTTAAGCAGAGAAATGCTAACATGGGCACAAACCCAAATATTTATTTCTTAGGCATTCTCACAAAATATTAAAAAAATTAAAGAGAAAAGTATTAAAATGATATTAATTGATGTGACAAATTTATTTTTCTTTTATTTTTTCTAATTTATGCGTGTGCCTAAACTTAGTGGCCAAATGTTTCTGTCTAGGTAGCAAGCACCAAGGGGATTTGAAAATGTGACCAACAAAATAGCAAATCAACCTACTCAAGCAAATACCTATCCTTTTGTCAAAAAAAAAAGCAAAGGAAAATGCTATTTGTTACGAACATAAGTTAACTAAATGCAAGAATATTACTAATATCACCCTCATGTTTCTGTTAACTGCCAATTTTATATTCATTTAAAAGGTAATTTATCCTATTGTGTGTTTCTTCCGGTGCAATATAGCATTACTCAAAAACAAATATCTATCCTTAAACAATAGAAATGCTTTTCATATCTATATACCTCTAAATTACACATTTGAAAATTTGAATATATCAACACACGTGATCTTTAAATTAATAAAAAATTTCCTTGCCAACTATGTTATTTAAGAGAAAATAATTTAATAAGAAAAAATACAACTTCATCGTTTTTAAATATTATACTAATTTTTACATCAAAAAACTTCAATATTCACTATTATAAGTAATAAAAATTTTTTATAAAAAAATCAGATAATTTTTTTATGCAATAAAATTTTTATATTTAACAAATTTATTATAATTTTTTAGTGGCCCATCCCAATATTATTTTCTGGCTCCGCCACTGCTTCGAAGGAATAGACCTATACATAAGTCATCACAAAGAATGTGAAAAAAAACTATACCCGATAAAAATTTGCACCAAGTAAAATACAATAGGATAAAACATTAGTGAACGGGTCCCGTGAGCTTAGCTCGCTCACTTAGTTGGTATATTACATTATATATGCAGGAGGTTGGGGTTCAAATTCCGATCATCCCACTTATCCACCTTAAATGTAAATTTTTATAGATAGTTGTGAAAAATAGTTCAATAATTCATAGATAGCAAAGACAACAAACAAAATCTCAAAACATCCCTCCAAATGTGAATACTCTCATGAGAGACCAATATTTTCTATCTTATAAGCACAACAATCTCATTCTCTATAAATGTAAGTGACTTTAAACAAAATAATTTTTTATCCATATATCCCTTAAATAAAAAATTATTACCACAATATCCAGTTCCGAAATAAATTTTTACAAAGTCCTAGTTTTGGCAGCAGAGATGATGCAGTGCAGGGAACGGCAGGTGGCGGTGTACAGCACTGTAATGCAGGAGGTGATTTCGGCAGTGTTGCTATTGACCAGTTTTTTTTTTTCAACTTATGTTAATGGAAATTTTATTTTTTTAATTTTAATATATATTATTATTAATTTTTTTAACTCAACTCTTTTTTTGGCTCAGTTGACTTTCAACTCAAAACTCAATTCAACTCAAGAGTTTGACATGAATTTTTTTAATTTATTCTCCATCTTTTATATACGCTTTAATGTGAGACTATTTATTTTTTAAATTCGTAAAAATACATCGTTGTGCATATCCTTGTCTATTTAATTTTTATCTTATTATTTTTAAGTGTTTGTTTTAGTTTTCTTTAAAGTATTATATATTTTAAATTTTTAAATATATAAATCAATTTTATATTTGAAAAAAAATAATTACAAACGGGTTTGGTTTTTTTTTTTTTGGAAAAGCAAACGGGTTTGGTTTGGATTAACCCGAGTAATCTGAGTTGTACACGCGTGGTGTGGTAAAAACAAAGTACGAGAAACTAAAACAACATAACACACACGTGTGTTTCATGTTTGTGTAGAGAGAGAAAGACAGAGATTAGAGAACACTTTCGAGATCTATCTTAACAAGAAACTGAACTTACCCAAAATAATTCTAAAGAGAGAGAGAGAATGAGATATGGCGGTGGAAGAAGAAGGCGAATGTTATTACAACCATTTATTGTTTTGTGTGCAACGGTAACAGGTTTAGGATTATTGATGTTAGCTTTAAGACCGTTGGATCCACCACCGATCAATGTTGTTTACGCCAAAGATTTTCAGTTAGTAGATTCCAATAGTTCAGATTTCGATGTCGGTGATGGGACTCTTATGGAGAAACCACCGCCGGCGTCATCACAACCGTGTGCGACGGTGGAAGATATGGGGAACGATTTCGAAAATGGTTTGGCTGTGAAAGAAACATTGAGAGTTAGGAGAATTATTGAGCAACATTTTGTGTTGAATGGTAGTTACTTTGTTACGAACTTGTTTGATTCATTTTATATTCTTTGGTTTTGAATTTTTGAGGATCTAAATGAACAGAACATGAGCTTGTTAATGTTGTTGTCTAGTCTTCAAGTAATTTTTTTTTGTTTATGTTTTTGTTTTGTGATTTTTAAGATGCAAAATTTTTAAGTTTTTATTATGGCATGTTTGGATTGACTCATTGGAGCATATCTAGAGATATGGTATAAATACTTAGGTTATGTTTGGCAATGCCAAATTTTGAGCTTATGAGCTCATTTTGAAAAAAAGACCTGTTTGGTGACCTTTTTTCCTCATGAACTTATAGCTTATTTTGATAAGCTAATTGAATAGCTTAAAGCATATAGCTTTTCATTTTTTTCTTCCAATTATACCCTTGTTATATCACTTGAAAAAAATTAAATATTAATTAAACATATCTTTTTTATGTCATTTCATATCTATAAGTTAGTTTAACTACTTATTTTACTAAATATTACAAATTCATTCAGCCAGTTTATTTGCTATTATCTATACGCTAGCTTATCAGCTATAAGTTATAAGTTCATCCGCTATAATCTAGCTTATTAGTTATCTGCTATTTTTTGCCAAATAGAGCCTTGTAAGATTGTTTACGAGAGCTTATGAAAACAAGTTACGACATTTTCAAAAGTTGTTTTCAACTTACTTTTGTAACTCTCTAGGATAGCTTATGAAAATGTAAATATAATATAGAAGATACTAAAATTTATACTTTGCTTTCTTGTACTCATTTTTTAGTTTCTACAAATTACAAAACTGCATTCATTTAGTCTCTCTTTAGGGAGTAAAAGCAAGCAGTTTTATAATTTTTTGGAATTGTGTGCTTATGCAAAAAAAAGATATTGAATCAAAACATGATGATATTGATATATATATTTTTTTTTCAGGTGCTTCAAGAGTCAGGGATTTGCCTCCTGATCAGTTCTGTAGCCATGGATTTGTTCTAGGCAAGACTGCCGAGGCGGGTTTTGGGAATGAAATGTACAAGCTCTTAAGCGCTGCGGCACTGAGTATAATGTTAAACCGGTCCCTGATCATTGGCCAAACCAGGCATATTGGTTCTTTCCCAAGCCTTTCTTTTTCATTTTAAAAAACGTACTTTTGCATCTGTTTTTATTATGCAAAATTCAGAAACTAGTTTTAGCTTTTTATGTGGCTCTCACATAAATTTGTGTTAACTTATTATGTGTTCCTTGACATTGTGTTCCAAAACTATTTTGCAACATTCAAATAGCAATTGATTTTCATGCAATCGAAAGTTTAGGAAACCATGTAGCATCGACACTTCGATTGAAGGCATGACTGAACACTAACACGACACTGATACATGTGATTACATTCAATATTTCCCATTTTCTTAAATTGTTACCGGTGTCTGTGTCAAAATTAGTGTCATGTCGAATGTCTATGTCAGTGGAAACCTATAGCAGTATGGCGTTGATGGATTACCAACCTTCTTTGAACTTGGTGTCCTACAATTATCTGTAAATTATACTATTAGGGCATTGATTTATTTATCTTTCCATTGTCTCATTATCGACTTGATTCTACATTTCAGAAGCAAATATCCTTTTGAGGATTACATTTCCTATGCCAACTTTACCTTTACTATGAAAGAAATAAAGCATCTATGGAGACTAAATGGTTGTGAAAGCAAGTATCGGCGGAAACTGGTTATGAGGACTGATGATTTTGAAAAGCCGTCTCAAACAAATGTTCTATGTAGCAATTGGAAAGAGTGGGAACAACCTATCATTTGGTAAAGTGACATGGTTTTACCACAATAGTTAATTGCACATTCAATTGTTGTTTTTTAGTTATTTACACATACCGAGAAAACCAATAAACTTTGTTGTTTCTGACTATGAATCTTATGTTTTAGGTTTCAAGGAACCAATGATGCTGTGGCGTCTCAATTTTTCTTAAAGAACGTACACCCTCAGATGAGGTTTGCGGCTTTTAATTTATTTGGTGACCCGCAAATTCTTGGTTCACAGCCGAATGTATTTGGGGAGCTCATGAGAGTTCTCATATCGCCTTCAAAAGATGTTGAGGCAGCAGTCAATTGGGTTATTGGTGGTGAGGAGAATCCTGATATCTCATTGCATATGCGGATGCAAACGAATAGGTAATATAAGTACTCAATATTTAATACTTTCATTGAAAGGGAATTTGCATGCTTGATTAATGAATGATGTTGGCCATATTTTTCCTCTTCTTTTTCTTAGATTAGTTCCTTGTAACTAATTCTGTTGGGATTAGTCGGTTATTATTGTCTTCTTTGCCATAGAGTTAGTTATCTTCTTCATCTTCGTATGTAAACAAAATCTTCAGCTTTTATCAAAATTGATGAGTTTAGTCTCTCATAATAGCCTTCACTGTGGCACTTATATATGGTTGTATCATAGTGACTATACAATTGACGATTAAACTTCTACATCTAGGCGATCTCTTTTCAGTCTTTCTTCAAATCATTCATAACTATAAAATGAAAACATGGTTTTAGATGATTTCAAGTTGTTTGCTATGAAGCACCAACACGAACATCAGACACAACACTGGAAATAATTGAATGTAACCATATGTGTCGATGTTGTACAAATCATGTTGGTGTCCGACAATGACACGTGTTGGACACCAGATACACGTCTAAACTGAAGCGTCAATGCCACATAAGTTGTACATGCAATATCCCAACTTTTTTTGGATATGGTTAGGGCTTATGCACCTTCTCATATGTTTAACTCATTGATGCTACTTCTGTATTTTTTTAGGTCCATAAGAGCTTTGCAGGCTATTATGCGTTGCATCAGAAAAGCCATAGAGAGTCAACATCTAAGGTCAAGACCAAAGATTGTTGTGGTGTCGGATACACCGTCCCTTTTCAAAAGTATTGTACCCAACATAAGTGAATTTGCAGAGGTAACTTTTCAATCCATCTTAGGAGATAAACCACATGCAAATTTTGGTGTATGAATCTTTCATGCAAAATAAAATACTAGCAACATTTTGAATTACTTATAATGCAGTAATAATCACTTGCCTTTTATTCTTATGCATTCGTGCTTTGAGCAGGTTCTGCATTTTGATTATGAAAAGTTCAAAGGAAAAATGTTAGAAAGCTTGCCCAAGTTAGATTTCAGAGCGAAAGATTGGGGTCCAGCACCCAGGTGGGTTGCTTTTGTAGACTTTTTTCTTGCATCTCGCGCTAGATATGCAGTTGTTTCTGGAGCTCAACGGCGTGTTGGAACTACCTATGCTCAGTTAATTGCTGCACTTGCTGCAGCACACAATCTAGGTACTTGCACTACCTATGTCACTCCTGTCATTTTTGTTTGTTATTCATCATAGTTTCATGCAAATTGATATCAGTACAGTTTTGGTCCCCCTATTTTGCTTCATTCCGTGAGTATGCTTTCACGACCAAGGATTGCTTGACTCAACCGCAATCACGCAGCTACAACATTTGTGGTCGTGTTGGATCAAGATCAGACGGTTCATATTTCGATACAGATATTTTTTATTTTTTAGAAATCAAAATCTATATTGAAATTTGTACCGATATCAATCCAACTACTATGAATATTGTGACTGCATGAATGCAGCAAATTGCTGACCGCAGACAATCCAATTTCTACTTTTGTGTAAAATAGCATTTCCCTTTAGTTGCATAATTTCTATTCAAACATACTTCTAAAACATAGTTTTTTTCTTCAGGAGACAACAACAACAAAACTTCAGGTCGAAGTTTTTCATTTTTCAGCAGTTTCCAGAGCAACTTATTAACAGATGGATTAAAGAACCAAATTGGTTGGGGACATGTTTGGAACAGATATGCAGGACCATTAAGTTGTCATAACCAAAGCAATCAATGTGCCTTCACTCCACTTCTCCCACCAGCTTGGTGGGATGGTCTTTGGCAATCACCAATTCCAAGAGATACTAAACGTCTTGCTTTCTATGGTGTTCAACTATCTGGTTTTGGTAATGTAGATAATGATTCTCTTCAAAATTATTGTAATTCTAGGAAAACTGTTGTCAGAATTGTCACATATAATTTGTAGCGTTTGGAACTCATAATTTTTATTGTATTTTATTTCTTAGATAACAATAATAATTTAATTATATTTTATTGTAGTTGTTATGTATGTAACATATAAAATGAGTATTTGTATTATTCTTCTAAAGTGTCATCTTTACAATGAGATTATTTATATTTTATTGTTGTTGTAAACTACGGTATGAAATAATGAAATATAGTTTTGGGCTCCTGTTGAAATGAAAAATTTTAATCACTGTGCATGGAGTAGAAAAAAATTAAAGAGATACCTGGAAAAAAAAAAAATTCTTTACCAAAAAGGACAGGTAGAAAAAGGATATTATGTACCCAATAAAAACAAGGTAGATTCTACAAACAACATTTGCCATTAGTGGTGGTACATACTTAGGTTCTTTGGTTAAACTACAATCTATCTATGCCCATGAAAAAATATTTATTGAAAGAGACTAATTCCTTGAATAGAGCTCACCTTAAATGAATTTAAACTAAAGTTATACTAAAGTTGATAAGAACTAGATGATTGTCATGGTGAAGTTTGTCGTAAGAAGTTTCCACTACGGTGGAGGAAGTTCTAAAGCACAATAGAAGTTAGTATTTTATAGTAGAGAAGGTACTTGCAAAAAAGGAGAATGGATCCCCTCAATTATTATTTTCACTGCAGATAGAGTAGTGCAACATCCAACCATTGAAATATCATTTTCCAATTTTCAATGTATGGCTAAGATATCACTTCCATGTCATGTGATTGGAGAGAATCTTCTCTCGCAAAAAAGACTAGCATATTAACGCTGGAGCCAATATATGAATGAGGTGGAGAATGTGTAGAATGAAAGCATGTACCTGAACGTGACACAATATAACAATTATATAGTAAGAGTTGAGAGTTCTTAACCGCTTTCAGTTGATCCAACATAAAACATAGAAGACAATTGAGAAAGAGTTTATCCAATGATCATGAGCGAAAGAGTTGTGGTCTGTGCAGTGAACCAACGAACTAGATATCTATTTGTTGATTGAGTTGAGCGAGTGTCGAAAATAGCCCTAACTAATTGAACTAGTGAAATTAGTCGTAGCCAAGTTCAAAACAAAATAGGTCTAGATTGATTAATTTATAAAGTACACAAATAGCAAGATTCTTAAGTCAAGATCAAAAAAGAGAAAGATTCTTAAGTAACCAATAATAAATTGGTTCAAATAGTAAAAATCGTGGTTCCTTTAAACATATGATCATAAGTTTAATTTTTGACTAATGCATATGAAAAAATTTAATTTGAGAAAAAAAAATCCACCTTATATATTCACAGATTAGTCATCGTTTTTCTATCAATATAACGATAGAAATCCAAAAAGAATTCTTAAGTAGTTTTTGACGCCACCTTGACACCACCTTAGAGAACAACTTGGAATTCCAATATCTTATTATATTGAATATTGAATCTGATTCCTAAATCCCCACCACATAAGAAATTGAGCATCACAATCAAATATTATGGCGTGACCAATTCACATGGGATTCCCTTTTGTTCGTTACTTTCCGAATTTCCGCAGACGTTCAAGCTTAGTCTCTCAATGAATCTATAGATAATGACATTCCAACACATTCCTATCTATCTATGCTTTCTCCCTTTTTTTACTTTTCAAGTTTTTCAACCAACCGATCACGTTAGAACTACACCACCAATCATTCAACGCGTTATCTCGAAAGTTCCTCATGAACTAAATAAAAATAGAATTTGACACTACTATGTATTAAAAATATTAAAAAAAAAAAAATCATTTTTAACATAAATGTCTTTTAGTGATTTAGGATGATTTTTTTATTACGTGTATTAATACATTTAATTTTAGTAAAGTTGGAAGACACAAAATATGGTGATACTCAAGATACAGAATTTAAATTATTTTACACATACATGTCTAATAATATATTGGCACATCATGTATTATGTTAATAAACACATGATGTATCACATTTATTAAATCATGCGGCAATACATTATTGATGTATATGTAAAATAAATTTACACCAGTGTATAAAAATTAAACTCATATTTTTTATTCTATTTCTTGTATCAAAATATTTTATTATAAGTAGATATTAAAATAATTTTTTTTCTTGTAAATTATAGAGTGATTGATACTACTTTAGCATTTATTTAACTAGTGGTCAAAATTATATTCATTCAATTTAATTGATGTCTAGTTTTATTCTTATTTTTAGCAATGTGTAGTGAAATAATTGGTGCATGATGTTACTATTACTGGTGTATTTTATTTTTGTGAGGCATGGGTGATTCATACCTTGTAATGTTTATCGCGTTTCATTTTATGATAAGTGTTGGTAACACCTTGATTGCAAGAAGAATTAAAACAGTACTCAAAGAGTAATCTTTCCCTAGTAGAGGGTGCAAAGAGGAGGCATCACAAGTAAGAAAATCTTTTCATACTCCCATATATCGACTTTCCATTAAATATTCGGTTGTTGGTAGATAAAATATTAATTTCTTGTCCAGAAGTTCTAGCTCAACTAACAGAAAATATCGAAATTGTTAGGCCAGACATCCATGACTGGAGTTCGATCCCTAGTCAATCCACTTTGTTTGTGTGAGTTTATGATGGCTTTGTCATTTCATCTATATACTAAAAAAAATATTAATTCCTCTAATCTTGTTAGATATCGTGACACCTAGAAAGAAAAAGGAAAAGTCTTAACTCAATTTCTTATTATATTTTTAAAGTAGATAGACGAAATATAAGTCATTATTAAAAATTTACACACAAAACGGAGATCGAGGTTCGAACGCCGGTCATGACATTCAATACTAATAATAGCATTTCTGCCAAATGAGCTAGGATTTATAGACTGATTCTTACTAATATTATCTATTAGAGTGTCGTGATTTTGACCCGAGAATGATTTTGACATGAGAATGAAATGAACAATTTTATTCGTATAAATCTTACTATATATTATTTGACATAGGGAAAATTTTGTGTTTCAATATATATTAATGTTCTTTTGTTGATAATGAAGGTTTAAAATTTAGATATATATTTTATTCAAGATATTTGAATTATGTTGAGAAATCTTTGAAATTTGATAAAAATTACTTATAGGAATCAATTTTTTTTGCCGTATATCCCAAGAAAAAATCCAGTTACTATATAGGGATATATGGCAAAAAAAATCTAGATGCTATTTAATAATTTTTTGAAATGTTAAGTTGTTGACTGTGCCCTATTTTTTTTTTCCCCCGAAAATAGCTTATAGGAGATAGATTTCTCAATTGAAAATGGCTAATAACGAAGTACCAAACAAAAAACATAGTAGTATCTCTCAAGACGTCACCAATAATGAAGTACTACCAAACAAAAGACATTGTGACAGCATCTTCTTACTCACATCATCATCTATTTTAAACTAATCACATGCATAAGTTAGCATACAGTAACTATTAGTATTTTTTTGATGCAGGAGAGCATAATATTTTACTTTAATTTGATTTGGAATAACAGTAACTCATTCCACTTCCTCACATAATCTATCTACGGGAGTTACTTGACGTAAAGAGACCGTTTTAATCTTAATTATTTTTTCATGGAGACCGTTGATCTCAAATAATTAACAACCCAATGTTTAAAATAAAATAACCTTTACTATCAAACGACAAAATGTTTGTATTTAATTTTACCGAAAGAGAAAATAAGAGAATTTACATCAATTATGTGATGTGTTCTGGTGGTAGAGAAACCTGTCTTATATATGAAGGATGTGAGTTTGATCCTCTTGCTTGATATTTTAACTTTTTAGCCCTACTTTTTTTAAATTTAAGACATAATATATATATATATATATATATATAATTACACATGAGTGAAAGGTAAACGGACAACAAGCTGCGCCGCTAATCCTTTCTGGAGATTTAAACCCTCATTTTGCAAATAAAATAAAAATGAACAAATTATTACATAATTAATGATGAATGATACGGTGAAAAAAATATGTACCTATATTACAAACATAACCTTCGATCATTTTTCTTTTTACAAACACGGCTCTTCCAAAAAAAAAATCCTAGCTCCACCCTCAATAATGAGTACGAACATGAACACGTATATTAGAAGATACGGGTGCAAATAATGAAATTGTTACCCACACGACTATAAACATAGATCTTCTAAAAAAAACTATAAATAGAAATATGAATATTTTTCCGAACCACAAGATATGGAGACAGATACCATAGAAATGTACCATCCACTCTTTTATTTTATTTTATTTTTTTATATATAAAAAATAGATATTTATAATACATAAAATATCACATTTTATATACCCATCAAATTTGTTTCAAATAAAAAACCAATATTTGCTTTCATCTTAAAAATATTCCCAATAATAAGCTAAAAAGAAATCCACATTGTCCCACCTCAAACAACCAATAAAATTTGTTGTAAAATTATTTTAATTTAAAAAAAAAACACAAAATTTAAAAGATGTAAAATTGATTTTGACATATTTAATTTTTTTTAAAATATAATAGATTTTACCTTCATAATTAAAACTTTGAAATTGTAGTGTTTTAGTTTTAGGATTAATTTTTACCTCAAATTTGATATTCAATTTATTTTTGCTTGAATATATCGAAAAATAAATCACATGATTTCCAACTAAATTTAACCGTCAAAATCAATATTGCAAAACTATTTTACTCAAAATTATATTTTCATTGCAAAATCAAACATACACACTAGTATTTTCAAACTACATATTCACAAAATCTATAAAAAATAAAAATAAAAAAAACTAAATATTTACAATTTTAGTATCATATACAGCACACAACATGTCAATTTTGACCAAAGTCCTAAAAAAAGGTCCACCTGTTCTCAACTCAAAACTCAAAACCCAAAAACGTGTATTTTCTTTCTTTGTTTCATCACACTATAAATAAACACAAACGTAAGATAAGAGAATAAGACCGTTTTATTATCTCACTTTCCCTTTTCCAACACAAACAAAAAACAATGGCTACCCTTTCACCTCTCTTCCTTCTCCTTCTCTTCCATCTCTCCGTCACCGTTAACTCCATTGGCGTTAACTACGGTACTCTCGGTGACAATCTACCACCACCAACAACCAGAGGCGGACCCAAGGGGGTGGCTGAGGGCGGCCACGGCCACCCCCGAAAAATAAAAAATTACTAGCATGTCCTTGATAGTTTTAGAAAATTACAAATGTATATATTATATATATTTATTTCAGCGAAAAACTAACAGTATTGATGGCTGGCTTGATGGTTCAAAGTTGTGCTTTCTAACAAGAGGACATGGGTTCAACTCTTGGAGGGGGCATTTTCTGGTTATTTTTTGTTTTTTTAAAACAAAATCAATACTTGGTGACAAAACATTGTTTCAAACAATTAGCAATGACATTTTTCTAAATAAAGTTAATTTTTATATATGTATCAATGCAAAAAATGAACAATTTCTATTTATTTTATTTTAAAAAACACAACTATATATTTTAAATTATAGACACCATTTTTTTTACTATATGTATAATATAATAATAACACATGATTTTCTAATGATCAACTTTGTGCGAGTATTAGTTCAAAGTCAACTATTGATTATTTTAAGTCACTTGCCACACATATGTATTACTTTAGAGTATGTAATTTGATTGTAAAAAAAAAGTATGTGATTTAATTTATTGTTAATCAAATTTTTATATTTAATTTATATACTATAATTTTTTTAGTGGCCCCCCGGAAAAAAAATTCCTAGGTCCGCCACTGCCAACAACCGTAGCTAATTTCTTAAAAACAAACACAATTATTAACAGCGTTAAGATCTTTGATGTTAATCCAGATATTTTAAAAGCTTTTGCTAATACTGGTATTTCCGTTACTGTAACGGCACCTAACGGTGATATTGCTTTGTTGACCAAAATTGATGCAGCTAGACAATGGGTTGTTACAAAAATTAAACCTTTTGTTCCTCAAACGAAAATTAATTATATTCTTGTTGGTAGTGAAGTTCTTCATTGGGGTGATAATGTTATGATTAGAAGCCTTGTTCCTGCTATGAGAACTCTTCATTCTGCTCTTCTTGCTGAGGGTATTACAGACATTAAGGTAAAAAATTTAAATTAATTTCTTTTATTTTTAGCTACATGATCTATATGTTATCAAGTTTTTTTTTTTATTTTTTTTATTTGATCGATATTGATAAGAAGTTGATTCATATTTCGCGGGAGCGTGGTTTAGCTGCGCTTGGTGATGAACCCTTAAGGTTGATAAGAAGTTGATTCATATCCGGCTCGAGTTTTGAGACATGTTCTAACTTTTTGAGCTAGACCCAATTAACCTAAACTTTTTATTATTAAAAAAAATTGATTTTTTTTGTTAAAATAATAGATAAAAAAAAAAGAGATCTTAGCAAGATTTTTTTTACCAAAGATCTTAGCAAGATTTTAAATCTAGATTTGGTATTCCAGAAATTAATCATTATATTTAATTTAATATATTGAGAAAAATTGATTTTTTTAGAATAAAATGTTTTTTTTTTACCAAAAATTGAGATTGATAATAGCTCAAAAATTTAATGAAGTGTATGTAAGAGAAAGAGATTGAGGAAAATGAAATGTCATGTTTGTTTTGATTATGAAGATTCGAATGTTGCTAGCTTCTGTCTTCAAGGGAGACAAGTTCACGTGTTAGGCAAAAATCTGATTTGGATCTGTTGCCGTTTGATTGATATCAAATAATTGAGACTTCAAATTTGGTATTTCAATTTATTTTTTAAATCAAAATATTCATTGAAATATGAACCATTCGATATTTTGATCCAACGGGCAGGCTTTTTTTTTATCACAATTTATTCAAAAATAATTTTTGTTATTTCATTGATATTTTTTTTTATATAGTAGAGAAATTATCAAGGTGTATAGATTTACTTCATTGACAGCGAAATTTAAATCCAGATTCATGCGAAATCTTAGTTGAATACTTACCAACTAAACCGTTAGGTTTTTTTAATTACAAAAATTGTTTGTGACATCAATGTGAATAAGAAATTCTGAATTACTTATGTTTGAGCTGAATTTTGTACAATTTTTTCAGGTTACTACAGCACACTCATTAGCTATAATGCGACAATCAATCCCGCCAAGTGCAGGCCAATTCAGACCCGGTTACGCGAAACACGTATTAACACCAATGTTGAAGTACCTAAAAGAAACAAGAACACCTTTTATGGTAAACCCATATCCATATTTCGGTTACAATCCAAAGAACGTGAATTTCGCGTTATTCAGACCAAACCGAGGATTATTCGACAGGAACACCAAACTGACATACACAAACCAATTCGACGCATTAATGGACGCAGTTCATTCGGCAATGAAGGCGGTCGGTTATGGTGATGTGGACATTGCTGTCGGTGAGACGGGTTGGCCTTCAGTTTGTGATGGTTGGGATGCTTGTAGTGTGGCTAATGCTCAGAGTTATAATGGACAGTTGGTTAGGCATTTGGAAGAAGGGAGAGGGACACCATTGATGCCGAACCGGAAATTCGATACTTATCTTTTTGCTTTGTTTAATGAGAATCAGAAACCCGGTCCAATTGCTGAGCGTAATTGGGGTCTCTTTAGGCCTGATTTCTCTCCTGTTTATGACTCGGGAATCTTGCGCAATGCACAGGTTTGTTTCTTTTGTTCTCGTCTCACTTCTATTTTTCTTTCAAATGTTCGTAAAAATTAAACATAATAGTAGCATAAGGAAGTTGTTATGTGCAACATATTTCCAGGCATATTTTGTTATCTAAAGTGACACTATAAAGTGAAATATGATGAAAAAATATTTAAACATTATTCAAATGATAAGTGTATAATTTATTTAATTTGTTTAAAAAAAATACTTGATGCTTTGTCCTTTTACTTTATTTCCATTGTTTCGTTTCCTGGTCTCTTTTATCACATGGCACATGGTATCAACTTTCAATGTACTTTTGTTTTAAAAAACCTTGTTTGATTCATTGTTAATTAACTTTTTTTGATACAATAAGGTTTTGTATTTGATTATTGATTGATTGGTTTTCAAGTTTTATTCTTTTGTCCGCGTACTAGAAGTTTCATAATTTTGTATTGTTGAGAGGATTTTAAATGAATATTGCAGAAACCAGTAGCACCAGGACGAGGAGGAGGAGGAAGAAAAACATTGCCGACTCCTGCTCCTGCAGTTGGAGGGCAGAAATGGTGTGTGCCGAAGCCAGATGCGAGTAACGAAGCATTACAAGCGAATATAAACTATGTTTGCAGCCAAAAAGTTGATTGCAGGCCAATCCAACCTGGAGGACTTTGCTATGCTCCGAACAACGTTAGGGCTCTTGCAACTTATGCAATGAATGCTTACTATCAAGCTAATGGAAGACATGATTTCAACTGTGACTTCTCTAACTCTGGCGTTGTTACTTCTATTAATCCAAGTGAGTCTCAAATACCATACCCTTTTTATGTTCCTTAATTTTGATTTATAGAACTTCTTAGAAGTTATTGTAATGTTATAGTTACATTACATAATAATGATATACTTTTCCGAGATATTTAGGACAAAATTTGGATACCGTTTCTTTGTGTTGTTCTTCAATCACAATCACCAGATGACATGTGGACTATTTATTCTAAATTATCCACATGACATGTTGTGATCGAGAAACAACACAAACAATACCATAGAATTGTATTTATGTTTTCTCCAAACATATATGCATATTTTTTGCTTATGCTACCCTGTTCAAATCCAAACTAATCCAAATAAAAATTACAACACAAAAGTAAATTTTATTGGATCTGCTATTGTGAAAACCGCTCAGATTAGATTTCAGATTTCTTTTTCAAAATCAAATCAAACTAACTCCATATACATAAATTTTAATACTACTTATTTGTTTTTCTATATAAGCTGCATTAATCTATCATTGTTGCTTTTTATGTTTTTAACGTGTTATGTTATTCTTATTTGCAGGCCATGATAATTGCAAAATCTAAGCATGTATCTTGAAGGTCATACATAATCAAAGGGAAAAATGCCCATTGCCATTACTATGTGATAGAAGAGGGAAAAATGTGTCAATGTGGCTTTTGAGTTCGTAACTTTGTGACTATGCATGCATGCATTCATGTACTTGATTATTTAGTGTAAATTATTCTCGAAAATGGATGTTAACAATTGCATGACATTTCATGCTTCATGTGTGGCTATAACTATTTTATATAGGAACATCATATTATTAATATTAACATTAGCATCTGCCTTAATCAAATATTGATGTTTTTTTAAGGGTGACTTTTGTTATTGTCAATGGTTTTTTTCTTCATGTCGTGCGTTAGATCGAAATTTTGAACTCTTTATCATTCAAGTTTAATCATCAAGTTATTCTTATATATCTGTTGAACAAGACCATTCACCGTAGCTTCTTTCTATATTTTCATCTTCCATGCGTTTTGCTTTACTTTCTGTTCTGACCCAATGTTTTTCTACTTTTGTTAACCTACTGTATAATACTAATACCATTGCGCACTACTTTCGTATTCAAATTTAAATTGGTTGCTACTACTCTATTCTACTACGGTTCAAATTCAATGGAAGAAAAATCAACTATGTTTGGTCTAGTGCTATGTTTACTCTATTCTACCAGTATGTTAAATGTTTTGGGTTCGATTTTCAACTCTTTTGTAAATAAGAAAAACAATGCAATGGAAGAACGTCGGCATCAATCTTACCCGACGAACTTATCGTTGAAATTGTATCCCGGCTTCTAGTGATATATGTTATACAACTCAGGTGCCTTAACAAGTTTTTCAATACTCTCATATTTGATCCTTGCTTCGTTCAAATGCATCTCAATAAATCAACACAAAATTCGCAACTTGCATTAACATGTTTTAAGAATCATGATATTTCTGTCGATGGGAATAATCCGGATGATCGGAATACCAGTTTGATAACTCTCTCCATTCCTTGTTTACTCCAAAACCAATTTGCCGTCTTTGAACGTAATATATAAGTTCGACCCCTACATGACATGCCAGGGTTTAGATCTCAAGCCCACGACAATGTATTTTTGAAGTATTGTCCGCGTTAGGCCTTTTGTAAGTCATCTCAGTTTTGTCCTTGATTTCCTTGTAATGTGTAACTTTTTAGTGTTCTAGAACAATAACCCCGGTCAAGGTTAAGGGGATAAAGGGTATATCAGCCCTTCAGCGTGGCATCAATTCGAATCTTGATTGGCACACAAACGTTCCGCTCTCCTTTCTATAACATTGTATTTTTTAGGTGTTGTCTGCATTGTGACTTGTGCACTCATCAAGATTTTGTTCTTTATAAAAAGCATCCCATTAATTAAAAGATTGGGTATGTTATTTAATTTTTTGAATAAAAAATTTCTTTAAATGAAATGCTTAAAGAGTACCCCAGTGATACTCGTTAGTAATGCCCTATTTATAAACTATCGTTAACATTGATTCTCAAATAATGTGACTTTTATGTGTATCTAACAACTAAAGTGATGCTTAAAGCATATATAGCCGTTGCATACTATTATTACCTCTGATTTTTCTTTACCTATTTTTGTTGGCACATAATGTATTCCTTTTAAACATCGCTTTTTATTTATCTTCCTATATACTCCATAGTCCATAGTTCATCCTTCATTACTAAATTCTTGTTGTCTGTTTGGTAAAACACTTTTATTGATTCTGTCGTTTCCTTAACAACAGACAACCTTTGATGATAAAAAATAAATCTACTTCAAACATTGGAAAAGAGGTCATGTGGATACATACAAAATCAATAACCCTTCATTTTGAAGTCAAACAATTTTAAAAGGTTAGGTTATGTTAGGTCAGTTTATTTTGCAAATAATTTTTCTATATTTATTTCATAAAATCTAAATTAATTTTCTTTGCTAATAAAGAGATGCTGGAAGTGAACAATTACAGTTTTTTTTATATGTCAAAATATTATTTTTAAAAATATATCATCTTTAAATAGCATTTCATTTTATTTCTTCATCACAATTAATTATTCATTTTAAAAGTATCGCATCTTTTTATTAGCAAGTTAAAATGTACACGTATTTTTAAAAACAAATTTTCATAAAGTAAAACTTTAATTATGCATAGGTAATTAATCTTTTCAACAAAATAAACATTTTTACCTTAGATGATTTTACTCGAGTACCTTATAACTTGATTACAGTAAACAACCAATAATTTAACACGCAAATATTTTAAGTTTCATTAAATTTATCGCATTTCTTTTCATCACATTAGTATGACAAAAAAAAATCTTATTTGTGTAAAAAAAAAGAGAAACTTATATGAAAATTTCTCTTACCCTCCCGTTTTTTTATTTTACTAAAATTTCAATTTTTCCCATGCAAAAAATATTCGGAATGTATTTTTCGAACTTTTTTTTATGCATGTCTAAAAATGGAATTTCAGGGGGTTAAAAGAAATAATGGGAGGGGGGCGAGAATTTTTCAGCTTATATTATAAAAGAGAACAGCCCAAATCTAAGGCCCGACAAGGATTCAATATCAGGAATTGGGCTTTCTAAGAGTAAATCTACCCTAAAAATGGGCAACCTCATTGCCAGGAACAAAATCACTCCCTAAGATTTTTGTTGTCACGTGTAAGTCAAGTCTCTATGAATTTATTAAGTCTTCATTTTGAAACAAGATGCTTCTTCTTTGGTCTACTCTTAACCGAATTCTTTCTATATGCATGAAGCAAGAATTGAATCCCTAACCATATTAATATGTACTCCCTCAGGTCTTATACATAAGTAAATTTTCACTTTTTAGATTTATTCAATAATTAATGAACTACTTTGTGTTACTACTTCGCTGTTGTGTAGGTTGTATATTGGAGATGATGGTATTTTCGTGGCCAGGTCAAACCCTTCTCGTTAGGATTGGCATAATGCCGAAATTGGTAAAAAAATGTTGTAGATCTTACAATTTTTTTTGAGAAAAATATAAAATACTCTTGTCCAAATTTTAAAATTTGGACGCGTTTTATCTGGAGTTTAGAATCCACACGATTATGAGAAACCTGCCATCATAAAGGGAAAAAATAATAGTCATGGTTGAACCATGATAAAATGCAATTTCAAGATTTTTAATTCATAAAGATTTCAACATTCAGATATATAAAATTCACTTTTTAAGATTTTTATACATAATTGTTTTAGAAGTTATTTCATTTGTTAAGTTTATCGAATACTACAAATGCAATAAATTAATTTATCCATTATAAATTAAACCTATCGATCAACTATCCACTATATTTTATTAAAGAGAGCACCTTAAACGCAGTTTTTAGTAGGTCTAAAATACAATTGATGTATTGTAAAAAACAAATATTATTGATGTACACAAGGTGAACAATTAAAATAAATTTTTGTAGCAATTAATCTTATCCAAGACCTTTAAACAAATGGATGCTATTATCACTGCTGGAAGCAGCTAGATTTCCTTCTTTATCTTTGAGACCATCATTATGTGGTCCCAACCTTTATTTGTGAACTCATTTGTAGAGTAATCATGATTATTGAGCACAATCCCATGGCATCACATGCTATGCTTATAAACTAGTAGTTCTGGGTTCCTTAAAACATCTTCGATCATCATTATGATTAATAAATTAATTATTACTAACTAGTACATATACACTTGCTTTTTTATATAACAACTAATAGAAGAAAAAGTTTATTATCGAATGATTGATGAATTTCGTATAGAAAATCCATCAAATATATCAATTATTTTACGAATTTTTTTAATATATATATTAAGGGTTGTATGGAGTAATATACAATTGAGGAGCCAGTGTGCTTAGTGGTGTAGTATTAAAATAGATAATTCAAATCCAATTAGAGATAGTGGTAAAATGGTATCAATATTATCAAATCAAATATATTTAAAAATATAGAATTTTCATCCAAAGCCTTCACCTCCTTAATTTCCCAAAACCCCTCCTAAACAACTCTAAGAGTCTGTTTGGCCCGACTTTTTAGGTTTTAAAAGCTATTTAAAAGTAAAAATAAGAGTTTTTAGAAAAAAAACTAAAGCTGGTTGGTAATTGTTGTATTTTTTAGTTTCAAAGGTCTTTTACCTATATATTTAACTCAAAATAATTAAGAAACTTTTTTTCTATCAAAAGGGTAAATGGTACCTAATACTCGATTTTTCTGTCTAAAATATGGGTGTGTTTGTTTAAGATTTTAAAAAATAATTTTGTTTTGAAAAAATCTAGAGATTCTTTTTTAGAGATATTTTAAAAAAATCTAAAACTATTTTCTGTCTGTTTACTATTACAAAAATCATTTTTCAAAATGTAAAGCTCCCACACTTACTTAATTTTCTCAGTTTTAAATGTAAATCTTCTTCTAATCAGATCTTACATGTGAATAATTGTTCTTGTTGTTGCAACTGTTCTTCATAAAAATGTCTTCTTTTTCTTAGGCATTTTTCCTTTAAAAATATCATTTTTTTAATTAAATTAGAAATTGTTTTTCTTTTTGTTTTTGGGTTTTGCATGTTATGAATTGCTTTTTCGTTTTAAGGAATTTTCACTTGATTGGTATGTATGAGTGTTGATTTTTCCATTGATTTAAGTTGGTGTTTTGGTTATTTTGATGTGTGTCTCAGATTCCTTGCAAACTGAAACTATTGTGTTGGATTATATATATATATATATATTCTTTTGTTATTTGTTCTAGTTTTTATATTAACAATAAAATAATTACACATGAATAAAAGGAAAACGGACAACAAACTACGCCGTTAAACTAGTTTACATATTTAAATTAGTTTACATATACTAGTATATCTTCAATATATAATTCATGATTCCCTACATGAAAATGATAATATCTTCTATTGTCACGTCATCTTTCGATGTCTACATCATCAAATTTAACGGAACAATCTAATATAATGGGTAATTTGCTAGACATCTCATAAATTAAGGGCATTATTTGTTATTTTAAAAATTTCAAAGAGAAAATGACGATTTTTGCAATTTCAAAAGGGAATTTGACTATTTACTCATTTATTTTTGTAATAAGTGTTCTAACTAGCATTTTCTTTATTGTAAAATGAAAAATACTAATTAGTATTTCTAAGGTACTATTTAAAGTGTAAAAAAAATATTTTTAATATAAATTATATCTCTTTTAATTTCCTTAACTTATATATCAGGACGGTACTTAACGCGACCCTATTAAAATTAGTTAGAATCTTGTTTTCTTGATTAAACAAATGGTTGAAACTTATGTCATGTATCTTTCCATCTTTTTGACTACTAAAATCTACTCTGTCATGAAAAAGAAACTTACCAAGAAATTAAAAATCTAAGTACTACTAGTAGTTACTCCCTCTAGTCCTTATTATAAGAAAAAAATTGTTTTTTAGATTCATAGAATGTTTTATGTATCTAGACCATATTATAAACTTGATACATTAAACACTCAATAAATCTAGAAAGTAAACTTTTTCTTATAATAAGGAATGGAGTGAGTACTACTTACTACCACAAACCATACCATAGAAAATCAAACCTTTGTTATGATATTATCAATATCATCAATTATATCAACCAAAAACAAAACCAACTTTTTCTCTCCACCAAAAAACCTCTTCAATTAGCCATGGGAGAAAAAGAGAAAAACAACAAGAACAAGAACAATAACAAGAAGCAAAAACACCAACATCCCAATTCTCAAACAACAAAACAAACCTCAGATTTCTCCTTCAAACCAACCTCAGAAGTAAAAGGTATAAGATTTGGTGGCCAATTCCTAGTAAAATCATTTCCAATAAGAAAAGCAAAACCTCTTGAACTTCTAAAAGTTCTTTCATTTCCACCAACAAAACCAAAAGATAATAATAATCATAATCACAAACTTCCTTTTCCTTCAACAACAGCATTTTTACCAACAAATTTCACAATCTTAGCTCATCAAGCATGGCACACATTAACCTTAGGACTTGGTTCAAAAAAATCAAAAGTTGTTCTTTTTGTGTTTGAAACAGAAGCTATGAAATGTTCTGTTGATAGAATTTGGCCACATGAAATTGCACTTGGTGATGTTAACAAGAAACTCATAAAGGGTCTTTGTGGTTTTGAAATGGCAAGGTTCAAATTTAGAAAAGGGTGTTTGACTTTTTATGTTTATGCTGTTAGAGAAATTGGAAGCTTTGGTTTTCTTTGTGCTGAAGATTTAAAGATTATTCTTCAATCTGTTGTTGAGCTTAAAGATTTCTTGGATCATACTACTATGCTTGCTATGCCAAATCAAAGAAGTATTAATTACTCTCAATCACAAAATCAGGTTGCTATGGCTCATTAATTATATTATTATATATATTATATAATGTTGTTATATGAATTAATCTTTGATTAATTCATATATATGTGTTTTTTTTGTTCTTTATTACATTGACACTATCATTTTCATTTTTTTTGTTAGGATTTTAATTTGTTAGTAACTTGTTTGTTAGTTTTTGGAATTTTTTTGGAGGTTTATTATTGGTTTATTTGTTGATTATATCTTGTTTGATTTGTAATTGTATTTCTTTTTCTTCATTTGATATTTTGAATTTTGAGAAAAAGAAAATGTAATTTAGAATGAATAAATTTGAGGATTGAATTGAAGATTGTACAGTGAAATGAGGTTGCATTTGTCCTTCTCACCGACATTTATTGATGCAAATTTGTCATGAATCTTTAACTTCAATAATGTTTTATTACATTTTACATATATCTCGGTCTAACTTCGAATTATCAGAGCTTATTTTTGTAGATTCAGTGAGTTAAGAAATCAAATAAGAGTTATGAGAATGAGAGTATGATTAATCGTCAAAGTTCATGTATTTTTTATTAATATTTTTCATCATTTTATATATTTTGGGATGCATATTATTGGTTTATTTGTTGATTAACTTGTTTGATTTGTACCTTTTTTTTTTGGTATTTTGGATTTGGGGAAAAAGAAATTGTAATTTAGAATTAGAATGAATAATTTTGGGGATTGAATTGAGGTTGAATTTGTCCTTTTCACTGACACTTATTGATGCAAAATTTGTAAAAATGGAAGTAGAAGAGTTAAGTTAGGATGGATAACATCTTTGTTTTTGCTAGCTAGCCTAATTGTTTTTTAGCTATTCCAAGCATTGCAACATCACTTTCTAGCATCCCCTGGGTTTATGTTATGAGAAGTATTCCTAATTTATCTATATCACTTGGATATGAAATTGAAAATATTTTTTCTTTCCAATCCCTTCTTAAATGCTAATTATTAGCAAACAACAATATACATTATAGATCTCTACATATTGTAACTTGAGAATAGTATACACTTTTTTATATAGTTAATAATAGGTGAAGTGGTTGAAGATTAAGTCCTTCTTTAGAAGGTTGAAAAATTAAGTTGGTTTTAGTAGTTTATCTAAAAAGAAGTTGGTTACAATAGTAGTTAGAAAACCTTAGGATCTACTCATAAATATCTTATAAGGGATGATTAATAGCATTCAATATATTCTATTAAATGAATACTTGTAGTTATTTTTAAAAATCATTAAATATACATTTATGTTTTTAATGTAACAAATATTTTATTTTTATCAAATTACTTCTTACTTTTATTTGTTTAAGCAATGTTATTTTGAGTGCATATGTAAAATAAAATAAAATACTTTAAGATCTACGGTAAAAAGAGTCTTGGATGTTCGGGATTTTAATTCCGCTAGTACTTTAAGAAGAAGATAGATGTTAATTCATTCCTAGATATTTTTTTCTGTCTTAAATTAGGACACCAAACCCTTACAATCCATCCCTTTGCACTACATTTTTTCTTTAAAAAAAGTGTGTTATTATATTTTTTCCATATTAATATACTAGTATTATATGCCGTGTGTATAGTTGAATTTCAATTGCAATAATGTAATGCATACTAGTAAACATCAATGAAAGTAATGGCACATAGACATAGAATTGTTTATTTATATGTTTATAACATTAAAGAAAGAAGAAAAAAAAGAGTCTGCAATTTCTGTAGTATATATAATATTATTCTTGGGTACATATACTGCTCAATTTATTTTTTGTCCCTGCAAACCATTTCATGGTAATTGTGCCACAGTCTAACCCGTGATCCATGAACTACCCTATTTTAAATGTTACAAAATATTTTATAACTAGCAAAATGCCAAATAATCTCGAAATGTTAAAAGGATCATGCGTATACTGTTCTAGGTTTGGGAAAATGCATTTAGATAAAATATTGGTGAATATAATTGTAACAAGAGTTATGGGGATTATCATACTATATAGTTAATTAAATATGGTAAAATGTCTGTAAAGTACTAAAGTGTTTGCTAAAAATTTGATATTCTAATATTAAGAGTTACTGTTTTCAGTCATTTTTATAATAAATAATTGACATTTTAAGGTCATTAAAAATTTTGTCTATTTAATTTATAATATAGACCAAACACATAAAATATTTAATGAATTTAAAAAGTGAGTTATTTCTTATAAATATGATCGGAGAAAATACTATATATAATTTAAATCTCTAGGACGGTCATAAAATAGTCATTAATGAGTATATTTTAATTAATAATATTTTCCCTTTATTTTAAAAATGAAAAACAATAAAAAAATTAATATGGTAAAATAGTACTGTCTGCAAAATGGAATAGTCAGGAAATGATTCATTGAGGAGCAACAATGACCAACCTTTTTTCTTTATAAAGTTTCTAATGGTTCATAAAAAGAAAAAGAAAAAAGAGACCATATTTCTCTTTCCCTTGTGCCCACCTCTGCCTTTAATCATGGCATGAGAAGGACCCCATGTTAAGTGGCAACCTGCTTTAATCCTCACAAGAATCATGGACATCTCTGTCTGTTGATTGATGCTTGTAGATGCAATCCTTTACCTTAGATATTGAATTCAACTTGTGTGTGGTTGAAGGTTTTACTTAATAAATGTGTTGGCCTAGGTGGTTCCACCATGAGAAATGAGTACATTTATTATACTATACAAATACAATGTCACATATGTTTTTTTTATACAAAATAAACGATATTTATTAATTAAAATAATAGAGTACATTAATGTAGTACAAATTTATAATCGCTAAAAATAAAAAGAATAAATATGTGAACTAACCCACAACATCTATGTTAATAACATAAAACGACAAATTACATATGCCTACAAATATGACTATATTGAAGTGTCTGGAATATCTATGCCTCCGGATCTATAGTGTTGATGACACGAAAGTCGACATTGATTGGATCTACACTAGATCGGAACTACTCCTTCAACCTAAAACAAATGAACAGCGCACAAAGACGGGAAAACAAATACACCGCACAAAGACAGGACAATCAAATACACCGTACAAAAGACGAGAAATCAAAACAAACAAATATGTGAAAATTACACTTATTTAGGCCTCGTTTGGATTAGCTTATTTTTTAGCTTATGCAAACATCTTATGCAATTTTTATGTATTATTATAAGTTTGTCAATGTAGTTTATGATAAAATAGCTTATAAAAATACAATTTTCACTAGTTTGAACTTATAAAATAACATAAAACCTAATTTATATTGCATAAGCTGTTTGCATAAACTCAAAAGTAAGCTAATCCAAATGGGACCTTATTATAACGAGAAAGAAAAACAATTTGGAGGGATGATTTTAGGCCAAAATTAACTCTAAACCACTTATCTTCAATAGACTAAGAAGAAGAAAAAAAAAATAGTGATGGCTAGCGTTATGTCACATGTTAAAACTTGTATTTTGATATAAAAGAGGGCAACTCAATTGAAATGTTATTTTGTTGACTCAATTTTTAGCCTTATGGTATGAATATCTCGTATATTTTCAATCATTTCTCACTCGTTGATTCTCTCCTACCATCTATTTTGCAGTAATTGCAACTATTGGATCGATTTTCCCTGTTGTTCCTCTCTTTAGACTATTTTTTTTTTTTCTTTTCAATTTCAACCGTTAGATTAAGACATGAGAGATGACAAAACACACTAGCATAAGAAATTATCCAACTCCCCTATTCAACTAGGGGGTTTCAAAGAGCATGCGAGATGAGTGAATGTACAAAGTCCCACATTTTAAGAAGCACCAATATTAATATTTTTATGCTAGCCTTAGACTAACTAAAGAAAACCCAACTTGATAGACTTGCCCACATATGCATATATTATAAAATAAAAATATATTGTTTATAGTATAAAATAATTTTTATGATATTGATGGTGACATTTTATTTAAAAAATTAAAAGTCACAAGAGAGATTTTAATAGTTGAATTAAAACCACATTTTATGATACCGAGTTATCTTTAAGACAATCCATTGTTTTAAAATTCATATATAACTTATAGAATAATATTAATTATTTCAGTCAATGTGGCATCGGCTCAAAGGAGTTTTTTAAAATTAGAATTGTTGAAATATTATTTGCATCTACAATGTTGCAAAGTAGATTAAGTAGTTTTTTTTGCATGAATTTTAATTGATAATATTTTTTAAAGATTTTTTGTTATGATAAAATTATTAGTGATTTTGGAGCAAAACGTGTGAGGATGTGTTCAATTACTAGTGATTTTGTAGCAATGTTGTTAGTGTGAGATGCTACTAATACATGTTCAGATTGATAGATATATATATAATTATTTTTATTATAATTTTATCGTAGTTTTGATTTGATGCGAACTTTTATATGTTGATGTAATCTTTAACTTTTCACACACACACACACCACATAATTTATAAAAAAATGGGTCATCAAATTTAAAATTTTCACAGAGTACCCAAAAATTTGAGAATGACCCTTCGATTTAACTTTGAAAAACAAAGAACCTCGCATTTTATCTATGTGATTGTGATTTTTAATGGAAGGAGAAAGGGAAAAAAGAGGAAGAAGATGGAAAAAAAAATTACATTTAGGGATCAAATTGTTACCAAATGTTTTTGTTAGGACCTTGATGTGTCTTTTTGTTTTTGTTAGGACCTTAATGTCTCGTTTAAATACACGTGATCAACTGCATGTAAAACATGTGAAGTTCAATAAATCTTACCACAATTTAATAATGTAAAATAAAGAGTTGTGTTATTTGTACAACTTCTTTGGACAACTAGAGTGGACAACTTTTTATTCCTTCTTCATTTAACACAAAAACCAATAAAGTGATAGATGAAATGAGAGAGAGTAAAAATATAATGTGAGTATGAGAGAGTTGTCCAACTTAGTTGTCCAAAATGGATGTCAATATATCATTTCTCAAAATAAATGGTTTAAAGTCCACATATCCTAGCTCAACTGAAAGAAATACTAAAATTGCTAGTGTCGGACGTCATGATTGAAGTTCGAACCTCTGTCTCTCCTCTTTATGTGTGTGAGTTTTCAATGATTTGTCATCTCGTCTATCTAAAATATCATGTAAAATGATTGATATAATGACTACTTATGTTTAAAGTTATTTTTGTTGGGGACTTAAAATAACATTTTTCCCCCAAAAAATTTAACTTCATAAAAATTGCATATTTACATGTTTCCATTCTTATTATTAGAACACATACATCATGGATTTTTTTTTTCTTTTGGGGCAAAGAAGGAAGCAAGAAAGATGAAAACAATGGTTAAAAAATCATTGAGGTCAAATGGTTTTAGTTCCTGTTTTTTGTAATTAAAAAATTATTGAAATCTACGATAAATCGTTGATCCATTTTATAAATTTGGATTAAAAATTAATGAAATAATCATTATAATTGGCGGAGACATAATTAAGAAATTGAAGAAGAGTGAAAAATAACCAAAAAAAAATTAACAATGTAGTTAAATAAAAATAATAATTTAGTGAAAAATAAAAAAACAAAAGAAGAAGAAGAAGAAAATTTCTCTTCCCATCTCCATGACTCATTTTTACCTTAAAAATTCCAATTTTGTCCTTGAATAAAAACTTCGGAGCGCGTTTTCCAAAAATTTTCTAGTTCAAATTCGGAAAATGTATTCCGAAGTTTTTATTCAAGGCAAAAATAATAATCGGAAAACACATTCCGATTTTTTTTTAACAAGGGCAAAAAAGGAAGATTGGGGGTATAAAAGAAACATGGGATTGGGAAAGAGAAATTTTCGAAGAAGATGGGATAAGCCCAGTCCACTTCCTTTTTGAAGGGCCCATCAACTCACCAGCGCAAACAAAAAAAAAAAAAAGAAAAACAAAATGTAGCAGCTTCCGCTTGACCATTGTATCAGAAACAAGTTTGAGTCGTCGCACTGATATCAACTGACCGGAAAGAAGCTGCCGGAGTTGAGTTCCTCGTCGGCTACCGGAAACAGCGACAAACTCTGCCACAAGGTTTTTTCTTTTTCAAATTTTTTACGATTTTCCTTCCCCTTCTCCTGTAACATGCGCGAGGATACAATTCCACCGCGATTTATGGCTCCGATTTGCGGTGGCAGCTGAAGTGGAGCAATTGATAATATATAATTATAACTTGCTTATTTCATCATGATGATGATGATGATGATAAAATCAATGTTGTGATAAGGAAAAATTATTTTTTTATTTATTTATTTATGAATGTATGTTGAATTGTTTGATTTTTGTTTTTAATTGATGTACTATGATTTGGTATTTTGGTGTTGTTTATTTACTAATTACTATGAATAATTTATGTGAATTTCAGGGGGAAGATACTAGGAAGAGCTATAGTGTCTCATAGAGAAGTGAAAAGGAATGGATTTAATATGTTTAATAGGGACCCTTGCTGTGATTTTGGTTTTAGGGTTTGTCCTTGTAATCGTCTTTGAAGCTTATAGAAGAAGAAATAACCATCAGTATGTCATTATTTTTACCGATTAGTCTTATTTATATGCACAAAAAGAAAATGTTATGTGATTGTTAGTTTTAATGTGTTTATTTTTGTATAGGCACATTGAAGTTCCGGCAATTTTTGAGGATCCTAATTCATTGAAACAGGTAAATTTTTGTTTTTGGATTTTGTTTCTGAACTTATGTCGGTATGCAAGATGTGATAAACCTATATGTATGTTTTTTTAGCTTGGGAGAGGGGGTTTGGGTGGGGGGTGTAATTTAGTGAGATAAGTTTAGTCTAGTATGATTGACTTTTGGAGACCTCTTTTCAATGGTGTTTATTTTCTCTTTCGACAAGTTAGTTTGGTAATGCAAAATTTCGACTTTGTTGCTAGTTGTACAACTTCTAGTGATTGAAGATTAAAGTTGAGTGGTAGGTGGAAACATGGTTTATATGTTACAAACTGATGATAAAATCATGACCTGATCAAGAAGTTAGAGGAAATAGTTGGAATTGTGATGTATGGCTACTTGTTAGTGTTTTCTGCTTGTATAAGGTTTTAGTATGGTTGGATTCTCAATTCTTACAGAAAGTAAAAATATAGGTTCAGTTATATCGAAACAAATAAGAAAGATATAGGGTGAAAGATACACTTCATGAGAATGATTCATTTTTATGTCAGAAGTTAATATGCATATCATCTGTGTTCTCACTGAAGCTGAAGATGCTGCATCATGAGTTAATCCATAAATTTAAGTTTTTCTGTGCTTTGTCATTTCAATTTAGAACTAGGATGCGAGATGAATCTCAAAAATCTCTTTTTGCATTTGAGCTTATCATTTATGTTATGCCCCTTGTAACACCATGATTTGCAGTTCTGTAGTTGTTGTGATTGTCTGCAGCAGTGATCTTTATCGTATTGAAATAATTCAAATTTCCCATGTCTTTCTCTTTCATCTGCAATCTCCACAATATTATTGAGCTAGAGCGGTTGGCATTTTGTGGCCTATCCTTAATTTCTACTCCTATAATCTGGTCTTCATCCCAATTTCAGAGGAAGAATCTGTCCTCGCTATTGCATTTCACATACATCTTTGGCACTTTGCACCTAATGATAACTGATTTAATTCTTTTTTATTTAGGTTCCTTGTCCACACGTTGTTGATCCTGCCTCAAAGTATATCTCTTTGATAATCCCTGCATTCAACGAGGAGTATAGGCTTCCCGGTGCACTCGAGGAAACTATGATGTAAGTCAAAGCACACCATTTTTACCCAGATGAATACTGTTTCTGTTCATATCAAGATGTTAACATCTTTGAATTCCCTTTCCTTGAAGAGAAAAGAAGTTGAAACAACCATAGAATAATAAAAGAGGAAATTCAAGCTTGTAAAAATTTTAGAGCTTTAAATTTCATGCACTTTTTTTATCATTTATTTCAATGGGCTAGACTTTGTACATAGAGTAGTATTTTGAGTAGTTATGTAACTGCTGTGCTGGTGAAGTAGCATTGAATTTATTGTTTATGATTGTTATCATGAGCATAATTTTACTTATGCTTTTGTGCTGTAGTTATCTGCAACAGCGTGCTTCAAAGGATCCTTCATTTTCATATGAGGTACTTGCAGTTCTATTCTCCTAGGATGTTGGTTTAGAATCTAGCTTTGTGTCTTGAAAATATTATCATACTATTTAGAGTTGTAAAGAAAACTATATATTACACCATGTGAAACATCATAAAACAGTATTAACATTTCTAATGTTTCTGTTAGACATATATAAAACAGGCTCAATTTCACTCATGATCTTTATTAATCTAAATTGAAATTTCTTTCGATATCCATTCAAATATTTTTGGTCTGACAGTGTATTTGATTTGAACCTCGTTGCCCAATTACTGTATTCCAAATGTTTTTGTACTTCGTACCTTTCCATGTATACATATACGTTTTCTTATCAATGGAATGGACATTTGAGCAGGTTGTAATTATTGATGATGGAAGTACTGATGGGACTAAAAGAGTAGCTTTTGAATTTGTAAGGAAATACACAGTAGACAAGGTACGGGTCATCCTTCTTGGAAGAAACCATGGGAAGGGAGAAGCAATCAGAAAAGTGAGTCTAATTTAAACTATAATCTTTTAAAATCTACTCTTGTATTGAATGGCTGTAATTATGCTTCTGGATCATTAATTAAGGCTTTCTTCTTTCAATGAAAGCATGGTATTACAGGGAATGTTGCACTCACGTGGTGAATTACTTCTCATGCTTGACGCTGATGGAGCAACCAAGATCACCGACCTAGAAAAACTTGAAAATCAGGTTACTGGAATGTTATGATGTGCAGCTTCCACAGATGTATAACCAAATTTTACTTTATATTTCTAGTCCCAGATTTTTATAAGCATTGTATACTGTTTTTCTGTCAGATTCGAGCTGTTGCCAAAAAGGATGGAGATTCAAGTGGTAGTGATCCTAGCTTTAGAATATCTGACACCCCTGTTGTTGTATTTGGGTCACGAGCTCATCTAGAGGAGAAAGCTTTGGCTACAGTTAAGCGCGGCCTTCTTTATTCTTTGTTTTATTGTTCCCGTGTGTTTGCATCACCATGGTTGAATAACTTAGCTTAACATCTGCAGAGGAAGTGGTACCGCAATTTTTTGATGAAGGGGTTCCATCTTGTGGTTCTATTGGCTGCTGGTCCTGGAGTTCGTGATACACAAGTAATTGCCTACTTTAATATTCAGTGCTTCACTGCTTTCTCAATGCTTTTGCTTGAGTATGTATATTTCATGTAGGTTTTTATTTTATCTGATATTGACTTTGTACATTCACAGTGTGGTTTCAAGATGTTTACTAGAGCTGCAGCTAGGAAACTTTTTTCAAATGTCCGCTTGAAAAGGTGATTGTTCTTAGCACTCTAATTGAGAAATAATAAAAAACTGATTTTTCTTACATTTGACAATAAGTTGTTCGACAACCTTTACCTCTGGTGTAATTTTTTGTCCCTGCTTTTCTTCATTTGTATGCTATGTCTTATTTGTTGTATCATTAGCTATGCTCCTGTGATAGGTTCTAATATGGAAATGAAAAAATGTATTTACAGTCCTTGATATATTATACATATGAAAAAAGTTGAACTCATAATCCTTGGCCTTATCTATCTTGGACTTGGACCATAATTATTTGCTTAGAACTATTTAATATTATTGAAAAACAAGCATTTTTTATCCAGAAAAGAAAGCAAATTTGTGATAAGATCTGTCACTACTATATTTATATTTGAACTCCGTTGTCAAAGTAGTCTCAAACAGTGTTGTTAAATGGACGCATGGCAGTGCCATTGCAGAATGGTGTGGCAGATTTTTTGACAAATAAATAGACAGGTCTCTTGTTTTAACCACTTTTTGTTTCTAAAACAAATCCTACCTTCTCCGCTATAATGTGAAACCAAAATTAATAAAAGGAAATTCCCTACCCTTTGATTGCCTGATCTCCATATTGTTTTACCCTGCTAAGAATTACTCAAATTCCAACCCTGGATTTATCCTCTTAAATACTTTAAATTTGATTAACTTCAAGATCTTTTGAAGAGGCCATTTTCCCTCTCATTTATTCACGCTGTTGGGCAGAGTTCCACATCTACATATATCAACATTATTGTAATATAATTTCCTGTACGTCATCTTCTCATAAGTAAAGAAAAATAGATGCTCTTCACATTCCTTTCCTCTATTATTTGTTATGTAAAGCCTGATAATACAGTCAGGTCTATTATGATAAAAGTAGTCTGTACCATTATCATTTTTCTATATTTTGGTTGCAAGATTATGAAAAATAGAATATTGTGGAGGAAATGATGTGATCTTGTTCTTTATACTTATCTATAATAGTCTTTGTCATTCTCTTGCAGGTGGTGCTTTGATGTTGAACTAGTCTTTCTGTGCAAGTGGTTTCGAATCCCGATTTCAGAAATTTCTGTAAATTGGTCTGAGATCCCGGGATCCAAAGTGAATCTTCTGAGTATACCAAACATGGTTTGGGAGCTTCTGCTCATGTCTGTAGGGTACAGGATTGGTATATGGAGAATTTCTAATTCCACCTGAGCTTCAATGATCACAATTTTAAGAAGAAACTTGGCATTTTCCTATCCTAAGAGTAACAACTTAATGCAATATTTATAGTTCATAGGACTAACCATAACCTTCGGGGTTCTGTTCAGGATGTGGTTATGGAGGCTTTGGTTTTTTTTTTTTTTTTTTACTGTTGTTATTCTACTAGGTAAATGTATTCAACAATTCAAAGTTACCATTGATGAGAAAAGCATCTGATTACAAGTTTGTATTTGTTTTCTTACGCGTAGTTAACTTATTATACAGATAACATTTCATTCATCAGGTGCCGTTTGAAAGAGCATATCTGACACTGCTGAGTTATTTTGATGCTTTTTTTGCTCATTGTTCCAGGCAGTAGACTGTTGTAATTCATGTTGTATTGCTTCATAAAACAAGAGTCTGCATGATTGTCTTTTGAGTTGCTAATTGTATGATACATAAACATTTATATGATTGATTGATCAGTTTATTAGTTCTGTAATCCCATTTTTTAAATAGCAATTCTCACATTCTTTTCCCCAATTTCTTACACATCTCTCTTGAATAATACGGACAATAAAAATTATGAAATTTGTACACATATTTCATTTTATTTGTAACCACCTCATTATTTTTACTCTTGTACTTCTGAAGAGTTGCAGTTTATATTTTCATGTACATGATTATTTAAAAAATGGCTAATGGTTGGCGCAACTTGCAAAGCACATTCATCCCCAATGTATAAATCTAAGAAAACAAATTTCCACACCCCACGATTCAATAAAACCTTCGGAAGTGTATTTTCGGATGGGACAAAGACTATTAATATCCGGAAGTACACATCCGAATGATACAAAAACTGTATTTTTACCAAGAAGACGATGCATTCCAACGTGAAGAAAAAGATATTAATTGCCTGTCAACTGTCAACTGTGTTTTGTGTTTTGGTTCTGAAGAGGACAATATGCATGTGTTCTTTACCTGTCCGAGTAGTCAAAATGTGTGGAACATGTGTGAATTTCGATTTATTGTGCAAGCTGCCCTCTGTCAATGAAGAAAATGTTGCCGCTATCATATTCAACATGCTGGTGCAGCTGTGTGCAACAGATGCAACTCGTTTTTCTTGTATTTTGTGGACCATACAGAAGCAAAGTTCTGTTTTCATTCTTTGAGATCATTGGTTAATTAATAGCAAGCACATCAACACTTTCTGCTATCACAAGCAGTAACAGTTTAAAACAGCAATCAAAATACTTGAATGCTAATAAGTTCAATTGGAAAATACAGATCAGTATTTAAAAATCTATTACTCCAATTAATTTATGATGCCACGGGATACTATATAAACATATTTGAAGACTTATCAAAAGGGAGGAGAGAATCTTGAAATATAAATAAATTAAAAAAAAATAAGCTATTAATTAAACTAACTCAAATGAAAAATTAAATGTCTAAGGCCCCGTTTGGCCCGGCTTATTTTCCTCTTTTTTTCTTCTCCTTAAAAATAGTAAAGAAGGAAAAAATTGTGTTTGACTTTACTTTTTTTTATTTTTTACTTCTTTACTTTATTTCTCTAATACTTTTAAGGAGAAATAGTGTCAAATATAATTTTATACTTCTTTATTTCGTTTAAGCTAAAATAAAAAGTAAAAAATAAGCCGGGCCAAACGGGGCCTTAGTCATGATCTCCATGAGAAGAACTTTGAAAACCAATTGCGGCCTTCCTTGCGAATTTCTTTCTTATTGACAAACTCTTCAGGTATTTCTGTAATGCGTTGAAATATACTCTCAATCTCCTTCAGTTGATTCTCAAGAACATCTATTTTACTCTGCTTGTTATTTTCAAGCAAATTTGTGGCCTTAGTAATTGCACATTTGATCTTGTTATATTCTTCAGATGAGAGCTTTGATTTAACATCCTTCTTCTTTAGAGCATTATTCACCTTGAAAACGCATAAATCTAATGCGTTCATTGCATTGGCCTTCCTTAGAAATTTCTCATCTTCAACACGGTAGTTTTCAGCTTCTCTTATCATTTTTTTAATTTGTTTGGATGACAATCTTTTTTCGTCATTACTTATTGTAATCTTTCGCGTATGATGAGTGGATTTATCTAGTGCAGAAACGATTAAGATACCATTTTCATCGACATCAAAGCATACCTCAAAAGGGTATCCACGAGGAGCATACGGGAGGCCCCAAAATGGAAAAGAACCAAGTAAATTGTTATCACTAGCTCTTTTTCTCTCGCCCTCATAAACCGTGATTTGGACACCGGTTTGGTTATCTTTACCAGTAGCATATGTTTTTGTCTTCTTAACAGGAATAGTAGTATTCCTAGGAATCACCACATCCATGACATCCCTTGTCGTTAAGATACCAAGTGACAAAGGTGTAACATCTTCTAGCACCAATTTTGGAACATTCTTAATGCCTTCACTCAAAATAGCAGCCTGGACAGCTGCACCAAAAGCAATTGCCTCATCAGGATTGATGCTCTGGCATAATTCCTTTCCCTTGAAAAACTCCTGCAACAGTTGTTGTACTTTCGGAATTCTAGAAGAGCCACCAACAAGGACAATATCATGGATAGAACTCTTGTCCATCTTGGCATCAGTAAGACAACTCTCAACAGTTTTCAAACACTCGTTGAAAAGATCCATATTGATTTCCTCAAACTTTGCACGGGTGATTGATGTAAAGAAGTCAATTCCCTGAACTAAAGAATCAACCTCAATGGTGGTAAAAGAAGTAAAAGATAGAGTCCTTTTCGCTCTCTCGCATGCCGTTCTCAATCTCCTTAAGGCTCTTGGGTTTCCAATAATGTCCTCCTTGCTCTTCTTTTTAAACTCCTGTGCAAAGTAGTTAACCATTCTATTATCAAAGTCCTCTCCACCGAGGTGAGTGTTTCCAGCTGTGGCCTTCACATGAAAGACCCCGTCCTCAATTGTAAGGAGAGACACATCAAAAGTCCCACCACCAAGGTCGAAGATGAAAATATTTCGTTCTCCATCACACTTAGTTCTCTTGTCAAGGCCATATGCAAGAGCAGCAGCTGTCGGTTCATTGATTACCAAAGACAGTGTTGGTTGGATTAGAAGCAGTCTGGTTTTTGGCGGCATCACCAATCAATCTTTGATCATCAGTAAAAGCAACAAAAGAAGGTGTAATTCTGTTACCTTGATCATTGTGAATAATCTCGACTCGATTTTGATCATCAAGCCAGACAGCAACACAAGAGTATGTTGTGCCAAGATCAATTCCCACAGCAGGTCCTTGTTGTTTTGTGGCCACCATGATTATTTTTGTAGTAAAAAACGAAACAACTTAGAAAAACTAAAACTCACAGTTTAGAAGCCACACGCTAGCAAAGAGAAAGGTTTTGGCTGTGTTTTTTTCTCTCCCTTTCACACTAACACAACAGTTCCTTTTATAGACTACTAGCCACCAAACGGCCCGTTTGTGTGATCAATATATTTTTTTTATTTGTTGTGATCGAAATTCTTTATTTGCAAATATAAATAACTACTTAATCTCCTTTCTTATTGGACTTAGTTAATTGATAACTACTTAACATCCTTTTTTGGTGTGGCTAGTTATTAAGAAGAAAAAAGAATATATATACTTTTTTTTTTACTATAAAAAACAGAAAACATACTTTTATATGGAAGTTGTGCTTAGTTATTAAGAGAAAAAAAAATTTACTAAAAAAACTGAAAATCTATTTTTATGTGGAAGTTATTTTCCACATATACAAATATTTTGTTTTTTTTTTGTAGTTTTTTTTAATGGTAAAATAGGTATAATGAAAAAGCCATCCAAAAATTTGTATCTTTTTTATATATAGTAATAGATATTTTGGAAACAATAATCACAATCTGTTATTTAGATAAGTTTGTTTTTCTCTTTTTTGTTAAGTTTTTTTTTTTGTTTTGAAAAAGATGAGTTTGTTATATATTAAAAAATAAAAATAAAAATTCTGTTACGTACCTAGCTAAAGTCTTGTCGTGTGGTAATTAATTTAAAATTTTAATTTCCATCGAAATCAACAAAGTAAGACTTTTTATACCACACTAGCGGCCACGTGCTTGTTTGTGGATTCGCGTTTTCTATTCTACTGACATATATAAATTGTAACCAATGATTTATTATAAATTTGATTTTTATTTAAACTAATGTGTGTATTTTTAGTTTTCCTCAAAACAAAAATTGTAGCTGTTTATGTGTATTGGTCCATACCAAGTAAAACTATTTTTTGGTTTCATGTTACTATCATTCATAAATTATCAAATTACCTTGATTTAATAAGTAAAATGCCCTTCTAATGAAAGTTGTGCCCGTTTTTTTAAGTTCTTCATGTGGCCTCAACTAATAATCCAAATCATAATTTAATTTAGCAAAGTTATGATAAGTAAATTTTTTTGTTCTTTTTAGTTTACTTCTATTAGCAAACTTACATAATTCATGTTGTTACCATAAAATCGTTCTTTTGGTCTAAACTAATTCATGTTGCTATCATTTATAATTCCAATTTGAGTTTTACTATATTTTAACTGTATTTTTCTAATTTACCCTTAACTTAGTTTCACTTCTCCTATATAAAGGAGATTCAAGTTTTTGGCTGATTTTTTTATTTTCTCAATTTACCCTTAACTTAGTTTCACTTCTCCCATTATGTGACCTTAGTTTCAATTGATTGTAACTTTTGATTCAAAGCCTTCCGCACTTTAAAACACCAATTAATCCAACTATCTTGGCACACTTCATTGAGCCTATTCAATATTCCAAATTGGCTTTTCAATGTTTTCTTATTTATCAAATGAAGAGCTTTTAGGTATAGTGTTAATCTATGATTTAATATTATTGTTTGCTTTATTTATTCCATCTTAAAAACCATGCTGCAAAATGGATCTCAACAATTCTTCATTAAAATTAGTTAGAGTCTGCTAATTGTGTTGGACTGCTGCTTTAAATTTGTCAATTTTCTTGAATGCACTTGAAATATAAGCATTAATACAGTCATCAAATCATATTCATGTGTAGAACAGTATGTTGCATACCAAATCATATATTATGATGCTTTAGTTTTTGTCATTATTGATTTCTGTTTCTTTTCTGTTTTTCAATTCTGTGGTATTCTACATCTTATTTCTCATACAAGTACATCAAATTTTCATACCATATTATAAGATTCCACTATTATTATAAGATTCTATTATAATTTTGAGTAAAAAACAAAAACGAAAATATTACAAGAATATCATTCTAATATGATTGGTATCACTTTGAACTCTTTTAATGATTCTTCAAAAGCTAATTTTTCAGTAACAAATTTTGCACATATATTGGGCACAAGCATCATGGTAGTTTGATAATCCTCGATAAATCATACGCAAAATGAACCAGATGAAAAAATAAACTCATCAAAATATTACTGAAAAGAATTGGATCATTTGAAAAAAACAACTCCTCAAAATAATCACTCCAACATTGTGAATAGTAACATGAACAAAAGATGACAAAAGCAAATAAAAATGAATTTAAAGGGTTACAAGTTGAAATGCTTCCAGAGGATTCATAACACTAGTCTTTCCCTTCGACAAAACCTCTTTATCTCAAAACAGTAGTCTAGAAGCACTTTCTGTGCACAATAGATGGACCAGATTCATCATATTCTGCCTTTGCAATCCACATCTGCACTCAAAAGAAAATGTTTGTGTCATTACCAATAACATGAGCTTACTGTTTGTTTTCATATAAACTGCTTTTCATAAGCTATCCTGAAGAGCTTATGGAAATAAGTTGAAAAAAACTAAACTTATTGAAATAACATAAGCTAAACACAACTGCTTATTTCGATAGATAAGCTCAAGTAAGCTAAATCCATAAACTCTGCCAAACAGTCTTATAACTGCTTATGTCAATAGATAAGCTTATCATTTTGAAATTCTGTTAACAATGCCATACATACAATAATATTTCAAGTTGAGAAAGAAGGAAAGAACAAAACAAACCTGCTGGAAGGTGCTAAGAGATGCCAAGATGGAACCACCAATCCAGACACTGTATTTTCTCTCAGGTGGTGCTACCACCTTGATCTTCATGCTACTCGGGGCCAAAGCAGAGATTTCCTTGCTCATTCTATCAGCAATGCCTGGGAACATAGTTGTTCCTCCTGAAAGGACAATGTTACCGTACAGGTCTTTCCTGATATCGACGTCACACTTCATGATGGAGTTGTATGTGGTCTCGTGAATTCCTGCTGCTTCCATACCTATCATGGAAGGTTGGAACAGCACCTCGGGACATCTGAAACGCTCGTCTCCAATAGTGATCACCTGCCCATCAGGCAATTCGTAGCTCTTCTCGACAGAAGAGCTGGTCCTGGCTGTCTCCAGCTCTTGCTCATAGTCAAGGGCAATGTATGACAACTTTTCTTTCACATCACGGACAATTTCACGCTCTGCTGAGGTGGTAAAGGAGTAACCACGTTCAGTCAAAATCTTCATCAAGAAATCAGTGAGGTCACGACCAGCAAGATCAAGACGAAGGATGGCATGTGGTAGAGCATAACCCTCATAGATAGGGACAGTGTGGCTGACACCATCACCAGAATCCAACACAATACCTGCACAGAGAAGGAAATTGTATAAAATTTAGAAGTCGATTACATGCATAAACCACATAATCCGAACCTAATTGAATAAATAAAAAGTTACTCACCCGTGGTACGACCACTAGCGTACAGTGAAAGAACGGCCTGGATAGCTACATACATAGCAGGGGTATTGAAGGTCTCAAACATGATTTGGGTCATCTTCTCACGATTAGCCTTAGGGTTGAGAGGAGCCTCAGTTAGCAGAACTGGGTGCTCTTCTGGGGCAACACGAAGCTCATTATAGAAGGTGTGATGCCAAATCTTTTCCATGTCATCCCAGTTGCTAACAATTCCATGTTCAATGGGGTATTTAAGAGTCAAAATACCACGCTTGGATTGTGCCTCATCACCAACATATGCATCTTTTTGACCCATGCCAACCATCACACCAGTGTGACGAGGACGACCAACAATGCTGGGAAAGACAGCACGTGGGGCATCATCTCCAGCAAATCCAGCCTGAAGAAAAATATATTGGAATTATTTTTCTCAAATTCAATTAAGGTAATACGAATGTAAGAAATTCCAATAAAACCAGCTAGATATTGTATTATGTTATGTTTTCAAGCAAACTTAATGCCAAAAACTGTGGTTATCAAATCATGATTCATATAGTGAACTGAAAGAACTTTTTTCTGAATCGTGAATCAAATCTTATTATGATTTGTAAGATACATTCTTAACAAAAATATTATATTTTTTATGTAAAAACAAGTGACATTAGCAAAAGTATAAGCTAATAATATATCTTATATAAACTTCAAAGTAATTCAAAATTCAAGTCATAAATCAAATATGAAAGAAAAAAAGTGGTCGCCTAAACAAGTTGACAAAAAGGGGCCGGATACACGAAGTTTAGGTGATATCTCATTAGAATGAATCAAGATTCGTCATAGAGAATCAGAATTCATAAGAAATCGGATTTCAAAATGAGATTCAGTTGCAAATAGATGCACACTAGAGATTAATATTGATTCAGCTTAATATTATACTGAATCAAGATACGGCTCGCATGTATAAATAAGATACTGATAACCATACCAAAAAAAGATCATTTCTGTACCTTAACCATTCCAGTTCCATTGTCACAAACAAGAGGTTGAATATCCTCAGCGTCTGCCATCTTCTAATATCTGCAGGTTAAATGGAAAATATTTAGTAGAAGTGCACTATTTCTATAAAAAGATTCAATAACTGACAAAAAGTGGAATTTTAATTTAGAAAATCCCTAAACTAATTTATCTCCTCCATTTCCCTTACTATATCAATAATAAAAATCAATTAACTGAAACCAAGAACTTGTTGGTGAATAAAATTGATTTTAAATGAATTGGTCGTAAAACCAATATTGGTTTTTAAAAGTTGAATGTAAAGTGATTTATAATTTGAAAACACACACACACACGTAAAAGTGAGTTGAACATTATGAAGGCAAAAACTCGAAATTCTAGCTTCGAGATAGAATCAAATTTTGAGGCTAAATCTTTTATAAATGAACAATCCATACATGTTAAAATCAATCCTACACCTCTAGAATCAACTTTAAGCTGATTACACATGTTCCATGAATCAAAATAGTTTACATTTAGGAGTGTGTGTGTGACAAAAAGACCAACAAAGGGTCCACAAACAAAGCATTATAACATTTCCTTTTCGGAATCTCTTCTTTCACTTTACACCTCAAAAATCGACAATTAATTACATCACATCAAAAATTAAACTTTAAACTATTGTACAGTATATTACATCTTCAATCAACATCAAAACAACAATTCAGATCCTTTCCCTACACATCTGAAAACAACTTTTCATAGAACCAAACTTAACAATCATAGATCCATCTCCATTAACCACAAACAATGTTGATCAATGAAATCATTTAAACCAATAAAAAATTGTTTCTATTTTGTCCTTTCAAGATAAAACAAACATGTAGACCGATCAATTAAAACGACCCAGATTAAAAAAATTAACAAAAAAATCAAACAAACACAATAATCTATCAAGAATTAACTCTCACACAATTCTCTTATATCAAATTTCTATTTTTATCTAAAACAATAGAAAATAACAAAAAAAAAGGTTAAAAATTAAGACTTTCTGATACACAATTGAATAAATCAAAATTCAACAATGACCCATTTGAAATCAAACTAATCAAGAACAAATGAAACAAAAAAATAAGTTACCCTAAATCAAATTACAAAGACTCAAAATTCAAAAATTCAATGCAAGAAACAGATCGAATGATGAAGAAAACGGATCAGAGAATCGAAACAGATCGAATGATGAAGAAAACGGATCAGAGAATCGAAACAGACCTTGTTAAAGGAAATGCCGAGGGTGATGGAAGGCAATGAACGAGAGAAAATGCACTGAGGTGAGAGAGAGAGAGAAAGAGAGAGAAATAACGCTCAGAGAGAGAGAGAGAACACTCCAAAAAAGACCAAATGAAAATGGAAAATTAGGATTCAATATAAGAACAATGAGATGCAATGTGAGCCGTTGGATTTTGAGTTTAAATCAAAGAAAAATGAACGTTTTCCATAGTGTGTGGCACTTATTTAGCTATTTCTATTATTATTTTACCTTTTTTATACTCACACTTTTTACTATTTTTCACTAATTTTATGTGTGATTTTAAATTGGAAATGTATTAATTTTGATGTACTTTGATTTACTCATATATCTCTATCTTTTATCTTGCAAGAGTGAGTCTTTATTTAGGTTAGTTTCCCTTATATTATGTTTTGTGTGCCAAGTGTTGTTTTTGTAACTTACTTCTTACTATTTTGGTATAAGGTGACTTACTTATTAATAAGTAAGAAAAAACTTAATATTAAAACTATAACTTTTAAATATCTTAAAGGAGTAATTTTTTTTTCTTTTCTCTTTAAACCTCCAATTTTTAAGTAAAAATGGATCGATGACATGGAATTGATTAAAAGATAAGTGAAATTTTATCAATAATTATTTCAATCAAAATTTTAAATTTAATGGTCCCAGTCGATTCACCGTTATATGAAATTTATTAATTATTTTAGTAACCTCTAATTTCGTAATGATTATTTATCATTTACAAAGAGATTGGTTTTAATAATAATAATTGTTATGAACTAGACCAATGTCCAATATTGATCTGGACCAAGTCATCCAGGTTAATAGTTCACTGGTGAGTCAATGCATGGACACGCTCTAGAGCCGCACCAGAGCAAGTCCACGGGACCCCTCATAACCGTCAAATTTAGAGTTTCAGACAATATAGCAGCACCTGTTCAAAGTGACTTCTAGTCCCTCGAAACCCTAATCCAGCTCCTATAAATGTTAAATCATGGTCTGGGCTGAGGTATGCAATATGTTAAGCCTATACCCCCACTCACTGCGCTTACATACTTGATCGTTTCCATATTTACAAGTACACCTCCACCTTTGGAGCCCGCCGACCAACGACCAGCTCACAACGGTCCACATAGCAAGTCGAACATTAGATCTCCAAGTTCGAAATGATCCATAATTATTTAAGGCAAATTATTAGATACCTTTGAGTGTGGTTGAGTATTGATACCTGGTAAATTTTATTCAAAATTTTGAATTATTTTAAAATGTTAATTTAAAAATATGGTATTGAATTATTATATATGAGTATATACTTAACTAAAGTCTGAAATATCGGAGTAATCGTGTTATTTAATTGGTGTTTAAAAAAAATTAGTTAAGAGATCAACCTCTAATAATATGTTGTCACTCAAACTCTTTAATAATTGGTGTTTAAACATACTAGTATTATTGATAATGAATTAACAAAAAATAAGAAGAAACAATAACATCGATGATTGCAAGGGAATAGTAGCATTCCTTTTAAGAAAGTCTTGTATAATGTGAATGCAATTGAGTTAAAGACTTCTTCAAGAAAACTCAATTGTTTTCTTTTTGTTGGCAAAAAATAAAAAAAACAAATTGGTGCACATCATGCTCAAACCAAACGGTAAGCAATTCCACTCAATCACATTTACTAAATTAGTTACAAGAGAGTTGTCTATCAGTGGAGATTTTGGTTACTTATTGAAAATTTGAAGCCTTCCCAATAAAGAGGTGAAAAAAAAATCTAAATTTGAATCCTTAATCACTTTATCCTTGCTTCTTTGTGAATGTTTACTTGAATGACCATTGCTTCCTTAAATATACTTGTGTTTATTATGTAAAATATAATGCTAATCATTCCTCCCCTAGATATATTATGTACCTGGGCTACTCAAATATCTCCTACTAACCTAATTATAATCTAGTGGATTTTCTTAAAAATAGTTTAGTGGTCAAAATCTCATCATTTAAAAGTAAACAAACGAGGAGTTGCGAGTTCGATCACACACGAATGTTTTTATAGTTACTAATTGAACTGTACTTACAAACATTCTTATAGATTTCGATCAACATAATATTTATTATATGCAAAATATAATAAAATTGTTAAAATCATAACTATAAAGAAGGACATTGCCACATTGGACTAAAATTACAACATAATTTTCGGATACTACTACTAAGAAGAACAAGTGGTGTTGGATTAAGGAAGAGAAAATTGTGTGCATTTGAGAAAGAGTAGAATTTGCTTAGAGTCAAAAGCTTTAATAACCTATTCTTACTCTCCTACATATAGAAAAAAGGAATGGACCACAAAAGTTAAAAGAACTCCTTTCCCTCTAATTATGGAGTGGCAACCATGAATGATTCTATTTCTAGGTAGACCATCTCCATAGGATATGTAACCTTTTTTAAGATCAACTTTCAATTTAGTATACACTTTTCAATCAATATATATAACCTAATCTTATTTGGGTCCCTCATTTTGTAACTAGCCAACCACAAATAGTTGTCTAGCATTACAAATTTCTTGAATCCTAACTGAATATGCTCTGTCAAATCTTCTTAATGTAAGACTGACAGCAATGTTTGAGAGGGATTGGAAAGAAGGTGGAGGAAGAAATTTCTTATATAATCACTAGTTGTCCTTCTAAAGAAAAAGCCTTAATTATTTTTTTTTTAATAAAAAAAAAAGCCTTAATTATTGTTGGAAGTTTGTTGGAACAAGTTATAAGATTTAGAGATAGTATTCTGTGAATTGAAAAAATTATGCAAGGTGTAATCTTCTTCGATCCATATCTACGTTTTTAGTTCGTTCCTCCGATTTTGCAAGTCGGTTACTTGAGATTATTCGTTCGCGGTTTGATTTGGTCAAAAGCACGCTGTAGTTGATCATATGTCTTGTACAATTTTCAATTGTCATGGAATATCTTAAAGACAACGCCTTAGTGTGCAACTCAACCTAATATTTTCGGTGGCTTAAAAATTCTTTTTGAAATGCAAAAAACAATTTGCAGCAAAGCATATGTTTAGAATAGAAGAAAATAAAAATAAAATTATTATAGATATCAGGTTGTCTTTTATATGATTAGCCGTCGTTTATTATTTATTTAGAGTCTAGGTATCCCCATATGACATGATTTATTGGAATAATTAATGAAGTTCAATTATAAAAATATAGCTATACGTGTTACATTTCTATGTTGATTGAAACTTTAGTGTATGGCACACACAAAAAACAAATACATTGATTATATATTGGTATCAATAGTATTTTAAATCTAACTATACTAAAAATTCACATATACTAGTTTAATTAACTCTAAGAATATGAATAAGTCAATCCTGAATTCTTTTATTGTGCATGGTATCAAGATATTGCAAGAATCTGGAATGGTAGAGACTAGAGAATGATGAAGAAAGAAGAGAGGAAAGGAAGGAGAGAGAAAGAGGAATTTTTAGATGAAGAGAGTGTATGATAAGATCTAATGGACTTTCATAATCTAACTGTTCAAATTGAATAAAATTGTAATTTATCATGTGACATCATCATGGTGGTTTACAATTAGCAAATGGCACAATAGAATACATTATTCTCTGTTTTTTGGTCCAACATCATATTTAATAATCTCCAAACAGCAAGGTAGTGCTATCAGGTTAAGAACACAAGAAATTTGCTTAATGATTAAAGAAAAGTGCACCTTAATTCTCTAATACTTGATTTTCATCAATTTAGGCTATATAACAATGACAAATCACCATTTTGATCTATAAATGCGTAAAACACTATATCGAAATTGTAAATTATCTAATACTTGATTTTTTAGTAATTTTATGAACTAAATTAACTAACAAGAAATACATTTGATGACTAAATTGACCATCTAAAAACATATTTGAGGACCAATATGACAACGAATTACACTTATGAAGATCAAAATGATGGTTTGCCCTATATACAATCATGCACCAAATTCAAAAATTAACATGTTAAGTGCAATTTAAAAATTACCCAAATCTTAAGAGTTACTCTCACTACACCATACCACTTCTAAAAAAGACACTAAAATAAATCCTTCATTGCTATGGTCATTGTCACAAGTGAAGTGAGATTAGGGCCACAATATTGCATACAAATAAGTCCATAATCCTTTGGGAGGAACTTTCCCCACCCCCCAAGTTACTTCAGATTTGCAGATAGCAAAAAAACAGTTTTTCTGTCATCCATAGCCATAATGCAATAGTCCTTACAAACCAAAATAGAAAAATAATGCTAATTAAGATTCTCATCCTATATCTAAGTATCTAATATAACAAACAGTAACCCTTTGGGAAGAACAACCCTCTTCATCTCTGGCTTAATTGCAGATACAGTAAATATTTAGGCCGCAAAACTCGCTTATCTTCAAGAAATTAAAAAATAATTCCTCCTAACCAGAAGATGATAATTCTTTCTCATCTAGTTTCTTCTTGGTCCCATCAACTCCATCAATTGGGGGCAATGTCTACATAAAAAACAATGAGTTAATAAAATTATTAAAAGTACTAAAAATAGATATCTTCTAAAGTACAGCCTATGTTCATTAGAGTAAAGTGCAAGTGATAATGAGAGAAAATTAAGGAAGCTCAGTGGTTGGTAATATATCAATGATCAGTTAACCAAGTGTTTGTATTATATAAAATCATTATAAAGAGTTTATTATTTCACCAATGGCTTTTCACTTCAGTCTCTACAATGCAATGTATAGATGATTAAAATTCAGAGTGAAAATAGATTACATGATAAGTAACTTGAAAAATACAAATGTATATTTATAAGTACAGTATCTTCATCACAATGTTTGGACTTTGGATAGTGGACTTAAAATCAAGGTCAACAGACTATCACTTAATGTTTGAGATATAGTTTAGGGATGTCAATTTGTACCTATAAACAAGGACCCTGTGGGAACTGCCCCACTTGGGGCCCAAAGGCGGAAATTTGGGGGAGAAAGTCCCCCCGAGGGAGGTTTGGGGATGGGAAACTGTGGGGATCCACGGGGATGGGGATGGAGAATGTGGGGATTTGCGGGGATGGGGATGGAGAAAGAAAACTCCCCGAGGCGGGGAATGGGGACAAAGATTGGGAGCATTTTAAATGGCAGAGAATGGAGTGGAAAAGTACTCCCCACTCCCGCCCTGCTCTGTTGACATCCCTAGGTTAGTTGCTGGAAGTTATTTTGTACTTCTTGTTCTTTAAACCAACTCGGCAGAAAGTTTTCTCAGAGTATTGTTGATTATTATACAAGTTCCATTCAGTATATAATATCCATGATTTACCCGAATATTCCAGTTCTCACAAAAACAGCAAAGAAATTAACATTTTTCCCAGCCTCTTCCTTTAGTTTCTACGGAGTAAAAACAACTGCTGGCCTGCCTTTACTTTATGTCTAAAACAAACACAACACTAGCTTTTTTAATCTAAAAATAGGACCTACTACAACTCTCTGAATTTGCTTAAATTTTTATTTATTCTCTTTTACTGTATCTGATATGTTTTTCATCCAATTATCTTCATTCAAAAAGTTTTATATATACCAATTGTGGCTCTCTTCCTTTTATATAAAATCCTAATACTTCAGCACAGTTCAAGTCCGGAATTCTGCAATTGGTAGGTTAACATAAATTCCATTGTAAATATTTCATCACATTTTTTACATTTAACTGGTACATGTTTATCTATTGGCAGGGATGATTTAAATAACATTTCAACAAGAAAATTTCTGCAGTTTTTGCTGTAGACAAGCTTAAAACAGCTTAATGATAAAAATGTTGAAAAGGGAGGTACACACATGAAACAGTTTATTGATAAAAGCAGCTTAATGATAAAACAGCTTACTGCAATTCTAGCTATAGACAAGCTTAGAACAGTTTTATCAGTAATTTTGTAACAGCAAACATAAACAACTGCAGCAGAAGCAATAACAATTACTGATAAAAATGTTGCAACTTAAACCATAACATATATAACATTGAAAAGGCGGTTGACGATTTTATACTAGTACAATAAGGATTATGCTTATGGAAATCCATTAAAATTTTCAGTTTATTACTGTTATAGTAATATAATACTAGTAAGTAATAAAACTGTTCTAAGTTGTACCCAAAAAAAAAACTGTTCTAAGTTGTTTATGGACCTTTAGGGCATGTTTGGGAGTTGGGTTTTGGAAGGCTTTCGAAACATGTCAATAGCAATAAAGGATCATATTACATTTCAATTACACTTAATTCATTGTTAGAAACAAAGCTTCCTTAATTTGAAAAATAAGCCCTCCCCTAATCCAACATTCAAATATAACACCAATACAATTTTGTTTATTTCTGTTTTCTTTAAACTTTGATAAAGGAACACCTTTGATAAAGGAACACAAAGTCAACAAATATAGATCATGCTGATATACAGGACATTATAGTAGATTCATCTATTAGTTATCAGTTATCACTCCCCCCACCCTCGATTTACCAATTACAGTGCTATAATACCACAACCAAAGCTGACTAAGACTATATATCTTCCCAAAGATATAGAATTATGTCGACAGATTTATTTAACATTCATATCCTAGACTACGCAAAATTACAATTATAACTTTATCCTGCTATTTCCAATCAACCCAATAACCATATTGGTGGCACGGATAGCATGAACCCATGATTGTCAATATTGATGGCAGTGATACAATATCCATATTCTGCGGTCTAAGTGTTTAACTAATCAAATTCAAACTACTCACATTCTTTAGTTATATTTCAATATGGTCCACCTAAAACTCACTTTACCATGCCTATCATTTTTGGGGATTGCGGACAATTTAGGAGATATACAAACACTCTAAAAATCTGTTATTTTTTATTTATTTTTGTTTCCTTTACTATAACTTAGATGAAACACTCATTCTCAGAGGACAATTATGCATAGTTTACAAATGCATTCTAACTTCTAAGGACAATTATTCATCATTGTTTGGGATGATACAACATTCACATTCTTTTGCTTATTTTTCTAATTTGCTCCTCTTCTAATCACTTACCTCATAATGTTAATTTCACAAAACTTGATAAAGTATTTTTTTAGTATGGTACATATATACTGTGCATAAATCTCAACCATGCATTGTATAGGTTTTAAATACTAATAATGTAACATTTGTAGGAAATTATGAAAATTGTACTCAAGTTGCAGTAAAATATGTTCCACTGTGTCAAGTAAAGTGAAGGGCAGTTATCCTCTAAAAAGAATTAGTAGCTATGGTCTCAACGACCTAAACATAAGATTGGTAAACGGTAACATAACTTAGCCTATGTTTTGTTTTATGTCTAGAACTCCCAGAATCAAGGTTAGGCAAGTCAAAATTGATTCCAGTCCCAAAATCAACTCTACCTAAAAGCTAAAATTTCTAGCTTCTACGGCAACATATAGAATCAATTCTCAATTCTATTAATAGTGGCAGACATATATCCACAGACAAAAGCAAAATTATGATCTAACCTATTCAAACATGAATTGATAAAAATCATGTCTTTGATAAATTAGTAAATATATCCAAACATGAATCAATTTACTTTCAACTCATCTCAACCATAATCAATTTCATAATATCAATTCAATTAAAATCAATTTTGTCACCTCAGAACCAACCAAACACACATAATTTACAATATGAATTTTGAAAGAAATGATATCTTAAACATGTATATGTTCAATCAAGTATATAACCTCCTTCCCTAAATGTTATGACATATGTAACAATGACACATTAGATCGAACGTGTGTCCGGTGTTCAACATGTGTCAGTGCCTCACATCAACACAACACTAACACATATATTTACATTCAATCACTTTCATATCCTTAAATTAGTGGGGAGAGACTAAGTAGCACAACTGGTTTAAGCTAACAATTAAACTAGTTGAGAAAAAATTAAAGGGTCGGAGTTTAAACCTGAGTAGAACATAAATTATAAATTATAAATCACTAACATAACAAACATGAAACATCCAAATCCCAAAATATAAAGTGCGCACACACGCGCGCGCACACACGCGCGCGCACACACACCCTGTACATATTTAAGTCATAAAAATGAATCATAAAAGAGTAATTAGTAAGAAAAGCTTACGAGATTAGGTTTATAGATATTGTGCACAACAGAAGCACCAGCAAGAAGAGAACAGATAACAACAACACAAGACCAAGGCAGTGAAGGAGTTCCAGTAGGTTTCTTTCCACCTCCAAATTTTCGATTCATCTTAACAAAATTCTTCTCAATTTATGTGTAATAACCTAAAATGATTCAATTTTCAAACTTGAACATTCAAATAATAATCAAAAAACACAAAATGCACAAATAAATTTGTAATAACAATAACTTTTAAGTAATTCTATCAATATGAACACTAAATCAGAAAATAACCTTTAAAGTAATACGTATTTTCACTGTTTCCGGCGTACGACGAAGAACTCCGGCGGCGGCGAGATGGTGAAACGTGCTTGCGGCGAGATTGACAACGACATAGAGAGAGAGAGTACACAAGAAGAAGGGGTTATACCGTGTTTTGTATTTCCAAAATAAAAAAGAAAAAATCAGTAAAAATAAAATAAAAGAAAAAAAATTATCTTATGTTTTAAGATTACATCTGTGCCATTAAAAACTTTAATTGTCACATGTTTTAAGATTATCCTCTCTATTTTTTAATATATATAATTTAAAACCTTTAATTATCATATGTTTTAAGATTATCCTCTCTATTTTTTATGAGTTTAATTGATATGTATTGACGGTGTAAAATAATTTTACACGGTCATCCAATAAGAAATCACCAATCTTCCATATCATATGAAGAAAGTGGGGTAACATGGGATGACGTAGCAGAATACATGGTTGTCATTGGTTGACAGTGTAAAATTATTTTACACTGTCGGTGCATACAAATTAAATCCATTTTTTATTCTCTCCATTTTTATAATTATAAAAGTTTTGCGAATAAAAATATAATAATATGACATTTAGTGGATCAAATTATTTAATATTCATGGCAGACATCTGTTACTTAGAAGAATCGGACTAAATGGAGCAAAAGCAAATGGAGCGCATTTGAACTTAATTGCTTAGATGAATGTTCTTGACAAGTGACAACTAAGCTAAGCTCATGACCTTAAAAGCCAAAAACCTACAAACTTGGGAGAAGAAGAAAAAACTGAAGTTTAAAGATGAAATAAATGAATGTGTAAGATACATGGCGGTGTTAAGGGGGAATGGGGGGAGGAGGAAGGCAGAACATAAGTATCAAGAGATTTATAACCGACATGTTGTTCTGATAGTTCAAGAAGAGGACGGTTGGAAACAACTTGCGAAGATGCATTGGATTAAAGGTGACATAAATACTAGTTTTTTCACAAGTCGGCAACTGCTCGTACAAAGTAAAAGAAGGTTAGTAAACTTGTTGATGAAGGCAGCACAAAAGTTCAAACTCAAGAGAAGCTTTATGAGGTAGCGAAACAATATTTTGATGCTCTACTCAAGCCTAAGTATGTCGACCATGAACCAGTCTTTAATCTTATCCAAAGACGGGTGACATAGGAGGACAATAATTACCTTGCAACACCTACTACAAAAGATGAATCTCTAAGGCCTAATGAATTTAATCCAACATTCTATTAGAGGGTTTGGGAGCAGTAGCTGAACCAAGGGGGTGGCTGAGGGTGGCCGCGGCTACTCCTAAAAAATAAGAAATTACTAGGATATCCTTAGTATTTTATAAAATTTCAAATATACATAATATGTATTTCTTTGTGAGAACTAACATAAATAGTGTAGGCTAGTCCAGCGGTTAAGGTAGCGTGCCCTTGTACCTAGAGGAACAAAGTTCAACATTTGGTGGGTGCATTTTTTATTTTTTTTATAGCCATTAAAGGATATTTTCCTTAAAAAACTAATTTCATATGTATTTATCAATACAAAAAATGCACAATTTCTATTTACTTTCTTCAAAAAGCACAACTATTTTCTAATAATCAACTTTATGATGAGAGTATTTATTCAAAGTCAATTATTGATTATTTTAAGTCATTTAGCACGCATAGAGTATTATTTTAAAGTATGTAATTTGTTTTATTAATAATCAAATTTTAATACACAATATATTTTTCTTTTACTTAACTTATATACTACTCCGTATAACTGTTTTAGCTGTCCACTCGAAAAAAAATCCTCATTCCGCCACTGTTTAGGAGCACTGATGGGATGATATTTTTGTTGCAGCGTCTAATTGGTTGGATAGAGGGTACTTCCCCATGAGTCTTAACTGAACAAACATTCGTCTCATTCTTAAATGTGACAATCCCATTTCTATGAAAGACCTATGTCGTCCTATATCTCTTTGTGACAATCCGGATAAATGTGTTTCTCAGAAGCAGTCAGCATTTGTGGAGGGACGATAAATTCTTGGTAATGCTCTTATTGCCATTGAAGTGATCCATGTCTTAAAGAGAAAAACTAAAGTGTGTAAGTGCACATGCATTCTTGTTTGTAGGGATGACAATTGACCCATACTCAGTGGGTACCCGTAAAAATACCCACAACGGATATGGTAAAAATCTGCATTTTGGGTATGTGCATGTGTATGGGTAATTACTCGTAAAATTGAGCGGGTATGGGTGCGGTACCTTAGTACCTTAGTTTTCTAGATTGCATGAAGCTGTGCATAAAGGTTTTGAATCGATATATGGCTCAGTTTGTCAAAACAGACACTTTGTGTACTACTACAAGAAAATCTTGTACCGATATAAAATTTGAATATTACTTTTTCGCGTTTAAATTTGGAATATTACTAAAACTAAGTAGGATAAAATAATAAATTTAATAGTAATTTATTATATTATTATTATATATACTATATATTATATTAGAAGTGGAATAGAAATATATTTTTTTTGACAAAAGAATATTTTTTGTTAGAAAAAGAAAGTCTTGGCAGTTCAAAATAAAAGTCTAATTTGGTTGAGAAGTAAACCCTATTTCTTGGTACGATCTATATTTCCACCGAAAACATAAAAAAACGTTGTTTCAAAATATTTCGTTTCTCCTATTTAAGAAAGTGTTATTGAGCAGTTCCAACAAAACCTAAACACACTCTCTCTCTCGAATCTTTTGATGATGGCAATGACAAAAAAGTATGAGGGATGTGCTGTGGGTATAGACCTTGGAACAACTTATTCATGTGTTGCTGTTTGGCTTGATGATCACAATAGAGTTGAAATTATTCACAATGATCAAGGTAACAGAACAACACCTTCTGTTGTTGCTTTCACTCCTGATCAAAGGTTGATCGGTGATGCTGCTAAGAATCAGGCTGCCTCCAACCCTGAAAACACTGTCTTTGGTAAATTTCTTTTTGTATTATATATATATAGGGTTTGCTACTTTGTAATTTTTTTTTTTTACTTAAAAAAAAAAATCCATTTTGATATTCAATGATTTCGAGTCGACACGGACACTAACACGTTGACACCGATAGTAATTTGAAAAATGATGTAATTAAGTACTCCCTCCGTCCCAAAATATAAGCAAAAATTGGTCAACAATAGTAAATGTGTTTAGACCAAATTTTGAACCAAATACATCAAGTTTCTTTGACTCATTTTTGCTTATATTTTGGGACGGAGGAAGTATAATCATAAATGTCGGTGTCTTGTCGGCACGTGTCAGATACGAGACACGACTAATTTGAGGAGTATCCGTGCTTTATACTTAATGTTATGTCAATTATTATTGAGATGTGATTAAGATACATGAAAAAACGAGGATGAATTCTCTCCATTTTTTCTTTCTTTAAAATTTTCTTAAGTTTTACATGTTAACTATTAACCAACTTTCTCAATTTTTTGTAATTAAAATATTATTCCATATTTATAATTCAATAGCTTAGATACACACACTATTTCGTCAAGTTTTTTCTCCAATATGGAGAGGATCCTTACTCATGAAAAACTATGTTTTGGTGTTGCAATTTAAAACTGATTTTATGCAATTGCAAAATTAGACAGACAAATGAATGATGAGTATTTACTTTTAATATTTTTGTTTTTCAGATGCTAAGAGGTTAATTGGTAGGAAGTATAGTGATTCGATTGTTCAAAATGATATGATGTTATGGCCATTCAAGGTCATTGCGGGCGTAAACGACAAACCCATGATTACCCTTAAGTACAAGGGTGAAGAGAAGCAAATTTGTGCTGAAGAAATATCATCTATGATTCTGACAAAGATGAAAGATGTTGCTGAGGCATATCTGGGGTCTCCTGTAAAAAATGCTGTTGTTACTGTGCCGGCTTATTTCAATGATTCTCAGCGAAAAGCCACCATAGATGCTGGTTCTATTGCTGGCCTTAATGTCATCCGAATAATCAATGAACCTACAGCCGCAGCTATTGCATATGGCCTTGACAAGAGAAGTGACGGTAAACGAAATATTTTTGTCTTTGATCTTGGTGGTGGTACTTTTGATGTATCTATTCTCACTATTAAGGGTGATGTCTTCGAAGTAAAAGCCACAGCCGGAAACACTCACCTTGGAGGAGAGGACTTTGATAACAGAATGGTGACCTACTTTGTAGAGGAGTTCAAAAAGAAACATAAAGTGGACATTAGTGGGAACCCTAAATCCTTACGTAGGTTGAGAACTGCGTGTGAGAGAGCAAAAAGGACACTCTCTTTTGTTTTTGCCACCACTGTGGAGGTGGATTCTTTATGTATGGGAATCGACTTTTCTTCAACAATCACTCGAGCCAAATTTGAAGAAATTAATATGGACTTTTTCAATGACTGTATGACGATTGTTGATAGTTGTCTAAGGGATTCAAAGATATACAAGAGTGATATTAATGATGTTGTTCTTGTGGGTGGATCGTCTAGGATTCCGAAAGTGCAAGATCTATTGCTAGAATTTTTCAAGGGGAAGGATTTGTTCGTGCGTATCAATCCAGATGAGGCTGTTGCTTATGGTGCAGCTGTTCATGCTGCTATTTTGAGTGAAGGCTTTAAGAATGTCCCAAACTTGGTGCTGTCAGATATTACCCCATTGTCACTTGGTATCGCAGCAGATATTGGTCGTGTCATGAGTGTGGTGATTCCTAGGAACACTCCCGTACCTGCCAAAATGACAAAAAGATTTAGTACCCTTTATGATAATCAGTCCACTATCTTGTTTGAGGTTTACGAGGGTGAGAGAGCAAGAGCTGATGACAATAATTGGCTTGGTAAGTTTGTTCTTCCTGTCCTTCCAGGTAGTCCTCGGGGCCATCCCGCAGATGTATGCTTTACCATTGATGAAAATGGTATCCTGACGGTTTCTGCTAAGGAAATATCAACAGGAAATACACAGGAAATCACGATAACCAATGATAAAGGAAGGTTGTCAACATTCGAAATTAAGCGAATGATTGAAGAAGCTAAGAAATACCAGGTTGAAGATGTGAAATTTTTAAGGAAGGCCAAGGTAATGAGTGCATTGGATTCTTATGTTTACAATATGAAGAATGCTTTAAAGAAGAAGGATGTTAGTCTTATGCTATCCCCTCAAGAAATTGAGAAGATCAAAAATGCAATTAATTTTGCTATGAATTTGCTTGACGAGAATAACCAACAAGAAGAAATAGAAGTTCTTGAGGGTCATCTGAATGAGTTGGAGAGCACGTTGAAACCCCTTATAGCAAAGGCTAATAATTTTATTTTTCTTTAAGATTTGAAGTGATTTCTTGTTTTTGAAAGTAGTGAATGCAAACCTTTAGGTTGATTATAATTATTAGTATTGTAGTTACTCAAAACTGTTTCTGTTTCCTGTTTTGCAAATCAACATCTTTAGGTTGATTATTATTATAATCATGCTTATTGTATTATTATCTAATTGCTTTCTAGATTCCCTCTCAGTTAAGTCCATTTTTAGATCTTATTCATGGTTAGGAGTTAATTTCATTGATTTAGACATGTGGAAATTTAAAATCACTATTAAGAAAATTGTACATATTGTAATTTTTTTTTTGTTTACAATGGAGCTGAGGATCGAACCTAGGACTTCTGACATACTATCCAAACTCCTCACCACTAGATCAAATCTAATGGCTTTGTACAAATTGTATTTTTGTCTTGCTGCTAGAGACACTGCAATGTACTTGAAATGCTTATTAGAAGTATTTCACCTCTTCACAAAGTATATGAATATATAAAAAAATGATTATGAGGTGCAGGGCTTCTAAGGGACTACAAACTTATAATTTTCTTTAGTTATGCTACTGGTTTGGATTTGCTTTAAAAATCATCTGTTATAAAGTTATAGTATTGAGTCAGTTTGGGAAAATCGCCAATATCCCGATTTGCGTTAGTGTTTTTTTCAGAATGGCTATTTTTTCTTCTATGTGGGTTGGGTTTGAGTAAAATCGTAATCCGTATCTGATCATCGGTTTTACAATTTTGCAAACCACTGTAACCCATTTATGAAACTCAAACTGTCAAATTGAATCGATTCGAACCGATTTGACCGATTTTCCTAGTTATACTTAATCCAAGTACTACTATAATAATTACTTGCTAGTAGAGTATGATCCACTCATCCAAACATTTTTCATTAAAAAAAAAGCTTAAACATCATTTCCGTCCCTGTAAGTTCATAAATTTTTGGTTTTAGTCCCTGTATCTTTTTTTGTTGCAAATTAGTCCCTGCATGTGCAAATCTTTTTTATTTTAGTCCCTATAGCTAAAATCCGCAGGAAAATCTGTAGGAAAATTTGCTGGTTTCTTGCGGATTTTCCTGCGGATTTTAGTTTTAAGGGACTAAAACCAAAAGATTTGAACATATAAGGACTAATTTGCAACAAAAAAAGATACAGAGACTAAAACCAAAAAATCGCGAACTTACAAGGATGAAAATGATGATTAAGCCTAAAAAAAAATATAAAAATAAGAGTTTGTTGTTTTATTTTATTCTTGAGTGAACTTACAAGGTTCACATGAACAAGTGATGTGGTCTTCAGTCTTCACCTTATTTTATGGCATTTTAATTGGTCTGTAATCCAACAAATTTAGAACAAAAAATAGATCTAGCTAGCTTGGCTGACAAATAATCCCTATTTCTCGGTGTGACTTATTCATTAAAGTACTATTGGAATAATTCAAAATCATGCACACTCTCACTCTTACACTACTTGAGCATTCTTCTCTTACAATCACATTATATATACTCCATTTTTTCTTCATTAGTTGCAAGACTTAGTTTTTATTTTCAGCTTATTTTTGTTTAATTGAAACATCATGGTGAAAAAATGCAAAGGACATGCTGTAGGAATAGACCTTGGAACAACGTATTCGTGTGTTGCTGTGTGGCTTGAGGAAAAAAACAGAGTTGAGATTATTCACAATGAACAAGGAAACAAAACAACACCTTCTGTTGTTGCTTTCACTGATGATCAAAGGTTGATTGGTGATGCTGCAAAGAATCAATCTGCCACCAACCCCGAAAACACCGTCTTTGGTAAATTTCTATTTGTAAATTTAATAGAAAATAGATTTTGATATTTAAAAATTTAGAGATTGATTTTTGAATGTTTTAACATTTGGTTTTGATATTCAAGAAAAACTACTCTAATTTATAGTTGCGTCACAATTCTTGATATTCGATCAAATGCAATTGTTGCCGTCTCAATGGCAAATGCGATGTGATTATATCATACTAGGATGTTGAAAATTAGGATGTTTTAAACTAGGATGTTGTGGTCGCTAAACTTTATTTAAAATCTCGATTATTATGTAATTATGTTGCCTAGATGCGGGTACGGTACCGGTACCCGATACGAGGTACTGGTACAGGATACGGCATTTTTAGAAAAACAAATGTACGTGTATGGGCATAAATTAAGGTACAGATATGTACCCGATACTGATACGGGAACGTACCCGGTACCGGTACTCTCCCTCAAATGGAGTATCCATGCATCACAGTAATTGTTATATTATATAACCAAATGAATGATGAAAATTTAATATTAATAATTTTTTCCAGATGCTAAGAGGTTAATTGGTAGAAAGTTTAGTGATTCTGTTGTTCAAAAAGACATAAGGTTGTGGCCATTCAAGGTTATCGCTGATGTGAATGACAAACCTATGATTACTGTAAAGTACAAGGGTCAAGAGAAACAATTTTGTGCTGAGGAAATATCGTCTATGGTCCTTACAAATATGCGAAAAGTTGCAGAGACATATCTAGTGACGCCTGTGAAGAATGCCGTTGTTACTGTGCCTGCATACTTCAATGATTCTCAGCGAAAAGCTACCATAGATGCTGGTGTCATTGCTGGCCTTAATGTCATTCAGATAATCAATGAACCCACTGCAGCAGCTATTGCATATGGTTTTGACAAGAAAAGTTATTCCGATGTTAAAGGAAATATTTTTGTATTTGACCTTGGCGGTGGTACTTTTGATGTGTCTATTCTTACAATCAAGGGTGATGTGTTTGAAGTAAAAGCCACTGGTGGAAACACGCACTTAGGGGGAGATGACTTTGTTAACGGAATGGTGAAATACTTTGTAGAGGAGTTCGAAAAAAAGAATAAAGTGGACATTAGTGAGAATCGAAAATCCTTAAACAGGTTGAGAAATGCTTGTGAGAGGGCAAAAAGGACACTTTCTTTTGCTTTTGTCACCACTGTTGAGGTAGATTCTTTATTTCAAGGAATTGACTTCTCTTCATCAATCACTCGTGCCAAGTTCGAGGAAATTAATATGGACCTTTTTAATGAGTGTACAAAAACTGTTGAGAATTGTCTCACCGATTCAAAGTTAGACGTTAGTGATATTGATGATGTTGTTCTTGTGGGTGGATCCTCTAGGATTCCAAAAGTGCAAGATCTAATGCGAGACTTTTTCAAGAGGAAGGATTTATGCAAGAGTATCAACCCAGATGAGGCTGTCGCTTATGGCGCTGCTGTTCAGGCTGCTATATTGAGCAAAGGCTTTAAGAATGTCCCGAACTTGGTGCTGCGAGATGTTACCCCATTGTCTCTTGGTATCTTATCTAATTTGGATAATGTCATGAGCGTGGTTATTCCAAGGAACACTTCCATACCTGTCAAAATGACAAAAAATTTTGTTACCAGTGAAGATAACCAACGCAAAACCTCATTAATTGTTTATGAGGGTGAGAGAGCAAGAGCAGAAGACAACAATCTTCTTGGTTCGTTTTTCCTCTCTTGTCGTCCCGATGCTCCTCGTGGCTCACGCATTGATGTATGCTTTTTTATCAACGAAAATGGAATCTTAACTGTTTCTGCCAAAGAAATATCTACGGGAAATACAAACGAGATCACCATAACCAATGAAAAGCAAAGATTGTCAACATGCGAAATTAAAAAAATGATTGAAGATGCTAAAAGATACCGCGCAGAAGATACGAAATTTTTAAGGATGGCCAAGGTAAGTAATGAATTGGAAGATTGTGTTTACAATATGAAGAAGTTTTTAAAGAGAAAGGATGTTAGTTCAATGATCTCCCTTAAAGAAAGTGAAAAGATCAATAATGCAATCATTGTGGCCACAAACTTGCTTTATATGAATATCAAAGAGAAAAAAATAAATGTTCATAAGTCTCAATTGAAGGAACTAGAGAAAATGTTGAAACACCTTAAAGTTAAGGCAGGCATTGAGAAGAAGCAAAAATTTTCTTTTTTAAGATCTCTTTTCATGTGATGTCTTGATTTTGATAGTGCTCAAGATCCCCTGTAGGCTCTTGTTTTCTAGTTAATAATCTTTTTTGGTTTTCAGTTTAGCAAATAAACATTTTTTTTTTTCATTTTCTTTTTGATCATTGATGTTGCAGTCTTGCTTTTGTAAGTGTTTTATTTATCATTTTTGTGTACTTCATTAGATTTTTGAATTAAAGTGCTCATTAATTAGATGGAATTCACCATATATTTAGCTTTTGGGATAGGTTCCACCTTGATGCTTGTTTTTTCATTTCATTTAGTTTAGACAAGATTGTCAGAATCGAGTTTTTACCTTAACTAGTTTTATCTAGATAAAATTGAATGTAAAGACTTCTATAAGAAGAGCAGACTACCTCCAAGACGCACATACTTGTTCCTCCAAACACCCAGCCTCTTGGCCGGCTAGACTATATATCTACGAGTGGTTTCAAGATAGATTCTTTCTGATGGTTAATCACTCGTAATCCAAGATAAATGAAAGGTAAATCACAACGCTACGATAAAGACATCTCTCAGCCACATGCATGAAATTTGTGGAAACATTAATTCTCATGATACAAGTCTTAGAAAAATTAATCTGAAGGCTCGATAAAAGCTCAAAACTTCGCATGATAGCTTTCACAGACCAAAGATTAATATTCATTGAGGTTTTTGCTATAAATATTTTAAATTGAAGTGAACAGAATCTGAATTCATTTAAATGACAAATTTTTTGGGTTAAGTAACTATAGTGACTACAATTCTACTTTTAAGTTGAATAAGTGGGCTGGAGTGTCCGAGATTCAATTTTTGATTCCTACATATAAAATATAATGTCTCTACTAACTAAATTAAATTTACCATAACAATTAAATAACGATTTACTACATCGTCACAGAAGAAGTATTGCAAGATGTTAGAAATTTAAAATATTAGAAAATTCGGTTAAATAACATGTACATAAAACACGTTTTAGAAAAGTTCTTAAGTTTGTTAGACTTGCCCGATGACTTAAAAATACGGGCGTAGTAATTTTGCAATTAGTATAAGCTTCCTTAAGTTGTTCTTATGGAACTACTACTTCTAAGTTTTGTCCTTAATGGATTAGCCGACTTCGAATTGATGAAATGATGGAATCCATAAAAATTATTCAACAGGCTTTGGAGGGAATTTCAGGTGGGCCATATGAAAATTTAGAAATTCGCAGCTTTGATAGAGAACAGGAGCCAGAATGGAATGATTTTGAATATCGATTCATTGGTAAAAAATCGTCTCCGACTTTTGCTGAGAACTTCTTAATTAACAAATAACTAATAAATAAGTCTTTTAAGTTTCTTAAGTAACAAATAGATCCTTTAAGTTTGTAATTTGTAACATTTAGTTCCTCAATTACTTTAAAAATAGGACTTAAATGTTACAAATTACAAACTTAAATGACATATTTGTTACTTAAAAAACTTAAAGGACCTATCTGTTATAAACATTAAACTTAAAAAACCTATAGATACATTTAGCCTTCTTAATACTAGGCAACCTTTAAAATTTTTTAAATGTAAAATGAAGAATATAAAAAGATCAGATATTTTATTTTTTGGATTTTTTTTATTGGAAAAAAATCAAAAAAATAGGAAATTTTTTTAGAAATATCAGAACTTTTTTCCCGAAAAAAGATCAAATTTTTTTTTTCAAAAATAATTCCGAAATTATTTTTATCTAAAATCTAATCTTTTTTTCACACAAAAAAAAATTGAGATTTTTTTTTGAAAAAGTTTAAGATTTTTATTTCCTAAAAAAACATGGGGACTTATATTATTGAGAATTTTATTTCCTAAAAAAAATGGGGACCTATATTATTGAGAATTTTATTTCTTATATTATTGCTTTTTTTTGGTGGTTGTAGCTCCTTTGCTACACCACTCTTGGGGAAAAAAAAAGAAGTTAATTTGACAAAATTATCCTAGATTTTTCGGTTATTTACGATGTATGTTATATGTAGTTGATTAAGTAAAAATTACTTTCAAATCAAACATATAATTTTATCTTTTTTGTAATGTCGATCTTATATAAAGTTGGAAACCTATATTATTTTGTTTAGTTATATAGTCCCGATTAGATAGAAAAGTTGTTGTGTAACCTACTTCTTGGTGTGACCTATAAATATATTGCCATCCTTGAGAATTTGAAAGCACTCAGTTTCTAATAAGTGTGAGAACAAACACCTAAAGATTCTGTTATTTACTTCTTTTTCAGTGTTCTGTTATTTACTAATCATTGGACTTGTGTGTTAAATTTATTTACTTTTTCAGCTTCTTTTGTTTAAGTGAAAGGTTATGGCAAAAAAATTTGAAGGACGTGCTGTGGGAATAGACCTTGGAACAACATATTCATGTGTTGCTACATGGCTTGAGGAAAAAAACAGAGTTGAGATTATCTACAATGATCAAGGCAACAAAACAACACCTTCTATTGTTGCTTTTACTGATGATCAAAGGTTCATTGGTGATGCTGCTAAGTATCAAGCAGCAACCAACCCCCAAAACACTGTTTTTGGTAAATTTCTACTTATATTCCCTACTATACTTCATCTATTATATATATATAGAGTCTGTTTATAGACTAATTTTTAGATGTTTTTTTTCAATAAAATAAGATATTTTGTTTTTGTTTTTGTTTATCATAATGAACTTTAATATTTTAAAATATTTATGACGATCTAATGCTACTGTTTCCGTCTCAAATCGCTGATGTGATGTGATTACGACAACCTATGAAACTATGATGTCGTTGTCACAAACCTTTTATTTAAACTCCTGGTATTATGGAATTGCTATTTAGATAATGAATGAAGGGAAATACTAGTAATAATTTTTTATTTTCAGATGCTAAGAGGTTAATTGGTAGGAAGTATAATGATCCTATTGTCCAAAATGACATAAAGTTGTGGCCATTCAAGGTCGCCGCTGGTGCGGATGACAAACCCATTATCACTGTTAAGTACAAGGGTGAGGAGAAGCAAATTTGTGCCGAAGAAATATCATCTATGATTCTGGCAAAGATGAAAGAAGTTGCCGAGGCATATCTAATGTCTCCTGTGAAGAATGTGGTTGTTACTGTGCCTGCACACTTCAATGATGCTCAACGAAATGCCACCATAGATGCTGGCACCATTGCCGGCCTTAATGTCATTAAGATAATCAACGAACCTACTGCTGCAGCTATTGCATACGGTTTCGAAAAGAGAATTGATTGTGGTGGTAAACGGAATATTTTTGTGTTTGACCTTGGCGGTGGTACTTTTGATGTGTCTATCCTTACGATCAATGGAGATGAATTTGAAGTTAAAGCCACTGCTGGAAACACACACTTAGGCGGAGAGGATTTTGATAGTAGAATGGTGAAGTACTTTGTAGAAGAGTTCGAAAAGAAGAATAAAGTGGACATCAGTGGGAACCCAAAATCCTTAAGGAGGTTGAGAACAGCCTGCGAGAGGGCTAAGCGGACACTCTCTTGTGCTTTTGTCACCAATGTCGAAGTAGATTCTTTATTTCAGGGAATAGACTTCTCTTCATCAATCACACGTGCCAAGTTTGAGGAAATTAATATTGATCTTTTTAATGAGTGTATGAAAATTGTTGAGAGTTGTCTTAGCGATTCAAAGATAGACAAGAGTGATATTGATGATGTTGTTCTTGTCGGTGGCTCGTCTAGGATTCCTAAAGTGCAGGATCTAATGCAAGACTTTTTCAAGGGTAAAGATTTGTGCAAGAGTATCAACCCAGATGAGGCTGTTGCTTACGGTGCAGCTGTTCAAGCTGCTATTTTAAGTGAAGGATTTAAGAATGTACCGAACTTGGTGCTAAGAGATGTTACCCCATTGTCACTTGGTATCGAGAGTGTTGGTAATGTCATGAGTGTGGTGATTCCTAGGAACACTTCCATCCCTGTAAAGATGACAAGAAGACATCGGACTAGTATTGACAACCAACAAAGTGCCTTAGTTAGAGTTTATGAGGGTGAGAGAGCAAGAGCTAGTGACAATAATATGCTTGGCGAGTTTAGTCTTACTTGCATTCCAGGTGCTCCCCGTGGTCAGCCCTTTGATGTATGCTTTGCTATCGACGAAAATGGTCTTCTAACAGTTTCTGCTACGGAAATATCTACAGGTGATAAGAAAGAAATCACCATATGCAATAAAAAGGGAAGATCTTCATCATCTGAAATTAAAAATATGATTAAAAAAGCTGAAAAGTACAAGGTGGACGATAAAAAATTTCTAAGGAAGGCCAAGGTAATGAATGATTTGGATTATTGTGTTTACAATATGAAGAATGCTTTAAAGAAGGAAGTTAATTTAAAGCTTACCTCTCAAGAAAGTGAGAAAATCAACAATGCAATTATTGTGGCCATGAATTTGCTTGATAAGAATAGCCAAGAAAAAGATATTGATTTTCTTGAGGATCATTTGAAGAAGCTGCAGAACATGTTGAAAAAGCTTAAAGTGAAACATCATAAAGTGAAAGAGCTTAAAGCCAAGAGTGAAGAATTTGAAGGAAAAAGCCACAAATCTTCTTTATTAAGATTATTTTCAAGTGATGTTTTGTTTTCCAAAAAGTGCTCAAACATATAGTATTGATAGTTTATATTGAACATGCTACTTAAATTGTTTCTGTTTTCTTTCTTGTTTATTAGTTTTATAGTAGCATATTTGAAAACCTTGCTTCAAGTTAATATTCTTTCATGGTGTTGGTTGAATCAATTGGATATTTATGATTTCTAATTATTAGTGAAAATTACATTAATTTTTTAAGACAACAAGTATATGTTAAATTATGATGTTTCTGTTTCTGTTTTGGATGCTGCATAATTGCAGTAACTGTATATTATTCATGTTGAACATGTTACTCAAAATTGTTTCTCTTTTCTGTCCTGTTTCTTAGTTTTAGCAGCATCCTTGAAATCATGATTGCAGATCAAGATCCTTCTAAGGCTCTGAGCAAAAATTGTTAAATTATGAAAAATAACACCAATTTAATATGTGATACATATATAGGAAGTTTTGGTAGATGATGCATTGGTTTATGTCTGTTATCATTGATCTGATTCAACTCTGCTGTTTCTGTTTTGTCACTCTTTTCTTCTTCCTCCATTATTATTTTTTCAAACATTAAATCCACCAATTTGCTTTCTGCCAATGCCTTATTCTTCTCCTACAATTTGATATAGTAGTGTTAGTTAATAATGTGATTGGATAGTATAAATTGGAAGGTTGCATCAATTAATGTGAGGACTTGGAGAAAAATAATTTGTATTGATCTCAAATTGGAAGGTTTACAAATGAACCATATAGTTGCAAAAGCAAAACATAATAACATGTTACCGATTTTCATGTGCAAGTTGGACTTAATGATGAACCCAACTTCGAGTCCCACATTAGAAGTAATGAACCCGGTGTCAGGGTTTGTATAGGATTGGACAATCCTCTCCCCTTTAAATCATGATTTTGAGGTAGAGTTAGGTTCAATCCCTATCATGCATAACCAAAAGTATGATATACATTTTGTCTTTTTTAGAATAAAGTTTCATGAGAAAATATAAAATCAATTTGCATTGGTAGGACAATGCATTATATATGCAGGGTGAAATATAAAGGTTCAATTCCGGTCATCCCACTTATTCACCTTGAGGGTGAAATTTCTTACCACTAGACTATTTGACAAAAAAAAATAAATAGTTGAAAGATAGTACGTAGAACGTATTGTGAGGACTTTGGAGCAAAAATATACTTTATTGCTCTTGAATTGTGTGATTTATAAATGAGCTATGGTGGCTGACATCAAGGTAATCAGAATCGGACCAGCCATTAAATCGATAAGTTTACAGGTTCAATGTTCAAGTGGTCGAATCGGGAAAACGTAAAATCAAGAAGAAAGGGCAACACAAAAGTATGTAGCTAGAATCAAACTACGATGTTTTAGAAGGAAAAAGGGGTAACGGTTCAACCTGCAAAATTAGCCAAACTGTCGGTTTTTCTCGGTTTCACCAATTTTTATTTTTAACTAGTTTTATGGTGCATTCTCCGATTCTGTGACAAGGTGGTTTTCATTGCAACCAATTTTTAACTAGTTCCCGGTCCAACCGATTGAACCGGGTCCAGTTTTATTACCTTGACAGACATTAATAATTAACTTTTTGTACGAGAGGATATATAATATGTTGAAGGAAAATTCTAATATGGACCAAGTGGTCCATGATAGATCAATAGTTAAAAAATATTTAATGACGATATATATTGTTGTTTGGAAGTATAAGTTGATGATAATCTTTAATTTTATGACTTAAATAATGACTTATTGATACCGATTTGATTAAAACAACGGAAAATAAAAATATGACTAGTATGAAATTGACACAAATCATGTCAATTTTTTAGCTGTGAAGATCAATAGAGTCATTAATAATTACAAAAAAGTTGGAGACTAATAATATTTTTCCAGAATTTAGAAACGATTTGGTAAAAAAAAAAAAAAGCTCTTGCTTGGCTAAGAAGTAAACCCTATTTGTTGGTGTGGACTGTTAGTCGAACTTAGACAAAACAAATACACCGAATCTGTTGGCATGATATATAACTTTATCCCTATAAATAATATTATATATATTTCTTTTAGGGTTTTTGAGTACATAACAAAACCTAAACGTTCTGCTTCTTCCTAATCTTAACTTGATTCTTAATTTTGATTTACTTGTGAAATATAATGGCAAAAAAATATGAAGGACGTGCTGTTGGAATAGACCTTGGAACAACTTATTCTTGTGTTGCTGTTTGGCTTGATCATCAAAATAGAGCAGAAATCATTCACAATGATCAAGGAAACAGAACTACACCTTCTGTTGTTGCTTTCACTGATGATCAAAGGTTGATTGGTGATGCTGCTAAGAATCAGACTGCCTCCAATCCAGAAAACACCGTCTTCGGTAAATTTCTATTCTCTAATATACTTCATGTGTTTACTGTTATCATTACGAATTTACGGTTTGAAAATTGAAATTCGGGAATCACTGTCATTATTGCAATCTGGTTATTATTAGAATTCACTATTAATATTATTATTTTTTCAGATGTTAAGAGGTTAATTGGTAGGAAGTTTAGTGATTCTGTTGTTCAAAAGGATATAATGTTGTGGCCATTCAAGGTTATTTCCGGAATGAATGAAAAACCCATGATTACCCTTAAGTATGCCGGTCAAGAGAAGCAATTTTGTGCTGAGGAAATATCATCTATGATCCTTACAAAGATGCGAGAAATTGCAGAGGCATATCTGCAGTCTCCCGTCAAGAATGCAGTTGTTACTGTGCCGGCTTATTTCAATGATTCTCAGCGAAAAGCCACCATAGATGCTGGTTCTATTGCTGGCCTTAATGTCATTCGGATAATTAATGAACCTACTGCTGCAGCTATTGCATATGGTCTTGATAGGAGAAGTGAATATAATGGTAAACGAAATATTTTTGTGTTTGACCTTGGCGGTGGTACTTTTGATGTGTCTATCCTTACGATCAACGGAGATGACTTTGAAGTAAAAGCCACGGCTGGAAACACTCACCTTGGAGGAGAGGACTTTGATAACAGAATGGTGGCCTACTTCGTCGAGGAGTTCAAAAAGAAGAATAAACTGGATATTAGTGGTAACCCAAGAGCTTTAAGGAGGTTGAGAACTGTCTGCGAAAGGGCAAAAAGGATTCTCTCTTTTGCTTTTGTAACCACGGTTGAGGTAGATTCTTTATTTAATGGAATTGACTTCTTTTCATCAATTACTCGTGCCAAGTTTGAAGAAATTAATATCGACTTATTTAAGGAATGTTTGACAACTGTTGAGAGTTGTCTTAGTGATTCAAAGATATACAAAAAGGATATTGATGATGTTGTTCTTGTTGGTGGCTCGTCAAGGATTCCAAAAGTGATGGAACTATTGCTAGATTTTTTCAAGGGTAAGGATCTGTGCAAGGGTATCAATCCGGATGAAGCGGTTGCTTACGGTGCAGCTGTTCAGGCTGCAATTTTGAGTGAGGGATTTAAGAATGTCCCGAACTTTGTGTTGCGGGATGTTACCCCATTGTCACTTGGTGTAGCAACAGGTGCTGACAGTGTCATGAGTGTGGTGATTCCTAGGAACACTTCTGTGCCTGTCAAGAAGACCCAATTATATTGTACTGCTAAAGATAACCACATCGATGTCCTAATTAACGTTTATGAAGGTGAGAGAGCAAGAGCCACAGACAACAATCATCTTGGTTTGTTCACCCTTTCTTGCCTTCCAGGTGCTCCTCGCGGCCAGCCCATACATGTTTGCTTTTCCATCGATGAAAATGGTGTCCTAACTGTTTCTGCTAAGGAAATATCTACAGGCCATACAAACGAGATCACCATAACCAATGACAAAGGAAGGTTGTCAACATTCGAAATAAAAAAAATGATCGAGGATGCTGAGAAATACCATGTGGAAGATATGAAATTTTTAAAAATGTCCAAGGTAATGAATGCATTGGATTTTTGTGTTTACAATATGAAGAATGCTTTAAAGAAGCAGGATGTTAATCTAATCCTTTCTCCTCAAGAAAGTAAGAAGATCAACGATGCAATTAATGTGGCCATGAATTTTCTTGATGACAATAACCATCAGAAAGAAATACATGTTCTTGAGGATCATCTGAAGAAGTTGGAGAGCATGTTGAAACAACTTCTGGCCAAGAGTGGCTAGTTTTATTTATCTTTATTATATATATCTTATAGTATTCTAGTTTATGATAATGTTTTCTTTTGGAATTTTATTTACTTGCCGGCATGAGTGAAAAGGTTATGATTATGATTGTAGTTTCTCAGCTATTGTGCGCGAAAATTTATATATTGAGACATAAAAATGTTAAATTATGAAAAATAACACGATGTTAATTATCGATACATAATATAGGAAGAAAGGTAGTGTGGTAGATGATGAATTGTTTTTGTTTTGCTCTCTGTTGATTTTAGTATTACTTCATAGTTGAAGGGTTGTCTGAATCTGAATATTAATGTGTTGAGAGAGGTGTTATTTTTTTATGGTTCTGCATAATTGTAGTAGTGGTGTATTAGGATTTGTATTTGGTATAATTTTACATTCACATTCAATAAAAATAAAAATTTACTGTTTTGCTATTTTATCCACTTCATTACAATATATACTGGTTGAATGGCAAGGAAACATTTATGGTGAAGAGTTTATTTCAATGATTTGGACCTATTTTAATGCTTAATTAACCTATTCACTCAATCTACTTTTTTTTTTACTCCTACAAGACACTCAAATTTACCTTGAATAATTTTTTTTTTCATTATTATTTTTAAATAATTTTATTTGTGAAAAATTAAATGCACAAGTCCTCGTGAACATAGTTCATCATTTAAAAGGGACATTGTAATATTTAAGAGCTGAAATTCGAGTCTTAAATTTCCCAATGAGGTGTGAATTGTGACCATTAGACTATTTGATACAACATTATAAGAGATAAATTATATCAAGTTTGTTTAATCGAAGACACATCAAGAACAATTGTATTTTAAAACCCTGACACCCTCCGTTTCTTTTACGAGTGACGATCTATCTTACTTTATGCTGGAACTGATAGTGTTTCTTGGGGTGTCGCGTTGGGTATTGATAGGCCAGGGGAATTGGAAGGCTTATTGTTGTTTTGTCCTACCTTGTGGTTCATCCTTATCTCTCTCTTTATGAGAAATTTTCTTCTTCTTGTGGTGGTGCCTTTGAGAGATTTTTAGTTTCTTGGTGGTGTGCCTCCTTGGTTTATTGTAATTTTATTTGTTTGTTTGTTTGTTTTCCTGTCTCACCTTATAGATTGTTGGTTTCTGACAGAATGTATTTCTGGTACCACTTTATTGTTCTTAATTTTCTCTTGTACTTTTTTCATTTTTCATATTTATATAATATATTTGCTATTAACAAAAAATATATTTTATATAAAAAACACAATCGTATTTTATCAAACAAAATAAAAAACAATCATATGTTATTTATAGAATTAGAAGTATTTTTAACATTTTTGGATAATTATGTTATTATGATTACATTTGATGTTGTAAGTTACGTCACCTATCACGAGGTTGTTTTGATAAAACGAGAAGAGAATTGGTTGAAATGTAAGACGAGCTATTTTATCCATTAAAGGAAAGTTTGATATTTGTATATTTGTTTCCGCGACAATTTAGATTCTCTTGTCCAGGCTCACACTAAGGTGCTCCTTTTCATAGCTTTAATAATTGAATGTGAGACTACAACGCTACAACATACTCTCTTCGTTTTTCTTGACAAACTACAACATACTCTCTTAATAGTTGTGTCTTGTGGTTTTGAGCGTGTCAAATTTGAAAATGATGATTTCCAATCTTTATAGTTAAATGATTGACCAAATAACAACATACCCAATAAGCAACCACCCCACATAAGCCCTCATACCAACACCCATGTCTAGGAATAACTCGAACAATCCTACGGTCCCCTAGGCAAAACAAGCTGGACCCCTAACCACCTCACAACAAAGTACCACAAGGTATTACTAAAGAAGACAAGTCGCAGGTTACGAGCAAATGATTAACCAACTCTACTGTAGACTTACAGAAGATACACAAGGTATTACTAAGATCCCTGATGATGTGCGCCTAAAGAAGTTTTGACGAGTTGGAATCCTATCCTATGGAGCTGTTATCTCTTCTAATGCTAGTTACTAAAGTGTTTGTATTGCAGGTTACCCCTATATCTTTTATGTACTCCACAAGTTGCATTCCTCTATTATATTTGAGGAATTGAAATGGGTTGTCTTTGCTGGCAACAGGTGGTTGTGATGGTGACTAACTTTTGAGAGTTTTTTTTTATTTTTTTTTTTATGTTACTTTTATTTAGTATTTTTCTTTGAGTACTTGTGACACTTCTTCTGTTTTCTACTCTAACTTTCTTTTCCCTTTATATATATATATATATTTGAATATGTTTTGATCTTTAATAATGTATAATGTTATATGATGTTTCAATTTAGAAAATAAAAAATAAAAAATTTATAATATTTTAAAAAATAGTTTTACAACCAATCGTTTGTTGGTTCAGTGGTGATTGACGCTGAACTTGGCAGGAAGGACCACAGTTCGATCCCCGCAACTGCGATCGAGAGGGAGCTGGAATAACTTGATGCCAGAACTGACACCCGAATCAGATTAAACTGATGGTAAAAATAAAAAAAAAAGAAAACCAAAATTTTCTAATTTTGTAGGGATAAAAAACATATTTTACCTTTCTTTTTGTTTATAAAGTTGATAATGAGGATCAAATATAAGATTTCATGCATACTACTCAAATTCCTTACGACTAAACCAAACCTAATAGCTAAAAGTATTTTATATTTAGTACATTAGAAAACTCATTTAATTCATTTTTTTAAATAAAAAAAGGAAAAGGTATAATAAAATTATGCTTGTAATATTTCATTAAAAAATGTGAAAAATATACAAAAAGTTGACTTTAAAACAGACACACAAAATACAGATATAAGACATTTGAAGGACCTTACCAAAAAAATAGAGACATTTGGAGGACCTCGTATGAAATAATATCACATAACACTATGAACCAAAAGAAAATATTTAAATAAAGATTTTTTTTATGAAAGTTTTTTGTTAGGAGTTCCACATTGAGTAGATTAAAGTCTTTAATGTCGTACTTAAGCCATGAAACTCTTCCACTTATTGGCGCTCCTTGTCTTTCTTACGTGCGCCATGCTAAAGTAAAATTTATTTAGAATAAAAAGTATTTAGAAATATGTTATAAAATATTTATAGAATATAAATTGTGCAGTTTTATGTAGATATCAAATGAATAAATTTGTTTTATTAAAATTATTTTCCTGTATATATTTTAATAATAAATTATAATTATCGATGACAAATATTTATTATTATAAAAAAATAACAAATATTTATCCCATAATTATCGGTGACAAATAGGGGTGTGCATGGTCGGTTATTTTGCCAAACCAAATTATATCCAAACCAAAACCAGATATATGGATTTGGATATATGACCATAACCATTATTTTTTATAAACCGGTTATATAACCAGTTATAAATTTGGATACGGATACATAACCAGATATTTTTATAAAACCGGTTTAAAAGCGGTTAATTTTTAAATCCAGTTTTAAACTGGTTATTTTTAAAACTGGATTAAAAAACAGTTAATTTGGTCTTCTTTTTTTTTTTTACGCATACGGAAAACATATTAAAAATCGTAAAAAAATACACTTTTCTTTTTTTATTCTTTGCAACAAATTGCTTTTGATATGTGTTTGAAAGAGATGGAAAAAAAAACATGTGAAGAAGATCATTCACATTCCTTCTTCTAGATTTCTTTTTTTCAATTCCAACGAGATAAGGATATACAAATTATTAGTGTAAAGATAAGGGGCTATTTATTTTCTAAAAATATTTTATGTTTTTTTATCTGGAAGCAATTGAAGAGAATGAGTGTGGTTCGATTGGAAGAGAATATCGTCGATTAACGTTCAATTGGAGAGATTATTGTAGATTTGGGGTTTAGGGTTCATCGCAAATCACAATTGCAGAGATCACACGCACATAGAGCTGTAAAAATGGGCCGGGCTATCGGGTCGGCCCAGTAGCCCTATAGTTTTCTACGGGCCGGGCTGGGCTTCCCAAAAATATCATTGGGCCTTATTGGGCTGGGCTGTCGGACCTATGGGCCATCATGGGCTGGGCCAACGGGCTTTTGGGCCGGCCCATTAAAGAATTAAAAAAATATATCTAAAAAAATATTTACCTAAAAATAAGGAATTTTAGTTAGCATAAAATCTTTAGATAAAATAAGTAACAAAAGATGAGATTTGTTTTTTTTTTAAGGAAAAAGATGAGATTTATAATTTACTTTTTTTTTTATAATTTAATTTATGTATTTAGAATGGTTATGTTAAAAGTTTAGTGTCTGATGTAAGCTTGAAATTTATTAGCTTTGAGGATGCACTTTATGAATCATCATCCACAAATCTCTCGACTTTTGCATGGATATTTTGAAGTATTTATTATTTCATGAAATCATGACACTCACTTTTTTATGGATATTAATTTGTGTGCGATGCATATGTAGTTTTATTGTCCATTGAATTTTTTATAAAAAAATTTTGAAAAAATGTGTCGGGCCGGCTCATCGGCCCATGCTTATTGGGCTGGGCTAAGCGGGCCGGGCCTCGGGCCTTAATGGGCCGGTCCACTTAGGCCCAATAGATGTCTTGGCCCTATGGGCCCGGGCCGGGTCTGGCTGGGCCGGCCCATTTGACAGCTCTACACGCACATGGTGAACCGATGATGTTGTGTGCGTGAATTAATTTTAATAAAAGGATATTTGTTTTTTTTTTTTGTAAAAAAAAAAAAGATATTTGTTTGTTTTGTAAAAAAAAATGGATATTTGTTAATTTTGTAAAAAAAAAAGGACATTGTTTTTTTTGTTGTTGGCAAAAACAAATTTGAAAATGATATAATAACCAATTTAAACCAAATCCGAAAATTTAATTTGGATGGATAACCGACCAGATGAAAATGGTTTGGTTAATAACCATATACCAAAATCCGGAATTTTTAAAACGGATTTGGATTCGGTTATGAGTTTGGGCCTTCTAACCGGATATTTTGCACACCCCTTGACAAATAATAAATTTATGTTAGTAGATATATATAACAAACTCATCTATTGTCAAAAATAAAAAACAAACTTAAAAAAAAACTAATCTAAATAGGTGAGGGATTATTGTTTCCAATTTTTATTTTTTATTTTTATTTTTACGATGGAACTTTTTTAGAGATAAAATTACAATTAATATATTGTGATTAGGGGCGGACCTGGACCCAAATGACTAGTGGGGCTAAAAAATTTATAGGTACTATCAAAAAAAAAATTCATTCTAATAATTCAGTTAAACAACAAACAATATATGAAATTACTACTAATACAACATGTATATCTAGGAAAAGAACACTAATAAACCAGAAAAAATAAAAGAAATCAACAAACTATATCCAAAAAACTACAAAATTTTTATTCGAAAAAAAAAACAAATAACTATAACTTATTGAATATTTGTTAAATCAAGCATATTGCTATTGTTTGATACTTCACAAGATTCTACTTTAGACCAAAATATACAAGAACTAAAATTAAACTATTTTATAGTTTATTTTGATAAACTCATCCAATTAGCTTATAACTTATTAATTTGTATTCCAATTTTACTCACATCATCTTACTTGAAAAAAATTAAAACTATTGTTTTACGTCATTTCATATTCACATGCTCGTTTAATCGTTAATTTTACTCAATATTATAAATTCAATTAGTTATTCTCTTTTTTTTTACAAACAAAGTCGATCATAAATTAAAGTATATAACTTAAAATAATACACTACGTAAAACTAAGGACTTGAAATCATCAATAATAGACTATATACTAATATTTGCACTAATACTTAAACTAATATATACCGAGAGATTTATAATCATCAATAATAATCTTTAACCTAATATTTACATTAATATTTGTACTAATATGTATATAGAATAATTTAAAATAATTTATAAAATTATTATTATTAATTTTAGAAAAAATATGGTGTGGGCTGGTGTGGCTATAGCCACACCAAGCCTCACACAGATCCGCCCATGATTGTGAAAGATAACAAACTCCATTAAAAAAAGACATATAACAAACCCATCTTTAGTGAAAGATAAAAAACAAACTCATCTAAATAGTTTTATAAATAGGTGATTGAGCGGAGGGATTACTGTGTGTCTTCTCTCAACTGTGAGTTTTTCAGAGTTGTTTCGTTTTTTACTAACAAAATAATCATGGTGGCCACAAAACAACAAGGACCTGCTGTTGGAATTGATCTTGGCACAACATACTCTTGTGTTGCTGTGTGGCTTGATGATCAAAATCGAGTCGAGATTATTCACAATGATCAAGGTAACAGAATTACACCTTCTTTTGTTGCTTTCACTGATGATCAAAGGTTGATTGGTGATGCTGCCAAAAACCAGACTGCTTCTAATCCAAACAACACTGTCTTTGGTAAGTTTCTATTTTCTCTAATATACTGTTATGTATCTAATGTTATTATGGTTTTAAATAGCCTTTGCAGTCGTGTCACGACTTTTATATCGTTGAGAATCATATTCGAATGCAGTTTTGTAGTTTCAATTTATGGTGAAAAAACATGTGATGAGAAATAACTAATATTAAGTTTATTTTTTTTCAGATGCTAAGAGGTTAATCGGTAGAAAGTTTAGTGATTCAGATGTTCAGAATGATATGATGTTGTGGCCATTCAAGGTTGTCGAGGTGAAAGACGACAAACCTATGATTGTTATTAATTTCAATGGTAAAGAGAAGCACTTTTGTGCTGAGGAAATATCATCTATGGTCCTCACAAAGATGCGAGATGTTGCAGAGAAATTTTTATTATCTCCCGTAAAGGATGCAGTTATTACTGTGCCTGCTTACTTCAATGATTCTCAGCGAAAAGCCACCATAGATGCTGGTACTATTGCTGGCCTTAATGTCATCCGGATAATCAATGAACCAACTGCTGCTGCTCTTGCATATGGCCTTGACAAGAGAACTAACTGTGATGGAGAACGAAATATTTTCATCTTCGACCTTGGTGGTGGGACTTTTGATGTGTCTCTCCTTACAATTGAAGATGAGGTTTTTCAAGTGAAGGCCACTGCTGGAAACACTCACCTCGGAGGAGAGGACTTTGATAATAGAATGGTGAATTACTTTGTAGAAGAATTTAAGAAGAAGAACAAGGTGGACATTACTGGAAACTCAAGAGCCTTAAGGAGGTTGAGAACGGCATGCGAGAGAGCGAAAAGGACTCTATCTTTTACTTCTTTCACCACAATTGAGATTGATTCTTTATTTCAAGGAATCGACTTCTTTACATCAATCACCCGTGCTAAATTTGAAGAAATCAATATGGATCTTTTCAACGAGTGTTTGAAAACTGTTGAGAGTTGTCTTACTGATGCCAAGATGGACAAGAGTTCTATCCATGATGTTGTCCTCGTTGGCGGGTCTTCTAGAATTCCGAAAGTACAACAACTGTTGCAGGAGTTTTTCAAGGGGAAGGAATTATGCAAGAACATCAATCCTGACGAGGCTGTTGCTTGTGGTGCTGCTGTCCAAGCTGCTATTTTGAGTGAAGGCATTAAGAATGTTCCAAAATTGGTGCTGGAAGATGTTACACCTTTGTCACTTGGTACGTCAATAGTGGGAGATATCATGAGTGTGGTGATTCCTAGGAATACTACTATTCCTGTTAAGATGACAAGAACATATGATACTATTGAAGATAACCAAACCAGTGCCAGCTTCAAGGTTTATGAGGGTGAGAGAACAAGAGCTAGTGATAACAATCTACTTGGTTCTTTTGGATTATATGGCCTCCCATATGCTCCCCGTGGTATATACCCTATTGAGCATGCTTTGCTGTCGATGAAAATGGTATCTTAACCGTTTCTGCTCAAGAAAAATCCACCGGTAGTACAACAAAAATCACAATTACTAATGACAAAAAAAGATTGTCATCCAAACAAATTAAAACAATGATAAGAGAAGCTGAAGATTACCGTGTCGAAGATGAGAAATTTCTAAGGAAGGCCAATGCAATGAATGCATTAGATTTATGCGTTTACAATGTGAATAATGCTCTGAAGAAGAAGGAAGTTAAATCAAAGCTCTCATCTGAAAAATATGACAAGATCAAATGTGCAATTACTAGGGCCACAAATTTGCTTGAGAATAACCGGCAGAGTAAAATAGATGTTCTTGAGAATCAACTGAAGGAGCTTGAGAGTATATTTCAACGTATCACAGAAATTCCTGAAGAGTTTGTCAAAAAGAAAGAAATTCCTAAGGAAGGTCGCAATTGGTTTTCAATGTTCTTCTCACGGAAATCACGACTTAGATATTTATGTTTTCATTTGAGTTAGTTTAATACCTGTTTTCTTTTAATTTATTTATATTTCAAGATTCTCTCCACCCTTTTGATAAGTCTTCTTTTTTTTTTGGTGCAAGATAAGTCTTCTAATATGTTTATATATTATCTCATGTCATCTTAGATTAATTTGAGTAATAGATTTTTAAATGCTGATCTGTATTTTTCAATTGAACTTATTAGCTTACAAGTATTTTGATTGCTGTTTTAAACTGTTGCTTGAAATAGAAGAAAGCGTTGGTGTGCTTGCTATTAATTAACCAATGATCTCAAAGAATGAAAACATGACTTTGACAAAAAAAAATTAAAAATTGATTTCATTGATTGATACACTACAGCATTTAATACAGTAATGTCTAATGGAAACATTTACTAAACTGAATTCATGTTAAAGAGCATAACCCCAATAACTAATTATCTAATTCTCTATAACAGAAGTAGTAATATATCTTCTTGTTAATCTTTATTTCCGAATTGAAATGCTCATCAGAAGCATTCAGTACTGCTTGATCACTTCATTCAAATTTAATAAATCTTCATGTTAATTTGAAGTTGTGGGAAGGATTATGCTCTAATATGATTAGACAAGGATTCATTTGATCAACTCTTAGCTTCTCTGTTTATTTATTTTGGTTTCTAACTTTTACATTTATGTGATGAATACTATTTAATGAATGTTTGAGTTTATAAAACATAGAGATATGTTACATAGGATTAGAACTGTCAAAAAGACCGGCCCAGCCCAACCTGGTGGGGTGGCTCAACACGTGTAAATGGGCTGAACTGGGCCTATTATGCAGCCAAATGGACCACTCTGACCCATATTTCAACCAAATTTTGTTTTTAGCACACACACCAAATGCGACAAATGACACAGTTCACAATTGGATTTAGCTCGTTGGTCCACTCAGACTCCCTTTGTATTGATGAAAATGTTTATTTTGGCGGTGGGATGCGGGAAATGGCTAAAGGGGTTGTTAGCGGTGTGTGGCATGCAATATTGTGGACTATTTGGAGATCATAGATTGAATTCATATTTTGATCAAAGGTCCCGATACTTGAAGAATGTATCGACACATTCAAACGGACTTCTTGGAAATGGTTGGTGGAAAAAGAAAAGGGTGGGACATGTACTTATTATGAATGGAGCATTAATATTCCAATGGATTGTATATTTAAATAGATCATATTGTCATTTTAAGCCCCCGCTTGGACTTTTATCTTTTGCTTCTCGTTTTGTGGCTTGGGTCGAGTACCTCTTGTGCTTAATCCCAAAATGTGGGTGTAGTACTATTTGTACTTTTTTACCTATCCAATATATACTATACTTTTGATGTTAAAAGAAAAACATAGTGCTATGGACACATGTGTCCTGTAGATTTAGGTTAGTCGGTCGATCACTTATTTGTGACTTGTGAGTTAACCACTTGTATTTATTATTGTATTTTTCGGTGGTTAATTAGGCAGAGAGTTTGTGTTTAATAAAATAAATTTAATATTATATAAAAAAATTATTCATTCAATAAATTCAACATGATACTGCAAAATAGTTTCACATATAGATTTTAAAAGTATTTTATAACATATTTCTAAATACTTTATTCTAAATAAATTTTTAATTGTGTGGATTGTCTAGAAACTTATCTTTTAATACAGTAAGTTTCCTTGTATAGTCATTAAATCAATAAAATTCAATGTGAAAGAAAAAAAATATACTATAACAAACTCATCTTTTCTGAAAGATAAAAAACAAACTTATCTTTTGTGAAAAATAAAAAACAAACTCATCTAAATATAGGATTAGTTTAGAATCTATTTTTGGGATGGCTTTTTCATTATACCTATTTTACCCTTTAAAAAAACTAAAAAAAAAAAAAACAATATTTGTATATGTTGAAAAATAACTTCCACATAAAAATAGATTTTCAGTTTTTTTTTTAGTAAATAATTTTTTATTTCTCTTAATAACTAACTTCCACAAAAAAGTATGTTTTCAGTTTTTTTATAGTAAATTTTTTTTTCTTCTTAATAACTAGCCACAACAAAAAAGGATGTTAAGTAGTTATCAATTAACTAAGTCCAATAAAAAAGGAGATTAAGTAGTTATTTATATTTGCACAATAGAGAATTTCAATCACAACAAATAAAAAAAAAAATATTGATCACACAAACGGGCACGGAACGTGCCCGTTTGGCGGCTAGTTTATAATAAATATTATTACAATTTATAATTTAAGATTTGTTTAGAATTTGTAGGATATGTTTAGAATTTATTGGATTAGTTTATTATTTAAAGATGTGATTTGTTTTTATATAACTCTATATATAGAACCATACAATTATGATTTAGAATGTGGCTGCTCAATTGTGAGTTATTGAGTTCTTTTGTTTTTCACTAAAAAATCATGGTGGCAACAAAACACGAAGGACCTGCTGTGGGAATTGATCTTGGCACAACATACTCTTGTGTTGCTGTCTGGCTTGATGATCAAAACCGAGTCGAGATTATTCACAATGATCAAGGTAACAGAATTACACCTTCTTTTGTTGCTTTCACTGATGATCAAAGGTTGATTGGTGATGCCGCCAAAAACCAGACTGCTTCTAACCCAACCAACACTGTCTTTGGTAGGTTTCTATATTCTCTAATATACTGTTATGTATCTAATGTTGTTAGGACGGTTTTAAATTGTTTTTTCAGTAGTGTCACAAGTTTTAAATTTTTTAGAACCTTATTCAATTGTATGGTGAAAAAATATGTGATGAGAAATAACTAATTTTAAGTTAATTTTTTCAGATGCCAAGAGGCTAATCGGTAGAAAGTTTAGTGATTCTGGTGTTCAGAATGATATGATGTTGTGGCCATTCAAGGTCATTGGGGAGAATGATGACAAACCTATGATTGTTGTTAATTACAATGGTAAAGAGAAGAAGTTTTGTGCTGAGGAAATATTGTCTATGGTCCTCGCTAAGATGCGAGAGGTTGCAGAGAAATTTTTAATGTCCCCTGTAAAGAATGCAGTTCTTACCGTGCCTGCTTACTTCAATGATTCTCAGAGAAAAGCCACCATAGATGCTGGTACTATTGCTGGCCTTAATGTCATACGAATAATCAATGAACCAACAGCTGCTGCTCTGGCATATGGCCTCGACAAGAGAACTAACTGTGATGGAGAACGAAATATTTTCATCTTCGACCTTGGTGGTGGGACTTTTGATGTGTCTCTCCTTACAATTGAAGATGAGGTCTTTCAAGTGAAGGCCACTGCTGGAAACACTCACCTCGGAGGAGAGGACTTTGATAATAGAATGGTGAAGTACTTTCTAGAAGAGTTTAAGAAGAACAACAAGGTGGACATTACTGGAAACTCAAGAGCCTTAAGGTGGTTGAGAACGGCATGCGAGAGAGTGAAAAGGACTCTATCTTTTTCTTCTTTCACCACCATTGAGGTTGATTCTTTATTTGCGGGCATTGACTTCTTCACATCAATCACTCTGCCAAGTTTGAAGAAATTAATATGGATCTTTTCAACGAGTGTTTGAAAACTGTTGACAGTTGTCTTGTTGATGCCAAGATGGACAAGAGTTCTATTCATGATGTTGTCCTTGTTGGTGGCTCTTCTAGAATTCCAAAAGTACAACAATTATTACAGGAGTTCTTCGAAGGAAAGGAATTATGCCAGAGCATCCATCCTGATGAGGCTGTTGCTTTTGGTGCAGCTGTCCAGGCTGCTATTTTGAGTGAAGGCATTAAGAATGTTCCAAAATTGGTGCTGGAAGATGTTACACCTTTGTCACTTGGTATCTTAACGACAAGGGATGTCATGGATGTGGTGATTCCTAGGAATACTACTATTCCTGTTAAGAAGACAAAAACATATGAAACTATTGAAGATAACCAACAAAGTGTCAAGATCACTGTTTATGAGGGTGAGAGAACAAGAGCCAGTGACAACAATCATCTTGGTTCTTTTAAATTCTCTGGCCTCCCAAATGCCCCTCGTGGTCATCCTTTTGAGGTATGCTTTGATGTCGATGAAAATGGTATCTTGATAGTTTCTGCATATGATAAGTCAACTGCTAGTTGGAATAAGATTACAATAACTAATGACAAAAAAAGATTGTCATCTAAACAAATAAAAAAAGTGATAAGAGAAGCTGAAAATTACCGAGTCGAAGATGAGAATTTTCTAAGGAAGGCCAATGCAATGAAAGCATTAGATTTATGCGTTTACAATGTGAATAATGCTCTAAACAAGAAGGATGTTAAATCAAAGCTCTCATCTGAAGAATATGACAAGACCAAATGTGCAATTACTAAGGCCACAAATTTGCTTGAGAATAACCAGCAGAGTAAAATAGATGTTCTTGAGAATCAACTGAAGGAGCTTGAGAATATATTTAAACGCATTACAGCAATTCTCGAGGAATCTGTCAAAAAGAAAGAAATTCGTAAGGAAGGCCGCAATTGGTTTTCAAAGTTCTTCTCACGGAAATCATGACTTAGATATTTATTTTTTCATTTTAGTTAGTTTATATTTCAAGATTCTCTTCACCCTTTTGATAAGTCTTCTAATATGTTTATATATTATCTCATGTCATCTTAAATTAATTTGAGTAGTAGAATATTTTTAAATGCTGATCTATATTTCTCAATTGAACTTAGTAGCATACAAGTATTTTGACTGCTGATTTAAACTGTTACTGCTTGAGATAGCAAAAAGTGTTGATGTGCTTGGTATTAATTAACCAATGATCTTAAAGAATGAAAACAGGACTTTGACAACAAAAAAAAAAAAGTAATTGGTTTCATTGATTGATAGGATAATACATGATGTCTAATGGAAACATTTACTTAATTGAATTATGTTAAAGAGCATAACCTAAAAGACTAGAATATTAATTTGAAACATAAAAGACCAAATAGCATAACCCCAATAACTAATTATCTAATTCTCTAACAGAAGTAGTAATATATCTTCTAGTTAATCTTTATTTCAGAATTGAAATGCTCAATATCAGATGCATTCAGTGTACTGCTTGATCACTTCATTCAAATTTAGTAAATCTTCATGTTAATTTAAAGTTGTGGGAATATATTGTGGGAAGGATTATATGCTCTTATTTGATCAGGAAAGGATTCTTTGAACAACTCTTAGCTTCTATCTGTTTATTTATTTTGGTTTCTAACCTTTACATTTATGTGATGTGATGAATACTAATGAATGTTCGAGTTTATAAAACATAGAGATATGTTACATAGGAGTAGAAATGTTAAATAGACCGGCCCGGCCCAACCTTGTGGGGTGGGTCAACACGTGTAAATGGGCTGAATTGGGCCAGTCCATTGCTACAAGGGCTGCCAAATTTGAGCCTGTATATCCAAACCCTATTATGCAGCTAATTGGACAACTCTGACCCATATTTCAAGCAAATTATTTTTTTAGCACACACACCAAAAGCGATAAATGACACAATTCACAATTGAATTTAGCTCGTTGGTACATCCGGACCCCTTTGTATCAATGAGGATGTTTTGTTTGGCAGTGGGATGCGGGAAAGCGCTAAAGGGGTTGTTAACGGTGTGGCATGCAATGTTGTGGACTATTTGGAGATCATAGAATGAATTCATATTTGAAGAACATTTCGACACAATCAAAAGGACTTCTTGAAAGTGGTTGGTTGGAAAAGAAAAGGGTGGGACATGTACTTATTATGAATGGAGCATTAATATTTCAATGGATTGTATATTTGGATAGGGAATATTGTCATTCTAAGCCCTCGCTTGTACCTTTCTCTTTTGCTTCTCTTTTTGTGGATTGGGTCTAGTACCCCTCATGTTTAATCCCAAAATGTGGATGTAGTACTATTTGTACTTATTTGCCCATCCAATATATACTATACTTTTGGTGTTAAAACTAAAATAAAATAGGGTTATGGACACTTGTATGTGTCCTGTTGATTTAGGTTAGAGTCGGTCGCGATAACTTATTGTGACTTGTGAGTTAACCTCTTGTGTTTATTATTGTATTTTCCGGTGGTTAATTAGGGAGAGAGTTTGTTTCAACTAGGGGCATTGTTGGGTTATTTGAGAGTTTCTTTGAGATGAGTGTTAGACGAAAGTTTAGGCTAGGTCTGACTTTAGTTTGACATGTTGTTGTGTGGTCGATTACACGATTTAGACCTTATCTTTGTTGGAGGTTCCTCAATGGTTGAGAGATTTGTGGATAGGGTGAAACTTTCCTTCGAAATGGTTCTTAGGCAAAAACCCTAATAGCCTCTGCTCTTTCTATGAATGGAAGGTGCAACTCGTCTTGTGTTAGGCTCAGTGGAGGAGTGGATGGGTGTGTAGTTTGGGCACCTGTTGGTTCTTTCTATGTAACACATTAATATCATCAATTCAATAAAACGTGCATTTACATCAATGATTTACCTCAAAATTATAAAAGAATAGAATCCCTAGCCGTTACATGTGGCCTATATAACAAGGGTTTGTCTAACGTATGTAATATTGCACACGTTAAAGCAACCAAAAAAGTAGTAAAAAAATAATAGTAATTTCTTATTGAAAAACAATAATAATTTTCCTTGTATAGTTTTATTTGCTTGTTTGTTTTTCTATCTTAGCTTAGAGATTATTGGGTAACAGTGGAGTGTACTTCTAATACTCTTTATTTTTTTTTTAACTTACTTTTGTAATTTTTTCACTTTTATATTTATATATAATATATTTTCCATTAAAAAGAACTTAAATATCAATAAAAAGATCAATCGACCCGTGCATTTACAAATAGTTTTATTAAGCAACAGGAGAATTAGTTATCATCAATAATAAATACAAAAAAAAAAAAACACCATACCGTAATTATTTTGATGGAAATTAAAATTTTAAATTGGTCATCACGATAGCGTAATAAAAAAAATGATCACCACGACAAAACTTTAGGAAACAGAATTTTGTTTCCCTCCTCTATAACAAATTCACCTAATTCTCTCTCAAAAAAAAAAAAAAAACAAAACTAACTCACCTAAATAGGTGAGGGAGAAGAGGGAGTTAATTTTGAACCAAGACGAGTAGCTTTTTGGTTTTGAAGAACAAACAGTTTCCAACTACAAGTTAGTGTGTGTGAGTGTGAAAAAAGAAAACTAGCTATAGAACAAAATAGCGTGTGGCTTCTCAATTGTGAGTTATTGAGTTCTTTTGTTTTTTACTACAAAATCATGGTGGCAACAAAACACGTAGGACCTGCTGTGGGAATTGATCTTGGCACAACATACTCTTGTGTTGCTGTCTGGCTTGATGATCAAAATCGAGTCGAGATTATTCACAATGATCAAGGCAACAGAATTACACCTTCTTTTGTTGCTTTCACCGATGATCAAAGGTTGATTGGTGATGCCGCCAAAAACCAGACTGCTTCTAACCCAACCAACACTGTCTTTGGTAAGTTTCTATATTCTCTAATATACTGTTATGTATCTAATGTTATGATGACGATTTTAATTAGCGTTTGCAGTAGTGTCACCAGTTCTATGTTTTTGGGATTCATATTCATATGCAGTTTTTGTAGTCTTAATTGCATGGTAATGAGAGATAATTATTTTTTTTCTCAGATGCTAAGAGGCTAATTGGTAGGAAGTTTAGTGATTCTGTTGTGCAGAATGATATGATGTTGTGGCCATTCAAGGTCGTTGGGGGGAATGACGATAAACCCATGATTGTTGTTAATTACAAGGGTAAAGAGAAGAAGTTTTGTGCTGAGGAAATATCGTCTATGGTCCTCACTAAGATGCGAGAGTTTGCAGAGAAATTTTTAATGTCTGCTGTAAAGAATGTAGTTGTTACTGTGCCTGCTTACTTCAATGATTCTCAGCGAAAAGCCACCATAGATGCTGGTACTATTGCTGGCCTTAATGTCATCCGGATAATCAATGAACCAACTGCTGCTGCTCTTGCATATGGCCTTGACAAGAGAACTAAGTGTGATGGAGAACGAAATATTTTCATCTTCGACCTTGGTGGTGGGACTTTTGATGTGTCTCTCCTCACAATTAAGGATGAGGTCTTTCAAGTTAAGGCCACTGCTGGAAATACTCACCTCGGAGGAGAGGACTTTGATAATAGAATGGTGAATTACTTTGCACAGGAGTTTAAGAAGAAGAACAAGGTGGATATTATTGGAAACTCAAGAGCCTTAAGGAGGTTGAGAACGGCATGCGAGAGAGCGAAAAGGACTCTATCTTTTTCTTCTTTCACCACCATTGAGGTTGATTCTTTATTTGAGGGCATTGACTTCTTCACATCAATCACTCGTGCGAGGTTTGAGGAAATAAATATGGATCTTTTCAACGAGTGTTTGGAAACTGTTGAGAGTTGTCTTACTGATGCCAAGATGGACAAGAGTTCTATCCATGATGTTGTCCTTGTTGGTGGTTCGTCTAGAATTCCAAAAGTACAACAATTATTACAGAAGTTCTTCGAGGGAAAGGAATTATGCCAGAGCATCAATCCTGATGAGGCCGTTGCTTTTGGTGCAGCTATCCAGGCTGCTATTTTGAGTGAAGGCATTTATAAGAATGTTCCAAAATTGGTGCTGGAAGATGTTACACCTTTGTCACTTGGTATAGAAACATTTCCTGATCTCATGTCTGCTGTGATTACTAGGAACACTAACATTCCTGTCATGAAAACAAATGTTTATGGAACACCTGGGGATAACACAGATTTTCTTGATATTATTGTTTATGAGGGTGAGAGAGCAAGGGCAAGTGACAACAATCTGCTTGGTTCCTTTAAACTCTCTGGCCTCCCACATGCTCCTCGTGGCCACCCTTTTGAAGTATGCTTTAATATCGATGAAAATGGTATCTTAATCGTTTCTGCTTATGATAAATCAACTGGTAGTATGAATAAGATTACAATAACTAATGACAAAGAAAGATTGTCATCTCAAGAAATTAAAAAAATGATCAGAGAAGCTGAAAATTACCGCGTTGAAGATGAGAAATTTCTAATGAAGGCCAGTGTAATGAATGCATTAGATTCATGCGTTTACAAGATGAAGAATGCTCTAAAGAAGAAGGAGATTAAAGTAAAGCTCTCATCTAAGGAAATTGACCAGATTGATCGTGCAATTGCTAAGGCCATAAATCTGCTTGACGGTGCTCAAAAGATCGAAATAGATGTTCTTGAAAATCATCTGGAGGAGCTTGAGAGTAGTATATTATTTCGAATTATTGGCGTCTGATGTCTAGATTTTTGTTCCATTCAATCAGTTTTTTGAATTATTGGCAGACATGTCTAGATACTTGTTTTTTCGTTTTGTTAATTAGTTTATTAGTATTTTTTTTATTATCTATGAAGCACATCCTTTTTGATAAAAGCCTTCTAATATGTTTATATAATATAATTATCTCTTGGCTTCATAAATTGATTGGAGTAATACATTTTTAATAGCTGATCTATATTTCTGAATTGAACTCATTGGACTATATTCAACAATATTCTTTAATTGCTGATTTAAACCGTTAGTGTTTGAGATAGTAGAAATTATATGAAGTGTTGATTTAACCAATAAACTCAAATTTGATGCATTGATTAATAACCTTCAATAACCAAGAACATCAACAAACCTTTCTTCTTAAGTTGTTATATCTGTTTCTACTCAAAGGGAAATGAAAATGTTAAACACACCATCGCCACTTTCGCTTCGAAGTCACACCATCGCCACTTTCGCTTCAAAATAAACCTTACACACATTAAATGTACTTCTTTCATCAAGACTTCACTGTTTAATAATCATGGTAAAGTTTCCTTTCAGAAGTAAAATCATACTCTCAAGCTCTTTTAGATATATGACAAACAAAATACATAACACATGGTACATGTAGCAACACCAAACAAGATACTACAATGCACAAATAATTTTATTTTTGGATATGCAAAAGTTGGACCAGCACTCCCATAATTTTTTTTTTTGCAAATTTCAAACACATAAAACAGAAAATAATAACTAGCAGCTAGTCAATCTGGAGAATGGGTTTTACCACAATCTTCAACTTATTCAAACAATCCTCAAACACCTTTGTCTCCTTCTGTTGGCTTGCATCAAGCGTATATTTCGCCTTCAAAATTTCCAAATTGATCTTCAATTCATCTTGTGTGCTAAGCTTAGTACTTATATCAATATCCTTCAAAGCCTTGTTTATCTTGTAAACATAATCATCTAAAGCATTCACTGCATTAACTTTCTTCTGGTACTTTTCATCTTCTGCTTAGTTTTTCTCAGCTTCTCGAATCATTCTCATAATCTGCTTAGTTGATAATCTCCCTATGTTATTGGTTATGGTAATCTCTTTCTTATTGTCGGTACATTTTTCCACAGCAGATACAGTTAAGATACCATCAGCATCAATGTCAAAATATACATTCAAAGAATGACCTCCAGGATTAGAAGGGTCGCACTCGAGATAAAACAAACCCAACAGATTGTTATCACTAGTCCTTGTCCTCTCACCCTCAAAAACCTCAATCAGGACAGAGGATTGGTTGTCGTCACTTTTTTGGTACACTTTTTTCTTCTTGACAGGAATGGTAGTGTTCTTAGGAATAACAACACCCATGAGATCTCCATTTAATGATATTCCAAGTGAAAGTGGTGTAACATCTAATATCACCAACTTTGGAGCAAACCTATCGCCATTACACAACAATGCGGCCTGGACTGCTGCACCATAAGCAACAGCCTCGTCAGCATTGATGCTCTTACACAGATCCTTCCCCTTAAAAACGTCCTGTAATAGTTGCTGCACCTTGGGAATTCTAGAGGAGCCACCAACAAGGACAACATCATGAATATTACTCTTATCCATCTTTGAATCTTTAAGACACATATTCACCGTCTCCATACACTGTTTAAACAGATCCATATTGAGTTCCTCAAATCTCGCGCGAGTTATCATTGAACGAAAATCAATCAATGTTATCAAATAAAGCATCTATCTCAATTGTTGTATCAACCGCAAATGTGAGTGTTCTTTTTGCTCTTTCACAAGCAGTTCTTAACCTTGTAAGACTCTTAGCATTCCCACTAATGTCCAATTTGTTCTTTCTCTTGAACTCTTGCACAAAATAGTTCACCATTCTGTTATCAAAGTCTTCTCCTCCAAGGTGAGTGTCTCCTGCAGTGGCTTTAACTTCAAAGACTTCACCTTTAATTTTGAGTATAGACACATCAAATGTACCACCACCAAGATCAAATACAAAAATATTTCTCTCCTCAACACAGTTACCTCTCTTTTGAAGCCCATATGCAAAAGCAGCTGCAGTTGGTTCATTGATTATCCGAATTACATTAAGGCCAGCAATGGCACCAGCATCTTTGGTGGCTTTACGTTGAGAATCATTGAAATAAGCAGGCACAGTAATGACTGCATACTTGACAAATGATTCCAAAAATGCCTCTGCAATCTCTCGCATCTTTGTGAGGACCATGGCCGATATTTCCTCAGGAACTAGTTGCTTTTCTTCACCCATATACTTCACAACAATCATGGGTTTATCATCAACACCAGAAATTACCTTAAAGGGCCATATCTTTAGATCATTCTGAATTATTGGATCACTATAATTCCTTCCAATCAACCTCTTCACATCTGAAAAATAAATAAAAATAGTGGTAGCATATTTTTTTTTTGAATGACAAATATATTATATTATATAAATATAAAAACGAAAAAGATACAAGAGTAAGTTCAGAAGAAAAAAAAAGTATCAGATCGAAGTACACTCAATCAGAACCCAGCTATCTCTAGGGTAAGACAAGAAAACAAACAGACAAATATATATTTTGTTCAACTAGAAGTTATATAGCCGTTATATAGTAGTACTTCACATCAAAGACATAACAATGTTCACCATGGGAATGATGCCAACACATGTAGCTACGTTATTAAATATTTTCTCAAATTATTACTAATATATACATATCAATGTCAGTGAACGAAAAAAGATAAGTTACCAAAGATAGTATTGGAAGGGTTGGAGGAAGCCTGGTTTTTTGCAGCATCACCAATCAACCTTTGGGAGTCAGTGAAAGCAACACAAGAAGGTGTGATTCTGTTTCCTTGTTCATTGTGGATAATCTCTGCACGATTATTTTGACCCTGCCAAACTGCTACACACGAGTAAGTTGTGCCAAGGTCGATTCCAATTGCTGGTCCCTCGTATTTTTTGGCCATTTTTTCTTTCAAGTAAATCAAGGCTGTTGTTTAAGTGGATTTAAATATATATACACTTCGGAAGAGAAAGAGACACATATCATTCATATTTTATCAGGTTGGTTTGTTTTTATATCCATCCATGAAATGAAAGTATTGAAATGGAATATGGAAGCTATAGTGTCCACGTTAATACTATTAAACTGCTTCCATAAAGTAAATTTATACTACTATAGCTATCTTCCTATCAGTTGCCACGACTTTTTGTTATCCCCATAAACAAATTCCCTTGTGCATTTCCATTTACTACAAATTTATGGTGTCTAATATTCTAAGGGCCATCCTAACTAGTGTCCTTGGGTTGGGACACTAGCTAGTTAATTAATGAAACAAAAAAGGACATACTTGCATTGTAAGTAACATTCTTTATATTTTTTTATTTTTTTTTCTAGCTTTGAAAAAATGGATTTTTTCTTTATATATATATATATATATATATATATATATATATATATATATATATATATAAGATAACTACACATGAACAAAAGGAAGACGGGCAACAAGCTGCGCCGCTAAACTTTTATATTTTGAAAACGTATTGAGCATATTTTTTTTTTTTTTTCAATCGGCTAAATTTTATTAAAGAACAATTCCTCAACAAGAAGTATAAGGAATTGTTGAAAACATACAATGAAAGGTAAAGTGATAAAACACTTTAACCAAACAACAGTACACCAAAGCAGCACCCCAAACCACCCCTACACATTCCCCAAACAAGATTCACTAAGCCCAACAGAGAAAACCCCTACCCAACTCTAGGAGACACCACTAGACACTAACTTCCGAACTCGAATTAAAATTACTCGGCCCATCAGGATCTAGCAAGCAGCACCTAAGGTCGAAGGTTGGGGGACACCGGTAGAAAGAGAACCGACAGTCAACATCGATGCAGTAGGATTTGACCAGATACCAGAGGCCTGCAAATCTCAACAGATTTGAACACCCCTCTGCGACTCAAAGAGTCCTGCAAATCTCACCAGATTTGAAAATGCATGGTCAGCGACTCTAGTATCGTGGAGAAACCACTGACACACAGCATTAACCATCCAACACCTTCTGAACTGAGCATATAACGTTTCAAGATAATTTTTCTATATTTGATTTCTTTAAATAATATCTTTGGGTACTAGTTAGCATTTTCCCCTTCTGAATTTTTGTTTTAGTGAAGTCTATCATCATCAAACATATATTTTGTTTACATCCTATATCTTTTTTGTCCATCATGAAGAGAAATTAAGTATGATAAAAAATTTACAAATAGTAATACTCAATTCCATCATAAAGAAGACCATTATTGATTAGGTTCAAAGAGAATTCACACATGTTACTTCTCGATATCCTTAAAAAGTGACTATAAACATTTTAAGTTAATTCCTGATAGTTGCCATCAAGAAAACATTCACCCTTCATGATTGCAGAACTGATCTTGTTTTCATGCAGTACTGTGGGAAGCATAGAACTAACAAAGCATATCTTTTGGAGTTACCATTTTTTTTATTATCGAGTGTCTGGTTAATAGAGTGAAACTTTTATCTTGGAAATTGTTTTTAGGTAAAAATCATGGCGCGCCTCTTTTCCTTTTACGAGTGGGGAATTAACCATACTTTATGCTGGAACCATAGAGTTTTGTGGGGTGTGGATTTAGGTCTCGTTGGATCCAGTTGATTGGAGGTTCTCTTTTTTTATGTTTTGTCCTATCTCGTGGTTGATCCTTACTTCTAACTCTGAGGGGTCATCTTGAAGTGGTGACGTTGAGGTGTTTTACTTTGTTGTTGGTGTGACTTCTTGTCTTCTTTTACGCATTTTTCTATTTTTTCTTGTCTTTCTTAGAGCTCGTATGAATTATGATAGATTGATACATCTTATTATTCTCTGTTGTACCTCATATTATTCTGATAGAGTTAATATATTTTTTCACTGTGCAATATATATAGTTCTAACTTAAGTGAGATGTCCCTGAGTTTAGCTCAGTTGGCAAGGACATTGCATTATATATGCACAGGGGCCGAAAGAAGAGATAAGTTCCTTGCATGAAAAGAATACATTTAAATTTAATTTAGTGGGCTAATTTAGCTTCTTCAAAAAAATACATTTAAATTTAAGTTGATCACTAAAGAAGGCGAACATGGTAGGAAAAAAAAAAGAAAAAGAAAAGAAAAGAAAAAGGGAGGTGTATGATTTATGTTCAATTGGATGCGTTTGGATTTGCTGCTGTAAAGCAGCAACGCAGTAACACGCTGTTTTGATTCCAAACCGTCCAATTTGATTTTAACGGATGAAATTAAATTTATTAGAAAAATACAGTTTTTAATTTAAACTGTCCGATCTAAATCCATGGATGAGATTAAAAACTACATACCAAATCCAGGTTCCAATTGGAGTTGGTTTATATTGGCCCATGTTGGCATGTCTTGTTGACACGTAAAAAAGAAAAGAAAGGGTTTTGAAATTCTAATTGAGAAAACAACGCACTGGAGAATAGGAGAGGTGTGCGCCGGCAATTGAAAGAGAAGAGATTTTTGAGTTTCTAAGTGGTAACGAGTGTGTAGCAAAGTTGATTGGTTAGAGCTACAACTTGAGTACGTGTTTAATAAGTGGTAATACTATTAAGTGTGTAGTAAGTTTTAATTTAGATTCTCTCTAGAACAGTACTCATTCATTTGAACGAGAATATGGCCGCCAGAAAATTTGAGATACCTGCAATTGGAATCGAACTTGGCATGAACAACTCCTGTGTTGCGGTATGGCAGGGACAAAACAATCGAGCCGAGATAATGCACAATGAACTAGGATTCAAAACCACTCCTTCTTTTGTTTCTTTTACTGATGGGAAAATGTATATTGGTGATGCTGCCAAATCTAAGGCTGCCTCTAATCCATCCAACACTATCTTTGGTAATTCAAACTTTCCTTTCTTCATTCATGATAACTTGTTACTAATATTGATGGTTATAGTTTAGTAGAAACAATTTTTTTGATAGTCAAACAATCTGATTATGCAGATGCAATGAAGTTGATTGGAAGGAAATATAGTGATCCCGTAATTCAGAACAATCTACGGTTGTGGCCCTTTAAGGTCATTTCTAGTATCAATGACAAACCTGTGATCCTTGTAAAGTACATGAATGAAAAAAAGTGCTGTTTTGCAGAGGAAATATCATCTACGGTCCTAAAAAAAATGCGGGAGATTGCTGAGAATTTTTTGAAGTCGCCTGTAAAATATGCAGTGATTACCGTTCCTGCTGATTTCAACTATTCTCAGCGAAAAGCTACAAAAGATGCTGGTGTCCTTGCTGGCATCAACGTTATGCAGATAATCGATGAACCTATTGCTGCTGCTCTTGCACATAGTTTTGATAAGAGCACCTGTTGTGTTAAAAATAGAAATATTTTTATCCTTGATCTTGGTCGTAGAACTTTTGATGTGTCACTCGTCACACTTAAGGATGACAAGTTTGAAATAAAGGCATTGGCGGAGACTCGCGTTGGAGGAGAAGACTTTGATCAGAGAATGGTAAATCATTATGTGAAGGAGTTCAGGACGAAGCATAGGAAGGATATTAGTGGAAACTCAAGGGCTATTAGGAGGTTGAGGACTGCGTGTGAGAGGGCAAAGTGGACTCTTTCATTTGACAAGAAGACTGCAATTGAGATTGATTCTATATATGAAGGTATTGACTTATATGCATCAATCACTCGAGCTATGTTTGAGCAACTTAACATGGACCTCTTTGAAAAGTGTATGAACACCGTTGAGAGTTGTCTTACTGATGCTAAGATTGACAAGAGTAGCATAGATGTAGTTGTTCTTGTTGGTGGCTCTTCAAAGATTCCCAAACTGCATAATCTTTTGCGTGACTTTTTCGGAAACGATATCATTGTTAACAATCTTACCGAGGCTGTTCCGTGTGGTGCTGCTATCCTAGCTGCTTTGTTAAGTGGAGACCTTAAGGTTCCAAAGGATGTGCATCAATATCTTACAAGGTTGTCTCTTGTGTCTTGCAGAACAAGTAAAAGGAGACAAATTGAATGATAAAAAATTTCATGTTACCATTGAAGATAACAAATCTAATGTGTTGATTGATTTTCAAGAGGGTGTTGGAATGAGTGTTAATGTTCCTGGTTCGTTTAATATAACAGTTCCTCATATTCCTCGAGGCCTTCCATTCGATCTATGCTTCCTACACATTTGCATGAGAAAAGAAGATCAGTTATGCAATCTTGAAGGCTAAACTTTTGTTTGATGCCAGCAGTTTGAAGAAACTTATGGGTTTATGCAATATTTTGAGGATATTATGAACATGCTTGAATTCAGTTTTGTACCTAATCAATAGTGGTTGGTTTCATGAGGGAATTGAGTATAATTAGTAAAAATTTTAGTTTTTTTATTTGCATTAATGAATTTAACTATTTGAGCTTTCTCATATATTATGTTCGAGCGGAATCCTTTGCTTTCTTTAATTTTGTCAATATACTTAAGATTGCAGCCTAACTAAATAAACATATAAAAGAAAGAATCTCTGTGTTTTATTAAGTTCAACATTCATTGACCATTTCGTCAAAAAAAAAAAAATAAACTACTCTTCGACTCGGTTGTTGTAGTGACTGATATATTTCGGTCTCTATGTTGGTCACCAAAGGAGAGATTTCTAATTGTGAGTCTGGCAAGGGTGCTTGTCAGAGAGAGTTGGTTTTCTCCTGCTTCTGTTCAACAATGTTCCGCTTGGGTTGTGGATTTTTGGGTAGAAGATGGAGTTGGAGTAGGACGATAGTGTGTCTTTGTTTGAATTTCAATTGATGTTGGTTTTATCTTGGTGTTCTTGTTGTTGTTCTACTACGTTATTTTGTAGTTTTGTATTTTTTCTTATCATTTGGATGTCTTATACTTATGATTGATGAGTGTTATATTTACCGATTAAAACAATTATCTGAATGCGGTAATGTTAATCTTGTGTGGGTATATCAGTATATGTAGCTTGAAACTGCAAACTGAATAATCTCCTTATCACATGGCACGGCTTTTCATTATCCCCACACGGCTTTTCTTTATCCCCATAAACTTACTTCGGGATAGAGTGCCTACTCATTGAAATCTCTTACAACATAGGGTGATGGCGGAGTCAAAGTGATAATTTGTGTGTGTCATGTGGAGTTAGGTTGGAGTCGGTCGATGACTTATTTGTGACTTGTGAATTGATCTCTTGTGTGTATTATTGTATTTTTTGGTAGTTAATTAGGGAGAGAGTTTGTTTCTCCTCAGGGCATTGTTGGGTTATTTGAGGAGTTTCTTTGAGATGGGGAATAGACGAAGGCTTAGGCTAGGTTTGGCTCTATTTTGACATGTTGTTGTGTAGTTGATCTGGACCTCTCGAAATATACTTTTTTCGGAGGTTCCTCAACGGTCGAGGGTCTGGTAGATAGGATGAAACTTTCTACCTAAAAATGGTTCTTAGGAAGAAAACCCTAGTAGCTACTATTTCTACGAGTGAAAGGTGCAACTTGTTTATGTTGGGCTTGGTAGATGAGTGAGTGGGTGTGTGGTTTGGGCACGTGTTGCATGGTGCTTTCTATGTAACAAATTAATGTCATCAATTCTAAAAAATGTGGCCTATATAACAAATGAAATTTTTTACTAATATAATTACTATTTTTTTTACATAATTATAAATTGAATCTTCATAATTTGAAACTGTTTTAGAGAACTCAAAAGGCAGTGCATATAACGAGAACATTTTTGATACATATGAAGCAATTATGGTAGTCAGGAAACAATTATGTGCCTTGTTATACGAAGATGTAAATAAATTCAGTTTATGGTTTCAAGATTAGCCTAGGTAGTCACATTCAACTATTTTTCATATTCCACATTTATATAAAATCCAACCCAAAGTAGTACAATACTACTAGTAGTAGTATAAATCACCTTCTAGAACAGTACTCATTCATTTGAACGAGAATATGACCAGAAAATATGAGGAACCTGCAATTGGAATCGAACTTGGGACGAGCAACTCCCGTGTTGCAGTATGGCAGGGACAAAACAACAGAGCCGAGATAATGCACAATGAACTAGGATACAGAACCACTCCTTCTTTTGTTGCTTTTACTGATGACAGAATATTGATTGGTCATGCTGCCAAATCTCAGGCTGCTTCTAATCCATCCAATACTATCTTTGGTAATTTAAACTTTCTTTTGTTCCTGGATTCTTGTTTATATTATTGTTTAGTAATCGTCGTTACTCTGCTATGATTTACTTAGAAATTTACAAATAAATGACCTATAAAGAGACTGAACTGATAAATATTGATGGTTAGTAGTTTAGTAATTTCTTGTTACTTGACTTATAATTCTCTACCAAGATCAAAATATTTTGGTCACTACATTAGTTGGTAAATAGAATTTTTAACCGCATACCTTAAACATTTTGATTGTGCAGATTTAACCAAGTTGATTGGAAGGAAATATAGTGATCCCATAATTCAGAACAATCTACAGTTGTGGCCCTATAAAGTCATTTCTAGTACGAATGACAAACCTGTTATCCTTGTAAAGTACAAGAATGAAGAAAAGCGCTTTTTTGCAGAGGAAATATCATCTATGGTCCTCAAAAAAATGCGGGAGATTGCTGAGAAATTTTTGGAGTCACCAGTAAAAAATGCAGTAATTACGGTTCCTGCTTATTTCAATTATTCTCAGCGAAAAGCCACAAAAGATGCTGCTGTCCTTGCTGGCGTCAATGTAATGCAGATAATCAATGAACCTAGTGCTGCTGCTCTTGCATATAGTCTTATTAATAGAACCAATTGTGTTAAAAATAGAAATATTTTAATCTTTGATCTTGGTGGCAGAACTCTTGATGTGTCACTCATCACACTCAAGGATGACAAGTTTGAAATAAAGGCGATGGCGGAGACTCACTTTGGAGGAGATGACTTTGATCAGAGAATGGTAAATCATTTTGTGAAGGTGTTCAAGAGGAAACATAAGAAGGATATTAGTGGGAACTCAAGGGCTCTTAAGAGGTTAACAACTGAGTGTGAGAGGGCAAAATGGACACTTTCATATGACACTGAGGTCACAATTGACATAGATGTTATATGTGAGGGTATTGACTTCTGTTCATCAATCACTCGGGTTAAGTTTGAGCAACTCAACATGGACCTCTTTGAAAAGTGTATCGAGACAATTGAGAGTTGTCTTACTGATGCTAACGTGTACAAGAGTAGTGTTGATGTAGTTGTTCTTGTTGGTGGATCTTCTAAGATTCCCCATGTGCATAATCTTTTGCGTGACTTTTTCGGAAACGATATTGTTGTAAACAGTCTTACTGAGGCTGTTGCGTGTTGTGCAGCTATCCTAGCTGCTTTGTTAAGTGGAGACCTTAAGGTTCCAAAGGATGTGCATCAATATCTTACAAGGTTGTCTCTTGCAGAACAAGTTAAAGGAGATATATTGAATGATAAAAAATTTCATGTTACAATCGAAGATAACAAATCTAATGTGTTGATTGATTTTCAAGAGGGTGTTGGAATGACTGTTAATGTTCCTGGTTCATTTAATATATCGGTTCCTCATATTCCTCGAGGCCTTCCATTCAATGTATGCTTTGGTGCAGATTCTGATGGTATGTTAAATGTCTCTGCCGAGGTACAAACCGTTTCGAAAGATATCATAATAACAAATGAAAATGTAAGGGTTGAGCTGCGAAATCCACGTTGAAAGCTTTCTTAGTTCTACATTCTTCCTACACATTTGCATCAGAAAAGATCAGTTTTGCAGTCATGAAGGCTAAATATTTGCTTGATGCCAACAGTTTCAAAATACTTATGGGTTTGTGCAACTTTTCGAGGATATTGTGATGATGCTTAATTTCAGTTTTGTACCGAATCAATAGTGGTGTTAGTTTTATGAGGGAATTGAGTACAATTAGTAATTTTATTAGTTATTTGATATGCATTAATGAACTTAACTATTCAAGAAAAGGAGAGAGAACATGAGAGAAAAAATTGGAGAGTAATCCCTTTCTCATAAATTATGTTGGAGGTGCTTGTTTTGCTTTCTTTAATTTTGTCAATGGAGTACTTCGTTAACTTGTCTGCATCCTATAACTAAATTAACACAACAGAGAGTAAATATTTTTTTTCTGATTCTTAGAGGTTAATTAACACCTAATTGGCTAATTTTTTTTCTTTTCAACCTAGCAACTACATAGATCAAGTTTACTGTATTAAGGTTGCTAAATGAACAAACTTATAAAACCAGAACACAATCTGAAAAATTAAGGACATACTAAGGTAAAGAAATGGAAATCAATACAGTATGTTTTCTTCTTCGTGATAGGAAAGGTAGTGTTCTTAGAAATCACTAAACTTTTATGGTTTTCGCCATTTGCTGAAATTTGTTATTGAGGCATTTTAAGCTTTCATTGTTAGGGTGTATGACAGATAAATGTATTAGCCTTAGGAATTGATTATGTACATGTTTGAATTGATGAATTTGGCGGTGATTTTGACAAATGCTACACTTTAGAGTTTTGGCAAAATTATGGTAGTGTAGTGTCGTGATTTCAACAAACTCACCGATGATTCAAACATATGCATTGACGTGAATTTGTGTAAAACGGTACACAAATATCATTAAAAGTTGTACCATTAACATTCTCTTCGTGCAATGTTAATAATAAGCTTGTGAAATTGCTAACACAGTATGTTATTATGTTTTAGGTGTATCAGAACACACATTTCAAGAACTTGTGAGTTGATCATGGATTTGGATTCTCTAAATTAAAAAAATCCTACATTTAGTTTATTTTTAAGGTCAATTTAGTTTTATTGACAGCTTGAAGCAGCTACAATTATAACAATCACATGATGCAAAGTATAGAATGATACAAAGAGTAACAATGCATATATGTATTGATTATCACATTGAGTCTAGTCATTACCCCCTTCCCCGCATCTTTGGTAGTTTTTCGTTGAAAATCGGTGAAATAAGTTGGAACAGAATGACATTATACAAGTATAGAATGATACAAAGAGTGAAAATGCATATGTATTGATCTCATTTTATTTGTCATATCATAACTAAAACTTAACTTTTTCAGTTCTCATAATATATATTTCCACACAATTGTTGAGACACTTATATCATTCAAACAATTATCACTAAGACAAAGCAGGTTAGCCAACAATCAAAACTACAGCTTGAAGTTTAGTTTTATATATTTGAGAGACTAAATTAACATTGTTTTTCTCTAATTAAGAGCATTAACATAATTAGAGCACACAAGAGGTTGGCTTTGTAAAATAATCAAATAAAATATAAACGATTAACTGAAATGGTTTCAATCTTAGATAATTGCAACTAAAATTTTTATCCAACCTTCAAAATATTAATAAACATAACAGATAGCAAGACAAACATTTAAAGTTCTAACTGCTGAAAAAGAAAACTAGCCAGACTTGACTTCAAGGTCTTCCAACATATTTTTAAGTTCCTTCAAATGATATTCGAGAACATATAGTTCATTCTTGTCCTTGTTCTTATCAAGCAAATTTGTAGCCTCCGTAATTGCAAGATTGATGTGTTTAACTTTTTGAGATGATTTAACTTCTTTATTCTTTAGAGCATTCCTCAGCTTGTAAATGCAGTCATCTAAGTTATTCATTACTTTAGCCTTCTTTAGGAATTTCTCATCTTCAGCATGATACTCTCTAGCTTCTTCAATCAATTTTTTAATTTTGTCTCGGGATAACCTTTCTTTGTCGTTGGTTATTGTGATCTTGTTCGTATTGCCAGTAGATTTTTCCATCGCAGAAACAGTTAAGATACCATTTTCATCAATGGTGAAGCATACCTCCAAGGGCGTGCCACGAGGAGCACCAGGACGGCAAGAAATAATAAAAGAACCAAGCAGATTATTGTCACTAGCTTTTGCTCTCTCACCCTCATAAACGTCAATAGTGGCACCAAGATTATCTTTAGATGTAGTATACACTTTAGTTTTCTTGACAGGGATGGAACTGTTCCTAGGAATTACCACACTCATGATATCTCCTGTAGTTCTTATACCAAGTGACAGCGGCGCAACATCTTGCAATACCAAGTTCGGAACATTCTTAAAACTATCACATAACATAGCAGCCTGGACAGCTGCACCATAAGCAACAGCTTCGTCAGGGTTGATGCTCTGGCATAATTCCTTTCCCTCGAAGAACTCCTGTAATAATTGTTGTACTTTTGGAATTCTAGACGATCCACCAACAAGGACAACATCATGGATCGAACTCTTGTCCATCTTGGCATCAATAATACAGCTCTTAACTCTTTCCAAACACTCGTTGAAAAGATCCATATTTATTTCCTCAAACTTGGCACGAGTGATTGATGTGAAGAAGTCAATGCCCTCAAATAAAGAATCAACCTCAATGGTGGTGAAAGAAGAAAAAGATAGAGTCCTTTTCGCTCTCTCGCATGCTGTTCTCAACCTCCTTAAGGCTCTTGAGTTTCCAATAATATCCACCTTGTTCTTCTTCTTAAACTCCTGTGCAAAGTAGTTCACCATTCTATTATCAAAGTCCTCTCCTCCGAGGTGAGTGTTTCCAGCAATGGCCTTCACTTGAAAGACCTCATCCTTAATTGTAAGGAGAGACACATCAAAAGTCCCACCACCAAGGTCGAAGATGAAAATATTTCGTTCTCCATCACACTTAGTTCTCTTGTCAAGGCCATATGCAAGAGCAGCAGCAGTTGGTTCATTGATTATCCGGATGACATTAAGGCCAGCAATAGTACCAGCATCTATGGTGGCTTTTCGCTGAGAATCATTGAAGTAAGCAGGCACAGTAACAACTGCATTCTTTACAGCCGACATTAAAAATTTCTCTGCAAACTCTCGCATCTTAGTGAGGACCATAGACGATATTTCCTCAGCACAAAACTTCTTCTCTTTACCCTTGTAATTAACAACAATCATGGGTTTATCGTCATTCCCCCCAACGACCTTGAATGGCCACAATATCATATCATTCTGCACAACAGAATCACTAAACTTCCTACCAATTAGCCTCTTAGCATCTGAGAAAAAAAATAATTATCTCTCATTACCATGCAATTAAGACTACAAAAACTGCATATGAATATGTATCCCAAAAACATAAAACTGGTGACACTACTGCAAACGCTAATTAAAATCGTCATCATAACATTAGATACATAACAGTATATTAGAGAATATAGAAACTTACCAAAGACAGTGTTGGTTGGGTTAGAAGCAGTCTGGTTTTTGGCGGCATCACCAATCAACCTTTGATCGTCAGTGAAAGCAACAAAAGAAGGTGTAATTCTGTTGCCTTGATCATTGTGAATAATCTCGACTCGATTTTGATCATCAAGCCACACAGCAACACAAGAGTATGTTGTGCCAAGATCAATTCCCACAGCAGGTCCTTCGTGTTTTGTTGCCACCATGATTTTTTAGTGAAAAACAAAAGAACTCAATAACTCACAATTGAAAAGCCACACGCTATTTTGTTCTATAGCTAGTTTTCTTTTTTCACACTCACACACACTAACTTGTAGTTGGAAACTGTTTGTTCTTCAAAACCAAAAAGCTATTATTTTGAAAACATAACTCCCTCCTCATCCGCACCTATTTAGGTGAGTTAGTTTTCCTTTTTTTTAGAGAGAATTACGTGAATTTGTTATATATTGAAAAAACAAAATTATGTTTCCTAAAGTTTTGTCATTAGTAATCAATTTTTTTTCTTGACGTTATCATGGTAATCAATTTAAGATTTTAATTTCCGTCAAAATAATTTAATATATAAAAAATTTACATGAAATTTAATTATTTAAGTATACTATCATACCCAAAAAAAAATTCTATATTATTTTAAGTAAAAATTTAGGTTTTGGTTCAAAAGGATGGAAGGGGAGGGGAGGGGAGGGGAGGGGAGGGGAGGGATTTTAATGGAGGGGAGGGGAAGGGAGGGGAGGGAAGAAGAAGTTTATATGTTTGGTTCAAAAAGATGGGATGGGAGGGGAGGGAAGGGAAGGGAAGTGGTTTTAATTGCAAATATGTTTGGTTCACAAAGGGAGGGGAGGGATGATAACACTAAATTACATTTTTCTCCTTATAATTTTACAATTATTCACTATATAAATAATTAAATATAAAAATTTCATAGGCTCAAGAACTCCACAAATCAAATCATTTGTTAATAATAATTTTTTGATCTTGATGATCACCAAATAAATAATTTATAAAATTAAACTCTCTACAAAAAAAGAGCAAAGAATTTTATGTGTAAAAATCGTATAATCAACGTAACAAAAAAATATATGATTTATAAAAAAGGAAAATTGTATGCAAATCCATATACTGTGTATCAACGTTTACGTAAAATAACAAAAACTATACATCAAGTAAAAAATTGCAGGACTGGAAAACTAGTAATGAAACGTAACAACTATATATATAATAATTTGTCAAAAACTATATATATATAAAATAATAATAATAATAATAATAATAATAATAAATGTGATAAAAAAAACCCTGAAAAAGAAAAATAGCCAGACTTGACTTCAAGGTCTTCCAACATTCTTTCAAGCTCCTTCAAATGATTTTGGAGAACATATAGTTCATTCTGGTGCTTGTTCTTATCGAGCAAATTTGTAGCCTTAGTAATTGCAAGATTGATCTTTTTAACTTTATAAGATGATAGCTTTGATTTAACTTGTTTATTCTTTAGAGCATTCCTCAACTTGTAAATGCAGTCATCTAATTCATTCATTACCTTAGCCTTCTTTAGGAATTTCTCATCTTCAGCATGATACTCTCTAGCTTCTTCAATCAATTTTTTAATTTCTTCTCTTGATAACCTTTCTTTGTCATTGGTTATTGTGATCTCGTTCGTGTTACCGGTAGATTTTTCCATCGCAGAAACAGTTAAAATACCATTTTCATCAATGGTGAAGCATACCTCCAAGGGCGTGCCACGAGGAGCACCAGGACGGCAAGAAAGTATGAAAGAACCAAGCAGATTATTGTCACTAGCTTTTGCTCTCTCACCCTCATAAACCTCAATAAAGGCACCACGATTATCAATAGCTGTACTATATGGTTTTGTTTTCGTGATAGGGATGAAAGTGTTCCTAGGAATTACCACACTCATGATATCTCCTTTAGCTTCTATACCAAGTGACAAAGGTGTAACATCTCGCAGCACCAAGTTTGGAACATTCTTAAGTCCTTTACTCAGCAAAGCAGCATGAACTGCTGCCCCACAAGCAACAGCCTCATCAGGATTGATGCTCTTGCACAAATCCTTCCCATTGAAAAAATCACGCAATAGTTTCTGCACTTTGGGAATCCTAGATGAGCCCCCGACAAGTACAACATCATGTACACTACTCTTGTCCATCTTTGAATCTGTAAGACAACTCTCAACAGTTTTCATACACTCATTAAAAAGATCCATATTAATTTCCTCAAATTTGACACGAGTGATTGATGAAGAGAAGTCAATGCCCTGAAATAAATTATCTATCTCAATAGAGGTGAGAGATTTGAAAGTGAGTGTCCTTTTTGCCTTTTCGCATGCAGTTTTCAATCTTCTCAAGGCTCTTGGATTCCGGGTGATATCCACTTTGTTCTTCCTCTTAAATTCCTCAACAAAGTAGTTCAAAATTCTGTTGTCAAAGTCCTCTCCTCCAATGTGAGTATTTCCAGCAGTAGCTTTAACTTCAAAGACCTCACCTTTAATTGTGAGGAGAGACACATCAAATGTTCCACCACCAAGATCAAACACAAAAATATTCCTTTCACCTTCACAGTTAGCTCTCTTATCAAGGCCATATGCAATAGCTGCAGCAGTGGGTTCATTAATTATTCGCATAACATTAAGGCCAGCAATGGCACCAGCATCCATGGTGGCTTTTTGCTGAGAATCGTTGAAATAAGCTGGAACAGTAACAACTGCATTTTTAACCGGTGATTCCAAATATGCCTCGGCAATGTCTTTCATATTTGTGAGGACAATAGATGAAATTTCCTCGGGATAAAGGTGCTTGTCCTGGCCTTTGTACTTAACACTAATCATAGGTTTGTCATTAATGCCAAAAATAACCTTAAATGGCCACAACAGGATATCTTTTTGAACAATAGGGTCACTAAATTTCCTACCAATTAACCTCTTTGCATCTGAAAAAGAAAATATTAATAGCTAGTAAATTAGAATCATTCATCTATTAGAAAATAAACAAATGTATGTGACCACAAACTAAGTAACCACCCACATTAGGGTTTTTAATGGCAATGACGCTAGTAGCTAGCACAACATAACATTATTTAAGGTTGCAATAGCCGCATAATTTTCCGCTATTAAAGAAAATCACAATCAATAGCTAGGGTCCGTTTTTTTTAATAATGCTTAGGGTCTATTTGATTTGCAAAGGGTAAGTACAAAACATAACAACACAAGACAAACAGTTAATGTATTGAACAAGTTTTGTCGTCTTATATTCTGGTATTTTAGACAACTTGTGCAAAGAACAAAAGTTTGTCATGTGGTTTAATGAGGAAGAGGGATAACAATTAAAGTTGTTTGTCCAGTTTCTTATTTTTTAGCAGATCAAAGACACCCTTAGTATCAAATTAAAAACATTTTAGCTATAATAAAACTAAATATATTTGTCAAACAAAAAAAATTAAAAGATTGAACTTTGGAGAAAAGAAATAGAAATATACCAAAAACAGTATTTTGTGGGTTGATGGCAGCTTGATCCTTAGCAGCACCACCGACCAACCTTTGATGATCAGTGAAAGCAACAAAAGAAGGTGTTATTTTGTTGCCTTCATCATTGTGGATAATCTCAACTCTGTTTTTATCCTCCAACCAAACAGCAACACAAGAATAGGTTGTTCCAAGGTCTATTCCCACAGCATATTTTTCCGCCATGTAATTAATCTTTCAAATAATCAAAAAGAAGATGAAGGTTTTCTTATAGGTAGATTTTCTTATTAGCTTCTCCCCACACTAAAAAAACCTTCTTTGTGATGACTAGGGGAAAAACTGTTTCGCTATGATCAATTGCGCGGGATTTTGGTATTTATCTTATTGGGGCGGGTTGATCCGGCCCATTTTTCACAATCATTAAAAATAAACCTAAATTAATTTCTGAAATTTTTAAATGGAAAACACATTAATCTCTCCGTTAATATTAAAGTTTCTATAAAAATATAATACTATTAGATTTCCTTAAAAAAACAAATAAAAAATTCTATTAGATTTTGTACAAAAGAAAATTATATGAAAAAAAAAATATTAGAGTTTCTAAAAAAAAAATATATTGGAGTTTCTATAAAAAAAAAAATTTTTTGATACAAAAAACAAATACGAAAGAATATAACAATATTAGAAAAGATCTAATTGATTGTCACCTAAGCAATTTCTACTGAGAATGCACGAGAGAGCTTCATTGGAATATCGTAATGTATATTATAGAGATAGACTTGTATATTATAGAGCTTCGTTGGAATATCGTAATGTATATTATAGAGATAGTGTCTGGTAATTTCTCGAACTCAGCACCTAAAAAAACTTACTAAATGAGATTCACTAATAATTTTATATCATCTATCAATAATTTTATAATACTTAAATAAATAAAAAATTATACCCTATATTTCAATTTTTAATCTTAAAAAGTGTGGGTTTCGCAAAAAGAAAGAATGTTTATTTGAATACAATTTTCTTATTGTTCTAATAGCGGTATCTAAATATCACTTTTATTGAAATTAGTACTATTAGATGTTGTCTTAAAGATTCGATCCCTCGTAACTGTGATCGGGAGGGAGCGGGAACCATTTGATGGCAGAACTGACCCCGAACCACATTCAACTGTTAGTGAAAGCCAAAAAAAAAAAAGGAGGTTGTCTTAAAGATATTAAATTTGGTTTCATGACTTTTGAATTTCTGTTTTCTTTTTAAGCATCTTACAAGTTTCAACTCAAATGTTGGATTCTTGGAAGCAAAGTCTCATACATTCGACTCAATTTCGGGAGAACCGGACATGAGATTGAAGCGATGAAATTTTTCAGATCATAGTTCAATTGATTCAAACTACAAAATACTTCATTTTGTTTAAGAGATAAAATCAAGGTTTTCAATCGCCTACCGTAGAAAGCAAACTTAAAAACGCCAATCGCCTCCCACTCAAAAATCTCAATATCGTATTCGTTTAGATGAAAAACAAAAATCGCGTTTTCATTATGGTCTTACACACTGAGTTGTCAGTGATTATAAAAAATCCTCCTATATTAATGTTGCAGACCCTTTAACAGAACCATAGTGCAGTCTCATACTCGATGTTAATTAGTACTACTATATATGCAGTGAGTTATATAACAATATATCAGATCACTAAAAGAACTTCAAGACACAAGCCAAAATCTTCTCACAATTAATCATTACATCTGTTGATTAAGCACACCAGGATGCAGTGCAAAATATATGCAAAGCAAGTTGATCAATTCTTTAATCTTTGTATAACTATGCAAAGCACACCAGGATGCAGTGCAATATATGCAAAGCAAGAGTGTCATGACCAAACTAGCATCACTAGCAAAAAAATCCAACAATATAATCCAAGCAACTAAAAAATCAAACATATAAAATTGCTTTTGTATGATGATGATTTTCTCAACCAAATCAAATAGGTTAACTAGAGTATGTTTTGTAAACTAATCAAACAAACATGTAAACCAATCAAATAAAATCTGAATTAGCAGAACTGGTAACAAGAGTGTTCAAAAGTCATGGTAAAAGTTGATTTACAGGTCATAAACAGTAACAATTTCAGAAAACATGACCACTGCAATTTCAGATAATCATCAAAAAGGTTTCCCGTTTCCGTTCATCACTTAAAATTACAACTGCTGAAAAAGAAAACTAGCCAGTCTTTACTTCAAGGTCTGCCAACATACTCTCAAGATCCTTCAGATGATCCACAAGAGCACCTACTTCCTTCTGCTGGTAATTCTTTAGAGCCACTGTAATTGTACAATTGATCTTTTTCTAACTTTTTGAGAAGAGAGCTTTGATTTAATATCTGTATTCTTTAGAGCTTTCCTCAACTTGTAAACACGGTCTTCTAATGCATTCCTTACCTTAGCCTTTCTTAGGAATTCCTCGTCTTCAGCACGAAACTCCTCTGCTTCTTGAATCAAATTTTTAATTTCTTCCCTGGATAACCTTTCTTTCTTGTTAGTTATTGTGATCTCATCTCGTTCATATTGCCGGTGGATATTTCCATTGCAGAAACATTTAAGATACCATTTTCGTTGATGGTGAAGCATACGTCCAAGGGATGACCACGAGGGGCACCTGGATGACAAGAAAGATTAAAAAAACCAAGCAGATTGTTGTCACTGGATCTTGCTCTCTCACCCTCATAAACCATAATTGGGACTGAGTTTTGGTTATCAAGTGATGTAACATAACCACCTTGCCTCTTCTTAATAGTATAGATGTATTCCTAGGAATCACCACACTCATTACATCTCCATCCGTATCGATACCAACTACCAAGTGACAAAGGGATAACATCTCACAGCACCAAATTGGGAACATTCTTAATGCCTTCGCTCAACAAAGCGGACTGGACAGCAGCACCATGAGCAACAGCCTCATCAGGGTTGATGCTCTTGCACAAATCCTTCCCATTGAAGAAATCACTTAATAGTTCCTGCACTTTGGGAATCCTAGACGAGCCACTGACAAGAACAATATCATCTACACTACTCTTCTCTATCTTAGAATCATTAAGACAACTCGTAACGGTCTCTATACACTCATTGAAAAGGTCCATATTGATTTCCTCAAACTTGACATGACTGATTGATGAAGAGAAATCAATGCCCTCGCATAAATAATCAATGTCAATAGCGGTGACTAATTGGAAAGAAAGTGTTCTTTTTGCCTTTTCACATGCAGTTCTCAAACGCCTCAAGGCTCTTGGATTCCTAGTAATATTCACTTTGTTCTTCCTCTTAAATTCTTCAACAAAGTAGTTCAACATTCTAACCCAAATATTATTCTTATTTATAATATTCGATTTTCTATCAGGAATGGTTATATAATAATGAAAGTTTATTAAAAATTTGAGATTGAATTATTTTTTTTGTCAAAAAAAATATTGAATTATTTTTATTTTTGAACTTTTACTTGACCTCCTTACTAAAGGTGTTAAAAGGTCAAATTAACACATTGTTGTAGTTAAGAGACATAATAATTATTAAAAAAAATGATAGTCTTTTAACAACTCTATAAGTACTAAAAATATTTTAATTGTAAGGAGAACATGAACTTTATAAATCAAAAAGTGATACAATAAAATTCTATTTGATACATGCAAAGAGTGAAAAATATGGATAAAAGTTTCAAGTTTGTTTATTTTATGATCATCCTTTTTTCCCTATTTATTGTTTCAACGCAAATGACTTATAAACGTACAATTTTTATCTCCTTTTTAAATTTCCTTCTTTACTTCGTAAACAATATTTTATCGCATTTTAATAACATTATTTTTTCTCTTTTTTTCATTACAGGTATATTTCAATGTAAACGTGATCGTGATTGTCCAAGTATTTTCGGATTTTTTAAAGAAAAATATAGGTGCCGTAACGGTTTTTGTTCATTATAATAATTATAAAGCTCCATAGATAATGTGATTGTCATACCCAAAAGATACGCAAAACACATTACTAGTATATTCCATGAGTACTCTGCCAAAAAAAGTAATAAACAATATATTCCACGAGTTCTTATTTGATTATTGTGATTATCCGTTAAATGAATTTTCTTTAAATTTTTCTAATTTTATATACTTTATTAGTTTTGTACTTTAAATGATCGATGAAAGTGAAATGAATATAAGCCATGAAAATATTATCTACAATGTCTTTTTCTATATCTTAATTTTGACAAATTAACATGGTCTCTATTCAGGCATATCCAATTTTATTTATAGTTAATTGAAAATTAGTTTTTATGTTTGTTTTGATCTATAACATATTTGTTTCATAATAATAATATTGATACACTCTTTGTTTTATTCACATTTCAATTTCAATTGATATTTTTATTCCTTTTATTTATTTTCAACATCCTACGATGCCTTGTTTCCTTTTAATTAAGGATTAAGGATAAGGATATGAAAAACAAAACGTCACAAAACATAATAATTTATCAAAATAATTGTGCAAGTCTTAATTAATGGTTTTACTAGTATACAATTTTCAAGTTAATAAATTTCTCCACGACTCTATGAATTAACCTTAAATTTTGCTTGCGCTATAGACTAGTGCATGTTTAATATATTTTTCCGGTTTAAAATAAAATTTGTATAACTTAGACTATGTATAATAGTGATCGGTGAGGTTTAAACTTCAAAAGAATGGTTGAATTATTACAACGATAAAGTTTAAACTAGAGTTAAAATTGATGGAGGAGATAAGAGATGAATTTTTTTAACCAGTTAAAAGCAAAAAAAGTGAGAAGAGTGTGACATGTGACGCGATTTTATTTGATTTGTTTGTTTTATTTTTACAATAAATTTGGTTTGTTATTTTTTTGAATTTAAATGCATATATATGCGTATGTGTCATATTTTGATTGGGTGTGTAGATTTTTATTTTTCATAATCTTTTTAGGGAAATTATTGGATAACATATTATTTTTTAATATTTTTTTTGATACCAAAATTCATAATTTTTAAAACTCTATAAAAAAAACTCATTTTTGCACTTCATTCTCATTTGTAAAGACTAAAAATATTCATTATTTCAAAAAATATAAATAATTATTATTATTAAACAAAATTAAATAATATAAATAAAGAATAAAGAATGTAGGATATATGAAAGTGAGTTGGAAGAGAGTATTTAGTTTAAACTAAATTAATCATTGTAGGAGTAAAAATTAAATAATAGTAATTTAATTGTTATGTGGAAGAGAGAAAACAAATGACGTGAAATTAAAAACTGAAAAAGTTGAAGTTTAAACCCAAAACCACTATTTTGTCAAAAAAAAACCCAAAACCACTATATATAGTATTATGTCAATCTAATTAAGTAAATTAATCATTTGTTATTTATTTTTTTGTTAAGCATTAATCATTTGTTAATTTATGGGGTTTGAAATAAAATGAGCTTATATTTGTAACAAATACTGTTTGCATTGCATACTACAGTATACAGTGCACTTTTCCTATTTTTGGTTACTCAGCAGTACACTTTTCGATGACTTACCAATTGTTTATTTATTACTGTAGTATTTATTTTAAAATCTAAATCAATCCAAATTAAAACCGCAAACAAATTCAAATAAATTAAATACCACAAAATTTTTTTATTTTTTTTTGAACAAGCAAAAATGAAATATATATATATATATATATATATATATATATATATATCACGAGAAAGTAAGCAAACCCCTCAGCACAAGACGTGCCAATGAGCTCTACAAAAGTTTACAAAAAGGTTCAAGTAAGCAACATGAGTAAAATAAATATTAGTCGATGCCCAAACAAAGCAATGGGCTCGACCACCAGTAATGATAGTTGGTAGCTAAAGTAACATCCGTCGTACGCAGCCACCGAAAGGAGAAGAGCTTGACTTTGTCCAGAAGCTGATGAACAGAATTCGCCGAATTTCTGAAGACCCGGATATTTCTTTCATTCCATACTACCCAAACACACGCGAGCCATATGAGCTGGAGGAAGGATCACCGAGCTCGGAGACCCCCAACTGAGTAAGTGAACTACAAGAAGTGATATGTGAGGCTGTAAGCATCCACCGCCGAGAAGCCAATCCAAGATCGAACTAAGGCCCAAAGAGAACCAAAAGTGCTGCATGATAGAAATAAGTGCTGAGTCGTCTCAATGCTACCACAGCCTGCCACGCAAGAGTGAAGATCTGGAGCGAGAATGCCGCGAGATACAAGGTTTGCCTTTGTGGGCAACCGCGCAAGAGGCGCCATGCAAAAATAGACACCTTCAAGGGAACATGTCTGTACCACAAAAAATATACTCCTTCCGTTTCTTTTTAATTGTCTTTTTAAATGATAACACAAAATTAAGGAAGTGTATTTTTGCATGTTATCTTCCTATTATACCCTCGTTTTAATCCCCCAATAAATTCCCATTTTTTTGCCCCCACTTTCTCTTTCCAATAAATTTAATATATTATATAAAAAAAAATAAAATTTAATATGTTATGTATCAACAAAAAAAATTTAAAAAAAAAAGAAGATTTAGTTTTCCAAATATATAGCATTAATTGGTTTTATGGAAAAAGATAAGAGCAATTGACAAAGGGTATAATTGACAAATCATACCCATAAAATACAAAAAGGACAATTAAATAGAAACGTTAAATATGATAATAAAAGACAATTAAAAAGAAACGGATGGAGTATTATTTTTGGATGTATTTGGATATTCTTTTATGAAAACCGCTAAACAAATTTTAAATTAATTTTTCAAAACCGATCTAAACTGAACCAAATCACATACATATAATTTAGCAATACTAATTTTTTTTTATAAAGGCAAAATTTTATTAATAATAAATTTTACTAATTTAGATATATTGCATTAACCTATTATTTATTGATTTTTAATATTTTTAACACTACTTTTTTATTATTATTTATTTTAATACTACTTATTACTCCTTAGTTAAATATTTTTTAATATTTAATTTATTTTTTATAAATATTTAATTTTTTTAATCTATTTTTTAGAGAATATTTTATATTTTTCAAATATAATCCATAGATTTTTTTTTTACATAAAATATCATTCATAGTTATCATTCTAAAATTTTAATTTTTAATATATTATATGTTATATTTTAATCAAACATATTATTTATTTCGTCAAGAAAATCAAACATGTTATTTTATAGTGCCTTTATTGTATTAATATTTGATGAAAAAAAATTACAATTTGTAATTTGGATATCCAAAAATCGATTTATATTAAACTGTACAAACATGGAACAAATCGAATTTTTTTAATTTATCATCAAAAATTGGATCAAATAAATTTTTGCATTAAAATTGTAACACCCCGTTTTCATAACGCAAAAAGGGCATTATTTTTTTTTTTTCGACAAATGCTCAGAGTGCGCAAAACATTTTTAATTGAGCCGACATTAAATATTACAAACGAACCATATATATATCACACCATATATATATATTGTATTCGAAAATGTTAAGTGTAAACCTGAATAATTACAATCCATAAGTCTATGTGCTTACAAGCACTAACTAACCAAAAGAAGTTAGAATGTTCTATGCTAAACAAAAAGCACAGTGCACAAACACACCGGCGCATAGTCTAACTAAACTACCACTCCAGCTTCAACACGAGCTCACTAAGGCCTAGAGCTACCAACACCATCCTCTCGACCTACATCGTCATCTGGGGTGGGATGAGCCCGCAAATGAAAGAAAGGGTCACCACAAAATAAAAGTATATATATATAACCGGTGCGAAAGATTGTACACTTAACAAAATTTCCACAAAACACAAGAGAAAGCTCTTAAAACGTTCAACAATTCCCGCCAACGGGCTTATATATATAATGCACCACAAGCCTAATGCAGACTTCTACAATGGGTGTGGTACTGCCAGAGCTACCACATGCAAATGAATTCCGGAATTACTAATCATAACCAATAAAACCGCAAAGGGTTAGGGTGGATCCACTCACGCAATCACACCCCGTGGTCCACTCACGCAACCACTTATTGTACTCAATAAGATCCCGTAGGATTTTGGGTGGGTCCACTCACGCAACCAACACCCCGTAGTCCACTCACGCAACTACGCACAATGAATGCATGAGCATACGATTCCCTACATATGCCAATGCCACACATACATACCTCTCAAGCATATGTAACTAAATCATAGCAATTCATACATATATTTTCCAAATCATATGTAAATTGCACAAGTAATGTAAACACGTTCTCATCAACGAGCATACATAACACAAACATGTCAACACACAAACAATTGCATACACAGCAAAACAAAGCATGTTTACCAAACCGTTTTGAAAAGACGGAAATAAAGTGGAGCCCTTACCTAGCAAGCTTCCGGTTACTAGTCTTGTTCGGACAACACAACGCGCTTCCTATAACAAGCAGCGTATTATCAATACAATGTTCTTCCAACCAAAGTATTGAAACTAATCCAAAACCTTAAAACTTGAAGGTTTCCAAAGAATTCTACACTCTTGGATAGCACAAGATTCCTCACTCTATTGATCAATATTCATGAGTCATTTATACTATTTCTCGAACCCAAAACCATTGGCAAAACCATTTGAAAACTCTTAGAAAATTCAAATATCAAAATGGAAGTTAACTTGTATCACAAGCTACAAGACTTCCGATCATCCGAAGAAAAATGTTTCGCGCTCAATAATTATTAAAAGTCCCAAAAATGAGTTTAAGAAACTAAAAATAAAGTTTGGAACACGAATACAAAAATTTCACTCCCAGGGTTGCTCGCCGTGGCGAGTTGAGAGCGAGTAGAGGCAGTAGCCTCTGGACTCACTCGCCATGAGCTCGCTGATGATATCTCATCGTTCCTCTAAATCAAGGTTCGTTTCGAGTACTTTAAGTGGTTTTTGCAAATAAAAGTAAGCTACAAGTGTTGGAATTGAAGGTTTTGAGAGATTACTTGAAATACAAGCCAAAGGTCAAAAAAGGAGCATAAAAGTCAACAAAATGGTTGAAAGAGGCTGAAGCTCATTCGCTTGCGCGAGATCCTGCTTCGCGTGCGCGAGGATGTGACTGAGAAAGTTGTAACCATTCTGATGATTTAGCGTGCGCGAGGTACATGTTCGCGTGCGCGAGTTCTTGCGCTAGATCGTGTTTCGCTTGCGCGAGCTGCGAGTTCGCGTGCGCGAAGGCTGCGATGCCAGAAGTAGCGTGCGCGAAAACAGGGAAATTATAAAAGCCAAACTTCAACACTTTGCCCAGGTTCGGATTTTGAAGATTGGAAGCTTAGTATTGAGGATTTTCTACCTCCAAGGACCAGATCCAAGAAGGTTTGAAGAGAAGATTGATGATGATGAATGGAGATGAAGAATTCCACTTCAAATCCACCATGACCATTGGCTAAGACTCTTTAGGATTGAATCTCCATGTAACTTGAACTCTCTCATGTTGTAGCTAAGTTCTTGTATTGAATTCAAAGTTTATGCATCTATTAATCTTGTGTTTAATGCCTATCTTTCCTTGATCTAGTTAGATTTGAATTTAGTAATTGAGTTTCTATGAGAATAGGACTTTAATTATGGATCTAGATTAATAGAACACATGTGTATGCTTAAGAGATTTTGTATGAATGTGTGTGATTGCATGATTAACCGTTCTTAATCCTCTATTAATGTTGAATTAGTTAAGAGATTAAGTAATTGGCATTCTCTAGAGAGTGTAACTAGCAAAGAGATTTGTAGTTGCAACTTAGGTTAATCAATCTTGCATGAAATTGATTCAATACTTGTGAATTTAGCTACTGCACTTTAATGAGTTCATGGAAGCATGGAGGTTCAATCGTTTTCCATTTCGCATTCGAAAGATTCGTTGATAATTGCATGTGTTTTGAACTTGATACTTGAAAACCCCCCAATTATGTGTATGTTAGATAATAGTTTTATAATTCTAATTGCCTTGAAATTCGATTAAAAACAATCTCCGTGGATCGATAATCTTTTATTACTTGCGACATTCGTATACTTGCGAAAAGTCCATCAAGTTTTTGGCGCCGTTGCCGGGGATTGTCGTTAATCGACAAGGCAATTGGAACCGTGTTTAGTTTTAATTTGTTGTTTTTAGTTGTAATTTTCATTTAAACCAAAAAAAAAAAACCAAAAGAAAAATTTAGGATAGTGTTTAATTTTCTATTTTACTTGTTGCTTGTTCGGAATTACCTTTTCTTTGTTTGAATTGTGTATGCAAGGTAATAGGTCCTTGATAGCAACAAAGAGAGCAATTCGTTTGGCACACTTAGCTCAAGAAGAGATAGAAGTGGAACACTTCGAGATGGGGGAGCCGAATCCACCACCACCACCTCCACCTAGGAGGACTCTAGGCGACTATGGTCAATGGGATGACGGACAACTAGCAAATTTGGGGTTCCAACCGGCAAATCCGGTTAATTTTGACATCAAGAACTCCGTGATCAATGCTTTGAAAGAAGACCAATACTCGGGGGCGGAAAGCCAATGTCCGAATCTTCATCTAGGACGGTTTTATGAAGCGTGTGACTATACGGACCCACCGGGTGTTACCGATTCTCAAAAGAGATTGAGATTATTCAAGTTCTCGCTCACCGGGAGAGCCAAGGATTGGTTGGATACTTTGCCAAGTGGTACCATCAATACATGGCAAGAACTAGAGAGAAAGTTCCTTGAGCGGTATTTCCCGATTCACAAATTTCTTGAAAGAAGGGCCGATATAGTTAATTTTGAGCAAGGGGATGCCGAGTCACTATATGATGCATGGGAGCGATTCAAATTGTGTTTGAAGAAATGTCCCAAGCATGGTATTGATACACACGCTCAAATGCAACATTTCACTCAAGGATTGAGAGCTCAAACAAGAATGTTGTTGGATGCTTCGGCGGGTGGATCCTTGAAAAATAAGGATGAGCAAGAAGCAATGGAATTGATTGAATCTATGGCTCAAAATGAATATAGGGCCAACAATGATCGTGGAGCCAAGAAGAAAGGTGGATTACTTGAGTTAGACACCCAAACGGCGCTTCTAGCCTCATCAAAGCTTATGAACACTCAAATGTCGACATTGCTCAAGCATTTAACATCTACTCCCTCTACTCAAGTTAATCAAGTGCAAGGACTCCGATGTGATTTTTGTAAACAAGCCCATGAGAATGGGGAATGCATGCCTAAGGGGTCCGAAGAGGCAAAATATATGGCAAATTTTAGGAGAAGTAACCCCTACAATCAAGGGTGGGGTGAAAACCAAAATCAATCCCCGAATCTATCTCAACAAAGTCGTGCTTCACCATTGGAAGACACACTCACACAATTCATTAAGATGACACAAAGCAATTTTGAAACCATGAGGATTAACCAAGAGACGTCTAATGAGAATCACAAAGCATCGATCAAGAACTTGGAAGTCCAAATTGGTCAATTGTCAAAGCAAATGGCTTCGTCATCTAGTGGAGGTTTTGTAGGGAACACTTGTGAAAACCCTAAAAAGGAGAGTTGCAATGTGGTTGAGTTGAGATCTAGAGTGCTTCCTCCACCACCGGTAAGAGAGCCAAGAGTGAAAAGAAAGGGTGAGGGAGAAGTTGAAAAAAATGAGAAAGGTAAAGTAAAAGAGGGAGAAGTAGAAAAGGAGAAAAAAAGTGAGCTTGAGGTAGAAGTTGAAAATGAGTGTGATGAGGAGAATGAGGGCGAAGTTGAAAATGAGAGAAAAGCCTTGAGGAAGGAGGTTGATAAACGGAGAAAGCAAAAGAAGAGGGATTTGGTGAATGATATCGGTCCTCAAGAAGTGTCTCCATATGGTAAGCTACCTTATCCTCGTGCACCGAAAAAAGAGAAGAACCAAGAGGAAGCTTTTGGGAAATTCATGAAAATGTACCATAGCCTACAAGTTGACATTCCTTTTGCCGATGTGTTGGAGCAAATGCCGTTGTTTGCCAAATTTATGAAGGAGGTGTTGACGAAGAAGAGAAAACTCAAAGAGGATGAGCCGGGTTTGATGAATGAAGAGTGTAGTGCTACTATCCAATCCAAACTCCCTCAAAAGAAAAAGGACCCCGGTAGCTTCACGATTCCTATTTCAATAGGGAATTTGCATGTAGGAAGAGCCCTTTGTGATTTGGGAGCTAGCATTAATTTGATGCCTCTTAGTTTAATGAAGCGCATTCCCGGTGCCGTGGTCAAGCCAATCAAGATGCAAATCACTCTTGCCGATCGATCCATCACACACCCTTATGGGATACTCCAAGATGTATTGGTGAGATGTGCCGAATTCGTCTTTCCGGCCGACTTTGTGATTCTTGATATGGATGAGTGTGTGGATACACCGGTTTTGTTGGGAAGGCCATTTTTAGCAACCGGTCGTGCGTTGATTGATGTTGCCATGGGTGAATTGATGTTGAGGTTGGAAGAGGAGAGTGTGAGCTTCAAAGTCTTTGAAGGAATGGAGCCCTACAAAAGAGAGAAGCCTAAATGTTTCCAAGTGGAGGCGAATGAAGAAGTTGTTAAGGATAGCTCTAGTGATGAGGCACCTATGCCTACCGTTCCGGAATTGAAAGAACTTCCACCCAATTGGAAGTATGTGTTCTTGAAGGAAGATTCCAAGGATCCGGTTATCGTTAGTAGCTCTCTCACTCCCTTGGAAGAAGAGGTTTTGTTGAAGAAATTCAAGGAAGGTCAAGGTGGCCTAGGTTTTGATTTGAATGGTGTTATTCCGGTCCTTTGTGTGACCCCGGTCAAGAATGAAGAAGAGCCCAAACCGGGTAATGTGCCACTTGAGCCTCCTAACCCATCTTTGGAGGAATTGGTGCGGAAAGAGGTAATGAAGCTTGTTGAGTCCGGAATGCTTGATTCGGCTCAAGTTGTCCAAAGGAAGAAGAATGTTGTGAAAAAGGCCAAAAAGGTTCTTCCCAAAGCCAAAAAGAAAACTAGAACCAAAGGGGAGAACAAGTGGGAAGAATTCATGAGTCCTCCGGTTCTTGAAAAAGTTTTGTGTGTTGCTCAAGAGGCGATCCTTGTGGAGAAGCTCAAGAGGAGCCGGGTGGAGTCAAAGATGAAGTATCCTCCCTAACACGGTGATGATACGTCAAGCTTGAGACGTCAACAACAAGCGCTTCATGGGAGGCAACCCATGGTTTGGTATCTCTATCTCTCTTGTGGAAATAAGTGGAATGATGTGGTTGAACCATTACTCTTAATTTTGTTTTGTGAATTGTTGTCTAGGCACAAATTTATCTTTTGGAATATCTCAAACTTTTGATATCATTTTTGAATTTCTTTGATGTATAGTTTGTTTGGTTTTGACTTTAGGCATGGATTTGTGATGCTTGAAGTGCAATGGATTTTTGCAATGCATGGATTGAAGCACAAGCTAGGGGACATTCACGTATTTGATGATCTAATGATCCGAGCCTTTAAACCGTGAGGATTTGAGCCTATACACTCTATTTGCTTGAATATGTGAGTCCACTATCTCTCTCGACTCTAGAACTTGCTTTTATTCTCTTGATTTATTGAGTAGCATTGATTAGCACACGAGGCAAGTTTGTTGGTACCTAGAGCCTTTGTAGCCTACCTTATCATGTTATATCCTTTGCTAACCCACTTTTGAGCCTTAAAACAAATTTTATTGGTTGATTGTCTTCTTAACCCTTGTTTTTTCTAAAAAAAATTGTTTTCTTGGAGTTAAGTTGATTGTTTTTGTTTGTTCATATGGCAAATGCATAAGTTTGGGGTTGCTTTTGGAACTAGCAACCATTTAAGTTTGGGGTGGGTATACTAGAGCGATCAATGTTATGAAATTGTTGAAAAACATGAAAAAGAAAAGGTTGAAAGTGAAAAAGAAAAAAAAAAATATTGTGAAAAGTTGTGAGAAATAAGAAGTCCAAAAGTTGAAAAGAAAAAAAAAAAAAAAAAGACTTCTTCAAAAAGATTGTGAAAAGAAAATCTTTAAAAAGTTTGAAAAAGAATGTTTATGATTGTGGTAATAAAATGCTCTCTAGTATAGCCTTGAAAAATGGAAGTTTTGTGTTGAAAGTTGTGTGAAAAGATTGTCCTTAACTCCAAGTTTTTAACTCACTTCCCAAAAACATCCACCTTACCTTAAGCCCCGTTACAACCTTGAAAGTCCTCTAATGTGTGTGTTTCATATGCTATTTGATTTATCTTTAGAATGCTTGCAAGCTTATGGTAGAAGAGTTAGGTATGTGTTGATTGAGTGATTAGCCTACTATAAAATTGAGTGAATGTGAGTGGTGTGAAGTGATCATTGTTTATCAAATATTGTGAATGTGTCCATGGTTGTGTGAATTGAAGTCATTGTAGGGAAATGTTGCATGGAAGGTTGATCAATTGAAGTGCTTGATGAAAAGATCAAATGAATTGTGTGTTGAAGTGATTTAAGAAGGTTGTCAAAAGTTTGTGGTTTTTCGTTTGATAAAAGTGTTCCTTGAGGACAAGGAACGAGATAAGTTTGGGGTTGTGATGATATCTCATCGTTCCTCTAAATCAAGGTTCGTTTCGAGTACTTTAAGTGGTTTTTGCAAATAAAAGTAAGCTACAAGTGTTGGAATTGAAGGTTTTGAGAGATTACTTGAAATACAAGCCAAAGGTCAAAAAAGGAGCATAAAAGTCAACAAAATGGTTGAAAGAGGCTGAAGCTCATTCGCTTGCGCGAGATCCTGCTTCGCGTGCGCGAGGATGTGACTGAGAAAGTTGTAACCATTCTGATGATTTAGCGTGCGCGAGGTACATGTTCGCGTGCGCGAGTTCTTGCGCTAGATCGTGTTTCGCTTGCGCGAGCTGCGAGTTCGCGTGCGCGAAGGCTGCGATGCCAGAAGTAGCGTGCGCGAAAACAGGGAAATTATAAAAGCCAAACTTCAACACTTTGCCCAGGTTCGGATTTTGAAGATTGGAAGCTTAGTATTGAGGATTTTCTACCTCCAAGGACCAGATCCAAGAAGGTTTGAAGAGAAGATTGATGATGATGAATGGAGATGAAGAATTCCACTTCAAATCCACCATGACCATTGGCTAAGACTCTTTAGGATTGAATCTCCATGTAACTTGAACTCTCTCATGTTGTAGCTAAGTTCTTGTATTGAATTCAAAGTTTATGCATCTATTAATCTTGTGTTTAATGCCTATCTTTCCTTGATCTAGTTAGATTTGAATTTAGTAATTGAGTTTCTATGAGAATAGGACTTTAATTATGGATCTAGATTAATAGAACACATGTGTATGCTTAAGAGATTTTGTATGAATGTGTGTGATTGCATGATTAACCGTTCTTAATCCTCTATTAATGTTGAATTAGTTAAGAGATTAAGTAATTGGCATTCTCTAGAGAGTGTAACTAGCAAAGAGATTTGTAGTTGCAACTTAGGTTAATCAATCTTGCATGAAATTGATTCAATACTTGTGAATTTAGCTACTGCACTTTAATGAGTTCATGGAAGCATGGAGGTTCAATCGTTTTCCATTTCGCATTCGAAAGATTCGTTGATAATTGCATGTGTTTTGAACTTGATACTTGAAAACCCCCCAATTATGTGTATGTTAGATAATAGTTTTATAATTCTAATTGCCTTGAAATTCGATTAAAAACAATCTCCGTGGATCGATAATATTTTATTACTTGCGACATTCGTATACTTGCGAAAAGTCCATCACTCGCCATGAGCTCGCCGTGGCGAGTTGAACCAGGCAGTTCTGTACCAGCTCGCCATCAGCTCGCCGTGAGCTCGCCGGGCGAGTTGGACAGACAGGTTCTGCATCTTAAGGCTATGAGAAAACTCATTTTTTCTCCAAAAACTTTTCCTCTCCAAAGCCTTAGGTTTGTTCTATTAGTTTCCAACAACATTTTCAAAATCAAATGCGACTCATTTTCAAAACCACTTGGTTGCTTCAAACACAAGTTACTAGTTTTCATTTCTAATTCAAACCAAGCCAAAACACATGGTTTTCCATTCTAAAACCCTAAGAACATCAAAATATTTTTCATCACCTTTTTCAAAACAAAACTTAAAACCACATATCCATTTTGCCTAAAGGCTCAAAGACAACATCATTTTCACAAAATATAAACTCTAACTCATGTTCTTGATCAATATAATTTTCCTCCCAAAACCCTAACTCTCATTCTCATGAGATTCTCACAAACTCATGGAAAATTGAAATAACAAAGTCTAGCATGCTTACTAAACCCTCCTGAACAACTTTCATGAAACAAGCATCAATTCCCAACATTTTCATCTCATGAACATAATCTATAACTCAACATCCTAAGAGATTTAACTAACCAAAATGAAAAGTAATAGGATGGTTACCTTAAGCAATTGATTCTCTACAATACTCCTCAAAGCTACCAAGCTTGAAATGATCTCTAATGGTGAAGAATGGAAATTTAGTGATGGTTAGGAAGAAGATGAGGTTCACGTAGAAGAGAAGAGAAGAAGAAGAGTAAATTGTGATATTTTTCTAAGTGACAAAAGTCATCAAACCTCCTTACTATTTACAAAGCTCTTGTTAGCCAATCCACCATTGGATCAAAGTCAAAAGTCCAAGCTTAAACCCTAGCCATTGGATCAAACCAAAACAAACCCACTTGAGATAACACTTAAAACCTCATAGAAACACTCGCACGTTCAGCTCTCGCGCGACGCGACGAACGTAAATCACCAAAAACGTAAGACCTACGGAAAGAACGTCTATCGTCTAACATTTCCAAAACTTATCGCCGAATCTTTTTCCGCGACTGTAATTTTCTTCCATACCTTAGAAAATTATTCTCAGAATATATCTTAACTCGTGCAGATATATAAAACTCCCATCCGAAACCTCACTTAAAACAGACGCAGTAAAATTTTCCATCCGCGGGTAAAATCCTACTCGTTTTTCCAAAAACAAGAATAATCCAAAACTTATTATTCTGAAACCACAAAATAACTTCTTATACAAGAAACAGGGTCACAAGACAAAAGTCTGTACAATTACAGTGCACGAGCACAAAACAGACTCAATTACAGCAAAACCTCATAATTACACGATGTTTCATCACACGAACACATCGAAACCCTAATATTCCTTAAACCAACTATACAATGAAATCTTGGATCTTACAATACTACCCCCCTAAAAGAAGTTTCGTCCTCGAAACTTAGACGTCGTCAAACAAACTGGGGTATAACTCTTTCATCTTACTCTCGAGCTCCCAGGTGGTATCTCCTGTAGCTTCGTTCCATATTACCTTCACTAAAGGTATCTCTTTCGTTCTCAAACGTTTCATCTTCCTATCCGCAATCTTGATTGGCGAAACCTCAAACGACAAGTTATCCCTCAACTGGATATCATCCGGTGTGATCACATGTGATGGATCTGTTAGACTACGAGGCTAACCACTTAGAGGGGGGTGAATAAGTGGTTCCGTTAACCAATTGAGTTTTTAAAAAATTGTTCGGTTAAACGTGCGTGCGGAAGCGACTCCGGGATCGGTAGTCTCTTTGCACCGTTTTGACTTATTGAAAAAGTAACTAAGCCGATAAAACGTATTGAGGAAAAGTCGATCGGAATAAGATATTCAAAAACTAATTCAATTAACAACAACGTTTCCAAGCAAGTTATTCGATTCTTTCAAAAACAATTCACAACACAAGATAATAACAATTGAATCCTTGTGAACACTTACGAACACACAAATTCAATTGTTTACGAATATAATGAAAGCAATAAAGAATGAAAGTAATGCAATCAACACACGAGGATTTGATTAGGGAGTTCCCCGGATTTCGCGTCGTCCACGCGTATGTCCGAGTACGTCTCCCCCCAAATAACCAAACGGGTTATTTGAGATATGTATAGAATGAAAAACAACTTGAACACAAGTGCACAAATTACAATGAATCCAATAAACCTATATTGACTCAAAATGTAAAACTATGCAAACCCTCAATCGACGAACGAATCTTCACCCTCTGATTCCAACGATCCTACCCGTGCAACTCCTTGCAACGATCGTCCAGCTGAGTCCTTCGATTCTTCTCAATTGATCCTCCAAGATATCGAACAATCTTGGATCCCTAGTGAGCAATCCAACCTCCTTGCACAAATCAACCCGATCGCGAATCTGCTTCACCACGAATCGCACCGAACGTTATCGACCAAGCGTACAACTCCTAAATGATTGATCCCATACTCAATCTTCAATTGTTGCAACTTGATGGAAGATGATGATCTTGTGAAGGATAACACTTTGATCCCAATTTTTCACCCAAATTGTATCCAAAGTGTTTTACCCAAAGCACTTCTTGCTCTCTCAATGATTCTCACTAGATTTCTCAGTTGTGTTCAGTTACTGTGATTGTTTCATTTACTTACAAAGGAACCCACACATTGCTATTTAAAGAGAAAATAGAATGAGCAAATTTAGGCATAATTTTCAGTAGATGTATCGATACAAATGATTGTTTGTATCGATACAAAGCCCTTGACCAACGTTCAATTTTGAAAATCTTGACCTTTGTATCGATACAAACACGGGATGTATCGATACAAACATCAGAATCTTGAAATCTTGACTGATATGTATCTAAGCATGCAAGCATGCTTCGAATCATATGAAGCTTGCTGGTTTTTCAGAACATATACACATGTATCGATACATGCAAGCATGTTTCGAATCATATGGAACATTCTGTTTTTGTATAGAAGCTTTTGTATCGATACAGAGCCTGTGTGTATCGATACAAAGTGCTCAAAATGTACCAGAACAAGTTTCAGGACATTTGTATCCATACAGAAATGTATGTATCGATACAAAACACCAAAAAGTCAGTTTTTCAAGGTTTTGAAAATAGTTCTTTGTTGTCAAGTCATTTGTAAAGTTTGCCAAAATATGTTCAACCTATTTTCATGTGTTTTGACAATTATTAAAACATGAGGATGAACTGGTGCACTTACATTCTCCCCCTTTTTGATAATTGTCAAAACTATGCATAAGCTAAACTAAGCCTATACCTATTATGCAAATAAAAATAGCAATGATATACAGACGCAAAAACAACACCAAGGCTTAATCACAAAAGCTTGCTCCCCCTGAGTTGATGCCATAATGCGTTTGATGATCCTTTAGCTTGTGCATCCAAATCTCTCCCCCTTTGACAATATCAAAAAGAAGAAGAGAGCACATTAGCAGTAACAAGTCCAAGCAAATTTTCCATCTATTAAACATATCGTGCACTTACATTTGTCGAAATGCACTTTATGATATAGTATCCTAATCAAAATAATTACATATAACGATATGCCACAATATATCAATGACGAATACCAAATATCATGATAACACATGGAATGTAGAACAACAAACCATAAACCAACTCATGATTATTTAAAAACACATCGACATTTTTGTAATAAAACATACCAAAATATGGGACGAAAAAATAAACAAAACCATGCAATTAAATGCATAAACATACAATAATAATCCAAACATACGAAATAATTCAAAATGAAGTCATACAAGCCAAAGTGAAATGTTGCTCAAAACATAGCAACATTAAATAATATCCGTACAACCAAATCGAAATAAAGAAAGTCACGAAATAACAAAAGAGATTGTTCATGCGATAAAAGAGATGAAATGCCATAAAACAAGAACAAAAACATCATCAATCATCATTCATATTGTCATCATCTGGGTTGGTGGATGGGTTGGCTTGGTAGAAGGAATTCATCTGGGCTTCGAGGTTGTCAAACCGGGTGTTCACATAGGTCCGGAGGTTGGTAGTGGTGGTGTAGATGTCTTCAATCCGGGCACTCTGAGCAGCATAATTCTGAGTATATTCATTGTAGAAAGTAGTTTGTTGCATGCTCATGTTCCTCATCATTTCCATCATCTCATTCCAATTTCCACCTTCTTCACCTTGGCCTTCTTAGGTGCCATTACAAGAGAATTGAGAAGTAGAGCAATGTACCTTACACTTTTGATGAAAAACTTGAAGAATTTCACAAACCCAAATTTGATGAATTTCCTTGATTGAAGCTTTATGAGACTTGAATCACGAAATTAATGATGGAGAATAAGTGGGTAATGAGTTTGGAGTTGATTGGTGAAAATTTTGTGAGATTTGGTTGAGTTTTGATGAAGTTTGAAGGATTTGGGGTAAGGGTTTTGATGGAAGCCGTGAGAGAGGAAGAGATGTTTATGAAGTTTGATGAAGAATGAAAGAAAAATAACATATAAATTCAGTTTTTACGCGTTTGTATCGATACAAACAGTGATATGTATCGATACAAGTCAGTTAAATTGAAGCATGTATCGAAGCATACCTGTGTGTTTCGAAGCATGGTCGCCTTGCTGTTTTTCTCAGCACGCCATGTATCGATACACACTTGTATGTATCGATACAAGTCAGGTTAATTTTGAAAAATTTGAAATTTTGAAAAATAACTGACATGTATCCATCCACAATTCATTGTATCGATCCAAAACACATTATTTTCAATTTTTCTCAAATCACATGAATCAAAAGGTTCAAAAAGAAATTTCGATGATTTTCAATTAACACGTATGAAAGAAACACATACAATCATGATGGTATATGCGTATATATGTGAACCAAAGCAATACCAAAGCAAATCTTAACATGAGAACACATGTTAAACCATAGATGCATGATAAAAGAAATCACATAACATAGTTAAAGTACCACAAACAATCATATGCGAAAAATATATATATATCTATGTATGTATGCAAAAAATTACACATAGATGCAAAACTTAACATATACATTCTAATATGAACTTAATAGGATAGTTGTAATGATTTTTGTCAAATCCCCATTTGAGACGTATAAAGCTCAAAAACTTATTAATATTTTTGAGTAAGAATTCTTGGAAATGGAGGATTAGACAAATATCAAAACTTATATCATATTAAGATAGAAAATGCATGTATATGATCACAAACACAAATGCTAAACAAAATATGTATAAAGCAAAGTTAAAGAGTAGAATCTTCCCTTAAGTATTTGATGAAGGAAGTGATCAATTTCCACATCGTTTTGTGTTGGGTTGAGTCGTATCTTTTCACCTTACTTGTTTATAGGTCTTGAGCCACTCGTTATCAATGTCTCTCATCAATGGCTTCAAGACGCTTACCTACATGTTTAGACATTTGAAATAGGTCCCCAACTCATATTGGGTCCTAGTTTGTTAGTATCAACATTATTGTCTAACTTAGGTAACCATTGCAATATGCCTTTAGGTACTAAGGTTTTCCGTGCTTGGCATTTTGCAATCGTATGTCCTTTGTTACAACAATAATGACAAACAATATGAGGATTACTTTTCTTGTGATCCTTTTCAACAAATTTATACTTTTTATTTCTCGGTTTAAAAGATTTGTTGAATTTAGATGGATCAACCGCAAAAGTAATCTCCGGCTTGGATGGTTCTTTTAACTTCTCTTGTAGTTTTCGTAAATCTCTACTTAAGTAAAAGCATCCATCACATCCGGTATATTCATTTCCACAATTATCATAATTCACAAGAGGTTTTTGAACCAAAGATTCTTTGAGAGCTTTCAACTCATGTTCCGTTTCCGAAACTTTAACCTCAAGGTATTTATTGACTTGCATTAAACCCTTTAATCGTTGAAAAGCCTCTTGAGTTTCTTTGTGTAGTTTTTCAAAAGCAACTTGTAATTCATGATATTCCAAGAGAGTATATGAACTAGAGGGATTTTGGTTTACCTTTTTAGGAACAAGTTTCTTACGATCGTGTGATGTCAAACACACATTTGCCAATCCTTCTTCACCGCTTGAACTAGAGCTTGATGATGAAGAGGAAGATGAGCTAGAGCTCTCCCATGCAACGTAAGCTTTCTTTCCCTTGTCCTTGCTTCCCTTTTTGAATGAAGGTGATTCTTTCTCCTTTCTCTTGAGCTTGGGACAATCCGGTTTAAAGTGACCGATTTGTCCACATTCATAACATGCTCCCTTTTTAGAGTACTTGACATCTTCCTTCCTTCTATGGTAACCACTATCTTTCCGATATTTCTTAAGATTTTCATCGGAGTGCCTTATCCCATTTTTCTTCACATACCTATTGTAGCGCCTAACGAAGAGTCCCATTTCCTCATCATCGGAATCATCTTCGCTTGAGCTACTTTCCACATGCTCTATCCTTTTGGACTTGGTGGACTTTGAAGTAGAGGCTTTTAGAGCTATAGACCTCTTGTCCTTTTCCTTTTCCTTGTCATTGTGCTTTACCTTCTTTTCGCTTTTCTCATGCTTTTCTAGCAAGTTTAGCACATGTTCATGCTCCGTGAGTTTGCCAAACAAAGTTGTAAGATTCAATGAGGTAAGATCATTAGCTTCCTTAATCGCGGTGACCTTAGGTTGCCAATTCCTACTAAGACATCTTAAAATTTTGTTAGTAGCATCTTGGTTGGAAATTGGTTTTCCCAAACCGTGTAACTTGTTGGTGATTTTGATAAAGCGTTGTTGCATATCCTCGATGGATTCTCCATCTAGCATATGAAACAACTCAAATTCTTGTGTCAAAGTATTAATTTTGGATATCTTGACATCATTGGTACCCTCAAAGTGAGTAACCAATGTGTCCCACATTTCCTTAGCCGATTCACAATGCGACACATGATAGAATTGATCAATCCCAAGGGATGATATTAAAATGTTTTGTGCCTTCGCATCGTAATTGACTTTCTTCTTTTCCTCATCCGTCCATTGTGCCATTGGCTTATTTGCGACAACACCATGAGCATCCGTTATAGTTGGAGCAAACGGACCATTCTCAATGGCATTCCACACTTCACTATCAAAAGAATTGATATGAATACGCATGCTACTTTTCCAATAGTCAAAATGATCTCCATTGAATACCGGAGCCCTATTATACGCCCCTTTTGGTGCAAAAGCCATGTTGTCTAATAATAGGCACAAATTACTCGGTTTAATCGTTTAAAATCAACCGGGCTCTTGATGCCACTTGTTAGACTACGAGGCTAACCACTTAGAGGGGGGTGAATAAGTGGTTCCGTTAACCAATTGAGTTTTTAAAAAATTGTTCGGTTAAACGTGCGTGCGGAAGCGACTCCGGGATCGGTAGTCTCTTTGCACCGTTTTGACTTATTGAAAAAGTAACTAAGCCGATAAAACGTATTGAGGAAAAGTCGATCGGAATAAGATATTCAAAAACTAATTCAATTAACAACAACGTTTCCAAGCAAGTTATTCGATTCTTTCAAAAACAATTCACAACACAAGATAATAACAATTGAATCCTTGTGAACACTTACGAACACACAAATTCAATTGTTTACGAATATAATGAAAGCAATAAAGAATGAAAGTAATGCAATCAACACACGAGGATTTGATTAGGGAGTTCCCCGGATTTCGCGTCGTCCACGCGTATGTCCGAGTACGTCTCCCCCCAAATAACCAAACGGGTTATTTGAGATATGTATAGAATGAAAAACAACTTGAACACAAGTGCACAAATTACAATGAATCCAATAAACCTATATTGACTCAAAATGTAAAACTATGCAAACCCTCAATCGACGAACGAATCTTCACCCTCTGATTCCAACGATCCTACCCGTGCAACTCCTTGCAACGATCGTCCAGCTGAGTCCTTCGATTCTTCTCAATTGATCCTCCAAGATATCGAACAATCTTGGATCCCTAGTGAGCAATCCAACCTCCTTGCACAAATCAACCCGATCGCGAATCTGCTTCACCACGAATCGCACCGAACGTTATCGACCAAGCGTACAACTCCTAAATGATTGATCCCATACTCAATCTTCAATTGTTGCAACTTGATGGAAGATGATGATCTTGTGAAGGATAACACTTTGATCCCAATTTTTCACCCAAATTGTATCCAAAGTGTTTTACCCAAAGCACTTCTTGCTCTCTCAATGATTCTCACTAGATTTCTCAGTTGTGTTCAGTTACTGTGATTGTTTCATTTACTTACAAAGGAACCCACACATTGCTATTTAAAGAGAAAATAGAATGAGCAAATTTAGGCATAATTTTCAGTAGATGTATCGATACAAATGATTGTTTGTATCGATACAAAGCCCTTGACCAACGTTCAATTTTGAAAATCTTGACCTTTGTATCGATACAAACACGGGATGTATCGATACAAACATCAGAATCTTGAAATCTTGACTGATATGTATCTAAGCATGCAAGCATGCTTCGAATCATATGAAGCTTGCTGGTTTTTCAGAACATATACACATGTATCGATACATGCAAGCATGTTTCGAATCATATGGAACATTCTGTTTTTGTATAGAAGCTTTTGTATCGATACAGAGCCTGTGTGTATCGATACAAAGTGCTCAAAATGTACCAGAACAAGTTTCAGGACATTTGTATCCATACAGAAATGTATGTATCGATACAAAACACCAAAAAGTCAGTTTTTCAAGGTTTTGAAAATAGTTCTTTGTTGTCAAGTCATTTGTAAAGTTTGCCAAAATATGTTCAACCTATTTTCATGTGTTTTGACAATTATTAAAACATGAGGATGAACTGGTGCACTTACAGGATCCGGTGTATATTTCCGCAATTGCGACACATGGAACACGTCATGAATCAAAGATAGTACCGGTGGCAACGCGATCCGGTATGCTACCTTCCCAATCCGCTCCGTAATCTGATAAGGTCCTATAAACTTCGGAGTCAACTTCTTCGCTTTCAAAGCCCTTCCAACACCAGTTGTTGGAGTAACACGGAGAAATACATGGTCTCCCTCCTCAAACTCTAAAGGCCTCCGACGCCTATCCGCATAACTCTTTTGTCGATCTTGAGCAACCTTCATCGTTGCCCTTATCTTTCGGACCTTGTCCGTCGTCTGTTGTACCATTTCCGGTCCTACTATCAAACTTTCCCCATCTTGGTACCAACACAAAGGAGTCTGACATCTCCTCCCATACAAAGCCTCATACGGTGCCATTCCGATGGTCGAATGGTAACTATTGTTGTACGTGAACTCTATCAACGGCAACACGTCGTCCCAACTCCCACGATCATCCAGCACACATGCTCTCAATAAATCCTCTAGTGACTGATTTGTTCTCTCAGTCTGCCCATCTGTCTGAGGATGGTAGGCGGAACTCAATCTCAATTTCGTCCCCAACGCCTCATGCAAAGTCTTCCAAAAATGTGAAGTGAACTTTGGATCTCTATCCGACACTATACTTGACGGAATCCCATGTAACCTCACAATCTCAGCAATATACACATCGGTCAACTTTGCCGCCGTATCCGTAATCCTTACCGGTAGAAAATGAGCGGACTTCGTCAAACGATCCACTATCACCCAAATGGAATCATGCTTCCTCCTGGTCTTAGGTAGCCCAGTGATGAAATCCATAGAAATGCTATCCCACTTCCACTCGGGGATATCTAAAGACTGCAACATCCCTGCTGGTCTCTGATGTTCAATCTTCGCCTTCTGACAAGTCAAACACGACGCCACAAACTCGGCCACATCCCTCTTCATACCCGGCCACCAGAAATCTTGCCTCAGGTCCTGATACATTTTTGTTGCCCCGGGATGCATACTAAGCTTACTCTTGTGTGCCTCCCTTAGAATGGTGTTTCTCAAGTCCATCGCATCGGGCACACACACCCTACCATTACATCTCAAAATGTTGTCCGGTCCCACCTTAAAATCTCGGTTGGTTCCTCGAACAATCAAAGCTCTTTTCTCCATAAGAAACTTGTCATCTTGACAATTTGCAATGTCCTCCAACAAACCGCTTGAGATGGTAATCATACCCAGTCTCATATTCCCTAAAGCAAACTCTACTTCTAGGTGCAAGTCACGAAACTCTCTCAACAACTCTTGTTGACTAGCCATTTGTGCCGAACACACTGACACACTCTTTCTACTCAAAGCATCGGCTACCACATTAGCCTTCCCCGGATGGTATTCTAAGGTAAAGTCAAAGTCTTTCAATGTTTCCATCCACCTCCTTTGCCTCATATTCAACTCCTTCTGGTCGAACAGATACTTGAGGCTTTTATGGTCACTAAACACAACGAAAGTGCAACCATAAAGATAGTGTCTCCAAATCTTCAATGCAAAAACCACGGCCGCAAGCTCCAAATCGTGCGTCGGATAATTCTTCTCATGCACCTTCAACTGCCGTGATGCATAAGCCACTGCTCTCTTGTGCTGCATCAACACACAACCCAAACCCTGATGAGACGCATCACAATAAACCTCATAAGGTTCATCTGACTGAGGTAACACCAACACCGGTGAAGTCGTCAACCGCTCCTTCAACAATTGAAAACTAAGTTCACACTGCTCAGTCCACGCAAACGGTTGATCTTTTCTCGTAAGTTGCGTCATTGGTGCCACAATTTTAGCGAATCCTTCTATGAACCTCCGGTAATAACCGGCCAAACCAACAAAACTCCTCACGTCCGTCACCGTCTGCGGTTGCTTCCATGCAAGTACTGTGTCAATCTTGGCTGGATCCACTGCAATTCCCTCTTTTGATATTATATGGCCAAGGAAATTCACATCTTCCAACCAAAAATCACACTTCGACGGATTCGCATACAACTTTCTTTCCCGCAACACTTGCAAAACCATACGAAGATGCTCTTCATGCTCCTCTTCGCTCTTCGAATACACGAGAATATCATCAATGAACACAACCACGAACTTGTCCAAAAACGAATGGAATATCCGATTCATGTAGGCCATGAAGATCGCAGGTGCATTCGTCACTCCAAACGGCATCACCAAGTACTCATAATGCCCATACCGCGTCCTAAACGCCGTTTTCTGAATATCCTCATCTCGTACTCTTATCTGGTGATAACCAGATTTCAAGTCAATCTTTGAAAACACTGAGGCTCCTTTCAACTGATCCATCAGATCATCAATACGCGGCAATGGATACCGGTTCTTGATAGTCACCTTATTAAGCTTCCGATAATCCACACACAAACGGGATCTACCATCCTTCTTCTTAACCAATAAGACTGGTGCTCCCCAAGGCGACACACTAGGCCTTATGAAACCTTTCTCTAACAAGTCCTCAATTTGACTTTTCAACTCTACCAACTCGGCTGGAGCCATCCGATAGGGTGATTCCGAAATCGGACCCGTACCCGGTTGCAAGTCAATAAAGAATTCCACCTCTCTACACGGAGGAAAAGCTGGAACCTCCGATGGAAACACATCTTGGAACTCCTGAACCACTCGAATTTCCTCAATTCGGATCTCCGACGTCACCCCTAAACTAGCAAGTGAAACAATCTCCGGCTCTCCGTTACACATAACCACAGAAAGTCGATTTGCGGACAAGTACCTTCGCACACCTGGCTCGGGAAAGAACACCAATTTCCGAGCACAATCTAGTATAACATAATGATAAGATAGCCAATCCATCCCGAGAATGATCTCGAGAGATGTAAGCGGTAAACACACCAAATTGACCAGAAAATCTCTATTCTGAATTACTACCAAACAATGCAAGCATGCAGTATTTACTACCAGATCCTTAGCAGGAGTCAAGACATTCAAATCAAACGGAAGAACAGAAACATTCAAGTTTAAACGATTTGCACATGCCAAAGATATGAATGAGTGGGTTGCCCCCGTGTCAATCAAAGCAGTTAAAGAATTACCTGCAATGTGACAGCTCTCGTGAATGGCATTGCTAGCCTGCCCACTCACTTCTGTGCCCATACAGTAAGCACGTGCCTTTGCCGCAGGTCTGGTACCTTGTGAGCCTTGTGCCACATTAGCCGACGGCCCGGCCTTCGGGGCTTTGCAATCTCTAGCAAAGTGTCCCGGCTTCTTGCAATTAAAACAAACATGCCCCTGATTCCGGCATTCATTCGCATAGTGGCCCACTTCACCACACTTAAAACAGCCCTGCTTCCCGGTATTCTGACTGTTCTGGTTCACCGATCGACCCTGTCCCTTGTTATACTGTGGACGGTCATATGGCCTACTGCCTTGTTTTCCACGGTTCTGACTTTGATTCGGACCACCAGAACGACTTGGTCCCCCAGCACTAAAACCACCCTGACGGTTCACCCTTTTGTTTCTCATATCTTCAACCTCTTGGCACTTTTCAACCAAGACTTGAAATTGCCGAATACCCAATGGCACAACCGCATCCTGCAGTTCGTACCTAAGCCCATCTTGGAAACGACGACACATATAGACCTCATCTATCCCATCCCTAAAGAAGCGGAAGAAACGGGATAATGATTCGAACTTCTTGGCATATGCCTCAACATTCATGCCCGCTTGCCTTAGTCTCAAAAACTCTTCCCCATATCTTTCCCTAGCTGTCTCAGGGAAGTATTTGGCCAAAAACCTCCTCTTGAAGTTCTCCCAATTCAATTCCTCATGGCCATTCTCCATGATCTGTCGGGTGTTCCTCCACCAATACTCAGAACCCCCGAGTAATTGATAGGTAGCTAAGACCACCTTCTCTCCTTCTGGACAATGAATTGCCCCGAATATCCTCTCCACAGATTGGAACCATAAATCAGCCGTTTCCGGACCTCCCTCCCCATTAAACTTTGGAGGAGTCTGGTGGTTGAAATTTGAAAGAAGTCTAGAACCAGCAGCAAGTATTTCCCGTTCGCGCTTTTCCAGATCTCTCTGCGCCTTAGCATGGCTCTGAGCAGTCACAGCCGCTGCCATTGTATGCATGGCATAAGCCATCTGATTCACATCCACATTGTCCGTCATAGGTACAGTAGGTGCCCTTCTAGGAGGCATTCGATTTCTGCACAATACCAATTCTGATTAGATCCTTAGTCATACAATTCTGAATCCTAACAGAATATCTCACACCACGGATTACTAACTCGAAACCCGACACAGAACAAACACTAGAACCAACTCCACACTAGTTACGTTCTAACCGACTCTGGACTAACGACTCAAGTATACACTTTCCCTTTGAAGATTTAAAGCCGTGCTCTGATACCAAAATTGTAACACCCCGTTTTCATAACGCAAAAAGGGCATTATTTTTTTTTTTTCGACAAACGCTCAGAGTGCGCAAAACATTTTTAATTGAGCCGACATTAAATATTACAAACGAACCATATATATATCACACCATATATATATATTGTATTCGAAAATGTTAAGTGTAAACCTGAATAATTACAATCCATAAGTCTATGTGCTTACAAGCACTAACTAACCAAAAGAAGTTAGAATGTTCTATGCTAAACAAAAAGCACAGTGCACAAACACACCGGCGCATAGTCTAACTAAACTACCACTCCAGCTTCAACACGAGCTCACTAAGGCCTAGAGCTACCAACACCATCCTCTCGACCTACATCGTCATCTGGGGTGGGATGAGCCCGCAAATGAAAGAAAGGGTCACCACAAAATAAAAGTATATATATATAACCGGTGCGAAAGATTGTACACTTAACAAAATTTCCACAAAACACAAGAGAAAGCTCTTAAAACGTTCAACAATTCCCGCCAACGGGCTTATATATATAATGCACCACAAGCCTAATGCAGACTTCTACAATGGGTGTGGTACTGCCAGAGCTACCACATGCAAATGAATTCCGGAATTACTAATCATAACCAATAAAACCGCAAAGGGTTAGGGTGGATCCACTCACGCAATCACACCCCGTGGTCCACTCACGCAACCACTTATTGTACTCAATAAGATCCCGTAGGATTTTGGGTGGGTCCACTCACGCAACCAACACCCCGTAGTCCACTCACGCAACTACGCACAATGAATGCATGAGCATACGATTCCCTACATATGCCAATGCCACACATACATACCTCTCAAGCATATGTAACTAAATCATAGCAATTCATACATATATTTTCCAAATCATATGTAAATTGCACAAGTAATGTAAACACGTTCTCATCAACGAGCATACATAACACAAACATGTCAACACACAAACAATTGCATACACAGCAAAACAAAGCATGTTTACCAAACCGTTTTGAAAAGACGGAAATAAAGTGGAGCCCTTACCTAGCAAGCTTCCGGTTACTAGTCTTGTTCAGACAACACAACGCGCTTCCTATAACAAGCAGCGTATTATCAATACAATGTTCTTCCAACCAAAGTATTGAAACTAATCCAAAACCTTAAAACTTGAAGGTTTCCAAAGAATTCTACACTCTTGGATAGCACAAGATTCCTCACTCTATTGATCAATATTCATGAGTCATTTATACTATTTCTCGAACCCAAAACCATTGGCAAAACCATTTGAAAACTCTTAGAAAATTCAAATATCAAAATGGAAGTTAACTTGTATCACAAGCTACAAGACTTCCGATCATCCGAAGAAAAATGTTTCGCGCTCAATAATTATTAAAAGTCCCAAAAATGAGTTTAAGAAACTAAAAATAAAGTTTGGAACACGAATACAAAAATTTCACTCCCAGGGTTGCTCGCCGTGGCGAGTTGAGAGCGAGTAGAGGCAGTAGCCTCTGGACTCACTCGCCATGAGCTCGCCATGAGCTCGCCGTGGCGAGTTGAACCAGGCAGTTCTGTACCAGCTCGCCATCAGCTCGCCGTGAGCTCGCCGGGCGAGTTGGACAGACAGGTTCTGCATCTTAAGGCTATGAGAAAACTCATTTTTTCTCCAAAAACTTTTCCTCTCCAAAGCCTTAGGTTTGTTCTATTAGTTTCCAACGACATTTTCAAAATCAAATGCGACTCATTTTCAAAACCACTTGGTTGCTTCAAACACAAGTTACTAGTTTTCATTTCTAATTCAAACCAAGCCAAAACACATGGTTTTCCATTCTAAAACCCTAAGAACATCAAAATATTTTTCATCACCTTTTTCAAAACAAAACTTAAAACCACATATCCATTTTGCCTAAAGGCTCAAAGACAACATCATTTTCACAAAATATAAACTCTAACTCATGTTCTTGATCAATATAATTTTCCTCCCAAAACCCTAACTCTCATTCTCATGAGATTCTCACAAACTCATGGAAAATTGAAATAACAAAGTCTAGCATGCTTACTAAACCCTCCTGAACAACTTTCATGAAACAAGCATCAATTCCCAACATTTTCATCTCATGAACATAATCTATAACTCAACATCCTAAGAGATTTAACTAACCAAAATGAAAAGTAATAGGATGGTTAACTTAAGCAATTGATTCTCTACAATACTCCTCAAAGCTACCAAGCTTGAAATGATCTCTAATGGTGAAGAATGGAAATTTAGTGATGGTTAGGAAGAAGATGAGGTTCACGTAGAAGAGAAGAGAAGAAGAAGAGTAAATTGTGATATTTTTCTAAGTGACAAAAGTCATCAAACCTCCTTACTATTTACAAAGCTCTTGTTAGCCAATCCACCATTGGATCAAAGTCAAAAGTCCAAGCTTAAACCCTAGCCATTGGATCAAACCAAAACAAACCCACTTGAGATAACACTTAAAACCTCATAGAAACACTCGCACGTTCAGCTCTCGCGCGACGCGACGAACGTAAATCACCAAAAACGTAAGACCTACGGAAAGAACGTCTATCGTCTAACATTTCCAAAACTTATCGCCGAATCTTTTTCCGCGACTGTAATTTTCTTCCATACCTTAGAAAATTATTCTCAGAATATATCTTAACTCGTGCAGATATATAAAACTCCCATCCGAAACCTCACTTAAAACAGACGCAGTAAAATTTTCCATCCGCGGGTAAAATCCTACTCGTTTTTCCAAAAACAAGAATAATCCAAAACTTATTATTCTGAAACCACAAAATAACTTCTTATACAAGAAACAGGGTCACAAGACAAAAGTCTGTACAATTACAGTGCACGAGCACAAAACAGACTCAATTACAGCAAAACCTCATAATTACACGATGTTTCATCACACGAACACATCGAAACCCTAATATTCCTTAAACCAACTATACAATGAAATCTTGGATCTTACAAAAATCGATCTAAACCGAACAACATACAATACTCCTACTTACAAGTAATACTTAGATTATGTTTTCTGAGACTAAAAATTTGACTTATCCATTATAAGCTAAAAGACTTGGTAATAAATCATGATACGGTTAAATATAAACTTGATATTCATTTTATTATTAATAAATTAAGAATTTGATATAAATCATATATGGTTAACAGTCTGTTCTTCCTCGTGTCAATAACTTTTGAATATTTTGAGATTAGAATTACAAGTTTTTTTTTGCTAAATGCAAAAAAGACGTTATTTTCATATATATTTTAAGCGTGTATATATTAACTTGTTTTGCTAGTAATTTAATAGAAAAAAACTTAGTTAAATATAAATACTTGTTTTGCTAGTAATTTTATACATTAGAGTTGTAGGAAAATAAGGGTACGTTTGTTTTGGATTTTTTTGAAAATAGATTTTATAGCGTTACATAATTTTGTGAAGAAAAAAAATTTACAAAGAAATTTTTTATAAAAGCTTCAAATGAAAATTTGGTTTGAATAGTTATTCTTAAAATGTCATTTTAGGCATTTCATCATTTTATTGAAATTTTTTTTGGATGTCAAATTTTCAAAAAAAATCATTTAATTTGAAGCTATTTCAAATAGATTTTCATAAAAATCATTTTTGTTCTTCAATAATATATGTTTATGTTATATGATGTCAAAATTAGTTTTTCAATTTAGAAAAAATGAATATAAAAAAACTTGTAATATTTTAAAAAACGATTTTACAAAATCCATTTTCAAAAATATAAAGAAAAAATCCATTTTCTAAAATCTAAAACAAACGCACCCTAAGAGTTGTAGAACTGAAGAAAAAAAAACTTGAAAATCAGTCTAAAGACTCTTCATCGAGTAAGCTAGGAGCGAATTTTCCCTATTAACTCGCCTGAGCTTCGCTCTAGTAACCAAGAAGTGAACCAAGTATCAAAAAGTCCCAAGTCTAACAATTAATTGTATATGGTACTTTGGTGGAAGCCCTTGGTTTAAGGAAGGAAATAGGATATGTCTATATCTTAGTAATTGTAATCAGGTTGATTATAATGGATTAAATTCTTCATAGAAAGAAAAGGCAATCTTGAAGAAGGCAATGCTGAGCTAAAAATACACATGAAATTAACTTGATTCCTAAGTGGAAATGACGACCGACTGGAAAATGCAAAAGGGGAAGATGAACAGTAACCCATCTTCTTCCTTTGTTGAACGGCCGTTTCACTGCTAATCTCTACGGTGGTCTGTCTCTTCCACCCCAACCGCGTCTTCCCCTCTCTATTTCACTCTCGATTTTCAGCTTAGGTGCTCAGATGCGGTCTTCTCAAGGGCGATGCACAGTAACCCGATAAAGGTTTGATTGTTGTAGGTAGAAACTCCATTTTGATTGTTGTTGTTGTTTGTTTGTGTGTTTTCATTCAACGTTTTCAAGCTTCAAGCATCTGTTTTGATTGTTTGTGTGGGTTGTTGTGTTGTTTGGTTTCTACTAATGGCTTCAATCACCTCACAGTCAACTGTTACCAAAACATTTGCTCAAGCATTGTCCAATTCGTGCAATATTCCTGCATCCCAGTTACCTAAACCTTGTTTGAAAGGTAAGCAAGTCTCAATCAAAATAACTGAAGATGAATATTTGGCAGGTGTCTTAGACTGTCAAAATGTGCTTCACGGGAGGTTCACTCTCCCAAAGGGTTCCTCCCCAGTTCCCATGCTTGATTTAAAGGCAAAAATTTTAAAGTTTTGGAAAACTAGTGCTCCATGGTCTATGGTTTCATTAGGGAAGGGTTACTTTGAATTTATTTTTTCATCCCTCGATGATCTTAGTGCAATTAGATCCATTGGTTCTTGGAATCTTTCACCAGGTTTCCTTCGGACCTTTGCTTGGACAGCTGACTTCAACCCTCACACTGTGCAGCACACCATCGCTCAAACTTGGATACGCATTCATGGTCTTGCTCGTGAATATTGGCGACCCACAATATTGTTTGAAATTGCGGGGGCTCCAGGCATTCCTTTATCACTTGATGAGGCAACTAGGAAGAGAACTTTCGGTCATTTTGCTAGAGTTTTAATCGAAGTTGACCTTAATTCTGATCTTCACGAAAGAATTCTTGTTGAAAGGAATGCTTTTGATTTCTATGTGGATATTGAGTATGAGAAACTTCCCCTTTTCTGTAACTCATGTCAGATTATTGGACATTCCGTTGAGAACTGCAAGTATCACACTCCTAAACCTATTACAAGTTCTACAACTGTGAACAAACCCAAAGCGCGACCTATTTCAAATGTTGAGAAGCCACTTGAAGGTTCAATTCCAAATATTGCTACAGATTGTAGTAAAATTGTTCTATACATAGACCCTCTTGTTGATGACATTATAAGGTCTAAAGAGGCTTTGACTTTTATGTTTGTGGGAGCCGTCTTAAATCATGAGAAAGAGATTCCTTTTATTTATGTTGAATCAGCTCCTGCTGGTGTTCAAGATACCTCATCTTCGAGTGATATGGCTTCCCCTATTGTTAGAGATGTCCTGAACCTTGAGAATGAAGCTTTTTGTGAAGAGTTACATGAGGAAGATGAAGTGGTAGCAGACTCAATTCCTTTGAAAAACCAAGCTAGGCCCATAGTGGTGCCGGAATTTAATTTGTCAAACTTTAGTGCAAATGTTATTCATGACATGCAAGTTTTAGGACTTCTAAATGCTCCTTCTACGACCCAGCAAACTGTGGATTTTCTTAGTAATTCTTGGGCTAACATGACTCAAAATGAAGAGATTGTTGATTTGGCTGGAAATACGGATCAACAATTTCAGGTGGTGGTTCCAAGAAAAGGTAAGAACAAGTTCAAACAGAAACAAGTGGATGCTAGTAAGGGTTTCAAGGTCGGTGCTTTCAACCATTAGTTAGCTAGATGGACGTTGTTCCTCCTATGTTTTTCTAGTACTTTCTATTTTTATCTTTTATCGTCTGCTTTTCTTTTCCTCGAGGGTTTTGGTTTTTGTCCCCCCTTTTTTTGTACTTTTTTATTTCTTTTAATATATGTTTTGGATGTTTTGGATGTTGTAAAAACAAGGCAATCTTGAAGGGTGGGAATTGATTTAACCTACCAAGTTAGTGTGGTAAATAGTTATTATTATACCGTGTCATTTTCTCTTCTCTCCTCCAAATTACTTTACTTAGATTATTTATGGTTTATCTTAAATCTTTGGATAGAGAGCTTAATATATACATTATTTTTTTATTCGTTTATCTATTATCTATTATTATATATCTATTACTATATCTATTACTATCTATACTATATATAAAGAGAATACAAATTTTTGGGATGACTTTTTCATTATTCCTATTTTAATCTTTAAAAAAATTACCAAAAAAAAAACTAAATATTTGTATATGTTGAAAAACAACTTCCACATAAAAGTAGGTTTTCAGTTTTTTTATAGTAAAAAAAAATATATTTTTTTCTTCTTAATAAATAGCCACAACAAAAAAAGAGGTTAAATAGGTTATCAATTAACTAAGTCCAATAAAAAAGGAGATTAAGTAGTTATTTATATTTGCACAATAAAGAATTTCGATCACAGCAAACAAAAAAGAAAAGAATATCGATCACAAAAAGGGGCACGGAACGTGCCCGTTTGGCGGCTAGTATATATAAAAAGGATACAAATTTTTGGGATGACTTTTTCATTATTCCAATTTTGCCCTTAAAAAATAACTTCCACGTAAAAATAGATTTTCAGTTTTTTTTAGTAAATAATTTTTTTTTTCTTCTTAATAACTAAGCACAACTTCCACATAAAAGTAGGTTTTCAGTTTTTTTATAGTAAAAAAAATATATTTTTTTCTTCTTATCTTAATAACTAGCCACAACAAAAAAGGAGGTTACATAGTTATCAATTAACTAAGTCCAATAAAAAAGAAGATTAAGTAGTTATTTATATTTGCACAATAGAGAATATCGATCACAAAAAAAGAAGAAAAAAAGAGAATATCGATCATACAAACGGGCACGTGGCGGCTAGTTATATATAAAAAGAATACAAATTTTTGGGATGACATTTTCATTATTCCTATCTTACCCTTAAAAAAACTACCAACAAAAAAAGTAACCAACTATATATAAAAAAGATATAAATTTTTGGGATAACTTTTTCATTATTCTTATTTTGCCCTTCAATAAAACTACCAACAAAAAAAAAAGTAACCACCAATTATGGTTTACTCTTTTTTTAACAAGTTCTTATATAACAAAACCAGTTACACCAAATATAGTTTTACAATTTATATACCTCAGTAGAATAGAAAAGACGAATCACACAAACGGGCACGGAACGTGCCTGTTTAGCGGCTAGTTATATATAAAAAGGATACAAATTTTTGGATGACTTTTTCATTATTCCTATCTTACCCTTAAAAAAACTACCAACAAAAAAAGTAATCAACTATAATATATAAAAAAGATACAAATATTTGTAATGACTTTTGCATTATTCTTATTTTGCCCTTCAATAAAACTACCAACAAAAAAAGTAACCACCATTTACGGCTAGTAAGAAATAATGAAAAGATTTTAAAATTGATCAATACATTACGAATTCCTCCAATTTGTTGTGTTTCCTCGTAGGTACACCATCAATTATATCTTTGAGCTTTAACATATTAGAAATAAGTCTTTTCCTCTTGTAATGTTAGCGATCAATTTTTTTTTTGGGAGACAAAGGGGCTAAAGCCCAGATTGAGTTTTGTTTTTAATCCCCTTAAAAAAATTGAATAACCCTCTCATAGGGTGTGTTTGGTGTAGAAGAGAAATTGTGAAGAGAGAAATATGTAAGAGAGAGTATGAAAAGAGAGAAATATAAGAGAAATAGAGTAGATTTGATAGGTTGTTTGGTATAAGAGAAAGAGAAAAGAAATAGAAAAAAGAGAAGTGTTGATTATATTGAAAAGTATAAAAATACCCTTGAGATAAAAAGTTTTACATAAAAATGATTGAATGAATTTAATTATTACTTATTTAATTTTTGGGTTAATTAATTATTTAATTTTGAATTAATTTAATTATTACTTATTTAATTAATTTAATGATTGATAAAAAGTTTAACTAATTATTACATTAATTACTAAAGATCAAATTTTCCGTCAAAAAAAAAAATTACTAAAGATCAAATTAAGAAAAACATTAATTCATTATTAAATAATTTATCAAGTGAAAAATTCGATTTAACCATATGGTCACAAATCATATGGTAAATTTACACATAACAATTGAAAAAATGGACACGTTGAGCAAGAGCCAGAAAGCCACCATGAAACCATGGATGATGAATCATGCCTATAAATTGAAGGTTTCTTTCCGTAATACAAGGGCAATTGAAGGTTTCTTTCCGTAATACAAGTAATACAAGGGCAAATACGGAAAAGTGAAAAATGACAACCTCTCCACTCACTTTCTTCGCATAGTTGGAGAGAGAGAACAAAAATATGTGCGGGTCCCACGATTTTTTATCTCTCTCCTTTGTTTCTCTTCTATACCAAACAGAAGAGATTCCCTTTCTCTTCTCAACTTCTCTCTCTCCCATTTCTCTCTTCCCTATTTCTTCTCTTCCAAACACAGTGATAATGTGAAGATTCGGTTCTTTTGGCCCTTCAATAAACAACTTGAACGCCAATTGGACATAATTATTGACATGACAATATGCTAGGTGGCTTTTACTTCAGTTTTTATTATTATTTTTTTTGGGTACAAACTTCAGTTTTTATTAATTTAATTAGTAACATATTGCCACATATATAGTAATAGTAACCTAATTAATTTATTAAATGAAAAATAAATTAAACAACAGAAAGTTAAAATAGGAACCCAGGAGAAGTGCTTATTCCTTCTAACATTCATCACAATTCACTCTCATTTTCAATAGACCCAAATTCATACCTGATTAATTTTTCAAAAGAAACAAAAATTTAAAAACATATCACAATTTAGTTTACTGTTCATGGTATTCAATCCAGTTCACGTTCATCGTAATCATCTTCACTAAGCAAGATTGAAACATTGTGATAGCAACACCCGAGATGACCCAAAATAAAATTCAATATTCATCAAATAAACCAAGAAAAAAAACCCAACACTTTAAAACATTCTTCAATCCCATAAATAAGTTTTTGTTTTTTTTTCCTTTTCCCTATTCTCACAATTAGATCTATAAAAAATTCAAACAACTCAGATTTAGAAAATAAATCAGATATGAAAAAAGAAGAAGATATAAAAGTTGTGAATTATTTTGAAGGGAGAAGAAACATAAAAAATTAAGAAAGGAAGCTTTTGTTCTTCAGATTGTTGAAGTTATTATTAATTGTTCTTTTTTTTAAAAAAGAAAAGTTTAATTCATTATGCCAAATTATCATTTTTACATAGTCAATATGCCAACATGACACTTCATCATTTTACACCGTCAAACATTATGAGGGGCAAAAACTAAAGAATATTCAAATTATAAGGGTGGAATTGCAAATTTTTATTTTATAGGGGGTAAACAAAAATCCATCGTAATTGTAGGGTATAAAGAACTATTAACCCAAAATATTATTCTTATTTTGTAATATTCCATTTTCTATCACGGAAGGTTATAAAATAACAAAAATTTGTTAAAAAATTAAGATTGAATTATTTTCATTTTTGAATTTTTTCTTGACCTCCTTACTAAAGGTGTTAAAAGGTCAGATTAACACATTGTTGTAGTTAAGAGACATAATAATTATAAAATAAATAAATAAAGTGTCTTTTAACATCTCTATAAGTACTAAAAATGTTTTAATTGACGTAACGAGGACATGTACTTTATAAATCAAAAAGTGATACAATAAAATTCTATTTGATACATGCAAAAAGTGAAAAATATGGATAAAATTTTCAAATTTGTTTATATTATGATAATCATTCTTTCCCTATTTAATATTGTTTCAATGCAATTGTCAATTCGTAAACAATTTTTATCACCTTTTTAAATTTTCTTCTTTACTTCATACATAATATTTTATCGCATTTTGCTGATATTGTTTTTTCTATTTTTTCATTACAGTTATAACTCCATGTAAACGTGATCGTGATTGTCCAAGTGTTTTCGGATTATATAAAGAAAGATATAGGCTCTGTTTGGCAAAATTAGCTTATGGCTGATAAGCTAACTTATGGCTGATGGCTGATAGCTTATGGCTGATGGCTGATGACTGATGTCTGATGGCTGATAAGCTGATTGAAGTGTTTGGTAAAATTAGCGGTTCAACTGACTGGTAAGTGTAAAATGACAAAAAAGGACATATAAAATCTCTTATAAAAAATTATTATTAAACCTATATCTAATTAATATTTAAGATACTTCAAATTTAGTTATTCAAATTTATTAATTTAATATATCTTTCACTACAAGAAAAAAGGCATATAGCGACAGTCAAATAGCGGCGGTTGGTCTGTAACCGCCACCGCCTTCTATGTTTACCAGCAGTTTAAACCGCCCTTATTTGCTTTCTAGACGCAACGCGCGGTGATGAATGATTTATATAATTGCTTTGTTTATTTTAACTTTCCCTTTGTCACTCAAAACTAACACGCACAGCTCCAAACAAAAACAATTAGGGATTAAGACTCACATCGCACCTCTTCGACGTCGTCATCCGCTGCAGTTTCTTTTGTAGCTCCCCGATTGCTCTCTCTCAACACAGGTTCTCTCTTTTCCCCTCTCTCTCACTCGTTGTATCTCTCTCTATCTCCGATTACTCTTTGTTAATTTGTTGTTAACTTGATTATGATGATTTTGAGTAACGTTTGATCATGATTATTGATTACTCTCTTGTTATCTCAATACTCATTGTACAATTTTCATTCTCCAATGTTATTTTCCAATTCATTTTATTTATAATAATAATAATCATTAAGCGTGATGCTATTTTTCTTGTTGTAAATCTAGTGGATTAGGGTTAGAATTAGGGTTTTTAGATTTAGATTCGTTGTGTGTTTTTATTTTATTTTATTTTGATGGATATGGAGAGCACGTGTAGATCGTTGGATAGATCGAGAGAACCAGGTGCTAAGAAGCCTCGATTGATAGATGAGCTTCAACAAGGTTTCAAATGAAGGATAGAGACTGATAGTAGTGGTGGTGGTTATCATCCACAGCCACCACCGCATCAAGAACTTGTGACTCAGTATAAGGCTGTTCTGGCTGAGCTTACTTTCAACTCGAAACTTATAATTACCAATTTGGCTATAATTGTTGGAGAGAATCTTTCTGCTGCAAAATCAATTGCTGGAGTTGTTTGTGCTAACATTCCAGAGGTGAATCACTGAGTAATTGTTTGTGTTTTGTTTGTATTGTATCTCTTTTGGTTTCTCTTCTACAATTTATAGTTGATTAAATTCAATTCAATTGTAATTATTTGGAATTGGAATTTGATTGAGAAAGTGCACTTTTATGTTATTTTTTTGTTTGATTATATGATTGTTCTATATTGATAATTTGGGTTAGTGTTGTACCTGTAATGTAGACTTTGCATGCAAAGGGAAAGGGTTAAAGAAACTTTGGTAACATTTGTTTTTGTGACTGAAATGGGGAAGTAAATGTCAGTTTCCTTTCTCAAATAGGACTGAAGTCAAATTTTGGTGATATTTGATGCTAAGTTCTAATATTGGGATATATTATTGGTTTCCTCGTTTACATTTGTTAAGACAATTTTACTTCTAGCTCGTTGCTTGTTTGTGCATTTGTCATAAGAAAGGGCATGTTTAATTGAACAGTGTTAATAACTTTCCAGGTACCAAGTGACCAAAAGCTGCCATCTCTTTATCTCTTAGATAGTATTGTTAAGAATATTGGGTGGGATTTAACATAAAATACTTTGTTGCCAGACTACCCGAGGTCAGATATCTATAAATTTTTCTTCCATTGACCTTCATATCTTTATTTTTATATTGTAATATACTTATTATCATCTATGATGAATCATTCTGATTGTGAAATGAGATCATGAAAATTTACATAAACCGTTTAAATGTGATTTGGTTACAACTTATATGTATAGTTATACATGTATAATGATATTGAAATAATTCTGCCATTGCCATAAAAAATGAATTATCTAACTGTAAACAAATGGAGTTTTTCAATTTGCATTCTCTTGTGACTGCGAGTATTTTCTAATTTTATACACCTATTATTAACTAGGTACTTGCCAATTACTCCTTTACATTTTAGGTATACTGCAATACATACAGACAGGTTGATCTTCCTGTCCATTCAAGTATGAGGCATCTTTTTGGGACTTGGAGAGGAGTCTTTCCTACTCAGACCCTTCAGATAATTGAGAAGGAACTCGGCTTCACTCCAGCAGTCAATGGTTCAGCTTCTGCATCTGCCGCCCTTAGAAGTGATTCTCATGCTCAACGCCCAGCTCATGGCATTCATGTGAATCTCAAATATTTAGAAAGGCAACGCCTTCAGCAGTCGAACATGGTAGGTGAAATGATTTCAAATAATCCAATCTTTTAAATAATAGAAATGTTGAATTTGATTGGAATAGGTCAATATTAGATAGTAGTGCAAAATTTATTTATTTTTTATGAAACAAGAATGAAAAATAAACCATTGCTATCAGGTTTTGAGGTTGATAGATAATTACTTATTGAAACAAAATACAGTATTATAGCAATTTGTGTATTTAAGCTTTTTGGAACTTTCAAACCAAATGCATGAACTGCCCTAATTTTTTTCCTGCTCTATGGTAAGTTTCGAGGTTTCTTTCATGGTATGACATATGGTAAGCATGCTAATAATCTTTACAGGCTTCATTTATAAATAATATTTTGAATTTTGAACACTTCATAATAATTTTAACTATGTATTTAGATTTCAAAAACTAACAGCGATTTCATATTCTACATGACTTAAAATTTGTCAAGTTATAGCACTAGATATCTTATAACACATGCCTTTAAAATTTATCAAGTTACAACACTAGATATCCTATAACACATGCCTTTTTTACACCCTATCTCTAGTACTTAATTATTTTGTCATGTCTTTTTTTTTGTCTCATGCGTAAGGGACTATTTAATGATATGACTGGAGTTATTTCAAACTCAAATGAGGACCCAGAGAGGCCAAATAGAGCTTTGGGTGCTGCACGACCATGGCTGGATCCTAGGATTAACATGCATGTTAGTGAAGTAATTTTTCTTTTCCTCTTTATATTATTCAATTTGTCAATTCCCATATTTTAATATAATGGTGTATATTGCAGAATAATCAGCGTCCTTAGATAAATGCATTTAATGATTCTGTTCCTGACAAGAGCATTGGCGGTGCCTACGGAGACAATGAATATAGTTCTAGTCTTTCCATTAATTTGGTCTCAGGTGTTGGAAGAACTGGAAGTAGGCTCATTGGCGATGTTGCAGAGACCTTACCCGGGAAAAGAAGTGGTTTCAGCCTCAAACATGGTTTTTCAAATCATGAAGCACCGAAACCTATGAATTTGGATGCACATAACATCAGGAACAATGTGATATCAATGAACTGGAAAAATTCATAGGAAGAGGAGTTCGTGTGGGATGAGATGAACTCTGGTTTGCCTTATCATGTACCTAATGTCTCTAGCAACTTGAGCTATGACCCATGGATGACCGATGATGATAATTTGGTAAGCTTGCTACCATATTTGTTTGTCCAATTTCAGTTTGTTTCCCACTATTGATCTTTTGTAACTCTTTGTTATTTCATCGTTTAGGAGCTTGATAACCTATTTGATCATCAAGACAAATTTCCTGTTAGCACCAGAGTTCAGGCAATTTATAGTGAAGATGGGGAGTGGTTTTCAATTGTAGTTAAATTGTTTATCTAGTTTGTAATCATAGGATAATTATAGATACATTTGAGATAACTTGCTTTTATCTTGAAAATTTGGATTGATTTCTTTTGATTTGTTATAGAAGGATATGTTTGATTGATTTCTATAGAAGTTTGAGTTGCATGATTAATATTTGTTCTTGAAAAATGTGGGCAACAAAAAAAAGCATTTTAAAAAAATTGTGGGAAAAAAATATTTTGAAAATTTGTGGGAAAAAAAAAATGTTTTTTTTTAAAAAAAAAAGCCATTAGCGGCGGTTCCAACCGACGCTAAAAGCTTAGAAAAATGTAAAAGCTATGTACAAATAGCGACGGTTTGCAACAGCCGCAAAAATCAACGTAACCGACGCTAACGACCTAGCGGCGGTTATTCCAACGGTTCACGCGAACCGCCGCTGAATGACCTAGCGACGCCGCATTTACCGACGCTTATCAATCGCCGCACATGGCATTTAGCGGCGGTTTGAACCGCCGCTAAATGCTATTTTGAACCGCCGCCGCTGGCCAGTTTCCACGTAGTGTTTATATATTATTAGTTTTTTATATAGAATTAAATTTTATTCTTTGAATTTTATTTTAAATTTATTTTCTTTATTATACTTTATATAAAATATTAAAATTACATTTTTTAGGTTTTTATAACAAATGCATAAAAGATAAATCAAATGTACTAAAAAAAAGGTGACAATATACGTACAACATCTTTTATAGTAATAAATACATGATGAATAAATCAAAAGTACTAAAATGAATGGGTGATAATATAGTTATGTACAAATGCGCCATAAAATATTGTTACATAAACAATTTTTTTTCGGCCTTTATGTACAACAACATTTTAAACATTTATATATTTTAATTTATTTCGGATTAAATCAACATTTATCTTCATTATTTTTATGTAGGATATTTATTTTCATTATATATAAATAAACTAATATAATAAATAAATTTATATTTTTATTAGTGAATGTTATGTAATGCATTTTCTTCCATCTAGTCTAGTATATTAAAAACTGACGACGTCGTCGAACATAGCGTAAACTATACAAATTGAAAAATAAAAGGAGTATTTGTTTTATTTCATAAGCATTGGAAGCAAAATGTCAAAAAAAAAACATTGAAAGCAAAGGAATGACGTTTTTATTTTATATTATAATAAATTAAAAAGGGTAAAAATGGATTTTAAGTAAAATGATAAGGGTAAAAATGGAATAAAAGATGATAAGCTATAAGCTATAAGCTCATAAGCTAATTGAAATAGCTTATGGAAAATAAGCTATAAGTCAGTAAAATAAGCTATAAGTCAGTGTTGAAAAGGTTGTTACCAAACAGGTCTTTTAGCTTATAAGCTATAAGACATAAGCTATAAGTCAGTTTGGTGGTGTTGCCAAACAGACCCATAGGTGCCGTAATGGTTTTTGTGCAGTATAATAATTATAAAGCTCTATACATAATGTGATTGTCAGACCCAAAATTAAAGATACACAAACACATTACTAGTATATTCCATGAGTACTCTACCCAAAAAAAAAAAAAAGAATATTCCACGAGACTCAAAATCAAGCGTCTCTCTCCGTAAGCTGATGATTTTGGTCAGCTAACCGTTTCAATTCCACCAAACACTGGCTCTGTTTGGTAAAAATAGCGGTTGGCTGATAAGCTAGCTTATGGCTGATGGCTGATAGCTTATAGCTGATAGCTTATGGCTGATGACTTATGGCTGATAAGCTAATTGAAGTGTTTGGTAAAATTAGCGGTTAACTAGTTGATAAGTGTAAAATGACATAAAATGGTATTGTTATTTCATAATAAAATTTATATCAAATTCATATTTAATATGCTTAAAAGAATTTTTAAAAAATTATAATAGAATTTTAAAATTAAATTTACTAATAGAATATTTTTTTATTATTAAATTAATTTTTAGTTCCTTGAAATTTAATTTTCTAAAATCATGGTTTTTCTAAAAATTAACAGTAAAATATTGAATGTTTATTATTATTTTTTAGGAAACAATAATAATAAGGGTATATTATTTTATTTTATTTTTGAATCAAGGGTGTACTATAATTATTTTTTGAAGCAAGGGTATATTATAATGAAAAACAATAAAGAATAAGTGTGTATTATATAATTGAAACACCCAACAAAGGAAAAAAAGAATTCCGGAAGTGGCCAACGTAAATTTAAAACTTAATTATTCACCTTATAAAAAAAACCTCAACTATTCACGTAATAACGATACTAATCAATAATCTAAGTTTATTAAAAAAAATGGGATGGTTAATTTGTATTAATATAAAATGTACTATTATAATTTTATTTTAAATCATAATAAACTATAAAGGGTAAAATTGAATTTTGATAAAATAATAAGGGTATAAATGGAAGAAAAAATGATAAGCTATAAGCTATAAGCTCATAAGCTACTTGAAATAGCTTATGAAAAATAAGCTATAAGTCAGTAAAATAAGCTATAAGCTCTTTCTAAAAAACTGTTACCAAACAGGTCTTTTAGCTTATAAGCTATAAGACATAAGCTATAAGTCAGTTTTTCTAGTTTACCAAACAGACCCACTGTTTGCATACTACAGTACTAATTACCAAGACTAAAAAATTGTATGAGCATAAAATCATTCTTGCAAGTACTACATAGATTATTTGATCTTGTCAATAATTTTTTCATTACCACCATCTTATAGCTTATATTATTGATTATAAATTTTTTCAACCAGTTTACGAGCTTATATTTTATCATTTTTTTTCTTTGTTTATTCTTATTATTTTAAGACTTGACAGTGTTATAGCCTGACTTGACAGTGTAATTACCATCATTAGTGCCAAACCATGCTAGGCAATCAGGTTCAGATCTGTCTATGATAGGAATTTGCAGGATTTGTTGAGCTTCCTAAGGGAAAAATAATAGATTGATAATCTTTTCATTCCACTCATTGTTGTTGTTGGCCATAATGTCCTTCACCATTACATACTCAGGCTCAGTGTCATCAGGTTTAGGACTCCAAGCAATGGAGTTTCCTTTTTGGTAGATCCAATTATCTTTCAAAATGTTGAATGCTTCTCCAAGAGTAGCTCATGTGTTGTCTTGACTTAGCTTTTAGAAACAAGTTTGTTTGTGTTATGATAATTCTTCTTTCAATTTTCTTGTTTCAATGCAAATGCCAATCCGTAAATCATTTAATTTTTTCTCCTTTTTAAATTTCCTTCTTTACTTCGTACACAATACTTTATTCCATTTTATTAATATTCCCTCCGTCTCAAAATGTAAGAAAAAAAATCACTTTTTTTGTTTCAAATTATAAGCAAAAAAAACCAATTTTAATCATTTTCAATATGTACTTTTACTTATTCTCATAAAATTAAATGCAAATTGAATTTAATTTATGTTTTCTCTTCTTTTCCCCATAATCAATAACCAATAAAAATTATTTTTACATCTTCCCATGAAATTTATTTCAAGAAAATCACAAAAAGATATACTTCAAATTATCACATTTTACTTTTCTTAATAAGTATGATTTTTTTTTCCCCTTACATTTTGGGACGGATGGAGTATTGTTTTTGCCCTTTTTACAATACAGCTATCATGCCATGTATTCGTGATCGTCATTGTCGAGCAATTTCAGTAACCCCGTCCAAACCTACTGAAAAATTAAGGTGTCATAAAGGTTTTTGTATATGACAATAATTATATAAAGCTTCATAGATTATATGATTGTCAAATCCAAAAGAATATACAAACGCATTATCTGGATATTCCACGAGTTCTTATTTATTTATTGTGATCACCCTTCAAATGATTTTTTTTAGCTTTTCTAATTTTACGTAGCTTGTGTTAATTTTATAATTTAAGATGATGCTAGTGAAATGAAATAAAGCATGCTTATTATATTTTTCCAGTTTAAAATAAAACTTGTGTAACAAATATATCAATATAATCAAGTAAATTAATGATTAATTATCCTACATTCGCGTTTATATCATTAGAAAGAGGTGATATAAAATATGAGCTTATATATATTAGTACTAACGTGTGTGTGTATTGATCAACTTTTACTTTCAGCACGATAGACCTCAGCTTCTTGAATCAACTTGAAAGTTCAAACAAATAAGGCTCATAATATGTTTCTCCACACAATAGTTGAGATGAGGAAGGCTAGGGTCACACCCTCTTATACACTCATCTAACACACTCCAATAGCAATCAGCCACATCATTCACTTTTTTAATCAAAACTCCAACTCGATATATAGCTTTTAGCAAGTTAAAGGCTCTGTTTGGTAACAATTTTTAAAAAAGAACTTATAGCTTACTTTACTAGCTTATAGCTTACTTTTCAAATGCTATTTCAAATAGCTTATGAGCTTATAGCTTACTGCTTATCATCTTTTCTTCTAATTTTATCCCTATCATCTTATTTGAAAAAAATTAAATATTAATTAAACATATATTTTTTATGTCATTTCATACTTATAAACTAGTTCAACCGCTAATTTTACCAAACACTATAAATTCAATCAACTAGCTTATTTGCTATAAGCTAAAAGCTAGCTAACTTATAGGTTATTCGCTATAAGCTAGTTTATCAGATATAAACGCTATTTTTTACCAAATAGAGAGTTAAAATAGAGGGTTAAAATCTAAATTTAGTCAAAATAGGGAGTTTAAAATTCTAGATTTTAAAATAGAAGGGTTAAAATATAAATTTGATCAAAATAGGAGTGTTAAATCTGCATATAAGCCATTTTTGTTTTATTTTTGAATTTTTTTAAATGAATTTTGAATTTCTGTTGTCTTTGTAAGTGGTCATACAACTCAAAGTTTGTTTCTTGGAAGGAAAGTCTCGTACAATTGATATTTTTCATATCATGGTTACAGTACTTTGTAGCACAATGTTGGCATGGAAATGTTGATTTAGATTTACAAGTCAGCAACAAAAACAACATTGGATAATATGGCAAACTACAAATTTAGTCTCAAACCATCAAAATAATAACAGATAATCATCACCAAGGTTTCAATTCACAATGATGAGATATTTCGCAAGTATACGATTATCCGCAAGTAGTACAATTAATATCGATCCACAGGGATTGTCTTAACCGAATATAGAAGCAATTAAAACTATGTCACTATTATCTAACAAAAACATAATTGGGGGGGAAATTTTCAATTATCAAAGTTAAGATGCAATGATCAACGAAACTTTCAAAGATGAATTTTAAAAGCGATTGAATCATTATGCTCCCTTGGATTCATATGATATGGTAGCTAAACTTCAAAACGTTTAATCAATCCTTTATGCAAGAGTTACTAATCAAAATTGCTACTCCAAACCTCTTTGAAGCAACACTCCCTAATTAATATTAATTACTCAATCTCTTAGCTAATTCAACATTAATAGAGGAACATGAACATTAATAATCAGATCTCACATGCTCATACAAAATCTCTAGAATACAAACATGAGTTCTATCAATCTAGATCCACAATCTAAACACAATTCTCAAAGCAATTTAGATCATTAACAACAAATCTTACTAGATCAAGGTAAAATAGCATTAAGCATGAAATTGATAGAATGCATAATAGAATTGAATTCAACAAAGAAGAAGTTAACTACAAAAGTTTAGAATCCAAGGTTACATAATGATTCAATCTACAAGAGGTTTAGCCAATAGTCATGAGTGATCTGAAGCAAATTTTTTCACATCCAGTCATCATCTTCATTTCTTCCTTCAATTTCTTCAAGAAACTTCACTCTAGAGGGAAAACACACTCAGATCTCTATTCTTCTTCCAAAATTCCGAACCTGGTCACTGAGCTTGAACTTGGCTTTTATATCTTTCTGATTTTCGCGCCAACTTAGCTTCGCCTCAGATCCATATCGCGCGCGCGAGATTCATTCTTCTAGTAGTATTTTCTCGCGCAGCTTTCGCGTGGTCTCGCGCAGGTGTCGCGTGCGCTACCCTTCATCTCGCGCACGGTAGAGTGGCAGAATGATCTCCACTTTTCCATGCAATTCTCGCGCACGCTAACACATAGTCCGCGCACGCTAGTTTTATCGCGCACGCGGGATCCAGCTTCGCGCACGCTAAGTCGCCAGAAGCAATTGGTCCTTCATCTCATCAATTTTTCGCGCACGCGAACATCATCCCAGCCTGCGCGAATTTCACTTCTTTTCTTGACCAACTTTTGACATTTTTTTCTCCTTTTGACTTTGGCTTGTAGATTAAGTTATCTCTTAAAAACCTTCCTTTTCTAACACTTGTAGCACCTTTTATTGGCTAAAACTTACCAATTTACCTTGAAAACATCCTTGAATTGTAATCATGATGAGGAATCATCACAACCCCAAACTTGAATCTTTGCTTGTCCTCAAGCAAATGTTTTTAACCTAGAAATATACATGAAAACTTGCTAAAATCTTAAACACAATTCGACAATTTACCGGTTTCAAACACTTACCACTAGCTTTAATGCTCCTCCTACAAGCAACCCGCATTGACACAACTTCAATCAATTTCCGCCAAGGAATGGTTCACAAGGCTTGAACAACTTCTTTGATCACTTCACACAACACTTACCAACTCTCAATATATATAAGCATATGGAATTAGGTTAATCGCTCAATCGACACCAACTCAACATCTCGACTTTAACTTTGCATCAATCCTACTAACTCTATCAATTATGAGTGAGTACACACTTTGAGGAGGACTTTCATAGGTTATAACGTGGCTAGGGTTAATGGTAGGTGTTTTTGGGAAAGTAAGTAAAAAACTTGGAGTACAATTGCACCCTAAACACTAAATGGAACCCAAAGCCCTTTTTTTGCAACAAGTATGCACTAGAAAATCTTTTTCTTTTCCAAACCTTGGCATTGTGTATTAGTTTCATAACCTTCTCTTTTTCTTTTTGGAGCAAGAGGTCAATTGATAATTATGTTTCTTTTTATTTTCTTTTGTTTTTCTCTCTTGTTACTAGATATCGCTTTTTTTTTTTTTCAATGATCACTTGACTTTCTCTTGTCCTTGTTCTTTCTTCTTTTTTTTTTTTTTTTGGGTATCATAGTAATACATGCCAAAGTCTTTAGGTACATATTTTTCAAAACTTCAAAAATTTTCTTTGAGGTAATTCTAGTGCATATCCCCCACCCCAAACTTATGAGGTTGCTTATCCCAAAGGCAACCCCAAACTTAGTGATGAGCAATGTGCTCAAATCACCAAGTAGTGCAATCACACTCAAAGAAATCATCTTTTTTTCAAAAATAGTGTTCATCCCTTTTGATGATAACTTGGGACGTAGGTAAAAACAACATTTTTCTTAAAGCTCAAAGGGGTTTAACAAGGGGAATAATTAAATTAAATGGGTAGGCTAGAATGGCTCAAGCTAACAATCAACGTGCCTCGTGTGTAACTCACAAACAATCAACTAAGTCAAAGGACGCACGCAAAGTCAAGAGAGATAGAAGAGAGGTGGATTACCCGCATAGCAAGAAAGAACGTGTTTGGCTCGAAAGCTCACGGTTTGGCCGGATCAAAGAGAAGTCAATCGGCATGAAACATTCCTTGACGTCGCCTTCAATCCTTGTGTGCAATGAGAAGTTGCACTGCAAGATTTACACATAGGCAAACGGCAAATATCCAAAACAAGTAATGCAAAACCGGATAAAGACAAAAGCAAGGGTTCAGATAATTTCCAAATTAAAAACAAAAGCTAAAATTAACATGCAAACATTCAAGTAAGTTACAGTCATCCAAGAGAATATTCAAAGCAAATTATTACAAAACGGAGTCATAAACGGCAGCAAGTAACACCAAGCATAAACACAACATCAAGATAAAAAGGAGCTGAGTAAGGAGAGAAGTGGAGGGTGCAACCAAGTCATGGCTAACCATCACCCGGATCATTCGGATGAGGCATAGACGATTCAGCATGTGAAGAGCCATCGTGACGCGGTGTGTCATCAAATAAGTGCCTCTCAACTGCAGCGTTCTGAACTTGCCAATTGGCCTGCTGAAGCAACCATGCATCCCGTTCCCTCATCTGCGCAGCCCTCAACTCAGTGTCCTGCATGTTCCACCGGTCCTGCATGGCAGCCATGGTGGGGTACAGAGGATAGTAGGGCTGGGTGTAAAACTGCTCCCGGTAGGTCATGGACTCACGGTACAATGAAGAGGTCTGGTCATAATAATTGTGAGGCAACCGGAGAGCATTTGAGATATCCATCTGGGTCAACAAAGCGGCCATCTCATTCACCGAATGTTGATTTGGTGCCACCTCCGGAGTGAGATTGGGGCCTTGAAAAGCACCCATATCCGGCTGCCCCATATTAGGCGGGTCTAAGTCCAAATCCAAATCCACCGCATCAAAACCATCAATCTCCGCCTCCAAGTCATCCATATCCCCTTGTCCTCCTAAGGGGTTCTCCGTTTTCATAGTTTTCTCTAACCACTTCAAAGTTACCGGCCCTTTCGGCCTCACCACTCTATCCTCCGGAGTCTCAGGCACTCCCTTGCTCCGCAAGTAACGTGTCAAAAAGCTACAATGCCCCACAGTAGCACGCGGAGCCGACTTGTCCGCTATCTTCTGAATACTATCTCTCAAAATCAACCCAACGTCCACCTCTTCACCGGCACAAATAGCATCAATGAGGATCATTTGGCGAACTGTTACCTCAGAGTTATTTCCGCTTGGCTCCAAATTACTAGAAATAAATTCAGCCCATACCCGTGCCTCCGGGTTGAGTCTACGCAATCTCACCCTTTGAGTCATCGTTTGACCACTCAACCAAGTGGTACCCGGCATGCACCGACGGTCCTTCATCTCCTCAATTTTGTTGGCTTCACTAGCACCCTAACTTTCCCTTCTAAGCCGAACCACACAAGTCTCTACATGCGGGAGCCCAAGGAATCGAATCAATGCCCGCGCCGAATAGTCCACATTCACTCCTCGTACAACACACGCAAAGTGATAAGGCTCGGTCTCCTTAGCCCGATGAGCATGAGCAAAGAACTCCCTAATAAGAGTATCATTCCCATGGCCAATAAGATCGTTGAAAGCGGTCCACCTTCGATTTACAAGTTGACTATTAACCTCCGGAAAGTCTTCAAAGTTGTTTTCAAATTTTCTTTCTTGCACAAACTTATTAGTTGCAATGACCCGGTAACGATCCGCCTCTTTTTCAGTCCTAAACCGTTGGAAAGGAACGTTCTCTTGGGGTATTGTTCCCCTAGGTTGACGTTGTGGAGGAGGTGAAGATGGTGGTGATGGTGATGATGATCGAGGAAGGAGGAGACGCCTTTTTCTTGGTTGTTGAGAGGGTTGTTGCGGAGGTCGTGATGATGAAGATCCGGTGTTTCTAGCGGCTCGTGAGGGGTTTTGACGAGAAGCCATGGTTTTGGTGAAGGAGGGAGTTGAGATCTTGAGTTTTTGGGTGATTTGTATGGTGAAAAGTGATTTTTGGGTGTTGTTTTTCAAGTAGAAGTGGTAGAAGGTGTAAGATCGGCGGTCTCTTGTGATTCTGGCGAAATTTTGGCAGAGTAACGGCTAGGATTGCAGAGCTACGCGAAACCGACGCGGAAGAGGGGTATATATAAGATGCGTGGTCTCGCGCACGCGGAACAGGATTAGCGCGCGCGAGAACAGGCTTCGCGCACGCGAAACTGGCAGAAGCGATTCCTGTGCTTGACTTGATGAGTTCGCGCACGCGAGATTTGACTAGCGCACGCGAGAGTTTTTTTTTTTTTTTTAAGCATCTCGCGTGCGCGAACAGGTCCTTCGCTTGCGCAAAATTGGCAGAATTGCCATCTCCTGGTCTTTACTTTTCAAACCTGCAAATTTTCACAACAAAAATCTTTCTAAAACGTTAGTTAACCAACCGACACCAGTCCGGTGTCCTCTTTTCGGAGCCAAAGTCTCCATGCACAACTTGAGAGTGGCAAAGTTTATTCTTGGGGTTGAGACAAGCGACATTCTAAGCGGAATTTTTACGAGTCAAGCTATGATTTCAAGCCCAAAAACAACCGTACTACCCCAAGCTATGGTCTTCAAAATCAACACACGACGCAATTTAAAACTCTTCAAACAAATGACTTAAGAGGAGAAAGGTCTACTTCTAGGCTTGAAACAAACTTCCATTCCAATTGGATAGATTTTTACACAAGCTATGATTTCAAGCCTAAAAGCTCCCTCACTAGTCTAAGTTATGCATATAAGTGCTAAAAGAAAAAAAAATAACCATAGTGACAAAGCCTAGAGGCTTCCTTGTTGCAAAGCTCCACAATCTCTCTTGCTCCATGCCTGGTTTCACCTACAAGACAAGTAAACAAACAAATATGCAATAAAACGTAGGGTTGCCTCCCCACAAGCGCTCGTTTTACGTCAATAGCTTGACGGTCCATGACCGGAGGTCATGCGCTTGTTTAACGTCCCGATGCTTGACGTCCACGCCCTCACATCATGGAGGGTCATGGAAGAGGATGGCCACCATGTGGCGAACTACCTCACCACCCTTATAGGCCTTCAACCTTTGACCATTAACCTTAAAGGCCTTGTCTTCTTCACCGGCCCTAAAAATCTCAACCGCACCATGCAGAAATACTTCCTTTACCACAAAAGGTCCCGACCACCTAGATTTGAGCTTACCCGGAAACAACCTAAGTCTAGAATTAAAAAGCAACACCATTTGCCCCGGGTAGAACTCCTTAGGCACCAAGGCCTTATCATGGTACCTTTTTGTCTTGGCCTTGTAAAGGACCGCATTTTCATAAGCTCTTTCTCTCCATTCATCTAACTCATTCAACTTCAAAAGTCTTGCCTTGCCGGCTAGATTAGCATCAAGATTGAAAATTTTTACGGCCCAATAGGCCTTATGCTCTAGCTCAACCGGCAAGTGGCAAGCTTTACCATAAACCAATTGATACGGAGAGAACCCCAAGTGGGTTTTAAAAGCCGTGCGGTATGCCCAAAGTGCATCATCAAGCTTAATGACCCAATCTTTTCTAGATGCCGCAACGGTCTTTTCAAGAATTTGTTTCAATTGTCTATTGGACACCTCAACTTGACCGCTAGTTTGCGGGTGATAAGGGGTAGCAACTTTGTGTTTCACATTATACTTGAACAAAAGATTTTCCAAATGTTTGTTACAAAAGTGCTTCCCCCCATCACTAATCAAGATACGAGGGACTCCAAACCGGGTAAAAATGTTTCTTTTCAAAAAGTTAACCACGGTTTTGGAGTCATTGGCTTTACAAGCCAACGCCTCAACCCACTTTGTGACATAATCCACACACACAAGAATATGTAAATTGGAGTGAGGGGAGGGAAAAGGTCCCATGAAGTCAATGCCCCAACAATCAAAGGGCTCAACCTCTAGAATTCCTTTTTGGGGCATCTCATCCCTCCTAGAAATGTTGCCACTCCGTTGGCATCTATCACAAGCTTTCACATACTCAACACAATCCTTAAAAAGGGACGGCCAAAAGAAGCCGCATTGGAGAACTTTAGCGGCCGTTCGAGGGCCACTATGGTGTCCTCTATAGGGAGAGGCATGGCAATGCCACATGATGCTTCTCGCCTCTTCCTCATCGACACAACGTTTTATCAACCCGTCGGGACCCTCACGGAACAAGTACGGCTCATCCCACAAATAGAACCGAGCATCCCTCATAAACTTCTTTTTGGCTTGATAAGAGAGGTCTTCCGGAATGATATTTCCGGCCTTAAAATTCGCCATGTCGGCAAACCAAGGCCTAGCAACCACCGACAACAACTTTTCGTCGGGAAACGACTCACTTACCTCTACCTCCTTGTTGGTTACCAAAGGGTTTTCAAGCCGCGATAGGTGATCCGCGACCACATTCTCAACACCTTTCTTGTCTTTAATCTCAAGGTCAAACTCTTGGAGGAGTAGGACCCACCTAAGTAGCCTAGGTTTGGAGTCCGTCTTAGCTAGCAAATGGCGCAACGCCGCATGATCTGTGAACACAACTACCTTTGAACCGATTAAATACGAACGAAATTTCTCCAAAGCATATACTATTGCAAGTAATTCCTTCTCCGTAGTGGTGTAATTAATTTGGTTTTCATTAAGGACCTTACTCGCATAGTAAATCACATGGAAAAATTTGTCCCTTCTTTGGCCAAGCACGGCCCCCACCGCGTAATCACTTGCGTCGCACATTAACTCAAAAGGAAGATCCCAATTAGGCGCAATGATTACGGGTGCGGTCACTAACTTGGCCTTCAATAATTCAAAAGCCTCAAAACAAGCATCATCAAATTTAAACTCATTTTCTTTCACAAGTAGGTTACTCAAGGGCTTAGCAATTTTTGAAAAATCTTTTATAAACCTCCGGTAGAAACCGGCATGCCCAAGAAAGCTCCTCACTCCCTTAACATTGAGAGGAGGAGGTAAGTCCTTGATAACCTCAATCTTTTCTTGATCTACTTCGATGCCTTTGGAAGAGATTTTATGTCCAAACACAATCCCTTCCGTGACCATGAAATGACACTTCTTCCAATTTAAAACAAGGTTGGAAGAAATACATCTCTTGAGCACGGCATCCAAGTTCATCAAGCACGAATCATATGACCTACCGAAAACGGAAAAATCATCCATAAATACCTCAATTTGATCCTCCAACATGTCGGAGAATATGGCTAGCATGCACCGTTGAAAAGTGGCCGGAGCATTGCACAATCCGAAGGGCATCCTCCGGTAAGCGAACACTCCAAAAGGACAAGTAAAGGCGATTTTCTCTTGATCATCGGGGTCCACACAAATTTGATTATACCCCGAATAGCCGTCCAAAAAGCAATAGAACGCTTGGCCGGTGAGTCTCTCAAGCATTTGATCCATAAAAGGTAATGGGAAATGGTCCTTCCGGGTGGCCGTATTAAGTCTCATATAGTCGATACACATTCTCCACCCGGTCACCGTCCTAGTGGGGATCAACTCATTTTTTTCATTACGCACCACCGTCATCCCTCCTTTCTTTGGAACAACATGAACCAGGCTAACCCACTTGCTATCCGAAATGGGGTAGATCATACCGGCTTTGAGAAGCTTCAAGACCTCCTTCTTCACTACCTCTTTCATAGTTGGATTGAGCCGGCGTTGAGGTTGCACAACCGGTTTATAATCATCTTCCATTTTAATCTTGTGCATACACAAAGCCGGGCTAATCCCTTTCAAATCTTCTATTTTCCATCCAAGGGCACCCTTGTTCTTTCTTAACACTCTCATGAGTTTCTCTTCCTTAAGCTTAGTCAAGCTTGAACTAATGATTGCCGGATGCAAATCATCATCCCCCAAGAACACATACTTCAAATGATGGGGTAATTCTTTCAACTCTGGCCCCTTGGGTTTTTCATCTTCCACTTGCTCCACTTTCTCAAGTCTAGGATTCAAGTCTTCCTTTGAAGCATCTAATTGACGGAGGCATAATTCTATCTCCCTATCCCATTCCTCCTCAAGATCATCAATGGAATTCACAATTACGCATTCCAAAGTGGGACTAGGGGTCTCTTCCTCATGTACCTCTTTCACTACCTCCTCAATCACATCTACCCGAAAGCATTCAGAATCATCATCATGACGCTTCATAGCCTCAAACACATTAAACATGATTTGCTCTCCATGGGTCCTCAACATGAGCTCTCTCATTTCCACATCAATCAAAGCTCTTCCCGTTGCCAAGAATGGACGACCAAGAAAAAGAGTCTCAACCTCACGGTCTTCGTCCATATCCAATATCACAAAGTCGGCCGGGAACACAAACTCCGCTACTCTTACCAAGACATCATGCAAAATCCCAATAGGGTGAACAATAGACCGGTCCGCCAAAGAAAGTTGCATCCGAGTTGGCTTTGCAACGGCCCCCGGTATCCTCTTCATCATGGAGAGTGGCATAAGGTTTATGCTCGCACCTAAGTCACACAACGCTCTTGCCACGGTAATGTTTCCAATGGAGCACGGAATGGTAAAACTCCCCGGGTCCTTTTTCTTTTGGGGAAGCTTCTTTTGAATGATAGCGCTTACTTCCTCCGTAATATCAACGGTTTCATCGTCAAGCGGCTTCCTTTTCTTGGTGAGCAAATCTTTCATGAATTTAGCATAGATAGGCATTTGCTCCAAAGCCTCCACAAGTGGAATGTTTACTTGAAGGCTATTGAGCATCTTCATGAACTTCTTGAAGTGTGAGTGGTCATTTGTCTTAACCTTTTTCTTTTTGATGGGGTATGGCAACTTCACTTTAGGTATATCTTGAGCTTTATCCTTACCTAAGGATTTCTTTTTGTATGGCAAGTCACCATATTCCCCCTCTTTCTCATTTTTTTCTTCACTACTCTCATTTTCAACTACACTTTTTTCCTCACCTTCTTTGGTAGTTTCGACTTCTCCTTCAAACTCATTTTCAACTCCACCCTTTATCTCACTTTCCACTTTCTTTTCAACTACACCCTCAACATTATTTTCAACTTCTCCCTCATCAATGGTCACATTCCTAGACTTCACTACTACTTCCGGTGTTGGTACCACCCTACTTCTCAAAGTAATTGACTTACATTGCTCTTTTCGAGGGTTATCAGTAGTGTGACCTTCAAACCCTTGTTGTTGAGATGCGGCAAATTGTCTTGACAATTGCCCTATTTGGGTCTCAAGATTTTTTATGGAAGCCTCATGATTCTTGTTGGAGATCTCTTGGCTCATCTTCATTTGGTCTTGACTTACCTTCATAGCCTCAAAGTTCCCTTGGGTCATTTTCATGAATTGGGTTAAGGTGTCTTCAAGTTGTGTGGGTTTTCTTGGTTGAGTGGCTTGTTGATTGTTGGATGGTTGAGAGGTTTGAGATTGGTTTGGGTTAGCATTTAGAGTATCTTTCCAACCAAAGTTTGGGTGGTCTCTCCACCCGGGATTGTATGAGTTGGAGTTGGGGTTATAGTTTGGGTTTGATTTCTGGAAATTGGCTAGGTGTTTAGCCTCTTCGGATCCTTCGGGCATACAAGCCCCATTTGCATGTCCTCCTCTACAAAAGTCACATCGTTGGTCTTGCATTTGGTTCACTTGTGCCTTTGATTGGTGTTGAGCGGATGAAGCTTTGGTGAAATGTTGGACCAATGCCTCCATTTTGTTATTCATCAACTTTTGCTCGGCCAATATCGCGGAGTTTGCTTCAAGTTTAAGCATTCCGGGCTTCTTCTTGGGTCCACGATCATTGTTAGCTCTATACTCGTTTTGGGCCATGGACTCAATCAATTTCATCGCTTCTCTCTCATCCTTCCTCTTCAACGAACCACCCGCCGAAGCATCCAATAACATCCTTGTTTGTGCTCTCAACCCTTGAGTAAAATGTTGCATTTGAGCATGTGTATCAATGCCATGCTTGGGACACTTCTTTAAACACAATTTGAATCGTTCCCAAGCATCATAGAGTGATTCGGCATCCCCTTGCTCAAAGTTAACGATCTCGGCTCTCCTTTCAAGGAACTTATGAATTGGGAAATACCGTTCAAGGAACTTTCTTTCTAGTTCTTGCCATGTGTTGATGGTACCACTAGGCAATGTGTCCAACCAATCTTTAGCTCTACCGGTGAGTGAGAACTTGAACAACCTCAACCTCTTTTGAGACTCGGTAATGTTAGGAGGGTCCGTGTAGTCACACGCCTCGTAAAACCTACTTAAATGGAGATTGAGGCATTGGCTCTCCGCCCCCGAGTATTGTTCCTCCTTCAAGGCATTAATAACGGAGTTCTTGATATCAAAGTTAACCGGGTTTGCCGGTTGAAAACCCAAATTAGCAAGTTGTCCGTCATTCCACTGCCCATAGTCTCCAAGTGTCCTCCTAGGTGGAAGTGGTGGTGGTGGATCACCTTCCATCTCAAAGTGACTCTCTTCCGATTGTTAAGAACTAGTGTCGGAATTCTCAAGATTCTCTTGTGCAAGCCTAGCAAGTCTCTCCGCTTCTCGAGTTAATCGGACTTTGGCATGGTTAGCTCTAGCAAATTTCTCGATCTCCGGTATGTATTGTAGTTCACCTTGCATACACAAACACACAAAGAAACAAACGAGTAGTTCCGAACAAAGAAATTAAACTAGCAAAAACAAATAATAAAAGCTACACTACTTTTTTTTTCTTTTGGCTAAACTACATATTTGGTCCCTTACGTTTATTTTAGGTTTCAATTTGGTCCCTTACGTTATCAATGTTTGCATTAGTTGGTCCCTTCCGTCAGATTCCACTGTTCCACTGTTTCAATTGGACACGTGTCAACGTGTCCAGGTGTCCACGTGTCAATCCACATGTGCAAACCGTCCGCCACGTCAACAAACCGTCTGCCACATGTGCAAAAACTGACGGAAGGGACCAAATTGTAACCTAAAATAAACGTAAGGGACCAAATTGAAACTTTTTAAACGTAAGAGACTAAATTGAAAACTAAAATAAACGTAAGGGACCAAATGTGTAGTTTAGCCTTTTCTTTTTTATTTAAAACTAAAAACTAAAACAATAACACGGTTCCAATTGCCTTGTCGGTTTAACGACAATCACCGGCAACGGCGCCAAAAACTTGATGAGATATTTCGCAAGTATACGATTATCCGCAAGTAGTACAATTAATATCGATCCACAGGGATTGTCTTAACCGAATATAGAAGCAATTAAAACTATGTCACTATTATCTAACAAAATCATAATTGGGGGGGAAATTTTCAATTATCAAAGTTAAGATGCAATGATCAACGAAACTTTCAAAGATGAATTTTAAAAGCGATTGAATCATTATGCTCCCTTGGATTCATATGATATGGTAGCTAAACTTCAAAACGTTTAATCAATCCTTTATGCAAGAGTTACTAATCAAAATTGCTACTCCAAATCTCTTTGAAGCAACACTCCCTAATTAATATTAATTACCCAATCTCTTAGCTAATTCAACATTAATAGAGGAACATGAACATTAATAATCAGATCTCACATGCTCATACAAAATCTCTAGAATACAAACATGAGTTCTATCAATCTAGATCCACAATCTAAACACAATTCTCAAAGCAATTTAGATCATTAACAACTAATCTTACTAGATCAAGGTAAAATAGCATTAAGCATGAAATTGATAGAATGCATAATAGAATTGAATTCAACAAAGAAGAAGTTAACTACAAAAGTTTAGAATCCAAGGTTACATAATGATTCAATCTACAAGAGGTTTAGCCAATAGTCATGAGTGATCTGAAGCAAATTTCTTCACATCCAGTCATCATCTTCATTTCTTCCTTCAATTTCTTCAAGAAACTTCACTCTAGAGGGAAAACACACTCAGATCTCTATTCTTCTTCCAAAATTCCGAACCTGGTCACTGAGCTTGAACTTGGCTTTTATATCTTTCTGATTTTCGCGCCAACTTAGCTTCGCCTCAGATCCATATCGCGCGTGCGAGATTCATTCTTCCAGTAGTATTTTCTCGCGCAGCTTTCGCGTGGTCTCGCGCAGGTGTCGCGTGCGCTACCCTTCATCTCGCGCACGCTAGAGTGGCAGAATGATCTCCACTTTTCCATGCAATTCTCGCGCACGCTAACACATAGTCCGCGCACGCTAGTTTTATCGCGCACGCGGGATCCAGCTTCGCGCACGCTAAGTCTCTAGAAGCAATTGGTCCTTCATCTCATCAATTTTTCGCGCACGCGAACATCATCCTAGCCTGCGCGAATTTCACTTCTTTTCTTGACCAACTTTTGACATTTTTTTCTCCTTTTGACTTTGGCTTGTAGATTAAGTTATCTCTTAAAAACCTTCCTTTTCTAACACTTGTAGCACCTTTTATTGGCTAAAACTTACCAATTTACCTTGAAAACATCCTTGAATTGTAATCATGATGAGGAATCATCACACAACATACAAAAAAAGCAAGACAACACTTAACATTCTAACTATCGAAAAAGAAAACAGATAGTTCATTCTGGTGCTTGTTCTTATCAAGCAAATCTGTAGCCTTAGTAATTGCAAGATTGATCTTTTTAACTTTATAAGATGATAGCTTTGATTTAACTTGTTTATTTTTTAGAGCATTCCTCAACTTGTAAATGCAGTCATCTAATTCATTCATTACCTTAGCCTTCTTTAGGAATTTCTCATCTTCAGCATGATACTCTCTAGCTTCTTCAATCAATTTTTTAATTTCTTCTCTTGATAACCTTTCTTTGTCATTGGTTATTGTGATCTCGTTCATGCTACCGGTAGATTTTTCTAGCGCAGAAACAGTTAAGATACCATTTTCATCGATAGAGTCCATCATTTTTAACATTGTCTTCCAAAAATCCAAACATTTTTCTATATGGATAATTGGCAATTGAATCGTGGGGAAAAAATCAATCTTAAAAATGGTCAATTTTATTTTATAGGGGTAAACAAAAATTCGTCCATACTGTAGGGGATAAAAATCTATGAACCCAAAATATTATTCTTTTTTAGTGATATTTCATTTTTCTATTACGAAAGGTTATAAAATAATGAAAATTTGTTAAAAAATTAAAATTGAATTATTTTTATTTGTGAATTTTTATTTGACCTTCTTATTAAAGGTGCTAAAAGGTCAAATTAACACATTGTTGTAGTTAAGAGACATAATAATTATTAAAAAACAATCAAAAGTCTTTTAACAACTCTAAGTACTAATTTATTTTTTTTTTTAATTTGACGCAAGGAGAACTGAACTTTACAAATAAAAAGGTGATACAATAAAATTCTATGTGATACAAGCAAAGAGTGAAAAATAAGGATAACATTTTCAAGTTTGTTTATGTTATGATAATCCTTCTTTCCCTATTTACTGTTTCAACCCAAATGCCACTTAGTAAGCAATTTTTATATCCTTTTTAAATTTCCTTCTTTCTATCGTACACAATATTTTAACGCATTTTAATAACATTATTTTTTCTCTTTTTTCATTACAGTGAACATTCCATGCAAACGTGATCGTGATTGTCCAAAGTTTTTCTTATCACGTAAATATACATATAAGTGCCGTAAAGGTTATTGTTCATGACTTCTTCAAAAAGGTTATTGTTCATGACAATAATTATAAAGCTCGATAGATAATGTGATTGTACCCAAAAGATACACAAACATATTACTATAGAATATTTCATGAGTACTCTATAAAAAAAAATAAGGAATATTCTACAAGTTCTTATTTGGTCATTGTAGTTACCCGTTAAATAAATTTTCTTTTAATTTTTCTAATTTCACATACCTAGTTAGTTTTGTACCTTAAGATGATGCAAGTGAAATGAATATAAACCATGAAATATTATCTACGGTTTCATTTTCTATATCTTAATTTTAATACATCAACATGGTCTCCATCCACGCATATCCAATTAATTTTCTTTCTATTTAATTGAAAATTAGTTTTATTTTTGTTTTGATCATGTAACATTATATTTATGTCATAATATTGATATACTCTTTGTTTTATTCATATTTCAATTTCAATGATATTTTTTATTCTTTTTGTTTTTTTCAACATCCTACGATGCTGTTTCTTTTTAAAGGTCATGCTAAATAGTGTATCTGATATACTTGTTAAGCATATAAAAAATAGAAATATAATGTAAAGTTTATATTAATATGACAACTTTTTATACTTTTAATGTATTGAATGCACGAATTTCAAAATATAATTTTCTTATTTGTGTGCTTAACTACTGCATCAAGTGCACTATTTAAGGTAATTAATTGATGGAGTACTTGTTCTAAAGGCTAATGTGAATCTAATTAAGTAAATATATCGATCATTTATTATTCTACATTAGCATTTATGGGGTGTGATATAAAGTGAGCTTATATTTGTACCAAAATAAAAGAGCTTATCAGTGCATGACACCGGGTAAAGTCATATGCATTAATGCCATAAATAATCTTGAACCACCATAACAGATTAAAGTATACTTCCTCCTGCGTTAATTATAACCAAAAGTCTTCAAAAATATCTAACCTTAAATATAAGCAAAAGTTAATAATTATTGGTAGAGAAGCAAAAAACATGGGTAATAGTATCTGACGCAAATATTACGAGTGAATTGAGAGTGGGAAACTGTGTGGATCGAGTAAGTGGTGGCTGAGGGTATTTTTGTCCATGCCACTGTAATTTTTACATAATTTTTCTTTTTGACAAAGTAATTTTTACATAATTAAAATCCTTAATATGTGTGAAACTATAAAATGTTGCTTATAAATTAGGTAGGAGGGAGTATCGTTTCGAACAATGAAGTCACAATTTTCCGAATTCGCATCCGCTCCAGTCTATCTATCCTTCGGTTCCCAGTTCGCTTAAATGATAGGTGACACGTGGAAAATTAATAATTCAATTGTTGACATGAAAATAACATGGTAAGCATTCCCCCGGTTCCTCTTCCCCCTTTTTCAACCTATTCCTCTTGTCACACCGAAAGTATTGCTTCCGTCAACTCGCCTTGTTTCTGTCATGCTGGTTGACCAACGTCATGAAATCCCATCGCTCGGCTACGTTGCCTCCGCGGTGACTTGTTCTTGAATTGACACTACACACTGACTCGTCGATATTATAATAATTTACAAAAATGAATTAATAGAATGCAATCTGTTAATGTTTGTTTATTGGCTCATTTTTGTATGGACAATGTTGGATGCAATGTTTCAACATCCGGATACCTTTCCAGGTTGAGTGAAACGCGCGCTCATTTAATGCGACATCCTTTAAATATGGAAAACGCGCTTTCTTGATTATGGCTCATTTATTAGAAGATCTCTACGTGATTATTTCCAGAAGAGCTCTGCTTTGCTTATGGAAACAATTGACCAAGCTCACAAATGACGTGTGGAATCGTGCAAAGATATTGAAGCCCAAGTTTCAAAGAAGCCCATGAAGACTCTTAGTATATAAGCTTCTTTGTAACCCTAATTTATGTACGTGTGTGTTGTATTCTGAAAGTATATCATCTTTGTGTTAGGGTTTGTAACTTGTGAGCCTACCTTGCATTTCCTTTATGCAAGTCTAGGACATAGGATATTGTATCTGTGTAAGACTGCTCCAAAGCTTTGAAGTACGGAGTTGGTCTTGTTTTAGAGTGTGTACTCAAATTACTATATCTCTGTCTAGTATCACTAGGTGTGTGATTGATTAGGAGGTGAGATGGGATCTCAGACTTAGGAGTTCCTAAGTTGTAGTTGCACAAGATAGTGTCTAAGTCTTAAGGTGTAAACGGGTGTGTTTAGCTTAGGATTAGAACTATCATAGTGAACTTCTCTCCTGGATTGGTATCCCCCAGACTAAGGCTTGTTTAAGCGCTGAACTGGGTTAACAATTGAACCGTGTCATTTACTTTCTGTCAACTTTATTTATTTTAGTATTTGCACTGTTCAGTGAATGTTCCAACATCGTATTCAACATCTCAAGTGTTGGAACATTGCATAGCACATCCTATACCTGCGTGCCGGAATTTCAATTGGCATCAGAGCGGGCACCCTAACATATTTGGGTGAGCTCCAGGGAAGTCATTTTCTGGTACTATGGACATGGAAGGAGCATCTGCTGGCAGACCACCGCTTTTGGATGGCACCAACTACGATTACTGGAAGTCGCGTATGATGGCTTTTCTAAAATCTATGGATAGCCAAACTTGGAAAGCAGTTATCAAAGGTTGGGAACACCCTGTGATGAGGGGCACAACCAATTTAAAGCCAGAAGAGAACTGGTCTAAGAAAGAAGATGAGTTGGCTCTTGCAAACAACAAAGCCCTGAATGCTTTATTTAGTGGAGTGGACAAATACATGTTCAGGCTGATCAAGAAATGCACTGTGGCAAAAGATGCTTGGGAAATTCTCAAGACCACTCATGAAGGGACACCCAAGGTAAAGATGTCAAGGCTCCAACTTCTAACCACTAAGTTTGAGAACCTCAGAATGAAGGAAGATGAAAGTGTACATGATTTTCATATGAACGTGATTGATTTTTCCAACTCATTTGACTCACTTGGTGAAAAGATCCCTGAAGAAAAGCTTGTGAGAAAAATTCTCAGGTCTCTACCTAGGAAATTTGACATGAAAGTTACAGCCATTGAAGAAGCTCAAGATATCTCAAGCATGAAAGTGGATGAGCTTATTGGATCACTTCAAACCTTTGAATTATATATAAATGAAAGATCTGAAATGAAGAACAACATCAGTAAAAACGGTAATGCTCAGAGAAAAGTTGAACCTGATGATGAAACTGTTGAGCATATTGCAGCATTCATTGGTAGATATGAATCTGATGAAGATTCTTGTGATGAAGACATAACTTTTGATGAGCTTGCTAGCACCTACAAAGAACTACTTACAAGGTATGAAGAAATGTGTAGAACTCTTGAGAAGCAGAAAAAGACCATTAACAAACTTCAAGCTGAAGTAAACATACAGATTGAAAAGGCTACACAAGCTGAGGAGAAAGTCATCCAAGTAAATGTTCAAATGGATGATCTAAGGAAACGTGTAAGTCAGCTGAACTCAGGAACCAACCTTCTTGAACAAATTTTGGAGAGTGTACCAAGTGGTAAAGCAAAGTCTGTTGGATACAACTACACAAGCCTAAATCAGTATCAACAGAACCCTGAAACTAAGTTTATGCCCGCTGAAGGAGTTTTTGATCCTTGCACTGGAAACGTGATGTTGAAGCATCATACTCAACATCCTAGAACCTACCCCGTTCCAAAATTTGAGTCTGATTCAAAACCCCATGTGCACCAAAGACCTAAAAGTCAGAGGAGATATCGAAGGTGGGTATGTCACCATTGTGGTAAGAAGGGGCATATAAGGCCATTCTGTTTCAAGCTGTATGGGTATCCCGAGCCGTATCAGCAAGCAAAGCCTGCACCTGAAGTGATAAATGTGAAGAAGGAATGGAAACCCAAAGATGGCTCCTCTATCTTAATCACTAAGGCAACTCCCATTACTACTGTTCCAGTAATTGCGGCAAAGGAGAATAAAACTTCTACTGTGAAGAAAGGAACATTTATGCCTGTAAGTGAGTCTCCCTCTTCCTCGATTTATGTCCCTTTTAGTACTGAAACCAGGCCATTAGTAAAGCCTAAATCTGATGAAACTCTAGGACAACCTAGTTTGAATGTTGGTATTGAATGTGCCAATATGTCACCTACAAAGGTTGTTGATACTGTTATTGGTTCGCTCAAGGAAACTCTACATGAGTCAAATGTTGTGCCAGATGTCTCAGCATCTGTGGCCTTGCCTTGGCTGACATCCGATTTGTTGTTACTATTCTGATTCTGGGCCTTGCCCTGGATATTTGAGCACTCCCCAGTGCATATGGTCTGTAATATTAGTAAGTACTATGTGGTCTACTTTGCTGCTACACTGTTATGGTTCCTTGTTCTTATATGCATCTTTGTCAAATTTGTGGCCAAAAAGGGGGAGTAAATGTTATGATTAATTTGTTGGGTTGGTTACCTGCTCTTGTTTCTGGTATGTGCTCTTCATACGTGTTGTGACTGTGAAATGAGTCTGTTCTGGTATGTGTGCTTTGGTGGTGTATGCATGTGCTGAGATATGCAAGTGTTCAGGGGGAGCTGATTTGTGTTATGCAGGGGGAGATGTTGGATATGATGCTCCAACATCCCATGCATATGTGCAGGTGGAGATGTTGTGTTGTGAAATGTTGTAGCATTACCTACAGCATCCTGTCAATGTTTATTATCCTGACCATCTAAGGCTAAGTTGTATGTGTTCCGCTGTTGCATGCCTCTCTGATCATCTTAAAAGATACATTTATATTCTTGTTTACTGGTCTCCATGGAGAAGTAGTATGGAATCTGTTTTGAAGAAATGTCTCTACAAATCTCTATACCTGTGTGTTTGTGTTGATCAGAAGATTCATGCCATCTGTGCTATAGATGAGTGTCTACCAGGTTCGAGATTGTTTTAGCCAAAAATTTCGCCAAAGGGGGAGATTGTTAATGTTTGTTTATTGGCTCATTTTTGTATGGACAATGTTGGATGCAATGTTTCAACATCCGGATACCTTTCCAGGTTGAGTGAAACGCGCGCTCATTTAATGCGACATCCTTTAAATATGGAAAACGCGCTTTCTTGATTATGGCTCATTTATTAGAAGATCTCTACGTGATTATTTCCAGAAGAGCTCTGCTTTGCTTATGGAAACAATTGACCAAGCTCACAAATGACGTGTGGAATCGTGCAAAGATATTGAAGCCCAAGTTTCAAAGAAGCCCATGAAGACTCTTAGTATATAAGCTTCTTTGTAACCCTAATTTATGTACGTGTGTGTTGTATTCTGAAAGTATATCATCTTTGTGTTAGGGTTTGTAACTTGTGAGCCTACCTTGCATTTCCTTTATGCAAGTCTAGGACATAGGATATTGTATCTGTGTAAGACTGCTCCAAAGCTTTGAAGTACGGAGTTGGTCTTGTTTTAGAGTGTGTACTCAAATTACTATATCTCTGTCTAGTATCACTAGGTGTGTGATTGATTAGGAGGTGAGATGGGATCTCAGACTTAGGAGTTCCTAAGTTGTAGTTGCACAAGATAGTGTCTAAGTCTTAAGGTGTAAACGGGTGTGTTTAGCTTAGGATTAGAACTATCATAGTGAACTTCTCTCCTGGATTGGTATCCCCCAGACTAAGGCTTGTTTAAGCGCTGAACTGGGTTAACAATTGAACCGTGTCATTTACTTTCTGTCAACTTTATTTATTTTAGTATTTGCACTGTTCAGTGAATGTTCCAACATCGTATTCAACATCTCAAGTGTTGGAACATTGCATAGCACATCCTATACCTGCGTGCCGGAATTTCACAATCAGCGAACAAAAAATTATACAGTTTTACCCTTTTATTAACTATGTCTACACAATGAAGTCAGTAGAGAAAATTTTTCGCAATTCAAAAAGAAAAATAAAGAAAATTTTAACACACTTTCTTATTCCAAACTTAACCAACCACAATTAAAAATTAATCCAAAACAATACAAACAGAGAAAGAAAGAACATGAGAGGAACAAAATGATAGAAATATACCGAAGACAGTGTTCTCTGGGTTGATAGCAGCCTGATCCTTAGCAGCACCACCGATCAACCTTTGATCATCAGTAAAAGCAACAAAAGAAGGTGTTATTTTATTTCCTTCATTGTTGTGGATAATCTCAACTCTGTTTTTTTTGCTCCAACCAAACAACAACACGTGAATAAGTTGTTCCAAGGTCTATACTCACAGCATGTCCTTCGTATTTTCTCGCGATGAATATGATCGTTCATTCGTTCACTTGGAACGCTTCATCCTGTTTTTGGTGTGCAGACGCAGTGGAATCGGAAGATCATCTTTTCATGCGTTGTCTAGTGGCAGCAGAGGTGTGAAATAGAGTGCTTCTGGATTTGTTAGCTCATTTAGAAAGCATTTATCGTGCCTCTAAAGTGTGGGTAAAAGTTTCCAAGGGTGTGTTTTCTTGATCTGGCATTTATCTGCTGCTCTTGCATATATGGCCTACAAAAGAGAGCAAATTGTGCTGAAATTAGAAATATTTTTCATCTTTGATTTTGGTGGTGAACTTTTGATGTCTCTCTTCTTACATCCAAGAATAATGAATTTGATGTTAAAGCTACTGCAGGAGACACTCAACTTGGAAGAGAGGACTTCGATCAGAAAATGGTTTCGTTAAAGAGTTCAAAAGGAAGCATATTAATTAGTGGGAACTCAAGGACTATTAGGAGGTTGAGGACTGCATGTAAGAGGTTATAGTGGACTCTTTCATTATGTATGGGGCTTATACTATGTTTGGATTGGTGTGGTATATAATAGAATGAAGCGGAATGAAATGGAATGATGCAGAACGAAATGAAACATAAATTCTATTCCATCCGATACATCCTAAATTGGAGGAGTCTCCTCTCCATTTTTATCCTCTCCATTTTTACCATTATTATTGTTTTGGAAATGTAAATGCAATAATATGATATTTTGTGGGTCCAGCTATTTAATACTCCCTCCGTCCCAAAATATAAGCAAAAGTGAGTCAAATAAATTTGATGTATTTGGTTAAAAATTTGGACCAAATACATTCACTTTTGTTGACAAAATTTTGCTTATATTTTGGGACGGAGGGAATATATATTCAAAATTATAGTATGAAAAGAGATATTAATGGAGAGAAAAAAAAATGAGAATCCCAACTCAAATTGGAGGGGATTAGGGAAAGAAAAATGAGAGAAAAGGATGGAATATGACGAAATGGATACCTATACTCTATTTCACTCATTTTTAAAGAACCCAAACAATGAATCACACTCCATACCATTATATACCACTCAATTTCATCTCATTCCATCGATCCAAACAATGTTTTAAGGTGTTAGAAAAAATACGTATTTTTGTAATATTCCATTTTCTATCACGAAAGATTTTAAAACAATAAAAGTTTGTTATAAAATTAATATTGAACTATTTCCTCTATATGAATTTTTATTTGACCTCCTTACTAAAGGTGCTAAAAGGACAAATTAACACATTGTTGTATTTAAGAGACATATAATAATTAAAAAATATGGAAGTCTTTTCACAACTCTAAGTACTAAAAACTATTTTATTGATGTAATTGAGTAGAACACGAGCTTTATAAATCAAAGTGATAAAATAAAATTTTATTTGATATGTGCAGAGAGTGAAAAATATGGATACAATTTTTAAATTTGTTTATGTTATGATAATCCTTCTTTTCCTATTTTCTGTTTCAATGCAATCACCATTTCGTAAACCACATCTTTATTTTCTTTTTAAATTTCCTTATTTACTTCGTACATAATATATTATCCCATCTCAATAACATTGTTTCTCTCTTTCTACATTACAGCTATAATTCCATGTATTCGTGATCGTGATTGTCCACAAGGTACAACAACTCATCAAAAATTGAGGTGTCGTAAAGGTTTTTGTATATTACAATAACTATAAGCTCCATAGATTATATGATCGTCAAACCCAAAAGAATACACAAACGTATTACCAGGATATTCCATTTAGTTCTTATTTAGTAATTGTGATCGTCCATCAGATGAATTTTCTGTTAGCTTTTCTAATTTTATGTACCTTGTTGATGAAAGTGAAATGAAATAAAGCATGAAAAGTATTATCTACAATTTCTTATTTTGAGGTAATATAATTTTTAAAACACATGTTAACACGACGCTTATTTTTAATATAGTTCGATTGGAATCGAAATGCATTATTAACTGAATTATTTCTCCTATCAATGGAACCAAAGACTCGTGAGTGCATCATCATAGTATAATAAAATTTCGGTAAATAAGTTTTTACATCTACCGCATCGGTATTGACTGTTTGAATACGATTTACGAGCTGAAATTTATCTATCTAGGTTCTCATTCTAATTGCGCCCCATCAACTTTTGACTCAAGAAGCTATTTTTTGGATTTTGATGGGCCAATCACTTTTGATTCGAGATCGGGAGTTAGTGCACAATGACATCTCATGGGTCGAGTTGATATCTTCTCTGGTAGGCTAGAAGCTTTAGAGTGTCTTAAGATGTGTTAGATTTGAGGGATTGAATGCTTAATAGACATTACTCCATCCGTCCCAATTTAATTGACACAGTTGAATGTTTCACGCACGTCAATACATAACTTTGATGATTAATGTTTTTAATTGCTTAATAGTAAAAATTATAAAAATTTGATATTTTGAAAATATTCATCGAGACAAATCAAACAACATCTTATATGCTAATATTTATTTTTGTTTATTATTAAAAAAATAAAGTCAAAGCAACATATGTGAATAGTACACAACAGTCAACTGTGTCAATTAAATTGGGATGGAGGAAAGTCCATTGTGGATGCTCTTAGTTTTATGAACTAATGTCCTGGGGCACTATTTAAGGGGGTGGTTATTATACATAAGGGAAACTTATGCACGCTGCATAAACAGCCCAGCCCAATTGCTTCTCGCGCCCCCCAGTTGCTTCTTGCGCCCCCCCAGTTGCTTCACGCGCCCCCCATATACTACCCCATTACTTGCGCGCCCCCCTATTTGCTTAGCACACCCCCTCCCCCTTTTTTTTTTCCCTTTTTCTCCCTAGATTTCTTGTGAGCCCCCCAATTTTTTTTCCTCCCCCAAATTTCTAGCGCGCCTCCAATTTTTTTCCCTCCTCCAAACTTCTAGCGCACCCCACCCAAATTTCTAGCGCGCCCCCCGTTTCCAATTAAATAATAACTTTTGTTCCTTTGAAGTATATATTATAAGAATCCATTTTTAATTAATTTTCGTCATACACCCCCTCGAAGCCCAACATAATAACCAATGGTTCATGTATAACATCTTGAAACCAAATAACAAGACTAATGATTTCAATGTATAATGCTATGAAACCATTTAACTAGAATAATGGTTTCAGTGTATAACGCTATGAAACCATTTAACTAGACTAATGGTTTCAGTGTATAACATCTTGAAACCAAATAACAAGACTAATGGTTTCAGTGTATAACGCTATGAAACCATTTAACTAGAATAATGGTTTCAGATAATGGTTTCAGTGTATAATGCTATGAAACCTTTTAACAAGGCTAATGGTTTCGGTGTATAACAGTATGAAACCATTTAACTAGACAAATTATTTCAGTGTATAACATCTTAGCACTAATGCTCATTTAACTATAATAATGGTCATTTAACTAGACGATATAAAACCAGAGAGAGTGAGGTATCCCCAACCGTTCCAAATAATTCAAAATACCCTATATAAAATTTTGCGAAAATTTTATTAATACCTGATATTTATAAAAGCATATTTACCTTATTTAATTAACTAAAAATAGTTTCAGGTCTCAGAAAAATACCTAACTGGTCCCAAAATTCCCAGAAAATTATTTCCTATTTTTTTGTAAAAAAAAAAATTTGGAGGCTCCTTGGCACTGCACGCGCCCCCACGCGCTGCCAGTGAGAGTGGGCGTGGAGGCGCGTCACTGTTCATCATCTTCCTCACCCATTTTTTGCAGAAACGGGTCGCGACGACCCGGTTCGTCGACCCGGTTCGTTCTCCCTCAATAATCAACGAAACTCGACGTTTTTTATACCGTTTTGATCGTCGTTCGATTTTATGAATGTTTTAGGTATTAGTTTTTGAAATCGGTGATCGAATCGCATACAAAATGTGGCCGAAAATTGAGCAAGCAAAGATACAAAGTTCTTCAGTTATGATTATTACACGTGTTGTTTGGATCTGAAGGTGGATATTGACTTATGCACGGTGCATAAATTTGCCTTATGCATAATAACTTAGCCCACTATTTAAGACCTTAAATAGTAAAAAAATTATAGATTTTTTGTGGGAATGTGTAAAGTCAACGCATTGAAAATTGTAACGTTTAATTTTTTGAAAAAAAAAGTTTCTTTAAATGGAATACTTAAAGAGTGCCCTGGAGCACTCGTTAGCAAGACCCTTTATAATAATATATTTGTCATTAAAAAAAAGGCAAATGCTAACTAGTGTCCCTGGGGCACTAGTTAAAATAGAAAAAATAAAAAATTATTATGGGAGAATGTGGATTTAACTTTTTCAAAGTCATAAATTTAATAATTTCGATATAAAATTAATTCTTTTAGTATCCTTAACTAGTGTTCCGGATGTATTAATTAGCAAGACAAAAAAAAAATGCTCGTCTAGCTATTTGAAGTTGAAAGGTTGTTTCTCTTTCTTTCCAATTTCCATACGAAGCATTAATGTATTTATTGGAACAATAACATTTGTAGCTTTCATTTCATGAAATTAATTATTTACATTTACATGAATTAACATGGAAACATTTATCAAAAAAATAAAAAATAAAATGGACACATTCACCTAATTAATTAATTAATTAATTAATTTCCTTATTCAATACGTATATAGGAAATGTTAGTATACATTAGTATCTCTATATCTTCTGAAGTGTGAATCTTAATTTGAAACACTATTCTTTCACTTCAAAGAAATGGCCAAGAAATATGAAGGACCTGCTATTGGAATTGATCTTGGCACAACCTATTCATGTGTTGCTGTATGGAATGAGCAAAACAATAGAGCAGAAATCATTCACAATGATCAAGGAAACAACACCACACCTTCTTTTGTTGCTTTCACTGACTCACAAAGATTGGTTGGTGATGCTGCAAAGAATCAAGCCGCTTCAAATCCAACCAACACTGTCTTTGGTAATTCATTTATCTTGTTCCTTTACTGCATGATTTGCAAATTCATTTCGATACTGTTTATCTTCTATGTTTTTTTATTAAAAAGATAAAATTATACAACATTTTTAATTTTTGCAGATGCTAAGAGGTTAATTGGAAGGAAATATAGTGATTCTGTTATTCAAAGTGATATTCAGTTGTGGCCCTTTAAGGTCGTTGATGGCAACGATGACAACCCAGTTATCGTTGTTAAATTTAGGAATGAGGAAAAGCGTTTTGTTGCAGAGGAAATTTCGTCTATGATTCTCATGAAAATGAAGGAGATAGCAGATAAATTTTTGGAGTCAAAGGTTAAAGATGCTGTGATTACTGTACCTGCTTATTTCAATGATTCTCAGCGAAAAGCTACGAAAGATGCTGGTACGATTGCAGGTCTCAATGTCCTGCGGATAATAAATGAACCAACCGCAGCTGCTCTTGCTTATGGCCTACAAAAGAGACCAAATTGTGCTGAAAGTAGAAATATTTTCATCTTTGATCTTGGTGGTGGAACTTTTGATGTTTCTCTTTTGACGATCAAGAATAATGAATTTGATGTTAAGGCTACTGCCGGAGACACTCACCTTGGAGGAGAGGACTTTGATCAGAGAATGGTAAATCATTTCGTTAAAGAGTTCAAGAAGAAGCATAAGAAGGATATAAGTGGGAACTCAAAGGCTATTAGGAGGTTGAGGACTGCGTGTGAGAGGGCAAAGAGGACTCTTTCATTTGACACGGAGGTTACAATTGATATTGATGCTTTATTTGAGGGTGATGATTTTTGTTCATCAATCACTCGTGCTAAGTTCGAGCAACTCAACAATGAACTCTTTGAGAAGTGTATGGAGACGGTTCAAAGTTGTCTTACTGATGCGAAGATTGATAAGAAACTTGTAGATGATGTTGTACTTGTTGGCGGTTCTTCTCGGATTCCAAAAGTGCAGCAGCTATTAAAAGACTTTTTCAATGGAAAGGATTTGTGTGTGAGCATCAACCCTGATGAGGCTGTCGCGTATGGTGCGGCAGTGCAAGGTGCTTTGTTGGGAAAAGGTATAAAGTCTTTTCCAAACTTAGTGTTGCGAGATGTTACACCGCTGTCACTTGGTATATCGTTAAAAGATGATATCATGAGTGTATTGATCCCAAGAAATTCAACCATTCCTGTGAAGACGAAAAAGGTATTCCATACATGTGAAGATGACCAACCTGGTGTCTCGATTGAAGTCTACGAGGGTGAGAGAATGGTTGCAACTGAGAACAACTTGCTTGGTTTATTTGAACTCGAAATTCCTCTTGCGCCGCGCCACCTCCCTATCCAAGTATGTTTTGCTATAGATGCTGATGGAATATTAACCGTCTCTGCAGAGGAAGAAACTAGCGGCAATAAGAAAGATATTACGATTACGAAAGAAAATGGTAGACTATCAACTGAAGAAATTGAGAGAATGATTCAAGATGCTGAGAATTTTAAAGATGAAGACATTAAGTTCAAGAAGAAAGTTAAAGCGATGAATGTTTTGGAAGATTACCTCTATAACATGAGGAAAGTAATGAAGGATGCTAGTGTTACTTCCATGCTTAGCTCAACAGACAAAATGAAAATCAATGCTGCAATGGTAAAAGGAAAGAATTTGATTGATGACAAAGAGCCTCAAGAGACATTTGTGTTTGTGGACTTTCTGAGAGAACTAGAGGGCATTTTTGAATCTGCTTTGAAGAAGATCAACAAAGGTTACTCTGACGAGGAAAGTGATTCTGATTGATAATCTTTTACTTAATTCATTTCTGTTTATGACTTCAGCTTTTCTTCATTTCTACTGTTGGAGCTGTTTGTTTTGCTTCTTTGATAATTTGAACTTGTTCCTAAGTATTAGTAGATTTGAGATTGAGCCTGAAATACACTGAAAGTGTTACAAAATTGTGTGATATTAAAATTTTAATTATTTGTATGAATGATTACCTTTGAAGTTTGAATACAACAAATTTAAATGGCCCATGTTATGTTAGAATCATACTTTGAATAGATTATCCAATCGGCCTCCTCAATTTATCCCGAGTGAAAAACTTCGCCAAGTCCTACCACAGATTAAGGCGATGAATTATGAGCTTTGTTAGTTCATTAAGAATCTCTTCAAATATATGTTTGAAATAAGTTTCTGCATGCATAATCCAAACATCCTCCTTCAAATTATCAAAAGTAAACAACTCTAGCTGTTGAGTCCTTCCTGAAATTAAACCAATGAATGTCTGATCTTCCAAGGCAAGCTTTGTTAGTTGAACATTAATCTCTTTGGATCGATATACATCTAAAATAAGATTCTGCACATGTAATCTACACCATGTCTAATGGATCGTCGCCATCTAATGACTGAAGCTGATCAACCTTGTTTACTGCTGCTCAGTATGGTTGTTTGCCTACAAGCTTGGCTACTCATCAAATCAAACAAGCCATTAATCTCTGCCAACAATGCTTCCTCTGTCACCTAAATTGCACTCAATATAATTCCATGGCGAGGACTTTGTCAGTCATTTTGGGTGACATATTTTTGCTGGCATGAACAACGTACGGTAGGTCGGATCGGATCAATGAATAGAGCAGAGTTGAGAGAAATATAAAAAAAGGAATGGAAATTGAATTCCAAATGCAAAAAAAGAGAGAGAAACTCTGAATATCACTATGCTAAATTAGTAGTTATAGTGACCAAAATATTTCATTCACTAAAATGAGTCTCACTTTAAATTAAATATTAATTATTTGTAATGCAATATTAATTTTTTGAGTAATGCTATATAATGCGAATAGCATCATCGCGAAAATCCACGAACGCGTGTTGAAGCTGGACTTGAAAATGCAACTTGAAAACTTCGTTATCATCTACTCACAAACCCACAATTTATTGGTTTTATTTTTAATAAAAAAATTGCAATAAAATGTTTCACATACTGCAAAAGCAAACAGTAACCATCACCGATTCACCGCTATCACCGTCATCAATCTTCCCTACCAAGAATAGGATGGTTGTTCTTTTCTAAATTAAAAAATTGAAAGAGGGAAAAAAATTAACAATTGCAAAACAGAAATTTCTAAGTTGAATTGTGCTGCATAATCATGTATGAACACTGTGCTTTCCTTCAACCTTGCAACAAAGAGCTATCAAAATTTTATCAGAAATCTAAATGGCATCAACGTTGCCGTGAATAAATGAGGAAATTGATTGTTGAAATATATTATGGTGTCTTTCTTGGATAGATAATGAGATCTATGTTCTATACTTTGATCAGATCATCTTCTTCTACTATGCCATGGAAGGAGTAGGTGTTGAAGAATTTTTTTTAAGAGAAAAAATAAGTAGAGAGAAAAAAAGAAATGCACCAATTGCAGTGTGACACATAGTTCGCGATCACTTCGTGAAATGGGTATTCGCTATACATAGCATTTTCCTAATTTTTTTTCCTTTCATAATATACACTACTAATTATCCCTTACCACTGATCAACCACCATTTTGTAGCACCACCGACCATCATTATGACCACCTCGACACCACAATTACCGCCGACCATCACCTCGGCCACTACCACTCGCTACTATGACCATATTTCTTGAACACTCTGTCCACTTTAGTCACCAATTTGACCACCGCCAACTACCATTATGATCAACGCTCCCACAACTGTCAACCACCCCTTACTGCCACTCTATTGACTCTAGCCATTTCCGATCACCACTACATCTGCTTCTGATGACCAATTTGACCACCACCGACTATCACTCCAACCCCCGCCAGCCACCACTTTGATCACCGCTAATCACAAATCCAACCATCTTCGACTAACACTCCGACCACTGAAAACCACCACTAGTCACCACCACCGACTATCACTCCGGTCACTACTCCAACCATTGAAAACCAACATTCCTTTTTAGTTAAAAAATCTTCATAATGTTATTTTTTTACTCTCTTTGTCCCATAAAAAAAATAAAAAACACACTTATTAGAAAAAACCAAAACATAATAATTTGTGTTCACGAATGTGAACACAAAATACAAAAGGTGAGCTACTCTATGGAGCACACAAGAGAAGCTCCAAGAATATTACTTCAAAGAGACTAAAGTAAAATAGAATCTTTGCCCTATAATGAATCAACCCCTTTTTTCTTCTAAGTGTCTCCTTTTACAGTCCAACATTCTTTGACCTAATGAGTTGTCTCTTAGATTGGGGGGTCAGACCAAATAAGTTATAAAATTGAGATCCTTAATGAGCATGTCCGTACAGGACACATGGAGTTAGCGCACGTGAAGCTCACGTCACTCTCATCCGTGCAAATCACACGAATCTGAGGCACATGTAACTTATGTTACTATGTTCTTTCGTACAAGATGCGTGACATGCCAACACAAAAAAAAAAAGTTTTTTCCCTTATATTCTGGAACGGAGGAAGTATACATATAAAATTAGTCAATAAATTTTGTTGCTTTTGATGAAATTATTTATTTTTATTTTTTTTATAATATTGTTAGTAATTTATAGTATGTCATTTTAATGTACATTCCACTAAAAGATTGTTTTGTTTGGTTTTTTCTTCACAAGAGAAAATAACTTAACGATTGTACTACCAAGAAGCCAAACCGTTGTGAATCCATGTACTAACATGATTACTTTTCGTTCTCTGTGCCAATTATGACATTATGCACGCATGATACCAAAGAGGAGAAGTACCGAGAAGTCACTAAATTAATTTCACTTTATGGAATGAATCAAGATACACAGTAAAGCTTTAATACTCCAAATGCATATAAAATCTAATTAACCAAACCCAAATACTCAAGAATTATTACTAGCATCTCTTTCTTTTACACACACTCTGAATTAAGATTAAGATTTATTCTCTAAAACAGTTTTCAACCATTTCCAAAAACCATGGCAAAAAAATACAAGGATCCATCCATTGGAATTGACCTTGGAACAACCTATTCATGCGTAGCAGTTTGGCAAAGCCAAAACAATCGTGCAGAGATTATTCACAATGAACAAGGAAACAAAACCACCCCTTCTTTTGTTGCTTTCACTGATGATCAGAGGTTGATTGGTGATGCTGCTAAGAATCAGGCTGCCTCTAATCCAGCTAACACTGTCTTTGGTGATTTTTCTGCTAATCTTCCTACATGATTTATTTGTTGCTATTATATTTTTTTTTTTATTCCAAAATTAGAACAAAAAATTTATATTTATATATACCCAACACTTATATTGTTGCAGATGCGAAGAGATTGATTGGAAGGAAATATAGTGATTCTGCTATTCAGAATGATATACAGTTGTGGCCATTTAAAGTTGTTGCTGGTACCGATGACAAACCTCAGATTGTTGTTAAGTATAAGGGTGAGGAAAAGCGTTTTTGTGCTGAGGAAATCTCATCTATGGTCCTCACAAAGATGCGCGAGATTGCAGAGAAATTTTTGGGGTCAGATGTCAAGAATGCGGTTATTACGGTGCCTGCTTATTTCAATGATTCTCAGAGAAAAGCGACTAAAGATGCCGGTCTCATTGCTGGTCTTAATGTAATGCGTATAATCAATGAACCTACTGCTGCTGCTCTTGCGTATGGGCTTCAAAAGAGAGCTGATTGTGTTGACGAGAGAAATATTTTCATATTTGATATTGGCGGTGGAACTTTTGATGTGTCCCTCCTGACGATTAAGAATAATGTGTTTGATGTCAAGGCCACTGCCGGAGACACCCACCTCGGAGGTGAGGACTTTGATAATAGAATGGTGAACCACTTTGTTATGGAGTTCAAGACAAAGCATCAGAAGGACATGAGTCGGAACCCGAGGGCTCTGAGAAGGTTAAGAACAGCATGTGAGAGGGCAAAACGGACACTGTCATTTGACACTGAAGCCACAATTGAGATAGATGCAATATATGAGGGTATTGATTTCCATTCATCAATCACTCGGGCCAAGTTTGAGCAACTTAATGTGGACCTCTTTAAAAAGTGTTTGGAGACTGTCGAAAGTTGTCTCAGTTATGTAAAGGTTGACAGGAGTAGTGTGGATGATGTTGTTCTTGTTGGCGGTTCTTCTAGGATTCCAAAAGTGCAACAGCTATTGCAAGACTTTTTCAAGGGGAATGATATTTTTGCGAGCATCAATCCTGATGAGGCTGTTGCTTATGGTGCAGCTGTTCAAGCTGCATTGCTGAGCGAAGGCACTATGGATTCTCTTAACTTGGTTTTACGAGATGTTACCCCGCTGTCTCTAGGTATATCAATAAAAGGAAATGTTATGGATGTGGTGATTCCTAGAAACACTTCCATTCCAGTCAAGAACACAAATGATTATTTTACAGTTGAAGATGACCAATCCACTATCTCGTTTAAGGTTTATGAGGGTGAGAGATTGAAAGCTACTGAGAACAACATGTTAGGTATGTTTAGTTTTGCAGTTCCTCCTGCTCCTCGAGGCCATATTCCCGTCAAAGTAACTTTTTCCATAGATCTTGATGGCATTTTAAACGTCGCTGCAAAAGAAGAAACTGGTGGGAACAAGCAAGATATTACAATAAAAAATGAAGAGGGAAGGCTATCAACTGATGAAATTCAGAGAATGATTCAAGAAGCTGAGAAATTTATGGCTGAAGACATGAAGCATATGAACAAGGTTAAAGCAATGAATGCCTTGGATGATTATCTTTACAACATGAGGAAAGTAATGAAGGATGATAGTGTTACTTCCATGCTTAGCTCAACAGACAAAATGAAGATCAATGCTGCAATGATAAAGGGAAAGAGTTTAATTGATGGCAGCAAACAGCACCAAGATGCATTTGTGTTTGTGGATTTTCTGAAAGAGCTTGAGAGCACATTTGAATCTACTTTGAACAAGGTTAACAAAAGCTACTCTGATGAGGATAGTGACTGATTCTTATTAAGCAGTTTTTAGTTATTTCATTTCTGTTTATGAATTTCAGCTTCTTCATGTTTAATGTTGAAACTCTTTGTTTTGGTTTTTGGATAATGTATTTTGATTAAATTTGAACTTTTTGGCTTGTTTCTTTTAATCATATTAATTCCCGAGTGTTACTGAAACTGAGACTGAAATACTCTAAATTCTTTACAATATTGACATCATATAATTTTAATTTGTATTAATTAAGTAATAATTAACCTCTCAAAATTGAAAATTATATGTTCTTGACTTTCAAAAGCCTACTCCACGCGCAACTACAGAACTTAAGAGATTGACTTTCCCCAACAAATGCTTCTTCATATGCATGGAACCTAGAACCAAATGGTTAGGGGCGAAAATATCTACCACTTATGATAATAATCTAACTAGGTTAATCTATTTAAATTTATAAAAAAATTACTATCATAATGATGATTTTTTTGTTGACAAATTAAATTTAAATTATAAAAAGGCTATTTAATAGGTAAAATTTGTTTAAACCCTATATCTGCTCCTAACAATACTAAAATTGAAATATAAATATCCTATTATGCTAATTTATTAAAAATAAATAAAATAATAAATTCCTAATCTACCTAACTAATTAATCCTAATAAGCAGAAGCTCTTTCCCATAATTGTATCCATATAAGTTGCCTTATTACGTTCTATTAAGCCCAACAAGATGTTCTGTACTCAAATGTTAACAATGTTGATCAAAAAGCCATAAAGTAGTCACTCTCTCTCACAATTTATACAGAGCAAAGGTACACATCTTAATCTATCTTAATATGAAAATATACATGCTATAATATGTACTCCCTTCAACATATAATTATAAACAAATATAGATCAGATTCATCGGTTATTCAATGAATTTGAAAAGTATAAATTTGATTATAGTCAAAGCTGCAAAAACGGAGTACAATAAGTACTGAACCCCGAAACAAAAAGTATGTACAATTATTATTTGTAAAAAGATAAAATAACAAAACTTTCAAAACCAAACAAAAGAATTAGAATGCTATTTTTGGTAGTCACTGTCACTGAGGATTTCTTCACAACAGGAATTCATTTGAAAAAGAATGGCCAAGAAATTCAAGGGTCCTGCAATTGGAATTGATCTTGGAACAACCTATTCGTGTGTAGCAGTTTGGCAGAGCCAAAACAATCGTGCGGAGATTATTCACAATGAACAAGGAAACAGAACCACTCCTTCTTTTGTGGCTTTCACTGATGCTCAGAGGTTGATTGGTGATGCTGCCAAAATTCAAGCAGCCTCTAATCCAACCAACACCGTCTTTGGTGATATATCTTTTTCTCTTCCTGCATGCTTTCACATATTATGTTTCTAGTCATTACTATTTTCATGCTCGGCTTTCATGTGAACAAGATAAACTTTTATTGTTGCAGATGCAAAGAGGTTGATTGGAAGGAAATATAGTGATCCGGTTATTCAGAAAGACATACATTTGTGGCCGTTTAAGGTTGTTGCTGGTACTGATGACAAACCCGAGATCATTGTCAAGTATAAGGGTAGTGAAAAGCGCTTTTGTGCCGAGGAAATCTCATCTATGGTCCTCACAAAGATGCGTGATATTGCAGAGAAATTTTTGGAGTCGCCTGTCAAGAATGCAGTTGTTACCGTGCCTGCTTATTTCAATGATTCTCAGCGAAAAGCCACAAAAGATGCTGGTGCCATTGCTGGCCTCAATGTAATGCGGATAATTAATGAACCAACTGCTGCTGCTCTTGCATATGGCCTTCAAAAAAGAGCAAATCATGCTGGAAAAAGAAACGTGTTCATATTTGATCTTGGCGGTGGAACTTTCGATGTGTCTCTTCTCACACTTAAAAATGATAGCTTTGATGTCAAGGCCACTGCCGGAGACACTCATCTTGGAGGTGAAGACTTTGATAACAGAATGGTGAGTCATTTAGTGAATGAATTCAAGAGGAAAAATAAAGTGGATATTAGTGGGAACCCGAAGGCACTAAGGAGATTGAGAACTGCATGCGAGAGGGCTAAAAGGACACTTTCATTTGACACCGAGGCTATAATTGACATAGACGCTATATACAAGGGAATTGATTTCCATTTGTTAAGGCCAAGTTTGAGCAACTGAACATGGATCTCTTTGAAAAATGTTTAGAGACTGTTAAGAATTGTTTTAGTGATGCTAAGATGGACAAAAGTAGTATAGACGATGTTGTACTTGTTGGCGGATCTTCTAGGATTCCCAAAGTGCAGCAGCTTTTGCAGGATTTTTTTGAAGGGATGGATCTGTACAGTAGCATCAATCCGGATGAGGCTGTTGCTTATGGTGCAGCTGTTCAGGCTGCTTTGCTCAGTGAAGACGCTAAGAATGTTCCCAACTTGGTGCTGCAAGATGTTACACCATTGTCACTTGGTGTACAAGTTAAAGGAGATCTTATTGATGTTGTGATTCCTAGGAACACCTCCATTCCTGTAAAAAAGACAGAGACATATTATACAGTGAAAGATAACCAACGCTACGTCAATATTAAAGTTTACGAGGGCGAGAGAATGAGAGCAAGTGATAACAACTTGCTTGGTTTGTTTAATTTCTCCGTTCCTCCTGCTCCTAAGGGCCACATTCCTATCAAAGAAAGCTTTTCTATAGATGCTGATGGTATATTAAATGTCTCTGCAGAGGAAGAAACAAGTGGTAACAAGAAAGATATTACAATAACGAATGAAAAGGGAAGACTGTCAAGGAAAGAAATTGAGAGAATGATAAAAGAAGCTGAGGACTTCAAGTCTGAAGATATGAAGCATATGAAGAAGGTTAGAGCCGTGAATGCTTTGGATGATTATCTTTATTACATGAAGAAAGTAATTATGAAGGATAAAAGTGTAGCTTCCATGCTCAATCTTGTAGACATATTGACTATCAGTTCTGCAATGATAAAGGGTAAGGAATTGATTGATGGAAAAGAGAAAAATGACACATTTGTGTTTGAGGACTATTTGAGGGAGATTAAGAGCACATTTGAATCTGCTTTGAACTAGTTCAAGATAGGTTACTCTGGTTAATAAAGTGATTCTGATTGACTGATTCTTATTCATCAATTTTTAGTTATTTCATTTTCTGTTTATGCATTTCAGCTTCCTCATGTATATAATGTTGGAGTTGTTTGTTTTGTTTCTTGGATTACGTATTTTGATAAAATATGAAATTTCGGTTTTGGTTCTTTTAATCTTTATTTGTTCCTGAACGTTTGCAGATTTGAGCTTAAGTATGAAATACACTGAAATCTTTATGAATTAGTACTATATTAACGATATTGAGATACAAAATAAGTATAATCCTCGACAATCTTCAAATCGTGAAGTGAAAGAGTGGCGAGTAAGGTGTAATTGTAATCATGTCATGTCCATGCATGCAGGTATAATAAATGTTGCCAGCGATTACTCAGTCATTATTTTTGTCTGCAGGTGATTCCAAGCAACGAACATTAGGCGATACCAAATGTCAACATATCGAAAAATAAAAATTTCATCATGCAGACCAAGAACACTGCTGTCAAATACTCTTAATAAAAAGTGATCAAGTAATTAGGAAATAATTAATACTTACAGGCCTTTCTGATAGTATATAAAATTGAAACCATACAATTAGATCCATAACTTCAAGACCAATCTCAAGTCATACTCAAAATAAAATTGTCCAAATATGTATTAGAAGAAACAAAAGAAGCAGGTCCACAATTTTAGAAGCATGTCCATAAACAAATATTCACTCATCCTCATAACTTTTCTCAAATTGTAAGAGCATTCTAAATACATAAATAGTACTTATTAAAATTAGGTTAGTAAAAATATCATTCTCTCCTTTTATTTTTTTTGGATTACATATCATTCTCTCATTTAATTATACTACATTTTTTCTTAATAGAAGTGAAATGACCAAATAGATCAATTACTTTGAGACGGAGAGAATACTTGATTAGTTAATAAACGACATTTTTCAAGGAACTTTTATTTTAAGGAAAAACAAATAACTTTTATTTTTCAACGACATTCTCTCCTATATGATTCTTCTCTCAAGGAGCCAAAGAGTCATGAGTGGATTTTAATAACAAAGAGCCTTGCAGTAATAAAATCTTCACTACATTGAAGTTCAACAGTTGAAGCTTTCAGTTTCTTTTTCCTTTCCAATTTCCATAAGGAAGATAAACTAGAGACACTATTTATTGAAACAATAACTGTTGTGATTTCTGATAGGAAGATATAGCAATTTCATTTTACTTATGGAATATATATATTAGTAGTACTCAGAAATGCTAGTATATCTCTTTATCTTCTAAAGTGTAAATTTGAAACATTATTCGTTGAGTTGAAAGAATATGGCTAAAAAATACAAGGGACCTGCTATTGGTATTGACCTTGGCACAACCTATTCATGTGTAGCAGTTTGGCAGGACCAAAAGAATCGTGCAGAGATCATTTACAATGATCAAGGTAACAGAACAACACCTTCTTTTGTTGCTTTCACTCGTGATCAAAGGTTGATTGGTGATGCTGCTAAAAATCAAGCCGCTCTAAACCCAACCAACACGATATTTGGTAATTGATCTTCTCTTTTTTCTTCATCGTTTGTAAGTTAATTTAAATTTTATAGTTATTATTTTTTTTCTACTGTTCTTATATGAGAACAAAAAAAACTTTTATTTTGCTCCAGATGCTAAGAGGTTGATTGGAAGGAAATATAGTGATTCTGTTATTCAGAATGCTATACAGTTATGGCCGTTTAAGGTTGTTGCTGGTAACGATGACAAACCTCAGATTATTGTTCAATATAAGGGTGAGGAAAAGCACCTTTGTGCTGAAGAAATTTCTGCTATGGTCCTGACAAAGATGCGTGAGATTGCAGAGAAATATTTGGGGTTTTCTGTTAAGAATGCAGTTATTACTGTACCGGCTTATTTCAATGATTCGCAGCGAAAAGCTACAAAAGATGCTGGTGCTATTGCTGGACTCAATGTTATGCGAATAATCAATGAGCCTACTGCTGCTGCTCTTGCATATGGCCATGAAAGAATAAATAATTTTGGAAAACGAAATGTATTTATCTTTGATCTTGGTGGTGGCACTTTTGATGTGTCTCTTCTTACACTTAAGGATGATAACTTTGAAGTGAAGGCCACATCTGGAGATACACATCTTGGAGGAGAGGACTTTGATAACAGGATGGTGAACCATTTAGTGAAGGAGTTTAAAAGGAAGAATAAAGTCGACATTAGTGGAAACCCAAGGTCCCTAAGGAGGTTGAAAACTGCTTGTGAGAGGGCTAAAAGGACATTGTCTTTTGATACTGAGACGACAATTGACATAGATGCTTTATACGTGGGAATTGACTTTCATTTGGTAGTCACTCGGGCCAAGTTTGAGCAACTCAACATGGATCTCTTTGAAAAGTGTTTGGAGATTGTGAAGAGTTGTCTTGCTGATGCGAAGATGAACAAGAGTAGCGTGGATGATGTTGTACTTGTTGGTGGATCTTCTAGGATTCCCAAAGTGCAGCAGCTATTGCAAGACTTTTTTAAGCGGAAAGACCTTTGCAGTAACATCAATCCGGATGAGGCTGTTGCTTATGGTGCAGCTGTTCAAGCTGCTTTGCTTTGTGAAGGTATTAGGAATATTCCAAACTTGGTGCTGCAAGATGTTACTCCATTGTCTCTTGGAATCTTTGTAAAAGGAGATATCATGGGTGTAGGGATTCCTAAGAATTCTACCATTCCTATAAAGAAGAAACAAGTATACCAAACCTGTCATGATGGCCAATCCAGTGTCAAAATTGTTGTTTTTGAGGGTGAGAGAATGGTTGCGAGTGAGAACAACTTGCTCGGTTTATTTAATCTCTCAGTTCGCCGAGCACCTCGTGGCCTTCCTATCGAAGTATGCTTTAGTATAGATGCTGATGGTATACTAAACGTATCTGCTGAGGAAGAATCCAGTGGTAATAAGAAAGATATTACAATAACAAATGAAAATGGAAGATTGTCATGCGAAGAAATTGAGAGAATGATACAGGAAGCTGAGCACTTCAAGTCTGAAGACATGAAGCATGTCAAAAAGGTTAGAGCAATGAATGCTTTGGATGACTATTTGTATGACATGAAGAAAGTTATGAAGGATGAAAATGTAACCTCCATGCTCACTCCTTTAGAGAAAGTGAAGATCAATTGTGCAATGATAAAGGGAAAAGAATTGATTGATGGAAACCAGGAAAATGACAGATTTGTGTTTGTGGACTTTTTGAGGGAGCTTGAGAGGACATTTAATTTGAATCTGCTACGAAGACTTTAAAGATACTTTAAAGATACGTTACTATGACGAGGAAAGTGATTCTGATTCTTATTGATCAATTTAGTTATTTAATTTCTGTTTATGAATTTCAGCTTCCTCATGTATTAGTATAATGTTGGAGCAGTTTGTTTTGTTTTTTGGATTATGTGTTTTGATTGAATATGAAATTTTGGGCTTGTTTCTTTTAATCTTTCTTGTTCCAAAATTGAGAATTTTATGTCGAGGTAACCTTGATTAGCTTGTGCATGTTTTATAAACAATGTATAAACCAAATAAATATCATTAAGTTTGTAACAAACACCATAAAACTGCATATTCTTACCGACTGTCATTTTTGGAGACGCTGCAACTTTTTGCCGTGAAAAAACTACTCTTCGCAAGTCTCAACTCTCCATCCTTAAATTTTATTCACAGATGCAAATGTCTCTATCCATTTCACTTTTTTCATTCAATTTGTTTAGCACGCAATACCATAACATCGCTAACTGCTAGTTTTTGCTTCCAATCCAAGGACGAAGAGATTTTTCACTCCATTTTTACTCACCCTTGTTCAAATCCAACACCACTACCAGTGTATATTCCTGCATTACTTAGTATGTTAGATCTTATTTCCTTGCAAGGTACGTTTCATGTCTGTGATTACTTAGTATTTTTTTTTTTTGTCTGCACTAATTCCTGCTGTTGCAGCTATATCATTGTCTGCACTATTTCCTGCATTATTGGAAGGCATATATATGCATCAATCTGCTCTTGCCAACCATTTCTATCCTGCTACCCCAAAGTTATTTGTGACACTAACTCAAATTAGCCAAGGCAAAATTTATCAAGCCTAGGCAAAATTTTAATTTTAAACAAAAATCTCAGTTTTGTATTGAAAAATTTCAGTTTTAAACAAAATATCTCAGTTTTACCCTAAATTAATCTCTAAAAATTTCAATTTTGTCCTAAACTAATTTCTAAAATACCAAAAAATTTGGGCCGAGCCCAGGCTGGCCAAGCCTTGTCTCCGCCCCGGCCTCAAATTGTTAATTATGAGTTGCTAGTTTAAGCCCTCAGATTAGTTGGTCTCTCGACCGGATATCGAGTTTTAAAAAAAAATTATGAGTTGCTAGTCATCTTTGGTCAAATTGATGGTTGTATATATATAGAGCTACATAAAAATAAATTTTTAAATCATATCTTTTAAATTAACAAAGTAATCGTAAATATTATAAACATATTCTTAAAATTTTAACCATAAATATAAATCTTAAATCCGAATAATACATATTTTAAGTATAAATCTAAAATGTAATTATAAAATTTTCAAAAGATAGGCATTATTCTCAACAGCGGTTAAACTATTTTAATCGTTTGGACAATATTGAGAAAATCTACGAGACCGTGATATATGTACCGTTTGACCTAGTTTATTATAGATCTTTTTAACTCAATATAAGGATAAGCTAGACCAAATAAATTTTCAAGAAGCTCTTGATAGAAAAAAAATTTGCTTAATTATTATGAGTAAAATACATAGGTAAAAGACCTTTGAAGCTAAAAAATACAACAATTAGTAATTACCAATCAGTTTTAGCTTTTTTCTAAAAACTCTTATTTTTACTTTTAGATAGCTTTTGAGACCTAAAAATACCGGGCCAAACGGATGAATAGTCTACTGTCAATTTTGTCGTACCAAACAAGCTACCTATCTCAGTTCATATAGATCAAAGGTTCACAATTCTTAATCTATTCTTCCCAAGAGGAATTCACTTAACGATTCTCCTGCCAAGAGTGGTGAATCACCAACAAACACTCAGTAAAATACCACTAACTCACATGGTTTTGTTTCTTGGTAAATTGTTTCACACCGCAACAGCCACAATACGCGTCATTGCAATTTAAAACCATGGTTTTCTAGTTTTGTTAATAGAGAGTTAGTGGTATCTTACTGAGTGTTTGTTGGTGATTCACCACTATCTATATAACTTTATTCTATTTCTTTATTAATCAATAAACTTTTTCTAATAATGTTAACCAATATTACTTCTCTTTCGATTATCCCAATTCAGATATTCTCTCAAAAACAGTTTTCAATCAGTTGAAAAAGAATGGCCAGGAAATTCAAGGGTCCAGCCATTGGAATTGACCTTGGAACAACCTATTCATGTGTAGCAGTTTGGCAGAGCCAAAACAATCGTGCTGAGATTATTCACAATGAACAAGGAAACAGAACCACTCCTTCTTTTGTGGCTTTCACTGATGCTCAGAGGTTGATTGGTGATGCTGCCAAAATTCAAGCAGCCTCTAATCCAAGCAACACTATATTTGGTAATTGATCTTTATTATATATCTTCATGCCTAGCTTATATATTAGTAATTTATTAGAAATTTATAGTTATTCATTTATATTGTTTTTTTTCCATGCTTTCAAAAGAACAAAACAATTTTTATTGTTTCAGATGCAAAGAGATTAATTGGAAGGAAATATAGTGATTCTGTAATTCAGGATGATATACATTTGTGGCCATTTAAGGTTGTTGCTGGTTCTAATGACAAGCCTGAGATCATTGTTAAGTATAAGGGTGAGGAAAAGCGCTTTTGTGCTGAGGAAATCTCATCGATGGTGCTCATAAAGATGCTTGAGATTGCAGTGAAATTTTTGGAGTGCCCTGTTGAGAATGCAGTTGTTACTGTGCCTGCTTATTTCAATGATTCTCAGCGAAGAGCTACTAAAGATGCTGGTGCCGTTGCTGGTCTTAATGTAATGCGGATAATCAATGAACCAACTGCTGCTCTTGCATATGGCCTTCAAAAGAGAGCCAATCATGTTGGAAAACGTAACCTGTTCGTATTTGATCTCGGTGGTGGAACTTTTGATGTGTCTCTTCTCACACTTAAGGATGGTTGCTTTGATGTAAAGGCCACTGCCGGAGATACTCACCTAGGGGGAGAGGACTTTGATAATAGAATGGTGAACTACTTAGTGAATGAATTTAAGAGGAAGAATAAAGTGGACATTAGTCATATCCCGAGGGCTCTTAGGAGGTTGAGAACTGCTTGTGAGAGAGCTAAAAGGACACTGTCATTTGACTCTGAGGCAACAATCGACATAGATGCTATACACGAGGGAGTTGACTTCCATTCATCAGTCACTCGTGCTAAGTTTGAGCAACTCAATATGGATTTGTTTGAAAAGTGTATGAATACAGTTGAGAGTTGTCTTAGTGATGCTAAGATGAATAAGAATAGTGTGGATGATATTGTACTTGTTGGTGGGTCTTCTAGGATTCCCAAAGTGCATCAGCTATTGCAGAACTTTTTTAAGGGTAAGGATTTGTGTATGAGCATCAACCCGGATGAGGCTGTTGCTTATGGTGCAGCTGTTCAGGCTGCTTTGCTTTGCAACGGCATTAAGAATGTTCCTAATCTGGTGCTGCAAGATGTTACGCCATTGTCACTTGGTGTAGAAGTTAAAGGAGATCTTATTGATGTTGTGATTCCTAAGAACACGCCCATTCCTGTCAAGAAAACAAAAGCATACAACACAGCATATGATAACCAACGCTACGTCACCATTAAGGTTTACGAGGGTGAGAGAATGAAAGCCAGTGATAACAACTTGCTTGGTTTGTTTAATTTCTTCGTTCCTCCTGCTCCTATGGGCCACATTCATATCAAAGAAAGCTTTGCAATAGATTCTGATGGTATATTAAATGTCTCTGCAGAGGAAGAAACAAGTGGTAATAAGAAAGAGATTACAATAACTAATGAAAATGGTAGACTGTCAAGAGAAGAAATTAAGAGAATGATTCAAGAGGCTGAATTTTTTAAGGCTCAAGACATGAATTTCAAGGAGAGAGCTAAAGCAATAAATGCATTGGACGATTATCTTTACAATGTTAGTAAAGTAATGAAGGATGATTATGTTAGTTTAAAGCTCACCCCTATAGACAAGGAGATGATAAATTCTGCAATGATAAAGGGAAAAAGTTTGATTGATTCTATCCAGCAGGAAGATACATCAGTGTTTGTGGATTATTTGGAGGAGCTTCAGAACATCTTTGAATCTGCTATGAACAAGATTAACAAAAGGCCACGCCAATGAAAAAAGTGATTTGTGTATATAATGTTGGACCTACTTCTTTGATGACACATTTCGATAAAGTACTTATTTCTTTTTCTTGCTATTGTTTGACTGATAAACTGATGTTATGATTGATATATAACGAAACTATAATGATTCATATAGTCCATCATGGTTTTGCCATAGCAGGTCTTTGATTTTGAACGTTTGTGGTTTTATTATTGTTTTGATAAACCTTACACTTGATAAAAGAGTAATTGTGTTTTCTTTTTTTTTTGTCAAATAATCTGGTGGATTTCACCCTTAAGATGAATAAGTAGTCGTATGAAGTTCGAACTCTGACTTCTCCATATATGATGCAATGTCTCTACCAAACTGAGCCAAACTCATAGGGACAAGAGTAATTGTGTTTTGTTAGCACATAATTTAAAGGGTTAAATAGTTGATACCCCCTACAAAGTAGGTCGGTTTTGGGATACCCCTTGTAAAAAATTTTTTTAAGATTCCCCCTTGCACACTGAAGATTCTTTGGGATACCCCCTGATTGCACAACATGGCATAGAATCTCCACGTGTCACCTCCACGTGAAATTTTTTTTTTTATTTTTTATTTTTTTTGCCACGTGTATTAAAAAGTTTAAAAAAAAAAAACAATTTTTTTTTTCTTTCTTTTTTATTTTTTAAAAAAAAAACAGTAAATCTCTATTATATACATTACGAGATTCCCACGGAGCTCTCTCGTGCATTCTCAAGAAAAAAAGTCCTATGTGGCATTATCATAGAGATTCTACTTATGCAGAGCTTTTAGTACGAGGTCTGCGGTTCGAATCCCATTGACAACAATAATTCAATTTTTATAATATTATATGGAATTCTACCTTCTTTTTTTTTAGACAAAACTACTTTATTATTAGTCTAAGGTATGTTCTTCGAATCTCATTGACAACAATAATTTAATTTTTATAATATTTTAATGTTATGGAAAGCTACTATCTTTTTTTTTAGAAAAAAAAAACCATATTGTTTGAAAAAAAATGGTTTTGGATATATACAACTAAACTAGAGCTTCTCTCTTTTTTTGTTTTTTGACTCAAGCTTCTCTTTTTTTTTTTGTATCTTTTTTTATCGAGTTTTTATTATTTTTTGTCATTCAATTAGAGATTCTCTAATATTTATTTATTGTAAAAACTCTAATTTTTTTAGTAGAATCTTCGATATTATATCTTTTTATGTAGAAATCTTTATATTTGCGGGGATTGGTATTTTTTTATTTTAGAAATCCTAATATTATATTATTACATAGGTGAAATTCAATTAAAGCTTTTCTAATAATTTTTTTTGTAGAAATTCAAATATTATATTTTAATTATTAATATATATTATATTTTTAATGACGACAAGTTTATTTAATCTATTAAATATTATATATTTTCTATGTAAAAACTATGTGAACACTTCGACTAAAATTTGATTGGACGTGTGTATCTGTTATCCAATCATTCAATTACATGTTATATTTATATGTTGATTTGTTTTAAAATAAATTTAAATCATATTTCATATTTTTTTATGGGATCACTCATTTAAAATTGTATCTACCACAATGAAAACTGATCATGTGATGAAGTGTGTCCATAGATGATAGTGAGAACTGACCACGATAATTTTAGTGTAAATTGATGAAGGAAAAAATCAGATTTCATATCCTTATATAATTAGATTGCACACATTTGAGTCATGCAACAGAGATTTTATATATATATATATATATATTGTGAGAGAGAGAGAGAGATAGATAGATATAAAGAGAATCTCTAAAATAATGTAGAATAGGAAATAAAGAGCACTTCACACCATACTATTATAATTATACATTGACTAAATATCTCTAAATTTTATCAAGCACGACGAAAAGTGATCCTTATAATCAAAAGCGTTCGTAGATAATAGTGAGGACTAAATACGAGAATTTTATTGATATTCATTAAAAAATAATAAAGAATTAACAACTATTTTTTGTTCATGGAGCGGTTAGAGTCCTGTAACGTACACAGAAGATGGGTAGAATGGGAGAGAGAGAGAGAGTCTCAATGGTGTAGAATAAAAAACGGGGAGCATTCCGCACCCCACTATTAAAAAAATACATTGAATAATAAAAATTTGAATTCAAAGTGTGGATCTATATTTTTATATTTTATCATGGGGATTATTTATTCAAAATTTTATCTATCACGATGAAAAGTTTATGTATATGACAATGAAAACTGAGCATGATAATTTTATTAATATTCATTAAAAATTAATATATATATATATATATATATATATATATATATATATAGAGAGAGAGAGAGAGAGAGAGAGAGTGAGAAATCTATTAGTGTTGGAGAGATAAGAAACGGGAAGAACTTCTAACCCCCATTTTTAAAAATACACATTGGCGAATTAAAATTTGAATTTCGACGGTAGGAGTTATCCATATTTTTATATTTTATCATGAGGATTACTTATTCAAAATTTTATCTAGCACGATGAAACATGATCCTCATGATGAAAAGTGAATGTATATGATAGTGAGAACTCAACACGAGAATTTTATTGATATTTATTAAAAACAAATATAGAATTAACAACTTTTTTTGTCGATAGGTCCCTATAGATCTGTAATAGAGGCGATACAGAGATAGAAATAGCGAGAGAGTGAGAGAGAGGATCTCTCAGTTGTGTAGAATGGGAAACGGGGAACACATCCCCCGACTATTAAAAATACACATTGACGAATTAAAATTTGAATTCTGACTGCGGGGCATATCCATATTTTCATATTTCATATTTTATCACGAGGATCCCTTATTCAAAATTTTATTTAGCACGATGAAAATTGGTTCGCTATGAAGAAAAGTCTATGAAGAAGAAAGTGATAAATTAATGAGCAAAAAGAGAGATAGAAATAAACAATGGGAAACGGGAAACAATTCTCATTCTACTATTAAAAATATACATTGACTAATTAAAATTTAAATTCCGACTACGAGAGTTGTTTTTATATTTTGTGTTTATCAGACTTTCACTATATTACATCAAACTAAAAAAAATCTATGGGAATTGAAACCAAAAATAAATAAATATAATTTTAATTTTTTATAATCAATGGATTTTTTTTATAACTCCAATTTTAAGCTTTCCATAAACCTTCGTTCAAATTTTTTTCGGGATGCTAATTTATCAATGTGAGTGGAGATTCATATATAGATTTTTCCATTTTACGTTTACACGTGAAAATTGCTTCTTTATGGACAATGATAAAAAAAAGTTTGAGAATGGGAACATGGTCAAAATATGTTAATATTCATTTGAAAAATAATATAAAATTTATAATTATTTTTTGTTGACGGAGTCCCTATAGAGATGTGAGAGAGGGAGGAAGAGATAATCTCATAGTATTGTTGAACGGGGAATGATGGATTATTTACCACCCCACTATGCCCCTGTAACATTTTTAAATTAAACATATAGGCAACATTCAAAGTAATATAAAATGAAAAATGACATAGACAACATGCAAAAGAAAAAAAAGAACATAAACAAATATTATTAAAAAATGAAAATTATCCTGTGGGAGAGATGTAGAAATAGTGAGAGAGAGAGAGAGAGAGATAGAACTCTCACGGGTGTAGAATGAAAAACATGGAACATTTTCAACCCCGCTATTTAAAGTGTATCTAGACTAATTAAATTTTCATTTGAGAACAAAGTTTATAATTATTTTATATTTAAAGGAACACTATATAGTCCCGTGAATGAAATTGAGAGAAAAATTTATCTATCAACAGTGTAGAACGGGAAACGTAAAAATATTCTTCATCTCGCTCTATTTTATAACATCCTTAAACCTATATAATTCAAAAATTATCTTAATTTTTATCGTAGAATTTTAAACTAAATTACTCAAATAATATTACAAAATAAACATATAAATAATATTAAAAAAGAAAATTATCCCGTGCACGGCACGGGCTATCATACTAGTATTAATTAATTAAAAAAGAAGTTTATGTTTCACTGACTATTCATCATCATCTTCACCTCTCACTCACTATTCATCATCATCTTCACCTCTCAGACTCTCCATCTTCATCTCTCCCACTCACTCTTCATCTTAACTAACCCAGAAACAAATCAAGCCCATATTTGAAAAACAAAACACATATGTAACAACATATTCAACAAAAATCTGCAACAACAAAACATCATCAACAAAAGAAATTCAAAATCAGATAAAAAACAAAACACAATAGTAGCAACATAGGAAGCACTAGACAGGGAAACAACACCAGAACAGAGGGAACCGAAACAGAACAAAACAACAAGAATCCCCCGAGAAAAGGTAACGCGGCCGGCGGGGAAAACAAATCACCGGAAAACACACGTCCGGTGTCGGCGAGAGGAGGTGATGACGCGAAGCCTTGGCCTTAATCGAACCACCAGACGTTAAGGCTACATCGTGGAGGAACAACTATGGATGGAGAGGGAGGTGGCGGCGGATCTGGCTTTTTCCTAGAGAGAGAACGACGGATCTGGAATACTAGTTGTTTTTATCATGAATGGATCAATGTGGATTAACAACTCTGGTTATTCCTTTAGTTAACCATGAATGGATTAATTTAGTATACTAGCTGTGTTATCAATTTCGTTCGGTTTTGATTTCGTTCGGATTCGATTGTGTTGTTGAATAATTTTCTGGTGATATTGTGTTGCTGAATAATTTTGTTATGAATTTCTGGGTTTGTGCCATGAATTTTTGGGTTTTGTTATGAACAAGAGACTGATTGTTGTTGTTCTGGTTGATTTTGCCTCAGATTTGTAATGGAAAAGCAAGAAACATAAATTAGTCTCATTAATAATAAAAATATAAACACTTTAACTTGAATCAAATTGATTTTGAAAAACCAAAAGGTGAACATATTTTGATTTTGGAGGAGTGGTGATGATGATGATGTTGAGAAAGATGATGAATGTTTGTTTGTTCTTCCGTTCCAAACCCTTTTCTCCCTTTTTTTTAATTTTTTTTTTAAAGTCTATTAATCATTTTTTTAATAATGTTTTTTAATTAATAAAAATAGACAGAAAATGAAAAATACACGTGGCAATAATTTTTTATTTTTAAAATTATAATTATACAGTCATGTGCCACGTGGCAGAAAAAAAATTAAAAAATAAAAAAATTCCACGTGGAGGTGACACGTGGAGATTCTATGCCATGTTGTGCAGTCAGGGGGGTATCCCAAAGAATCTTCAGTCTGCAAGGGGGGAATCTTAAAAAAAAATTTACAGGGGGTATCCCAAAACTGACCTACTTTGCAGGGGTTATCAACTATTTAACTCTAATTTAAACATACCAATTAATTGCAGTATTAGGATTAAAATAATGCAAGATTATATTATAGGTTAAACTTGATCTCCCTAGTTTCTAGGTTGAAATGAAATGAAATGAATTAGGTGTGATAGAATTGGAGCTTATCCAAGAAGTAAGATCTCAACTACTCTATTTCATCCTTAGGCCATATTCAACTATGAAGCCCTGATACGCGGCATGATACGGATACGATACCGATACGTGAAAATTTTTAAAAATTCATATCCGATACTGGCGTGATACGTTATTTTAAAATTAAATATATAAATGCACAATATATAAACATGACTAAAATCAATAATATTAATAATGATAATTGTTTTTTGAAAGACAAAAAAAAATAATTATTATTATTATTATTATTATTATTATTATTATTATAAACGTCAATAGTTCATTATACAAGTAGTACAAACAAGTCAATAAGCTTGCACAAGAGCAAAATAGTTTGAGGCTCAACATACGAGGGTTCCTCAGTCCTAACTAAAGATATATAATAGCTCAAAATACATATAATAGTCATGACATCAAGCCTCTTTAACAAGCCCATCTTGTAGCAGACAATATTTGTGTCTCATTAATATTGTCCTAAAAAATAATGATCACCGGTACATTTTAAGTTATACATTTTAAGTTAAGTATTATACAAAAAGAACATCATTAGTACAATCCAAAAAAACATCACTAGTACTATCCAAAAAAAGACATAGTTAGTTATCTGTGTAACAACATAATAGTTTGACATTCACTAGGAAACACAGATTGTATAGGATATTATTTTTTATTTAAAAATAAAAATTAAACCGATACTTTTCCGATACGAGTATCGGGAAGTATCGGACGCGTATCGGATATTATTTTTTTATTTAAAAATAATGATTTAACCGATACGTATCGGACGAGTATCGGTATCAAGGACGTATCGGACACGATACTTCACCATTTTTAGAGTATCGGGGCTTCATAGATATTCAAGCTTCTGCTCATATAATTTGAATCATAAGAGTTAGATAAGTTTGGACTATGATGTTGGGAAGTGTGGCATAGGACTTTTTCAATATAGGTGATTTTGTCTCTTAGATGAAGAGTAACATTCATTGCAGGAGCACTACAACATTTATGGAGTGGCTTTGAAGAGACTTTTGAAGAGATAGGAATGCACTACAACTTCTTTTGGAGAGACTTTTGAGATGGCGTCCGGATTGAAGATCAACTTTTGGAAGAGTAATTTAATGGGGGTAAATGTTTCAAATGAGTTTATGGTGGTGGCTTCATCTTTCTTAAATTGTCGGGTGAGTGCCTTACCGTTCACTTATCTAGGCCTACCCATTGGTGCGAACCCTCGTCGTTTGACAACTTGGGAACCTCTCATCTCTTCCCTTCGTAAAAGATTGGGTGTTTGGAGAAATAAGTATGTAAGTTTAGGAGGGCGTATAGTGCTCTTAAACTCCGTGCTTAATGCAATACCAATCTTTTACCTCTCTTTTTTGAAAATTCCCGTGCATGTGTGGAAGGTAATTCGGCGTATTCAAAGAGAATTTCTTTGGGGGTGTAGAAGGGGTGAGAAGAAAGTAAGTTGGATCAAATGGGATATTGTTTGCCTTCCTAAAAACAAGGGAGGTCTTGGTGTTAGAGATGTTAGGATGGTTAATATAAGTTTGTTGGCAAAGTGGCGGTGGAAACTCTTACATGACGATCATGCTATTTGGAAGGATGTGTTGAGAAGCAAATATGGTAATGAGATGGCGGGGAAAGTGGAGTTAGGAGACGAGCATAAGCCGTGGTTTGCGTCACTTTGGTGGAGAGACATTTGTTCCGTAGGTTGTAATTTGAATCATAATTGGTTTGCGGAAGGAGTATCGAAAAAATTGGGCAATGGTTTGAAGACTAGATTTTGGAGTGATATTTGGGTTGGGGATGCCCCTTTACAAACCCGTTTCCCTCGACTCTTCTCCGTTTCAAATCAGAAAAATGCATTGGTAGCGGAAGTGGCGAACTCGGACATGAGTGGTGGGCGTTGGAGTTTGTTATGGTGTAGGAGGTTGTTTGAATGGGAAAAGGACTTGGAAAAGGATTTATTGGAGCTATTAATCCTATTTGGCCTCTTAGTAATGATGCTGATCGGTGGGGATGGAAGCAGGAAAATGGGGCTGATTTCAGGGTTAGTTCCACTTACCGTATTGTTTCAAATCTTTCTTCCTATGTTTTTAGTGTGTCACCGATGAACTCTCGCATTTTCTCCTCTATTTGGAAATGCCCGGGACCGTCTAAAGTGAGTGGCTTTGTTTGGCAATTATTACATGGTAGAATTCCGACTAGGAATAACCTTGTTGTGAGAAGAATTATAGATGTCAATGGTGACGCGTCATGCGGACTTTGTGGCGAAGCTTTGGAAACGGAGCTACACTTATTCCTGTATTGTGAAATTGCAATTTTAGTTTGGATGGAAATTTTCTTTTGGCTTGATGTTCCCTTTTGCCTCCCTCACAATTTGTTTTCAATTCTCCACTTGTTAATGGAGGTAGGAAGTAAAAAGGGTGGTAAAGGAATGGTTATGATTACGGAGGCAGTTTTATGGACGTTGTGGCGATGCCGGAATGCGGTGCTTTTTGATAATGGAACGGGGACGGTGTCGGAATTGGTAGAAGCGGTCAAGGTGGTGTCGTGGAAATGGTGGATGTCTCGTACGAATCCGGCCCATTGTTTGTACTATGAATGGCGAGCCGAACCACGGCTGTGTATGTTGAGATAGACTTGGTTGGGTTTTTTTTTGGGGTCCTTCGCCTGGTGTATTTTTTCTGTTTTTATCTGTTTCCCATCCTATCAGTTGTTGGGATGTTTGTTTTGTTTCCTTGGTTGTTTGCTAGCTGCTTCATGCTGTTTGTAAACTGCTTTTTCCTTGTACTTGTTTGGTGTTTCTAGCATGTCTTATGCTAGTTCACTGTTTATCAATATATCTCAAGTTTAGCAGTTTCAAAAAAAAAACTACAACTTCTATGACATATTACAACACCAATTCCAAAGAGAGGCTAAATAACCGTTGTTTAACGCACAAAAGGCAACACATTTTTGGATGTTTACAAAAAACGTTGCCTCTTTCTCTTAAAAACAAAAAACTTACCTCTTATTTTATTTATTTATTATTTTTTCTGAATTCTTTTATTTTATTATTTTTTCTATTCTAAAATCAATATTCTCACTTTGGCCAAAAGAAAAACACATTTCCAAAAAATTTAGTAGCTTTTCACAAATCACTTTTCATCACAAAATAGAGCATTGTTCTCCAAAAACCTTCGTTCAAATCGAGATCTCATCGTTCTTCAGAATCCTTCATTCTTCCGAAATTTATCGCATCGTTCTTGAGAAACCTCTCGCATCGTTCAAACTGGTATTCAATTTTCATCATTCACCTCTCGCATCGTTCAGAAATCTTCATCGTTCAAACTGAATCTTGCTCTCAGATATATGCTCACCTCTCGCATCAAAGTGAAATCGATCAAATTTAATCTTTCTCTCAGATCTACGACTCACACTTACATAGAATTTACGCGGTGAAGATGAAATTGTTATACAAACTTACTATTTTAAACATCTTAAAATGTGGAAATTTGCACATGATAGAAAAATCTTATTATAAAACTCACTTAAGTTTTGTTTTTTCTACCCAATTTCAATGGATAAGAATTGCCTACTGTAACTGCTTCACACAATTACATCTAGTAGACAATCATGACCGTACAAAACAGACCGGTCGGTTCATATTGCATCATAATAAAATCAGTACAAATCATTCTTAAACCATTAATATTAAATTGAACGGTGCTGATTAAAAACAGCGTCAAACCACGTTACGGCATGAAATCTTATTCCAATTTCAATACACATAATTAAATGTGAACGGACTCTATCTATTTATGTGCACGGCCATAAATTCATTTTGGGGAATTAAAAATTTAAAATACATGCACATTCAGCAATAATTTGCAATGTTTTAAAAACCGGACCGGACATCGAACCGGTGAAGCACTGGGTCACTGGTTTATTGGTCGAACCACTGAGTTACTGGTCGAACCACTGAGTTACTGGTCGAACCGCATGACTAAACCGGATTAAACCGGATAACTCGGTTTAATAAACCGGTCTTTTATAACAAAACTATTTGGTTGAACCAGATGATTAATTCTCTAAAAAAATCATGACATCCAAAAAATATGAAAATTTTAAAATATCTTAATTTTACAAGTTTACTCTTTAAATTCAAATTCTAAATATAGTGATCACATATACAACAAAATAATACAAAATACAAATTCAAATAAATTTTGAGCAAAGTTTATTTCTATTTTCTAATTTATATACTTTAATATTAAAAAAATAGATGGTGTAAGAAAGTTGAGCAAGTTTTTAATTTTTTTCTCTCCCCAATAATGGTTAAACTTCCCCTACTTTTTATTACTAAAGTATTCATATCTTAATATATTTTCCTTTAATTTTTGAATAGAATATTCATCTCTTGACATATTATATATGGGCCATGCTTCAAAAATAATATATGGGCCTAATGAAACCCATGCCCATCTCTTAAAATAAGAGCACAATTGAAACAACCCTAATCATCTTTATTTTGCAGCCGCCTACCACTTCTTCTTCTCCATCAGATTTCTTCTTCACTTCTTCCATCTCTTTTTCTACTTTTTCTATCCCCATAACATACATCATTAATACTTAATAAGATCACCATAAAACAAAGAGAATTTTGAGTTTAAAATTGCAAGACTAAATCTATGTTATAATTTTAATCTCCACTTTCTTTCATTTTTTGACGGTAATTTCCACTTTCTTTGTTTCTATTTATTTTCACCTAAACCTGGTTCTGTTTCATATACTGTGTTTGCTTTTATACTGTTTCTGTTTTAAATTTTTTGTTTCTTCTATTCAAAAAAAAAAAATTCATTAAAAGCAAAAAAAAATAAAAAAAATCAGAGGCGTGCATTCAACCCGCCAGTTTAGGAAAACCGCCGGTTCGCCGGTTTTTCCGGTTCCGAGCGGTTTTGAGCGGTCTAAATGCTTGTCCGATCCAACTACTGAACCAGACCGGCCACCCTCCGGTTCATGGTCCAACCGGTCCGACCGTCCGGTTCGGTCCGTTTTTAAAACACTGATAATTTGGTACTTTTCATATTGCACAATCCAAATATTCAATTATTTATTATAGGTGTTTCTCATTTTGAATTAAAATATTTTCTACAAAGATCAGTTTCATTCACTTGAAAGATTAGAGAATGGCAAAAAAATATGAGGGAGTTGCTATAGGAATTGACCTTGGAACGACTTACTCATGTGTTGGGGTATGGCAGGAGCAAAATGATCGTGTGGAAATAATTCACAATGATCAAGGAAACAAAACTACACCTTCTTGTGTTGCTTTCACTAACTCTCAAAGATTGATTGGCGATGCTGCAAAAAATCAAGCTTCCTCTAACCCAACCAACACTATCTTTGGTAAGAATTTTTTTTAATTCTTGTTTAACTTTTAGTTAGGGTTATATGTCTTTTAATTCAATATAAATTTCCAACTGTTAGTTAGGACTTAGGATTACATGATTTTGAAATTTGTAGGAATTGAAAAGTGATTACAAATGCAAATACTAAAAACAAAATTCAATAGATTTGAAAAAATTATAAATACTAAAAACAGAATATTTTTTTTAATTCTGTTTGTTCAACGTTGTTTAACTTTTAGTTAGGGTTATATGTCTTTTAATTCCATATAAATTTCAAACTTTTAGTTAGGATTACATGATTTTGAAATTTGTAGGAATTGAAAAGTGACTACAAATGCAAATACTAAAAACAAAATTCAATAGATTGGAGATAATTATAAAGACAAAAAACAAATTTTAACTTTTTTAGGTTTTATTTTTTTAATGGCTAAATTTTATTAATATTGCAACTGCGCGCAAGACGAGCAAAGTGCGTAAAACAAACACATAAGAGCACATCATAAGAAAGAAAATAAACTAAAACAACACCTAAATCCACCGACACCCATAGCAGGCCCTTACACCAAATACCATCAACCCTGCTCATCCAACACAAACTTCATCTCGACAATAACAATCCAACGGCAGCCCCTAAACCAAACAAAAATCACTGCACCATACGCCAACACCAACACCTCTGAAGGGCCCGAATCAAACAATTGTTCCTGTAATAAAAACATTGAAAGCAAAACAAATACACACCATTTCAAACACAACAATGCTAACCAGAACACACAACCAAAGCAACCGGCACAGTGGAGACCGCTGAGCACAACAAGACAAAACTCAATTGGGTATCAAATATTTAACTTTTTTAGTTATTATTATTGTAATCATTATATTAGTTTTCCATTCTGTTGGTCCATTTTGGAAACAAACTAAACATCACCGTTTTAACTTTTCCAGATGCAAAGAGGTTGATCGGAAGGAAATATAGTGATTCTGTTATTCAGAATGATATTCTGTTGTGGCCCTTTAAGGTCATTGCTGGGGATAATGAAAAACCGACAATCGTTGTGAACTACAAGGGTAAGGAAAAGCACCTCGTTCCTGAAGAAATATCCGCTATGATTCTCACCCAAATGAGAGAGATTGCAGGGGCATTTTTGGAGTCTCCTGTTAAGAATGCAGTGATTACCGTTCCTGCTTATTTTAATGATTCACAACGAAGAGCCACAAAAGATGCGGGTGATATTGCTGGTCTCAATGTAATGAGGATTATTAATGAACCAACTGCTGCTGCTCTTGCATATGGCCTTCAAAAGAGATCTAATTGTGTTGAAGAGAGAAAAATTTTCATATTTGATCTTGGTGGTGGAACTTTTGATGTGTCTCTCCTTTCGATTAAAAATAATGCCTTTGAAGTCAAAGCCACTGCCGGAGACACTCACCTCGGAGGAGAGGACTTTGATAATCGAATGGTGAATCACTTTGTGAAGGAGTTTAAGAGGAAGAAAGTTGATATTAGTGGGAACTCAAAAGCCATGAGGAGATTGAAAAATGCTTGTGAGAGAGCCAAAAGGACACTTTCATATGATACTGAGGCCACAATTGACATAGATCTTATATGCGAGGGTACTGACTTATGTTCATCAATTACTCGGGCCAAGTTTGAGCAACTCAATATGGACCTCTTTGAAAAGTGTATGGAGACTGTTAATAGTTGTCTTGCTGATGCTGAGATAGACAAGAATAGTGTAGATGATGTTGTTCTTGTTGGTGGCTCTTCTAGGATTCCGAAAGTGAAGCAGCTGTTGCAGGAGTTTTTCAAGGGGAAGGAATTATGCAAGAGCATCAACCCTGATGAGGCTGTGGCTTATGGTGCAGCTATTCAGGCTGCTTTGCTTAGCGACGGCATTAAAAGTGTTCCAAACTTGATTTTGCAAGATGTTACGCCATTGTCTCTTGGTACGTCAATATATGAGGATATCATGAGTGTAGTAATTCCTAGGAACACGCTCATTCCCGTAAAGAAGAAAGCCGTGTACTACACATGTGAAGATGATCAATCCAGTGTCACAATTGATGTTTATGAAGGTGAAAGAATGATTGCGAGTGAGAACAACTTGCTTGGTTTGTTTAGGTTCTCAGTTCCTCGTGCACCTCGTCGCCATCTTCCTATTCGAGTATGCTTCAGAATAGATGCTGATGGTATATTAAATGTCTCTGCAGAGGAAGAAACAAGTGGTAATAAGAAAGATATTACAATAACAAATGAAAATGGAAGACTGTCAAGAGAAGAAATTGAAAGAATGATTCAAGAAGCTGAATATTTTAAGGCTCAAGACATGAAGTTCAAGGAGAAAGTTAAAGCTAAAAATGAATTGGACGATTATCTTTACAATGTGAGGAAAGTAATGAAAGATGATAGTGTTAGTTCGAAGCTCAGCCTTGCAGACAAAGTGGAGATCAATTCTGCAATGATAAAGGGAAAAAGTTTGATTGATGACTACAAGAATGAAGGTACTTTTATGTTTGTGGACTTATTGAAGGAGCTTGAGACAATCTTTGAATCTGCTATGAACAAGATCAACAAAGGCTACTCTGATGAGGAAAGTGATTGAGTTTCTTAATTATATTTTTGTTATTTGATTTGCTTCCTCATGTATAATTTTGGACCTGCTGCTTGTTTTTGTTTTCTCTGGTGTCACATTTTGGTAAAATATGCTACAATTGGTACTTCATTTCTTTTTAATCTTGACTGAGTAGATCACTTCAAGTTGTTATTGATATATAAACGAAAAACTTTATTATGACATAACTACTATTGTAATTTTAATTTCTGTGGCAGATTGTTCTTTCAGAGTTCATCGTTGCTTTACCTTATTATGTCTTTCATTTCGTAGGTTGCATTCTGGTTTCATTCTTGTTTTATAAATTAAAGAGTAATTGTGTTCTGTTATATCAGTAAGAAAACTATTATGTCTGTTGCCAATGAACATTATCCAATCAAAGCAACCAATTTTTTAAATTTGTCAAAGCCATGTTTTCATTCTTTGAGATCATTGAAGGCAAACTGAAATCAAATACTTCACTACAATTTTAGTAGCTCTCTCACCGTCGTAAACCTTAAATTGAGCAGAAACTTGGTTATCCAAAAGTGTTGTAAAATCTTTCGTGTTCTTGATAGGAATCGTAGTGTTTCTACTAATTACGACACTCATGATATCACCTTTAGTTTGGATACCAAGAGACAAAGGTGCAACATCTTGCAACACTAAGTTTGGGACATCTTGCAACAGATAAAGATATTGTCCTTTTTGCTCTCTCACGCGTCGTTCTCAACCTTCTTAAAGCTCTTCGGTTTCCAATGAGGTCGACCTTGTTCTTCTTTTGTTAAACTCTCCTGCAAAGTAGTTCACCATTCTTCTTTCGTCCTCCAAGGCGAGTGTTTACAGCAGTAGCCTTATTCTTCTTTGCAGGAGAATGGTGAACACTCACCTTGCAGCAGTAGCCTTGTTCTTCTTTTGTTAAACTCTCCTGCAAAGCATGTTTTGTAACAATATACTATGATGTTATTTTTCTTTTGACCTTATCTTTAATTGTAAGTAAAGACACATCATAGTATATTGTTACAAAACATGCTTATCGAGAGCATAAATAATAAACAAAATAACTTGGAAGCAAAGTTAAAGTTGTTGATTTCGAAAACTCTACCTACCATGGTTTTATTTGTTGTGCGAGTTCTTGCAGTTGTTTGTGTGATAGTGTGCTCGTTTTTTAATTTTCTATTCTTTCATCTTTCAACACAAACTGTTTTCAATGGCATAATAACAGTCTGACTCACAGATTCAACAAACATCTATTAATGAAATAAAATGCATTAGTGTAAATTAATTTTGCACTAACAATCAATAGAAGTAATTCGACCTTCCAGGTCATAACAAGAAAGTGGGGTAACGTTATGGTTGAGTATGCGGCTGGTCTGCCCCGTTCAACCCGCCTCTCATAAACTCGAAGATTTAACTCCGCATATAAACGGTCCAACCCACATGAACAAAAATATAAACGGACCAAAAAATTTAATCTAAAATTCTTGCGGACTATGGGTAAAACGGGTCTGCACGGCCAGTGGCCACTGCTAACGACAAGTTTCTTAATACATTTATAAATATACTAGCCGCCAAACGGGCACGAAACGTGCCCGTTTGTGTGATCGATATTTTTTTTTTGTGATCGATATTCTCTATTGTGCGCAAATATAAATATCTACTTAATCTCCTTTTTTTTATTGGACTTAGTTAATTGATAACTACATAACATCCTTTTTTGTTGTGGTTAGTTATTAAGAAGAAAAATATTTTTTTTATTATAAAAAAACTGAAAACCTACTTTTATGTGGGAGTTGTGCTTAGTTATTAAGAAGAAAATATTATTTACTAAAAAAAACTGAAAATCTATTTTTATGTGGAAGTTATTTTTTAAGGGTAAAATAGGAATAATGAAAAAGTCATCCCAAAAATTTGTATCCCCTTTATATATTAGTATAGATTAATATTTAATTTAACATAATGTTAGATTTGCGTCAAAAAAAATTATTTGAGTTGATTTTATTCGGTTTTATTTAAGGTGAATTCGTCCATTATAAATAGGATTTTGAAAGAGAAAAATCACTAGTTTTCTCTATTAAAAAAGTTTGACCTAGCTTGACTAGTTGAGTCTAGAGCTATCAAATGGGCCGGCCTCGGCCCAGCCCGCCTCGACCCAGAGGACCAAGACATATAAAGGGCCTTAAGTGGGTCGGCCCTTTAAGGCTCAAGGTCCAGCCCACCTAGTTCGGCCCGATAAGCAAGGGCCAACATGGCCCGATGGGCCGGCTCGACAAATTTTCATATTTTTTTTAAAAAAATTGACAATTTTTTTTTAAAAAAATTCAATGAACACTACATATGTATCTCACACAAACTAGTTGTTATTATAATATTTTTTATTTCAAGTAAAGGTAATCATAACAAATTTGTTTTTTTTCAAACAAAGATAACCATAACAAATTTGGATATTTTTATCAAACAAATCTCATCATTTGTTACTTATTTTATCTAAAGATTTTATTCTACCTAAAATTCCTTATTTTTAGATATTTTTTTTAATTCTTTAAGGGGCCGACCCAATAAGGCTCAATAATTATTTTTTTGAAGCCAGCCCGACTCCGACCCGTATAAAACTATAGGGCTAATGGGCCGGTCCGATAGCCCGACGCATTTTTACATCTCTAGGCCCGATAGCCCGACCCATTTTTACAGCTCTAGTTGAGTCGGCCAACCTATTAATTTCACACTTATGTCTTTGAGTTTTTCCAAACCAATCTCCATACGCATTCAACGTGAACAGACCAATCCAAAATACATTATTCCAAAGTTTGAATTCAATTAATTCAAACATTCTCTAAAAATAATTTCATTCACTTGACAAACAATGGCAAAAAAATATGAGGGAGTTGCTATAGGAATTGACCTTGGCACCACTTACTCATGTGCTGGAGTGTGGCATGAACTAAACGATCGTGTTGAAATAATTCACAATGATCAAGGAAACAAAACTACACCTTCTTGTGTTGCTTTTACTAACTCTCAAAGATTGACTGGTGATGCAGCCAAAAATCAAGCTTCTTCTAACCCAACCAACACTGTCTTTGGTAAGTCATTTATTTTGATTCTTCAACATTATTTCTTTTAGTTAGGGTTAAAATGTTAAATAACTTTCTAATTTTTGTTTATACTCTTTTATATTCACGACTCACTTTTCCTACCAATTTTTGTTAGTTGAATATCCTTTTATATATTCCCTCAAACTCTTTAGTTAGGGTTAAACATTGTTGTATTAAATTTTTATAATTCATACAAACTCTCTCCGGTTTCATGGTACAATATAAATTAAAAAGTGAAAATTGACTTATATATGAGACCCGGGAGCAATACCTACATGCTTTTTAAAGTTGTAGGGCTGAAAAAAGAATACAAATAGGGTTGAGGTCGCGTTAGGGTTTTTACGAATTGTTGTCGTCGCAGTGTGAATTAATAAAAACAACATTGCACAAATCTTAATAATATTATTTGAACTGCAATTGTTTCTAAAGTTTTTTTTATTGAATTTGTTTCTTCTAAAAATAGTAAAAAACAAATTAAATAATAATAAACTCATGTCATGGCCGTAGTAGAGTTGGACCCGGATTTCCTAGTGTAGGATTTTAACACAGATTCACGCTGTATTAAATCACAGCTATCCATTTCAGAGCGGACGGTTATGATTTAATACACAATTTTATATACTGAATCAATCCCATCCACTGATTCTAGATCGGACGTTACAGATCAGTCACTGTGTGGAGCAGTAACTGCAGGAAATATTTTTCCAGTAGAGTTCCGTCGCGATAATGGTGCTTCTCCCCGGTCGGTGATTTTTTTCCGTATAAGTGTGTTGTTGTTTAGGCGGTAACAAACCGTTTATTTTAACCTTGACAAATACTAAAAACAAAATTCAATAAAATTTGAGATGATTATAGACATCAAAAACATAATTAAATATATCTTTTATTTATTATTTGACTTATTAGTTGTTTAAAATCTTTTCGATCGAGTGTCTGGTAGATAGGGTGAAACTTTTATGTTGGAAGTGTTTTCTAGATAAAAATCCGGACTCCCCCTATTCCTTTTATGATTGGGGTATATACCCTACTTTATGTTGGAACCGTTGGAGTTTGTTCTGATGTCATATTGGGTCTTATCGGGTCTGGAGGAATGGTGGTCCTCTTGTTGCTTTGTCCTACCCGTGATTGATCCTTGCTTCACTCTTCATGAGGTGTATTCTTCTTCTTCTTGTGGTGGTGCCTTTGAGGGACTTTAGTTTTGGTGATGTTCCTCCTTTTTTTTTTCTTTCCTTTTTTCGTTGTAATTTTATTTGCCTGTTTTATTTTTCTATTTTACCATCGAGATTGTTAGGTACTGATGGAGTGTACTTCTGGTACCTCTTTATTTTTCTAATCTTTCTCTGTATCTTTTCATTTCTAAATTTATATATAATATATTTTCCATTAAAAAAAAAAATTACTTGTTAGTTTTTTAAACATCTGACCAACAAATTATACACCACTATTTTGAATTTTGCAGATGCAAAGAGGTTGATTGGAAGGAAATATAGTGATTCTGTCATTCAAAATGATATTCTTTTGTGGCCTTTTAAGGTCATTGCCGGGGATAATGACAAACCGACTATTGTTGTCAACTATAAAGATGAGGAAAAGCACCTCGTTGCAGAAGAAATATCAGCTATGATTCTCGCACAGATGCGAGAGATTGCCGAAGCATTTTTGGAATCACCTGTTAAGAATGCAGTAATTACTGTACCTGCTTATTTTAATGATTCGCAACGACAAGCCACCAAAGATGCAGGTGATATTGCTGGTCTCAATGTAATACGGATAATCAATGAACCAACAGCGGCTGCTCTTGCATATGGCCTTCAAAAAAGAGGTGATTGTATTGAAGAGAGAAATATTTTCATCTTTGATCTTGGTGGTGGAACTTTTGACGTGTCTCTCCTTACGATTAAAAATAATTCCTTTGAGGTCAAGGCCACTACCGGAGACACTCATCTTGGAGGAGAAGACTTTGATAATCGAATGGTGAATCACTTTGCGAATGAGTTTAAGAGGAAGAATAAAGTTGACATTAGTGGGAACTCAAAATCCATGAGGAGATTGCGAACTGCGTGCGAGAGGGCAAAAAGGACACTTTCATACGATACTAATGCCACAATTGACATAGATGTTATATATGAGGGTATTGACTTTTGTTCATCGATCACTCGGGCTAAGTTTGAGCAACTCAATATGGACCTCTTTGAAAAGTGTATGGAGACAGTTAAAGATTGTCTTTCTGATGCTAAGATGGACAAGAGTAGTGTAGATGATGTTGTCCTTGTTGGTGGCTCTTCTAGGATTCCGAAAGTGAAGCAGCTATTGCAAGAATTTTTCAAGGGGAAGGAAATATGCAAGAGCATCAACCCTGATGAGGCTGTTGCTTATGGTGCAGCTGTTCAGGCTGCTTTGCTTAGCGACGGCGTTAAGAGTGTTCCATACTTGACTTTGAAAGTGTTAGAATATGATGCACATTTCTAAAAGTTTCTAGAATATATTAGTAATTTGTAGAATATATAACTATTAGTGATCATGTAAACTTGTAGAACTTTCTAGATTATTTGAGTAGTTAGTAAAATAAGTAAGTACTAGATTTATACTAAGACATATCATGAAAGATCTAGAATAAAGGATCTAGAATATGCTATTCACGCCTATAAATATGTAACCATGGCTCATTTGTAAAGTATCAAAGTGAAGAGCAATACATTCTATTTTTGCTCTAAGTCCTCACACTACTTGCCACTACTATATTTCAACTGCATTCTAAACTATATCACTACTACCCTCAACTACTAACAGTGGCATCAGAGCTACGTTCGATCCTACATTGGGCGTATAAACTTCTCATATATTTCCAACCAAACTCTCCTTATATCCTACATCATTTCTAAATTTTCCCCAAAGACATGGCTAATATTTTTCAACCATCATCTATGACTATCCCTATTTTCAATGGTGAAAACTATGACTTTTGGAGCATTAAAATGAAGACATTTTTTTGCTCTCAAGATTTATGGGACATTGTGGATGAAGGATTTACTATTCCTGAAGACATTTCAACTCTCAATGCTAATCAGAAAAAGGAGTTGAAGGAAAATAAACAAAAAGATTCAAAGGCGCTATTCTTTCTACAACAAGCTGTAGAAGCTAGTATCTTTCCAAGAATAATGGGAGCTACAAGTGCCAAAGATGCATGGGGTACATTGAAGGAGGAGTTTCAAGGAAGTGACAAGGTGCGTGCCATTAAACTTCAAACATTAAGGCGTGAGTTCGAGTTGATACAAATGAAAGAGTCTGAGACCGTAAAAGACTACTATACCAAGATAAAAGAATTGGTGAGTCAAATGAGATCCTACGGGGATAATATTCTCGACAAAAGAATTGTTGAGAAAATTCTAATTTCCATTCCTCGTAAGTATGATGCAATCGTGACTACGATTGAGCAAACCAAAGATCTATCTTCTCTGTCGGTGACAAAATTAATTGGCTCACTAGAAGCTTATGAGCAAAGATTAAGTAGGCATGATGACGATACAATTGAAAATGCCTTTCAATCAAAGCTAAAATTAAGGTCTCATGACAAAAGATTTGAAGGAAAGGAAAATGGTCCAGAAAATTCTAGAAATGGAGAGAATTCTAGAAATTTCTCAAAGAAAAATCAAGATGAGTATCCTCCATGTGGCATATGCAAGAGGACAAATCACGCCGAGAAATATTGTCAATGGCGCGGGGAAGAGCAATGTCGATACTGTAAGAAATTTGGACATGAGGAGAAAAATTGTTACAGCAAAAATAAGCATCAAGCAAATTTCGTTGAAGAACATGAGTGTGAGAATGATCAACATGACTATGAGCAATATCTTTTCTATGCTACACAAGATTCCAATGATGAATTGAGCAGCAATTGGTACTTGGATAGCGGTTGCAGCAATCATATGACCAAAGATGAGAGCATCTTCAAGGATATTGATGACTCAGTCAAAGTAAAAGTTCGACTGGGAAATGGCACTGTCATAGAATCTAAAGGCAAAGGCACTGTGATGGTGGAGACTAAGAAAGGTATGAGATTCATCAAAGATGTCTTGCTAGTTCCCAATCTCAAAGAAAATCTTTTGAGTATTGGTCAAATGATGGAGAACAGCTATATTCTTCACTTTGAAGGAGACACGTGTTCAATATATGACAATAGTCACAAAAGACATGAGATAGCCAAAATAAAAATGGAGAAAAGAAATAGAAGCTTTTCAATAAATTTCAAATATACTATGGTACCACAATCAAACATAGTAAATATGGAAGAAGCAACAAAAGAACCAGGTACGCCACCTTCATCTCCTCAACAAAAAATTTCGTCACCGGAATCTACTCCAACAAGAGAAAAATCATTGGTGAACATATATGAAACTTGCAATTTTTCCATGCTTGATTCTAAAAGCTATCAAGTGGTGTCAAAACAACAACTATGGACGAAAGGTAATACTGAAAAAGTTCCAAGACTAAGAAAAACTTTATATGGACTCAAAAAAGATCAACGAGCATGGTACAATGGAATGAATCAATGTTTCATCGATCGAGGAATCAGATAGAACAAAATTTGAGCAAATACGGACTATGCTTGGAGTTACCGAAATATGCATCAAGGAGGAGTGTTAGAATATGATGCACATTTCTAAAAGTTTCTAGAATATATTAGTAATTTGTAGAATATATAACTATTAGTGATCATGTAAACTTGTAGAACTTTCTAGATTATTTGAGTAGTTAGTAAAATAAGTAAGTACTAGATTTATACTAAGACATATCATGAAAGATCTAGAATAAAGGATCTAGAATATGCTATCCACGCCTATAAATATGTAACCATGGCTCATTTGTAAAGTATCAAAATGAAGAGCAATACATTCTATTCTTGCTCTAAGTCCTCACACTACTTGCCACTACTATATTTCAACTGCATTCTAAACTATATCACTACTACCCTCAACTACTAACAGTGGCATCAGAGCTACGTTCGATCCTACATTGGGCGTATAAACTTCTCATATATTTCCAACCAAACTCTCCTTATATCCTACATCATTTCTAAATTTTCCCTAAAGACATGGCTAATATTTTTCAACCATCATATATGACTATCCCTATTTTCAATGGTGAAAACTATGACTTTTGGAGCATTAAAATGAAGACATTTTTTTGCTCTCAAGATTTATGGGACATTGTGGATGAAGGATTTACTATTCCTGAAGACACTTCAACTCTCAATGCTAATCAGAAAAAGGAGTTGAAGGAAAATAAACAAAAAGATTCAAAGGCGCTATTCTTTCTACAACAAGCTGTAGAAGATAGTATCTTTCCAAGAATAATGGGAGCTACAAGTGCCAAAGATGCATGGGGTACATTGAAGGAGGAGTTTCAAGGAAGTGACAAGGTGCGTGCCTTTAAACTTCAAACATTAAGGCGTGAGTTCGAGTTGATACAAATGAAAGAGTCTGAGACCGTAAAAGACTACTATACCAAGATAAAAGAATTGGTGAGTCAAATGAGATCCTACGGGGATAATATTCTCGACAAAAGAATTGTTGAGAAAATTCTAATTTCCATTCCTCGTAAGTATGATGCAATCGTGACTACGATTGAGCAAATCAAAGATCTATCTTCTCTGTCGGTGACAGAATTAATTGGCTCACTAGAAGCTTATGAGCAAAGATTAAGTAGGCATGATGACGATACAGTGCAAAGAGGTTGATTGGAAGGAAATATAGTGATTCTGTTATTCAGAATGATATTCTAATGTGGCCTTTTAATGTCATTGCCGGGGATAATGACAAACCGACTATTGTTGTCAACTACAAAGGCGAGGAAAAGCACCTTGTTGCTGAAGAAATATCAGCTATGATTCTCGCACAGATGCGGGAGATTGCAGGGGCATATTTGGAATCACCTGTTAAGAATGCAGTGATTACTGTACCTGCTTATTTTAATGATTCGCAACGACAAGCCACCAAAGATGCAGGTGATATTGCTGGTCTCAATGTAATACGGATAATCAATGAACCAACAGCGGCTGCTCTTGCATATGGCCTTCAAAAAAGAGGTGATTGTATTGAAGAGAGAAATATTTTCATCTTTGATCTTGGTGGTGGAACTTTTGACGTGTCTCTCCTTACGATTAAAAATAATTCCTTTGAGGTCAAGGCCACTACCGGAGACACTCATCTTGGAGGAGAAGACTTTGATAATCGAATGGTGAATCACTTTGCGAATGAGTTTAAGAGGAAGAATAAAGTTGACATTAGTGGGAACTCAAAATCCATGAGGAGATTGCGAACTGCGTGCGAGAGGGCAAAAAGGACACTTTCATACGATACTAATGCCACAATTGACATAGATGTTATATATGAGGGTATTGACTTTTGTTCATCGATCACTCGGGCTAAGTTTGAGCAACTCAATATGGACCTCTTTGAAAAGTGTATGGAGACAGTTAAAGATTGTCTTTCTGATGCTAAGATGGACAAGAGTAGTGTAGATGATGTTGTCCTTGTTGGTGGCTCTTCTAGGATTCCGAAAGTGAAGCAGCTATTGCAAGAATTTTTCAAGGGGAAGGAAATATGCAAGAGCATCAACCCTGATGAGGCTGTTGCTTATGGTGCAGCTGTTCAGGCTGCTTTGCTTAGCGACGGCGTTAAGAGTGTTCCATACTTGACTTTGAAAGATGTTACACCGTTGTCTCTTGGTACGTCACTAAAAGGGGATATCATGAGTGTAGTAATTCCTAGGAATACTACCATTCCCGTAAAGAAGGAAACTGTGTACGTCACAATTATTGATGACCAATCCAGTGTTGAAATTGATGTTTATGAGGGAGAGAGAATGGTTGCGAGTGAGAACAACTTGCTTGGTTTGTTTGAACTCTCAGTTCCTCGTGCACCTCGTGGCCTTCGTATCCATGTATGCTTTACTATAGATGTTGATGGTATATTAAATGTCTCTGCAGAGGAAGAAAGCAGTGGTAATAAGAAAAGTATTACAATAACAAATGAAAATGGAAGACTCTCAAGAGAAGAAATTGAAAGAATGATTCAAGAAGCTGAATATTTTAAGGCTCAAGACATGAAGTTCAAAGAGAAAGTTAAAGCAATAAATGCATTGGAAGATTATCTTTACAATATGAATAAAGTAATGAAGGATGATAGTGTTAGTTCAAAGATCACCTCTGTAGACAAATTGATGTTAAATTCTGCAATGATAAAGGGACAAAGTTTGATTGATGGCAATAAGCAGGAAGATACATCGGTGTTTGTGGATTTTTTGAAGGTACTTGAGAGAATCTTTGAATCTGCTACGAACACGATCAACAAAGATAATTACATTGATTTAGGAAGTGATTCGGATTCTTAATTAATGTTGATTTTTGTTATTTGATTTGATTCTGCTCATGTATAATGTTGGAACTTCTTCTCTGATGACATATTTTGATAAAATATGCAATATTTAGTACTTATTTCTTTTATCTTTTCTGATGACATTTTGATAATATTTGCTATATTTTGTACTTATTTCATTTTAATCTTGTTATTGTTTGAGTGATAACTTGAGGTTGTGATTGATATAAACAAAAATCTATCACATATCTAGTATGTCTGTCTTATGGTGGATAGGAACCAAAGGAAAAAAATCCTGTCAAACCAGTATCAACTAAAGTGGCTAAAAAGCAAGATATGATTGCAATTTATATTGATATATTAATACCAAAACATTTTTAAATTTTTTTACAAAAATCTATATTTCTACTCATATTATTAGGTGACCTATTTATGAGCCAAGAGATCCACATAAGAATTTGCTTCACGGGAACAATGAGAAACAGAGAACTTCTTCTATCATTAGAGGTCGTCTTCTAATGATAGTTGTTGCCAATAATAAAGAGATTGTTTCAAAAGTGACTTGAGGTAACTTCATAGTGCGAGTCAATCTTATGCGAAGAAGAAGTACCCACATTTCAACATAAAAATTAAGAAGTTCCTATCCTTCCAAAGATTCAGCCACTACTTCATAGTTGCATATGATGTGTATTATTGACTCTCATGAGCAATGTCACAGCTTATCATCAATAGTTAACAATCTACCATGCACAAGTTTCCATAGAAAGGACCGAATCGTTGGACCCGACCATTTCCAAGCCAACATATCCGTGTGAGGAATGAGGATTTTATATGTTGATTTGAGGTTGAATTGGCCCTCAGCAGTAGGGGTCCAATTGGGAAAATCATTTTTTCGCTCATCACACATATTATTCGGAAGAATATAATGGAATAAATCTAATTTCCAAATTCCATGAATAGAGTAAAAGGAGATTTCTTCATTGAGTATAACTCGGTTGATAGTGACATTACATATAAAACTAGTTTTGAGTCGCACGGGTCTATTAATTTTTATTTATAAATTATTGTTAAAATATAAGTGATGTTATTCTGTTATTTTTTGTAAAATATATTAAATTAAGTCATTTTTTTATTAAAGTAATTGTCCCGTGTATGATTTTTGTGTAATAAATTATATTTAATAATAAAAAATATTTCCTATTCAATTTCTTTTTTTTATTAAAGCAATTGTCCCGTATATGATTAAATTTTTTTTTAAAGCAATTGTCTCGTGTATGATTAATTTTTTTTATTAAAGCAATTGTCCCGTGTATGATTATTTTTTTTATTAAAGCACTTGTCCCGTGTATGATTAAATTTTTTTTATTAAAGCAATTGTATCGTGTATGATTAAAAAAATAATTTATTAGAACAATTGTCCTGTGTATGATTTTTTATATATTAGTGATCAACACTTTCTTTTTTTTGACAAAATTATTGATCAACACTTGTCCCGTGATGTTTTAAGTATAATTACAAATATTTACCCCGTAATTATTATAATATATATTCATCAATAATACACTTCTTCTTTGCTTCAAAAAAAATAATACACTTCTTCTGTATTTTTTATATAAGAGTAAACAAAAATAGAGTATATTTTTTTATAATAAAAATAGAGTAGAATTTAATATAAAATATATTAAACGAAAAAGTATAATTTTTTTACGAAAAAGAAGATTTGAAATATTTTTAATAATTGATGAGGACAAATTAGAATTTTTAGTAGTAATACCTTTTAATATATTGGATCTATTTGAATTTGGCTTATTTTTAAGCTTATGAAAATAGTTTATGGTTATAATTTATAAATAAACCTTTATATTAATTCATATGTTTTTTTACGCATGTTAATTCATAAGTTTTCACTAACAAAAATTATATCTTATTTGAAGAAGACAAAAGTAATATCTTTAAAAATTGTTTTCATGGACTACATTAAAAAACTTATAATAATACATAAAAACTTATTTATTTAGATAAATTATTTCGCATAAACTCATAAATAAGTCAAATCAAACGGGCCGATTGTTTTTTTGTTTCTATTTTTTTGTTCTTTTATTTTTAAGCTCATAAATAAGTATCTTCTTTTATCAGGTTATTCTATTTTTATTTTATATATACATATATATATATATATATATATATATATATATATATATATATGTTTTTATATGTTAGATTCAGTTACTATTTTTTCATTAAAAAAAAGTTATTATTTTTGAAGCTTATCTTTTATAGTGATTTTTGTTTATATTTTTATTTGTAAATTTATTTTAATTAAACTTTTATGGGAAGATTTATTTAATATTTATCTTTTTTTTTCTATTTTTATTTTATGTTTTTTTTTAGAGATTTGGTTTCTGATGCTATTTTTATGAGAAGATTTCTTTTATGCTTATCTTTCTCTCCAATTTTTTTTTTGTATTTTTTTTATTAGTTTAGAGTTAAATAGTACTAGTTTCTTTTAATATATTGTAAGTAGATTATTTCATGCTTATCTATTTTATTTGATTTTACATATTTTATTTTTATGTTTATGCCTTTTTTTGTTCAATTTTATTTATTTCATGCTTATCTATTTTTCTTTTTTTTTGTATGTATTTTATTTTTATGTTTATGCCTTTTTTGTTCAATTTGATTTATTTCATATTTATCTATTTTTTTCCTATTTTTATTTTGGAACTTTTTTATTAGTTTAGAGATGTAGTTTTTTAATGCTATTTTTATGGTAAATTTATTTTTTATACTTATCTTATTAAAGTTAAAATTACATTTAAAGGCATAAAACTTGGAACACCGTTAAAAGTGCCAAGGACAAATTTGGTTTTTTAACATAAGTTTCTTTTAATATATTACTAGTTTTGAGACCCATGCATTCGCACGGGTCTATTGACTTTTATTTATAAATTATTGTTAAATTATAAATGACATCATTCTGTTATTTTTTGTAAAATATATTAAATTAAGTCATTTTTTTATTAAATTAATTGCCCCGTGTATGATTTTTGTGTAATAAATTATAATTAATAATAAAAAATATTTACTATTCAATTTTTTTTATTAAAGCAATTGTTCCGTGTATGATTAATTTTTTTTATTAAAACAATTGTCCCGTGTATGATTAAATTTTTTTTATTAAAGTAATTATCCCGTGTATGATTAGTTTTTTTTTATTAAAGCAGTTGTCCCGTGTATGATTAATTTTTTTTTTATTAAAGCAATTGTCCAGTGTATGATTAATTTTTTTTATTAAAGCAATTGTCCCGTGTATGATTAAATTTTTTTTAGTAAAGCAATTGTCCCGTATATGATTAAATTTTTTTTATTAAAGCAATTGTCCCCTATATGATTAAATTTTTTTTATTAGGACAATTTTCCCGTGTTTGATTTTTTATATATTAGTGATCAACACTTTCTTTTTTTTCACAAAATTATTGATCGACATTTGTCCTGTGATGTTTTAAGTATAATGACAAATATTCACCCCGTAATTATTATAATATATATTCATCAATAATGCACTTCTTCTGTATTTTTTTATATAAGAGTAAACAAAAATAGAGTAGAATTTAATTATTATATAATAATATATTAAATTAAAAAAAAAAAATTTACAAAATAGAAGATTTGAAATATTTTTAAGAATTGATGAGGACAAATTAGAATTTTTAGTAGTAATACCTTTTAATATATTGGGCCTGTTTGAATTTGGCTTATTTTTAAGCTTATGAAAATAGTTTATGCTTATAATTTATAAATAAACTTTTATGCTGATTCATAAGTTTTTTTTACGCATGTTAATTCATAAGTTTTCATTAATAAAAATTATATCGTTATAAATTGTTTTCATGAACTACCTTAAAAAACTTATAACAATACATAAAAACTTATTTATTTGCATAAGTTATTTTCCATAAACTCATAAATAAGTCAATCCAAACGGGTCAAATGTGTTTTTGTTTCTATTTTTCTGTTCTTTTATTTTTAAGCTCATAATTAAGTATATTCTTTTATTAGATTATTCTATTTTTATTTTATATATATAAGTTTTTATATGTTAGATCGAGTTACTATTTTTTCATTAAAAAAAAAATTACTATTTTTGAAGCGTATCTTTTATAGTGATTTTTGTTTATATTTTTATGTGTAGATTTATTTTAATTAAACTTTTATGAGAAGATTTATTTGATACTTATCTTCTTTTGTTTCTATTTTTGTTTTGTGTTTTTTTTGTTTGTTAAAGATGTGGTTTATGATGCTATTTATATGGGAATGTTTCTTTTATGCCTATCTTCTTTTTTTCCTTTTTTTTTAATTTTTTTTTTAGTTTAGAGTTAAAATTACATTTAAGGGCATAAATTCTGAAATATTATAAACTTGATATGGACAAATTTGGTTTTTTAGTAGTAGTTTCTTTTAATATATTGTAAGTAGATAAGTAGATGTAGGGAATGAAGCTGGAACTCTGATACTTCTACTATTTCACTTTAAAAAGTGAAATTTTATCTACTAGACTACGTGACAAAAAAAAAAATACTATGAAAGTTCCAAACTTTGAAGATCGATGCTAAGAATATTTCCAAAATCTGGTGTGATGACCACATTACTTTTCTTAATATTCTTAATATCGAAGCTAAAAATATTTCCAAACTACTTTCACTTATAACTTTTCTTATAAATAAAAGGTCACTTTCTATTTTTTCTAAAAAAAATTGAAATATTTTTTGTCTTTTTAATAAGAAATATTGACTAATTTTCAAATATTTTAAATGTTTAATTTCATTTATACCCTTATTTATTATGAGAGAGAATATTAAAAATAAGTAAATTACTTGAATTAAAAGTAATTTAATAGAGGTATATATGAAATAAATTTAACTTCATAAGAGTGTTAAATTAAAAAAAAAAAACTATTTACATTGTATTTTCTTGGTCTCTGTACAATTTTTCACATGGTTGTTTATAAAAAAGATTGGAGGGTGTATTTGTATCTTAGATTGGATGATATAAAAAAATGACAAATATTATTATTTATTACTAGCCGCCACGTGCCCGTTTGTGTGATCGATATTTTTTTTTGTTTGCTATGATCGATATTCTCTATTGTGCAAATATAAATAATTACTTAATCTCCTTTTTTATTAGACTTAGTTAATTGATAACTACTTGACCTCCTTTTTTGTTGTGGCTAGTTATTAAGAAGAATATTTTTTTTTTTTTTGCTATAAAAAAATTGAAAACCTACTTTTATGTGGAAGTTGTGCTTAGTTTTTTTTTTGTAGTTTTTTTTAAGGGTAAAATAGGAATAATGAAAAAGTCATCCCAAAAATTTGTATCCCCTTTATATATTACTAGTATAGATATTGGAAACATTTGCATAAAGATTGTAAACATTGATTAGGCCTAAAATATCTCCTTTTTTATTAGACTTAGTTAATTGATAACTACTTGACCTCCTTTTTTGTTGTGGCTAGTTATTAAGAAGAATTTTTTTTTTTTTTCTATAAAAAAACTGAAAACCTACTTTTATGTGGAAGTTGTGCTTAGTTTTTTTTTGTAGTTTTTTTTAAGGGTAAAATAGGAATAATGAAAAAGCCATCCCAAAAATTTGTATCCCCTTTATATATTACTAGTATAGATATTGGAAACATTTGCATAAAGATTGTAAACATTGATTAGGCCTAAAATGTCTCTAATATTATTGTTGCCATTTTAAAATTTAAAATAAAACCTAGAAAAAATGTTAGAGCGCAGTTTTGTACGGTGATATCTAAGGTGAGGGAGCTGTTAAGTCCCTCACCGGTGGACCATTAAAATTTTACTGTTAGATATGATCAATGGTTTAAATTTGTTAAAATTAAAAAAGAGAACATGTATAATTATCCACACACAATTCTACCACACTTCTTCTTCATCGCTTTCCACGGTTTCCGCTTCTACCATTGATGAAAAACAACCATTGTTATTAATTCTAAAAAATTCTCCATCACAGCCATTGATAACAACATTATGAGAAGAAAAGAGCAAGAACCACACTGTTTCATTTTCAGAGACCTTAACTAGAAACCAACATCAATCCACCGAAAAAATTGATCCCATTGGGAAAAAAAAACTTTAAACTTTCTAAACCTCGCATTGGTGCTTCAGATGCGGTCATTTTGTAAGGTTAGGGAGATAAGAAATAGTTGTTTGTGCTATTGCAACCGGGGTTTACTTGAAGAAATCGAACCGTCAAGCCCTGTTCAAATAGATTCTGGCCGCCGACGTTTCTGACTGCAGCCATGTACATGATTAGTCAATGTCCAGGTTCCGATCATAGTTCCCGACTACCTTCTCTCAGAAAAACTTGCCGTAACGGTGGTTACCGGTGATGTGGGTAGTCCCGGTCGGTGGTGCGGTCAGGGGCGGTGCTACATAGTCATGAGGGGGTGCATATGCACACCCTGACTTTTGATAATTATTCTTACTATCCTATTGAAATGTAAGTTTGCACACCCTGACATAATGTTGTTGCATCCTGCACTTACAGTTTGGAACAATTGCTCAACTTTCAATTTTGCCATTTAATACTAGTACTCAATTTTGTCATCCAACCAATCTTGAAACAACACCAATATAATCAATAAAAAAAAAATCAATAGCTTTAGGTCTTAAAATTTTAGATTTATTTTATGGGTCATGTTAACTAGTGCCCCTGACACTAGTTAAGGATACCAAAACAAATAATTTTTGCATTGAAAATGGTGTTCTCTATATTTCTAAAAGGTCAATTACTCAAGTTCCAAAAATATTTTACCACATTTCGTTTCTTAACTAGTGCCCCAGAGGCACTAGTTAGCATTTTCCTTATTTTATATAATTTCAATGATGATAAATTGGTTGATTGATTATTCAATAGGGGGTTCTAATAATATATTTGTGTGCTTCGTTGGTTGATTTTTTATAATTTGGTCGAAACGCATCTTTGGATTTTTGTTCTACGGTTTCTAACTAAGCCATCCACAAATTTGTTTCAATTTTAGGCATGTGAAAATTAGTGTTTTCATGAAGCTAATATTTGGTTATTGATTTATATATACTCAGGTGATAGATAGAAAAATTAACCACTTGATTGTCTACTTGTGTTGTTACCATATCAATACTTATACACCAGTTCAATTTTTCTTTTTATTTGATATATTCCTAATGTAATCAATACTTATGTCGAAAAACATAGATAATAAGTTCATTATTCGAAATTTAAAAATATGAAACCACGTAGCGAACAATCGTCAAACATATAAATGTAATTTGTTTAATACAATTTAATTTTTATATATATATATATATATATTAAATTATCGATCAAAAATTTGCACCCCCTGAGCCAGGGTCCGAGCACCGCCACTGGGTGCGGTGGTTCGCCGGAGTTTGAATCTGTAGTTTCAGAAATACTTTTCTTTAATTAAAATTTAAAAAGATAAATGAAGGAGAAATAATAACTGAGATTTTAAACGGAGAAAGAAAGATCCACCAGTGGTTGTGGTCGGCGCCGGTGATGTGGGTGTTGTGGTGGTTCGCTGGGGTTGCTTTGGTGGTGTAGTTTCAGTCTAATGGAAAAGTTGAAGTATGATAAGATTGTATGTAGGCAACTGTACGTGTTCTCTTTTTCATTTTTACAAGATCTAAGCCATTGATCACATCTAATGGTAAAAGATTAATGGTCCACCGGTGAGGGACTTAACAGCTCCCTCACCTTAGACGTCACCGTTTTGTACTAGTTATTTTCTTTTTACTTAAATTCTAAATCTCGCACAGGGTGTCACGCTTGCGCATTCTTTCCTACTACTGCAACACCACAAAGAGCACAAGAATTCAATAAAATTAGACTCAAGAAGAAATCAAGAACAAAATTCAAGGTAAACGTTCTTCTTCATTTCACTGTTAGTAGAGTTCTTAATGTATACGATTCTTTCTTTTTTTCTTTGTTTTTTATTTTTTTAATTTTTTTTATCGATAAAAAAAAGCTTAGGTTGAGGGAATGATACCTAATCCTCAAGGCTCAAAGATCATCATATACAAAAAGTATTTAATTTCACTTCCCTCTAAGGGCATTAATGGGAATCGAGCCCGAGACCTAGGTACCACTGGATCAAACTGAGACGGGAAAATAGATTCTAGGGACGAAACCGGTAGAATCAAGGTCTCAAGAGTAGGGATTCCAATGATTTGAATAGAATCCGGTACAATTAAGAAATCATATAAAGATAAATTGAGAGGTTTTGAGAGAAGAATAGATTTGTTATGAATTTTGATATCTTATTCCATTCAGTTAGATGACTATATATAAAGGCAAGTTGGTAACAAACTCTACCAATCATTGCATAGAAATAGGAAAATAATAACTAAGTTAACTAAGATAATAATCTAATAAAATCACTAAACCTAACTAGGGAAAATAGCAACTAATTAAAACTAATCTATTATTTAAAATAAACTAATAATCTAATACTTAATTCCTGTGACACAAACTCTTGCAGTTAATGTGTGCGCGCGCCACTATCATAGCATTAGTGGGACTCAAACCGAGACCTACCACTAGATATTATTTTTACAAGTTTATCCATCAAAAGAGAAAATTTATTTTTGTTACTATCCTAGTATTTATTGTAAATCATATAAGAATAGATAAAATAATTAAGGGTATATTGGTAACTTTTAGAATTTGGGTTACACAATAATCTTATAAGGTGAGAATTGTCTGTCTTTATAAACACATGTTCGGACCATCTCATATATGATATGAGACTCTTAACAATACAGAAATAATAAATGTGGTTGAAAATTATAAAATAATCTGTCTTATAAAAAGGGACAATAAAAATTTCATCTTATATTTAAGCACAGAGGTAGCATTAAATTTACAATTAGATAAGCATGTAAGTATTAGGATAATTTTAGGGAGACAACAATGTTTAAAGTGGATTTTGAAAAAGGACTGCAATTAAGTGGAGTGGAAATATTTTGAGTTTTTGATGCTCAAAAAAATGTGGTTTCAAGTGAAATGGAGACAGTGGATTGAGGATTGTTTAAAGACGACCACAATATCGAATATCAATTTTTGTAAATTGCAGATGACACTTTGATTGTGGGGTCTAAGAGTTGGGAAAATATGAGAGCCATCAAGAAAAAACTACAGTTATTTGAATTGGCTTCGGGGCTAAAAGTAAGAACTTAGAACTGTTGTGCGCTAGTTGATGATAAAGGACGGGGAGGAGGATTGATTGCGTTGGAAGGAAAGGCAATGCCAATATCTATTCTTTTTGGGTAGCATATAAGGTACTCATGAAAGAAATTATCTTCGATGTGTGGGGAGAGTTACTGAGATGGATTGCGGTAAAGACAACACTGCATAATAGTGGTCAAATTCATTTTCTAGAGTTTGCAGACTCAACAGAGGATTACGACAATCATGTACAACACTGCAGGTTTAACAGAAGTGGGGGTCACAATTTTGTGTTCTCTGTGGTTATAGAGAATGCATGCTGTCTTACAAATATGGAATTAAATAATGTTATAAGGATATCGTGGATATCGAAGAGAAGGAGCTGCTAACCATTCTGCACGATAGAAATGGTTGGCAGGAGAGCAGATGGGTGCTTAGAGGCTTAAGGTAGATCGATATTTTGCAGTAAATTTGTCTGTCATAGTATATGGTATCATATTATATTTGGAATTTAGAGTAAGTCTGGTTGACTAGGTATTGTAACTTGGTATATACAGCGAAAATGAGTTTAATTTGGTGATGATCCAGTGTTTGGCTTAAATGGCCATATCAGTAAGAACCACGATCTGATGTACTAATATTTTGAATACTCCTGGTACTCATTCAGTTTCGTAATACACTAGTTACCGATTGAAGACTTTCAGTTTATTTTCCCCAATTTCCATTTGCATGCAATGTACATGAACAGTGAAGAGGCTCTATTTATGCGCCATGGCTTCTAATAGGAAGAAATAAATTAGTTTTATTTCATCAAGATACATTATGTATGCCTTTTCAGCTAATATTCATATTTTACAGATTCAATTCAAAACCAATCCGAAATACTAGTATACTGTGCTATATCTCTTCCAAAGTTTAAATTCAATTCAAATAGTCTCTACAATGGCAAACAAATATGAGGGAGCCGCTATCGGTATTGACCTTGGCACGACCTACTCATGTGTTGGAGTGTGGGACGGACAAAATGATCGAGTGGAGATCATCCACAATGATCAAGGAAACAAAACCACACCTTCTTGTGTTGCTTTCACTAACTCCCAAAGGTTGATTGGTGATGCTGCAAAAAATCAGGCTGCTTCTAACTCAACCAATACTGTCTTTGGTAAAAAAAATAATTTCGGTTCCAGCATGGCTTAACTTTTAGTTATTATATATCTCTGTTGTTCTTTCATTCAAACATAACCAATTTACATCACCTAAATTATTTAATTGGTTTTGCAGATGCAAAGAGGTTAATTGGAAGGAAATATAGTGATCCTATTGTTCATAATGATCAACTGTTATGGCCCTTTGAGGTCATTGCCGATGCTAATGACAAACCGATGATCCTTGTAAAGTACAAGGGTGAGGATAAACACTTTTTTGCTGAAGAAATATCATCTATGGTCCTCACAAAGATGCGGGAGTTTGCTGAAGTATTTTTGGAGTCACCTGTCAAAAATGCAGTAATTACTGTTCCTGCTTATTTCAACGATTCACAGCGAAGAGCCACCAAAGATGCTGGTGCCATTGCTGGCCTCAATGTAATGCGGATAATCAATGAACCTACTGCTGCTGCGCTTGCATATGGCCTTCAAAAGAGAGCTAATTGTGTTGAAGAGAGAAAGATTTTCATCTTTGATCTTGGTGGTGGAACTTTTGATGTTTCTCTTCTTACACTTAAGAATAATGCCTTTAAAGTCTTGGCCACTGCGGGAGACACTCACCTCGGAGGAGAGGACTTTGATAATCGAATGGTGAATCATTTTGTGAATGAGTTGAAGAGGAAAAACAAAGTTGACATTAGCGGAAATTCAAAATCATTGAGGAAGCTAAGAACAGCCTGTGAGAGGGCAAAAAGGACACTTTCTTACGACACTGAGGCCACAATTGACATAGATGGTATATGTCAGAGTGTCGACTTCTGTTCATCAATCACTCGGGCCAAGTTTGAGCAACTCAACATGGACCTCTTTGAAAAGTGTATCGAGACTGTTAAGAGTTGTTTTAGTGATGCTAAGATAGACAAAAGTAGTATTGATGATGTTGTACTTGTTGGTGGCTCTTCTAGGATTCCGAAAGTGCAGAATCTGTTGCAAAACTTTTTCACGGGGAAGGATATTTTTAAAAGCATCAATCCTGACGAGGCTGTTGCTTATGGTGCTGCTGTTCAGGCTGCTTTGTTGAGCGGAGGCATTAAGACTGTTCCGAACATGACGCTTCAAGATGTTACACCTTTGTCTCTTGGTATGTCAGTAAGAGGAGATATTATGGATATCTTGATTCCAAGGAACACTTCTATTCCTGTCAAGAAGACAAAAAGATACATTACAGCATATGATAACCAATGCAGTGTGTTGAATGAGGTTTATGAGGGTGAGAGAATAATTGCCAGCGAGAACAACTTGTTGGGTATTTTTGATTTCCCAGTTGCTCGTGGACCCCGGGGCCTTCGTCTTAAAGTATGCTTTGACATAGATACTGATGGTATTTTGAATGTCTCTTGCGAGGATATAATCTCTGGGAATAAGAAAGATATTACGATAACTAATGAAAATGGAAGACTATCAACTGATGAAATTCAGAGAAAGATTCAAGAAGCTGAAAATTACAAGGCTGAAGACATGAAGTTCAAGGAGAAAGTTAACGCAATAAATGCTTTGGAGGATTGTGTTTACAATGTGAAGAAAGTTATGAAGGATACGAGTGTTAGTGATTTGGTTCCCAAAAAAAGGAAAAAGAAGATCGGTTCTCTAATATCAAAATGTGAAAATTTGCTTGATGGTGACAAGAAGGAAGAAACCTACATGTTTGTCGACATGTTGAAGGAGCTTGAGAGCATATCTGAATCTGCTTTTGGACCCAATAAAAATTGGTTAGGTTGAGTATGAAACATGTTCGGATTATAGTTAATTAGTTGTCCTAATTGTTAACTCATTTGCTTTGCATCATTTTCAATAATTGTGGACCTACTTGTTTATATTTTGAGTGACATCATTAGACTTGAGATTGGTCTTGAAATTAACTGAAATCTATTTGAAGTTATGAATCTAGTTATATGGTTTCAATTTTATTCACTATCAGAAAGTCCTGTTAGTATTATTTCCTAATCATTTAATCACTTCTTGTTTAGAAGATTTGACAGCAGTGTTCTTGGTCTGCATGATACGATTTTATTTTTTGAATGTTGACATTTGGTATCGTGTTCCTTGGTAGAAATCACTCCAAAGGCTACTCCCAGATCAATTTTGCATAGGCATGACCATGTCTGAGTTCTTCGTACACATATAGTGATATTTGATCAGCAAAAAGTTAACTGAGGCTTAAAAAGTTTATGCATCATGTAAACTGATTCATTTGCAGGTGTCATGGCACATTCCATGACTATATTGCAGAAAATTAATCCACCTGGTTTACCAGTTATTCCACTCCTAAATGTTAAATTTGTTCACCATGGTCCAGTTCATTTTTTACCATTAGATTAGGTAGATGTATTGATTTTATTATACTCCATCTGCACTATATTTTTTCTCCACATCGTCTTCAACCTTTCAATCAATAGCAGGAAACCCACATCCATCAATTACTGTACACATCAAAAACCCTTCACATGAATCTAGTAAAACTCACATATCACCTTCCACTGCACATAAGGTCACGGGTGCTTCATTTCATCCCCTTCCTTTTGTCATCTTCCCACTACCTCATCTTCACATACGAGTCTCCATTACTTACCACCTCGGGTACAACCCCTTTTCATAAATCGATGTACACTACATACTTTTTCAATTCCTATCATTTTCACATAATTAACCATTTCCACATACACAATAAATCACAAATCAACCACACAAAACAACACAGATCGGGTGTTAGAGTTCTATTTTGATATATAAAATCCTCTCCACAAATCACAAACCACTTCAAGTTCAAACCTTTCTTCAAAAACAACCAAAACCCATTTAACGGTTTCACCCATTAAACTATACTTCACCAATCACTATTCAACTTCCCTTACAAATGCTGAGCAAATCTGACTCAGTAAACTCGTCCACCAACCCATTGAGTCAACTCACTCGGAACCGAAAAATATGTGTTCTTTACTATCTTCAACCTCCATGAGACTACGATTGCAAAGAAATAATCGAACAACACCCAATTGGATTTAATGAAATTATTAAAAGATTTTCTTATTTTATTTTTAGAACAGGTTGAATTATTTTTAGATTTGGTAGACATTCATTAAATCTTGGACTTTGTTTGTGTTTTGTATGGGAAGCTGATCTTACCTGTGATCAGAGTCGACCAACGTCCGTTTGTACGGTGCTCCGCCCCTAATTCCGGTAAGTGAAGGGGGTTGTGTACCTGTTTATACTCCGACGCTCAAGTTAGTATTGGTGTGAAGTATAGGTTTTCAGAGAGAATAGAATGTACCTGACTCCTTACAAATGAGGAGTATATATAGCCCCCAGCGCTGGGCTAAGGCCAATGATGGCATTAAATGGCCATCAATTGGCTGCCGGAAAACGGCTGAAAAGCCATGATGAGCCTTAAATGTTCATCATTCCGGTGTCGGCCGTTACGATACGATTGATATCAGTGGCCGTTGGAATCCTCGAAGGGGATTGGTGCTCGACCTTGGGCTTCCATTGCTCGAGCCTTATTGGGCTTAGAGCCCAGTCCAGAACAGGAGCCCCCCAAGTCGTTGTGCTCGAATGTGAGCGTAATGACTTCATGTCGAGCAAATGTCGATCGAATATTTGGACTTTATCTGTTATTAGCTAGATTTTGTCGTCGAGCACCACATCGTTGTTTGTATGTTCGCGTAAAGGCGTTTTATATTCGAGGATATTGAAGATCCGTTGATTGATACGAGGATTGGGATCCCGAAGATTCGCTATTGTACGCGTGGATCTTGAAGATCCGTTGATAGCTGCGAACAGTAAGAGATTTCCACGTCAGGATCTTGTAGATTTATTATCGAATCTTAGCATTTATTTCCGAGGATCTCGACGATCCGTTGATAATAGCGAGCATTTATTGCGTATTCCCGTTTGTATACGAGGATCGTAATTAGCGGATTATCGTTGGGCATATTTCCAAAAGATTTCCTCGATTTCAGCGAGATTTTCGCGAGCAGATGATGGGACGTTGAAAGGACAAACCGTTTCGTCTCTATCTGCCACGCGTAAAGGCTATTCAAAGATACTTGAGTACCTATTGCCTAAGTCACTGCTCTCGAGGGTGAATCAGAGCCGTAGGTTTTTCGCGCCTTTTGGATTGCCTCCTGATTTGATCTGGATCGTTGGATCTTTTTGAATCGTGGCCTTTGGATCGATGCAACGGTTCAGATCCACTAGGTGTCGCATTGGTTTGTACGGTTGTATCCGTTGGGGATTCGCCTATATATAGAGAAAGGAGGGATTTTTGAAGTTTTCACTTCATTTATCAAACTCTTCCCAACTTTTAAACTTCCATTCTCTGCAACTTCAGCGATTCCAAGTTTCTGTTTCTTCATAATCATCATCTTTGCACCGTAGTATTCTTCAAAGCAAGTAAGAATCTTACTCTGGCCTTGTTTATCATTATTCATTTGTAGATTCTGTTTTGGTTGATGCTTTAGCGATGATATCCCTGTTTTGGTTTTAGTACGGTGGTTGAGGGTTTTGTAAGTGGTGGTTAACACCCTTTACCCTCCCACAAACGGTAGTTTTTAGGGAAAACTGTAGTTTTATGGCTTAGTTACCCCTTTTAGGTGGTGGTTGTTGGCGGTTTTCGCCTTTACAACTGCCTCCGTTAGTGGGTTTTGAACTGCAATTTTGTCGAGGATTCATAACAATCCTTCGACCATTCATATCCAGATGAGTGCTCGTAGATTAGGACGCGTACTTGTTATATTCCTCGAGTTTTTAACTTGTCCCGTTGCGCGAGCAATTTTAGGGATTTGTTGACTCTTAAGAATTATTAATTCAGTAACTATCTACTCCTCGCCCTTTCACTTGATCGGCGGTGGAAGGGTGGATTTGATGTTCGAATGTCGAATTCATGTTTCCTTCCTCGGCTTTTCAGGTGTGAATGACAGAAGAGAGATCAGCCGATATTCCCGAAGAACAACCGGTTGCGGGATCCTCGAACCCAGATCCCTATGGTTGGGTTGCAGATGAGCCGAGGACAACACCCTCGAGGTATGCGGGTTGTCCGGATGGCGATCTTCCTCCAGGACTTTTTACGAGGATAGAGGATCCGGGACATGACCTTTGGGACATTGCGATCCCCGGCAAACAGAGGAGGGTTTGCCATGAGATGAAGGAATGGGGATCCTTTGCAATGTACCAGATTGCTTTCGAGGAATTTGGTTATCGATTGTCCTTCAATGATTTTGAAGTGTCCGTCTTTAAACGCCTGCGACTGGCGCCTTCACAGCTTCATCCTAACTCTTTGGCATTTCTTCGTGCCTTCGAGATAGTTGCCGCTTATCTTCGTATAGTTCCGTCCCTTGACCTGTTTTTCTACACCTTCCGCTTGCAACGCTCGAAACCTAAAGGAGAGGCGGAGAACAAGCATGGATGGGTTTCGTTCACTCAGAGGCGTCGCCTCTTTGAGTTGTATGAGGAGTCAGTGAGGGGCTTCAAGGATAATTGGTATGTGGTCCTTCCCAAGGGCGCGGAAGGTCGGCAAAGCGTCGTCACCAGGGTTCCGAAGATTGATGAGGACGGTAACCAGGTTTTGCGTCCTGACGGGAGCCCGGTGATTGTGGAGCATCCTCGCTTCCCTTTCAAGTGGGACCGCAAACATTATCTTTTGCCGGCGAGCAGTTTCGGATGTGGAAAGAAGGAACTGAATGAGACTATTCTGGCCCAGCACGACATGCTCTGTGACTTTGTCGATGGGTTTGCCCCCTTAGTCCGGACGGATAAGGATAACAACCCTGTGGTCGACGTAGATGGTAACGTCGTGACCTCTAAGCGCTTCATCGACACTAAGGCCTTGTTGACTTGCTCGACTCGTGTCGAAGCTGAAACTTTGCTCAGTATGTTTGGTTTTGTCTTTTTGCTCCTCGTTTTATCTGCTTTAGTTTTATCTTTGCTGATTTTACTAATCCTCGTTAATGATTTGTGCAGGCATGGTGAGCAATCAGGAGAAGTTTAAGAAATTGCAGGAGGCCACCAGGGCACGAAAGGCCAAAGATGCGGGGACTTCTATGGTTTCGTCGAAGCCCTCCGGCCCTGGGGGTTCTTCGATTCCTCCCACTCCAACTCCATCCGCTACAACCTCCGCTGCTGCCTCTCCTCAAGCCGAGGTGGTCGGCGAAAAGAGAGGCCCGGGTATTGAACTCGAGGACGCGGAGAGGCCTCCTAAGAATCAGAGGGTTGGGAACTCCTCGATGATCATAGATGGTCTCCATCGTTTGGAGCAGGGGGTGCCCGCCCAAAGATTCGTCCTGCCCGCGGCTTTCTCTCATGGTGGTAATTTCATCGCCGGGAGCACCGAAGTCATCATCCTTGAGGTCGACCAGGTGATTATGAACGACATGGGCCCCGAATCACTTGGGAATGTGATTGCTGAAGCTTCGGTGGCCTCAATGAAGTTGCTGGAGGTCGCCAACTTCCTCAACCAGCGGGAGCGCCAATTCGTGGAGGAGAGGACGACCATGGAGAAAAAGATGCAGACCATGGAGAAAAGCTATAAGAAGATGGACGCCGAGCTGAAGAAAGCTCGCTTGAGTTTCCGAGAGCTGGAAACAAACTATGCGGCTTATAAGGATAAGTATCAGCTTCAAGTGAAGTGGACTCAGACTCTGGCGAGCAAGGAGGCGGAGGTGGAGGATCTGTCGAAGGAAAAGGAAGGTCTGATTGCAAGAGTGGCTGAGCTCGGAGGGCAGCTTCAAAAGTTGTCCATTCTTGACGAGGAGGAGAAGAATGAGGACCCCTCTGGGGAGTTTGTGAATACTTCCCGAGGGTCGTTGATCAAGCAACTCCTCGATGCTCAAAACTCTGCAGTGGAGATGGCCACTTCGAGCTTTCAAAATGCAATTGCCCAGCTTCAGATCCTCAACCCTGGCGTCGAGCTAAAGTTGGATGGACTCGATGAATGCAAGGAGGTTCGGGACGGTGCCATTCAGTCTCCTGCATCTGCTCCTGCCGAGGATTCCCATGCTCAATGATTTCTCTGTAATTATTTCGTTTTTTATTCGGCGTTATGCTCGCCTTTTTGAAGTATTTTGGCGCTTGTTCGCCTGTTTTGTAATGACAATTATGCAGTCCTCGTGACTTTTTATAATATTTGTACTTTGTTTAATGCTGTGTTTTATCCTCTCTTTGATTGAATGATTTTACGCTTATGAATGTTGTCTTATCATTTGTTCGACTGTTTAATACTTGTATGCTAAGTATTCATTTTTCAAACTATAAGTACAACAACGAATGGTCGCTGCTCGGATAGCATGTATCCTTGAGCGCCGTGCTCGAAGAGTTTGTGGAACTTCAACGAGTGTCCGGGCGTAGTACCCGAACCGTTTGTGGTAAGAAGGACCTTGTGGTGATCATTTAACCACGGCGACGATTTCCCATCGCGAGCTGGGATTCGCGGCCTAACGTGTACTGAGACGATGGTGCTCGCTTGGAGTCATTCCTCGCCAAGACGAGGTGCAAACCTCTTGTCTTTCTTGACGTTTTAGAATCGTGCCCGTACCTAAGCATTCATCCGTTGTCTAAATGCCCCCTCGTTACATGCGGGTCGACACACTCTTGTTAGGGGCTTTAACCTCTAACTATAGTATTGCTTAAGTTTTTCTGCGTTCCATGGCCTAGGGATTTCCTCGCCGTGCAGAGTTTCGAGGAAGTAAGCTCCGGTTCCTGTTTTTGCCCGAATTCGGTAAGGGCCTTCCCAGTTTGGAGCGAGCTTGCCTTCACTCGAGTCTTTGAGGTTTCGACGCAAAACTAAGCTTCCAACGTCGAACTCTCTTTTTACCACTCTTTTGTTATGTCGAGCGGCTACCTTTTGTTTGAGAGACGCTTCGCGAATAGCGGCGTTCTCGCGAAGTTCCTCAACCAAGTCCAGCTCTTCTCGAATTAATTCGTCATTGAGATCTTGGTCGTTGGGTGTTTCGGTTCGCCTCGTCGGTTCTCCAATTTCCACGGGGATCACTGCCTCTGTTCCGTATGTTAATCGAAAAGGGGTTTCCCCAGTGGTGGAGTGTGGAGTGGTTCTATAGGACCACAACACATTGTGCAGTTCCTCGACCCATAGTCCCTTTGCCTCGCCTAATCTCCTTTTTAGGCCTCGCAATATTACTCTGTTTGCGGCTTCGGCTTGCCCGTTAGTTTGTGGGTGCTCGACAGAGGTGAAGTGTTGGGTTATACCCAACGCAGCGAGGAATTCTCTGAACTTTTTATCAGTGAATTGCGTGCCATTGTCTGTTACCACTGAATGTGGAATGCCGAATCTGGCGAGGATATTCCTTTTGAAGAAACGGAGTATGTTAAAGGCTGTGATTTTTGCAAGTGGTTCTGCTTCTATCCATTTGGTGAAGTAGTCCACGCCCACGATTAAGAATTTGTTTTGTCCGGCTGCGACGGGGAATGGTCCTAGTAAATCCATTCCCCACCATGCGAAGGGCCATGGGGAAGACAACGACTTTAGCTCGTTTGGTGGTGCTAAGTGCATATCCCCATGTCTCTGGCACTTATCACATTTCTTGACGTGTTCTTTAGCGTCCGCCTGCATTGTCGGCCAATAGTATCCTGCTCGAAGAGCTTTCCTGGCTAAAGAACGTCCGCCAATATGTTGACCGTTGATCCCCTCGTGGATCTCGGCTAAAACATACTCTACTTTATCTTCCTCGACACATTTCAACAGGGGAATGGCGAATCCTCGTCGATATAGTTGGTTGTCGAAAGCAACATAGGAGCATGCTCGTCGCTTGACTTTTGCTGCTTCTTTTGGGTCGTTGGGAACTTCCCCGCTTTCCAGGAAGCGTAGTATTGGGAAAATCCAACTGTTTGTATTTATTTCACAAACGAGCATGACATCTTGGGTTCTATCAATGCTGGGTCTGGATAGAGTTTCTTGTATCAGGGATTGATTTCTCCCCTTTTTTCGCTTGGTGCTTGCCAATTTTGAGAGGACATCCGCTCGTGTGTTATGTTCGCGGGGAACATGTTGCACTTCAGCTAATTTGAATTGGGCCAACATTTCCTTTATCAGGGTTAGGTATTCTGCCAGCCGCTCATCTTTTGCTTGATATTCCCCGGATATTTGCGAAGCTACCAATTGCGAATCTGTGAAGATTTTCACTTCCTCGGCTTCTATGTCTTTGGCGAGCCGTAACCCTGCTAAGAAGGCCTCATATTCGGCTTGGTTATTCGTCGTTTGAAAAGATAGCTCGAGTGAGACTTCGATTAGAGTCCCATCTTCGCTTTCTAATATAATTCCCGCGCCACTTCCTTTTGAATTGGAAGATCCATCGACGAATATGGTCCATTTGTTTTTACTTTGAGTGGTCGTTGGGGTCATTTCGGCGATGAAATCTGCTAAAACTTGAGCTTTCAAAGCTTGTCTGCTTTCATAGCTTATGTCGAATTCTGACAATTCCAACGACCATTTGAGCATTCGACCAGCCATGTCGGGTCTTCCGAGGAGGCGCTTGATAGGTTGGTCAGTACGAACGACAATTGAATGGGCGAGGAAGTAGTGTCGTAACTTTCTTGCTGCAGTAACGATGGCTAAGGCCATTTTCTCTATTTGCAAGTATCTTAGTTCTGGCCCTTGGATTGCCTTGCTTACAAAGTACACTGGCTTTTGCCCTTGCTTGGTTTCTCTTATAAGAACGGCGCTGACGGCCTCGTGGGCTACTGCTAGGTAGAGATATAAAACTTCCCCTTGCACTGGTCGTGTGAGGACTGGAGGCTCGGATAATGCTCGCTTCAAATGCTGAAGTGCGTTTTCGCACTCTTCCGTCCACTCGAATGTAGATTCCTTTCTTAGAAGTTTAAAGAGTGGCAGAGCATGTTGAGCAGATTTAGCAACGAATCGTGACAAGGAAGTTAACATTCCGTTTAGTGTTTGAATAGACTTCTTTGAGTCGGGCGTAGGATATTCGAAGAATGCTCTACATTTGTCGGGGTTGGCTTCAATTCCTCGTTCTGTTAGATAGAATCCGAGGAATTTTCCTGCCTTTACACCAAATGTACACTTTTCCGGATTAAATCGCATGTTATACTTTCTTGCTTGTTCGAAAACTTTTCTCAAGTGTATGGTATGATCGCTTTCCTCTTCGGATTTAACTATCATATCGTCCATATACACTTCGAGCATATCACCAATTTGATTTCGGAAAACATTGTTCATCATTCTTTGGTATGTGGCGCCCGCGTTTTTAAGCCCGAACGGCATTACGTTATAGTAATAATTTCCTGATTCGGTCATAAAAGCTGTTTTCTTTTTATCGATTTCAGCCATTTTAATTTGATTATATCCTGAATAAGCATCCATAAACGATAGTAATTTAAATCCTGAAGAATTATCTACTAGTTTATCTATGCTAGGTAAAGGATAAGCATCTTTAGGGCAAGCCCTATTAAGATCGGTATAGTCAACACACATGCGCCACTTTCCATTAGATTTTTTGACAAGTACAACGTTGGACAACCAAGTAGTATACTTGGCTTCCGAAATGAAATTTGCCTCTAGGAGGTCTTTTACAGCTTTTTCTGCAGCCTCCGCTTTTTCGGGAGACTGCTTCCTACGACGCTGTGCAACAGCTCTAGCCTTAGGATCTATAGTCAACTGGTGACAAGCAACCTTTGGATCAATGCCGGGCATCTCAGCAGCGCTCCAAGCAAAGAGTTCAGCATTTTCCTTCAAACAAGCTTCCAATTGCCTTTTCACCAAGTCGGGGAGATCAGCCCCAATCTTGATTCCTTTCAAGGGGTCTTCACCAAGGGGAATTATTTCGAACTCTCCATCAGGGATTGGACGAAATATTTCCTTCAACTCTTTCTGCAGCTCCCTTTTTTCTTCTCTGCGCTCCTTCTTTGAAGTTCGAGCGTCCAGCTCAACAGTACCTTGTCCCCCGACAGCGTTGATGGCGGGCATCTTATGCTCAGTCTTCATTTTCTTTGGCGTGGCCAAGGTGTTCATATTTTTTGCTGCAGCATCAAAGCATCTGCGAGCGGCAGCTATGTCTCCGTTCAATGTGGCAACCTTTCCATCTACAGTGTAGTATTTCATCTTGAGATGGATGGTCGAGGAAACAACGAACAAATCAGCAAGTGCTGTTCTTCCGATGATGCAGTTGTACAGCGATGGACACTCGACAACCAAGAACTGAACATTGATGGACTTGGTAGCCTCTCCTTCGCCAAATGTGACGATCAAATCTGTATATCCCCAAGGTTTTGTTGTAGCTCCATTAAATCCTTGAAGATCAGCACCAACATATGGCTTTAGATTTTTCTCAGTGAGCTGGAGAGTTTTGAACAGTCCAGAGTACATGATGTCGCAAGAGCTTCCTTGATCGACCAGGATTCTTCGAACGTCAAAGTTCGCCATCCTTGCTTGTACCAAAAGAGGAATCTGAAAGTTTGGGGATCCTCCGGGGATCTCCTCTTTGTAGAAGGCCAAGGGAACTGACCCTTCTTTGATTTCAGCAATCGAAACGGGGTTCAACGAGCAGACGCTCTCGAGCTCCTCGAACTTTCTTTTTATAGTTCCGAGGGTCGTGTTGTTGAATCCTCCTCCAGATATCACCAGCGTTTTGGGGAAATTTTCCCAGGATCCATTCAAGTGGGAAGTCAAGTGAGCGAGCACTTCCTCGCCTTGAGCGAAGTCCTCGGGTCTTGTAATAGCGTAAGCAACTGGAAGACTTGCTCGTGTTTCTTCCTCAGCAGGTGGATCTTCGACCTCTTGCCTTCTATCATTATTTTCCCTGGGTCGATCCTTCCTGTACTTCTGGAGCAGATTTTGTTGGATGAGTATTTCGATTGCATCCTTCAGGTGAACGCAATCCTCGGTCACATGACCATAACTTCTGTGGAATCGACAATATTTGCCTTTGTCCACGCCTGGTTTTGCAGGGATTTGTTTAGGGAATCTGATCCCATGCTTCTTGAACTCCGCTGCTGAGACTTCAGCTAGAATTCGCTCTCGAGGAGCATTCAACGGAGTATAGTTGGTAAATTTGCTCGGTAGGGCTTTGGGTTCCCGTACCTTTTCTTTTCCATTGCCCGTCCCTCGTTTCGAGGGTCCGGACTCATCCTGATGCCTCAGCTTTCTAGCATCCACAGCCATTTGCCTTTCCTCGTAAGCAATATATTTTTGTGCTTTTTCGAGGAAAGCGTCCAAAGTTCGAATCTCTTCGATTCCAACAGCCTTAGCGAAGTCACTGTTCGCGCGTAACCCTCGATCCATGAGGTACAGCTTCATCTTATCCTCGACTCTTACTTGCACCGCAATTTTGTTGAACCGGTCGATGTAGTCCCGCAGTGGCTCGTCATCCCTTTGAACTATCGCCTCGAGGGCTGATACTGTCAGCGGATGTTTCCTTGATGCAGTAAAATGTGCCGTGAACTGGCGGCAAAGCTCGGTCCATGAGTCGACGGATTGTGGCGGGAGGCCTTTGTACCATGTTAGCGCTCCCTTTCTCAGAGTGGTTGAGAATATTTTGCATTTGACAGCTCCTCGAACTCTTCTCCATTCGAGCACAGCTTCGATGTTCTCCAAATGATCGTCAGGATCAGTAGAGCCATCATAAGTGTCCATTGTCGGAAGCTTTTCCAAGTGTTGACTATTTGATGTTGGCTGCATTTTGGTAAAACAATATTTAGGCAGGATGTGGTATGTAATGTTACAACATCATGACCTGACGTGAGCACGCCAGCTGGCGGCAGCATTTAATGCGCGCGCGTTTTATTTTTAGAGAAGATCTTTTCTCTTACATATCAGTTCTTGGCTTGTGCATCAAGGAAGTTTTATTTCCTAAACATATCTTTCACTCAGAGATTGTTTTGGGAATTAATATTGAAGAATTATATTTTATAAACATATCAAATCTCCAAAGATATGGTTTTATTTTATGTGTGAGCTGGATGTTTCTCTTGTGGGCAAAGCTACTGAAGCCCAATATTACCAGCTATATATTGAAGGACGAAAACCTAATTTAGGCAGTTGTTCAAGCGATATTGTTGAGTCTAGCCGTATTAGGATTCGTGTGTGTGCTTGTGTTTTGTGAGCCTTTCTTGTATCTCTTTGATGCAAGCTTAGGACTGTGTGTTCTATTGAGTTGTAATCACAATTGTCTCTGAAGCTTTTAAGCAAGGAGATAGTTGTTTTGTGTGTGTCCACTCCAAAGCTTTTAAGCAAGGAGTTTGGATCTTAGTGCGTGTGTATCACTTGAAGCCTTTAGGTAAAAGTGATCTAGTGTCTAGGAGAGTGTCTCCATCACAGTGGTTGAATTAACAATAGTGCTGTCTGTACTATTGAGCTTAAGGAGTGAGTTGGGAACTCATACCTAGGAGTTCCTAGGTAGAAAGACATAAGGATAGTTGCTAGGTGATAAGTTGTAAACGAGGAGTTTGCTGTAAGACTTTGAACTAGGGCTATTAGTGGATTTCCTCCTGGATTGGTATCCCCCAGATGTAGGTTGCGTTTTGCTCCGAACTGGGTTAACAAATCACTGTGTGTTTGTTTAATTCTGCACTTTTTATTATTTGCATTATCTGTTCATTAAAGCGGTTAACAGTGTTGTAACATCGTGTACAACATCGTGTACTGGTGTGCCAGTTTTTCAATTGGCATCAGAGCAGGCACCCTGCCTGTTTAGGGTGAGATTCAGGAAGTTTTAACTGGCAAAATGGACAAGGAAGGAGGATTCGTGAACAGACCCCCTATGCTGACTGGTTCCAATTATGATCATTGGAAGCCAAAGATGATTGCATTCCTAAAGTCCATTGATAGTAGGACTTGGAAGGCAGTTTTGAAAGGTTGGGATCATCCTTTAATTGTGACCAAAGAAGGTACTTCCACTGGTGAACTAAAGCCAGAGGCAGATTGGACAAAGGAAGAAGATGAAGCAGCTCTCAGCAACAATAAGGCAGTAAATGCTCTCTTCAATGGAGTAGATACAAATATGTTCAAGCTCATCAAAAAATGTCTATCTGCAAAGGAAGCCTGGGAGATATTGATGACATGCTATGAAGGCACCTCTAAGGTAAAGATGTCAAAGCTTCAAATTCTTACTACCAAATTTGAAAATCTGAGAATGAAAGAGGAGGAAAGTATTCAAGATTTTCACATGAGTTTGGTTGACATTGCTAATGCCTTTGAGGCACTTGGTGAGAAAGTATCTGATGAGAAGTTGTCTAGAAAGATGCTCAGGTCACTTCCAAAAAGGTTTGACATGAAAGTGACTGCCATTGAGGAAGCTCAGGATATAGCTAACATGAAGATAGATGAACTGGTGGGTTCTCTTCAAACATTTGAACTGACCATTAATGAGAGAGGAGATAAAAAGAGTAAAAGTGTAGCTTTTATCTCGAATGATGATGAAGAGGAATCCCAGACTGTTGTTGAAGGAGATGAAAGTATTTCTGATGCTCTTGCTCTAATTGGAAAACAATTTGGAAGAGTTCTAAGGCGGGTTGATAGGAGAGCCAGGCAGAATGGGCAGAACATTAGATTCGACATCAACAAACAGCAAAACAATGTCAAGAAAGCTAGACCTGAGGAGAAAAGTGGACCAGTCAAAGAATTACAATGTCATGAATGTGAAGGTTATGGACATGTCAGAACTGAATGTGCAACCTTCCTGAAGAAACAAAAGAAAGGTTTGTTTGTTTCTTGGTCTGATGAAGATTCTGAAGAAGGTGAGGAATCTGCTAGACATGTTTCTGCTATGACTGGGGTTTGTGATACTGTGGACGATTCAGATGATGATGTGGAGGTAGTGTATGAAGAGCATTCTGATGATGAGGAGAATGACACCTATGAGGAATTACTTGGTCTCTACAATGACCTTCTTGTTCGCTATAAAGAGGTGTGTAGAATCCTGGAGAAACAGAAGAAGACTATAAATCAACTTCATACAGAAAAGGATTTCCAAATTGGCCAAGTGCTGAAAGTTGAGAAGGAGCTAACTCAAGCAAATGCAGACATGGAAGAGTTGAAGAAAAGAGTCAATCAACTGAACTGTGGGGCCAACTTACTTGAGGAAATCTTAGATGGTGTCCCTAGTACAAGAATGAAAGCTATAGGATATAACTACACTGCTCTCAATCAACATCAACAGGACAAAAACACCAAATTCCTTCCAGCTGATGAGGTAATTAATCCATACACTGGGGAAAAGATGTTACAACCTCCTGTACCACATCCTAAAACCTATCCAAATGTTAAGCTTGGACAAGGCCCCAGGACTTTTGCTAACCATCGTCGTGCCCCAGGACACCATGGTCATTCAAGAAAATGGTTCTGTCATCATTGTGGAATGAAGGGCCACATAAGGCCTTTTTGCTACAAATTGTATGGATATCCAAGACATTGGCAACAACCAAAAACTGCTCCTAGAGAGGATCCTGTCAGAAAAGTGTGGCAACCAAAAGCTGAGAACAGAGGGCTGATTGCACACACATCTCTCAGAGCATCATCCAGAGAAGACTGGTATTTCGATAGTGGCTGTTCTAGACACATGACAGGGGTAGAGACGTATCTAAAGGACTTGAAAGGGTATGCTTCTAGTTCTGTAACTTTTGGAGATGGAGCCAAAGGTGAAATTCTGGGGATAGGCAAACTTGTCAACAAAGAGTTGCCTAACTTAGAAAATGTGTTGCTAGTAAAGGGACTCACTGCAAATCTGATCAGTATAAGCCAACTGTGTGATCAAGGATTAAGGGTGAACTTTACAAAAGAAGAATGTCTTGTTAGCAATGATCAAGGAGAAATTCTGATGAGAGGTGGCAGATCCAAAGATAATTGCTACTTGTGGGTATCCCATGAAGAAATACAACAAGGAAAATGTCTACTTGGTAAAGAAGATGAAGTTCAACTGTGGCACCAGAAACTTGGTCATCTAAGCCTAAGTGGAATGAAGAAAGTTGTTACTGCTGAAGCTATCAGAGGGCTTCCCAAACTAAAAATCACTGAGGGAAGTATATGTGGTAAATGTCAGATTGGAAAACAAACCAGGATGTCGCATCCAATGTTGGAACATCAGGTAACATCAAGAACTCTAGAACTTCTACACATGGACCTCATGGGGCCTATGCAAGTTGAAAGCTTAGGAGGTAAGAGGTATGCATTTGTGGTAGTAGATGATTTCTCCAGGTACACCTGGGTTAATTTCATTAGAGACAAATCTGACTCATTTGATATCTTCAAGACTCTATCCACTCAAGTTCAAAGAGAAAAGAACTGTGGAATTGTGAGAATCAGAAGTGACCATGGAAGAGAGTTTGAAAATGAAAAATTCAGTGAGTACTGTGCGAATGAAGGAATTAAGAATGAGTTCTCATCACCCATAACTCCTCAACAAAATGGTGTGGTGGAAAGAAAGAACAGAACTATTCAAGAATCAGCTAGAGTGATGTTACATGCAAAATCCCTACCCTACCATTTCTGGGCTGAAGCTATGAATACAGCCTGCTACATACACAACAGGGTGACTATAAGAAAGGGGACATCAGCTACTTTATATGAGCTATGGAGGGAAAGAAAACCAACTGTCAAGCATTTTCATGTTTTTGGTAGCAAATGTTATATCCTGACAGACAGAGAGCAAAGAAGGAAGCTTGATCCCAAGAGTGATGAAGGGATCTTCCTTGGATACTCTACCAACAGCAGATCTTACAGAGTATACAACTCAAGAACTAAAGTCGTTATGGAATCTTACAATGTGGTAGTAAATGATGTGGAGACTGAGAAGGTTGACAATGTGGAATACGATGTTGGAACATCAGGTCCTGTCCTAGAAGAGCATGATCTAGGAGAACAATCTGATGATAAACAAGAAGAGAATATTGAGAATACTACATGTGACACCACTAATCAACTCACTCAGAACAAAGGACCATCTGTGAGGGTCCAGAAGAATCACCCCTTGGACCTAGTCATTGGAAATCCTGAACAAGGAATCACCACTAGAAGATCCAATGATGTGATAGCAAATTCCTGCTTTGTTTCCATGTTTGAACCTAAGAATGTGAAAGAAGCTCTCACTGATGAATTCTGGATTGAGGCTATGCAAGAGGAATTGAATCAATTCAAGAGAAGTGAAGTGTGGGATCTGGTTCCAAGACCTGATAAAGTAAATGTCATAGGTACAAAATGGATCTTTAAGAATAAATCTGATGAAAAAGGGGTCATTACCAGAAACAAGGCTAGGCTGGTTGCTCAAGGTTACACTCAGGTAGAAGGGCTTGACTTTGAGGAGACCTTTGCCCCTGTAGCTAGATTGGAATCAATTAGACTACTATTGGGGGTTGCTTGCATCCTGAAATTTAAACTCTATCAAATGGATGTCAAGAGTGCGTTTCTGAATGGGTATCTTCATGAAGAAGTCTATGTGGAGCAACCAAAAGGGTTCACTGATCCTGTGTATCCTAATCATGTCTACAAACTGAAAAAGGCTCTCTATGGTCTAAAACAGGCGCCTAGGGCCTGGTATGAAAGACTTACTCAATTCCTAGTAGGTCAAGGCTATAGAAAGGGTGGATCTGATCAAACCTTGTTTGTAAAGCAAGTGAAAGGTAAGTTCATGATTGCACAAATTTATGTGGATGACATTGTCTTTGGAGGAATGTCGAATACGATGGTACAACATTTTGTTCAACAAATGCAATCAGAATTTGAAATGAGTTTAGTAGGAGAATTGACCTACTTCTTGGGACTACAGATCAAGCAAATGGAGGATACTATCTTCATTTGCCAAAGCAAGTATGCCAGAAACATTGTCAGGAAGTTTGGTCTAGATAATGCTTCTCACAAGAGAACTCCTGCTCCAACCCATCTGAAGCTAACCAAAGATGAACAAGGTGTGGGTGTAGACCAAAGTATGTATAGAAGCATGATAGGAAGCCTACTGTACTTGACTGCAAGTAGACCAGATATTACCTTTGCTGTAGGGGTTTGTGCTAGGTACCAGTCAGAACCAAAGGTAAGCCATCTCAATCAAGTCAAGAGGATTCTGAAATATGTCAATGGAACATGTGATTATGGGATGATGTATTCACATTGTGAAGATTCAAGCTTGTGTGGATATTGTGATGCTGATTGGGCTGGTAGTGCTGATGACAGGAAAAGCACATCTGGTGGGTGCTTCTTCCTAGGAAGTAATCTTATTTCTTGGTTCAGCAAAAAGCAAAATTGTGTGGCCCTATCCACAGCTGAGGCAGAGTATGTAGCTGCTGGAAGTAGTTGTACTCAACTTGTTTGGATGAAGCAGATGCTGAAGGAATATGATGTGGAACAAGATGTCATAACATTGTACTGTGATAATTTGAGCGCCATAAATATTTCAAAAAATCCTGTTCAACATAGCAAAACCAAACACATTGATATTCGCCATCACTTCATCAGAGATCTAGTGGAAAATAAAGTTGTGACACTGGAGCATGTAGGAACTAAGGATCAAGTGGCTGATATCTTCACCAAAGCACTTGATGCTGTTCAATTTGAAAACTTAAGGGGCAAATTAGGGATTTGCCTATTTGAAGATCTGTAGCAATTACAGTTATTTGGAGGGAGATATGCAGCAGTTATTATTTCTCTCTCTCCAATCCTTGTGCTGCACGATAAACAAGGCAATGATGGTTCTTACATCCCTATAAACACGCCACATAACATTAGTGGTTATTTTCTTAGCAAATCAATTTTCAAACTGATTCTCTCCATATTCCACTTTATCTCCAACCTCTCAAACCGTTCAAACACTCTGAACTCCTTCATTCAACTTCATTCCTCTCAAACCCAAATTCTAACCATGTCTCAATCACCAAACTCTGCTACTTCCGTTAATCCCACTGAAACTCATGATTCCTCTCCTGTCATCACCGATGCTACCCCCATCACCACGATCCATCCATCATTCTCCTCCGTTCTCAATCCCAAACCAAAGAAATCAACCGCAAAGAGGCCCTCAACATTCAAAACTCCAAAATCGAAGAAAACCAAAGGGTCTTCGTCCTCTGCTTCAAAGAAAACTTCGAAAAAGAAAGGATCAAACTCCAAATCGAAGTCGATCCACACCATGCAAGAGTTATATCTTGATGATGTTGCTGAGAAGAATGTGGAATCACATGTTGATGGCTCTGAGAAGAGTGATTCCGATCTGAACGCTGTTGCTGAAGGTAATCCTAATGTTGTTGATGAAACCCTAGAAATTCAAAAGGGGATAACTGGTGACAATACTACTGTGTCTGATACTGTGGGAGAAGGAATTATTCCAGATTCACCTGAAGTTGAAGAGACATTGACTGATCAAGTTGTGAAGGAAGTTCAAAACTCCTTGAAGGATACCACTCCTAAACCCAATGTTGCGCCGGATGTTACAACATCCTTGGCACAAGATGAACCAACTCCTGATATAGTTGGTGACGCTGTGAATACTGAAGAACAGGTTGACCAAGAACCTGTTGCTGATGAGACTATTGTTCCTCAGACTGAAAAGGAACTTGTTGCTGATGAGGAGGAAAATACAGATATACCTACTACTGACAATGATGTGTCAGTAGATGATGATGTAGTTGATGTGGATGCTATGGATGATCTGCAGCAAACTGTTAGTGAAGTGGCAGGTGGTAGCATTGCAAGAAGGTTGAGAAACAGAAAAGGGAAGGATGCTGATGTAGTGGTAGAGGTTGTGGCTAAGGTAACCCCATCCAAGAAGAAAAAGGTGATTGGTCCTAGCAGAAAGCCTAGCAAAGTTGAGATTGCTAGTGAGAAGAAGAAGAAGAGTGGGAAAAGAAAACAACCTGAAGTGGGTGATTCTGACTATGAGGTGGAAGAGGATGTGCCACACATTGTTCCCAACATTGTGTCCTCTGCTAAGAAGACAAGTCAGAAGAAATTTCGCAGAGCTGCTATACCAGAACTTGATGTGGTACATGATGTGCCAAACATTGTGTCTACTGGTAAGAAGAAAATTGGTGGAAGGATTATTCCCCAAAATGTTCCTGATGTCCCCATGGACAACATTTCATTCCATTTCATTGAGAGTGCTCAGAAGTGGAAGTTTGTGGCTAATAGAAGGTTGGCTTTGGAGAGGGAGCTGAGTGCTGAAGCCTTGGAGCAAAAGGAGATTATTGCTCTCATTGAGAAGGCAGGGTTAATGAAGACTGTGTCTGGCATTGGTGACTGTTATGAGAAGTTGGTCAAGGAATTCTTGGTCAACATTCCTGAAGACTGTGACAACACTCTGAGCAAAGAATATCACAAGGTGTATGTCCGAGGCAAATGTGTTATGTTCTCTCCTGCTATTATCAACAAATACTTAGGCAACAAGGAGGATGGCTATGCTGAGTTGGAGGTGACAAACAATCAGGTCTGCAAGACCATCACAGCTAATCAGGTCAAGGTTTGGCCAATGAAAGGTAAAGTGCCCTCTGTCATGCTCTCGGTTAAATATGCCATCCTTAATAGGATTGGCACTGTAAATTGGGTTCCCACTACCCACACCTCTGATATTGCTACTAGCTTAGCTAGGTTTGTATATGCTGTTGGTACTGGTACTGAGTTCAACTATGGGGCTCATATTTTTGAGGAAACTGTGCAACATGCTAAGTCATGGGCTGTTAGAATGCCTATAGCTTATCCATCTCTTATCTGTGGAATCATTTTAACTCAACACCCCACTATTATAACTGCTGATGATGAGGTGAGTAAGAGGGAATCTCCTCTTGATTTTCACCCTAGACTGTTTGAAGGAACACATGCTGCAGATATTGAGATTACAGGCCCTTCTGTTGCTGCTCCTACTGGTTCTGGTTCTATGAGCAGGAAGGAAATGATAGCTTCTTTGGAAGCAGCTTGCAGAGCTCTAGATGAAAAGAAAAAGAGCCTTGAGCAAGTGATTGTGGCTCTTAAGCAAGAAGAAGCTGCTGAAGAGGGTGAGCAGGTGCAGGTTGGACAAGAAGGAGGTGATCAAAGTGAGGATGGAGGCACTGAGGAGCTGGAGCTCTCAGATGCTAGTGCTGATTTTTAGTGGTTGTATTCCACCTTTATGTGTACTTTTTTTAAAGTTGTTTATGTTTCTGGTACTTATGTTCTTTTGATGGGCTATGCCCTGGATATTTTTAAGCACTCCCTAGTGCATTTGGCTGTAATAGTACTTAGTACTCTATGATCTGTGCTGCTACTACTCTATTTTGGCTCCCAAAAGCATCTTTGTCAAATTTGTGGTAAAAAGGGGGAGTAGAAAGTTACAACATTTGTTTCCACATGTTCTCTGGTAGTAGTTGTTCTCTGGTAGTAGTTGTATGTGGTATTTGGTAGTAGATGTACGGTACTCTGGTAGTGGTAGATATTCTGTGCTGAAATGATCTGTTATGATATGCCTATGTGTTAGTACCTGATTGATATGCATGATCCTATGTGTTAGTCTACTATGCACCATTTCAGGGGGAGTACTATGTATGTGATGCAGGGGGAGATGTTGTATGTGATGTTGGAACATTCTGTTCGTGTAATCCATGCTTATGTTTGTGATCACTTAAGGCGATGTAGTTTTCTGTGCTTCTGCTGTTGCATGCCTCTGATGTGCTCTAAAGATACGACTGAATTCTGATCTAATGTTTCCTTGAAGGAGTATGTTTGGAAATCATTTTTGAAGATGTGCTACGCTTCTCTTCTTTTGTGTGTTTATGTTGATGTGAAGAAGTTGTAGTGATGTATGTATCCTTGTAGCTTGTCTGTGTGATCCCAAGTTGTTTTAGCCAAAAATTTGCCAAAGGGGGAGTTTGTTGACTATTTGATGTTGGCTGCATTTTGGTAAAACAATATTTAGGCAGGATGTGGTATGTAATGTTACAACATCATGACCTGACGTGAGCACGCCAGCTGGCGGCAGCATTTAATGCGCGCGCGTTTTATTTTTAGAGAAGATCTTTTCTCTTACATATCAGTTCTTGGCTTGTGCATCAAGGAAGTTTTATTTCCTAAACATATCTTTCACTCAGAGATTGTTTTGGGAATTAATATTGAAGAATTATATTTTATAAACATATCAAATCTCCAAAGATATGGTTTTATTTTATGTGTGAGCTGGATGTTTCTCTTGTGGGCAAAGCTACTGAAGCCCAATATTACCAGCTATATATTGAAGGACGAAAACCTAATTTAGGCAGTTGTTCAAGCGATATTGTTGAGTCTAGCCGTATTAGGATTCGTGTGTGTGCTTGTGTTTTGTGAGCCTTTCTTGTATCTCTTTGATGCAAGCTTAGGACTGTGTGTTCTATTGAGTTGTAATCACAATTGTCTCTGAAGCTTTTAAGCAAGGAGATAGTTGTTTTGTGTGTGTCCACTCCAAAGCTTTTAAGCAAGGAGTTTGGATCTTAGTGCGTGTGTATCACTTGAAGCCTTTAGGTAAAAGTGATCTAGTGTCTAGGAGAGTGTCTCCATCACAGTGGTTGAATTAACAATAGTGCTGTCTGTACTATTGAGCTTAAGGAGTGAGTTGGGAACTCATACCTAGGAGTTCCTAGGTAGAAAGACATAAGGATAGTTGCTAGGTGATAAGTTGTAAACGAGGAGTTTGCTGTAAGACTTTGAACTAGGGCTATTAGTGGATTTCCTCCTGGATTGGTATCCCCCAGATGTAGGTTGCGTTTTGCTCCGAACTGGGTTAACAAATCACTGTGTGTTTGTTTAATTCTGCACTTTTTATTATTTGCATTATCTGTTCATTAAAGCGGTTAACAGTGTTGTAACATCGTGTACAACATCGTGTACTGGTGTGCCAGTTTTTCACCAAGCCTGGGGGGGCAATGGTACTCTCATGATCCTTTCGGACAGGGGTCCCAGATATCTGTCCTCGTCGCTTTCCGGGGTTCGGTGGCGACGATACCTTTCAGGAGATTTTTGGGGGGATCTGTGACGTCGAGCCCTTCCACCTTCGGTCCTCACGTGCACAGCAGTATTCCTCCGAGGGCTCAGGGACCTTCGGTTCCTCCGAGGACTCAGACGTCTCGGGGACCTTGATCTTGACACTGAACGATCCCTTCTCCGCGGGGAGTGTTGTGGGGATCTCCTTGGGTGCGATGATCGCGTTGCGCGCGATTCCTCGACCGCCGCCAATCTGCGATTCTGATCGCGAATGATGGTGCCCTGCCTGTTGATGACGTTTATCAATGTTGCCATCATTTCTTCCATTGGGGTCCCTACAGCTAATGGTGGGACGTTCAATGGTTCCTCCTGGGGTTGAATGGTAGGGCCAGCAGAAGCCTCAGTAGGGGTCACGGCGGTGAAGTGCCCATCCTCTTGGTGGTTTGGACCTACGTTAACGTTTGGATGGTTTTCACCGGTTCTATCGTTACCGTTTCCGGCCATTGGTCGTGAAAAGTTGGTATTTTTGGGTAGTTTTGATCTTTTTCTAAGTGAAAAGATGGGGAAACTAGTGAGTTCCCACAGACGGCGCCACTGATCTTACCTGTGATCAGAGTCGACCAACGTCCGTTTGTACGGTGCTCCGCCCCTAATTCCGGTAAGTGAAGGAGGTTGTGTACCTGTTTATACTCCGACGCTCAAGTTAGTATTGGTGTGAAGTATAGGTTTTCAGAGAGAATAGAATGTACCTGACTCCTTACAAATGAGGAGTATATATAGCTCCCAGCGCTGGGCTAAGGCCAATGATGACATTAAATGGCCATCAATTGGCTGCCGGAAAACGGCTGAAAAGCCATGATGAGCCTTAAATGCTCATCATTCCGGTGTCGGCCGTTACGATACGATTGATATCAGTGGCCGTTGGAATCCTCGAAGGGGATTGGTGCTCGACCTTGAGCTTGCATTGCTCGAGCCTTATTGGGCTTAGAGCCCAGTCCAGAACAGAAGCCATTTGTACACATGTTTTTAATGTTACTTGTAACAACCCGTTTTTCAAAGGCCAGACAAGGCATTATTTTTTTTTTCTTTTTCAACTAACACTCAGAGTGCGCATAGAATATTTTAAATGAGTCGGCATTCAAATATACAAAAGAACTCATTACCATAAGGTGCTTCGACAAGCAAAGTGTATTCCTGAATAATTACAACCCAAGTCTAAGTATTCAAATACTTACAACAAAACAAGTTAGAATCCTATGCCTAAACCCAAAAAGCACGGTGTACAACCCACACCGGCGCATAGTCTAACTAAGCTAAAACTCCAACCTCTCACTGGGGCCTGGAACAGCCACCGTCGTCACCACGACCTAACCCATCATCTGGGTGGGATGAGCCCGCAAATGAAAGAAAGGGTCACCACAAAATAAAAGGTATATATATATATAACCGGCGCAAAAGATTGTACACATAACAATAATTCCACAAAACACAAGAGAAAGCTCTTAACCACCAAAGCAATTCCCACCAACGGGTTCATATAAGCAATGCACACATAGCCTATAATGCAACCTCTACAATGCGTGGTACTAACCCTAGCTACCACAATGCATGAGTTTAATTCCGGAATCGTAGGTCCATCCCCTACTAAAACACCAACGAAATCACAAGGTTAAGGTGGATCCACTCCCGCAATCACACCCCATGGTCCACTCCCGCAACCATGTATCGAACTCAACAAAATCACAAAGGATTAAGGTGGATCCACTCCCGCAATCACACCCCATGGTCCACTCCCGCAACCATGTATCGAACTCAATAAAACCCTATAAGAATCAGGTGGGTCCACTCCCGCAACCACACCTCGTAGTCCACTCCCGCCACTACGCACTAACAATGCATGAGCATACGATTTCCCATGTATACTAATGCAACAAATACATACCTCCCTAGCATATGTAAACCATCCCAACAACATACATACATATCCAATCATATGTAACAAACCACAACAAACATACATACATTTTCAATCATATGTATTCACCCACATGTTCATACATACATCTCCAATCATATGTAAAACAACGCACGTATTGTAAACACTTTCTCATCACGAGAATACATAACACATACATGCCAAACACACAAACACGCATCACCGAAAATAACCAACAAACATGTTATAACTCAGTGAAAAGACAGAAATAAAGTGATGCCCTTACCTCGGCAAGCTTCCACAATTAAAACTCGCTCAACTCCACAATTCTACAATTCGCGCTTCCTAAAAGTTAAGCAGCGTACAATTAATAAGATATTCCTCGTTTATCCTATCGAAACGAAACTTGTTCTCAAAGCTCTAGAGAGGCTTAAGGTACTTTCTAACATTATCCCATAGTGATTTCGAGTCCTCCCCATAGTGATTAAAACTTCACGAAGTTAATTGCACTATTTCTCGCTACGCGAAAATATTTTCGTTTCAAAACAAACTAAGAAACACTTTGATTCCTAACTCCAAGGCAATCAATTTTCACATACTAAAACCATTTGAAAACAACCCAAAAACTCTTTGAAAATTTTTCACAAATATAAAAGTTTACTTGCGCCACAAGTTACAAGTTTTTTCCTTTCAAATAAAATGGCCATAACTCGCTCATTCTTTATCCAATCGAGACGAGCCATACGCCGAAATCTTCGTCTCGAAAAGACGAATCAAATAGTTAAGTTTCCAGGTCACAAAACAATTTTAAAAGGACCTAAATACCCTTTTCAATTTCGGCCAGAATTGAAATCACACCTAAAACATAGTTTTCAAAAATCAAACATAGTTAAAATACTTAAACCATTATTAATTTCTCAAAAGAAACTCAAAAGTGATTGGTCTCATTCATCAAAACCATTTTCAATCAAAGCATAAAAGATTTCCAAAACTTTACTAATTAACTTGTTTACTTAAAACACAAATTACAAACTTTCATTTCCAAACAAAACCACATCCAATCATTCTATTGAAACCATGATCATGCACTCCCAATTAGGGCTTAAAAATTTGAAAACCCTTGATCATATTTGCACCAAAAGCCACGGCCAAGACAAGGAAACAAGGCCAACTCACAAAAATTTTTATTACAAAATCCTAATAATAATCTACTAGTTCCCAAAATCATTTAATTGATCAAACAAAACATTTCCAAACATAATCCACAAATCACATGATTTCTCAAGAACACACACAAAATAATTTTTCTTGTTTCTCAAAACAAAATCATTTATCACACATCCATTTCCATAAAAAGCCTTAAAACAACATCATGAACACAATCTCTAAACAAAAATTCATGTTCATGATCAAGAGAAATTTTTCTCTCAAAACCCTAACCCAAAATCTCATGAAAATCTCATCACTCCATGGAAATCAACCATACTAAGCTTAAACATGCTAATCTAACACTCATGAATAACTTCTATGGGACAAAAGCATTTATGAATCATTTTCTAACATTTTCATCTCAAGAACATAAACCTATCAATCCATAAAACTCTAAGAGTTTGGCTAACTAAAAGAAAAGAATAGGTTTAGTTACCTTAGAAGATGATCCTTGCAAATTTCCAATGATCCAACAAGCTTTTAATCAAGAGAAATGGTGAAGGATGCAAAATTTCACAAGTTGGGAAGGTGGAAAAAGAAGCTCACGGCCAAGTAGGAAAAAGAGAAGGAAGTCTCATGACATTGTGCACTTAAAGATCTCTTCATTAAATTCTAACCATTAGATCAAATAGGATAAAGTTCTAAGATTCAAATCTAGCCATTGGATCAATCCAAGTCTATCCTCACAAGATATTTCCCACAACCTCTTACAACAACCGCACGTTCAGTTCTCGCGCATCGCGACGAACGAAACTCACAAAAACAGGAAACCTACGGAAAGAACGTCTATCGTTTTTCCATTCCAAAACTTATCGCTGAATCTTTTTCCGCGACTGTAATTTTCTTCCACACCATGGAAAATTATTCTCAGAATATATCCTAACTCGCGCAGATATATAAAACTTCCACCCGAAATCCTACTGAATTCAGAACCAGTAAAATTTCACAACAGCGGGTAAAATCTTGCTCGTTTTTCCAAAGACGAGAATAACCCAAAACTCGGATTTCTGGCTTCACAGAAATCTCCTCATACTTAAAAGAGGACTACGACCCAAAAGTCTGTGCCTTTCCAGCGCACGAGCACAAAACAGGCTCCGTTTCAGCAAAAATCTCATTTATGCGACGATACACACAAAACCGTTCTACTAAAAAACCCTAAAACTTAGCCGACGCTAAAGTTCCTTAGGAAAACCGCACAGTAAAATCTTGGGTCTTACATTACTGGGTTGTTTGGTCGTGGTGGGATGGGGAGCAAGGTGGCAGAGAGAAAAGAAAAATATAGTGGTGACAGACTATAATAAAATTGTGCTCTCTATTTAATCTAACGGTAAACAAACAACTTGACCATGGTGGGAAAAAAGTAGACTTCCCCATACTAAATGCCACCATATGTATATGTCTGTGACTCTGCGCTAGGGTTCGGAATAGGCCAGGCTGGCCTACAGGCCAGGCTGGCCTACATAGGCTCAGGCCAGGCCGGCCTATTTATTTAAATAGAGCAGGCCAAGGCTTTGCTATAAGCCTATTTAGCTAAAAAGGCCAGGCTCCAAGCTATGAAAAAAGTCTTTTAGGCCTACTAGGCCGGCCTGTTTAAATAAAGGCAAATGCTAACGAGTGCCCCCGGGGCACTCTTTAAGACCTTAAATAGTAAGATTTTTATAGAATTTTTACAGGAATACGTAAAGTCAATGCATTGAAAATTGTAATGTTTAATATTTTGAATAAAAAATTTCTATAAATGGAATGCTTAAAGAGTGCCCCGGGGGCACTCGTTAGCAAGACCCTTAAATAAATATGAATAATATTTTTACATTTATTATTATTACTATATTGGTTTAATTACTCATTTGATCCCTTATCTTTAATTTAGTTCTCAATTTGGTCTCTTATCTTTTAAACGTCTCAATTTGGTCCCTTATCTTTTAAAAGTCTCAATTTGGTCCCTTATCTTTTCCTGCAGGTCTCAATTTGGTCCCTTATCTTTTCTGCAGTTCTCAATTTGGTCCATTGTCTTTTAAAATTTTGGACACATGACACACTTGGACAGATGACACATGTCCAAATTTAATGGTAATAGTGAAAAATTTGACGGGAGGGACCAAATTGAGAACTTCAGAAAAAATAAGGGACCAAATTGAGACGTTTAAAAGATAAAGGACCAAATTGAGAACTAAATTAAAGATAAGGGACCAAATTAGTAATTAAGCCTACTATATATTAAAATTTGTACTTTGATTAAATTATAAATCTATTAACTTTTTAAGTAGTTTGAGTTTATTAATCTACATTAACTTTTCACATATATAAATGTATTATTATAAACTAAAATTGAAATACGATGTCATATATAGTCAAATTCTCTAAAATATCATGTTAAATATCAAAGGGAAGTTTAATATCAATGATTTATTAGTTCATTAGTATATTTAAAAATAAATATAATTATTTATTTAAATACATTCATGTGAAATAGGCTTTTAAACAAACTAATAGGCCATGTCAGACTTTCAAAAGGTCAGGCTCAGGCCTGAAAAATAAGCCTATGACAGGCCACAGGCCAGGCTCATGCTTTCAATTTTTTGGCAGGCCAGACTCAGGCTTGGCAAAGCCTAGCTCGGCCTAGCCTATTTCCAACTCTACTCTGCGCGAAGACAAAATTTAAATTTTCATATCTTTGATCTTTTTCTTCTGCAGTCTTCTTTCAAATTTCGAATGTTCGATGATTCTCTTCATAAGCGCGTCTAGATGGAATCTCAACTATCATTGGCATTTTAATATTTTTAAAATGAGAAGAATTAAATATAAATTTTTAAAATTTCAAAAGATAAATATAAAAGTAATGAAGTCAAGTAATTGAAAAACTAATAAATACACTTTTTTTTATTGATTAAACAATGTACAACAACACTTTATATATAAAGAAAATGTAACAACACTTATTGAACTGTCTTCGAAAAAATTATCGAGAAAAAAAATTGTCTTTGAAATGAGTAGAAAATCTGATCTTTTAAAAAAACAATTTTTAATTAAATTTAATTTATTTTATAGTTGAATTCTGCTTCTTTTGAATTTTCTAATTAATAAAAAACAAAAACAAAAATATGACTCAAAAAGAAATTTTTTTAAGGAGTCAAAAAGAAATATTTTTAATTGGAATTGGAAGGTTTTTTTAAAAGAAAAATAAAAAAACTGGCACGACGTGACACACTTACGTATTCTTCGCACTCGTACACCACAAAGAGCACAAGAATTCAAGAAAACTACTACACTAACATTTCACTCACACTTGATTGTGAGGTCGAATCAAGAAGAACAACCTAAAGCTTTTATTTTTCATTCACATTTCACCTCAAATCCAAGGTAAACGTTCTTCTTCCTTCCACTAAAGTTCATATTCTTCAATATTTTTTTTTTCTTTAAGGTTCTGTTTGAGGTGGAGGATTTTGTATGGTTTTTGAAGAGAGAATTTTGGAGGACTAGGTCTATATTTTAATATATATTTGAGATTTTTTTTAAAAAAAATAAATGAAAGTATGATCGAAGAATAAATCACGTTTGGTTCATTTTTAGAAACAATTTATAACTTGTTTAATTTAAAATAGGCAAACTATCATTTTGATCTTTGAATGTGTATCATATTAGTTCTTGAATGTATATATCAAACTTACAAACAGATTACAAACCAAAAAAAAATAAAAAATTACAAATAGATTAACAAATGTGTTTTATTAGTAATTTTGGTCCTTCAATTTGTGTTTAGGTAGTCGATTTAGTCCTCAAATGTGTTATTTGTCAGTCAATTTAGTTCATAAAATTACTATCAAATGAGATACTGGAGATGTATTTGCAATTTCAATATACTAGGGACCATTGTGACAATGGGTTACACTACCGGGGACCAAAATTGTGGTTTGTCCAGTTTGGAATATGCATAGGATCCAATAACCCCCAAGAATTGTCGTGATTAAATTAAATATGGGAAAACCACCATTTTGGTTCTCCAGTATAACTCGTTACATTGGTCAGGAAATGTATTAAAATTGCAAGTACATCCACAAATGTGTCTTTTACTAGTATTAATACCCGTGCAACGCACGGGGAACATTGTGTTTTTGTAATTGCGTACACAATTTTCAATTTGCAAATGCTATATATTTGTGATAAAATTAAATGGATAATTAAATATTATGAAAACAAATCATGTCCAAATGTTATAGAAAAAAATCATGTGTAACACTTTTCTTTAAGCTCCCCGTATTTTTGGAGGCAGATCAAAAGTTATCCTAATAAGTATGTAAATAAGGATTTATACGCACTTCCAGTAAATCCCGATGTTTTTTGGGGTACATATTTAAAAATTATCTAAATAAAAGGGTAAATAAAAATTTATATGCAATACTTTTCTGTAAGCCCCCCGTGTTTTTGGAGGAACATTCATGGAACCGAGAATTATTCAAACATTCATGGAACATTCATAGACTTTGTTGATTATATTATATCCAATATACAATCTATTTAATATTAAGTAACATATAATTATTAATAAAAATTCAAATATTAACAACAACATAACAAAGAATTATTCAAACAAAAACAAAACCTAACAAAGAATTTTTTCAATTCATATATAAGTTGGTGAAAATAATATATACACGACCAACAAATAATCATCATCATAATCATAGAAACAATACAAAAATTTAATTTTTATCAAAATCAATTTAAAATGGTAAGTCCTCCATCATTGCTAAGTGAAAATAACCATAATTAGATTTAGATGAGATTGAACGATTTAATGTAATTGGATAAGATTGTAACTTTGATAGCACGCTTTCAATAACCCCGTAATTTTGAGTAGCAGGTTGATAATGAAGTGAAATACTATGGATGAACAAAATTTTTTTCCTTCAATTATCTTAAAATGTTAGCATAAAACTAAAATTAAAAGAAGTTAGAAATGAAGTATGACATCAAAACTAATTTTTTATGAACCTATGACATCAAAATTAAATACAATTTATATATTTCACATAAATGTAAAAAAAAAACTAAAATATGTCTTGCCAATTATTCATCTTCATGACCACATTCCAAGATTCAAGTCCTCAAGTAGAAATACATGATAGTCATCATACCCTGCCTTCAAAGACAAACCATTCGTTCAATTTTCCAAGTCTCAGTTTTATAATTGATGGTCCTTCCAAGTCTCAATTTTCCAAGTCTCAGTTTTAATCATACCATGAGATTAACATATTGATAAACTAAGCTATGTCTCAAACAAACAAATGCAAAGAATGAGAACAAAATACAACTTTGATGTAGTGGATTTAATAATATAGTTATTTAAAGTGTGTTCTATTATGCTTTAAGTGGATTTATAAATCTTTGGTTAATGTCATTACCTCATTTTTCTAAAACATTCAATCATGTGTTACCGATATTACATATGCTTTATGAAGCCCGAGTAAATTTGAGTTACGGGCTGTATTAATTTGCCTTCAATCCTTGCAATCTCTGAAACCTTTTGTGCAAATGGGCAGAATTGGGTAGGGTTGTATTGATTTTCCAGCCTCTCTGCATTTTAAAAAAACAACAAAATCATCATAATGAACAATAAAAAGCATAAAAGAAATCAAAATCAAAACTGAAAACATGAAACAGATGAAACAAATTGAAGAAATCTGTGGTGTGATTAACTGGATCCCCAAGCATCACTTATATACTACTCAAATCAGATTAAAATATTAACCTTAAGAACAATAAACAAAGTCAGACACAAACTCTAGAGCACAAATAAATTAAGAAATCTCGTTGTATACATAAGAAACAAAAATAAGAAAATATAGCAATAAAATCCCATATAAAAGGCTTATGTTTATGCACATATGAAACCAATTTGGTTATGTCCCTCGGTACAATTTACTCCCAAACTGCCAAAATTTTTTGAAGCTTTTTCCAGCAGTAAAAGATCCAACTTTTTAGAAGCTTTTTATACAGTCTAAAAACTATACTTTTTCTAGCTTAACCAATAGGGCCCTGAGTAACTAAGTCAGTTTAGTGCCATTATGAATACTACTCATAAGCCACATTCCCTAATTGCAATCTTTGAAAGCCTACATTTTAGTACCATTTGGCCAATCTTTGTAAATAAAAAATTGAAACAAAAAATGTTTTCCATATCAATGGTTACCTGCACAGCCAATTTTTCAAGAATGCTGTGAGACGGAATCGTACAACCAAGGTCTTGCTTAAGCTCCTTAAATATATTTACCAAACTTGATGGAACTTTGACTCCCACTGAAAACGAAAGCCTCATTGCTTGACCAGGTCCATGATAAAGGGCCTAAAAATACACAACCAAAAACAAAATCAGTGAAGTAAAACTTGAGATGTAGATCAAGTAGAGATGGTTAGTCCAGCTGATCATTAAGGATATCCCAAATAATGTGTTGAGAAAAAAGCCAAGAAACAATCACTCATTTCAGAAATAAAAATGAAAAAATTGAAAAACAAATTAGGCAAAAATCTAAATAGAAATCGAAAATGAAAAACAAAATATGTTCCTTTCTCGAGAACAACTCCATGGCCACTCATATGTCCCTTTCTTCTAAATCACCTAAAAAAAGAAACAAAAGATCTATTTATGTAAATCTAAATGAAAAAACAAAATGAACAAACAAAAACCAAAATCTTTTATCTTTCACAATGTTACCTTTATGAGTATAACCAAAATGCAGCAAATGTCGAAAACTCCTACTCATGCCATTTGAAATAGTGAGAGACATGAAAAGGGATGGGTAAAGAAAATTTTAAATTAGGGTTTACTGGGAGATTATACCTTATCGAAACTCATGAAGCTTTCATTTTCTTTTCAGCCTATCTTCTTCCATTTGCAGATGTATTTCCTCCAACTCCTTCAACCTCGAATCACCATTTTCGTTTTCCAATTCGTTGAACCTCACGTTATTTGAATCTCAGAGAGAGAGAGAAAGAGAGAGATGAAACCAAATGAGAAGTGTGAAGAATTTGAAATTTGAAAATATGGGAGGAGGAGGAGGAGGAGAGTTTTTTACTTCTAAGTTCTAACGCATGCTGCAGAGATTTTCACAATATGGGGATAGGATTTTCTGAGCGTTGCGTGAGGGAGAGATATGTTTGCCATATTTGGTGAAGAGAAGGAGCGTGCTTTTGCCTTTTTACTGTCAGTGTTTCCTTTATTTTCTCATAAGCCATTTTTTTGTTTGTAAACAAACGGGCTTTTGTATTGGGCCAAATCCGAATTGTCCTTGTTTGTTAGCCTTAGTAAGAATGAAAGGACAACAAAGTAAGAGGGAAATTCAAACTTTTGAATTTTACTTCCAACTCAAGAAACCTAATCTCACAATAAGTTGAAAAAGGTAAAAAATTCAAATTTTGAAGTGGCAAAGGAAAAAGTGAGTCTTTTTATTTTTCTTCAAAAGTTTCAATCTTCATCCAAGTCATCCATCCAACATGGCAACTTAAGCTAATTTTGGTATGAAAATAATATTTTAAAATCATGATGTGGCAAAAGGGTGGTTAGAGATGGACAACTAAGCAAACTTTCCCTAACATGTGTTTGCATTTGTATACTATTAAGATTAGTCATTTTAGTCATCGCAAGCAATTAAATTAATCTTCAAATGTGTTTTTTGCTGGTCAATTTGGTCCTTAAAATTACTAACACAAGAGATATTATGGAGGTATATGCAATTTCCATAAATTAAGGAACTAATGTAACAAAGAATTACACTTTTAGGGACATAAATGGTTGTTTGTCCAGTATGCATATGATCCAAACTCTTAAGTTTGTCTTTCATAGTATATTGTATCATATAATACATAGGTTATTAGTCTTCTATTTGGAATTTTAAGTAACTCTGCTTCACCTATGTATTAATTTAGTACATGTATTGTGTATATGAGTTTGATTTGGTGAGCCGATGTTTGAATTTGATTATCTAGTTTTGTTTGATACTGTTTACATACACAATATAAATAAACACTAAATCTAAGTGTTTATTTGATTGAAGGAGAAAGAAGAAATTAATATAAACAATCAAATTCGTTTAATATTCGGTGTCGAGTATGTACTTGTTGTATCAAAATAACATTTTGAAATGAGAAAGAGAAAAACTAGTGACATTGAACAAGGAAAATTAATGGATAGAACTAATCACACTAGCTATCACATAAGGCTTTCAGTTTATTTTCCCCAGTTTCAATTTGCTTGCAATGTGCACAAGCTTCCGATAGGAAGATAAAGTTCATTCATTTTATGTATACAAGATACATTCATCTATCACGTATGCGTTTGCAGCTATAATATTCGTATTCCAAAGTTTGAATTTAATTTTAATTCAAATCTTTTGTGCAAACAGTTTCATTCACTTGAAATAATGGCAAAAATGTATGAGGGAGCTGCTATCGGAATTGACCTTGGCACAACATACTCATGTGTTGGAGTGTGGCAAGAACAAAATAATCGAGTGGAAATCATCCACAATGATCAAGGCAACAGAATCACTCCTTCTTGTGCTGCTTTCACTGATTCCCAAAGGTTGATTGGTGAGCCTGCCAAAAATCAGGCTGCCTCTAACCCAACCTACACTGTCTTTGGTAATTGATTTTATTTGTTTCATTATGGCTTAAGTTTTAGTTGTTATTTCTCTGTTGTTCTTTAATTGGAACCAAACAAACTTATAAATCAACTTACAATTTGTTGCAGATGCGAAGAGGTTAATTGGAAGGAAATATAGTGATTCTGTTGTTCAGAAAGATCTGTTGTTGTGGCCTTTTAAGGTCATTGCTGGTGCTGATGACAAACCAACTATCCTTGTAAAGTACAAGGGTGAGGATAAACACTTTTTTGCTGAAGAAATATCATCTATGGTCCTCACAAAGATGCGGGAGATTGCTGCGGCCTTTTTGGAGTCACCTGTCACAATTGCAGTTGTTACTGTGCCTGCTTATTTCAATGATTCACAACGAAGAGCCACCAAAGATGCCGGTGTCATTGCTGGCCTCAATGTAATAAGGATAATCAATGAACCTACTGCTGCTGCCCTTGCATATGGTTTTCAAAAGAGAGCTAACTGTGTTAAAGAGAGAAGTATTTTCGTCTTTGACCTTGGTGGTGGAACTTTTGATGTGTCTCTCCTTACATTGAAGAATAATTCCTTTGAAGTCAAGGCAACTGCTGGCGATACTCACCTTGGAGGAGAGGACTTTGATAATCGGATGGTGAATCATTTTGTGAATGAGTTGAAGAGGAAAAACAAAGTTGACATTAGTGAAAACTCAAAAGCTCTGAGGAAGTTGAGAACTGCCTGTGAGAGAGCAAAAAGGATACTTTCTTATGACACCGTGGCCACAATTGACATTGATGCTATATGTCAAGGTAATGACTTCTGTTCATCAATCACGCGGGCCAAGTTTGAGCAACTTAACATGGAACTCTTTGAAAAGTGTATCGAGATTGTTAAGAGTTGTTTTAGTGATGCTAAGATGGACAAAAGTAGTGTTGATGATGTTGTACTTGTGGGTGGCTCTTCTAGAATTCCGAAAGTACAGGATTTGTTGCAAAACTTTTTCAGGGGGAGGGATATTTTTAAAAGTATCAATCCTGACGAGGCTGTTGCTTATGGTGCTGCTGTCCAGGCTGCTTTGTTGAGCGGAGGCATTAAGACTGTTCCGAACATGACGCTTCAAGATGTTATACCTTTGTCTCTTGGTACGTCAGTAAGAGGAGATATCATGGATATCGTGATTCCAAGGAACACTTCTATTCCTGTCAAGAAGACAAAAAGATACGTTACAGCATATGATAACCAACACAGTGTGTTGAATGAGGTTTATGAGGGTGAGAGAATAATTGCCAGCGAGAACAACTTGTTGGGTTTTTTTTATCTCCCAGTTGCTCGTGGACCTCGGGGCCTTCCTCACAAAGTATGCTTTACAATAGACGCTGATGGTATTTTGAATGTCTCTTGCGAGGATGAAACCTCTAGGAATAAGAAAGATATTACAATAACTAATGAAAATGGAAGACTATCAACTGTTGAAATTCAGAGAATGATTCAAGAAGCTGAAAATTTCAAGGCTGAAGACATGAAGTACAAGGAGAAAGTTAATGCAATAAATGCTTTGGACGACTATGTTTACAATGTGAAGAAACTTATGAAGGATAAGAGTATTAGTGATTTGCTTCCCACACAAAGGAAAAATAAGATCAGTTCTCTAATATCAAAATGTGAAAATTTGCTTGATGGTGACAAGAAGGAAGAAACCTACGTGTTTGTCAACATGTTGAAGGAGCTTGAGAGGATCTCCGAAACTGCTTTTGGGTCCAATAAAAATTGGTTAGGTTGATTAAGAAACTTGTTCGGATTATAGTTAGTAGTCCTAATTGTTAACTCATTTGCTTTGCATCATTTTCTATAATTGTGGACCTACTTATTTTGTTTCTTTTTTATCTTTTCGAAGCAACTTATTTTGTTTCGTTGATTACATATTTTGATAAAAATATGCTACATTGGTCTTGTTCATATTTTGAGTGTCATTAGACTTGAGATTGGTCTTGAAATTAACTGAAATTTATTTGAAGTTATGAATCTAGTTATATGGTTTCAATTTTCACTATCAGAAAGTCCTGTTAGTATTATTTCGTAATCATTTCATCACTTCTTAATTAGAAGATTTGACAGCAGTGTTCTTGGTCTGCATGATACGATTTTGATTTTTGAATGCTGACATTTGGTATCATGTTCCTTGGTAGGAATCACCCCCAAAGGCTATACTCTCAGATCAATTTTGCATGGAGTTTATAGAGCTAACTAACTAGGCATGACCGTGTCTGAGTTCGTACACATATAGTGATATTTGATCAGCGTAAAAAGTTTATGCATCATGTTCATGTAAACTGATTCATTTGCAGGTAGCATGGCACACTCCATGACTATAAATGCAGAAAATTAATCCATTTGGTTTACCTATATGTATATGTCTGTGGCTCTGAAGTCTGTGCTCAGCTAAAATGTTATAACAGCAAAAATGGCATTGGTGAAGAGTGAAGACAAAATTTTAATTTTCATATCTTTGATCTTTTTCTACTGCAGTCTTCTTTCAAATTTCGAATGTTCGATGATTCTCTTCATAAGCGTCTTAATGGCCTTTCTCAAGATGGAATCTCAACTATCATTGGTTTTTTTAACGAGGATAGACATTTTTTTGATAACCATGTTATTCACATGAAGTATTTATCAGTTTTTCTGATTACTAATCACCTCCGAAGAACCCAGCTGACCACATTTTGTGCTCCAGTGAGGATAGGTATTTGAGCATTCAGTGCAGAATAAAATGATTTAGTTTTTAATTGTATGAATATATAAATCAACTTGTCAATATAAAAAAGAAACTAGCCTGTCATGTAGCTGACAATTAACATATGTGAAACAAAGAAAGAAATTTTTGTTGGGTGTGAGGGTTCAGTGACTGAGTCATTGGTATTCCTGATGTTTCAAAATTTTCCAATAAGTGTTATCAACTTTTTTTTTGTGAAATGATTGTTATCACTTTAATATATAAAATATATATATATATATATACCCCACAAGTTTATTTAATATGAACCTTTCAAAAAAAATCAGGGTTAAATATGTTGGACTGAGTCCATATTTTTATACGAGAAAACAATTATAGCATTTTTTATTTTAAATGACCAAAGTCAGTAATTAGTTATTAATATTATTAATTTTTCTCTATCAAGACTAAAAACTTGGACTTTTTGTATCTCAACAGCCTTAAAAATTTTATGCATACATTTTTAATCCATGCTATTTTAAAAATTATTTAATTATTCTTAAATTTTAAAATTTTTAATTTTTTTTTTGAACATGTTTAAAATACTATTAAAAGTTTCATTAAAAAACTTTAAAAAAAATTAAAATTAAAAGATAAAAATAAAAGTAACAAAAATCTCGATTTAAAAATTAAATTTTGAATTTTTTTTTTGTGAAATTTTTTATAATATTTTCTACAAAATAATAATTAAAAAAATTAATTCTAAATTATCCCCTCCATAAACCTCACAAAACAATTAAACCCCTGAAAATGAATGAACGAAACTCAGCACCTCCGTCATCATCTTCCCCGTTCCATCCGTCGGAGTTACAGTAACTGCCCGTCAAAACCAAAACCCAGCCGGAACACACGTCATCATCCGCCGCATGAACACCATTTTATCAATAGCATTACGGCCACATCACCGTTTCATTTCAAAACTCAACAACCAAATTCCAAAACCAAATCTCTCTTCCGATTTAATCACTCTCGGCGGTTTCCTCCGTTCCTCAAAACACATCCGCCACGACACACTCACCTTCAGTCGAATGGTCCCGGTCCTCAGCCGCCTCATTGACCACTACAAAACCCCTCAATCAATTCTCTCAGAGTTACAATCAATTGGTTCTATCAATCTCTCTACCATAAACGTAAACCCTAATCCTTTTATACATTTGTTGAGGATTTTCTCTCGTTCAGGTGATCACATCATGGTTATTGAAACTTGTAAACATATGATAGAGTTTCTTGGTTTTGTAATTGAGAAGAAAACCTTTGCTTCAAATTTACTTATGGAGTCTTTGTTTAAAACTTCTCAACATAAAAGTGCTTTTTATGTTTTCGAACAAACGAAAAACCCGAATTTTCTTACTTTCAACATTGCACTTTTCCACCTTTCCAATGTAAATGACATTGTCAATGTTTCCTATGTTCTTAGACATATGTTGAGCTTGAGTTATTGTCCTAATCATAACACTTTTAGTGCGGTTTTGGATTCGTTTTGTAGAATGAATGCATTTCGGCAAGTTTATCAGATTTTGGGTTTAATGGTTGGTTTAGGGGTTGAATTGTCTGTCAATGTTTGGACTGTACTCATTAGTAAGTTCTGTAAATTACGTAGGCTCGATGTTGCGCTCGGTTTGTTTTACAAAATGATACGAAGTGGTTGTTCTCCTAATGTTTTCACATATACTGCTTTAGTTAAAGCATTGATGGAATCCAACATGGTGAGTTATGCTTTACATTTGTTGAATGACATGTGTTCTGATGGTCTAGATCCTGATTTAGTTCTTCATAATGTGTTAATTGATTCCTTTTCGAAGGCTGGAATGTATGAGGACGCATTTTTAGCTTTTGACAGGTTGGCGAAACAAATAAACATAAAACCTGATTTATATACCTATACTTCATTGTTACCCACAATCTGGCAATTTGAACGGTTTGATCTCGTACCCGAAATTCAAGATTGCAGTCATATAGGTCGTGATTTAGTGTTCTGCAATGCTCTTATAACTTCTTATATTAAGGCTGGGCATCCCCATCGTGCTGTTGCATTCTATAAACGTATGATTGATGAAGGTTTTAAGCCAGATAAACATAGTTTTACTGGCCTACTAAGTGCACTTTGTGCTGAGAGAAGAATTGATGAAGCAATTAATTTGTATCGTGGTGTTGTTACAACGGCTGATGCTCACATTCATACTGTGATTGTGGATGGGCTTATACAGGCTGGTCAATATCACAAGGCTTCCGTTGTTTTTAGATCAGCAGCAGACAAGAAATATTCCCTTGACAGTGTAGCATATGCTGTTGGCATCCGTGCACATCTTAGAAGTGGAAAAACTCTAGAAGCCAACACATTGTTTGACCAGATGAAGGACAATGGTTTGGAACCTAATGTTCAGACATTTAACATGATGCTTTTCAGTTCTTTTACAGTAAAAGACCGTCAAATGGTTAAACAATTGCTGGAAGAGATGATTGATTCAAGGATCAAGCTAAGTTACAGAAATTTGTTAAACATGTATAAATTACGATGCTGTTTGGATTTATTGCCTGAGATTAGAGATTTGGGTTTATTATCTGCCAAAGCGTTGGATGCCTTAAGCCATGCTGAAACTGCAAATGCAAATTATAAACATTGTACTGAAGTTGATGTAGAATGCAACCTAGCTCTGGATTCATCAAGTTCTGAAGATATGTCAGATGTAGCTGTGTCAGTTTGTTGAGCACTTATTGTTACTACTACGTTGTGGCCGACGTCTGATTGAAAGGTTCCTTTAATTCCTATATCATCAAACTCGGCAATCTACCCACAAACTGGTACCAGTTTATTACTTAAAAAAAAATTGTCTTATATTCTTTTACCGGTAAAAAAAAAGTCTTATATTCTTAATTTGTATCTTAATCTATGAAGCTTTAGATACTCCAGCTAAAATGAATGCATGTAGTAATAACTGTGGTATCTGATGTAGTTGACTAGTTGTTTATTTTTTCTCATCCTTTTCAGTATTTCTCATGATAGATTTTGAGACTAGGCATTTAGCTAAGCATGATATGTGATTCAACATCCCATAGTGATAGATCCTTATCTAAGAGAACAAGAATGATAGCAAACCTGTAAAAGATAATGAACAAATAATAGTTGAAGAGCTAATAGACCCTAAGAGTCAACATAAGCAAGAATGCAACTTTACACTCTTATCAATTTGAAGGTTTCAGTCCTGATAGATTAGCTTTAATACTTTTTGGTACACGTAAAAGTAGTTTGAGAAGACAGATTTAGGTATGCTGTCCTAGAGTGAAGATTGCACATCAAAACTGTTTGATATTTTAAAATACCTTCATTTATTTATATTTTATCTATTATTTACATGTGAGAATTGAGATCCATATGCTGATATGATTATTTCTACGAACAAAGAGAATTGGTATTTAATTTGCGATTTGATTGTGCAATGGATATTCGTAGTGTTGTCCAACTCAATTGGAGTGTTCCCACATTCACAGCATTTTACTTAATAAGCTTCACATACTTAATATAGCTTGAGATGCCAAAGCAAGTCTGTTAGGACTTAGAATATAGAATAATGGCTAATTAGAGTAGTTAATGTTGTTAAGAATTGTTAAAGTTAGTTAGCTATTTGGATTAGTTAGAGGATTAGTTAGAGTATGTGTATATAAATAAGAGAACACAGAGTGGAACTAATTTTAAATATTGTAAAGTTTTTGAATAGTATTAATTCTGTTGTGAAGGGGAAACCTTTGGAGGAGAGATTTCTCCTATTCTATTATATTTCTTAGTTAAAGTGTTCTTTCTTTGGAATTCAAATATTGGGTTCCTAACAAAATGAATTAGCTATTTGTTGTTTATACACTAGTAACATTGATTTCTTGACTTATTTGTTAGAATGCAATTGATGATGTTCTTCTATTTTTTTTTCCTATTATTTATGATGCAGACAAAGAAACTACGGAGGAACCACAAGATATGGCTTGTATTGACTCAAAATTAGAGTTTCACTCGACTTTGAAAGTTGATCAGTGTTATTTTTACTTGGTATGTTTTAGAACTTGTGATGTGTATTGTTAATTTGTTAGTGATCGTTACATTTTTAGTTCTGTTTTACAGTGAAAAATTTGTTTGATCCTCAAAAAGTACTTTGAGACGGAGTGCCATTTCAAAGGCGATCCTTAAAATTTGTCTTATTCACATTTTTTTTTGCCTTTTTTATGCCTAGACCGGGAAAATATCTTTGAACAACAACCTAGAATCTAGATTATTTATCCTTTACTTTTCTTGTAGCGGTGCTGCTGTGGTTCTGAAGATTTAATTCAGCTCTTCTATAAACACTAGTACTTTCCATATGTCTGTTTTTCAATATATTAACATCTCTTTGGCATTGTTGAGGTTGAGAGGCTGATAATTATTATTTTTACTGCTGATAGTTAGGACTGACTGTGATAATTATAACACTAGTACTTTCCATATATTTTATTTTCAAAGTTAGTCCTAATTAACTAATGTTTTGTTGTTGATTGATTAATGAGAACATTCTTAAATTATTGCAGTCTTATGGATTTAGACCAAAATATTTTAGCACACTATTAGTGTATGTGGCTATGCGCAAATACTTTTGCATAAAATAGGTGAAAATTGTTTAGATTTGGATTGGATCATATCCTCCATAAACAGTAATTTAGTTAGTTTTCTGCAGCGACTGTTAATTGTCCCTCCAGAGCTGGGTTATGGAAGCAAGGGAGTAGCCATCAAAGCTCTCAAGGCCGAGCATGCATATAGAGTTTGCTCAGGAAGTCTACATCATGAGGTTTGTTTTATTAAATTTGCTCATATTTTTCCATCTGAAGTCTGTCTAGTTGTTTACTGAGATAGTGATTTTGCATGTCAGAACTGTTACCCATGTCAAAAAGTATTCTACACTGAACTACTACTTCAGCCTCAAGGAATATCTGGGTTTTGCATCAAACCGGTCTATTTTGACAAGGAATTTACTGTGTTTCTTTTAGTTGCAAAATATATGGAAATTGCATACTAGAGCTCTTAATGAGGTATATGAAAAACTTGTTATTGTTTTTCAAATTTTTTAACATTCAGAGGGAGGTTATAGTTGCCTACTAGAGCTCGTATTTGTTCATATTATTGGGTTAGATATTGCTGTTTTAAGCACTTGCTTTTATCTGTGTTGAACAAGATTGTATTTCAGATGAGATGATTTGCATGTAGCAGTAACTGTGGTATCTGATGTAGTGGTTTATTTTTTCTCATCTCCTTCAGTACTTGTGATATTCGTAATATTCCAAGATTTGTCTATAATCGACATAAATGGAATTATACTTTGATTTGTTTTATCAATTCTTCATTTTTTTTGGGGGTTTCAGATTGGATCATGATAACAAGATGGAAGCATTTTTTGGTTTAAATACCTGTTAATCTCCTTCAGTACTAACATGATGTAGTGGTTTATATTCAGGTAATTCTCCTAAAGTCAAAGGGAATAGGCCAGTATGGAAAGACAACCGAATTTCAAGTTGCTACTTTAGGACTGAAATCCATTGGATGATTATAATTTGGTAATTCGTTAATCTTCATCTAGCTGACAGTAGTTACATTTTCTTGTTTTATCAAATGAACAACCTTGTCTTTCAAATATGAAAATGAAAAGGCACTTCCACCTATATGATTAAGCCAACAAAATATGTGTACCATTGTACCCTGTCTTCTATTAAAATTGCAATATTAACATGTTTCATACTTATATTTTTCAAGAAATAAACTGCTATCATTTTGACCGGGAAACTTTTTCTTATTCCTTCAACGAAATGATGTGTTCCTTAATTGCATGAATAATTTCTAGCATCCAAGGTGCAGCTTTTGATGCTGAAAGAATTTGTGACTACAATACTTCAGATGTTTATGGATTACCACCTTTTGACAAATAATCTGTCTGTGTAGTGTGTACTATAGTGTTGATATGTTCAATAGTCTGTCTGTAAACTGAATGCCCATATCCATGCAAAGACGTAGAATTAGACCAGGGAGTAATAAGGATCATATTTTAAGTTTAAACTGAATTTTGAATTGTGGATAGGGCTTTGTATAGAATTTTGAGTCCTTAGGCAAGACTCAAATATGTTTGTGATAACTATATATTTGTGATGACTAATCATTATCTCCATTGAATATGATAATGACCACACGGAAAATAGACTGCAAATGTTTAAATTTCCTAAATTAGTTAAATGTCCTTTTTGCATTTGTCACAGACCACACATACCAGAAACTCTAATTGAACATGTTCAAGGTCAAAGTTTTTGAACAAGTTAGTACAGAAGTACAGCGACAATATCAAGCCAAGTGATGGGTCCCATTCCCAGTTATGATTGCATTATAAGATAGTTTGTGAATGATCTGCAACTCAAAAACTAGTTTTGCTGCTAACCGTTGGAAGCACGCTATGGTTTTACAATTCAGAAGCTGAAACCATCCTTATGGTGTCGCAGTTTTTCCGGTGGTAAACATCTGTCTGTACTTTGTGTTTTGTCAATGTGCAAAGAAATACATTGTTCTTTCCAATTTTAATGATCATGTATATCATTATTGAATTATTTAAGCATCAATTCTGTCAAAAAAAAAAAAAGAATTATTTAAGCATCAACGAGAACTTTGGTGTCTTCTGGCTTTCTGTTTCTGTAGCTACACTTGTAATTTGTAATTTTTTATCAATGTCGTTCCACTGTATGCTATTTAGTACAAAATGATGTCAAATAGCGGCACTATAGCACTGTTTCGTAGCTGAATTTGGTAAATGGATTCGTGTTTTTAGAATGAATATGAATATGGCAGAGCAATCGACTTACAACAAATACCAATTACTCCTAGTTACATCTATTTTTAGTGTGGAACTGAGCATTGTTGCAGAACATAGGATTGTTGTGTAAACTTTTTTTTTTTGTCAATTTTAGTGGCTAGAATTTCACCTTTGTAAGGTCAATAAGTGGGTGTATTAGAGTTTGAACCCCGTTCCTATATATTACATGCAATGTTATATCTCAATGTTTTTTATGTTTTTATTTTTGTAATTTTGTTGGTAACTTGTTTCATCTCTTTTTTCTTTCAAGCACTTTCTCACTCTCTCAAGCACTTTCAGCACTATTGCTTACTATTTTCCAAATGAACCCCCAAGTTAATGTCACCAAGTATCTTTGAATATGAAAAGTCAAATTAACCATGTAATCTACAAAAGATATTTTAGGTAAGGAAAATGCTAAACAATGCCCCCGGGGCAATGGTTAAGCATATTAAAATAGAAAATTTATCTCGAAAAGTGTGCATTCAACACTTTGGAAATGTAAAAAGGTATTTTCCCAATATTAAATCTTTCTTTTATTTCTTTTTTTGGTATGCTTAACAAGTGCCCCGGGGGCACCGTTTAGCATGACTCTTTAGGTAAATAGATACATTAATTACACTACCAATTTTTCTTAATACAAATGAAATATAAAATACTCCGTATAGGTTCTATACCACTCGTTTGCTCTGCTCCTGCCTTAAGTGACACTATATTATAAGATGATGAGATTTTTTTTTAACCTAGCTTCTGTTACTCATGATAAGGAGACCTTGGTAATTTGGAGTTCGATTGTGAGATCAGTAAAATTTGATCAATAAATATTTCATCCAAAATTCAAACTCAAGATTTTCCTAAACCATTTGTCTTTAGACAAATCTCATTAACCACTTAAACATAGTCATTACTTAGTTTGTTGAGGAAATTATCTGATCATATCTAACTAGCTAATCAAACATTAAATTGAGACCAGGTATGGTAGCTTATCATATTAAGAAATGCAATGTGAGAAGAGGGTATTGGATGTAGAACTATAATAATTTACTGTCACACTATAGCTATCACTTGAAAACTTTCAATTTATTATCTTCCATTCGCATGCAATCAATGTTCACAGCAAACGAAGAGACTCTATTTATGTCATGGGGATAATAGAAAGTTATGGATTCGTATAGAAAAATACATGGAGTATATACAGCTTTTATGACTGAAGATTAAAGTTTGTTCTTTTTCCATAAAAGAAGATTAAAGTGTACACATTCAGCTAATTTACATTCCATCACATCACATATATTAAAGCCAATACGAAAGTATACTTCAACAGTGCTATCTATCCAAAGTAGATTACAAAATTCTCCAAAACAAACTTCATTCACTTGAAACAGAATGGCCAAAAAATATGAGGGACCTGCTATTGGAATAGACCTTGGTACAACCTATTCATGTGTTGCTGTATGGCAGGAGCAAACAAATAGAGCAGAGATCATACACAATGATCAAGGAAACAGAACAACACCTTCTTTTGTTGCTTTCACTGGTGATCAAAGGTTGATCGGTGATGCTGCTAAAAATCAAACTGCTTCAAATCCATCCAACACTATCTATGGTAATTTTTCTTTTTTATGTGACTGCTTAAATGGTTTAGTTATTCATATTTCTCTACTATGCTTTCATTTGGAAAGAACAAACTATACATCTACAATTTTGTTTATGCAGATGCAAAGAGGTTAATTGGAAGGAAATACAAAGATATTCAGAATGATATCCAGTTGTGGCCCTTTAAGGTCATTGCTGGTGAACTTCAAAAAAAAAAAAAAAGGTCATTGCTGGTGACGATGACAACCCTATGATCCTAGTTAACTACAAGGGCGAAGAAAACCGCTTTCTTGCAGAGGAAATATCTTCCATGGTCCTCACAAAAATGCGGGAGATTGCTGAGAAGTTTTTGGAGTCACCTGTTAAAAATGCAGTGATTACTGTTCCAGCGTATTTCAATGATTCTCAACGAAAAGCCACAAAAGATGCTGGCTCTATTGCCGGCCTGAATGTAATGCGGATAATCAATGAACCAACTGCAGCTGCTCTTGCATATGGCCTACAAAAAAGAACTAATTGTGTTGAAGAGAGAAACATCTTCATCTTTGATCTTGGTGGTGGAACTTTTGATGTATCTCTCCTCACAATTAAGGATAATGTCTTTCAAGTTAAGGCCACTGCTGGAGACACTCACCTTGGCGGAGAGGACTTTGATAACAGAATGGTGAATCACTTTGTGGAGGAGTTCAAGAGGAAGAACAAAGTGGACATCAGTGGGAACCCAGGATCCTTGAGGAGGTTGCGGAATAGCTGTGAGAGGGCGAAGAGGACACTTTCTTTTGCTGTTGTCACTACTGTTGAGGTAATTGCTTTGTTTCAGGGTATTGACTTATCTTCATCTATTACTCGAGCAAAGTTCGAGGAAATCAACATGGACCCCTTTGAAAAGTGCATGGAGATTGTCAAGAGATGCTTTGTGGATTCTGGCATGCACAAGAGTAGTATAGACGATGTTGTCCTAATTGGCGGCTCATCTAGAATCCCCAAATTGCAGGATTTTTTTACGGGGAAGGATTTGTGTATGAGCATCAACCCTGATGAAGCTGTTGCTTATGGTGCTGCTGTCCAGGCTTCTTTGTTGATTAAGGGCATCAAGAATGTTCCAAACTTGGTGTTGCAAGATGTTACCCCATTGTCTCTTGGTACGTCAGTAAATGGAGATATCATGGATGTAATAATTCCTAAAAACGCTTCCATTCCTGTAATGAAGACTAAAAACTATGTAACACTTTCAGATAATCAATCTTGTGTCTTGGTTGATGTTTATGAGGGTGAGAGAATGACTGCCAGTGCTAACAACTTGCTAGGTTGGTTTGATTTTCCAGTTCCTGGTGCACCTCGTGGCCTTCGTATCAAAGTATACTTTGCAATAGATGAAGATGGTATATTAAATGTTTCTGCAGAGGAAGAAACCAGTGGTAATAAGAAAGATATTACAATAACAAAAGAAAGTGGTAGACTATCGACTGAAGAAATTGATAGAATGATTCAAGAAGCTAAGAATTTCAAAGATGCAGATATGAAACTTGAGCAGAAAGCTAAGACAATGAATGATTTGAACGATTATCTTTACCATGTGAAGAAATTAATTGCTGACAATGATGTTAGTTCTTTGATTTGCCCTGTTGACAAGTTGAAGATATATACTGCAGTTGTGAAGGGCCAAAAATTGTTGGATGGCAACAAGCATGAAGAAACACATGTGTTTGTTGATTTTTTGAAGGAGTTTCAGGACATGGTTGATTCTACTCTGTACAAGATCACCAAAGGAGTTTGAAGAATTAGATATAATTAAGTATTTGTGCTTATTCAATAAGTAAACTCCTTGACATTGATATAACATGTATGAAGATGTTAGAATATTCGAATGTAAGTGAGAACTAAGAAGTCACAGGTTCTAAATATTTGCTAAAACTAATTTTAAGAAAATTTTGTTTGATTTGTGCTATATTAAGGATGAAATTAAAAGAATTGATGTTGTTAGCTATAGGATGGTACATTCGTTGAATTTTGAAGTGTGAATATAAAATATATTTTTGTAGGTTCAATAAAACGAGAACAAATACTGAAAAAGTATTTGAAAATTTATATTTGTTGTGAAATTCTAAAACTCAAACTCACACCAAAAAACAAAAAGCTGTGTATGAGTGTGACAAATACAATAGCAACCAAAACTAAACTGCCAAAGCAATAATAATACTAGTAACTGTAAGCAAATCCAATTAAGCTAAAGCAAAAAGTAAAAGAATAAAGATGAGAAAAAAATATAAGGATTGTTTATCCAATTCGGTCCGAAAGTTGATTTGAGAGAGAGAGAGTAGATCTCATTCTAATATCATCGAGTCTTTACAAGAGATACCAATGTGTTACAATAACTTAGCTTCGGAAGTTCACAAAAAAAAAACTCTAATTTCTACTCATCTCACAACATTTCATAGGGGATACTCTCTTAAACTTCACAAGGATTATCTCCTCTCAAAATTAATAGAAGTTAAACCCCTCGAATTCAAGGGATCAAGTTCAAATATGCAAAAATTGCCGCCTTATAATACTACACCTCTCTCTAAGTCTTTTCTCTAACCTCTCTACAAAACCAGATTTAGATTTACTTCTCCCTTCCGATCCAAAACCATTTTCTTCATCATGTAGTCATGGGTGGTGGTGGTGCGATGAGGATGTTGCTATTCCTCCGCACCACCGGTTACTATTCAACGCCGGCACCTTTTTATCAGCTCCGGTAGCCGTGGTTCTGCTCCTCGCCGGATCATCAAAGCTTGAGGAATTAGCATATGCAATTGTGTGCACAAGAATACCTGATTTACGAAAAAAACATAGTTTAGGAAATAAAGTCAGCTTCTTGTGACTAGCAAATTATTATTCATTTGATTAATACGTGTATAGGTACGTCTCTTTTTGTTTGACTAAACATATATAGCTTCGTATTTTATATTTTTACAATTACATCCGTTCGTATTTAAAAATTAAAAATTATATATATATATATATAGAGTCAGGATCCGTTGACACCAATTAGTTTGACACCAAATGTTACATCTCTCAATAACGTTTTAACCGATATAAATTTTATAAAATCCACCGTTGGATTAAAAGTTTATATCATATAGATCATTTATGTAAAGTTTCAGAAAAATACAAAATCAATTGATATATTATTGAGACACATAAAGATCAACGGCATTTAAAAAAAGACGCAAACCGTTAACTTTGATGTATTTCAATAACATATCAAATGATTTTGGATTTTTCTGAAACTTTACATAAATGATTGAGATTTAATTTCCAATTACGACATCTGATTTAACAATTTCGGCTGAGTTAGACATTTGCGAATGGCGACTCTTCTTCATGCTATTTAATTACAATATATTACTTACAACATATATTTTTTAAGCAAATTAATTACAATATATATATATAGGGAGGGATCAAATTACACCGGTGTAACATTTGAGTAATGTTACACCGCTCAATAATGCTTTAACGAATTCAAATTTTACAAAATCCACCGTTGGATTGAAAGTTTATATCGTATAGATCATCAATGTTGAGTTTTACAAAAATCTAAAAACGTTTGACATGTTTTTTAGACACATAAAGATTAACGGTATTCAATAAAAATGCATAAACCGTTAATCGTTATGTGTCTCAATAACATGTCAAACGATTATAGATTTTTGTAAAACTCAACATAGATGATCTATACGATATAAACTTTTAATCCAGCGGTGGATTTTGTAAAATTTGAATTCGTTAAAGCGTTATTGAGCGGTGTAATATTACTCAAATGTTACACCGGTGTAATTTGATCCCTCCCCATATATATATATTGTAATTAATTTGCTTAAAAAATATATGTTGTAAGTAATATATTGTAATTAAATAGCATGAAGAAGAGTCGCCATTCGCAAATGTCTAACTCAGCCGAAATTGTTAAATCAGATGTCGTAATTGGAAATTAAATCTCAATCCTTTATTTTTATGTGTGAGTTTCTAATGGTTTATTACTTAATACCAAAAAAACATGAAGAAGAAACCATTTAATTTTCCAAAATGTGGTGATCGTGATACATATATAAAAGTTCAGTGTAATTTTTGAGCCATTTCTCACGTACCACAAAATTGATGGGTTTGACCAAGTTTTATATTATCATATTTTAAATAATAAATCATTATTAAATTGCTTAAATAATTCAAATTTTTATAACCAAAGCATAATATAATATGTAACCCATCTTAGTTAGGACAATGAAAATTACTTGTTAAAAACAAAAAATGAAACTGAAGAGAAAATCCTACCTTCGGGCATCGAAACTTCAATGACAACAGTCTTACATTAATTAACTATGCGTAAAATATGAAGTGATTTCTTAGAAAATATATAAAAAATAGAAATAACAAGTCATCCATTGGACACGCTCTCTCTCTCTCTCTCTCTCTCTCTCTCTCTCTCTCTCTCTCTCATTTTTAATCATTCTTTTTTCTTATAAATAGCACAAATAGTTTTGAACATAAGCACATCTTAATTTATAGCAACAGCGGAGCTTTTGGTAAGTACTAGCAAGATAAACTATAGTCATTATTTTCTTATATACATTTTGAATTAGCTTTTTATTAGGACTAGTGATATATGTTATATATAGTGTTACTTTAGCTTTTTTTTGTTTTTTTTTATCTCATAGGTAAAAATCAATTTCCAATTTTCTTTAAACAAAATTAGTTAACTTAGCAAATTCTTTATTGATTCGTTTCAACAGATTAATCACGCGAGATAACTGAGATGGATCATCAACACTCATTTCGATTGAAGCCTGCAGGAGCACCGTACACATGTAGCGGCTGCGGACAACTAGGGTTTGGATCAAGTTACCATTGTAAGAACATAAATTGCAATTATATCCTTCACGAAGAATGTCTAAATCCCGATCCTTATGCTTCTCATCGATTTTTTGAGGGTAGCAATTTCAAGTTCCATAAGGAAGCACCTGGATATGAAACAAGAGTTTGTGATGCTTGTGGAAAAGATGTATTAGGGTTTGTCTACCATTGTTCTAGCACAAACCTTGATCTTCATCCGTGTTGTTTGAAGCTAAAACGTTATGGCCAATGAGGGGTTTAACTAAAATTTGCTAACATTACAGAAGGTTAAATAACAGAATCTTAAGTCAACCTTTTTTATGAGGGGGTAAACAACAGGTAAACCAAAACTTACCCACATTATAGATGATAAACACTTATTAATCTTGATTTTTAGAATAATCTATCATTATCTATAGTAACCCAATTTCATATTTGTTCTCCCACTTTTGACAAACAAGTCATGCAATTTACTAAGTCTCCCCATTGGGGATGGTAACATGCATTAATCCGCAGCTTTAGTAATTTATTACAACTACATGTCTTTCTTTATTCAGTTGTGATTTCAACTCAACATCTCATAAAAATGTCAATGAAGAAAAATTTGAAAATGTCACAGTAGAAAGGGTCAACTCTAGGAAATACATAATTCATGTGTTATCTGATACATTTTTGCATATAAATAGAAATGTTTCATAAAGCATCTTAACACAAATCAACGGTATACAACATCTACATATTAACTAAATCTTAAACACTCATACCAATATTTAACAAAAACACAAGAGAGATATACATATACATCAATGGATCATCAACACACATTACAATTGAAAGGTTTAGAAGCACCTTCATTCATGTGTAGTGGTTGCAAAGAGCTAGGTTGGATCTAGTTACATCTGTGAAAACAAAAATTGCAATTACATTCTCCATAAAGAATGTGCAGAACCTGTTAAACATGCCGTTCATCGATTTTTCAAGAATTGCAATTTTGAGTTTCATGAGAAAGCAGAAGAAGGTGGATTCTGTGATGCATGTGGAAAAGATTTGTTAGGATTTTTCTACCATTCGAAAAAAGGTTTTTTCAACCGTTTGTTGTCCGGAACAAGATATTCTCTACATCCTTGTTGTTTGAATCTCGAAGAAAATATTTTGAATGATGACGGAAATGTGATAATGACATTGTGTCATGAAGTTCCATCCGATTGTTTTAAATGTAATCAAAAGCATGTTGAGAGGAACCAATTTGAAGGATGGTCGTATGTATTTGATTCGGATTCTTCTGATGGAAAGTCATGTATTCATGTGTCTTGTTACAAGAGTATGATTCTTGAGAGTTTGAATAATAATGCGTCAAAAAGGAGAAAAATGTGTTCTTTCATGAAAGCTACAGGAAAGATAGCGGTAAAGATAGTGATTGGTGCTATTGTGAAAGTCGCTCTTTCACAGTGATTAGTTCTTTTATTTCTACAAACTCGTTTCTACTAGTTGATATTTAAATTAATCTCATTATATTCTCGTTTCTCACACTTGATATTTAAATGAATCTCATTATATTGTTAATTTCACATAATTTAATTTAGTCAAATGTATATCAATTTCAATTATTAATATAGGCCAGTTTTTTTAAAAGGTTAATTTATATGCATTTTCTCTTTCTCCACTACACATAAATAGCTGAAATATTTATTTCACTGTTTGTATAGTTGTGTACGTCTTAAATATAGTCATTTTATTTTACATTGTTTTGGACTTTGAATATTGATTCTAGGGTAAAAGGTCTTTACCCCCTGCAAAAAATTCCTGTTAAGATTCTTTCCTTGCAAATTTTTTTTTTTTGGTTTCCTCCCTTGAATATAAGGAATTTGCACTTTTTAAATCGATGTAACAAAATAACCGATTTAAAAAACAACACTTTTTAAATCGGTTGAACAAAATAACCGATTTCAAAAGTGCATCCAAAGGGGAAAACTAAAACAATATATTTTGCTAGGAGAAATCTTTAAAAAAATATTTGTAATGGGGTAAAGACATATTTACCCTTGATTGTATTGTGCCTAGTTTTTTTATTTTTGGACCAAAATAATATGTGCCTCTAGTTGAACTATAATTGTAAATTAGATAAAAATTGTCACCGGTAGATAAAATAATATACTCCCTCCGTTTCTTTTTAATTGTCTTTTATTATCCTATTTAGCGTTTCTATTTAATTGTCCTTTTTGTATTTCATGGATATGATTTGTCAATTATACCCTTTGTTAATTACTCTTATCTTTTTCCATAAAACCAATTAATGCTATATATTTGGAAAACTTTTTTTTTTTTTAATTTTTTTTTTGTTGGTACATAACATATTAAATTTTATTTTTTTGGTACATAATATATTAAATTTATTGGAAAGAAAAAGTGTAGGCAAAAAAATAGGAATTTATTGGTGGATTAAAACGAGGGTACAATAGGAAGATAACTTGCAAAAATACACTTCCTTAATTTGGTGTTATCATTCTAAAAAGACAATTAAAAAGAAACGGAGGGAGTATGTATGTAATATAACTTTTATATTGTAATATCAAACGATATCAACAACTACAACATTTATCGTCTCTAACAACACTTAAAAAATATTATATGATACGTGGAAAATGTTGCTTAAAAGAATGGGAGACATTTCTCACGCGTCTTCCATGCGAGTGTTGCCTATAGTCATATGCGACGTTTTTTCATGATCTTTGGGCACACTTTACAAAGATATGAGAACGGAGGAATAACAGATATCTCATGAACTTTCCTAGTAATATAGCAAAACATACACTCAGACAAAACATATCATGATCAACCATCAATTTTATAAATAAGCATGTGTTGTTGAAGTACACTATTGACTACACAAGCCTAGAACACAAAAAAGACTATTAATTTGGAAAGGCTAGGCTATGTATTTTCCTTAATGTTATTTCCTAGAACACAAACCATGGGTACAATCTCTATCGCTAATCAATGTGTCATCTATGACTAGGTCTTCTAACTATATGAGCCGTTTGGCGGTTGTTGACTTTGACTAAAAGGGCATCACACTTCTAACTTTGACTTGCCACTTTTAATTTCATTGGCCCCACTAACTTACAATTTTCTTGCTTCTCTACTAATTAATTAACGGATTTTTCTAATTAACCCTCTGATAATTTAGGGGTAGTTACCCTCAGCTGACATGGCACCAATAAAATTATGCCAAATGTAGTTAATAATTTTGGTCAAAGATATAGTTACTTTTTAACCACAAAATAATTATGATTGCTTTAACTTTTCAAATAATTATATTTTTGGTATTCAAATCAATGAATTTAGATTCTAGGTCCTAAATTAATAAGGAGTGTAATTCAATATTTATTACCATAAATATTGAATGAATTGATGATCCTTTGATTTATGTTTTTTTTTCTTATAAGTTTTTTTGTTTTTCTTAAAATATATTTTTTTTCTCGTTTCTTGCATAACCAAAAATGCAGACTCTATACATGTTTTTTGTTCTTAATTTATTTATAGAACATTTGAAAGTAAATTTTTTTTATTTAAAGTTGGTAAGTATTTTTTTATTGCAAAATATTTATTTTTTTTCTAACGATTGTCGATAATACTCAAGTAAAAAATCATGACTCTTCTCAATTTATATTTTGGTTCATGTCCAAATTCAATCTTTCTCTAAAAAAAATAAAGTCTAGTTCAACCCCTAATTATAAAAAACAACAACATCACACTCATATTTTTACAACCCTAGAATAAAAAATTATATTTAATAATTAAAATTTATATTTAAAAATTAAAATAATTAAAATTTAGATTTAATAATTAAATTTAATATTATATTTAGAAATTAAAATTAAAAAATTATATTTAATAATTAAATTTAAGGAGTAAGAACCTTCTTATTGGAACAACACATGAACTCCGGTTTAAGTTACGTAGTTAGAACCCTAGAATTTGACCTAGACGTACACTCCGGTTTAAGTTAAGTACTAAGAACCAGAAATTTGACTTACAAGTATACTCCGATTTAAGAATTTAAATAATTAAAATTTATATTTAATAATTGTATTTAATAATTAAATTTAATAATTAATATTATATTTATAAATTAAAATTTTTAATTAAAAATGGTATTTAACAATTATATTTAAGAAGTCAGAACCTTCGTATTGGACCAACACATGTACTCCCGTTTAAGTTACGTAGTAACAACTCTAGAATTTAACCTAGAAGTACACTCCGGTTTAAGTTAAATACTAAGAATCCTAGGATTTGACTTACACGTATACTCTGGTTAAAGAATTTAAATAGTTAAAATTTATATTTAATAATTGTATTTAATAATTAAATTAAAAAATAAATTTAACATTTAGAAATTAAAATTTAATTATATTTAAAAATGGTATTTAATAATTAAATTTAAAGAGTAAGAACCTTCGTATTTGACCAACGCATGTACTCCGACTTAAGTTACGTAGTAATAACCCTAGAATTTGACCTAGACATACACTCCAGTTTAAGTTAAGTACTAAGAACCTTAGAATTTGACTTACACGTATACTCCGGTTTAAGAATTTAAATAATTAAATTTTTATTTAATAATTGTATGTAATATTTAAATTTAAATATTTAATTTAATATTATATTTAAAAATTAAAATTTATATTTAAAAGTTGTATTTAATAATTAAATTTAAAGAGTAAGAACCATCGTTTTTGACCAACACATGTACTCCGCTTTATGTTACATAGTAAGAATCCTAGAATTTGACCTAGACATATATACACTCCGATTTAATTTGACTTACACATATACTCCGGTTTAAGAATTTATATAATTAAATTTGTTTTTAACACTTAAATTTAATATGAAATTTAGAAATTAAAATTTATTATGAAAAAATGTATTTAATAATTAAATTTAAGGAGTAAGAACCTTCGTATATTGGACCATCGGATGTACTCCGATTTATGTTACGTAGTAACAACCCTAGAATTTGACCTAGACGTACATCCGGTTTAAGTTAAGTACTAAGAACCCTAGAATTTGACTTACACGTATACTCCGGTTTAAGAATTTAAATAATTATATTTATATTTAATAGTTGTTTTTAATATTAAAATTTAAAAATTAAATTTAATATTATATTTAGAAATTAAAATTTATATTTATAAATTGTATTTAATAATCAAATTTAAAGAGTAAGAACTATCATATTTGACCAACACATGTACTCCGCTTTATGTTACATAGTAAGAACCTTATAATTTGACCTAGACATAAACTCCGATTTAAGTTTAGTACTAATAACCCTAGAATTTGAATTACACGTATACTCCGGTTTAAGAATTTAAATAATTAAATTTGTATTTAATAATTAAATTTAATATTAAATTTAGAAATTAAAAATAATATTAAATTTAGAAATTAAAATTTATAATTAAAAAATGTATTTAATAATTAAATTTAAGGAGTAAGAACCTTCGTATATTGGACCATCAAATGTACTCTGGTTTATGTTACGTAGTAACAAACCTAGAATTTGACCTAGACGTACACTCCGGTTTAAGTTAAGTATTAAGAACCATAGAATTTGACTTACACGTATACTCCGGTTTAAGATTTTAAATAATTAAAATTTATATTTAATAATTAAATTTAATATTATATTTAGAAATTAAATATTTATTTAAGATTTGTATTTAATAATTAAATTTAAATAATAAGAACCTTCGTATTGGACCAACATATATACTCCAGTTTAAGTTACGTAGTAAAAACTCTAGAATTTGACTTACACGTATACTTCAGTTTAAGAATTTAAATAATTAAGTTTTATATTTAATAATTGTATTTAATAACAATTTTATACACATGACTTTTTTTTTTGCAAAGATGGTAACATGTTTTGATCCACGCACATAGCCATTTTTTGCAATTTTATTATTAAGGGTCTTTATTATTTTTTTTAAGTAATGCTACGTTGTTGAAATGACATACGATCAAAGAAAAAGACAGAATTTTCAAATACGTCGTAAGGATCATAAGAAAAAGTAAGCGGAGTAACGACGATTGAATGAAGCCGTTTGGAAACGCGTTTGAAAATTGAATGAAGCGGCAATTGCAGAAGATGAGTAACGGTGACGACGATGTTGTGAAGCGGCAATTGCAGAAGATTAGTAATAACGGTGACGGCGATTTTTTGAAGCGGAAATTATGAGAAAGAGAGAAATTATGTGAATCGGAATTTTTTTCTTAATTGTCTGAGAAAGAGGGCAGAGAAGATATAAAATAAAGTGAAGAAGGGGTGATTTTTGTTTTTGAAGAAGGGGTGATTGAAATTAGGACTCAGAATGTAAATTCATTTTTTGATAATTGTAGAATGTAAATTCATTGAATACAATACCTAAAATATAATTAATTGAAAATAAAGATAGTCAAAATTATTTATGGTAAAATATTATTCATAAATTTGATTTTAATAATTAACTCCACTTGGCTGAATTTAATTGGTGCCAAGTCAGCTGAGGGTAGTTGCCCTCAATTTATAAAAGGGTACACAAGTAGTCACCTTAATTAACGGATTTGGATCTTTTACTATGTTAGGAGACATCACCGTACGTAGGAAAAAATGTTGGAAAAAATGTTGGGATCTTTTACCATATGATACACATGAGTAGGACCACCATATCCATATTACAGTATTATTATCCACCAACCATGCACCTAATGACCCAAAAATATGTCCTAGTTGTACACTTGTATAGCATTTCTTGGAAACCCGTAAGCCATGTCTTATTGACACTTTTTACATATAAATAGAAATGATTCATAAAGCATGTTAATACAATAAATTGCATACAACAATATACACACACTCCTTGCTAAATTAATCTTGAACACTCGTTACAGTATTTAACAAAAAGTCACAAGAGATACATACACAACAACAATGGATCATCAACACACATTATATGCTAATAAAATATATGTATTCGTAACGTGCAATGGTTGCAAAAAGCCTCGTTTAGGATGTCACATCTGTACAAACAGAAATTGCATTTACAAATTATGTGCAGATTGCCTTCATTCTTTTTCTAGTAAGGAATGCCATGATTCAAAAGGGAGAACAAGTTCTATCATGAAATATAGCAAGAAAGCGTTGCACGGTGCATCGCTTGCAGGGAACGTAACAATGTTCGCCTTAGGGGATATTAGTACTCTTCCTGATATAGTGAGTGACATCAAAGAAATATTTTCTAAGTGACCTAATCTTTGATACACTTCCTTTTCATCAAACTCGTTTCTACTTATTAATATTTAAATAAATCTCGTTATATAATGTGAATTTCACATCAATTTAATGAGATGTGTATGAATTTCAATAGAACATTATTTTTCTAAAAAAAAATTAAGTGTGTTAGAGATTCATTTTCATGTATTTCTATTTGTAAGCATTCCTTTTTTTCCGGTACACACTCTGTTTGTAATGTTGTATGTGTATCAATTGTAGTTTTTTTTCTTAAAATTTGATTATTTGAATATTGATTTTTTTTTTTTATGCAAAAGGTGTGCAGATCGTCGGCTGCAACACCCTAAATATATATAAAGAAAATAGAGAAAAGTACAATAAACTGGGGGGACGTAAACCAAACCCAGTTAAACCACATAAACGCCCAGAAAAAGCGTATTTACAACCCAAAGAGGGTAATACAAAGTCCAACCGGATCAAATCCAGTGATAGAGCCAAATGTGAAGCAATCAAAAACACATCAAACACAATCCAGCAAGTCCAACGCGGGACCCGAAACTAAATTGCAAAAAAGAGATGTGTAAACGATTCAACCATTACAAACAAAGGCAGACTAAAAAATCAATCTATCTCTTAGAGCACGGTGAGTGAATCTGACCGTCAACACGGAAACAGAGACAACAACCGACAACTCGCTACAGCATCAACGAGTACAAGGCCATTTCTAGCCATAACCAGAGTCGTTGGCCTTCCCAAATTCTCTAGCGCTTAGTATGCAGAATTGAAAGCTTTGATCCTGCAAATCTCAACAGATCTGAAAACAAATCAGGAACCAAAATCCAAAAAAGCAAATAAACAGAGCTAGAAAAGAGGCAAAACACCACGACAATCAGAAAACAACACCGACGACATAAAGAAGCCAGTTTTAGCGGAGCAGAACCGACACCAACCAGAACCACCACAACCAGGAGCGGCGACATAACGAAACCACCACAACCACAGTGAGGCCGGTGACGGAATCAACAGCAACCAAACACAAACCGACACCACCACCGCAAGAAGATGGTGCCGGTTGAACCAGAACCGCACACGGAGGAAACGAGCGCAGGCGAGAAGCTCTGTCACTGAAAAACACACCCACCACGAAAGAACCGTCACCGAACTGGACAAGAGGTGGTGTCGCGATTCCAAGGAACTCGATCGCATGCACCACCAGAAGCCGATGGCTACATCTTGGAAGAACCGGTTTGGATGAAAGGGAAGGAGAGGGCGGCGGATCTTAGCTTTGTGATTTATCATTATTTGAATATTGATTGTTTTGTATTGTACTGAATATTACAATTCCAATTGTTATGAATATTACGATAATATATGATAATTTCTTTGACATTCAATATTAGTCATCATTGTGGTGAATTTTGATTCGAATTCTAGAAGGAACAATTTTTTATAGAAATTTATCTTTATTAATCTACCTAAACTCTAGATTATCATAGCTATATATTTTTCTTAAAACCAATTGATTGTTTAGGATATAAGCTTTTAGCCCAAAATGTATATATATTTTTAATTTTGTATTTTATTTTTTAATGTAGTACTTAACCTTCTTATGGCCCTTACTAAAAAAAAAAAAAAAATCCTTCTTGATATATATATGCCATGAAAGCAACTTAACCTAAAGTAGTGTATTTTTTCAATTAAATTATTAAATATTATATTTTTCAAAAAAATTATTAAAATTGGATTTTTACAGACTGTTGAAATTTGTCGATATAAATCGCTTTTTTATTTTTATTTTGACAAAGTCGATATAAATCACTTGACTGTAGCTAAAAATGTTTCTCAGACACGATCAATTGTGACTTTTACCTATGAATTATTTCTATCATGACAGATGTTGTCTTTCACTAAAAGTCAAATTTTCCTCTTTAAAAAAATAGAGTCGTGGGTTCAAGCACTGCACCTCAGGATCTTCTCTTCTTCCCTCCCTTGAACCATGTATCCTAGGGTTCAAGTATATGTTCAATCCATTCTAACTACCAATTGAGCTAGTAACCATTCTCTTTATTTTAGCCTTTAATTATGTATCGTTTGACCTGACTTTTTTAGATCTTAAAAGCTATATGAATGCTAAAAGAAAAAATAAGAGCTTTTAAAAAAAGCTAAAGTTGTTTCGATTTGTTTGTTTAGCATCAAAAGTATTTTATCTATGTATTTTACTCATAAAAATTAAGCAATTTTTTTTTATGAATAGTTTCTTGAAAATCTGTTTGGTCAAACTTTTCCTTTTATTGAGTAAAAACTCTAAAATAAGATGGGTCAAACGATATTTTATATGTGTTGCATCTCAATCTTCTACCCCTTCTCTTTATTTTTCACTTTTCAATTGTTTAGCCTATAATTTGTGAAATAACAAACTTTATATCATGAAGTTTCTTAGTACTAGCAAAACACTCAAACAAAACGGGTCATGATCAACCATCAATTTTATAAATAAGCACATATTGTTGATGTACACTATACATAGCCTAGGACACGAAAAAGACCATTAATTTGGAAAGGCTAGGTCAATGGGTACAATCTCTAATCAATGTGTCATCGACTAGGTCTTCTAACTTTATAGTACTAGCACAACACTCAAACAAAACGGTCATGGTCAACCATCAATTTTATAAATAACTACATATTTAATTTTTATGTACATTATGCATAGCCTAGACACCAAAAAAGGACCATTAATTTTGGAATGGCTCAGTATTTTCCACAATGTTATTTCTCTAGTCTCTACTAATTAATTAACGGATTGGATCTTTTACCATGTTAGGAGACATCACCTTAGGAAAAAATGTTGGGGTCTTTTACCATATTTTTTATGATTTAATTTATTTTTTGGCTTAAACATCATTTTCGTCCCCGTAAGTTCATAAATTTTTGGTTTTAGTCCCTATATCTTTTTTTGTTGCAAATTAGTCCTTACATGTGCAAATCTTTTTTATTTTAGTCTCTAAAGCTAAAATCCGTAGGAAAATCTGCAGGAAAATTCGCTGGTTTCCTACGGATTTTCTTGCGAATTTTAGTTTTAAGGGACTAAAACCAAAAGATTTGAACATACAGGGACTAATTTGCAACAAAAAAAGATACAGGGACTAAAACCAAAAAATCGCGAACTTACATGAACGAAAATGATGATTAAGCCTTATTTTTATGTTATATTTTTACTATTGAATTATGATTCAATGGCTGATAATGTAGCAGTAGAAGCAGTTGCAGAGATTTGAGCTGCTGAGAATCACAACTCCTAAATATAAATATAGATGCAAGTATGATGATACAAATTAACTACTGTAAAATTATCACGCAGTTGCATGCTTTAATAAATTTCGGTCATTGATTTGAGATCAGACTATTTAGATAAAAAAATATAAATTTATAATGTAAAACGATCTCAATCATTGATCAGAGATCGAACGATCCAGCACTCTAGTGTAACTGTGTGAAATCCAAATACCACTAGAGCAATATTAGAGCAATATCCACCACCCATGCACCTACACAGTGCACATATTGACCAAAAAAGATGTCGTAGTTGACTTGACTAGTTGTATACTTGTAAGTTGCAAGTCTTGTATAGCATTTCTTGGAAACCCGTATAAGCCATGTCTTATTGACACAATTTTTACATATAAATAGAATAGAAATGGAGCAATAATAGAATAGAATATAAATACAATTTTTATGTTATATTTTTACTATTGAATTATGATGATCCAATGGCTGATAATGGAGCAGTAGAGGCAGTTGCAGAGATTTAAGCTGCTAATGATCCCAACTCCTAAATATAAATATAGATGCAAGTATGATGATACAAATTAACTACTGTAAAATTATCACGCAGTTGCATGCTTTAATAAATTTCGGTCATTAATTCGAGATCAGACGAATTATATAAAAAATATAAATTTATAATATAAAACGATCTCAATTATTAATCAGATATCAAACTACCCAGCACTCTACTATAATTGTGTGAAATCCAAATCCCAAGTATGACTACCCTATTAGAGTAATATCCACCACCCATGCACCTAAGTTGACTTGACTAGTTGTATACTTGTAAGTTGCAAGTCTTGTATAGCATTTCTTGGAAACCCGTATAAGCCATGTCTTATTGACACAATTTTTACATATAAATAGAACAGAAATGTTTGATTCATAAAGCATGTTAATTCAATAAATAGCCTACAACAATATATACACTCCTTGTTAAATCTTGAACACTTATATACACAACAACATATGGATCATCAACACATATTACAACTGAACAGTTCTGAAACACCTTCATTCATGTGCAGTGGTTGCAAAGAGCGTGGTTTTGGAATTAGTTACATCTGTGAAAACAGAAACTGCAATTACATCGTCCATCAAGAATGTGCAGAACCTGTTAAACAGGCTGTTCATCCATTTTTCAAAAATTCTAATTTTATGTTATGTGAGAAAGCATCGAAAGGTGGTTTCTGTGATGCTTGTGGAAAAGATCTGTTAGGTTTTTTCTATTGGTGTTCCAAAACAAATTATGCTCTACATCCTTGTTGTTTAAATATGCCCGAGGCATATGAATCGGGCGATGAAAAATTAGTTTGGAAATTGTACCATGAAGTTCCATCAGATTGTGCTATATGTAAACAAAGCTATCTTGCGAGGAACCAATTTAAAGGGTGGTCATATGTATGTGATTCGGATTGTATTCATGTTTCGTGTTTCAATTCGGTTTTGGAGTCTTTGAATAATAAAAAGGAAACTACTACAACGGATCATCAACACACATTACAACTGAATGGTGATCAAGCATCTTCATTCATGTGTGGTGGTTGCAAAGAGCTATGTGGTTCTGGATCTACTTACATATGTGGAAAAAAAAATTGCAATTACATCATCCATAAAGAATGTGCAGAACCTGTTAAACAAGCCGTTCATCCATTTTTTAAAGATTGCAATTTTGAGTTCTATGAAAACGTGGAAAAACAATATGGTGGATTCTGTGATGCTTGTGGAAAAGATCTGTTAGGTTGTTACTATATTTGTTCAAAAAGAAGATATGCTTTGCATCCTTGTTGTTTGAATTTGCCACATGCCATGATAAGTGAAAGTACTGGAGAAGTGACATTCAAATTGTGTCATGAAGTTCCATCAGATTGTCTTATATGTAAACAAAGGCATGCTTTTAGGAACAAATTTGAAGGGTGGTCATATGTATTTGATTCGGATGGAAAGTCATATGTTCATGTGTCGTGCTACCAGAATTTCATTCTTGAGATTTCGAACAAAAATGAGGAAACTACTGATCCCCCGCAAATGCAATCGGGAGGGGGCTCGAACCAGTACTTGATGCCAGAATTGACCCTCGAACCAGATTCAACGGGTGGTGAAAGCAGAAAAAAGAATAGAACACGTTCTTTATTGAAATTTACCGGTAAGTTAGCACTAAAAATGGTGTGGGACTTATCTGTAGGGGATGTTAGTTCTGTTGGTACCATTGTGGAAGGCGTCAAATTACTTATGAGTGATTAGTATTGGTTATGTACGGTATTCATACACTTTTTTTTTTCTTCAACGAACTTGTTTCTACTGGTTGATATTTAAATAAATCTCATTATATAATGTGTGAATTTCGCATCATTTAGTGAGATGTATATGAATTTCAATCGATAGAGCATTATTTTTCTAAAAAATTAAAGTGTGTAGAAAGTTCATTTTTATGCATTTATGATAGATGTTATTTCCCATTTGTACATTGTTGTATTGTATGTGCATCAATTGTAGTTTTTTTTTTTTGTGTGTGTTTGTGTTTAAATTTGAATAGTGATTGTTTTGTATATGGGTGTTTCTTCTACTAGATATTAGTACAATTTCAATTCTTATAAATATTACAATAATATATAAATGCATAAAATAGAGACAAATTATAATAAATAGAGACAAATTTGTGTGTAACTTTGAGGACTACATTCAAAGTCGACTGTAGTAAATCTTAATCCTTTTATGAGTCTCATTGACACCAATATTAGTCATTGTTCGGGTGAAATTTGATTTGAAGTCAAGAAGAAACATTTTTTTATTAAAATTTATATATTAGCTTTTAGCCCAAAAAGTATATAGAAAATGCTACCGAGTTTCTTCGGTGCATTTTTTAAACATCTTAAATAGTAAGTTTTTGTGAAATTTTTATGGGAATGTGTGAAGTAACACATTAAAAATTGAAGTGTTAAATATCATTTTCGTCACTGTAAATTTGCGATTTTAAATAATTTCTACAAATAGAATGATTAAAGAATACTCTAAAAGCACTCGTTAGCAAGATCCAATGTATATATACTCCCTCCATATCATAATTCCATATCATAAATGCAAGTACGACTACCATATTACAGTATTATCCACCAACCGTGCACCTACACAGTGACACACATGTAACTCATGTATCGTATTTCTAGGAAACCCGTAATCCATGTCTTATTGACACACTTTTGACATATAAATATAAATGATTCATAAAGCATGTTAATACAATAAATACCATACAATATATATATACTCCTAGCTAAATCTTGAATACTCGTTACAATATTTAACAAAAAGTCACAAGAGTAATATACACAACAATGGGTCATCAACCCTAGGTGTCAAAATGGATGAATTTGATGGATTTGGATTGGATTGTTAATGGATGGATTAAAGTAATTCATTTATCTATTAACAATCCATCAAAATTTTATTGAAAGAATTCAATCCATCCATTATGGTATTTTAAATGGTTGAATATTCATTCAATCCATCAACTAAATTAAATTAATTTTTTTTATTTTCTAACAGCATATTTAATAATTAATAAAATAGATTTATTTTTTGAAATAGTGTAAAAACAGCCCAAATCAAATTTTTTCACTATGCCCGGACATAATTTTAGTGAGCTCAATAAACTGACTTATTTATTAATTGATTATTAAAACAGATTTATTTATTATTTTAAAAATAAAGTTTTCCTTTCTTTTATGGATCGATTTGTAAACAACCCAAATTCATTTCTTGTCTAAGCCCATGAGCCCAAACAGAATTTTTTTTACTTTCTCCAAACAATCTAAATAATAATATTTTAATAAATAAAATAGGTGGTGACCGGTCAACGGCAAAGGTCAACGACAGACCACGACGGAGCTTCAGCGGTGCCCATTTTTCCGGCGATCGGTGGCGATCGGTGGTGGTCCGGCGGCTAGCCACCACTCTTTTTTATTTTAATTTAATAATAATTATAATATAATGTTTCAATTATTATTTTGTTTTAAAATTAAAAAAAAAAAACTTTCTTTTTTAGGTAAAAAGAATCTGTTTTTTGATTTAAAAAAAGACATTTGGATTGTTTTACTTTTTGCACCATTTCATTAAAAATCTGTTTTTTATAATTAAAATCAGTATTTTATTTTAAACAAAAAAGTTAGTTTTAAAAATTATCATTTTTTAAATAATTAAAAAGTTTTAAAATAAACCAATTTTAATATAGTAAATTTGCATGAAAATTATGGTTCACGTTGGGGATAAATGAAAATTATTAACAATTTGTCCGATATTTTATTTCTTATGTTTTTATTTTTGATTTTTTTAACTGTTTGTTTCTTTTTATTTTTGTTTAAAAAAATTTCCTATTCATTGGATTTAAAATTAATATAATCAATGATCCATTTGATTTAAAAATAAATAAATAATTTAGTAATTTACTTTCATACCAAAATATCTGTGGTGGGTTATTGACTTACAAGGGAACAAATCCAACAATCAGGAGCCAACAGTTGAGGGAAGCATCCAATTGAGTGGGTTTGACCAAAGACACTAATTAATAAATCACACTACAAGAAATATCGTTTTTCGCAGCGACTTTTTCGCAACAACATTTAAATTGTTGACAAAAGCATACATAAAGCAACAACTTATTTAAGTTGTTGCTATAAGTTGGTTTTTTCTCAACAACTACCTTATCGTTGGGAAAAGTTAGTTATCCCAACAATAATTATTGTTACTGCTAATAGTTTAGTTTTTTTACTACAACCTTGTAAAGTCGCTGAGAAACCACTCAATTACTTTTTTTTTTATGCATATCTTTTATCATGGTTTTTGTTCCTATTTTTATGCGTAGATTTCTCTTAATTTAATTTTTTTTTTCTATTTTTATGTTTTGTATCTTTTTTTATCTTTAAAGCTAAAATTACAATTAAGCGTAGAAGATTTGCAATATTATCATACTCTTTGAGGACAAATTAGATTTTTTAGTAATTGTTCCTTCTATATACTTTTAGTAGATTATTATTGCCGCTAATAGTATAGTTTATTTTGCAAAACAACCTTGTAAAGTCGTTGAGAAACTACACAATTACTATTTTTTATGCGTATTTTTTGTAGGGTCCTCCCAACACATTGTGTGGCCTAAAGCAAACATTAAAAAAAGTTTTTTTTTTTTATTTTTTTAAAAATAAAATACAAATTTGATATTACAAAAATAAATAAAAATAATTTTTTGGTAAAAAGCTACTGATTATATCTTCATTTATTAAAGTAAATTATATTATTTTTAGATAAGTAAACATAATAATAGAAAATAATTGATAAAAAAAATAGGAATAGAAAATAAATTGTATAATAGTGTAGATGATCTTTTTTTTTTGACACATGTAGATGATCTTTTTTTTCTTTTTTATTTTGGTACAGACATGATCTTTTTTTTTTGAAGTAGATCTTTTTTCAAGCGTAGATAATCTTTTTTTATTTAAGTTAAACAAAATCTACAACAAGTAGAGTACAATATTTTTTTTTTGAGGTAAAGTAGAGTACAATATATTTTTTTTTTAAACAAGGTAGAGTACAATATAAAAGTATAGTTTTCCACAATAAATATAAATTGATAAAATAAGAAAGCAAAAAACCATAAGAAAAATAATTTGGTTTTAAAAAAAATTAACTTTAAAACATACGAAAAATAATTTGGATTTAAAAAAATTAAGTTTTTCTGAGGCCTAAACCGGCCTTGATATTTTATGGTGGTTTCCGTTCCTATTTTTATGCGTAAATTTCTTTTAACTTAAGATTATTATCTTTTTTTTATTTATATTTTTATATATATTATTATACTTGATAAGGACAAATTAATTTTTTTTACGGTAGTTCCGTTTAATAAATTGTTAGTAGATATATTTTAATTGAATTATTTATAGTTTGTTGAGAGATATATGCAAAATAGAAATAAAAAGATAAGAAAAAACAAAAGTTAGTTAAAGATATTTAAGTCAAATTAACATTCATAGTAACCACACACAATTACTTAGTTAAAGAGATATTGAGATCCAAACCAATACATTGATACACTACTATCAGGTTTGCTAGCTTCATCGTATACTTTCATTGCATAAGTAAATTTAAATTTTTTAATATTTTTCAGATCCCTTTTGCTTCAAGTTCAATAGCTAGATGATTGATTCAAGATCGTCCTTTTTCCTCTTAGGTCAATGTTTCTTTGTAGGTTTAATTTTATTGAAGATTTTCATAAACTTTATCTCTTATTTTTTCCACTTGTTATCTCTCAATTCTCAATTTTTCTTTCTTTAATGTCTAGGAAGCTGCACCTAAGAAGAAAGGAGGAGCTGCAACTGCTCAAGTTTTTTTGAGAATTGTTGTTTTGTTGGGTACGGAGTTTATAGAATTAGTTGGATATTTGCGATTGGGGCAAGATTATTAGAACTTTGTTTTGCAGCCTCATTGCTTCAGTTTTATTTTCTATTTACTCTGTACTTTCTTTATATTTCAATATGATTACATAACTATTTCATTGTTCGGTTTGTTTGTGGCATTACTAGTTTTGCTTTTAAATGGTTCTGTTTAGTGAATTAAGTACTACTAATACTATTTGCTGCTTTTATAGTGAAATTTGCCATAACAATATATCTAGCAAATTATCCTTGTTATGGGAAGAAAAAAAAAAGTCTTAAAGTTTTAATTAAATCACAATTTTTGTTGGGCAGCAGAGTGAGAGAATGAGGTAAAATTTTAGAAGGAAGACAAATCTAAAAGAATGCATTTGATTCACTAAACAAGTGAGAGATATTTCAATTGTTCAACGATTGTAGTATTATACAATGCATCACAAAAGGAAGGGAAAATATTTTTATTGATCACCGAATGGATGGTTTAACGGAGTTACAAACGATTATTAAAATTTGAGTTGAATAAATAGCACGTATCACTTTTTTATAGGAGGACAAGACAATTGTATTTTGGGTAATATATATAAGTTTTATCCTTTAATTATATTGTTGTAGATACTTTATTTGAATTATTTATAGTTTGTTGAAAAGGATATATGCAAAATAGAAAGAATAAGATAAGAAGAAACAAAACTTAGTTAAAGAATTTAAATAATGACAATTTAAATTAAGTGATTGATACTAAATTTTTATAAAAAATAACAAAAATATATAATTACATTTATAGTTGGAAAGTCTAATTTATTCCAACAATTTTGTTGTTGAGATTTAAAAGATATAACAACAATTTATATCGTTCACAAAAATAATTTTTTCGCTGCGAAAAATATATTTTTTGCCAGCGACAATAATTGTTGTTGCAAAAAACACCAGCTATGCCAGCGACAATAATTTTTGTTGCAAAAAAACACTAGTTGTGTCAGCGACAATAATTGTTGTTGCCAAATAACACTAGTTATGTCATCGACATTAATTGTTCCTAAAAACATTATTTATGTCAGCGACATTAATTGTTGCTGCAAAACACTGGTTATGGCAGCGACATTAATTGTCCTTGCAAAACTTTTCGCAACGGCACTTATGCCAGCGACATGCAGCAACAATTTTTTTGCTGCGAAAAATACTTTTTGCAGCAACTTTGCGTTTTTGGCAGCGACATTTGTCGCTGCAAAAAACGATATTTCTTGTAGTGTCAAAGGACATTAACAAAACAACACATGGTTTCTATGCCATGTTTAGTTATTAAAGAATGAATATATGCTTTTGGAACAAATTACTAATGGCTATATGTATATATACTAGAAGGATCCAACACTTCTCATCAAACTCAAAGCAATAGCATTTGCAAACACAACTCTCATTGTGCATTCTAAAACTAATATCTTCACTTCAGTTTGACATCAAGTAGAAAAGAAAGATGAGTGTAGAAATTTTAGATGGTGCCACTATTGTCCACTTCCTTGAAGATGAAGAAGCATTTAATATCTCGATAGGAAATCGGTTCGCCCGACTCGACACAAACAATGATGGTCTTCTCTCTTATGAAGAGATGTTGAAGGAGCTCCAGGGACTCAGGGTTTTCGAAACACACTTTGGTATTGATGTGGAGTCGGACCCGGATGAGCTTGCTCGTCTTTACGAATCACTTTTCGTTCAATTTGATCATAACTTGAATGGCACGGTTGATCTAGAAGAATTCAAGAAGGAAACCAAGCAGATGATGCTTGCAATGGCAGATGGAATGGGTTTCTTGCCAATTCAAATGGTTTTGGAAGAAGATAGCATCTTGAAATTGGCTGTTGAAAGAGAGTACAATAAAGTTGCAGCTTGAGTGCTACTTTGATCAGGCTTAAGTTTTTTTTTTTTTTTAACTCGTTATCCGGCTCAAGAACCGACTCGGTATCAGGCTTAAGAAATTTAAGTAAATTCTGCAAGTATCGGTGTTGTAACATTCTATTTGTTGTTAGTATTGTTATTTGTTACCATTAAAATTCCTTAAACTATTTTTGTATGAATTTCAAATGTCTAAATGAACTAAACTATATATAATGTGTTTTAAACTAAGGAATTGTATTTTGTACTCATCAGAATGTTTAAGTTGGCTGTCTAAATTCATCTGCCACTTCATTGAAGGTTGGTACAAAACACAAGAATTAATGTGTTGAATTGTGTTAATTAACCGATTAAGTTTTTTTTTTTTTGACTAAAAATGATATTCATTCATTCAAATTGATAAAATACATCGAGCAATACAATTCAAGATCGCTAAAAACTGAAAAGGATGAATCTGCGAACAAACTCACAGCATCCACGTTAATAGCATATAACGGCAAAATGTCTACAATTGTGACAAAGCCTACAAATATGACGAACTTGAAGTGCTCGGAATACCTATGTCTCCGAGTCTGCAACGTTGATGATGCCAAAGTCATTGATTGTTGAATATGCACCGAGTCGAATCTAATCTGTCAATTTGAACCGAACAAACACCGCACAAAGATGGGACAACAAACTAACGCCGCAACAAGACGACGATCAACACAACGTCACACTGAGATGACGAAATAAAAAAAGAAAAACTAAATATTTGTGAAAATCACTTATTTAAATAAAAAGGAATAGAAAAACAATTTAGAGGGGTGATTTTGGGTCAAAAATTGACCCAAAAACCACCCCTCCTTGGTGGATGAACAAAAAGAAACTAGGGTTAGAGGATGGGGGGCGGCTAGTTGAGAGAGAGGAGATAAATAATAATTAACCGATTAAGTTAAAATCTTTAAAGCACTTGTTAATCCATAGTTGAATTGTGTATACATGTGATGTGAACATTAAAAATCACTTTGAGTGAATAATGCAAATATTTTTTTGTTATGTGCTTGTACTAGACGATGTTCTCCATTGTTTTGATCATTATATATGTTCCACTCTATTACCAAACCATGAACCAACATGTTGAATCCATGTTGATCGTACTTTCAATACACATTAGTATATAATTGTTGCCGGGGCAGATGAAGACTCGCTTGAGGATCTTGGTAATCGACGTTTTATGGGGTCAAAGTAGTGGTTGACAGTGGTTAATCTAGTTGTCAATGTGGTGGTCATACAATTGTCATAGTTGTGGTCGGTAGTGATTGGTAGTGCGTGGAGTGGTGGTTAAAGTGATAGTCATCGTAGGTAATTTGAGTTGTGATCGTTGGTGGTTGATGGTGGTCAAAGTACTAGTCAATGTGGTGGTCATACAATGGTCATGGTTGTGGTTGGTACGTAGTGATTGGCAGTGTATAGGTAATTTGAGTTGCGATCGTTGGTGGTCATAGCGGTGGTCAAGGTGGTAGTTGATGGTGGTCGGAGTGGTGACTAATAATTAACCACTAGTGATGATGTGTTAGCATTACAACAAAAACAATAATCATAAAACATTTTTCAAATTTAAATAAAAATCATTTTCAAATTAGTTGTCACCATTATCAATTCAAGTCCATTTTACTGAAACATGTTCCATTTTCAAATTTCATTTTTAAAACCTAAACCTAGAAACTTGCAACCATCGGGAAGGCCCTTAAATATTGAGTTTAGTATTTTATTACTATGTACTAGAAATTTTGTCTATATATAACTTTTGTTGATAGGTCATAGGACATTGCATTATATATGTATGAACCGAGTTAGAATCTCGTTTATTCCACTTATTCACATTAAGAATGAAATTTATAGCCAACAAACTACTTGACAAAAAAGAAATTATTCTAACAGTAAAAAAAATATTCTAATCTTAATTCCCAAGACAATTTTTTGCCCAAAAAAATTCATTTTCTTTAGTAATTAATGGCAAACCATTTTTTAAATAAAAGTTAAAGGGATAAATATGTTGGTGCCTGTAAATATTAACAAATTTGTTTTTAGTTCTCCAAATATTTATAGTGCCACGTCAGCTTCCGTTAAACCAAGTTAGCAGCAGGGACCATTTTTTAAAACGGAAATTTTTTGAAGGACTAATATTAGAAGAAAAATTTTGAAAGGACTAAAAACAAAATTTTGAATATTTATCAAAATATCTAACACGTCCCTTAATTTATAAAAGTTATATCAAATTAGTCTAGCGATCAATTCATAAATTATCATATGTTATATGTCAATTTTTGGAGTAACACATGCCCATTGCATCTCTCAACTCCAGCATATATATGACAAATTTGATTAAATTAATTACTAATTTTATTAAAATTATAGAAAATATTAACATGTGTTCTGCTCTATGGTTAAGAGAAACATGCATTTTATTAAAATTATAGAAAATTTAACATGTGTTCTGCTCTATGGTCAAGTGAAACATGCATTTCACAAAAGTATGTTTTATATTATCGTAATTTGCTACTAATCCTGGGGCAAAATGTTTGCACAATTAGAACAGAAAAAAAGAAAAGAATAAACCAAAGAAGATCCTTTGTAACGAATATAGTAATGTTAGTTCTTTGAATAATATTAAAATAATCAGTGGGTATCCTTTGTTTAAGACATTCAACAAAACAACACGGCTTATAAAATAATTCTAACTTATTTTACTCGTTTGGCAATTGACATATAGTACATTAGAAGGGCACTAGACTTCCAACGCTGACTTCCCCACATAGAATTTCTTCGTTATGCAAAATAAATAATTTAATAATTTACTTTCATACCAAAATATATAATAAATAATGCACTCACAATCTCATATATACTGTGGATTACTGAAAGTGAACAATTCCAACAATCAGAAGCCAACAGTTGAGGGAAGCATCCAATATAGTCGGTTTGACCAAAGACACAAATTAAACAAAGGACACTAACAACACATGGTTTCTATGCCATGGTTAGTTATTAAAGAATGAATATATGCTTTTGGAACATATTACTAATGTCAATGTGTATATATACTAGAAGGATCTAACACTTTTCATCAAAGCAACAGCATTTGCAAACACAAACACAAACTCTCATTGTGCATTCAAACTACCTTCAATTATTTTCCTTTCAAAAATACTATCCTCACTTCAGTTTAAAATCAAGTAGAAAAGAAAGATGAGTGTGGAAATTTTGGATGGTGCTACCATTGTCCAATTCCTTGAAGATGAAGAAGCATTTAATAGCTCGATAGGAAATCGGTTTGCTCGACTCGACACAAACAATGATGGTCTTCTCTCTTATGAAGAGATGTTGAAGGAGCTCCAGGGGCTTAGGGTTTTCGAAACACACTTTGGTATTGATGTGGAGTCAGACCCAGGTGAGCTTGCTCGTGTTTATCAATCCTTGTTTGTTCAATTCGATCACAACTTGAATGGCGCAGTTGATCTAGAAGAATTCAAGAAGGAAACCAAGCAGATGATGCTTGCAATGGCAGATGGAATGGGTTTCTTGCCAATTCAAATGGTTTTGGAAGAAGGTAGCATCTTGAAATTAGCTGTTGAAAGAGAGTACAATAATGCGGCGGCTTAAGCGCTACTCTGAAATTATCATTCTTAAAAAATTCAACTAATTTTGAAGTATTTTAACATTTTGTTTGTTGTTATTACTGTTACATTAAAACACCTTAAACTGTTTTGTTATGAATACCAAATGTATGCATGAAATGAAATAAACAATTGAGCTTTTACATCTCTGTATTGTGTTTTTTAAGTATAAGTATGGTTGAAGAATTTGTCCCAACAACTAAAGCTTATAATCATAAAATTCAGGTGAATCCAAAAGTTCATCTCCAGAACAAAATTATACATTTTATACCAAGTGATATTAATTTGTTCTCAGAATCACACATTACCTACAGGTCATCCATGGTTTATCCATTAACAAACTTGCTATGATACGCCCTATGTTACAAGAACATATACATCTCACGAGTTTGAATGAATGAGAGGATGTTTTCACCAAACAGCTCAACCAGTGATGTCAGGATGCGTCCTGAATTCAGTTCATCCTTCCAAACCTGGGCTAGGACTGCAGAAATATTCAAACCCTGAGTATCACCCCCACTACTTATAACTTCACCTTCGGTAGTGATCGGATTTTTCATCTGTCCAGAAGATGATGGGGAACCAATTTTTGAATCAACTGAAGCTTGAGTTCCTGTCTCCTCTTGCTTATGAGATGGTGAGGAATTCGCCAGATCCACAGCTTGAGTTCCTGTCTCCTCTTGCTTATGAGATGGTGAGGAATTCACCAGATCCACACTAACCTCTCCATCAGTAGCTGTTTTCTTCAAAGGTGACTGCTGGTCCAATTCCATAGGGCTTGCCTTTCGTTTTTCTTGATGATCAATCATGAAAAATGAGTCAGTATACAAACTAATAATTATTATAAAGGACTTGTGAAGTTTCAAGTGGATGACGTCTATGGACTATGGCACAATCTGAATATTTTGTGTAATGTTTTCAAAGAATTGTACAAATATATATATATATATATATATATATATATATATATATATATATATATATATATATATATATATATATATATATATATATATATATATATTCAAAAGACAGTGTCGAGATCTTCGAATTTTCGGATTAAATCAATCAGTCCAGACTGTCTATGGTAACTATTGAAAGTCTACCAAGAAATTAGAGGAAAGCTTTGTCAATCACTAGCTTACAACTATTAGATTGATCATCATATATCATTTATACTTTATGTTTCAAAATATCTTGATTGTGTCTTTAAATTTTACAATTTAATACAATTTGCAAGTCACTGTCCAACAATAAGTTAGGCAATGATAGAACCAACTGGTATATTATTACTGAAAATAGGGAAGAATCCCCTTTGACTACAAACAATGGCAGCACTTCGAGGGTCTGCCTACCTCCCAGTGCAAAAAGGCCCTATTCCTCTCAAATGACAAGATGATCCCTCTCTATTTATAGGCAGCATGCCTTATTTGGCCTAACTATCTCTTAACACAAACAATAACTAACCCATTAACTAACTACTTCACGAACAAGTAATAACTTTTTAACTAACAAATAACAGAACTATCAGGCAACACACAATTTGAACTGTAATTCAATAAGCCATGATTGTGAGCAACTTGATTCTTGTTTTAGGTTCAAAAGTTTCATTCAATTTAGTGAGATTCCAATATTTTAGCATGCAGATTCCTTTCTTTTGTAGGTATTATACTCCATTAAATAAATTAACTATGCAAAAGGGGCTCTCCCTCAATGAACTGGTTTAAAAGATACAATACCTAGACATGTACAATTGACCAGTATTTTGTCAAGCAATGAGGAAATTACTCACGAGGTGGAGAAGTAAGAACACTTGCACTGGTCTTCCAGACAGAATGAGGGGCAGGAGATGGAAAAGCTGGGAACGTCTTTAGTGGAAGGTATATACATTGACCTGCAGCACGCTGAATAAAACATTGCATACAATCATCAGACCACTATCTTACACTGAGACTGATATAGTCATGTTTATTAGTTGTAACAAATATCTAATAACATATCTTACCAGCAAGGCTCCATAAACACGCCAAGCTTCATGCCTTTTCACTTCATTTTTCTGTGTCTCAAGAAGCATCTCTGGTTCAAGAAGACGTATATATGCTTCAAGATTTGGCAGCAAAAGAAGGCGAACCTACCTCCAAAATAAGGAAACGCGTCAAAATGACTTCAAAGCCTAGGATATAAGAATGGGTATTGACTCAAGTCAAACAACCCATTGGAAGTTAAAATGAATTTGAACTAGCAGAGTATATATTAGTCACTCAATTTCATTTGCTGACAAAATTGATTAAAATGGGTTGAGCTTAAAGGTTCAAATTTAACTTCAAGGATTTGATCCGGTGGTAAAAAGATAGGTCTTGAATCCGAGAGCGAGAGGTCCCGGACTCCCGAGTTCGAGCCCCGCTAGTGCCCTTGGACCCCAAAGGCACCATCACTTTGTAAGTTCTCTTTGAGCCCAAAGGTCTTCCGTACCTTGGACTGAAGCACCATCCCTCACCCTAAATTTTTATTAGCAAAAGAAAAGTTTCAAATTTGTTTGGTGTGCCAATTACAAAGTTAGCTCCTCCTCCCCCATCTTTCCACTAAAACAATGGCCTCTTCTTTCCTGATGCTTTAAACAATTTTTATGGATATATGAAGACAAATTTTGATCTCGTATTTCTAATACCATGGGAGACAACATTTTATAGTACACCTACACATTGCAGGGCAATATTCAAACATATAATAAATAAATAAATAAATAAACAAACTGGTATATTGATTTTTCTCTTTCACAATATTAATCCTACTATTGGTGTTTCACTAATTCCATAGAGCATGGAGAGGCACAATACCACATTGGATCCCAGTGCTCCTAACCCCTGAATTGCACCATAGTGTTGTGTCAATGCCTTCTTAGGATCCAAGAATGCATTCAGCAATGTTTTTGTCAACCGGGACTGTAGATTACTATAAACATGTCCAAACCTGCATGACACAAGTATTTATAACAAATATATTATTCATTGGCTTTGCTACAAGAAAATCAAAGGAGGACACAAATAATGAACTAAAACAAGTTTAGTGGGATACCAATAAAAGTATCAAATAAAATATCTTCAATTCCATTGATGCACAACATATAACAAAAAGATTGAGGATATATTACCTTTTGCATATTGATGCAACCAGGTTAGCAGTGAAGTCTCTAAGTTCCCAATGGTTGTCTGTCAATCTACTTCCCAACCTTTTAGAAACAAGGCAGGTAACAATTGATGGCATCAACTGGTGTAGCTGAAGCAAGTAAGAAAAGGAAAGATGAAGAAATAAGAGATTGTTTCTCATTAGCTCATTTATGCAAACCACTTGTGCCTAAATACTGTTTTATTAGAACTCTTACTGCTGAATGCAGAAATTTTAAACAAAGAAACAGTAAACTGACTGGAGCAGATATAGCTTTTTTAAATATGTGGCTGCAATGATGAGCATTGATGGAATTGAAGATAATTAAATCCATTGAGTATGGATAAATGGGCTAGATTTTCCCAACCTGGTCAATTGCAAGTTTGCGACCTGGGTTGTAATAGAGCAGCCCAATTTTTATGGGGACAGAAAATGGAACTAATGAGTCATGCCTGGCCTTTGTAGGCAGGCTGAAGGGCCAGGCCAGGCCACCCCCCGGCCAGCATTTTAGAAACTACAATAACCACATATTTTTTCATTCTAATTTACTTATACATTTTTTTAATCAAAAGCTGTTAGAAAGCTGTCTTGATGATGGAGCAACAAATGGAAAATCAACCTCAATACTTAAGCATAAAGAAGGCTTATATGATTCAATGGAAACATAACTCCAAATAGAAGTTGGTGATAACTATTAATATTAATTAAATTATTAATAATACAACCCTGCTTATGAAAAAATCATGTTATGTCAGAAAAAAAATATAAACATATAAATTCAACAAGAAGTGAACTTACATAAGGTTCAATATGTATATGAGGGTTTAGCAAAAGGCTATTAACAACTCGCATCAAAGCAAATAGAAGGCCAAAATTACTTAAACCGCGAGAAACCTGCAAAGAATGGAGAAGCACACAATCGTAATGACCTAGCGGAAAGCAACACTTCCGTTCTTATCCACCAACACAAGAAAAAGACATTGTTACCTCATCAGCTACAAAGCATGTGAAATAAGGAACTAATGGATGAAGTCCTGAATCAGTAGCCAAACTTACTAATGCTTCTTTAAAGAGAACCGAATCAGGCTCATTTAAAGCTAGCTCAGTCACTTTATCAAAATAGAGCTGCAAAAAATATTAAGCTAACATAAATGAACTAAAGGATGATACATAAGTGTTGTTGATGATGGGACCATGGCGGAGAGCCAAAAATCCGCCATATCGGCTGACATGTAGCACCACCACAATTGAGTATGGTGCCGTGGCACCATCCTTCAGAAAATTGGCCATGGCGGGAAGCCAAAACCCCACCACCAATATCCGACATGGTGCCACCATGGCCGATATTTGACAACACTATGATAGACAAGATAGCTTGCAGTGGCATATAATAATTTTGATACCTGAAGTTCTCTAGATAAGACATGCTTAACAGGTAATTTGATGTCAACTGGAAGGTCTTCATCCTTCTGCTCATGCTTTTTGGCATCCGAGGGAGCTGAAATGACTGCACATAAAATAATGGGAAAAACAGTGAATCTTAATAGAGGCAGGGGAGCACAATTATATGTAAGTTGGAAGGTTTACAAAAAAATCAATTAATAGATTGAGTAGCATTAAGATGCCAAATGATGCCTGTTTGTCAGCATCATGTACATTTGCACAAGTATATATAGCTACAGACATCTATGTGTTTATAATTTATTGATAAGTGCATTTTTCAAAGAGTATGTAAAGACGACCATGCTATAATGACAATATAAAAATAGAAAAAACAACATAAGTAATCACATATCACAATCTAACCACTAATTCGAGGAAAAATTCACAAATGGACAGAATCCATAAGACATGGTAATAATAACATCGGAAAATATACATCTACAATTCCTCTTGAGCTAAATTTGTATTGACTTAAAACCTAGTTTAGTTACCTACCATCAACAGGAGCATTTTCAGGAATAGCAGGTTGCACTCCTTCAATGGCAAGCCAGTGACACGTAAGTGCAGTATCAAGGGGTGCTTTTGGTAAAGAAGCTTCAATGACCTAAAATTAACACAAACTATAATTTAAGGAGCGATGCCCTCCAGGTTTAATTCCGATTAAAATAACAATGATTGATTACTTCCTTACATCTTTTAAGTCTACATCCTTGTCATCAATATAAAACAAATCTTTGTGCCCCACAGTTCGTTTGAATCGTAAAGGACCACCAGATGCAAATCCATATATTGGCTGACATAAAAAAAGTAATACTGACATTAGAGACAAAAACTAAGCATTTTCACAATCAAGAGAACTCAAACCAATCGCTCACATTCAAAACAAAAATTATTCAAATTGCTTACTTACTTCAACATTTTTCAAGTTGAGCGCAGCATCAACATCATCTGCCGTCAAAGTGGTTCGCCTTGAGTGTCGCATACATTTGATTGCTTCCTGTGTGAAAGTTTCCATGGTTGAAGGAAGATGAGAAAAAGAGCGAGAACATTTAATCACACAATCAAAACATTTTTATTTTCATATATGTGAGCCTTGGCACAACAGTAAGGTTTAAATCTTGCGACCTATAGGTCAAGTCACATGTTCAAATCCTGAAAACAGGATCTCCGATTGTAGGAGTAAGGATGTGTACATCTACCCTTCCCAAATTCCACCCAGGTTAGAGCCCTGTGCATTGGGGCGCCCTAAAATATGATAAATCTGATACAGAAGAAGCATATATCAATGTTATCCATAGCATGCTATAGTGGTCCAGCTGAGCAGTATAGAGTAGCGCTCACCGGTCACTATAGCATTAGAAATAACAAATGTTGCAGCAGCTGTAGTACTGCACCTCAGAATCGAGTTCTAAAATTTCAAAAAGATTCTTAAATTTTAAAGTTTAGGGATTTAGTTTGGGCTATTTTAGGAATTTTCCAATTTAAAAACACCAGAAAAGCGTTTGAACACTCTTGCTGTCAGTCTTCACCTCTCAATGGTCAACCGTAGCTAATGGTCTTCACCTCTCGGTGGTATGAGCTTAGCCATATAACCTCAAGGTGCCAAGTTTGAATCTCGTTAGGGATAGTTGTACAATGGTATTAGCGCCACTTGAATTAATAAAAATTTCCCTAAAAATAGTATACAGTACAAATTTTATGAACTGTATAAACATTTCAAAATTGCGGAGTTTTGTGACCACTCCGCTATCCACTATCTCACTATAGAATTTTTGGGGCTACCACTCCACTACACTATACAGGATTCATAAAATTGACATCTATTATATAGCACTACAATTACTATAAACTCACTTATCATCTAACTAACTATTAACAATCCTAACTAACTATTCTCCTAAATCCTAATCTAATACTTCGGTTAATATGTTCTCCTTCATCATAGTTTAAACTCCGTCATTTAACTCCTCCAACTCCTTCAGTTCAAACCAGTTGATCTACTCAACCCGGCTATTAACAGCCTAACTAACAAAATAACTAACTATTCTCCTAAATCCTAATACTTTGGTTAGTATTTTCTCCTTCGCCAGGGTTTAAACTCCGTCATTTAATTTCTCCAACTCCTTCAACCCTCGGTTGAAACCAGTTGATCTACCCAACCCGGCTATTAACAGCCTAACTAACAAACTAACTAACAAACTAATCGCCTAATACGGTGATTCGAACAAACAGCGTATGGAAACAGGAATGGGATAAGCAAATTGCGTAGTTCAAATTTTCAATCAAACACAAAATCACTTGTTTTTTTGTTCAAATTTCATTACAGAAAAATAATTAATAAAAAAAATGTTTTGAAATTACACCTGCATGATCTGGCGCATACGGTATTCAACATCAGGAGCAACAGCAAGAGCAACATCGGGTGATAAATTGTTAATCCCAATACTCTGTGCAATAACCTCGATTGTTTCTTTAGGAACAATGCTCATATTCACCTACTCTGTGCAATAATTTTGATTTTGGTGGAACTAAATAGGAGCTCGATTCTAGTTTTCTTTTTTCTTTTTTTTTACCATAAAAAAAGTAATCCTTTTTTAAGGTCAATTAAATTAACATTTTTTAAGGCTCATTTGGATTGACATATTTTAAATTTATGTGGATTTATTTACTGATTTTTTTTTGAGGCATGGATTTATTTACTAATATAAATTATTGTATTAGTATTTGGATAAATTAATAAAAAATATTTATCACAATTTAATAAGTTACTTATGTCATAAAGTTATCATAATATGCTTAATAGATTTAACACGGAGCTTATAAAAAGCATTTCTTTTTTAATCTCGTCAGCTATATTATATACAATATTAGCATATTTTATTGATCAAAAAAAGACAGAGATTGATCAAAAAAAATATTAGCATATTTTAAAGTTTTATTTATTTAGTCAATCAAAAATATATCCTTTTGTTTTTATACGGTTTTTTTTTCTTATATATAAAAAAATATTATTTTTAATGCAAAAGTTTTTTTTATATTTTTAACTAGTGCTACAGGGATTCGGATCCTCTCCAGTTTTTTGTCATGTGCAGATCGAAACCGTCCATCAATAATATTATTGTGTTGACTGCTACTATTTAATAAAAATCAATAGTTAAGATCAAACAAGACGGTTCAGTGCTTGGAGAGGATCCAACGACATTAATCAGCACGACACTTGTTATATTTTGTTTTGTTATATTGATAAGAGGTACTAGTTTGTTCGATGGTCCCTCACACATCCAACATATTTTTCATACATCTAACATTTTTCTTTGGGTCAAATACACACCCAACACTCTAGCCACTCACCTTTGGTATATAGTATATACCATAAATAACTAAAAGCATACCTTAGCCATATATCAACATTTTGTGGTCATGGCAATAGAACACACAAGAATCACTATCCGTCCATTCATAGAAAGTGACATTGAAGATGTGTTGTTATGGTTAGGTGATAATAGAGTTCTTCAAAATACCCGAATGGAGACTTCTAATTCAAAAGAAGAAGCTTTAGATTTCATAAAAACCAAATGGATTTACCCATTACATCAATCAATATGTCTTGATGACCACTCCATTGGAATTATTTGGGTCCTTCCTTATGATAATGAGAAGCATAAAGCAGATTTGGGTTATGCCATTGGATTTAATTATTGGGGTCAAGGTATAGTCACCAAAGCATTGAAGATTCTTTTGTGTAAAGTGTTTCAAGAGTTCCCTCATTTGCATAGGTTGCAAGCTCATACTCTTGTGGAGAATAAGGCTTCTCAAAGGGTGTTGAAAAAAGTTGGCTTCCATAGGGAAGGATTGCTGAGAAAGCTTTTTTGTCTCAAAGGTAATATTGAGGATTTCTATATTTTTAGTTTCTTGTCTAGTGATGAAATTCTTTATGCTGTTTGATTAATTATTGTTGGAAATAAGAGCATCTCCTATAAAAATATTTTAGTGAATACTACATCAGTCCTTAATATAAGAAGAAGTTATTTTTTTAGATACATTAAAATATTAATGTATCTAAAAACTAATATTCAATGTATCTAAAAACTAAATTTCTTTTTATATTAAGGACCAGAGGGAGTATCATAGAAGGATGATCCGTTTTTTATTCAATTTTTTTCTCTCTGTTAGAGGAATTTGACGTGGCAAAGTCAGTATCATAAAATTTGTGAAAGTAGCTTAAATAAAGTATGGTACTATCAGTAATATTTGGTTGTAAGGTATTCTATCATCATTAATATATAGTATCTTATGTTTTTTACCATTAAAGCAAAATGTGTATAATTTGCAAAAATATAACATAGCATTAAGTGACCACTTATTAGTAGTACCCTACCCCCGAACCAGTGGCCTTTGCGCCAAGCAAGACCGTCCTTGTCCTTTCTTCATTATGCCTCCTTCGTTGCTTTGTTCCAATATAGTCTAAGGCAAAGCTAAAGTGGGTTTGTATGTCTACTTTACGGACCTGGATTGGATGCATTCATTTTAGCTGTGCAGTCATGCAGTCAGCTAATTTGATGGTCCAGATTTAAAGCTCAAAAAATACATAAAATGAACAAATAAAAATATGTGGTTGAGATTCACCAACAGTCACTATTTGACTGCAGGGAATCCAGGTCCCTAGTTTACCTACTTGAAGAAAGGGAACAAATTGTATATGAATATGAAACTGTCTAAAAGTAGGTTCCATAAGAAAAATCGTTAGAGATGCTCTAATAGTAGGTTGTTGTACTTGTACGTAATTGCATTGTAATAGTACTTTGTGTGATCATGATTAAGGTGAGTTCTACGTGTATTTGGACATATTTAAAAGGCAAATGTTAAATACTATTCCCGAGGTATTTTTGAAGTTTTTAAATAGTAATATTTTATATAAAAATTATTAAAATGTGTAAATTCAATGTATTGAAAATTGAAATGTTCAATTTTTTCAATAAATTATTTTTTTAAATTGAATTCTTAAAAAGTGCCCCGGAGGTACCGTTTAGCAAGACCCTAATTAAAATTATTGATATTCTCTCTGTTTTAAAATAAATAACTATCAGTTTATTTTCTTAATGCAACATTAGTTACGTTATTTCGTATTTACCCTCAACATTAATGTGCGTGCACCATGTTCTAGTCATTATATCCAACTACTCCTTCCAGCCTTAATTATAAGCAAATTTCACTTTTTAGATTCATTGGATAATCAATGTATTTGGTCTTAATTAAGTCTACATTGATAATCAAATTAATCTAAAAAATGGATTTTGCTTATAATTAAGATCGGATGGAGTATGCATTAATGGCAATTGTTTAAAGTCAATGGTTAACATGGACACTTTATTCATGCATTGGTTTCCTTAATCTATACTCTCTCCGTTATAATATATAAGTAAAAATGCACTTTTTAGAACCCTAATCCCTTTAATAATTTGAACGTTTAGATAGAGACTTTATAATAGTTAATCACATCAACGTAGATAACTTTTCCTATAGTAAATATTGGATTTGGATTCTCTAAAGTTGATTTCCCTAAATTCACCTAAATTCAAGCAAAAATAAACTAAGAAAGAGAAAATATTGTATATTAAAGTACATTTATGTATGTTGTAAAGACCAAAATACCCTTAAGTTTTAACAAAATGTAGGAAATGTAGGAAATTGTAATTTGATTTCGATGCCGTCTTCCTTTAATACTAGAGTGAAAAAACCGAGAATTAGAGTCCCCTTCTTGAATCCATTTCGTTCTAGACTTTTGATGGAGAAGACTTTCTTTAAAAGTAATTTGCTGCCAAAGTTTCTTATCCAACTCCTTTGAAAGTAACAAAGATGAATCTCCATTCGCATTAGCTAACAAATCAATGTATAAACGCTATATGTTGTGAATTCGATTAACTCACACCAATAACCTTTGATGTGTGGAGCAAATACGGTTAAATAACCAAACAAAGCGAGAACGACGGTAATATCAAACATGTACCCTGCTCAGAAAAGCTGCACCCTGCTCGATAGAGGCGAAAACTCCACATTTTTGCTGAGCTGCGCCCCACTCCGTTTCCCTGCGCCCCGCTTCAATGCCTGAAGCTGTTTTCTTGCATTTTCCAATTCAAAAGCAAATTCCAACAGCTTACATATGCTTTAATAAATTCAACATGTAGCTAATACGGAAACACTTGTTTAGGAATGAAATTCCGGTAGCAAGTCACAGATGTGCAGCGTGATGTGGTGCACGTTAGGGTTATGATGTACGATGTGGTGCCTAATGTGCCAACATCATAGACATGCCAGTGACTTGATGAACAAGGTAAATAAAGTGCAGAAGATAAATAACACAATGAGTTTGTTAACCTAGTTCAGCGCAACTTGCAACCTACTCTGGGGGATACCAATCCAGGAATGAATCCACTATGATAGTTCCAATTCAAAGCTAAACAGTCTCTAGTTTACAACTTATCACTTAGACACTACCCGTGCTAATTCTACCTTGCTCCTCACAAGATATGACAACCCCTAGTCACTTCCTAGCAATCCTACCTTGCTCCTCACAAGGACCTTGCTCCTCACAAGGATTTTAACCTGCCTTGCTCCTCACAAGGACTTTACCTTGCTCCTCACAAGGACCTTGCTCCTCACAAGGATTTTTACAAACTCAATGATGGAGACGCACTCCTAACCTAAAGAACCAACTCGTGCTTCAAAGCTTTGAGTGATTCAAAGTCCAAATCTTGTTTCAAACTAGAACAAAGAAAAGGAACAACTCTATGCTTAAAAGCTTAAGAGCTAAATACAACCCTAGTTCAAGTCTCAATGGAAACAAGAAACAATAGGGACAAAGACTGAATATCTAAAGACTTAGGAAATATAATTCTAAATTCAGTGAGTAAAACTTGTCTTCAGTCTTCCTTTATATAGAACGAGATCCTGAAAGCTGGCCATCGTATTCTTCAAGAAACAAACTCAATCTTTTACAAAGATATGTTTGTTTTAAATCTTTTTAAATCTTCTAGTAACAACCGGCCTTTTTAAATCTTTTCTGAATCTTTTTCAATCTTTCAGCTCGTTCCTTGGCGCACAAGCTAGCATGGATGTGTTTGTTTCAAAACAAATCTTTTTCAAAAGATCACACGCAAATAATGAAAGCGCGTCATTTTAGGGCATTCAGTCCAGGTACCACATGTGTGCACATCAGTCACCACATCTGGTGCAAAGGCTTATTTTAACAAATGAAGCCAACCCTAAAATCACTCAACCTATCAGGTTGAAAACACTAACAATCTTCCCCTTTGGCAAATTGTGGCTAAAATAACCTTTGGAATCAGCCAACTAGACTTTGTAGAGAATCATTAGAACATCAGAGGCGTTGCAGCAGCGGAATCTTGCCTCATATCTTCTGAGAGAATAAAACTCCCAACATACAAGCATGGTGATGAATCATGCACACAGTAGAGAGGGGAAGTATCTTTGATAGCTTCAGTAGAATACTTTACTCCCCCTAAATTCAAGCACCATCTTCAGCAGTCTTCAAAGGATCAGTCTTTATTCGTTTGGTCTCTTCAAAGTCTTCAAAAGGTGTGCAGAATACAAGCACATTTTTACGATGTGCACACATCTGGCATCACATCATGTACCAGAGCACATGTAGCACATGTATTGCACTGCTTATACCTTACTCCCCCTAGATATACTACTTATCTTTTCTCCCCCTTTTTAGCCATAATATTGACAAAAAGTTAAGATCAGAAACAGTAAAAAAAAACTGGGGCCATTTACTGAGTAGATGGATCTTATTGACAAATGATCTAAGCACCCCACATAACCACGGTCTTCAGAAAGAGATGCTTCAGTAGTCTTCAATTTCTTCAGTATTTGTCTTCACAAAATCCATATAGTCTAGCAATCCATAGCCTTGTAGTCTTCACTTTCCATGGTTGTTATATGTGCATTCATAGTTAAGCATGTACAAGTTACCCATATTTCTATGACTGTAACTAAGTCACCCATATTTCTATGACTATGACTAAGAATCGCCCATATTTCTATGATTGTGATCCTAAGCATAAAGGTCATCCATATTTCTATGATCATGACTAAGCACAATGAATCATTCATATTGCTATGATTATGATTATGATTATGCCCTATGCTTACAAACTTAAATGCTTTTGAGTTGCTTTGCACATATTCTACTCTCCTATACCAGATATACCAAATGCTCTTGCAGATAGCATTATTTGTAACCTTCAGCTCTGGATAGGATTCTTCACTTCTTCTCAGAGGCTCCAATGTGGACCACATTGAGCTCTACATCGGGATCTTCTACATAGTTCTTCATCACAGTATGAAAGGTGGAATGGTCTTGTTTTGAGAAAACCTGTGATGACTGCCTTTGGATAGCGTGCATAAACAAACAGAGGTAATAGGAAGGTATCCGTTGCACGCTTCAATAGCAAAAGTTGCTATTGATCATCAAGAAGGCAAATACCAAGTTTGCCCCTTAATGTTTTAAATTTGCATTCATCCAAAGCCTTTGTAGTAATGTCAGCCAGTTGAATTTTTGTGGCTACATGCTATAAGGTCACAAGATTATCTTCCACTAAATCCCTAATAAAATGATGACAGACATCAATGTGCTTAGTCCTACTATGTTGGATAGGATTTTTGGTAATATTTCTAGCACTCTTATTGTCACCACATAATGTGAGCACATCTTGCTCCACATTGCACTCACTCAGCATCTGCTTTATCCAAAGCAATTGAGAACAACTGCTTCCTGTTGTACCATACTCAACTTTAGCTGTGGAAAGAGCTACGCAATTTTGATTCTTTCTAAACCATGAGATTAGGTTGTTGCCTAGAAAGAAACATCCACCTGAGGTACTCTTCCAATCATCTCTTCTGTCAGTCCAATCAGTATCATAATGGCTTATCAACCTTGAGTCTTCAGGATTGGAGACTGATGTGACCACATGAGGTTCCACATCATGAACTTTAGATGTCACCTGTTGTTGAAAGATTGGATATGACTTCTAGATTTGCTTGTTAATCTGATCTTCACCACATATATCTCCTTCTTCAATAGTGAGCTTTGGTGGCCTTCTGATGTCTTCTTTAGGAACAAGATTCTTCATTCCCTCTAGACTTAGATGCTCATAACTTTGGTGCCATAGTCTTGCTTCATCTTCTTGACTGATAAGACATGTGGTAGACTGAGTAGTTTCTTGAGGAACCCATAAGTAGCAGTTGTCTTCTGATCTGGCTCCTTTCATCAATAATTCACCTTTGTCATTAGTGACCAGACACTCATTCTTTGAGAAGTCAACTTTAAGCCCTTGATCAGACAGTTGGCTTATACTGATTAGATTAGCTCTCAGTCCTTTGCCAAGCAGAACATTGTCAAGCTTGGGTAAACCATTGTTGGTTAGTTTCCCAACTCCCATGATTTGTCCTTTAACACCATCACCAAAGGTCACATAACTTGAAGTATATGACTTGATGTCTACCAGAAACCTTTCCTCACCTGTCATGTGTCTGGAACAACCACTATCAAAGTACCAATCTTCTTTAGATGAGGCTCTGAAGGCTGTGTGAGCTATATGAGCAGCTACTTTGGCTTTTGGCTTCCATTCTTTCTTGGTTCTGGCCATTCTATGATATGCTCTGGGTTGAGGTTTCTTCTTTGGGTACCCATAGAGCTTATAGCAGAAGGATTTGATATGGCCATACTTACCACAATAGTGACACTTCAAAGAAGTGGATTTTCTTTTGTTCACAAGTTTCTGATGTGGTGCAGAATGTGGAAACATCTTGAGGTCAGATCTGTTTTGAGCAGGAACAAAGTTTGATTTCAGGGTTTCATTGTTATAAATTACCTCACACCCTACTACAGTTGGATCATTAGCATGATTTCTGATGCTGAGAATCTCATTAAGCTTCTTTGTTCCTGTGCCAAGCATCCTAACAGATTTGGTCATGATTTCCAAATTGGAAGTTACTATCTTGACTTCATCTTCAAGGTAGGTTACTTTTGCCTGTAGCTTCTATTCTTCCATCTTGAGTTGATCAATGATAGCTCTTTGTTCTCCAGTTGTTGATTTTTCTGACTTAAGTTGATTAATGGCAATCTCTAGTTCTGTATTTTTTCTGCATACTTCTTCACTTCTGATGCATAGATCTTTGTATGCTGATGCTAGTTCCTCATAAGTGAGATCTTCATCACATGAGTCATTATCAGAAAAACACACACCAGTCATGGCACTCACATGATTGGAAGCTTTATTAACCAACTCATTCTCAGAGTCATCTTCATCAGACCAACTTACAGATAGCCCCTTCTTTTGTTTCCTTAAGTAGGTAGGACATTCAGGCCTGTAGTGACCATAGCCTTCACATTCATGGCATTGAACATCTCTGTCTTGAGTTGTTTTGTCATCAGTTTTGGTTTTTGCTGAAGTATTTCGTTGTTTACTGATGTCAAACTGGATGTGCTGCACATTGCTCCTTGGTCTTCTACCCACATTCTTTAAGATTTTATTAAATTGTTTTCCAAGAAGAGCTATATCATCTGAGAGGTCTTCTTCATCCACTTGCTCACTATCAGTGTTGGAGGTAAAGACTATGTTTTTCCCTTTCTTCTCGGGTTTATCACTGAAGTTCATCTCAAAGGTTTGAAGAGAGCCTACAACTTCTTCTACTTTCATGCTAGCAATGTCTTGAGCTTCTTCAATAGCTGTGACCTTCATGTCAAACCTCTTTGGTAAAGATCTAAGGATTTTCCTTACCAATTTCTCATCAGATAGCCTTTCTCCCAAGGAATCAAAGGAGTTTGCTAGGTCAAGAACATTCATGTGAAAGTCATAAATAGTCTCTTCCTCCTTCATTCTGAGATTTTCAAATTTTGTGTAGAGAAGTTGAAGTCTTGAACTTTTTACCTTGGAGGTCCCTTCATGGGTTGTCTTGAGTATCTCCCAAGCATCTTTGGCAACAGTACATTGTTTAATGAGTCTGAACATGTTCTTGTCCACTCCATTGAATAGGGCGTTTAAAGCTTTATTGTTGCCAAGAGCAAGTGTATCTTCTGCTGGAGTCCAATCTTCTTCTGGTTTAAGCTCTTCTGTATCAATTCCATTAGCATCCTTGACTTTGGGGTGTTCCCAACCTCTAAGCACTGCTTTCCAAGTTCTATTATCAAGAGATTTTAGGAAGGCAGTCATGCGTGACTTTCAATAGTCATAGTTTGTGCCATCCAGAAGAGGTAGTTTGCAGACGAAAGTTCCATACTTGTCCATGGTTCCGGAAAGTATCTTCCCTGGAGCTCACCCTAAAACAGAACAGGGTGCCTGCTCTGATGCCAATTGAAATTCCGGTAGCAAGTCACAGATGTGCAGCGTGATGTGGTGCACGTTAGGGTTATGATGTACGATGTGGTGCCTAGTGTGCCAACATCATAGACATGCCAGTGACTTGATGAACAAGGTAAATAAAGTGCAGAAGATAAATAACACAATGAGTTTGTTAATCCAGTTCAACGCAACTTGCAACCTACTCTGGGGGATACCAATCCAGGAATGAATCCACTATGATAGTTCCAATTCAAAGCTAAACAGTCCCTAGTTTACAACTTATCACTTAGACACTACCCGTGCTAATTCTACCTTGCTCCTCACAAGATATGACAACCCCTAGTCACTTCCTAGCAATCCTACCTTGCTCCTCACAAGGATTTTAACCTGCCTTGCTCCTCACAAGGACTTTACCCTGCTCCTCACAAGGACCTTGCTCCTCACAAGGATTTTTACAAACTCAATGATGGAGACGCACTCCTAACCTAAAGAACCAACTCGTGCTTCAAAGCTTTGAGTGATTCAAAGTCCAAATCTTGTTTCAAACTAGAACCAAGAAAAGGAACAGCTCTGTGCTTAAAAGCTTAAGAGCTAAATACAACCCTAGTTCAAGTCTCAATGGAAACAAGAAACAATAGGGACAAAGACTGAATATCTAAAGACTTAGGAAATATAATTCTAAATTCAGTGAGTAAAACTTGTCTTCAGTCTTCCTTTATATAGAACGAGATCCTGAAAGCTGGCCATCGTATTCTTCAAGAAACAAACTCAATCTTTTACAAAGATATGTTTGTTTTAAATCTTTTTAAATCTTCTAGTAACAACCGGCCTTTTTAAATCTTTTCTGAATCTTTTTCAATCTTTCAGCTCGTTCCTTGGCGCGCAAGCTAGCGTGGATGTGTTTGTTTCAAAACAAATCTTTTTCAAAAGATCACACGCAAATAATGAAAGTGCGTCATTTTAGGGCATTCAGTCCAGGTACCACATGTGTGCACATCAGTCACCACATCTGGTCCAAAGGCTTATTTTAACAAATGAAGCCAACCCTAAAATACACTCAACCTATCAGGTTGAAAACACTAACAAGGAACACAAATTTCATATTCTAACTCACAACAATAGTTTTCATAACTTAATATTATCATGGTGGTGTTTTTGAGGGGTTCTAGTTTGTTGGAGATTTGCTTCCTTATTTTCTTGTAGCTTTTTCTTTTTTTAGTCTTTTCTCAGAGTTTGTTAGGTTCTGGTCGAGTGTACTTCTGGTACCTCTGCGGTTCTAAACTTTCTCTTATACTTTTCACTTCTTATTTTTTATATAAAATATTTGTCAATAAAAAAAATAATATTCTAACGGATCAAACCCTGAGCATAAAATTTCTTGCATGCGCATACTTGATATTCACACAAATTGAACAATTGCACATTTATATCAATATAAACAAACTCACAAAATTTTCAACTTTGGAAAGAATATCTCAATTCAATACATTTGATTCAATGAACATTGCATTGTCACACAAAAATTTACACTTATACACATAGAGACATTCATCGCATCCTTGGTTCACATAAATATAAGTTAAAAATATATATATATATAATCACTTGCCACTAGAGTTAAGTATCTATATATACATATATAGTCTACACCAAAATTTAATATAAAACACATGCATATAGAAATTACTACTTTAGATGTGTGAAACTATACTAATTGCAAGGTTAAATTAAACTCTATTATTACGTAGTAACCATAATTAAACTCTATCATACTCAAATTAAATAATAGTTTCTTAACAAATTTACTTTTCACAACAATATTTCTGAAAGAGAACAAAATAGCATGTCTTATAATAAAAGGTTAAAGGTTAAATGTTTCAAATCAGTTTTCTTTCTTGATCAAATATTTTACCATATCATCTCGTAACCGCCCTATAATTTCTAACCCAATATTCCTATATAATGCATGATTCTTCATCAAATATTATGCTTGATCATATTTGGTAATATTTATCTTTGGTGACTCATCCATATATTATGCTTGACCATATTTAAATATTGAATAGAAGGGACCACTTATTAATAATGTATTACAATGATATCACTATTGAAGCAAAATATGAATTAGTTGCATAGCTATTATTACATAACATTGTGGGCAGGGGCGGAGACACAGGGGGGGACAAGGGGTGGCTGTAGTCCCCCCTAGCTTTTAGATTTTCTATATAGTATTAGTAATATATCACTCCTTTTAGCTACTATTATAAGTAAAAAAATTATTTTTTAGGTTTATTGAGAAATTAATTTATCTACTTAATAATATAAACTAGATATATTTATACCAATGAATTTAAATAGTGATTTTTTGCTTATAATAGTGACCGAAAGAAGTATGTTTTTGGTTCTTATAAAATTAACAAGTTTTTGTCCCTATATATAAAATGTACATGTTTTATCACATAAATTTTTTTTATTTTGTTTTTAATCCTTAATGACCAATTTATATTCATTTTAATGTCAATATTAAAACTCGTGTTCAAAATGTGACTATATTATATCTATACATTATGCTCAATACGGAATATATATCTACTAGGTCTTTGTCTTTGACTTTGAACATTACTCATATGTTCATAAATTTCTTATATGTGTAGTAGTGCATATAAAAAAATTTATTTTATATATTAAATTATACCTTTTAAACTTGGTTCCCGTATGTTTAATTTATGCCTCCTCCTCTGTTTGTAGTAGTGCATTTAAAAAAATTTATTTTATATATACTAAATTATACCTTTTAAACTTGGTCCCCCCTATGTTTAATTTCTGGCTCCGCCCCTGATTGTGGGGACCATTTGTTTGTGATGTATGATACATAAAGAGGCACCACTATTTGAAGATGCTCTTAGAGACTAACGGCAACATGCTAGACTGAAAATAGGTCGGACCAAATAAAAAGGGTCTATAATAAAAGGTTAAAGGTTAAATGTTTCAAATCAGTTTTCTTTCTTGATCAAATATTTTACCATATCATCTCGTAACCGCCCTATAATTTCTAACCCAATATTCCTATATAATGCATGATTCTTCATCAAATATTATGCTTGATCATATTTGGTAATATTTATCTTTGGTGACTCATCCATATATTATGCTTGACCATATTTAAATATTGAATAGAAGGGACCACTTATTAATAATGTATTACAATGATATGACTATTGAAGCAAAATATGAATTAGTTGCATAGCTATTATTACATAACATTGTGGGGACCATTTGTTTGTGATGTATGATACATAAAGAGGCACCACCATTTGAAGATGCTCTTAGAGACTAACGGCAACATGCTAGACTGAAAATAGGTCGGACAAAATAAAAAGGGTCTACGACAAACTTACGGGGCAAATGATTTTAAACGACTATTTAGCGATGTATGTGACACTTCAAATCATTGAAAGAATTTTTTTAACGGACGATTATTAATTATATTCGTCAGAGTTTGAATAGGATTTCTCACTTCCTCGCTCTAAAAGTTTGTGAGTCTAGCATTGTAGACTACTTCGCCAATTAAAACAAATACGATTACTCCCTCCGTCTTAAAATAAATGACCTAATTTTGACTCAGTGTACTATTCACACTTGACTGTCTCATCTCTTATACATTAATATAAATACATCGATTTTCTTTAAATAGGAATTAGTATCACAATAAACTCTATTATTTAGCTCAAAATATATTTCTTCACAACATTACATTTAGACTTTTAACTATATAGAATTATAATTAAGTGCAAGCTAATTTTTAAAGAGAGAAATACTCAATCATATTGTATGTTTACATTATTTTGCCAATCCCTAATTTTATGATACTACTATTTTGCCAATCTCTAATTTTAGAACATACTGAAAATAAAAACCGCGTGAACAACCTAAGTTATTGTGGAAAATGCTTCTTAGTACGACATATCATGTCGTTGAATCCGACGAATGAATAATAACCATTCATTATACGCGTCTTAGTTTGCATCTTTGCTCATGCTGATACTCGTGATTTACGCATATAGTCATATCTACTACTATATATAAAGGGAATACTTTTATTTGGTGTGGACTTTTCATAATATACCAACAATACCCTTAAATTTTTTCTACTACTATATATAAAGGGAATACTTTTATTTGGTGTGGACTTTTCATAATACCAACAATACCCTTAAATTTTTTTACTAGCAACAATAATTTTTTATTAACAAACTCACCATAACATAAGACCTGTCTATTTTTTTAGCAGCAAAAATCTTTTATTAACAAACTCACCATAATATAAGGCATATATTTTTTTTTATTTGACATAAGTTAGACACAGGCTGGCCCATTAGTAATTAATAAAAGTAATTCTTTGTTTTGAGGAAAAAAATATATTATTCTTCATGTATAGTATTTTAGTCAAAATACAGTTTTAGTCGCTATAGTGAGTTTTGGTTTTTGTTCCAGTAAAATAAAATTATTTTTTTTAAAATTTTGGTTCGATTTCCTTAGTGTCAATTTCGGTGGTCTAGTCCATACAAAGTAAAAAAAACTTTGGCTTTAAATGAAGCCCCCACAAGTGACCGGTGGGATTGATCCTCTAGGATTAATCGATCTTTGGCCAGATACCAAATTTTCAAAAACAAAAATATTTGGTTTCATTCCTACAAATTATTTTCTTTTGTTTTTAACCTCTAGTGGCTAACTTTGGTTCATTTTAATACTAATATTACGACTTTTTTATGTTTAAAATGTGTGTATATATCATGTTAAATCTATATAAATTTATATTATATTAAAAAATGTCAACAAAATGTTAAAATTTTATCCATCAGAGACTAAAAATAAAAGAATTTTGTTTGTAAGAAGCAAACAAGTAATTTTATTTTACATTTTGCTATAAAAATAGAGACCGCAAATATCTTTTAGTGATATCTATTTGAAATGTTTGATCCTAAACAAACAATTATATAATATACTATTTTGTTACGTTAACAATTATATGATAAAGTATATAGAAAACATAATAAAGAATAACTAGTGCAGGCGCACACATTTGTCATGCAAATCCAACGACATTCAATGTCGTACCATTTAACATTACTGATTGAAGATTTATTTTGATTATGTCATGTGGGTTAGTACTTAGTAGGTATGCTGATTATTGTCGGGACCAAATAAAACATGAGTAATAACAAATTGTAATAAGTAGTTTAATTTTGTTATACTAAAAAATCTTTAACATAGGTGAAAAGTTGTTTAATTTTGTTTTGACAAAATTACACTCTTGGTCCTTTATTTTATATTTTTTTAATATGTTGGTCTTTTATCTTTTATTTGTTACAATTTAGTCCTTTATCTTATTTTTTGTAACACTAAGGATAAAATTGAAAATAACATATTTTTCCTATACTTTTTAACACTTTGAAAATAACATATTTTTGTGACACTAAGGACAAAATTGAAAATAACATATTTTTTGTATGTCCATTTTTTTTCTTCTTATATTCAAGACTAGAGGGAGTAGTTACGAAGAATCTCTACACACAAATGGTAAGAGGACATACATGTTGAATAATCATTTCCCTTGACTCCTTGACTTCATATACTTCTCATGATTTTAGATAACAAAGAGAAACTTAATTGCGAAGGAATAGAGTGAACGGTTTTGTTTTATTTTTTAAAAAATAAAAGAATGGTTTAACACTTTGATAAAGAATGTGTCATAAAAAAAATGAAATTTTGATAAGCCATAACTAAGCCAAATTAGACCATAACTAAGTCATAACAGGCGCGTTCCGCGCCTGCCTGGCCCGCTAGTAATTAATAAAAGTAATTCTTTGTTTTGAGGAAAAAAATATATTATTCTTCATGTATAGTATTTTAGTCAAAATACAGTTTTAGTCGCTATAGTGAGTTTTGGTTTCTGTTCCGGTAAAATAAAATTATTTTTTTAAAAAATTTTGGTTCGATTTCCTTAGTGTCAATTTCGGTGGTTTAATCCATACAAAGTAAAAAAAACTCTGGCTTTAAATGAAGTGACCGGTGGGATTGATCCTCTCGGATTAATCGGTCTTTGGCCAGATACCAAATTTTCAAAAAAAAAAAATATTTGGTTTCATTCCTACAAATTATTTTCTTTTGTTTTTAGCCTCTAGTGGCTAACTTTGGTTCATTTTAATACTAATATTACGACTTTTTTATGTTTAAAATGTGTGTATATATCATGTTAAAACTATATAAATTTATATTATATTAAAAAATGTCAACAAAATGTTAAAATTTTATCCATCAGAGACTAAAAATAAAAGAATTTTGTTTGTAAGAAGCAAACAAGTAATTTTATTTTACAATTTGCTATAAAAATAGAGACCGCAAATATCTTTTAGTGATATCTATTTGAAATGTTTGATGTTAAACAAACAATTATATAATATACTATTTTGTTACGTTAACAATTATATGATAAAGTATATGAAAAACATAATAAAGAATAACTAGTGCAGACGCACACATTTGTCGTGCAAATCCAACGACATTGAATGTCGTACCATTTAGCATTACTGATTGAAGATTTATTCTTATTATGTCATGTGGGTTAGTACTTAGTAGGTATGCTGATTATTGTCGGGACCAAATAAAACATGAGTAATAACAAATTGTAATATGTCATTTTGTTATACTAAAAAAACTTTAATATAGGTAAAAAGTTGTTTAATTTTGTTTTGACAAAATTACACTTTTGGTCCTTTATTTTATATTTTTTTAATATTTTGGTCTTTTATCTTTTATTTGTAACAATTTAGTCCTTTATCTTATTTTTTGTAACACTAAGGATAAAATTGAAAATAACATATTTTTCCTATACTTTTTAACACTTTGAAAATAACATATTTTTGTGACACTAAGGATAAAATTGAAAATAACATATTTTTTGTATGTCCATTTTTTTTCTTGTTATATTCAAGACTAGAGGGAGTAGTTATGAAAAATCTCTACACACAAATGGTAAGAGGACATACATGTTGAATAATCATTTCCCTTGACATCATATACTTCTCATGATTTTAGATAACAAAGAGAAACTTAATTGTGAAGGAATAGAGTGAACCGTTTTGTTTTATTTTTAAAAAAATAAAAGAATGGTTTAACACTTTGATAAAGAATGTGTCATAAAAAAAAATGAAATTTTGATAAGCCATAACTAAGCCAAATTAGACCATAACTAAGCCATTATCATTAAATAACAATTGCAATGTTCATTTTAGCACAATAACAATTGCGAATGACAACAAATCAAAGGTTCAACAAACATATCAAAAATAACAACAAAATAAAAAATGAAGTTCATTAATTATAAAATATTAATATTTACATGCTTTGCCTCATTAAAAACCTTAATAAAGGGAAAAAGAGTACAAAGTTTATTTAAACAAAAATAAAAGATAATTTATTCTCAAGCACCTCTTTTTTCTTCTACTCCATTTCATCCACTAAGATCACTCTTTTTCTTCTCAAGTGCAGTTTGTTTCTTCATCATTTCTTCCGAAGCCATCTTATGATTCTCATCCTTTTTTCCTCTCTCAAGCTTGTTAATTAGCTGCTATTCTTTGAACATTCAAGTTTTTTTCCATCTTAGTCAGGGGCGGAGCCAGAAATTAAACATAGGGGGGACCAAGTTTAAAAGGTATAATTTAGTATATATAAAATATTTTTTTTTAAATGCACTACTACAAACAGAGGAGGAGCCATAAATTAAACATACGGGAACCAAGTTTAAAAGGTATAATTTAATATATAAAATAATTTTTTTTATATGCACTACTACACATATAAGAAATTTATGAACATATGAGTAATGTTCAAAGTAATTCAAAGTAAAATATGGATTTGATGTTTTGTGTGTTAGGAAGCTGCCTCCAGTTTTTATATTTATTGCCTCCAGTTTTTGTGATACATTAATTCAAAGTAAAAGCTTGGATATTTGTTGGGGTTAGGAAGCCTTCAGTTTCAATCTCATTTTCGTTAATCTGTAAGTTTTCGATTGTCATTCTTTTTATGGATATGCCTTTTAAATTAATAAGACAATTATTTATTATTAATATTGCACGATTGGTATGATAAACAAAGTGGCAAACAATATCATGGACTTGAGGCAATAAGCTTTATATTGTTCAAGAGATTAATGTAGTACTGGTGATTGAAATATAGATTGTCTCAAAAGAGAAAGTATTTGTTTGATTTTTATAATGGATTGAAGCAACAAATTTTGACTTTGTGTAAGTACTCTTAAAATCAATTATTTGTTTTGCCGTTCTTTAGTTTCAATTATCTGTATATAGAATATTTTGTCAATAGAATTATTTGATACTGTTGAATTATATGTTTTATATTAATTGATTTTGATTGGAAAATCAAAGAAGCATACTATAATTAAGAGGCAACTCAACTAGTACTTGACTAGCTTAGCTTAGACTTTGATTAGTGTAAGGTGGGTTAGTGTTATCTGCGAACTGTGTAAGTTTGGCATGTCTTATGCTCTTTTTATTGTAATTTATATTTCTTTTATAGATACTAGAGCAAAGGATATGTTGTAAGTGATCTGAACAAACAACATTGAGATCAGTTATATCTTAGAGCCGGTGGTAAGCATGGCTTGATGTCGACTTTTACATAAAAGCTAACATGCTCGATTTTATTTTATTGATCTTTATCCGCAAAATATGTATAAGCTACTATTGATCCTCAATATGCGATTTAATTGATATATGTAGAAACTGAAGAGTGAATAAGGAACTTGATATTAATTATTATATTGTATCTTGAAGCTACTATTGTTTTATGCATATTATATATCATTATTATTAATCTTGGTTCTGCATATTGAAATTATTATATTGTATTTGTTTTACTTCTAGTTTGATTTTGGTACTTATTTGTTTTATTTCTAGTTTTATGGCGCGTCTGTGTTATGTATGGCGTGTTAATCCCGATAGCTTTATCCGGTTTTATGGGTCTGTTTCTTGGGTTGCTTTGCCGCGCCTGGTTGTGGTCCCTTGGTTGTGTTGGATTTGTTGTTTTGTAGTGTTAGTATGGTTGTGGCTTTTAGTCTTGTTTTGGTTTTGGCGTAGAGGTTTTAGTCTTGCCTCTGTCATGTCTTTCTTTTAGTCTTGAAATTATCCATGTTGTAATTAAGTAACTTGCTGACTTTGATAAGTTGTTTACATGTTTTATGTATTTTGTATTGCACTATCTATGGTGATCTTTGCCTAGTTTAATTACAAGTTGTTTGCACTTCGTCACACCTTTTTATATTTTTGTTTACAAGTAATGATGTAAGTTGATTACACTTTGATTACAAGTTTTTTCTACTTTTTTATTTGTTTCTTAAGTTCTTATTATATTTATATTTTATGACAAGAGATAACTAACAAAGGTTTTATGACAACAGATGACTAACAAAGGCGGCAAGGACAAAGGAAATGATCATCCTATTAGGCAAAAACCAAAAATATTACCACCGGGTAAACTTAATGATCAACGAAATTTCTTACGTCACAAGAAGTCTACCACCAGGTCTGTTGTTCAGTCATCTCTAGGCCCGGTTCAGCCTGCAACACCAGTTCAGCCTGCAGCACCGGCTCAGCTTGCAGCACCGACTCAACCTGCAGCACCGGTTCAGCCTGCAGCACCGGTTCAGCCTGCAGCACCGGCTCAGCCTGCAGCACTGGCTCAGCCTGCAGCACCGGCTCAGCCTGCAGCACCGACTCAGCATGCGGCACCTTCTGACCTTACACCATCTCCTATACATGCCTCTACCCCCGAGGTATTCAGGTTTATGCCAACTCCAGGATTATGCCTTCAAACAATGGTTGGCTCTTCACAACATGTCTCACGTGAGGCTACGATAGAGGTAGATGTGCAACACACATCCCATGATGAGGATGGGGAGGAAAATGAGGTTGATCATGAAGATGAGGATGAGGATGACGATGAGGAGGTGGAGGTTGGTCAAGGGAATGTTTCTCCTATTGTGTATAAGAGAGATGATAATGGGAAGATCATTATAAAACCTTTCGGTACAGCGTAAGTTACATATATTAGACAATATTAATTAACCTCCTCATTTGAATTATTACATATCTAGTGTTAATGCATGATTCTTTATATTTTTTTTGAATGTGTGATTATTCCATGATAAACCGGTAAATTTATGATTGTTGCAATACTTTGTAGGCTTATTCCTGCAAATGAGGTTGCAGCAGCAATCAATTATGCAATCCGAAAACAGTTTTACACTGCTATCTATAGTTGGACTAAACTCGACAAAAAAACTTACAAATTATGGCTTGGATTTTTTGCGGTAAGTATATGCCAAATATAAATTATTTTGTAGGAAGTCTTCTCCAACTACACTAGCATGCTGTAATAGTATGACTTTGTGATTGGATTTTCTCAAATAAAAATTGTGCTTTGTAATTATTTGTAGGAGAAGGTATCTTGGGATCCTCGTGATAATGAAGTTGTCGAGCAACTATTTAAAAGAAAGGGAGCGAAACGACTAACAGACATGCTTACGAAGGCGAGGAAAAAAAAACCTCGACCAGAATGGATAGGCGCGGAAGCTTGGATCGGTCTTGAAGATGAATGGAAAAAAGAAAAGTTCCTAATAGCCTCCAAACAAAATAAGGTCAATCGTGCTTCAACAAAAGGCGGAGCGCTCCACACCTCTGGCCGCAAAGCTCATGTTGATGTGGCACTTGAGCTTGTAAGTATAAATTCCTATCACAGTTAGATATATAGATTAAATACAAAACAAAATAAATAACTGAAAACATATTATCTTTTCTATACTTAATTTGTTGATTAATTGCATGATTTGCTGCATTTAAGCACTATTGATGCGGCGATACTTAATTTGCTGCATGATTGGATTGTAATTTTAATAAAAATTTCAATTACAATGATGCCTCTGATTTTATCTTTTGATTTTAGGGATTCATTTTGTTAAGTATTGTAGGATTATGCAGCATAGGTGGCGGTAGAAAAATGGGCTGCCGAGAATCCGATCTCATTAAATTCACATTTGTACAAATTATTAGTAATATATTTATGGTGTTGTTCTGTGTATGTCGGGTTAGTGTTGGCTAGGATGCTCTATTTGAATTAGCCTATAGTTGTGTTGTTGCTAATGTTGTGCTGTTAGGTTGTATTTCTGCAGTGTTTGTTTTAGTGACAATGCATTTTTCTTGAGATATTAATGTTAAAGTTTCTTTAGCAAGTATTTTGTTTATCGTCTCCACAGGGACTAGTGCGATATCGATACCGTTCAACAATTTGATACAATTTTAAGTGTAGTGATTATAAGATTGTTTAAGTGTGAAATTCTGAAATTGTAACTGCAAGTAAAAATAATAAAGTTTCACAGAGATAAGTTTGCTGGGATTAGACTTCACCGACCCAATCGCATGTATCATTCGAATCAGTTACACAGGTTCTAGCTATCAATCAATTCTATCACATATCACTCACATACGTGTCCGTTTCCAGAGCACGCCGAGAATCCCGCTATATTCATTAACCCTCGATGTCTCGAGTGATCGATCAATATACCGGCTATATCGTATTGCTCAAACTCCGATGTCTCGGACAATTTAATCAACACAATAGTTTTAAAACTTGATATTTAGAGTGAATATTAAATCTAAATCTATGTCTAGAGTTTAGAGTTTAATAGATGATTGTTCTAGGTCTCGGATTCAAAAAGCATACGTCTATACCATTTCAAAACCTAGAATTAAAACATACAATTCAAGAACAACGTCAAAATTGATAAGTAAACTAAAACCATATATAATACCATGATCAAATTAGATACATATTCATAGAGTTGCTTACACCTAATCCCAACAATAGAGAAATTAGCTATTCATTTTCATGATAGCTTTACAAAAGATTAAGAAGAGAAGAGATAAACAAACATCAATGATGATTTCTCAACTATTGTCGTGAATCCACCTCCAAATCTCCTTGAATCTGTCTCCTGGGGTTTCCCTCTGCTTCTATGGCTCTGTTACAAGTGATCTCCCAGAAAAATGACGGAAAGCTCTATTTATAGAGTTTCTGAAAATTAGAACTCGCTGAGCGAGCTCCAGCTCGCTCTGGCGAGTTGACCTTTCTTCACCAGAGGGTTACTGCCACGTCATGAGTGAGTTTGAACCGCCTTCACTCGCCCTGGCGAGTTGTTACTCGCCCTGGCGAGTTGCTGCTCGCTCTGGCGAGTGTATCAGATATCCAATTTGATGCTCTCTGCCTCTACTCGCCCTGCACTCGCTCTGAACTCGCCCTGGCGAGTTAACTTGCAATTTTTCTTCAAATTTCTGCACAAATGTTGAGATTTAGGGAAACTTAATTGAAAGAAATGACTTAAACAAATATATACATTTAAGTGAGGAGAAACTAACGAATATCTTACAAAATAGTTAATAAGTGTTTAAAATATATATGTAATTTTAGCTACTTTTTGGCACTTATCAATTAATTATTCATCTGCTAATTGTGTCTGGTTTTTATTATTTGTAGTCCAATAATCTCCAAAAGGATTTGCTCCCTGATGAGTTGTTTTTGAGAACGCACAAGAGGAAATCTGGCGCTTGGGTTGATACACGATCAGAAGATACCTATGTAAGTTATTGGTGGTGTCCCTTTTATTTTAACTGCACATTGCTGATTATAGACACGTTTAGTTGACCGCACGTTCTGAATTATAAGGCATGATTCTTGTATTTTACATATGCAATTTCATCTACAACAATCGCTTCTCTTGATATACTTGAATTGTTTTCTTTGGCTTTGTTTTTCCTTAGCTTATGTTGGATTTGCTGTAGACTTATGATTTTCTTTTGCTTTTTTCTTCGTTTTTTCCTTATACTGCTTGGCTGGCATTTCCTGTTTAATAGGCTAAATATAATAAGAAATTGGCAACAGCACAAGCACAAATTGGTGAAACAAGTGGAGATGGTGTTCAAAAGGTAGATGGAGGAACAAAACTTAAGTTGTGGGTGGATTCTGCAGGGGGTCGTACTCGTGGTCGGGTTTATGGCACAGCTGACTTGGCTGTCAACGTTCGACGTGGGTGCACGTCGTTTATCAAACAGTCCCAAAATTCTCACGGTTCAATTTATGTGTCTTTGGAAGCGGAAAAGGCAGCTAGAGAGGTTCAAGAGGCTAAAGCTCGGGCTGAAGAGGCAATAACTGAGGCTCAAGAGGCTAAAGCTCAGGCTAAAGCATCAGCAGAGCATTCAAAGAAGTTAGAGAATGAGTTACTTGAATTAAGAACATTATTTATGAAGCACTTTGACTCTACAGAGCATGGTTCAACTAAGGGATCATGTAGCGCCAGCCTTCCTCCTAATTCACATCCTGATTATGACGATGATTTGGACGATCAATCATTGGATGGTGATTCGGACAACCAGTCATTGGATGGTGATACTTAACCTTGTAGTAGTAACTCCTATTTTATATTTTGATGAATTAGTATCAGAACAATGATTAGTGAACATGTTTATTATGTTTTTTATGACTTTTTGATAATGTCCGACTATGATATTACTTTTTGGGGTGGGGCATTTTATAGTTTCAGACTAATTTGTAGTATCACAACTTTGTTACTTCGAACATGTTTATGATATATTTCATTATGACTTTTTTGGCATATTTGGTGTAACTACTGGTCTTTAGTAATAGTAAGTAGCAGAACCAAGTTACAGGTATGCATGTGAAAAAAAAAAAAAAACAAAGTTAGCGTCGGTCATAGCCGACTCTATCAAAATTTGTTGACTTTTCAGTAATTGACTTTAGAGTCGGACAATCCGAGGCTAACTAATTTTGTTGACTATCTATATGTTGACTTTAGAGTCGGAAGCTCCGAGGCTAACTTCTTTTGTTGACTTTTCAGAAGTTGACTAATCTAGAGTCGGATGTATTTAGAGTCTAACTTAACCTCGGTTTTACCGACGCTACATTTAGAGTCGGACGACCTTTGTCCGAGGCTACTGATTAGCTTCGACCATTTTAGCCTCATCCCCGACCCCGACGCTAAACGGACGCTAAATCTACTTTAGCGTCGATTTTTTGCCAGTTAGCGTCAGCATTTGTCCAACGCTAAAAACTGTTTTTCTAGTAGTGTTCTTTGAACATTCAAGTTTTTTTCCATCTTAGTCAGGGGCGGAGCCAGAAATTAAACATAGGGGGGACCAAGTTTAAAAGGTATAATTTAGTATATATAAAATATTTTTTTTTAAATGCACTACTACAAACAGAGGAGGAGCCATAAATTAAACATACGGGAACCAAGTTTAAAAGGTATAATTTAATATATAAAATAATTTTTTTTATATGCACTACTACACATATAAGAAATTTATGAACATATGAGTAATGTTCAAAGTAATTCAAAGTAAAATATGGATTTGATGTTTTGTGTGTTAGGAAGCTGCCTCCAGTTTTTATATTTATTGCCTCCAGTTTTTGTGATACATTAATTCAAAGTAAAAGCTTGGATATTTGTTGGGGTTAGGAAGCCTTCAGTTTCAATCTCATTTTCGTTAATCTGTAAGTTTTCGATTGTCATTCTTTTTATGGATATGCCTTTTAAATTAATAAGACAATTATTTATTATTAATATTGCACGATTGGTATGATAAACAAAGTGGCAAACAATATCATGGACTTGAGGCAATAAGCTTTATATTGTTCAAGAGATTAATGTAGTACTGGTGATTGAAATATAGATTGTCTCAAAAGAGAAAGTATTTGTTTGATTTTTATAATGGATTGAAGCAACAAATTTTGACTTTGTGTAAGTACTCTTAAAATCAATTATTTGTTTTGCCGTTCTTTAGTTTCAATTATCTGTATATAGAATATTTTGTCAATAGAATTATTTGATACTGTTGAATTATATGTTTTATATTAATTGATTTTGATTGGAAAATCAAAGAAGCATACTATAATTAAGAGGCAACTCAACTAGTACTTGACTAGCTTAGCTTAGACTTTGATTAGTGTAAGGTGGGTTAGTGTTATCTGCGAACTGTGTAAGTTTGGCATGTCTTATGCTCTTTTTATTGTAATTTATATTTCTTTTATAGATACTAGAGCAAAGGATATGTTGTAAGTGATCTGAACAAACAACATTGAGATCAGTTATATCTTAGAGCCGGTGGTAAGCATGGCTTGATGTCGACTTTTACATAAAAGCTAACATGCTCGATTTTATTTTATTGATCTTTATCCGCAAAATATGTATAAGCTACTATTGATCCTCAATATGCGATTTAATTGATATATGTAGAAACTGAAGAGTGAATAAGGAACTTGATATTAATTATTATATTGTATCTTGAAGCTACTATTGTTTTATGCATATTATATATCATTATTATTAATCTTGGTTCTGCATATTGAAATTATTATATTGTATTTGTTTTACTTCTAGTTTGATTTTGGTACTTATTTGTTTTATTTCTAGTTTTATGGCGCGTCTGTGTTATGTATGGCGTGTTAATCCCGATAGCTTTATCCGGTTTTATGGGTCTGTTTCTTGGGTTGCTTTGCCGCGCCTGGTTGTGGTCCCTTGGTTGTGTTGGATTTGTTGTTTTGTAGTGTTAGTATGGTTGTGGCTTTTAGTCTTGTTTTGGTTTTGGCGTAGAGGTTTTAACTTTGCCTCTGTCATGTCTTTCTTTTAGTCTTGAAATTATCCATGTTGTAATTAAGTAACTTGCTGACTTTGATAAGTTGTTTACATGTTTTATGTATTTTGTATTGCACTATCTATGGTGATCTTTGCCTAGTTTAATTACAAGTTGTTTGCACTTCGTCACACCTTTTTATATTTTTGTTTACAAGTAATGATGTAAGTTGATTACACTTTGATTACAAGTTTTTTCTACTTTTTTATTTGTTTCTTAAGTTCTTATTATATTTATATTTTATGACAAGAGATAACTAACAAAGGTTTTATGACAACAGATGACTAACAAAGGCGGCAAGGACAAAGGAAATGATCATCCTATTAGGCAAAAACCAAAAATATTACCACCGGGTAAACTTAATGATCAACGAAATTTCTTACGTCACAAGAAGTCTACCACCAGGTCTGTTGTTCAGTCATCTCTAGGCCCGGTTCAGCCTGCAACACCAGTTCAGCCTGCAGCACCGGCTCAGCTTGCAGCACCGACTCAACCTGCAGCACCGGTTCAGCCTGCAGCACCGGCTCAGCCTGCAGCACTGGCTCAGCCTGCAGCACCGGCTCAGCCTGCAGCACCGGCTCAGCCTGCAGCACCGACTCAGCATGCGGCACCTTCTGACCTTACACCATCTCCTATACATGCCTCTACCCCCGAGGTATTCAGGTTTATGCCAACTCCAGGATTATGCCTTCAAACAATGGTTGGCTCTTCACAACATGTCTCACGTGAGGCTACGATAGAGGTAGATGTGCAACACACATCCCATGATGAGGATGGGGAGGAAAATGAGGTTGATCATGAAGATGAGGATGAGGATGACGATGAGGAGGTGGAGGTTGGTCAAGGGAATGTTTCTCCTATTGTGTATAAGAGAGATGATAATGGGAAGATCATTATAAAACCTTTCGGTACAGCGTAAGTTACATATATTAGACAATATTAATTAACCTCCTCATTTGAATTATTACATATCTAGTGTTAATGCATGATTCTTTATATTTTTTTTGAATGTGTGATTATTCCATGATAAACCGGTAAATTTATGATTGTTGCAATACTTTGTAGGCTTATTCCTGCAAATGAGGTTGCAGCAGCAATCAATTATGCAATCCGAAAACAGTTTTACACTGCTATCTATAGTTGGACTAAACTCGACAAAAAAACTTACAAATTATGGCTTGGATTTTTTGCGGTAAGTATATGCCAAATATAAATTATTTTGTAGGAAGTCTTCTCCAACTACACTAGCATGCTGTAATAGTATGACTTTGTGATTGGATTTTCTCAAATAAAAATTGTGCTTTGTAATTATTTGTAGGAGAAGGTATCTTGGGATCCTCGTGATAATGAAGTTGTCGAGCAACTATTTAAAAGAAAGGGAGCGAAACGACTAACAGACATGCTTACGAAGGCGAGGAAAAAAAAACCTCGACCAGAATGGATAGGCGCGGAAGCTTGGATCGGTCTTGAAGATGAATGGAAAAAAGAAAAGTTCCTAATAGCCTCCAAACAAAATAAGGTCAATCGTGCTTCAACAAAAGGCGGAGCGCTCCACACCTCTGGCCGCAAAGCTCATGTTGATGTGGCACTTGAGCTTGTAAGTATAAATTCCTATCACAGTTAGATATATAGATTAAATACAAAACAAAATAAATAACTGAAAACATATTATCTTTTCTATACTTAATTTGTTGATTAATTGCATGATTTGCTGCATTTAAGCACTATTGATGCGGCGATACTTAATTTGCTGCATGATTGGATTGTAATTTTAATAAAAATTTCAATTACAATGATGCCTCTGATTTTATCTTTTGATTTTAGGGATTCATTTTGTTAAGTATTGTAGGATTATGCAGCATAGGTGGCGGTAGAAAAATGGGCTGCCGAGAATCCGATCTCATTAAATTCACATTTGTACAAATTATTAGTAATATATTTATGGTGTTGTTCTGTGTATGTCGGGTTAGTGTTGGCTAGGATGCTCTATTTGAATTAGCCTATAGTTGTGTTGTTGCTAATGTTGTGCTGTTAGGTTGTATTTCTGCAGTGTTTGTTTTAGTGACAATGCATTTTTCTTGAGATATTAATGTTAAAGTTTCTTTAGCAAGTATTTTGTTTATCGTCTCCACAGGGACTAGTGCGATATCGATACCGTTCAACAATTTGATACAATTTTAAGTGTAGTGATTATAAGATTGTTTAAGTGTGAAATTCTGAAATTGTAACTGCAAGTAAAAATAATAAAGTTTCACAGAGATAAGTTTGCTGGGATTAGACTTCACCGACCCAATCGCATGTATCATTCGAATCAGTTACACAGGTTCTAGCTATCAATCAATTCTATCACATATCACTCACATACGTGTCCGTTTCCAGAGCACGCCGAGAATCCCGCTATATTCATTAACCCTCGATGTCTCGAGTGATCGATCAATATACCGGCTATATCGTATTGCTCAAACTCCGATGTCTCGGACAATTTAATCAACACAATAGTTTTAAAACTTGATATTTAGAGTGAATATTAAATCTAAATCTATGTCTAGAGTTTAGAGTTTAATAGATGATTGTTCTAGGTCTCGGATTCAAAAAGCATACGTCTATACCATTTCAAAACCTAGAATTAAAACATACAATTCAAGAACAACGTCAAAATTGATAAGTAAACTAAAACCATATATAATACCATGATCAAATTAGATACATATTCATAGAGTTGCTTACACCTAATCCCAACAATAGAGAAATTAGCTATTCATTTTCATGATAGCTTTACAAAAGATTAAGAAGAGAAGAGATAAACAAACATCAATGATGATTTCTCAACTATTGTCGTGAATCCACCTCCAAATCTCCTTGAATCTGTCTCCTGGGGTTTCCCTCTGCTTCTATGGCTCTGTTACAAGTGATCTCCCAGAAAAATGACGGAAAGCTCTATTTATAGAGTTTCTGAAAATTAGAACTCGCTGAGCGAGCTCCAGCTCGCTCTGGCGAGTTGACCTTTCTTCACCAGAGGGTTACTGCCACGTCATGAGTGAGTTTGAACCGCCTTCACTCGCCCTGGCGAGTTGTTACTCGCCCTGGCGAGTTGCTGCTCGCTCTGGCGAGTGTATCAGATATCCAATTTGATGCTCTCTGCCTCTACTCGCCCTGCACTCGCTCTGAACTCGCCCTGGCGAGTTAACTTGCAATTTTTCTTCAAATTTCTGCACAAATGTTGAGATTTAGGGAAACTTAATTGAAAGAAATGACTTAAACAAATATATACATTTAAGTGAGGAGAAACTAACGAATATCTTACAAAATAGTTAATAAGTGTTTAAAATATATATGTAATTTTAGCTACTTTTTGGCACTTATCAATTAATTATTCATCTGCTAATTGTGTCTGGTTTTTATTATTTGTAGTCCAATAATCTCCAAAAGGATTTGCTCCCTGATGAGTTGTTTTTGAGAACGCACAAGAGGAAATCTGGCGCTTGGGTTGATACACGATCAGAAGATACCTATGTAAGTTATTGGTGGTGTCCCTTTTATTTTAACTGCACATTGCTGATTATAGACACGTTTAGTTGACCGCACGTTCTGAATTATAAGGCATGATTCTTGTATTTTACATATGCAATTTCATCTACAACAATCGCTTCTCTTGATATACTTGAATTGTTTTCTTTGGCTTTGTTTTTCCTTAGCTTATGTTGGATTTGCTGTAGACTTATGATTTTCTTTTGCTTTTTTCTTCGTTTTTTCCTTATACTGCTTGGCTGGCATTTCCTGTTTAATAGGCTAAATATAATAAGAAATTGGCAACAGCACAAGCACAAATTGGTGAAACAAGTGGAGATGGTGTTCAAAAGGTAGATGGAGGAACAAAACTTAAGTTGTGGGTGGATTCTGCAGGGGGTCGTACTCGTGGTCGGGTTTATGGCACAGCTGACTTGGCTGTCAACGTTCGACGTGGGTGCACGTCGTTTATCAAACAGTCCCAAAATTCTCACGGTTCAATTTATGTGTCTTTGGAAGCGGAAAAGGCAGCTAGAGAGGTTCAAGAGGCTAAAGCTCGGGCTGAAGAGGCAATAACTGAGGCTCAAGAGGCTAAAGCTCAGGCTAAAGCATCAGCAGAGCATTCAAAGAAGTTAGAGAATGAGTTACTTGAATTAAGAACATTATTTATGAAGCACTTTGACTCTACAGAGCATGGTTCAACTAAGGGATCATGTAGCGCCAGCCTTCCTCCTAATTCACATCCTGATTATGACGATGATTTGGACGATCAATCATTGGATGGTGATTCGGACAACCAGTCATTGGATGGTGATACTTAACCTTGTAGTAGTAACTCCTATTTTATATTTTGATGAATTAGTATCAGAACAATGATTAGTGAACATGTTTATTATGTTTTTTATGACTTTTTGATAATGTCCGACTATGATATTACTTTTTGGGGTGGGGCATTTTATAGTTTCAGACTAATTTGTAGTATCACAACTTTGTTACTTCGAACATGTTTATGATATATTTCATTATGACTTTTTTGGCATATTTGGTGTAACTACTGGTCTTTAGTAATAGTAAGTAGCAGAACCAAGTTACAGGTATGCATGTGAAAAAAAAAAAAAAACAAAGTTAGCGTCGGTCATAGCCGACTCTATCAAAATTTGTTGACTTTTCAGTAATTGACTTTAGAGTCGGACAATCCGAGGCTAACTAATTTTGTTGACTATCTATATGTTGACTTTAGAGTCGGAAGCTCCGAGGCTAACTTCTTTTGTTGACTTTTCAAAAGTTGACTAATCTAGAGTCGGATGTATTTAGAGTCTAACTTAACCTCGGTTTTACCGACGCTACATTTAGAGTCGGACGACCTTTGTCCGAGGCTACTGATTAGCTTCGACCATTTTAGCCTCATCCCCGACCCCGACGCTAAACGGACGCTAAATCTACTTTAGCGTCGATTTTTTGCCAGTTAGCGTCAGCATTTGTCCAACGCTAAAAACTGTTTTTCTAGTAGTGTTCTTTGAACATTCAAGTTTTTTTCCATCTTAGTCAGGGGCGGAGCCAGAAATTAAACATAGGGGGGACCAAGTTTAAAAGGTATAATTTAGTATATATAAAATAATTTTTTTTAAATGCACTACTACAAACAGAGGAGGAGGCATAAATTAAACATACGGGAACCAAGTTTAAAAGGTATAATTTAATATATAAAATAAATTTTTTTATATGCACTACTACACATATAAGAAATTTATGAACATATGAGTAATGTTCAAAGTCAAAGACAAAGACCTAGTAGATATATATTCCGTATTGAGCATAATGTATAGATATAATATAGTCACATTTTGAACACGAGTTTTAATATTGACATTAAAATGAATATAAATTGGTCATTAAGGATTAAAAACAAAATAAAAAAAATTTATGTGATAAAACATGTACATTTTATATATAGGGACAAAAACTTGTTAATTTTATAAGAACCAAAAACATACTTCTTTCGGTCACTATTATAAGCAAAAAATCACTATTTAAATTCATTGGTATAAATATATCTAGTTTATATTATTAAGTAGATAAATTAATTTCTCAATAAACCTAAAAAATAATTTTTTTACTTATAATAGTAGCTAAAAGGAGTGATATATTACTAATACTATATAGAAAATCTAAAAGCTAGGGGGGACTACAGCCACCCCTTGTCCCCCCTGTGTCTCCGCCCCTGATCTTAGTGATGGCAAGCTTAGTGTCACTCTTAGAAGACATGGCTTATAAAATGAAGAGGAAAAACAAAATGAAATTTCACACTCCTTCACATTACACATACCATCTATTTATATCATACCACATAACCACATAACGTGATAACCAAGTAATTTATTTTGGTTTATTTAATTATAAAAAAAATGGTTTATCTAAATATATTATAATAAAATATAATTGAAATTGGGGGGGTGAAGTGTTGGGATTTATTAGTGTTAGGCCCATTTAGAGTTTGAGTCCATTGGTTTTGTAATGACTTACACTCTATATAAGGAGTGGTGGTGCTAATAATAAAGTGTGGATTCCTTTTGCTTTACAATTGGTATCATAGCCCATAATGGCGGAGAGTTCGGATTTCAAGCTCACAATTCCAAGATTTGATGGTTTTTAGGATCACTGGTCCATGATGATGGAGAACATGCTCCGATCAAAGGAGTATTGGCATCTCATTGAGGTAGGAGTTCCTTTGGCGCCGGGGTTTGAACCCCGACTCTTACACATGAAGTGCGATGTCCCTGCCAACTGAGCAAAGCTCACGGGGGCACGGTGAAACCAATTTTGAAGGCATGCTCTAAGTATAATTAAATTAAATGCTTTATCTTTATGTTCATGTGAAATAGATTTTTAAACAGGCTAATAGATCATGCCGGACTTCCAAAATAGCATACTAAGGTCTAAAAAATAATTCTCTGACAGGCCAAATTTAGGCCTTCAATTTTTTGGCAGGTCACGCTCAAAACCTAACTCGGTCTAACCTATTCCCAACCATATCTACACTCATCATCAATTTCAATTGATTGACATTCATTTGTTCCCGAATTTATGGTACAAATTATACAACTTTGAGAAAGAAAAATAAAGCAATATTTTTTTCGTTTTGTTTTCACCACTAGTATTCGACCCACTAGACCGCCTAATATATGGTTTCGTGAAGGTCAGTTCTAACATCAAGTAATTCCAACCTCGTCTCGATTGCAATTGCGGGAATCGAACGATTAAAGAATATTGTTCGGACCAAGTGATATATCACCCTCCATTAAATTAGTACTAATAACCCGAATTCATAGTTATTATAATAATATTAATAAATAATAAAAATAGTAACCGGTCTGAATGAAGGGGGATATATGTAAAGTATGAATTTGGATCTTCTCCAATTTTTCCTTATGTTTTCTCTCATTTTTCTTAATCCTAGTGTTGGTAAACTATACAATGAATAAAAAGGAGAGAAAATTAACCTTTGGATTAAAAAAAAGAAGATAAAATATGAGGGAAAATTGGAGAGGATCCAAATCCGTAAAGTATAACTATAAGTCAAATTATCTTTCAACTTGATAAATAAGACTAAGTTTATTTAACCACAAATAATAAAATGTTTTTAATAAAAACATATTTCTACATTTCTCACTTAAAATTATGAAACACATTAATATAATTGTTTTTTTGACAAACACATTAATATAATTTAAACTTTGGTCATGTTAACTTTGTCCTAAAAGTGCTTCAAAAAAAAATTATTTTGCTCTAAGAGCACATGTTAAGGCACATGTTATGCTCAAAATTTACAACACTAGCTCCTTTGCTCGCATTAAATCTTACCATAGCACGTTCCAGTTTGTTCTTGAATGTGTGTTTTAATTCCTCTCGTTGTCATAATTCCCTCCCTTTTCCTACATTGAAAGCCATTTTGAAGGCATGCTCTTGGTATAAATTATGCTCTTGGTATAAAATATTAAGAGTGTTTTTCTGCTCCAATGATAAGAGAAAGAGCTTGGTAAATCAATGGCATGTGTTTATGATTAAATGGAAAATTGTTTTTAATGAAAGAGCAAAGTCAGGGGAGAGAATCCGAGAGATTTAGCAACAAATTAATTAATGAGCAAGTCAAAATTTATTAGTGAATTATTGTAAGCCTTTGATTAAATTGAATTGACGGGTTAAAATTTGGTGTTAATTGATCCTAACCCATAAGCAATACACCGAAAATAAAGATTAGAGAATATATGAATGTTTAACTTTTAAGTAGTTTAGTGGTTAGATTCACATTTAAAATGTCAAGAAATGTAGAATCCGAAGGTACGGTCGAATCCCGATCACTTTAATAATATGAACATTTAGATAAATAGTTAATCACATCAATGTAAAAAACTTTTCCTATGGTAAATATTAGACCAAGTCATAAATTTTGACAACGATTTTAACATAGTCCGGTCTTTTGTTGTAGCTCTAGTGACTTCCACTTCCTTCATGTCATCACGCCACCAACACTTAGTATCATCTTTTCTTCTCCTTAGCGTTTCATAGAAAAGCTGTAATTTTAGACAATTATTAAAAAAATGAGTTAGAAATGAGAAGCTCCACATAACTTTTTGACACAATATGTTACGGAAGAATTAAATGATGACATACCTCAACTAATGCTCTACTAGAATTAGTAGGATAACCCAATATCCAATATATAGTTTCAGGGACGCAACACAAAAGTATGAAATCAACAATATATGAATAAAAAGTTTCATTTACTTCTAAAGGAATGCATAGGTCCATATGCTTGATACTTGGTGGAGGGGATGGAATATCCAAGAACACCGGTTTTGGTGCATCCTACATAAATTAATACACACAAATTAAATATATAGATCGAATGAACCAAACAATTACTAATTAATTCATGCATACTATTACTGACCTCAGAATAAAAGATGTATAGAGATAGTGATATCAAAACATTTTCAGGTTTGATATTTTGGAGAAGTTCCCTCACGTAAAAAACATCTAAATCTTCATCAATCAAGACATCAAGATAGACTTCTAGTTGACTAGAAATGTTTAAAAAAGATATAATAGGTTTTGAGCCTTTAAAACCAGAAAATTTACATAACAATAGATTTGGAGCATCAATGCTGGCCTCCTTCAAGTTAGAGCAATCTGATACCTCTAAATATTTAAGTTGAACACTTGAAATATTAATCGTCTCGGACAGTACACAATTCCATATTTCCAACCTCTCAAGAAATGAAAATTTTGGAAATATTTCAAGAAACCATTTGTTTGTGATAATAGTAGTATTATTCAAACACAAGAGTAACTCTTTGAAATATTTGCACTGAATAAAATCAATCTTAAATGGTGCATTCAAACAATCATGGCAATAATATAAACTCTTAAGTCTCGAAGCTTCATCGATGTAAACCTCTTTTATTCCATCAACATAAACTGTGTTGAGCTTTTGTAGACCATGCATGCTCAAAGACTTCATACTGCCACCGAAAAGCATCAAAGTTATCATTTCAATTAAAGGGCAACAAGAAATGAGACGCTCAATTGCTTGATCATCTTCCAAAAGGACATGCACCAAATGTAATTCTCTCAACGAGAAAAACTTAATTGACTGACTCGTGAATGCTTGATCGACTCTAATACCCCCTTCCAACACCAACTTGGTAAGTGATTTGACTTCAATTACACCCTTCGGTAAGACATAACATTCCCCCCAACCTATTTCATCCTGGCGGATGGAAGGATATTCAGGCACCTCATAACATTCGCACCAACCTTTCTCATCCTGGTAGATGGAACGATATTCAGGCAAACAAAGATCTAAAACTTCAACACCACTTTCACCGACCAACTTCAAGAACAGATCAAGATCATTTGGCATGCAGTGAAGTTCAAATATACTAAACGTACATTCTTTGATAGTCAAACTTTGGTCCCAAAACCTCAATAATCTTCTCTTTACATATTCAATGAAGTGCTTACTCTTCCTAGAGTAATCTTCCAATGTTCCTATGATTTTTGTATCCAAAAAGGCAATATATGAAAAGTAGACTTACATATAATAAAAAATAAAATTAGCATTTTTCTCTTCAGAAAATCACATAATCTTACAATGTTTCTCTTACCTGCAATATCTTCTGTTGGTTGTATCGACTCTGTTGTGGTATAATCGAAGAAATATAAGATGGGAAAAGTATACCATGTCTCTAACCAAGCCTTTGACAAAAGGCTTGTCGTATCTGCATCTTCCCTTGGTAGCCTTGATAGTATGTTACCAAGAATGAATTTTGGTAGATTTGTCAATTTGTCCTCCTCCTGTTCCATTTCTGATGTCAAAGCAACAAGAACAACCTTGAGACACTTAAATTATATTCATACTCATGTGTTGAAAAGAATAATTACATGCTACAAAGTACTAAAAATGCCACCAAAAATAACAGGTTGACATATGTAATAATTTAAGAAAATAAAAGTGAATAAATTTATCAAATCAAAATAACTAAAATGTTCATAAGAGTATATTTGACATATGCTATATACTATTGCTATTGCTATTGACATATGTAAAAATACGGTCAAAACAATACAAATGAATAGTACATTTTAGTCAAATATACTCTTATAAAAAGGGACGGAGGAAGTATTAACTGACAACAAAACAAATATACTAAATTTTACACCGACATCAAGTAGAAATTAACTCTTTTGTCGTGTCATACAATTAAATTGGATGTTTCGCTGAATATTAAAAAGTTATTATTGAAGGACAAAACTTCATATACATTGTAGTTTTCAGTTTTTCATGTTCCGTACATTGACATCGTAAATATTTTCTCATATCTATAAATTTATCATATACACGCAAAACTCAAGTTTGGTGTAGCATTTTTTAAAAATCCTAAAATACCCTCAATATTTTTTTTAACTTCCAAAACCAACTTTTTATTTTGTTTCACACTCTAATTAACTTCTAAAAACCAACTAAACACTACAAGTTTTCTATAACAAAAAACAACTTCTGTAGTACTTTTTTGTTTTGATCAAATTATTTATGTTTTTTAACACATTTTTATTTTTATCAGATCAGATCACACAGACGGGTATAAAACGTGCGCATTTGACCACTAGTATCAAATAAAACAAAAATAACAACCACATATTGATAACGGTATACACAAATTTTATAAAAGAAATAGAGGTCGTACCTTTCATAAGTTTTCTGCCTCCTTTTCACCTCTTATTTTATTATACATGTCATTCACAAAACCTCTATATATAATAATAATTAGGTTTAATATTACTTATTTTTTTACAAAATCTTAAGAAATACTAGTTTAGATTTAATATTTTTGTAAAAAAACAAAATAACTACTAAATTAGGCCGGTCCAATTACTATTTTTAGTAATAAGAGAGATTTGTATATAGAATTAAGATTTTAAGAAATTTTAAAAGATTTTTTATGATTAGTCCAAGGTTCCCCTTAGTCCAAAAGTAAAAGATTTTTTATGATAATTTTTTTTAAGATATTCAATCAATGTTTTTATCAAAATAAATAAATCTAATATCTTGACCAAAAAAAAAAATCTTGTAATATTTGATTAAGACAATCAATCTTGTTCAGGACAATAATTCCTTTTGAGTTTAATTGATATGCACTAACGGTGTAAAATAATTTTACACGATCATCCAATAAGAAACCACCAATCTTCCATGTCATTTGAAGAAAGTGGGGTGAAGTGGGGTGACCTGGCGGAATACATGGTTGTCATTGGTTGACAGTGTAAAATTATTTTACATTGTCAGTGCATATAAATTAAATTCATATCTTTTAGTATTCAAAAGTAATTATAAATGAATTTAATTTTACACTGTCAACCAATGACAACCATGTATTCCGCCACATCATCCCACTTTCTTCATATGACATGGAAGATTGGGGATTTTTTATTGAATGACCGTGTAAAATTATTTTACACCGTCAGTGCATATATCAATTAATACACCTCTAAACATCTAACTTATTACTCAAACATGTGATTAATCACTTCATTAAAACTCTTCATATTTTTTTTGACAAAAACAAAACTAATTCATTCGTAATCAAATTCATTATACAAGTCGGTACTTCATCGCACTTTTGGAGAATAGTAATGTATGTACTAGAGTGTGAGCCTACATGGACTTTCCTCCTTAAAAACTCTACCGAAGAGTTGAGAAAATAAGATGATAAAATACTCCTAAAATTTAATTGAATAGGCCCGTATTCATATTGTTGCTCCTGATGAGACTCTTTGTCCTCCGCATCTTCATATGTGTCCAATGAATAACATATAGGAGACTTGGGGCTTCTACTTCAAGCCATTGGAGTATAAAACAGTGGCAATAAAATTTAACTTTGAAGAAATGTCCTCTCTTCTCGAGCAAACTATTACCATAAACAAGCAGCAATGCATCTAATTTTTGTCTAACTTGCAACAAAAATTCAATGTTTTGCCACAGGTTTATTTGATTGAATTACAATTGCATAAAGAAAAAAGAAAAGAAGAAAACATCACACATTCGATTTGTAGTACTGAACTAGGCAATTTAAGTTTGATTTGAATTTCAAAAAAAATATTGCCAAAATTAAACCACGTCGAATCAACTATTTTTTTTTATTGATTCAATTTACTTTCTTCTGAAACTCAAACAATATTTGTTACAGTGAGTTTTAGTATGTCTAGCACAGTTTCTGTGGTGTAAATGGCATTCATCAAGTTGTTATTCACACACTACAAGCCTTATATAGGCTAGAATCAGATTACAAAGAAATTGGGCCTAAACAGACATAGTCCATTACACACTAATGAACACATTTTGCTATTAACACCTACTAACACCCTCCCTTAAACTGAAACATATCAACAAACAAGCAAAAAGATCAGTTTAAGCAAACTAAATCAATCAAGCCTAATTCACTTCGAAGCTTGCAGAAGGTTTCTAACTTCAATGCTTTGGTCATGATATCAGCAAGCTGCTCTTGAGATTTGCAATGCACCAATTCAATGGTTCCATCCTTAGTGAGATCTCTAAGAAAATGAAACCGCACATCAATGTGATTGCATCTTCCATGAAGTATTGCATCTTCCATGAAATTACCCATTTTTTATGTAAATTCGAGTTGATTCGAACACGATTTAGCTATCAACTCGAAGAGACTTAGTTTACCTTAAAATCCGGTTCAATCGAGTTTGATACAAACTAATTTTTTTATTTTAGAATATTGAATTATAAAATTGAATAACGAGAAAGTGACAATATACATATTAATTACACGAAGATGCAAGAATTACATAGGAACGTGAATTCAAATGGCGAAGCATAGAAGTACACAGTCAGGCAGTGGCGACATATCATGGAGATGCTGTGGCGGTGAGACTGTACTACGTACGTAGTACATACCTCAAGGTAGTGCAGTGGCAAGACTTCGTGGTGGAGAGACTCCGAAACGACAGTATGGTGGGACGATGGTGTTGACTTCACGACAGCGGAAATGAGGAGCGATAAAAGTTTTTTATTATTTATTTATAAAATATGTTGATTTTAAACTCAACTTATTGGTACGGTCTAAATGAATTTCTTATAATTATTTATGAATTTTTTTTTGCTTATTAATTGTGTGTTCATTTTGATTTCACGATTTGGATGGAAGTGACCGCGACCGCGAGTATCATTGAAGTCCAACTATTGGCCGGCAAGTCATAAATGTATAAATGTACCAACAAAAACTTTGACGATTAGATGAAGTAAGTACGCGTGGTAACTGGTAAGTAAGGGTGACTAATAGTCATACTTTTGTAAATTTGGATGGTTCACATATAAGATCCTGTCAAATAACCGATTATCTCAAAAGCTTAAGCTGTTAGGAAATGCCACATCAATGGTTTTATATTATTTCTAACACGTCCTCTCACGCAAGAGCCCACTTGGGTTTGAACCGTGGATAATGCATAGGCTCACCTACCATTTTTTTTTTTTAATTCCAATTTTTAATTAGAAAGTGATAGGAGCGGGGATCGAACTCTAGAATTGGAGCCAGTGTTTTAAAAACCGGACCGGACCGGCCGGTCGGACCGGTCAGACCGTGAACCGGAGGGGTGACCGGTCTGGTTCGAATGTTGGATCGGCCATGCAGTTAGACCGGTGGGAACCGCTCAAAACCGGAAAAACCGGTGAACCGGCGGTTTTTTCAAACCGTCGGTTTGATTGCACGCGCTTTTTTTTCTTTTTTTTTTAGCCAAAAGTCTCAAAACAACGTCATTTTGTATTTTTTTTTTAAATAGAAGAACCAAAAGAAATAAAAGAGAGTCCAACATTGAAATAAATATGTCTCCTTGGATTTTAATTTATTAGACACTTTGTTATTCTGTTTATGTTGCAATTAAATTTTGTTTAAAACTTATTTAGATTTGTATTTTGTACTATTTTATTGTGTGTGATGACAACATTTAGAATTTGAATTTAAGAACTTATTACATTACGGAATTTCCGAGTTTTTCAAAAAAATTATGTGTCATGTCATGATTTCTTAGAGACTGAGTCATCTGATTCGACCGGTTTAATACCTATATAGTTTTATTATAGAGACCGGTTCGTTTTACCGGTTTATCCGGTTTAATCCGGTTTATTCATGCGGTTCGACCAGTAACCCAGTGGTTCGACCAATAAACCAGTGAACCAGTACCCTCACGGTTCGATGTCCGGTCCGGTTTTTAAAACATTGATTGGAGCTTCTCCTAGAATTGAGTTTGGAAGACAAAATCGATTTGGGAAAAGTGAACCAAACATGATGGAAAACAATGAAACCACGTTTAAGGGTGTAGACGCGCTTCTGAGGGTAAAAAAAGCTAAACCAAACAGACACTAAATGAGTTTATCCAACTAGTTATGTACTTTGACTCTATATAATGTAATTTTCAATAAAGACAATCTTGGACAAAAAATTGAAGACTTGAATTATTGTGGTAAACTAGCTATATTTTTACGGGCACAAATTAGTGATTAGTTGGTTAGAAAGAAGGAAAATTGTTAGCTTTTAACCCTTCAAATCTCATTGTTAATTCTCCTTCAATCAAAATTTCAAATTATACCATTGGGCAAGACATATTGTGGTAAACTATTGTAGTCAATCATATCTGAATTGTTTAATTATGATCAGACAATCGATATTTTTAACTTAAAAAATTTATTTTATTTTTGACAAAACTTCAAATTTATATTTAAAAACAATTAAAACATATTTAGACCGTGTGATATTTATCGGACAATTCAGATATTCTGACTACATGCAGTGTAACTCCACTCAATACAATTTAGGTGGGGGACTAGTTTTTCTATGGAAGAGTTACATGAGCTAAGAAATTCAAAATTATCTCATCACTTTCATATCGTGCTAGTAAATGATTATTTAAGTAAGAAAAGAGGAATTCATCTTTTTTTTTTTGACATAATCATCCATTTTATTAAAATATCAAAACAAGTACAATTCATGGGAAATAAAAATTGAGAAAATAAGGAACGAATATACAAATTCATTACAAAACATATATAATTGATTGACCAACAAAGAAACATAACGAATTAAAACCAAACAAGAGAAGGAACATATAATTTTGGGCATCAAACTAAGCTTTCTTCGGAAAAGCAATTAAATGAAGTGAAATTGATTCTATTTAGCTTTCTTTGGCAAAGCAAATGAGGTGAAAACTGATGCTATGGCTGTAGCTATGAATCCAAATAGAAGAAAACTAGCTGAGGCATTAGCCTTTCCAAAGAATGAATTTAAGGGAAGTTCTTCTGCTTTGAAAATTCTATGAAGATCTTCTGTGGCACCAAATCCAGCAGCTGAACCAGAGAGTAGAAAGTATGATATAATCTGTTTAAGAAAAAACAAAATGTAGTTTAAAATGTCAATATATTGGGATAAAAACATATAATATTTAATTTGCATATATCTATAGTGTAAATTTATTTTAAAATGTTAATCAATCATTGATGTCTGATTATTCAAAATATTTAACTTTAATCATTAATACTTTTAAATTCACATATATATGAATCATATTGTGATATTTGCTGAGGGTGTAATTTTTTTTACACCAATGAAGTATAAAAATAAAACTCAAACGTATATATTGTTGAAAATATTATTCCATATACTTTTTTTACGAGATTATTCTATATACTTGAAGACTTGTTATGAAATATAGATGTACCTTATCACCATAAAAATCAAACTTGTATCCTCCATCACCATTTAATACACGATTTCCTGATACTGCACTGAAAATCGAAAGTGCCATTTGCAGAGAATTGTATGCAAATCCAATTACTATTGTCGATATCATGTACCTACATTTTCAAAATTGTATTGTACCTTGTTAATATAACATAATTAGGGTCCGTTTGAATTAGCTTATTTTTGAACTTATACAAAACAGCTTATGGAAATAAATAAGGTTTTAAGTTAATTTATAAGTTTCTAATAACGAAAATTGTATTTTTATAAGTTATTTTATCATAAAGCACCTTAACAAACTAAAAATAATAGATAAAAATGTATTTATTTGCATGAGTTGTTTTGCATAAGTTAAAAAATAAGTTAAATTCAAACGGGCACTTAGTCATATTGGATAGTTAATTAGAGAGCTACAAACTACAATAATTCTCACCGATAAGCATGAAAATCTTTGAACTTGATTTCAGACTCATCATCCTTTGTTAAGACAATGAGTACGAGAGCAATGAGAAGAAACACAAAAGTTAACACCCTCAAAAGTAAAAGAATAGTTCTTGAAACTGTTGAGCTTGAGGGGGTGCTTGTAGTAGCAGCAGTAGTAGTAGGAGTATTTGTGTTACTCTCCATCTCAAAACCTTTAAATTCTAAGTTCTAAGATAATTTAATTTTGTTGACAATAGTTCAAAAATAAACTAAAACTTTTGTTTCTTTGTACAAATGTGATGTAGTTTGTGGCCTTTTATAGCATGAAATTAATAAACTTAATTAACCAAGATAAGTACAAATGTAACAATGTCAACTGGCCAAGTAATACATACATAGAATGATTAGCCTAATAAAATAAAAATGGGTGACTTTGAAATAGTGCCATCACAAACGTTGCCATAAATATTGACTAGAATTTGTGGTTGCTTAGTAATTTCTATGAATGTTCAAGTGGATGACGTCTATGGCACAATCTGAATATTTTGTGTAATGTTTTCAAAGAATTGTACAAATATATATATATATATATATATTCAAGAGACAGTGTCGAGATCTTCAAATTTTCGGATTAAATCAATCAGTCCAGACTGTCTATGGTAACTATTGAAAGTCTACCAAGAAATTAGAGGAAAGCTTTGTCAATCACTAGCTTACAACTATTAGATTGATCATCATATATCATTTATACTTTATGTTTCAAAATATCTTGATTGTGTATTTAAATTTTACAATTCAATACAATTTGCAAGTCACTGTCCAACAATAAGTTAGGCAATGATAGAACCAACTGGTATATTATTACTGAAAATAGGGAAGAATCCCCTTTGACTACAAGCAATGGCAGCACTTCAAGGGTCTGCCTACCTCCCAGTGCAAAAAGGCCCTATTCCTCTCAAATGACAAGAACAAGATGATCCCTCTCTATTTATAGGCAGCATGCCTTATTTGGCCTAACTATCTCTTAACACAAACAATAACTAACCCATTGACTAACTACTTCACGAACAAGTAATAACTTTTTAACTAACAAATAACAGAACTATCAGGCAACACACAATTTGAACTGTAATTCAATAAGCCATGATTGTGAGCAAATTGATTCTTGTTTTAGGTTCAAAAGTTTCATTCAATTTAGTGAGATTCCAATATTTTAGCATGCAGATTCCTTTCTTTTGTAGGTATTATACTCCATTAAATAAATTAACTATGCAAAAGGGGCTCTCCCTCAATGAACTGGTTTAAAAGATACAATACCTAGACATGTACAATTGACCAGTATTTTGTCAAGCAATGAGGAAATTACTCACGAGGTGGAGAAGTAAGAACACTTGCACTGGTCTTCCAGACAGAATGAGGGGCAGGAGATGGAAAAGCTGGGAACATCTTTAGTGGAAGGTATATACATTGACCTGCAGCACGCTGAATAAAACATTGCATACAATCATCAGACCACTATATTATACTGAGACTGATATAGTCATGTTTATTAGTTGTAACAAATATCTAATAACATATCTTACCAGCAAGGCTCCATAAACACGCCAAGCTTCATGCCTTTTCACTTCATTTTTCTGTGTCTCAAGAAGCATCTCTGGTTCAAGAAGACGTATATATGCTTCAAGATTTGGCAGCAAAAGAAGGCGAACCTACCTCCAAAATAAGGAAACGCGTCAAAATGACTTCAAAGCCTAGGATATAAGAATGGGTACTGACTCAAGTCAAACAACCCATTGGAAGTTAAAATGAATTTGAACTAGCAGAGTATATATTAGTCACTCAATTTCATTTGCTGATAAAATTGATTAAAATGGGTTGAGCTTAAAGGTTCAAATTTAACTTCAAATTTAACAACACATGGTTTCTATGCCATGTTTAGTTATTAAAGAATGAATATATGCTTTTGGAACAAATTACTAATGGCTATATGTATATATATACTAGAAGGATCCAACACTTCTCATCAAACTCAAAGCAATAGCATTTGCAAACACAACTCTCATTGTGCATTCTAAAACTAATATCTTCACTTCAGTTTGACATCAAGTAGAAAAGAAAGATGAGTGTAGAAATTTTAGATGGTGCCACCATTGTCCACTTCCTTGAAGATAAAGAAGCATTTAATAGCTCCATAGGAAATCGGTTCGCACGACTCGACACAAACAATGATGGCCTTCTCTCCTATGAAGAGATGTTGAAGGAGCTCCAAGGTCTCAGGGTTTTCGAAACACACTTTGGTATTGATGTGGAGTCGGACCCGGATGAGCTTGCTCGTGTTTACGAATCACTTTTCGTTCAATTGGATCACAACTTGAATGGCACAGTTGATCTAGAAGAATTCAAGAAGGAAACCAAGCAGATGATGCTTGCAATGGCAGATGGAATGGGTTTCTTGCCAATTCAAATGGTTTTGGAAGAAGATAGCATCTTGAAATTAGCTGTTGAAAGAGAGTACAATAAAGTTGCAGCTTGAGTGCTACTTTGATCAGGCTTAAGATTTAAGTGCTACTTTGATCAGGCTTAAGATTTATTTTTTTTTAAAACTCGTTATCTGGCTCAAGAACCGACTCGGTATCAGGCTTAAGCGATTTAAGTAATTCTGCAAGTATTGGTGTTGTAACATTCAATCTGTTTGTTGTTAGTATTGTTATTTGTTACCATTAAAATTCCTTAAACTATTTTTGTATGAATTTCAAATGTCTAAATGAACTAAACTACTATATATTATGTGTTTCAAACTAAGGAATTGTATTTTGTACTCATCAAAATGTTTAAGTTGGCTGTCTAAATTCATCTGCCACTTCATTGAAGGTTGGTACAAAACACAAGAATTAATGTGTTGAATTGTGTTAATTAACCGATTAAATTAAAATCTTTAAAGCACTTGTTAATCCATAGTTGAATTGTGTATACATGTGAACATTAAAAATCCCTTTGAGTAATCAATGCAAAGTAAATTTTTTGTTATGTGCTCTTGTACTAGACGATGTTCTCCATTGTTTTGATCATTATATATGTTCCACTCTATTACCAAACCATGAACCAACATGTTGAATCCATGTCGATCGTACTTTCAATACACATTAGTATATAATTGTTGCCGGGCCAGATGAAGACTCGCTTGAGGATATTGGTAATCGACGTTTTATGGGGTCAAAGTGGTGGTTGACAGTGGTTAATCTAGTTGTCAATGTGGTGGTCATACAATTGTCATAGTTGTGGTCGGTAGCGATTGGTAATGCGTGGAGTGGTGGTTAAAGTGATAGTCAGCGTAGGTAATTTGAGTTGTGATTTGGTGGTTGATGGTGGTCAAAGTACTAGTCAATGTGGTGGTCATACAATGGTCATTGGTTGTGGTTGGTACGTAGTGATTGGCAGTGCGCGGAGTGGTGGTTAAAGTGGTAGACGTCGTAGGTAATTTGAGTTGTGATTGTTGGTGGTCATAGCGGTGGTCAAGTGGTGGTTGATGGTGGTCGGAGTGGTGACTAATAATTAACCACTAGTGATGATGTGTTAGCATTACAACAAAAACAGTAATCATAAAACATTTTTCAAATTTAAATAAAAATCATTTTCAAATTAGTTGTCACCATTATCAATTCAAGTCCATTTTACTGAAACATGTTCCATTTTCAAATTTCATTTTTAAAACCTAAACCTAGAAACTTGCAACCATCGGGAAGGCCCTTAAATATTGAGTTTAGTATTTTATTACCATGTACTAGAAATTTTGTCTATATATAACTTTAGTTGATAGGTCATAGGACATTGCATTATATATATGTATGAATCGAGTTAGAATCTCGTTCATTCCACTTATTCACATTAAGAATGAAATTTATAGCCAACAAACTACTTGATAAAAAAGGAATTATTCTAACAGTAAAAAAAATATTCTAATCTTAATTCCCAAGACAATTTTTTGCCCAAAAAATATCATTTTCTTTAGTAATTAATGGCAAACCATTTTTTAAATAAAAGTTAAAGGGATAAATATGTTGGTCCCTATAAATATTAAAAAATTTGTTTTTAGTTTTCCAAATATTCACAGTGCCACGTCAGCTTCCGTTAAACCAAGTTAGCAGCAAGGACCATTTTTTAAAACGAAAATTTTTTGAAGAACTAATATTAGAAGAAAATTTTGAAGGGACTAAAAATAAAATTTTGAATATTTATCAAAATATCTAACACATCCCTTAATTTATAAAAGTTATATCAAATTAGTCTAGCGATCAATTCATAAATTATCATATGTTATATGTCAATTTTTGGAGTAACATATGCCCATTGCATCTCTCAACTCCAGCATATATATGACAAATTTAATTAAATTAATTACTAATTTTATTAAAATTATAGAAAATATTAACATGTGTTCTGCTCTATGGTTAAGAGAAACATGCATTTTATTAAAATTATAGAAAATTTAACATGTGTTCTGCTCTATGGTCAAGTGAAACATGCATTTCACAAAAGTATGTTTTATATTATCGTAATTTGCTACTAATCCTGGGGCAAAATGTTTGCACAATTAGAACAGAAAAAAAAGAAAAGAATAAACCAAAGAAGATCCTTTGTAACGAATATAGTAATGTTAGTTCTTTGAATAATATTAAAATAATCAGTGGGTATCCTTTGTTTAAGACATTCAACAAAACAACACGGCTTATAAAATAATTCTAACTTATTTTACTCGTTTGGCAATTGACATATAGTACATTAGAAGGGCACTAGACTTCCAACGCTGACTTCCCCACATAGAATTTCTTCGTTATGCAAAATAAATAATTTAATAATTTACTTTCATACCAAAATATAATAAATAATGCACTCACAATCTCATATATACTGTGGATTACTGAAAGTGAACAATTCCAACAATCAGAAGCCAACAGTTGAGGGAAGCATCCAATATAGTCGGTTTGACCAAAGACACAAATTAAACAAAGGACACTAACAACACATGGTTTCTATGCCATGGTTAGTTATTAAAGAATGAATATATGCTTTTGGAACATATTACTAATGTCAATGTGTATATTATATATATACTAGAAGGATCTAACACTTTTCATCAAAGCAACAGCATTTGCAAACACAAACACAAACTCTCATTGTGCATTCAAACTACCTTCAATTATTTTCCTTTCAAAAATACTATCCTCACTTCAGTTTAAAATCAAGTAGAAAAGAAAGATGAGTGTGGAAATTTTGGATGGTGCTACCATTGTCCAATTCCTTGAAGATGAAGAAGCATTTAATAGCTCGATAGGAAATCGGTTTGCTCGACTCGACACAAACAATGATGGTCTTCTCTCTTATGAAGAGATGTTGAAGGAGCTCCAGGGGCTTAGGGTTTTCGAAACACACTTTGGTATTGATGTGGAGTCAGACCCAGGTGAGCTTGCTCGTGTTTATCAATCCTTGTTTGTTCAATTCGATCACAACTTGAATGGCGCAGTTGATCTAGAAGAATTCAAGAAGGAAACCAAGCAGATGATGCTTGCAATGGCAGATGGAATGGGTTTCTTGCCAATTCAAATGGTTTTGGAAGAAGATAGCATCTTGAAATTAGCTGTTGAAAGAGAGTACAATAATGCGGCGGCTTAAGCGCTACTCTGAAATTATCATTCTTAAAAAATTCAACTAATTTTGAAGTATTTTAACATTTTGTTTGTTGTTATTACTGTTACATTAAAACACCTTAAACTGTTTTGTTATGAATACCAAATGTATGCATGAAATGAAATAAACAATTGAGCTTTTACATCTCTGTATTGTGTTTTTTAAGTATAAGTATGGTTGAAGAATTTGTCCCAACAACTAAAGCTTATAATCATAAAATTCAGGTGAATCCAAAAGTTCATCTCCAGAACAAAATTATACATTTTATACCAAGTGATATTAATTTGTTCTCAGAATCACACATTACCTACAGGTCATCCATGGTTTATCCATTAACAAACTTGCTATGATACGCCCTATGTTACAAGAACATATACATCTCACGAGTTTGAATGAATGAGAGGATGTTTTCACCAAACAGCTCAACCAGTGATGTCAGGATGCGTCCTGAATTCAGTTCATCCTTCCAAACCTGGGCTAGGACTGCAGAAATATTCAAACCCTGAGTATCACCCCCACTACTTATAACTTCACCTTCGGTAGTGATCGGATTTTTCATCTGTCCAGAAGATGATGGGGAACCAATTTTTGAATCAACTGAAGCTTGAGTTCCTGTCTCCTCTTGCTTATGAGATGGTGAGGAATTCGCCAGATCCACAGCTTGAGTTCCTGTCTCCTCTTGCTTATGAGATGGTGAGGAATTCACCAGATCCACACTAACCTCTCCATCAGTAGCTGTTTTCTTCAAAGGTGACTGCTGGTCCAATTCCATAGGGCTTGCCTTTCGTTTTTCTTGATGATCAATCATGAAAAATGAGTCAGTATACAAACTAATAATTATTATAAAGGACTTGTGAAGTTTCAAGTGGATGACGTCTATGGACTATGGCACAATCTGAATATTTTGTGTAATGTTTTCAAAGAATTGTACAAATATATATATATATATATATATATATATATATATATATATATATATATATATATATATATATATATATATATATATATTCAAAAGACAGTGTCGAGATCTTCGAATTTTCGGATTAAATCAATCAGTCCAGACTGTCTATGGTAACTATTGAAAGTCTACCAAGAAATTAGAGGAAAGCTTTGTCAATCACTAGCTTACAACTATTAGATTGATCATCATATATCATTTATACTTTATGTTTCAAAATATCTTGATTGTGTCTTTAAATTTTACAATTTAATACAATTTGCAAGTCACTGTCCAACAATAAGTTAGGCAATGATAGAACCAACTGGTATATTATTACTGAAAATAGGGAAGAATCCCCTTTGACTACAAGCAATGGCAGCACTTCGAGGGTCTGCCTACCTCCCAGTGCAAAAAGGCCCTATTCCTCTCAAATGACAAGATGATCCCTCTCTATTTATAGGCAGCATGCCTTATTTGGCCTAACTATCTCTTAACACAAACAATAACTAACCCATTAACTAACTACTTCACGAACAAGTAATAACTTTTTAACTAACAAATAACAGAACTATCAGGCAACACACAATTTGAACTGTAATTCAATAAGCCATGATTGTGAGCAACTTGATTCTTGTTTTAGGTTCAAAAGTTTCATTCAATTTAGCGAGATTCCAATATTTTAGCATGCAGATTCCTTTCTTTTGTAGGTATTATACTCCATTAAATAAATTAACTATGCAAAAGGGGCTCTCCCTCAATGAACTGGTTTAAAAGATACAATACCTAGACATGTACAATTGACCAGTATTTTGTCAAGCAATGAGGAAATTACTCACGAGGTGGAGAAGTAAGAACACTTGCACTGGTCTTCCAGACAGAATGAGGGGCAGGAGATGGAAAAGCTGGGAACATCTTTAGTGGAAGGTATATACATTGACCTGCAGCACGCTGAATAAAACATTGCATACAATCATCAGACCACTATCTTACACTGAGACTGATATAGTCATGTTTATTAGTTGTAACAAATATCTAATAACATATCTTACCAGCAAGGCTCCATAAACACGCCAAGCTTCATGCCTTTTCACTTCATTTTTCTGTGTCTCAAGAAGCATCTCTGGTTCAAGAAGACGTATATATGCTTCAAGATTTGGCAGCAAAAGAAGGCGAACCTACCTCCAAAATAAGGAAACGCGTCAAAATGACTTCAAAGCCTAGGATATAAGAATGGGTATTGACTCAAGTCAAACAACCCATTGGAAGTTAAAATGAATTTGAACTAGCAGAGTATATATTAGTCACTCAATTTCATTTGCTGACAAAATTGATTAAAATGGGTTGAGCTTAAAGGTTCAAATTTAACTTCAAGGATTTGATCCGGTGGTAAAAAGATAGGTCTTGAATCCGAGAGCGAGAGGTCCCGGACTCCCGAGTTCGAGCCCCGCTAGTGCCCTTGGACCCCAAAGGCACCATCACTTTGTAAGTTCTCTTTGAGCCCAAAGGTCTTCCGTACCTTGGACTGAAGCACCATCCCTCACCCTAAATTTTTATTAGCAAAAGAAAAGTTTCAAATTTGTTTGGTGTGCCAATTACAAAGTTAGCTCCTCCTCCCCCATCTTTCCACTAAAACAATGGCCTCTTCTTTCCTGATGCTTTAAACATTTTTTATGGATATATGAAAACAAATTTTGATCTCGTATTTCTAATACCATGGGAGACAACATTTTATAGTACACCTACACATTGCAGGGCAATATTCAAACATATAATAAATAAATAAATAAATAAACAAACTGGTATATTGATTTTTCTCTTTCACAATATTAATCCTACTATTGGTGTTTCACTAATTCCATAGAGCATGGAGAGGCACAATACCACATTGGATCCCAGTGCTCCTAACCCCTGAATTGCACCATAGTGTTGTGTCAATGCCTTCTTAGGATCCAAGAATGCATTCAGCAATGTTTTTGTCAACCGGGACTGTAGATTACTATAAACATGTCCAAACCTGCATGACACAAGTATTTATAACAAATATATTATTCATTGGCTTTGCTACAAGAAAATCAAAGGAGGACACAAATAATGAACTAAAACAAGTTTAGTGGGATACCAATAAAAGTATCAAATAAAATATCTTCAATTGCATTGATGCACAACATATAACAAAAAGATTGAGGATATATTACCTTTTGCATATTGATGCAACCAGGTTAGCAGTGAAGTCTCTAAGTTCCCAATGGTTGTCTGTCAATCTACTTCCCAACCTTTTAGAAACAAGGCAGGTAACAATTGATGGCATCAACTGGTGTAGCTGAAGCAAGTAAGAAAAGGAAAGATGAAGAAATAAGAGATTGTTTCTCATTAGCTCAGTTATGCAAACCACTTGTGCCTAAATACTGTTTTATTAGAACTCTTACTGCTGAATGCAGAAATTTTAAACAAAGAAACAGTAAACTGACTGGAGCAGATATAGCTTTTTTAAATATGTGGCTGCAATGATGAGCATTGATGGAATTGAAGATAATTAAATCCATTGAGTATGGATAAATGGGCTAGATTTTCCCAACCTGGTCAATTGCAAGTTTGCGACCTGGGTTGTAATAGAGCAGCCCAATTTTTATGGGGACAGAAAATGGAACTAATGAGTCATGCCTGGCCTTTGTAGGCAGGCTGAAGGGCCAGGCCAGGCCACCCCCCGGCCAGCATTTTAGAAACTACAATAACCACATATTTTTTCATTCTAATTTACTTATACATTTTTTTAATCAAAAGATGTTAGAAAGCTGTCTTGATGATGGAGCAACAAATGGAAAATCAACCTCAATACTTAAGCATAAAGAAGGCTTATATGATTCAATGGAAACATAACTCCAAATAGAAGTTGGTGATAACTATTAATATTAATTAAATTATTAATAATACAACCCTGCTTATGAAAAAATCATGTTATGTCAGAAAAAAAATATAAACATATAAATTCAACAAGAAGTGAACTTACATAAGGTTCAATATGTATATGAGGGTTTAGCAAAAGGCTATTAACAACTCGCATCAAAGCAAATAGAAGGCCAAAATTACTTAAACCGCGAGAAACCTGCAAAGAATGGAGAAGCACACAATCGTAATGACCTAGCGGAAAGCAACACTTCCGTTCTTATCCACCAACACAAGAAAAAGACATTGTTACCTCATCAGCTACAAAGCATGTGAAATAAGGAACTAATGGATGAAGTCCTGAATCAGTAGCCAAACTTACTAATGCTTCTTTAAAGAGAACCGAATCAGGCTCATTTAAAGCTAGCTCAGTCACTTTATCAAAATAGAGCTGCAAAAAATATTAAGCTAACATAAATGAACTAAAGGATGATACATAAGTGTTGTTGATGATGGGACCATGGCGGAGAGCCAAAAATCCGCCATATCGGCTGACATGTAGCACCACCACAATTGAGTATGGTGCCGTGGCACCATCCTTCAGAAAATTGGCCATGGCGGGAAGCCAAAACCCCACCACCAATATCCGACATGGTGCCACCATGGCCGATATTTGACAACACTATGATAGACAAGATAGCTTGCAGTGGCATATAATAATTTTGATACCTGAAGTTCTCTAGATAAGACATGCTTAACAGGTAATTTGATGTCAACTGGAAGGTCTTCATCCTTCTGCTCATGCTTTTTGGCATCCGAGGGAGCTGAAATGACTGCACATAAAATAATGGGAAAAACAGTGAATCTTAATAGAGGCAGGGGAGCACAATTATATGTAAGTTGGAAGGTTTACAAAAAAATCAATTAATAGATTGAGTAGCATTAAGATGCCAAATGATGCCTGTTTGTCAGCATCATGTACATTTGCACAAGTATATATAGCTACAGACATCTATGTGTTTATAATTTATTGATAAGTGCATTTTTCAAAGAGTATGTAAAGACGACCATGCTATAATGACAATATAAAAATAGAAAAAACAACATAAGTAATCACATATCACAATCTAACCACTAATTCGAGGAAAAATTCACAAATGGACAGAATCCATAAGACATGGTAATAATAACATCGGAAAATATACATCTACAATTCCTCTTGAGCTAAATTTGTATTAACTTAAAACCTAGTTTAGTTACCTACCATCAACAGGAGCATTTTCAGGAATAGCAGGTTGCACTCCTTCAATGGCAAGCCAGTGACACGTAAGTGCAGTATCAAGGGGTGCTTTTGGTAAAGAAGCTTCAATGACCTAAAATTAACACAAACTATAATTTAAGGAGCGATGCCCTCCAGGTTTAATTCCGATTAAAATAACAATGATTGATTACTTCCTTACATCTTTTAAGTCTACATCCTTGTCATCAATATAAAACAAATCTTTGTGCCCCACAGCTCGTTTGAATCGTAAAGGACCACCAGATGCAAATCCATATATTGGCTGACATAAAAAAAGTAATACTGACATTAGAGACAAAAACTAAGCATTTTCACAATCAAGAGAACTCAAACCAATCGCTCACATTCAAAACAAAAATTATTCAAATTGCTTACTTACTTCAACATTTTTCAAGTTGAGCGCAGCATCAACATCATCTGCCGTCAAAGTGGGTCGCCTTGAGTGTCGCATACATTTGATTGCTTCCTGTGTGAAAGTTTCCATGGTTGAAGGAAGATGAGAAAAAGAGCGAGAACATTTAATCACACAATCAAAACATTTTTATTTTCATATATGTGAGCCTTGGCACAACAGTAAGGTTTAAATCTTGCGACCTATAGGTCAAGTCACATGTTCAAATCCTGAAAACAGGATCTCCGATTGTAGGAGTAAGGATGTGTACATCTACCCTTCCCAAATTCCACCCAGGTTAGAGCCCTGTGCATTGGGGCGCCCTAAAATATGATAAATCTGATACAGAAGAAGCATATATCAATGTTATCCATAGCATGCTATAGTGGTCCAGCTGAGCAGTATAGAGTAGCGCTCACCGGTCACTATAGCATTAGAAATAACAAATGTTGCAGCAGCTGTAGTACTGCACCTCAGAATCGAGTTCTAAAATTTCAAAAAGATTCTTAAATTTTAAAGTTTAGGGATTTAGTTTGGGCTATTTTAGGAATTTTCCAATTTAAAAACACCAGAAAAGCGTTTGAACACTCTTGCTGTCAGTCTTCACCTCTCAATGGTCAACCATAGCTAATGGTCTTCACCTCTCGGTGGTATGAGCTTAGCCATATAACCTCAAGGTGCCAAGTTTGAATCTCGTTAGGGATAGTTGTACAATGGTATTAGCGCCACTTGAATTAATAAAAATTTCCCTAAAAATAGTATACAGTACAAATTTTATGAACTGTATAAACATTTCAAAATTGCGAAGTTTTGTGACCACTCCGCTATCTCACTATAGCATTTTTGGGGCTACCTGCTCCACTATACAGGATTCATAAAATTGACATCTATTATATAGCCCTACAATTACTATAAACTCACTTATCATCTAACTAAATATTAACAACCCTAACTAACTATTCTCCTAAATCCTAATCTAATACTTCGGTTAATATGTTCTCCTTCACTAGGGTTTAAACTCCGTCATTTAACTCCTCCAACTCCTTCAACCCTCAGTTCAAACCAGTTGATCTACCCAACCCGGCTATTAACAGCCTAACTAACAAACTGCCTAACTATTCTCCTAAATCCTAATACTTCGGTTAGTATTTTCTCGTTCATCAGGGTTTAAACTCCGTCATTTAATTCCTCCAACTCCTTCAACCCCCGGTTCAAACCACTTGATCTACCCAACCCGGCTATTAACAGCCTAACTAACAAACTAACTAACAAACTAATCGCCTAATACGGTGATTCGAACAAACAGCGTATGGAAACAGGAATGGGATAAGCAAATTGCGTAGTTCAAATTTTCAATCAAACACAAAAACACTTGTTTTTTTGTTCAAATTTCATTACAGAAAAATAATTAATAAAAAAATGTTTTGAAATTACACCTGCATGATCTGGCGCATACGGTATTCAACATCAGGAGCAACAGCAAGAGCAACATCGGGTGATAAATTGTTAATCCCAATACTCTGTGCAATAACCTCGATTGTTTCTTTAGGAACAATGCTCATATTCACCTACACTAACTGAAACCCTATTGCGGTTTGAGATTTGATGTGAGTGAGTTGCGACGGAGGAAGATGAGTGTCGAAGTGAATGAAGGTTGCGCTCATGTTAGTGCGCTCATTTTTTTTTTGTGTTAAGTAATTTTGATTTTGATTTTGATTTTGGTGGAACTAAATAGGAGCTCGAGTTTTTAATTTGTTGCTGTTAGTTTTTTTTTTTTTTTTTGGTAAATTTAGAGTTTGATCCTTTATCTTATTTTTTTTTTAATATTTTGATTCTTTATCTTTTATTTGTAACACTTTGATCCTTTATTTTATATATTTGTAACACTTTAGTTCTTTATCTTTTATTTGTAACATTTTAGTCATTTATCTTTTATAACATTCACATATAAACCCTTTTTTCATTTATTTTTTTATTAAAAAAATGTTGAATTTTATTTGTTAAAATACCTTTTTATTAAAATTAAGTAAAACTCATGATTTTGATGAATGTGTTCATCATCTTCATCAATTCTTTCATATTTTTATGTACTTTAAAGGACCAAAATGTTACAAATAAAAGATGAAAGACCAGAATGTTACAAAAAGATAAGACAAATGACCAAAATGTTACAAATAAAAGATGAAAGACCAGAATGTTACAAAAAGATAAGACAAAGGACCAAAATGTTACAAACGAAAAATAAAGGACCAAAGTGTTACAAGAAAATAAGATAAAGGACCAAAAGTGTTGTAAAATAGGGGGCATTACCAATAAAAAATCTTTTTAGGTCAATTAACATTCTTAAAATCCTAGATCAAGCTTGATATTATTAGCCGCAGATGTAAGTGTTCCAAAAATTGGACTGGTCAATCAAACCGGTTAAATTGAGAGTTGGAGGGTTATTGGTTTGGTAATTTGTTGGATTTGATATGTTATTGAATCGGTAGGAACTAGAGAGAATCGGCTAAAATCGGCAAAAATTGGTAAGTTGATGGTTTTTTAAAACCGGTAGGTTCAATGCTTATGAATTTTTCAAAAAAAAAATTAAAAATGGCACTGTCTTTAACCGTTTTTAAAGAAATTATTAAAATTGAAATTAAAAAGTTGGAGAGTGAGATTAAGAACCGATACAATTCATACAAATACGAGAGTTAGACTTTGTTTAAAATTTATTTGGATTTTTATAATTTTAATTTGTTGTGTGTGATGACTATGTTTAAAATTTGAAGTTAAAGAATTAATATATGCAACTATGAAATTATGCAATTTTGAAATTTCTGTGTTTTTTTTGTGTCATGATTTTTTTGTAGACTAAGTCATCTAGTTTGACTCGATTTAATATCTGTATAGTATAGTTTTGTTATAGAGACCAATTTATTTTATCAAGTTTCCAATTTTATCCAGTTTAATCATGTGGTTCGATCAGTGACATAATAGTTCTACCAATGAATCAATGATTGAATACTCTCGCTGGTTCAATAATCGGTCTAATTTTTAAAACATTGGTTAGCCTTCATCTAAGTTTGAGCATGTGTGACAACGTTGATATTGTTAGAGTATGCATATTTTAATTTTTTTTAATTTTTTTTTGAAAAGGCAAATTTTATTAAGCAACTCTATATCAAGGAGTACAAGAGAAGCAAAACAAGACAAAAGGAAAACAAATACAAGGGGACAAGAACTGGGTAAATAGATTATCACGTGTGTTCTTCTTTTATCGTTTTTATCACTTATTATTACTATTGCTTATCCACTTGATTATTGGTTGCCTTTCTTTTGCTCCACACATCAAGTTTTCATTTAAGCTATAAAATTTAGACAATTTACTTCTTTTATTAGAAATTAAAATATCTTAATATTTAGAATTTAAGGATTAAAGTGCTTAAAATTCATAACTTAAGAGACCAAAATAAAAAGAAAAAAGTTTGAGGAACTAAAGTGAATCATAAAATAAATTTAAGAACCAAAAATATAATTTAGCCAATTTTATTTTACTAAGGTCAGGCTTATGTTTACTCTAGTTAATTATTAGTTGCGAACACGAATTTGTCTTGCTGGATTTATTGGGTTGCATTACAACTTCTACAAAATTGAGACACTCTTTTTCAAGAGGTATTGGACTTCTTACCACTTGAACCAATTGATATTATTAAATTTTGTTTTGTTATATTGATAAGAGGTACTAGTTTGTTCGATGGACCCTCACACATCCAACATGTTTTTCACACATATAGTAACATTTTTTTTGTCAAATATACACATCCAACACTCTAGCCACTCACTTTTGGTATATATAAATAACTAAAAGCATACCTTAGCCATATATCAACATTTTGTGGTCATGGCAATAGAACACACAAGAATAACTATCCGTCCATTCAAAGAAAGTGACATTGAAGATGTGTTGTTATGGTTAGGTGATAATAGAGTTCTTCAAAATACCCGAATGGAGACTTGTGATTCAAAAGAAGAAGCTTTAGATTTCATAAAAACCAAATGGATTTACCCATTACAACAATCAATATGTCTTGATGACCACTCCATTGGAATTATTTATGTCCTCCCTTATGATAATGAGAAGCATAAAGCAGATTTGGGATATGCCATTGGATGTAATTATTGGGGTCAAGGTATAGTCACCAAAGCATTGAAGATTCTTTTGTGTAAAGTGTTTCAAGAGTTCCCTCATTTGCATAGGTTGCAAGCTCATACTCTTGTGGAGAATAAGGCTTCTCAAAGGGTGTTGGAAAAAGTTGGATTCCATAGGGAAGGATTGCTTAGAAAGCTTTTTTGTCTCAAAGGTAGTATTGAGGATTTCTATATTTTTAGTTTCTTGTCTAGTGATGAAATTCTTCTTGCTGTTTGATTAATTATCATTGGAAATAAGAGGATCATAAAATTTGTAGAAGTGTCTTAAATAAGGTACTATCATCATTAATATTTGGCTGTAATAATGTATTCTATCATTATTAATACCTGGTATCTTATTTTTACTATTGAAACAAAATGCGTATGAGTTGCAAAAATATGGTGTAGTATTAAAGGAACCATTTATGAGTAATATATGAAACTAAAAGTAGGTTCCATAAGAAAAATCATTGAAAATGCTCTAAAGTAAGTTGTTGTATGTAATTGTATTGTAATAATTATTGATGCTCCCTCTATTTTAAAATAAGTGTCATTTTAAAAAATAATTATTTTCTAAAATAAGTGTCGTTTTACTTTCTTAATGCAACATTATTAATTTATTCCATATTTACCCCCAATATTATGTAGCGAGCACCATTTTCAAGTCATTATAATCGAATATGCCGGCAATTGTTAATAGTCAATGGTTAACATGGACACTTATTTAAAATTATTATTTTTAATAATTTACTAGTTTTGAGACCCGTGCATTCGCACGGGTCTATTGACTTTTATTTATAAAATATTTTTAAAATATAAGTGATGTCATTGTGTTATTTTTTGTAAAATTCAATAAATTAATATTTTTTTGATTAATGTAATTGTCCCGTGTATGATTAAATTTTTTTGATTAAAGCAATTGTCTCGTGTATAAATTTTTTATTCAATTCCTTTTATGTATTAGTGATAAATATTTTGTCTTGTATTTTTTTATATTTATTATTGATGAGAATTTATTCTTCTGTTGTTTAAAAAAAATTATTTGTAAAAGCTCATGTCCATTGATTTTTATTTTTTTATATTTAAGATTGATATTAATATATTATACTAAAGTATCAAATTTATTTAGAATAAAATATTTAGAAATATGTTAGAAAATATTTTTAAAAAGTATTTTTGACAGAAAAAATATTTTTTTAAATATAAGTGACGTTATAGTGTTATTTCTCGTAAAATTTATTGAATTACTATTTTTTGATTAAAGCAATTGTCCCGTGCATGATTTTTTGTAATACATTATAATTAATATTTATTATTCAATTCCTTTTATTATTAAAGCAATTGTCCCGTATATGATTTAATTTTTTTATTAAAGTAATTGTCCCGTGTTAATTCCTAAGTTTTTTCTTTATGCATTTTTTTTTTCGATAGAGATTTTTTTTTATAGAGATTCTTTATGCATGTTAAATCATAAGTTTTCACTTACAAAAATTATATCTTTATAAAAAAAAATTTGATAAATCTTTATAACATTTTTTCATAAACTACTTTATAAAACTTATAATAAGTCAATCCAAACGGATTCACTATGTTTTTGTTTCTATTTTAGGCCCTGTTTGGTCCGGCTTATTTTCCTCTTTTTTTCTTCTCCTTAAAAATAGTAAAGAAGGAAAAAATTGTGTTTGACTTTATTTTTTTTTATTTTTTACTTCTTTATTTTATTTCTCTAATACTTTTAAGGAGAAATAATGTCAAATATAATTTTATACTTCTTTATTTCGTTTAAGTTAAAATAAAAAGTAAAAAATAAGCCGAGCCAAACGGAGCCTTAATATTCTTTTATTTTTAAGTTACTATTTTTTTAAAGGTAGTTTCAGATGCTATTTTTAAGGGGAGATTGTTTTTTATGCTTATGTTTTTTTATTCTTACTAATTTTGTTTTGTATCTTTTTTTTAGTTTAGAGTTAAAATTACATTTAAGGGCATAAACTCTGAAATATTATTAAACTTGATTGGACAAATTTGGTATTTTATTAGTAGTTTCTTTTAATATATTGTAAGTAGATGTATTGATTTATTTAATCTATACAGTATGCAATAACTTTAAACAACACTTATTTTAAAACGGAAGACGATTGGTATTGCTTGTTAGAAGCAGAAGTTCATAGTTCTATTCGCCCCCTTGATTAAAATGGTATTATATGTAGGGGTGTGCAATGGTTTGAAACCACACCACACCAAACCATAAATTAGGATATGGTTTATAACCAAAACCATTTTAATGACAAACCGGTTATTTTATAAAATCAATTTGGATATGGTTCATAACCGGTTTGAAACCAATTCATAACCGGTTACTAATAAAAATTGGATTATTCAATTGAACCAACTTTTTTCCTAAAAAATCAGGAATTTTTTAAATTAGAACTTTTTTTCCGAAAAAATATTAGAAATTATCACGGAAAAAATCGGAAATTTTTTTACGGAAAAAATATCGAGAACTTTTTTTACGGAAAAAATCGGAATTTTTTTTTCCGGAAAAATCGGGAACTTTTTTTCCCGGCAAAAGATCAAAAACTTATTTCCGGAAAAAACCGGGAACTTTTTTCCGGAAAAGTCGAGAACTTTTTTTCCGTAAAAAATCGGAAACTTTTTTTCCGGAAAAAGCGGAAACTTTTTTCCGGAAAAATCGGAAACTTTTTTCCAAAAAAACCGGGAACTTTTTTCCCGGCAAAAAATCGAGAACTTTTTTTCCGGAAAAATCTGGAACTTTTTTTCCCGGCAAAAAATCGAGAACTTTTTTTCCGAAAAAAATCGGAAACTTTTTTCCGGAAAAATCGGGAACTTTTTGTCCCGGCAAAAAATCGAGAACTTGTTTCCGGAAAAATCAAGAACTTTTTTTCCGGAAAAATCAGAAACTTTTTTTTCCGGCAAAAAATCGAGAACTTTTTTCCGGAAAAAATCGGAAACTTTTTTTCCGAAAAACCGAAAACTTTTTTCCGGAAAAATCGGGAACTTTTTTCCCGGCAAAAAATCGAGAACTTTTTCCGGAAAAAATCGGAAACTTTTTTTTCGGAAAAACCGGAAACTTTTTTCCGGAAAAATCGGGAACTTTTTTTCCCGGCAAAAAATCGAGAACTTGTTTCCGGAAAAATCGAGAACTTTTTTTCCGGAAAAAATCGGAAACTTTTTTTCCGGAAAAACCGGAAACTTTTTTCCGGAAAAATCAGGAACTTTTGTTCCCGGCAAAAAATCGAGAACTTGTTTCCGGAAAAATCGAGAACTTTTTTTCCGGAAAAAATCGGAAACTTTTTTTCCGGAAAAACCGGAAACTTTTTTCCGGAAAAATCGAGAACTTTTTTTCCCGACAAAAAAGCGGAAACTTTTTTTCCGGGAAAATCTGAAGAAAAAATTCCCGCTGAAAATCATGAGTTTTTTTTTAATAAAATATTGAAAGTTTTTTCGGAATTGTATTTATGTGAAATATCGAATAAATGGATATGGTTTACAAACCAATTATAAAAAAATGGATATGGTTTACAATTGGTTTTTTTTTATTGGATTGGTGTGGTTTTCTTATAAAATGGATTTGGTTATTAAAATTGGATTTGATTTGGTTAGTACTTTGGTTATGGTTAACCTGATTTTTTGCACACCCCTAATTATATGTACTGTGTTAGTTTAACAAAATGAAGGTGCTATCCAAACAATAAGTTAAATAAAATGAAGGAAAACAAATATGACTAGGAGAGTTTATAATGGACTACCTATCAAGATGGAACACATAGAACTCTTCTTTTAAGGATAACCAAAAATTTAGATGAGTTGAATTTGCGGGACTAGCTATGACTATAGGAGAGACCGACAAAAGTACCTACAATTTTTTTGTCTTTCACATTCACACCAGGAGTTACTGATGCTCATACAAAGTATTAATCAATTATGTATCGACCGAACAAACTTTCATTAACCGCGTAGAACTTGTTTTGATTTAATGTGAGATTAGTAAAATAAATAAAATGTCAAACACACTATTATGGTCCTTTATTTAGGATTAAGCAGAAGAAGCCACAAGCATTCCCTCACTAGATCCCTCAATAATAGCCAAAGTTATTTGAACCTCTGCATTTTGGTTTGTAGGGCAGTCACTAGCCTTTGGTACGGATGATACACATTTTTTCGTCTGTTGAATCATTAGAGAGAGATATCCAAATCTATACACTTGACAAAAAAGAACCACAAAAAAACTACTGTAGATTGTAGTCTCGTGGGCCACGCGTCAGCTTAATCTCTTAGCCCATTCCCAAATTTACATTATTTTATATTTTCCATATACTTTACCATGGATGCATCTTCACCATCCACGTGGTGGCATGGTTGGAACCAGATGGGTTGATGTATATGGCTCATTCTAGGGATGACAAAAATATTCATACCCGCGGATATCTGCAGATAAAATTCGCCACGGATACGGAGCGGATAACTTAATGGATATCCATGGATAAAATAAATGGATATTTCAATTATCCGCATTTAATGGATACAAATGCAAATTTAATACTATTCGCGCCCGCGGATATCCATACCCGCTAAATAATTAGTAAAATTACTTAAATATCTCTATTTACATATAAATTCTAGAATTTTTATATAAAAAAATTGTATTTTTATATTTTATCTTTTACAGTTTGGCTATTTTATATAAATTATACTTTTATTTGGCTCTTTTGCAATTTTGTTATGTGATTTTTGTTTGTAGATTGAGTGTTTTCATTAAAAATAGAGAGCAAAATTTATGAATATTATGTGTTAATATTTTGTCTTTAAAAAAATTAATTAATTTTCCAATACTTAGTTTTTTTTTTAATAAAAAATATCATCATGGATATCTGTTAATATCCGCGGATACTTCAATATCCGCGGATTACCCGTTTAGTGGATATCTGCACGGATATGGAGCGGACACGGATATCATATTTGTCTGATGGAGCGGACACAAATATTACACTATCCGCGTCCATGGATATCCATTGACATCCCTAGCTCATTCTATTGTATGAGACAATATCTGGTGGAGGTGGTATGTGCGGGGTAACTTTCCCTCCTAATCTCAGCCTCAATTTGAAATCGTTTTTGATAATATCTGGTGAAGGTTTCATCTGCGTCTTGTGAGAACGTGTAGGCTATAAAAATTAGCTTCCTGGTGTCTATATTGTATTTAAAAAATTATTTCCATATATGCAAAATGGTGTACAATGAAAAGTTGAATGTGGAATCCAAGTTTGTATGTGGAAGGTTCCCGCATTCCTCAATCCGAATGAGTCAGTGTCGCTCGAAATGGTGCTTATTGATGAAAAGGTATGGTGTTTGCAACCCTTTTAAGATGTAACCTTCTACGACGTACGGGGGGGAAATAATTATTTAGTGATTGGTTATTTCTTTGACTGGGTTTGTGTGGGTGTGTTATTTGATTGGATTGGCCGTGAAAATTATATTGTAGGGTGGTAAGATTCATGGATCTATAAGGAAGAAGCTTATTTATATGTTCGAATCGAAGCTAGAGGAAGGCCAGATCTATGAGATCTCGGGTTTCTCTGTTTACCCCGAGAGTGGATTTTATCGGACCACACTTCACCCGTACAAGATTGGGTTTCAGCTGAAGACAAAAGTGAAGAAGGGTGAAAGTAATAGCATATCTGAGTATGGACTAAGTTTTAGTAACATTGATGAAGTGTGTTCTCATACTAATGACTATGAGTATCTGGTTGGTGAGTGATTTTTTTCTTTTGTTTTCTTCATGAATATCGAAATTATGGTTCAATACGACAATTATTAGTTGTTGTGGTATTTGTTGGGATGCAGATGTGATTGGTGTCGTGCACTACTAAAAAACTCGCGTTTAGCAACCGATTTTAATCAAAAATCGGTCGCTAATCGTATTAGCGACCGATTTAAAAAAGTAGCTAAAGCCTTGGTCGCTGATCTGTAGCAACCGATTTGGCAACCGATTTCTTAGCGACTGAATTCAGCAACCGAAATAGCAACCGAAATTAGCAACCGGTTTAGAGACTGAATTCAGAGAACATTTTAGAGACAGCTTGTTCGACGCATTGTACGACGCTATTAGCAACTGATTTAGTGACCAATTTCTTTAATTTTAAAACAAATCGGTCGCTAATTCGGTTGCTAATTTCAATTATTTTTAAAAAAAAAAATTGTAGCCCATGTAATATATATATGTAAGTGCACCAGTTCATCCTCATGTTTTAATAATTGTCAAAACACATGAAAATAGGATTGAACATATTTTGGCAACATTACAAATGACTTGACAACAAAGAACTATTTTCTCAAACTTGGAAAACTGACTTTTAGGTATTTTGTATCGATACATACATTGGTGTATCGATACAAATGTCCTGAAATTACTTCTATCTGGTTTTGGGTATTTTGTATCGATACATGCATAGTCTGTATCGATACAAAAGTGGTCTCTCAGAGGCAGAGAGTCACCTGTGTATCGAATCATGCTTGCATGTATCGATACACATCTGTATGTCCTCAAAATCCAGAGAGATGATGATGTATCGAATCATGCTTGCATGATTTGATACATATCAGTCAAGAGTTTCAAGATTCTGATATTTGTATCGATACACACCCGTGTTTGTATCGATACAAAGGTCCAAAATTTCATTTTTAACGTTGGTCAAAGCATTTGTATCGATACAAATGATCATTTGTATCGATACATGTTTGAAAAATTATGCCCAAATTTGCTCATTCTATTTTCACTTTAAATAGCAATGTGTGTGATCCTTTGTTTGTAACACAACTGAGAAAAATCTAGTGAGAACCAGTGAGAAAGCAAGAGTGCTTTGAGAGAAACACTTTGGATACAATTTGGGTGAAAAATTGGGATCAAAGTGTATCCTTCACAAGATCATCATCTTCCATCAAGTTGCAACAATTGAAGATTGAGTATGGGATCAATCAAATAGAAGTTGTACGCTTGGTCGATAACGTTCGGTACGATTCGTGGTGAATCAGAATCGTGATCGGGTTGATTTGCGAAGGAGGTTTGGTTGCTCGCTAGGGATTCAAGATTGTTCGATATCTTGAAGGATCAATCGAGAAGAATTGAAGGACTCAGCTGGACGATTGTTGCAAGGAGTTGCACGGGTAAAATCGTTGGAATCAGAGGGTGAAGATTCGTTCGTCGATTGAGGATCAATCGAGAAGAATTGAAGGACTCAGCTGGACGATTGTTGCAAGGAGTTGCACGGGTAAAATCGTTGGAATCAGAGGGTGAAGATTCGTTCGTCGATTGAGGTTTAGCATAGTTTTACTTTTGAGTCAATATAGGTTTATTGGATTCATTGTAAATTGTGCACTTGTGTTCAAACTGTTTTTAATCAATAATACTCTCAAATAACCCGTTTGGTTATTTGGGGGGAGACGTACCCGGCCGACCGCGAGGACGACACGAAAGCCGGGGAACTCCCTAATCATCTCTTGTGTGTCGATTCGCTTTAAATTCTTACTTTACGCAATTCGCTTATATTTTGAGTCAATTGAAGTTTTGTGTTCGTAAATGTGCACAAAGGTTCAATTGCAATTATCTTGATTGTGATTGAATTTGAATATCGAATCGTATAACTTGCTTGGGACTGTTTTTGTTAATCGATTAAATTTGGATATTTTGCATTAAGCGTTCCGATAATTTTCCTAGTTCGTTCAAGGCTATACTATCTTTCCTTTGGTCAAAAGGTGCAAAGTAGACTACCGATCCGGTGGTGCTTCCGCGCATTGTTTTTAATCAAATAATTTTTTAAATTGTCGTTGATTAACGAAGCCACTTATTCAACCCCCCTTCTAAGTGGTAGCCTAGTAGTCTAACAAGTGGCATCAAGAGCCCGGTTCGATTTTAAACGATTAAACCGAGTAATTTGTACTAATTATTAGAAAACATGGCTTTTGCACCTAAAGGGGCGTATAATAGGGCTCCGATATTCAATGGAGATCATTTTGACTATTGGAAAAGTAGTATGCGTATTCACATCAATTCTTTTGATGGTGAAGTTTGGAATGCCATTGAGAATGGTCCGTTTGTTCCAACTATCACGGATCCTCATGGCATTGTAGACAATAAGCCTTTGGCACAATGGACGGAAGAGGAAAAGAAAAAGGTCAATTACGATGCAAAGGCACAAAATATTTTAATATCATCCCTTGGGATTGATCAATTCTATCATGTGTCGCATTGTCAATCGGCTAAGGAAATGTGGGACACATTGGTGACTCACTTTGAGGGTACCAATGATGTAAAGATATCCAAAATTAATACATTGACACAAGAATTTGAGTTGTTCCATATGCTAGATGGTGAAACCATCGAGGATATGCAACAACGATTTATCAAAATAACCAACAAGTTACACGGTTTGGGAAAGCCAATCACAAATCAAGACGCCACTAACAAAATTTTAAGATGTCTTAGTAGGAGTTGGCAACCGAAGGTCACCGCGATTAAGGAGGCTAATGATCTAACTACTTTAAGTCTTACAACTCTATTTGGCAAGCTTACGGAACATGAACAAGTACTAAACTTGTTAGAAAAGCAAGAGAAAAGTGAGAAAAAGGGAAAGCATAATGACAAGGAGAAGGAAAAGGAAAAATACAAGAGGTCCATTGCTCTAAAAACCTCTACATCTAAGTCCACCAAGTCTAAAAAGGTAGAGCATGTGGAAAGTAGCTCAAGCGAAGACGATTCCGATGATGAGGAAATGGGGCTCTTCGTTCGACGCTACAATAGGTATGTGAGAAAGAATGGGATAAGGCATTCCGATGACAATCTTAAGAAGTATCGGAAAGATAGTGGTTACCGTCGGAGGAATGAAGATGCTAGGTACTCTAAGAAAGGAGCATGTTATGAATGTGGACAAATCGGTCATTTTAAACCGGATTGTCCCAAGCTCAAGAGAAAGGAGAAAGAGTCACCTTCATTCAAAAAGGGAAGCAAGGATAAGGGAAAGAAAGCCTATGTTGCATGGGAGAGCGGAAGCTCATCTTCCTCTTCATCATCAAGCTCTAGCTCAAGTGGTGAAGATGTGTTGGCAAATGTGTGCTTGACATCCCACGATCGTAAGAAACTTGCTCCTAAAAAGGTAAACCAAAATCCCTCTAGCTCATATACTCTTTTGGAATATCATGAATTACAAGTCGCTTTTGAAAAACTACACAAAGAAACTCAAGAGGCTTTTCAACGACTAAAAGGTTTAACGCAAGTCAATAAATACCTTGAGGCAAAAGTTTCGGAAACGGAACATGAGTTGAAAGCCCTCAAAGAGTCTTTGATTCAAAAACCTCTTGTGACTTATGATAGTTGTGGTAACGATAATACCGGATGTGATGGATGCTTTTACTTACGTAGAGACTTACGAAAGCTACAAGATAAGTTAAAAGAACCATCCAAGCCGGAGATTACTTTTGCGGTTGATCCGTCTAAATTCAACAAATCATTCAAACCTAGAAATAAAAAATATAAATTTGTTGAAAAAGATCATAAGAAAAGTAATTCTCATATTGTTTGTCATTATTGTTGTGACAAGGGTCATACTATTGCAAAATGTCATGCTCGAAAAGTTTTGGTACCTAAAGGAAAATTGCAATGGTTACCTAAGTTGGACAATAATGTTTCTACTAACCAACTAGGACCCAACATGAGTTGGGGACCTATTTCAAATGTCTAAGCATATAGGGAAGACGTCTTGAACCATTGACAAAGAGACACCGACAACAATGAAGTTCAAGACATATGAAGAAGTAAAGTGATGAGAAAAGCTTCAACTCGACATTTTGCAAGGTTATGGAAATTGATCACTTCCTACATCTAACACTTAAGGGAATATTCTATTCTCTATCTTTTCTTTTATATTTTCTTTCTTAGCATTTGTACTTTGGTTTCATATACATATATTTTTCTTAATATGAAGTTGGTATTGATAGTTGTCTAATCCTCCATTTCCAAGAATTTTGCTCAAAGATATTGATAAGTTTTTGAGACTCATACGTTTTTAAATGGGGATTTGACAAAAATCATTACAATTGTCGTATTAGGTTTATATTTGGTTCGTATATGTGTGTTTTTTTTTGTTCTTATATATGTGACTTTGTGTGCATACATATATATACTCTCTCATATGATTGATCTTGGTACCTTGATTCAACTATGTGGATGTTTTATCATGCCTATATGGTTTAACATGTGTTCTCATGTTATAATGTACTTTGGTATCTTGTTTTGCTCACATACATAAAAATGTACCTTATTGGTTATATGTGTTTCATACATACATGTTATTAGGAAGTCATAAAAATTAGTTTTGAAACTTATATGTTCATGTATTTTGAGAAAATTTGAAAATGATGCATTTTGGATCGATACAAATGAATTTTGAATGGATACATGTCAGTTATCTTTCAAATTTCAAAAATAAACTGATATGTATCGATACATATGAACTTGTATCAGTACATAGCTCTTCAGTTTGGACAGAACGTTACTCATGTATCGATACATGCCTACATGCTCCAATACATGCCCCAAAACAACTGACTTGTATCGATACAAACACGACTTTGTATCGATACAAACGCGTAAAAACAGATTTTTGTATCTATTTTCACTCATTCATTCATCAAACACCCAACACTTCTTCTTCTACACGAAAATCTCATCAAAAACCCTCATTCCCAAATTCTCAATCTCCCTCAAAACTCAATCAAAACTCACAAAACTTTACACTAAACCCCTTCAAATTCTTTGCTCATTCACATTCCTCCTTCAATATTGTGGTTTAAGTCTTCAATATCCTCACATTCAAGACAAGGGTCTTCAATTTTGGTGTGTGTGGAATCTTCTTTTTCTCAATTCTCAACAAGGTAACATTACTCTGTTTCTTACTTTGATAATGGCTGCTAGCAATAGAAGTAAGAATAATGCTAGGACTAAGATCATAAGGGATAGTGATCATGAACAAAACTTTAGGCAAGAGAATTTTGTCCATGAGAATTACCTAAACTTCTACATTAGACATTGTAAGGAAAAGAAGGTAATTCCTCAAAATGCTGTTGATGTTGAAAACCTTGAGGAATTGCACTTAAGTGAGGTTGCGGAGATCATCAAGAGAGAAAATCTCTCTACCTTTTGTAACTTGAAAAGAGCTTACATCGAAGAGTTGGTTAAGATTTTCTATTCCGGATTACAAGAGAGAAATGGTGCTGAATTTGAATTTTGTATAGGAAAGAAAATTTTCAAATTTTCTAACAATCTTTGGTTGAAACTTTTTGGGTTGGAAACCGGTAAAAATTTACAAAGATTCACCGATGTTGATGGTCCTAAGTACAACATGAATGAGTTTGCAAGTACTCTAACTAGAAACGGTAAAAGCCCAAATGGGAAGGCCGGTAGACTCAATAAAGGTCCAAGAGTCTTACTTTGGATTGTGAATCATATTCTAAGACCTAGAGGTGGATCTTACTCTCGACTCGATTGGAAGGATATTGATCTCATGTATATTATGATGGAAGGGAAGAAAATGGATTGGCCACACTACATTGTGAGTCGCTTGTTTGCTTTGAGAGATTCTAAGAAGGATCGTTGCTTTGGATATTCGAGTTGGATTATCACCATATTAGACCACTTCAAAATAACATACAAAGTGGCGGGAGCGTGGATTATTCCAAAAAGGGATCAAATTTTTAGCATCACTCAAATGAAGAAAATGGATTATCAGTGGAGTGATGAGAAGAAAGACTATGAGTTTTGTGGAAAGGACGATGAAGAGGAAGAACCAAGTCTTAATAATATAGAAAAGGGTAAGAGACAAAGGGTTGAAAGTCATGAAAGTGAGAACATGGAGAGTGCTGGCTCGGAAATTAGCAATGGTGCAATCATGGAGATGTTGAAAGAAATGAATTTAAGACAAATGCATTTCCAAAATGAGGTCACCATCAGACTTAATGATATGCATACCTATAATGTTTCAAGGTTTGATCACCTCCAAAACCAATTGGATGAATGCATAAAGCAACAAGCTCCCATTGATCAATACTTCAACTCCCCTCCTTCTAACCCGGATGACATGAATGATGAGAACAATACTTGAATTTGTTTTATCGCTTTTTCTTTTTACCGCATGAACTATTTTAGCATGTTATTTCTTATGACTGCTTTTACTTTCAATTTGGTTGTACGGATAATTTTAATGTTGTTGTGTTTGTGGCAACATTTACTTTTGATTGTATGACTTAGTATTTGGATACTTTGGTATGTATGGATAATTTCGTATGATTATGCATTTAGTTGCATTATTTTGTTTATTTCGTCCCATATTTTGGTATGTTACTTGATTAAAGTGTCGAAGTGTTACAATATTCATGAGTTGGTTTTGGTTTGTTGTGCTACATTCCATGTTTTATCATGATATTTGGTATTCGTCATTGATATATTTTGGCATATCTTTGTATGTATTTATATTGATTAGGAAACTATATCATAAAGTGCATTTCGACAAATGTAAGTGCACGATGTGATCAATTGATTAAAAAATTTGCTTGGACTTGTTACTTCTAATGTGCTCTCTTCTTCTTTTTGATATTGTCAAAGGGGGAGAGATTGGATGCACAAGCTAAAGGATGATCAAAACGCATTATGGCATCAACTTAGGGGGAGCGTGCTTATTTGTGTAGCCTTGGTGTTTTTAATTGCGTCTGTATTACATTGCTATTTTTATTTTGCATAATAGGTATAGGCTTAGTTAGCTTATGCATAGTTTTGACAATTATCAAAAAGGGGGAGAATGTAAGTGCACCAGTTCATCCTCATGTTTTAATAATTGTCAAAACACCTGAAAATAGGATTGAACATATTTTGGCAACATTACAAATTACTTGACAACAAAGAACTATTTTCTCAAACTTGGAAAACTGACTTTTAGGTATTTTGTATCGATACATACATTGGTGTATCGATACAAATGTCCTGAAATTACTTCTATCTAGTTTTGGGTATTTTGTGTCGATACATGCATAGTCTGTATCGATACAAAAGTGGTCTCTCAGAGGCAGAGAGTCACCTGTGTATCGAATCATGCTTGCATGTATCGATACACATCTGTATGTCCTCAAAATCCAGAGAGATGATGATGTATCGAATCATGCTTGCATGATTTGATACATATCAGTCAAGAGTTTCAAGATTCTGATATTTGTATCGATACACATCCGTGTTTGTATCGATACAAAGGTCCAAAATTTCATTTTTAACGTTGGTCAAAGCATTTGTATCGATACAAATGATCATTTGTATCGATACATGTTTGAAAAATTATGCCCAAATTTGCTCATTCTATTTTCACTTTAAATAGCAATGTGTGTGATCCTTTGTTTGTAACACAACTGAGAAAAATCTAGTGAGAACCAGTGAGAAAGCAAGAGTGCTTTGAGAGAAACACTTTGGATACAATTTGGGTGAAAAATTGGGATCAAAGTGTATCCTTCACAAGATCATCATCTTCCATCAAGTTGCAACAATTAAATAGAAGTTGTACGCTTGGTCGATAATGTTCGGTACGATTCGTGGTGAATCAGAATCGTGATCGGGTTGATTTGCGAAGGAGGTTTGGTTGCTCGCTAGGGATTCAAGATTGTTCGATATCTTGAAGGATCAATCGAGAAGAATTGAAGGACTCAGCTGGACGATTGTTGCAAGGAGTTGCACGGATAAAATCGTTGGAATCAGAGGGTGAAGATTCGTTCGTCGATTGAGGATCAATCGGGAAGAATTGAAGGACTCAGCTGGACGATTGTTGCAAGGAGTTGCACGGGTAAAATCGTTGGAATCAGAGGGTGAAGATTCGTTCGTCGATTGAGGTTTAGCATAGTTTTACTTTTGAGTCAATATAGGTTTATTGGATTCATTGTAAATTGTGCACTTGTGTTCAAACTGTTTTTAATCAATAATACTCTCAAATAACCCGTTTGGTTATTTGGGGGGAGACGTACCCGGCCGATCGCGAGGACGACACGAAAGCCGGGGAACTCCCTAATCATCTCTTGTGTGTCGATTCGCTTTAAATTCTTACTTTACGCAATTCGCTTATATTTTGAGTCAATTGAAGTTTTGTGTTCGTAAGTGTGCACAAAGGTTCAATTGCAATTATCTTGATTGTGATTGAATTTGAATATCGAATCGTATAACTTGCTTGGGACTGTTTTTGTTAATCGATTAAATTTGGATATTTTGCATTAAGCGTTCCGATAATTTTCCTAGTTCGTTCAAGGCTATACTATCTTTCCTTTGGTCAAAAGGTGCAAAGTAGACTACCAATCCGGTGGTGCTTCCGCGCATTATTTTTAATCAAATAATTTTTTAAATTGTCGTTGATTAACGAAACCACTTATTCAACCCCCCTTCTAAGTGGTAGCCTAGTAGTCTAACAATATATATATGTACACACACATAAATATAACAAAATACATTAGTAAATTAAATTCTTACAAAGATGTGCTTAATCAAAGATTATATAGAAAATAAATTTTCTATAGAAAATAAACTAAAGCTTGTAGTATCCGGTAACTTAGTATAGTATTAAACTAGGCTTTAACTAATGCTTTTTTCTTCAAAGTCAGTATTACAAAATAAATCTCCTATAGAAAATAAATTAAAGCTTCGGTCATCAAAGGCTTTTACATCATGTATCATACTAGACGGCTCTAATCCACATGCTCCATGATATACATTCCTCATACTATGACTACACTTACCTGCACAAAAGTTGAGGCATTCAACAGTTAATTTTTAATCAATAGTCTATATATATAAAAGAGCCCCAAAACACACTAAAAGAAAAGCCCCACATCAAGACTTCTGGACAATAGATGTATACAAATTCTCTTTCACCATAATCACAACCCTCACATGGAACGAATGGTGGAGAACAATGTTCATTATATAGAAGTGTAGAACAGAATTGAAAGACTTACTTCATGCGAAAATTTGTTCCAGCCAGTAAATTTTTTTTGTAATGTCTAAAGAAAACAAAAGATCAGGCTTCAAACTTCCAAGCTGCACTCTGTCATAGTCATTATGCCCTTGGTTCTACATCTATCCATTCTTTCCAGAAACCTCTAAAATATCTGATAATAATGTAATACTGAATATAAGAACATACTTAAAGTAGAAGAATTTTCGAAAAAAAAAACAGTTATTAAATATGATTTAAAGGGTGCTGGCATGACATCTATACTAGCTCAGGACACATATAATACTTTCTCTTAGGTTCTTTTATAGTCTTCTGCTTAAGCTTCCAAGGCAAATTGTGTCCTCTTATGTGTAGCCGTAGGTTTTGCTCTCTTTGAAATCCTTTGTTGCATACCTCACAAATAAACATGTTTGTTGCCATTAGCGTCTTGAGAGATAGTATTATTAGAAAAATAGCCATACAAAAAATAGCCATACAAAAAATTATTAGAAAAATTCAAAACACACTACAATAATACCAAACTAAGTTCCTATTCTTTTAGCAAAGTTCCTATCCACTTATGGATTGACTTCTTATTACCAAAATTCCTATTCTTTTAACTACAAGACACATTTGGAAACTGTTAAAAGCCAAAAATTTGAACATTTAGACTATCATATATTTACCTTCAGCTGCTTCATTTGAATTGATGCATAAGTGTGTCTAGCCAGCTTGATGAAATCCAGAGGGCTTCTATACCATCTACAAGCACAAAAATGATCCAAGTTTATGTTAAGAATTTAAAAAGAAAGTATAACATAAGAACTAATCGCATGTCATGTACAATACTATAAACATGAACACATATAAATGTAAAATTTAAAAGCATGCCATTAAGTTGCAGCAACTCACGTCAAACAACTAAATTAAGTTTCACATTGAACATATATAAATTAATACGGCTTGAAAGCACATGTATCACATTGAAAGAACCTGACTCACACACAAGCTCTTCTTAAAATAATGTAAGCCTTGGATGCTTTAAAATGATTGAAACTAGTGCTCTTGGTATATATAATGTCTCTGTTTATGCTTCTCAAAATCACTTAATCACTTAAGTTGATTATCTTAAGTAGTAAATCATTCACTTTAATGAATTTTCACAGAGAGTAATTATAGAAATATGTGACAACAATGTTACTTTAATTAGCTAACTAGAGGCACACACAAACCTGCAACTATTTTCACAAACAAAGCATATAATGATTCTTTTCTTAGAGACATTCTAACAAACAACACATATGCAATGGATTTTCATCAACATATATATCCTCAAAACTACTCAATAATGCAAAATACGTATATCAAAGAAAATTAACAGGACTAATGACTATACTTTCCCGCCAATTTATTCACCCACACAACTCAACCAAGCAAATCTGTAAAATCAAATATCAGTTTTCAAATTTTTCTCTAAAATAATTAGCATCTAAAAATGCAAAGGAAATCGGAATTAAATTAATTAACACCTAACTTTTGTATACATCTTTTGCTAATACAACACGATGAACACGTGAATCTATGAGAGAAATTCGAACCCTAACGAGAATGAAATTAGACAGATCTAAATCCCAAATCAATTACCTTAAAACCTAAAATCTCAAAGTAGAATCAAACAAATCAGTAGCAGGGAAAACACCCTCACCCGGATTCCAAACGAAAATTACAAACTTGAGTTTAGTGGGTTTTGGTTTGTGTTTGTTACGAACACAGAGCTTCAATCGTCATTTACAGCTTGAAACCTAATGACTACCATTATACATCATGAGCTACTTTAACAAGAGTTACCAGGTTTGGCAATTGTTTGGCACTAAACATTGTCCCTCAAAGTAGCTTTTCAATTGTTCAGACACCTATTGAAATAAATTCACACAATTCATCCATGTCAGCACCATAAATCAAACATCACATAATTATCGTAGAACAAGATATTTTCTTTATCAAAGATTCTGTCTTGGTCTTTACAAGCTTCCGTGCAAACCTAAATTTGCAAGACATAGGGTCTTTTATTTATGAGACACAAAATGAATAATAAACATGTAGCAAGGGACAATACACCGAGTTGAAAAAAAAAAAATCAAATTTTCACCTTTCCTACTAACTAAAACTATGCAGTTTTTTTAGATATCATAGTACAAACAATTGATTTCCATCTCTATCTGTTTTCAATATACTAGTATGCTTCATTAATTCTATACTAAGGCTTGGCTGTGCATTAGACCAGAACAACGAGAAACAAGTTGAACTCTATCAAAAGCTTGGCTTCAAAGTGAGAACAAAGAAGAATTTCAACATTTGGGAAATATAAAAATCAAAGAAAACAAAGATGCTTAAGATATCACAAACCCTAGGATAATGAATTCCCTCAAAATTGGGGGAAAAATGCGATGATGAATAACCTGAAACAACAACGTGAAGACGACGTATCAAAGAGTGAGCGATGACGATGAGATTGAATTCGTACAGGATTTACCTTCCCAATCCTTTCAAGCACCTTAGTTGCAAAAAAGTGATTTTTGTTTTAGGGTTTCAACGAGTTCAATCGCACAAGGAATGAGAGTGATGATGGTGAGAACTGAGGCGGAATATGATTTAGGTTAGGGTTGTGAAAATTAGATTTAGAGTGGTGGGTAAATGTGTTGTAGTGATATAATTATGCTTCACTAATTTGATTTGGGAAAACTTAACAGTGAAGTGAATATGGGAAGTGAATGGAGAGATAATAAGTTTTTTATTTAAAAAAGAGTAAAATGTTTTTTATTAAAAAAGATAATAGCAGTAAATATTGAATTTTAAAATTTTTTTTTTTTAAAATAATAGCGACGGATTCTGCAGTCGCTAATGTTTGGTCTCTAAATCGGTCTCTATAGTGACCGATATAGCGACCGAATTTTTTTTGGCTTTGACGTTCCAAATAATAGTCTCTAAATCGGTCTCTAAAGCGACCGATTTTATGGTTGCTAATTATCGGTCTCTAATTTGGTCGCTATAATCACGTAGCGACCGATTTAGCAACCGAATATTTTTTGACTTTGACACTCAAAATATCGGTCTCTAAATCGGTTGCTAAAGCGACCGAAATATTTCGGTCGCTAAATCGGTTGCTAAAAGCGAATTTTCTAGTAGTGCGTGCCCGTTAGAATCAATCATTACTGCCTTAAATATTGTAATGAAATTTTTACGTGTGAGGAGTCATTGTATATATTCTCAAAGTTAAATTCCCAGCAGGAGAATAGGGTAAAGCCAACCGTGCGGGAGCACGGGCTAAAGAACTAGTATTATACAACAATAATAGCCTTATTTTTTTACTACCTCCCACAGCATTGATATGGTTTCCCTATGACATGTATCGCAAATTTGATCATTAATGCTAAATGCAAGGAGTTTTATTGAGTAAATAACATCGAAGTAAGACAAGAGGAATTCATCCATTCTATTAAAATATCAAAACAAGTACAATTCTTATTAAAGAAAATTTTAAAGAAAATATATAAGGACTACAAAAATCCATTACAAAAACATATATAACTTATTGACAATCAAAGAAATTTAATGAACTAAACCAAACTAGTTAGAGAAGTGAAAAGATATATAATAGTAATAATCTAGAAACTTGGACTATTTTGTGCATCAAACTAAGTTTCTTTTGGCAAAGCAAATGAAGTGAACTTGATGCTATATGAATTAGTTTTCTTTGCTTTAAGTTTTCTTTGGCAAAGCAAATGAGGTGAAAATTGATGCTATGGCTGTGGCTATGAATCCAAATAGAAGAAGACTGGCTGACGCATTAGCCTTTCCAAAAAATGAGTTTAAGGGAAGTTCTAGTATTTCATCCGAGAATCTTTGAAGATCTTCTGAGACACCAAATCCAGCAGCTGAACCGGAAAGTAAAAAGTATGATATTATCTGTCCAAAAAAAAAATGTAGTTAAAATTGTCAATTTATTGAGATAAAAACACATAATATTTAATTATCTTTTTTACAAACACAATAGTATTTAATTAGTATCCATCTATATTGTAAACATTTTTTTCAATCTCAATCAATCATATTTCCTTTAAAATATTTGACTCAATCGTGTAGTCTATTAATTTAATCGTAGTCTAAGAATTGTACCTTGTAGCCACAAACTTATATTAAGAATTTTGAAAATTACACACACATACACACTTGAAAACTTGTTATGGGATGTAAATGTACCTTATCACCATAAAAATCAAACTTATAGCCTACGTCACCATTTAATACACGATTTCCTGATGCCACATTAAAAATGGAAAGTGCCATTTGCAGAAGATTGTATATGAACCCAATTACTATTGTGGAGATCATGTATCTACATTTTCAAAATTGTAGATTCTTAATATAGAAGGAAATAACTATTAGAATTAATATAGAAGTTAATATAAAGTTAGTTATTAATTAGTTAGAAATTAATTATAGTTTGTATTTTAAAACAAGCCCTCTACACTTTGTCTTAACTTTAAAATATTTACATTTGTCAATATCAAATCCATTATGAACTATTTTTAGCAGTTTAAAATAAATAAATGTTATTTATATTTGTCAATATAAAATTATTATTTTACATTCGATTGTATTCTCTAATTAAATGAAGGTCCATCATTATGTACTTGCATTATACTAATTAGAAATAAAATTAGTTTAGTAAAATTCTAAAAAGATATTTATTTATTTATTTATTTAAATGGAGGGAGCATATTGTATAAAACAAGAGATTTCTGCCTATTTGATTTTCAAATACTTAAAATAAAATTAATGTCATTCTTCAAAATTATGTTTGATTGAACAGTGCAAAAATAGGTGACAAATGTTTACATTTCCCTAATGACACGTGTTCAACACTATTTTTTTTTCATAAACAAAGTGATAAAAATTACTGAAATCATCACGTACAAATGTACAATAAGATTTCGGATTCAAACCTGAAAGAATGTTGTAAATATAGCAATATCTACATTGTAAGTTGAATTAGAACTTATAGAACATTTTTAACCTTTATAAATTATCCGAAAATAAAAATGTAATCATAATTATCTACATCTTAAGTCACAATTATATAACATTAATTAATCGTGTATATATATATATATATATATATATATATTGGATAATTAATTGGAGAACTAAAAACTATAACACTCACCGATAAGCATGGACATCTTGGAACTTAATTTTAGTCTCATCATAATCATCTGGGTCTATAGTTTCCTTTGTTAAGACAATGAGTATGAGAGCAATGAGAAGAAACACAAAAGTTAACACCCTCATAAGTAAAAGGATAGTTCTTGAAACTGTTGAATTTGAGGGTTTGCTAGTTGTGATTGTAGTTAGAGTTGGAGTTGGAATTGGAGTAGTATTTGTGTTATTCTCCATCTCAAAATCTTCTATTTCTTAATTCAAAAATAAATAAAAATCTTCACTTCTTAATTTATACAAATGAGATGTAGTTTGTGGCCTTTTATAGCATGAAATTAATAAATTTAATTAACCAAAATAAGTACATTGTGAATTGGCTATTAATTAACCAAAAATAAGTACATTGTCATTGGAAAAAACAATAATAGTAATTGTCAACAAATTTAATATTATAACCAATTTTTTTCTATGATTTTTTTTAAAAGAATCTTATATTTAGAAACAAATTTATTTTTTATACATTAACTTCACATTGGTTGTGGACTAGCTGTAGCATTTGTGTCCTCCGAGTATAGTTACTATACAACTTCCATTTGATAACATTTTTTTAAAAATTTTTTTACATAGATTGGTCTGCAGTTTCTAGAATCTTGTATTAATATTGTTGTTGACGGATTACAAGAACTTCCATTTGATAAAAAAAAAAAAATTAAAACTTTTATCTAGATTGGCCTGCAGTTTTCAAGAATTTTGGAATATTGTCATTGACGGATTTTACATTTATTAAAGGATTTTTGTTTATAAGAAATTAAAAATAGAACAATATTCAAGCGACTTGTCACGTTGTTCATTAACAGTTAACACCAATGTAGCTAGGGACTTGTTGTATTGATCTCTATCTTATATGTGAGCACATGACTTGATGGAATATAACCATTTGTAGAAGGTGTGGTGGATAGTTGTTGTAGTAAACTATGAAATTTTTTTTTTTTGTATTAACAGAAATTCTGATAATACAGAGTTTAACTGCGAGGTAAATCGAATCTAACTAAGAATTAGTATTTCCACTAGAAATTAAAACATTACAAACTAAAGTATGAAAAAAAATGCATTAATAGTTTGATTAAAAAAATATTAAAATAGAGTAATGAAGAGAGGAAAGTGTAACTTTGAACGGAAGAAAATAGGAGTATGTAAAATTCATTAATCTTTGAGAAAATTATAGGAGGTTGTAGGAGTTGTGTGCAGCTCAACAAGGACATAATTTGTTTTGCGTAACCCTCAACTTGGTAAAACCAAATGCAATGTTGATGCGTTTTTGTTGACACCTTTCAATAAGGTTAGGTATTGGTATTTGCTTTGCAATGATCACATGCATTTGTCTAATAGGGATTCGGATTGCCTGTTGTCGATAAATCATACGGTTTCAAGCTATTTTCAATATCAGTCGTTGATTTTTGATCAGACGTCCCAGATTAAACATACAAAAATAAATACTAAAAAAATCACATCCATCAAATCGTGATTGGACGGTTCTGATGCATACTGCGTTTTTACTGTAGAATTTTTTACTGCATGAAATCCAATTCCATCTAATTGTGCATGAGTCATGAGTGTGAGTTTCATGCTACTAGGTTATTGGAACACAAACGTGGATATCAAATATCCCATTTTTTTAATAATTATTTTAATATAAAGAAAAGTTTTTTGTAATACAAAAATTGTATCATGTCGTTAATTAATTTTACTATTTTATTAACTACAAAATTAATATGTATTGTTAACCACTTTTTAACATATATCTAATTAATGACTTTAACTACTTTATTAAGAAAATAGAAATCATCAACCACTTATTTTACATAATTTTTAAAAAAAAAACATAAATACATAATATAAAACTAGCGGCCAAACAGTTTCGTGCCCATTTGTGTGATTGACATTCTCTATTTTGCTAATATAGATAACTACTTAATCTTCTTTTTTATTGTGCTTAGTTAATTGATAACTACTTAATCTTTTTTTTATTGTGCTTACTTATTAAGAAAAAAAATTACTAAACAAATTATTATCCTCCTTTTTTGTTGTGATTAGTTATTAAAAAAAATTATTTTTTCTTTTATTAAAAAAAAACTAAAATCATATTTTTATGTGAAATTTATTTTTCAACATATACATATTTGAATAGAGTGAAGGGCAAAAATAGGAATAAGAAAAGTCCAAGCAAAAGGAGATATTCTCTTTATATATTGGTATAGATACATTGTCAAATTTTCACTTATATCTAGGGGTGGCAAAACGGGCCGAGCCCGCGGGGGCGACCCGTTTGGCCCGCCATTTAGGGCAGGCCGGGCTGAGGTTTTCAGCCCAGTACCCTAAGTTGGCCCGCACCGTCTAGCCAGCTTAAAAAATGGTTGGGGGCGGGTCGGGGCGGGCATACCCGCGGGCTTTGTTATATTTATTTTTTATATTTTTAACATGAAAGTTGGTCATCTTAAACTCAATCCAGTATTATTTTTTCTTCTTGTTTTTGATAAAAAAAAATGTGATTGTTTATTATTACTTTATTTCCTTTAAAAAGTTCATTCTTCCTTTAATACTGGGTTCCATTTGTTTATTTTCTGCTACTCTACGTGCATCTTCTTTCCGCCGTGTATGCTACAGCGTGCTGTGTGCTCTATGTGGACTGTCATATTGTATATTTTTTGGCCTCTTAGTACTACTTGTACTATGAAGTGCTGTATAATAAATCTATTTTCAGTACCAAAAGAAAAGTCTTTTAAAGTTTCATGTGAGTTTCATCTACCTTATAATAAGTCTGTGTTGTTTGCTTCTTTTGGAGTTTCATGTGCAGTACCATTTTAAAACAAACTAGGCCACAAAAGCATCAAACGAAATTAAATAAGCCTTATGCACTTATAATTCTTTTCTAATTTGAATAGCTTGATATATTATAGAAGATTTAGTATATATTATTGTTGAGAAATTTAGTTGAATAAATGTTTGAAGTCCAAATTTACATGGTTGGACAAATTTAAATGTGAAGTTATAATTTAAATTGTAAAAAAAAAAAAGTATTTGGCGGGCATGCCCGCCAACCCGCTTCCCCACCAATAAACGGGCGGGCTTGAGTGTTTGAGCCCAAACACCTAAGTTGGCCCGCCCCGCTCTGCTCACTTTTAAGCGGGCTTAAATGGGGCGGGCCTAAACGGGTCGGGCATGCCCACTTTACCACCTCTACTTATATCAATATGCCAGATAGGCAAATAGGTTGTGAATAGCCATATGATCAATCTGCCAGATCCACCTCAACCATTATACTCGACTAGATAGAAAAAAGTGTGAACCAGCCCCTTTCTTATATCTTAGCCAATAGGCAATATGTAGCCATATTATCTAAGTTAAGTTATATATGCATAGCCTATGTATGATAGAGTTTCAACTGGTTGAACTGATTGGGTTAATGATTAAAGAAGTTGAGGTTCAAAGTTTTTTCTTTTTTTTAACCATATTAAGGTTCAGGGTTTAAGTCCTAATAAGGTGTACAAAGAATCTAACATAACAACTAACATATTAACAATTTGCCATTAAAAAAAATAGAGTTTCATTTTTTGTTTAGAAAAATGTATTTGAATTTTGCAAAATTCTTGTTGAACACAACTGGTAACAAAAGGTAATAATAACGAAAGGAAACAATAAAGAACACAAGAAAGTTTGATAACAGAGTTCCCCATAGGTACATCTCCGACTAAGGAATTCGCTACAACTTGTTTGGATTAGATGAATAAATGAATTAGGGTTTCAGTATTACAAACAATATTTATAATAATAATGATACAGACATAAATATCTCTGAACCATACGGCTAGCTCAGCTCCTCGGCCGTCCTCAGCCTCTTCCTGATATGTATACGCCATACTCAACAATTCTTAATTTATCTAGGAGAAGATTAGATTTCTTTACCCCCAAACTATTCTACATTTTTTTATCAAAATTAAAACGATTGTGGTGACTTACACTCTATATATAAGGGTAACGGTAACCTTATTTTTTACCACCTCCCACAACATTGATGTTATTTTTTTATGTATAGCTAATTTGATCATTAATAAAATGCTATGAGTTTTTTTTAGTAAAAAAATTATAATATTAAAGTAAGACAAGAGGATTTCATCCATTTTTTTGTTACCATGATATTATGGTACGAAATTTCTGATTATATATTTAAGGGACTAAGACTCTTACTACTTGGACCAATTTATCATCTTGGATTGGAATTCATCCAATTTATTAAATATGAAAACAAGTACAATCCATGGAAAATAATATTTTAAAAGAAAATAAGGAATATACAAATCCGTTATAAGAACATGTATAATTGATTGACAAACAAAGAAACTTAATGAACAAAACCAAACTAGAAAATTGAAAAGATAATAGTAATTATCTAAACTAAGCTCTTTTTGGCAAAGCAAATGAGGTGAAAATAGATGCTATGGCTGTGGCTATGAATCCAAATAGAAGAAGACTGGCTGACGCATTAGCCTTTCCAAAAAATGAGTTTAAGGGAAGATTCGCTGCTTTGAAGACTCTATGAAGATCTTCTGAGGCACCAAATCCCGCAGCTGAACCGGAGAGTAAAAAGTACGATGTTACCTATTTAAGAAAAAATCAAATGTGGAGAGTAAAAAGTATGATATTACATATTTAAGAAAAAATCAAATGTAGTTTAAAATGATGATATATTGAGAACAAAAGATATATAATTTAGTTTGTATATGTCGATAGTGTAAAATATTTTTTATAATATCAAATTGTCCGATCTTTAACAAGATTTGACTTTAATTAATACAACCAAAATATATTTAAGGGACCAAAATAAAATGTAAGAGATTTAAATGTCTATGTTTGTAACTAAAAGGAACAAAATAGAACCAAAAAATATTTAAGGGAACAAAATAAAATTAAAAATAACTTAATGACCTAAAATATAATTTAACAAAAAAAAAATATTATGAAATATTACTTCATATATTTGAAGACTTGTCATGGGATTGAGATGTACCTTATCACCGTAAAAATCAAACTTATAGCCCCCGTCACCATTTAATATACGATTTCCTGATACCACAGTGAAAATTGAAAGTGCCATTTGTAGGAGATTATATGCAAATCCAATTACTATTGTCGAGATCATGTATCTACATTTACAAAATTGTAGCTAGTTAATATATTAAGATTCACAAAATATTGTTACCTGTTTTCCATCGCTCATCATATCTATCCACTTGTTCAATCATCTACATAGTTGAGGCCCAATATACAGTGGGCCTAAAACAAGCTCTCTATATTTTTAGACAGTTTCTTTTTCATCCTTCTAGCACACAAATATTTCGGAAAATGTTTTTCGAATTATACTAGGAAAAAAATTCAGAATGTATTTTCTAAAATTTTGTGTGCTAGAGGGGTGAAAAAGAAACGTGAGGGGTGAGAGGAGAAACTTTCCTACATTTTGTATAAAACTAGTGTTTTATGACTATAAATAATGTTTAATTTTCAAATACTTTAAAGTTTTCATTTTATTTATAGAAAATTTATGTCTTCCCTCTACATTAGATGTTTTATTTTATTTTCTTGATAAAATAAATTTAAGGTGAGTGAATAATGCATCAGTCCAAAATAGAAAAAATTTTAAGACTCTTAAAACACTTATAAAGGTAATTGTATTTATCTCTCTCTAAAAGCATTAGCGGGACAAATTTATGTCTTCGCCCTACATTAGATGTTTTATTTGCAAAGTGCAAAAATCGTTGACAAATTTTTTCATTTGCCTAGTAACACTATAGTATAACCATAATAAATTATCCGAAATATAAAAAATTACTCATAACTAGCTACATGTAATGATGTAAACATTTGTACCCAAAAAAAATGATGTAAACATTAATCAAATTGGATAATTAATTGGAGAACTACAAACTACAATAATGCTTACCGGTAAGCATGGATATCTTTGAACTTTATTTCAACGTCATCATCCTTTGTTAAGGCAATGAGTATGAGAGCAGTGAGAAGAAACACAAAAGTCAACACCCTCAAAAGTAAAAGAACAGTTTTTGAAACCGTTGAGCTTGAGGGTTTGCTAGTTGTAATTGTAGTTGGAGTAGTATTTGTGTTATTCTCCATCTCAAAACCTTCTAAATTCCTAATCCTAAAACAAAATCTTTGTTTCTTTGTACAAATGTGATGTAGTTTTGGTCTTTTTATAGCATATCAATGTCAACTGGCCAAGTAGATACATAGAATGATTTGCCTAATAAAATAAAGGCAAATGTTAAACATTACACATTGGACTAATTAAAGAATCAAAAATGGTAAAATTGTCTTGGAACTTGTGTAACCAACTTTTTTAAAGTTTAAGTTATGTTATTTTCAATGTAAAATTTACTACTTTTGGATTCTTTAACTAATGCATCGGGTACATTAGTTAGCAAGACCCAACAATAAAATGGGTGACTTTGAAATAGTGGCATCACAAGGTGGCCATCATAGTGACTAGAGTTGTGGTTTCTTAATAATTTCTATGAAAGCTCATATTTTGATACATTGACTTCACATTGGTTGACCTTACAATAGCTGTAGCATTTGTGTCCTCTGCATATAGTTACTATATAGTCATTTGTTTTTTACTTTTAATTTTTTATATAGATTGGCCTGCAGTTTTAAGAATCTGTGAATAGTTTTTTCATGGATTGAATATTCTTTTTCAGAAAAAAAGTCATAAGAACATTTGAATATTTAGTATCCAACTTTCGAGCATATGATTTGATGGAAGTTTCGCAACTTATCAAAATTGAGTAGAGTCCTTTCGCAATGATGTTGGGTCCATATTACTCTTATTATAAAGGTTAGAGTATCTTGTAGTTCCCGTTATCAATAAATTCTTTGTATATATAAAAAAAAAATGTTACATATGAGAACAAAATAGAACAATATTCAAGGGAGCTCTGTTTTGTTTTTTCTTCAACTTTTCTAACATGAATTCAAATATTATCTTAACACATTGTGTGAGCCTTGCTCATTATATTAGACTAAATATCATTACTAAAAGAATTGTGTTTTGTCCTTTTAAATGAGTTTATCCAACTAGTTATGTACTTTGACTCTATATAATGTAATTTTCAATAAACACAATCTTGGACAAAATTTGAAGACTTATTATTGTGGTAAACTAGCTATATTTTTACGGTCACAAATTAGTTGGTTAGAAAGAACAAAAACTGTTAGGGCTCGTTTGGTGCGCAGGATATGATAGAGATATGATATGATAAAAAGCTGGATAAGAATAGGATATGATAATGACAGGATAAGCACATATCCTATCATGTGTTTGGTGCACACATGATAGGAAAAATGATATCATTATTTTATCCTATCTTGTGTTTGGTGCACATTTGACATTTCTTTTAAATTAAAACATTATTCTTGTAAACAAATAGAAAAAAACAATTTTATATTTTAAACTAACATAAAATAAAAGTAATTTTATAAAAAATAAAATAAGTAATGACAAAATTATCATTGAGAATTAATTTTATATAATTGTAAGAAAAGACATCGATAAAAATAAAATTGTTATATAGGAGTACATAAGTAACACTAAAATAAAATAATAAAAAAAAATATAGAAATACATTGTCAAAATTTAAATTGTATTAAATTAAAACTGTCATGCACATAGGTAGTAAGAAATCAACGAAGCAACAAAACGACGATAAAGCAACAATATACTGTCAAATATTTTATCAAACCGTACTTAATTTACACTATGAAAAATTTAACAAATGCATGACGAGTAGTATCACGACAACCCATAAATATGTACAAACGATGTGGCACAGATAAATTTTTTCGGCAGCAATAAAAAGTACTCAAATTCACTTAAATTGTTGTAACTATAATATCTATTTTTTTTACAAATAATTAAAAAAAAATCAAACAATAATAATGAATATTCATTATAAAATAGTAAGAACTATCAATTAAAATAGGTTTAATTACTCTGTAGGTCCCTTAAAGATTTTTTTGGTTTCACTTTGGTCCCTTAAAGAAAATAAGTTCCACTTTGGTCCTTATCGATATCTCCATCAGTCAATTTGGTTATTTCCGTCCATTTTTTTGAAAAACATTTAATTTCTGTACAAGTGCCGTGAAACAAACTATTTTGGCACATATACAGAAATTAACGGTTTCTGATAAAAAATTGACAAAAAATGTTATATTGACTGTCGGAGATATCTATAAGGGGCCAAAGTGAAACTTATTTTCTTTAAGAGACCAAAGTAAAACCAAAAAAATCTTTAAGGGACCTACAGACTAATTAAGCCATTAAAATAAATAAAAAATAAGATAAAGATTAGTATGTGGTGGTGGTGAGCAATAGAGCAACGTACAGATCAATATTATATATTAATTAATAAGTATATAAGCAGCAAAATATGAACCCAATAAAGAATAAAAAAATATCATGAAAATGCATTCGGTGGGAGTCGAAGTCAGTGACCGCGTGAGATATGCATAGCTTATCCTATCAGGTTCCAATCCTAGCTTAAAATGAGGATAAAAATAAAAAAGGCTAAATAGGATAGGATAAATAATAGGTTTATTTTATCATTTTTAATTGGTGCACCAAACAAGAGATTTGAATAGGATAGGATTGTTTTATCATATCCTGTCTCTCTATCATATGCACCAAACGGGCCGTTAGCTTTTAACCCTTCAAATCTCATTCTTAATTCTCCTTCAATCAACATTTCAAATTATATCATTGGGCAACACATATTGCGATAAACTAATGTAGAAAGTAATATCTGAACTGTTTGATTATGATCAGAGAATCCATATTTTTAACTTAAAATTTATATTTTTTAGTCAAAAAAAAAACTTAAAATTTATATTTAAAAATAGTTAAAACTATTAAAATTTAGACAGTACGATATTGATTGAACGATTCAGATATTTTAACTGCATGCAGTGTGACTCCACTCAATCCAATTCCGGTGAAGGACTAGTTTTTCTATGGAAGTGTTACATGAGCTACAAAATTCAAAATTATCCCATCACTTTCATATCGTGCTCATAAAAGACTATTTAATTTAAGTAAGAAAAGAGGAATTCATCCATTTTATTAAAATATCAACACACGTACAATTCATGGGAAATAAAATTTTACGAAAATAAGGAACGAATATACAAATTCATTACAAACAAGAGAAGGGAAAATAAAATATAAATCTAGGAACATATTGTGCATCAAACTAAGCTTTGTTTGGCAAATTAAATGAAGTGAAATGGATTCTATTTAATTAGCTTTCTTTGGCAAAGCAAATGAGGTGAAAACTGATGCTATGGCTGTGGCTATGAATCCAAATAGAAGAAAACTAGCTGAGGCATTAGCCTTTCCAAAGAATGAATTTAAGGGAAGTTCTTCTGCTTTGAAAATTCTATGAAGATCTTCTGTGGCACCAAATCCAGCAGCTGAACCAGAGAGTAGAAAGTATGATATAATCTGTCCAAAGAAAAAATGAAATGTAGTTTAAAATGACAATATATTGCGATAAAAACATATAGTAATATTTAATTTGTATATATCTATATTCTATAGTGTAAATTTATTTTAAAATGTCAATCAATCATAGATGTCTAATTATTCAAAATATTTGACCCTAATCACTAATACTTTTAAATTCGCGTGTATATGAATCATTGTGATTTGTCGACGGTGCAAATTTTTTTACACCAACAATGTATAAAAATTAAATTCAAACATATATATTGTTGAAAATATTATTCCATATACTTTTTTTTACGAGATTACTCTATATACTTGAAGACTTGTTATGAGATATAGATGTACCTTATCGCCATAAAAATCAAACTTGTATCCTCCATCACCATTTAATACACGATTTCCTGACACTGCATTGAAAATTGAAAGTGCCATTTGCAAAGAATTGTATGCAAATCCAATTACTATTGTCGATATCATGTATCTGCATTTTTAAAATTATAGCTTGTTAATATAGAAATTGGATTTGTGTTACTCTCTTTGTAGTATTTGTGTTACTCTCCATCTCAAAACCTTTAAATTCATCATAGAGGGGTGATTTTATCACGGCCCTAATTTCCAAATTTTTTCTTGTCTCCAAACTCTCTTTGTTCATCATAGAGGGGTGATTTTAGGTCACTTTTGGCCTAGAATCACCCCCTCTACACCTTTTTTTCTTTTCTTTTAATTTAAATAAGTGATTCTCATATAGATTAAGTTTTTCTTTTGTGTTTTTTTTGTGATTTCGTCGTCTAAGTGCGGCGTTGTGTTAGTCGTCGTCTTGTGCGGCGTTATTTGATTTCCCGTATTGTTGCGGTGTTCTTTTGATTCTTCTCGAAAGATTATCTTCGGTCAATTACAGATTCAATCAATGATTTGGGCATCAACGTTGCAGATCCGGAAGCATGGACATTCCGGTGATTTTAATTTTATCATATTATTTGTTGTAGGCATTATGCCGTTGTATGCTATTAACTCGGATGCTGTGAGTTTGTTCGCAGATTAATCCTTTACGTTTTTAGCGAAGTTGAATATGTGGTTGTATTTGATGTATCTGTCGATTTGAATGAATGAATATCGTTTTGTTTGTGTCAAAAAAAAATATAGAAAGAAAGAAAATGATTAATAGTTAGCTACATGTAAAATAAAATAATATGGAGTATTTATCCTTCAACCAATGTAAAAAACTTGTGAGAACTATATACAAATCTACTTATGTGGCTTGTTTTTATTGGTTTATGGATAAATAAATACTCTTAAATTATGAAAGGGCAAATTAGAAAAAAAATCAAATATTAATATATATCCTTCTCAAATTGCTAATTAATTAGAGAGCTTCAAACAAACTACAATAATTCTCACCGATAAGCATGAAAATCTTTAAACTTGATTTCGGACTCATCATCCTTTGTTAAGACAATGAGTACGAGAGCAATGAGAAGAAACACAAAAGTTAACACCCTCAAAAGTAGCAGAACAGTTCTTGAAACTGTTGAGCTTGAGGGGGTGCTAGTAGTAGTAGCAGCAACACTAGTAGGAGTATTTGTGTTACTCTCCATCTCAAAACCTTTAAATTCTAAGTTCTAAAATAATTTACTTTTGTTGACAATAGTTCTAAAATAAACTAAAACTTTGTTTCTTTGTACAAATGTGATGTAGTTTGTGGCCTTTTATAGCATGAATTTTTTTTTTTTTTTTTTGTCAAATGAAATTAATAAACGTAATTAACCAAGATAAGTACAAATGTAACAATGTCAACTGGCCAAGTAATACATACATAGAATGATTTGCCTAATAAAATAAAAATGGGTGACTTTGAAATAGTGCCATCACAACGTTTGCCATAAACATTGACTAGAATTTGTGGTTGCTTAGTAATTTCTATGAATGTTCAAATTTTGATACATTGACTTTACATTGGTTGACGTTGACCTATACTATAACAGTAAGTTAGTAACATTTGTGTCCTCGGATTATAGTTACTTACTACACAACTTCGATTTTTGTTATAAATTGCCATATGCAGATTCGAGAATTTTTTATTTTGATTTTTTTGTGAAGAATTTAACATTATTTTAAGGAGTTTTTTTATTAGGAAACTCATTATTCTCTTAGACTCAAATCTTCGTTGGTAAGAGAGTTTGTTTTGTCCTTTTAAATGAGTTTATCCAACTAAGTTATTCATTTTAGGGATATATTTATTATAGATGAAATAATTGCAATATAATCTACCCCGTACATGTATGATATAAAGAGTGGAAGGAAAATACTATTTACAGCGAAAGGATTAATCCCGAAACCTTCACGAATGATGCTTGTTATAATTTTATTGGCTTGACTTTTCAAACTTACCCCAACTATGTATAGTTATGCGGTTCTTGAAGTTTAAATAAGAAGGTCGTGATGCTTCGTGAAAAAAGAATTCGCTAGAGATAGCACTGCTCAAAGCGGAATATGAAACTAATCTACTTTAATATCATAATAATTTGTAAAATTTTGAAATCTGACCCTCTACATATATAATACAATATTCTATCAATTGAGTTAAATTTACGAAACTGCTACAATCATATAATTCTCTGTTTTAATATCTAAGACGTCTTTCACAATTGTCGACTCTCCTGCCAGAACATCCCACACTTTCGAAGAAATTTTCCGGAGGTAACTCATTCCTAAATTGCTCCAAAATAAAATAAAATTGTGATAATACTTATCACACAATTCACAACGAAGGCGGTATAGTCAAATAATTATAAGTGGGTCAAGAAAATGAGGATATTTTGTCAAACTTGAAAGCCGAAATTAGCTGTTATTTTCTTGTCCATGTGTAATCAATCAGTTTCATGTCCAAAACTAGCCGAAATAGCACAATTGCCGTGAAAAGTAATTGTCAACTCAATTTTAAATTGATAAAATATCTTTTCAGATGATACTATTCTTATAGTATTATCAAGTTTTTTTTTTTGTTTTACCTAATTATCAAGTTCAATTGTACTTCAAGTTACAACTTTAACCACAATTTTCTAGACTTATCATTCTTCAAATTTAGAAAAATCTCTCACCTTAATTATGGAGCGGACTTGAACATAAATAACTAGCGGGACTAAAAAAATTAGGTACTATTAATTTTTTTATCTTAATAATTCCGTTAAATAACAAACAATATATAAACTTATACTAGTAATTTATTTTGATAAGCTAATTATACTAGGGCACATTTGAATTGCCTTATTTTGAAGTTTATTCGAAACAGGTTATGCAAATAAATAAGTTTTTATGTATTATTATAAATTTTTGGTTTAAATAGTGTTTTAGCCCATACAATTATCACTCGTTTTGAAAAGAGCCCCTGTTAAAAAAAAAATTTGATTTTAGTCCCTGTAAAATTTAAAATTTTTGAAAAGAGCCCCTGAGCAGGAATCTTTGATGCCATGTCATCATTTTATTGACGTGGCCGTTGCTGACTAAGGTGATGAGTACACGTGTCAGGAACTTGCTGACGTGGCAATACACATTCATTTTCCTTTTAATTTTTTTTCATTTTATTTCAATTAGTTTATTTAATTAAGAAAAAGAAAAAAGAGAATTTTCAAATTTTTTATAAAAAGGAAAATGAATGTGTAGTGCCACGTCAACAAGCTCCTAACACGTGTACTCATCACCCCAGTCAGCAACTGTCACGTCAATAAAATGATGACATGACATCAAAAATTTCTGTTCAGAGGCTCTTTGCAAAACTTTTAAATTTTACAGGGATTAAAATCAAAAAAAAAATTTAACAGGGGCTCTTTTCAAAATGAGTGACAATTGCAGGGGTTAAAACACTATTTAAGCCTAAACTTTTCAAGGTAGTTTATGAAAGAAAAAAAAACATCTTATAAAGACACAATTTATTATAGAAAACTATAAATTAGCTTAAAAGTTTATTTATTTGCATAAATTATTTTCATAAATTCTAAAATAAGCCAAATTCAAACGGATCCATAATTTATTTTGATAAGCTGGACCAATTAGCTTATACTCCCTCCGTTCCTTTTTAAGTGTCCGTTTTGAATAGTAACACAAAATTAAGAAAGTGTATTTTTGCTCCTAATCTTCCTATTATACCCTAATTTGAATTCACCAATAATTTTTTTTTCACGCACTTTCTCTTTCCAATAAATTTAATATATTATGCACAAAAAAAAAATTATGTACCAAAAAAATAAAAAATAAAAAAAGATTTAGTTTTCCAAATATATAGCTTTAATTAGTTTTATTAAAAAAGATATGAGTAATTGACAAAGGGTATAATTGACAAACCGTATCCTTAAAATATTAAATGAACAGTTAAATAGGAACGCTAAATTCGACGTTTTTGGACACTTAAAAAGGAACGGAGGGAGTAACTTATTAAATTTTATTCCAATTTTATCCATATTAGCTTACTTGAAAAAAATAAATATTAATTTTATCCATATTAGTTTGAGGGAAATTTTCTCACGCGCCCCCGAAGTTACTCGCGCGCCCCCAATTTACTCACGCACCCCACAAATTTCTCGCGCGACCCCTCAAAATTTCTTGCACCCCCAATTTTTTTTTTCTTTCCTACCCCAGATTTCTAGCCAGAACCATTTTGTTGTTGGAATGATTTCCGAGAGTTGTACTCCAAAACCATTAAGTGTATAAAATGATTTTGGAGTACAACGCTATAATCATGCACTTAACATTTTTTTTTTCCTATCCCAGATTTCTAGCCAAAACCATTTTATGCACTTAATGGTTTTGGATTGCAAATATTTGAAACCATTCCCAATACAAAATGGTTTTAGCATGATTTGGGGGGGGCGCTAGACATTTGGGGGGCACGCGAGAAATTTGGGGGGTGCACGGGTAATTTTGGGGGGTGCGTGAGTAATATGGGGGGTGCGTGAGTAATATGGGGGGCGCGCGAGAAATATAAGGGGCGCGTGAGTAAATCTGTTATGTTTTCATTGGCTTATGGACAATAACTTTTGCCTTTTTTGACAAACAAATTCAAAAGTTGATTATTACTCCCTCATTCATTTTTATTTGTTGTTTTAGATTTCTGCTCATATATCAATGTACAACTTTGATCCTTAATATCTTTAATTATCTTTTATAAAAAAAATTTACAGTAACTTTATATGAAAATTATGAAAATACTCGTCGAGAGAAATTAAACATCTTAAATGTTAATATTTATTTTTATTTATTAAAAGAAAATTACAATTAAAGTATATTATATGCATAGTACGCACGATTCCCAAACAACAAATAAAAAGGAACAGATATAAAATTTAACTATATTATATAAATAATGTTCTACGTATAACAAAAGACATAAAATCATCAATAATAGACAATTAATTAATATTTGCACTAATATGTACGAGAGACTTAAGTCGCAAATAATAATCTCTACACTAATATTTACATTAATATTTGTACAAATATATATATATACAAAATGACTTAAAATCATTTATAAAATTTTTATGTTTTTAAAAAAATTGGGTTGGGCTAGCTGGTGTGGCTATATCCACACACCAAACCTTATAGAGGTCCACCCATGCCTTGATTCATTATTGTTCTGGATCGACTAAAAGCCCAATAAACATCAAGACCCATCCAAATGGGATAAGGATAATCATGTGGCAAACGACCACGGTCCTATACAACGAGCATGGGTAGAGACGAATAGTCTCCAATATTCCAAACGTGCGTCCGAAGTATAAAGGACAACACGAGACAAAGGACAATACATGTGTCGAGCACATGGCCGCTCCACCTACATAGGGGACCCCGTCGTGTCCTAAACCCTAAATATCCATCTATATATAAGCATTCATACATCAATTCTTAGGTATGAAATTACTGCTCCTCCAATACAAAACACTTTTTATTCCTCATTCAAATACTGACTTAAGCGTTGGAGTGCTAATATTTTTGCAGGTACCTTTTCCCCCAAATGAACCAAAACCCGGCATTTCATCATCAACAATCTTCAACAACCAGCTTGTCAACATGAGCTAAGACAATCATTTCTGAACCACCAGTTCAATTATCAATTAAACAAACAACAAAACACCACAATCCAATACCCTTTTTTAAAACATTTTTGGTAATCATCTTGTCTTGTTTATAACGGTCATTGTTGTAGCAATGGTGGAACAACCATTAACTTGTTTTCTTGCATTGCCATCAGACTGCATCATTTCCAATATCTTATGAGACTGAGATATCAATGTTTCTATTTGACCACCTAGTTTCGCAGCCTCTCCGGTTCGTTTTCTTTTACTATTTCCTAATATAGAGGTTTGTTAGTTATGTTTTGTGCATAATTTTTTCATGCCTCTATCTTGACTAGTTATTTGTGTTCCTTCGAGACTTTCACCAAGTAATTATATATGTATCTCCAGGATTTTAGCTAGATACCTAGTTACCTCCAAGATCTTGGTTAGGTGCTTGGATGCCACCCACCTCATTCATAAAATCAGGCCCAAAAGAATTTTTTTGTAAAATAAATTTTCCACTTAAAAAGCATATCGAATTTGTATTATGCATAAACACATTCTCCATCATTCTCATAATGGTGACCCCAACCGCGAGAGAGTCATACGCTGAACGAATCGAAAACTAATTACTTCTTCCGTTACAATATATAAACAAAAATGCATTTTTTAGGTTCATTGTATAATTAATGTATCTGGTCAATAAATTGTCCAGGTGTACATTAATTACACAATGAACCTAGAAATTGGATTTTTACTTATATATTGTAACAGAGAGAGTAGAGGTTTATTCACCAAAGACCATATTTATCCTCCTCATAGGTTAGAGTAATCCCACCAATTAAGATCAAATGATCCCCAATGGTTGTTGTACCACCCGGAACAAAAGAGGCTCACATTAGTAGTTAATTCTCTCAATCTAAGGGAATAGGCTAATATCCAAAATCGATTAAATAAGTGCTCAAAAAAAAAAATCGATTAAATAATTGTAGACAATTATTTTTTTAACGCAATTTTGTAGACAATTATGAAACTTATAATTACAACCCAACTTTAAATAATTAAATAGTGATAATAAGTTTACCCCTAAATAGCAAAATAATGGTGAAGTAAGGTCCAATCTAGAGTCTCAATCTTATATCTTAAAATCAAGATTTGATGTGTAGTGCATGTCTCCCAACTTCCATGTCACTGTCCATGCATTGCATGGAAATGATACTTGCCATCAGCATCATATCATCAAATATATATATATGCATACATTACATATGTTTCATGGCTGTGGGGCAGCATCTTCTATAACACTTACAAGAAAGTAGAGGGGACTTGGCTAAGAAAAGTAAGACTATAGAGCCCCCCACACCTTACCATAATGCATACTGTATATGCTGACACAGTATGTCCTTTAATTTCTTCTTACCCACTTTAACAACTGCCGGTTTTACGCCCACCACCACCATCATTTGTCCCCTTATAGTTTCCTATTTAAAATTCATTATTGTTTAAATATTTTATGTGAATAAATACAATTATTTGTAGAAAAATTAAAGGTGGAGACCAAAGTTTTAAATAGCGGTTGCATTAAGAATTTCGTGATTTCGGTTGTTTTGTATATATGACGGATTGTGATAGCCGTAGTATAAATTAATCACAATATTGCACAACTTATTTAAATTATTTGTGCTATTATATATAATGTATAGTAACTAATTAATTTCTCATTGTTTCTTCATGGTTACATAATTGATAATTTGTAATTCATATTCATAACTTTTTAAAGATTTTCTTTCTTGTAAAATACAAATTAAACACTAATAAATCCAGCTCACGACTGTAATAGAGTTCGTTGCAGCGTAACGGTATTTCGTTGCAGTTATTTCTGTGATTTTCAATCATCACTATATCAAAATGAAAAATAAACACTATCAACAATACCATTTTGTCCCTATTATTAACATGGTAATAGACCATTTTTTAAAACCTTAGTGGAGCCTACTATATATTGTATTCTAAGATTCTCTTTAAAAATTACTAGAACCTAAAACTATGACTTTGTATCACTAATACAAATCCACTCTTTATGTAACTTGCTCAGTAGTGATAACAATATTTGTTTTCAAACAAAGAAATTAAGTCTTCTCTTGTGAGGCAAAGTAATCTTGGTGAGTGTCAAATAACCGATTATTTCAAAAGTTTAAGCTTTTAGGATTGACCACATCAATGGTTTTATATTATTTCTAACACGCCCCCTCACGCAAGATCCCATTTGGGCTTGAAGCGTGGATAATGCAGCCCCCTCACGCAAGAGCTCATTTGGGCTTGAAATTCCACTTTTTAATTAGAAAGTGAGGGGAGCGGGAATCGAACTCTAGACCACTTAGTCATAGAGCCTCTGATACCATGTCAAATAACCGATTATCCCAAAAGCTTAAGCTTTTAGGATTGACCACATCAATGGTTTTATATTATTTTTAACAGTGAGAACGGTCACTAGGTGGAAGTCCTCGGTTAAGGTAAGGAAAATACTTTAGGGTTGTTTGGCAAAGCCAATAAATTAGCTTATTGTTTGTCTTATAGCTTCTAAGATAAAAGATTTGTTTTGATAACAATATTTTCATCATAAGTTTATAATTTATTTTACTAACTTATAACTTATTTCCCATATGCTATATCAAATAAATTTTGAGTTTATACCTTATTATTTTTTCTTGCACTTTTACCCTTATTAATTATATTAACTAAAATTCACTTTTACCTTTTATAATTTATTTAAATTTAAAATAAAATAATTATGTTTTAAATTCTTAAAATTCAAAACATCAAATCCTATCTAAAAAACAGAGATGTATCACATTCTAAATTAAGAATGTTTTTTATATATTATTCTACGTACGGAATTTTATATTGTTAGAATATGAAGTCAATTTCAAGTATAACAAATTTACACTTGGACAAAAAACATATATTACATTAAAATAAATATAAATTTAAAATAAAATTTCAGCATTCACATTCAAACCCCCATTTATGGTATTTCAACATTCACATTCTTGCTTCATGAAAAAAATTGGATGATTCGACCAAACTCTGCTATATGTGTTGGAGTTGGACTAGGGGGTTGTGTCGTGCACTCTGTTTGCATCAGCAAGTAACACTGCCACTGATTTAGTTGTTGCATTGCAGCATCTTGTGCCAAAGTCATTTGCCTACAACTTTCTTTGCAAATAACACTCATTTTTGTCATTGGTCATTGGTAACAATTAGTAGCTATAAATTTACTATAAGACTTATTTAGTAGGGCTCCTTCTTAAAACATTCAACAATGAGTCTTGTTAAACCAAACAATTAAAAGGTTTCCATTTAAATGTTAATTGGTATCCTATGCATGATGAGGACACTTCCTATTCCTAAGCAATCCTTAAACTTTTCCCATGCCTCAAACAGAGGTTGTATCTTCAGTTTTTTTCATAGAGATAATATTATTACTCTTCCTTGCACTCAAGAACAGGATGGAAGTACTTCTCCAAGAATTTTTCTACCATCTTCCATGTGTTTACTTATATGTGTTTACTTCATTTTTTTTTTTGACACATATGTGTTTACTTCATAGAAAATTTAATTATTTTCATTGTTACTCCTTAAATTTGACACACACACCCCTCCCCCCTTCGCATAATATTTATTAATCCTAAATGTATTTAATTGTTTCGTTTAAATAAGAACAATTCATGTGAATACAAATTATTTATTACTTAATGATAGTTTGGTGCGCTTGCCAAATTATTCATCAAGTTTTTTGCCCCAATGTTAGGGATTGTTGATTAATTTCAACAATGCAACTTCATTGCGTTTAGGATTTAATTTTATTATTTTCAATAAAATAAAATAAAAAACAGTCATACTTATTTCCATTATTTGTATTGTGCAATGCTATTGAGGTATTTTCTGGTTATTTGTATTGTGCAATGCTATGGGAGACTATTGTTGCAGAACTAATGCAGGACTTGTTTTCATGGGGTTTCAACCGATGAATCCTGTGACACATTGCAAATGCAATGATCACATCCATGACCTCAAATTAAAACTATGTAATTCATCCAAAAATAAATTAATTAATTAAAACTATGTAATAAGCTTTAGTGAAGCTCCATAATTCAACCAAAATATGTTTGAGTTGTAATCATTTTTAATCACTTGCTGCTCTTCTTTTTATTCAAAAATTCATTTACTTGACAACTTCATAACTTGAATCTAAGTCTCTCTATTGAAGCTTGAACTTGAACTTCCATCTTTGAATTAAAGTTTGATTGCTCTCAAAAAATTCACTTGGATAGCCTTCATGTATTCACCCAAAAAATTAATTTTCTAAGGTACGTAGGAGTCTCTTATGTGATTCTCCAACTAAATTTGACCATGTGACACTCATTTCCCATATGAAATTTTCCACACAACAACCCTCCACAAAAATCTCAATTAAGATGTATATTAGTTCACTAATATCATGCATCAAGCACCTTAAAACATTGATAGTTTTGAAATATGATTCAAAGTTATTAAAACTTCTTGAAGCACATCCACCAGTACTCCCTCAAGTCGTTGTCCCCTAACATCTTTGTGGTCAATTCATATATTGTCGGTACCATATTTTACACCTTCTTTTACTTATACATTGTGAATTTATTCCACTCTTTTCATATGTGGATAAGTGGATACTGAATCTTACTACTCTATCCTTAGATTGCACTAGAGAGTGTTATTTTTGTGCGTCTACTTCCGATTTTTAGAAAAAGGGTTCTGATAATCTAAAGTTGCATGTTAATAAAAGAACTAGTTTGACTACTGCACGTATGTCAATGCACAATTTTGATCACTAATATCTTTAATTCTCTATTAGTAAAAATTTAAAAAACTTGATATTTTGAAAATACTCGTCAAAACAAATCAAACAAAGTATTATATGTATATATTTATATCTATATAATACTAAAAAAGTATGGTTAAAACAAAATAAGTGAATAGTGTTATTTATTCAAAATAGCTCTTATAAATTGGGACGAAAGTTTTAGAAAATTTAACTATTGCAATGGGAAGTGTTAATATATCATTCATTCACAAATCACAATATATGATAAATCTGAAAGTGGTAAAAAGAAATGACAGTGTGCAAAAGGTATGTAAATTTATGGCACATAACATATAGTAATGAAATTTTACATAAAAAGCAAAAAGCTGTTACTATAAAAATAAAGTTTAATTCAATAAAGAATATAAAACCATGACTTTTATTCTGGAGCAGAATCAAAGGAAATAAAGTTCCATTCGATTGAGACACTTCCACCGAAGACCACCCCACCATGACTCATCACCTTTTTACTTTTAAATTTCTATATATATTTTTCATTAATATTCTAAACTTTTTTAAGACAAAACCTCATGGTTTCAAAGTTTGAAATACTATTTGTGTCCCAAATTAAATAACACATCTACTTGTTAATGTATAACAATAACATTGATAATTAATATTTTTATTTATTTATTTATTATTAAAAATTATAAAAAATGGTGTACATTTAAAAAATACTCATTAAAACAAATCAAATAACATTTTCTATGCTAATATTTACATTTATATATTAATAGAAAAATATGATAAAAATAGATTATGTGAACATTGTACATAGTTAAATTAGGTTTTTTATTTTGGAACAGTAGAAATAATACAAAAGAATAACTACATAGTGGAAAATATAAATATAATCGACCTAACTTTTGTTATTAAATTCTCGTCAATGACAGAGAGTGTCAAATGAAATCGCCACCCTTCATATTAAAAATTAAGGCAAAATTACACGTTTGGTCCTTTATCTTATTTTTTTTTATAACACTTTAGTCCTTTATCTTTCATTTGTAACATTTTGGTCATTTATCTTATCTTTTTGTAACATTCTGATCCTTTATCTTTTATTTGTAACATTTTGGTCCTTTAAAGAACATAAAAATATGAAATGATTGATAAAGATGATGAACATATTCATCAAAATCATGAGTTTTATTTAATTTTAATAAAAAGGTATCTTAACAAATAAAATTCAACATTTTTTTAATAAAAAAAAATATGAAAAAAAAAGGTTTATATGTGAATGTTATAAAAGATAAAGGACTAAAATGTTACAAATAAAAGATAAAGGACTAAAGTGTTACAAATATATAAGATAAAGGACCAAAGTGTTACAAATAAAAGATAAAGGACCAAAATGTTACAAAAAAATAAGATAAAGGACCAAACGTGTAATTTTGACAAAAATTAAACATAAAAGTGATACAAAATTTAATGGTCTAGATTTGTATACAAGAAGATTTTATGGGAGAGAATCCATTCCCATTCCCATATAATTTTATATCCAACCAACATTATATTAATATTAAAAGCTAGGGCTAGGGCTTTCTATCTTGCCATATGCATGGTGTGATTTGGAGATATTATAAAAGTCTAAATTAATGTTAATGCCACAGTAAAAGAAGAAGATAAAGGTGCTTATGGAATAAGAAACACGTTTGGTGCTCTTCAATAATCATAATCACACAATATTATTTTAATAAATACAAAAAGAGAAGGAAAAGAATAGCAAACAAAGAAGAACAAAAGTAAATATAAACACTACATGTACATACACCCCCACCCACAAAACTCCTTTATCTTTTTTCCTTCTTTGTGATCTCTTTTTCTCTGCAACTCTCTATGATGATGTGATTCTCCACCCACATACACTCACCTAAAGAATTCAGCAAACTTTTGCAAAAGCTAGAAAGCTTAGCCATGGTCTTCCCCTCCCTTCCAATCTATCAAGATCCACCCAACTGGTCACCACAGGTATTAATATTAATTTCATCAAGATTAATTCTTTCATTCTCTATAGCTTCCATTTTTCTTTATTCTTAATTTTATTTTTTTTATTTTCTCACTTTTTTCTATCTTTAGCTTCTTCATCAATAAAGCTAAGAAGATATAATTGATCAAAAAGAGATATATTCTTACACACTTTATAATCAATCTTTTTCTTTCTTGAATATACTATGTATATATTTGTGTACTTATAAGTTATATATGTTATCAATTATTCATTGATCAATTGTATAAATTCTTCTTTTTTCAATAACTTATTTCCTTAAACTTTTGTGATAAAATAACATAATCAGCAAGCAGGAATTGGTATTGGCACTCAAAACTCATCACCTCTGCAGCAGCCATCAGCTTCAACGATAATTGTTACTGTTGAAGCTGATGGCAGCTACCAAGGGTCTATAAGACAAGGATCAATATCCGATCAAGCTAAGATGTCCAAGATACACCAAAATGATGTTGCTGCAACACAAAAATGTCCAAGATGTGAATCAACAAACACAAAGTTTTGCTATTACAACAACTACAATCTTTCACAACCACGCCATTTTTGCAAAACTTGCCGTCGTTATTGGACTAGAGGAGGTGCGCTTAGAAATGTTCCGGTTGGAGGAGGTTGTAGAAGGAATAATAAAAGAAGCAAAGGAAATTCAATATCAAAATCAACTTCAAAACCTAATCGTAATGATCATCGCCAGGTCGGTATCGGTGCTAGTGGTGGTGGTTCTAACTCAGCAAGTGCAAATTCTTCTTCCAATAATGGTTGCACTAATTCTAATGTGAATGTGGGGATCTCTAATTTTCCTACACAATTCCCATTTTTGGCCTCATTGCATCATTATAACAACAATGACTATGTTTCTCAAGGCATTGGTTCTATGGTGGCAAAAAATATTACCAATAGAACTAATACTAGTGTTGAGTTTCAACTTGGTAGTGGTTTTTCAATTGGTAATAGTACTAATGGTGGATCTTTGTTGTTATCAAATGGCATTGGTGAACAATGGAAGTTTCCGAATTCGCTACAAGTCCATCAGCAGCAACAAGAGAATCACCAACAATTCCCTTTCTTGACTAGTTCGGAGCCACAAATTGGATTATTTCAATTTGGTGGAGAAAATAATGACGAACCTCAACGAAATTTTATTCGCTCTAAGGCAACGGATTCTTCAAGTGTTATTAGTATTGGAATGATGCCTCAAGTTAACACAATAAAAATGGAAGAAAATAATTGTCAAGGGTTGAGTTTGTCAAAAAATCTCTTGAGTGGTTCAGAAAATAGTAATGATCTACTTTGGAATGGAAATGGAAGTGGTAATGCAAATGCATGGAATGAATCTCCTAGTTTCACTCCATCACCAAGTCAATTGTTATGATCCTTGGAATCTAGTGTTTTTAGGTTCCTTAAGGAGCCACATATTTTTATGATCAAAGGTATAATTTAAGAGTTAGAATCCTTAATCACTTTCTAGCTAACTATGGAATATTATTGTGAAATTCCACCTATGGAATATTATTGTGAAATTCCACCTAATTATGTATGTGTGTGTAAGGATAAAGGTGAAGGAATGATTACTAGACTTTGTATTTTATCAATGATATGTAACTTATATTAATTGTTTTAAAGTGTGTTTGTTGTTGCGGTTGTGGTTACACTGCAAACCTTGATATTACGGTAAAATGCAGGCAATTGTGATGTCATTGCAGAGACCTCGAAATCTGTTAGGCTATAGTTGCAATTGTTGTTGCTTACACAATTTAGAATTATGCTTATATTATTTCCTAGTTGTCAACTTATAGTTCAAGATATAGGCATATAGCTTATATATTGAAATTAGTATTGCAAACAAGGTTTTAAATAGCGGTCGCGGTCGCGGTCGCGGTCGCGTCAAGGTTTTCACGATTTCGGCTGTTACGGCTGTCGTGTTACAGATTGCGGTCGTCGCGATGTGAATTAATCACAAAATTCACAAATCTTATAAAATATAATTTATACATGTATAATAACTTAAACTAAACTTTTTTCTCAATATTATAAGATGTTTAAAGTAAATATAATAATAAAAAATATGAATAGCTTAGTAGCTACTATTAATATTAATATATTTTTCAACGATTGTATTTTTGACTGATTAAATATTAATCAATTAATTAATAACTACTCAAATCATATTTTTAAACAAAGTTCACGACAAATTTGCTACATTAAGTTACAAGTTACAACATAAGAAACTACTAATGCATTTAAAAATGTTTAGTGAAATAAAGAAATAAGTAAATTAATTAAGAAACCTAATTTTTAATATAATCAAAATCTTATTTAGCTTATAAAAAAAAGAATTTCTTATTTAACTTAATTAAAAATAATTTACCCAACCCAAATGTTCCCTCCCAACCCAAATGTTCCCTCCTATTTACCTAAAAAAAAAAACAAAAATCCCTCTTAAAAATGAAAACCCCTCTCACGGACAAACCACACCCAATAATTTTTTTAAAAAAAATAACAAAAGACCCCTCCCCCACTTTGTCTACCACACAATCATTTTTATTTTAAATAAAAGAAACCACATGGACACACAAAAGACCCCTCCCCCACTCAGTCACTCATCTTCTTCATCGAGCCACACCCACACCCCACCGTCCCATGCCATTTCATCATCGTTCATCACCGTATTCACTCACCAGTCACCACCTTCTCCACACATAACAACACAATAGCTTTTATTTTCAATTTTTTCACCTCCCACATGGACACACAACGGTCAACAACACAAACAAAATTCCCAATTTTTTTCTTCTCATCTCACTCTACAATTTGCATACAAACACCACAAATCAACACAATAATTTACAAAATACCTGTTGATGGGAGGAATGGAGGATGATGCAGTTTGAAGCAAGGAAGAAAGAGGCTTGCGGCTACAGATCGGAACGCAAGAGAAGGAGATTAGAAATGAAAAATAAGAAACAGAGAGTCAGAGACTAGAGAAATTATTGAGTATTGTACTGAGTTAGATTCTGATTCTCCTGCTAAAAGGTAAGATTTTTATTCTCAATCTGACATAATAAGATTCTTCGTCCTCTTTTCTGCTTTTTGTGTCGGTAACAGATTTTTCGCGACCGTAACGGTGTTTCGCGGCCATAACGGTGTTTCACGGCTGTAACGGCGTTTCGTATCGGTCGTAACGGCGTTTCGGCTGCGATTTTGTTTCACACCGTGAAAACCATATAAAACGGAAACGGTGGCTGGCAAAACCGTTTTGTAACGTCCGTTTTTGCGGTAACGGGACGTTTTTTAAAACCTTGATTGCAAATACGAGATTAAAGTTTGAAATAAGTGTTGATGTATTTGTAGCATGGTGTGTAAATTTCAATATTGCATGGTTAATGTCAGAATTCTGATCCTTTTCTTTTGTTTTCAATTTTCATTTAAGTCCTTATTTTATTTCCCAAAAAAAAGAAAGTTGGCTAATCGAGAGATGTGGAATAAAATGTTTGAGAGAAAACTAGAAAAGTAATAGTCATGCATATTTGAGCATCATGTACGTAAAAAATCCTGGCATACTAAAGATACATTGAATTAACTTTTTTGGGATAATTTACATGTTAATATGCAATTCACATCCCACTTTTTACTACATATACTCATTGTGTTGGAAGAATATCTTCAATTTTGTTTTTAAAATTTAAATATCACTTATCAAAGTAGAAAAGTTAATATACATATACTAGTGAGAGAGAGAGATATGCTTTGGTGGTCTTTCGGTTGGTTGTTGTATTCTTTGTAACTTTTTGTTTTTCTTTTTTTGCCCTTTGAAAGAAAAAGAGAGAGAAGGAGATAGCGGCAAGACTAATTTTTATGAGGGGCCAAATATAAAAATAAAATAAAATATTTTTAAAAACTAAATGTTAATTATAAAATATAAATCTATTTACAAAAAGCTCATGCTTATTTTATTTCAAATTTGTCTTGACAATTTTTATTGCCGAATAGACTTTCTTTATAGTTGTCACAACGAAAAATGACAAAATAAGAGAAATAAATTTATCAATCAAGTGATAATTTTTCACCTTTTTTTATGTTAACTTTTAACAAATAAACTTATTTGAAGAAGCTAAAATTATAATATTAGAGTGGCTAAGTATACAAATGTATGTATTCATTCAAATAAAAAAAAAAAAATTGGGGTAGCCAAAGCTACCCGATTGTCCTACCAGGCTTCACCCCTGGAAGGAGAAGATGAGAGAGAAACTATCTATAGCCACACAACGAAAAAAAGAGACATTCATAGAAGAGTGTGGTTTGTATAAAGTTGAATTCTTCTGTACATATTTTATTTAACGTGAACAATTATGATAAGTTTACAAATAATACTTGTCTATTTTTCTATATTAAATGATAAACACTCTGGTTATTAGAAGTTTCACATTGGCTATAAATATGACATATATATAACCTTTATAAGGGTAGTTCAAAACTCAACTTTCAAGCTAGCTTTTATAGTTGAGTATAGCTCTCCCAAATTATAATATGGTATCATAGCATATCATGAATCTATTTGTTGTTTGTTGTGAAGAGCTCTCATATTCAGGCCACCCGTTATTGTTGATTTCGTTCCAGCTTTAAGGCTAACCTCAACTTTCAAGCTAACTTTTGTGGTTGAATATAGACCTCTCATATTCTAATTCAGGTACATATTTTATTTGGATAAGTACCGGTACATTGTTGATGATACAATTCTTTTTTTTTGTCTAGTAACCTGGTGACTTGAAATTCTACCTTAAAGGTGAATAAGTGAAGTGTCCGGGGTTCGAACGCCGACCTCTACATAATATATACGATGTCCCTACCAACTGAGCTAAGCTCACGGGGACGTTGATGATACAATTCTAATAAGTTCACTAAATAATTTTGTGATCGATTTTCAAAAATATCATTAAAATTATTTTCTGATAATTTTATAACTAGTTTATTGAGCAATTTAACATCTTTTATAATTTGTTGTAATTTTATCACGATGTAATTATGTTTAGTTATTCAATACTCCTATAATTCAGTACAAGAAATAGGTGAATTCTAAGGTGATGGATCAATTAAGTCCCTCATCGGTGTACCACGTTATTTCACTGTTGAATTAAATGATCTTCCTTTTCAAGACCACACCAGATCTTACATACCCTTCTCACAATCACACATGATTAGTAGTCGTTCTAACTGCAGCCTCGCTCCCTAACCACTGACTTCTTCCCCAGACACCAAACTTAATTGTTTCCTTGTTACACCGGTTTCTTTTCTTCATACTAATGTTTACTATTTCTAATCCATGGAACTTTTAGGGTGATTTTTGGTCTTCCATTTGTTTTTTCATACAAATTATGTTGATTTTACCCCAATTAATGGCTTCTTCTTAAAAATAAATTTCTTGTCTTGTTAATGGCTTTTTCATGTAAAAGATCAAACCCCAATTATTATATTTCATGTTAATGGCTATTTGACCATTGCATTAAAATCTGTTGGGACAAATGAAAGACACCTAGGATTTAGATCCGAAGACAAAACGATAGGCATTCGTGGGGTTTAACATACAAACTGAGGAGTAAATATATATGTATGTTGGAGTGAAATAGAGATCCAGACGGAGAGAAAGAATGTTTGGTTGCAGCCTTGTAGAGTGGTTATACTGTATTTTATGGAAGAAAGGTATGTAAAATCTGGTGTGATCATGAAAAGAAAGATCATTTAATCCAACGGTGAAATAACGTGGTACACCGGTGAGGGACTTAATTGATCCATCACCTTAGAATTCACCCAAGAAATAACATTTTGTATTAGTATTTTAGAAATCAAAATGGAAAGTTATATAAGTAGATTGTGAGATTGATTTCCACACATTAATAAAAGTGGAAGATGGAACACAAGAAATGAGAGTATGAACTGTGTTCACCGTATCAAACTATTTCTTTAATTTAAAATCTTTTTGTTAATTTAAATTTAGTTCTTTATCAAAACGTCATTAACTTCTTTAATTGCGAACACGCAGAGTTGAAGTTAAATCATAAATAACACAAACATAATAAAGAAAAGAAAATGCTAATTAGTGCCCCGGGGCACTAGTTAAGGAACCTAATATAGTAATATATTATTGAAACTTATGCAATCATTCTTTTCAAAGTATAAAATGTGTTATTTTCAATACAAAAGTTATCTTTTTTAGTATCCTTAACTAGTGTTCCGGAGGCACTAGTTAGCATGACCCATAAAGAAATAAGAAATTGGGAAAGAGACACACTATTCTAACTAATAGTCAGTCTAGTTCACCCCTAACAAAGTGATTTTACCCTCTAACTATAGAATGAATTCCTCAATCATGATCATCACATATTATTACAATTACTAGGACAACATGTTATATCCTAGATTTCCTACTTCCCAAACTGGAAGACTTTTACAGTACCCCGATAAAACTTAGAACATTACCCTTTTCATATTTTGGGGGTTCTAGAAGAAACTTGGTGGGGCTAAATAGCAAAATTCACATCTTTCTCTAGTTTTAATATTTTTAGCACTGTACCCAATCAATTATATAAATAAGGAAAATTGCTATTTAAGCCCCCCTTATGCTTCCAGACCCGCCAAAATTCCAAAATACCCCTAATTTCGAACCAAAGAGTAAAGAACAAGCGTAGTTGACAAAATCAATTGTTGTAGAAAACCAAAATTTTGTATCTTAGGTGACAAAATCCACAATTTCGTATCTTAGGTGACAAAATTGTGTGTTTTGTGCCCAGATGTGTGCGACAAGGCATGTCTACTATGTTTTAACATAATTTTGTATCTTAGGTGACGAAATTTCAAAAAATAGACATTTCGGTAACTACGGTCGAAATTGTGTGTTTTGTGCCCAGATGTGCGCGACAAGACATACCTACTATGTTTTAACATAATTTCGTATCCTAGATGACGAAATTTGTTTCCTTCGTTTTCTACGATGCGAATGCCTTATTAAGGACATTTTAGTCACAAAGGGGTGCTTTAGAGTAACACAGGGCAGCAAAAAAAAACAATTTTCATCAATAAGTTCTTGTTTGAGGTCCAAAAAAGAAACAGCCCTTAATGAGTCTCTTCAATTTGGGCCTTATGTACCCATATCCAACCCAAAACCCTAGCAAGTTGTTTGAAAACAAGTGTGAATCTGATGCAATTAAGTCGGCCAATAACAACGCGGAACCAACCGAACCAAAAGAGAATTTCGTCATTACAATCTTGTGCTTGTCCACTCCTCACAACGGCTCAATCGTAGGTTAGTTCGATTAAAACTGGACCCCACTCCCACATAGAACATTCTAGACACTCTTTTCTCTAACCTATATAAGACATCGTTACTAACACAACACATCCTCACAAATTCACCTCACAGCATAGTTTCAAATCTCAAACCCTAATTTTCTCTCTTCTCAAACCCTAATTTCTTTTCTCTCTTTTGATTCTTTATCGTTTTTTTAAGCGATAATGGCCGGTAAAGGTGAAGGACCGGCGATCGGAATAGATCTCGGAACTACATACTCTTGTGTTGGAGTATGGCAACACGATCGTGTTGAGATCATTGCTAATGATCAAGGAAACCGTACTACACCTTCTTATGTTGCTTTTACTGATAGTGAAAGATTGATTGGTGATGCTGCTAAGAATCAGGTTGCCATGAACCCAACCAACACCGTCTTTGGTAATTTTTTACAAACCCTAATCTTTTCAATTTTTTATTTTTTTGTTATTATTTTTATGATTCTTTTTTTATCTTTGTTTTGTTACTATTGTTGTAGTTCTTGTCAGTAATTTAAAATTATTTTTTTGTTCTTATGATTATTGATTTTATTGTTGCTATTACTGTTATAGTTTATATGTTAAATCTTAATTAGGAATCATGTGATTTACTTTCTGTGTTCTTAGTTACCAAATATTTTATTTTAAATCTGTTAAAATTATTCTTAGTTAACTTATTTTGAATATGATTGGATCTATGTTTAGTTAACATGTTTTGAATACAATTGGATTTATCTATTAACTGTTTTTAAGCTATAAAAATTAAATCTTTACTTTTAAATTTCTTGATGTCATGTTTTTTTTTATCATAGTTTGTTTTTTTATTTTAGGTTTTTAGAAAAGAATAATTACAATTTTTTATTTTAGATGAAAGACAAAAGAAAGAATCTATATTTGTTGTTATACTGATTTTGGATGATTTCTTTATGCGTTGTCTATTTTGTGAGCTGTTGTTTGTTTTATTGTTCTTAACTGAGTATTGTAATTTTTGTAGATGCGAAGCGTTTGATTGGAAGGAGAATTTCTGATGCCTCTGTTCAGAGTGATATGAAGTTGTGGCCTTTTAAGGTCATTGCTGGTCCTGGTGAGAAGCCTATGATTGGTGTTAACTACAAGGGTGAGGAAAAGCAGTTTGCTGCTGAGGAAATCTCATCCATGGTTTTGATTAAGATGCGTGAGATTGCCGAGGCTTATCTTGGTTTGACAATCAAGAACGCTGTTGTTACCGTACCTGCTTACTTTAACGATTCTCAGCGTCAGGCAACCAAAGATGCTGGGGTTATTGCTGGTCTCAATGTTATGAGAATTATCAATGAGCCAACTGCAGCAGCTATTGCTTATGGTCTTGACAAGAAAGCTACAAGTGTTGGGGAGAAGAATGTGTTGATCTTTGATTTGGGAGGTGGTACTTTTGATGTATCTCTTCTCACTATTGAAGAGGGTATTTTTGAAGTTAAAGCCACTGCTGGTGATACCCATCTTGGTGGTGAAGATTTTGATAATAGAATGGTTAACCATTTTGTTCAAGAGTTTAAGAGGAAGAATAAGAAGGATATTAGTGGAAACCCTAGGGCACTTAGGAGGCTGAGAACTGCTTGTGAGAGAGCAAAGAGAACTCTCTCATCAACTGCACAGACAACAATTGAAATTGATTCTTTGTATGAGGGTGTTGACTTTTACACCACAATCACCCGTGCTAGATTTGAGGAACTTAACATGGATCTCTTTAGAAAGTGTATGGAGCCAGTGGAGAAGTGTTTGAGAGATGCAAAGATGGACAAGAGCACAGTTCACGATGTTGTCCTTGTTGGTGGTTCTACTAGAATTCCCAAGGTTCAGCAATTGTTGCAAGACTTCTTTAATGGAAAAGAGCTTTGCAAGAGTATCAACCCGGATGAAGCTGTTGCTTACGGAGCTGCTGTTCAGGCAGCTATATTGAGCGGTGAAGGAAACGAGAAGGTTCAAGATTTGTTGCTTTTGGATGTCACTCCATTGTCTCAAGGTTTGGAGACTGCTGGAGGTGTCATGACTGTATTGATTCCAAGGAACACAACAATTCCAACCAAGAAGGAGCAAGTTTTCTCTACTTACTCAGATAACCAACCTGGTGTCTTGATTCAAGTTTATGAAGGTGAGAGAACAAGAACTAAGGATAACAACTTGTTGGGTAAATTTGAGCTTTCCGGCATTCCTCCAGCACCTCGTGGTGTTCCCCAAATCACAGTGTGCTTTGACATTGATGCTAATGGTATCTTGAATGTCTCTGCTGAGGACAAAACAACCGGGCAGAAGAACAAGATCACCATTACCAACGACAAGGGAAGGTTGTCTAAGGAAGAAATCGAGAAGATGGTTCAAGAAGCAGAGAAGTACAAGAGTGAAGATGAGGAGCACAAGAAAAAGGTTGAAGCAAAGAACTCCTTGGAGAACTATGCATACAACATGAGAAACACCATTAAAGATGACAAGATCAGCTCAAAGCTTTCTGCAGGTGACAAGAAACAGATTGAGGATGCCATTGAAGGAGCCATTCAATGGCTTGATGCCAATCAGCTTGCTGAAGCTGATGAATTTGAAGACAAGATGAAGGAGCTTGAGACTGTTTGCAATCCTATCATTGCAAAGATGTACCAAGGTGGAGCTGGTGAAGGTGCTGATGTTGATGATGATGCTGCTGCCCCACCTCCAAGTGGCAGCGGCGGTGCTGGCCCCAAGATTGAGGAGGTTGACTAAGTGTAATAATAGTTATATATGTTGGTAGAAGACTATGGTTGTTTTGTTATGGTTGGTTGGGTTTATGGCTGTTTTAGTATTTTGCTTTTATGAACAATATTATCTTGTTATTTTAATTAAATGTTTTTTGAACGGTGTGACCGAAAAACACCGTATTTTGCTCAGTACTCTTTTTGGCTAATATATACAATTTTGCTAATTATTGCAATTTTTCTTTATCAGTATTATTTGTTTTCTTTTATACCATATCGAAGTTCTTCTGCACACCCTTTTTTCCCTGTTTTCTATGGATATAGATATTATTTAGCTGGTTATTATCAATTACAAATATATCATATAAATACCTTTCCTTGTACAGGAGTTTAAATTATCAGACTTTTATATCATAATATATAGAAGTTTAGTTGAATGATTTATTTACATTTGAATATTTGTTTTAAATTATCAGACTTTTATATCATAATAGACTTGTAATATTTTAGAGTAAACTGTCACACACAGATGCTAAACTAGGATGTGTAAAAAAATTGAACTATAAACGAAAATACTTTTGAATTTTCGTTTTAAATCAAATGCAAGTTAGTTGTGTGAGCTTATGAAAATATGTTTTTTTTTATATTATGAAAATATGGTATAAGGCTGTGTTTGGAAGATTTATTATAAACAATTTATCTACTGGTACAAGAATTTGATATAGTAAGCATTAAAAAAAAATAGAATTTGATATAGTATTTGAAAATTGAAATATAAAAGTTTTTATTGAAACAACTGCAATATGTCCATACGCTGGTTTTGGCTAATTTCAATAAATTTTTCTTTGTTTATAAATACAACATATAACTGAAACAGCTTGACCACATTTTCTATTGGATTGTAGAAATAACTTATACATTAATTGAACTACTAGGAAGTGTTTTTCTTATTACACTTAATTAAGCTATTTGTTCAAACTAGATTTAACTAGCTCATAAAATTGTTAAACCCTTCTCATGAACTCATCTAAACACCCTTCCAAAAATTTATATCATTAGATAAACTCTACTAAATTGAAAATATGTTATCCAGACAAGCCTTTGCAATTTGTTTATACAAATTCTAAATTAAAACTAGTTTTCTAAGATTACAAACTGTATTTGTCAGTTAATTGTCATTATAGAATCCCCAGAGGGAGTTCAAAGTGTTATATAAATATTTGATCACAATTCACAACACTAAGAATTATGAAACTGCGCTGGAGATTTTAAAATCTTTTGACCTCCATCCTGATAATCAAAATTCATCAAGTTTGTAATATAGAAAGTACAATGTCATAACTCATTTCTTGTGGCTAAAACAAAAGAAAAGGATCCAAAACAAGGTTGCATATTTAATTTAGTCCACTGGATGCTGAAATCTTATTGATGACCTCTTGTTCCATTTCAACTAGTTGATTACAGAACATTTCAACATCATTTGCCTCTTTCTGGAACATGAACCTGAACTCTTTCCATAGGTATTGACCAACACCCTCGTTCGAAACAGGACCGGTAACTTTTGCCAGAACATCGAATCCCTTGCGATCAACGCATGTCATGTAAGCATCCTTAATACAACACCAGAGACTTCGTTAGTTTTTGTAATGATTTATGAGAATGACAAAGTAAATAAACTGATATGGTTAGTCGTAAAACAAGATGAGACTATTTCTTACGTTCAATTTAATGTTGTTTTGATTCAAATAGAACATATTTTAGTATTTTTTTTATAAACAGAGTATCCCCACATGCAACTACAAGATATTTCAGTATTCATCTAAAGAAGGATGAAGATACATCATGTTGAAAGAGAAAACGAGAGAAATATGGTGAAACCGTGTCTTAATTGCACAGCAGAGTCGGTTTTATAAAGGCTCAAGGCAATAACTACCACTCCTATACAATAAATACCGAGATCAAAATTTATTTTAAACACATCACAAACTCTTGGCCCTGCTTTACGAGGATAAGCAATTAAAGCTTTTTCTATTTATACAAGCTTTTTCTATTTATACAAAAGATGTAATTGGTAACACATATTTCTGTTTCTAAAACGTTATACAACTTCATTATATAATGATCAGTGTATCTAACAACCATGCTTGTAATCAAGAAGATAGCAAGTAACCACCTAAAAAATTGTGATGCATAGAAGAATCAAGATCATTCATTAAGTTACCTTTGCATTGGCATTCATGTAAACAAAACATAAAAGCACAAGGGCTCTACGCCTAGCCTCACTTTGGTTAATTCCGTCAATCAACTTCGCTGAAAATGGAGCTGAACAAGAAAAATACGAGACATGAATCTTTTGTTATATTAAATAACAGAAACTGGACTAATATCACATTTTAAACCAGGTCTTCACCTAATAGATCAGCTTTAGATTTTCCTAAATCTTCAACATCCACTTCAAAAGTGCTTCCATGGGCATCAATAAATGTGCATGATCTGAGCATTAAACTCTTAAAATTAGATGGAACAAACACTTCAGATTTTTAATTTGTACTGATAGTTAATGGTTTTCTGAATCATAGTTAATTGGATGCACAACAATAAAAAAATTCCAAGTTCATTATTTCAGGTAGAACTTCCTAGTAACCAGTACTTCCTCTCTCATGTATCAAGTGTCATTAAGGTTATGTGCAATTCTTAAGAAAACGTTGAGTGTATAAATTTCTATGATAAAATAAGTTTCATTTAATAAATTATCCTTATTAATAGTATTTAGTGGAGTGGTTAGGTGAGTTGAGATACAATCGATAAAAGTATATTAGTGTAAAAAATAATTCTTCGTTGATATTCTAAAATGGAAAATAATGAGACGGAAGGAGTATATAAAACCATAAGTTTGCTAGAAGAAAACAAAACAGTGAGTATGCTTACCCAGTTACCCTCCCTCCCACTAGAAGTGTGTGTGTGTGTAGAAGAGAGAGGGTGTACATGTGTGTGAGAGTTTTCTATAACAATATGAAATTTTGCATGTTGAACTTGTACAAAATAAGATACTAGAACCAGGTATGATCTTTGCATTCATCTATGAAACAACACAATTCAAAACATAGAAGTTCCTACCTCGTTTTAAATTTGTATATGGAATATTTTTCAGTGTCTCCCAATAGTTCCTGAAGATTATCACTTCGTGATGTACCGCTACCACTAGAACTTAGTACTCCGGAAACAGTGTAACTAAACTCTTTGGTTGCTTTTTGCTCAGATAGTATGACTTCATGGAGTTTCTCCACGAGTGACTTGGCCTGCACCGAGATCAATAAATCGTCAATATGGAGAACAAGTCTATATTAATATACAACACTCTGTTGTCACATGCCAATATTATGATTATCCTTCCTTCTCGATATTATATCAAATTTGGCTGGAGGTAAGTAAAAATAGGACACTAATGCTTAAATTTGAAAAAGAAGACGGAGCATAAAAGTGATAGTGATGTTATTCATTTTAGTAAAGGATCTATTGATTTATGACGCACCAACACAGACAACCCTAACACAACAGTGACACGTATACATCAAAAATAATTTTAGAAAATAGATGTATTGAATATAACTACATATGACAGTGTTCGACACGTGAAGGACATCAGAGACATCTTCAACTTGAAGTGACGGTGCTATATAGCAAGAAACAACACAAAAAATGCAAAATAATATAAAACTCCATCTTTTCTGGTATCATCCATACATGTTTATGTGCGGGAAGTTTTCAAAGCCAATATGAAAACTTTCAGAGTTCAAATATAGAGATACAGTTGGAAGACAATGTCCTGAAAACATAGACTCAGCCGTCCCCTTTTCGACTTGGGACTTGTAAAATTTTATTTAGTTCATTTATCAAATTCTACATATTATTTGACAATCACGAAAATGGAATATTGCTTCAAAAAAAGAAAACGAAAATGGAATATGATAGGTGACTTGCTTAGTTTAGTCTGAGATAGGTAACAAGGCAGTATTTTACTATGTAATGGAGCCACAATGATACCGTGAAACTAATTCACTCTAATCTGGATGGGAAACCTATATCTTCTGACATCCTCTACCAGATGCTTGACTCTGCAACTTTATCAGTTTAGATGATTGATATATAATAAAATGAAAATATGATTATTTATTCCTTCTATTATGGCTGTCCCGAATCAAATTCATTTGGGACAAATAAAGCTTTAACTAGACTTCTAAAGGGCAATATTTTAGTATGTAATGTTAGCGAAAGAGAAATGATAAAAAGCAAGCATATGAAAATATAATGTAGCAATACCTTATCTTCTTTGAGAGGAAGAACATCCCCAGATAAAGCAACCCGTGCTGGTAGCTGCAGCATGTGAATAAACAAATTAGCTTATACATTTATTTATTCTAACTATAGGAGAATCTGAAAGCAGGCACTACTAGAACAGAAGTCCTTTATTAGAGGTTTCTTGGAGAATCTGAGGTATACACAACCTTTTTCAATGATTTCAATATGGCTCCTAATCTGCCTGGAAAGGGACTGGTCACAGCAAATGAACCACGCTCATCAATGATTGTGTTCTGCATAAAATAATCAAATTTTTCATACTGCAACTAGAAAAAGTAATCAGATGATTTGTCAATACATCTACTGCCTAAGAGTTATCTTTAGACTTATTATCTTCACATTGTACATGAAAAAGAAACAACGGTAAAAATGGAAAAAGAAACAACAGTAAAAATGGACAAAGAAAATAGAGGGGCAAAAAACATACCATATTATGCAAATCATTTTCTGGCACCCAAAGGTATGGTTGCCCCCTTCTAAGTATGTATTTAACCTTAGATGTATGGATATCTCCTTTGCTGTTAAAATCATACAAAAGTAAGCAAAGACCCATTAGCAAACTACTTACTACATATTTATATTGACGATGAATTTTATGAAATCACGTGAGCCGCCGTAATTTTTGGCAAAACTACATTTTGGAACTTCAACAAAATCACAGTGCCACAGTGATTCCGCAAAACTCACTGTCAGTCCAAACATACACTTAAGCGGTAACAGAATCAACACACCCTGTGTCCTAAATTATTAGAAGTATCATGGGATTGAACTATCAAAGAAAACGAGTGAAAATGATAGGAACTGTATGTCCTAAACCGAAGTGTGTTGCAAATGTTAGATGGGTTAAACGCCAACTAACTCCTAACTGATTGTAAACGAGTTATAACTGAAAACTAACCAAGGGCCTATTTGGATTGGCTTATTTGAACTTATCTACTGGCATAAACACTAGTAAGACTATTTGGGAGAACGTATCAAAGCAACTTATAGCATGTTCATAAGTTGTTTTCGACTCATTTTCATAAGCTTTCCGAGATAGCTTATGAAAACAACTTATAGCTTATAACAAAACAATTTAATATTTTGGGCCCGTTTCGATTGCCTTATTTTTGAGCTTATGTGAAATAGCTTATGCAAATAAATAATCTTTTATGTATTATTATAAGTTTTTCAAGGTAGTTTATGAGAAAACAGCTTATCAAGATACAATTTTTGTTAGTGGAAACTTATGAACTAACATGAAAGTTTATTTATTTATATAAGCTATCTTCATTAGCTCAAAAATAAGCCAAATCCAAATGACTTATCATAGAAATAGCTTATACATAAGCCCTTATCACGATAAGCGCTTATGCTATAAGCTGCAAATTAAGTTGTTTACCCAAACAGGGTCTAAGGGTCTAAAGCGTAGTTAACTTGTAAGTTGTAACTAACTTCCATAAGCTATTAAAAAACCAGCAATAACCAATACGTCAACAATAAGTAACAATAAAAAGAAAAACTTTATGCAACATTTCAAGTTGTTCAAGAAATTAATAACTAATATGAAATGTTTGTGAGTTGTGAATAGGAAAAAAGGAAGAAATAAAGGGCAAAAATGGTACCTTCCTTTGGCATCTACTTTGATAGTATTAAGAGAACCTTTCCAATTTGATGTTAATATATTCTGCATATAACACAGTGAAGTTAAAGCATGTATGAAATGAATAATATCATTGTGAAAAGGAAACTGTGAAATGGGAAGAGAAGAAGAGAAAGATGAAGAACCTTGCATTTCTCAGCGAATGTTAAAACCGTTGTTTTGCTGCGTTTCATGGTTTTACAGTGTGCACACCACCTGTTCGAGAAAAGTAGGGACTGTGCGCCGGGAATGTTATGTTATGGTCATTTATAGGTTCTTCTGAATTTGTGTGTATTTTTTTATGGGCATAAATTATTGAAATTTTTTATTTATTTATAACCTTTTTAAAAAAAATTGAACTAATATAACCTTTAAAAATTATGTTTTCTTAGTAAAATAAATATGAAAAATGTTAAACGGTGCTAGTACTAGTTAAGCGTACAAATATGAAAATTTTATCTTTAAAACTGTGTATTCAATATCTTAAAAATATAAAAAAAATTATTTTATCATCTTTTATTTTATCTTTTATTTCCTCTTTTGGTATGATTAACAAATGCTTGGGGATTAACTCTAGTCAAATTCATTCACTGATTTCTGTAAAAAAAATTTCTTCCATTTTTTTTCCATCAAATCAAACAGATCATTGAGTCAAAAAATAAACCAAATGGATCATAAGAGTTTGGGCTACAGTTGTAAATTCAAGTCTTGAATATGAGACATTGTCTTTTTAAATTATTTTTTTCAAATGAAAAATATAAAAATATTGAAGATGAAGGATAATTAGTTTCTTTAATGAAAAAGATTTAGTTAATCAAACACATAAAGGAGAATGGATTTTCTCAATTTTTTTTTCTTTAATTTTTTTTAAAATTTTCACATCTCTACCGTCAATCAACTTTTTTCAATTTTTTTTTTAATTTAAATATTACTCAGTATTTTATATTTATGATTCAATAATTTGTTCATAATATTTCCTAGATTATTTTTTTTCATGTGAGAGAATTCATTCTCCCAAATAAGGCCTTCTGTTTGTTTTTATAATCGCTAACTTAAATTATAAGGAAAAAACTCATGCTCTGATCAATCTAAATTTTTTATTCCTATTTTTTTTTTTTTTGTTAACAATTCAAATCGAGAATTCTGCATCATCATCATCATCAGGAGCGACATCAAACAGTGGTGAGTGTAACCTATGAGTTCCTCAGAAACATCTATGGAAACAACAATCGACAAAGATCTTCATGTTACATTTACTCATATGATGTACCACTTGCTTCCAAATCCATATGAGTCTCAAGAAATCAATCACCTCACTCTCGCTTACTTCGTTATCTCTTCCATTGATATCCTCGATTCTCTCCACTTAGTATTACTCTTTTCATTCTTTCATTATTCAAATATTTGAACCTCAATTTCTTCACTTGATCTTATGATTATTTGTTTTGTTTTTTTGTGATTTAAGGTTGCGAAAGAAGCTGTTGTCAATTGGGTATTGTCTTTCCAAGTTCGACCTGGAACTACAGATGACCCTAACAATGGTATGCAAATGCAATTGTTAGTTTTATTTTATCTTAAAAATTTGATTTTTAGATGACCCATTTGAAGGATTTTGATGCAAATGCAATTGTTAGTTTTATTTGATTTGAAAATTTTGATTTTTAGAAGACCTATATGAAGGGTTTTGATGCAAATGCAATTGTTAGTTTTGTTTGATTTCAAAAATTTGATTTTTAGATGACTCATTTGAATGGTTTTGATGCAGGACAATTTTACGGATTTCATGGTTCCAGAACTTCACAGTATCCGCCAGATAAGAATGGGGTAGGAAAATATTCAATTCGAACTTTTTTTTATTGGTAAATAAATGTTAGTGGTTAGTTTGTTAAGGGGTGGGAAAGATTACTAGCAGAGATACCCCGGATCTCCTATATTGAAGGCGTGTCCAGTGTCTGATACTGACATGTCACCAATAGATGTGGTTACATTCAATTATTTTGTTTCCTTAAATTATTACCAATGTTGATGTGTCAGTGTGTGGTGTACTTGTCTATGTGAGTGCTTCATAGTTACATAATACTCATTCGGTGTCCCAACTCAAAACCATGGGCTAAACTTTTGGTGACAATTGAATTTGAAATTTAAAGTGCTTTTGTTTTTCTCTTTTATAATTTGATCAAGTTCTTTGTGTTGGTTTTTTTTTTTATTTGAAGGTTTTTCGCCATAACAACAGTCACTTGGCAAGTACTTATTGTGCTCTATCCATATTGAAAATTGTTGGTTATGATTTATCCAGTCTTGATTCTGAATCGATATCGACTTCCATGAAGAACCTTCAACAGCCGGATGGAAGGTAAGCTTTTTGAATTTGGATCCAACCCGTGTCCTTAATTGTTATGTAATGGGCATATAAGTAAATTCCACTACTATTTTTCAATTTTATGGTATACGTTAGTTCTGGAAATTTTCGTCAAAATTTATGCCCTTAATGATATAATCAATTGGAGTTACTTCTTATTCATGATCTTTTTATCTATGTTGACAGTTTCATGCCTATTCTCACCGGGGGTGAAACAGATCTTCGGTTTGTATATTGTGCAGGTTAGAGAAAAATACATGAAATGGAAGTACTATTTGGTTAATTAATAGATAATCATGGCATATCAAATCTTAATTTAACTAATTAACTTTTTCAGCTGCCATTTGTTTTATGCTGGATAATTGGAGCGGCATGGACAAGGAAAAAGTCAAGAATTACATATTAAATTGCCAGGTTTGTGCAAATAGTACACCCTAGTGTTGTTAATAGCGGCTGTACCGCTGCAGCATAGCAGAATTTCAAAAAATCACTATTTAGTACAAAATGTTGTCAGATAACATTTGAAAAAACCATTTTTTAGTACAAAAATTACTATTTTCCGTGATCTGCGTTTGACAACATTGGTGATGGAAATAGAGTTGATAATACGTCATTGTTGTTTTATATTGGATATGCATTTTCCATGAATGTGTCTGTGTACATCAATGAAACTGATATCCTTCTTTTTTCTTTATTCTTTCTAGTCTTATGATGGTGGATTTGGATTAGTTCCTGGTGCAGAATCTCACGGTGAGTTTAAACAATCTTTCATCTCAGTTTAGGTGTGATTTATATCGGAAAAAGAACTGTTGCAACTTGCAATGTTTTAAAAACCTAACTGGACATAGAACCAGCGAGATATTTGGATCATGATTCAACTGCTTAAACCACTCAAACCCGGATGAAACTGTATTCGAACCGCTCAAAAAATCGAACTGTAGACAGTGCCGGTTTCTGTCCACTTCAGTTTTAAAAACATTGCATCAATTATTAACTATTATAATCTTTTGCCTGATTTCTCTCCTTTTTATGCTATTGTCCATTGCTTGATAGATTTGTTTGATACATGTTAACAATGTAGATTAAAATATAGGACTTTATGTTTCTGTATGCGCATCTATCTTGAAAGGAAATCTTCGTCCGTTTTATTTAAATGTTCATTATTACTCAAAAGATATTTATGAACATTACTTGTTTTAGTGTCACAGGTGGTGCAACTTACTGCGCTATTGCATCTCTCCGGTTAATGGGATTAATTGAAGACAATGTCCTCTCAAGTTGTAATGGGTCTTCTTTGATAGATTTACCATTGTTGTTGGACTGGATCGTACAGGTTTGTACATCAAACTTGTACAACATAAGCTGAATAGATTATATTAATTTGTAAACATGGTTATCAAGTTGAGATTCAACCAGTGAATTGAAAAGACTATTTTCCGAATCGTGAATCAAATCTTATTATGAATCGCACAATATATCACCAATAAAAATATGATATTTTTAAGCAAAATCAAGTGACACGGAAAAAGTATGAGGTGATATATCATATTGGGATTCATTTCCTAAATAGATATGCACTAGAGATTCATACGATACGACACTTATAACCACGTTTGTAGTTGTTTATATAAGCATAGCGGATGAGGTTCATTTCAAGAGTTGCTTATTTTTGAATTAAAAGCACTTATGATGGTTTGATCATTTTTCTTTAATAATTAATCACTTGTTGCTACATGAAATGTTATTTCTGCTGGTCGAGATTCATTTACTTTTTGGCTTCCTTTTCAGAGGCAGGGAACTGATGGTGGATTTCAAGGTAGACCTAATAAACCTAGTGATACATGTTATGCATTTTGGTAAGTAAATCCTTAATCAATTTCTTCGGTACAATATTAATTGTAAGTTTGTCAAAGCCTTAACAAAAATCGGTCATTTTGGTAGGATTGGAGCCGTTTTAAAAATTCTAGGAGGCTGCAACTTTGTCGATAATAAAGCTCTACGTGGATTTTTGCTTTCCTGTCAATACGAGGTACTATAGTTACTAATCTGTTTGCGGTACAATGTATTATATATTTTAAGATAAGAATTGAAAATTTGTTGATATTTTATATCACAAAAATGATAGTAAACCAAAGGAAAGAAAAATAGCATTAATAATTTAAGCAAAACCTGTTTTTTATTTTGTTTAGGTTGTACAGTTAATGCCTATTTTGTTTAGATTGGAAACTCGTTGGTTTAATACCTGTTTGGATTGACTTATTTGAGTTTATCCAGAGACAGAAACAACTTGTGAGACTATTTGAAAGAGGTTATGAAAACAACTTACGACATTTCCATAATCTGTTTTTAGCTTATTTCCATAAACTCTCCAGGATAGCTTATGAAAATAGTTTGACTTTATTTTATCTATAATTATACTAAAAAATAACTTATACATAAACACTTATATGATTAACTTATGTTATGTTAAATGAGCACCAGATTTTTTTTCTGATATCAATATCTCTTGGCTGGTTGAACTAATTTTGCTGCTTATTATTATTTTTCAACAGTATGGTGGTTTCAGCAAATTCCCTGGAGAGTTTCCAGATCTGTATCACTCCTACTACGGATTTTCCGCTTTCAGCCTGCTGGAAGAATCCGGCTTGAAGTCACTTTGTTCTGAACTTGGAATTACTAATACAGCTGCAAATGGAGTCTAACTTGGAGATTTATTGTCTTGGCCGCCCCCTATATCCGTGCGCTATGTGAAACACTGACGTTCTTAGGATTAGATTTGTCCCGGTCTATAACATGAATCAGTGTCCAACACTCGTACAACATGTGTATGCCTTTGTCTATTACAAACAATTTTCTTAGCTCTTTTCTTTCATGAACATTATATTATAAACAGTTTTTTGGACAAATTATAGTACAAATATTTGAACATAGGGTTTCTTGCAAATTCTATGAAGCTTTCATCACTAATACACTCTTAAATAGATTTTATTTTATTTGTTTCAACTTTTTGGGGGAATGTAAGTTTCCCATCTTATTTGATTGGCATAACTGAATTATGGATTTTCTTGAATTTTTCTGATTATTTTTAATCCCTTTTTGACCAGATTGTCTTATATTTGTTTGATTCACATTGGTCATAAGTTCAGAAAGTTAAAACTGTTGATAATTTTTTCCGACTTTATAATATATATTTGCTTATGGCATGTTTGGATTAGCTTATTTTTAAGCTTATTCAAATAAATAAGTTTTTATGCATAATTACAAGTTTGTCTAGGTAGTTATGAAAACACAGCTTATAAAAATATAATTTTTGTTAGTGAGAATTTATAAATTAACATAAAATCTTATTTATTTGCATAAACTCAAAAATAAATGGACCCTTAGTATTGCTACAATTGTACTTAAAATCTGTTTGGATTGACATATTTTTTAGCATAAATAAATGGACCCTTAGTATTGCATATATAGTCTTTGTTTTTTTAAGTGTCACAATTGATATATTGACCACTAATATTTTTAATTATGTATTATAAAAAGTTATATTATGAAAATATTTGTCGAGACAAATTGAACAACATCTTATACATTAATATTTGTTTTTATATATCAATAAAAAAAAGATGATCAAAATAGGTTATACGAATAGTGCGCACGATTCTCAAATGATACTTAAAAAGTAACGGGGAGAGAGAGAGAGAGAGAGAGAGAGAGAGAGAGAAAGTATATCATTTAAGCTTCTAACTTATTGAACTGTTACCCTCCCTTCCAGTTATCCTAAGTTTAAAAGAACGTTGACGTGACAATTTATTCTGAAATTAATCATGATGAATTTGAGGTTTGATCTAATGTGACCATGAGCCCCAGATCCAACTTAAAGGGAGAATAACTGAAAAAAGAATAATGGTGCAACAAATTAGAAAGTAAGAACTTAAAGGACCGATTAAATAGCTAAAAAATTTAAAAGACATTTATTATTAAAAAACTTAAAGAATTTAATTGTTAAAAACATAAAACTTAAAGAATTTTTGGATGTATTTGGTCTAATTTATATGCAGGGTCCTTTTAAGTTATAATTGTGTCCTTACTCCTTATCTCATGCATATGGTATTACTATGTCTTAAGTTTCATAAAGTAAACAAATTCACACTAGATCTTAAGTTTGATACAGTAAACAATATTACCCTAGTACTGTATTTGATTTCATGTCGAACGTAAAAACATTGACCGTCGAGATGGTTCAGGAGACATTCAACAATATTACCCTAGTAGTATTTGTCATTGTTTCTTTTTATTTTGATTTGAATAAAAAAACCTGAAGAAAGAGTTGATATTATTTATTCCAAGTGTCCCTTTTATGCTTAGTATTCTTAGTTTATAAAAATAAATAAAAAAACTAAGCTTGAAGTTGAAAGCTAGGACTAGGACAGTAAAAGTTGGATCACTTGTGAAAGCTTAAACTAAGCTTGATCAACAAGACAGAAAATAGGCGCAGCTTGCGCTCAAACGCAGGAAACTATGATAGGCGCAACAAAAACAAAAAATATTATTGCTCGATCACAAATCTAAATATTACAAGGCTATTACACATCCTTATATATATGATACAATACACCAAGGTTTTAAATAAAGGTACGCGACCGTGAAAACGGCCGCGACAAAACAGTTTTGGCAAGTGCCGATACCGTTACCGTTATTACCGTTTTTTATATCAAAAAACAAATTGTGATTAATTCACACCGTGACGACCGTAATTAGTATGGTAACACATGTACCGACCGAAATCGCGAAAACATTTATGTAACCGAGACGTGGCCGCGGCCGTTTTTTAAAACCTTGCAATACACTAATAAGCTACTAACATAAATGTAACAAACTCCTAACATATTAGTTAGTTATACGTAACTAACACGAGCTAACTTGTTTCACAAGCAACTGACTTTTCCTTTATTGAGCTATCCTTAACATCACTTTCAATACAAAGATTGTTCTAACAGTTAACACAAGCTAGCCTGGTCAATAGCTAAAATCACTTCCAAAATTCAAAGCCTTAATTAATAGAATTTGAAATGTCAAAGTGAGCAGCCTTAATAGAATTTGAAATGTCAAAGTGAGCAGCAAAGCATGCAACAAACGAATTATACTAGATGACATAATTTTGTTTCAAACTTCAAATTAAACTTAATTTTCACAAAGCTCAACTAAAGTTTTCGAGAACAAATTGATAACAAGTAGACATTTAAATAAATTTGGAACGGATACAAATATCATATTTATTTAATAGGATCGACACAAATATCATACTATCAGCTCTCATAGATAGTATTCATTTACATCCTTAAAATTAAATACATCAATTATTTCATAAATTGAAAATAGAAACTTTTTATTTATAATAAGTACACAAAATACCTCTGATTACTTGCACACTTTATTTAGAAAGACACTTCAAACAAAAACTAAACTATAAACACTTAATTGCCACATATGGTTTAATATTAATTAAACATAAAGTTCAATAAGTGATCTAAAACCAAATATAGGAAATATTTTGTAACACGTGAATCCAGCTTCTGTGATGATTTTCTTCCATGTTTTTTCATCTCTTTCTCTTGCATTATGACTAGCCATCATACTTATGTCAAAGAAGAGTTTGACTTCTGTCATTTCATGTTCATCTTGCTCTTTATTAATCACAATATCTATTATAATCACTTTTCCTCCTTTTTTTCCCTTAAAACAGCTTCTTTAGAAATTTTAAGTATCTTCACACAATCATCATCATTCCAATCATGCAAAATCCACTACAAAAGTGAAAAACAAAATAAATTTTGCAGGGGGTAATCTCAAAGAAAAAAATTCCAGGGGGGTAACGCAAAATTCACCTACTTTACAGGGGGGTAAAGACCTATTAACCCTTTAAAAAATGATGTGCACTTGACTTTTCATATTTTCTTACTTATGGTTATGGTTTATTGATCTTTTAGCTACATTTAGACTTGATTTTTCACTTTCTCTGCGTTAAAGATATTGCTCCCGGCCCACTATCATAAAACCAAGTTTGGCCACTAATAAAACACCTTAAAATGCATCATTTATATCTTATTCTCATATTCTCTTGATTTATATATCCCTCTAAAACATAAAGAAATAAAATATTCTAATAAATTTAAATAAAACAATATTTATTTAACTAGAATAGTAACAAAACCATGCATATTATTTGCATGTCATAGTTTTTTTTTTTGTTGGTAAAATTTGCATGTCATAGTTGATATGAAGTTATAAATCTATTGGAGAAAAAATACGACAAAAGGGAGCAGACACATGAAAAACTCATCTATCTTGTGTGGTTTATCACGGACAAGTTTAATACTAATCCATAGTTCCATACTAAATGCCACCATAATTAAGATCTCCAATCTATGATACTAAGTTCATCCTTTGGTTGTCAATCAACCAAATATTATATCTTTAAGGATTTTTTATTTTTATTTTTTTTTAACCCATTTTCACTTTTCCCTTAAAAAATCAAATGGATATATATTAAGATATTTTCATCACACAACACAAGTTGGTAGATTGAGATCTGCTGCTGTCAATTATCACACAGTACTTCAACGCAATACTTAATTTTAGTTGTTAATTTGAGATCAGACGGTTTAAAATGTACATTAATTTTAAGTCTGAATTTCAATTTAGACATCTAGCAAGTAACAAACACTGTTTCATGTGTTGTCTTTCAGTCTATGGTACCTTACTACCTTAAACATGCAACACAAAAAGAGCTCTAGAAAGGTATTACTATTACCTAAAGCCAATATTCATTAGTATTATTTTCTGACTTACTATGATTCTTCAACGTGGTAGTGGGGTTAGAAAGAGGGTGCCTTTCGGTCATGACCCACTAGACATAATATTCACGGGCACTTGCATCTCTTTGTTGTTTTGCAAAAAGCCACTAAATTAGAGCCTCTCTTTTATCAAATTTGTCACTTAGTTAAGTTGTGCTTGACGCTTGTATTAGCCATATATGTCAAATTAATGGTTCACTAAAATCCTTTCTTTGAGATCTTCATCACATACATAATTTTGATCACACGGCTAGTATCATTTTACACTACTCAAGTTTAGTGGCTAAAATATCGCAATAAAGATGTAAATTGATTGGTTGTATTTCTTCACTCCATAACTAGAATATTGTCCGTCTAATCTTAATCAGACGATTTATTTTCTCTTTTCTACAAAGAACGATCTACATTTTTTATTTTGTGTTTTAAACTCATTTTGCCAAATTAATATATAAGTAGTCCACCACTAAATCTAGTGCATGTGCATAGTTGTGTGTTGTAAATTTTGAAGTATCAGATTTGATTTCTACTCATCAAACAAAATGAGTAGTTCGATTAAAATTGGATGTATTTGATTACATGACTACATATATGAGGGATAATTATGATCATAAGAAATCCACGACACACAAAAAAGCATAAAAACATGACATGGGACAATGTTGATTCAAGATGTCGTGTCAAACTCTCGTGTTACAATTAACGTTGTGAATTTAAACCGTTAAATTTTGATAGGACAAATTAAATTTTTTGATCGACAACTATTTACATTTCAATTGCACGTTTTATACTAAATTTGCCAAATCAAAATATGTGCGGCTCACCATCAAGTCTAACATAAGTAGTTGGTGCGCATTGTATGTTGTAAATTCAAGTGTATCGTATTCGATGTCTACTTATACAATATTTAATCGCCCAATTAAAATTGAATATGTGAAACTTGTGATGTGAGATATAATTCCAACAGTAGGAAAACCAAGTTGGACAAAGAAGCCAAACATGACATTGGACAATGTTGATTCAAGATATGTCTTATTCACAGTCTTGTAAAGAGAAGAAAATGAAATAACAAATAGACTTCAATGTCCTTTACACAGATGCATGTATAAAATAGTAGGACCATCTCATAACTCAAAAAAAGTTATCAATTATCATAATGTCATGTCAGATACACTAGGAAAAATGAAATGAAAAAAATATATGGTGAGCATGGATGTTTTAATAAACATTTAATTTCCCCATATCTTCTGAAACATTGAGAGTACATCTCACAATAACTCAAAGGTAAGAAACAAATTCCAAAACTTCAAAAAAAAAAAGGTGGAATTCTTCACAATGCAATTAAAAAGATTAATGAAGAAAAAAAATTAAAGAGGCTCTTAATTTATTGACAGAATTTTGGTGTTAGCTGAAATTTTCTCTCTAAATCTAACCGTCTCTACGACTATAACACCATGCAGAAGCTGTAGAGGATCCAAATTCAGTTGAGAGCTGAATGTGTCAGGAAGCTAAGGGAAGTACTTGTGATGTGCTTGAATGGTACTGATGTGCTCTTTCTGATTTTTTGTCAACAATTATTGTGATGAGAGAATCATCAACTTCATTTCCATTAATACCCTTGTTATCATCTTGCAATTTTCTTCTAAGTTTCTCTTCTGCTTCTTGTAAGAACTTGAATTTTGGAGGAGGTGATGATTTTAATCTATTGAACTCTGCATCAGTTGTTGATTCAAAAAGAGGGTTGAATCCATGTTGATTATAGGGACTACAATTAAGAGGAGTGAAAAAATGTGGTGATGCAATTGGTGTCAAATATGGTGTTTCCACATCTAACAAATCACCTAAACATCTACCTCTTCTAGACTTACTATCTTCAGATTCTAAATCCTCTTTTGATTCTTCAACTATTGTGAACAAGAATCTCGGATGACCTAAAATGTCATCCGGATTATGTTGTCTCATGTATTCTGCATCGATTCCGTCTTCGCCGAAGGGTTTGAAAAGAAACTCCTTAGTAGTTTGTGAATGAGATTGTATTTGAGGATCATGGACAAAGTTATCACCTATTCTCATTGAAGAACAACTTAGAGAAGAAGTTGTTGGTCTTTTCCAACAAAACATATAGAACAATTCTTTCAAAGGGTTGCCATTGCCATAATCATTTTCAATCTCTCTATTGATTATTCTCTTCTTCCACCATAACAAGTAGTAAACTTCAGCTACTAAAGCCAATAAAAGGCAACCAAAAACAATACTTAAACCAAGTCCTACACTACTCAAAGATTTCATCTTTGTTCTCAAATCAAACTTAAACTCCAAATTCGAATCCTGACTCAAACAATTTTTGTCAGACTTTACTTACCTCTCATCAAAGGGTTAAGATAAACAATTTCAAACTTAAAACACAACTCTCTTAGCCTCTAATAATGTTCATTGGTCAAATTAACTAACATCTAATCTATATAGTCATATCAAATTGACTAGTGAAATACCAAAATAAAACTTACAATAAAATTTCAACAAAGAGAATGACACATATTCAAGAGTACATAAAAAAGCTTACTTGAGTAATTGACTTAATCTAAACCCTTTATGCTTAGATTTTGAACTCAAGCATGCAAATCTGGATATTCCTTTTGACTAGAAGAAATTTCAATGTAAACCAATATTGTTTTTGACATAATAACAAACACCTTGTAGGCAAATTGTAAAAGATTCTCAAAAACACCAATCTGCAAAATGGGCCAACCAAAAAAAGCTCCTTTTCTCTCTTGAAAGCAACACTTGCAAATCATAAGCTTGAAACTTTAGCTTTTAGCTTTTAACCCCACTTTAGATCAAGCACTTCCTTATGGATTAGACCCATCATTACCTTCAAAGATATAGAAGCATTTTTATTAACCAAAAACCAGTTTATGGTGGTGTTCAAAAACCATGAGCAAGAAAATAACAAGAGAATTTCAAGTGAGAGAGTGTGTCTTTGTTTGTGAGCAATGAACCTGTCTGGCTTATGGTTGGATGGTCTCTTCCTTCGAGAGAGGCTCACATGGGATCAGAAAGAAAAGGAAAATGACAAGTCAATATATATGTCATTACATGTTATGAATCTACCTATAAATGTGTCTACCTAAAAAAAAAAAAAAAAACTATAAATGTATCGGTCGTGGCAATATCGATGATTATTTAAAAGAATGAAATAATTGAATGTAACTATAGATGAACTCGAATTCCATAGAGTCAAAATCTAATGCAATAATGTAATTAGTAGATCGGCTCAGAACCATTGATTGTATGTGATCCGACGGCATGTAATCCTCAAATTCCAACTATAGATGTATGTGGTGTTGAACACGACTTTCTATCAGAAGTGTTAGTGTTATATGGGGAAAAAAAATTATCTAATAAAGTTTTGTTTAATTGGTACAAGTAAATAAATCTTTTATTATGCAAAAATTTGTTTTTCATCACATTTTATTTGATTTTATAGTAAGATTTATTAATTTGATAATAAAAATAAATTTGTGCATGGTACAAAATTTATCTCGCTTATAAAGTATAGTCTTCGCCCGATAATAATAACAACTTGTATAAGATTCTTCATATAGGGGAGAAGATTTTTTCCCATAACTCCAGACCAGTGGACACTTCTTGCTGTGTTACTAGCTGACAATTTTAGGAGGGACAATGATTCAATATCTGAAAGTTTCCTACAATGCTTCTTGTTTCATAAATTTTAATTATGACTTTTGTTGATTAATGTTTTTTATTTCTTGTATGATTTTTGTATTAACTAATGAAATTATTTGAAAAGGAAGTAACATTGCTATTGCTTCCCTTTGATTTCGTAGATCATGATGATGATATTATCTCAAAACAACAGCTCAAATAATTGAGGGTTGTATTCCTTTTTATTTATTATATGTTATTTGTGTGATCCTTACTATGTGATTTGTGGGTTCTCCTAATCCAACTAAAATTTGTTATATGTATGAGCGTTAGGGCAATTTATTTAAAGAGTTTATATTTATTACCATTTGAATTAATTTATTGTTAGTATTGAGAGATTTATTCTTTCTTTTTTTGTCAAATAATCTTGTGGTTAAAAAGTTATATTTTTTAAAAGTGAATAAATGGAGAAACTCATAGTTGATTCAATCTCTACGTATATAATAATGTTTCTAAGGATTGAGTTATGTTCATGAAGATCGGAAGTTATATTCTTATAATAAAATAATATAAATTGGGGTTCGTAAAATTATAATAATATATCAATAGTTGGATTCTTTACATTGATTGGAGAGTGTTCCAAGTTTTTTTATTACATATATTAATGTTTATATAAAATAACATAGATTTTGCCTAAACCGCTTCATTTATAAAAATAAAAAAACTATACTCCCTTTATCCCTATTTATAAAAGCTAATTTGACAAAACATGAATTTTAAGAAAGTTGGTTTTAGTATTAAATTGATTGACAAATTTATATTTATTTTCCAAGTTTATCCTTAGTAATGACGCCCACTTACAAAAAAGAATTAAAGGTTATTCTAAAAAATATGTAAAGTAAATAAGGGTAGTTTTGAAGAAAAAAATCAATGTCATTGATAATTGCAAAAGGATCTTATAAAAAATGACAAATTTTTTATCAAACTAGATCTTATAAAAACTAAAAAGGGACGGAAGGAGTATTAATTATTTGGTTCTTAGGAAGAGGAACTCTGACAATTTATTATTTTTTTGTATTAACTCTTTAGTTTTCAAGAGAATGAATTTTGGTAATTCAGAGTTAGGTCGCGAGGTAAGTAAAGCCAATCTGGCCACAAATTATTTTCACCAAGAATCAAACTTGAACTTTTCCAAAAAAATGAATTCTTTCTAAAGGATATCATTAATCATTTGAATCAATTACTTGATTATTTATGATATAATTTAAAGAAGATTGGTCACTAAAATATAGGTGTATAGGTCTGCACCGGATAAGATAATTATATTGTTGCTTCTTTTTTATTTTTACGGAATATATTGTTTCACAATAGAAGAGATCGACACTTTGGTCGATAGATGATTTGGTGCATAGATGGGTAGAAGGAAAACATGTTTATATGGACTTAAATAGAGTTTCTCCACTAGTGTGATCGGAAAATGGAGCTTTTACTGGGAACAAACAGTCCTAAAAGTCATTTCAAGCAAAATGACCAAACATAAAAATAATATATTCTTATATTCAACATGATTTTATGCCATTGCAAAATTTCTTAAATCAAAATATTTTCCTAATGATTCTTTGTTTTTGTTAACTGTTACCATTGACTCTTTTTTTACCTCATCCACTTTTTCTGTTCGGCCAATGGATCTATTAAAAAAAAAGGTTACAAATAATAACTTAATAAGCAAAATATATCAAACAAAACCCCTTCTCATCCTTAGGACACCTCAAATCCATATAAAAAAAAAAAATTACAAATGATACTTCAGAACTTCAATCGTCCCAAGTCCTAACCAATATTGTATAATCAAAATATATAATATTAAATAGTTCAAAACAAATTAGTTATTATATTTAAAATCACAGAGGAAGAAACAACATACATGTTTTCTACCGTGGGAAAAAAAAAGAGATCAGTGTTGTCTATTGGAGTGTTATGGTGCTTTTATATTTTGGCTTACACATTTTTTTATTACAGGGAAATGCTTGAACTTTTCTTTTGAGATAGTGTTTTATATGCCATTTTTTTATAAAAAAAAGTGATGAAATGTGTATTTAATTAAAATAAATAAATAAATTAGACGGGTCACATGTCAACCCGCAATTTTGCGGATTTAACTCACATAACTTACATTCTAAACAGTTCAACTCACACAAATAAAAAATATAGATATGCAAAAGTAAAATTGTTCGTAATTAAGTCTTCATATGGATTGTGAATTAAACATGTCAATCCATAAAATTTAACTTATATATTCAGCTCTAGGTGTAAGGCGCTGATATAATAACCAGAATTTAACCTAAAATTTTACATTTACATTTCTACGCATTTAAAAATATGTAATTATTCTATTAAAAAAAAACACCTTAATCACCAAAGGAAAACACACGTAAATTTGTTTGTGCGTAAGAATGGAATTGACCATTGATTGATAATAATGAATGAATACAAAAACACAGCCTCTAGAAATTCTCTTTCAAATTATTTGTTGCCCATTACCACATATCCTCTGATAAAAAAAGATTGTGTTTTCATAACCAAAAAGAAAAAAAGATTGTGTTTATCAATTATAATATGATGACAAATGTCTCCTAGTTGTAATAATTCAATAAAGTATTATAATAGTAGTAATAATAATAATAATAATAATAATAGTAATGCACAACAACCATATAAATTTATTTTTATAAATTTTGTGTAATTTTTTATTATAATTGCCTCAATATAAAATTTATTACTCTAAATCTCTAAACATGTTAGAACGGTTATTTGGACAATAAGGGGCGAAGCTCTCTACAGACTGGGCAAGGACGTAACCTATCCCAAAATATATATTTTTTTGTACATAGACAAAATGGCAAAGCCATTATAATAAACTCACACACATAAGTGAGGGAGCCAGGGTTCGAACCTCGGTCATAGCGTCTGACCTAACAGTTTCGACAATATTTTGCCAGTTGAGTTAGGACTTTTAGACTCAAAATAATTATTTTTAATAAGTATATATACCTATTTATGTGAAGTATTGTTATTACTTATTCTTATACACAATATTATCATGTGTCTCAGTAGTAAAGTACGTTGATGTTGTAATTTCTATGCCTTTTCCTTTTATTTTTTTAATTTCTATGTCATGGGTTCAACTATTGTTTCCTTTGAAGACAATAGTTTTCATTTTTGAGACCTTGAAGCATTTTCAGTTAAAAAAAATATTTGAACAGATGAAATCTCCATTGATTCGGTTTGATTTGGTTTGGTCTGGCCGGGAACCGGTGGTATATTCGGTTTATATTTAAGATTGGATATGCATGAAACTCGGTATAACCCAATGTAACTCAAGCTAGTTGATGGGCAAATCGGAATGTGGACCAGATCGGGTAAGAGCTCGATTTATTATTTTCAAAAAATACCCCAAATGATGCTAGTGAGAATCGAATCCATGTATCATAAAATCTCATCATATGCATGATTGTCCAAAGGTATATCCGTTTTACCCTATCATAAGCTTCTTTCTTACGGTCCAATTTCAAAGCGACTCTACCATCTTTATCTCTATAAACATTAGAGAAAACTCAAGTTCAATTCATAATAAGAACAATTTTTGACAAAATTTTACTTATCTCCTAGCCGAACTCTAGATCTTTCCCATAGAAAACAGATGATTAATAAATAAATAAATAAAAAATACTCCCTTCGTATCACAATATAAGTCATTTTGACCATATTACACAAATTAAGAAATGTAATTAATGTTGCATGGAAAAGATAAATTATGAGTTAGTTTACAAAATTGTCTTTCATTAATGGTATGAAAAAGATAAATTGAAGAACTGAAAGAAGAGAGAGAGTAATAAATAGTTAAGGGTATAATATTATTAAAAATAGCATTAAATATTTCATCGGTAATGTAAAACGACTTATAATTTGGTACAAATTTTTTCTCAAAGTGGCTTATATTTTTTGGTACTGTGGGAGTATAAAATATATCCTTTCAAATTAAGAAAAACTTTAAGTTATGTTTGAGCCTCGCCCTCCATGATGATAACTCTCAAACTAGCGGCAATTGACAACAAATTTGGTCCCTCAAACTTAAATCGAAGATCAAACATGTTTGTTGGGGACTTATCTAGGGTTGTGTATCCCGACGCGATTTAACCGGTAGAAGTGTGAAATTCATTGTGCTCTTGAATGTCCATATGCTGTGAATTTCGGAAGAAGATACAATTATGGAGCAAAATTGAGCATCACATATATCACACAAAATTATTTGTTTTCCAATCATTTTATCCTTTTTCGCAAGTCTAAATGATGAATCTAAATGTTGTATTTCAGCCACTCTTTGGAGTATTTGGCGTAGGCGCAATGTATTGGGTTTGATTTGGTTTAGTATGGTTGAGAACTGGTGGTATATTCAGTTCATATTTAAGATTGAATATGCGTGAAACCTATTATAACCCGATGTAACCCAAACTAGTTGATGGGCAAATCAGTATGTGGACTAGATCGGATAAGAGCTCGATTTATTATTTAAAAAAAATACCACAAATGATGCTAGTGAGAATCAAATCCAGGTATCATAAAATCTTATCCTATGCATGATTGTTTGAAGGTAGCTCCGTTTTACCATATCAAAAGTTTCTTTTCTACCATCCAGTTTCAAAGGAACTCTATAATCTTTATCTCTATAAATATTATAGAGAACCCGAATTCGATTCATGATAAAAACAATTTTTGATCAAATTTTACTTATCTTCTAACCGAACTCTAGATCTTCCAGTAGAAAATAGATGATTAATAAATAAATAAATAAACTATAAAAAAATATCCTTTCAAAATAGAAAAACTATAAGAAAAAAAAAATATTAACGTACCGCGTGGAAATATTATTTTGTCGAAATAAAAGCTTATCTCCACATGTGTCACAACCTTATCCGTAATTTTCGTATCTTCACAACGTTGTTCATAACTTTTACAAGCAACAACTATAATCCTCAATCTCTTTCTTGTTTTCACTTTCCATTTTCGATTTCAACCATGAAATAGTTAAAAACAACATTCACAATTTTCATTTTTGTCATGATTCAATTACACAATTCAGGTATAATTCATTTTCTCATTTCTTTAGATCTATTTTTTAATCATACAATTTCATATCTGAAACAATTTTCATTATGTTTATTGATTTGCAGAAATTGAATGATTTTGTTGTTGAATTCTTTGACCCTTTTGAACCATGGCTGCCATTGAAGCATTTTCAAAGAGTTTGATTGAGGAAGTTCATAAATGGGGTTGTTTGAAACAAACTGGTGTCAGTTTGAGGTACATGATGGAATTTGGTTCTAAACCTACTGATAAAAATTTGCTGATTTCTGCACAGTTTCTTCAAAAGGAACTTGCCATTAGGATTGCTAGAAGAGCTATTGAACTTGAGACTCTTCCTTATGGTTTGTCTCAAAGACCTGCTGTCTTGAAGGTACTCTAATTTGTTTTGACTAAAGACTAGATTTGATGCCTCACATTTTGGCCGTGACACTAGTCCCGGCGAAAAATAGTACCTAAATTAGTCTATGATATTCATTTAAAAGTGGGATTAATTTGTTTTCGTAGGAAAATGTCGGGGGCTAATTTGGTTTTATTTTTGTCAGGGACTGAATTAGGCAGGACAAAAATGTGCGAGACCAAATTGGGTCTTTATTATTTTATTTTTGTTAGTGAATAGAAATTTTGAGTCCTTAAAATTGTAAGGATAGCCCTCAAATTTGTGAAATAGCAATTTAGTCTCTTAAATTGAAAAAATATCAATCAATTTAGTTCTTGCTTCAAAATAGTTAGTATTTAGTATACATCTATTGAAACCGATGATAGACGTACATATTGACTTAAATAATCTTTTGTTGCATCAAAAACAAACATAGAACCTTTAAAGTTGTGGAGCAAAATTAGAGAAATTTGATATTTTTCAATTTAAAGGATTAACTTGCTACTTCACAAATTTGAGCGACTAGATTTACCGATCCTCAAAATTTTAAGGATTAAAAGTTAAAATGTCTATTTACTCTCGCTTTTTAATCATTATAATATGGAGAGAATAATGGAGTAATATACCTATGAAGCACAGAGTCCAATATGGACACCGACGTCACACGGATTCGTGGACACCGCTAATGTAAAAAACATAGGATAGGGCACTAAGACAGATATATGATTGTGTGCATTACGATTACAGAAAATTAAATATGAGTATTGTTTATAGAAGGTCTAAATTGAGATCAAAATGGCCACCAAATGAGACCGTGATGGATGAAATAGGTAACTAGAAAAGGAAAACCAAAAACGGGAGATTTATGAAGAAAAAGTGAAGGTTAGGAATGACGAGAATGTGCGTACATGGAAACTGTTCAATACTATGATATTACTTATAAAAAGAAAACCTTTCCAAAAGAAAATAGATGTGTCTATTGCACTGTAGTTGTGCAAAAGGAAATGTCTAAGGCGTGCCAATGATGTGTTTGACACGTGTTGTATACGTGTGGGTGCTCAGCACATGTTGAACGCATGGACACGCCTTAACCTAGGAGTGCTCTTGATTCATAGGTTTTTTTGTTGTGTTTTCTTTTTGTTCCCAACTATGCTGTTCTTGATTCAATTTCCTTTGCCTTTTAGTATAATTCTGATTATTTCATCTTATCTGTTTTTTGGGGAAGGGGGTCTTGGACGTGTCTTGTAAATATGAAGTTGGCTAACTTTCAAAAGCTAGTAATGTTAATAATAAATAAATAAAAAATGTAGTTTGTGCTTGGCATTAAGAATATAATGTAGATGGTGTCCACTTATATAGTTTTTGTTGTGAATTTCTATTTTGTTTGAAATGTGTATGGTTCAAACAATGTTATTAATGAGAGATGGTGGTTTTGGCAGTCAGCCAAAACTACACACTATAAACATGGTCGAAACATAGCTGATATAACGCCGTTGTGGCCTTTGACGGAAGGCACAATCTGTCATGCCATGAAGTCACAGCACTGCCAGGGTGGAAAGTTGACAACACTGGTTTAATCACTATATTAAGGCAATAATTCTGATTTTTGTTTCCAAAATAAAGATTTCTTCATGCTATTAGATTCAGTGACTCATGAGAATGGCAGATGCCATAACTCCTTAAGGGTGAGATTGAGAATTGTAATTTTATAATGCTCTTGGGTTGATGTCGATTTTAACGTTTGTTTTATGACAGAGTAGAGACTAGAGAGAATGACTATTTGAAAATTAATGTTATTTTTATCTATTTATTGAACTTTTATTATGCACTTTTATGCTTTTAGGTTAGAGATTGGTATGTGGATTCATTCCGCGACATTAGATCCTGCCCTGAGATCAAGAATATGAAGGATGAAAAAGAGTTCACCGACGTTATCAAGGCCATCAAAGTGAGACACAACAATGTGGTACCTGCAATGGCTTTAGGTGTTCAGCAATTGAAAAAAGAGTTGACTACAAAGATGGATAGTGAAGATCTTGTTGAGATTCATCGGTTCCTTGATCGCTTTTACTTGTCAAGAATTGGGATCCGCATGCTTATAGGTTAGTTTGGAAAGTATTCTTTCTACCTTCTCCAAGCTAAACAGTTTATATGCTGCTACTTTTAAATAAGGACAAAACCGTGAGGGCTTACACACTATCCAAAGCGGATAATACCTTAGAAAAGCAGTGTAATAGAGTTGAAATCGGAACAATATACAATACCAACCCTCCATCATATTTTATTTGTTTTTCATTTTTGTTGGATTTAGGGCAGCATGTTGAATTGCACAATCCCAACCCTCCTCCCCATGTCGTTGGTTATATACATACAAAAATGTCTCCGGTGGAGGTGGCGAGGAATGCTAGTGACGATGCGCGTTCCATGTGTTTGCGTGAATATGGAAGTGCCCCTGATATCAATATTTATGGGGATCCTGATTTCACTTTTCCGTAAGTTACATGCTTCTTAGTTCTTATTTCCATGAATTAATTTCCTTTATGTTTTGCTGTCGTTCATTTCCATATCTCTAAAGTTTATGCCTAACTCTTGACTGACTTTATTCTTTAAAAGAACATCTATATCGTTTCTTATGTTACGAATAGTTATCTCATGAAGATTTAAAATTATAGTCAAGAAGTTATTTCTGTTACGTTTTCAAAACATATTTAATCACTGTATGTTTTCAAAACAGGTATGTTCCAGCTCACTTGCATCTTATGGTGTTTGAGTTGGTTAAGAACTCGCTGCGTGCCGTTCAAGAGCGTTATATGGATTCTGACAAAGTTTCACCTCCCATAAGAATTATAGTTGCCGATGGATTAGAGGATGTTACCATAAAGGTAACCGGTTAACTTTTGTGATGCAGTTGTTAATATTTTGAGTTGAGTCACTTTTTTACCTGCCGATTTTTAAATGCTATCATGAAGATGTTTTGTTAAAGCATTTGGTGTAAATAGATATCGGATGAGGGAGGTGGAATACCAAGAAGTGGACTGCCCAAAATTTTTACTTATCTGTACAGTACTGCCAGAAACCCATTGGACGAGCATGAAGATCTCGGAGTGGCTGATAGTGTGACAACAATGGCCGGATATGGTTATGGAATTCCTATTAGTCGTCTATATGCTCGGTATTTTGGAGGTGATCTTCAAATAATCTCTATGGAAGGATATGGTGAGTCGATCTGATTGCAGCTTTATATGATAATTTCTTTTCTTTAGTTAGAGATCCTTTTGAACTTCTAATTGAGTCATTGTTTGTTTCTTTGCAGGGACCGATGCGTATCTCCACTTGTCTCGTCTGGGAGATTCACAAGAACCTTTGCCCTGAAATTTAATTGTTTCTTTTCCGGCAACATTCAAGTGTTGTGGAGAATAACTCGAACTCATATCGTACTTGGCAAAAAAAACAAGTTAAAAATGACTGTTTTCTCATTTTTACTTTTGATACTCTATTAAGCTTACAAATTTTTCTTGTAAATATTTCATGCATACATAACATTGTGTATGGTGATTGATGGTACTTTCTTTGCTTTGACATTAGCTTTGGGATTTTGTTATTTCCATTGTTTAGAGTGAATGTGTCCTTTTTATCTTTAATGATATGGAGGCAGGTTAAAGATGAGAATATTTATTCCTGATTTTTAATTTATATTTTGTTTGTTAGAAATGAGAAAAGTGATTCCTCTACAAGAGTGGAAATAGGTTGAGTTAATGTCTGCATGAATAGATTTTGTTATCTTGTTTTATTTGTCATCTCTTGGTGCAAATATAGTTTTCATTTTTTGTCATCTCTTGTCATCTTTTTCCTCTCATGATTTTGATTTTGTTATGGTGTTTGTTTAATTCAACTGATGATTTAGTCGTCAACATTGTAGATTCAAAAACTCGTACTTTAGCCATCATAATCTAAAATATTTTATAGGTCACCTGAATTTTTAAAAAGAAAAACGCTTGTAATAAAGTTTGATGGGAGTTAAATTATTATTATTATAGGATAAAAATAGGCTATCAGACTTGTTCTTCCCTTCCCTACCTATAGTGTAACATCTTTACATAATAAGCATTGAGCAATCGCCATCGCGGCAATCATGGTTAAACAATAGAGAAATTTAAAAACAATCAACAATGAGTTCAATTTGAATTTATTGTTAACCATGTGATTGTTGCAAAATACATACTAACTTTTTGTAGATAAATAATTTTTGGCAGAAAATCAAGTCACCATTAACCATCTCTCCTCCCATGTTTTTTGTACAATAAATTTAACTTGGCTTACAAACTAAATGAAATCACTCAATTTCACATTTTGATATGGGTTAAATGAAAAGAAGAGTAATAAATATAAGAAATCGGAGAAAAAAAAATGTGAAATCAGTTTCACTCAATATTCAGATATAGCCACCATTTGTTTTCTTCTAGTTCAATTTTTCTAAATCATGAAGCGTGAACCCAGCTAATTTATAAGGAGTTAATAACAAAATAAAAAACAGACAAGTCACATGTTTCTGATAGTTATATAAATTCTAGGCAATTAATCAATTCAGTTAATGCAATGTAGCAGATTTTGGAGAAACAGAAAAAACAAAAGGAACACGTTTGGCCAGTAAAATTGTTTCCTTCCATTACCAAAAAGAATTAAAACATGTTTTTCAATACAATTGTTATCAAGATAAACTAACTATTCAAAAGCAAACAAAAAACCATCCACCATATCCCATATCAGAAAGGAAAACACCAAAACACTGGCCAATATTCTAAAACAAGTAAAAATAAAAGGGCACTGAACAAAAATTAACCAATTAAAAGATCAAACTTAATCAACTTCTTCAATCTTGGGACCAGCACCACCTGCAGCTGGAGGAACTTCATCATCCATACCACCAGCCATATCAGGAGCGCCACCACCTTGGTACATCTTAGCAATGATTGGGTTGCAAAGGTTCTCAAGCTCCTTCATCTTATCTTCAAACTCATCTGCCTCTGCCAATTGGTTACTATCCAACCACTGAATTGAAGCCTCAATTGCATCATCGATTTTCTTCTTGTCCTCTGGTGAAAGCTTTGATCCAATCTTCTCATCTTTAATTGTGTTCCTCATATTGTAAGCATAGTTTTCCAAAGCATTCTTTGCATCAACCTTCTTTTTGTGCTCCTCGTCTTCAGCTTTGTATTTCTCTGCTTCCTCAACCATCTTCTCGATTTCTTCCTTTGAGAGTCTACCTTTGTCGTTTGTAATGGTGATCTTGTTCTTCTGCCCGGTTGTTTTGTCCTCAGCAGAGACATTCAAGATACCATTGGCGTCAATGTCGAAACAGACAGTGATTTGAGGAACTCCACGGGGAGCTGGAGGAATGCCAGAAAGCTCGAATTTACCTAATAAGTTGTTGTCTCTTGTTCTTGCTCTCTCACCTTCATAGACTTGGATCAAGACACCAGGTTGATTATCTGAGTAAGTAGAGAAAACTTGCTCCTTCTTGGTTGGGATTGTTGTGTTCCTGGGAATGAGTACAGTCATGACACCACCAGCTGTTTCCAAACCAAGAGACAGTGGGGTGACATCCAAAAGCAACAAGTCTTGAACCTTTTCATTACCTTCGCCGCTCAAGATAGCTGCTTGAACAGCAGCACCATATGCAACAGCCTCGTCGGGGTTGATGCTCTTGCAAAGCTCCTTACCGTTGAAGAAGTCTTGCAACAATTGCTGAACTTTAGGAATCCTAGTTGAACCACCAACAAGGACAACATCATGAACAGAGTTCTTGTCCATCTTTGCATCCCTCAAACACTTCTCAACAGGCTCCATACACTTTCTAAAGAGATCCATGTTAAGTTCCTCAAACCTAGCACGAGTGATTGTGGTGTAAAAATCAACACCTTCATAAAGAGAATCAATTTCAATTGTTGTCTGTGCAGTTGATGAGAGAGTTCTCTTTGCTCTCTCACAAGCAGTTCTCAACCTCCTAAGAGCTCTTGGGTTTCCACTAATATCCTTCTTATTCTTTCTCTTAAACTCTTGAACAAAATGGTTAACCATTCTGTTATCAAAATCTTCACCACCAAGATGGGTATCACCAGCAGTGGCTTTAACTTCAAAAATACCCTCTTCAATAGTAAGAAGAGATACATCGAAAGTACCACCTCCCAAATCAAAGATCAACACATTCTTCTCACCAACACTTGTAGCCTTCTTGTCAAGCCCATATGCAATAGCTGCAGCAGTTGGCTCATTGATAATTCTCATAACATTGAGACCAGCAATGACACCAGCGTCCTTTGTGGCTTGACGCTGAGAGTCATTGAAGTAAGCAGGAACAGTAACAACAGCATTCTTCACAGCTGAACCGAGATAAGCCTCGGCAATCTCACGCATCTTCATAAGCACCATTGAGGAAATTTCCTCAGCAGCAAACTGTTTATCCTCGCCCTTATAGTTAACAACAATCATTGGCTTGTCACCAGCACCAGCGATAACCTTGAATGGCCATAGCTTCATGTCACTCTGAACAGAGGCATCAGAAACTCTCCTTCCAATCAAACGCTTAGCATCTGGTTTATCATACACATTCAAATCACCAATAAGAAACAAAACTAATCTTTAAATAAACCCATTAAAAATCAACACATAAACACAAACAAAGCATATCATATCATGTCAGCATGTCACATTTACCTTATCAATATACAAAACCAAACTTTTGCTTATTTTATTCATATCTTGTATTAATTAGCTTATTTTATTTAATTGACAACGAAGTAGATATTAAAGAAATCGCAAGCTTCAAATTGCAACAAATAAGTAATAAAAAATCAGCTACCAAACAAAACACTAAAATCCGAACTACAGAACATTAATCCATTCCATTCCATCAAACCGAACATAACCTAAAAGTTTAATTATAAATTATTTATTCAAAACAATATAACAAGTAAATAATACAATGTTCATAATCGATCTTTGCTAAATCTAACAACAATGTAGATAATTTAAAAATCACAAAACAATAAACAAATAAATATAAATATAAATAATAATACAAATAACAAATAAAAAGCATGCAATGATGAAGATTCAGACAGAAATATTACCGAAGACGGTGTTAACAGGATTCATGGCGACTTGATTCTTAGCGGCATCACCGATCAATCTTTCACTATCGGTAAAAGCAACATAAGAAGGTGTGGTACGGTTTCCTTGATCATTAGCAATGATCTCAACGCGATCGTGTTGCCATACTCCAACGCAAGAGTAAGTAGTTCCGAGATCGATTCCGATTGCAGGTCCTTCACCTTTTCCGGCCATTGTTGATCAGATTGAGATCGCTAGGGTTTGGTGTAACTGAAACGAAAGAATGTATGAAAGAGAGAGAAAAGAAATTTTTAGGGTAATGAAGTTGTGAATGTGTTTGTTATGTGATGATGAAAGTGTTGTTTTGATTTTTATTTATAGAGATTTATTGGATTCTAGAATGTTCTTTTTGTTCCGTTTGAATGGGTCTTCTTGGGAAGAATAGTGTGAGCGCTTTTTACACGTTCTATGCTTTCTGGTTAGTTCTAGATAGTTCTTTATTCGCCAACAAGGATACTCAAAATCTTTGTCTCTCCCCCCTTCTGATTCTGCAAAATCTTTGTCTCTATTATCAAATTTTTATAATATTTAAATTTAAATCTTTTTTTTTTGACAAAATTAAATTTAAATCTTTTAAATTCCAAATCAAATTTAATTATATTTTTTCAAATAAAAATATATGTATTTTTCTCAAATCAAATCAAGGAACTTGATGTAATAAAAAAAACATAATAATTGTTTTGGTCTTCTATTTTCACACGCTTATAAAATTGGTTCGCTTATTTAAAAATCACCCGAACTTAACTTGATCTTGGTATTAATATTTGTACCTAAAAGTATAATATAATGATATTGAATGATCAAAAGTCATAAAAATATAAATAAATAAAAAACTCAGTAAAAAGTTATGTTTATTTTGGTAAAAAGTAAAAATTTATGTTTCAATTAAGAAAGTATTCTTTTTTGTAATTTAATTTAAATTAATAAAATGTAAATAATTAATTCATATGTGTGAGTCTATATCGTCATATAATATGTTATGTTATTTAAAATATATCAAATCACAATATTTGGATAATTATGTATTAAAAAAATTGAATGTAAAAATATATCAAATCACAATATTTTAATTAAAAAAATTAAGTATCAAATCACAATATTTTATGTTATGTTGATATTTGTGAACTTTTTCAAGAATTAAACTAAAAATTAATATCATAATGTGATTTTATTGAATACATGTTAAAAAAGAAATTTGTGTTGTCGGTACATAGAGATTAATTTTTTAAAGAAAAGTAAAAGTCTTTTTTTACAAGAGTAAAATGTTTATGATAATGTCACATCTGTTAGGGACATTAGTATGTGAGAATTGAGATAAAATAAAATATCTGTGTACTTTGATCTATTTACTTAAATTATGCATGAAATATTTGCCAAACCTCTTCTTTAGCAAAATATTTTGCACGCCTTTTTTGTGCATCATATTTTCCGCACCTAATTTTTTATTTTTTGGGTACAAACTTTCAACACCTAATTGATAAGATTATTACCAATCCGTGACATTACAAAAATGCAAGGATAAATAAATTACTTAATATTATTTTTTACCAAAAAGTGATAATATTTACTTAAAGAAAAAAGAATATACACCGACAGTGTAAAATAATTTTACACTATCAACAAATCACAACTATATTCTTTACCACATCACCATACTTAACTTCACTTTCTTAATATGACATGTAAAGTTGGACCATATATTCTTATCGGTCGTCGGAGTAAAGTTAATTTTCACAAGAAATAAACCTATTTAAGACCCTAAACATCAAATGTAGACAATTCTTACGACCAAAATCAAAACATTAGTTTACCACATGGAAGACTAGCAACTTCTGCTAGCTTCAACCTTGGTTGGTTCACCCATACAACATTAAACCAAGAATATTAGGTGACCCTAATCATAAATAACGATTAAGACAAGACAATGTATTTACTAGACATGGATAAGCAATAAAATCACAAAAGGATCAAAACACTTAATAATGAACATTACAAATAATACTAATTACATTGTAAAAAATGCCAATTGACACCTAAAACAAACTTATAAGCAAATAAATATTTAAATAAGATTAATGACAGTATCACAAACATGAGCATCCCAATTGTTTTGACAGATTTAAGAAACTCTCAAATTGGTCCATATGACACTGCTACAAGATATTTTCTAGTCAGCTCCAGCTATGCCAAACACACCAGCTGCAACTAAATTCAATCCTCAAGTGAAGATCTACATAGGCATCTACATGTGCAAATGATTTTGCTTCATACCAGAGATATCTGACATTTAAATAATGCACAGAATATACCTGACATTTAAAGAATACACACTTTAGATAGGTGAAAATGGTCAAATTCATAAGAATTTCTAGCAAATACACATATTCTCTTGTAAATATGAAACCAGCAGACACATACACCAGACAAGTAGGCAAAGGTAATAATTTATTTTTTAAAAAAAATGATTGAATGTAACCACATGTGTTGGGTATCATGTCAGTGTCAGACACCTTTAATCTGAAGTATTAGAGCTATATAAATGCAAAATAACAAATAATAAAAGAAATTAATGTGGTTTAGTATGTTTTGGAAAACGATGTTATACTGAAGATTGCTGCTTAAATGCTGAGATGGATGAGAGTCCCGTAAGTGTAGGCTCAATTGTTAGCTACCAGAGACATTATTGAAGGAGTTGGGGTTCGAACCCCGGATTCTCCACTTCTTCACACTTAAGATGTGAGTTTAATGACTATGTTACTAAACTAAAAAACAACAACGGATGAGAAGGGAGTAAATGAACTACCTCTTGAAGAACTGGGTAATGTACCGTACTACAAAACACATTAGTACAATCACCAAAATATCTGTAATAGTTAAGAAACTACTATACCAAGCAGCTCTTTGCTTTCACCAAAATACAATCGCATGAATTAAAATGATTGCTCATTTCTTTTGTAAAAAATCCCTAACATGATTTGAGTAGTATTTCCAACAAAAAAGACAGCTTAAGAACTTGTTTTCAGACAATTTTCCAACAATATACGAATCTCAGTTTCACATAAATAACAAAAAAAAACATTTTAGGAAAACTACAAAGGAAGAGACATCTAAAGGAATCAAAATCTATGTAGAAGAAAGTGCAATAAAGGATACTGAATGAACAACGCTCCCACCAATCCAACATATAAAGCCCAAAAGTCACATTGTAAAGATGGACCTTTCGTTGAACCCAATTCATGTCTTCCACAACTGCAAAAATATATTTTTCGGTCATAATCTTGATATAAAGTTCAAAATGCATCCTCAGCCTATAACATCTTTGAAATTGCTTTCATTAGACAACAGAAACACATAAGCATTAACTATTTGCATACTATATCTTCATGTGCATTCCCTATTAATATTATCTCTCATACATATTTAACGTGTCTATCAATATTTGTGTATAGCCTCGACCTCTAGACGTGCACTAATGATGGATCGCTACAAATAAAAGATTACTTAAAATTAAAGACATATTCATTTTTTACGATAAAAATATATTCTAGACACATAACTACCATCTCTGCAGACTTTCTCGAGCAACAGCCGCAGATGGATTACGGTTACTATACAAATACTTACTGTAGCGCAAATAATATGAAGAATAAAGATTACCAAAATGTTGGTTTATTGAGGTAACTGTAATCTGAGGAATCAGTTAAAAAGGTTTTTCCAATAGTTAGGCATTAGCTGTAAATTACAGTCTACAGTCTACACTACACATTTAAGGTGAACTGCAGCTTAGGTGAATGTGTTCATTTTAGCAATTACAAAACCGAACGAGTAAATTAAAAGGTTAGAGCAGGTGAGTAAATTGCAATTAAGAAAAGCAACTCCGTTTGAATTCTCATAAGCAGTCTCAAACTCATCCCAGTAAAATTTTGGAGCTAATCAACTATACTTTTTATCAGTCATAGTTTGTATCAATTTTGGAGCTAATCAACTATACTTTTTACAATTTTGCACTGGGTTAATTAAAATCGACACATTTACAGTAAAATCGTTCAAATATACGAGTAACACGAAATTTCAAACATGATAAAAACCAACCAAATAATAAAAAACAGTTAAGTGATCGCAGTGGGAATCGAACCCACGACCTTTAGATTCGGAGTCTAACGCGATATCCACTCCGCTATGCGACCATTTGGTATCAACTAACTATCAATCAAAATATATAACACAATGAATCCTTCAATCGATTATTGCATAAAAAAATTAAACTCGTATTGATTATTATAAAATTTCAAAATAAATTGAGAAGAAAACAAAATCGAGAGAGGAGTGAAGGATCGCGTACCTTGTTGTGCGATCGCATTAGATTTGAAAGATTCCAAAAAATGCGATTTGAATGATTCCAAAAAATGTTGATCTGTTCTTACTGATAAATTTCCAATGCAAACAAGTTTGAGAAAACTATGTTTCTGTCTTCAACTATTTCTTTCCCGTGAAATGAAAAAAGTTAAGAAAAATAAAGAGGGAATAGAAAACAAACTGTGCAATAAAAATTGGATTTGTTGTTTATTAGTTTTTGTTTTGCTGTTAATCCTCCGGTTTAGAGATGTATGGAGCGGTTATGTTTGTGGGCCTATTGGTAATGTGGGCTGAGCCCATTTTAATTTTCATTTTAAATAGAGAATTAATTTTCGCACCCCCAGAACACTCACACACCCCTAACATTCCTAATTTCTGCTTAAGAAGCGAGTGTGTAAAGTGCAAAAAACAGGAACACCACGGTTCGCTTCCTACGTAGCGAATGGTATAATAATGTGAGATATCATGCACATAATTACAATTTACTACATATTGGTTTATACTAGGAATATAATAATTAACATTAATGTATAAAGTTTACTAGTTACACTAGATTCACATTCTACGTAGCGAATTGTGTTGCCTTTGGACCCTAAGTGGCGAGTGTCAATATTTTATACTCACACAGGACGCCGGCACCCCCTTGGATGAAAAAATCATGAAAAAAAAGAGTTCGCTCCCTAGGATGCGAACTCAATTTTTTCATGATTTTTTCAACCATGGGGGGTGTCGTCGTGCCGGCGTCCAGTTTCAGTATAATATATTGACACTCGCTACTTAGAGTGTGAAATAAAACATAGTTCGCTACTTAGAGAGCGAATTCAGAAGGGTACTATGGCCATTTCAGGGAGTGAATGAGACCACTCGAGAGGTGCGAAAAATAATTCTCTTTTCAATATGGACATGGACAATACAGTGGTGTTTACTGGAAAAATTTAACAAAAAATATGTTTTCCGATGAAATTAATATTTTCATTTATGTTTGACATTTATGCCTTTTTAACACTCGATATATCTGATCTAGTGCAGATTCAATGAATGTCGATTTTGGTGTCATCAATGCTATAGATTTGGAGGTATAGATATTCCGGACACTTCAATATAGTCATATTTGTAGGTATATGTCATTTTCTGTTTTATGCTATTAACATGGATCTGTGAGTTTATTCGCATATGTATCCTTTTTGTTTTTAGCGATTATGAATTTGTATTGCATCAATGTACTCTTTTTATTTGAATGAATGAATATCGTTTATTTTGTCAAAAAAAACACTCAATGATGTAGATCTTTTGAAAAGAGTTTAGAGTATCATTATTGGACAACAGCAAATTCAGATCCATGTTTACGTTATAAGTTGTAAATTAACTATTTTTAATCTAAATAGGGCCATGATTAAATGGATGGCATGTGTAGCTCATTGATTTGACCATTTGAGTAAAAATTAGGAGTTAGGGGTCAGAATAATACCTATTATTTTACAAATCACACGCTTTACATATATATGTTGTGAAATTAGGAGCTCACCAATCATACTATATATGTCTCACCCAAAATTGATTCACTATGCTATGAAAACCATGTTTTCATAAACAACTTAATTAAATAAGTAAGGAGTTCTGCTATATATTACGAACCATTCTATAAATGAAATACAAGAATAATATTTGCCAATGTGTTAAATAATAATGAAATGGTCAATCTCTTTTTTTCGGAAAACATGGTGCATAGTTGTAATGAGCAGTTGAGATTTGTTTTTTACTTTTCTTGTTTTTATGTTTCGCACAAGTAGCCATTTTACTTAAGTAATTATATCACTAGTGTTTCTCATTTAGTAAAAGTCGTCTTCTTAAGTTTATTGAATAACTAATGTATCTAATCTATATTATAGTCTAGATGCATCAATTATTCAATAAATCTAAAAATAAACTTTTGCGTATAAATAAGAATAGAGAAGAATTAAGTTGTTTTGACAACTATCCTAAAGAGTTTATAGAAAGCAGTTGAAAATAATTTATAAGCATATCTTAGAGAGCTTATAAGAACAAGTTAAAAAAATTATTTTTCATAAATTCCTTCAATTACAAGTAATTCTATTTGAAACATCTCGAACAATGTGTGTTTTCCATGGCAATATATTATGTCCACGTGCTTATTAATAGCATCAGAATGCACTTCCTTCTAGTTTATGTCTCCACGCATGTCATCCCCACTTTTTATTTGTTTTTCATTAAACACCATCATTATGTGGTTGAACAAGAAATCTTGTCAATAAGCCAGCAATGATAATTTGCAATTTAAGAGTTGATGATACACACCTCAAACAAAATAATATAGGTGATCGAATTTTATTGGCTGGTAAGATTTGTGACACAATTTCTAATTTGTTTATTTTTCAATAAGAATTTTTATAATTTATATTTTTGTTGATAAGATTTGCTAGATATTATCATATCGTGTAATCTATTTGACCATTGATAACTAAACTTGTGTTCAAGTAAAACTCTATTAGGTGAATTTGTTTATTGCTAATCCACCTTGATTAGCCAGCATTCTCATCTGGCTCCTATAGATGGGTGGCTCAAATGAATTTTCCATGATATTTCCTTTTCACATAGACAAAGTTATCTTTTTCAATGATTTGTCTCTTTGCAACCAATTGAATTTTCAACATAACAACTTGATACTATATTATAATTTTGCACTATAATGATTGCATCACTTTGTTTGTGCCAAGCAATAGTTACCCAAATGACATCACTCAATGTGCACCATCCACTATAAATTAATTTTATATTTACAATTTTCTATTTTCAATTATTTGCATCTTTAGATTGCTAGACAAAAGTTATATATTACAAATTGCAACGTTTTGTTTTTTAGTATTTGACACCTAATGTAAGATATTTTCCTTAGAATAATAAATAAAATTATGAATATTTTTATTTTATGGAAAATTAATGATTTGTTATTAAAAACATGATAACGTGCTCAATAATGTATAAATAGGTTTATCTTATTTTTAATTGTAGTTTAAGTGGGAATTTACACTTCAAATTTTATCTATTATATATTATTGACTCTTATGTTTCAAACAAAATCAACTATCAACGTTCTTTTTATTTTTTATTTACCATTATAGTTAATGAAATTTGAACTTATGACTTCATCCATACTATTAAAATTTTTAAGATATTAAATTCAAGTAGTTAATAAATTCACTCTAAAATGAATCGTTTGGAAAAATCCAATTTCAATTCCTAATTGAAACAATTCTTGATCAGAATGTCAGATAATTTTATTTATCTCAAAATTGATTCAAACACCCTTATTATCCCCCCTCCCAGCCACAAACGCAAAAATTAATCACTAAAATCAAATAGGAATATAGCAGAATCTCAAGTAGTATATATTTATTTATTTATGACGGTTTAAAAAATATTAAAGCTTCATTCTTTAAATTTTAGAGCAACTCCATTGGCTCAATTTTCCATTCCATCCGCAAGCTGGAGTTTCAAGAAATGATTTATTTAATAAAAAAAGGGCTAATGCATTGCGCCAGGTGGAGATACATACATTTCTGAAGACACAAAATTTTGAACAACAGCATTATGCACCAATCTTACTATTTCTTTTTAACACAAATCTTACACCGTTTGAGTAATAAAATAGGCAAAATTACACGTTTGATCTTTTATCTTATTTTTTTGTAACGTTTTGGTCTTTTATCTTTTATTTGTAACACTTTGGTTCTTTATCTTATATATTTGTAACAATTTGGTCCTTTATCTTTTATTTGTAACACTTTAGTCCTTTATCTTTTATTACATTCACATATAAACCCTTTTTTCATATTTTTTATTAAAAAAATGCTGAATTTTATTTGTTGAAATACCTTTTTATTAAAATGAAATATAACTAATAATTTTGATAAATATGTTCATCATCTTCATCAATTTTTTCATATCTTCATGTTCTTTAGAGGACCAAAGTGTTACAAATAAAAGATAAAAGACCAGAGTGTTACAAAAAAATAAGATAAATGACCAAAATGTTACAAATGAAAGATAAAAGACCGAAGTATTACAAAAAAATAAGATAAAAGATCAAATGTGTAATTTTATCCATAAAATATTAATATGAAGTAAAATAGTGGAACCTAATATGAGTATTTTAAAGTTACACTATTTTAGTAAAAAATAAGTGAATTATCTTAAGATGGTGGTGTGATTTTAACGAGACCCATAAAATACTTTTGAATGAGTTGCATCATTAAAGTTGCTCTTCCGTTTGGTTCTATGGAAAGAAAGTGGAAGGAAGGAAAATTGCGGAAATCGATGGATGAACTTAGACTAACTTTTGTCTAAATTCATCCATCGGTTTCCGCAATTTTCTTTCCTCTCACTTTCTTTCCATAGAACCAAACGGACCCTTAGTACATTTTAAGCGAGTGCAAATGATCTGGGTAGAAAAAGAAAGACATGTGGATTCAGTGCGCGGAAATAGCAGCAGCACAGGCCACAAATGGTTGCATCAAAGGCTTACACATCAACGTCACCTTGTTTTTGGCTGCACTTTCTCCTTTTTGTTTTTGTGACCACATAAATATCGTATTCGTATGTGTAAGTAAATTTATTTATTTTATTGTTATAAAAGGTGTAATATAAAAAATAATGCTAACAAAAAAAGTACACTGATGTGGACCCGATATGAGCAACCTGCGGTTAAGGCCAGATGAACTCGACGTCAGTGCTTATTTTGCCGCAGCAAAGGTCAATGATTGTTAGAGAATTTGTGTTGTTTTTGCAAGTATATTATGTGATTTTTCATATTTGTTTGGGTGATGTATATCTTATCTTTATCTTATCATGATCATCAAACGAATCCTTAAAGTTAAATTATAAAATAAATAAAATCAGATCAATAATTATTTATCTCAATGATCTTTGTAGTATATTTATCTTCCCAACCTCACCACTCTAAGGTAAGCTCGATAGAATTAAGACGAGTTACCATGATGAAATAGTAGAGTTTAATTGTTATGCACTGACGGTGTAAAATATTTTACACCATCAGCATATCATAACCACTCATGCCCACTACTTTATAGGTAGTTATCAAACAAGTCAAATATTTGTAAAAATCAGATGGTTATGATTCACTGTCAGTGTAAAAACTCTTTACACTGACGGTGCATATAAATTAAATTCGAAATAGTATATACTTTTTTGGTTTTATATATAAGTAAATTTGATATTTAGATTTATTGAAAAAATAATGTATCTAATCAGTAATATAGATTAGATATATTATTTTTTTAATAAATCTAAAAAATTATTTTTTTTATATATATATAGAATTGAAGGAGTATAATTTAAACCAAAAAAAGAGTTAACATGTGTTATATGTTAAATAGATAAATGTAGTAATATTTTTTTCAACTTGGACATTCAATTTTTTTGCTTCAAAAAAATAATTCAAACTTTATATATTTAAATACAATATTAACGTTCTGTGAACTTAACTCAGTTGGTAAGACATTGTATTATATATGCAGGGGGCGGGGTTCGAACCCGATCATCCACTTATCCACCTTAAGAATGAAATTCCTAGCCACTAGACTATTTAACCAAAAAACTAAATAAATACCTTAACATGTGCCCTTAACACGACTCTAGACAAATTTATTTGGCCAAAATCTTGAACAAATATTTTGATTTACTTATATTTCATTTTGGATGAAATATAAAAAAAAAATGGATGAAATATTAGTCAAATTTTTAAAACGTCAAATTAGTTTTTTTTGGTAAGGATTGTCAAATTAGTTAAATCAATTAAAAATAGTTCTAATTATTTTTTTATAAATATAATATTATATTTAATAATTACTAATATTTTGAATGGTAATTAATGACAAAAACTTATATACAATTAATGCATAATATTGATATAGTATATTCTTTTGACCAAAATTTATATAGTAAATATTAATATAGTAAATATTTACTATATAGTAAATATTAATGGTTTTTGACCAAAATTAAATCTTTGTATCAATATTTTTTTGTATGAACCTAAAAATACATGAGTTACTATTTGACCAAAATTAACTATTTATATGAATTCATATTAGCAAAATTACATATTTGGTCCTTTATCTTATTTTTTTTGTAATATTTTGGTCCTTTATCTTTCATTTGTAACATTTTGGTCATTTATCTTATCTTTTTGTAACACTCTCGTCCTTTATATTTTATTTGTAACACTTTGGTCCTTTATCTTTTATAACATTCACATATAAACCCTTTTTTCATATTTTTTTTATTAAAAAAAATGCTTAATTTTATTTGTTAAGATACCTTTTTATTAAAATTAAATAAAACTCATAATTTTGATAAATATGTTCATCATCTTCATCAATTTTTTCATATCTTCATGTTCTTTAAAGGATCAAAGTGTTACAAATAAAAGATAAATGGCTAGAGTGTTACAAAAAGATAAGATAAAGGACCAAAATGTTACAAATGAAAGATAAAAGATCAAAATGTTACAAAAAAATAAAATAAAAGATCAAATGTGTAATTTTGTCATTCATATTTTGTATGACTTACAAATATACAATTGAATATCCTCTCACCCTAATTTTTTTCAAAAAAATTACCTGTTTAATGTAACACGAAAAGATAGATATTTGATATTTTTTACTATTTGGTAGATTTTGCCAAAATAATAAAGAAAAAATAAACCATTTGATAGAAGATGTGATCTATACTTGATGTGAATACGAAAATATTAAAAAAAAAAATTAACACCTTGATTAAATTTTAGTTAGTAAAAATATTATATATGCAGTTATGATGTTTGAACCTGATATTTCTCTTATTCAACTCAAGGATAAATTTTTTTATGAATAATCTCAAGGATAAATTTTTTTTTTAAAATTTTAACCATTGTTCATTGATCAAAAGATAATTTTTTTTATTAACAAGAGATGAATTAAATAAAAATATTTTAATTTTTGGCACTTATAATTTTATATTCAATTAAAAAACTCTAAATTTTAATAGAAGAAATTATTATAATATATTATAAATATAAAATTTATTAAAAAATATAAAGAGTACACAAGTTGTTGACTTAACCAAAAACCTCAAAGTGTTACACAAAATATTTGGGGTACCAAAATGCTAGTGGTGAGAGTGAATTTGAAATGCAAACTTATAAGAAGAGACACTTAAACATATTTACTGTCTCTATCACTAAAAATATTAAAACATTAAAAATAATTTAAAATTAAAATTCCTTTTTGGTCAAAAATAGTAAAGATTTAATTATTTATGAATTAATTAATTATTAATAAACCATTTCCTTTTTGGTCAAAAATAAAACAATTTTCTTTTTGCTATATAATCATAAAATATTACACTCTGTTAAGTTCTTCTTCTTCTCTTCTTCTCTTCTTCTCTTCTTCTCAAACATCACAAAATAACTCGCCGGAGCTCCGGCAATGCTATTTCCACCCACAATTCTCCATTGAATTCATCATTTCTCAGTGATGGGTATACCATGGGACGATATCGTTGTGATCCAACATTCGAAGAACACCAACGAACCAACTGTTGTCACTGTCAATTGTCCCGACAAAGCTGGTCTTGGCTGTGATCTTTGCAGAATCATTCTTGAATTCGGTCTTCGTATCACTAGAGCTGGTATATCATTTTTCTCATCTGGGTTTCTTCATTTTTTGTTAAATTTCAAATCTTTTCATTGTTTAGATTTTTTTTCATTGGAAAATTTTCAATAGTAGAATTTTGCGGTTCTATTTATTGTAACGTTTGAGACAGTGATCTGATGTTAAAAATTAAAATAGATAGATACGATATCTTAAAATTGTGTGTACCGTACGGTACATGAAAACTGTTGGAAATTTCGATATGACATATGTTGGTTTTTGAAAGTAGAAATTCACGGTTCTCCTTATTGTCAGATTTGAGACAATGATATGATGTACGGTACTTGTTTGGTAAAATAAGAGAAAATGGATATTATATCTCAAAATTCAACTCGAATTTGTTTTATCTTTGTTTTTGTCAAACCGACATCAATCATGTTACTGTCTCACTCACAAGGTCTCATTCGTGAGGAATGAGAGGATTGTAAATTTGTATTCTCGGTAGTTGATTTGTGGATGAAGGGATTTGGATTCTCTACCTTTTGGTTGCAAAAAATTTTAGGCAAAATTGTGATAAAATGAGAAAGAGATTGTTGTTTAGAGAATTGAGAGAGAATAATGAGAGATAGAGAGTTCAAAGTTAGAGAATTCTTGTCACGAACGACATCAATTGTTGGTGTTTTTCGACAATTTTAAGTGGACAAGGTGGTTCATTATAGAACTTGTTTTCTTCATTTTGTTTTTGCTTGTTTTACTTGTATTTCATTTTAAATTTTTATGATTTTTGATGACCGTTGTTTGCGTATTAACAATCTCTTGACGAATTTTTGATGTTGATGTAGACATATCAACGGATGGAAGATGGTGCTATATAGTATTTTGGGTTATTCCACATCCAGCATCACTCACAATAGATTGGGAAAGTTTGAAAACAAGGCTTCTTTCACCTTGTCCTTCATGTTTGTTTTCTTATAATTTCAATCAATCGACTAATCCTTCACCACCTCCAATTTACTTGTTGAAGGTTTGGATTATTGATGAAAAAGGATTATTACATGGTAACTAGTTATGTTATATATCGCTTTTGTTTTCTCTCTTATGCTGTCGCATATGGAATGGAATATAACATTTTTTAACACTATTTTTTTTCTTTAACTTTGTAGATATTAATGAAATCTTGTGTAACCTTCAACTGACTATTCAGAGAGTTAAAGTGATGCCAACACCAGATGGAAGGGCCCTAGATTTGTTCTTTATCACCGATGAAATGTAAGTGTAGCTTTATCAGATTCTCATTTTTAAGATTTTGTTTATATATCCTGATTCCGCTGGATTCTCTTTATTATCACATCCATCTATAAGGCAATGGTTTGATCTAAAATTAAAGTAGTACATGTGACGGATACCTATACGCACAAGATTTTGTTTATATTCTGATTCTGCTGGATTCTCTTTATTATCCCATCCATCTAAAAAGTTAGGTTTTTTTTTGGATTCCTTTCGTTGATAACGTTGATGCTTTACCTAGTGGATTCTTTCCTTATTTCTTGTATATGTTTCTTGATTCAATTCTGATTTATAATGTAAGAAGTTAATAAAGATTCTAGGCAGTAATCTGATAATCAATTTCTATGATCAATGAATTTATTTTGTAAAGTGGTTATTATAAATTCTGCCTATAAATCCTTGTTTCTTGTATATGTTTCTTGATTTTCTAGAATTCTTGTAGATGTACCTCCCGATACGGTACTCATATACTTGCAACGTAGCTTTTCATATTAGGAAGCTGCTGAGTAATGATCGATGATAGATAGTTAACCATCTATCTGCTCGTGCATTTTTGTAGTTAACTTATAGTAACTTTATGCGACGTATTGTAAAATGTTTATACTTTTTAATATTACAGGGAATTGTTTCACACCAAAAAGAGGCGAGATGATGTATGCGAGTATCTTAAGAATGCCTTAGGAGAGAGGTGTATCTCAAGTGAACTTCAGTTAGCTGGACCTGAATATGGACATTTGCAGGGGTTTTCTTCTCTTCCACCGGCTTATTCTGAAGAGTTATTTGGTCCTGAGTTATTAGACAAGGTATCTTTGCATCCTCTCAGTCAAGACATGACGACACTGAAGAAACCAACGGTTACGGTGGATAATGCGTTGAGCCCGGTTCATACTTTGCTTCAGATACAGTGTGTTGATCAGAAAGGCTTGTGTTATGACATTATGAGGATTTCTAAGGATTCTGATATTAAGGTACTTTCTCCTACTAAGTTGTCATTTATACACGCATATCGCCTTGTGCTTCTCCACTAGTGATCTTTCTTCTTTTTTGAAATAATCTCCCCTAGTCAAGTGTACTGTGTTTACCATAGTTATCGATATCTTATGATACATTGATACATCCGAGTCATATCTCGGTTCGATACAAATATCAGTGTTGTCAAATAGCGGCTATTGCAACGACATAGCGTAGCAGAATTTGAACAAATTACTATTGTTCTATGATATGCTATTTAAAAGTGTTGTCAAATAGAGGCTACAATGACGCTATAAATATACAATCTGTTATCATATGTTTAGTTTCATAAATTTTCGTTGCAATCGGTTTATTTATAGTAGTTGTTCCTTTCTTAATCAGGTTGCTTATGGTAGATTCACTTCAAGTGTGAAAGGCTTTCAAAATATTGACTTATTTGTTCAGCAAAAAGATGGAGAAAAGATCATAGATCCCGAACGTCAGAAAACTCTGTGTTCCAGCTTAAAAGAAGAGATGCTTCATCCTTTGCGGGTTATTATAGTGAACCGGGGTCCAGATATTGAACTACTTGTTGCCAATCCTGTCGAACTGTCTGGAAAAGGAAGGCCTCGTGTTTTCTATGATGTTACTTTGGCCTTAAAAGCATTGGGTGTATTCATTTTCTCGGTAAGCATTTACTTGAGTTACAGGCCTCGTGTTTTTATATAAGCTATAAGCTGCTTTTTATTTTTCTCAACTAACTATAAGCTGTGTTCATAAGTTGGAAACAGTTCATGAACATGCCATAAGTCATTTTCATAAGCTCTCCTAAACAACTCGTGAACATTTCAATGTTGTTTGAAGAAATCGTGTTGCAGTTTCTAAATAAAATCTATTCATGTTTCTCACTTATTCTTTACTCTTACTGTAGGCTGAAGTTGTTAGACATTCGACGGAAGAACGCCAGTGGGAAGTCTACAGGTTTTTGTTGGACGAAAGCCGAGAGTTTCCATTGAACAGCAGTAAAGCAAGAAGTCAGATTGTCGACAAAGTTAGGAGAACATTGATGGGTTGGTAATCTGATTTAGCTCACATCAGAATCAGATTAGAAACATTGTTTGAGTATTTGTGCTTGCTGGTATCCCTTTTAATACCTTCCCTTTTTTAAACCTAAAATACCAACTTGGTTTACTGTTTAAATTTGGTTTAGGTATTAGATTAGTTATCTAACTAATCATGTAAATTTGGCATTGTGATAGATGATTTTATGTTTGTTTCCTTTTGGATTTAGCGAAAACTTTTCTCTTCTATATTGCTTTTCTGTGCCAACGTATAAACCAATGTTTTTAAAACCGAACCAGATATCGAACCGCGATACATCAAGTTTATGCTTCAACTGCTTTAAACCATTTGAATCAGGACGAAACTGTGATCAAAACCGAATCGTAGACAGTGCTAGATCAAAGATTCAACTAGTTGAATCGTATGGTTCGGTTCGATTTTTAAAACATTAACTTAGATCACATGATAATTTTCTTGTTAAAAATTGGATGGCTGGAAGGAAATGTATATGCTCTACCATGGATTACTAGAGGTATAAAATTGATTTTGACATTTTTTAACGTTTTGAAGTATAATTGGTTTTGCCTTTAGAGTACATGCTAATTTAAAGCTAAAACTTTACGAGTTTTTACTTCTAAGATTAATTTAGTCTTAAAATGATTGTTCAACCTACTTCTATATTTAAAATTATTTTTTCTCACCTTAGAAGTAAATACACACTTAATCAAATAGTCCACTGTCCACTGTCCACTGTCCACATTCTACTTTGCATAATGGAATATCTGACTTAAACATCACAAATGCAAAATAGAAAAAAAGTAATTTACAAAAGCTGTAAATATTTAATCAGTTTGGTCCCCTTGAAAGTTATTTTCTACCTCTCCCACTGCATATGGCTCTTGTATGCTACATTTGTCCTTGTTCCTTTTTATAAGCACTTTTTTGTACTAACAAAAAGGGGTTTGGTTATTATGCATAAGCCATCCTTATGCACCATACATAAGTTATTTAGTGCACCCCTTCAAATTACTCGTGCACCCCCCAAATGACTTGTGCATCCCCAAAATTTCTCGCGTACCCCCCAAATTTTTCATGCACCCCCCAAATTTCTCACACACCCCATATGACTTTTGCCCCCCAATTTTTTTATTTTTTATTTCTCCCCTCCACATTTCTATCCTAAACCATTTTGTTGTGGGAATGGTTTCAGAGATATGCACTCAAAAACCATTAAGTGCATGAGATGGTTTTGGAGTACAACCCTATAATTAGAATAGAAATAATAATTGTGGTTTAATGGTTTCGATTGTCTTATATGAGAAACCAAAATTATTGTTAAATGGTTTTAAATAATGATTATAATTGTACCAAAAAAATAAAAAATAATGATTATAATAAAAAAGCATTAAACCATTTTGCTATGAGAATGGTTTCAGATGATTGTAATAAAAAACCATTAGGTGCATAAAATGGTTTTGAAGCACAACCCTATAATTAGAATAGAAACAGTAATTGTGATTTAATAGTTTAGATTGTCTTATATGAGAAACCAAAATTATTGTTAAATGATTTCAAATAATGATTATAATTGTACAAAAATAAAATAAAAAATAATGATTCTAATTATAGGTTGTACTTCAAAACCATCTTATGCACTTAATGGTTTTGGAGTGTATATATCTGAAACCATTCCCACAGCAAAATGGTTTAGGCACGAGAAATTTTGGGGGTGCACGAGAAATTTAGGGGGTGCAAGAGAAATTTAGGGGGTGCAAGAGAAATTTGGGGGTGCACGAGAATTTGGGGGTGCACGAGAAATTTGGGGGGTGCACGAGAAATTTGGGGGGGTGTGAGATTAGGTGTGAGTGTGTGAGTTGAGATTGGCTAGGATTATTACATGTGGATGCTCAATCTAATGGGTGTTATTGACTTATGCACCGTGCATAAGGATATTACTTATGTATAATAACTTTGGCCAATAAAAAGGTATGCTACTTTTGTCCTTTTTTATAAACATTTTTTTCTACTCACAAAAAGATGTTTATATATAGGAATGACAATCGGTAGAATATAGGTCAAGTATTATGGTACTTGTTCTCATACGAAAGAAACTTATTCGATGGTCACTAATAACATCCAAAGGGCATATGGTGCAATTATCAAATTTTCTTTCAAGGTTTCAAAGGATCCTAAACAAGAATCATAAAAAATCAAAGACTTATCTTTGTTCAGCATGTTGTTCAATGACCCTGCATGCCGTGGAAAATTTCTGATTCCTTTGACAATGGTTGGAGGATGGAATTTCAATAACTTTCATTTTGACTTTGTATGCTTAATGCTTCATTGCCTTTGGAAGAAACCTTGTGTCTGAGAACAATACTTACGTCATCATAAAGTGTCGCTCCTATAATCAAGAACCAAATTTGTTTCAACAGTCAACAGACGAGGCTCAAAATATCTGGAATGTTGCAAGAATATTGCACTTACACAGACCAAAGGGCATAATAGTTCTTTAAGCAAAAATGCCAAAGTGAGCCGTGAATGCCGTCTTCTCGTGATCTTATCAGTTTACAACGATTTATTGTATCCTCAATATTATCTATCCATAAAACAATAATAAGCTTGTCTAGTTAGTTTTTCTAACATTTGACCCACAATGGTAATAAAAAGTGTAGTTTTATATCTTGTTGATTAGTTAAACCTTCTGCAATCAATACACATTCTCCATCCAGTGATTGTTCTCGTTGGGATATGATTATACTCATTTTCTCATTACAAACCAATTTCATCCTTCATTTATTTAGAACTACTTGAACTTAAGTCATGATATATCATAAATTGGATAAATCATACCAAATTTCTCAGTAATTTCACCACTTATTTTCTCACCAGTTCTTTCATTCAGTCGAACATCGAGGTTGAACAACTAGCTTGGAGTTATCTTGCATCATAATTTTGTGCATATATTTATAATTATTAAGACTACAAAAGTTTATTTATGATAATACAGCATTTTCAAATTGATCTCAACAAGACAAGTCCAAACTACTAAAGTTTTGATTCAATTTTCCTCTCAGTGGTATCTTCAACAGCACGAATCACATGACCCAAAAACTTCTTCCTATTCTCAGCATACACGTGTCCATCCCATCCACGCTTCACTAAATCAACGGCCAAAACAAGCGCAGCCTTAACCGTCTCCTCAGCGCTATCATGCGCCGAGTCAACAATACCCAATCTCACCGCCTCCTTAGCCGTCACCTTCTCCGCCTGCATCACAATCTTCCTCCGAGCCGCAGCATTACCGACCTTAGCATCAACCACGGCGATAAACCACGCCGGAAGAACATGATCGATGTCGAGTTCACTCATGTAGAGAAATCCACGATCAGAGCGCATTAAAACGTAGTCATGAGATAGAGCGAGGATGTAACCGGCGGCGGAGGCGTGACCGGTGACGGCGGCAATGGTAGGCATGGGAAGAGAGATAAGATCGGAGACAACTGAACGGAGTAAATCGTCGATGAGGAATATACGATCTGTTATGGATTGTGCCCAGTCGATGTCGTAGCCGTTACAGAAGAATTTTCCATGGGCGGTGGTGATGAGGGCGGAGGAAGTGGTGGCTTCTTGACGGACACGGTGGAGGGCTGATTTGATTGAATTGAGAAGTGTGGGGTTGAGAAGATGATCGTTGGTTCCGGTTAGTGTTAGGATGAAAATGTTTCCTTTCTTCTCTAAGGTACACATTTTGAGTCAAATTAATTAGATTTTGAGTTTAAGCGATTCTTAAGATGATGAAAAGACACAAAATCTTTAACATGGCGAGATGAAGATTGGTGAGTGTACATATAACCATGAAAACCAATAATTTCAAACTTACTAGTCCAACTTATGATTTTTGGACAGAGACTTTTCCCTCCATGTGTTTTTTTCTTTGAAAAGTAGTACTAGTACTCATGCATCTTATTTTATTTATGTGCACAAATAATTTTTTTAAAATAAATAAAATGAAAATAGTTATTAAAAACTTGTGCATATATAACTAATATAAGTGAAAAAGTTAAGATTCGATTATCAATCTATAGTTCAACATAACAATTTCGATATTTTTTGGTTGAATTAGAATTTGTGGACACAAGCAAAATAGTCTTACATTATTATTATTGGATCACTAATGATTATAATAAGGTTAATTCATTTCATTGAAATTTAAAAAATAATACATGCAGGAATGTTAAAATAAACTTAAAAATTAGTCTATATAAAAGTAAAAACAACCGTTTTATAAAATAGAGACTAAAATCGTTCAATTTTATAAAGGTATGACTAAAAATTGATTAAAAAAATATAAAGACAAATATTTAAAATTATATTTTTACAGAAAAACATATTTAACTCCTGCTATATAGTAGTAACAAGATCCAAACCTTGAACCTTCCGCCTATAAGTTATGTGGTTTTTCAACTCATCATTATAAGGTACTCTCCTACATAGAATATTCTGTAACAAAAAATAAGCCCTTTATCCCTTGATTTTGTTTTTTGAGTTTAAAGGACATGTATGTATGCATTGTTAGCTAGTGTAAATGAACTTTACACTAACAACCAACTAATAAAAATAATTCAATTTTTCATTTCATACTAAGAAAGTAGGATTAAGTGGAGTGGTGTGACGGAATATATGATTGTAATTGATTTACGATGTAAATTTTACATGTGCATATTTTTTTTTCTTTTGTTTTTCCCATTTTTCATTTTATCATTAAATTTTAAATATTAGATTCTTTGATCTTGAAATATTTTCGTTTTATTTTGATTTCATAAACTATAGATATTAGATATTTTAGTTCTTTTTTGTCAAAAAAAGATATTTTAGTTCTTTATGTGAGTTTTTTCCTGTTTGTGTCTACCGAATTTTCATTAATTATTATTTTTGTTGAGTCAGTCATCTAATCACCAAAATAAGTTGTGCGTACTATTTGACGGATTTAAATGAATTTTTTTTAGAAATGACCAAAATGCCAATTTATTTGCATGCTTATCAAAATCAAACATGTTTTTTTTTTTTTGAAAATTTCAAAATCAAACAAGTAATTTATTTTATATGTAGTAATGGCTGTCTTATGTTGACCGTGGTAAAGTAGAGTGAGAGATGAGAGTGGTTGACTAGGGTGAATTGTGCGATTGGGGTGAAGCATAGAGTGAGAGGGAGTAGTTGTCACAAGAAGTGGCATCCCTTAAGTCAATAAGTCATTGCAAATAAATTTCTAAAGAATTCAATGAGAGTTTTTTAAATATTGTTGTAATATTTGAACAACAAAAGGTGACTAACTTTTGCGACTAAAAGTATCTCACATGATTAAAGTACTCAAATTAGGGATGTCAACGGGGCGGGGAATGTGCGGAGGAAGCTATCTCCGTTCCCCGCCCCGAACTGCTTTCGGGGGAATTTTTGTCTTTATCCCCGTCCCCACGGGGGAATATTTATCCCCATCCTCATCCCCACAGATCTCCACGGTTCCCGCGGGGATCCACGGATATCGAATATTAACAAAAAATTATATTTTTTGGTCAAAATTATGATAGTAGTATGACGTTATTTTTTTATTTATTTAAAAAAAACAAATATTTGCATCTTTATTATATATTTACTCCATCGTTATTTTTCTCAGTTACTAAACTTATTTACTCTATATTTTTTTATTCAAATCACAAGAAAGATTAAAACAATCAACATTTAATATTGCTTCAAACAAAAAATCAACATTAAATATTTTATTTTTACAAAGAATCAATATTTAATATTATTGCTATATATATATATATATAATAGTTAAGTATATGGGCGGACTCGGGGAATCCGCGGGGACGGATATGCCTTCCCCGATCCCCACCCCGAATTTCCAACGGGGGAGATTTTGCCTCCATCCCCGTCCCCACGGGGGAAAAATCCCCATTTTCGGAGCTCCGAACGGGGCAATCTTCGCGGGGATCCCCACTAATGGATGCAAATTGACATCCCTAACTCAAATTGCTTGTACTAAATTTAAATATAGTTGTAATATTTGAATTTTAGAGCAACACTATTTTAGCCATTGATTCTTTACCTTCAAAAATTTTACATTTGTATACATTTAGTTTATTTTTGAAGTCAATTTTGTTATTATTATTTGCTATATTATCTCTCTTATAACATATTTTTTGCACATTGCGTCAAAAAAAAAAATTTGCACTAAATATAAGTAAATGTAGAATTTTTGAATGTAAAGAATCATGGATGTTGAAAGCTCACATGCAAAAAGCAACTACTATATATTTGCTCTTTGATATGAACTCTATTTATTGATCTAATTTTTATTTTTGAACATCTCGTCACTAATCCACCATCGTCTTTGTCACAGGTATGAATTTTTTGGCAATGTCTGTATATTTTCTATCATTTTTTTAATCAGATTCTTTAATATGCAAACTATAACATGGCACCAAATTCTTCCGTTAATTTCCACCACCAAAATCCGAACAAGTAACCTTCGCACCAACTAAAATTTCAAAACACGTGCAAAACATCCAACACTGTTATGTCAAAAATTGAACTCTCTAATTAGAAATAGAAAAGGGACAAGAAAAAAATCAATTTATATTCAAAAAATCAATTTTTATATTCAAACAGGATTATATTTAACAAATATTTTTCCATACTGATATGTCAAGTTGATACTTTTATCCATTGTTGCTCTATAATTACCACTAATTACCACCTTCTTCCACAAAGCATTGTCAACCTCAAAGTGAAAGTTTTAATGCACTTGTGCATGTACGAAGAAACCATAAAAGAAAAAACCTTTAACCAAAAAGACAAAAACCTATCTAGCAATACATTATCATAAGGTTTATTGTAGTTAATAATTAATTAATTAGTAATTGATCTTGGTCATCTAATTTAAATTAATAGCCAAAATTAGTTATAATTAATTCAATGAAGATAGTATATAATATAAGCCATCATACCTTAAATCAACAATATAGATTTAAAATTGTGAAACTAATTAAATGGAAAAATTTACTATGAGCAGTCCCAATAATTCAACCAAACTCGAAGTATATATTCAAAATTCATGAAGGGTTCTCTAAAGCTATTCAAAATTGACCTTAATTATTCATCATAAGGATGAAGTTTCTAGTAACTTAAAAAGAAAAAAACAGAATAGACTAGTCAACTATGGAATTTTTTTTTGAAAAAAAAAGAAACAATAAAATATTTTTTTCATAAAAATAGAAATCAACTTTGAAATTACTACGTTTCCATGGTTATTAATACTTGCCCAGTATGTTAAGATTCTGCGTTCATATGGTTAATAATCGATTAAGACTCTGATTATTTTGATTAGATTAGATAAACAATGTGTACTTTAGAAAAAAGAGGCAACATCTTCATCCTTACATTAACCGGCGACGGTGAACACCGTCTCAATCCCACACTTCTCAATTCCATCAAATCCACTCTCCACCGTGTCCGTCAACAAGCCACCACTTCCTCCGCCCTCATCACAACCGCCCATGGAAAATTCTTCTCCAACGGCTACGACATCGACTGGGCTAAGTCAATGCAAGATATGATCCTCATGGACGATTTACTCCGCTCCGTCGTCTCCGATCTCATCTCTCTTCCTATGCCTACCATCGCCGCCGTCACCGGTCACGCCTCCGCTGCTGGTTATATCCTTGCTCTATCTCACGACTACGTTTTAATGCGATCCGATAGAGGATTTCTCTACATGAGTGAAATCGACATCAATCGTGTTATTCCGGCTTGGTTTATCGCCGTCGTTGAAGCTAAGGTCGGTAATGCTGCGGCTCGGAGGAAAATCGTGATGCAGGCGGATAAGGTGACGGCTAAGGAGGCGGTGAGGTTGGGTATTGTTGACTCGGCGCATGATAGTGCTGAGGAGACGGTTAAGGCAGCTGTTGTTTTGGCCATTGATTTAATCAAGCGTGGATGGGATGGACATGTGTATGCTGATAATAGGAGGAAGTTTTTGAGTCATGTGATTCGTGCTGTTGAAGATACCACCGAGAGGAACATTGAATCCAAACTTTAGTAGTGTGGGCTTGCTTTATTGGCTTAATAATGTACTCTGTATCTACTATTAATCTAAGAAAAAAATATACCACCAAATTTACTTGATTGTCCCTCATCTCATTTTTTTATATATTTTTTTTACTTCTATAAAATAGAGACTTTATTGTCATATTTGAGTGAAAGTCTCATTATTCATCCTCCCATTATGTTTCATAGAGGTCCATTTTACCCTTTATATATTTACTAATTTACTAGCATTTGACTCTGTCATTGCATAAGGACAAGGTTATATTAGGTTTTTACTCTTCCTAATACACACTATCCAACACTGTCACAACACCCCATACTTTTTCTACTTTAATTCAAATTAAAAAAATCCACTCTATTCATAGATCTATACAAGTTCTTTAATTTCAACTTTCAAATTCATTTCATCTTATTCTCTCTCACTGGTTTTTTCTTCTTCTCACTTTTTTTTTTCTTCTCAAATTTGCTAATCTCTATACTTTTCTTTTTCTTATTTTGCAGAAAAAGAAGTGCAAATGTCCTCATGGCAAAGGTAAGAAAATGTAAACAAGAAAATATAAAGAAACATATAATAATTCTCTTCTATTTAATTTTTTTTTATTTCTTTCTTACACAAATATTCTTATTTTGATTTCACCTGCAACAAATTTTATATTGTAATTTATAATGATGTTAATGTTATATTGATTCAAGAATAAACAACTTCTAAAAAAGGTAATTAATATCAAATATTTTTCCAAATCTTAAAAAAAAATAGATCAGTCGTTATAAATACACCACATAGGAAAAAGAAATAAATGTAAACAAATTTGATATCAAATATTGATTTTTTTTCATATTCTTTTAAAAATATAAGTAAGAAAAAATCCAAATAAAATATCAAATCTGATGTTTCTATCTTAACCAAAAATAATTGATGTTTCTATTTCCTATTATCTTCATCATTTTTTAATAAAATATGAATAGTTTTTGTATTAACACAAAAAATATATTTTATGATGAATGCAAAAGTAGAGAGAGAAAAAAAAAAGAAGCAAATTCATACCCTTGTTTTTAATTTACCTCATAAAAAAGATGATATATGCAAATGTACTGCATCTTAAAAACAAAACCAGAGAGAGAATAAGAAGAATCATCCACTTTTTTAGTTTACCAACAAAATATAAAGATGGTGTATAAAATTAAGATTCCTTTTTAGTTTTAAAATCATCATCTCACTCTTTAGTTCACAAGAATAATTTGAAAATATTAATAATCTTACAAGCTCCAAGATTCTCAAGATCCATCCTCTTCCTCTTCTGCTTTCAGTGCTGAGGTTCCATCTCGGATCCAACCTCTTCTTGTAGCATTATTTTGCTCAGTTGTTATCTCCTTTGTGGATGGTTTTGTGGTGTTACTTCGTTTCTATATCCAGGTGCTAATTTTGGTTAGTTTTGACCTCTTAACCTCTCTTGCTCCTCCTCTTTGTGTTTACAACCCTCATCTCTTTCCCTCTTCCTCTAAGCATCTCTGCTATCTTCTCTGTTTTCACCCATTATCTTCCTTGTTTTTCCCCTTCACAAATCCTCGAACCCTTCTGTTTTTGCTTCTGCTTTGAATCTGCATCATGAACAACCAAGATCAACACAATAACATCATCAAAACCAACCCTATAACCCACATCTCTATACCCCAGCACCAGATGTACACTACTTTCATTAATTCACCTTCTGAAGCCCATCAATTCAACCAGAATAAGCAAGATGATATCCCAGAATCTTCTGCTGCAAGAAAGTCCAACCCACAACACCAGAACCTACCAAGATCCTTTCTTTACGATGAATCATCTGTAAATGAAGGGGTAAACATATGTCAGTGCAGCATAATCGGCAAAATAATCACCGACAAGCCCATTCATGTCAAATCTATTCAAAATGGCCTTGAGAGCATATGGGGATCCCCACCAGGCCTCAAAATCCAAGCCTTGGAAGGTAAATTGTTACAGTTTTTTGTTAATGACATTGCTGATCATGACAGAATCATTGCTGGTAACCCTTGGGTGTTCAGAAATGCTTGGTTGGTTGTTAAACCTTGGGATAGAAAGGTTGATTATCACAACATGGATTTTGACCATGTCCCTATCTGGATCCAATTATGGGGTCTCCCTCCCCATTGTAAAACAAAACAGATGGGTGAAAATATTGGGTCTCTAATTGGAAAATTTGAAACAGCAGAATTTTATGAGTATCCTGGAAAAAAGGTGATTATCAAGATCAAAGTTGCTATAGATATCAAGAAACCCATCCTATCCGGTATTCATGTGGGAAACCCTACAGATGGCACTAACTGGATTGACTACAGATATGAGAAACTACCTCAGATATGCTTTAAATGTGGAATGATTGGCATACTGACAATCTGTGCAGGAATCAAGCTTTAGACTTAATCACTCTTGCTCCTCTAGGACCATGGATTCGATCCACACAATATGGAAGAAGAAAGATGGCTGAAAAGGATAAGAAGTACTACAGTAACCCTTCTCATGCAAAAAAACTTTGGCCAATACAGCCCTCTCGTCCCTGAAGACCTTTTAGCAAAACTGGCAGCAATGAAAGTTCAAGAACAATCCACCACCCAGCCTAAAACACAACAATATGAGCACCACCACACTAACCCCCTTTACTCTATAACCAGCCCAATGGAAGGAATTGTTACCCAGAAGGAAATGCCACAGCTGAAGTCACAAAACATGATTACTAACTCTTCTACACAAGACAATCAGAGTATAAAGGAGACACACACAAAGGAACAGAACACCCAGCTTAAAAGACATAGAAGAGAAGACACTATAGGGGCAGGCCTTGCTATGCAGGCTGGCCCACGGCAATGAAAATTCTATCTTGGAACAGCCGAGGGCTTGGCAACCCTAGGGCTGTGAGAGCTTTTAGAAAGCTCATGGCTACTCAACAACCTGACATCATGTTCCTTATGGAAACAAAGCTCAAAGCTACCCAATTTTACTTCCTTAACAGCTACAAAGATACCTACAAGTACCACACAATTGACTGCTCAGTCAGTGGTGGAGGTAGAGCAGGGGGTTTAGCTATTCTCTGGAATCCTTGTATTTTCAATTTGAATATAATAAACTATGATTTGCACTATATAGACATGCTTATTTCTACGCAGCACAACCCTATCTTTTGGAGAGCTACTGGCATATATGGCTATCCTAAAACTCAAGATAAATTCCTTACTTGTCAACTTATAAATGATTTATCTTGCATTAACAATAATCCAAATTGGTTGTTGTTTGGTGATTTCAATATCTTGCTTTCTAGTGATGAAAAATCTGGGGGTAACCCCTTAGACCATAACTTAACTACCAGTTTTAGGAACACTATCAGCCACTGTGATCTACAGGACCTGGGATACAAGGGCAACATCTTCACCTGGACTAATAGGCAGCAAGGGAAACACCTCATAGAGTCCAGGCTTGATCGTTTTTTAGCCACCTCTAATTGGATAACTATGTTTCCCCATCATAATAATACTCATTTACTTAGATATCAATCTGATCACTGCCCTATCCTACTTGAATTTTCTAATCTAATGCCTTGCAGGAATACAAGCCAGCAACACTATAGCAAGAAATTTGAACAAATTTGGACAACTGACAAGCAGCATGTTTCAATTGTCCTGAAAGCATGGCACAATAAACAGGGGAATATCACTGACAAACTCCAACACACTCTGAATGAGTTACATAGATGGGGAAAGAGTACTTTTGGTATCATCCCTAAGCGGATCAAGGAAGCTCAACAGGATCTTGAAAGGCTTCAGAATCTCACAAACACTCCCCTCCTTCATCAACAAATATCTAATAAGGAGAAAGAGCTTGATGACCTATTAGAAAAGGAAGAGATGTGGTGGAGCCAGAGATCCAGAGCTTTATGGCTGACTCATGGGGATAAAAACACAAAAAAATTTCACTTAAAGGCCAGCCAACGAAGGAAAAAGAACAAAATTGAAGCAATTACTGATTCTGGGGGCAACATCCACACAGATAAGGACAAGATTGACCAGATCTTCCTACAACATTTTCAACTCCTGTTCACTAGCCAAACCACTATTAATGTCACTGAGACTACCCAGGTAGTTCAAAACAGAATAAATGATGACCAGCACAATCTACTGGCAGCTAGCTACACTGAGTTGGAGGTTTTTAATGCTATAAAAGGACATGAAGAGCTTGGCTGCTCCTGGCCCAGATGGCCTCCCAGCAAAATTCTACCATACTTATTGGGATATTGTGGGAAAAGATGTAATTGCTACAGCTCTAAATATTCTCAACAACAATGGTGACCCATCCTCCTTCAATGCCACCAACATATGCCTCATTCCTAAGATTAACAACCCCACCCAACCTAGTGACTTCAGACCTATTTCCCTATGTAATGTCACTCTCAAGATAATCACTAAGACCATTGCTAACAGGATCAAGACTATCCTGCCTGACATCATTAGCGCCAACCAGAGTGCTTTTGTCCCAGGCAGATTGATAACGGATAATATCATCATTGCCCATGAAATTTTTCATTACTTAGCTCAAACCAGCAGTCAAACTGGGTATATTGGCCTCAAAACTGACATGGCTAAGGCTTATGACCGATTGGAATGGAATTTTATTAGAGCTACCCTGGAATCTATGAATTTCCCTCTTTCCATGGTCAACACCATTATGCAATGTGTATCCACTGTATCCTTTTCAATTCTTATTAATGGGAACCCTACTAAGTCGTTCTATCCTCAGAGGGGTCTCAGACAGGGAGACCCCCTCTCTCCCTATCTATTCATTTTATGTGCTGATGTATTTTCATCCCTAATCTCAAAAGCTCAATCTGACAAGCTAATTCATGGCATCAAAATTGCTCCTAGAGCCCCAGAGATCGCTCACTTGCTTTTTGCTGATGACAGCTTATTGTTTTGTAGGGCAAATGAGGCTGAAGCTAATCAAATAAAAACCATTATCAACACCTATCAACTGGCCTCTGGACAACTAGTTAACTACAACAAATCAGAAATCCTTTTTAGCAAGAAAGTGCACCAGGAGTCAAAGAGTGAGATCATTAAGATTCTACCCATGCCTATAGTAGACCACTTTAACAAATATCTTGGTCAACCCACCCACATTGGCAGGTCCAAAACTCAGGTATTTAATTTCATTCAAGATAAGGTCTGGAGGAAGCTTAAAGGGTGGAAGGAAAAAAATCTCTCCTTTGCTGGTAGGGGCACTCTAATCAAAGCTGTGGCCCAGGCAATACCTACATATCTCATGAGCTGTTTCCTTCTACCTAAGGGATTGTGTAACCATCTGGACAGAATGATTAGCAGATTCTGGTGGGGCAGCAATACAGACCAAAGGAAGATTCACTGGGTTAATTGGAAGAAGACCTGTAAACAGAAGAAATACGGGGGAATGGGATTCAGAGACCTAGGGCTTTTAATGAAGCTTTACTAGCTAAACAAGGATGGAGAATCATGACTGAACCAAATTCCCTCATGGCAACTGTTCTAAAAGCAAAGTACTTCCCAAATGATCATTTTTTAAAAGCTAAGCAGGGGCACAGACCTAGCTACGTTTGGCAATGTATCTCTAAAGCTAGCTGGATCCTCAAAAAAGGGTGCATATGGCTGGTGGGAAATGGAAAAAGCACTAACATATGGGAAGATAGGTGGATACATCAACAAGTGGGTACTAAAATCTGGACTCCCAAACCAAACAACACTAGTCTCATCCTTGTGAATGATCTTATCAAACCTCATAGTAATGAGTGGAATAGGGACATTATAAACCAGAACTTCTTCCCTATAGAAGCTGAGACAATCTACCAAATCCCCGCTGTCAATATTGAGAGGGATGACATTATTAGTTGGCAAGGCACTAAGGATGGAATCTACACGGTTAGATTTGGTTATAATGCCCTAATGGAGTGGACACAAGCTCAACACACCAGCACAAAGGATGATCACACTAATTGGAACAAAATTTGGAGTCTTACCAACCCTCCAAAACAGATTCACCTAATCTGGAGAGTCCTAAACAAAGCCATTCCTGTCAAAAGCAACCTTATACATAGGGGTATCGTTAGTGACTCACTATGCCCCAGATGCCACCAGGGGCCTGAAACTACTGATCACGTCTTTCTTCAGTGTGACCAAGCTCGGCAAACGTGGTTTAGCTCTCCCTTAACAGTTACTATGACTAGCAATAAATTCCAATCCTATAGAGACTGGTTTAACTACATGCTAACAAATACCACTAAAGAGTGCATGCAAATCATTACTACGATAACCTACAACATCTGGTTGGCGAGAAATAAGAAGATTTTTCAAAACCAGGACGTACCTGCTAGTGAGACGGTTGACAAAGCAATCAAAGCTCTGCAGGAGTATAATCAGAACAGAAACCCAGACCAAATCACCTCCACCGGGATCCACCCTTCATCTGATTGCAACAACACTAGCTGGAGTCCTCCTCCCAGGGCCAACCTAAAGCTAAACGTGGATGCTCACTTGTCTAGTGATGGCCGTTTAGGGTTAGGTTTGGTGCTGCGTGATGAGGATGGCCGCATCGTTGGAGCAATCACGGAGGTTCAACCTGGATCTGGCAACGTGGAGCTCTCTGAAACTCTGGGTCTTGTGGAAGCGCTGAAGATGATTGAAATGATGAAGCTCCGCTCTGTGATTATTGAGATGGACGCTGCTACGATCGTTCGAGCGATTCAGGCCAAATCCTACCCTAGAAATCAATGGGGCCAGATAGTGAAGCAGTGTGCTAGGTTACTAGATGAAGATGAGACGATCTCTCTCTGCTGGGTCTCTAGAACGGGTAATGCAACGGCTCACGTTCTGGCTCGTTGGGCCCTTACTGAGCCCAATAGATTTTGGACCGATCACTTCCCCCTTTGTATAACTCAGCAAGTACAAAAAGATTTGCCTCATGTAATTTTGTTTGATTAATAATAGTTTTGGTTTGTTTCAAAAAAAAAAACAAAATATAAAGATGAAAAATACAAAAAATAGATCCAACCATGCAAAGACAAAAGGTAAACTACTCTATTCCTTATCCTTAATCAACTTATTTTCATAATTTCATTCAAAGTTTTGATTTTTTTATTTATTTGGCCACAGAAAGAATAAAAAAGATGCAAGATGAGAAGATAACAAAACTTTCGTACGACGGCAATGACCTTCACTTGCTTCGGCCATAATTATTCTTTGGAATTTTTATTGAAGATAACAAAACTTTGGTATGAATTTAGTGTCTATTATTATGGTTTTGTGTAGTGGTGGTTGAATCTGGATTTTGAATGAAGCAACCAAGTTGTAAACAAAGAAGAAAGAAATTTGATGATGCTATTTTTGGAACCCTGTGTGGCAACACAACTCTACATGGTTGGAAAGTTGTTGTGGTGGTAGTGAAAGAAAATAAAGATGGTGGTAGTGGTTGTTGTTGGATACTTGGATGAGAAGAGTTTGGAGGAAGAAGAAAAAGAAAATCAGAAGCAAAAGCACGCAGAGAGAGGGAGAGAGATTTGTTGGGGCGGCTGCGGGTAAAAAAATGGGGAAACGGGATTACTTTTAGGGTTTTATGTGTGAGTTGGGCCATTTAGCCCAAATAATAACATCAAATTTTTGTTTTATTTTTTTGTTTAATGATTTTAAGCATGAGTTGTACCAATGAGTAACAAAATGTCCATATTAGATTATTTTTTTTCTAAGCATATTAGAATTTTATATACTAACAAATGTAAAATTATTTTATATACATACATCCAATCAAATTGTAACATCTAGATATTTGAGTTTATATTTTGTTGAAAGAGTAAATTAGGATGAATGAAATCTACCTATTTAAATTTGAATTCAAATATTATAAAGAAAGAAAATTGATTTAACATAATAAATATGATAAAAAAAATTGATCATGCTGATAACGTGTTATGAAACTATTTCAAAGCATGGATAAAAATAGAAAAAAAACAGAGATGAAGAGAAAGAAACAAAAGAGAAGAATAACAAAGTATGTATTACTCACTAATAGTGCACTTTACATGTACACGGGGCTTGGCCCAATCCCTTTTTTTAGAGTATTAATTTAATTATATTATAAATTACTAGCTTGTGTGAATGACATTCTCTATTATGTTAATGTAAATAACTACTAAACCTCATTTGTTATTGTGCTTAATTAATTGATATCTATTTAACCTTCTTTTTTGTTGTGCTTGGTTTTTTTATAAAAAGAAAAAAAGCAATTTTTTTTAACTGAAAATCAACTTTTGTGTTGAAGTTATTTTTTAACATATACAAATATTTGAATTTGTGTCAAAAAAAAATTTTGAATAGAGTGAAAGGCAAAAGTGGCAATAAGAAAAGTCTAAACCAAATGAGGTATTCTCCTTATATATTGGTATATATTTTAAGTAATTTTGTATACGTTTTTGTACAAATAATAATGTAAATATTAATTTTGAGTTTATTATTAATGATTATAAGAAACTCGGCACATATATTAGTTTAAGTATTAGTGAAAATATTCGGTAAAAAAAAATATTAATACAAATATTAGTTTATAGTCTATTATTGATGATTTCAAGTCACTCGGTATATATACATAGAATATTATTTTAAGTTATATGGTCTATTTTTATAATAATCAACTTTGACTTTTTTTGTCAAAGAATAACAGATAACAGATTGAATTTATATTATTGAGTAAAATTACCAATTGATCGTAGCATATATAAATATGAAAGGACAAAACTTACATGCATTGCTATATGTGCATTTCTTACTTTTCCACTCACAAAGAAATATTTAAGTTTTTAAGTGAGGTAGTAGGAGAAATATTAAAATTAAAAAATAATAAGTTTTAAGTTACCTGAATAAACTTATCAAAATAAATTATAAGCCAATGTAATTTAGCTATAAACTCATGAAAAAATTACTAGATAAGTTTTTGTACATGTTTTTCATGACTGATATTTTTATTTATTATTTTTATATTTATTTATTTATTAAAAAAAAATATGGTATGTTATATTTCATCCCTCTTATATCAAATTGTATTTTTTGTTGACAAAAGGACAAGTCTATTTTACTTCAATTTATGACTATTTATATATTATTTCACATATAAATTTACCGCTTGCGGTTAAAATTTTGCCCAAACTCTATAGCATTCCTGATTCCGCCTATACATGATACATAGGTTAATAGGTCAATTACATTGGCATATGACCTATATGAATATTCACTAATAATATTTATAACAAAATAATAATAAAGTTGAATTTTTTATACAATTTTAGAGAAAAATATGTTAATTGCATTTAGTTTCTCACTGCATAGTAGATATGCATTGAACATTTAAACTGCCTGCAAAAAACAAAGCCTATGCACAGTAGATAGGCTGATTGATACATAATAAGCTACTAACTATGTACTCATATGTGTCTTAAAGAAAGAAATATTATACTACGGATAAAGCATGGTACTTTCTCTTCTTTCATTTTTTCATATGCCACTTGCTATGGATAAAGTATACTCCCTCCATCCTTAATTATAAGCAAAAGTTCACTTTTTAAATTCATTGAAAAATTGATGTATTTAACCTACATTATAGTCCAGATACATCACTTTTTCAATGAATCTAAAAAGTTGACTTTTGCTTATAATTAAGGATGAGGGAGTAGTGACTATGGACAATGCAATGACCATCCAAATCAAGAATTAAGAGATACTCAGTATTCCATTTGCATAAAAAAAAAACATTCAATTTTATTCATCTTTACACAAAATAAATATTCGTCCCAAATGAATTAAGTAAAATATCTTCATCACAAATAAATTAGTTTTAGTTTAGAACTAACACGAGACTAATCCAAACATAGAGCTAATGTTTCTCATTGATGCATAAAATGAGAACTTAATTGTTTTGATAAAAAATTTCATGTGTAAATGAGAAATAAGAATAATCCCTAAGTTATTGAAAGAATCTATTGGAAACAAGTATTCATTATTATACAAAATAAATAATTGTCCCAAATGAATTAGTTAAAATGTCGTCATCACAAGTAAATTAGTTTTTGTTTAGAACCAACAAAACCAATCCAAACATAAAGATAATGTTTCTCATTGATGCATAAAATGAGAACTTAATTGTTTTGATAAATGAGAAGTAAGAATATTCCCAAAGTTATTGAAAAAATTCACCGGATCCGGTTAATATATAAAATACGGGACATCTACACATGAGAGACGTTGTTGTTCATAAAAAAATATAAATTATATATTATACACGAGACAAATAGTTCAACTACGTTTGTGGACTGTAAAATAATTATAATTATAATAAAGTAGGTTTATTTTTTTATCATAATAAAGTAGATTTATTTTTTATACATGGAGAACAAATTGTTGTTGATAAAAAAAATTAAAATTTACTATTATACACGAGGAACAATGTACATGCTGATAAAAACCTTAAATTAACTATATTCTTTGAAATCAAGCGCACGGTTGTACAAGCCTATGGAACAGATATTCTTCAAGTAAGGTCGTAAAACATATATTTGTAGTTGCTCATAAAAAAATTCTAAAATATCCACGTCACAAGTTGTCGCTGATAAGAATTTTAAAATAACTTTTATATACGGGACATGTATACAAATTATTTGTTAATGTCTCTTTAAAAATCAAGGACACAATTATAAGAGTCTACATAACAGATCCGGTTAATATATAAAATATCGAACATCTACACATGAGAGACGTTGTTGTTCATAAAAAAAATATAAATTATATATTATACACGGGACAAATAGTTGAACTACGTTTGTGGACTATAAAATAATTTTAATTATAATAAAGTAGGTTTATTTTTTTATCATAATAAAGTAGATTTATTTTTTATATATGGAGAACAAATTGTTGTTGATAATTTTTTTTTTAAAATTTACTATTATACACGATGAACAATGTACATGCTGATGAAAAATTTAAATTAACTATCTTCTTAGAAATCAAGCGCACAGTTAAACAAGCCTATAGATCAGACATTCTTCAAGTAAGGTCGTAAAACATATATTTGTAGTTGCTCATAAATAATTCTAAAATATCCACGGCACAAGATGTCGCTGATAAGAATTTTAAAATAACTTTTATATGCGGGACATGCATACAAATTATTTGTTAATATTTCTTTAAAAATCAAGGACACAATTATAAGAGTCTACAGAACAGATCCGATTATTATATAAAATACGGGACATCTACACATGGGAGACGTTGTTGTTCTTAAAAAAATATAAATTATATATTATACACGAGACAAATTATATATTATACACGGGAAAAATAGTTGAACTATGTTTGTGGACTATAAAATAATTTTAATTATACTTAACCAGGTTTTTTTTTATAAAGTAGAATTATTTTTTATAAATGGAGAACAAATTTTTGTTGATAACAAAAATTAATATTTACTATTATACACGAGAAACAATGTACATGGTGATGAAAAACTTAAATTAACTATCTTCATAGAAATCAAGGGCATGGTTGTACGAGCCTATAGAACAGATTTTCTTCAAGTATGGTCGTAAAACATATATTTGTAGCTGATCATAATAAATTCTAAAATATCTTTTATACAAGACACAAGTTGTCGCTAATAAAAATTTAAAATAATTTTTATATACGGGACATTTATACAAATTATTTGTTAATGTCTTTTTAAAAATCAAGGACACAATTATATGAGTCTATAGAACAGATCCTGTTAGTATATAAAATACGGGACATCTACACATGGGAGACGTTGTTGTTGAAAAAAAAAATCTAAATTATATATCAATATACGGGACAAATTGTCGTTGATAAGAAGTTTAAAATAACTAATATAATTTTTAAAATTAAAATGTTTTTATATTTTGACAATGTTTTATGCTTAGTTTTATACACGGGATGAAATTATTAAATTTTGATATTTTTGGCAGTTGAACTACATTTGTGGACTATACGGTAATTTTATTTATAATAAAGTAAGTAAATATATTATCGTAATAAAGTAGATTTATTTTTTAAAATTAACTATTATACGCGAGGAACAAAGTACTTGCTTATGAAAAATTTAAATTAACTATTATACACAGGAAATAAAAGGTGTTGCTGATAAAAAAAAATTAATTACCTATCATGCAAAAAAAAAAGTGGGTGATGATGAAATTTTTTTAATTAACTATTATACACATTGTTGTTAATAAAAAGTTTAAACGATATGGGAAATACACTGTTGATAAAAAAAATTTAATTATTATACACGGAGAAAAAGTTTTTGTCGTTCAACATTTTATATTTTTACGTCGCAATTGTTGATAAAAATTTTAAATTCATTCTCAAACACATGAGAATTGCTAATAAAATTTTAAATTAACTAATATACACTAGACAAGGTATAGTTCTTAAAATTTTGTCTTTATCAAATCTTTTATGTATTATCACCAATGACAATGACTATATTTAATTATCAATAGTATTATGTCCCTATAATATTACTCCTTATAATTTATGCCTATTTATTTAATTCATTTTATTACAACTTTTTATTTTATTTTATTGTTCATTCTAAATAAAATTGATTATATATGGTTAACCAGCTTTCTTTAAACAAATCTTTTTAAAATCTGTATCATATCTTTGACGACCCAACACCCCTCACGAAATAGAACGCGCTGCGTATTATATTTATGAAACGACCAATGATCCCCACGAAATACAACACGCCTTCGGCGCGTCCCGTGCGTATGCACGGGTATGTTCCTAGTACTTGTTAGAAAATAATGGATTTTTTTTTTGTCATTTTACCTTTTTTCTGACGCGTCCTACAAATTTGTTAAATTTATACCTTAGAAACACGTCACTAAAATTGTTTTTTACAACGTGCGTTACTTAAATAACGAATGTCATTTTTCAAAAAATTCTTATATTTATAGCGTTCACTATTTAAGTAGCAGAAGAGTAAAAATGAAAATGCGTAAAATAATGCCATTTTGTAGATTGGTTTTTCATTTTGATAATAGTAAAATAAATAAAGTCAATTATGTTTCTCTATGATTATTGTCTTAGTAAAAAAATGGTTGAAACCATTTTATGTACTTTTGTTAATTTTTCATAAGCTTTATCCATCCAAAGCAATTATATCATATATTGTAAGCTATTATGTAGACATATTATATCAAGATATTGGACGTGGTTAATGAGGTCCTCTTTAGCACAAATTGTTTAGAAATATCCATTTGTGATTTTTTGTGGAGACAATTTTTAATCAGATTTTACTTATTTCACCATCGAAATTTAGATTGTCAGAACACCCTTCCCATGAAAACCATAGGGTTAAAACAACAAAAAGAATAATTATACAATTGAGATTTCTTCCAATTTTATTTTTACCGGCGTTATCATTACGTTACATTATTACTTTGGTTTTTCTACACTATCACTTGATAATTTGACGGTGTTTACCTAACAAACAACGATAACAAGTTACATGCATGTGAAATAGAAGTTGATTACAAGTTAATTATGGGTACCATATGAAAATCTACTTGTGTGGCTTGTCTTCATTGATTGTTAAGTAAATACGCCACAAATATCAAGAGGCAGACTAAATTTTGCCTATCATTTTTTATTGGTAGTCCCGTTCCATTGTTTTATGAAGCAAAGTTACCCGCCTTACATTTTAAAAATATTTTTTTTAAAAAAAAATTGGTACGGTATAGGACAAATCCCGAAGAAAAATAATAGTAAATTAAATGGATATTTGTAGGCATTTAAGTCCCATAAATATTATCATTAACGGAAAAAAATTAAGAAATTAAACGGATATTTGTAGGCATTTGAGCTCCAAAAATATAATCAAAAATATACTTTTGAAACTCACCGGGAGAGTTCTCCATAATCAAAACATTAAAATATCAAAGTTCGCTACCAGTCAGCACACATATTGTTTTCGCGCCAAGTATAGTGATTTGGACATGCCATCTCAAACTAGGCAGATTATGAATGCAGTGAACCAAAATTGGGATATTCTCGTTAAATTTGTAATTTTTAAAAAGTCATGTCCATAAAAGTTTTTGAGTCGCTCTCCACAACAAGATGAAATATATTCTTCCTCCAAACCACCTCCAAACCCTAGGTATAACATTTTAGCATGGAGAGCATCATGAGTTCCAATCTTTCCAATAGAGTCTTTAAACCATCGTTTGCCAAAATTCCGAACAAGCCCACCATAACCTGCATTTTTCTCCCATATCCTTGTTGTTGAGCTTCCATCCATTCCACCATCATTATTGAGCTTGATTCATCCCTCTCGTGGTCGCTTCCATCTCGATTCGATATTTATAAATATTCCAAAAACGTTTGAACAAGTTCCAAGAAAAAACACTCAAGTTGTCACAATAATCATGTCATCCACCATTTCACCTACAATTTCCAAGCATATAAATCACCGCGTTGAATATAAACACGTAACTTAATTTACCCTTACAAATGAACAATAAGTTTAAAAAAAATGCTTAACATCACAATAATATTTTCACGAAATACATGTGAATGATTTGACGTCAATTTTAAAAACTAGAATTCATGAATCTTATTGTAATTTTTTTTTTTGGATAAGTAATAGAATGACCAAAATTTCAATCTTGAAAGTGAATAAGTAAAAAATTCAAATTATCCAACCAATACATATTGTATTGTTTTTATCAAATGAGTTATGTTCATAACACATATCGTAAATTTAATAAGGATTATTTTTGGAAAGTAGTTAAAACATGCAAAAGTTTTAAACTAAGAACAAATATGGATTTTATAAGTAGAGAAAAAAGCAGTATTCCTATGAATGAATGATGTAATATGATGGTTATTTATAGTGTTTAGCGCATGCCAGCTAAGTAAATGACACAAGTGTTCATTCACATAAAAAAAAAAAAAACTACTTACGGCGTTACGTTACGTACAGCTAATAGTATTACACAACCCCAACACAAGTACACTCTCTCGAACCCAAAAAAAAAAAATTAACATCAACTTTATAACTTTTAATAATAATTTTCCTTTTCTTCTTTCTCTCTCAAATCTCAATCACAATTTATATCATTCAAATGTAGAACAACATTTCCAAACTTTGTTTTTATGCGATTTTTTCTTTCATTTCAGATTCGTTTTATTTATAACCGTCGTCGTCGTTGATTGATTTCGGTTAACCCGAACCCGAATGGAGTCGAATCCAATGTCTTCTTCTTCTTCCAGTTTCACTCCGCAGTTAATCGGTGTTTCTAGGTTGAGATCTTCTTCCGTTAAGAAGTTACCGGAACCCTTACGCCGTGCCGTCGCTGACTGTCTCTCTTCTCCTCTCGCCTCCGCCACCGAACCTTCCAGAATTCTTCGGGTATTATGCTTTTTCTTCTTCTCCGCGCTTTCGATTTGTTTTCAGTAGTGTTAGTAAACATTGAAATTGAAATTCATATCATATAGCTGAAGAAAAATTAGGTCCGATTTTTAATTAATTAATTTATTTTTGTTGTTATTATTATTATGATTTTTTTTATGACAATGCGATTGTGACCTAGCTAGTTTGGTAGAAAATTATGAAGTTATTGTTTTTTTTTCATTTTCTGAAATTGTACCTATATGGTTGAGAATGAAATTTGAAGTTTTAGTACTGAAATAAGGAAGTGGTAGTTTTGTCAGTGTAATATCATATGGTTTGTTTTAATGAACTTGTGGGAAGAGTTGTTACTCAATGATACTGTGCTACTAAATCCTGGATGTAATGTACCCATCAAGCATTTAAGGGTTCTAGGTTTTATATTTATTAGTGTTTTTAAACATTTGTTGTAAAATTAGTGTGTTCAATAAATGCTTTGGAACCTAAACCAGTTTAATGTCGTGTAGTAGCGAGGGAAGGCTTTTAAGTTGTAGTAACGGACGTAGATGTGGTTTTTTATATTGTGGAAAGTTGATGTCAAATGTGGCTGACGTGGCTAATGTTTCGGTCTCTCGGTTGTGCATCATAAATTATGATGTTGTAGTAGACCTTTCTTTAAAACACGCGTAGGAGTACAACATAGGCGTTACTTGTGGGAAAAGGCGTTAATAATACTCACTCATGTATGCACCCATCATGCATTTTTAAGGGTTTTAGGATTTTATATTTAATAGTGTTTTTAAACATTTGTTGTAAAATCAATGTGTTCAATAAATGCTTTGGAACCTAAACCGGTTTAATGTCATGTATTACCGAGGGAAGGCTTTTAAGTTGTAGTAACGGATGTAGATGCAGTTTTTTATATTGTGGAAAATTGATTTCAAACGTGGCTGACGTGGCCAATGTTTTGGTCTCTCGGTTGTGCATCATAAATTATGACGTTGTAGATGTTTCTTTAAGGCACACGCTAGGGTACACCACAGGCGTTTACTTGTTGGAAGAGGCATTACTCAATAATACTCACTCGTGTGTGTACATATCAAGCATTTAAGGTTCTAGGTTTTTTTTTGGTATTAACCCTCTGGTTTCCGGGGGAAATGCCCCCCTGGTAATCCAGAGTTCAGCTGTGATGTAAGTAAAGTCTGGTCAAGAATTGTTCCCACCTGGAATCGAACTCGGGTTCTCCCGAACGATCCTTCCTAGGGGAAGCTCATTAACCACTTGAGCCCAATGTCTTGGTCAAAGTTTTAGGTTTTATATTTAGTAGTGTTTTTAAATTCATTGTGAAATTAGCGTGTTTAATAAATGCTTCGCAACTTAAACTGGTTTAATGTCGTATATTCGAAAAGGTGGGCATTTAAGTTGCAGTAACGGCCGCGGTTCTTTTTTTTTGTATTATGGAGAATCACGGTTAAATCTGGCCTCAATTGGGGTTGCGCGTCATAGTTTAAGATGTCGCTGAGTTATAAGGTTGGCTTGGTGGTTGAGGTGAGGAGTTTAACGAGTGAAGTGATGAAGAGGTTGAGAGTTCGATTACCACCCACAACACAATATTAACAATGCTAACATTTTCCGTTTAAAACAAAACTACGACGTTGCAGATTTCTTTAAAACCCTGCACGAGAGTACACCATAGCAACTCCCTGTTGGAAATTCTGAAACTTAATTTTGGGCTAGTCTCATTTTTAATTCTTAAGTTTAGTCTGAGTGGGATTCACTTTGTGGTTTCTTAATTAATGTAATAGTTGCTTTGCTTCTTTAATTTACGTTATAAAAGGTTTTTCCTTTGATTTTTTTTTTGTTTATAAATTAGAAGTTACCAATATTAATTAAATGGAACGAGGATGCATACAGGTGCTAGAAGTTTTAGAAATGGTATCTAAATAAAGTGGGTATTTATTGTTTTTGTTTATAACTCATGATGCAGTCTGTGTATCAATACTTTTAGGGGTAAAATTTGATATCCATGTTCACGGCTTAGCTTTTAGAGCAAATGTAGCTTTTCTTATTTTCTCACAATTACTATATCATCTGTACAGTGATTGAAGTCTCAGCCTTACCAATTTTATTTTATGGTATAAATCTGTTATTACAGGACTATCTGAAAGGCCCTACAACCACAGACATGGCTTATAGTGCAATTCTGGAACATACTATTGCGGAGAGGGAGCGCAGGTAATTATTAAATTTATTCTTGACACGGTGTAGTTTGTGATAGTGATACCTTCAAGATGGCTTTAAGACCATTGCTGTAATATCAATTTGCAGTATACTTTAGTCAATAGCATGCACTTAGTGAACTAATCAATCGCTGAGAACCTTTTATGTGTCTGGGATTAGAAGCTAGTGCATCTATTTGTGCGCGTGGAACTGAATGCTCTGTACTTGTGAAACTTGTGGTGGAATTGTGATAGAAATTATACATGATAAGAACAAGATGTTAATATATATTGATCTCTCACTCTAATTTCCCTCATTTCAGTCTCGGCTTGTCTCCTTATTTCTTCCTTTTAATCTCTTATCCTCTCCTATAACTAACTGAACCTTCCTGTATGAATCCATTCCTCCTGCTATCCGTGCGGGTAGTTATACCCTTTTCTATGAATAATGCGCTCATTTATTTATTTATTTTTAGCATTACTAGTCCGCTCAAGTCGTTTCCAGTTTCATGTCGACCTCTAGGTGAAAGTTAGAAAATTTCTCTTGATACATCTGAAGGGTTCCCATGAATCACAGAGTTTGGGCAGCACTTCCATCAACTAAGAACTCCAATGATCTTCTCTAGGTTAATCCTGGGTTTAAGACCTCGGGAGGCTGAACATGAACCTTTAGTTCCCATTCTTAGAAAGCGCGAACTAGCTAGGAACAGATTTAGAGCAGAAGCGGAAGCATGAAAAGTTTCAGCCTGTATGCCACATCTTGTGCTTTTTTCAATGTCCAACCAAGGGCCATAGGTACTGGGCTTTTCGTCTGCTCTTTTTTATTAGTGATCAAATTCTAGAGGATTGGAACATCGAACACGAGTCTGTTATGTTTTCCATGCTGGAACTGGAAGGAGCTTTGGTATCTTTGAGTAAGACTAGCAAATGTTTGCCATAATGCCATATAAGGCTAGATATGCAGAGAGTTTAGTTTAGTTGAATAATTGTAATTAGTGTTGTAGCATAACTCATCCCAGATGAGTTACTTTGGCCACTTCTTAGTATTATATGATTATGAACCATTTCAAAATTCTTCCATTTCTTTATTGCTTTAGCTTGTTAGTATTATACGAACCATTTCAAAATTCTTCGTTTCTGACATTGACACTATTTTCATCAGTCCTGCAGTAGTTGCAAGGTGCGTGGCACTATTAAAGCGGTATCTTCTAAGGTATGTTACCAGTTATTTGAATACTTGGATGTTCGGTATTTTAAAAAAAAAATATTTTTATTTCCCTATCTCTTTTCCATCCCCATTTCATAGGTTTTTATGTTACTATAATATTGAAATCTAAATGTCATTTTCTACATCATGGTCTCTCTGTTAGATAAAGTAACTCTCAGTTGGAATAGTTAGTTAGTTTGAAAGTTAATTAATGAGAGAAATCATAGGCTAGAAATAATGTGAAAGAGAGATTAGAGAGGGTTATCTTTGATTTTGGAAATGAATTTATACCAGGTAAGAGCTAGGTATCACAAATAACTTAAATATATTAGATTTTGTAGCAAAAAACACTATTTTCTTCTGTAATCAGAACTGATACCTACAACTTTTATTCCTCAAGATGTGTTCCAACTATTGATATATAGTGGAATCACTTTACTTTTTTTGGGATAAAATATAGAATAGAAAGAACTACGAAAGTGGACCATAAAATCTCTTCTGAATAGAACTCTAAAAACATTTCAACTGAAAGAAAAAAAAAGACAGTCAGATCATTTATTCAAAAATAGATTTTAATATATTAATTTTCTTGGCTGATGGGTATTCCTTGTAGTGACTAGTGACAAACCTTTATTTTCACGGGTAAAGGGAATATGTTGGTAAATCCTTTGGGATTGTGCAAAAAAATTCAGTTGAAGGTTCTTCTATCTATTAATTAATTTATTAATTGATTGCATTTTTACTTAGACTAATTGAATTTTTGGAACATGCAGCTGCTATCTTTCCTTGTATGATTGCATATTGCACATCTTATTTTGTTGTTATTTAGCCATTATTAAGTGTTCAGAGCATGCTGATTAATACAGATACAAACCGAGCGAGGAGACATTACTTCAGATAGATCGTTTTTGTTCAGCCGTAATTGCTGAATGTGTTATTAATCCAAATCAGCCATGGTCACAATCTCTGAATCGAAAATCTGGTGCATCTACAACTCCATCTCCTTTACTTGTATCTAGTGTTGCTTCTGAGGCACATGTGAAGTCACTGAGTTATGTGCGTTCCCTAGTGGCTCGACACATTCCCAAACGGCTTTTTCAACCAGCTTCATTTACTGGAACATCTTCATCGGGAAAATCACTGCCGACATTGTCATCTTTGCTAAGTAAATCTTTCAATTCCCAACGTAGTCCTGCTATTGTTTCAGAAAAGGCAAGTCCTGTAAGCGTTCCAGAAACATTAGAGAAAGACTCAACTGTGCTATCTGTCTCAAAGTCATTAAAACGTGAAAACGTTGATGAAAAGGATGACCTAGGGTTCATTGCCCACGATGTTCTGAAATGGCGCTGGCTTGAGCAACCTCAGTTGTCATCAGTGGGGACTGAAAGGTAAATCATCTTTCAGCGTGTTTTTCACAGCTTGTTTTGTGAGAAAATAATTTGCTTTTTAAAGCTGACTGTGGCAGCTGCCAGAAATTAATGAAATTCTATTATGGTCCCAACACAAGCTCATCCAAACATACATTTAATACATGGTTTTGGTTTAGGTCTCTTGGGTTTTCTCTCATTGTGCTTAAAATATTGACTCTATTATTTAACATGATTTGTGCAGTGATCGTGGTCAATATATGACATCACATAGTAGTTTCTTAGAAGTAGGTGCAGCAGCTTTACTCGTAGGAGACATCGAATCTAAGATGAAGGGGAAACCGTGGAAATTTTTTGGAACTGAGGATATGCCTTACCTGGATCAGCTGTTGCAGTCTTCACCTGTAACACCAATTACAAATTCTGTCTCTGCTCGTTGCCACCTAAGAGCAATAACAGCATCTAAACGCAAAAAAGCAGACTCTCGTCAGATATGGCATGTTCTTGAATAACTCGCACAGCTATTATTTTTTTCCAAAATTTTCTTCTTACTAATGTTTATAATCCCAGGTCACACCATGATCAATCTTACTATGTCTATTATTTTGCTCCGACATTTGCTTTTATAGCTTAGATATTTTTCTTCCAATTTTTTCTTCATATTATTTTCTTTCAATTTTCTTGAATAATCCAAGGTCATGCGTAGTGTCATACTATGATAAATCTTACCAACATTACTTTGTTCCAATTATTACATCAGTTGCGTAAAAAAAATATTATTACATTAGATTATAGAGAGCGTGAAAAATTAGGAACGTAAGAATTGAAAGGAGTGTAGAATTTTAGCATAGTCTGGTAAAGGCAAATGTGTTACGGTTTCATGTCTTTTTCCTGTGGTTTTTCCATAAACATAAATCATATATCAGAATTATTTTTGTATGTTGCCATTGGATTGACATGTGCGGCTAAATGCTAATTTTTCTGGAGAATCTTTGGTTTGCTTTATGGAAATTTTACTGTTGATTAGTACTGTTAATGCAGTATTTTTTTAGATTCTGATTAGTGATGAATTAGTCAACCAATTATTACTGGAATGTTCTGTGAATTATCATGCTCTTTGTATGGGTGAAGTTGCGTGATTAATGTTAGATTGCTCCTCTACAGTTTGATATTCTCTCTCTTACTCCTTTTTTGGGTTTGGGATAAATACTTGATATTCTTTTCACTCACATGGCCGACTAAAAAATCTGCATATTTTTTTTTTTACTGCTACGGTTTGTTGAAGGCTTTTCATAATTTGATTTGCTGTTCTGAAGATTGCTATTTCTCCAGGGAGGATTATCCCGTGATTACATTTCGTCCCCGAGCTCGACAGCTTTTCCAGTACCGTCATTACAGGTATTGCTCGTGTTCACTTGAGATACTTCAAAGGAATTTGATAACAAATTTTTGCATCTCTTTAATGCATCTGAAAAGGAATATAAGTTTATAAGTTTCCTTAATGTGATTCTCAGGATAAAATATCTATCAACATATTTGTTTATTATGATCTGGTTTTTATTGCAGCCTTTGTTGATTATAAAATTCCTTACAACTTTTTTTTATCATACTGTAATTTTTAATTATTGATGTATTTGTTTTTCTAATTTATACCTCACAAGATGATTTCTTTTGCTGACCAGTGAGCAACAGCCTCTACGATTAAACCCTGCCGAGGTACAAGAAGTTATTGCCGCAGTTTGCTCTGAGGCTTCTTCCCCAAGCACCAATGTTATGACAGTGTCAACTAGACTGGGCAATAACAGTGGAAAACCATCGACAGATGTGGCTGTTAGCGTCCTTATTAAACTAGTTATTGACATGTATGATTCAATTAATTGTTCTCTTCTTTGTTTTATTCATTTCTTGTTTATCCTGTGATTACCCCAGTTCATGTGTTTCTCTCAGTTTTACCATATATTCCTGATTCCCATGATTGAAATTTTAAATTTAAGTTACAGACAACTTTAAAAATACGATGAGCTAAATTAATTTTTCATATAGGAAAGAGGAGGGGTTGATATTGAACATTGATGAAAAATGGCGTTGGATGGGACCACTGCTTATTTCAAAAGTAAATAGTTGAGCAAAAATTTCAGATCAGTAAATATTTTTATTGAAGTTGTCAACCCTGTTTCAAACAAATATAAAAAATATATTTGAAAAGTCAGGCAGAAGTTCTTGGCATTTGGCATCAATTTGAGGAAGGCCATTTTAGAAGTGTTGCAATTTAAAATGGGGATGCAAAAAATAGTCATGGAACTTAACATGTTTTGTCCTCTAGTGAACTAAAGATTCACGGGCTAAGCAGATAAAATTCACCATTTGCCCAAATCATTAGACTGGCCACACTATATTAGATACATGCATATATACATGTCTTTGTGTGTGTATGAATAATTTGTTGACTTTTGCAAATGTCCATTTACTTTTATTTTGGGTCACCGGATTATTTATTGTTAAGATAATGTTATATGTCATATAAAAGCAATATCAAGATATCATTACATGGTAATTCAAAACGGATATCATATTGAGTTTTCAGGTTAGTAGGTTGATTGCTGGATCCCTCCACAGATTAACTCTGTCCATCTACTTGATTGAGCTTTTCTGATAATTTCACATATCTATGGTTGTTGTGCTGTGAGTTTATTGTTTATGATGGTTATGAAAATATTGTTCTGTAGGTATGTTTTAGATTCACAGACAGCTGCTCCTCTCATTCTTTCTATGCTTGAGGTGATATATTAAATAGTACTTTTTCCCCCTTTTTTTAGAACTGTATGTCTTTGTTTTATTTTTACTAATTTATATTTCAAATTCATTTTTCAGGAGATTATTAGTTCTTCTGAAACAGCTTGCCGGATCCGTGCTTTTGATTTGATTCTAAATCTAGGGGTTCATTCTCATCTCCTAGAACCGATGATTGTTGATGATGCTATAATTGAAGAAGAATATTCTCAAGAATCCTACTTTGACAGCAACACTCAAGTTATGATGCAAGGAAGCATAAAAGGAAATTCTCAGAACAAATCAGACACAATCTCTGCAATTGATAATTTTGAGCCATGGATTATAAATATTCTGTATGAGATACTGCTTCTACTTGTTCAGGTATCATTGAGCAGAAAAAGAAATTGTTGAGCAAGATTATTGCTTGTGTTTTGTAATTATTTGTATTGGGTGGGAATATCTGAATGAAGGTATCAGTATGTTGTTTTACATTCCACAATATATTGATACCTGTTATACATGATATGGTGCATATGCTTTGTCATTTGAAATGAGGCAGGTATATCTTTATTTATTTTCAATGATAATTGATTGTGAAATAAGTATACAAGACAAAATTTTAATCTCAGATCTTGTACTTCGTGCAAAATTTCAAGACTAACTCTTCTTAGTTGGATTAATAGAAACATGTATCATCAGTTTCATAAGAAGATTCTCCAGACAATTATGTTTTCCTTCTTTCAACTTTTTCTTAGATATTGGTTCATTCACACTATTCTCTTAACTTTTTACACTTCTATGGTGATCAATTTCTTTGTACAGACAGAAGAAAAGGAGGAATCTGTTTGGGCTTCTGCACTCAGCTGTTTGCTTTATTTTGTCTGCGATAGAGGAAAGATCAGGAGAAATCGTTTACAAGGACTCGACCTAAGGGTGAGAAACAATATTCCCCTCTTATTTTCGATCTACCAGTGTTTATGGAAATCTTATTATTTGTTTCGTACTGCATTCTGCAGGGTAAGTTTTTTGCTTCACTTTTTGTAATATTGGACAGGGAGTCTGGAAAGAAAGGATGCTTAGTGATTAGTGAATATGGCGAGTTTCCTTGTTTGGTCTTGCTAGAAAGTTTACATTTAAGAAAGTGAAAGCATAGGGATGTGAGATAATTTGTTGAACAAAATAACTAAAGAATCAAAATCAACATTGTTCCTCTTACTACTAGAAAAAAATATGGAAGGAAAGAAGAAAAGTAAGAACGTGTTTATTCTGTTTTGAATACAGAGCAAAGTAAAACTTCCTCATGTGGAGAGTTGTACTTTTGCTCCCTTAGGTACCACGTTTGTGCAATTATGTTCCCTGTGTTCAAATTGTGCAAAATTGAAAATTGGGTCTCAAGGTACACCAATTGTTGCAATTTGTCTAGTATTAATTGTCTAATTTGTAACACCAGAAGCCTATGTTGCTCACATGAACCTAATGTGGTACGAAATTAAGCCAATTTGGCAAGTTGATGTTGCCAAAAAAAGTATCTTTGTGACAAGATGAAGAGGCTCTTTGGGAATTTCTAGAGCAAATATTACCATGCATGAGGGACCTTCTTTGGGCACATCGACTTGCCAGGATGGCCTAAGTTAGTGCCAATATAGACCAAGAAGGTTGGCCATGTAGGCTCATGGCATTCAAGATTAGAGTGTCAGTGGACTAAGGGATTTGATTGTAACAAGTGGGTTACCCGAGGGATATAATTCACGCAATTGGAACCAAAAGCGTAATCAAGCCTTAAAACTAAGAGGACATGAGGCTTTTCCAAAAGCTGAAAAACTAGAGCAATTGTAAAATCTTTTTGTGAAAAATGTTTTCATCATGGCAGTATTGCAAGTAGAGCATTTCATTACTTTCAATTTTATTATGGGGGGTGGCGAGTCCTTACCATTTTTTTAGTCTCTTACTTTCAAATTTTCACATTTCCGCATTTCTTTCATCCCTTTCATTCTGTATGATTTGTGCACCCATTTCCTTCCAGTTTCTCTATAATTCGCTTTTCTCTTAAGTTTAATGTTCTCTTAACTTACAAATTATTCCAACTAACGATTGGTACGCAAATAATTTTTGGTTTAGATGCACACACTTCATGTCTTCACCAATACTGATTCTGTTTGATTGGAATTATTGAATAATACCTCGAAACTTATTCAGGAAGAGCGGCAAAGGGTGTGTTGATTTGTGTTTTTCTAATGAGGGAATATTTGTTCTATTTACTTGCTTATAAATCCTGTTTTTAAAATTAAGTTACATAACTGTTGCCTTTATTTTATTTAACACTGTTGTTGGGCTATGTTTTAGAATTTTTCAGAAAACTGAAGAACATGTGTGCAATTAGGTTCTGAAATTATAGATCCAGACTGTGTTTAGCTTCCAACTGTTTTCAGAAAACTGTTATTGGGCTATGTTCTTAGCTTCCAACTGTATTCTCTCATTTATTTATAAATTCCGTTTGTTTTCCAGTCTTTGACAGAAGGCTATATAATTTATGTTGTGTTTTTATGCATTTCATCCATGGAATAATTCTTACTACAGGAGTTTATGAATCCTGCTCTGCTTTAGCTTGTGTTTTTATGCAGTCATTATTCACCAGTTTATGTTTTATTGTCAGTGTGCCTTACGTCATTAATTATGATATCTGTGTATAATTTAGTTACTCCCAATTTTCCTTTAGGTTCTGAAGGAACTTATAAGAACCAGCAGGGAGAACTCCTGGGCAGAATTAGTTCATTGCAAACTGATTTCTATGTTAACCAACATGTTTTACGAAGTTCCTGATGAAGTTACAGAGCCTGTCTCTAGAAAACCAAAATTTCTTGTGGATCAACTTGATCTGATTGGAGGACTTCAATTTATTTTCATCGAGGTATGCCTATATTTTAACTCTCAATATAATTTGAAATTCCAATAGATTTCATTATTACAATATCACTGTTGACCCTTTAATAGTGAATACTGATAATATTGCTTGAACTATCTAGGACTGATGTTATTGGACTTTATGCTTATCATATATGACTAGATATATTTAGACTTTGTAATGCTCCTTAATCTTGAGATTTTGAAGCTCTCCATAAGTTTTTCATGACTTCCGCAGTTACTTGATGTGCCCAACATAGATTATACATATTATCTAATTGATAAGATTCTAGCTTCTTTTTTCTCCCTTTTTCAGAATAGTATAATTGTAGATAAAGTTCTGAACTAGCATCCTACACTTAGTACTGCATAGTTTCAAATTGCATGACTTCCGCTGTTTTTACCTATGTTGGTACAGTATTCCCTTGCAAACTCAAGAGAAGAAAGGAAAAATCTGTATTCGGTGCTTTTTGAGTACATTCTTCATCAAATAAATGAAACATGTATAGCTACAGGAGCAAATGAATACAGTGATGATGAGATCCAACCGATTGCTTCTCTACTTGCTCAAGCAAATGCGGCCGAGGCATTTTATATTTCTGTCAAACTTGGGGTAGAATGCATTGGAGAGATTTTGAGAAGATCAATTGCATCTACGTTGTCCAGATATCCTAACAGTGAACGGCTAAATGGGGTATGTCTATGATATACTTTTCTTGTCTTTTTTTTTTTGAATGGCATATACTTTTCTTGTCTATTGACCCATTCACGCTCTTCTCCTCTCCTTTGATGATTGTTTATTACCTTAGTTGGTGGGGATAAGAGGGCCTTCAAACAGTTACTTAAATATCAAAACTCAAGTAATGGGTTTTTTTTTGTAAAACATAGAAAAACGAATCTCAACGTTGATTTTTGTTTTTAAAGGACATTTAACCATTTGAACACCGGAGAAGATATGCAGAAGAGTTCATCTAGTATTCTTTTTATGGTGTGTGTAGCCTTATGTAAGATTTTTTCTAGTATTTTTTAAGGTCATGTAAGCCTTATGGTAATACCTTAAGCAAACTGAAAGGTTTGCTACCGAAACAATTTATGATATGACATTTGTACATACTTCAAATGCCAATTTATTTTTTATTTTTTTTGACGCAAAATGCCAATATTTTTAAGTTGTATGGATTATGCTTGATTTATGCTGCTGCAATCGGAACTCTTCAGTAATTTTGCCATTCATGTTATTAATAATAAAGATCTGTCTTTCATAATTATCCGTGTTCCAAAGAATCGATGGTTTTTTGAGGTAATTGTATAGTGAATGGAATATTTAATTAAATTTTCTTAATTGAAGTTAGAGTTTTCTTTTTTGTTGTAACCAAACTTGAAGATGTATTTTACTCCCATTCAACATTGTAACCAAACTTGAAGATGTATTTTTACTCCCATTCAACATTGTATATTCGGGTCTTTCTTCAATTGGCTGCAAGTGTAGATAACTGATTAGAAGTACGAAGTGAGGCCATTAACGGCTTTGCTGAGATGCACCTGCCTCTCTAATGTTTGCTCTAATTCACTGAATAATGTTAGGATGAATGCTGCTTTTGTTCGGTTCAAATATAGGCTTATTTTCAATTAATTTTACTCCTGTTTAAAAATCAGGAAGTTGTTGTTACTTTCTATTGGAGATATATTTTCTTACGTTTGTATCTTAAATTAAGTTTATTTTAAACTTACTTTCATTTGTATCTTGCATGTTTCTTGTAAATATTTGCAGCTACTGGAAATTGTAGCAGAGAAGTTTGACACTGTAATAAGTTCATTCACTCATCTGGACAAAGAATTCTGTCATATGATTGAGATAACGAAATCTCACAAGTTTTCTGAAAATATGGATGGTGCGGCTCTGCAAAATGGCATTGATTTGCAAGCAAAACATTCATGGGTCACTTTGCATTCCCTTCTTCATTCTGAAAGAATTTCGTACCGTCAAAATGGGTATATCTGGTTAGGTGATTTGCTTATTGCTGAAATTAGCGAGGAAAGAGATGGAAATATATGGTCAAGTATCAAATACTTCCAGCATAAAATCGGTCAAGCAGGAACTCAAGATTCTTTGGATACATCAAATATCCCTTTGTCCATTTTACTTATGTGTGGCCTTTTAAAGTCCAAATACAACTATATTAGATGGGGATTTTTGTTTGTTCTTGAAAGGCTTCTTATGAGATGCAAATTTTTGCTAGATGAGCATGAAATGCAGCTATCAGTCAGCAAAGATCTGGAGCATGGGAAGAAAGATTGGCATCTTGAGAAAGCCAATGCAGTGATCGACATTATGAGCAGTGCTTTGTCTTTGGTGTTTCAGATAAATGAAACAGACCGTATCAATATTCTGAAGGTAATCGTTTCTGAATCCAAAATGCCTTGTTGCTAAATATCCTCATATCATAACATTATATGCATATAAAAGAATGGCAAACAACACTAGTTGCAACTTGCAACAACATGCAGCAATTAAATATGCATGTTCTTTATCTTATCATCGAAAGAGAAAAACACCATAGTTTGCCAATTGAGTTTGTTGGGGGAATTTTTAGAAATTTCCGGTCGTCATGATAGTGCATGTTCTTTTATGAGATATAAATTTAACAAAATGAGTTTGTTTGTTTGTAAAGTGCAGATGTATGTTATCATAAAATGAAAATACGTTCTAGTACAAAATCTGAAATCACATAGACCTTTAAGTCGCCGAAATGTTGTTTCTTTTGTTATAGATGAAAACCTATTTCCGAATTATCAATGTAGACGCAACCTTGGAGGAATGTTTAGAGAATGTTCTATTTGGGTTAACATTTAGGATGCCGGTTTAAATGTTGTTGGTCATATTTATTACCTGTTTTGCTCAACACTTTCTCTACTTCTAAACAGATGTGTGACATACTATTCTCTCAATTGTGCCTAAGAGTTCCTCCTTCTACTGCTCCATCCTTTGGTGATGATGTGCAACATGACAGAAATTTAAATCTCACTAGTGTAAACAAAAAATCTGACATTGATAATCATGTCCTTAAACAAGATAGTTTCCACTGGGATGAACGAAAGGAAGAATCTAACAGAAAATCTGGCTACCCTATTAACTACCATCCAGATCACGAGACTGCATCAATGGCTGCTCTTCTCCAAGGACGAGCTATAGTCCCCATGCAATTGATTGCACGTGTTCCTGCTGCCTTACTATATTGGCCACTCATTCAATTGGCAGGAGCAGCAACAGATGATATTGCTTTAGGAGTTGCTGTTGGAAGTAAAGGAAGAGGAAACCTGCCCGGTGCCACATCAGATATTCGGGCCATACTTATCTTACTTCTTATTGGTAAATGCTCAGCTGATCCTGTTGCTTTCCAGGAAGTAGGCCAGGAACAATTTTTCAGGTAATCCAACATTTCTATATTCTTTGTAAATTGGTTGCCCTTCTTATTTGTAACTTTTATATATTGAAATGTAAAGCACGAGTGTTCTTACATCTGGCAGGGAACTTTTGGATGACACGGATTCAAGAGTGGCATATTATTCTTCCGCTTTTCTTCTGAAGGCATGTATTTTAATTGATTTTTAGTGTTGAATGTGTTGGGGAAATAAATATCATTTTCTAATGTTGTCATAATTTTTCATTGCTGCAGCGAATGATGACGGAGCAGCCAGAGAAATATCAAAATATGCTTCAGAATCTTGTTGTTAAAGCTCAACAGGTACTGCTTTTTGTTTTAATGAAACATTAGATTAACATTTTAATCTTCCATTTAAATAAGCTTCAGATTAACATAAAAAAAGCCGCATCTTCAACTTCTGTCGTTTATATCAGTTAGTAGTTACATGTAACTTCTTAATTTTACATTCCCATGTTAGAGGGTGAGAATCTTTACTCCCATGGAAATAAAATACAACTAACAATGACTTTCCACTTGGCTATAGGCTGATTTCAGTGTTTTTACAACTCAAACATGTGGCCTTGTAGCAACACAAATCATAGTGTCAATGCTTCCCTTCCCTTCATTTCATTGTGTTGTTGAAATAAAAAAATATCTTCCTTTAAAACCTCCACCTATATAATTATGTCTTGCATTTGCAATGCAGAGTAACAATGAAAAACTCTTGGAAAATCCATACCTTCAAATGCGTGGCATAATTCAACTGGCAAATGATCTTGGAATTGACTTCTGATCTTCATGGTATGATTTTCTGGAGGGATATATTGTTTGGAGTTGGAAGTTTGTGTTGGTTTGACAAATTGTCACCTTTGATTCTCAAGAAAGATCTTCCATCATTCAATTGGCTTAGATTTCAAAATTGTGATTAAATTTTTAACATGGCCGAGGAGGGTATAACTTGGCAAGAGAATGAGAGCCGGTGGAATCAGGCTGCTTATATTATTGATTGATTATTCCGAGATGTAATTGACTGAACTCAACATGCTGCTTGCCCTCAATTCCTGTTGATCTCTTAAGTGATATTACTCTTTTGGAGAGCCATGCTTTACCTGACATCATGCCTTCATCCCTGTGTATGTCAACAACTGAGAGAAGGCAGGATTCTGTTAAAGGAATAATTTTGAATGCACCTGATTTTGACCCAGCTGCTGATTGTTGCTGAGCTAGGCCTGCATTCAGGTACGTCTCTCCCGTTCTATCTTGCTTTGTTGGGGACCTATTTGTAATCCAACTGGGCGCCTGCGACAAGGCTACTCATAAATAGTTACAAGTTAGAACTAAAAATGACATGCATTTTCTTGAAAACCTAGTCTTGAGTCAAGTTAAGATGATTAGTACAGGCTAGTAGCCATTAATAGACAAGCTAAACTTTGTAACATTCAAGGCCTTACTGCATCTAACAAACTCATGTCTTTAAGAGAAAGCTTTATACAAACCAATGTCTTAAAAACTGAATCAGACGATTCAACCGGTTGAACCCAGAACAAGTCAGTTCACTGATTGGTTTGATCTCATTTACATTGCAGTACGGTTGAACTGCTGTTCAATTGTGGTTGGTTCAATTGGTTTTCATTTGTTACATTATTACTTTTTAATACTTCACTTATTCATTTATCATCCGGTTCCCAGTTGAACCAATGATTCAAATGTCTCACCGGTTCGGTGTCCAGTTCAGTTTTTAAAACATTGACACAGTCCATCAATTATTCCGTTATTTGATTTTACTTGTTGGTAGGAATAGCTTTTTTATGACATTTATTTACGTGGTAAATTTGTGTGAATGCAGTTGCTGGCTGGTGTGCATTATATTCCAAAGGAAAACTATATGCAGAACTCCATAAGATTCTTTCTTTTGTACAGGATTAGATTAGATTCCTAATGGGCCTTCAGTTTTTTCATTTATGAAGGCTACCTCTATGCTTGCTTATTTTTACTTGGCATACAGGATCTTTCATGGGAAAAGATAGAACTCAGTTTTGTTAAGCTGTCGATATAAATATATCACAGGTCACAAGGAGATCCTTTTCATAAGGGGTATCATGGGATGTCTACTTTTAGATGCATCCCTAGTTGTTCTCCTTGTTTTCTGTAAATATGTGTGATTTTATGTTTTCTTTTCCTTTAAGATCGATTCCATTTTTGCGAAAATTGTAACATGTAGTGAGAAATTACTATGTACATTATCTATACATGGTTTTGTGTAACAATTTTGTTGATGACATCCCTTTATTTATTCCTTGATTTTAATTAAAATATATGAACGATGCAGAGTCTAATTAGAAACTGATATTTGGCTAATGTTGAGCAGTTCTAAGGATGCCTAATAAAGGAAAAGATATTCTAAAGCTGCTCAAACTGTTGGACCCATTTGTTTTAGCTGATTTTAGTGCATCATATTTTAGTTAAAAAATATTCAATGAAGAATTTTTTAAAAAAAAAAAAATCTTCAAATGACAAATTGGCTTAAACAGTTTCCCATTAAAAGTCATTTTAAGTAGCTGTCTGTATGGTTCATAAACCATACTGAAAATAGTTCAGCTCCTAAACCTATTTTTTGTAAAACTGTCTTTTTTGCAAATCCAGTTTTGTATGGTTCATTAAGATCTATTTTTAGGGATGTCAACATTGTAGCAAATGTGCAGATAATGCTTTCTCGCTTCCCGGTCTGTCCCCAATTTGTTCTTCATACCCAGCGCCGTGAGGGAATATTTTTGCCCATTTCTATCCCCATTGATCCCCACAGTACCCATGGAGATCCGTAAACATTGAAAATTAACAAAATTTCTATACTTTTTAACTTAAAAGCGTGACACTAGTATCTTATTATTTTTTCTAAGAGTCGGAGAATCTGCGGGGTGGAGGATACTTCCCTGATCCCCGCCCCAAAATGTCTTTGGCGGAACTTTTCCCTCCATCCTCATTCCTATGGGGAAAAAATCTCCGACTTTGGAGCTCCAAACTGATAAGATGAGATGTTATAGGTTTATGCATGAAAACAAAAATAAAAAAATGTTGTACAAAAGTGAACATGCTTTAACTTTTTTAATTAAAATATTTCCTAGGGCACACAATACACAACTGAGTAATCCAAATCCTTGCGATAGAATACACAACATAAAATCGACCGCTATCTACATTAATTGTATTTTGCAGTTCCAGAAACTATTGCATGCACATAATACACAACTGAGTATTAGCAAAAGTGCGTGTTTTTTTAGATTTTTAGATCGATTGTATTAGCAACATTTCTTTTATTGGTTAGTTGAACATAAATAAACTGGGCTCTCAAAAGTGTTCACATATTCATGACTTAGAACTGAGTGAAATGACTTGCATATTCATTTAATTTTGATTTTCTAGTAAATGAAAGTAATGGATTTCTCTATATCTCCGCCGAACCATAAAAATCGTGAAAGATTTCGGCTTTGGTTGGCCAAACATACTAATTGACCCAGATTTGTTATGGGGCTTGAACCAAATTTGGTAACCAAGTCTGTTCAAAGTTTCAAAATGACATATACAAAGGGCATACTGATATTAACATAAGTAAAGTCATGCAAACAACTCAGACATATGACCATTATCCTGTAACCAATTCTTTTCTGACCTATTTATTTACTCATAATATCAATTGCTCTACCTATTAATCATGATTTCCCTTTCATTTTTTGTTGCATATCTGCTTAGCCTCTGAGCGATACTTCTCCAAGTCTTCATCAAGATCTTCAACGGACACCCTTGGAACACGGCGTTTTGCTTCTACACGGCGGCGATACCTCTCAAAGCCATGACCAGTATCTTTAAAAGACGCCTTTCGTGTCTGGACCTTTGCTCTTGGAAGATGGCCATATGCAAAGTTATTAATCTTTCTTTCTTCCCTGTGAAAAAAACAGTATGAAACTAGTAGTAATTAGAGAGGATATACTTATCTCAACAGCCACATGTGTTTAACACCTTATCCATGAAAGAAGATTACAAACACACGTATATATGAACAGAACTTGAGATTTCATGGAACAAAATGCAACATTTAACTGAAGTTTATTAGATGTTACACAAGTTACTGCACATTTACAACTCAAACTAGATACATGAAAACTTAGATAGCTAAGAGCAGATAAGATCAGGAATCGGAATTTCGCACCTTACAAAGACATCACTTGGTCTTCCCAGTAAGCTACTTCGACCAAGAGCAGGAGCAGGAGGCATACCAACATGAGTAACCAAACTTGTTCCAGAGTTCACAAGACCAGGAATCGGAATTCCACACCTCACAAAGCAATCATTTGGTCTTCCCAATAAGCTACTTTGATCAAGAGGTGTTGTGGCGGCAGCAGTAGTAACCAAACTTGTTCCAATAATCTCAATTTGCAATACCTTTCCATCAAGCCTCATATTGTTGTACCTCTTGAGGGCTGCTAAAGCATCAGACTGCCTTGTAAAGACAACTTCTGCTGTTCCTTTTGATCTCCCAAACTGATCATAGTGAATGGAATATCTTTCCAACTCACCCTCTTCTGAGAACAACAGCTGTAAAATGAAGACAAGAATTCTCAGTTTTTCACATTACCTGAGTGACATGAAAACGTAGTTTTTTAACCTGAAAAAAAGGTTCTAAGAAAAGTGGGTGAGGGAAAAATATCTTTGACGAAGATCATTTGTGCGTGGCGTTAGTAGTAGGGGCGTGTCTAGTGTTTGGGTACTTTATTTTTAAAAATAACAAAAAAAAAACGCAAAAGCATAACAGAGTTGGTGGTGTTTGGGTACATGTGATACTTTAAAATTGCAATAATGAGTTAATGACTCATTGATTCATCTCAAAAGGTGATATAAGAGAGAACACACTTTGAGACCCAAATTCAGATCCACAAACCAGATTGATTTTGAGGTTGTCATCATAAAAAATAACATCCACTTACACAACTAATTGAATATGCTTAAAAAACAGAAGGCAAACAACAATATTCTCAAAGCCAATATCTCCCAAGTAAACTATATGTTCTAGACAACAGAACATCGACACGAACTTACAATAATGCAGATAAATAAAAAGTAAACCTAGTGTGCACATGAACTTCCAATAATGCAGAGAAACTAAAAAGCAAAACTAGTGTTCGATCGCAAAAGCTTGACAGCAGGAGCAAATTGTTGCACCAACAAGGGGGGTAAAGATATGATGATACACACAAAAATGCACACCGCAAATTTCAACTCAAAATGGTCATGCCATGATGTACTACTACTTAATTCTCAAATTTCAACTCTGTCCAAGACTCCGAGTACTTCATTCATCAAGCCAGAGAGCTATTAACAGTTTAACACCATAAAGTTCAGAAACTTCAACTGAAATAACATAACTGGATTACTAGTAAAAAATTAGAGGGATCAAGTTACTCTTCGAGTATCTTTAAGCTTAGGTGCTTCGCTCAATAACTCATTATAAACACTGAACTATGAACAATCAAACCATTAAATTTAAAATTCTTATTAAGTAGCTCAACTCCACAATTTTTTAAAAAAATTCAAAGCTATTAGATACTTCATCAAATAACTTTAAATCAACATATCATAAACTTTTTAATAATATAGTAAATGACAAATAAAATATTACATAGTACTAACCAATTTCAAATTCACATGAAATTTTGTGGACTTTGAACATCAATATAATATGGAAATCACAATAATCAACAATTACATTAGTGAAGTTCAGTATTTATAATGAGTTGTTAAGCGAAGTAATTCTGCTTAAAGTTAATTTATCCAAAAATAATAGTGATATTGCAGCAACAACAACAACAACAAAAATAATAATAATAATAATGCATTGCAATAATAATAATAAGATAAAAAGAAATAAAAATATTTCAACAAAAACAACGATGATAATGAATAAAAAATAAAAAATAGTAACAATAATAAGAAGAAGAATAATACATGAATGTCTTCATTGGAAACCCTTTCATCCAAGTTAGAAAGATAAAGTTTGGTGATAGATTTAGGTTGAACAGAACCATGATCTAAAACCATTTCTGAAACATCAACGCTACTTCTTCGCCTTTCTTCTCTCGCCACCTACATTTTCATCACTTACTTTATTTCTTACATTTCAAAATCAAAAGCAATAACACTGTTTCAGTTCATTTTTCTGTTATTCAGAAGAGTGAACGAGTTTCGAAGTGACCTGAGGCTGAGAAACGGAGTACGGCATCAATCTGACCGGATTACGAACGGTGAGGTGGCGGTTTGGTCCGTGACTGGCGTTGTTTTTGTGGCGAGCGGTTGATTTGTTGATGAGTTCATCTAGTGACATGTCCATGCCGGCGGGGGCGGCCATTTCGTCGGAAAATGGGAGTGAGAGTAGGGTTTGTTTGTTTTCCGGTGAGAGAGAGAGTAGTGAGTGTTGTGCAGCAGAGAGTGTGAGAGAGAAATAGAGGGAAAGAGTGAGAGAGAGGGTTTTGTAAGGTACGGTAGAGAGCATGCATATGGTGACAAATTTGGGTAAGACTAGTAATATATGGACGCGTGTAATTTAATAAAAATTATTTCACTCAAAAATTGGTTTTCGACGAAGGAAAAAAAATTACACCGAAATTAAGCGGGAGAGAGACACCCTCTATAATTTTCATAAACTACTACCTTGTGCTACCTTTGTAGGGGGAGATTTCAACAAAGCAATATTTATATTTCCTTCACTAATTATATTGGCAGTAATATCCGCACATTTATTTGTCTCCTGGTACACATAAATTATATTAGAGCATTGCTATTTAGCATGAAATTTTTACACAAGAAATGCAAGAATTAACACATGGCAAAATCTTAAAGGATGATGTCATTTAATCTTCTTTTTTAGTGGAAAACATGGGTGGTTATGGATGTAATCAAGGGTGATGATTTATTCTTCTCTTTCTTGCATAAAAAAATTCTTGCTAAATAGCATTTTCCATTATATTAACCTTCCATTCACTAGCAAGTGGCTGCCTAACTCTTTGCATAAGACTACACCCCATAGCATTACTAGTACGACAACTTCGTAAATCCTGAGTATGCTCAAAGGAATTAGTTTGAAGCTCGACCTTAGCAACATGTTGTTTCCAATGCAATTTTAAGACCTTCATATATTACTCAAGGCTCTGCCATATAAGTAGTCATAGATAGGGGTGAGCACGAACCCGCAACCCGACTCGAAACCGACATAACCGCCAACATATGGAAGCACTCGGTCGGGTGCGGGTCGGGTCTCGGGTCAACAATTGTGAAAAATCGGTCATGAACGGTTGTATACGGGCGGGTGCGGGTCTCTAAAATTTATCTCTTCATAACCGAAACCGACCGAACAACTACTAAAATATAAATTAAATTTTTTTTTTTCAGTTTTGAGCACCTCTTAATCTCTTATACTCTTCGCTTTGTTAATTTTGTCTATCTTTGATAGAGAAGAAAAATGTTATATTTTACAAATTTATGCTTCACTACAAGAATTTCATGATTTACTGGCGGCCCCAAGCCCTCTATAACAGGGAAAAGTCGTCAGAAAATTCAAATTTACTGGCGGCCTACTGGCGGCCTTCGTCCGTCAATAAATGCTCCGCCGGTACGCTTACTGACGGCCTCGTCCGTCAAGATAATTAATGACGGAACTTATTGACGGCCCGCTCCGTCACTACGTTCCAACGGTAAAATTGTCACCTTTTACTTCCAGACGGCTACGGTCGTCAATAAATTTCACTTAGTGACGGCCAGGTCCGTCAATAAATAATGACGGACTGCTTCTCCTGACACGGCAGTAATTACGGGCTGATGCTGTTTGACTAGTTAGTGGCGGCCAAGCCGCCAGTAAATGCTGACCAATTGTTTTAAAAAAATTAATTTTTTTAATTAGGTTCAACCTCACTGCCTCCGTTGCACACCAAAAAAATTATAAACTTAAACATGCCTTGTACCAAGTAACAAACTGCTATGAGTAAACACATTTGAAACCAATCAATGCTATATTTTTTTTATAAAAAAAATGTCCGATTTTTGTTACCGTTAATGTTAAGATAATATTTCAAAAAGCATAGAACTAAGGTGCGATTTTTTGTTTGTTTGTGCAAGGTGCACTATTTGCTAGTAAAGTTAAAAGATTAAATCAATGAAGAGAAAAAACAAATCAATGTTATGCTTGCTTCACTATTTTCAGCACCAAAGCCGGTGCATTTCACGTGTTGGTTATAAGACATCAAACTTGACAAATGCTTATTATGTTCAAGAAGTTTTAAGACATCAAACTTGAAAGAAGAACAAAATATGATGAAGATTTATAAAAAGATGTTGTAGAAATGTTAGTGAGATGTTGGAGAAATTTTACAAAGAGATTGAGAAATGAAATGAAGAAGGAAGGAATGAATTTATTGAAGCTTTCTCTCTTCCGCATGCATTACTGACGGTCCGGACCGTCAATAAATGTGTTGCATACTCCCAAGACTGACGGTCCTCTGCCCAAGACTGACCATTTTTTTTTTTTGAAAATTCCGTCATAACTTTGTGACGGCCCCGTCCGTCAGTACCTTCGTCAAACCGTTTTGGTGCACGCAGCCGTCAGTAAGTATATTTTTAGTGACGGAAATGACAGTCAGTAAATTCCTGACGGATTTTCATTCAAATTATAATATTTTTTTAACTTTGTGACGGAAATTGATTCGTTACTGACGGATATGGCCGCCAGAAATTTACAGACGGCCCAGGCCGCCAGTACACATAAATAAATTTCGCCGGTAAAAACAGGTTTTCTTGTAATGCTTGTAATAGGTTGATAAAGGAGATGTGAAAGATAATATTCTAGATTTATATTAATTTTTACTTCTCATCTACTATTTATTATTGTCGTTGGATTAACAAATTTGAAACAAAATAATTGCATCTCATTATTTTTATTGTATCATTTGTTGCAGTGTGTACGAAATATTGAACTATTTGAAGAATAATATTTTTTTGATCAATAAAATTTTAGATGTAACAGCAAAGTTTCAATGTAACCCGTTAAAACCGACCCGCTATACCCGCCACCCGTATGACCCGAACCCGAACAAACCGAAGATGTAGACGGTCGGAATTGGGTCCAAATTAAGAGGCCACGGTTTTTATCTGTTTTACAATTTTCGGCCCGAATCCGACCGAACCCGACCGATGCTCACCCCTAGTCATAGACCCCAAATATTTTGTGAATCCTTCAAGTCATTTACTATCTTCATCACTTAACGATCCACCACAACCTACGATATTGCTTTCTTACTTGCTGCTCCATTTGTATTCAAAGTTATCCACCCTATCAGAGATAATTTCAAAGATATAACAATTGATGTTCTAACCATGGTGTGCACGCGCTGCTCTCAGATAATGTTGACTTAATATGCTCGAACATATCTAACATCACAACCTTTGCCCGTTTCACTCTATGGTACAATATGATACAAAGTTTCACATAATATATAGTAAACAACTTTTCGAGAATTAATTATATTGATAAAAAAAATACACATTTAAATCATGTAGTGAGTATGTTGTACCTCAGACTTTCCAAAATGCTTCCACTCTTTAATCACTTTATGACCGTCGGTAAGTGTCTTAACCTTATAAGAAGGTTTGTATCTTGTTCGAATTGCATTAGAAACAACTTTGAAAAGATAGTTCTTATAATGGAGATCTTATGTCTCTTTAAATAAAATATGTGGATCAAGACTCTATAATATGCATTTTAATAAGCATATAAATAAGTATATACTTTAAACATAAGTTATCATAGTGAGAACGTGAATAATTTTTTTTATTAAAATATGTAAGATGATAATGTTGTCAGGTTTAGTGAGCAATTGGTGCCTTATTAACATAATCAAGCAATTCTACAAAAAATTTATCAAACAAAGTATAATCATCCTTGTCAAACGTGTCGAAAGTGATTGATTTTTGTACTATCATCATTGACATTAAGTTATAGGAGAAACATATAAATATGAGTTATTAGGTGGCCTAACATGAGAGAGAAAGTTAGTGAGAGAGGGAGAGAGGGTGGGAAACACGGGTTTGGGAATTCAAACAAACATCGAGAAGTGGTTGGGTATAGGAATCAAATAGAGAGAACAACTTCATTTTTATCACAAATTTCCCTGATGAATCAACAGCTGAGGATTTGTGGAACATATTTAGGAAATATTGGAAGGTAGGGGAGGTGTTCATTCCAAAAAAATTGGACAAAGGGGGGAAGCGATTTGGCTTTGCTAGATTTGAAGATGTTGATGATAAACAGAAGCTGCTGCACAAACTGGAGGAGACATGGATTGGTACTTACAAACTCAGGGCAAGTCTACCAAAATTCAGAAGAGGGGAGGAGTTTAGAAGACCAATTGACAATGGAGTAAAGCATGGTGGCACAACAGGTAGTGAAGCAAGATCCCATCCAAATGGTCAGTTCTTCAAAGATGTGATTCAAGGAGTGAAAAAAACAACGGTGCATAACCAGTTTGCGTGGAAGGCTAAACCAAAAATCAAATCTAAAACCAGACTTTCTGATGAGGAGTATCGTGCGGGCATTATGGCGATTGAAGCAGAACCTGATAACTTGAAAAGATTGGAGGGTAGTTATGTGGGCATTCTAAGAGACATGGCGGAGGCAGATAGTATTCAGGTCACAATTTGGATGGAGGGCTTTCAAAACATCAAAGCAGCACAACTGGGTTTGGATTTAATCTTACTATCAAGCTCTGTTAAAGATGCCATCCAACAGGCTTATCAATCAAACAAGGGCTGGTGGGAGAGGTGGTTTTCAACACTAAAACCATGGAGGCCTGATATCTTACCAAAAGGTAGACGAATTTGGGTACGCTTATTCGGTGTTCCTTTACATATATGGAGCCTGGAGGGGTTTAAGAATATTATTTGGAGATATGGAAACTTATTGAAGCTTGATCATGAGACGATGGAACAAACTCGGTTGGATGTGGCTAGGGCACAAATAGCGGTGACTTACTGGGAGATGGTGGATGAAGTAATAGAGATTAAAGTTGATGATGAAGTCTTCATCATCAGAATGGTTGAAGAACGTTTCGGAGATGTTGATGTTGGGATTCACAGGGCTGCGTGTTCACGAACAGGGGTGGGAGAATCGGACCGCGATTCGACCTCGACGGCACACGACGGACGATCGGTGATGGGTATTGAAGAGGGTTGGTCCGAAAACCATTCCGATGGCGGGTGTTCGGTCAACGATGGTGGGAAGATGATCGGCGATGAGGGGTTACAGGAAGGTTCGGTGGGTATTATCCAATGGGTGGAGAACAAAGTTGTCAGTGGTGTACAGGCAGAGGTGAGAGATGGAGAAGTTGAAAATCCAACAGACAAAGAGGAAGGAAAATGGGGGGTTACAGAGGAGTCAGAGAGGGATGTAGACAAATTTGAAGGTAGAGTAGTTGAAAATGGAAGTGGAGCCTCTGCAGTGATGGAGACACCTCAACCTAGGGAGTTGGCGCTAGCTCTGGTATCACAAGATGTACATACAGGTCTTGTGGTAGAGGAAAAAGAAATTAGTGAGAAGGAATGCCAACAGGTGAGCCTTGGTGGGGTAAATGTGATTGGGCTGGATACACATATTGGGCCTTCTTTTGTTTTGGGTCAAAGGGAAGGCAAGGAAGTCATGATAGTGGAAGAGTCAACAAATAATGTTCTAAAGGGTGGTAACTCTAAGTGGGCCACGTGCAACACCTCTCCATTGTTGCAAAGGATTTTTGAAGAAAATAATAATATTAGTGAAGAGTACGTTACCAGTGAGGAGGGTGGCTTTGAAGTGGTGGGCCATCAAATAGCTGAAGAGATGGTTCAGGAGGGGAAGCGAAAATCCAAGGAGGGGTGCAAAAAAATACCTCCTTTCTTTGGGCCTAATAAATGGGCTCAATACACTAATGCAAAGAGGATTAAGGGCGGCAGGAAGAGCAAGAAGAACAAAGGTGCAAAGAAAAAAAAGGTGAAGGGGGCAGGGGAATTGGAAGATAGTCAGGAGGATGAAATTCAAAATGAAACTTCGGAGTCTACCGGCGAAAGTGGATGTGGTGTGTCAACGGCGAAACAATTAATTCCGGTCTCTAATATCCAAATTGTTCTTAATGAGGGGGAGGTGTGTAGGTCAAATGAAGGGCATAGTAGACAAATTCGTATTGAGGCCGAAAGACTATTTCACATTGGTCTTAACCTCGGCATTACAAGTAACGAGGATAGGCTCTCAACTCTTGATAGAATGGTGGACCTTGAAGTGGGGGATGAGGCAAAATTTGATGCGGATGGGGGCGATGAGGTGCTCCAATGATTACATCATCTTTTAACATTAGAGGGTTGGGGGGTAGGGTGAAGCGAAGGAGGATTAGGGAGCTTGTTAGGCGGGAGAAAGTGGAGGTTTTAGCAATTCAAGAGACAAAATTGAGTAGTGTGAATGGGGATTTTTGTAGGAAGTTATGGGGTGGTGAGAATGTGGCTTGGAAATGTAACCCGGCTCTTGGTAGGAGTGGTGGATTATTATTATTATGAGATAAGGAGAAGGGGAAAGTGTTAGACTCATTCCAAGGTCAAGGCTTTCTTGGTATTTATGTAGAATGGGGGGTGAAGAAAATAACTTGTGTGATAATCAATGTATATGCTCCTTGTAACTTGATTGCGAAGAAACAATTATGGGTGGAACTTCTTGTGGCTAGGAATACTTATGCGGCGGATGTTTGGTGCATTCTTGGCGATTTCAACTCGGTGCGATGTAGCGAGGAGAGGAGAGGGGCGGTGTTGAGAGGTGGGCGGGAATTGTCTAAGGTGATGCGGGAGGATGAAAAATTGTTTAACTTGTTGATTGACAATCTTCGGTTGGATGATTTGGATTTGTTGGGGAGGAAGTTTACTTGGGTCCAACCAAATGGTGCTTGTGCTAGTCGTCTTGATAGAATCTTGGTATCTCGGAATTGGATGGATACTTAGGGGGATGCTAGTATGTGGGCTCTTCCACGTGATGTATCCGACCATTGCCCAATTATCTTGAAGTATGCTAACTCGGATTGGGGGCCCAAACCTTTCCGATTTAATAATTATTGGTTGAGGGATAAGGAATTCTTTGGTATTGTCGCAAAAGAATGGTCGAAACCAAATAATAAAGGGTGGATGGCGCATGTTTTTAGAGAGAAGCTTAGGAATCTAAAAGAGGTTTTGAAAAAGTGGAATTTTGAGAAGTATGGGGCCGTGGAATCAAAAGTCCCATTACTTGTTAAAAGAATCCAAGAGCTTGAAATTGAAGGGGAAAGTAGACCGTTGGTGACCGTGGAGTTGAAGTAGTGGAAAGATTGTTGTGAGAATCTTTGGCTACTTTTGAAGAGCAAAGATAGGCTAGAATTCCAAAAATCAAAGTCTAAATGGCTTAAGGAGGGGGATGCGAACACAAGTTACTTTCATTTGTGTTAAAGGTAGGAGGCGGATGAATTCTATTGTGGCGTTAAAGAAGGGGGACGGATGGTTAGAGAAGCCATGTGAGGTGAAAGAGGAAGTTAGTTGCTACTTTTTGAACCATTTTGGTGAGGAGGATTGGGTGAGGCCTACTATGGAAGGGGTAGAGGTTCCGTTACTAACATTGGAGGAAGCGGGTAGTCTTGAGGTTCCGTTCACGGAGGTAGAGGTGAAGGAGGTTATTGATGCATCACATAACAACAAAAGTCCGGGGTCGGACGGATTTAATTTTGAATTTTTTAGTGGGTGTTGGGAGGTGGTGAAGGTGGATCTCATGCAATTATTCCGCGAATTCTATGCTAATGCAACGGTTCCCAAAGGTATGATTTCGAATTTTTTTGCTCTTATTCCCAAGGTATCAAACCCGCACGCTATTCCGGATTTTCGTCCTATTTCATTACTAGGAAGTGTGTATAAGATTGTGGCAAAAGTATTGGCAATAAGGCTTGGGTCGGTGATGGGGAAGCTTATTTCAAGGCACTAATCGGCGTTTATTAAAGGTCGGCTTCTTGTAGATGGGGTTTTAACTATAAATGAGGTAGTGGATTATGCGAAAAAAGCTAAAAAGGAATGTTTGATTCTCAAGGTTGATTTTGAGAAGGCGTACGATTCGGTGAGTTGGAAATTCTTGGAATACATGTTAGGGCGTTTTGGATTCACAAAAAAATGGATTGATTGGATTAAGGCTTGCATTTGTTCTGGAAGTTTATCGGTGTTAGTCAACGGGAGCCCATCTCGGGAGGTTAATATTGCGAGAGGTCTTAAACAAGGGGATCCATTGGCCCCGTTTCTTTTCCTTTTGGTGGTGGAAGGTTTTGGCCTCCTTATGTACAAAGCGGTTTCATTGGGTTATTTTAAGCCGTTTGTCATTAAAAATTCGCAAGTGGGGCTATCACATCTACAATATGCCGATGACACGCTAATTGTAGGTGAGGCAAATGTGGAGAATTTATGGTGTGTGAAGGCAATTCTTAGGTGGTTTCAATTGATGTCGGGCCTAAGAGTTAATTTCTTCAAGAGTAGACTTATGGGGGTCAATGTGGAAGAGCCGTTTTTGAGGGTGGCATCTAGGTTCCTAAATTGTAAGCTTGGTAAATTTCCCTTTATTTATTTAGGCTTACCGGTTGGAGCGAACCCAAGGAAGGTAGCGTCTTGGAATCCGGTGGTTGAGGTGTTACAAAAAAGGCTCCATTCTTGGCGTAATAGATTTGTAAGTCTTGGAGGTAGAGTGATTCTTATTAATTCGATATTAGCGGCGATTCCGGTTTTCTATCTTTCATTTATGAAAATGCCGACAAGTGTGTGGAAGAAGATAGTTTCGATACAAAGGAATTTCTTGTGGGGGGGCTCAAGTAATAAGTCAAAAATTGCTTGGGTTAAGTGGCGTGACTTGTGTAGGCCTAAAGAGGATGGCGGCCTTGGAATTAAAAATCTAAGACTTGTCAACATCTCGTTATTAACGAAATGGCGGTGGCGTTTGTTAGTATCACAAGACGCATTGTGGTCCTTGGTTTTGAAGGCGAAGTACGGTAATGAAATTGGATTTTCATCGAACTTGCTTGGGTATGGGAACAAAAGGTTTGCCTCTCTTTGGTGGAAGGATTTATGCAAATTGGGGCGAATTAGTGTAAACAACAATGATGATTGGTGTAGAGATGTTATGGTGAAGAAAGTAGGTTGTGGTGGTGGAACGAGATTTTGGATTGATAAGTGGATAGGGGGTGGGGCTCTTGCTCAATTGTTTCCTCGCTTGTTCTCTATTTCTTGTCAAAAAGGAAATTTTTTTAGCCAAGTGGGTGGACAAATGATGGATGGGTGTGGAATTTGAAGTGGCGGAGGCAATTGTTTATATGGGAAGAGGAATTATTGAGTAATTTGTTGAACATTATAGGTAGTGCTAATCTAGCTCTTCATGATGACTCATGGATATGTGAAATTGGCGATGATGGTGTTTATAGCGTGAAAGAAGGGTACCGGTTTCTAAGTGACAACTTCCTCCCTAGTTTGAATTTGAACAACGATTGTCGACGTGTTTTGAAAGGTCTTTGGGATAGTATTGCGCAATTGAAGGTGGTAATCTTTTGTTGGAAATTGGTGTTGCATAGGTTGCCTACGCGTCGGAATTTGGTAACTAGAGGAATGTTTGATGTTAACTCCAGTTCTTGTTGTGTGTGGTGCCCGTTGATTGACGAGTCCGAGTCCCACTTGTTCTTTACTTGCCCGGTTGCGGTGGAGGTCTGGACGGCGGTTTGGGCTTGGTTGGGTTTTGTGACGGTTGTGCCCGGTAATGCTATTCAATCCTTTGAATCCTTTGGTGTCCCATTTCGAAATAAGCTCCGGATTAAAGGTTTAAATTTGATATGGCAAACCGTGGTGTGGAGTATTTGGCTAGCTAGGAATTCTCTAATTTTTGAAGGTGTGAAAATGGAGGGCTTTCAAATTGTGGATGCAATTAAGCATAGGTCCTTTCAATGGTTTATAGCTAGGAAGCAAGGGGTGGTGTGCTTGTCACTAGAATGGGAGAAGCTTCCACTTGATTGTATTAAAAGGTGATGGTGTTGGTTTTGGGTGCCACTGTTACTGCGTTTTGTCAGTAGGGGTAGTTTTAATTTTCTGTGTTGCTTGGCTTACTTAGGTGTAGTGTATTGCCTTGATTTTTTGGGTGGTCTTGTTTTGGGTTTGAGTTGAGTACTCTTTGTACTTATTCCATGAGTGGGTCTAGTACTACTTGTACTCTTGCTCTTTTTGCATACTCTTACACTTATATATAATATTTATTATTGTTTGCTGTTCAAAAAAAAAGGAGAAACATATAAATAGGGGTAATGATAAGTTCTTAGTATGAGAAATTTTTAATACGATTAAAGTCAAATCAACTTGGTAGTATATCAGAACTAGTATTTTAATAAAATATGTAGAAATTTACCTTTTTTTTATTAACAAAAACAGAGTAATATTATTAGAAATCAGAAAGGGCTATATCTTTTTGGATACGGTGAAGAATACAATGTGGGTAACGAGAAGCCCAAACCATATTGGGCTTATGAACCGCCCATTTGGCTAATTCATGTGCTACCCTATTCCCTAATTTGTGAACCCTAATTTGTGTTCAAACCCGAGTTGCCTCTCCAACGCAGCTTCATCTTCCTTGCGCAAGACCAGTCCTAAACCTCAATGGCCATCACTTAAATCGTGAGCATCCATGTTGAGCTGTAGGACATCATTGGGAGGGCGACTCGAACTATTGTTGTGACGGCGCATCTCAAATTCGATGGGGTTTTTTGGTGTGCTCGTTGCTTGATTCAATTGGTAGTCATAGAGGATCTTCATAGCTCTCGATACACCATTTTTGTTAGAGGTACGTACTTTCCTTGAAACACTTTGTCATTTCTAGTTGTCCATATATATGTTGTAAATAAGAGATGCTATGATTTGCATTTCCTCGGATTTTGACACATTAAACACGTAATCCAACCAATTTGGGAAATTTTAAATTTGTATATTCTCTAGGTTGGTAGTAAGAGATGGCACAAACCAAATTTGATGCACCCATTCACACTCTAGAAAAATATGATTAATGACTTAGTGTTTGAGTTACAGTTGGAACATACAGGGTTACACCTGATACCTTTAGCAAACAACTTTTAATTTGTACTTTCTCTAGATTTTACTGAATATCAAAACCAATAAAATTGTTATCAAAACCAAAATTAAATTTGTGTGAAAGGTCATGTTATCAAAACCAATAACATTGTTGTTGACTTAACTAAGTCACCTAGACATTGATTCATGTGGTTAATGAGTTTACCTAAGACAAATCATTTGCAAAAATTCGAGTTATGAAACCTCCAAACCACTCACCATCATTTCCCCTTAACATTCCACCCCAACCAATCCGATCTAACTGCTTGCAAGAGCCATCCGTATTTAACTTTACCCATTACACATTTCCACCACCACTTTATTTATTTTCTTAGTTTGTAGAAATTAAATTGAGGTACTGTAATTTTTAATAATGACTATTATTATTACCGTATTTGATTTGATGGCGTGAGAAAGAACGAAGAAATGCAAATGCACTGAATGTAAACTAAAAAAAATAAAATAAAAAAGAAATGCAATGCAATGCTGAAGACACGAGTCGCCTCATTCTCTTACATAATCTCCACTATTGGTCATTTCGTGACCGCGTTACCACTCACTCACACCTGAAAAAGTACAAAAACGGTTATTCCTCTTTTCTAGAGAGAGAGAGAGAAACAGAAAAACTTAGAGAGAGAAACCATGGATAACTCCATTGACCTTAAAGCCACCACAACCATGGCGGTTTCCGATAACCACAACACCACCACCGTCATTCAAACCAAAACCAAAGAAGAAGGCGAAGTCTCTTCTTCTACCGATGATGGCGACGTATTCTTCTTCTCAAAACCCTAACTACTTTTTCAATTTCTCGTTTCTGCGATTTTTTTTTGCTTCGGAATTTACTTGTTGATGTTAGATCTGAATCAAAAACAATCGGTTTTGTTTAGCTTATTTGTGAACACTGTAGCGTAGGGTTTTATGCTTCTCTGTTGCTTTAACAGTAGAAATAAAGAACGAGAACGTAAATGTTTTTGAAAGCATGTGGTGGAATCTAATTTTTGTTCTTGTTAATTTAATTTATGTGTATTTATTAATTAGTAGTTTAGCTGTTAATCTGAACTAGTTTGCAAATTTATCTTCTGTAGAATTGATATTACAACATTCGGTTTTGTTTAATTATGATTGCTAACACTGCGGTGTTGGAATTTATGCTTCTTTGGTGAATTAAGCAGTAGTAATGAAAAATTAGAGTGTAGCAAAATAGAAAGCATTCGGTTATAAATGTGTTGTTCTTGTAAATTCAACTCAATTGTTATGGATTTGTTAATGAGTAATTGAATGTTTATTCTGTACTAGCTTGTAAATTTAACTGATATTTCAACAGTCGTTTTGTTCAGCTTATTATTGCCAACACTGCAGTGTAGGACTTTTTTTTTTTGGCTTGAACTGTAGAATTGTAAAATGAGAGCATGTCAAAATTTGAAAGGGTGTGGTGGAATCAATGGGTTGTTCTTGAAAATTTAATTGATGAGTAATTTTTTTTACATTTGCACCAGGAAAACCCTAATGGCTACACAGTGCAAACCACCCTTGCTACAGGGTCCAGTTCTGTTCCTTCTTTGAAGCAAATTACCCAAGGCGTTCAGGGTGGTAAGTTGTGTTAACTGTCAATTATTGTCTCTCATCTGGCACCATAGCTTTCTTATTAGTCTTCGTTTATGGAATTGGAGACTTCGTCATAATTGTGGCATGTCATTTGTGTGAAACACTTTGAATATATGGTGCTCTTACTTCACATGCTGGATACAACCTTTTTACTTTTTTTTTTCTTTCTTTTTCCGTTTAATACTGTCTTGGTGTTTTCTTAAATGAATGGAATTTTTCTCTTCTTTTAGTCTAAATGTGTTGTGTACTCATATCAGTCATAGGTAAAAGCCATGTCAATTTAATTGCATGAACAATTTATGGAGTGTAAATTTCAGTGGTAATGTTTTACAGGAGGCTCCAATAATATACAGAAGCGTACAACTATACAACCAATTACACGGAAGAGCATAAAAAAGAGTGAATTGCCTCCTAAATCTTCTCCATGGGCTGGTCATGCAAGCAGTGATACGAATCTTGTGATAAGTTTTTCTGATGATGACAGTGGTAGTGACATTGAAAATAAAGGCATTGATTCCAGGTTGGAAAGAAATATCAAGCGACCTAGCTCATCCTTGGAAAATTCAAACAAGTTTCAGTTACAACAAAATGCTAGAAGTTTGCACAAGGAAATGCCTAAGAAACTGCCTTCAAATCGCACATTTGTCTCATCAGTGACCAAGTTTCCTAGTTCTAATTCTAAGGGTGCTGGATCCTGGTCACTGGGACAAGGACCACGAGCTAGAAATTTCAAACCAATGAACAAAACTTTAGCTAGCCGAGAGCGTGGACCTGGCCAAGGAGCAGTATCAAATGTCAATAAACTACAGGATTTGCGCCAACAGATTGCACTTCGGGAAAGTGAACTTAAGTTGAAAGCAGCTCAGCAAAATAAGGAGTCTGCTTTAGTTTTGGGCAGGGATCAGAATGCCACAAACCTTAAGAATGACACAACTAGGAAAAGTATTCCAGTTTCCTCAGGAGCTGCACAATTAGGGCCAAAAGAACCAGATAGGAAGCGCATGAAACTTGATAGATCTCATGATACCCCTCAAGCTGTTGGTGGTCAACAAGTTCCTATTTTAAAATCTGTACTACCATCAAAAGATTCTCTGTGTGAAAACATTTATCCTCAGGAGAGAAACAAGGTTGATCATAACCAAAAAGAGATTCCATCATGTAGAGGGGAGTCCACAATCATGAAATCACAAAGGCAACCTGACAATCGTCTTGGCAACTCATCACAAAAAATGCCCTGTAGATCAAGAGAAGGTAAATATTTTTCTTTATTTTGTCCCTAACTTACACATTTTGGTGAACAAATTATCTCAGAAACTTTGTGTACTATTCTGGATTTTAGAAATTAAAACAGTGTTGTCAAATAACGCCGCTATAGTGCAGCGGAATTATACAAACCATTATTGTTCTGCGATAAGCGATTTAGTAAAAAGTGTGGTCAAGTAGTGGTTATAATAGTGGTATAGCACTGAAGCATATAGAATTATAACAAATCGCTATTTTCCGTGATTGTCAACATTGAATGAAGTATATTTTAATAAGTCATTAGAAGCAGCCATGTGTGTTACTTGTACTAGGTAAATTCCCTAATCTCTAAAATTGAAGAATATTCTTAAAATATATGCGCACACATGTGTTTGTGTATTCATTTCAATATTTCATTAGCTTGTATCACGTGGTTGTCTCATTTCTCGGTTTCCTGATCACACATTTATGCAAGGCTTTTTCTAAGTGTTACTGTAGATTTGATGTCATATTTTTTGGTCAAGATATAAAATTATACTGCCTTGTCATGATAATGTGTAGAAATATATTATTGTCTAATTTTGCAGAACTTTGCTTTGGTTTAAACAATTTAGGTAAGTATGTCTGCTTGATTGCGCCTATGCTCAAATGCTTGTCAGTAAAACATGTTTAAGTCTTTTTTCTGGTTAGAATCTCATGGTCTCATCATATTTTGTAGGTGATGTCAATAATGGTTGCAATCAGATTGACAAAAATAGCGGACCGGTTGACCCTTGTGCAGCTTTTAACCAAAGTGCAATGCCAGGAAATATGCCTTCTAGCAGCGTGCCAACTAATTTAGTGAGTTATAAATTGCCATTCATACATTTATATTTATTTGGTATTTTTTTTGTTTGTTTAATAATTGATCGGAAGTCATAATTTTCTATACATGAAAATTACATGTACTGGGTGACTTTACTGAAAAATCTGTTTGATATGTTGTTGCTTGCTAATCAACCATAGTTAATCTTCCTGCTCTTCTAAAATTTTCAATTCTTCAGAAATTATGAATGAGTGATCAATGCAATTTACTATGACCAATAGTTTGATTCATAAGATGCACCAACTTTCTTAACGTGCAATTGTAGTGCCACTCTTGGTTGATGTTCTCTAAAGAGTGTAGTTAATAATAGGTCATAGATTAGCCAAGATAAACCTTTGTCAATACAACAACAGTCATTCTAGTATAAATTTGAAATTCTTGACATCATGTAATTTCTGGTGTCTTTATATTTCCAGAATAGTATCACTATAGGGTTACCAAGTCGCTTCTCGAATAAGCAATTGAAATGGGTCCCTAATATACCTTTTATAATCATTCTGTTTTAGCTGTGTTGTTGTGATTTGTGTTGACTTTCCTCACTTTCTCCTCTCGTATGTGACTCAGGAAGCATTAAGCAATGCTGTTCCTATGAATCATAATGGGAATGCAAATGTCTCAGAGCATAGCAGCATTGATTTACAGTCGTTTTTTGGTATGGAAGAATTGATAGACAAGGAGCTCGAGGAAGCTCAAATGCACCGGCATAATTGTGAAATTGAAGAAAGAAATGCACACAGAGCTTATCTTAAAGCTCAGAGGTCTTTGCTTGAGGCTAATGCTCGATGCAACAATCTTTATCACCAAAGGGAATTGTATTCAGCTAAGCTACGATCTTTGATTTTGAATAATTCCAGCTTTTCTTGGTCTGTAGGACAGCACCAGCATCTTGATATAGGTTTAGATTACTTACCTAAACTTGGTTATGAAATGCCCACATCAAGCTGTCTGAGGCAAGCTGAATATAATATTAATAATCCTAGTTTTGATTCTAATGATCAAGGCATCAATAATAGGCAATCTGATACTTCCCATCCCCACACAAATGGAGCAAATTTAGGATCTGAACCTTGTGTTGAACCAGATGCTAGTACATCTGAGCCATTACCTCAAAGGGGTAATCATGATGCGGATGGAGTGTATTCTCCTATGGATGAATTTGACGCATCAGATAATGAAAATGAAGAGATTTTTCTAGCTGGACATGCTTCTAATCATCTTGATGCTGAATATCATAGTAAACAAGACTCCAGGGCAAAACAAATGGACAAAGATACTGCATCAAATGCCAATTGTTCCACCGATAGTCCTGAGGATTCTTTGCTTCTTGAAGCAGCATTAAGATCTGAATTATTTGCACGATTAGGGAAAAGAGCTATGAAGAATTGTAGTCCATGCAACAACATTGATACCACTGAACTAGGTGCTGAAAATGAGGTTGGAAGTGAGAAAAACCAAGTGCATCACTGCGCTGTTCCATTGTCTAATGCAGAAAACAATGATCCTAAAGGTGATATTTTTCTTTCTGAAATGAAGATGTTGTGATATGTTATTTATTTATTTTCTTATATAGGTCTTATTTTTAAGTCTGTACTACCGATCCTTAAGCCTGGCAAAACCTAATAATTTATAGCTTGGACAAACTAGAATTCTGATACTCTTATCACTGGCTTCCCCTTACATTTGGTTCAAATTTCTATGTTCTTTACTAAAATGTATTCTCTCTGTTCACTCAGTTTTATTAATTAAATTGTTGTAACTAGAATAATTTTGTTGTTGTGGACTGTAATTCTTTCTTCTTTTAACTTGACTGAAATGGATTATTAGGATTTTATGAACTGTTGATGCCAAAAGAGGAGTTGATCTGTGTGTTTGTGTGTGTTTGGGTTTGTAAGAATCAAAATTCATATACTCTTTAAATGCTTTAAAAATAAGGCTGAAAAATAGTGATACAAAGGAGTCAAGGATCTAGAAGTACTGTGTTGTCAATTGTGGTATATCGGCACAATTAGGTACTGGCCAATTATTCAGGCTTCACATCAATGCATCTCGTTCTTTATTGTTAGAAATCACAAGTTGAAGTTAGTTGTAGTTAGTTAAGTTTTGAGATGAACTTGCAAATTTATCATTATGTTCCTGATTATTTTCTTCTTCAAATCTAGGCATTGAGAGGAAAGAAAGGAACATCTATCTGGATTCCAATGAAATTCAAAGTCAGCAAAACATTGGTGGAAATACTTTGAATGCCATCTGCAGTGCTGGTTCAGGTGATCAAGGAGACATGACTTTTCAAGGTCATCACTCAACTAATCCAGCGAATATTCCACCTTTGGTTTTTAGGAGTGCATTTAGTGAGCTGAGAGAAATGTCACCATTTTGTTCAAATCAATCACCAAAGCAACATAATTCCACTCAGGATAATAATGGTCAAAGTCAAAATGCTACTTGCCTTAGTTCTGATGAAGCAAATAGGAACAACATCTTGGCAATCTCAATGTCTGTTACCATTGGGAATTCACTCTCAGAAGAAGGTTCTTATGGCCGCAGTCCTGAAGTTGATCCGTTTTGGCCACTTTGCATGTATGAGCTGCGAGGAAAATGCAACAATGACGAGTGTCCTTGGCAGCATGCTAAGGACTATAGTGATGGAAACATTAATCAGCATCAGTACACTGATTCTAATAATGGAGGTATAAAAAAGCAGTTACAGTTTGAAACCTATATATTTTGCCTCCGTTGTTGTTGTAACTTGTTGATGGAACTTTCTGAAAATATCCATGTCAATGTGATGATTGCTATTTGTATTTTTGGGGTGTTTTCTGAAGCTGAACTAGATATTGTTTGAATATAGGAAATAATTAGGCTAATGGATGATGAATAGAATGTAGTTCTATGTTACAGCGGATTTAATGTTTGGTTTGGGAGGTTAATAATTGTTTTTATCCGGAATAAAAGGTCAAGTTTTGTGTCCCTGTGAGCTTAGCTCAATTGGTAGGGACATCACATTTTATATGCAGGAGCCGGGGTTCGAACCCCAGACACTTCACTTATTCACCTTAAAGGTGAAATTCTAGCCAGTAGGCTACTTGACCCCAAAAAAAAGGTCAAGTTTTGTATTGAGTATGTTTGATTGAGGATGCGGGTGGGTTAAGGATTCATGGATATATATGATTTATAGTCCTTATCAAATCTGATGATGTGCTAGAAATAACATTAAATATTTTCACCAGTAATTAGGTTGAATCAAATTTGCATTGAATGCATGTTGCTAATCTTTAATGACTCTACTGTTGGTATGTTATAACTGCAAGCCCCATTGAGATTTACACAATCTAGTCTCAGGAACGTTGTTAAATTTTGGGTTTTAATGAATGTGGGGAATATGATAATTGATTGGTAGTTGATATTTTGGGTGTTGAGCTTGTGTGAAAGGAACTGCCTCCATAGATCAATAGTTGATATGATCGACATTATTGTCTAGAACAAAATAAAAATGCAATTCATTTTGAACTTCACCGTATTCTGCTGAAATTACATGAGAACTACTATTCATATACACAATATCTTTCTAGAACTGACAGAACCTGAACAGTGAGTTAATAACTTTTCAATGGCTTATTATTTTGCTTGGACTCGGGATTAGAAGAAAGACGACTTCTATTGTACACGTGATATGAAGTACAATGTTGTTGGGGAAACTAAATTATGCGACAGAATATGAAATTTGAATTTACCCATAACAAGTGCTGTACACTATTATTGACTATTAGACATGTTCTTGTATTAATATACTAATACTATATGGATTACAATTACCATTTCTGAAGTATGAATTTATTATGATATTAGCCACTCTTTATTATTGTTATTAAAATTATCTTCTCTAAAGAACTGGTGTACTGTTTGAGCAGATTCTCAAGATAGATTGCCGTTGCATCAACAAAATTGTAACGGTGTGACCAAAGTTACCAAGTATCACAAAGCTACTATTCTACCAACTTACCATGTTAGTGTAGATGTTCTGAAAGCGGACCAATTTGCACACAAACCGATTGCTGCACATAGGATTGCTCAATACTGGCAGCAGCATTTCAGTATCACTTTGGGTTCTTTGAATTTGCTACAAAATGGTTCGCCCGCAGATGGTCCATTATCACATGGTGGTGATGAACGCATAGAGGTTCGTGGGGCGTGGAGTAAACATTTATCTTTTCAGTGGAGAAATGGAGTTGGGGTTTGTTGCTTCTAACTATCATATTATTTTCCTGGTTTATTCAAATATATTTTCTTTAACTATGTTTAAGTCTAACACCACAGTGCAGAAGTGAGCACCATAAGTCAATTTTAACTATTTTTGACGATTTTATCTTGTAGGATTTCTTTTGGCTATTTTGTCATTTATATAGTTATGATATAAATAAGAGCCATACTAGATAGATTGGGAAACTCGTAGAAGAGTACTGCTTACAATTAAATTTTTATTGTGCCTACCGAGGGACCTAGAATTTGTAAAACTAGATAAATCTTTTTTGTTTAGTATTCCAAGAACTTTTTATTTTGTCCTGGTATACTTGGTGGATTTGGTTGCATATATGCCTAATTTATAGCTTATTTGATTAGCTTATAAATTTATTCAACCAATGCAGATGTTTTTGATAATTGAGATTTTCTCAAACTGCTAGCATTTGAACTTATAACTTAATTTTTTTTTTCACTTTTACCCTCTCTTATTATTAAAATATACAAAATATTATATGAAAATTAAAATTAGCTATAAATTATATAAGAAAAATAACAAAAACCCTTAGATTTATATAAGAAAAATAAAATTATATTGAAAATTATGAATATATCATTTTATTATATCATCTTGTTTCATTTAGTAAATGTAAGAATAAGAATAAAATTGATAAGGTAAATTTTCTAACTTTTAAATGGTAAATAGTTTGAAATAAAATATGAAAAGGATAATTGTTTTATAATATCAGATAAACATGTTATTATATGTCATTTTATATTTATAAGTTGGTTCAACAACTAATTTTACAGAATACAATTTTAATCAGCTAACTTATCGGTTATTGGCTAGGCTATAGCTTAATTTTGCCAAACAAAGCTTTATTGCTTCTGCACTGGAACTGACTTATCACACTTCTATGATTGTTATGATATTGTACTGATGAATATTTAAATGATCCCATATTTGAAGTCTAGGATTTGAAGTATAAACATATCTTGTAACAGCTATATAAATAGCTGAATCTTGTCCTACACTAACAATCATATCCTGCACTACAAAGAATAGCTGTCATTAGCAAGGGCAGCTGTCATTTAACGCACCACTGACTGTTACCCAGTTGTAATATCTCATATTTTTCCTGGTGAACAGCTCTTGATTAATCTTGCCTTGATTTTATGATAAACATGTATAATATTAGTTAGTAATACTGAATGTCTTGAATCTTAAAAAATTAATACTGAATGTCTTGAATTGGTTTATTTGTGCTAACTTCCCCTTTATTTATTGCATACTTAGAATCAGATTAAACAGGCTATGGCTGATAGTGAGCAAGCCGTTGAGATGGCTCTTCTTATTCTCAACCAGGAAATCAATAAGTCGCAAGGGGTGCGAAAGGTAACAGTTGTCAATGCTTTTTTTTGTCTTTGTGGTTAGTGTTTGAGTTTGCTTATGTGTTTCTTCATTTCAATAACATGAATTTTTAGGCTCTATCTGTACTGACCAAAGCTCTGGAGACTAATTCAACATCTGTGCTAATCTGGATAGTTTACTTGCTCATTTACTATGGAAGTTTTGGGCCAAATGAAAAGGAGGATATGTTCTTGTGTGTGGTATGTTTTCTTTTTTATGGAGCATGATCTGGATAATTTTTCTTTCTTATATGGGGAATGGGGAGTTTTTGATAATTGGAAGTCTAGAAGTTTCTATTAATGGTAAACCCCTGAAATCCACTAGGCTGCCTCTGTTATTTCGTAGCTCGATCTTGACACGAGCAGTAGGTAGCACCATTATAAATAACCTAGGCCTATTGGTTAGGCTTGTGTGACGAGTAAGCATTGCCTTTCTGACTTGCTTTTATTGGCACATTGAGTTCAGTGGTTCACTACGAAATCTGTCAATTTTAAATGATAAATTTTGAGAGTTTGTTCTATCCTTGGTTATTGACCTGCATGTATTGTTAGATATTGATAGCCAAGGTTCTATAATTTGTTTTAAGTCCGGTTGTTGTCGTCGTGATATTGAGGCAGTGATGGGTGAATGAAGGAGATAAAAATATTAAGGACAATATTGGCAGGAAAGTGAGTGGTCCATTCTCTTTGGACATATAGATAGGAGAGACAAAGTTACTTTCATAATCTCCTTAAGTTGTTTGAGAAGAAAGAGCCTTTTATAATTTATCTCATAGACTCTGCATGAGTTCCTTTTTAACTTCTTGTTAGTATGTTAAACTCTTCTTACAAGGACTGATTATGTGCTTTACCTTGGGAATTTTCAACTGATGCTTTTCAGGTTAACCTCCATAAAGGATCTTATGTACTGTGGCTCATGTACATAAATAGTCGGAGAAAGCTTGATGATCGGTTAGCTGCTTATGATTCTGCTCTCTCTGCTCTCTGTCAGCATGCGTCTGCTGTTCCTGAAGACAGGACGTGTGAAAGTGCATGCATCTTAGATCTGTTTCTGCAGATGATGGATTGTTTATGCATGTCGGGGAATGTTGAGAATGCCATCCAGCGAAGTTATGGAGTTTTCTCAACTACAACTCAATCCGATGAGCCTAATCTTCTGTTACTATCAGATATACTCAATTGCTTAACAATTTCTGACAAATGTGTGTTATGGGTTTGTTGTGTTTACTTAGTTATTTACAGGAAACTGCCTGGTGCTGTTGTTCAGAAGTTTGAATGTGAGAAAGATCTCCTTGACATTGAATGGCCCTCTGTCATTTTATCAGAGGATGAAAATGAGAGGGCTATTAAACTTATGGAAACAGCAGCTGAATATATAAACTCGTGTGCCTTCACAATGAAAAGTGAAGCTGATATCAAGTATGCTCAACTTTTTGCTCTAAATCATCTCAGATGCATGGTTGCTCTTGATAGCCTAGAGTGCTTAAGGAGTTTGTTGAAAAAATATGCTGAGATTCACCCCTTCTGCATAGAATTGGTCCTGGTGTCGGCTCAAATACAGAAACAAAAGTTTGGTGTTGATAATTTTGTGGTATTTGAGGAGGCAATTAGTAGATGGCCAAAAGTAGTTCCTGGAATCCAGTGCATTTGGAATCAATACATTGCAAATGCTATCCATAATCAAAGAATTGACCTTGCAAAAGAAATTACTGTCCGATGGTTCCACTCTGTATGGCAAGTGCAGGATCCTCCACATGGTGGAATGGATGCCACCGATGATGGTGGTTCTCGTGGCTTATTGGGATTAGGTTCAAAATTTGTTTCTGACGCATCAAATTCTAGTCATAAACAGATGGATATGATGTTTGGATATCTTAATCTGTCTGCTTATCATTTTTTCCAAAATGATAAAACAGAAGCATGCATAGCAGTTAATAAGGCTAGGAATACTGTCAGTTTTCTTGGTTTAGAGCAATATATAAGAAAATATGCAATGTTCCTGGTTTGTGATGCATCAAGTTTGAAGGAGGATGATCCAAAGAGTGCTATTAAGAGGATGCTGGAAGTATATATGGATGGTTCCTCACAGGAGTTGCTAGCTCCTAGGATGCTAACAAGAAATTTTCTGAACAACATCAAGAAACCAAGAGTACGGAATCTCATTGGCATCATATTAAGGCCAGTTTCATTTGATTGTTCTCTACTAAATTTGACACTTCAATCATGGTTTGGTGCATCTCTTTTACCTCAAACAGTGAGTGAGCCAAAACATCTGGTGGATTTTGTTGAAGGCATTATGGAGGTAGTTCCTTACAACTTTCAATTAGCTTTTGCTGTCTGCAGACTTTTGAGCAAGGATTACAGTTCTTCTGATCTAAACTCAACCAGTCTATGGTTTTGGGCCTGTTCAACTATGGTCAATGCAATTATGGATGCCATCCCGATACCACCAGAATATGTCTGGTTGGAAGCTGCAGTGTTTCTGCAAAATGATATGGGCATTGAGGCAACATCCCAGAAGTTTTATAAAAAGGCTCTGTCAGTGTATCCATTTTCGATTATGTTATGGAAATGTTACAATAAGCTGTTTTTGTCCATTGGGGATGCAAACAATATTCTTGAAGAAGCAAAAGAAAGGGGTATAAACCTTGATTTACTAACTAATTAAATGTCAGGTGGGAGGAAACTCATTGGCCTAGTTTGGTACTATCACAAGAGTCCTCAAAGTAGATAATTTTTTCGCTCAATATGTTAGAATATTTCCAATTTGGAAGCAATTTTGGTGACAGAAATTTCTTAGAGTACAGTAAGTATAATGTGAATACAACAGGAATGTCAAGGTATCTTCTTAGGAGTATAATATACAGTTGGGCTGAAGAAAATTTTGATAACTGATCCTCCTTTTGCTGTCTTCATTTTTGGACAACTTTTTCACATACTATGTTGTGAATGTTATAATGTACTCTTTTTTAACATTTTAATACCATAGGTTATCATTCTGTCAAAAAAAATATATCAGTTTGTTATTTTACAGATGAATGAAAGAATATTTTTGTTGTGATGGTTAGTGTTATTCTTCCAGTTTATTTTGTTGTATATCTGAAATTGCATGAGGTGGGATGGCACACATAATGTATAGAATCTGAAGCTCCCATCCTTGTGGGTAGAGTAGAAGTTTACAATTACAAGTATATTTTGTTTCTCTTCAAATGCCTTGGCTTAGTATCCAATATAGCTAGGTGAAGTAACTATTCACATTGATAAAAAAAAAAATTAACTTATTCATCGCAAAACAATAAAAATATCATTATTACATTATGAATTAAATTCTAAAACTTGCAATGGAAACATTAAGAAAGAACCTATTTAACCTTAAAGTTAATTTGTTGGCTGCAAAAAAGACAAATTTAAGATGATAAGCTGAGAGGTTTAATTCATTTAAAAAGCCGAGTTGACTTTTTTTCTTCTTCGTAGTTTGATGGCTGGAGTATCATCTTTTAAGGTGAATACGCAGATATATCAGGGTTCGTAGCTCGCAGGGGCAAAACTAGGTCGACTTTGTGTTTCTTTCACTAGAGATTATCTTGTTTGAAACATTGTTGAACTAAATGTAGACACTTCAACAACCCATTCTACTATGAGATAGTCTTACATAGGCATAAATGTTTGTACACGAAACTTAAACACCCACAAATCAAAAAAAATTAAAAAAAATAGTCACATCAATTAGTATTACTTTAATTATTTTTAGTTTAATGTGAGTGTGCCCAAAAAATACTTATTTGGGTTTGTACCCACACAAGTATTTCTCTTCTACTACATCCAACCCTTGTTTGTGGGTTGACTAAAACTAGATTCTTTTCACAAAACATAACTTCACATCTGTCAGCAAAGTCTCTCCCTTCATTCTCAAAATTGACATTGAGTTTCCTCTGTATCAATATTATAAGATCTAACTATCAAATATTTTTACAAGAAGCTCCTTTCCCTTCCAAAATACCAATCACACACAAGGTGAACTATGCTCTATAGTTCGAAGTTTGCTCCAACAAGAATCCACAGCACCATCTCCTTCCGTCACCCAAATGTCAAAGTTCGCATTTTGATCACAAAATTTACGACAAACCAAAATGTTACACCCACCTAAAACACCCAAATATCTTCGCGATGACACCTTGCGAAGAATCCCACCTCCCACATCCAATGCAACGATTGTTGTAGTCAAGCCTTTAGTTTTCCCCCCACCAATAATAAACCCCATTAAAATACATTGCAAAACAAGAAGCCTCAAATTCACAACGCCATGGATTAGCACTTTCAATTGTTCTCCAAGAATCACTTCTCAAAACATATTCTTCAAAAATTTACTTCTTACAACGACATTTGTTGTAACTAACCCACATTCTAACAACCTTAATTAAATCTTCACTTATTTTATCATGTCCCATTCTTTCTCATAGAAGTAATGTGAAATCTGACCAACATGCAAAACGGGCAGTATTCTCCGGCATTTCTGATCAGGACGTTTGCGACCGGGACTAACTTCCAATGGCTTCATTTACCATTTCATTCCCAAGGTTGTTATCTTCTGTAGAATTAGACTGTTCTTTTGATCTTACTTCTGCAGCGTTTGCAATCTTAATTCTGGAAGCAGATTGATCAGTGCACTGTGCACTTAATCATTCATGTTATCTTCCAGCTGCTGTATAACAGCACATGTTATCCACATCTTATACCAAATTCTCTCTATTTGCATTTGTAAGTAAACTGTTAGTCTGTGCTAACTAAGTGTCTGAGCTTTGTCACTAGCAAGAAAGGTATGAAACTTGTTTGTGAGCTCCAACCCAACTATAACCAGGAATTTTCTTCAATCCATTATCATTCATATGTGATCTTGTCCATCTGGCATCATTCCACCTACCACATTGAGCATAAATATCTGACAAAACTACGTAATGAGCTGCGTTTCCCGGTTCAAGTTTAAGGAGATGATGCAGGGCAACCTCTCCTAATGAAACATTGGAATGGATTTTACATGCTCCCAAGAGGGCACCCCAAACTTGAGCATCGGGTTCTGTTGGCATTTTATTAATTAAACTCAAAACTTCATCAAATAAACCAGCACAGCCCAAAAGATCAACCATGCAGGCATAGTGTTCCATATTGGGTTCAACATGGAGGTGCTTTCCACACATGGATGCGAAAATGTCCCTTCCTTCTTGAATTAAACCAGCATGTCTACAAGCAGATAATACACTGATGAAGGAAATAGAATCAACACGGACATTAGTCTCTTGCATTAGTGAAAAGAGAGCGACGGCAAGTTCACCTTGGCCGTGCATTGCATAGCCCGAAAGCATTGCATTCCATGAGATAGTGTCTTTGTTTTCCATTTCATGAAAACATTTCTCAGAATAACCAAGTTGTCCGCATTTAGCATACATATCTACGAGACTGTTTCCAAGAAGGGTACTGGATAGAAATCCCATTCGGATTATGCAGGCATGAAAAGCCATGGCCTCTCTTAATACTGACAAATACGATACAGCAGGAAGGACAGTCACAAATGTGACTAAATTAGCCCTGACATTTTCCAATTTCATCCGCCGAAAAGTGCAAATTGCTTCATTGGCACATCCATGATGCAGATACCCTGCAATCATCACATTCCAAGATACCTCATCCTTTACATGCTTGGTTAAGAGAAACAACTGTTCAGCTGAGCAAAGGCTCCTACATTTGGCATACATGTCCATTAAAGCAACTTTTACATGAATGTCAAATTCAAAACCACGCTTCTCAATATTTCCATGCAAACATGTTCCTAGATCTAGGTAATCCAGAATGGCGCAAACTGAAATCAAACCCACCATGGTTCCACTATCTGGTTGAATCTCACTTAATTGCAATCGATGGAACATTTCCAATGCAAGATGTGGGTCACCATATTTGGTAAACCCATTTATCAAAGTATTCCACACCACAACATCTTTATTTTGCATTCTGTTGAATAGTGTCATAGCATAAGTAAATAATTCTAATCTAGTGTACATTGAAATAAGGGCTGTCCCTGTTGAGATATCGGATTCCATATCTGCTGTAATAGCATAGCAGTGCATACTCTTGCCTAATCTAAGGTTTGAACTTTCTGCACAAGCGGAAACAACAATCATGAGAATCACTTTATCTGGTTTCAAACCTTCATGCTGCATCTCTTGGAACATAGACAATGCTTCTCCAGGATATCCAGCTTGGACAAGAGCCGATAAAAAAGCAGACCAAGCAACCAAATCTCTTCCTTCAAGACTCAGAAACAATTCTTTAGCCTTCTTCAACTCACCACATTTTGCATACATGCTGACTACAGGAGTAGCAACAACAATATCCGACAGTATCCCCATCTGTAAAGCGCAATTATGAACTTTCTTCCCTCTCTCTAGGTCTCTCATCTCCGCAGCTGCCAAAAGAGCATTTATAACCGCTACCTTGTTCATCTTAACATTTTTATGCCTCATTTTATCAAGCAATTGAAGAACTTCAAAGTAACAACCATTTTGTACATATCCAGCCATCATTGTTGCCCATGAGACATCATCATCCATAACCCGCATCCGATCAAATATCCGACGAGCCAAATGTACCTCACCACATTTAGAATACATATCAATCAATGAATTTGAAACCACATCACAAATACTTCTCCTAACAACATAACCATGAATGGACTTACAACAACCAATATCCTTTAATCTAGAAACCGCAGGAGCCAGGTTCAATATACTCACAGTATCAGGCACCATACCTTCCATCTGCATCCTCCAAAACATTTCCATTGCCTCACAAGGATTTAAGCTCTGCGACAAACCCGAAATCATCACATTCCAAGAAGCAACATCTTTCTTCGGCATTTTATCAAACAACTTCCTTGCACTATCCAAATGACCCATTTTACAAAACATGTCAATAAGACCAGTCCCAATGAACACATCACATTCTAACCCTTTAAAAACCACATCTTTATAAACAGAAACACCTTCATGAAAATCTAAAGCACCAGTACAAGCCTTTAAAACAAAGGTAAATGTATATTTATCAGGTTTAAGTCCAATTTCCAACATTCTATGATACAAGTTTATACCTTTATGGAACTTTTGAAGTTTACAATAAGCTCTAATTAATGAATTACAAAGAATGAGAGATGGGTTTGTGAATTGGTGGAAGAGACCTGAGACAAGGAAATGAGCATGGATTTGGAGGAGAGGGTTCAAATGTTTGCATGAATGAATAAGTTTAAGGTAGTTGATGTTGTTGTTGTTGTTGTGATGTTGTGGAATTGTAAAAGCATGAGTGTGAAGTGAATTTGAATGTTTCAATGTAAATGTAATAATGCTTCTCAATCTCATTTTGTAACACAAATCAAAAGAAGCATGCATGAATAAATAAATGAATGAACGAACGAATGTTTGTGGATTTTTGGTAAAATAATCTCAACATGCAGAGATTGTTATATTATAAAGTAATTTTTTTTTATCAAGTAATTTTATGGCTAGAAATTTAACCATTAAAATAGATAAGTGGGATGACAGCTTTCGAACCTTGACCCTTGCATTGTAATGCAATATTTCTGCAAATTGAGTTAAGCTCACATGACATAAAAATTATTTTTTTAAGTTAAGGCAAATAGTTAATTATTCGATTAATTCAAAAAGTTAATTTTTTTTATAATAGTGACATAATAAATATATGAACATCGTACCAAAAAATAAAATGAATATGAGTCGTTCCGGACACTAGAAAGGGTGACAATTGATAAATTTTTTGTTTTATTCAATCAATCTAAAAAGTCAATAGTGACTTAACATTTATCTCCTTGATGATTTGTATAATAAATCATAGCTATTTATTCCACTTATTTTTATATAAAAAATTATAATTGTTTTTCAATTTTATGTAGAAGAAGATATTAAAAATTATGACTTTTTTTGCTATCTAGATGTAATATTGTGAACTTAAAATTCAACAAATCCCCTAAAGTTATAATTTCTTAATTTTAGGGTACTTTTAAAAATTCATAAATAATTCATTTTATGTTAAAAAATTCTAAATTTTTATGGGAAAATTCTTATAATATTATAAACACGAATACAAAAAACTATTAAAAATTTTGAAACTATACAATAGTTGATTAAAAGTATGGATCAAAATTTTGAAAAAAAAAAATTTAGAGATCAGAAATTACCGCAATTTTTTATAATTTTTTTTTTAAATCGAAATATTTATGGTGACAAAAAACTTATTCATCATAAGAAATAATCACCACTAGTACACCATGTTAGGCTGTACGTTAAACTTGCTATAAACTTTTCTTACATTTAATCACATGATCTATAGGAATATCAACAATAATTTAAAGATCAATTAAAGCAATTGTAATAAATTATTATGTAAACACCTTACTAAGTGTGACAAAAGGTAAACACACCACATTCATCTATTTAAGAGACATTAATTTAATCATGATTTTTTTTATAAAATAATGATTCTAATATGTTAGGAAAGACTTTTCAATAACTCCATAAGTGATTGAAACTATTTAATTGTTTTTGGATTATAAAGAGATAAAATTATATTCCATTTTTACATGCAAAAAAAAAATGGTACAAATTCTCAAGTTTGTTTATGTAATGATTCTATTTCTTTCCTTATTTATTGACGCAGCGAGATACTACAATCCTAAGCTTCAAAATCCTAAGCTTCGTAATTCATTTTTTCATCCTTTTCAAATTTTCTTATTTACTTTCTACACAACATTTTATTTATTTTAGTAACATTATTTTATTCTTTATTTGTTTATGCAATGATGATTCTACTTCTTTCGTTTATTTCTGGTTTCAGCATATTTCCGTAAGTTATCCTTTTGAAATTTCTTTATTTGTACTTTGTACACAATATTTTGTCTCATTTTAGTAACATTAATATTTTTTTCATTATATATAGCACGTTTGCAGGAATGTGAATACGACGACGATTGTCCACAAATTGGTTCATCCCCTTTGGTTATGAGGTGTATTGATTACAATTGTATAGTTATTAACCATTAAGATAATGAAAATGTTAAACGGTGCTCCGGTCAGAGACATTGTTTAAGAAAGTAAATATAATAATTTAGTATTGAAATATGTGCAATTAATTTCCCGAAAGTATAAAAAGTGTTATATTTAACTTAAAATTTTCTTTTTTTTTAGTTTTCTTAATCAGTGTCCCGAGAACACCGGTTAGCATGACCCTTAAGATAATTAATAGGAGGCAAAAGATATTAATGCCATGTTTGGGAAAGAATGAACTTTTTTTTTTTTAATGTATAAGAATGATTTTTTTTTTTTTAATGTAGAAGAATGAACTCTTTAGCTAGCTAAATTTGTGCAATATGTATCTTATTTTATATATCTAATTTGAGAACATTTTATTAGTTTTTTTTCCTCCTAAAAATGACATTCTTTCATTTAATAGATCGAATAATACAAATTTAAAATTACTAAAACCGAAAATAGTGAATCTGTAAACATACTCACATCATCCATGTTAATAGCATGTAATAGAAAAATGCATACAAATGTGACAAAACCTACAATTATAACAAAATTGAAGTGCTCGAAATATTCATGTCTTCGATTCTGCAATGTTAACAACGTCAAAGTAATTGATTAATATGCATTGAGACGAATCTAATCTGTCAATTTAAATCGAACAAACACCACACTAAGATGAGAAAACAAAATAACACCTTACCAAAACAACAACCAACCCAAGGAAATGAGCATGGATTTGGAGGCGAGGGTTCAAATGTTTGCATGAATGATTGAGTTTAAGGTATAGTTGTTGTTGTTGTGGAATTTTAAAGGCATGAGTGTGAAGTGAATTTGAATGTCTCAATCTAAATGTAATTATGCTTCTCAATCTCATTTTGTAACACAAATCAAAAGAAGCATGCATGATGCATGATTAATCTCAACATGTGGAAATCGTTAATAGTTAGAAGTAAAAATTGTTTTTTTAAGTTTAATGAGAGAGTTAGTTATTCGATAAATTTAAAAAGTTAATTTTAATTTATAATAGTGACAAAAAGAAATATTCTCTTCTTCCTTATTTATAAGCCAGTTTTACAAAACACGTGTTTAAGAAAGTTGGTTTTATTGTGTCAAAATAAAAAGTTGATTTTAGTATTAAATTGGTTGACAAATTATATTGATTTTTCATGTTTACGCTTAATAATGACTTTCATGTAATTAATAGAGTATCTACTTACAAAAAAATTAAATGCGATTAAAAAAATATGTAAAGTAAATAAGGGTAATTTTGAAATTAATAGAATAACTTTTTTTATATTGATCTATAGGAATATCAACAATAATTTAAAGATTAATTAAAACAAACAATTGTAGTATTTAGGTGCTAATATTACTTTCTATAAATCAATGGAAATTTTGAAGTAATATAATACCTAAACAACATCCAATATGAACAAAAGAATTGTTTTTGCGAGAGTATTTTAAGAAATAAAAATTTAAAGTTGTTAGTGGAAATGTGCAAAAGAAAATTTAGATTGTCAACAGAACACTCGTTTTATATATTAGTTCAAGTATCAAATTCTTTATTAAAGGTTGAAATAATAATAAATAATAAATAAATTCTTATGTGAACAACTTATTAAGTGTGACTGCTTAAAAAAAAAACTTATTAAGTGTGACAAAAGGTAAACACACCATATTCATCTACTTAAGAGACAATTAAATCATGATTTTTTTTTTTTTGATAAAATAATTATTCTAGTACATTAGGAAAGACTTTTCAATAACTCCATAAGTGATTAAAACTATTTTTTGGAGAGAATGAGCTTTATACATTACAAAGAGATAAAATGATATTCTATTTTTACATTCAAAAGAGAAAAAATATGGTTGAAATTCTCAAGTTTGTTTATGTAATGGTTCTATTTTTTTTCTTAATTGACGCATCAAAGAAATATGAACGTAAGTCACTTTTAATTCTTTTCAAATTTTCTTATTTACTTTCCACACAACAATTTATCTCGTTTTAGTAATATTATTTTATTCTCTTTTTGTTTATGCAACGATTCTGCTATTCTCTTTTTACCGTAAGCCACTTTTTCATCCTTTTCAAATTTCCTTATTTATACTTTTTGTACACAATATTTTATCTCATTTTCATAATATTATTTTATTATTATTTTTCATTATATAGCACGTTTGCGCGAATGTGAACATGACGGTGATTGTCCAGAAATTGTTTCATTTCCTTTGGTTATGAGGTGTATTTATTACAATTGTGTAGTTGTTAACATTCAAGAATAAGATACACAAATGCCATGAAGGGAATGAGCTCTTTATTTTATTTTATTTTATTTTTTTATGATTAAGAATGAGCTCTTTAGCTAGCTAAATATTTGTATTTTATTAGTTGTCATTTTTTTTATTAGTTATTATTATGATGGAATCGGATAATTTCTTTTACTCCCTCCGTTTCTTTTTAATTGTCTTTTTAGAAAGATAACACCAAATTAAGGAAGTGTATTTTTGCACATTATCTTCCTATTATACCATCATTTTAATCCACCAATAAATTCCTATTTTTTTGCACTCTTTTCAATAAATTTAATATATTAGGTAAAACAAAAATATTATCTTTCTCTCATAACAAACAATTACTAATTACTCTATCTTTCTCCAGTAACAAACCATTGTCACAAAACTCTACCATTGCAAATAACACAAACCACGTTTTAGTCATATATGAGTATATTTATTTTTTTATTTTTGCTTTTATTAGTAAAATAAAAAGGTACTAACAACCGTTTGCCCCGACAATGAAAAACTCAATCACAAGGTTTTCCAATTTCTTGTACTGCTTGATATGCGTGGTTATTGTATATGTTCATCTCTACAAATAATTTAAATTTTCCAATTTCTTGTACTACTCAGTGCTCTCAAAATGGATTTTAATTTCAATTTAACCTATCGTAAACTTTGGTTTTTAAAATTATACTGTATGTAACAAACTTTGGTTTCAATTTGAAATATAATAGAGATAAACTTTGTTTTAATTTGTTTTTAAAAAAACAAACTTTGTTTTGATTTGTTTTATTGAAAAAGATAAGAGCAATTGACAAAGGGCGTAATTGACAAATCATACCCGTAAAATACAAAAAGGACAATTAAATAGAAACGCTAAACATGATAGTAAAAGACAATTAAAAAGAAACGGAGGGAGTATTTATTTTTATCTATCTTTCATATTCTAATTTAAAAGATCTCAAAGTTATGACTTGTACTCTAAGATGACGATAATAAAATAATGGTAAAATGTATTCATGAGTCTTTAAGTTTTACATTTGTGATAAATTACTTCCTTAAATTTTTTAAATAACAAATAAGTTCTTTAAGTTTTTTAAGTAACAAATAGGTCATTTAAGTTTGTAATATGTAACATCAAGATCCTATATGTTACAAATTACAAACTTAAATGTTACTTAAAAAACTTAAATGACTTATTTGTTATTTAAAAAATTTAAAGAATCTATCTGTTACAAAGGTAAAACTTAAATGACCTATGGATGCATTTTGCCTAAAATAAATAGGCACTAATGTATTATTATGAATAGGAAAAAAGTACAAGAGGTACTCTATCTACACCAATAAAAGAAGTACATGTATGTAGTACTCCACCCAATACAAAAAATAAAACCCGAACAAGGACATTGCCGTTGTTCGCACTAAATCTAAATTCACCACTCATAACTAACAAACAATACAATCAAAAGGTTCGATACACCATTCGTGGGGAAACCTTTTTAGCCATTAAACATTTCCATGAGACTACTTGTATATGATCAAAGATCTCCTCCGGGCCAATTACTATCGCCGTAAAAATCCATTCATCATGCGCCTTCCAAAGAATCCAAATTAGTGCATGCCAAACCAATGTCACACCCTTAGAAGCTTGCTTCCGATGACGAATAGATTGAAGAAAGCACCGAAATAAAGATCCTACGGAGTCCGACAATACCGCTGTCAAACCAAACCAACGATGTACCTTGGACCGTTGTCAGACAAGACATAAGTAAATGGTTTCTGATTCTCTAGCACCCCCACAAAAACTCACAGAAAGCGTCCTCTCCATCAATCATTATCCCACGTCTAACCAAGTTCTTCCTCGTAGGTAGACGACCAAGTAATGACTGCCAAGAAAAAACTATAACTTTTGTCGGCGCCCAACTACCCTATACTTTAGCAATAGTTCCCGCCGGATTTAAGGTAAGAGAAGACGGAGGGAGAAATTTTGTATATAAAAAAGTATACAAAGTGCTAACCGAAAATTGACCTCCCAATACATAACCAAGAATCCGTCTCCTTTGTAATTGGCACCAGTGCAATCGCCTCCAAAAAGTGCCTATGAAGCTCTTCCTCCCATATAAAAAAATCCCTCCGCCACTTGAAGTTCCATCGCCACCTCCCATCCACCAATATCCATCCAAATCTTTGATTGTAGTATCCGGTCGAGTGAATTTTTGAATAATTGCGGAAATGAGTCACAAAGAGGCAAGGTTGTCAGAACCGGACCGGTTATCGAACCGGTGAACTTACCGGTTCAAGGTTCAAGTGGTCGGACCGGGGTCAGACAAAGTCGGACCGTTTTTAATTAAATATATATTTTAATTAATATTTAAATAAAAATAAATAAATAAAGACTCAATATTCCCTAGTTTCATACATTAAAAAGATGAAATGTCATAAATTCAATATAAAATTAAAACTTTAGTACATTAGGCATAAAATTTAATAGGAACTAAATTTTAAAAAATGTAATTTTATAAAGAATAAAAATATTTTTAGATCTAATAACTATTTATAAATAATTATATACGAATTAATATTTGTTTGTATCAAAATTTAAAATGTGAAAGCAATAGCTCTTATAGATCCATCCATAAAAAAAAAAAGCTCTTATAGATCTTATACTGATTAAAAAAATAAAGATCTTATAGAATATATATAAGCTTTTTCTCTACCGTGTGAGTCTTATTATTTGATCTGAATTTATACTTTGTATATGGAGGTATTTCAAACAAAAAAAAAAAAAAATAGCATGGGCTTCTTTCATAAGCCCAATCCACTATCAAACCCTAATCACCTACTAACTTAAATGATACAACATGAAATAGCAGCATCCCCCTTCTTGTCTCTCACTTATGTTGTTGTTTCCTTCATCTCTCTCATTCTCATGTGCCTTCCCGCTGTTTCCTTCTACTTCTCTTGCGTCTTGCTTCTATGTAAACATAAACTATATAAATTATTTTTCTTTATTTCAAGAAAATAAGAATCAAAGAGCATTTTTTTTAAAGGGAAACTACTGAAACAAAGAAAAGAAGAAGTAGATAGCCTTTTGTTGGAATCCTTTCTTTTTCTTGCGTTTTTATTTTCAATTAAAAATAAAAACAACAGAAAACTATGTCGTTTTGTTTCACCAATTTGAAAAAAAAGTTCAAACTGCCGAACCGCCAAGACCGGCCGGGTTACCGGTTTTTTCCGGCTCAGAGCCGGTTTACATGGTTTTTTTCCGGTTTGCTTGCGCAATGGTTTTAGGCACTAACCGGACCGGATACAGGTCCGGTTCCCGGTTCAACCAGTTCAACCGGCAGGTCCGGTTTTGACAACCTTGCAAATAGGTGATAAGCCCATCCAATGATCCAACCAAAATAACGTCGAGTCTCTGCAACCCAGCTTTTTGGTGAATATTTCTAGAATCCAATCCCCGGTTACTCCGCTTCTAACCCCCAACCCCACCAAGTCCTCCACCACAAAGAGACTTTATTGCACCGCCTTATAGACACATTCACACTCCCCCGTATTTAGCTTCCAAAACTTTTTTCCGAAATAATCCTTTTCAATACGTAACCGCCACCTAGCCAACAAGAACACTCCCCCGTATTGTAAGGGGTGGATTAGAGTGCTGTTTGATGTACTTTTTAATGGGTTAAAGTGTTTTATCACTTTACCTCTCGTTGTATGATTTAACAATTCCTTATATTTCTTGTTTAGGGAATTGTTCTTTAATAAAATTTAGTCGTTTCAAAAAAAAAAAAAAACGTAACCGCCACCTAGCCAACAAGAACATACTAAGCATCTCCAATGGTGATACCACTTTGGGTATCATATATCACTAAAAAATGGTCCATACAATGCCATGTAATATTTATGCAACTCATATATATTTTGCTTCAATGGTGATACCACACTAAGTATCATACATTACTAACAAATAATCTATTCTATTTAATTTGACATACAAAAAAAAGTAATATTAAATTGATGATACGATACCTTAAATAAGGTACTGTATCATCAATTTTGATACCCTTTATGCCACATCATAGAACTCCAATGATAAAAAGAAGTAAAGTACGGATCATTAGTTTATAAAACTCTCTTTAATACCCTTACTGGAGATACTCTAAACCACTTTAGATCCCGTACCCCAAATCATCCTTCTTATTAAAATATTATAGTACCTAAACAAAATCCAACATGAACAAAAGTATTAATATATGTTTTCAAACATGAATTCTTATTAAAGCTTGAAAAAATAATTAAAAAAATAATAAATTCTTATGTGAACACCTTATTAAGTGCGACAAAAGATAAACACACCATATTCATTTACTTACGAGACAATTAATAATAAGCTAGGAATGACTTTTAATAATCATTATTTTTAATAAAATAACAATTCTAATATTAAGAATGACTTTTCATTAACTTCATAAGTGCTAAAAATTATTTTATTATTTTTGGAGAGAATGAACTTTATACATTATAAAGAGATAAAACTATATACATTTTTTACAAGCAAAGAAAATATGGTTGAAATTCTAAAATTTGTTTATGCAATGATTCTATTTCTTTCTTTATTTACTGACGCAGCTAAATACAAATTTGGTCGTATACGTAAGTCATTTTTTCATTGTTTCCAAAAAACTTTATTTACTTCATACATAATATTTATCTTGTTTTAGTAACATTATTTTATTCTCTTTGTTTATGCAATGATTCTACTTTCTTTCCATAATTTTGGTTGCAGCGCGAGTTTTTCGTAAGCCACTTTTTCATCCTTTTTGAATTTTCTTATTTACATTACACACAATACTTTATCTCTTTTTTTTTTTTAAAAAAAGAATATTTTATCTCATTTTAGTAATATTATTTAATTATATTTTTCCATTATAGCCCGTATACGTGAATGTGAACACGATGACGATTGCCCACAAATTGTTTCATCTATGGTTATGAGGTGCAATAATTACAATTGTGTAGCTATTAACCATGAAGATAGTTAATTTGTAGAGATCCGGTATATTACACAAATGCCATGAGAAGGGGAAGAATGAGCTCTTTAATTAGCTATCAAAATATTTGTGTAATATATCTTATTTTAGAATATTTCATAAGTTGTTATTTAGTTATTGTGATGATACTCAATAATAAATAATAATAATAATAATAATAATAATAATAATAATAATTTTCTATTTATATCTCATATTCTAATTAAAATAATCTTAAAGTCATTACACTTTAAGAGCATTTCCAATAAGAGTATCTAAGAAAGTTTTATAGACTAATGATACAATACCTTTTTTTTATCATTGGAGTTTCATGAACGACATATAGAGAGTATCAAAACTGATGATACGGTACTTTAAATAAAGTACTGTATCATCAATTTAATGTTAATTTTTTTTGTTTGATCATTAAATGACTAATTTGATCTTTTTTTACGAACATTTAATCATATTTCATATTTTTCTATATTACACAATTTCTATTTGTTTTGTTCTCAAGTCATATTTTATTTGTTTTCTATCAAATGGATCTTAATATGTATAATAATAATGTTCAAGCTTACATGAATTTGTTCCAAAACCAATCTTCTACCGGTAAAACTTTCAAAATCATCCTTATTTTATTTATCCATCACCACCACCCAATACCCCTCTAGTTGAATGTGGCATAGAAAATATTAATAGGCTTGATGAAGAAGTTTTCAGAAAAAAATCGCGTTCCTTTCTCGCTACAAGATAACATATTTGGGAGCGTTTTAGACAAGAGAATAATTAAACTTAATTATTATATTTTTTATTATATATTTTTCAACATATTTATTTTGTGAGATTTTAAAAGATTTTTTATGATGAACAATTTCAAACTAGAATTGTATATGATATAGTCATTCAAGAAGAAAATACGATAAATCGATTGAAAAGTACAAAGGTTGTAAAAGAAAGAAGAAAGAACGTGAACTTCAATTCCATGACAAAAAAAAAAGAGGGTTTGAGTGAGATTGTTAGATGATCAAAATATTTATATTTTTAATTAAAAAGTCTCTCAAAATCGATTTCACAAATTTATTTATCAAAATCAGTATACTATTGAATACCTAGAGACATTTTTAAAGTCATAAAGAAATCTCAATTGACTATCAGATAAGAAATCTCAATTGAACATCACAGATTTTGTTGCTACGAAAAAAGAAAATCTTGATTGTCTTAATAATACCACAAGATTTGTTTACATTTTATAAAAATCTTAATTGAATATCACAATATTATTTTTTTTTCCATAAAAAGTCTTTTAAAATACTTTAAAATGGGAATCAATACCCAAACTTTTGGACAAGAATAACCCCGAAGAGGGTAGAAAGAATATAACAAACCCTACCAATTATTCGCTGCCGACAAAAATACAGTTGCTTACTGCCAACTGCTGACACCAACGGTTTCTCCTCTCCACCCATGATTTTTTTTCTCGCACAAATAGTTCTTCATTTTAATTTGATTTTTTCTGAATTAATAATGAAACAAAAAAATTGTGATGATGATGATGATGATTTTGCAGAAATAGAAAGAGATGGAGTTGCAGAATGATCATCATTGGAATGTTAAAATGATGCACGTGAAGAAGGTGATGACTGATGAACAAATAGAAACACTTCAGAAACAAATCGCTGCTTATGGAACTATTTGTGAACAACTCGTTCAAATGCATAAAACTCACTCTTCTAACCAACTTCTTAATGGTTAGTTACTTTGTTACACTTTCATATAATTCAGTTACTCGCTCTCTTTCTTTTAGTTAGTTAGTTAGTTAGTTAGTTATTCGTCTGAGAAAGTTTATTTTCTATAAACATTGAATAACTAATGTATCTGACATATAATATAGTTTAAATACATTTTTACTTCATATGTAATGAGAGGTCATTAATTGATGGGTTATCCTAGTCTTTTATAAATGTATGATTATATGAAGTGATAAAGTAATAAGCTCTTGTTTAATCAGGACTAGCAAAATTTTAAAATAGTCCTCTAACATTTTCGATCAAATTGAGAATTTGAGGACTAAATTAACCGAACTAAAACAATTTTTAACTGGTTTCAAAGTCCAAAATCCAAATTGCTAGGCATCTGCCATTGTCAGGACTAAATTGGTGGTTCTCACTATTAAATTTAGATTAAAATAGATTAGATTATTTTTAATCAACATTTAATGATGATTTATAAATTGGTGTTTTGTTTTGATTGTCAGGGGATAGGCTGGGAGGTATGTATTTTGACCCAATGATCACCAAAATAGGTTCGAGACAGCGTTGGTCACCAACCCCTTTGCAGCTTCAAACTCTGGAGCGAGCATTTGATACTGAAAAGGGGACTCCAAGCAAGGAAAAGATAAAGGAGATAACCGCTAATTTAACCAAGCACGGGCAGATTTCTGAGACCAATGTATATAATTGGTTTCAGAATAGGCGTGCTAGGTCAAGGAAAAAGCAGCAAAATTTGACGCCTACTAGTGTTAATACTGACACAGAAGTTGAGACAAATGTTGATTCTAATGATAAGAATAGCAAACCGGACGAGTTTGTTGCGTCTCAGCCTGCTGAAAATTTGTGTCACAAAAACTCTCAAGTGTCCTCTGGCTGGCAGTACTTAACTCCAGAATTAGATGACAGTTTGGAATCCTCTAAAAACTTTGATCATGTGGCTGCTATCGATGGTATGCTATCACACTCTAGTATGTTGCTTATATTGTGTTTTCTTCCTTTACACGTTTCTATGTTTGTATCTGAAGTTAGTATTTTAAGAATGTGATAAGTTGCAAGTTAGTCCTGGTAAGGTTAAGCTAAACTATGCTTTGCTCAAAGACAACTTCAATAAGAAATTGAGTCAATAAATCATTATTTTGGTCTCTAAAATTGAAATGTCAGAGGCGGTGTCATCATAGTTCTAGTATGTATTCAAATTACAAAAACATTCCTGAGTATGTCTTTTGTTAGTAATTTCAATTTTTCGAGTAAACTCTCTAACGGAAGAGACATTTGAGGATCAAACTAACTAGCGAAAGACACATTCGAGGATCAAACTCACACTAAAAAAACACGTTTAGGCATATTTTTGTAATTTGGATACATTCAGTGACTACACATTTGAGAATTAAAATGATTGTTTACTCGATCGAAATTGACAATCAAGACTTTTGTTTCATCATATATTAATTTTTGCAGGGAGCAACGATTATCTTGTTGAAAATTTGGAAGCACCTGAGAACAAGAACATGGAAGGTTAACATTAGCTGTTACTTCTGATGATTGTAATTGGCCATAAAGAACTCGTAGTGTGGTTTTGATGAGAAAGCAAATCGAACGAATTAAAAGTCGGGACTTACAAGTTATATATAGTAGTTATATGATATATACTGACATCTTTGGTGTTTTTGTTTACAATTGTGTTATTTGAAAAACCAAAATTTCACAACTTGGGCAACAATAATCTTAGTGGTAAACAGAGACGTTCAAAGAGGTGTTTATACGTTTAGTAGATGATGATTAAAACTTATTAACCACCATCAATTTAAAACCGAGTTAACCACTTAAAAAGTTATCTCAAAATTGATTGTATAGAAATAATTTCTCTTTTGTTTATTGTGCCTTATAGTTTGAGTTTTGAGAGATTTCACAGTCAATCAAAATAATTTTGAAGTTTAAATTGATTGCCACTAGTATATATATAACATAATAATAAGTTAGGAATCTCACATTCATTCCATTTTTCGGTTGTCTTGTGTTAGGAATCAAAGTTTTAAAAATCGCTCAAGTGATGACTTTCCTTGTACTTTGAATAAACTTTCAATTTAATGCCTATATTATCACATTCACCAATTTAGTTACCTAAACTATAAAAATGTAAATAGCCCTTAAACTATTTTTAATTCATCAAAATAGTCCTTAAAAATTCTCTCAAAAATAATAGACTAATTCATATTATACCTTTCTAGAGCAAGAGTGTTTTAGGATTTGCTTTCTACATGATATCATACTCTATGGCTTGGATTTTTAGCTTACCTTCTCATATTACAAAACACAAAAGGGTTACACCTTTTGAAATAATCACTTACTTAAACCTCAAGTTTATTAAACATCTTTGTTCTTCATCACTTTATCAACCTCATGAACTTGACCATTGTATCAAATCAAATTCTTTTTATGAATCTCTTATTGATAATTCTACCCACATTACACATCTTTATCAAATACATGACCAGCTGATTATCTCTGGATTGCAACATAATAGGTTTCTCATAACTAAACTTGTTAATGGATGTTCAAATCTTGGACACATTTTTTATGCACGCAAGCTGTTTGATGAATTTCCTGACCCGGATTTGTTTATGTGGAATGCTATTATTAGAAGTTATTCGAGAAACAATATGTATAGGAATGTTATTGATATGTATAGGTGGATGAGATGGGTAGGATTGCATCCAGATAAGTTCACTTTTCCTTGTGTGCTTAAAGCTTGTAGTGAGTTGTTGGATTTCAGTTTGAGTTGCTTAGTTCATGCACATATAACTGTTTACGGATTTGGGTCACATTTATTTGTACAGAATGGTCTTGTGGCATTGTATGCTAAATGTGGTCGCATTGGTATGGCAAGAGTGGTGTTTGATAGGTTATATGATAGAACAATTGTTTCGTGGACTGCCATCATTTCCGGATATGCACAGAATGGGGAAGCTTTGGAAGCATTGAGACTGTTCAATCAAATGAGAAAAACTGATGTGAAACCGGATTGGATTTCTCTGGTAAGCATTATGAGGGTTTATACCGATGTAGATGACTTGGAGCAAGGAAAATGCCTTCATGGTTGTGTCATCAAAACGGGTCTTGAAGATGAGCCTGATTTGCTCATCTCACTTACAGCTTTCTATGCAAAATCTGGACTGGTGACAGTTGCAAGATCTTTCTTTGATCAAATGAAGACACCAAATAATGTGATGATGTGGAATGCAATGATATCTGGTTATGCAAAAAACGGTCATGCTGAGGAGGCGGTAGATCTATTTCGTTGTATGATTTCGAGAAATATTCAACCAGATTCTATCACTGTAAGGTCTGCAGTTTTAGCTTCTGCACAAGTTGGTTCCCTCAAACTAGCACAATGGATGGATGACTTTGTCAGAAAGAGCAAATACAAAGACGATATATTTGTTATTACAACACTCATTGATATGTATGCTAAATGTGGAAGCATCGAATCTGCCCGTGGGGTATTCGATCGTGCTTCTGTTAAGGACGTTGTTATGTGGAGTGCCATGATTATGGGATATGGATTGCATGGTCAAGCTTGGGAAGCCATTTATCTTTATCATGCAATGAAACAAGAAGGGGTGTGCCCAAATGATGTCACCTTTATTGGCCTTCTCACAGCATGCAGTCATTCTGGTCTTGTAAAACAAGGGTGGGAGCTATTCCATTGCATGAGAGACTTTGGAATTAAGCCTCGCAATGAACATTATTCCTGTGTCGTTGATCTCTTGGGCCGTGCAGGTTATTTGGATCAGGCTTGTGTTTTTATCATGAAAATGCCGATTGAACCGGGTGTGAGTGTATGGGGAGCACTTCTTAGTGCATGCAAGATTTCTCGTTGTGTAACATTGGGAGAATATGCTGCACAAAAGCTATTCTCATTAGATCCGTATAATACAGGGCACTACGTACAACTGTCTAATCTCTATGCTTCCTCTCGCATGTGGGACCGTGTTGCACATGTTCGAGTTTTGATGAAGGAGAAAGGATTAATTAAGTACCTTGGTTTTAGTGTTATTGAAATCAATGGGAAGCTACATACATTTCATGCAGGCGACATGTCACATCCACGAGCTAAGAAAATTTTCGATGAGCTTCAAAGGCAAGAAAGACGGTTAAAGGAGGTTGGGTTTGTCCCACATACAGAATCTGTTTTGCATGATCTGAATTATGAAGAGAAGGAGGAGAATCTCTGTATACATAGTGAGAGAATAGCAGTTGCTTATGGGCTTATTAGTACTGCTCCTGGAACTACTCTTAGAATAACGAAGAATCTTCGAGCATGTGTAAATTGTCATTCAGCAATAAAGCTTATATCAAAACTTGTTGAAAGGGAGATAATTGTAAGGGATGCAAATCGGTTTCATCATTTTAAAGATGGTTTGTGTTCTTGTGGGGACTATTGGTGAGATGACTGGCTCAACCTTAAACCAGCAGTTAAGGATGGTTGATACATGTTAGCGTAACCAATGACCAATCCATTCTAGAGGGGCAATATTTTGTTGACATCGATGACCAAGCATATTCATCAGTCAAGTATGTGTGTGTGTTGTGTTATATGAAATAAATATATATGCACCTGTAGGATGCATCTCCACATGTTGTCTTTTGTGTTTTAAATTGCAATTGTAGTTTTTAAAATAAGGTGTAGATGATGTGTAGTTATATGTTAATACTCCTTAAAAGTTTTGAAATTTTAGACAGTTGGTAATGATTTTTGAACTTTAGAACCTTTTTTAATTTTTAAATACTTTAAAAAAAAGGGCAGATTGTTAAATAATACAAATTGGTCATGTTAATGTATGTCTCATTTTTGGTATTCACATGTGTGTTTGTGTGAGAGAAAGTGTGCATATATGTATTATGGTCTAAAATCACAGGGTTTTATTTTCTTTTTCTTTTCATATTTTACTTTATTTTTTGTCAATGTTTAATTTCTAAAATACTCTTCTGACTAACTATTTCAGGTGTGGGGAAGAGTTTTCTACTTTTCCTTCCCAGCCAGTTTTATCACCTCCAGAATTGATTATAAGGTAAGAACCATTCATCCTGTTGGCAAACACATTACGAATCACTCTGTATGAAGTAAATATTTTGGAGGAACCTTCAGAATCTGAGTTATGTGTATTCTTTATTGCCTAATGAATTTGTTCGGATGATAATTTAAGTTCATACTTTAGATGAATGTCCTAAGTTTAAACCCCAATATGATGTTAGAACTTTGTTGGTAGGTTATATATACCTCTTTTGAGTCTTGAGGCTTTCTCTCAAGATGCAACTCGTCTAAATTTCTTAGTATAAAAAAACAAATTCAAGTGGGGTTCAAACACTATGGTTATGAGTTTTGTTATGATAAACCTCAAGAAAACAACAAGAAAAGGTTAAAGGAGGCTGGGTTTGTCCCACATAAAGAATCTGTTTTGCATATCTGAATGAATTATGAAGAAAAGGAGGAGAATCCTTGCATCCATAGCCAGTTGGTAGTTAGTTTTGAATTTTAGAACCTCTATATTCCTTAAATACTTCAACAACAAAAGAAAGAAATGAAGGCAGATTGATTAGTGTGAAAAACAGTGTGCTTCATGCAAGATTCTAGTATCATGGTGGTGTCTTCAAAATGTAAAATAATATGAACATACTCTCCAAAATATACAAATTATACATATTAATGTATGCATTTTTTGTTTTTGGTATTCATATGTTATTAAGAAAGTGTGCATACATATTAATATACCTTAAGTTTTGAAGATTGATTGAAATTACTCTGAAAGATGTTTAGTTTAATTTGTTTCCTTTCTTTGTTGCCTCATGAATTTGTTCATATGATACTTAATTTATGCTTATGTGCATAAATGTCCTAATTTCAATTGCATCCTCCATTTCTATGACGAAAGGAAATTTAATGTCACAACAAAAATGAGGGTTTGAACTCCGCTGCCAATGTGAGAACCTCCATTTCTACTCGTCTAAATAAGTATTTCTTTGAGTCTTGAGACTTTCACCGATGATCCTAGTGAATCTCGGGATGCAATTTTTTAGTTTTACTATAAAAAAGGACCTTTCTAAAACAAAAAATAAAATAAAAGGAAAAAATTTACTTGTTTTTGCAACTTATTACCTTGGTTGGAGCCATGAGCATCTTGCTCTCATTAGTGATGGTACAAATAAACTATATATTTCAAATTACTTTCTTACCATAATATTTAGCTTTGAAGCATTGACTATTCAAACATTAACTAGTCTTACTGAACACACATAATAAGAAAAAATTGTTGAAGACAATGCAGGTCAAAAAAACTGTTAAATGTTAAAAACGATCCCAAACTTCAGTAGTCCTCATTCACTCTCTACCAATCACAACATGCCACGTCATCATAATAACCTAATGCGACACCCACACGTGCCTTTGAGTTTCATGCAAATGCAAAAGGCACACACTTTAACGGTCCAGATTTTCCAATTAACACTAACTTTCATGCAAACACATCAAACGACACCACGTGTACGGCCAAATAATGCTCACAACTTATATAACTCTACAAAGTACCGCACTATATCTTTGATCCATCCACAAAAACTTTTTGCAATCACAAAACACTTTGTTTCATTTCGTCACCGTCCACGGCGGAGCACCACCGCTGCAAAATTTTTGGTGCTCCAAATTCTTGCCTTCAATTGTTGGATTCCATTTGCTTTTTATTTTAGGTTTCATTCTCTTCTTTTTGTTAATAACTCTTTTTCTTCTTTTTTTAATTATATTTATGTTTATGTTGATTTGATCGTGGTTGTAGATTTTGATTTGATGGTGTAGTTGATCGAGTTTGAAGGTTTTGCACTATCCAGTGAGTTTGATTAATCGTCAACATCATAAAGATATGGTAATTTTCTGAATTTATAGAAATTTAATTGTTTCATGCAAATGCTGAGTTTGGTATGAGATTTTGTTGTTGCTTGGTTTTGCTTGATCAACTGTATTGTGATAGTAGTTGTATCTATGAAGCACGGACACTACTCGGATTAGGCGTGTCCCAGTGTCAGTGGTCCATGCATAGGTGTTATTTTCTCAAATTATTTTCGGTGTTGACGCGTTAGTGTCCTTGTGTCTCTCTCTTATTCATATGCCATTGAATTTATAAGTAGTTTCTATCTATGGAACTGAATTTTGATGAATCATTAAATTTTCATTGATGTTATCTATAAACTTAAAGTGCTAGGTCAGTGATAAGAGTTTAGCTTTATATTCTCAAGCCACCGAATTCAAATTCCCTCGGAGACAGTTGTAAAATAGTCATTACTCATGACCTAATTTTTATATTGATGCATTAAATTTTATTGTAAATGTGTAATGTTGACACTGAAGTGATAGTAATGTGACTTGTTTGCATGCTAGAAATGGACTATGGATTTAATTTTGACGAAATTTTTTTGCTCGGTTATTTCTATGAAGTGCTTTTATTGGAATGTAGAGTTAGATTTAGACTTTTGCAGTTTAGGAAATTTGTCTGAAGATTCATAAAACAGATGCTTCAGTAAATCTGTTTCATTCTTGTTTTAAATTCTTTTAATGTCTTACTTGATGGTGGACTTCTGATTTGTGTTTTTCGGTATGTTATTTTTTAACTAGTTTATGGCTTGTAATAGTAATATTTGATTTCAAACTTCATGCATGGAATACTATGTCTTGTTTAAAATGCATTGGATGAATTTATGCTCTCGTTGTGATAAACCATGTAAGATAAGCATTCTAAGCTATGATTTTTTGCAGTCTTTTCAGAATAAAGGCTTTTGGATGCCCCGGGAAGCTGGATGCTTAGCTGAAGAAAATATTGGCTATGAGAATTCTTCAAGAATTGAACAAAAGCGAAGTCATCAATGGCTTATGGATACAGGTGAACCAGGAATGTTCAGCAACAAGAAACAAGCAGTTGAAGCTGTTAGTGACAGACCAATTTCAGCAGTGAATGTTTCACAATGGGACACGGGTTTGGGATTTCACCCACTGACAGGACAATTTTCTGACCGTCTCTTTGGATCTGATCTTATACGGTCTGTTAATTCAGTCGATAAAAATACACCGTCAGTTGGAAGTGGAAATCCGAACATGGGAATAAAGGATTTTGGTAATCAGTATGGTATTGATCCATCTGTCAGACTGTCAATATCTTCTTCATGTCTGAATTTTGGCGGTATCAGGAAAGTTAAAGTTAATCAAGTCAGAGATTCTGACCATGGAATGCCAGCTGCATCAATAGGGCACTCCTATAGTATGTCTGATAAAAATGCATTTTCAATTGGTTCTGATTACAATAAGAATGGCGGAAATATTACATCGGGCTCAACTTATAACAATGGAAGTGACAACACCGTTGCTAATGAAAATCTCTTTTCAACGGGTCACATCTTCAATAAAGGGGATAGGAGTTTTTTGTTGATGGGTCACAATTATGGCAGGGGAGATGAAAGTGAAAGTGTCTTATCTATTAATCGGTCATTTGATAGGGGAGATGGAAATTTTGTAACAATGGGTCAGACATATGGAAAGGACGATGGCAATTTGATATCTCTGGGAACTTCATATTCCAAGGGGAATGAGAGCTTTACATCAATGGGTCCAACCTATGGTAAATCAGGACAAACTTTCACAACTGTTCCATCGTCCGATGCCGGAAACTCTAGCTCTTTTGGAGGTTTTCATGTTGATCCTGAACAGATTCCCTCTGGAGGAATCATTAATAGTTCCAATCCATTAATAAGCAATCAGAACTCGGCTCAAGGTGTAGATAGCCAGAAGGATCTGACTGAATCAAACCCTGATCCGCTTGTAAATATCACTCAAAAACATAACGCTAAAAATGATACTGTTGTTAAGAACATAGAGCCAAATCCGACTAAGAAGACTTCTAACAAATTTCCTACAAATGTCAAAAGTTTGTTGTCAACCGGTATTTTTGATGGCATTCCGATAAAATATTGTACATGGTCAAGGGAGGTAAACCGTGTTTTAATTTTATCATGCCTTGCTTTTGAGCCGTTGTAGCTGTTTCTACTAATGTTTTTTGAACCTTTTGATGTTCTTATTGGCAGAGATATCTTCAAGGAGTCATAAAAGGAACTGGTTACTTGTGTTCATGTGATGTCTGCAAGGGGCAAAAGGTAAGTATATTAAATTAAATCATTTACATTCTAATAATCTGAATAATCCTGCCAAAAGTGCTTATGTCCTAAATTCTGTTCATGAAGGCTCTTAATGCATATGAATTTGAGCGTCATGCCGGGGGCAAGTCAAAACACCCTAACAATCACATTTTCTTTGAGAATGGAAAATCAATATATGGTGTTGTTCAAGAGCTGAAAAACAGTCCTCAGGAGATGCTTTTTGATGCCATTCAAACGGTGACTGGCACCACCATAAACCAAAGGAACTTCCGTATTTGGAAAGGTAACGAGAATTTTCAGTTTGCATGACAAAACACACCCTTGCCTCAATTGTTCATGCTTAGATATTTAAAGTGAACATTGATCATTCAATCTTTTCTACTTTTAATTTTAATGTTTTTCCTTTTTTCAGCATCATACCAAGCTGCTACTCGTGAGCTTCAGCGCATCTACGGAAAGGATGATGACGCAGCCATACCGTCTTAAGTTCAGTTATCTTCTTGAAAGTTCAGAACAGTCGTAGATATGTAATTTCTTCTGTGTATGAATGGCAGTATAAAAGTTTATGTAATTGAAAATTTTAGTTGGTTTTTCTTGTAAGAACTTGATTGTTTTATTTATGGAAATGAAGATGTCTATTTCATGGTTTAGTGTCATTTCTTTCTCTCACAATTTGCCACTATATTGTCTCCTTTGTTGAATTCCTTACAAACCATGTTTCTTTGTGAATCTTTGAGAGGATCTATCTATATTCAATATTAGGCTATCAATGTCTATTTTTCCAGTGGTAACTCATCCCATTCATTATGTTGAAGAAAATGTGGTATGAAGTGCTTGCATAAATTTTTGCAGCAACACAAGTATATTCACAAAATTACTATGTATTATGGGATTGTTATGAAATTTAAAATATACTATTACAAGTAATACATTTTTGGAGGGGAGGGGGGAGGAGGTGAGGGAATATTTTAAATTTTATGTGTTTGGTTCATTTTTTTGGAGGGGAGGGGAAAGGAAGGGGGAGCAAAATCCCTATAAGCTCACTTTTGGGTAAAAGAGAGGCATACATTAGTAATATAAATGACACCAACAATGAGAGTAAAAAAAAATAATAGTAAGATTTTTAAACACATTGATTCAGTTTATTAGTTCTTCGATTTCTAAAAACAAAAATAAAAAATCGGACTATGTCATTTTTTATCAGTATGTTTCAGTTTTTTAAACCGAACCCAAACATTCAATTTTGTTGTCGTTTGGATTGATTTGAATTTTCGGTTAAATCGGTTTTCTTTCATATGCCTGCACCCATATATATATACACTTGAAACTTAAACTTTGAACTCATTTTACTTAAAAACCTCAATTACTGACTATTGTCAAAAGCTAAAGAAATCAATATAACAAAAATCTATATTTAAAAATTAAACTTTAAACTCAGTTTACGCATAAATTTCTATTATTACTTTTAGGAAACTAAGGTACAATTAATGATATTTTACCATTTATATCTTTATAAAAACTAAAATATTCATTAAATGAATTTTCTTTTTCTTAAAAAAATAAGGGTAAAAACGATTTAACTTATCATTCTTTATTCATATGCAAAATTCTAAATGAACCAAAAACTGAAAGAGTACAAAGTAAAGCTATCGAAGAAAAATATTTTGTGATGACTAAAAGTTGAAGAAAAAGTTTATAACTGAAATTGTATTTAACAAAAGAAACGATTATTTTCTTGGATAATGTAATTTAATTTTATAATATTAATTTTATTTAAATACTTCATCATATTCAACATTAACACATGGTTTCTAGATTGTCAAAAAGAATAAAATAAAATGGTTTCTAGATGTTTAGAAGTCAAGCTTAGCATAACATGTTGGTCAGATTATACTAAACCAACTTCTAACTCAAGTCCTCTGCTGCTTCCTTTTTCATACCATTCAATCAACAACACACCACTACAAGAATTTCCCTTCTTACCGGCCAAAATTTGCGGCGGCCAAAAGCCCACGGAACCATTTGCGGCGGTTTTTGGCCATTTGCGGCGGAAAATCCCGCCGGAAACGTATTCAGCAATAAAATAATAAAAAAAAAATGCTTCAATGTTTCAATGCTTTTTTTTTAAAGTATTGTTTGTTGCTCTTGGATTTAGATTAACCATTGATATTAATTGTAATGTTTTTTTCTACATGTTTGTTGCAGACTTTGTATTGTTCCCTCTTTGCAGCTTTGGCACTCCTTGTCCCCTCTTTGAAGATTTTTTTCTTTAATTTTGGATGACTGTAATATATAATTTATTTTAGCTCTTGGTTGTAATTTATTTTGATTAGTCTTGTTGTAATTGTAATTTATTTTGATTAGTATTGTTCCCTCTTTGAAGATATTTTGTAATTTATTTTCCATGGCCCCAATTTAGAATAATGTTATTTTTCTAGTTGAAAAATATATTTTTTAACATAGTTATGGGCTATATTAATTATAATATTAAAATTATTTGTGAAAATTTAATATTTGTAATTTAATTATAAAAGTAAAAATATTTTAAATATAAAAAAAAGATTTAACAGATTATTTTTTTTTTTAAAACACATATTTTCTTTGCGGCGGCCAAAAGCCGTCGCTAAACCTTTTTTATTTATTTATTTAGGATGCATTTCCGGCGGTTTTAAGCCGCCGCTAAAATATCACCGACAGTTCCGGCGGTTTTTGGCCGCCGCAAACGCTTGCCACGTCAACCAATCTTAAGTCAATTGCGACGGAAAAAAGCCGCCGCAAATGCTTGCCGCTAATTTCCGGCGGTTTTATGACCCAAAAAACCGCCGCAAAAGTTTCCATCCAGCTGTTATCCGGCGGCTATCAAAACCGCCGCAAATTCTCTGTTCTGGCCGTTTTTTAAGCTTTTGCGGCCGTTTTTGGCCGCCGCAAATGACTGAAATTCTTGTAGTGCACATCCTTGAACATGATACTTGCATTTAATTTCAAAATTTGAAAGTTATATACCAGTAGTATTTAAAAATAAACACATCCTTGAACACAATCCTTTCATTTAATTTTAAAATAATATTAGTATACCAATCTACAATTCTAGTTCAACTGACAAAAAAATACATAAACTGTTAGACCATACGCTATGACCGGTATTTGAACCCTGACTTATTCTCTTACATGTGTGAGTCTATGATAATTTTGTCGTTTTGTTTATGTACTAATTAAATAAAATAAATAAATACTATTTATATTTTATACCATGGTTTGCACATTAATCAAACAAAATTCTAGTAGTGCCGCCGCCCAAAACATACTATACATGCCTCTCTCTCTTTTGTTGCGACTTGTTCTGCTTTGTTTGGCTAAGCAAATGTGTCATGCTTACGTTCTACCACACGCTTCCTTTCACACCAAACAACTCCTAAGTAAGTTCCCCTTAGTTCAAAGAAGTCAAATTATTTGCTTTTATTGCTGCAGCTGGTTAGTAGTCACACTAACTTATTTCACAAGAAATCAAAGTCGCAATAATAGTGATTTAACATTAATTGTCCCTACAAGCAATAGTACTATACTAGTAACAACCTTTTCATTGCCACATTTTAAATGAGTAATTTGATAACTACAAATTGATAGCAACAATTTTTTATAGAAAAATTCTATCTTATTTCATCATAGTGTGCTACATTTTAATACCATCTTCTAAAATATTTAGACAATTTTTTTTAGTTAAGATAATTTTTGTGCAGTTGTTGCTCAATTGTTAACTACAAAAAATATTATTGTAGAAGTCGAAATTTAAACTTCAAAAATCCACAATTAGTGGGTGAGTTTAACCACTAAATTAATAAACTAAAAAAAAGTACATATAACTACAAAATTAATAAATTAACTCATCAAAAATAATTTATAAGATTCATTTAAAGAATAAACCACTCTCAATATTTTTTCTATACGCACCGATAAGAAATCAAACCCTAACCTAACGAATTTAGACAAATATTTATACGTGCAAATTTTGTTTACATCATCCGTGATGCATAATGGACTAATATTTACAATGTGATAACTGAAATTTAATATTTTGCAACTAATCTTTTTTCACATTTAAGGTCAAGAAATTTAACCAGACTAACCATATACTTAATAAATTAATCTAAGTATATTACCGCTTCCCACAACATGTGGATAATATACTCTATAAATTAAAGTCCACACTTTTTTTTAAGAGGTGATTAATTTTCAAGGCAATTAATTTTAGTAGTTTTTTCAAAACAAACCAACCATATAAAAAGAGTGTATTCTAGAGTATGTGAAAAAAAGTATTTAACAAGCTAAGCATAGACCTACGTGTACATATTCTTATCACAAAATGTCAACTATAAGCAAAAGTGTTCAACACTCACAAGTTATATCAAACAAAGCACCCTACTCTTCTTTATAAATACCACCTTTCCAAATCTCCTAAAGTTTCAATATTCCATTTCATATTTCCACAGCCATTTTCACACCTTATAACATCTCAATTTTGTTTTGTTGAGTTCTTAGTATATATATAAAAAAAAATATTGTGCTATGAAGAGAGAAAGAGAGATTGATAGCATGACTATGGCAAATTGTTTGATGTTACTTTCTCGTGGAAGTGATCAATTTGAAGCCACATATTCATCTACCATCACTTCAAATGATCGTGTGTTTGAATGCAAAACATGTAATAGACAATTTTCTTCATTTCAAGCACTTGGTGGCCATAGGGCAAGTCACAAAAAACCAAGGTTGATGGGTGAAAATATTGATGGTCAATTGCTAAATACACCCCCAAAGCCTAAAACACATGAGTGTTCTATTTGTGGATTGGAGTTTGCAATAGGACAAGCTTTAGGTGGACATATGAGGAGACATAGAGCTTCAAATTTGAATGGAAATAACAATATGCACAATTCTAATAATACTATGAGTTGTAGTAGTGGGGGTGATGGTAGTAGTCTTGATTCTTCACAAAAGATGAAAGGTGGAAACAAGAGAGTTTTGGTTTTGGATCTTGATTTGAACTTGACTCCCTTTGAGAATGATTTGGAGATTCTGAAGATTGGAAAGGCAACTGCTAATTTGATTGATTTTTTGCATTGAATGTTATTTAATACTTTAATTAATTGATTTCATAGTTAGTTAGTGTAATATCATAGATATATGGTACAATTTTTTTTTTCTTTTTTATAATTTGTAGTCTATATATACTTATGTATACTTTTTTGTTTCCATACTATATGAAATATTGTTCATTAATTTGTTGGGCATGATTTATTAGAACTTCATGATATTTTTCCCTTCAATCTCAATTATAATAAAAAACCACGTTGTCTTTCTCTCTCTAAAAAACACGTTGCTCTGCCTTCTCTCCTCTCTAACTTTTCAGATCCGCCGCCTCCTTCTTTTTTTCCCCTTCATCCAAATCGATCCAATGTAGCCACCGTTGCTAGGTGGTGCGACCGTTCTGCAGGGCCGTCCCTATACATCTCGAGGCCCCGAGCAAATTAGATAAAGAGGCCCTTTAAAATAAAATAAATTTAGTAAAATTAATATGTTTTTTAATTATATTTTTTTAAAAAAGAGTAATCTTTTATTTAAAATACAATAACATTAATAATATTAAAAAATAGTCATATTATAATTAATAATAGCAAAATACACTTCCAAACTGATATCTTTAAAAATTGAATGTTTTTAATAAAAATTGCAACTTAATTGTAAAAATTATTTTTTTAAAGAAGAAATTAATTCTTTATTTTCAAAGAAATTACAAAATGTAGTTTTTTTAAAATATAATAAATTAAAAACTTATTATAAGTTGTAAAGTTATTTTATTTATTTATAGAAAATTTTTATTACTTTGTTGCTTTTTGTATATTACTAAGATTATCAAATATCTTATAAAATGAAATTTTAAAAAACTGTCATGGGTGAGACTTGAACTCACACCCTTTAGAAACTGGACAGATTCTCAAGCCACTATACCAACCACGTTTTTGTTCAACAATGTCTCTGCAAAATTACTTAACCAATACTTTGTATGTTGGACTTGAAAAAAAAATTGAGGCCCCTAAAATTTGGAGGCCCAGTGTTGTGGGTCTGGTTGCACGGGCTCTGGGCCGGCCCTGCCGTTCTGGAAGGTAACGCGTACAACCACAAGTAGTTCGCCGGCGTTCTCTTCAGCCGGGAACAGCTTTTTCTGTTTCTTTTACCTTTGTTTCTTTGGTTCTGTTTCTCCGGTCCAGGTTTTGTGGTGGTTCGTGGTGACTCGCCGGGTCTGTTTCTGTTTTGGTGGTTTTATTTTAATGGCTTTATTTCAGTGGTGATTTGTGTGTTACTGTGGTGGTTGAATCCGGCGTTTATTGCTCCGACTACCAGCTCTTCCAGCAGTGGTGGTCGGCGGTTCGTGGTGGTGTATACGGCCGCTATGCTTCAGCGGCGCTCATGCTGGAGGCAGGTGTTGTGTGGGTTGTGTGGTGATCTTGGTGGTGGCGGATCTGGCGACGATGTGAGTGTTGGAGTTGGGTGATAGGTGTTTGTTGCTTTTTTGGTGGTGGTTTATTTGCTACGGTGACAGTTTGTTTTTTATGGTGATTCGCTTGCTCCGATGACGGTTATGGAGGTGTTGTTTAGGGGGTTGTTTGGGTCTGTTCTTGGCTTTGGGGTTTTGGTCCTGGCATGCTCGAAAGGGCGAGGTGCGTAGACACTCCGTGTTGACGGTTGTGGTTGTTTTATCGTACCTTCAGGACGTATTGGTGTGGGAGGGTTAGGAGGTTCTGTTATTGGTGTTGAGAAGGGATGGTGGTGTTTGTCAGAGGCGGTGTCTTGGGGCAGGGGTTGGTGTTCGGATGAGGTGTTGGATGGTTAATGTCGTGTGTCAGTGGTTTCTCCACGATACTAGAGTCGCTGACCATTTTCAAATCTGGTGAGATTTGCAGGTCTCTGGTATCTGGTCGAATCCTACTGCATCGATGTTGACTGTCGGTTCTCTTTCTACCGGCGTCCCCCAACCTTCGACCTTAGGTGCTGCTTGCTAGATCCTGATGGGCCGAATAATTTTAATTCGAGTTCGGAAGTTAGTGTCTAGTGGTGTCTCCTAGGGTTGGGTAGGGGTTTTCTCTGGTGGGTTTAGTGAATCTCGTTTGGGGAATGTGTAGGGGTGGTTTGGGGTGCTGCTTTGGTGTACTGTTGTTTGGTTAAAGTGTTTTATCACTTTACCTTTCATTGTATGTTTTCAACAATTCCTTATACTTCTTGTTGAGGAATTGTTCTTGAATAAAATTTAGCCGATTCAAAAAAAAAGAACTTCATGATATTTTGAGTCAAAAATATGGCAAGAAACCAATAATCTTTCCCTTCCTTTATACACACACACATATATATATATACACAAATATATGCTTCATTATACATAATTTTTTTTTCTGGATATTTACTCATATATAATCTTACTCAACAAATAAAATGAGATGAAGGGAATGCATTAAAGTGGTTGGTCATAAATTCTAAAAGGAAATTTCCAAATAAATGTGTTAGGCCTTTATTGAAAGAAAGGCACGCAATAGTCTTTATCTAGAAATTATTATAGTTTTATTTTAGAGGATAAATTATTATTCTAATCAACTTGTCAATGTGTAACAAATAGTTTTAACCCTACGGTTGATACCAAAATTATCTCAATGTTCAAATATATTGAAAGTTTTGTCGTTCTCACATCTTTATCTTTCCTTCACTTACATTTTATGCACTTATTATTATTAATGCAACATTGATTTAATTATTGATTTATATGTCAAAGAATTTTATATGTCCATTAAAAAAATATTGATTTAATTAACTTCATGCAATTTACTTTGAACGTTTTTATTTATTTATTTATTTTCACACAATTTACTTTTCAAAGAACATGTCATTTTTCTTCATTGTATTTACATTTTAAATTTATACTTCTCATTCACTTTACATTCATGTCACTATTGCATTATTTTGTTATTTCACATTTTAATTTTAATTGACAAATGCATGTGTCACTAGAGCGCACTTTCTAACATTTAAATTTCATTTTGGTGAACACTTTAGTACACATTTTATTTTGACATATACCGATATACCGTTAAGGTGAACAGTTCTACTAATATGTCCAAAAATAATGTTTAGTATAAAATATTTAATAAACACTATTTATGAACCTATCACAATTGTCCACCTCAACAAATGTACAAAGAATTCATATTTCATTTTGATGTTGGCATATATGTATTATTGAAAGTTTATTTTTTAATAACTTTTTAAGATCTCACACTAAACATTCACTTATTAATGTTTCCAATAGATTCATCATCATATCACAAACCATAAATTATGAACATTAACAATTATAAATAGTTATAAGGAATTATTAATCCATAAAAAAAAAGGAATTATTAAGGCCAGCAGTCAATTATAAATGTATTAATAATATAGTTATTTTTGTGAAATAAATATATATAAAATATTAATATGTGTGTTGATAAATGTTTTTTAGATAGCAAACTGTAAAGATTAACAATTAATTAACAAATTATCTATAAATATTGTATAACATAAATAATGGTTGGCACTTATAAAGTTCCAATGCATCCCACATTAAGACTTATCTAAATTTCTCAACAAATTTCTCAAATTGGTGCTCTAGTCCTTTGGATTGTTTAAGCTAAATATTTTTATGTAATGGGATCTTCTTTTTATGAAGATTTCATTTACTTATGCTTTGTTTTACATTTTCTGAACTTTGTATATATTTAATGGCCATTTCTAAAATTGTGATTATGTAAATTAGCTTGCTGCTGTACAATTTATTGAGGATGCAGTTTTCTTTCCCCCTAAATGAGATTTGGATCAATTAAAAGTCAAGAAAATAGATAAAATTTCTAAAGTGAAATAAAGAACAACAACCTATACGTTTGTTGGTAGACAGAGTTAGTTGAGAATGTTAGTTACTATAGTTAGTTTAGTTTGCTTGAGGAGGGACCACATAACTTGACCAAAGACATATAGAGCAATAATGCATGTGCTTCACAAGTGTTTCTTGGTTTTAATACTCGGTCCCTTTATTATAAGATAAGAATCCTTAAAAAAATTAAGAATATTAAAGAAAGTACTTGGAATAATAAATTTATTTGAAATATGTGAGTATTACTATATTATCATTTGTATTAAATATATTTAATGTTAATTTTTTATATTTTAATAGAAATTAGTGGTATTCTTTTGAAAAATTCTTTTCTTTCTTTCTCTCCCCTTGCCGGCCCTAGTTTTTCAGAATTTTCTTTTTGTCTCTAAGTTCTCTTTGTTCATCATAGAGGAGTGATTTTGGGTCACTTTTGGCCTAGAACCACCCCATCTACACATTTTTTTCTTCCTTTTCTTTTAATATAAATAAGTGATTTTCACATAGATTAAGTTTTTCTTTTGTGTTTTTTTGTGATTTCGTCGTCTAAGTGTGGTGTTGTGTTGGTCGTCGTCTTGTGCGGCATTACTTGATTTTTCGTATTATTGCGGTGTTCGTTTGATTCTTCTCGAAAGACTATCTTCATTCAATTACAGATTCAATCAATGATTTGGGCATCAACGTTGCAGATCCGGAAACATGGATATTCCCGTGATTTTAATTTTATCATATTATTTGTAGTAGGCATTTTGCCATTGTATGCTATTAACTCGGATGTTGTGAGTTTGTTCGCAGATTCATCATTTACGTTTTTAGCGAAATTGAATATGTGGTTGTATTTGATGTATCTATCGATTTGAATGAATGAATATCATTTTGTTTGTGTCAAAAAAAGATACAAATTAGTGGTATTAATAAGAGTGATATTTGTAAAAAAGAGAGAGTAATAATTTGCATCTAAAAAATTATAGAGGATCTTATATTTATGAACAAATTTTTTTAATATTATAATTAGGAATTAATGAAGTATTTAATTTTCTCTTGTTTTATTTGGTGACAATTTCCTTTTCATAGAATTCCTACAACATTTTTTTAGGTTACCATGATATTGATACGAAGTTTCCACCGCCGTTAGCGATGACTAATCTTCGTCGGGGAACCTATAGGACACACAAGGTAAATTCTTTTCTCCCAACCGAATTTTCTCCATATAAATAAGCTAGGAATCAAACCCTGACCACATTTTTCCTTTATGAAACAACACAAAACCAAGGATAAAAAAAAGCATCTAAATTGTGATAAAACATTTATACAATAGTTTTTAGGCATATAATATGTGGTGATTGTGTTGTGTTTTTCTATTAGAATTGGTAATGGTTTTTAGCCATAAATTTAGAAACCGTTACCAATTGTTAGTTAGTTCAGTGGTGATTGACACTGAATTTAGTACGGTTGACCACGGTTCGATTCTCTTTAAACCACTTGATGCCAGAATTGACCTCCGAACCAGATTAAATTGGTGGTGAAAATAAAAAAAATAAAAAAAAAAAAAAAAACTGTAGAAACCTTGCCTAAACGTTTAGGTGCTAATTTTAAGTCACAGTTTGTATCAATTTTAATTTCCACAGTTTGCCTAAATATGAGAAGGCCACAGTTTTGTTTAAGCAGTAGTATATATTATTGACAAAAACAATAATTAGCATATTATATATGTACTGTATTAAATTATTATAAATAAATATATTAGTATTATTACATCTTATTTTCAGCTGTCTAATGAATTTTTAGATTCGTCTCTGAACATGACACAAAAAGCATTATTCAAAGAATTAAAAAGTGTTTTTTTTTTAAAAAAAGAATTAAAAAGTGTTGCTTATTCTTTTAATTTAATTCAGTTTTTTTTTATAAGCATTCTTTTAATTACTAAATTCAACTTGCTACGCTAGCTCGGCTATCCACCGTCTCTTGCCACCTTTTATGCCTATGAGCTATACTTCATAAAAATTTATGGGTTTTGCTAAACAGTATTCACGTGGCACTCTTTAAGAATTCTATCTAAAGAAATAGTTTATTCAAAAGGTTGAACATTACAATTCTCAATGTGTTGACTTCACATATTTTTATAATTTTTTTAGTAAAATCTTATTATTTAAAAGCTTAAAGGGTATCCTGGGAGCATTATTTAGTATTTGCCAAAATTTATTTATGATAATAAAAAAATAAAAAATATGTGTATTAGTCATACATTACATATTGTCCAAACGAAGTTAGAATTTGTGTGGATAATATTTTTGTTTCCCACGGGAGATTGTGAATCTTCATATAGTACTACTACAAGTTACACACTAGCTAGATATAGAGACACCAAATTATCTTGGAAAAAATGTGGCTTCCTTTAATTTTCTATCTAACTTGTTAATAAGAAATTGATTCATGATAAGTGAGAACATAAATTCAACATGAATTTAATGCGTGATTTGTAAGTACTTGTCAATTTTTGAGCTTTAAGGTTTTATTTTTTGCGAGCTTTGATGATCAATATCTCAATTAAATTTTCTCTCATTAAAAAAAAAGTTTACTTGGTTAATAAGAAAATATAAAATATTTTATGTATGATTACGTAACTAATTAAAGTAGACTTTTGTAATCACAGTCAGCATCGTTATCGCTACCTCATAGTAATTAACTGTCAAAGATTCTAATATATAGCAATTTCCATTGCTTAGTCAAGTCCAATTCGAGACTTAATTTGGTTGACAAATTTAAATATAAAAATGTCACTGGACCCCAGCAAGCAACAAAGCAAATGCCAAATTGAAGAAAAAAGCTTTTCTTTGGAATTTTCTACACCACTATATATCAAATTTTAAATTAGTGGAGAAAACTTAATTATCGAGAGAGGAAATGTCAATTTTTTTCTCTAAATTTAATGACAAAAATATTGAGAAATATTTCACTTCTTTTTTATATTTTTTATTTTATTTATTTTTATGGTAGTGCAGTAACAACTGAGTTACGAGAGACATTACATCTTAACTTAAAATGTATGGGTCCATTCACTCATTCGTCGAATCATCAGCTCGGATATCACTGTTGGGCCACAAGAGAACAACTGAAGGGATCATCCACATTTAGCTCAGAACAATCACATAAGTGAATTGAACACCACATCTTAATTCAAAACCTTAAGACATTGAGTTTATAAGACGCACTTATAAATTGTTTAACTTCCATATTTCTAAATAATGTGAGATTTAACTTATCTCACATTTGTCACAACAAAATAAATCAAATTATTTTTTTAACTCAATCAGAATTCTTGAGTTCAAATTCAATTTTAAAAATATAGTAATACTAAATATTTTAAAGGAAATTTTTATTGCACTAATTCGAGATAATATTTTCTGCAATTACGTTTTTGGATATTGATTCACACAATAACAAATAGCAAAGGAAAAAATCAAACGGAAAGTAATAAAATATGTGTGAACCATCTACCAATATAAATATGTTTGAACTATTATATCGAACATGACTGACTAAACATTTGAGGCAAAGATGGAAAAAAAATTGAGATTGATTACTAAATTATGTCGGCTAGCTAAGATCTAGAACATCAATTAAATTATATCATTCCAACAATTATTAAATTTTGCGACGTTCTTATTATAAAATTAAAAAAAATTGTGATTATTATTCTTGTATAAAAGAAATGGGGAATGATATATATATATATATATAATAATTACACGTTAATAAAAGTAAGATGGGTAACAAGCTGTGCCACTAACTCTTTTTGTATAGTAAACCCTAATTTTTGAAAAACTACATTCATACACTTAAGTGACACAACATTACTATGCATGACTTTTTGAACTCTTTTTAAAAGATTTCTGGTGGTGCTAAAAAGCTAAAATTGTCGAATGCAAATGATATAAAAACGTGTTGATTGTCAGTGCATGCACGCTTTCTCATATTTTGTCATTTTCCTTGAAGCGGCTTTGAAGGCTGCCGAAAGAGCCCTGATAAATATTTTGCTTGAAGCGGCTTTGTATTAACTCTTTATAGTTTCCAGAAAAATGAGCCCTGATAAATTCGACTGTGAAGTAAAAAAAAAAAGACTTAAATTTAGATTTTTTTTTCGAATATATAATTTGTCCTAAAGGGATTTTTTTTTTTTTGGTAAGCCTAAATTTAGTTTATTATAACCACTTGAGTCCAAGATATAAATAAAACTGTGATTCAAGTCCAAATAAAATATTATTAATAAATAATAACAGTAACAATAACAATTATTTTGCACAACTGAGCTGACAATCCCTTTTATTTGTTTTCAATATATGTTCCTTAATTTACGTTATATTTCGCAAAAGTTTATTTTTTTTAACATGCAAGCTAGAATGAAGTTATGTTGTTTTATCCTGGAAATTAAATTAATGTTGCAGCAATTGTGTTTCAGCTTTGACTTGCATTGATCATGCAAGTTAAGTTAAGTAAAATTACATTTCTCATTATAATTTGTATACATGCATGTGCCTTGTAGACTAAATAGGCTTAGAATGGGAAATAACCATGCTACGTAGTGTGTAGCCATGACTAGAATGGGAACAAATTACAAAGTAGGTAAGGTAGTAGTTTGGTCTAATTAGTTTGGTCTCAAGCTGACCTTATGCTTAATTAGATTTTCACACTTGCCTTTTCAAATCTAAGGATTATGCATTGTAGTATGAGTCTCCATGTTGAATATAATTGTGTCTCTATTGAGAAATCATACATGAAATATAGTTTTGAAAATGTGTTTATAAAATGGTGGATTCATCTTATATATTGATCAATTTTGTAATGATTGAATTAAATCTGACCCAACAATATATATAGATTAGTAAAGTTAGGACTTTATAAGGATCTCAAATTTTAGGTTATTTTAACATTTCAAATATGGACCACAAACTTTGTTTTATTTAACAAGATAAATAAATTTTAAATCCATAACTAAAGTTGTTCGTGTGATCATATATATACGCATGTAAAATAAAATAAAATTCATTACTAATAATATCAGATTTTTGTGTAATTTTTTTCTTCCAATTTTTTCTTTTATTTATGGTTTATATTTTGTCCTAATTAAGAATATAGTAAATGAAAAAAAAATTAAAAGTATAAAACTTTTTTTATAATTAAAGTATAATAACACTAAATATTATAATTTTATCCAAAAATATTGGTTTTTTCTAAACTACTACCTCATAATTTGAGAGTATCTACCCATCAACCAATAAGAACAAGCCACATAAGTGGATTTGTATGTGGTCCCCACAAATTTGTTGAAAGTTAGTTATGGGGACTACATACAAATCTACTTATATGACTTGTTTTTCATTGGTTGATGGGTAAATACCCCAAAATTATAAAATGGTAGAGTATATCTCACAAAAAATATATTATACTTAATTTTTATAATTATGGATGCCAACTATGATTTTTATTTGAAAAAAAACAGACGGAGTAGTGTTCATACTTAATTTTTTGACACGACGTAGTGTTCATCTGAATGCTAGGAATTACTATAATACAAAGAGAATATTATTTTTCGTGCCTCCTGTATTTCCTCACGCATTCCCTGAAATTAGCATAAAAACCTTATCGCTTTCTAGAAAGCTAGCATTGTTCGCACTCTAAATAACGAGTGACAATATTTTATACTTAAACTCAACGTCTACGTCCCCCATGAATAAAAAAAATCATGAAAAAAATAGTTTGCATTCTAGAATGCGAACTGAGTTTGATATCTAGAAAGCGAACTCTTTGATTGACCAATCACACACACTGTAAAAATAGCTATACTGAATTGTTACTTTGTTTGATAGACTAAGTTTACATTTATACTTAAAATAGACATGTATCAAGACTAAAAGAGTTGATAAGTTTGACAGAAAATAGAAAATTAGATGAATGAATGGTTCACACTTTAACTTGCGAATTATGTTTCATTCAAAGTTATTTCACGGGAGATGAGATAAGGGTGAAGAAGACAAAAAAAAAAAGATTTTTATAAGGTTCGCATTCTAGAATGCGCACTCAGTTTACAGTTTGCTATCTAGAGCGAATTGTTTTTCCCATTTTTTTCTATTTACACATCCGCTTTTTAAATAACGAGGGGTAAAACTGGAACACTATGGGCTGCATGTGAGACTGGGGGAGCGCGAAAAGTAAATTCCACAAAAAAAAAAAATATAGTGCTTGCCTAGGTTATTAAGAATATTCATCCAATAGGCCCGTTAAGTCTTGCAAGCACTATATTTATACTAAAAAGTTAAAATCAATTCAAATAAATAAATATTGCAAAAAATCAGGAATATAAGAATCAAATTAATATAATGAAAAATCAGAAAAATAACCAATAATGAATTAATATACTAAAAAATCAAGACTACAACAATATATTAATATACTTTAGTTAAAAAAACAATATATTAATATACTATATGTAATAAGCATTTTTTTTTCTGCGTTTTGATTATATTTCTAGTCCAACATGGATGAATTTTTTGAACTTGCCATAACATCATCACTAAACAAAAAACAAATAGAAAATTGATTGATTTTATGAAACCCAATGGTTTGTCAGTCTCGACCGCGCCCTCGTCCTATTTTTTCAACGGGCCAAGCGAGACAGACCAACTAGCAAGTTAAAAAGGGTGGCACTAGTGGGTCAGACGACCAATTTTTCCACCGTTAGTCACTTATTTTAAGTTAACATCTCCTTTATTTAAGGTTGGAAAGAGTCGAATTTAGTTTAGTTCACTTTCAACTCGAGATTTTTTCAAGTTGAAACTTGGTTTGATTAAAGCTCACGAACAACTTGATAGCTAAACTTGACTTGATTAAAGCTCCCAAACAACTTGGTTCAACTTGATTCAGCTCATTTCAACACTTAAACTTGACTTTAATATAATTTCATCCTCTATTACATCATAATTCTTCCCTTTAGATATTGAGAATAAATTTAGACTTTGAATCAAACAATAAGACTATATTACAAGAAAATTGTTTAGATTAATACATCACTTGCTCTGTTTCTCCACATATTTGATCAAATCAATTTATTTGTACCTTACCTTTCACAATTAATAAATTTATTATTCTCCTTTCTTTTGTACAGATGGAAGTTGTGGTAGATGCAAGACTTCACTTAATAAATTCTAAATCCAAGCAACTTCCATCTGAAGTGTTTATCTTTGGAAGATTTCCCTTGATTAGATGAATCAAACATTTTGCCAATAAAATTTCATCTTTTCTACTTGTAAACCCCATAAACTTTATCAATTGTAAATGCTCTAGTTTTGTGCATTTTGTTGCTTGTATTAAGCATGAATTGGACCTTCCAGCTAAATAACTTTCACCATCAATCTGCACCTCAATTAGTGAAACAAAGAAGAAAAAAATGTAATTAAGAAATCTAGCTATAACAAAAAAATGAACACTCACTATACCTACCTAATTTTTTTGGGTATGGTAACATTCTTTATTTTTTTTGACACACTTTGGGTATGGTAACATTCAATCATTCAATTTCATGTCATTTTATATATTTAATTATTTTAAGTGAATTTTAATTTTAAATTAATTATGGCTACAGAATATCGGTATCCAACAAAACTCTAGGGTAAAAAAAAACTAAAAGAAGTGGAACAAGAGCTAGAATTATTCCCCAAGAAAGGAAACATACGGTCACAAAAAGTTGCTCCAAGGAAGGACATAATTTCAAGAAGGTGATTAATGCATCCATGGAATACTCATCTTTATAATAGCTATCAATCCACCATAACTCTCTTAATTCATAGAAATTAAAGCATCCATATGGAGGAGAAATTGATGGCCATATTAATTCCTGCAAGTAAAATCTTGTAGGGTTAAACTAAAATATTATTAAACTCTTCATCGAAAATATGTGACATCTAACACATGCTTTTGGAATGTTTATATTTTGAGCTCATTCATCTCTATCTTTCTATTTTAAAAAAATTCTTATTTTTTGGACAAAGAAAATCAAGGAGTGAGAGTGTGAGAAATAGATTTCCTCTTGCAACAATGTCATGCACTAATAGATCTTGACCGTTTAATCTTAAATAACTGACTAGAATTGATTATCACGTATAACAGCATGATATTTTAACAAGAAGGAATTTGGATAATAGTGTGAGAGAAACAAATTCAATGGCGGCAAAGTGATTAACCGCGGGAATATGTGAGATTCATTGATCGCACATAATCTCGGTTTGTGATTTTGACTCATCAATATAAGCTAGGTGAGAGAAACTTTTTAATTAAAAATAAAAAAAAAAGTCCTACTAGACTCAAATTAATCATGTCAAAATTTATTAATATAAAATATAATTTTTCTATAAAGGGCATACCTCAAAAGTCCATCTGCAAAGTGTAAGAACTTGAGAATTCTTTATTGTTAATAAAGTTGCATCAAAATCCTTAGTGGTGATGTTACCACAACTTGGTCCTAGTCTAAAATCAAGCATGGCATAACTAAGGTTGAAATGAAATTCAGGCAAAATCCAAGGAAGAGGTCCTCTATAATGAAATGATTTGAGTTTAGAAGTTTTAAGGTGAAGAGACTTCAATTGCAAGCAATCCAAGATAGTTAACTTGTGAAGCTCAAAATTAGAGTCAATGCTCAAAGATTGCAATCCATTGCATGAAATAATTACCAAATTCTCTAGATGTTCCAAACTTGAAATAATAGATGAAGCTACATCACTAGTCAAATAGCTTATTGACTTCAAATAAAGAGATTTGAGTGAGAAAATATTGGAAGTAAAAGATTTGTAGCTTATCTTTAGATGATTATTGAGCTTGAATTGAAGTTCATAATGCATTTGAATATTTTCAATGAACTCTTTCTTCAAAGGAGAGAAATCTATTAGAAGCTTACTATTATTTGCAATAGTAGCTAATAATACATTATCTTCACCATAGTGAAATTGAAGCTTTCTTGGATGCTTTAATGGATCAAAATCATCAAAACTTGTAAGAAATTGTGCAACAACACTAGTGATGTCATGTTTTGTTCCATATCTAACAATAGCTTCATTCCATAAGTCTCTCCATCTTGTAGAAATGAGGATTGTTTCCATTGATGATTCATTTGGTAGAAAAGAAACTATGTGACCAAGAATTTCTTTTGGTAAATTGCTAAATAAATCCTTTGATGTATTGTCTTTTTCCATGGAATCAGCCGTTTCAATGTGGGTTTTATGCATTTTCTTTGTTGGTAGAGAGTTTTATGTCTTTTCTAATCAGCTAAGATATAGAATGACATCTATATTAATAACTTAAATACAAAATAAATAAATCTAATAATGTGTGCATGAGATAGTGTATACCTAATTAATACTAGTTTCAAGTAAAAATTCAACTATAATAATGCAACCATATAATTTTTTGATATAACGATGAAGTTTTACCGTCTTTTAGTAATTAATGATTAATTTATGTTAGGAAACTTGTAGCTTATAAGTGAATTCTCTTCCCTCTCATTTGAATTTTTTCATATGCAAGAGTATCCAATCCATAACCAAATATTGTAAATGATAACCAAATACACTGAATTTTAGTGGTTTCTCTAATATGAATTGTTCAAACGAACCCGAGTTCGATTTCTGATAGAAATAATTTTTGATCAGATTTTACTTATCTCGTAGCCGAACTTTAAATTATCGGAGTCCGCTTCTCTGGTAACCAGGATTAACACAAATTGCAATGTTCTTACCGATTAAGTTAATCCTATAATACTATTAATTATTATTTTTTAATAAGATAATTTTTTTTATTAAAAAACTTGATTTTTTTGTTTTCTATAATAGATTTGAAAATATAACAAAAGATACAAGTTTTCTTATATCCAAATCCGTTTTGGAGGCTATTAAGTGTGCTACTCATGCATTCATTGTGGCTACAAATAACTACTAACCGTAATGCATTTCGGTGACTTTTAAATAAGTAGCTATGTGAGCTATGGTGACTCTAGCACATGTAATTATTTTACTTTTGCAAATTTGTCAATGTTATAATAAGATGATGATATTTCGTCAAAGAAAAAAAAATAGGGATATTGCCTCTTTTAGAAAAAAAAATCATGATATTTTTATGTTACCCTATTTATAAGAGTACAAAGTTTATCTGTTTAGTGATGATTAATTTTCATCAAAAAGTATATAAGACATGAAAAATGATTAATCCTCTTTCAATTAAAAATTTTCTATTCGCAAAATTAGGGTCGGATTTTCATTAAAAAATGTGATACTTCCATATCACACCAAAAAAAATATTCATTTGTTTAAGGTACCTAAATAGTAAGTTTCAATTGGTTAACATTCATTTGATTTTAGTTTTTTAACCTTCAAATTTCATAGAAAGTGAATTCTAATAATTCGGTAAAAAACAAAATAAATTTTTATCAATAATTATTTCAACTGAAATTTGAATTCAAATTATTTTGAACAACTCCTTTTTAATTTAAACTTGTTAACCATATGTATTCAATCATCCGATTTTAATTGAGGTACAACTTGTAGCTATAGATGATGATCTCATTCCTACATAGGTTTTTGACTAGATAAAAAAGTTTCATTCCTTAGAAAAGCTTAATTGTGCATTGTTCTATTCTAGAGACTAGTAAAAGTATTGAGGTCAAAGTAATGGAAGGGAATAAAATAAACTTTGAGGCTTTAGTACTCCTTTTGGAATTGGTTTCTTATAGATAGAATGCAATTCATATTTTTACGGTTTTAGTGGCTGAATTGTTGCTCATCACTTTTGAATGTATGTAGCTAGTCACACGGCATACCTAGGATTATGCTATCAATTACTCCCTCATTTCCTTAAGAAAATTTTGTTTGCATTTACTTGTTGTTTTTAAAGTTTAATGCAATATTAATTATTGTTTTGTCAATAATATATTTAATTATTTATTATAAAGAGAAAAATAGATGAAATAAGATAATATATTATTAAGGATATTAAGGAAAACAAGAAATAATAGTATAAAAAATAATAAAATTGATTGATTATCTTAAAATGTGTAGAAGTGCATGCAGAAAACAACATGTAAAAAAGAATAAAGAAATAACTGATAAGAGGAGATTAACCTCAATATATAATTTGAATTTGAACATTGTTTTGTCTTGTTGTATAGGAGTTTAACCTATTCGATCCAATCAACCTTCGTTGCTAAGAAAGCATTTGTTGATCCATGATTTACTAATCTTTTAGGTCTACTTGACCGGCCTATTTAAATAAATATAAATAATATTTTTACATTTTTTTAAGCAAAATGAGTGCAGAAGAAACCATCTGCACTATCCTAAATATATTAAACATAAAATAAAATATAGTACAAAAAACTGGAGGGACATCAATCTGACCCAGAATAATATTTTTACATTTATTATTATTATATATTAAAATTTGTACTTTGATTAAATTATAAATCTATTAACTTTTTCAGTAGTTTAAGTTTATTAATCTACATTAACTTTTCACATATATAAATGTATTATTATAAACTAAAATTGAAATATGATGTCATATATAGTCAAATTGTCTAAAATATCATGTTAAATATCAAAAGGAAGTTTAATATCATTGATTTATTAGTTCATTAGTATATTTAAAAATAAATATAATTATTTATTTAAATATATTAATGTGAAATAGGCCTTTAAACAGGCTAATAGGCTGTGTCAGGCTTTCAAAAGACCAAGTCCGGGCCTAAAAAATAAGCCTATGACATGCCACAGGCCAGACTTATGCCTTCAATTTTTTGGCAGACCAGACTCAGGTTTGGCAAAACCTAGCACGGCCTAGCCTTTTTCCAACCCTACCGACAAGGTAAAACTAATTTACATATGTATTCAATCAAATCAAATCTTAACAAGTAGATACTATATTTTAGGGGAAAAAAATATAATTATACATAGCGTATTATAAGAAAACAAGATGTACACGACAAACTTGTATTCCACCGAATCATCATACTATATACATTTAGTTTTAGTTTAATTAAAGATATGGTAGAATATTTAATTTGAATGTCAGTGTGTGGAATAAATTTTCACAATAGAGTATATCTATTAAACTATGTACCAAAAGAAAAAGACTATATTTACTAGCCCCCAAACGGAAACGGACGTGCCCGTTTGTGTGATTCGTCTTTTCTATTCTACTGAGGTATATAAATTGTAAAACTATATTTGTTGCAACTGTTTTGTTATATAAGAACTTGTTAAAAAAAGAGTAAACCATAATTGGTGGTTACTTTTTTTTGTTGGTAGTTTTATTGAAGGACAAAATAAGAATAATGAAAAAGTCATCACAAAAATTTGTATCTTTTTATATATAGTTGGTTACTTTTTTTTGTTGATAGTTTTTTTAAGGGTAAGATAGGAATAATGAAAAAGTCATCCCAAAAATTTGTATCATTTTTATACATAGTAATGGATTAAGCTCAAATAAAATTTAATGAATCATAGAAAAAAGATAGGAAAAGAATCTCACAAAAATAACTGACATACACATATGAATGAGTGCAATTTCTATAAATACGGATCTAATAGTTTTGCTCCTTCAAAATCTCATAATTCTTCCGCTTCCTAGTTATACATTCCGTTTTCGTTTTTTTTTTTTTTTTTTTTGTTACTGGTTTAACGAACTTCATCTCCATGGAGGAGAAGAAATCTGTGGTTGGGACTAATGAAAAGGTGAACAATTATATATATGATGATATTGTCTTCTTGGTTCTATCAAAACTCCCTTTTAAATCTTTGAAGCGTTTTGAATGCACTTGCAAATCATGGTCTCTTTTATTTGAAAATTATATTTTCATGAACATGTTTCGCAATAATTTCTTATCTATGATGCATCGTTGTTCTTATCATGACCAAGCATCTCTCCTCCTACTTGAATACCATCAAAACTGTTTGTATTCTCTTTCTCGGGAGTCATTTGAGAATATAATCAAATTAGATTTCTCAAATCCATTTGAACAAGAGGAAGAAGATGGAACTTTATGTATTTTTGACAGTATTAATGGCACCCTTTGTCTCTATCAACAATCAAGTTGCAAACTTGCATTGTGGAACCAAGCTACCAATGAATCCAAGCACATTCCTCCTACTCCTGTGGAGTCGTATATCCCAGATGCTGCTAAGAATATTTGTGTTCTTATATCTAACCTTCATGGATTTGGTTATGACCGTGGTACATGTGACTATAAAGTCATTCGTCACGTATACTTTCATTCTTTTCACTATGAAGATTATGAATATGTGCCTTCGGAAGATGTATTTGGAGATGTATGCTTAGACCCCTTATGGGAGATATATAGCTTAAAAAGTAACTCGTGGAAGAAACTTGATGTTGACATGCCACATCGTTCTTTGACCACCATTATGGGCACCCAAGTGTATATGGATGGAGTGTCTCATTGGTTGTCTGGTGAATTGTTGCTTGGACGTGGTAGTTCATTCGAACCCAAGTGTATATGTGTTGTATCATTTGACTTGAGCACTGAAGTTGACGAAGTGTCAAAGTAAGTATTAAAATTATCGTATCTGCAGGGATTGTAGTGAATCAAACGAAAGTATTTGTTGAAATCATACGTAATTTAATTGCAATAAAGTAAAAGGGGGGATTTTGTAGAATTAGGTTTTTGAAGAATAACGGCAAGAAAATAGGATTTAACTCAGAAAGAGAAGGCGATTGGATCCTTTCGGTTCATCTAATTATTATTATCTTGGTAGTTCATGCATGTTAACAAGGTTTACAAATTTAGTTTCACGATTCGATTAAAAAAAGTAATTATGCCCAATCTCTTGGTACATAATCCTCTCCCTTGATCATAACTCCCTAATCTCTTAGGTTGTTCATGATCAATTGAGGTTTTGGCACTTTAACCCTAGAATTCTCAATTAACAATTCGAAATCTCTTAAACAACGGTTAATTGAATAACTATCCCTAGATCGATGATTTATTCCTATTCTCATAGTGAACAAATAATTGGAATCATGACACAAGTGATCAATTTATGTAAAGCATTAAGAACAAGGGATAATTAACTGAAACTAACTTCATAATTCATTAACATGTCATATGAGACCACATGGTTCAAGAACAATAATAATTAGAATCCCCATGGGATCCAATCAGAGAAGTTTAGCTACTCATAACTAAATTAATAACATAAACATGAAATAGAGTAATAGAATTCATTACAAATAAGATTGGAATGAGTTTCCACACTTGAAATCTCTCTCCAGCACTTCTGAATCGCCTCTGGAAAATAATTCTTTGCCGTCCAACTTCTGTAATCCTAATTGTGACAGAAATTTCAATTTATAGACCTAAGTTGCGAAGTGGCGCCGCGCGCCACCCCGTCCGCGCCAGGCGCGTCTTCACAGAATCCTCAGGTCTTTCTAGCCTCTTCTGGGCGCCGCGCACCAACTACCTGCGCCGGTGCGCCAACTTCCGCCTTTTTGTCTTGTTTTCTCTTCAAATCTCCGTGTTTAGAGCCAACTTGTCATGATTCTTTTTCTCCTTCTTTCTTACGGAAAACATAGCAAATACTAACTAAGATGCCCTGTAATGTGGTTAGAAACATGATAATGACGCGAAGTCATCACAACCCCAAACTTGAACTTTTCCTTGTCCTCAAGGAATATCTGCATCTATCGGAAAACATGGCACTATCTTAACAGTTTAATCACATTAGCAAAGTCAGTCAAGTCAAACATCATAATCAACACTCCTATGATCATTCCTATTATAACTACACATGCACACCGAATATTATTAGAATAGCAAGAACCTTTTGCAAAAATTGACCAAACATAATCGCTTCACTCCCTCACTTTCTCTCCTGTTTCAAATGGTTAAATTCGCTCAATCAACACAGTCATAGCTATTCAACCATAGGCTTGCAAACATTCTACAATCGATCGACACACAAACAATTTCACACCTTTTAGAGGACTTGATGGTTATAACGGGGCTAAGGTTTAAGGGTGGATATTTTTGGATGGTAAGCAGAAAAACTTGGAGTTTTCAAGATCACCTTTTCTAAACAATGCAGTTTTTTTATTTTTCTTTCCCTTTACACTTAGCGGTTTATACTAGAGAACTTAAAATTTTTCGAGCACATATATCTTTTTGAGAGGTGTATGAAATACCTCTTTTCTTTTTCTTTTTTTTTTCTTTTCTTTTCATTCATCATTTTTTCTTTTTCAGTTCTCTAGTACCCCACCCCAAACTTATTAAGTTGCTAATTCCAAAAGCAACCCCAAACTTATAATGAGCAATGTGCTCAAATATCAGTTAAATGTCTGAACTCCAAGAAAATCATCTTCTTCTTTTTTTTTCTCTTTTTTTTTTCATTTCTTTTGAAAAATTTTGGGTTCAGCAAGCAATAACATTTTTCTTTCAGCTCAAAGGGGTTAACGAAGGATAAATTATTAAAGGTGGCTTCAAAAGGCTCAAGGTAAAAACAACTTGCCTCGGTGTGTAATTTGTAACGATCAATCAAGAAAGAGACATAAGCAAGTTCTAGAGAATTAACTAAGCTGTGGAATCTCTCATAACAAGAAAAAAATTCAGTGTTTAAGCTCAAATCCTCACGGCTGGGCCGAATTATCGAGTGGTCAATGTTTGAAAAATTTCCTCAGCTTTTCTACTAACATTCAAGCATACCATGTAGTCAACAAGAAAATCACACAATCATGTTTCAGAGACGCTAACCTAACAGACTTCGCATATTTCTGACCAAACAAATCTCAATAGTGCACGAGTTTTCAAAAAGACACAAACATTCATAAAAGACAAAATCAAATTCAAGTTCAAGGGATTAGGTAATACCATAGAGTCACTGCTGATGGGACGATCCGCTCCCATCATGTCTCTCATCGAGGCCCAAGTCTGCCTCATAAAACGTCTGGTTCTCCTGATAGGCATTATATTCCTGCTGCCACCTCTCTGCCTCATCCAACTGTCTTGCTGTGCTGTGAGCATTCTCAATGGCATGTTGGGCGTGCAATCTTGCCAATGAGCTGTACTGGGGGTACAAGGGAGGTGGTCTGAAATCTGCTTCCCTTGCCCTGGCCTGCTGGTAAAGGATGGACTGATCGCTATAGTAGGTGTGAGGCACATTGCATGCACGAGCAATGGCCAACTGAGTCATCAGGGCGGAAACCTCATCTTCGGAATAAGTGGGGCGAGGCATCTCTGGTGGTTGTTGCTGAGTTGGATGCGCCCCACTCTCATAACGGTCAATCTCTATCATCTCTTCATCCTCTTCTTGTGCCTCACGAACCACATTTGCTCTAGCTCGAGCAGCCCTTGGTTGGGCGCCAACTGGACCTACGTCATAATTTCGGAAATATCGCAAGTTCATGGCACGGATTGGCAAACAGGGGTTATCTTCATCGCTTTCAGGAACACCCTTGGCTCTGCATAGGGCGGTGATTAAGTTACAATGTCCCAACGTAAAACTCGACTGCCCATTGTTGGCGATTCTTCTTATGCTTCTCACCAACCACTGCCCCAAATTAATGTCCCTTTTCTCCATAATCAGCTTCACCGCCAAAGCATTCTCAACCTGATACTCTGAGGAGTTTGATACCGGAGTGATATTGTGCACAACAAATTCTGCCCAAGCACGTGCCACGGGTTTGAAATCACCCAATCTAATCTTTGTGGGAAATTCTCCTCCCGTATACTTCAGCCATTGGGTACCAGGACGACCCACAAAATCCTTAATCACACTTCGTCTCACCTCGGGCCACTTAGGAAAATCAATTGTGGCCGATTCCAACGCACACCGGAAAGGAATTTCAGCCCCCAGAAACTCATTTAGGGCCAAAGCCGAAAAATCAATCATCACCCCTCTAACATACGCTCTATCTGTATGCTGGTCATACGGTTCTTTCCAAGCATTTGCAAAAAATTCACGAACCAACCTCTCATTCCCTATGACATTCTCCTTTATCATTAAACTATTGAATTTCAACCATTTTCTATGCCTAAGTTCATCGTAGATCTCTGGGACAACTTTCAACTCATCACTAAATCCTTTCTCTTGATTGAAGCCAAAAGTTTTTATAAAATTATACCTGTTCTTTCGGTCTTCACGGTAGAATATATCACTCCACGTTGTGTCCTGTGGATTGGAAGCTCGGAATGCTTCACTGTAGGACAAGTGTTGAGTTGGTTGAGAGCGGCGGGAATTTCCTCCTTCCTCCGATGTGCTCCCTCGGGTAACCCTTTTTCGTGCCCTTGGCTCTTCCTCTTGTTGTGGTGCTTTGTTCTTACCATCATTCTTCCTCCCCATAGCAATGTTGAGTGTGGTTGTAAGGGTGGAATTGGGATTTTCGGGTAAGGGTTTTTGGTGGGTGAAAAATTGGAATTTTTGTGAGTTTTTGAGGTTTTGGTTTGTTTGGAGGCTTGGTTATGATGTGGGTTTAAGGTTTTGAAGTGTGGGAATGGGATTTAAGGAGGTAATTTCGTGTGGGTATGGTGATTGAGAAGAGAAATTTGAGGTTTTTGAGATTTTGGGGGTTAGGGTTTTGTGAAGAAATTTGATGGATTGATGGTTGGATTGGATGAATTTGAAGGTTTAGAGAGTTGTTTGGGTATGTAGAAGTGTCCGGGTGAAGGTTTTTGGGTGTTGTTTGGTTGTTAATGGAGGTTTGGGTGATTGGGTGTGGAAGAAGAAGAAGGGCGGCGCAAGGGTATATTGTGATTAAGAAGATGAAGTGTGAGTTTTTGCTGAATTCTGGGCAAATTTATCGTGTTGGCGCCGCGCGCCTGATATCTCGCGCCGCGCGCCAATGGCCAGAACTGACAGCCCTTTCTGGGCTCCTCCTGGCGCCGCGCGCCTTACTGATACTCCACTCCAAAAAAATTTGTTTTTTTCTTTGACTCTACTCATTTTTGCCTAACCTGCGACCACAAAACAGACATACACAAATAGATATTAGTAAATAAAAACCTTGGGTTGCCTCCCAAGCAGCGCTCGTTTAGCGTCGATAGCTTGACGGTCCGTGACCAAAGGCCACGCGCTTGTTTAACGTCCCGATGCTTGACGTCCAATGACCTCATGGGTCATGGAGAGGTAGGACCACCTTGTGGCGATCAAGTTCTCCTCCTCGATAGATCTTTAGTCTCTGGCCATTCACTTTGAAAGCTTTATCTTCTTCTCCCGGTGGGAAGATTTCTATTGCCCCATGTGGGAACACTTCTTTGATGATGAAAGGACCAGACCAACGGGACTTGAGTTTTCCCGGAAATAACTTCAATCTAGAATTGAACAACAAAACTTGTTGTCCCTTCTGAAACACCTTTGGTACTAGACCCTTGTCATGGTATTTCTTGGTTCTCGCTTTGTAGATCACGGCGTTCTCATATGCCTGGAGTCTCCATTCCTCCAACTCATTCAGCTTAAGTAACCGCTTTTCACCTGCTAAACCTGCATCAAAATTTAAAAATTTAACAGCCCAATAAGTTTTATGCTCAAGTTCAACCGGTAAATGACACGCCTTGCCATAAACCAGCTGATAAGGTGAGAACCCCAGATGGGTTTTGAAAGCAGTTCTATACGCCCAGAGGGCGTCATCCAGCTTCATAGACCAATCCTTTCGTGATGAGGAAACTGTCTTTTCAAGAATCTGTTTCAATTGACGGTTTGACACTTCAACTTGACCACTTGTCTGAGGGTGATAAGGAGTAGCCACCTTATGTTTCACATTGTACTTGGCCAATAAGTTCTCCAGATACTTGTTACAAAAATGTTTTTCTCCATCACTTATCAGAACTCGTGGAACACCAAACCGGGTAAAAATATTGTTTTTGAGGAACTTCACCACGGTATGGGCATCATTAGCTTTACAAGCAATGGCTTCAACCCATTTTGTCACATAATCCACACACACTAGTATATGGAGGTTAGACTTAGAAGATGGGAAAGGTCCCATAAAGTCAATCCCCCAACAATCAAATGGTTCTACTTCCAGCATGCCATTAAGAGGCATCTCATCCCTCCGTGAAATGTTGCCGGTCCTCTGGCAATTATCACAGCTCTTTACAAATTCAGTACAATCCTTAAACAATGTCGGCCAAAAGAAACCGCTTTGGAGCACTTTGGCCGCCGTCCTTGGTCCACTGTGGTGTCCACCATAAGGCGAACTATGACAATGCCACATGATGTCTCTTGCTTCATTCTCATCTACACATCTTCTCATTAGACCATCTTGGCCTATCTTGAACAAATAAGGTTCATCCCAAAGGTAGAAGTTCGCATCTCTTTTAAACTTTTGTGCTTGTTGATAAGAGAAATCTTCCGGAATTGCTTTGCTTGCCTTGTAGTTAACCATGTCGGCAAACCAAGGTCTGTTAGATACTGCAAATAGTTTTTCATCCGGAAATTTCTCATTGATGCGCTTCTCCTTTTGGGTCACCTTTGGATTGTCTAGTCTAGACAAGTGGTCAGCCACCACATTTTCCACTCCCTTTTTGTCTTTGATCTCCAAATCAAACTCTTGTAGGAGTAGCACCCACCTCAAGAGTCGAGGTTTTGACTCTGGCTTTGTGAGTAAGTACCTAAGTGCTGCATGATCTGTAAAGACAATCACTTTTGAACCGATTAGATATTGGCGGAATTTTTCCAATGCAAATACGACGGCGAGCAATTCTTTTTCAATTGTGGTGTAATTCACTTGATTTTCATTCAAAACTTTGCTCGCATAGTATATGGCATGGAAAAACTTCGCATGTCGTTGGCCAAGTACCGCTCCAACCGCATAATTGCTTGCATCACACATTAATTCAAAGGGAAGGTCCCAATTGGGTGCAACGATTATGGGCGCGGTGACCAACTTTTCTTTAATAGTCACAAAAGCATTTAGACATTCATTATCAAATTTGAAATCATTCTCTTTAACAAGGAGGTTGCTTAAGGGTTTTGCTATTTTAGAAAAATCTTTAATAAAACGCCGATAAAAACCGGCATGACCCAAAAAACTTCTCACTCCCTTAATGTTTACGGGAGGAGGCAAATCCTTAATAACCTCTATCTTTGCTTGATCAACTTGTATGCCTTTTGAAGAGATTTTGTGACCAAGCACAATACCTTCTTTTACCATAAAATGACATTTTTCCCAATTCAAAACCAAATTAGTACTTATGCATCTCTTCAGAACGGCATTTAAATTGTTCAAGCAATGATCAAAAGACTTACCAAAAACAGAGAAATCATCCATAAATACCTCAATTTTGTCCTCCATCATATCAGCAAAGATTGACAACATACACCGCTGAAAAGTAGCCGGTGCATTACATAAACCGAAGGGCATCCTCCGATAGGCAAACACCCCAAAAGGGCATGTAAAAGCTGTCTTTTCTTGATCCGCCGGGTCTACAACGATCTGATTGTACCCGGAATAGCCATCTAAGAAACAATAGTAGGCCTGCCCTGCAAGCCTTTCCAACATCTGGTCCGTGAACGGAAGAGGGAAGTGATCTTTCCTTGTTGCAGAGTTCAACCTCCGGTAATCTATGCACATCCTCCAACCGGTGACGGTGCGAGTGGGGATCAATTCATTCTTCTCATTCCTCACAACCGTCATACCTCCCTTTTTGGGGACTACATGAACTGGACTTACCCAAGCACTATCAGAAATAGGGTAAATCATACCTGCTTCAAGGAGTTTTAGAACCTCCTTCTTCACCACTTCTTTCATAGTAGGGTTGAGTCTCCGTTGAGGTTGTACCACCGGTTTGTATTCATCTTCCATATTAATCTTGTGCATACAAAACCCGGGGCTAATCCCTTTCAGATCTGCTATACTCCAACCCATGGCTTCTTTGTTGTCACACAGAACTCGAACAAGTTTTTCTTCCTCCAATGCATTCAAACCACTACTGATGATGGCTGGATGTGAAGATTCTCCCCCTAAGAAAACATATTTTAAATGAGAGGGAAGCTCCTTCAATTCTGGAATAATAGCCTTGGCTCCTTCTTGAACATCTTTCTTTTCTTCAAGAGCTAGACTACTTTCCAGTACCTGTGGCTTTGTTTCTTCTGGCAATGCCTCAAGTTGACGGAGGCATATTTCAATCTCTTTCTCCCATTCCTCTTCCAAATCATCAATGGAATTGACGATGACTCTTTCTAGAGGAACGGAAGGAGTGTCTTCAATAAAAACATCTTTAACCACTTCTTCTACCACATCCACCTTAAAACATTACGGCTCATCATCATTGTGCTTCATAGCTTGAAACACATTAAACATTACCTGTTCTCCATGAGTCCTCAACATAAGTTCTCCCATCTCAACATCGATCAAAGCTCTTCCGGTAGCCAAGAAAGGCCTACCCAATAGTAGCGGTTCATTACCTGCGTCTTCGTCCATGTCAAGTATCACAAAATCAGCCGGAAAGACAAACTCGGCTACTCTGACCAACACATCATGGAGTATGCCATAAGGATGCACAATAGATCTATCTGCTAAAGAGAGCTGCATTTTTGTTGGTTTTGCCACAGCACCTGGTATTCTTTTCATCATAGACAGAGGCATTAAGTTAATGCTAGCCCCTAGATCACATAAGGCTCTACCAACAGTAATGTTACCTATAGAACAAGGTATAGTAAAACTCCCTGGGTCTTTCTTCTTTTGCGGAAGTTTTTGTTGAATTATAGCACTGCACTCTTCAGTCATGTCAATTGTGTCATCATCAAGCGGCTTCCTCTTCTTGGTTAAGAGTTCTTTCATGAATTTAGCATAAGCCGGCATTTGTTGCAAAGCTTCGGCAAATGGTATATTCACTTGAAGACTATGGAACATCTTCATGAATTTCTTGAAATTTTGATGGTCCTTTGCCTTAGCCTTTCTTCTGGGTGGGTATGGTAAGTTGGGACGGTAGGGGGCTTGGTTACCATTGTCTTCATTCCCCTCCTTACCCTTACTCTTCTTTTTCTCACTTGCTTGCCCTTCTCTCTCTTGCTCAAGAGTTTTCTTCCTCTCATTTTCAACTAGCTCCTCATAATCACTTTCATCTTCCTGAACTATCTCCCACTCTTTTTCAACTTCTCCCTCACTCTCTTTCTTTTCAACTCCTCCCTCATTTGCACTCTCTTTCTTTTCAACTACTTCTGGTGAAGGAACCACCCTATTCCTCAAAGTGATAGCCTTGCAGTTCTCATTCCTCGGGTTATTTTTGGGGGTACCGTCGAAACCATTATTTTGAGAAGCCGAAAACTGTCTTGACAATTGACCAATCTGTGTTTCTAAATTCTTAATAGAAGCTTCAGTATTCTTATTGGCAATGTCTTGATTTGCTTGCATCTGAGTTTGAGTGGCTTTCAGCTGGTCCTGACTGATTTTCATAGCTTCGAACCCTCCTTGAGTGAACTTGATAAATTGGTTCAGCGTGTCTTCCAAAGGAGAAGAGTTCTTTTGTTGATTGTTTTGAGGGGAAGGAGTTTGTTGCTGAGATTGATTCGTGTTTCCACCCCAACCAAAATTTGGATGATCTCTCCACCCCTTATTATATGTATTGGAGAAGGGGTTGTTGTTGGGATTGCTCTTCCTGAAGTTTGCTAAATAAAGAGCCTCTTCGGAACCTGCAGGGAAACATTCGCCATTTGCATGATTTTGGTGACAGAAGTCACAAGTGACCCCTTGAACAGCATTAACCTGTGATGGAGAAGCAGATTGGTTAGTAAAAATTTTCAGAAGGGATTCAATGCTGTTGCTCATTTTACTTTGCCCAGCTAGGAGTGCAGTCCCTGTGTCTAGTTCCAACATTCCCGGTTTCTTTTTGGGACCCCGGTCATTCTGAACTCGATACTCATTCTGTGCCATATTCTCTATCAATTCCCTAGCTTGACTCTCCACTTTGTTTCTCAACGATCCACCAGCTGATGCGTCTAGAAGCATTCTTGTTTGAGGTCGTAAACCTTGTGTGAAGTGCTGCATCTGTGTGGTGTTATCAAGCCCATGATTTGGGCACTTCTTCAGACAGAGTTTGAATCTCTCCCATGCATCATACAAGGATTCAGCTTCTCCTTGTTCAAAAGTTGTGACTTCGTTCCTCCTCTCTAGAAACTTGTGGATAGGAAAGTATCTTTCCTTGAATTTGATAGCAAGCTCATCCCAAGTTGCAATGGTGTTGGGAGGTAAAGTGTCAATCCAATCTCTAGCTCTCCCTGTCAAAGATAGCTTGAAAAGCCTCAGCTTCTTATCGGACTCTGACACATTAGGTGGATCCGTGTATCCACATGCCTCATCAAAGTGCTCAAGATGAAGATTTGGGCATTGTGATTCAGCCCCCGAGTACTGATTTTCCTTGAGAGCGTTGAGCACCGTGTTCTTGATATCAAAGGACACCGGGTTGACCGGCTGGAAGCCAAGATTAGCATTCCTTCCATTATTCTGCCCGTAGTCACCCAATGTTCTTTCTGGAGGTGGAGGAGGAGGAGGATTTGCGTCACCCATACTCTCAGTTTCAGAGTCTGAGAAATTTATTTCTCCGTCACTGAGCCCTTGATTTATAGTCGCGGCTAATACCGCTTCGCGCTCTAGTCGAGCCTGCTTTCTGAGTGCTTTTGCTGTCTTTTCGATCTCAGGATCGTATTTGAGGTCTTCGTCTGGTTTACTGTGCATGCACACAAACAACAAATACCTTTAGAAGCAACTGCACTACACAAAATAAGCAAGATTTCAGAATAATTTTTTTTTTTTGTATTTTTGGAATAATAATTACTGAAAAATAAATAACAATAAAATAAACTACGTATGGTTCAATTGCCTTGTCGATTCAATCAACAATCCCCGGCAACGGCGCCATTTGACGAAGTGTCAAAGTAAGTATTAAAATTATCGTATCTGCAGGGATTGTAGTGAATCAAACGAAAGTATTTGTTGAAATCATACGTAATTTAATTGCAATAAAGTAAAAGGGGGGATTTTGTAGAATTAGGTTTTTGAAGAATAACGGCAAGAAAATAGGATTTAACTCAGAAAGAGAAGGCGATTGGATCCTTTCGGTTCATCTAATTATTATTATCTTGGTAGTTCATGCATGTTAACAAGGTTTACAAATTTAGTTTCACGATTCGATTAAAAAAAGTAATTATGCCCAATCTCTTGGTACATAATCCTCTCCCTTGATCATAACTCCCTAATCTCTTAGGTTGTTCATGATCAATTGAGGTTTTGGCACTTTAACCCTAGAATTCTCAATTAACAATTCGAAATCTCTTAAACAACGGTTAATTGAATAACTATCCCTAGATCGATGATTTATTCCTATTCTCATAGTGAACAAATAATTGGAATCATGACACAAGTGATCAATTTATGTAAAGCATTAAGAACAAGGGATAATTAACTGAAACTAACTTCGTAATTCATTAACATGTCATATGAGACCACATGGTTCAAGAACAATAATAATTAGAATCCCCATGGGATCCAATCAGAGAAGTTTAGCTACTCATAACTAAATTAATAACATAAACATGAAATAGAGTAATAGAATTCATTACAAATAAGATTGGAATGAGTTTCCACACTTGAAATCTCTCTCCAGCACTTCTGAATCGCCTCTGGAAAATAATTCTTTGCCGTCCAACTTCTGTAATCCTAATTGTGACAGAAATTTCAATTTATAGACCTAAGTTGTGAAGTGGCGCCGCGCGCCACCCCGTCCGCGCCAAGCGCGTCTTCACAGAATCCTCAGGTCTTTCTAGCCTCTTCTGGGCGCCGCGCGCCAACTACCTGCGCCGGTGCGCCAACTTCCGCCTTTTTGTCTTGTTTTCTCTTCAAATCTCCGTGTTTAGAGCCAACTTGTCATGATTCTTTTTCTCCTTCTTTCTTACGGAAAACATAGCAAATACTAACTAAGATGCCCTGTAATGTGGTTAGAAACATGGTAATGACGCGAAGTCATCAGAAGTGTTCTTCACAACACCCATACCCTCAGACATAGATGATATGTTTGATGTTGAAGTACGATGGAAAAACTTGTTCGTGTCAAATGGATCTATTAGTTTGATCTCGTATCATGAAAATACAACTACTTTTCACATATCAATTTTGGGCGAACTCGGTATGAAAGAGTTGTGGACCAGACTCTTCATTGTTAAAGCGCCACCTTGTATTTGGAATTTTGTTAGTGTGGGAACCAAGGGGAAAATATTTTTAAGAAAAGATGGAAAACTAACTTGGTTTGATTTGAGTACCCAAAAATTTGAGGAATTTAGTTACAATGAAAAGGATATATTTGAGATAGTAATTCACAAGGAAATCATACTTGAAACTTCTAAGTTCGCCCAAAATTGATATGTAAAAAGTAGTTATAGTTTTAAGAATAAGATTAGAAGTGAACTCTTTTAAGTAGTCTTAGTTTTGGCATTTTCATTAGTGTTCTGCTTATATACGGCACATTTGTTTCAAGAATGTTATTTTAATTTGGTTATTTATGTTTGAATTCATGCATGTCTTAGTTCTGTACTCTTTTTTCCTTCATTAAGGTTTTTTTTGTTGGATTTTTCTTAGCAATATTTTTAATGAGGCCGAACGATTCTGACACATCTTGAGTTTTGGTCTAATCTCTCCAAGATTCATTTGTATCTTTCTTATTTTTATTTTTGCTTATAATATTTTTATTATGGTGTTTCTTAGATGACTTCTTTAAGGTGTCAACATAGTTTGAATGTCTTATTTGTCACATTTATACCTTCTGTTTTATAGAAGAAAAAAAAGGTTTAATTAAAGGTACAACTCCTTCAATTTAAAAAACAGAATCATCAAGCTTTGTACTCCATTAAATATTTTACTCATATATTGGATAAAGAATCAGAGGGGACTTAGCTTAATTTTACAATGTGGCATGGATCAAACTATACTAATTAGAAAGTTATTAACAAATATCCATAGAAATTCCAATTGCCTTCTTAAGTACCTCTCCATGGTTATATATAACTAAGGGATCTAACTCCAATTGTTAATACAAGACAAGACAACTTCTGACTTCATCTCTAAAGTTGATGAGATCAAAACACAAACCATAGCTCCTTTAACAAAAAGTGTTATGTTGTAAGGAATTTCCATAACTTGTTCCCCACTGAAGTTTCACCAGGACGTTGGTAATCTTCATCAAACTCATTCTCATCATCGTCGTCAACTGACCCTGCATCTTCTCCACGGGATTCACTCTTATACTCAGCATCATGATCTGCCGCGTCATCTGCTGTTCCGTTCACCTCCTCACTCAAAGCCATGCCGCGTTATCTGCTGTTCCGATCATCCACAGTGTCTCAACAACATCAATAAAGCGACGTCTCTCCTTAATAAATTGTTCCCGCTGATTTTTCAGCTTCTTGTTAAGGTCAACGAGTACATCAATGTCCTCCTGTATTTCTATCCTTTGGCGGCTTTCAACATGTTTTCTATTCTCATCCGCATCTTGTTTCGAAAGTCTCTTTTTGCTGCCTCAAATCATCAGCTTCCTTAATCAGTAGTAGTTCTTTCTGAAGCATGTACTGATCAATTTCATGCTTTAGCTGCGACTGCAAACGTAGATATTCAGACCTCTCCTCATCAGTCATATTCCTTCTCTTTCTCCTTGAGCTTCTCTGCTTTCTTTTCCAAGGCCTGCTCTGCTCCTCTGTGTGGTTCACTTCACCTTCTTTCTTTTCCACTTCTACCAATCTATTCCTTAATCCATCTTCAAATGATTTTCTTTTTTCATCCAATTCATTCTCAAACTCATGCTTCTTCACATCAAGAACAGCACTGTGTTGTGTAGTGTTCATCAACAAGCTTCTGAATCTCAACCTACGTTGAACCCAGACTGAAATTTAGATGGTACTATAATTAAAACTATGCAATTTGAAAACTGTGCAAATTTCTCCCTCACACTGCCTAAAGACGTTACATGTCTACGTATAGGCGAAAACATTCATTCGGTTTGCTTATGTGATGCTCTATCATATAATAATACATTTATGCAAAAACATTTATGTAAAATTGACATTATTAGCTGCCAAAAACTGCAAAGCTTGTTTTGTTTCCTCAGTTCTTTGCTCCTTTTGCACCGAGATTCAGTACCAGCTGCAAGTTTTGATACTTAATAGTTTGGAAAGTTTAACCGGTTTCTATAAAGATGTTGGACAATCTTTGTCACTGAGGAACATATTATATTCTTTATAACTGTAATTTGGTAGAGACCTTGCTGACACCGCCACTAGTACAGACGTTAGTTGTGTCGCGTTGTGGTTCGATGAAAGAGATAATTGCAGTGAGCAACAATGATGAAAATGATAGTTCATTCATTGCAGTTGCGGGGTTTACAACGATTGAAGATCGTGTGCAAACGCAGTATACATTGTGGATCTTCACAGCCAAGATTGAGCATCCACTCTTGTCCTGAATTAGAAAGGCACCCTACAGTTAAACTCATAGATTGTGAGATTCCTTATTTTGAAATCTTCACAACTGATATTAATCCTCAAAATCATGCTCTTGGATACTCTTGTTAATCTACAATAATGTAATTCTTCATTTAACTATAGTATAGTGTACAATAGGTTAGATTTATCGTTTGTTTTATAGGTTCTTTTGATTTGGTTATTTATGTTTGAATTCATGTCTTATGTCTGCACTTTTTTTCCTTCCTCAAGGTTTTTTCCTTGCTAAGGTTTTTAATGAGGCAGAAGGATTCTGACGCACCTTGGGTTTTGGTCTAGTCCCCCCAAGGTTACTTTATATTTTTCTTATTTTTATTTTTACTTACTATATTTCATTATGGTGCACTGCTTCTCAGGTTATGAGGAAGGCTAAATGGGGCTTGCAGCCAGCCAGGCAAAAATCGCCATCCAAACTAACATCGCAACCTCGCAAGCAATAGAGGAAAAGATGGTCGTAACATGATCCACACAAATAAGGCTATAGCTAAAGCTACTGACTCCAACCTTTGGAAATCACTTGTAAATCTCTCTGTCTGGGCAGTTGGGAATGGACGAACGGTTAATGCTTGGGAGCATTGTTGGATTGCGCCTTGCGGATTTGGATATTACTATTCCGGATAATCTTCTTAGAGCTAAAGTTAGTTTAATATAAGTTTTTAGTTTTTAAAACATCAAATTTGAAATAGTTTTTAAAAACAGTTTTTAGAAATTGTACTTCCAAACAAGTTTTTTTCTTTTTCAATTTTTAAAAACTAAAATAGAGAATTTGGGAAGTGTTTCAAACAAACCCTAACTCTCTAACTTTAACAATGCTAAATGTTTAATAATTTTTAACATTTGTACGAAACCATTTATGTTGCCCCAATCCAATGCTAAAAGTTATGGCATTAGTATGGACATCTTCCACTTGCACTATCATGTTATTACCAACCTGTTGCAAGATCCAAATACCACCAAATTTATATCATTTATATTAATTTAAAATAATTTATATCATTTTTTGGTTTCATTGTAGACGTCGATTGTTCATGCAAGTGTGGTTGTGCGAGCAATTAAACCAGATATTCTATTTCTAGAGTTGGATAAAAAGAGGGCCCGCAATATACATAAAGTTTGGATATGTTGTGTTTTACAGTTTGTTTTGCGTGAAATATAATTTTTACATGTTTTTTATATTATCAGTATGGATAACTGAATATTTTTGTTTAAATTTTTGTTGTTTAATTTAGCCTCCTAGCGAGTTTGCAGCCGCAGTAGATGAAGCGAAGCGTTTGGGAACTACCAAGATCTTTTTTGGAGATCAGGATGCGCAGGTTTAACATAATTACTCTATTTATTTTGAAATAATTTATTATTATTATCCCATATCGACTTATCTAGAATATCGACAGAAGCATACATAACTGAATCAGGAAACATTAATTTTCATTACATAACGATCAAATACATGAATAGGATTACAATAATTCAATAAACGAATACATGATTGAGCTAACTACTGAACATAAATAAATTGAATCTTATACAATGATAAGATTAACATGATGTCAGCTCCATAACGTAGAATTGTTAAAGTTCTCTTAGCGAGAATTGTTAAAGTTCTCTAGGATTTAAGCTAGCTTAGCGAGAATTGTTTAAGTTCTCTCGCTAAGCCAGCAAATGCTCGCTCGACGAAAACCCAATTACAATACTCGCTTTGACATCTCCAATTCTTGCTATGCGGGAAAACCAGTTCAACACTCTGTTATGCGTGTTTCATGAAAATTAACATAAGAACCACCTAAAATCCGTTTTACTGCTAGTTATTTATACTGTAGTATATTAAATAATCAGAATGGAGAGTAATTTTGGAATTAAACTCCTCTCATAGACTAATTGATCCTAAACTTATGTTATCATGCAAAATTCATAATTTGGGGATACTAATATGCTATCTAGACTAATATTGTCATTCATATATTTTGGGAAACTAATGGAACTAAAATAACTGGAGTTTAAGGCTCTAAGGGAACCCACCTCTGACTTGCACAATTGAAAGTGAATGTGGTTGTCTTAGGTCACTTAAGTCCCCTATTTATATTACCATATCATGCATTTTATGTAGACTTACTACCTTGCCCTTCCTCTCATTACCAATTTACAATTGTGTTCCTAGGAGTATCCCTTTGTACTTATTCACTTATTTCATTTATAATCTAGGAATTAGCTCTAATTAATATTTTCCTGTTAATTAAAGTTGAGATGTTACATAATATTATTATTATTATTATTATTATTATTATTATTATTATTATTATTATTTTTATTTTTATTGTTTGTTTACTTAATTATTTCAACTATTTCAGATTACGCTTCAGAGTGTTTAGAAACGGTTTGGGGAGTTGCTTAAATCGCAACCCAATGAATCGGTATGTTAGCTTCTTTTTTTTTGTGTACAATTAAATATAATATATACTTTATTTTTTTATTTTTTTTTACGGAACTTATTTGTTGATAAATAAAGTAAAAGTTTTAATACTTAAATTAATTTTTAATTATTTTTATTTCCTAGGAGGAAGAAAATCTTTTCCAAGCAAGGCAGGAGTTCATCATCGATGCTAGAGACAAGTAAGTATTAATATTAGTAATTCGTATATATAGTATTGTTGAAAATTAGTTCATAAATGATATTTTTTCTTCCCATTTTATTATCTAGGTTAATGGTTGATAGGCTGCTTAAACTGTCAAAGGATAGCTCTTCAATCGTGGCTATTGTTGGGAGAAACCATTTGCCTGGGATGATAAGACTTTGGCAAAAGAGCAACGAAAACTAAGATTTTCAAGCCTCCTTTGCATTGACAAGTATTGATCTACATATTGAAGAGCCAGAAATATTTTCCTTATTTGTCCATGCCCCCCCTACTAATGTTTGATCCATTTTTTGCAGATGTTTGACCCATTTTTTGCATGCGTGAAGAGGGACTCGTGTTTTATCTTCAATTCACCTCCCAAAGGTTCTCTAGGTGGCTTTTGGGAACAATTAGTAATACCTTTGCAGACTCTAGAATATCGACAGAAGCATACATAACTGAATCAGGAAACATTAATTTTCATTACATAACGATCATGTAGTAATTGGGTTTTCGTCGAGCGAGCATTTGTTGGCTTAGCGAGAGAACTTAAACAATTCTCGCTAAGCTAGCTTAAATCCTAGAGAACTTTAACAATTCTCGCTAAGAGAACTTTAACAATTCTACGTTATGGAGCTGACATCATGTTAATCTTATCATTGTATAAGATTCAATTTATTTATGTTCAATTTATTTATGTTCAAAATATAATTTGTAATACCTTTGAAAATGGCTTTTGGGAACAATTCACCTCCCAAACTCCGGAATTATATTTATTTGAAATCGAAACCTTTTTCCGAAAAAATCTGTAACTTTTTTTTTCCGAAATTTTCTTGTCTCCAAAACTATTTTTGAAAATTAGGTAACCAAACGAATTTTCTCCTTTTCTCATTTGTAAAATAGTTTTGAAAATTACATTACCAAACACATTTTTTTTCTTTTCTCTTCTTAAAAATAGTTTTCTAAAACACTTTTATAAAACACATTTAAAAAACTAAAAACCAAAACTGTTTCAAACAGGCCCTTAATTACTGATTCAGGGGACTGGAACTGGCAGTTATTAGAAGATTGGCTTCCGGTAAATATATTGCGGAAGATCCTTGCTATCCACCCACCAGACGATACCAACGGCGAAGATGCTCGTTTCTGGCCTCAAGGTAAATGGGGTGCGTTTACAGCTAGCTCTGCGTATCATTTATTGTGCGACTATAGTACTTCTCCATTAGATGGAATTTCGTCCCCGAGCTAATAATAAAAATGAATTCCTTAATAAAAATAAATATATTTTCTAAAAAGAACTTAATATTTATTTTTGTAAACAAACAAATATTAATAACGCAAAAGCTCAAAAAGTAGTAGAACAACAATAAGACATAAGCACGGGGGCGATTATTGGTATAATTTTGTTCTGCTAGGCCATTATTGGTATAATTTCATTAGAATAATTTTACTCTGCCGAGCCATTATTATTGCTGGACCATTATTGTTGCTACTTAAACCCCCAATATAACTACCTATTACCTAATTTTATTTTTTTTGAGGCCCCATTTTTTAGAGGCCCCATGCTATAGGCCGCCTTGCATGGGTTCAAAGACGGGCCTGCAGATGGAGCATCTAAGAGTACTGGTACTGCTAGTTGTGGAGGTATTATTCGTGGTAGTTATGGTGAATGACTTGGTGGCTTTGCAAAAAACTTAGCTACTTGTAGTGCCTTTGTAGCTGAACTTTGGGGAGTTTTAGAAGGATTACAATATGATTGGAGATTGGGGTTTAGAAAGGTTGAGCTTATGATTGATTCTAAAATAGTAGTTAATACTCTCCTTCGTCATAATAAGAGTAGTCATTCTGGATGGAGTCTTTGCAAGCAAATTCTTCAGTTACTTCAATGGGAATGGGAGGTGAAGATACATCACTCATATCGTGAAGCAAACATGTGTGCTGATGCTTTAGCTAATTTAGGTTGCATGATAGGTCCCACGATGAAATTTTATGAGGCTTGTCCGGCTCAAGTTAGTAATTTTCTTACTGCTGATAAATTCGGGGTTAGCTTTTCCCATGTAATTGCTGTGTAATTTTTCTTTCTGAGCTTAGGCCCTCTTGATTATTAAAAAAAAAATGCAGCTCTGTTTATAAAAAATTGGTGAACACTCCGGTACACCTCTTATTTGGAGATGTAACGATACATTGTTGACGTGGATTATTATGATTGGTCTATGAATAGTGTTTGATATAAAAAAAAAACTAATAAACACTATTTATTAATCAATCATAATGATTCACATCAACAATAAAGTGTTTGGGTTTGTGTCTAGGTTAGACTTTCTCAACGTATATTAATTGATATATTGATGATAATTTGTTGGAAGAAAAATTAATAAAAGAAGAGATCAATTGTTATGCACCGATAGGCGCCGGCCCTAGTTGAGAAAAAAGTTATTTGTCTCTAAGTTCTCTTTCTTCTTGATTCATTATAGAGGGGTGGTTTTAGGTCATTTTTGGCCTAGAATCACCCCTCTACACCTTTTTTTCTTCTTCTTTTCTAAGAAAAATAAGTGATTATCACATAGATCAAGTTTTTTCATTTGAGTATTTTTGTTATTTTGTCGTCGTTTTGTGCGGCCTTGTGTTGGTTGTCGTTTTGTGCGGCGTTTGACAGATCCACTTTGATCAACTGCAGATTCAATCAATGACAAAGTAATCAACAATGAAGATCCGAAGACATCAGTATTTCGATAACTTTTATTTTATATTTCCATCAATCTCGATCCTTAATTTTCTTTGTCCAAAAAATAAGAATTCCTTAAAATAAAGAGATAGATATGGAGATGAGCTCAAAATATCAACTTCCAAAAAGCATGTGTTAGATGTCACATATTTTCAATGAAGAGTTTAATAATATTTTAGTTTAACCCTACAAGATTTTACTTGCAGGAATTAATATGGCCATCAAGAGATAAATATGAGTATTCCATGGATGCATTAGTCACTTTCTTGAAATTATGTCCTTCCTTTGGAGCAACTTTTTGTGACCGTATGTTTCCTTTCTTGGGGAGTAATTCTTCTAGCTCTTGTTCCATTTCTTTTAGTTTTCTTGGTACTCTAGAATTTTGTAGTCATAATTAATTTAAAATTAAAGTTCATTTTAAAATAATAAAATATAAAAAATGACATGAAATTGAATGTTAAGTACCCTACCCAACAAAATTAGGTAAATGTATATAGTGAGTGTTCATTTTTTTTATATAGCTAGATTTCTTAATTACATTTTTTTCTTTTTTGTTTCACTAATTGGGGTGCAGATTGATGCTGAAAGTTATTCAGCTGAAAGGTCCAACTCATGCTTAATCCAATCAACAAAATGCACAAAACTAGAGCATTTAAAATTGATAAAGTTTATGGGGTTTACAAGTAGTGAAGTAGAAAAGATGAAATTTTATTTGCAAAAATGTTTGATTCATCTAATCAAGGGAAAGCTTCCAAAGATAAACACTTCAGATGGAAGTTGCTTGGATTTAGAGTTTATTCAGTGAAGTCTTGCTAATAAGTTTATTCAGTGAAGTCTTGCTAATAAGTGCTACTAATAGATTTGAAAATATAACAAAAGATACAAGTTTTCTTATATTCAAATCCGATTTGGAGGCTATTAAGTGCTACACATGCATTCATTTGTGGCTACAAATAACTACTAACCGTAATGCACATGTAATTGTGTATTCCGGTGACTTTTAAATAAGTAAGTAGCTATGTGGGCTATGGTGAATTGGTGACTCTAGCACATGTAATTATTTTACTTTTGCAAATTTATCAATGTTAATAAGAGTAATTATATTTCGTCAAAGGAAGAAAAAAAAAGTCATGATATTTTTATGTTACCCTATTTATAAAAGTACAAAGTTTACATGTCTGTTTAGTGATGATTAATTAATGTTCATCAGAAAGTATATAAGACATGAAAAATGATTAATCCTCTTTCAATTAAAAAATTTCTATACACAAAATTAGGGTCGAATTTTCATTTAAAAAGCGTGATACCCGTATCACACCAAAAACATAGTCAAAAAAATTTAAGGAAGTTTCAATTGGTTAACATTCATTTGGTTTTAGTTTTTTAACCTTCAAATTTCATAGAAAGTGAATTCTAATAATTCGATCAAAAACAAAATAAATTTTGATCAATAATTATTTCAACTGAAATTTGAATTCAAATTATTTTTTGAACAACTCCTTTTTAATTTAAACTTGTTAACCATATGTATTCAATCATCCGATGTTAATTTGAGGTACAACTTGTAGCTATAGATGATGATCTCATTCCTACATAGGTTTTTGACTAGATAAAAAAGTTTCATTCCTTAGAAAAGCTTAATTGTGCATTGTTCTATTCTAGAGACTAGTAAAAGTATTGAGGTCAAAGTAATGGAAGGGGATAAAATAAACTTTGAGGCTTTAGTACTCCTTTTGGAATTGGTTTCTTATAGATAGAATGCAATTCATATTTTTACGGTTTTAGTGGCTGAATTGTTGCTCATCACTTTTGAATGTATGTAGCTAGTCACACGGCATACCTAGGATTATGCTATCAATTACTCCCTCATTTCCTTAAGAAAATTTTGTTTGCATTTACTTGTTGTTTTTAAAGTTTAATGCAATATTAATTATTGTTTTGTCAATAATATATTTAATTATTTATTATAAAGAGAAAATTAGATGAAATAAGATAATATATTATTAAGGATATTAAGGAAAACAAGAAATAATAATAGTATAAAAGATAATAAAATTTATTGATTATCTTAAAATGTGTAGAAGTGCATGCAGAAAACAACATGTGAAAAAGAATAAAGAAATAACTGATAAGAGGAGATTAACCTCAATATATAATTTGAACATTAATGTCATGTTATATAGTTAAGAATCAAACAATAAGACTAAAAAATTCATTTGTTTAATATCAGTTAAGAATATTCATCTAAAAAATTCCTTGTTCATCTCTATTACTCCTACATCTTAAAGGAAGAAAAATATTAATTTCTACAAAAAAAAAGTACTCAAAATCATTTTTTTTACCAAAGTACTCAATCTTTTTAATTCCTAACAATCTCTAAAAAACAAGTTGAAAAATCTTCAACAGTTTATTCCCTACACAATATGGAGAAGAAAGCCATACATTAATTAAAAAAAAATATTTATAAATTCTAAAAAGAACAATACTATTTAGTACCATAGATGTAGCATACAAAACACACGAAAACACTATTTGGAAGGATGAATACACAATAATGTCGTTTTTGTCGCGCAAAACACACTTCTTGTAGTTGATACTTGACGGGTCGGATTTATTCGCATTCTTTCCTTAACAATGTTTTCATAAACCCTAGCATTTTACTTCTAGAAATCACTGAGAGATTCATGACCATCCTCACCAATGAAGATATTATCATAAATTATAGCTGCAATTGCTGCACCAATAAATGGGCCAACCCAATAGACCCAATGATGTGTCCATGTCCAACTAACAACAGCAGGCCCAAAAGACACAGCTGGATTCATTGATGCACCATCAAATGCTCCACCAGCTAAGATATTTGCACCGACAATAATTCCAATTGCAAGTGGAGCAATAATTCCTATATTCCCTTTCTTTGGATCTACTGCTGTTGCATAAACTGTGTATACCAATCCAAATGTCATCACAATTTCAAAAACTAGTGCATTCCATACTGATACATTTGAAGATAAAGCAAAAGCTGATGTCTCCTGCAACATGTAAAAATTATAAATAAAAATTCAATGAACAGAATGCACAAGGTTATTATAAATTTATATAGCACCAACACTTCATATCGATGATGTGTACGAGTAAGACACATATAACTGTCACATTAGGCCGACATGTTGCCCTAGCCTAGCTGGTCAAATTGAATAATTGGGTTGGAACAGGTCAGCCCATATTTTCAATTGGTCAAAGGGTGGCCGGTAGCCCAACCCAGCCTAAAACATATCGGGTCGGGATAGACCAAGCTCAAATTTTCAGACACGTAATTAAAGAGTCCGGTCTAACCTAAAATATGGGCCTACTGGAGTGGGCCATTGGATCGGGCCAAAATTTACACCTCGTATCAATGAGTGTCCAAGAGAAGGGTATGATAATCTGGAGTTCGGTCGGGAGGTAAGTAAAGTATGTACAAGAAAATTAGGGTGTAGGGATTACGCCTCAATCTAAGACAGGAAAAACCTTTGGAGATACAAACTTAAGCAACAATGGCTGAATCTCGGTGGATTGTGGTAGCATGGCTACTCTGCCACTTACACAACACTCAGTCGTGTATTTAAATCGCATCCATTAATGGGCATTCAATCACTTATACTTTCTTAAATTATTATCAATCTCCAATGTATCAATGTTGCGTCTAATCTTCGTATTTGTGTCGATGCTTCATAGGAAACCATAAGTAATAGTGTTTGAAGATGAATGGTTACCATTCCACCGGTAGCAGATTTGAGAAGAATACAAGCAACAACTGAACCAAGTAACTGTGCAATCCAATATAAAATACTTCTCAAAAGTGTAATGTTTCCTCCAATGAAGGCACCAAATGTGACTGCAGGGTTGACATGACCACCAGAGATGTTTGCTCCCACAGAAACAGCAACAAATAGTCCAAATGCATGAGATAGTGATGCAGCTATGAGACCGGCAGGTGTTGCAGGTCCATTATTTGTAAGCTTGCCTAACAAAAATAACCAACAATCAGTTATTTTACTACCATCCTAATAATGCATCAAAATAGATGAAAAATTAAATAAAAACTCGTAAATTAGCTTATGTGAAATCCGTGTAAAACGGAAATTATAAGAAGAGACATATGTCCGCCTAAGAAACAGTGACACAGACACTAAATGAGGCACAACATGGACACCGGCTCATAGACGCGATAATAATTTGAGTAAATGAAAGCGATTGTATATAAACACGTGTGCCGAACACTCAAAACACCTAAATTGCGAAGTGTTAGTGTTATATAGATATACATTGAAAGAAAATAAATATAAATTTAGTGAGAGTTGTGCTCACTATAAGCCATGCCAGAGCCTTGACCAGCAAAAACAAAAATAAGCATGGAGAAGAATTCAGCAAATGCAGCTCTAATTGCATCAGGTTGACCAGCTTCTCCAGGAGATCCAATGGCAATTCTATAGATTGGCATTGTTAGTATTATTAATTAATTATCTCACAAGAATCAGAACCTAAAGAAACAGAGAAGATCAAATTCTTATTTATGTGTTTGTTGATTTTATTTCTTTTTCTATAATAATTTGGTTGAAATTAAGTGAGGGGAAACTATAACAGTTTTGTTTGGTCTTTAAATACCAAAATAAACGGCCAAGGAAACGGTCAGTGTGTGAGAATGCATATGCAGCTATAGTGAAGTGATTAGTGAGCCACTTGGTCATAGTTTTGACATGTATATATGTGGCTGTGATGTGATATAGCTGAATCTGAAATTGGAGATCATATAAAACACATTTGTTGATTATGATTGTGTAATATTTTCAACGAAAGTTAAGGGTAGCCTAACATTTGAGGACAAACAGAAATGACCAAGTTTGATTTTTTTTTAAGGCTTTTTGTTTCATAATAACAATATAGTGGTGATGCCATGAAATAGGATATGAATTGGTTAAGATGGTTTTCTTTTATTAGTCAGTTATCTTACCCCTTGAACTTTTAATCAGAAATTTTTTTGTATCGATATGTTGTGGTAAAAACAATTGCACGAGAGTTTTTTAGTTGGACACATTTCAATAAAAATTTAAATATTTTGGCTAAAAAATATAAATGCATGCACGTTAAGCTCATTCCTAAAAAAAAATGTTATGCTCCTAGACATAAGACATATATTATGAACAACGATGATCATTTACGTATCAATATATGCTGCATTACATCTGAATATTACTCAAAAATGTTTATTCCATTGAAAAATGCGATTTATATTTTAATAGAATTTTTCTACCTTACTAACTAAAATATTGATTTCGTTTTGCCAATAACTTATTCTCTAAAATTCAGAACTACAAAATGTTCTAAAATTCACGTTGCACTACTCACCAAAGAAACCTGTGTTCCTTTATTTATGCAAAGTGTATTATAAGGTTGTAAACTGGAAAAAGTGCTGAGTTATTGAGATTAATCCATAAGCAGAGTTTTGAACTAAGTATAACAGTGCAGAGTTGTTCCTCGCAAAATTCGACTACAGTAAAACAAAACTAACCATACATAGGTTAAGAGGGGTAAATATAAGATGAATTCAAAGATGCAAAACAGGTCATGAAATGCTCTACAAGCCGTACGCTTATATGCAACACGATGTCCACGGCACTTTGACGATTTATTTATACTTTATAGTTTTTTTTACGGTTTATACTTTATAGTTATACAAGTAAAAATGGTTTAGATAAAATTAAAGGTCATAAAATGCAGTTAACAATTTTGGAATTTTGCAGCCATTATATACGAAGAAACACTCAGGATTCAAGCAGAAAAAACAATGCCTTCTAAACTATTGCTATATATATACAAATGTTACAGCTCTTTGATTAGAATTTTCTACAATTATCACAAGTTGAAGAAGAAAAAAATTACAGTAATGAATAAGTTTATTTTTTATGCATGGGTTAGGGAGAGTGAAAAAGAAGTCCAGAGAAGCAGTCACCTCATCAGAGTTGGTGTTGATTCCACCCTCTATTGAGAAGTACATCAATAATGTGGATAGAAAACACCCTCAGTTGCCTCCAAAAGAATCCAGCTCGAATATCGCCCGAATATTGCAAACCAACCAAACTCAAAAATCCTATATACTTAAACCCTACATATCTATTCCTCTACAGTATCTCTTCTATGCCTCTATCAATGCCGAGTGCTAATTCAAGCCCAATCATAATTTCCACCAGATATTCTTGGAAAAATCCTTCAGGTGCAGAAGTCGTCAGTGGTTCATCTCAATCAGAAAATCAAATTATCTCATGAACATTTGTAGCAAATTAACAATCACTCATCATATACTCCCATACTAAACAAGCCGATGCTGACGTATAGCCTTACCAAAATGAGGTTGCATCAATCTGACATACAGACCATTCTTTGCCACCAACGAATCATGACTTCCCTCTTCCACTATTCGTCCTCCATTAAGCACTACAATATTGTCCACGTGTCTCATCATTGCAGCTCTATGCGCTATTAAAACAGTGGTCTTGTTTCCCATTATTAGTGTGTCTAGAGCTTCTTGTATCACTCGGCTTGACTCGGATTCAACTGACGAACTTGCTTCATCCAACAACAAGATAGGTGCGTTTTTCAGCACTACCCTTGCAATTGCAATTCTCTGTTTCTGTCCTGGGGTTAAGTCAACACCTCTCATCCCAATATGAGTGTCATAACCATGAGGCAAGCTGCTAATAAAATGATGAGCATTTGCTATTCTCGCTGCCTCTTTCATCTCAGCTTCACTAGCATTATGCCTTGCATATATAATGTTTTCCCTTATGGTTGATGAGAAGATAATAGGTTCCTGTTGAATCAAACCGAGGTGGCTCCTTAACCATCGCAAGTTATAGAGCTTTAAATCCTTCCCATCGAGTAAAATTTGCCCCGCAACTGGATCATAAAACCTCTCAATCAAAGATATTATAGTGCTCTTTCCTGACCCCGAAACTCCAACAACAGCAATTGTTTGGCCCCCATTCACTTTGAGACTAAAATTGCTCAATACCAACACTTCAGGACGAGAAGGGTAACAAAAATCAACATGTTTTAACTCAATGCTTCCATATACATTGGGTGGCTTCAATGCTGTGTTGTCATCAGGATCAATTTTAGGCTCACGGTCTATAATGTCAAACACTGATATAAGGGATTTTCGCCGTTTAAGTATGTAAGGAGCCAATCCAAAAGGCTCCACTAAGGCAAATGTAGCAAATGAGAAAACCATGTACTCCCTCAGTGCAGCGGATGGATTTATGTAACCATTTTTAATACATACTGCGGTGTACCAAAGTAGAAGGGCATTACAGGCAAAAAGTAGAAACTGTGAAAAGCCGAATGCAAAACCAATCGCCATCCCATGAAGAAAGCTCTTCGTAAATATTGTTTTTAATTGCAACCTATAGAGCTCCATTACCTTATTGCCAGCACAAAATGCAACAACAGTGTATATATTTCTAACTGCGTCTTCAAGAACCAAAGATGCTTTTCTGTGCATTTCCTGTATGCCCCTTGAAAAGCCAGCTAGCCACAATTTCTGCAATATTCAAGCAGGTTGTATTTAATATATATATTTTATGCAAAAGATTAAAGTAAATCAACTAAACTCTCATATTAGTCTTAGCAATCTTTAGCAAGTCATTCATATAATATACTATCCTGAATTTATCCTTCTGCAATATTCAAAGGAAAATCACTGGTTTTATCCTGAATTTTTAAGTAGTTCCTGTATCTCCCAAAAGTCACAATAATCTTTCTGTATAGGAGACACCAATTCTACATTTACACCTATTTATTACAATGATGGATGAATTGAATGAAAGAAGACAATAACTTGCCATTAACATGATATCAGCGGAATAAAATCACACAATTTTGGATCAGCATTCATGTTTCATTCACAAACTGAAATTTTATATAAATTATTAAATTTTAAAATCACTGGATTTTACTAGAGGCATAAATTTCCACAAACGCCATTGGCATGACAGCAAAAAATAGTTCAGTCCAATCAACAGGTGTGTCAGCACGTTTTCACCCAACAACTTAAGCTTCTAGGATATTTGGTTCATAGCAAGGGAAAATATATGGTAAACCAAATGAGCAGGTGCAAACCTGGGCAACTGCCGAAATACAGAGAATTGGAAGGGTTGCAAACGCCAACAGTGCTAACCGCCAGTGCAGCACAGCACCAATGAGAAGGCCAACAATAACCGCAGCACTGTCCTGTATAAATATGGAAAGTCGATTGCTAAAAGCAGCTCTTACAAAAGTAGCATCATTGGCCAATCTCATGGATAAATTGTCAGCACTGTTTTCCTCATCATCAAACCATCCAACTTCATTCCTTAGCATGGCTGCCATGTTATTGAAATGGATGAAAATGTTCATAAGTCCCATTTTTTAAAATAAAAAATAGAAAAGGATGAGCTACGCACCTGAGAACATCATTCTCCTAACTCTTTCTGTCATTTTCTCTCCCATAATACCAAAATAGAAATGCTGCAAAAAGTTGGCAATAACTGTTACAATACCCATACAGCCAATGATCAAGCACCACTTGTCTACCTCCTGTGCTAAGTGATGTTGATCATCAATTCTATAGTAAGCTGCCACCACAAGGCCAACAACATAAGCTAGAAGGGGATTGAATGAACCAAAGGCAGCAGCGCCAATGCTTCCTAACAGAGCATAAAGCCACGAGGCAACACTAAGCTCGACCAACTTCTGTAGTGATGGTGGTTTCCGCTTCCGTGCTCCCCTTTCTTCTCTCATTGTAACTGAAGCATCGTCAGAATGACTATGTGGTCTACTAAAAGATTGTGAATGGGAACGTTCTTTCTTAGGATCAGATGTTAAAAATGGTGAAATGGGGGATTCTGGGTCAGAACCATTTGATTTTTGCCGAGGCACAGACTGTATATCAATCTTGGGTAACTCTGGCAGTCTCATTTCAAAACTATCCTGCCTTCTTATGGATGGCTCCTTATCATCTGCACCCGGAGCTTGACCATTTTCTAGCACCTTCTCGGATGATGGACTCGGGACTTCAGGCGAATCTTGAAATTTATAGATGACATCTGAAGGTCGCGAATGTGATACATTAGAAATTCTTTGAAGAGAGGGTGACTTCTTCATTTTGGGGGATGATGGTTCATTCAAGCTATGGCTCGCTGAAGAGTCATTCTCAATTTGAAATGCTGCAGTCTCCTTGTAGTTTCGAGTAGGCATCCTAGGTGATCATTAAAAAGAAAAATGTAAGTGGTCATCATGCAAGGGACGAAGTCTTTCACATTATTAAAAACACAACATTAAATGGTGTAGTCCACTCCTGTGGGTACACTTAACACTAAAGAATATGTAAATATTATTAGTTTATTATTCTATGTCTTGCCACTTTTTCCATCCTTATATTTGTTTTTTTTATCAAAATACAAACAAAAATGCATGGCAAAGAAAGGAGTATGATTTGTTCAAGTACCGCTTGGGAAGTTTTGCTGCCTCTTCGCCACGTAGAAGCTCTGCATATAAGCCATTTAGGTTCAACAATTCATCATGAGTACCCATTTCAACGAGTTGACCCTCCTCCATAACAGCTATATAATCAGCATTTCTTATGAGACTAAGCCTTCGAGCAATTATTATTGTTGAGCGTCCCAACATAATCATATCCAGAGCCTCATGAACAGCCCTCTCGGCCTCAAAATCAAGTCCACCAGTTACTTCATCAAGCAGAAGAATTGATGGATTTAGAAGCACGGCTCTTGCAATAGAAAGTTTTATTTTCTGCTCTTCAGTCAAAGCTAAACCTGCCCTGCCAACCTGAAAGACAGGAACACCAGTTTTGGATATTAAAATATGATCATGTCAACCAAATATACCCCTCCTTCCACACAAAAAAAAAAAAAGCAATAAACAAATGATCATGTCAACCAAGCTTCACCTGTGTGTCATAGCCTTTCTTCAGTGAGCTGATAAATGTATGTGCATGAGCTATTTTAGCAGCCTCTTCAATTTGATCCATGGTGACATCCCTCCCATAAGCAATGTTATCTCTTATACTCAAACTGAGCAAAGCAGGCTCCTGGGTAACTAGTCCTATCTGGCTCCTCAGCCATTCCAAATTCAAATTCTTGATGTTTTCACCATCTAAAAGAACTTCTCCTGAATCAAAGATTGGAAAATCACGTAAAATTTGCATATGATCAATAAAGTGCTGCTTTGAATGCAATATAAAATTAATTATACAGTGTCAAAGGGAAAGTAATTACCTAATGTAGGATCATAAAAACGCTCCATGAGTGGAATAATACTACTTTTTCCAGAGCCATTTCTGCCAACAAGTGCTACAGCTTTCTTAGAAGGTACAGTGAGATAAAATCCACTCAAGATAGGAATTTCGGGACGAGACAGATAGCTGAAATAAACATTCCGAAACACTATATTTCCTTGCACAGAGCCAAGGGAGGTGCCATCATCATTAACAGATGAGGATGACCGGCTTATCATCTCATATAATCTATAAGCAGCTATCCGCCCTTGTTCAAAGGAGTAGAAATTTGTTGCTGCTTGATTCAATCCCCTGAATCAAAGTAACAAAGATTAAAACAGTAAAATAATGAATAAATAATGAAAATATATAAGTTGGGAAAGATGCTCACAGGCCACTTAGAATTACAGCAAAAAGAGCAGTTACTATTTCACCGCCATGCGCTTTTCCGTGAATAACCAAGAATCTTCCAATCCAGAGTTGTAATGCACAAGAACATATTGCAAGTCCATACGTGAATCCAAGACCTAGCCCTTGAACAAGACTTATTAATATGCCATATCTAAGAGTAGCTTGCAGTGATGTTGCATATGAATACTTGGCCAACGTTTCATTTGTAAATGCATACAATGTCCTTACATAGGAAACTGCCTGCATCACAAGATATGAACTACACTGAGAATCAGCAGTGCTAAAATATTTCAGCAAATAAAGAGAACTTCACCATTCTTTCCACTTTGTAAATTCAAAATATTAAAGGAAAAATTAAGATCAAATTAAAGTGTTTCTTGTCTTGCTAACATTTAGAGGAATCATATTCATTTCATTCCTATTGAAGTAAACTTGGAACATATTCAATTGTTTATACTTTTCAAGTTGTGTGTGTGTGTGTGTCATAACTCATAACCAACTAGCTATTTCATCCATTTAACTTTAAATCGACAAATCTCATAATCGGTGGAAAACCAGTCAAAATAGTGGTAGGAACTAATTTGACCCGGTCAATTTTTTGTTTTTAAATTAAAAAAAAAATTATTATTATTTTTGTGTTAACCCTCTGGTTCTCAGGGGAAGGGGGCTCTGGTAATCCAGAGGTAAAGCCAGGCCAAGAATTGTTCCCACCAATAATCGAACTCGGATTCTCCGGAACGATTCGTCCTAAGGGGTTAAGGACTACTTATTATATTTATATAGTATAGGGACTAAATTGGAGGGAATAATAATTTAGGGACTAAGTTGTTGGTTTTTTCATTGATTAATTAACTAATATTTTAATATGAGACAACATTTAGTGTAAATAAAAAATATAAAAGTGTGGGTTACTTAATAATGGCATAATATTTTACCATTGGAGCAAAATTCGTATGAGTTGTCTAAATATAATGTGGCGTCGTAGGGACCACTTGATGGTAGTGTATGAAACACAAAGAGGGTTTCTTAAAATTGACCATTGGAGATGCTCAATGAACATGATTCCAGGAAAAGTTCAAGTGTAGGATTAGAGCGATTGAGTAGAATCAATTTCTACAATAAATTAGAACATTTTATGTTTGGTAATTCTTAAAGCAGAAAACACATTTACGAGATTTGTTGTATCAACAGCTAATTAAAGGGGATATGCACAGATAGGCTTCATGAGAAGCCACATGCTAGCAGTAAACTAGAGAATCTTCTCTGGCAACTAATGATCTTACATGACCCAACCATGACGTGGAATGAGCCCAATGATGACCCTCTCCCCTCCCAAACACACATACAAATCTTTGCAAAACCAAGAATATAAGTAAATAATAAAGCTAACAAAAACTATATAAATTAACAGAAGAAAGATATTCCACTGAGTTACCAAAGTCTGAAGCAATAAGACTCTTAAGGAACATATAATCTTCATTGAAAGTTAATCAGACATATTTAACCCAAGAATATTGCTAATTTCTTGGGTAAAAACAATCGAATTAAAAAGGAAAATACTTGGATCCGTGTAAAATAGATTTGAAATTCAAACAACAAATCACCTGTTCAGCAATGCTAGCTGCTTCAGCATATGCATCTTGGATATTCTCTGCAAGTCTATGGAGGAATATATTTGATACTCCTCCTGCGGCAACAATGAAAGGACCTGTTGCTAATGTTAACAAAGCAATCTGCCAACAATTGATAAGGCCAATGACAAGACCACTGAAGAATGTAGCCATATTATGAATGTAATTTCCAACCTGTATCATCAAAACAAAATGAACAAGTTATATGTGATATACAGACTAGAGATATTACATGTACAGAAGTTAACATTTTCACATACTGGAGAAATTTAAACACATGATTGAACCAAGACATACTTTTTCGCTAAGAGCAGACTGGATAAGCAGCACATCACTCAATACTTGACTCACAATGTCTCCATTATTCCCGTAAGTATCAAAAAAACTCATATCCTGATTTAGCAATACTTGGACATATTTGGACCTGATGACAGCAGTTTGTCGTTCTCCAGTCAAAATCCAACATGAAACCTCTATTGAACAGGGAAAATACAGCATTAGTATGGCAAGAGAATAAAATGAAATATCTAATTAAACATTTCTCATGATTAATTTCAATGCATAGAATTATACCAATCCAACCAGCAGCAAAAACTCCTGCAGCAATGTAAACAATGGTTAAAGCAAGCTGCAAAAGAATAAAAGGACGGAAGTTAGCATAAATCCACTGGTTCACAAATTGAATGCTTTACAGAACACTTGAGTCATTTCTCATCTGATAATGTCCTCTTCTAAAATTTCAAAAGTTATCAAAAGTAGACCACTAAAAAATCAGATAGACAGATAATAGAAAGAGTTAGAGGATAAGAATGTTCCCCTGAATTCAAGCATTTTATACTCGACTATTTCAAAGGTCCCCAAAGTAGTAGATAAACCAAATCAAATACGTATAAAAAAGCCTCCACAATTTCTATTCTCTCCTTCAGAAACTCAAAAGGCCAAATAAAAACAGAATGTTTTTCAAAACTTGACACAGTTACAATGCAATAATCCTAGTTATAGCTAACACAAGTATGAAGCTTCCATGCTAATCTCTCACAAAAACTTAAAAGGCCAAATAAAAACAGAATGTTTTTCAAAACTTGACACAGTTACAATGCAATAATCCTAGTTATAGTTAACACAAGTATGAAGCTTCCATGCTAATCTCTCACAAAAACTAGCTAAATGTAGTAAGTAGCCCAAATGCCCAATAGCAAGTAGCTCCCATAATCATATGCTTATCTCAAAACATACAGACCCAGTAAGAATATTACAATTTCAAGAAGTAGAAAAGAATGTGAAATCTTGAAAAATATGAGTCTTTGATGATAAAAGAGGCAATCATTAGCCACGCAAACTGTATATCAATTATGTCTCCATATAGTTTGGCAATTCATAAGTGTTATGGTTTATGATAGTTGTTGCATCGACTCATCGTGAAACAAATAACCATATCATTGATACAAATAGGAGTACAATCAGTATAGTCTAAAACTTCAATTTAATACATATCCTCTACCTTACATAATAACATCTCCTTGTGTTTCACTCTTTATATGCTTGACAAGGAGAAACAGAATTGTAAGCAGTAGCACCGTAATAATAATAACTATCCATTACAAAAATCAAAATGAAAAAATCAGGAATCTATTCATTAGACATATTACAAGCAGAAAATTCAAACTACCAGCCAGGAATACTTCCTGATTGCTATTCAATTGGATTTTGATATTTGTCTCATGGTCTTGGGTTTTTTTTTTATAAGCCGCATGGTCTTGGGTTGATTAGGACTATGTTATTTAGCATAAATTAAATCTTATTTTGATATCCTTTCCAGTAATAGTAAGAGATCTAAAGCCTTAGAGGATTAGAACTCGACTCCTTAGCCTTGGAGAATGTCATTGGTATAAGAGGCCTATTTGAAAAGTTGCAAAGCTTTTTTTTTTTTTTTTGCTCTAATATGATGAACAGTTTTATTAAGGTAGAAAATTGCATCCAAGTTGTGTACTCTTGTAATCAAATAAAACCATAGGTGTGAAATATGGTGCTTAGGTTCTTCCAAGATACTATCTTGCTTTCTTTCATTTTATACTCTATCCAGATTTATTTCCCATGGAAGACAGCAAAACAAATCAATCCCATCAAATTAAAAACCCTAACTTACTAGCGGTCTTAATTATGTTTTCCCCAAATTATACCAAACTCAAATCCCTTCTACCAACTAGTATTGTTCACAGCAACCAAACAACTAAGAAACTAACCATTAGATAGCCTCTTTCTATAGCTTGCAAATGCATTTCCTTTAACATATGCCCAATGAAACTTCAATATTTTTCTAACCTTCATGTCACCCTAATAAATTCTAACCCATTAAATCCTAATCCTTTCTGTCATTCTTGTATGGTTATGAGATCAAAAAGTTGTAAAGCACCAAAAGCTCAGGCTGGTGAGAAGTAAGTACTTCTTTAAATAGTAGCTCCATACCTCAACCAACTGACGTACGATTCATTTGTCTATAAACTCACTGAGTTGAACAAAGTATTGATAGCCCTGAGTCATAAAATTATTAATGACAACCCCTTAAGTACAGGACCAGGTAATCCAAGATGATTTCATTTATTAGGGATAATCCAAAAGATCTGAAATATACTAAACATCTACCATCATAAATGTATACAGATAGACAATGATTAGAAATTCCAAGAAAAAACAACCGTGCAATTACCTAAAGAAACGTAGTGCTGGTTCTATACAAGTGGTGCAAATACTAAAAGAAAATAAAGAGTGTACTGCGGAGAGCTAAAACAATCAGCTTTCAAAAGCAGCCAAAGCCGTGACAAAGATCAGCAGAACTAAACAATTTTCTTCAATTTCTCGTTGTCCAATCAATTATGCCAAGAACCGCAATCGATGATTTAGAGAATAGCTTGAAGATGTTTTTAAGCATTGATTTTCACATATGTTGACCAATTTAGTTCTGACATGAAGCCGAAAGACTAACTAACTAAGCAGTACATGTTACCTACTAGGACAACATGAACAACATCCCTATGTATAACTTCCCCAAAATATAGTCCACAGCCGTGATTGCAGCCGCATCGGATGCATTTACCCACATTTTACCACATTATAAAGGTTTGAAGCGTAACCGCAACTACAATTTAAAATCACGTTTGCACCACGTGAGCAAAATCAAACTATCATAAACGACAACCTACGTCTACAGTTTAAAATCACGGGAGCGAAATCAAACTATCATAAACGACAACCTACGTCTACAATTTAAAATCACCTGAGCGAAATCAAACTATCATAAACGACAACCTACATCTACACTCTACAATTTAAAATCATGTGAGCGAAATCAAACTATCATAAACGACAACCTACGTCTACAATATAAAATCACATGAGCGAAATCAACTATCGTAAACAACAACCTTTCATCTACAAGCTATGCCTACAAGTATCAATATCATCACAAAGTCTATCACCAAAACTATTCCATTATTTCAACCGAATTTCAAAATTCAAGTATCAATTACATCTCAACAGCAAAGAATTATGCAAACCAAGAAGAAAAATAAAAATCAAAGCAATAACTAGGGTTTTATGCATAAAAATTTCACAATCTAACCTCAGTGAACCTATCAAACCGCTCCTGCGACGTCATTGGTTGATCATCCATCCGCATAACATGAATAATCTTAGCAAAGTAATGCAAGTAAACTACAAGAGCGGTTCCATGAGCTGCAGCAGCAACAGAACCAACCGCCATGAGAAACCAATCAAACCGATCAGCACACGCGAAAAGCTTCGAGAAAGGAACCGCAGCTGGCGCCGGTTCCATTTCCTCTTGCTCCTCCATTTCCTCTTCAACTTCCACCTGTTGCGACGCGGAGGTATCAGCTCCGGGGTCTAAATACGGTGACGGAGATTCCGGTGGCTCCGATACCTCCGAAACCGGTGTGAGCGGTTGTACGTGCGGTGGGGACCACCCGAACAAACCTCTCGAAATCATCATCTTCTCTTTCTTCTTCTTCTTTCTCTGAATAGAAAATTCTCAATTCAACAGATCCAATGAAAATTCTTCAAGCTGTTAATGAAATAATTAATTAATAATTGTTGTTTTGATTTGTTTCGTTTGATTTTTCGGTTTTCCGGCGAACGAGCGAACGACGTCGTCCTGGCCTTCGCCGGCACCGTCGTCGCCGTTTCGCTATGCAGAATCTCACAGGTGAAAAACGGTTAGAATTTAGAAAAAGAGAGAGAGAAAGAGAGATTATAGAGTTAACGGTGTGGCACACGGAAATTGTGAATGAACCGTTCCACTTTGATTCGGGTTTGGGTTTTTGTGCTGTTTGTTAGGTTTAACGGTCAAACGCCGGCGTTTACATGCTTTAAGCTGTCGTTTTTTTTATTAGTTAAAGAAAATAGTTAGGTGTTTTTTACAGGAAGAAAATACTATTTAGATTTAGTTAAATATATTTGAAGAAAATAGCAGTAGTATTTTTTAAGAGTTTGACCAATATATATATATACAATTTGGTCCTTGTGAATTTTTTATGATCTATTTTGACTCTTGAAAAAATTAAAATTCAAATATCAGATATTTTATTTATTCATGTTAAATGTAAAATTCTAGTTTGTTTGACAAAAAAATAAGATATTTGAATTTCAGTTTTGTCAGTGGTGAATAGTTTAAAAAAATTTGGTGAGGTGAATAGTTTAAAAATTGTGAGAGAACAAAATAAATTTTTAGTCTAGCTTAATTATTTTATTTTTTGGTTGCATCTTTAGTCTAATTTTAATAGAGTTTAATGGACATGCACTGACCTTGTAAAATAGTTTTACACGATCATCCAATGAGAAACCACCAATTTGTCATGTCATACAACTAAGTTTAAAATATCTATGTGATTTGGCAGAATACATGATGGTCATTGGATGTCAGTGTAAAACTATTTTATACTGTCGGTGTATCTTCTATTTTCTCTAAATAATATACAATTAAAGTATTTTTGTTAGTCTATAAATATTGTGTCTTATCTCTAATGTAGTTGGTTGGTGCGACATATCTCTTCTACCAAACTTGTTTGGGTTCGACTTCTGACATTGTGTTTCTCTAATCAATAAATATTATTTGTGTTTATTACTTAAAATTTAAAGAGAAAAAAAATTATTTCTTAACCTCATGTATGTTCAAATATAATTAAGGTATGTTATTTGACTAATAAACTTAAATATTAAAACGAATGATTTTTAAATTTAAAGATATTATATTTAAATAAAAAACTTATAGAAATTAAAATTAAAATATACTATAATCCTAAAGTACTAAAATCATAATTAAATTTAAAAAATGTTTATTATGGCTTTATCCTTTATGGTTTTAGAAGGACAAGTCAAATAATACAGTAAGAGTGCGTTGTGACAACAATGCCATGCATGCAAAGCTGGAAAAACTAAGAAAATAAAAAGGTGTTTGGCAAAGTCATGGTCAATAATGATGGTTGTATGTGATGCTATGAAATGTCTCCGATGACCTTGATCATAGTTGTAAAGGTGACACCTCTTATATATTTTGATAATTAATTAATATGCTTGATTATAATTATTAAGGGAATCAAATTGAACTAAAAGGGAATCAAAAAAATTATAATTATTAATATATTTTTATTTTGTTGTAACTAAAGAAAAAGAATGATGATTAAAAGAGTTAAAGGAGTTAAAAATTATTAAAAATTATTACTATGTTTAGTTGAGCGGTGGCATTCATAATCTTGCATCTAAACGTAAAAATAAACATGCATTAGGATTCAAATTCTACTGGTGTAAAAATATTTATTACCAAATAATTATTAATTGTAGTTATTTATAAAAAAAATACATAAAAACAACTACTATAGTTTCTAGAAAAGCAAATTCTTGAAGCATTTGCAAGCACACAAATGGAGATAAAACTTATTTATTTTTAATAATATGTTTTTGTTTCTTTTAAAAAGCAATATCAAATAAATTTTAATTTTCGAGTAATTAATTTTAAATTTTAGTTCATGGATACCCTTATTTAATTAATTACTCTTTATTCAACTAATTAATTTATTTATTTTTAATATTTTTTCTCATAATAAATAAGAACATAAGTACTTTACCAAAAAAAAAAAGAACATAAGTGAAATTAAACATTTAAAATATTTGAAAACTAGTCAAAATTTCTTATAAAAAGTACCAAAAGAAATTTCACTTTTGTTTCATATAAAAAGAATCAGAGTTAAGGATAAATCACATCTCCTTACAATCTACCGAGAGATATTTGTATTTTATTTCAAAGTCATAGTCTTATAATAGTATTCAAAGCAAGAACAATGGACTATGAGACTAGACTCATTAAACTTACACCATTTAATTAAAATTTAAACAACTACAATTCAAATTAAACCAAACTAAAAATTATAAATTAAATTAAACCAAAGATCATCCAAATTTATTAAAAACAAAGGCTAATATGTGCTCCAAAAGAACTAAATTTTATAGTTTTAGATCGAGCATAACTTAATCTTATAAAATTAGATTAGTAAAGTGTAAATTTTCACTATTTATAAATATATTTTTATATAATCTTTAAATGAATACGAAACTCTCAATGCACACTCTCATATTTCATTAAATTAAGATGGATAAGTGATATGATCAAAGTTCGAATTTCGATCCTATATATATATATATAATACAATGTACTACCAAATGAGTTAAGCTTCGATACGAATCAAATATATATTATTCTAAATTACATCACCACCATTATTAAGTAGAGGATAGATTGTGGTTACACTTTTAGCATAATGGATAAGTCAAATTCAGGGGAGTGTCCTCCAACCACATAGATAGAACAAAACAACACAATAAGAAAAAAAGTTTCATTTTCTTAGCAAAATCCAAGCCAACAATGGCGTCTCTGCAGAATTCACCTACACTTCACCGGACACTCTTTCAAAACTCTTTCCCTCAGGTACTTTCTCATGTTTCAAGTTGGTAGTTTTTTTCATTTATTCTTCTATGTTTCTGATAAAAAAAGTTTGTGTTGCAGAAGCATGGTAGTAGTAATAGTACTTTTCGTTCATCTAGAAGAGATAGCATTTCCTTTATTGTCAAAGCTGAACAAGAACCTTCACCTTCTTCAACAGAGTTGCTTTTTCAAGGTTTTTTTTTTGTGACTTTTCTTTTGTTTATTGAGCTTGAATTGATAGTTATATATGCATTATACAACACTGACACTTCAGATTGAACGTGTGTCTGGTGTTTGACATGTGTCAGTGTTGAACACTAACCAATGTTATTACATTTTCTGTGTGAATTAGAATATATAATTATTTATATGTAATCAATCACTTTCATTTTATCAAATCATTATCGGTGTGTTTGTGTCAGTAACTCAGTATCGTATCTAGTGTCTATGTCTGTGTGAGGGTCCGTGCTCTCTATAGGGACTTTAATTGTGCTATAGTGGAAATGCCGTACTTTGTTGCTCTTTGATTCTTTGGTTTTCAAAGGATTTGCCAAGAGCTCATTGAACCTGCTTGCATCCATGGTCATTAAAGTATGCAAATTAACTCTTGATGAAGATGCATTGTGAAATATACATCTTATTGTTTAATGGGGTGTTTGGATAATTAGTTTAATAATGCATGTCATAGGTGCTTAATTCATGAGTCTCCAAAGGGTTTGATCCCTGCTACTACTATCATTTCTTGCTTCTCCTAACAAATTAACCACTAACATTTGCCTATTAAAAAGTGCTTAAGTTCATTAAATTAGTTGCGTTTGGATATGCAGATTGAAAAGCTATTTGCACACTCGATATTTGTTTTCAATAGAATTTTGGGTAAGATTGCTTAAGCAGTTTCTGACAGCTACCATAAGGAGTTTATGTCATGACATACACGCAAGTAGGCTCTTAATAAGCTCTTCCAAATGCTCTCTAAATCATATAAACCACATGTAAACGATCTTGGATAATACCTGTTTGTGTTTTCGAAGAAACAGTAATAGATAAACATTTTGAGAACGAGAACACTGAGCAACAGTTCGGTTAGGGCGTCAGGTGCAGCGCAAGTACTGTGAATTGTAAAAAATATTTCTTATCATTGTCATACATGTTGCAAACAACTTCGTTAGAGAATCCTCTATTTTGTCTTTAATCCATTGTGATACTTTGACAGATATACCGGGAAGGCGCCAACTGATTGCCATCGGGACTGCTGCCCCATTAGTTTTTCTGTTCAACCAACCCTCAGTTTCTTGTAAGATTGCAATTTAAGCAGTTATTTACCACCTGCTGACTTTCCTGAATACTGATTCCTGACATCCTGAGAATATATCTTTGATATGGCTCAGTTGCCGAAGAAAGTAAGACAGCATTTCAGCCTGTTGTCGCAGACAGTACGAAAGGATTTCAGCCAGTTGTGGATAGGAAAGATGGATATTCGTTTGTCTACCCTTTCGGGTGGCAGGTGAGCATTGTTATATACCATCTACTTCAGTATGAAATTATATCTATAGTTTGTTGAATAGCTTCCTCTACAAATATAATGAACTTTGATTTTAGTTCCTCCAATTGTTTTTAACCCTGCAATATCAAAATGTGAGTTCTTCGATACACATTGTATATGTACGGTACACCGTTGATGTGGATAATTCTAATAGGTACACGAATCGTGTTTATTAATTGTTGGACCTATTAGAGTTATCCACCTCAGCGATGTACCGGTACATATGCAAATAAGATGTGTACTGGAGTGTTCACCACAGGAACGAAAATCAAAGTTTGCTATGTTTGCAAGGACTAAATGAATAATTAAATCATTTATCAATAAAAGGCTAAAATGGAAGTTAAGGTTGGCTCCTTCTTTTTCTTTTATTATGGGGAGCTGGCAGGAAGTAGTGATTGCAGGTCAAGATAAGGTGTTCAAAGATGTTATTGAACCACTGGAAAACGTCAGCGTTACTATGATCCAAACTGGAAAACAAGATATTAAAGAATTTGGGTCCCCTGAACAGGTTAGAGGCTTATATCAGTATGAGTTTCATTGATTCTAGAAAGATAAGAAAAGTTGTTTTCAATCGTATTCTTAATTTGTTTTCAGGTTGCTGCAACTCTAATAAAAAAGGTTTTGGCACCTCCAAACCAGAAAACAAAGATAATTCAAGCAACTGAGGTATGATGTATTACATCTCTTCTACTGTTTTTGTAGTCATTAATTATTATTGGTTCCCTCCGTTTTCAAATCAACAGTTTTGGTCTCCTAGTTTGGAAAATGTCCGACATTTTCTTCACCTATGCATTTTGGACTGAATTTTTTATAATCCGACAAGCAAGATATTTATGTGTCAACTAAGATGATGACATGAAAATGAACTGTTATGAGGGAATATGTGCATTGTGTATATATGATTATAACAAACACTGATCATAGCATTTTCATCTGTGTAACGCGCCAGCATGAAGTTGATGGAAAAATATATTATCGATTCGAGTTTGTTGCTCAGGCTCCGAACTACACTCGTCACGCTCTCAGTGCAGTCTCTGTTGGCAATGGTATGGTTTTGAATTCTCAATTTGAATGTTTCAAGTGCATGAAGTCGTTAAACGAAAAATTACTTGTTGATTACAGGTAGGTTTTACACCTTAACTACAGGAGCAAATGAGAGAAGATGGGGGAAGATGAAAGACAGATTGCAGACCATAGTAGAATCCTTCAAACTATTCAATCTTTGATGACAATCAATTATTGTACTATTAGAGATAATAAACTCTTCAATCGGCAAGAATGTTTATTTTTGAGTTGTTATCTGTTTGTAATTTTTTTTATATAGCTATTCATTCATCAATGGAGTCTTTGTGATTATGATTGTTACTTCAGAATTGCAATTTATAAAGAAAATATAATCAGACTAAACAATTGTTGATTAATTACATCGTAATAGCAATTCTGATCAATCTTAATTACAGAGATTCCATTCATCGATGTTATGATCGAATATATCACGGCATACCGTTCTGCCAAGGTAAATAGAACTCTCTTTCTAGAAGATAAAAATGAAAGATAAAATCACTTTTGTTCTTTTGCTTACTTCAATGTATCGGATTAGTCGTTGTTTGTTTTGTAAATTAATCAAATCAAGTTTATGTTTGATTGCCACTCAAAAAAAAAGTTTATGTTTGATTGTCCCATCTAAGGAAGTTATACTGCATATTTAAACAAAACCATTATTTTCCTTCTTTTTTAGAAACACAAGTTAATAAATTGAATCATACACCCATGTTTTTAAAGTGTATTTTGACACATTTGAAATATTAGTAAAAGCCTAGCAAATTATTCAACCCTCAGATTTTGACCACATGAGAACTTTGAACAATACTGTGCAAATAGATTTCTTACAACTTGCATACCAAAACAGTAATTAAATTATAAAGCAAATGCAATGAGAAATCAGTCATAACTCATAAGTAACTTCAAAATATAAACTGATGTCATGAAAATGTTGTCAAAATTGAATACACCAGAGTAATGTATAAAGATGAGAAAGGAGTCCTAACTAACGCAGGATATGTATATCAACTACCTTAGAATCGAAGGATTAACTCTGCTCAAATAAGCAGTACAACTTAGATGATACCAATTTTGTTGGCAACATCCAATGCATCATAATCTGGAGTCAACCGGACATAGGCTTTCTTGGCCTGAATGCCATACATTTTCTTCACAGCGTCTTTAATTTTTTTTATCAGCACAGAGATCGACAATAAAGACTGATGTATTGTTATCTTCGATTTTCTTCATTGCAGATCCTGTAGTACAATAAAGATTAGTGTATTGTTATCTTCGATTTTCTTCATTGCAGACTCTGTAGTCAAAGGAAATTTAAGAATTTGATAATGCCATAATGGTCCAACTTGTTTCTTGGTGTTGCACAAATGTGGGGATACTTTGGGTTCCTTTCCTTTGACAAAGTCTTTGGCCGGTGAAATGTGATTGTTGTTCTGATCTTCTTTGTTTTCTTCTTAATCACTGCCCCGCATGATTTCACAGCCTTGGCCGTCTTCAAGGCCTTAGCTGCAGGCATATGACACTCTCCAGTAGCAACTACTCAACATTCCCTCAAGCTTGAATCAACAATGAGGATTCTCAGTGCATCAAAATCAAAGTATTACATCCCTAGCAAAGAGAAGGTCACATATCTTTCCATCTGTGGAAAGATTTTCCTGAGAACCAATATTAGAATGTAGGCTCTTTTTTCCTTTCCTATGAAGTTCTGCTTCAGAATATCTTCCATTTCTTTCTAAACCAGCTACTAATATATTATACGTGCCTGACGTTGGACAAATTCCTTTTTGACACATGATTTTATAAATTTCAAGTGCCTTATTAACTCTCCTAGCAGAGAAGTAAACGCTAATTAAAGCAGTGTATGTAGCAGTGCACTTATGATTATCAGGTAATAAATTGAAAATCTCCATGGCAATAGTTGGCTGCCTAGCACAACCAAGCCTATAAATTAAAAGTGAAGCCAGATAGATTCCGAGAGAATGCCCTGCTCTAGTCATTTCCACAACAATTTCTACCAGTTTGGGAAACTTATTTGATCTGGTTAACAAGCCCACTAAGGAAAGATATCCTGTTCTCTCGATACTTATTCCCATTGTTACACTGTACTTGAAAGCTACCAAAGCACCATCAGGTCGACAACAATTACAGTTTACCTCTATAATGGTTGAGATAACCTTATTATCTACAGATATTTTCTTATCCACCATCCCTTGAAGTAAGTGGTCAATAGCAACAACATTTCTATTTTTCAAGAGAACATATAAAAGCTCTTTATCGATACTAGCAGAAGAATCAGCAACAACTGTGTTACTGTCATTTGCCTTCTTCCTAAAGCTACAATCCAAATTAAAGTGTGGATTGACTTGCCTTAGAAGGGTACCACTCTCACCAGCAATTTTGAAAGCCTCCATTGCAACCACAAAAACATTGTAACGAAGAACGAGACTGTTTTCTTTCATATACTGAAGTATATGGGTCATGAACACAGTACCACCAACTTTAGAACACTTCTCAATCAGAATATTACATGCAGCTTTATCAGGTTGAACTCCAGCCTCTTGCATCCTTTCGAAAATCTCAAGAGCGTCATTGCATTTTCCTAAAAATGCACAAAAGCAAGAATTGAGCTTTACATAAACAAAAGACTAAACAACAAAGGACAGATCATAAAGTATAGCAGTTAAAAGTTTTTCAATTCAACTCGTCAAAAAGTACACTGCATAAGTTCAATTCAACTTGTCAAAAAGAACCAACAAAAAATGATACTTCCTCGTAGACAATACAACAACAGGTTGAAGGCAGCACTAACCAGAGGCAATAAGATGGTCCATAAGAACAGTATAAGTATAGCAATTTGGAACAGAACCAGAGTGAATCATCTCCTTGTAAACACCAGTAGCTTCCTTCACTCTGTGATTATCAAACAGAATCTTAATAAAAGCAGTGTAAGAAACAGCCGTTGGGTGGCAACCCTTAGATTTCATTTCATCCCACAACGCAATTGCCTCATCCACATTTCCAGAACTTGAAAGCCAATGCATCATGGAAGTGTAAGTAACAGAATCAATCCTAATCCCTTTCTCCTGCATATGATTGAAAATGTGTTTCATGGAGGGTGTGACTTCAAAACCTGATTCACCGTATAAGAGTCCCATTTCAAAGGGAGATTTTGAAGCTCTCGTTCAGCGGAATCCCAAGATGAATACTTTAGGGTTCTGTAAATATTCACAATTATGTGCCTCATGTACTCAGTGGGAACAGGAGAATAAGGGAAACCATCCTTTTTCTTCTTCTTTGTTGATTTCAGTGATGGTTTCTTGGCAGTGTTGCTGCGAAATGGAGTGATGGGTTTGTTCGAACTTGATTGTGTGCATTGACGACGTTGACGAAGGGAATGTATGGATTTTGTGGAAGGAGAAGGAAAGAACATGTTTCTGAGAAATCCATGAAGCTTTGAAACTCTGATTCTGCTCATTGACGACAATGATGCTAAACGTTGTTACTTGTCACCATAGCCAAAATTATTTTACTACACAATCACAACACAAAATGTTAAGGAAGGTTTTTTCTACACTACCCTAGATAATTTTGTGGTATTTAATAAACAACCAACAAGAATAAGTTATATGCATGTGAAGTAAAATTTGGTTAAAAGTTACTCCCTCCGTTCCTTTTTATAAGAGACAGTTGACTTTTTAGATTCATTCAATAATGAATGTATTTAAGCTATAATATAGACCAAATACATAAATTATTGAATGAATCTAAAAAGCGAATTGTTTCTTATAAAAAGGAACGGAGGGAGTAGTTCTGAGCACCGCATGCAATTCTACTTATGTGGCTTGTTCTTATTGGTTGTTGGGTAAATACCCTCAATTTATAAGTTCCCCAAATATATCTTACAAAATATATCTAACTTGTCCCATAAGTGTAGCTCAAATGGTAGCTACAGGGGACATTATTGGAGTGGCCGGGTTCGAACCTCGGATTTCACATTTCTCCACATTTAAATGCGAGTCTAGCCACTAGGTTACTTGACAAAAAAAAAAAATCTAACTTTAATATATTTTTTGCTATAAAAATATCTTATGTAAGCTTATCACGCTTGTGCTATAAGCTGCAAATAAGTTGTTTATCCAAACCGACCTTAAAGCTATTGTGCATTTACAAGTGAACCAAATGTATAACATTAGCATAAAAAAACAAATTTTGGTACCAAAAAAAAGAGTGCATTACTAGAATCTAACATATTACTAACGAAACCAGAAATGATAACAATAATTACATAGGCAGATGAATAAATTGTGAAGTGAAAACGAAAAACTGACCCTTTGTAGGAGCCATTGTAAACCCTCACCCACACTTCTTACAAGCTCCTGCAGTAACAAGCATTAAATTTATGATTCAACAATGAATTCGATTATGTAACTGGAAATTGATAAAAAGAAAGGAAAATTGAAGAAATTGGAAGAAATTGAGAAACCTTGAAAATGGAATAAAGGTGCAGCGGCAGAAAGTGGGTATCGGGTTGAGGAAGAAGAAGGTGGCTGGTCATTTATAGGGAATGCGAAAATTACGGGAATAACCTTTTCTAAGCTATGGTGTCTTTTTTAATTTTTTGATTGAATTTTTTTTTTTTTTTTTACTTTTTAAAATACTTTATTTTATTTCATGTATGAATTGGAATTAAAATATTAATAAAAAAAAGCTATATCAAAAAAAAATATTAATCAAAGATTCGATGAACGAACCTGAAGATAAATTGATTCTCTTTCTATATGTTTGAGTTCAAGCTTCAAATTGTATCAAATGAATCAAATCCCAACTTCATATATTCATATTATAAAACAGATCTTTGGTCAAATTTTTACCTCCAAAAAAATATATTATGGACAAATTACGATTTTGATCTTATGAAGTGTAATTTATTATCACATTACACATTAGTCTCTAAAATGCAAATGCATTTATCAATTAAAATTTGTATACATGCAATGGTTATCTCATGGCTCATGCGTGTAACGACTATTCATTATCACATTATTACATTAGTCTGTATCAATTAAAATTTGTATATATGCAATGGCTATCTCATGTCTCATGTGTGCAAGGACTATTTATTTCACAATAGCAACATTTTATTATTTGTCAATGAAACCCAATCATCATAACTCTTGGTCCAATTTTATGCATTTTATGCAAAATGATGGTAGTCTTCCTTGAATGAACAAAATAACTCATACTTTAAAATTTACCTCCTTTCCCAAATTTTCAAAATCCTCTATTTATCCCAAATCTAGGGAATAACCCACAATTTATAAATTACACATATCATACACGGGAGTAGTTATGGTACATAAGCTTTTTTCTTATGCACCATGCATAAATAAAGAAAATTGCTTAATGCACCTCTCAGATTGTTTGGCGCACCCCCCAAATTGTTTATCGCACCCCTAGATTTCTAGCACACCCCCCAAATTTCTGGAGGGTGTGTTAAGCAATCTGGGGGATGCGCTAGAAATCTGGAGGGTGCGCTAAGCAATTTGGGGTATTTATGCACGGTGTATAAACATGGCTTATGCACCATAACTTGCACATAAATGACATAGCAAAGTACTTCTAAAATAATAATTGCCATAGATGTCTATCATACAAGCATGTTTCAGTAATATACAATGTGCAACTAAAACTATGTAATTTTGTTACAATGAAGGACTTATACAACATTGAGCTGTTCTATCAATTTATAAATTCTCAATAAAGGAACATTTAATGAGATTTTTTTTCCTCCTTAAATAACATGAGAATACTTAAATAAAAATCAGTATGTTGCAAATAAATGTCTAGGTTGAAAGTGTTAAAGCATTGTAGAATCAGCCAAGCTACAATGGACCCATTGAATGGCAACCTCCTGCAAGTAACATACAAATGGTTAGTCATAAATGCATGCATATGTGACACAAAATGGCCTAATTTCCAAAACTTATCCAAAAGAATTTCCAATCATGCACATTTTCTAACAGGCAGCAATCTTTTGATGCTTGAAAGTTGAAACAATATTATTTATTTTTCGAGTGTGTTTGGATGGAGGAATGTTTTGAGGTAAAGTAATATTTTGAGGAAATTTAAATTCCTTTGTCAAAACTCCCTTAATTGGATGATTAATTTGAAAAAAAAAATTAAAAATGATCAGAATTTACGAAAGTGTTTTGTACAAGTTAAATTTAAGGAATTTCAAATGACACCAAAAAACTAGGAATTTGAACCCAAATGTTTCAAATCGACCCCTATAATATTTTTAAAATTGCAAAATGACCCCTAAATTTTTTAAAATTGGACCCTAAAAAATTTCAAATTAGACCTTTAAATTTTTCAAAATTGGTCCCTATTTTCCAAATTTTAAATTTGAACCAAAACTTTTCAAATTTACAAAAGTAGCCCAAAATGTTCATAATGAAATTTTAATTGTTTGAAATTCAAATTCTCCAAAATTTCTAAGTATTCCATCCAAACATACTCTAAGGAAAATATTTATATTTCCAAAGTCAGCAACTCATAAGTAATAATAAACAATAGATTGAACAAACACAAGAAGTCATCAACCGAATTGCAGCGGACAAAACGGACACTTGTATTTATTTATGCCCTCAGCGATGGCAGGGGTGACCATCGGTGAGGTCATCAATAAATACAAGTGTCCGTTTTGTCGGCTGCAATTCAGTTGACGACTTGTATTTGTTCAATTGGTCGTTTATTATTATTTATGAACTGCCGACTTTCGAAAGTTAAATATTTTCCTTATGTTTGGATGGAGTAATGAGAAATTTTAGAGGATTTAAAATTCTAAGCAATTCAAATTATTGTATTTGAATTATCTTCATTTTTAAATGTGTGTTTGGATAGAGTAATAAGAATTTTTTTTATATAAATTTAAAAAAAATTGGGTCAATTTTAAAAGTACTTTAAATCAAAACATTCCTCCATCCAAACACACTCTTAATGTTTACATAGATATAGATGTCTAAAGAAAATCATCAATTACTTCATTTACAAGGCAAAATAACTCTCTTAACCAGAATTGTATTTATTGTAGTAAGAGTTGGGTGGAATGACCAATTAAAGTAGGTAGTTGAAATATAAATAAATGAAAATCAGAAAAATGCAGTTAATACTCTACCGATATTTTGAAACGACAAATATGAGATGAAGTGAGTAGATACCATAACAATAAGTAACATTTTAAAAGGTTTTCCTTTTCCATAGAGATTTAATGTATTATTTCCAAAACTTATAAACCAATTTAAGTACCTATAACAAAATACTAAGATTAATGCAACTGTATTCTTCTGAGAGTTAATATCCAACATGGGTTTTCTGCAAGTACAATGTGCAAAATTTTGCTCCTAAGACTCTGATGAATTTCATGGTATCAAGAAGAGACACAATCACACAATGAATGTAATGCAACACTCATCAAAGCAAAGGCGTGGATACTAAAGAAAAACATGAAACAGAATCAAAGCAAATTGTTCAACATGACATTTATGCAACTGGTTCAATAGAGAAAAAATGTGTAAAAATGTTATTAACAGTTGATACAAACAGTAGGAATGTATAAATAACCAACTTTTATCATGATAAATTAGTCAACATAAAGCAATATAAGTAAACTAAATGCTCAGAAATAATAATAACTGCTAGGATGAAGCCATTTGTTACCTCGCTGGACTTCTTTTCCCAGGGGAAATCATATTAGAGCCTTCAAAATTGACATACATAGATACAGCTGCAGATGACGGAAAGGTTACGAAATTTACTTGAACCCAGGTTTCTCCTAGTACTACTTTTGCTACAATGAACTCAGCAAAGCAAGGAACTCTTGCGGTTCTTCATTCTCTTTAACAATCTATTCCATAAGAGAATATTCATCAATATGAGAATTGAAAACATTGCAACAATCCAGTGCATAAAGCTTAATTCAATCTTCAGTGAAAATAGAGAAAAAAATGAATGGAAGAATATAACATAAATCAACACAGGCGGCTAACACAAGGGAAGGATGCTGAAGAGTTTTCGTTTTCCACGTCTTTACCGCAAAAAATAAGACTGATTGTGAACTACAATTATCGCCTTTAAAATAATTAAAGCTGATATCAATTTCACCCTTTTTTGAGTTTTTCTTCAAAAAGTAAAAAAATGAATGTGGTTTGTAGATAAATACATTCCAAAAGCAGGCCAATCAAAAATCTTAAAAGGTGATTGAAGCACAGACCCAGACACATACCGTTCATGACACTGAGACAACAACACAGGTAATAATTTAAGAAAATAAAATAATTGAATACATGTGTCCGACACTAGACACTTCAATATGAAGAATCGGGGAATTGGAGAATTCACTGCTGCTTAAATTAAATTGTCAATCCCACTCTGAAAGAGGGAAAGAGAGATTTCCTGCTTTGGGAGCCGAAGAAAATACTAGAACGTTTTTACCAAAAATGCATGAAATCAATTCCATTTCATACAATTTGAACTGCCGGACATTTATAGAAAAACATCGGAGCAGTCCATTTATATTATATATGAGATGCATGTCATGATTGATTCAAATTGATTATAGTGTGATGTGATAAAAGGGGGGTCAGATAATATACCTTAGTGACTGTATCCTTCGGCAAATCAAACTGAGCAAGGAGATCACAACCAATTCGGTTCCAATCGACTGCTCCAAGAAAATCAGACTGTCTATCACTGTCTAACTGAGCCTGGGAAGCATCCAGTTTGAAAGAACTCCCTACCCAAATATAAAAAATGTTTCCTGTATGCATATGTATGCTTGGAGAGAATATGACAAAAGCAGCCTCCGAGCCCAAATGATTTGCACCGAAAGTCTGAATCTTTTCTAAACTGGGCCAGCGATATACTAAAGTTTGTGTCTTACTACATTGCAAGGAGTCACTCTCATCAGCTTCCTTTGATGAGGTAGAGTTCAAATCTTCTCTTGACAAACTATCTCCCGAAAGCTCAACACAGTTCCTGAGAAGTGATGATTCCTCGCAGCCTGCACTATCAACAATGACTGGGCGTGATGCCACCTCACACTGTTGAACTGAGTTCGTACCTCCACCTTTGACATGGTTAGTAGAATCAAACAAATAATCTATACTGTCTGAATCTTGCACGCAGCTAAAGTTGTTGTTAGCAAGAACACCATGTTCTCGACTGGAACGAATAGTTGATGGTTTATCTACTATTACTTTTGTGTTATTATTCGTTAGAGGCGGCAACTTCAAAGACTTGGATAAACTACCTCTGCGTTCAGCAATGGAAGTTGATGGTTTTTTCAATGGTAAGGAGGCAGACTGAGAACATGGATGTGATAACTTGACACCATCAATATCTGTACATGTAGATGCTTGTTGAGAAGTAGAATTTGACGAGAGGGACAAATTAGAGAAGCTAGACAACGATGATGATACTGGAATAGGAGCAAAAACTAGAGAGGAGGAATCTGGTGACAAATCTAACAAAAACTTTGAGTGAGTGCTAGAATCAGAAGAAACGGAATCTGGAGAGACAAAAGGGGGTGAAGAGGATGATGATAAAGTTGATGATGTTGACGACATAGAGGGTGATGGAAATTGTTGAATTTGTGATGTATGAATACACAACATGGAATCTGAATAAACACGTGGGAGGGATAACTTAGGAGCTGAGACAAATTCCTTCACATTAGGAGAGGAACCTTTCCGCCTTAAAACACTCCAACTACTCTCTCTTGCAGGAAGATGGGTTTCATGTTCATTCTCCGATGATGCAAATGGAGGCACAAAACCTCCCACAATAGCTTTTCCGAAAACTTCAAAATCCACATCATATGCATCAACTTTCCTCTGACCAGGAAAATATTTAACACTCGATTTGCTACTTTCTACTTTACTGCCACCACTCATGTCCATCAAAGGCAAAAACTTTGAAAAAGAATCCCAAAAAGAAGGTGGTTCCTCACCTTCCTTAATCATGATAACCGATCCTTGCACTCTCTCATACCGGACAATCTGACCCGCAGCCCCTCTAGCATCCCTTTCCATGATAGCTTCACAATTCTTACCAATCCAAACATATATCGCCGAAGGAATATGCACAATAAACGCACCCCTAGAATCCAAAGCAGACGAAGACGGATCCGTCAACATCTTCGGAACAAGATGCAAAGGATCATACGGCGAGTGAGGAGCAATCCTATACATTCTCAACAAAGAGCTAGGACTAAGAGGGAATGCATGAACCCTTTTCTGACACTGCAACAACTGACAAGCAAAACCCATATTCGGATCAGCAATACCTCTCGCCGCCTTCACAAACTGAAAAGCATCATCAAAACTCTGCCCTTCCCTCCACATAAGATAAGCAATAACAAGAGACGTCGACCTAGACACCCCTTGACAACAATGAACAAACACCCTCCCATTCTTTTCCCTAACATCCTCAAAATAATCAAACACATCATACAAAATACTAGTAATATCCTCACTAGGACTATCTTGTAACCACAAAGTCCTATACACAAAATCAGCTTTGAAATACTCAGGACACACAAAACCTACACAATTCAAAACATGAGTAATCCCATTTCTTTTCAAAATTTCCCTATCTTTAGCAACAGCATCACCACCAAGATAAACATGTTCAGCAACTTTAGAACATTCCTTATCAAAAAAAGCAATCTTATCTCTCTTCACAAGTCCACCATTATTCCTACTATCAGGATTATTATTCTGCTGAATTGTAGACAAATCAAGTTTCAACCTTTCACCATTGTTATTACTAATACTATTGCTACTACCATTACCTCGTCCACCAGGAGTAATAGGTGGTTGTGGCCACTCCCCGATATCGTCGGAACTCGCTTTCGGCCACTCATCCAAACTCCGGCGAGCAATCGAAAGCGGTTGAAGAGGCGGCAAACACGACGACCGTGCCTTACAATTTTGCTGCGACCTAGGCGTCAACGGCGGCGGAGGGAATCTCCGGTTGGTATTCTCAACACCAGAATTGGGATCTGAGAAATTCGATTCGGATTCTCCGGAAGGGTTTGCGGCGGAGGAACGAGCGGAAGACCACGAAGCAGAGCGCCAAAACATTTTCCGGGAATTTGAAAGGTGGCATGGAGCTCGAGCATCGTCGTTACCCACCATGCCAAATCGGTTCGTAATCACAACAATTTAATGGGTTTTGAATAAAGATGGAAACTTGTTGAAATAAAAGAGAGAATTTGAGGAGATTTTGTGAACCCTAACACTAGCTTCTTCTTCTAACCCTAGAAACTAAACGGTGCGCATTGAGGAGAATTTTGTGAAATTGAAAGCAATCTAAGGATGAAGCATTTGAAAGAGAAAGAAAATAAACAAATTGATATAGAGAATTTTAGTGATTTTTTTTTTATGCAAATAGGTTTTGGGAATCTTGAAGTGAAAAAAAAAATGATGAAGGAAGATAAATAAAATCAATAGAAAATGAAAAGAAAGAAAAAATGGGATTTTTTTAATTTTTATTTTGTAATAATTTTATAGCTTTTGAAGATGGGTGATTTTTAGGATTTGATAGATGGGTTTTTTGATATTTTTTAAGGGAATTGGATTTTGGAATTGGGAAAGGAAGGGGGTGTTTGAGTAGTTGAATGAGCAAGGAAGAGGAAGTAGTTTATAGGAGGGAAGGGGAAGGTTGAGTCATACTAAATAGTAAATAGTATTTGTATTATGTGAGAGAGTGTTATTATTTTTATGTCATTTTCTTTTTTTGGTCAAAAGTAATAAAATTTTATTCCTTTTGTGTTTGGAGGTTTTTTTCTAATTTCTTTTTTGGTTGTAATTGGTCAAAAGTAATAAAAATTTATTCCTTTTGTGTTTGGAGGGTTTTTTCTAATTTTTCTTTTTTGGTTGTAATTGGTCAAAAGTAATTAAATTTCATTCCTTTTGTGTTTGGAGGGTTTTTTCTAATTTCTTTTTTGGTTGTAATGAAAAGAAACAGTCATGATGATGATCTTGCAGTGCAAATCCAAAATTTAACCTAACCTATATATGGAATATGAGGGATATATAGGAAGTCATAGTCAAATATGAGTTTTTTTTTCTTTATAAATAGTCAAACATGAATCTTACTTTTTTTTTGGTAGAACATGAACTTTACTTACTTGTAACCCAAAATAATAAAAAAAAAACTCGCTTACATGGATATATATATATATATATAGAGAGAGGTTATTAACAGGAAAATTATAAGATTTATTTTTATTTTCTTAGGTTTTCAAGTGTTTATTTTATTATTTTTTTTATAATAGTCAGGTGTTTGTTTTTTGGCATAAATGTTTTCAAAGGATTGAATTCAAGTGTCTTATTTTTTTTTGGTAGGAAATTCAAGTGTCTTAAGTATACATATTAAAGAAGGGAGCTTCTACGGATTCAAGTGTACCGGTACATGACAGCGCAAATTAATAAATTAACGATTATTTTTATGGATTAAAAATACTATTAGTTAATTATTGTATTTTAGATATAATAATAGCACAAAGAAAAATACAATTTTATTGTTTATAATGATTACACTAGTATTTTACCATTTTTTCAATAAAAAATTGAATATTGACTATTATGAAGAATAAAAATTTAAAAAATATCAAAATTTATATTTTTGACAACTTTGATTAATGATATTTGATTATTATAATGTTTTTAATGATAGAAAAATAATTTCTCTTAAAAAAATTCATTTTATTTATTAATTTGATAACCATGTACCGGTACATTAGAAATTGTCTAATGTACCATAGAACTTGTCATTAAAGAATAGAAAAAAAATAAAAAATTATATCTTAAAGATGTTGTCAAAGTGCTCAACATAAAAATATTCGTTTAGTTTTAGTACATATCTTTTATATTCTAAAATTTTCCATGACCAACTAAACTTCATAATCTAAAATCAATATCTTTTAGTTATTCTTTTATTAAATAGTTATTGAGTTTGATTTTTAATATTCATATATGGAGAAAAAAAATTGATTGGGATAAAAAAAAATTGATATCATATGCCTATGGTGATAGTATTTCTTAGGAATGTTTTTCTTATTAATTGATTAGTGTTGAAAAAAATAAATTATTAGATTGGAAAACATGATAGTGAACTATTATAAAGTTTGTATTGGGTATGTTTAGTTGGTGACGCACCTATCTGATATCATTCAAATAAAATCATCTTCATCTCTAATAAAAAGAAACATGTGAAGAAAAAACAACTAAATCTTGACCTAAAATAGTTGATGCAACGATCCTTTTCAAATATATATATCATTCGATGATACTTGGGTTTCTTTCAAAATTGGTTTAGCATAACATCAATACTATCATTATTTTTTAATGTCTTTTGTAAATATCGACGAAACTTAATTAGGTTAATTTGTAGTAAGTCATTGAAACATATATTTGTAAGTAATGTTTTTAGATCGTAAAACGTTGACGATCATAAAAGTCAAGAAAAATAATTTAACCAATAGAATATATTGAAGAGCTAGTAAAAAGATGCTATATATTGAATAAAATAAAGGACAATCATCCAACCTTAATACTATACAATATTTATTTTTATCAATGGGAAAGAAATGAAAAAAAAAAAAAAAGGAAAGACAGAAACAAAAAATTAAGCTCTAGGAAATTGAATTTCCATAGAGTTTGCTAAAAAATATTAGACAAGGGAGAAGAATAAACTGGAAACATTTGTAGTTCTTGCATAATGCTCCCAATTTAGTAAGTCAATCACCAGTTTAATTTTCTTCGTATAAGAGATTGGATATAATCCACCAAAGATACATATGGATGAATAGAAGACACACCTTCTTGAACAAGCTTCAGAGCCATTGAGAATCAGACTTGCAAATCATATTTCTGAAATCATGATTCCAAGCAACATCAAGACCACGAGGAGTAGTTTAAAGTTCAGTGTTAATATTAGAAATGAAACTACAACTTTCTGCAAATCTCGCAATTCTAAAGTATTAAGTTTAAATCTCTTCGAGAGATTTAAAAGTTTAAATCTTTTTTGTCAAAAAAAAATGTTTAAATCTTTTCGATGAAAGTTGGTTGAAGGAATGAGAAAAGACTCCTCTTAATTATCGCCACTTTTCTTGATATCTTATAATTCAAATTGTTGTCATTTTTTTTCTTCTTTAGTCTATCGGAGATGGGTGATTTAAGAAAATTTTAGCCTACAACCACCCATCCAAATATTTTTTTTTTCTTTCATGTTATAGTAAATAAGCATGATTTTCACATATTTGTTTGTTTTGGTTTTCCGTCTCGGTACGATGTATTTTATTTTTATTGTCCCATCATTATGCGGTATATTTTGTTTTTTCATTTTTGTGCGGTATTCATTAATTTGTTTCAGGTTGAAGAATTAGTTTTGATATAGTGCAGATCCAATCAATGTCGGTTTTGGTGTCATCAACACTACATATTTGTAAGCATGAATATTCTAAACACTTAAATATAACCATATTTGTTGTCTCGTGTAATTTGTCGCTTTATTTATTAATACGAACAATTTGAGTTTATTCGTATATTTATCAGTTTTGTTTTTAGCGATTATGAATTTATGTTATATCCATTCATTATTGTAATTAAATGAAAAAATGTTATTTATTCATAGTAAGAAAAAACTATATGTCTATATTTAACATTAGGGACCCAATACATTAATTATTTATACAAACGTTTTCACATATGGCTTCAAAAGTCTTCCATTACCAAACATTATAAATAAGACAAACAGTGGACAATGAAAAATGATTGAGACTGATTCGATCAATACATAAATTTTTGTACCAATTGTCAAGTGTATCCCAACTCTTATTAGCCATTGAGGTGTTATCCAAAAAAAACTTAGTTGTGTGTCAAGGGGATAGAGAGGTCCACATGATGACCATAGTCAGCAAGTGCAGCCAAAAATTCAAGCTCCAAGTCTACGATCTGAAGCAAGAAATTCAACTTACTATTTTGATCTTAAATATATGCAAAAATTAAAATGTATTTAATACAAATCCAAATTAAAAATGTTTTGATCTTGTATTATTTTGTTTTTTACCGTCTGATTCCTAGAGAAATGGGCCCTAATAATTCAGAGTTCGGGGCGAGTTCTGACATCAAGTGGTTTCAGTCTCCTTCTAAATACAATTGCGGGGAATTGAATAGTGATCTTTCTTATCAAGTCCAGCGTCAATCACTACTGAAACAACTAACATTTGGTTGATTTTTTATTATATTTAAAACTAAAGACAGTATGATAGTTTGGACCTGGTTGTTTAATAATATTACAATTTTAATATTATAGCTATTGTTTGTCAATATTATTTTTAATTATCTATTATAGATAGAGAAATAAATAAAATAGTAAATAATTATAGTTATTATAAAAAGAGAAATAGTTACCAAAAAGTAATAAAATTACTGTAATATTTTATTTATTAAAAATCATAAAATGACCACTAAAATGAAATCGAGAGAGTGTTAATCATCAAGTTCGCAACGAGTGCAGCTATGCTCCATTTAGCAAATCTTCTTTTATTCCTTTTTGCTGGTTAGATGTATGACATGTGGCAAACATAAAATCAAAGGCTGATATTAAAAGTTTGGATTTAAAATTTTGTTTAATAAAAACAGGAAATAAAAAATACACAAACGCTCCTTCTTTCTCTCACAAAATACAGCAACACACCGGCGTCCTTCCGCACCTTTCCCTCTGCTTTCTTTCTGAACACACCTTCCATCTTCTTCCCCTCTCATCTTCCGCACCTTCCATTTTGTGTACTGGAAGTTGGTAATTCCATATAGAAAGAAAATCTTATGTGGCTACAATTATTTAGACACAAAATTTAAACACAAGATATATGAATTAAAAATTTAAAAAAAAATAATGTCACATAAATTAATATCATTAATTAATGCTTTTTCTCGTTATTTTTTTAAAAATTACAGTGAATATGCTTAAGTGCCTGTTTGGTTATGCGTTTGCAACAAACAAACGCACGTTTTCAGCTCTAAAATGTGATTTCTTACTTTTTCAATATGTTTGGCTTTCTCTTTTTAAAGTGATTTTGTGCTCCAAAATCAATTCTAGGAGAAGCTACAAATCCTAGCTTTTACATCAACCCAAAATCAATTCTTGTTTACTGTTTGTTGTCAACTGAAAAATTGATCCTTTCTTCCTTCTTTGCCCTCACCTCCATGGCTCCATCTCTCCTTTTCCTTATATCTTTTTTCTCTACCTCTTGTATAATTCATTTCAGTTTCTATTTTCCCTCTGCATCTTCTCTATTTTTCTTTTTCAACCTGGTTAAGGACCTTCCTATTTATTTTTAAGATATAGATGTTATGACCTTTTTGGTAATTTGCATATTAAAAGTAATTTTGGTTTAAATTATCCAAACAACATCAAATGTTAAAAATCACTTTTACATTAATATATTCAAACATAAATCAATTCTGTTCAACTCACTTTTAATCAAAATCAATTCTGTCAAACACAATTCTACCAAAATCAATTCTTTTCTTTGCCGAACCAAACACATACTAAGAAAATAATTATTTAGAATGTGTCCATATAAATAATTATTGCTCTCAAATACAATATTGGTTGAGTTTTGACTTTCATGGCATCTTGTCATCACGAACTATAAATTCTATAGTCACAATAAATTCATGATTAAAAACGATAGGATGATGGGTCATTATTTATACCTTTGCACTTGCAGTCTCTTTCATTTTTGAACAAAAGGAACAATACATTTTTTAATACATTTGATTTTTAGTTTTTAAAATATATTTTATAAAATTATTTTTAAGTGTAAAAAGCAAAAAAATTGAATCTATTTTACTTTTTTTTATTTTAAAAATTGATATGCAAAAAAACAATTTTAAAAAATACTTTTATAAAATTGGACTACCAATCAAACTTTTTATTTTTAAAAACTAAAAACTATTTTTGAGAAGGAATCAAATATACCCTTACTCTCTTATATATTGTTTAAAATTCATATGGATCTTACATGATTTGATTTGATGAGTCAATATTCTAAAACCCTTGTTTTAAAGATGTTGTTTAATGTGCACACAAGTAAAATAGTCTTGTATGTATCATGTTAAAGTGTATTTTTACTATTAAATCAATATATCTGATGATCATTATATCTTATTTGATTAAATTGTGAGGTTTATTGATTCATATAAAATTATTTATATATGACACAAATATTTATCTTACTTGTACACCTTAGAACATTGATAGATTATTATATTAGCATTTCTCAGCTTCTTCCCACCCTTTGAAACTTGGAGGAGACATTTCTCAGCCAACTAAATTAGACAAACCAAGACCATTATCCCATTTAGACTTTAGATGGATATTGACACTGCTGCCACTTTTTACCTTCATCTAATTATTTATTTTTTTAAATGATAAATATTTATTTTTTACAATCAAATGATCAATGTTAATAGTATATTACCTAAAATATTTTATAAAAAAACAAACTAAAATATGTTTATAAATGGGAGACATCATCTTCCTTACAAGCGTATTGTAAAAATGAGTTAGAGACAATCAAATTCTTAAAAAATGTGTTATGTTTTTCTTCATAAGTTCATTCGACCGAAGATAATCTTATTTAAAACATTGTCGGATTCTAACTGTAAACACATCTTTCAACCTAAATGTAAACATGATTTAGTATATTATAACTTGTAAGAGTCTAACTTATTCTTCTATACACAATTTATAGGTTGTTGACCTAAAAAATATATGTAAGTGATTTTTTCACCTACAAGCCAAGCCAATGTAGTACAAAATTGTTAAGAATACAAGGGGGGGTATGAACATGTATAACATGTGCTTTATGTGACACACCTAATGAGTCAGAAATTGCACTAAATACCATTCCTTTGTGTGTCTTGAAGCTGAGGCAACTATAGTTGGAACACTCCTTAAATGTTTGATCCACTCTCAGATGCTATATTGTAGGTCCTCTTATCCATTCACGGGTTGTGGATGGTTCTTAATTAATATGTTGCATTAATAATAAGATTCATAGTCTCTATATCTTTAAAAATCTAGCAATGTCGTGTAAATAAATCAAAAGATTTTTCATCCAAAGTGTTGAACTCTAATTAATATGTAGTATAAGGTTAAAGGAAGTAGAGCAATGTAAAGCATATCCTCACCAAAATTTTGTCAATAATTTATTATGCATGTTGTTGTGATTTTTGAGTAATAATGCATATGGAGTAAACTCTTACATGATATTTAAAATAACTCTCAAAAAGCAAATTTACCTTTTCTTTAAAAATATATAAACTTGAATTATTTCACTTCAATTTTAATTAAATTTATGTAGTGCATGTTTGTTACAACGGTGGTTTGAACATGGCCGCACAATGAGATGGAAGTTTGAATATGTCGTCTAGTTTCTTGAAATCGCGGTGAAAATAGTATTGAAACGTGAGATTTACTGATCCAACACAATCAAAAAGTGCATAATCAACACTTCAGTTAAAATCATGTTACATTTGGCAAACATTCACTCAAACATGGCTGCAGTTTGATTCATTGGTGGACCATCAGAATGACTAGCCATGACTGAAAGACTTGAACTCGACATTGTAGGTCGAATCCTCTCAATAAATTTATACAACATAGATGAATCATATTTTAGACTCTAAATATCAATCTTTTTATCAATAGATGCTGGACATCACATAATAAATATGATTGAATAGTACAATCTATAATTGAATAAATTCATAGTAGGTGTAACCATATTGCAACTCTTCAGGAGGAGCATGGTTTGATACCTACTGATGAAGTGAGTGATAAAATCAGTGTTACCCTACATGAAAATGTAACACTCCTCTCCACCTTCCCTATGAAAATGTCTCGGAACATATAGACAATAATTTATTTAATTTTTGAAGCAAAAAAACTCGTTTCGTTTCATTAAATATAATAGTGGAAATACAACATGGAGGAAGATAAAATATATTGGAGTTCTAGCAAGACTATATGAGCGGCTCTATAGATAATAAGGATTCTAGTTCGTTCAGATAAATACAACCATTATTTATTGCATTCATAACCATTTGACAATTGCTTTTGAACTTGACACGCTCAAAACCACAAGATACAACTATCAAGAGAGCATGCTGCAATACAATGACCTCACATTCAATTGCTGAAGCTATGAACGGGAACACCATAGTGAGTTTGAAAAAGAGAACCCGAACTGTCACAAAAACAAATACTAAATTTCGCTTCTACAGAAAAAATTGCACCGTCAACATTACATTTTAGACAATAACTCTCTTATGACAATAACCTTTAGAGTGCTTGCATCTACTCATCTAGATTTTGGAAATAAAGGGGGGAAAATCCTATCTTAAATCTTTGAAGAGAGACATTCAAGAACATCATATCACTTTAAAGAGGACGACTTGAGTACTCTCACCCCTCTTATTATGGTTTGTGGTGTCCAAAATTTATGCAATCGAATCAATATCAATAATGTGCAATATATTTATAATTTTGTGACCTTGTAGCCTTTGAATTCATTTCTTAAGATATTAATATTACAATAAGCATTACAACAAGCATTGTAGACACAAACCAGTTACTTTCACAACAAGCTACACAAAGACAGATAAAACATTATAATGATACAAATTATTGGTCATAGCATGAGCCTGGACCATCAGGTGCCCTTCTAGCATAATAGTTTGTCACAGGAGCAGCCGCAACCCCTCGTCCATTTAATAGACATCTGAAGTGTTGCAGCCGTGGCAATGCCGTTAAGGTAGCATTTCGTGCAGAAGTGGAATCTCTTGGACTCCACAAGCGTTCTGTCAGAAACAACATGCAGTTAGTTTTGCATAATCAAATCTAGATGGAGATAGTAAAATACAAAAGACATGCTTACCTGCAGCTGCAGCAGCTCGAGGCCAAATTGTTTGCTGAACATCAGATGCATCAGCTGTCTCACCCCACATACAAACTTCTCCGCCAAGTACAAGCTTTTTTTCTGCATCTTTCAGTATACCTTCTAGTGGCTCGGCAGTATAGACCTCATCCCAAGGTACATCTAGATGGTCAAGATACCAGACACCTTGGTTACTGAAAATGCATCTGAAACCCTTTGCAACAGCCTTTGGACAAACACCAGGGCCCAACCTACAGTATTTAGGTTAAATATTATATTCTGCAACTCGGACATTGAGTTTCATACCGTGATAAAACTACTTGTATAAATGGAAACTCACCAGTTATGCACTACTGTTTCAGGATGAAGCTTTGATGGAAATGTGTTGAAGGTTTCTTCCCTGAAAAGTTACAAAAAAAAATGTCACATGGAAAATATGCAAATGAACTTTAAGAATGTGATATTGTAAATACTGAATAGAATAGTTATAGTCCTTCATATGCTCAGATATTATACTGTGACCCTATGAAGCACCTATAGATATGGACACAACACTAATAATAATTCGAGAAAATAGAAGTCATTGTATGTAATCACAAGTGTTTGAATCATACCAGTGTTCGGCACTGGGATACGCATTCAATCTGTAGTGTTAGTGCTACATATTTGTCTCGTGTATATTAAAACTATAAGTGGCATTTGATAGAGAGCCAGTTTTCAACAGGAAGGACAGCGAGGTTACTCAGGTGAAATGACCATCAAAGACAAAATAAGGGCATAAATAGTTTCTTCAGTCAGATATGTATATGTACTGATCATACCAGTTCACTGGACTCCAATTTTTTGAAAGGGCTATGTCTTGAGCCTTCAGCACAAAGTATTCATAGGCATCCTTAGTGGTCATGTTTTGTTTCTTAAGCCTGCAATAAATAGTCAAAATTGTTGCCAAGTCATTACTCATTAAGCATACAGATTTTTTACTTGAATATCCAAAATTGAAGGTAAGTTAATAGCTTTAGAAATAAAAATAGTCATCATAGAATATATAGTATAACAGATTAAAATCAGTACCATTCCTTTACATGAGAAGTATCTCTCCAGCAATCTATCAAAACAAAACATAAATCCTCATTAATTAGTATCAATATAAATGGCTTCAAAATTACATTAATCAGTTAAAGTTTACTTTTCATTATAATTATTATATTGTGAACGTTATGAAGTCGCACACATGGCCACGGTTATAAAATCACTTCCGAAGAGACAAAATATTGATATTAAAGAACACGGCACATCAAGTTCGTCAAGTTCATAAAAAATTTGAGTGAACTGCAAGAGGTCTCTAAGGATTATGCTTTCTATGTATAGGGAAAAAATATGCATATGAAAACTAAATGAAGACGAGGTAACTTGTTTCACAAATTTATAGAGCTCATTTGGTTCGAAAATTATTATTTCTTACTTCATTTCCTATTCCTGCTAATAATTACAAAAATGTTACCTTTTATACTGGTTAATATCAAAGATTTGTTGCAGCATTTAAGTTGTGATAATGATTAAAAAAATCATTTTTAAGTCCTTATGTGACAGCCTACTCTTTGGCAAGTTGCAAGAAGGAACCACTCATACTGACCTGTATTAACTTCATCGCCACCCAGGTGAAATAGCTCAAACGGGAAAATCTTTCTCATCTCTGCAAAATTTAGAAGAGAGAAAAAAATATAGTTAACTTGTGGCTTGGCTATTTAATAATTGTTATATACTTAGGATTGTCAGTCATCTCTACTCTCTACCAGACTGTAAGAATCTCAAGTTATTGACAATATTGAACTTGTTTTCAACATAATCTTCCTATTACCTTTACCATTAATTCAAGAAATCATCAATAATGTTCATTAGAGAAGAAATTATTAAATGTAATGTAGGGATTAAGGCTTATAGGAAATTCACCTGACAGAATACCCGAAATGACATCAAAGGTATAATTCTTTGAAACATCTAGTGGCTCCCGACAGGAAGGTGATGGCCAAAGGTCAGGATACCCAGCACCCCTGCACAGAAAACAAAAACAAAAACTTAAAATGCTTGTGATGAATGCTACTGTAAACTATGAACCACCAGCACTGACACCGAGACCAGACACAACAATGATATAAATACGTCGGCACTGGTAATAATTTGAAAAATATATGTGATTGAATGTAACCACGTGTGTCGGACACCAAAGACGCCTTTAGACTGAAGTGTCAGTGGTGCTACATTGATTATGAGGTGTACAACCATTTTTTGACAACCAATGGGACAACTAAAGATTTGCAAGGTAATATGAATGTTGCACAAAAACCAAAGCCAAGTAAAAAATTGTTAAAAAAATTAAAATGAAGTTGTAAGAAGGGTTGTCTATTAAGTTGTCTCAAAATAGTTGTCAACATAACATTTCTCTTGATTATAAACAAAATTGTGAGTTCAATGTTAATCTGTATAGAAATCATCTAGTTTCCTTCAAAGGAAGCATTTAATGTTATTACAGATTACAACTTTGTATACGGTAAATAAGGCCTTACTCAAAAGAAATGTGTATAATAAATTGTAAGAGGAAAAAAAAATCTTGGACCTTTATGTGTCACAGTAATGAATTATCATATTATCATGCTATACTTATGGGGAAAAAATGAGCAAGGCGTGTGTTTTACCATGACTCTGCATGCCCAGGGACATCTATTTCTGCCATCACATTTATGCCTGTGATAAAATATTCAAATACTCATTAAACATATGAACGTTGATATTTTAAATAGCCATATAAAAATATGACATTTACTTTTATTCTATAATAAACCTATTTTGCATGATATCAAGAAGATGAAAGTGGCAAACTGAAAAGGATAACAAAATATGAAGCAAAATGCTGAGGATATTATGTAGCAGAAACTTCAAAATACCTCACCTCTCATTTTGGCAAAGCTTTAGATGGCGAAACATGAAAAGAAATCACAATATTGGTCAGTGATAGATAAATAAAGCGAATTTAAAGATAATAAGTTAGTAAATAGAAAGTAACGACATAATAAAGGAAAAGATCATCATGAACCATTTGACCATTACAATATCATTCAGGATTATAACAATTTTACAGATAATATTTGTTTCCCCATATCTTCAGTTGTTAATATAATTTTACAGATAACAATTGCCAGTTCAAAATTGGTTAACATAGAAAAGTTAGCAACACATTTACAATATTAGGATCATGTTTCTAAATTGCGGTTGCAGTCGCTGATACGCTGTGAACCTTTACATTGCGGTAAAATGCGGCAGATGTGTCCACAATTGTGGTTATGATACCGCTGGAAGGACCTGTTGAACTAAAACCATTATGTTGTAGCCGCAATTGCAATTGCAAACCGCAATTTAGAACCATGTTCAGGATTATTTCAGCTGGAGAATTTGAAGCAAAGATGATTTGGATAAGGAGAGTCTTACTTCACAATTTCATATGCATCCTCTACTGTGTAACGCTCCCACTTTGTATATGAACCTTTCCATAAATTTGGATATGTAGGTATCTCGAGAGGAAACGACTGTTCGTCTATGATGTGCCAATGTAGAACATTCTATGAAGTATAATATTTTTTATACATTAAGCATTGCGTGAAACAAAACAGCGAGACATGCTAGTTAGGTGAAGTATCTTTGGTTTCCAAGTGTAAAAAAAAAGCAGGGAAGGAAAAAGGAAGAAACTTATGACATTTATCTTACAAGTTTGGCATAGGACATTGATTCAATAACTTGCTTAATTACATTGATTGGTAAGTAGTGCCTCGATGTATCTGAAAAAATAGATAAATAAAAAATCATATGTATCAATATCCTTTGACCATGAATATTAAATTTTCTCATTGTAAATATTGTGCCTCACCTAACATAAGACCGCGGTACGCAAATCTAGGTTTGTCTTGGATGGACCAAGGTGCCTTGTTTATTTTTACTGTTTTAGTTGTATAATCAAAAGAACAAAGCTGGCTGAATGTCTGGTGCACCATGCAAAGACAACAATAGTTCAGTTCACAATTTTCAAAGTAAAGAAGATAAACTCATTTTAAGTTAAACTTAAACTTACAACATATTTAGGTTGCACACTTCTACAACATCAAGTTAGCAATGTAAAGGTATAAGAATAAGAAGGAAATACACTTCAGGGCCAGTTTGGATCGAATTATTTGAGCTTATTTATGGTGTACACACTTGTGGGACTGTTTGGAAAAGCTTATTGAAACAACTTATGAACCAAGTGGTTGGGCTCAAGTGGTTAATGAACTTCAGTTAAGAACAAGTTGTTTGGGAGAAGCCGAGTTTGAATCATGGCTGAAACAACCCCTGGCAAGGTTTTACTTACCCCTTGGTAGAACTCTGGATTACCAAGGGGCCCTTCCACTGGGAATCAAAGGGTTAAGACCAAAAATTAATGAAAACAAGTTATGATATGCCCGTAGGCTGTTTTCAGATTATTTCCATAAGCTCTCCGGGATAACTTATGAAAACAACTATAGTTTATAAGAAAAACAAATTCTTTATTTTATCCTTTGTTATAGAAATAGCTAATACATGAGCATGTATATGATAAATGTTTAATTAAGCTGTTTATCCAAACAGGGCTTCAATGAATTTCTAACATCTTCGCTATTATGCAATGACAGAGCAGATTATAGAATAACCAATCTGGTATCTAAAGTTCCGGTAATCAGACAAGAGATAAAGCCATCAAGCATGACAATTTTAAGTGCTAAGTAATAACTAACTGCTCTCTATGATTTAGTTGCAAATTCTATACATACCTCTAATCCACGCAATGCACCAAACACTGTATTTGCCTACAATAAGCAAAATCACAAAATATGATAAACAACAACTATCTAGAATGAGAAAACCACACATTGCATTCAATTTTACTTAAATTTGTTGAGTCCAAAAGTAATAAACAAAGCATAACTCTATCTCATTCTATCTCATTCTTCTTTTTCGTCTTAAATTAGTTTAGTCTTCTTTTTGTGTAATGAGTACTTAACTAAATCGTTAATGCCGTTATATATAAGATACATGTTAACTTGGAAACATAAGGAAATTGCCGGATCGAGTTATTGTCCCTAATACGGAAAAGGCACAAAGTAAAAGGCATCGTTGAATATCCAATACTATGGTAGATGTGTGCAAATAAAAAAAAATTAATAAATTGTGTCCCTATTGTTACAACCTAGTGGTTGGTTAGGTGTCTGGGTTCGAACCCAAGTTTTACACCCTTCCCCCTCCCCGTGTGAGTGTGTAGCCACTAGGGCACTCATCTATAAAAAAAATCCACAAACTGTACTGAGTGAGACATAACACACCTCAATGGTGGCATCCCCAGCAACAGAAGACTCATTGGCTGTAGAAATTTGTAAGGTATAGCTTTCATCCACACCAAGTTTAAGCTGCAAAGAAAAAAAGTCAGAAATGATATTTCAACACACAATTTCGACAACTAATTGGATGATTAATGCTGTTCAAAATATGTTGTTAATCAAGTTCAATAGATGGTTAGTGAATATAACAAGCTATTACAACTCAATAACAACAATCCACTAAACCTAATTAACCACAATTTTCAAATGTTCAAATATACATATATATTAACCACAATTCGTGTTCAAATATACACCTAAAAATCGTAGTTAATTGTGTTCAGTAGATAGTTAAAGAGTTCCAAAATCTTGTCGAATCCATTAACCATCAACTGAAGGCATTTTAACATACACTTAAAATGCGTTATCAAATTAAAATCCAAAAAGGAAAAACCATAAAAAACCCAGCTCAACTAAAATTCCACCCATCAAAAACCCAGAAATGAAAAACCAAAAAGAAACAAAATTGATCAAAACAAAGTCAAACAAAATCACCTCCTCAATATTTGAATGTACAATGATATTCAAAGTAACAATATGATAAGAAGGAATAACACCAATCCTTTCTCTTAACTTTCTAACCAACCCTTTACTAAATCCATAACCAGTGTGCTTAAAAATGATCTCTTTGTATCTATCAAAAGCTGAATTAAGAATTGAAAAATCACCAACACCGCCATTTCCTATGACTGAAACAGTGAGTGAAGGGTCAACGGAGAGAGAGTGATTTCCTGAAGTGAATTGTGAAGGGAGTGGCCATAGATATGTGAGAGATTCATCATGAAGATGATGATTATGATGATGTTTGATTTTAGAAGCAAAGGAAATTAACAAGAAGAAGAATAAGAAGAAAAGTGATAAAAAGGGTGAAAAGAGGGTTCTGGGTTTGGATTGAAACATAATCATGGTATTGTATTGTGTTTTATGTTTGTGTTGTTTTTGGTCTGAGGATGGTGTGTGTGTCAGCGTGAGAGAGCAGAAATGTTATTATAACAAAACCTATGAAGCCCCGATACGATAGCGATACACCGATACGTGAAAATTTTAAAAAATTCATATTCGATACTGGCGCGATACGTTATTTAAAAATTAATTTTAAAATTAAATATATAAATGCACAATATATAAACATGACTAAAATCAATAATCTATACTAATATATAAAGTGATACAAATTTTTGGGATGACTTTTTCATTATTCCTATCTTACCCTTAAAAAAAACTACCAACAAAAAAAAGTAACCAACTATATATAAAAAAATACAAATTTTTAGAATGACTTTTTCATTATTCTTATTTTATCTTTAAAAAAAACTACTAACAAAAATAGTAACCACTAATTATGACTTACTCCTTTTTTAACAAATGCTTATATAACAAAACCAGTTAGGCCAAACGGGCCGCTAGTATTAATAATAATAATTGTTTTTTGAAAGACAAAAAATTATTATTATTATTATTATTATAATAAACGTCAATAGTTCATTGTACAAGGAGTACAAACAAACCAATAAGCTTGCACAAGAGCAAAACAGTTTGAGGCTAAACATACAAGGATTTCTCAGTCCTAACTAAAGACATATAATAGCTCAAAAAACATATAATAGTCATGACATCAAGCCTCTTTAACAAGCTCATCTTGTAGCAATAGCAAAGAATTATATTGGTCCTGCACCTGACCAATTAAAACATAAAGCATCCATTCTTATACTAGAATTTTGGGACAAACTCAAATACTTAACAATCTGTTATGTTATATAGTAGGACATCATAGTGATTTCAGAACAGTGACAAAGACAAAAAATACTAATTATAATAAATTAACATCATTAATACTAAGTTAAGTATTTGTGTCTGATTAATGTTGTCCTAAAAAAAAAAAATATGATCACTAGTACATTTTAAGTTAAGTATTATACAAAAAGAACATCATTAGTACTATCCCAAAAAACATCACTAGTACTATCCAAAAATTTAATTTTTATTTTTTTTAAATCCATCTCACAAACAAAACACATAGAAACCTTATCAAAACAATAAATAAATTGCAGAACTCATTCTCTCTCTTCACATTCTCCTTCAATCGTTGAAGCTTATAGTTGCCACCGTCACCGCCGCCGCCGTCGCGCACTGTTCTGTCTTCGTCGTCTGCCTCTCCCTCTCTCTCTGAATCGTATTCTGTGCTCGTGAGTTTCCCTCTTCTCTTTTCCCTCTTCCACTATGTCGATCCTCGCTTTCAATCTCTTTCATTCTTCATAATTTACTTCCAATTCATAAACTTTTGCAATCTTTAATTAAATAATTAGTGCCCATTTTGGTATTGGATCTGAAATTGCAAGGATTGCCTTCAATGGTAGAAAATCAAATTGGGGGAAAACTCTCAAAAGCTAGGTTTAAGAAATTGAACTGCTCTGTATTTTTTTTTTTTGAATGGATGTAAATATTGATTCTTTGTGGAAAAACTATTGTAGAATATGTAAGCATGTGGAAAAACTATAGTTTGATGGTTTTATTCGGCTTTTTTTTTTTTACTGTGTTTTGAATTTCAATACTTGGAAAATGAAATAAGCATTAACATTTATTGTTTTCTTCTAGTCCAATTTTTCTAAATCAAACATGAGTTAACTCAGTTGAGTGACAAAATTTTATGGTCAAAAGAAAAAGTGACAAAATATTTTGTTCCATAAAAAGTTAAAAACATGTTAATAGAAAATATAAAAGCAGCAGGTCTATGATAATTATATATAAAATAAAGGCAATTAATCAATTGAGTTAATGCAATGTAGCAGATTTTGGAGAAACAGAAGAAACAAAAGGAGCAAGTTTGGCCAGTAAAATTGTTACCTTCCATTACCAAAAAGAATTCAAAACATGTTTTTCCATACAATTTGTTATCAAGATAAACTAACTATTCAAAAGCAAACAAAAAACCATCCACCATATCCCATATCAGAAAGGAAAACACCAAAACACTGGCCAATATTCTAAAACAAGTAAAAAAATAAAAGGGTCCTGAACAAAAATTAACCAATTAAAAGATCAAACTTAATCAACTTCTTCGATCTTGGGACCAGCACCACCTGCAGCTGGAGGAACTTCATCATCCATACCACCAGCCATATCTTGAGCACCACCACCTTGGTACATCTTAGCACTGATTGGGTTGCAAAGGTTCTCAAGTTCCTTCAACTTTAATCCAATCTTCTCGTCTTTAATTGTGTTCCTCATGTTGTAAGCATAGTTTTCCAAAGCATTTTTTGCATCAACCTTCTTCTTGTGCTCTTCATCTTCAGCCTTGTATTTCTCTGCTTCCTCAACCATCTTCTCGATTTCTTCCTTCGAGATTTCCTCATCAGCAAACTGCTTTTCCTCACCCTTGTATTTAACACCAATCATAGGCTTCTCACCAGGACCAGAAATGACCTTAAATGGCCACAACTTCATATCACTCTGAACAGAGGCATCAGAAATTCTCCTTCTAATAAAACGCTTTGCATCTACCAATATTACAATACTCAGTTAAGAACAATAAAACAAACAACAGCTCACAAAATAGACAAAAAGGAAAATTTCTTCCACACAAGGCATAAATAAATCATCCCAAATCAGTATAACAACAATTATAGATTCTTTCTTTTGTCTTTCATCTAAAAACAAAAATTGTAATTATTCTTTTCTAAAACCTAAAATAAAAAACAAACTATGATAAAAAACATGACATCAAGAAATTTAAAATTAAAGATTTAATTTTTATAGCTTAAAAACAGTTAATAGATGAATCCAATTGTATTCAAAACATGTTAGCTATACATAGATCCAATCATATTCAAAATAAGTTAACTAAGAATAATTTTAACAGATTTAAAATAAAATATTTGGTAACTAAGATAGGTTAAAGGTAATAATTACTAAAAACACAGAAAGTAAATCACATGATTCCTAATTTTCACCTCCTGTGCCTTCAAGTTGATCAACCCTATTGAGGGTTTCAGAAGTGTCCATGGCATTGTATCTTTTCCTTTTAGTTTGACCTTCTCTAGCATGAAATAGCAAATCCAAGGCATCGGCTGCGATGCGAAACATATTTTATTAAAAACCAAGACACTCAATAATCAATAAAGAACATTATAAAACTTCACACTTACCTAACAGGATCTCAGTGTTGAGATTGTTCACTGTGCAGAGTCCTTTTAGGACTGCTCCGCAACTTGAAAGAGGAATAGTTGAGTCCATCATTAACCGGTCACTGTTTGAAAATAAAATATAAAAAAATAACAATTATAGTAATAATAATAATAAATAAAGGACATTTGTCAAAAATAATAAATAAAGGACAATGAAGAAAGAATAATACCATATTTCTGTAGTATCAAGATTTAGCAAATCTTGATACTCCATCTTGGTATCGGAAGAAGAAGAAGAAGAAGTCTTAGAAAAAGAAGAATGTGGAAGAAGAAGAAGTCTTAGAAGAACAAGAAATTCAGTAAAAAAATGATTATAGAATGAATATTTGATAAAATGGATTGCGGAATGCGTATCTATAGAATGAATGTTGACAACAAAAGTTGTTAACCGTTAACCGTTAACCGTTATGTGGTACGTGGAAATTCCATTAATTTTTTTATTTTTTTTTTGTACAAGGAAATTGCATTAACCTAATCGATTTAATTAAATTTAGGCTTAAATGCACTTTTGGTCCCCCTATTTTGATATTTTTGCAGTTTTGGTTCCCCTATTTTAAAAACCAACTTTTTGGTCCCCTATTTTAAAAGTCAATATTTTTTTTAAGTCCCCCTACCATTTAGTGATGTGGCAGTGCAATTGCTGACGTGGCAAGGATGATTGGAAAAAAAAATTCATGTCATTATTTTTTTTCATTATCATTTATTTGAAGCTAATAAAATAAAAACAAGTAATTATAAGTGTTCTAAATTAAGCCTCAATTCCCTTCCTCATCTTCTATAATTGTTCACCAATCTTTGTTGAAGCTTCATCATTCATCCTTGATTTTTCACCTTCGTTACAAATTCAACATTAAAATCCAATTTCAAACCCATCTCATCAACAACAATACATAATCACTATGCCTCTTAAACAAAAAACTCATAACAAATTCAACGCGCTTTATCAGGTAGTTACTTACTTTCTCCAGAAGTTCTTCATTTGAAGAATCAAGGATGAAAGATGAAGTTTCAATGAAGATTGATGGACTATTGTAGAAGTTGAAGAAAGGAATTGGGGCTTAATTTAGGGTTCTTCATTTTTACTATAAGATAATTCTCAGATTTGCTTTTACAAAAATAATTATGTTTTTATTTTATTTTAATAGTTTCAAATAAATGATAATAAAAAAATAATGACATGGAATATTTTTTTCCAATCATCCTTGCCACGTCAACAATTGCACTGCCACATCACTAAAATGAGAGGGGAACTTAAAAAAAATGTTGACTTTTAAAATAGGGGGACTAAAAAGCTGATTTTTAAAATAGGGGGACCAAAACTGCAAAAATATCAAAATAGGGGGACTAAAAGTGCATTTAAGCCTTAAATTTAAAAATATGGTACCCGTTTTCATTGTGGTATGAAATAAGGCAAAAAAAAATGGTACCTGTTTTCCGTGCCCGTTTGTGTGATCGATATTTTTTTTTATTTTTTTATGATCGATATTCTCTATTGTGCAAATATAAATAACTATTTAATCTCCTTTTTTATTGGACTTAGTTAATTGATAACTACGTAACGTTCTTTTTTGTCGTGGCTAATTATTAAGAAGAAAAAAATATTATTTTTTTACTATAAAAAAATGAAAACATACTTTTATATGGAAGTTGTGCTTAGTTATTAAGAAAAGAAAAAAATTATTTACTAAAAAAACTGAAAATCTATTTTTTATGTGGAAGTTATTTTTTAAGGGTAAAATAGGAATAATGAAAAAGTCATCCCAAAAAATTGTATACTTTTTATATATAGTAATATATTTTGCTACTTTTTTTTTGTTTAAATTATTATTTTGGTCATTTAACTACTTTTGTTTGTTTTTAGTCCCTTAATTATAATCCCGTTAGTCGTTTTCGTTCATTCTGTTACTTTTTAACCCCAAATGTCTATAGTTGATCAACATTATAGATGGTCCACCAAAGACCTCGTAATTTTTAAAATCTTAACCCCAAATGGCATTTTTGCTGCTCTTGCTGACAGTGGCGGATCTAGGAACATGGAGCAGGGGTGTAAACTTTTTACATCATTACAAATTATTATTATATTAAATAAAAAAATTAAGATACGAAACTTTTATGCGGCGATATTTTTCTTCTTAATTTATTGTTTATTGAATTAAATAAGTTTTTTTTAATATCTAAAAATATAGCAATTTTAATTATAGTCACTAAAAATAAAAGCTGAAGTTTTCGTCCTCCTAAAAGATTTGTTCTTTTTATTCTTAATGGACATAAATAATTTTGACATGTTCTTGATATTTTTTTAACATATATATAACATACACAAGTTTGACATTATATATATATATATATATATATATATATATATATATATATATATATATATATAATGAACACAAATTGTCAATTATGAACCTAAAATAAAACAGAAAATTGCCCAAAAGGACCAAAAATTTAAACCACTAAATTTGGAATTTTTTTTTTTTTTCACTTGCATCTCCAATAATGATATCACTTTGAGTATCATACATCACTAAAAAGTGGTTCCTATAATGCCATGTAATAATTATGTAACTCATATATAATTTGCTCCAATGGTGATACCACTTTTGGTATCATACATTATTAATAAGTGATTCATTCTATTTAATTTTATATACAAAAAAAGGTAACATTAAATTGATGATACGATACCTTAAATAAGGTACGGTATCATCAATTTTGATACCCTATGTGCCACGTCATGAAACTCCAATGATACAAAAAGTTAGATACGGATTATAAATCTATGAAACTCTCTATGATACCCTTATTGGAGATGCTCAGTTGAACTCACACTTTTACAGAATATAAATCAATAATAAATCTTTATTTGCTTATAAAAAGAGCTTAATTTATCATAATCTATAATATTAATAAGGAAGAAGGATTTACCTTTCTCTCTCCTCTCATTCATTCTCTCTTCTCATAGCATCTCCAATGGTGATACCACATTGGGTATCATACATTACTAAAAAGTGGTTTCTACAATATCATGTAATGTTTATGCAACTCATACATATTTTACTACAATGGTGATATCACTCTAAGTATCATACATTATTAACAAGTTTTTAATTCTATTTAATTTTATACAAAAAAAAAGTAATATTAAATTGATGATACGGTACCTTAAATAAGGTACCGATATCATCAATTTTGATACTCTCTTTGCCACGTCATGGAACTCCAATGATTAAAAAAATAAGATATGGTCATTAATCTATAATATTCTTTTTGATACTCTTATTGGAGATGCTCTCATGCATTTGATATTTAATGTCATTATAATATTAAATTTCTATGATATTCTACGACAAATCAAATTTCTATAATAATTTTCTACAAGAAATCCTACAGCCCACATGCACATTAACTGTCCATTGCTACAACACATGTCCAAAGTTGTCCAAAATTTCCAAAGTTATCCGGCCCATATGCACAATGCTACAACTATGATCCTCAACATAAAAATTAATCAATGTAAAAAAAACTAATAGAAATTAATTTTTCACACATTTTTTCTTTACACAATAACATAATAAATAAAAATATTTAGTCATTAATTTTTTAATATTGATTTATATTTTAAATATATATATATATAATGAACTTTTTGGAGACCATTTATGTCTATAAAATAAATAACATCTTAATATTAAAGCCTAAACACTGATGATATATTTTTTATATTGATTGTTATATCAACTAGTGTGAGACTCATGCCAAGCACGAGCATTCAATTCATCTAAATTATCATAAATTAGTATATACTAGAATGGATCCCGTGCCAAGCACGGATAATTAACATTTCTTCCAGTTCTAAATATATGCATATATTATGATCTATGAAGCGCGAATATATATAAGGACCTTAGACAAGACACACATACTAACACATTAACATCAATAATAATTTGAAAAAAATAATATAATTAAGTGTAATCATAAGCGTTGGTGTCCGACACATGACACAACTAATCTGAGGAGTGTCAGTGCTTAATAGATCCTGACTCATATCCGCGTGTATAACAATATTTTTACTCGTATCGCACTCATTACCTTCAACTTTACTAAGAATAAATTGATCATTTAAAAAATAATATATCATTTTAATATTATTAATTTTTTTATAAAAAAACTTAATGTTGACTTTTGAAAATTATAGAAAAAATATTAGTAATCATACTAATGTTCATATATATCTTTGTTGACATATTCATTATGTTCTAAATACATATTTTTTAATTGCAAATTTGTAAAGGTTTAGTAGTGTTATATTTTTTAAAATTGATATACATATATTTTTATATAATAATATAAATAAAAAATTTAAATATATATATATATATATATATATATATATATAATTTGCGAGTATGGGGAAAGGTGGGTACTAAAGTACCCATACGCGTTCATTATTGCGGATAATTACCAATGTGTGTGTTCTTTTTTTGCGGATACCTATTGTATATGTGTCCACTTGTCATTCTTGAGAAAAAAACAACTCTTTAGATTCATTTAAAGTCGCTTTGAGCATGCAATATGAACTCGATAAAAAAAAAATCAGATTAAAATATAAAACATAAAATTTAGTGGAACCAAAGTTCAAAGGAAATTTATAGAGGGACTAAAAATAAAAGTTGATATATGTTATGGAACATAAAATATATTTAACTCTAAACTAAAATTATTGTGGTCATTGAATCAGTTCGTCAATTGTGAACTTTTACATAGTTCTATCTCATTGTAATCTAGCTATTTATATTATCTGTTTTTAAATGTTTGACTATAATGTTTCTAGGATGGTAGTGAATGTTTCAGTATTTTTGTTGTTTTGATGATTTTTTTTTATGGTCATGTTAAAGAATTAGCGACATTAACTCTTTTCGAGATACAGATTTAGAGTTATCAAAATGTGCTAGCTCATATGGACCAGCCTGTAAAGCCGGAATAAATATAGGGATTAGAACTTAAAATATTAGCCCAGATTTTTTAAGGGTTTACCCCAACATGAAAAAGTCTGAATTTAAATATGGGTTTTTTGGCTCGGCCTGCTTTAACAGCTCTGAAGTTGTCAAAATGAGTTAGTCCGTATGCACTGGCCCGCCGAGCACAAATAAATATATGGTTTGGTTCTTAAAATATTAGCACGAATATTTTTAGAGTTTTTTTACATGCCTCGAAAAAACCCGTATTTAAATATAGATTTGTTGGCCCGGTCCGATAGGACTCGTAACCCATCTGGGTCAGCCCATTGAAGGTCGGATATATAGTCTGTTTGGATAACTCTAATTTTATCGAACAATTAAAGGAGAATAAAAAATGAAAGTTAACTTATGAACTGAATCTCAATATTTTTGTTATTCTGATCATTTTTGTGACAAAATAGGTATTTTTATAGAGTCTGTTCCTTTCAATTTTAAATAAGTTTGTGTTATAACTCACACATGTATGGGTAACAATATTTACTCGTACCTGTATATGAACTTTTGAGATATTATAGTACTCATATTCACACCTATTACTCACAATTTTATTAAGAATAACCTGATCAATTAAAAACATATGATACCATTTTTTTTGGTACAAAATATGATACCATTTTAATATAACATAAAATTTGTCAAACATTTTAAGTTTACATAGGCAGTTCTTTCCTATAAGTTTGTGTTTTCTTAGTTTTCGTCTCTGTATATTTTTTTTGTAGGAAATAGCCATTGAAAGATTGAAATTGTTTAATTTGATTTTGGTCTCTGACGTTAGTCATCATTAAAAAATTGAAGGTAACAATCATACACACGCGTGTCACATAGATTATTGAACACCGGTTCAACTGATTCTTTAAATCGAAGGACTAAATCTAAATAAAAATTATAATTATCAAAATCGTTAATTTCTTCTTCCTCTTCTCATTACATCTTCTTCATCTTTCATCCGCCAAATTGCTGCATCTTTGACCCATATCTTTGCAAAATTTAGATGCAATCAACCCAAAAAGTTTATAGAAACAATAATATAGGTAAATTGACACATAATCTCATAAAGAATAATATTTGAAAAAAATTTATAATAAATTGAAATTTCAATGAAGAAATATTAAGTAAAAACTCAAAAGAAACATATTTATGTTCAACAACTATTTCTTTATTTTCATAATTTTTTTGCTCATTTGGACATTTGCATTGAATGTTACCCATTCCTCTTCTAAAGAAAACAGTCTAATTTTAACAGAAATAGTGAAGAAACACTTCAAGTCAACAACTTCTTCCCCTTTCACAACCTTCTGGTTTTTTTTTATACACTGTCATCAAAAACTTAAATTGACACATATATTAGGTCAAGCTTCACACACACACACACACTATGAAATTTTTTTATATTTTCTTTCGAGTGTGAAGTATGAAGTTTATAAATACAAATAACATAGAAAATTGTTATATAATAAAATTACAAATATCGATAGAACCCACATCTAATGAGGATATCTTGTAATTCATACCCCCTTGAAGTGGGTCTTTAAACATGATTTTATGACAATTAATAAAATATTTATTTAATTAATTATAATTTGTATGTAACCGACGAAATTGTTATGTAACGTTCAAATAAATATAAAAAATATTTATTATAATAATTGAAAATTATACGTAACTGAAATATGTTTATGAGCATTAAAAAATATATAGAAACGCTTAATGTATTGATTTTATTTGCGTATAACCTATGAAATTACATTAATTTGTAACGTAATAATGTAAATATTTTTTATTTTAGTATTTAATGTTAAATGTAACGTCATCCATTATTAAATAAAATGTAACGTATTGAAATAATAATATAAATATTATTTATTTTAATATTTAATTAAAAATGTTACGTCATAAAATATTAAATAAAAATTAATGCAATAAATAATTAAATGAAAAATACACGTGTCACATTCTTATGAATAGGGTTGAATTTGTTTATAATAAAGATTTCTGTTTTCTTTACATATAATGTTTGAATAAATTCAAAATAAACACAAAAGCTAATAGTAATATTTAATGTTTTAAAATTCGGACCGGTCTTCCAATTGAATGGATAACCGGTCTAGACAATTTCAAAAAATTCAGAGGGAGTAAATTGTAACTGTGTTAAATTTAAATAGCATTTAATATAAAAAAGTGTTGAAAAATCACATAATTTTATAGGTTAAAAGGCATAATGCACATACAATATAAAAATACTATACATTTGTCAATATATATATATATATATATATATATATATATATATATATATATATATATACCCCGTATAAATTACTAAAAAAATATTATATTCCTTATTAACATATAAGTAAAAATATAATTTCGTATTCATCTAAATTATCATAATTTGTATTAATATATAAGTATAAATATATGCTATATGTAAATTTAAAATAAAAATAAATAGGCACATCTATTAATACATGAGTATAAATTAGATCTCCATCTAAATTACAAAAAAAAATCCCCCATATCAAAATATTATTACAAATATACGCCCACATACATATTAGTTACAGGGTACATGTTATTTTGTGAGTATAAATGTAGGCCTTGTATAAATTACGAAAAAATAAGCCCCCTATATTGACGTATGACTATAAATAGATGTGCTTGTACGTAGCAATTACAAAAAAAAGGCCCCGTATTAAAATGAGTGTTAAGCTCCATATAAATTATAAAAATTAAAGTCCCTCAAATTAATATATGAGTATAATTATAAATTAAAAAAAAAATCTACGTATTAATATATGAGTATAAAGATAGGTCTCTTATTAAGCAAAAAAAAACGGTCTCATATAAATTACAAAAACAAATAAAACCATGTATAAATATATGAATATAACTATAGGTCCCCGTAAAAATTACAAAAAAATTAGGTCTTGTATTAATATATGAGTATGAATATATATTTCTGTATTATATGATTATAAATAGGACCTCAAATTAATACATGACTATAAATATAAGTCTCATATAAATTAAAACAATCAAGTAAAACATGTCTTGTTTAATACAGTAATTAATATAAATATAAATACAAATTAAGAATATTTAGGTTAATTTAGTGAAACAAAAAAATATTAATTAAGACTATTAAATTAGAAATTTTGATCAGGAATATTTAGGTTAATTTAGTAAATTTGATAGTAATTAATTTTATAATTAATTTTAATCAGGAATATTGGAGTGGAGTGGGTAACTCAACTAGTTTGAGTTTAGGGTAAAATGAGTTAAAAAGTAAAGATATAAGCTCAACTCTTAGAGAGGTGAAAAGATTAATATTAACAACTAATTAATTATTAAAAAATGAAGAGATAACCGGTCTAGACAATTACAAAAAATTCAGAGGGAGTAAGTTGTAATGTAACTGTATTACAATCAAAATCTTCGATCAAATTATCCCCCGCATGAGGAAAAACCATGAGGAAAGGTGACATGGAAAGTCACATAAGCATTTAATATCACGTGTCAGTAAGTTCCATGAATTGAGATACTATGTTTTATGAAGTAGCTATTCTCAAAAAAGGAGTGTTAGGGTCGGGTTCGGTAGGGGTGCTCGCGGTTCGGTTTGGATCGGTTTTGAGGCAAAAATCCATCCGATCTAAAGTTATTATTACTTGCGGTTTGGTTCGGTTTTGGATGACTAATTAAAAAAAATCCGATCCAATCCGATCCAATTTTTGCGGTTTAATTTGGATCGGTTTTTGGATATCCAAATTATAAATTGAATTTTTTTTAATTAAATATTAATATTATAATAACACAATAAAATAATTTATTTGATGTAAACACAATATATAATATGTTAAAAATTAATATTTTACAATAAAAATTATCAATTATATTTGAAATCTATGAAATAGTAAAAAGAAATACATTAAATTTAACTAATAAGTATTATTGAGAAAATAAAAATCAACCATTAATATATTAATGCAATATATTATACTACTAAAAAGTTAAATAAGTATTAAAAATATATATATGCGGTTTGGTTCGGTTTGGATCGGTTTTGAAAAATCAATCCAAAATCCGATCCGATCCAGCGGTTTTCACAAAAAGAACATCCAAACACATAAAAAAATATTCGGTTTTTTGCGGTTTTCGGTTTTTTTTATCGGTTTGCGGTTTTTATTTGGATTGGTTTGGATTTGAGCACCCCTAGGGTTCGGTTACTGTCCATAAACCATCTTTATGGACCGTCCATAAAGACTTGGACCATAAACACGGTAACACAGCCCAATTGCTAGCTTACACCACGTTTTACTTAATACACCGCACAGCCCAAACCAAAAAGAAACCGTTATTCATTTTCTATTTTTATTTGAATTGCATTTATTCTGTCTGAAGCAAACACGATCACTCTGTCACCGCGAAAACGAGAACCGTCATCTCCGTCACTGTAACCGTCGCCGGAAAAAGACGATCACAACACCATCGCCATCATCAGCATCATCACAATTCTAACATCATCATCATCGTCACACTGAAATGAAGAAAACAAACCAGGTACTAACGTCGTCAACTCTGCGTCAACTTTTTTTTGACTAGAAAACGGTTCTAACATGAATGTATGTTGCTACAATTGTTCGAAATGGTTATATAAGTGATAATCCCCAAATTAACTAATTAATTTTTACTTTTCCTTTCAAATTTTTGCGATTGTGTTGTTGATATGTTGGAAATGGTGTTATAGTTTTCAAAGTAATTGTATGCATTTGTCAAAACTCTAAATTAGAGTTTATGTTTATTTCTCATTTCAAATCAAATAAATAGTTAGTAAATTGTTATTGGAAAGGGATTCTGAGTGTTGATTTGGTAATGATTTGATGCTGGAAACCATTATGCACAAGGAATGGTTTAAGAATGTGTTACACAACAGGCTAATTGGAAACCATTAGGCATCAATGCTAATGGTTTTAGTGTACAACAGCTTGAAAACCATTTATGATTGAGAATAACAAAAAAAAGTGTGGTTACTATTTTTTTAAGTAAATAGAGCAACATAGTTCTTAGATAACAAAATAATGCAAACACAATAAGCCCTTATAATTTCTTAGGCAAATAATCAGAAGCTAACAAACTACTAGAACAATCTTATACAATAAATCTGGAAACCATTTCAAGAAACTAATGGTTTTAGTGTCTAACATCTTGAAACCATTTATGATGACTAATGGTTTACACCAGAACAACTTTGCTAGCTTTGGAATCATTTGTTCATAGCCCTTCTCCAGCTTTTGTTTTTAAAGCCTCATGATCATCTCTCTGTTTTTTCTTCCGTTCTAGGCGGAATTTCTGCCTTTCCCTAGCTTTTTCATAATCACATTTCATTCGCTTCTTTGACCTATTTGGATTTATTCTTTCTTTGAACTTTGGTGCAGTAGACTTCACCCCAGAAGATACTTCACCAGCAGCAGCAACTATTGAGGACTTAGATGACGTCACTGAAGCAGGGTTAGTACGAATACCTTTAGAAAGAAGCAACTCCTCTGCCTTTTTCCCAGCTTCAAGAATACCATCAAGAAAGATTTGAGAAGCCTCCGGATCTGCACAAACACGTGTACAAAGCTGAACTGTAACAGCACAAATTTGTTGATATCTTTGTGCTTGAGTTGTATCTTCAGTCGTAGCACTGATGATAGATTTCAGCTTATCTGCAGACGGGCGCACATCTCTAGTCCAACGCTTTAAACATATTGTGCAGGAATTGTCTTCAAGGAATGATATTGAACAGAACCACCTATGAACTCCAAAATTTTGAAAACATGTCGACATAAAAAGCCCCTGTTCTCAAACATACGACATGTGCAGCTAAAACTTTTGCTCCTAACATCAACTGTGACAACCCTTTCATCAAGTCGATCATGATCTTGAAGTTCTTCATCCATAACATCAGCATTTAAGCCCCCATCATTATCAGCATCATCATACTTAGCATCGTCTACTTCATCAGGATCATGAACATTTTCAATTGTGAAAACATTGAAAATCCTATTCAAGTCAGACCCTGTGGTTGTGTCCTCTTCATAATAGTATTTGAATGAAAGATCATACTGCCTGTGAATAAATGCAAAGGAAGCTGGTGTGTACTTGTTAACAACGGACCGCATCAGTTGACTGTTGGGATAATTATTTTTGGTTTTAGTGTTTGCAGCCTTGAAGTCCAACACAGTGTGGTTATCCCTCATTCTCTGAACCATAATGTTGAAATGACTAAAGAAACGAACAAGTGAATGGTCTGACTGCAAAAAACGACGAAGAAAAGCATTGAAAGACTCGCTCAACTGAGTTGTTTTAAGACCAGGTGTAAAATTTGACTTGACCCAAGCAGAAGACCAATGCATACGAATTTTGTGAGTTTGGACAAGCCACCTAAAGTCTGAAGTAGGTCTTCCATCAAAGCAATTTTTCATCATCTGATCCCAATTGTAGTCAAATTCTAATTCATTTTCTACATTTGAAACCAAGTTATTAAATTCATAAAAAAAAGCACTGTTTGCACGAGAGCCAAGGTTTTTCTCTGCATTCTCTGTCATATGCCATAAGCAAATCCCATGAAAAACACCTCTGAATATATTCGGAACAGACTTCAACAACGCAGTAGCCTGGTCGGTGTATATTGTCTGTGGTTTCTTATTGGACATACATTTCAAAAATGTTGTAAACAACCAATCAAATGTGGCTGCCATCTCATCATACAGTAATGCAGCACCAAATAAGACACTCTTTCGATGATTGTCAAAACCAAGAAAGGCAGCTGCAATGTAAAGCAATAAAACAATTATCAGTATCAAATGGTTTACCTGCAGAACTGACTGAAACCATTCCTTGTGAAAAATGGTTCTGACAGTACTAACATATTAATCAAACAATATTAACATTATTAAGAAATCCAGATCAACTAGGTAGCATGCTGATTGCATAAACAAAGTCACATAAATATTAAGATCATCATCTAACAGTACTAACTACATTTATAATTAACATTTTTTAACCTGTAACAAAGAAAAACCATTATCATTCTCAAATGGTTTTGGTGAACAACTGAGTGAAACCATTCCAAGTGCAATATGGTTTTTCAGACAGTATTAACAAATTCTTGTAAACATAACTATCACCATAACCACATAAAAACTACAAATAATCAGCACAAAAACAAGACATAGATTGGAAACCTGAGAAAAGCTCAAAATATGATACTGAAGCATAAACAAATGACTACCTATGATATACTACTAATTATATTTTTAAACAGTATTAACTACATTTGTACTTGACATTTTTTAACCTGGGTCAAAGAAAACCATTATCATCATCAAATGGTTTTGGTGAAAGAATGAGTGAAACCATTTCATATGCAACATGGTTTCAGACAGTATTAAAAAAGTAATCAAACAGTATTAACAAATTCCTTGTAGAGATAACTATCACCCTAACCACATAAATACTACGACTAATCAGCAGCACAAAAATCAGATAAACATAAGAAAAAGTTCAAAATACTAACCTAATGGACGATATTGATTGTTTGTTCGGTAAGTCGTGTCAAAACTAATAACATCGCCAAATAGCGAATAATCATGTTGCATAATTCTATCTGCCCAGAAAATACTAGCTATGTCTTCTTCAGCATCAACTTGAATATCATAATAAAACGAAGGTTTCGAAAGAGCTTCGTTTCTAAAAAATTCCTGGATCACAGTTGCTTCACCAACAACCATCTCTTTCTGACGAACTGTCATCAAATAATTCTTTAAATCCGAAAATCGAAAAGGGAGATTATCTGTGCCTCCAACTCCCTGACCCATGACTTCATAAGAAGTTCTCATCGACATTCCAGCTTTGGAATTGATTACAGCTAGCTGTCCTTGCACTTCATTGACTTCTCTAAATGCTCTCAAGTAACGCGGATGTTCTGATTTATGTAACGCATGACAATGATCCACATCCCACCTGTATATCTTGTAAACACTCAAAGCTTCATCCCACTTCAACGATATTCCAGCTTTACAACCAACCCTTTCCTCAGGTTTCTCTTTCACTTTCTCAAACTCAATAACAACTGGACTATCTGATCTTGACCTATTCTTAGGGTTAAGCAAGCTTCCCCTTTTGAAACCTTCTTTGTTACAAACAAAACGAACATAATGTACCATGTCTGTTTTTTGGCCCAGTGAATTGACCTTTAACCTCAACTGAGTCCTAATGGAAAATCCGATGTTATATGCATAATTACCATAAAACTTTTCAACCTTTTCAACAGTTGCAAATCCTAAAGACTCCCATGATTCCTTATTCGTAGGGGAGTAGCATTGAGACCTATCAGCATTTGTTTCTGAGCTACCACCATGAATGAGTGATGGAGTCGATGTCGAATCCATTAAAGACATAAACAATCCCTATAAAAAGAATAAAACCATTATCAGCATCAAATGGTGTTGGTGAACAATTGTATGCAACCATTCCTTTTGCAAAATGGTTTCAGACAGTACTGACAAATAAATCACACAATATTAGAAAAATTCCTGTAAATTATTCTATTCTAAACATTACAACAGACATATCTATCGCCTTAACCACATAAATACTACTGCTATGTAGCAGAGCCCATCTAAAAATACAAATCAGACAAGAAAAACATTACAAAAGGCAAACAAACCATCTAAAATTACAATCATTATATAGACTCCAAAACAATATTATAGCGGGCCTATGAAATTCAGTATACATCAATAGTCACAATTTAGTATACAATATTAGAAACTTAAAATAAGCAGAATACATGATAAATCAATAATTCAGTATACATGGTTAATCGATGAAATGCATGTTGTGTTTGAAATTAAACCAGCAAAATATCCCTATTTAAAAATAAAACCATCATCACCATCAAATGGTTTTAATGGAAAACTCTCTGAAACCACGCCTTGTACCAAATCATTGTGGAATTGCTAGCCTTATTTCATTAGACATTGTTCAAAACATTTTCAAATCACAACAGAACAAATTAGCACTTTTGGTCACATCAAAGACTCTTAGTCCACATTGGAAAAGCAGTGATAGATGGAGTTGGAATGAGTTTAGATCTATCTGAATATGATCTTCAACCAGCAAGAACGACACTTCATCGTTTTGGCAACACTTCTGCTAGTAGTTTATGGTATGTTTTAGGATACATGGGAGCAAAAAAGAGACTTAAAAAAGGTGATAGAGTTTTTATGATAAGTATTGGTGCTAGATTTGAATGCAATAGTTGTTTGTTGGAAGTGATGAAAGATGTTAATGGATATGGTAATGTTTGGGAGGATGCTATTGATGATTATCCACCAAAGTCTTTGTCCAATGTTTTCATGGAGAAATATGATTGGCTTAATGAAGTTGAAGATCCTAACAACTATAAACTTCCTGCCTTAGATGATATAAATTTATATCACTTTCCAAGAAACCTAAGTATTTCATTGAAACCATTCCTTGGACAAAATGGTTTCCAGGAATACTACTATGGTTAATTTCAGATATTTGTAATGAATAGTTTTGAGCAGAGGTAAATTGCATACGAAATTCAGTATACATGATTAATAACTCAATAAACATGGTTAATCAAAAAATCAGTATACAGTAATCAAATTTCATTATAAATACTTAATCAACACAAATCAAAAATCACTGAAAATCAAAATTACTATACAACAGAAAAATCACTGAAATCAAAAATCACTATACAATACAAAATCAACACAAAAACTAACAATTGAAGAATTCATGCATTACCTAAACGACTGTAGCTTCAAAACGAATGTGGCTTCAACCTTGAACACGAACGTGATGATATTAGCTGCAATTTCCGGCGACGGCGATGGAATCAGTGACGGTGTTGATGATCGGTGACAGTGATGATGATCACGGTGAATGAGGAAATCGGTGACGGTGATGATGATCACGACGACAGAGATCGTTGAGCAAGGAATCGCGCGAGATGGAGTGTGAAAATTCTGTTAGCTGAAATCGCGCGAGATGGTTACACGTGGAATTGTGATCTGAAGGCTCAGAATGATTTATGGACGGTCCATAAATAAAATGTTTATGGACAATAACTTGCACCGTTAGGGTCACACTCTCTAACACACTCATTTGAACACACACTCATTTAGTGGAGCCACCCTATCTATTATTTTTAATGAATTACTTGTGACCGGTTTAGCCTTTCCTTCTCTTTTTTATTTTTTTTATCATTATTTGAATGGTAACCGTTCCATCTTCTTCTTTCCACCGACCACCACAAACATATCTGTCTCTTACAAGTTCTATTGGATACTCAGCCTCCATCTTGCTGTTTCACCTCAGTCTTAACAATATTTACCTTCTTGCTGTATCATATCATAAATGAGAAGAAACCAAATTGTAAAATAATTTAATAAATGAAAAGGGGATGAATAAATTAGGATAAATAACTTGAATTGAATAATATGAAATTGGCAGTGGGTTACTGGGTTAGAAGAACAAGCTGTTGATTTTTCACCAGAAAACAATGAAGCACCCATTTTTTTTTGGCAACAATCAACCACCCTTATCTCAGTCAAAAGAATCCTTGGATCTTTCTTCAATCTCACTTTTCGAAATTTCACAACATATAAAAATCAAAGAGTTTAAATATCGTGATTGAGAAAACAACAACCACTGTATTTACGGCGAACAACATCATAGTGAAAACGACAAGGATAGGGAAAGAGATGGATGCTCTTGATATGGAGATGTAACAACAATACAATTTTTAAAAAAAAAAAAAAAACCTATGTTATCTCTCTCTACTTGAAGAACCGGTTATCAGGTAACTTTAAAATATGACAAGTGACGTGGCTCTAATTGGTTGGGGTGTGTTAGAGGGAGTGTGTTTAAAGGTGTGACCATAGCACTACTAAAAATTTGAGAATGAAATTGATTAATTGTTACAAATTTGAAGATGATTTTACTACTTATTTTATTATTAAAATTAACGCAACTAATAAATTTTTAAAAACTATACAGATTTAAATTGAACATTTTTTTTTAAATAGCCTAGTGCATAGAAATTACACCTGTATTTCGGAAAAAAAGAAAGAAGAAAGAAATTACACATTTAAGATAAATAAGTGGAGTGTCCAAAGTTCAAACTTCGGCTCCTACATATATAATGTAATATCTCTACCGACTTAGTTAAGCTCACAGGTACCAAATTGAACACTTTTTACGAGAATGACATGCATTAGATCATTATGACTAATTGGCGACTAACATTAAGGTCATTTACGCCTAAATAGCGAAATTAAAAAGAAAAGACAAAATCAACAATAAAAAAACCACTAAACTAATGTCCGCTACTTAAGTAGAAGACGGCATTATCAAAAAATTTCATTTTTATAATGTCTGCCACGTATAGTGGAAAGGTAAAATTGAAAACACGTAAGGCGCGCGAGAAACTAGTAGGGTGACAAAAGAAATTTCTTATGAAAATAAATCTAAAGTGTTTTTTGGCCTTAATTATTGTTTTTTATCTAGATATTTCAACCAATCTAGCCCACTTAGACTTAGGTTGGTGGAAGTGGGTTGCTGACTTGCTGTTTGCACACACAGAGAAAAAGTGTTTGAATTTCAATCAATTAAAAAGGAATGAAATGCCAAATATTCTCTGGAATTGCAAAATTCGTCAAATCCCACCCAACCTCAAATTTGAAAATTGTCAAATACGTCCCTGAATTTTTAAGAAGTCTATGAAATCAACCAATGTGACGCCGCGCCATATGATGGTAATTGATCAGAAACACGTAACAAGGGTTAATTGATTAAAATTTGCAAAATCAAGAGGTTAATTGAGTGAAATTTAATTTACGTAAAAAGATAAAGAGGGAGAGAGTGTGGAAGAGAGAAACAGAGAGAAGGATATATATATAGATAGAGAGAGAGAGTTAGAGAGACAAGGGAAAATAGAGGGAGAGGAAGAGAGTTAGATGAACCTTCCCTTCTTGAAACTCATTTGAAATTATATTTCTCATTCACACTTAATTATCTATTTTTACGTGCATGTGTTCCTAACAAATGTAGTAAATGCAATAAAATAACTCATACTATTAGGTATTATGCCGAGGGAAATATAAAAAACGAGTAAGTAGTAGCTTATAAGTATTTTGTATGCAAGCACCATCATATGCTTAAGGAGAAAAGAATTTCCAAAACAGTGGTAAAGAGATTTTGAAATTAAAAATTAGTTTCTACACAAAAAGGAAACACAAATAATCTAGTTTCATATATTATAATCGTGAAATATACTTCCAAGAACATACATGACAAGATAACATCAACAATGATAAAATGGATAGTTCAGTTATGTAATGTGAGATGTTGCATCAATCTATTCTAGTGGGTTGCATAATAAAAGGGAGCCGTACCACATCTCTATATAAGTGTAAGTGCAACAATTTTTTGGCCTCTTGACAACTGCTTCATGTATTTTGTCTTCCTAAGAAAATAAAACTACAAGGTATAACCATGTCCACAAATATTATGTAGGAAGGCAAACCTTCGACTTTTTGGAGTAATCAGCAACTGAAAAAACCCACATCCCAACCAAAATGTGGCGGAGAGAACGCACAATAAACCTTACAATCACTAAAGGGTCGGGAAACAAGTCACATATTTGCTAAATGATACCAAATTTTTTATTTATTTGGTTGTGCTGCCAATTGAATGTAATTTCTATCTAAATGACAACCAAAAAACCAAAAGAACCAAAAATATGAATATATTTGATTTGCTGGAAATTAAGTGATCGGACAATTCAACTCTATTCTATTATATTTGATTTTAAAACTGTTCACGGGTGAAAATTAAAAAATGTAGTTTGTTGCAAAAAAATGAGGGGAATCAAAATAATATAAGTTTTGCCTCTTTTAGTGGAGTAAAAAGAGGAAGTTTAGCTTTAGTTTAGTAATTTTGACAAAATATCTTCCGTTTTATTACGTGTGTCAATTAATTAAATTAGATTAGTTTGGTAATTTTTTTATTATATTAAATACTAGTGCACTTTTTCAAGTTTACCTGACTCAGATATATATAGAAGATTATTATTTTATTTTTTGGTCTAGTAGTCTAGTGGCTCGAAATTACACTTTTAAGATGGATAAGCACGATGACCGGGGTTCGAACTCTGACCCCCTGCAATATATAATGCAATTGTCCCACCAATTGAGTTAAGTTCACGCGATAAAAAATTATCATTTTTTTACTTAATATTTATTAAAAAGCGCACACACATGATATATATATATATATATATATATATATATAATAAATAAAAAGATAGTGTAAAAAAAATAAAGAAAAAGTTTATTGTATTATAACTCATACTTTATTATAATATGCATAAAGTATAAAAGAAGCAAGTTATGCTTGTTGAAGTGGAAATAAAAATCAGGAGTATATAAAATAAGTACATATAAGCATATCAATTATTTCATTATACTTTTATAAAATTGATTAAAATAAATAATTTAGGGATAATAAAATATCCATATGCACAATATTTGTGTTTGTGAATAAAATCCACCGTAGGCACAAATATATACATGCTGATAGACCACCGTCTAGTGACTCATATTTAAAGATGCATCAAATATTTGTAGCAATATCCATATAACTTGTATAAATATTAGACAAACAAAAATTTATTTTGATAGTATCATAAATAGTTGGAAAATATTTATTTTTGTTTGTGGAGTAGCAAATTAATGTACTCTGTCAGTTTTACATGTCTTTTATTTTTATAAATATATGCAATGAAAGGTGAAAGTAAATAGAAGAGAAAAATACGATGAAAAAATGAAAAGAAATGATAGGCCAAAGAAACTATACTATGCATGTAGTATTGCATAAAAAATTAAGCAGAATTGATTATAATATATTGATGGTATTATGCATATAAGAATTGGTTGTGGTATTTTTGAAAATTGATATAGATGACTCTAAAAGTCATGTTTAATACATGAAAATGATGGAAACTCGATTGAGTATGATATATTAATTTATTAATATTTTAATAAATATTTTAATTTTATAATATATTTATATGTCATGCATATAATTAGTTGGTAATGTTATTGGTGAATGATATATATGACTTCAAGAGTCATATTTAATACGTAAGGGTGAAGGAAAATAAATTGGGTATTAAATCTTTAATTAAATTTTTTAAATTAAAGTAAAGTTTTCAATTTCATATTAAATCTATATAATATACATTTGAGGTCTATTTTATAAAGCCTTGGCTTTGTACGTATGGCTTGCACTACAAATCTAATTCAATGCACATATTAAAAAGGTAATCATTCTAATTCAAATATAAAAAAGAATATTCCACAATTTATACAATAACATAAATATGTTATGCGAAAAGTTAATATATGCCCTTTAGAGCACACGTTAATAATTCAAAAAAGGAAATATTTTATCAAAAGTCATGTATCTAATTTTGTCATAATGTGTATAATCTCTCGGAATATTTAGTTGCATCATATTATGAACACGATATATATATTTGGTCTCGCACAGATACTTTCCATTGATAATCAAATCATTACATTGAAGTGATTACATTGAATTCAAACAACTCAAAATAAATCTAAGCCTAATAGTTCATCATAATACTACATCATTTGTTAACATACCAAATAAAAATAAAACTAAAAATTAACATTGTGTTGCTAATTTCACTATGTTCTTATCCTTCTCATATTTAGTCTTCATTTTAGCATTTCTCTTTAATTCAATATCATTCACAATCTCTGCAACAGTCTTGCAAGTAGCACATCCAACTGCAACATTCTTCTTTTCTTCCATTGATGCTTCCATTGATTAAGCAGGATTCAACATATATGCATCTGGTACAAGCTCGTCATCATAGTGTAAGTGTACAAATGAATTAGATGAGGCAGAACAATATTTTGATAACTTTGGAACACGTAGAAAAACAAGATGAAAACTTACATTCTAATTTTGACACCTCGAGATTCAACTTCCTTGATTCTCAATCTATTTGAAGAAGACGAACAACCTCGGCTACTCGACATCTTCTTTCTTCTTTGTGTACTGTTATGTCTACTTTGCGTGTGATGTTGTGCGATTCATCCCTTTTTAACTTTTTATTTTATTTTCCAGAAAATTGATAAATGTAATTTTAAATTTGAAAGTTAAATGAAAAATCCATGTAAATTGCCATGTCATCAACATATCAACATATCCTACTTAACAACAGTCAAATCATCAACAATTTGACATACCAACAAAAAACTCGGCTCGAAGATATTTTTAAAAGTTTTGTGATTCTGTAAGTCTTAGAATTGAGAGTTGAACTCAACTCATTCTTACAAAATTAATCGGATGAGAATCGTCTCTACTTTATCAGCACATATTCAGACTATATCGTTCATAACGGTAACAACTAAAATTAAACTGATATATGGACTAAAGTTAAAACAAGGCATGAACCGTTTTCATATTTATTTAAGTCTTAAAACAACAAATTATTCTAATAATTTGGGATATGTACATATTAAAAACCTATTTAACGGAATGAAGGGAGTATTTGATTTGACTGCAACGGAAAGGAAGGGTTGGCTTTTCCATTTTCTAATACTTCACATATCGATCACTCTTTCGCTCTATGGCTCCTCCCACCGAATCATCTATTATCACGAAGCTTGAAACCTCCGATTCCCCTGATATTTACGGCCTAGTTTCAAATTACCTCCATCCCTTCTCAGAAGTTAATTCTTCCTCTTCCAACCATAACCAAACCATAATAATAATAATTCGACAATTAGCCAAACGTTTTATATCATTCATCAATACCTCCCTATCAATTCTCCCCAAACGTCTTAAAGAAATTTCAAAATCATCAAACGAGTTATTCAAAACTTATATTCTCTGTTTGGATTGTTTAGAACTAGTGTTTCCTCAATTGGATTCCAATCCCTTAGTCATTCATTTCCAGAGACTTCGATTGGTGCGTTGCTTTGAGTTTCGTCATCGGTTTTGTGAGGCTGAAGCTGAAGCATTCAAGCTTTTAGAGAGGCTTCCGGGAGCGAAAAGGAAGAAGAAGATGATTCTTCCTGAAATTGGTAAGAGTAGTTGTGATGATGATAAAGACTTATTCGTGTTGATTGTTGAGATTGTTGCGACCTTAGTGAGGTGTGCTTCAATGGCTTCTGATAAAGAGGACGATGGCTACTTTAGAAGGGTGCTTCAATTGATGGATGAAGTAAGACCATGGCTTAGGTACGTACGTAGGTCAATGTTGTTTTTTTTCCACTTTATTTTATTTGTTGCCTTATACTACCCCAGGTTCTGAATGCAAGAAAAAAATATCTTATTAGATTCATATAATTAATTAATTAATGATTTTTATGATTTCAAAAATAGACCAAATACATTACAATTCAAAGCAAAAGTTTTCTTATATTAGTATTGAAGGGAGTATTATTTAAGAAATTTTGTTTCTGTATTTATCTCTTTAAATTTTAAAAACTAAAATTATTCATGTCATTTTGTCTATGTTTTAAAAAAAATTATAATACAAGATACAAAGACTCTAATTAAAAATACTCAAATTTTAAACTTATGACTCATAACTTATAAGCTTATATTCAAGAAAAAAATATATTTGGTAAATAACTTATTTCTATTAACTTCTTTATTTTGATAAACTAAAGTCTCATTTGAATTGACTTATTTTTTAACTTATGCGAAATAACTTATGCAAATAAATAAAAAATAGTTTATACGAAAACATCTTATAAAGATACAATTTTTGTTAGAAAAAACATATGAATAAAACATAAAACTTTAATTATTTGTATAAGTTAAAAATAAGTCAAATCCTAATGGCCCTTAATTCAATTAGATTATTGACCCGTTTGGATTAGCTTATTTTTGAGCAATATAAATTAGGTTTTATGCTATTTCACAAGTTCACACTGGTGAAAATTGTATTTTTATAAGTTTTTTTATGATAAACTACCTTGACAAACTTATAATAATGCATAATAGTTGCATAAGTTGTTTGTATAATCTCAAAAACAAGTTAATCCAAACAGAGCCTATTATTTTTTATTTCAACTTTACCTCTATTATTTATTTGAAAAAACTAAATATTAATTAATTTTTTTTTATTTGTTTCGTATTTATATGATACTTCAATTGCTAATTTTACTTAATACTAAAAATTTAATCAAATAAATTAATATTTACATTAATACTCCGTATTTGTTTTAAGAAAAATGTTAAATGGTGCCTTGGGCCCTAGTTAAGAAAATTTTGTATAGTAAAAAGACATTAGAAATTGTGCAGTCAATGTTCATAAACTATGAAAAGTATTGTTTTCAATATAAAACCTACCTTTTTATATCCTTTAATTAGTGCCCGATGATAGTAGTTAGCATGACCTTTGTATTAATATATAATGAATGACTTAACATTATTTATGATATATTAGACAAATGTTAAATAGTGTTTCAGGACACTTTTTGAGCTTTTAAATAGTAATATTTTATAAAAAAAATTATAAAAATATGTAAAGTCAAAATATTGAAAATTGAAATGTTAATTTATAAATAATTTTTTAAAAAAAAACCAAAGTGCCTCATTGACACCGTTTAACAAGACCTAATAAATACTACCTCCATCCCATTTATTAGATTATTTTTAAAATATCTAATTTTTATAATTTTTACTAATTAAAAATTAAAGATATTAGTGATTAAAATTGTGTTGGTATACGCGCAGCAGTCAAACTAATTCTTTTATCTTGAGAGAAATGTAGTATTAGATGGCCTTGACCGTGACACTCCTCAACTGACCCACGTATGCTACTGTTTATTAAACTTACTGTTTCAGGGGATTGGATTCCAATTCGTACGACAAGTTTCACACGGTGTTAGTGTATAACTTGGGTAAATGTGCATTAAATTTATTACTAGTTGATAAGACGTCAACGTCATTCGCTGATAAAGATTTGTTGATCACTTTCTGCCGAACAACATTAATCGAGTATGCAAAGTCTTCAATTAAAGACCAGTTATTCGAGGTAGACTAATTACTTTACTTTTGGTTATGTGAATCAATTAATAGTAGTACTAGTACTTACTCCCTCCGGTCCTATATATAAGAAAAGTTTTACTTTTTAGATTCATTATGAAATGAATGTATCTAGACTATAATATTATCTAGATACATTCATTTTACAATGAACCTAAAAAGTAAAACTTCTCTTATATATAGGACCGGAGGGAGTATACTATAATTTCACTTGCCAGTCATGCTCATAAAAATTTGAATGCAGATTGCCCAAAACATGTGCTCTTTACTTTTCATGTTGGAGGAAAATAAATTCTTGTATATCATGGATATACTGGACTGCGTTGCTAGAGAAAGGAAGGTAACTTATATGAAATTTTAGGATTCGGATTAGATCCAGTTGAAATGACTACAGACATGCTTTAATGACTGTCTTATTAAAATTTTAAATCACAATGTTTTCTATATTATATTATTAAATTAAAAGTAAATTCATTTTTTTTTAAAGCGACGAATCTTAATCAAACAATTATAAATTCTTTATTGCATGATTGCACCATATTTACAACCGCATATAATCCATTTTTTAATATCTCAATTATACCCAAATTTTATTGAACACACAAAATTAATAATTTTGTTTACATTTCACAAAAACACAACTAAAAAAAATAAATCTAAATTCATATTCATAAATCATAGTTCATAATTACCATTTTATAATTACATGACCCTATTACAACATGAAAAAATTAGTAGAACAAAAAATGATTAATGGATAGATTACAATTACCAAGGTTCTTATCAAGTGTCTTAGTGAACTGGTTAAGTGCTGGTGGAACCTTCAACCTCTGCTTAAGGATCCTCTTCTTCCTCTGGATTTGAACATTCTTAGGCCATTTCACAAACCTAGTTAAATCTCTCTTTGGAGGCAAAGCACCACCGATCCCAAATTGCTTAGGTCTTTTCTCAAAAAGTGGATTCACCACTTTCTCTGGTTGCTTCTTCTTCGCAGCTGCAACTGGTGCTTTTCCACCGCGCTTTGGTGCCTGTATAAATAAAACATAATAATCGCGTTTCAGAATAAGCTAAAAAATATCTAGATCGAATTGAGAAGAGAGAAAAGGGTTACCATTGGTGCTGCTGTTGTTGATGGAAGTGGCGGAAGGAAGGAGAAAGATTATACGAAAGAGAAACCCTAATGGTTTGTGTGTCAGGTGAACTTAAAAGGGTTATGAAAATGTGGGCTTTTCAATTGTAGTTCGGGTTTGGCCCATAATCGATTCTGTAAATATGGACTTTTATTCTCATACCCCCCTCTTCATTTTTTGATTATGCTAATTGAATATAAAAAAATTGACACCTATTTTGACACCATATAAGAATACATCATTTATAAACTAATAATCTGAACTTTTTTTTTAAAGAAATCACTGATTTTATTTTAAGGAGTCGTTTAAAAAAATGGCAAGGGTTGGGAAGTGGTGTTTGTGAAAGGCTTGGTGTTCGATTGGAATCGATAAATGAAAATATATTATATTGTTCTTTAGTGTAGGTGTTGGAAGTGCCTCCGATTGTAAAACTTTTATTCGGAGATGCTATTTCTCTAACAACCAAATTGTCAAGTTAAAACTAAGTTTGATCCTATGATGCCTAGGTGCGGGTACGGTACCGGTATCCGATACCGGTACTGGTACGTGGTACGACAATTTTAAAAAAATTAAGGTACGGGTACGTATGTATAATTTTTTTTAATATAATTATATAAATAAAATAATAGAACTATATTGTTAAAATTAATAATTAAACAAGTAAAAAGCAATTAGCTAAAAAAAGTCAAATTGTTTCCCTCTCCATAATCATTAAAAAAGTGGCGTCTAACTCAGGTTCTTCGCGAGAAAGACTTGCAACTTCAAGAATACCATCTACATATCAATATCGCATGTTTTTGTTGTTCCTCCATTATAAGTATTATTATTTCTCTCTCGAGAGAGAGCAAATGAAGATTTGTTTGAATAAAATTAGATTGAGCCTATTCCTTTTCAATGAATGAGTGGACAAACTCAGCTACTAATATGTTATTGCTTTAGTATAGCTACTACTTTTATATGATAAACAAATAAAAAACATAAATCTTCCTATAAATAAAAAAAACGAATAAAAGAAAAAGGAAAAAAATTTGCATTTTTTCGGATTTGTGTACTCGCGCGTACCACAGGAGTACCACACGTGTACCCATAGCTAAATGTAGAAGTTATTTAATGGTGTAAAAAAATTTATACTTAAAAAGATTGAATTGATTGTACAATTTGCGATAATTTTCTTTATATTTGTCTCTTTAAAATGGGTCTTTTCCTTTTTATTTGATTCAATGGAATGCCATTAAGATCAAGCTGATAGAACACAAGTACAAGTGAAATAATCATTCATACAAAGCTACTTGGCCCAGCTAATTTGGCCTATGTGGCTTGTCAGCATTGTGTGCTCTTTTTAAAGTTTCATATTCGATTCTTTTTGGTGTTAATTTGAGTGGATTAATTTATTTATTTTTTTTAAAAAAGTACACTAGGGGTGGAAATAGGCAATAAATTGAGATAGACTTTTGCAAGACATAAGTTTGGCTTTTAATGTCTATAAATGTCTTTTTGAAAATTTGATAGTATTTCTTATTATCCCAATTTATTTCATATGACCTTATTTAAATAAGTAATTTCATATATATATATATATATATAAATAGACTAGTAAAGTGGTAAACGAGATTAAACCTCTTTTTTATATTTAACATGATGATATTTTGGAGAATTTAACTATATATGATATGATATTTTAGTTTTAATTTATAATAATAGATTTTATTAGAAAATATATGTAAATGTGATAATATTTTATTCCTCAGACCAACACTGGTTTAAATAGAGATTATACTATTAATTCTCTACTTAAATCAAGGAGAAGATAGTTGCAAAGGAAAATAAAAGAAAACAATAAAAAATTAAATGTTTTTTCAACACCCTTCCTCAAGCTGGTGTATAGATATCTATCATGCCAACTTGCCTATCAAATGCAACAAGGTGGGACTTGCCTAGTTTTTGGTCAAGATATCCGCAGTTTGTTGACTTGAAGTCACAGATGGTAAACATATGATTCCAACATATAACTTCTCTTTTATGAAATGTCGATCAATCTCAATATGCTTGGTTCAGTTATGCAAATAGCAGTGTTAATGTTAGAGTATACTTTCAACATAAGCTCAATTTTTCATCTTAAGCTCCTGTAGGACTCTGGGTTCATAATCCTTCACAAATACCATGAGCCATAGCTCTAAACTCGGCTTCTTACTTCTTGCTACAACTCCTTTTTTCTTGCTCCTTCATGTCACAAGATTACCCCAAACATAGGTACAATATCTCAAGGTTGATTTTCTGTTAGTGACTGAATTAACCTGCCTAATCAATGACGGTGAAGATAGACACATTTCTTTCACTAGTCTTCTTTAAAATAAACTGTTTCCGGGATTTGCCTTCAAATATCTGAATATCTTATAGGTTTCCTTAAGATGTTCCTCAAAAGGATAATGTATACACTGACTTACTGCACTAACTGAGAAAGCAATGTCAGATCTGGTGTGTGACAAATAAATCAATTTTTCAACCAATCTCTGGTATCTCCCAATATTAACAGGAACACTATCTTCTCTCCCAAAGTTTTGCACTAGGATCATGAGAGTATATGTTGATCGACATCCATTCATTCTTATTTCTTTTTAATAATTCTCTACTTTTTTTTAAGGAAATGCAAACTAATATTTTTTTTTGACTAATTAAACTAATAAACTTATGTTATTGAAAAATTGAACAAATTCATAATTGAATCAAAAGTACAAAATTTAATATAATAATAAAAGACTTATTTGAAGGACAAAATTTAATATAATAATAAAAGGAAAATGCTAAACAGTGCATTCGGGGCACCAGTTAAGCATACTAAAAAGGAAGTTTTGTCTTGAAATTTATACATTTAATATCTTAAAAGTATAAAAAACTATTTTTCTAGCATTAACTTTATACTTAATTTTATTTTTAAGTATACTTAACAAGTGTCCCGGAGAAACTGTTTAGCATGAGCCATAATAAAATATTATTTGTATTTACTAAATTTTTATTTTAAGGCCATGCGACATGATCTCTCTAGTTAGACTTCTAAAAAAGTCACATTCTTCTCTATTTTAAAAAATACCTAGCCCGACATGGGCCAATGTAAGCCCGAATAAGCCATATTCCCACCTATGTTTAAAGAACTACTCTTAAGGTCTATTTGGTCGTAAGGGAGGGGGTAATACTTTTAATTAAGGGTCATGCTAGGGGCGCTAGTTAAGGAACCAAAAAGAGAAAGTTTTGTATTAAGAATGTCATATTTTATACTTTTAAAAAGTTAACTACACAAGTTTTAAATTTTTTTACTATATTAAGCTTCTTTAACTAGTGCCCCGGAGGCACTATTTAGCATTTTCCTTTAAATAATTATGCTTTGGTTCAATTTTGCTTCTCTAAATTGGGGGATTTGAAGGGAAAGAAAGAAAAACTCATTAATATTTAAACTCATTAATATTTTATTAAACTGTCATATTATCCAAAATTATTTTACTTAATTTCAACATTATCCTCAATTTATTTCGCACAATTTTCTTTTTGTTGGCGTCACAACTTTCACTTGCTTGTAAAGTCTTGGCTAAACTGGACAATTAGTATAGAGACCAATATGAAATCAATAAATAAGTTAATGAACCGATTGTTTGCAAAGTTTTGGCTAAATTGGGGGATTTGAAGGGACCAATTGGAACTAATGTGAAACCAATTAATAGTTAAAGGACTAATATAAAATCAATAAATATGTTAAGGGATCAATTGTCTAGTTTAACCTAAATTCTTTATCAATATGTTATATAAATTTACTTCCCTACATCACTAGTAAAAGAAGAAATTATTTTTGAGAATTTGTGTATTTTTTTGTCTTAGTTGAAGTGGTAATCTGCTGGAAATTAAACTTACATAATAGTGAGATCCTAGATTCGAACCCGGGTCACGACGTCCGGCCTAACAATTTTGGCATATTTTGTCAGTTGAACTAGGACTTTTGGGACAAAATTTGTGTATTTTAACTTTTCAAATATTAAATTTTTTATATCATTAGATTAAATGTTAGATTTGTACATTAAAATACTTGTGCACATGTTAACACCAGACCCATTGTTTTTAAGGGTCTGTTTGGTTCAATTGAGAAGGAGGGGAGGGGAGGGGAGGTGAGGGGAGAGATTTATTATGTTGACAAAATTACCCTCATTTTTTTATTAAAATTCAAAATTATCCTTGTTGGAATATTAAAATTATAGGTTTTATTTTTTTTTACAACAAAAAAAATTTAGGTTTTCTACTCATTAGATTTTTTTTTTGTTATATATCCATTAAATTTTTTTTTTGACGTAATATATCCATTATAATTTAATCCTTATTTTGAGTTTATAAGGTTAAGAGTAAAAAAGTAAATTACTTCTCCAAAATTTAAAATATTCCCTCACCTCCCCTCCCCTCCCCTCCAAAAACTTCGAACCAAACGGACCCTAAATGTCGTATATATTCTTGTTTTATATGAAGTTGATTTATCATGCTGTTGTTTTGTTTGTTGTATATCACTCCTTTTTTTTTTTCGATTACGTTGGTTCTCCTTAATATATTTTTAGTTGTTCTTCTATTTTTTGCTGTAAAGTATTTTGTATATCTATGTAGAATATTTAATTAAAATATTCCCCTCCCATCCCTTTCCGTTGAACCAGATAGATAGACCTTAAGAATTACTAGTTGATTTTTTTTCGTTTGATGAGTTTTCGTATAAAACCACTTTTAATTACTAATTTAGTTTTCGTTATAAGCTCATAAGCTATTTAAAATAGCGTATGAAAAATAAACTATAAGCTCATAGTGATATGATAGTTACCAAATAGAAGGAACTTAAATTTTGAGTTCATATTTTCTGGAGAAACTTTTTATGATGTTCAAAATATGTCTGTGAAAAAATCATTTAAAAATACATGTTGACTTAAAAGGTCATCATTTTGTAGGGATCAAAAATATATTTAACACTTAAATAAATGCATCTGAGTTTCAACTTTCAATTTGAAAATAAGAATTTTTATAATTTATTTTTTTTTAAAAAAAAAAGTCTATTAAACTCATGAGAAAAGTGTACAATGTAAAAAATTTATTATAACTTATTGTACACCTTCATGATCTAATGGTAAAAAGTAAGTTTCCCATGGTGGGAGACCTACATGCTTTGTGCATGCTAGCCTCCGCCTTAGATTAAATGTTAGATTTGTACATTAAAATACTTGTGCACATGTTAACACCAGACCCATTGTTTTTAAATGTCGTATATATTCTTGTTTTATATGAAGTTGATTTATCATGCTGTTGTTTTGTTTGTTGTATATCACTCCTTTTTTTTTTTTTTTTCGATTACGTTGGTTCTCCTTAATATATTTTTAGTTGTTCTTCTATTTTTTGCTGTAAAGTATTTTGTATATCTATGTAGAATATTTAATTAAAATATTCCCCTCCCATCCCTTTCCGTTGAACCAGATAGTTGATTTTTTTTCGTTTGATGAGTTTTCGTATAAAACCACTTTTAATTACTAATTTAGTTTGTTTTCTATTTGAATTCTTATATTCATGAATTTTATTTATCCTTCTAGGTTGAAGACGGAAATGCTGGACCAGAGTTTGTTGAACTTGTATATCATTGTGTCATTAAATCTAAGACTGCAAATGCAAGTTTTTGTTATACTTTTGCCGCATATCTGAACAAAACTGCAGAACATTATAAACAGGTTTTTTTCTTCTTCTTCTTCTTCAATGTTTCTTTTTTGTAGTTTTTTTTATTCATGCAGTTTCAACCTTTTTATTGAAGTAATAATGTGGCACTTTGGCAGTTTATGAAACCCCTTAATTCAATACTAAGGCTCTATGCTGCTGGGTTGCTCCTTGTTAGCTGTAATTTGAGGTCTAGTGCCGAAGATCTTGTATCCTGTAGCACTGCAAAATTTGAATGTTTGCTGGGAGCTTTACTTGAAAATAAGACAATTCTACAGAATTCACCACCTTTGCTCGATTCCTTGCATATTTGCAGCAGAAGTAGCTGTATGTCATTCAGTGTTGAAGACCAAGAATTTGATGGCCACACATGCACACAATCAACTTCTGATTGTTACGATTCCATTACTTACCTATCATTTTACATAGAGGCATTGGAATTTCTATGCCAACCGCTTGCTAAATCAGTAAATTCAGAAAGGATCCAGTTATTAATTGGAAAGGACGATGCTTCTGCTATGACTATGCTTTCTACTGTTGAAGATGCATTTCTTGCCCTTTGCCAATTTATTCTTTATAGTCCAAGGTATGTATGGTATATTCAGTGAATCACTAAATTATTTTGGTGAAGTTCAGTTTTTTCGTATTTGACCTAAATGTCTTTCTATTATGTTCACTTTATGTAAGACAAGTGTTCCCATTCCTCTTGTCACTTGTCTTATATGTAGTTTCACTCTCTTTTTTACTATGATTTTCACCTGTACATCAACTTTTGAGTACTTTTTTATAATAACATAATTTTTGCCATATTTGTTTATTCATAAGACATCACATCAAGTTTGAAAGATTATACCTTTTGTTTATTTCATCTTTTACTAGTTGTGATGATAAACATCTAAAGTCCACTTCTTTCTCACTGCAGTATTACATTTGCAAAAAATGGTGACATATTTGACAAAAAGAGTAGAATAGTGCCTTTGGTAACTTCGGCAGCTTTCACTCTTTCCATCAGAACCAATCTTAAATTCCAGGTTCTCCTTATTATCAGGAAGTGTTGTTTACGAGTTATCTTTTTCTATTATAATATTTTTCTCATTAAACTTATCTTACTGAATTTCTTAAATATTTGCAGAATGCTAGTATTAAGTTGTCTATTAAAAAAAACTAATGTTCTTTGCCTATATTTCAGGAGAGCACAAAATTGATTAAGCATGTCATTGATAGCAAGTGGATTGATACAAAATGGTTAACATACATAATTGATTGTCTCTATAATATTGCTGTAGTTTTGTACAGAAACAAGCAACCAAAAGAGGTATTCTATTCCTTTTTTTTTCTTATTAAATCTTTCGTGCAATTAATATCTCATGGAAATTTCGCTTCTTAAAATATTTCCACAAGTATTTGAGCTCATGGTAGGAGCCATTAGCCATCAGTAAGAGAATTGGACTTGTCAAAAGTGAAGTATGCCGTGCAATATAGATGGAACCATTACAGGAATCTTATTTGGTACATGTGGTTAACCACTGAAAGCTTCAGTATTTAGTATGGACCCACAAATGATGCATTTTAACTCAACTAGGGGTCATGCGAAAGGCGAATAGGGTTGTAATGCAATTGAATAATGAAATTGAATCTTGTAAATATATCCATGAATAATCATATGAAAACAAAGATCACAATATTAAGAAGAAAATGAAAACATTTCATAGCTCCCAAGTCTCAAAGCTGTGAGTCCAATACTATGGCTAAAAAAGATTCTAAAAAAATACCTACCTGACTACTCTTTTCCCCTCAATAATCTGTCCGTAAAACTGTTTTTGGCAACATCACCCCTTCACCTGGTTCATCACCAAATTGATCTAGATTTTGGTCTCTATTGTGTACTGAAGGTGCACACTGTTAGAGTATATAGTGAAAGTTTGTATAAAGAAGGTTCTAGTTCAGTAGGCAGGTAGATTTCTATTTTACTAAGAAGAGTTAGTTACATTTTGTGAGTTAGTTACATTTTGTAACTAAGTCATTCTGTCCCTTCCATTGTACAAATAACAGTTTCTAATCAATGAAAATCTTCTACCTAATTCTCTGAACTTTTCTGTTTCTAACACATACTACTCTTAGCTGAAACGTAAAATATAAGACCGAATGGTAAGGATCAAGTTCTAGGTTATATGAGCCAACCTTTTTCTTTGTGCCTATTGAAATCCCTCATCAACTAGATACGTGTAAATTAGTCTTTTAAAGTCTTGTGGGAAATCCTCACTTCTTAAGCTAGTTTTTGTGATTGAGTTAGGCTAAATTTATACTAAGATGGTATAAAACCCTATCCTAGACTTTGTTATTGTGTCATCTGCATTTGTCTAGTAATTCAGATGTCCAGTATGAGGTGTGAGAGTGTGTGCTGAATTCCACCATCCACATTTGTGTGTACTCAAGATTCAGTCCTTGGCATGAGGGCGTGTATTAGGATACTGCATTGATGATAACTTAGAGTGAAGTTAAGAAAAATTGGATGTACATTATCAATTGACACAACTAGAAAAAAAAACTACAACCATGTTTTTCAAATTGACATGGCTCTTGAGACAAAGTAGACAATTTTGAGGACTCAACACCTTTAGTTGTTTCTTGAGAAACAATATACGTTAATGATATTGTGAATAAAAAAATATGTATTAAAAGTTTGATTATATTAAAATGGACTGAAGTGTTTAACAATTAGAGGGGAGTGTAGCTTATTAAAAGTGGAGGGGAGTGTATTTTTTAACATAAGAGGGGAGCGTAATATTTTCAAATATGTTCTACTTAAGATGAAAGGGGGACTAAATTAAATGGAGAACCAGAATCATTGGTTAAGACTTAATTTATTTATTTTTGTTTTGAAAAGTGGTGTACATAAAAGTTAAGCATGCCTAAAATATGAGTAAAACACCTCCAATCATGCAAAATTGTTGTATGCTTTCTGTTGATTATGACAAGTTCAAATATTTAGGTTGTGGTTGAACAATGAGAATGTGAAAGAGTTGTATCTTAAAGTAAATATTAAGAATGTAATATCTCTTTCTAAGTTAGTTACTCTTTTCCTTGTATGGTGTATCATTGCAGGCTTCAAAGGTTCTAAACTTATGCTGTAAAGCATCATGGCTCTGTATTAAACGCCACTGTGGTAATCTGTCAGAAGACGCTTTCAAAGACTTTGTAATGGCTACCTACACAAGAAGTGCCATGCTTTTAGTTTTTCTCGATGAAACCAACAATCTTAAGATAAGAAAGAAATTGATTGAGACCTTTAAAAATTGGTCAATTGCTAACGATCTTTTTGAGAAATTTCCAGCTCCTATTCCTATGGTGAAGAAGTGGGTGAAGGTAGCATTACAAAATATTTAATTTTTGTTTCCAACACGTTACAATTTTAAGTTTGCTTCTTCCTATTGATTATTAAATCATATTATATGGATGTAGATAGAATGCAAACGTGTTAAGGATGCTGATGAGAGAGTTGATTCTCCAAGCTTATACAGTCTATTGTCATCTTACACCAAATTGTCAAAGAGGAACATTGGCACAATATTAGAGCAGGTTCAGCCAATTTGTAGACTTTTGCTTCACAATTTACCTTCTATGCTTTTGATGTTTATTGGACCTTACAATGTGTATTTTTTCTTTTTCTCTTTCATGTCTGTTTAGGAGCTTATTGCATATGAGGAGATGAGTGTTAACTACCCAGAGTTCTGCCAGAAAATGCAAATGAAAATCACGAATATCCTCCTTCAAAATATATATATCATGCCAAATAGTTGCTTTCAAAAGGCACAAACTCTAGTTCGAAAGGGAAAGGCATTCAGGTTTTGTGGCATAGGTGGTGTCCGAGACTGCATTCAATGTTTATCAGAAGCAATCATCATTATGGTAAACTGTTTGGTTCTTCTTGTGTGCCTCTCAAATATCTAACCTTTATTTTCTGTAAAGCTCTTTATATTAGAGATGCATATGCCATTAATATCAAGTCCACTTTCACAGAAGGAGATTTTTGGTGAGATGTGTACCAAAGCAATAACTATTTATCATCAGTTGTGTGTGGCATATTGTCTACGTGCACTATGTACCCAGGAAGTTGAACCTCGTTCAAAGGTACTAAAACATGCTGCTAATTTCCATTTTGTCATTAGACTATTTCTCTCCATTTTTTTTTTGGGCAGTGAATTGCACCGATGATGTCCACACAATTGTAAGTTCATTGGTTTCCCTTTCATATATGTTGAGGGATTTGGCAGCTTCATTGATGTATTCTTTGTTCTCTTTTCTTTAGCTTGTATTACAATTTTGAAGGCTTCTTTTTTATTCTCCCAACCCCCCTTTGTAATCATCTTCTCATAATTCATCAAAAAAGCTTATCTTTGCTGTACATTAAGCAGCAAATTTTTAAAGATGTCAAGGCTGCTTTGGATCTATGGTTGGAAATTTATTCTGTGAATTGCTTTGAAGAGGGAGAATGTTTTGCATTGTTTGACAATATAATGATTCTACTTTATAACATAATTGATTTATTACAGTTGAAGGTACGGTTTTCTTCTTAAATAGTATTAGCTTATCTAGCTTTTGCATAAAATATATATGGTGATAGTATTTTGGTTTCAACAATATCTCATTAGGGTTTCGTGGAACTCTTCAATGATGCATACCGGCTGGTTATCAGATTGTTCAAATTGAAAAGTATCTCAATGGAGAAGTGGTTGATCTTATTGTGGGGAACTAGAAGGCTTAGTCATGCTCTCTGTATTTCGCCTGTGAATGAGGCATTCATCTTGAATTCATTGGATGAGTTCAGCGATCTTTCAAATATTAATTTTTGGATACATAATCTTATGGGAAACAAAGCCTCATTAATAGGGTTTCAACATAACTTCTCTTTTTTGTTTTCAAGCTCTCATAGGAGTTTTTGCAATCATGGTAGCTCTTTTCAAGTAGACATCACAGTTGACGAAGTTGAAAAAGCTGCACTCAAACTGATTTCAAATGTACTGTCCTTATTAGACATAATTTATCATACTTTATTCAATTTAAACTCATCACTCTATTCTCTGTTAATATTCTCCTAGGTTCCAATTCCAAGTCATTCCATTTTTCTTGCTGGATATCTTTACGGTGATTTGTGCCAAAGACTCGTTGCAAATGGGCAGTTAATTGAGGTAAGTAGCAAAAGTATGGGTTTTTTGTCCAAATAAAAAGGTGCCGGTTGCTGAGTGAGTCTATTGTAGCAAACCTTATATATAGAGAGAGATGGTTTAATGAAAATGCTATGTCATTGTAAAATATTTTTACACGAACGTCCAATAAGAATCAATTATTCCTCCACATCATATCATTAAAATGAGGTATAGTGGGGTGATTTGGCGGAATAAATGGTTGGTATTTGACGATAGTGTAACGATTTATGTCCCATTTTCTCATATATATATATATATAGGTTGGTTTATTGACGGTTTTCCTCTTCACTTTTAGTGGTTCATGGCATCATTGACGGTTTTCCTCTTCACTTTTAGTTCTTAAGACTCCATCTTATATTTCTAATTACTTCTACCACTAATAATTAAAGTGGGCTGTTACAATTAATTTGTCATTTTCTCCAATTCAAACAAGCAACTTTGATTTTAAAAGGCTAAAAGTCAAAGTTGTGAGTTTTTTTTTGTAGGCATTTACTATCAATGAAAGTTAAAATTTTGTTTTTTACATTTTTTTGCCCTTGTCTTGATTCCCAACTTATAGTATTTCTTGTCTTTTTCCTCATTAGGCTCTTTCATTTGCAAAAGAAGCTCATAGATTACATGGCAAACTCTTCAAAGTGAAATTTAGGCACATTTCTGAGAAGCGTAATGAAGAGAATAATGCAGGTCTTAATTTTTCGAAGAATCTTATGGATGGTGTTGATAAAATTGAAGTTGACATGTCAGTTGTCAGGGAAGTTTTTCTGTTTGATTCAAACTCATTTGACTTGAAAGACAATTATTTGAGTCAGTGGAAAATTATGCAGTGTTACCTTGAGAGCACTCTTCAGGTTTGACCTATATCTTGTCATCCTATCATCTATGGAATTATAGTATTTGTATGAGGCCTTTTATGGACTGTATTTCAATGTCATATATGTATGCAGATAGGATTCGTCTATGAAATTATCGGAGATGGAAATGTGGCTGAAACCTATCTTAAATGGGGGAAAGCAATATCCTGTTCACTTCAGCTTCCGTTGTTTATAGTTGCTTTCTCTTCCCTCTTAGGTATGTAAGTTACTTGTATCCTTATTCCCCCATTGGACAGATAAGTTTTTGTTCTCTATTTTTGGTGTAAAATTAATTTACAATTTTTTGGTTTGAATTACTAGGAAAATTGTATGTTACGAAAAGACTTTGGGATTTGGCAGAAAAGGAACTTGAATGTGCGGAGCAGATTTTGTATGATAATAGTACTCCATTTTGTTGCTCAAAGTGTAAATTAATACTGGAAGTTACTCTTCATGGGTATCGTGGAGAGTTGTGTCAAAGTAAAGTTAACGCTTGTGAAAAGGATGTTTCTGAAGAGACTGCAAAAAACTGGTACACATCAGCCCTGAACAAGTTAACTATTTCTGAATGGAAAAACCCTCTGAGTTGTCCTGAAGACGATGCTGATGCAACTGCAACAGGTTCAGAATGTGCTGCTGGAAAGAGTTGTACTTGCTCCATAATGAATGAAGCGGGTGAAGATGTAATGAAATCTACAAAAGTAGGGCCAGGAACCAAGATTGGACGTAAACAAAATAGAAAGTCTAAAAATGCAGCGATGGTTATATCCAAGGAACCAAACATAGTAGTTGAGAATAAATCAAGGTTAACTCGTTCTACATATAGATCTATACAGAACCAGCATACGAGCCTTTCTATGAAGTTAGAAGTCAACGAAAATGTGGAAGGGAACCAAATTTCTGGTCCATCTGACATGCTTGGTCAGAAGGAGTCAATTTCACCGAAGCTAGGTTGCAGCATTTCTTCAAGGTGTGTGATAACATGTGTTTTATCTAAAATGAAGTGTTGGAATTGCCTTCCATCTGAAGTTTTAAAATCTGGGCTGTTGAATGACTTTATTATTCTTAAATGGGAGTTTGTTCGGAGGAAACTTTCGATGAAGCTACTCACTCGAGTAGGTATGTATACCATTTGCACCTAGTGAATAGAGTGGTAACAGACATGCATAATTTCAGAGCATTGGTTCAATAACTTATCTTGCCACTAAAATCCCAATACGTGTCTTCATGCATTTTCAGAGCATTGGTTCAATAACTTTATGGAATATGAAACTTTGCTATCGCTCTCTACTTTCAGTCATGTATTTTTTAAGGCTATGTTTGGATTGATAGTATAAGATGGAATGTATTTTTAAAAAATGAATGTTATGCCATTCTACTCCATTCCACTTTATTACCATCAACCCAAACATAACTTTATGAAATAAAGTTTTTGCTTCTTTCTTTTTCTAATACCAATGTTCATCTGCAGTGAGGTGCTTTGCATATCCTGGTCAAATCGATGAAGCACAGAAAATTCTTCTAAGTAGCATATCAATGCTCTTTGGAAGAAATCCATTTTGCTACAAATTTTCATCAATTCCTCTAGATTGTTTTCACAAAATGGTTGCGAAGGAGATACCAGGAGATGTATTTGCTATTGAGCGTGCTGAGATTGTCTATAGCATATGTTGGCATTATTTGAAATGCTATAATTCCAAGTTTACTAGGTAGGCATTGACATCCAATCATTCTGACATTGATTGGCCTCTCAGTTCAGCAATAATAAACAAATGGCTTACTCGCTTCCGATGTATACGACAATACTTTTGGACATGCTTTCTGAAAATGTGTGGGCCTTCCAAATATGACATTTTAGCTGTATGATTGAACTAGGACTGTCCTCTAGGTTGTAAAAGAGAAGAGTTGGCAGTTTTTAATAGACAATTATCACATGATATTCCGATAAAAGAAAAGAACCTGAGAGTTATAGTAATACAGTCTTTTTTCTTTGTTCTTCCAGATCGCATATGCTCTTGTGGAAATCTTTTATTTCTTTCCTGTATTCCTACAATAGCATTTTTCTATCAGTTATGTTTGTATAACTAACTTTTATAGACTTTGGACATTTTGGTTTATCCTTGCAGGACAATTTTTTGTGATCAATCTCACATCAAGTTTGAAGACATAGCTTCTTGGCTGATGGTAGCATTTATACTCTGTCAGAAGGTTCCCATAGTTTTTCAAAAGGTTATATTTTGTATCTTCATGTTATTATTCTGTGACATTTTCACACTAATTGGTTTACTGTTTTTGATTGGCTATAGTTTCTCAATTATGAACACCTTAGACATCGATACCTGTCTTGACAACTTTTAAAGCATGGAATAAAATTGAATCTGAAGAATGTATATTTTGGCTATCTACAACTCTATTATGGTAGTTGAAATCAACATATCTCGTATAGTCGTATGTGCAAGGTTCTACTTCTACTAGATATCCTCTTCTATGTTGATAATTGAAAATTAAGAAGTTTCCAACATAGCAACCCACATAGGTGGTAAGTAAAAATCAATGTAAGAATTTATAGGAATTTGATTTAACAGATTATGGTATACTTAAATTGTTGTTGGTAATAGAGTTGATGACTCGTGTTGTTTTATGAAGTGCAAATGCATGATGTGTTACTTCACAATCCTGTTTTATGAAATGCAATTGCATGCTGTGTTGCTTAATAATCTGTACTCTTTAGGCTTTGTTTGCGAGTTTGGAGGGGAAGGGAAGGGAAGGAAAGGCTAAAAAGGAAGAAACAAGTGGAAGGAGTAGAGAAGTTTGGGAGGGAATGAGTTTGAAGGGTTATTTTTTCTTCATAACACAAAACCCCCCAATTTGGGGGAACTCAAAAATTGTATTAGATAGGGGCTTGGAGGGGGTTTGGAGGGTTTATATGAATTCTTCAAATTTAATTAATGTTGTTATAATATTCTTAAATTCATAATATATTAATCATAAGTATTTATTTGTCATTCTCTATAAAAAATACTTTCTCAAAAAATGTAAAAGATTTTTCTAATTTTCTCTCTATTTTCCTCCCTCCAAAGCCCTCCCCTCCAAACTCGCAAACAAAGCCTTACTTTTTAATCTCTTCCTTGGTTACTATTGTTTTATCACTTGAGCTTTTTCCCTGTTTATGATCATGCTTTTCTAATGATACTATAACAGGTGTCTAACTTTTTTTTTTTTTGAGACGGAACAGGTGTCTAACTTACTTGCTGTGATGTATGTGGTTTCTTCCTTGAATGAACAATTTTCAATGCCGTCTTTTAGCAAGGTCTTCGATGAAAACTATTGGTCTTCATACTTTCACCAAGCTGCAATTGGAACTCATCTTACTTACCAGTTTTATTCACATTTAACTAGGCAATGCAAGGTACAATCTCTTGTTGATGTTGAAGCATATCTCCATGTTTATCAATATTATGGAATTTTATCCACGACTTCTATCATAAGCTATTATTACTCTTGAAAATAAATTAGAGTATTATTTTAAGTTATATAGTTTAATTTTATAATAATCAATTTTGATTTTGTTTTTTAAAAAATAGCGGATAATTAATTGAATTTATAGTATTAAGTAAAGTTAGCAATTAAACTAATATATATATATATATATATATATATATATATATATATGAAATGGAGTAAAAACATATGTTTATTAATATTTAGTTTTTTAAGTGAGATAATAGGGATAATTGGAATAAAAAATAATAAGTTATAAGCTAACCGAATTAACTTATCGAAATAAATTTTAAGTTAGTATAAATAAGCTATAAGCTCATGATTGAAAAAAACAATCACGAGCTATAGCTTAGAGCTTAGAAGCTCGTATTGAAAAAAAACATAATATATATAATATAATTTTTATATTTAATTTACATATTATAAATTTTTTGTGGTCCACTCAAATTATTTTTTCTAATTCCACCACTATTGTTGAACATGATTATGAGCAATATTGGTTGCACAATTTAATATTAGAAAACAACGTCATAGGTTTTTGGCAAAATAGTTATATAGTAATCACTACTTTGTGATATACTGTACTGAATGGCAGTAAAGAAGTTCCTCTAGTACTTTGTGCACCCGTTATTTTGCATATTTCTGGTACATCAGCATTTTTTTTTGCATTTATTTCCTCGTTTAAGTATCATTTAACTTTGAAATTATAAGACTCAACATAGTATTATTTGCTCACAGGAATTCGTAGCGCATTATTTGTTGTTTTATCAATCCTTAAGTTTTGGGGATTTGTCGGTTTGATCTCCAAATCTATCATACCACACACTCAGATATATAGTACCAAGCTACCAAAATTATAAATCCTTATAAGCATTCCACACAAATTAATATTTTTTTTAAAAAAATTTATTAGTATTTTAAAGTCACTTATAATTTGGGAATTTTTTTTTTTTAAAGCTATTTATAATTTAGGAGGAGAGAGTACCATTAAGGGTCTGCTTGAATTAGCTTATTTTTGAGCTTATGCAAATAACTTATACAATTTTTATGTATTATTATAAGTTTGTCAAGGTAGTTTATGATAAAATAGCCTATAAAAATACAATTTTCACTAGTGTGGACTTGTAAAATAGCATAAAACCTAATTTATATTGTAACTTAAATAATAATACTATATTGTAACTTGTCAAAAAAAAAAATAGTACTATACTCTAACATATATTATGTCGGTTTGATGTGATTTCATTCCTAATGGCTAATCCTATCATTCGTCAAAAAAAAATCCTAATCCTATCATGTTTTCTGTAATCATGCACTTTTCTATCATATCATTCACATTTTGTAACACGGAGCTTTCTTTCAAGTTGGCTATATCCAGCCTTTTAGGTTTATAGTAAAAAAATTCTTTAAACTCGAGTACCGCTTTTCTATTAGGATCCTGTCAATGAATCTCCCTCTATTTCCTTGTCATTTTGTATGATGAACCCAAAGTACTTAAATAAGTGGTAAAACTTGCTCCCAATAATTGTGTCTATATGTCTCCTTCTTTTTCTCTTCTCAACTAGCCAAATAAGACTATACCATCCGTATTTGTGTATCTTAACCAAAAGACGAGGGAGAAACCTAGAGAGAGAGGGGGAGTGAGAGGGGCAAGTCAAGGCGAAACAACTACATTGTATTTCACTAATTTCCCAGATCATTTCTCTCTTGCGTATTATGAATATTTCTCTCTTGACTAAGTGGAAGTGGGGGCTCTTATCGGAAGGAGATTCTATTTGGAAAAATGTCCTTAGGGATAAGTATGATGGTGGGGAGAGTGGATTTGGGTGGAACTCTAGTGTTTTGACCCCTAATAATGTCTCACCGTGGTGGAAAGACTTAGTGTCGGTTGGATTGGTTGTCGGAACGGATCGTTTCCAAGGGATTTTTTTCAAAAGAATAGGCAATGGGAGTGATACTAGTTTTTGGCATGATACATGGGTGCGAGCTTAGAGATTTGTAGTGTTTCTGAGGTTGGCCGGTGGACTGTCGGCTGTTGGGAGTGGGACCTTAGGTGACGGTTCTTTGTGTGGGAGGAGGAGCTTACAGATTTGCTTTGTAACCTTTTGACACCCTCTTTGATATGTTTAGTTAGCATAACACATCATTTGTTTTGTTGTGTTGAGATCTATCAAGTGTGAGTTAAATCTCATATTGTTTTGTTTGGTTGAACACTTTATAAATAAGAAAACCCACAAACCTAATATCTTAAAGTTTTGGGTAAAAGTGTAATGTCAAAGTCACTTGTATGGTTGCTCAATACCCAATAATATACCAATCCAACCCAGTGAGACCTTCCCCCATGGCCCAACATGTTATTGCTTGTTAGTTGATCGAAAATGTTGGGGCAGTTTGGGGTAGGACTGGAAGATCCCTGATTGGTATTGCTAGTTCTCTTAGTGTTGATGGGGTTTGGCCAAATTGATAGGCTATCAATTTGGCTATTTTCGACTTTAGTATAAACCACAGATTTTTTTCAATTATAATATAAAGCCATTTGTAATATGCTTTATCTTTTGTTTTATATGTTAAATAATCTCTTTTCAAATCAAACTTGGAACACGTATTTTAATGTTGTCCAGTCCTTCATATTTTAGCAAATCATCTTGCTTTCTTGTTCAATATTGTATACTGCATTTATGATATATATGACACACACAAGGCATTAAATTAATCAATTTCAGGGTCCATATGTTACTAGATCTTCTTGCATCAAAGAAGTCACATTTGACTCACTGAGGTATAAATTGTTCTTATTGCATAATAAGGAAATGTATAAATCCAAATACAACCGGATGCAATACTCTAATTGTATGTGTTTCTTCGTGTTCCAGGATTGCTCCTGATTCCACCATAGATCTTGAAAAATATGTGAAGAAGTTTTTTGCTAGTCTTCCACTCACAACCATCATTAGTATAAGTTTGCTTGAAAGTGAATATACTAGTTTACTACAGGAGTTGTTGCATTATCCTGCATGTGTTCGTGCATGGATGTTGGTTTCACGTCTGAAATTTAAGACAGAACCTGTTGTTATGTTATTGCCACTTGATTCTATTTTACAAGGTATACAACTCATGTCAGTACTGACTGCATCATATCATTATCGGACCATATACATATAAACTTCATGAAGTTTGACGAGGTAACTTATAACTGTTCAACATCTTTTTCAGATGAGGGTTCAGATTTTTTTCAAATGTGTGAGAAACCTATTAAAGCTTGGCATTGCCCATGGGGTTTAGCAATGGTTGATGACATTGCACCAGCCTTCAAAGTCATTTTGGAAGAGAATTACTTGTTATTAATGTCTCATTTTGAAGATACAAAACATAATAGGATGTTATTGTGGAAACAAATAACCAACATTGATCACCGTCTTGATAAATTCCTAAGGTTCACTACCGTATGATTTCATCAATCTGCAGACTTTGATTTAATTAATGTATCATGCTTATTTTGCATCCTTTCTCTGTAGTTGAACAAATATGGAAACACTCACTTTATACAAGGGTAGAAGTAATTTTAACCTTAAAGCAACTAGTTGTTAATCTGTCAACAAAAAATAGAAATTAATTGTTATCTCTCATTTCAATTGTCATAATTTACAGGAACCTTGAAGATTTGTGGTTTGGTCCATGGAAATGCTTGCTTCTTGGAGAATTGTTGAATTGCAAATTTTTTGACCGTGTTCTTAAAAATCTTGTGAATGATCTAAAATCTAAATGCAAATTTGATGTAAACGAGGGTCTTCTTAAAATTATTCTTGGAGGCACGATGAAAGACAACTACTTTGCTAAAGGAGGCTATTGTGGAGGAGCAAGGAGTGGAATATTTTCAAATGCAGCCCATAAATTAATGTCATCAGAGATTGCTTTTGAACTACTAACTGAAGCTTTTAATTTGCTAGAAGTGGACGACTCTATGAATAGAGAGCCTGTTATTCTTGTGCTGGATTCTGAAGTGCAGGTAAATCTATTGTTTCTGACTTTCTTTGTATGTTGTTTTGAAATAGTTTCAAGTATTAAGTTCTACCTTTTTAAATGATTGAGAGAATACATCATTTAGTGATAGGGTACGGTAAATTAATAGTTATACTTTTTAATAAAAAATTCAACCTTCAGTATTTGTGACACACACATACGGTGGTTGCTTACTTACTCCCACCTAAAAATATGTGAGAGTAAGTTAGCAACCTTACTCTCACTATATATTTGACTAAAATATCTAACATTTTCTTTTTAACAACCAAAGAAACACGAGGGAAAATACCTCTCCAACAATTAATTTTTTCCTTACTCTCATTATAATTTAAGGTTTATTTTGTAAATTTATTTCTAAACATAACTTTTTTAGGTGAGTGCTAGTTACACCCGTTTAATTATTTTTTCAACAAAGACAGTTATCTCTTACTACTAGTCACCCCTCAAACCTTTATTCCATTGTTTCATTTTATACTAGCAATTAAATACTGACATGTGAAGTTGGATCGATAAATTGATTTTGTGTAGACATTGGTGGAATTTTGAAGTTCAAAAGTGAAAACTTAATTTTGGTTGCCATTTAAAAAAAATGGTTAAATTATAATGTATGTAACTATTGAAACTTCAAATGCCAAATTGTTATTTTGACAACCTGTATTGATTTTTGCATTAAAGAATGTGAAATTAATGCACGACAATTTCTCTTTGAACAAGAGTAGTTTTGTATTAGACATTTGTGGTGTTCCAAATTTTAAAAAGCCAAACAGCAACAACTAAAAAAGGGTAGTGATCAGGGCCGTTAAAAAAATTATAATATATAAATTAAATAAAAAAATTATATTTCATACAAAAAATTAAGTAATAGAAAACACAAATTTGATCATAGAAAAACTTAAATTGCATACCCTAAATAATATTCTAAGTGTGTTAAGTGATTTGAAATTATCAATAATTTAATTTAAATTATTATAAATGATTAGAAATTGTACATTTTTTGTATTGATAAGTACATATAAAAATTAACTTTATTTAGGAAAATGTCTTAGTAATGGTTTGTCAACAAAGTATTGATTTTATGTACCAAAATAAACAAAGTATTGATTTTCAATTAAAAAAAAAAACAAAAAAAGCCTTCTCCAAGGAATTGAACACAGATTCCCTTGGAAAAATGGCACTACGCCAAACCAATCGGCCAGCTTTATATACGGTTAGAAGAGCGCTAATCTTTATATATAACATACCATGGTAATTTTATAAAATTGTCAAGGGTATATTAGTAATTTATTATTTATTCGGGGGTGGCCGAAGCCACACTCAGCCACCCCCAGGTTCCGCCTCTAGTAGTGATATATTTTAGTTTAAAAATAAAATAAATGAAATTTACATATATATAATCATCAAATTACAATTATACCCATATAGTATAAGTAGTGGTTGAAAGGAAAGTATTGGGTTTTTGGTAAATATATAATAGGAGTAAGTTTGGTAACCTACTCCCATATGTTTTTAGGCTGGATTAAGTTAGCAACCCCGTATATATGATTAGACTGTGGGTCTGTTTGGCAAGGTCAGAAAACTGACTTATAGCTTATGTCTTATAGCTTATAAGCTAAAAGACTTGTTTGGTAACAGTTTTTATTTACTGACTTATAGCTTATTTTACTGACTTATAGCTTATTTTTCATAAGCTATTTCAAGTAGCTTATGAGCTTATAGCTTATCATTTTTTCTTCCATTTTTACCCTTGTTGTCTTAACTAAAATCCACTTTTACCCTTTATAATTTATTTTAATTTAAAAGAAAATAATTATGGGCTTAGAATAATACAAACCATCTCCATCTATATTTCTTTTATAAAAAAAGCGATGTTTCATATATATGTAGGATATATACGGTATTAATGTAATATATAGTACGTTTCTGTTTAAAAAAAAAGTAATACACAGTACGTATGATCTCGTTATCCATATCCGGAATATCATATACTCCATATGTATGTAAGTTATTTTTTCCTTTTTGTAGGATGTTGTTTAAAAAAAATCATTTTTGTGTTAGATATTCTTAATTATATATGGGCTATGTACGTAAGATATTCAAAAGAAAAATTTATCTTAAAAAAATATTATAAATTATTAATATTTTTTTATATAATTGTACTTGTGCAATTTTAAGATAGACAAATTAATTTGATAATAATATATAAAAAATATATTACATTAATAAATTTAAATTATTATCTTAAATATAAATTTTATTATCAATTAAGAATGTCCTTTTATGTCATTTTACATTTATCAGCTAGTTGACCGCTAATTTTACCAAACACTTCTATTAGCTTATCAGCTATAAGTCATAAGTCATCAGCCATCAGCTATAAGCTATAAGCTATCAGCCATCAGCTAGCTTATCAGCCAACCGCTATTTTTACCAAACAGAGCCTGTATATGTATTATTTTGTTTAAACTGACGGTGTTGTGTTTTTGATCAATTAATTAATACAAACTTCAATAACAAAAATCTACTGTTGCAATAGATGCTCCCTTGGGAAAGTTTGCCCATACTAAGGAACCAAGAAGTTTATCGCATGCCTTCGGTTAGCAGCATCTTTGCTGTTTTTTACAAAGACAGCAACCATAAGGAACAAGTGGAAAGGAATTTGGTGCCCTTTCCTTCTATAGATCCTTTGGATGCTTTTTATTTATTAAATCCAGGTGGTGATCTCGTTCGCACTCAAATTCAATTTGAGAATTATTTTAGAGATAAAAACCTTGAGGTATTGCATATGTTTAAATTTGATAAGAATACATGGAAAGAAAATTTTTGTCTACTTGTATTTGTGTTAGTTGTTTTATCTACACAAGTATAATGAATATTTATGTCTTCTTTTCTTATCATGGTACATTACAGGGAAAGGCAGGATCTAAACCCACCATCAAAGAATTGATTTCTGCATTGGAAAGTCATGACCTTTTTATATATTTTGGGCATGGAAGTGGTAAAGCTCGAGAAAACATCTTAAATAATACATAGTGCACACATTATATTTGTTATTCCATGTGAGTCTTATATTTATAAGTTGGTAATTGAATTGTATGTGTATTCATAGGAGCACAGTACATTCCAACATACGAAATTCAGAAACTACAGCAATGTGGTGCTACACTTCTGATGGGATGCAGCAGTGGTTCATTGACCTTATATGGGAGCTATAAACCGCAAGGTGTTCCACTGTCATATCTGTTGGCTGGTTCTCCATTCATTGTTGCCACTCTATGGGATGTGAGAGATACGGATATGAATCGATTTAGCAAGGCTATGCTTGATGCTTGGTTGAAAGAAAGGTCTGAAGTATCAATACAATGCTTGCCGTGCAACCTACTATCAGAAGAATCTGAGGCCATAAATATGAAGGGCGGTAAGGGTAGAACAAAGAGAAAAGTTCTAAAGAAGAAATCACTAGAGTTGATTGAGAGTGATTCATTTAAGAACAAATGTAGCCACAAACGCAAAATTGGGGCTTTCATGAGCCAAGCACGTAATGCTTGCACCTTTCGTTTCTTAACAGGGGCATCTACCGTATGCTACGGTGTTCCTACTCGAATTTCGAGGAAGAATGACATTTAGTCTTACAAATTAAGGAAGTTGCAGTTTCTATCTAGTGAATAAGATTGTAGTTGTTAACATCGTGGGATCATAAGATTCATAATAACCTGTCTGTATAAGATTATGCCTAGGAGTAAATAGCAATTATTATGGCATTTAGTTTGGAAACAAAACACTAACGGTGCGAGTAAATGAGCAAAATCGTCCCTTGAGTTTTCACTCATCAATTAAATTAGTTCTTGAATTTTTCAAAATAGCTAAAATATCCCTAAATTTGATAGATTGACCTTAGTTGTGCCGTTAGTTGTGTATATATAGTATAAAAAAATGACGATTACTTTTGTCACCTTACGAATTTTCTCGCGCGCCCTAAAAAATACCAAAATAACTCTGCCCGCTATGATTTGAATTGTCATGTAGGGTGATTTTCCTTAAAATTTATTCATTCTTATGCCGTCTGCTACTTAAATAGTGGAAGGGTAAAATAAGAAACGTGTAGGACGCGCGATTAATCCATATGGTGGCAAAAGTAACTATCTAAAAAAATTTCTTCTCAAATCATAGTGGGGGCTCAAGCCCACATAGTAGCTAACATAGATTCGTCCCTAGCGTGTTGTTATCATAGTGTTTTGATCTCGCTTAGCAAAGATGATTATGATGAATAGTGAACTGTCTTGTGGCATCTCTATGGGTTGGGTTGGTATCTTCTCTGGTGGTCTGGTAGCTGAAGAGTGTCGTTCTAAGTATGGGATTAAAATTAGACATCTATTAGGTGGTGTCTGTTTTGGTATTTTCATTGGTGTTCCGCTTATATACGGCATCTTTGTTTTTGTAACCGCTCATTTACGTGTCTCTGTTCATCTTGTACAAAACGAATAGTAAACTGAATGGTCATATTTTTTTTTTGTTTCTTTTGAAAAATTAATTAGGTATGAATTTGGGTCTATTATTATGAGAGTGAATTCTCCTGGTTCCTATTTTAATTTTCTCTTTTTTAACTTATTTTTCTTATAAGAAAATTAATTAGGTTACTATGTCGCAATATGTCACTAATTAAATAAATAAAAATGGAAGTAAAATCCACCTAACATTGCCATGTCAACAAATATGTCCAATTTGAGTTCAGGATGTCCGTTGAAGGGAAAAAAAGCAGAATCTTCAATCTTCACATTAAAATGGGGTAATCCAACTCGAGAGACTTAGTCTAGTGGTAAAATGACAAGTTTTGAATCCGAGAGGTCCCGGGTTCAAGTCCCGCTAGTGTCTTTGGAGTGAGATAAATGTAATTTTTATATATCAAATTTTGAGCCCTAAGGTCCTCCCTGCCTTGGACTGGGACACCATCCCCTTACCCTAAATTTTTATATAAAAAAAAGGGGTAATCCAATTTTTTTTATTGAGGGATAAAATAAAACTTGCTAATATTAGCGGGGGTAAAAATCTATTAATCATACATGTAATTTTATTTCACTTTGTTTTGATCAATTTTTCAAAAAAGAATACTATAATTGGGCCGTCTTGTGTCATCAATTGTAGTAATGACATGGGCTAACTTTTGTGAGCATACATAGAATTTCTTTTCGCATCCCCCATAATTACTCATGCCCCTTGTAAATTTTTAAAATACATCACTCGCTATTTAAGGTGCGAACTGAGTTTGCTATTTAAAGTGTGAACTTAGTTCGCTACTTAAAGTACAAATTCAATTTGCATTTTAACTAGTTAATCCTATAAAAATCTAATTATTTTATCTCCTCATCCTATGAAAATATTTTGAATGAAATATTGTATGAGTGAGTGATTGAAAAAAAAAAAAATTTCATATTGAGGGAAGAGCAATGGGAACAAAAAAAGAGAAGATTTTTATAAGGTTCATTTACACTTTAAATAGTAAACTGTGTTTTTCCAAATTTTATATTTTCACATAGTCACTATTAAACTTACAATTTAGATAAAATTGAAAAAGCAACAAGCACCCGAAAAAGATAAAGATCACGAAAAGAAATTTATAAACTAATATAATAAGTTACGAGAAATTTCAATATATGCATCAATAAAAATGATATGTGTTAGACACACTCAGACAAACCAAAAAATGTTCAAGAGAAAATAAATAAGATAATATTGATCGATGTGACTATATTATTTTTATTTTAAATTTTTGAATTTATGTGTGATATATTTTATTTGGGTTTGTGCCTATGCAAGTCTTTTCAATAAGCTACTTAGCCAAAATGCTTGCTTATGATGCCAGGTTATTTTTTATTACTTCTTTTTCTTCTTTCCGCAACTCTCGTCCCCCATCGGTTCAGATTATGTGGCTGAGAAAGTCTTATATAGGCATAAGCTTTTAGACATATGATTTCGGCACACACACACAAGTTAAAAAAATTAAATAAAAAATAAATTTGTCACATCAATTAATATTATCTTATTTCTTTTCTCTTTAATTTTTCTTATATATTGTGACTGTGCCTAAGGAACAATTATTTGGGCTTGTACCCATATAAGTATTTCTCCATCTGGCTTCTATATACGTAGAAGATTTCTCTTCCCACCCCCTGCTTTTCTTTTTCACCCCCTGAGTTTCCGTTTATACCTTAAAAAAAAGTTCGCTAAATGCAAACCGAACTTTTAAACGGTTGAAAACACATGTGTATACTCTTAAAAAATATTCGGTAAATGAAAACCGAATTTTTGGAAGGTAAAATTGAATTTTTAGGGGGTGAAAAAGAGACGAAAAAAATGAAAAGAGAAATCTTCATATAGATCATCTTCAAATTTAAAACACTCTTTCCAAAGCTCTTTCCGTCACACAAAAAAAAAAAGGCTTTAATGCAGTTTTGGTCCCCCTATTTTGAAAAATCTGAACTTTTGATCCCCCTATTTTAAAAGCCAACTTTTTGGTCCCCCTATTTTGAAAAACCTGAACTTTTGATCCCCCTATTTCGAAAATCAGCTTTTTGATCCCCCTATTTTAGTTTTTTCAAAATTTTGGTCCCCCAACTTAGTTTACCTAATTTTTTTGCTGATGTCTCATGCTCATTAATGACGTGACAGTGTCCATGTTGACAAAACATTTGCCATGTCATTATTTGTTTTTCTTTAAATCAAATATTTTGTTTTAAAAATATTAAAACAATAAATATTTAAACAATAAAAATATCAATTATTTATTGTTTTAATATTTTAAAAACAAAATATTTGATTTAAAGAAAAAATTGGCCACTGTTACGTCATTAATGAGCATGAGACATCAACAAAAAATTGGCTAAACTGAGTTGGGGGACCAAAATTCTGAAAAAACTAAAATAGGGGGATCAAAAAGCTGGTTTTTGAAATAGGGGGATCAAAAGTTCAGGTTTTTCAAAATAGGGGGACCAAAAAGTTGGGTTTTAAAATAGGGGGATCAAAAGTTCAAGTTTTTCAAAATAGGGGGACCAAAACTGCATTAAAGCCAAAAAAAAACTATTTTTCTATTCAAATTAATTAGGAAACAGAAAATAGAAATAATAAGAGATACTACTATGTAGATAATTGGGTTATAATGAGATTATTTATTGGGGTTAGTTTGATAGATTACTTGAGAAAATATAAAGATATGGATTGTTTTGTGGAAGATTTAGTTGAAAAAAATAAAAGATCATCAAATAAAATTGAAATTATTTAAATTTACTAAAGAGGTGAAAGTTCCTTTTCATGTTTTTGCTTATATTGCAGCTCCCTCGCCGTCTCTCACTTTTGTTCAACGATCACCGAACATACCACGGTTCAATGAAGTATGTTTATATCTTTTTAGATTCATTTTACGCAATTCTAATTTTAATTCCCAATCTTTCCCTGTATTTTGTTTCTACTTTTCTTTTCGTTTTACTTCCATGTGTTTTTTTATTATTGAGACGGTGCTGTTGTTCTTTGACGTTGTGTTTTCTGGATCTGGATGATCGGCAGCCGCACAAGTCTCAGCCCTAGGAATATATGATTAATTTAACAGTCCAATAAGCTATAAGCTAGCTTATTGGACTTACCAAACAGTGCTTAAGTTGTTACTTTATGAAATATTTGTGTAATTTAATTTGTTTTTTATTTAACGGTTTTGCCTTACTTTGTTAGGTCACAAAAGGTATTGAAAATGAAAACACAAATGGAAAGTGACACAGACAGACTCAGTGCCTTACCCAACCACCTCCTTTTGCTTATAATTCAATTTTTTACCACAAAACAATCCGCCCGGACTTGCATTTTGTCCAAAAGATGGAAAAACCTTTGGAAATGTGTCACTGATATCGAGTTGTATCACTTTAATCTATACAATGGTGTTATCTTCGATAAGTTTGTATCTCAGTTTCTATCTAGCCGTGACAACTCCATTCCCCTTCGTACCATATCATATGCGAATGGATGTATGAATTATCCGTTTCCCTCCGAAAGTAATATTCCCGTAGAGATCATGGAATATGCTGCTTCACATGACGTGCAAGTACTGGAAATCAATTCTCAAATAGACCACATAAGTAATTTTGAGTTGCCCCTTTCCATTTTTAATTGTGGTTCTTTGACATCTCTTACTCTTTGCCTGTGGGTTGTATCTAAACCGTATACCATAATGTTTCCAAAAACTTTGAACTTGCCCGCATTGAAAACTTTAAAACTTTCGTGTTTCACTTTCTTTACTAGTGACAATGGCTATGCTGAGCCCTTTTCAACATGTAATATGTTGAGTAAGTTGGCCTTCTTCGGGTGTAGATTACAGGATGATGCGCAAGGCATTTGCATATCCAATTCTGAAGTTTCTAATTTGGCCATAGGTTCATTCTATCCTCCATCCAAGATTTACAAAGTTATACTTTCTACTCCAAAAGTGACTTCTCTCACTATCAAAGATATTTCTGCTACTTTCCCAGCCCCTGATACATGCAATTTAACTTTGTTGGAAGAACTAAAGTTTGAATGTCTGCATCGTTCTACTATGGGAGAAGATATCTTGCTTGGTTGGTTGCATTTGATTGCTAAAGTCAACACAATGACTCTCAGTTTAACATTACTTCATTTGATGTTTCGTGTAAGTTACTTTAGCATTTTTTCTCCTCTTCATATTTTTTATCATGTTATATGTATTTATTTGAATGTATACAATTCACTCTAATTTTATACGTATAATATGCAGCTTCTGAGAAATAATGGTTCAATAAGAACTCAAGTTCCTAGTTTTATTAAATTAAAGTCATTGAAAGTGGAATCTTACCCATGGATATCGGATGAGAGCGTAAGAGAAATGGTAACATATCTACTTCAAAGTTCTCCACCACCTCCCACCATTGTTATCAGTCAGGTTAAAGACCACACTTATGGCGGCTGTATGTTTATTGGATTTTTAATAAATGCAATGAAAAAGGAATTATTGGAAATGCAATGAGAAAGGATATTTAAGAGAAATGTCCATCAAAGTCTTTGCATGCTTGTTCCATCAAAGTCTTATTTCCTCATTCAGGATGAAATCTGTGAACTATGGCATCATCATTTGCAACATTACCATCATCAAACTCGGAATTGAATTTTAATTTTTAGTTACTTTATTAATCTAAGTGTTGAAGACTTGGCTTTTGCTTCTTCATTTTGCTTGAATTTTGTTTGTAATCTAAGAGTTGGTCCAAAGTTGGTAGGAGTATGTCTTTTGACCTCAGCCTTTGTTGGCATGGCATTCACAATACAATTTGTGAGAGAGTTCACTAGGTTAGGATTGAATAGTTCAGTAGGTGGTGTCTTAGCTTTAGCTTTCTCTAGGGAGCTAAGTCCCGTGGTTACAGCAATAGTCGTTGCAGGTCGCATTGGAAGCGCTTTTGCAGCAGAATTAGGAACTATGCAGGTTTCTGAACAAATCGACACATTGCAAGTTCTTGGATCAGACCCTTTGATTATTTAGTCACACCGAGAGTGATTGCTTCTTGTATTGCTTTACCTCTTTTGACATTATTGTGTTTTACATTTGGCTTAGAAAATTCTATGTGGAATTTCGGGTTCAAACCCGGCTCGGGTCACAGTATTCCTGTGTGGTGGAGATGGTACTATTGGATATGTCATGTGGACTGTGGTTTGGACATTATATGGACTTGTTGCAGCACAGTTTTAGAGATGTAACTAGTAAAGTGTAAAATTGAAACCAATGAGACAGTGAAAGAGTTTATTAGAAGATACTTTGGTTATAGAGATGATTTTGTAGGAATATGATGCATTTGTAGTTGTTGGCTTCACACTGCTATTTGCTCTCATCCTTGCTATTTCTTTGAATGTCTTCAATTTCCAAAGGAGATAGATAGAATAAATTTTTTTCAAGTGATGTTGGTGTATCACTATAGTGTAAACTAAAAAGTAAATGAAAAAAAGAAAAGACAGAATAAAAAAAACAGAAGACATAATGCACAGGATAAGTTATTAATGTTGGTTTGAAATTTGAATTAGGACAAGGACCTTTTCTAAAGCAATAAACTCAAAGTGGTATTTGTTTACCACCATGTTTTGGACACTATCAGTCTCATATTACTATGTGTTTCTAAAGAAAATAAAGTATGTATAGTCTAAATTCTAAACTATAGCGGTTGAAACTTGAAAGTAGCAGTGATTTTCTAGAATTTGATTGCTTGACTTACTTGTAAGTATGTACTGTATAGTCTAAACTCTAAAATGTAGTCTTCTAATTAGTTTACTATGATTTTCTAGAATTTGATTGCTTGACTTACCGGTTATATTTATGTCCCCTTAGTTTTGTATATATTTTTCCAACTTTTTTATTACTATATTAAGAAGTTATCGACAAAAAATAGAGTGAAGTCTTCTTGATTTCCTAATGTTTAGATGGATTTTGCTTAGCTAAAAAAAAAATTGATGTATCAGAGAGAAATACTTGGGCACAATCTCAAATATGAACTATTTAGACATATCATTTAATTATTCAAAAAAAAAATATATATATATTTTTTTTTTTGTGAGAGTGCCTAAATATTATTTTGGTGATATGAATCCCTTTGAATATATTAAATAAAAATTATAATATTGTACCAAAACAAAAGATAAAATATGATAAACCATTAAATTGGTTTTTATCTTTGTAATTACCTTTTAAATTGGTCTTTGACTCTTTTAATATCTTAAACTAATCTCTGTCTCTACCAAAAAAATTTAGTTCGGTTCTTTTGAGAACATTTGTTTCAGTTACTGTCAAATAAATCACTCTCTTTATTGACCTTCTATAAAAAAAGTCACTAACAATTTAACTTACTGTAAAATTAGTCCCTATTTTTACCATTTTTTTGTTGTCAAATAGTACTATTTTAAAGTAGGGATGAGCATTTTAACCGGTTATCATGGATTATCCATAATCAAATCCATATCCAATTTTAAAAATCAGTTATTTATATTTGGGTTTTATAACCAAACCAATTAGTTTTTTATTTAGATATCCATAACCATGACCACAACCAAACTTTATGATTAAATTACTCAATTTCCAAAATTTATCCATAACTAAATTTTTTATTTCTCCCAAATTGAAAAGATGAACCCTAATCCCCAAACTCAAAAATCGTCCGAAAAACCGAAAATCGGCCGAAAAACTGAAAATCGGCCGAAAACTCAAAAAATCTGTCGAAAACACAAAAAACGGCCGAAAACCCAAAAATCGGCAAAAAAACCGAAAATCGGCCGAAAACTCAAAAAATCGGACGAAAACACAAAAATCGGCCGAAAAACCGAAAATCGGCGGAAAACTCAAAAAATCCGTCGAAAACACAAAAATCGGCCGAAAACACAAAAATCGGCCGAAAAACTCAAAAATCGGCAGAAAAACCAAAAATCGGCCGAAAAACCAAAAATCGGCCGAAAACTCAAAAAATCGGCCGAAAACACAAAAATCGGCCGAAAAACTGAAAATCGGCCGAAAACTCAAAAGATCGGTCGAAAACACAAAAAACGGCCGAAAACCCAAAAATCGGCCGAAAACCCAAAAATCGGCCGAAAACTCAAAAAATCGGCCGAAAACACAAAAAATCGGCCGAAAAACTGAAAATCGGCCGAAAACTCAAAAAATCGGTAGAAAACACAAAAAACGGCCGAAAACCCAAAAAATCGGCCGAAAATCCAAAAAACGGCCGAAAACAAAAAAAACGGCCGAAAACACAAAAAATCGGCCAAAAACACAAAAATCGGCAGAAAAACCAAAAATCGGCCGAAAACTCAAAAATCGGCCGAAAAACCGAAAATCAGCCGAAAACACAAAAATCGTCCGAAAAACCGAAAATCGGCCGAAAACCCAAAAATCGGCCGAAAAACTGAAAATCGGCCGAAAACTCAAAAAATCTGTCGAAAACACAAAAAACGGCCGAAAACCCGAAAATCGTCCGAAAACTCAAAAATCGGCCGAAAATTTGAAAATCGGCGGAAAACTCAAAATCCGTCGAAAACACAAAAATCGGCCGAAAACACAAAAATCGGCCGAAAAACTCAAAAATCGGCAGAAAAACCAAAAATCGGCCGAAAAACCAAAAATCGGCCGAAAACTCAAAAAATCGGCCGAAAACACAAAAATCGGCCGAAAAACTGAAAATCGGCCGAAAACTCAAAAGATCGGTCGAAAACACAAAAAACGGCCGAAAACCCAAAAATCGGCCGAAAACTCAAAAAATCGGCCGAAAACACAAAAAATCGGCCGAAAACTCAAAAAATCGGTAGAAAACACAAAAAACGGCCGAAAATTTAAAGTGATCATTGACTACGTGACATTAAAATTGTATAATATCATTATCCACATGATACAACACTCCGACATTAGCACATTTAACTGTGTTAAAAATGGATGTCAACAAAAAAAAAAGATGTCAACAGAAGAATCTATTATAGAGAAATGTTTAACATATAACATAGACAATAACAAATTTAAGATAGGCAAAATCATCCATTTTCACCTCTTAACAAAAATTAGATCTTCTAACTTTTTCAAATTTGGATGAAGAATATGAAAATTAATACTTTTAGCACAAAATTAACATAAATGACTAAATGACTAACAAAAATATACTTAAGGGACTAAAACAGAAGAAAAACTAGTTAGGAAACCAAAATAAATCAACAAATAAATTAAAAGACTAACATAGCAATTTAACCTTTAAATATTAAAAAAAATCAAAAAGTTGTTTAAGACCAAGTTAAAAAATAAGGATTAAATCTCCGTCAACTTAACTCAATTGGTCGGAACAATATATATAGATAGAAATCAAAATTCGAATTTCAGACACTCAACTTAGTCACAAATAAAGTGAATAATTTATAAAACAGTCTCACAAAATGCTTGATTATGATGCCAGGTTATTATTTTTTATTAAGTTTTTTTTCTCTTTTTCGTTTTATGCAACTCAGGTCCCCCACCGGCTCAGATTCATGTGGCTCCTATATACACAGCCACATCTTCAAAACACTCTTTCCGTCACACAAAAATATCCTCCAAATCACACCATTCTCACGCGCTCTTCCCTTCTCATCACAACACGCACCAATCTCCACCAATAAAACCTCCACGTCCACTCCACACACTCTCAAATCTCACTCTTCCACAAACATTCACACACCACACTAAATTCACTCCAACTTTTCCGGTTCAAAAATAAACCCAAAAAAAAACCACAAAAAGAAAACTGATACGGAACTCGTTACTATAACAACACACACCTGCATATTACACCAACCAAAAAAATAACCACCATTTTTTTTACTTCTTCTTCCAGTCAAACTTAAAACGACGACGTTTTTTGAATGAACAGGAAAATGGCGGAAACGGTGGAGCTTCAGAACGAAGAAGAACTTTCTTTGCTGTCAATTTCCGATAATGGTGACCGGTCATGGCGGTTGAACTTCGAGTCTTTTCAGTTATCTTCTGAACATACGGAAAAGACACACAAACCCTCTCCTGGTATCCATGACTGTTACGGTGTTCTTGGTAATTTCACAGTTTCTTACAATTTTCATTTTATTTATTATATTTTTTCCATTTTTAAATATTTTTTCTTAGTATACATTTTATCTCACCTCTAGATTGGTAAATAATTATAATATTAGATAATATATTAATATGCAATGTTTGATTAGTTATTATGCTAGAATCTTTGAAAGTGTAGTATCAGCTTAGTTTCTACATTATTTCTAGAATTGTAAAGTATTTATTAGATTCGTAGATTTTGGATCTGTCATCAAATGTATCTCTGATACTATCTATGAAGCACAAACACAACATGAACACACAACACGGAGTCAAGAACCCTGACATGTCGACACTGATAATAATTTGAAAAAAATATTATAATTCAATGTACCGATAATGATTTGAAAAAATATCATAATTCAATGTAATCATTTTGTTGGTGGTTTGACACTAACACATGTTCGACGCCGGGACACACCGAGTGTTCGTGCTTCATAATATATTATCCACTTTGTTTCAAATGCATTTTTGATATCATCAACTTAATGTTGTTATGTGTGTTACAAATAGTAAACGAGGGACAAATTTGATTAACGTTTTTGTAATTTTATGTCAACATAAGTGACCAAGTGCTTTTTTGGTATCACAGTGAGTTTGCCGAAATCATGGTTGTACTAACGCACCGTAATTTTGTTGAAGCTTCAAAATGTAGCTTTTGCAAAATCACGTTGGCGCTCTGTGATTATGTCAAACTAACATGTGAATACAGACATAGACTAAGTTGATCTATTCCTATATTTTTCGGGACGAGTCGGATATTTACTCGGGAAATTATTCTTCCTTTTTGTTTTATTGTTTAATTAATTGTTACTTTTTTATTTGGAATCTGCTTTGTTTTTTAGTTGAGAATCTTTGTTTATTGGAATGGAATCTGCAATTTGTTTTGTATCAATGGTTGTGGTTGATTATGACGAAAGTGCTGTTGGAATTTTTCTGTTTTGGTGTTTTTTGAGTTCCTTAATTTTTTTTTTTGGTTCTTTATATATATGTAGCATCTTTTTTGTGTTTCCCTTTGTTATCAAGCTAAAACTTGTTTCAGTTTTTTGAAAGATGCTATCAATGGATGTAATTCATGGTGAGTAGTATGATATGTTCTGTGGTTCTTTTTTTTCTACCGGGTTTAGTAAGTATTTAAGTTTGGAAGTTGGGCAGGTAGAAAAGGTGTTTTCTTTTGTTGCTGTTGTTGAGAATTTGGGCTTGGGGTTGAAAATTGTGCATCTAGTGTTAATATTTGTTTTTGATGTATCGGAAGCTGTATTTAATTTAAGTTGAGGGAGCTTTTGCATGCACTTTTAGTGACTAGAGCCAAAACTTTTGGACTATGAACTAATATATTTTCTGGTGATTGTTGATTTGTTCATTTTTTTCTTGGATTTGTAAGTGCAAGAAGTTGAAAATATTTGGTTAATTAGATTTTCATTTTTGATGAGTGCATCTGGACTTTTGCTCCCTTTCTTGAAAAAGGAGCTGTTTGTTTGTTGCTTGTTTGGCCCTTGATCTTGTTATATTGTATGCTTTCTAATTCTATGTTTTCTAATCACCTTGACTGTTGTGTTTGTGAATCTTTTCGTGAAATTTTTATGGTTTTTGGAATGAAGATCAATTATCAAAGAAATGTGCAATCAACTGGTATTATAAAACTGTGGAAGTTCTAAGCATAATGTGACTCAAAATACAATTTATCAATCTACAAATGTTTGTCTAATTTTCTTTTTCAGTAAGGTTAGCGATTTGTTTTGAATGTATTCTTTGAGTGCTGATATCTTTGTTATTTGATGGGAAAGGTAATTTCGTGACTATCATTTTAAATTTCTTTCTCTTTTTTGTTTTGTATTTCTTCAGGTCAAGAAGATAATATTGCCGAATACTATCAGCAGCAGGTTGAAGTGCTTGAGGGCTTTACCGAAATGGATGCCTTAGCAGAGCGCGGTTTTATTCCTGGAATGTCAAAGGTTTCTCTTTAATTTTCTCATTTATGCTCTCTAGATTTAAGTAAGGACTGACAAGTAGTCATAGAATTTAATTTTGATACACGGTTAGTGTGAAATGTTTTACACTTTTAGCAAATCACAACCACTTGTATTTGTGACTTCAGAAGTAAGTACGATTGATGTTAAATGCTTTTAGTGATTTGATGATTATGAGTGACTGACAGTGTAAACAATATCTACACTAACTGTGTATGTAAATCAAATCCTTTAGTCGAATGCCTTGGCTAAATATCTACTGGTTTTTGTAGGAGGAACGAGACAAGTTAGCTAAGAGTGAGACATTTGCTATCAGAATATCAAACATAGCAAACATGGTTCTTTTTTCTGCTAAAGTTTATGCTTCGGTCAGAAGTGGTTCCCTAGCCATCATTGCATCGACTTTAGACTCTCTTTTGGACCTCCTTTCTGGATTCATCTTATGGTTCACTGCATTTTCCATGCAAACACCAAACCCATATCAGTACCCTATCGGAAAGAAGCGGATGCAACCTTTGGTCAGTCCTCTTATTAATTTTCTGTTTGAACTTTCCTGAATCATCTTTGTATTCTTGACTTCTTGTCAGTGTTATAAAGAGAGAGATGGCGCTTCTTTGTTGCTGAGCTTTACTTACTATTGGGATTTATTTTGCAATCAAATCAAATACCAAGAAGAAAAACTACTTAGCTTTCAGTTTCATTAATTATTAATATGTTCGATAGATTAGTATACATTCAAAGTTTATTGTCAAATAGTTAATAATGACATAATGATTAATTATAAATGCATCTTGGTGCTGATATTTAAAGTTCAAAATTGCATGCAGGGAATTCTTGTTTTTGCCTCTGTCATGGCGACTCTGGGACTGCAGATAATTTTGGAGTCTCTCCGCACATTAATATACTCTGTAAGTTGATTTTGCTACATTTCATAAGCCAAAGTTGACACACGTAAACAGTTATAAGTTAAAACGTTTTTTTTCGCCTCATTAATTTCTTGGTAACCAGCCCTAATGCTCATCTTATTGACATTTCCAGGATAATACCTTCAACTTGACCAAGGAACAAGAGCGCTGGGTTGTGGGTATTATGCTTTCAGTGACTTTGGTAAAATTCGTGCTGATGATTTATTGCCGCTCTTTTACTAATGAGATTGTTAAGGCTTATGCTCAGGATCACTTTTTTGATGTGATCACTAATGTCATTGGCCTCATTGCTGCACTTTTGGCCAATTATTTTGATGATTGGATGGATCCTGTTGGTGCCATCATTGTAAGTAAATACTTTCGTTATGCTAATTTATACCCCAATTAAATATGAACGTCAATTGGTATATGCAAAATTAATCCATGTTGGGTTGGATATTCACTTACTATACTAATTAGTAACTTGTGGGTATTGTAGTATCTACTTTGCCGCATACTTGACACACATGCACATAAATATTAAATTTCCTTTCGAAATCTCTACACATTTTAATTTATGAATTAGTTAGTCTGTCAGTTTCTTTCCTTTTTTGATGGAATATTTGTAAGAATTAATATTTAGAGATCGATATATTATATGAAATTAGAACACTTACTTGAATCAACAATTATGTTTACCGGAAGCGCCAATATTGAAATAATCGATATATTAGACAAGGTCTTCCTCTGCCTGATCACATGCTCCAGTCTTTGTGGACTTTGATGGGAAAAGTCACAAATGAGCTTACTGTATGGTTTTTGTGCGTGACGGCAAAGGGGACCTAGCCAATCTTATATACAAAAGATCTCAACCCTAGTACCACCCATCATGAACCCTAGAGTTGGGCCTACATTTTGTTTCTACACAAATCAGAATTAATGTTCAAAGCCCATTATCACTGATCACAATTATCGGGCTTAAGCATCATCAAATGGATCACAACAACATCAACCCGTTTTTATTAAAACCGAAACCAACAATTGATTGCAGCCCACAAAATATTCTAACAATATTTCCTTATGCATTGCATTTTAGAATAGCATCAGTGTTTTACTAGTTTATCAAGAAATGTATTAGGATTTTAGTGGGGGATCATATTCAAGTTAAATAAAGTACTAAACTGTGGGTAATGGGTCCAAGGTATAGGTCTGCTGCTATTCAGCAGCGAGGATACAAACAATACTAACATACCCATATTAGGGTACAAATATATTAGTATCCTTTTTGGACTATGTCCATTTGTCACACCTATTTGGTCTTTAATTAACAATAGACGAGTGTGATTCATTCCTAGGATTGATGGCAATGAACCGAAGTATGCAAATAGTATTTCCAGTAATCTCATCCATTAACAACTGTAGCCGGCTATATTTCTCTTGGCCTCTGTGATGCTCTTATATTTTGAAAAATCTATATTAGATGATTGTATCTATCCAAGTAGCTTAACATAATTTCGGTAATCTCAAACTTTTAAGAAGAAATCTCTCACTGCAGGAGATCAGTGTTAGATGATTGTATCTATCTAAGTAGCTTAACATAATTTCGGTAGTCTCTCAAACTTTGTGCATCATATGCTGTGTTGGCAAACTGCTATTCTTTGGTGATATGCTATATGTGATTTAGTATATAGTATTATCAAAAAGCGGCTATTGAACAACCCGCTATTTTCTGGGGGCTGCATTTGACGACACTGACCATATGATTATTCGATACATCTCTTTTATGCAATTTTCCATGCTGCTAAAATTTTAGGAACCAACATTTGTTCTTTTGAGCACTCTATTTTGCTGGAAACATTTCTTATTCTACATTTAACATGCCACCATCTTAAAGCTGTTAATATATAACATGTACGTTTAATACTTACGTGTATTTCTTCTTCTGCAGCTGGCTTTGTACACGATTCGCACATGGTCAATGACTGTGTTGGAAAACGTGAATTCCCTGGTTGGAAAATCAGCTGCACCAGAGTATCTTCAGAAACTTACATACCTCTGCTGGAACCACCACAAGGCTGTAAGGCACATTGACACTGTTCGGGCTTACACATTTGGGTCTCACTACTTTGTCGAGGTTGATATCGTCCTTCCAGCGGACATGCCTTTACAAGAGGCTCATGATATTGGGGAATCATTGCAAGAGAAGCTTGAACTTTTGCCAGAGATCGAGCGTGCTTTTGTTCATCTTGATTATGAGTTCAGTCACAAACCTGAGCATGCACAAGCACATTCTTAGCAGCAATATGGAAAAGCAATGCCGACTTGTGCATTTCATTTGCACTTTTCGTCTCGTGTCTCAGATGTAAATGTGAACCATTTTAGGTAGATATAAGTATGTGTACTTAGTAACTGACAAGTTAATGAGAGCTGTAGAAATGGATTTGGGATGTGTTGTGATGAAGCCTATCATGTAAGGAAATTCACTCTATTTCTCTTTGGTTATGACTAAAGTTTCGAGGGTTATATGAGGTGTATAGATGATATGTGTACCCTATGTCCCTACCTAATGTCACAGTATCATGTTTATATTCTCAAACTATAGTAATAGACGAAATAAAAAGAACGAGAGATCGAAGGGATACTCTTTCGCAACATGAGTTTGAGTGTACACACGAGTAACTTAACTGATACTATTATTACGGATCTAAATCATGAGAAAACATCATCATATTCAACTGATAGTATAGCAAAATCTACAATGATTTCCTTTAATAAAAAAACAAAGAAATTAATTTATAAATTTCTAATTTGTTACTATGTAGCGTAGGCCTGCACAAATATTGACATAGTGAGAAAAGTCTGAAATGACGAACTATGAGGAATGAAGGTGTAAAATAAAACTTATAAAATCAAAGCAATGAGCTCTGTTAATTTTATTTTTTTTGACAAATAAGCTCTGTTAATGTTATATATGATCTGACATTTTCATCTGTGAACCATGTCTTAGTCTGGCTACTTCAGAGTACTTTATAGTCATAAATATTTAGACATAATTTTTTTGTTACAGAAAATTTAGTAAGTTTACATTTACATGCCTGCAGAGGTACATCATTAGATAAAACTCTTTAAGAGTTATTTAAACACATCATTTGAACACACAAAAAAAATCATTTAATTATTTCAAAAGATAGATACTAGCATTAGTTTTTTTTGTACACGGATACTAGTATTATTTTAGAGAATTATTTTTGCTACCCTGCGGTTTCTGGGGTGCGTCCTACGAAATGACGCAAATACTCCTGTCCGTGACTTGTGCTACGAACACCCTCCAAAACACTCTACATTTATAACATCCGTGGCTTGAGTCACGAATGTAGAAAAAATGTCAAAATACCCCTGTCCGTGACTTGTGCTACGGAGACCCCCCAAAACACCCTACATTTATAACATCCGTGGCTTGAGTCACGAATGTAGAAAAAATGTCAAAATACCCCTGTCCGTGACATGTGCTATGGACACCCTCCAAAACACCATACATTTATAACATCCGTGACTTAAGTCACGGATGTAGAAAAAATGTCATTTTTCAAAATTACTCATTTTTCCTTCATCCGTGACTTAAGCCACGGAAGAGTATTTTGGTCAATTTGTAGGGCGCACAAGTAAGCTATAAGGTGGCAAAAGAAATTCTCTTATTTTATTACTCTTTCTTTCTACTTTTTTTAAGCATAGGACCTGGGCTAGAAAGGTAAACATATGAGATAGGATGATACTTTTCACGCCCCCAGTTTTAGAAAAATCACGTTTGTTTTCAGAAATGTATTCGAGGAATCTACTTGATACTCCCAACTATGAATCTGTATATCCCAATATTTTCCTTGAATTCCACTTTTTTCTCCCAATTTTTACAATAAATATCCGATACAAAAAATATTCCAACAATTTTAGTTTATAATTAACAAGTTGTAACCTTAAACTATCCAAACGACAATTAAATAGGAATTTAATTTTTTTTTCTTTCTACAATGACACTTAAATAGGAACTGAGTATTTTTTTATAGATAAATTTAGGGTGAAGAGATGGTGGTTCAGTCCACAACAATGATTTATAAATTTAAAAATCCAAATATGTGTGGATGAAATAATTGAAATTTTGGACAGCTCAAATACTTTAATTGAATTCTTTTCATTTCTAAATTTTTGTTTGGACAGAGTAATAAAACGGTTCATTCTTAAAAAAATATAACTTAAATTTTATATGAACTATTGGCGAAACTTAAAAAATTATAGGGACCACATTTACATTTTTTTTTTAAATTACTAGGCATCAATTTGCAAAACTTGAAAAATATAGGGACCAATTTGCGAATTTTCAAAAAAGTTAAATAGGAACTAATGTGTACATTTTTTTTAACATATAAGGATCAAATTGAGATCCACATTGTATAAAGTAAAGAATAAATTTCAATTTCTTATCTTTTAAGTGGTAATATTTAAAATTCCCCAAAGTTATCTTGTTAAATTTTTTCCAAATTTATCATTCAAACATACAATGTAATTTAAATAGAAGAATTTTAGCTACCTCTAAAATTACATTACCTCACAAATTTCTTCTTCCAAACATGCTCCAAGATCATGGATGAAGTCTAGTGTTATTTGTTATCCATTAAGTATGAACATCCCTTGATGGGGAGTCATGTCGAAACTGATGGGGCCATTTTTTTAAGCTCTACTAATTTAAATTCTCTATTTCATTTTTTAAATACACTCTCTCTCATCAACATATTGAATTAGTGGTTAAGATTCAACATGAGCAAAATATAACACGGGGCAATCCCATTCAAAACAAAAGGTGTAGGATAATGAAATCTTTTACTAGATTGATTATCTTATGATTATCTATTAGATTCAACTTTTTTTGTGTGGACAACATTATGTAGGTCCAACTTGTGCATTAAGGATTACACCTACTTCAATATCTCATCTTCAAGCTTCTTAACTATAATAAGAAATTTATTCCAAATCAACATCATGTTAGGTATGACTTCATGAGAGGACGGTGAACTTGGAGGAGATGATTCCAAACCCACCGTTTGTTATAACTTCAACTTAATTGTCTAATTCGAATATAAGGATGGGTATTTTCAAATAGTAAATTTAATTAATTTTCAAAATGTTGGATATGAAGTTTTGGAAATTTGCTTTTTAGGTCTTACTTAATGCTCGCAGACCCCCCAAAAATCCCAAAATACCCCCATTTTTTGACCTAGGACACTTTGGTTTCTAGGATATGAAATCAAAATAATTTCATATCGTAGGATACGAAATTGTGTTTACGCCCAAGAACTAAGAACAAGCGTAGCCTAGGCACTTATTTTAACCCAAAAAATCATGATTTCGTATTCTACAATATGAAAACGTACCTTTTGTATTATACGATATGAAAATGCTGCCATTCGTATCCTACGGTCTGAAATTAATATCTTTCATATCCTAGCTTCTGAAATCGCAGACTTTTGTATTCTAAGTTACAAAATCCATCAATATGGTTACAAATTGAGAAGAACAGAATCAGTTGAATAAAACGTGAAATAGAGAGAAAGGGGCGATCAATACCAGGTTCAATAACATTAGGTTGAGCAATTCCGGGTGCAACAACAATAGCTTGAGTAATGTCGGGTGTAACATCCACATCTTTAATAATGTCGGCTTCAATGAATGAAGAAACGTTGATTTGAAGCCTTCCAAACGTCAAAAAATCATCTAAGATTGTATTTTGAAGGTTGAGTGTTGAAGTGGTAATGAAACTAACGTCAGGGCACCCGACATATATATAGGTCGACTTCGTATCCTAGAATACGAAATTAAGCATTTTCGTATCCTAGGATACGAAAATAAGCGTTTTCGTATTCTAGAATATGAATTTGGAGCGTTTTCAAAAATATGTGTATTTCGTATTCTACGGGCTGAAATCTTTGTAAAAAAAATCAAGAAAATGCTTATTTCGTACCCTAGGATACGAATTTGTGTTTTTTTACGCGCAACAAGACAGATTTACCAGACATTGAGGTGTTTACCATTGTTTCGTATCCTAGGATATAAAATTGGGTTATTTCGTATCTTAGCTTACAAAACCCTTCGTAATGGGGTGCCTGAGAGTAATGAAGAGGGGCTTAAATAGCAATTTTTGAAGTTTTGTCATTCCTAACATGATACTATTCCACCATTAAAATTTTAATTATTTATTTATTTTTTATTTTATATACAGGCACTATCATGTGATCGGAGGGAATCTGTACTAAAAAATCACATCTCTAAACTTGAATTTTCGCCAATAGTTTCAGTATCCTATTGGCTGTTGCCACTTTCAAAAGAACAAAAAAGAAAAAATATGACCACGAGTAAAAAATATGAAAAGTGGACTCCTTTGTTTATAGAAAAAGTCCAAAACTAAAAAAGGAGATAAACAAAGGAGTGATACTTTTTTATATTTTTCCAGTGTTGAGAAACTATAATAAAACTGTGCATCTAGTTAATCTAACGTCTAAAAATCAACTTGTTCATAGTGGAAAATTTATTACTTCTCTATACTAAATGTCACCCTATCTAAAACACCAATAACCTAAAGCTCGAACGTAAAATAGATAAAATTTGATCGATAATTATTTACACCATCAATTAAATTTAAATTTTTTCAAACAATTTGTTTTAAAAATATTTGTTTAAAGAATATGTTTCTTTAAAATACAGTAATAAATATTTGTTTAATGATATCATCTAAAATCTTTTTCTATTGATTTGAAAGGGGAACAGAGGCATATATCTAAAACAATTTTTGTTTGTTTGACACATTTTTTGTTTGTTTGACAAATGATGTCCAAAACTTATCATTATTATATATTTTCTCACATCTTGCAGTTGGATCTTCCAAAAAAGAAGTCCAGGTTCGGCTTAAGGTTTGAAATATAAGTTTAAATTTTATGAGTAAAGTCTTCTTTATTAAAATTATTATTTACCAAAAATAAATATGAAATATATATACTAAACTTTTTCTTTTACTAAAAAACAATTTAAAATTTTGTATGTATAGTGCAGTCACCATTAATTACTTCAAAATTAACTCTTATAATTACTTCACTTAATTACCAAAAATAATTAATGTCTTATTATATATTTTTTGTACTAATCCTTTAATAATATACTAGTACTATAGTAACTCAATAAAATATTGGTGCAATAGTATTTTTGTGAATCTGTGATCATCAGCCCCACCCCAGAGTGCCCAACAGTGTGATTGGATTCTCTCACACATCACCTCGTCTTGTAGTTTGTATCTAGTCCAAAAAGAAATCCAGGTTCATTCAGTCCACAAATCAACGCCTATAAATATTGCCGTTTTTACTAATACGACAGACACCATGATCAAATCAACTAAATGTATATTTTATTAACACAATCCATCTCCAATCCATACAAAGAAACTCATCCAGGGTGGTCAAATAGTATTATTATTATTTTTTTTACGTATAAAGTGAAAGAATTGAGGTTTGAATTTTGGTTATAACATTCGACACTAACAATTTTAACATTTCTATCAAAAAATATATTATATATGATTCTTACAATTAATTTTAATAAATTTATATTTCACTTGCATATGACTTGTTTTCATTAATTGTTAGGTAAATACTTATAATTTTTTTAAATAAATGTAATTATTATATAAATAATCGTGAGTAGCTTATTTTTATTTTAAAATAAAAATACATTATGGATTATTTATCTTATTTATTTGTAACACGTTGGTTCATATGAGCTTAGCTCAATTGTTAAGGACGTCACATTTTTTATATATAGGAGTTGGAGTTCGAATTTTGGATACCCTATTTATTTATCTGAAAAGTGAAATTTCTAACCACTATATTACTTAAAAAATTATACCATACCCTTCAATAATTTTAAACTAGAAATATGCTATCTTTTTTTTGGGTCCCGTTATGTTATATTTTTATGTATCATGTCCTCTTTAAATCTCCACCATGAGCTTTATGATATGAATCTTAAATTAAAAAATTACTATCACATTATTGACATGATGAATGTGTGAATGAGTGTATATTTTTTCCAAGTATAGTTTAGGTTCGGATTTTGACTAATACAATATGAACTAAATTACAAAGAACTTATCTAAAAACTACCGATATAAACTTTTCTAGGTAGTTTAGGTTCAAATTTGTGAATGAGTCTTATCTAAAATTTATGTAACTCCAACATTTGATTAATATGAATGAAGTTAATTAAACCGTCTTAGATTTATATGAATGAAGTTTAATATGATTAATATGAAGTTAATTACAAAGAAAACTATCATCTCATTTAAACCGTTTTAGATTTATATGAATGAAGTTTAAAGCCATGATTAAACAAAATTAAATTGAACAAACACAATAAAAATTGAATTTTAATTATGCTTACGTTGCATTAGCTATCTCAATCAAAGTTTTAAACCAAGAAAATAATTTATAAAATGTAAACATGGTTTCCCCACGTTTCTTCTTTCCTTTTTACAACTGTACATTTCAATTATCATATTTATTTTTTTATTATATTCTATGGATTCATTTCATTAAAATAATAAATAAAAACTATAGAATATAGTAATTTTTATTTTTATTTTTGTGGGTCCACATTCTGTTATATCTTCAGAGTTCAGACTTCAATTTCGTTCCTCTTCATAAAATCTCCACCATCACATTCACTTCAGATTCTTCAATAACCACGCGCCACGCACACACACACACGCGCGCTAATTCTGATCAAACACCAATGCGCCGGCGATGCGTACGGAGATAACCTTCGCATCGCACAGTTTCTCCGACCTTCCCTCCGCCGCATCCATGCCGACGACTTCCTCTTCAACTCGTCCTATCAGAGTTATTCCTATGCAACACCCGAACACCAATCCTACTCCTTCTTCGTTGCCGCCGAATATCGCGATTTCTCAATGGGCTTCAAAAGTCCGTGGAATGACTTGGCTTCAATGGCTCGAGTTTTTTCTCCCTTGTTTACGTTGGATTCGCATCTATAAATGGCGCGAGTATTTTCAGGTCGATCTAATGGCCGGAATTACCGTCGGTGTTATGCTTGTTCCTCAGGTAACGGTTTTTCTCCGATAAGAAAATAACCGAAAATGTTTTCCCGTTTTCATTTTTTTTAATTTTAATTAATTTTTGTACGCTAATTTAGTTCTTTCTTGTTCATGCAGTCGATGTCATATGCAAAATTAGCTGGACTTCAACCAATATATGGACTCTGTAAGATTGCTTAATTTTCCAAGCTGTTGATGAATTTTTTCGATTAGGTGTATATTGTTTGAAGTACACAACACACTGACGCATTGAAACCGATAATAATATGAGAAAATAACATAATTTAATATAATCATTAATCATAAGTGTCAGTGTCAGTGTCGTGTCGGATACGTCTAATCTGAGGAATGTCCGTGTTTGTGATGTTGCATTTTGAAATCTCTTTTAGCTTAGGAGATACTGACGATTATGATTAATTGATAGTGTGTACAAAAATATTAAATCCATGAATTTTATATTGTCAACAAATTACAATTGGGACTTTATAAGTAGTTACGAATAAAGTCAAATGTTGATCTGACAATTATGATTGATCATTAAATCTGTAGTATATTTGTTTTAACTATCATGATATAATTTGAATTAACGTTACTTTTAACTTTTATGATAAAATCGAATTTCTGAACTTTCGTTGTTAAAATTTTGAAGAGTGAAGTTAAGTTTACTGTGTAAATTTTTTTCAATGATTAGTGATTTGATTTATTTTAAACTATTGAGTAAATGGGAAAAGTATGCTCGAGGCCAAGAATAGTATTTTTATTTAGAACTGGAAGAAAGGATAAAGGGAAACAATATAAGTGAAATGATACTGTGCACTAGACCAATAGAATGCCTTTGTTGGTGGCTTTTGACATTTTTAGATTTGCATCATACCAAATAGTATTTGCCAGACCAGCTAAACTAGCAGGTCTTTGAGTTATATTTATGAATCTTATCTTTCATTGATCTAAACACCAATATTGTTTATGCCATGTTGATGTTAATGAGATTCTAGCTTTTTGTTCTTGTCAATTGTCTGTCCGTTTCATATCGTCCTTTTTAACACTTCATGTTGTTTAATTCTATGTCATTAATCCTTATATATACTGAAGTTCTATGTAATATAATATCTAGTGATTAATGTTTTTCTCTTTGCAAGGAAGACTCTGGTTTTGTGCCCATATTTGTGTATGCCATATTTGGGTCTTCTCGCCAGCTTGCAGTTGGCCCGGTAGCATTGGTTTCTCTATTGGTCTCTAATGTTCTAGGCAGTGTAGCTGATTCATCCAGTGAAGTATACACAGAGTTGGCAATTTTACTGGCCCTTATGGTTGGGATACTGGAGTGCATAATGGGACTATTGAGGTATTTTTGCCAGTCCTTATTTTCATCATTATACGTATAGCTTTTTAACTTAAGTATGAATACGGGGAACACAGTTTTCTTCCTTCTGTTTTGTCTCCTAGAGCATCTGATACTCTAACTATTGTTTAATGCTACTTTCTCCTCAGTGTTCATGCATCTAAGCATTTACAAATGATCAAATGATTATATTAATCTGCCAATAAATATTGCTGTAGTATTGCCATTATAATTGCAATGCCTTGAATTGCAAGAAGACTGCTTTGTTTTAATACCAAGAGGAGGGGATGAACTCTTCTAGCAGTTATATGATTTTGATAATTTTGATAACTTAGCACTCATCAAGCCTGATTTTTGTTGTGAAAGGGATTTTATGAATAATCTATACGTACCTGTCTTTGGTTTTTTCAGGCTTGGGTGGCTGATCCGTTTCATTAGCCATTCTGTAATCTCTGGCTTTACATCTGCTTCAGCTATTGTGATTGGTTTATCTCAAGCAAAGTACTTTTTGGGGTATGATATTGACAGAAGTAGCAAGATTATACCGTTAGTTAAAAGTATAATAGCTGGAGCTGATAAGGTATGCCATAAATTTGAAAAATGAATTATCCAATGAAGTTGTAATGTTGATTGGAAAATGAACTGTATGTCTGTATCTGTATGCATGAAAGGCAAGTTAAAATGATAATTTGCAGAGTATATAGTATACACTAAAGCTTTGAGTAGTTCTTCTGATGCCAATTATCATCTTCTAGTAGGCGTTTAGGAAAACATTATTTTTTATGTACTTTATCACACTGCATGTTCACAAGTTAAAGTTCAGTATATAATTTCAATTTAGCAAGTTAAAGTTCCCTCTAAAATTGATAAATTATTAATTTGAATCAAGATTTTTATTTTGAAATTCAGATTGCGATGATCTGTTTCGTAATGCTTTTAAATCATCATATATATGTTCATTTTCTGTCTTTTCTTTCTTCCGAAGTTGTTCTGGTGCCATACCTAAACCCCTTAATTTAACAGAGGTGGTTTTCCCTTTTGTAGTTTTCATGGCCCCCTTTTGTATTGGGATCAGTTATGCTTGCAATACTTCTTGTCATGAAACACCTGGTATGAACCTATCTCTGATTTTTGGTGAAATACTTATATTAATTATCAACATCCTGCTCATTGTATGATGTTATGTATCCAGGGAAAATCAAGGAAATACTTGCGATTCTTGAGAGCCGCAGGTCCTCTTACAGCAGTAGTTCTGGGAACACTCTTTGTAAAAATATTTCACCCGCCATCAATTTCTTTGGTAAGAATCAAATGGATGAGATGTGTTTTTGGATTTATAATATATATTTTAGAACACAGTCATGTTAATATGAATTTTGGTGAAGCTACAAAACTGGATTTAAAAATTAAATAATAAGATTAAAACCTTTTGTTCTTATACCCCTCCATAATTTTCGTTCATAATTTTTTTGAAGTATTAGTTCAATTAGGTTTTAATTGGAACTAAATCAGCAAAATAGGAACTTACATATTAATATGAATGCTTTCTAGTTTTCTTTCGGCATGTATTCGGTTGACAGTGACATTGAGGATGATTTTGAAGCCATAGTGCCAGTGCATATAGAAATCGTCAAATTATCTCCCACATCACATGTGATTAATGTCCAGAGCACTGAACCAACAAAGCCAGTATCAAATTATGTTTGTACATTTTATTTTTAATTGATTTTTTAGAGTTTATCTTTGTTTTTCTTGAAGAAGCCAGCTTCATTGAAGATTATTCTAGACATTCATTTAACCCGTCAATATATTACAAAAACTAATCATTTGAGTTGAGTCTAGTGTTATTGTGTAGTCCGAAAAATTTGTAGCGGTCATTCACTTTTTCCGATTACCTCCCTAAATTTGCGGTCCTAACTGAGAAATCGGTGCTTTGTTGTCTGGTGTCATCGCTTAGTTTTTGATATTCTAAGTACTATGAGTTGTGAAAATCGCTTTAATCTATGAGTTACTACTTATTTTGTTGGCATGGATGTTCTTTTGTAAATGACAACTACAACTGTTTCTGGTCAGTAATTCACTAGCTGGTAGCAATTCAGTTAATTTGATAAAGATCATTGTTTTTTAATTAGGTGGGAGAGATACCTCAGGGCCTCCCCAAATTTTCTGTTCCGAGAGCTTTTGAGTACGCAGAGTCCTTAATTCCAACTGCTTTTCTTATAACAGGTGTGGCTATACTGGTAAGATCTCTGTTTCCTCCCAATTAGTTTTCCTTTAATTGAAATCATAGATAGGTAACTTTGATCTTAATTTGGCTAAATTTTCAAAATAAAGGAATCAGTAGGAATCGCAAAGGCATTAGCAGCAAAGAATGGGTATGAGTTGGATTCAAATCAAGAGGTATATTTCTTTCCAAAATATATTTACATCTACAAATCCCTGATGGTTTCTGTCTTATATAAGTTATCTATGAGTTTGTGCACCCTGAAAATCCGAGTAATACTGCTCCGACCTATTAGTGGCACCTCCCTAGCTGTGTTTACCAAATTCCTCCACGGAATGGTATATTATGTGCCAGCTGCCATAGGCCTAAACACCATTGTTTATATGGCAGATTTTGGCTGGCCACTATAATCCGCCATTGATAAATCTGCTCCCTTGATTTACACAAGAATCTAATTGGTAGCTAGTTTGCTTTTCTAAAAAGTGGCTACAAGTATTGATTGTATTTGTAGTTACTGGAAAATGAAAGACAGTTTTTTGTTTTGTTTTTAAAACATACTTTGTTTCTGGATGATTTTGAACAGTTGTTCGGCCTTGGTGTTTCCAACGTTCTTGGTTCATTCTTTTCAGCATACCCTACTACAGGTCATACTTCTACTTGGCTTTTGTTTCCAAAGCATCAACAAATTTCAATATTATGTTTATCTTGAGATGAAAATATATCTTGAATAGATTTTCCCCTTCAAATGTTATGCAGGTTCCTTTTCAAGATCAGCTGTTAATCATGAAAGTGGTGCGAAATCTGGAGTATCAGCGATAGTTTCAGGGATCATAATAACTTGTGCACTTTTGTTTCTGACACCATTATTTGAGAGCATACCTCAGGTTTGTTTTCAAGTCTTTATAGCTCATATGTCACATTTGAGAATGTTTTTTCCTGGTGTTATCTGTGTTGGCCTATTTTTTTTTTTTCCTTTTCAAATTGAAGTTCTGCTTGCACCTATTATATTTTACTGCTGACATCTGCTGGGATTAAATCCATAAAACTACTGTGATATTTAAGTAAATGCTCAAATTGATTCTTGAAAGATAGCTGGAATATTAAGTTGATCCATTTTGGAGATTAATTTGATCCTTCACTGTTTAAAATAAATACTGATTTAAGGACCAAATTTTTAAAGAAAGGGCAACCAGGTGCTATGGATCTCTCTTCATAATAGGCTCCAGGGAAGGGCCAGATTTGTTATGGATCTTTTGTAGGCAGTCTACCTTGTATTTTCAAAAGGCATTACCATGGCTCAAACCCATGACCTCCGGTCACAGGGCAACAATTCTAAACTTTGTGCCAAGGCACCCTTTAGTTGATGCCCAAAATCTTTTAGAGAACCATCTTAATATCACCTTAAGCATCTATTGAGGAGTTATTTGATTATTTACACAAAAATATTCAATAGGATATATGACATTAAGACTAGCAAAATTGTTAAATTGTTTCTCAATTTGTTTTTATTGAATTCTAAATTTTGTATACTTTATTTCTAATCTATTACCCAAACATAAACTAATTTTGAATTTTATGGTTGTATTGCAATAATCCAGTCTGCGCTTGCTGCCATCGTGATCTCTGCTGTGATGGGTCTGGTAAGCATTCAATGTTGTGCTGAGTGATTAATTTCATGTCAAACATTAATAAGTAGTTTTTATTTTTTAAATGAAAATTTTAGTGGAGGGAGTTGAAACCATGACCTCCTTATCTCTCCAACCCGTACGTTCTCTCTAAACATTGACTAATTGGTAATATTATCAGTTTTATGTGGTGGCAAGTGGAAATTATACAGCTACAACAATCACCCTTTTGAACCGTTGTGGTTGGCTACATTAATCAATAATCAAACAATGTCATTATGTCCTATCACAAATCTTAATACTGATATAGATCATACATATGAATCTTTCTTAATGCTTTGAGTCCATTCTTATTCTGACTGCTATGATATTTTATTTGGTACTGATAACATACATTAATCTAGTCTGGTTTCTATGGTTTTGCTTTTTTGGAAAAGAGTCTGGTTTCTATGTGAAACTGCACAAATAAGTTTTTTTAGTTTAAACTATTACTCCATTTTATAAATTCCACGTTTCATTAATAAATATCTAGTTTGTATAGAATATCTTGTTGTCAACCCCAAATTATTTTATAATTTACTAATTCAACCAAAATGATGTATTGTAGAAAACTTTAGTTAGCTTCCATATCTTGTTTGTCTAAACTCAACTCATCAAGTTTGTGGTTATCAGTTTTTCCACATCAAAGCATTTACCTTAATATTTCAACATGATTTTTTCAGGTAGATTATCATGAGGCCATTTTTTTGTGGCGTGTAGATAAAAAAGATTTTCTTCTTTGGACCCTTACTAGCAGTATGACATTGTTCCTTGGTATTGAGATTGGTGTACTTGTTGGGGTGAGTACAACGTGAACTTTGTTATGTTAATAAGTAATAGAAACACAACTTTGATAAGGGTTTTGAAATTGTAGGTTGGAGCTTCACTTGCTTTTGTAATTCACGAGTCAGCAAATCCTCACATTGGTAAGTTTTTTTTTTCTTCTTTTTTTTGTACAGAAATTATGTATGTTGTTGCTAAAGTATGGACCAACACACTATATCTTTAAGTTTTTATATCTGTACGGAGACATCACTTCAGGTTTAAAGTAACCATCAGTAAGAACACAAAATTGGTTTTCATCTTTTTGAATGACATTTAGATGAATGATGACACGATTTTTTGATATTCGGGTCGAAAAGGGAGTGTCAGTAAGGTGATATCTCCATATAGATATAAAAACTTAGGGATACAGTGTGTTAGTTCATACATTGTTAGTTTCTCATGGGATTTGAGGATGTTGATAGATGTGTCACATGCATGTAAATATATAGATGCATGTAGTGTAAAATATGTTGGTTTGCTAATATTATTGTTTGTGGTGTGCTGCAGCTGTTTTGGGTCGTTTGCCAGGGACAACTGTGTATAGAAATGTTAAACAGTATCCCGAAGCATATACATACAATGGAATTGTAATTGTTCGTATCGATGCTCCTATTTATTTTGCAAATATCAGTTACATAAAGGACAGGTAACAATAAACGAGTTGTAATTGACATATTTCCAATCAAGACTATTGTTTAACTGATTTAGAGTACTATATCAGGTTGCGGGAATATGAAGTTGTTGTTGATAGTTATACAAGACGAGGTCCTGAGGTTGAAAGAATCAATTTTGTGATTATAGAGATGGCGCGTAAGTGCTGCTTACCCTGTGTTCAAAGAAGCATAAGATGTATTTTTATGTGTCTGAATACTGTTATGAACCAACATATTTCTGGTCATGCTGGGATTTTACACCTTGAAGCTTGTTTTTCTCTTTTGTTCCCTCCTTTTAATTTTGTAGTTGTTGAAATGTTATCTTAGTTAAAAACACACCTGCACTATAGTAGTCACAACTCACAACCTCACTTAATCATATCATTTATGGATTTCCATGGTAATTTTGATACCCAAGGAATATAATTATTACATATATTTATTAATAATGCAATTACTCTAATTTTGTGTTTGTTGGATCCTATGCATTTGAAGTTGTGCTGTATTTTGAATTGTTACATGTTAGCTCCCTTGGTTTGATGAATCATATGAACATTGTATTGAAGTTCTTAATTGTTTTCTATAATATAATATGAAACACAGACACTCCTCGGATTAGACATGTCCCGGTGTTAGACACATGTCGGTGTTCGACACCGACACGACATATGTGTCCGACACCGAGACGGCATCAACACTTATGACTATATTGAATTATGTTATGTTCTCAAATTATTATTGGTTTCAACATGTCCGTGTCGTGTCCGGTGTCCGTGCTTCAATTTATATTTGCCCATACACTCAATTATGAAAGATGATGATGACAATTGTGTCTCTTTTGTTCTATGCTATGGTTATGATGCTGCAGCTGTGACCTACATAGACTCTAGTGCTGTTCAGGCTTTGAAAGACTTGTATCAGGAGTACAAGTTACGTGACATTCAGGTAGAGTGAGATTTTGGAATTTCAACAACTATTTGATTCATCAAATTATCACGATAAGTCTGTTTATGTTCTTAGCACCAATCCACTTTGGTTTTTTCATTGCAGATTGCCATATCCAATCCAAACCCAGATATTCTGCTTACTTTGTCTAAAGCCGGTCTGGTGGAGTTGATAGGGAAAGAATGGTACTTTGTGAGAGTACACGATGCTGTTCAAGTTTGCTTGCAGCATGTTCAAAGCTTGAAACCAGGATATGAAAGTTCACAATCATCACGCTCTTCTTCATCAGACGACAAACCAAGCTTCTTCTCACAATTATTTAAACACAGAGAGGAGAGTCGTACACCTACCGACTTAGAATCTGGTAATGGAAGGCCTCCACTCGCCCCAATCAGAGATTCCCAATCGGAGCCATTGTTGTCAAAAGAGCATTGAAGTCTGCTTTGTAATGTAAAAATATGTAGTTAGCCATTCTTTCAAATAGTTTTGCAATGAATAGGTGAAATGCAGTGTAATCAAGCTAATGTTGAACAATAATAATATTTTGTAAAAAGAAAGTGTAATATTTGCTTGGCAAGTTGTTGTAAAATATACTAAATGAAATTTTGTGATTGAATTTATATTGTGTATTTTATGTTCTGATATGCAACTCTTCTGTCCATTGTGTTTGACTAAATTAAAAATCAATTTGGTTTGGCCAAAAAGTTAGTGACAGGGTTAAATGGGGCACCCTGGCCACCTCCAGCATACCCTGGTTTCATGCCATTGATTTGTGGTTCTTAAGAGTAGAGATTTGTCTAATATAAAAAATGTATTAGGCTATTAGCAGTGGTATGCTAATGACTTGCATCAAAATTTGGTTAAACATTTCAGATTTCCTAATCATTTGGCTAATTTGTGTTAAGTCTAACTCAACCTTACAAAATCGATTTATAAGGTGAGGATTGCTCCCATTTAACACACCCTCTTATGCCCAACACTTTTGGGTTTGGTGTGTGGATATAAATGGTGGCTACAAGCATGTAGTAGAGATATGAATGTGACCAAACTTTGGAAGATGTAGGCTCTGTTTGGTAAAAAATAGCGGATAGCTGATAAGCTAGTTTATAGCGGATAGCTTATAAGCTAGCTTTTAGTTTATAGCGAATAAGCTAGCTGATTGAATTTGTAGTGTTTGGTAAAATTAGCGGTTGAACTAACTTATAAGTATGAAATGACATAAAATTGTATGTTTAATTAATATTTAATTCTTTTCAAGTAAGATGATAGAGGTAAAATTGGAAGAAAAGATAATAAGCTATAAGCTCATAAGCTACTTAAAATAGCATTTGGAAAATAAGCTATAAGCTCTTTTTTAAAAACTTTTACCAAACAGAGCTTTTAGCTTATAAGCTAAAAGCTATAAGCTAGCTTATTTGGTTTACCAAACAGAGCCGTACTATTATTTATGTCCAACACAATGTACCTCAGTAACAATATATTTTAAAATACCAATCAAGCCAGAGCAACACTTCCATATTAATCCATGTAATTAGGCATCTATATGAGATCGTTGTTCACAGAACATTACGAAGAAGCACAACTTTCACCATAAAACTGTAACAAATTCAAAGAAGTGGAACTTGTGCAGAGGCAAATAACACCCATCCAATCAGTACAGCAGAAGATTACAATAACTTGAATTCACCCTCAAAACCAATTCATTGATGCACAACACAATGAGAATGAGGTTCAAGTTCTCAAGAGCTTCCTTCTTATTCATTGATGACACTAAAGATTGCAATCAGCATCCAAAAAACAAGATCCAGAATTAAACAGTACAGAAAGCAAACTTGCAAGTCCAAAAACATGTGCAATTGAAGGAAGCTCCGTAGTGCAAGGAGGTTGTAAGTGGAGCATTGGTACAATGTAAAAGCTTGGAAGGGAAACCTTATTTCGGACCTGTTCGACAGAGGCACTACAGAAAGCATTCTGCAGTGCATATAAATTGTGCATTAATAATGCAGGTATTCGGGAAAGGCACGGCATTACAGGCAGCTGGAACCTGATATGGCACGCAAAAATTCCACCTAAAGTGAAAAATATTCTGTGGCATATTGGTCATAATGTTTTGCCAACGCGTGTTAAGCTTATTAATCGAGGTGTACAGTGTCCGGTAAATTGTGCAGTCTGTAACGAAGGGGACGAGGACAGCATGCGTGTCTTTTTTATCTGTCATAAGAAAGTACAGTGCTGGCAACATACAGGCTTATGGTTAACAGTGACTAAAGGAATTGATATTAACAAAACAGTAGCAGATAATCTCTTCTCGATTATGCAGCGGCTTGACACAGTCCAACAAGAGCTCTTCAATGCCATGTTGTGGAGCATATGGAAACGAATTAACAATCAAGTGTGGGATAATGCTATAGAGACGAATCAGACGGTGTGTGATAGAGCTAGAGTTCTGCTCGCGAGTTGGAAGCATGCCTAGCAAGCTCGGAACTTAACCAACATAGTGTAATCGGGTCATCCGCCTATGGTGTGGATGAAGGTCAAGCAGAGGAAGTTACAAGTGCAATATTGACGCCTCATTCTCACACTCTCGAAATAAGGTGGGAATTGGTATTTGCATTCGGGATGATCATGTATACTGTCCATAGTGATAGTAGCAAAGAAAAGAAACAGAGCTCTTTTTGAAGTTTTAGAGTCCCACATCGGTTATTTAGCTCCAAATAAGAGTTATGCCATTCCACTGCAACTAGTATTCTATTTTGAGTCCCACATCGGTTATTTTGATTTGAAGACACAATATGAAGTGTTATAAATAAGAAGGTAGAAGCAACATTGAAACTTGCCTTAAACTAATGAGTAAGGAAAACAAAGCGAACGGTGGGAGCCGGTCGCAGCATCTAACAACATGATGCAATAATTTTTGGAGGGGTGATAGGCTGGCCGTGTGTTGACGCTGCTTACTTTGCAGAACTCACATGTGCGGGCCTCCCAATCCCAACCCCCTATTCAAGTTTCAAATATTTTCTTTTGTTTTTTTTTAAATATTTTCAGCGATAAAAAATTTATCTCTCATATTTTAGTGAATTAATTAAATAGTGATTTAATTATGATAATCTATAAAAGTTATGAAGACAATATCTTTAGATAAAGGAACTTAAAAGGACATTTTTAATTATATATATTTTTTATAATTATAAAATTATATTTAAGATAATAATTTAAATTTATTAATATAATATATCTTTTATATATTATTATTAAGTTAATTAATGTATGCTTAAATTTTATTTTATTTTAAATTTATTTTTATTTTAATGTACTATATTTTTCACGTCAAATTATATATATATATATATATTTAAAGAAAAAAAAAAAACTCAAGTTGGTTCAAGCAAAAAACAAAATATTCCAACGAATTGCTTCTTATATGGTGGTGACCGGTGACAACTATGTATAGTTATAGCCTATAAAGCACGGACACACGACACGGACACCAGACACGACACGGACACTGACACAGCGACATCGATAATAATTTGAAAAAATGATATAACGCATTGTAATTATAAGTGTCGTGTCGGTGTCGGACACTGACACGGACACGGTCGGACACGGACACGTGTCGGACACGGACACGTGTCGGACACGGACACGTGTCGGACACGGACACGCCTAATCCGAGAAGTGTCTGTGCTTCATAGGTTATAGCTAGTTTTATTATTATTATTATTATTATTATTATTATTATTATTATTATTATAATTTTGGGTACATTACCTATGTTTTTTATTATTTTGGGTACATTAACTTATGTCTTAATAAGCACATTAGAATCTCCATATTCCTTTTTTTTTTTATGGAGATGGTTTATATTTTTTTTTACGGAGCTGATTTGTATTATGTTTTTATGGAGGAAGTTATTTTATTTTAAATTAAAATTAATTATAATGGATAAAATCGAGTTTTAGTTAAAATAACAAGGGTAATATTGGAAGAAAAAATGATAAGCTATAAGCTCATAAGTTACTTGAAATAGCTATTGAAAAATAAGCTATAAGGGATGAAAAAGAACCGTGGCAGCATGGACGGATCTATTCATACCATTGTGGGTGCAAGTGCCCCCACTAACATTTTAATCTTTGTTCAAAAATACATACTAATATATCTTGACACTTGTGAATAATTGTTATGCAATTTATGCTTCCAGGTATGTTGCTTTTTTCTAGTAAATATAAAGTGTTGTGTCGTGAATAAACCATTGCATCTCTAGATGCTCTGTAAAATTTTCACTACACTAAACATATGGCAACTATAATATTCTATTTTTTTTTTTTTGACAAAACTATAATATTCTATTTAAAATTTAATTTAGTTCATATGTACTATCAATTTGAAAAACAAACTACTTTCGTTTCTAAATATAGATTTTATTGGAATGATTGTGGAGATTAAGAAAGTGGATAGTGGAATTAAATTTGTTGACAATTTGATTGTCTTTACAATTATACCTTCAAGAAAAAGACTGAGTTAATATTTTTTTCTAGAGTATTTATTATAGATTATAGAAAATTATGTAATTTAATTAGGAGTATATTGGTAAAAAAACTTAATGCTCTTAAAAATTGAAAGGGGACTTATAAAAAATGATAAAAAAAATATGAAGAGGATCATATATTTAGAAATAAAAGTAGTATATATTTATAGAAGTATTTTATGAAGTAATATAATAAAATACTAGTCGGTTGCCCGTGCGAACGGGTTTGACGGATCGCCAAGCCATATAAATCAAGCTATAAACCCCCCCAAGTATTTGGAGATCGATGATTTTTTTGTAGTATAGTAATGGTACTAACTATTTTCAATCTAGATTTTGATAAATTATAAAATTATTTCTAGTGTTTATATCTCTTGTATGTTTGATTTTTAAATATTTATTGTCATCTCCCTGTGAGTTAAAATTTTGTATCAATAATAGTTTATAATAGTGATTTTAATTTTTTTATCAACGATAAAAATTGTCATTTGTCTGTGAATTATAAATTTTTATAAATAATAATTTATAATAGTGATTTTAAAAATTTAATTTTTTATCACAATAACTTATAATCGTTTAGAAAAAGTCTACCCTAAGTCCTTGATTATTCAATTGATGATATCATATAGGAAGAGGCAAATTAGATGATTTGGAAAGGAATAATCCAAGTCATTGATTTAACAATTAATTCAAATCTTTATATACGGTTGCAAAAATTATAATGTGGTTTTTATTTCTAACTATTTTATAAAAAGATGAATTTTAAGTAGTGGATATTATGTTATAGCTTGTGATTTATAATTTTGTTGCATATGATAAATAAAGTGTAAGAAACACTATACACTAAATTCTATCTTATAAAAATAATTTGCATTAATTTTGATCTCTTCAAAAATATTAGAAGCACAATTTGATAACAAAAACATATTATAACCAAAATGCACCAAGTCAACAATACTTCACCATTTTAGTCATTGAAGCAAAAAATAAATCAAGTAGATTCTACACATTTCAAGAAAGGAGACAGAATAAAACATGAATGAAATTAACATTGCTTCTTAACAAAAAGCTCCCACACAATTCCAAGCTTTCTTGTTTCAAATATGAGATGTGTTCTTGGTCTAAACTTTTTGGCTGCAAAATAAAAAAATAAAAAAAAACTCATAAGTTAAGTTAAGAAGAAAATTAGTGAAACATAAGCATGACATTATTTTTTAATCAAGCATGACTTAGTTATGAACATCACAAATTAATATCAAATCATTGTAAATAGAAAACTAATATTAAGATTGACATTTTTATGTTTTATTTAATTAAAGGGTTTTCGTTTATTTGGTTTTTAAAAAAAGAAAATAAAATTAATAACTTGATATTTTTGTATTTTTATTATTTCATTGGATTTAGATAAAATGAGGAAAAAAAATAGTTGAATAAAGTAATACAAAATAAATAAACAAAATAAATAAATAACACCAAAAAAAATACAAACAAAAAGGGTGCAGATTGAAAGGACATTGGGTGCAAAGAAGCATTATTCAGCACAAAAAAGAAAAGCCAAGGTCCAGCCCAACAGATCCAGCTGAACCAAGCTCCAAACAAAAAATAAGGGGAATGACCAGGGCCGTCTGATTGATCAGACGTCCCTGATTTAATCAAGTTATAAAGCATCTGGGCCATCGGATTGAATCAAATGGATGTGATAGGAGGTGCATGGCAAGCGTGCGCGTATTGGAACCAAAGGGGCATAAATACCCAAATTCTTCACAGAATCCTCATTTCTTAATTTTCCTTCTCTCTCTTCACTTGCTTTCTGCCTCTCTGCTCTCTCTTCTCTCCCACTGTGTTCAACATCTTGGATGAACCTTTATCAAACCCAAGCCAATTTCTGGCGGCGGCCACTGACCGGCGAGACTCCGGTGGCGGCGCCACCGTGTCGGCCGCCGCCTACCACCATCAAAATCTCAAAATTATCAAAAATTAACCCAAAACCCTTATTTTTCAGTTTTAAACATGAATAAAACAATAGAAATACCAAACAAACCTTAAATCCGAAAGTTCCCAAAAAAACCTAGATCTTGACATAATCATGCAATAGAGAATCAACAATAATACATGCAAAAAGAAATGTAAGTTTAATTCTCTTTTCGTTTTCTTTTCTTGTTTTTTTTTTAGTTCTTCTATTTTCCTTTCTCTGACTGCTTTTTCTTCTTTCTCTTCTTGCTAGGTTACTATGGAGGCAAGGATTGTAGAAAATAAAGATTTTTTTTTTGTTTAGGCAATTTTTTTTGGTTGAGTTAATTTGAATTTTTTTTTTGGATAAATACCTTTTTTATAAATGGAAAAGATCTTTTTTTATTTTTCTTTTTTTGAGATGTTTCTCTTTTTTTTTTTTTTTGTTAGATCTAAATAAATTAATATATAAAATATTTTCTTTTCTCTGTGTAACTTTCTCTCTTCTTACAAAAAATTTTAAATCAAATCATATAGAACAAAATAATTTCATGAATTTTTTTATTTAAATATAGAACTAACTTTTTATCGCGTTGTAATATGGACTTTTATCTCTTTTTAAATTGTATAATTGTAAACACAATTTATATATGTGGCCTTAATTCAAATCATGTTTAGGTACTTTTGTTTATGAGTTTCCCTATTTCATCATCAAGTTTTGATTTTTTTTTCTATTTTTTTCTTTCTCAATTATGATCTCAGTGAGTAATTGAGTTTCTATGTTGTATTAGGTTTGAACTTTGAACCTAACTGATTTTGAAGGATATTGTAGATATTGACAGCTAATTGTTATTATATTATTGATTTAGGGAAACTTAATCAAAATTAGCATTACCATGAACTATATTGCTTGTGCATTGAACTTTTAGCTTCTTCTTTTTACACTGTTTATGTGTCACTTTGTTGTATAGTATTTAGATAATTATATTAGAATTTTTTGTTTAAAATGAGTGAGAACATTAAAGACTTTTTTCTCCTATCCAAATCATTGAACCAAATAAGAATGATTAGTAAAAATACTGGTAATAATCATGAAGTGAATAAAGATGGTAATTTTGAGCTTAACTGAATGAATTTTTTTCGTAAGTAAAGTAAAGTGCGAAAATTTATCATAGATCAACACATCAATGTGTTTGTCTTTAGCCACAAACTATAAATTATTTGTAGAAAAGATTAATTTCATAAATACATGACTAATTTTTTTAACCCCATAGATGATCCCAAATATGAACTCAATTTCATTTTGAAAAATATATATTATGTTTATAATTTGGATTGAAATTTAAAAGATGAATTCTTTCTTTCTCTTTTGTGTTAGTAATCATTCTACATATTTTGGTTCTAGTTTATTGTTCCTAGAGATTTATTGTACGTAGTTTTGGCATAGTTCATTAACTTTTCATATGATTCTTTAATCTACTTGTCTAGCTATTGCTTTTGCTTAATAAAAAATTACAATTTTTGTTCTTTCAATTTCTCAAGCATATATGTCAAATCAAGTCCTCATTCATGTAAGAAGATTAGCTATGTGGGTATTGTATTGCTCATCAAGGTCACTTGTAACTTCAAGATCAAGCATGCATTCATTTTGGTGGAAGGAATATATTTGAAGCCATGAGATATTGGTTTTGATGGAAAGAATTGTGGAAAGACATGATAAGGATGAGGGGGTGTGTGAGTTGAAGGAGGGAAAGTGAAAATTGTGGGTTTGAAGAGAGTGAGTGGTAGTTTTAGGAGGAGTTAGCGTGTGAGTTGAATGAGAGAAAGTGAAAATGGTGGGTTTGAAGAGTGTGAGTATGTTAGTGGTGTAGTTTTGGGAGAAGTTAGTTTATATAGAGTTGATGAATTGATTTATGGGAGACACTTGTTCTTAGGGTTACATGCATTAAGACACTTGTTCCTAATTGCCTTCCATGAGATAACCAATTTTCTAGGCTACATGCATGAACACATATGGAGATGTAATAATTGCATCATGTGTATAGGAGAAGGTTGCATGTGATGTCAAAAGATGTGAATATAGAGATCACGTGGGTTGTATGAGAATTGATGTGGATTTCAAATAACATGTAACTAAAGCATTGGCCAAAGGAAAAATAGGGCACATGTGGATTCCATATGCAAGTCATCCATTAGCTAAAGCAAAATTAGGGCCAACTTGGAGTCCACATATGCCCTAATATGGAAGGTGTTGCAAGCTCATTAGTCTACATAAGAATATGACATCACGCATACATAATAGATTAGCCAAGCAATTAGGGTTTTAGGGTTGGAGGAGTAGCTAGCATGTTCTACTTTTAGTATAGTTAATAGATTAATAGTAAAATAAATATTGCCCCCACGGTCTGAAATTCCTAGATCCGTCCCTGCGTGGCAGGTGGAATGAGAATTTTTCTTAAGATGCAAAGCCAAAAACCAAGGCTCGGCTCACCCCTACATACCTAGTAGCTTTGAGTTTTATATTTTAAAAGCTTTTGTAATTTTTCCTGTACAAAGGGACATGATTTAATGAATAAGAGTGACTTTTTAAAAAACACAATGTGGTGGCTGCCAACCACCACCCTATTATTTATTAAAAATATTTAAATTGTTATTATTCAAATATGTTTTATTTTTTATAAAAAAAAAGTCTGTTTTCTTTGTGTTATTGATCCTCGTTTGATCCAAATTTCTTATCATTTTTAGCCCTAATTGTTTTTTTATTTAAAAGTTAATAGTTTTTAAAAATTCTAAATCTTATAATAAATTAAACTCTAAAATAAAAAAATTAATTTTTCCTTAAAAACTTGTTTCTTATAATAAAGGCTAAATACATCAATAAGTCCTTTAAGTTTTACGTTTGTAACAGATAAGTCCTTTAAGTTTTTTAAGTAACAAATAAGTCCTTTAAGTTTTTTAAAGAACAAATAGGTCCTTTAAGTTTGTAATTTGTAACATTTAGGTCCTATTTTTTAAGTAATTGAGGGACCTAGATGTTACAAATTACAAACTTAAAGGACCTATTTGTTAATTAAAAAACTTAAAGGACTCATTTGTTACTTAAAAAACTTAAAGGACCAATCTGTTACAAACATAAAACTTAAAAGACCTATAAATGCATTTTGCCTATAATAAATTAAATTCATTTTTTTGCTTAGTTAATTAAATTCATTTTAGAGATAATTTAAAATATTATGTTTATACCATAATGTTTCTTATCAGTTGTTTTTATTTGAAAAGATAATATTTTTTTTTAAAATGTATGAATATTATTTTGTGTTAATATTTATTTCAAGTAATTAAAAATATCTTTACAAATATCACTTTTTTTTTTAAAATGTATTTTTTTTTGTCAAAAAAGAAAAATTTATTATTCATAGATATCTGTAAATACATACGGATATTTCAAAATTTGTGGATATTAGTTTAGTAGATACCTGCCTGGGTATGAGTCGGATATAAATATCATATTTATTCAATAAAATGGACACAAATATCATATTATCTATTCTATAAATATCCAGTTGCATCTTTACTCAAGATGAAGTGAAAAAAATAAATTGAAGTTTATTGAACTGAGCAAATTGACTACGTGTATATGAATATCTACAATTTTATGCCGATGTTCCGGTGGACCAATCAACTAATGAAGAGTTATATATATATTGAAGCTTATAATATTGTTGAGATTCACGTCAAAAAAATAAAATAAATATTGTTGAGATATTTCTTAGTAGCTTCAATTCCACAATATATTTAATTGACCCTAGTCCTTGGTTTGAAAATGATATAGCAATGTCATCTACTTAAATAACAAATGGCCGAGTTCGTTGCAGACCATTCCAAATTCTTGAATAACCAAATTGAGTCTACCAACCATGTCTCTACTTCAAGTTGCATAAGATTGAAAAAAAGAGCTCTAGCAACATTCAAAATGGATTGAAAAAGTGTGCTATATTCTTGATTTTTCAAATTCTCAACTTTTAGTGATGGATTCTTGATCCTTTGGATATAACCAGGCTTGAATTTCCGTCCTATTTTTACTAAGGGAGATTTTCCACTATGATAAAACAAGTCTTGATCTTTAAGACACCATAAAATGCATAAAAAAATCACTATATATTTTCTTCACGTTCACATTGATTTATTCCTAAAAATTGAAAATAAACAAAAACAAGTAAATAATTTTAATAAACTTAATAAAAGCTTAATAGCTTATCTTATTTAATAAAAATACTACAAAAAACTATGCATATTTGTATGTCATCTCATCAATACCCTTAAAATTATAGAAGCCATGCATTATGAACTCAGGATTATTGTCTAGTATATCCGCTATAATCATCAACATAGTAAAAAAATGAATGACCATTGATTTGATTGCAAGGGAGCCCAATATATCAAAATGAATGGTTTGAGAAAATCGGTTTTTGTTCAATAGTCTATAGGGTTCGAACAATTGAATATGTGTTTCCAATTTAATTTTTTTCAATTTTGATTGACGAACAGTTACATCCTCTGGTCACTATTATAAACAAACCGACTCCAATTGTGTGTTCAATTAAATAAACCGTCCGATAATGTTACATATAAATAAGAAAGAAAGAAAAAACTATCCGATCTTATTTTTAAAACATTCCTAGCTATATACAGTGTATTTACTCACACTAGGTCTTATAATAACATGTACTCTATAATTGTTGACGATCTAAGTTTGTTGGCTTTATTTGAGGAATTGTGTTTTAGAGAGGTCCTACAAATCACGTGAAGGAGGCAGAAAACTCTATTGGAAATAACACAAAATCACAAAAAATAGTCATTTACAATCTCTTCTAATCCTCTCTCAGCCATTTATCATTTATCTCTCACGTGGGACTATTGGTCCCACCTTACCACCCTCTCTACTTTATATTGTACTACTCTATTTGTCTTGCGCCTGCATTAAGATTAGATCTTATTATATATCCTACATGGGAGCTTCTATGGTGAAGTTGCCCTTATGACTTTTTTGGTGAAGTTGGCTCACGTGGTCCAATAAAATTAGAGTATTTCTTTGTCCCCACCGAATCATTATTATATCATTATTATATGATATGTATTTTTTATTATGATACATGGTACACCTTCATAGATCAATGGTGTATATTTAAACTTCTTTATTTTTTGATCGAGTTATGCTCTGATACCAGAGTTTGGAATCGAGTTTGAAACAAAATGCGGAAGATGTTTCATAGACAAATTTAGATTCTTTTGTCCAATTTTTCGAGTTGTAAAGACAACTCTGCTACTGAGCTTTGTAGCTTATTTAATTCTTTTAATTTTGAGATTTCAAAATCTCTTTTTGGGGGTGCTACCCTAAGGCTTTGGCTTCTAATTAATGGTTTTTCATCTGTTTCTTCAAACATATTTTTGTCATCTTCTATTAAGGAACAACTCTTCCTTGCCAGGGCTTTAAATATAGGTGACTCTAATGTCACTATAGGGGTGAATAATTCATCAATATGAATTACATCTTTTCCTGTAAATTCTATGCTATGATGTGAATTACTTAGAGCATAATTAATTCTATAGCATATTGTAAAGGGATGGTTTCCTTTTTTCATAAATTTTGAATCTTCTAATTTGTAATTAAAGATTATGGATCTGTCAAGATCTTTATCTTTTAGGGATAATCCCATTTGTAAGTTTATATCAAACTTAATTTTTCCATATTTTAAATTGCATCTTCCTTGTGCAATTATAGATTGTCTATCATTCGTAATTCTAGAGTCTCTTAGAATTATATTTAACGGTGTATCAATACCTTTCATGAAAGTACTTTTGATTAAAACTTGAATGGTTGATATGTGAATATAACCGATTTTATTTCTTTCTTTTTCAGAAAGACTTGAAATTCTTTTTTGAATTTGTGTTCTATCTATGGTAGATATAAAAATATTTCCAGAAGTAGAATCAATTGGAATTGCTTCCTCTCCAACCATTATTCCAAATTTCAAAATATTCTTTCTTGAGAAATATTCCTTGAATTTATTAAACTTTCTTTTAAAGTTTTCTTCTGCAGTTAAGGATAAATCTGCTTCTTCTATTTTATGATCTAGTATGCTATCAGCAAAATAACTAGATGTTTCTTCAAAAAGTGAAATTTCAGACATTTTTCACCTAATTTTAGACTAAGATCTGGATCTAGACCTTAATTATCAGGTTCAGTTCGCATTAATTTATGAGCACGAGAATTTCTCATTTTATAATATATACTAGCCTCTTTTCCATAGAACTGTCCGTCAAAACTGGCTATATATCTTGAATCTTGAATAAAATTATGCAAATCATGAACTAAACATTGTAATTCATGTTCTTCAAAATCTGTTTCAATGGTTTCTTTAAGTTTTTTAAGAAAAGTTGTTTCTTGGTAATGATTAAATTTAAATTTGTCTAAGATTATTTTAGCCAAATCTGGATAAGGAAACTTTTTCAATAAATAAGTTGCCTTTTTATCATAGTCTTTTATAAAGACTAGTTCTAAAATTGTATGGTCATTACTGGGTTCTGTGTATTCTATCTCAAAATAATTTGAAGATGTTCTTTGAACTTTAAAATTCGAATTTTCCATAACTAATGATTCTGAATAAAAAGTAATATAATCATACCTGATATGATTCTTCTGAAGTTTCTTTTTGATATTTTTGACTTTGATATAATCTGTTGATTATATTGTTGTTGTGGGTGATCCCTCCAGAGTATTACCTCAAGGATTATATTGTTGTTGTGGGTGATCCCTCCAGAGTATTACCTCAAGGATCTAGCTACTACTTAGAAATAATTCTAAGGACAGAAGAAATAATTCTTCAGAAAACTAGATAGTAGTTTCGTATTTCTTTCAACTGTAATTACAAATGAGCTGAATGCTCTTATTTATAGTGGAGAAGGGCTCACATAGGTAAGACGTCCCTTTCCATGACAGCACACTATAGTGACATGCACTCAGAAAAGCATCATGCACTAACTTAAAGTAATACGCACTTAAGGAAAAACGACAAACAGTAGTTTACATTATTGAAAAGCTGATTACTAAGTGGTCCCCATCTGACTCAGATGTGATAAGGTACCACTATACACTTTTGTCTACATTGTGGTGTGTGTTTTTGTGCTGGCAAATTCTTTGTCTTTTTGTGCCGACGATCTTTCTAGGCAGTTTTTACAATTATGCTCTTTGTAATACTGTGAAAAGTATCGACAGCATTCTTCTTGAATTACCTTTGGTAATTTTTCATGATCATCCTTCAATTGGTCAACTTTTTCTTCAAGGTTCTTGATTGTCTTGATATCCTTGTCCTTTGCAGGCTTTCTAGAGTCGCTGTATACAACCATTGATGAATCTTCGTAAACAACTCTGTAATTTGTTTGGGAGGACAATCTAGTGACTTTTTGGTGAAAGTTTTTTATCTGTGCAATGTAGCTACCAGGGTGCCATTCATTGCTTTCCTTGCTCATTGTTGGGTATTGTTTGTTAGAGATCCCAATTTTGATGAGGTATTGTGGTTTTGTGATTAATTCCAGGGTATTCTCATCATACCAAGGATATGTTGAGTCGATCTGCAAGAATATCTCTTTTCCTTTTGCAAATAGACTGTTGAATTTTTGTGCTAGATTTTGGAGTTCCTTTGGAAGGAATTTGAGTTCTCCAAAAGTCTTTCCGGGTTGCTCTTCCAAGTATATGGTACCGATTAGTCCATTCTGAAAGAACGATAGACAAATTTGACTGTCTATTCCTGGAAGTAAAACTGCTTTGGTGCAATTAAACTTGTTGACTGGATAGAAGCATTCAGTGGTGAATTCTTCTACATATTGGTTTAGCCATTTCCATCTGAGACTGAATTCCATGTAAGTTGGATCAGCTATCTGGAAATTCTTCTGATGTTCAAGCTGGCGAATTTTGTCAATTGACAGCTTTCTTTTGGATTCCATTGTAGGAGATTTTTGGAGGTTTTTTGCAGTTGCAATTTCCCTGTATGAACCATAAAGAGCTGTTTCTGCTTCTTCCATGGTTTTGTAACCTTTGTGACGTACATTTTTACCAATTATATGTTGTTTAGCTATTGCCCATTTTCTATAGATCCCTTTCATTGGTCCATCGAAAATGACATAAGCTTCGAACTTTCCCATTTCATTGTCTACGGGATCGCTTGTTTGAATGGTTTCTAGTAAACCATTTTTTCTGGCTTCATCTTCTTCCTCAACTTCTTCAGCCCATGTTTTCTTGCTGTTTGAAGTTGTTCCTGAGGACTCGGCTTCCTGTTCTTCATTTGATTTCCATCCGTTAGATGTTATTGCTTCCATAGGAATTTCTGCACTTTCTGGGGCTGTATATTTTACATAGTAATCATACTTTCCAGAAGGTTGTCCAAGCAAGTCCCAATTTTCTTTATTTTTAAGAGCTTTGTCTAGACTTGTTGTTGGTATTGAAGACTGGTCTGCATTTGTTGTCATGTTTTGCAAACTTTTGAGTGTTGTAATCATCTCCCCCCTCTCGTCGGAGATCTTTTTTCTTCTAGAATCAATGGCAGCGAGCTGCTCATCCTTCTGCTTTATGTTGTTTTGAAGTAGCTTTATTGCTTGCTCCATTCTCTTGTTAGTGTATCTGCAAAACTGTTTTGTTCAGATTTTATGTATTGAATATATGGCTCGAATTGTTGTAACTTCATCTGCCATCTTATTAGTCTGCCTTGTTTATGGTCAGCTTTAATTTTATATCTCCAAAATCCTGTAAGATATTTAGAGTCTGTACGAAGAAGAAATCTTGATGGTAGTAAATCAATTTTCCATTTTTCTAATATTTTTACACATGCCAGAGTTTCTAGTTCCTGGATATGGTATCTAGATTCTGTATCTGTAAATGTACCAGAAATATATTTACATAAATGTAATTTTTCAGTATCCTTTATCAGGATTTTAGAAGCACTGTAATCAATGCTTTTTATAGTATCTGTCCCTTCCCTCGAAGTTTCAGATTCTTTTGATTGAAGATCACCAGATTCTTCAACTTTATATCCTTTCTCATTAAGAGAAAGTTTTGCTTTACCATTAGGTAAGGCTCTCATACAACCTGCCCAGGTTGTTTGTGATGCATCTGTCTCTATAATTAAAAAATCTTCTTTCGTTGGATTGTAAAGTTCAGGCAAAACTTGAATTTTTTCTTTAATTCTTTTAACAATATCAGAATCTGTTTTGGTCCAGGACCATGGAACTTTTTCTGAAATTTTCTTTTGCAAATGTTTTCTTTCTTTTGCTAAATCTTTGAAAAATCCTTCATTAGCAATATAATTTAAACATCCAAGAAATCTTTGGATTTGTTTTCTATCAGAAAGCTCATTTGGAAAAGCTTGTATTTTTTCTTGGGTATGAGGTGCTAGACTCAGTTCCCCATTTTCTTTTAGAATTAAACCAAGGTATTCTATTTCTTTCTGTAAAAGTTTTGATTTCTTTTTTGAAATTACAATACCTTTTTCTTTAATTCTTAAAAGAACAGTTTCTACATCTTGAAGATGTTGTTCCTTGTTTCCTTTTGTGAAAATAAGTATATCATCTATATATGCCAAACACATATGATTCAAACCTTCAAGAGATTTATCCATAAATCTTTGGTATATTGATGGTGCCTGTTTCAATCCAAAAGGCAAAACATTCCATTCGTAATGTTTTTGAGGTGGACATGAAAAAGCTGTTAATGGTTTTGTTTCTTCGGCTAGTCTTAGTTGATAATACCCAGACTTTGCATCTAAGGAAGAAAACCAATTGCATCCTTTTATTTTTTCTAAAATAAAATCTTTTCTTGGTAATTTATAAGAATCTCCAACTGTTGCTAGGTTGAGTTTCTTATAATTAATTACCATTCTTCTTTTGCCTCTTTTTATTTCGTTGTGATTTTCGACATAAAAAGCTGGTGCAGAATGTGGGCTTGATGAAGGTCTAATAAGGTCCTTATCAAGTAGATCTTTACATTCTTGTTGAAATTCTTCAACATCTCTAATAGAATATGGAATTCTATTTGGAACATTTATCTCGTCATTCGGGTTTTTGAGTTTAATGACTATAAGTTCATGATTAGTGTTTTTAAGGCTGTCTAGAGGGTTATCCGAACAGACTTCCTCTAATCTTTCTTCTATATTGATATGGAAGCTTCTTTCTTCCCATATCGTTCTTAACTCTCTAAGGTTTCCCTTAATAAGATTTAAGATCTCATTTCTAGTAACTATTTTGGTGGTTACCATTTTGCTATTCTTAGGATTTCCCAAGTCCTTCCATTGAAGTGATATGGTATCCTTCCTTTGAGTAAAAGGTTCATATAACTTTAAAAAGTTATTTCCTATAATTAAGTCTAATCCTGAATCATGGAGGTATATTGTTGGGATAAAAAACTTATATCCTTCAATTTCTATAGACACATCTCTAAGGTTAAACCATATCTGATGTTTTGATTTATCTGCGACTATTATTTCTTTTGGTTTGGCTAATCTTTCCCAATTTCTAGAGATAGATCTTTTCCCAAAACAAAGAGTTGCTCCTGTGTCTATATAGGCTAAAAGATCTCTACTTTTTAGTATTATTTTGATAAATGTAGCGCTTGGATTTCCTTTACCAAGTACTTTCTTCGACATCTGAATCTGTTTCTGTGCAGTATTCATAAATTTCTTCATCAGATTCTATGTCTGATTCTATAGGTTCATATCCTATTGCATATATTGCATGTAAGACATTTTTCTTAGGATTCTTCTTAGGACACTCATTTGCATAGTGACCCTCTTCATGACATAACCAACATGTACATGATTTTTTACCCTGTGGGCATGTTTTCTTCTTAGGGTAAGATTGTTTTTTCCTAAAGAATTTTTTATCTCCTTTTCTGAATTTTCTAAAAGGGACTTTCTTGAATTTCTTTCTTTTATAAGGTTTTTGTGACCTTATTTTTCTAGTTTTCTTTCTAGAGTTACAACCATAGTTTCCTACTTTGTCTTGTAGTTTGTTACAACAAAGGGATACTTGAGCTTCTCTTTTGGCTATCTTTTGGCTACACATTTCTTGAAGCCAAATTTTTAAGGAAGTTATTCTTCCTCCTAAAGTATCGTCTACCTTTCCTTCTGCTAATGCTGAGGTGAAGAACACCTTAACTTGAGCTGATACTTTTTCTGGTAACTTGTCATAAAAAAGTTCTAACAAGTTTCTAGAGATTCTTGTACTATTATCTATATTATAGTAATAATCCTGAAATTCACAAATAAAATTATCTACATAGCACATATTGCAGATTTTTAGGTTGGTGATTTTCCAAAGGTTTTGGTCAGAAAATGCTATTTTTGATTGAATGGAATTTTTCCATCCTTTGAATTCTTTTATTAGTAAACCATAGACCCAGTCTACTACTAAGGTTCCTGTTAGAGGTAATTCTCCCATAACTTCTGATGATAGAGTAGAAATGTATTTGTAAGCATTTCCTCTAGTTTTATATTGAAGATAGTTGAAAACTTCAGCTGCTCCTAAATGTTTAAGATCCTCGTTTAACTGGATTAACACACTATTTGTATTATACCAATCTCTAAGATCTTTCGCTGCATCAACACTGCAGTCTATATCTAAAATCCCTTGTCCTTGAAATGGATTTTGCGTAGGTACATAATAATGAGGTACTTTCTGGAATTTTTGTTTGGTGAATTCTCTTTCGAAATCTGCAGGTCTTTTAGTTCCTGAAGTTTCTCCTTGTTCTTCTATTTTGACATAATGAGGATTTTCTATCTCATTTTCGTTAGCCTCTTCTTCTGAGCTAAAGTCATAAATAATTTGATTATTATCTTCTGATTTGTCATCATAAGTTTCCTGACTTTTACCGCTAATATCTAGAGAGACCATTAGCCTTTCTAAATTTTCCAGTTGCCTATTAAGGGTTTCTTCTGTATCATCCATATCTAAAAGTAATTAGACGGTGGTTTGATTCTTAATTGTGTAGACTCAGAAGTTTCTTCGAGTTTAAAAGTCTTTTCTTGAGGTTGGTTTTGTGGTATTTCTATTTGTTTTCCCTTATCTTCCCCTCCTTTAAGAAATTTAAATAACTCATCTAGAACTTCCAATTTAATGCAGATATTTTCTACATTTTTTAGAACATAAGTTAACATACATGCTATATTATTAAGTTGGGGATTTGCTGTATGAAAGATGTGAGGATATGATTCATTCTTTTCATAACAGGCAAAGTTTTCTTCATGAAAGTTCCAGGTTTCATGAGTTTTATTTTTACTTTCTTCAGATTGTAAATTTTCTAAATGTAATGTTTGTTTTTCTAAGTTATCTAAAACTTTTTGTAAAACACTTGTTATACTTTCTTCAGTCATCTTGCCATAGACTGTAATTTTTTCTGAATATTTTCAGTTAATTCTTTATATTCTTTGGATAAGAAATTATTTCCATTATTTCTAAACCAATATTCTAGATGTTTGAACCATCTAATCTGAGCCTTATAAAGACTTAAATTATTAAATCTTGGTCTCAGGATAATTACTGGATAAAGTAGTTTCCCAGATGGGCTTCTTAAGAACCTTTTTCCGTATCGTTCTACTTCCATTAATTTAGCTACCAAATTTTTCTAGGACTTTTTGCTACCAATTTTATACTATTGGGTTTTGGGTTTCCAACCATTGGATTTAAGCCTTGCACATGGGAGGCTTCTTTCACTTGCTACACTAGATAATGACTTTTTTAGTGAAGTCATTTTAATGACTACACGTTAGAATTTCCCATCCTACATTCATACATCAAATCATATTTGCACCCTCTTCTCTAGCTAACCTACCTACCTAGCTAATTCACATTATTTTTACTTTGCACTAATATATATTAATTTAATTTCCTTAACAAGTAATAAGAACCTTTGTTAGTGTTGTGATCATGGGAGAACCATCTTCTTCTTCTTCATCTGCTTCATACATTCATATGGTAATTTAGAGTTAAAGTTTCAAATTTTTGTATTCTTTTCATTATTTGTTTTTATCTTATAATTTAGTCATATTCAAGGATGTTTGACATGTCTTGGTATATAAATTAGGTGCAACACTTGATTGAGAAGTGTTTGATCTTTCACATGACAAAGGAAGAATGCATGGAAGCTCTCTCAAAGCATGCAAATATTAAGCCTGTCATAACTTCCACGGGTATATATATTTATTTTTGGATAGAAAAATATTAGTAGGTTATATATTAGTTTACAAAGATTGAACCAAAAACTTCCGATTAATATTCTTTCGGTATCTCTCAGCTCACCAGTTGGTTGTTTGGTTAATTTCCGCCAACATATGTTCTTAATTAATTATACTCTTCCATTCTAACCCACCTTGTTTTTTGAAGTTATTACACACATGGAAATTAAATTAATACTCTATTTTCATGTCATGCAAAATTGAAGAGATAAGATATTATTTTGAAGCATGAGAGTATGATCATATAAAAATTAAGAAATGAACCTATGCCTATAGTTATCATATATTTATGTTATGTATGACCTATTAATTATACTATAGATAGTTCAATTTGTTTGATAAACTAATTAAAACCCTCAAAAGGCTTGATCATGTATTGAGAGTTTACCAAGACTCTCCCTTTGGAAGCTCTATGCACACGACTCTCTTGGAAAATTTGCAATCCGTCCTAGCTAAAACAAAAACAATATATTCATATTTGTTAATGTTAAATGAGTTTGAATTTCACTTTCAAAAGTTAGCTCATAAAATGAGGTATTCAAACGCATATATAATTTGCAAAACCCATAAACTTTAAGGCTTCAAATTAATACTATAATTAAGGTGAAAGTTATGCATATATTTTTAAAAAGACAAAAAAAATTATTGTAAAAAAAAAGACAAAAACATGGAACATACTCCCCATTTTTCTTGTAGTTTTTTTTTTTTTACATATACCAAGATAACCAATAACTTTTGATACCGTTATTTCTCTTTTTCTATAATACCCTTAATTATTTTTTTGAGCAGCTCTATAATACCAATTAATTCCCTAAGAAGAAGACCCAATTAATACTCCCAATTAATTTAAGGTCTAGTCAATATATAATTGATTTTAAAGTCAAGGGAATTACTTTTGATTTGATTGGATTTTATTGACTAGACCTTAAATTATAAAAATCCCAATTAATTCCCTAAGAACTTGAGAATTAAAAAAAGAAAAGAAGATTGGAAGCACTATTAGGGATTTTGTTTTCCTTTATGATAATCAAAATGAAATTATAAGATAATGTAAGAGATATTTGAACCCATCGACCTTAGTAGAAATAGTTCAACACAAACTAAGACATCCAAACAAATCTTATAAGCTATTAGGGTTATTTGGATAGCTAGCCTTCTCTTTACTAAACAAAAGGAGACAACTCTTTTTAAAGAAGCAACACACAATTTATGGGTGCTTCTAATATGACCTAAAAAAGGTCCCAAAAGTGATCTTATACCATTTTTAATAAAATAGTGAATTTTATAAAAGAAAAAAAGGGACTTATAAGGATGTGGAAATTTACTAAAAATTGTAAGAGTTCATCTTTAAAGTAGTTTTTGTTTTTGTCAATACATATTATGTCTGAAGCAACCATAATTTATAGTACATATATTATAATTTTGCTTGAGACATGAAATTATTATGTATGATTTTTTGAACTCTTTTCATCTTAGTAATGTCTGAAGCACCCATAATATATATAAAATAATTACACATGAATAAAAGGTAGACAGACAACAAGCTACACCGCTAAACCTTTTTGTATAGCAAAACTCAATTTTTGGAAAATTACATTCATAGACTTAGGCGACGCAACATTACTATGCATGACCTTTAATTTTGAACTCTTTTCAAAATATTTACAGTCTCTAGTGCTAAAAAGTCAAAAACATCGAATGCAAATGGTATAAAAACGTGCTGATTGTCAGAGCATGCTTTCTTATATTTGGCCATTTTACTTGAAGCAGTTTTGAGGGCTGCCCGTCCCACAGTAAAATCTCCAACCCCCAGTTCTACAAGGGAGGAAATTCCAATCAAATACACACAAACATATTTCCCACTCATCCATCCATACACCAGAGCGTAAGAAGTTCACACAGTGACAATTTTGTATATAATTTGAAAAGTTTCATTTAGTGTAAAACTTTAGACAGAGACTAGTATAAACCTAGTCTTGATGCGAATTTTACTATTTCTAATACATTTTAATAAAATATTATATTTAGATGAACCTTTAAACACAAGTATTAGAAATTTGGTGTAAAATATAGTAAATATATGTTTGACATCATGATGGAAATACCAGAATTACACTGTAATTCTGCATATCTACTGTGATATCAAACATATATATCTCAATTTTTTTAACAAAATTACATATTTACTTTAACATATGAAAGAGTTAACATTGTAATTTATATGTGTGATTATCTTGTATAAATATAACTATTTGTTTATTATATTACATTCCTCTATAATCTTGTATAGCTTCACTTATTATTTCCAAAGTTTAAGGAAAAATATGAACCTAACCATGTTTGTTTGTTTTCTTGGTATACATAGCATGTTTGTTTCATTTATGTATGATATAAGATATCTTCCACACAAAGCAAATCCAAACATCCAAACATATTTATACACGTGCCTACAAATATATATATATATCACAGTCACATTTATGAACCACATTACATCCGTACATTAAATGGATACATTTCTAAAAAAATATTATATATAAAATTATTAATTATTAATTATGCAGTTTGGAATGAGCTGGAGAAAGAGAACAAAGAATTTTTTGAGGCGTATGCAAAATCAAAGAGTAAAGACGAGCGAATGTCCGAGGAAGAGACAAACCAGATGCTACAGAAAATCATCTCAGATTCCTCCAAAGGTTCAACCAACGACTAAAAATTAATTTGCACCTTGAAAACGATCATTTTCTTATCTCTATCTATCTATTGTTTATGATATTTCATCAATTTCATAGCAACATGCCAAAATTACTAAGGCTTTTTCGAGTGTAACATGTCTCTCTAGTTGCACAACTTTTATATGTGGTCCCTAACTATTGTAATTGCATGCATATAAATATGATTCTTATTATTGTTGTAATAATTGTAATATATTTTGTAAATCATTTTCTTTGTTTCATAATAATTAATTGTTGTTAGATTTGTAAAGTAAATTGTCCTAAACTAGTTGTCAATTTTAGTTTGTAATATTAATTATTATTTTTAATTATATTCTCTAACTAATTAATATTATCAATACAAACAAGAAAAATGTGTGTAGAATTTTTTATGGGAACTTCTCGAAAATCAATAAACTCGTCATCTCAGAAAAAATTAAAGGGTTCGGAAAACAACTTATCGGAAATTATTTTTCAAGAGCTTTGCGCTCTTGAGAAATTTTCCCTCGTATTTGTATGCTCTTAAAAAATTATCGAAAGTAACCCTTGCAATGATATGTTAGAACATGTCAACTTAAATATATTTTTAATGTGTAAATCCTAAAAAGTTACGTAGGAGTTTACCCTCATAAATATTTTAAAATGTTTTTTTTAATGACTATTAGATTAAAATAAAAAGAATCAACCAATAATTAATAAAATAAATTTGATAAAATTGTTATCCTTTTTTTTTTAAATAGTTTCTTTTCATTTTGAGATAATTTATATAGTTTCTTTTTATTTTGTGGGAAATGACTTAGTATGACAATTTTTATGAGATGAGTTTTAATTATTAAAACAAAATAAGGGTCTTATTAACAAATGTCTTAAGAGATGAACAAGTTAATGTTGAGCCTTGAGATGAAGCCTCACATATTAATTAGATCAAGATCTTGGACTAAGACTAAGAGCATGCAACAACACATTTGGACACCACATCTTCATCAACCTTTAAGACATTGCGATTATGAATATTCTCACTTATATATTGTTTAACTTCAAATTTTTCATCCAATGCGTGACTTTAAATCACACTTAACATTTTCTAACATCTCTCACTCAAGTGTTATAATCTTTGCATCCTTGACCCAACACAAGGAATCTTTTCCGCTCTTTCATCATGTCGATCTGGACTCTAATATCAATACTAGTAGGCTTTGAGCGAGAACTTCAATGAGTTAGATCAATATTGGGATAAGAACAATCATAGGAATAAGGTTGAACACCAGATATTTACTCAAAACTTCAAGACATTGTGTTTATGCCTTCTCGCACGTATGTGTTGATCAAAATTTACATATCTCTGGTTGTTTTGTCTTCTTTTCAAAATTTACACTAAATGTAGGGACCGCGGTTATTTGTGTTAATTAAAAATGACAATTTTTAAAAGAATAAATAAATCTATAACTTTCAAAATATAATTTCTATTATTTTATTATTTAAAATATATATGTCATCTTAGATACTTGTTTGTATTTCTAAAAATTAAATAAAAAATGTAATGTAATGCAAATAATTAAGATTCTCATGTTTTGTATGTATTATATATACGGAAGAAAGGAAGGTGCAAGAAGCTATGGCCTATCTTATGTAAAAGCTAGATGTCCATGGATTAGCAAATAAAAGAATGCCATGTGAGCAAATAAGGATTTCTATGTAATTTTATCTTAGATATCGCTATGATACATGATGATGAATGATGCAAATACCGTTTTTTTCGCTATGTTGTCGTTTTTTTAATTTCGGTTGACAAATAACTATGTTGTCTATATGTGTACATATGCTGCAATCGACATAAATACAGAACTCCATGTCACGTCAACATTATATTTAGACGAATCAAAGTGAATGTGAAGTGATTCCCACAAATATTATTTTGAGCAGTACTAGGAAGGAACATTTAATTTAATTTAACAATCTCTCTACTCTCTACATAGTACTAGTACTAAGTTTTTATCACAATGGTAATTAAGTTATTGTTCAGTAAGCATAGTTGCATAAGCAAGGCCGGACAAGATTTTCTGAATCGATCTGAATCCGATAAAATTGATTAAAAAAAATTGAATGTTGGGTGATGGTGAGTCAGGTCACGGGTAGAGGAAAAGAAGATTATGCTTATTGAGTGAAGATGTTCAACTAAGTACACTCTTTCTATGAGACCCACAAATTTTTAATATTAAAATACAATAAATAAAATTCAAAGGATAAAATAAATTAAAATTTAAAGGAAAAAATTATTGAATTTTTTTAAAATATAATGATATAATTATTTGTGAAACCTATTTAATATTTTTTTAGAGGTGTTGAGCTATGGGGATTATGTACTTATTAGAGCTCTATTTTTTAAAAAATATAAATAAGTGATATCCACATATATCATAGCTCTATTATAAATGAAAAATGATATTTTGACACCCACTTTAAACAACTTAGTTGACAACTCTTTCATACAAAAGTCATTTTTATAAAAAATACAAGGTAATATAAAAAATACAAGGTAATATAAGCAATGACACAAAAATCAAAACAAGTAAAAAATTATTAAAAAATAAAAATGACTTTAAGCAAGGTAATTTTGGGATCAAATTTTTTAAGAAGTTCTAATCAAATTGAACTGTATATAATGATTTTAATATTATAATAGGATGATTTTTTTATCTCAAAATCAATTTAATTGTATAGTAAAACAATAAGGCGTAACTATATATATCTTACTAATATAATGTTCAACATCAAGTTTTCATTTAATGTGAGTTTTTTATACTACCAATATTAATAAATATAGGATAATTACACATGAATAAAAAATAAACGAGAAATAAATTGTAGGCAATATATATTCCTCTTATTCAGATGAATATTCTTTCTCTCTTAAAAACTTTGCTCTAACACTTATTGACTTGAACGTCGAGCGTTAGAGCAGCCGGAGATATAAAACCCCCCTCCACTCACCAGAGCTAATAAAAAGATTACCAACAGACAAAGGTCAACTCTGATCAAAATACAATTACTATCCATGATTATTTAAACTCTTTGCAAAAGATTCGTTGTCTCGATATGGTGCTAGGAAGCAAAAATTGATGGCATTGATAGTGTATAGGAGTAGGTGGTATGTGTATAGAGAGATGATCGAGGAAATATTTTCTTGACTGCTTGACAAGGGATAAAATGTTACGACCAAAGTTTATCTAAGGATGCAGCAAAACTGGACAAAATACTATATGACATGAATAAAATGACATGTGGAATGAATTACCTTCACAGAATAAATGGCATATTAATTACAATGCTTATAAAATAAAATGGCATATTACAATATTTTTTTGATAAATATATAAATGGCACAGGACAAATGACATATATAACTGCAGCATAATACAACACAGGACAAAACATAGGATGGAGATGGACCATGGGAACCTAGCTAGGCTGGTCTCTACTCTAAGTAAACATAATCCTTAAATACCAAAACGTGATGAGATTTCTTTTATAATTTTTTTGGTATTAACTCTCTTTTATAATTTTTCATATTTTTTTTTTATGTTACCCTTAAATACCTTTTATAATTGTTTAGTGGTTTTCTCAATGCTAGCCTTAAACAATTGTGGGTAACCTATGATATTTTTAGTTTGCTATCCACTTAATTTCCAACCTTGTTATACCCAATTCAGGAAAACCTATGATATTTTTAGTTTGCTATCCAATTATCTAGTGGAATGATGTTCAATGTGGCTATAAATTTTTTACCCATTATCCATACACATACCTTTATATTCCTACAAATCATAAGAAATGCTAATTTGACTCCTTTTTTCTCATTTAACTTCACCTTCACAAAAAAAACTTTAGTATGTAAAAGGTTTTTTTTTTATTAAAGTTTCAAATAAATTGAGATAAATTTTCCAATAGCTTGAGGTAAGTTTTTTTTTTTTTTTTATGTTATTTGTACAATTTAAATAGAGAATACATATTTTTAAATTTTTACATTTATTTTATTAGGGGCCTATTTTAATATTCAAACAAGTTTAGCCACTTCCTATGTTGGGTCAATTTTTAAGAGTGTAAAACTAATCAGTTTGGTTCAATTTTTAAGAGAAAATAAAATCATTTAAAAAATAGTTGGTCTGGCTTGCATCAAACACAGTAATCATTGGGCAAAATATAATCTTTAGAAGGGTGAGGAAGCTGGCTACTATTGTTTATGACAGATAACAAATTGCAATAATTTTGCATTTCAAATGTTTCAATGCAAGAAGATCATCACAAAAGTAATGTTGTATCTTGAAATACAAATCACAAGCACTTTCCCTTTTTCCTTTTTTTTGGAAACAAATCAAATAGTACAATATTGTACCACATGAATCAATAATCAATCAATACCTATATCCTAAAATTCAAACTCTCAAAATCAACGTCACAAAATCGACTTAAAATCAACCTTGTCAATTCAAACTGACACATGAATTGCTTGAGAATATAAAACTATCCTATAACCGCACGCTAGAGTTTTAAAAAATTCTCCAACCTAACGAACTATATCATCTACAAGCTCCTCTATTAACAACTTAACTATCTCTCTAACAATATCTTCAACATCTTCACTTAGCTCTATCCACCTAATTTCCCCTCCAAGCATATTGTCCGCTGACTCCTTACCGGCTTTCTTTTCTTGTGAAACAAGCAACCCCCACATCTCATCCTCAATCATGTTCTGGTTTGGTTCAACATTCATTCTTCTCGACACAGGCTTTTCCCATATTGGAATAAATAAAGAAGGATGGAGAATATCTAACAGCCCAAAATTAATACGGTCAAAGAGAAGCCGTCTTTCGGATCTTTTCCAAAGTTGCTGCTCGCCGAATTTCTTTTCCAGGGTTTCGAAGACAGAAGGGCTAATAGGACATTCTGCAGAGTGCCATGTCGAAAAATCTTTGAACAAGCTTGTGTTAGATATACCTGCCTCGGTTAAGACTTCGACAACATAGGAGAAGTCCCTACTTTCTTCTGTTCTAGATAACCCTATTATATCTTTCTTCTCGTCAAAATCAAGTACTGATTCTTTCTCACAATCTTCATCGCTTGAAACATTCAAATCAAGTCCTTCGTCATCCACTTCCGAGGAATCTGAAGAAATCAAGAAACGATGACACATTGGAAATTAATTAAGCCAAAATAAAACGATGAGATACTCGGAATGAAACGATAATTTCACACAAATAGCTTCACGGTGATCATGACGTACCATATACACCACCAACACCACCGCATTCGGAGATTACTGAAATGTCTTCGCCAAATGTGGAATCCAAAACTGAAATTGGACTCGGTTCATATGCCCCCTGATAGGTACCAAGTGAATCTGTGTCAGCCTCGGTGCAAGGCGAATAAACAGAATCTTCTCGAATTTCCGATGTCTCCTGCAATTTAAGAATCATATGAAACAACATGAATAATCAATCACACACAATCGGTGAACATAACATCACTGAAATAAAACAAATCACAAAGAAAAACCAAGAGATCATCCGCATTCTATGTTAATCATATGAATAGAAAAATTGATTCACAAAATAGTTAATTATGATTTGTCTATGAGAAATTACAGATTATTTAATATAACTGAGGATTCGCAATCTCATTCGAATAGTATGATACAATCTGATTTATGGTCGTATGATTTGCTAATTTTCTATAAATGCTAAACTACAACTACATACACTAACTAATTAGGAATATAATTACATAATTACCGTTACACAATTATGAAATTAATGACAACAAATCTCATCCATTCAATCCATTCATGTACAATCTTTTAATAGCGAATGAGACGACAAAACATCTAACACTTTTAAATTTTTAAATGACCTAAATTTTAACCAATGCAGTTAAAATAAGGCACTATACCATAGTGATATTGGAATAAATCGCTATTGTTCTACAATACACTATCGAGTACAAAATATTGTCAAATAGCGGCAGTATAGCATTGTTCCATAGTGGAATTTGCCAAAACTACTATTTTTCATGATCCGGGATTGACAACAATGATTTTAACACACTAAATGTTCTACAACTTGATGAGAAAATTTAACAAATCTTAACAGTTTTGAGTAAGGAAAATCACACCTGTTGATTTGAAGCATGGCTTGAAGAATCACTGTCCCCGCACATTATTACAGAGACCGTTGATTTGGATTCAGACACCAAGATATTAATTGATGAATCAAGAGACATGGCAACTTTTTTACACATGCTACTGTCTTCATGCTTATCGTTCTTCACGCCTTCATTCATTAAGCATGTCTGCTGCAAGATCTGACTGTCAGAGCTTGACAATTGAGAAAGCGTATGTTCCTTTTCGAACAAATCATTCCCATAACATCTCTTCTTCAACTTATGCAGGTCAGTACAATTCTCGGTATGGTTACTATCATTACGATTGAAATATGAGGAAAAAGATGGCGATTTCTCACTGCTAGCCTTTAGGTTCATATCTTCTGAACAATCCTTCTGGTTGATATTTCGATTCTTTGAATTTTGGTTCGACCAATTTTCAGATGCATTCTTACTTAAACCCCAATATTTCTGAAACAAGTCATCCTTAGTCATAGTTCCACAATTATCAGCAAAAGGTTTTGTCGTTGGCACTTTTCTGGCAAAGCTATAACCGAAACCAACCTTACGTCTAATGTTCCTTTTAAACTCACCATTTTCTTCGTTTCCACGATTCACTTTCGAAACTACAATTCTTGAGTCGAAAGTTACATCCTTTGGATCCAACTGAGATTTCGAAAGCCTCGATATTTCATACAATCCTGCTTCTCCATGCATAACAATTTGCGACTCGTTATGGTTCGCGTCACTACTTACTGTTTTAACCACTTTCAAAACATTGTTGGATTCTTTCTTTTCGCCGGTACTCGTTCCAAAAGAGCGACGCTGATGAGAAGAACGCTTCATTCTGAGACTAATAGAAGCAACTTTCTGCAGGTAATCCTCAGATAACACTTTCGGTCTATTTCTAACAGGACGATGTTGGGAAGGAACTTTATCAAGTCCCATCAATTTTAAAATTACACTCGATGGTTCGTTTTTCGACTCCATTTTGCAATAAGTATTCTACAAGATTAAGTCGATAAAATGAAACTCGAACACTCCCTAAAAAATCAACAAAACTGTCTGCAGCAAATCGGAACAACTCCTACAACTTACAAGGCAATGAAGATGATGAATACAACACCAATAATAGCAATTTATTCAATAATTTCAAGAGTTTCCTGAAAATGATTTGGAAATTCTATCAGCACAAAGAAAGGGGGAAAGGCGCGAAAGCAAATTCAATTTCAACAAAAAAACTATAATCTAAGAAACATTATATTCTACCATGAACCATATTTTCATCATTATATTTATATAGTTGTGTTATTTGAACATTAAAATACATACACTGTATATATTTATCTCAATTTCTCACTTACTTTTTATGTTCTACGACTTACACACATTTCAATAACATACACAAAACATTGAAATTTTGATGTCAAAATATTATTTATTGTATTTATATAAGGTCAACCAAATGCATATAGTGTAAAATTAGAAGAAAAAAGAAATTAGAAAGAAACTGAAGTTAATTGGGAGATTAGTCTAAAATCAAAGCATACCACAAGTTGAATTGAAAGCTAAAGTAGTCAACCATTCCTATTTAGTAGCTAAACAAAAAAGCATAATCTAAAAATACTAATTATAATAAATTTCTAATAATAATAATAATAATTATAGAAGCATATGAATGATGGAGAAAGGATTGTCTCCTGTAAATTTACCATCCAGTGGAACTTCAACCATTGGATTAAAAATAAATAAAATTAAAAAAATTAACATATTGTTTTTTAATGGTGGATGCATCAACTGCTCCCTCTCCCGTCACTTTTACACGGGAGAGAATCTACTCTCTGAATGAAGAGATCAACATTTCAATGAACTCAACTGTGTGAAATCAAGTGACAGCAAAGAAACAGAACTAATTGCTCAAGCAAACCAAACAAGATAAGATTATTAGAAATTGAAAATTGAAAAAATGATTAGTTTCTTATAATTCATTTACAAACACAATAAGGAGACAAAATCATTCTAATTTCATTATAAAACAAAAAATTAAGATTAAAATTAAAATAGAAACCTGGTTTGATCAAAACACAAGCAAACCAACATCTAAAAACAAAATTATGAATTTCTAAAATCAAATATGATAATCATAAAAAAGAAGGGGTGAAAGAAAGAACCTTCTTTGACAATTCTCTGCAACAAAAAAAAAATAAAGATGCGATCTTTTTGGATTATTGATGGTGCCCATAATCCAAAATCTTCATTGCATGAATTAAAACTAATCAAAGTTTCTATCTTTTGCAAGAAAGCAACTTGGGTAATAATTAAATTAATGAATCGTTGAAACCTAATTATGTTTAATTTTTTATATGATGAATGAAAATGACAGATCCGACAAGAACATCAAATGGATCGAATGACACGTTAATATGATAGATTTGGTTTTTGAGGGTTTGGATTGAAATCAAACACTATTGAATTAATGAATAAAAAAATTTGAAATAATTGAGATTATAATAATGAAAATTAAAATAATGGAATGATGACAAAGTGGGCTATAGCATATGATTTTGTTTAAATTATTTGAGTTGGTTTGGTGATATTGGGATCTTCAAAATAGTTTGTTTGTTTGTCTTGTTTGCGCATTTCGCGCCACAAAGATATCCATTGGGATTAGTTTTGTTAACTTTTTTTTTTTTCTTCTTTCTTTTCCATGGAAGACTCTTTCACTCTATTATGCTAAAAAAGAGCAGTGGATAGAGCTGAAAAATTAACTTATAATATAATTGATGAATTTATAATTTATAATTAAGTATCTATAAGTTAGTTTATACTCTATTTGTCCCTATTTATAAGAGTTAGTTTGACAAAACATAAGTTTTAAGAAAATTGGTTTTAATATTAAATTGGTTGACTCTCGTAAAAAAAAATTAAATTGGTTGACAAATTAAATTGATTTTTCATTTTTACCCTTAATAATGACATTCATATAATTAATAGAGTACCTACTTATAAAGGAATTAAATGCTATTCAAAAATATGTAAAGTAAATAAGAGTAATTTTTTTTGAACAGACAAAAATGAAATATATATAAATATAAAGAAATGCACTCCCCTCAGCATAAGGTGTGCCAAGACGAGCTACAACAGTTTACAAGAGGCGGGCGTTACCCAAAATACAACCAAGATACAAGATAACATCTCAATTAGTCGATACCCAAACAGAGCAAAGGGTTCGACCACCAACAATGAAAGTTAAGACCCAAAGTAACCTCCGTCGTCCGCATCCATCGGTAAGATAACGTCTTGACTTTATCCAGGAGCTGCGGTATGGAGTTCGCCAAATTTCTAAAGACCCTGAGGTTCCTTTCATTCCAGATAACCCAAATACAAGCAAGCCATACGAGCTGCAAGAACGACCGCCTCGCACAGAGACCACCAGCTGAATAAGTGAACTGAACAAAATGATCAGAGAGGGTGTGTGCATCCGCCGCCGAGAAACCCATCCAAGACCGGACGAGAGGCCAAAGCGAACCAAAAGTGGTGCATGATAGGAATAAGTGAGATACAGACTCAACAGTGCCACAACCTGTGACACAAAGGTGGGGATCTGGAGAGAGAATGCCACGTGAAACCAAGTTCGTCCTCGTCGGCAACCGATCACGCAGAAGGTGCCACGCACATATAGACACCTTCAGAGGAACCTGCTTGTGCCATAGTAAATCTTCAGCGGCCCCTAGAGTAACTGCATCCTGAGAAGTCAGAATCTGATACGCATCGCGAACCGAATAACCTGTAACTGGATCGGGCCGCCACTGCCACCTGTCCCGGACCTCAACCTGCACAGTCACTGGAAAAAGTAAGGTCTGACACTCCCCCAGCATCTCCTCCTCCCACGCCCACAACTGTCTCCGCCACACCCAAGCCCCCCCACCCGTCTCCCACCCTGAAGAAAACATCTCTGCTAGCGTGCTTGATTTGGTCTCCGCCAGATCAAACAACCGCCCAAAACGCTCGCACAAAGGGGTCCCGCCCAGCCAGGGGTCGGTCCAGAAAAAGGTTTCTGTCCCATCCCCCACCTTCCTCGTCACAGACTCCCCAAACCAACCATCTCCAAGCTCTCCCACTCCATCCCGGATCCTCACAATCTCCCTCCACCACGCTGACCCGATCCTCCCTCCCTCAACCGGCCCCGCTCCAACCCATAACCAGCCGCCAACACTCGAAACCACAATCCCCCCCCTGATCTACTAGGATCCTCCAGCACCATTTGCCCAGAAGGGCAGTGTTGAACTCCCTGAGCTGTCTCACACCCAACCCTCCATACTCATGCGGGGGCTTTGAAGAAGGAAAGAGCGTAGACAGGCAGAGATGTCAAAACCGATTTGAGAAGAACAAGACGTCCACCAAAAGACAGAAAACGACTCTTCCACCCAGACAACCTATTCCTAATACGCGCTAACACCGGTTCCCAGAAACCCAGACGCCTCGGATCACCGCCGATAGGAAGGCCTAGATAGAGGAAAGGAATTTTCCCCACTTTACAACGCAAAGCACTCGCAGCCTCTAAAAGCAAGGATTCAGAAATGTTCACCCCGACCAACATGCTCTTATGGAAGTTAACTTTCAGACCCGACATTAACTCGAATAGCACGAGCACCGCGCAAAGCACGGACATTCGCCCAACTCTTACCTCCGACCAGTAACGTGTCATCAGCAAACTGCAAGTGTGATACAATAACAGCGTCCTGCCCATCCACACTGTATCCCGCGAATTGATTCCCCGCGACCATGGCCCTCATCATCACATTCAGCCCCTCGGCGGCCAAGAGGAAAAGAAAAGGAGAAAGGGGATCCCCTTGGCGAAGACCCCTTTCCAGGGGAAATTCGTCGGTGGGGCTGCCGTTGACCAACACTGACGCCTTAGCAGTGCAGACACATTCCCTCATCCATTTCCTCCACAAGGGGGGAAATTCCATTTTCCCCAGAACCGCATCCAAATAGCCCGGTCCACCGAGTCATAGGCCTTTTCAAAATAAACCTTGAATAGCAACAACTCCTTTTTGTATTTACGGGCTTCATCCACCACCTCGTTTGCAATGAGAATACCGTCGAGAATCTGTCTATCCCTCACAAAAGCCGTCTGCGCCTCAGAGATGACACTGTCGATGACCAGCCTTAACCTATTTGCCAAGAGCTTGGCCACAATCTTATATAGGCTGCCTACCAACGAAATGGGCCTGGATTCATTCAGCCTTTGGGGACTTTCCACCTTTGGGATGAGAGCGATAAACGTGGAGTTCAACCCTTTTGCTAATTTGCCATTGCGGTGAAACTCAGAAGTGAACCTCATGACGTCCCCCTTTATAAAAGTAATTTTGAAATACAATTATCAATGTCATTGATAATTGCAAAAGAGTTTTATAAAAAGCGACAAATTTTTTGTCAAACTAAATCTTATAAAAAGGGACGATAGAGTAATTTATCATGAATAAGTTAATTAATTAAATTTATAATGTAGTATTTAATAAATTAGCGATTGAATTAATTTATAGTATCAAATAACATAAAATAGATATGTTTAGTTAATATTTTATTTTTTTAAAGTAAAATGACATGAGTAAATTGGAAGAGAAAATAATTGGCTATAAGCTAAAAGTGTTTTCAAAATAGATATTTTCTTTTTCAAAATGAACTTATAAATTATAAGCTATAACCTTATAATTTGACACTGCGAGAGCTTTGTTTAGTTTAAATTTGTGATTTATTTATTTTTATTTAGACCCCTCTAGTTTTAGAAAACAAAATTTTGATGATAGAATAAAATGAAAAATACTAACTAGTGAGTTAAAGAAACTAAAAAAAATATTTTGTGACTTACATAGTTAATATTTATGAAATATAAATAATATTATTTTTAATGTTCTCTCATTCTTCAAAGCCTCTGCAGGTACTATCTCTTCTATTGATTATCTTTTGATTAATTTTTGGGGGTTCGGCAGTTGAGGGAGTTTAACCTGGCTCTGCTAGGTAAGTGGAACTGGAAGATGCTGGTGGATCGCAGGAGGTTGTGGTTTAGAGTGTTAGTTGTAACGCCCCAAAAATTAGAATTTTATTTTATTATTTGGTTGCTATGGTGTTGATTGACGGTGTTTATTTAATTATTTTGTGGCGAATAATTAAATAGTTGGTAAATAAAAATTAAAATAAAAAGAAGTAGAAAATAATAAAAAGAGGTGTTGGAGCATAAGGGGGTGTAAGTAGAAAAATTGTAGAGATAACAATAAAGAGAATAAACATAATTTTAATTCTCATTATTACACTTTTAATTGTAATAATATCTTTGTCTCATAATATTAATTTAAAAAGGCAAGACAAGAGGAAGTCTGTATACTGAGCAAAACAAAACAAAAAGAAAAATTGTGTGAGAATAGAGAGAGCACATAGGAGAAGAAGAGAAGGGAAGGAAGGGAAGTCTCAAACATCAATCTTAGGGAAATCACTGCGAAACAAGTAAGGGGGTTAATTCTTTCGTTACTTTTATGAATTCCTAATAATGTAGACTATTTTGTTTTTGTGTTGTTACTGTTCATGTTGTTGTTGTGTCGTTGACTATATTGTTGTGGTTGCTTATGAATTTCCAACCTTGATACATTGATATGACGTTGTGCTGATGATTAATGTTATTAATAATTCGTGTTTGTTTATGAGAAGAGTAGATGAACCTCTAAATTTATCAATGAGTGGGTTGAATTGTTCTTTTTAGAATCCAATTTTTGTAGAAAAACAAACAAACAGACTTTTAATCCTAATGAATCAAAATAGATGTTGTTTGATGTGATAAGGTTCTAGGACGAATTTTTGGAATGATTCTGAGTCGAAAACATGTCAAAACCGAAGCTTTTGGAACAGCTTCAATGGAGTTTTTTTTTATGAAAAAGAATTGAACAAACCTTGCCATTTTTACATGCGATTCGGTTGCCGATTTTTAAAAACTAAAGCCATATATCTTTCGGAAATTAAAAGACATTTAAAATGGTATAAGAATCAATGTCTTGCGTCAAGCATATGGGTAGAACGAACCGGGTCGGAAACCGGGTCGAACGACCCGTTTTACAGAAACTGGGTGAAGAAGACGATGAACAGTGTCATCGCCCTTGCCCACTCGCACTCACAGCGCGTGCATGCGCGTGCGAGGTCTAGGGAGTTTCAAATTTTTTTAATTTTTTTACAGAAAAATAGTAAATAATTTTCTTGAAATTTTGGGACTAGTTAGAGATTTTTCTGAGACTTGGAACTATTTTTAGTTAATTATTTGAGGTAAAACGGTGTTTAAAAATATTAAAATTTCGTAAAAAAATTTCAAAATTTTATGTAAAGTAAAATGCATTATTTGGAAGCCTCTGGTGTACCTCACTCTCTCTGGTTTAATTCAATGAATATTTTTCACATATTCCGCTAATTAAATTAATTATAATAAAAATTGAATGTGTCGGAGATTGTTTTGGATAATAGCTGGTTGTCCAAAAAGGTTAAGTGGCTGAGTTGATACTTTAGAGAGATAGAAATTGAGCCGTATGTTGGTGTATTGTTGATATTATTGTAGTTGCTTTTGAACGTTGTTCATTGGTGTTGTTATTAAACCATTGTTAATGATGTTGGTAAAATGACGTTGTGGTTGTTGTTATTGTTGTTGTTGTTGTTGTTGTTGTTGTTGTTGTTGTTGTTGTTGAGTCTCATACATTCATTCATGTGTCCAAGAATGTTGCCTCTTGGTGTTGTAAAAATGAGGTTGAAAATGGCGATGCTTATTGGTGTTGTATAAATGACGTTGCTTATTGGTGTTGTATAAATGACGTTGCTTATCGGTGTTGTTAAACAAAGGTGTTGTTATTGGTACCACATGCATTTAGCGAGTCTAGGCGCATTGTATGCATTATATCTATTGAAGTTGTGCCTTATTTAAATTAATGAAGTTGTGTTTCATCTATTGAGTGTGTTCGGGTGTTGTTGCCTACTCGTCCAAGACGAGTTTTTATTTTATTATTATATTGGATGTTGAATCCTTATATCTTGCGATCGAATTACTCACCCCTTCTGGTTTGACCCTACGGCTTGCAACCGTAGATTTTTCAGGTAGATGATGTGTTGTAGCTGCTAAGTTACGGAGAGTCGTCCGTTGTCGCTTTTCAATAAGAGTCGCTCTGCTAGGATGTCTGGGGGGGAATTCACTTTCATGATTTCACCTTTATTTCTTAAAAATAATTGAACTTTGCTAATTACATTTTGAGACCATGTTGTTTATTTTATTACTTAATTAATTTGAAGGTGGAACCTATTTATGTTGTTGGTTTTTAATTTAATCTTCCGTTGCAAATTTTTGGTAAACCGCTTGATTTTCGAGTAAGTGTAACACTAAATAATTGTTTAAATTATATTTTTCTCAATTAAAATAAATGGGAAAATTGGGTGTTACATTAGTAGCCCGATATGGGATGGAGAGGGGCACACTGAGAGATGGAGGGAGGAGAGAGTCCTCGTGGTGGAGGGAGATTGCGATAATTCGGGATAGAGTAGGAGGGATTGGGGAAGAGCGATTTGGGGAGAGCGTCTCGAAGAAGGTGGGGAATGGGTCTGATACTTTTTTCTGGTCTGATCTCTGGTTAAGAGGGGTTCCACTGTGTGAGAGGTTTGAGCGTCTTTTCGACTTGATAGAGAACAAAGTCAAGCATTGTAGCTGAGATATTCTCTGCTGAGTGGGAGGATGGCGGGGCGGCATGGTTGTGGCGGAGACAGTTATGATGACTCTTTTTAAGTTTTTTTTTTTTTGAACTATTCATTATTTATTTGAGCTAGATGGTTTAGTTTTTTCGGTTTGTATTAGATAAAGTTGAATGAGTTGGATAATTCTTTTTATTTCTATTTTCTACACATGACGAGTTGGATAATTTGATAAAAAGAAATTTGTAACATATCTAGTTTAGACAAAAATAGTGTTCAACCAATTTTATTGGTGTGCTAATTGTCACCGACTTAATTGGATTGTGACTTGAAATTATGGGGCATTCGTATCTATTCTGAATTTTCCTCTCCTTTAATATTCAATATAATTGGTAGCCGTCCATTTATAATTTAGTTCCTTTTCTCTATCAATAAAAAATTTAGTTCCTTTTTATTTCCTCTTCGTAAATATAGTTTTCGTGACTTGATTAAAATAATTTCTCACTATATTTGCTTATCTTTTAAAAACATGCGTGTTGAACTAATCTAATATTTTAAGAAAATTGATTTGGCTCAGAAATTTTGAATATCAACCATCATGAATCGGTGGATAAGAGATTAATTTTTTTTTTTTGATTATTTGGATAAGAGATTAATAGTATTCATTTAAATTGATTTATTTTCATGTTTATATATTTCGAATTTGGTAACTCGAATTTTGTTCCTCTCCCATAAAAATATAGAATTTTTTAATATAAGATGAATTAATTATGATTTTTTTAAATATAAATAGCTTAAAAATTCATTTTTAATTAATCCATCCCTTGTTAAAAAAGTTAAATTTTTTATAAAAGAGATTTCAATAATGTATTAAACATGAACACAGAAAAAAATTCAAAATTTTAACTAATATACATGAGTTGACTGAAAAGTATGAATCAAAAATCTTCATAAAAAATATTTGAGGGACAAAAACTTGTTAAAATTTTATATAAGAATTAAAAATAAAATTTTAAATATTTGTAGAAATAAAAACATATTTAACCCTTAATTTTATATTTGCCCTTTTGTCATTTTTAGGTTTATTGACATAACATGATTCCTTATATATACTTATTTAATTTGCTTGCAACTCATGAGGGCAATAGCAAACAAAAGGGGAGTTGAGAACCTACACTAGAAGTTTTATCGTGAGCACAATTGATTATTGGAAGGTGTATATATTCTAGAGTGCAAAAGTGTCTCATATGATCTACAATATTTGAAAACTATTTTTGTTTTTTTTTTTTTAATGGTACTTCTATTATAAAAAAGAAACATGCCAAAAAATGCAAAAACTTCAAGAGGTATCAGAAATACATATAATCCGAGATCAAACACCAAGAAATAGAAAAATAAAAGCAAATAACAGAAATAACCAAACAAAACTCTAATGGTGATTGATGCAGTTTTCTCTATATATAAGTAGAAATTTGAAATTTGTTCTTATGAACTATCAAGGCTAATTTATTGTGACTCATTTCAATCTCTTGTAAACATTGTTGTATAGTTAATAGAGAAGTGTTCTCTCTCCTAGATGTAGGTCATCTTTTGATCAAATTAGCTAAGTAGCAAATATTAATTCGTTTGTTCTTTTCATTGTTATTTATTTGGTGGATTTAATTATGTTTCCACTAAAGTTGTTAAAACTTTAATTGTCTGATTGTTTGGTTTTTATTTTTTGGTTTTCGCCATCAGTTTATTCTGGTTAGGTCATTTATGACATCAAATGGTTTCAGCCCTCTCTCAATCGCAATTGCGGGAAATAGAAATGTGGATTGTTTGGTATTGTTTGTTATGGAACTTTTACTCCACTCTTTATTATTGTTTATTTATATAATCAAAGAATTACAAAACATTGTAATAAAGGTGTTCTCTCCTTTCATCTTTCGCTTCATCTCTATTTTCTATATGTCCATCATTGTTAACAATGACAATCATAAGATATTCGAAGCAAAATACTCAAACCAATTTGGAGGGTCATTAAAAAAATCTTCAATCTAGCAATGTTATTTGTGGCTTTTGTAATAAAATCATCACATTGATTAAATTCTTGAACGGTTGCTTAATTGGATCGTTAAATTCCCACACAAAATGTTGCAATTGGATGCCTAATTAATTGTTTTGTGAACAGATTTTTATTTGATGTATGTGACTAAATTGCTTGCATGTAAACATTAACTTGCTTTAATTTTTTAATTATTTTGGAGTTTATGAAAATAAAAGATAAAAAAAATTATGAACAACAATATAAACTATTTTTTTATGATAACTGTTGTGAATTCGAACCAAAAACACACCAATAATCCTTTAACTAGTGTGTGGGGCAAAACAATTAAAGCAACCAAACAGCAACAATGGATATCCAAGCAATAATAATCCAAACAAAGCTAAAACTATGAAAGCAATAAAGAACACAAGATATTGTTTACCCAGTTCGGTGTTAATGAACCTAATCTGGGGAAGAGAGATCTCCGTTCCACTATCAAAGCTTCCTCAAACTTGATTACAATGAGATTTACAAAGAGTTACAAGAATTTAGACAATCCCTAAATTCTACCCTTTTCCCAAATCTCTTCCCGTGACCAAGAGATTCAATTACAAGTGTTTACCAAGGTGTTTAATTGATTCCCAATCCCTAGAATTATTGCCAAGAGAATTCTCTATAAACCCTAGTCTTTTGATTGGCTGCAAACCCTAAAAACCACTTAAAAAATATCAGAAAACGCAACTGTATATATATTGCTCCGCGTACCGGCGCCCCGCGCCAATGCCCTGCGCCCCGCGCCAACAAACAGAAGCCACAGCCCTTTCCAGCACTCTCCTGGCGCTAGGCGCCCCGCTGCTGCTAGTTTTCCAGTTTTCTGATTTTCTGAGTTTTCAAGGCAATTCTTCACAATAACAAAAAAAAACTATTTTTATAAGTTCTCTAAACACTCACATAAATGTTTATTTTGACAATATATATATATATATATATATATATATATATATATATATATATACCAAAAAAAAGTATGTTGCTAGATTATTTAAATTCAAATAAATTTTTCATAAGCATAAAAAGTCTTTAATATGTATATGTATATTTAAATAGCAATTATACATTCAAAATGAGTACTATATATATGTTATGTTAGTTAAAATCTTACAATATTGAAAAGCCAATAAAGCCTCCAAATAAAATATTATACAAAATCTCTTGACTAAAAAAAAAGTATTATACAAAATCAAGATCAGAAACCTTTGAAATGCTTGTATATTGCTTATAGTTTATATTGCATCTTATCCACTGGCTCACAGCAGGGCAATAATTAAAATTTGGTGTTAAAAGAATTCATGTTTAAATTTAATAGCCAATGTTACAATTTTACGCTACTTATAGGATTTTATTAATTTTTTTAACCCAATTCAAATACCGATTCTTCTGAATTATTGGTCTTTATTGTTTAGTGGCTAAAATTTCACTTTTGAGTGGAATATCTGCACTTTGAATTCTAACTTCTATATATATGATGTGATGTCTCTATTAATCTAAGCTTATAGAAACATCGACTACATGGTTTTATGACTCTTTTGTTTGAAGCTTACATCAAATAAGAATTCAATATCATGTAAAATATTGTAATTTGAAAAATAAATGGTAATTAAAAGTTTGTGGCTCAATCCATATATAGTATATATTAGTTCTTAAATATGTTCTCTTTTTTTTAGAAAAATTATTATTCTTAACTCTTGGATATATTCGATAAGGCGTTTCATAAGCACAAAACAGTTAGTGCATCACACCTTTTCGCTAAATGCTTATAATGTGTTGCCCCCTCAATATAATATACAACAATATATTAAACTAAATAAAATATATCATAAAATATATACATATTAAAATCAATAATATTTTCATGTGAACTTAGCTCAGTTTGTAGGGATATCACATTATATATATAGAGGTCGGGGGCATTCCACTTATTTGTTTCGATAAAAAATTTCTCACTAAAAAAGGAAGTCTATAGTGCCAAGGCCACCTATATATATAATTATATTCTCAACATTGTTACAGTACCTTTGCTATGAAAAAAATTAATTAGACTATTGAAACAATTTCTTTTCCTTTTCTCTCAAATTCATTTCATATTTACCAAAAAGAAATGTTAAATGGAAAGTCAAAAATTGTAATTCTTGCACTTTCACTTTTCTTTAGTGTAGTTATGGTTTGTTTTTGCTGCATTTTAGTGATCCATTTTGTAACGGAATTTGCAGAAGTATCAAAGAGACAATCAACTCGAAAAAATCAAGATGTGTTGTGGGCAGGATTTGGAATTTCTTTATTTGTAATATTTGCTTTTGCTTTTATTGTATTTGCTGTATTTTCTAGTTGTGGTATGCTTTATATAATCCAATGTAGCACCAAGATTGCACCTGCACCTTTGGAAGCTGGAGACTAGAAGCCATAACCATACTATATAGTATGGTTTAACATTTAAGATAATTAATCATCAAAGTATAATACAAGAGTCAAGTCAACAAAAGAAAAATGTAAGGTGAGCAACCAAAAACATGTTTGCACAAAGTTTTGTTTTCCCTTTTATACTTTTTTTGTTTGTATTAATTAAGTCGTTGGATTAATCTAACAATTGAGAATATAATTATACGCCATGTTTGTTTTTTTTTTTTTTTACAATTGAGCAGAGGATCGAACCCAAGACCTCTTGCATACAACTCAAACCCCTCACCACTAAACCAAATCTAGTGGCTTAATTATATGCCATGTTTAGATTATTCCCGTCTTTAGTTCTGATTATAAGTAAAAAGTAGTTTGTATTTATTGAGAAATTTAGTTAGATGTGACTAATCACTTTGATTTCATAAACAAATTATAAGTAAATTCTCAACAATTTTATTCATGGGAGCTTATTTCTATAAGAATACAAGAGTTATTGAGAAATAAAACTTGTATAATTAATATAAATGTATTTTAGGTATGAATTCACATTTAGAATAATGAAAGTAGTTAAAATTTACTCATATTTAAGATCGAGATCGAAATGAAGTTTTAACTATTGGCAAGAATGTTATTTGTAAGGAGTGTACTCCAACTACACATCAAGGAAAACAAGAGCTATAGCATGCTAATTAAGAGATTAGAACATCATTCAGATCATATACTTGATAACATGCAAGGACATATAGAAAACCTTATATATGTCCTTGAAAAATAATATGATTTCTCAAAAGCAACAAAGACCATGTAGTAGCAAAGTCATGTATAATGTCTAATTAACCTTCTTCAATTTACATTTCTTAAGCATGATTATCACTCCAAGATGAAGGAAATTTGTGCTTATTGAATTTAATTGATTAGTCATTGACAAAGAGAGAAAAGAACTACATCGTTAAGTTTTAATTTGTAATGATCACAAAACGGCATTGTTGTTCAATTGTTTTTTGTCACATTAGCTCCAAATTAAATCAAGAGAAATGATATTTTGACACACTTTTTCTTACACAATACCTACACAGGGGCAGTTTTGTAATATTCTTCATCTCTTCTTTTTCCTTTGATTTCTCTCTCCTGTGTATGTATTGTGTAAAGAAAGTGTGTCAAAATAAAAGCCCTCTTAAATTAATGCATATATCGCTAAAATGAAGCGGTGGGGGGAGAACGATTTTCAGTTTTTAGATGAAAACGACCTATAGTCGAGTAAAAGGTCAGCTAGATCAAACACATTTTAAAACAATATATTCAAAAGGATGAAAAAAAAAATAAGAATTATACAGAAGACCTTATTTGTTGATTGAATGGCAAAAATAGGTATTAGAAAACATAAGAATAAAAAAGTAATTTTATATTAATCAAATTAGATCAATAAGTTGTTTCATGGCATTCTGTCCAAATTAAAGGGGAAATAAAATCTGAATAAGTAATGGAAATGAATGAAATAGAATAGAAGATATTAGATTTTATTCAACTCCACTCTGTACTTTTTTTAAATAATCAAATAATAGAACCTCATATCATTTCTTATATATCACTTCATCTGTATTCCATCAATCCAAGCATAATCTAAGTCGTTTTTATGCAAAAATTGACTTCGAATCAAGAAAATCAATCAATCAACCAAAGAATGCATGATCAAAGAGTGAAAAGAGACACAAATTGCGAACCATTTCAACCAAAGAACGTGGGAGTGCCAAAACAATATATGTCTATGCGAGTTACACGTTTGAAGAAAATGTATGCGAGTTAACCAAATAACAAGAAGTTAGTGTGTAATTGTAATTGGCCAATGGCCAAAGTAGCTTATAGGAGTTGGCATCGCATAAGAGGATCCGCAACAGAACTCTCAATCTTGGTGCTTAAGTAAGTTGTGAATGTATATACTATAACTCATTTCATAATTTTGTAATGTTATTATGTAATAAGCTCTAAATCTTTTCAATTCAGCACCTCAAAAATAATTATTAAATGAGTCTAAAAAATAAATAGGCTTGTACCATAATCACCGAAAATTGTCTCTTCACAATGAGGATGTACTATATTTAACTTGATGCTAAATAGATGAAACTAATAATTATTCAATCCAAAACCTCAAATTTTCCTACTAAATAGATTAACCTAATAACTTTATATCATTATATTTCAAGGAAATATACCGAAAATTTATGGAAATAGAAGAAATTTTCATCACAAAATATTATGTACAATCACAATCCAAAATGAATTTAAAACGGGTTACCTTTACAAAGCCTTTGGCATTAATACATTCAAATTTATTTATTTTTGTTGGCAAGAACACATTTAGAAGTTGAACTAAAGTTAATAACAATCCCAAAAAAAAAATTAAAAAAATATATATAAAAAAGTACAGCAGTATAAAAGGAAAGTTGAGATGTGCTTGTGTCTTGTATGAGTTAATAAAGTGTATAAGAAAGAGTTGAAAGAGGAAAGAAAACATGTGTGATTTCCAATGTACTGTGTAACATCACAAAAGACAAATGAAACTAAAAAGTGTAAGCTACGTAGTACGTCAGTACAGTTTCCGCCGCCTGAATTAGGAAGGAAGGCAGGCATGCGCTTTGAAGAGTGAAGGGCAGGCCACGCCTTGCTTGCCTGCCTTCACTGCCCTTAAACACCAACTGTCACTTTGTCACTGCTTTAGGTGAACATTCCATAACATAACATCGCTCTATTCCTATATAGTACTAGCCAAATTCTAAAATGGACCACTGCTGGGGATAACCCACAAAGATGAACAATAAAGAACACTAAGAACACTAAGAAAGAATAGAGAGAATTATGAATAAAATTGAAGAGAATGAATTAAGGGAAAAAGTTATATTTATTAATCACCAAAATCACCTATATATAGGTGTATGTACAATAGGTGGGAGAGGTAGTTTGTAACAAGCCAACTAACAAACCTAAACCTCTCTAACTAACTAACTAACTAACTGAAAATACAACTGTACAAACAAACTATCCTAACTGACTAAACAGACAAACTAACTGAACCAGAGGTTCAGAGCCTGAGGTGCATCAGAAGCTGTGTTAACTGGTTCAGAAGCTGATTGCTTCAGAACATGTTGGCGTGAGAGTCTGTTACAGGGTCTTGTAGTCATCAGAGGCTAAGTGAGTACAAGAGCCTGTAACCTCTCAGAAGCTGAGGTGAGCAAGACTGCTTCAGAGGCTGCACCCTTCAGAAGCTATTCTTGTCAGAAGCTTGAATTACAAAAACTAACACTCCTCCTTAATTCAAGCTGTCAAAACTTACAACTCCCATTTCTCTTCTGAGCTTGAGAAATTGGTCTCTCTTCACAGCTTTGGTTAGAATATCAGCTTGTTGATTGTCAGTAGAGCAATACTCCAGTTTCAACTTTCCTTTAGTGACTTGGTCTCTGAGGAAGTGAAACTTTGTCTCAATGTGTTTGCTCTTCCCATGGCTAACAGGGTTCTTAGCCAAGTTGATTGCTGATTTGTTGTCAATCTTTAGCACAACTGTAATATCAGCAATAATGTTCATCTCACTAAGAAGTGATTGCAGCCAATTTGCCTGACATGCAGCTAGGGACCCTGCTACATACTCTGCTTCACAGCTGGAAAGTGCTATGACTGACTGCTTCTTAGAGCACAAAGACACTGGTGCATTTTGGAATTTAAACAAATAACCACTGGTACTCCTCCTGTCTACCTTGTCACCACACCAATCTGCATCTGAAAACCCACTCAACTCAAGTTTTCCATTATCCTTAGAATATGGAAATACAACACCATAGTGGATTGTGCCATTGATGTATATAAGTATCCTCTTAGCTGCCAATAAGTGACACTTCAGTGGTTTACTCATAAACCTACTTACATAGCCAACTGCATAACTGATATCAGGTCTAGTTTGACACAAATATCTCAGAGAACCTATCAATTGTCTGAACATGGTAGAGTCCACTGCATCACTACTTGCATCTTCTTCAATCTTGGCTCTTGTATCTGCAGGTGTGACTGATGAATTGCAATCAAGCATCTCAAACTTTCTCAGAATCTCAGTGGCATACTTAGCTTGATGCAATATCATCCCTTTTGGAGTTTCTAAGAGCTCCATTCCTAGAAAGTAGGTTAACTTTCCTAGGTCAGTCATTTCAAACTCACACTTCATCTGTGATTTGAAATTCTCTGTCTCTATAGATGAGCTACCTGTTACTAACAGATCATCAACATACAAACATATGATTAACATGTGTTTGTCATCACTGCACTTCACATAAACACCATACTCTACACTGCACTTTCTGAAACCTTGCATAACAAAGAATTGATCAATTCTTTTGTTCCAAGCTCTTGGAGCTTGCTTCAGACCATACAAGGCCTTATTCAGTTTCAGAACTTTGCTTTCCTTGCCCTTCAATTCAAACCCTGGAGGCTGCTTCACATACACATCTTCCTCTAAGGGTCCATTTAGAAATGCTGACTTCACATCTAAATGAAATAAGGGCCATCTTCTACTACAAGCCAATGCAATCACTAGCCTTATAGTTTCATGTCTTGCCACTGGAGAGAATACCTCATCATAGTCCAAACCTTGCTTCTGAAGGAATCCTTTGGCCACAAGTCTTGCCTTGTATTTTATCACTTTGCCTTCAGGATTTTGCTTGACTTTGTACACCCATTTCACACCAATTGCCTTTTTATCAGAGGGCAATTCACACAAGTCCCATGTCTTGTTCTTTTCAATTGACTTCAACTCATCAATCATTGCCTCCATCCAAACTTTACTTTTCAGTGCAGCTTTGGTATCCAATGGTTCAGTATCTGCAAGCATTGCATAATGCACAATTTCTCCTTCATTGTCTACTGCATTGTCTGACACAATCTCACAGTCAACTAACCTTCTTGGCAATTGAGTGTTTCTCTGAGGTCTTGGTGGTACAACATTATCATCATCATCACTTGAAGTATGCATGTCTTCATCACTTTCAGTACCTTGATGCTGATTCACAAAAGTGGGGGTGTCATTGACATTGCTTGCTTCACCACCTAAGTCAACTGCACAAGTTTTCTTAGATGAGAGCTTCTGACCTCAATCCCAACTTTCATTCTCTAGTACCTTCACATCTCTGCTAATCTCTACTTTCTCACTTATAGGATTATACAATCTATAGGCACCAGTTCTATGATATCCAACAAATATCATAGGGACACTCTTGTCTTCCAGCTTCTTTCTCTTAGCATCAGGTACATGTTTGTAGCACAAGCTACCAAACACCTTCAAGTGACTCACACTTGGTTTACTCTTGGACCACACCTCTTCAGGTACCTTATCATTCAGCTTCTTAGTTGGACTTCTATTCAGAATGTAAACAGCTGTAGCAACAGCTTCACCCCAGAACCTCTTGGGCTGATTCTTCTGCTTTACCATGCTTCTGGCCATATCTAGGATACTTCTATTCCTCCTTTCTGCAAGACCATTGTGTTGAGGAGTATATGGTGCAGTAACTTCATGAATTATGCCTTGCTCCTTGCAATAATTCTCAAACTCTGTAGAGGTATACTCACCTCCACAATCTGTTCTCAGAACCTTCAATGATTTGTCACTTTGCTTCTCAACCAGTGTTTTGAACCTCTTAAACACTTCAAATGCATCACTCTTAGCTTTTATATGGTATAACCATATCATTCTAGAGTACTCATCAACAAACGTCATGAAGTATTTGTTTCCACCAGTTGATAACACATCAAATGGGCCACAAATGTCAGAATGCACAATATTCAGCACATCACTAGATCTCAGAGGCAGATGACTTTTAAATGATGATCTATGATGCTTTCCTAACAGACAAGTAGTGCATGTATCTACTGGAGTTATGACACTAGGCAATCCTAACACCATGCATTTTGAATTAAGCATTGACAAGCTTTTGAAATTCAAATGCCCATACCTCTTGTGCCATAGATCACTATCTTTATCTTCAGAGGTTGCAGACAAGCATGTAGCTTCAATAGCTTTGATCTGAGTCTTGAAGATCCTATTCTTGCTTTGAGCTGTTTTGAAAATCAATCTCCTCTTGGAGTCAAAGAGCTGTAGTGTCTCATCTTCTATCACTATCTTGAAGCCCTTTGAAGTCAACTGCCCTATGCTCATCAAATTACACTTCATACCAGGGACATAAAGAACCTTTTCAATCACAGCTTTCTTGCCATTTGACCTCTGAATCACAACATTACCCATACCTTCTGCTTTAATGGAATCACTGTTGGCCAATCTGATCTTTGTGTTAAGACATTCATCAAAATCAGTCAAGATGCTTCTATTACCAGTCATGTGGTTAGAACATCCTGAGTCAAAGTACCATACCATGGAATCTGCTGCTTCATCAGCAATTGTCACCATGAAACTGGTTTCATCATCAGAACCTGAGCTATCATGTGCTACCTTGGCCTCTTCTTCATTTTCTTGACCTTTCTTTTTCTTTGGATTTTTACATTCACTGGCATAATGCCCATATTTGTCACAATTGTAGCACTGAATCTTGCTCTTGTCCTTCTTCTTTGACTTATCTTTCTGTTTCCCTCCTCATCCATTAGAGGATTCAGGCACTGTCTCAGCATTCTCCTTGCTTTTCTTGGAGTCTTTCTTATTCTGCCATTTCTTCTTCTCACTTTGGTACTTCTTGAACTTTGAGAAAAGAGCTTGCTCATCTTCTTTGCCATGGCTCCTCTCACCATGCTTCAACTCATGAGCTTCAAGAGTGCTTTGCAGATCCTCTATCTTGATCTCACTCAAATCTTTAGTCTCTTCTATAGTCACCACTATATGCTCAAATTTAGAAGTCAAAGTTCTTAGTACCTTTTCCATCGTTTCTTGCTCATCAAGATTACCTCCACAATTCTTCATCTGATTGGTGAGAGTCACCAATCTTGTGAAGTAATCAGCAATTGATTCATCACTCTTCATCTGCAACAGTTCATACTGTCTCTTCAAGGCCTGAAGCTTTACTTTCTTCACCTTTGCATCACCACCATAGCTCTTTTGTAAGATATCCCATGCATCTTTGGAGGTCTCAGCATCTGCAATCTTCTCAAACACCTTTGAATCAACACATTGATGAATGAGAAACAGGGCCTTGTAGAGGAGTGATTGCTGCATTCACTTGTTCATACACTTCTTGAACATTGAATATCACATTCATCTGCTTCACCCATCTATCCCAATTCTTTCCATCGAAAACTGGCAAATTCGCATGGAAATTGTTGTTCCCAGCCATGGTTGATTCACTCTCAACCTGATTCTTCTTTCAAGAACGAATCATGATCCCTTGGATCGTACGAGCTCTGATACCACTTTGTTGGGGATAACCCACAAAGATGAACAACAAAGAACACTAAGAACACTAAGAAAGAATAGAGAGAATTATGAATAAAATTGAAGAGAATGAATTAAGGGAAAAAGTTATATTTATTAATCACCAAAATCACATATATATAGGTGTATGTACAATAGGTGGGAGAGTTAGCTTGTAACAAGCCAACTAACAAACCTAAACCTCTCTAACTAACTAACTAACTGAAAATACAACTGTACAAACAAACTATCCTAACTGACTAAACAGACAAACTAACTGAACCAGAGGTTCAGAGCCTGAGGTGCATCAGAAGCTGTGTTAACTGGTTCAGAAGCTGATTGCTTCAGAACCTGTTGGCGTGAGAGTCTGTTACAGGGTCTTGTAGTCATCAGAGGCTAAGTGAGTACAAGAGCCTGTAACCTCTCAGAAGCTGAGGTGAGCAAGACTGCTTCAGAGGCTGCACCCTTCAGAAGCTATTCTTGTCAGAAGCTTGAATTACAAAAACTAACAACCACTTCATCAAATAGTTCATGGTGGATTAGTTATGAATAATACTATAACGAATACGAATTTTATAAAATTCACCGTTGGACTGAAAGTTTGTCTCGTATAGATCATCCATAAAAAATTTTAGAAAAATTGAAAATTATTTGATATGTTATTGAGATCCATTAAGATTAACAGTTTATGAGTTTTTATTAAATACCGTTAATCTTGACAAGTTTCAATAACATATCAAATGATTTTTAATTTTTTTAAAAATTTGTATGTATGATCTATATGATACAGACTTTCAATCCAACAGTGAATTTTGTAAAATTTATATTTGCTATAGTAGTATATAGACCACTTGTCCACGGTGTACTACTCCACGGTACCATTAGCCTTACTATACTATACCCCTACTACTACTTACTACTAGTGGTAATCTCTGTTCTACCCGTTTGGTTTAGATATTTATCCAAAAATAACTTCTCCATTAGAGATCAGTTAAATAAATTTAATTATCTAGTTTATTTCCTGTAAGTTAACTAATCAACTATATTGTTATTGCTTAGTATTAATCTTTAAACTCTTCAAATATTGTACCAAACACAAATCACTTCAAACCGCCAAGATTTTTCTCTAAAATACTAAATGCTTTTAAATTTTAACATTTCTTGAAACTTATTTCCATCTAAATGTAGTACGTAGTTTTGTTTCAACTTAAAATTGAGATTCCATTCTGCTACAGTAAATTTTTATTTGCCACATTTATGTTTGTTGACTCACACTTTTCATACCATACAAACAAACTCTGCAAACGGCATGCCACTTTCATTAGCCATATAGCTCAGCTGTATAGGAAATCAGCTAGATGTCTTCACAATACATTATACATACTAGTAATTGATTTCAAATTAATCACTTCAACTTAACAATTATAACAATTATTGTAGCAGCAAACAATAATTTCTAGCTATTCCTGTGTATGGAAAATTCATATTATGTTCTTCAAAGATTTCTGATGAAGATTAGTCACTATTATCAACGGTGAAAATATCATAACTATTGTAACTAATTTATAAAAAATTACTGTTATTTATATACGTCGGTCAAATATATAAACATTTTTTACAATAGTAAGTATAAATCAGTTACAGCCATCAAATTATTTAAAAATATTTACTTTAATTTAAGTACTAGTTTTCGGTACAGCCATCGAGAAATATCAATTATTAAAATGAATTTCAGTACTAGTTTTGGTAGTTGTGCACATATATTAGAATCATTAAATAAAATTTACTGATAAAAAAGAGACTAATGTAAACATTCTACCATGTACTAGTTGTACTTTTTGTAAATGATGATGATGATGATAGTGATTAAACGAATTTAGATGAAGGAAGGAAGCATGCATGTTTGACTCTAGAGATGCTGAATTCACATTTGCAGATGATTATGAACTATTAACACAAGCGTATGTTTGGTGTAATGCATGTTAGAAACAAACAAAAAATTACAATAAAGGAGGTTTCTTTGGTCGACAACAAGGACACATCACTCTTGCACCCTAGCATAGCTTCTTCTATCACAGTACTTTGATCTTCTTTTCACTTTTCATACTAACTTTGTAACAATTCATACTTCACAGTTCACAGTCAAATGGAAAGATAAATATTTTGGTACTCTTATGGAAAATAGAAAAGAAGAAAAAAAAATATTAAGGAAATTAATAAATGAACTTGGACTAACTATAATATAAATTTATTTATTGATATGCGTAATTTTCTTTCTTTTCATAAATGGTAAATATTTCAAAAAATAAATAGTAAATAAATTACTAATATACTTCGTGTATGTTTGGTTTCAATTATGAATTAGCAAAAATTGATTCTGGACGTGTAGAATTGATTCTGACTTGTTTGGTTTCTCAAAAGTAGAATAGATTCTGCCTCCAGAATTGATTCTACTTGAAGCTAGAAATCGTAGCTTCTGATTCTAGAATTGATTTTTACACTAAAATTCTTTGTTCAACTTGAAGGTGGAAAAACACAAGAAGGGGGGGGGTTGAATTGTGTTTTTAGAATAAAAACTTTTTCGAAATAAAATCAAGTTCGCAGCGGATAAAATCACAAAATAAAAAGAGGGTGCTGAGAGAGAGAAAGAAAGACACAGAATTTATCCTGGTTCCCCTCACAAATCGAGAGTACTCCAGTCCCCTTGTTACTAACAAGAGATTTTCACTATAATCTACTAAGATTACAAATTGCTCAAGCACACTTGCAAGAGACTTCTCAGGTTCTCAAGTTTCACTAAACAAGAGACTTCTCAAATGCTCAAGTTAAACTTAACAAGAGACTTCTCAAACAAACTTAAGAATAAGAATGAATGTTAAGGAACACTTGATATACTATCAGAGATGTTTACAAAATACAACTCAAATTGTTCTAAGACTTAGAATGACAGATTTAAATTATGATGTCAGAATGCTTCTTAGTCTTTGAACGTAGTAATAGAACAGTCGTTAGAACAGTAACAGTTGCGGTTATCATTTCTTCCATTTGAGTCTTCTATTTATACTTGGAGGAAGATGATGACCGTTGCAGAGAGAGAGGTGCCAGCTGGAATTTACTCGTACAATTGATAGCTGTATATTGCCTTCTTTGGTAAGGAATTCCAATTCCACTACCTAGCTATTCAATTTATCACTCGTCCATTTTGAGTAATAATAGTACGATAGTACAATCCTCAAATGCGCTCCACTTATGGATAAGGTTAACGTTGTACCAACGAATATTCCTTCCTGTGGATGTGACAGAGCCTTGAAGTGGATTGTTCTTCAATCATTGGTTCTGTATAGGTCAGCTCTTGAGTGACGTAAATTCCTTTTGCTTCTGATGTTCTTGTCATAGCTTCTTAAGATCTTCAGCTTCTGAACTTCATCAGAGCCTAGCTTTTGGTCTTCAGAAGTGCTATCTTCAGCACGCAAAAATTAAGCTTCTGATGAACAGCGATACTCTTTCAGAGCTTGTTTTGACTGGCTTCTCTGCTACTATTCATAGTGCTTCTGAATGAATTTTAACTTGTAATTCTGCACACTAGAATAATCATTAGTAATACCAATTGTAATTTTAATACTTTGTTATCATCAAAACCACTTAAAACATTAGAGGTTCATGTCAGACCCACTTTGTTCCAACAATCTCCCCCTTTTTGATGATGACAAACCAAAGCATTAAAATTCAATTGTTGTTGATTTAATTTAATTATGATGACTTCAGGTTTCAAAGGTTTGCAATCTCCCCCTGAGTCTGATAATCCATAAGGGTAGGTTTGTAAGCTCCCCCTAAGTTTTATCCATAATTAATTAAAACAGTTTAAGAGTTGATTTATTAACTTAAAATAAATTTTCATATTTAACTCTCAGAAGCATAGTTTTGCAAGCTTTGCTTCTTAGAGTTTAATAATGCTCAGAAGCGGTTTGCAAGCTCTTCTGACATTGTCTATGAATTTTATTTTAGGTTCTTAAATTTTCTCCCCTTTCAATAATCGTTCAGAATGAGAAAGAATCATAAGAGATAAATATTGATTTTAACATTACAGTTTCAGATTGAGCAGTATATGAATGAATCAACATTAATTTTAACGCTACTCTTACTCCCCCTTTTGGCATCAGTCAAAAAGACACAGAAAACCAAGCAGTCAAATCACCAAACAAGGTAGTCAAGTCAAAAAGTGATGACAACTAAATTCATTTAATGAATTGTGTTGAAAACCGTCCTGACAAGAGAGCTTGATGACACTATAAAAAGGGATGATTCCTCTCATTTTACTCATCCAGAGTAATCAAGTAACATCAAAAGAAAAACAAATATAAAATAAACATATAAGCAAATAACAAACACACAAATATGGATAATATAGATATGAATTAAAGAAAAATTATCCAAAAATTACATAAGAACTAATAACAAATAAGTGCTCAGACATAAGGGTTAAGGTTTGGGTTGCTGTTGAGTAAGCTTTAGAAGAAGTTCCATCATTGCATCTATCTTCTTGTTAGTAGCTTCACCAGATCTGTTCATGTCTTCTCTTATATCGGCCCTGAACTCATCCATTTCATTTCTTAGTTCATCTCTTAAGTCATTCTTGATTACATCCAGAGCTTCTTGCATAACAGAAGGTATAGCAGATGAAGAAGAGCCTTGGACAAGTACTGGTGGAGATCTAGGAGGAGATGAAGCAACAATGGGAGCTTTACCTTTATCAGAATCTGGTTCACTAAGGTTCTGATCATTCATAACAGTATCTTCTGCAGCTCCTTGATTCTCAAAAATCTTATTAGTCTCAATGACAGCAATGTGAACAGCTCTATCAACCAATAACTTTAAGGCTTCTTGTTCAGCAAGCCTCTGACGTTCCATTTCAGCAGCTATCCTAGCCTGCTCATCATCCAGAGATCTTGTTATACTTTCATTCACAGCAGCTAAAAATGCTAACCTCTGACATTCTTCTTCATGGTTGAAAGATGTGAGCCTTGGAGCGTTTAGCTTCTCAACAATCTCAAACAGTTCCTGTACAGTGTTTGCTCCTCTACCCTTAATCTTATCCTTCAGATGAGTACTGAGAATCCTTAAAGATTTACCAAATAAGTACTCTAATTCCCTGACATCAGCATCCATATCAGAAGGGAAGATAAGAGCTTCTTCCTCTCTTTGTTTGAACCTCTTAAGTCTAATACCTATAGCATTATTTAGCAGCTCAAGGTTTGGTTCAGAGTCAGAATTGAAAAAGGGTAAGGATGGGTCAAAGGGAATGGTTGGTTCAGGTTTCTTTCTTTTGAGTTCAATGATTTTGATTTTGCTGAGATTTGGAGGTATGATATCATCATCAAGATTGATGGAATCCTTGAATATTTGATGTTCAGCTTTAGTTAGGTGTTGGTAAAGCTCAAGAACCTCTTCTAAAACTAGAGGTTTGTTGAGTGGGTCAGAGACAGGTTGTGGTGATTGATGTTGTTGTTCAGTCATGACATTGATTGGTGATGAGTGAGGTGATTTTTGTTGTTCTTCAGAATGAGCAATTGGCTCATTCTGAACAGGGGTGAATGTAGGTGGATTCACTTGTGAGATGTGATCAAGTGAAGGAGGGGGTGTTTGAATGGTTTGAACAATAGGTGGTTCTTGGGTAGTTTGAACAGTAGAGGGTTTGATAATAGGAAAACGAGGAGAGTTGGGATTGGAATGTGTAAAGGCATCTCCAGATAGATGTTGTTGGAGATGATCAAGAACGGATTCAGTAGTGGTTGGTTGATTAAGGATGGTAGTGTCTATGAGGATGGTAGTGTCTATGATGATGGGAGTTTCTTCATCAGAGGAGAGTTGGATTGGCTTTTTGAAGGGTCTCTTGATAATCTTTTTAGGATTTGTTTTCTTTGGTCCTTCTCTGATTATCTTAGCAATGAATTCCTCAGAGTCAGTGCTAGTATCAGATGATGATGATGATATAGCTTTTTGATCAGGTAAGACTACACTAATAGGTACGGTGAAGTATATGGGTTGAGGTTGATTGGTAGATGATGGAGGTTGAGAAATAGATGGTTTAGCAATAGAGGGTTGAGGTTCAGAACCAATAACCTGAGCTACAGGAATGCTAGAAGTATTAGATTCAGAGATCTTACCTTTTGGTTTAGAAGCTCTGGTCTTTAATCTCTTTGCAGGTTTAGCAGGGTTCTGATCTTCCTCAGAAGCTGAAGGCCTATCATGCCTTTTCTTTGTACGCTTTTCCTTCTGAACAGCTTCAGCCATCATGTTTCCAGCACCTCTTTCAATTTCCTCAATCTCATCAGCACTAGCATGTCCTTGATCATCAGAGCCTTCATCGATCATTTCTAGCTCAGTAGTTCTTGGCTTTCTTCTGTTCCTTGTAATATCTCTTGGTCCCTTGAAGATATCCCAATTAGGAACACTTACAACCATTTTCCTGGGCACACTAACCCCAGTATCTCTTCTTACTGATTCAAGAAAGTTCTTGATGACCTCCTCATTATCATGTTCTGATATGGTGGGAAACCCATCACACCAGAAGTACTTTTCGTACACTTGCTGTAGAGGTGTTTTCACTTGAACGATTTCTTCCTTGGTTTTTCTCTTCATGTTGACCAGAACTGATGCATCATACTTAGAGGTTTGGAAAACTCTAAGTTTTTCTTTGGCACTCACAATATCTGTGAGTTTGGTTTGCCTTATCAGTTCTGAAATTAACCTAGGGTGATGAATGACTGATGGTATTTTAGTTCTACCCTCATTGATGGTAAAGCACATGTGATCAAAAAGAATCTTAGCCAAATTAACTTTCACCCTCTTGTATAAGAACCAGATGAGATGTTTGTGTGGAATGGAGATGGTATCCAATCCACCTTTTCTGGTGAAGATGGTAGACAAACACATTCTGAAAGCAAATTCAAATGTGTGCTTCATGTGCATTACTTTTCCAAAATCCTTTTGTGTGCATCCAGATTTAAAGAGGTCCTGATGAATTGAATCCAAATGCTTGCTTTTCTTATCATACACTTCTATATCTTCTCCTTTGTTGTCTAAACCCAGAATCTTAGCAATGTGTGCCTGAGTTATCACAACATTGATTCCCAAAATATTTGACCTAATTTCCCTTTCTCTATAAGGTTTAAGACCAAGTTCCTTTCTTGTTTTCCCTCGTAATTCCTTGTTCTTCTCAACCATATCCTTGTATTCTTTATCAGCACTTGCTCTATCGTACACTTTAGCCTTCTGCCAGAAATACTTCACTATGTCGTAGTATACGAAGCCATTAAGCATCTCAAAATAATTCTGCCATTGTTGGTTGTAGAACAAGTATTGAATGTCAATCCCATTCGCTTTCAAACTTTCAAAATCCACGAACTTCTCAGTGAAGAAATCATAAGAGTCTGGTCCAGCGTCGGTTTGATGATGTTCGTAGACTAGATTATCTTTTGAATTAAGATCAATGATGGGTGGTAACGTAGGGTTAAAGGGTTCTTGAACGATTTCGTTTGATGAACGAGCAGCCATAGTTGCAGAGAATTAAGAAGATGAAGATTGGGAATTTCTGTAAGGTCTAGGGTTGTGTAGGTAGTGATTTTGTGTAAAAAGTTGTGCAAGTGAGTGAAGTGACTTGTAAATAGTAACTAGCACACATACACAGAGAAAATAAACATTGGGAGGGAGCGCGAGCAGTTTTAAAAATTAAATAATATACTTAACTGCCATAATCATCATTAACTGTTCTCTGCCCGTCAGGATCTAGACACGTGTTGAAAAAGTTTAATCATAGCTGACGCGTGTATAGACAACTGTTGTACACTTACTCGTACTGAACGTTTCATTTCTAAAAGGTTCAGAGCCTCACTCATTTGTATCTGACACCTCATCAGAACCTGTTACTCTTCAGAGCCTAAATTATTCAGAGCTTCCCAAGGGATACTCTAAATTATAAGAGGTTCTGATAGAGCTTCAGATGCTAATTCTATTCTACTTCTCAGAGCTAATTTTCTTCAGAGATATAGTGCATGTTCAAATTCTTTTTGATAAAATCAAATCTTTCAATAGCTAAAGGTTTAGTAAATATGTCAGCCCATTGATGTTCAGTATCAATGAATTGAATATCTATTGTACCTTTCTGAACATGATCCCTTATAAAATGATGTTTTATTTCAATATGTTTAGCTCTTGAGTGTAGAATAGGGTTCTTAGACAAATGAATAGCAGCAGTATTGTCACAATATAGTGGAATACTACTTTCAGCTATGTTATAATCTTCCAACTGATATTTCATCCAGAGAAGCTGTGTGCAGCATTTAGCAGCTGAGATGTATTCTGCTTCTGCTGTAGACAAAGCAATAGTTGTTTGTCTCTTGCTGGCCCAAGATATGAGATTTTCACCAATGAATTGGCAATTTCCACTAGTGGATTTCCTCTCAATCTTATCACCAGCATAGTCAGCATCACAGAATCCAACTAGCTTACTATCTAGGGATTTTTTATAAAGAAGTCCTAGATTAGTAGTTCCTTTCAGATATCTAAAGATCCTCTTAACAGCAGTTAAGTGAGGTTCTCTAGGATCTGACTGGAATCTTGCACACAAGCATACACTATATAGAATATCAGGTCTAGATGCTGTAAGGTAGAGTAAAGAACCAATCATACCTCGATACAGCTTCTGATCTACTTTGCTTCCTATCTCTTCTTTGCTTAAGCTGCTGGTAGGATGCATGGGTGTTGACATTATCTTACAGTCTTCAAGATTAAACTTCTTCAGAAGCTCTTTTGTATACTTGCTTTGATGAATGTAAGTGCCATCTTTTCCTTGGTTGATTTGAATTCCAAGAAAGAATTTTAGCTCACCCATCATACTCATTTCAAATTCATCCTGCATAAGCTTAGAGAAATTCTTGCAAAGAGAAGCATTAGTTGAACCAAAAATTATATCATCTACATAAATTTGAATAATTAAGATGTCTTTCTTAGCTGTCTTTCTGAATAGTGTATTGTCAATTTGGCCTTTTTGAAAACCATTTTCTAAAAGAAAATTACTCAGTCTTTCATACCAAGCTCTTGGAGCTTGTTTGAGACCATAGAGTGATTTCTTAAGTTTATAAACATAATCAGGGTTTTTTAAATCCTCAAAACCTGGAGGTTGTTTGACATATACTTCTTCAGAAATAACACCATTTAGAAAGGCACTCTTAACATCCATTTGGTACAATGTGATTCCATTGTTAACAGCATATGAAAGAAGTAACCTGATTGCTTCCAGTCTTGCTACTGGAGCAAATGTTTCAGTGAAGTCTATACCTTCTTGCTGACTGTAGCCTTGTGCTACCAGTCTAGCTTTATTTCTTACCACTTCACCTTGTTCATTCATCTTGTTTCTAAATACCCACTTAGTTCCAATGATGTTCTTATGTGCTGGTCTTGGCACTAAGTCCCATACATCATTTCTTTGAAACTGATTGAGCTCATCTTGCATAGCTACAATCCATCCATCGTCAGTAAGTGCTTCATCAACATTCTTAGGTTCTATCATGGATATGAGTCCTAGAAGTGAATCATGTTGTTGATAATCTGATCTTGTTTTTCTTGGGCTCTCTTTATTTCCAAGAATAAGATCTTCTGGATGTGATGATCTGTATTTGAATTTTCTCTTTGGAGCTTCATTAGTTTCAGCATTTGTTTGGGTATTATCTTCTAAGATATCATCATGTTCTTCAGATGCTTCTGTTGGAGGTTCTTCTTCAGAGGCTTCTTCCAATACTGCGTCTGAAGTTTCATTTGTCTCTGATGCTTTCTCAGATTCTGAATTGTTATATAGATATGGAATACCTGCATAACTATTATCTTGCTCTGACATTTTACTGTCAGGCTCTTTATCATCAAATCTAACATGTATAGATTCTTCCACTGTGTTAGTTTCAGAATTATACACTCTGTATGCCCTTGAGCGTTCAGAGTAACCTATAAAGATTCCCTTACAAGCTTTGGCATCAAATTTTCTTTTGTAGGCCTTATTGTTCAAAATGTAACAGGTACATCCAAACTGATGAAAATAAGAGATGTTGGGCTTTCTTCCTTTAAAAAGTTCATATGTAGTTTTATTCAATATAGGTCTGATATAGATCCTATTTTGAATATAACAAGCTGTGTTGACAGCTTCTGCCCAAAAGTACTTAGCAAGTTTTGTCTCATGCATCATGGTTCTTGCCATCTCTTGTAAAGACCTGTTCTTTCTCTCTACAACACCATTTTGCTGTGGTGTTCTAGGTGCTGAGAACTCATGAATAATTCCATGGTCTTCACAATAGGTTGCAAAGGGTTCGTTTTCAAACTCACCCCCATGATCACTTCTGATCTTTAAGATCTTGAGACTTTTCTCATTTTGTACTTGTGTACAGAAGATGGTAAACACATCATATGCATCATCTTTCACTCTTAGAAACTTCACCCAAGTCCATCTACTGTAATCATCAACAATAACTAATCCATATTTCTTCCCATTGATTGAGGCAGTACTTACTGGACCAAATAAATCAATGTGAAGTAGTTCTAAGGGTCTTGAGGTAGAGACAATGTTTTTAGGTTTAAAAGAAGTTTTTGAAATTTTGTCAATCTGACAAGGACCACACAGAGCATCTGAATGATATTTAAGATTTGGCAGGCCTTTAACCAACTTTAGTTTGCTAAGCTTAGAGATTAATCTCCAGTTAGCATGACCTAAGCGATGGTGCCAGACCCACTTTTCATCATTCAGAGATAGAAGACAAACTATCTTTTGCTCTGTGAGTTCTGACAGATTGATTTTATAAACATTGCCTTTCCTTAGACCTTTGAACACTATGGACTTGTCAGAATCTCTGATTACAGTACATGCTTCTTTATCAAATTTAACAGCAAATCCACTATCACAAAATTGACTAATGCTAAGTAGATTGTGTTTAAGGCCATCAACTAACCAGACATTATTAATTGAAAGAGAAGAATTACCAACTGTACCAGTACCAATGATCTTCCCTTTTTGGTTTCCTCCAAATCCCACAGTACCTCCCTCTTTCAGAGTCAGGGTTTGGAACATACGCCTTTCTCCCGTCATATGTCGTGAGCAGCCACTGTCCAGGTACCAGTATTGCTGCTTTGGCCTTCTTGGTGTGCAAACCTGAAGCAAATATTATTTGAGATTTTGGTACCCATATCTTTATGGGTCCTTTTGTGTTAGTCTTTACAGGTCCAGGTGGTCTTTGTTTGAAGGACCTATCAGAGCTTCTAGAGTTAACCACCCTTGTTGAAAAGTTTTTGGGTTTAGTATAGCTCTTGAGCTTTGTTCTTGAATGTGTCAGAGCTTCTTTAGATTTAACATTAGCTTGAGGCTTAACAATCTTAGGTTCTGAGGTTTTATCCTTCAGAGTCTTTGACTTTTGAGTCTCTGGCTTTGATGTTCTATTAGAAGCTGGCTCATTTAGAACTTCTGATTGACTCTTTACAAAGACAACCTTAGGTTTTGATTTATCTATATTAGAGGACTTTGAAGATAATGGATTATCTTTAAAACGTGAGAATCCAAGACCTTCTCCTCTATTTCTGCTTACATGATAAATCAAAGAGGCTATTTTACTTCTTTTCATTCCATTGATAAGGAATTCCTGAAGAGCAAATTCATGTTCTGGAGGAACCTTATCATCAAGAACATAATGAGTTTCCATAAATTCATTTCTTGATTTTAGAGACTCATTTTGTTCAATTATTTCATTTGCCTTTTCGGTCAGGTTGTTATAGGCCTTTTTAAGGACCTTACACTCACCTGCCTTTTTGGTTAAAAGTTTTAAGGCATCTTTTAAGGAATCTATTAATTCAGAACGAGAAAGTTTAGCAAGTACCTCATCTTCATCTTCTGAATCTGAGTCATCTTCGTGCTCAGAGTTCTCTTGGTCAGAAGCGGTTGCCATCAAGGCTAGGTTTGCTTCTTCTTCCCCATCAGAATCTGATTCCTGATCCAAATCATCCCAAGTGGCAAGGAACCCCTTCTTGAGCTTACTTTTGTATCTTTCTTTGTTAGAGGTTCTCTTGGATGATTTACTCAGGTTCTCTGGGCAGTCGGCAATGAAGTGTCCTGGTTTGTTGCACTTAAAGCATTTGTTTTGTTCTTCCTTTTTATCCTTAGAAGTACCAACCTTCTTGGAAGAACCTCCAAACTTACCAGCATACTTCTTGCTTCTCTTAGCCCATTGCGATACTCTTGCAGCCATCAGAACCATTTCTTCTTCTTCATCAGAGTCCATCTCGTGACCTTCTTCAGAAGCTTCTTCATCAGATACTATAACCTTCGCCTTCAGAGCCTTAGAGGAACTCTTGGTGCTCAGTGCTATCCCTTTTAGCTTCTTAGTCGATTCATCAGTCATGAGTTCCATCTCATGACTCTTTAGAGAACTAACCAAGCTTTCAAGAGACACAGTATCTAAATCCTTAGATTCCTGAAACGCTGTCACTTTTGGTCTCCACTTTGGCGGCAAGCTTCTGAGTACTTTCCTTACATGATCAGCCTCAGTATAGCTCTTATCTAAAACTTGAAGTCCAGAAACAAGAATTTGAAACCTAGAGAACATTGTCTCAATGTCCTCTCCGTCCTTCATTTTAAATAATTCATACTGATGTACTAACAAGTTGGCCTTAGCCTCCTTAACTTGTTTATTTCCTTCATACTTGGATTTAAGAGAATCCCAGATAGACTTAGCCGTTCTCTTATCTCCAATTTTCAAGTACTCATCATGAGAGATGGCATTTGTCATCATCCCTTTTACACTGTGGTGCTTCTTATATTCCAGCTTTTGAGTAGGTGTAAAAGCCTTTCTGTCTTTAGAGCTAACAACGCCTTCTAAGTCCATATTTTCAAAGTTCACTCCATCTTCTACCAAGTCCCACAGATCACAATCAATCGCCATGATGTGACTGTACATCTTGGTTTTCCAGAATGGGTAACCAGTCTCAGTTCCATTGAAAAAGGGAATTTTGTCAGAAGACCTTCTGTCTTTAGAATTAGAATCATAGTCAAATGGAACTTCATTGAGATTCTTCTCAGCAGACATATTTTTCCTCCCTGAATCTTAACTGTTTCACTGATAGGTGAGAGTTAGGCAACAACCAGGCTCTGATACCAATTGAAGGTGGAAAAACACAAGAAGGGGGGGTTGAATTGTGTTTTTAGAATAAAAACTTTTTCGAAATAAAATCAAGTTCGCAGCGGATAAAATCACAAAATAAAAAGAGGGTGCTGAGAGAGAGAAAGAAAGACACAGAATTTATCCTGGTTCCCCTCACAAATCGAGAGTACTCCAGTCCCCTTGTTACTAACAAGAGATTTTCACTATAATCTACTAAAGATTACAAATTGCTCAAGCACACTTGCAAGAGACTTCTCAGGTGCTCAAGTTTCACTAAACAAGAGACTTCTCAAATGCTCAAGTTAAACTTAACAAGAGACTTCTCAAACAAACTTAAGAATAAGAATGAATGTTAAGGAACACTTGATATACTATCAGAGGTGTTTACAAAATACAACTCAAATTGTTCTAAGACTTAGAATGACAGATTTAAATTATGATGTCAGAATGCTTCTTAGTCTTTGAACGTAGTAATAGAACAGTCGTTAGAACAGTAACAGTTGCGGTTATCATTTCTTCCATTTGAGTCTTCTATTTATACTTGGAGGAAGATGATGACCGTTGCAGAGAGAGAGGTGCCAGCTGGAATTTACTCGTACAATTGATAGCTGTATATTGCCTTCTTTGGTAAGGAATTCCAATTCCACTACCTAGCTATTCAATTTATCACTCATCCATTTTGAATAATAATAGTACGATAGTACAATCCTCAAATGCGCTCCACTTATGGATAAGGTTAACGTTGTACCAACGAATATTCCTTCCTGTGGATGTGACAGAGCCTTGAAGTGGATTGTTCTTCAATCATTGGTTCTGTATAGGTCAGCTCTTGAGTGACGTAAATTCCTTTTGCTTCTGATGTTCTTGTCATAGCTTCTTAAGATCTTCAGCTTCTGAACTTCATCAGAGCCTAGCTTTTGGTCTTCAGAAGTGCTATCTTCAGCACGCAAAAATTAAGCTTCTGATGAACAGCGATACTCTTTCAGAGCTTGTTTTGACTGGCTTCTCTGCTACTATTCATAGTGCTTCTGAATGAATTTTAACTTGTAATTCTGCACACTAGAATAATCATTAGTAATACCAATTGTAATTTTAATACTTTGTTATCATCAAAACCACTTAAAACATTAGAGGTTCATGTCAGACCCACTTTGTTCCAACACAACTCACTTTTACATGAATATATCCAAACATAAATCACTTTAATTTAAAATTAATTTTGATCAAAGTCAATTTTACAGAATCAATTCTGTCAAAATCAATTCTTGTCACCGCATAATCAAACATACACTTCATCTGTCCTCTTTTATCTTATCTTAAACACACAGCCACCTTTCCTAAGCTGAAAACCAGCTTCTGACCTTATACTAACTAGCTAATATATAACCATTTTTCTTTTGTTCTTTTTTACTTTTTCCACTGTTTCGAAAACATGTAATGTACCCTAATGTCCACAACATTCTTCCACAGCATGCATCATATTCACCTCGAGTAATAACCATTATAGGCAACTGCAAACTAATAATAGAGACAAGAGACAAACAACACCTAAGGAAACAGCAGAACACGCTCTTCCGACAATAACAGACAAACCAAATATCCTAAGGTCCCCAACATAACATTCATTCTTCCTTCCTTCCACATACTAACACACTTGTAGTTAATTTTCAATCACCCCTTTCTTCTCCTTATAAAACCCCCTTTCCCTTTCCTCATTTTTCATCATCACAAACACACAAAAAACAGAGTTTCATAAAACAGAGCAAAACAGAGTTTTTTCACCTACCCTTTTGCTTACTTTGTTCAATTCCACTTAAGTTTTTTAATTTCGGATACCCTTTTGATTAATTTGTTCAATTCCACTTTCAAAATGTTCAATCAAGAGAGGCTGATGCATTACCAAGTGGAACCATCATGGAACTACTTCATGAGGTTAAGAACAATGGAAGAAGATCAAATGGAGAGAATAATGAGGCTAGTTTCACAAAGTGCTGTTGTGATATTCAGTATTAGTAGCTGTTGTATGTGTCATGCAATGAAGAGTTTGTTCTGTGGAATGGGAGTGAATGCAATGGTTCATGAAGTTGATGAAGATCCTAAAGGAAAAGAAATGGAGAGAGCATTGATGAGGTTACTTGGAAATTCAACATCACTTCCAGTTGTTTTCATTGGTGGCAAATTAGTTGGTTCTATGGATAGAGTTTTGGCTTTTCATATTAATGGTTCTCTTGTTCCTCTTCTCAAAGATGCTGGTGCTTTGTGGCTTTAGATGATTATGAATTTAGTTTCTTAGTCATTAGAATTGCAATTAATTAGTGATAATGTTTACATGCTTAATTAGAGAGAGATTAATATAATTAAACACTGACTTATAATGTGTAGGTAACCTCTTTTCTGTTTCACTTATGTGTGTGTCTATCCATAGCATAAGCTGAAGAAATACAAACAAGGCATTCCCTTTGCTCTTTTCATTTTACATCACTTTGATTAGTCAAGAAGTTTGTAAATTATAAGTCTATGGAAGCTTACAATATTGGAAGGAACGTTCATAGGTTTGGCTTTCAGTAGACTTAGTAAATTCAGATTTTCACTTAGTAAAAGATTTCAAATATTATCAAATAGCGGTGAAAATGAATCAAATTGACATGATTTTACTATCCGTTACTTAGTACAAAATGTTGTCATATAGCAACTATTATAGCACGATAATATAAACCGCTATATATATAAACCACTATATATATTTTTCTCAAGATAAGTGCTAATATACGTTTTTGTTACAATCCGCATCATGTTACATTATATTTAGGGTTATAAATCTCGATTCACACATGAAAGTAATCTCAGCCGTTTATTTTGATCAGACTAAGTTATATCAAAAAAATCCTATTCCAAGTCAAGAATGCCTATTACTAATATTAATTGCATTTTTTCTAATACAGATGTGATTCTGCAATGTAACTTTGTGAAATGTCATGTCAAAGTAATTTGGTTCTTATTGAACTATGAATAACAAATTGTCACACCAACATCTATACATATTTTTATTTATTCATCATTATGATTAAATAAAAGATATTCGAAAGACTTCATTTTGGAGTTTGTTCGTGCTTTGATCACTACGACAGCAAGAGTGGATCCTTTTTTGCGACAATAAAAGGGTTGAAGAGGAAAATGAGGTGGAACCAACTCAAGGAGAAAATGAGGCCAGAGCCATGGACCATCTGGAAAGTTCGCGTAGGCGAAAGTGGCGCGAACTTTATGTACTGAAACTTGGAATCTCGCCTCGCGCGAAGCAGATCTCGCGATAGGCAAAGTGTTGGCTGAAGACTCTGTTTTCTGAAATCTATAAAAGGGGACTTGGAGCTCAGTTAAAAGGTTACAAATTTTGGATGAAGGAAAGTCCTTTGAGCTCAATTGAAATAGATTCAAGCAAAAAACAAAGGGCGGAAACATTCCAACACCTCTTGTGTATATGTTGTAGTGTGTTCGAGGACAAGCTTCAGCCCTTGAGTTGTTTGCTGCATATAATAAAACTTGATCACCAAGCACCTCCCATTTCTTAATGTCTTTTACCTCTTCACTGTTTTCAATTTCTACACTTGAATTTCTAATGAGATTTAATTTTTTTATAGTATTCTTTGGACTATAATTTATAATATATAATAATACTTGAATTTCTCATATTTTTGTGACCTTCAAGCATGTGAAATGCTAATAGTTAAACTTTATCACGTTTTCTAGCTTCACAAATGTTGATTAATAGTGTTGATCAATTATTTTCTTTGGGAGACTAAGAAATAATGGCAAGTTGGTTATAATTTTCACTACCAATGATTTATGAAGCAAGACAAGACGTTCTCACAAATATCTACTAGTACTCTAAGATAATAAGATACCACCAAAAATACTTGATTGCCCCTCAGTAATTATTTTTACTGGTTTTTCGTATCACAAATCTGGGGCTATTCTTGTCATAATTGTCCCAAAATGCTACCATCCATCCTCCAAAATCTTGGGTCACGCTGGCCCGTTTTGCCCTCTCATTTTTACCTGCCTCACTCCAAACCTTGTCCTTTCTTTTTGGTTTTACTGGTAATTACCCCCAATCAAAGCTTTCACACTGCCCAACCCCACCCCTTAGTTGGTAAAGTTGGTAATTGGTAATGGTAATGGTACTGGTAAAAGTGATTTGACAAAGTGATTGACTACTATGCCTATGCCTACTCCAAGCAAACAATCTATATCATATTCAAACACACTCCTCTCTCTACCGTGAGTGTTTCTGCTACCACAACCTTGCCAACAGTTTTCATCGCCATCTCCCAGTTCCTCATTTCCGTTTAACATTGTTCTTTACCAGGTTTGTCTTAAACGTTTTCATCTTTACTGGTTTTTTTTTCCCTTTTCTGCAACAAATTTTATATACATGGTCTAACCTTTTCCCGTTCATTTTCCCGCGCACGCAGCCTCTGCTATGGACCCTAAGGATACGCAGGTTATTACGCTCACCCATTGCTAATCGATACAGGGTTGTTCAGCTCTGATTGTATATACTTGACTTCCATTGTCGTTCTATTTCAGGTTGGCAAGCCACCCATCAACCAGCGAAGAGGGAAGGTATACACACATACCAACTTTATATGTTTTCTTAATGTTTATCCATTTTATTCCTATGGACTACTACTTTAACATTTTTTCTAATTTCAGGCTGGTTTACCCAAGCCTTCTGTTGTTCAGGATGTTCAAGTTAGTATGCTTAACACTTTACTTTTTAATCTTATTTTTAAATAAACCTATACTTTGTCGATGAAAATGTATACTTTGTCACTTATGTTCAACTGATGGTTCAAGTTAGTATGCGTTGAAGATGAACCTATATTTTCCTTTTCATCACATTGCTTCCATTGTCACTTATGTTTACTTTCTTTGTTATGTTACTGTTATCACTTAAAAAAATATATACTTTGTCACTTATCATCATTTTCAAACAAATAGTTTTTTCAATGTTTATTATGTAACTGTTGTCACTTTAACATTTTTGAAATTATCAGCCTGGTTTGCCAACGCCTTCTGTTGCTGCGAAAGTCAAAGTAAGTATAATAACTTTTTCCTTATTTTCATCTTGCCCTCTATATAGTTTGTCATTTTGTGTTTACAGTTCGTTTGTCTAACTGTTATTATGGGAACTATACCAAATCTGATATGTTCAATACCCAATTATTGAGCTGTTGTGTCAAAATAAAATCTTAAAATGCACTATCTACCTGTATGTTTACTATATCATGTAACTGAATCTTTTAATTAACTCAAAACGTCACCTGGTTCGTATGTTGCCTTCAGGCATATCATTGTGATCATCGTTTCATTATGTTTTGTACGTTCCTTTTACTGCCTCACTTTTGCCTCCACATATTGGTCTTAGCCTCACTCATGTGGAGGCACAGATTCATGTAATACCCGCACACAACTCCATATATCAAAACATCTCTCTGGTCATACTGATATGTTCAATATGCGTACCTAATACATTTGTTTTGTTTTCTTTTTTGTCTGCCTCGCTTTTGCCAGCCACATGATGCACCTAGCCCAACCGCTGTGTCCGCACAAGTCCATGTATTATCCTCACCCAACTCTAATACTGTATCTGATACCAATATATACTATGCCCTCTGTAAATCTGACATACTCATGTGTGATCACGCAGCCTGACATTGCAACGCCTGACATTGCAGTGCTAACACCCAACTTGGTCCAGGTTTTTAAAAACATTCAGTTGTATCTTTCATCGTATCTACACTTTAGGACCATGCTGGTAAAGATATATTATGGATTCCATGTTTTGTTTACTTATGTTGTGTGATCCCGCTTATAGGTTGTCAGCACTCCTGATCATACCGACGCTTCCCCGGCTGTAGTTGATAAACCAGTTCAAAGGACTTATGACCCAGTCGCTAATGTCAGCAAAAGACGGGAAACTTGGCGCCTGGGTGTTATCATTGATGACATCTGGACTGTTTACAAGGGAGAAACTGAAGATCATGTTGAATTGTTAATCAGGGATAAGCAGGTAAATACGTATCCCGTGCATACCATGTCATTACACTTTGAATCCTACCAACAACATGCTCCCTCGATTTGATAGGTCGCGCCTAACATTTAAATGTTTTCTGTACTAATAAGGGGGACACGATTCAAGCTACCATCATGGGTGAAGAGATATCCACTTGGAAACCTGTATTGGTTGAAGGGAATACATATTATATGCGGAATTTCCGTGTATATGATAATACTTCTGACTATAAGGTCTCTCCACACAAGTTTCGCTTGACATTTGTCAATGCTACCAGAGTGGAGCCCGCTGAGCTCGCTGGAATCCCACCAACCATGTTCAAGTTCAAGGATTTCTCAGAAATCTTGTCTGGCCAATACAAATCAGATCACTTGATTGGTACATTTAGGCCATTTAATCTGTAACAACCTTTATTATTCTTTACAGCTGTGTCCATACTAACCCTGTGCATCTTTTCACTAACACATTGTTCCCACAGATGCTATTGGCGTGATCCAGGAAATTCGGAAAGTTGTCCCTGCTAACTCTACAAGAAAAGCAAACGTCGCATTTACTATCAAGGATCTGAGGTATGCCTTTCCTATTTACACATATTTATACAAACTGCACATATGTCATGTTTGGCTTTTCTCATATATTTAATCATTCTCTTTTTTAAACACGCAGTGGTGTTATGGTTGATTGCACCCTCTGGGACTCTTTGTCTGTTGAATTCATAACACATTACACCCAACACACTGAGACTGGACCTGTCGTTGTGATTATCAAACATGCCCGCATCAAAGAACCACAAGGTTAGCTAATATTTATTATCCATGTCAGGTTTCAAAGAACATCACCTACATTTTACACTATGCCGTTTTCCTTAACCTGTGTTATTTCAATTGGTGCCAGGCATTTATCCCATCCAGTTGACTAATGTATGGAATGGTACAAAGCTGTTGTGGGATCCAGCCATACCTGACATTCGTACTTTCGTTACAAGGTAAATGCGGATACATCCATCATTCAACACATCCATTGCCTCCATGTTTGCCCCATACTTACTTTTATCTAATTCCACCCAGCATGCCCAAAGAACTTGCTCTCTCAACCCAACACTCGGCTTCCTCCAATACAACTCAGTTCTATAGCCAATCATCTGCTGGGTCGCAGTTCAACTCTGACGAAAATTTTATGAAACAAGCGCGTATCGTCAATTTGTCTGACATGAAGAAACTCAAAGTGGTATGTTTGTATTATTTTGGTTAATTAGAATTAACATGTCTATGTCAAACATTGGCATCCCCTCACAGACTCTTCCACACATTACAGGACACTTATTGTGTTACGGTCGTCACAACTGATCAAATAAAGGTATCTAACCAAGGATGGTTTTACTATGGCTGCCCTGATTGTGGACTCAAGGCTGATGGAAAAGAACCTCCATTCATTTGTAAGAAGGGCCACCAGACAAACAACCCCCTCATTAAGTATGTGTCCTACATCAACATACGTATTCAATTACATTATAACTTCCATTGCCCCTTACACCATTAATTTATATTTATGTGTAAATGCTTCAGGTACAAATTAGATGTTGAGGTTTGCGATGATACTGATACGGCCAAGTTCGTCTTCTGGGACAGTGCGCTCGATGAATTAGTTGGTTTAACTGCTGCTGGACTACTTGAACACCAAAAAAAGGTACCCAATCACAACAACCCATCTGGTCAATGGAATATGGATATAAGTCATCCGCATCCAATTAATCCAATTGGCTACCTGTTGCGCAGCTTGGTGTAAGCGATCCGCAGGAATATCCACAAAAACTTGAGGATCTCATGCACAGGAAGTTTGCTTTCCGCATCAAATGGCAACCAGGTTGGGGAGGCCAAGGAACTGTATCCCTCTGTCGGGATAGCATAGAATTGATTGATAAAATACAAGAACATCTACCCGCTGCAGAGGTTTAATCTACGCTATATCATCATGTGCATTTCGTCATTTATGTACCTCTTCATACTTTGTTCATATCTTTCATAATATACTCATCGCTTCATATTTAACATGTTAGAGTCAGTGCAAAGACATCGAAGCCATTGAAGAAAATAATGAAGACACTGCGGGGGTTAATTCCTCATCCCCGATCCAGGTATGGAGCTTCAAGTTTTATTGCAGCTCTAATAAAAAAACCATTTAATTTATGTTTGGTCATTATATATTCAGTTCGCTTTGAACCCTATGCTAACAATCGTCCATTATTGCAGCACTTTACTTCATCTGACATCGAGAAGTTTGCTGCCTTAGATGATGCCATGCTATCAACTGTAAGCCAACCGACCATATGTTTATTATATTCCATGCACATACAATGCTTTTTATCCAACTATACAACATTCACAAATTCTAAATTTTTCGCTTCGCAGCCGAATTCATCCGCATCTGCTGACACTGACAATTCAGCATCTAATTTAAAAACTCCGGCCAAAAGAAATGCTTCAAAACACACCCAAATTGATCCATCAAATCTTGATTCCCAGTTCTCATCAACCAGGGCTGGAAAACTTATTAAGAAGGAGAAGCTCTAAGTATTGTACCAGTTCCAGGCTGCAACATTTGCTTCAGATTTAGCCTGATGTTTTTTGGTTGTTGTTCTTTACTATGACATTTCGTTCCTACAATCACATCCCTTTCATGGTTTGTTTAATACTCTAACCTCCCCTTGGAGCTTTTGTTTCCTTCCTGATTCGGTTATTTGGAGCCTTATACGTGTTCCATCTTATTTTGCGTTGTAATGTACTGTTTTGTAATTTAACAAATCTAAAGATGTGGATTTATGTACTCAATGTCTATATCTGCAATTTTTAGGTTTATGACCCTATATATTTTCTCAAGTACTATATTGTGTTAAGTTGCATTTTTGTGATATTTCCACATAAACAAAATGAATTTCAGTCCCATGCCCATCTAACCCTATACAACCATCACTATAGCTATAATAAATATTCCTCAGGAAATGGGTATACAACCAATTAGGCATATTAATGTTCGCCATGGAACCTACATTCATTACACCAACTAAGTCTTTAACATCATCAACTTTTTTTCCACATCCCTTCATCTATATATACCATTGTTTATTTCAACATACTCACTTCTCATAAAACGTAAACAACCAATGTCTTCTCACTACAACAGGGGGGCAAAGAATTTAGGCAGAAAAATTGTCTATCATCCATCATTCTCAACCATTCTTATACCAGGACAGGTCTGCCTTTTCACTACTTGCGCTTAATTTCACGATCAATACCTTTGTCTATTTAATTTTGCTTAATTCTAACTTCTGACATTCCCCTTCCTTTGCATGATACATTACACAAGTTCTATGCAGAAATTCCACATGAGTTTTGTGCTCAAACATTCCACAAAATAGGTCCGGCTTGGCATGTCATGGATAAATTCGGCTTCAAGCGGACCTTGACTTTCAACAAGCATCACCATATTCCATTTTTAACCAATGGGTGGTTCACCCTGCTGCAGCATTATAACATCGACCAACCTAGAGAGATTAACTTTGCTTATTTCGGGAATGGATCCTTTCTTATTACGGTCGGCAGGGTATACGCATCAACTGATGAATACCCGTCTTTTCACAGCTACTCGACTAAACCAAATGTTACTACACATTTTGATATCACATTAACTAAATATGAGGCAACTAGCTCACAATTGGTAAACCTACATTTACAATTATCTAGCTTCGTTTTAATATATGATTTCCAAATGTTCATATCTTTTTTTGATCAAATCTATTTATTAGCTATTTCATTTTACTGTCACAGACCTTGCATAAAGCATTTGCCGATTTTGTCCGATCCACACAAGGCAACAATGTTCTCCTATGTAACCAACATCTTGATGTTGTTCCTGCTCTCATTCTCATTAGGAATTCGCCCAAAGTAACAACAAAATTTGGTAGTGGTTGGAAAGATTTTTGCAAGATGGGGAGATTAAAAGAAGGCGATACAATCCGATTCAAATTTGCACCTACTCTCCTATCTAACTTGACTCATGTTCGAAAAATTTAGACGTCGCGCACTATTATCAATTACGTCTTTGTCTTATTTCTGTTGCACTCTTTTTTTTGTTTGTTATATTAGATCTTTTTGTATCAACTGGTAGTTGTGTTATTTCAAAATATTTAGTTTCATTTATATTTATTTGAATTAATTTAAACATGTATCTTTTTTCAACCCTCAGTAATTATGTAGTTCGTATCCAACCCCCCTTTACTTTAGCACCAGTATTGCCCCAATTATTAATTATTACTGCATTCATTCGTACACTTGCCAGTAATTTTTATGGATTTGTTTATGTGCCCTTTGCCCCATACAAGTACCAGCCAGCTAATTTAATAACTCTTTTACACTCTAACTACATAGAGTTGTAAGATACTGTACCCATAGTACATTGACATGCCAAGAATAAAGAATTAAGTTAATGCCTCTCTTCCTTTTCTCTCTTTTCGATACCTGCTGCAACAGGTTCTTCTTGATTTAACCCCCTCAAATCACGGATGCAATCTTATGACAAATATATTCATTCCCTAGGCTCCTCCCGTACAACCATTAAGCCCATTACCTTCTTTTTTTCATACTGACATGTAATACATTTATTAAAAAATTGCAACAATGATCCTCCTTTAATAATCCCTAATTATACATATACAATCATATTACCTCCTAATCAAATAGAGACGACACAATACTTATACGATACCGATGATACGATAACTCAAATCTCTTAAAAAAATCATATCCGATCACGCCGCGATAAAATCATACCCATTAATAATGAAAGTTTATTCATTCTAAAATCGGTCTTGCCAGTGTAACAACATAATAATTTGACATTCGCTAAACGCATTTATTATCATATAATTTTAATATACGGAATCAACATTTTACCCGTCCTATTCCGATATGGCTATTATTATCATATAATTTTAATTTACGGAATCAACATTTTACCCGTCCTATTCCGATATGGCTATCGGGACGTCTCCGATGCGTTCACATATTACTTCTACCACTTTTTTAACGCTTAATACATTTAAACGTTTCCAATTCATATCCCTATCGATGAAATCTCTTAACATTAATATTTTGTTATCACTTAATTATAATTTACTTAATTACCTTTACCCTATAGTATCTCCCAGCACCACCCAGTCAACATATAACTTTAATATCCTTATTATTATTATTACTTCATTTAGACTATATTAACTACCAACAAACAAATATATTGTTATTCAAATAATATAGCCCGTTTTTTTATTTCACAATTTAATCACCCCTCCTTTTAATTCCATTTTCTTCATAAGGTTTTTAATATGAATTTATTTTTTATTATGCTACTGATCCTTTGTTGAACGACAATGTTCAATTAGTTATCCTGCAACTTGACCTAAACATTGTTTATTGCCCAAAATCACTTATCACATTATCCCTTTCCTTCCACTTTTGCGGCGTATCAGCACAACAACTGCTCATTTTCACCAGGAATTTCATCCAACTCACTACAGCACATGTGTGTTTCCTCCAATTACAGGTAATCTAACTAATCTATTAGTTCCAAATTGTGTTATATGCTGTAGTGGATTTAGATTATGCATTTACCTCACTATCCCCTGTCTATGTTATGTATGTTCATATAGTGATTTTATATTAGGCATTTCATTGAGCTCCATACTAACTAATAATACCTTGCTTCTTAAAGCCAACAAAATTACTGTTATTTTGCAATGCATCACTCAGAAAATAAGACATGCCATCCAAAATCTTCATTTTATCCTGAATATATATGAACGGATATGAATGACCAAATTATTGTAGCAGTTATAGTACACAGTCTACATCTTCTTCTCCCATATTAATTTTATGTGTTTCACAGTCAAATATTAGTTAGCTAGGATGTTTACCTTCATGCAAATTTGAATGGTCTAGAGTATGACTCTCGAAAAAGGGAGGACTACCGTTGTGCACTTATATGCATGACAACCGCATTGTCTCAATCATCTCCATGTAGACCAACCTGCTGTATTCGTTATTTACATCTACTTCATTTTTTAGGACCATTTATCATGGATCAGTCTGCTTCTAACCGCCGAGCTGCTTCCGCAAAAGCCCGGTTCATCCGCAAAAAAATCCTTCAACATAAAAGAAGGTTCAGAAACAAGATGTACCAACAGCTTAAAATTCGGGCATCAACAAACACAAGCACTCCTCAAACTGCAACATTATCTCACTCCCAACCTATTGCAGCAACAACACATCCCATCAGCAATGCTGGTGCCATACTCAACTCTCATAAGTCACCAGCCTCCATTACTGCCAAATCCCAGATATTTACTACACCACCAACAGTTCACCATCCGAGGTTCGATTCCCATGCTTCAACCATCACATCCAATGTGTTTCATGTCCTGACAGTAAAAGGGAACACAAGTGGTCCTAGAAATCAAACTTCTAAAGTAAAACCATTTCATGGATGGTCACCAATCTGTACCCCATTGTATTCATCTCAATACCATATGGACCATTCCAATAAGGAAAATAACCAATCTGCTGGACCAAGTTCGCGACGTCAATCGATTTCAGCTGCGAAGAACACCCCACTCACTAATATTACATCAAACTATGTCAACCGTAAAAACAAAACAACTTCATCTCAACATTTACGCACATCACAACCGAAACCAATGCATGGTGCACATCACAAATCAAGGCAACCGTCCAATAGCTTCAAAGTTAACTTATCATCCAAGTTTGATGCTGCAACAACAACATCGAATGTCATCCAGGTCCATCAACCAAACCAAATACCCACATTAACTGAAGCCTCCGGATCAACACATAAACGGGCTAACCCAACTGCTGAACAATCTCATGACGCAATTCCAGACTATGATGATTCTGATAGTAGTGAGGAGTGCAATGAGTATGGAGATGAGAGCGGTAGCGAAAGCGATTGCGACGATCCTACAGGATCCCTGCCCAATGGTTTACCTGCAGCACCACAAGGTTCGTCTTGTGGTGTTCTCGACATTTAACTGCTCAATCATAGTACTTTCGTCTCCCTTATACTAATCATCATATATAAATATTAATGCCTTTTTCAGGTTATTCGGATATTGGTGATCCTCTATTTGAATGCCAATCATGTGGAGCTCTAATGTGGTATCAAGAACGACGCCAGCGATCCAGACACAGTTCAAATCCCACTTTCCAAATTTGCTGTGGAAATGGCAAAGTCCAATTGCCCCTTTTAGAAAATCCCCCACCTTATCTTAAGCATTTACTAATAGATTCCCAAACAAAAGAAAGTCAACAGTTCCAGCAAAGTGTCCGCATGTACAATGCCATGTTTTCATTTACTTCACCGGGAATGAAATTTGATAAGAAAGTTGCCGGTGGAAAAGGACCACCAACTTTGCGTCTACATGGACAACAATGCCATAGAATGGGTAGTCTGTTACCCAAAACTGGTGAAGCCCCCAGATATGCACAGCTATATATTTATGACACTGACAACGAAATCAACAACCGGATCCAAAGTTGTGGGTTAGTTACATACCTTGATTACTTATACACTTTTAACTAATTTGTCGACACACTTTTTCTCGGTTCAACATTTATAATTGAAATCCCACTATCTATTGCAAACAGGTCAAACAAGTCTATAGATCCTGAAATTGTTAGACTTTTAGGGTCCATGCTTGATGAATACAATGTTCATGCCAAAGGGTTCCGGATGGCGAGGGATCGATTACAAGCTGGTCCTGTTAACAACTTGAAATTAAGACTTATCTCAGATAGGAAAACAGATGGGCGCGTTTACAACCAACCAACTGTCTCCGAGGTAGCAGCTCTTATTGTAGGTGATGTTGATGCTGGAGATACTCGAGATATCATACTACAGGATAAGAGCGGACAGTTAGAAAGAATCAACGAATTCCATCCTGCATATCTTGCATATCAATATCCCCTATTATTTCCTAGAGGTGAAGATGGATATAGACGTGGAACGTTGCACAAAGAAAGAGACGATGTAATCATTACAAAACGGAACCGGCTAACTATCATGGACTGGCTTTCCTTCCGTATACAACAACGCAAGTCAGAAGGGCAAACACTCATGTGCTCACGAAGGCTATTCCAACAATTTTTAGTTGACGGTTTTACTATGATGGAAGCTGAAAGATTGTCATTTATCCGTAACAATCAAGATACATTGAGAGTCAGTAAATATGCTAAATTGAATTCATCAGCAGAAAACGGTGAGAAGACCGGCAAGCGAGTTGTATTACCTTCAAGCTTCGTTGGTAGCAAACGATACATGGACCAGTTGTATTTTGATGGTATGGCCATTTCTGCAGCCGTTGGATTCCCAGATTTATTCATAACTTTCACGTGCAATCCAACCTGGCCAGAAATCACTAGGCTACTTTCAAAACAAAATTTGAAACCTCATGATCGGCCAGACATCATTACAAGGGTTTTCAAGATCAAGTTTAACGAACTCCTTAAAGATCTGACTAAGAACCATGTTCTCGGCAAAGTTGTGGCATGTAAGCTACAACCCCATTCAGCATTCATAATTAGCTAACAGTTATTTTCATCAACAAATATTCGTTACTAACAATCTATATTTCCGATTGCAGTTTTGTACACTATTGAATTCCAAAAAAGGGGCCTCCCTCATGCCCATATTCTACTCTTCATGCATCCCTCCAGCAAATATCCAACACCGGATGATATCAATAAAATCATTTGTGCTGAAATCCCAGATCCAATTCAGCATCCGGAGCTTTACTCATTGGTTAAGAGTCATATGATCCACGGACCCTGTGGCCTTACTCACAAGTCTTCACCTTGCATGCCAACTGGTAAGTGTGCAAAGTATTTCCCAAAGAAATATCAAGAAAAAACAATTGTGGATCAAGATGGATATCCGATTTATCGAAGGCGAGCTAATGTACACACCATCGAAAAAAACCGTGCAACAATGGACAACAGACATGTTGTACCATACAATGCTTTTTTGTTATTGAAGTATCAAGCACACATCAATATGGAGTGGTGTAATCAATGTACCTCTATTAAATATTTGTTCAAATATATACACAAAGGTGTTGATCGCATCACAGCTGCTATTGATAGACAAACACAGTCAAAAAATGGGAAGAGTGCGGACAAAGATGAAATCAAAGAGTACATTGATTGTAGGTATGTATCACCAAGTGAAGCTTGCTGGAGAATTTTCTCATTCCATATACATGGCAGAAGGCCAGCTGTAGAGAGGTTATTCTATCATTTAGAGGGCCAGAACTCAGTCTATTTCCAAGATTATGAAAGACTTGATGATGTACTCTTAAAACCAAGTGTCACCGAATCAATGTTTACAGCATGGTTTGAAGCTAACAAAACCTTCTCTGATGGAAGGTCGCTTACATATGGCCAATTTGTTTCAAAGTTTGTTTACGTTAAGAAAAAAAGAGAATGGAAACCGAGAAAGAGAGGTTACACCATTGGCCGATTGATATGGGTGCCACCCAGCACTGGAGAACTATACTACTTTCGAATGATGCTTACTGTCATCGAAGGTCCAACTTGCTACGATGATCTTAATTACAAATCAATCTTTATAACCATCTGCATTTAAACCATAATTACTACCAATAAAATAATATTTGATTCTTAACAACTTTGTACCATTTGATAATATATTGATTCAATATTACAAAAACAACCTATTTATTTCTAACAAAAACCAACGACTTAAAAAAAACTAGACTAATTAATGGTACCAATCTTCATAACATGAATCAAATTTGCTGAAAGAGGTCCTCCAATCTTAAATCTAAGCTGATCACCAAGTTCCAATCCTCCCACTTGACAGAAGTATTCCCACCCATTACCAAGTTTGACACTGCTCTGGGGACAAACACTGCTAATGACTGAACATTGAACAACATCCAAATGTTGGTTACATAGTAATACAGTAGTGTAATAGTTGTCCCTAAGAAATTTTCCAAATGGTTTCTGCAAAATCTGTATAACACCACATTTCAATACATTAGTTCATGAATGATTATATCATTTTAAATATTATACATATTAAATAAATTCATCATATCATTACCAAATCTGACGCCGTTGTATTGCGAACAGAGAGGATTAAATCAAAATATGAAGTTAATTGAGGTTTTGTGGACAGACTGTGGAATTTGGGATAATGATCGGTGGTCATCATGGAGTTTTTAATAGAAATTCTAAAAGTTATTCCTCCATAATATAGAAAATTTATTTCCTTTGGTTGTTGAATATCAAATACATTCACAAGAGCAAACCAACCATTTGTTAAGTATGGCACTAGGTGTTTTTTATCAAAAGTCACACTATGCTTTATTTCATTATCATCCCATAGATGCCATTTTTGTTCAAGTTCTGAGTAGAACGATTGAAGAAAATCTGGTGGAACTTCTCCATAAAACTGTAACAAAATCCATGTAAGTACGAACGATCATTAAGTTGTAATCATGAAGTTATAAGTAACAACAATCATTATTAATAGTGCAACTTATTTGTGTACCTGATCATGCAAAATGATTGTTGAAAAACCACCTTTGGGTCGAAGCTTTAACATTGCCAACTCTAACTCCATGTTCCTGTCATATACAATAAAACTATTACAAATTTATTACAACAATATTGATTTGGTTTTATAGCCAGAAACTATATGGGCCGGATTTAAATCAATAAGTTTCATGGGCTGCAACTCATTAAGCTGGCCCAATTGGTTTATCCCCTTTCAAATTTATATTCCATTCTGATTTTTTTATACTTCAGATTAAACGCGCCGAAGGCGCGTGCCAATATTAAACACCGAATCTCATATAACACGTTGATTGCGCCGTCCCGTGCGTATGACACACGGTGGCGCGAATAAATTAAGGCGCCGAAGGCGCCGTCCCGTGCGTATGCACGGGTACATTCCTAGTACTGTATTAATAAAATGTGGAATTATAAAACTTCATTTAGGAGAATGGTGAGAAAGTATTCGTTCCAAAAATAAATTTGATGTCAAGTGATTGTAATCTATCTTTTGAATTTCGACATTGAAATGTAAATTTATTGTGATTGGCTATAATTTTGATGACTTTGTAACTTTTTTTTTAAAAAGCTAATTTCATGTAAATGTTTTTATTTGTTTAGGTTAAAAAAAGACAACTACTAATACTAAATGATGTGTAAGTTCATGTTGGTAAAAATTGAGTTGTGTAAGTTATTTTTGTAATTAAAATAAGCTTAAACACGTATTTGGTTTATATATTTTTATAAAAATAGAAATGTTGTCCTCCTATTTTTCTTTTTCTTTTGACCAATGGACTCATTCAAAAAGTTATTTTTTTATCCCAATTTTTCTTTGTAACTTTTAGTACTTTTTTTTATTAAAACTAAACTTAAATTTATAATATAGCAACAAATATTTTAAATCAAAAAACACAAATAATATAGTAACACATATTAGACATATTTTTAACGACATGAATATTCAGTGTGACTTATTAAAGATATTCATTTTTATGTTTTTTTTAATTTGATAATATTTTATAGTTATATTTATATCCGTGCTTGGCACGGGTCAGGACACTAGTTATGAAATAAAATAAAAAGAAAATTTCAATTATGTTGAAAATTTAACAAGTCTTACAAGCATGTCAAACTGCAAAATATAAACATATCAACCTAAGAACACCATAATGTATTTAAAAATATATAAATTCATAATTTCAAAAGTTACAAAATAACGATCGCTAAATCTTTAAATTTACTCTCTTCACATCTTCCTCTCTTCCATCTTCTGTGTCTATACTCGGAGAATTCGTTTAGTTAAGGGCACTAAAAGCATCTGAAATTTATTGAAAATAAAAGAATATAAGTTACAAACCAAAATTTCACCACTTCATACTAAAGGGACATTAATAAGAGAAAATCATGCATGACACATATTGTGCCAAATTGAGGTATTAATCATTTAGAAATACACTGGACAAGAATGCTACCAACATTTAGTTAGTCTTAGAAACAAATTGGTCATGACACATATTGTGCCAAATTGAGCAACGATCAAATATGTACCGATACAACAATCATATAGCTCTCAGACCATGTTAAATGACCTTGCCAACTTTACACACATCAACACAACCTAACCTTAAATTAGTTTAAGGCATTATCACCAATTCACAAACTACATTATCCTTAATTAGTTTCTAGGTTTCAGTATGTTTGTTATGATAATTAGTCGGCATGTTAACAACATCGCTTCCCAATCACATAAATGATACAACAATTAGAGATTTATGTAAAAATAATTTGAGTTTTACATAAACTAAGAAGTATAACTAGTAGCATACCTTCACCAACGTACAAGTTGATGATTTTCACCTTAATATCTTTTCATTTAATCCAACCAGCAAGTAGCATAAATAGGCAAGTGTAGTGCACGAGAGTCCCACTTTAATTGGTAAAGGAGCAATATTTGGGAGCCCCTACATGTCAAAAAATTCAATCAGTTCCTTGAACATACAATTTCAAAGAGTCTTACAAAATTCTTCATACACTTCAGATTAAACAGTTTGCGATAGGGATGAAAACGATCATTACTCACTACAAAGAAAACAAAACCATTGTAAGAAAAATAGATCGAGATTACCTCCATAACTAGAATCAAACGGTAGTGATGAAAATGCTCCTCAGATGTAAGTGTTTTTTCTATGCAAAAACAAAAGCAGGATGGCGGACAAGATTAATCAATCAATTAGCATGTAACTAGTCTTAAATCAATTTAGCAAGAAAACATAATCTAAGAAATTTATATACATAAATCTCAGAGCAGCAAGATAGTATACTCTACCTTCAGCATCTTCATATATGGACTCTCCTTTGAATCTCTCACATAAATTAAATTCAAGGATCAATTTTGCTCAAAGCTAAGGAAGTAAAGCCAACTTACATGAATTCAACATCAATAGTGTCTTCCACTTGGCAGATGTGGACTCCACCATCTAGATCAAAGACTCCTCATCGTCACAACTCTCGCCATCACGATTCACGGTGGAGCAGACACTAAGAGCCCAACGACAGCATCCTGACCTGCTGCATTGTTCTGAAGGGAGCTCAATGAGCTAAACATTGAACACAGATTGTATTAATCAACTTACAGCAAAATTCTAAAGGACCAAATCAACACAATAAACATAAATATGAATGAAAGTCGTCGTCATTATTATCAGAGCAACTTTCGATATTGTCTCTAATTATAAGAGCCCTAACCAAAAACACCTACTAGTATGATTTTCTATAAACAAGGAATCATGAAAAAAGTTACTTTGAATCCTCGCAAAAGTAAGAACACAATTGTAAAGGTATAATCAACAATTATAGCAGATAGGTTTGGGTTGACACACTCACCTTCCTTTCATACCTTATATAGTTATATGTGAAAGAGGAAAAACTCTTCAACATTAATCTTCCCCAAATCTAGCAATAATCAACCATTTCAAAAATCTGCATCAAATCTGATGATAAGATAGATATAATTCAATTAACGCAAATTAGAGAGTGATTTCGAATGATTCAAAGCAATTTCGAAAGATTCAAAGTGAGATCACACCAGTTGAGTGTTGATGAAACCTTCCGTGTCATTGATGTACTATTTTAACTGAAACAAGAAAAGGGAAACAATGATAGATAAACTGTGGTAAAGTTGGAAAGAAAAGGGTTAATGTTGATAAAAGTGTGTGTTTACCGATCTCAACTTGTTTAGAGTGCTGTCAACGACAACAAATTATGCTTCTAACAACATCTCAAGCTCTTCTATAGTTTCTGTATTACTTTAGAATCAGGTGTGATGAAACAGGAGTGACTGGAGCAGAGATGGTCGCACCGTCAACTTATCTATATCAAAGCATAAACTAGTCTCCATAAAATGACAATTTCATCTGTCTTTTCTTCTCTGTAAGGTACATTTCAGCCATATCACCGTCATTATCCATAAGTTGCTTTATTTCGTCTCTAACCTGAATATATAAATACACGTTCACAACATTGGCTCGGCAAACATGGTACCTATCAATCGTCATTTTCAAACATGAAGAAAGAATAACTATAAAATGAACAATACCTTCTGAACCCTCCTAGTCAGGGCAACAAGTCTGCTTTTCAACCGATAAGCGCGTTCCAAATTTAAAGTACTGATCTTCGATGTCAGTTCATCTACCAACGGGTAAGCCTCAATTGTAACTGCGGTTTTAACAAATAACCCAAATCCAACTGTGTTTCTTGGTAATGAAGTGAAAGCACTGTAAGCAGAACAGTTGGAGTAACATTAATATCCTAAAGTTCATGTTTCATTTGATCTTCTACAGTGATTCAGTGAGCAATCTTCTATAGTGCACAAATAAATTTGCATTCACATCAAATTTAAAATACCAGTTCATAATACAAATTATAGAATCTAAGCAGAAAGAACTTTATAATATAATTAAAATTTTCAAATTCTTTGAATGATGCCAGTTTGCAGAAAGGGGCATGCCTCAAAATGAACAATCCAAACCATTAACTTTTTTAAGTTGAAAACTCTTATAAGCTAAAAACTAATCCAAACCAGGTGTATCTTTAGTTCCACTTTTGGAGGAACCAAAATTGATCAAAACACACTAAAACATAGCAAATAATCAACAAATCCATTGAGTAACCAAAATCAGTTAAATCTAAATTACCTCAAACTACTAATAGCTTCTCAAAATCCTAATTAGCTCAAACTACTGCATAATTTTACAAAGATTAATCATGCAAGCAGAGCCCAAGAGCACCACGAAGTTTCTCAAATTGATTTGCATCAAGAGCCTTTGTAAATATGTCAGCTAGTTGTTTTTCAGTGACCACATGTTCTAAGCTCACTATATTGTCTTCAACTAATTCTCTTATGAAGTGATGTCTGATGTCTATGTGCATGTGCTTGGTTCTACTGTGTTGCACATGATATTTTGAAATGTTGATGGCACTAAGGTTGTCACAATATAATGTCATGACATCTTGTTTGACACCATACTCCTTTAACATATGTTTCATCCAGGATAGCAGCTGGGTATAACTACTACAGGTAGCTATATATTTAGCTTCAGCTGTAGATAGGGATACATTGTTTTGCCTCTTGCTAAACCATGAGATAAGATTATTTTCTAGGAAGAAACAACCTCCTAAAGTGCTTTTTATATCATCAGCATTACCTGCCCAATCAGCATCACAATATCCTACTAGAATTGAGTTGGTATCATGAGTGTAGAGAATCCCATACTCACAGGTTCCTTTGATATACTTCATGATTCTTTTGACTTGCAACAGATGGCTTGCCACTGCAAAGGTGATGTCAAATCTATTGGCTGTGAGATATAGTAGGCTACCAATCATGCTCCTATATGGACTTTGATCAACATCTTCACCTTCTTCGTCCTTGCTTAGTTTGATATGCGTTGCAGCTGGAGTTCTCTTATGGCTTGCATTTTCTAAGCCAAATTTCTTTACAATGTTCTTGGCATACTTGCTCTGTGATATGAAGATACTTTCTTCCATTTGTTTGACTTTTGTTTAGAGACATTCGCAAATAGCAATTGTCTTTGGATTTTGACCTGTTCATTAGTACTTCTTGATCTTTGCCAGAATCTATGCATTTAGACTTATTGTTAGGCTCTTTGGATGTTACTTTGGGTTTCCACACATTCCTTGCCCTATTGTATATTAATACATTTGTTATCATCAAAACTCAACTGGGTTTGTTAGAACCACTCTTGTCCCAACAAACTCTAGGTTAGGCTGTTAGATGAATTTCCCTGAAACTATGTTGATTATGTAAATCTTTATTCTAAACAGTTTATGCAATTTAAGTATTACTATTCAGTTAACTATTATTGTTCTTAATGCTTTCATACGGATACATCTGACTTGAATTGATCTAGGTAATAGCGGTAACCGAATGAGCCATTATTATTTCGAAATATAATAGTTATGCAGCTAACAAAAGCCATTACCAAGGGTTTGGAATGGCGTTGTGTCATGGTTTAATGCGCAAATGTAATGACTATTAGTAGGCTTTTGTCTATGATAGAGTCTATTAATAACAGAAGTGTGACGATAGCTCTAATCGCTTCTATATACTCCAACTTGAATAATAATAAGTTGTTAATCTTGTGTCAACAAGTCAAGGTATAATGGAGTAGTACGTGAAGGATTAAGGTGAAAACAGAACACCACATGTCCACAACCAACAACAATTTTTTTTTATGAAGCCAAAAAAATAGCTTTAGTTAATATCTTGTCTCTTAAAGAATATTTTGGTTTTACACCGTTTCTTTTTGGTCCCTTAAAGATATCGTCGTTTGTCATATTGATCCCTTCTGTTAACTTTTTGCAGAAAATGTTAACCTTAGTTTCATATTGGTCTTTATATTAATCCCTTATCTAGTTTCATATATTGGTCCTTTATTTAGTTTAATAGGTTTCATATTGATCCTGTTGTCAAAAAAAAGGTTTCATATTGACCTCAAAGTTAATGTTTTTTGCAAAAAGTTAACAGAATGGACCAATGTGGCAAAGAGAGATATCTTGAAGGAACCAAAGAAAAACATTTAATCATTAAGGAAAAACTGTGAAACCAATTTTTTTTCAAGGCCAAAATACTAATTAAGCCAAAAAAAATATTATATAAATAAAACTCAATTAAGCCTAAACTGCACCTAAATAGATGAGAAAAAAATAACGTGAATGCAATAAAATGAATAAATGAAACAGGCAATAAACCATAAAAATCTTTAAACTACACAATGGCAAAACACCTTGAAGGCAAAAAATAACAGGTGTCAAGCTCATATCCAACTAGAGAAAAATCCTATGTGGACAAGATGACAAGAATTTAGCTTCTTTTGGGCAAAAATTTGAAATGAACCAATGAGAGGGGTTTGTTATCATATTATGTTGTAAAGGGCCATTTGTTTCAGCGGCCCACTTCAATAAGCCCAAGCAAAAGAGTCTAACTGTTCATACTTCATACTAACAGACAAAACCTCCACCCACTTTTGCAGCATGGTCAGCGTATTTGTTGGCTTTAAACATAAGCATCTTCTGCTTTTTCTTCTTCTGCAGAAACCTTTCAAAGATACTTCCTCTTTTTCTCACACTATCTTTCAAATTTCAAATTCCTTCCCCCCAAATCCTTCTCCTCCATTTTTGACACCTCTCTCTCTCTCTCTCTCTCTCAATATCAGATTTCCTCTTCAATCTCTCACTCTCTCTTTTTCAGCTTCTTTCTATGGTTCACTGACCAAAAATCAATCTCCACCTCAGAACCCTAAACACCCAATTCTTTCTGATTCATTCTAAAATCCTCTTATTTTTGAAGGTGGTATGAAAGGTGAAACTTTATTCGTTGTTGTTTGTTTTGTATATCTTATTGTTGTTGTTTCAAATGAATTTGATTTGATTTTTATATTTTGATTCTGTTTTTTGTTTTGATTTTTAATTCAAGATTAGAATCCATATTGTGGAAATTGAAAATCATATATTGGCCTCCACAAGTGTTATAATTTTAAAAGAATTATTCTATTTTTGTTCCTTCAATTTATGGTGATGTTGCTTCTTGCTCTACTCACAAGTGTTTTTTTTCATGTGTAATAAGAGATTGATGTTCATGAATTTGGGGGAAAACAGGTATGTCTTTCTTCTTTGAAATCCCTAATGTTCTTTGTTTCAAGTTGTTTCTATTTTATTGATAAAATTTTGGAACACAAATGATTTTCATCACTATTATTATTTGTATATTAGGACCGAGAAGAAGTTAGGCTTCATGGTTGACTAATTGGAGCCACAGATCCACATAAATCAGAGCCTGGAACCATTAGGGGTTATCTGGCTGTTATTGTTGGAAGGTAAAACTTCCTCCCTATTATTTTAATTAATTTTCTGTCATGATGAAATGTTTCTCCTTTGACAAAAAGTCTAAAATGCTCTTTACTATTAATCTTCCTCGATTTTGATGTGTGGAGTAGAATCAATTTGTCTCTAGAATGGATTGTAACATGAAGCTACAATTTTGAGCTTTTGCTTTATATTCAACTCACTTTTAGCCAAAAACAATTTTGTTGTCATAGAACCAAACACACATTTAAGTTTCTTGAGTAGAACAAGTTTATGATTATTCAAGTATGTTAACTTCTTTTTAATCATGGAATGTGCTTCTTTAAGATGACAGTTCTTCATCTTGAAGTATGATTTCATTTTCTCTACTTTGATTGTAGGGGAAAACCATACTTTTGACTTTCTTTGAACTAATAGTTGGAGGATAATGTTAGAACTAAGGAACATTTGGATTTTGAGTTTGTTTGAAGTTATGTTATTTTGACTCTGAATTTATTTCCAGGTGCGAACCGATACTACATCTCTTTGAGTGATTTACTTGGACTTGGCGGTAGATGGATATTCGTAAGTATTGTTCTAACCTAATGCAGCTTAGTTTCTTTTATTACATTTTAGTATTTTACTAATAGTTGAAGTACTACTTCTAGGATTTTTCTTGACTACATCATTTAATAGTTGAAAATACTATGAATGAACACAAGGGTTTAATTATAAGACTTAACTAAGGGTACACCAAAATTGAGGTATGTTTCACTAACTATGTATAGATTTGTAGTTTAGGGGAATAATCATACAATGGTATTTCTCAAGTTCTGCAGTATGAAATGAAGAAAATAATTTTCAATGCTCTTTTGCTTCTATGTATTTTTAAGATTTGAATTGTACATGTCAATAGTTTATAAGTTTGGTTTTATGTTTTTATAATTTTGGGCCATAAAACCATTGAGCTACATTTATCCCACTCTTGAATCTTGATGCTATAGCTTCTCACAATTTGTTTCCTTTTGCGTTGTTGGAGTTATATCTGTAGCTCAACACCATTGATGCCATAAAACCATTGTGCCTGTTTGTGTTGAGTTATATTTGTATCTAATAACATGTAATTTTAATCTATAAGATGTTGAAGACTATACCTCATTTGATTTCATTTATTGTTGAAGACTATACCTCATTTGAGTTATATCTGTATTGTTTGTTCTTTGATTCCAATTGTTTCTATTTATTCATATTTTTATTTGTATTTATTGAAGCAAAGGTAAGCAATGTACAAATTTGTTTTTTTGTAAGTTATCCTAATGTTTTTTGTACTGTTTCTTTTGTTAGTTAAGAAAAAGTTAAAATGTTTTGGGCACAAAGGAAGTCTAAAAGCAAATTCTGGTGGAGGTTGAATCATGAATGAAGATAAACAAACAGAGGTGAGAAAATTAAATACTATGAGGTCACTTTATTTGAGATTCTATTGTGTAATCAAATTTTGATTCTCTTTTATTTTTTAGAGATGTGTTTTGTAAATTAGCAACTATCTCATTATGCATGAGTTAGACTATCAACCATCAAGTTAACATTTCTTTAAGTCATTTATAGTTTTTGATAAATGTAGTTTATGCTATAGTAAGAATGTTGGTCATTTTTATAATGTCCCTTCCAACTGAGCTATGCTCATGGGGACAAACGACAATTGTAATTTATCAAAACTTTTATATATTTTGAAATATTTTTTGTTGCTATAAATATATCGCGGAGACAAACGACATTTGTAATTTATCAAAGCTTTTATATATTTTGAAATATTTTGTTACTATAAATATATACACTACTCCTTTTGTCGCTAATTATAAACTTTTTTCTATTTTGTTTTGTCACTTAATGTAAGATCATTTTCCAAATCTCTATATTTAAATATAATTGAAAAACGTAAATTGTAATTCTCATTTTAAAATTCAATATACATTAATAATTTCTTTACAAAAATACCACTATGTTTTGACAAGCTTATTACTAAAATATTTATCTTGATACCCGTAAATTTTTGATAGAGAATATTTTTTAGCCCCCACTAATTCTTTTAAAATCCGTCATTGTTCTTCCTGTTGCACCCCGTGCGGTGCACGGGTATAAAAACTAGTTAAATTACATTACATTAAGGCGCCTTGCCTTACATTAATGGCGTCTTCTAGCATGGGTAACCATTATAGGTCTCCCATGGTGGGTAAATGAAAAAGTAGCAAGTACACCGTACACTTGTCCACACCTTATCAATTTTTCTTCTCTTTCCTCTCTCACCCATTCTTCCTTCCTCACTCTCTCTTTCTTGATGCAACAACACAAAACTCTAATGGAGTAAAACTCTTAAAAACTTGAATGATTTTTAAGCAAACTTTAAGTGGATATGTGATTGAAGATTTTTGTTTCTTTAATTAAAATTGCAAATTTTGATTTTTTATATAAAATGTAGATTTTGAATTTGCTTGTAAATGGGTGATTAGCACACAACAATAAGCAGCTGACAGATCTACAAACTACCTACAAAAGAACAAGGATATTAGATCTGGAGTTCATGAACGGTATTAGATCTGGAGCATGTCTTTGCTTCCAAATTTCTTTATTGAATTTTTTCATTTTCTCTCATTGTGAGATTATTCCTACATCATAACTTAAGATTATTTCCAAAATTATAACTTGGTTACACCAATTCAGTTTTTCTTTCTTAAATTATTAAAACTCGAATCCTTAATTATCACATAAAATAGTAAGATTAAAACTTTAATATCTACTCTCAATGTCAAAGATTGAACTATCATGTTTCCCTTTTTCAAAGTTTAAAAGCTATTTTTTTCTCCAGGAAGTAGTGTGATCTTGGCTAGAGATGGTGATGTTCTTGACTTGTAATGTTCATATTGAAAAATATATTTAAAAATTTAATATGTTTTTGCTATTGTGTTTCCGATTGTTCAAACGGTGGCCGCAGAAAGTGGCGGAGGTGTGGCAATGACTTTGTGATGAACATGATATTGTCATTTTTTAGAGTGATGGAGACTATGTAGGAGAGAGAGAGTTTAAGATATTGTGATATGGTGTGAGTGGTGTAGCATAATATGATATGCCATAAATTAATCTATGGTTAAAAAGCTTTTTCCCATCATGGGAGACCTATTATCCTCTCCCATGCTAGACTTGGCCTTACATTAATACATCCTAACTCCTAGACAAGATTTGAGATTTGCCCACTACCGATTCAAATCGAAACTATACTGAATTAATGAATTGAAAGAATATTGAAAAATCCAAAGTTATATCATCTAGTTAAAGAAGGTAATGAACACAACTTTCTGTTTCCTCTCCTTTTCACTAGGCTACTACTACTAAATGACATTGTAGGAACTTAATTAGATGGCATTAAATTAAGGCTCTGTTTGAATTGATGGTATAGAACGGAAATGGAACGGAATGAAACATAATGGAATGAAGCGGAACAGAAAGAAACACAAATTTCATTCCATTGTTTGAATATTCACTGATGGAATGGAACGGAACGGAGCGGAATGAAACATAATGGAATGGAGTGAAGCTTGCTAAAATGATTGTTTGTAACTAAAAGATATTCTATGACATGTGAAGGCTACATTAAATTAAGGTCCCAATAATAATTGGATCACATAAGAGGAAGAACAGTGCCAGCTACACACTTTATTCAAAGTGAATGAAGCATTCTATTCTTTTGTTAGGAAGCTGCATAGTGCAAGGTTAATTACCACTCAGCATATTTTCTATATGCTGTAACTTAATTTCCTCTATTATACTATTTTAATTTTAAAAGGGAATAAAGTTTGATTTGAAGTTCATGTTAAAATATCATTTGAAACTAATAACTAAATTTTAAATTGCAAGGGTATTTGGATGATTTCATGATGAAACTAATGCTAAACTTGTTCAAATAAGTTTCATCTGATTAATGTTCTATTCTCTTATTCTTGTTCACATTTTTTTGTATGTGTTTTAATTTCCATGCACTTATTATGTCTATCCTGGCAACAATTTATTCAATATGTGATTCATAATAATTCAAAGTTAGCCGTAGTAACAATTTTTATTACTAGTACTTGTATATTTCTTTTCAGTCAATACTATGTAATTATGTATGAATTATGATGAACATATCTTTGCAAAAGAAAACATTTAAAACTCCCGAAATCATTCCTACGTTAACAGACTTCAAGTTTTTCGCTTGTTGTGACGACATGTCACATTTTTTAATACACCACCAGACACATATATGATATATTTCTTCACTAATATTACATCAACACCAACAAAACCTAACTGACAGAAAAACGGAACATATGCATTTTATCAATGTCATTCACATTGAAGGAATCCTAACCTTATTTCCTAATTGAGCAACAGTTTAGTTTCATTGAAGTTTTTTCCGGACCTTTATTACAGTACGAAGCAATCTTGAAGTGTCTTGATTAAACCTCAATTCCCATGTAGGCCAGTAGTGCAAATCTTGATTTTTACAACATAGGTCCTTGAAGCTAATTTCCCTACTGTTTTCTACATAAGCTAATTTAATAATATATGAATAGCTATTATTTAAAAAACTCATAGTTATAGTAACTTGCTAGATGTTTTTAATATTTCTTTTTCTGCAAGTGTATCTTGAGAAATTTATCCAATCTGACTCATTAGTATTTTAAAGTTTGGATAAAATTTGCAGTTGTCATGTTTTCTGAAATTGTTACTGACCTCTAAATAAATACTAACTTTTGTTTTTGAAATAGTAAGGGAAGGATTCACCACCCCCCCCCCCCCCCTTTCCCCGCCACTCTTTTTAACCCTCAATATTCTGTTTTTACCCTTGAATAAAAACTTCTGAACGCGTTTTTCGAAGTTGGTATTCAAGACAAAACATAATTCAGAAAACACGTTCCAAAGTTTAAATTTAGGGGTAAAAAAGGAAATTCGAGGGGAAAAAAGAAGTGGGATGGGGGAAGACAAACTGTCATAGTAAGGTACTATGTGTGCAAAAAATTTAAGAAAAAATACAAAAGAACATATAAAGAAAAATAAAAAATTAAAGATAAAATATTAAAGAACTAATTGATGTTTATGATTTTCTTTTATCTACATGCAAAATGGTGACTGCTAAAATTTATAAATTTCCCCATAACAATAATGAAATCTTACAAAAATGTATTTGATTATTTCAAACAAAAATCAATTATTTGATAGGTTTTAGATATCAAATACATAAATAGAATTTACAAATGTGTTCTATTTCTAACATATATAATATATTATCATATGACATGTATGAATATAAGAGTCATTAAATACATTAAGAATTAGGAAGAATGGTTTATTTTAAAAATATATTGGTGGTATTATGAATATAATTGGTTGGGGGTATTCTTAGGTAATTGATATGTATGACTCCTAAAGTCGATATTTAATACATGAAAATGAAGGAAAATCTATTGTATATTATTTTGTTTAATATTTTGAATTTCATAATATTTATGTGGTGTCGTGCATGTAGTTGATTGATAGTGTCTTGGTGGTTGGGATGTATGATTACAAAGTGTCATATTTAATACATGAGAATAAAGAAAAATATATTGTGTATTATTTATTAAATATTCAATTTATTTTTTTTAATTTAAACTTCATCTATATTTTTGTGTTTTCATCATATATTAATTAAAATTTGTAGCACCTAAATATCTAAATTAAAAATAAAATTCTGAATTTAATTTAAGTTCAAAACTAAATTATCAATTAGGAGTATTTAAGATTGATCTCAAAGTTAAAGAATAATTAAATACCCAACAACGGTCACAAATGTATACTACCCGCATCAATTAATTGTGGGAGTAGAACTTTTCGCGCCCCCTGAATTTCACACACACTCCCACGGATTTCCAATATTACCCTTCTCAGGGGGTGCCAAAGCTGGAAAAAAATAGTCCGCATTCTAGAATGCGAACCATAAAAATAGGGGGCATAAAAATATCAGATTTTATAAGGTTCACATTCTATAATGCGAACTTTTTTTTTCCAACTTTGGCATCCCCTAAGTTTGCATCCTAGGATGCGAACTATTTTTTTTTTCAATTTTTGCTATTTATACACTTGCATCCTGCATTGTAAGAGGGGTAAAATTGAAAATCCAAGGAGTGCGTGTGAGTCTCAAGGAGTACGAAAAGAAGGACTCTAATTGTGGTATCAGACTGAATTTTGCAGGTAAGGAGATGTTGGGCCTCAATTACTATTTACATAATTTTCACTAGTTTAGTTCTCAAAAATAAAACAATTTGTATGTAACATTCTTTGGATGAGTTAAGAAACATACAACCAGAGACATAGTTTCTTCATTAGAATAATCTCTCTTTAAAAAAAATCACAATCACATTATTGACAGCAATTAACCGAATTATTGATTAACCTGCATGCTTAAAAAAAAATCTTTGGGCACCAAAAATCTCATGACCGACTTTGGTTGTATGTACTATGTAGTTATGTCTATCAATGTCTAGATTAAAAAATTGCAAGTTTTGTTATAAATTTGCGAATATTAATCTCAGCTGTTTATTTTGATCAGACTTAAGTTACATTAAAAAAAAATCCTATTCCTATTACTAATACTAATACTTTTGTATATTCCTATTACTAATACTTGTGTCTAATTATGGATGTGATTCTGCAATATAACATTGTGAAATGTCATGTCAAAGTAATTTTGGTTTTAATGAAAGATGAATAACAGATTGCCACACCAAATTCTATACATTTATTTATCATTATGATTAAATAAAAGATAGACTTATAATCTGTAACACTAATTTTGAATATCATCACAGTTGCCTAGCTAAGCTAACATTCTTAAAATGTATGTAAGTATGTAACACTAAGTTTAAATATTCGAAAATCACAAAACACAATATAGGGTGAACTCTAATTAATGTTACTTTTTGCATTATATTTCTGCAGTATTATCACATTTGCTATTAAGATAAGAGAAATTAATGAAAAGGCAATGTGTTTATAAATCTCAAAATATAATTGACAAGTCACTTCATTGAAGATTGTTATATTGATAAACAATACTAGTACTCACTAACTTGAGACAGTTTAGAGGCAACAAAATACATTACAAAAGAAATAAAAAAAAAAAAACAAATATCACAAATCATTTCAAAACCCATCATATGTTACCATTATAGTATCTATGTTTGGCATCAACATTCCTCCTCTTATTCTTCTTCCTCAACTTATCACAAGTAAATGATCTCTCAAGTTGATCCACCCTTTGTGTGAGAGATGTAAGAAGTTTTGTTTGCTTCTCATTTCTCTCAAACAATTGTACCATCATCTCCATCATTTTCTCATTGTCCTCCATCATTCTTTTCAACATTTTCCTATTCTCATCATCTTCTTCCTTATAACAATTTTCTTCTTTCACATCCACACTTTCCACCTCAATTCCTTCCTCCACAAAGCTTGTTCCCACACTCTCTTCCTTCACTTCTACTACCTCCATATTCTCTTCACCTTCTTCTTCCATTTCCTCACCATAATCCACATTGTTCTTCTCATTCACCAAAGCATCTGTTTTTTCACCTCCCTCAATTTCCTCATCACACCCCCCTTCTTCCTTCTCCATACAATTCACCAAAGCTTCAATTTTTTTGCCATCATCATTCTCCTCTACACACCCCACTTCTTCTTTCACCAAACAATTCTCTTCAACCCCAACAAACTTACTCTCAACATCTTCAATCTCATTTGTGGAACCCACCATTTCATGAATTTGATCAACAAATTCTTGAAGAACAATAGCCCTTTTGATAATCGACTTTCTCAAGTCCCTAAGAGCATAACAACAATGAAAAACTCTAACAGAATCCAATCTAAGAAGCAAATTCATGATGGTTTCACCCATCCTTACCTTCTCCTTTTGCTCCTTCTTCATCATCTTCACTGTTTCTTCATTGTTCACTTTCTTCTCAATCTCCTCCAATTCCACCTTCATTTTCAACATCTTCTTCAAACTCTTCCTCACAAGAAACCCTCTTGCAACCTTCTGAATCATCGTTGCTGAATCAGCTCTGTTTCTCTCCGATCCAACAAAATGAACCGGAATTGAAACAACCTTCGACGGTGTCTTGTTGTAACGAGGGGAACTCCTCCATTGGTTTCCGTACAAGGGGAAATGTGTTGTTGGTGTTCTCTTCTTGTTGTTGTTGTTCAAATGCATCATGATGTTCTGCTGTTGTGTTAATGATGATGTTTGTGATTTTTGAGAGAATTGTTGTTTATGATGTTATTGGAAGAAAGATATAGCAGATTTATAATGGGTACAAGGTTGTTGTTAGTTTTGGAAGAATGATACGAAGGTTCCAGAAGTTTCATGAGAAGAGAAGAATAGAAGCGAAGAGTGGAAGATTGATATGAATGTTCGAGAAATTTCGTGAGAAGAGAAGAATAGAAGCGAAGAAGAGTGAAAGAGATTAATTGTCTGCTTACGTGGTATGGGTGGGTCCCTCTACTTTATTTCCATTTGTTCTTCTATACTACATGTACGGACACTCTTTGAATTAAGCGTGTTCGTCGAACACTTGTCGGTGTCTCATACCGATACAACACCGACATTTATGATTACATTGAATTAGTTTTTTTTTTAATTATTATCGGTGTCGACGTGTCTGTGTCTGTGTTCGTGCTTCATAGCTTCTATATAACTCGAATGCCGATTCTTCTAGGTCGATAGAGATGTGTTATCGGAATAGTTTTTTGACAAAAATACGACAACATATAGAACTGTTTCTTTATACTATTCATAACATGAAACTCGAGATGTACAAAAAATATTAAAAAAACAAAAAGTGTATAATTGTTTAAAAATGATTGTTTGAATAACATTTTTGAGATTGATATAAAACTTGTATGGTGTACTTTTTTTTGTCAATTAGTTGTCTAGATGCTATAATTTTTAAATAAGTCAATATATAAGAGTTTGAATACAGCTGACAAAAGAGTTATCATGACAAAATGAGGGAGGAAATTGAATTTCAAGAAGGTGATCATGTGTTCCTAAGAGTTACCTCAACTACAGGTGTTGGACGTGCATTGAAATTTAGGAAGTTGATGTCTCGGTTTATTGGACCCTTTCAGATATTGAAGAAATTGGGAAAAGTAACGTATAGGATCGCCTTGCCACCGTCGTTGTCAAATTTGTATGATGTGTTCCACATGTCTTAATTGAGTTGGTATATCCTCGGCTGATCCGCTATTTTATAAAAGACCATTTTGTTCAGCTTACCCATACAACAGGAGGTCCACGAGCTCGACGTTCATTCTTGCAGCTACTTTGGTTATGTAGCATTTTGGTGGTGTGGCATGAACAAAATATTAAAATTTTTAAGGAAATGAATCAACAGTTCATCAAATTCTAGATAAAGTCAAAGTTCATTCATTTTGGTCGATGAAAGCATATAATGTGGTGGTCGAGCCATTTTGTTTGTTTGCGCATTTGGCTGTTATGCCTCTTGTAATTTCTTATTGTTCTGTTTGACACACCTTGTGCTGATCAAGACTCGTTTTTATTATAAATAAAACTCATGTTTGTGTCACTTTGAACGACTAACATGGTTCAAATTTACGATTTTTAAAATAGGTTTTCAAATTAATAATAACCGGGATAATATGCGACTCATGTGGAAGTACGGGTCTTTAACTAGTTCCATAATAAAAAAAAATTACTTTAATCATATCCAAACAAACTAAAAATAATTTTTATTACTATAAACAAACACAAAATAAATATTACTTTTTTATAAAATCACTAAAAATTAAGCTCTAAATTACTGAATATCAATTTATTTATTTTTAATTCGTAATAAACGGATCCAAAATCTATAAATAAAGAATATATTCTTGACTAATCAAAGTGATGTAAAATGAAAAGAGGAAAGGGAATGCCTTGTTTGTATTTCTTCAACTTATGCTATGGATAGACACACACATAAGTGAAACAGAAAAGAGGCTACCTACACATTATAAGTCAGTGTTTAATTATATTAATCTCTCTCTAATTAAGCATGTAAACATTATCACTAATCAATTCCAACTCTAATGACTAAGAAACTAAATTCATAATCATCTAAAGCCACAAAGCACCAGCATCTTTGAGAAGAGGAACAAGAGAACCATTAATATGAAAAGCCAAAACTCTATCCATAGAACCAACTAATTTGCCACCAATGAAAACAACTGGAAGTGATGTTGAATTTCCAAGTAACCTCATCAATGCTCTCTCCATTTCTTTTCCTTTAGGATCTTCATCAACTTCATGAACCATTGCATTCACTCCCATTCCACAGAACAAACTCTTCATTGCATGACACATACAACAGCTACTTATGCTGAATATCACAACAGCACTTTGTGAAACTAACCTCATTATTCTCTCCATTTGATCTTCTTCCATTGTTCTTAACCTCATGAAGTAGTTCCATGATGATTCCACTTGGTAATGCATCAGCCTCTCTTGATTGAACATTTTGAAAGTGGAATTGAACAAATTAATCAAAAGGGTATCCGAAATTAAAAAACTTAAGTGGAATTGAACAAAGTAAGCAAAAGGGTAGGTGAAAAAACTCTGTTTTGCTCTGTTTTATGAAACTCTGTTTTTTGTGTGTTTGTGATGATGAAAAATGAGGAAAGGGAAAGGGGGTTTTATAAGGAGAAGAAAGGGGTGATTGAAAATTAACTACAAGTGTGTTAGTATGTGGAAGGAAGGAAGAATGAATGTTATCAATGTTGGGGACCTTAGGATATTTGGTTTGTCTGTTATTGTCGGAAGAGCGTGTTCTGCTGTTTCCTTAGGTGTTGTTTGTCTCTTGTCTCTATTATTAGTTTGCAGTTGCCTATAATGGTTATTACTCGAGGTGAATATGATGCATGCTGTGGAAGAATGTTGTGGACATTAGGGTACATTACATGTTTTCGAAACAGTGGAAAAAGTAAAAAAGAACAAAAGAAAAATGGTTATATATTAGCTAGTTAGTATAAGGTCAGAAGCTGGTTTTCAGCTTAGGAAAGTGGCTGTGTGTCTAAGATAAGATAAAAGAAGACAAATGAAGTATATATTAGTAATTTATTTCTTATTTATTTTTTGAAATATTTACCATTTATTCTTGATGAAACTAACTAAATTTAGGTGATCACTTTGGTACATAGAGTTTAGTTGAATACTGATATTTAATATCATGTGATATAAACTAAGTTGAATGGGCTCCAGTGACAAGAAGTTCTTTCTAATGACGTATTCGGTGAATACCGGATTAGTCACTTCAAGGACGTCAATTTCTATAAGTGGGATGATCTGCTTTGGAAAAAAATATTTTTTATGTTATTTATGATTTAAATAGAGGTCAATTCTTTTTAATTCTTTTATTTTTTATTAAATGTCTATTTTTAATATTCAACTATCACCTCTAAAAAGTCGGAGACGTCCTTGACATACACTCAAAAGATAGAAAACTTTAGCAAGAACTTTTTTTTCTTCACTATTATATATCTATATATATATATTGATATCACTCACTTTTTTGTCTTTTGTGTTAATTGAATTCTTTTAGCTGAGAAAAAATAATTAATCGCAAGTACCGTCTTCGGTTTCTATTCTAAAAAAAATTCACTTTTAAATCTACTGAATAACTAAAATATCTGATTTATAATAAAGTAATTATTCCAAAACCTAAAAATGTGAATTATTTTTTTTAGAACACGAACCTGAGGGGTAAAGGAACTTGAGGAGTATGTTTACTTTCATGAAACTAATTCAATTTACTTTAAAAATAGTATAATTTTTTTCAAAAGGTGTGAAAAGAAGAAAGTATTCTGCACTAGAATTTAGACACATGAATTAGAAGAAGCAAGGAATGCAAGAAGAGAGGTGTGTCCTTGTTGTCAACCAACCTAACATCCTTTTTTGTTTCTGACATGCATTACACCATCCTTTATTATTATTGTTAATAGTAATGCAGATTCTATCTCCAAAAAAATGTGAATTACTGTATACTACTTCAGCATCTTCAGCATCTTCAGAGTCAAACATGCATGCTTCCTTCATTCCAACTTCGTTTAATCACTATATTTAATTATAAGCAAAAATTTATTTTAATTATATTATATTTTATACTAATAATTACTTTTAACAAAATTATTGTATTTTTTAACTTGTATGAAAAATTGAAAGATATTTATTTCAAGAAAAATGCTAAACAGTGCCATGGAGTAATGATTAAGTATATTAGTATAGAAAATTTGTCTCGAAATATGTGCATTCAATATTTTGAAAGTGTAAAAAGTTATCTTTCTAATATTAAATTTTTCTTTTTTTTATATGCTTAACAAGTATCCAGAGGCAATGTTTACCACGACTCTTATTTCAAAACATAATGATCCACTTGTTTTAACTAATTAGGTACTGTAATTAGGAATATAGGAGTAGTACTGTAAGGTAAGTATACTCTTATATACTACATCCGTCTCAAAATAAAAGTACTAGTTTGACTACTGCACGTATGCCGATGTACGATTTTGATCACTAATATTTTTAATTATCTATTAGTAAAAATTATAAAAATTGGATATTTTGAAAATACTCATTAAAACAAATCAAATAAGATCTTATGTGCTTATATTTATATCTATATATTATTAAAAAAGTATGATCAAAGCATGATAAATGAATAGTACTCCCTCCGGTTCTATATATAAGAAAAAGTTGACTTTTTAGATTCATTATAAAATTGATGTATCTAGACAATAATATAGTCTAAATACATCAATTCTACAATGAATCTAAAAAATGAAATGTTTCTTATATATAGGACCGGGGGGTGTACCATTTAATCAAAATAACTCTAATAAAATGGTACGGAAGTGGAAGTAATAGTAGATATTATAGAGAGGATATCATGTTTATCTAGTGTTAATCTAATGTTGACCTAAAGCAGTGACAAAGTTGCAGTTGGTGTTGAAGGGCAGTGAAGAGAAGGCAAGCAAGGCGTGGCTACTTTGATTTTGGCGGCGGAACCATACTGACATTTGTAACACTTTTTGCTTTTGTGTTGTCCTTTCTTCTTCATTTATTGGATACTTTGTGTTTGTGTTGTCCTTTCTTCTTTGTTTGTTGAACAATTCTTCTTTGTTGTACTATTTACATTATGTCGTAAAAAATTGTTACTATAAATAACACGTAATCACTCTATCAATATTCAGGGGCGGAGCCCCTTAGGGCCGGGGAAGGCCGCGGCCCGTCCCAACATTTTCATTTTTTAATAGGTATTATATGTTCCTTCAAAAAAATAGGTATTATATGTATTTTTAAAATTTTATTAAATACTATGTTATATATATATATATGTAAGCGTCAATAAATATCACAAATGTCCGGATAGTGTAGTTGCAAGGCAGCAGGATTTAAACTTAGTTGTGCTGAGTTTGATTTCTCCTTGCTGCATTTTTAGCTTTTAATTGAATTTATATGTAAAACAATTTCTATGTTGCACATTACAACTAAAAGCTGCTCAATTTTTTTTATTTAGCACCACAACTACAAAAATTGTTGTGCTCATTTTTTTTTCTAAAGGAATGGTGACTATATATAAAAAATATTCGAAGTCCGTTGCGGCCCCCCCGGACATTTTTGTCTAGCTCCACCACTGTCAGTACTCAGTATTATAAGGAAAAAAGCTACGTTTTCAAGGAACTTAAAAACTAATTTTTTTACTTATATTACTGTTCGAAGGGAATATATATATAACGAATTGTTTGAAAAAATTTGAATTTATTTTTTCATAATAACAATTTTTTACGAGATACAGTATTATTTATGTCATAACTGAACTGAATTTTCAATTTAAATTTTTATAGAAACTATAATTTAAAAAATTTATAGAAATTAGAATATCACTTCAATATATCAAAAGTTTTTTTACAACATGATATGAACTATGAAGAGCTCCCTAGCCTGTTTTGGGAGCCTCTTACTTCCCCATAAATTTAGTTTATCCTTCTTTTGTTTTGTCAATTTTATATTTTGCTCTTTAATAGTATATATGAGTTCCATCTAATATATTACACTTTCCAATTATTTAAACCATTCAACTATATTTTTTGAAATATACATACCATTTATTCAAAACATGGGTTTCACCTAATATATATCAGTCAACAATTTTTAAGCAAATTTTTTTTAAGCTACCGTAGTACAAGTTGGAAATGTGGTTAAGTTTGGACACAACATATAAAACCAATTATCCATAATATTCTGACACAAGTTGCTACACGTTGGCGAAAGATTGTAATGCAACCAACGATAATTGTGCTCTTAGAGGTTCATATTTTTGTTTAGTTCATCTTATTCATCACCACCACCGTAGCTTTTCCACTCAACCACACTACTATTCACCCGTGTTTGACCATTATATATCACAGTTTAAAACAACTACCACACCAACCCCGAAAGAATCTCCGTCGTCCACCTCTTCACGCACCTCCACACGCCCAGTCTCTATTGAAGCGTGAAACCCACTCGCATCGGCATCTTCGACGTGTCTTGGGTTGGAAATGAGTCGAGTTGAGTCTAACTCGCCTCAGCTCCGCTTGACTTCAAAAAACATTTTGCAATATTTTTAAAAAATACAAAATTAAGTGAAATTTTACATAATTATAATTTATTTAAAATTAATTTAAACTAGTGAAAATAGGTTTTTTTATTTGTCCAAATAAAAATGGAGTATATGTATAATTTTAGGTGGTGTAATTTAGCCGCATTTATATATTGAGTTGGTTCTTGAATCAAATGAGTCGAATTATATATAGCTCAATTTAAACTCATTTATTTAACGAATTTTATTTTGAGCTCAAGTCCAATTTATTTAGTTCAAAAACCAAGTTTAACGAAGTAATTATCTAATCAAATCTCAAACCATTCTCGTGTTGATTCAATTTATTGTTAACTATAAGCACGTCCCAGCGTTCACCACCATGTTTCTTTTAAGCCAACTCACAAATACTAAATAGGATTAGTTTAATTTTAAATTTTCATTTTTTTTTACAACATCACTATATTTTTAAATTTGTGTGTAAAAATTTAAATGACATTTATGACACTCAATTTTTTTGACCAAATGACACTCATTTTAAAACGGATGTAATATTGTTCACAAATTCGAGTTCAACTAACAGAAATGCTAAAATTACTAGTGTCGGACACTATGATCGGAGTTCGAACTACAATCTCCTAATTTTGTGTATAAATTTTCAATGGTTTATCATTTTGTCTATCCACAAAAATAAAAACAGATGTAATAGTTAACAAATTTAGCTTGGTAAAATTAGTTAAAAAAGGAAGAAAAAAAAATTCATCGCATAAAAGTATTTTTTTTTAAGTAATATCATTTTTTTTATAAAATACTGTATTTACGTTTCATTATCTATGTGCAAAAATATTAAACAAAATTCACTCTAAAATTATGAAATAAAAATAATTCATTCCAAAACTAACTGAGAGTGTGTAAAATACACGCACACCTATCTCGTTGGTTCCTACCATTCCATCGAGAAGAATCGACAGTTATCTAGAACAAATGAGAAACAGAGAGGGACCCATGCCACGTAAGCAAAAACAGTTAATCACATTCTTCACTTCTCATGAAACTTCTCGAATATTCCGAAACCAGCAATATTCATTATAAATCTGCTGCTCCATCAATCTTTCAATAACATCATAAACAACAACCTTAATTCTCTCAAAAATCAAAAACAACATCTTTATCTTTATTAACACAACAACTGAACATCACGATGCAATTAGAGAACACCAATAACACATTTCCCCTTGTACGGAAACCAACGGACGAGTTCTCCTCGTTACAACAACACACCGTCGAAGGTGGTTTCAATTCCGGTTCATTTCATTGGATCAGAGAGAAACAGAGCCGATTCAGCGACGAAGATTCAGAAGGTTGCAAGAGGGTTTCTTGTGAGGAAGAGTTTGAAGAAGATGTTGAAGATGAAGGTGGAATTGGAGGAGATTGAGAAGAAGGTGAATAATGAAGAAACAGTGAAGATGATGAAGAAGGAGCAAAAGGAGAAGATAAGGATGGGTGAAACTATCATGAATTTGCTTCTTAGGTTGGATTCTGTTAGAGTTTTTCATTGTTGTTATGCTCTTAGGGATTTGAGAAAGTTTCTTATCAAAAGAGCTATTGTTCTTCAAGAATTTGTTGATCAAATTCAAATGATTACAACTGAGGTTGAAGATGAAAATGGTGATGGTAAGTGTGATGGAGTTGAAGAGATTTGTTTGGAGAAGGAAGAAGTGGGGTGTGGTGAAGAGGAGAATGAGGGTGGCAAAAAAATTGAAGCTTTAGTGAATGAGGTGAATTGTATGGAGAAGGAATATGGGGGGTGTGATGTGAAAATTGAGGGAGGTGAAAATATGGATTCTGTGGTGAATGAGGAGAAGGATGTGGATGGTGGTGAGGATAAATTTGTAAAAGAAGAAGAGAATTGTTTGATGGAGGAAAAGGAAGAAGAGGGTCAAGATGAGGATGAGGAGAAGATGGAGGTAGAAGAGAAGGAAGAGAGTGTGGGAACAAGTTTTGTGGGGGAAGAAGGAATTGAGGTGGAAAGTGTGGATGTAAAAGAAGAGAAGGGTAGAATTGGAATTGAATGTGAGGAGGTTGAGGAGGAGAATTGTTACAAGGAAGGAGATGATGGGAATAATAGGAAAATGTTGAAAAGGATGATGGAGGACAATGAGAAGATGATGGAGATGATGACACAATTGTTTGAGAGGAATGAAAAGCAAACATCACTTCTTACATCTCTCACACAAAGAGTGGAGCAACTTGAGAGAGCATTTACTTGTGATAAGTTGAGGAAGAAGAAGAAGATGAGGAATGTTGATGCTAAACATAGATACTATAATGGTTACATATGATGAGTTTTGATTTCTAATTTTGGCTTCTCTTTATTTATTCTTTTGTAATGTACTATATTTTGTTGTCTCTCAAATAGGTTTTTATTGTTACCAATGTAACTAACTTCATTGAACTTGTTTGCCAATGGCCTTTTGAGTTTTGGAAATGTATTTCTTTTTCTTTAGCAATGAAGTGAGACTTTTGACAAAGTAATGCTGTATTAAGTATAAACAAATAGTGTTGAACATTCGCCACATAGCAATATTCATAGCACTTTGATAATCAATATATAAGTATTAAGTGGTGTATATTATATTATTTGTGTCCTAAATAATGGCCGCAAGAAAGTCAACTTTTCAATGGCAAATTACCAATAATTTAATTTGTCAATGCTATGTGTGTGTCATTATTTTTGAATCCTTCACCATAAACAGAGGCTAATCAATACTAGTTACAGAAAAAATAATAATCCTAAAGCTGAACAAGAGTTGAAGTTCATAATAGAGCCTGCTAATTTCCAAATATAATGGTGTGCTGCTTTTTTCTCCCCTTGTTCTTATTGCTTCTTGCTCAATTACCTGCCTATACCTTCTCATTATGCAACCATCATGACAACTATGCCTTGCTACAATTCAAGAACTCATTTGTTGTCAACACTTCATATGAGCGATGGTCTCCGTGTTACTCCAATCCTTCTAAGAAGATAGAATCTTGGAATAACAGTACAGATTGTTGCGAGTGGGATGGTGTTACGTGCAACACCGTGTCAGGTCACGTGATCGGCCTGGATCTTAGTTGCAGTGGTCTCGAAGGTAAATTATCTCCTAATAGTACTATTTTCCAGCTCAAGAAACTTCGACAACTCAATCTGGCTTTTAATGATTTTTTGAAATCTCCTATCTATTATGGAATTGGTGATCTAGTGAGTCTCACACATCTCAATTTATCATCTACCAGATTCAGTGGTAATATACCCTCCACAATCTCTCACTTGTCGAAATTAATTTCACTTGATCTTAGTGGTACTAGTTCAATGAGACTCGATCCATTCACATGGAAGCGTCTCATTCTTAACGCAACTAATTTAAGACAACTTCATTTGGATGACGTAGACATGTCTTTAATCGACGGAAGCTCGTTGTTGCAACTAATGAATTTGTCATCCTCTTTAGTTTCTCTTAGTCTTGTATATACCGGGGTGCAAGGAAACTTTGACATCCTCTCTTTACCTAATCTACAAGAACTAGAATTGTCATTTAATCTAAACCTTAGCGGTCAACTTCCAAAGTTTAACCAGAGTACTCCTTTGAGGTACTTGGACCTCTCTGCCACTGCTTTCTCGGGTGAAATTCCTTATTCCATAGGGAAGTTGAAATCTCTTACTCAATTAAATCTCCAAGAGTGCTATTTTGATGGGTTGCTTCCTCTATCTTTGGGAAACCTCTCTCAACTCACATCCTTTGTTCTTGCTGGCAACTATCTTAAAGGTGAGATCCCATCATCACTTTCCAAACTTACACATCTCACTTACCTTGATCTTCAAGTTAATAACTTTAGTGGTAACATCCCAAATGTTTTTCAAAATTTAACCAAATTAGAATACTTGACACTTTTTGGTAACAATCTAAGTGGCCAAGTTCCATCATCATTGTTTAATCTAACTCAACTATCTCATCTTGATTTGTCACTTAATAAATTAGTAGGTCCCATTCCAACTGAAATCACTAAGCATTCAAAATTAAATCTTCTAGCTTTGTCTAATAACATGTTAAATGGAACAATTCCTCACTGGTGTTATTCCTTGCCTTCATTGTTAGAGTTGGATCTCAATGACAACCAGTTAACAGGTTCTATTGGTGAATTCTCAACTTATTCTTTGAGATATCTTTTTCTCTCTAATAACAAAATACAAGGTGATTTTCCAAATTCAATATATAAATTTCAAAATCTTTCTGACTTAGGTTTGTCATCAACCAACTTAAGTGGTGTTGTAAGCTTTCACCAATTTTCAAATCTTAAGGAACTATCTTTCCTTGATCTTTCTCACAATAGTTTTCTATCTCTCAACATTGATAGCGCCGACTACATCTTACCCAACCTCGCTGTGTTATATCTATCTTCTAATAACATTAGTAAGTTTCCTAAATTCTTAGCACGAATTCAAAATCTGCAAGAATTAGATCTCTCTAATAACAAACTTCAAGGGAAAGTTCCTAAATGGTTTCAGGAGAAGCTCTTAAGCACATGGAAGGACATTCTACATATTGATCTCAGTTTCAACAAGTTGCAAGGAATTCTTCCAATTCCACCCTATGGAATTCAATTCTTTTTACTCTCAAACAACAATTTCACAGGAGACATTGCTATGTCATTTTGCAATGCAAGTTCCCTGAATGTGCTCAATTTAGCTCACAATAATTTAACAGGCGTGATTCCACAATGCTTGGGAACATTTCCTTCTCTTTCTGTATTTGATATGCAAATGAACAACCTCTATGGAAGCATTCCTAGAAACTTTTCCAAAGAAAATTCATTTCAGACCATAAAGCTGAATGCAAACCGATTGGAAGGACCTATACCACAGTCTTTGGCTCGCTGCACAAAACTTGAAGTTTTGGACCTTGGAGACAACAACATATATGATACATTTCCCAATTGGCTAGAAACTCTACAAGAGTTACAGGTACTCAGTTTACGATCCAACAAACTTCATGGTTCAATCACCTGTTCTAGTATGAAGCATCCATTTCCTAAGTTGAGAATTTACGATGTCTCTGGTAACAATTTTAGCGGTCCATTGCCAACATCATGTTTCAAGAACTTTCAAGGGATGATGAATGTGATTGATAATAAAACTGGTTTGCAGTACATTGGTTTGCAGTACATTGGTGAGGCCAATTACTATAATGATTCTGTGGTAGTCACAATTAAAGGTTTTTCTATTGAGCTAACGAGGATATTAACTACTTTCACAACTATTGATTTATCAAATAACATGTTTGAAGGAGAAATTCCACAAGTCATTGGAGAATTAAATTCTCTCAAAGGTCTTAACCTTTCAAACAATGGAATCACAGGTAATATTCCACAATCTTTGAGTTATTTGAGAAATTTGGAGTGGTTGGACCTCTCAAGGAACAAATTGAGGGGTGAGATTCCTATGACTCTTACAAAGCTGAATTTTCTCTCTTTTTTGAACCTTTCACAAAACCACCTTGAGGGAATGATACCTAAAGGTCAACAGTTTGATACATTTGGAAATGAATCCTATGAAGGAAATACAATGTTATGTGGATTTCCATTGTCTAAATCATGCAAAAATGATGAAGATCGGTCACCATATTCAACATCTAACGATGAAGAGGAATCGGGATTTGGGTGGAAAGCGGTAGTAATAGGATATGGATGTGGATCAATACTTGGGATGCTCTTGGGATATAATGTGTTCTTCAATGGAAAACATCAATGGCTTTCAAGGCTTTTTGAAAGCATGTTTAGCATAAGATTGAAAAGGACAAACAATAGAGGTGGTGCCAATCGCAGAAGAATGAATTAGTTTCATGTGGTGTTGTTAAAATATACATACAGGTGTTTGTAATCAATGTCTACTTCTTTGTTTGAGGAATGTAGTATTATGTCTTTTAAGTTTTAATAATGTAGTATTATGTCTTTTAATATCATATTGTATTATCTACTTCAAGCTGTTATTATAATAAGAAAATTAGTCACCAACTTTTGGTTCAAGACCACGCATTCCGCCAACGGTCACAAAAGTCTCCACTTCTATAACAACTGACATCAAAATGATTGACGTTTAATGTCAATCATGGAATCCAGGCTGTTATTCTGACAGTCATTAACGTTGAGGCCGTCGCAATGGCGCTCACATTAATGGTCGTGGCTCCGCGCTAGGGACTATATAGACACAACTTTAAGGCTTTTCTTTTCCTTAAAAGTATACTATCATCTACTAATAATCATATGTAAAGAATATGAGTCAAATCCAATTAAAATTGCACTAGATAGCAAGCATATTCACATCATAAACAGATGTTATGTGACACAATTTGTTTATGTTGAATTTGACATACAATAATATGTAACAACATCTAAGCCTAAGTTTGCTCTCGTAGCGCGTTTGTGAAAGCAGCGCCATATGCACGATTGAGGACAGAAACGTCAAATCAAACATAAGCAAAAAAATGTTTGTAAGGCTCAACCTTCAGGCATAATTCTCACTCTCAAAGAAAATCTTGTTTAGCAGAACTCAATTGGCTTTCGAACAGTTGTGCCGCAGTCTTGCCCATGATCCACTCTAAATCAGATGAAGGAAGAGAAATCTGATTGGCAATAAGTTGCACTGCTTCTTTGGCTCCTTTGTATCCACATTCAGGAACAACAAATGGAAAATCACTGCAACAACATGGTTGTAAAAAGGTTAACATGATTTTTTTATGAACAAGAATCTTATATATCCTTTTTCCTATTTTTGCTGTATGGAAGTTACCTGCCCCATATTACATGGTTAGCACCAAAGCTAGAGATAACTTGGGACAAAGAAGGAGACAAATCCAGATAAGGAAACTTTGTCCTTGATACTCTGAAAAGTGCACTAAATTTCACATATACCTGTCGTCATAAATTCAAAATTTAGTATTTCTAATGCTAGAGGCTTCTTAATTTAAGTAAAAAACAAACAGACTATAATTACAGTGATAAGGCATATCACAAAGTTACACTAAAGAATCAGGTGAACTATATTTTGATCCCTAAATGTGTGACGTAGTGTCATTGTGTGTCGAAACTTCAAAAACAATTGTGTCTTCTGTTAGTAATTTTATGGAGAAAATTGACAAACTAAAGACACGTGCAATAACCAAACTAACTAACAAAAGATACATTTGAAAACAAAACTGATTGGCCCTTCATAGACGATATGTTCAGGCCTTCCAGCTCCGGCCGCCTAGAAATGGCACATTCGAGGATGTTTTTTATGATTTTGATACATTTAAGAACTACTTTGACACCGTCTTACATATTCAACGATCCAAATGGATGTTTACTTTTATAAGATCACATCCATATTCAGCAAAATGCAATAAACAAAATATTATAGGCTTGACTTACTTGTGGGAATCTAGATAGATTTAAAAGCTTGGAAAATACAAGACCTTCCTCGTCATTTCTGCAATGTAGAGTGCATATAAGTGTAACATTTTCAAGGCTTTCAAACCATGAACAGAATATAGCTTACAATGGTGGTTTGCAGAAGGCCAAGTGATCAAGCAATACAACTGTTGATGGAAACTCGGTGCATAATTGCTCAATTTCAGAAATGTGTAAATCAAGCCCCTGAAATTATTCAACCCATTAAATATGCTTTGGAATGAACTGATTTTGCATATATTTGGAAAATTGCACAATCACGGTACTACCGCCGTACGTCTCACAAACTCTCCAAATAGTAGCTACAGTGAGTTCACGGTTAAAATGTATGAGGATGCGTAAAATTGAATGTGACGTACATCCAAACACATAGTCTGTAAAATTGATTCTACCTAAAAGAGGGTTAAGTGTAAAATAATTTATATTGATATTTTGAAACACATGTAAAAGTAAGTTTAACAATAAATTCAAGGACAAAATTAGAGTAATGATAGGAGAAGGAACTTTGGAAAAGTTTTCATGATTTCAATACAAGTGGGAAAAAATACCTTCATACACATGAAGCCAACTGGTACATTGAGTTCACCAGCTCTTTTGAAAATTGCCTTCCCTATTTCATTTGTCATCTGCAATGAGAGCATTTAAATATAAAACAGGAGAACAATTTGATTCAATAAACAAAAAGAGCAAAATAGAAAGCTTTTGCCTTCCCCTTGGGCCGGCCCTGATAATTACTAACTTCTTAAGCTTATACCATGAAATAACTGATATATATGCGCGAAAAGAAGTTTCCTACCTTTTCACCAGATGGCCACAAATAAGGGTTGAATCTAACAGCACGGTATCCATCCTAACACATAAAAAAGAAGACATCAGTTGATTTTTAAAGAACTCAGCTGTGTTATGTGATTTAAGAAGTGTTGTCAAACAGACAAACACGATATCAACACAGACATATAGAGATCGATAATAATTTGAAATAATGGAAGTGATAGAATGTAACCATATGTGATAGTGTCTCGTTGGTGTCAGACTCCGACACTTGTTTGAACTGGATATGCCTTCATTCTAAAGTGTGGATGATACATAGAATGTGATAGATAAGAATGAACCGTTATACCTTGAGAACAAGATGTTCAAACTGCTTAAGCCCGCCTCCATCACCAGCTGGATTAGCAAGACAACAACCAATAAATTTGGATGGATATTTCTTCAAAACACTGTCCAATGAACAAATTTATATGAACAATAACAATACATAAAACATTATAAATTGATATGAGCAATTCTAGCATGTAATATAAGTTAAATGCTGAGAGGGGATGTATGAATTCTCGAGAGGAGAGGATTTCATTTTAAAACTAGATATTCGATCGTCGCCAACCATCATATCAGTATATTCAAACGGCAACAAAGCACTGAGGGCCTGTTTGGATTGATGAATTTTAGTTTATATATATGACATAAGCATTTGTGAGACCGCTTGGGAGAGTTTGTGGAACAACTTATATGACATGTCTATAAGTAGTTTCAGCTTATTTCTATAAACTCTCCAAAATACCTTTATGAAAACAACTTCTAAATTAGATGAAGACAGTTTGCCTTTATTATAAAAATAGCTTATGCATAAGCACTTATATGATAAGTGCCTAATTAAGCTATTTATCCAAACAGGGTCTTAATCATTGAATTATTCTTTCATCAAATGGGAAAAAATGAAAAGAAAAAGTTGAACATGTATACCTTGTGACATAACTATGATCAAATTTATGATTAATCGGCTGCACAATGAGTGCACCATCTACTCCTGCGTCCTCCATACACTGCAAAAGTTAGGTACATACAGTATCCATTATAAATAACACAAATCCAATCAGAATCAGTTTCTATGAAAGTCACATCAACCAATTAGGATTAAAAGGGACTAAATCACATTCTATAATACAGGAAAGGGTTCGACCGAGAGATAAGTAAAGTTCAACCAATGACTGTTTCAGTCAGGGTTCGAATTCCGATACTCTTGATCGAATCAACCTTAACTGAAACAGTTCGCCTGCAAATTCATTAAAGAGACTTAAATACAAACCTGGAGTAGAAAATCTACATGTCCAGGTAAATTGGGCTCTTGTCCAGGAGAATAAGGAAATTTACTAGCCTTAGTGTTCAAAAATCAAAATTATATAAAAAAACAAAAAAGGTCAATAATTGCTATATGAACAAATAAACCTATTATGAAAATCATAGAAAAAAAGATAATAATTGTGTGAAGTTAGTTACCTCTTGAGGGGAAGCCCAGACATGAAGATGAGAATCAATGATTTTAGAAATTGAAGGGGTTTGTTCGCTGAGGGCCATTGTTGTAATTGTATTAGTAGCAGCAGCAGCAGCAGCAGCAGCAAAGGTGGTTCTGAATCTGAAGGTGGGTTTCCTCCTGGAACAATGATTTGGAATTGGAGGCACAAAACAAAATGAAGAAGAAAGTACAGTCATACTCAATCTTAGCGCCATTTCATGTCATGTGTTCATTAATTACCGAACCCAATTTCTTAATTATTTATTATAATCCAAATATATGGAGGAGGAATCAAATTACGGTCTAACATTTGAGTAATGTTATACCTCAATAACGCATTAACCAATTTAAATTTTACAAAATTCACTGTTACATTGAAATTTTATATCATATAGATCATTGATGTTCAATTTTTAAAAAATTTAAAATCGTTTGATTTGATATGTTATTGAGACTAATTAAAATTAAAGGTAATTAATAAAAACACATAAACCGTTAATTTTGACGAGTCTCAATAACATATCAAATAATTTTAGATTTTTGTAAAATTGAACATCAATGATCTATATGATATAAACTTTAAATATAACGGTGGATTAACTTCAAATGCATCTTATGATCTTTAAGTTTAACATTTGTAATATAATTGATCTAATAAGTGTTTACCCCAATAATATTTTGTTTATTTGTACTAATAATGTGAATATTCTATCATTTACTTATCAGTTGACAATTTGAACTCTAACTATATATATATATGCGGCATGGATAGGGGGGTAAACTAAAATCGCTCGTATTGCGGGGTAGACACTATTTCTGAGCTGGAAATGAATTTAGGCATCAAATAGTGTTTAATCTTCATCCCAACACTACTATAAAAAATTTAAATACCGATGGACAAAATCTGTCTCTAAAATGCAAATATTCTATCATTAGCATGCTAGAGACGGATTTAATGCCGTTGGTAATTTCCTCATCACTAAACTATTAGAGACTATTAGAGACGGGCAAAATCTATCTTTAAAATGAAAATATCTGTCTCTAAGATAAATATATATGTCTCTAACTACTTTTTCTGTCTCTAATTTCATCTCTATTAGAAAACAAATATATTCCGTCTTTAAATTCCGTCGGTATCAATACGAGCGATTTTAGTTTACCCCAACAGAACCCTTTTCTTTTACATTTTTCTTCCATTGCAAAGATTTGATTATTTCCTCCTTCAAACTCAATCTCTCTTTCTCCCCTTTTCACCCTGTATCGCTCTATACTTCTATGAACACCCATTTTTCCCACATTAAATCTATTCCATCTTCTTTGAGATCTCTAAAATTTGAAATTCCTATAAATTCAAAATCCCAGCTATGATTTTTGTTGTTGGGTTCGATTTTCCATGGCCTTCAATTCGTTAATGGTATATATAGAGGAGAGTTTCACACTAAGAGAGAGGGTTTTGTTCCTGTGTGTTCACAAGAGAGGGATTTTTGAGTTTGAAGGAGATGAGTTTGAGAAGGATCAAGAGGAAGAAATGATGAATTTTTAATTTCTCTTTTTTCTATTAAAAAAATGAACATATAACGTATCAATCTATGTGGCATTAATTATTTTAAAAAAATGAATGAAAAGCCATTTAGGCATGCTACACCATCAATTTTGCCCAAACATAAGCTGACTTGTCAAATTAATCATAAAATGAGAGAACTTTCCTATCACAAGGGGAATTGCAAAAAAATTTATACGGAGTAAATCAAAATCCGCAAACATTATAAAGCATAAACATCTATTAATCATAAAATGTATTCATTGTAACCATTTTTTAATACCAATTTCAATAATGCTATATTATTCAAAAAAAAAAATCATTAAAAAATGTTTATATGGTCGTATACTACTGGTGGAATGTTTAAAAAGTGTTTCAGAATTTAAACTTAATTTGACAAATAAAAATATCATTAACAACATCATAAATCAAGTAATTAGTTGATTTTATTTCAAACCAAGACTAATAATATGCATATGAATCTCAAATTTGAGATAAGTGAATTTGGATATTTCAGTGTCACTTTGGCACTAAAAGTCAACATAAACATCTTTTAGCGGAATTGGACGGAGAAAAAAGAAAATTGTGCAGATACTTTATGACTTAAAGATCAATTTGTTAAAAAAATAAAAAAAATTTAAAGGACTAACTTATTAAAAATGTATAACTTAAAAGACTGTAAAATACATTTGATCTAAATATTAATATGGTGCTGTGAAAAAGAGAAAGAAGATAAAAACTAGAGAGCGATAAACAAAATGAACCTTTGAAGAGAAAGAGGAAGAAAGAAAAAAAAGTTAAAGGGCTAGAGTTTCACGAAAAATGGATAATAACGTGTTTTCATACAATATATTCTATTAAGACCAACTATTTTATGAGCGTTATTACTTATTACTTTGAAGAAAAAAAATGATAAAGAAATGACTTGTTATTAATAACAAATAATTTGATACAAAGTTTTTAGTTATACTTGTGAAAGCTGATAAAGTGTTATTCAAAAATTCTTCTTTTCAATATTTGCTTACAATAAAGATAATAAATACTTAGAAATGTGTTACAGTAGATTCATGAGTTACATAGTTTAGGTACACTAACGTTTTGCTTTCATCGTCACTTCGTTTGTGTTGATGCTTTATAAGACATTTTATCTCTATATTTGCCTTTTATATATTATGCATGGTAAGTTTTTTTTTTTTAATAAGGCTACATTTATTGGATAAGAGATAAGTACATGAAGTACTATAAATATACAAGAAAGCAAGGCACTAAAGCCACGCCAACAGCAAAACAAAACTCAAACAAAACCCCCCACACCCCTTCTGCTATAACAGAACCAGTAAAACAAGCAAAATCACATCTGTTAGCTCGTATTTTATGACCTAATATCGTCCAAGACAACCTATTAATATCGTCCACCACCGCATTGTGATCTTTAACACCATTACAATACCTATCTAGATATGTGGTCTATTAACCAAAATTAATTGTTATTGTTAGTTTTTTTTCCACCTCACCAGCACTCGAACCATTACTTCTTAATTTATTTTACCCTTTATTTAAATCAGTTAAGCTATCCACTCCACCCTTATTTTTGAACTAGTAAGGTATTATGTGTGCAAAAAATTGAGAGAAGAAATAAAGACAAAATACAAAAGGATATATAAAGAGAAATAAAATATTAAAGAAATAATTAATGTTCATGATTTTTTATCCAAATACAAAATGGTGACTGCTAAAATTTATAAATTGCTCAAAACAATAATGAAATGTTACAAAAAGTGTATTTGATTATTTCAAAAATATCAATTATTTGATAGGTAATATATATCAAATATACATATGTAGTAAGAGCTAGAATTTACAAATATTTTCTATTTCTAACATGTATAGTTAATATATTATCATATGACATATATGAATATAAGAGTCATTCAATACGTTAAGAATTAGGGAGAAGGATTTATTTTAAAAATATATTGGTGGTGTTATGCATGTAGATGGTCGGTGGTGTTCTTAGGTGATTGATATACATGAAAATGAAGGAAAATCTATTATATATGATTTATTAATATTTTAAATTTAACTTTAATTTCATAATTTATGTATTATTGATCAAATATTTAATTTATTTTAAAATTTAAACTTTATGTATATTATTTTGTTTTCACCATATCTTTATTTAAAATTTGTAACACTTAAATCTCTAAATTAAAAGTAAAATTCTTAATTTTAGTGTAAGTTCAAAACTTTATTCTCAATCAGGAGTATCCAAGTTTAATTATAAAATAAAAAAAAAAGGATTTGAAGATATTTAGTGCAGTTTGGATTGAATTGAATAAGAGAATATAATGATGGTTTTGTAGTTTTTTTTTTTGGGTTAAGTAGCCTAATGACTTGAAATTTCACCTTTAAGGTGAATAAGTGGAATGACCGGGGTTCGAACCCCGATCCCCTGCATAATAATGCAAATGTCCACCAATTAAGCTAAGTTCATGGGACTGATGGTTTTGTAGTTTGACTGTGAGTGATATGGAGTTCAAAATTTCAATCTTCGTCCTCAACGTAAAAAGTTAATAATTGTAACATTTTCTAGTTAAAAAAGATTGGATAAGTTATTTATGTTTTTATTAACATAATTATATATTAATATTATTTCAAAAAACATATTACAAGCTAAGTATTTATATGCGAAAAATACTCGGTTTATGATAAAAAGTTATGTTTAAATATTATAAAATATTTTAAAAAATAGATTACATCAAACTAGTAAGTATTATTAAAAAAACTAAAAATCAACAAATAATATATTAATAAAATAAATAAGTTTTAATGTTACAATGTTTTTTACTTTGGCAATGGCGTAATAAAAGTATCCATGATGCTGAATTCGTGCATCCAGAGCGTCCGTGGCAGGTGGCTTTAGACTATGTGGACAATTACAAGTTGAGTACAAGGCGGAAGATCGAGTTCAGCCAGGGAGAAATCAGAGACAAGCGAATATCAGTTGGCTACCACCGCCTCAAGGGTGGTATGCTTTAAATTCTGACGGAGCTGCAAAGACTAGTACACAAAGGGCGGGATGTGGTGCAGCCATTCGAAATGACAAAGGAATTTGGTTGGAAGGGATTGTTAAAGGCCTAGGAGATACATCTGCATACATGGCTGAGTTATGGGGTATATATGAAGGTTTGAGGCTTGCTCTGCGGCGAGGATTAATGAAAATAGAACTGCGTACAGATTCAAAAGTTATAGCACAGAGTCTGCAACATGGCAAAGAGGGTAGTATTTCAGGTTGTACACTTATGAAGAGAGTCAAAGGATTGTTGGGTGGTCCTTGGGAGGTCCGAATAATTCACGTATTTCGAGAAGCGAACAGATGTGCAGACATGCTAGCGAACATGGGATGTGAAAGCAATGGTGGGATTGAGTACTTTGAATATCCACCGGCTAGGGTGATACAAATTGTAGAGGATGATATTAGGGGTGTTTCCTTCCCCCGACTAATCTTCGTGTAGTTTTTTCCTTTTTTGGGCTTAGGCCCCGTTGAATACCAAAAAAAAAAAAAGATTAAAAAATATTCGATAATATACAATTTTGGATGTCTTTTTTTAAATCGGTTTGAACTTATTATTTGAATACATTTTGATATGAGCACCTCCCTTCCCTATAGACAAATTCATACATAATATGAAAACACACTAAATTTTTTATATTGTTGAGTTTTTAATTAAGAACATAAAAGCATTAGATACAATTAGAGCAAAAAAAAAGCATTAGATACAAATTGTCTAGTGTTACAATATCATGAGAATGAATCTTTTCCATTGACATTACCATCAAATGAAATTGTGACCCTTGATTGAAAAATTAAAAAATTAAAAAATATGAAAAAATCATATTTTAAGGGTGGATATCCCCACTACTCGCTCCTGTGAGATTTGCAATTGAGGAAATCCATCCTCCAATATCATGTATTCAATACCATCAATAATTAAAAACATCAAACGAAATTAGACGATTCATATTTAAAATCCAAAATATCAAATTTGAAGAAATATTGAAATGAAAGCCATTTGATATTGCACATAATTTGTTTCCATTAATCTAATCTATCCAAGTTGTATAAAAAAAAATGAATTTCATTTTAGATTTGTCTTCAAAGACAGTTTATTACTGAACCTATTTCAGCAACTTTGGATTATATATCAACTCTTTCTACTAAAATGAATGATTGTAATTAGTTCAAGTTGCACAGTTTTCCACACAAATTTGTCCCAAAAAAAAAAGTATGGTCTTCCTCTGAAACAAAGTGTGGTAGCTTTTAGAAACATCACAATCAAACAAGAACTGTATTGAAGATTCTACATGAGTTCTTACCTAAGGCAATAGACACGTGATAGTGGTACATCAGGGTACCACATGACTACCCTTCTCTTTCCAGCTGTTTCCTAATGAAATGTCCCTATACTGTTTAACATAGGTCAATTGTTGTTCTAGTTAACTTACAAAAAATAACATGCTATGTTTTAACATTATGTGTTTTCCAAAATTGTGTCTGCAAGAATATAAGATTAATATCATGGTATGTATGTCAAAATCATGGTGCAAAGCAAATATGCCATCGTGATACCAAACATAAATTAGAAGTCTTTGTAATAACATTGTAACTACGTAATTGTGAACAATTTTGAGCACAATTTTGTTGCAACATCAAAGTTGAAGCGTAATTGTGATTATAGCATTTGCAGCCAATATTATGGATTGGATGATTCAACAATTAACTTATCAACAACCGTTAGAGAATCAATCCGTTTCAAAAGTAAAAATATACGATAAAATGAAAATAGAGAACATGTGATATTTGATGACAGGGTTCAGTTAATTGTACATATGTCTTCGATTGCATAAGATCGACTGCAATACTTTTCTATCGATCAAGCTTTACATTTTATGAGTACAACTTATCAATAAACTACGAACCATCCGAACCTAAGATTTTCTAGTTGGTTCGCCACAAAAGATCCAAACCATGTATTTTGAATCCCTTACTAATACTAACTGGTAAAATCTCTTGCATGCACATATATGGAGGGAAAATCGCGATAAGAGATTCGAAATTATGCATATAGTCTAATTACCAACATTTGCAATTATTATTTTTCTTTTCATTCAGAATCTCATGTTTCATATTTCATGTGAAACATGCAAACTCTACAATCTAACATCTGAATGACTGAATCCAACTGAAAATGAAACCAAATCTAGAAAGATAAAACCATAAGACACTGCGATGAAGTTTCAAAGCAGATCTGATTCTAGTTGTAACTAAAAGCTACTATTCACAATCAAAGCATTATGAATACTTCAAGAAGAAGACTTCATCAGACCTAAATTGTAAAGAAACCTTTCGGACCTCGATCGAACGAGATCACGTAAAGAGAATTTTCCACTCTCCCGGGACGGTGATTTCGAGCATGGTTCGTCTTTCACACGCAGTATAGTCAATCCGATCTCTTTTCGAACAGCCTCAATTGTTTCACTCTTAACCGGATTTCCAGACACATCAGTCACATAGAAAACATTCATGGCTTGGGAGCCTCTTGTTGTGACCTCAGCGCGGCAGACTGAAAGGCCGTTTTCTCTAAAGATGCGAGTTACATCGGACAAAAGGCCAAATCTGTCTTCATCACTAAGTTCAAGCTTTATTCCCTATTTCAAATATCAAATACAAGTTAACACTGTCAGTATAAAAAAACAGATGGAAAAAACTTTTGAAAAGCATTTAAGTCATGTGCGCAGTACTCTCTTCGTTCCAAATTATAAGTCGTTTTAAAGTTTCTACATAAATCGGTTAGTGAACGTAGTAGTTTTACTAAATAAACCCTATTTATTTATAATTGCATGCTTGATAATGTATTTGGTTAATGAAAGTTGCAATAAAATAAAAACTATGTGCCGCGATATATAATTAATGAGGACAAAATTGAAAAGTTCACACTTGATTTAGAATTTTGTTACTTTAGCTAAAACGATTATTAATTTGGAACGGAGGAAATACCTCAGACGTTCGCCTCCGAACAGCAGCCTCCAAGCAATGAATCACTCTTTGCCTTTCGGCTTCAGAACTGATAGGATATCCATCCACATGCCTAATGTAATATTCCTATAAAACAAGGCAAAACAGAACTTTAATGAAGTTTAATGATAAGTTAATGACAGCTTATTTGGTAGTAAAAGCTACTTCTAAAAATACGAGTTTTAGAAATAAAGTTAAAGTTGTTCCGTAATTATTGTTATATTTAGAATGATCGAATTTGAGTTAAATATTAGTAATAAGAAAATAGATAAAATTATCGATGGAAAAACCTGATATGCTTCTGGTCCTTCAGCAATGACAGTTCCATGGTACACAACATACTGCATGTCAGTGAGTGTGCAAACAGTATCGAATAGTAACTTTGGTCGATCCGGACATCTCAAGTTCACAACAGTATATCCCTTATCAGTGCAATCATCAACAGTTACATTGAGCTTGTTTCTGTCAGTTGTTGAGCAAGAATAATCTCCATCAGAAATGTCATAATCGCGATCAGCATACATCAACTGATGCAGCCTCCTTTCCTTATGAGTCGAACAAAATGAAACAGCAGTGTTGGCATTCTTCTTGTCAATGTCTCCTCTCAGCACATAAAGCAGAAGATGCTTAATCTTGGCGAGACGGTCTGTATTGTCGATCGGCAATCCTGTTTCGTCATCGGTGATGTAAACGACTGACGCCATTCTTGAATTGTGTGTCCAGACTTCAGCTGCTACCACATTGCATTTGAGGTCAGCAAGAATAGCAAAAACTTCTGAAAGCAGTCCTGGCCTATCGCGTCCTGTTAACTCGATTGTTGTGTGTTCTGCTGCAGCTTGAACTCCGACAGACCTTCTCACGGATCGAAAACTACGGACTCTTGGACCAAGTGACTGGAAACAAGCAAACCAAAGAGTGTTATTAGTACAAATTAATCATTCAGATGGTTCCATCCATAGACTGAAATGAATGACATAAATGAGCTAAATTGCAGTATTCAAGAAGAAAAAAAGAGTTTCGAAACGAACTAGTTCTAGTTTTTTCAGATTCTTTTTCAATCTAGTTGTCGATTTGTTTAATTGAAAAGAAAGATCATAAACAAAATCATAAACTTATTGAAAGATAAAGGATATGCAGATCAATAAACAAGTTATTCAATTCATAGGACAATAACTATGGTGAGCGGATTAGTCAGGTCAGGTCCTTAGGCCAGATACCGAGTTTCAAAAAAAAATATATTCATATATGGTGAAAATTAAAAAAATTGAGCAGCACAAAGACATTATACGAGCAATATAAATTGCGATCGAGTTTTAAATTATGATCGCGTTTGTGCTGTGAATCTTTATATTATTGCAAAATACAGACAAATACAGTCGATGTCACCGCAATTGTAGTTGTTATCCCGTTGCGGAGATCTCGAAGATCGCTTTAATGCAGCCACAATCGCGGACCAAGAACCACGGAAACTATGATAATGATTGGATACACTTTATGTCGATAAAGTACGAAAAACTCAATTAGAAAAAATCTTAATTCGACTCCGAAATTACAATCATAACAAATGTCAAACATAAAACTAATATCAAATTAGTTATTCAGATCTATTACCTGTTGAATTCTCTCAGCAACATCTTCTTGAAGACACTTTTTCCCATTTTGATCAGTCACATGAAAAACTGAAAATTATCAACAACAAAAAATTAACATTTTTAACAAAAAAAAAAAAACAATGATGATTAATTATTTGATGAGAAATTAAGATTAATAATAATCTAACCATCCATAAACCATCCACCATCAGATGAAATATAAGCTCTTCTAACAATGAGATTCATATCAGTAAGAACTTGAACAACTTCCAACAAACTACCACGTTTATTTGCACTATCAACCTACACAATTCACATCAACAAAATGACCCTTTTGAAATTAATCAAAGATAAAACCTTAAAATGTTTAAATTTCAAACCTTTATCAAAGTGGTTGTTCTGCTTGAAGTATTATCAACAGTAACTCTGTAACAATAATAAAAACATGAAATTCAACTCAGTTTCATAACAATAAAAATGAAAAAATGAAAATGAATATGTTGTTGTATTAACCTTGGAGGATTCATTCGAATTACAAGCTTTTCAAATTCATCATCAAGAGGGAGAGAAGAAGTCCAAAAGTCCATGGTTGAAAACAGAACAGAACAGAGGGCAGAGTCAGAGAGTGTGTGTGTGTTTTTTTTTGGGGGGGGTGTGAGTTGTTTTTTTATATGTATTATTGTTCTGGTTGTTACAGTTTCCTTTGAAATTGGGATTTGTGTATTTTTGGGGGTTTGGAATTTGGTTGGGTGATAGAATTGGTGATATAGGAGGGAGGGAGGGAGAGGGAAAGGTAGGGTGGCTCCTAAGCAGGACCAAGAGTTCCTCACTCAGCAGCAAACACATAAATATAACATTCTCATTCAATTATAATAATAATTAAATATTTCAACAGTCTCGTGAGCTTAACTCAATTGGTAGAGATATTACATTATATACGTAGAGGATAATAATAGAATTTCTAATCATTAGACTATTTGATAGAAAAATAATAATAATAATACAATGATGAATTCGTCATAGTAGTAAAGATTTTGGTTACTCCCTCCGTCCCAATTTAATTGATACAATTGATTGTTTCACGCATGTCGATGCATAACTTTGATGATTAATATTTTAATGGTATAATAGTAAAAATTATAAAAATTTGATATTTTGAAAATACTCATAGAGACGAATCAAACAACATCTTATATGCTAATATTTATTTTTGTTTATTAGTAGAAAAATAAGATCAAAGTAACATATATGCATAGTGCACAACAGTCAACTGTGTCAATTAAATTGGGACGGAGGGAGTACTTAAAGTCAAGGCTTCGATTTTTTATTCATGCATGTGAAGAAAATACGGTTGAGATGAAAGAATTCACCTTGTGTATCCCACAAATTTTTTAACAGAGATTAGTTATCGTTAATGACGGTTGAAACTTTGTACCAATCAGTAAAAAAAAAAAAAATCATGTGTAAAAACAAAATAGTATTAACTCTCTAATTTTCATGAGAAGATATCTATGATAATCAAGAGTTCAACAATAAAACAAATAAAATGTAGTTAAGAATTATACTCATTGGTAATTGAGTTTATGTTCTCCCGAATGATTTGTTTTATGGAAGTTCAGTAACCATTTGAGTCTAATTACTTAGTTATATAAAAATAAAAGTTTAGTTACGTATAATCATTTGAATTATACTATTGTATAATTTATTTTAAGAAAATGCTAACCAGTGACCCCAGAACACTAGTTAAGAAAGCAAATATGTTAAAATTTTTTTGAAATTTGTATAGCCAACCTCCAAAATATGTAAAAAAAGTGTTGTTTTCTACGCAGAATTTTCTTTTTTTAGTATTTTAAAAAAGTGTTAGCATGACCATTCATTTTATGTGGTTTTTTTTACAGAAGTTTATTTTGTGAGTTTTTTTTACAAAACGTTTATTTTAGGTGTGGAGAATTACATATAACATTTTAGTAAACATATCATTAACATTTTTTTTTATTAATTTTTTGGGTTAATAGGAAAGGAAGAGTATCTGGTAGTCCAAAGTTCAACCGTAAAATAAGTAAAATTTGATAAAAAACTATTTATAAATTAAATTCGAATTCTTCCAAATAATTTGTTTTAATAAAAACTTATTAACCATTTGAATTCATTGTTTATTATTTTTTTTATAAGAACTTGAATTCATCGTTTATTGGTTGAATTATTAACGTGTTAGTCCATAAAAACTAACGTTATCATTTAATCATATAACCGACTTCATTTAATAATGGGATAACGTTATCGTTTTTCTTTTGTGAATATAGAAGTTTTTTTTTTTTTTGGTCAAGTAGCCTAATGGATTGAAATTCCACCTTTAAGGTGAATAAGTGGGATGACCGGGGTTCGAACCCCGATCCCCTGCATAATAATGCAAATGTCCACCAATTGAGCTAAACTCATGGGACGTGTATATAGAAGTTTTAAACATACATAATTAGATTTCACTAAAATACCATACGGAGTATTGTAATATTATTTTTTACAATATTTGCATAATATATAGTATAAATGAACTATGATTTGATGTCCATATGTATATATTTTTTATTTGTAGTCAATGTATAAATATATTTTAAAAACCAAATCAAAGTTGTTCAACTTATTGAGACATGGAAATGTGAATTATCATTGTAAATTGGTCGATTATTTGAGTAATTTTTTGCGACCTTGTGGGGATTTAAATAGTTACTTTATGTATGTGAGCTTGATTTTGAATTTTTATATAAATAATTTTTAATTACATTTTATGTACCTTCCCACTGAATTTTAAGTTATGATTCTCTCACTAAAATTGAATGGTTAAGTAAAAAAATAAAATTGAATTATGATATGAATGGTCCGTTTGGCCTAGTTTTTTTAGTTCATAAAAGCTATCTGAAAGTTATAAATGAAAATAAGAGCTTTTAGAAGAAAAAACTAAAGTTGTTTGGTAATTGTTGTTTTTCTTAGTTTCAAAAGTCCTTTTTCTATGTATTTTACTCATAAAATTAAGCAGTACCAAATAGTAAATTTTTTACAGTATGTAAAACGTACCAAAGATCATCTCGGTTTAATGTTTAATTCAGTTTATTACGGTATGTAAAACGTTTATAAAAATAATGATGGGTAGTAACTATTTTTAAATTTTATTAAAATATTTTATTATATTAAATTACCGAATTACTAAAATATATTTTTAAAATACTCTAGTATTTAATATGTCATATTTTAAAAACACCATAGAAAAAATCAATGATTCATATTTATATTAATTTATGGTAAAATAAATTTAAAATTATGTATCAAAACTTTTTTATAATTTTAATGAATTTTGCTTATGGCATACTGGTATCCAACCAAATTAACTCCATTGTACCAAATAAATTACCTTGTTACTCCAAATATACATTTTATTTTGCCTTGTTCAAAAAAAAAATATTCAACTTTTTTTCATCAGGTAGTCTTAAAATTTTTGCCCTTAAAATGAATAAAAGAAGGTCCAAAATCTTAATTCTAACTTATATATATATAAAATATAATATCTCTCCCAACTAAATTCTTTCGAAAAAATCTTACCAATTGAATTAAACTCAAGATAACATTATTCAAATTCTATAAACAAAGAATACTATTCAACCGTTAATTAATTGGGTCAAATATGTAAACTAAGAAGTTATTGGTTGAATGAAAGCGATTTCGATTTTTTAAAAACATCTTGACTAGTGAGTCAAACAAACAATAGTGTTATGGAAGTCATTAAATAGTTTATCAATAAAAAAATTAATTATCAATTAAAAAAAAAACTCCTTTGTAGCCAAAAGAAAAACCCTTTAGGGCTTGTTTGGTTCAACCGAGGGGGAGGGGAGGAGAGGGGAGGTAAGGGGAGGGATTTTTAAGGAGGGGAGATGAGGTAAAACATAATTTATTATGTTGACAAAATTACCCTCACTTTTTTATTAAAATTCTAAATTATTCTTGTTGGAATATTAAAATTTTAGGTTACATTTTTTTTTACAACAAAAAAAAATTTAGATTTTCTACTCATTAGATTTTTTTTGGATATATATCCATTAGATTTTTTTTTTGACGTAACATATCCATTATAATTTAATTCTTATTTTGAGTTTATAAGGTTAAGGCTAAAAAAATAAATTACTTCTCTCTTTCCCTCCCCTCCCCTCGTTAAAAAGTTGAATCAAACATAAAAATTTAAAATATTACCTCCCCTCCAAAACCCCCGAACCAAACAGACCCTTAGAATAAAATAGTGTATTACTCAAAAAACAATATTAAAAAAAAAGAGTATGTGCTTTTGTTTTTTGACTAGACATGATTTTCTCAATAGCTCATTATACACCCAAAAGTAAAATAAAACATGTTTTCATTCAGGATGAGTTTTTGTTGAAAATTCAAAGTATAATTTCATTATAAAAAAATTCAAAATATAATTTTAAATAAAATCACGACCCAATCATAATTTCGCTAAACTTGTTTGTAGTAATTCAAATACTATAAATCAAGTGGGTATATTAGTAGTAATTTCCTTTAGCCGTAATAATTTCAGCCAAAATAATAATTGTAGTTATTTTTTTAATAGGTCATATGTAGGTTTTAATTTTTGGTAGGAAGGATTTTTTATTTTCAAAAGGCACCTTAATATATAATTCCACAATTTAAGTTCCTTAAACCCGTTATAAGACTAATTATCGAGTCAGCAATAACATATACTTCTATAATTATTTATTTTATCAAATTGATACTAGGAGAACTCTTCCATGGGTACAAATACAAACTATTTAGATTTAAGCACATATACATAAATGATAAAAATTAAATCACAAATAATTTAGTCACATCAATTTATATCAATCAATTTTTTTATCTTTAAATTTTAAATAACTTTGTGTATGTACTTAAATTTAAATAGTTTGTGTTTATGCCTATGAAAAAGTTTCTCACCTTTCAAATAGACCACTCTAAAAAATTGAATCGTAATAAAAGAAAAATCCGGTTTTGCATTTTATTAATTGTTATGCAAAGTGGCCTTTTCCAAACATTTGTGATGTTAAATCAAAATTCATATGTCTAAATCAAATGAAATAAGAAAGATGTACATTGATTTAGAAGTAATTTTCCACAAGTTTTTGCTAATAAAACACATACTAAGCACTTGTTTGTTATTGCTTCACATTGATAAAAAAAAATGCGATTGTTTTTATCTTGATGGAGAAACTAGCATTTGTTCTTTCTAAAATTCACAATGAAATGATCAATTGTTAGTTAATTCAGTTTTGATTGACATTAAATTTAATAGAAAAAACCACAATTCAATCTCTGTAACTGCAATCAAAATGAAGCTGAAACCACATGTCAGAACATGAGTCAACCATAACAAATGAAACACCAAACACACGCTAGTGTTTTAACCTTTAATCTTCTTGGAAAGGAAATTATAAAAACAAGGAAAAGGATTATCTTAAGCGGTTGGAGGTGAAAATATCCAAATGTTTGAGTATATTGTGACATGTCTTTTGAATATAAACTACTTATAAATGAGTTGGCATCTATAGTGCATGTTTGTATATAGCTAGTGAATTATGAGTTGGCAATAGAAACCACTAAAGAATTATAACTAATGTCCACTGTGATTTAATGCATTCATTGAATTATATTATAGAGAGATGTGTGGAATGAGGTCTACTTGTTTCTCGTGTCCTCAACACAAATATATTCATTTTCAGTCCCACATAGAAATGAGTATTGATTCATGAAGATTCATGTTATTTGATAATACACAGTTAAATTTTTAGGTTTACCAAAAAAAAACATAAATAATCATTTGTTACAGTAATTTTCTACTAAGATTGTTGTTACAGTAATTTTCTACTAAGATTGTTGTTACTTAAGTAAATAAATAAACAAGTGTTATGCAATATTATTACTCATTTATTTGTTACTATTTGTTACAGAGTAGATTGCACACATTCTTTTTTCTTCTTTTAAACTTCTTATACTGAATTTATTAAAAATAAATAAATAAATAATTTTCATGATGCTTTGTGGTAAGACTTAAGCATAATAGGAGAACTCCATTTAAAAGATTAGTTTAATAAATGAAAGTGTTTATGACTTTAGTACATTATATTATTATATTTTTATCTATTTAATATGAGATCGTTGTCATTCTTGTTTTAATTTTTTGAATATTTTGAATGTTTATTACTTTAATATAAAAAAAATGTATCTATTTTTGTAAAAATCAAAAATATTAAGGAAAGAAAAAGAAGACCCTGATGGAATAGGTAACAAAGCTACTTTGCAATCCACTGCCACTAAATCACCGCCACCCCAAGTCAAACTGGTGCTTGCTGTTGCATCGGGGGCCGTTGTGCCAGGTGCTAAAGCGTGGGTATTTTGTATCCATTGAGCAAAGACAAGTTGTAATTGTATAGCGGTATCTGAAAATATATCTTGACATTATATTATTACGTTCTCTAAAAGTCGACATTCATGATAAATTTCATTCTATCGGCATTGATTTCATGGTTATTAGTCGTTTTCTTTCCGGTATTTTCACTCATCTACCAGTACATTCGGTAGAGTATTTTAATCTAATTTATAAATAGTCCTATTTTTTTGAACAAACAAAAATGAGATGTATATTAATCAACCAAACTAAACCGTCACCTCAACACAAGATGTGCCAAAACAAACGGTGAAAGTTTACAAAATAACATAACAGGAGTATAAGAATTTTATAAGTAGCCCTTTTTGACTCAACTCGCAATAAAAACACCAATTGATTGTTATAACTTAATCGTACAAGAAGCTCCTCAGCCAAAAAAAATTGATTTAATAGATGAAAGAATTTTATAGCTAAAGTACTCCTATTACTCCAACATAGGAGAATGTATAATATTTCTTATCATCTAATGGCGTGCTTAAATTTGCTTGCTTAAAAAATAAATAAAATTGCCTCCGAAAAAAAGACAAATAAAAAAAATAAAAATAAACTAGCCTTATCGTGTACTAGTTGGGATGAAAGAAACATATGAATATTCTAGTGTTTTTGTATAGTGTCACTTTCTAACAAATCATTTAAGAATAAGTTGACAATTTCACAATATTCATAATGGATTCATACGTATTATTGGTTTCTATAAACAGATTCTGAATGAATGAATTAGTGGTATCAAATGCTTAAGAAGTGAGTTGGCATCCACGCTAAATGCGTGTGTGCATTAACTATAAAATCATCATTAAAATTTGTATTAGAGTGTCATTCATGCGTCATCTATTGTACAGTACATTTATTTTATTTTCATCTTACTTTTACCATAATATAGATATAGATATAGATATAGATATTAGCCAAATTAAACAATATATAAATAATAATATTAGCCCATCAGTCTCAAGTAGTAATGAGTTCCTCCTAAGACAGATTGTTCGAAAGAACCCGAATTTAAATTTTTAATGAAAATAATTATTTGTCAAATTTTACTTACCTTGAAATCTTAGATCAAATATTTGATTAATTTGTTTAGGAGAGTTAGAGTTTCTTATTACTTAAATAAATTTATTGTTAGTTAGTAATTTATTTCAAACTCACTAAAATTATGAATTTTGATCTTCAATAGACACCTCAAGATATTCACACGATATAAGATTTTTGAACTTCTATGAAATTAATCATCCGTCGGCAGTGAAATATCTAAGTTTTTCAATAGAGATGGGCTATCTCTTAGATGGTCGACTATAAGAGTCAAACTTAGATTGTTTTCTGGATGAAAGTTGTGTTGTTGAAAATTATTTTGCCACCGTACCTATTTTTTCTTGCGTCCTACAAATTTACAAAACACCCTTATCCGCTACTTAGGTAGTAGATACACCTCAAAGATACATACTAACGTCCGCTACTTGAGTAGTAGAAGACATTTAAAAAAATTACTTTTATAATATCTGCTATTTAAGTATTAGAAGTGTAGAAATGGAAACGCGTAGGACGCGCTCGAGAAAATTGATTGATCTATTAGTATGAAAATTGAACTATTAATCTGATTGAATTTGTAATAGATTTCTATTGATTTATTAATATGAAAATTGAACACTGCAATAAGATGAAAAATCAAATGATGCTACACCTAAGACCAGGGGCGGAGCCAGGAATTAAATATAGGGGGGGCTAAGTCTAAAAAACTATAATTTAGTCCATTTTACACAAAAGGTAAGGCAAATTACACCACATTTTTATGTTACAAGTTAAAATTAAAATCAATACAAAGTCCATTTTAACACTATGAATAAAACAATACGCAAGCTTCACACATCAAAATGGTTAACAAAAACAAGGAACCACACTTACTAACCAAAGATAAACACATTAACCTAAGAGCCTCATTTCCAAAAAATATCTATGACAAAGTTGACTCCAAACATACCTCATGCTTGCACATTTTTTTATAATAAAAGATAAAAACTCAATATATATACACACATATATATCATCAACTTTTATTAACTCAATTAATGTCCCTTATAAAAAGAACCGAAGATATTATATTAATTATTAGTAGTATTATAAAAAAAAAAATATCAAAGAGGTGGGGGGACCATAGCCACCCCCTGTCCCCCCTCTCCCTCCGCCCCTGCCTAAGATGATGCAACTTTACACTCAAACAGTGAGACAAAAAAATCATGAAAGACAAAATTAAATCTATGTAGAAATCATTTATTTAAATAAAAGGAGAGAAATTTAAAAATTAAGGTCAACTATTAGGAATTTCATATCAAGTATATCAAAGTGTTCAATGTAATATTTAAGTCATGAGACTTTCTCATCTATTTGATTAATCTTTTAAATTGAATTCTTCTCATGTATTTAAATTTTAACAATTGATGTTTTTATTGAGATTACAATTCAATAGAAGAGGCTCATAACTTACCATTATTGAAATTTGGATTCTGCATACCAAACATCGTAGTGGAGAAATTGTGTACGTAGTTTTAGGTGTTGAGCATACTAGCTAATGTGTTGAAATTTGATTTTTTTAAAAGAAAAATATACAAGATAAAGCACGAGACTAAAAGACAATTTGTATATATATGGTTGGTAATGTGTTGGTACCATAGTACTGGATTCATATGGCATGTGGTCATGTGTAGCCATTAAGGTGTGTGTGCTAGCCCTAGCTAGTAGTATCCAACAAGAGATGGGATAGTGTGGACAATGCTTCTCTTGTCCCCCTAGGTATGATCCTATTTCTATCGCATACATTCATTTGTTATCCCTACTCCCTAAGGAACCTAAGGAGACAAGTATAATTCATCAATGCTTAAAATAACTATAAAAAATTACTTTAAATAATTACAGCTAGATAAAACTTGAAGTTTATTTTTTCAAATAGTCTAATGGTAAAAGTCAAACAGTCAAACATATTAAATGTCAATATATTAAGATATTGTTGATATCAATCTGCATTCTAAATATATTCAAATGCCCTTTGCCCCTTTCTACTTTTTTATTGTCGTTTTTTACTACCGCATATATGTCAATGCACAATTTTAATTACTAATATTTTAATTATAAATTATAAAAAATTAAGAAAATTGTATAAGTTAAAAATATTTGTCAAGACAAATTGAACAAATATCTTATTTGCTAACATTTAATTTTATATATTAATAAAAACTTATGGTCAAAGTAAGATATATGAATATTGTATAATAATTTATTTTTTGACATAGTAATTAAAAGCGACACTTTAAAAGAAATAGAGAGGTAAAATTTTGTCGATTAAGTTGTACTTTCAAAACTTTAAAATAATGATAGTACTAGTTGTTAGTCAATTATGATTGTAATATTTAGGATTTGAACTACAAAATTTTGTCTCAATCTTCTTTGGACGTCTCAACTAAACCACTTAAGATAAGTTTTGGGAACTCGCCTTTATTTCTTTAACTTTGACTGTTTGTGAGTTTGGATTTTTAAAAGTTTCTTAACTAGCTACTCAATTTTTCCTCCTTTTTATATATAGTATTAAAATTATTTTGTTCACATGATGGGGCTGCAAAAATCTGTCTTTGTCGTAATTTGATTCGGTCCCCATAAGATTGTATGTAGTGTAAAATGAGTACATCAAAGAATCTCTCCTTTATTTCATCCATCAGCAACGTGATTATAAGAAGAAAGAAATGAAGAAAAAAACAATTAGATGATGGTAAGTGCAAAAAAAAAAAATTATGTATACTTTAATTGAGTACCAATATTTTGTGGTAATTAATATAAAAATATGACATGACATTGTCAATCTTAAAATATACAACTTACTTTATCAAATAATAAACAGAGATATCTACCTCTTGTATATGGAGAAAATTTGATTGAAAGAGAAGAATTCACCTTGTGTGTCCCACAGGTTCCCCGATGGAGATTAGTCACTATTAAACAATAGTTGAAAATTCTAACCTATATCATGATAACTCAAAATAACACCAATTAAGATGAAACACACTACTAGAAATCTGCTTATTTTCTACGGATTTGGACCAAGTTTCTTGCGAATTTTCCTAAAGTTCCTGGTTTCCAGCTAATACCTTTGTGGTAATTATTTTCTGCGCATTTTGAAATCCTCTGGAACATTTCCTGCGGATTTTTTCGTAGCAAAATTAACAAAGTCCACAATTACATCGCCATAAAAGCTCTTAGGTAATTGAGCAAGAAGCATATGCCTAGGTAAATCCGCATGAAATGTTCATAATTTCTTTTTTTAATAGCACCTTAAATAAATTCCCAGGAACTATATTAAATATGCAAGAAACATTTTGATTGAAAAATATTATAATTGTAAAATTAACAGCTTATATGACTATATTAAAGTATTTTGATTCATTAGTGCAGGATTTCTAACTACTTAGATAGTATTTTAAAATACAAAGTTTGTAAGAATATTTCTAAATGTTTTTGCTTCACGTATTGTTTTTTTTTAATCGGCTAAAATTTATTAAAAAACAACTCCTCCACAAGAAGTGTAAGGAATTGTTGTGAAACATACAACGAAAGGTAACGTGATATAACACAATTACCAACACCTAATCAAACGCCCCCATCCACCCGTACACCAATAATGATTCACTAAACCTACCGGAGAAAACCCTTATCCGACCCTAGGAGACACCACTAGACACTAACTTCCAAACTCGAATTAAAATTACTCGGCCCATCAGATCCAGAAAGTAGCCCCAAAAGTCGAAGGTTGAGGGACACCGGTAGTCAGAGAATCGACAGTCAACACCTGATGCAGTAGAGTTCGACCAGATACCAGAGACCTGCAAATCTCAACAGACTTGAACACCCCTCAGCGACTCCAAGAGTCCTGCAAATCTCACCAGATTTGAAAATGGTCAGAACCTCTCGTATCAGGGAGAATCCACTCACACTCGGCATTAACCATCCAACACCTCTCCGTCACCAATACATCCCGGAGGTACGATAAAACAACAACATCCGTCAACACGGAATGTCTACATACCTCGCCCTTTCTGGCATGCCAGGACAACTACCAAGACCAAGAAAAGCCTCAGCCAAACACCACCTCAGCCAACCACCACCACCACTGCCAAACACCTTCAAACAAACCCCACCGAAACCAACATCACCTATTGTAATAGTGTTGTGAGCTTTAAAGAGTTCAGAAGTTGTGTTGTGAAATTGTAAGCCTTCAAGTTTTCGGAGTCTCGTGTATATGAGAGATGAATAGAGTTGTTGATGAATACTTGCCAACTTGGAAGATTTGTTGAAAGCTAATTTAAAAGTTAAAATATTTCTTCTTTTAATCACACCATCTAATTACTTGTTAAATAAATCATTTGCAATACTATGAATGATCCGTTGTAACTTTCTTGGAAATGAACTCTTTGAACATCGCTGAATGTGAGCATACTTGTGTGCATTTAATGCAGCAAAGACAAAATGTTTGGAGCAGGTCAAGGATGTTAATATTCTTGACCAAGCGAACAAATGTATCAGTCTTATGAGACATGGTCTTCAAAGAAGTATAGTATACTTGTCACTGTCACTTCAAACTCTTGATGAAACTTGAATCTTATAGAATTTTGCTTTAACTTCAGAACTTGTCTTCTGCTTAAACTAGTCTTAAGAACTTGTTCTTCAGACACAAAACTTGTTCTTGATTCTCTTGAAGTGTCTCCTTCAAAACTTTGACGTTGTTGACTCTTCTTAAAAGCATGTTAGTCTTTATAAATTTGAATTTTTGTCCTTCATTGTTGACTTCTTAACGCGTTCAGCATGTCCTTCAGATGCAGATTTCTACTATCAGAAGTAGATTTTTAATTTATTGTCCTGCACATTTTGAACATACGTTAGAGTATCAAATTAATCGCTTATACATTGTTATCATCAAAACATAAAAAATATTATCCTAAAACCCATTTTAGTTTAACATATTCTTCGTCACAAGATGCACCAGCTACACCAATATCAATTTTTTGGCCTCAAAACCTCAATCTTCTGCATATGTTAATATGATGCCCGATAGATACATTAACTGCAATAATCATACATGTTTTCATAATCTATATCACAAAGAAGACAAATTTATTTTTTCTCAACATAAATTTATATATCAACTCTGAAATCAAGTAAATATCCACTAAAACTCTAACAAAATAGTCAAATCAAACATAGATTTGTTTGTCACTCTATAAATATTATTTATAAATAGAAAACAAATTATACAAATGCACGTATATTTTGTTAGCTAAGAATAAACCAAACCAAGTACATCAAAATCAATTTTACATTTCTATGATTAAATTTAAAAGTGTAATCAAACATGTACTCACCGAGTCAAAACAATGAGTCATAAAACTTTAATAAATAGTGGACCCACACCCACTCTACCCGTTGTGGAGTACATACTATACTACATAGTATCTACTGTACTAATAATATGGCAGACATTGTACTGACAAGTACGGTACCTAAATGTATATATTGACACATCATTTTTTGACCTTTTTGTCCCTCTTCTCTTTTTTTCTTTCTCAACTCTCATCCAAAAATAGAAGAGTTACACAGTGTAGAAGCCCCACACTTTAATGGATATTTTGCCCCAGAGAAATTGTCAAGTGACATATGTTATCACATTGTACTAGTGTGTCCCATTTGTAACATGAATCGGTCGTATATGCAACACACTTTTCAATGATTAATTTCATTATTGTCCTTCATAGTCATAAATTCATAATGGTTCATAATGTAGAGAAATGCTAACATAGGCACAAACCCAAATATTTATTTGTTAGGCACTCTTATAAAAAGTTAAAAAAATTAAAAATAAAAGTATTAAAATGATATTGATTGATATGACAAATTTATTTTTCTTTTAATTTTTGGGTCATGCTAACATGTGCCCTTAGGGCACATGTTAAAGAACCTTAAAGTAGAATTATTCCATTGAAAAATGCAATGATTTGACTTTTATAAAGTTAAATGCACAAGTTTTGAGGAGAATATTTCTTTATTTAGTTGTTTATCATGTGCCCTTAAGGGCACATGTTAGCTTTTGCCTTAATTTTTTTGGTTTATAGGTGTGTGTCAAAATTTAGTGTCCAAATCTTTGTGCCTAAGTAAGACTCTCTCCATAATGTAATGCAATGTAAGTTATGTAACACAGCATTTAAATTGTACTCCTACTTAATAGAATCAACGGAATAAAATAAAAAAGAATTTTGGACATCAAAATAATTTTTGTCATATTTTCTTATTTTTGTGTACTTTTAAAATGTGTAACGTGTATAAGATCTAAAGTATAAGAAATAGAAATAAACAATACAGTGAACTTAATTTAATTAATAGAGACATTGTATTTTATATGTAAGAGTCAATATTCAAACCTCAAAAATTCTACTTATTCATTTTAAGAGTAAATTTTTTAACCACTAGACTAACTAACAAAAAAAAACAATATAGTGTAATATTCGGTGTTTGTATTTTAATATTCAAATAATATTATTAATGAAATAATACTCCCTCTACCTGATCAACACTATTTTAAGCAAAAATGAAATGTCAAATCTTGGTCTCTATTATAATAAAAAATTAACTATTTTAAAATTATTTAATGCTACTATTTCTAATATATTATTTATTTGATTGAAAAATATTTATTGTATTTAGTTGAGTTTTTTTTTTTTGACTGAGACCAAGATAGTTTAGTAAGTTTAACTTGTATTTTACATGGAATCTAGAAAATTCATTGCATTTAATTAAATCTCTTTATCATCGTTAAACTACTTTTTTTTTTTTGTATTTATAATAGTGATCGAAGGGTATACCTTTGATCTTTACTATCTTTTATGGTTTTTTTGTATTTATAATAGTGTATTGTGTATGTGACGAAGTTATTTTTGTATTTATAATAGTGATCGAAAGGATGTACCTTTACTATATTTTGTGGTTTAACGGATTAGGCACTTATAGTGCGTATGTGACGGAGTTATGAAGTGTTTTGGAAGGCTTGAAGTTGGCTGGACCATATGTTATTATCAAATTGGAGTTTCATATAGATTCAATGTTTTGTTCTTTCTTTTAGATTTCAGCCCTCTTGTTATAAAAAAATAAAATAAAATACAAAATCTTATATAAGAATAGTCTCTTTGAAACAATTTTAGATACTGTGATCTAAAATTTCATAATTTTAAAAACCAAATTGTACAACCCCTACAAACTCAATGCCTAGATCTATGATTCACTCCAATCAAAATACATTCAAATGAAAATTACATGAAGCATTTACCATCCCAATCCCTTGAATCCCCTCCACCAAAAACTAAATTATAAATAAATGAAAAATCTCAATGCTTCATTACACTATTCTTCATTTTAATGCTTTATTTCTTTACATGATTTCATGTATGCCTACCATACCAACAAGAAGCCGAAAATCGACGTGTGTTAGCTAACATCTGAGGCAGATCACAAGTGCGACAAAATGTTAACAATTATTGTTCTACATCTAATCCGAGGTCCCCCCATCGTACATTGTATCTGGCTGCAAGATAGTGAGCGCATACAGGACCACGACTACCATAAGGATAGTACTCCGGAGTTATCTTTTTCTCTTCTATCTCATTCAGCACAGGCGTAAAGAGTGACCAAGCAGCGTCGAGTTCATCGCTGCGTATAAATAGTCTTCTTTCTCCTTCAATTGCATCAAGAAGTAGCCTTTCGTATGCATCTGGTATCTCCTTCGAGTATCTGAAATAATCATTACAATAGTATTATAGCCTAAATCATCACAATAGTAAACTTCGTGAATGAAGCGAGAAATAAACTACATTCAACGAGTGGAAAATATGTCGAGGATTATTATGGTCATTTTAACGTCACATTTAGGGGTCGCATAGAGTTGGTGTTTTTGGAAAGAAGAAAATACCTTGCTGCATAGTGAAGATTCAAATTACTGCGGTCCAACTTCATTCCTAGTCCCGGTACTTTGTTGTTGATTTTCAAATAAATAGCTTCATCAGGCTGAACTCTTATGACAAGTTCATTTGTTGCCCGATCAAGATCTACCCCAAAATTCCGGTTCCGATTGTACAGGTTGCCCGGCACGTGCCTGAACTGTACCCGTATCTCAGCCCTGAATACAAAACAACATAGAAGTTTAATAGGTAGGTGGCATTTTGTCAAGTAGCAGCTATAGCCTATAGCAGCACTATAGCATAGCGAAATTTGAACAATCGCTATTTTTCTTGAGCTAAGTGTTGTCAAATAGTGGCTATATAAGCGCTATAGCACTCTAGCATAGCAGAATTTCAACAAACCGCTATTTTTAACGATCAGCGGTTGACAATATTATGGAAACGTATTCCCTTCACTTACCTTTTGTTGTGTAACGCTTTCCCAGCCTTCATCAGGAAAGGTACCCCGTCCCATCTTGCATTATCTATGAAGAGGGAAGCTGCAGCAAATGTTGGGGTTAAGCTGTCCTTTGGTACAGTTTTATCATCAACGTAGGCTGGATATGCAACACCTCCTCTTGTGTGGTTCTTATATTGGCCTAAAACTACATCCTCAAGTTTAATCGGTCTCATTGATCGAAGAACCTTGACCTGACATCCATTAAGCAATTGAACGTCACGAAAAATCACAATTTTTAAAAACAATTGAACTTGAGCTGGAACACCTAAAGGACTTTGCCGATATAAGAGAGTATATAACCATAACATAATAATAACTAATATTTGCCGATAAAAAAAGAGAGTATATAACCATATGATACCTTTTCATTTCTAATGTCTTCTGCATCCAAACTAACAGGTGTTTCCATTGCAAAGAGGGCTAGTATTTGAAGTAGATGATTCTGCATAATATCTCTAATTATACCATAATTATCAAAGTACCTACACGGAGTACAAATATGAAAATATATGAGAATCACCGTTTCAAGGTCAGAAAATGTAAATGATGTAAAGGAAGAATGGTTACCCGCCACGTCCTTCAGTGCCAAAATCTTCTGAGAATATCAACTGTACGTTTCTTATGTATTGTCTCGACCATAATGGTTCAAAAATGAGATTTGAGAATCGGAGAACAGAAAGATTTTCCACAAGCTCTTTTCCAAGATAGTGATCAATCCTGTATAATATTTCGGAGAACAGAAAGTTTTACTTTATTTTATCTTTTTGTTATAGAAATAGTTTATACATAAGCATTTAAATGATAAGCCCCTATGCTATAAACGCTTAATTTATCCAAACAGAGTCATAGTTTAGTTAGAAAACCTGAAAATTTGATCCTCGGTTAGATACTGCTTGAACGATCGTGTTAAAGCGGCTGAGGATTCTGAATCACGGCCAAAAGGCTTTTCAACAATGACCCTAGTCCAACCACCGTTACCAGACGATGCTGACAAGCTTGCGCATTTTACAGCATCTATGAATATATTAGGAGGAATTGAAAGATAAAATAGGCGATTAGAAGTTCTCCCATCCTACAAAAGCAATTTTTGTATTCAAACAGAATCAGTTAAATTCAGATTAAATTTTCAAATATTTCAATAAAACAACAGAATTAAAAACAAAATATTATGTTTCTCCATCCTTCATATATTGAGATTGACGCTAACACACACAGAAACTGCCCACAATATGAAAAACATGCACAATGGGGAGCAGAGGAAGAGAGACTATAATCATGTGATTACGATATAGAAATAGCCTAACCATAATCACTTGTATGATAAACACTTATGCTATAAGTGCTTAATTAAGTTGTTTATCCAAACAGGACCCTAGAAGTTTCAATTATGAATGTAACAATAACAACACAATGCTCAAGGAACTTCATATTACAGGGAGGTCACTATCCAGTCCGAATATTGTTTAAGTGAATCTACAAAAGTTCATAGAACCAACATTTGTCTTTCCATTTATATATCGGTCAAGTGAGCACAATCACTTCATGTAGAAGGAATGATCATCTGCAAAGACCATCTAATCTGGATGAAAATTTGTTCGCTACCAGGAAGCTTTCACACAGACATTGGAACCACATTGAGTTATTGATTAAATCATTTAAGATACTGTTTTGTCCAATTACCTCATGTTCCTTCAGCTTCTTGTCTAGTGCTGCAAAGTTTTCTGGAGAATCATATTGACCAGAATGATAGAAACATCTTTTAAGAAATTGATCCATCTTTTCACTGCAGTTCTCTCTGAAATTCCACAACATAAATTATACAAGATCCTCAAGGAACTACTCGAGTATACATTATGCTTTGCAAGTAAGGTTAAAACCAAAAAGAACATGTTGAACATATATTTACCTCTTATCAATTCTGCATGTGAGAGTCTTGCTAACCATATTTCTAAGTTCGGCATCAGTCATCTTACTTCGAGCATAACCACAAATGGTGAAATGCTGCCATAAAGTAAAGAAATCGTTCAATATCAACAACCACATATACAAACCAAAATTTTCCAAAATATGCAATTAAAAAAGACACAGCTATCTATTAACATCCCACCTCAGGGAGACAGCCCTCATAGTAAAGTGCAAAGAGTGCCGGAAATATCTTCTTCTTGGCAAGGTCTCCAGAGGCTCCAACAACTGTTATACTAACAGTGTACTCATTTGCATCCTTTTCAATACTAGCTTCATCTTGAGACTCCGTGGAGGATGTAACCGACAATAATTCAGGGTTTAATCGCTTGCCAATATTGTTGCTTTCAACAACAGGGGTTACACTCGATGAAACTGCACCTGCATTCACATACCATCTTGAGACTAAGAAATTTTCAATAAAATACTATTATATAAACATACATCTTCAGTTCTCTAACATAAAAAACTTCCACACTGTACTACTGAATTTCATGTCACGTATTATCATTATAAAATGGATGGAGTAAAATGTGAGTTTAATAATTTTACATTGGCAGTGTAAAAATACTTAAACAGACATCCAATGAGACTGTCAATTTTCCATGTCATACTACCAATTTAAAAATACGCTTACAAAAATGTGGTGATATGGAAAAATAGTGGATTTTCATTGGATGTCAGCCTAAAACTATTTTACATCGGTGATGCATATCCTTTAAATCCTTTCACTATGATGTTATATCAAAATACTATCTCCTAAAATATCTGCACAATTTTTTTTATTGTGTTAACCCTCCGATTCCCATAGGAAGGGGGCCTGATGATCCAGAGTTCAGTCGGGAGATAAGTAAAGTCTAACCATGAATCGAACTTGATTCTCCTGAACGAATATCCTTTGATGGAGCTCATTAATCTCTTGAGCTCAATCATTTGATTTATCTACATCTACATAGTGATGTATAATTGAATGACTATGTAAAAATGTAAAGGGCCATACCCTCTAGAAAAGCTGGTTTTCTAATGAGATATTTTCCTTTACTACCCTCTAGAAAAGCATAAATAATTCACAACAAATATACTACAAATACAGAAAAGATTCAAAATTTAGAACAAATAAACAAAAGGGTAATAGAAAAACAAAAGAAACTAACCATCTTGTTGTTGGGTATGAACTGAAATCTGCTGTAAGAAATGGGTTTGAGATTTAAAAGAAACAGTGTTGACAAGAAATCGATTAGAGAAAATAACAGATTGATTAGAAGACATAGAAGAAGATGGAAATGAACGACAATGAGTTGAATAAGGGGTAGCCATAACAGTGATTGATGAATTGAGAAAGAGGGGTTTTGGTTGGTGGTGAGAGAGAGAAAGTGAGAAAAAGGTTGTTGGTTAATAAGGGAAAGAGAAAGTGTTCGGAGAAAACGAGGGTTGAAGAAGAAGAACAAGACCCTTGAGATCTCCGAAGGGCTGCACTCCTTGTCTTGTCTGCCCCTTTGTTTCACTTGCTGGTTGTTGAAGGACAATACGCTATTTGATTCTTCTTTTTATATTGGGTGCCATTTTCTTCACTTTTTTGCTACTAACAAATCTTATTTTTGTTTTCAAGTATACGTAGCATCTTAACTAACTGCACAAATTTATATAAGGTTTTTAGGTATGTGAATATCAAGGATATGGATTTCCTGCAGTCACTATTTGACTGCAGGTTAATCTCAGCCTTCCAAATTTATTAAAATATATTATTTATTTAATCACAATTCAATCTAAGGGTCCACATGCAGTGACTGCAGACTGCAGCATGTTTTGACTGCATGGGATCCAGATCTGAATATCAAGGTACTCTCGAGTTTAGTTAGGTATGTTTGATAAAATTATAAGGGTACTAATTACTAAAGAATTGAGTCGATGGCAACTTCAAACCGATATAACTGACAATACATTGAAGCATTTGGTTGGGTGCAAGTTGGATCTTGGACCAATAAGTTGTGAAAAATTAAGCATGAACCGAAAATTCTATAGTTGGGTATCAGTCTCAAAAATTCTATCTATTTATAACCGAAAATGACCGAATGACTATTAAGATGCAAAAAAAATTTATTCTTTCCTCTTTCTTTGTATACTCTTCGCTTTGTTATTTTTATTCATCTTTGATATATGAGAGAAATGTTATATTTTACAAGCTTATAATACACTAATGAATGAGGTGCGAAAAATATTCTAATGCATATTCTAGATCTATTTTAATTTCTACTTCTCTTGTACTTGATCTATTATTGTTTTTAGATCTACAAATTTGAAACAAAGTAACTACATCTCACCCTATTTATTTTTTCGTTTAGTTTTTCTATTATTTGTTACACATTATGTACGAAGTATTGAACTATTTGTAAATTAAGAATTTTTGGATACTGGAGTTTTAGATGTAAACAAAGTTTCAATATAATCAGTATTAACCGACTCATTTTACCCGCCTCATGTACGGTGCGACACCCGAACAAATCGAAGATGTAGTCGGTCAAAATTGAGTCCAAATTAAATGGTAAATAGTTGCAATTTTTATCGGTTTGGTGATTTTTTGCCCGAACTCGATTGATGCTCATGCCTACTAAAGAATGTTTTATACATAAAAGTTTAAATTAGACAATTAGTTTCTTAATTTATTTATTGGTTTCATATTGATCCCTTAATTAATTAATGTTATAAATTGGTTCCTTAACTTTAATTTTGTTTGTCATATTAATTTTTTTTCGTTAATTTTTCTCAAAAACATTAACTTTGCTTTGATTTTCTAACTTTTTCATTCGCACATCAAATACTCATCAAGATGTACGATTAACACTTCTACCGCCATATTGCATAAGTGATACAATATCTATCACTTGTATCACGCACGGGTGGTTCGATTTGGACGACTTATTTATATAATTGGACGACTTATTTAAATAAATTTGATTTGATCCAATTAAATATAGTGTAGTTTAGATTGAGAGGCCGTTTTTTATAGATTATTTTTAGAAAAAATAACTTTTTTTATAAAAATAATCACTTTTAAAAATATTGTATTTTTTTGTTACAGCTTTTTAAAATAATCAGAATCTAAAAATAATCAGAAAACAGCTAAAAAAAAGAAGCTGTTAAGAGTAGCTTCTCAAATAATAATTTTTTTTTAGAAGAGGGAGAAAACAAGTATGGTTATTTTGTAACTAAAAAAATCACTTTTATATATTGTATCCAAACAAGCTAAAGATTATTTTATTAAAAAAAGTGATTTTTATTACAATAAACAAACACATAGTAAATTCTATTTTTCTATAAAATCTCTAAAAAGTAATCTCTAAATTATTTAACATCAAAATCACTAATTTTTTAATCTGTAACAAACGGACCCTGATTTTTGAATATCCAATTACAATTAAAAAAAATTACTAACATTGTTTTTTACAAAAAGAAGGTTTGTATTAACTGATTAGATAGAGAGTGGAATAACTCCTGCAAATCAGTAAGAGGACAACATTAAGAATTAGGCAACCCATGCTTTAGACACTACCATGTCTCTGTCCAAACAAACCTGATGTTTCTACTTTCGTAAGGCCTATCTAAATTAAGCAATTTCGATATTGCTAGAGTGATTATCTTCATTCGAATGCGAATCTCCAAATTGTATGTGTGAGTTTCAATAGTGCTTGTTACTTCATCTTCAAATAATAAATAAATGAAGACATGATGACCTGTGTAAGAGGAGACTGGGTTGGTTCTAATGACAATTGAAACAAAATTATAACATCATAATTTAATTATGAGTAAAATTTGAAAGTGAAAGTTCTATACAAAAAAAAAAAATTGAAAGTGAAAGATATTTCTTTTTAGTATTGTACCATATATTTAACACAAAACATAGCTCTCCATAAAAAATAAAAAACTAAAAATAAAACTCTTACAATAGAGTTTTACTACAAGATTTTTATTTAAACCTATATTCCACATTTTATAACTGAATATTTTGTTTATAGAAGCCCCATTATCCATCTCATATATAGCAGCACTTTTGAGTTGTTAGAGTTCCATTCCAAACTTATTAGCATGTCAGCACAAAAGTTAGTTAGCCTCACGAAAAGAATGGAGAAGCTGAAATTCCCCAAGTTTGATTCAAGAATTGCATGATAATGTGAATCTCATAACCATAGAATAGAAATGAAGAGGAATACCAACACTTTTGATCAATTTAATAATATTGAGTGAATCTGACTGAATTGCAGACTAGTATCTGTCATGTGATAAGCCATAACTTGTGCCATTAAAGCCACTGCCATCAAATGTTCCACATAATTAGAGGTATAAGAATATCACAATACTTGGAAGCCAAATTTGTCCATGACATGAGACATCAGATGATTTAAACCAGAGACTGTGAAATTAAGATTGGGTCAACACTAAAATTCCCACACAACCTTAACATTAGGGCAAGAAAATAAGCAATGAAGTAAAGTGTCCTCCTCCAAAGGAAAGAGCTAGGTGGCCTATTTGACAGAGGAACTTGAGTATTGCAAGTCCCTGATGAACTAGACTTCCAGAACCAAGAGCCTTCCAAATCATTAAATAGACACACATCTATGCTAGTTATTAAATTCTGTAGATCAATAGGTAAAGCAGTATACAATGCTGTAAGTTCCAAGCACTAATCATATAAGTCTTTAATCCTATACTTCATGTCATGGATATCATTAAAGGTGATAATATTGCATATAGGTTCCCTAATCGACCAAGGTTTGAACTAAAAATTGTATTTCAATCTCCTATTTCTAGCATGAAACCCTCTTGTAATGTACCTGAAGAATGCAAAAGATCCCAAATAAGCTTGCCCAATGCCCAGCAAGTGTGTGTGTTTTGATGTCTAGCAATACAAACTCCAAGCTCTCCATGCTTTCGAGCCTTAGTAATCTGCTTCCATCCACCAAGTGTATGTACCACAGATATATATATATATATATATATATATATATAATCTTCTAAAAATAACTATAGTACTCCTTAAATTTCAATAAACTCGCCGTTGAAACTATGATTCTATGAATTTAAAATGGTACTCATCTAAATTTTCAGGTAACATAACTACAACTCATCACTTTCTTCATCTCCTAAATACTCTACAAATCACAATCAAGAATCACATACATTCGCATTTTAAATACTAATTTTGAATTCAAGCACTATCATTAACTAGTAGCTAATTATCTATCTATCTATATACAGTCCTTATTGTTTAACCATAAAACACTAAAATCTAGTAAATCGAAAAACACAATTACAGATCATCAAACTAATTTCCAAAATGCTTAAAATTGTTCCTAGCCTCAATAAAATATTCCAAAGCACTAAATTCAGGGTTAAATACTGAAACCAGATCTCTACCTATGTACCCATAATCCCATCCGTTGCATTACAATTTAAAAATTCTAACTTAAAATTGCCTTTGTCAAAACCAAAATCATAAACATATTTCAAGTGCCATACAGATCAAAAGCTAAAGACAAAGGCTAGGTTAAAACAATATAATTTTGAGAAAAAATAAACTTGAGGGGATCTATTCCCACTGACATATATATCCCTATCATTATTTAAACATAGGATAACATTTCAGAGAAAATTAGAAGTCCTTATAATAGAATTCCTAAATAACATCATTTCCATTCTTCACCATTTCCTACAAAAGAAGAATTTAACTATAAAATGTTTGACAGGAAAGAGAGCCAGGGGAAAAGATCAATCCTGTGAAAGGTATCCCTTCATGAAAATTAAAAATCATGGGATCAAAATCAAAATCCTCCATCTGCATCACAAATTACCAGCCAAAAGGAGAAAAGGAGACCATATACTTGTCAACAAGAACTGTCTCGATCTCATCAAGTAACAGTGCTGGGGTGGTGAAAATTTTGAGCTTACAAGAAAAGGCTCACAAGCTTCTGAAGATTGTTGGTTACAACATGTGAGGCCCAATGGCAACTGTCCTGATTGCATATAGGAACAAGTTTTGTATGAGTCATATGACCTGTACTTAGGGCACATGAGAATAGGATTAACAACTTTGAGCTTGGCAATCTTTTCGCTAACATCCCTCAAGTCACCTTTTGTAAAAATCAACGCAACATTCCCCACAAGGAGAGGTACAAGATTAAGGAAAGCGTTGTTGTTTCCAGTTTTCTCCGCTTCCTGGATAATAGAACGTTTCATCAACGAGTTCTTCCCCATCACTACCACTGAATCTTCATGCAGTGCCCTCCTTATACCCTGAAGCTGGTTTGACCCAACATTGTCTGCCGAAACAACCAAAACTTGTGTGTACTCTCGAAGAAGCTTCCCCATCTTCGCATCGTAAGCTGCCTTCGCCACTTTCCCGGCCATTGTTCCCGATTCAAACCTCTGAACCGATCAAACCAGTTAGTTACGGATTAAAATAATATCCAAATTGAAAATATATTATCAACATAAAGCAGCAAGGAGCATTTTAAAGCAAACAAAGAAAGAAAAACATAGTACAACGTACACTTGGATAGGAATAAAACATCATGGTTATTGCATCTACTAATACATCACTACTAGCTCACTAATGAACCATTTTCTAATAACCACGACATTTACATTAATAATGCATACAAAAGAAAACAACAGCAGTAACAATTTTTTTTAAATAAACATATTGTTAAAAGTCCCACATTGGATGAAAGATGGCACAAACATATGTTTATAAGCGGGGGGGAATTTCCACCTTACAAGCCAGTTTTGTGGAGTTGAGTTAGACCAAACCCAAAATTTTAAGACATCATACCAACACTTATGAAAACCGACATTCAATCTTGAAACTATAATAACCCAGAACCAAAAGAAGGAACAAAATTAAAATAGACACCAACTAATTAATTAAAATGATAGAAAACTTAGAATGGCATAGATGAGTAACTTAACTAAAAGCACAATATCAGAAGAACTAAGGGTCCATTTCGATTGGCTTATTATTGAGCTTATGCAAAACAACTTATGCAAATAAATAAGGTTTTATGTATTATTATAAGCTTGTCAAGGTAGTTAATGAAAAATAGCTTATGAAGATACAATTTTCGTTAGTGAGAATTTATGAATTAACATCAAAGCTTATTTTTCATAAACTAAAAATAAGTCAATCCAAGCATGCCTAATACTATTACAACAACAATAATTAAAAGCTAATTTCGTGAATTAAGATATATTCTCTGTGCACATTTTGAATAAAAAACCATTGTGGCATTTTGTCATACACATGGTGCCCACAATTGGAATATAACTTACTATAGTGAAAGATACTCTTAACAAAAAAAAATCATAAAGGAAAGATATTTCTTACAGCTTAGAGCAATGTTTTGAGAGATGATACTTGTTGAAGCGAGAAGATGAGAGAGAGCAGATGAAGGTGAATCGAAATGGAAGAAAGCGAAGAGAATAAAGGCGAAAGAACAGAACATGGGAGGTTTTGGAAGATCTATACTCTAAATGGATCGGGCTTCTCAATTGACCCGATCCAAACCGATCCACAATATATTTGGTTGTAAAAATATTCATTTTTGTCTTTTCACAAATTTCAAACAAGAAAATTCATTACTAACAAAAATAAAATTTAAATTAGTCTCTGACATTTTATATTTAAGATAAATTAATCCTTATATTATAATAAATTGAGGATTAGTTTGTCTTCAATATAAAAATATTAGATACTAATTTGAGTTCTATTTATCTTAGAATTGAATTGCCCCATCAAAAAAGAAATTTATGAAAAATCAAAATGAGTCTTCATTCATAAAAATTGATTCAAATGAGAAGTTGTTATACTAGCTTCTCATGAAAATAATTTTTTACACTAGCCCCTTTTAGGGTTGATACTTACATTTTTGTGTGATTGCCAAATTTATGTCTCCCAACTATTTGTTCTTTTTTTAAGGGTTTGAACAATAAATATGGAGGAAAATTTTTAGGAAAAATATATATTTTATTTTCGTTAGCAAAAATAAATAAATTAAAATCTCTAAAAAAATCATCTATAAATTATTGAATATCAAAATCACTTATTTATAACTCGTAACAAACAAGCCTAAGGGCTCGTCTAGATTGACTTATTTTTGAGTTTTTGCGAAATAACTTATGCAAATAAATAAGATTTTATGTATTATTATAACCTTTTTAAGGTAGTTTATGAAAAAACAACTTATAAAAATACAATTTTTGTCAGTAAAAACTTATACATCAACATAAAATTTTATTTATATGCATAAGTTATTTTCATAAGCTCAAAAATAAGCCGAATCCAACCGGGCCCTAAATATGTACATTGAAAATCAATTTTTAAAAATTTCAGTAGTTTTAGTTATTTTTCTTTTATTATTGAACTTATTTTAATTTCTCTTACAGAATTGATTAATTACTTTTTTTTGGTTTAAATAAAAAAGGGGGTTATTTCGTTTTATAATTTTCCAGTATTTACTTAAACGTTAAGTTTTGTGTAGCTTAGTCAACAAAAAAAGAGTTTTGTGTAGCTATAAAAGGCTACCATTACATCCTTATGTATCAATTGAGTGAATGAAATCTAATGAATGTAATGTGTTGATGGTATTGCTCTTGCTGATATTGAAGGTAGTGGTGGTGGTGAAGACTGTAGACATGACTTAATGTGATTTCTGTCCGGATTAAAGTAGACAGTGGTACCTTGTCGATGTTTAGAGTTTCAAGTTTCAACTCTCAAGTCTCAGGTAAGTTGTTTTGTAATCTTTTTCTATTGAGTTTGGCATTCTTTGATTGAAAAAGACAAAGGTGAAATCATTTGTTCTTCTCTATCTGCTGCACATATCTAAATTTTTGTGTTAACTATGTCCCAAAAATGTCATTTTTTACATACAGGAGCAGAAGGGTGACTAGGTGAGAATAGTATTCAATAACAATTTAAGTTAGATTATACATATCCTCCAAAGAATGTGTAATGTTACAAAAATCAATTTTGAAAAAGTTGAGTTAAAAAATTAGTGGTTGACAATGATACATATCCTCCAAAGAGTTGTACTTACAGACATTGTCAGAAGAATTATGTTCAGTAGAATGATAAAAGAACAATTTTGTGTAAATAGAGTTTTCTGGGTACCACAACCAAAATTGTTTTTTTTTTCAACCAAAATTGATCTTATTCAACCAAAAAGCTATGCTAGTCATCTCAAAATTGATTTTTCCCACCTTGTTTTTCTAACCAAATGCAAAATTGATTGAATGAATTGAAAAGCGCAATCTTGGGTTGAAAACAATCATTACCAACCACCCCACCCACCCACCCAATATTGAGAAATGCAATGTAACATGAACATATAGACCAAGAAAATGAGCCACTTCATTACTGTGACGAAATCCACTGAGGTACAAGAACTCTTCAATTTGAACAACACACTACCTAAACGGCACAAAAACCTCCCTAATCAATTCAATAATAAGAACAACAAAACAGAAGCCGGTGAAATCTATTACAATACTCTAAAGGCAGTGCGCAAACTGCAGGAAAATAAACCTGCTTGTCAAATGTCAAGAGAGTCAAAGATGATTGATTCTAAATTGTCAGTAACAAAAGAAATGCAACACAATGAGATTCTCTTTCGGACAGAATCTAGTCTTTGGGAGAACCAGATTGTTGGCGGCCAAACATTTCTAGAGTGGCCATAAATAGGCTCGAAAAGAAACTCTAATTCTACTCGATCTCTACTCCACAAAATTGCAGGCTGAGAAGCCTCACACTCACAGTACTACAGCAACCTTTTCTTGGGAAACAACGGCAGAAGGATGAGCGATCAAGGGCTCATAGTGGTCAGCTCCAGCACCGCACCAACCTGAACGTGGAAAATTGCTTAGACAGTTCGTTCAAACATTTCAAACTTTAATAGAGGGTGTAAAAAAGTCTGTTTTCTCCGTTACCTGTTCCTTTCATGAAAAGGAAGAAAGGAAGATCTGCAATTTCACTCCTTGGACGATGTGGAAGGAAAAAGACACAATTTTCTTCATCAACCATGGCATCTGAACCATGCGCTTGCACCTTAAAATGATGGGAAAAAAATGCAGATGGAAGCATGATGAGAGGCAATTACTCACAAATATGAACACACAGATCAAACAGCACAAAAAGACAAATTTTGAATTTGCATTATTTTGAAGATTATGAATCATATAATCAAATCTTCATCATATTACATCAACTGTAAGAAGATAACTCGCAACATATGCCCATATCCAGAATGAGAAAACAATAAACTTGGATCATCACACAAGAATTCCTCATTACAAAGTCTCACAAACAAATATTTCAAATCTTAATCAAACACATAGGAGAAGTATGAGATTCAGCTAGCCAGCCACAAATAATTGACATTCACATGATAGATGTTCATCATTCCAACACACAGTACTATACTTGAGTAATGTTCTACAAACAAATAATTGAACGTATTACACAAGTATATCTGCACCAGAAGGTCAGAACTTAGCTTCACAATATTCAATCTATTTAACAATCAGTAACTATCATGGAGTGATTCATATAGTAGTAGCTGGCTTCCCTGATCCCATTAATCTTCCAAATTAATTCATATAGTACTGAACAGTTAAAAACAAATAGGAATGAAAGGATTGTTTGCAAATAATGATATTTATTTCAAAGAATTAACCTGATCCCTTGAAAAACAAACTGATTTCATTCGCATGATTCAGTAACTTGCACAAAAATAAAAGGAAAGAATGAAACTTTATGCATTTCTTACCACATAGATCTCCCGCTTGAACTCCGTAGCAAGACACTCAATTGCAATATCATCTCCGAAAGCCGCAGCACGGCCCTCTCTATTCTCATCTACAGATAACAAACCTTCCTCAGTATACTGCAAAGTGATGATATCATATTCATCATCAGGAGAACCAGAGATCAACATATATTTGGCCCATGTTTGACCATCATTCACAGGAGTACATCTTTCTTTGTAAATAGACTCCGCCGCCATTTCTCTTCAATCGGGAAAAAAAGAAAACACAGATCGTAAACAAAACGCAATAAAAATTACGAAATTTCATACTCATTGTTCTTTACAATGAAATGCAGAATAGAAACAATAAAATAAAATAAAAAAGAATAAATTTCTTCATCTTGTAATCATAGTCATAGCTGTGAAATTTTAGATCTAGCAAACAATGTAAACTTCAAGACCTAATTTCTCAACAATTCTGAAACCCTAGAAAATGAAAAACTCTAAATTATGCAAAATTGATCAATAAATCTATAAGCTATTCAATTCAATACAAGATTAGATCCAAGAAGCATGCAATACCTTTGCATGCCGAGGTGAACGAGTTCGTCAATGGCAGAATCAAGAGAAAACCGATCCTCTTTCTTTGCCAACAACTTCACCTCCTGAACAACATGAATCCCCCAACCAAATCTCAGATCCGGTGAATACATATGCCGAATCGCATCATCAATCGCTTCATATTCTTCAAAACTCACAGATCCATAATCAACCAAGAATCTCGCCACCGTCCTCCGTCTCAGTTCCCGTGCATCAATATCCTCAATAGCCATCGCCTTTCTTGACGCCGTGAAAAGACAGTTTCCGTCGGAAGAAACCTCGCCGCCGTGAGAAAGACGAAAAACAACAGATCTGAGATCTGACTCCGACGGAGAAGATGATGAATCTTCCATCTCCGGTGGCTTCCATAGAACACCCTTAGCATGAAGCCTCTGAAGATGACGTCTCTGAAGCTCTTCTAAACCAATAACATCTTCCCATCCGCCGCCGGTGAAAGCTCCGTTAGCAAGATTGGTCGGAACGACAAGATCTACGGTGGTTCCGATAGTGTCGATTTGTGTCGGAGATTTGGAATCAATCCAAGGAAGAGCCGCCGCCGGTGAACCTTGAAATGGTTCAGCAGCAGTTGTTGAATCACATAGTAACTTCCCCATTGTGAGAAAAATGAATGAATGTGTGTATTTACTATTTTCTCCTTGTTTTGTTTATTTTGAAACGAAGAAAGAATTTCGGTTTGTTTCAATGGAGGAAGAAAGAGTTGCAGAAGAGAGAGAGAGAGAGAGAGAGAGAGAGAGAGAGTAGGGTTAACGGATAGATGGACGGAGCGGGAGAATAAGACACGTGGATAAATAAATCCGAACGTTAATTAACGTCTAACGGTATTATTTGCGACATTACATTTCACACACAATATTCTGTTTTTTCTTTTTTGATAATAGAATATTATGTTTTTTTTTATTCGTACAAAAAATATATTAAATTCTATGTTTTTTTTTTAAAAATTCAAACCAAAAAACATATGATGTGGTTGGTAAACAAAAAAGCTAATATAGTTATTATTTTAGAAAATAAAGGATATTTTAAAAGAAATTTAATGATTATACATTAATGGTGTATATTATTTCTCTTATTGTATGAAAATTACTAATGTACATATGCATGCACCTTACCACCTAATTATAATGGTGTATATTTTTTTTTTGGTCAATAAAAAAAATGATGGAATACTTTATTACATTATATTTTAGGTATATTTGACAAATTAGTTAAAGTCCTCTAAAAATTATTTTTAAGAAAATAAGTCAATGCTTTTTTTATAGAAAAAAAAGTCAATACTAAATTATAAAATTTAGATATATTTAATTATTTTATATGTTATTAGTATTATAATGTTTGATTTCTATATTTTTATATATTACTTGTATTAAATCAATGTACAAATTGTAGTATTTTTTTTTATAAGACAACTCTTATATTTTTGTTATCAAAAATTAGAGAGAAATTGTAGAATGATTTTAAATTTTCATCAACCAAAATAAAAATTAATATTGTGGCTGCCAAGTGAGATGGTTGGTGAATGGGAATAGAAAATATACGAAGGGCATATGCTGCTTTGGAATGGTGGTCCAACAACACAAAGATGACAGTAGTGTTTCCCATTCATTGCAACTATTATTTATTTTTTAGGTCAAGAAATTATTATTATTATTATTATTATTATTATGAAAAAAAAGCTTAAAATTATAAGTATAATATTTGGTTGTTTTTTGACACAATATAATATTTGATTGTCGGTATACAATTTATAATTTCGACAACGCATTTCACATCTCTTTACTTCTTTACGTTTTGTTGATTGTCTAATTTCAATTGTCGTTTTTCCTTTTTTTTTCTTTTTGGCCCACTATTTTTATTTTATTATTTTATTGAATAATAATTGTAAAATAAAAAACCTTCTATCGGTTGTAGAAAAGGCTACTTGTTAAATAAAATGTAATAGTAGTTTTGCTCATTTTATTTTTACAATTTAAAAATTTGGTTTCCTATTTTAAAATCCGACAAATTTGATTCCTCAATCAAAATTTTAAGATAAATAATGAGATGAATAATTAGATGAAGTGATAAATTTTAAATGATTTTTTTAAGGAAAAAAAAATGATATAGTATATAATATCATGAATATGATAAATTTGCAGAATCTTATATTTTTTTTGGCAACCCCAAACTTTGAAAATTAATATGACATGATAAATAATATTCTAGCTAAATCTAAATCAAGTGGGTTAACTTAATAGTGTTTATATAAGTTGGCATGAGTCTCTTCTCTTGTAACTTAATTAAGGTCTTGAATTTGATATCTGACTTGAGTATGCATCAATATATTTTGATTTGTAAAAAATAAGTACCGAACAGAACAATACATGACAGAATAATAAACGTTTAACGTATTAAACAACTTCTGTCTTCTATGATAGTTGGTGGAAGAAAATGTTATTTTATTATTTTAGACAATTTGTGTAAATGACAAAAAAATTGTCTCATAATTCAGTGAAAGACAAAAAACTTAGTTTTTGTTCATTCCATTGGTCCTCGATTTGTTCAATTTTAATAACAATTTTAAAATCAAACACAATATAATAAAAATTATCATATTTTATTTTTTTGACGATAAAAATTATCATATTTAATCCTTTATTTTTTAGCAATACAATATATTAGAAAGAGCTTTTCATTCATTAGAGTTTCACAAAACTCAAAATATCAATCTATTCGATTGCATGGGCGCAATAGATACCGGGTTAATTAAGGGTCCGTTTGACCTAATTTATTTTTGAGCTTATACAAATAGCTTATGCAATTTTTATGTATTATTATAAGTTTTTCAAGGTAGTTTATGATAAAATAGCTTATAAAAATTCAATTTTCACTAGTTTGAACTTATAAAATAATATAAAATCTAATTTATATTGTATAAGTCATTTGCATAAGCTCAAAAATAAGCTAGGCGAAACGGACCCTAAAACTTGGATCCACCTCTTTTGCCAGCAACTCACATCTTGACCTCTAACTATAAGTTATATGTAACGACATCAACATGTTTTCTAGTATTGTTTCTCTATGGTTACACAATTATGGGTGGTTAGGAAAACATTTGGATTCTTACGATTCTTAGGCTTTGTTTGGTTGAGAGGAAAGAAAGTGGGAGGAAAGAAAATTGCGAAAATCGATGAATGAATTTAGACAAAATATTAATCTAAATTCATCCATCGATTTCCGCAATTTTCTTTCCTTTCATTTTCTTTCCTTCAAAACAAACGGACCCTTAAGGTTCAATTACGTCCTTTTCTGCTAAAGATAATCGTTAAGCTAAGTTCCCATATTTTAAGAAATTGCATTAGTTAAGTAGTTTTTTTCTTTTAGTAATTTAATTGTTAGACTCACACGTGTGAGGAAATAAAAAATATTTGAAATTTGAACTCATATCTCTTCAATAATATATCTAATAGCTACCAATTAAATTATCTTAATATATAGGACAATTGCGTCATTTTTATTAGCCTAATTCTAATAATATTTGCTAAATACAATACTATTTAGTTCTACCTCATGGTGATAATCAAGGTTTTAAAAAACGGTCGCGGTCACGGTCGCGTTAAGGTTTTCACGGTTTCGGCTGTTACGGATGCTGCGTTACAAATTGCGGTCGTCGCGGTGTGAATTAATTACAAAATTGCACAAATCTTAAAAAAATATTTATCATTGTTTAATAACTTAAACTAACCATTTTTATCATTATTATAAGATGCTTAAAGCAAATATAATAATAAAAAGTCTTATTTAATCTAATTAAGAATACCAATCAATTTACAAAATAAAAAAAAAATACCAATTAACCCAAATATATTCCTTCCCAACCCAACCCAAATTTTCCCTCTCAATTGCCTTAAAAAAAACAAATCCCTCTCAAAAACATCCCCTCACCACCGTCCCCTCCCCACACCACACACTTATAATATTAATATCCACTATTTTCTATTTTTTTAAATAAAAAATAATCCACCCACACAAACTTGACTTATCTCTATCTATTCTTCTATTCATTCACCCTCACCACTAGTTCACACAAATCACACACAGACTCACACCACACAAACAATAAACAAAACAACACCTTTTCAAAAACAAAAAAATGAAACAAACAAACAACACAATACAACACAACCGCCTCACAGATTTGAGAATGACGCAAATGAAATGGAGGAAGGAATTGAAGAAGAAATAGTAGAGAAATTAAAGAACAAAACAAATTGATTAGATTCTGATTCTCCTGCTAAAAGGTACTCATTTGCGATTTTTATGTCTGAAAAATGAATCTGAATCTTTTGCGGCCGTAACGGCGTTTCGCGGCCGTAACGGCGTTTCACGGGTGTAACGGCGTTTCGTATCGGTTGTAACGGCGTTTCGGTTGTGATTTTTTTTCACACCTTTAAAACCTGCAAAAACGGTAACGGGCAGTGGCTGAAGCGATTTGTAACGTCCGTTTTCACGGTAACGGGACGTTTTTTAAAACCTTGGTGATAATATTAAAACATGTTTTAAGGCTTTCTTTAACTATTCCTAGTACTAGTATTATCCTTAAAACCATCTCTTCTTGAATTACGAAATTGAATTCAAAGGGTTCATGAGCCCCTCTATATTTATGAACATTCTCCGCATTATGTGTGTTTTGATGTAAGACACATGCCGTGTTTGATATTATTAGTGCGTAAGTTTATGCTTCATATAAAACTATGATTTTTTAAAATTATAATGTTAGATGATCAAATTTCAAAGATTTATAAGTCTTTATTAACTTTCGAATGAAAGTTTTTAAACAATACCGGGCTCATTGAGTCTGGTAATTGGAATGAGTACAATCTAAATCCCTTAACGAGGATCCATTGGAGGGCAAGTCTGGTGTCAGGTCAGCAGCCGCGGTAATTCCAGCTCCAATAGCGTATATTTAAGTTGTTGCAATTATAAAGCTCGTAGTTGGACCTAACTCAACCTCACAAAAACCGGCTTGTAAGGTGAGGATTGTCTCTTACTTATAAACACACATTCAGACCTTCTCGCAAGCGATGTGAGACTTCTTAACACACGCCCAGCATTATCGGGCTTGGTGCGTGGATATAAATGGCGGGTGACCCGATAACGGGTGGCCCAACAAATTGTGGAGAGGCTCTGATACCATCTTAGAATTATGAGTTGGACCTAATTCAACCTCACAAAACCGACTTGTAAGGTGAGGACTGCCTCTTACTTATAAACACACATTCAGGACTTCTCGCAAGCGATGTGAGACTTCTTAACACAACTCAAAGTCACCATATTTTTTACGGAAACAGCAAATAGTCTTATGTATTAAAAAATGGAAACAAGTACAAATACAATGATGTAGTAACATATTACGATGACAGAAGTACAAGTAGTTTTCAAACTTAAAAAATATACTCCACAAAAAATAAATATATTACCTAAGAATACAATCTAATAGATGCACTCGTCTTTCATAAAATACGATTTGGATCATCTCTAACTCTTTCTCTCATGTGTTTTATCTTGCCCTCATTTAAGTTATTCATTTATCACTTTCTCTCTCCTCTACACTATACTTTTTTTCTTTTGTTGATCAACAACCATTAAACTAAAAAAAGAAGAGAGGGTTGAACACAAAAGTGCCCGAGAGAATCCAATTCCCATAAAATAGCCAAGGGTTTCATGTTTTCTATACCAAAGCCACTCTTAGGACCTTCTCTTAATTCCTTCGATCACTTCCTATATTGATTGGGACTAGTGAAAGTCATCATTTGAGTAACAAAAAGGAGCTTGAATATCATGAAAAATAGTTTACACATAATTTGACAGCATTAGAAAATAACATGAAACAACCCAAATATAAAAAGGCTTGTTGGGTTCTCATACTCCTATAAGCACTTTTCATAGTATTTTGTAGAACTTGCAAATATAGCTTAATAACGTATTTTATAAGCAACTTTTAACTTTTTCAATAAATTTTCAAAATATAATGATTGTGATTTGGGCCTACTTGATTTTCTCAATATATATTTACACGGAGAGTTAACTATGTTGTTAGCCTACAAATTGATAAGAAGCTCAAGATAAACAAGAGGGTGTGATTACTATTAATAATGGTAAGACACTTTTAACGGAGATAGTTAGTTACTAACTATTATTCAAAGGGAATCTTATTTTTAATTAAGAGTCTTCTTAAAAGTTTGATAAAATTGTTTTTTGATAATTAAGTTTAGTAAAATTGTTGAAATTTAATTTTTCCATCTTTTAGTTGTCACATTTTGTAATTGTAAATTGACACATATGTTAGTTTTAGTAATTTAGAGAGTGTGTTTAGCATTCAACTTGCATACCTATAAATTGAAGTTCACACATATTTTAATGGATTGGTTTTTGAACCAACGCGGATCTTATTGCACGTTTGAGTGAAGATTTCTCTTCCCACCCCCCGTATCTCTTTTTCACCCCCTAAAATCCAATTTTACCCCTCAAAGTTTGGTTTACGTAAACCGAACTTTTTGAAAAGTTCGGTTCAACGTAGGGGGTGAAAAAGTTCGGCCCGCGTTTACCGAACTTTTTTGTCAGGGGCATAAAAGGCAGCACAGGGGGTGGAAAAGCAAACCAGGGGGTGGGAAAAGAAAACTTCCGTTTGAGTGCACCAAACGTGAGTCTAGGATGGCAAAAGCAATTTAAGCCTCAAAAAAATTAAGAACTTTTTCAAAATTTCAGCAAATAAGAACTTGAGCAATTTAAAAACTTCTTCAAAATTTCTTGTGTGACCACTTTTTGGTCTTATCTTCCCCATTAATAATTTATTTACAAACACACTTGTTGTGATAATTACTTATATTAGTTGATAAAGGTCCATTTAGTTGGTTAGCATTGAATTATTTTAAACTTAAAATGTCTGATTCAATTTTTCAGAGGAAAGGGGAGAAAGGATAAAAATCTCCCTCAATAATTTCAACTCAAGTGGAGATTTAGATAGGAGAGAAAATTTATTAACATTTTGACATTAATATTATTTTATTTTACAATAAATTTATACACTTTTTTCATTAAAATCTCTCCTATTCCATTCATTAAATCATTCATTTCCCATCTTTTGAACTAAATAGCCTTTAGTTTAATTTATGTTTCTACGACTCGTCATCTGACAATGTCAATATTATTAAATTGAACATTTTTTACAATTATTTTAGTTCGAATTCATAATTTTTTTTTCGTAAACAAGTTTTTAAATGGTATTTATGATTTATCACTTCTTGTATAGAAAAGAAAAAAGTGCACCACATGATACATACATGGCTACACCAACAACATACAAGTGGACTCCTCTAAATCAATTATTTTTTATATTGTCAACTCAATATATATCTAATTTATTGCTATTATTATAACTATTAATAGATTCATAGAAGAACCTTACATTTCATAATTTTAGGCACTCACACTTTGAGATAGACATTGGAGATGACAAACCTCAATTATTCCATATTTATCAACCCAAACAGCTTCATATTATTATATAGGCTAAATGCATCAATAGGTCCTTTAAATTTTACGTTTGTAACAGATAAGTCCTTTAAGTTTTTTAAATAATAAATAAATCCTTTAAGTTTTTTAAGTAACAAATAGGTCCTTTAAGTTTGTAATTTGTAACCTTTAGTTCATATTTTTTTAAGTAATTGAGGGACCTAGATGTTACAAATTACAAACTTAAATGACCTATTTGTTACTTAAAAAACTTAAAGGACTTATTTGTTACTTAGAAAACCTAAAGGACCAATCTGTTACAAACATAACATTTAAAGGACCTATGGATGCATTTTGCCTATTATATAATATAAGTTTTGGTATGTGTCACAAACAGTGATGATCAATAATATGATCATAATATAAAAGTACAAACATGACTTTTTTTTTTTTTGAAGTGAAAGTACAAACATGACATTACATATTACTAATAGAGGATAATAACTTAAAACAACACAATTTCTTCTTTTCCTTTCAAAGCTCTAGGACTAAATCTGCAATGCATAGAAAAAACCAAGTGAGAAACAAACAAATATATATGATATGATGTAATCAAAATATGGGCTCCATCCTCAAAATGGTATATACAAGAAGAAACAGTAATTTGCCATGCAACTAACTAAATCAAATAATTAGCCAACCAAATCAATCATTTAGTCATTTCAAAATAATACTAACTATTATATGATTGCTCCATTTTAGATAAGGACGTTTAGTGTATTTTAAGTTTTTAACAGATTTGAGCATATGAGAGAGGTAGACAAAAAGAAAACATGAGATGTAGATTAAAAAAGCATCAAACTAGTATATGTCATCTTAAAATAGAGAAATGGTTATAGATCAAGATATAAGATGTAAATTCATATACTAGTATCCGACACCCTAGTCAATCAAGTGGATAATGCAATACGTTCTTTTTTTTATGGGATGGTATTGCACGATCAACTTGATATGCTAAATGAATAGAACTCATCATGAACTATTTCACTTGGCATGTATGTGAGTTGTGTCATGGCATGTCAAAATATTCATAAAAAACTAATAAAGTGGTATTCATTAATTATTTTTCTTTGAAAAAACAATAATTTCAATTAGGAGTTATCATTTTCAAAGTTTGTATACGAAACTTGTAACACCACATGTGATTCTCTTCTTCTTGTAACAATATTTATTGTTGGTATAGTAGTTTTTCTTTTCTCTTTTATGATTTAGATATAGTGAACGGCCGTCAAATAAATAAAATTTTGCTAAAAGGTATTTCTATCAAGAATTGAATTCGAATTCACCTGAATAATTATAGAATTATATAGATTGTTTAGTATAGAATTCTAATATGAAAATTGAATGTAAACTTACAATCTGCATCTGTTTTGATCCAATGCTCCCTGTAAGAAGATGAATCGTCTTCCTCTGGATGAACAAGGCAGCCTTTGGTGTGACCTCCATCATTCATTATTTTCTTCTTGTTCTCATTCTTTCGATGCTTATCTGATTTGTGCCCAATTGTTGAATTTTCTGGATGAACTTTCTTCTTGAACATATGGAGAATCTAGAAACCAAAAACCAAAAACCAAATGTTAAGTCATGATAAAAATAAAAAACAATATTATTTAAGTTAATTGCAGTTATGGTCGCGCCCTTTTTTTATCATTTTGCAGAATTGGTTCTTTTATTTATTTATAAAATTTGATAGTTTTATTTTCTCTATCAAATATTTTGTTTAAACATGATGATTTGACATGTTTTAAGTAAAATTTTCAAGATAATTTTCTTATAATTATACTGATGTTGTTATTTTCTCATCACCGGATCATATACCACGCCATTTAAAAATACCAGATTACTAATTTTATAAATTCAAAAGTATGATTTTGTAAAAAAAAAAAATCAAAAGTATGATGGAGGACAAAAAATGAGTTTTATAATAACTATAAACAAGGTCAAATATAATATTATAAATTCATATTCGTTAGTCCTAATAAAATAACGATATTTTAAATTTAGTCCCTTTAAAAAAATTATTCACTTTTAGTCTCTATTTGCATCTTATAAGGACTATTTTAAGAGACTAAAGTACCCATTTTTTTTTATAAAAAAAATAAATTAAAATAGGGACAACTTCAATATTATAGACGACTAAAAGTACCATTAAAATTTAATAGGAATTAATTATAAAAGAGCGTGATTTTGTAAGGACTAAAAATATTTAACCAAAAAAATATATTAAAAATTCATTATTTACCTTATAAAATATGAATTTCAAAGTGATCCTATAAATTTTGAAAAGTTTGTCGAGTATTTGTGTCTTTAAAAATTTTCAAATTAACTCATAATTTTTAAAATTTTGCAGATTGGTCCTTCAAAATCACTATATTCACCTTATTGAGTTTTGTCTCAGCTGCTGAAGCAGAATCAACACTTCCACCACCATTCATAGATGCAGAATTTTTAGAACAAGAATGAAACATTCTTTTTTTCACTTTTTCCTTCATCAAATTCATAGCAGAATATTTCTCACCATCTCTTTCACTTCTTTTATCAAATTCCTTTTCAAATTTCATTCCAAAATTATTCTCCTCAGCCATTTTACTTCTCTGAAACAATTCACCAAGTGAAGTCCTATGTTCTTTCTTAGTAACAACACTTGTAACATTTGTTTCAGACATTTCAAAAGCTGTTCCAAATAAGTAACCTTGTAAAGGACAAACAGCATTATTTGCATATGATTCTGTTGTTGTTCCTTCATTTGTTTTTCCACTTATTGTTATTATGCTGACGTGGCTACTTCTACCTGTGCTGACGTGGCTGTTTCTGCTTGATGAATCATAGCTTATAACATCATCTTTTGTGTCAGCTACAAGAACTTTCTCTAACTCATCATTGATGAGTTTTAGATCATTTTCAGTTACTTCATCTTCATTTTCAGTTATGGTTTCAACTGAAATATTATTATTATTTGGAAATGTTGGTGTTGATGGATTTGATGATATGGGTTGGTCTGATCCAAGTGTTCCAATTGCTAGGAAACCAGGGAAGAGATCAAACATAGAATCATCTTGTGATTCTATGTCGAATTCTTCCTCTCTTGTTGATTCTAGACTTGCAAATGATTTTCTGAAGTTGTTTTGTGTTTTTTGTGTTTGTTTGGTGAATTTGATTCCAAGATTTGGTTTTTGTTCATCATCTAGTGATGGTTGGCCTGTTAGACAATTGCAAGAATTTCCTGAAACAAAACGAAAATTGATTTTAGTTAAGAGTGAATTTAAAATAAAATAATGGGTTTTATAGCCGCGTGTGGTTTGGCAATGGGAGGATCATTATTGTGTGCGTCCTAATGAACATGTTGTCGTGATTTTAGAGAAGTTAAGAATTGTAGGTTTGGTCAAACATGCGATACCACCGTGAAAATAGAATGAAAGTAAGTTACACAATAAAGTAAGTACAAAAATTAAGTCTAATGTCAAAAGCTTCAAATTATAGTTTTAAGTTAGAATTAATTCTAGAAGTAAAATTAGTTTTGGTCGAAAATCTTCAAACATATATATCAAAATCACTTTTAAGTACTATTTAGTATCACTTTAAACTCTATAGAATGTGGGTGGAGGTTAAGGTGGAAAGGTCTCTTAATTTTCCCATGATGGGAAAATATCAAATATACCATTGATATATATATTAGGCAAAATTACACTAAAGGTCCTTTATCTTATTTATTTGTAACATTTTAGTCCTTTATCTTTTTTTTGTAACATTTTAGTCCTTTATCTATCAAAATGTGCACATGTTAGTCCTTTTTGTCATTTTTTTGATTAAAAAATGATTAAATAATACTTTTATTAATAATTTTAATTTTTAAAATATTTATTAATTAAAAATAAAGAAATTCATGAACTTCATCTCTTGTTCATCATTATCTTCTTCTTCATCATCATCATCACCATATTTATCATCTTCTAGAAGAAGATAATGATGAACATGAGATGAAGTTCATAAATTTCTTTATTTTTAATTAATAAATATTTTAAAATTAAAATTATTAATAAAAGTATTATTTAATCATTTTTTAATTTAAAAATGACAAAAAGGACTAATATGTGCACATTTTGATAGATAAATGACTGAAATGTTACAAAAAAAAGATAAAGGACTAAAAATGTTACAAATAAATAAGATAAAGGATCATTTGTGTAATTTTGCCTATATATTAGTATAATATTGGATGGCTTGGATATGAGACTGACTACCTTTTGTACCAGCTGCCTGTCAATTTTAATCTATTTATTAATGTGCTCTCTATTATTGTGAAAATATATATGAAGCCTTTATCAAAGATATTTATAAAAATGTGAGCAGACACCGTGATTTTTTTTTTGTACAAACACACCGTGATCTTTAATTTGTCAGACCCAGAACTTTTTTTTTTGTTTTAACAAATACATTTTCTTACAACATAGTTTGTGATTGAGCTAGCAATCAAAATTATATTCTGTCAGAGATTTTACAACTTTGCAGTCATTTAACAATAAATTAATAGCATGAAAAATATTTATCATGTAAATTTGTTTTCTGTATCGATTAATAATTTTTAATTTAAATTTTGGAAATATATATATATATATATATATATATATATATATATATATATATAGGGAGGGATCAAATTACACCGGTGTAACACTTGAGTAATGTTACACCACTCAATAACGCTTTAACGAATTCAAATTTTACAAAATCCACCATTGGATTGGAAGATTATATCATATAGATCATCTATGTTGAATTTTATAAAAATCTAAAATCGTTTGACATGCTTTTGAAACACATAAAGATTAACGGTATTCAATAAAAATGCATAAACCGTTAATCTTTATGTGTTTCAATAACGTATCAAACGATTTTAGATTTTTGTAAAACTCAACATAGATGATCTATACGATATAATCTTCTAATCCAACAGTGGATTTTGTAAAATTTGAATTCGTTAAAGCGTTATTGAGCGGTGTAACATTACTCAAGTGTTACACCGGTGTAATTTGATCCCTTCCCACATATATATATATATATATTTCCAAAATTTAAATTATATTGCGGTATCACTCATGTCAAGTATTTTTTAGAGTTAAATTTCCATATTTAAAAAAAGGAGATTTTAATAATTCGAAGTTTAATCGGGAAATAAAGTATAGTCTAAAATCTAAATGTTATTGTGATGTCAATTATTTAGTAACTTGTATTATATTTTTAGTGTTTTTTTCCTTTTGAAAAATATGTCTTTTTTTTTTAAAGAGTGGTAAAAAGCATGGATAAAAAATTATGACAAAATATTTGAGGATCAAAAGTTGCTAAAAAAATGTCTATATATTATGTTTAAGATGTGTCAATATTAGGTCCATATATTATGTTAAACATATATAAGTTCATATTATGTTAAAAAGATGTCAAAATTGGGTCTATTAAGGACTAAAAACAATTTTTAGAGATAAAAATATGTAATTTGATTTTATAGAAACAAAAACTAAAATTTACTAATTTTATAGGGATGAAAAATATATTTAACCCTTACTTTTAAACATTTTAATAATGTTTTATTTTACAAAAATTAATAATGTTTCTTTTAAATAATGGAATTCATGTAAAAAAAATTGAAGGAAAAAGTGATAATAATGAGACAATTATATTCGACGTGTTTATGATATTATGTGTGTTAAAAGGATAATAATATAAGTCATGGGCACCTAGAAATATATTTATAATTTTGTAGGGGAGAAATTTTAATTTATAAAAAACTGGTGCAACTTTCTACAATAGGTTAGAGACTACTCTCCCACCATGGGAAAATAAACAATGCTTCCCACCTTAACCTGCACCTAGAATGTGAGCTCCAATATACAATAAGAAAAATAGTACAGGAATCAGAAGATATTTTACTAGACTTAAAAGAGAGTAATTTCTTAGATGAGTGATTTTTTAAAAAGTTGTGTTGAATCTCTGATGTACTTTTTCTGTTAATTTATTTTGACCAATACATCAAATTTTGTTCACAAATTTATTCAACGGTTGCTGTTAGGTAATTAATTGCATAGTCTTCTTGGGGCTACCTTTATGTTCATGTGCATGCAAGACCATACAGTATATTTCGGTTCACCTTGGCTATGCTATAGTTTCAAAATCATAAAAAAACTCATGCTATACTATAATAGTTTTTTTTGTCTCATAAGTCTCAACTCAACTGGCAAAATATGTCAAAATTATTAGGCCGGACGTCGTGACCCGGGATCTCACAATTATGTGAGTTTAATTTTCAGTGGATTACCATTGCAACTAAGATAATAGTTTTTTTTGTACAAGCTATACTATAATAGTTTATTACTATTTAAAATAACTTATATAAACAATTTATGACATGTTCAAAAAATATTTTTAACTTATTTTAATTTCATAAATTTTCTAGAATAGCTTATGAAATAATTTATATAATAGAACTTATATATTTATGTTATGAACGTTTAGTTAAGCTATTTATTTAAACATGACTTAAGTATATGTACGTAGCCAATGTAAGTTAGAAAAACATAAATATGTATATAACTTGCTTCATAGAAGGTGGATATTGTGGCCGGTCCCAATAACTTAACTCAGTTGATAAGAACATCACATTATATATGCATGAGCCGAAGTCCAAATTTATATTTCGGACATCCACTTAGTGGACACTTTTATTATTTTATTTTTTTTATAAAAAATGTATATAGCTTGCTAATTAAAAACATGTGACTTACCAAGTACCAAATCTTTGAATGGTTCTGTACTACTATTCTGACGAAATTTCCTATGCATCCAACCAAGTAACTGCAACAAAGAAATGCATAAACCAACTTAGAAGAGAATGTTACACACTAACATATAATTGATTTTGGTTTCAAGGCTTGAATTTGTATGAAATTTATCTTACCTTCATCTTTTGATTTTCAAGAAAAAAACACTTGAGCTTTGATTGCCTAACTTTAGAAGATAAGGTAATGAATGAAATTATGATAGTTTATATAATATAAAGAACTCACATGAAATTAATAAGAACAAATGTAAAAAAACATAGAGATACTTACAAATATTGTTTGCTGTTATATTTCAACATTAAGTCAAGTGGGGTCCTAATTATAAACACTATAATCAGATCATGTGCTAGGTTGAGTAATTAATATAGTAAAGCTTATAATTTATAGCATGTAACAATTCTATAGTTTCTTATTTTTTTTTGGTACAACAATTTTATTATTTTAATATAATATGTTGATAGTTGTCTATCAACAAGGTCGAATTTTTATATATAAAAAGCAAGTCGTATTTTGCGAATTGGAATTCTTAATGTTACAGCAAAACGTTATAATAAATTTAAATCGTTTAATTTTAAATCAACAATTGATTATAAATTTAAACCGTTTGATCATAAATTAACATATGAAAATTGACTACAACATGAAACCGGTGTAAAATTGTTATGGTATTGAATCCCATGTCCAACATTTTGTATGGTAAAAAACATGTTCCTCGATCGTGCATTCTTTGACTAGTGATAACTATTTATCTTTTCCTTATGATTTTGAGGGGTAACCCACATCATTGGCGGGGGCCAATAAGAATTTTAGTTGGATGCCAATTATGGGGCAAAAATAACTATTACGTACTGTATATATTAGACGTGTGAGTTCTTGTTCATGATAAGGAAATTATCTCTATCAAAAACCTCTCTATCAAAGCTCTCTGCAAAATTCTATCACACGGATTTCCCAACACATATTTTTTACTATTGAAATTTAAATACTTTATCAGATGTCCTAAATATATATAAGTAAAATGATCAAAAAGTTTATGTTTTTAGTTCAAAATAGATCGACTTTTGATTCATTTTTGCTTTTATTCTAAAACATTTTAAGATTTTTAAATTAATACAAGATTATTAAAATATTACATATTTTTAGTAAAAATGATTAATTATTACATAACTCAATCACGGCGTGAATATGTCAATAAAAATATAAATTTTAACATGATAAATATATAATATTTAGGTTACAAATCAAGATAAAAATCAAGGTCACATAACAATATTTCATAACTAATTTAACAATAAGTTTTATAATCAATATTTTTTTTGACAAAAACAAAATTAATTCATTTCATTCATAACATATTATATTTAATACAAGATGGCATATGATCATGACAATGGAAACTAGAATATGACAATGACGCTTTTGCTAATGAATGGACCACATTGTTTGTTTGCCGCCGAACATAACTTATCTTATAGTTTGGAAGTAAAAAAAAAAAAAGTGAAGCTTTACAAGAATTTAAAATAGCTCATAATTCTCATTTGGTACCAATGTTGTTGGAAATGCCTTCAACTACTTGCTTACAATCAAGTTCTATGCACATGTCCGGTAATCCTCGATTACCAAACCAAGTTATCGCCTCTTTAACCCCCTTACTTCTGCTTCTTGAGGTTGTGTTAAGCTATATGTCAAATTGCGGATTCGGTGACAGGTAGCGCATAGTATCATGTCCATAACAATGGTTTGCGTCAAAAAAGTGTCTACAAAAGCGGTTTCCATTATTTTAGACTCATAAATATCCAATCCATACACTGTGTGAAATAGTATCTTATATTGTCATGTATGTTTGTTCTTTCAAATAGAGGAAGTTGGAATGGTCGTAAATCCAAGACCCAATTTGCCCTTGATGCAAGTGGAAACTATAAAGTAAAAATAAAAATAAAAATGAAAAATATTCTTTAAAACATGTTAATTATATGTGTGTATGTTTCTTGTAGTAATTTATACATAAGTGAAAGAAATAAGTCTCGTATGATATTGGAGAAACTATTTGCTTCCACCACCACACCGCGCCATAGTCTATATTTCTTGCATACGCCACAAAAGTGAGTTTGACATTCGATCTTTTTCTCGAATCATTCCCGAATAATTTGATAGTGATGGTATCGACGTTGTAGTTATTATCTTACAAGTCGATTTTATAAAGGTTGGTATTAAACTCAAATTTTAATAGTTATCATACATACCAACCAATGTAATAGTCTTCAAAATAATAATTTAAAAAATGTCATCTATATGTATACTTTAGGGAATCAGATTCAATGCAGTCATAATTGCATGTAGTGAACACGTCTAATTAAGAATAGACGATTTAGATTTTAAGACAGTTTTTATTTTGTTTTAATATAAAATTCTGACTTAACATTTAAACTGTCTAATCAAGATCGTACGACCTAAATTTATCAACTACATGACTGCATCTATTGCTGAATTTACTGAATCCGGGTCATGCTTTAGCATCCTCTTTTTTGCACGAGGGCTATAGGTGCCAATTCTTCTACTTGATAAACAAGTTGGAACACATACTTGACAACAATTTCTATACATATTTCTACTTGATATGTTCATGAACTTCTCGAAATGGTAGGTCATGCACATGTTACCCCTTCCCCCATCTAAAAGGACTATGATATGTTATATTAATATTATATGTGTCGTTAGTTAGCAACATTATTAGTTACCAAATGGTTTTACAATACTTCTACTTTATCAACAAAACTACAAGTACAATATTATCCTTATTGTCGTAATTTGTAAATGCATGCACTACGTACACTTTCGGCGAACATGGTTTTAGTGATGATCGACCAATCAACTCATTCATCACTTATCATAAACAGAACTATATATTTTATAGATTAATTGATATATATGAATCGATAGAGTAGAATGTGGGTAAAAAAAATTATAACACTGATTAATATTTTTTTTATTAATTAATTCTCTGATTCTCGGAGAAGAAAGTCCAGTAATCCAATTCTGTCGGGAGGTTGAGCATTGGACATGCCTTTGTTCAGACTAATTTTTTATTTTGGTTGGAGTACTATTTTTATTTCTCTTAATAATGTGAATAGAGTACCTCTTGTATATATATATATATATATATATATATATATATATATATATATATATATATATATATAGTTGTTGTTAAAAAAAAAAGTGTTTTGTTTATAGTTCAAACAAAATATGTTCTATATGTACATGGATCAATTACAAGATAAACAAAAACTTCAAATACTATGGATTGATGAAGTTGGAAAATCCATAATCTTTCATTTAGTTTCTCTTCTCAATGAATCACTAGCTCTAATGGACCGGGAAGCTTACTCTCTCTTGATGAAGCAGGTAATCAGTGTACGGATAAATAAATTGGATAATCTTAATTGTGGTGGAAAGAGTTTGTTTGGTTCAGTTGATTAATTTCCTCCATATGGGCTATTAAGTTGTAATTAGACTATGATTTCAGTAGAATCTCTTTCTCTCGTTTAAGTTCTTTAGTTTTTGTTGTTTTTTCTTCTTTATAAAAAAATTATATATTTCATTCACCAATATATATTGTGAGGTGATCGAGGATCTAAAATATATTTTACATAAACTAAAAGAAATGGTATATTTGTATAAATCAAAAATATATTTAAACCAAAGTTTTACATTGAGAATGGATCATGTTAAAAAGTCTTACATCGAATGTAAGATAGTTTTGACAAGTGTTTATAAGCAGATGACAATCATTACTTTATAAGTCGGTTTTGTAAGGATAAGTTATGTTCATACTTATTTCTAATAGATCATATAATTGATCTCATTATTTGTTGCCTTGAAAATGTTTCAATTTGACTTGAGAGATTCATTCGTAAGCATGTGTATCTAGAAAAGTGGAAAGTGGAAATTCAACAGTACCATGTCGCGGAGGCTGATTAAGGTACAGTAACATATTGTCAATCACAACAGGGTCCACAATGAGTTACATCATTCGTTAATTAGGAATGTTGCCATACATAAGATGTTCCAAATCCAGTACTTATATTATTATCAAGACAAGATAATTAGTGAAAGTACATTCCCATTCTCAACTGTTTAAAATTGTGATGCATGCCTTTGACGCGTTTTGCCAACATGCATGGTTAATTATTGCCATGATTATCACAATTCACAAATAGGACTGGCTACTAATTACAGTATTGCCTTAACTAGGGAAATTATAGTGGTTTGACATAAAGATGTCAAATGTCACCTTAACAAAATAATTCAAGTGAATTGATCTTATTGTTCTCTAACATCATGGATGAAATATATTACCGATAGATAATTAGAGATTGTCCTAAGTTCTCATCTTGTGGTGAAAATTTTAGAGATCATAGTGAAAATTTATTTGGTGGTTTTTTAGAGCCCTTGAAATTGCTGATGTTTTTAAAGCTAAGATTACTAGTGTTATGTGTGCTATTGAATTTGCTTCTCATAAAGGTTGGACAAAATTTTGGCTTGAATGTAACTCATTCAAGCTTTTGGTATGTGACTCATCTCATTGGTTCCATAGAGATTACAGAACTATTGGTTTAATTGTCTCAATATTATTCGAAGATTTTGCTTTCGAGTCTCTCATATTTTTTGAGAAAACATTAATTGTACAGATAAATTGGTTAATCACAGTTTTTAGATCACTGGTATGATTTGGTGGAACTTTGTTCCGTCTTTCATCTTTGGATGACTTTGCCCACAACAACAATTACCTTCCTTTTTTACGTGTATGTTGATACCTATTTTGGTATTGTTTTTCTAATGTACTTTGACATTAGTTTCCCTTGTTATTTCAATCTACACTCTTTGTTTTCTTTAACGAGTTTTATCCCTTTGAGATTTTACAAGTAACTAAGGTTATTAATGCGATAGATGCTGTCAATTATTTGATTTGTAACATTGGGTATCGACCTAGTCCCCCGAGTCTCTTTATCCATTTTTATTTATAATAATTATAATTATTGCGATGCTGCAAATTATAGGTGGTGCCAACATAGTTGAGACTTGAGATATCATTTCTATCATATGATCGTCTTACACTCTGAGTTTGCTCAAGAAAAACTAATTGAAACAAACCAAATTTGATTAGGATCCATGATAACGATATTCTCAATGTTTTGAAGAGACGACTAAATAGTCTTCTCAACTACCATGATATGATAAAGGTGTTCAGTTTTGATTATCGATTTTCGTCGATCAGCTGAAATGATGATAAAGTGAAAATAGTACTCTCTATCTTCGCTCAGTATATATAGTTTCAAATGATAGATCGAGTTAGCGTAAATCGTGACATGCATAGTTGACCAAACGAATAAAAGCATATCATAATTTTTTTTATATTGAAAAAGAAATTGTTTTGTGTCTGGGAGCCTAGCACAGTTGGTCGAACATATTGCATGTAATATAAGAGACCCAGGATTCGAACTCCAGTATATCCACTTATTCACCTTATAAAAAAAATTATAAGGATAAGTGAATAGCCCTATAAAATGAAATTTTAGCCACCGAACTATTTAACAAAAAAACTTGTTCTTAAAGCTGCAATAAATAAAAATTGCTGCCAAAATGATTCTGCAGCAGATTCTAATAAAGAATTGCCAATATTGACCTTACAAATAGCCATCAAATTATGATACAAAAATAAAAAGCAAAAAATGACAATTAATCTCTACCATTCATATATTTTTTAATAATAGAAAAAGTACAAATAAGTTTTTAATAATAGAAAAAGTACATATAAGACCATATATGATAGGGCCTCTTTGATACACACTACACAGCATAGACCACATAAACAAACTGACTTTATTTTCCATATATTCAATATCAATTATAGTTCTTGGATTATTCTTTCTCTTCTGAATATGAAAGAATGCACGTGAAACCGTTGTATTAAAAAAAAAATGCATGTGAAATCGTACATTATTATTTGGTAGGGGCCTAGTACAGTACATGTTCCCACAGGCAGAAGAATGAAATAACACATGTCACAGTTTTATGAAAGCCACTCACTCAGTCACTAGCAGGTGCCATCCATGAAATCGACCAGCAATTCCTGGACCATTCCTCTATCTGGCATCTTCCCGGCGGCTCCATATATAGGTGCTAGTCCTCCACTTATTGGACCTGGATTTTCTTTCACCTGAAATTGATCAAAATTTGTTAAACACAAAATACAAATAAAATTAAGAATAGTAGTAATAGTAGCATGTATCAAGTCATGAAATCTAACATCAACTGTCACGTAACAAATAACCCAATTATAACCAAGTCCCAAGTAGGTACTTGTACTTGGTTGGTGAACTAAGAGATACCGAAGGAGTTTTAAGCAGTATCCACAGTTTTCAAAAAAAAAAAAAAAAAACAGGGTTTGAGCCCTGATAATTGATGTAATCACTAAGGTTTTATTTGGGAGTTTAAGAAGGCAAGGGGGAAGAGGGCTTTGAAATAACGGAAGGAGAAGAGAAAAATGGAAGAAAGGATAGTTCTCCAACATTAACATAATAAAAAGTATCCTAATATGGTGAACTAAAAAATGTATTGGAGGGTGTTGGAGATTGGACTTGGATCGACATATTGGACTAAGAGCAACCACACACGTCAGTTGGACACTACATCTTCACCCAAAACTTTAAAGCATTAAGTTTATGGATCATCTCACTTATATGTTGTTTAATCTCAACTTTTTCATACATATCCCCTCAAGTGTGAGACTCTCCGCATCTGTGATCTAGCACCAGCTTTAACTCACTTGATATATCTCTCAAGAAAAGTTTATGATAAAAAATTTCATATACTTTTTATGTTATTATAATAATGTCAAAATTAAAACTATATTAATCATAAACATTTCTTTATCATTTAGAAAAAATCTCAAAGTGGAAGGTTTCTCTTTCTTTTCCTCTCCACTCCTCCCCCCAAAGCCTATCCTCCCCTCCCTTCCATATTCCCAACCAGAGTCTAACTTACTAACATTTTCCTATAAAAATAAACCAATTATAACTAGGATTCCATATAAGTAAACAACTTACAGTATTCACAGATTCCTTTAAATCCTTTATAAAGTCCTCGATTACTGGTACATGTTGTAGTGTCACACAGATATGGATGCTGATTCGTGCACAAAGAACAAAAAGAAATTCAGTTTATTAAAAGTAAGCCATAATCATAAATTGGTCAGAATCCTAAATAAGAAAGTGTGCTACTCCCCAGTCTAACCTGTTGGGTCTCTGCAATGCATTCAAATGCCAACCTTTGGATGACATGATATCATTGACTTCAAATATATCGAGAACATTTGATCCAAAAGCCACAATTGTCATATCGGGTTTTCCAATGATAAATAACTCAGGAATCTCCTCTATGCTGCATAGTATAACATAACCATTACATTAAAAAAAAAAAAAAACTATACAACGCACAACACAAGAGATAGATACAGAACGAGACACAGTGTCTGTACCCTTTTTGTAGTCTTTTTGATCCTTCCATAATTGCTTTAGTATTTTCCAAGTAACCTGTATAAATGAATTGGACTATCAATTAGCCTTTACATCATACATTAGAACCGCATTAGAGTTAACAGAAAGGAAAAGGAAATTATTTATTTCAAAAGCTATAGTGAGGTTCTGGACAGGTACCTGCTTTCCCTAGAGACATCATTGCTGCCCATGCACCAGCAATAAGGCTTCCAGGTCTGCTTCCAGCTATGGTTGGAGATACATACAACCCACCGGACCACTCAGTAACTGTGTCAAATGTGCGGCCACAGAAAACGGCACCGGAATTAATCCCAATAACAGACAAATACACTGTACACATACACTCCTAGAAACTAATCGGTTATACGAAGTTCTATTGGAGCGATCTATCTAGTTAATTGATATATTCTTTCATTTTAGTAATTCTATTTGCTCAAAGGATTGGAGATTCATTGAATTATCAAAGGATACATACATAGTGTACTACGATCAAAACAGGGTATCTTATTATATATTAGCAAACAAATAGTGAACGCCATCGATGGCATGTATCAAGGTAGGACATGGTCTTATGAGAAGAATAATTCATATTAGAATTCAAAATAAATAAATAAACAGTGAATCCCATCAATGGCACATATCAAGTTAGGACACGCTCTCGAGAAGAAATAATCTTGATCATACAACCGTAAAGCAATTATCATTACTAGATTTCAATAAAACCAATCTTGACTATCCATTTATGAATGTATGAACAAGATTAGATCCTCTCAACTCTCATGCTTCACATGATATGTCCCCCCTTAACATATAAGTGCAATAGAAAATTATAAAAGATATATTTATCAGAAATAAAATGTAGTCCTACCTGCAACAAATTGATGCTGTAGAGTCCAGAAGCCACAAAGAAAATACATTAGTAATCAGCTGCAAGTAAGTCAACATCCAATTTTCCAATAACAGAGAAAGGCAGGATGCATAGAAGAATGAAGGGTCAAATATGAAATAGAGCTGATGCATATTTACCAAAGGTAATGGAATAAAAGAAATAAAAGAAGTTTCAATCGATATTTTTACAGAGCTGATGCATATTAACCAAAGGAAACGGGAAAAAGTGGATATAAAAGAAACGAAGTAGACTTTTTGAAGATTAAAACGCATCGTATTCAGTTAGATGTTAAAAAATGTAGCTAAAAAAGTTATATAACAAAATGTGGGTTTCAGATATTAATTGAAGACTTTTTGTGCAAACTAATGATTTACCTTTCTGATTTCATGGTTCCTATATAGAACTACACTTGTTCCTTTGGGAGCTAACCCATATTTATGCACATCCGCTGATATTGAAGTAACCCCTTTAACAGAAAAATCATAAGGTGGAATGTGGTACCTAGGAAGAAAAGATAAAATGAATTATTTAAACGGGTAATGGCATTTAATGAAAAGTTCAGAGCTGTGTATCATGTACAATATGACAATGCCTCAGTTAGTATAAACATCAACCATCAAAACATAAAATGCAAGATCATAATCCCGAACGAACAATACACACAGAGATTTTTATTTTAAAAACCATGTATTTGTGAAATAGTTGTAGCTCCTATAATGCTTGGAAAGATGTTCAGATAATTGAGAACTAAAGTAGAATATGTTGTCAGATGGAGAAGAAAAATCCTAACAGGTTAACAGATTTAGCTCCACGGGTCAAATTTTAGTATGAAAGTATGTAACCTAAATAATGACAGGGAAAAAATCAAAGGCAGAAGTATAACAAAACTGACTACAGTTTCAAAGAATAGTTCACTAATATAAAATAAGGTATGCCAGCTATACCCAAGCTCACGAGCAAAAGGTAATACAAAGCCACCAAGGCAAAGGTCCACGTGAAAACAAATGCCAAAGCTTGATGCTAGTTGACCAAGTTCCTACAGGAGAAATTGCCAAACTATCTATGTTATGGTAGTTCAGCAAGCCAGTTGAATTCATACAATTTTTTGAACAGTAGACAGAAAAATTTGAAAAAACTTACTTCAATGGGGTCTATTATCCCATGAGGAAACCCAGGAGAAGATCCAACAATCTGCATAATCACAGGATAGTCAATTTCACTTGATAATAACAATTTAAGTTATTAGGAGTTTGCATACCTTATAAAATCCAATACCAAGAACTTTGAATCTTTTTAAATATATTCTATTAATGAAGAAATATAATATGATAAAATAGCATGATTGAGTAACTTCATACCAAAATGGTATTTTTGTTAATATGACTTCGAATTGCTTTCACATCGGCTTGAAATTTTTTGTTAACTGGAACACGCCATAGTTTTATGTTAAAATAATGTGCAGCTTTGTCATATGCTGAGTGACCAGACTCAGGGATTATCCTATAATCGAAAAATTAGTTTTAAAATATATCAAAAAGAAGATAATAGTATCAACAATATAATACTGAATTATTAGTACCATACATTTCAGGTCTTGTAATTCCTTTCTTGGATTTCATGTAGTCGCGAGATGATTTAACGGCTAATAATATACTTTCAGTCCCACCTGATGTCATATTGCCACATATTTGTCCACCAGATGTCTTTTCTTTACTTCCAAGAAGGGCCGCTGTCATTGCAACCACTTCTGCCTCAAAGCGTACAACACTCTGGAATACATCCAAATGCAAGGGATTGGTATGTGCAAACCTGAAATGTTATTAATATTAATTGCTGGACGCAAATGTATGAGCATGTAATGACCTTAGGATGTCAAATTCTTTGAATTGAGGTTATTTGAATGCCTCAACATCATTAACGAATTTGATGTCAAAGCCTAATTTTGAAATGAAACAAACATTATAACTAATCCAGATTATGATCATTAACAATCTAGAAATAGTCAAGACATGTTTTATACAAAGTTAGCTGAAGGCAACAAAACATGAGTTTTATTCTACCATTGGTGCATATTGAAAGTAGAACAATATGGAAGAAAAGGTAAAAAAAAACTGGTATCTTTTGGTTCCAGTTAAAAGGTGAACTCAAAGAGTACATGATAGAACCAATTGTCTAGTTTTGGTCTGTTCATGTTCCGAACACTATCTCAGTAGCAACAAGATGTCAACTTCATTTCTAATTGGAAGTCATGAATGACCACAAGTTTGCATTGAACATTTACAAGTTCAAACAACAAGGGAAACACTTCCTAGTTCCTATAACGCCCAGGGCATGGCAGACTATGTCAGAAGCCAGTTTAGTGTAAAGGCAAAATGCGTAATCTAATAATTCTGCTCAACAGTGGAATGACTTCAGCTCCAAAAGCAAACAAGCTTGGGTAGGTACTCTGAAGTAGGTATGATGAATTTATACTCAGTTTCACAATCACTTGAACTAACAAAAACAAATTGACATGTAGTCGTAAGCAGCGTCCCACTTACCCACTTTTACCTGGCTCTTACCACACATATTTACTTTAACTCTCCTTGCCCAAATGTAATAAATACTGTTAGAAGTCCCACATTGGCTAGAGATATGACATAGATAGCCTTTATAAGGGTAGTGCAAACCTCAACTATAAAGCTAGCTTTTGTGGTGGAGTATAGGCCTCCCAAATTCTAATAAATACATTCAGTAAAATTTAGCAACTGTTTGCATACAGCACTTCTCATAACATTGATCAAATTAAATACAATCGATCAACATACAGATATATCAACAACATGAGTAAATCCTATGATTCACCACTTACATACTTGGTCCTTTAGACTAAGGGAAATTCCTATGAATTACTTGTATTTAGGCTACAATAATATTATCCAATAACTATCAGTTTAACTCTCACTAAACTAACTTTTTTTTTTTTTTACAAAACTCACTAAACTAACTTCAAACTCTCCAAAATGACTGAATACTGAAGATTCAGAACCGGGACCTATTCTTCCCCATGTGCAACGTGCCTGAGGCAGCCACATCGCACCTGGGCTGAACGTGTTGCGTTCTTGGTGATAGTCCAAACCTGAAATTTACGATTCTTTCCACTAACAACAGCTCAGTCCAAAACTAGAGTTACATTCTAAACTACTCAGCATAGTTTCACTACTTGTTACCACAACAACAAACTTCACTTTGAGAACATCATCATCCACATCTAAGTTCTTATATCAATTCCAACAACTATACTAATAACAACAATCAGTTTGGGTAACATAAGATTTCAGCTCCAATAACAACTATGTCTTAACTTTTGTTTCAACAACTATACTAATTTACCTACAACAATAAAGTTGGGGTTTTCTTATACCTAGTTCATACAAGCCTGAGTATTCCTTCTCTATACACTAATTCAATTCTTTCTAACTAAAATTGGAACCTAATTAAGGAATTTATCTCTTCATTTGAGTGTTGTAGATGGATTTTGATCTTTGGGTCTTGAGATGAAACGAGCCCTCCCTTCCTCTTTCTTTGATGATGAGTTCTGACATAGTGGAGGGTAATGAGCTCAGAATTCGATTTAGGGGATGATAAGGATTGAATTTAATGGATGGGCGAAGGGGAGCTTGGATGCATGTGAAGTTGGAGGTTTAACGGAGAAGAAGGAATGTGTTCCCTGAGTTGTTGTCTCGTGGAAGAGAAATGGAAGAAATTTTTGTTTTCTCCTTTCTAATGACTAACAAAAATTTAACTAAGTGTATATTACAAACCTAAATAACATCATTTGTTAGAAACCTAGGATATTGGGTTGGGACAAAGACCAATAAAGAGGCTGAGCAGGGAAGTTTGCAGTGTATAATGGAGAGAAAACAGAGAGGAGGGATCATTGAGTATATTATTCAGTTAGAAACCTTATTATGGTTTGGGCAGAGAGAATTGCCTCTTCTCTGAGGAGCTTTGAATATGGGGTTACAGAGGTTCATCTTCTGTAGTACTACTAGTTACTTTTTTCAATTAGTAATACAATTTCTTCTTCTCTTTGATTTGGGTTCTTATCATAATTGTTCATCGGTATATCAAAAAAAAAATAAACACATTGAATGAAAAATAAAAGTCAACTGAAAAATCTCCAGGTCTTACTAACATTGAGCAGGCCTCATTTATGACAGAAAAATGTGCACTAGACTCACTTCCTCCAATGTAGCTGCAAGAAATAATTTAAAAGAAAAAAGCTCATCAGGCCTACCAAATGGACCCCCCCAAATAAATAAAAGCATCCCAAACTCAAATGACCAGAATCTAACATTTAATGTTGCACAAATTACTAACATACACTGTACCAGAGCATTTGCCTTGCCAAACTGCATCATTTCTTTTCTCCTCACTCATTTTCTCAAGAACAGATGTCCCCAACCCTGTACTTGGCAACTCTGTCTTCCAACCTTCTCTTTTAGATTTACCATCAGACTGTAACTTATCCACGACCTGTATTCAATGACCAGATTAATAACAAAATCAGTCACCATCCACAGTCTATGACCTAAAGAAAACAGTAAACTTTTAAAACAGCAAGATTAACAAATAATAGTGTAACCCAGTTAAAACAGATTACATTTCTAATCCAAGTATTCATCTACCACTTAAGTAACAGAAACAATGCCACAAAATGAACCCCACGAATCTTAACTCAACTACCCACCTGGTTTCTTCAATACAATATTACCAACAAATCATACTCAAATTTTTTCGCTCTCATATAACCAAAATTTGCATACAACATTATAAACTGAACAACTAATCTGATATCTATAAACAAGGACAGGGATCCTCTTCAGTGGATTTTCCACTCGAGGCTGTCAAGTGGGCATCCAAGCCCTTCATTAAATTTTGACCATAAATAGTAAATATAATAAATACTTATTATTTCATTGCAGAAACTTTCCAATGGAAAGGATCTGCTCCCCTATAAACAAACATGTAATATGCATTACTATATCTCCAAGAATCAAATTCAATTCCAATCTATGAAGCACATACACTCCTCGGACTAGGTGTGTCTGAGTCGGTGTCTGACACCAATACAACAGCGACACATAGGATTACATTGAATTATGTCATTTTCTCAACGTATTATCAGTGTCATTTTCATAGATTCCAGTAACAGTTCCATTAAAGTAAACAAAAAAAAAAAACACGTGAAACTGAACCAATCCAATTCAATAGAATTACTGCTACACTATTCACTAACCTTCTGTTTTTCAGCATCTATATAACTCTTCACACCAGGGATCAATCTGTAAAACCAATAAAAAAAAAACCAGATCTCAAATTAAACTATATTTCATTAACAAAACACGTAATTAAGAGTAGTCACTAATTATCACAACTAATATTTCTCATTATCAATTAATCATAAATTATATAATGCATGTAATGATTTTAATTACTTGATGAAGTTCATGAAGAACCCTAGTACAGTGGCTTTGAGTCCTTTATCATGAATAACACTGAAAAACGAACGAATCACGTTTGCGAGAAAGAGAGAGAATAGAGGAACTAGAACCAGGGTGAGAGGTTCGTATTGAGAGAGAAAAGAGTTCGCGGTGGTTCGGAAGTTGTTGAAGTAAGAAGTCAACACAGAAGAATCCATGGCGCGGAGAGAGCAATGGAGAAGAATAAGGAAAAAGGAAGAAATGAATGGATAGATGAATACACACAGGTTGATTGGTTAAGTGATTAAGAAAAAAGTGATTTATAAGAAGAGTAGTAGTTTAATGGATTATTATGATAATCACGTTTGTAGCATTGCGTACAAGTTGTTGTTTCTTAGTGATTTCGTATAGTGTCGTTGTCACGTGTGGTTTTTGCTTTCTGCATCTTCTTTCATGTGCAGACTGTGAAGTCGTGAGCTAATTGGCTGACTAAACCAGAATCTTTCTAAATATGCATCATTGATGGGAGTGTTATGGTAGAACGCCTTGAGTTTGCGGTGGGTGAATTAGTGCTTAGAATTACTGCAATGAAAACAATAAAAAATCATTTGTTTCGTGAGCCTAGCTTAATTGAGATGTAAGAAATTGAAGTTTGAAATCTAATCATCCATTTATTCATCTTAAAGATAAAACTTATATTTAAAATACTTTTTTAAGTAGTGTTATCCACAATACACCATTTAAGAGAGATTATCCATATTAGAATATGGGTCATGCTAACTAATGTCTATGATGCACTAGTTAAGGAATTAGAAAACAAATATTGCATGAAAATTGTATTTATTAAATTATTACTCTCTCAGTTTCTTTTTAAGTATCCGTTTTGAATAGTAACAGTAAATTAAGAAAGTTTATTTTTGCACATTATTTTCCTACTATACCCTAATTTTAATTCACCAATAAAATCCTATTTTTTTGCCCACACTTTCTCTTTCCAATAAATTTAATATATTATGCACATACAAAAAAAAACAAAATTTAATATGTTATGTACCAAAAAAAATAAAAAGATTTAGTTTTCCAAATATATAGCATTAACTAGTTTTATTGAAAATATATGAGTAATTGACAAATGGTATAATTGACAAATCGTACCCTTAAAACACCAAATAGACAGTTAAATAGAAACACTAAATTCGACGTTTTTGGACACTTAAAAAGAAACTGATGAAGTACATTTTAATGGTATTGAATACTCCCTCCGTCCCAAAATAAGTGACCTAATTTTGACTTAGTGTACTATTCATTTGACCTATTTTGACCTTATTTTTTCTACTTATATATACTTGTAAATATTAGCATATGAGATCTTGTTTGATTTGTCTCGACGAGTATTTTCAAAATATACAATTTTTATAATTTTAATAATAGATAATTAAAGATATTAGCGATCAAAGTTGTACATTGGTAAGCGTAAACGAAGTCAAACAGATCGTTTATTTTGGGACAGAGGAAGTACTCAAACTCCAAAATAATTTTACTATATTGGGTATTCTTAATTAGTGCATCGAGGGCACTAGTTAGAATGTTCCTACTAACGAGTGCCCCAGTGGCACTCTTTAAATATCTCATTTAAATAAATTTTTTGTATAAAAAGTTAAATATTACAATTTTTAATACTTTGACTTTATAAATTCTCATAAAAACTTACTCCCCCTGTCCCATATTGTAAGCAAAAAAAAAATTCACACTTATTAAAAAAAGGAAAATGCGATAATTTAAAGTATGACTTTTTGTATTTTTCTTGAAATAAATTTCATAAGAAGATGTAAAAAAAAATATTAGTTATGGATTACGGGGAAAAGAAAAGAGAGTGAATTAAATGCAATTAGTATTAAATTTTATGAGAGTAAGTAAAAGTAAATCTTAAAAATGATGAAGTTGATTGTTTTTTATTATAATATGGGACAGAGGTAGGGATGTCAATTTCATCCGTAAACCGGGATCCCCGCGGAGATTGCCCCGTTTGAAGATCTGAAGTTGGGGAATTTTTTTTCATGGGGATGGAGAAAAAAATCCCCCCGAAAGAGGTTTGGGGATGATATTTCATCCTCCGCCCCGCGGAGACTCCGTTCCCGAAAACTATTAAAATAATATTTATAAATTTATATTTAAGTACTTTATAAATTATTTTTAATTATATATTCACGCAATAATATTTTAATATTTTTATTTGTTTTATAATTAACATTGAATATTACTTTACAACTAGTTTGATTGAAAATAATAGAAATTTGTTGTTTCTTTTAAAGTTGATGGATATTCGCGAGAACTGTGGGGATCCGCGGCGATAGAGGAAGAATACTCTTCGAAGTGGGGAATGGGGACGGGGATGGAAAATATTTTAAATGATGGGGTAAGGACTAAGGAGTGATAAAGTGTCATTCGGTCAATCCTCACTCCGTTGACATCCCTAAACATAGGAGTAATGATAATCATGTGTTTAAGTAGATTATGGCTGGACTACAACAGTTTTGTGCTTAAAATTTAATCAAAAGCAACTAAGAAAGAGGGGGACGGTAAATATCAGATACGCCAATATTTAACAGTATATATATGGTGCATGTTCATGAAGATAAAATAATAAGTTTAAAAGAAAAAATAGAGGATGAATTCGTAACAAATAAATAAGATAAATGAATTGTTGTGTAATTTTGTCAAAAAAATATAAGAATTTTGCCAAAATTTTCATCGCCCGTAATTAATTTCCGTCAGACAATTTGTGGAGCAAACAAAATGAGCTATCTCTTTCCATCCATACACAAAAGTTAAAAATTGAAATCTGTTTAAATTACTCAAAACTCCTCCTGCTTGAATCAAATAATAAAAAATTATCAATTTAATCAATTAATTGTCTTTTTTTTTTTTGTTTTCACCATCGATTGATTATGGTTCGGGGGTCAATTCTGACATCAAGTGATTCCAGCCCCCTCCCGATCACAGTTGGAGATAATCGAACTGTGGTCCTCCCTACCAAGTTCAGCGTCAATCACCACTAAACCAACTAACGATTGTCTGTAAACATGCACCCAGTTTTAATTTATATAATTTAAAAAAATACATTTTTTTACGCAATAATACATTTGTTACACAAACAAAAATATATATTTATATTTTTCATTTTTCAATAAACAAACAATATAATAAGTCATTAAAAACTCACACATATAAGGTGAAACGATTAAACAAAAAATTCGACATTTCTTACCACTGATATAAGATTGAGTACTAGTACTATTTAATAAGAATTATTTGCACAAAAAAGAAAAAAAAATCCATAAAATTATGGAATTTGACCAATAAAAAATTGTCTAACCATATATATGAGAGGGTGATTATAATTTATAGGAAAATGTGTTTTAGTAAGAATTATTTGATGCAAGAAATAGAAGAAACATATGCGGCAACATTTAACACTTATAGTTATAAGCATTCTCTTTTTCATGTATGGTTAGCCAATTTTTGATTGGTCAAATCCTCTATTTTTATGGATTATTCTCTTTCTTGGGTATATATTCTTCCTTATTAAATAGTGATGCTCTTATAAGTAGAGCTAGGTATACGGGCAAAGGTCCGCGGGGTGAACCGTTTAACCCGCAAGGGTTTAAGACCAATTTTCTTGGTCGTTTATATTTTTGTCAGTGTGGGTTGGGCCGTTAAATTGTGGGTTATGTGGGTTAAATCCGCGGGTTTGTGGGTTTGGCTTGTAACCCGTTTATATTAGATTTTTTGTTGCACTCTTAATATTGTTTTGAACTATTAAAGTTCTTTTTATTTTTTTGAATAAGACTATTGAAGTTCTTATTAAATATCATTTGTGTTTATTTTATATATATTTAAGGTACATTGAGAAATAATATAATGAGAACTAGTTGAATTTGATTTTTGTTGCATTACTTGCATATAGAAGATAGATAAACTAAAAAATAGCACAAACTTTATTGTTTTTATTTGCTACTTACAATTTATATGTTAAAACATTAAATTATTAACAATTTAGTTTTTTTAACTTTTATTATTTCTATATTTTATTTTTTGAAAAAAGTGATTTTTTAATAGTCTGCGGCGTTTAACCCGCGGGCTAACGCGGACTGAACTCAGAACTAAATATCATAACTCGTTTACATTTGTAGACGGGTTTGCTTGCCCTGTTTGATATGCGGGCTTATGCGGGGCAGATTAAACGAGGCGGACAAGCCAGTATACCCAACTCTACTTATAAGTGTTAAATATTGTTACATAATTTTTTTTCTTCCTTGTATAAAAAAATTATTATTAAATAAGATTTTCCTTTAAGATTTATGACATATAATTTATATATATATTGTCAAAAAAAAATCTATACATATATAGGGCCGTTTAGATTGACTTGTTTTTTTAGCTTATATATAAAATAATTCATGCAAATAAATAATATATTATGTATTATTATAAATTTTTCAAAATAATTTATAAAAAATATCTTATAAAAACATAATTTTTGTTAGTGATAATTACCGTATAAATTAACATAAAACTTTATTTCCTCCTATTTATGTAAATATGTAAATTATTTTCATAAGTTCAAAAATAAATTTAATCCAAAAGGCCCACAATCATAGAATATAGGCAAAATTACACAAATGATCCTTTATTTTATTTATTTGTAACATTTTGGTCCTTTATCTTTTATTTGTAACATATAAGTCCTTTATCTTTTAAAATATGCACAATCATGTCCTTATTTTCATTTTTTATTTAAAATGCTGAGATGGCATGGCCATGTAGGATTATAAATAATAATTTATTTTTAAAATGGGATTATATTATATTTAAAATATTTTTTTTAATTAAAATTATAAAAAAATCCAAAAAATTTAATGTGTTTATCATCATCATCTTCATACATTCATCATCATCTTCATATCTTCATCATCTTCATCCTTAATCCAAAATTAATTTCTTCTCAAATATACCTACAAATAGTATCAATTTCTATATTATGTTTCCCCTCAACCTTTATCTAAACTAAAAAAATTGTTTCTTCTCAAACCCACATATTGAAGTTGTATCTCCAAAGCTACACCACCTCAAGTAGATCTGCTGCAAATTGTTTGAGCTTCACTGTCAGTGGAGGAAGTGATTCTGGTCTTGAAGCACATCGATTAGACAATGAAGCTATAAAAAGTAACAACACAATGACTAAATATGTTTACAACATTCGTGAGGTTGTGTTTTAGATTTTTGGGTCTTGCTTGATTTATGTTTTCTTAATACTTGCTTGATTTTGCTATGTAATTTATGGGTTTAATTTCTCAGATTTGGTTTTTAAATTTTTCTATTTTTGGGTTGTGGGAATGAGTTTTTTTTGGTTGAAGATGAAGATGAAGATGATAGAAGATGAACATTCTTAGATTTTTATTTTTAAAAATTATAATTTTCATTTAAAATGTTTCTGAAAAAAAAAACTAATAAAAAAATAGTGATATTCCTGCCAAGTCATTGATACATCAGCATTTTTAAATAAAAAATAGGAAAAAGGACATAATTGTGCATATTTTAAAAGATAAAGGACCTATATATTACAAATAAAAGATAAAGGACAAAAATGTTATAAATAAATAAAATAAAGAACCATTTTTGTAATTTTGCCTAGAATATAGTATTAATATCCTATTATTTAATTTAATTAATTAACAAATTAACCAGCGTAAAACACGAAAAATTGAGTAGCGAAGCTCCAAGGGTTTCTTCATGGTTATCTTCTTCATCAATTCACACTAACTACCCCGCGCAACAACACAATCGATCATCGCCGAACCCTAAAACGCCACCGTTTTCTCTTCAAATCCTTTACAATATAGTGTTCCTCTAGCTTCAGAGGCTCACTGGTCACACACCATGGCTCTCTCACTCGCGAGAATCACCATTCTCCTTGGTGCAGGTACATACACACTCTTATTCACCTTCGATTTTTCTTCCGTTTTCGCGTAATCGATGTTAATTGTTGTTTTTCTCTTTGATTCCTTGTGGCGGTGAATGAATTAGAGAAAAAAATTGAATCTAGGTTATTTTGATTATTGTGAATTGTTGTTTGTAATATTTTGATATGAAAGTTAAAATAATTCACTGAAAAATAATGTTGTTTTTGTTTTAGGTGTTGTTGGTTCAGTTATGGCTAAAGAAGGTCGATTGCCGGATTTTTCTGGTATCGTATCTAGTGGTTTCAAGGTTAGTTTTTTGTAATCTTTTGGGGAAGGATATATGAAGCACAAACACTAGACACAACACTTACACGTAGACACAGACATGACGATGCTGGCATGTTGCCGGTAATGATTTGAGAAAATGAATGAATTGAATGCAATAACATGTGTCGGTGTCTAACACACCTTCGATGATTAGAATTTAGAAGTGTAGGTGCTACGGTGATTGACACCGGTTGTAATTTAAAAAAATTAAAGTGATGGAATATGTGTTGTGTCGATTCAGTGTCAAAACCAACACGGGTATCAGACACACCTTCAATCTGAAGTGTCGGTGCTGCATAGTGGTCAATTTATTATGCTGATGGTGCAGAATGGTAGATGAAAGATGTTGTTTTTCTTTTTTCCCATGAAATTTCGGTTTTCTCATATATGAAATGCGATTATTCTCTTTTTGCTGTTCAAAGCAGTGTGATTAAGATGCTGACTAAAATAATTGAAGTTCAGTTCAAACTTCAAAGAAATCTAGTTCAAAGCAGTGAGTGTGATTAAGATGTTGATTAAAATAAATATAAGTTAAAGTCCGAAGAATCTAGTTGAAAACAATGTGTATTAAGTTGCTGATGAAAATTTAAAGTATAATAGAAGTCAAACTATGTAGACTTAATGTAGTTGTAATCTTAGTTGAAAACAATGTGTAAGAGCTCTGTAGCCCCGTGTTGCTTTTTTAGGTGGAGCTTACAATATTTTGATATATGGAGATTGATGGTGCTGGCACAAATAGGATTCAAACTATGTAGACTAAATGTATAAATCCTCTAGGTATAATCTGCGACTGTAAAGTGTCTATCAAAATCAAAGGAAAGTTTAGAGTGCTGAGGTGGTCGAGATATAGTGTTATAATATGAACTAAAGGTATTATGAAAAATTGGAGGTGGATGAGTTATAGTATAGTAATATGAACTGAAGGTATTATGGAAAAATTTGGAGCAGCGTATATTAGGGAGACCAGAGAAGATTTTTGAACTTGCCTAAGATGGGTTTGGTCAATGAGAAAAATGGATGAAATGCAACCTCTGGTAGATATTTTAATTAAAACTAGATGAAATCTTATGAAAATATCATTTGAAGGAGAGAAACTATTACAAATTGAAAAAGACATTGTTATAAATAGTTTTCTAAGACTATGCTGTTTTGATAGAACCCAACTATGTCGACTGATTCATGCGTGAGGCATCTGATTCCAGCTTTCACAGTTGGTTGTTGCGTGCTATTGAGAAGTTCAAAAACATCTCTTCAATTTATGCCGCATGTCAAAAACCTAAAGTTTGACTGTATTTTGGGCATTGTTATTATTTATTTGTTGTTAGATCCAAATTTGATTCATCAACGTTGCAGGCTCTATACTGATTTTCGACTCTTTTCTTGGCCAGGTTGTTTTTAGGCAACTTCAAAGCAATGATTCTACTCCAACTGTTACAAAGCCACATAATGATTCTTTGCTTGCTCAGGTCTGTATGATGTTTAAATTTGATATTAATTATGAAAAAGTCCTAGTATTGTTAAGTCGAGTCTCACACAACCTGTCCTTCATCATTAAGAAATTTTTTAATGTGACTTGAGTTTGGAGCATATGCCTATATTGTTGACATTGTATACATTAATTTTTTTTGGGGAAGGGGAATATTATAATTAGTTAAAGTGACACTAATGACCATTTTACTCTTATGAAAGGATCTGAAAAACAGATACATATCTTGTTTGTAGCAGACATGCTACTATCAGCATGCTTCCTTTAGGACTGTAACGTGTGGTATGATTTATTACAAGTTGAATTGACACTAGGAATTTGATCGTAAAAGATGTTATACTCTAGCGCTTGTTTTTGAAGGAGTTGGGACTGGGTAGCAGGAATGCGGTGGTCAGTGGAATCTTATTTTTGTTTGGTTAAATTATTTGAAGTTAGAGCGTATGCCCGGGCTGTTGCTTTGGCAACTTGACTCCCTTATATAGAACGCTAAATGCATCATATGGAAAAACTATTAATCTTACCTAAGAGGTTAGAGGGATTGTAAGTTTACTTGTGCATTATGGAAATGGAAATATTATATTTGTGAACCATACTCTTCTTTCTTTATTATACTTAAAGCATGGTATAGCATCTTAAACTTGATATGTATCATTTGGAAACGAGGGCAGATGAGGAATGCTAGTTATAATATATAGTTCTCCAGATATTTGATGTATCTTTTTTCTCACTTTCAATGAATGGAATAAAAGCATGACCATATTTCATATGGGTCATGCTAACAGTGCACCCGGTACACTTGTTAAGCATGCTATAAAAGGAAATAAAAGACAAAAGTAATAGTGATAAGATAACTTTTTACACTTTCAAAACATTGAATGCACAATTTCCAAGAAAGAATTTCCATAATAATTTGCTTAACTAGTGCACCGGGTGCACTGTTTAGCATTTTCCATTTCATATTCTATGCAGAAAGTTTAATGTTTTATTTGGTTACTATTAGTTGATACTAATTGTAATATAGGCTAATTGAAAGTGCTGCATATACTTGTGATCTACAGGTTAATATCCTTCGGGAGGAACTACAAAATTTGGCTAGAGATAGACCATTCGTGATTGTAAATTCCAGTGGAACAGGTTATGCTTATGTACTCCCTTTCTCACATTATAGGGCCCTTTTATTATTCTTCAGGAATTCAATCACAGCTAACATGTTTCTTTACTGACGTTGCAATCATTGGCTTCATTTGTTGTTTGCGTGATCGTGTCCATATTTTTGTCTAAGCTAACAAAATTTTCCGTCTTATCTTTGGGTCATTTTCTGACATTCTTTGACAATGTACAGACGGAATAAAATATGTAACAGTGGTCATTCTTGGGATAGGATGTGGATGCCTTTGGTGGAAGGTAGTGCCTTTCTCTTCTATGAATTGTTGATTTGAGTTATAGGATGATGTAGCCATGCATCCTTGTAGGAAGTTTGTGTGGCCAAAATTTGATTTTGATTTCAAATGTAGGTGCTTTGAATACCGCTATGTGCTATATATGACATGGTCAATGTTCTATTTGAATGTTTATTAAATCTTGCAAGATATCTAAACTTTTTTCCATGAGTTTATCTCTCATTTGTATTGAGATTTGTTCAAATGAAATATGTGGCTGTTTGCCTTGTGGTTTCTATCTGGTTGGACAAATTTGTCTAATATTCAATATAACTAGCCAAACTACATTGACCATTCTTTTCCAAGTGTAGGCTTTACTAATTGTCCAATTCAATTTATTTTAAGCTCAACTCATGTAACATTTTGCTGCCAATATTTCCAATGTTATTTGGACCATAGTAATTTTTTTATTACTTTAAATCGGATGTTATTTAGTTGGCACCAATCAAGGAATTTCTTTGTGGATAAACCTTATATACTAAAAAACAACTCTTTGAACTATGTTGGAAAATCAACAAACTTATCCTATCGGCGTAAAAGTGCATGTTTCCTTTATTATCTATTCTGATAATAAATTCTTGAAAGCTTGTCCCTTCCCTCTGTGAAGATGATTGAGTTTAACTGCCTTTGTATATTTTCAGGGATGGCTTCCTGATCTGAGGTTTGCAACAAGGCGTAGTTTAAATGATGCTTGTACAGACATAGGTAATCAGCTTGGGAAGGTTTATGAATCAACTGAGGTAATTTTATTTTGTTGTATAATTTGTTTTTCTTAGATTGTGATAAATCTCGCATTTTGTCTTATTGATGACCTTAAATGATAGCTTTTTATTAGCTAGGATATATAGATAATAGATATATCAAGGAGTTTGATGGGTTTACGTTGTCTGCATAAAATAGCTTTCCACTTACATCCAATAAGAGTTCATATTTTGGCCAAGTCATATTAGTATTTTGAAATAATCCAATGAAATTAAAAAACATAAAAGAAATTCCTTACAGCACCATTCTCCCCCATTGTTTGTCAAACTCCTTTGCCCCTGCAATCCTAACAATATCTCTTTATCTTGGACTTTCCTCTTGTTAATGAGGTCATTGTACCCACAAAACACTCAATACGTAGCCGCCGCCATGCTAACTATGAAGAAAGATCTAGAGACTAATGAGTTGGATAGAAATATGGTATATGATAGAACATTGTGGCGTCATTTGATCCATGTCGCCATTCCAATCCCTCTTAGTGGGATAAGGCTTGGTGGTGGTTGTTGTATTGTACATACTAAAAATACACTCAAAAAGAAAAAGTTGTACATACTACATACTAAACATATGAAGATAGGTTTAAGAGGAAATAGACAAAAGCAAGATGGCCGAAAGTCACAAAAAAGAAGCTGCATTCTGGCTCTGGCTCCAAATCTTGTATTTGAATGTGGGTTTTCATAAAGTGTGGCAACACCATTATAGGCATAACTGGGAACTGAAGTAGAACGGTTGTGAACAGTTGGATGAATTGGATGGCTCTCATTAGTCTGACTTTGTGAATGCGGGATTCCCAGAATCTGAATTCTCCCTTTCTACCTACCTGGGAAAAAGGCCGACAAGTTTGTTGTTTTAACTACTTGCTTTCTTTCGTTTCTAATCTCTAATGTGATAAAAAAAATTAAACAAGTTTATATGTATATATATGAATAAAAAAATTATTAAAAAAACTAGAAATATGTATATTATTTGGTTTATAGAATACTTGTAACGAATCTAATCAATGAAAAATGAAATAGAAAATAAAGTTATTTCTATGTATATATAACAATATAAATTGCTTAAAATAAATAATTTTAATATAACATTTAGTATTCATATAGTAATTAATCATTTCATAAATATAAAATATATTAGAATATCCTAGTTTTGGAGTTGGCTGCTCGCGCTGCTATTTGGTCCATAATAGTCTCGTTGGACTAGGAACACCAATCATTTTCAATATAAGAAGTCGAGTAGGCGGATTTCTTTTTTTCTTCATTTTACATTGTGAAGTCATATGTATTACAAAAAGATAAAAAAAGATTGATGAGAAAAATGCATTGACAATGGTTCTCCTGAAACATTGGAAACCTGCATTGGCACATGCCTGCCTTTTTTGAGAAGATAAATTTATCTTGCTTTGGCACACAAGATGAATTTGTCATAGTGGGACATTTATCAATGACAATATGATTTTTTTTTTAGCAAGGTTGGTAATAGTCTATTCAATTGAACTCTAATTTGAAATACAGGAGGAAAAACCAGCTAACTTGTTTTTTTTGGTTTACAATGGAGGCAGTGAGGATTGAACCTAGGACCTCATGCATACTACCCAAACCCCTCACCACTAGACCAAACCTAGTGGCTTGAAAAAAAAACCAGTTAACTTAATTGATTTAGCTTTTCTATAAACACATTCAATAGACCTTCCATCTTGATTTATCTTTCAAGCTTTTGTATAATCTTATCTTATTTACATGAAAATTGTAGTGCTTAACTCACATTTTCATTTAAATCATGATATAAAATTAAAGTTGACAAGAGCTGTCATACAGAGCTTTTTATCTCAGCATTCTGTTCAGTTTACTTTTATTATTACTTTTTCAAGACTTTGAGAACAAAGGGACTGCTTAAGGATTTACGATTTACTTATCTGTGAGGATTTCAGGAAGCCAAGAGGAAGTTGTCAGCAAAATTAACTGGTGCAGAAAAAATCATAGATGCTATTGGTATCGATTCAGAAAACACCAAAGCAGATGTGAGTAAAAATGTTAGGATTGGTGTATTTTTTATTTTTTTTTGGCTTCTTTGTTGTTCAACAATAAAATAACTTCTGTGACAGCTCGATGCAATACAAATCAAAGTAGAACTAATAGGTGGAGATCTTAAAGGTGTTAACCCTATACTTGGAATACTTGTAAGTCATATGCAAGAATTCAGTTTTTTCTTTGAAAAATTTGCTGGATATCCAACTTTAGCTTGACTTGACTGCTTTGCTTTTTCAGGAATCTAAAATCAATGCAATAGAAGAGAAACAGGTATATTCAATCAAATTTTAGTCCTTAGATTATTTAGTTATAATTACTTTTGTTATTTGAGGGGTGTAATATAGTTTATACCTATAATTTACTTTTTTTGTCTGCTCAGAATGAAACAAATCATAAAGTGGCGGGAATATGTCGATTTACCGAGCATTTGGAGAATGGCACGACTCCTCAGAATATTCAGGTATGAACTCATATACTATTATTACAAATGGATTTTTGTTTGATCTGGCCGCTTGGCTTCATAATTCGAATACCAGATCTGTTCTTTTTTATGACTTTCTATTTATTTTCTATTTTATTATTAATATATTTTTAAATTATATAGGGACCGTCATCCATGCCAGCCATTGAGCTACCACCAGTTTCACCATCTTCCAGGGTAAGCGTTTTCCTTTTGCATGCATATTGTGCCCTTTTAGAAAACTGTATTCCTCATTAGACATTATAGTATTGTTTATTGTAAATTAATATGAATTTTTTAAGTTTAACAGTAAATTAAGATTTTGTAGTTAATTATAAGCCAAATAATTGTTACATTCCATAAGTTTGACTTTATACTCCATTTCTCTCCATTTTTGGAACTTATTCCTATGTAATATCTTAATTTTATAGGCTGTGCAGTTTGGTCCTTCCAGGCTATATCTTGAGCAGCCTTCTATTACACCAATATCAAGGGTAACTTTCAATTGAAAGCTTTTGCTGCATCCTTTCCATCATGCTCCGATTATTAGTTCCTAACATCTACCATTCATTGTCTTATCAGGCTGAATCTGTGCCTCCAACTAGGTCAGCTGATCCACCATCTCCGTCAAACACTGTTGAATCTGTTCAGGTTTGCAATATTTCTGATTTAATCTATTCAGCTAATTTAGTGAAGTGGCCTTTAAAGAGAATAGTATTTTATGACTTACTATCTCCTCTAGATGTGTTATTTGATAGCCAAAAAATGGTCCATTCCTTTATAGATTATCTATTTTTGGTTGACAAGGTTGTTTATATTCATTATTGTTGGAATGAAATATTCTCTTCACAAAATTCCAAACCCAGTTATATTTTTATTATTGTCCATTTTGCAAGAAAAGACCATTTCAATTTGGTTTAAATTTTCTTTCTAGTTCCAATCTCATTTTTTAATTTTGTGGACTATACTGTCTTTTTGTTTTGATAAATCAGGGCCTCTTATCTTTTAGTCATATATTTTTAACAACTAATAAATTGCCTTCTGTCTTTTTAGGAGATTAGTCCAGTATTTGAGAGAACTTCCTCCTATAGTCGTGTGAATTCAATGAGAACTCCTACTACAGAAAACACGATCAACGGATCTAGTTCTGGTGGCTTTTTTGGGATGAATTTGTCAAGCATTTATGCTCCGTTGATGAGAACTCGCAGTGCGACCAATGCAGTAATACAACAAACTCGTCCAAGTAGTTGATAATAGTACCAGGCCTATTTTTTTGTTGTTGGTTCCCAGTAAATTATAGATGATTGGATATTTTTGGGTGGATGGTGTCACCGATAAGCGGTGGCTGTTCAGAGATTGCATGCACCATCTGTTACAAGTATGCCAAAGCCAGTCTTATTAGAGAAAACGACTGAGCAGTGAATTTTGCAGAGATGCTGTGTTTCTCGGTTTTCTTAGATTATTACTAAAATAAGAGTTTCTCCAATATTTAACTTTTGGGAAGGCAAGAATAGTTTAATTGTTTGAACTCTTTAGTCTCCATATTATTTTGAGAATGAAACACAAAATCTTGTTAAGAATTTTACATGTTCGAGGTTTTGGCGTTGATAATATTGGATTGAAGGGTGCATTTATTCCCGGGATTAGGTTTCCTAGGAATCCTAATTCCGGGAATATTATTCTCACAAATGTGTTTGGCTAAATTTTTTATATTCCTAGCCAACTGTTTTTAAAAATTTATTTAGTTTTAAAATATAAAAAAAAAAATAGGAAAAACAATAGAGGAAATTCGGAATATAAAGCTGAGAAGTTGTGTCTTGTGTTGTGTGTATTCATGGAAATAAATAATACCTGAAAACAGTCTTTATAAATTTCTACGTACCAAATATGAGAATGTTATATTTCTCATTTGTGGTAAATTTGAAACAAACACAAGAAGTTTTATAAGTGAGTATGGTTGTATTGAAAATCTCCCCTGGATAATTATTTATTTGAGAAAATAGCTTATGCATCGAATTTTTTACTGTGATTCAATAACAATTATAAATTATGTTAGATCATAAATTTTACACTCCACTTTTTTTTTAATTTTTTTTTTTAAAATTTTACACTCCACTTTAATTATATGATATGACAAAATATTTGGTTTTTATTGGATGTCATTAAACTCTATTTTGTAAAAATGTGCCAATTTGTATCTTAGGTTAAAATCATAATTTTCAAGTTGACCAAACACCTACGAGCAAACCACAACATGAAATATTTGTAACTTGAGGTTTGGAATTTTAATAGTTATTCTTACGCTCGAATAATTTTTATTTTTTTTTATGCAAAATGAGAAATATATTAAATAAAAATAAAGAGATATAGTGACTGGGGGATATTAAATTTGACTTAGCTACAACCCAAATAGAAAATACATCGTGATCAAACAAACTAGGAAGAAACAACCCTAACAAAACAATTACTTATCACAGGCGCAGTAGACATAAAAACCTTTTTCAAGCAAAACAGAACAAGACATGTTGGCACCCAGATCGAGAGATGAACCCAACACGTAAGAGAACCAAACAACCCTTTCGGATTTACGAAACCAAACCAATAGGTCACAAAAAAAGCCAAACCAACCCTTATAGTCAAATATATTGGTGTATTATTTTGCAAACCAATGGGTTTACTTATGTATTTTCTTGTGTTTATAGTATCAATTATTCTTAAATCTTAACTTAGAAATATATTCTTTGGTTATAACAAATTTTTAAAAAATTATGGATTTTAGTAGTAAAGAACTAGTATAAAAAACACTTATGAACTACTTAAAAAAAATTAAGAACTTAGATATATTTCTTTATATGCCTTTCGAATGAATTTTAACCTAAAACTACTAACCTTTTTATATCCATAGTTTTCTCAAAGTTCATTATAATCACAAAAATTATATTGCAAATTAAAAATCACATGAAAAATACATAACAAGATACATAAGTTTTGTCCATTGCAATTTTTTTTAATCGGATAGTTCCTCCACCGATATTCATATTCACAAAGACTATGGTTACATTAACTAAGTAATATTGGAGACACATTTAAAATTAAGTGAATAATATTAATATATCATGATTCAATTTCTAATAAAAAATAAATTTATATATATATTTTTGTATATAAAGGGGGAAGGTGGCGGGAAATTGAAGGGTTTCATTTCATTTCTTGTGCATTCCACAATGGTACTAAGCGGCAGAGAAACTTTGATTCGATTGATCGGAAAACGTCGTCGTTTTCTTCCCAGTCGTCATTCTATTCTCTCCGATCCCATTCCTAACCCTAACCTTATCCATCAACCGGAACCTAGTACAGTCGGTCACAACCCCCAAAACGACGTCGTTATCTGTCCCGTATGTTCCCTCACTCTTCCCTCCGATAACCACCGCATCAACTCTCATCTCGGTAACCATTTCTCGTCATCATCATTTAAAGTTTCATTTCAATTTCACTTCAATTTCAATTTGATTTCAAATTGTGTTTTCAGATTCGTGTCTTTCTGAACCTAAACGAAGTGGAACAAAACGAAAACTCACACAACGAACCCTACTCCAGTTAAACTTTACTCACGCGCCTTCGCAGACGTTGGATTCCACGTGTCAAGAAAATTTTCAGTTCACTGAAAAAGAAGAAAATTTTCAGTTCACTGAAAATGATTCTGCAATTGTTACAACTGAATCTTCGTGTTTGTCATCTGATTCCAATTCCAATTCCAACCATATTGATATTAATCATCATGATGTTATCGATGATATTATTGATGATAAGATTGATATTATTGATGATAAATTTGATATTTTTGGAGTAAAGCTTGAGACTTTGATTGTGGGTAGGAGATATGCTGATAAAGAGGAAGTGTGTGTTGGAGACACAGTTTCTCTTTTGAGAGACTCGCAGAATGTTAAGGATCCAAATGCCATCAAGGTTTTTGTTTTTTAGTGTTACTTGCGAAAAAATGTTAGTAAAAGTTATTTCCAAATTTTGTATGTGGAACTTTAAGAAATTAACTGCCTCTTTTGGTTGTTTCAGGTTGTTTCTGCAGATTCTGGGTGTTCAAAATATCTAGGTTATCTCCCTCGTGAGCTGGCACAATGTCTATCTCCTCTAATTGACAACTATGACATTGTATTTCTGGTATTAGCAATACTCCTTTGCTTTGTCGTTGTTACTTGTATTGAATAGAATGGATTAGTATTGATATAGAAAGCACCTGAGAATTGAGTTGTGTATTGTGAGATCGCTGTAGTTTAGAAAATTAATTTGGTAAATAAATTAAGCATTGATAATTGTTGATCGAAGTTTCATTTGGTTCATATGAGAGTAAAGGAGATTTGCAGGCAACATGAAAAGTTTTAGCCTTTAAGGGTTAGATTTGTGAGTACTTAAAGGGAAGTGTTTTGGGTTTGACAGGTTTTGAAGAAAATTAAAGATTCAACTATCAGGCTTTAATAGGAAAAGGTTTTGCTAGTGATTTATACTGAATAAATTACTTGATCCCTACTATTACTCTAGAAAATATGGATTAAGGCATTAAGCTGCTTGATTCATGTCCGCATTATTTTGTTCTTTGGATTTTTTCCCAGGGACATGTCACTTCTATTCCGAAACAATCTCTTGATGCTGTTCCAATTCAGATTGTATGCAACAGAACACCAGATGGTGAAATCAAGTATGAAGATGAGACTTTTAAAAGCTTATGGAAGAATGCTCAGCATGCTGTTGAATCTGCTATCAAGAATCCTTCATCTGTAAAGTACCAGATAAATTTTTGTCTTATGCTACAAGAGGTGTTAAGAAATAACATTCACCTTCTAGCAGAAGATGAAAAAACCTATATGGGTACTCATTTTAACATAACAGTTGTCATTTTTATTTCTTTCAACTTTTTTTTATCAGATAATTTAAACAATGTCTCATCCATTAACAGAGTCATTCACTTCACTCTCAAATGACAGTCAGAGGCTCTTTGTTCGGCTATACACTAGAAAAGGTTATTGGAATATTTGAAACTTTTCATTTTTTATTTGAAGTGTTTGCAATAGTTATAAAGGGGTATGAAATTGTTCAAAATAAATGCTGTGAACTATCGCAAAAATATAAAGAAAGTAGAAAGAAGTGAACTCCATTAATAGAATAGCGTTGAGTTTTCAAACCCCTCAGCACCTTCATATTAAGGTTTTTGAAGATACTGTAGTAGAGGCTATGCACAAAAGAGGTGTAAAGAAGTTATATTCTGCAACAACATATCATTTGGTCAGAGACTTCTTAAATTTGCTAACATATAAAAACTACAAGCATTCTGCTTTAGGCTTTGTCTACTGTGCACAAGTAAAATAGTGTTGCACCATAAACAAGTGTGTTTTTTTACTATTGGATCAATAATCCCATTCATATCTCATTTGATCCGATGGTTGGATTTATTGATTCAATGGTGGAAATTAACTTGTGCATGATGCAAGATTTATCTCACTTGTGCACCATAGAACTAACCTCTGCTTTATGCCAAATCACCAAAAGACGTCTTACTCAACAACACTATAGCACACCACCATATACTTTGCGTGCCATTGATAATGTGAAAGAGTTGTTGTGGTCTAGTGGATAGTGTAAAATTAAGAATATTATGCTTCATGATTTCTGGAAACTAGCAACATATCAATTAGTAATTTCAATATTGCTGAGCTTTTCTATATAAATGAAATGAAGTTCTTGGAGAGATTGTGGTCCATGAAATGAAAAAGCTGACACCAAGCCCTATTAATTTTGGGCTTAAGAACTTTATATCCAGGTAGAAACCATAGTGCACCAAAAGTTATGATATAATATCTTTTGGATTTCTTGATGTCATTAACAATCTTTTTTAAATTGATTTTTGTTTTGGTGTTGACATACTTTTTTGTATTGTGCTCTTATGAAGGACCTTGGTTTCGCATGTCTGGTATATCGTATCCTGAAATATTGGATACTCAGAAGGCAGTCAAGGAACTTGCTGGTAATTTAACATAAATAAATAGTAAGGTTTATTTTTATCTTTCCCTGAAAATATAATTGGTTTTCTCCTACTGGTAAAACTTCTTATTGCCACTTTTATGATCTGTAACTTTTGGGATGATTGTGTTGCAGATAAAGAATACATATGCTCTGTTGAAAATGGAAATCAACTATGTGAGAGTGACACAAATGATATATTGGATGTCCTCACTGTCTCTGAGTTGCGTGAAATTTGGTCTTTCTTGCTTAAAAAGGTTGGAATTTAGATCCAGAATATATTCTCGTGTCAATCTTTGTCTGTGAATGGATTTCATTGGTTATGTGAATGAAAAAATTCTGTTGTAGTATGCACTTGATCTTACTTGATTCTTTTGTGAAGGCACTTGATTGTTTTTATATCTATAATAACAGACTAACACACCACCTCATACATGAGATTTTGGCCTTGAAGCATGGACTGTGCAGGCTCATTTCTACTGTGTGGTGTGTGGTAAAGTTCAACTTATTTGGAAGAATGTCAATGAACCAAGGGTTCAAGTCTTTATGGCCTTTTTATTAAGGCTTTTATACCATGCCAAATAGTAACTCTAACTCTTTTAATTCTAAAAGCTTAAGCCAGTAGATGGTGGCTCAAGAATTGTTTTATTCGTCTAACACTTTTTTTTTTGGATTTGGATACAGTATAATGGTAGAACATTGTATGCATTTAAGCTAATTATCCTATTTCTTCCCCCCTGGCATTTTAATTTGTATTGTTCTTAAACTTATACTTTCTCTCCTGAATAGGTTTTCAAATATACAATGAAAGGAGAAGGAACTTTTATATAGGTCTATCCAAATCTCAACTTGATTTATGCTGTTCATGTTTCCTTTCTTCTTTTTCGTCCTTGCTCTACTTTTGCAAATTGTGTCAATATTTCAGATATTACATGCCTATCCTAATACATTTATTCATCTTTTTTATTTAGATTATTACTTTTATTATATTTATATCATTATATAGGACTGTAAGAATGTATGTCTGTCATATTATAAGAGGGGAGCATTTCGGAGGGGTCCTTCTAAATTTGGTTGTATCCATAGTTAATGCTCCTACATTGATGAATGGCTTCTGATGACTACATAGTGAGAGACATACTATGTGGACAGATACGGGTCAAACAATTGAACATAATACTGTGTTTCTCTATATAAATACTAATAAAGAAGTCATAAGTCGGAGGTTATTCATTTTGTACATGTTATTTCCTCTTTTTTCACGGTCAATTCTCTTATTTACGAGGCAGCTATACAATTTATTATTTATTCTATTTTTATGTTTTAGAGTTGTGGTCACGGGATGAAGAAGCAAGATCTCATTTCATCTATTCTTTCTACAAATGCCGGATTATGGTATCAAAATTTTAGTTGCATTTTTACAATTTAAGGAGTCAATTAATGTTTTATTTGACACTTGGTTCTTGCTGCTGTATGCAGGACACACCTATCAACTATGCTTTTGGATAGAACTGGTTTATGTATCAAGATTTCTTCAAAAGCTGAATCTCTTATCTGGCGTATCGAGGTGAATGACTTCTTTAGCTTCTAATGTTTGCAGAATTAAGTTGGGTAATATTCTGATGTAAATGATTTTTCTTTTATAGAGACTTTTCTTCTTAAACGGAGAGCAGGATCTCTCGTCCTTTCTATTAGTTGATATAGGAAAAATCAAATATCCAACTTATTCCTGCACAATATTAGAACCAATATTCTCAAATCGCACAAATCTTCTTGCATACGAAGAGGTAGATGTCTAATTTCTGAGATACTTGTGCCCTTCTGTTTCTTCTTCCATGTATAACTTCTGTTTTTCAGGCAATCGAAGTGGCTCAAATTATGGATGAAGCTCTTGATGCAAACAAAACTGATGTAGTATTGAGGTGCATACAAATTGCTAAATCCGGTGTATCCACTGTGTTGCCCATCCAGTACTCGACTTCTGAATCAGTATCTTCATTCCATCACTTATTTACAGCACCGTGGGTATACTCCAAAGTGATCACATTAGGGATTTCCTTTCTTGAGCAAGAGCGCAGGTATGGAGGTTTGTGGTTTAATATACAAACTCTTTCACACTTGTAAGAATGAAGTCTTAAAAAGTTGCAGCAGAAAGATTTGGACCACGTAATATGGTATAATTAAAATCCATATTTAGTAAAAGACAACCCGAAATTGAAGGGGAAACAAAATTACAATTGAAACATATATCATGCATTATTTCTCGGCCGTTCACTTGATACGGATTGACCTTGGAAGTTCGGTACAATTAAGAAAAGGGACGAGTATGCTTTATCATGTTTATAATACCTTCAGTTTTTTCACAAATGACCATACTAGCACTATAATGTTCTTATTTAGCTGTGATATGGCAGCGAGATTTATCTCCTATATATTTGTTGCTTCACATATACTAGTTGAAAATCCAATAATTTAGAATGAGGAGATTAAGGACATGTTTGTTAATGTTTAAAGCTTTTTTAAAAAAGTGCTTTTAACGTTGTGATTTTTTTTTAATAGATTTTATGCAAGGCGGATGTGATTTTTGTTCAATTCAATTATAAAAATCATTACTGTATATTTTTAAAAGATAGTTATAACTATTGTGAATCTGTGATAGTGGCTAAGTCATTGACGGCTGACACTCTTGTTCTGTTGTATGTTATAAATGAGTTGAGACTAGTCAGGTCAAGTTATCAAAAACAGAATTATTCTAACTGGTCTCATAACTCAGTCATCACCACAATCCCAGCCGGAAGCATTCACTATTACTGCCACCAGTCCTTATTATAAGAAAAAGTTTACTTTTTAGGTTCATTGAATGATTGATGTATTTGATCTATGATATAGACTAGATACATCCATCATTCAATGAACCTAAAAAGCAATTTTTTTTCTTCTTATAATAAGGACTAGAGAGAATATTCAGTTTGGCTGTTGCCCTTTGTTGCCGAAGGAATACAGGCTGTTGCTAGACATGGCGCTATCATTGCAATTTATCTTTTTTGTTGTGCACTACAGATGATGAAGATAAGAAACTTCTGTTTCTCAGGTACAGTGACGCAGTTGAGTTACTTAAGTGGCTGCAAAATGTTTACACTTGTGATGTAAAAAGAGGATATTGGACACTGAGATTATCAGTTGACCTGGAGCATCTGGGTTACATTGATGAGAGCCTTCAAGTGGCTGAAAATGGATTACTGGATCCATGGGTACGAGCTGGTTCAAAATTGGCATTGCAAAGACGGGTTCTTCGCTTAGGAAAACCACCAAGACGGTGGAAAGTTCCTAGCTTTTCTAGGTCTATACTGCGTAAGATCCCTGAGGTAATTGCTTTATTTTTTATGATTCTCGTTTCTGATCTGCTTCCTTACAGTTCTAGTGAATTGTCATTGTTGATTTCCTTTTATATTATGTCCTTCTCACAGCAGGTCTTGTTTCAGGTTTGTGTTCAAGGGAGACCTTTGAATTCTGAATTGGGAGCCAAAAACAGGTTTTACAACGAAGAAGGGATGCAATGTGGAGTGGAAGAGCTTGCTTTGCATTATTATGCCGAGGAGGGATGGCAAGGTGTTCATACAGAGAGCGGCATATGGTTAACTATTTTTGGGCTTCTTATGTGGGATGTAATATATGCTGATGTGCCTAATGTCTTCTATACTAGATTTCAGGTACATTTTATTCAATGAGTAATTAACCTTCCATTTTTTTCAAGTCTCAACTTCTTGCTGCATTTTCATATTTCCTGTATGATTTGTTATAGTATGCCGTGGAATAAATACTTCTCAATTTCTTAGAAAAATAAGAAGGCAGAATATTTTTTGAATGTGCTTGCGTGATTTCAACTAAGCTGAAATTCTATTTATACTACACATTTAACAATTTACATTTAAAAGGCAATTAGTAAGATTGCTAATTCCTAAGTGCGTGTTTGATATTCTCTATTCTCTAAGATACTTGACTATGAATTGGATTGCTTCAACTCTCAATACTAATCTTACTTCAGAAATATATTAACCAACACATAGTTTCTATTTGATTATGAACACTTAATATTAGGCTTTGAATTTACAGAACGCTCCTTTGGATTTGGGTACCGATAGCTTTTTTACGGCAAGAAAGAGTATCATAGAATCCCATCTGCAGCAAATTCGTGACGGCATGGCTGAGGAGTTTCTTATTAAGTCATGGGAAACACATAATGGGACATCTTGTAGAGGAGTCAACTGGGATCGCCATTCTTTAGATGAACTTCGTGCTGCTGTTACTTGTGTTGGGGGATCTTGTTTGGCATCTTTATGCAAGCTTCTTTGTGAAGACTATCAGAGTTGGTCTAGTGGAATGCCTGATTTGCTGCTATGGCGTTTCTGCGGAGAATATAGTGGTGAAGCTAAGCTTGTTGAAGTGAAAGGTCCCAGGGATCGACTCTCGGAACAGCAGAGAGCATGGCTACTGATGCTTATGGATTGTGGATTCACAATCGAGGTTTGTAAAGTGAAACCTTTGTAGATCAACACAAATCATTACATACTGCTTAAAAATTACACTAGAATAGAAGCACATAGAAGATTACAGCTCCCAGAAATATTTCATCATGAGTAGCATTCACTCGCAAAATTTTACTATCAATTTGCAAGCATTATTCTTGGAGAGAATAGGAAGTGCTCTGATCCAAAAGTGAACTGTTCTGTATAGAAATTAAGATCCGCCAAAGGAACACGAGGAGGTCAATGAACCGACAAAGTACTGAAGCTCAAATCAATATTTATACATTGAATAGGTAAATGATAGCGGTTAATTTGTAAGGGGGCTGGAGAGGGGGAGTTTGTTAGGAGCAGGGATTGAGTTCCCCGCGTTACCACTGGACTACACCTTAGAAAACTCAAATCAAAGCTGTATTGCTCCCACATATTGAAGTAAATGTAGGGATTCTGGGATATTTGCTTTGGATTCCATACTGAATGTATTGTTCTTGTTTCTCATAGGTTCTCTCCCTTAGAGATAGTTCTATTTATGGGGTGTTCAGACACTAAATGTGAATATTCTCTATTAGTATTTTCTCCATTTAATTTATTTTCAGGTAGATTTGATCATAGATAAACCGAATTCAGAATACTAGTAGTACAAACTTCACTATAATATTATTGTGAAGAAAATGTTAAAATAAAAACATAAATCAAGTGGCACTCAGAAAGTTGAGTAGGGTTTATACATTAAATGCATTTTTTACTTTTTATTTATCTGATTCAGTCATTGTTAAACTGTATAAACTTGTTAAACAATGATTCTAGTTTAATCCAACTCTTAAGACGTTATATTACTGTAACCAAACATACCTCAATGTCTTATTCAATTTTAAAATGGACGTAGGTTAGATTTAAAGGTTTTGGATTTGTTTTTTTCTTTTTGCTGTTAACTGATTGGAAACTTTGAACCGTTGAATGTGGCATGTCTGTACTTAAAAAAAGGGAAAATATTTCCCTCAAGAACTTACATGTTTTGGAAAAGTTTAAAGGATCTGAAAATATAAAAAAAATTATTTCACTAACCCATTTGTTACTCTGACAAAAATATATATTTACAAAATCATGTCATTATCAAATTTTCTAGCTTCATTATCTTGTTTAATATTTTTCTTTATATATATTAGAATAAATCCATCTTTTAATATATTTTTAAAACTTGAATTTGATCTGAAATGAATATTATAGCTGCTATAAGTCTTTATAAACGTGACTTTCATGTTGTGACATATGAAAAAGAATGATGCAGTAATCAACCAAAAGTTTAAGTTAGCTAATAAATAATTGCTTTAAAAAATGTAAGCTAATAAATCATTTTTTTTAATCAACCAAGAAATAAATTATATTAACACAAAACAAAATACTTCACATAAGCACAAAATGTGCATAATGAAGAGGTTAAGCAAAGTCCAATTACAAACAAAAAAAAATAAAAAAAAATCGTATAATATTTGCATAGAAAACAAATACATATATCAAACGGATTAATCTTTAATTGACCGACACGTAAAAACTCAATCGAGAAATAAAAGATGAAGTACCATTCAAGTATTCTATTGATTCTAAATTATAAGTCACTATGATAATTTTATATAATTAATTTTTTTTAGCTAATTATGTAGAAGTAAAAGAAATTGTGAGTTGTTTTATAAAAATATCCTTAACTAATTGTATGAAAATTATGAATTATTTTATAAAAGTATTCTATCGGTTCTATGTGTTGTCTTTATACTTTTTTTTTTTTTTTAATTTTGATCATCACTTGTTAGTGGGGTTAATGACATAAATGTATTGGGTTGGGTAGTGCTCTTCGATTGAAGATGATATGATAGCAAAAACAACAATGCATGTAGATAGATGTCGTAAACATCGAGATAGTACTCAACCCTACACGATATGAGATGAGATTCATCATCATCATCATCATCTCTCTTTGGCCACTACATCTCACGTGCCACCATAATCCCTTTCATTAATTCTTTCACATTGTCATTTCAATTATCCCTTTGTCCCAATTTAATTGATACAGTTACTATTGTGCACTATTCATATATGATGTTTTGACCTTATTTTTCTACTAATAAAGAAAAATAAATATTAACATATAAAATGTTGTTTGATTCGTCTCGATAAGTATTTTAAAAATATCAAATTTTTATAATTTTTACTATTATACAATTAAAAATATTGATCATCAAAGTTATGCATCGACATGCGTGAAATAGTCAACTGTGTCAATTAAATTGGAACAGAGAAAATAGTAAAATCATTGTAAATTTTTTATTCTACCGTAAATTTAATCGACAACAGATGTTCCAATTTTATGTTTGTTTATTTGTGGAGACATAATGAGAATTTAAATGATTTGTGCAAGAACAAATAATTACTTCTTCCATTTTAAAACAATTTATTTAATTGATCAAATTTATACAAATCAAGAGAAATGTTTAGCAAAAATTAGTGAATTTCAATCTTTCTATTGGAAGTTGACAATAACACCAGAAACTAATCACCAAGGCTATAGAAATGTTCGAGCCAAATTATTGGAAGAAAGGTTCCATTCAACATGGAAGTTTTATGTCCATGTGTGATTTACTCTAAACATATAAACTTGATTTTTATTTTTATTTGGACCAACGGCATTTATTCATTTTCTTTTTTACGTAAATACTAATAGTTTTTCAATTAACTATTAAGATACAATTTTTCTTTTAATATAATTTTTATTTTAATTTCTAATGTGGGTACCGGGTACCTCTTCCTTGACCTAGATTCAACTCTCTTCGTTACTGTAATATTTAATTACTATAAATGGTTAATGATAAAATAAAATTTTACTTTAAAATTTAAATTATTATACATTACATGAATAATAGTCATATATGTCTAACCCAAAGAAAGTTATACTAATTTAAAATTTAATACAAAATAGAAAAATTAACATGATATTAGTAAAAAACAAATATTTATATTTATTTAAGTACACAAATTTAATAGATACAAACAATTTATTATGACTTAAAATAACAATAATTCAGATATCTTTACCCTCGACTATGAACCTCCTTTAATTTTTTTAATTCACTTACCTTTTCGATTTTTAGATTCGAAGGGAAGAAGAAAAATGAACGAAAAAAGATATAAGTTGATAATTCAAAATAAAATTATCAAAAATAAAAATAATAATCTACTTTTAATTGGTATTTTGGCTTTATAGCTTGACTTTTTTTAATTATCAAGCTTACGAAAAAGTGTTAACCTTCTCAAAAAATTTAAACACCATAATATGAATGTGATGTAGGTTAAACCCATTCTCACCCGCATTTAACAAATGAGAATTTATTTTCTCTACTATTTTTATTTTTAAAAACCGCCACCAAAATAGATTTACTTATTCGGATAAAAAACTATACTTATCTATATTCATTGATCTAAATGCGAGATAAAACAGTGTATCTTTATTATTTTTTTTATAGTAAGTAAAAAAACTATGGAGAAAAAGTAATACTAGCTGTTAAGATATTTGAGTTTATTTAGTGCTAGTCAAACCAACATTACTTCGGTAATCTAGACAAAGTTTGATTGAGCCAAAGGGAATGATTTGAGATTATTTTACAAAAAACAGAACAAGATGAGATAATAACTACACGTTGTGATATTATTTTGTGGGCCTTAGAGGATCTTGAATATTATATTTTTTAAAGGACAAATTAATTGCCATTTATTTATTCGAGATTAATTTCTTTTTTTTTTGGTCAAGTAGCCTAATGACTTGAAATTCCACCCTTATTCGAGATTAATTTCTATGCAAGTGTAAAACTTTTTATGCATTCATCCAATTAAAATATACTATGGTGTCACTATCATTTGATTGATACATTGTAAAAAAACTAATTACACTATTAATGCATTTAATTAAATTCTTTTTAAAGTATCTTTATAAATATTTTACAAATTTAATTTGCATATATACCATTAATGTTAGTTTTTTTATACAAATCGATTTATAAAAATAATTTACTATGCCAATACATATCTATTAATCATATAAGAGTACTATTTAATTAGATACAATTTTTTATGTCTTTATACACAAATATTATTTTTTATGGTAAAATGATGAAATGATAAATCAATAGAAACTCTCACACAGATAAAGTAGAGGAACTGTAGTGCGAATTCCAATTATAATATCATATAGGTTTAAAGATTATTTTTGTCCCTGTAAGTTCGTAGTTTTTTGGTTTTAGTTCCCGTATCTTTTTTTGTTGCTAATATGTCCCTGTATGTTCACTTTTTTTGGTTTTAGTCCTTTAAAACTAAAATCCACAGGAAACTAACGAATTTTCCTGCGAATTTTAGCTTTAGGGACTAAAATCAAAATGATTAGCACATGCAGGGACTAATTTGCAATAAAAAAGATATAAAGACTAAAACAAAAAAATTATAAACTTACAGGGACAAAAATGATATTTAAGCCTATCATATACTATCAATTTTGACATTTTTGCCAATTAAGAATTTGTAGAATTGTGTAATGTGGAGTATTAGTTAACTTTCTTTTTCTTTCTTCTCTTTTCTAATAAATTAATTTAATTAATTATGATTATGCCGGTGGAGAAGAGAGTGTGAGTTGTTTTGTTGTTTTCTTCTTTACCTTTGCTGTTTGTTCCAAAAAAAAAAATCACACTCAAAACCAAACCAAGTTTCGAACTTGAGACTTGAATTCACTCACACAAACCCTCATGTCCTATCTTCACTCTGACCCATTTGATCATATGGACGAAGATGAATTCTATGAAGATATAGATGAACAAGAAGACGATTTTGATGTCCCTGTTGATGTTGATGAAGATGCTGCTCTTGATGAATATGAGATGGTTCTTTTTCCTTTTTCTCTTACTTTTTATTCACTTGATTTTATTTTTTGTATTAATTAATTCAACTTAGGGAAAATTGTTTGTTTTTTGTTTTGTCTGATGATGTTTTTTAAGGTTGTTTTATTTATATATATTCATTGAAGTTAGGGTAAATTGTTTGTGTTTTTTGATTTGTTTGATGATTTTGAATTGAACAGCTTACTAAGGTAACTGATACATCAGCTGCCCAAGCAAGGAAGGGCAAGGACATTCAAGGTATTCCATGGGAGATATTGAATATCACAAGACAAAGTTACAGATTGACAAGGCTTGAACAATATAGGAATTTTGAAAACATTCTAACAACTGGAGAGACTTTCAACAAGGTTTTCTTTTTGTTTTGTCTTTTTTTTTTCTTCATTTGTTTGAGGTAAATTAGTGATAAAGCATAGGAAAATCAAATGAATCGTTATCGTTTCATGAAATGTTGTTTAGTACAAAGTGTTGTTAATTTGACCCTATTGTGATGCTATAGTGCTGTGACGTAGCAGAATTTTAGCAAACCGTTATTGTTCTGTGATATGTTATTTAGTATAAAGTGTTAGCGTGTTGTCAAATACTCCGTCAAGTCTCAAATATAAGCTAAATTCGGTAAAAAAAAAAAGCCTTGGTCCAAATTTTAGACCAAATACATCAACTATCAATTTTCTTTGACCAAATTTTACTTATATTCGAGACTGGAGTAGTGGCTTCTATTGTGGCGCTATAGTGTTGTAGTGTGAACAAAATGCTGTTTTCTGCGATTCGAAATTGATTTAACATTGGTTAGGTTGTTGGAAGTAGGGAATTAAGTAGCATCAGAAATTGTTTTGACAAATATTTTGATACTCAAAAAGTTAATGATTTTTTGTTTGGTGTTTTAGGATTGCAAACAAGTGGACAGGCATGACGAATACTATGAATTCTTCTATAATACAAGGATGGTTAAGCCTACCATCCTTCATTTTCAGGTCTTTTAATATACTTTTTTTCTATATGTTGCGTGCACCGAATTATTTCTTTGGTATTATTATCATTGTTGTCAAATAGTGGCAGTAGTGGCGATAAAGCCTAACGGTTTTTGACGAGTTCAGCGGAAGTAGCGGTGATAGTGGAAAAAATAACATTTTTAGGGTTTTTTAAAATAAAAAACCGAAGAGTTAACATGTATCTTGCACATGACCTGTTTTTGAAATAGAAAAAACTGAAGAGTCCGCGAGTTGATAAACACGTAAGCTCTGTGCTGTCTCCATTCCTTTTTTAATTTATATGCAGCATACCTTCTTTTTTATATACAATTGACTTATTTTAATTGCTATGAGGCTTCCACTATTTTGTCCACAACGCTATCCGCTATTTCACATAGAGGATTTTTGCATTCCACTGTTTTCCACGATCCATTATTGATAACACTGATTATTACGGTCATTTTTGAATGGCTAATGAGCATCTAGTATTTTTTTTAATGAAAGTATATATAACTCGAAGTGTTAGTCAATTTGCAGTAGAGAGGTTTGCGTAGTTCTTTACTTAATTTTCAGTCCTGATGACATTCTTTTTTTTTGCGGGATGCAGCTGAGGAACTTAGTATGGGCAACTTCAAAACATGATGTATACCTTGTCTCGAACTACTCAATTATGCATTGGTCATCATTAAGTGGAAACTTGTCCGAGATAATAAATTTTAATGGGCATGTAGCTCCTACTGAGGTAATACAGTCGAGTCTCTTAGATGAGTGAGAACCTATTTGATTTTGCATGCTGAATTGACGCCAATGTTGTTAAATAGCGTCTATAGCACTACTGTAGCCGAATTTGAACAAATCAATATTGTTCTGTGATACACGGTTGAATACTAAGTGGTGTCAAATAGTGGCTATAGTGCTATAGCACAGCGAAATTTGGGCAAAATGTTATTGTTCGGAATCATAATAAATCTGTAGTATGTTGGAAAAGTTAACATGGTTTTCTTGAGAAAATAGTTTAGTTAAGAGTGTTAAATAGTATTAATTATTCCTATCTTTGTTTGGTTTTATAGAGATGTGCAGGAAATCTGATGGAAGGATTTTCACAGACGCAGATTAGCACATTGGCTGTCAATGATAATTTTCTTGTTGCTGGTGGCTTCCAAGGAGAGCTCACTTGTAAGGTAAGTCCACATGATTTGTCCCTTGGGACATGCGTTTTTCTTTGGGCTGCTGATACTTGATCAAATGATGAGATTATTTTATTTATTTGTGGAAGATTGCCGTTTGTCTATTCCATATCTGCTTATGGGGTGTGTGAGCAATGGGCGTATATCTATATGAAACCGGTTCTGATGAGAACACTTGATTATCGTGAGAAATGAGAATAAACAATCATAACCATCAGATTAAAATTTAACAGTCCAAATATTTTTTTTATACGGCAATGGAGGAAGTGAGTATGCAGTCGTTGCACTTTTTTTTAATAAAAAAAATAATACGGACTGTTAATTTTTATTATTTTTAATGTGTGGTCCTTTTCGTTTATCTGATAGTAAGTTTGAGTTTGCACCGGTACTCATGAAAACGTACTTTATTAAATATGGCCAAACTAGTGTTTATAAGGCGTGGACTAAAATTCTTAGGTGGTACCAAATACTATCATAGACCTGTTGGCTGTCGAGCCAAGAATTATGTTATTCCACCCGTCAGATCTACGATAACCTTTCGTGCCATCTAAGAATTTGGGCTTCAGGCCTAACTCCACCCTATGCTCAAGTGACGTATGGACTGTGGATTACCTAAGCCTAATGAAGACTACTTTGCCTATGTTTCTAGTCGATGTGGGATCTCGGCTTCTATATTACCTCCACCGGTGCTAAAATGAGGCACATTTTATGTTGAGATTTTTCATGTCGAATTTCTGTTATAGATTGCTGTGGTTTGACTTTCGTGAGGTAGCATTGAATGTTAAGAGCAAATCTTCTTGCAGAATACTATTGAATGCAGCTTATAATATCTAACATTGAATGCAGCGTTTGGATAAGAAGGGAGTTAGCTTTTGTACGCGGACCACACATGATGATAATGCTATAACAAATTCAATTGAAATTTATGAAAGCCTGAGGTATTTTTTTTATTAATGGCTTTATTTATTTCAGTTTTTGGGATGCTGTCTGACATGGAAACTTTTGCAGTGGTGCGACTCATTTTATAGCTGCCAATAACGATTCTGGTGTTAGAGAATATGATATAGAAAAGTTTCAGCTTTTGAGTCACCTACAATTCCCTTGGCCGGTGAATGTAAGTACTATTTTTCCAGTAACTGCTTATTGTGTTCAGTTATTCTTCCACTTTCTTTCATATTTGACATACTATTGGATTTTCATAAACTAATTTTCTTGCTTCATGCTGGCACGGTCATATGCATTTACAGTTTCCATGAAATTCAATTATCTTTCCTAAATGTTTCTTAATGGTAGTTGAATCTAATAAAATACCGTTTTGATTGGATATTTTGCTTGAATGTTTAAAAATATTTGTGATTTTAATTTTAAATATACTTCCTTGATTCTAAAGTATATTCTCTTGATGCAGCACACATCGATCAGTCCTGACCGTAAACTAATGACTGTTGTGGGAGATAACTTAGATGGACTGCTAGTGGATCCTCTAAATGGGAAGGTACATGGTTCCTCTCTCATACATTTATTGGTCAGTAGTGTCTTTAGGAGAGAATGTGAAATAAGAAAAGGTTTCATAGAACTTAATTAAGTGAATGCACAAGAGTTGAGAGAGATAGAGACCCTGATTGGATAAACAACTTAATTAAGTATTTATAGCATAAGTGCTTATGTATTTTATATTTCTATAACAAAAGATAAAATAGTTCAACTGTTTTCATATAAGTTATATGATGTTTTCATAAGTTACCCTGGAGAGCTTATGAAAATAAGCTGAAAACAACTTATGCACATGTCATAAGCTGTTTTCATAAACTCTAAAAGATTCTCACAATTGTTTATGTCAGTAGATAAGTTCAAATAAGCAAATCCAAATAGGCTCCTCAACATTGCAAAATACAATGAAAGTGAACATCAGTTACTTTGTAGCTTTATTATGGTTTCCGAAAACATTCTACGTGGATGAAACTCCGCACTAATTTGTTAGAGATTTGTTTTGATATTGTAGACGGTCGCCACACTGAGTGGTCACGAAGATTACTCATTTGCATCTGCATGGCATCCTGGCGGAAACACATTTGCAACCGGGAACCAAGACAAGACATGCAGGGTATGGGACGCTAGAAACGTTTCATCTCCAATTGCCATTCTCAAGAACAACCTTGGAGCAAGCCGATCAATTCGGTTTTCTTCGGATGGTCAGTTTATGGTCGTTGCTGAACCGGCAGATTTTGTCCATGTTTATAATACAAAGGCAAATTACGAAAAGAGTCAAGAGGTTGATTTCTTCGGCGAAATTTCTGGAGTTTCTGTAAGTCCTGATGATGAATGTATGTATATTGGAATATGGGACAGGACTTATGCTAGCTTACTACAATATAATAGGAGGCACTCATATCAATATCTAGATTCATACTTTTGATCTTGATTTTTCACCCTTACTTTTGGATTTGATGGTACTTTTAGAGCATTGTGGGATTATAGATACTTACATTTACTTGACCCTTTGCTTTTGGTAGTATTTTTTGTGTAGGTCATAAATTAGACCACATGTTGTATTTCTAAACTTTTGATGTAAATGTCACCAGAAAAAAATGGATATTTATTGGTTTTAATGCTTTATTTTTCTTTAGATATTTTATATTATAGAAAAACAGAGAATTATGATTGAATAAATAAACAGTTTGTTTATGCTGTTGGTGTATAATTTTTGTTTTTCTTTGAACATTTTCTTTGGAAGATAAATGTGGTGATAGGATTATTTATGTTGAACTCCTTCCTTTGTATTTAACTACTTAGAGTAACCTATAGAATTTATTTACAAACTATTCCCTATATTGTTTAAATGATATTTAAATGTCAACAGTGGGATGAGTCACAGCCCTTCATTTATTTTTAACAACTTTAGTTTTAATTTAAAAAGAAATATGAACGGCGACACAGACACTGGATCTCATCTTGTGAAATATTCACAAGAGAGGATCCATTCGCAACACTGACACGTCGATATCGATAGTAATTTGAGAAAATAACATAATTCAATGTAATCATAATTCATAAGTGTCGGTTGTGTTCAACACCGAGACATACTTAATCCGATGAATGTACATGCTTCATAGGGGTGGGAGGCATAATTCTGAGGGTGGAAAGTACATTCTTTTAAGAATCCCTTATTATACGGTCCAACTGTCAAAACTGTGATGTCAAGGTTAGGAAAATTACTCCTAAGCCCTCCAAATTAAAAAAAAGGCCACTTTGGAACGTACGTTCTAAAATTAGTTAATTTCGGATCCTACGATTCAAAACATCCTTAGGTGTAATTTGGTTAGAACGGAGTGCCTGAGAGCAATATAGGGGGCCAGAAGAGCAATTTTCCAAGGTTAGTGAAGGTTAATGGGCTCCTTATCTGGCCCAGTTACAATTTTTTGAACTTTGAATGAGAAATGGTAAATATAATGGCATTGTTGTCATAGACCTAGGGAAAAAAACTGGGAAACTTTACATTGAAACTTTTGAAATGAATTTTCAATGTAGTTTAACATCATCAAATCAACAATCTTCTTTTTTTACAATATAGGGCTAAAGACCCAGAGAGAAATAACAAAGGAAAATTAACAAGACATGCTATATTATCATCATTAAATAATAACACAACACAATTCTTACTACAAGTTAATAGTCAAGTTAAATATTACAAATCGTGGTTAATGACAAAGTCTCTATAATTTAAAAAACACATGAATGATACGTACTCATTCCGGCCTTAATTAGAAGTAAATATTCATTTTTCCTAAGTAGCTAATTATTTTTTTATTACTTTTATAGCCACATCAATATGTATATATACTCCGTCAAAAAATATTTTGGTACCCTAAAAAGAATGGTCCTAGGTGGTTGTCCACCCTCAGGGTTGCTACCACCACTGTGTGATATACATACACAATGGTGGTAGACTGAATGATAAATACTACTCCCTCTGGTCTTGTATATAAGAAAATTTTCAAAAAAGCTCTTTCTTTAAGAAAGTAGTTAAAATACATTAACCGAGGAGAAAAAATACATTATACCTTCTTGGAAAATGTAAAACATTGCATTTATTGGTTGAAATTGGAATAATGTCATAAAACTTAATAATTGAAGTAGACTTTTGCTTATATTTAAGACTTTAAATTTTTTTGTTTTGTTTCTTATATATGAGACCGGAGGGAGTATATGATACTCACATTTAAATGGAAGATTTCAAATTTAAATTAAGATACCACAAATATTGGGTCTAATAATTTATCATAAAGATCAAATCCTCTTAAGAAAACGAGGGATTCTGAATTGAAGTTCCCCTTGAAGCCAGGGACACTTACTTAAATATGATGCAACTTAAGTTAAGGGGGTCTTTTTGTGTGGAAATGTGGGGACAAAGAAACAAAAAATAAAGAGATGAAGAACCAAAAAGAAACCCGTGAATAATATTTGGATCTTATTATGACTTGTGACATGTGGTGGTGGACCCATCACGGGAAACCCATATCATATGTTTACTGTTTTAGAAGAACCCAAACCCATACATACATATAAAGGAATAAAAACATGATCAAGATAAAATGGGGAAAGCCACACACTTGTTTGCATTCCCAATAATATAGGACTAATCATGTCTAACAAAATACAAAATTATATAGGACCAATTGTATTTCATGGTACATTATTTTTCCTTATAAGTAAATTGGTCCGACCGATAAGAATTTTGAACGCTTAAATATATAGTTAGAGGTTTGATTTCTAATTTATGTATATGGAAAGAATTTAGTTGGAAGTAGATAATTTATGTGTAGAGACGGTCGCGCCTCTCCATCATATCCAAACTTTTCTCTTCCTCATATAGCTTCGGTGGTGGTGCGACGAGGCCTTTTATCCGCATCACTCTTCACCCGTTGTGTGCCTCTAACTTCCATATTTGTTTGATTGTGCTTTGGTGCTTTCCGATGGCTGTCTCACTGGTGTGGGTGTGGATTTGGGGTTTGCGTCTCAAACCTGTGAGGATTGTTTTTCGTGAGTTTTTATAAGCTCTACATATATAATATGATCTTCCTACCAACTGAACTAATAGTTGACGGAAATATTGACACTGTCTTTTATTTGGTTTTCTAGTATCTAATTTGCAGTGTGAGTATTAAAGCTAAAAATAAAAAAAAAAACACATTATTCTTATTTTTGTGAGTATTAAAGCTGCAATTTGAATCAAAAATCTTTTAATGCATGATTTGTATTTTTACCATTAAACCAATTTAATGAAAGTTTACTTCTCCAAACATGTAAGCAATGGTCCTTGTCTGACATCAATAATATGGTTGTTATCACCTATTCTTATGGCCATAGCTAGGAGCCTAGGATCAATTGATATACAAGGCTAGGATATGATAGAAGAAAAATTCTAATATGACAACTTCTTCGGATGGTTCACGATGGATGAATATTTAAAATATTTTCGATAATATATGTTGTTGTTTGAAAATATAATTTCATGATTACTCTTATTTTTATGATTGAAATAACAATTTAATTGACAACGGTTTGATTAAAACAACATATAATAAAGATGTAATTCGTACCGATTTGACATTAATAATATCATTTTTTTAGCTGTAAAAACAATAAAAGTTATGATTTTTTACTTTTAAAGAATATTATCAACAATCGTTAAAATTTATCATAATTTTAAATATTAATCCATAATGGACTATTTAGGAATCATTAGCCATTCTTTTTCTCTAGACAGAAGGACAACCCAATTTTAAACTATCTAAGAAAAATAAACCATATAAATTCTGCTAAGACAAGACGGTAAGTTATAAGTATATTAATTTAGAGATTGAGATGATCCAATTCCCACCAGCCTTTGTAAAAAAAAAAAAAAAACTACACCACTCTAATTTTTGACTTGGACTTGCAACAGCGTTAAAACATTTAGGAAGAGTTTTCCGTCCATTTGGGTCTTACAAGGCTTGAGAGATTAATCTCTATAATTATGCGTAAAGATATCCGATTTATAAAAAAAATAAAATACCACATCACCCCTATTATGCCTTGGTCCAAGATAAGGATATTTTTAGAATGTTAGCCTCTTGATCTATTATTTATGTGTCTTGAGAAGCTAATCAAGTCGTTGATTGTTTTTCCAAACATGGTTCGTATATGTCTTAGATCACTAGTGTTAGAATTTTTTATATCGTTTTTGTTGTGAATTCGACGATAACTCACACCAATAATAAACTGATGTGTGGGGAAAGTGTAAGAAGCAACCAAATATAAGGACGATAGAGACGATGATGCAATAATTCAAAGCAATAAACGGCGGAAGAAAAGAACACGATCAATTTGTTTACCCAGTTCGGTGTTAACGAACCTACGTCTGGGGGAGAGAGCAATTCTCCTTTCCACTAGAATCAAATAGTCACTTTACAAGAGTTTCCCACAATTGGGTACAAGGAATTAGCAACCCTAATTCTACCCAAAACCCGAATCTTTTACCGTGCCCAAGAGACTCAATTTGACCTAGTCTACCCAAGGTGATCCCACAAGATGATCACAAGAATAGTTTGCCCTAGGATTCCAAACCCCAGCCTTTTGTGGTGGCAAACCCCGATTCCCTACATCTTGTCCCTCTCTCAATTTTTCTATGAATAAAACACTCCTTGTTTATAGAAAAATATATGCCTATTATTTTAAAAGCAATCTTTTAAAATAAAACCAAATCTCACATTATTTTTAAATATATCCAATTTAAAAACAAAACAGAATCCAAGTCAGATATTCTTCAAAAACATATTTTTCCACAAAATCTGCAATATTCTGACTTCCAATCTTGAGATTTAAAGGCATATCCAACAATTCTCCACCTTGCCTTTAAATCGATGGTGATCCACTCAACCACCGTGTGCTCTCTCCATCTTGAATCTTCATCCAAGATCACCGGCCAAGACCATGACCTAGGCGTTAGCCTCCATTTGCTTCCCGCAAGCATTACCTCCTCCCCTTCATCCTCGGAATGCCTTCCGCTCTCATGAAGGTCTTGTCTCCCACTACCACCGGATTTTAGGTAGTCACAAGATTCACCGCCTCCCTCTCCAGACTCCGAACTGGTCAAGTCCGTACCCCCTGAAGAAACGCTTGCTCCCACTATCATCGTATTTTAGATAGATTAACAAGCTTCACCACCCCCTCTTCGACCCCCGGAGTGATCAATTCTGTCCTCTCGAAGAAACGCTTGCCTCCGACTATCCATGGATTTTAGGACAGCCCTACAAGCTCCACCGTACCCTCTTCAGCCCCCGGATTGTGCCTTTTCCGTCCTCCTGAAGAATTGTTTGCCTCCGACTATCCCACGGATTTTAGGACAGCCCTACAAGCCTCACCACCCTTCGATCCCCGGAATGCCTTCCGTCCTTCTCGAAGTTTTGCTTGCCTCCAAACCAACCTTGGAATTTTAGGTGGTTCCACAAGCTGCAACATCAAACTCCCCTTGCACCCGAGTACCTCCAGCAGTCCTACAAGTTCTCAAGTTTGATCAAGGTTGCTTTCAATTGCCTCCCTGAAGATCCTTTCAAGGTCTTGCACTTCTTCAGCCACAATTGAAACGTTTCCCACAAGGTGTTACACCCCTTTGGCTCAACACAACCACTCTCCTCCCTATCTCCAATTAGATACCCGAGAGTCAATGTTGATAGCCTCCCACTCTTGGAAGACTCCACCTCAAACTAAGTTTCCACCAAAGTACACCAACCATCCCCTTGTGATAAGCAAGACCTCTCCAATCGTGTTTCTCCCTTCAACGCCCCAACCCTTGTTCTGAATTAACACCGCCCTCATCTTCACCTTCTACAACCCGTAGTCGTTACTCCCGGTGAACCTCTCAATATCCCCCTTCAAACCCATGACACTTGTATCGAATGATCCCCTTGCCCCACGGTGGGCGCCAATTGTTGTGAATTCGACGATAACTCACACCAATAATAAACTGATGTGTGGGGCAAGTGTAACAAGCAACCAAATATAAGGACGATAGAGACGATGATGCAATAATTCAAAGCAATAAACGGCGGAAGAAAAGAACACGATCAATTTGTTTACCCAGTTCGGTGTTAACGAACCTACGTCTGGGGGAGAGAGCAATTCTCCTTTTCACTAGAATCAAATAGTCACTTTACAAGAGTTTCCCACAATTGGGTACAAGGAATTAGCAACCCTAATTCTACCCAAAACCCGAATCTCTTCTCGTGCTCAAGAGACTCAATTTGACCTAGTCTACCCAAGGTGCCCTAGGATTCCAAACCCTAGCCTTTTGTGGTGGCAAACCCCGATTCCCTACCTCTTGTCCCTCTCTCTCAATTTTTCTATGAATAAAACACTCCATATTTATAGAAAAATATATGCATATTATTTTAAAAGCAATCTTTTAAAATAAAACCAAATCTCACATTATTTTTAAATATATCCAATTTAAAAACAAAACAGAATCCAAGTCAGATATTCTTCAAAAACATATTTTTCCACAAAATCTGCAATATTCTGACTTCCAATCTTGAGATTTAAAGGCATATCCAACAATTTTGTTTGGGGTTTAGCCTCTGAACTTACTTGATTAGAATTGACGTGGTAAATGATTCGCCTCTTTAGTATGGTGGTGGTGGAGGGGACTGTACCTACAAATACTCTAATGTTGAAGTCATTTTATGCGTGGAGTGAATGTTTTAGAGAGTAAGTAAAAAGTAATTGATCCTTCTGCATGAGAAAATTACATATAATATATAATGTCGAACAATAATTTTGTTGTTTAAATGACATTTTTGTAGTATATAAGCATTATTTTTTCCAACCGAAGAAAAAAACACCATCAATGCAAGAGAATACTCTTAGATCCCTTCATTGAAGCATCAAAATCAATGTATCATATCATTTCTAAAATAATTGTCACATGAATAATAAAATACTCATTGATAGTAAAAATACAAAAAAAACTCACAAATCAAACAGTAACATAAATGTACAAAAAATAATTAAAATGTAGATACAAACACATTTAAAAAATCAAGTTGCATAATGTTTCAAGACACGACAAAACCTTGTATGTTGTAATTCGGTGGCAATTTTGTCATGTTTGTTGGATCATAGATGTGTCACCATATCTATATATGATATCACGGACTACACTAATATTAGTACATTACTACTACTATATTCAGCTATAATATGCTTTCTCAATATCCTATGATTTCCCAACCCATTATAGTAAATTAAACCACCAATTTTGTCTAAGAATCTTATACCTTCTCTCATACTTTCTCTCCAAGAATCTTATACCACCAAAATAATTAAATAGCTTCTAAGCTTTTGTGTTTTGTCACAATCATCCTTTTAGAAGTATATTAAAAATAAGACCCATTGAAATAATTGGTTTACCAATAATCAGTTAAAGTGGTAAGAAATTTGGACCTTTTAAACAAGTAGTTATAAGTTAAATTTTTAACTTTTGAGTATATAAAATATTGTGTATCCTACAAATTTTCGACAAAGGTTAGTCACCGATAAACAATAGTAAAAATTCCGTGGCAATATAATATAGTAACCAAATAAAAAAATGATGATTCAACTGATTCATCCGATTTAACTAGAAATCGAGCAATTCACCGGTTACTTTAATCTAGATTGTATTATAGTCTAGTTGAATCCAATTGAACCATAGTTGATTCAAGTAATTTTTTTTAAATATTTTCTTAATACTTTTTTTATCCATTTATTTATTATCAAGTTCAATCGTAGTTGAATCGATTGAACTAATTAATTTAACCATAATCCAAAAGTTTCAATGGTTTAATCTCCTATCAAAATTCTAAAACATTGTTTTAGTCACTACTGTTATATATATTAACAAAAAAGTGGAAAAAGTGAAAAATTGTGAAGAAAAATACTTATTTGAGTTGTGAGTTGAAATTTAAGATTTACTCATACTCATATTCTTATCTCCATCTCGTGAACACATATGTAACATCATTTTCAATTATGTAATGTAATGTAACATCTACCATTCATTACATTTTTCACATGTCATACTATACTATATCCTTACCTTAGCAAAAAAATAGAACAAAACCACTCATAACAAACTACAAAACATAGCACCAAAATTCAACCTCAAAGAAGAACAAGAATGAAGAAAGCTTTTCATCACTTCAACTTGACACTTTTCACAACTTTCCTGATCTCACTTACAAATTTCCTAACATGTTTTGCAAACAACGACGTAACGGTTCAGTTAAACGACGATGTCCTCGGTTTAATGGTGTTCAAATCAGACCTATATGACCCTTCATCATATCTCTCTTCATGGAATGAAGATGATATCAATCCATGTTCATGGCAATATGTTAAATGCAATCCACAAACTCAAACAGTTTCTGAACTTTCTTTAGATGGTTTAGGTTTATCAGGTAAAATAGGAAGAGGTCTTGAAAAATTACAACATTTAGTAACACTTTCACTTTCTCATAACAATTTCAGTGGCACTATTAGTCCTTCACTAACACTTTCAAACTCTCTTCAAAAACTTAACCTTAGTCATAACTCATTTTCTGGTCAATTACCTAACACTTTCATCAACATGAGTTCAATGAGATTCATTGATCTATCTCATAACTCATTCGCGGGACAATTGTTCGAAACTTTTTTCGATAACTGTTTCTTCCTTCGTAGCGTTTCGTTTGCTATGAATTCATTTGAAGGACAAATTCCTATGTCATTATCTAAATGTTCTTTGTTGAATAGTGTTAATCTTTCAAATAATCATTTTAGTGGAAATGTTGATTTTTCTAGTGTTTGGTCATTGAATAGGCTTAGAAACTTAGATCTATCAAACAATGCTTTATCTGGAAACTTGGTTAATGGAATTTCAACTTTGCATAATTTGAAAGAGTTAATGTTACAAAATAATCAGTTTTCAGGTTCATTACCAAATGATATTGGATTTTGTCTTCATTTGATTAAGGTTGATTTTAGTACTAATCAGTTTAGTAGTGAATTACCTGAGTCATTAGGTAGATTAAACTCTTTGAGCTATTTAAGAGTTTCAAATAATCTCTTATCTGGTGAATTTCCTCAATGGATTGGTAACTTAACAAGTTTGGAACATTTGGACTTATCTAATAATCAATTCTATGGAAACATTCCTTTGTCATTGGTTTCATGCACAATGTTATCTAAGATTTTTCTTAGAGGGAATAGTTTCAATGGTACTATACCTGAGGGATTGTTTGGATTAGGATTAGAGGAAATGGATTTTTCTCATAATCAATTAATAGGTTCAATTCCAGCAGGGTCTAATAGGCTATTAGAAACTCTTACAAAGTTGGATCTTTCAGTTAATCATCTTCAAGGGAATATTCCTGCAGAAATTGGTCTACTTTCAAAGTTGAGATACTTGAATTTGTCTTGGAATGATCTTCATTCTCAGATTCCACCTGAATTTGGTTTGCTTCAGAATCTAATGGTTTTGGATCTTCGTAATAGCGCAATGTTTGGTTCGATTCCGGAAGATACATGTGATTCAGGAAATTTGGCTGTTCTGCAACTTGATGGAAATTATTTGAAAGGATCTATTCCAGAAGAGATTGGGAATTGTTCATCTCTTTACTTGTTGTAAGTGCATCCTATTTCTTAAACTCTAGTATCATTTTTTACACTTTTTTTTAAAGCATAAGCGGTTTTCATATAAGTGCTTATGTATAAGTTGTTTTTATAACGAAAAATAAATTAAGCGTATGTTTGGTTCCACTTTTGGAGATGGAAAAATTGATTTTATAGGTAGAATTGATTTTGCTTCTAGAATTGATTCTAACTTGAAGCTAGAATTTGGAACTTCTGTCTCTACATTGATTTTTGGCCACAAATTTAGTCGGAATCAAATTTAGTGAATCACTTCATTCAGAATCAATTTTTATCGCCACAAAATCAAACACACTAAGCCAAAAGGTTTTTTCATACTAGGTATATTAGATGTTTTCATAAGCAATTATGGAGAGTTTATGCAAATAAGCTGGAAAAAAACTTATGGACATGTCAAAAATTGTTTCAATAAGCTCTCTCTAATCGTCTTGCAAGTTCTTATGCTAGTAGATAAGCTGAAATAAGTGAATCCAAACAGGTCATAACACTCCTATCTATTTTTATGCAGGAGTTTGTCAAACAATAATTTGACAGGTCCAATCCCAAAATCAATGTCAAAGCTAAATAAGCTCAAAATCCTCAAGTTAGAATTCAATGAACTTAGTGGAGAACTACCAATGGAGTTAGGAAAGCTTCAAAATCTTCTTGCTGTGAACATATCACATAACAGCCTCACAGGAAGGCTTCCAATGGGTAGCATTTTTCAAAACTTAGACAAAAGTTCATTGGAAGGAAACTATGGTCTTTGCTCACCCTTGCTTCAAGGTCCATGCAAAATGAATGTTCCTAAACCTATAGTTCTTGATCCACATGGCTTTGACAACCAAATGAATCCTCAAAGACCGAGAAATGAATCATCCGAGTCTAGTAGTCCAATTCATCATCACAGGTTCCTTAGTATTTCGGCTATTATAGCAATTGCAGCTTCTTTTCTTATTGTATTAGGAGTTATTGCTATTAGTCTAGTTAATGCTTCTGTAAGGAGAAAGCTAGCATTTGTTGAAAGTGCTTTGGAAAGTATGTGTTCAAGCTCTTCGAGATCAGGTGCACCAGCCACAGGTAAACTCATTCTGTTTGATTCGCAATCTTCACAAGATTGGATTAGTAATCCGGAAAACTTGCTCAACAAGGCATCTGAAATCGGTGAAGGAGTTTTCGGAACTGTTTACAAAGTTCCATTAGGATCACAACAAGGAAGAAATGTTGCAGTCAAGAAGCTTATCACATCGAACATACTCCAATTTCCGGAAGACTTCGATAGGGAAGTTAGAATTCTAGGTAAAGCCAGACACCCGAATTTGATAGCATTGAAAGGTTACTATTGGACTCCTCAGCTTCAGCTTTTAGTATCTGAATTTGCACCAAATGGTAACTTGCAATCCAAGTTACATGAAAAGCTTCCTTCGAGTCCTTCACTTTCTTGGCCTAATAGATTCAAGATTTTACTTGGAACAGCAAAGGGACTTGCACATTTGCATCATTCCTTCCGACCACCAATCATTCACTACAACATAAAACCTAGCAACATCTTACTCGATGAAAACTTCAACCCTAAGATATCAGATTTCGGGTTAGCTAGGCTTTTAACAAAGCTAGACAAGCATGTCATGAGTAACAGGTTTCAAAGTGCATTAGGTTATGTAGCACCTGAATTAGCATGTCAAAGCTTAAGGGTCAATGAGAAATGTGATGTCTATGGTTTCGGTGTGATGATACTCGAGTTAGTGACAGGTAGAAGGCCAGTGGAGTATGGTGAAGATAATGTGTTGATATTGAATGATCATGTGAGGGTTTTACTTGAACATGGTAATGTTTTGGAGTGTGTTGATCCAAGTTTGATGAATGAATTTCCTGAGGATGAGGTTTTACCTGTCTTGAAGCTTGCAATGGTGTGTACTTCTCAAATACCATCTAGTAGACCTACAATGGCTGAAGTTGTGCAAATATTGCAAGTCATTAAAACTCCTGTTCCTCAAAGGATGGAAGTGTTTTGATGAGATTAATATGCTTCAATGGTCTTAGCTTTTAAATTGCGGTTGTAGTAGTGGACGTGGTTATGTTGTGAACCTTGATATTGCAGTAAAATGCGGTCGATGTGGTCGCAGTTGCGGCTGTGACGCCACTGCGGAGATCTCAAAAACTGTTATATTGCGGCCGCAATTGCAGTTCGTGGACCGTAATTTAGAACTATGGCTTCGAGTACATAAAGTCTTCTTTAGTTTCAAGATTTTTGTTTTTCTTTTTCAATTTTTTCTTTCATGTTGTTGTGTATCCTTTTTAACTCTCTTGTATAATTTGGGTTATGTGGATTCTAGTTGATTGAGTATAAGCAAGTCTTTCTCACCATTTATATAAATATGTAACTGTGATTTTATCTTTTATCAGTTATATGAATTTATAAATGAGTCATATACTCACAAATTGTACACTTCTATAGTTGTAGTTTAATTTTCCTCCAATATTACATTTTAAAATTCTTGTATGAGAATTTGTCAAAAAAAATAATAATTTTATTGTGTGAGAAAGAATGTACTTATCTTATGGGGAATGTTATACCCCAATTTTATCCACCTATTTCTTTAATCTATTTCATTTGAAAGCACATGTAATGTAACTCCAAAACTCTTGTTATTATATGTATGTATGTATTTCAACAGAAGAATAAGAAGCGATTCAGATACAGTGTGTGTGTGGACGCGAGCGCACACATGCTATTTTGAAGAAATGAAATTCGGATTTTTCAATCCGGTAGCATATATAAAAGGAAGCAACACCATTGGAGTGTTCAGTCCAATTGTGTATAAATTCATCAATTACTTGAATTTCAATAATAAATACAAAAAAAAAAAAAAAAATTGACTTTTATATTCATACCTACATAAGTTTCTGTCAATTCGATAAAAGGGTAAAATTAGAAATTTGAGTGGCCACTAACCATAAGGGAATTGAGAAATTTGCAAATTTGAAACTAAAAGTTGTATAATTAATTTCAACCGCAAGCCGAATCGTAAAAAAATTAAATTACAGAACTAAAATAAAATGAAAACATCTACAAGAGAGAGATATATGAAGATGGAGAAAGGTGGAGAGAGGTGGAAAGAGATGGAGCAAGAGATATGGAGATGAAGATGAGTGAAGAGGGATATGAGAGATGGAGAGAGCATTGAAGAGAGATGGATAGAGAGAGGGACAAAGATTGAGATGGAGTGAGATGGAGAAAGCGGTGGAGAAAGATGGGAGAGAGTGATGTATGGAGAGGGAGAAAGAGATGAATGGAAAGAGATAAAGATCAAGACATGGAGTGATAAACAGAGTTAAGGATGAGAGATTGGAAGATGGAGAGGTGAAGAGGGAGAGAGATTGATGGAGAGAGAGATTAAGAATGATCAAGATGGAGACAGGTGGAGGGAGGGAGGGAGAGAGAGATAGAGAGAGAGAGAGAGAGAGAGAGAGATGAAGAATGACAAAAATGGTTGTTCTGATTTAAATAAACTTTGGATTGAAGAAACACATTATAATTACTTTCCGGGAACAAGCTACGAGTAGAAGAAAATTTACATGGAGGGAGATGCATGTTTAGATGTTTACATGAAGGGGGGGAGATGGAGATGCATGTTCCCAACCCTACAAACATACTGCATAGAAGTTTAAATATTTGACAAAAATAGATAGTTTCATGAAAAAAGTGAATGTGTTACATTCATTCATAATGAAACCCAAATATTGGAGATAGTAGATCAATAAACATTTAACTAGCATTAAGCAGCACTAAGTGTATTTTCTCTCTAAATTACACTGCTTACAATTGAAGAGTTTAGAAAAAAAATTACTTTTAGAAAACAAAAATTACTTCGCAGTAAAACAACAATCTCTCTATTATACTACCAAATGCACGATATAATTCGCATTCAGAGTGACAAACATAAGTTGCTTTTTTACTCCTCATGCAAAGCCTTCATCAAATAGAGTCTGTTAAAGCTTTGACCTGCAACCCTGCAGAACACCAAGAGAAAAAATGTAACACTATTAAGCACTTCTGGCAATTAAGTGTATCATTTGCTACTCATAGTAGTAAAAAAACGAACTAGGTCATCATAAATATCTAAACACATACCCGTTGATTTGGTTGCAATAGTTGGAAATTTGATTTGTTATGAGAAAGCTCTCTAGCCGTGATGGCTCGGGGAGCGGCTTGAAAATGGGGTTTGCAGGATCTTCCTCGGGTAAAGGCTCCTCCCCAGCAGCTCTGCGTGTCGCGTTCTCCGCCCTATAATAACAAAAACCGAAACCATGATAGACTGAACTAACTGAGGACGAGGATTAAATAGCTATTGCAACCCTCTATTGTCACAATGACTATAAAATCATGACTCTAATTTGTAAATTGAATTCATTCAAATATGCTAAATCATATTTTCAAATCACATTCACAGAAGACCAAATGTCGACCTTAAAATAAAAAGATCAATGAATTTACAATTTAGTCGTTAGAACAAACAATAGTTCAAGTACAGACAAAACTATACCTTCTCTTCTGAAGCCATGCTTGCTGCTGAGCCTGTTGACGAGACAAGCTACGATAGTGGAATTGGAGCTGAAATAGAGGAAAATTAGGTAAGAATGTATTTGAGAACACAATTTACATATTTCTCATCCATGCATTCATGAAAACCTTATATTACCTTTTGTTGTTCTACTGATAAGTCATCCATGCATTCAATCAAAAATTCCATATTTCTCTCCATTAGTGAACTGGTTGACAGTTGCAGACGATCGTAATCACACTGCAATGACACAATAGCATATGAAAACACAAACTAGATTAAGAACAGCAAAAAAAAAATGATCTCATGCAAATATTGTAGCTTACCTGGGTTACTGGAGTCTCAGGTTCCAGCTCTGTCATAAAAGCACTGATAAGGGCAGAATTTGAAACTTTGATCTAATTTATAAACAAACAGCAAAAATGATAAGCAACTCAGCATTAAATATCAAGTGGCCTAGACTATAAATTCGTCTTGTACAACTCATTCTTAATTGATGCATTTAGAAAAGTGACCAGGATTCTTCATATTCCAATCCACCATGATAAATGTGTTTTTTATCATTTCATATTTTCATCACCTATATAAGATTATTTAGTAATACATGCACATTCTATATTTCTATATTTAAAAAATAAAATAAAATAAAATAACAATTTATCAGTAGAAAGATCATTCGGTCAAATACTTAAAAGGTTACAGCAGGTTCCAGAAAGCTTACAGGTATTTCCTCAAAGATATCCACCCATGATAAGTTCTTCTCCCTCAATCTATTTCATAAGATAAGACAGATAATTAGGATAAGAAAGCAATTGGTTCAACTTAAAGAAAACATTACATCCGGAAAAAAATTCATACTTCTCGCCAATAAAATTATTGCTGCGGTACAGTTCCATGAATGAGTCTGAGAGCTTCAAGGCCTTCAGAGCAAGAACACCTTGATCAGCCCTTGATGGGTCATATATTATGCAGACACAGCGTCTAATATTCTCCTGAAAAACAAATAATTTTAAAAAAAGAAACAGTCATTTACCTGATTATGAAATTGTTAAAAACTTATTCCAGCAACTGCATCCAATATGGAAAATTTCAAGAAACAGCATGATATCCTCATAATCTGGTTATTATGCAAAATTTGTGCTTTTGTTCATTTAACTATCTATTCTAGTCAACTTCCTACATTTTCACTAGCACACGTTTCAGCCTCAGACCAATGCAATGTAAAATTCTCAGTTGATTAATAGAGGAAAATTTCATCCAAACAAATGCAAACATCTGATTGTCTTGACTATGAATGACACACTACCTCTATAATCTTATAAAGTACCCAATAGAATAGAATGTTATATTCTTTTTGTGGTGCATACCACACATTTTTTTGGCCTGTTGGGGCCTGTTGGGCATTCTAAAATTATAGTTTCACAGAATATTATGTAGCTTTCCGCAATAAGCTCTCACTAATCACTAATGGCTAATCTGACCAACATTGAATAGCTTGGAAGAGCATGAAAAAGAAAAAATTCAGCCCATTCATAAAAAATAGTAAACTACAGGACTACAGGGGCATTTAGTTTCCACAATAACATATAACTTTATAAGTTAGGTCCACAAAACCCCGGCTTAAGAGAAAATATGAAAAAACATATTTAGAGCCAATACCTGGTAATTCATAAAGGTTTCAATCAGCTCCACGGTTTGATAGGAGCCAAGCAATGTAGACTGGTACCTATATTCAGAGAATTATCCCTTGTGTTAGACAGATGATTACAAATAACACATTGAAGTTTGAACCAAATTCAATCACTTTTATCAAACCACTGAAGTAAGAAACACTCATGCATATGTAAAGTTGTACTTCAATCATACATACCATCCAACAGTATTATTGTCCACATTAACTTCCCTCAAGCACCTCATCATTTCAAGCTGGTAATTGGCACCGTCAGCTTCAATTTCCTCATCCTCCTCCCTCATCTGCAAATTTCAGAAAAAGATATTATGATAAATTAAGATGTCAAAGTTAGATAATTTGAAAATGGGGAAACAAAAGAAACAAAAACAACAAAAAAGTGATATCATACCGGAAAAGGGAAGCAGTTAGTAACTTCAAGAACACTACCAACATCCAACCCAAGAAGTTGTCCAGTGACTAAAGAAGGTGAATGGTCCTTACAATGCTTAATTATCTTCAGGATAACCTGTTAAACCAAAAGGTAACACCATCAAGACCAGAAAGGTTTGAGTATTATCTTCACCACACAAAAACTAATTGAAGAATTCCTTACAATATGCGAACCTGCCTTAAATACTTTACAAACCTACATGACATGGTCCAATATTTACCAGGAAAGAGGTACATAAACACCTACGATATTGTTTAAATAGCATAGCATAATTTGAACAAAATCACTATTGTTCAGCGATACCCTATTTAGTACCAACATTATCAAATAGCAACTATAGCTTCGCTATAGCACTACTGCATAGCAAAATTTGAACTAGTCGCTGTTGGCCTGTGATATCCTACTAAGTATAAGTGTTGTTTTTGAACTAGTCGCTGTTGGCCTGTGATATCCTACTGTGATACCCTATTTAGTACAAATGATGTCAAGCAGCAGCTATTGCAGTGCTATAGCACTGCTCTGCGGCGGAATTTGAACAAACCGCAATTTTTGTGTGATCGACGATTGACACAATGTTAAATGTTACTTAAGTATTGATATTCACAAAATCCTACATCATTTGTGAAAATAAAGATTCCATAAACATGTGAAGTTACAAAACAACACAAGTATAGATTACCCAGATGCAAAAACAAACAAAGACCCATAATTACAAATAATGAAACCTTTCAAAACCCCAAATAAAGGCAACATTTTTGGAGATTTTAAAAAAGAGTGGAATCACTAAAAATTGAACAATTATAGAATAAAAAGAGTAGAATTGATACCAATCCTTCCATCTGGACGGCTCTAAGAGGAGTTGCAACCTCTTCCGTTGCGACAGCTTGAAGAAAAGACCTAGGTGTAGCTGCAAAAGACGAATCAACAATTGAGTCATATGAGTGAAAAAAAATTAATCGAAAAAAAAAACGAAAAATTGGAGATTGTTGTGAGATTACTTGTGGAAGCCATGATTTGAATCTGAATTGTAGCTACCACCGCGAAAATTGACAGGTGATGACGAAAATGTGCCGGAATTTGCAGGAAGAAGAAACCCTAACGCCGGAGGAAGAAGAGAAGAGTTTTTGCTGAGTAATGAATTGGGCTCAAATAGCCCACCTAAATTTTGCCTAAATAAAACCCAAAAGAAAAGTCCTTTTGTTTAAAAAAAAAAATGAAACCAATATCTTTTTCTTCTTTTGTACACAAAATGATGACAAGCCATGACAACTCACACGTATAAAATGGAATGGTTTGAGTTCGAATCTCAATTATGACATCTGACCTACCAATTTTGACATTTTATCGATTGAATTAAAATTTATGGGTGAAACCAATACTTTTTTAATAATTAAAAATATAGTTATTTTGCTTATATTTGAAAAAAAAGAAAAGAGAGTAGATAATCTTTAAGTATTAAACATCGAAGTGTTAGAAATATTCTCTTTACAACAACCACTCTCTTTTTTGATGAAATCAACGTGGAGCTCTGTTAAAGTACTTTTGCAAGTATTTTGTTTATATCGTATCCACATGGACTAGTGTGAAATTAAGAACCATTCAACAAATAACATCATTTTAAGTTTAAGTTGTAGATTGTTTTGTTGTAAAAAGACTTGTAAATATAAAATTGCGCTAAAAGATGATTTAAGATTCAGAGAGAAAAGGTTGTCGGGATTAAACTTCACTCACTCGTTTGTATGTACGTTTCTGAATCAGTCACATATATTTTAGCTATTCATCAATATTATCACGTATTGCTCACGTACGTTTCCGTATCCAAATAACGACGAGAATCACGTTATACCTATTAACCCTCGATGTCTCAAGTGATTAATCAATACAACGGTTATATTGTATTATTTAAACTTCCGATATCTCGGATAATTTGAACAACACAATATCATTAAGTTCCAATACAAAAAGTGAATATTAATCCTAAATCTATGTCTAGAATTTAGGGTTTTAACAAGTGTTCATCTTAGTTCCTTGATTCAAACATTAAATGTCTATGAATTCAAATCAAAAGATAAAACATGAAGATTAAAGATGACACTAACATTGATGAATGAACTAAACCATATATTAACATGATTAAGGGTTGTACATAGTCACAAATGAGCTACATCTAATCCCAACAACAATAGATTTAGTTACACATGATTTCAGCAAGCTTACAAATGAGAAGAGAAGAGAAGATGATGAACATCACACTTGATATCTCAAGTTTTGTTGATCCACCTTCACAATCTCCTTAGACTATGGCTTCTAAGCTTTCTCTCTGTTTCTGAGTTTCTATTACAAGTGATATATTTAAGACAAATGACAGCAAGCTCTATATATAGTGTTTCTGAAAATTAGAACTCGCCGGGCGAGTTCAAGCACGCCATGGCGAGTTCACCTTTCTTCATCAGAAGGTTTTGCCACGTCATAAATGAACTTTTAAACCGCCTTCATGCGCTCTGGCGAGTTCCGGCTCGCTCTGGCGAGTTGTTACTCGCTCTGGCGTGTTGACCTTTTTTCCATTTTGATGCTCTCTGCCTCTACTCGCCCTGCACTCGCTCTGGCGTGTTGGCATTGCTCGCCCTGGCGAGTTCTACGCGCTCTGGCGTGTTTGCCTTTTTTCCAAGGTGATGCTCACTGCCTCTACTCGCCCTGCACTCGCTCTGTGCTCGCCCTGGCGAGTTAACTTAGCTTTTTCTTCATTATTTTCATTTCCTGCATCAATAGTTGAGATTTAGAAAAGCTTAACAAAATATAACTTAAAACAAATATATACACTAAAATGGGGAAAACCTAATGAATATCTTACAAAATAAGTTAATAAGTGCTTGATATATATATATGAATTTTAGCTACTTTTGGGCACTTATCAACTCTCCCCAACTTAGGACTTTGTTTGTCCTCAAACAAAAGTAAAATCAAAATATGGACAAGTTAAACTATTAGGTTCTCTAGAGCAAGTTTGTAATCAATCAAGTTTAAAACATTTTTCTTTGGCATGAGTAAAGCATTTGCAAATCATGAGCAACCTTCAAAATTTTCAAAGAAATAAAGCATGATCATGAAGAGATTGCTATGCCTAAGTAAAATTCTCATCTTTCTAATCAAACAATCAAATTCAAGTGTTATCACAAATTCCTTACAATTGTATCACTCAAGGATAAGTGTTTCACTCAATCCAAACAATGTGCATGCAACAATTCAATTCAAGCATTCATCCAAGCATATCATAAAACATGTCATCAATTGTGAATCACTAAGGACTTTATTAAGCTTGTAATGGGGCTTGGCTACAAGAAATCATTGTTTTTCTTTGGATTCAAAGAGCCTTAAGGATAAGAGAGCATACTCCTTTTACATTTGCATCAATCATTCACTCTCTTTCACTTTCCCCTTTTGAGACATGGTGAGTTTTTTTTTTTTTTTTCTTTGGACACTTCTTCTATATATATTTATTTTTTTTTCAAATTTTTTTTTTATACATGATTTTCTCTTTTTCTTTTCTTTTCATGGTATCAATTTTTCTTTTTCACTTACACTCACCATTTCAACCACTTTTCAAAATCACTTTCAAACTTTTTCTTTCTTTTAACCTACTTCTCCCCAACTTTGAATTTTTCACAACCCTTATTTGAATTACAATTGCTCTCCTATCCTTAGACTAGGGTAGAGTAGTTGTTTTTCTTTCTTTGATGGTTAAGGGTGTATAAAACAAACAAATTTTTCTTTTAGGCTCAAATGGGGACACAAAGGATCACACACTCACAATGTAGGTTAATTTGGCTAAAGTAGTTGACTCAACAAGAAACATGGCCTTGATCATATTCACAACATCAAACACATCTCTGATAGCAAGATTAAACTAAAATCAAATGAGCCTACACAATTGCCGGCTCTCAAATATTTATGTAAACAATGGAAAGCTCACACAATCTCACCCGGCTAGGTTGGATAACACATGTCAAATCATGTTTCACAAGAATGATGAGAATCATCTTAGGACAAACAACACAATTCAAAAGCATGCTGAATTCCTAAGCATATTTCAAAGATTGTTCACAATTTGACATAGCTTCACAAATTGAATCATGCTAAGTCATTGATTTTTCACAAACCTGTCTTGAGAAAGCATCTGCTTGTCTTCAAAAATTTGATTCACATATTTCACAAAAATTTTAACTACTAATCAACTTACTTAATATAGAATAAACCAAAATATAAAATATAGCAAAAAAATTAACATTGACATTACTAAAACATCATTGTTGTTCAAACATCACAAAACACTAAATAAAACACAAGTCATAAGCCAACTAACAAAGTTCCACATGTTCAAACCAAAATACACAGAAGTAAATAAACAAACTAGCAAATAAGTTTGACTGAAAGCTCTTAAAATATCACTCATTTAGGTAAGCTTTCAAGTCTTTGTCTTTTCTCTTTATTCATCATCTTGATCCATCTCCTCCTCCTCTCCACTTGCATTGGCACTGAACACCTCATCATCATCTTCATCATCTCCCTCGACATCATCATCATTACCATCACCATCACCTTGGCCAGCACCATCACCTTGTGCACTACCCCCTCCATAATGAAAAGGCCTGACCCCAGGCCAAGCAACATGCGTCTGATACGCCTCTGGAGACATTACCTGCAAAGCTGCATCATCGGGAATTCCGAAATGCATTTGCATCCGGTACAATGAGTTCTGGAGGGCAGACATTGCCCTATAACTCGCATCGTTTTGATCCCAAGTATAAGAGTAACATGCTTGAAGCCGAGGGTCAAAGTTGGAAAAATCCAACGGTTGCGAAGCTTGTGGTACACGTGGTGCACGAGAGGATGAAGGTCTAGATGTTTGTGGCCTCTGTTTTGTTTTCTTGTCCATGTTGCGAGCAATAAAAACATCATCAATGGGGTTAGCTATGGTTTCATGTACTTGAGGTGGGATAGGGATGCAGATACTTGAAACCAAACCCATGATTAAACCCGGTAGACCTAGAGGACATGAGGGTGTGAATTTGCCGCTAAGTGCTATGTGTCTAAGTTCAGTGGCAATGATGCGTGCCACATCTACTTTGGTGTCGTCTAGGATGGAACAGATGAGTGGTGTAACTTCAACGGTGGTGGAAGAGGTGTGACTTTTGGGTCGGATATTATGGACAATAAGCTTAAGGATTACTTGAGCGGGAGTTGTCATGTCTCCCTTCAAAGCTCGGTGTGGCCTTCCCGCGGCACTCACATCATATGTTCGTCCTTCCTTCAAAATGGTTCTTTGAATGAGATCATGATCCCAATTTCCTTGAGCTTGTTTTCTGTGGAAGGTACATAAATCATCAGGGTGTCTTAGAGGGAACGGGTTTCCAAGGTAGGTGTTGATGGCCTCTCGATCAAATGAGAATTGTCGACCCCTAACAAATGTGGTGTAATCAAAATGTTTCTCACTAGGATCACCATCTTCGTCCACCGGAAAGGCGTTGGCAAAGAATTCTTTCACAATATCCGAGTTGATTTGAGTGTAAGGTGCAAGTAACCGACCCCATTTCCTCTTTTCAAAGATATCCAAAATGCCTTTGTATTCTCCCGTCGGAGAGATCTTAAACTCTTTGTCATGCCACAACTTGCGGGGAGACAGCTCCTTAAATCTCTCATAATGTGCTGCACTACGGAATCTATTGCCATCAAATTGTGCTGGGCGTGTTGGTCTTCGAGGTTGTGAGGATTCAACACCCTTTCTTTTGGAACCTTGAGTTGGTTTTGGTTTCGGTGCCATTCCTACAAAATAATCAGAAAAATTCAAGCAAGACTCTACAATTATGAGTTTAAGCATTTAGGAATAAACACAGATGAGACAAGACTTGATATGGATAGTAAACAGAAAACAGATTCTTGGTCCTGTCAAACTCGCCCTGGCGCACACCTGCACGCCCCGACGAGTGACTCAGTGAAAATTTTTTGACAGTTTCAAACTCGCCCTGGCGCATACCAGCACGCCCCGACGAGTGACTCAGAGTTACTACTGTCACATCTTTCATGCAATCAACAATAATGATATAGAATTGATGTAAAATCATAATTTTTCTAAGACAAATCACAAGACCCATATTTATTTCTTGATTTACATCATGGGTTAATTCTCAAAAGGGTGATTTTTCTTATCAAATCAAAACAACAATCATGAGTTTATATCAAATCTAACATTCTAAGAACTTAGACCTTCAACCCTAATTCCTTACTTAACAATTTCAAACCCTAAATTAACAAAGTTAAAAACAAGAATATAAGAGAAGAAATCAAACCTGTTGAATTGATGTTGAAATAATGCAAAGATGAATGCAAGGATGAGTTTGATCTTCAATGGAGTGAAAGAGTTGCTTAGGGTTTGTGTTTGTGGTGAAAAGAGATGAAAAGTGTTTGTTTGTGAAAAGGGAAGGTTAAAAACGCGTGGAGAGAGAGTGGGTAGGTGAGGGGTAATTAATTTTTTTGAAAAATTGATAACTGCCAGATCCGCACAACTCGCTGCGGCACACACCAACTCGCCCGGGCGAGTGTTTTGGTCATCAACACAGGTCAAAGGCCTGTAATACTCGCCCGACGAGTTTGACAGTGCAGAAATTTTTCAATTTTTGACTTCTGTTTTGAACTTTTGTTGATGCATTTTGGTTTATGACCCTATACTAATAATAAACAGTAAATTTACTTACAAAATTGGGTTGCCTCCCAACAAACGCTTGTTTAACGTCGTTAGCTCGACGCCTTTTTCGTTGATTCAAGGATCGGTAAGTGGAATTTTAGTAGTGAATCTGTTAAATTCACCACCAAAATAGAGCTTTAGCCTCTGGCCATTCACAGTCCACCTGTCCTTTGTCATAGGGTCTTCTAATACCACTGCACCAAAAGGTTTGACTTCATGAATTTTGAAGGGGCCTGACCATTTGGATTTCAACTTTCCGGGAAACAATTTGAGTCTTGAATTGAACAATAAAACCATTTGCCCCGGCTTGAATTCTTTGTTGACAATGCGCTTATCATGATAGCTTTTGATTTTTTCTTTGTATAGCCTAGATGATTCATAAGCTTGTGACTTTATTTCCTCTAATTCTTGCATTTGAAGCTTTCTTTTCTCCCCGGATTGAGTTTCATCAAAATTCAAGAACTTCAAAGCCCAGTATGCTTTGTGTTCTAATTCCAGCGGAAGATGACAAGACTTTCCATATACCATTTGAAATGGTGTGAGGCCAATAGGTGACTTGAAAGCTGTCCTATATGCCCACAATGCCTCATCCAACTTCATTGACCAATCTTTTCTTGATGCGGACACGGTTTTCTCAAGAATTTTCTTTATTTCTCGATTCGAAACCTCTGCTTGTCCATTGGTTTGTGGATGGTATGGTGATGCAACTTTGTGTTTGACTCCATAATGCTCAAGTGCTTTAGCCAATTGTGAATTACAGAAATGCGATCCTCCATCACTAATGAGCACACGAGGAGTTCCAAAACGGGTGAATATATTCTTTTTGAGAAATTTGACCACCGTTTTGCCATCGGCTTTTGGTGATGCAATTGCTTCCACCCATTTTGACACATAATCAACCGCCACTAGAATGTATTCATTGGAAAATGATGAGGGAAATGGTCCAACAAAGTCGATACCCCAACAATCAAAAACTTCAACCACATGAATGTTTTGTAGAGGCATCTCATTGCGCCTTGAAATTCCCCCGGTTCTTTGACAGTTGTCACATCTTTGAGCATATTCATAAGTGTCTTTGAAAATAGTCGGCCAAAAGAAGCCCGACTGTAACACTTTTGCAGCAGTTCTCTCTCCATTATAGTGACCACCATATGGTGAGTTATGACAATGCCACATTATGCTTGTGGCTTCCTCTTTGGTAACACATCTTCTCAAAAGGTTATCAGCTCCAATTTTGAAAAGATAAGGATCATCCCAAACATAATGGTTAGCTTCACGGAGGAACTTTTTCTTCTGGTGCCAATTGAAATCATCCGGTATTAATCCAGATGCTTTATAATTGGCCAGGTCAGCAAACCACGACCTTTCTTGCACCATGAGCAACTGCTCATCAGGAAATTCCTCAAGAACTTCACGTTCGTGTTCAGTCACCTCATTGTTCACCAACCTGGACAGATGGTCAGCTACCAAGTTTTCGGTTCCCTTTTTGTCTCTGATTTCAAGATCAAACTCTTGTAATAAGAGCATCCACCTAATGAGTCTAGGCTTGGAATCAGACTTTGTGATCAAGTACTTGATAGCTGCATGGTCAGTATAAACAACAATCTTTGAACCAATCAAGTAAGAACGAAATTTTTCAAGTGCATACACGATTGCAAGCAATTCTTTTTCTGTTGTTGCATAATTGATTTGAGCATCATTTAACACTTTGCTTGCATAATGTATAGCATGAAAAATTTTGTTCTTTCTTTGTCCAAGAACTGCACCAACCGCATAATCACTAGCGTCACACATTAATTCAAATTCAAGTGTCCAATCCGGCGCTATGATTATGGGTGCAGTTACCAATTGTTTTTTCAATTCTTCAAAAGCAAGTAAACAGGCATTATCAAAATTAAAAGACTTATCTTTGTTAAGCAGGTTGCTTAACGGTTTTGCAATTTTGGAGAAGTCTTTGATGAATCGCCTGTAGAATCCAGCATGACCAAGGAAACTTCTGATGCCTTTGACATTAACTGGAGGTGGCAGCTTTTCAATAACATCCACCTTTGCTTTGTCAACTTCAATACCTCTGGAAGAAATCTTGTGGCCTAGAACAATGCCTTCGGTCACCATGAAGTGACATTTCTCCCAATTCAGAACCAGATTAGTCTCAACACACCGCTTCAGTACGATGTCCAGATTATTCAGACAATGAGCAAATGATGGACCAAACACCGAGAAATCGTCCATGAACACTTCAATGCATTTTTCTATCAAATCAGAAAATATAGCTTGCATACACCGCTGAAATGTTGCTGGAGCGTTACACAATCCGAAAGGCATCCGTCTATAAGCAAAGACACCGAAGGGACATGTGAAAGCAGTCTTCTCATGGTCTTCAGGATTGACAGTGATCTGATTGTACCCCGAATAACCATCTAAGAAGCAACAGAACTCTTGACCGGACAACCTTTCAAGCATTTGATCCATAAAGGGCAATGGAAAGTGATCTTTTCTGGTGGCTTTATTGAGTCTTCGATAATCAATACACATCCTCCACCCCGTAACTGTTCTTGACGGAATCAGCTCATTCTTGTCATTTGTGATCACCGTCATCCCTCCTTTCTTTGGAACTACCTGGACTGGACTCACCCAGGCACTGTCTGAAATTGGATAAATCATGCCAGCTTCAAGCAACTTTACAACTTCTTTTCTCACAACCTCTTTCATTATCGGATTCAAACGACGTTGAGGCTGTGCCACAGGCTTGTAGTCATCTTCCATCATGATGTTATGCATACAATAAGATGGACTAATACCTTTCAAATCGGATAACGTCCATCCTATCGCTTCCTTGTTTGCTTTTAACACTTGAATTAGACTTTTCTCTTCAGTCATTGACAATGAGCTGCTGATTATTACCGGCTTGCTATCACCTTCTTCAAGAAAAACATACTTAAGATGTGAAGGTAATGTTTTCAATTCAAGCTTCACTTTAACCGGCTCGGATTCACCTTTCAACTCTTCTATATTTGCTTCAAGAGGAGACACTTCTTCCAAAGCATCCAACTCTTTTAAACATTCTTCAATTTCTTTTTCTTTGTCAGAGTCAAGTTCTTCAAATGCATCGGTCAATGCTTGTTCAAGAGATGAAGGGCTTTGAGCTTGCTTTCTTACATCTAAAATAGCTTCCTCCGTGGCATCTAATTTGAAACATGAATCTTTCTCTTTGGGATGTTTCATAGCTTCCCACAAATTGAAGCTAACTTCCTCATCTTGAACTCGAACTTTCATTATTCCATCATCAATGTCTATCATCATACAGGTTGTTTTCATGAAACCTCTTCCTAGAATCAATGGAACGTCGTCATCCTCTTCAATATCCATCACCACGAAATCTATTGGGAACATGAATTTATCAACCTTCACAAGAACATCTTCAGCTATCCCTGAGGGATGTGTGATGGATTTATCTGCTAGTTGCAATGTCATCCTGGTGCGGGTGATGTCGAGACCACCAATTCTTTCAACAACCGATAAAGGAATAAGATTGATACTTGACCCCAAATCAATGAGAGCTTTTCCAACATTTACATTGCCAATAGTGACAGGCAAAGTAACTCGTCCAGGATCTTTTTCTTTTGTTGGAAGAGTCCGTTGAATGATAGCACTGCAGCTTGCATCTAACTGAATAACCTCATCATCATTGTACTTTCTCTTCTTGGTTAAAATCTCTTTCATGAATTTTGCATATGTAGGCATCTGTTCTAAGGCTTATGCAAAAGGAATGTTGATTTGTAATCTCTTGAAGATATCTAGAAACCGTACATATTGCCTTTCCTTGTCTTTCTTTGATTGAGCATGCGGATATGGCAAGTGTTGAACCGGAGGACTCTTCTGAATGCTTTTCTCATCCCTCACTTTCTGATTTTTAGTCTTCCTTTCATCACTCACATCCCCCTCAAGCTCTCCATCATTTTTTTGAACTTTTTTATTTTTTTGATTTTTTTGATTTTCAACTAATTCTCCCTCATTATTCTTTTCTACTGCCTCATTCTCACTTCCTTCAATCTCTTCCTCTTGTTTTTCTCTCGCCTCAACAACTGTCTCCTCTGTTTTCAGGTTGTCACCTATGCCTTTACCTATCTCCTTTCCACTCCTGGTTGTGATGGACTTGCATTGTTCTTTTGGATTGGTTGTAGTGTTTGCAGAGAATGATGATGATCCACCTTGATCATTATTGTTAGCGACTTGCTTTGCTATTTGACCAATTTGTGTTTCAAGGTTTCTCAGCACCGCATCATTGCCTCTTTGATAAACTTGAGTTTCTTGCTGAAATTTCTGTTGCTGCTGATTATGTTGTAATTACATTTCTATAAACTTGCTCATTGTCGCCTCCAAATTTGAACTTTGCTGTTGTTGTGGAGGTGGCTGTGGCTGTGGCTGGTTAAAGCTCTCATATTGTCTTGGTCTATTTGATGAACTAACATCCTGCCTCCACCCTTGGTTGTAATTTGAGTTTCCGCCCTTCTGATAACCAGCATTATTTTGATAAGGTGTTTGTCTTTGTTGATTCTGGTTACCCATATAATTCACTTCTTCACCAGGCGGGGGACAATATCCAGTTGGATGGTCTCCATTACATAACTCACAAGAAGCAATTTGCTTTGGTTTTTCTTGCATTTCTTTGAATTGTTGCGGTAACTTTGACAGTTGCTTAGTGATTTCTTCCAGAGATTGTGAGATCAACTTATTTTGAGCCAACATAGCATCCGGTACTCCAAGTTCAATGACTCCAGGCTTCCTTTGAGACGGATTCCTGCTATATTCACCCTGATGATCACTGAGTGCCATTTTTTCAATAATTGCTGTTGCATCGGCGGCACTAAGTGATAATAAGGATCCACCAGCTGTAGCATCTAGCAAAAGTTTTGGTTGTTGTAGAAGTCCGTTGCGGAAGATATGAATCTGAGTAAGTTCATCAAAACCATGATTTGGACACTTTCTCAACATAGATTTGTATCTCTCCCAAGCTTCACAGAGTGTTTCATTTGAGCCTTGAGAGAACACAGCAATGGATGTTTTGGCTTCCATGAACTTATGATGAGGAAAGAATCTTTCAAGAAATTTTTCTTCAAGAGTGTTCCAATTAGTCATGACTGTAAGCGGTTGATCTAAGTACCACTCCTTTGCTTTACCGATCAATGAATGTGGAAACCCTCTTTGGTATGCAGATTCTTCCTCTGCTTCAGTAGTTCCAAGTGAACCAGCAATTTCATAGAACTTAACCAGATGATTGTACGGATCCTCATGTGGTAAACCTGCAAAAGGGTTAGCATATAACAACTGGAGGTATCCTGTTTTCATCTCAGTTTGTCTGGCTCCTCTTGGTGGTCTTGCCAGGTGAGCCAGGCGTCGTGGACTGTTGTGGCAGGGCATAGCATTGCCCTCGGGTGGGTCTACTTGCTCGGTCATTGTCTCTTCGGCAATAGAAGATGTTGAAGAAATAGAAACAGAAGATCCTTCTTGCTGCTCCCTTTGTTTGGCTCGTTGTTTCTTTTTTCTTGTTTTGCTGTTGTTTCTTCTGGCCGTTTTTTCAATTTCAGGATCGAAAAGTAAATCACCAGCTGAAACCTGACTTCGCATACAAAATCAACAACCTAACCACACAAGTTAGCGTGCACGATGGATAATAAAAGTAGACAGAAAATTAAAAAGACAAAATTGCTTAAAAAGATAGAAATTGTCGCAATGTTTTTAATTTCAAACGCCAGTCCCCGGCAACGGCGCCATTTTGTTAAAGTACTTTTGCAAGTATTTTGTTTATATCGTATCCACAGGGACTAGTGTGAAATTAAGAACCATTCAACAAATAACATCATTTTAAGTTTAAGTTGTAGATTGTTTTGTTGTAAAAAGACTTGTAAATATAAAATTGCGCTAAAAGATGATTTAAGATTCAGAGAGAAAAGGTTGTCGGGATTAAACTTCACTCACTCGTTTGTATGTACGTTTCTGAATCAGTCACATATATTTTAGCTATTCATCAATATTATCACGTATTGCTCACGTACGTTTCCGTATCCAAATAACGACGAGAATCACGTTATACCTATTAACCCTCGATGTCTCGAGTGATTAATCAATACAACGGTTATATTGTATTATTTAAACTTCCGATATCTCGGATAATTTGAACAACACAATATCATTAAGTTCCAATACAAAAAGTGAATATTAATCCTAAATCTATGTCTAGAATTTAGGGTTTTAACAAGTGTTCATCTTAGTTCCTTGATTCAAACATTAAATGTCTATGAATTCAAATCAAAAGATAAAACATGAAGATTAAAGATGACACTAACATTGATGAATGAACTAAACCATATATTAACATGATTAAGGGTTGTACATAGTCACAAATGAGCTACATCTAATCCCAACAACAATAGATTTAGTTAGACATGATTTCAGCAAGCTTACAAATGAGAAGAGAAGAGAAGATGATGAACATCACACTTGATATCTCAAGTTTTGTTGATCCACCTTCACAATCTCCTTAGACTATGGCTTCTAAGCTTTCTCTCTGTTTCTGAGTTTCTATTACAAGTGATATATTTAAGACAAATGACAGCAAGCTCTATATATAGTGTTTCTGAAAATTAGAACTCGCCGGGCGAGTTCAAGCACGCCATGGCGAGTTCACCTTTCTTCATCAGAAGGTTTTGCCACGTCATAAATGAACTTTTAAACCGCCTTCATGCGCTCTGGCGAGTTCCGGCTCGCTCTGGCGAGTTGTTACTCGCTCTGGCGTGTTGACCTTTTTTCCATTTTGATGCTCTCTGCCTCTACTCGCCCTGCACTCGCTCTGGCGTGTTGGCATTGCTCGCCCTGGCGAGTTCTACGCGCTCTGACGTGTTTGCCTTTTTTCCAAGGTGATGCTCACTGCCTCTACTCGCCCTGCACTCGCTCTGTGCTCGCCCTGGCGAGTTAACTTAGCTTTTTCTTCATTATTTCCATTTCCTGCATCAATAGTTGAGATTTAGAAAAGCTTAACAAAATATAACTTAAAACAAATATATACACTAAAATGGGGAAAACCTAATGAATATCTTACAAAATAAGTTAATAAGTGCTTGATATATATATATGAATTTTAGCTACTTTTGGGCACTTATCAAGCTCACATTTTAGAAATTAGTCAAACATAAAATAGTGGAATTCATATTGATTTCACTCTGTAAGAGAGTGAATATTTGAGTGATTATTGAAAAAAGAGAGTATTCTTAACAATCCTCTCAATGAGTACTTCATCTCGAGTGTCAGGAACTCTAACATTCATTCTAATATTCACAATTTTATAGGAAGGAATTAATGAATGTCCTATATTTTAAAAATATGTCTCACAGAAAAGTGGTAGGACCCACATTGATTTTTTTTAAAAGTAAGTTAAAAAAATAGTGTTTTTTTGCAAAAAAATAAAATAAAATAATTTAATAGCTAAAATTCCACCTTTTAAGATAAATAAGTGAATATACAATTTAAATCTCAATCACTATATAAAAAATAACGTAGAGGGAATCGAACCCTTGTCCCTTAGTGTTCCTTGCACTGCTTTATGAATAATAATTTTAATAAAAGTAATTTAGATGAGTTGATCCAAAAAAAACTCACCAATCCCACAGAAAGTCTCAAAGTTTAAGAGTGTTAGGAGTACATGTTACCTTTTTAACAAATTTTTTCACATAAGCAACAATATTCAACCAAAGTCCTTATAGATATTTGAGTTTAATCTTTACCAACTTATTTTTAAAATCAGTCTTTGTAATTCTTTTTGTAGTAACACCTAATTTATCGAAGACTTAAATTAATCTTGAGATTTTTTAAAGTTTAACAAAATTCAGATTTGTGAGGTTTTAAACTCCCTATTTGAACCTAGGACATTACATTTTGGTATTAGAGCCATGAAGATGTTGTAGTACTTTGTGATGATGATGGTTGCAAGTTATATGACTTGAAGAATTTTACGTAAAGACTCGTATCTTCCTTTTCCCTATTTTGCTCCTTTTAGTTTTTTATTACTTGTATAACATATGAATGAAATGAAATACTTTCTTCTTAAGTTTAGTACTTGTGTAAGTTAATTTGTAACATATGAATGCTTTCTTCCACTTCTTCATTCTTCCCATTAAAAAGTACTAAGGCCCCGTTTGGCCCGGCTTATTTTTAACTTTTTATTTTAGCTTAAACGAAATAAAGAAGTATAAAATTATATTTAACACTATTTCTTCTTAAAAGTATTAGAGAAATAAAGTAAAGAACTAAAAAATGCAAAAAAGTAAAGTCAAACACAATTTTTTCCTTCTTTACTATTTTTAAGGAGAAGAAAAAAAGAGGAAAATAAGCCGGGCCAAACGGGGCCTAATTCAAGTTTTATGAATTAATTAAATACTCTCTTCTTCCCTACATATAAACACACATTGCATATTTCACTCTTATTAAAAAAAATTGATAGTATAGTTAATTGTTAATTTTATACGTAGATATATCTAAAATATCTTTTCACTACAAGAAATATATTTTTTCGCAGCGACTTTTTCGCAGCAACATTTAAATTAATGAGAAAAACATACATATAGCAACAACTTATTTAAGTTGTTGTTATAAGTTAGTTTTTTTCTCAACAACTACGTTATTGTTGGGAAAAATCATTTTTCTTAACAATAACTATTGTTGCCGCTAATCGTGTGGTTTTTTTGCAACAAACCTTGTAAAGTCGCTGGGAAACCAACAATTACTATTTTTTGATGCGTATCTTATACGTGTTTTTTGTTCCTATATTTATGCGTAAATTTGTTTTATCTTAAATTTTTTATCTTTTTTGTTTTTTATCCTATTTTTATGTTTTGTATATTTTTTATATCTTTAGAAGTAAAATCTATAATATTAAGGGTAGAAAATATCCAATATTATTATTACTAACAAAAAAAAAAAAAAAGTTAACCGTTGTCAAAACAAAGAGGCTGAGAAGGAGAAACCAGCTTTGCGTTTCACCACTTCAAGCTTAGCATTTTCGACTTCAATCCTCACAAATTTCTCACCGTCTTCAACTCTATAATCGGTCTTCAAGCATTTTCGTCTTCAATCCTCACAAATTACTCACCGTCTTCAACTCTATAATCGGTCTTCAAGCTTCCTCTCAATCCTCAAGATTTCTCACCATTTTAAGGTAAAGGGTTGACAAAGGGTTCTTCGCGGGTCTGTTATCTATTTTTCGTCGATTTTCTCGTGAAGCTTTCAGGTAAGCTATAGTATTTGTATTCATCTCTGATTCTCTTTTGTTGTTTCACATTTGGTTTTCTCCCCCTTTGAACTATATTGAATAAATTGGGGTTCTTTGCTATGCATACATTTCTTTTCTCTATTTTGCTGTTGTGGTTAAGTAAAACCCAAATAGTGCACTTTTGGAAAATTTACCATGATGATTCAATATGTGCAAATGCTGATATTTTGTTTATTAATATTTTTTAGTGACAAAGTTTAAGCTAGAGTTTGTGAATAGTGAAGAAAAGAAGAAACAATTAGAGTTTGTTAGTTTAAAAAACATGTTTAGAGTTTGAGAGAGTAAGTGAAGGCAAGTAAAATCACTCAATTTTAAAACTGTATGATGATAATTGATGGCAGTGGAAACTGCATATACTTTCAGGAATTTCATAAATTTAGAATTGTTTATAACTCATTTATAAGATTAGTGGAAGTATTGACCATTGCATATTTGATGTGTTCAATTATTGTGCCTTGCTTAAGTTGTCAAACATGATAATTTAATGTAATGCCTTGCTTTTGTTTTTTGGATTATAGACAGAAGGAGGAATCCCTTCTACATTTACTCCATCAAACTCGTCTATGAACACTCCTGTCAAAAGTGCATTGAATGGATCTCAGGCACCACCGTCAAATCCGGTATGATATTTGATTTAAGTTGCTATTTTTTTAGTTTGATTGGATAGATGATATAGCTGAGGATCATGTTAGAATTAGGACAAGAACCGCTGATGATATTTTTGTTGGTCTGTTTTGGTTCATAGATATCTGATGTAGATAATTTGTGGATCAATTAATCTATTAGTATATGCTAAAATACCGTACGAATCATGTTTGTCGACTAAATTACTGTAGTACACTTTAAATGGTCTAAAGTCTTAATCATTTGTGTGTTTTAAAGTGTTATTGGAGGCAATGAAATCTGCTTGTGACATGAACCTGCAGCAAGTAACTTTTGAAAGTGATGCACAGGTTGTGGTTGAAGCTATGCACACTAGCCATGTAGGTGTGTCTGTTTTTAGTACATTAATATCTAGTTTTAAGAGGTTGTTTTTAAATTCCAACTTTGAGGTAAAGTTTGTAAAACCGCAAGCGAATTCGGTTGCTCATTTACTAGCTAGAGTGGCCAATTCTTGGGCTAGTCGTTGTGTTTTTTACTCCATTCCTCCTAGAGCGGCCATTTCTTTGCACTTTTCAAGAATGGGTGGAGTGTACTTGATTCAATTGGAGTAGCAAATTGTCTCAGAACTCAATATTTAGAAATTCAAGGGTATATTAATTAGTTATTTTTAATTTTTATCAGTTTCCCTGTTGCACAATGCATATATCAGCTGTGTTTGAGCTGGTTCTTAAATTCAGCTGTACAGGATGGTGGTGAAGTCTGAAGATGGAAGAGAATTACGTGCCTTCAATTTCAAAGAAGAGGACGAAAGGTATATAGTTATATATGGTCATCAGTAACTACGTTGCACCGACACTTTAGATTAAAAATGCATCTAATCTAATTAAGATAAATTAAACAAGTTTCTAACTGCATCTAATCTAATTAAACATGAAATTGATTAAAGATAGATAAATTAATTTCAACTCCCCTAACAAAATTGCAAATTTTAACAAGTACTACCATAGTACCATAAGTTCCAAAACATAAAATTCTATGACATAATTGAAACTACAAATCCACAAAATCTGGTGGATGAACAATGAAATCAAAACAACCAAAAGCACCATTTGTGTTTTTCTGCACATTCAAATCCAAGCCTTAAAATTAAAAGTCTTACTCAAAGCATACAATCAGTTCTTGCAGGCAACCTCCTCAAGAAATTGAGTGGCACCGAAGGAAGCTTGTGACGAAACCTCGGATGTCTCAACACGTAAATTCCACTGAGAAGAGCCACAACTTGAAATGGAGTCACATAAAGAACAATAGCAGCAATCAAACAGAAAAGCACGAAAAGTGCAGTAGCTCTTGGGTCTCTCCAGCTCAGCAATGACTGCAGTCTTTCACCTTGAGTTGCCAAATCGCCGACAACAGTTTGTATCATACCTGCGATACTTCTAAGATGATCGTATCGCATCCTCACAATGTCAGATGGTCTTGTGGTTGGAAATGTGTCGAACTCTTCGTCTAGTTCGTCAGGGTGTGCGGAATCTGCATGTGAGAGATGTGTGTCCATGTGAGGAGGGTGTCTCGGCCTCCATCTATAGTACCAAACTCCAACCAAAAAGAGGTAAAGGAAAATTGTTGGTAAGATAAGTTCAGGGTACATGACAAGTATTATAAATAAGATATCAATAAGAACTGTTGTGATAGGATTTTTCCAATTGCAGTTTTGGTCAAACCATTTTCCAACAGCAATTAATCCACTCAAAACTCCCATGATTCTGAAAAAGTTGGCTTTACTTCTGCTCATACTCCACATGTGGGAACCAACATCCAGCATATATTCCACTACCTCCTTTCTCAACGGCGGCTCAGCACGGCTCAGTCTCATCGAAACAATCTGAGTGGCTTGATGCCTCATCAAAATTATAGGAGCTGATACGGTTGTGTTGCAAAAGTATTTTCATTATAGGTATCCTGGTAAAGTTTTTAAGGTTATTGCGCCAATGATTTGTGTGCATTGGATGGTTTGGCTACTGAGTTGCTGTGTGTGAGGGACGATATTTCATGGTTGGTGGCCAGGACTAATTCTTGCCGGTTAAGAAATGCCAATCCGTAAGAAATGCCTAGACCTAAATTTCATTTCCTGTGTTATTGAACTTCTAACTTCAGTTTTTTTTTCATGTGTTTGGTTTCTGATAGGTTCTACCTGCCAAAGGAAAAAAGGCTGTAGATACATCTCTCGGAGTTGATCTAGTCATTCTAAATACTACTGTAGCCGGAAATGTTTGAATCTTGACATGCAAACATGCATTATTTATGAAGCTAATTTTGAAAGGGGGACTCCTTTTGCATTATCTCAGTAGCATCCTTCTTGTGAAAATACAATTACCACCTCATGAACTTTCTGTTGAAAGAATGGAAGGGCTGTGATTCATTTATGCCAGGTATGTTCTTTGGTCATAAGTCTATTCTAGATCATTTTAATACGGTGCTTCTTATATCTTTGGTAACATTAGATGGCAACATTTTTTATAGATCTAACAAGTTTAGTTTTGGAAAACTGGATGGGTTCACATCAAGGTGTAGCATCAAATGCCATTTATTTTTATTGGTCTCTTGTCTTGTCTCTATTGTTATATGGCTTTCTAATGATAGAACAAAGATATCACAATAGCTAGGCATATTTGTATGGTTCTGTCATCTTGAACAAATTAACAAGATTATACTTAAGTTTGAATTAGTTATAAAAAATTCTAGATATAGGTGTGTTAATATGCTTTTGAGTAAGTTTGAATTAGTTTGAATTACTTAGATCATATGATAAATTAGTGACAGAATAATGCAAAGATATAACTATAGCTAGGCATATTTATATGGTTATGTCTTGTTGAATAGATTAACAAGAATGTATCAGTATTATGCACCTAATATGTGCAATAATGAATTTGAACACATCTTTAGAACTTGATATTATTTTAGAACTTGAAAGACCAATGTATTGAGTCAATGCTTATTGACTGCAATTTCCTCTGTTTTATATTTAGCTAAAGCAAAACAGTTTGGTTTCTTTGATTCTTTTATATTTAGGAATGTGAAAGTTTACAGCTCTTGCTTTTATAAGTATGACATACCAGACCATGCCAGTATTGCTCTTGCTTTTGTTTCTTTTTATCTTAATGGAGCTAGTGATAGGACCATATAGTATGTCGCTGGTTTGGATGCTCCAATGAAATTGATTCTTTCATTATTGTTTAATTGATAATATTCTTGGTTTATTAGCTGGAAATTTATGATTAAATTCATCATAGCAATTATCACATAATCATCAGCTGCTCTATTTTTCTAAGTTAAGTCACTAGATTGGTAAATAGTGTGCAATATTTAAAGCTAAAAGGTACTTATACGACTGAATAAGGTATATATAAAAGAAGAAACAAGCCGAAGTAAAATTATACATAAAATTTTTAAAAAGACTGAATAAGGTACTTATACATAAAACTTTTACTCTCACTATGAAATTTTTAACAATTACCCCGCATCTTATTTATAGAATTTTAAAAAGAAAAAAACTTTTTTTTTAAGAAAAAATTTAACTCTCAAATATATAAAAGTCGAACCTTCAAATAGATTAATCTTTTAACTCTCAAATAGATAAGAAACAAAACTCTAGTTTTTTTTTTGGACAAAAAAAAAACAAAAACTCTAGTTAAAATAAAAAATCAAGTAGATTCTATAAAGAAAGAAAAAAAAAGTGATAAGTTAGAAATAACTCAACAAACAAACAGCTAAGATTAAACCTAAAAAAAAAAACTGTTTTTTCATCTCTCCAACTATAAATCTTTAACTCATCTCTCTCACTTTAAATCTTTAACTCTCTTGTAAATCGCCTGTGATCAAAGACTACCGGATAAATCACAAATTGTTCTATAATACTTCATTGAGCAAGTAAGTGGATTTTTATATTTTCTAAATAAATTCTATGTTTTCAATTTTATTATGGGTTCTAGATTTCTAGGAATCATACGTAAACTAAATTCACAAGGTTAGAGTTTATGTAACGAATAATTTCTAGGATAACAAGTCCTCCTCTACACCGATCACTGTTCACAACAATATCCACTAAACTCAACTACTCCATTGCCAAGATGTATTGATTTCCTTTTTCAACATTCCCAGTCTGCCATCACCTAAATATGTACCCAGCTTGCCATTAATTAATACGGTAGTATCACAAATTACTTTTCATATATCTCATTCATAAGGAATTTACTAGTTATTAGGGACAATGAAAAGGAAGCTGGTGTTGATTTTAATCTTTTTATTTGCGGCAAAACAATTTGACTATTTTCTAATCCCTAATATTAAGTACTCTTCTCTATTGTGGATAACCACACGTGTATGCATCTTGCTAACTTCGAATTAACGTCGTCACTAATTTTTCTTTTCCATCTTCTCTGCTAAATAAATAACACACACCCAAAACCACTGTGTTCGGTGGTTTTAGAGAGTAAAAACAACACAAAATTCAAACTTATTTTGCAATGTTATAGAATCAATAAAAAATTGCTATCCTTTATCAATCTCCAATTTCTTAGGCATCCCTATTTGTTTAATTGTTTTTGAGTTCACGCACCCAAAGAGTCATAGACAACCACAACTCAGGGTACAACCCCAACAACATGTGTGATACCAAAATAGACATTGACCATTAGTACTTCTTTTTTCTAACATACTTCTTCTATATTTGTTTTTTTTTTTAATAGTTATGGCAGCCTCAAATCATAGTCCAGGTTTACAACTTTCAAATTCTTTAAATACTACTATAAATCAACAACAAGGAGGTATTTATTTGATTTGCTTAACTTTAATTTTTCTTATTCATATACTATTTGTTCTTATATCTTCATCTTAAAATATCACTTTATATATACTTTTCATAAATTTCTCATTTAGGTCAAAATGCAATAGAATGTACAAATACAACGAAAAAGGGAAGAGGAAGAACTACTGGCTTAGGTGTCGCAAAAAGGAAAAAGAAGAGTGCTACCGGAAAATTACATGTTGATATTCCAATCGATAAAATGGTAGCTGTTGGACCAGGAGCTGCAAATTTTGTGACTGAGATGTCAATCATTGTCCTAAAGAATGCTCCTTTTAATGTCGAAAAGTGGAAAAACATACCAGAAGATATATTTAACAAGATAGTTTCTAAAGTTTTGGTAAATTTTAATCTTCTACAATTTTATTTTATTTTATTTCTTTTATGGAGAACTTACAATAGTTTCATTTTAATTGTTGAGTGCAGGATGCTTTTGACATTGATAATACAACACATAATAGAGAAGTTATTCTTTATACTGCTAAAAGACTATATCGAAATCATAGATGTAGATTTCATCGGCATTTTAGCCAATACAAGACAAATGCAATAGCTTTGGAACATAGACCAGATGATGTAGGTGAAGATGACTGGAAGTTTTTGGTAGATTATTTTTCAAGTCGTAACTATAAGGTATAATTGTATTTAATCTACTATAAATATAGATGATTTATGTAAACAATTATTGTATTTTATATTTGTACTATTTTTAGGTAATCTGTGAGAGGAACAAATTAAATAAAGCAAAACAAGTTATTAATCATAGATGTGGAAGAAAGTCATTTCAAGCCGTGAGCTATGATGCCGTAATAATAACATTATGAACTATAGTTTTTTATTTTTTTACGTATATTGTTCATTGAATTGACAACTTAATGATGTAAATTTGTCTATAGAGAGACCCTGAAACTCAAAAAGAACCCAACTATCAAGACTTGTGGCGAATGACTCACACAAATAGCAATGGAGAATGGATAAATGATGCTTCTAAGGAAGTTCACGTAAGTCATATTTAAGTGCGAAGTAATTTCTAAAATATATATAATTGTGATTAATTTGTTATTTCTAATTATAAAATATTTTTAATAGACAAAGGTTCAAGAACGTTGTTCAGAGCTTCTAGAACTCGGATATATGGACGAAGATAAAGACAAACTTACAAATACTGCTTTTGAAGCAGTTGTAGGAGTGAGATCAGGATATAGTCGTGGGTTAGGAGCTGGAATTAAACCACTAAAGGGAAAAAATATTGCAGGTTTACATGAAGAATTGAAAAAGGAGCGTGAAAAGAGACAGGACATCGAAAAGAAACTAAAAGATGTAGAGACTCAACGCCAACAAGACCTAAAAATGATGGAAGAAATGACATCAAAGATTGAAGAGAGTCAAAGACAACTTGAAGAGAGTCAAAGACAACTTGGAGAAAAAGTGGACAAACAAGTTGAAGCAAAAGTGGCAACTATGCTTCGTCAAATGCTGAATATTCTGGTAAGTATATAAATAGTTCTTTTTGGTACAAAATATAATAAATTAGTTGTTTATATTATAAAATTCTATTAGTTTATTATGTTGAATTAATATATCTTATGGGTGTTATTTGAAATATTTATATAGGGTGGAGAATTTTCTAGTGCACTGGATAGAGTCAGCTGAATCTAATCACAAAGTTAATAAAGAAGAATTGATGTTGTCGCCTCCGGGGCCTTTGATTTGTCTGTCAGCAATGGTGTTTTGTGTTTCGCTACCTTTTATTTGGGTGTTAATTTTTAGTTGTTTTTATTAGAACAAGATAACTTAGAATATTTTTTCATTTTTGATGTTGACGTACAATAATAATTTACGACATTTTATATTTTAAAGTTACAATAATTTGTGTTTATGTTTCTTGATTAAAAACATTACAATGTAAAAGAATTTATTTATGCATAGTTATGACAATTGAATTTCAATGGTTGATTTTAATTTCTGATAAAAAAATAATAAAATTATATAATGACATTTATAGTTGGGAAATTTAATTTATTCCAACAATTTTTATTGTTGAGATATAAAAGATATAACAACAATTTATATCGTTGACAAAAATAATTTTTTCGCCGCGAAAAACACTATTTATGCCAGCGACATTAATTGTTGCTGCAAAAGACTAGTTATGGCAGCGACATTAATTGTCCTTGTAAAATTTTTCGCAACGGCACTTATGCCAACGGTATGCAGCAAAAAAAAAAAAAATTGCTGCGAAAAACACATTTTTTGCCATCGATAATAATTGTTGTTGCAAAAAACATTAGTAATGACAACGACAATAAATATTGTTGCAAAAAACTACTAGTTATGCCAGCGACATTAATTGTTGCTAAAAACACTAGTTTTGTCAGCGACATTAATTGTTGCTGCAAAACACTAGTTATGGCAGCAACATTAATTGTCCTTGCAAAACTTTTCGCAACGGCACTTATAGCAGCGACATGCAGCAACATTTTTTTTGCTGCGAAAAACACTTTTTGCAGCAACTTTGCGTTTTTAGCAGCGACAATTGTCGCTGCCAAAAACGATATTTCTTGTAGTGTTTGTATATGGATATTTTTAATGTTACTTTTCATATTTTATTAGTTTGAGGTTTATTTGGAAGTTGGAAAAGTAACACTATGTATTTTTCTTTTTGAAGCATAACACTATGTATCTAGTAACTACTAATTTGAAAAGAGAGTTATATATATTTAAGGACAATTTTTTTTTTGTCAACTAAATTATTATATTTAGAGAAGGAGGAAGTAAGTACATATTAATGATTTAAATAAGAGTACCAACTATGAATAAAGTTTAGCAAAATATATTAGACTCTCATAATGTAGTAAAGTAAAATTTAATTCCAATTAAAAGAAGTATCCTCCGACACACACAGCTTCGATTAGAATTACTTTAAGTGAAAGAAAAAAAAAACTATAAAAAACCAAAAAAATAAATACATGGCCACAAAGTGAAATAAAAAAAGGTAAAATATATAAGAAAAATAAATAAGAATTTCAATTTCTTTTTGAATTTATGAAAGGCCTTCCTTCTCTATCTACACTTTTCTTTTTCTTCCTAATTAAAAGTGACGAATTTATCTCATTTCATTTGCAATAAATAATATCATATACATATATGAATATCACCGAAAACACATATGCTAGCTAAATTTGTAGCCACCTCTCCACCAAAGCATGTGTTGAATCACCGATTATATGCAATCACGATCGCACTTAATCTGATTCTCTCATATATCTACACTTATCTAATTCTTCCTTGAGCTTTTCAATTATCTTATCCTTTTCATGTACAATTTCCAAAAGCCTAATATTCTCATCTTTAAGTGCCTCAAATTGACAAACTATCCCTTCAATTTGAGCTTCAATAGCTTCATCACTTAACTCAAAAACACTTTCCACCACTCTAATCACACGCCATAAACTCACCACAACCAATAAACCACCACCTCTCCTCTCCAAAAACACTTCCATAATTAATGCCCCAATAGCCACAACACCATCCACAACATATCCTGGATGCTTGAAAAATGAAGAGCCCAAACCCACTAATAAAAAAATTATCTTTAATGAAATAACACTCAAAATACAAATTCCAATCCAATGGAAACATAATTCTTCTACTTTGTTTATTTTTTGTTCACATGAAATTAAAGATGAAGATAATTCAAGAATTGTGATGATGAGGTCTATAATAAGTAATAAAATTGAAATCATACGAATTAATGTTGATTCTAGGAAATTGACTAATTTGATACGCCATGGTGCTCTATTCAACAAATCTTGTTGGCTTGAAAAAATAAACAACCATTTTTGCCTTCTATTCCATGATTTTATTAGACTTTGGATTGATGAATCTAATATTTGCATGGAAAAATAATTTGTGGGGGGTTGTGTAGGCACGTGAATGGATTTCATTGATCATATGAGAAATATTGGAATCAAAATTTGGTGGTAAGAGCTGCAAGCTTTATGATTTTAATATATAAGAGAATGTTGGTTGTAATTGTGACGTATTGGATGTGATATTTGTGTTAGTGAAGTGCAAGTAAGCTTTGAAGGTTTTGTATACTTTAACTTTAGGGTCACGTTGGAAGGGTACATTAATTAATTTAACAAATACGCTATGTCCTAATTTTCCTTCACATATTTGAGTAGCTCCAAGAAAAAAGGCCAAAACCCAGCAAAAGATCATATGCAACAAAAGGCCTGTCTAGGGTGGGAGACCATGATAGGTCTCCCATGGTGGGTGAGTTAGAAAAATTGTTTTAAACCGTTGGATTTTGAAGCTCCATGAAACTTAGCATACGTTGACAACACTGGATTTGTTTTTTAATTTATCTTCCGTTAGCGCTTTCTCCGACCTCCGCTAATTTAGAAAACAAAGCTCTCTTTGCCAAAAAAAAAACTCTCTAGAAACTCTGGAATCTCAAGCGTGGGTTGGATGATAGGTCTCCCACGCTTCTTGAACTATAACAAATCAGCCGCCGAAATCACTGCCGCCAAAAACCACCGCTTCTTGAGCGTTTTCATCAATGACCCAAATTAAAATCTGAAGCAAAAAATGAGTTAGAGCGTTTTCATCTAAAGATTAAATGAAAAAAAATCTAATTGCAGGTCTGAATTGTTGAAAATCTAATTGCAAGTCATCAATAACCCAAATCACTAATCTATGTTAATGTTGGTGGGTGTTTTCATGCGGCGTTTCCATCTCGGTTAACGGAAAGTAAAAAGGATTTTCTCAATTCTCTTCCCTCTCAATGCTTCCTTGTTCATGATCTTCTTTTCCATCCAACAACCCAGATTTGGATTTATTCTGTTATTTATATTGGCTGTGTTCTCTCTATTAGTATATTATTATTTCATTGTTGAAAGATTTTCTTTTGTGATTTTAATGAGTTATGATCTTGAAAGTTAATGGAGATGAAAGTTTTAACATTGGTGTTGGATGTTAAAAGCTGATGGATATCAAAGTTTAAACATTGGTGATAGATGCTTAAATAGATTTGATTAAAATTATTTGTTATGAAAATTTGAATTAAATGTAGATGATAATATGCTATTGTGGGGAAGAAGAAGAGATGGGAAGTGAGATTGCAAAAGAGAGAAACATGGAGATGGAGCTGGCGGTGCTTGTGCGGCTGTGTCCTTCATTCCCCGACACATGAAAAATAATCAAGTATAGTTGGCACATAGTATAAGATGGCAATCTAACGGTTTAAAACAATTTTTTCAACTCACCCACCATGGGAGACCTATCATGGTCTCCCACCCTAGACAGAGCCTGCAACAAAATGTTATTGTCATGACAATGGAAACGGTTTTGGAGTTTTGGGGCAAACACTCTTGTGATGGAAAAGAATAATAAATTTGTATCCTAAAAAGTAGATTTTTTTCGAAGGGAGTATTTGTCATAGATTTTTATGAAAAAAATGGCTTTTTGTAGGGAGGATTGATGGTGGTGAAGTAAATCTTAGAAAATTATTGTGATGTGATTAAAAAAATTAAATCTGTATTTTAAGACTAATAATTTAATTTATACTTTTTTATCAAAAGATTTTTCTATGGTAAGGGGCTCTTCTGGAGTGGATATTGTAAAATGTATGTCTATTCGATTATATGCACTATTAACATATAATTATAATATGTTGTTAGATTCATCTCGATGAATATTTTTTAAAATATCATATTTTTTAATTTTTTACTTTATACAATTAAAAATATCAATCGTCAAAGTTATGCATTAGCATGCATGATACAATCAACTGACTTATTCATTGTGGGACGGAGGAAGTACTTTTTTTAACTCTTGTTCATTTGTGAAATAGATCTTTATATTAAGTAGGAGTATATAAATCCGTTATAGATATTTTAGAGTTTTAAATATTGGACTTTATATGTTAGTAGTCTATAGTCCATTAATTATTGTCATAAATTCTCTTATCATCCTTATTTTATTATACAATGCTAGTGATATTCTATTGAACTTTAGCCGTCTTTATATTTCTCTTAATTTAATTTTTTTTTTATAGAGCTTAATTTGTATATCTGATTCTAACACAATCAACATCGATCAACATAAAAATACGTAATGTATGCATTGACCTGAATAATTTGATGCCACGTGGTGATTCTCAGATCAATACCCTGCGCACAAAGACATGAAAACATATGCAATGACGTCTGCATTCTGGTCTAGTTTTTCCTTTCTTTATTTTTCACTTTTTAAACAAAGTTTGACCCTTTCTGTTGTTGTATAGTATCATATCATATGATGAATAATTATAAATAGATCAAGGGGCGGGGATATTCATATAACAATCTTAACTTTGTCTCACCTTTACATAGTAGAAACAGAAAATAAATTTGTTTAGTGTTATATTGTGAGACTCATAGCAATGGCAAAAGTTGGAAGAATGAAGTTGGGATCACAAGGTATGGAAGTGTCCTTACAAGGACTTGGTTGCATGAGTATGTCTGCTTTCTATGGTCCTCCTAAGCCTGAACCTGACATGATTTCTCTTATCCACCATGCCATTCAATCTGGTGTCACTCTTCTTGACACCTCTGATGTTTATGGTCCTCATACCAATGAACTCCTTATTGGAAAGGTTATCACTTATCACTTTCTAGCTCTTATGTTTTTAGTGTGTTTGGATTATGCCATAAATAAAATTGATTTAGAGTGAAATAGATTTTTAATTATTCTTTAAAGTTGAAGGATATATATATATATTTGAAATTGTGGATCAGGCTCTTAAAGGAGGAGTAAGAGAAAAGGTTGACTTGGCTACAAAGTTTGCAGCTAGAATTATTGATGGAAAATTTGAGGTTTGTGGTGATCCAGCTTATGTGAGAGAAGCTTGTGAAGCAAGTTTGAAGAGACTTGATATTGATTCTATTGATCTCTATTATATACATCGGATTGATACTCGTCTTCCAATTGAAATCACGGTTTGATTTCTTCTAATTTCTCTTTAATTTGAATGTATATTATCAGTGACGGAGCTAGAACTATTTTTAATGGAAAGCCATGTTTTTAACATTTTTGACAAGATGTAACCATATATTCTTCTAATTTCTCTTTAATTTGACTTTGGTAGTATAAAATATGTATACCATGAAGCATTGTCTATGATATGATGAAATTGAATTATTTATTCAAATATATAAAAAGACAATTTGTGACAACTTCAACTTTTCCCTTTTTCTATGTAAGATTGGGGAGCTTAAAAAACTTGTTGAAGAGGGAAAAGTAAAATACATTGGTTTGTCTGAGGCTTCAGCTTCAACAATCAGAAGAGCTCATGCAGTTCATCCAATAACAGCTGTGCAATTGGAGTGGTCACTATGGTCGAGAGATGTCGAGGAAGAAATAATTCCAACTTGCAGGTTTGATTTACTTTACAAGCTAGCATTATCTTCTATTATCTAGCATTTGTCTTTCTACTAATTTGATAAAATTGCAATGATATGAATCACCGATACAAACACTGAATACGTTAATGACACGTATGCACTAGTAATAGTTTGAGAAAATGAAAGTGAAATATAACTACATGTATTGGTGTCGTGTCTGGCACTAAAGCGTGTCTGATATCAAACATCGATCTCTTTAATCTGAATTGTCGGGGCTACATAAATATGAAGTCTAATTTTGTGAGCTATGATTTTATTTCTTAGGGAACTTGGTATTGGAATTGTTGCATATAGTCCTCTTGGGCGAGGATTCTTTTCATCCGGAACAAAGATTACTGATACGTTTACAAAGGAAGACTACCGTCAGGTTTGTGGAAAAGCAAGCTATTACATAAATTCATGTTAATTACTTGTTCAATTTGTTAATCATCAAGTATGAAACACCGACGCAAAAATTGACACGCTTTTAACACTGACACATAGACATTAAAAATAATTTAAGAAAATATAAGTGACCGAATATAACCATGTGTGTTGGACACCGAGCACACCTTCAATCTGAAGGATCGAAGTTACATAAAATGTTTGATATACCTAATATAATCTTGTATTTGTGTAAATATGTTTGCAGCATATGCCAAGATTTCAACCTGAAAATCTGCAGCAAAATCAAACTATATTTGAGAGGGTTAGTGAATTGGCTACAAAGAAGGGATGTACTCCATCTCAACTTGCACTGGCCTGGCTTCATCACCAAGGAAACGATGTGTGTCCGATACCGGGAACTACCAAAATTGAGAACTTTAATGAAAACATTGGTGCTTTGTCTGTAAAATTAACACCAGAAGAAATGACAGAAATTGAGTCCTTAGCAGATATTGTTAAGGGTGATAGATATGGACATGATATAAATACATGGAAGGAATCTGATACTCCACCACTCTCTTCTTGGAAAATTACATAAAGAAGTGATTTTGATGCTTATTACTCATATCAACATAGTTCTAAAGTGCGGTTGCGGTTACGCTGCAAAATTTTATAGTGTGTTATAATACGGATAAATGTGGTTGCATTTACGGTTGCAGACCACTATATAGAATCATGAATATCAGTATGCCATATATGTATTTGATGTTACTACCTTAAATAATAAATTGGTATGAGGAATTTTGGGGTTGTATAAACATTTATATAGTTTTTAGTAGCATCTGTGTGTCTTTTTCAAGTGGTTTAAACTTTGAACTATTGGGAAAATAATCACAAAAAATTTATACACAATAAGTAAAAATAAATAGAATCTCCACATAATAAATAAAATTAAATCTGAAGAGGAATAAACATTTACGCCTTAATAGATTTGACATTTGGTGAACTGTGAATTGATATGGAGACCACATGTGGTCATTCAGGTCGTGTTGAGCTTCACCTTTAGTTAAAATATACAAACATAGTGATGTAAGCTATATGCACGCTCCAACTGCACGAACGAGTGTCATGAGCTACGCGTGCTTCAACCAGGGGCGGATCTATATAGGGACATACTGTGGCTATAGCCACACCAGAATTTTTTATTTTTAATAGGTACGTATACATTTTTTTGTTATTTATTATCTTATATATATATGTTTAACCGATACTTTTTATCATAATAAAGCTTCTGGCGCGCAGTGGTTCATGAGAAATGCTATCCTGTTTCATCTTCTTCTTGTTCTATACTAGTACTTCAATTTCCCAACAAGGCAACAGCACTATGTCACTATCCGGTCCACACTAAAATTGTACGTATCTTCAACTTCTAAAAATTCAACAACCCAAAAAAAAGTCATCTAAAACATGTTTCACACTTCATCACACCACAAAAAATCAAGAATAATAGTTGTGGTCAATTTTTTTTTAGAAGATTGGTTAATTTATTATATATATATATATATAGACATAAAAATCAAATTGTATCAATATGACGTTTTAAGGAGAATAAGATTTATTGTTAAATTTAAATTTTATATCATCTATATAATTCATGTAAAATTTACGGAAATTTAAAATTATTTGATATATTATTGAAACTCGCCAATGGTTTATACATTTTTATTGAGCATCATTAATTTTAATGGATCTTAATAAAATATTAAACTATTTTAGACGTTATTGAGTGATGCAACATTATTGGTTCTTTGTCATTTTTTCCGGTTCTTTCTAGAGAAGAAACTACTTCTTCGACTAATCGGCAAGTGTGGAACATGATTTTTCTGTTATAAACTTTGTGAACGTATTTTTTTTAGCCACACCAATATATGAGGTCTAGATCTGCCCCTGGCTTCAATCCCATGGATCATGTACGGATGAGCTGCATATGGATTTTAGTGTCATAGCTTATTGGGCCTGAACACCTCAATCTAAGAAAATGTTCATTAAATCAAGGAATGTTGGACTATAAAAGGAGACACTTAGGAGAAAAAAGTAGCCTCCATTCTATTGTAATCTTTGTATCTATTTGAAGTGCTCTAAGAATCTCTAAGAGAGTTGACCTGTTGTACTAATCTTATGTTTATATATATGAACAAATATCATATTATCCAACTAAATATTAGTAATAATAATATCATAAATTATTTAAGTTACTTCACACATTTTTATGTTATTCATTTTGTCACGATCACTCGAATCCAATGAAAATAAAAAATAAAGCTTAGAAAGACTTAATTGCAGTTTTGGCCTCCCTATTTTCATTATTTTGCATATTTGGTCCCCCTATTTTAAAACTCGACAGTTTTGATCCCTCTAACATATATTTTGTCTAAAATATAATGATACAACATGTTTTAAATTAACTTTATAAAAGATTTTTTTTACAATTTTATCGATGTTGGTATTTTCTCATCACCACATTATATACCACATCGTTTAAAACATATCACATCATCAATTTATAGTTAAAAATTATGATATGGGGACCAAAACTGTCGAATTTTGAAATAGGGGGACCAAGTCTGTAAAATAATGAAAATAGGGGGACCAAAACTGCAATTAAGCCTAATAGAAAACAAGTTCTTTTTATTCTACAAAAGCTCACCTATACACGTCATTAAGATCGACGCTCTTAGTGGAAATATATGCAATGACTTGATGGCCAAGTTTTGTGCTCCACGGATTAAGACATTGTATTCTGCTCACTAGTTGCCAATTTGAATTCCAACTTAAATTTTTCTCCTTGTTTTTCCTTTCCTTGACTTTTCTTTATAATTTCACTTTCACTTTCACCTTTTAATCAAACTTTGACCCTTTAATTTATTTTGTTGTATGATGAAAAATAATTATAAATAGACCAAGAGGTGAGGATATTGATAACTTTAACTTTGTGTGGCCTTAACATAGAAAGAGAGAACATTTTTTATTGTGTTGTATTGTGAGACTTAGAGCAAATGGCAAAAGTTGGAAGAATGAAGTTGGGATCACAAGGTATGGAAGTGTCTTTACAAGGACTTGGTTGCATGAGCATGTCTGCTTTCTATGGTCCTCCTAAACCTGAACCTGACATGATTTCTCTCATCCACCATGCCATAGAATCTGGTGTCACTCTTCTTGATACCTCTGATTTCTATGGCCCTCACACCAATGAACTCCTTATTGGAAAGGTTTTTACTTTTTCTTATGAATATATTCTATTTAGTCATTTAAAAAGAAATAATTATACTTTATTTACCTCTCAGCCGAATTCTAGATTTTCAAGACTCTTTCCCCTAGCAAATAGAGGGCTAAAAAAACGAACAAATGATTTTAAATTTGTGATGAAGTGAGCATGTTTGAAATTGTGGAACAGGCTCTCAAAGGAGGGGTAAGAGAAAAGGTTGACTTGGCTACAAAGTTTGCAGCTAGAGTTATTGATGGGAAATTTGAGATTTGTGGTGATCCAGCTTATGTGAGAGAAGCTTGTGAGGCTAGTTTGAAGAGACTTGATATTGATTCTATTGATCTCTATTATATACATCGGATTGACACTCGTCTTCCAATTGAAGTCACGGTTTGATTTCTTCTAATTTCTCTTTAATTTGATTTTGGTAGTATAAAATGTGTATACCATGAAGCATTGTTTAAGATATGAAATTGAATTATTTATTCAAATTTATACAAAGACAATTTGTGACAACTTCAACTTTTTCCCTTTTTCTATGTAAGATTGGGGAGCTTAAGAAACTTGTTGAAGAGGGAAAAATAAAATACATTGGTTTGTCTGAGGCCTCACCTTCAACAATCAGAAGAGCTCATGCAGTTCATCCCATAACAGCTGTGCAGTTGGAGTGGTCACTATGGTCGAGAGATGTCGAGGAAGAAATAATTCCAACTTGCAGGTTTGATTTAGCTTACAAGCATTTGTCTTTCTATTAATATGATAAAATTGCTATGATATGAATCACTAAGACGTACATACACTAAATACGATAATGACACGTAGATACTAGTAATAGTTTGAGAAAATGAAAGTGATTACATGTATTGTTGTCGTGTCTGACACCAAAGCGTATCTGATATCAAACACTTCTTTAATCTGAATTATCGGTGCTACATAAATTTGGAGTCTAATTTTATAAAGTATGATTTATTTCTTAGGGAACTTGGTATTGGAATTGTTGCATATAGTCCTCTTGGTAGAGGATTCTTTTCATCTGGAACAAAGATTGTTGAGAACTTTACAAAGGATGACTTCCGCCAGGTTTGTGGAAAAGCATACTCTTACATAAATTCATGTCGATTACTTGTTCATTTTGTTAATCAACTATCAAGCATGAAACACTAACACATAGAGAGACACCGGACATGATATTGACATAGACACAAACATCAGTAATAATTTAAGAAAATATAAGTGATTAAATGTAACCATGTGTGTCGGACACCGAACATAACATGTTTCAGGAACATTGATTAATTTATGTTTGCAGAATATGCCTAGATTTCAGCTTGAAAACTTGCAGCAAAATCAAACTATATTTGAGAGGGTTAATGAATTGGCTACAAAGAAGGGATGTACACCATCACAACTTGCACTAGCCTGGCTTCATCACCAAGGAAACGACGTGTGCCCGATACCTGGAACCACCAAAATTGAGAACTTTAATCAAAACATTGGGGCTTTGTCTGTAAAATTAACACCAGAAGAAATGGCAGAAATTGAATCCTTAGCAGATATTGTTAAAGGTGATAGATCTGGGAACGCACCTACGTGGAAGGACTCGGATACTCCACCACTTTCTTCTTGGAAAACTGCATAATGAAATGGTTTGATTTCTTATTGCTCGTATCAATATCGTTTTAAATTGTGATTGCAGTTACGCTGCAAAATTTTATACTGTGTTAAAATACAAGCAAATGTGGATGCATTTGCGGTTGCGGGCCACTATTTAGAATCATGCATATTAGTATGCCATAGGTATTTGATGTTAGCTTTAAAAATAAATTGGTATGAGGAAAAGGATATTGGTTGTATAAACATCTATAGTTTCTAGCATATTTCTGTTGTTTTTAAGTGGTTTGAACTCCATTGAAGACCACTCTACTATATTGAGTTTAATTAAACATTTATCCATAGATTGTAATTGCCAATAAATATTTCATAAGCTTTATATTTGTACAAGGTTTTCTCTATTTTAGACCACAAATTTTTTTTTTTTTTAATATTCGAGATCCAAAATAAAAACAATATAAATAACAAGGGCTGATTTGACATAAACGAGAAGCAATCCGGGCTTTAAGATCCTAAAGGAAGCTCGGTTTGCAGCTTGCAGCTTTTTAAAAAAAAATTGGATTCCGGTCCAAAGATCAATTATTTGTAGTATGTTTCATAGCGTAAATTGACCATTTGTTTTGAACTATCCAACTGCATTTTCTCCATACGATCGATAACACGCATTGCATGAGTAAAAACCAATGTGGTGGCACCTCCTAAGGTTGATAGAAGTTGTGCTGCTCATCCATTTCCTAATCTTCCCAATGCTCTTCAACTTGTGAATCATCTTGTTAATTTATTGTATCGCCAATTCCCATTGATATCCTAAAAGTATCCCGGCCCATTTTGGCCACAATACCTTTTGTAAAGGCATTTTCAATAGTTGGTCCTACAACGATTTCATAATCGATGGGACACCAAACCTTATGTTATTTTCTCAAATTATCCCATTTACATTAAATTATGTTATTATCTCAAATTATTATCAATATTAACATGTCGTGTTGTGTGACTGGTGTCTGTGTAATCAAATCTCATCTTAAAGAAAATACTAACAATAGGTTTCAAACTTAATAGCTTTTGCAAAAAGCCTATGAAAATCTAAAGTTGGGGATGAAGTAGACCCCTTTCTTGTTGTGAACCTGTAGTAGTAAAAGTCCTCTGTTTTCACTTAACAACCATTTTGGTTTTTTTGGTACAATTTTGTTTATTGGTTTTTAAAAACTGAAAAAGTAAACACAGGTATAAAAGAGGTTATTTTTTTTTTACACAATAAGAGGTTTTTTACATATTTGTTTTTAATTTGGTTTTTTTTTTTTTTGAGAGAAAAATTGTGATATTTGATAATTCTATTGGTCAACTATATTTCGTGAAGCATTCGCCATAAGTTCCTTCGCTATACATAGCAATGCTCAGTTGGTTTTTTTTTTGGGTAGAGATGCTCAATTGGGTTTTATTTGGTTGCAAATAGGACTTTGTTGAAGATTACTAATGAAGAATTTTCTAGGTTTCCTTTGAACGTGGGTGTTTTCCTTTTCTGTTTATATGTAAAGGTATATTTGATTTCTGTTGGTGTTCATTGAAATTTTTGAGAACATGTAATGTAGCTCTTCTTTGTTTCTCATTTTTGAAAGTATGATCTAGTGATTGTTGTGAACTTAATTTAGTGTTTGCTTTGATTTTGTTGTTGTTCAATGATATATTAACATTAGCAAGAGGTTTATATATAAAAAAAATAACAAGAGGTTTTTAATGTCATTCTAGAGAACTATTAGCTTGAAGTTGAACTCAATAGCTTGGAAATTAATAGGGACCCATATCCACATGGAAATAAATCCTTGCCCGTGGATCAATAAAATAAATTAAATTACCTTGGCTCTTTAAAATAAACTTTTTTTTCTGCAAATAAATTCAAGACACTTCATTCATATATATAATAGTAGTAGCAATATAATTGAAAATTACATCAAATACATTTGGAGAAGTAAACTTAAAATAAACTACTAGTTTTGTCTACATAAACTAGGGGTGAGCATCGGTCGGGTTCGGTCGGATTCGGGCCGAAAATCGTAAAACCGATAAAAACCGCGGCCTCTTAATTTGGACCCAATTCCGACCGTCTACATCTTCGGTTTGTTCGGGTTCGGGTCATACGGGTGACGGGTATAGCGGGTCGGTTTTAACGGGTTACATTGAAACTTTGTTGTCACATCTAAAATTTCATTGATCAAAAAAATATTATTCTTCAAATAGTTCAATATTTCGTACACACTGCAACAAATGATACAATAAAAATGATGAGATGCAATTATTTTGTTTCAAATTTGTTAATCCAACGACAATAATAGATAGTAGATGAGAAGTAAAAATTAATATAAATCTTGAATATTATCTTTCACATCTCCTTTATCAACCTATTACAAGCATAAACTTATAAAATATAACATTTTTCTTCTCTATCAAAGATAGACAAAATTAACAAAGCGAAGAGTATAAGAGATTAAGAGGTGCTCAAAACTGAAAAAAGAAATAAATTATATTTTAGTAATTGTTCGGTCGGTTTCGGTTATGAAGAGATAAATTTTAGAGACCCGCACCCGCCCGTATACAACCGTTCATGACCGATTTTTCACAATTGTTGACCCGAAACCCGACCCGCACCCGACCGAGTGCTTCCATATATTGGCGGTTATGTCGGTTTCGAGTCGGGTTGCGGGTTCGTGCTCACCCCTAACATAAACTACTTCCCTAAGTAGTGTTTTTATTCCCAAACCCAGAAGTAAATGGTACATTGGTTGTGGGTAACCATCGATTCCCAGAAATTAATCGAGCTACCGTGAAGTTTATAGCTTGATCAGAGTCCTTCAAGACATGATAACCACTCCATTTTACTCGGTTTCGCGTGTTAGCTCATGGTCCTTGATTTTTATACTCTGCATAGTAAAGAGTGTCTAGATATTGGGTGCCATCCCATTCTAACCATCCTTGTGCACTCAACAAATTAGTTATATAAGTCTCCATAAAATTGTTTTTGAATAGTCCTTCCATGGTCTTCCAAGATATGTCTGACTATATTTAACTACCGGAAGAAGGTCATGATCTGCAGAGATTTTGCAGAATTGGAATGAAAATCCAAATGGTTCGATAGATTCATACATTCCTCCGTAAGCTAGTGTTGCTTTGGCCTGGTGTCCCTTTCTTGACCAATATATTGCAGTATTGAAAAATCGCAGCAGCATACCCGAAGACAAAATCCACAGTCCCGCTTATTCTGCATTCGCTATAAAACTGACGTCGGGAGTGGGAATATAAACTATCTTGGTATCCGAAAATCCCACACCGATAAAATACAGATTTATCGGAGCTTGATCTTAGTGCCACGGCCTGATTGTTTTTAGGCCCTGCGGTGTTCTTGAAGGAAATATATTTTGCTATGAAACCCATGCCATCAACAACTTCATAAAAGAAGTGAAAGTTTATGAGAATTAGGTTAGAGTTTCTATATCATAAAACAAGACATCCAAGGCTTTATAATTTAGCATAAAAGTATGAATTAAATATAATTTTGTAATACAAGATGATACTAATTTTTGTTGCTTAGTATATTGGTGTGTGCGCACGTGCGCGCACATGCGTGCATGATAAAATAAATAAATTATATAATTAATATAAATACATTTAAAAATAGGTTTAGATTTTTTTTTTAAAATTCATTATACTCTTATGATCTTAAAAGTAAATCTATTAATTTGAAGAATTATATGACTTGTAAAAAAATTCTCATAAGTTGCTAGGTTTTGGCGTTGATAACACTGCATCCATCACCTCTCTAAAATCACCAGTTCCATCGAGAGCAACGACAAAATCAATATTTTTCACATTACTTGTCTCCAACATCATCCGGTCCCGTAACGGGTGCATAAGCTACTGCAGTTTTTCTCCTGCAATTTGTGCTGCTCAAATCTCAGCTTTTACTCTCTATTGAAAACAGATTTGTTTATTTTTATCTTCCCTTTAAAATCACTCAGCCGTTGGATTAGAGGCATAATAGATAGTAGAAGGGACAGTGTTGGAGATGATTCAAAATCGGTGCAAAAGAAAAGGAATGTGATTAACTTGAATGTGACCATTGGAGTTATGATAGGGCTGAGGTGACTAGAGCAATGTGTTAGAATGAAATTGAATAGTTGATCTAACAATTTATGTATGTGATATTGTGATGTGACAATTTTGGTGGAAAAAATAGTCTTGATGAGAATTATGATAATTAAGAAAATCTCCCAATTACAACTCTTGTCATGGAAGAAGTTCCTACTCCTACCGTTTATACAGTGTGTTACGTTTCTTCAAACAACTTTAGGCTAAAATGCAATTTTGGCCCCCCAGATTTGCAAAATGCTCAATTTTGATCCCCCAGGTTTCAAATGCTCGATTTTGGCCCCCCAGGTTTACCCCTTTTGCATTTTATGGTCCTCTTGGTAATTTTGATCCATTTTGACCAAAATTTTGCTTATGTGGTTTTTTTTTACATGTGTCGTAATGTTATTGGGCAACTTTAAAAACTTATTTTCCATTCTATAAAAATAGAATTAGGAATAGGTCACTCTGAGTTTTTTTTTTTTGATAATTGAGTTGTTAAACAAATAGTAATAATAAAATTAAAAAAGAAGAATCGTGCCAAATACTAAGAGGACCACAAAATGCAAAAGGGGGTAAACCTCGGGGGTCAAAATTGAGCATTTGAAAGCAGGGGGCCAAAATCGAGCATTTTGCAAATCTGGGGGACCAAAACTGCATTTTAGCCAAAACTTTAAAAAATAGTTCCTTAAAAAAAAATTAAAAATAGAGTCTAGTAATAATGTACTGAAATAATCTTCATAGTAATACAAAGGTGTAGTAATAATACTTTGCAAATTCACACTCAAATTATCCAAATTAACATAAATGGTAAGTCCACTTGCTCAAGTTATTTAAATTTAGTCACTTATTTACAACCACATGATATTATATTAATTTGTGTTTCTTGAACTAAAGGAGACATCCAAGTTTTCTACCATTATTTCTCTTTTGTAAATTTGGTACTCACAAACCAACGGTGAATTAATTTAGGTGGTAAGAATTTTGAACCCCATAAACATATGATCACTTGTTTGATTTCATGATCCATGTATATGGAAAAAATTTAATTGGAAAGGGAGAATCCACCTTGTAGGGGTGGACAAGATTTTCCGAACCGATCCAAATCCGACAAAACCGATAAAAAAATTGAGCGTTGGGTGGTAGTGGGTCGGGTCTCGGATTAAGCGGGTGAAAAAATTGGGTTTGAATGGATTGAGACGGACGGGTTCGGATTGAATTTTTAAACCCTACGAAATCTAAATCCGACCGATCCCATACCCACTATTTTTTATAATAATAATAATACACATTATTATTATTATTTTCTACTCCATGTATATTTTCTTTCATGAGTTGAGACTTTTGTATGTTACTATTAGTGACTTATTGGACTTAATGTTTGGCTCAAAGTGAAAGCTCAATTCGCAAAACAGAGGTTAATTAATCATGAATGATCGCATAATGTATTTAGGCTATTATAAGCCAACTTAATGACATGGATGAATCATGAATGATCTATGCATTTAGGATTTTCTAAACAACTTAGTCTTGTTTTAAAAACTTTGAAAATAATTGTTGGGCCAAAAATTCATTAATGGCCCAAACCGAATGAACCCAACCGTTTCACCTGCTTAAACCGCTTAACCGAAACTCGCCCAAACTGATAGTTTAATTGGGTGAAATTGGGCCTTAGATTCTCACCCCCGGATTGGGATGGATTGAATATTTAGAGCCCGAATCCACCCATAACCGACCGATGTCCACCCCTACCACCTTGTGTATCCTATAGATTCTCCGATAGAGATTAATCATTATTAACGGTGATGGAAACTTCGTACCAATATCATGGTAAAAAAAAATGAGAACAGTTCATTATAATTATGTTTTTTAATGTTTGGATAATTATGTTGTTTTATTGTTTGGATCATTTTATATTTTATAATAGTAACTTTTGTTAAGTTTGGATAATTACATTTATTTTGTTTCGATAATTTTATGTTTGTATGATTGTTGTTTTGTTTGGATAATTATGCATATTAACATTAATCAATAAAATGCACAATGAAAAAATAGGTTCCACAAGTCAAACGTGGCTCGCTGGTTTTGGCGGCAGCCGGTAGGGCATCCGCCACTTAAATAGTGGATTGTGTAGGGTGTCTGTTACTTAAGTAGCAAATGTATTTATGACTGAAACTCAAGTACACGAAGCAGGAAAGGCTAAATGAAGTTCAAATATAATTTTTTTTTTAATTCAAATATTAGATAGAAAAATTACACCAAATGAAATATTACATCCAAAATCCCAAGTTCTAATTAAATAAAGGGTTAAATACATTTTTAGTCCTACATTTTGCAAAATTTTCAAAAATGGTAAAAAAAAATCTCATAAGTTTTTCCGTTATCACGAACGGTTCATTCCATATGTTTTTCCGACGAAATGCTTATTTAAGGACCCCACCATTTTAATTTTAGTCTCTACATTTTGCAAAATATGCAAAAATGGTCCCTATATTTTAAAAAGGATAGATCTTCAAATGCGCAAGTTTAGAAGGTTAAAGTATGCCAATAAATAACCCTTACAACTTGAAATCTATTTGAAGGCCAAAAACAACTAAACAACCTCGACAAAAGCAATAACATAATCTCAAAAGGTGGGTCTATTTAAAGGCCAGAAACAGCGAAGTAGATTTCCTGCTGTAAAATATTCAACTCATTATTCTAGGAGAAAAATTAAATTATTTTCGTCAAAATAGAAAATCATTTAATACTAAGAGTTGGTTTAATTCAAATATTCCTAAAATTTAAGCAAAAAATGGTCAACAAAAATGGATATACTTAGTGTAAAATTTTGATCAAATACATTTTTTTTCAATTACGTCATTGTTCTTAATTAGTCAAGAATTATATAAAACCGCAAATGAAATGGAAAGTTCAAGATAATTGCCATTGCTATTGCTAAGCACGAGAATACAATGACTCGTCTCTCTTCTTACCGATGATTTTAGGGGTGTTACTTTGTCCCACTTTGTTGCTATGTAATTTCTTTTTGCGTATTTCCAAAAAAAATAAGGACCAAAAATCAAGGACAAAAGGAATAGTATAAATAACAATTGCAAGTCAAATTTTAGTCAAAAAAGTCAAAGTCAAAGTTAAGTCAAGTCAATAGAAAATCTATTTCAATTGACCGATATTAAATTTCACTATAGTTAAATATAAACAATAAATAAATTTTTAGATTCATTGAATAATCAATTAATCTGATATATAATATAGACCAGATTCATTGATTATTCAACGAATCTGAAAATTTATTTTTTTAAATTATCTTTTATTGTATATAACATTATGCCATTGGTTTTAATATGCATATATAATAAGAAATATCAAAGCAATTAGCTAATATACATACAACCGGGTAAGAAAATTGAGAATACAATGGCTCGTTTCTCTTCGGCCGTTGTAGTTTTTCTTTTATGTCTCGCATTCTCCTATGCTATCAAGTTTGTAGATGTGAATACTATTTGCAAGGAAGCCAAAGATTCTTCATTTTGCTCAACTCTTCTGAATTCAAATCCTAGTACAAGCCGAGATCTCGTTAGCCTTGCACAATACACCATCGATGTGGGTCATATCAACGCGACCAACGCTCTCAATCTATCGGACACACTACTCGCAAAAAGTAGCCATGATCTTGACACTACATTGAAAACAGCAAGCGGCGCCGCTAAATGCTAAGTGCGGCGGTTGGGAAGCGTCGACAAATGCGGCGTCGCTAGGTCATTCAGCGGCGGTTCTAGCAAACCGTCGGAATAACCGCCGCTAAACCATTAGCGTCGGTTCTGTTAACATTTGCGGCAGTTCACAACCGCCGCTAAATGCAATTACCTCATACATTATTCTGAGCTTTTAGCGTCGGATAGAACCGCCGCTATTTACCTTTTTTTATAAAAAAAAAAAAGACATTTTTTTTCCACAATTTTTAAATTTTTTTGTTTGTTCCCCCCAATTTTTTTAAACTTATTTTTTTATTTCCCACAATTTTTTTGTTAGTTTCCCACAATATTAGTTAACAACGAATACAATCTGATTCAAGCATCCAAACATTTGAAGTAGCTTTAATTTTGCTTCCAAACTTTACATCAAAATTGCTTTGAGTTAAAACACCAAACATAAACTATTACATCAAAAAGTGCAACAAAACAAACAAGAAGCTTAGACTCTTGATTCTCTCAAGCAAAAGATCAAGATCAAAACTTACTAATCATAGTGAGAACTAAACTATACAACATGGAGCACCTCAAGAAATAAATGGACATGTTGTAGTTTCTCCATGTTTACATTATGCGATACTTTTGTGCAATGTCCTGAACATTTAACAGTCATAATAAATAAGTATAAGACATAGATTAATGTAGAAAATGAATCCATAAAAAATTGAACGTGGCAATTATGAGTTTTACCTTGAGATCATCTAATTTCACACTTGAATAACTGTTGGTATACCTTGAGATCCAATTCTATAAAACCAGCCCCCAATTCTAAAACAAGCTTTAATACGTGCAACAATGCATGCTCATCGCCGTCATATAAACCACCTTCACAATTTGGCCTTTAATCAAATAAAATAGAAACAACCATATTGAAGGCAAATCATAGAAACTTGACTATAATCATAATACTCAGAAATTAATTACAAGTCTTTAAACCTTACCGCAATCAACATTAAGGATAGGCAACCTCCACATTAGCACCACGTGCCTTTGCCTGGACCATGTCACCGAATATATAATTAGGATCTACATTAGATTGTTGAACTCCAAGCCTCTCACCCTTCAACCCATGCGACTTGAGTAAGATGCTTTGGAAGTCTCTACAGAATAGATCAATCGTTCACAAAATCACACATGTTATCAAGAGAATTTAACACATTAGGCTCTTTAAATTATGTAAACTAATTCATGTCCACATGCCCCATTTAATACACATAGTTATTTAATAATCAATAGAAACCAGCTTAGAACATAAACAAGAAACTGATAAAAGAAATATCAGAAGCTAACACCTTAGAAAGCCTATAAAGCATGCATCGGCGGTTGAAAACCATCAAGGTTCTTCACACAAGCGGCCGCGTTCGAAAAACTGCTGGGATTGTTGGAAAGCGACGACGGTTGAAGGTCACCCGCCACTGTTTGCCTGATGCAGTACACTGAATGCAGAAATAAGCGCCCAAATGAGATGGAATGCAGTACAAACAGAGGCCTGGAAAATAAATATCCTATAATCTAAATGGTGGAAACTAGAAAATAAAACGTACCAATCAAATAAGCACTTAAAAGGGACTCACCATGTCCTAAAGGGACTCATGACATGGATTAACATACAAAGAAGCATCCAAAAAACTAAAGGCCAATTGCAATTTCAGAACATCCAAAATTCGCAAAAATTGAGCTAGAACTCTCATCAGACTGATTCCTTGATTCCATGTTTTCAGTGGTAAGTGGTAACATGCTGGAAAAGGAAAAAGATAAATATGTGTAAGCTATAATTAAGAGAGAGAGGTAAACCATAATATTAGTATTAATGAAATAGCCTGAATAAGACCAAAAAGAAGAAACCATGACATATAGCTGATGAGTTGTCAACAAATGTATTTAGGAGTCTATTTTAATAAAGATATATAGATAAGGCTTGCAAAGTAGTTGACACAAAAAACCAGCAAAAATGAGCATACCTTTAATTGGAAATCAAACAACAAAGAACATTGAATCCTATCTAAAGATATAAGTTCACTTTCATTTGTTCCCACTTTGTGCTAGGCATAATAACCCTTTGTTTGTTGCTATTTATATCCTGAAAAGATCCTCCAACAGTTGGAAAGGAAAAATTATTTTATCACTCTCTCACAGCAGAAAGTTATATAATCATTACATTGAGACTACTCTAAATGCTGAAATGCAAATAAATTATTGAGATGCCTTGCAATACTCTCACATATATATCATTGTTGAATGCATATAAATTCTACATAACCAATGGTGAGATATATTCAATGATGATGATGTCTTTAATCGTTTCTCATCATGCTGCTAATAAAAATAATAATGCAAACATAAGTTGTATCTTCCTTCCTATCCCTAATTCCACTAATAATTATAATCACTACACCAAATGTAATAACAACACTAGAGGCAAGGCAATACCTCTTGTATCATTCTTTGACAATAGCCACCACACCAATAAACAACACTCATTTATGTTAGTTAATATAGACGAACCTATATTTATTAGGTATATAGCCAATGGACTTGAGAAGCGAGATCTCACAAATCTAGTAATGTGAGTCAAATTGACCGCAGAAATATGCCTTTTTTCTTGTAGTGTATATACCAGAAGATATGATAAGTGCCTGAGCAGTATAATTGAGGTTTACCTTTGCCCATGGAATCATCTGAACTGCACCCAACTATGAATTTGCAAATAAATGAAATTAAGGATACACATAAGGTTCATAAGTGGTAGTAAAAAACAAAAATCAGTATTCTTAAGATCTAACTTCTAACAAATTACGTACTGTAGGTACTGTACTAGCCACACATCCAATCTCAGCTCCCTTGAATCCAGCACGCACACCTTCTGCATATTATGAAACGTTCAAACACTAAAATTCATGTTTAAAATATCAGCGAAAATAGTTTCAACAAATCAGTTAATAGATTCACAAACAATGCATATAATAGACATAGTCCAATAATATATGAAGCAAATCACAAGATTGAAACATACTCAGAAAATTAAAACTTCCTTGAACTATGATTAACAAAGATCCTTGTCAGATCCATTGCAAAAACAATAAAAAAAATAGAAATGGTAAGAAGATAGTTCTAAGTACCAGTTGTACATTGATTAGACCTCAATATTTTTCTTCTTCTGCAGGAGAAGCAATGAACAAACTTCTATTTTTGTTGGCCACCCACATGTCTCTTAGTTCTGATGGAAATCACATTGCTTTCACTCACTTGATCACTTTCACTTCAAAACACACTTTGTTTCTTTCTGCTAAACACTTCCTCTGCTTCAAAATTAGATCTAAACACTAAAAATGGTTGACTTGATTAATTTTATATAAGATATTTTGAGAATTGGTATTTGTATAATTGATTGCCTGAGTTTGTATAAGATATTATTATTTGTATTATTTCAAATTGTCTCTAAATTGGTAGAAGATACAAGGTGAGAGAGCAATAACCTTGAGAGCAGAGATAGCTCTCTCTCCACAACATCAAAGAAAACTCCATCAAAATCCAATGAATATATCAAATAGAAGAGGATGAGTGCATGATACCACATGTTATAACAACCAGAATAATAACTCCATAGAAGAGCATATATCAAATACTCTATATATTTTGACAGTCTAAACTATGAATTTTTTACTGATAGCCTTATATTTCTGAATGGAAAAGAAACAAGTTTCCATTGACAATCAAATATCAAAACGAAGCATGTTCCAATGGTTCAATGTCAATACAAATTTTTCTTTTACCTCTTCTGAGTCATATGCTAAATAATTATGTGCTTGTCCATCCCTACAACAAAGCAAGACAATCAATAAAAAAACTCAAACTATAGAATCAAAACATCACAAACAGCAAAAATATAAGAAATCCTTACATGAAAAAAACGAAAGTAGTAGGAGGACGATTGAGCATATGTTAGGATCCTTAACCTTTTTCCCTTTCCCAACCTCAGCCCTTTTAGCAATTGGTTCTTTCAATTTAGGCTTCTTCCTACAAAATTTCAAAAAATTAAACAAAATCAAAAGGCAATATAACTAGTAATTAAATTTCACACAAACAAATTAGTGGAAAATTTCACCTCTAGGTTTCTTCACAGCAGCTTGCTCAAAAACTTGAGCATCTGAACAAACAAATCAAATTAATGTTTGTTGTTATATCAACTTAAAAATAAAACAGCGATTGAAGACAAATTGAACACAACAGTACCACTGAACTCAAAAACCCAACTAAAAAAATTTATTCATAATCAAACAAAAATTTATTCATAATATATCACTCCTTAATACCATTGAAATCAAAAACCAAACAAATATCAAAGTATCAATAAGTTAACAAGAGAAGAAGCTAGGGATTGCAGAAATTAAGAGATACACACAAAGGAAGAGAGAGAGACTGAGAGAGATAAAGAGATGAGGAGAAGCTACAGGGCGATGACGAACTACGACGGCGATGAGAAGCTTCAGAGCGAGAGAGTGAAAGTTTCGATTTGGAGAGTGTGAAACCTCTACGAGTTGTTTTGTTATTTTGATCGAAAGATGAAATTAAGTGAGGGAAAGTAAGTAAGAGAATGAAAAATTGGCTTCCGATATGCAGCGGCGGTTGTAATCGCCGCAGTAACCGCCGGTCTAATGGGTAGCGGCGACGGTTACTATTCACCTGCCTCAAAGTGACTGTCACTATGTTCTATTTTTCTTGTAGTGTGAGGCAAACGTATATTATTCAGTATGTTCGGATGATTTTAAGCAAATTGTCCATCTCCTTAAGGTTGCTCAAGTTGAGTTGAAGAGCAAAAACTACAAGTATCTGTCTATATATGCGACTAATGTTAGAAGTCATATTTATAATTGTATTGAAGCAAAATATCCTATTGCTTACCCTGATCCATCTTTGCTTCCAAAATATGCAGCTATTCTCGATCAAGTTGCTCAAATTTTTTATATTATAGCAAATTATTTGGACAAGCCTAATTAATTATATAGGCACATATGTCCAATATATGCTTGTATTTCTTGAGCAATGTATTGCAATAAACGAGTTATCGTGAAAATGATCTTTTGTTTTTTAACAAGCTATCGTGAAAATGATCTTAAAATAAAAAGTAAACATTTAATCGAGAAAAGATAAAATATGTTTCAATGACAATAAGCTGATTCTAGGTTACCTTTCCTTCTCATTGATTTTTTTTTTTAAAAAAAATCTCAATGAAACTTTGCAATAATATATAATTTGACTTGAATAATATGTTCGTTTGGGGTTTTTTTTTTTTTTTACGGTCGTCTGGGTGTTGTTCTTTTGATGTTCTCTTGTAATTTTAGATTTAGTAGGCAAAGAGTATATTTGTACTCCTTTTTTTTACAACAATTTTTAGGATAATTATTTTTTCCACTTTTCTTTTAGAACAATAACAATAATGAGAAAAAGAAGTAGAGAGAATGATCATTGCTATTTAGTAAGAAATTTTTATATAAAAAAGGCAAAAATCAACACATGTCAAAATCTTAAAATATGATGTCATTTAATCTCATTCTTTTGTGGAAATTATGGGTGGTGCTAGATGTAAACAAGAGTGAAGATGAAGATATGTTGGATTGGTATTGAATCGATTTTTTTTTTGGCATTAGCCTTCTGATTTTCGGGAGAAAAGGTCCGATAATCAAGAGTTCGACCGTAAAATTAATAAAGTCTGACCTATAATTATTTTTATAAAAAATCGAACTTCGATTCTCCCTAACAATCTGTCCTAGTGAGATTGCTATGAATCTATGATATAAAAAATGGAAAAGTGATATGATACTGATTTGATTTTTTTTCTATTTTTAACGCTAGAGTGATATGTGTAATTGTGCTCAAGATTTGATTTGTTCAATCTACTATGATTTTCCTACATAATTACCGTGATTTCTAACGTACTCGGTATGATATTAATAATTGTAATCGATTAACGGTGTAAAATGATTTGATAATGTGGGAATATTTTAATTAAACTCTTGACTTATTCATTTTTAAAATGAATTTTTTTTTTAAAATGAAATTTTATCCACAAGTGTTTGGGAAAAAAAATTGACAACTAGAAAATCGTGAGAACTGAGAACCCAATCTTCAGACTTGAGTCAGTTTAGGGACAGAATAAGAAAGATATATAATTTAGTAAATTTCAGACCGATCTATTTATAACTAGACCAGGTGGTAACCTCGTAACTTTGTCTACCCTTTAACATAAGAGATTTGTTCAGTGTTTGCAGCAATCACAGTCAAAACAATGTCAAAAGTAGGAAGAATGAAGTTGGGATCACAAGGCATGGAAGTTTCTTTACAAGGACTTGGTTGCATGGGCATGTCTGCTTTTTATGGTCCTCCTAAACCTGAATCTGACATGTTTGCTCTTATCAACCATGCCATAGAATCTGGTATCACTTTTCTTGATACCTCTGATATCTATGGTCCTCACACCAATGAACTCCTTCTTGGAAAGGTTACAATTTTCTTATACCCTTTTGGTTTTTCTTTTCATTGCATCTATTAAAAATTTCTGGGTATGCAAAATTATGAATTTATGATATTGGAGTTTGGTTTTTGTTGTATAATGTGCTATGAGTTCATGTGAATGGAATTGAAATGTGTATTGTGTATGATTTGATGATGTGTGTGAAAATTGTTGAATAGGCTTTGAAGGGGGTGAGAGAGAAAGTTGAATTGGCTACTAAATTTGGAATAAGAGCTTCTGAAGGGAAATTTGAGATCTGTGGTGATCCAGCTTATGTGAGAGAAGCTTGTGAGGCTAGTTTGAAGAGACTTGATATTGATTCTATTGATCTTTATTATCAACATCGTATCGATACTCGTCTTCCGATTGAAGTCACGGTATGACCCTTTTTATATATCTCTGTGATTTGATTTTGGTAGCTTACACTAAGTACTATTAAGCTTTGTTTTGCTTTTGGAAATGATATGATTGCATATTGGAATGCCTTTTTATATTTTACCTAAAACTAGTAGTCAGGTCAAATTATTTCATTTAAGATTTGAAATCATAAACCTCCAACGTTAGCCCGTGGGCTTGGGAACCGGAGTGTGCTCCTCTCTAGCTCTCAGGTTTGAATCCTCCCGGTACCAATTTCTATGTTGGGTCAGTCCATATAGGGTTTTGCACTGCCTTTAGTTGGGCCCTCGTTAGTGGACAGTGGGATCAGTCTCCCGGATTAGTCGGGTTTTTGGTCAGATACCCTCATATTTTTAAATCTGTCAAACACTTCTCTGATCCCCAAATCATCAAATTACAACCAGTCTAGGATCAATAAAGCTCTAATACCATCAATTAGCATTTGGTTTTTCGATAAAATTGCCATTGCTGAAATATAAGACTATTTACCCTCAATGATTTGATTGGAATCGGTTGAACCAAGATATCAATATAAGATATGAAATGTTAAAATATATAGAAAGACATGTGTGTTGACTTCAAATTTTTTTGGCTTTCTTTTTAAGATTGGGGAGCTTAAGAAACTTGTTGAAGAGGGAAAAATAAAATACATTGGTTTGTCTGAGGCCTCACCTTCAACAATCAGAAGAGCTCATGCAGTTCATCCAATAACAGCTGTGCAATTGGAGTGGTCACTATGGTCGAGAGATGTCGAGGAAGAAATAATTCCAACTTGCAGGTATGATAAATAGTTTTTAAACATTATGTTTTGTTATCTATCATTTCCCTCTCTGGTTTTTTATAATATTGCAATAATGATACAAAAGCTATGAAGCACTGATACATACATTGAACACAACACTGACACACAGACACCAGTAACAATTAAATAAAATGGAAGTGATCAAATGTAATGTAAATACATATGTCAGTGTCATGTCAGTACCGGATACGAAGCACGCATTTAATCCAAACTGCGGTGCTACATAGATACAAAGTCTAACTTCATAAGTTTTGATTATTTTTCTTAGGGAACTTGGTATTGGAATTGTTGCCTATAGTCCTCTTGGGAGAGGATTCTTTTCATCTGGAACAAAGTTGCTTGATAACTTGCCACAGGATGACTACAGAAAGGTTTGTTGAAAGCATGCTTTTAATCAACTACTGACCTAGCATTACTTCACAAACATGAATTACTTTATGGTCCTTGAATGTTAAGGTCACTAAATGACATCTAATTCTATTTTAGTTAGCCATACATCAATTGTTAAACTTCAAACCTGAAAATATGTTGTAAATATGTTGCAGCATTTGCCTCGATTTCAACCTGAAAATCTGCAGCAGAATCAGACTATATTTGATAAGGTTAATGAACTTGCTGCAAACAAAGGATGCACTCCATCTCAGCTTGCACTAGCTTGGCTTCATCACCAAGGAAACGACGTGTGCCCGATACCCGGAACCACCAAAATTGAGAACTTGAATCAAAACATTGGAGCTTTATCCGTGAAACTAACATCAGAAGAAATAGCAGAAGTTGAGTCTTTGGCAGATTCTGTTAAGGGTGGTAGATATGGGAATGAGTTAAGTACATGGAAGAATTCTGATACTCCACCACTCTCTTCTTGGAAAGCTGCATAATGAAGTTCTTTGCTTGCTTAATTCTCATACAAATGTAACTTGACATTTTCTGCTGTTACCTTGAGAAATAAATCAGTATTTTGAATAAATTTGGTTGTATAAATTACCAATGTTTTACAAACTGAAACGGACGGTTCAATAGATTGAACTGTAAATCAGCATTGTCTATGATTCAGTTATTATAACAATTCAACTGTAGTTTTGTCTCGGTTTGAGCGGTAACCCTGACCCGTTGTAGGTTCATGGACGGGGTCCCCACGGGGCGGGAGGTATGATCCCCGTACTACCCTTGGAGGGAATTTCTCCCCCATCTCCGTCCCCACAGGAAAAAAAAATCCGCCTTTGGAACTCCAAACGGAACAATTGTCATGGAATCCGCACTTACAGATAATTGACATGTGAAAATTAAAACCTTAATAAAAAAAAATGAAAGTCGTATGTCTTTCTTGACAGGCACACAAAAAAAATGAAAAAAATAATGCATTCACTGTTAAGGTTTTTTTTCAATATTTTATATTTTGTTCTTATTAGATTGTTGGGATGGTTCGCCGGTACTTGGATTTTATTGAATTCTAAGAGAGTTTCGTTGAACCAATACGCAAAACTACTGTGAACAGTACGTGCACCAATTGGAATGAATTTCTTCACATTTTTGGAGAACTATGTGACTATGGTTTAGTTTTCAAAACATTGCTATAAATTTGAGTATATGTGAATAGAATCATACACTCATAGTCCTCGTGAGTATAATACAGTAGATAAGGGATATTGCATGTAAAATACAGGATAGAGATTCGAACCTTGGTACTCAACTATTTCATCTTAAAAAGTGAAATTCTAGTCATTAGATTACTCGACAAAAAAGTCATACACCCATTTCACTTATTCATTCCTATGCTATTGTCTTGTTACTAGGCAATGTTTTCGCCATCATACAGTTCTATTTTTTCAAAGTAATTTAACTTACCTATGAATTTATTAACGCATAAATGAAAGTTTTACTCATCCTCTTCTACCGACTTAGAAGTTACTAAAGTTTTAAAATATAGATAAATACACACACATAGTGTGCCACATATTATGCCAAACCATAAGGGAGGGGACAATAATAAGTACTTTTTGTCACATGCTTGAATGTTATTTGTGGGATTCTCTTGTGATTTACTCAATGATGTTGATTATATACAAGTAAGTCTTAATCATTGGCTCAAATTAAGTTACCAAATGAAGTTCAAACAAAATTTATAAAATGAGAAAAACAAAAAAATCATGATGTAAAGATGTGATATTTCTTCAAAAAGAATGCCTTAGCACACAAGTAAGGTGAGGCCCACTTTAAAAATATGGTATCTTTAATAATAATATTAGGATAATTATTGTTGGAGAGCTAGTAGAGGAACATAACTTGATTTTAGAACTCAATTAGAGTATCATTAATCTTTTTTATTGGCTGAGTAATCTTAAAACTAATTTTCTTTTAGTACAAAAAAAACTCTAAAGCAAGTTGAGTTGCACAGTTTAACCAACTAACAACTCTAATATAACCACTCCATTAGGATTTATATTTACACTTTATATCATAACATACCAAACTTGGATTTAAAATAGTTTATTAATTCCCCACATTAATCATTCTACCTTGCTCACAAAGATAAATAGGAACCAAAATATATAACCCCTATTGTAGGATCCTATTCATAGATAGATAGTGTTTATGATCTCTCAAATTAACATTAAAAGTTGATATATTACATACAACAAAAATTTGGGTTTAGAAAGAAATGAGAAATCATATTGAGAGATTAGTGGTTCTTCCTTTCTCTTTAAGGTGTGCTTCCAATTCAAGTGTGGAATTAGGTGAAGCCAAAGGATCAAAAACATGTTCAAAAGACTCAATTAATTCAAGTAGTTTCTTCCCTCTAGTTCTATCAACATCTTTCTATATTCATTCATTTTAATTTCTTTCTTAGGTGATTGAATTTGTAAATTGAAATATTTTACCTTTTTTGCAAGGAAGACAAGAAGGACAAGTTATCACAACCAAAATGAAGAAAAAAAGGTCTTTTGGATATTTTGTTCTACCAAAGGCTAATGTAGCTGCAGGCATACAAAGATTGATCAAGGGTATCAAGAGTTTATCTCAATTATTTTGTAAGTTTAACAACTTCTACTTTCTTTCTTTTTTTTGCATTTTTTTGTTGTTGAAAATTATGATTACTTGTTTTTGTTTGTGCATCGGCATGTGTAAAAGTCAAACTGTGACAATCATTTTAAAATTTTGATGGGATGTCCTTTATTTGTCAATATATATGATAGGCCTTTTGTACAAATATTTCATTAACTATGTAGACCTCTTTTTTTTGGAAAATGTGACAATCATTTTAAAATGCAAGTTATTATTAACACGAATCTTATGAGTGAGAGTGAAATTTAATTAGGTTAATTTTAATTACATTTTTTTATAATTTTTTTAATAGACATGCCATATAATTTGCCCATTTATTTCAATCCAACTTGTTTATATTTGTATTATTATAGTGAAATATAAGTTTACATTGCTTAGGTTATCATCAAATATGTCTATAATATATTGAATATTCTATTGACTTCAATTGATATAGTTTACAAAGAGCATATTGAGGAGATTGAACATGATATGGAAATTGGGTATCCAACGGATGTAAAGCATGTAACACATATTGGAGTTGATGGCTCAACAACCACAAATAATGTTAAAGGTTGGGACAATTTGAAGACACCTGAATTACTATCTTTATCACCAATTACATTAAAGCAATTTGAATTGGCCATGGCTACCCAAGCTCACCAACCACTCATTGATAATAATTCTTCCCAAAAATGTGATTAAGTATAATACTTGTGGGACTTATTATTGTTGGCATAATAATTAAGTCTCTTCTAATTGTAGATTAATGGTCATTACTGTTGATTACGATGTATCTATAGGAGTTCACATGCATTGTGCATAAAATGAACATTCATGAATATTTGTACCTCCTTGTTTTGGACTCTCTTGTTTTGCTCTGTACTTGAGAATTGAGATATTTTTTTTTGAGAATCACAGCTTGTTGATTATTAATGAAACATACAAACAACTTGTTGATTAATTGAGCAATTTGTAAATTGTAACTTAGAAAGAAAAAAAAATGTTTGTAATCAAGTAGAAAACAACTGTATGTGGCAAATGTGACATTTATCTATTATTTATTGTGATAAAAAGCAAAATTTACTTATAATAATAATAATAATAATAATCAGAGAGCCTTGAATTATAACCCAAATTTTAGTTTTTACTTACTATTGCAATTCAAGATTATTTTTTTTAATAACAATAATTGAGACGATTAAGAAGGAGATCTCATATTCGAACATGAACTTTTGCATATAAAATGTAATATCAATCTAATATAATTATATACAAATTATTTAATTAGAATATGCAAAAATTAAAATTTTACAAATAGATATATGTTTGGTTTTGATCAATTCTGGAACAGCCAGAATTGATTTTGCCTCCAGAATTAATTCTACTTAAAGCTAGAATTTGTAGTTTATGATTATAGAATCAATTTTTACACTCAAATTTTTTGTTCAACTCTCTTTTGTAAATATATCCAAACATAAACCATTTTAACTTCAAATCAATTTTGGCCAGAATCAATTTAACAGAATCAATTATGCAAAAATCAATTTATTTCACCAAAGAACCAAACAAACACTAATTCAAACAACCTCGAATCCCCCACTTGAAAAAAAATAAAATAAGGCTATGTGTGTTTTATTTTTGGTACAAAGGCTATGTAAATACTAAATACTATACTATACTTTTTAGAAGGAACAAAAAATACTATACTGCATACTTAAATTTCCTTGTAGTACCCTACCAAAAAAATAATCCTTGTAGTACTATTTTTTTTACAGCAAATAAATAATATTTATTAATTCAAATTGATAGAGTATAAGATATATTGATATGCAATACAAATTCATAGTCCTTAAAAGTGAAAAGAATAAATCTGCAAACAAACTCACAACATTTATATTAATAGCATAAAACAGCAAATTGCATAAATCTATAATTATTGTCAGATTTTATTTATGTTGCGCTTAGACTTTAACAGTTGTAACCAAAAAACTTAGACTCTATCTATCCGTTTGGTACGATAGAAAAAAAAAATGAAAGAATAAAATTACCGAAACTGTGAATGAATTTGATTAACTTTAGTCCAAATTTATTCATTTGTTTCTACAATTTTCTTTTTTCTTTCTTTCCATTATTCACTTTACCATACTAATTTATCAAAGAACTAAAGAATCAATACCAAAAAAAAATGGCAACAATTGAGTTTGACACAGTACCAACTAACTTGTCAAAGAAATGGCAATCTCGTCATTTGAAATATCCACCTCAGCTGTCGGTGGACTAGTTTTAGTTATTCCTTCCCTCAAAGCCAGTCTGTTCTTTACTAACACTTCAACGTCCCCACTCACAATCTCTCCACCGTCCGATCATCCCTCACCCACCGTTCGATCCAACACTTAAAAACTTCTTCACATTACTCTCTCTCTCGTATCTCACACACAATTCATTCATTCTCCCATTTCCATTTCTGAATCGGAAATGGCGAAACTAAACGTCGTCGTTTTACTCTTCGCCTTCGTTATTCTCCTCACCGACATAACAACAACCACCGTTGACGGCCAAGGAACAAACGTGAAACCACTAGTCAAATACAAACACGGAAAAAAGTACTGTGATAAAGGTTGGGAATGTAAAGGATGGTCGATTTATTGTTGTAATTTGACAATTACAGATTATTTTCAAACCTATCAATTTGAGAATCTGTTTTCCAAGAGAAATACTCCAATTGCTCATGCTGTTGGATTTTGGGATTATTTTTCGTTTATTAATGCTGCTTCACTTTTTGAACCGTTGGGTTTCGGTACTACTGGAAATAAAACTACGCAAATGATGGAAATTGCTGCTTTTCTTGGACACGTTGGAAGCAAAACATCTTGTAAGAATTCATCTTCTTTTTCTTTTCTTTTTTTATGAATTTTTGTTAGATTTGTTTTTTTCGTACAAGTAAGCTAGTTGTTAGAATTCAAAGTGAATAAGTAGAGTGTCTGGGGTTCGAATTTCGACTCCGAAGACCGATTTGTTTTTGTTTTATTTTTTGTAAATATCTATACATCTAATTTTAGTTGATAAATTTGTGAATTTAGGCTTATATATTTATAATATTTGAAAATAAATATCTAAAATTGTAAAATGTTAATCAGATTTGTGTTTGGTATTTGCAGAGATTATAAATTTATAATACAATAAGTTACTAATATTAGGAATGCATTTGATAACAGATCCGAAATTTAGTCACTATATGTTAATAATATTTGAAAATAATATTTAAAATTGTAAAATGTTAATTAGATTTGTGTTTGGTATTTGTAGAGATTATGATATTAGTAATATATTAAGTTGGTAATGTTACAGATGTACTTTTGATAGCAGATCTAAAGATAGAGGGGAGAGGGGTGGATCTGATTAATGTTTTGTGATATTTTGGGTCATTTTGTAATATTGATAATGTTAGATATTGGATTCATAATGGATGTTTACTATAAGTTACATTTTGTCTAAATTTGTGTGTGTTTGTATAAAGTGACTAATTGAGCTGTGTTTGAGAGGTTTAGTTTACTTACTTTGTGTTGATTTGTTTGGTTTGATTTAGATTTGCAAGGGGAGAAAATGACTAGTTAGGGATAACATGGTAAATATTGGATTGGATTAGCTTAAGCAACAAGCTTCAGATCAAAACAATTATTATTATGCTTTTTTTTTCAAAAGAAAATATTTTTAAGTGTAATGTGTAATGTGTAATGTAGAAGGTCTTAGATCTGAGTCTACAATGTTTGAAATTTTGGGCAAATTGGACTATGTGTGATTGATTGCTCTGTTGCAAATCTTGATTGGTTGTTTCTTTATTTTTTGTTGTTAGGTTGTGTTCATTAATTAGAGAGATGATGATGTGCTAACTGTTAAGTTGTAGTAGTTGTCATCATTGACATGGCATGTGACATTTCTGAGTAAGATGAATAGAAATAAAAAATTGCCTGTAAAATAGAAACCTTTGTAGTCAAGGTTAGATTGAGGAGCGGAGCAGCCGACAACCAAAGCAGTATACAGGGATGATAATATGGCCGCTACATCGAAGTTTAGGAAAACAAACAATACATGCAATTTATATTTTGTACAAACACAAGTATAAGAGCTCAAAAGTAGAAGAATACACAAAACTAAAGATATACTCATAACTAATAATACGATTTTATTGCTGCCAATTTTCAAACTCAATATAAAGCAACTAAGTTCTTTGGTAAAATGACCAGAAAGTCCAAAAAAAAAGAAGACTAAACAACTATAAGTTGAAGGCATATTTCAGTTTTTAGATGAACTTCTCTTTAGTGGCCAAGTAGCGGCTCCTAGAAAAATGCAATGCAACAAGGTTATGTGTAGTGCCTAGGGATGCTACGCAGCGCTGCTATAGTTGTCGCTATTGACTACAGAGATAAATACATGTTTGGTGAAAGTTCATTTATTTGATGGATGTGGCTTAGGTTTATCATTTATATAGTTAAACTCTGATAATGGTGCTGTGATTGATTTTATCGGTTTTAGTTTTGACAATTTGGATGTTAATTGTTCTTGTAATACTGATGCCAGGTGGTTATGGAGTGGCAACCGGAGGACCTTTGGCATGGGGTCTCTGTTACAATCATGAAATGAGTCCTGCCCAGACATATTGTGATGACTATTACAAAGTTGATTACCCCTGCACTCCTGGAGCTGAATACTATGGACGTGGAGCCATTCCTATTTACTGGTATGCATACTCTCTACTGATAATAGAAGTCCTTTTTTCTTCTTTTTTTTGGCCAAAAGGTAGCTTAGTTTTACAAGTTTCTTTCCTGTTGCTGAACCTTTGAAAGTCGTTAATTCCGAACTTGTCTAAAGTCATTTTGAGGTGTCCTTAATGTTCCTGACCCTGACTAGTGTACAAAATTAATCAGACCAGTTGAAAGTTAACACTTGACCCCAACTCGCAAGGTTATTTGTTTATCGGTGGTGACAACAATATTCCCTCACCTGTGGAAAGTGAACAGCATTTGGCTTTTGGTGCTCTTATAAAATATAAATCTGTTCATCCAAAGCACCTCAATAACTGTGTTGTTGAACTCAATCTAGTTAAAAAGTATTGGCTTGAACTTTGTTGTGAACTGTCGCATTTGACCCACATGGTTATAAGAGGTGGAAGCCTTCAATTATTGATCCATCAAATCATCATCAAGAAAGATAAGAGTTAATTGATCGTTACAAAGTTTGGAAAGATACGATGAGTGCTATAATTGATCAATGGTGAGATTAAGTAGCATGTTTGTCAAGCGATTAAAGATGAAGTTCCTGTGAAAAGATTGAAACCAGAATTTCATGCACACTTTTATAAAAAGCAGTTGTAGTTATATGTAATGGAGCCTGCTTTGGGTTCTGTTTGGATTGGCTTATTTAAGCTTATCTATTGACTACTGTCATAAGCACTTGTGATTGTTTTTTGGAAGAACTTATGGGAAGACCTTATGTCATGTCCATAAGTTGTTTTCAGCTTATTTTCAGAAGATCTTCTGGATAGCTTATGGAATAAGCTTATAACTTATATGAAATAGTTTGACTTTATTTTATCTTTTTTTACAGAAATAGCTTATGCAAAAGCACTTGTATGATAAACACTTATGCTATAAGTGTCTAATTTATTTATCCAAACAGAACCTTGAAATGTAGAATAAAAATTAAGAAAAATATTGGTTTCGTATTTATTTTTCCACATCTTAAATGGCTGGCATGGTTTATGACTTTTACTTTTGGTACCATCAATATAGGAACTACAATTATGGAGCTGCTGGAAAAGCTCTGAACGTGAATCTACTTGACCATCCAGAATACATAGAGCAGAATGCAACACTTGCTTTCCAGGCTGCGATTTGGAAATGGATGACGCCAGTCAAAAAGTCACAACCTTCTGCCCATGATGCCTTTGTTGGCAACTGGAAGCCTACCAAGAACGACACTTTGGGGAAACGGGTTCCTGGTTTTGGTGCTACAATGAACATTCTTTACGGCGAAGGTGTTTGTGGACAAGGTGATGTTGACTCAATGAACGAAATTGTTTCCCATTACCTATATTATCTTGACCTTCTTGGTGTCGGTCGTGAACAAGCTGGGACCCATGATGTCCTTACATGTGCTGAGCAGCTTCCTTTCAACCCAAACACCAAACTTGCAGCATCTTAAATTAGATCATATTTATCAGCATATGATACTGTTGTGCCTATACCTTTGAAAATGGTAATCTAATAATGGTTCTTAAAGTTATTGGCAACAATGCAATAATTTTGAACTGTGTGGAAGTGTGTGAATTCTTTATAGTTTTCCTTTGTTGTGTAGAAGTTAAGTCATTTGTAATATCATTACACTTTGTGAGAAATCTGTATTTGGTATATAATTACGTTATGGATGTTTTTTGTTATTATGTACTTTATTATTGGTTGCATATGTTTTAATGTAAATTTGAAGCTGTTTATTTCAGATACAAATCGCCCACAATTCCTTATTGTCAAATTTTGGGTTACACAACTTCAATTGAGCATAAAAATCTAAACTACAAAAGTGCAAGTATTTAGTAACTTTGTACAAAAAAGAATACAATAATTTACTAACTTTGTACAAGAAAGAATGCAATATTCCTCATAATCATTTTCATTTTTCTATGTTTTGCTCAACTGACACCCTTTTTGGTTAGAACCAAGTTCAATAGTGTTTTAGTGTCCACAATTTGATGTCAAAAAATTTCTATACCACTTAGCAGAAGCCTTTGGTACACGCTTGAGACTATTATTAAAATCAATATGATAAAGTCCCCAATGTCCAGAATAGCCCGCTTCAAATTCAAAGGTATCGAATGCTGCCCAGACGAAGTAACCACGAACTTTTACACCGTTGCTATTAATAAAAATATAAAAATAAAATTAGTTTTCGTGTAAAATCGAGTCGTAAGAACAAATGTATGTCTTTCTAGCATACCATATTTAAAATTAAAGAAATTTCAATTCTAAAAATAATTAGATGTTTCATATCTTGTAGGGTTTATATTATATCTTGTAGAATAATAGGGATAAAGATGGATTACTTACTTGATTGCTGCTTTAGTAGCGTTTATATGTGCTGCAATATAAGCAATTCGGTGTTCGTCCTTCAATGGATTTGGATTGTTGGAAGGAGTACCTTTATAAAAAGAAATTCAAAAGAAAATTATCAAAAAAAAATTATGGAAAAAAAAATTTAGATATCATTTTTTTTTTACTAATAGCTGTAATTTATAATGTGATAAATTTAAAATCAAATACAACAGGGGTTCCACAAACCATTTTCAGTGATGTAGATGGTAGGATTTTGGTACTTTTCCTTTATAAATATTAAAACATCATACAATCCTTTGGGATAGACATAGCGTCCACTATATTGATCCTACAAATTTCCAACATTAAACAAAAGTGTCATTGGAAAAAATAAATTAAACTCATTGGTTTAACATACAACATTTTTTATTCACAACTATCTCACCTTGTGACCAAGGGGTTTTCCTTCAACATTAAATTCTACAATTTTGAAATAAAGTGCAAAAATTAGTGAATATGATTGTGTAATTTTCTTTTTCTTTTGCTTATCCAATAATTAAAATGTAGTTTGAGAAAAATTAGATTACCTTCTGATGTAGCTAAGGTATCAAAATTGTCAAAACCATTAATCTTGGTTCTATTTGATTCGTATCTAGCAAATTGAGAACTATAATAATTTATTGCAATAAAGTCTGCACTTCCTTTGATCATATGTTTCTCCTTTTTAGTGAAATTGGGCAACCTATTCCCCACTAATTTTCTCATAATTTGTGGGTAATCTCCATAAAACAATGGCTCTAAAATCCTGTTTGATCAAAAGTATCAAAACTCAATCTCGTTATGTATGTATGTACTATGAAGCACGGAGACGACACGTACAATGACATGTCGACACCGATAATAATTTGAAAAAATTACATAATTTAATATAATTATAAGTGTCGGTGTCCAATATCAACACGTGTCCGATACTAACACGCCTAATCCGATGAGTGTTTGTGTTTCATAATGTATGTATGTATGTATAAACAAAGTCGTAGAACATTAAACTAGTAATTAACCTAACACAAATAAGTTTCATGATAGTAGTAAAGTGTTTAGTCTTGTAACCTCAAGGACGAAGTTTAAATTAACTGTTGTGAAATAATATTTTATTTTATTTTTTTGATGAATTTGTGAAATGATTATTAGTGTTATTTTAATTAATGTTAAGGTTTTCCCTTCCATATTTTCTTTTGAAAAAGTTAATACAACATGTGTGGTTCATAGGGTAAGTTAATTTCACTAACCATCCCAACCAGAAATCCATCATTCTTTGAGCAGCAGCCACATCTTCTGCTTTTGAACTATAGGGAACAAAACTTTGAGTTGATATAACAAGTCCAATTTCCCCCCTTTGTATTTTCTGCATCAAATGTTTGATGAAATTTATAAATGGATAATTCTTAATCTTACGAAAGAGTAAACCAACGAAAGGCACGACTTCTTATGCTCCTTTGATTTACATCAACAAACGGTCATGATTTTTGTGCAGGTGGACTTAATATTTTTTTTATTCTTTTAAAATAGTACACAGTTTTAATCTTACAATTCTTGTAAAACTTGCTTCGTAAAGATCAGCAATGCTCTTTAAATATTTGGTAACATAAACCTAACTTAAATGTGACAATGTAAAAATATCTAACTCATACCACCAATGACTTAAATGTGACAATATAAAAATATCTAACTTTAAAAATTGAACTTTATTTATACTTTTAAGTTTTTTTTATTTTATCATTATACTATATTTGTAACACAATATATAAAACATACTTGAAATTTTTGTCGATACAATTGTGTTGCTGTAGCATGGCAAATGAGGAAGTTATGAAGGACTGTATATGCTTGTGAACATATTCTTGTATCTTGGCATGGTTCAGCAGCCTCATTATCATAGCCATGCATGTATGTGAAAACAGCTACAATTTGTGCTTCATTTGTTGTTGTCCAATGTTTTACTCTATCTCCATATGTTTTGAATAGTAGGTTACAATAATCCTTGTAATATTTCCTGAATTTTATTGATTTTAAATAAACAAAATGTGCATGATGAAATTCTATAAGTTTTATATATGTAGACTAATTCACATTAACAAAAATCTTTTTTTTTTTTTAAATAGAGTGTTGAGATGAAATGATATTGAAGGTTGATTAATTACACAATAGTGTGATTTAAGAAGCCACCAAGCTTTTGTTGAATGGCTAGTGGATAGTCAAAGTGCACAATAGTTACAAAAGGCTCAATACCTGTAAAGCAAATAAAAATAAACTTATGTACATGTATTTAAACAAAGCTTTTGGTAAATATAATTTAATGCAAAGGAATATGGTTGTTTTTGTTCATACCATTTGCGAGTAACTCATTGATCAAATTGTTGTAAAAGTTGATACCTTCTTTGTTTATACCTCCTTTTAAAGTTCCATCTGTGTTTGATTGTTGAAATTAATGAACAGAAAAGTGTTACAATTAAATACGGCAAGGAAGAAATATAGTAAAAAAAAATATTGGTATTAACCCTCCGATTTTTAGTAATCCAGAGTTCGGCCGCAAGGTAAATAAAGCCTAACTAAGAATTGTTCCACCTAAGAATCGAAATTGAGTTTTTTAAAATGATTCATCTTTAACTTGGTGAAAGTGTGAAACTTATTAACCACTTGAGTTCAATATTTTAATTTAACAATATTTTATTTTAATCAAAAAATAATATTTTTTCAATCTTTAGATAATATGACAAATAATGGTGAAATTCTCAAAAACAATTGTGAGATATTAGGTTCGAGCTCGAATAAAGGTGTTCTGTATAACAATATCAACATTGTCAGTTGAGTTAGATCTTATAAACCAAAAATTAATATTTTATTTTATTATTTAAATAAATAAAAGACTACATTTATTATTGAAGGTTGTATGATAGAAAATATAGTTGATGATCAAATATTTATTAGACGTGGAATACATATTAAATATTTAACTGTATTTTACTTAAACTAACTATATTATAAAACACAAAACACTACTTTTTTTGAGTGAAAAAGCAAAAACTGCACCTAAAACAATGCATATAAGTTTTGTGCTTACTATATTATATTTCCAAAAATTACCGGGCAAAATTCTACTCCATGAGATAGACATTCTGTAAGAATTCACTCCAAGATACTTCAAATGTTGCACGTCCTCCTACAAAATCATAAAAAAAAAAATTCAAAATTAGAATACAACGATTGTTATGAGACTATGATCAATAAAAGAAGATATATATATATGATATTATAACTAGTCCTTATTCACCTTGTATCTTTTATAATGTTCGATCATTGTGAAAAATTTATCACCATCCACAAACCTTGCTGCAGGTTGTTAAAGAAGAAAGCAAACTAATTAAATAAATAAATAAAATTGATAATTATGTGTAGTTCTTTATTCTATCAAAGTGTCTAACTATTTTTCACAATATTTTTCTTTACATTTTTAAAGTTGAGCCACTGCATAGACTTTTCTCCTTAAAAACACAAGCTTAGGCCTTCATTAATTTGAAAAAAAAAAGGTAGTATATGTTTCAAAATGTCAATAGCATAAATATTGCAAAATAACCTTTGTTTCGTTTAACTTTATCTTCCCATACTCCCGGTCCACCTCCTCCTTCATGAGTGTCTCCTTCAATCTAAATTCAACAATTATAACTTATTAATTAATTAATGATAAATTAATATACCATTAAAAAACTACTATTAAAAAAACTAAATTTGTCACTAACTTAAGTTTTACAGTTAATAGTCTAAAAATGTACTAAATATGTCACTAATTTTATGTTTCTTTGTATAGTTGTTAGTCACTAACTAGCTAGGGAATATGCAAAATTAATGATAAATGTTTCGCAAGTACAACCCAATTAATAGTTATAGGGTGTTAAGATGCAACAACCACTACTTGACTAAAAATAAATAAATTTAGTGACAAATTTTGTATATTTTTATGCTAATATAATAAATCTTTCAATACATTTGTACTCGATTCATCTCTAGCTTCAATTCAATACAATGTACTAAACTACTACAATTTTTTGTCGCTAACTTTTGTTGCTCTTTTTTTTTTTTTTTTGAATCGGCAAAATATTATTAAGGCCACCACCTCAACAAGATGTACAAGGGGGGCGAAGAGAGCAATACAAGAGAGGGGGGAACCCCAAACAAAATAAAGTGGACAACCTCCCCCTTACAAAAAAAAAACACTTAATAAATTTGAAGGTATTATTTATTAGCCTATGAATTATGAACATTTACCTGCATGGCAGAAGATCCAGCACCAAAGAGAAAATCAGATGGAAATGATGCACGCTTTGGAAAACTTGAAGAATTTAGAGATCTCTTGAATGAAATCAGATATTCTTCTTCTCCTATCTATAATATTCAGCTATTACATGTTAATAAATTGATATAAGCTAATTGATTTTTGATATTAACTATGTTGCCTATCGGGAAGGTTCCTCTCTGATGAAAATTTAACCGGAGAGAATTCAGTATACATCTCAACCTTCTATAATTTTTTTAATGATAAAAATTATATGTATGAAAGAAAATGAATGGATGACGTTTTACTTGAAGGAAATGTCAATGGAGATGATCTCCTCTATGATATCTATTAATGTATACAATTTAAGTATAAGCACCTGTATTGGAGAATGAGACTCAGGACCAGCTAATAAGTCACGTCGAAGTGATGATTTTTTTTTATGTTGTGCATCTGCAATATGTGCAAAATAAGTGATGGAAATGTAATTTAATAAATGCTAATCGAAAATAAAATCCATATATCGAGTTAATTTTAGAATTATTAACAATTATTGTTTGGTACCACAAAAAATTTAACAATTATTGTCATTAAAACAACTATTCATAGAAAATTCTCTTATAAACTTTAAAATCTAACTTCTCTATATAAAAAGAAGTTTGTCTATGATTTCATTCGACAATTTCAAAACAAAAATTGGATCTTTAATTTCAAAATAAAAACAGAAAACTATATGAAAACAAAGGAAAAGCAAATATGTTCTTTTTTATATATATTAAAAAAATGAGCAACATTAGCAAACCTTGAGCATGGGACCAATTGGAAAGCAAAACAACAATAGACAAGATTGGAAGAATAAATCTCAAAGACGATAACATCATTTTCTAACTCCTATAGAAAAAATCACAATTATTTATTGAGTAGTAAAAGGTAGCTATTTTTTTAATACTATATATATATAGTTGAGGGGAAAAAAAAAATTCAACCTTAACCTTATGACAACTATAGTGAGATGTATATTTCTATATTTGATTGTAAACTATAATATTCCAGCCTTTCTAGGCTTCATGAGTACAACTCCAATTTTGTTTTCTCCATCCAAATGATGTTCTTTGCCAGTGTCATTATAAGGTCAGAGCCAATTATAATTTTTAACCCAACCCTTAAAGATAAAGAAGTTAGTAAAAATGAAGAGAACTTTATCATCCCCCTTCCCCTTAGATTCTCAAAAGCCCTCCAAATCCGTTCTTTTTTTACTATTTTACCCTCCTTTGATGATATATATATATATATATATATTGTTAAATAATTACACATGAATAAAAATAGATGGACAATAAGCTGTGCCGCTAAACCTTTTTGAATAGCAAAATTTAGGCGAAGTTTGACATTAAGAAGAAGAAATTACAAACCACGTACGTCATTGTTCAAACTTCATTTTTTGAAGGTTATTTTACACTTTTGAATTGGAAATTGGACAATTTGAAGATGTAAAGAAATCTCGTGATGTTATTTTTTTTTGTTACAGATAATTTAGGGTGAGGGGATTGTACCTCAGTCTAAGGCAGGGAAAACCTTAGGGTTCAAAGAGTACTTACAAAGGTAATACATTTACCTCTCTCCAAATACACTAACGGGGCTCGAACTCGAAACCTTTCAAATTCAAAACCTGTCTTTTTACCACTAGATCAAGCTTTTGGAGTTTTGTGATGTTGTTTTGTAACTCTTAATACTTCCTTTATCCCACAAAAATTGTCATACTTTATATTTTTACACATATTGAGTATAAGTTATAAATGAAGGAAAAAGAATAATTATTTTACCAAATTAACCTTATTAATTATTTGTTGATTCTCGTTATTATAAATGCAAAGTTGAAATAAATAACTTGAAAAGTATGCAAAAGATATTAATTAGAGTGTAGAATAATTGGAAAAAATATAGTAATATTTTCTTGAAAGAAAAAAAAATGAAAATGACAATTATTTTCGAACAAATTTTTTTCTACAAATGTGACAATTAGTATAGAATATAAACAAGGTTTTGTCTATGCACAAACAAAATTATTAAAATATTCATTTGTAGCCCTTTTAAATTAATTTTTATACTTATATTGAATCATCTTGAGATCATGCATGATTTATGGAATTGGACTCATGTTGGAATAAATTGCACAAATGTTCATTATTTTTAATATTTTTGTGGTCTATTTTTATTTTTTGGTGCAAATTTTTGTAGTCTATTTATTAAGGACATAACTAATATATCATTGCTTCACTCTTACATTGTAACTCTCCTTTCTTGACTTGGTATATGCTTATAGGATAATGATCCAAACACCTTCAAATGATTCACTAGAGGCTTATTTTTGGTCGACACATTTTCTTCAACTACATTATTTATCCTTTTTGTAGGACACAACTTGTTTTGAATGTAAACTGCATTCTTCTTTGTATCAATCCAATTTTTATCGGATGTTCTCGAAAAGATAGAATGTAAACTGCATTAATAAATGCTTCTTCCAAAATGAATATGGCAAAGCTATTTCTTTCAACACGCTTCTTATCATATCAAAAATGAGTATTGCTATTAATTAATAAAAAATATTTACATAAGAAAGACAAGAATCAACAAAATTAAGAAATTTGACAAACGCATATTAGATATGATATAAGCTCTTATAATTTTGAAAGAAAAAAAAATTGTTGCACATTTTCTCTCAATTAATTATGTAGATGAGCACTTTTTGAATTGAGACCCACATACGAGAAATTCTTCTTTCTATCCCTTCTGTTCATAAGAAACCAAACTAAGGAGAAAGAAAATTCAATAAATAAACTTTTTATACTCTCTCAATGTCGGAACATCAGGTTCTCTCATGTCGGTATGTGGAGGTTGTGGCCCAGGTTGTCATGTTTCTTCTTAGAGCTTGTGGGCCTTTAGTTATTGGCTTCGTATCATATCTGCAAATCACAAAACACTTTTTTTAAATAAATAAAAATGAGAAAAACACATTATTAAAGACTAGGCTTAAATTCAGTTTTACCCTCCATATTTTGAATAAATTTTACCCCCCTATTTCACTAAAATGACAATTAATCTCTCTATGTAACTCCAAATTTAGTGGAGTTTGATTATGTGGAAAGTTAACTCAATTACGGTCATTTTGGTACCAGTTTGGTGAATTATTGATTAAACTTGAGTTCTGTGCGAAGCTTTGAAGTTGAGGCTCAGAAGCAAGCTGGTACCTCAATTTTGATAACTCGATTTTGATCAATAATTCACCAAACTGGTACCAAAATGACCGTAAACGAGTTAACTTTCCACATAATCAAATTCCACTAAATTTGGAGTTACATAAAGAGATTAATTAGCGTTTTAGTGAAACAGGAGGGGTAAAATTCCGATTTATTCAAAATAGGGGGTAAAACTGCATTTAAGCCTAAAGACTATTACAGTATTACTCCATCTTCCTTTAATTATTAAAATCATAAGAAAAATAAAATATATAGTTATTTAATTTTACCATCAGTTTGATCTGGTTTAGAAGTCAGTTCTAACATCTAGCGGTTTCAGCCATCTCCTGATTGCAGTTGCGGGGATCGAATTGTGGTCCTCCCTATCAAGTTCAACGTCAATCATCATTAAATCAAATAATAATTAGTGTTAGATTGTACATTTTATTTATTCAAATTTGAATCTGGGATATTATTAAATAGCTCAAATAAGGATTTTAAGCCTTAAAATTTTAGATTAGAAAAAATCTTCAAAATACAATTTACTATTTTTAAGACCTCGCTAAAAATTTATTTTAGACGGTTGAATAAATGTAAACCAATTGATAACTACTATAGAAATTATCACATGGGTCGAAATATAAACCTAGATTATTCACTTATCTACACTTTAAATATTTAAGTTTAATTACTAAACTACTAGATCAAATTTAAATACATGTTTGACATACTTTAAATTTTATAGTTGTGTGTACAAATTTTCAATAAGACATAAATGATAAAAATTGAGGGTGATTAAAAAATGGTACTCTTTTAAAAGTGCTACAATGACCTCTATGAACTTCCCCCACAAGCTCATAACCACCATTATGAATTGCGTATCTACTGTCTCCTTCTCCATCCTTGTGAATGGGAAACCTACTAAGAATTTTGTCCCTGAGAGGGGTCTTAGACAGGGAGACCCCCTCTCCCCTTACCTCTTTATAATTTGTGTTGATGTCTTTTCTGCTCTTATTAAAAAAGCTCAACAAAATGAGCTAATCCATGGGGTGAAAATTGCCCTAGGAGCTCCTGAGATAACCCATCTCTTTTTTGCTGATGACAGTCTTATGTTCTGTAGGGCTAACAAGGAGGAAACTACCAAAATTCAGTCCATCATCAATCAATATCAAATGGCTTCTGGACAAATGGTCAACTATAACAAGTCTGAATTGGTTTTTAGCAAGAAGGTTCACCATACTATGAAATCAGAAGTTCAAAAAATCCTCCCTATGTCCATTATTAACCACTACCCCAAATATCTTGGCCAACCAACTCAGATTGGGAGATCAAAGAACCAAGTTTTCAACTTTATTCAGGACAAGATTTGGAAAAAACTCAAAGGTTGGAAGGAGAAAAATATGTCTTTTGCAGGGAGAGGCACCCTTATAAAAGCAGTTGCTCAGGCCATCCCTACTTATCTTATGAGCAATTTTCTGATCCCTAAAGGGTTGTGTGAAAAACTGGAAAGCATGATGTGTAACTTCTGGTGGGGCAGCAATGTTGACAAGAGAAAAATACACTGGGTGAATTGGAGAAAAACATGCAAACAGAAGACACAAGGTGGAATGGGTTTTAGGAACCTCAGAGCTTTCAATGAAGCTCTTTTGGCAAAACAAGGATGGAGGATTTTAACTGAACCAGACTCTCTGATGGCAAAAACCCTCAAGGCAAAATATTTCCCTAAACACCAGTTCCTACAAGCTAAGAGAGGCAACAGGCCAAGCTACTCTTGGCAAAGCATTCATCAATCCAGTTGGATTCTAAAAAAAAGGTGCTACTGGCTGGTTGGGAATGGCAAACACATCAACATTTGGGAAAACAGATGGATAAGCCCTCAGGATGGAAGCACCACTTGGAGCATCAAACCTACTGTAAGACCCGTAATTCCACTGTACCTTTTGTGTGAATAAATAAGTAATGACTAAGAATATTAGGGTTTTTGTTAAGTGGTTTTGTGAGTATTGTCGCCATAACGGCTGTTTGCTGAAATTGAGCCTGTTTTATGCTCGTGCGCTGGAAAGGCACAGACTTTTGTTCGTAGTCCTCTTTTATGTGTGAGAAGGTTTATGCGTAGTCAAAATATCGAGTTTTGGATTATTCTCGTTTTTGGAAAAACGAGTAGGAATTTTACCCGCTGATGTAAAATTTTACGGCTTCTGAATTCCGTAAAAATTTAGATGGAGGTTTTATATATCTGCGCGAGTTAGGATATGTCCTGAGAATCATTTTCGAGGGTGAGGAAGAAAATTACAGTCGGGGAAAAAGATTTAGCGATAATATTTGGAAACGGTTTACGACGAACGTTTATTTGATAGATTTTATATTTTTGTGATTTCCGTCCGTTAGCGAGGTGCGACTCGTTTACGAGCGGACGCGAGAGCTGAGATGTGAGGAAGCTTAAAAAATATCTTGGAAGGATAAGCTTAGAATTGATCCAATGGCTAGGATTAAGTCTTAGAAACTTTACACTATTTGATCTAATGGTCCACATGCAACAAGACTATGACTTTTTGGTCATAAGGAGACTTGGCAAAAATCACAAACTCACTCCCTTCTCTTGTTGTTGGCCGTGAGCTTCTTCTTCTTCCAACCCTTGAGAGAAATTTCAATCCTTCACCAAATTGATCCATTTCAAGTTTGTTGGAACCATAGGAATTGCAAGTAGTATCTTCTCTAAGGTAACTAGACTTCTCCTTTCCTCTTAGTTGGTCAAACTCATGGAGTTTGTTGGATTTTTAGTTTATGTTCTTGAGAAATTTTTGTTAGAAAATGTTCATAAATGATTTTTGTTCCATGAGAGTTGCTCATGAGTGTTTAACTAGGTTGTTTAGAACTAGATGGTTTGTATTCCATGAGTTTGATGAGAATCTCATGAAGAAATTGGATTAGGGTTTTGGAGAAAAATTCTAATTGATCAAGAACATGGAAAATTGTTTTAGCTTTTGTGTTTAATGAATTGTTTCAAGACTTTTAGAGAAATGGATGTGTGAAAAATAGTTTTGTTTTGAAAAACAAGAAATTTGTTCTTGAGAGTTCAAGAGAAAACTTTTATGAATTTTAGTTTGTGTTTTGAAAAGTATTTGTTGTTCAAATAAATGATTTTGGGAACTAAGTGATCAATGCCATGGTTGTGCAATGAAAAATGTTTGAACTACCTTTGTTTTTGGATTCTGGCCGAAATGGACAGGGGTATTTTCATCCTTTTAAAATTATTTTTGTGACCTGAAAACTTAACTATTTGATCCGTCTTTTCGAGACGAAGATTTCGGCGTATGGCTCATCTCGATCGGATAAAGATTGAATGAGTTATGACCATTTTATTTGAAAGGAAAAACTTGTAACTTGTGATGCAAGAAAACTTTATTTTTTTGTGAAAATTTTGTAAGAGTTTGGGTGTTGATTTCAAATGGTTTTATTGTGTGAAATTGATTACTTTGGTGTTAGAAATAAAAGTAATCCATAGTGCATTTTGAAACGAAATTATTTTCGCGTAGCGAGAAAATTGTATTTAACTTCGTGAATTTTTAATCACTATGGGGAGAACTCGAAATCACTAAGTGAGAGTGTTAGAAAGTACCTTAGACCCCTATAGATTTTTGGGCTTTGGTTTCGTTGCGATAGAATACAGTGAGAGTATTTTATTGGCATTACGCTGCATAAATTTTAGGTAGCGTGAATAGTGGATTTGAGCCTAGTAGTTGTGAGGGAACAACCATAGGTCTTGATCCATTAGTAGCCGATCTAGAACTTATTTGAGTAACCAATTAGAATGTGGTATTAACTTAGATAAGTTATGTTTTGTAAAAGGTTAAGAGGATTAGCCAAATTGGAGTTTCCGTCGAGGGGGACGGTTATTGCTCGCGTAATGTAAGTTGTGCGTGTTGGAATGCTTGCTGAGGTAAGGGCTCCACTTTATTTCCGTCTTTTCAACTGGTTATGACATGCTTGGTTTTCTGCTGTAATGCTTTGCTGTGTGTTTGGCATGTCTGGTTGATGTATTCTCGTGATGAGAACGTGTTTAAAATACTTGCGCTGTTTAAATATGATTTGCGAATATATGTATTGGTATATGAGGATGATTACACATGTGTATGTATATTGATTTGTTGCATGAGCATGTATGGAACGTGTATGTCAGTGGAGACTACACGGGTGTGTGTCTGTGTGACTTCACCAGGGATTTGTCTGTGTGACTGCCCTATATATGCTGAAATATAAAATATGCTCATGCATTTCATAGTTGCGTGTACAGGTGTTAGAGTCTGTGTGGCTTCACCTAAGCACCGGGTGTTAAAGTCTGTGTGGCTTCACCTAATCCTGCGTGATTTTATTGAGTTGGTGTTAGAGTCTGTGTGGCTTCCCCTTGGTGTTATAGTCTGTGTGGCTTCACCTGCCCTACGGGGTTTAGTAGGGGTTGGACCTACGACTCTCTGCGGAGAGGTAAATTCCGGAATTTCATGCATGTGATAGCCAGTGATTGGTGTCACGATCATGTAGATTCTGCATTGATAGGCTATGTGTGCATTGGTTTATATAAGCCCGTTGGTGGGAATTGTTTTTGTGTTAAAGAGTTTTTCTCGTGTATGTGGAAATTTGTTATGTGTACATCTTTCGCACCGGTTATATATATATATATATACTTTTATTTTGTGGTGACCCTTTCTTTCATTTGCGGGCTCATCCCACCCAGATGATGGGTTAGGTCGTGGTGACGACGGTGGCTGTTCCAGGCCCTAGTGAGAGGTTGGAGCTTTGGCTTAGTTAGACTATGCGCCGGTGTGGGTTGTGCACCGTGCTTTTTGGGTTTAGGCATAGGATTCTAACTTGTTTTGTTGTAAGTATTTGAATACTTAGACTTGGACTGTAATTATTCAAGAATACACTTTGCTTGTCGAAGCACCTTATGGTAATGAGTTCTTTTGTATATTTGAATGCCGGCTCATTTAAAATCTTTTATGCGTAACTCTGATGTGTACAAAAAAAAAATTAATGCATTTTCTGGCCTTTGAAAAACGGGTTGTTACAATTGGTATCAGAGCCCGGCTTTAAATCTTCAAAGGGAAAGTGTGCACCTGAGTTGTTAGTCCAAATTCAGTCAGAATATAGCTAGAGTTGTGTTAGTTCTAGCGATCGGTTTTTGTTGTGTTGTGGGTTATGTGGTTTTTGTCTTGAGTCTGGCATGGGATATGCTCAGGCACTGGTCTGTTTCTTACTGAAGTACTTTAGGGAGTGATGCTTCGGTAAGTAGAATAGTTGAAACCCCCGAGCATTGGTCGAATTTAGTCGACAAGTGTCTCTGAATTCCTTAGACAGAGTGGTCCGAGGAGGATGGACTTGAGGCGAACGAGAACCACAAAGGATTCTTGGAAGAAATTCGATGAATTTGAATTGGCATGGGTCGTTGTCACCCGGAGGTGTTGAGTACGGACATGTGGACGTCGACTGATAAAGGATTGGAAGTAAGGATCGAATTGAGAAGATCTTTTGAAGATAATATTGGATGTTCGTCCGCTGAGTTAGGGCGGGACTTGATGAGGATGCGGCCACGATGGAAGAGTGGAGCATGCAACGATGTCAATTGGAATCAAGTAAGATGTTTGGATAATCATTGGAGTGACATGTATCGGAATTAAAGGACGTTGTACGTCAAGAGGGAGCAAAACATGGTGGCGTTAGACGACATTTATACGAATGGTAGATAACTTAAGGGTTTAATTTTAGTGTGCGAGATGAATTAGATTCGAAACTAAAATTTGTAAGGGTGAATCTCGTGATGATTGAAGGTAGGAGACCAAGTATCACTTTGATATGTGACAATCTATACATAGTTCGGGAGATAGTAAGTATAGATGTCAATGTGAGACAAAACTATAGGTGGTGGACTGTTGGATAAAGGTATTTTTTTGGAGTGATTTTCAGGTAAGAACGGGGAGTTCAACCTTAGAAAGTGATTTACACATCGCTAATAGGTGATGCTGGAGGTGTATAGTATGGAAATACCTTGAGAATTTTAGTAGTGTAAGCTAGAATTATTAATTATTGGCAGGTAAACCATAAGAGAAAGTAAACTTATTGAGTAGTTTGAGAAGATTAGTCAAGATTGAGTAGAGATCCTGTGTGGATGTGCATATAAGTTAACGATTTTGATCAACCAAAATGGTTGAAGGACTAAGTAGCAGCTTGAATTTATGATACCATGAGAGTTGAGGTGGGCAAGTTTTGAATAAATTCAAGTTATGGACGAGAATTTTTGGATATTTTCTTAGAATGTCGTGGTTGAGTAGAAAAGGAGTTCGTTAGTAAGAATACTAAGACAATGAAAGTCGATAGTTGGAAGGACTTTTATTGTGTATTGGGATTAAATGGATGGTACGACGAGTTTTTAGAGTTCTTGAAGATTAGATTCAAGAGTTTGATTTGGATATCGAACGTACTAAGGATAAAATCATAGCAAAGTGTTGTGCGTTGGTAGCTGTCTTGATAGGCCAAGCATTAAGATTTGAGATAAGTGTTTCATGGCTTGATGTATGAGTAAGATATGTTGATTTGAAAGTAAATTATAGTGACATGACAATGGTAAGACTAGAGATAGTTATGCATAGAGAAATACTTAATAGGAACTTGATGAATTAATTTATTGGAGCGTTCGATTATGAAGAGTACAATAGATGATCGTTAGTAAAAGTTAGAAGTGAATAAGAAAACGATGAGTGACTAGATGTAAGAGCAAGATTAGCTGGAACTTGAGATCTGGAAATTGATTCCCCGGAGGGAACGGACTTTATAACTTTAGAATAGTCACGATGATGAAGGACCAATCGAATGGAGAAGAGTGCTTGATTGGAAACAAGTTGATGTGGGACGAGCGTAATTGGATTGTGTGTGGAAAATTAAAGATGTTGTTTGGAACCAATAAGTTATGTGTCATGGTGGTTTGGGAACCAACTTTAGGTTGTTGTTGAACTGAAAAATTGCAAATTAGTAGATCGATGAGATTAGTCGCAGAGGATGTTAGCCATTGGAAAGCCGTGTTGAGAATGAGTAAGAGAGAAGCACATGAGAATGTGGCTTATGTCAATGGAGGATTGGCGAATGGAAATTCCCTCCCACATAATTTGGAAAATTGTGATTGTGCGTGTATATTAAGGATTCGAAAGCACCACCTGAATGGATGTCATGGCGGGGTATGTGTTGTATGCGGTAATAATAAAGGGTAAGCAATTGTCTAGTGGCAAAGTTTGGTGGAAGCTGGTAGAGCTTCGATTCATTGTAGTGGTTACAATGAAGAGAGACGTAGCATAATGGAAATCTGTATTGAGTAAGTAAAGGAATGCGGATATGGTCTACATGGACAGCGGAACAATAGTGACGTGATGAGTACCTTAAGATTTATTTTGGAAGTAAGTATCTCGACAGAAAGGGTGATGTTGGGAATAATTAAGAATGGTCAGGGTGACAAGTTCTTTTGAGTAAGAGAGGATTTAATTGTAAGAGAAAAAGGAACTCAGGAGAGTTCAGGAATAGAATGAGAATACGTTGAAAAGAGGATGTGCACCGACGATGGCCGTCGACGAGGATAAACGTTTGTTTAAGGCACGCGAGATTCATCTAAGTGTCGTTTTCGAAGTAATGTTAACGTATAAGGAACCGATTCTGGGGAATTGGAGATGTGGATAAGGGAGTCCAAGAGGAGTAGATGGTTTAGTTTGGCAAGTGCCACGACTATGAGGAGTGTAATCACCAACCGGGGGTTGGGGTGGTATTATTTAAGTCGTGATTGGAAAGAGATTTATATGTGAGCAGACGGTTCGGCATAACCATTGAGTCGCGGACTGATGGATATTGGTAAAGTGGTTTGTGCAGGAAAAACATGCCTCCAAGACGGGCATCTGCAGCTCCTGGGACTGATGACAATCATGTGAACCAGAGGGCTTATGCAATGAATACCATGGCAGCAACTTTAACTGCCCAGGCCCATGCCAAGGCGCAGAGGGATATGGAAAAGAGAGAAAGGGAAAATCTTCTATAGAGAAGACAACTTGTTTGAAATGAAATGGTTTTGGTGGTAATTGCCGTGGTGGCATTATGTTACTGTTGAATGATGTTCAACAGATGTTTCATGAGTGGAATCATGAGAGCTTGAGCGACGTGTTTGAGTGTTGTGTCTTACGATTTTGACCTTGTGTTCGTAAGAGATCGAGGAAAATATTAGGGAAGACCTCGAAGGAATTGTTGGACCATTGTGCTTCGGAGGACCTTGAGCACAAGTGGGATGAAGTATCATTAAGTTGGGTAAAGATGGTCTAAACCACCATCATGATTGTCGACTATTTATTGACAAATCGAGGAACTGATCATCCTTAATCTCTGGTTAATAATAGACGGAATCATGTTGACTGGAATTGACTAGTTTTGCTAGCTTTGGGCGGTGCGTAGAGAGTATTTGATGTTTCTTTTGGAGGGTAGCCACTCACAACTTCGTGTGATGTCTAGCTTGTGTCTAGAGTTTGAAACCACTGGGACTATGTAGAAAGTTGCGATATGCACGGTTGTGCCAGTGTGTTGGTGTTAGCATCTTTGTGGCTACACCTAATCCCGTGAGATTTTGTTGTGTTGGTGATGGTAATGACTGGTTGAGTCGTTATCCTTACCTTTAGTTTTGAGGATGAAACTTCTTTTTGGAGGGTAGTAATGTAAGACCCGTAATTCCACTGTACCTTTTGTGTGAATAAATAAGTAATGACTAAGAATATTAGGGTTTTTGTTAAGTGGTTTTGTGAGTATTGTCGCCATAACGGCTGTTTGCTGAAATTGAGCCTGTTTTGTGCTCGTGCGCTGGAAAGGCACAGACTTTTGGTTCGTAGTCCTCTTTTATGTGTGAGAAGGTTTATGCGTAGTCAAAATATCGAGTTTTGGATTATTCTCATTTTTGGAAAAACGAGTAGGAATTTTACCCGCTGATGTAAAATTTTACGGCTTCTGAATTCCGTAAAAATTTAGATGGAGGTTTTATATATCTGCGCGAGTTAGGATATGTCCTGAGAATCATTTTCGAGGGTGAGGAAGAAAATTACAGTCGGGGAAAAAGATTTAGCGATAATATTTGGAAACGGTTTACGACGAACGTTTATTTGATAGATTTTATATTTTTGTGATTTCCGTCCGTTAGCGAGGTGCGACTCGTTTACGAGCGGACGCGAGAGCTGAGATGTGAGGAAGCTTAAAAAATATCTTGGAAGGATAAGCTTAGAATTGATCCAATGGCTAGGATTAAGTCTTAGAAACTTTACACTATTTGATCTAATGGTCCACATGCAACAAGACTATGACTTTTTGGTCATAAGGAGACTTGGCAAAAATCACAAACTCACTCCCTTCTCTTGTTGTTGGCCGTGAGCTTCTTCTTCTTCCAACCCTTGAGAGAAATTTCAATCCTTCACCAAATTGATCCATTTCAAGCTTGTTGGAACCATAGGAATTGCAAGTAGTATCTTCTCTAAGGTAACTAGACTTCTCTTTTCCTCTTAGTTGGTCAAACTCATGGAGTTTGTTGGATTTTTAGTTTATGTTCTTGAGAAATTTTTGTTAGAAAATGTTCATAAATGATTTTTGTTCCATGAGAGTTGCTCATGAGTGTTTAACTAGGTTGTTTAGAACTAGATGGTTTGTATTCCATGAGTTTGATGAGAATCTCATGAAGAAATTGGATTAGGGTTTTGGAGAAAAATTCTAATTGATCAAGAACATGGAAAATTGTTTTAGCTTTTGTGTTTAATGAATTGTTTCAAGACTTTTAGAGAAATATGGATGTGTGAAAAATAGTTTTGTTTTGAAAAACAAGAAATTTGTTCTTGAGAGTTCAAGAGAAAACTTTTATGAATTTTAGTTTGTGTTTTGAAAAGTATTTGTTGTTCAAATAAATGATTTTGGGAACTAAGTGATCAATGCCATGGTTGTGCAATGAAAAATGTTTGAACTACCTTTGTTTTTGGATTCTGGCCGAAATGGACAGGGGTATTTTCGTCCTTTTAAAATTGTTTTTGTGACCTGAAAACTTAACTATTTGATCCGTCTTTTCGAGACGAAGATTTCGGCGTATGGCTCATCTCGATCGGATAAAGATTGAATGAGTTATGACCATTTTATTTGAAAGGAAAAACTTGTAACTTGTGATGCAAGAAAACTTTATTTTTTTGTGAAAATTTTGTAAGAGTTTGGGTGTTGATTTCAAATGGTTTTATTGTGTGAAATTGATTACTTTGGTGTTAGAAATAAAAGTAATCCATAGTGCATTTTGAAACGAAATTATTTTCGCGTAGCGAGAAAATTGTATTTAACTTCGTGAATTTTTAATCACTATGGGGAGAACTCGAAATCACTAAGTGAGAGTGTTAGAAAGTACCTTAGACCCCTATAGATTTTTGGGCTTTGGTTTCGTTGCGATAGAATACAGTGAGAGTATTTTATTGGCATTACGCTGCTTAAATTTTAGGTAGCGTGAATAGTGGATTTGAGCCTAGTAGTTGTGAGGGAACAACCATAGGTCTTGATCCATTAGTAGCCGATCTAGAACTTATTTGAGTAACCAATTAGAATGTGGTATTAACTTAGATAAGTTATGTTTTGTAAAAGGTTAAGAGGATTAGCCAAATTGGAGTTTCCGTCGAGGGGGACGGTTATTGCTCGCGTAATGTAAGTTGTGCGTGTTGGAATGCTTGCTGAGGTAAGGGCTCCACTTTATTTCCGTCTTTTCAACTGGTTATGACATGCTTGGTTTTCTGCTGTAATGCTTTGCTGTGTGTTTGGCATGTCTGGTTGATGTATTCTCGTGATGAGAACGTGTTTAAAATACTTGCGCTGTTTACATATGATTTGCGAATATATGTATTGGTATATGAGGATGATTACACATGTGTATGTATATTGATTTGTTGCATGAGCATGTATGGAACGTGTATGTCAGTGGAGACTACACGGGTGTGTGTCTGTGTGACTTCACCAGGGATTTGTCTGTGTGACTGCCCTATATATGCTGAAATATAAAATATGCTCATGCATTTCATAGTTGCGTGTACAGGTGTTAGAGTCTGTGTGGCTTCACCTAAGCACCGGGTGTTAAAGTCTGTGTGGCTTCACCTAATCCTGCGGGATTTTATTGAGTTGGTGTTAGAGTCTGTGTGGCTTCACCTTGGTGTTATAGTCTGTGTGGCTTCACCTGCCCTGCGGGGTTTAGTAGGGGTTGGACCTACGACTCTCTGCGGAGAGGTAAATTCCGGAATTTCATGCATGTGACAGCCAGTGATTGGTGTCACGATCATGTAGATTCTGCATTGATAGGTTATGTGTGCATTGGTTTATATAAGCCCGTTGGTGGGAATTGCTTTTGTGTTAAAGAGTTTTTCTCGTGTATGTGGAAATTTGTTATGTGTACATCTTTCGCACCGGTTATATATATATATATATATATATATATATATATATATATATATACTTTTATTTTGTGGTGACCCTTTCTTTCATTTGCGGGCTCATCCCACCCAGATGATGGGTTAGGTCGTGGTGACGACGGTGGCTGTTCCAGGCCCCAGTGAGAGGTTGGAGCTTTGGCTTAGTTAGACTATGCGCCGGTGTGGGTTGTGCACCGTGCTTTTTGGGTTTAGGCATAGGATTCTAACTTGTTTTGTTGTAAGTATTTGAATACTTAGACTTGGACTGTAATTATTCAAGAATACACTTTGCTTGTCGAAGCACCTTATGGTAATGAGTTCTTTTGTATATTTGAATGCCGGCTCATTTAAAATCTTTTATGCGTAACTCTGATGTGTACAAAAAAAAAATTAATGCCTTTTCTGGCCTTTGAAAAACGGGTTGTTACAATTGGTATCAGAGCCCGGCTTTAAATCTTCAAAGGGAAAGTGTGCACCTGAGTTGTTAGTCCAAATTCAGTCAGAATATAGCTAGAGTTGTGTTAGTTCTAGCGATCGGTTTTTGTTGTGTTGTGGGTTATGTGGTTTTTGTCTTGAGTCTGGCATGGGATATGCTCAGGCACTGGTCTGTTTCTTACTGAAGTACTTTAGGGAGTGATGCTTCAGTAAGTAGAATAGTTGAAACCCCCGAGCATTGGTCGAATTTAGTCGACAAGTGTCTCTGAATTCCTTAGACAGAGTGGTCCGAGGAGGATGGACTTGAGGCGAACGAGAACCACAAAGGATTCTTGGAAGAAATTCGATGAATTTGAATTGGCATGGGTCGTTGTCACCCGGAGGTGTTGAGTACGGACATGTGGACGTCGACTGATAAAGGATTGGAAGTAAGGATCGAATTGAGAAGATCTTTTGAAGATAATATTGGATGTTCGTCCGCTGAGTTAGGGCGGGACTTGATGAGGATGCGGCCACGATGGAAGAGTGGAGCATGCAGCGATGTCAATTGGAATCAAGTAAGATGTTTGGATAATCATTGGAGTGACATGTATCGGAATTAAAGGACGTTGTACGTCAAGAGGGAGCAAAACATGGTGGCGTTAGACGACATTTATACGAATGGTAGATAACTTAAGGGTTTAATTTTAGTGTGCGAGATGAATTAGATTCGAAACTAAAATTTGTAAGGGTGAATCTCGTGATGATTGAAGGTAGGAGACCAAGTATCACTTTGATATGTGACAATCTATACATAGTTCGGGAGATAGTAAGTATAGATGTCAATGTGAGACAAAACTATAGGTGGTGGACTGTTGGATAAAGGTATTTTTTTGGAGTGATTTTCAGGTAAGAACGGGGAGTTCAACCTTAGAAAGTGATTTACACATCGCTAATAGGTGATGCTGGAGGTGTATAGTATGGAAATACCTTGAGAATTTTAGTAGTGTAAGCTAGAATTATTAATTATTGGCAGGTAAACCATAAGAGAAAGTAAACTTATTGAGTAGTTTGAGAAGATTAGTCAAGATTGAGTAGAGATCCTGTGTGGATGTGCATATAAGTTAACGATTTTGATCAACCAAAATGGTTGAAGGACTAAGTAGCAGCTTGAATTTATGATACCATGAGAGTTGAGGTGGGCAAGTTTTGAATAAATTCAAGTTATGGACGAGAATTTTTGGATATTTTCTTAGAATGTCGTGGTTGAGTAGAAAAGGAGTTCGTTAGTAAGAATACTAAGACAATGAAAGTCGATAGTTGGAAGGACTTTTATTGTGTATTGGGATTAAATGGATGGTACGACGAGTTTTTAGAGTTCTTGAAGATTAGATTCAAGAGTTTGATTTGGATATCGAACGTACTAAGGATAAAATCATAGCAAAGTGTTGTGCGTTGGTAGCTGTCTTGATAGGCCAAGCATTAAGATTTGAGATAAGTGTTTCATGGCTTGATGTATGAGTAAGATATGTTGATTTGAAAGTAAATTATAGTGACATGACAATGGTAAGACTAGAGATAGTTATGCATAGAGAAATACTTAATAGGAACTTGATGAATTAATTTATTGGAGCGTTCGATTATGAAGAGTACAATAGATGATCGTTAGTAAAAGTTAGAAGTGAATAAGAAAACGATGAGTGACTAGATGTAAGAGCAAGATTAGCTGGAACTTGAGATCTGGAAATTGATTCCCCGGAGGGAACGGACTTTATAACTTTAGAATAGTCACGATGATGAAGGATCAATCGAATGGAGAAGAGTGTGCTTGATTGGAAACAAGTTGATGTGGGACGAGCGTAATTGGATTGTGTGTGGAAAATTAAAGATGTTGTTTGGAACCAATAAGTTATGTGTCATGGTGGTTTGGGAACCAACTTTAGGTTGTTGTTGAACTGAAAAATTGCAAATTAGTAGATCGATGAGATTAGTCGCAGAGGATGTTAGCCATTGGAAAGCCGTGTTGAGAATGAGTAAGAGAGAAGCACATGAGAATGTGGCTTATGTCAATGGAGGATTGGCGAATGGAAATTCCCTCCCACATAATTTGGAAAATTGTGATTGTGCGTGTATATTAAGGATTCGAAAGCACCACCTGAATGGATGTCATGGCGGGGTATGTGTTGTATGCGGTAATAATAAAGGGTAAGCAATTGTCTAGTGGCAAAGTTTGGTGGAAGCTGGTAGAGCTTCGATTCATTGTAGTGGTTACAATGAAGAGAGACGTAGCATAATGGAAATCTGTATTGAGTAAGTAAAGGAATGCGGATATGGTCTACATGGACAGCGGAACAATAGTGACGTGATGAGTACCTTAAGATTTATTTTGGAAGTAAGTATCTCGACAGAAAGGGTGATGTTGGGAATAATTAAGAATGGTCAGGGTGACAAGTTCTTTTGAGTAAGAGAGGATTTAATTGTAAGAGAAAAAGGAACTCAGGAGAGTTCAGGAATAGAATGAGAATACGTTGAAAAGAGGATGTGCACCGACGATGGCCGTCGACGAGGATAAACGTTTGTTTAAGGCACGCGAGATTCATCTAAGTGTCGTTTTCGAAGTAATGTTAACGTATAAGGAACCGATTTTGGGGAATTGGAGATGTGGATAAGGGAGTCCAAGAGGAGTAGATGGTTTAGTTTGGCAAGTGCCACGACTATGAGGAGTGTAATCACCAACCGGGGGTTGGGGTGGTATTATTTAAGTCGTGATTGGAAAGAGATTTATATGTGAGCAGACGGTTCGGCATAACCATTGAGTCGCGGACTGATGGATATTGGTAAAGTGGTTTGTGCAGGAAAAACATGCCTCCAAGACGGGCATCTGCAGCTCCTGGGACTGATGACAATCATGTGAACCAGAGGGCTTATGCAATGAATACCATGGCAGCAACTTTAACTGCCCAGGCCCATGCCAAGGCGCAGAGGGATATGGAAAAGAGAGAAAGGGAAAATCTTCTATAGAGAAGACAACTTGTTTGAAATGAAATGGTTTTGGTGGTAATTGCCGTGGTGGCATTATGTTACTGTTGAATGATGTTCAACAGATGTTTCATGAGTGGAATCATGAGAGCTTGAGCGACGTGTTTGAGTGTTGTGTCTTACGATTTTGACCTTGTGTTCGTAAGAGATCGAGGAAAATATTAGGGAAGACCTCGAAGGAATTGTTGGACCATTGTGCTTCGGAGGACCTTGAGCACAAGTGGGATGAAGTATCATTAAGTTGGGTAAAGATGGTCTAAACCACCATCATGATTGTCGACTATTTATTGACAAATCGAGGAACTGATCATCCTTAATCTCTGGTTAATAATAGACGGAATCATGTTGACTGGAATTGACTAGTTTTGCTAGCTTTGGGCGGTGCGTAGAGAGTATTTGATGTTTCTTTTGGAGGGTAGCCACTCACAACTTCGTGTGATGTCTAGCTTGTGTCTAGAGTTTGAAACCACTGGGACTATGTAGAAAGTTGCGATATGCACGGTTGTGCCAGTGTGTTGGTGTTAGCATCTTTGTGGCTACACCTAATCCCGTGAGATTTTGTTGTGTTGGTGATGGTAATGACTGGTTGAGTCGTTATCCTTACCTTTAGTTTTGAGGACGAAACTTCTTTTTGGAGGGTAGTAATGTAAGACCCGTAATTCCACTGTACCTTTTGTGTGAATAAATAAGTAATGACTAAGAATATTAGGGTTTTTGTTAAGTGGTTTTGTGAGTATTGTCGCCATAACGGCTGTTTGCTGAAATTGAGCCTGTTTTGTGCTCGTGCGCTGGAAAGGCACAGACTTTTGGTTCGTAGTCCTCTTTTATGTGTGAGAAGGTTTATGCGTAGTCAAAATATCGAGTTTTGGATTATTCTCATTTTTGGAAAAACGAGTAGGAATTTTACCCGCTGATGTAAAATTTTACGGCTTCTGAATTCCGTAAAAATTTAGATGGAGGTTTTATATATCTGCGCGAGTTAGGATATGTCCTGAGAATCATTTTCGAGGGTGAGGAAGAAAATTACAGTCGGGGAAAAAGATTTAGCGATAATATTTGGAAACGGTTTACGACGAACGTTTATTTGATAGATTTTATATTTTTGTGATTTCCGTCTGTTAGCGAGGTGCAACTCGTTTACGAGCGGACGCGAGAGCTGAGATGTGAGGAAGCTTAAAAAATATCTTGGAAGGATAAGCTTAGAATTGATCCAATGGCTAGGATTAAGTCTTAGAAACTTTACACTATTTGATCTAATGGTCCACATGCAACAAGACTATGACTTTTTGGTCATAAGGAGACTTGGCAAAAATCACAAACTCACTCCCTTCTCTTGTTGTTGGCCGTGAGCTTCTTCTTCTTCCAACCCTTGAGAGAAATTTCAATCCTTCACCAAATTGATCCATTTCAAGCTTGTTGGAACCATAGGAATTGCAAGTAGTATCTTCTCTAAGGTAACTAGACTTCTCTTTTCCTCTTAGTTGGTCAAACTCATGGAGTTTGTTGGATTTTTAGTTTATGTTCTTGAGAAATTTTTGTTAGAAAATGTTCATAAATGATTTTTGTTCCATGAGAGTTGCTCATGAGTGTTTAACTAGGTTGTTTAGAACTAGATGGTTTGTATTCCATGAGTTTGATGAGAATCTCATGAAGAAATTGGATTAGGGTTTTGGAGAAAAATTCTAATTGATCAAGAACATGGAAAATTGTTTTAGCTTTTGTGTTTAATGAATTGTTTCAAGACTTTTAGAGAAATGGATGTGTGAAAAATAGTTTTGTTTTGAAAAACAAGAAATTTGTTCTTGAGAGTTCAAGAGAAAACTTTTATGAATTTTAGTTTGTGTTTTGAAAAGTATTTGTTGTTCAAATAAATGATTTTGGGAACTAAGTGATCAATGCCATGGTTGTGCAATGAAAAATGTTTGAACTACCTTTGTTTTTGGATTCTGGCCGAAATGGACAGGGGTATTTTCGTCCTTTTAAAATTGTTTTTGTGACCTGAAAACTTAACTATTTGATCCGTCTTTTCGAGACGAAGATTTCGGCGTATGGCTCATCTCGATCGGATAAAGATTGAATGAGTTATGACCATTTTATTTGAAAGGAAAAACTTGTAACTTGTGATGCAAGAAAACTTTATTTTTTTGTGAAAATTTTGTAAGAGTTTGGGTGTTGATTTCAAATGGTTTTATTGTGTGAAATTGATTACTTTGGTGTTAGAAATAAAAGTAATCCATAGTGCATTTTGAAACGAAATTATTTTCGCGTAGCGAGAAAATTGTATTTAACTTCGTGAATTTTTAATCACTATGGGGAGAACTCGAAATCACTAAGTGAGAGTGTTAGAAAGTACCTTAGACCCCTATAGATTTTTGGGCTTTGGTTTCGTTGCGATAGAATACAGTGAGAGTATTTTATTGGCATTACGCTGCTTAAATTTTAGGTAGCGTGAATAGTGGATTTGAGCCTAGTAGTTGTGAGGGAACAACCATAGGTCTTGATCCATTAGTAGCCGATCTAGAACTTATTTGAGTAACCAATTAGAATGTGGTATTAACTTAGATAAGTTATGTTTTGTAAAAGGTTAAGAGGATTAGCCAAATTGGAGTTTCCGTCGAGGGGGACGGTTATTGCTCGCGTAATGTAAGTTGTGCGTGTTGGAATGCTTGCTGAGGTAAGGGCTCCACTTTATTTCCGTCTTTTCAACTGGTTATGACATGCTTGGTTTTCTGCTGTAATGCTTTGCTGTGTGTTTGGCATGTCTGGTTGATGTATTCTCGTGATGAGAACGTGTTTAAAATACTTGCGCTGTTTACATATGATTTGCGAATATATGTATTGGTATATGAGGATGATTACACATGTGTATGTATATTGATTTGTTGCATGAGCATGTATGGAACGTGTATGTCAGTGGAGACTACACGGGTGTGTGTCTGTGTGACTTCACCAGGGATTTGTCTGTGTGACTGCCCTATATATGCTGAAATATAAAATATGCTCATGCATTTCATAGTTGCGTGTACAGGTGTTAGAGTCTGTGTGGCTTCACCTAAGCACCGGGTGTTAAAGTCTGTGTGGCTTCACCTAATCCTGCGGGATTTTATTGAGTTGGTGTTAGAGTCTGTGTGGCTTCACCTTGGTGTTATAGTCTGTGTGGCTTCACCTGCCCTGCGGGGTTTAGTAGGGGTTGGACCTACGACTCTCTGCGGAGAGGTAAATTCCGGAATTTCATGCATGTGACAGCCAGTGATTGGTGTCACGATCATGTAGATTCTGCATTGATAGGTTATGTGTGCATTGGTTTATATAAGCCCGTTGGTGGGAATTGCTTTTGTGTTAAAGAGTTTTTCTCGTGTATGTGGAAATTTGTTATGTGTACATCTTTCGCACCGGTTATATATATATATATATATATATATACTTTTATTTTGTGGTGACCCTTTCTTTCATTTGCGGGCTCATCCCACCCAGATGATGGGTTAGGTCGTGGTGACGACGGTGGCTGTTCCAGGCCCCAGTGAGAGGTTGGAGCTTTGGCTTAGTTAGACTATGCGCCGGTGTGGGTTGTGCACCGTGCTTTTTGGGTTTAGGCATAGGATTCTAACTTGTTTTGTTGTAAGTATTTGAATACTTAGACTTGGACTGTAATTATTCAAGAATACACTTTGCTTGTCGAAGCACCTTATGGTAATGAGTTCTTTTGTATATTTGAATGCCGGCTCATTTAAAATCTTTTATGCGTAACTCTGATGTGTACAAAAAAAAAATTAATGCCTTTTCTGGCCTTTGAAAAACGGGTTGTTACAATTGGTATCAGAGCCCGGCTTTAAATCTTCAAAGGGAAAGTGTGCACCTGAGTTGTTAGTCCAAATTCAGTCAGAATATAGCTAGAGTTGTGTTAGTTCTAGCGATCGGTTTTTGTTGTGTTGTGGGTTATGTGGTTTTTGTCTTGAGTCTGGCATGGGATATGCTCAGGCACTGGTCTGTTTCTTACTGAAGTACTTTAGGGAGTGATGCTTCAGTAAGTAGAATAGTTGAAACCCCCGAGCATTGGTCGAATTTAGTCGACAAGTGTCTCTGAATTCCTTAGACAGAGTGGTCCGAGGAGGATGGACTTGAGGCGAACGAGAACCACAAAGGATTCTTGGAAGAAATTCGATGAATTTGAATTGGCATGGGTCGTTGTCACCCGGAGGTGTTGAGTACGGACATGTGGACGTCGACTGATAAAGGATTGGAAGTAAGGATCGAATTGAGAAGATCTTTTGAAGATAATATTGGATGTTCGTCCGCTGAGTTAGGGCGGGACTTGATGAGGATGCGGCCACGATGGAAGAGTGGAGCATGCAGCGATGTCAATTGGAATCAAGTAAGATGTTTGGATAATCATTGGAGTGACATGTATCGGAATTAAAGGACGTTGTACGTCAAGAGGGAGCAAAACATGGTGGCGTTAGACGACATTTATACGAATGGTAGATAACTTAAGGGTTTAATTTTAGTGTGCGAGATGAATTAGATTCGAAACTAAAATTTGTAAGGGTGAATCTCGTGATGATTGAAGGTAGGAGACCAAGTATCACTTTGATATGTGACAATCTATACATAGTTCGGGAGATAGTAAGTATAGATGTCAATGTGAGACAAAACTATAGGTGGTGGACTGTTGGATAAAGGTATTTTTTTGGAGTGATTTTCAGGTAAGAACGGGGAGTTCAACCTTAGAAAGTGATTTACACATCGCTAATAGGTGATGCTGGAGGTGTATAGTATGGAAATACCTTGAGAATTTTAGTAGTGTAAGCTAGAATTATTAATTATTGGCAGGTAAACCATAAGAGAAAGTAAACTTATTGAGTAGTTTGAGAAGATTAGTCAAGATTGAGTAGAGATCCTGTGTGGATGTGCATATAAGTTAACGATTTTGATCAACCAAAATGGTTGAAGGACTAAGTAGCAGCTTGAATTTATGATACCATGAGAGTTGAGGTGGGCAAGTTTTGAATAAATTCAAGTTATGGACGAGAATTTTTGGATATTTTCTTAGAATGTCGTGGTTGAGTAGAAAAGGAGTTCGTTAGTAAGAATACTAAGACAATGAAAGTCGATAGTTGGAAGGACTTTTATTGTGTATTGGGATTAAATGGATGGTACGACGAGTTTTTAGAGTTCTTGAAGATTAGATTCAAGAGTTTGATTTGGATATCGAACGTACTAAGGATAAAATCATAGCAAAGTGTTGTGCGTTGGTAGCTGTCTTGATAGGCCAAGCATTAAGATTTGAGATAAGTGTTTCATGGCTTGATGTATGAGTAAGATATGTTGATTTGAAAGTAAATTATAGTGACATGACAATGGTAAGACTAGAGATAGTTATGCATAGAGAAATACTTAATAGGAACTTGATGAATTAATTTATTGGAGCGTTCGATTATGAAGAGTACAATAGATGATCGTTAGTAAAAGTTAGAAGTGAATAAGAAAACGATGAGTGACTAGATGTAAGAGCAAGATTAGCTGGAACTTGAGATCTGGAAATTGATTCCCCGGAGGGAACAGACTTTATAACTATAGAATAGTCACGATGATGAAGGACCAATCGAATGGAGAAGAGTGTGCTTGATTGGAAACAAGTTGATGTGGGACGAGCGTAATTGGATTGTGTGTGGAAAATTAAAGATGTTGTTTGGAACCAATAAGTTATGTGTCATGGTGGTTTGGGAACCAACTTTAGGTTGTTGTTGAACTGAAAAATTGCAAATTAGTAGATCGATGAGATTAGTCGCAGAGGATGTTAGCCATTGGAAAGCCGTGTTGAGAATGAGTAAGAGAGAAGCACATGAGAATGTGGCTTATGTCAATGGAGGATTGGCGAATGGAAATTCCCTCCCACATAATTTGGAAAATTGTGATTGTGCGTGTATATTAAGGATTCGAAAGCACCACCTGAATGGATGTCATGGCGGGGTATGTGTTGTATGCGGTAATAATAAAGGGTAAGCAATTGTCTAGTGGCAAAGTTTGGTGGAAGCTGGTAGAGCTTCGATTCATTGTAGTGGTTACAATGAAGAGGGACGTAGCATAATGGAAATCTGTATTGAGTAAGTAAAGGAATGCGGATATGGTCTACATGGACAGCGGAACAATAGTGACGTGATGAGTACCTTAAGATTTATTTTGGAAGTAAGTATCTCGACAGAAAGGGTGATGTTGGGAATAATTAAGAATGGTCAGGGTGACAAGTTCTTTTGAGTAAGAGAGGATATAATTGTAAGAGAAAAAGGAACTCGGGAGAGTTCAGGAATAGAATGAGAATACGTTGAAAAGAGGATGTGCGCCGACGATGGCCGTCGACGAGGATAAACGTTTGTTTAAGGCACGCGAGATTCATCTAAGTGTCGTTTTGGAAGTAATGTTAACGTATAAGGAACCGATTCTGGGGAATTGGAGATGTGGATAAGGGAGTCCAAGAGGAGTAGATGGTTTAGTTTGGCAAGTGCCACGACTATGAGGAGTGTAATCACCAACCGGGGGTTGGGGTGGTATTATTTAAGTCGTGATTGGAAAGAGATTTATATGTGAGCAGACGGTTCGGCATAACCATTGAGTCGCGGACTGATGGATATTGGTAAAGTGGTTTGTGCAGGAAAAACATGCCTCCAAGACGGGCACCTGCAGCTCCTGGGACTGATGACAATCATGTGAACCAGAGGGCTTATGCAATGAATACCATGGCAGCAACTTTAACTGCCCAGGCCCATGCCAAGGCGCGGAGGGATATGAAAAAGAGAGAAAGGGAAAATCTTCTATAGAGAAGACAACTTGTTTGAAATGAAATGGTTTTGGTGGTAATTGCCGTGGTGGCATTATGTTACTGTTGAATGATGTTCAACAGATGTTTCATGAGTGGAATCATGAGAGCTTGAGCGACGTGTTTGAGTGTTGTGTCTTACGATTTTGACCTTGTGTTCGTAAGAGATCGAGGAAAATATTAGGGAAGACCTCGAAGGAATTGTTGGACCATTGTGCTTCGGAGGACCTTGAGCACAAGTGGGATGAAGTATCATTAAGTTGGGTAAAGATGGTCTAAACCACCATCATGATTGTCGACTATTTATTGACAAATCGAGGAACTGATCATCCTTAATCTCTTGTTAATAATAGACGGAATCATGTTGACTGGAATTGACTAGTTTTGCTAGCTTTGGGCGGTGCGTAGAGAGTATTTAATGTTTCTTTTGGAGGGTAGCCACTCACAACTTCGTGTGATGTCTAGCTTGTGTCTAGAGTTTGAAACCACTGGGACTATGTAGAAAGTTGCGATATGCACGGTTGTGCCAGTGTGTTGGTGTTAGCATCTTTGTGGCTACACCTAATCCCGTGAGATTTTGTTGTGTTGGTGATGGTAATGACTGGTTGAGTCGTTATCCTTACCTTTAGTTTCGAGGACGAAACTTCTTTTTGGAGGGTAGTAATGTAAGACCCGTAATTCCACTGTACCTTTTGTGTGAATAAATAAGTAATGACTAAGAATATTAGGGTTTTTGTTAAGTGGTTTTGTGAGTATTGTCGCCATAACGGCTGTTTGCTGAAATTGAGCCTGTTTTGTGCTCGTGCGCTGGAAAGGCACAGACTTTTGGTTCGTAGTCCTCTTTTATGTGTGAGAAGATTTATGCGTAGTCAAAATATCGAGTTTTGGATTATTCTCGTTTTTGGAAAAACGAGTAGGAATTTTACCCGCTGATGTAAAATTTTACGGCTTCTGAATTCCGTAAAAATTTAGATGGAGGTTTTATATATCTGCGCGAGTTAGGATATGTCCTGAGAATCATTTTCGAGGGTGAGGAAGAAAATTACAGTCGGGGAAAAAGATTTAGCGATAATATTTGGAAACGGTTTACGACGAACGTTTATTTGATAGATTTTATATTTTTGTGATTTCCGTCCGTTAGCGAGGTGCGACTCGTTTACGAGCGGACGCGAGAGCTGAGATGTGAGGAAGCTTAAAAAATATCTTGGAAGGATAAGCTTAGAATTGATCCAATGGCTAGGATTAAGTCTTAGAAACTTTACACTATTTGATCTAATGGTCCACATGCAACAAGACTATGACTTTTTGGTCATAAGGAGACTTGGCAAAAATCACAAACTCACTCCCTTCTCTTGTTGTTGGCCGTGAGCTTCTTCTTCTTCCAACCCTTGAGAGAAATTTCAATCCTTCACCAAATTGATCCATTTCAAGCTTGTTGGAACCATAGGAATTGCAAGTAGTATCTTCTCTAAGGTAACTAGACTTCTCCTTTCCTCTTAGTTGGTCAAACTCATGGAGTTTGTTGGATTTTTAGTTTATGTTCTTGAGAAATTTTTGTTAGAAAATGTTCATAAATGATTTTTGTTCCATGAGAGTTGCTCATGAGTGTTTAACTAGGTTGTTTAGAACTAGATGGTTTGTATTCCATGAGTTTGATGAGAATCTCATGAAGAAATTGGATTAGGGTTTTGGAGAAAAATTCTAATTGATCAAGAACATGGAAAATTGTTTTAGCTTTTGTGTTTAATGAATTGTTTCAAGACTTTTAGAGAAATGGATGTGTGAAAAATAGTTTTGTTTTGAAAAACAAGAAATTTGTTCTTGAGAGTTCAAGAGAAAACTTTTATGAATTTTAGTTTGTGTTTTGAAAAGTATTTGTTGTTCAAATAAATGATTTTGGGAACTAAGTGATCAATGCCATGGTTGTGCAATGAAAAATGTTTGAACTACCTTTGTTTTTGGATTCTGGCCGAAATGGACAGGGGTATTTTCGTCCTTTTAAAATTGTTTTTGTGACCTGAAAACTTAACTATTTGATCCGTCTTTTCGAGACGAAGATTTCGGCGTATGGCTCATCTCGATCGGATAAAGATTGAATGAGTTATGACCATTTTATTTGAAAGGAAAAACTTGTAACTTGTGATGCAAGAAAACTTTATTTTTTTGTGAAAATTTTGTAAGAGTTTGGGTGTTGATTTCAAATGGTTTTATTGTGTGAAATTGATTACTTTGGTGTTAGAAATAAAAGTAATCCATAGTGCATTTTGAAACGAAATTATTTTCGCGTAGCGAGAAAATTGTATTTAACTTCGTGAATTTTTAATCACTATGGGGAGAACTCGAAATCACTAAGTGAGAGTGTTATAAAGTACCTTAGACCCCTATAGATTTTTGGGCTTTGGTTTCGTTGCGATAGAATACAGTGAGAGTATTTTATTGGCATTACGCTGCTTAAATTTTAGGTAGCGTGAATAGTGGATTTGAGCCTAGTAGTTGTGAGGGAACAACCATAGGTCTTGATCCATTAGTAGCCGATCTAGAACTTATTTGAGTAACCAATTAGAATGTGGTATTAACTTAGATAAGTTATGTTTTGTAAAAGGTTAAGAGGATTAGCCAAATTGGAGTTTCCGTCGAGGGGGACGGTTATTGCTCGCGTAATGTAAGTTGTGCGTGTTGGAATGCTTGCTGAGGTAAGGGCTCCACTTTATTTCCGTCTTTTCAACTGGTTATGACATGCTTGGTTTTATGCTGTAATGCTTTGCTGTGTGTTTGGCATGTCTGGTTGATGTATTCTCGTGATGAGAACGTGTTTAAAATACTTGCGCTGTTTACATATGATTTGCGAATATATGTATTGGTATATGAGGATGATTACACATGTGTATGTATATTGATTTGTTGCATGAGCATGTATAGAACGTGTATGTCAGTGGAGACTACACGGGTGTGTGTCTGTGTGACTTCACCAGGGATTTGTCTGTGTGACTGCCCTATATATGCTGAAATATAAAATATGCTCATGCATTTCATAGTTGCGTGTACAGGTGTTAGAGTCTGTGTGGCTTCACCTAAGCACCGGGTGTTAGAGTCTGTGTGGCTTCACCTAATCCTGCGGGATTTTATTGAGTTGGTGTTAGAGTCTGTGTGGCTTCACCTTGGTGTTATAGTCTGTGTGGCTTCACCTGCCCTACGGGGTTTAGTAGGGGTTGGACCTACGACTCTCTGCGGAGAGGTAAATTTCGGAATTTCATGCATGTGACAGCCAGTGATTGGTGTCACGATCATGTAGAGTCTGCATTGATAGGCTATGTGTGCATTGGTTTATATAAGCCCGTTGGTGGGAATTGCTTTTGTGTTAAAGAGTTTTTCTCGTGTATGTGGAAATTTGTTATGTGTACATCTTTCGCACCGGTTATATATATATATATATATATATATATATATATATATATATATATATATACTTTTATTTTGTGGTGACCCTTTCTTTCATTTGCGGGCTCATCCCACCCAGATGATGGGTTAGGTCGTGGTGACGACGGTGGCTGTTCCAGGCCCCAGTGAGAGGTTGGAGCTTTGGCTTAGTTAGACTATGCGCCGGTGTGGGTTGTGCACCGTGCTTTTTGGGTTTAGGCATAGGATTCTAACTTGTTTTGTTGTAAGTATTTGAATACTTAGACTTGGACTGTAATTATTCAAGAATACACTTTGCTTGTCGAAGCACCTTATGGTAATGAGTTCTTTTGTATATTTGAATGCCGGCTCATTTAAAATCTTTTATGCGTAACTCTGATGTGTACAAAAAAAAATTAATGCCTTTTCTGGCCTTTGAAAAACGGGTTGTTACACCTACCAATTCTAATCTGGAGCATGTCAGTGACCTTATTGACAATACCAACCAACAATGGAAAACCCAACTCATCTCCCAGAATTTTATCCCCATAGAAGCAGAAAACATTTTGAAACTCCCCCTCACCAATACCACTGAAGATGACTTAATCTGCTGGCAGGGCACTAAAGACGGTCACTATACGGTTAGATCTGGGTATAACGCCCAAATGGATTGGGAAACCATAACCTCTGCTCAAGCTCAACCTAGTAATCTCCTTCAGGGAGCTCACATTTGGAACAAACTCTGGAAAATTAAAGCCCCCCCAAAACAATTACATCTTCTTTGGAGGATTCTTCACAATGCCATTCCCACAAAGACTAATCTTTTGACTAGAGGCATTATATGTGACTCTATGTGCCCTATGTGCAACAAGGAACCTGAGACTACAAATCACATCTTTCAACAATGTGAGTGGGCGAGACTGGTTTGGTTTGGGTGTCCTTTAACTATCACTACCTCGAACGTTCAAACTCTGAACTTCTCAGATTGGCTAAACTACATATTGCTTAACGCCACTAATGAGTGTATGCAAATTACTTCTACAATCATATACAGTATATGGCTAGCGCGTAACAAAAGCATCTTCCAAAACAAAAACATACCTGCTAAGGAAGTAGTGGATCAGGCTATGAGGAACCTCAGTGAGTACCACCAGCATTGGATCGAAAACCGCCTTAGCCAAGCAACCCACGCCACCTCCGGAACCCGTAACAACAAGAGCTGGAGTCCCCCTTCCTTGAACTGCCATAAACTCAACGTGGACGCTCATCTTAAAGATGATGGCCGTTGGGGTTTTGGTTTGATCCTGCGAAGGGCTGATGGCCGCTGCGTTGGAGCGGCGACCAGAGTGTGTGCCGGGTCGAACGATGTGGCTATGGCGGAAGCTACAGGTCTTCGCGAAGCTATTCTTTTTGTTCAAGCGCATCAGCTCAGCAACACCACGATCGAACTCGATGCTGCCATCATTGTTAACGCCATTGCTCGGAAGGAGTTCCCCAGAACAAATTGGGGGAAGAGTATTCGAAGTAGCGTTAGGGTTCTTAATCAGTTGGATAATGTTTATGTGTCTTGGGTAAACAGAAAAAGTAACCAAGCAGCCCATGCTCTAGCTCCTTGGGCCTTGAGAGAGCCCAATAAGAATTGGTCTACAAACTATCCCTCTTGTATTTTAGCTCATATCCAAAAAGATATGAGTGGTGTAACCTAATTGTTTTTCTCTGTTAATAATATTTCTTGTTTTAAAAAAAATAAATTGTGTAATCTACCAATTAAACCGTATAAGAGCAGCTATTAAACTAACAACGGTACGAGTAGTGACATATCAATTTTTTATTTCCAACTTATGAAGAATCCAAACATCCGCACCGTCCAAGCCACATGTCAAGTATTCATCATATCACTTTTTATTTCTTAGATTTCTTTTCCCCAATTTTGTATTCCAAAAGTCTGGCATTACACGTATTTCATTTGACAGGACCTGCCATTACACGTAGTCGTTCTCATCCATTCATTCATATACAGTATCTATCATAGGGAAAATACTTCTATAGGCACAACCATAAATAAATAGTGTTAGGTACATTCACAACAAGTAAATAAAATTAAAGATAAATAAATTAAAGTGATATAGATTGATTTGACAATTTTATTTTTCTTTTAATTTTTTTGATTTGGGTAAGTGTGCCTAAATTTTGTGCTTAAATGATTGTGTCCAGGGAAGAGTTGCTCCTATCATAGAGCAGCAGACAAGAAGCGGCTAACCTCACATATTTTATTTAACCCTTGTACAAGTGAATAATTTGATATTTAAACTAAAATTTGTATTTTTTTTTTTTTAATCTGCTAAATTTTATTAGTGGACAAATGTTCTAAATAACTTGTACATTATTTTTTAATCTGCTGAATTATAATACTTCTTTTCTTTCTTCTTTTTTACAAGAATTATAATACTTCTTGAATATTATAGTTTGTGGAAAAGTATTCCACTTCTTTAAAATGAACAATTTTATTTAGAGAATAGAAATAGATATTATTGATTAATAAATCAAAAATAAATTATGAGTTTTTTTCAACATAAACTATGAGTTTGCTAATATAATAATGATCATTAAACAAAAGAATACGATGGAAAATTTGTCTCTTCTTATTTTTTGTGCTGCCGCCTCCTTATTTTTAATCCTAGTTTATCTTTTCTTTATCTACTAAAAGAGAGATGGTTTAAGGTCAATTTTTTACTTTAAATCACCCCTTGGGTCCGGTTATGGTGCATAAAGATTTGTTTATGCACCGTGCATAAGTTTACCGGAACACTTTTTTTAAGTGTTCCGGTATGCATATTCATACCGGAACCTTTTTTTTTTCAAGTGTTCCGATATGCATATTCATACCGGAATACTTTTTCTCAAGTGTTCCGGTATGCATATTCATACCGGAACCGTGCTAGAATTATTATACGTGGAGGGCTAATCTGATGGTCATTATTTACTTATAAACCGTGCATAAGAATTATACTTATGTATAATAACTTCAGACGTCTCGGATACACTCTTAGAAAGTTCTCATATGGAAAATATTTAGCTTTAAATACGCTCCAACTTTACTGCTCCAACATTGTTAAGTTAAAATTATGGATACTTTCATTCCAACTGATTCCTTCCTATTTGCGTATATTTTAAACTATCAAACAAACATATATTTGACTACTAAGATATAGCATGGTATAAATAGTAGCTGCTTTTCTATACAACATCATGATTTCTCACGAGAGTTGGATCATCTAAAGTGATTAAAGTGTAAAATGACAAAATCAATAGTCATTTTTTTTATTTGACCAAAAAGGGCATTCAATCATTCAAATTAGTAGAATACATCAAATAATACAAGTGCAAAATCACTAAAAACTGAAAATGATGAATTTGCGAACAAACTTGTAGCACCCACGTTAATAGTATACAACGGCAAAATACCTCTAAAAGTGACAAATCCTACAAATATGACGAGATTGAGGTGCTTGGAATAATCATGCCTCTGGATTTGCAATGTTGACGACGCCAAAATCATTGATTAAATATACATCAAATTGAATATATTATGTGAATTTGAACCGGAGAAACAATGTACCAGGACGAAAAAACAAAACAACGCAAGTTACGCCACACTAAGACGACGACCAGCAAAATATTGTACTAAGACGACAAAATCACAAAGCAAAACTAAATATATGTAAAGATCACTAATTTAATTGAAAGGAAAGGAAAATAAACAATTCAGAGTAGGGGTGTTCACGGTTCATAAACTGCACTGAACCATATAAATGGTTCAGTTCAGAAACTGAAACCACTTTTTATAAAAACTGGTTAATTTTTCAAACCAGTTTCAGTTCGGTTCAAAACCAGTTTAGAACCAGTTTACATCTTTAAACCGGTTTAGTTTCAGTTAACTGGTTTAAAACTAGTTTTTTAGTAAAGCCGGTTTATTTTTTGAAAAACTGGTTTTACACCAATTTTCGGTATTTTTTTTTAAAAAAATGGTTTCTGATAAAAAAAATTTCGGAGTTTTTTTTTCTGAAAAATAGTTTCAGTCTATTTTTCGGGAAAAAAGTTTCGATATTTTTTCTCGGAAAAAAAGTTTCCGACTTTTTCGAGATTAAAGTTCCGACTTTTTTTGGAAAAAAAGTTCTTGATTTTTTTTCAGAAAAAAAGTTTCTGATTTTTTTAGGAAAAAAAGTTCCCGATTATTTTTGGGAAAAAAGTTCTCGATTTTTTTCGGAAAAAAAGTTCCCAATTTTTTTCGGGAAAATAGTTCCCGATTTTTTCGGAAAAAAAGTTTCCGATTTTTTCGGAAAAAAAGTTCCGATTTTTCCGGAAAAAAGTTCCCGATTTTTTTCGGAAAAAAAGTTCCGATTTTTTCGGGAAAAAAAATTCCCAATTTTTTTGGAAAAAATGTTCCCGATTTGTTCGGAAAAAAAGTTCCCGGTTTTTTTCATAAAAAAATTCCCGATTTTTTTCGGGAGAAAAGTTCCCGATTTTTCCAGGAAAAAAGTTTCGATTTATTTTTTCGGGAAAATTTTTTCCGATTTTTTTGAGAAAAAAAGTTACCGATTTTCTCGGGAGAAATTTTCCGGTCTTTTTTCCGCTTATTTTTTTAAGAAAAAAGTTCCCAATTTTTTTGAGAAATTATTAAATATCTTTCTTTTTTAAAAAAATAAAATACAATTCAGAAATTTAAACTGGTTTTGAACCGGTTATAAACTGAATTGTAACTGTTTTTAAAAAGTGGTTCAGTTCAAAACTGTATTAAATGGTTCAGTTTAAAATATGGTTCAGTGCAGTTCGAACTACAATTTGGTTCAGTTAACTGGATTTTTGAACATCCCTACTTCAAAGGGGTCCGGTTATGGTGCATAAACAATTGTTTATGCACCGTGCATAAATTTACCGGAACATTTTTTTTTTTAAGTGTTCCGGTATGCATATTCACATCGGAACCTTTTTTTTTCAGTGTTCCGGTATGCATATTCATATTTATTTATTTGAGAAAATAACATTTAAATTTATTTATTATATATAACTTATAAGACGTTCTTTATTTTTTTCCATGGCCAAGAAAACAAACCATTCAGCAAAAGCCACCACTCACCGGTGACGCAACAACTTGTAACGGTAGCGATTCTCTCTTCTCCCTCTGAGTTTACCTCATCAACAACAACAAAAACTCTTCGTTCAATTCATTCGAGATTTTCGATTCCTTTATTTCGCAATCAAACGCTGGATCGATAATCTCTGATTTTGGCTTTTTCCGTTCTTGTAATTTTCCCCAATTTGATTTGACTTTTTTGTATTCACGTGTTTCTTCTTCCGATTCACGCGCTTTTCGATACAAATTCACTGTTACATAGCTTGATTCTCGTTTCCTTCAATTCAATCGGAATTTTTCTTCATTTCAACAATCAATCAATCATCATGACTCAGGTTCTTTTCTCATTTCATTTCTTTCATTTTGTATTTTCTCTGCTTCTAATTTTCAATATCTATGTTTTTTTTTAATCTGAAATGATGATTATGAATTATGATTATGATGATTATGGTTAATTTGATGATTATGATTATGATGATGGTTATGGTTATGATTATGATGATATTGATTGTGTTAGGCTGTGGAAGTGTTGAATCGATATGGAACGGATCTGGTTGGAGAAGGGAGGGGTTCGGATTCGGAGTGTTTAGCTGGTTTTGAATGTTTTCTGAATATTGTGAGAGCATTAGGAATGGGATCTTGTATATCAGAGGGTTCTGGTTCGCCGCCTCTGCTAACTTATTCGCAGGAATTGAATGTCGATGGTGGGAAGAGGAGAAGGTTAAGGGGTTCCTCTACAATGGATTATAAGGTGCCTGGGAGAATGTTCTTAAATGGGTCAAGTGAGATTGCTTCTATGTATTGTAAGCAAGGTAAAAAAGGAATCAACCAAGATGCTATGCTTGTTTGGGAGGTATGTTTTCGTCATCTTTTAGCATCTATTGAATTGTTGTATGTTTTAATTAAAGTGATAAAGTTATGTATTTTTATAGTTTATCAAAGTTGACTAGGTGTATCATGTGATTGTTAATTGTTACAAATTTTTGGAAGTAACCAACTAACGATGAGGGTTTATGAACAATTTTGGATAGCTTAAACGATTATGGAAAAAGAGATTTGAAAGATTCGTCAATTACTATAACAGTTTTTTGTATAAGTCGAAAAAAATTTAACTTTTTGTATTGTATCTTCCATTTTCGTAGAAGTTATCTCATTTAACTTGTCCTTGAATATGTATAAACTTGTTTTATGCTAAAAATCCAAATTGGGCTTATTTATTGTTTATATTCTATTATCATTTTATTGTTTTTGTTTTTCAGCTTAGATAGTATCAACGGAGTTTTGTATTTTGTTCTCTTTTTGGAATGAAAAAACTCGGTTGTTTTTGTTTTGGAATTGAGGACTTTTCACTTAATGAATACTCCCGCTGGAATGATTTATAAGCAAAAATAGTCCATCTATCTTGGAATGGAATATAAGCTAAAGTTAAAACTTTTTAGCCTAATTAATGCTACTATCTCCAAAGTACCCTCATTTCACTTAACTTTTGTTTCCAAGGATAATTTGAGTAATATGAATACACTTTTTACATGAAATTATGATTAATTACCATTCTTAATATGCACAATTTACTCTACTTTTGCTTATTAATCATCTTGGAGGGACTATGTTATTACCTGTGTCTGATCAGTACCTCCGTCGATTTTGCTTCCCAACACTCTTTCTCAATCTTAAGCTTTTGGTAGTTAGTTCCTTTTCATCTCACCAATTCTGTATTCAGTATAAGCGACAGCATGCCCTCTTTCAATAGACACTGTCTTATCCATCGGTTCCCACCCGCCATAGCTTTAGTATCTCACTAGCTGTACAATACAATAGTTTATCCATTATTTAGATGGTTTACTCATAGTTTGGTTCTTTTGATTTCTACTAAGATTTATGTTATAGATGTTAATTATGTGCTTAAAACTACTGCCATTTTTTGTATCGCAGAACTTTGGTTCAAAGGAGGATACCGTCTTTTGTGGTGTTTTTGATGGTCATGGACCTTATGGCCATAGGGTTGCAAAAAAAGTTAGGGATTCTTTCCCTTTAAAGCTTAGTGCACAATGGGATTTGCATTGTAAGAATAAAGATGGATTCAATGATCAAAATGGTGCTGCCACAAGTTATAATTCTGAAGAGAAAATTAGACTGGTTGAGTTCGATGAAACATATACTATCTCAGCACTAAGAGAATCCTATTTGAAGGCTAGCAAGATTATGGACAAAGAACTGAAACTGCATCGTGATATTGATTGCTTTTGCAGTGGGACTACAGCAGTTACCTTGATCAAGCAGGTAAGCAACATAAACAACATAAATACAAAATGTTCTCTATACAATTTCCTTATTTGTTTTACAGTATTTTCTACTCCTTATGTTCTTTTAGGGGCCGGATCTTGTTGTCGGAAATGTGGGGGATTCAAGAGCTGTATTGGGAACCCGAGATCATGACAATTATCTTATTGCTGTTCAGTTGACCATTGACCTTAAGCCTAATCTTCCAAGTAAATCCCTCTCTCTCTCTCTCTCTCTCTCTCACTCTCTCTCTCTCACATCCCATCCCATTCTGAGTTTTTGTGTGTGTGTCGTGTTCCTTAATGAACTTGATGAAGTAAATTGAAGAACTCCATCTCCCTGTGTTATTTTACCCAAATAAACACATCGAAGCATCGAACACTCCTGTCTTATGCAAGATAATTAATGATAGCCAAGCAATATTATGTGTAACGTTATTCTGTGTAACGTTATTGGTGCTTGTCCAAGTTAGAAAAAAAGGACTTAAGACTTATCATTTATGGGATTCTACAAGGTATTAAATAGTTGTGTTAGAGCAATGGATTGAGTTAAAATTATTCTAAGCCTCTGCTCAATACAATAACTATTAGAAGACATTAATGTTTAATAATGTAGTGATTAACTTTTGTCAGAACTCTTAATTTGAAACTTGAAATAAGCTTTTGCTACACCATTTTAATCGAAGCTGTAACTTGGAATTTGTTTCCATGCTTCAATCAGGTTGACATATATATGTTTGTGTTGATGTATGTTTTGTACTTCATTTCAAACAGAGGAAGAAGAGAGGATTAAGCTTCGTAAAGGAAGGGTTTTTTCCCTGAAGAATGAACCAGATGTGGCTAGAGTTTGGCTGCCTAACTCTGATTTCCCAGGTCTGGCTATGGCACGGGCTTTTGGAGATTTTTGCCTGAAGGACGTTGGATTGATTTCTGTTCCAGATGTTTCATATCGCCGCCTTACAGAGAAGGATGAATTTGTTGTGTTAGCAACAGATGGGGTAAGGCACATGATATCATATCTATAGCTAATTCTAGAATGCACTTGACTCTAAATGGTATTCATACTGCTGCTTGCATTACCTTCTAGTAAGTTGAGATAACTAAACTTGGTTCGAAGTTGATTGCATTTAAATTGACCCCTTACTGTTTAAGCAAACCACTTATCATTTTAAACGTACTAACTAAATTTATGAATTATTATTCAACTTGGCCACTAAGACAAATGATTAACACAAACTTATTCAATAAATAAACACTATCATACCTATTTTGATCCAGTTGTATCTTACTCATTTATATTTATACATAGACATGAATGGCCATGCTTCTATTTGGAACTGAAATTTGTTGAACTGTTGGGATTTTATGGTTCCCCATATTTATTAAGTTTTAACACTTCAATTATTGCCTCGCGCTCTTGGTTCTTAACTCTCTTTTTTTACACGCGATTCTGTAACTCTATAAAATATATAACTCTCGTACTTAAAATGTTTATTGTTTTCTCACACTTTGCTTGCACTTTCGACACCTAACTTGGTTATGGAATACTATCTGCTCTTGGGACATAATTGATTAGGTAGAAAAAATGCATTACCTTTTTAATAAAAAGAAAAATTTTATTTGAGGAGATAAATCACAAAATTTTATTACAATTTGCTGAACCTGGAAACGGTTGGTTGAAACAATTTTGCCTGAAAGTTCTGACGTTCTGCCTTTGCCAAATATACTCTATGTGTTCCTCCTTGCAATTGGAGAGAAAGTGGGTTAGCACCCAATATAGAGTCTTCTTTCTTCTTTTTTGTGTGGGGGAAATATGTAAAAGAAACTCTTAGGGGTCCGAGGGTCGATCAAATGGATGATGGTCCGAACAGTTAGTTATAGAGGGTACACATGACAAATGTAGGTCAAATCATCGCTTTAAATGCTGGAGCAAGTCAATTTGCTCTGAAATATTTGTGAATTGTTTAAAACTGTTCTTATTTCTTCCATGCAGATTTGGGATGTTTTATCAAATGAAGAAGTTGTGGAGATTGTAGCAGCTGCACCACGGTCAACTGCTGCTCGAGTACTGGTTGAGTCAGCTGTTCGTTCTTGGAGGGCAAAATTCCCTTTCTGTAAGGTTGATGATTGTGCTGCAGTGTGCCTCTTCCTTAATTCAAATACAGAGTTGCAGGAAGAACATACCACAGACGAGTTGACACCAGATGCATCAAAGAATCCAGTTGATCAATCATCTCTACCTAGTGAGAATGGAATTGGAGTGGAAGCCGAAAAACAGCCGTAATAGCATAGCTTTTGTGCCATATCTCTTCCCAAACCTTTTTTTATTTAGAAGTTTGGGAAATTGTGTTATAGCAATCAAAGAGCGTCAATGTTTTGGTTTTTTTTTGGATAGTTCTGCCAATATTCTTTCCATTGTTTATCTTTCATTTCCTTGGACAGCATTTGATGGGCGGGGTCGGAGGAGTTCGATATATGTTTTGCATCCAGAGGAAAAGGGGTACCGGGCTTATTTTTTGTGCTAGAGGTCATTTTCCTTCTCTCTGTATAGGTTGATTTGGAGTTTTTGTAAAATCCAAATCTCTAGATACATTATATAGTTTGTCCGGTGATTATCTGAACTGTCGGTCATTTTTATTTTTTGGTACAAAACTGTCATTTTTATTTGTAACATTTTGTAGTTACATTTTTCCAATTTTGACAGTAAGCTAGAACTTACAGAAATTGGAGTTATTTGTTATGGATTTTTCAGTCAAGTTTTTCCTTTACATTCTTGATTTTTTGCTGATCTCAAGTTTTCATAATTGTGAAGTATTTTTGTTATATGTGCCAGTATATTTTCTTGTAATTTTATTTGAAGGTTTTTGAAATAGATAGTAGCTTAGTTTTTATTCGATTGACTGAAGGAAGTTTGCCTTTCAAGTATATACTAGGTTATTCTTTCAATTAAAACTCGTAGATAATAGGTTATTCTTTCGATTAAATCTCAATAGTTGGTGATTATCAAATGTTAATGAAAATTAATTAGGTTTTGTAAATACATGTATTATTAATAATTGAAAAGTCGTCAATACAGCTTAGAGCGTAGACACTAAAAAAGTGAGAATAGATTCTCTCGTGTGATTTTCAAATGAGAGTAAAGTGTAATTTTTCATCATTCAAAGAGTGAGAAACATGGAATTAGTTTGAATGAGAGAGATCCATTAAAGATACACAAAGGCAAAAAAACTAGCATTGAAATAGTGTATTACAAAATTAGTGAGTTAACCCGATGAGCTAATATAGCTATATCTACCATTCCATTTAAATTATTAGTTACACATTCGACAAAACCCATGCTATAAGTCAAAGTTTAATAACATATACAATTTAAAGGTAAGCTATTGCAATATATATACATTCACCATGGAAGAAAAATATTATCCATGGCGAAGGGTCCCAATCTGGCTTTCCTTGAAAGCACAATTATAAATTATGGAGTTACTGTACTGTTGATTTCTCCCAGAGCACTTTTATGTCATTTCTATTTTCAATTGTTTTAATCATAATTTTGGCTTTGGTTCTATTCATTAGTTATTCCATTTCAACAAATCAACATGAGTAGTAGTACAAGTAGAAATAAGATTGTGACCAAGTTGGTATTTAGAGTGATAGAGGAAGAAATAGTGTGAGAACCAACTAAATGAACTGTTCCGGTCTTTTCATCCCTCACTTTAATACTCGATGAACCTGAGATACAATATAGAAATTATTAGTAAATGAATGGTTGTATAAGAGTAAATAATGCAAGTAATTTAAAATTGTTTTCTTATTTCTGCGCGGTTAGAAATGTTGGTCTATCATGAACAATCTGTGATAGTTGTCCGTGGTAGAAACCATTGGTGTTTTGATTCTCATGTTAAAGGTAAAATATATTATTCACTATTTTTGGAACTTAACATATAATATATTACTGCGAAACCTATTAAATAGAAGACTGAAGAAAACACAATAAATAGACTTGCTTGATGGCCTCATACGTCAATAAATTTGAGAAAATGTAATTAAGATGTACGATAAAATAAAGAAATTTTAATCGACACTCACAATTGTACTCCGTCCATCCAATAACCTGATTTTCAAGGTCATAAAAGACAAGTTTATTTGAAAGCACCAAATCTGCAGCAAATAAAAATATAGATGATTCATAAAAGACAAGTTTATTTGAAAGCACCAAACCTCCAACAAATAAGAATACAATCATATTTATAAATAACTTTGATCTCAAACTCGAAGTATATGTATAAAAAGGTTCATATAAAAGATTAATGGATTTTCATTGCATTCAAAAACTATACTAGACAATAAAAGTTAGAAGTGTTACGTAGCAAACTAGTAGTAAATCACATTATTGGGATATTAACAAAGATTTCAAGAGAATACCTCCCAATAAGGTCATATTCTTACTATCTCCAGATTGTGTCCCACTATTTTGCCAACCAAGACACCATAAACCTTTCTGCAGAGATGGCACATCAGTAGTTAATTTGAATATACAGATTATGGACGTAAAATCTGTTGACATACAAAATCAATGATTGGGAAATATGAAATGGAGGCTGTGCATGCTTCCACATGGAAAGAACAGGAGATAAGATTGATGTCACTGGAATTCGAATCGTGGGTGAAGCAAGTAATTTCACTGCTTTTGTTTCGAAGCTCACCATAAATGAAACTTCAAAAACAAAGTATGATTCACAATATATAATGACAGAAAACACTGATGATAGGTCCCAATTAACTTCAAGTAATTGTAACAACAAATATGTTGAGGGATTTTCCAAATACTTACGTCGAGGAATAAATAATCATGTGGATAAACCTTCAAGGAGAGTCCATTTTGAAAATAAAAGGTGACATTTGGAAATCCATCATCAACACTGCAGCATAAATCAAATAGTTGTCACACATATGAATGGAGCTGATACTGACATAAAAGCATAGATTATGCAAAGGGGAAAGTCCAGTTATTTAAGTACTACATACTCAATATGAAAGTTAGTAAACTAACCCAACCACCAAATAATGTAATTTCAGAAATGTCATGAAAGGTGTTATTCACATCGACAAGTAACAACCACACCAGTCGGTGTATTATTTATGAATTATGAGAACCATGAGACACAAGTTCTTGGTTGAAAATTATGTTGTTTACACCTTTAGAGAAGAATATATCATATACTGCATTTTTGTTACAATAATAGTTAATAGCACTGTGCCAGAGACAAACGCTTTTTACCTAGTTAATGGCCCCTTTGTTTCACCTTCTTATCACACAAAATTAAAAAAGGAAATAATTTATGTACTCATAAGGTTTTCAAAATAGAAAATAGAAAACATAAAATGTGCAGTTTTCTTTCAAGCTATTAAGAGCAGTTTCTGAAAAGGAGCTCTGAAAGAAAGCTATATAATAAAAGCATGCTTTCTAAAGCTTATCCAAATGCACCGTAAATCAGTGTCATTTTTTTATACTTGAATCGGAGTTGTTATTAAGGTTAACAACAGCATAAGATGTACCAGATTATGATGTAAGATCATATTATCTGTATGATTTAGTTAAGAAAACTCAGCTGACTCGTTAGGTCAAACGGGACTAGGAGTTAGTGTGGTCGTCGGCGTAGCCTAACTTAATCTGTTAGAACTTAGTAGAATTATCGTTAGTTAAACAATCATGGAAGGTTCTGGAATCAGTACTTTAGAGAGCCTTCTGTTACCCATCTTTGCACAAACATGCCAATGTACTTGAAATTTGCCAATGACAAATTCAAATCTCATTCTCAAACAGAAATCATAAAAGAAATTTCAAACAAATATTGTAAAATCAGCTATGGGAATATAAGGAAGAAATTTCATACTGAAAACATTGAATACTTTGTCCTACAGTGACAAGAGTGGAATGTAAAATGTAAACTACCAAAACAGTGAAAACATATAAGCTTGAAAAACCAACAGTGATTGAACACTACACACACGCGTGCGCAAAATATGCATGCATGATATTTCTTTACAGACATGTGTTTCAAGAAAGGAAGATTATGTTAAAGCCCTAGGATACTACAAGACTTAGTGAATACACATGATGCGTCATACCTTCCAGAATATTGAAAGCATGTATACTCGTCATGGGTTTGAACTTTTAGGTCGGGTTGCTGAGAAATTATCTAACAAGAAAAAGAAAATCAAACAACTTTACATGCAATTGTTACACAATTTTACAAATCATTGCTCACTTGTATACCTTATACACTAATGGCTGATAGATCCCGTCAGGTAGATAGGCCAAGGTTGTACCGCTGTCAATTATAGTCCCTTTCCTCTCTGCTTGCTCATCAAATACATCTGTTGAGAGATTAAGGAAAGTATGGCCAACTTGAACCGCCGTCATGTTGACACTGTAATGTGGCCTAAAACACATTTTTAAATGTTAGATATCTAAACATATGGATTTTTGTAAACAACATCTAAAATAGATAAGACACTCCAAGTACCAATGTAAACAATTATAGGAGCTTAAGCAAATTGGCCAACATCCAGCAAATAAGAATCAAAGAAATAAACATTTGACAAAGATATCTTGTTTTTAGTTTATAACCAAAAATGAAAAAAGTAAACAAAAAAAAAATTATGGCTGAGGAACACAACTATTATAGACGGATTTACTGAAGCATTGAGTCTGCAATAGGAAACCCTATTTCCTGTTTCAGCTATAACTTGAGAAACATTTCACAATAGGAATCATCAATTACACTTTGACTTGCAACCTACAGAGCATGGACAGATTGACATATTACCCAAGCTACACTATGATTAACACGGGATCCAGCAAATCAAGGACGGGCTTGGTTAAAGATACATAAGGAAATCAAACATGACAAGACAAATGAAATCACAGAAAAATAATAATAGAAACATAAAATGCATGATTTAGTGATTACAACACATTACAATGTAGCTCTATCGCAAAATGGAATTCATGGGGAGGATCTGTATTAACTATTGAAATATAATGATATATGTAGGCATGTAGCCACTACAAACTGATGGGACTTATTCTTTTCTAATAATCTGATTTCTTTAAGCTTTAACCTTATTTTAAATTGTGATCACAGACAGACGTCAAGCTTTCAGAGAGCTCCTCCTTGGACAGTTGAATTAAATTTATAAAGCATAATTTGGGGTTGACTTTCTGTAAGACTTGACATAATAATCTATAAACCATCAATGATGATAATCTACAACCCAAATGAGAATTAGAACCTATACATGTGTGCCTCTAAATAATTTAAAATACATATACTATTCTGGCATAGTACAGATCATTAAAATATTTGCACAGCATATACAATGTGAACGTTCCAAGAAAGACATGACAAGAAAACTTAAAAGATGTTATCCCTAAAAAATTAATTAATGATACTATGAGAATAAATAATTTCATTCAGAAGTGTAGTAAGCAAATGGCATACTGGTCAGGTAATAATGAAGTCGTGTTCACTTTAGGTTGTACAACATGCCCAATTGCAAATATACCACCTCCATTTACTCCATTTAAGCAATGAGCAAACATTTTTTTCACTTTTCCAGAAGTTGAAAGTTGTGAAATCATCGAATAATTAGCTTTTCCAAATCCAAGAATTCCATCAAGTGCTTCTTCGTTTGTAGAACTAAGATCTCCAGATTGTCTAGCACCACACCTGCAAAACAGCAGAACTCATTCTAAATTGGTGAGATAAGAACGAAAGAATGTATTTCAATACACAAAGTTAAATTAACATATACAAGAAGAATCACTAGGAAAACATTATAACATGAGTCATGAGTGCCTCCAGAATCACATAATTCGTTGGAAATGTACTTCTTGGAGTGCACCCCAAATAAGGTATTTTATTCACTATCTCAGTACACTAAACGATTTCATTAGAGCATTCTTAATAAAAATGAAATATTTAGCAAAGAAAGATTAAAATCAATCACAGAAATTGTATTTAAGGAAGCTGTTAGCATTTAGAATACCACGCTAAAACAAAGAAAACTATTCCAGTTTGGAAAACAACATAAGAAGAAACGGGAGAATCACCGAGATATGTAGATATCAATATCAATGTCAACATTCTAATTCTCAATCTTATTCAATTGGAACATGGCCCGTATCTCCGATGGAAGTTAAGTCTTTTCTCGGTTGTGCCTATATTCATTTTGGTGAGAACTTGGACCCAATTTTATGATTATAAACAAAACAAAAGGCCTATTTGACAATTTCAAAAAGTTAAACATGTACTCATCTACAATCACATAGTTAATGCAACTAAAGCAATTGGATAGATTATTGTAAACAAAGTTAACATGCATGTGTGCAGATTAATGTCAGTAAATGCTTGTGGCCACATGATGTTAATGTCCACTAACTGTAACAGATCAAAAAAAGACATATACATAAACACATAATAACATGCAATATTGTTATAATAAAACTCACCCAAATACAACACTTCCATTAGCTGATGCAGTTTTAAGGTCCCCAGACACTTGATCAAATAATACAACATCTTTTACAAAGTAACCTGCGGTGGAGCTCCCGTCAGCATATACCTCCAGATATGGACAGGAATCATTAGTATTAGTATTGCATCCACTCAAAAGACCCCCATTTATCTCTTTGCATAACTCTTGGTCACACGGAACTAATTTACCAGAGGAGGATTCCTTTATGTTGTAGAGCGTAAGATCCATCTTTGATATCAAAAAAATAAATGTGAATAAGAACATTAGTGTTGTGTTGAGATTGTAAAAGATTCAGCCATACAAGAAATTATTGGCTAGGCCCAGTCTACCATAGGCACTCATATCGTTATTTGACATGTGCAAGGTTGTGAGGAACATAAAACAACTAACCTATCATCAAAGATATTATTTTACTGTGACAACACCAATTTAATATGATGAAATTCTATATATCTTTTTCTTTGTCAATCATTGGGCAGTATAGTAGTAAGTAGCAGTAATAGCATTATCAATGATAAAGTGTAAGAGGATGGACTTGCATAGAGTATTATTGAGGAAAAAAAAGTTCCATAGCATTGAACTTGAAAATTACAGTGACAAATACTACCTTCGTCCTTTATTATAAGTTTCTTTTACAATTTTATATACATTTAAGAAAGTTGGCAGTGTTTTTTATGCATCCATTTTGTGTATGAATGCGTTCAGCTCTAATTTCTCATCTCTCAAAACGCTTAGTAGTTAGTAGCATTAATTAATTAAGATATATTCACAAAACAATGATAAACGTATCTAGTAATTTGAAATGTGTAAACAGTCATTGAAACTTACACCAGTGCCAAAGATACTAAATAAGTAAACAGTCATTGATCCCTAAATGTCTACAGCCTCTGAATGTATCGAAATTACAAAATCATCCATAAGTGTTTGTTTTATCACTAGTTTTATCGACCAAACTAACTAACGAAAAACACATTCAAGCACCAAACTAACTAATAAAAGACACATTCGAGAAGTAAAATTGACTAACAAAAGACGTGTTTATGTATATTTTTGTAATTTTGATACATGCATAACGCCTCACACAATTAAGTAACACAATTAAGTAACTAAATGATTGTTTACTCAATAGTAAATAAAAACAATTTTGTTCCCAAGTTCTAGTTCAACCAATAAAAGGCGATATTATTAGGCTAAACGAACAGGTTCAAACCCGGGACCTGACAGTTGTGTGTGTGAGTTTCAGTAGTACTTCGAAAAAAATAAATATAACACAATTAAAAGAGGAAATGAGAAAGAGAAGGAGAATGCATACACCAAGGTTACTTCTAGTAGGACATTCTTTGCATTGAATACAATTAACCCACATCATATCAGTTCCAGTATCAACTTGTAAATAATAATCCTTAGAAGGAGTTCCAATTCCAATTTTAGCATAATAAAGCCTACAATCACAATTTCACAATCAATCATCAAATGAATTATTAAAAAAACGAAACGGTTATTTAGTTGGTTAGTTAGTTAGATAGTTAGTTACCCGACGGAATCAGGACGACCGGTTCCGCCTAAAGGAAGGTCGACACCAGTGAGAAGTGAAATTTGACGGCGGTAATCATGAGCTTTGAGAACGGAAAGAGAACGCTGTTGATCGGCGTCGAATTTGTACTTGACGTTGAAAACACCGTGGTTGGCGGTAACAGTAGAAATCAAGAGAAGAAGAGTAAAGAAGAGTGAAATTGTTGTTGTTGTGTTAGCATTCATCATCGTCGTCGTCGTCGTTGTTGCTGTTGAATTTTGAAATTGAAGAAGAGTTAGTTGTGAGTTGTAAGAAGAAGAAGAAGAAGAAGAAGAGAATGAGTGTGTGATGTTGTTGTGAAATTGAAAATTGAGCTTAATGCATTGTTGGAATTGGGTTGGGTCCACTAATTGGGTTCCAAATAATCCGATTCGATTCGTTGTGCTGTGCCAGTCACTTTCACCATTCCAATTCTGGACATATATTTTTTGACAGATGATTTAATTATAGGAAAAATATTATTTTTCAGATTCTCTAAATTATTTTATTCTATGTTAACAAAAAAATAATTATTTTATCTTACAAACATGTGGATTGAGTGGGTCTAAAGTAAAATAAGCTAAATTTTCGTAGTTTAGTTGATTAATATTTGAAGAAATGAAAATCGATGATTTTTTTAAAGTAGTTTAAAAATGTTTATTTTCCGTGTAAATGAATGAAGTGTTTATGATTTAAATTTCATACACTACATATATAATGTGGAATTTCCACCAACAAAGATAAATTTATAGGACGTGACAAAAACTTTCTACGGTTTAAAAAAAAGAAAGAAAAAATTATTAATTTATTTATTGATGAAATTTAAAAAGTTATTGTAATAGTATAAATTAGTCTTTGTTTTTCTTGTTTTTCAAAAGAAGTATATGATTGTGATTATTGGGATATTACCTTATAAACAAAGTGACTTGTCAATTGTGTTTATCACAAAGAAGTATACGACTTTTGCTTGATTTTAAAATGTTTAAAGTAGCATTACCATTTGCACTTGTGGATTTTGAATAGTCACTTTGAATTTCATGACACAAGTGCTAAAAAGTAAAAACTATAGACTATTATACAGAATAAATACTATCTACATCTTCATAATTTTTCATCAACATTTATCATCATGAGTAAATTTATTTTAGTCATATAATTTTTCTTCTTTTCTTGTAGCACGGCACAATATGATTATTTCATATTATCAGAGCAATGGTCATTTACTCTATGCAGGGAAATGACTTGCACTAAACCAACGTTCTGCACAAAACGGACTCCTAAGCCACCCTCCCTAAATAAAAATGATGTGAGTTTATATCTTAATTTATACTAATAACTGTTTTTAATATTTTTTAGTATAAATTAAAATGTAAACTCACATCATTTTTATTTAGGGATGGTGGCTTAGGAGTCCGTTTTGTGCAGAACACTGGTTTAGTGCAAGTCGTTTCCCTGCATAGAGTGAACGATCATTGCTCTGATAATATGAAATAATAATATTGTACCGTGCTACAAGAAAAGAAGAAAAAGCATACGAATAAAATGTGTTATTTGGTACGAGAGAATTTGATCAAGAAAAACAAGAATGCTTACATGTAGTATTATAAGTGGTGGGTCAAAATGTAACTCCCCTTTTTGAGGAGATCATGGGTGAGTTGGTATTAAAATTACTCCCTTAATTTTGCCTTCTTGTATTTCTTATTTTTCACTTCTCGTACCAACAATCATTTTTCATAAAATAAATTTACTCATAATGATAAATGTTGATGAAAAATAATGAAGCTGTAGATGGTATTTATAGTATAGATATGTTGATGGAATTGTGTTAGTTCACCATTGTTTCTTGCATGAGATTATACAGTTACAAGTTACAACTTACATCATACTCTTTACATGGTGAACTAACATAAATAGTTTTTAATATATCCAATACTACCGAGAAGTTGTAAAAAGAGTATATTTTGTATAATAGTCTATAGTTTTGAGCACTTGTGTCATGAAATTCAAAGTAACTATTCAACATCCATAAGTGCAAATGGCAATAATATTTAAACATTTTGAAGGAAAGATTGTTCACACCACATTGAATTTACAACGGCATCCATATCTACAAATAAATCCTCAAATGATCAACGAAAGTATGAAACAAGAACAATATCCATTATCAACTTGTAAATAATAATCCTTAGAAGGAGTTCCAATTCCAATTTTAGCATAATAAAGCCTACAATCACAATCACAATGACTTTGATTGCCACAATGACTTTGATTGCATGCAGTCGGAGCGATCAAAATTGTTTGATTAAAATTGGATGGTTCAGATTTTAAAGTTAACATTTTTATATTTTTAAAAACTAAAACTGCATTAAGATCTAAGCCATCTGATTTTGATCAAACAGTTCAGAGCAGCTGACTGCAGCCTGACTGCATCCAAGTTGACCGCCCTGAATCCATTTCCATCACTTTAGGAAAATCATCAACAATTAACAATGAAACTCTTCTTGTAAAAAAAAACAATGAAACTCTCCTTTATTTGGTATTTATTGTGTCTCACGTGTAGAGTTATCAACCGATAAGCAAAGCAAAAGTAGAGAGAAAATAGAAAGAATGAAAAGCCAAAAGAAATAGAGTAAATGTTGTGAGTAGTACAAAATGAATTTTGATGAACCAATCAAAATAAATGGCATGTACAGATTGAGCAATGAATGGAAATAAACGACGTGAACAGATTAAGTTAATCAAAGTCATTCACAGAATCACAGATATAACAGTACTCAAGCAAAGAAGAATTTTACATGAATTATCACACTCAAGGAAAATATAATAAAAAAAATAAAATTGTCGCACTACCTATTTTCTGGCGTATTCTATGAATTTACAAAAATACCCTTATATGCTACTTTGGTAGCATAACACCTCAAAAACACCTTACCAGAATTGCTTTTTAAATAGCAGATGATATTTTTTAAAAATTTCTCATTTTTATAACGTCTACTACTTAAATAGTGGAAAAGTAAAAATTAAAATACGTAGGACACGTGAGAAGAAGGTAGGACGGAAAAAAAAATCTTTAAGAAGAATTTGCAATATCCATATTGAGACAGTTATGTTATGCTTTAGTCAACAAAGTGTGGGAAAAATTATGAAGATATAGATGGTATTTATAGTATAGATATATTGATAGAATTGTGTTAGTTCACCATTGTTTCTTGCATGAGACTATATAGTTACACCATACTCTTCACATGGTGAACTAACATAAATAGTTCACACAAAGTGTGTGTCCTTCCCTATGTGTCACTTGGGGTAACCAGCACAATAATAAAGCACAAATAATAAGTTAAGCAGATTAAGGTAGTCATATTCAAGTCCAAGAGCATCTGGCACTCAATATCTATATGTGCAAAAGTCAAAGCACAAATTGTGTCGAGGAAGCAAATTGGATCAGATGTTCACAATCTTCCAAGAGAAGTAAAGCACAAAATAGAGATAAATTCGTCCATATCTGGCTTAAAGGGGGAAGATGTTATCTATCTTGTATCTATGAACTAAAGATAGCACCTGAAGAATATAAAGTCCTACAATACTATACCTGTTTGATACTATTTCTTTTTTAGACAATTAAAAAGTAGCGCTGTTGTGTCAAAACACACCTAATTTTTTTTTTGATTACTAAACACACCTAAATTTTAGTGCAATTGTAATTGTAATCCACGATAAATTAAAAGTCATTTAGTGAAGTTCAAAAAAATTAATATTACATAGAAAAAATACTACCTCCATCACTAAATATAAAACACCTTTTGAGAAAATTACAAAGTTTAAGAAAGTGAATAATAATATTAAATTTGTTCACAATTGATATTGTTTATACAATTTTATCCTTCAAGAAATAGAATGAGATAATATATTTTTTGAGTATTTATTATAGATTATAGAAAATGATACATTATACTATAATTAGGAGTATATTTATAAAGAAATAATTAATACCCTTTACAATTTAAAAAGGGTCTTAAAAAACAGAAAAAAAAAAAAAATCATGTGAATCTTATATTTAGGGACAGAGGTGATATTTAAAAATAAGTAGACTTGATCTAAATTAAAACCAATTAACAATCAAATAACGCAATTTAATATTTACAAAAAACCGTTTAATTATATAACTATAGAAAACAGTTTCTGGAATAATAACTGGATCATTATCACTTAATAGTAATAATTTAATGAAAATGATAATTTACTATAAATTTAGTTTAATTTTTTAATGAAAGTGATAGGATATCGATTTGAGTGGTAAAAGCTAAAACTTTCTGATCCCAACAACACAAACAAGTTCCCATTAAACAGAATCAAGTTGATTTCTTTCCCCACAAAATATTGTATAAAGAATGAAGAAAACTTTTACAACCGCTCTTGGAAACACCTTTGCATAACCCCAAATTGATGCCTTCATCAATATTTGTGAACCATACTCACGAGTCACGACGCCAAAATTGACACCAGATTTATAAAACAAAACTTTTTATACCATCCCTCACCAAAAATTACCAACGAAGCAAATGGCGACCCTACATACCGACCCGTCTATGTGACAGGCAATAAATATTACAGAACCGTATCAAAGAATCAAAATAGGCTGGTACAAAGAGACTATAAAAGGGACCCACAAAAGGGTAAAACTGTAAAAGAGAGGAGATGACAACATAGTCAAGTCAAGAATAGGCACTTTCCTCCAAAGGACAGCCCCCAAGCAAAATAATCATAAGCTGAACTCAGGCCTCAAGAAAGTGCCAACTCCACAGTTCCCTGAATGCAACATCATCCTATCTAACCAAATAGCAATGGGAACTTCAGTTGCATAAAGCTCCAATAACTTCAAAACTGCAAACTCTTCAAAAACCGACTCGTGACCGCAGATCCAACAAAAACCGTCACATAAATTGGCAACCCTCTGATTTTCCTAAAGAATGCGTATAGCTGAGAACCTCAGAAAAAGGCACAAGTATTAATGTATATCGAGAAGCTTAAGAAGCTGTGGCAGCTGATGCTTTCTCTAGTTTTTCCTTTTCGATTTCAACTCTTCTCTGCTCAGCATGCTGGGCAACACCATTAGCAAGAGCTTGATAATTGAACTCGAGTGTCTGGCTGAGACTCTCAAACCTCAATGGGTCTGCTGATTGTATAACTAAAAAAAAAAAATTGTAAAGGTCAGCACATTAAACAACATCGGTGGCAATTTTGAACCTAAAGATTTGTTTGCGTACCTTTCATTGTATCCACAAAGAAAATAAAAGGATCCACCTCATCAATTGGGGACTGCAACTCTTCATCGTCGCTATAATCGTCATCTGAATCATCGTCATCGTCATCAGCAGGCCGGAATGACTTTGCCTGTGAGCAACAGATGAAGAATGAGAAAAAGAACTCTTCAAATTAAGTTCATAATAAATTTTAGTATAACAGTAATTGGTTAAAGCATAATTAAACCAATAGCAATGAATCAGACACAATAGTTATCTGATTTGATTATCCAGCACCTTCGGTATCAAATAAAATTCAAAATAGTTATACACTGTTAGAATTCCTACATTACAGCTCAGACATGCATACATAAAATCCCTTTACTGCATGAAAACTTTGATAACACCATTGATCTACACTACAATCAAATCATATATGCATGCAAATGTTTTGTAGGTCCTCATTCATATCAACACACCTGTTCAGCCAACTTTCTAAGTGTGAGAGTATCAGCTTCATCTCCATCCTCGGCAAGAATACCCATTTCCTTGTCATAAGCATTGCCATCCTCATCTTCATCGTCAGTTTGAAAGCCATCCATATCATCATCATCTTCAGCTTCAGCTTCTTCCTCTTTTGCAGCTTCTGCATAGTGAGTTAACAGACTGAAAACTAAGTACTCACTAACACAAACAAATTTTAAGCATACCTGAAGGAACCAACTTTTAGAGAAATGAGTCAGACAGAATACCTGCAACTTGATCCTTGTAGGCAACTAGAAGATCAAGGGTCGCCCGGAATACCCGGCCCAAAGCCTCCCCAGGCAATTGATCAGCTGGAAGTGCCAGCAATGAAATTAAACCGAGGCAGCACACTTTCTTCTCGTGTTCCCTGAATAAAGATGGTTATAGTTTACAACGACAAGGCATTTAAATTTCACAAAGAAGAACGTATATAGTTTTATGACTTATGGAATCACAGTATGGAAATACCAAGTAACAAAGGACCGGTGAATGGGGAAAAAGAGCATACCTTTTGAAATTAGCACGCAAACCACTCTTTTTGACTTGTGACAGCAAAAAGAACCAAAGGTGGAATATTTCTGAAGCCACACCCAACTTTTGCAATATGCTGAGAGTCAGTGCTGCATTGTAGTAAAGAGCATCTGCAATCTGAAAAAAAAAAAAATTCTCTTAGAAAAAATTATGTTGGGGTGTCACTTTCCTATCTGACTAATATATCTTTGAGAACCTTCGCAAACTTACAGTCAATAAATAATAACTCATTAAGGTCAACCATAAAACGCTGCAAATAATTAAATTCTATATAGAAACTATATCAGCCAAGGAACCTTGACATTGGCAGACAATGAAGTGCAATCCATACAAGTAATAAAGAAGAATATTAGGTGTTTGTATCAAAACTACAACAAAAGCTTTTTCCACTGGGTGGTATTACAATGTCATATTTGCATAGAAAACCACCATATACAAAAGTTTATATAGCCAAAGCATAGAATCCATCTACTTTCGATAAATTGGAAATTCAAAATATATCCCGCAAGTCCGAAACAAGAATTAATCTGTGAAGCGTCGAGTTAACAAAGCTCCAGAACACAATGGTTTTCACTAAACGGTGAAAATTGACAAGAAAATCCACGTATTGATCATGTCAAAACATCATAACCAGGAAGCAACAAAAGCAGTTTCCTAATGATTTCATTATTACTGATAGTAAGAGCCCTTACCAATTGCATGAAAAGGCATTTCAAATATGTCTTTTGAGTCCGATTCAAGCGTTCAACCGTAATTCTGAGATATGGCTCCACCCAATGATCCACCTGTCCTCTACAATTCTGGAAGACTACTTCAATAAGCTTTGGAGCTGGCACAATATCGTTATCCTCCATATCTTTATCCGCCATAATCTGCAACATGATACACAAATAAATATCGGTAACAGGAAAAAAAATATTATTATTATTATAATTATCATCATTATTAAAACTAAACTCCAAGTCCAACGATAGAGGTGGTGACAAATTACAGATTAAAAATAACTCACAGATGAAACCATGTTCCATAGACTTTGTTGATAGTCAGGATCTTTGCAAGTAAGGAAGTGAGCAGTTCCCCTTGAAATATAATTGTCCAAAGGAACTAAAATATCTGCAAAGGTTTAAAACTTTCCAAAATAAGTATACACCAAAGTGAGATTATATAGGATGGAAAATCCATGTTAATATAAATATAAATTACAAATGTGGCGATGATATGTATGGACTCTTTGCGATGCCAGATAAATAGAATAAATCAAACAGAAGTAGGCGAAACTATAAATTGATTGGTTCTCCATCAATACTACAGGAGAAATCCAAGCACAGGTGGGCCGGCTTAGTTCAAAGGAGTAATTTTGTGGAAGACTATGCAAGGTAGAAAGTATATAGAGAAGATGGACCTCTAAGAAGGAGTGTCCAACCAAAGGATCCTCCCAAAATTTGATACAAAATATCTAAAAGAATTACATGAGGGAATGAATGTGAAGGGAGAAGTATGACTTGCACAAGTCGCTGTATTGGTATGCTCACCCCAACTATACCCACAAGGTATTCTTCATAGGAAAGGATCAAAAAGATTAAGCCACAACAATCACCAAGCCATTTCCCACTAGGTGGGGTTGGCTACATAGTTCAATTGGTGTTATAAAGTCCAGTTACATATTAGGTCCAAAGATACACCATCACCTCCACATCTCTCTTAACAAGTTGACCTATAGTTTTCCTCAATCACCGTCTACCTCTAATCATTGGACTATCTTTAATTAAATTTACTCTCCCAACCACTTCTAATACAAGTCTTCTCCGTACATACCCAAGCCACCAAATAATTCCCAAGTGTATCTTCCATTCAGTGAAAACAGACAAAGAAATCATTAAGCTGTTAACTATTTATTTTTTTAATTCTATATGAAAAAACTAATAGTAGGGTAAAAAGAGAAGGGAGAAAACATTGGAGCATAGTGGGCAAATAAAATTCAACAAGAGCCAGACATAGGCAAATTCCAATATCCCCAACTATTTGGGATATTGTGGTTGACAAAATACGAAAAACAGCTAGCCCTACAACAACACATAGCAGCCACTTATAAATAAGGTCACAAAATATACTTTTGGAGCTTGAAAAGGAAATCAAAAAGGAAAAGATGCCACAAAACTATAAAAGTAGTAAGGTTAGGAATACTTCAGTTTCTTAATTAGAAGCTGTGACAGGGAATATCTTATTTACCATATACAGTTCCATGTTAGTTTTTAGGTTGTATCTTTTTTTAATGTTTCTAAGATGCTTAAAGTTGTGTTCATCTTAAGGTTAAGATTGAGACACCAACTCTTCTCTGCTTCAATTCAATATCAATAAATCAATAGGCCACCCATAAATCATTTGAACTAGGCACTTCACCACAAACAGAGCACAAAAAGGAGTCAATATGTAGTTAAGAACCATACTTGGAAAGAAATCGATTGCCCAATCTGCCAGTGCTTCCATCATTACTGGCCAAAGACTCCACATCTCCAGAGATATTGATGGAGAGAAAAATGTCATATATGATACAATCTCCAAAACTTCTTCGAAAACCTCTGTAAGCATGGAAATAAGCCAGCAAATCCAAGTGAAAACAAAATTTACATATCCTAATCTTTACACTAAGCATAGTAACACAAATACATCCAACTTTAAAAACTCGTAACTTGTTACATTTTCTTACAATACTATTAGACATATTAAAGCTAAAAGTATAAGAACTGTTGTAATTTCTTGCAATCAAGATAAACATTTATCAATGGGGAGTACCTTGACCATCTGTTGTTAACATTCTTTGCATTATAGGAAGCAAAGTTGGCTCAACTTGCACAAAAAGGTGAGGAAGCCTGCTCACTGATTCAAGGATTGTGCTAATAGCACGTAAACAACCAACTGCGGCCAAAGCGCCTGGATCATCAGCTTCATCATCAGCTTCTGCAGAGTTCATACACCTCCAGAATGCAGCAGCCTGTTGTGGAAAATGGAGAACAAGATGTTATTCTACAGAATTGTACACAAAATCACGTAGAGACATATAGAAGAAAGGGTAAAAATTACTACCAAATTTTGACACAGCCCTAGAGCATAAGGCGCCATCTCTTCTCCAAACTTGTCCACAATAGTCTCCAAAGTAAATACAAGGTCCTCATTCTCAACCTCATTCATAAGTTTGAAAAATTCTACACAAAATTCCAGTTGATTAAATTTAGTCAGAACGTCAAAAATTATAATTATGAAGTGGAGATAAAATTTCCATGCCAACATACCATCAAGAAGTTGAGGAAGAATAGGACGGATTTCATTCAAATCTGCATCATTGAGGAATACAAAGTAAAGTATAAATAAGTATGAATATTAACTGTATAGAAAAGACGGTGATCAATACAATCACAAATCAAAACAAAAGAGTAAAAACCACCTTTGCATGCTTCAATGAAAGAGCGCAAGGCAAAAACAGAATCAACACGCACAGGAAGTTCAGAATCTTGCATCCTGGAAACAACACACTGCAATGCCTTCCGGAAATTGTTCTGATCTGAGAAGGTGATATGTGCATACTGACCAGCAACCCATGCTGCCTGTAATTCAAATAACAAATAATACAAATTATCATAAATATATAAAAATGAAGAAATGAAATTTTCCTAATCATTGACTAACATCAAAATATTCAATTGGAAGTTGTAGTTATAAAGCAAATGACAGAGAAAGGGAATTTGGGAAAGATTACACCAATCCCTTGTTTCACTGTATTTTATTTTATAAAGAAAATGAAGTTAGGGTCAGTTCCAAACTTGTGGACTATTGCACTTGTAGTTTTTACTCAGTAAATTTCAAAAGCATCATTTAGGATATGCCTGTTTTGATATAGGTTTTTCCTGTATAAAGGCTTTTCCTGTTATGGCATTTTAAAAACATCATTTAGGATATGCCTGTTTTAATATACCTTAGCTCTAAGGTGGCCAACAGGACTGTTGAACTCAGGAAAGACATGTTGAACTAACATGCGCTCAAGTTCAGATTTGTATGGCTCTGTCTGCTTCAATTTGTCACAAAGTGCCCCAATAGCAAGAAGTGCGCCATCTTTCTGTCTATAGGGCTTGGATTCTATAGAAGCTTCATCATACCTAGCATAGCAAAAACATAAATATTCTACCGAAGTATACAGAATTCATTTTAACATTAAGCAAGATAGTACCTTCTGAAAATTTCAACTATGAATTGAATAAACTTGTGAAGATTTTCTTTTCCTCGTTTCCGAACCAATTCACTCACAAAATCCATGGAAGCAGTCCTAGGACTATATAAATCTTCAATTATGTCTGTGACAAAGAATGGGAAACAATAAGCAATTACAGTACAATTTATGGAAAAATGTTTCCGCGTCCGTACACCAATTTGACTTACCGTATCCTTTCCTTACATATTCATGTGGATCTTCTTCCCAAAGCTTTTGATCATTGTCACTAAAGCACATAAGGGGGAATACTATTTCAAATAGTAGAACATCAAGGCGAGGTTGCAGCAGAGCATACATACTAGGCCTTGAAATACTGCATATATTAAAATGTTCAGGGTAAAGAGTCAATATGTTGCAACTCAGCAGCAGCAAATAAAAGCATTCAAAATAACAACTAATACTCTCAATTTAAAATGCCCTTGCTATCCAAAATACAAAAACTCAAATTTAGAAATGAAGTGTGTGTGTGTGTGCGTGTGCGTGTGCGTGTGTGTACACACACCCACACATTTCCACGATAACAACTACAGAAATGTACTAGCATTGAGCATGGGGTTTTCATTTTCCTAGTATCAGTGTCGTAGCGAAGCTTCTACTAACGTAAAAAATTTACATCATATTCAATAACTACACTATGTTCAAAAAAATAAAAGAAACAAACATGAAGTAAAATTTGTTATCCTCTTTTATTTAGGCTCAAGTATGGTTTTCATTAAATAAAACAAATTAAAATAGATAACTAGATCATGCCCACATTATTTTATTGAAAAGTAAAAGGTATTTAATATAATATTCATATGTTAAACTCTTCCTTTTCATACGAGCAACAGTGGTGGGTTTTCCCTCTTAACCCTCCACCATGGTAGTTAAAATCCCAATTTGAATTGTAACACCCCTAGACTTTATGATTATACTTGCCCTCGGCAATTATGAGTATACACATAATTTTATTTTGATGGAATTAGGTGGAATTGCCCCTGTTAACCTCATATAATCTACAATCTTTGAAATGATTCTGCCCATGCTTAATTTTAATTTATACAAATACAAGTATTTGAAGTGTGATTTAAGGTTTTAATGATCTTACTTGTAAGCTATGCTAACGAATTTCAATTTACACAAGTATTTCAAGTGATGTAATGTTTTCTTTGTATTACTAATGCTATTTCAATTGTCTTCCTGATTTGTGTAAAATCTCAATTTTAACTACCTTGTCTTCCCCTGTTTCAATTAGATGTATGTCATATTTTGATATAAACACTAGTTGACACTTGTAAATAGATAATAAAACCCCTCCTCTTCAAAATGAACTAATAACTCTTCCTATCCTTAAAAACTATTAACAATGGCATGCATATGCTGTGGGAGCCTAAAATTAAGAACACTGAGATTTGCCATTACCATTAAGCAATTATAAACAACCTCAGTGAGCTCAACACACTTAAAATTAGCTACTTAAATATGTATAGTCCTACATTAATTGGAATAGCAAGCATGTAGTAAATGAAAGGAGCCTGGAGATGCAATTTAATGAAATAGAATGACAAAGTGAATTAATCAGTCTACCTATTACTTAGATATTGAAGAATCAAGTTGATAACTCTGTCAGGTAAATAGCCCCCTACACGAATGACATTTAACAGGTTCAAGTGGCACTCCAAAATCTTCCCTGCATAGTGCTTCTGGAACATTTGAGCGAAAGCTCTGGTTTCAGGATTTTGCAGCTTCAAGTCTCCAAAACTGTAACACGGTAATTTAAACAGCCATAGAAGTTCATTATCAATCAATCATATAATGGAACACTCACATTACATTAATCCACAACATCACAGCCATACCGAGTGTAGAGCCTATTTAGAATATGAACTGTCCATTTCTTGACCTTCCACCAACCCCATGACTTTCTAAGGTCGGGATCAACAGGCTGACCTTCCGAGGGCACAGGTCTCTCCAATACATTCAGAAAAAGTACCATCCAGGCATTGAAGATATTTTGATCAAACAACAATTTTGGAATCTCCAACTGAATAAATTCACCAATAAACCCACAATAGCACATGTCAATTATGTGAACTTCAAGTGAAGTAAAGCATCAAAATAATGAGGAGACAATGGCACAATACTATGGATTGTAAAATAATATCTGAATGAACAACACATTAATCAAAACAAGGATATATATATGTAAGCTATATAAACTATGACTTTTTTTGTCTCTAACTATATGAACTTTGTTTTATATTTGATGTGGAAGGGAACATTCACTGCTATACAAATTATGCTCTGAAAAATGTCACCGAATATATAAACAGCCGTGATAACCCCTCTTTGGAAATTAAGCGTTAAATGTGGTCCGCCACTATCCACCTTAATTGTGGCATTTGGGCTCCCATCATTGCTGCATCCAACACCTTCATTGTGTTGTGTGTGAAGGGGTGGGTTTAGTCTCACGTTACCTAAAGATATGGCGGCCTATGTAATGCTTATAAAATTTGGGCAATCCTCACAATAACAGACATTATGTAAGGATGATTTAAACTCAATTAAAACATCTAAGATGGTAGTATTAGAGCTTCTCCAAGACCAATTAGGCCACTCATTACCAATTCACCCGGATCATGTCACGCACCAGATGTTCAGTCTTGGGGATGAGTAGAGTATATTGGGAGTCTCGCATTGGATGTGATATTTCCTGAAATGCGTGTATAAATTAGGGGCATCTCTCCCCTTACGAATTTGTGGGTTGAGTTAAACCCACCAAAATTCTAAGACCTCTATTCTTTATTTGATAAAACTTAATCAGGGGAGAAAAGGAACATCAACTCAAGTTCAGTACAAAAGGAACACATGATACACATTAAATAATAATAATAATAATAATAATAATAATAATAAATAATCGTAAATTCTACAGAAACAGTCAATAAAAGCAACATGCAATCTTGAACAAAGTTTGATCTACAACGTAACATTGACAATAGATTCCTTTTTTTACGAAATATATGCAAGGAGAAAAAACGTACATATATGGAGGACCAGAATATTTTACAGATAAGCTTGATTAAATCTGCTATTTCCAGTGATGGATTAACAATCTGGACAAGCCTGCTAAATATATTAAGAAGGTGAGGAAATGTTTCATCGACAATGCGATAAACTGGTGTCCTCTCTTCATCCGACTTGAACCTGCAACGACAAAATGTGATAGTTAACATAGCTCCGGTGGGCCTAATGTGGAATAATTACTAACCACAAGACATGAGCAAAAGCAGCAGCACAATTCTCTTCAATCAAAACAAAATAGATGGAGGCATACTCATATTTTCTAGACAGAATCCGTAGCACAAATAAGGCACCATAGACTTGTTGATCCTGTAGGTTATGCTTCACCCAGTCAAGAAGACGAGGCCACTGTTCAGGGTAGTCGGCATGTATGATTGTTTTCAGGCATTCACCAAGTTGTACCCTACAAACACAACATGTGAGAAAGGAACAACACAATGGAAAGAAACATACATACATTACACAAAGGAAAAATAAATCTGGATGTTTAGACTATCATTCAATCACTAGGTAAACAGAGTCATAAAATCAAGGCATCATAGCATCCAGAAAGTTGCTGTCAAACACCATACAGCCACAGATAATCAACTGTACCTCAACAAAGGAGGAACTTGAGTTACAAACATGAGAATGTGATCCCTCACCAAATCTTTATCACTCTGCAATATCTTTTGTTGGGTGTCTACATTAACCAATAGGAAAGCAAACAATCAGCAAAAGAAGATAGTATTCACTATTTCATTATTTCATTATCTAAATTCCATTTATGATAAAAAAAGCATACCAGAATCAGGAGACCAATTCTTTGCAACAAAGTTCTTGAAATGAATACTAGCCACTTGTCGTACACCCATATCACAGTTGTTGTCTACAATGATTTGCAACAACCTTACCAGATGCTGAGGTGCAAACTGAAACTGTACATACATAAATCCATATTACTTAAGATATACTCTATGATTCAAAAAATAATAATACCCTATATAAATCAATTAATTAACACGCAATTACCATAATCCACTTTTTATTGAGACAAAATGGACAGAGACACTATCAGACAATCAAAACTATGCTAAAGAAAGTGATTGATTTATTTATTTATTTAACAAGATAAAATCATAAATACGCACATATCAAAATTCAAAACAATCAAATTCAACCACTAATACATTCAATTAGAACTAATAACACACCAAAATCAACACGTTTCACAAATGTTTATACTTCGTAAACACTTATCCAAATGCAAATCCAGCTCAACACAAAGCAAAAAAACTAATCAAAACACAAATAATCAATCGAATTTCCACTAAAAATGAAAAAACGAAGAGACTAATACCTGATTCAAGCTCTGTTCACCTGCTTTCCGTTCATCAGGATTGGGACTGAGAGCAGCTTGGAGTATAACAGCAAGACTAGGAAGATCCATAGTGCAAAAAAAAACAAAAAAAAGGATCAAAAAACTTCGATCAACGCTGAAAACGAGAATTGATCAAGCGATGATGAATCTAAACCCTAGGAAGAGATTCTTCTAGGGTTTAGAACACCGGTGAGAATAACGATGAATCGAACAGAGAAATTGTTGTGATTTTGAGAAGAGAAATGAGAGAGAGAATGAAGTTGAAATAGTTGGAGGCTATTTAAACTTCTAGGGTTTACGATTACGGGTTTTTAACCATTTTTGCTACTACTGTGTTATTATTAGTACTACTTGTTCTTTTCTTCTTTTATTTTATTTTTTTTACAATTTTCACTTGTAGGATGAAAATAAAATGTAGATAACTCTATTAAATAATGGCTGTTTGATGTTAATCATAGGGCTAATATTTTTTAGGTTTAATTTATAATTTGATTATGATAAATTAAATGTGAGTTGTTTTATTTTAATTAGAAGCTAAGATTGCATGAGCACTTTGATTTTAGTTGTGTTCGAGTGTAGATAATTTAAATTTCTCATTTGCAATGAGTGTTTGGATATCAATTTAAAGTTAATCACGATGTATTAGTTGTACAATTTCAAATTGATTTAATAATAAATAAAATGTGATTTTTTATCTAATTTAAATAGTTGAGATTTAATGACTATCTAAATTTTAGTTTTTTCTTAATACAAACAATATATTCCTCTTCTGTGTGTGTACTATTTGTGTATGAAAATCAAAATATGTTTAAGTAGTAATTTTGTTGGAATATATCTTTAAGTTAGTTTTTGGTACAATATATCTTTAATTTAGTTTAGAATTTTAAGTGTGATACTAATAATTAATTGGTTCAAGTCGTACGAGTTTTGGTTCTCTTAAATATGTGGCCAGAGTTTGAATTTTGTCTCATGTGTACGAAAAAAAATTGGTAAGAAAGTGTGATATTTTTTTTCGAATAATTTTTTATTAAATTAAAATAACTAATATGGTTAAAAAATTATTTATCCGAATAATTTTGAACTTTAGTTAAGTTGAAGTACATAATTGTCCACATTTATTTATAATTGTGGAAAGTGAAGTGGTAGTTTTTGTTGGCTATTTGTTGTTTGGAGGTACACTGAGAGAGTTTGTTTTTCATGCTTTTGGATACTCACGGAGGAAGATGCTGGCTTCATGGGTTGGCTGCCAACTCTACCTAACAAACAATGCATCATCTACTTGTAAACAAAAAAAAAATGGTTGCGGTCAGTAGGGAGTGAAACTACTTGATATCAGAATTGATTTTTGAATTAGATATAACTGGTGGTGAAAATAAATTTTTAAAAAATGGCATCTACTAATTTCTTTTGAAGTTTGAATGTGAATTTTTTCACATTTTTATTTTAAAGGATATAATTATAGTCAATAAATACTTGTAAAAAAAAACTCTAAATTTTTTTTTTGAGTAATTTGAAATACTCTTTGTTAGTACTTGTGTAAGATCATCTCCAATAAAAGTACCATAGAGAGTTTTATATATTAATGATCTGTATCTTAATTTCTTTTATCATTTGAGTTCCATGATATGGCATAGAGGTATCAAAATTGGTGATATCGGTACCTTATTTAAGGTATCGTATCATCAATTTAATATAACCTTTTTTAGTATATCGAATTAAATAGAATTAATAGTTTGTTAATAATGTATGATACCTAGAGTAATATCACAATTGGAGCAAAACATGTATGAATTGCATAAATACTATATAGCATTGTATGGACCACTTTTTAGTGATGTATGATACCCAAAATGGAATCATCATTGGAGATGCTCTAATGAAGGTGTTTTTAGAAAAAGCAGCATGATAAATAAAATTTATTTGTTATTTATTTCTATTATTATGAAAACTAAACTAAGCGGTGGGTCATGATGAACGTAGAAAACAAGTAAAGAAAACAAATATAAAAGGGGTACATGCCAGCAATGCTTGCATGCATCACAAACACAAATTTAAATTTAATTGATTTAAGTATAATCACACAAATTTAAAATAGTGGAAAAAAAATTTTAAAAAAATAATTAAATAGTCTAATGACTATAACTTTATCCTTAAAATAAATAAAGTGTTTAAAGTTTCAATATCGATCCTTAAATATTGTAATATCTATTTCAATTGGTTACGGAAATTCAAAAAATATTACTATATTATTATTGAAATAAGTATATTATGTGTATTTTTTTTAAGAACAGCACAATTTAAATTTATAGTTGAGCCCACCACTTGTACATGGCAGTGGAGAAAAGAGAAAGAAAAAAAATATGAAAAGAGAACAAAGACAGCCCATAATATATAGGAGGGGTTTCATTTCATTTTAATTTTTTTGCAAGAAGACTTGTGGCACATATACCATTTTTCTTTTTGACGGTTATGGCACAGATGCATATTGCCTTCTATCTTCTTCATACAGATTAAAGGATGATTCTCATTAAAAAAAATACATACATACATATATATAGAGAGAGAGAGAGAATTAATTTTAAAATTATTTTAAAAAGAATAAAAAGCAAACTTGACATTTATGAATGTGCCTAAAAAAATTATATTTAGTCTTTTTTTATAAATTTTATATTGAGTCTTGTAATACGGTCTATTTGTCAAAAAAGAATGATACTATGTTAAAATGTTGTGGCTTAATTTGATGGTTTATTAATACTTTTCTCATGTAAAAGAAAGAAGAAGAAAAAATACCTTTTTCAAAAAATTATTGATTACCTTTAAATCACCTTTACTGATTGATTTGCTGTTTGTGTCCTTTTTGCCAATTAACTTCTTGATGATTATTAGGTAATTGATTTTGATTATCATAGAGAATATGTAAACTTTTTATAATGTTATTTTTGTACTTCACTTTTCAAATATTTTGATATGTTGAAGAATAATTTCCACACGAAAATTGATTTTCAGTTTTCTTTTCTTTTTTAATAACTAAGTACAACAAAAAAAAAGGTTAATCAGATATTAATTAACAGAAATATTTTTATTGGGACTGCACTTTATAAAAAATAGAAAAATAAAATAAGAATGAGCAACAAAAAAATAAAAAATAATCAGAGAGACGCGCACTACAACATAACAGCGGTAGTAGAAAAAATGGATCACACAAACTTGCTCGTTTAGCTGCTAATTATTATAAAAAATATATGATGTTTAAATTATATAGGGTTAATTGGTGCTTATCCCTTGTAATTTTTTTTTATTACTTCTTTAATATGAAGATTCAATGATTTACACTATCATTGAATATTACATATATTAGCGAATTTTGATTCATCCCCCTCATTAAGCATAATCTTCACATTACAGAGGATAGTCCAAAAAACAAATATTACGGGGATAAATCAAAACTTGTCCATATTGCATAGGTAAACACTTGTTAACCCAAAATTATTTAATTTACTTATGAACTAATATCGTTTTGTGTCAATACTACATATTGCTATACTGCGAACAAAATTAAGGCTGGAAATGAGTCGAGTCGAACCTGTCTGAGCTCGACTCGATAAGAATTGGTTCGGCTCGAAACTCGGCTCGAGTTCGACACGAACTCTTTTTTCAGCTCGAGTTCGGCTCGTTAGGTTCAGTTTGTTTTAAACTTGAAACTCAACTCAAGAGTTCGACATGAATTTTTTTCTATTTTACTTTCCATTATTTTATATACACTCTGATATAAGACTACTTATTTTTCAATTCCGTAAAAGCATCATTATACATGCCGTTGTCTATAAATTATAATGTTATTACTAACTTTCATTATATTATTGTTAGGTGTTTGTCTTGCTATCTTTAAAGTAATATATATATATATATATATATATATATATATATATATATATATATATATATATATATATATATATATATATATATATTATCTGTGTAAAATCAATTATATATATGGAAAAGAAAATCAATCATATAAATATGAATTTATAAAATCAAACAAATATAAATTTAAAATGATTTTTGAAGTGTTATTTAAAAATATATTTTGAAGTGTTATATATTTAATCGAGCCAACTCGTGAACCAAACGAGCCGAACTATATATAACTCAAGTTCAGCTCATTTAATTAACGAACTTAATATTTAGCTCAAGTTCGGCTCATTTGGTTCATGAACCAAGTTTAACGAATCAATTGTCGAATCGAGTCTCGAACTTTTTTCGAATTGGTTCGGTTCATTGCCACCCCTAAACAAAATAAATAGGGTCATGCTAACATATATTTTAGGGTAAAATGTGCTTTTACTCCTGTAAAATTTCCGATTTTGTTTCTCTGTGAAACTCTGGTCTTGCGTGGTGGCAAACCTCAATTCCCTACATTTTGTTGCTCTCTTTTTGCTTTCCTATTTTTTTTTTATAAATAAAGCACTCCTTATTTATAGAAAAATATATGCATACTATTTTAAAAGCAACTCTTTTAAAATAAAACCAAATTTCATATTGTTTTTTAAATTTATTCAATTTAAAAACAAACTGAACCCAAGTCAGATATTCTTCAGAAAACATATTTTTCCACAAAATTAGTGAAGAACAAATCTGCCATGCGCGCTTGCGCCTCGCGTAGCCTGCTTTGCGCAGCAGGCAAAGCCAAACCCTGGAACAAGGCGTGCTCTGCACCTAGCGCAGCCTGCATAAGCTCCCATCACAATTTATGACTTCCAAATAAGAGATTTCAATGGATACTCAACAGTTTAATTAATATTTTGTCTTTAAAAACAAGTTAAAAAGTTCAAACCTAGAAAAATATTATCTTAGTGTGTATAAAAAGAGTTGTTTGTAGTATATTGATATGTTGAAAAATTGGTTCTTCGCGTTCTGGGTACATTTGAAAATTGTTATCTTTATTTAATATGTTTAGGCAACAGGTACAAATTTTTGACACCTGTGAGAACATGTTAAATGTGTTACAACTGTTATTAAAAAGTAGATATGTTGTAGCGAGGCCTTAACTCCATAATAAATGTATCCGCTCAAAATTTCATACAAAGACTCGATTTTCTTAATTCAAAATAATAAATCTTTCACCCAATGTGATACCCCTCCTCAATAGATTTATGACATATACGAAGTAGTGTTTTTCGTTCAAAAAATCTCTATGTCTTTATCAAGAGTGATGATAAGCCCATTCGCATTAAAATAATTGTTTAGTGAGATTGTGTTATCCAGTTCAATCACTACAAGAACACATGGATTCTCTGAAGGCCAAAACCCCTATGTAAGAGTGAAAATTTGTCACAAGGTGAAAACTTACTGGCGGCCAACGATCGTCACAAAATCGCTTGGCGGCCAACGATCGTCACAAACGGAGATGACGAATTTACTGGCGATCTGGACCGTCACAACCAAGCAATGTTCATTTGCTGACATTGTTGTAACTTTTTCGTTATCAACGGCTCATACCGTCACAAAATAATGACGGATCAGCTTTTGAAAGCGTGTGTTGACCACTTTACGGCAGCTATGGCTGCTAGTAATTAAATCTGTTTTTTTTAAATTAATTTATTTTAATTGTTTTGTTAATTAATTTTTAAAACAAATTTATTTATTATTTGAATAAAATAGCATTATTTTTAATATATAATAAAATATAAATTAATTTTTTTACACAATAACAACTAATATAAAAAATATTATTTTTTGCATTAAAATTAAAAGAATAACAATTAATATAAATTCACAATATCATTCAAATATTAACATAAAAAAAAACTTTTAAACTTGATCAAATAGTAGAAAACACTTACATTTTATTAAGACGTCAAAGCTTTGAAGAAGAAAAAAGGTATTATGATGAAGATTTGTAGAAATATATTGGAGAAAATTTAGAAAGAGAAAGGATTTGTGTGGATGAAATGGAGAATGAAGGAAGAAATATATTGACGAATGAAGAAAATATAAGTGTTCGTCCGTTGCAAAGGAAGGAAACGAACGGCTAAATTTTCGATCCGACCGTTACTGACGGCCCAGACCGCCAATAAATTCGTCACATGTTGGTCTATGTCCAAGACCGAATGAATCTTTTTTTTTAAAACATTCGTCAACCGTTTGTGACGGTCTAAGCCATCTGCAAATTCATTGCAATTTCTTGGCGGTTCCAGCCATCTGTAATGATGAAGTTTTTTGCGGTTTAGGCCGCCAACAAGTTTATGACGGTTTTGCCTTCAAAATATATTATTTTTTTAATGTTTTGACGGCTTAGACACAAGCCTATGAAACGACACAGACATTTCAGAAAATGAATCCAATTTCAGACAAAAATAAAAATATAAACGAAACATCTCCGAATTAATCGATACCTTTTGCAAACTCGAATCAACTAGTTGTCGCTACATTCAGTCAGAGTTTTAGACACATCAAATAAAGATCAAATCACTAACTTTTTAACAAGGACTTAGATAATTCACTATACACGTGTTTCAATCAACTTCTAACCAAATTTATACCACAACTCATAAACTCTTATTACAAAAAATCTACAAATCATAACTTACATTTTAATGCGCGCGTAAAATTGTCTCACACCGTGCTTAGATCATTCGCCATACACATGCCACAACTCATAAACCCTGATTGCAAAAAGTCTACAAATCATAACTTATATTTTAATACGCGCCTACAAATCATAACTTACACTTTAATACGCGCGTAAAATTGTCTCACACCGTGCTTAGATCATTCGCCATACACATACCACATTTTATAAATCCCGATTACAAATCATAACTTCAGTTTTTAACTCGCACCGCGCTTCCAAACACACACTTTATTAGACCATTAAAAATCCATTTCCAACCCTCTAAGTTGTAACCCTTTTTGTCTTGTCTTTATGTTTCTTTATTATGCAGAAGAAAAAAGTGTCATCCTCAGACACACACACACACTGTCTTCTTCTGATAAATATCAATAATCCACTCATAATCTCATTTTTCACTTTGAACTAAAGCATCAAACGGCGGGAATCACTTGCAGAAAAATCAGAAAAATAATAATTGGAAATTACAAAAAAGAAAAATACATAAACACAAACACACGCACACATTTTCTTCTTCTGTTTTCAACTTTTCATTTTCTCTCAGGAAAAAACAAAACCCTAACATTCTGAAATTTCCTCTTTTTCTTCGTTTTTCAATCTTCTTCAATGGCATTGCCTCCGAATTCCGACGAAAACGGCGGAGGAGTTGCCACCGAAGAAGACACCACCATTGATATCCATACAACCCATGGAACCCCCATTCGTTACCTTCCTCTCGATCATCTCTACTCTTCTACATCACCTTGTAGCGGTTCTTCCAATGTCATGTCAAAAAAAGTTAAAGCTCGCAAATTGAACAACGAGATTCAGTTCAATAATGGCGAAATCGATTCACCGGTTAACGATGATGAGGATGACGAGAAAGAGATTTCGAAAACGACGACGTCTTCTATGGTGGTTTATGCTAAACCACCGGTTTTGTATGTTTACTCTCGGAGACGGAAGAGGAGTTCGTTTCCGGCGTCGGATTCTGAGAGGACGGCGTTGAAAAGGAGGAGAATTGGGTGTAATGAGTTGGAGAGTTTAGGGATTGACTGGAATGCATTGGGGAAATTCGATGGACCTAGATTGAGAGAATGTCGCAATCAAATTGGGAATTCTGCTGGATTTGATGGGAAGAACAGCAATAAGAAGAAGTTTGGTTCTGGTGTTAAGCTTCCTAAGTTGATGCCTGATTCTTACACTTTGAAGAGATGGGTCACGTAATTTCACTTTTTCTTTCTCTGTTGAAATTTTTATTTTTTATTTTTGGTAGTGTGTTTTGATTCTAGAAACTGACGAGTTTATGTGAAGTTCAATGTTTATTTATTTATTTTATTTGTTTTTGAAATAACCAATTTTAATATTGTTAGTAAATGTTAGCATTATGCTGTGAGTGAGAATCGAACCCTCGATCACTCGGCTCGTTAACTTCCCCAGGCGAGCCACCAAACCATCCTTATAAACCCTAAACCAGCCTTATATTCCTTATTTGAAGTTCAATGGTGCTTAGATGGTTGGCTATATGAGTTGGTTTCAGGGTTTATGATTTATGTCTGGTTATGTGAACTTTAAATCTTGTCGTGGTTTCTGACAAGGAATCGTTGTTTGTGATTTTTTCGGAATGAACTTTTCTGGTTATGTGAATGTACTTAGTTTTGTGAATAAGGCTGAGCGACTTTGTTTACGCGTTTATGTGGTTTCTGTGTGGTAGGGATAAGGAAATCTTACATTAATGTTATCTGCACTTATTGCAGGTTGAGCTTTGATGATGCTGATCCCGAGGCTTTTGTCGGACTGAGATGCAAGGTAATCTTCTGCAACCTTTGGGTTATTAATTGTTGGGCGGAATATATGATGTATCAATTTTAAATTGTGCACGATATACTACTGCCGTTAGATTGATATCAGATGGCAATTTTACAACTATCATACTGGTACTACTGCTGTTAGGTTGATATCGAATGAGAAATGTAAACTAATCTAACGGTTGTAACGTGTAATATATGGTGCACACAACATTATTTAAAAATGGATGTTTAATGTAAATGTTTCCTTAATAATTGTATATTTTATATTTATTTATTCTGCCGAGTCCTTTATATAACTACAGTTCATCAATGCCCACTTTTTTTCTTGCAGGTTTACTGGCCCATGGATTTAAAATCATACACTGGCCAAGTTAAAGGTTACGATAGGGAAGCTAAGATACATCATGTATGCGCTTATCTGAATTATTGCTCAAATGATTTGAATCGTTTTGAACACAATGTTATGTGCAATTACGACTATGTGTTTTGACGATGTTGCACATGTTATTTGAGATTTCATCCTTTCATTAATACATATTTGCAGATCGAGTATGATGATGGAGATGAGGAAAAATTAGTTCTTTCAAACGAAAATGTTAAATACCATGTTTCCCGCAACGACATGCAACATTTAAAATTGAGTTACGCCAAAGTTCGTGACAATAATGTCTCTGATTATGATGTTGAAGAGATGCTCGCACTGGCTGCAAGTATGAACGACTGTCAAGACTTTGAGCCTGGGGATATCGTATGGGCCAAGCTTACAGGTTTATGCTCAATCTTGTTCAGTTGTTCCATTCACAGATTATTGTATGTGGATATATTTTGTTGAATTGATTTGTCTTAATTTAAAGAATTATTTGCAACGGCGTTTAAGAAAATTTAATTATTATTAATATTATTATTGTTATTATTATTATTTTTATTTTCTGTGATTCCATATGTATACTTTTGAAATTTATGACATATTAATAACTTATGTGTGTTTCATACTGAAGGAGCTAGGTACAGAGTCTCTACTTTGGCAATTACCTTGTTTGTTTATTACATGTATTTTCAATAACAATTAGATCTGTTAATTTTGTAACTGCTAAAATGGATGTGCCCTTTTTATTTTGCAGGTTATGCAATGTGGCCAGCTGTTGTTTTGGATGAATCACTTGCTAGCAATTGTAAGGGTTTAAAAACGTTCATAGGGGGGAGATCAGTTCCTGTCCAATTTTTTGGCACTCACGACTTTGCAAGGTTTGACATTCTGTTAAAGTTAAGAAAATTTTAGTTTTTAATATTAAGAAAATGTGTCCTTTTAAAACAAACCATACTCTTCCTTCTTCCAGAGTTCGAGTGCAACAGGTGAAATCATTTCTCAGTGGACTCCTGACCGATCTGCACTCAAAGTGCAAGAAGCAGAGTTTCATTGAAGGTATAGAAGAGGCAAAAAGGTAATACTAATCATGCCTTTTCTTTTCTCTTTAATGGTTCTCACCCTTATATTAACTAGAACATCAAAAGATGTAAACCTTAATGCACTGCCTTTGCAATTTTGCTGGTTGTACTGTTTCCGGTTTGCATTTATTAATATGTTAACAGTATAGTCTTCATTCTCTGTAATGCAACATTTTGAGTTCTTTGCCTTGATATTCAGTTTTGAAGAATTTTCAGATGGTTGCTCTAAATTTGTTGGTTTTACAACTGTTTCACTTATCAGGTATTTAAGTGCACTGGAGCTTCCTCTGGAGATGATAGAATTGCGGAAAAGATGTACAGCTGATGACTGTAACAATGTAAGTGGAGAGGATGGAGGATGTACAGATTCGGGTGAAGACTATATAAATGACAAAGGGACTTGGGAATCACTTCAAAACACCGTCTCTTTTCCTTATGAAGTGGGAGACTTGCAGATTCTAAGCCTTGGTAAATTTTCAATTTACTAGTACTTCATATTTTTTGGAATTTCTTCAATTAACCTTTTTGTTTTCTGACAGGATCTATTTTTTGGTTGATGCTTGCTTCATATAGCTGTTTTCTATTTTCCTTTGTGATTCCAAGAGAACCATCAAAACATAACTTGCAATATTTTTTAGTTCACTTTAAATCTCACATTTTTTCCACTTGAGTGTTTGGAAAAGGCTACCTTTGAATAACTTTATTATTTTAGATGATAGTAGCTAGATAGAGTGATTACGTTAGGAGTTTCATTATTATGCTAAACAATTTTGATCTATCAACTAGCCACAAGGATGTTAACATTTTTTTATTTTTCAGGAAAGATAGTTGGAGATTCTACAGCTTTTCGGAATGGAAAATCCATCTGGCCTGAAGGGTACACTGCAATGAGGAAGTTCACTTCAGTTACAGGTGAAACTTTTTCTGTGTGTTTTTGATTCAGGATGTTTGCATGTCATTCTTTTGTTTGATTTTTTGAATGTTCAAAAGAATATTAAACATGTCACATCCTTCTTATTTGAATATTTTAATGCCAGTTATTCTGATTATTTATTCCTCCTTTTTTGTGCTTTTTGGTTGTTTAGACCCTAAAGTATCCGTTCCGTATAAGATGGAGGTTTTGAGAGATCCAGAGTCCAGATTCAGACCACTATTTAGAGTGACAGTTGATGGTGGTGAGCAGGTTGGTTTTTACTATGAGATATGACTTCGCACTTATAGACATGCGTTTCTCTGAAAATTCTATGTGGAATTATCAGATGCTTATACTTCTGTTTCTATTTTTTGGTATTATCCTCAAGGGATCATAAATAAAGCAGAAACTTTAATAATGTTATAGTCAAGTGACTCAAGACTCCTCTGAAAAAGCAATTCTCAGCCACACGCAAAAGAGAACAGAAAACACACCAGAAGCTGTTACAAATCCTCCATATAATAAAACAAATACAGTGAAATATTTGCTACATAACTGTCCTACTCCTACCATTTAATTGTCCTATTACTAATTCTACCCTGTTAATTTTCTTATTTCTCCGAGAATACACACGCTACATTCTAGGCTTGCTTTCTGCATGATCCAGCACCTGGCCCACATTTTTTTGACTTTGGGCTCTAACTGTTAGTTTTTTTCCCGCCCTTTTTAAAATATTTTTATTCTTCAGTTTTGTCTCTGAAGAGAAAAGTTAAAACTTATGTACAATATGCCGCTTTGATAGCAGGATTTCTGGGTTGGTTTATTAATTGTTAAATTGCTTAACTAACTTCCTCTTAAGTTTTTACTTGGTTTTTCCCTTATGTTGCAAGAGATAATAGAAAATAACTTCTAATGCCCATGACTTGTATTAATCTTGTTGTAAATGTTTTTCTGCAGTTCAATGGCTATACACCGTCTACTTGCTGGAATCAAGTTTACGAAAGGATAAAGAAATTGGAAAAGGTTGTTTCTGAAGGTTCTGTTGCTGATGGTGTGGTAGAAAGTGGCTATGAATCTGGCTCTGATATGTTTGGTTTCTCTAAACCGGAAGTGGCTGAACTTATAAAGGTGTGCTATTTAATTATATGTTAATTCATAGATTTGAACTGGAACATTAAGTCAATGTTTTGGAAATTAGTGAATTGCCCAGGAAATATCTTACTTGTTCCCATTATAGGAGACTTGTTGTAATAAAGATAGTTTGGATTTTGATATAGCTCAGTGATGTCAACTGTCAATCCCTCCATATACTTGAATCTACCTTGGGGGATAAAACTTGGTTATTGTTGTATCTAGAAGTTCGCACTTTGTAGTTGATGTCGATCTACTCCCCTTCTCTCTATGCTATTGCTCTTTTTTAGCTTGTTATTTGTTGCACCAGGATCATTTTTGAGTTTCTGTATTCTATAAAGAAAAAGTTTAGCTTCATACTCTCGCTCTCTCTTTCATTTTGCAATATGCTATCTTCTAAAGTTATTGATCTAACCCTATATTTGTTTACTATAATATACATACCTTTTCAACTTGTGTACCTGCTCCTTGATATTCACTGAAAGTATGTATTATTTTCAGGGATTATCTAAATCCAAAATCTCTTTGAAGAAATCAATCTGCAAGTCAGGTTCCAGATTGCCTGTTGGTTATAGACAAGTTCATATTAATTGGTTTGATCTCGATAAGTGCAATGTGTGCCATATGGATGAGGTACCGAGCCCCCCCTTTAATCCTATAGAGCTCCTGTTTTATATTTTGTATTTCTGATTTCTTGCTTGCTTGCTAGCTAATGATCTTATTCTATGCCTTGCTTGCTAATTGCGAGTTATTTATGTTGTAAGGAGTACGAGAACAATCTGTTTCTGCAGTGTGACAAATGCAGAATGATGGTATGACCCCTATAAATCTCTATACCTCTCACCCCCTCCCCTCCAATAATGGATTATGTAACATCAGTTTTAACATCTGTTCATTACTGCTTAGTGAACTAATAATACATTTCTACTTCTTAGTCCATTTATTGATATGGAGCTGTGAATTGTAATGTTCACTCAGGTCCATGCTAGATGCTATGGAGAACTGGAACCTGTTAATGGAGTGCTATGGTTATGCAACTTGTGCCGTTCGGGTGCTCCTCCCCCACCTTGTTGCTTATGTCCACTCATAGGTATTTTGGGACTCTTTGATATTCTTGTTGCGTTTTAAGTTTTATTACATGTCATTGATTATATTAATGGAGTTTCTTCTAGGTGGTGCAATGAAGCCTACAACGGATGGCCGGTGGGCTCATTTGGCTTGTGCCATGTGGATACCTGGTTTGTTTGTCTGTCTTTATGTACTCTTTTAGACTCTAGTTTGTTCATGTTTGCTAAGGGTTATAATTTTTGCCAGAAACTTGCTTAGCTGATGTCAAAAGAATGGAGCCTATTGATGGTTTGAGTAGAATTAGCAAGGTAGGCCTTTATAACTAATTATACCTTTAAGCAATACCTTTTTTTGTGTGTAACAAAAGCAGTACCTTTTTTTATCTTTCAAACTTTTCATGCTGTGAGCATTTTCGTTATTTTTTCTTTTTAATTTTCGTCCAATTGCTTGTCACACTGATCATGTTGAGTTCTATATTCTATAGCTGTAAATATATCAACTGGTTTTCCAATTGCTTTATCTTTAATCATGTAAAATTTGCATCTGAACAGGACCGTTGGAAGTTGTTATGCAGCATATGTGGTGTATCTTATGGTGCCTGCATCCAAGTAAGTTTTTAGATAAAGAATAATTGAAGTATATTTTTCCTTGGTCAATAGGTGAAATCAACCTGAAGCACCACATCTGAATGAAATAAACCACAACAAAAACCACCTTATGCCTGAAGAAACATTCAAAATACATGAGTTTTACTGTCATTTTTTGAAAATGTTATATTTATGTATGGGTTCATCAGGCTACATCTAATCGTAACCATCCATCTAAATTTGTGTGGTCAATATTAACTTCATTTGTCTCTCAATGCATGGACCTTGGCCAATATTTATATACTAAGCAATTTCTTATAGTTTTACTAAATTATGATGTTTTTTTCTTTCCAAATGTCAATTCTTCATGTAGTGTTCAAACAATTCTTGTCGAGCAGCATATCATCCACTCTGTGCACGTGCAGCTGGTCTTTGTGTTGAGGTAATTTTCCCTTAAAAGCGTGGTGTTGGCTTTGATACAATAATTAGCTTAAAAAGTTTTGATTGTGCATTTATTTATTTTTTAAAATTTTATGATTTATAGCTTGAGAATGAGGACAGGCTCTATCTACTTTCCGTAGATGATGATGAGGATCAGTGCATTCGCTTACTTTCTTTCTGCAAGAAACATAGGCAGCCATCTCATGATCATTCTGTAGCTGACGAACGTGTTCCGGTTATTGGTCAATGTTCAGACTATGAACCACCACCCAATCCATCTGGTTGTGCCCGAAGTGGTATGATATTGGAAAGTTATTTTACTTGAGCAATTTGTCAATTTTATGTCTTTTTTCTTGATTAATCTCCAGCATCCAATGTAAAACTAAACAGAAGTTGCATGTGGTTACTCTTTGTTAATTTTCTGTTATTCAGTTATACTGTCTGTCTGTGACTTCCCTTGTACTTGTCTATTTTAATGGAAATTCTTGTTCATGTTCAATGTTTTGGAGTTTACAATCTTGGCCGAGTTTTAGTTATTCCTTATTTAGCATCAACTGAATTGACTTTCGAATTATATACTGTGGTCTACATCAAACTAATGACCTGAGCCCTCAAATCACATTGCTTGCAATTTGTGTTATTTTGCATTAATAATTTGGTTGACAATCAACTGTATCGGAGAAAGAGCCTTTTACGGGCACATGTGGAAAGGGAAATAGTTGTGTGCTAAGAGCAGGGTGTTAGTAATAGGCCTCCTATCACTAGGATTTGTGTTATAAAGAAGCATAGAAATCAAATAAGTGTTGGGGCAGAAGTTATGTAATATTAGTAGGCAATGTGTGTGTGTGTGTGTGTATATATATATATATAAATTTAAATGTTTTATATGCAGTAACTTCTGTAGGAAGATGGATTTCTCGTTCTATTTATTTTGGTCTTTCTTTCCCCTTTATAATAACTTGCGCAATTCAAATTGTTAAAGATGAATTTGTTTAATGAGGTCTGTGTTTATTCTTTTTGAGCAGAGCCATATGATTACTTTGGTCGGAGAGGTCGAAAAGAACCTGAAGCACTTGCAGCTTCATCGCTGAAACGTTTGTTTGTGGAGAATCAACCTTACTTAGTTGGTGGATACTGCCAACATGGGTTGTTGAACGACCTAGAGCCTTCTGGCAGAGGAGTCTGCTCTAAATTCTTTTGTAGCGAACAGAGACTGAGAACCTCCATGGTTGATGCTGCTGACAGCATACTTACTGTTGCTGAGAAATATAAGTACATGAGGGAAACCTTTCGGAAACAGTTAGCATTTGGTAAGAAATATTGTCTTTAATATTTTTGAAAGTGGTGGGGAAAAGGGAAGTTTTTATTTTTAGTGGAGTGTTGGCTATTACTGGCATGGTGGGTTGTTATTTAAGATTTAGCCATGGAGTGATCACGTCTTAAAACACATTTGTTTTTTAAATTTAAGGGAAATCAAGAATTCATGGATTTGGCATCTTTGCAAAGCATCCATATAAAGGCGGAGACATGGTAAAGACAAATATATTCTATTTGAACGAGCCTCCTTTTATTATAGCATTTCACTTTTAAAGGATGTACTTGTTGGTTTTGTTTATTCAGGTGATTGAATACACTGGTGAACTTGTTAGACCTTCTATAGCTGACCGGAGAGAGCGATTTATATACAATTCTTTGGTGGTAAGTGTTTTTGAATCATCAACTGTTAGGAACTTAAGAAAATAATTTGAAAATTGATGATAAGAAAGAACATATTTTTATTGAAAGAGTGAGAGTAGGAGAGAGGTCTGTCCTCCCAAGAGTTTCCTTATCTAACAAAGGACTTCCCCTTTCACAAAATGCTATAAAATGTACATAGTCCCCTCTTCTATTCTTATTTATGCAATTTATACACGATACCCCTTCTAACTTACTACCCTAATATCAAATGTACTAGTATAAAATGGACATTATTGAGGGACATCTTATTTGTCTGGAAATGATGTGCCAAAATGTTGAATTGTTGTGGAACCTTTCATTCTCAACATGAAACAGAGATGTTACAACTTACAGCTATTATACCTTTTGGAATGTTTAATTAGATGCTTGTGCAGGATTTAATTAGTGACTCGTGTCTCTTTCCCTTATGCAGGGTGCTGGAACATATATGTTTCGGATTGATGATGAACGTGTCATCGATGCCACTAGAGCAGGAAGCATTGCTCATTTAATTAATCATTCCTGTGCAGTGCGTCCTTTCCCCCTTTTTTATCATTTTACTATTAAGCCATTTCCTACTTGTTAAACACTGTCTTTGCTATCCACCTTCTTCATGTAATGTTTGAATTTCACTTGATTTTGTTTTTAAACTTGCGATTTTTAGCCAACTATTTTAGGACTGGAGTATGGAGGGTTTCTAACTTATAATTTTGAGGATAGTTTTTCTTGAGAAAACTTTAGCCTTGTCATGGCATATTAACATATTTATTGCTTCTAGATATTGTTACATGACCTTCGATGTATTGCATTTTGGGTGGAACAATTTGATTAGGACCCACAAAACTGTGACCATGCTACATAGGTGCCCCATCAAATGAAAATATATTCCATCTGATCCTTTTGTCAAACCTACGTTCTACATTGACTTCAGTTTGGAAGTACTGCAATTCGATTTATTTATTTGCTGGAGAAGCTATACAACCTTTTTTCTTCATTGCTGAAGAAAATAATCAATTGCTTATCTATATTGTTTTTGTTCTTATGCAGCCAAATTGCTATTCAAGAGTCATTAGTGTTAACGGCGATGAGCATATTATAATATTTGCAAAGAGGGACATTAAACAATGGGAAGAGCTTACATATGATTATAGGTTTCTTTCTTCTTCAAATGAGTCTACATTCACAAAAAGAACCATACAAAACTTGGTTTTGTGCTGGTTTTAATTGTGTGTAGCATTAAAATTTCCAAATAAATTATAATTCTTCATAATTCAATATTGTGCTGACTTTTTTTAATTGTTGTGATAGATTTTTCTCAATAGATGAACGGCTTTCCTGTTACTGTGGCTTCCCAAAATGTCGAGGTGTAGTAAATGATACTGAGGCAGAAGAGCGAGCTGCTACTGTATATGCGCCACGGAGTGAATTAGTTGATTGGAAAGGAGAATGAGGTAAGCAACATTTATCTTGCTGTCTGTCATCTTTGGTGAATATTGAACTTCAAAGCACCACTTTAGTCGGCATGGATTGTAGAGGGACCAGTTTATACTGTCATAAAATTTGGTCTTCTGAGTGGAATTTCTTGAGGCTTTGTAGTTCACTTTTTGTGCGTAGTCAAACTTTGAGGAAGCTTGCCGGTTATTGTTATTTTGGGCAGTGTGTGGGGGGTGGTTGAGTTTTTAGTGTGGTTTGTTTTTTCTATCATTATTCTGTACAAAACCTTATATATATGTTTCTGTCGTTTGCCATCAATTCATTGGTTATGATTTCTTGTGAGGTTTTCCTTTTGGCTTTGGAGATTCTTTTTGGTTAAATATTTTTTCTTATATCTATTGAGGATATTCTGTTTCTTCTAAATTTTCATGCTCTTCCTTCAATACCGTCATTATTAAAAAAAAAAACTGACGTGAACATACTAACTCCCAAAAAAACACGGGTTTGATTGTTTATTGGCATTGCTAATAGAGTCAAAATTTGGCTCTGATTCTAAACTGGTTGTGTGAAGATTCTTATCGATCATAGATATGGCCAAAGTATTTCTTATAAAGCTTCGATAATCCTTACCTCGAGTTAGCTTTTGGTTGAATTAGGTTTGTTTTTATTGGAGCCTATTCTAGATTTGATATTGGGCCACATGAGGGGGCATTGTTTTTGGGTGACCTATGTTTGTCCATGCTCAAGATGGCCAGCCCTAGATGTGAGGGGGTGTTGCTGTTGGGTGACCCATGTTTGTCCATGCTCTAGATGTTTAGCTCTAGATGTGAAGGGATGGTTTGAGATCCTTAATCGACTAGAGATATGTTAATACTACCAACATAGTCCTTGTATGGCTTGGATTTGGACAGTCCCCACCTATTGTGCTAGCTAGCTTTGGGGTTTGAGTTAGACCTGGAACCCAAATTCTAAGAGAGGTTGCTAGACACAGTTGGTCTTTATGTAAACTTGGTGAACCATATTAGCTCCTATTTTGAGTAACTTGCAAGAGTTACTTTTCCATTATTCATAATGTAATATATTTCTGATTTCATTGGATTTCATGCGGGATTTAGCAGGAGCTCTTTTGAGTGAATATACATTTATTTTGTTTCATATGTTTGATCCTATTTTATGTGTAGTTGTGTACTTCGGTTCCGTCCTTCCTTGAAAATGTATTCATTCAATACAAAATGAATGCTAGTTTCTTGGAGATAAATTTGGTCACTTGCTGAAGGATAATTGTAAGAAGAAAGTAATAAGAAAAATTATCTGCTAGTCTACTATGATAATGGATCCCTGGAACCTTAAATTGTCTTGTCTCTCATGTCCTTGGTCTTGACGTAGCAGGTCATGTCTTTTTCCCGTGGCTTGTATTTGTCTGAGGTTTCTTCTCTCAACGTGGTGATTAAATTGGTTCCGTGCCACACCACATCTTTGTTTTGCTGTCATTTGTGTTCTGTTGAGATGCAATAAACATCTATTGTTTGTTCAAAACCCATCATTTCAATTTCAAATTCAGCAATTATCTACTTTTGCTAGTCGTTATTCCGTCATACCTCTCCTCTGCTTTTCATTGTTTTTATTTTGTTTTGCAGATTTTAAATCATAATATTATGCCATGGATTCTTGAAGATGGACCGTTTGTCCAACAACTTCTGTCACGGATTCTGCCATTTTTCTGAAAGTACAGTGTTGTACAAAAGTCATCTGATTCTCTCCATTAATAACCCCAACTGAGCTGTTTATGTTGGCTCAAGGTGGTTTTCCTTGATACTCTGGTTATGGTAATCGGAAAGACAACATTTTTTTACACATGGTTTCATTTGAAATTCATTGCCATTTAGGCTTCTGTTTAACCTCAACCAACTGGCCACTGAATAGGTACACTTGAAGTTACATCAAACCTTCATTAAAATGTGAAAAAATTGAGAATGTGAATGTATGTAATGGCTGATTGTGTCAAATTGCGCCTCTTGTACTTTGAAATGATAAATGTATACATACAACTAGCAAGCATGGAATTTCTCAAACTTTATAAACTCTTTTTAGGTCATATCTCTGGTCATTATGAGATTTGAATTTTTCCTGTACTCCTCTCAAGCCAATGGCTATCAGGCCGGACACATGGATAATATGGGTGGATCCAATCCAATAACAGATATAGGAAAGACTCTCTTACTACCTCCGGTTTTAAGTTTACTCAACTCCACAAAACTGACTTGTGATGTGAGTATTGTCTAAGCTTTATAAGTTTTGTTTAGGTTATATCTCTAGTCAATGTGAGACTTGTGTTGTTTTTGGATAAGATACAATTGAATAAAAAGTATTATGGCTTATTTTTTAAATTTAATTTATGATATGATATATAATTGTTTGATCTATGGTTGATTTTACTTTGTCACAAAAGCTTTAGGTGTTGATTTTTTTTTCGTTTTTGGTATTAACTGTCTGGTTCCTAGGAAAAGTGGTTCCAGTGTTGATTTTATTTGTTCATTAATATATGCTAAGATTTTTAGTATAATAACTAATAATTATGCAATGATTGTGTAAACAATTTTATACACAAGAACACTTATTTGAACATTTTTTATAGTATAAATAGATATATTTTAAGCAGTAATATATGACACAATAGTGGATTATGATTAATTAAACATCTAAGAAAACATGTTTACACTATCAAAGTATATTTTTTAAACTCTTGAATGTTTATTTAGTTTTGTTATCAACAATGTTTTAGTTAGAATGTAGGGCCTGTTGGTTATTTTGAGGGTCTGTTTGGTTAAAGGAGTGGAGGCTTTTACTTTAAATTTTAGTTGTTTGGTTCAATTTTTTTGGGATAATTTCACAAAAAAATATCATTTAATTATATTATGTAAAAATCAATTTTTTCAATTTTACATAAACAGTCTCTTGGTGTAATAGGGTAAGATGATTGCATTAAAAATAATTATTCTGAGATTTTTAGGATTTTGGTTTTTCTTGGCTTTCTTAAACATATCCAGTCTATTAAATATTTTTTAACTCGAAGTTTGACAGTCAAACTTTGACTTGTTAGTGTAGTTCAAAGTATGCATTATTCAGTGGACAAAAAAAGTATGTTATGAGTTAAAATATTTGAGTCTTGTAGAATCTATTTTCTCATATGATGATATATTTTTTTTAAGTGTAACCTAACCTTTTAAAAGTCTGGTTGATTATAGTTTACTTTGCAATAAGGCCTTTAAAATAGATAAATTTAAATGTATTCTCAAATATGCTCATGGGTTCAAGTCTTAAAAAAAGTGATTGAGCTGAAGTGATTAATGAGCTCCCCTTAAGAATTGTCTTACAGAATTCAAGTTCAATTTTTAAGAGAACAATTTTCGTCTGGTTTTACTTCTCCAGATTGCTAGTGCCCATTGTCATGATGACCGAAGGGATAACAAAAAAAAAAAAAAACGGGTTCATGTAGATTGTAATAACTCTAGAAGGAGACACTAGTGATTGTAAATTTGTAATAAGGTGGATTATAATGACGGGTGTCCTAGTGTAGTAGGCAAAATTACTCTGGCAGGGTGAATTGGACTAACTACCAGGTTGGTAGTGAACCAGTATAAAATTACATGGTCTTTCTTCTTTCCCTTATCCTTTTATTTGCTTGTCCAAACTCTATAATTTAACTTCACGTTTTCAAATGGAGTTAAATGATTTGATAAATAAGACAACTAAAACCTTTAAAAGGATAAAAGCTTTCAAAGAAGGAACCATATAAAAGATGAGGAATTCATTCTACAGCACTGCCAACTCATCATCGTCCTGACACAGGTAAGTCCTCTTCTGACGAGTCATTGAGTCTTTTGACATAGACATTCCTATAGCACTTAGAAAACATATTAGATCTTGTAACATTCTTTGCACAAATGTGTCATACTCGGTTTTTCTTCATTTGCTACATTTACATCTTAGTTATTTGATGTAGAAATTTTGAAATTTTAGCAAGAGTCTCTAAAGTTTCAAGTGGAAGGAAGTTTTTCTTGAGGAAATGAGAGTTCTTGAGAAGAATAAAACTTGGAGGGTAATGACTTTGCCTTCGGAGAAGAATACGGTGGCATGGCATGTAAATGGTTCTACAAGGCATGCCTGATTGCTAAAGGGAAATGCAAAACTTTGGTTAAAAGGTAAATGATCCGGTTGATATTAGGAGATATCAAAGGTTGTCACGACATTTATAGCGGTCCAATATCCAATTAATAGTTAGTTTAGTCCCTTCTAATTGAAGGTTTTCTACTAATGGTCCAATCGACCAACTGTTAAAGAGTCATACATCAGATGTGAGATGACTTGAACACAAGTTTATATGTAGAGACAATCCTCAATTTACAAGCCGATTTTGTAAGGTGGAGTTAGACCCAATCTAAAATTCTAAGATGATATCAAAGTCTCCTCCAATATTCGTTATGTCACCTGCTATCAAGTTTCCACCTCCTCCAAGGTCCGTTGGGTCACTTGCTATCAAGTTTTTACTATCGGGCAACCTGCTATCAGGTTTCCGCTTCTTCTAAGTCAGTTGGGCAACCTGCTATCAGGTTTCTGCTATCTGACCACCCACCATTTGTATCCACACACCAAGTCAAATAGTGTTGGGCGTGAGGGGATGTGTTAAGAGTTCCACATTGATATATTTGGAACATTAGAAGAACCCCACACATCAATATGAATTAAATAATACGGAGAAATACTCACTTTGTTTCTGACTGGAAAAGAGGTATGCTTGTGTTTAGCAAATTCACACAACTCACAACAAAGACTCTGAACATCAAAATTTTTAAATAAGGAAGGAAATACCTGTTTCATACACCTCTTTATTTCATCTTGGTTGAGTGGAATAAATTGATCCAAATGTAAAGTTCGAGAATGCATAAGATATTGCGGTTAATAAGGAAATGTATCAAAGGTTGGTCGGCAAACTAATATATCAATCACATACTAGACCTGATGCTTTTTGCTGTAAGCTTCGTCAGCCAATTCCTGCATCAACCAAATGAGATTCATTTACAAGCTGCAATCCGAATTGTTCAATGTTTTAAAGGAACTCCAAGTAGAGGAATTTTTTTCGAACGAAATGGAAGTCTAGGACTCGAAGCATATACTGATGTTGACTATGCGGTGTTAACTATGGATAGGAGATCACCTATAGGATATTGCACATTCTTAGGTGGAAATCTTGTGACTTGGAAGAGTAAAAAACAAAGTGTGGTATCTAGATCTAGTGCTGATTGCTGAAGCAGAGTGTAGGGCAATGGCACAAGCGATATGTCAATTACTATGGCCGAAAAACATCTTGGAAGACTTGAGGATAAAGAGTGATGTACCAATGAAACTCTATTGTGATAATAAATCTGTTATTAGCATAGCTCATAATCCGGTGGAACATGATAGGACCAAACATATTGAAGTTGACAGATACTTCATCAAAGAAAATTTAGATAGTGGCCTAATTTTCACTCCATGTGTCTCTTCCCAAGGCAACCTTGCAGATCTTCCAACTAAGGGGCTGAACAACAATAACTTTGAAAAGAATTGTTTCCAAGTTTGGGAATGATAAATATTCATTCACCAGCCTAAAGGGGGGGTGTCGTAAATAAATAGTAAATATTCTATTATTAGGAGTGTTCTTTTATTAGTAATCTGTATTCGGCCCATTATCCCATTAAATAGTCTATATAAACATATTAGTGGTTGTATATTATCAATAACTTGAAATATAATAATATTCAGTTTTCACAAAATCCAACAACCATTAATATTAAATCACTAGTGTTGAATGAGATTGCTGTAGTTCAAATTGAACTGCAGAGGTCCATTGCAAATTTTCTACTGATGCTCTGAATCTGTTAGTCTGATTTAACACCAATTATTACTATTACTATTGCTAGTGGTGTCTACACTTGTGTACCTGAAAGATTACTGATTAGGATCCATTTTACAAAAATTGGTTCAAGAAGTATGTACTCCTAGAATTCATTTTGGTTGATGAGATGTTTTAAATTCTACCATAATAGACTGGCTTAGGAGTCGGGCTAATCTTTTGCTTGACATTTTTCTTGCAGGAAATTACAAGATTGCATATATAATGAGGGTAATATCCAGGAGTGAAAATGGGAAAATTGGAAATACTTTAGTAGCACAAATTCCTTTGTCAATTTGTTGTATTCTTTTGGTTACTTTGCTAAACAATTAGAGTATTTTAAGGCTTTTTAATATATCATTTGTAAGAGCCTCTTTTTAGAATTTAAATGAAAAAATTATTGATTATACTGAAAGTGAATTGTGATTCCAATTAAGTTTTACTTCTACTATCAGTGATTATAAATCCAGTAATTATATCTGTTTTTTGAAATCAGCTACTCTTAACATGCTAATTATATAATTGCTATGATTTTACCAAAGAAAAAGTAAATGATTATGAATCAAAATTTAGATAACAATGATTCACAAGATATGTGGAATGAGGATTTTGCAATATTGTATTACAAGAGAATGTTCTCACAGCATGTAGCAGCAATGAGGAAAAAAGCAGAATGTAAAATGTAAAAAGGGCATTATCTAAAAATTACAAAAAAAGAAGCAGCATAAACAGTGTTGTTTGTTACATTAATCAAACATTAACTTGAGCAATACCAATTTGAAGTTTTAGCCAGCAAACACAAATCAAACATCAAATATGAAAATCCAATCACAGGTAGTCACTACTCAGTGAGGTAGATACTGAAATGTAGGATGGTGTCAGCCCCATCTGTGGTGTGTTCATCCTCTTTCAGAAGTGTCTCAAGTGAAGCATATCCTCTAGCATTCTCATACTTCCCAGTTCCACCAATCACTGCTATCTCAGATTCTGGTGACGCTGTCCTATGAATTCCAAACAGACTTATAGTGTCATCGACTCCATCATGATGTTCACCGCCATGCACCAAAACAGTAAGCACAACGGTTTTACTAGTACCATCCAATGAGCTTGCCAAGTAAAATCCTTGTGCTCTTCCTATCACAGAAGAATCTAGCTCATGCTCTTCTGTTAACTGATCATCAATGACTGTAACAGAACCAAACATAAGCTTCTGAATTGTAAACCCACCAGGAAGATTCCCTGCCGAAACAAATGGCTGGTTGTTGCCTCCGGAAACGGTGTTACTGGTGCCACTGTTTTTGAATACAGTAGAGGATTGAGCAGCACTGAGTCCTACAAGGTTTGGTAGATTGTTGTTTGTGACAATGCCATTGAGTTTAGGGTTAACTAATGGAATTCCTCCGGTGATTGGGAAGAGATTGTTGTTGAGCTTGGAGAACGGTAAGCCGGTTACATCAGTGTTTGCTACAATTCCTGCCACAACTCTTGCTGATGGATGTGATCCACCAAGGATATCATGCATGAAGAAAGACAAAGATGGCTCTTTCCCCACCGGCTTAGCAGCCACTGGTGCTACATTAGGAACAGCTGGAAGTGGCACTTCAACTTCTGGTGGCGGAAGTGGTACTTCAGCTTCGGGTTGTGGAAGTTCTGGTGTTTTGTCTGTGGCAGGACTTCCCACCGGGGGAACGTCCTCAGCCGGCGCTTCATTTTCTGAAACTAAAGGGTCTATATTGGCATCTTCTTCACCAGAAGCCGGTGTAACCGTATTGGTGGTGGTAGCTGCAGGTGTTTGGCCAATCGGCGAAGCGGTAATAGGGTTGATTTGAGGTATTGTTGTGGCAGAAGGAATGGCAGCTCCAGGTCCAGGTAGATTGCCTATAGCTTGAGGTTGGGAGTCAACTTCATCAAGGATTCTTGCGGAGTTGGCAATCAAAAAAGTTGTGGTTAAGAGCAAGAGGCAAAGTGTAGTCTTCCATGTGCTAGGATTGTGTAGGAAAACATTGGCCATTTTGCACACAAGAACTTGTATTGAAGTGAGAATGAGTTCTGTTAGGATTTGATATTAGAGAGAGATTTTGCTGTTGATGATGTAGATTTCTGTTTGTGTTGTTATATATAGATACACAAAAAATTAGAGGGCATGTTAATAATCTGCAATAAGTGGAGTTGATAGAATATTTGGTTAAGGAAAATGAAGGAAATGAAACCTTAATGGAGTGGTTATGTTTATTATGTGTGTTTTGGTTAAAACAACTCCTCAGTTGTTTGTGTTGGCATTTGGTACTGATAGAATTATATGATTTAATTATATCTTAATTTCTCAAGAATAAATTTCAATCATCTAGTTTAAGATTTTCACGTTAAAAAACCAATAAAAAGAAACTCAAGATATGAAACATATATAAAAGCTCTTGTTTGGTCGAAAAATATAACCACTTCAAAGATCTTATATTCAAACGGAAGTTTGCTTAGTTTTAGATTTCCCTAATGAATACAATCGTTTAATGAAGAGTATATTTACTTTCCATTATCTTAATTAGAAGAGATTAATTTCTTTAAACCACAAAATAATACAAATTCGTTCATGTAAAGTAAATGATATGTTTAATGGACATTTTGGTCGGTGAAATAACGAATATTGAGGAGTAACCAACCAAAACCAAGGTTTTGAATTTCTTTTTCTTTTAACCCTCATGTTTTAGGAAAAAAAGTTAGGATGATCCGGCCAAAAATAAATAAAATGATAAATAATTGTTTTACCTAAAAATTGAACTAGTTAATCACTTAAACTTTAATACCAAAATCTTCAAGCTCAAACTCTAAAGACTAATATAATCATTTGTCTACCAAAGAAACCAAAGAATTTGAACTAGTTAATCACTTAAACTTTGTTGAGTCTTTGGTATTGGCTGCATTTTTGGTAAAAAAAACCTTGTAGCAGGATGTGCGATATGATGCCTCAAGCATCGTATCATCTCACGAGGAGTGTTCATGACATGTTCTATTTATGGAATGATGGTTTCTCTCTCATGGATCTGGCATGACGAATTTAATCAGGCTAATTATGAGGATCATTGTTTAATGCTTCAGATCCTTGTCAAGAATATTTCTGAAGAGAATCTCCTTGAAGAATATATTTGTAGAGAATCTCTTTTAATAAATGTGGAGTAATTGCTTGGGTCAAACAAATCAAGCCCATGCATCTCTAAATTGTTTGAAGTATTTAAAGAAGGAGCTAAACCTAGTTTCTTCACCGAAACCAATATATCAAAATGTAGACTTTTAGGGTTTCGCGTCTTTGTAAGCCTTGTGCTTTATTTGTGAGCCTCTCTAGTATCATCTTTATGCTTTTGTAGGACTGTGTTTTGAGTTGTAACTCTATATTTTCTCCAAAGCTTCTAAGCATGGAGTATGATTGTCCATTGTGTTTTTTACGTTGGCACGATGTTGGAACATCATATACCACATCTGTGACCAGCGCGCCGGAATTTCAATTGGTATCAGAGCAGGCATCCTGTTCTGTTTCTGGGTGAGATCCATGGAAGATACTTTCTGGCTTTATGGACAAGGAAGAAGAAGATGTGCTTGTTGCTCCGATACTGTTCTTGTGGTATGCTGAAGTTGAGGGGGAGCATACGTTTTGATATTGAGGGGGAGTGCCCTATGAGGCTGAATATGTCAAATTCCGCTGTTGTATGCCTCTTATGTTGCTAATACATCTCTCCAGTTTATATGGCTTAATCAAGAATTATTTTAGCCAAAATTTGCCAAAGGGGGAGATTGTTGAGGTTTTTAATTGTTGGCTTCATTTTGGTAAAATAAGCATTTGTCCAAGATGTTGAATCAAATGTTACAACATCAGAACCTGACGTGTGTGCGCCAGTTGGCATATCTTTTGTGCGCACATTTTATTTTAAGAGAAGATCTTTTATCTTTCTTCAGTCCTTGCGTGTGCATTAAGAAAGGATTTATTTTCTAAACAGATCTTTTATTTAAAGATTGTTTTAGGAATTATTGTGAAGATTTATTTCCAAAACATATCTAATCTTTTGAGATATGATTTATTTTTAATGTGTGAGCTGGATATATTCTTGGATTAAATCTTCTCAAGCCCATGTTACCGGCTATTTAAAGGAAGGAGCTAAACCTAGTTTCTTCACCGAAACCAATATATCAAAATGTAGACTTTTAGGGTTTCGCGTCTTTGTAAGTCTTGTGCTTTATTTGTGAGCCTCTCTAGTATCATCTTTATGCTTTTGTAGAACTGTGTTTTGAGTTGTAACTCTATATTTTCTCCAAAGCTTCTAAGCATGGAGTATGATTGTCCATTGTGTTTTTTACGTTGGCACGATGTTGGAACATCATATACCACATCTGTGACTAGCGCGCCGGAATTTCAAACTTTAATACCAAAATCCTCAAGGTTAAACTCTAAAGACTAATATAATCATTTGTCTACCAAAGAAACCAAACAAATCATCCATTTTCATTGTTAAAATCATTTGTCTATCAAAGAAACCTTCAAGTTCAAACTCTAAAGACTAATATAATCTTTTGTGAGAGAAGCTTTATTTTCTCTCTAACCTCTCTTCTTCATTCTTTCATCGAAAGGGGTGATTTTAGATTCTTTTGGATCCGAAATTATCCATTTTCCTAGTTTTTTCGTCAATTATCTAAATAAGCGTTATTTATGTGTGTGTATTTGAGTTATTATTTTTTTGGTTTTTGTCACCTAAGTGTTGCGTCATTGGTTTGTTCGTCTTGACATTTTTTTGGTCATAATGTCTAGTTTGCGGTGTATGTGTTGAACCAAAACGAGTTTGAGAACAATGACCTCTAATTTCCGAGTTTTGATGATAACAACACTTGTAAGAGCAATTTGATACTCTAATGTGTTTGTGTCTCTATGTAGTGTTTATTGACTCTCTAAACAAGATAATTTATGTCTTCAATGCAACATGTCATCACACTATGGACATTAGACAATCATTCTCTAGACACCACAAATGATCAGAAGGTCAAGGTCAACATTTTTGTTCATCATCTAGACATAAGTTGAAGAATTTCTGTCATTTTCTAGGCCAACTCTTATCTATCTTGGCAAAAGGAATTTTGAAGAATGAAAGCATATTTGTCATCAAGGAATATTCGAACACATAGAACGTTTGTTATCAATGGTCTTATCATGCAAATCAACCATAATACAAGCTCGTGATTGTACGACGATTACATTGCGCCAACTTCACATCAGTACAAAATATAGTACAAGGCCACCACGAACAATTTTACACTATTTATAGTCTGTAAAGAAGTTGAAAATTTTATTATGTAAATTGAGGTATTTCTGCATGCAACTATAAAGATTAATTCTTTGAGATAACTAAAATTCAACTAAAATATACATTAATTAGGGATCAAATCTTAAATTAAATAGTTAATAGACTCAATTATCTACGACTTGTGTCATATATTTTGCTGCAAAAGTGGGAATTTAGATGGTTTGTCTTTGTGGGTGTGTAGTTAAATTTAGTATAAGGGTGTAGAGTTAAATTTTCATCTTTAAGTGAGTCACCATCCTTAGTTATTTTTATATATATAGGGCGGGCCAAAGCATTTTGAACGTGTCCAAGTTTAACCACAATTTTTACTTTTTTTCAATTGGTGTTAATTTGCTTCTGCACCTCCATCTTTTTAATATTTGTTTTTGTTTAAATGCCCATTTTCCAAAATACAGTTTAGGGAGTAATTGCTAATGAGAAGTACCTTTTTGCAGGTTATTTTAAAATTTCAATTATAAAAGTGAACTTTTTTTGACAATATCATACTATGTTTTTAACTGTAAAAGTGAACTTATGTAAAAAAAAAACTATAAAAGTGAACTTATATGACCATATCATATGTTTTTATTAAATATTTTAAAATAATTTTACACTAACAATACATCTCTATTTTGAAATTTTAATTACAAAAAGAAAGCCTTTGAACTTATGTTTCCAAAAGTAAAGGGCATCACTACTATTATTTGTCTTTTTAATATTATTACCCTTCTTAAAACAATATTCTAACATATCAATCTTGAATTTCTAGTGTGTTCATATCCAATGGAAACCGCAACTAGGCATTGTTCCATGGACACAACCACAAATCAATTTTATTTAGATATACACACATAAATTCAATAAATTAAAAGAAAAATAAAATAGTCACATCAATCAATATCATTTTAATTCTTTTTGTTTAATTTTTTTATTCTTTATGTGAATGTGCCTAACAATGAGGTGTTATGGTTGTGCCTAAGTTAGACTTTCTCAACCGCAACAACCCAACTAGGGAAAAATTGACAAATAATATTCTTCTATGCTGCTGCGTGTTATTGACTACTTGATTGTAGATCATTACTATTTTTTTATTTTTATGAGTGGTGTATTGATTGTATAGTTAGAGAGTATTTTGAGTTGGACGCAGTCCTATCTGTACTTTTCCTACTCAAGTAGGTTAAGTACCTCTTATACTTTGTTCCATTCCTTTTATATATATATATATATACATGTTATTTCGCCGTTAAAAAAATTACTATTTTTTTTATGCTTTCGTACTGTTTGTCTTATCCCAATTAATTAGTTCATCCTTAGTTTTTTACAATATTAGACCCATTTAAATTCATTGATGATAGATATTTTTCACCGTATATTAAGTGAAAAATACTATTAAAATTTGCACATAGTTATAAAGTTCTAAATAAAATTATAAAAATAAAAGTTCAAAATTAAAATTTAATAAAAAAATGTATCATCTTACCCTAACAACAACAATATTAATATTATCAGTTGAGCCGGTATATTCACATGTGATAAATATTATATTAGATATAACGTGGCTTGAGAAAATTTATTTTCCACTTAATTTACAATTAGCAATGTGAATATTTTTGAAAGATTATCCTATAGATAAAGAGAAATGTTGTGTTGACAACTTTTTAGTTATTTAACACTGTGTATATAAACAATGAATTGGTTCAAGTGGTAAGAGTTTTGGACCCCTTAAGCATGTGGTTAGGGATTCGATTTCTGACTTATGCGTATGGAGAAAATTCGGTTGGAAGGGGAGAACCCACCTTGTGTGCCCCAGGTTCCTCGAAAGAGATTAGTCATTGCTAGCGGCGGTGAAAACTTCGTACCAATATCATGGTAACCCAAAAAAAAAACATCGTGTATAATGTCAAATAATATTTTCTTTTTCTTTTTATAGCATCAACAATTTCATATATATAATATTTTTATAACATCATAATTCTGTTTTATAATTTTTTTTCTTTTTCTATTTAAGTAGTATTCTTTTAATCGATATATATATATTAAGAAATGAAAATCCAGTTCAATACAGAAATAGAAAAAAGTATAAGAAATACTCCTAAAATAAAACAAGAAAAAGGGGGAGCAGCAAACAAAGCAAAAACCAAACAACTAGGGTAAGCACACTAAAAAGCATCTACACACCACCATAATCTACCACACCGCACTCCACCTGACCTGGAAGAATGCTCCAACTCTAACAAAAGGATAAGGAGAAAGAGCCGAACCAACCAAAACAGAGCCTACCCATATCCACCCTATCTATCTAATCCAATAGAGGGAGGGTTCCACCCCCACTCATATAAAGAGCAAGGGTGACCTGAGGTCTTACCAAAAAACCAAATCCAAGAGGCGCGTTTAGCCCTATCCACCAGATCGTCAATCGAGAAGGGCCTCAAAGAAAAAATCACATCATTGCAAGACTTTCAAATGGACCACATACACAATAAAAATAAAATACTCCTAGTTCTCATATCCACCCCAACCTCACAAAAACCTCGAAATGACCTAAAAGGTCCCTCAGAGACACAAACTCCCAAACTAACCAATAACATTGCCCTAAATGATATATTTGTATTTTTTTTAACGGAGAAAAAGAAAAAAGTATAAGAGGTACTCGATCAACTACGGTAATACAATGATATATACTATATTTTTATATAATGTTGGATAACATGTTCAAATAACACTGCTCTAAATTAAAGTCATCTCCTATTCAGCAAACCACGCTGAAAAAATTGGGAAAGCATTAGGGAATCAGATTTAGTGCTATGGAGTTTCCCACATATTGTATGACCGAGATCACTTTAACAGATTTTGTACTTTAATAATGTAAACTGTTTGATCAATAATTAACGGTAGAAATTGAAAATTTTGGGAAACTGTATCTTTAATTAATTACTGTAGCAAATCACAATCCGGAAAGCATATAATCTATTACTATATATAAAGATGATACAAATTTTTGGGATGACTTTTTCATTATACCTATTTTACCCTTAAAAAAAACTACAAAAAAAACTAAATATTTGTATATATTGAAATATAACTTCCACATAAAAATAGATATTCAGTTTTTTTTAGTAAATAATTTGTTTTTCTCTTAATAACTAAGCACAACTTCCACATAAAAGTATGTTTTCAGTTTTTTTATAGTAAATTTTTTTTTTCTTCTTAATAACTAGCCGCAACAAAAAAGGATGTTAAGTAGTTATCAATTAACTAAGTCCAATAAAAAAGAAGATTAAGTAGTTATTTATATTTGCACAGTAGAGAATTTCGATCACAGCAAATAAAAAAAAGAGAATATCGATCACACAAACGGGCACGGTGGCGGCTAGTAATAATAATATAAACAAGAACTTTTTTCAATAGTTGGAAATGATGAAGTTAAGGTGATGATGGCGAGTTTGAAACAAACAACATAGAAAAAAAATAGTACAATGAAAAAAGAAACATTAGAATGGAATGGAATATTTAGTGTTAGGTGACATACAAGTTAAGAAGCAGAGCATTATTGTCTTTATGTTTAGTTATGAATATAGAATAAATTAATATTATTTGTAATTCATCTCCCTCCTGATATTTCCATGTTAAAATTAAATTGTTAATTTGTACTTTCGATCTAAACAGAGGCAAGCGTGACCTGCAGTTCTAGTTTCAACAGAGTTGTGGCAGATTCCTCATATTTATATGTACCAAGTATACATTCCCATCTAATTCCTACCATTAAATTAAAAAGGTTAATATATATTTATTCATTTGAACAAAATATATATAATATCTTAGATTTTATTTTTAGCTTCCGGTTTTCATTTTTATTGTCAAGTAGTCACTATCTATCCAATAAGGATGTAGTGTAGTCAGTTACCAAAATGCCCTTTGCAAGTCCAATTCATTGAGAAAATTCCACGTGGCCTTTTTCCCAAACCCTTTCCATGTGAAGATCACAACACGTGATGTACAACTTGCTTTACCAAGTCTGATTCCGTGTACAGTGCAAGGAGCTTCTATACTCAAGACATCATATCACCTTTTCATATTGACACAGATACCAATTTGAACATTATTTGCTTCCTCTCTTTCATTTGCATGTAGGTTCTTCCTCTCTTCATTGAAACTCCTCTTAGTTCAAAGGTAAGTTCTACAACAAAACACCTTCTGTTACTGTTACTTTCTTCATGCTATTCGGTTCATTATCTGCATTATGTGTTGTTCGTAAAAATGGAAACTTGCTTTGCTGCATTTATTTACCCGTTTGTTCTTTCATTTTGCCGGTATTTGCTACTTCGCTCTCTTCATTGTTTGGTTAGATCTGTTTTTGTTAGCTTTATTCTATGATGTTGTAGTTTTCACCATAGATTCTGCTCCTACTACTATTAATATGGTGATTTGAGGTTATTGTTCTTTATTAATCCACTCTAATATTTAAAATGTTGTTACTTATTATTATGTGTTGTTATTTATTATATAGCTTTTGAGATGTCAAGAAACTTTGATTTCATTAAGGACCTTAACAAGGAAAGAGCCATATGGAAAATTGCTGTTCGAGTCATAGACTCTTGGGTTGTTACAGGAACTAATGGCTTTCAACATCTTGAGATGGTTATAGCTGATGAAAAGGTTTGTACACTATTGTGGTTTTTTCATTCAGTTTTATTCTACTATCGGTTATAATTTATGTCAACTGTCCATTACTTTCATTTTTAGGGTGATCGTGTGCATGCCATTACTCGCTATAAGGAATTTGAACACTGGAAGTCTTTTATTCAGGATCGTAAAGTCTATGTGTTGTATAATTGTCAAGTTTATGACACTGAGATTGGATTGAAACCATGTGAAGGTCCTTTTAAAGTTGTGTTTGGATCAGGTACCAATATTAAGCCAGCTCCTGAAATCACTAACATTCCTGATCAAGACTTTTGGTTCAAAAATTTCAAAGAAGCAAATGATGGGAACTTCAAAATTAATGTTTTATATGGTACGTTTGTTTTACAAGTTGGCCTTCCAGTCTTGCTTTTTTTTAATAATCAAATTACATTCATTTTAAAATTCATTACTTGGTTAATTTATTTTAGAGATCATTGGCGTTCTTCATGAAGTTGTGAAAACACAAACCCTTGCATCCGGAAAAAAACCGTGCACCAACTTAATCCTAACTGATGAAAGGTATTATTATATGAGAATTTCTGTAACTTTATCTTTATCTGTTCCTTTGAACATTATAACTCTTTTAACCATTTTTATATGAGCCATTATATCTCCCATTTTTTAGTGGCACATTGGTTGATGTTACTCTATGGGAAGCTTTCTCAACTCAACTGAGTAACTATATCAATGCTCGGAAAGACAGAGGACCAATTGTCATCATTTTAACGCATGCTCAATGCAAAAAAGGAGGTTTATGAACTTTTCCATTATCTTCATTTTAACTTTTTCATTATCATATAACAACCAATGTTATTTATATTTTTTATATTATGTAATCAAACTTTCTTCATTTGTTTAATAGACAATGGGAGAGCCTCCTTCTCTAACAATTGGTCTGGCTCTAAGCTTCTTATTAATTATGAACATCCTTCTGTTGAAAGCTTCAAATCATCGTATGATATCTTACATGCTACATTGTCCATATGTATCTTTTCCACCAAACTTTGATGCTCTTTTTTACATTAACTCTTCAAATCTTTTAGATTCCAAGACATCGCATCAACTCAGGGTGCTACTCAAGACTTTACTCAAGTTTCATCTTCCTCACAATTCTCCGGCAATGATATTTTTTCAAATAGAAGTCAGTTTACATCAATTAAGTTAAGTTCCGGTGAAGATGATCCTAGAATTTATCCTGTTTTTCTTGACAAACTTCTGAACTTAGAGTTGGCTTTTAAAGTTAAGTTCCAGCCCTACTATCGCCAAGCTTCAATTAATAAGTTGTCTACTGATGATAGTATCATCAATGATATTAAGCTTCACATTAATCCACCTCAGGTCGGCTGTTTTTACATTTTCTTCCATCCTTATACTAATTTATACATATATTTATAATCTTATTAATCATCTATTACATTCTAATTTCTTTCATAGGCTTCTCAAAGCCAATCTCAATCTGTTTCCAATCTTGCTGCATCAACCAAACCTACATCCACTCCCGATTACATCAATCCACAATACTCGGACTCTATTCAATCTCAGGTCAATGTTTCTTCTATATCATTATAGTCAAATGCTTGGTTCATGCGCTCATTAGTATACGCTGTAATCCCAAGCTCATCAATTATGTTTCTTTTTGTTTTCTTTTTTAGGCTTCTCCAATGTTTTCAAAATCTGTTTCGTCACTTCCTGATACATCTATCAAAACAGAGAAAGATAGCACACAATGCTCGGACTCTCTGAATTATCCTTTGGTACATATATTCATTCTTCATTTCTAACTCTCAATATACTAAAATGTTGAAGCCTTCGTTCACAATTGCGTATTTCAATCATATTTAGGTCTCGCTATCAGCCACCAGTGATGACTTTGACCATACCTCCAACATTACACCTGCTAAGCGTGTTTCCATGGAAAATGAAATAACACCGGACATTCCATCTCCGACACTCAATGAAGCTCAGCTTTCATCCACCAAGTTGCGTATTTCAACCAGAAAGGGTGGAAAAAACACCAAGCTTGAATGAAATCTATAACAATGTTTTATGATCCCTTTGAAATACTATATAGTGATTGGTATATTATATTAATTTCCGTCAATCACTCATTTTGCTCAACCATGTTTATCTTTTTGCTCCAACATGATCTTCAAACTTTGCTCATCCACGATCATTTATTTTGCCTCTACATCATCTTCAAAGTTTGGGATTAATATGTTTTGTATTTATATCTAATTCACATTCAAACTCATTGTGGAATGTAACACTCCTTTTGTTTTATAATTTCCCATCATGTTTCCTATCTACATTATTATCCCTATTATAGTTTAAGATGTCCTTTTAAATTATGGTATTCCCACTATCTGTTGCAGAAATTCCATTATTACAAGTTTAACGTTTTAAATAAAATAGCAACATAGAAAAATTGTGTTACCTCTTATTTTTTATGATATACCTTTCTAAATAATATACTCTATTAAAAGCTAAAATGAGATATCACAGAATTTGGTGATCATTTCTTACATACAATCTCAAATGCATTATCAAACTGTTTGCATTCTTCCCTAACCAACCAATATCTACATCCCTTCCTGTTTTCATTATCATGATGCAAATACAAGCATCTCTATACACTCCATTTCAAACTAAAAATATATAAGCACACTAATAATATCAAAACAAAATAACAGAGCGTAAGTAACAAATAAATTTCCCTTATACATAATCAGTATAAAAAATGGAGTTTATTCACACTCACTACACTATCTTTTTATTCCTATGTGCAGTTTTTCTTAAAACTTATATAATATGAATACCACTGTTTAAATAAAAAATGTCTAACCTAAATAATATTTGCGTTGTTCACCACACTGCATTTCCCAATTCTTTTTTTAAAAAATTGTTCCTTTCTCCAAACTATATTTATTTTATATTGTTTATATTGCATCCAAATATATGAAAGGCTTTACGTTATTTACATATTACTTAATACTTTCATAGTCATCTACTACACCATAGTAATATTCATACTTACTAAAGTATAACCAAATCCCATATTTTACTTAGTACTTCCATAGTCATATTCAGTTTTGTTTTGATTGATGGATATCTATCTTTTTTACTTTATCTCAACTCTTTTTACTTAGTACTTCCATCATGATTCAATTACCAACTCTGTTACTTACAAACTGAACCCCCCTATTATACTGTATACAAATCGGTTTCCCAGGACATTGTAACTAGGGAAATTCAACTATAATATCAACAACATAACACAATCCCATTTTTTACTTACTATGCAATTTAATAATGGTTTTAGTTGATTGATTGATATATATCTTAGGCATGCTATGGATGTTACAGACAGTCTACACATCTAAAATACAACTTTCCATAAAATCTGCTTTTCAAACTTACCAAAAAGTCAAATTCATGATTACTTTTGAAACACCTAATATTAAAATTATATCTTTTGCCATTATGTTTCAGATTTTTTTAAAAATAATCAACTATGTACTATTACATAGGGAAAACCAATTATCTTAATTAAATCAACTTATTATTCTATTTTTTCAAATATTCAAATATCATGTTTCCCTCCCCTGCTGCAATTGTTAGTTCCATTGTCAAGAACTTCATCTTCAATTGACTATCACTTTCGTTAACATCTCCTCACATATTACATACCACTTAAACTTATTAATTGACTATCGCTTTCAATGGAAATTCAAAATAATCTTAAATGGTTGGAAGCAAAAATAGCCAGAAGTCGTCGGTTTCGTCTGTTGAAAGACAAAAGATCCAAACAAATGCCAAAAACAACAAATAATCTTTCTGCTGTTTTTCATTCCGTCCATCTTAGTTCTCAATGTGTAAATCTTGGTTATCAAGAGCAATTGTTAAAACCAAAAAAAATTGGTAGACCAAGGAAAAACCTCTTAGCTGCTGCAGCTTCGTCCACCACATTGTTACAACACAAAGAAAATATAGCTGTTCAAATTATATCCATAGAAAATGTGTCAGGTACATTTCAAACAATTGGAATCATTTCAATTTTTTATTAATCACTAACACATCTTAATTTTCTTTATCATATTATCCTTTTTGTAGGTACTAATCCAAGTTTCAGATCAACAATATCATCAGATAGGCCACCTTTATTTGATATCACACAAACACAGGTTAATCAATTTCCGTCTTCTTCTGCTCAATGTTTGGTCCCTCCATTAAGAAAACGTGGTCGGCCAAAAAACCTAACAACAAGTAGCAAATCATCAATTGATGCAGCACAAGTTGAAATTCCTCCGGTCATTCCAACTCTTGAGGGAAATGAGCAATGTAATTTTGGCACTCTATTCACTATAAATTATTTACCTTATCATACAAGCTATGTTATTATTTTGTTCATTTTTTTCATACCATATAGTATTAACTCCCTATTTACAATCATTCCTTATCACATTCGTCTTATAGCAATTCATATTAAAATAGCATTGATAAATTTGAGATATATGCCAGGTTCTAATGATGATCATACACCAAATCCCCCAATTCAAAATAAAAGACAAAGATCAACAACAGATGCTTCACTAAAGCCGTTGTCCAGCATTATACAAAAGGTGGTTGACCATTCAAGCTCTTCAAACTCAAAGTCCTCTTATATGTTTGTTGATCCACCAAAAAGAAAACATGTGCGACCAAATGAAACAACATCAACAGGTGAATCCGAAAACCAATATCAACCTTTTATTGCTTATAGATCCATTTTTGTTATTGAGCCATTTTTAAAATAAATAAATAAATTACTAATTAGTAAATTACCACCAATTCAATATGTATTTCAATGTAGGTGATGCTCAATCCGATATACTTTATGACTTGATGGCGACTAAAAGGATTAAAACAACAAAAGGTCTTCAAAATTTTAATCAACTCTATTTTATTACCTACATTTATTTGCAAAAAAACTTATAATATTTACCTGCTAAAGCAGATAGTAATACTCCTGTTGGTGCATCCACTCCAATGTCTCTACCACAAGATTTTCCGACCATTGACAAAGTATTCAAAATTTCAAATACTCAACAACAGTCTCAAAACTTTGGTACATTGCCGGACTACACAAAATTGAAAGACCATCCGTGTAATCCGTCCATTCAATTGAACAAAATTGGAATCAATCTCTTATCAAAGTTTACTGAAGTTGATCAAAGATCAAACACCACACCAGTTTTTGATGAAACAGTGTGTGTCAATACTACCATTGATCACACCGATTCAACTGTTGTCAAACCAACGACAGAGACACATGTTTTAAATGCTTTTGAACCTCAACATAATGATGACTTCTGCAGTAGTGATGAAGAGGCTGATTCAGATTATAATCCGTTTGAATATCCAGGTCAAAAACTTTAATTACTTACATAATATTAACTGGATTAACTTTAATTACTTTAAATAATCAAGATTAAATTTATCTTTTGCAGATTCCGATCAAGATTATGATTCAAGTGGTCCAGATGAAAATGACAATAATCAAACATGTGATGTGGAATCACCTCAATCTCGAGACAAATGTAAACAAATCATACCACTTATTGTCTCCCTAATTATTGATAATTACATTATTTTTACACATATTTATTGATTCAATTAACCAAATATCTTTTGTACACATTTTTATTGATTCAATTAAACACATTTTGTTACTCTCTTTTGTACACAGCATCATATGACGACCTTGGGAATCAAGTTACTAAGTGTGGTTTTTGTGGTTCAACAATGTGGTTTGTGGAAAGAATGAAAAAACGTGATCATACTTCAATTCCAAAATTTCAACTCTGCTGTAGGAACGGAAAGGTTCAACTACCAACTTTGAAAGAACCTCCTGAACCTTTAAAACATTTATTATTTGATCATGATGATTCCACTAGCAAAAACTTTCAAAACCACATCAGAACTTACAACATGATGTTCGCATTTACATCACCAGGAGCGAAATTAGATAATAGATTCAACAACGGTAGAGGACCACCAAACATTAGAATACAGGGTCAAACATGTCATAGGATGGGTAGTCTGTTGCCTAAACCCGGAGATACACCAAAGTTTGCTCAATTGTATATCTATGATACAGAAAACGAAATACAAAATCGACTTCAACATCTCAGGTTATAAATTACTTTATCTTTTTGTTTTATTATCATTTTAATTTTAAACACATTCAATTTACAATATACAACATTCAAAATATCACTCATTCTTCATGTGCAGGCCTAACAACAACATTGATCCAGACATTGTCAAAAAATTGTCTGAAATGCTATATGAACATAACACGCATGCTAAGTGTTTTCAAATGGCAAGAGATAAAATCAATGAAGGGCACATTGAAAATCTTAAACTTCGATTAATAGCAGATCGGAAAACCGATGGCAGGATCTACAACCAACCAACAGTTTCAGAAGTTGCAGCATTAATTGTCGGTGATATTGATGAGCATGATCAGAGAGATATTATCATTCAGACTACAGGAGGAGAGCTTCAACGGATTGATGAATTTCATGCCAGTTATCTATCTTATCAGTACCCTCTAATTTTTCCATATGGTGAAGATGGCTACAGACCAAAAACTGCACACAGAGATCAAGAAGATTATGATGAATTTGCTGAAGTTAATCAACGAAACCGGTTAACAATCAGAGAATGGCTTGCGTATAGAATACAAAACAGACCATTTGAAGCTAAAACATTGCTATCTTCAAGAAGACTTTTCCAGCAGTTTTTGGTTGACGGCTACACTATGTTGGAGTCTGAAAGACTTCAATGGCTTAGAGGACATCAATCCAAGTTAAGAGTCGCAAAATACAACAACCTTGCTGACCAGACACAAAACAATGAAGTTCAAGGTGTAAACACTGGTAAGAGAGTTATTATGCCATCCTCCTATGTTGGAGGTCCCCGTTTTATGGAACAACTGTATTTTGATGGAATGGCAATATGTAGCAAAGTTGGATTCCCAGATCTCTTCATCACTTTTACTTGCAATCCAAACTGGCCAGAAATTCAACGTCTATTGACTCCACTTCGTCAGAAAGCCCATGATCGACCAGATATTATATCAAGAGTCTTTAAATTGAAGTTTGATCAACTGTTAACTGATTTAACAAAAAAGGGAATGTTAGGAAAAGTACTTGCATGTAAGTCAATACCAATTTATATTGCATCAGAATTCACTACAAATTTAATTTAAACTAATTGTTTGTTGTTTTTTTTTAGATATGTATACCATAGAGTTTCAAAAGAGGGGACTTCCACATGCACATATACTTCTGTTTTTGCATCCTTCAAGCAAATACCCTACTCCTGATGATATCAACAAAATTATCTCTGCTGAAATACCAGATCCTGTTAATCAAAGTGAATTGTACAACTTAGTGAAAACTCACATGATTCATGGTCCGTGTGGAATACCAGGCATGAAGTCACCTTGCGACCGAGATGGAAAGTGTTCAAAATACTATCCAAAGAAATTCCAACAAATCACTGCTGTTGATCAAGATGGTTATCCGGTTTATAGAAGAAGAGATCATGGTTACACAGTAGAAAAAAATGGGATCACTCTGGATAATCGTCATGTTGTGCCACACAATCGTCAATTGCTATTGAAATATCATGCACACATTAACATGGAATGGTGCAACCAAAGCAATTCGATCAAGTACTTATTCAAGTACATCAACAAAGGATCAGACCGAATCTCTGCAGTCATTGTACCAAGTGACGACCAAACTTCTTCACAACAGCCAGCCGTGGATGAAATCAAACAATATCTAGACTGTCGGTATGTTGCACCAAGTGAATCCTGCTGGAGGATTTTTTCGTATTCAATTCATGGTCGAAAGCCGGCTGTCGAGAGAATGTTTTTTCACGATAAAGATCAGCATTCAGTTTACTATCGAGACTATGAGCGTATTACTAATGTTTTGCTAAAGCCGAGTGTAACAGAATCCATGTTCACATCATGGATGTCTGCTAATCAAGAGTATCCACAGGCAAGGCTACTGACATATGCACAATTTGTTGAGAAATTTGTTTATGTCAAAAAAAGAAGATTGTGGCAACCTCGACAGAGAGGATATACAATTGGTAGGTTGATGTGGGTTCCACCAACTACTGGGGAATTGTATTATTTACGTATGATGTTGACAATCACCAAGGGTCCTACAAGTTATGAAGACATTAAATTGGTTAATGGTTTTCAATATTTAACTTATCGAGAAGCCTGTTTTGCAATGGGATTTCTTGGGGACGATAGAGAGTATATTGCAGCCATCAGGGAAGCATATAACTGGGGATCAGGAGTTTTCCTAAGGAAGTTATTTATACTCATGCTTTTATCCGAATCAATGGACAGACCAAATTATGTTTGGGAAAAAAGTTGGCAATGGTTATGCGATGGAATATTATACAAAGAAAGACATATAAGTCAAAACCAAGGTAAAGCATTATATCAAACTCAACCTTCATTAAATTTTAAGTATCTTCGTGCTTATTGATTACTTCTAACTTAAGCTACCATTTTAATTATTGTAGAATTAACATTGACAGATGAAGAGCTCCAGCATCTAACACTTATTGAGATTGAAAAACATATGCAAAACAATAACAGGAGCTTGAGACAGTTCACATGTATGCCATTTCCAGAAGGATATGTAATAGCTTTCTTAGGAAATAGATTAATATATGATGAAAGAAACTATGATCCCGATGAACAACATCAAATATTTCAGAAACTATTTGATTCAATGACAGGTTAGATCACTAAAACCAATGATATTGCATAAAATATTTATGGTCTTCGAGTTAACCTAATTATAATTTTTTTGCTGTTGTTTTTTGAAGATGAACAACGAGGGATATATGAAGAGATTATGGAATCTGTCAACAACCAACAAGGTGGTGTTTTTTTCCTTTCCGGCTATGGTGGTACAGGAAAAACTTTCATGTGGAACACTCTCTCCGCGGCATTAAGATCAAAACGAAAGATTGTTCTCACTGCTGCTTCTAGCGGAATCGCTTCATTACTACTCCCAGGTGGAAGAACTGCACATTCTAAATTCAAAATACCAATTCCCATCCTCGAATCGTCAATCTGCACCATAGAAAAAGGAAGTGATCTTGCTGAAATGTTAAAATTAACACAGTTAATCATTTGGGATGAAGCACCAATGGCCCATAAATTTTGTTTTGAAGCATTGGATAAATCCTTGAAAGATATCATGAGCAACAACGGAGTTCCTTCAACACAAATTTTTGGTGGCAAAGTTGTTGTTTTTGGAGGTGATTTCAGACAAATACTTCCGGTTATACCAAGAGGAAGTCGATCTGATATTGTGCATGCAAGTTTAAATTCATCTTACATTTGGAACCATTGCACTGTTTTAAAGCTCACCAAGAACATGCGCTTGCAAAATCAACAATCAAATACCAACTCTGAAGAAATCCAAAAATTCTCTGAATGGATTTTAAAAGTAGGAGAAGGTAAATTAGAAGAACCAAATGATGGTTTAGCAGACATAACAATACCTGATGAACATTTGATTTCAAATTTTGATGATCCAATACAAGCAATTGTTGAATCAACTTATCCAAATTTGCTTCAAAACTATACAAATGGTGATTACTTAAGAAGTAGAGCTATCCTAGCATCTACTATTGAAGTTGTTGATGAAATCAATGAATATGTTCTTAATCTCATTCCAGGTACTTAATTTACCCGAACTAAATGTCTACATTTCATAGCTATACAATACAATTAATCTCTTTGTATATGTACATCAATTATAGGTGAAGCAAAAGAATACTTAAGTGCAGATTCAATTGATCGCACTGAGGCAAATGATAATGATCCATTTGAGCATATTACACCAGAATTTTTACATTCTTTACATACATCTGGGCTACCTAATCATTCTATAAAACTCAAAGTTGGCAGCCCAATCATGTTACTCAGGAATCTAGATCAATCTGAAGGTTTATGCAATGGTACAAGACTTACAATTACTAAACTTGAAGAACATGTTATTGCAGCAAAGATTATTACTGGGAAAAATATTGGTCAAGAACTATACATATCAAGAATGCCTATGTCACCTTCACAGTCACCATGGCCATTTAAACTCCTTCGCAGACAATTCCCTATTATGCTCTCTTTCACAATGACAATCAATAAATCTCAAGGACAATCTTTGGATTACCTTGGTTTATACTTGCCAAGAGATGTATTCAGCCATGGGCAACTTTATGTTGCTTTATCTAGAGTTAAGAGTAAAGAAGGCTTGAAGATTTTAATACATGACCAATCAAAAACCCCAATCAATCACACAACCAATGTGGTCTTCAAGGAAATTTTTCAAAATACAATCTAAATAACTATTTGCAGCACTCACTATCATCGTAAGTATATTTTTGATCCACATTTCATTGTTTTCAGATTTTTAAGGGACTAATGATTGTTACAATTATTAAACTTTTGTAAATACTTTGATTTGCAGGTTTTGCATGATTAAATAAATATTGATACAATGACATTGTAGAGATCAATGGAATCATGTATATGCTTTCAAATTCTATACTCTTCCATATCATACCATTGGACATGAATGAATTCATATTGCAAAAATATAAAGAATGTTTGACTTTGTGTCGAAAGTTCGGCAACAATTTTTTTTTTCCGCTATTCTCTATACAAACTATGATTCAATGCACACTAAATTGATTTCAAACTGGAAGGACTGCTGCAAATCGAAATGATTTCAAGCTCAACCATATCCGCTTCAAAAAAATTTATCCAACTAAGCATCACATTGATCATGTTTATAAAATTAATAATTAAAATACCATATCCAAGAACATATATAATTTATTTTTTAATAAAACGATGCAAAGATGAACCATATGCTAAACTATATGAACTAAAACTATAAGAATTCATTTACTAACTATACATCATATTCTATATAGTTTTAAGCATATTCAAAATTTCCATAAATCCCATCACTTCTTCTTACAACTTTATAAACATATATAATTAAATAACAAAATAGTCATTACCAAAGTAGAAATTAGTCATAGAATATAAGGTTTAATTATTATTTTGTGATGCTAAAAGGCAAATTATATTATATTATTTTTACAATATGATTATTGATTAAATATATTCAATTTACGGTTTTAATATACTACATTTTCAAATTAACCATATACCAAATTTTTTGATATGACTGTTACAAAAGTTTCTTTCAATGTTGCTGAGGTACTACTATGTTGATCTTCCATATTCATAAACAAAACTATATGCCTACACTAAAATTGAAAATATACTAATAATGTGAAGATAACCATCAAACGGTATATGGTGTATTTATACACTCAGTGCATCAAAATAATCATATAATACTTTTTAAAATAATACATCAATTTATTGTTCACATTTAATGACAACTCAATATTAACAAGTAACACATTTTTCAATATCAACATGACATTGATAAATCAAATCAACAAAAAACATTGAAAATAAACACAAAAATGAATATTATTATATTAAAAAATATTTGTTATATGTTGCATTTAAACATTTATTATTATATTTATATATCAAATTATATATTTTATTTAAACTTAAATCATTATATATCAAATTTATATGACTTAATAAAAAAATTTAAAAATTAAAAATCCGAAAAAAATTACATTATCAAACAAAAAAATCCTTAAATAAAATATAAATACCATCAAAATTACGTACTATAAAATCGACAATATCAATTACTTTATATTTATATATCCACAATGTAATATATTTGGTACAAAATTCGAGCTACATATATTAAGAATTATTTACTCTTTTACTCCCTCCGGTCACATATATAAGCAAAAGTTACTTTGTCAAATTAATTAAAAAAGTTATGTATTTAGTCCACATTTTAGACCACATACATCACTTTTTTAATGAATCTAAAAAAGTAATTTGTTGCTTACATTTGAGACCAAAGGGGTATTAACATTTATTTGCTTATATATTAGACTACTTTGGGACTTCCACCAATTTAAAAAAATGAATTGTCCTATCAATCAGATGATTCATTGAAACACCATAAGAAACTTTAATAAAAGTTTGCTATATATTGTTGAACCATGTGAATGCACTATATCCAAACAAAAAAATCAATCAAAATAGTCATTCCATCACAAAATATAAGCAAAAAATGAACAATAAATCGTCTAGATCGATTAAGTTTTGTTCATTCAATTTTGCTTATATATTAGACCGAAAAGAGTAGATTTCTTGCATGTATCAACTAAGACACTCTAACCAACATAACAATTGAGTTATCCAATCAATTAGATTACTTATCCATATACCACAATTGATTTGACACAACATTGCATGTGAATAAATTTATATTTTAATGTAAACAAATTAAATTATTTACCTACTCATATTCTATTTCTACCTACCCACTCACAATAGACATTTTAAACAAAATTGAAGTTCCCATTCTCTAAATCGATAGCAAATCACCTTCCCTTCCAATCAGTTATCAACTCCTCCATCCATGGCTTCATCTTCCACAAGGTAATTCTACAATCTAAATTTTTGCTTTGAACTTTCTTTGCGATTATGTTTCAATACTTTGCATCGACTCAAATCAACATTATTGGTATGTATAAATAAATCATATTCAGAATTGAATCGAAATGTTAGCAACATGAAATGTTAGGAACATGAATCTAATCTTATTATATATACATATATAATCATATCATTAGCTACGCAAAAAAGGTCTTCTTGCAATTTTAGTAACTAATTGAAAATATAACAACCCAAATCATATTTTAGGGTTTATATTGCTTATTCATTTACGGTTGCTGAATACAAATTCAATTTATAGAAAATTATAGATTCTATTTTAGGGTTTATATTGGTTATTAATTTAGACTTACTGAAAAGTAATTGACACTGTCTACTACATATATTGATTAACATTTGTATTGAAAAATTCCTTATAATTGAATTTCTATATGATGTATCATTTAATATTGTTAGACATTCTAAGTGAATATATAGTTTGCAGTAATATTGACAGACAAAATAAATAATCTTTTGTTTCTATACACTATTATTATTGCAATTTCACATTAGCAATTTGTATAGACTTCTTTGTGCAAATTCCTAAATTCAATTTCACATTTTGTTTCCCAGATTGGCAACGACTGCAATTCAAAGGCAAAAAACCAGAGGTTTTAAAACAATAATAGATCCACACCAGGTTTGCAGATAAAGTTTTTATTCATCCCCTACTATATAATCAACTTTATATTGAATTCATCCTTTAGTTTACATATATATTTTAATTCATTATAGGTCGAATTTCAAATTTGTCCCAAATTCAAAACTGATTGGGGTCACAAGATAAAAGAAGACCCAATTGCTTTTTTAGTTCACCCGTCTGGGAACACAGCGTGGATGGAATTTCACATAGACGGAGATAACTGCTACATGACGGACGGCAAAATAGCTTCACTTCTTTTTGGAATCAAACAACCAACCCAAGTAGTACTTACATATAATCAACAAAACAAAACAATTAGAATGAGAAATAGTTCAAATGAGCCTGAAAACATAATATTGCCATTCCAAGACAACACATACACCTTGCATCCATATGAAAATGATCAGCTGTTTGGATGGGAATACAAAGTAAGTCAGGCTATGGCAAGTGAGACAAAGAACCAGGTTTTGGTAAGTCATATATTAAACAATCATACATTATTATATACTCTTCTATTACTTTTAATCATGATTTTCTGTTCAAAACATGTTAGCGCATACCGCCAAATACTGGTAAAAGTATACTCAGAGGAAGGAACTCCATTACAATCAAAACACAAGCCAACTTGGATGGATGCAGGTGGACCATCCATACTTATACAAGAGATAATGGAAGGAAGGAAAGATCATTTACCGAAGGATGGTATGCATTTAAGAGAGCAAACAACCTTGCCGAAGGAGATACATTGCAATTCCAAGTTTCTGATCCAGCCAATGTTATGACTGTCGAAATTGTCCGCGCCAACAATTAAAATTAAATTCTGTTAGGAATTTCTATCTATTTATTATATTTCTATGCTATGACTAGGACAAGTTAATTCAGCTAATTTATGTTTTAATTTATCTATTTAATGTAATGCTACTTATTCTAATATTTGTAGACTTATTTCTTTAATATGGATCTAAGTATGTTTTTAGCTATGTCACCTGATGCTAATTAGGTTATAATTTAACTATGTATGTTTTTAGCTAATTTTGTCATGCTACTTAATTTATTATCAAATACTTAATTCAACCACAAATTATTTTGTTAACACAATTTATACATCAAGTAATCTAACCTTATTAAGTTTAAAAATCATTATTCATCATATTAATAAAATATAAAAAACAATATTTTATTAACTCTATTTCATTTATTAATTTAACCAACTTTTTTTGTCATTGATTTAAAAAAAATATATTAATTAAACAAATATTAACCTAACTTCAATTATAATTTAAAGTTATGTTCATTTGGGATTAATATATACCTATAGATAATATTTATATTAAATCAGCATAAAAAAAAAATTACAAACATCTAATTCGTTGTCATAAACTTATATTCTATACTTTGTCTTCAAATTTGAAAATCACTATAAAATACTTCACCAATATCAAATAAAACTACATTTTTAAATTAACCATTTCGTTATTTTGTTTTATAATTAACCATTTCATTTACAAATATTGTTACCTTATCTAAAACTTAAAGTACTCTAACTAATTCATAAAATATTTTAATTGATTTGATAACACTCTATCTAATAAATCATTTTCAACTACCTACAATCCTCATTATCTTCAACTTGAGTGGCATGTTAAAACATAGACACATATGCCTACAATATCTATCACACCTCATAATTAAACATCAAAATTAATCTTTGATATGACATTCATATCGGTTCAAAGTTACATTGTTACCAATTGAACAAAATCCTAAGTTCAATGCTTCATCTACTACTAATCCTACAACAATGTACAATGGACAATCAAGCAATCAAATTTCTGCAGCAACTACCTTCAATCCTGTCATCCATAACATCGATTCTCTTGATTTTAATTTCCATGGAGGATACCAATGGGAAAAGATTGTAACATCAGCTCAAGCAAGTCAAAGAAAAAATCAAACTTTGGTATGTGTAAATATTCATGTTTATTACATAATCAACAAGTATACATATGATCCAGTTTGAAATCAGAACTAATATCAATTTAAATACTACATTGTTCTTTACTTAACAAATCACAATTGTTGTGTCTTTTCAGTACATTCCAAGACAAACTGTGAGAGCAGCCATTGGATATAAAGAAACAATCATTTTGCAATCTGAAGAGTCGTTGAGATTAACTAAATGCAAAATTGTTACCGCTACAAGATACAACCATGATGAAGAAAAACATTTAACAACTGGTTGGTACACATTCATTCATGAAAACAACATCAATCCTGGAGACAAGTTGGTGTTCACATTTAATCAGTCACAAACCATCATGCGAGTAAAAATTGTCCGACCTCCAAATAAATGAAGTTGTTTCACTATCGTTTACTTGATAATGTGTGGAAAATTTATAACTTATGTACATTATTTTACTCTTCTTCGAAGTTCTTCTACCTGCATTTGTGCTTTAAAACTACTTTATGTAATATTTTGACAATCCTTTTATCTGTAATATATATCGTTACTAATAATACATATATCATGAATATCAAACAACATATTAGCAATATTTATATAGAGATATATATAATGATAATGCCATTACTTCAATTGACAAGGAAAAAAATAATTCAAACCCGTCCGGAGGACGGGTTCTTAACTAGTTTAGTAAGTAAAAATTTCATCCTTAAGGTAAATAAATAAGATGATTGGGATTCAAACCACTACTCTCTGCATATATATAATTCACATCTTTGGTGAAGTAGCTTTGGTAGACAATTTATAAATGAATTGGAGCCATGACGGTGCTACCATTGGAAAGAGGATTTCCTTTATTTGACACTCGATGATTTGGTCTATTTTAAAGACAAGAAGTGGTCTCGTGTCTTCTCTTCCCGAACTTTTGAAGAGATGGTGAAAGCTATCAAACATGTTTTATGAGATGAATTTTAGTTTCAAAGCAAGTTGTACAATGTCTGTTTTATGAGTGGCCTAGAATGTATTATGACAAGAATTAAACTGCGACTCTTTTTATATTAGTTGTTTTAGAGGTGTTGAACCGGCTGATCTGATCCGATTTCTAAAATATTTGTTAGAGTACTCTTCATATTTTCTTTATTATTTGAATGGGGTACTAATTGTACGCTGGCCTACTTTTATTAATATAATATTTCTTTGTTGTTAAAACAAAAACTTAAGCACTATAAATAATTTATTAGACATTTAGACATTTGGAATTGGTCCCTCCTTATTAAGAAGGGGTGCCTACCCTATAGTACGTTGAGAAATGAAAGGATATAAATATAATTAGAGTTTTTTTTTTTGAGGAATATTCTTGAAGTGATGAAAAGAGGCTTTACTTACATTTGAAAGGGGACATGCAATGCAAAGTGGTATAAGACAGGAATTTATAGAAAGTTGGCCCCCTTTTCACCCTGAAAATGAGTAAATGAACAGCCTAACATTCCACAACCCAAAATAAATGAGATTAATTGAGAGACCATATAGCTACCTTTGTTTCAAAGATTAGTCCTTGTCACATAGCTAAGCTAAGATAGTAAAAAAGAGAGTATATGCATGTTTGTATTGCCACTGTTTTGCTCCTGCACACATGAGATAAAAGAGAATGGCACAGAATATTGTACTCATGTCATATTGTACCATAGTTTACAGCTTTTTTTCCAAAGAAAAAATAAAAATAATGATAACAAAGTACTAGTATAGGATAATAATTTATATTTTTTTTACTGTATCACTTTTCAATAAATATTATTACAACAAAATTAGACAAGAAGTAGTAACTCCTAAAACCAACATGCCTAAGATTACTGATCCTTTTACTTCTTTAATCTTATTGTTCAAACTAGTTGAGCTATCAATACTCCTAAAAAACTTGATATGCCATTATATATATTGAGGTACATATATTAAGATTAATATCTTAATTGTTTTGTTATACATTGTTAATTAATTTTTTTTAATGACAAAGTAATAGTATATAAAAACGACAAAAATATATAAGAATAATCAGAATAAAAGAGGTACAAAAAGTACATTCCACTATTGTTAAAAACAAATAAGTACATTCCACTAACACCTAACAGATTATAACCCACGTAAGCAAATGAGTACACCGACAACAAAATTTAAACACCTCTAAACTCCAACCACAAAAAGATCAAAAACTCATCAGAAAGAGAGAGAGACCGAGAGAGAGACAAGGATCAACCACTAAGAGGATAGACACAAGAGACCTGCAATCAACCAAACCTTACAACGACCCAATCCCACACCCCATCAAACTTTACCGTCCAGCAAAAATGTGTTGCATACCCCATTCATAAAAGAAACACGGATGCCACAATAACATATTAAATTATTTTAAATTTATATAAAAATATTATGGTAGTACTTTAATCAGAAGTTATTGAGTGGCTTACACTATCCAAATAATACATATTACATTGGTGTATATATAATTTTTTATAAAAAAAAGAAAGCTATACTTTCAAGGGTAAATGATCATCTTTAATCAAGAGGTGCCTTCAATTCCACCTTTTATTTGCTGAGCTTAGAAGCTACGTTGAGCAATGGATAGGGAAATAATAGTTTTCTAATAAAGATGAAGAATCTTTGCTTCCATATGACTGATCAGGAGGCTATGTCATTTCTCCATTATATGCATGCATGGTGATGACAATACGGTCTGTCTAATTACTACCATTCTTGCAGTGGAGGACATTGCCTAGTTAGCTATATATGTCTATTTTCTCACTTTCAAAAGTTACATGAGAAAGTAGGATATCAATATGATTAAACTAGCAATGATATATCTTTTGGAACATAACTGCATTATCAAGAGACTTACTGTGAAATAACATGATTGTCATGTTCACATTATATATTTATTTTAGATATATATTTTTAATGACAAAATATAATATTATATATACGAAAAAATATAAGGCAGAAAAAACAACGACCTCACCAAAACTACACTAACAAAAACAAAACACGCACCAATGCCAAAAACATAAGAACACCCCATCTCCTCACTCACGAGAAGGAGATACATCAAGAGAGCCTCCAACTAATCTGATCATCGAATCTAACTCCACATCCCAAACAAACTCTAACGGTTCTAGCATAAAATAGAGTGCATCCCCACTCACAGAAGGAACATGGGGTGCCAAGATTTTAACCCATAAACTATTTTCATGTTGAAAGTTTCATCTTATCCACAAATACTCGACATAAAAGGTTCTCTCTGAAAAGATTACATCGTCTCGGAAATTCAAGATAGTCCATACAATAACATGTCAAATTAACAAAACTCTAATCTATTTTTTCTACCCACACCCATGCCCGAGAAACTTTCCAAAAGCCTTAGAATAACATATTGAGGAGCATACCGTAAATACTATACATATAGCATCACCAACATTCCCAATCCACCCCAATTACAAAGATTTTGGCATTTTGGCGAGTTAACTAATGTGATTCCAATTTTACCCAAATTCAATCTTATCACTAATTTAACATAAAATCAAACCGTTTTAGGTATTAACTCGCAATTTTGAGAATAGTAATTCAAGCAATAACAAATTTTTATAGATTTTTTTTTTTGGAAAAAAGGGAAAAGTCTCCACAAATTAATATGCAGGAATATTGACCAAAATATATGCAAATAAAGCATAATCTATGCCCTTCCCAATTCGTATCCCATCGATTGTCATCTCTATGTACTAAAATAATTTGTGAAAGATGCATGTGTACATGTTATATAGTGTAGAGTTTTAATTGAAATATGAATTTGATTTAGAAACATTGTTGACCAAAAGTGTTAGTGGAATTGAAGTACCATCCTATAATATCACATGGCATGGCACTCCTATCTTAAAGACCAAAAGTGGAGTACCGTGCACACGAATCTGACAAATTTTAACCTCCATAAGCCATGCAATATTCCTCTCGGTTTCCTCAACTTACAGTTATCCCCCACACTTTCACATGCATGGACTGACATAGCCACTCATTATAACACATGCACATGCAAACACAACACTAACACTAGATAGTACACTACACTCCTCTCTCTTTCTCTTCCCTCTTCCTTTTCATACCACATTCAAACAAAATATAATTCCTTCCCTCTTTTCTTAATAGTCAATGGTGAATGTACTAAATAGAGTTTAAAAATTGAAGAAATAAAATAAGAGCTCAAAGTCATATCTTCTTAAAATAATTCACTTATTTTTTCCCAAAAGTACAACTCTAAAAAACTCAAATCGGATCTTACTATTTTACCTAATCATATCTATTAGATCTGATCAATACATTTTGATATATTTTATAGTATCAAATCTGGATCATTTAATTTCAATCAAATCATCAAACTGCATGGAATTCATGTCCGTCCGACTTAATATTTTTTGTATTCTTGTAGTCGAGTCATAAATAAACATTCAATTAATGTGGATGGTCTAAATTCAAGTTTAATAATTTTAAATTATAAAATAAAAAATGTATTTTTTAATACAATTGATCTTAATCAAACGATCATACACATAAATTTTAGATTGAAGCAAATCCAAATTTCTAACCATAGTAATATTTTTTGTTTGTGTTGTATTAATTGGAGCTCACTCAGCTCTTTGTCTTGTATGAGTTGAGGACATATGGATCATGGACGATGGATTGGTGATGATGATCGTATTGATGATGGCATAATGACGATATTAAAGTTGATTAATTATTTCCCTAACAATATATAACAAAATAAAATAAAAATATGCACATATCGATCACCCACTCATATAATCTATAAGAGTGGGAAAGAGACACTATAGCTCTAGCTAACCCACTTTCTCTAATGGGAACATGTACAATGCAAACGTTATCATTGTATTGGTCCCATTCCCTTAGTACCATGCTAAATATCAAAATCACATATAGTAATATATATAGCATATGGAATCTTGTTACAATTACTAAAAATCATAGACTCATGGTAGCATCCCATGCATAATTATTACGTATACGCACAACCTTTACACATTTTTCTTTTTTCATTCTAAAGCCAAAGTGGTGTTTTTTATTCCTCTAGACATAAAAAAATTATTATATTTTTCTTTTATGATTATTTTAAAATTCTTTGTAATGGAGCACTTATATGGAGGAATTTATGTTTAATTTAATTAATTAATGTGTTGAAAAAAAAATTATTGTAATTTCAAACAATTAAAGTGGCAAACTCATTATGGAAATTTGGAAAAAGAAAGGTAGAGAAAAGGAAAAGTGAGAAACACAAAAAGACAAACTCCTAATCTGGAGTTGTTTTCAGCGCCAACTCTTTTGCTAATAAACTTGTGATTGGTTGGGATTATATATAATACTTTAAATTAACTACTTACGTCTCACTTGGTTTTGTTGTACACGCTTTAAGGTTTATTATACGGTAAGATTTGTACTGCTTGTGTAAATATATACCCTTATGATTAGAATGAAGAATTTTAGGTGACAAAGTGGCAATCCATTGTAGTATTTTTTTTATACTGCCACATGTTATTTTTATAAAATATAAAACACGTAGAGTTTATTTGGATGTTGTGTTGTGTCTCGATGGGTAAGAGGGATTGAAAGCTCTTTTGTTGCTTTGTTCTATATGTGACTGATCCTTGACTCTCACTTTTTGAGAAATATTCTTCTTTCTGTGGTGGTGCTTTGACGGGCTCTAGCTTGTTGGTGGTGTGGTGTGCCTCCTTGTAGTTTTATTTTCTGGTGAAGTGTACTTCTGATACCATTTTTTTCCTGAACTTTTTCTTGTATTGTTCTTTCATTGTTATGTATTTATATAATATAGTATTTGTCATTAAAACAAACATTTGTCAAAATAAGCTAGTCCGTATGTGTCAACCCGTCAACTCCACTAAAATATAGGAGTTTCTTTTGCCGTTTTATGAGTTTCTCAATCATCATTTGCTACTTAAATAGCGGACAATGTTATTTCCTCAAATATTAATTATTCATTTCATATAACATCCATACCACAATATAAGCTGTTTTGACAAAATTACACAAATTAAGAAATATAATTAATGTTGTATGGAAAAGAAAAATTATGACTTACTTTACAAAATTGTTCTTCATTAATTGTATAGAAATGATAAATTGAAGAATTGAAAGAAGAGAGAGTAATAAATAGTTAAAAGTATAGTAGAAAAATAGCATTAAATGCTTCGTTGGTAATATAAAACGACTTATAGTTTTATACAATTTTTTTCTCAAGATGACTTATAATTTAATACGGATGGAGTAAGACGAAAGAAACTTATAAGACGGCAAAAGAATGTTTTTAAAGCTTTTTAATGCAGCCCAAAAATACCCGTTAGAAAATGGGCTAAACTTTGTAACAAGAAAATGATATAAACTTCATATCATATATCCTCTCTCTCTCTATATATATATATATATATATATATATATAGGAAAGGTTAACACGGTACCAAAATACAAAAGTGGAGGACCATAAGTACTCAACGACAAAAAGAATAAAGCTACAAACAAAAGCAATAAAAAAATGATACCCAAAAGCATGAAACCACCACAACCGCCTATAGCAGCCACCAAAAAGAGGGAGCGAAAATCACTGGCTATAAGAAGGCATCCCAAGAGATACCACCCAGCCACCACCTGAAAGAACCAAGCGCCACGACTTCACCTCGCCTTGCTGGACCAGCACAAGAGAGGTTGCACCTCCCACTCGTAGAAGGAGCAGGGGGTCTTAGCAGGGGCCGATCCAGAATTAAAATATTGGTGTGACTAAAATGAAAGAAATTATGAAATAATTTACAGTGAAAATAAAAAATAATATCGTTTAATGCAATATATTTATTATAATCAATCCAATCATACAATTTTTTGCAAAATCGACGTCTTTGTTTACCTTGAACAGTCAAGGGTAAACGAAATTGTGAGAAGGTTGATAACGACCTATTTTTAAATAAGTTTTTCTAACCTCATTTTGGATGAAAATTAACATAGACAACCTATAAAAGAGGAACAAAAATAAAAGAAGGTTTATGCATTTTTTCTATAAAGAGTCGGCTGAAGATAGTGTACAACCATCTTATAGAAACTATTTTCAGGATGAAAGCTTAACCCTATTAACGAAATTCTCAATTGATGAAGATTCACCGACAAAGATAATATCAAATATTAAACTTATATTAATTACGTATGTGTCCAACCAAACATAGTGAGACCTAAAAATGTACTACTTTTCCTGTATAGAGGTGCTTTAATTAGATTGGATATTATTCAAATTAGTCAGCAATCCTAAATAAAAAAAATTAGAGATATTGAAGAGCCTTTGCTTTCAATGGTGTGGGCTTTTAAGTCGGCCATGATTACTTATATATAGGATAGGAAATATCACATCAAAACAGATCCCTAATTTAAAAATGTTCACTCCACCTTTGTCAAAACTGCTAATGGATAAACGAAAAATATTTAAATATTCGCAAGAATTTGATCGCTTCATTTCATTGTTATATAAAATGAGACATAATGAGACATAATGTCATGTGAGCTTAGCTCAGTTGGTAGGACATTGCATTCTATATGCAGGGGGTTGGGGTTCGAACCCCGGTCATCCCACTTATCCACTTTATGAGTGGAATTTCAAGCCACTAGGCTACATGATCAAAAAAAAAAATGAGACATAATAAGTAATGTCTCAGAGCACTAGTTAAATATACTAAAAGAAATAATTTTTGTATTAAAAAAAACATTCTTTATACTTATAAAATGTAAATTACACAAATTCCAACATATTCATACTTTATTTAACTCCTTAATTAGTGCCTAGGGATGCTAGTTAGCATTTTCCATATAAAATATATACTCCGTATTATTTAGTTTTTATTTTTCTTTTTCTATACTTTATCAAATATATGTGAGTGCTTAAATTGTGGAACCAAATTTTTGTGACTATCAAAGAGTGATGAAAAAGAATTAAGTTTGTTTTAGTTTTAAAAAATAGTTTTTCTGTATTCGTAAAAATATGATTTTTATGATAATTTAATAAGAAATGGTAAAACTTATTTTTAATTTGTTTTTTTATAAATTTAAAGAGTGATTTTGAAATTTAATAAATTAAATATTTATGTTAAAGATTTTAGCTTGGTAAAAATAAAATGTTTTTAGTAAAAAATATCTCTAAAAAGATTTTTATAAATGCTATTTAAATTATTTTTGCAATATTATTATCGTAAAAAATTGTAATAAAATAATGAAAAAAATTAAAAGGACGTTTAAGAGAAACTATTTAAACTAATTCTCATTTGAAACTTTTAATAAACAATTCTTTGTTAATTTTTTTTATAAATAAGTGATTTTACATAAGACCATATGCAATGAGGTTGTTGAATTTAGTTTCAACATCCAAAAATTTTTGCAATGAGGTTGTTGAATATATGCTGGAGGAGAGAGAAGATGAATAAATTCAACTTGTTGAATTCTACGGAGAGAGAAAGATATCACGCCACATGGCAGCACGCGACTGACTCACGAGATTTTAAACTCATCTTATCTTTTAACTCAATTATTTCAATGCAAATAAATTTGTTTTTTTTTTTTATTTTTTCACCAAAATTCGTAATTTTTTTTTCTCTATAAATAGAGACTTGGTTCAATTGATTTGGACACAGAAAAAAAAACCAAGTTTTTCAATTGATTTGGTTCAATTATTATAATTTTATTTAATCATAAAAAACAAATATTAAAATTTAAATAAAAATATGAAATAAAAAGTGGTGGGGTAGAGAAGGTGGTGGGGTAGGGTGTTGAATGAAAAAACTATTGGAGAGGGTAAAAATTGAATGAGGTGTTGAATTATTAGGTGGAAGAGAGAGAAGATTATGTGGAGTGTAAAAAGTGGAAAAATAGGGTGTTGAATGTTTTTGCCATTGTACATGGTCTAAGTGAAAAAATTATTATTTTTTTATTAATTTATTTTTTATTTAAATAACTGATTTTACACATTTGTAGATTTAATTCTAGTTTTTTTCTTTGTAATTTTTTCATCTGGTGTTGTTTTACTCCCGTCATGGTGCAGAGTTGTTTGTTTTCATTTTTCGTCTCAGTACAATGTTTGTTTTGATTTTTTGTCCTGGTACGATCGAAATTCAGTTCAGACTCAATGACTTTAGTGTTGTCAATGATAAGTGCCAAAAAGTAGCTCAAATTACATATATATTTTAAGCACTTATTAACTATTTTGTAAGATATTCTTTAGTTTTTCCTCACTTAAATGTACATATTTGTTTAAATCATTTCTTTCAATTAAGTTTCCCTAAATCTCAACATTTGTGCAGAAATTTGAAGAAAAATTGAAGTTAACTCGCCAGGGCGAGCTCAGAGCGAGTGTAACAGCCCAGGCCCCACCAACTTAGGTGGTCCCGACTGCCACCTCACGATCTTCTCCAACCCCCTTCACTATTGGAGTTTTTGCCTTTCGTGGGAATCGAACCATGTACCATGGGGATAAGTACATGTTCAATCCATTCCCACTACCAATTGAGCTATTTTTCTGTAACAGCCCTGGCCATTCCCGATACCAGGTAACTCAGCCATTCCCGATACTGAGCACTGTTACTCACGGCCTTCTCCACCCCCCTTGTGGAGTTTTTGCCCTCGTGGTGAATCGAACCATGTACCTGGAGCATAAGTACATGTTCAATGCATTCACCACTACCAATTGAGCTACTAGCTCAATTGGTAGTGGTGAATGCATTGAACATGTACTTATGCTCCAGGTACATGGTTCGATTCACCACGAGGGCAAAAACTCCACAAGGGGGGTGGAGAAGGCCGTGAGTAACAGTGCTCAGTATCGGGAATGGTTGAGTTACCTGGTATCGGGAATGGCCAGGGCTGTTACAGCGAGTGCAGGGCGAGTAGAGGCAGAGAACATCAAATTGGATAACTGATGCACTCGCCAGAGCGAGCAACAACTCGCCAGAGCGAGCAGGAACTCGCCACAGCGAGTGAAGGCGGCTTAAAACTCATTAATGACGTGGAAGTAACCCTCTGGTGAAGAAAGGTGAACTCGCCATGGCGTGTTGTAACTCGCCCGGCGAGTTCTAATTTTCAGAAGCACTATAAATAGAGCTTGCTGTCATTTTTCTTGGGAGATCACTGACAATAGAGACTCAGAAGCAGAGGGAAACCCTAGGAGCCAGATTCAAGGGGATTTGAAGGTGGATTCACTACAATAGTTGAGAAATCATCATTGATAAGTTTGTTCATCTCTTTTATCCTTAATCTTTGTAAAGCTACCATGAAAATGAGTAGCTAATCTCTCTTTGTTGGGATTAGGTGTAATCAACCTATGAGTATGTATCTAATTTGATCATGGTATTATATATGGTTTTAGATTATTCATCAATCTTGATGTTGTTCTTGAATTTCATGTTTTAATTCTAGGTTTTGAAATGGTATAGACATATGCTTTTTGAATCCAAGATCTAGAACAATCATCTATTAAGCTCTAAACTCTAGACATAGGTTTAGATTTAATATTCACTCTAAATATCAAGTTTTAAAACTATTGTGTTGATTAAATTGTCCGAGACATCGGAGTTTGAGCAATACGATATAGCCGGTATATTGATCGATCACTCGAGACATCGAGGGTTAATGAATATAGCGGGATTCTCGGTGTGCTCTGGACATGGACACGTATGTGGGTGATATGTGATAAGAATTGATTAATAGCTAGAACCTGTGTAACTGATTAGAATGATACATGCGATTGGGTCGGTGAAATCTAATCCCAGCAAACTTATCTCTGTGAAACTTTATCATTTTTTACTTGCAATTACAATTTCATAATTTCACACTTAAACAATCTTATAATCACTATACTTAAAATTGTATCAATTGTTGAACGGTACTGATATCGCACCAGTCCCTGTGGAGACGATAATTTAAATACTTACTTTTGTACTTCAACAGTCAACATTGCAAATTTGGAGGCTTGACTCTTCCAAGCATTTTTTCGAATATCATTATATTAATTATAGTGCCATCCTCAACCTAGAAGAAGCTTTTAAGTTCATTGTAATTAACGTATTTGGTCTATAATATAGAGGATGAGTATGGCTCATATACATCAGGAAGAGGTTGAGGGCAACCTACCTCCATGTTTATGTCCAAGCCAGGAAAGCATCGGTGGGAAGCAGACAAATGGATTTTCGGGGTACTTGAAGGGTACAACAGGTCATGGTATCAATTTTAGCAGTGGAAGAGTGATCCTTTAGTTATAGTATGTGTTGATTCAAACTATGCTAGCGATATGGATGATAGGAGGCTGACTACATGATATGTCTTTACTCTTGCTGGAGTACCTATTTGCTAAAAATCGCCAATTCAATATATATTGACTATGTCAACAACTGAAGCAGAATACATGGCAGTAGCCAAGGCACCCAAAGAGGCCTTATGGCTTACATGATTAGTGAAGGTGGAGTTCAATTGCATTGTGATAGTCAGAGTATCATTTATCGGCAAAGAATGTGTATTATTCTAGGCTAAGCATATTGATGCGAGGTTTCACAAGATCAGAGAGCTACTTGCATCTGGACAAAAACTACTTGAGAAGGTTCATAGTTTAGAGAATGCAGCTGATATGTTGGCCAAGCCAATCACCGGTGACAAATTCAAGAATGACTTGGACTTATTACATGTTCCTCAGTGTTAAGAAGGAATTGACCCCTAGCGCCAGACGTCATGCAGTGGTTCTTCATAAGGGTATGATATCCACCAGGGTGGAGATTGTTTAGTATGACTCATATGCATCAGGAAGAGGTTGAGAGTGGTAGCGGAACTGAGCTAGCGAATTATTGTTGTACGGTTCAGAGATATTATTATTATCTGGCTGAATTATATATTATTAATATTATTACTATTATTATAAATACTAATTATAATACTGAAATCCTAATTCATTTCATTCATCTAATAAAAACAAATTGTAGAGATTTCTGCAATCAAAGACGTACCCATTACTTAGTAATTCCATTATCAAATTAACTTCCTGTGCAGCGGCGGATGCATGTGTTGTCTATTGGGGCTCAAGCCCCCACCAAGAAAATCACAATTCCCAGTACTAAATATTTTGTAAGCCCCCTTGAGTAAAATACATTTTTCATATACAAAATTTCGTAAAGAATAATTGTAATTTAATTATCATTAAATTCGTAAATTTACAAAATATTTTTGCAGATATGTTTAAAATATCATATATAGTCCATTTACTAAAATTTAGAATTTTTGACTAGTTGATAGATTAAATATGAATTTTTTAAACAATAAAAATTCAAGATAAAAGTAACGAAAATCATGACATAAAAATCAAATTTGAGTTCATTTTTTGTGGAATAACTTTTTATGATGTTATAAACATATATGCAAAAAATAATTTATAAATACACTTTAAGTTAATGGTAAGGACCAAAATTGAGTGTTAAATAGTTTTTCAGAGACTAAAATATGATAAAAAAAATTAAGTAAACACTAAGCTTAGAAGATATATATACTTTATTTTCTCGCCCCCATCAATAAAAATTTCTGGATCCGCCACTGTTCCTATGTAATCACTATTGCTTTATTCATTATTTCTTTTTTATTACTAATTATTTCAACATTAAACCAAATTTATTAATTATACAATAAACTTGAAATAATAAATTTTACTTATATTTTATCACGAAGAAGTATTTGACAACAAAACTCTATCATCCAAAAATCATTTATCTAAGAACAAAACACATAGAGATACCGTACAAATAGATGCAAGGAGGGTGGGAGGCACATGGTTTATAAGCAAGAATGTCTTACAATATAAGCCCACGTCGCAGTGTTTCGATTTTCGGGTCGTGTGTGAGACACCATCATCATCATGCATGCCAAATTAAAAAACTCCTATAGTCTATTTATTATTATTTCTTTATAATTGCCTCTTATAATCAATTTAATGACAATGTCCTTTATTATAGTATGCCTATTTGTCTTTCTATAATTTTATGTCATATATTCTTGACAGGTAGGTCATCATGCCCTCCCACTTAAATTACTTATATTCTTCCCATTGTCCTTCTTCCAATTCCTAGTGTAGCAAAAAAACACACACAAAACAACAAACAACTCAAAAAATTGCACTTTGTTTCATCTCTATGATTCTTTATTTTTTAATTTGAACTTTTTAGTATTTCAATGCACTTTTCTTTAAACAACAATTTTATGTATAAACCATTTTGCATGATCACTAATCAGAGATTCATTACAATATGATCTGCCTAGCATAAATTTAATATTTAATTAATTAAAAAAAAAGGATGATGGGCAATGTGAAAATAGAATAATAATTTTTTAAAATATTTATTTTGCTTAACCAAGATATCCCAAATAGATGATAAATTCTCCTAAAGAATTTTAACACCGCTATATACCCAAGACAAACATCAAATTCAATACCTCTAGAAAAAATTTATTTCATCTCATCTAAATTTTCTTGAATAAAATATACTTAATTAGTTTATAGTTTTGATTAAATTTGGTATTGCTGCCATGCCACTCTTTAAAAACTAGTATACCTTTAGAGTTACTTCTTCCAAAACTTGTAATAAGAGTCACTGTAAAAGTAAACTTTTTGACAACAACATTTTGAAAAGTTGCATTATTCAAAAAGCATGCAGTTGAATGTTCAGAAGAAGTCCATTTGTTTAGGATCACTTTGAAATTTAAACAAGAAATGGTAAAAGACAAACATGCAAAAATGTTGCTACAAGAATTTCTTTTAACCATCATATATTGACATGAAATATTAACCGATTTTGATAACAATTATTTTCACTAAGAAACTTTGTTGGCCCATAATTAAAAAATATGAGTTCAGTTTCACTCGAATTAATTTATAAATATTGATAAATGCTGCAAGATGATAACACAAATTAAAGATTATATTGTCAATTTAAGAATATCTAGTGATAGATAGGGCAATTTGTATCATGGATTGATTGTAGCAGGGTATCTTTTAGTAACTTTTGTAAGGAATTGTTATTACAATTGTACGAGTATCAATTTGTGTCGGACTTTCAAGCACATGATTTAACGGAAGCTTTGTAACTATTTATATTAGATGGATAGTTTTTTCTTGTTTAGATATTGGGTTTGGGCTTGGGCCTTCTTTTTTGTTGTAAGGATTAGAGTATCCTTTCTATACTTCTTTTATTACAGTTTTTTTTTATAAAATAAAAAATATCTCCAAAAATAACTTTAGTATACTAAATCTCTAAATAATATACCAATTGATTACTTTAATGGAAGAAATTAAACTCTCATAATGTGACAAATTATTGTTTGAATCTTAATTAAGAGATATTTATATTTAGTATCTGACACGCCTCAAATAAGATTATCTTTTATTGAGCACTTGTAAAAACCATAAAATATCTCAAAATAACATTATGAAATTCTATCTAAAAATAAGTTGACCATTATTGCTGGTTTATGATGAAATCAAGGGTGGATAATTGGGTAAGGTATAAGTATAACCAACCACAAGGTCATTAGGGCTAAAAGGGAGCTTTTAGGGACATAACAAAAACAAAAAGGGTGAGACCCTTTACAGTCATTTTCTCCTCGGAACATGGCCCAAAACTGTTAGCTGGCAGGACCCTTCCCATTTGTCTACCCCCTCCATATAAAATATAAATACATAAATATACACACTAACTTATAGGCATTAAATTTCTCATATACTTTTTCTTATTCCTAGAAAAAGAAGAACATTATCTTATCCCAATTATTAAACTAAAATTGAAAATAATTAAAATTTTGATACATACATCAATCTTCAATAATTTGTTGTATAAGATGGAGCACTCTTTGTACTTCTATTAATAAAATTTCTTACTTATCAAGAAAAAACATACACCAATTTTGTTGATTGCTTCAATCTTGAAATAAAGAGTATTATCATTTCATGAATTTTAATAATAAAAAAGTACTTAGAAGTTAACTTTGGCACTATCAACTTTGAGTAAGCAAATATTTTTCAATAACTTATTCATTGTTTCAAGTTTAAGAAATTATTAAATAATAGCGTTTAATTTGTGGCAAAAGAAAAAATTAATAGAGTTTAATTTATATAGTGCAAAATACATCTAATAATATGTTGTTGCATATAGTTAATATTTTATAAAAAAACACATAATTTGTCAGACTCGTTAAATTATAGGGGTGATATAAGGGATGTCTATCGTGGATTTGGCGTAATAGTGGACTCTACTATTATTAATAAATTAGAATAAAATATCATTTTTGTTTTTTCAATTTTTTATTATTATAAAATTTATTTTTTATTGAAAAATATACTAACAAAGATTCATTTTTACACACCTGGTAACATATCATTAGATATACTATGTAAAACATTTTTATGTAGACTAATGTATATAAATTAAACTCTAATAGATAACATAAATACTTAGAATAATAGTATTGAAATAATATAGAGTATATAATATTGTGTACATACATTAAATATACTATGATATATGATATGATTATTTATTCAACTGACAGAGAGACCTCCATCCCTCGTTCTTTATTCTCTCTCTCTTTCTGCAAACAGTTTACCCCACAAACTTCCAAACAAAGAGAATTAATAGAAAGTGAGATTTGCAAGAATTAAAGGAAACCTCTCAAACATCAATTAAAGCCAACTCTTATAATCATCTATAGTTGATCATATTTATGTGGTTACCATGTTACTATTAATAAGTCTTCTCTCTTCTCTTTGTTCATCATCATGATGTCAAATCCCTCTAATTCACAATATAAACTCAAGATTCAAAACCACTTTTTCTCTTCTTCTTATTTCATCATAATCATCATCATCATCACCATCATCATCCATGGCTTGTTTTGAGATTTGTCCAATATTATGACCATGGTTCCTTCTCAAAGCAACAAACAAAATTACAAAACTATTAATGGTGATTATGTTTTCTACAACAACAATACAACTACAAGTGCTATGAACCAATTTCAATTTGTTGAAGACTACAACAACTACAATAATTGTTTAAGATCTGAATTTTTGTTGAGGCACATGGCTGAAGAAGAGGAATCATCATCAAGACTCAACACTATAACCACTACTCATCACAACGAATCTGAACCCGAACCAGAAACTATTTCTACTTCAAAGGAAGACGAAGAACAAGAACAAGAAAGAGAAGCGAATAACAATAATACCAACAACAATAATTGGCTTCAGTTAAGCATAGGTAACACGGTCGTGACAACAATAACAAAACACGACCGTGATCACAACCAAACTCCAACAAGCAGTTCAGGCTTATTGGAGCTTGAGTTATTACCAACAAATTGGACTTCTTCACGGCCCAATTTAGAGCAACCATCGACCAGAGGTTGCTCAACTTTTAATTCTTCTTTGTTTTTAGAACAAACAACATCCTCCTCTTCTTCGTCATCGATGTCCATATCTATGTCCATGCCTAGCGGGCCAACATCGTATGGTCATCAACAACAACATCAACATCTAGTACCACATAACTGGGCATTTGGTCCATTACAACTACCACATTCTATGGCAATTATGCATTCTTCTACATCTTATATTCCCTCTTTATCTTCTTCGTCGCAATCTTGTTCTTCTTTAAGGCCTTCTTTAGGACCTAATTATTATCCTCAATATCATCATGCATCACCCTTTTATTTTCCTTCATCATCTTCATCTTCTTCTGGATTTGATCAATTTGATGTGGCTGGACCTAGCTCATCATCTCATATCGCTTTTCGCGTAGTTGATCCCCCTCGTAGACCTCATTCCGGAATTTGGTTTATGCTACAAGCCTCACAAAACCAGTAAGCTATAAAATACTATAGTTATATGATTCATTTTGGCTAGCTAGTGCAAATTAATTAATTGGTTTTGATGATGAATTAATGAACTCTTGAATATTTTGTAATAATGTAGAGTGAAAGAACCATGCTTGCCACAAATACCTAAGAACTATCTTAGAATCAAGTAAGTGATTATTATTTTTTCTTCTTTAACTTCTTAGATAGATTTTTCTTCTTTAAATTGTTTTTTCTTTTTTTGGGATTTTATTTTTTGGTTGAAGTCATGTCAGTGTGTAATCAATGTCGTTCACTATTACTACAATTTTATATATAAATGATATGATTTGATAAAGCTAATGATTTGTATTTTGACTTTTGAAAAAATATGAACATTTCAGAGATGGAAGAATGACAGTTCGGTTGCTATTCAAGTATTTGGTTAGTAAACTCAAACTGGAGAGCGAATCAGAGGTACTACTTTACAAACTTTTTTTTTTTCAATATTTAATCTCAACTTAATTATCTGCTAATTACTATATATAATGTGTGTTTGCTTATTATGGTAGCTAGAATAGATAGTTAACACCCGATTTTGGTATGAAGTTTTCACTGTCATTTAACAGTGTCTAATCTTTTTTGGAGAATTAGTCGGACACATAAAGTGGATTCATCCCTTCTAATTAGATTTTCTTCGTACGTAAGAGTCAGAAATCAAACCCTTAATCACTTGCTTAAAAGTTCAAGTCGCTTACCACTTGAACTAATTTACTACTGGTGGATGGAACAATAGATTTTTAAGTACCTATCAGCCGAACTTCATATCATCGAAAAAATATGTAGTTAATAATTTTAGTCATGGAAGTAATTAATTTCTAAATTCTAATTATTCCTCCCTTATTAGCATCTAGTTAAAGAGAGAGAGAGGAAAATTATGAAGACATATTATATAATGGATTGTAAATATAGGAATGTCTCAAAAGGTACTGTAATGTGGTTTTCATATAAAGTACATTAAAATGTGAAGGGGAAAAAAAGATAAAAAAACAACAATAATAACAATGATGTGTTGGTAGGAAGTACATTTCTTGGAAGTTCCAAATCTAATTTCTGTTTTATTGAGTTTCAAACTGATATCAATGTGTTGTTTTAAAGTGATATGTGAATAGAAATCAAGGTGTTTGTCTATTCAACACAACACATATATATGTGCCTTTCACATAGGGCATAATGTTTGTGTATTAAGTTTGGTGGAAGTGGAATTCATATATTATCAAGTTAGGTGTACCGTAACTATTCAAATGGAAAAACTTATAAGTTAAATTAAAATTATTAGTACATAATTAAAAGAATTTAATTTGTATAAGTTTATCTAATTAAATCACGCCATGTAATAAAATATTTAATTTTAAGAGATATTTTAGAAATTAACCTATAAAGTAACACTATAATATAATTTAATTAAACACACGTGTAATTTTTTTTTACATTAATGGTCGTAGAAACAAAAATTTAGTAAGGATAAATAAGAATTCAAAATCTAATTAAATGTTTGCGACCAAAAGTTAGTTTTATAGAAACAAAGCCCTTTTTATTATTAGAAAATATTAATTAGTGTTTAGGATTAAAACCCTTAATCTCCAACTTAAAAGTTTTTTTGGTGTCTTTTAACTTACCAACCAAATTACCCACTTGAATTAATTGTTTTTTGCTCAAATCCTTGTACATCTTATACTTGGCTTAATTTTTTAAATATATTTTGCCTTTTTTTAAAAAAATTCACCCGTGTATTTAAATTCCAACCAAAGATATGCTACCCTTTCATTACTTCTTGAAACTTTTCATCACACAAATATTACACAATTAAATACACTTTTTCTATACATATGGTAGTTTTCTACAACATGTATTCCAACCATATATATGTGTGCATGTTTTAGTTGAAAGTAAATAATTCCAAGTACATATCGCTAATGTTTTTCTTTTTAAGGTAAGTATCTTGCTAATGTTTTTCTTTTTATGTATACTTTACTTTTAGATACTTAATTATGATCTTTATGTGCACGAGGCCATGCATTGAGTGATATTATTATCCATTAGTGTACATGTGCCATTATTGTGTGTCCACCGTGAATAAAACTTTGCAATACTTCATGCATACACTTCATCATCGAATTTCACCATTATTACTTGTTGCCTCATAATTACTTAATAAAGGTTTGAGTCCTTACAAGAGATCAATTAAGCAGCATATGTATATTGGACCTCAATTATAAAAATATGCATTGCCCTTAAGATTTCAAGCTAGATCTAGCCTAGGGAAACAATATCTATATAACAATGATTAGGCGGATGATAGCATAGATTTAGGTTCTCTTCTTCCATATATGTACTAAGTTTAATTCAACCACATAAAATCAATTTGTTAAGGGGGTATTTTTTCCGATAAATTCTTTTCAAACCTTATCTCTAGTTAATGTCGGGTTATTTTTATAAGAAAATGTTAATTGCCAGATTGTGTGGGAAAAGGAAAAATTGTTATCGGTAGAGTTCGAACTTTAGACTTTCTTCTTAAATTATTTCAATGTCCCAACTTATACCACTGAACAACACTTAAAGATGATTAATATTGAATTTGAACTATTTTCGTATGACATAAGCAAAAACACTAGATGCCCTATCATAATGTTCTTGATAAAAGGTCATAGATACTCGAATATCACATTGAATAACATAAAAAAAACCACACCGTATTAAAATAAATACTAAAATAAATTAATGTAAAAAATAACAAATGTAAATTGGAACAAATAAATTAGGGAGAATATCATATCGATCAACACCATGAACAAGAAAATGTATGATGTTAGCATTTATTTCGTTGAACAATATCAACAACATTGAACAACATAAACAACTTCTTATGCATGCACCCGCGATAGTATTAAACACATAAGCAACATAAATGTTTGAATGTATATCAATTAAACAAAAACCAAGAACACATTTAATATTGAAATGCTACAAAAAGGTGCGAATCTACGTATTTCAATGTATTTGACAAAAATGACGAGGAAGAGCAAGCAAGTAGTGAAAACTTACTAAGTGATTATGGCGACAATGCGAAGAGAAGAAGAGAGTGCTGGTAAGAGGGGAAGTCGTGAGGCGATATAGAACAAGGTAACAACGAGATGTGATGATGAGGGTTACAATAAGAGGAATAGTAGTTTCTCTTTTTCTATTTTTGATAAATAGGAACGATGGTTTCATTCGCAAGAGAGTAAAGAAATATAGTACTAGATTTTATTTCATAATGGTTGCGCAAGTTTTATAAAACTAGGTTTTAAGACGGTTATAAACGGAATATGTATAAAGGACAACTCTATTAAGTCGACTGTCTATATAATCGACTTAAACATATAAATTTTTCAAAATAATTTCAAAAATAGCATCACATAGACGTTTTAGCCTCTCTTTTTTTGGGAAGATTTTTAGCCCCGTTTTTTATATAACCAACTTTAAAATCTATTGAGTTATCCACATAAAAAATAAAGGCAAGGAAAATTTATGTTTACAAATAGAATAATGGTCATAGTGATTATTGTTATTAATAATGGCTAATCAGTGGGAATCAATGTGAAACCTTATTGTTAATTTGATTTTGTTGTCCACTATACGTTCATGGTTTGCATTACCTAACAATGTCTTAATTAATATCATATTAGATTGCAGGACACATGCAATAGACATTCCATTATAATTTCATGCAAGTTACCCTTAGGTCAACCCTTCTCGTTGTGATTGATTTTCATTCCCATATCCCTTACTTAATATATTATTTTTCCCTTCCAACTCATGCTCTTAAGATGAGATTAAGACAACTTTTTTTTAATCATCCTCACTATATATTAATTAGATCACATACAGCTGCATAATGATCGTAATGTATATATAATTCATTTGAAAAACACACTATTTGGTCAATAATAATGTGTGTAAACGCAGTTAAAAAAAAGGCGCGTGTAAAGTTTAATATAAGTTTAATACATGAACTTGATTTAAAAGTGTACTTTAATATTTTTGATAAATTTTAGTAAATAGAGTATTAGTAATAGGGTTCACTCTTTTTTTTTTTATAAGCAAAAATTGTATTATAAGAAGTACAAGCGGTCAGTGGCGGAACCAGAAAAAAAAACTTTGGGGGGCCGTTAAAAAAATTAGTAATAAAAAACACAAATTTGATTATAAAAAAAATCAAATTACATACCCTAAATGATATTCCACGTGTGTCAAATAACTTGAAATTATCAATGATTTACTTTAAACTAATATTTGCACAAATTTGATCATCAAAAAATTATACGTTTTCGTCAAATTATTATACGTATACTTAAAAAGAGAATCATTCTTTTTATTTGAAAATAGTTGTGCTGTTTTTTTTATAAAAAAATAGAAATTATATATTGTTTGTATATATATATATATATATATATATATATATATATATATATATATATATATATCATCATTTTATAAAATAGTGTCATTGATTCAGTGGGTTGAGAAAATATTTTGGTTTTCAAGTGCACAGTTTCAAATCTTTGGATATTAAACATGATTTTATATAGAAAAAAGAACAAAAAGATCAAAAGTTAGGGCAAGAGGGAGTAGAACTCGGGACCTCGCTCAACTTAAACACAGGAGAAAATATTTTGATTTTCAAGTGCACAGTTTTCAACCACTAGGCCAGACGCGAACCTTGGATTCTAGTTGTGCACACAAGTATATATAGAGCATATATGTTTAATTTTATATAAATATCAAGGGTATTATAGTAATTTCTCATTTTTTCGGGGGTGGCCGTGGCCTACCCCAGCCACCCCCTTGGTTCCGCCTCTGCAAGCGGTACTCAACCCTTATAATACAAAGAAAAACTCACTCTATATGCTTTGAAGGCATTGTAGCGGATTTATACACCAAACCGAATACGTAAAATTAGCATTATACCCTACACGACTTATAAGCCAAAACCACGAGATATATTTAATTTGTTAGTAATTGGGTTTCACTCTTAATCTCTTATTGAGAGATCCATATTAAATAAGGTTAATTGATGCTTGGAGTGAATAAATTAAGAAATAAAATTATAAAATATTGAAGCACATTACTTATACTTTTTCTATTATTATTGAAATATTTGCCGTTAAAAAAATAAAATAAAAAAGTTGTGTGTTCAATCGTACTAATAATGTAAAATACTTTTTCAGTTTTTCTTTTGACAGCTAACAACGTAAAATAATAATAATTACTTGTTAAAAAAATTACCTTTTAAACTCTTTTTATTAATTATATTTTAATTTTAATTTTTTTGGGTGTTCAACATCAGTATCCGATCCACTTGACCTTCTAATTTAATTTGAGAGTCAATTCCAGTATTAAGTGGTTTTAGCCTTTTTTCTATTGCAGTTGCGATGGATCAAACTGTGATCTTTCCTACTAAATTTAACATTAATCACTACTGGACCAACTAACTATTAATTATATTTTGTCACTAAGAAAATACTAATTTGTTGTTTAAAAAACATAGTACAATAAATCAAAGTTGTTCTATTGCTAGAATGTGTAACGCACTCAACATTCCCCTATATAGCTGCATTTTATTTTTGCCTTTATGCTGTTTGGTGTTATGTTAAAGTCAACCTAAGACTACTTGGTTTTATATAAGCCAAATCACATTGCCCATAAAATAAGAATATGGCTAGCTGGTTAGAAGTTGCCATGCCGCCCAAAACGGCAAATCTCACACATGGTTGACTTCTTATTAGCTTGTCCAATGATTAGGGGATTCTCTACCATGTACTTCTCATTATGTTGAGTATATAAAAATGTTTAATATATAGGATTTATGTCATAAAATTCTTTAATTTATTCGACTAATCTCGGGAAACTAAAGATCGGTAGTGGTCGAGAACTTCATTCAGAGGATGTTAGATTGAGGTAAAAATGTAATTTTGAAACATTTATCAAACGTCAAATGGGTTCGACCAACATTAAATGGTATTTAGTTCTCAGCGAATGAAGTTGGTATAAGTAGGGGTTTCAAATATGGAGATCCTTTCCGTCTTGTTTTTATTCCTTTTAGTGGCAGAAGGGCAATGTTCATTGTGAACAAAAGTTTTAGAGAATTCGAAGGAAGAAGTTTCCCTATGGTGAAAATTTAGATGCGGTTCCTTTGAAGAGGCGTTAAAAGGGGAATAAAATTTCTTGGTTAAAGTGGTCAAATCTATGTAGGCGGAAAAGTGGAAGGAAATAAGAATTAGAGATCTTAGATTATTTAATATTAACTTATTGAATAAATGGTGTTGGATATGTTACTAGTTGATCAAATTAAACACAACTTTGGAAGAAGGTTCTTCAAGTAAAATATGGGAATGGAGTATTAGTTGTTCCCCACTTGAGTAGAGGTGAAGGCATCATTGATTGTTTGTCAAGTAACCAACTTCAAAACTCATAAATTTCTACGCAAGCCTCCCTAACCAATAACAGATCATCTACATACTATATCGATGAAGAAATCAAATTTCCCTAATTTAAAATTTTTATGTCTTCCAAGGGTGATTGAAGAGTCTCACATCGAATGTGAGATGACCATAACATAAGTTTACAAGTAGAGACAATCATCACATTACAAACCGATTTTATAGGATTGAGTTAGGTCTAACTCTCAAATTTTAATATGGTATCAGAGTCTCCTCCATGATCTGTTGGGCCACCTGCCATCAGGTTTTCGCTATCATATAACCCACCATTTATGTCCACGCATCAAGCCCAATAGTGTTGGACGTGAGGGGGGTGTTGTCAGTCTCACATCGGACGTGAAATGAGTTGAACATAGATTTACAAGTATAGACAATTATCATCTTACAAACCAAATTTATAGGATTTAGTTAAGCTCAACTACCAAATTCTAAAGAATAGATGGGTGATTGCCATGTAATGTGAATATATATATATTAATCTATTTTGTTGGACTCCCATTTATCAAGAACTTCTCCAAAAACACTCTCGAATCTAGTCCCTCCATTTCTCTCCATGGATCCAAAATGTTTAAATAGAGTCATGCTAACTAGTGCTCCTACGATACTAGTTAAGGAAACCAAAACAAGTAATTTTATATTGAAAATAGTGTTTTTATATTTTTAAAAGGTTAATTACACAAATTTCAAAATTATTTTACTATTTTTGGTTCCTTAACCAGTACTTTAGAAACATCAGTTATCATTTTTTTTTAATATTTGTAACTTTTTAAGTATTCTATGTGGCTTGGAGTACCTCTATTATAGTTTAATTTATGAAACAAAAATCAAACATACCTTATAGAAAACAATAAAATAGATGTTTGGAAAACTTTATAAGGGTTTAGAAAAAGAAAAACGCAAATTGTTTTTTCTTTGCAATAAAATGAATAAGAATAGTACTATATAGTAGGAAATTATGAATGCATGAAATTAAAGCCAGATGTCTTTCATGGTGGAAGGTGTGTATACACTTTTTTTACCTTTCCTTATTGCTTTTGTAATTTATAAAGAGTGCATTGACTTTAAGATATATAAAAAAATACACATGTTCAACTTGGATATATCTTTATCTTGGCCTACTCATATAGTTGACACCACTACTCATTCTAATTATACAAACAAAAAGTTTGCAAAATATATATATATGTTGTTAATTAATCAAAAACATCATATTCTAGGGGTTTAAAAATCACACGTGGACATGTCCTTCTCACCACTCAATACCTATCTGCATGCCCTCTCGTCACACTTTAGCTTCATATAATATATGTAGGACCTTCCCTTCTCTCTCTATCTCCCCTTTTGGCTTTAAAGGCTCCATTGAATTGTCAAGTGCTGCACTCTAATATATGTATAAATGGAGCAAAAAGAAAGAACTCCATCATGTAGAGGCAGCATCTTCCACCAACCACAGTACTTTTGATACCAAGTCTCTAATAAGAACAAAAATTTAGTCTAATTCAAACTACCATAGGTGTATATATATGAAAGCTTTCGTACATATGTATATACGCATATTATGACTTTTTATATATGGAAAATTAAATTTCCATTTAGATGAAATTTCATCTCCCTCGGTTAGTAGAGACATCGGATTATTATGCAGAGGTCAGGTTCAAATATGGATATTTATTCGCTTTAAAGGTAGAATTTTCAATAGCTAGACTATTTGATCAAAAAAAAATAATTTATCATTGATAATGAAAATATTGGTATATAATTTTCTTCCAAATTTACCCTTTATTTTAATTATTTCATTAATTATAATTCTACGCTTTTTTACATAATTACTTTTTATCTAATCCTAATTTGGATTTTAAATCAAAACTTGTCTAGTCTTTAATCAATCCTAATAAATCAAATCTAAACTGATATTAATTTGAGTGAAAATAATAATAATAATAATAATAATAATAATTGAAATAAAGATAATACTGAATGATAGAATTATGTGCATAACTTCCAACTTAGTTTTAGTTATAATAGAGATTAATGTTAGTAGTTTCTATCATGACAAATGTGAGGCACGAAAGTGCCTTCTACACACCACCACCAACAACACACAAAAAAAAAGTCGTTCAGTATTATGCATGCACCATTAAAATAATATTTGGAAGGATATATGAAATAGTATGACAACTATTTATTTCTTTTTTGACAAAATGAAACCAGTGGTATATAATAATATTACAAATAAAAAGGATATGGAATGGATTTAATATTTTTTTTTCCTTGACATGACATTTAAAATTGTTTGCCATAAAGTATAAATAGTTGATGATGAAAAATCAAAAGTTCTATTATTTCATGTTGTAGTGTTGACGCTCGCATGCATTAGAGTTTCGGTGGCGCAACGTGATAGAGACGTGCATGATATTAACGAAAATTTAGTAATTTAGTAATATAAAGCATGATTAGGTCCCTTGAAAGGAAGAAACGATAGAGGAATTAATGCAAATTTTATAATATATTTCTAGTATATTTTAATGAATCACCTCCGAATTTAGACCAATAATAAAAGTGAAAAAATTTAGTTTATAGTATAATGTATATATTATTTATCGATATTAACAATGTGGTAAGAGTTTTGGCCTTTAAGCATGTGGTTAGTGATTTGATTTTTGCCTTATATGTATGGAAAAAATCAATTGGAAGTGTGAAAAACTCGCCTTATCTACCCCATAGATTGCTCAATGAAATTTAATCGTTGCTAATGGTGGTGGAAACTTTATACCAATATCATAATAAAAAAATATTTATCCGTTAAAAATATCTCTATGAGGATAGTTATTGGAACAGGAATTCAAACCTTAAGAGACATACTAGTATTTGTTATAACTACTAAACTACTTAAAATAATAATAATTACAAGTAAGATATTTCAATATATTAATTAATAAATTACAAATTTGTTCAATAGCAACCCATTTTTAGGATGAGTCAAATTCATATTTTATATTGAATTATTATGTTTTCTTCATATCACCTTAGCCTATTCTTCGCCGTGCTTCATGGCTCCATCATCGCATAATATAATTTTATTTTTTTGAACAAGTTTTATTTATTTATTTATTTGACAAAAAAGATTATTTTATTTTTTGAAAAATTGTGTTTGTATTTTTTGGGAACCTTTTGATTGATTTAATTTTTAAAATGATACATAGATTTATTTTTTTATTTTTTTGTTTATAATGGAACTAAGGATTGAACCCGAGACATCTAGTATACTATCCAAACACCTCACCACTAGATAAAACCTAGTGACTTAATTATACATAGATTTAATTGATAAAAAAAATTATACATAGATTTATTGTGTAGTACCTCTTATGATATAGTACAATTTTGTGATATATCAAGTGCGAATTAAAATGTCACATTGAAGGAAATAATTGAGATTAAAAAACATATAAATAAGAAGACTCATAAATTCAGTGTCTTTAAATTTTGGATGAAGATGTAATGTTCAATTTTACTTATGTGGCTAATCCAATATAATAATCTAGTCCGGTGAGACTACCAAATTGGATGAAAGAGCTGAGATTGAGTACGAGGAAACACATAAACTTAATCTCTTAAAATTTTGGGTGAGATGGTGTCCAACCTCATTTGTGTTCATAATCTTAACTAAATATAATGATTCAACTATGTGAGGCTCCCTTAATATGTAAAAGGTAGAATTTATCAGGGTACTTCTATTGAGATACTCCATCCGTCTTAAAATATCAGCATAAATTAATCAACAAAAATAAATATATTTGATCCAAAATCTTCAACTAAATACGTAGTATATCAAAAAAATATTTCTTTTTTGGAATAGAGGGAATATAGAAATACTGATGAAAGTCTAAGGGATAATGATTATGGCTTAGGACCAAAGTCTAAAAGGGCCCTCATAATGATTAAAGAGAGGGCAGTTTTGAAGATCGTGGGTTGGGTGGACATTTCACGATTACCCGCTGACCCAAATATGCGTGCATGCTTTAAGATTTAGGAATCTATTGGCTGAAAATGAAATAACCAAATTACTTTTTCTCAAACATTTTAATCCAAAAATAGTACCAAAGTGGATATGTGAATCAATCTTATGCGTAAAGTAGAAGTTACAAAGATCTGTCTCATATAGTATTATGCATTTCTAAAGTTGGCCAAATACGTAAGCTACTAACTAAGCATGACTTCATACTGATTTCATAATCCATATTTATATTTTTTTTGCTTTTTTGTTAGTTTTATGAAAATTATACTAGTATACTACTAATTTGATTTGTTCTTCCTCATATAGTATTTGTATTTTGGTTTGAGTGGCTTTGATGTTCTTGTTTTACACTCTATTTCATTTAGATGAGCTAAGTAGTATAAATTAAAATTGATTAATAAAAAAAGTCTAAATTAAAATTAAATGATTGAATTTAATTAGCAGCTGATAAATTCAAATTAATGATAAATTAGGAGAATTCGAGTTTGAATAATAACTTTTAGTCATGTTTTATTTACTTCTTAATTGAACTTTAGGACTACAGGTTCTTTTCCCGTGGAATCAGAGGATTAAAATACAAAAATAAAATCATAAATACAAATTGATAATAGTACCATAAAATGTTTTGGAGTTAGGCACGAATGAAAATGTTTCTTGGTCAAGTTAATTGATTAAGAAAAATAAAAGTTTTGTGATCTCTAAGTATTTGTATCAACGCTTTTTGAGCTTTGAAGTCTGATATGAGCCTTATGAGTTTTTAGGATCTAACTCATCAAACTTTCTATTAAATAATGTGTGTGTGTAGGACCAGGATTCCCGCAATAACAAAATCATGTAGTTAGATGTTGTTTTCAATCTCGACCCAAATTTGTGTATAATGGCTCAAATTATGCAAAACAAATTTCAGTAGTTTTATATCTTAGCTGTTCATTTTATATCTAACAATTCGTAGAAATTGTGTGGAATATATATATATATCGATTCAATAGTGTGGAATTCTAAGGCGGTGAATAGCTCAATTAGTTTGAACAAAAGATTAAAAATATTAAAGTGTAAAAAGACTCGATAGTGTAAAATCTTTACTTGGAAGTGAACTAAAGCGACCCGTGTGTAAAGATATCAGGATGAGATTATTAAAAAAGTTAACGTAATGATTTTGAGATCACATCAAAACAAATGTATATCAAAATTAAATTGGAAAAATATGCAATGCAATGACGAGCAATGTATATAGTCCAATCATAACCATCATTTGATTCATTTCTTATAATCACGTACTACTTGATAGTATAATACTATAAGATTAATCATGACTAATTATAATGTGAATGGATATATTTTTATTGTCACTTTTATTTCTTTTTTGATTGAATCAATAGAATTACTTTTTTGTTTCATGTAACTTGATATATTGATCATGATGAATAAATATGTAATGAATGAATTACTATTGCAGATAGAGATAACATGCAGAGGACAACAACTTTTACCTTTCTTGACGTTGCAGCATGTGAGGGATAATATTTGGATACCAAGGGACACCACAACAAGGCCTTTGCTTTCAGATTCCTCAACAGCAGATCATGTTATGGTGCTTCATTATGGTAGAAGCACTTCTTGAAAAAAGCACTTCTCAAAATTAACAAGTGAAGGCCCTCAAGTAACTTAAATTAATGTGCCTCATTGTAACCTTGTTAACTTATCTGAACCCTTTTAAATTTTTCCGTTTTTTTTTTTTTTAGTTTTCCAATTTTTTCAATTTTGATTATTATTTATTTTGATTTTATTTCTTTTTTTGACATGGCATATCATGAGAATTACATTAACCTCAAACAGTGTTTATTCCATTACTGTTTTGAGGTGAGGGCATTTTTGTCCAAAATTGTATTCCCATGTTGGGTGAAAGTGAGTGAGGAATTTGCCATCAAGTGTATTACTAAAGCACAAAACTCAATCTAATTTGATATACTAACCCATTTTCTTTCCCTTATCTAATTTATTGTTATATTCTCTGCGTCAAAAAAAAATTATTGTTATATTCTCATTAGTTTACTCTCAAGCAACATGCATAGGAATTTTGTAAGTAATTTATGTGTTTCTTATTTATAAATGATGAAATACTAGTAGATATGTTAAACAATGTCAAAAAATGGATATATTTAAATGATAGTGTATCTATTACTCCCTCCGTCCCTTTTTATAATAACTAGTTTGACAAAAAAAGTTGTCCCTTTTTATAAGATCTTTTTACAATTATCAATGACATTAATTATTTTTTTTCCAAACTTACCCTTATTTACTTTCCATAGTTTTTTTAATAACATTAAATTCTCTTTTGTTTGATACCAAACATTACAATTAATGGTAAGGGTAAACATGTAAAATCATTATAATTTATTAATCAATTTAATACTAAAACTCATTTTCTTAATACGCGTATTTTGTCAAACTAGCTCTTATAAATAGGGACGGAGGGAGTATATAGGAGTGTGCAAAATAAAGATCTAGTTTCGGTAAACTCTCGGTTTAAGCCTCCAAATTTTAAATTACAATAAAGACTCAGAGGGAGTAGACAGCTTATATGTGTATTTTTTATATGTATATATACTTTCAAGTTTTAATTATCCATTTATACGTACATTTTACTATTATACGAGAATAGATTCTCTCAAAAAAAAAGTTATCCTCACTTGTTCAATCATCACCATTAAATTTATCTTTTTACTTTTTTCTTTCTCTCTCTCTTTTTCCAAATAATGGCTCAAAAAAATTTACCTTAAAGTCACATGAGAGAATCCTCTCTCCTATTATACATACATAAATTAATAGTATAATACTAATACTATAATATTGTAAAAGTACACGCACAAAAATATAGTACTCCCTATGTCTGATATTGTAAGCAAAAAAAATAAAAATCACATTTATTAAGAAAAGTAAAATGTGATAATTTGAATTATGACTTTTTGTGTTTTTCTTGAAATAAGTTTCATGGAAAGATGTAGGAAGAATTTTTATTGGTTATTGATTATGGAGAAAAGAAAAGAGAGCAAATTAAATGCAATTTGTATTAAACTTTATGAGAGTAAGTAAAAGTAAATTTTGAAAATGATAAAAGTGGATTGTTTTTGCTTATAATTTGGGACAAGAAAAAATGATTTTTTTTTTATAATATGGGACAGATGAAGTACTATATATATATATATATATATATATATATATATAATAAGAATAAATAGTGATTTAGTCCCTAAATATATGAGATGTTATCGATACAGATACAATGTTTTTTTTTTTTGATAGAATCGATACAGTGTATTAAAATTACAAAAATATTCTCAAATATGTCTTTTATTAGTAATTTTTGGATAAATTAACTAACTGTTTACACTGAAAAATGGTAAACAAGCGCTAGTTCTGTTTTTAAAACTTACGAGATCAAACTAGGAATCTCAGGACAATTTTGTACTTGTTTATGGTGAAATCGTTTCAATGTTCATTAAAGTTTAACAAACATTTAAGTTTTAAATTCACTTAACGAAATGGAAAGAAAGTAAATTGATTCGAATCGCCTCGAGATCAATAAACTTCATGCAACATCAAACTGAAATACAGAAAATTGCTGTAAAGTAAACTTGCATTAATGATAAAGTGTAAATACAAGAAAAATTGTTCACAAACCGTACATATTTCTCTTCAGAATCCCTTTCTTTCTAACGCTTGAATACTTAGAATTTTCAGAGAAATTTTGTAAACAGTTTTGCGACCACAATTCCTTCTAAGGAATTTCTATTTATACTTCGATGGAAATTCAACCGCTTCAGATCATCTTGACGGTCCAGATTTGATCTTCGAACCCACGTTCTCCACTTCATATCCTCGTTTGGCGCGTTCGCACTTCGGGCTTAACTCTGAATCCTTTTGGGCCTTGACCATTTGGCCCACATTACAATTTTTCTTCGCTTCGAATCTCACGTTAAGCTCTTGACTTCGATGAGAGTTGTCACAAAAAATTCAATAGTCGAACTTGCTTACAACAATTCGAATCCACTTAATCGAATCAACGATTTTGATGACGTTTTCAGCAATAATCAAACGACGCCTGTCATTTTAATATTAATTCATTATTTTGTTGGACCAACATTTTCTATTAAAATTATTTAACAAAAATATGACCCAACACTAACATAAAACAATTTTTTTTTTTGGTGGGCTAACATAAAACAAATTTGAGAACCAAACTAACAAATAGAGATATATTTGAGAATCAAAATGACTAACAAAAAATATTTTTAAGGATCAAAATAATTATTATAATAAAATTTTTATTTTTATAGTAGCCTATTGTGAATATATGAGTAATATTTTCATAAATAAATATCGTTTGTTATAAATCTATTTTTGGCCTCCCGTATAATAGTTTTCTAGATTTGTCTCTAATTACCAGTAGTGTAAATCTTATTAAAAAATAGGTTCTTCTAATGATATTTATTTTGTATGAGCAATGTAATGGGGACGAAGAGCAAAATATCTTTCTGTACAACAGGCCTATGTTTTATGGGTAACTAGAAGAGTCTAAGCCCAAACATAACACCTTTTTATTTCTATATAAAAATTAGAAAATTATTTTTGTCAGATTACTCGAGCGCCCTAAGTATTTTCCATTTAGGGCACATGTTAATGGTTCAAAAAAGGAAATATTTCACTATAATATTGTGTATTTAATTCATTTTTAAAATTTTTGACAAATTAATTGTTTAAAATTTTAAAAATATTTATTTTTTTAGATTATTATCATGTGCCCTTAGGACACAGGTTAACAAGACCCTTTCCATTTTGTCATTCCATTACTTAAGTGACGGACGTTATAAAAATGAGAAATTTTGAAAAACGCCGTCCGCTATTTAAGTAGAAGACGTTATAATTGTAGGGTGTTTTGGAGGGTATCCGCTACTTAAGTAGCGGATAGAGCTATTTTGATAAAATCGTAGGACGTGCAAAAAAAAGTATAGGGTGACAAAATGACATTTCCAAAAATTAAATGCTGCATTTGCTCTTAGATAATGCAATTGTGTGGCATAGTCCCTATTTATTTACTAGATGGATCCCATTCAATTTTATTTTACAAAAATAAACTTATAACCTTTCATTTATAATAATAGTAGCAATACAATTTAGAATTAAACCAAAAACAGTGCGAGAAGGGTAAGATATAGTTGTCTTTGCAAGTGCATAAACACTACCGTTTGCTTACCGTCTAATAAACACAACTTTATAGTTGTGGTTCGTTAAAAAATTCCTACAATCTTGCATGATCATGCCATACTCTGATCTATTTTCTTTTCCATTATGCACATGTTGGTATCCCATTGAAGCTAAGACATAAGTCTGTCATAGCACCAAGAATATTTCCGCATGTGTCAAAGATGCCCAAAAAACCCACCTTCCCTTCAACTTCGAACACCGCCACATCGACATTGCATTTGATATAACCTTGGGGGGTGTATCCCGTTTAAATTTTGTTATTGGTTGATTCTAATGTAATTGTACGATTCCTTATTTTTCAATTAAATTTGTCACATGCTTAACCTCAACAAGTATTGTCCACCCTTTGATGTATTATTAATTTGTCACAACTAAATTACCCTGTAATTGCTAGTCACACTCAAGAAATTTATGCTTACACTACAGACATCCATGTACAACTCATTTGATAATGTAATGTGTATGCCAAATATGGCAACTTCATCAAAATCAGTCCAAAAAGTAGCTATACATGAAAGCATGAATAGCCTCACAAAGTACTACGGACATCCATGTACAACTCACTTGAGAATGTAATGTGTATTTCAAATATGGCAAATTCATCAAAATCAGTCCAAAAATAGCTAGCTATACTTGAAAGCATGAATAGCCTCACAAGTACATGGACCAAGGCAGAGACCAAGTTGATCAGAATTGAGACAAGATGACAGATGAGGACAGTCAAGTTAGGTAGCAACCACTTATTGGTTTAGTCTCTAATGTTTAATTTGAATGAACTTTTTGTGTGTTTTAAAACAAGTAATCAAAATATTTCTGAAAAGATTTGTATATTACCAATAAAATACTTAAATTAATCAGAACCAAATCATCATATACTTCAAATTTAGTTTATGTGACATAACAGGATGTGAATCAAGAGAGCATCAAACTTAAATGACAATGAAACCAAACCTCAACCTCATTTTTTGAATTAAATTCATTAACAAGTCAATGAACCACATGAACCACAAAAAAAAAAGGAGAATCTCCCTACTAAGCCCTAGATCCACAATCATAGTATAAGAATCAGGATAAAATCCAATCACCAAAAGTTGTTAGTGCAGCTGGTCTGACTTAAGTAAGACTCTTCATTGTCAAAGTCTGACTGAAGCACCTCAGGTAGCAATGACAGTAAATTACTGGTGTTATGTAGTCTGCACAGATTACATTTCCTTATGAAATCTAATAGTGCTGACTAATTTGCAGCTCAAGCAAAATGGAGAAGTTAATTGTTTATATTTTTAGTTTCTTGTACTATATGTTTCAATTGCAAACCAATTCAGCATAAAATGACAGAAAGTATATCAAGACTCAAGAGGATATCAAATGAAAATGAAACCAAACATCTTCCCTTCGGGAACTGATGATCACTACTCATATGATGGCTTGATATGAATTATAGTCTAAAAAAATATTAAAACCACACCTAAGATTTATAGCCACTACTAGAATTGGGATAAAATCTTGTTGGTGTAAATTCACTTACAAATTTATATCTGACTATGAGGATGTGTTCATTTTTTCAGAAAAACAAAGAATATTCCTATCGGAGTAACAAAGAATAGATCAAGCAGCTTAGCTTACCATTAGTAACATAGAGAAGACAAAAAGCATCCTTAGCCACAATATATTTTAAATTTTAATACTATTTATCGGTCATTTTGATTGTGGAATATCAATATAACTACAGATTCTACCTGAATATCTTATTAGAATATACCATAAGTACAAATTTATAGACCTATTCATTATTTTATCATTAAAAAAAAAACCAAAGGATGTCCCTATTGCAGTATCTAAGTTAAAATATAGATCAAGTAGCAGAAAGGTTAATCAGAATACAAGAACAAAATTCTATGCAGCTCATCATTTTATTTTTCGCAGATACCAATCCGGATATATCAATTCAATACAATCGTTGAGTCTATGAGAACAAGAAATTACTGCTATCACAAATTAGATTGCAAATTTACTAGTTGATTTAGTAAGCAATCAATTATGACTTAAGAGTGTTTGTTTACTATGGTGCTCAATACCGAATTGCCGATAGATAAACGACAAGTAGATGAAAAAGGAAGAGGCAATTATTCAATAAATATCATCAAATCTTCTTAGCCCTAAGCTTGTTTAATGAAAGAATACAATACAAATATATAAAGGGCTGCTATCATCAATCATAAGAGAATCTATCTAATTACATAATGTATTTCTCAAATTCATGAAGATACCTTAATCATAAGCTTCAAGAGCATCAATTGCATATAAATTCAAAATGGAATATTAGCATAAATACAATGAATAAGCAAAAAAAATCAAATATCAACACTTAATTATCATTAGCATATAGTGCATCAAATTTATTACTCTACCATGTTTAAAAGAAAACTCGAGATTAATTGATTAAGCATCTATTCCAATTAGACAACAGAATCACAAAACAGAAAATAAAAGAAAACATGAAATCACAAAGTTGCAACGAGAAAAGTAAAGATAACATGGCTATTTCACTATTGATCAGTAACAGAGATACACAACAAAAAAAACTCTTATGATTCATACATTCAAGCATTCCTTTCTATCCACAATTTCAAGCCACAAAATAAAGCCAAGAAAACTAACTACCAGGGTTTTAAATAAAGATCCACGACCGCAATATGAACATAAACAAAACGGTTTTTGATGTTAGCAAAATCAAAATGAGATTGCATCGGCCGCATTCAATTGCAATATCAATAATCACGATGCAACTGCAACCGTTACCGTGGCCGCCATTTAAAACCCTGCAAACTATTCCTACACATTATACACACATACATACATTGATGATGGATCTATACTACACATTATACACACAGACATACATTGATCATGGAACCCCTTTTCGAAGTTTCTGGATTGCAGTGAACATTTTCCTTCTTGAACCAACAGCACTAATTCCCATATCTTTGAGATCTTCCAATGTCAACAGGGGAAGTAGATCATCATCAACCTCATGAATCTCAAATATTGGAGCATACCTACTCAACCCTAATTCAAATAACCAAGACAACACTCCCTCGTTCTTTCTTTGTTCCCTCGATTCCGATTCAAGGCCTTCGTTTTCCGAAACCCTAATTCTATCATCATTGTATGGATCCACATGCCAGTAATCGTTCCCGTTCACATCAACAGAGTGTGTATGGCTATTTCGATTATGATCATGATTGTTATCGAAATTCTTGAATCTTTCGATTCCGTTCTCGTCGATCGGTTTCGGACCATGATCCGATCTCAACCGTTTCGTTGAGCTTCGCTTAGCTTTGCCTCTTCGTTGGTTACCGGAATCGTCTCCGCCGTTTGCGAGATTTGTTGCGGTTCGTGCTTTTGAGGTTCTGGAAGGTTCTTTCGGAACTCGCCAGGTCAACGGAGTATGGTTATAGAGACGCAAGGTGTCGCGTTGATCGCCGATCTCACCTAAACGGACGCTTGGACGACGTTGCCGTTTTGGAGCTAAGGCGGGAGGAGCAGCGATGTTGGCGTTTGTTTGCGCCGTCGTTTCTGGTATGCTTTCCGCTGCGAATGTGATCATCAGAGGCTCCAGCGGCGGTGAATGTGTTTCCGGCGCCATGACGGTTACAGTGGTTGTAGCGGTGTGCGCCGGATAAGGATGGTGAGAAATTTTACGGTGCGGTAGGGTGTAAAAGTTCGATGCACATCCTAATTTTTGGACAGTTGGATGGTTGAGATCACACTTGGCCAGAAAATAAAAGAGTTGTTGATATTTCATTTGCCACGTGTATATAACAGTAAAATTAAAATTTATTTTTTACAACATGACAAAAAGTAATTAACAAATACCTTATAAAAAAAAAATTCATTTCATGATCCTCAAGAATTTCAAAGTTTTTCTCCATCCACTTAGATAGAGCTGGGCCGGATTGAAAAGACAGAATGAAATATGAATCGTAAAAAATAATCTCCAAGCTTGGTTTGTATGGGCTTTTGAGCTAGCAATTTTTTTATTTTTTTTTAGTTTTTACCACCAGCTTAATCTGGTTCGGGGTCAGTTCTGACATCAAGTGGTTACAGTCACATCTCGATCGCATGTTAGTTATTAGTGCTCAATTAAAAATAATCTATTTCTATAAACAAATAAACTAAGTACAAATTCAAATGGATTGTGACATAATATTATTAATAATAGTATTAAAAAACAGTGACTCGGTAGCATAATGAGATAGCATAATGGACTAGCTAATAGATTGGAGATTTTGATATAGCATAATCAATTCAAATGGACAAAGTAGCATTAATAATAAAAAACAAAGTAAGTTCAAATTCCTACAAATCCACCAAAATAAGTTTAAATTCCTACAAATTCACCAAAATAAAAAGCCCAAGCCTGAAAAAAATCAGGTCATTCGGGTTAGTTTATTTTGACAGCTCTACACTTAAAGCTCCTTAGGCTTTGTTTGTGAGTTTGGAGGGGATGGGAGGGGAGGGCTTTGGAGGAAGGGAAATAGAGAGAAAATTAGAGAAATCTTTTACATTTTTTGAGAAAGTATTTTTTACAGAGAATGACAAATAAATACTTATGATTAATATATTATGAATTTAAGAATATTATAACAACATTGATTAAATTTGAAGAATTCATATAAACCCTCCAAACCCTCATCCAATACAATTTTTGAGTTCCACCAAATTGGGGGGGGGATTTGTGTTATGAAAAAAAAATAACCCTCCAAACTCCTTCTCTCCCAAACTTCTCTATTCCTTTCACTTGTTTCTTCCTTTTTTTCAAAACTATTCCCTCCCCTCCCCTTCAAACTCGCAAACAAATCCTTAGAGAAGTTTTATGGATACTTCCTCCTTTTAATTGAATTTAGTACAATAATGATTGAGCCTCCACTGCTATTTCATTTTCTTCTGGAGGAATATTTAGAAATTATGATGCATATTTTTTATGTTGCATTGCTGAGAACATGGAAACTAGCTTCTAAGCTGAGCCAATAGGTGCAATGAGAGCAGTTGAAGTGGCTTTTTAGAAAAACTGGAAGAACCAACGGTTGAAAATTGATTCCTCCTTGGTGGTAAATGTCTTTATGTTCTTGTGGTGTGTTGAAACTTAAGTGACAGATAGTCAAATTGTAAAGTTTTGGTTATAAGGATGAATTATTTTATTTCTCACATCTTTAGAGAAATGAATCAATGTGCATATAACATAGCTAATGTAGATTTTTTTCAATTATGAATTTCACTTTTTGAAATGATATTCCTTTATGCATAAGTTGATCATTTGTCTATTATATGTTTGTCAATTATTTCGGTTAACGGGTATATCAAATGGATTTGCTTGGATATAATCAAAGGAGTTTGGGTTTCCTCCATTTATTATCCCTCCATTTATTCTCCATTTAGAGAGAGATAGACACATCAAAGATTAGTGGGACCCACACAAATTAGTAGGACCCACTTTTAATGGGTCCCACTAATATTTGATGTGTCTATCTCTCTCCAAATAGAAAATAAATGGAGGGATAATAAATGGAGGAAACTCAAACCCTAATCAAAGACCTGCTTTATGTTTTGTGAGAACAGACATTCAAACTCTTTTCTTTTCACATCAAAATAAAGTCTCGGGCAATGATCCACCATTTCGCCACTAACAAAGTAAAGCATACTATTATTTATACATGTTCGATCGAAATCAGACATTAATGATTTTAAATAAATAAAACCGACTCTAACCTATCTTAACCGTGTTTAACTTAAATACTCACCCGAAAAAATCTATAAATCGGATAAAAAAATGTTGCTCAACTCTAATCATGCTAGCTAACAACTCTTCTCATTGTTGCGTATGTTTATTGACCTCATCTGATATTTTTTATGGAATGGAATAATATACCTATTCATAGTAGAGGGGGATGAAAACTGAAAAGGGGCTCCAAACAATGGCTCAATACTTCAATTTCAAACCAAAATTGATTAATGAGAGTTGAAACAATAAACTGCCGACAATATCCTAACTTTGTAAGACATTTTTTAATAGTTTTTTTATTTTTTTATTTTGTGACTATTTTTTTTAAAAAAAATTGTGACCCTGTGAAATTTATAAGAATCTAGTGCATTTTGTGACATAAGGAGGGGCCAATCACACTTTAATTCTTTTTTTTTTTGGCTTTCACCACCAGTTGAATCTGGTTCGGGGATCAGTTCTGACATCAAGTAGTTCCAGCCCCCTCCCGATCGCAGTTGCGGGGGATCAAACCCCTACCAAGTTCAGCGTCAATCACCACTGAACCAACTAACGATTGATCACTTTAATTCTTTTGATAAAACATTGTTTAAATATCATCTTGGTGAGAAACCTTGAAACTAGCCATATTATAAATGACACTAAAAATCTCTTCATTAGAAAAAAGTAATTGAAAACGGCCAATCTAATGCTTTCTAGTTTAGAAAAACAACCCACTTAATTATTCTTTAAGGAAAAAAGTTTCAGTAGTGTCACTTTTAAAAGCATATGTTTGGTTGAATGTTTCCTCTCTTTAAATGCGAGTTTTCGCTTCCAAATGCGAACTTGCTATTTTTTGTGATGTTTGTCCACAATGAAAAACAAATCTGGAAACGTACATCTATTGTCAAAATGTGAGTTCACTTCAAGCTATAAATTGTAGATTTTGCCGCAACTAAATGCAATTTGAAAATTTGATTTTTTGTTGGCAAATATATTTTACCTTATAACTCATGTTTCAACTGAAGCTCCAATTTTTTTTTATTCAACCTTCAATTTTTTTATTCTTTAGAACACTTTCTCATTATGTTTGTGGATTTGATGAAAAACGAAAGTGGAGAAAGAATAATGACACTCAATCTCCATGAAAGCTTCAACCGAAACAACAATAAGATCGCAAATAAAAAATTATAAATTTAATTTTGGCAATCTAAAAACTAAATTAAGTGCAAGAAAGGATGATATACAATACATAGAATTAATCAAATTGAGAGACGAACTATATAGAAGAATTGAGAGATGAATATTTGCAAAGAATTATTTTTTTATTTTTGAAAATGAATTTAATCGATGAAATATTATGAGAGACGAGTCATGTAAATTAATGAAATCAAACCCATATTTGTAATTTCGTTTTAAATGAACACATATTAGTGATTTTTAGGAAAATGTTAACTTGTGCATCAAGGGCACATGATAAGGATGCTAAAATAGAAATATTTTATTGAAATTTGTGCCTTTAACTTTCAAAACATTAAATATTTTACATCATTAAATGCTAACTTTCTACTTTTAGGTAGCTTATCATGTGCCTTTGATGCACAAGTTAACATCAATCTGATACCTATACGTTTTCGAGAATAAGCATATTAAAACTCAATCTGATACCTATACGCCTAAAAGTCATTTTAATTTAACCTATCCGAACAATCTATACCACAATATTGTTAGATAATATTATTATATTATTTAATATATATTAGTAAGGGTAGTTTAGTCTTATCATAACATATAGTATATATACTTATACTTATTGTAAGAGTATGTATTCAAGCTATTGGTATTCTAATAAAAACCAGGGCCGGCCCGATGTATGTTGAAGCCTAAAGCGAAAATTTAATTGAGGCCTTTAAAAATAATAATATTTTTTTAAAAAAAATCAGGCTTTAATTTGTTTGTAAATGTCACATTTGCCCTTACCAAAAAAATGTCACATTTGTAAAAAAAATAAATTAACAGTGCACTTTTAGTTTCTAATTTAAATTTATTTTTGTGTTCTATAATTTTGTGCATTTTATTATAAAAATGACAATGTAATTTTTTTTATAAAATAATAATGAATAAAGATTTTTTTTTATGCAAGATAAAGATAAATTAGTATAAAATATTAAATCGAAACAATTATTGTGAAATCGGAAGACTATATTGTTTTATTCTTTTGTTATCTTAGTGTTTTAGGCCATAATGAAGTTTGACCAATTTCTTTAAAGGATAAAATAATTAAATAAAGCAATGTCTTTAAAAGTACAAATTTAATGGGGAAAAAAACAGAAACCGCAAAACATGGGATTTGATCCCGGACCATGAATACACACATAAAAAGAGGCCTACAGCCGCTGGGATACAAGGCAATTATTGTCAATAGTGACGCACAAAATGTATATATTATTATGTGATGATGAGGCCTTTATAAAAGCTCAAAGCTTTTGGGCCTAAAGCCCTAGCTTCATTTGCTTTGGGCTTGGGCCGGCCCTGATAAAAACCCTAGCCTCCCTTTGTTATTCTCTTGGGTATCTCTGAATCTAACATGTTATCATAGAACTTGGTTTGATTTTTGGGATCTACTGTAATATGGGCAACGATTTTGAAGTGGTTTTAATTGGAAGTTCTGTAATTTAAGTTTTGTAGTTTCAATCGGAAATTTTGTATCTGCTGAAAGATTGGCTGCTGTGTTACTATTCTGGTACGGTGCTTTTTACTTGATTTGCTGTATGTTATTGTTTTTAAGTTTGACGGTGCCAAATCTTTATCTTGTGGAAAGTTGATTGTTGTGTCATTATTCTAGTTCGGTGTCTTAGTTGATTTGTTGCCTTTTAATACTTTTATTTTGGTACTGATCAGCCATTCATACATTTGGCTATTTTGCTATTGGTGGAAATTTGATTAATAAAGAAATTGGGAGAAACATAGTTTTGCTACGGTGATAGATAATCCTTTTGTTGGTCTAATTTATTTGCTACTTTGCTTGATTGTGGTGTTTTGACTATTTCATAGTTACAATGAGTAATGATAAAGATGATTCTCTTCAGTCTATTAGTGTCCAACTCAAAGGAGAAAATTATCACTATTGGAGTTATGTAATGAAAAATTTTTTGAAAGGAAAGAGGATGTGGGGTTATATTGATGGAACTTCTGTTAAGCCTATAAATAATGCAGATAAAAAAGATGAAGCCAAATATGCGACATAGTTGGAAACATGGGATGCCAATAATTCAAAGATTATTACTTGGATTAATAATTCTGTTTCCCAATCAATAGGTGTGCAACTAGCCAAATATGATACTACTAAGGAGGTTTGGGACCATTTGAAACGTTTGTTTGTTCAGTCTAATTTTGCAAAACGATATCAACTAGAGGGTGACATTAGGGGTCTCAAACAGAATAATATGACTATTCAGGAGTTCTATTTGGCGATGAGTAATTTATGGGATCAATTGGCTTTGATGGAATCGGCTGAATTAAAAGCTATCAAAGCTTACACTGATCAAAGAGAAGAGCAGCGTTTGGTTCAATTTCTGATGGCTCTTAGGGATGATTTTGAGGGCCTACGTGGGGGTATTCTACATCGCAATCCTCTTCCCAATGTTGATTCGGTTGTTAGTGAATTGTTGGCAGAAGAAATCAGACTCAAATCCAACTCCAATTTGATTTCAGATAAAGGAATCATCTCTACTACTCCATCTGTTTTTGCTGCTTCATTTCACAAAGGAAAACCTCAAGGGAGGGTTGGAGTTGGTATTGATGAGTGTGCTTTTTGTAAGGAGAAAGGTCATTGGAAGACACAATGTCCCAAGTTGAAAGCTAATAAGAAGAATTTTAAGAGTCCCTCATCTAACGTTGCTGCTGTTAATGCTCCTTCTACCGTTGGTTCTAGTTCTGATCCTGTATACCCATCTGAGACTACTCAAATATCTGATATTGCAGAGCAACTCCAAAAGCTTCTTGCCACTCAGTCACGTGTCATGTCTGCCTCATCTGTTAAAGGTTTGAACTCTTCTTGTATGTCAGGTATATCTCCTTCCATATGGATTCTTGACTCTGGAGCATCACACCATATGTCATATGATGATAAATCATTTGTTTCTTTGAATACTGCATCATCTATGTCGATCATGACAGCTGATGGCACTCCTATGTCATTAGCAGGCACTGGTTCTGTCTCCACACCTAATATGTCATTTTCTGATGTTTATTATATTCTTGATCTCACTTTGAGTCTTGCTTCTGTTAGTCAATTGTGTGATTCTGGTTACTCAGTTATGTTTTCTTCCACTTCCTGTTGTGTGCAGGAACCACATTCAGGGAGGCTGATTGGGACAGGCCGTAGACAAGGGGGACTTTATGTTTTGGATGAGCTGCGAGTTCCAGATACTGTAGCCTCAACTTCTACTTCCACCACTGATTTATTATCCTCTTTTCGTTTGAATTCTTCATCTTCTAGTTTTTATTTATGGCATTATCGTCTTGGACATGTATCTACTTCTAGGTTAAAGTATTTGGCTTCTACCGGATGGAATTGATGATTTGAAATTACAGCTAGCCAAACAGTTTGAGATGAAGGACTTAGGCACCCTTCGCTACTTCTTGGGAATTGAAGTTGCTCACTCTCCTAGAGGCTACATTCTCTCTCAATCCAAGTACATTGCAAACATTCTTGATCAGGCCCGCCTTTCTGATACTAGAGCAGCAGACAGTCCACTTGAGTTGAATGTAAAATATACTTCATCTGATGGTGTTCCTCTACCATATCCTACTTTGTATCGTACTTTAGTTGGCAGCCTAGTGTATCTTACGATTACTAGACCTGATATTGCTTATGTTGTTCATGTTGTTAGTCAGTTTGTTGTCTCTCCTACTACAGTACATTGGGCAGCTGTTCTTCGCATATGTCGTTACCTTCGGGGAACCCAGTTTCAGAGCCTTCTCTTTCCCTCATCGTCCTCATTGGAGTTGCGTGCTTATTCTGATGCTGACTGGGCTGGTGACCTTACAGATCGTAAGTCTACAGGATTTTGTATTTTTCTTGGAGACTCCCTTATTTCTTGGAAGAGTAAGAAACAAGATATTGTTTCCCGCTCTTCAACAGAAGCTGAGTATCGTGCTATGGCATCCACCACTACTGAGATAGTTTGGTTGCGTTGGTTACTTTCTGATATGGGTGTTCCTATTTCCGAACCAACTCCAATGTACTGTGATAACAAGAGTGCTATTCAAATTGCTCATAACTCGGTCTTTCATGAACGCACCAAACACATTGAGATTGATTGTCACTTGACTCGCCACCATCTACAACAAGGGACAATTACTCTACCGTTCGTCTCTTCCGCTTTGCAAAGTTGCTGATTTGTTCACGAAGACTCACTCCATTAAACGTTTTCGTTTTTTGATTGACAAACTCTCGATGCTTCCTATTAATGCATCATGAGTTTGAGGGGAAATGTTAGATAATATTATTATATTATTTAATATATCTTTGTAAGGGTAGTTTAGTCTTATCATAACATATAGTATATATACTTATTGTAAGACTATGTATTCAAGCTATTGGTATTCTAATAAAAACCCTAGCCTCCCTTTGTTATTCTCTTTGGTATCTCTGAATCTAACAAATATATCCCTTATATTCCTTTTGGTGTAGATTTTTTTTTTATTATCACTTTTACCCTTTACTCTATTCATATATTTGTATATGTTGAAAAATAACTTCCACACAAAAGTTTGTTTTCAATTATTTTTAGTGAAAAAAAAATATTTTTCTTATTTTAATAACTAAACACAACCAAAAAGGAGGTTAAGTAGTTATCAATACTAATACAATAGAGAATGTTGATCGTGTCTGTTTGGCCGCTAGTCTAAAGATAAATTAATTGACTCTCAACTTATTTTTAACTAAAATCAATTATATTTTTGAAATTTTGAACGCGGAAGCACGATCTAAGAGATCAGCATCCGATGAATCTCCAAATTTGACTAAAATGTCTGTGTACTGTTTTTTCTATATTTATTTTTAAGGAATATATTGATTTTATTTACATTTTTTAGGAATATATTGATTTTATTTTTAAGATAAATATAAATGTAGAAACCGGAAAAGCAGGAAAACAATAACAATGTACACTCAGTAAAAGATCCCTACATTGTTGTACTACTGTCATTCTCATTCACAAAAACACGGTGTTTCGTTCCAGGATCACTGACGTGTACGGTCCAGATTCAAAATCCACTCATTCTTAGATTCATCTTCGCATCACAATCACATGTCCCTATAAAATCTCTTCTCTCCCCAAACTTTTCTCTCTTCTTCATTCGTCACTATTAAATTATTACTATTTAACTGTTATCGTTTTTTCCCTTCTTAATATTATTTTCGTTTTTTCTCTCTTCTTTTTCATTCTTCGATTCCTCGATTGTTGCTTGACGTTTTCTCATCGGATCTGAAATTCGATCCCGATTTCCGATCACCTTAGACTCGATCCGCCGCCGCCGCGAAACTTGGATTCATTGTAACAATATCGCATCGTTTTAAATCTCACGAGATCTTGAAAATTGAAATTGGAAATTTGTAACCCTAATTTAATCACTGACCTAATTTCATAATTTATTCTCTCAATTTTGAAACCGATTTACGGTTTCAGTGTTTGTAATCTGTATTGTTGTGTGATTTGTGTAATTCATGGTTTTTGGATCGTTTTTGGATTGTGATAATTCGAACAACTTGGAAGTAATGGGGAAAGAGGTTGAGGATGTGGAAGAGGGTGAGATTTCTGATACTGCCTCTGTGGAAGAGATTAGTGAAGAGGATTTCAATAAACCAGATGTTGTTAAGGGGAATAATAATAGTGATAAGGTTAAAAGTGGCAGTGCTGCTGCTGGTGGTGGTGGTGGTGATTCTAGGGTTTGGGCTGTTCAGGATTTGTATTCTAAGTATCCTACTATATGTCGTGGTTATGCTTCGGGATTGTATAATCTTGCTTGGGCACAAGCTGTTCAGAATAAGCCTTTGAATGATATTTTTGTAATGGAACTTGATTCTGATTCTAATGTTAATGCTAATGCTAATAGTAACAACAGCAGTAACAATGATGCTGATTCGAATAGGCCGATGAAGGAGATTGTGGTGGTGGATGATGACGATAAAGAGGAAGGGGAATTGGAGGAGGGTGAGATTGATGGTGATGATGATACAGATTGTGTTATGTTGAGTGGTGATGCTTTTGAGACTGTTTCTGATTCTGAGGTGCTTGGTGTTAAGACTGTTTTGGAGGGTATTACTGTTGCTAATGTGGCTGAGTAAGTGAAAATTGTTTTTCGGTTTTTGTTGATCGGTTGTTTTCTGAATAGCTGACATTGAAGTTGAATTGCAAATTTGCATATTTGAATTGACTTGTGTTTTTATTGGGTGATTTTTGTCTGAATAGCTGACATTGAAAGTTGCATTGCAAGTTTGCATCTTTGAATTGACTTATGTTTTTATTGGGTGATTTTTGTTCTTGTAGATCGTTTGCTGAAACTTGTACTAGGATTCAGGGTGCTTTGCGGAGCAAAGTGTTCTCTGGACTTGCTGGTTCTGAAAAAGATGATCTTGTTTGTTTGTCATTCAATGCAATTAAAGTGGTTTACTCTGTAAGACTCCTAAGAGATAATTTTTTGTTGCACTTTTGATGTATCATATTGGTTTCTTCTGGTGATTTTGTCACAATTTTACTTGTTGCTATGTTGTAGGTGTTCTACTCTATGGAGTATTTGAAAAAGGAAGAGAATAAGGATAATATATTAAGGTTTTCAAAATAGTAGTTAGTTTTAGTTGTTAATTCTTTCAATTTGCAATACCATCTATCTCTAAACTATGTTTTCTTGGTTGCATTTTTCATGTTAGATTGCTTTCTTTTCTGAGGAATGAACATGCTCATTTATTTACTCAGGAGCATATGAAAGAGGTGATGTTTATTGTCTACTTATTTAGGAGTCATGCCCCATTCCTTCATATAATGCTCAATTTATAAATTTATAAAATTAAAGTTTAGTAGAATCTAAAACTTGTTTGCTTTTTTTTTTTGGGTACAGATTCAAGTCATGATTACTGCAATTGATTCTGTTGATACTTTGGGCAATAGTGATGTTATTGGTGAGGAAAAATTGGAGGCCCTTGATAAAACTCAGCATATTATAGGTTTAGAAGCTAGTGAATTGATTTCTTCTAGTAAGCTTGTCCTTGATAACTTGACATATCCATCTGAAGTCTTCAAATATGGACAAAGTAATATTAAAAGCAGAGGGGTTATGCTCCCTCTGTTCGACCTACATAAGGTCCATGATTTAGACAGTTTACCATCACCCACACGAGAAGCTCCATCCGGCTTCGCTGGGAATAAATTGTTTTCGGTTGGAGATGGGGTAGATAGATTTGGGTTGCCTCCTGCTGTTAAGACAGAGGTTGAGAAGATGGAACTGGACTGTAAAGATTCTAAGTTTCACAACTATGATACCGATGCTTTGAAAGCTGTTTCAACATATCAACAAAAGTTCAGTCAAAATTCTTATTTTACAGATGATAAGTTTCCAAGCCCAACTCCTTCAGGTGACTGTGAGGGAGGGGTTGTTGATACCAATGACGAGGTCTCTAGCGCTTCTATAGCTTCTTTGCTAACAAGCTCCTGGCCACCCCCCTTGGATCCGATGCCTGTTTCTTCTTCTTCCATCGATAGGTCAAGCATGCGTGGATTAATGAATTCTAGAATTGATGCAACAGGTTCTGGGTCTCACCCAGTGAAAAATTCAGCTAAGAGTAGAGATCCTAGGCTTCGTTTCATTAATTCTGATGCAAGTACTTTAGATCTTAACCAGACTATAGGGGCAAATAACATGTCTACAGTGGAATATCCTGGAAAAGTAATCTCAAGAAAGCAAAAAACTGAAGATCCTTCATTGGATGCTACTGCTCCCAAAAGACTTAGAAGGTCTTTGGAAAATTCCGAGCACAATACCAGAGAGGAAAGAACTACGGCCGGAAAAGGTGGTTGGTTTGAAGAAAATACGGTGGCTGGATCTCAGTTGATAGAAAGGAACCATTTAATGCAAAAAAGGGAATCTGAACTCGAAAGGACTATGAGTACCAGTTCTGGTAATTTGACCGTGACAAGTGATGGAAATGAGCAGGCACCCATAACAGGTAGCAGCACCACAGCTTCTATACCCACCACAGCTCCTTTACCTGTTATTTTGCAAAATATGGCTGTAAATCCAACCATTTTAATGAATATACTTTTAGAGCAACAGCAGAGATTAGCAGCTGAATCCCAAAAGAAACCTGTTGATTCTGCCACAAGTATATTGCATTTGACAAACTCAAATTCGGCAAGGGGAACAGATACAACTGTGAATACTGGTCCTGCAATGACTGCTGGTCTTCGGCAAAGTTATGTTGGAATTCTTCCAGTTTCATCACCAGCAACTTCCACGGTAAAATCCTTTTATGAAATTATTTCTCTTGAAGTAAATATATCAGAAGTCAATTCTTGGTACTCCAGTGATTGTGGTGTTTATCTTCCAATTATCTATTTCTTTCTTCTACTTGCATCTGATAATTAACATGGAAAGTTTAACATTTTGATCCACCATTATGGTTTGACATGAACCGAAAAGTTGGTTGCAAAATATGGAAGTCCTGGTATTTTATTGTCATGGAAGCCCTTTAAAGCTAGCCGTTTAACTTTTTGCATGTTTTTGATACACAGGCACAACCCCAACAAGTGGATTCTGGAAAAATTCGCATGAAACCTCGGGACCCACGTCGCATTCTCCATGGAATTAGTACTCTCCAGAAGAGTGGGAATTTGGGGAGTGAACAATCCAAAGCAAGTGTATCCCCTACGCCAAATAACCAGGGAACTGGGGACAATGTCAATGCCCAGAAGCTTGATGTTAGGGCTGTGACAAAGTTGGCACCTACTCAGTCAATTACACAACCTGATATTACTCGACAGTTTACCAGGAATCTGAAAAACATTGCTGATATTATGTCTGTTCCCCAAGAAACATCAACTCAAAATGTTTCCTCTGCATCTGTTCCCTTTACATCAGATAGAGCTGAGCAGAAATCCAGTGTTCCAAACTCTCAGAACCTGAAAGATAGCGTAGGATCAGCTCCTGAAACATGCACATCAGGTTCCTCTCGACCCCAGAATACGTGGGCTGATGTTGAGCACCTTTTTGAAGGTTATGATGAGAAGCAGAAAGCTGCTATACAAAGAGAGAGAACTAGGAGGCTTGAAGAACAAAATAAAATGTTTGCTGCTAAGAAGCTGTGCCTTGTATTGGACCTAGACCATACACTTCTTAATTCTGCTAAGGTAATTTAGATGGAATGGGTTCTTTTGACCTGTGATTGAAGTTTGGAAGTTTGGACAATGGCTTATTAACCTTTTCCCTTTCAGTTTGTGGAAGTTGATCCTGTGCATGATGAGATATTGAGAAAGAAAGAAGAACAAGACCGTGAGAAGCCCCAAAGACATCTTTTTCGTTTTCCTCATATGGGAATGTGGACTAAACTCAGACCAGGAGTCTGGAACTTCCTTGAGAAAGTAATATGAATTTTATATTATGTTTTATGTATTATATTGCACCAGGCTTAATTTTGTATTAATGCATTCACATTTTTCCCGAATGCTTTACAGGCTAGTAAACTCTTTGAGATGCATCTTTACACTATGGGAAACAAGCTATACGCAACCGAAATGGCAAAGGTGCTTGATCCAAAGGGAGTTTTGTTTGCTGGTAGAGTTATTTCTAGAGGTGATGACGCTGAAACAGTTGATACTAAAAGCAAAGATTTGGAAGGCGTTTTGGGTATGGAATCATCTGTTGTAATTATAGATGATTCTGTGAGAGTCTGGCCTCATAACAAACTGAACCTTATAGTGGTAGAAAGGTCAGTGTGTCATAACATGCAATTCTCTTGCATGCAATTCTTCAGTTTTTACTTCTATTATTATTGAGTTGATGCATTCTCCCTATATTAAGTTTTAAGATATTGCAGGTACACATACTTCCCTTGTAGCAGACGTCAATTTGGGCTTCCTGGCCCTTCTCTTCTTGAGATTGATCACGACGAGAGACCTGATACTGGAACTTTGGCATCCTCTTTGGGGGTAAGATTATATTCAATTTTTCTTTGATTTGGGATTATTTTCTATTTTTTACAATCAATAATCTATTTTCTTCTCGGAGTAGGTTATTGAGAGAATACACCAAAACTTTTTTGCTTCTGAATCCTTAGAAGAAGTGGATGTTAGAAATATTCTAGCTTCAGAACAGAGGAAAATTTTGGATGGTTGTCGTATAGTATTTAGTAGGATTTTTCCTGTTGGCGAAGCCAATCCCCACCTTCATCCATTGTGGCAGACAGCTGAACAATTTGGTGCTTCCTGCACAAACCAAATTGATGATCAGGTTACGCATGTAGTTGCTAACTCCCTTGGGACTGATAAGGTATACTTTGATTTTGAAACTTTCACCTTGTTATATGGGAGTGCATCCCCATGTGCACATTTTATTTTGTTTGATGGTTGTATTAAACAAAAAACAGACACTTGCAAAATTATAATAACTGTAAATATATGCTATATGACAACTTAAATACTGCAAGTATTCAGTGCATTTGTTGAAATCAACCAATAAAAAGTCATTTAACTCTATCAATTTTGAAAGAGCCTTTCCTGTCTGCGTCCCCCCACCCCAATTTTTTCATTGGGGCCAAACATGTAAAATATTCATTTCTGTGACAGTTGGTACAGACTTGGTTGCTGTGTATTAAATCTATTTCTGATGACCGTTACTTTGTCCTGCACAGGTAAATTGGGCTACGTCCAATGGAAAATTTGTTGTCTATCCTAGCTGGTGAGTAGCTTATAGGTTATTATATTTGTGTTTTATCCTCTTAATTGTTGTCGGAATTTAATTTGCGCTTCTTCTTTCCTCCTCCCTAAAAAAAAAACAGGGTGGAAGCATCAGCATTGCTTTATAGGAGGGCGAATGAGCAAGATTTTGCCATTAAATCTGAAAAAACCACCTAATCCTCTAAAATACATGAAATATAATCAAGAATCACAATGATTCTAGGTGTGCGAACTAATTAGGTCAGAATTGGTCAGGGGAGACCCTTGTCCATCGGCGCTTATTGGTGAGTGGGTTATTTTTTACTATGTTACCTTGGCCAGTTGCTGTGGAGTTATGGGAGAATGTAAAAATGCCCTTTGATTCTTGGGATTTTGCTACTGGCTTTGGTGGCTAGGCTGAAAAAAATGAGTTGATTGCTTTAGGGACTAGGTGAGTGATATTGTGAAGGATGAGACTTGTGAGAAACTGAGATGGTGACAAGAGGGAGGGAAATATACTTCTGCTGACAGAATAATTAAAGGCCTCTGCATTTAGAGTGTTAAAATATATGGAAGAATTCATACAAAGGAAATATTGACTAAACCTAATTTAGGGATAAAATATTCCTTGATTAGTACTCGAGTCTAAGGAGACGAGGAACGCTAGAACGCTAGAACGACGAAGTCAGGATTTTTTGGAGGTGATAGTTAGTCCAGCAGAGTGAATTTCTTATAATTGAATCTATGTATCAACATGTGACTCGTGGTTAAAGCTTTTAGGGGATTAAATTGATCACCATTCACCACTCCCTCCCCCAAAACAAATAAAGTTGGGCAGGGTGGGAGATGATAGAAAATGATAGAAAGTTTGTCTAAAAGTCTAACCATGAATATGTAGTCAAAAATCATTTACCTTGTTCGTTGCTTCAGCCTTCTATTTATGAGGGGGATTGCCTTTAAAACAAATCCAATTCGAAAATTTTGAGAATTTGAAAAAACGGCAAATATCATTCATTATGTTATTTTTATTGAGATTCCCATCATGGCTAAAATAGTAAAAGTGTTGAAAAAATAGAAAAAAAAATGTTCCAAAGAATAATAACTGAGAAATTCATAATGAAATTCATGCTCTAAGATGAGTTTTTCAATAAAAGTTTCCTGATTAAAAAAAATGAATAAGAATTTTGAAAACATAAATGATATAATTTATAAGAAATTATTTAATTATTGTAGAGATTCATCAAATGTGTCACACATTCATACCCTTGTCTTCTGAGGCACCTACAGGGGCGAAGCTATGTGCATTCATGGGGTAGCTACCTCAAAAATACTATAATTAGCTACCTCAAATAAATTTAATTGTCAAAAATTAAGAGAAACAAGTATATCAAAAAATTATTACTTGTTTTGTAAATTTATTTCACCTTGTTTTGTCATTTTCGGTCTCTTTAACAATTATAAAGAGAGTTTTGTTGGCGAAAATATTATCAAATCAAGATTCAAAAATAAAATGATCAATTATTTTATTGCAAATGTATAATTGCTTATATTAAAAAAGACAATATAAGTCAATTTGACTCTTTGAAGTGTCATTAAACTCAACATTTTATGTTATTAAAATTATTGTGAATTTTTTTATTTATAAATTAAATTTAACATATTAGTTTTTAAAAATATTTTGTTTATATATATGGCCCCCTCATAAATAATGTGCTAGCTTCGCCGCTGGGCACCTATACCATGGTTTTCCAGAAGTAAGAAATTCTTAGTGCTTGCATTGGCGTGCTTCCTACCCATCCAAACTGCATTCCCTACATGTTTGAGGAGACATTTCCATCGACTCAATTCTAACTGTTTTCCCTGTACATGAAGATATATAAAACAATTGAAGACATTTACAAGTTTTAATATCATATCATATCAAATGAAGATATAACAATTGTCAAAATAAGAGTAACATAAACACGTTTGTAGTTGAATTTTATTCTCAAAAAATAATTTGAGTTTGTATAAACATATTTTTTAACTTGATAAATTTCCACAAAATAAACTTAGGGTCCATTTTGATTTGACTTATTTTTTAGCTTATGAAAATAGTTTATGCAAATAATTAAAGTTTTATGTTAATTTATAAATTTTTATTGACCAAAATTGTTTTTTTATAAGATGTTTTTTCATAAACTACCTTAAAAAGTTTATAATAATACATACAAATTTATTTATTTAAATAAGTTGTTTTGTATAAGTTAAAAAATGAGTTGATCTAAACCGGTCCTTAATAATAGTGTATTGAAAAGAGTATAGTGGTGTGTGTTGTTAGGTTTCATTAATGACATTTGTTTTCTACATATGTGATTTAGACCTATTTTTTTTAATGGAGTAAGCACTCAGATAAGTTATTGAAATTGTTTAATTTGGTTCCTGGATATTTTAGAATGGTCTCTAAATTGTAAAATGTTAATAAATTTCGATTTTATGTTACCATTTATAATGGTCGGAATGATATTAAGTTTTTTTGAACAGGCAAAAATGATATATATATATATATATATATATATATATATATATATATATATATATATATAAAACCACAATAACTAGTATATCCCTCAGCACAAAGTGTACCAAGGTGATCTACTCAAGTTTACAAGAGAATTCGAAAAGACAACATGCTAACAGTTAGGGAATGATATTAAGTTGACAATATTGAGTAGAATTTTAAACCAATAATAATAATAAGTTTTGATCTCATAATTTTTTCAGACGGTAAAATGAATTTAATTAACATTTTGTAATTTCAATGGTCCAAAAGGAATATTGATGATATGGGGACTAAGTTGATGGAGCCTTACAATTTGGTAATTACTTATTTTTAAAGTTTGATTTAGTCTAGTGGTAAGGAGTTTGGTGTTAGAGGTCATGCATTTCATCCTTAGATTCACTGTAAAAAAAAAAAACAATTTGTATCAATTTTACTCAATAATAAAGTTGCATTTAAACCCTGAATAATAGAAATGAAGTTTTATCTTAGTTTGTCATGCTAGAGTAGTAATAGGGAATTTTGATATAAGAAAAAAAGAGTAACAATAGGAAATTTAGTTTCATATTATCTTAGTTGTTATACTAGAGTAGTTATAGGAAACTTATTTCATAATATCTTAGTTTGTTATGCTGGATTAACTATCGGGAAGTTAGTTTATAAATAGATCCTTAGAGATTTTGAAATATATATTAAGAAATAATTAGTGAATAAATTTTTGACACCAATCCAAAGAGTGATATGTTTATCTTTACATATCACTTTGGGTCAACCAAGTTCGGGTCAAATGGGTCACGAGTCAAACATATTGACTCAACGGTTTCAGACAAAAAAAAAAGATCTTGCAAACAAAAAATCCAAAAATATTATCAAATAGAGCAACAATCAATATGAGTATGAGAAAAACCCATAAACACCCATGGATATAAATTGTTAAAGACAAACATGGAAAATCAAAACCAATTTAATACTAAAACCAATTTTTTTAAAACTCGCGTTTTGTCAAACTAACTCTTATAAATAGGGACGGAGGGATTATTATATTTCATATATGTATGTGAATGTGATTGTCATGCGTAAGGAGGATCATTCCTTATAGTTATAATAGCAGTGGTTATTTAAAATTAAACAGAGAAAAGGAGCTTAAGAGAGAGAGAGAGAGAGATAAGGGGAGAGAGATGAAGATTGTTGGGCTATAAAATTGAAGTGAAAATTTGTAGAAAATTCCTTAAGATTGATTAGACCCCGTTGAAAATTGTTTAAAGCAGCTCAAATTGGGTTTACTTTTATTCCTTGTGTAAGACATGATTATTAACCAAGGGTAATCATAATTACTCCCTTCGTCTCTTTTTATAAGAGCTAGTTTGATAAAAAAATTGTCCTTTTTTATAAAACATTTTTACAATTATCAATGACATTAATTATTTATTTTTCAAACTTACCCTTATTTACTTCGCATAGTTTTTTTAATAGCATTAAATTTTCTTTTCTATGATACAAAACACTACAATTAATTGTAAGGGTAAATATGTAAAATTAATATAATTTGTCAATAAACTTAATACTAAAACACACTTTCTTAATACACGTGTTTTGTCAAACTAATTCTTATAAAAATGGACTGAGAGAGTATTACATAAGGTTCCGCTAACCTATGCCCCAATGACACATGCTAAGGAGCATTTAATCATCAATATCCCATTTAATATATAGTCCGCTACATTTATTAATTATTTAAAAGAATTGACAAGGCAAAGAACTTTACTCCTGCCAAGGAATTTAAGATGCACGGGCTAACCTTCTTTTTTTAAGCTGAAAAACAAAATTAAATTATAAGTTACATAAATTTTCCAAACATATTAGCAAATTCAAAAGCCATAATAGCACTAACAATTGTTACCATCATAACATAATATTATAATTTTGTTAAAAAAACATATAATATTATAATATTTAGGGCCCGTTTGGATTAACTTGTTTTTGAGCTTATACAAACAGTCTATGCAATATAAAATAGGTTTTATGCTATTTTATAAGTCATACTAGTGAAAATTGTATTTTTATAAATTAGTTTATCATAAACTACCTTGACAAACTTATAATAATAAATAAAAATTGCACAAGTTATTTTCATAGGCTCAAAAATAAGCTAATCCAAACAGGCCCTTAGTCCTATTCACCGAGACAAAAAAAAAACAAAGCACTTAAAGGTTTAATTATATCCGAAAAAATAAAAAACTGCACCTAAATTTTTGACTGAAGAATTAGATTTAAATTTGAATCTTAGCAAGTTTTCTTCTTCTTCTTTTTTTCTTTTAGAATTGGATTTAAATTTAAATTTGTGCTGAAAAAAAAGCCTAATTATTAGCAAACCAAAAAAAAAAAAAGTTTATGCTAACAGGCGCGTGCAAGTAATTACCTTTGGGAAGTTTTGGTCAAATCTTATCATAAAAGCATATTTTATATTTTAATTAGCTAATCAAACTAAAATTATTAAACTTTAATTATCGATGAAAATGAATGAGTAGAACCAGGGACGAAGCTATGTGCATTCATGGGGTAGCCTTGGCTACCCCAAAAAAAATTATTTTCTTTATATAAATTAGTATATGTAATATTTATCTACCTCAAAAATACTATAATTAGCTACCTCAAATAAATTTAATTGTCAAAAATTAAGAGAAACAAGTATATCAAAAAATTATTACTTGTTTTGTAAATTTATTTCACCTTATTTTGTCATTTTCGGTCTCTTTAACAATTATAAAGAGAGTTTTGTCGGCGAAAATATTATCAAATCAAGATTCAAAAATAAAATGATCAATTATTTTATTGCAAATGTATAATTGCTTATATTAAAAAAGACAATATAAGTCAATTTGACTCTTTGAAGTGTCATTAAACTCAACATTTTATGTTATTAAAATTATTGTGAATTTTTTTATTTATAAATTAAATTTAACATATTAGTTTTTAAAAATATTTTGTTTATATATATGGCCCCCTCATAAATAATGTGCTAGCTTCGCCGCTGAGTAGAACTATAGCTAATTAAATGCTCCTTATCATGTGCCTTATCATGTGCCCTTGGGCATAGGTTACCATTTGCATATTACATAAGCAAGGATCATGAAAGGCATTCTCCAACGTGGATGCATGTATATGGTTCCTTTGTGCTAGCTTCACCATAATAATTGCACTGAAATGATAACAATGGATCATGGTTTAACTTAATTTAACTTATATTTGCACTAAAATCTTTTATCTCGTGTGGAAGAGAACTTCTTGAAGCTAATTTAAGGGTCTCAACAAAAATGTAAGAAGAACAACCAGATATTCTAGTTGAATTTTCTTTCGGACTGAGTCAATGTTTAATTCTAAGATCCAATAAAATACATCTAATCAAATTATGGATCATTAGTGCCAACATTAGATTGCGAAGCAGAGGAAAAAACATCAAAAGTCAATTTGAACCCTTTGATCACAAAAAAATGAAATCTCATTGACTTGAGAGTGTATTTGCAAGTACACCACCCTGCTCCGATTAAGAACAAATTTGCACCACCACACCTGCTCCAACCATAATCTTCGATCATCGACAGATCAAACTTTAAGAACTTTGTAGAAGGAAAACAAGGTAAAAATGCAATTACGTGTCATGAATATGGAAATGGATTCCCTGCTTATGTAGTTATAGATCTCGACCATTTGATCTAAATAATCATAAGATTGTTTTAAATTACTAATAGTGTAATTTAAGACATATAATCTAAAATAAATAGTCAAGATCCATTATTGCATTTAACCGCATGAAATTTTTATAGTAGAGAATTTGGTTATATATCACTTTTAAGTTCCCCGCAAAAAAAAAAATAAAAAAATTTCATGTATTCAGTATCTAAATTAGAGAGTTTTTTTTTTTTTTAGAAAAAACGATTTTAGATTCAATGAATCTACAATGATTGTAATGATACAGTAGCTAGATAGAATCCAAACATTATGGGTACTTGCCCTTTCTTTAAATGGTAGATCCATAGAAGTAGTTGGCTAAAAAGAAAGAGAGATGCTCAAAACAAAGACAAGCTTGTTGTCTTGCCAAACAAGTAGATATGAAAAAGCTTTTACCAAACATGGTCAAGTGGTAATGATAACCCTTGTGTTGTGACCTCCATATTCTATTTAGTACATGTACATCATCACCTGCATGCCTCAAAGAGAAAGAAAGAAAGAAGGTGCAATTTCCAATCTCTCCATTCCTTTTATTTGTCCTTTTTCCTTCTTTTAATATTTTTGATCATCATGCATGTTGGCACACTTTTGCTTTACATTGTCACTAGGTTAAATTTTCAAAACATATGTTTATGGGTAAACAATCGTTTTGATCTCTGAATATACCAGACATTTTTACTATAGTCTTCAAACATATCAAGTTGCAACCATATTCGTAGTGCCACTTTCGTTAATAATTTTATACATTAAATTGACCATTGAGCATAAAAAGTACATTTGAGTACGACATTGCCTACCTCTAAAAACTGATTTGATTATTAAAATGACTAATAAAAGATAAAGTCGTGTTAAATAGTGTCTTTGGGGCACAAGTTATTGAAACTAAAAATAGTAACTTTTGTATTAAAAGAAACATTTTTTATATTTTAAAAAGTAGACTATACAAGTTTCTAAACTCTTTTATGGTTCTTTAGCATACCTCCATTCCTTAAAGATACTATACTATGTAGTAGGGGTTTTCTGATCAAACTCATCAAAATTGAAACTATAAATCGATATAAATTTCATTAAAAAACAAACAAAATAAAATATTATTAATTTTTTTAGATTTTTCTTTCTTTCTTTTTAGTGAAAACTACATGCGTAAAACGAGAAAGGATTCTTTCCATTGAACTTTTCTTCAATTTTCTCAATTGTAAGATCCTTACCCTTAAATTCACCTTTTCCTTTTATTTCTTCTATCCCACTTGTCAAATCAAGCTCGAGGTATTACTGATTAGCTTCTACTTTTGTGCGTAGAAGATATATGCTTATCCTAGCTAAAAATATTATGTAAATAAGTATATGCTTTCAAAAAAATTGAAGTGGTTATATGCTTGCAGTGTCTTTTCCATCTTTTCCTCTCTTATTTGTTGATTCTAAAATTGGAAGAAGAGATAAAAATTACATTTTAATTTATTTTCCTCTTTAGTAAAAAGAAATAAATTATTTTCCTTTATTTGCCATCAAATTATTTTGACTATGCTAGCCTTTTCGGATGTAATTCAATATAATTACTTAATGTTTTTTCTTTTTTTGAAATCAATAAATTACTTAAATCTTTGTATATGCAAAATTACAAGAAGAAACACTCTAAAAAATTACAAAAAAAGAAAGATAATAAATCATAGTATATAAGTACTATTATTATTTGACATTAAAAAAAAGTCCTATTGTTACTTTTAAAAGAAAATTTTGAGATAATAAAAAAAATGTCAAAAATGGCATGATAGTGACATGGTGGGGGACGCAAGACAATGGTGGGTATGGAGGTCCCATGAATGAATGATGTATGAATGCATAATTCAAATTGCAAAGCATGAACAAAAGATAGGGAAAATAAATCACCCTTTAGGTTAACTATTTGCATTGTATATGCTAGCTGGCTAGTGTTACAGTGAGGAGAATGTATCTTCTCTATTTCTTTCCCTCAATTTTTATATCTCAACCCTTAATCAACTTTATTCTCTTTTACTAATATGAAGTCTAAATTACACATTATTTCATCAATAGTTTTTTACAATTGAGAGAATTCACTCTCGTTACATGTCAAAGTCAAACAAAAGCAAATTTATCTCATTGTAATTCTCACTCAAGTAAATTGTAATTACTTGTGAGATAATTACAGCTTATGATATTCATAACAAATATAATTTTGGAATTCATTCTTAAGATTTAAGTAAAACCAAACTTTTTAATCATAAACAACACATCATTGTAAATCTATTATGATAGAGGTCCGTATGCAGATCTTTTCACTTTGTGTGTTGAATTTTAAATTATTAATTTGATTCTTAGGGCTTGTTTGGTTCAACCGAGGGAGAGGGGAGGTGAGGGGAGGAATTTTTAAGGAGGGGAGACGAGGTAAAATATAATTTATTATGTTGACAAAATTATCCTCACTTTTTTATTAAAATTCTAAATTATTTTTGTTGGAATATTAAAATTTTAGGTTATATTTTTTTTTACAACAAAAAAAATTTAGGTTTTCTACTCATTAGATTTTTTTTTTTGATATATATCCATTAGATTTTTTTTAACGTAATATATCCGTTATAATTTAATCCTTATTTTGAGTTTATAAGGTTAAGGCTAAAAAAGTAAATTACTTATTTCCTTCCCTCCCCTCCCGTCGTTAAAAAATTGAACCAAACATAAAAATTTAAAATATCACCTCCCCTCCCCTCCAAAACTCCCGAACCAAACATACCCTTAGTCAAAATTGTTTCAATTCAACAATATAATTAAAATTCATAAACTTCAATATGATCAAATATAATCATATGTTCATACTATGTAGTACTATTCAATAATTATAGCCGTTACATTCATGAGGGAAAGATAAGACGAAAAATGTATAAAACATCACGTGCACTTACAGATGGCCCAATTAACCTTTTCTCTCTTCACTATGTTGTCTTCTTCTGCTTCTGTTCATTGTTAAGTATTTTTTAAATTAAATATATATTTTTTTTACTTTTATTCATTGCAATTTTTTTTTGACACAATTATTCATTGCAATTATATCAAATTTTTAATTTTAATCACTTTATATTCATTTTATTTTGTTACCATAATATTGGTACGATGACTAATTTTCGTCGGAGAACTTGTGGAGCACACAAAGTGAATTCTCTCCTTCAACCAAAATTTTTTCCATACGCATAAAGCAGAAACCGAACCCCTAACCACATACTTAAGAGGACCAAAACCCTAACCACTTAGACCGATTCATTGTTGATCTATATACTCAATTTTTAATCTCTATAAATTATAAATTATATTCACTTCTTCTCACAATAAGTTAATTATTTGATCTTTCCAAACGGTTTAAAAAGTGTAATAATAGAAGAGATATATAACATTTTTACTAAATTACTCTTATTAAATATTTATTATTCAACATTACTATAAATGGAAATTAAAGTACATTGATTTGTGAGTGATGAAAGTAATACTGTTAGTTAAAAGTTAAAACACACTTGCCCAACCTTACCAAAAAAAGAAAAAACACATTTGCCGAAAATATAAAATTTGTTTGATCCGCAAAATATAAAAACCGAACAATATGAATGAACAACATATGACAAACATTTAAAGTGCTTAACAAATTTTATCTTGTACTTTGTGCGATATTTAGTGGATAAAAAATTGGGATTGTACAAACTAGAAGCCAACTGAACAAAAATTGAAATTCTTGTCTCTCATTGATCTATGAGACAATTTTTTGTCCTCTCAGTTGTCTAAAATACCAAAATAAATACAATTTTAAAATCAAATACAGTATAACTGAAATTATTATATTCAATTTTTTTATTTTTTAGCAATCAAACACGTACATATGACTAATATTGTATTAAAAATTACAAAAGCCATATATTTTGAGATAAAATATTTTTGCAATACAAAAAGAAAAAGAAAGGTATAGAATCATGTTTTTTCTACCCAAATAAAAATGAATAAATATGTTTTTATTTTCTTAAATATAGAAATACACACGACTCCTAAAATGTAGTGCAAGTGGTTGGTGTATAATGTGCGAATGTTATAAACTCCGAAGCAAGTTTGATTCATTAAAAAAATAAGACTACAAATATGAAATTATATAGTTTTTAGATACTACAAAATTAGCAAAGAAAACTAAAAATATAAATCTTATATGCATGTTTAAATTTTAACCCTTTTTTAATATTCTATTTTTTTATCACATTTTTCATTTTCCTTTTTTTACTCATACCTCTCTCCTACAAAACAAAAGGTAAAAACTTTTTCACTTTATATACAAAACAGAACAGAACAGAAGAAGCACTACACTTCTTCTCAATTCTCATCACACAAAAAAACAAGTAGCTGTTAAGCTTTTTAAGTACTGAAAAAGAAAAAAACCAAAGACAAAGACAAAGAAGAAACCATAATCATGTCTTCTCAACTTTGTTGTTGTACCATTGCAATGTGTGTTACAATTCTACTTCAACTATGTTCCTTAGGAGTTTCACTTTCACACCCTAACAAGATCATACATTTACCAGGTCAACCACATGTTGAGTTTCATCAGTTTTCAGGTTATGTAAATGTTGATAACAAAAGCAAAAAAGCACTTTTTTTCTACTTTGTTGAAGCTCAACAAGATGCAGCTTCAAAACCACTTGTTCTTTGGCTTAATGGAGGTGATTTTTAGTTTTGTTTTTTCTTAAACAATGATTCTCATTGCTCACATGGATAATAGTGATTTAATGTTTTTTTTTTTTGAAAAGTTGAACTTTGTTTATTGTTGTTTTGAAGGGCCTGGCTGTTCTTCTCTTGGTGTTGGTGCATTTTCAGAAAATGGTCCTTTTAGGCCTAAAGGAGATGCCTTGGTTAGGAACCAATTCAGCTGGAATACAGGTTCATATATACTTTTATCCAATGTTTTAAATATCGGACCGAACGGACTAGTTGAGTCGGGAATCAACTAGTTCGCCGGTTGGTTTAATTTGGTTGCATTGTAGTTTGGTTGAATCATTTGGTTACATTGTTGTCTAGAATTAATTTAACCGGTTCAACCGCGGTTGATTCAACCCATTTTTATTTTTACATTTTTAATACAAAAAGTTTCTTTTTTTATTCATTTATCATCTGACTAGTAAATTGAACCATGATTCAGATGTGTCACCTGTTCGATTTCTGGTCTGATTTTTAAAACATTGTTTTAGTCAAAAAAAATTCCTTGCAATATAAATTTATGTTTTTTCATGATGTTTTTCCAATTTTATCTTAATTAACTATGACATGCTCATCAGCATTGTGTATGATGATTGTGTGTTGCAGAAGCAAATATGTTGTACTTGGAATCACCAATTGGAGTAGGCTTTTCATATTCAACTGATACTTCATCTTATGAAGGTGTAAATGACAAGATTACAGGTAAGTTTCTCCCTTTAGAATGATTCTCAATGTTATTCTTTTGAAATCACTAGTACCATTAGAAGCAAGCATTTTGATGATGTTACTAAAGAAAAAATCTAATTTTTCATTTTCTGTCATCACTATCTCTCTTTTACTTTCCTTATAATCTTTACCTTTTACTAATTCTGTCATGTCCCTTTTGTCCAAAGTTTTGCATAACATAATGTTATTTCACTATCTACTGTTTTACTTTAAAGTTATCTATATTATGTCCATTGTCTTGGTTTTCTGAAACTGTTTTGTCTTTATGCTTTTGGTTTTCTGAAGCTGTTTTGTTTTGTCTCTCTTTATAGCCAGGGATAATCTAATCTTCTTGCAAAACTGGTTTGTAAAGTTTCCTAAATACAGAAACAGAAGTTTGTTCATTGTAGGAGAGAGTTATGCCGGTAAAACAATCATTTATTATTAAATGTATACTTTGAACACTTGAGAAAGTTATGTTAATGACGTTTAAAATCGTGGTTAATTGCACGCAATGGATGGTTAATGAGTTGGAGCACTTTTTTCATATTCATTAATCACTTCCTGAATGTAATTAATCGCGTATTTGGTGAACTTAAACTGCATTAATCGTCTAAACTGTTGTCAAAATTTGTTGTGAATTTTGTGTCAAAATATCTTTTATGCAATAGAAATATGCAGCTAATGATGTTTTTGTAATTCATCATTAGGTCATTATGTTCCTCAATTGGCTGAGCTTATGCTCCAATTCAACAAAAAGGAGAAGTTGTTTAATTTAAAAGGCATTGCTGTGAGTTAAAGCACAAACTTTCAATTATTATTCTTTTCTTATTCCTTCTAGGTGCCACCTTTCTCTTTATGTTGGTACCAGCTTTTTCCTTTCTGGTTTCCGTACAGAAAACGAAGAAAACTAGGCCAAAAAAAAAGTTTCGGCTAAATGTTCCTCAAATTTGCAATTTGACAAAGAAATTTATAGCACCACCTACACTTTAGGTTGAAGGCGTGTCCAACATTGCACGTGTACATTCAGTCACGTGTACAAATGTCTAAGTGTCAGTGTTAGTATCATATCCTTGTATGTGTCGGTGATTTATAGCTAACTAGTTTCCTTTGATGCAGCTTGGTAATCCAGTTCTAGAATTTGTGACAGATTTTAATTCAAGAGCCGAGTTCTTTTGGTCGCACGGATTGATCTCAGACTTAACATACAAAATGTTCACTTCTGTCTGTAACTATTCAAGATATGTAAGAGAATACTATAACGGCGCTGTTTCTCCGATTTGTTCAAGTGTAATGAGCCAAGTTAGTACAGAAACAAGTAGATTTGTTGACAAGTATGATGTGACACTTGATGTATGTATATCTTCGGTTTTTTCACAAACCAAAGTCCTTAATCCTCAGGTAAGTTTATCATCGGATTTGGTTTGTGTGCAGTCACATGACTGCACGTAGTAAGACACATCAGTGGCTGTTTTCTCAAGATTAGACGGACAGGTTTTAAGCTTTCATTTTGGATTTTAGAAAAACAAAATATGCATTGAAATTTGAACCGTCCAATTTTGATCGAACAGACCCTGATGTGCCTGATTGCAATTCAAGTTTTTCACAAACAAGTTTAAGTACTGAGGTATGAAATGATGGTGTTTTTTGGTTGTCATTTGTCAAATAGCAAGTGACTGAAACGATTGATGTTTGCGTCGAAGACGAAACAGTCAATTATCTTAACAGGAAAGATGTTCAATCAGCTTTACAGGCACGTCTCGTTGGCATAAAAAGATGGTCTCCTTGCAGCAAGTAATTCTCTTCTATACCATTCATTTATGTGTTGTATATTGTGCTTATAAGAACCATGGTTTTAAATTGTTGTCCGATTAGTATCTTTGATCGATATTGCTGAAATCGGCGAACATATGCAGCCAATGTAATTGCCATTGCAATCACGATGCAGTAACAAATATCACCAATGTGCTGACTACGTGAATGTGTGTTTTATGTCCATCAGTGTTTTGGATTATGACTTGCGGGACTTAGAGATACCGACAATCACGGTTGTAGGCAAGCTAGTCAAGGCAGGAATTCCAGTATTGGTCTACAGGTATGTGAGACTATTTGGAAGAACTTACGGAAACAACTTATGTGATTAAGTTGTTCTCAGCGCACTTCTATGATCTCTTCAAAATAGCTTATGAAACATATTATAGTTAATATGAAAACAGTTTGACTTTATTTTATATTTTGCTATGAAATAATCTATAGATAAGCTATATATGATAAGTGCTTATAGAAAAACGCTTAAGTAAACTGTTTATCCAAATATGATAATCGAAAAAAATTGTTTTGCAGTGGTGATCAAGATTCAGTTATCCCATTGACTGGAAGTAGAACTTTAGTACATCAATTGGCAAAAGAATTGAGAATCAATACAAGTGTGCCATACAGGGTGTGGTTTGAAGGGCAGCAGGTTAATCTTGTTGAATTTTCCGCATATTGAATCTATTTATAGCAACGACACTTTTGATTGAAGACTTGTCCAATGTCCAAGTCCAACACGACACCACCACATATACTGCTATTCCATTTTTTCTTTAAATTATCAGTTTCAACTTGCCAGTGTCGTGTTTGGTGTCCTGTCCTATGTTAGTGTTTCATAATATTGAATGATTTTGGTTTTATTTTTCAGGTGGGTGGTTGGACTCAAGTTTATGGTAACATACTATCATTTGCTACAGTGAGAGGAGCATCACATGAAGCACCATTTTCACAACCTGAGAGATCACTTGTGCTGTTCAAGTCCTTCTTAGAAGGAAGACCTCTACCAGAAGAATTTTGAAACAAGTGTTGTGTTTTGAAGTCTTTGTAAAATTGTTTGTATTAGAGACTGAATTGGATTTTAATCTTCTCATTTTCAAGTGTAGAAAATTTTGTAAATTTCTCAACCAAGAAAAAAATGTGTTTATTGAAAAAATTTCCTTGTCCTTATATACATTTTTTATCTTTTAATTTAAATTGTGCAGTAGCAAAAGGTTTCATTAAAAGAAATGAAATTAACAAAACAAAAATATGGTGGAAATGCACCTAAATCCATGGTTTTAATTATATTAATTTGTAATTAAGTAGATTAAGCATCTATATTATGTGTGGTCTGCATCATGAAACTCTTTTTTGACACGGACTACACTTTTCTTTTCTTTTTTGTTACCAAAATATAGTTTTAATGTCCGTTTTACTTGCGGTGTTTAATTTCTGTCGAAAAATACATTGAGCACATAAGGTAGGTCCTCCTCTCTCGGTCAATTTTGCTCATTCATTTTGAAGATCGATACACATGCTTCATTTGAGCACATTATTCTGCTGGAGGAATTTGACCTAAAAGTTTGTAGCAGCACCATTATGGAATTTACATTCCCTTGTTTTGCAATATAGTAGACAGACACAACATGTATCTTACTCTTGCCAACATTTTAGTTTTTGCTATTGCAGCTGTGTACTTGTTTATACTCCCTCCGTTTCTTTTTAATTGTCTTTTATTATCATATTTAGCGTTTCTATTTAATTGTCCTTTTTGTATTTTATGGGTATGATTTGTCAATTATACCCTTTGTCAATTGCTCTTATCTTTTTTCATAAAACCAATTAATGCTATATATTTGGAAAACTAATTTTTTTTTGTTGGTACATAACATATTAAATTTTGTTTATTTTGTATATAATATATTAAATTTATTGAAAAGAGAAAGTGTGGGCAAAAAAATAGGAATTTATTGGGGGATTAAAACGAGGGTATAATAGGAAGATAACGTGCAAAAATACACTTCCTTAATTTGATGTTATCTTTCTAAAAAGACAATTAAAAAGAAACGGAGGGAGTATTATTTATTTTTTTGGTCAAGGTTGTTTATATTATTCTTTTTTATCACGACTTTTAATTGGTTGTGCATTATACATCATAGCAATATTATTTTGAGTAATAGTTGTTTTTATTTTGCAGCAGTTCGAAAAATTAACCTATTTAGAATTCTTAGATTTATGCTTATTGTCAATTCCCCTAATTATTTCGTCGCTTACTACGCCCATTTGTCACAATTACCGTTCCTAAAAGGTATATTGTCCTCTAATTATTAACAAATGACAAACATGTCCTTCCTTTTAATCAGGAGCGGAGAACTTATCTTATTTGTCCTAGATTTTCTGACGGTGGGGAAATTTTTTTATCCCGTAACAAAAAAAAACTGGGATGTTATAAACTTACAACCATAACATCGAAATTTAATTAATAAACATAGAAATAAATAGTAATTTAATTAATTAGAAACCTCAATTGAAGAAAAAACATAGAAATTAATAACTAAATTGGACGATTAAGAGTCATTTGGATTAATTTATTTTTTAGCTTATAAAAAATAACTTATAAAAATAAATAGTAAATTTTTATATTAATTTATAAATTCTTATATATAAAAATTGGATCTTCATAAATTACATTTACAAATTTATAAATAATATATAATTTTGCAGAAGCTCAAAAATATTAGTATAAAACAATGTGAAAGATAACACAAAAAACAAGCATAAAGTTGTTCCAATGGATATATACTTGAACTTTGAATTAGAAACACTGAATTTGTTCACCCTCTTTTCTGCAACTCAGGTATTTTGTGTCAATTTTTGTTTTGATGTTTGATCTTGTTCCTCGTAAATGATTTCATAGACAGACAGTATCATGAAGTTATTGGTTTGACTTTCCAATTTGATTTCTCCATAAATCTAATTTGTGTTTTCATGGGAATTTTGTAAAAACAATGAAATTAAGGATAAACATGAAACCAAAATTCATCACTTACAGCTTCTTCAACATCATTGTTGTGATTATGTATTTTCTTCCTCTCTTAGACACAAAAAATACCATTCCTTCTTAGTAGTCTACTCTAGTGTGTGCTTTTATTTAATTCAATTTTAATTGCTTAATTGTGAAAATTATGTCTTGAGTAAAATGAAAGTTGATATATTATTTTATAGGGATCAAAAAGTTATTTTAACATAAGTTTTAGTAAGACAAATAATCCTGAAATTTTGATGCCTATAACATAACCTAATACATATGTTGATGGGCACCATCTAAGTTCAGCTGCTTCTGCTAAAATGCGGTTTGTAGGTATAGAAGAAGAGCAACAAAGAAAACGCTGCGCTGCTGCTATGGACCCATCTATAGTGAAGCTTCTTGAAGATGATGAGGTTGGTTTTCTCCTCTCTACTGCCCACTTTGTTTGAATTTCAGGCTTAACTTGTGTGTTTTGATGTCCACAGGATGAAAGTATGCATTCGGGGGCGGATGTGGAAGCGTTTCAAGCTGCGTTGAATAGAGACATTGGAGGAGATGCTTCTGATTCTCACCTTTCTCATTCAGATGCAGGAGGTATCCATCAATTTACATTATTATAATTCCTATGGCTTCTTCTAATCACTTTCACACATCGTGTTTTGATGATTGTTTTCATTTTCTGAAGGAAGCAATAATTCGTTCAGTCAACCATTATCAACTTGGCCAACTTCTAGCCATGACAATCAGATTGACCGTCAAAATCAGGAGCCTGAAATTGCACAGCAGAAAGACCAACCTTTATCTGAAATGGAGCCGAACCAACAAGGACCTATCATGGAACAGATACAGAACAAAGTTGCCTCACACGATGCTAGTAATCCTACTTTATCACACAAACAATCTCAAGATGAATGTCTCCAACACCAGACTGTACCTGTTTCCCAACAACATTCTCAAACAAATGAAGTTCAGAAATCTGAAAAAGATCCTGTCTTCAACAATGAGGCAATCAAAACAAATAATCCCAACTGTGAATCTCAGTATGCAAAGCTGCAGCAGATGAGTAATCAACAGGCCACGGTCAGTGAACAACCTAGTAGCCAAGTCAATCGTAGTAAACAAGTACCATTTGGCTTGTTGCTACCTATTTTGATTCCCCAACTTGCCAAAGACAGAGCCATGCAACTTCAAACTTTATTTAACAAATTGAAGGTCGATTTCTCAAACCAGTTTCACTATCATATCATTTTATCCTCCCTTCTGTGTTAAACAATTAAAGTTTGTTGTGCAATGTTTTTTCATATTACTAAGTCTTTTGTTTTGTCAATTTTGTTGTCATTTGTTCTAGAGAGATGAAATACCTAAAGATCACTTTGTACGGCTTATGAAAGGGATTGTTGGGGATCAAATGCTTAGAATAGCATTAACAAAAGTGCAACAACAGGTAGGTAGAGTAGATGATTTATGCAGTCTTACATATGTTTTTTCTTAAGGTGGTTGAATATTGATTTCAACAGGCTAAGAACCATCCTTTTTTCTTGCAGACAAAAGCCAACACAGGTTCTTCTGGACAGCAACACCCTGTAAGGATGCCAAGTGTTACTTCCAGTGGAACAAAATTTAACGATCCCCATGCATTAGCACAACTGCATCAGAGAAGTATGAGTTCCGCTCCAGACCATTCTCACAATACTTCTTCGGCGGTCCAAGTGAAGAGTGAGCCTACCTATTCAACTATGGACATCAGTGCTAAAAAATCTCAGGAACATGATGTTCGAGCAGTGCAACCAAATCAATTACAATCATCCAGTTCTAATGTCGTTAGTCAAGAAACCGAAAGATCCTCAGTTCACATACAAGGCCTTAATAAACAGCAACAACAACATATACATTTCCCATCGACGTATGGAAGTAGTGGTGGTAACTATAACCCTTTTCCCGGAACAACCACCAGTTCATCATCATCACTCAGACAACAACCTCATCCTCATGATTCTCACATAAGGCAAATTCCACATCAGAGCATTGGTCTAAGTCACCTAGGTGCAGAACGGCATAGTTCTTTCAATGATCCTAAGAGAATGCCAGGTGGATCTGTGTCGACTGTGGTAAACAATACAACATCACAACAAAATTCAAATTCTTGGCAACCACTAGCAGAACAAAACTCGGGCTTGTTTACATCTATGTCATATGTAAAAAAGGAACCTAATGATCTTTCTATTGTGCAGCAACATAGGCAACATATGTCTAAATTGCATGGGTTGCCTTCTGTTAATTCTAGTCAAAATGAACAGGGTAGTGGTATCAATCAAGGCACTGTAAAGGATGAGTTTTCAAGAGGTTCTGTAGCATCCACTACCATGCCGCATACAACATCTGGCTTTCCGCCAAATTCTGCTTCCCCTTCTGCATCTCAACTAAATCCAACTGCCTCTGTAAGTTATAAACTTTTTTTTCTTCTTAACATTAGTTATAAATTAATGTGCATGTCTTTGTCTAAAAGATGCAATGCCTGAAGTTTTGGGGATCAAACAGTATCCAAATGTTCTTTTTGTTTTCTTGGTCATGAGCATGATGCACCCTATGTTGATGCTGTATATTATATTATATGCATCTTAAGCGCAAATTTTCAAAACACCAGGTCTGAGTCTGACAATATTGGAAGATACAATATTACTCCTGTTAATAATTAATTGGGATATCACTTTCTTAAAGCATTTTTCTGTTAGGAAATATGAATTCAGTTTTTTTCTTTTTTTGTAAGTTTCTGTTTTTCTTGAATACCAAGTCACCGTTCTGTTTACAAGGGTGTGTTCCATCTGTGTTTTTAATGATATCTTAATACTTCTTGTCTTCTGATACCCAATTCCGTCAACTCCATTTGTATCAGTTAAGCTCTCAGATCCCAGTTAGCACTTCTGGTATTATGTCAAAGACACCTCCAAAAAAAACTCCTCTTGGCCAGAAGAAACCACATGAAGCACTTGGTTCTTCACCCCCTCCTCCGAGGTGAGTTGCAATATTCTTCTCGTTCATGATTTGTATGCGGTTATTTTTTTTCAGGTTAGTTATTTCAACCTTTTACTGATTTTGATTATATGCATATCTGCTTGCTATCCTTCAGTAAGAAACAAAAGGTGTCAGGGTCATCTCTGGAACAAAGCATTGACCAGCTTAATGATGTTACTGCTGTTAGTGGTGTTGATCTTAGGGTATGAATTATGATACTTTTGTCATATTGAAGAAAACCAGTCTTTTCTGTGTTAAAATCTGAGGGTTTTTTTGTGTTCTCTTTTTATAGGCAGAGGAAGAACAGTTATTTTCTGGGACCAAGGAAGACAGTCGAGTTTCAGAAGCATCTCGAAGAGTTGTGCAAGAAGAGGAGGAAAGTCTGATTTTGCAGAGAACTCCATTGCAGAGAAAATTGATTGAGATTAGTTAGTCATATTTATGCCATTACTCTGTTCATCTGATTTTCTTTCCATTCTTCAAACTTACCTAGATATGTACTTGGGTCTATATAAGCCTTATAGCTGTTCTATTTTGTCACCTTTGCAGTGACCGAGTGTGGCTTGAAAGGCATGAGTAATGACGTGGAAAAATGCTTGTCACTGGTGAGATTAAACCATTTTTACATTATTTGTTACAAGTAGGATTCCATGTAATCTTACGGCTGAAAATGAATGTTCAGTGTGTGGAGGAGAGAATGCGTGGAGTAATAAGTAGCATAATTAGAATTTCAAAACAGGTCAGTTATTTTCTCTATCTGCTTGCATGAGTGGCCTTTTGTTAATCTGTAAAGTTTTTAAATTCCAATTGTTTTCAAACCAGCGGGTGGATATTGAGAAAACAAGACATCGGACTGTTGTCACTTCAGATGTTCGACAGCAAATCATGACAATGAATAGGAAAGCAAGGGAAGAGTGGGAGAAAAAACAGTCTGAAGCAGACAAGCTCCGAAAACTAAATGATGTAGGATCCACTTTGTCACTTTGTGGAAGTTTTTGTACATTTTTTGTGCATGCATATATTTATATTTTTGCATCTTAGACTCAAACCTATGTGCTTATCATTTGAAACATTGTAATCTATTTTTTATGTATAGGTAGAGGGTAGTTCCGGAGTTGATGGTGACAAGGAGAAGGATGATGGTCGCAATAATTCAACAAAGGTACTGCTATCAATTTAGATGATGCAATTCACCTTTATCTATGTGGGAAGTGTTGTTTTTTATTGGTAATTTGTTGTAGGTGAACCGGGAAGTAGATGACAAGATGAGGACAAATGCTGCAAATGTTGCAGCCCGAGCTGCTGTTGGAGGAGATGACATGCTGTCAAAGTGGCAACTTATGGCTGAACAAGCTAGGCAAAAACGTGAAGGGGGGACGGACATTGCATCTGGTTCTCAGCCAACTAAAGATGTTAGTCGCAAATCTTCACCATCATCAGGAAGGAACACAAAAGATAATCAAGAAAGGGAGAGAAAAGGTCCAACTTCTCTTGGGAATTCAGGTGCGTTTCTTTGTTGTTTCATACCACTTCAGTTGTCTACACATTCAATGGAGTTTCTATCTTTACCGCTGTATTCAAACTAGTGTGCATTTTGTATTCAAACGATGGCTTGGCATATCTTAAAACAACTTATATAACTAATTATTTACTTCAAAATAAACATTATTTTTACATCTATTGCCTAATATTCCAATTTAGTAAGCAGAATGAGAATTCCACAAGTCGTGAATGTAGAGCATAACAAAGTCGTGAATGTACTGCCATCACCCAAAACCAACGAGTATATATTGAACTAACTTAGAAGTTGTTGTTGCAATACAATAACCTATGTCATTGTAGGAAAATAAACATTAACTATACATTTTTGTCAAACATCAATTTTCCTACATTGTTTAAGAATTGGTGTTATGGTTTATTTTCCTACATCAAATATGAATTGGCAACTATTGAAAGAAATTGTGAAACCAGACTTTTGAGTGTGACCTATTTAAAAGGGGACACAAATATGGAACCCAAAAAAAATATATGTATGTGAGGCTAAATTTTGTTCGTTCGCAAATGTAATATTGTTGAACCAAGTGATACAGATGAGGAAATTTTAGCAAACTGTTTCAAGACCATTACATTGTCAAACTTAATTATTATTTGTACTTTTATTCATGAAATCAACCAAAGCTAAAAAACAAAAAAAATCCCTATGGTCTCTAAATACAATATGTGTGTATCCACATTGTCTGATTACACTGCAACATTTTTGCTGATATTATGTCCTTGTGATCTTGTTGCCAACAGCGGCTGCTAGGAAATTTGGGAAAAATCAATCCCATGGATCTCAAACTCGCATAGCTCGCAGCATCTCTGTGAAGGATGTGATTGCAGTCTTGGAGAGGGAACCTCAGATGTCCAAATCATCGCTCTTATATCGATTGCATGAGAGAATTCATTCTGATACTTCAACTGAATAAGGTAAAATGAAATATCTAAGGTCATTTTTTCCTTTTTGTATTACCATTAAATTTACTCATCTTATGCGTATGGATGGATCGATGGCATCAATTGGTCACAAGTTGGAGATCTTGTAAATTGACTTCATATTATAACCTGGGTATTTCCTATTATATTTGGATTTGATCCCATTTTCAAATCAACTTCAATGAAACTAGCCCCTTTTTATGCCCTCCCGCTCTATTCTCTTGTAATCTTGTATTCAATTTGCTAAAGGGTAATTTGGAAACTGTGAAATTAAACTGAAACTCATCGCTGCGAAAGTTGAAGTTTGTAGTTATGAGCTATGCCTCTTGACACTATTGCATGCCCATCTGACTTCAATTGTACAGCTCAAATTTCTGCAGATAACAAGATTGTGATTTGCATCAGGTGTAAAAAGATTTGACTCATTCAGTGAAAGGAGACCTGAAATTGTTGTGTTCTTTTTATTTTCAGTTACAAACATGAGCGTTTCTTCTATGGGACACAACCGGAAGTAAAATGTGTGTTGCGGTCGTTCGACTAACTACCAATATTGCTATGTTTTCTTTGCAGATTTTGATATTGAAAAGTTTAGCTTGTTTGTTGAATTAACTAAGATGAAATGTTATTTCGTTTTGCTTAATTTAGTTATTTTCTAGGTGTGATAGTTGTAATAATATTTAAGTGTTAGTCTGTAACTGAACATGTATGTAAAAAAGATTTTATTTTATTGTTACAAATTTGATAAACCCATAGCTCGATAAATTAGTCCCGTAGGCTTGAACAGATAATGAATTTAAGGTGAAATAAAAGCATGAATGAAATAATACAGCAGCAGCAATGCAACTTACCATCACAATTTCTATTAGATGAACGGATTAATCACTGCCACTTAATACACTCTATGGTCACTATTATCAGAAAACAAAAATATTTTTGAAATTCATTAAATAACTATAATTTTCCAAAAAAGAATAAAAGATGTATGAGCAACTACATTCAAATTTTTTAAAATCCACTTTTACGATAAGTGATTTAACTGGGTGATGACATTGGCTATATACTATATTGTCATTTTTAATGTGCTTAATAGCTTGTGAAACATAATACTAATTGACAATAGACATCATCTTGCTACTAAAACTAATTTTGAATCTTAAAAAACTAAACTCGTAATATGTTAGGAATTTCAATTAATGATGTATCTGAATAATAAGTGTTTGTAATCAGTTCTACAGAGCTCTAACTATCCTTTAACAGAATACAACGGCATGGGAAGAGTTCAAAGGAGCTCTATCATTCAACTTAGATCCTGATATTACTTATTTAAACATATCCTGCTTGGTCATAATATGTCAATGATTCGCAGGACTAGTATCCTCTCATGCTTAACTTCACTATCAAGGTGTCAGCAATCGCAAAATACAATTTTAATACTAGGTAAATTGTTGCTCAGGGTATGCAGATCCAGTGTCGACAATCATTGGTGGGGAAAGAGAAAACATGTAATACAATGACATTAAAGATCAAACTAAGAAATATTATCTATATAGCAATCAGCACAATGAAACAAAAATTGCATAGTCAAAATTACTCAATGCTCAATCAGCTGGGATACCCAAAATGCCAAGCATCATACACCAGAGTTAACAACAAGAATTTCTTTCAACAACGTCTAAACAACTGAGAATAGAAAACATCATGAGAAAATCTTTACTACTTTTACTGCTCCCCAGGAATTGACTTAATGATGTCAGAATCACCTGAAAACAACAACGTAACAAATAAAATTAGAAAACAAAACATAATAAAAATCAAGAAATTGAGTTGCTAATATTGAAATAGTAAAATAAAGCATTAGATACCTGGATCAATAATGCTGAGGCAGCAAACTCTGTAGTATTTTCCACAGGCAGTGCCCAAGTCAACATTGTCTATATGATAAAAAGTATAAGTTCAGTTTGTCATTAGTGTACAATAAAAAAATACTGTATACACAGAAACCTTCAAAATTAGTCGATTGAAAACAATTAACATCATTGCATTTAACAATTAACATTGACAGGAAGATATGCAATGATTTATTTCAGTAACAAGTGCATGTCAAGGTTGACTGGCAACTGGCAAGCAATAGCATGAAAATTATTATTAAATTATAATGCATATGCTATCATTTCACATTTCAGTAACAAGTGCATATGCATGATTAGCAGAAGCATGTTTAACAAACTCTGTTTCAAGATTTAATTAAACATCATAAGTTTTATAAAATACAAATGTATCCATCAGCAACTCAAGAACATGTATCATATTACTTCATTTGCCAGATACTTAAATTAAGTCAATTGAAACTGCTGTACCACAAAGTTTGACGGCTCACGTTCACTCTTATTCTTTCAAAACACAACCAAAAAATTTATGCATGGAGAAAATTATCACATCACATCACATATATATAAGGGTATGTTTGGATTAGGGTTATTAATGTTATAGGGTGGAGATAATATCTATATTTCAAATCAACTAGCCTATTACATTTCATCTACTTCATTTCATTCCACATTACCAATCTAAACACACCCTAATGTTTGATTAGCAAAAATAACATTCTAACCGATAAAATGAAAAATGAAAGCTAGATAGATAACTTACTTCCATTGTAATGATGAACTCCAACCTTTGCCAACATAGCATAGTACTCAATTTCAGACTTCCTCAAAGGAGGACAATTGTTAGCAATAATAATCAATTTCCCTACAAATAATCAAATAAAAAACACATTCATTAATCACTTAATTCAACTATCACTAATAACTTAATTCTACTAAAAAATCAATCTACAAAAGTTGAAAGCTAAAAATGAAACCTTTGGAACTCCTTAGAGATTTGAGAACGGTTTTATAACCGAGAGTGTATTTTCCACTCTTCATAACAAGAGCGAGCCTGTTGTTGATGCTCTCATGAGTCTTCTTCTGCAAAAATCAATGAAAAAAAAGGATTAAAAACCCTAAATCTGAACCAAAATCAAAATTAAAAAATTGACAATGATAGAATGCAGAGAAAAGCATAATAAAGGGAGAATCATACAGTCTTCTTAGCAGCAACCATTGTTGATGGATTGAATGAGATGCGCAGAGAAGAAGAAAATGCGGCGAGTGAAATGAAGTTGTTAACACTATCACTAGGGTTTTGATTTTGGGATGGGTTTTTTATATATAAATGGGTGGATATTGGGTATTGGATAATTGGGCTTACTTCTTAAGGTCCATATATACACTGTATTGGGTATTGGGATTAGTAGTAATTGATTTCGAATTTTACTTTTGCCACCCTACAGGAAATTCACCCACCTTACGCATTTCTCTTTTTACCATTTCGCTACTTAAGTAAAGGATATTATAAAATAAAGAAATTTTGAAAAAATTTTGAAAAATTTCGTTCGCTACTTAATTAACGGACATATGTATTTTGATAAATTTGTAAGGTGCACGAGAAAATGGGCAGGGTGGCAAAAGTATTTTTCATTGATTTCATTACATTATCGATTTAAGAGTTTAATTACTATACAATGACACTGTAAAATTATTTTACATATGTATCTAATAATTTATTGTCATGTTAATTAATAAATACAATAATTCATGTGTTTTGTATTCATTAATGGGTCTAATGGAGATGCACTGACCGTGTAAAATAGTTTTACACAATCATTCAATAAAAAACTATCAATTTGTCATGTCATATCAAAAAAGTGAGGTGAATTTGGTGACATGATGGAAAATATGGTTGATATTAATTGACAATTACTTCAATGCATATTCCTTTTCTTCTTAACAACATAGCATTGGATACATGCCTAAATAATTACACACTTATAGTGCATATTCCCGAAACACACCTTGACCGTCCCCTCTAACTCTAGAATCTTTAGTATTCTTTGGATCAAACCTCCACCCCATCACTCTACGTAGTTGCTTCGGAATGATTGCTCATCATCATTTTACAATGGAAAATGTTAAACTGTTCTCCCAAGGCACTAGTGAAAGAAGCAAATAGTAATATGATATTGGAGGTTTGTGCAATCAACTCCTTAAAAGTCTAAAAAATATTAATTTCAATATAATTTATTTTCTTTAGTTTATGTTCTGGGCTGGGCTTAGAAGCCCAATAGCTGAGGAAAACCTTCATTTGGACTGCCGAGCAAGGCCCAACATGGAGCAACCCACGACGACTTAATCACTGGTCAACAGTCACAATATCTCTGCGTATTGTAACGGCTGACCACCGGAATGATGAGCATTAACTGCTCATCATGGCTTTCTAGCCGTTTTTCGGAACAACTTGATGGTCATTTGATGACATCAAGAGCTGACCTCCAAACCAGATGAGGTATGGATCAGATACTGGTGGTGGAAAAAAAATGTATTCCAATTATTAGAGTTTGTGTAATATATATATATATCTGTGAGCATAATTCAGTTGGTAGACACATTATTACATGTAATGTGCAGAGACTGAGGTTTGAACTCCAATACTTTCAATTATTTACTTTAAAAGTAAAATTGTAAACTCTAGATAGTTGACAAAAAAAACAACTTATGGCTACTTGCTAGGACATTAATTTAAAGATTTGTGACTAAATTATGAGGCATGCTTCTTATAAGTCAAGATTTGTTCTTTTTTTAAAACTTTGGCTTTAATGCAGTTTTGGTCCCCCTATTTTGAAAAATCTGAACTTTTGATCCCCCTATTTTAAAAGTCAACTTTTTGGTCCCCTATTTTGAAAAACCTGAACTTTTGATCCCCTATTTCAAAAACCAGCTTTTTGGTCCCCCTATTTTAGTTTTTTTAGAATTTTGGTCCCCCAACTCAGTTTGACCAATTTTTTGCTGATGTGTCAAAATCATAAATGACGTGGCAGTGACCAATATTTTCTTTAAATAAAATATTTTGTTTTAAAAAATATTAAAACAATAAATAATTGATATTTTTGTTGTTTAAATAATTATGGTTTTAATATTTTTAAAACAAAATATTTGATTTAAAGAGAAACAAATAATGACATGGTAAATGTTTTGTCAACATGGACACCGCCACGTCTTTAATGAGCGTGACACATTAGCAATGGTTATTTTGTTTCTCTTTAATAAAAATTTAAATTTTATGTGTTTACTTTGCAGGTTGTCCTTGGGAGAGAGCCTAGAGGGTGTTAAGGGTGCCTTTGGCCACTAATCAATGCAAAATTTCTGAATTGAAGTCGATGTTTCGGTGAATATATGTCCCCTCATCAATTTTATTTAGATTAATTTAAGAAGATTCAAATATATGTTCTTGGAAATCCAATGTATGTTAGAAGAATGCCTTAGTTTTGTACTCTTAAGACTGAGGTATGGTATTATAATTATACAAGTTGCTTTATCCGTTGTACATTTTTTCCTATGAATTTGATGCAGCAATAATATATATAGTTTCCTTTCACTAATTTTCTATTTGTTGAGTCTTTGATAATTGGCTGCATTTTTGGAAATAAACTTTGTGCAAGATGTGCGATCCAATGCTCTGGCATTGTGTAGAGCATTGAATAATGCTCAGGAGGAGCGCTCATGGCAAATGCTATTTATGGAATGTTCCGTTTCTCTTTCATGAATCTTGCATGGCGCGTTTGATATGTTTTTATGTAAGGAAGGTTGTTAATGCTTCAGATTCAGTTCAAGAATAATTCTGAGAAGAATCTCTTTGAAGAATATATTTGCTAAAGAATCTCATTTTATTTATGTGGAGTTAATGCTTGGGTCAAAGAAAAAAAAGCCCATGCATGTGCTACTTTCTGAAGTATTTAAAGAGTTGCAAAACCCTAATCCTAGTTAGTTTTTTACGCCGTTATTGTGCTAGTATTTCAGTATTAGGTTTTGCGTGTGTTTGATGATTGTGAGCCTTTCTTGTGTCACCTTGATGCAAGCTTAGGACGTGTCCTTTGTGTTGTAATTGTGTGTTCTTTCTCCCAAGCTTTGAAGCACGGAGTTAGGACTTTTGTGTGTGTAACACTCCAAGCCTTTAGGTACGAGTGTGTAGTTTTATGAGTGTGTCTCCAAAACTGTTTTTGTCTTGAGTTTTATTGAAATCCTTATTGTAGGTAAGGTTGTAAGGGAGTGAGATGGGATCTCATATCTAGGAGTTCCTAGGTAGAAGAGTCATTGGTAGGGCCTAGGTCTTAAGTTGTAAACGGGTAGTTTGCTGGAGACTTAGGACTAGGACTATTATAGTGATATTCCTTCCTGGATTGGTATCCCCCAGACGTAGGTTCGCCGAACTGGGTTAACAAATATCCTGTGTTCTTTATTTGTTCATTTGCTTGTTTTATTCTGTTACGCGCAAGGCCGGATAGATTGCTAGAGCATCGAGTAGAGCATCGTGCATAGCGTGCCAGGAATTTCAATTGGCATCAGAGCAGGCACTCTGCCTGTTTGGGTGAGATTCAGGACCTGAAATGTCTGGCACTATGGAGAAAGAAGGAGGATACATGAACAGGCCACCCTTGCTTACTGGATCCGCAAACTATGATTCTTGGAAATCAAAGATGATGGCCTTTCTGAGATCCATTGATAGCAAGGTTTGGAAGGTTGTTTTGACCGGATGGGAACAACCCACGTATGCAAGCAAGGAAGGTACCTCAACGGGGATAGTGAAACCTGAAGTAGAATGGACGACAGAAGAGGAAGCTGTAGCCAATCAGAATCATAAGGCTATTTATGCCTTATTCAATGGAGTTGACACTAGTGTCTTCAAACTTATAAAAAACTGTGTGTCAGCCAAAGAGGCATGGGAGGTGTTGCAAAAGTGCTATGAGGGCACTACCAAAGTGAAACAGTCAAAGATTCAACATCTTACCTCAAAATTTGAAGCCCTAAGAATGAAAGATGATGAGAACATTCAGGACTTTCACTTGAGTTTGTTAGACATTGGAAACTCTTTTGAAGCTCTGGGTGAAAAGATGTCTGATGAGAAACTATCAAGAAAACTTCTTAGATCTCTTCCCAAAAGATTTGACATGAAGGTAACGGATATTGAGGAGGCACATGATATTTCCACTATGAAAATGGATGAACTTGTTGGATCTCTCCAGACTTTTGAAAGTGTGCTGGATGAACGTGGAGACAAGAAGAACAAGAGCATTGCTTTTGTTTCAAACACTGAGGAGGAAGATGATCAGATTGAGGATGGAGAGGAAGATAGCTTAGCTGATGCTATTGCCATGCTGGGCAGACAATTCAACAAAGTGCTGAAAAGAGTTGATCGTAGGAACAGACAGAATGGGCAAAGCATTCGGTTCGACATCAACAAGCAACAAAACAAAAAATCCAAACCTGATGAAAAGAATAATCAAGGCAAAGGAGTTCAGTGTCATGAGTGTGAAGGATATGGGCACATAAGGTCAGAATGTGGTACCTATCAGAAAAGACAAAAGAAAGGGTTGACTGTCTCATGGTCAGATGAAGATACTGATGAAGAAGGTGAGTCAGCAAGACATGTGACTGCCTTTACTGGAACATGTGTTGAGGTTGAGGATTGGGACTCTGATGAAGATGGAGATGTTTCCTATGAAGAACTAGCTAGTACCTACAAAGACCTGCTGACAAGATATGAAGAGATGTGCAGGATTCTTGAGAAGCAAAAGAAGACCATCAACAAACTTCAAACAGAAGTTAATACTCAGGTTCAAAAGGCTACTCAAGCTGAAGAAAAGGTCATTCAAGTTAATGCTCAAATGGATGACTTGAGGAAAAGAGTTAGTCAGCTGAATTCAGGAGCGGATCTTCTTGAAGAGATACTAGAAAATGTGCCAAGTGGGAAGCTTAGGTCTGTTGGATACAACTACTCCAGTTTGAATCAGTATCAACAGGACCCTGAAACTAAGTTTTCATCAGGAGAAAGTATGATTGATCCCTGCACTGGAAAAGTGATGCTGGAGCATCGGCCTCGACATTCTAAAGCCTTTCCTGTCCCCAAGTTTGCTCTGTATCCCAAACCCTCTGTCAATCAAAGACCAAGACCTTTTGTTCATCAAAGGCCAAATAGTCAAAGGAGATATCGTAGGTGGGTTTGTCATCACTGTGGAAAAAGAGGACACATTAGACCATTCTGCTACAAGCTACATGGATACCCCAATCAGGAACCTAAACAAGATGAGATACATGAGAAGATTACCGTCAAAAAGGAATGGAGGCCTAAAGAAGAGAGTGCTGAATTACCCAAGGAGGAAAATGTAGGGTTAATTGCTCACACATCCCTAAGGGCTTCTTCAAGGGAAGACTGGTATTTTGATAGTGGATGCTCTAGACATATGACTGGTGAAGAAAAATATCTCATGAATGTTAGATCATACAAGGCGAGCTTTGTAACCTTTGGAGATGGTGCAAAAGGAGAAATTGTAGGAATTGGGGACCTGATCAATCATGGACAACCTAACCTAGAAAATGTACTTTTAGTCAAAGGTCTTACTGCAAATCTGATAAGCATTAGCCAGCTGTGTGATCAAGGCATGAAGGTTAACTTCACAAAATCTGAATGCCTGGTCAACAATGAAGAAGGACAACTGGTGCTAAGAGGTACTAGATCTAAAGACAATTGCTACCTATGGATGCCTCAGGAAGAAGCGCTCACATCTACTTGTCTTGTCACCACTGAAGATGAGGTTCAACTGTGGCACCAGAAGATGGGACATCTCAATCTGAAAGGAATGAAAAAGGTAATATCTCTTGAAGCAATTAGAGGTATTCCAAAGCTCAAAATTGTTGAAGGGAAAGTGTGTGGTGAATGTCAGATTGGAAAGCAAGTCAGGATGTCACACCCAATGCTGGAGCATCAGACAACCTCCAAGATTCTAGAATTGCTGCACATGGATCTCATGGGACCCATGCAGGTTGAAAGCTTGGGAGGAAAAAGGTATGTTCTTGTTGTGGTGGATGATTACTCGAGATACACGTGGGTGAATTTCATTAGAGAAAAATCAGACGCCTTTGAAGTCTTCAAAGAACTTTGTATACAGATTCAAAGGGAAAAAGGTAGCAATGTGGTTAGAATAAGAAGTGATCATGGGAGAGAGTTTGAGAACTCTAAGTTTGATGAATTCTGTGCTGCTGAAGGAATTAAACATGAGTATTCCTCTCCAATAACTCCTCAACAGAATGGAATAGTAGAAAGGAAAAATAGAACGATTCAAGAGTCAGCTAGAGTCATGCTTCATGCCAAAAATATTCCTTACCATTTTTGGGCTGAAGCCATGAACACTGCTTGCTATGTTCACAACAGAGTCACCTTGAGAAAGGGAACTACCTCCACTCTATATGAACTGTGGAAAAACAGAAAACCAACAGTCAAACACTTTCACATCTTTGGGAGTGAATGCTTTATCCTAGCTGATAGAGAACCTAGAAGGAAACTTGACCCTAAAAGTGATAAAGGATTTTTCCTGGGGTACTCAACAAACAGCAGAGCTTATAGAGTCTATAACACAAAGACTCAAGTTGTGATGGAATCTGTAAATGTTGTTGTAAAGGATAGTTCTGACAAAGAAAATGAAGGAGTAGATCAAGGTACTCCTGTCAGTGAGAATGCTGAACTCGATGTTGAAGCATCCGTACCAGAATCTATGAACAAGTCTGATGAAGGGACTGTTGAAGAAGATGGTGGTGAAAGTGCAAGACCTCAAACTACAAGTAAAGGTCCTTCTGTTCGTGTTCAGAAAAATCATCCCTTAGAGTTGGTGATAGGGAATCCTGAACAGGGAATAACTACTAGAAGAACAAATGATGTGGTAGCAAACTCTTGCTTTGTGTCTCTATTTGAACCAAAGAATGTAAAAGAAGCTTTGACTGATGAAGCCTGGATAGAGGCTATGCAGGAAGAACTAAATCAGTTTGAAAGAAGTGAAGTATGGGATTTGGTACCTAGACCTGAAGATACGAATGTTATTGGAACCAAATGGGTGTATAAGAACAAGTCAGATGAGAATGGAACAGTTACCAGAAATAAAGCAAGGCTTGTAGCTCAAGGATATACCCAAATTGAAGGACTTGACTTTGATGAAACTTTTGCACCTGTGGCCAGACTAGAATCCATCAGATTACTCCCAGGTGTGGCTTGCATACTCAAGTTCAAACTATACCAAATGGACGTGAAGAGTGCATTCTTGAATGGATACCTACAGGAAGAGGTGTATGTTGAGCAACCAAAAGGGTTTGTGGACCCAGAACACCCCAACTATGTCTACAAATTAAAGAAAGCCTTGTACGGTCTAAAACAGGCTCCTAGGGCATGGTATGAAAGGTTGACTCAATTCTTGGAAGAGCAAGGATACAGAAAAGGAGGATCAGACAAGACACTGTTTGTAAAGGAGGAAAAAGGGAAATTTATAATAGCTCAAATCTATGTTGACGACATTGTGTTTGGTGGAATGTCGAACACAATGGTCCAGCATTTTGTTCGGCAAATGCAGTCAGAGTTTGAGATGAGTCTTGTCGGAGAATTGACTTACTTTCTTGGCCTTCAAATCAAACAAATGGAAGACACCATCTTCATATCACAGAGCAAGTATGCTAGAAACATCATCAAAAAGTTTGGAATGGACAATGCTGCACACAAGAGAACACCAGCACCTACTCATTTAAAACTCACCAAAGATGAGAAGGGAATAAGTGTAGATCAAAGTCTTTACAGGAGCATGATTGGGAGCTTGTTGTATTTGACTGCAAGTAGACCAGACATCACTTATGCTGTTGGAGTGTGCGCTAGATACCAAGCAGATCCTAAAGTAAGTCACTTAACTCAAGTTAAGAGGATCTTGAAGTATGTGAATGGAACCAGTGATTATGGGATAATGTATTCCCATTGTGAAAATTCTACCTTATATGGTTATTGTGATGCTGATTGGGCTGGAAGTGCAGATGATAGAAAAAGCACTTCAGGAGGATGTTTCTTCTTAGGCACTAACTTGATATCTTGGTTTAGTAAAAAACAGAACTGTGTGGCCCTATCCACAGCTGAGGCTGAATACGTGGCAGCTGGAAGTAGTTGCTCTCAGTTTGTGTGGATGAAACAAATGCTGAAGAAGTACGATGTTGAACAGGATGCTCTAACATTGTACTGTGACAACATGAGTGCCATAAACATCTCAAAGAACCCAGTTCAACATAGCAAGACAAAGCATATTGACATTCGTCATCACTATATAAGGGATTTGGTTGAGAACAAAATTGTGGTTCTGGAACATGTGGGTACAAAGGAACAAATTGCAGATATTTTCACCAAGGCTCTTGATGCTGTACAGTTTGAGAAGTTAAGGGGCAAGTTAGGAATTTGCCTCCATGAAGAAGCATAGCAATTACCGTTATGTGTGGAGTGGCGTGTGGCAGTTGTTTTTATCTCTCCTAATCAAGTTAAACACGTGGATCAAGGTAATCATGGCCACAACCGTTATATCAGCACGCCACCATCAATTGTTGGTTATTCCAAGTTCAAATCCTTACCAAATATTTTCTTTCCAAATTTAAATTCCTATACCTACAACTCCCTAACTTCTTCTCCAAACTCCATCATCAAACCAAAATCTCTCTGCATTCGTGAATCCTATTTTCTCAAATTCACCATAATGTCTCAATCTTCTCATCAAACCTCTCCCACCAAAACCTCACCACAAAAACCATCACCATCGAAACCAACGACCACCGCTCCAAACACCACAGACAAACCTTCTGATCCCTTACCTCAACCATCAAATGTCATCACCGAAGCCACACCACTCACCATGATCCACCCCTCATTCGACTCGATCATGAATCCCACACCATCTAACCCTTCATCTTCACCCAAATCGAAAACCAAAAAGAGAACAAAATCCACAACCACCAGAAAACCAAAACCCCAAAAATCCAAGTCTCGATACTCCTCAGATTTCAACATGCAGGAGTTATATCTCACCAACCTTGGTAACACGAACCCTAATGCTGCTTCTGATGTCGCAGCACCTGTTTCTAGCACTTTGATTGAAGAAAATACGAAGAAAAGCACTCAAACCCTAAGTCCTAAAAAGGGGGAAAGTACTGTTGTTGATGAACATGTTGTTCCGAACACTCCTAGTGATGAAGGAGATGATGATGATGCCCAGAAGATTCAAATCGCTCAAGAAGCTCTCAACTCCCTCGTGGAGTCAATTTCTTGTGCTAAGATTGTGCCGGATGCTTCAGCATCCTTGGCACAAGATCAACCACAAGAAACTGCTGATGATGTGGTTGTTGGTCCTAATGTACAGCAAGATGTAAATGCTAATGTTAATGTGGCTGGAGATCATGCTGCTCAACCAGATGATACTGTTGCTGAAACACCCACACAACAAAAGACAACTGTGACTGGTGAGATACAGACTGACAATGTTATGTCAGAAAATGTGGTTGATATGAATGTTGCTGAAGATGAAGGTGCTAACAATGATGATAGCACTGAGGATGATTTAACAATCATGAAGATTGTTGGTGAATCTAGAAGAAAGGCTGGGAGGACTGGAGTGGGTAGTAGGCTCAGGGCAAGAAAAGACAAAGAGCCAGAGATTGTGGCAGAAGCACCAAAGTCCACAAAGAAGAAGAAAAATGTTGCAGCTGAAGCAACAAAATCTCCAAAGAAAAAGAAGGTAGCAGCTGAGGCTACCACTTCCACAAAGAAGAAGAAGATGTATGGTCCTTTGAGGAGATCAAGCAGAGTTGAGATACCTGCTAAACAGAAACAACAAGGATCAAAAAGAAAAACCATCAATCTTAGTGACTCAGAGTCTGATGCTGAGGAGAATGCTCCAGCAATCTCTACAGCTTCCAAACCAAAGACTCCAAAGAAGATGAAAATAGCTGCCACTGTCAGTGCTGAGGATGCCGTGGCCAAGGCCCCAGGCATTCTGTCCACCCAGAAAAAGAAAGCAGGGAGATCAATTCCACAAAACATCCCTGATGTGCCCATGGACAATGTGTCATTCCATTTCAGTAATAGTGCTGCTAAGTGGAAGTTTGTCTATCACAGAAGACTAGCTTTAGAGAGAGAACTGTCAGATGAAGCCTTAGAGTGCAAGGAGGTGATGGATTTGATTCTTCAAGCTGGACTGATGAAGACAGTTTCTGGGATTGGAAGATGTTATGAGAAGCTGGTAAAGGAGTTCATTGTCAACATTGGTGAAGACTGTGACAACAAACTCAGCAAAGAGTATCACCAAGTGTTTGTTAGAGGCAAGTGTGTCCAATTTTCCCCAGCTGTGATCAATGCCTATCTTGGAAGAAGAGAGTATGGGTATCCTGGTTTTGAGCCAACTAACAACCAGGTATGCAAGACTATCACTGCCAACCAGGTCAAGGTGTGGCCTCTCAAAGGTAAGGTACCTTCTGTAATGCTATCTATCAAGTATGCTATATTAAATAGGATAGGTGCAGTTAATTGGGTTCCAACCTCTCACACTTCCACCATAGCAACTGGATTAGCCAAATTTATCTATGCCATAGGGACTGGTGCCAATGTAGATTATGGGTCCTTAATTTTTGATCAAATTGTTGAACATGGCAAGTCTTGGGCAATCAAACTGGCTGTTTCTTTCCCAACCCTTATTTGTGAGATCATACTGGACCAACACCCCAACATTTTGGTTCCAGAGGATGTGCCTTGTAAGAGGGAATCACCCATGACCCTGTCCTACAAGCTCTTTGAGGGCAAGCATGCTGCTGACATTACTGTGCCCACAAAGAAAGCCACCCCTGCTGAAAATGTAGCCTCCACCTCCATGACTAGAAAGACTATGATCCTAACCATGGAAGCTACTGTGAGAGCCTTGGATGAGCAGAAATCTGAGCTTGAAAAGGTCATTGCTGCTTTGAAAAAGGAGGAAGCTGAGGAAGAAGGGTTAATGGCTGAGAATGCAGGTGATGATGTTGCAGGTGATGGTACTGATGATGCTGTTGGTGATGCAGCTGAAACTAATGTTGATGATGAAGGAGGTGACATTGAGGAGCTGGAAGTGTCTGACTCCAGTGCTTCTCTTTAATTATTATATTGTGTTTGTTGCCCTGTCTCTGTTATTCTTTGATTAATCTGTAATGGGCATGTTCTTTTGTTTCTGCTGGTTTGTACTAAGGCTATGTAGCCATAACTTCTCTGCACCTTTATCATTTGTCAAATTTGTGGCAAAAAGGGGGAGTAAAAACTTGGTTTGTACTTGGTTTGTTCTTGTTCTGGTTTGATTAATTCTGATCTGCACTACTCTGGTTATTGATGTTATATCTGGTTCTGGTTATGATGTGACTGTAGTGTAGTGTAGTGTAGCCTGATTGAAGTATGTAGCTGGTATGTATGTTTGTGGTGTGATCTGATGTACAGGTGTTAAGGGGGAGTTGTGATTGTATGATGTAGGAGGAGATGTTGGACGCAAGGCTCCAACACCCTATGCATATGTGCAGGGGGAGTAGAACTGTGGCAATGCTGAAGCATTCTATCCCACATCCCATCAAGTTTATTTTCCTGACCATTTAAGGCGAAGTAGTTATTTTGTGTTCCGCTGTTGCATGCCTCTCTGATAATCTTAAAAGATACAATTATTCTTTTCTACTGTTTTCCATGAAGGAGTAGTATGGTAACGTTTTGAAGAATAGCCTCTACAGACCTTTATGCTTGTGTGTTTATGTTGAGAAAAAGAAATGTAGTTGTTGTATCTGTTTAAGTACTATCTGTATGGTCATAATTTGTTTTAGCCAAAAATTTGCCAAAGGGGGAGTTTGTTGAGTCTTTGATAATTGGCTGCATTTTTGGAAATAAACTTTGTGCAAGATGTGCGATCCAATGCTCTGGCATTGTGTAGAGCATTGAATAATGCTCAGGAGGAGCGCTCATGGCAAATGCTATTTATGGAATGTTCCGTTTCTCTTTCATGAATCTTGCATGGCGCGTTTGATATGTTTTTATGTAAGGAAGGTTGTTAATGCTTCAGATTCAGTTCAAGAATAATTCTGAGAAGAATCTCTTTGAAGAATATATTTGCTAAAGAATCTCATTTTATTTATGTGGAGTTAATGCTTGGGTCAAAGAAAAAAAAGCCCATGCATGTGCTACTTTCTGAAGTATTTAAAGAGTTGCAAAACCCTAATCCTAGTTAGTTTTTTACGCCGTTATTGTGCTAGTATTTCAGTATTAGGTTTTGCGTGTGTTTGATGATTGTGAGCCTTTCTTGTGTCACCTTGATGCAAGCTTAGGACGTGTCCTTTGTGTTGTAATTGTGTGTTCTTTCTCCCAAGCTTTGAAGCACGGAGTTAGGACTTTTGTGTGTGTAACACTCCAAGCCTTTAGGTACGAGTGTGTAGTTTTATGAGTGTGTCTCCAAAACTGTTTTTGTCTTGAGTTTTATTGAAATCCTTATTGTAGGTAAGGTTGTAAGGGAGTGAGATGGGATCTCATATCTAGGAGTTCCTAGGTAGAAGAGTCATTGGTAGGGCCTAGGTCTTAAGTTGTAAACGGGTAGTTTGCTGGAGACTTAGGACTAGGACTATTATAGTGATATTCCTTCCTGGATTGGTATCCCCCAGACGTAGGTTCGCCGAACTGGGTTAACAAATATCCTGTGTTCTTTATTTGTTCATTTGCTTGTTTTATTCTGTTACGCGCAAGGCCGGATAGATTGCTAGAGCATCGAGTAGAGCATCGTGCATAGCGTGCCAGGAATTTCACTAATCTTTTGTTTCTCTCTTCCTAGTTAATGTCCGTTTCCTTCCTCTCACTAGTGGTAATTTTTTCCCTCACATTAGTAGTAATTCTTCATGCTAGATTAGCCAAAAAATAACATGTGGTTTTTGACCCTTTGATTTTTCCCTGAACAATTTATTATAAAAATAACCAAAAAAAAGCATACGATAACAATTACCCATCTCCTTGTTACAATAATAAGTTGAGGTGTTAAATATTTATCAACCTCTCCAAACATAATTTGTTGACCAACCTAGCCGTAAAAAGAAAATCTTCTTGAGGCCTCGACACACAACAATATTATAGCATTTGCAATATTGGGTTTGAAGAAAGGGAAATTCTATGGTACATTAGACAAATTTTAAAGCATCGGTACATTAGGACATTAAATTAATAGTTAAATGAATGTTTTTACAAGCTATGTTTTGTCACGCTCATTAAAGACGTGGCGGTGTCCATGTTGACAAAACATTTACCATGTCATTATTTGTTTCTCTTTAAATCAAATATTTTGTTTTAAAAATATTAAAACCATAATTATTTAAACAACAAAAATATCAATTATTTATTGTTTTAATATTTTTTAAAACAAAATATTTTATTTAAAGAAAATATTGGTCACTGCCACGTCATTTATGATTTTGACACATCAGCAAAAAATTGGTCAAACTGAGTTGGGGGACCAAAATTCCAAAAAAACTAAAATAGGGGGACCAAAAAGCTGGTTTTTAAAATAGGGGAATTAAAAGTTCAGTTATTTCAAAATAGGGGGACCAAAAAGTTGGGTTTTAAAATAGGGGGATCAAAAGTTCAGATTTTTCAAAATAGGGGGATCAAAACTGCATTAAAGCCTAAAACTATTTTATACATTGAATTTTAATAGACTCTATGTGCATTAAAAAAAATATTTTAAAGTGTTATTAAGCTATCTCTTTTTGTCTTAAAAAAAATTGAGTTGATGTTGTTGTGATTCATTTGATGACGCTTATGCCCGATAATTTTGATCAAGAATAATGAGCTTCATACACTAATTCTGATCAGTGAGGAAACAAAGTGTAGGCTCAACCTCTAGTGTACATGATGAGTGATATTTGACTAGGTTGTTATCATATAAATAGATAGGCTAGAATCAGGGGCAATCACAATATACCGGACAAAGGTCGACTCTAATCACAGATTAAATCAGGCTAAACTATAAACCAATTAGCATCCCTCATAATTTCGTAACGAAAGAACTACTCGAGCCAAGAGACTTAGCAAACCTTCACCACTTCTAATAAAACCACCACACTCACAGCGCCTCCTTTAACATTATCACCACACACGATAAATTTCTCTTGACCGCATTTTATAACGTGTGACAAGAATATATTGATTCTCATTTTATGAATATTTTGTCTTTTTTCTCGCCTTTTTGGTATCATCAGTCGTCACTTATAACATAGTTACTAGTTAATAGAAAGAAACTGCTAACACTAGTGACATAGATGAATTGGCTTTGATATGAATGTGATAACCTCCAATAACTTGCGACTTTTTTGCTAAACAACGTTTTAATATTCACCCAAAATTCTTAAATAAAACCGAAAATAATATTATATAGATCGAACTCTTAAAATTTTACAATGCCAAACAACGTTTTAACCACCTCTTATCAACAATTCACCTTCAAAAACATTGAAAGATTTAAAATGTATATTATCACATTTAATTTTCTTAACATTTCTTTTATTTTATTAGCAATAAGACTAACCAAATGATCAAAGCACTTGCACAGCTAGACGACAAAATGGCAAATTAACAATGTCTAGTGTCTAGCTTTAATTTTTGTTCATGAAAACATGTCTTACATGTTGAAAATAGTAATTTAAAGTGATGACTCAAAAATGTTGTCGGTTGTAGTATTTATGAAAGTGCCGTACTTTTTGACTTACCTTAATACAAAGCAAAGCAAGGGAAGCAATATTCGATTTGGCCAAACTAGGTTGTCCCACTCCTCTCCATGCGCGTTCATCCTTACTCAAAAATAACAATCTAAGATATAGAATGGATTTTAGAGCTGTATAAGCACTTGCACACAAACTACATTTTTTTGGGATCATGTCATGAGTGTTGTAGTTGAACTTTGACATAGTTACACGCCAGTATAAACTAGTGGAAGCGAATCAAACCTAAAGAGTAATATGTCCGAACACACATTGAATTTTTTATTTACTTCTTATTCAAGTTATTGTAGTATTCGGGGTGGGAAGGGTAGCTCAACTGGTTAAATTGGTTGAGCTAAGGGTTAAAGAAGTTGGAGGACTAGGGTTCAAATTCTGGCAAGGAGAAAACTAATATAACATTATAATATATACTAACAACTAACAATTTGCCATTCAAAATAAAATTTAAAAAAAGTTATTATAGTATTCTCCAACACAAAATTTCACTTTTATTTAGCTCTTAGCCGAACTTCACATCCTATTTATTACCAAAAACAAGAACTTATGATAATTAAAGTATGATATAAAGAGTTTTGACTACATATAGAACACGTTAATTATGAACTTTTGGCTTTTATTTTTAAAAGATGTAAAGAAACAATCCATAAAATCACAACACACTTAAAAAGTCTTAGAATTTGAATTGACTCAGGATTGTTCCTAATATATACATCAAAAAGAGTCTTTATTGTGGCTGGAACTATTTGATATCAGAATTGACCTCTGAACAAGATTAAACTTGTGGTAAAAACAAAAACAAAAAAGTCTTTAATTTTGAAAACATTCTCAAATGAGAATTTGAATTGAGTCAGTGTTTTCCTTTGAACTTATTAATTCTTCTTTTTTTAAAAGATAAGGACCGTAGAGGTACCTTGAGTTACACTCAACTGCACAAAAAATAGAAAAATAATTATAAGTTACTCACTTGAGATATCTTTCTCAATCACAACTATATACTAACTAGCCGTCAGTGCCCGTTTGTGTGATCGATATTTTTTTTTGTTGTGATCAATATTCTCTATTGTGCAAATATAAATAACTACTTAATCTTCTTTTTTATTGGACTTAGTTAATTGATAACTACTTAACCTATTTTTTTGTTGTGGCTACTTATTAAGAAGAAAAAAATATATTTTTTTTTTACTATAAAAAAACTGAAAACCTATTTTTATGTGGAAGTTGTGCTTAGTTTTTTTTTTGTAGTTTTTTTTAAGGGTAAAATAGGAATATTGAAAAAGCCATCCCAAAAATTTGTATCCCCTTTATATATTAATATAGATAGATATATTATTTTGATTCTTTTAATTGTACTGCAATAAGACATAATAAATCATCAAGTCATTAGTTTTTAACTATTAATGTCTTATAAGACTTGTTACTCATCAGTTTTTTATTGTAAAGGAAAAACCTATTATTTTGATTATATCATAATATTCGGACTCTAAATAAAAGTGGTCTCGACTAGAAATTGGATCATCTACAACTGATAATTCATGGTAAAACAATGCAGAAACAATAAAATTTAGACCAAAAAAAAATCCTTTTAAATCTAACGATTCATACAATTGTTGTATTCTAAAGTAGATGTTGCGGTGATCAAACATGTTCTAAAGTACAATTGTTTGAAAATATGAAAAATCATGCTATACTGCAATCTGCCTCTAATCACCATATACATCATAGGATTGAGCATAAAAACGAGTAGTTAGTCTCATATCGACTAGAAATATATATGATCCAAATAATACACATAATAAAATATAAATTTGAAACAATTTCCAAGTAATCGTTTTTTATAAGACATAAATCCTTGACTCCAATTCTTAGAGCAAAATTGACATAGATATTTGATCCAACTCCCTTACAATCGAAGTTTCGTTGTCTCTCAAATAAGATTGAACAATCCAAATTTAATCCTGACCGACCAAACAATTGATGTCCCAACTACATGAACGCGGGATCTCCTCAAGGGAGTCGAGAGACTCTACTGACCTGGCGGACGACGATCTCCTTGTTGTTGTTGTTGATTGAAAAGATGAGAAGCATAATAGGGAAATTCAGCATCACTAGAAAGAATCTGAGCATATTGAAAAAGGTTTGGAAAAACTTGGTGATCAACATTATTATTATTAGAAACAGAACCACTTTGTTGAATGGCACTAGAATTATTATTGTTGTTGGATTGATGTTGAACAACTCTTTCAGGGAAATTAAGTTTAGCTTTTGTGCCTTTGAATTCAAGTGCTGCTTTGTCATATGCAATAGCTGCATCTTCAGCAGTTTCAAATGTTCCTAACCAAACTCTAGCTGCTTTTTTTGGGTCACGTATTTCAGCTGCCCATTTTCCCCATGGTCTCATTCTCACTCCTCTATAGTGTGGTTTCTTTGGGGTCTCTTTAGTTAATTACCATCACATGCAAAACAAGAAAATAATGAGAATCTTAATTATTAATACATTTTTCACTTTCATTGCAAATATCATATATATGTTCTTCATTTTTTCTAGTAACCCTCTAGTTTTTTGAGAAAGGGGTTCCAGTAATTTAGAGTTTAATTGTAAGCTAAGTAAAATCTGACTAAAAATTACACTTTGGTCAAAAATCAAATTCGAATTATCTCAAATAATTCATTTTATAATAAACTCATTAATCACTTAAACTTAATTTATTGATTGTTTTTCGATTGCTTCAATGAAATCAAGAAGTACTTATTTTAGGTACATGTTCAACCCTTAACTAAGATGACAATTGGTCAACTTTATTTATGTTTGCTAAATCACTAATCTTTTCCTAAAAGAAAAAAAAAATAATGTTACATACAAATCTATTGTTATGTCATGTGTTTACTAAATATGTATTGAGAGACTAATTCTTAATTAGTAGATCATCTTAATTTTATTTTTTTATTGAAAAAAAAAAGTATGAATTATTATATGAGATTAATCGGTATGTAAAATTAAAATGTGTAATTTTCTTTTACAGAATGTAAAATTTATAAAACTCCTCCTATATGCATTGTATATCTATAGTTACTAGTCAAAGTTGTCCACATGTTCCAAATAATATATAAGTAAAAATATATATGTTAAAAAAAATAATTAAATACTTAGTCTCAATTTTGGTTTAAATGTATCAATATTCGTTAACAATTATTTACGGACAAAATTAATTTGATTTGTTCTCTTTCAACGTGTACATGTCAGTGTTATTGGTGTTAGATTTTTTATGTTATTTTGAGCATGCATTCGAATACAATAATTAATAATTTGAACTTAGTTATAATTTTTTGAAATAATTCTTCTTTTAAAAAAATGACTTTGACTTTTCAGAAAGTGATTGAACAACATATAAATCATTCACATGATATATATTTTTTGGCAATAAAAAAAAACGACACTCCTCCAAACCTTTTTTTTTTTTTTTTTTTGGTTTTTACCACCAGTTTAATCTGGTTCGGGGGTCAGTTCTGGCATCAAGTGGTTCCAGCCCCCTCCCGATCGCAGTTGCGGGGGATCGAACCGTGGTCCTCCCTACCAAGTTCAGCGCCAATCACCACTGAACCAACTAACGATTGGTTACACTCCTCCAAACCTTAAATTAATTAATAAGTCATATTTTTAAGTCGTAATTTTATTTAATGGTGATGAAATCAAGTCGTATTTTTAAGATAGTCAGAATACAACTTTAATGGGGTAACCAAAACAAGAAATTTAAGTTTGTTTTAAAAAAAATAACAATTAAGTGAAATTTAGTAATAAAGTGATAGAATTCAAATGATTAAGAAAATTAATTAAAGATGAAGATATTTGTCTGATTTTGAATTTTGGTTGAATAAATTATTATTCAAACTTTACTTACTTCTTAATCAAATTTCGAATTAACAGGGCTTCGTGCCCTCTTTGTAACAAAATATAAATAAAAAATTTCGAATTTACATATTTCCTTCCCCTAAGAATCAAATACTTCGGACAAATAAATAAATTGAAATTTAATAAAAAAAAAAGTTTCATTTTCTGCCTAAAATGGACAAGCTTCCACAATATATAGCGTAAATATGTATTTTTAGAAAATTAAACACATGCTAAATTTAGATTAAGACAAGAAACAAAAAAAGAGAAACAAACAAAAACCAATTTTAGAAACAAACCTTGATCTAGAAGAGGTTGAGGTGTTTGAGATTCATCATTGACCATGGTAGTTGATGTTGATTGTGCCATGTGAGGATTATGATTATTGGTAGATGTTCCAATGACTTGAGAGAGAGCAGAAACCATAGTAGACAAATCAGTGTCTGAACACCAATTAGAATTTGATGCATAATAAGCATCAAACTCATTATCTACTAATCCATACTCTTCTTTCTCTTTAGCCTCTGATGCTTGTGAAGATAGTGGCAGCTTTCCATGCCTTCTTGGATCCACTTTTGGAGTTAATTTTGCTAATCTACTCTTTACGTTGTTGACATGAAATATGATCTTAAGGTATTAGTGGTTGTACTTATACTACTTGTTAGATCATTGTTTTATAACAAAAAATAGAGTGAATTATTGTCAATAAAAAAAAAAGAAAAAAGAGTGAATTGGGTTCTAGAAAATTATCGGTGTTCGAAAAAGCGTTGATATAAAAAGTACTAATAAATATATTTATTATCTATTAACGGCGTCCTCACATTAATAGTAAAATTTATATTCCAATATCGATCATTAGTTGGTCCAGTGGTGATTGACATTTAACTTGATAGAGGGGACCACGATTCGATCCCTGCAACTACGATTGAGAGGGGGTTAGAACCACTTGATGTAAGAGCTGACCTCTAAACCAGATTAAGTATGGACCGGATACTAGTGGTGGAAAAAAAATTGTATTCGAATTATTAGAGTTTGTGTAATATATATATCTGTGAGTATAATTCAGTAGGTAAACACATTATTACATGTAATATGCAGAGACTGGGGTTCGAACTCCAATATAGGCATGACAATGGGGCGGGGCGGGGACAGGTTTTGCTCTCCCCAAACCCAAACCCATATAGTTCGGGTTTCCCCAAACCCATCCCAATTCCGAGCGGGGATAAAAAGTATAATCCCAAACCCAAACCCAACGGGGATCGGGTATTCCAACGGGGTTCGGGTATCCCCGTTACGTCTTTTCCTACATGAATTTGGATTGCATTTTAGTATTTTTTTATTAAATAAAAGAAGTTAAAAGCCCAAAATTATTTTGTTTCAACGATATTTTTTTAAATAAAGAAAAGAAATAGAGAAAATAGTTTGTTTAATACTCAAATTAAAGATAAAGAATAAATATATAAATGTAATTTAAGAAATTGTTTAAGGATTCCTAATTTAAAAGAGATAAAATTTAATTTTAATATATGCGGGGCGGGTTCGGGGACGGGTTTGGGGTGGGTATCAATGTCCCCATTACCCGCCCCAACCCCATCTTTTGAAATCGAGGAAAATCCAAACCCAAACCCAAACCCAGTCAACTCGGGTTTTCCCCGTCAAAGCGGGTATGGTTTGGGCGGGTACCCGCGGGTATGGGTTTTATTGCCATGTCTACTCCAATACTTTCGATTATTTACTTTAAAAGTAAAATTGTAAACTCTAGATAGTTGACAAAAAAAACAACTTATGGCTACTTGCTAGGACATTAATTTAAAGATTTGTGACTAAATTATGAGGCATGCTTCTTATAACTCAAGATTTGTTCTTTCATTAAAACTTTTTTATACATTGAATTTTAATAGACTCTATGTGCATTAAAAAAAAAATTAAAGTGTTATTAAGCTATCTCCTTTTGTCTTAAAAAAAATTGAGTTGATGTAGTTGTGATTCATTTGATGACGCTTAGACCAATAATTTTGATCAAGAATAATGAGTTTCGGATACTAATTCTGATCAGTGTGGAAACAAAGTGTACGCTCAACATCTAGTGTACATGATGAGTGATATTTGACTAGGTTGTTATCATATAAATAGATATGTTAGACCCTCTTGGCCATCACCCCAACAATATGCGAGCAATACGCCGAAATATACTCGTTTGTGGTTTGCCCCATGAAAATCTCAAATCCTATAGAGCATATGATCAGACAAATGAAGATCTGGTCTAACATATCAGTGATTTCTAATATTGGCACTTTCGATAACACAATTGATTATGATTTTCGTCACATCAAATAAGTGTATTCTAAATTTCATATAATATCTTGATCTCGTCGCATCAATTCAAATTTATTCTTTTAGTGTTTTTTTTTTTTGAACTATAGGACATGCCATGATCTTGATATCATCAAATTGGATTATATATTGCACAAATAAATAATGAAATGTAACATAGAAGTGAATTAGTTGGTGTTCATAAATGTGGAAAGGTCTATGATCTTAGAAATTGAATACATGAAATCAAACTTGCTAATAGTAACCTAAAATAAAAATAAAAAAAATAAAAAGAAGTGAAAAAACTTAATTTTCATTGTTTCCATCAAGACTCATTAATTTCAAATGGTTTCCTATGATTAAGAAAGTGTACTCCTTCCGTCCCAAAAAGATTGACACAATTGACTGTTTCACGTATGTCAATGCATAACTTTGACGATCAATATTTTTTATTGTATAATAGTAAATATTATAAAAATTTGATATTTTGAAAATACTCATCGAGACAAATCCCAACAACATCCCATATGCTAATATTTATTTTTATGTATTGAAAAAAAAAAAAAAGATCAAAACAAGATATACGGTGCATATATTCTAAATGAATTAATCTTTTTGGGACGGAGGAGTATCATGATATACAATTTATGTCAAAGATATTTTCACTTGTCCTTGTCGTTATCCCCCATATTATCCAAAGTTAGTTTCTTACATGTGATAAGCATATGCAGCCGCCGTAATTTGAAGTACTTTGTATGTACACTGCATATAGTCCAATCTGTATATTCAGGCATGATCTTTGGTCGTTTCCACATTCACAACAACTCCTTTCGGTCACCATGTATATAGTCTTGTTGTAGTACATGATTGAAGGAAAGTCCTATCTTTGTAGGACTCATTCATTGTCATGACCGTTAGATATTAATAGAAGAGAGAGGAGAACAAATAGGAAAGAGTGAGGAGATGCGATTTAAGTACATGAAACAATCTCAACCCAAAAGAATAGTTCAATAGGTGGAAGAGTCTCGTTACTTAAATACTATATTGAACAGTTTGAAATATTTGATATGAGATTCATAACATTTTATCTCTTATATCTAATTATTAATGTATCCAAAAACTAAATAAAATAAAAATATGTATAGAAATAAATTTTCAACCAATTTGAATAATTACACATCTAAAAACAATTTTAATTTAAACTATTCAAATAACATAAGCTCTCAAAAATTGATTTTTAATTAAGATATTCAAACATTTAAAAAAAAAATGAAGTTACGATATTCAATGATAAATCATATTAAGTTCAACTAATTTTTAGCTAAAACCAAATCTATAAAATCAATTCTTTTAAAATTAACTTTGGCCACTGCAATATCAAACACAATTGTAGAAAAAGAATCGACCATTCTACAAATTTTAACTTGACTATCAAAAATGTTAAAATTATTAGGTCGGATGTCGGTCATAAGTCATAACTAGTGTTCGAACTTCGATCTTTTACTATTTACTAAAAATAAGAGATTGAACATAGTTTGCATGTATGTATGAGTTTCAAATAATTTATCATTTTATCTATTTACTAAAAATAAGAGATTGAGCATAGTTTGTTTGTATCTAATTTTTGGTTTGAAAGTATAGTGAGTAGCAATGAACGTTTTAGGCCTTTCTTGTTGGAATAAAATCTGGTTTAAATCTTATCACAATCATTTGACATGTTGATGAGTATGATAAGTGTATAAATTTCTGCGGGTTATGTGGCTACGATTATGCTGCTTTTCCCACCTATAGATACTGCTAGTGCTAGCCATCTACAAAGCTAGCTGCTTTGGCCTTACTTTTATATATATAGGGGACTCAACACATATAATTTTGGTCCGATAGTGGACCTCATAGACTGATGATTGCTGAGTCATGAAGGAGTCTAAAGATTCTTATATTGAGATTTAAGCAATTAATAGAACTAATCCCACATTTTAATTCATGATAATAATACATGGGATCATGCTAATTAACATGCGGAGTCACATGTTAAAAATCTAAAAATGTTTTTTTTTTTAAAAAAAATTATGTATTAAATTTATAATACACTAATTTAAAGCAATTACTTTTATATGAAAAATGTTAATATGTGTTCTAAAAACACATATTAATATTTTATCAAATATATTTAGTAATGCAAGATTAATCACTACATTTTTTAAAAAAAAAATCTCCTGACAAGTGTATGTTAAAGTTTTACATTGGATAGGCGATCTTCGAGCTTTATTGGACTATGAGGGAAAGTCTCACTATATTAGATTATCACATTAGGTTAAGAATAATAACACAAGTGAGGTTGTACATTATATATGCACTCTTTAATTAAGACAATGATCAAGTTTATATATGTAGTTCAACTCAACTCATCTAATGAACGCGGGACTAACTCACTTGACAAATATTCCCAACCCATAAGAGATGCAAGTTGGACTATTCGGCCTCAAAATTTTAAAATACTAAAATAATATTTATATATTGTTAATGTTCAAAAAATATTTCTGCACTTAAACAGATTTTTTATCAATAAACATGTATATATGATGGATTAGGCCATGCTACTATTATTGAGCAATGAGGTAATCTAGATTCGATGTTATACAAAGACAATATGTAGAGGCAGTAGAGAATGTGATTTATATATGTTAGATGGTTTCTAATATTATTAAGCATGCACATGTTTTTAGTCGAGTCTCGCATAGTATTGTTGAGCTATGATATTTTAAATTCAAGCATGTTGTGACATGAGTTTACTTGGACTGACTCAATAAATTAAGTTTGTTAAGTGATGAAACTAAATTGGATATGTTGTAAATTGACAATGGTCTGGAGTTTGTTTAAGGGTAGTATTGAGTTTTGCTAGTAAAAAGTGAAATGCTTAGTAGATGTATTAAGGGTTTTTTGTGTGAAGTTATATATGGTGGAGGAATCTCAGTTTTAGATGGAGTCTTCTATTGGGACTAAAAGATGAAAATTAGCATAGACTCTTAGATTAAATATGAATTTTTAAGTGTTTTTTGCACTTCAAAAATTCATATTTAATTCATTTATTTTTTGTTTAAAAATACCAAATTTTAGTGGGAAAAAAGCTTTTAATATTACAAATGTGAATACAAAAATTCATTTAAAAATATTATATACATATATTAATTATAAAGAGCACATATAAGTTGACTTAAAAACAGAGACTAATAATTTGATGAAAAATATTTAGATGATCATCAAAACTTATTGAATTTTTTTATGTAAACTAAAACTGAAATTTAAAATATTTATAAAAAAACAAAAATTTATTTCATCTCAAATTATATTAAAATCTAAATTGTTTAATCTTAATCTAAAAATCATAAAAATGTGCCAAATGCATTACGACATTTTAATAACAGCAGATGATATGAATTCCTTAAGGCTTTGTTTAATTTGAAGGAAATTAAAAAAAAAAATAGAAGGAAATAAATTACGAAAACAGATAGATGAATTTGGGCTAAAGTTACTTCAAATTCATCCATCAATTTTTATAATTTTTATTTTCATTCTTTTCGCTTTCTTTCCACATAACCAAACACATCACAAGACATCCTGCAAGGCTGCAAATGTAAATTGTATTATTATGGCCCCACAGCCTGCATGTTGTGGTGTGTGTGATGTTGACAAAGGAAGGTGTGATGTGAATTGTGAATTAGCAAGTTGCATGCATATACTACATAGGTGAACACTCCGGTACACATCTTATGTGGATATGTACCGGTACACGGCTTAGGTGCATAATTGTGATTGGTCCACAAATAATATTTAATATAGAAAAATTAACAAATACTATTTATAAACCAATCAGAATCATCCACCTCAATAAATGTACCGGTACATATCCACATAATATGTGTACCGAAGAATTCACCTAGTACATATGATATGAGAGGACGGTCATAGCATGCGACTCATGCGAGCAAAATATGCAGAGAGGGAAAGAGAAGAACAATGTCTTGTCGTGAAGCCCACATGCAAATGCATGCGCACACTGCATTCATATGATCATGTCATTTACTATATGAAAATGCCACCATGCATCAAATTAACTTGCACTTTGCGGCTCACATGATTATGTTACGGCTTGAGATTCTCTCAATTTACTACTCTCTTCCGTCTTAAATATAAGATAAAGTTTATTTTTTAGATTCATTGAAAATCTAATGTATTTGAATTATATTATGGACTAAATACATCAGATTCTTTATGAGTCTACAAAGTAAACTTTCTCTTATATTTAAAACCGGAGGGAGTAATAAACAGGTAAAAAGATAACTAGATTAATTAGTGTTTTCTTGTCCTATCTATGCTATTTAGGCAAGTTTTGCTTAATTTGCTATAATTTTTTTTTCTTTATCTCCTGTAATTTAAATATTCTATTTTGACTCTGACCAAATATGTTAGCATGTCTATTTATCATTTTTATAAAAAAATTATTTACTTTTAAATCCATTATAACCATTTAATATAACCAAAAAAAAACCATTAATCAAAAAGAAAGGGAAATTTAAAAGTAATAAATTCACCTGTACATTTTGTTTTTTGTTATAAATTTAAAACGTGAAATCTTTAAATTATACAAGGTAAAACAAAAAGAAAAATACATGTATGTAAAGCAAAATTCATCCAAATGATGAGGGTAAAATACCTATTAACCCATAATAATTTTGATATATGAATATCTGAATATCTATCACATTTGTATTTTATAATTTTAAGAGGATCACATACTTTATATCGTACAATAGAAATTCACCGTTGTAAAATATTACAAGACGAACCGAACTCATATCTTGAACTTTATAAGTTTTTTTGTTTCACATATGAACAACTTCATCTTTGAAACTAATCCTAGAATTTCAAAGTATTCTTTTCTTAAACACATGAGCATCTAGAGTCGACCTATGACTTGACTCTTCTCCGGTTCTTAATTTGACACCAACTTGCGTGCAATCATCATTGTCCTACAGCATAAGACAATGTTTCTTCTTGAAGTGATCGATCTTGACAATTGAAGCACTTCAAGTAGACAATATATAATTACAATAATTAACAATATAAATATAAGCTTTTGACAAGGCATGAAGCATGTTGTAGACCTTTGTAGCCTCTAAATATACATGTGGCTTTTTTTGTCTAATAATTTTTTCCAATTAAAAAAATAATAATTCACCATACACAGTTACACACATTCACCAAACCGGTTCAATCTAGTTCAATCAAACGTGTAACAAGGATCAAACCAACAACATAACTGACTGTTTCCTAGTTGAATAGGTCGGTTCGGTTTAAAAAACATTGGAGTCAAGTTTGAAAATAAATTTTTAAGTGTCTTAATTGGAATAAATATGGATTATTCATTGATTCTTGGTTAGTTAAGGCTTTTTAAATTTTGTCAATTGTAAGTTAGGTTGTGCACTCTTCAAGTTCTGAGCTCACCAATGCCTCAAAATTACTTGTTTTAATTTGTTACATTGAAGTTGTTGTAGTCTTTGACAAGAACATGTTCATAGTTTAGTTTTAAAATACAAATTTTCAACTCCTAAAAAATACATTTTGAAGAATTGTTGATTTTTTTCCAATCTATGATTATAGTTCCATACTTTAATTACAATTTCAAATGCATATTTCACTTTAAAGATCTTGAGTTCTTAACATCCAAAATACATCTTTTACAAGAAGAGTATGCATACACACCAAATATTAACAATGATGAACAATATATTAAAATGTATACCAAAGAATGATTCTTCAAAATACATAACTAGTTCATCAAAAATTTCATTAAAAAAAATTATGACAAGTGAACTTTACAAGAAAAAAAAAATCCCCCTCAAATCACTATATATACAAGTCTAAATAATGTTCATACTTTAGAAACTCATGTAAATGTAATCTTTTGGCTTGCATATTAAAAGTTGAGATAGATCCTATTGATGTCTATGAAGCACTGACACAAACAGTATCAGACACGACACCGACCCAACATGTTTATTATTTAATATAAAAAAAACAAAATGAACTGGAAAACTTCTTGGCTGTTGTGAAGCATTGGTGTATAGTTAGCGACTTCACTAAAATTAATGAGATTTAAAATGAAACAAATGTGACTTGCTTAGTCTGATTCCTTTGAAACACCGTCTTCCTCGTGAATGTTGCTTCTCACACTTCCAGGTTTCAGGGCAATTGGAAAAGGGACCTGTGTTACTAGCAAAGTTAGTAGTCAATCCATAGCTTCCTTAATCTTATTAGTAGATAGTAAAGGAAATTTATACCTGATCACCGGCATTAGGGCCATCGGTGTTGATGAGGATAGGCCTGCAGCGCTGATCCACATTCATCAAGCTTGAGTTTTGGAAGTGAGCAATAAGAGCGGCTTTCCCTTGTATGCGAGCATATGCGAGTGATGCCACCTTCTCACTGTTGAAAAACTCCCATTTTTTTCCATTGAACACCTGCCAAATTGCATCATAAAGCTTTAGTCCATCAATGTACGCGATTAATTTTAACCTCAATCATTGTTATTTTCTGCAGCTAACCTGATAGAACGGTACAATCGAGCTAGGACTAGTCATGTTGATAAATGCATATCCAACATTGCATTTGTTCTGCAATCAATGTTGATTCCATGTGAATAATTAACAAAAATAAAAAAGAATGCCGAAATATATTAAACATTAAAAGAGAAAAAACACTTACTCTGAAATCAATTGGTAGATACACAAAATCATAAGTTCCTTTATGGCGTTCGTCGATTGTGGTCATCAGCATCTTGGAAGTATACCTTTGTAAAACGTAAAGCATAATCCAAAAAATACCAAATGAATATATACAAATCTTTTGCATTAGACAATATGAAAATAATTTATGCAAAAAGCGAAAGATATTTACTTACTTGTTAGGAATGTTCTTTATCATAAGTGTTGTTCGGTTATCTTCGCCCCTCTTTATGCAGTCAATGTCAAGTTCATACCGTTTCAAGTCAGCCACGTTCGATGTGCCTACATTTCTACGGCTTCTTAAGCGTTTGTGAGAATCAAATGAGTTGTTAACCATATGGTTTCTACCAGGAAACATCATGCCCCTTTGGTTATGGAAGTTGAGTCCAAAATGAGGGAGCATGTTATGAGGAACAAACTCAACACAGTGCGGTGTTACGGATTCCCCTACATAGGTATATCTTCCGTCCCAAAGAGGAGGTGATTGCACATGATGGTTATTTGTTGGTAAAACAGTGGTTATCATATGTGATGGTGACATAGGAAGTTGGTTCATTCTTTGCAGAGTTGGTGCTGCACAAGTTCCATCGAACGGTGAGCTCGGCCACATTGTCCGAGGAGGTGGATAGGAGTTGCTCCATTTGTCATGATGGCCAGAAAGAGGGAAGCTTGAGCTTATATTACCGGGGGATTTTGAAACTGAAAAAAGAAGAGGGCAAATATCTTGTTAGAAAAACAATCTGGTTCAAAAGTAAAAGATACAAAAAACGCAAACAGTGAACACATGATATTTGATCATGCAGTTCTTCCAATTGCGCTTACGTCTTCGAATGCACAGCGGTAGCAGTATCTTTATATTGAAAAATCTTAAGAGTTATGCGCTTATTGACTTACCGCATTCATCAAAATCCATAAAGGGTCCATTGGACTTTACTTGACAAAACTGCATGTTATCAATTCTTTCTTGTGTTTTGAGATTAATGTTTCCAGCTACCTCAAAAGGATTGAGGGGAACATCATTAGTAAAACCATGATGCCGTTCCGGTAGGGAATGAGGATGAAAAGCTAATGCAGCTTGAGTATCAAAATTCAACGGGCCTGGTGAACTAGATTCAGTAAATTCACATTGGTTTCCAACTGATTTAACTTTGATTACAGACGGTAACGTGTTCGGAACACTTGAAGAGATACCATGCAAGCCTGCTTCAATATTGTACAAACATCAGTGAAGGAAAATATATATGTTTTGGTCCTAAATTGATAAATCATGAACATGTTCTCTACCTTGGAAGCTAGTTGTTAGAGGACTCTTCTGATGAAGACAGAGGTTGCATTCTTGTTTGAATTCGGGATGAATCCGTTGAATCACCTTGCTGCAAAATAAAAGAAGGGTTTAGAAATAATCACTTTTAGGAGTTTCTCATCTGTTTGTTACAGTTGTTTTAAGAATACTACCTTTCGGAGTTTGTCAATTGGCTTGGATCAACCTTTAATCTCTTCATGATAGTATCATTTCTATTTATACCATGGAGAGCTGCATCTGCAGCTCTAAGATCGTAAAGTTCGATCCACTTGTGACGCCAACTATAAGGATTTTCACGAATCTGCAGTTGTTCAGTAAGGTTAACCAATCACATATAAATTATCTTTATCAATATATGTCTAACTGTAACAGATATATTTGTAACCAAACTTACCTCTTTGATTTCTCCATAAACATTAAATATATGGTGAAGTTCCGCATTTGAAATTGATGAATCATATAAAAATACTTCAAGTGTTCCCTGATTCACAACTTCATTGGAAGGACTATTCTGAGAAATTTGTAAGACAAATAGGAGTTAGTGGTAAACTCTATACAAAGATTAATTAAACACTTATAGTATAAGTTCTTATAACATAAGTGCTTATGTATAACAGTATAAGCTATTTCTACAAGCTGCTTTCGCCTTTCATATATGGACATGTCATAAGCTGTTTCCATAAGCTCTCACAAACAATCTGACAAGTACTTATATAAGTGGATAAGCTCAATTAAGTCAATCCAAACAAGCCTTAACTATGAGTGGTTACTATCACAACTTATTCATGCAGACATATAAACAAAAATTAACACTAAGTTTCAATGAGGATTATTAAAAATGCAGCATCCAACCTTTGGAATTGAATAATGAATTTCAAATTTCCTGCGACCGAAGAGTCTATTATGGAGTTCTCTCCTTGCATTTTGAGAAGCTCTGATATCAAAATATGATATCATAGCAAGTCCTTGATGTTTGCAAGCTCTATAAAAAGTGTGAATATCTCCAAATTGCTTCAAAAAGAAAAGAAAAAAAATAAGTGATTATCAGAGTCCACAAATATCCACTTAAACTAAAGGACAATGAAAACAACAAAAAAAGAACATACCTGAAAAAGTGCTTTAAGCACAGAATCTTCAACATCACTATCAATATTTTTCACAAATAATGTTCTAGAAGAATGTTCACCAAAAGAGTTTTCTCCGGTATTGTGCTGAGCTCGACCGATGATTTTGGAATTCTTTTCTCTAGAGAATGAATTATCAAAATCTTCGAGTTCCAAACCTCCAACACTACCAAAAAAGTCTAGTTCATCTATGTCATCGCCAGTGCTATCTCGAACAATGTGGCCGTTCCAGTCAGTCACTCCAGAAAGCAAATCATCCTCGTCCGGAAGTAGGTTTCCGATGATTTGAGCCTCAAGTTCTTCAAGAGAGTCAACAAGCTTCTCTTCCTCATAATGTGATACATTTGTATTCACTGAATGGCCGTATAAAGCATTATCCGCAGATAATCGCACTACGAAAACAGAACCATACAAAGACATAGCAGATTAGCCAACAATTTTCACAAGAAACCTTAGCATACAATTTTGTAAAGAAAACTTACATTTTCTGCTAAACAAATCGGACAAAGAACTCGAGAAGAGGCTACTTTCACGCGGAGCTGCGATTATATTAACTTCATTACCAACTGAAAAATTGGATACTGCTTGCATAGGATTTGTTCCTTGATCAGAATCTACATGACATAATAAATTCATAGAATAATTATTCAAAGTACTTAGCAAATTAATCTGCTCCAATAGCACAACATAACAAGAATCTTTACCAAAATATAGAGAGAACTCTACAATTTCGCTTAACAAAACAATTTTTTTCGAAATTTAAAAACACAGAAATTATGAAACTGGAAAAGCAAATTAAAACAAAATGAGCATTATACAAATAAAATATATACACAATGAACTACAATAGAGAAAACGAACAAACGGACATGTTAGTAATACTAACCGTGGTCTTTGGAAATTTTGCCGAATTTCCACCATCCAGTTTCCCTCTGCCAATAACAGAAAAATAAAATAAGAATCGAAAACACAGTGTTCAAAATGGAATATATTTAACAAGAAACAAGAAAATACCTCAGTAGACGGACAAATATCGTCCGAGGAAAACATCGATGAAGAAGAAAAATTATTGAAATCGATTGATTCACAAGGCATGATAAATCTCAGAATGTGCAGATATCTATAACCAAAAAGAAACTTTAGAAACTTGTTATATATATAAATATATATTCTTGATCACAGCATAGAAGGGTAGAGTAGTAAATTCAGTAGTTTTGCTTCTTCAAGATGAACACTACAAAGAACAAACACAACTTGTAAGCAAAATCTTCCAAGTTATCACACAATTATAAAGAATAACTTCAAAGACTCTTTTTTTTTAAGAATTAATGTCTTATAAAAGACTTAATTGTAAGAGATTGTGAAAAATAAAGACTCATTAAACTAAGATAATTACAATCATGCAAACTGTAATCACCTTACTAAAGTGAAACTAATTGCAAAACCCACAAATATTATTACAGGTAAAAAAGATCACAAATAACACGAACTAATTAATATTCAATCATTAATATTAATAGATTTGATTAGATTATTCACCCCAACAAAAACAACCTAACAAAAATAAAAAGATTAATTGAACATAATATTCCCTCCCTCCCTTTTAACTGAACATAATATTCCCTCCATTCCCTATTAACCGCCGTATTTAAAGAAAAAACTATTCCTATTTATGTATAGTTTTAAAAGTTCAATGTATACTAGTTACTAACTATTTTGTTTTGTCAAAAAGAAAGACTATATTATTTTTTCATTAATATTTTTAACTATTTATCAGAAAGAAAAATATAGAATAAAATAATAAATAGTTATGACTATTTTAGAAAAAATAAAAAAAGAACCAAAATTAATTTTGACACTAAAAAGGACTAAGTTCACCTACAATTAGAATTCCACGCATCTGGGACATCGGTAACCATTCGATCAAGATTGAAGGGTTCATATTCAAATTCAATATTTTGGATTATAAAAAAAATTATATTTTTTGAGTCGTTTAATCTTAATTGAATGATCACCGATAATCTGAATTTGTGAATGTAAACCGCAAGACATTGTGAAATCCAAATTTTAAAAAGAAAAGGGGGGGACTAATAAACGCATTAAAAATTATAACAAAATCATCAAGATCAGATAGTTAATGAGTTTTCTCTAGGATAAATCGTTTGAGAAAATTCAAATTCGATTACTAAAAAAATAATATTTTATTAGACTTTATTTACTTCGCAACAGATTCTTTCTAATAAAAATCATAGGGTTAACACAAAAAAAAAATAATAACGGCGGCAATAAGTGATAAACACAATAAAATCATACCAATAAACAAAAACAAAAGAGCATGAAGCACGAAGAAATTGTAGGGTGGCTTAGAAATAATAATGACAAAAATTGAAGATGATGATTATTTATTATATATGAAAGATGAAGAAGAATTGAAAGAGAGAAAAAGAATGAATTACGGAATAAGGCAAAGTTGAGAATTAGCAGAAAGGAAGGATATTTAGATAATGTGTGCCGTACAAGATCTTCAATCCAAAGCTTCACCCTGCATTACACGTTAACCTCTTAATCAACTTCCTTAAAGTGTTGCCGTTGCCGGTGCAGGAACAATGTGAGAGTGAGTGTAGTGTGCTAGTTTTTTCAATTGTGTTGTTTAATAATAACGGTGTCAACGCGGTTTATATAACCTTTGTGAAAAAAGGGAATTTTTTTTTTACTTTTCTTGGCAATGTTATTTTAGGATAAAACTATTTGATGAGTCAGCAGAATATTTTAATCCTCAAATATATCATATATTGTCTCTTTCATTAAATTATTATAATTTGATTTATTTATTTTTTAAAAAAAATAATGTATCTAATCTATATTATTGAATACATACATTATTTTTTTAGTAAATATAAAAAATTAAATTTTGCTTATATATAAAATTGAAGGGGGTATGTTTGATGAGTCAATAGAATATTCTAAATTTTATTTATAAAAGAAATATTCTAAATTTAAGAATATTCATGATAAGAGTGAATTAATGTTTGATGAGTCGACATAATATGATAACTGTATTATATTTCATGTCAATTCAGAATTTGGCGGGACAATGTGAACTTAGTCTTAAAATTTATTTTATATTGCCTTTCTAGTTAAATTTTTATCTGGAAATTTTTAATTTGAAATTGGGGAAGAAAAAAAATTATTAATTCAAGTAGCACTAATAGTCATTTTATAACTTTCCTCAATGAAATTTAAACTCGACACCTTGAGATTACAAGACTAAACTCTTACTACTTAGCTAGCACCTTAAGTGTAAATTACTGATTAATCCCTATAAAATTATAATTTGATGTTAAATTAAATATGGCTTAAACATCATTTTCGTCCTTGTAAGTTCATAAATTTTTTGTTTTAGTCCCTGTATCTTTTTTTGTTGCAAATTAGTCCCTGCATGTGCAAATCTTTTTTATTTTAGTCCTTAAAGCTGAAATCCGCAGGAAAATTTGCTGGTTTCCTGCGGATTTTCCTGCAGATTTTAGTTTTAAGGGACTAAAACCAAAAGATTTGAACATACATGGACTAATTTGCAACAAAAAAAAATACAGGGACTAAAACAAAAAAATTACAAACTTACAAGGACGAAAATGATGATTAAGCCATTAAATATTATGAATTAATTTCCTAATTTATCCTTTGTGAAAAAATCGATTCTTACTTTTCTTCATAATTTTTTTTGTACAATTTTGCTTCACAATGTTATTAAGATAAGTCATCTGAATATTTGAAACATATTATACATCTTTACTTAAATTTTATGTTTTGATTCCCACTAAGACAGATCATTCGAGAGAATTCGAGTTCAATTTTTTATGGAAACAATTTTTTTTGGCCAAATACCCTCCCCAGAGAACTAAAGGACTAATACCAAAAACAAATTCTATATTTGATGAGTCAACAAAATATTCTAAGTTTAAGAATACTCACGATAAGAGTGGATTAATGTTTGTTGAGTCAGTTGTTTGATAATTGTATTAAATTTGCAAAGTCAATAAAATCTGAACTGAAACCTGATGGAGTAAACCAGATTAAAATGGCTTCACATCTCTGAGTTGTGTTCAAAATGAGCACATATGTGCCATTTTACATCAACCCAGATTAAACCCTTTATAACATATGATGATTACATTACATCACACAATCAAAGAAGTGTCACATCTTCTGCTGTTGCAAAATCAGTGGTGCAGATTGAGACAATTAATACCAAAATACTACCCGAGACTGGACTAGTTGATCTGATGGTGCAAATTAAGTCATTTAAATCTCTTCTTGTAAGACAGCATTGTCTTCTGCAACTAGTTGTGTCCATTATTTGGGCTTTAGTGGTACAACATAATTTTTTCTTCCCTTACTGTTATGACCTTGTAAACCACATTAAGTCCTCATGAAGGAAGTTCTAGAACCACTTAATTGTTATATTTGTTCTCAAAATCAACAATGGTGAGTGCAACTGCAAAGATTTGATTAAAGGCAAGAACCATATACTGCATCACATACTAATTCACAATATTGACATAACTAGTGCGCAGCAGAATTTTTGCTAAATGGATCTAGTGCACCAAATTTGACTGCCTAAAGAAACAATTAAGTGTATGTTTGGTTTTAATTCTAGAGCATTAGAATTAATTTTAACTTATTTGATTTCTCAAAAGTAAAATTAATTGTGCCTCAAAAATTGATTCTACTTCAAACTATAAATTGTAAGTTCTAATTCTAAAATTGATTTTAAGACTCAATATATTTTTTTCTACTAATTTTTCCATAATATTATATTCAACCATAAATTACTTTATCTTTGATTCAATTTTGGTCAAAAGCAATTTTACATAATCAGCTTTTCTCATAACAGAACCATAGCCACACATATCCCAAATGCAAGATACCATAGCCACAACGAATATGAATTCACAGATTCGACTCTAAACAATACAGCAACAAACTAGAATCAAAATACATTAGATACTGAATTAGTAAATCCAAAACATTAAAGATTTATCATACAAGAGCATAATAGGTTAGGATTCAAAACAGATTACAAAAGATAAAATCACAATTAAACAAACCCTAACAAAACAACATCTATGGAATCTCTTAGTCTAAGCTCTCTCGCCTCTGATTCTTCTTGCAAGTTGAATATCCTTAGGCATAATTGTAACTCTCTTAGCATGAATTGCGCAGAGATTAGTATCTTCAAACAAACCAACAAGATAAGCTTCAGCAGCTTCTTGAAGAGCAGAAACAGCACTGCTTTGGAATCGGAGATCGGTTTTGAAATCTTGAGCGATTTCTCTAACCAATCGCTGGAATGGAAGTTTCCTTATGAGAAGTTCTGTGCTCTTTTGGTACTTTCTGATTTCACGAAGTGCGACTGTTCCTGGACGGAATCTGTGTGGCTTTTTCACTCCTCCGGTGGCCGGAGCAGATTTCCTAGCAGCTTTTGTTGCTAGTTGTTTTCTTGGAGCCTTTCCTCCGGTGGATTTGCGTGCGGTTTGTTTGGTACGTGCCATTTTTAGATTGAAAATTCAGAAGCGATTGTGAAAATAAGTGATTGTGAAAATTGAGAAGTGGTGAGAGGGATGAAGTGTTTGGGGTTATTTATAGGAAGAGGGGAAATGAGGAATAAGCGGGAAGTGTGAAAATTTTGAGAAGATGAGATTGGAAGTTGGTGACCGTTGATGGTAAAGGTAATCTACGGCTGTGCGTGTTTAAAAGATTAGTGTTGAGATTGCGATCCGTGGCATGAGAAAGTGACCAATAGGATCATTTCTTTAATATTTTGTCATTTACTATTATTATGGTGTGATTGGTTGTGAGAGTAAAGTGAAAAGAGAGAATCAGGTGATAGAGAGTGTAAGAAGAGAGAAATATGTGATTCTTTTCAATTTCTCTTATTCTTTTATCTTTTCATTTTTTTTGGTAAATATTCTTTTATCTTTTCTATTTCTCTCAAATCAATTAAAGGCTTAATGTCTTGAGTGTATTACTGATTTTTTTTATGAAAAATGTCTTATTTTACACAAAATCTCACCAACTTTGTGAGAGAGGAATTATTAAGTAGGGAAAAGTTTGATTCATATATTAGAAAAATAAATAGTCATGAGATAAATTGGTTGCATCGGCGGCATATTGTATAATTTGACGTATTGGTGCTACTCCCTCCGTTACAATATATAAGCAAAAAATTTCAAACTAAATTGTTACAAAATATAAGCAAATTTGACTTTTCTCCTTATATTAAATCATAAAATACCAAAAATACCCTTGCAATTAAACTCCTTATCTTTTCTTTACGGAAGCTATACACATAATTAATGACTGGTGCTTGAGAAATTGTATCACCATGTGCCACCAATTTGATGGAAAGAAAAGAAACCGTCACTCATTGGAATATTAAAAGATCTACTCGGCCAACTTTATTCTTGGAGTACTAGGCAAATTGAATTAATGATCTACTTTATTTTTACACTATACTAGGATTAGTAATCAATGTAACTGAACATTTTTTACGAGGGTAAAATTGACTAATTACTAATATAATAAGGGCAAATTTGGTACTGCAATTGAAAATAAATAAAGTTGACTATATTTCTTAAACTGTGTGAAATGATGACTTTTGCTTATAAACCGTAACGGAGGGAGTATGTTGTTAATTATGTTATTTGAAAAAAATTGTAACAACAACAATTAATCATGTGAATAACTCTAAGTAGTTTTAAGATTGATTTAGTGAATTTTGTTAGTGAGTTAAATATGCAGGCAAAACATTTAACGTAAATTACCATGAATCATTTAGTTTTATAAGTTGGCATATACTCACGATTCAACTTGATAAATAGATTGTTTGTTTTCACTCACTACAGTTTTTTGTATACACGTGTCTGGTAAACAATTCCCTGAACTTCACATCACTATATATGGGTTGATCTTATGACATTAAGAGTCATACAATAGAATAGATGTTATTGATTTGTCAGGAAAATGATATCATTTGAAGGGAAGTAAGAAATGTAGTATATTACATGGATTTGAAATAATTGGTCGCACAAATATCTCTGAACCACATTTGAGCAGACGACTCGATGAAATATAAAAGTCGTGCAATTTAAGAGATGTTGGGTTCTCTTCCATACAAATCTAAACAATAAATCTGCGGTGTGATATTATACGCACCATGTTTAAGGATAGTGTATGGGTTTGGATATTGATAAAATTGAATACATCACTAAGTATGAAAAACAAATCAAGTAAGATATTGAAGGCTTTATTCAAGCTTGTTATATTAAGGCCAAACATAAGGAAGAATAAAGTCTAATAGAATCATTATCACAAACTTTTTCAAAGAATAGTCCAAAACATTAAGGAAGCAATAAATGCATAATTATATAGTACATTTATACGGTGGAGGGTAGTCACCCTTTCCCCCATGCAGTGTGATTTAGTCTTTCGCTTTGACTTTCGATGTGAGAATGTAGTCACTTCCCAAGCAATTGTTTTATTCATGATTTGTGGTACGTGGGACGTATACTAGTCCATGGGTTATGTCGTGCAAACTTATGCCTAAATAAGATTATTCTTGATGTGGCTATGTATGACCAATTTAAAATGGATGTGTCAGCTCATATATTCAACTCAACTTAACATGCAACTAATTATATTCAGACGTTTAGTTATATTTAAAGTTCTTTACCCTTTTTCAAAAATGTTTGTGTTAATCCACATGTTTGATATAAAGTCTCTTTTATGGTTAAAGCACCACTCTTCAGAAAAATATTCAAATGCATTAATTTTTATGATAAGATGAGTTTCACAGACTAAAATACTATCATTACTGAAGACAAGGCATGGTAAAATAACACATACCCACTGATACCCCGTCCGCCTCATCCAGATTTTGATGGAAAAAAAAATCAAAGTTTACTGGGTTTGGATTTGGTTTGGGTTTGGGTTTTCCCCATTTTTAAAAGTTGAAGTTGGGGCAGGTAATGAGGATATTCATACCCACCCTGAATCCATTCTAAACCCGCCCTACTTATACCTGCGGGTACCCACCCACCCCAGTCCAATTTTGACGAGAAAACCCCGCTGACTGTATTTGAGTTTTTCCTATTTTTCAAAGGATGGGATTGAACGGATATGAGGATATCAAACCCACCCCGCTTATACTGAATTTGCTTTCTGTTTAGATTTAAGAGATTAGTTTTTGACGATATGCTAGTACAATATTTTAATGAAAAAGAAAAGTGCTACTAATAATAGATACCTAAATAATTATTTTTCTTTTAATAACACATAACACATACACGTGGATCACACCTCACAGATGAGGAGTGTGATAATTTTAGTGTGCATTTATAAAATGTACTATGAGTATGATGCTAGAGCAGTAGAGCCTATTAGTGCAGTGTACAGCTACCTTAATCAAGGTTTTGTCAAAGGTGTAAACAAAGAAAGAAAGAAAGAAAAGTAGCTTTAATGAATGGAGGGGCCATCCTTAAGCACAAACATTAACCATTAAGCAAAGATTAGGGCGAAATTATTCGATAATGAGATAAGATGGATTGAGAAAGGAAAGAAATGTTTAGTGGAATGGAAGGGTAGTATGCCCTTATCAACAACTTATGGTCCACCTCACATTATTTTTTAGCATTAGCATAGAGTAATACTTTTGCGTGAATATATAAAAAATTATTTTTCAAAAGTGGATTTTGTATGTAAGTTGGTAGCTTATAAAAATATTAATTATAAAAATCTAGATTTTTTTATAATACAAAATTTTTTATTTAAATATGAGATTTTTTTACTTCTTCACATATAAAATATATGAATCCTAATCAAACAGTTGCGTAGAGGATATCCTATTTATAAACTAAAAAAAATCATAACAAAAATAAAATAAAATACATATGAATCTAGCCATTAAACTTAAAAAATACTGTATTTTGTATTACTCACCCTTATTGTTAGCCGATTTTGTGGTTACAAAAACTTTAAAATAATATTTTCCTAATACTCCTTAATTAATCTTTACCTATAAAGATGAATACTAAGTTTTGATTATTACCAATCGTTAGTTGGTTCAGATAATTGACGTTGAACTTGGTAGGAAGGACAACGGTTCAATCCTCCGCAACTGCGATCGGGAGAGGATTGAAACCACTTGATGTCGACCCCGCAACTAGATTAAACTGATGATGAAAGCAAAAAAATTTTAATCTTCACTTAATCATGTAATTGATTTTTCCTTTTCATAAAACTTTATACTTATATAAGCGAAATGCTAAATTTTGGTATAACAATTTTTCTTCCAATCTTACCCTTAATTTGCAATCTTGTCACTCTTTATCGAATCAAATAATTTAAATTTATTGAATAAACATATAAATCATGTAATTCCATTCTTTTTAATAAATTGCAACTTACTTACTCCCGAACCAGATTAAACTGGTAGTGAAAACCAAAAATTTAACCAATTATAAGAGGAGAAATGGAGCGAAAAAATGAACAATCAAGAAAATTAGACATACAAACTACTTCTTTTTTTTTGTGATTAAGGCTGACAAATATTCTTTTTTGGTTTACAATGTTGTGAAGATCGAACCTAAGACCTCAAAGATACTACCAAAATCTCTCACCATTAAACTAAACCTAGTGGCTTAAGGCTAACAAATACTTTAGTGCTATTTACCCGCCTAGTTAAAAGTAATTTTAAAAAAAAAAAGAAAAAAAAAGAGTAATGAGATTAAAACAAAAAATGCAATACAAATTAAGTGCCCATAGTAACATCAGGAGGTTGTAGGTGGTATTTTACACGTTACATTAAACCTCCTAATAAGGAAGGGAAAACAACCATTGATATCACAAAATAAAAGTGGTTTATGAGAGTAATTTCATATATTCACACAAAGTATTACTTAGAAAATGACCTAAAAGAGGAGTTAAGGATTAGACAATGAAATGAAAGTGGTGTTTGAAGAATTTGATGTCAAACCAACCCAACAAGTAACCTTTACAAACAAAGAAAATCCCATTTAATTGAGAAATTAAAGATAAGGATATGACCCCAATAAATAGTAATAATTACTAATAAAATAAATTATTAAAAAACCTTTCTTAGGGTTAAGGGTCAATAACCTATCTACTACTCACTACAGCCAGTAAAAAAACAAAAAATTAAAATCATTATTATTATTTAATTAAAACCCCATATTCACAAGCAAAAGCCATTAAGCATTTAAGCCACAATACAAAACCCTTTCTTCATCTCTTTATAATTTCATTCTTAAGGAGAAAATAAAAATCATAAGCTATGTGTTAAGAGCTAAACCCTCTTTTTTTTTCTTTTTCTTTTTCTTTCTAACGCCGTAACGGACATTCCCAATTTCTCGAAGGCACCGTCACAAACACTCTCTCGTGCGTGTCACGTGACATTCAAAACCCTAATTTCTCTTTATGGCTTTGGACCAACCTTCGTTACCTTCGAATCCCAATTCCGTCGACGGCGAATCCGGTAACGGAACGCCACCGTCTTCCGCCGTAAATGGCGGCGAAGATGGAAAACCAACGGCGAGGCTACCGCGATGGACGAGGCAAGAGATTTTGGTGCTTATACAAGGTAAGAGTGATGCTGAAAGCCGGTTCAAACCGGGTCGAAACGGTTCGGGATTTGGTTCGAGTGAACCTAAGTGGGCGTTGGTTTCTTCGTACTGTAAGAAACACGGTGTTAACCGTGGACCGATTCAGTGTCGGAAACGGTGGAGCAATCTCGCCGGAGATTATAAGAAGATTAAGGAGTGGGAATCTCAGGTGAGAGATGAAACGGAGTCGTTTTGGTTGATGAGGAATGATTTGAGGAGAGAGAGGAAATTGCCTGGTTATTTTGATCGGGAGGTTTATGATATTCTTGATTCACCTTCTATGGCTGCAGCTGCTGCAGCGGCTGCAACTGCAACTGTTGTTGTTCCGGTGGCGGTTTCGGAACCTGTTGGTGATGAAGAGGTTCATATTTATGATAGTAATAGGAAAGTGAGTGGTGAAGATGGTTTATTCTCTGATTTTGAGAAAGATGAGATTTTGGTTCCTTCCAAAGATGTTCATGTTCCTTCACCTGTTCCTATCTCAGGTTGGATTTTTTGACACCTTTTTTATTTTATCAACTTATGCAATAGTGTTATTTTGATGCAATATTTTAGATTAAAACTGTGTTTGTAGCCCAATATGTGTTAGTGACATGTCAATGTCTAACATGTCGCGTGCCACAGTCTAGCAGTGACACCAGACACGTGTGATTACATTCAATCAATTCGTAATTATACCGTGTATTAGGGTTAGTGTCGTGTCACGGTTGGTGCAATGTAGATGTCATTATGCCTTTGCTTATGAAATTGAATTTAGGTATGTCATGTCTCTGGTATTGATGGTTTTGGGGTACCATTATTTTTTATATCATGAAACACGTTAACATAAAAGACAATTGGGTCAACAAAACATCAACTTTTGTTGATTCAGCTGACTCTTATGTTTAGGACCGGAGGCGGTATGTTGTAAAGTTGAAAAATTTGGAGGCAATGGTATTATGATTCAAGGTTTTTGTAGATATCGATGTTGTTGTCTTTGCTTTCTTTTTATATTTGTTTTAATTTTGATTTGCAGAGAAGCAGTTTCTACCACTCCTCCGTGCCTGTGAAGGAGAAGGCAATGCTCAAGGTAATAATGTTCTTAATGGACTTGATGATAGAATGAAAATCATGTTTAGTTCTTGTGTGCTCTACTTGGTATACTGGATAATGATGTGCTCATAGTTTTAACCAATGTTATCAAATATCTCCCATGGTGGATTGCGGCGATAGATTTTTTCGCAACTGCCATGGGCAAGTTGTGAAGGATGGTGGCGCCATGGTGTTTTACTTTATTGTGGCTTAAAATGTCGAATTTCTGACTTTCCGCCATCCGCAATGTTAACACTAGTTTTATCCAATTGATAGAAATCTATTTATACTCGTCAATAAATTTAATGATTGAAATCATGGGTATATCAAATGTTTTAAACCTTGGTCTGCAATAATTTTTAATATTGCGGAGAATCACAGTTGAATGTAATGTAGCCTCAACTGCAATTGAATTGCAGTTGCATAAATATAAAAAAATCTCGATGTTAGGGATCACATTGAACAATTTTTTTTATTTTTTTTTATAACTCTGGATATACTGGTTCACCAATTAAAATCTTGTGCCGTGTTTCTGTGGTAAATCATATGTTTAGCACCAGCATTATTGTGATTTGAGAGTTGTGACCTTATATTTGTTTGGACATGGCTTAGGCCCCTACTCATCTGATCAAGATGATGTGACAGCCCCCAAACTTAGTGCCTATTATGGTCAAAGTGCTCTTCATCACAAGATGCTGGCACAAAAAACATGATAGCTACTTCTATGTCCTTTATTTGTCTCTCCAAAAATGGTTGAACTTTGCAGCGTATGTACCTCTCAAGTAAGCTACAATGCTTTATGAGACAGCCTGCTTTCTTGTCCATCATTTTATATGTTTTTTTCCTCTTATTTTTTATGCTGCCACCGATTCCTTCCGCACCTGAATTCTGATTAATTGGTAGTCGGTAAGGTCAATTGCTTACTCCGCTCTACGTTAGTTTTCTGCTGTTGCATTTGGCAGTTCAATAATGCTAGGACACAATAATAGGATTGAAACGAACCACATTTTTACTGCCTTTGTGCAATCAATTTAGTTATGGAACTGTAGTTATCTGGAAATTTGGTCTCCCAAATTGATAAAATTCCAAAATGATCTCTAATGATGGTGTTTTTTTAATCGGTTAATTTCATTCCTGAAATCATTTCAAACCGACTACTGGATAAATCCTAATATTGTCTCAGAAGGACTAATTACCATCGAGTTTTCAATTTAAGATATCATTTTTTAATTTGGTCGATTTTACAGAACAAAATACCCAAAATCTACAATTTAATGGTTAAATTGGCGATTCACTCCTTAAAATTATCTTGTAAGCTCCAAGTATAAATCATGCATCTTTACAAATAGAATTTGATTTATGCTTCTTTGCATGAGTCAATGATGTGTACTAGACTTGTCATATATTTGTCTAAGTAATGGTCTGCTTATACACACAATTAGAAAATTTCTAGGGAAGTCTATGTATTGCACTTTAGGTCTCCTTGTGACTTTCTCCTTAGGGGTCCATAATCTAAACCTACCCAAATAATATGAGCAACTGTCTTTTACAATCCTTATCTCATAAGAATATTATTGCTTGTTTCTTATCCACAAGCTTTAATCATGCTATTTACAACTTGAGTTATAGCTTAGGATATGAGTACATATAATAGGCATAAAGGTAGGATCTAAGGTTCTGGTTTGACAATCAAAATCTAATCATGAAAACATTCTAATTTGAATTTCTTCATACATTCCTTTACTTCTCTAGGTACCAAAAATGAGAAACAGCCAGCTTCAAATCCAGAAATGGGTTCTACATCTCAAGGGGAACGGAAGAGGAAACGTTTTCCAGCCGATGGAGATGAAGAAGAGGAAACTCTACAAAGTCAATTAATTGATGTGTTAGAGAAGAATGGCAAGATGCTAAGTGAACAACTAGAGGCTCAGAACATCAATTTCCAGCTTGATCGCCAGCACCAGAATGACACTGCAAGTAGCATTGTTGCTGTGCTTGATAAGCTTGCAACTGCTCTTGGGAGAATTGCTGATAAATTGTAGTGCAAGAAGGATCAGAGTAGTAGTGTACATAACATTTGGAGTCAACAATAGTGGGGTCCCTTCATTATTAATTTTTGGTCACTTGCTCCTTTTTTAGTGTTATTGTTACTGCCATTATAGGACTAGGATTATATACAACATTTGGAAGTTACTGCATTTTTATTATCTATTTTATTTTATTGAGGTTTCATAAATCTTTCCCTGGTCAATAATAGTGGCTGTACAGGTGATATTATTTAATTAGGTGCATTTTATTAATTTATTCTACAAATTTAGAGAATTTTTGTGACTGAGTTAGCAATAATATTTAGGGGTGTTCACAATCACAGGTCTGCCTGGTCAACTGTTCAACCCATTCGATTCAATTTATTGACCCAAACCAAACAAATTCATACTCTTTTGGTACTGGTTCAAATGTGCGTTCAAACTGAACTAACACATTCAAAGTGGGGTCATAATTTTGAAGTTCCTTATTCTATTACTTTATCTAGTAGTTTAATAGCTAAATTGATATACAATAAGTGTGAATAAATAGAGAATTTATGATTTTAATTCTGAGATTCTCCTAGCATTTTTGTCAGTTGGGCTTAACTTAACGGGGTCTTAACCCCTCTTTTATTCAAAATTAAAATTAAATATTATTCATACATTATAATCATTGTTAAACGACTAATTTATCATTACCAGAAAAAAAAAAAAGACTACATTAACTATAAAGTTTATTTGACAAAATTTTGTCTAACTTTAATATAATACATCATTTACAATCTTTTTACTTTTCTAAATACTTTGAACCGTCTCTTGATAAGGTTTAAGATATAAGATATAAAAATAAAAATATAGCCTACTGTTTTTTCTAAAAATAATATCTTAGCAAAACACTCTGGCTCTATTTTTTTTTTATAATTGTGACAGCAGAACTCTCATAATTGGATTCGATAGCTAGTAGCTAGCTATTGTATGTTTGAACTTGCTCAATCAATTTTCATAAAAAGTTCTTTTAAAGTATTTTATCAATTATAAACTATTTTTTTAACAGATCAATTATTATTATTAAACTATTTGAGTGATATTATAAGGGGTTTAATAATATGTTGAGGCAATACTTGGTGTATGTTTGGTTCTTCTTTGAGAAATCAAAATTTAATTATACAAAATTAAAATTGATATTTTTCATTTTTGTGTGTTTTCGAGCGCAATTAGTAAATTTGTCACTAGAATTGATTTTAGTTTTTAAAGATAAAATTTGTGCATGTTTGGTTATACAATAACAAAAATTGATTTTGAATATTTGGCCATCTTTCATGCACAATTACAGAGACTAATTTCTCAAACATTGTGAGATTTAAATTGATGACAAACTATGCTTAAGAGTTTTAACCTTATTGCATACTCAAAGCAGAAATCAAACTTAAGATCACAATTAAGCTATAACTGACACACATCATCTCACCAAGCACTCTAGGATTGTAAATCGATTTTATTGTAGAATGGTAAAATGATTTATATTCAAAACCAAGTTGAATGATTTATATTCAAAACCAAGTTGAATAATAAACATGACTGTAAACTCAAAAAGTTACATAAAATAGAATAAATTTTAAGGCAATTTCAACTGATCCAAACACTACTAGAAAAAAATTGATTTGGGAAGGAAATTCCGTCACATAATAGTTGAAATTTCCATCTCAATTTATATCTGGGACGGAAATTCCGTCACATAATAGTTGAAATTTCCATCTCAATTTATATCTGGGACGGAAATTCCGTCACATAATAGTTGAAATTTCCATCTCAATTTATATCTGGGACGGAATCAAGAATGAAATTATTTCGTCACAATTTTACTGTCGCAAATTAGTTGGCATGGAAAATTAGATTCCGTCGCAGTTTAGAGATGAAAGCAGAGACCAAATATAATTAATTGGTTGGATAACTTTATTTATTCCGCCCCAATTTTACAACAAAATAGTTATATTTTACCAAACAAAGCCTAAGTTTAATGTTTTTACCATATTGATCTTTTAATTTTTTAAGTACCGAATTAATCCTTTAAGTTTGTAACAAATTATACTGTTACTCTTTAAAGTACCAAATTAATCCTTTTTTTTTTACTTTAAGTACCAGATTGTTATTCTTTGAAGTATAAAATTGGTCCTTTAAATTTTTTTAATAGATTACATTATTACTCTTTTCAAAATGGATTTAATTTGTATGCACTGACAGTGTAAAATAATTTTGCACTGTCAACTAATAACAATCATGTATTCCGCCACATCATCCCACTTCACCCCACTATCTTTATATGACATGGAAGTTTAAATCACTCTTATTGGTTGCATGTGTAAAATAATTTTACACCGACAATGCATAACAATTAAACTCTTTCAAAATTACATTGGCACCCCTTTAAAACAGAAGTAGTATAATTTGTTATAAACTTAAAATACCAATTTATTACTACTCAAAAAACTTAATATACTTGAAAAACTTGATCTACCAATTTATCACAAACATTGAACATAAATGATATGAATGCATTTGACCTAAATAGAACCAATACATGCAAAATGAATATGTATCACCATTGATTTAACAAGTATGTCCAGAAGAGATGTACGCAGAAAACATTTCCAAAAAAGTGATATTAAGATGATGATAACAATCAAAGAAAGGTATAGAACACAATTGGTAAAATGGTAAAAATAAAAATAGAAAAAAAAAGATTATTAATTAATTAATGTTGAAATGATGAGCATGCGATGAGAGTAGAGAGTGGGACCCTAACTATGGTCGGGGAAATGGAGGGAAACTGAGTTTTGGCCCACCACAGTACATTGTACTACAGCCCAACCCAACCATTCTCTCTTCATTCATTATCACACACTCCCTTCTTGCGCGTGTAGCAGCAGCAGATGCCATCAAACATGGCCCATCTCAACTAACAAAATACTGTTACTAGTAGATAAATATCCGAATAACTGATTAAAGTTTTTAAAATCTAGTCAAAGTATAGTATTTGTGAAAAATAAAATAAAACACTCTATCCGTCAATAAAAAGTTTCAAATTTAATTTTTCAATAAAACACTTGTCAACTTAAGTTTAATCAAATGTTAAATCTTAACATATATTTTAGAGATAATATTTAAGTTCTATTTTAAAAAAAATATTTATATTTTGTTCAGTAAAATATAATTTTACTAATATTTTTTATTTTAAATGAAGTATACTTCAAGTTATTTTATTTATTTTTCTTCTGATTCATCATAATTAGGAGGTTTGACTCTAGTAAACCATTTCAAAGTATCCTTACATTTAATTTAGATTATTTTGAATTTGCTACAAGATTAATTATTGAGTAAAAAATGAAACATTTATTTTACTTTTTTGTTACCAATGTTGACTTAAATTCAAAATACGCGATTCTATGAATCAAAGTTGAATTATTTTCTCAAGGAAGAGTCATATTTTCCATTTTTCCAACATGATATGATGTTGGTGAGTATATATTATTTCAAACCAATGATAAAAAGAGATACAATTCATAATCAATGAATCAAAGAAATTGCAAAACAATGCTAATAGTGACTAATTGTTATTAGAAAATGCATTGAACATACAAAATAAATTCTCCACCTTTCATCCAATTTTTTTTCATATGTACAAAAATAGAGATAAATCTTTTACTACCATTTACCACCAATTAATTACTATTTGTGTGCGATGGTAATTATTACTATGACATTAAGATTGATTAAAAAATGTATAAACGTTGCTGTCAAACAATTTAATATATAAACAAAAAGAAAAGCAAAGATTAAAAAAAAGAAAAAGAAAGAGGCAATAAAGGGAAAAGTGCATTAAAAAGGAATGTATAGGTCTAACTTTAATACAAGTTAGTGTCTGTTACACACATGGGATTCGAGAATTTAGGTCATAGATATAGATTACTTAGATTAAATTTAATTAATTAATTTAATTAATCATAGTTAAATTAAATTAAATAAACAATTTTCATTTTCTTTTTTACTTTCCCATCTTCACTAACACTTGACTCAACCAGCACACACACAAAACTAGAAGACATCAAAATCAAATCATAAGCACTCTCAAACTCCAACGTTGTCTGTCTCTCTTTCCTTTTCCTTTTGCTGCGCTAGGGTTTGTGTTTTTAGGTTTTTAGAACCAAAAATCATAAAACAGTGTTTAAGTTAAAGTGAAATTGAAAATTGATGCAAATGTTTGTCACTGTGTTGGAGTGTTTTGTTTTTAGATCGAGTTTTGTTTATTCTATAATGCTGTTCAGGTATAACTCTTCTTAAACCGACATAAACCTAGTAATCTTTTGTTTGTTTCAATCAAAAATGCAATTCGCTAAGCTTGATGACTCTCCTATGTTCCGCAAACAGGTTGGTTACTCACTCTCTTTTTCTTTAATTTTGTTTTTTTTTTTTTAAATTTTCAAATTTTTTATAAATTAATTTTGATATTGTGTGTGTGTGTAATGTATGTTAGGTGAATTTCATTGGTTTGGTTTTGTAATTGATGTGTTGGTAATAGTTGGTTTAGTTCATGTTTAAATTTAATTTTGATTGAAGGGTTTTTCAATTTTTAGTGTTTGTTTTGTTCAAAGGAAAATTTGAAATTGATGGGGTAGTTTAATGGTTGTTGGAAATGATAAATGAAATGTGAATATTTTGATATGTGTATGAAATTTAATGATTACACTTACTTAAAGCTTTGTTTTATGGTTAATAAAACATCAAGGGCTATGTCCCGTGAGCATAGCTTAGTTGGTATGAACATTGCAATTTGCAGGGGCCGGGGTTCTAACCTAGGATTCCTCACTTAAGGGGTGAAATTCAGGCCACTAGACTACTTGGCCAAAAAAATCAATCTACGGTTACTTTTGATTTCCTGAAAATTATTCGAAAAGAAGAAAGTGGTTTTCTTCATAGGATGAGATTTAGATAGAGCTTTGGTGAGTAGTGAGAGTGAGAGTACGAGAGTTATCAAGCAAGAGTTCATAACCTAGTTTCTCCAACAGTGCTTAAACCATGAACAAGGATAAATGCTATTTAGTACAAAGTGTTGTCAAATAGCTGCGCTATGGCACTGCAACATAGCAGAATTTGACGAAACCGCAATTTGTTAACCCTCCCACCCCCCTCCCTCATACTGATTTAGGAATTTAATTCCTATGTCAAACTGAACTTATTCTTATGATAAACAGTCTGTTAAAGCCTGTTTTCTTACATTTTATTTGCCGTAAACGGAGAAAATCTTAGGTTGAGTGAGATGTAAAAAGTGTCTTTAGAAGCAATGTTATCCTGTTTTTTGGCGAGTAGAATATAACACAGGTAGGCACCAAATCAGTACTGCAGTCCCATGTTAAGTTATTTCGTGAACTTAACAACCAATTCCCAATTGCTATGTTAAATCATGCTGTCATTAACGATCCATTATAGTATATTTTTAGGATTGTGAAATATACTGCATTCCTTGCTGGTAAAATGATTCGTTAACTGGAATATGTAGGTTCGTAAGTTTAGTGGTTCTTCTCTGAGATTATTTGTCAATGATGGTTAGTTAGAGTTATCTAGTGATGATTTGACATAGTAGGTGTGATAATTTGTTGCTGTGTTGCTCCACCTTCAACATAGATCTTTTTACCTTTTCCCCTTCATTGTTTTAGAGGTTTTATGCAATGCAGTCATGTTCAGTAATTGTATTTGTAGGTTCTTTCATAATTGAATTGATGTGTGCTAAGATTGTTATCCTTTGATTCATTGGTTATATAGATACAAGGCATGGAGGAAAGTGCGGAATCTTTGAGGGAGAGAAGTTTGAAATTTTACAAGGGATGCAGAAAATACACGTATGCAGAAGCATCCTATGTTATTTGTTTATCTTCTAGGACATTTGTTTTCAATATTACAGAGGAAATATGATACAAAATCATGATTAAAAATCAAGAGGTTTTTTTATGTGGAAAAAAGAAAGCATTAAGACAGCTTAATAGTTGTGTACTGTATCCTACATGGAGGATGCTTTTCTTAGTATTTTAAATGCAACAATCATTGCTCATCATTGAAAGGAAAATTTTGGTGGATTTAATTTCTATTATTTTAGTTTTATTCTAAGAAGTTTCTCACAGATTATCAATATATTGAATATTGAGTTCGAAGTTGTTTGTTATTTTTTAAAGACCTAATTGCTGTCATTTTTGTACTTTCCAGGGAAGGACTTGGAGAGGCATATGATGGAGACATTGCATTTGCAAGTGCCCTAGAAACTTTTGGTGGGGGCCATAATGACCCCATCAGTGTGGCTTTTGGAGGTATGCCTTTTTTTAATCATCATGCTTAAGATGGTTGATGAATAGTTTTATGTTCCTCCACATGGTTTAACTTTTTCTGTTCCTGTGCGTTGTTGATATTAATTTATCCTCAATGGTTCCGTTTTTTATTACCTTGGATAAACTGCAAGTAATAAAAAATCATGTCTTCTAATGCTTGACCAATGTTATCTGTCGTGGAATAGGAAATCAATTTCACTTCTTGTGAAAGAATTTGCTTGCAATTTTTATCTTTCTGACTCCATGATTTGATTATAATGATGTTATCTTTGCTCCTAAAATCTCAACAATAGTGAAACAATTTCTGATTGAAATTTTTAACTGTACTTCAGGCCCTGTTATGACCAAATTCACTATAGCCTTAAGAGAAATTGGGACATACAAGGAAGTTCTTCGATCACAGGTAAAATATTATGTTTCAAGTGTTTTTTAATCTTTTCGCTGTTGCCAATGACTCCCAATAACACATTTAACCTCCAAACAAGCGTTAAGATCAAACTGTCAAAGTATAATAATAATACTTGGAAACTGAATCACATTACAGTCTTTAGCAGTTAACTATTTGGAACTGTGATCCTTGATTTTTTGTTGATATAGATTGCTTTCTTCCTTTCAGGTTGAGCACATGTTAAATGACAGATTGCTCCAGTTTGTCAATATCGATTTGCAAGAGGTCAAGGTACTTGAAAACTATCTTATTATTTTTCTTGAAAACAATTTCCTTTTAACCTATCTTATTATAGAGCTTTAATAAATATATAAGATTACCGTGCAAGATTAAATACATGAGCAAAGATTCTTTATCAAAACTAGGATACTTTTCTCCATGTTATAATTTTGAAAGTGCGATTCTTGGAAACATTTTAAGCTTTATAGTTTATATATGGTTTTGTTATAATGGATCCTTTCTTAGTGCAGGAAGCACGAAAACGCTTTGACAAAGCCAGCCTTATTTATGACCAGGTGCATTCCCATTTCCAAATGCTTCCTAATTTTTGACACGTGGTTTGTTTGTTCCTCCTGAGTTTGAAATTTTGCTGTGAAACGTAATTCCTATGATAATCATACATTCATGTAAAACAAAATCATTGCACATATGATTAACTTATCAGTTTGAATTGACTACTAAAATGAACTAGTGCCCAGGTCTGTTCTAAAGATATAGTGATAAAAGTGCCTTGAAACATTTTTTTTTAAAACAATTTATCACTTGGTATTGGATTTTTTAACAACCTTGTCTTTAGCCTACAGTATCAGAAGCTGCAAAATCAAGTTCTTCTCTAATGATTGCCAAATTTGTTACTCTTGCAGACTCGTGAAAAGTTTCTGTCACTGAGAAAAGGTACAAAATCTGGCGTAGCTACTGCTCTAGAAGAGGTAGGCTTTGTTATATCTCACTTGTTGAGTCATTTTAGATTTGTGATATCATTCTATAAACCCTTACATGTTTGGGGCATGATTTAGGAGCTTCATAGTGCAAGAGCTACATTTGAGCAAACTCGGTTTAATCTGGTTAGTAAATTCATTTGATCATAAGTAATTAATTTTACACTTACTTTTCCCAAATAAACTTGAAGAGTCTCTGTCCAGGTTACTGCTCTGTCAAATGTTGAAGCAAAGAAGAGATTTGAATTTTTGGAAGCAGTAAGTGGGACCATGGATGCTCATCTTCGTTACTTCAAACAGGTAGACATATTGTTTAAAGTATTCTTTGACACATTCATTGCCACAATGTTCTTATCTTTTATTAATTTTGCTTGTAGGGGTATGAACTATTACATCAAATGGAGCCGTATATTAACCAGGTTTATAATCAGCTTTGCATTTAAACCATTATTATCTTCAATTAATTGGCAAACAGTTGAGCCATAGTGAAAATGCAAATGATTCACTGCATACTAATTATTTTGCAGGTCTTGACTTATGCTCAGCAATCAAGAGAAAGGTCCAATTATGAGCAAGCGGCTCTTAATGAAAGAATGCAAGATTACAAACGGCAGATTGATCGAGAAAGTAGGTTGGCTTCTAACGGTTCTAACGGATCTCCTAATGGAGATGGTATACAAGCCATTGGTAGAAGTTCACATAAGATGATAGAAGCAGTAATGCAAAATGCTGCAAAGGGAAAGGTTGGAAAGAGAGCTGGAAATAGTTGATTGAAATTTGAAGTTGTTACTTGGTTTATTTTTAATTTTTCTTTTTGTTTATCATAATAGGTCCAGACTATTCGACAAGGTTATCTCTCGAAGCGTTCCTCAAACTTAAGGGGGGACTGGAAAAGGAGGTTTTTTGTTCTTGATAGCCGGGGAATGCTTTATTACTACCGTAAACAATGCAGCAAACCATCTGTAAGTCTAATGTGAACAATAAGTTGGTTTATGAAGGACTTGCCGACATACTTCTTTGTAACAAATTTCACCGTATATTATCGTGGGTATTCATCATTTGTAGGGATCTAGTAGTCAACATTCTGGTCAGAGGAATAGTTCGGAGCTTGGTTCTGGACTTCTAAGTCGATGGCTGTCTTCTCATAATCATCATCATGGTGGAGTACATGATGAGAAATCCGTTGCTCATCACACTGTGAACCTGCTTACATCAACAATTAAAGTTGATGCCGATCAATCAGATTTGAGGTTTTGCTTCCGGATCATTTCACCGACAAAGAACTACACTTTGCAGGTTATTTTAATAACTTTTTGCATAATATTTTATCCATATACAGACAGTGATTAAGCTTTATATTTTCACTCCTTAATTAATTATGCTTGTCAGTGCAGGCAGAGAGTGCACTGGACCAAATGGACTGGATTGAAAAAATCACAGGTGTTATTGCCTCTTTACTGAGTTCTCAGATTCCTGAAAGGGTAATTTCTTGACACTTTTGCTTGCCACGTCAACAATGAGTTTTAGTCAATGTGATTAATGTGATAATGTTACCGTTTTTATCAGTTGTTATCGGCAAGTCCAATGGGAAGCGGCCATCATAGGTCTACCAGTGAGAGTAGTTCTTTTGAAAGTTCAGATTTTGATCACTGTGCTGTTGAAGAAAGTGCAGCTGATAGAAGTTTTGCGTCTGCACATCTGGAGCGCGCCTCCAGAAGTTTGAACCAGCAACGGTCCTGTAATAAAAGCGAGAAACCAATTGATGTGTTGCGAAAAGTTATTGGCAATGATAAATGTGCTGATTGTGGAGCCCCTGAACCAGATTGGGCATCACTAAATCTTGGCGTTCTTGTTTGCATTGAATGTTCTGGTGTTCATCGAAACCTTGGTGTGCACATATCGAAGGTAGACCATAGAAATGCACTCCCTTGATTTAGTTTTTTCGAAAAGGAATGCACTCCCTTGATTATCATGCATATTCAAATTGGTTATTTATAGGGAATTCTTCTGATGGGAAATGTAGGAATGTTAGCTTTTCAAGATTGATCACATGTTTTGTTGCATATTGGCAATTTTAGAACCAAAATGTCTTATTTGATGCGTTGTTTAATCATAATCTGTGCATCTTTGCTGCTTCTTTTTTGTGACGAGGCTTCAATCATAAATTGATCATATTGCTTTTTTTCTTAATTTGGTTGCAGGTTCGCTCTCTTACATTGGATGTTAAGGTGTGGGAACCTTCTGTGATAACTTTATTTCAGTCTCTTGGGAATACTTTTGCCAACTCTGTCTGGGAGGAACTGTTGCAATCAAGAAGTGCCTTTCAGGTTGATCTTGTCCCTACAGGGTAAAGAATCCCCATTATTATATCTTTGCATTACTTTCATTCATTATTACTGTGTTATTTTTTGACCAAGTATTCCTGATACACACTTTCACTAATTATGAAGCTCAAGCAAGTCCGATAAGTCACTGACGGTTTTCATCACCAAACCTAGTCAATATGATTCTCTATCGGTGAAGGAAAAATTCATCCAGGCAAAGGTATGACTATAACTTGTACTCGGGATCCTTATACATAAGCTCTTGCTAATAAATATGTTCTGCGTTTAAATCAAAACCTGTAAAATCTTACTTTTATGATTTTTATTAGTTTAATTGGAGAATGACAGAGGAGGATAGGTGAAGGTTTTAATTTTGGACTAATTTAAAGTACTATTGTCACAAACAGATCTAGATGAGTGTTTAGATTGAGGAAACTGAAAAAGAAAATGATATAGGAATACACTAGAATTCCTAGGCATCGCATGAAACAGATGAATCACATTTCTAATGATTTTTTTTTAATAATAATTTTGTTCAATATGGACTTTTTAGATTCATTGAAAAAGTGATGTAGCTAGTCTAAGTTACAACTCATTAAACTGAATATTCACGTCTCTTGTCAGAGGACTTGTTTGGATGAATACACTTTCATTTTTCACAAATAGTTTATTAAACAAGATTAGCAGTCATTAACATGCTTTTTTCCTATATAATAGACTCCATGATCCTGTTTTTTTTTTAATTCCCTTGGCAGTATGCGGAGAAGATTTTTGTTCGCAAGCCAAAGGACAATCAATACCGACTCCTAGTGGCACAGCAGATCTGGGAAGCTGTTCGTGCTAATGACAAGAAAGCCGTATACCGCTACATTGTTAATTCTGATGTTGATGTCAATGCTGTTTATGAGCAAGCATGCAACAACTCTTTAACCCTTGCCAAAGTAATGCTATTACAAGAGCAAGCAAACCATGAAAACGGCCCTAATTTGGCAGGGAACACATTGGACTGGTCCTCTAATGGCTCTACGAATTTGGCGGGCACTAAAGAAGGCCAGCCGATGGTCAATCTCGAAGGGTGCACACTACTTCACATTGCTTGTGAAACTGCAGACATTGGAATGGTAGAGCTCCTCCTGCAATATGGCGCAAATATTAATGCAACCGATTTGAGAGGTCGAACTCCTTTACATCGTTGTATTCTTAAAGGAAGATCTATAATCGCAAGATTACTGCTTTCAAGGTCAGTGTTTATCTGTCTCTCGTCAAGTTATCTTACTCAGCTTAACCTCTGACATTGCCATTCGAGTGATCATTTCAAGTATTAATGGGCTATTTTCTGATTCATGTATTGAGTTTTTATGGTTTACTACATCTGCTCCTAAATTTAAGTTCCTTTTGAAAAGAAAAATCGTTCCTAAATATAAGATCTATTTCAAATTACTAGATAATAGATACATTTATTATTTTTTTTCCAAATATACTCCTAATTAATACTACTTAGTGTCTTGAAACATGAGAAGTAAGTAAGAGTCAAACACAATCATATGCAAAAGGGTATTTTAAGAACATCTATACACAAAATAGACACATTAAATTCAATAGCAACTTTTCTTAATATATGTGTAAATGGTAAAAGAAGCTTACAATAATGGTAAAAGGGGATTTTATCGATGGTTCATTTATGATGAAATCTTCAACAATGCAGGGGAGGCGATCCTCGAGCTGTGGACGAGGAAGGAAGAACCCCTATTGAGCTTGCTGCAGAATCAAATGCCGATGACAGAGAAGTCCATGCTCCAACGACTGATTCTAATGGATGAACTATTAACCGAACTCTTTGGAACTTCAAGTATATTATATATATGATATGGAAAAGATTGAATTATGTAAATTTGTATTTTTCATGAATTGAAAAAGATGGTTTTTTGAAGGAAATGAAACGCCGCTAGTGTGAAGAGTTAAAAAGGAGTGTGGTAGGTTGAAATGTCTGCCCCTTGGTAATCTTGTGCAAGATATAGTGCTAAGATTTGTAATGTAAAATTGACTACATTGGTCTGATGTCAAGAGCACTGTTGTACTAGTAGAGCCAAGCAACACTTGTGTAATATGTTGTTTTTGTGTATTTTTCATCTGCTTCTTATTATAGTGATGAAGCTGTGATACATTAGGGTAGGGTTTTGTGTATGCAGTGTACATTGGTTTAATTTTTCATTACTCTGAGGATGTTTCATGTCCCTTGTTTTCCATTGCTTTTTTTTTGGGTCTATATACGAAGTGATAAACATCACTGAAACTCGCATAATTGTGAGGTCCTAGGTTCTAACTCGGGTGAAGGTGTCTAACCTAACAATATCTGCTTCAAAAAAAAAAAAACCTAACAATATCTGCATTACCAGTTGAGTTAGAAATTATAGATTGCTTTTATGTTTTTATATTGATAAAATGATAAAAAGAAAATTAGAAGCACAAATGCAAATGAATGCAGTCGCCTATATTTTAACAACCACTCCCCCCATTAAATAAGAAGAAAAAAAAATGTTTTAAAAATTGAACCGAGCTGAAAATTGTGAACTGACACTTTACAATTTAGTTATTTGAGTGATTTGATCATAGTTTTGTTCAGGTTGAAGTGTTTAGTTATGATATAGAGTTTTTGTTGATTTGATGTTACAATTGTAAAAAATTGAACATTATTTGTCAATTTGTAATGGTGCCAAGTTAGAATTTCAAAAATAATGAGCATCAAAGTTTCTGTCAATTGATTTATAAAGCAAAAAGTAACCTATTTCACTCACAATTTGCAATAGTTAATGGTATTAGCTAGAAGTTTGACATTAAATTTGTCTCCTATGGAAAAGAAATACTATCATTTTGGAATTATTACAATAATATTGTCAATTATGCAATGGAAAATTTCAAGTCTATGACATTTGAAACAACAAAAGTAAAAGCCTAAGGTCTAAATGTTCAATGTATGATAGATTCAATAAGAGAACATCATGTCAAAGGGCCCAAAAAAAACTTTAGCTTTTTCTCTTAAATAATCTAATATTTATTTTATTTCTTAACTATAAAAACACTATTTCTATATATTCATATTCAAATATGTACCGTCAAAGAAAAACATTTTAGTGGTTCAGGGGAGATAAATATAAATATTTTTGTAAGTATTCTGAAAATAAGAGCTTTAAAATTTTTCTGTTTTAGATTGATACATCATCCTCTTACCCTACGCTCAAAAAAAAAAATCCTCTTACCCTAAACTTTTGTCATAAAAAAAGAGTTCTAATATCTACCCAATGATGTAAATGGATGATTTAAGAGAAAATGGAGAATTGGTTTTATTTTGTATGATCATAGCTCATCCAATTTGAATGGTCAAGTGAATTTTGCATATGCTAATATTCATTCATAATTTTTTTAGGTCAAATAGTTTAGTCGCAAAAATTTTATTCTTCAAAATAAAATAAGTGAGTGTATCAAAGTTCAGATTTCGGTCCTACTCCTACACATTCAATGTTCATACCAATTAAATTATACTAACAAGAACCAATTCATAATTTTAATATTAATACTTAATAAATAGTTGATCTTTGAAACTCTATGGTTTAAAAGTATTTACTAAATAAGTTTGTTAATAACTTTATATTATTACATTACACCAATTATTATAATTATAGTGGGTTACGTGAGAACAACAGTATGATTTTTAATATAAAAGTCATTAATAATATTTGTAGCAGTAATTCTTCAATTTTTAGAAAAAAAGACTATGATAATTTAAAATTCAATCAAGAGTTAAGTAAATTTTTTCAAAATATTATTTTTGTTTAACTATAATTATTATTTCTTAAACAGCTTTAACTAAAATTCTTAAAGCACACGAATCCAACCATTTGATTAAAAGGTAAAAGTTTGTAGCAACTACCATATATATGTCTTCATTTATAAAAAAAAAAGTTGAAAATTTTCCCTAGCTCTAGTATGAGTTTCAATATACACATTTTTAAAAAATATATCAATTATATATAGCCTAAAAATATTTTGAATAATTTATCTTGTCTGAAATTATCCTTTTTAACAATGGTGATACAAATACAAATAAAAAAGTAAAGAAAAAAAAGGAAAAAGATAGAAAAGTGGGAAAAAGCAGAAGAATGCAAGATATTATTAATAATTAATTTAATTAATTAAATTAATTAATTGTAATAATATAACCAATGCAGTAAAAGCAATTATTCTATAGAAAAAAAGAGATAAAAACTTTACTAATCACACACATGATGCTAAGCACTTTTGTCAACAAAAACAAAACATACTAAGCACAGCACAAATTTCCATGCAACTTGATTCAACGGCCAAGATGAAGTTTAACAAGATCAAACGGTTAATATACAGTATAATTTCCTTAATCAAGTCACGGATTACGATGTTTCACTTTGGGAGCAAATGTGGTACCCACACAGTACAGTCTACTGAGTGCTGCTTGCCTACTGCCTACTCACAAAGGCGGGAACCCAAAGAAGAAGTATGGCCCTTTTCTGTCATCAGATGAGAATGAGATTGTGATGATGATATTGATGAGAGAGAAACTAACTTTGAGACTCAGTTTTTGTTTTTTTAGAGAGAGAAACATACTTTGTGTGTGTAGCTCCTAACTCAAATGACATTGTAGTTTCATAGGAGTTTTTGTTTTTGTTGATGTTGTTGTTTTTGTTGTTTTTTCACCTTAATCTTTGTACCCTTTAATTTGTTTTCAACTTTTTGACTTTCTAATTTGTTTCCAAGTAAAAAAGGAAGAAACTTTGTTTCTGGGTCTTGTTGCTTTTGTTTAGTTTTGTTAGTCACTCATTGTTACTAGTACTACTACACCTTGGAATAGTTCTTTGTTCTTGTTTTTTGCTTTTTGTAGGTTCAAATTCTTGTTCTTGTTAGTGTAAAGGTGAAAAATTTATGGGTGAGAGTGGAATAAAAAGATGGGGTTTTGTAGAAAATGATAAGGATTCTTTTTATGAAAGCTTTCTTGTGAAGATTTTGGTTTGAAAAATGAAAAGTTTGTGGAATATGCTTATGCTTATTCTTATGCTTGTATTCTTTTAAACAACCCATTTTAGCTTAGAGTCTAAAAATTATGTCTTTTGGAGTGTTATGAGTTTGTTTCTAAGTTTTGTGTTTTTGTGGTGATGCTATTTTCATATGGGGTTGATTTGTGGTTGTGGTTTTGTTTTTTGTGTTTTGATGTTTAAGAAAAGACAAACTTTTTATTATCTTGCAAAGGATTTGTTGGTATTTCAGCCACTTTTTCTTCTTCTGTTCTTGTTCAGTTTGCATCATAACACTGTGCAATGTGAAGGAAGGTTGAGTAAGAACATATCTTCGGAGACTTCATCACAATCAGATTATAAAGATAATCCTAGGAAGGTTATTGTTAGCATAGTTTTAGGAGCAGTCACTGGATTAATTGGTTCTGTTGTCTTTGCATTTGTGATTCGTTGTATTGTTCGGTATCTAAACCGAACACCGATCCTCAAAGGACCTGTCATATTCTCCCCAAAAATTGCCTCAAAGACACTCCAAATAGCTTTGTCAAAAGAAAATCATTTGCTTGGTTCAAGTCCAAATGGGAAATACTACAAAACTGTTCTTGAAAATGGTCTCACAATTGCAGTCAAAAGGCTAACACCCTTCGAGAGCAATTCACCAGAGAGTAGGAGAAAATCAGTGAAGAGGCAAATACAGATGGAGCTAGAGCTTCTTGCTAGCTTAAGACATAGGAATTTGATGAGTTTAAGAGCTTATGTTCGCGAAAATGACGGATTCTCGCTGGTTTATGATTATGTATCAACTGGTAGTCTTGCAGATGTGATGAATAGAGTGAGGGAAAATGAGTTGCAAATTGGTTGGGAAGTTAGGTTAAGGATTGCTGTTGGTGTGGTGAAGGGTCTTCAATATCTTCATTTCACTTGTGTGCCTCAGATTTTGCATTTCAATTTGAAGCCTACAAATGTGATGTTAGATGCTGAGTTTGAACCTAGATTGGCAGATTATGGATTGGCTAAACTTCTACCAAACTTAGACAGAGGGATATCTCTCAACACCCCTCCCGAATGTTTGCATAATCGCAGGTAAATACAAAAAAATGATTTTAATCAAAACTTAACCTATTTTGTAGCACTGACACTTCAAATTGAATGTATGTCTAGTGTTTATCACTGATACATGTGATTACATTCAATTACTTCCATTTTAAAATTATTATCAGTGTCGACTTATCAGTGTTAATGGCATATCTGGTGTCAGTGCTTACTTCATAGCTTATTTAGTGGTGTTTTGAATGTGGTCTCTTGTTTTTCAATACCAAATGAGTAAAATGTTGGTTGATATTGTGCATTTGTTTGACTAGTTAAACCTTTTAGGGTCCACATTTCATTGGAGGGATTTTCCCATTGGAATACCTAATCAAAGATTCTTGTTGTGAAACATAATCAATATTTTGGATTTTCATGCTGCCATTTTCAATTGCTCTTGTTTGATAACAACTTTGCAAAACCAACAATCATCTTAATTTTGTATGCAATACTTTATGTCTGGTCCAAAGGAATACACTTAACAAATTTATTTTAAATTGATTTGATGGTTCACTCATCCCAAGTATAAAAAATGATAGGAATACATTTAACAACTTTTCAGTGTACTGGTCCTAAGGAATGTGTTGCATATAGGGATGGGTTATATAGTATTTGGTACTTTCCAATAGATCAGATGTATAAAACTTGATGGTGGTATTGAGATTAAAATTGTTTTGCAAATTCAGCAGGTACACTGAAAAGAGTGACATATTTGGTTTCGGCATGATACTAGGTGTTTTATTAACTGGTAAGGATGCTACGGATCCATTCTTTGGAGAAGCAAGCAGAGGAGGAAGTTTGGGATGTTGGCTACGACACTTGAAGCAAGCTGGCGAGGAACGAGAAGCTCTAGATAAGAGTATTTTGGGGGAACAAGGTGAAGAAGATGAGATGCTAATGGCTGTTGGGATTGCTGCTGCTTGCTTATCTGATATGCCTGCAGATAGACCTTCCAGTGATGAGCTTGTTCACATGCTAACACAACTCAATAGTTTTTGAATTAAAACTTCATTCTTCTGTTCTTTAGAGATATTTTTCTTTTGTTTTTCACCCTTTTCTATACTAAGATGTTAGGGGTTTTTGGTTGGTCATGATTCTGGTGTAATTCATTGTTTTGCATGATCTTGGTTTTGATGGTGTGCTTGACATTTTCTTTCTCATTTTTTTGATCTGGTTTTGCAGATTAAGCGTTTATTTTTTCTGTCATAGTAGTATATATATTATGATTGTAAATCGCTAGTGATGTTACCAAGTATATTGTTTCCTTAGGCAGTACTAATTATTGAATCTTAAGATGAACATGCCATGGACGGTGTTGACATGTTTTCCTGAAAAAAAAAAAGAGATAAGGTAAACATATTTTGGTGGAAAAAATGTAAGCAAATATTTGTCCTTCTGATTTGCACGCCAAAACTGCAATATTTTATTGATAATTATGCATGCATCAACATAGATAAGTTGATTTTCTCGTAAAAAAAAGATAAGTTGATTAACTAGAGAACTTGAATATGTAATTAAGAGCATACAGTTACAGGATAATTACAAATTGCTGCATTGAGAATGACATGAAATAAGTAAAAAAAAAGGTACCATGATAAGGAAAACTAGAGAACATGGGCGTGCATACACATTTTCTCCCTTCTTGCTTGAGCGCTTTACAAAATTCTCGACATTAAAAAAAAAAAGGTTCAATACACAATTTTACAAGAGGAAGCCAACACAAATCATCAATCTATTGGTAAAGAAGGACTTGAAGTATAAGTGATCCGGATCTCTCAGAAACTGAAGCTTCATGTGATGCTTCTCTGAAGCACCTACCAAATACTAGTAACTGGCTAACTGCTAAACTTATACTACCTATTAATTCTAACAGAATCATTATCTTGTAACAGCTATCATAAACACAATATACAATACATATGTTAGATGGAGGGTAGAGGAGAGAATTACTTGCTGCAAGAAGACCATCTTTGTACCCGAATCAGGTGTGCATATCGAGCTGATTGAGCATCTTTCCTTTTAAGTGTTTCATCTTCAAATGCATACATACATACATACATACATACATGTTTCACTAACATGCTGTTTTGATGACACAAGACTGTTTTTTCACGACCTCGGTACTTGGATAGATTAGACAGAAAATCAAGTTGTTGGTGAAAATTGGAACGAAGGATGCATGCTTATATGATAAACACAACTGGGATTGAAGATTTTGGTTTGTAAAAACACAGAAGATATACAAACACAAGTGTAACATCATACTTGTCAACAAATATACTGGTTTCTGTTCTAACTTGGCTCATTATGCTTGAAGTTGAAGGGATAGGAGAAAAAGCACCACTATAGTATTCCTTGCATATAATTTATTTATATTGAGATTAATCCATGACAGCAGAAGAATTCACAGCTCTTGAAATAAAATCTCTTGCAAATTCTAGAACTGTTTCCAAGCTACATCAAAGGAAACCAGTTTCTTTTGAAATTTTAGTGTTAATCCACTGAGAAATCTACACACGTACCTATTGAAATCTACACTCACATTACACGAACTTTTTAATTGCAAAAAAAACATACGGAGAATTCCCACCTAATACTTAAAGGAAAATGCTATTTAGCAAGAATTTTTTGATGCAAGAAAGAGAAGAATAAATCCTCACCCTTGATTATATCTATAACCACCCATGTTTTCCACTAAAAAAGAAGATTAAATGACATCCTCCTTTAAGATTTTGCCATGTGTTAATTCTTGCATTTCTTGTGTAAAAATTTCATGCTAAATAGCAATGCTCATACTTAAAAGATCAAAAGTGATGAGAATTGAGAACTGATCAAGAAATTCATTTAATCCTAGATAATAATAATTATAATAGTAAGTTACAAATAACAGATGTTGACAATGACATTAATACATGTTACTTTACAAACACTAGATCAAAACTTCATCGTCCCTAACATTAAAATGTGTCAACTTCAATAGCCAAAATCCAAACAGTTGTCTTTTTAAAATAGCACAATATCATTTGCTGAAGTTGGTTTGGAGCATTTGGTAGTTAAAAAACCAACCAACATACAAAACTACCAGCTTCAATATATAGGGAAGTAAAAAAATTAGAGTTGTCACATAGTATGTGAATGATAATAAGATAGTACAACTCATGAGGGGGAAAAGGACGGAATAAAAGGAAAGGGAAAGAAACATGAAGTTCCTCCCTCAGTGGAGGAGAATGAAAAAATGGAGACAAGTTTGGAGTATACAAAGTTTATTAAAAATTGGATCTCTCTTCCGCAGCAAATGGTTCCAACTGATTTTGAAAATGAAGAATGGCTGTATAGAAAGAATGATTCCAATGGTGAAAGTGAACCAACTGATCCAACCAAACATGTCACTAGTAGTAGCACCGTAGGCATCAAACAAGGAATCCAACCACTTGCCTATTATTTGCCTCATGCAGAAATATATGTTTTACCTTATGTCACGACTCTCATCAAGAACCTGTATGTGCTAGCTATGAAGTTCATTATTTATAAGACTTATTTTATAGTTGTTAGGTGGTGATCAATGATCAAAGTCACGACTCTCATCCGTGTTTGGTTAATGTTACCAACATTATTAATTCTTTTAGTTTTTGTATGATGGAGAGTTGAGACATGCACATATACATCTTTCATAAATATTTAAACTCAAATTTTCACCTCAGTTCCTTTGATAGCAACCATATTTTAGTTCTGGTTCCATCTTTGCATGTTATTTTACAAATTACACATCGCACAAATTACACATTGAAATTCGTGACACCGACATGGATTCAATGAACAATGATCACCAATTTATCACCTTTTCTATAACTCTAAAATAAGTCCTATAAATAATGAACTTCATAGCTAGCACATACAGGTTCCTATGAATGTCATGACCTAAGGGAAAATATATATGTCTGCATGACGCAAATAATAGTCAACTGGTTGGATACCTTGTTTGATGCCTGCAGTGCGACTACTACTGACATGTTTGGTTGGATCAGTTGTTTCACTTTCACCATTGGAATTATTCTTTCTAGACAGCCATTCTTCATTTTCAAAATCAGTTGGAACCATTTGCAACGGAAAAGGGATCCAATTTATTTACAATCAACTTTGCATACTCTAAACTTGTCTCCGCTTTCCATCCTCCTACACCGAGAGAGGACTGAGAAACATCATGTTTCTTTCCTTTTCTTTCTGCTAATACTATTTTCGTAAACTCACAAGTTTAGAAGTGAGGTTTCACACCATGCCATCAGTTTAGATCTAATAAGCATGTTTACACAAGTTCCTCTTATCAAACACTGCTATAACTAAATAATCTAATCCAATATGTATAGTTAAGCTAAAATTGAACTACACTTGGAATAGGTTAAAATTGAAAATCACAAGCTGACAATTTTGCAAAAATGCATTGAGACTTGAAACAACTTAACTAAAACCAACCTAAAAAAAAGTAACTGCAAACGACAATTTGGCAGAATCACAATGCGCTGTTTCGAATTTGACAAAAACTACATCTTAAATCTTCAACAAAATAATGATATCGTCAAACTCACCGATGATCCAAACACGCGATCATTTGATTTTGTGATCCATTTTCTTTACAAGATTCTTCATCTGAAACCTCCAAAAGAAGAAATAAGCCAATCCAACACCAATCAAAAGAAAAATCCAAACATGATCATCTTGTCCTTCTCTTGACCTAATCTCAGCAATACCAAAACTTTCTCTTCCAGAATCTCCTAATATCCCTTCATTCAAATGTCCATACAACACATACAATCTCCCTTTCGCTCCAACCGTCACCGACGTCGGAAACCGTTGGACAATAATCTCCTTTCTCTCATACACCACTCCCTCTCCCCAACTATCCATGCTCTTCATCAACCACATTTTATGCATAGGCGACACCGCAACCGCTAAATTGTCGTCGCGAACAACGATATCGTCAGCGCCGATGAGATCCTCGTTTAATAAGACACTTCGGGCGGTGCCGTCTACGGCGTCTACCTTGAAAAGCTTCCCGGTGCTGGTTTGGACTACGAGAAGGTAGCCTTTAGAGACGTAGGTGATTCCGTTGAGACCTAGGAGGTCGTTGGCGGTAGTGTGATTTTGATTGTTCGCCGGCGAGGTGAATAGTGGAGATTTTGAGAAGATTGTGGCGTCTCCATTGACGGTTACTTTCCAGATGAAGTTTCCGGCGGAGTTTGTTACGAATGCGTTGCCGGTGTGATCGACTGCGACGTCGTTGGCGGCAGAGATTTCGGAGGGGACAGATTCATCGTCGGAGGGAGGGAGGGGAGAGAGGAATAGACGGCGGCGGGAGCGGAGGTCGTATGCGGCGAGGGCGTTGAAAGGAGGGAGCGGAGGATGGGAGTGAACGACGGCAAGGAGACGGTTGCGGGAGGAATCAACGGCAATTCCGAGGAAGGAAGTATCGGAGGGGAGAGTGGTGTCGGAGATGAAGGTTTCAACGACGCCGGCGTCGGAAACGGCGGTGATTATGCGTTGACGGAGAGATCCGATGAGGAAGTGTTGCGCGCGTGGTTCCCACGCGAGAGATTCAGGGTAGAGATTGAGTGATCGGAAGTTGATGACGTGTGCGTCTCGTGATAGAATTGGGCTTGGGCCCAATAAGAAGATTAAGATTACGAAGGTGATTACTCTGTGTGATGATGAGATTAACATGGTGCTTAACTATTGATTTTAAGAGAGTTTTAAAGTGTGAATTTTGGGGTAAGAATGTGAATTGGTTAGTAGAAGAAGGTTAAGGTTAATATTAATGAGAAATTTTTGGGATTGTGTTTGTATGTGCATGCATGGTTGAATTGAAGGGGTGAAGAACAAGAAGGTGTAATGTAATGTAATTGAAAACTAACAAATGTATCACTTTTGAGTTGAATTGATTATTGTGGGGTTAACTAAACATTCTGATTCTGTAACTAAATTGAGTAATTTAGGCTTTGACCCAGATTTATATATCCGGTCATTTTTATTAAACAAAAGTGACTTTGGTTTTTTTTTTTTAATAAGAATTTTTTTATCAATTTTTAAATGTATTAGATGTATAAGTTTACTTATATTCTAATTCGTTATAAAAGGAAATATTAAAAATAAATACTACTCCAATTTAAGATTCATCGATAAAATGATGTATCTAGTCTATAATATTGACTAAATACATAATTTTTTTAATGAATTTAAAAAGTCAATTTTTTCTTATATATGAGACTAGAGAGAGTAATTTAGTAGAATTAAGAGTAATTAAATAGAGGCTAGTGCAACAGCGGACTGGTTTCACAAGTGGTTCATCGTGGATCAATGCTTAAAATTATAAAAAATTCTAGCAACTGTCGATAATATTTTTTAAAAGAAAAAAATCATGACTCTTCTTATTTTTTACGGCTAAAAAAAATGATATTTTTAACGTCAATTCAGTATGAGTTACATATTTATTATATGTTATTTTAATCAAATCAGTGTCAATTAAATTATTATTTCAATCATGAAAATCAAAATAACCATTAAATTATACTTTTAAACAACAACATATATTATTGATAATATTTTAAATATCTTTTAAATCCATCATAGCCACTTGAAGAAATGATCGATATTATAATTTACCTTAAATAGGAGTGTGTATAGAATAAATTTAAATTTATGAGTGTATTAAATGAAATATTACCTTACTTGATTTAGCTTTGTACATTAAAATTTGATATTCAGACCCTTTAAAAGGTTGATGCAGTGGAGAAATCGGAGTAGCATACTGGACTGGACTAAGGTCCAAAAATAAATGGCATAGGCCCAATAGTAAGATGACCAAACTTTCCAACCCATGTAATTCAAATAAAAGATTTGGCGGGAAATGAAAGAAGAAGGCGCCACACCCAGAGGGCGTCGCCCTCGCCAGAAGGAGCAACCGCTCATATATGAAACCGCCACCATGATCTATCGTACAAGAGAAGTAACCACCCACCACCACCATGATGACATCATGGACAATAAGTAACCACCCATCACCACCATGATGAGATAGTGGTGGAAGAAGAAAACCACCATGATCATAAAAAATTCTCTATAAATATGAGAACATACTTCATTGTAAAGGGATCCCCATTTATTTTTCTTGTATACTCAAGTTATTCATGTTAACTATTGTAAGGGTTCACAATTTTTGAATAGACAAGAAAATATTCATTTCTTATATACGATCCATTAATTTATCACCCCCCTATTTGTTCACCAGAACATTTTGGCGCCCACCGTGAGGCTGCGGTAAAACTCTTCCCAGCCACACCTACTTTCGACACTAACGAGATGCATATGTTCTTCAATGGCCAAACATTTTATCCAATTTAATACAACAAGAGCAAAATTAAAACCGTAGTGACGGTCCCCCATGCCAACAATATTTCTCACACCACAATCAATAAAATATCAAGCCTTTCTTGCAGCACCTCATCAACCTCGTTCATTTCCTAGTATAACAAAATGTGATTTACAAGGGTCAAAGGTTGTTATTACAAGTGTCCCTAGAGTTATGGTTGAAGGATTCTTGAAGGAATATTTGTGTGTCGGTGATGTTATTGGGACAGAGTTGCACACTGTTGGTTGCTACTTCATTGGGTTTGTCTCTGGCTTAGTGGTTAAACATAGAGCACTTGAGGATTATTTTGGTGATAGAAAACCTGATATTGGAATTGGAACTTCAAGTTTGTATGATCATCTTTTCATTTCATAACCTTACTTGATTATAATGTTACTTGTTAGTACCAACTTGCATCACGGCGAGGCGGTTAGTACCAACTTGTTAATAACCTTACTTGATTATGATATTAAATTAACCGTTGTTGTTTATTTTAGTCATTTTCTCATAACCAAACATTCAATGGTGTTGAAATTAAATGAACTTATATACTACTAATTGTGGTCGAAAATATATGTATATATACTTCTGGTGTATACTTTTGATTATATGTATGCAGTTTCTCAACGGTATGATAGTCAATCTGCCCTGCATTAATATCTAATATACTTGAATCTGTTGGTTTGTAATTCAAGCTCTGCTGACTCTGATGCTCATCAGAATCTGAACTCATCAGAAGCTGAACTCATCAGAACCTGAAGCAACCAACTTCTGATGCTCACACAGCTTCTGACGGACACAAGACAAGTTCTGAAGCAACCAGCTTCTGAACTCTATAGGTTCCGATAGCGTCTTAGGTTCTGAACCTCTTCATGTGGTTCAGTTACGATTCTGTTTTGTTAGTTAGACGGTTATCATAGTTGTACAGCTGTAATCTCCTTTTTGTACATTTTTCACCTATATATAGGTGTCGTTGGTGTTAATAAAAAATGATCTTTTCCATTAATTCATTCTCTTCAGTTTTATTCATTTCATAGTTTCTCTATTCTTTCTTAGTCTTTTTGTTGTTCATCTTTGTGGGAGTTATCCCCAACAAAGTGGTATCTAGAGCTCGTACGATCCGAGGGATCTTGATTCGTTCTTGAAAGAAGAATCAGGTTGAAAGTGAATCAACCATGGCTGGGAACAATAATTTCCATGCAAATTTGCCAGTTTTCGATGGAAAGAATTGGGATAGATGGGTGAAGCAGATGAAGGTGATATTCAATGTTCAAGAAGTGAATGAACAAGTGAATGCAGCAATCACTCCTCTACCAGAAAATGCAAATGAAGAACAAAGAACAACATTCAGAGAAGCAAAAAAGAAAGATAACAAGGCCCTGTTTCTCATTCATCAATGTGTTGATTCAATGGTGTTTGAGAAGATTGCAGATGCTGAGACCTCCAAAGATGCATGGGATATCTTGCAAAAGAGTTATGGTGGTGATGCAAAGGTGAAGAAAGTAAAGCTTCAGGCCTTGAAGAGACAGTATGAACTGTTGCAGATGAAGAGTGATGAATCAATTGCTGATTACTTCACAAGATTGGTGACTCTCACCAATCAGATGAAGAATTGTGGAGGTAATCTTGGTGAGCAAGAAACAGTGGAAAAGGTACTAAGAACTTTGACTTCTAAATTTGAGCATATAGTGGTGACTATAGAAGAGACTAAAGATTTGAGTGAGATCAAGATAGAGGATCTGCAAAGCACTCTTGAAGCTCATGAGTTGAAGCATGGTGAGAGGAGCCATGGCAAAGAAGATGAGCAAGCTCTGTTCTCAAAATTCAAGAAGTATCAAAGTGAAAAGAAGAAGTGGCAGAATAAGAAAGACTCCAAGAAAAGCAAGGAGAATGCTGAGACAGTGCCTGAATCCTCAAATGGAGGAGGAGGGAAACAGAAAGATAAGTCAAAGAAGAAGGACAAGAGCAAGATTCAGTGTTACAATTGTGAAAAATATGGGCATTATGCCAGTGAATGTAAAAATCCAAAGAAAAAGAAAGGTCAAGAAAATGAAGAAGAGGCCAAGGTAGCACATGATAGCTCAGGTTCTGATGATGAAACCAGTTTCACGGTGACAATTGCTGATGAGACAGCAGATTCCATGGTGTGGTACTTTGACTCAGGATGTTCTAACCACATGACTGGTAATAGAAGCATCTTGACTGACTTTGATGAATGTCTCAACACAAAGATCAGATTGGCCAACAGTGATTCCATTAAAGCAGAAGGTATGGGTAATGTGGTGATTCAGAGGTCAAATGGCAAGAAAGCTGTGATTGAAAAGGTTCTTTATGTCCCTGGTATGAAGTGTAATTTGATGAGCATAGGGCAATTGACTTCCAAGGGCTTCAAGATAGTGATAGAAGACGAGACACTACAGCTCTTTGACTCCAAGAGGAGATTGATTTTCAAAATAGCTCAAAGCAAGAATAGGATCTTCAAGACTCAGATTAAAGCTATTGAAGCTACATGCTTGTCTGCAACCTCTGAAGATAAAGATAGTGATCTATGGCACAAGAGGTATGGGCATTTGAATTTCAAAAGCTTGTCAATGCTTAATTCAAAATGCATGGTGTTAGGATTGCCTAGTGTCATAACTCCAGTAGATACATGCACTACTTGTCTGTTAGGAAAGCATCATAGATCATCATTTAAAAGTCATCTGCCTATGAGATCTAGTGATGTGATAAATGTTGTGCATTCTGACATTTGTGGACCATTTGATGTGTTATCAACTGGTGGAAACAAATACTTCATGACGTTTGTTGATGAATACTCTAGAATGATATGGTTATATCATATAAAAGCGAAGAGTGATGCTCTCGAAGTGTTTAAGAGGTTTAAAACACTGGTTGAGAAGCAAAGTGACAAGTCATTGAAGATTCTTAGAACAGATGGTGGAGGTGAGTATACCTCTACAGAGTTTGAGAATTATTGCAAGGAACAAGGCATAATTCATGAAGTTACTGCACCATATACTCCTCAACACAATGGTCTTGCAGAAAGGAGGAATAGAAGTATTCTAGATATGGCCAGAAGCATGGTAAAGCAGAAGAATCTGCCCAAGAGGTTCTGGGGTGAAGCTGTTGCTACAGCTGTTTACATTCTGAATAGAAGTCCAACTAAGAAGCTGAAGGATAAGGTACCTGAAGAGGTGTGGTCCAAAAGCAAACCAAGTGTGAGTCACTTGAAGGTGTTTGGTTCCTTGTGTTACAAACATGTACCTGATGCTAAGAGAAAGAAGCTGGAAGACAAAAGTGTTCCCATGATATTTGTTGGATATCATAGAACTGGTGCCTATAGACTGTATAATCCTACAAGTGACAAAGTAGAGATTAGCAGAGATGTGAAGGTACTAGAGAATGAAAATTGGGATTGGGGTCAGAAGCTCTCATCTAAGAAAACTCTTGCAATGGACTTAGGTGGTGAAGCAAGCAATATCAATGACAACCCCACTTTTGTAAATCCGAATCAAGGTACTGCAAGTGATGAAGACATGCACACTTCAAGTGATGATGATGATGATAATGTTGTACCACCAAGACCTCAGAGAAACACTCAATTGCCAAGAAGGTTAGTTGACTGTGAGATTGTGTCAGACAATGCAGTAGACAATGAAGGAGAAATTGTGCATTATGCAATGCTTGCAGATACTGAACCATTGGATACCAAAGCTGCACTAAAAAGTAAAGTTTGGATGGAGGCAATGATTGATGAGTTGAAGTCAATTGAAAAGAACAAGACATGGGACTTGTGTGATTTGCCCTCTGATAAAAAGGCAATTGGTGTGAAATGGGTGTACAAAGTCAAGCAAAATCCTGAAGGCAAAGTGATAAAATACAAGGCAAGACTTGTGGCCAAAGGATTCCTTCAGAAGCAAGGTTTGGACTATGATGAGGTATTCTCTCCAGTGGCAAGACATGAAACTATAAGGCTAGTGATTGCATTGGCTTGTAGTAGAAGATGACCCTTATTTCATTTAGATGTGAAGTCAACATTTCTAAATGGACCCTTAGAGGAAGATGTGTATGTGAAGCAGCCTTCAGGGTTTGAATTAAAGGGCAAGGAAAGCAAAGTTCTGAAACTGAACAAGGCCTTGTATGGTCTGAAGCAAGCTCCAAGAGCTTGAAACAAAAGAATTGATCAATTCTTTGTTATGCAAGGTTTCAGAAAGTGCAGTGTAGAGTATGGTGTTTATGTGAAGTGCAGTAATGACAAACACATGTTAATCATATGTTTGTATGTTGATGATCTGTTAGTAACAGGTAGCTCATCTATAGAGATAGAGAAGTTCAAATCACAAATGAAGTGTGAGTTTGAAATGACTGACCTAGGGAAGTTAACCTACTTTCTAGGAATGGAGCTCTTAGAAACTCCAAAAAGGATGATATTGCATCAAGCTAAATATGCCACTGAGATTCTGAGAAAGTTTGAGATGCTTGATTGCAATTCATCAGTCACACCTGCAGATACAAGAGCCAAGATTGAAGAAGATGCAAGTAGTGATGCAGTATACTCTACCATGTTCAGACAATTGATAGGTTCTCTGAGATATTTGTGTCAAACTAGACCTGATATCAGTTATGCAGTTGGCTATGTAAGCAGGTTTATGAGTAAACCACTAAAGTGTCACCTATTGGCAGCTAAGAGGATACTTAGATACATCAATGGCACAATCCACTATGGTGTTGTATTTCCATATTCTAAGGATAATGGAAAACTTGAGTTAAGTGGGTTTTCAGATGCAGATTGGTGTGGTGACAAGGTAGACAGGAGGAGTACCAGTGGTTATCTGTTTAAATTTCAAAATGCACCAGTGTCTTGGTGCTCTAAGAAGCAGTCAGTCATAGCACTCTCCAGCTGTGAGGCAGAGTATGTAGCAGGGTCCCTAGCTGCGTGTCAGGCAAATTGACTGCAATCACTTCTCAGTGAGATGAACATTATTGCTGACATCACAGTTGTGCTTAAGATTGACAACAAATCAGCAATCAACTTGGCTAAAAACCCCGTTAGTCATGGGAAGAGCAAACATATTGAGACAATGTTTCACTTCCCCAGAGACCAAGTCACTAAAGGAAAGTTGAAACTGGAGTATTGCTCTACTGACAATCAACAAGCTGATATTCTAACCAAAGCTGTGAAGAGAGACCAATTTCTCAAGCTCAGAAGAGAAATGAGAGTTGTGAGTTTTGACAGCTTGAATTAAGGAGGAGTGTTGGTTTGTAATTCAAGCTCTGCTGACTCTGATGCTCATCAGAATCTGAACTCATCAGAAGCTGAACTCATCAGAACCTGAAGCAACCAACTTCTGATGCTCACACAACTTCTGACGGACACAAGACAAGTTCTGAAGCAACCAGCTTCTGAACTCTATAGGTTCTGATAGCGTCTTAGGTTCTAAACCTCTTCATGTGGTTCAGTTACGATTATGTTTTGTTAGTTAGACGGTTATCATAGTTGTACAGCTGTAATCTCCTTTTTGTACATTTTTCACCTATATATAGGTGTCGTTGGTGTTAATAAAAAATGATCTTTTCCATTAATTCATTCTCTTCAGTTTTATTCATTTCATAGTTTCTCTATTCTTTCTTAGTCTTTTTGTTGTTCATCTTTGTGGGAGTTATCCCCAACAGAATCATTCTCATGAACATTGGAAGAATCTTATGTTAGTTGTATGAAGGCCAATGGAAAGTCAGTGTTTGACTTATCTGATGATGTTATAGTTTCCATCTTAACAAAGGGTAGTTCTATGCTTGTTATCATCATGATTTTGATTTAGATGTTTTAAAAGAAAAATAGTAAACAGAGGAGTGTTAATATATTTGGTCTGATGTCATACTTGTTTTTAATTCATTTCAGTTCATTCATTTGTTGCTTCTATTTTAATTTGATTCATTCATGTTTAATTTTGTTTGATCAATGATGTGGATCTAATTTTGCCGTCTCGCCGAGCTGATGTCGCCATGACATGGATCAAATTTCACCATCTCGCCGAGCTGATGTCGCCATGACATGGATCAAATTTCACCATCTCGCCGAGCTGATGTCGCCAATCTACTGCCCAACATCATCGTCTCGCCGTTATTCAATTTTGTTGCTAGGCGACTTCTAATCCCGGTTAAAAGTTGCAATTTTTCAAGCACAATCATTTTATATATGCTCGTTTATAATAATTTTAATTTGTCACAAGTACTATAGTCCTATTTTAATTCTTAAGTAATTTCATCTTCTTATGATGTTAAAAATTTCATTCTTACATGTGCAAAATATTTGGAGCGCAACACTCTTTCAAGAGGCGATCATAAAAAAAACGAGGCGGACAAAGGGAATATATGAAACAATATCGGATCATTTGCAACTTGAATGCTCATAACCGGATGATATCGTTCCAAATTTTTGGCAAACTTTATTCAAAAGATATTACACAATTAATTTCACATGCTAAGATTACATTGTGCATCTCTTCATTTTTATTGTAGATACGAGTTGATAAAGTCACCGCAAAAGCTTCATTTGATAAAACACCACTTGAGATAAGATGCCAAAGGACAAAGCGCCATGTGATCGTCAGAAAAAGGAAAAATGAGTTGAAACACCATGGCGTTACCCGTAAACCTTACGAGTAGGGAACATCTAAAAAAGAAACGGCGCTATCCTTAAATCTTACGAGTTGGATACGACGGAAACGAGTTGAAACACCATGGCGTTATCCGTAAATCTTACGAGTAGGAAACGTCAGTAAAAGAAACGGCGCTATCCTTAAATCTTACGAGTTGGATACGACGGAAACGAGTTGAAATACTCTGCCTCCTCGCCTATGTGCTTGTGATTGACAGAAAAAGTAAAAATTTAAGTTGAAATACTTTGCCTCCTCGCCTGTGTGCTTGTGATTGACAGGAAAAGAAAAAATGAGGTTGAAATACCAAGGCGTTATCCGTAAATCTTACGAGTTGGAAACGTCCAAAAAAGAAAAAATGAGGTTGAAATACCAAGGCGTTATCCGTAAATCTTACGAGTTGGAAACGTCCAAAAAAGAAAAAATGAGGTTGAAATACCAAGGCGTTATCCTTAAATCTTACGAGTTGGAAACGTCCAAAAAAGAAAAATGCAAGGCAAAGGAACATAATGCAACGTCACAAACAGGAGACGCCAGAAACGAACAAAAAGTTATAAAGAGCAATTAAAGGTAATTCTATGCATTGCTTTATTCATTAACATATTTTTATCTAAAATAGACAGGTTATCAAAAAAGATAGGAGACGAGTCGCCCAAGGGCGATAGATGCAAAAAAGACTCATTCAAAATCAAGGAATTTATTTATTGAAGTCAAGATACAAAATGCAAAGAAAAAAAAGAAAAGTGGTCCAACGGTGTTAAGTCGCCTATGGTCACTCTGAAAAAGAAAACGCCACCACGTCGCCACATTATTTTCTCTAGGGCGAGTCGGCCCATCATCTTCTCTATGGCACCAGTATTTTAGCATAACCCAGGTGATATCATTCTAGCTCGCCTTGATAAAATTTATCAATTTATCTATTTCTTTCTATAATCGAAGTATATTAAAGCCACCATGGATGAATCCGTGTTATTGCATATGAATCTGGTCACTCTTCCGTTGTTTATGTTTTACCTTGATTCTCACTACTATATGAATTGAATAGTCCTTCAAGATTGTCAAAAACACCGAAGGGAAACAAAAAATTAATATGCAGCAAAAAGACAGAAGTACAAGCCAACAAAAGAGGGGGCGATGCAGAGCAACGCCACATCACCAATGATCGCCGAAGAGATGACGCCAAAAGAGGCAAGCACACCCAAGGCGAGATGAGATTTCTAAGCAAGGAGCAAAAGAATCCGTGACTCAACTACAAAGAAAAACAAAGTTAACGCAAAGATGAACGGAAATCAACGCTGCAAACATGATTATTTATAGAAGTTATTATGCAAGAAAGACGAAGTAGGGAACGATTATTTCCCCACGTCCTACCGTTATCACCACTTCGCCTCTTTGAGCCTCGTGCTTGGGGGGCTGTGGACTGGACTAAGGCCCAAAAATAAATGGCATAGGCCCAATAGCAAGATGACCCAACTTTCCAACCCATGTAATTCAAATAAAAGATTTGGCGGGAAATGAAAGAAGAAGGCGCCACACCCAGAGGGCGTCGCCCTCGCCAGAAGGAGCAACCGCTCATATATGAAACCGCCACCATGATCTATCGTACAAGAGAAGTAACCACCTACTACCACCATGATGACATCATGGACAATAAGTAACCACCCATCACCACCATGATGAGATAGTGGTGGAAGAAGAAAACCACCATGATCATAGAAAAATTCTCTATAAATATGAGAACATACTTCATTGTAAATGGATCCCCATTTATTTTTCTTGTATACTCAAGTTATTCATGTTAACTATTGTAAGGGTTCACAATTTTTGAATAGACAAGAAAATATTTATTTCTTACATACGATCCATTAATTTATCACCCCCCTATTTGTTCACCAGAACACATACCAATTCATCAATAGTCATATTTTACGTCAAAATGAAACCCTAGTAGATGGCATATAACTCTGCGAGCAATATGTCTGAGGACTCCTGAATGAAACCCGAGAAACCTGATAAATAGTAATTTGAGTTATTTTTGATAACTCCTCCATGACCGACTCTAACAGGCAATTCGAGACAACTTTCGTTAATATTGAGAATGACACCGTTGTTCTATTTTACGAGGGTGTCCTCTGTTATGGTAATTGAGCATGATGAGAATGTGAGAGACTGTGAATATTAAAGGGGAGGCAGAGTCTAATTATTTAAGCACATAAAATTTTGGTGTCGTCAAGCCCACTAAACGCCAACAGTAAAAGTAAAAGCTTAAGAATCCATGTAGCGTAATTTTAGCACTCATGAGTATCCATAGAGCTGAAGAAATCGTGAATAATCAAACTAAAATGATGCTATATGGGTTCAGAGAAGTTACAATTTCGAACACAATAGAGAAAAACCTCTTATAGAATACCACATATATGAGTGGACAAGTTTGTTACATAGGACAAAGTTGCTACATATATTTATATTACTATTTTTTAAAATTATGATATGTTCAGATATATATATATATATATATATATATATATATATATATATATATATATATATATATATATATATATATTACGAATTTGATTATTAATAAATTTGCTTAATTTTGCTTCTATAACCTCATGAGAGCCAACGCAAGCATTATGAATGGTTGACCAACCCTTAGCATCGCATCCAATTAGATAAGGTGGATGGCTTGTGATTCTTAGTTCTGAGAAACTTCTTATAATCTTCACTTTCATTTTTTATATATGAGTCGGGTACTCCTTGTCACTTGCTGCTCAATTTTTATTTTTAACTCTAAGTACAGTACATATAAATATTTGAGGGTATATTTCTTCACCATTTTTCATTAATAAAACTTGTAAAAATTGTGACAAGCTCTTTAATAACAGTGACTTGTGAGCAAGACCAAGGGGATAGGAACATCTGAATTCAAAATGCACACAAAAAAAATACTACCAACAAAGCAAAACATGCACGTGAAGCCTAAGTTGTCAGCGAAAATTCATCACATAACATCATCACACATAAAATGGACCACGACAGTCGACAGATATATAGAGAAGAAAAAAATGACACATACACCATAGTCCCATTGATCATAATTGCATTAACTTTTCTATTTCACATTTAAAAACATTTCTAAAAATAGTGATAGATGTTGGATTCAGTTGATAAGAAACAGACTCGGGCCAACAAAAGTGCGAGCTCAAATTCCGCTGTTGATGTGAGGACTAATTAAGAACTTTGATAGTGCTCGGGGATAATTTATTAGTAAATCTAACAACGCTCTCTAAGTCTCATGGTCTGCTCCGAAGTTTCCGCGACACTACTCGGTCAAACTTTTGTTATATATATTAAAAAAAAAAAAAGCATTTCAAAAAAATGCTCAAGTGAAAGTGAAATTTGAGAATCTCAGAAACCATGATCATTCATTCAAGTACACCCCCTTTAATTATCGCATTTTCTTTAGCAACCCTTTGAAGTGATAAGTGAAAAAGATGTTCTTCTTTCTTTATCATCTTTATTTCTTACTCTATGTCTTTTCTTTGTCATCATCCATGAAAAGCACCCTACTTGCTTGCAAAGTTTTTTCTCTTCTTTCTTTCTCCACTCATTCTTTTCTCTTGGTGTCTCCCATGTTTCATAATTATCTTTCACCTCATCAACCTGCACATGCATTTTCCACTCTCACATCAATGTCATGCTTAATTGGTGTGATGTGCTACTCTATTTAATCATTCAAAAAATTTCTATAATTGGAAACACTTATCAATATCACTTTAACCATATATGTGTCATTTTTTTGTGAGAAAGTATATTCTTTTGTGATTATTTTTTGTTCATGTCGTGATTTCATAAAATTTCGATAGGACAATTTTTACCAAAATCATAGCGAGTCATTGTAATTTTGACAAGTTTACCGTCAAATTGTTCGGAGATACATGCATAATTGGCCGAACTCTGTAATTAATTGTTGTTTTGTTGTACGTTTATCTTTTTTAGAACCAAATTTGGTAGGTTGCATTGTATCCAAATAAAATTGCTACCTTAACATCTTCTCTTTTGTGAAGGCTAAATTGAAATATTGTAATATAATTTTTGTTTTTTGAATATTTAAATTGTTTCTACCTAATTTGTTTGGATGGTAAGAGCTAATAATTCCTTCTGACACAGATAGGCCAACTAATCGACAGTAAACTAAATAATATGAATAAATCAGAAATATTCAATTTTAATAAAGAGAAAAAAGAAGAGCATTATTTATGAGTTATGACTATATAATATGAAATAAATTTCAATCTCTAACAACTTTTGATAACAATATTGATATGTAGCATTGATTTATAAACGGTTTCTTGAACCATAGCATTATCCTTAATAGAGGTACATATCAAATAAATTTTGCCATTTTCTTAATGTGACAATTTCTATGATATTATTATTGGTAAGATAAGAGGCTTCTCCAATATTATAGTATACTATATACAATGTATCTCAATTTTTAAGTATACTCCTTTGTTGATGGTCTAATAATGAAGGAATAGTACACAGTAGTATGAAAGTGAGAAGACATTTTGTTATGTACCCCTGATGATAAAATGATGTACTTTGATTCCAGAATCTTTAGTGGCTTAAATGAGACAAAGGGAAAAGCTATGCTGGAATAGAGTAGTACTATTTCATTTCTACTATGTTTGAAATTATTCAAGAGGGAGAAGGTTTGGAACGAGCCGACTTTTAGGATGGAGAAGTGTCTCATAAGATCTACATTGGACCAATGTTTAAAAATAGTTTGAAACTCGAACAATAATCAGTGTCGCTTCCCGTAAGTAAAAACTTATGATGTTACTCATTCTTACAACTGAGACAGTGACTCAATTGGTGTCGGTTCAATAAAAAATAAAGAGAAACAGATATTATTGCTTCAATACTTAACTTATGCATGTTTTTTTGTTTTTGTTGAATCAACGTCGACCAGGTCACCATTTAAGCCGTAAAAATATTGTCGAATTTTTTAGCGATTTTTAAGTATTAGTTCACAATAGTCCAAATGTGACACTTTCTCACCCTAGCAAATGTCTTATAATAAAGAGTTAATTTTTGAATTGCTCATCAACTGGTCCAGCAACTCTTAGTGAAAAAAAGAATAAACTTGATTATTGAATATGAGATAACACTTTCATGGCCAGAAAATTGGTTCCATAAAACACAAACAAGTGCAAAGGAGAAAAGAATTGAGGGACCAAAAACTATAGGAGGGGGATGCTTTCAAAGAGGGACAAAATTTGGAATCTATGAATGCCCCACATTATAATGTTGCAATCTAATTATATGACAATAAGATTTGATTCTTTTGTCTTGGAAAACACACCATTGGCCAAGAGTATACTTACTTGTTCATCTTTCTTTTTCTTTTGGTTTGAATAATTTTGCAACATTGAAATGAAATTCTGACTTCTGTATAGTTTTCAAGTTTGTATCAAGGCAAACAACAAGAAAATAACAAAGTAAGTACATTATTTTTAAAGACACTAGCAACTTCTTATGTCATGTTGTCCTAGTGTTTCCTATTCACACAATCAAATTCATAAAAATCAAATAAAAAGAATCAAAAGTTTGTTACTTTTTGACATTATTTTCAGTTTTTGTTGTGTATGTGAGTGGGTGAAGGCGTCAGGCCAAACTTAATCTTTCAAAATCAACTTGTACGGTGACAATTGACCTTACTTATAAACATATCTTCAGACAAACCTGATAGCAATCGACTCGACAGAACTTGGAGGAAACGCTGATATAATCTTAAATTTGGGTTGAGTCTAACTCATCTCTTACAAAACCGGTTAAGATTGCTCCATTTATAAATATATTTTCTGGCTATTTTTCGACTAATGTGAGACTCTTAACAATTGTCATATAGATAAAGTAAAACCATAAAAGCTAGAAGTAATCACGAGGTAAAATGATTAAGGTGATCTTAATTAGAATGTATGCAAGATTATCTTGATAAACTAATTAAAAATATATACAAAGAAAAATTTAGTGCATACCTCTTCTTCAGATTTTGTTTTAGCATTTGAATTTGAATTAGGTGAGTCTACAGCTCTAGTTTTTGACCTCTCTATGATAGATGGAGTTGAAGTAGGGCTAGGACTACTTGAACTAAGATATGTAGGTGTGCTTTGAGTCCCTACATCTCTTGTTTTTCCTTCATTCTTCTTTTCTGCATAGATGCACAAACAACTTAAGTGCTTATGCATAACTTATTTCTATAATAAAAAAAATTAAATGAAGTCAAACTATTTTCATATCAGATATAAGTCGTTTTCATAAACTATCCCAGAGAGCTAATGGAAATAGGACATATCATTATCATAAGTTATTTTCATAAGTTCTATCTGAAACAGACTCATAAGTGTTTATGTCGGTGGATAAGCTTTAATAGGCCAAAATGTAGGAATCAAAAGTATGTGAACCTGGAATTGGAAATTGAAGAGAAACATCTTCATCTGAGTAAACTGATGGTTTGATTTGAATATGTCTTGAAGAATAACCTAGAGGAGCAGACATTGTAATTCTGTTTGTTGAGTGTCTAAAAGATCTTCCACTAAGAGTTTTTGCAGATAAACATTCCATTGGTACTTCTCCTGAAAGTGGATTGCATATATACTTTTCTGCTTCATTCCACTTTGAATTTAAAGCAAACTTTTCTGGAGATAAACACTCCCAACTGTTATAGCTTACCCTTGCTTGTAATGCTGTATGAAATCACCATTAAAAATGTTTAGACAAAAAAGTAAGAAAAAATATGCATGCTACTTTAGTCATGGTTTTAAATTGCGGTCTGCGGCCACAATATAAAGAATTTTGAGGTCTCTGTAATAATTGTACGTTCTAAAATTTTGTTGCAAGATAAAAGTTTGTAGTGTGGACGCTACCGATATTTAAAACCGTGATTCTTGTTCTAGTTAACAATGTGGTTACCTTTAAGAGCAGTGGTGAAAGAATATGTTGAAGGGTCAATTTCATCTGCAAAAAAAATGTTGAATTTGAAATGTAAAGGAAGCTAAAACAATGAAATCCAAGTACTTTTTGTTAGTACGATTTGAACTTTGTACTTTGAGGTTTAGAACACTTACATACACTACGCACCAACCAGTTGCGCTAGACTCTGGTGGTATGAAATTCAAGAACTATATATATATATATAGTTTGAATTGAAGTGGAAAAAGAAATGTACCTTTAAAAGGGTATCCAGGTGAAGAAGCAGTACTAGAAATGGTTATGTTTGATCTATGAGACCTTGTATCTTCTCTAAAACTTCTCATATAAGAAGCTGAATATCTTCTAGAATTAATATTGTTGTTGTTCTCTCTACTAATTCTTGCTTTCATTGTCCATTCTCTCACATTGAAATCTGATTCATCTCTTTTCCTTGAAGTATAAACATATGGTTCAGCATTGTAGGCCATGAAAATGAGTAGAAGAATCTTTTGTTGTGAAAATTGAATAGGTTTGAAAGTAGGTGTTGGAGGTGCAAATAGTGACTTAAAAAAAAGAGGTTTTTTTGAGAGTGAAACTTTTTGTCTTGAAAAGAAGCTATAGATGGAATGTGGCTTTGGAATCAATTCTAGTGTTTGTGTGTCTCTTCTAAATTTTGGTATTTAGCTTTTTTTGAATCTTCAAAGTGCAGTGACATGGTTTTAAATCAAAATGTCTTTATACTATTGAAAGTGTCTTGTTTCTTTTTTTGGGCTCTGCATTAAATTTACTTGGACTACCTATGTTACTTCCCTTCTTGTTTGACCCCTAATATCCTAGACTAGACCACTAGGTTAGTTTCAGTATCCAATTATATGTCATGAGACACCAATTATTTGTTACTGTTATTTAGAGCTTAATAATTTTACACCTATACTCTAATCATATTAACTTTACAGTGAGCACCTATTTTAATCTTAATATATTAGGTAAAAAAGTGTTGTATGTTTGGTTCCACTTCTGGAATAGGCAGAATTGATTCTGGACGTGTAGAATTGATTCTGATTTGTTTGGTTTCTCAAAAGTAGAATTGATTCTGCCTCCAGAATTGATTCTACTTGAAGCTAGAAATCGTAGCTTCTGATTCTAGAATTGATTTTTACACTCAAAATTTTTGTTCAACTCACTTTTACATGAATATATCCAAATATAAACCACTTTAACTTAAAATCAATTTTCGTCATCGCAGAACCAAACATAAGTGTGAGTATTGTATGAGTCTTGGATTTTGGATGAAACATCTATGTTGAGGACTAAGCTAGAGAATTTATAAATCTTTATGTCTTAGAATTTTGGATTAAGATATTGTGTTCAAATTATTTATAAAATTATTCAAAGCTCAATATAGATGATTTTTGAAATCCTCTCGGACCTAACAAAAAGTTAAAACAATTTATAGTCATACAAAAAAATAAACCGAGATAATTTAATTTTTACCCTAATAACTTAATTCTTACATCTTTAAAGAAGGTAAAGACTAAGCAGTTTAATTTAATGTATACACTTGTAAATTACATTCGAAGGCAAAAAACTCCAAATTTAAATTTATAATTTACTTTGAAGGCAAAAATAAATTTTACTATTTACTTTTGAGGCGACTAAAATATTTTAAAATTGTCCTCATGAATATAATTCAATTGGTAAAATTATCACATTTTATATGCAGGGCCAAATTTTAACCTAGAATCTGTCACATTCATATCAAAAGTTAAATTTTTAGTCATTATGTTAATTGACAAAGAAAAAAAAAACATTTTGAAATTAATTTTTTGTTTCTAAAATCTCAAATTTCCACCTACAAAATGAATCCGAAGATGCACTAAACTTATGTTTTCATGTGCTTACTTGTTGAAGTAAAACAGTGAAGTGTTTTTTTTTCTTTCTACCTTTTCCTTTCAAGTTCAATAAAATTAGGATGGTTTAATTCATGACATAAAGTCGTTGATATCACTATCCATCCAGCACAAAATTTTTCATTGTGACAATTTTTAAAGCTTACAAGAAGGATTGATTGTTAGACATATACAAACAAAGTGAATTTTTGCATTCTTCATGTTGGACAATGACTCTTCAAATTTTCTGTCGGAGATTGTCACAATTGTTAGTAGAGTTATTATAACCTAACATATAAGAAAATGCTGGCTAGTGTTTGCAAGACACTAGTTAAAAAATTTAATATAGTAAAATAGTTTTTTTTTTTTTTTACTTAATATAGTAAAATAGTCTTGAAATTGTATAATTTGTCTTTTTATGAAATGAACACACCAAGAAGTATATATTTTAAATTATATATATTATAAAATGACCATCTAAACAAAGTAGTAATTTTTAAGAAATGAACACACCAAGAAGTATAATAATCTCTTCATTGCATACGCCATAATTGAATTCCATTCAATTTAAGTGGTTAAAGTGGATAGAGTTTTAGATGAAGATTTTAATTCATTTTATATGATAGCCTCCTATTTTAATGGGGTTTGGTGCATAACATTGATTAATAATCTAAATGATTAAGGCTGGTGGTGATTAAATAAGAAAATTTTAACTCATACAACAACTCTTTATTTATGTTATCCAAATGTACAAAGGAAAATATAATTGGTCAGGTAAAATACATTATAACATCAATAAAAATCATTTATACATTGTCTCCAAAAAATTAAATTGACCATACAATATTGAAGGACCAGCATTGGTGGGTGTACCTTTCTTGTAGTTTTGCACATATTAAAACCAACATTAGCTTTAATGTACACCACTTGTTCAAACTTATGTTACACCAGACTCACCAAATCATTGATTTTTGTTTGATAAGACACTAAATTCTAATTTTGATATCCTGTTTGGGAAACATCTCCATTGAGTTGCAGTCAAGTGTGTTATATGTATTTCAATTAAAAACAACATGGAAAAAACACAAAAGAAGCTCCCCATGAAGCTTCTTGAACATAGAGAAGATACATAAATGACAGGGCTTTTTAGGTGGAGAAGTGTTTCATATATGGTCCACGGATTGCTACTTGAATATTATTTGAAACTCTAACAATGACCGATGTAATGTCTTATAAGTAGAAGTTTGTGGTATAACTTGTCTTCACAACTGAAACCATGAACCAATCGGCGTGGTTTAACAAAAAACGAGTATTAGTGTCTCAAAACTCAATTGGTGTCTATTTTTTATGCTGGTCTATGGAGTTTTGAATGATTTTTAAAATCGAAATACCGTAAATTGCATGTGACACTTCTAAACTTAGGAAATTTGATGTGATCAAAGATAAATTAGGGATACATTCATACAAATTTTGTTAACAAACTACATAGAAGGCTAAGTGTAATTTTGTTACATTTTTTTTCATGTGCCAGTAGCACCGGTTAGCATGGTTTTGAGAGAAAAGCAAAAGGTGTGTAATACTTTGTTTTCATTTTCAAATTTCAAAGAGTATAAATGAACTGATTGAAGTTTCCCTCCTATGACATCTCTAAATATGAGCTCTACTTTGGTCTTGTTGTAACCTTAGTGAAAGCCCAATGAGGTGTGAACCCTTCTGATTATCACTTTTTTTTAAAACTTCATGTTCAGCATAAATATCAGTTTGTACTGTTGAGTTGTTTTCAGTGTAAGCTGGATATATGTGGAGATAAAAAGAGTGAGGTAATGGTTAAGGCTGTAAAAGTAAGAATGTCTTTATGTGCATGCTACATTCTTGTCTTAATCTAGTGAAAATGAGTGAGGTACCCTTACATTATGGGAGAAGATAGGTCCCACACTGGACCTCATCGTAGCCGTCAGTTTTGTCTGATGTGTATGCAAGGTAGGTTTCATAGAAAGAGAGAGGTTCTGTTGATTGTCAGATCATGGGTCCATTTAGTTCCATTTATTTTATAAAGTTTTTCTCTTTTTCTTTTCTAGGATATATATTTTGTCCTCACAAACTACTTAATAGTGACTTGTCTTATCTTCTCAAGTGAACTACTTGAACACACTTGTGCAAAGAACATCAGCATCCATAACAAAAAACCATAACAAGACCATTCAGGATCACTGGCTAATAATTGTTCTCCTGTGATCTAATCTGAATAAAATGTTCTGCATATTCGAATTGACTACTGAAGAAAATGCAGTGCATGATTGATGTGGGAAAAATGGAAAGAATATAGATATGAATTTGAAACTTGGGAAGTGGGAACACAGATAAATAGTGTATATTTGGATTGGCGGCGAGAAAGATGGAATTATGGTGAGCCATCGTAATTTTTCAGAACACACCGCTAATCCAAATATGTTAATTCACTCCAGGGAAGGCTACACCACATATAATTGACACTTTCCAAGAACACCAATATATGACAAACAAATTAGGTGAAACAATCAGAAGTCCTAAATCAATAACCAAAGGACATACAACCATGTTAATAAAATTATGACAGGGAGTATAAGTAACACAATACACTTCAACTATGTTTTGAGCATTTCACTGCTAAGACAGAAATGTTTTCATTAAAAAATACTATTGAATAAGATAACAATCTTGAAGATATATGACCACAAGAAATTATGTTTTTTTCCATCCATTTGCAACGAGTACACAGCAGCTGGATATGAAATTAGAAGATACAGTACAAATTACAAAGTATTTTGACTGGAAGTATATTGCACTTCAAAATTTGAATCAATAGATAATCATTATGAGACAGATTTGTTGAATGGAAACAACATCAACAACAATTTTAGCAATAATACAAATGTTTATTTAGTCATAAATGTTGAACCACACATTCCTATTATATTATTTGTAAATTTGAAACTGCAAGTCTCACAAAAAGCATTGGCAGCATTTCCCGCAACATATAATTACACTCAGTTGTACAGCTGAAGATGAAAAGCAGAGAGAAGAGATGCAAAATCTGGCATCTGCAATTGGACAGGTCATCTTTATCAGCAAAATACAGGAGAGACAAGTGTATAATAAAGAAATATATTTGGGAATTGTTGCCATAAAATTGTTCTCACAAGAGGAAGCTCAATCATCAACTTCAGCTTTAATCTCTTTCAGCAAATCATCCTTGTAATCGTCAAATGTTCCAGGGAAATTTCTGACAGTGCCGTCCTCAACAATCCATAGTTGACTCCTTTCTTCATCATCACAGACACGAGATATCAATCTAGAATCGTGACTAACAAGAACAACTCCACCAGTGAATTCATCAAGTGCATTAGCCAATGCATCAATACTTTGCATATCCAGATGATTGGTGGGTTCATCTAACAATAAAATGTGAGGTTTTGACATGGATATCGACGTGAAGACCACTCGAGCTTTCTGCCCTCCTGATAGTTTGACAATGGGGGTAAGATGGTTATGACTAGGTAGTCCAAATTTACCAAGCTTTGCACGAACAGCCTCCTGCTTACTAAGTCCCTCCTGGTCTGGATGGAGACGAAGAAGGTACTGAACAGGTGTTTCGTCCATTGTTAGCAGGTCCACAAAGTGTTGGGAGTATCTCCCTATCCTCAACTTCTGACTCCTTCGAATTTCACCTTCACTTTCAACCAAATCACCAGCTAGAAGATTTAGCAGTGTAGATTTTCCAGCTCCATTTGGCCCAACGATGGCAACACGAGTCCCCATATCAATGCCAACATCAACATTTGAGAGTCTGAAATCCTCTCGGTTTGGGTAGCTGAAGCTCACTTCAATAAGCTGCAGAAGTGGTGGTGTGAGCTCAGTAGGTTCAGGAAAGTGGAACTCCACGCTGTAGTCCCTCCACTTGTGTGGTACCTCTACTTGGGCCTCATCCTCATCCTCATCAACCTTACCCTTACTTTTTCTTTTTGATGCTTCCTTGGCTGCAAACTTGGCTCGATCCTTCACCTTATCTTGTTGAGCCTTGTTTCCAGTCCTTCTAGCTGCTCTCAATTGCTTGTCATAAGTCTCATACTTCTTATTCACCTCTCTACGACGCTGTTCATACCCGCTCTCAAAAGCATCAAAATTTCCACGATAGAAATGAAGTTTCAAATCATGCAGGTGAATAATCTCAGAGCATACTGTATTGAGAAAATCTCTATCGTGTGATACAACGACCAAAGTTTTCTTCCAACGACACAAGTATTCTTCCAACCAGAGAACAGCCCTCAGGTCAAGATGATTAGTGGGTTCATCGAGCAATAGTAGAGTGGGCTGAACAAAAAGTGCTCGAGCTAAAGAAATTCTCATCCTCCAGCCGCCACTAAAGGATTTGGTAGGACGGACTTGCATATCCTTTGTAAAACCCAGACCAGCTAAAATTTTTGATGCTTGAGATTCAGCAGCATCAGACCCCATCAGTTGTAATTGTTCATACAGCTCTGCTAGCTTTTCTCCTGCATCCTCTTCCTCATTAGTATCATCTTTTTCCACACCTTCACCAGAAGCTACATTCTGTAGATCAGCAACTTCTTGTCGAACTTTAACTAGTTCAATATTAGCCGAAACAACGGCTTCGAGTGCTGTTTTATCATCACCAACTACCTCCTGCTCAACCAGAAGGACGTCAATATTCTTAGGTACTGGTATCTTCCTCCAAGCAAGAAGCTTCAAAAGTGTTGACTTTCCCATTCCATTCGGCCCAACCAAACCATACCGCTTGCCATGAGATATCTTCACTGATGCATTCTTCAGAAGTTCTTTACCTCGAGCAGACACAGAAAAATTTTCTATCGTTATATCTTTAACATTAGCATCAGCACCATCGTCTCCATCAAGCACCGAAGCCCGACTTCCAATGACAACAGTGAAAGCATCGCGATCATCCCTAAGAGCTTCTTTCTTTGCCTGTTCAGCCACATGGGCAGCTAAAATATCTTTCTTTTCACGCTTTTTCAACTCTTTTTCAGCAATAGACACCTCAAGTGGCTTCACATCAGGTCTATGCTTTTCCTCTAGCTCCTCTTCCGACTCATCATCATCAGAGGGAGGAAGATCAATATCATCAGTGTACGCAGAAGCTTTCGGAGCAGATTTTGGCTTTGGCTTATTTGTAGAAGATCCTTTTTTAGGCTTATCAGCTTTGTCATCCATACCTGCCAACATGGCAGAGACTGACAATTTTTCTTTCTTAGAACCATCTTTGCTACCTGCCTTCGATTTTGTAGACGGACCTGCATCATCTGTCTTTTTCTTTCCCATTGAAGAATACTGAAGAAAAAAAGTGAAAAATGTATTAATTTCATTCATTCAGATAAAGACACCATTAATTATATGTCATTCTATAATATAACTCTTAATTATATCCCTAATCCCTATCTTGGCATAAATAGATATTATATCAATAACATAAAATAAGCCTTTTGCATAAAGTTCAAAATTTTGAAATGATACATGAGAACACTTCCTTCAAACAGAGTAAGATAATTGCCACATAGTATTCATTCAGATAATAAACCCACATACAAAGTCATTTGGTGGTTTACTCCATAATTTATTTGTTGGCATAACCAGATAATAAATCAATCACATAGACTGTGCAGTGTGTCTAAACTCAAAACATTCAAATGATACATCAACACAATCCATTCAAACAGAGGCTACAAGATATTCACTGCAATTGTTTATTAATTAATCAATTAACCCTAATAAATAACAGGATCCAACTCACCAACACAATTTTTTAAAATCAATAACACAATACAAGCATTGGGCATAAAAGTTCAAAATTTTCAACATGATTGCACTTCTTAGTTCTTAATAAGATAGTAGGATAATTTCTGCATAGTGTTTTCAATCAATTTCCCTAATTCCCTAATAAATAACACGCACGAATGAACTCAATTAAACGTTGATTTATCATTTATATTAAATAATAATTCGATTTATTGCACAATAGTGGAATCACGGCGGCAGAGAGTGGTGGTCTTCTATGATGCGACGCAATTCTGTGAAACCGCAGAATCATGGAATCGTAATCTTGCGTACGCTAAGGGGAAAGGGGAATGAATAAGCGAAAAATGAATAGAAAAGGAAAAAAAAAGGAAAACCTGGTAGAGTTTGTGAGTGTTTGTGGTGGCCGGAGACGAAGAGTGGGCGGCGTTTTCCGGGAAGTTGAGTTGAGTACGACTCCTCCGACTTGATTCCGATGAGGGGTAAAGGAGTAGCGGCTTTATCTTTTTGTTTTCTTGTTTTTAGGGTTTTAATTGATAAAAATAAAATAAAACGTGTTTATTGTTGATGGGCCTCTTTATAAAAGAGAATGTGGATTGGGCTTCAGAATCTCTTATTTGTTGAAGGCCATCTCCAAGTTTGTTAACTTTGAAAGATTAAAAAATAAATATATTATTTAGTAAAGTTATTTCAGATTTGTTCGGAAGAATTAGATAAGATCAAATTTAATTATATGAAGAGTAAAACAAATCATATCTTAAAGTTGAGTTAGATATGTCTGGAAGATTTAAAACAATTCTAATTTTGAGAGGATTTAAAATATACTTTATCTTATAAAGTTTGTTTTTTTTTTACACCTTATAAAGTTTGTTTTAAAACAATATGTTTGGAAGATTTAAAACAATTCTAACTTTGAGAGGATTTAAAATATATTCTATCTTATAAAGTTTGTTTTAAAACAGAATCCTATCATGATTCAACTCAAACTCAAGCATATCTTAGGAGTTGCATCTCTATATAAGAAGATTCAAGACTAGGTTTTCAAGTACTAGTGGATAGTAGCGGATTCTATCTTTAAAATCTCAAAAATTTCATATAAAAATCCACTACTTAAGTAGTTGACGGTATAAAAATGAGAAATTTTCATGTTAGGGAGTTTTTTACTCAAATTTCATATTTTTATAATGTCCGCTATTTAAGTAGATGACATTTTAAAATCTTGAATTTTTATGTAGGGTGTTTTTGCTCAAAAATTATTTATTTTTACAACGTCCGCTACTTAAGTAGCAGAATGGTAAAATGGGTAATGTGCACGGCGCACGAGTATCCAATAGGGTGGAAAACATGGGAAATGCATTTTTCGAATTTTTTTTGCTTTGCATAAAAACTCCGGAAGAGAGTCATGCGGGGGATAAATTTTCTTTATTTGTTTTAATTTAATTTGGCAAAAATAAGTTTTGGTATTTTCTTTTTTGTAAACAGTCGAGCAGCTCTCTCAAATGATAGTTAGTGTTGTATGTTATGTTAGTTAAGTTAGTTACAAGGTGTTAGTGCCATTTAGTGATTAATAAATAACTAACTGCAAGCCATTGTGGGATTAAGTATAGTATAGTACATAAATAAGAACATTGTAACAAAATGTAATAGTAATATTAAATACACATTTTCATTCAATCATTTCATCTTTATACTCACCTCTATATTCAAACTGTATGTGTTTCACATCTCTCAGCTTATACCTATCTTGCAGTCTGCAGCTATTCTCATACATTGCCGGATCGGGTTTGTCTAACTTTGTGACGCGAATGATGGAGCGCCTTTCAATTCTATGGAACTCTGCCCTTTGCGCTATAACAGTAGACAATCCGGATCCTAGCAAGGAAATTGCATAATGCCGAATTCCTCTATGATGGATTAAAAAATTCTCTGCTGCTATTTCCTTACAGCTTTCTCATATCATGTCCAACTTCTTTTGTGACAATAGAAAAGGATGAATAATAGGACTAATATATGCCGACAATGTATTGAACCAACTCAAATATAGTTGGAGACTCGACTCGATAATTAATTCGTTGAACTTGGTTCATGAATCAAATAAACTGAACTTGTGCTAAAATTAAAGTTCATTAACTAAATGATACTATCAAATGAATTGAGTAAAACATTCAAGCAGTTATGTTATAGCAAACCAACTGAAAATCAGAATTACAGTAAAATATATAATTATATACTCCCAAGTAAGACAATAAATTGAATTTGACAAAAAAAAAAAAGAAGACAGTGAATTGAATTGAATGAACTTCAAAAGTTAACTACTCATTGGTAATATTTGCTTTTGGTTCAATTTTTATCAGAAATCACTTGTGATATAGAAAGGATAATGAAAATACCTATATGGGGTTCCAAGGTTGACTGAACCATGTTGTGATGAGAATCAATGGAAACAATAGCTACTTGCTTTTATCATTCAAGATTAGTTAACTTAATGATCTCATTTGCCATTAATTCCCATCACAACATGCACCAGCAAACTAGGAGAAATTCAATGGTGGTGTGATGATTGAATGCCTCATAAGTGATTTCTGATTGGTGCATCCATTGCATATTATATATAATATAATTTCAATTATTTGGATTCATATATTGACAATAATGGAGGATGTACTCAATGTAGTACACAAATCTCCATTCATTGGTACTACCATTCTTAATTAAATATAACAGGTAGGCTAAATTAAGAGAATTAAAAAAAAAATAGTTAAAATTTGTTGATAATTGTCACATGTTAAATATAGATATTTTGCTTAATAAGGAACAGCAACCACCGTTTCAAAAGGAACAGCCACCCGACTCGTTAGAATTGTACTACTAGCCAATTTTTTGTACTAGAAATGGAATCTTGTACTTTTTTGTGTTGGTCCAATACTATCTGTATACTAGTAGATTGGTGTGCTTAGGAGATTTTTTTTGGTTACATGAGAGAAAAAAGAAAAAAGGAACAAAGCACCGGGGACTAATCCCGGAAAAACACTACACCCTGCGCATCAGCGAGAAGAGGTATAGCGAGATCAACAGGAGGGGACGATAGTCTTACTAACGGGGAGTCAGAGAGAGCACCCATCTTGGCCAAAACGTCCGCACACGCGTTACCTTCCCGAAGCGTGTGTTTCACCACAATCTCCCAGTCTCTATCAAGAAGCTGACGGATACTAACTACTTCGTTCGCAAAGCGGTGGTGGGCAGAGACACCATCCCGAATTAAGTTGACTGCCTGGAGCGAGTCTGAGAAGCAAGTAATTCTTCTGTAACCATTTTCCCAACAGATTTGCAAACCATGAAGAATAGCCATGAGTTCCGCTAATAATATGCTAGGAGCTGTAACAGCCCCATAGAAACCCAACAAGAACACACCATTATTATCACGCAACAGGCCACCATAGCCCGCTGTATTCGTAGAACCCAATAAGCTTCCGTCGACGTTAAGACAAACGAATCCTTCCACAGGCCTGGACCAAACAACTGACCGAGATGTGGCAGAGATAGTCGAAGTCGTGGGCAGCGAGGAAAAGGCGGCCTCACACGACTTTAGAAGCGAGAAAATTTTGGCCACGCTGGTATGAATATTATCATTACTGTTATTGAAGATGACATCATTCCTCGAACACCAAACCACCCAAATAGTCACAAAGAAGAGAGTTCCATATTTATTCCCCATGTTTCTATACCAAGTAAAGGAATCAGTACCATGAAGGGGCATGTGAAGATCATGGATCCCGCACGCGCGCCAGATACGAGCTGAAGCCGGGCAGGAAAAAAGACAATGCTCAATGCTTTCAGCTGTACTTGTACACCGCGGGCATACACCAGTAGCGCAGACATGTCTGTGTTGCAGAACCGCGCGCACGGGAATTGAATCATGGATAATTTGCCAAACAAAGAACTGGATATTCGCCGGTACCGGAAGTTGCCAAATCCATTGCCAATTAACATGATCATGCAAAGGAGCAGGTTTTCGAAGCCAATTGTAGGCGTCCTTGACAGAGTAGACCCCCGAGGTCGCGTTGCTCCAAGTCCAAACATCCGGCAAATTTGAAACAAGTCTGGGTTGTAAAGCTTCAATAGCAGTAATAATATGATCAGGGAGAGGAGTATATAGCAATTGTAAATTCCACATACCGTTCGTCCACACGTCCTTAATTTTCATATTTGTATCTTGAATTGCTACTACCGGCACTACCGAACACAGACGTTCTTTAAGAACCCAGGGGTCAAACCAAAAACTTGATTCACCGTCACCAATTTTGAGAGTAAAGCCCTCTTTCAGAAGTTGCATAGCCTTAGCCACGGCGTTCCAGATCACCGACCCACCTGTTACTTTTACATTAAAAGGGAGTTGTCCCTTCAGATATCTGTCATTGAAGAGATTAACCCACAATTTGTCTGGGTTTTGGAGAAGTTCCCAAACAAGCTTGCCCAGAAGCGCAGTATTCTGAGACCTAGAGCATCTCACACCTAATCCCCCAAGTTTGCGAGGTTGTGTTACTTTACTCCAACTGACCCAGTGCATCCCGGTGTCGCCTGTGCCTTTCCAAATGAATCTTCTGACACTTTTATCAAGATCATCACACACACTCTGGGGTAACCAATTGACTTGCATTTGATAAGAAGGAAGGGAGGATAGCACCGAGTTTGCCAACACAACTCTTCCCGGTTTATTTAACAACCGACTTTTCCAAGAAGCCAATTTCGCATTCACCCTGTCATAGACATCTCCGAAATCTTGTTTCCGGACTTTCCCATAAAACATTTTGAAGCCAAGATACTTTTCAAACCTGGACGTAGCCTGAATTTGAGTACAAGATGAGATGGAATCCCTAGTATGGCGTGTTACTCCCAAGGACGTACAGAATTTTGATTTCTCAAGACTAATTTTTAGCCCCGAGATATCACAAATTTTTTTTAAAACTCCATCAATCACTCTAGCTTGCGCTGCATTAGCCTTACCGAAAAGAAGAACATCATCGGCAAAAAAGAGGTGTGTGAGTTTAGTTCCATGTCTGGTCATTTGCATTGGCTTCCAATTAGCAACACGGACCTGGTTGTTGATAAGAGCTCCCAACCGTTCCATACATAAGACGAACAAGTATGGAGAAAGAGGATCTCCTTGTCGAAGTCCTCTTGTCGGAGTAAACGGGTCTGTCTTGCTCCCATTCCATAAAATGGTATTTGAAGAAGATGTGATACCGAACATGATGAGAGAGATGATCGTAGAGGGAAAATTAAACTTACTCAAAGTGTCACGTAAAAACCTCCAGTCGACTCGGTCATAAGCCTTTTCAAGGTCCAATTTAAAAACCATATCACCATTTTTTTTCTTGGATTTTTTCATAAAATGGAGGACTTCTTGCAGCACTATGGCATTATCTTTTGTGCTCCTTCCAGGAATGAAACTGTTTTGCAATGGACTGACAATGCCATCCAAGAAGGGTCTTAAACGAGCCACAATAATTTTAGAGATCAATTTGTAAGTAACGTTGCACAGACTAATGGGACGGAAGTCTTTAAAAGTACGCTGACTATCACCCTTAGGTAATAGAACAATCAGAGTTTCACAAACCATCGGATCATAGGAGCCATTCTCGAACGCTGCTTTGACAAAATTCCACATATCGTCACCAATAACATCCCAAAATAATTTGAAGAAAACAGGTTGAAACCCATCAGGCCCTGGAGCTTTATATGACTTCATACTCATCAAAGCATCATGCACTTCTGCCTTAGTAACTGGTTTAACAAGCTCAGAGATAGCAAACTCGTCAAGAGTAATAACAGCATCTTCATCACTAGTGGTACTCACCTGCTGCGTGTTGCAGAAGAGATCTTTGAAAAACTTCAGTGCTTCAGTTTTCATAAGATCCGGATCCGTGCACCACTCCCCCGTTTGGAGTTTGATACCGTGGATTTTATTTCTCTTCCGACGGATAATAGTTTGGGCATGAAAGAAAGAGGTGTTCCTACTCCCAAGTTTAATCCATTGCTCCCTAGATTTCTGGAACCAAAAGGTTTCCTCTTGAAAAAGAATATTATCATATTCAATAAGTAATTCTTTTTGTAGCCGCAAAAGATTAGCAGAATCAATGTTCTCAAGAGCTCGTTGTACTCCTCTTAATCTCGCTTCCACTTCTTTTTTCCGGGCAAAAATGTTACCAAACACATTTTTATTAAATTCAGTTGATTTTTGAGCAACACTTTGAAGACACCGAGCAATACTACCACGTTCATTAGTCCAAGTATCTTTAACTAACGGTGGGTAATCTGAGTGAGTGAACCACGACGCTTGGAAACGAAACGGTCGACCTTCTCTACTAGTCATAACAATGTTACTTCGCAGCAGTAAGGGGTTATGGTCAGAATGTCTACGGACAAGGTGTTCTACCGTAGCTTCTGGAAAGTTCATGCGCCAGTCATGATTACAAAGGCCCCTATCAAGCCTCCTGGAAACTAGACGACCACCTCTACAATGTCCCTGCCAAGTAAACAATTGAGTAAATAATTGAGAATCTCTAGGAGATTGGAAATAAATAATTGAGTAAACAATTATGTTGGGCTCATAATTGCTACGATCCAAGGGTATTCATCGGTTTCCGTTGGAGAGATTCTCTGCTGTAATAAATGTGAGGTAAGTTAAGTTTCACATTACTTAGAAAAATAAAGATTGAAAACTTATAAGTTAGAAGATCTATAAACATAATACCTTAAGATTTTGGGTAAAGATGTAGTGTCAAACTCACTTGTAAGGTTATTTTTGAGCCAAATATGGATAATCCCATGACTTCTCCCTTATGACCTAACACTCTCCACTCATGAAAACTATGGTGGCATGGAGTTTAAAAGTTTGAAAGCCTTCAACCTCGCCATACTTAGTAAACAAGCCTGGAAGATGTTCACAAATCGAAGAAACTTAATCACTAGACTGTTCAGAGCTAAATACTTTTTGAATTGTGTTTTCTTGAGTCAAACATGGGTCATAATTTGAGCTACGTTTGAAAAAGTATTTGAAGTATTGGATTTGAGATATAAATTTAAGTTTGTAATTTGAATTGGTTATTCAAAGGATGTCATTTGTCAAAGTCTTCAAACATTTCCGAGATAGTTGAGAGTGTGCATGTTTCAGTCTTGATAATGCATAACAATAAGAATTAGAACTCTGCAGTATTCATGATTTGTTTGGTAATGCAACTGCCAATTTCATCCTCAACACGCCATTATTAAATTGTGTGTGTGAGGACAAAATTAAGCGGAGATTAGGGAACAATGACATTTATTCTGTCAAAAGTGCGATATATTTTGCTCCAACTAGATTGCTCCTTCGCATCAGACACACATGGAAGTTAATTGGAACCTTATTTAACGTTCTAAAATTCCACCGAAAGTCAAGAATCTTGGGTGAAGCTTTAGGTCTCATTAGTGCTCTTAAGTGGGTTAATGATCTCCAGCTGCATAATATGGACTTCGAAATGGATTCCAACAAAATAGTGAACCACTTGGATAGTTATAAAATGAACGTCCTGAGTTAGGTGCCAAGTGCCATAATTAATGATTGTAGATGTTTTAGTTTCTGATCTTGTGAAATCTCATATTAGGTTCATTAGGATTTAGGAAACAAGCAAACGAGTTTGCACACTGCCTTACTAGAGTAGCTTTGTCTTTAGCTAATTTTCATATTTTTTATCGATATTTCAACATGTATCCAAACTAATATTATAATGAATTGAGTTAAAATATTTACTGTTAAAAAATCATTAAATTTTTTGTTACCATCCTTAGTCCTTACCTTTTTTTTAAATAATAAAATTACAAAAACATTTTTAAATGCATTATTTACTATTAGTGAGTTAATTGATCAACATTACATCACTAGTGAAAACACATTTTATAGATCAAACTAACTAACAAAAATAAAATAAAAATCCATGACCAATTTAACTAACCATAGCTATATTTGATAATATTTTTGTGATTTTGGTTAACAATAACAATAATAATGAGTAAACTACACCCTCCTAATATATAAGACCCCTTTCAATTTCAAAAATGTATAAGAATTAAAAAAAGTAACTACTGTATTAAATTTATCAATAATATATTTTCTCTTTTTAAAATTACCCTTCAATTATTAAGAGAGAGAAATATTATTCTTTTACTTTTTTTCATTTAATTAGGGGTATTTTTGTAAAAAATTAACTAATGTACCTTAGACTTTGAAAATGGTCTTATAAAATGGGATAACAAAATTTGCCAAAAAGATCTTATATATTTGGATGAAGGTAGTATCAAATTAATCTATGTCTCTATAACCCGCTCTCAAATTGATCTCTGCCTTTTTCAATATCTCAAATTAGTCTCTATATTTGTCAAATATTTCTCAATATAGTTTTTCTATTGACAGTTTTCTAACATTGCTTAAATAAGTTAATGTGAAGTGTTAAGGGTCACGTCAACAATTACATCACAAAGTGTCACGTAGTTAAATGTCAATTTAAAACAATGATTATTTGATAAAAAAATGGTAAAGTTATAGACTAATTTGACTATAAGATGAAAATGTCAAAGACTATTTCGATAAAAAGTGGATGACAATAAATAAAATAAATGCTCATAGAAGGATCAAATTAAGAAACATTTGACAAAAACTAATTTAAAATATCAAACGAGTGAATAACCTATTTGAAAGCGAGTTACAAAGACAGCAATTTGATACTCCCTCCGTCCCTTATTATAAGCCCCTCTTGGAAATTTTCACGCATATTAAGAAAAGTTGATAGTGTAATTAATGTGTACTTTTTGGGTATCACAATTATTATATTATCCTTGGTGAAAAGATGTATTTGTAGTTGACTTTTTATATTCCAATGCAAAGTAGGGTTATGTTTGGAAAAGTAATAATAAATGTGCCTAGGAAATTGAAAAGGAGCTTATATTTAGGGACAAATCTTATCTTTGATAAGGTGCTTATAATTAGGGACGGAGGGAGTAGTTTATTCCGATAATAATAGACCAGAATGACCATTTATAGACCAGAATGACCATTTACAAAAGCAAATTATCAGAGTATAATTCATGTTTTTGTTTTTGATTTTCAATAGTATTGTGTGATGTGAAGAACGTATTTTTTTATAAGGTGTGATTGTGTGAATGACACATTCTAAAACACAATCATTCGAAGCATAAAAAAATATAGTGGGTAGAGAGAGTACTATCATAAATAATCACTTATAGGAAAAAAATACAGTAACCAGCACTGCACAGCAAGCATTTATAGTCCAAAATTCAATCATGCCAACCACATGGTCATTTTATAATATTTTTTGTCATATTTGGTCAAACATTACAAGCCAAGCATTATTACAAACCAAAAAAAGTAAATTCACCATTACATAATCCATCATCACCCCACTAATTATTCCTCCATTAATTAAACAAAAAAAAAAAAGCACAAAATTAATTAGTTACTAAATCCAGCAATAACAGCATGAGGCTCAAGAGCCTTAGCAGCAGGGGAAGCTTCAACAGCAGGACTAGGCTCAACAGGTACACCAAGAAGTTCTTGAGGCAAATCCTTAATACCCTTCAAATAAAATGTGTAGAAAATCTTAAAAGGAAAAATAATTTGATGCAACTTCACTTGTCCTTTAACACCTTCAAAGATTCCAGAACCACCAGTTACAGCTAGGTAAGTGTCCTCTGGATAGGTCAAGTAGGGTCCTTGAATAGCTAAATGACCATAATCTCCAAAATGAAAACTGTAGATTGCTTCATATCTATCACCTTGCTTTTCTGCTATGTGTTGGATTAATATGCAAATTCCTGCTGTTATTCCAATACGTTTTTGTAGGTCACCAGTGTACAACTGCATAATCATCCAATGATAACAATTCTTTAATTAGTAACACATTTGCGGCATGTTTGGATTGACTTATTTGAACTTATATCTATTGACATACATTTTTAGAGACTGTTTTAAAGAACTTATAAAAATAGCTTATGTCATTTTTCATGTGCATTTTTCAGCTTATTTTTATAAGTTCTCGAATATGGATTGAGTGTAGTCAATGAGTGTGACTGCTTGCAGTCAGAGAGATCACGGTCGTCCGATTAAAATCGGACGGTACAAATTTTAAAGTAAAATTTTTTATATTTTAAAATACTAAAACTACATTAATTTTTTTTATATATTTTAAAAAACTAAAACTACATTAAGATCTGAATCGTCTGATTTTGATCAAACAATTTTGAGTAGCAGACTGCAGCCTGACTGACTGTCCTGAATCCATTTTCATAAAAATAGCATATGTAAGCTTATGCATAAGATAAACACTTATTATGATAAGAGCTTATATAAGCTGCAAAAAGTTGATTTAGATTAGATGGAAAATAGTGAAACAATAATAGAAATTAAGAAATTTACTTTGTTGCTGAAAGGGACTAGATCACCAAGAGTATTGACAGTTTTGTTGCTTAATCTCAAGTAAGCAGGGCTACCACGATCTCTTTCATTGAGCTCATACACATGCATTGTTTGAACTTTTTCTGCAAAATCAACCAAAAAAATGTATCAATATACAAAACAAAAAAACTTTAGAAAAACACATATAATTGGTGTGAATATAATTATTACATACCAGTGTCAGCATGTTCATTTGCTTGGCTTTTGCAAGCAAAAGATTTCTTAGGCAATGAAGTGTTCATCTTGAGGCTCTTTGTGAGAGATGAATTTGATGAAGTTAAGGGTGTGAAAACAGATGGGGGTGTGAGAAACGACTTTGGGGTGGTGGTAATAGCATTTGGTTTAATTAAGGAACTCAAAGCATGGGTTGAAGTGGCCATTCTTAATTCTTAATGATTGAATATTTGGATCTTACTAGATTGTGTGAGGAACAACATAAGCCAATGTGATATTTATATAGTGAAGACATAATTGCATAGTACAATAATTGGTCAAAGAAAATGTGGACGGTAGATTAGAAATTGAAGTGTGAAACATGTTGTGAAATGTATAACAAATACGTAGAAAAGAAAATGGGTATTCTAACAAAAACATTAAAAAAATAAAAATGGGTCAATGATGTGATGGCATGGTGGACGGTATTATAATTAGTACTGCTTCAATATTTTTTTGGAAAGTTGAATGGAAATGGAAATATTTATGCGATACAATTTCAAAATCATTAAAATAAAAAGGATGAATATGTAAATAAATTCAAAATATTTATGTTTTTAGTATAAAATGATAAATTGCATAAGCTACAAATATTTATGTCTAAAGATTTGTAGCATTGATGATATCAAAGTCATTGAATGAATTTGCACTAAATTGAAATTAATCCATCAATATAAAATACTGCACCAAGACGGAAAAACAAATGCATTGTATCAAGACAAATAGAATACACCGCACCAAGACTGAAAATGAAAACAAACAAATATGTGAAAATCACAGTTATATTTAATTATACGATAAAGGAAAAAACTATTTTTTGAAGGGGTGACTTCGAGTCAAAATTGACTATATAAATCAACTCTTCTCCTCCATGACTCATGTTTGATTTGAACTATTTGGCCGAAGTTTCTTATAAGATTCTCTATTCTTATTGCCAAAACTAGGACTCCTTATGCTTGTGGCTACGGTTGCCAAATCACTCCCTGAGATTCTACTGGCGATGGTGAAGCGGTCCTCTCTTTATCAGGTGTGGGACGGTAGAAAACATGATGAAGCTTCTTGGATGGCTGTGCTTAATGGCTATTTTGGCTTTTTTTTTTCTTCGGAATTTTGGCTTTTAGCTTTTATCTTTTGGGTGAAAAATATGGGGAAAACTAGATTCTCATAGACGACGTCAATGAGTTTACCGATCAAAATGATATGGCCGACGTCGAGCATATCCCGTCAAAGTGAAAGTAGTAGAAGTTGGCGGAGGGGTACCTTCAGACACTCTGACGCTCAAGTCAGTAAGATGCGTGAAGTGAGAGGTATAAATTGTAGAATAGCATACTTGAGTCATTCGATGACACGAGACTGTTACGAAATTCCCATCAAAGATAGGAGAGAATCACGACATTAAAATCATTGATGAGTGGACGTAAGTTATGAATGAATGTGATTCTATTTGTTGGAGTCCAAAGAGGGAAGATGAACTCCCAAAGTGATCTGGTTCGGTCCTTAAGTATTGTATCGTGCATAGCGGCGAGCATGGGCTGTGCATATCAATATTTCAAAAATTTAAAAGTTCTTTTAACATTAATACATTTCTTTGGTTGTTATACTTTGTTATATACTATATATTAGAAATGAGTATTGGGCCTAACTCATCCTCACAAAACCGGCTTGTAAGGTGAGGATTGCCTCTTACTTATAAAGACTTATTCAGGTCATCTCTCAACCGATGTGGGACTTCTTAACACACCCCCTCACGCCCAGCACTATTGGGCTTGGTGCGTGGATATAAACGGTAGGTGGCCCGATAACGGGTGGCCCAACGGATCTTGGAGAGGCTCTGATACCATATTAGAAATGAGTATTGGGCCTAACTCATCCTCACAAAACCGGCTTGTAAGGTGAGGATTGCCTCTTACTTATAAAGACTTATTCAGGCCATCTCTCAACCGATGTGGGACTTCTTAACACTATATAACCAATCCATATCCATATAAAATTTGATTGTTAGAAATGAAGGTTTCAAAGGCTTTCGTGTATCCCCTCTTCACCATCTTCATTTCTAACTTTTGACGCCTCCACCTACTTCATGCTTCACCTTCTATGTTTAACACGGTCTTGTCATCATTGAAGTCGCATTCACCACCATTGTAAACCACAATTAATATACTCCTGGTGTCTCCTCTCATTGTCCTCAATGGCCATGTAAAATTCACAGAGATCCATCAACTTGTCACACATAGCTCATCGGTTTCGAACCCATAGAAAATTAAGCCTCTCACATATAGCTTAACTTTATAATTCGGCGATTATACCATGCTGTAAGTAGGGTTGGGAATAGGTCAGACGGCCTCCAGGGGCCTTCGGCCTGACCTGTTTATAAAAATGTCAGGCTTAAGCTTTGAAAAAAGCCTGTTTGCATAAATATGTCAGACTTTGGCTTTTAAAAAAGTCTGCGAGGCCTAATAGGCCGGCCTGGCCTGTTTATATTTTATAATTATTATTTATATAATAAATATTATTTATATGATAGGCTTAGGTTTTAAAAAATATTTGTTTATTTTTTTTTGACAAAGACATTTTATTTTGGTTGTTGCTAACTACACCAAATACATTAGTGTTTAACAAACAATTTGTATCATGGTAGACTTAATAGATTTTATCGTAATCGTATCATTTTATTTGTTTTTTCTTAATGTTGTAGAAATTATAATAATTTAAATGTGAAATAGGCATTAAGGTCTCTTTAATTAGCCTATTTAAAAAGACTATATAGAGGTTTTTATGTAACACAGACTTTTAAATAGACTACAAAGTCAGACCAGGCCTTAAACAGGCACAGGCCAGACCGAAAAAAATAGCACATTATAGGCCGTAGGCCTAAAGAAAAATCGTAGGCCAGGCTCAGGCCTGTCAAAGTCTGGCCTGATCTGGCCTGTTCCCAACCCAAACTGTAAGGAATGTTCCAAAACATTCATCGACACTGAAGTATGCTAAGGAACTCATAAAGGCTAGTATGAACGGAAAGAAAAAAGATAAATTGGCTTTGGTTTGGTGTTTTGGTTCTGTTTTTGGTTATGATTATACAAGGAGAGTAAGATATGGTTCAGTTAAAATACTAAATAAATTTATCTAGATTTTTTTTACTGGATTTAGATATGGTTTTGGATAAACCACCCGTCTAGTTAAAATAATCACTCTTACTCTCATAGTCTCAAATCCATGAACCAAATCGTATAAATAAAAAAATAATGAACCAAATTCTAAAGTAAACTAGGCGGTATAGTCAAATTTACATTTTTTTTTTTAAATGGTGAAGGAGAGAGAATTATGATTAATTTAAATGGTGGTATGATCATTTTACAATCATCTTATATGAGAATTAAAACTCCATACTTTGAGACTATATGATCAAACTCTTAAAATTGAAATAAAAACTCATTGACTAACAAATATAAAAATTTAGTACATGTTTAGTCTCACCATGAGATTGATAGAATTATAATGAGCTACTCTATTTTGTTTTTTAAAGTGTAAATTTAAGATTTTTCAAAATGTCAAAACTCAAAATTTGAGATTTTGGCGAAAATGAAAATTTTTCTATTTTTATTTTAGAGTTTTAATGTAAGGTGCATTTTTGGAAATTTGTATGATTTGTGAAGGAGGATATAGAGACTAATCATAGGCGTATATAGTAAAATATTTCCCTTTTAAAGTTATTGGAAAGTTTATTTGGCCTGCCTACCAAAAATAGCCCAATTTCTTTTAATGGACTTCCCTTGTAAAAATAAAAGTCCATTTTAAGGCATACTTCTCTATGGAATTTTCTCTCCCCCCGGGGACTCTTCCCCCCCCATATTTTGATTTTGTCTTTGGTTGAAACGATCGGAATACGTTTTCCAAACTTTTTTTTTGTCTTGAATACGAACTTCGAAACGTATTTTCCAAACAATTTTCCAAATTTACACTAGGAAAAATTTGAAAACACATCCTGAACTTTTAGTTCAAGAGCAAAATTGAAAACTCGGGGGAGGGGGGAGAGAAAATTCCCTTCACAATTCCTTCCGGGCTATTGCAATCTCTTCCGCCAAACATACAAATATACAATTCACTTTATTGTGTCAAAAAATAAAAAAACAATTCACTTTATAGGTAGGAACTAAGTTCGGCTAAAATTCTTCATTTCTTTTCATTTTTATGAGTTTCTTTTCATTTGATAGAAAAAAATAACTATAGGGTGGGACGAGTTGAGATTGTACTACACATATAAAGAGTTTGTTGATAGATAAGACGTTAAATTCTCTGTAAATGTTTTTGAAAATAAATAAATATTTTAACTAATTCCAACCGACCCAAATTTAGTTTGTAAATATAAAAGAAACTTAGTACTATTATTATTGCCTTACAAAAAACAAAAATATTATAGTCATACACCAATAATTTCTAAGTATATATCTTGTATACATCATTCATTTTGTACTTATATATATGCCCCAGCAGCCAAGCACTCTGCCATCCTTAGTGCATCCTCCCTGCAGGTTATGGCCAATACACATTGCAAAAGCTCCACCACAATTACTACAGCCCAATCTGCCCTAGCTTCAAGGAATAGACAAACAATACCATCACACGTAGTAATCCTTAATTGACATCCAAATATCCCTAACTGGTTATGATAATTGATATTTTTATTCTTTCCCCATATCATGAATTTTGAATTATTACACATGGTCATGCATGGGACCATAAATATGAGTATATATTTAAAGTTATCTGATTGAACCAATCAAATACATGTGCCTACTTTTAATGCTGACTCGACCTAAAGGGAATGATTTGAACATAATTCCATCTTAAAGTAAAAATTGCTACATTGAAGTAATTTCCATCTAATATAAGACTCATAACTCACTCCTCGCATATATTAATATTGAGTTTGAGGCATAAATATAAATAGTGGATGATTTTTTTTTTTTTTTGGTCTTAGTTGAAGTGGTAATCCACTGGAAATTAAACGCACATAATTGTGAGATCCTAGGTTCGAACTCGGATCACGACGTCCGGCTTAACAATTTCGGCATATTTTATCAGTTGAGCTAGGACTTATGGGACAAATAGTGGGTGATTTGATAGAAGGTGGTCTAATGGATCTTAGATGAGACTCTATACGATCTTAGAAATTTTGTGTTGGGCTTTCTCTCCAAGAATTGACCAAATTCAACAGTGTCAATGAATCTGTAATCGCTACTTTACAAAGACGGCTTTAGAACAAACAAGATTTACTTTTCATTTTTAAAATTTTTCTCTCTTTAAAGGTTGTTCTTCACATCCAAATTTACTCTCATTACAACCCTAATAAGGCTAATATGATCTCACTCCATTTATATAAGTGAGACAATTGACTAACATATTTGACCTTTCTCTACGTAGGAAAGGAGTCCAATACTTAACGTAAGAATTATTCATTTCTATGTTTGAAAGCTTATTTATAACCAAATATATTGTTTTAAGTGCTAATAATTTTTTAAAAAGGTCAAATCAATCGATTAATCAATTTGAACATTAACCTAATTAAATTTTACTTTATTTCACAATCAAATTTCAAATTACTAGAGTTCACTTCTTCTATATATTTTTAATTTTTATTTTTAAAAAATTAATCGTGATTTTAATTTAGAAAAATGAAGAAAAAAAACATTTCTTTCGATTTTTTTATGAGACAAATTATCTTTCAATATTCATTAAATAAATTATATATTTAGTCTATAATATAAACTAGATATATCATTTATTCAATAAATATATAAAAGTGAATTGTTCCTTATAAAATGAATATAAAAAAAAAATAACAAAAAAGTCGCGTGCACTCAACTTAATGCATGATAAATTATGAGTAAGCTCTTCAAAGTGGCATCTTTAAATAAAATAATTAGAATTCTTGTTGTACATATTGTCGTGTATTAGAGACAACCAAACCAAGTACATTGAACCGTACTACTTGAGATATTTGGTTTTACGTGCATAATCTTTGATTAAAAAACCAAGAAATTTTCAAAATAAACCATACTCTTATGCTTTTATTATTTCATTAGAAAAATAATTTTCATATTGTTAAATAGAAAATTAAGATTTTATTGAAACATGAAGTGGACAAGAGAATTACAAATTGTAAACACCAAGCAAGAAATCAAAGATTGTCTAAAGTATATTTCAAAGGCAATAACCATATGTCACTCACGAGCATTTCACGTGCTGACATGTCTTCTTAGTGTACTACAACTTTGTGTTTTGGTCTATTAAGGTATTGTTAGATTAAATTCATAAAGGAACATGGTTTAGACAGAATCCATAATGGAGGTTTCAAGAGATATATTTAAAGTTCCTATGTCCCTTATGGTTACACATTTCTCTCCCACACCTTAGGGGGTTGGATTAATACAATGGATTCCTTGGACCCCATAATTCGACATGAATATCACATTTTTAAAACATGCCCATGCTCAACAAATGCACCAAACCGAAACTATCATTTGCTTTTTTCTCTTTGTTTTTACATTTTTCTATAAAACCCCCCTTAACATAATGTTTATTTGTTTAACTTACCCCACTTCCTTTACACCTTCCCCATTTTAGGGTGAGAATGGGAAGGACTAGGATATAAATAGAGTACGGTATTATTCATTTATATATCCACAATCTAAAAAAAATACTCGTTCCTCAATCATATTCGTGTGAGTAACAATATTTATACTCATATTTAAGTATGATAATAAAATCCATACCTGCGGTTATCCATCCGAATTATACACATTTTGATGGGGAAAACCCAAATTGATTGAATTTGAGTTTAGATTTGGATTCGGATTTTTCCCGATTTTAAAATACGGATTTGGAGAGGATAATTGAGACATTGATACCCATCCCGAACATATTCCCGTACCCGCCCCACTGATATTAAAATTATATTTTATCTCTTAAATTATAAGCCCTTAAACAAAACTCTTAAATTGCATTCATATATATTTATTTTTACGTGGAATATTAGACAAACTATTTTTTGAAATTTTTCTTTGTTTGATAAAATCATACTATTAAAACAAAATAGTTTTAGACTTTTAACTTTTTTCTAATAAAAAAAATCAAAATACAACTAATTCATGTCGATATGGGGTGGGTTGGAAATATCTGAAATCCATAGGAAAATTTGAATTCTATTAGATATGAGTTTAAAGTTCTACTTTTTATTCTCGCTCAAAATTGAGATGAGTATGAAAATACCTAAATTTTATGGATTTGAGTTTGACGAGAGCAAAAACCATCACCATCCCGCCTCTTTGTCATGCCGACCCGTACCATTTGGATACATAAGTACTTATACTTGCATCCATTATCTACAATTATACTAAAAATAAATAGATTAACTAAAAATATAATATCATTTTAATAGAGGAAAAGACTTATATTTATGCTTTAAAAATGTAGAGTAATTTTTTATCATAAAAATTAAGATAAGATTAGATAAACGGAAGCTGCCATTCTAAGTGAGATGGGTGGAGCACAAGACAGAACACATGTGAGACTGTGATTGTTGTTAAAGTTAAGATAATCCTTCATTAATAAATATTTGTAATAACATTGGTCGGGTTTGAAGAAGTCACACAGAATGATTTCAGATTCAGCTGCAACTATTTTCTAGCTTTCATACACTAAGTCTATTGCCTAATAAAGTCCATCATTTTGGGATTAATTTTAAATTTCTAAGTTATAGTTACACTATGGAAACAGGGAAGAAATAAAAATATAAATGATAAAAATAAAATAAAATAAAGTGGTCAATAAATATATTCCTTCATTGTTTTTAAGTGTTATTTTATTTTATTTTAGTAATGATAATTTGTTCAATATATGTTGAAACATTAATAAGAGATGGAAATTAGATATTCCTTTAAGTGTTGTTCAATTGATAATTATCAAAGACATTCTTTACATGTGTCTAGTTTTGAATATAAATTTCTTATTTGGTTGCACTTAATGTGCATAAGTCTAGTCACTTAATTACTTAGTCTAAAATAAACAAATAGATGGATACTTGCTTAACACAAAAAAAAATAAATAGATACTAGCTGAAAAATGAGAGATTATTTTAGCTAAAATACGAGTGATCTGTCAAATAACCGATTATATCAAAAGCTTAAGCTGTTAGGGTAGGACATATCAATGGTTTTATATTATTCTAACACGCCCCCTCACGCAAGAGCTCACTTGGGCTTGAAGCATGGATAATGCATAGGTTCACCTACCATATGCTTAAATTCCACATTTTAATTAGAAAGTGAGGGGAGCGGGGATCGAACTCTAGACCACTTAGTCATAGAGACTCTAATACCATACAAATAACCGATTATCCCAAAAGCTTAAGCTGTTAGGATATGGCATATCAATGGTTTTGTATTATTCTAACATAATCATTCTCTATTTTCTTTGGTTTGTCTTATGCTAAGTGTGGTTTATTCAATAAAATTTGTTGTTCAAAAAAATAAAACATGAGTGATCATATTAGTTTGTCTCTTTACAAATTCAACATGAAAGTTTCTAAAAAAATAAAAACGTAAACTCTACAATCACTCTGAATGGCTCCAAGCTCTAAACCATCTTCCTTATTACGATGAAATTGATCGACAACTCTCTTAGAGTCTAGCTCAGAGTCCACATTTTTTAGGTGACAGTCATTAGCCCAAATCAAGCACAAAATAAACTACATACTTCATCTTCGTCAACTAAAACAAACCGGCAAAAACCATTCCGTTTTCGCAAGCACAAAATTTTCATTTTTAAAATATACCAATCACATTTACCCACAATTTTCTTCAAAATAAAAAATAAGAGTCAGAATCTAGTGATTGGCACACGATTAGGCCATAACTTGTGGAGCCACAAACCATGAATGAAATTTTTTTACATTTATGCTCTAATGTCCTTTAAGATAACCTTCACTGAGACACACTTGTCTTTATATCCCATATTTGATATCACATGCCTAACTTTGACTATTAGCCTACATTACATTTACATTTTTGGGACAGTATATCATAGTGCAACATCATTCAAAGTTGGCATCAGTTAATTTTGCACCCGGAGCCTATGAAATCTTATTTGGGATATCAACATGTGTAACACCAAATTAACGTATATAACACATCAATTCTGCTTTTTACCTAACTTTTGTACTAACACCATCACAAAGTTTAACCTAATTTGAAGGGGAAATTTCACGTTGTAATGGTTGTGACTTAAATTGGTTAACCTATATAGTTAAACAACGTGACAATTAATATATTTCAAAAAAAATGTATTCCTTTAATTATTTTGTGAAAAATTCACACGTGTGGTAATATTAAAGAGGAATTTCATTGTTCATATTAAATCTAGTTAGATGTGTGAGCTTTAGTAGTATTTATTAGATTATTTTTAGTTGGAAGGTGATCATTTAGTATCATTAACGCAATTTTTTTTTATGGAACCAACTTGTTCCAAGCAACTCTATATAAAAAAGATGCTGCTACGACTTTAAAATTAAATATCAACAGATAAAATTCTTTAACGGAGAACAAATCCTCAGTGTTAAAGTCTCAAATCCACATAACTTCAACATTATCCTGAAGGAGCTTTGAATTTTTTTAAGTAAAATGCTTAATTACTTAATTATGTTGATTTAATACTTTAATTTGAAAATATAGCACATACTAGGAAGCTTCATAGTGTCTCACCCAAATTATTAGGTGGTCCTTATAACATGGTCAAGAAACCATGGAAATTAAGCTCAAATATCAAAGATAACAATGGCTTTTTTATTTAGGTTACACTAATTAACTTGTTTTTATTTTTGTTTAACTCAATGGCCGACCACTTATTTTGGTGGTTGATGCCTACATAAATGTTGGTGCAGAGAGAATGGGGCTAGGAATCTGAATTGGGGGGCCTGTACACATTTTATTTTGTACCATTGACCACATATTTTCTCTATATAAGAACACTCTTTTGGAGCCCCCATCACCAAACAAACACTTCTTCAAGGAGTTCCATCTTTTCAACAATATATTCAACACACACATATTATTGCTCTATCATCACACTCTCACTAAAAAGTAGAAGTTTCAAGTATATTCTTTTGCTATAAGATATAAAGATGAGTAGTAGTGATTCAAATATGAGAGGCTCAAAGAAGAAGGTATCATGCAAAAAGCTTGGAGGGTATATCAAAGAGCAAAAAGGAAGATTATACATAATTAGAAGATGTGTTGTTATGCTTTTATGTTGGCATGACTAAATCATTTTCTTCCAAGTTGTCAATTTTCTTAGTAAATCATGGATCAACAAATGCACTGCTCAAGGATGAACCTCTTCCTCTTGAAGCTGAAGTTTTAAGAATTGATCTAGATTCCTAGCTAGTTCAAGTATATGCTGAAGAGAAATTATGGGCTATGCATTTTGCTCTTTTTTCTTTCCCTTATGTAAATACCATAGAAATTAAAGAAATGTTTGAGACAATTTTCCTTCATATCATGTCTCAACAATTAGTGTATGTTTTCTAGTTGCAAATTAATTAAAGCTTGTTAGCCAAATTTTCGGTTTCTATGTTTTCCTCTTATTCTATACCAAAAACTTTTTTCTATAGAAGAAATAAAATTTACATATTTTATTTTTAAATTGAACTCAGTATTTAAATATTTACAACACTCATACACACAACATGTCAATTAGGTGCACCAAATCAAGTTTAATGGTTATTTTATTTTATTTTATTATGTATGGTTTTAATTCTTGAATTATATAAGTGAGAAGATTACGCGTTCATTAAGAATTAGCAAATTTTTTCATCACTGCGAATCAAACTCATTGTTCTAAAATTTACAATACTCGCATACCATACGTATCAATCACTTGAGCTAGAACCCGAGTCATATTTAGAATTTGCTAATGACAATATTAATTAAAGTGTTTAATGTTTCTATAGTTTTTGTATAAGGTAAGGTTAAAAAAAGTTGAAAGAGATCAAATAATTGAAAGTTTGTTGATTGATTAGATGGAGGAGAATGTTACCTTTACACTATGTTTGGTTCTAGGGAAATTAGAAGGAAAGAAAGTGGAAGGAGAGAAAGGTTGAAGAATATTCTATTTTCCATTGTTTGGTTGGTCATTAAAAAGGAGAGGAAAGAAAGTTTTTAAGTGGGGCCCACTCAAAAACCAATCCCCCCAAAAGTGGAAGGAAAGTGGGAGGACACATGTATTTTGCATGAAATGACATATATAACCCCCAAAGATTAAAATAACTACATCAATTAATATTTGTTTTTTTCTTAAACATTATGGGTATATTTGTCATTTTAAATTTACATATCTTTCTTTCCACTTTCACTCATACCAAACAACCAAATAATCATCTCACTTTCCACTCACTTTCTTTTTATTTTCTTTCCTTTAACAATCATTCCTTTCACTTTCTTTCCTCTCACTTTCTTTTGTCATCCAAACAAAGCCTTAAAGGGTTAAAGTGAAAGTTAAAAATGAAAAGTAAAATGCATAAGACCTATAAGTATAAACCTACAAAAGGACACAAATGGTGCCTTATGAGCTCACAAGTATGTTATGTCTTTTACGTATAGGCTCTCTGTTTTGAGGTCTTGTCAACTCAAAGTTACATTATATTGCGTTTGAAAACTTTTGTGGATCACATTCACATGTGTGTGCGCCAAGTGATATAACCCTAATTATTTCCATTTTTTTCATTGTTTCTTGACACATGGTTTGTTTTTCTTACACTTTTTTTTCTTCACTTATTTGATTTGTCCCCTTCACTACTCTATTTCATAAGACTTCCACATTGTTTTTATCATTCAACTATCACTCTCTTTTTGAATTTGTCTCTAGTATATGTATGTGTATTTTTAGTTTTATTCTTGGTGCAGTCAAATTGATTTTAGAGGTTGTTTTCTTGAAAGTTAATCAAGGAATTAATTAATAACCACTACAAGAAATATAGTTTTTCGCAGCGACTTTTTTGCAGCGACATTTAAATTGTTGACAAAAACATACATATAGCAACAACTTATTTAAGTTGTTGTTATAAGTTGATTTTTTCTCAACAACTACGTTATTGTTGGGAAAAGTTAGTTATCCCAACAATAATTATTGTTGCCGCTAATAGTTTAGTTTTTTTACAACAACCTTGTAAAGTCGCTGGGAAACCACTCAATTAAATTTTTTTTATGCATATCTTTTATCATGGTTTCTGTTCCTATTTTTATGCTTAGATTTCTCTTAATTTAATTTTTTTTCTATTTTTATGTTTTGTATCTTTTTTTATCTTTAGAGCTAAAATTATAATTAAGGGTAGAAGATTTGCAATATTATCATACTCTTTGAGGACAAATTAGATTTTTTAGTAATTGTTCCTTCTATATATTTTTAGTAGATTATTATTGTCGCTAATAGTATAGTTTAATTTTTATGCGTATTTTTTGTAGGGTCCGTACAACACATTGTGTGGCCTAAAGCAAACATTAAAATAAGGTTTTTTATTTTTTTAAAAATAAAATAAAAAGTTTATATTACAAAAATAAATAAAAATATTTTTTGGGTAAAAAACTATTGAATATCTTCATTTATTTAAATAAATTATATTATTTTTAGATAAGTAAACATAATAATAGAAAATAATTGATAAAAAAAATAGGAATAGAAAATAAATTGTATAATAGTGTAGATTATCTTTTTTTTCTTTTTTGTTTTGGTACAGGCATAGATGATTTTTTTTTTTGAAGTAGATCTTTTTTTTGGTATAAGTATAGATGATCTTTTTTCTTCAAGTTAAAAAAAAAATCTACAACAAGTAGAGTACAATATATTTTTTTTGTAGGTAAAGTAGAGTACAATAGTACAATATATATTTTTTTAAATAAGATAGAGTACAATTTTTATTTTAATCAGTAAATTTATTATTATTAGCATTGAAAAGCAAAAATTGTTAGCACAAGAAGTGCCCACAACTTAGCAGGTACAAGAGAGAGGAAAAAACAAACCTCTAAACAACAAAAAAAAGCTAAAACCAGACCCAAAAAGAAAGGAAAACAGCTAAGGCCTAAACACAAGGAAAAAACCAGCGCAAATAATATTCCAAAACACCTATCCAAACAAAGCTGGGGTTCAACAATCCATAAGAAAAATAATTTGGTTTTAAAAAAATTAATTTGGTTTTAAAAAAATTAATTTTTTTTCCTGAGGCCTAAACCAGTCTCGATCTTTTATCGTGGTTTCCGTTCCTATTTTTATGCGTAAATTTCTTTTAACTTAAAATTATTATGTTTTTTTTTTTATTTCTATTTTTACATATATTATTATACTTGATAAGGACAAATTAAGTTTTTTTACGATAGTTTCGTTTAATAAATTGTTAGTAGATAAACTTTAATTGAATTATTTATAGTTTGTTGAGAGATATATTCAAAATAGAAATAAAAAGATAAGAAAAAACAAAACTTAGTTAAAGATATTTAAGTCAAATTAACATTTATAGTAACCACACACAATTACTTAGTTAAAGAGACATTGAGATCCAGACCAATACATTGAAAAACTACTATCAGGTTTGCTAGCTTCATTGTATACTTTCATTGCATAAGAAAATTTAATTTTTTTTAATAATTTTCAGATCCCTTTTGCTTCAAGTTCAATAGCTAGAGGATTGATTCAAGATCGTCATGTTTCCTCTTAGGTCAATGTTTCTTTGTAGGTTTAATTTTGTAGGGGATGTTCACAAACTTATCCCTTATCTCTTCCACTTGTTATCTCTCGATTCTCAATTTTTTATATAGTCAATTTATTATTATTTTCCTTTCTTTAATGTCTAATAGTCAAGGTTTTAATTAAATCACAATTCTTGTTGTGCAGCAAAGTGAGAGAATGAGGTAAAATTGTAGAAGGAAGACAAATCTAAAAGAATGCATTTGATTCACTAAACAAGTGAGAGATATTCCAACTGTTCAATGGTTGTAGTATTATACAATGCATCACAAAAAGAAGGAAAAAGATTTTTATTGTTCACCGAATGAATGATTTAACGGAGTTACAAGCGATTATTAAAATTTGAGTTGAATAAATAACACGTATCACTTTTTTATAGGAGAACAAGACAATTGTATTTAGTGTAATATATATAAGTTTTATCCTTTAATTATATTGTTTGTAAATACTTTAATTGAATTATTTATAGTTTGTTGAAAAGGATATATGCAAAATAGAAAGAATAAGATAAGAAGAAACAAAACTTAGTTAAAGAATTTAAATTAAGTGATTGATACTAAATTTTTATAAAAAATAACAAAAATATATAATTATATTTATAGTTGGAAAGTCTAATTTATTACAACAATTTTGTTGTTGAGATATAAAAGATATAATAATAATTTATATCATTCACAAAAATAACTTTTTCGCTGCGAAAAATACATTTTTTGTCAGCGATAATAATTGTTGTTGCAAAAAACACCAGCTATGCCAGCGACAATAATTTTTGTTGCAAAAAAACACCAGTTGTGTCAGCGACAATAACTGTTGTTGTCAAATAACACTAGTTATGCCAGCGACATTAATTGTTGCTAAAAACATTAGTTATGTCAGCGACATTAATTGTTGCTGCAAAACACTAGTTATGGCAGCGACATTAATTGTCCTTGCAAAACTTTTCGCAACGACACTTATGCCAGCGACATGCAGCAACAATTTTTTCGCTGCGAAAAATACTTTTTGCAGCAACTTTGCGTTTTTGGCAGCAACATTTGTCGCTGCAAAAAATGATATTTCTTGTAGTGAACTTTTAATTGTAATTCTCTTTAGTGCTTCAATTGATTACGCTAATGAAATAATTTTATTCTTTGGTTGTAAGTTCTTTAACTCTTCCAAAAAGTATTAAGTATGAAGTTGAATATTTTGTGAAGTACTAAACTAGTAATTGTATAAGTACAAGTAAAAACATAAAGATAAAATATATGAATTGTGAAAATAGACTCATTTGATTAATTATGTGTGTTTCAATAGAACTATGATTGCGGATTTAAATTATTTTTGGGACATTGAGTTTCTTTGAGACTTTGGAGGCAAAAGGAGAAAAAGTGTAAGAGAGGACATGGAGGAGGAAAGGGAGGATATTCCACTATTTTGGACAAGACTTACAAGAGTTATCATTTTTTTTTCTTTCTGTATATAGGAACTATGTTTGAGAAGAATAATAAGAAATCGTGGGAGAGTAATTTGCATAGTTTGTAGGACTTCGAAAAAATTGTAAGAGGGGAGAATTTACCTTTGTTTGATATTAGTGAACATTTCATATCTAAAATATAGTTATAAAGAAGTTCAAAATCCCTATTATTATAAAAAAAAAGGTCCAAAAATATATGTTATTAATCATATATGTGGTTTTAGATTTAGATGCTTCTTAATTTTTTTTATTTTTTTTTTGTCGACTAGTCTAATTAAAGGCTAAAAATTTCACTAGGCATTAAGGTGAATAAATAGGATATCCGGAATTCGAAATCCAAATCATACATATATAATGTAATATTTCTAATAACTAAACTAAGCTCACGAAAATCTTATTTAATAATGTATTAATGTTATATATGTGGTTTTAGAATTAGTCAAGACGAATACGATGTGATGAACCCTTAAAATTGAGTATTGGGCTTAACTCAATCTTACAAAACCGACTTTGTAAGGATGAGTTAGGTCTAATACAAAATTCTAAGATGGTATCAAAGTCTCTCCACGATTTGTTGGGCCAACTGTTATCAGGTTTCCGCTATCGGGCCACCCACTGTTTATATCCACGCACCAAACCCAATAATGCTGGGCGTGAGAGGGTGTATTAATAAGTCTCATATCAATTGCGAGAGAATCTGAATATATGCTTATAAAGAAAAAACAATCCTCACCTTACAAGCCGATTTTGTAAAAATAAGTTAGGCCCAATACAAAATTCGAAGATGAACAAATAAAAAGTTTCCATAATAGGTTAAAATATTGTAAATATAAAGCAACATTCTCAAAATTCCCATTTGAATGTACAAAACATATGGAATATGTGAGTTCCTAAGCTAGTCAATGTTGTATTCCAACTGTCATATGTATATTTATACTAAATGATTTTTATTTGTACCACGCCCTTGCTCTCAACTATCATATTATCATTCCACCGTGTCGATCAAATTTAGCAATCTGATCATATCATTATTGAACTATGAAATGGTTGGTGATCATCATATTAATATTGAACAATCATATAAGTGAAATTGGATATGCCACTATGATCAAGGTAAGTGTGATAAAAAATTTTAAGATTTTGACTGTAATCAAGTTGAGGCGAATATTAGGAGGAGCGTCAAGCGTGTCTAATATTCTTTTGCATCTAAGATGATAAGATATAAATTAATTATCTTAAACACATGAGCGATAAACTCAAAAAGTTAATACAATTTAGAAAAATCGTAAACAGTGCATTCGGTGCACTAGTTAAACATATAAATAAATAAAAAATTATTTTAAAATTCGTGAATTCAATACATTAAAAGTGTAAAAAGTTATCTTTATCAATATTATCTCGATGTTTTATTTATATTTTTAGTATGATTAACCAATGCACTGGTTTAGTATGACTACAATTTAATATTAACACAAGTTTCCTTAATTATGTGATTTAGTCGTAAGAATTCTGTAATTTTTCTTTAATGGAATAATATGTGTATATGTTTCTATTGATGACCGAAAAGTGTACTGACAAAATATCTTTGCACTTTGAAACTATTTCTTTTTGTGAACCCTTGTGTGGACTCCTATTTCTTCCATTCAGAATGTTTCTGTATATATGAACATGCTTGTTTTGATCTTGTTTTCTAAGTCTAGTCAGATTAAATATCTTTTTTCTGTCTATCAATTCCTGCTACATAAAATAAAATGAATAAATAGAAATTGGAGATTGACTTTCATTATATATCATTTAAAATTCCTTAATTAAATATATTTACTTTTTGAAGCATTTTAAAAATGCAATATCAACCAACACTTAAGTGGTCTAAACTCTAAATAGCAAGAATCTTAAATCCACCATACAAGTTGTTGTTTGATCACTACATTTTACGTATAGAAAAAATTAATCAGAAAAGGTAAATGCACTTTATATCTCACAAGTTCTCCGACATATATTATTACGGCTAATTAAAAGCAGTTTAACTCTACACTGCAACAAAATAAGATACTCTCTTCGGTTTTTTTTTTAATAAGAGACAATTAACTTTTTAAATTCATTCAATAATTAATGTATATAAGCTATAATGTAGACTAAATACATCAATTATTAAATAAATCTAAAAAGTGAATTGTTTCTTATAAAAAGGAACGGAGGGAGTAAATACAATTACCAATATATTGATCAAAAATAATTTTTATCACTTACAGTCAGCTAAAATAATGTATTTTTACTAAAATCATATTTTGTATCATTAAATAACATCTAAAAAAATTATGTATTTTTTACTAAAATCACTTTTTCTTTTTGCTTTCATCACCACCAATTTAATCTAATTCGGGAATCAGTTCTAGTATCAAATAGTTTCAACCCCCTTCCAATCGCAGTTGTAAGGAATCGAACCGTAATTCTTCCTGCCAAATTTAGCGTCAATCACCGTTAAATCAACTGCAATAAAATCACATTTTGATAAAAGTGAAGTTAGCTTTAATACATTCCATCCCAATAGGAAACACACACGACTTTTGATGAGATATGCTAATTTGGCTTTTGCTTTGTGTTTGTACAAATTCAACTAGCTTTGATGGAAACCAATTAACACATGGCTATGCAGGGGATGTGAAGGGAAAGTAAGTATCTCATACGGAACTTATAAAGCATCAAACACTTGCACTCGTGCAATCCAGTATATAGTGCGTGTGCATCTTCATCATGATTCATGAGAATATATCAAATTCAAACAGAAGATCAAAACATCAGACACTAGAAATAATAACAACACTCATTGCAAAAATAATGACAACCATTTCAAAAATAAGTAAATTCACTAGCTAAAAAAACTTGCTAATTTTGCGCTTCATTTATATTATATTCGGTCTTATATATAAATAAATTTCATTTTTTAAATGTATTTAATTATTAATGTATATAGTCTATACAAGAAAAAAATATTGATTCCACAAGATATGACTAAACAAAGGTACCTCAAACTCTTTAAAAAAAAAAAAGCACCTCAATAGTTGAGTTTTTTTTTTACTAAACCTCAATAGTTGAGTTAACTATAAGGAAAAAAAAAGGTTTGGTTGGTCAAAGTGGTAGGGGCAGCTTTATCATGCACACATGCACCCCATAGCCACATGCTCCACTCAGCATTCACATTGACCCTCACACACCACATGTCACTTTCATAATTCATACTATTCTCCATTACACTTTGTTTGTTTTTTTCTACAATACACATGTGGCTAGTTGGGCCCATTATTTAAAGATATTGGCAAATCTCTGGCCCAAGCTAATCCCTTTTATCTATAAGTCATTGGCACATGAATGTCTCATCCTACTTCTTCAATGTGTCATGAGAGCTACTTTGTCATCAAAGGGTTAAAATGACAATTTAGATTTGATACTAATAATTGTAGAATTAGCATATAACTTTGATCTCTTTGCAATGATGTGAGCAATAAAATTGTTTTGCAAATTAAACAATTTAAAAGAGTCTTGCACAATTTTTTGATCTTTTAGACCAATTGAATCTAATTTTTTTTCTTCTAAAATTACAATGGCAAATGGTGATTTTGTCAAAAATTATATCTTAAACATACATTTGTTAATCTCTAAAGCCATAACACACTTTCTAATTAATTTGGGTAAACAGTTTGTCACATTTTATATAAAGGTACTAGGATTATCAAATGATGAGTCATGGTTAATTCAAAGATAACAGAAAAAGTGTTGCATTTAAGAAACAAAGAGAAAGAAGAAGTGAGACATGAATAATAATTAAGGAAGAACTCTATGGTTATCATTATTAGTTAGTTAAATAAGGTCCTAAAAGACAAACATATGGTCAACATCCACGTAAGTACTACCGTGAACGCCACAAGTTCATTAATTTGTTCAAAGTGGCACAAACTGAAATTATGTTCATGCTCCAAACTGAAATTTTGCCAGCATTTAATAAACTACAGTTCTTAGATATTTGACCGTAGGGATCTCCAGTTTTAAATTGTGGGTAGTGAAAATTATCATGCTAATGTGGAAAGTCTTGTATAATCAGAAGCATTTGAATATATCATTTGGACATACATATATACTATAAAATAAACATATGAATTGATAGATTATATTAAAATTTATATATATATTATTTAATTTTTTTACTTTCTAACTTTTGCTAAAATGTTTGTGTCCAACTAAGTATCTTTTTGGGTCTAATTAGCTGGATTAACATTATTTTGACTAGAGCTTGAGCAAAATTTAAACTGCAAACGATAAATTTCCTTTTCAAGTCTTTGATGTGGTGAATGTTCGTATAATATTAACATCATCAAATGACTTGAATATGTTTCGCTCGGTATAACATATCATTAAGTCATTGAACCACTCATCGTTGATCTTGCGCAATTTAGACTTGATAATATTCATTGCTGAAAAAGCTCTTTCAACGGATGTTGTCGACGTTGGCAATATCAAAGTCAACTCAATAAGTTTATAGACCAATGGAAATACTAAATGTTTCTCTGTGAAATTAAATAACAATTCTAAGATCAAATAATATTTCTTCAAGGAGGGTAGATTGTAACATCCAGGCCCGTCCCGTATGGGGGTGTAGGGTGAGTGACGGCACCGGGCCTCAAAATTTTGGGGCCTCAACTAAAAATTTTGATGTCCTATAATAATAATAATAATTATATATTGTTAGTTTTTATAAAATATCAGATGTACTCAATAGATTAATTTTGAGACTCTATAATAATGGTTATATATTACCAATATTCATAAAATATCGTATGTTTGGTAAAAATAAAATCATAATCAAGTAAAAAATAATAATTTAAATAGAGGATTATTCTTTTTAATTTTTTAACTTTTTTTTATTAAGGGTCCTTTTTAAATATTTACACCGAGCCTTCAAATAGTCGGAATCGGCCCTGGTAACATCCCACATTAATTATTAGGAGTAATAATAATTAGATATGTAATTGGAATAAATTTATTTCAAATTTATTGTGGTGGTAGACTTAGGCCCCGTTTGGCCCGGCTTATTTTCCTCTTTTTTTCTTCTCCTTAAAAATAGTAAAGAAGGAAAAAATTGTGTTTGACTTTATTTTTTTTTATTTTTTACTTCTTTATTTTATTTCTCTAATACTTTTAAGGAGAAATAGTGTCAAATATAATTTTATACTTCTTTATTTCGTTTAAGCTAAAATAAAAAGTAAAAAATAAGCCGGGCCAAACGGAGCCTTAGTTTGACCACTACAAGAAAATTCTCCTTTAGCTACGAAACTAATTGTAGCTAATTCGTAGCTAATCGGTAGCAAAACAGAGTTAACTACAGATTTGTTGGGAATTAGTTGCCATGACGATCGTAGCATGGATTGGGCGGCAAATTATCTACTCAAAATATTCCTAGCTAATCTGCAACTAAGATAAAGTAAATCCAAGTTAATTTTCAACCAATGCGCAGTTATATAGTGTTCTAAAGTTTATGTTTCCTAACAAAATTGCTAGGAATTGTCGCAACAAATTTGCAATAAATCTCTACCTAAAATTGCCTAGCAATTTCACAGCCATATCCAAGCTTTTTCATTTTTTTAATAATTAAAAAAAACCTTTCTAATCAAAACTGATTGGGTTAAAATATAATCAACTATTCACATAAAACACATTTTGAAGGTTTCTTAATTGTTGAAGATTAAACATTGGTGAATAAAATAAGAACACAACTAGAGAACAATTTCAAAGTATCAATATTACTCATTATTGAACAAACTTAACCAAAAGCAAACATTAAAGATGTACAATATTCAATTGGATTTAGTGATCATCCAACAAAAAATCAACACAGTGTATTAACATCTAAAACCTGTTTAAAAGTATCAAGTCTAGCACAATCACAAGTTTTCATAACAATTCTCCAAACCAACCAACCCCTTTGAAAGCTTCACCAACTCCACCATCTTCAAATCAACCATTGCCACATGTTTCCCCATAAGCATTGATCAACTAAGAAGTAATAAGTATAAGTCAGAACTAACCTCATCTTAATTAAGTCATTATCCTAATAATCTTAATTACCAAAGACATGAATTGCTCATAAAAAATATAACTACCCTTCATATAAAAATAACTTTTATCCTAATAATCTTCTGTAATTAAGATATTATCCAGAGACATAGATTGATCATCATAATCTGAAACTGATAATCTATTAAAAATGGAGATTGACCCAAATTACCTATAATCTTGCTAAGTTTGAACTCTGTCCCTAATCTTGCATTGCACACACTCCTAAACTCCTCACTTTCTTATCATGTTACTGCAACAAAACACACACACAAAGACAAGTTAGTAATTTAAAGTAACTACGTGAGTTTTGAATCACTTGTAATGCATATATGTAACTTATAACTTTGTAGTCTTCTGAAGCAAATAATTATAAGCAGTTCCTTATCTATAAAATTTATACATAATTGACACAATCAATGAACCATAAAAAAGGAATACAACCTCTGGTGCCCATATCTCCTCATATTTGGATGCTACAAGGACCGAGCTTATGCCAACAAGCTGAAACAAAACAAAAATCAGTCTTGATATTAAATCCAGACAAATCCTCAGAATTTATCATTCATAATCTTTAAGGTTAAATTAAGATTAAAAAAATTATTGCCTTGTGTTGTGCAAAGAGTAACTACATTATAGCATCAGAAAGTAATTGTGCAAAGTAACATAAGTGTAACCAGATGCAAAGTAACTATATAGCAGCAAAATATTCCCCCCGGACGTTTTCAATAATATACTTCTCACCATTACTAGAGTTAACTGCATGTTATAGTTAGAGACAAAAGTCATAAATGGACTGCATTGCTGAATACGCAAACACACACACACACAAACACACATCATTCAATTATAAGAACTCAAGTTGACAGGATGCAGGGGACAGTTGGAAGATAAATGCTATAGTTATTCAATTAAAGTACTAGTTAGATTCATGTTATTTCACTAATAAAGTACTAGAACCTTTTTTCTTGCACTGATGGCATGTTCTAGAATTTGTATATCTAACAAAACCATTATGACAAAGATAGAAATTATCAACTTGCAGCACAAGATCACAAATACTAGTTGAACTCACACACAGACAGAAACTGTTATTACACACTTGGAATTGAAGAGTGATGACAAGTCATATGAGCATAGTTGATGTAACAAGTTGAGGATAAGTTAGATTTATGTTACTTCACTAATTAATTTGCAAATGTCCTAATCTGAGAGTGTTCACCCTTAAGGTTTGGCAAAATGAAATTGAGAAGATAACCGGATGTGGCTTACTGCGATGAAGAGAGAAGATGACCGGAAGCGTCGCGGTGGCGGCAGGTTATAAAGCCATCTCCCAATTCCAAAGCAAGCTTTAATGCTGCCAACTGCACGTGCTCATCACTGTCATATAAACCACATCACATTTTGGCCTTTAATCAAATAAAATAGAAACAACTATATTGAAGCAAAATAAAAAATACTTGACTATAATCATAATGCTCAGAAATCACAACTTTTTAAACCTCACCATGTAAGGATAGGCAACCTCCACTAAATTAATACCTTGTGCCTTTGCCGGAACCATGTTACAGAGAGTAAGTTCTACAGTGAGTTAATGAACTCCAAGCCTCTCATATGATTTGAAAGTATCTACATAACGATTAATTCATGTCAATTTCACAAACCATCACTACTCATCAATTCTCTAAAATGTGAAACTAAACTACTAAGCATTTTCTTGAATGAGTACACAAACATAATCACTTGGTAAGTACATAAACACTTGGTGAACCCTCCTCCCTTAAAAGCTAGCTATCATGTTGGACGAGCGAAGCATCCCATACTACTTGATAATCATAATCATATATATTGATACCAATACCAACACCAAATCAATTGCTATGGCCAAATCCTTTAATGTGTTATGCACACTAAAACTCCAACACCACTTTCACAAAGCCAAAGATCTTATACAAGTTAAGCGGTGTTTGGCTTCTGGTTTTTTGCTTACTATGATTAATCTAAATTCTAAACTTAGTCACTCGGTGATAAGTTTCATCATTACAACATAATATTCCCTTGGAATCCTTTCTACAATGATTATACTATGGCATGTCAATTATGCAATGTGAACTATGGCATGCTTCACATAGTCAAAACTAAACTAAAATGCTAGAAAATAGTATGTTTATTAGATAAGATGACACTAGCTGATGTGCAAGCTTCAATACCATGTCATGTTATAAGTTCTTTCAAATGCTGGAAAATGATTTATTGCACAATTAAAAAAACTACATAACCATTAGAGCACAATTGAAAAACTACAGGAAAATCAAAGCACAAGTTCCTTTAATGGATTGCAACCTTATCTAGTTTATCTCTTCAACATAAGTTGCCTCCGCCACATCTTCGTGTATGCTTCTTGGAACAATGATCAACAACCAAGACCAAAATACAGTAATGCTCACAATTTTCCAAACCTGAATCGAATAAAAAGCAAGAAATGAAATAAAAACTTCAAGTTAAAAATGATAATATGAAATTAGGGTTCAGGATTGGGAAAATTCTTCCAAATGTGAATCAAAAGTACGAGAAATGCAATCCAAAATCTGTAGAATTAAGGAACGCTAGTATTGAATGCAAATTTCAGAAACAAACAACATCAAACCTATTTAACATTCATTATACCTATTCAAATCAATAAACAATTTCTCTTGGATATAGTATATAGAAGTCTAATCAAATCTAAACCTGCAAGCATCAAATTTATTGGAAATAGACAACTATATACACACTTATATACATACACACATACATGCATCTAATCAAACTCAAAATTGAAAACAAGAATTCAAGTTGATTAATCACAAAAGCCATAAACTAGAGGAAATCAATTACCTTAGATCGAAGAAAACGCGGCGAAGTAGCAAAATCGGTTGAAATCAATCAGAGAAGCACTGAATTAGCGATTCAGACGTGAAATTGAGTGAGCAATTAGGTTTTGCGCGGAAGCGATTCTGCGAGATAAATGTGAGATCGATTCAGATGGAGAAGATAAGAGATTGAATCAGATAAATTCGTTTCTGATTTTGAGAGCTTCAGATGTGAGATCGATTCTGCTTCATGATTTTGACAGAGGAAGAAGATGCGATGAAGATGATGAAACGCGATGAAGATGAAGAACTTGCGATGAAGATGCTTCATGATTTTGAGTGGAGATTTTACATTTCTCGATGTGATTCTGTGTTTCTGAGATGAAGAAGATGATTTTGAATTATTACAAATAATTTTTTAATTTATTAAAAATAGTAATAAAAAGTAACTGAAGATGAAGTTAATAAAAAAAGAAAAATAAACACAGAAAAAGTAAATAAGTTGAAAAAAGATTTGACCGGTTGAGTGGAAGGCTTTTTAACAGAGACTAACTACAAACTCAGTTTGTAGCAAATTTTTTGTAGCTAATCTGACATTCTCTTGTAGTGGACCAATGAAAAGAAGACAAAGTAGCAATGAGACCACAATTAAAAATTATAAGCCAAATGAGAGAAAAACCACTTTTCGGCAAACACTTTCTCCTTTTCTCTTCTTCACCTCAAAACAACAATAACAACTCCAAATCTTTTGCTCCATAACCATTTTTTGTTCTTCTGAAACTCACAAAAATGAATATTTTAAGCAATCCTTACCTCAAACGGTCAAACCACCAGACTTCCTTCACTAAACTTTCACCATTTTTTATTCTCTACAACATGAACCTAACTTTATCCTTTAATTCCATAAATTACAGATTTTCATTTTACTGTTCATCTCCTCCAAACATGATAACAACCAAACACAGGCACGTGCCCAGACAGATCGGGCGGTGGCTCCGCCTATGCAAGAGACTGTGCATTCAACTATCGTTGCCAACATGAAGACTTTATTGATAGACAATTTATAAGTGCCGCTGTTAGTATTCATTGAGGCTTCAGGTCTGTTGTGTCTTGTGAGTTTTCACTCTCCGTAGTCCAACTCACCTAATTAAAACAATGTTAAACTTTGAATTTCTAAATATGAGTTTTATATCAATAAAGTTTTAGAGAGATTTAGAGTGGTTCCATTTTCAACATGAATATCACATTTTAGAGAGATTTAGAGTGGTGTATTTGTTGAGCATGGGCATGTTTTAGAGAGATTTAGAGTTTTATATCAAATTTACAACAAATATAAAAATAAAGTCTAAAAAGTTGAATTAACAAAAGGGGACCATTTTCACAAGTTTAATAAAATAGGGGTGATTAAAGGTGAAATTAAACTAATAGTATAATATACTGGTATAAAAAAAATTATAAAAAATTTAGGGGGGACTGTGGCCTCTGCCGGTCCCCCTACTAGCTCCGTCTCTGGGCCCACATATTTATATGAATAGAAAGATAAGTCTGCGTAGAAAATATAAAAAGTTGACATGCATATCTAAATATAAGTAGAAATATAAGTTAGCGTACAAATTATAAAAAAAAAAAAATTAGCCACACATATTAATATATGAGTAGAAATAAAATAAAATAAAAAATATTAATTAAAACTCATTATAAATTTTTAAAATACAATATTTGATATGAGTTAAAATTTTTAAAATACAATATTTGTCAAGAACTCTACTACCAAATGTGTCGATATACTTTGAAATTTATAATTATCATTTTTATTGTGTTACTTTTTTGACGAGAGAATTACAATAACATTGCGAGATAAGAGCTCTCTTCGTCTATTGTTAGGTCATCCTCCATTGCCAAATCGTATTGAACAAATTAAAAACTCTCTGTATATTTTTTTTTTTACGGTATGCTAATATAATAATAATTACAATAATAATCATATAATATAAGAGATTATTAATTTATAATATTATTTTAGATTATCTGGTTGAAACTAATGGAGATGGAGAGAAGGAAAATATAGATCATCATTAAGATATCAAATTTTTTTTTTACAGGAACTTTTTTCAAAATAAAATTGCACGGATCGAAAACATATTTAAGTCTTCTATATTTTGCTGGTTGAACTGCAAGTTCTAGACATTAATTAGTCTATTATATGCCATGATGGAATGCACTTCCTCAATTCAATTTTATAAATTTCGATTGATTCTTTTTCCCATTATCCTATACTAGTCGGATGCCCGTGCTTCACACGGGTTCGCCGGAACGCCAAACCATATTAATAAAAAAATGTCAATATCAAGTTGTTAAAAATCAATAATATATTGCAAGATTGATGATAAAATCTATAGTATAAATATTTTTGTTAAGCATTGCTTATTAGTTTAAAAATATTTTTTTCCTAACATATGATAGACCATGCTATCCACCCCCGAAAATACACCTCTTTGGACTTTTTCCCAACATGCATTTCATTGTGATGACAATATATCTGAGGGAAAATAAGATTAAAAAAATCGTTAATTATTAAGCACAATCATTTAAAGTTTAAATTCATATCAATAATAGTTTGTAATAGTGATTTTAAATTTTTTACCAGTAATAAAAATTGTCATCCTCGTGAATTTTAAAAACAATTAGTAATAACTTATAATAGTGATTTTAAAACTTTTATTTGCGATAAAAAATAGTCATCTGCCTGAGAATTAAAATTTTATTAGTAATAACTTATAATAGTTATTTTAAATTTTTACCAGAGATTAAAAATGTCATCTCTCCGTAAATTAAAATTTTGTATCAATAGTAGTTTGTAATAGTGATTTTAAATTTTTTATCAGCAATAAAAATTGTCATCTCCCCGTGAATTTAAAAAAAATCGTAATAACTTATAATAGTAATTTTAAAATTTTTATCAGAGAAAAATATTATCAACTCCCCGTAAATTATAAAGTTTTGTCAATAATAACTTATAAAAGTATATATTAAAGTTCACTGCTAAGTAGAACCCTTGCCTTTTAAGTTTAGTGTATATTAAAGCATGATTATAAACTACACATTAAATTAGCATTGACTATTCTTGAGTTGCATGTGCTCGCTAACTTCGAAATAATTAGAATATGTGCTCTACTGTTTAGGTATGCATCTCAAATAATATAAACTAAATCGGTCAAATTTTCTCATGAGTAGTATGTTAAGATGATAAAATTAATCATTTATATAATGTTTGAACTCCATAATAAAGTGAATCAAGTAAAATATCACACCAAATTTTATAGTGAAGCTTTCAAGATCCATGACATGTATAGTCTGAAATAATTACGCATGAAACAAAATTAGCATATATTGGATGAGGATTGAATGAGTTTTTGACATTATGTTGTCACTCCCTTAATTAGTTATCTATACAAATCATGACAATTAGATATTTGTTTTAGTAAAAAAAATAAATATGTATTAGATATTCTATTAGTGTTTTTTTTAGTTTAACATCTAATAAACCCTTAGCAATTATCACATCTCTTTTCTATTGCATAAGTAATTAGGTCCTAATTATTTGATATGTTTAACACACGTTCTTGAATTAGTTTTTAGTAGTATTTAACCGTACGATTTTCAAAGAATATTTAACAGTATAATTTTAAGTTATTATTATTTTACAGTGTAAAAATTTGGCTTATCAAGTTTGTAACAAAAATACAAAAATTTAGCTGGTAATTAGTGTTTAAAAAAGTTGGCTTATCATTGTTAAGGAGATATCAAGCTTAAAAAAAACTTTGGAGCAACACGAAGTTAATCAAATTTAATTAAATCATATAAGATTTTTTTTTTTGGTCAAGTAGCCTAATGGCTTGAAATTCCACCCTTAAGATGAATAAGTGGGATGACCGGGGTTCGAACCCCGATCCCCTGCATAATAATGCAAATGTCCACCAATTGAGCTAAGCTCATGGGACAAATCATATAAGATTTAATAGACACTTTATAATATTTTTTTCCTAAATTTTTAACCGAGTGCTAACATGTTATGTTATTTGAAATTTCAATAAAAAAAAAATTGCTCTTCATTTTTTTATATGATTTTAGTAGATAATATTTTAGCCAATAATTACCAAGTACTGAAAAAAAATCAAGTTTTGTTATCGAAAACAAAAATTTCAATTGTAACTGGATTAAAAAACTATAAAGTGTTATTTATTTATTTTATATAAGTTTTAAGCAGTGTAATTTCCATTAATATAGGATAATTACGCTGAAATATTATAAATGAAGTATTGATTATTGTTAATTGGTTAGAAGAGATATGAATGGTGAATAATTGTACTATAATTTTTTTTTATTTAGAATGACATTTTTGGTTATGACATAGTTCATTAACTGTATATTTCAAATTTCATAGAAATATGGTTTCCGAATTCAAACATTATAGACGACAAAAGAAATATCATGAAGATCTTCATACAATTACTTAATTATGAACATCACAAATTAACATGAAATTAATGTCAAATCATTATGAATAGAAAACTAATATTAAGATTGACATTTTTATATTTTATTTTATTAAATAGTTTTCTTTTATTTTGTTTTTTTTTTAAAAAAAAGAGACGAAAATAAAATTAATAACTTGTTATTTATGTATTTTTATTATTTTTTGGATTTGGATAAAATGAGCAAAAACAAAATAGTTGAATAAAGTAATACAAAAAAATAAACAAAAAAATAAATAGCAAAAAACAAACAAAAGGGATGCAGAAAGCATTATCCAGCACAAATCAGAGCCCAAAAGCCCAAATATCCAAAAGGACAGAAAAAAATAGTGGCCTATATATTCTTTTTTCAGATTTTTTTATTCACTTCTTCCCTTCTTTTCTCTCTCTTCACCCACTTTCTCTCTTGCTTCTCTCTCTAATGCTTTCTCTTCTCTCATAGAAAACATTCATGTGTTCTTCATCATCCTCAAGAACATGGATGAACATCAGCTGAAACCTTCAAAGCTTCATCCACACACGCCGGCCGGCTGCCACCTCACCCAGATTCCAGCGGCGGCGCCACCGGCCGCCGGCCCTTTTTTTTTTTTGAAAAAATCTAACTCATCTAGAATTAGCATAAATCTCCTTCTAAACCCTTATTTATCCCTTTTATACACCGATTAAGCCTCAAAAATACAAAATCAAACCCCAAAAAAAAGTTAAACCAAAAAATCTTAGATCCGTTCTATTTTTACTTTTTTTAACACCAATCCAACCCAAAAATCATAATCAAAATTCCAAATGAACTGTAAGTTTTTTTTTCTTTCTTTTCCATTTATTTTTGTTTTTTTTAATCTTCTGTTCTTATTCTTCTTTCTCTTTTTTTTTTTTTCAGGTTTTGATGATTGCTAGAGGCTGAGATTTTTTTTAGATTTAGGGCTTTAGTTTTTTTTTTTGTATTGTTTATATATTATTATATGTATTTGTTATTATATTAAAATAGTTTCATTACTATTAAATAAAGTCTTGCACTATTCTTTTTAATGAAAATTTTTGCTCTATTTTTTATGACTCATCTACTGTATGTTCTTTGTATTTTGGACAATTTTTTTTGTGGCCTTGTAGCATTTCTTGTGTTATTTGTGTGCCTTATAATATTTATTTGCAATTTCAAAAAATAAATTAAGTCTTCCAATTTTATGCACTGGTTTTTGTAGTGGCATAGCTTTGTTTTTGTTTTCTTTTGTTTTAGTGGCCTTTGTCTCGCTAGCAAAAGTGGGACTATGTTTGTTGCTATTTTGTAGCCTTCTTTTAAGGTTTCTTTTGTACCAATATTACTCTCCATACATGCCTTATGTTTGGTTGAGTTTTTCAATAAATTTTTGATGTTCAAAAAAAAAAAAGTCTTCCAATTTTTATACATTTTTTTATACAAATGGGGCCTAAGCAAAAAAAAAAAAAAGACTAAATAGCAATGTTCAGATCTAATTTTTCTTCTCTCTAGATCTATTATTCTATACATTTTTTTTATACAAATGAAACCTAAGCCGAAAAAGAAAATCAAACTAAATAGTAATAACTCCAAATCTAATTCTTCTTTTTTTTTCTTCGGTAATCCTCAACTGCAAAAATAAAAAAATATTTGTTAGTAATATTATACTACAATGTGAAATGAAAATAAATTGAGGAGAAAAAAATTGATGTGTGCGTGTGCAGGTGAGAGAGAGAAGAAGAAACACATGCAATGCAAAAAATAGATTGTTGAAAGTAAGAGTAAAATTAGAATTTTTTAAAAGAAAAAGGAAAAAAGAAAAAGAGGGGGTTGTGAGTTGACGGAAAGAAAGTGAAAATGAAGTGTGTGAGTGGTGTAGTTTTAGGAGGAGTTAGTTTATATAGAATTGGTAGAATGATTTATGGAAGACACTTGTTTATAGAGATACATGCATGATGACACTTATGCCTTTCCTTCCATATACACTTGTCCCTTGCCTTTCATAACATATCATTGGTATACATGCATGAAGACACTTGTCTTTGCCTTATTTTATTTTCTTTTATCTTTTATTTGTAGCAAAAATAACATGTTAATATATTATTGGCTAAAGAGAAAATAGGGCACACATGCAAGTCATCCATTAGCCAAAGCAAAATTAGGGCCAACATGGAATCCATGTAAGCCCTAACATGGTAGATGTTGTAATGCTATTGGTCCACATAAGTTTATGACATGATGATTGCATCATAGATTACATAAGCAATTAGGGTTTTGGGGTTGGAGGTGGAGCTAGCATGTTCTACTTTTAGTATAGTTAATAGATAGATTTATTCTATTAAAAAAATCAGCAAAAAATTCCAAACAATTCTAATTTCTCTAATTTATATTTAGGACTTCAACCCTCAACTTTGCCTCTTGCATTTTTCTTTCTATTATTTTTATTATTAACATTTGCATTTATCAAATTTAGATTAACTATACCTAACACAAATAATATTAATGTAACTCGGTCCCCATTGTTAACAATAAAGAAACACAAATAAAGAAGACAAAGGGAGGGCTAGGAGTTTCATAACATTAGAATAACATAACATCTCAAAAGAGTTACAAGATAATACATAATAAAATTTAGTGGATTATAAAGCTAAGGCGTCGGTCTAATAGAATAGACCTAATATTTTGTGAGAGTTACTTTTCTTACCCCCTAAAAATTCTCACGCGCCCCCTAAAATTATCAAACTAACCCCTTGCTTTTTAGGATGCGAACTGACTCTAAGTAGCGAGTGACAATAATCTTTATTCAAATCCCCTTGAATGAAAAATTTTATGAAAAAAAGAGCTTGCATCCTGAATGAGGAAATAAGACTTTGATGGACATATAGGGTCTTTTACTTTCTATCTTATCAATCTTATTAAACATCCAACAAACATACAGCCGCCATAAGTTAGGTCTACACTCTGACTGATAACAAAGGTGGCAGGTGGTGGAGAACTTGGAGAACTTTGAAGTAGATATGTTACCATTTCTCTTACTGTCTCATCACAAATCCATGGGTAAGATTCCACTTTCAATGACTTTAATTTAACAAAATTAGGAATTTGAGTTCTCATTGAAGCATTATTTTTCAGAACCTGCATATTATACGTATAAAATTAGAGTGAATTGTATACATTCAAATAAATACATATAACATAATAAAAAATATGAAGAGGAGAAAAAATGCTAAAGTAACTTACATTAACAATCAATTGAAGGAATTCGAAATTGAGAGTCATTATGTTGACTTTAGCAATCAAATGCAACCAATCAATCAAGATATGTTCTCCCATAGTAGAACCATGCATACATTCAAATTTTAGTTCTTCCAACAAAGTTAAATTGCATGTATCAGGGGCTGGGAAAGTAGTAGAAATGTCTTTGATAGTGAGAGAAGTCAGTTTTGGAGTACAAAGTATGACTTTGTAAATCTTGGATAGAGGATAGAATGAACCTATGGCCAAATTGGAAACTTCAGAATTGGATATGCAAATGCCTTGCGCATCATCCTGTAAAATACACTTAAAAATAGCCAACTTACTCAACATGTAACATGTTGAAAAGGGCTCAGCATAGCCATTGTCACTAGTAAAGAAAGTGAAACACGAAAGTTTTAAAGTTTTCAATGCCGGCAAGTTCAAAGTTTTTGGAAACATTATGGTATACGGTTTAGATACACCCCACAGGCAAAGAGTAAGGGATGTCAAAGAAACACAATTAAAAATGGAAAGGGGCAACTCAAAATTACCTATGTGGTCTATTTGAGAGTTGATTTCCAATTGTTGCACGTCATGTGACGCAGCATATTCCATGATTTCTAAGGGAATATTACTTTCAGAGGGAAATGGATAATTCATACATCCATTGGCATATGATATGCTATGAAGGGGGATAGAGTTGTCACGGCTAGATAGAAACTGAGATACAAACTTATCGAAGATAACACCATTGTGTAGATCAAGGTGATACAACTTGATATTAATGACACATTTCCAAAGGTTTTCCCATCTTTTAGACAAAACACTAGTCTGGACAGATTGTTTTGTGGTCAGAAATTGAATTATACGCAAAAGGATGTGGTCGGGTAAGGCACTGAGTCTGTCTGTGTCACTTTCCATTTGTGTTTTCATCTTCAATCCCTTTTGTGACCTAACAAAGTAAGGCAAAGCCGTTAAATAAAAAAAAAAAAACAAATTAAATTAAACAAATATTTCATAAAGTAACAGCTTAGGCACTGTTTGGTAAAGCTTGTTGTGTTTGGTAACAAGCTTATTCAATAATTAGCTTATAGATGCTACTTCAAATTTATATTTATCCGTTAAATTAATCATATATTCCTATGGCTGAGACTTGTGCGGCTGCCGATCATCCAGATCCCGAAAACACAACGTCAAAGAACAACGGCACCGTCTCAATAACGAAAACTCTTTGGAAAGACTCAAACAAGAAATTAAAAACATATGGAAGTAAAATTGGAATTAAAATACAGGGAAAGCCATTAAACCGAAAGATTGGGAATTAGAATTGCGTAAAATGAATCTAAAAAGATATAAACGTACTTGATTGAACCCATCTGGTGTGTTTCGAGTGATCGTTGAACAAAAGTGTGAGAGACGGCGAGCGATCGAGCGAGGGAGACGGATTCCTTAACTTCGTTTTTAGGGTTAAGTAAATTGTTTGTTTGTTTGTTTGTTTGTTTTCTTTCTTCTTTTCTTATAGATTTTTTATGAATTTATAGATCTGCTGCAGCACTATTTTGTGCCTTTGGATTAATCTAAGGGCTGCAATATAACCAAAAATAGTAAATCTTATTTCTATTTTATTTTTTCAACTAAATCTTCCACAAAACAATCCATATCTTTATATTTTCTCAAGTAATCTATCAAACTAACCCCAATAAATAATCTCATATTATCTTCATAGTATCTCTTACGTATTATTTCTATTTTCTATTTCCTATTTAATTTCGATAGCAAAATAGAGTGTTTCTTTTTTGTTACAAGAAAAATAGAGTTTTAAATCAATGGTAGTAAATCTATTTATAATATAATATAATTAAATTGATTACTAGTAAATAAATTTATTAATTTATTCTTTTTAGTTTTAACCATACTCCAAGTTTTGTATCTTCATTGTAACTAGTTTTGAGACCCGTGCCTATTATTTTTATTCGATATTTAAGTTTGTCATTATATTAATCTAAAAATTTGTTTAAAATAAAATATTTAAGAATTTGTTATAAAAATGTTGTTACAATATAAGTTAAACTATTGTCATTTTCTTGTAAAATTTACTAAATATGAGCCAAATGAGAGAAAAACCACTTTTCGGCAAACACTTTCTCCTTCTTTTCTCTTCTTCACCTCAAAACAACAACAACAACAACAGCTCCAAATCTTTTACTCCAAATCTTATTGATAGATAATTTATAAATGCCGCTGTTAGTATTCATTGAGGCTTGATGTCTGTTATGTCTTGTGAGTTCTCATTCTTCCTAGTCCAACTCATCTAAACTTTATAGAAAAAAAAAGTGGAAACAGTATTATAAAATAAATGCATAAACCTTTGTTGTAAGTACTAATTAATTAAAGAAATGTTAAACTTTGAATTTCTAAAAATGAATTTTATGAGAACTTACTCAAAACTAGTAGAATTTATTTTGATCCCATTTGTTATAAAATAAAACTTTTATTTTGACTTTCACTAACTTATATATTCTTTGTTAAAGATTTTAACATGATAAAAATCACATAGTTTTTCAATTAAAAAACAATGTTTTCACTTTTGAATTATTTATCTTTTAAAAAGTCGCAGCAAAAAGATGAAATAATTAACTTATAATCAACTTTTATGTATCACATGTAATTGTAAATCTACTTATGTGGTTTGTTTTTATTGGTTTATAGATAAAAATGCGAACAAACCACATAAGTAGAGTTGCATTAGATACCACAACAAACTTATAATCAACTTTTATGTATCACATACAAATCTACTTATGTTGTTTGTTCTCATTGGTTGATAGATAAATACCCCCAAACTATGAAAAGGTAGAGTAGATCTCACCAAATAAATATATTTGGACAATTCCTCTTCCAGCCCCTCGCGTTTCTTTTATACCCCCAAAAATCCGATTTTGGCCTTAATAAAAATTTCGGTTCGTAGAAATCGAATTTTTTCTAGTTCAAATTTCAGAAAATTTTGGTTTCTAAAAACTAAAGTTGTATTTCAAGGCAAAAAAAATTCGGTTTATAGAAACCAAAGTTTTTCGTAAGGGCAAAATAGAAAACTCAAGGAGTGAAAAAGAAACATGGAGAGCTGGAAGAGAAAACATTATATATTTGAGAATACTTTGTGTTTACAAACATGGGCTATAAATATATATGATGCAAAATTTGGTCCAAAAAAGGGTATCGAGGGGGTGGTGGAGGGGGGAGGGTGTTCTTTTATCGGGACACTTCCTCCAGGCTTTTTTTTTTTTTTTGGTCGAAACACAAAGCATATTTGGCAAGAGAATGGGCCAAAACAATTCCATCCCTATGGGCATGAATACAACAAACTTTTTTTTCTACCACCCCTTCATTAACTCTTCACCACTACAAAGTACAAACCATTCAATATTCTCATTTTACCATTGTTTTCATTTAACTTCACCCTTTCATTTAGTTAATGTTGCAAACAAAAAAACTTTAAAAATGATTTACGAAGATTTAGCCACGGTTAAACCATGTTTAAAACAAAATCTTTTCAGAACAATAGACTTAAATTTTATGGTAAAAAATTTGCAAACTAGAATAATTAAAAAATGATTCCAGAAAGTTAGCCACAATTGAACCGTGGTTAGGGTTGGGAATAGGTTAGGTCGGTCTACATAGGCTTACGGTCTATTTTTTTATAAATCTATTAGTTATAAAGCCTAGGCTCCAGACCATTAAAAAAGCCTTTTTAGGCCTACTAGGCCGGCCTATTTAAGTAAATACGAATAAATTTTTTACGTTTATATTATTATTATATATTAAAATTTGTACTTTGATTAAATTATTAATCTATTAACTTTTTCAGTAGTTTAAGTTTATTAATCTACATTAATTTTTCACATATATAAATGTATTATTATAAACTACAATTCAAATATGATGTCATATATAGTGAAATTCTCTAAAATATCATGTTAAATATCAAAGGAAGCTTAATCTCATTGATCTATTAGTTCATTAGTATATTTTTTAAAAAGATATAATTATTTATTTAAATATAGGGTTAATATGTTTTTACCTCCCTGCAAAGTAGGCGAGTTTTGCGTTACCCCCTGTAATTTTTTTTTTTTAAGATTACCCCTCTGCAAAATTTATTTTTTTGACTTACTCCCCTTTTGCTGACGTGGCAGGCAAAAAAAAACAGAATAACCGATTTAAAAAACAACACTTTTTAAATCGGTTGAAAAAAATAACCGATTTAAAAAGTGCATTGAAGGGGGTAAATCAAAAAAATAAATTTTACAGGGGGTAATCTCAAAAAAAATAATTACAGGGAGGTAAAGCAAAACTCGCCTACTTTGCAGGGGGTAAAGACCTATTAACCCTTAAATATATTCATGTGAAATAGACTTTTAAACAAGCTAATAGGGCAAGGCAGACTTTCAAAAGACCATACTCAGACCTAACAAATAAGCCTATGATAGGTCTAGGGGTAACAAAACGGACCGAACCTGCCGGACCGACCCGTTTGACCCGTCATTTTTGGCAGGCTGGGCTGAGGTTTTCGGCCCGCTGCCTTAAGTTGGCCCGCCCCGCCCGCTTAAAAAACGGGGCGAGGGCGGGTCGGGATGGGTTTGTCCGCGGACTTTTTTCCTTTTTTTTTTTTACTTTGAATGAAAATTGGATTTGGATTGAGGAGCACAAATCCCAATCCAGTAATATTTTTTCTCATATATACCACTTCCACGTTTCTTTTTTCTTCCTATATACCAATGTTTTTTTAAGCTTTGTTTTGGTGTGGAACTGGATGCATGACTTTCTAGTATTTATCCTTTTATCTTAGATTGTAAGGAATTACTTATTAACTTAGTTGATGTTTCTGTTAGTTTAATTAAGCATAATTGTAAGGAATTACTTGTTAACTTGGTTAATGTTTCTTTTAGTTTAATTATCCCTATTCTCTGCTGCAATCTTCTCTTAATTATCCATATTATAGTATTATTGTTGGTTTAAAGATAGAAGGTAAGAATTGTAAGGAATTGTGAAGTTATAATTCAACCTGTAAAAAAATAAAAAAAGTATTTGACGGGCATGCCCGCCAACCCACCACCCCGCCAATAAACGGGCGAGCTTGAGTTTTGAATTCGAACACCTAAATTTGCCCGCTCCACCCTGTTTTTGGACGGACTTAAATGGGGCGGGCATGCCCACTTTGCCACCCCTAGATAGGTCACATGCTAGGCTTAGGCCTTAAAGTTTTTGACAGGTCAGACTCAAGCTTGAAAAAACCTAACTCGGCTTAGCTTATTCCCAACCCTAACGGTGGATAATATGCAGATTTTTTGAACCATGAGTGTTACCATTTTGGGAACTGTTCCAAGCCTAGTGAAATCTCGGAAGGGCTTGGATATATAACTTTATCTTTGTCATATGATATGACAAAGATAAAGTTATATCTATATGCACCAATTGTGTAAATTTTTTTTTATCGTGCATCAAATCAAACGATAATCCAATTTATAAATTAATTTTAAAATATCTATATGGCATTATTAAATTGAATGCATGTTTTAAAAAAAAATACATTGTCAGTATATACAAATTAATTCCTAAAATATTAGTGTCAAATTGTGAATTAGAATTGCAAACAGCCAATAAACACACACACACACAAAAGTAGATTCAAATTTAATTATTTGATAAAAAATAAATTTCAAAAATTTTATTTAAAAAGAAATTAATGTTTTTAAAGAATAGAGTTATACATGCTAATTTATAGAATTAAATACTTTTAATACAAAATGTTAAAAATTAAGGTGCAATGTACCTTGTGTGTGCTAAAATGGTAAAAAAAAAAACGTTTTCTAAATGTGTTATTTAGTTATGAATGCAATAAAAAAAAATAAAGAAATCAATCTTTTTAGGAATAGTCATATATGCTAATTTATAGGATTAAATACTTTTAATGCAAAATATAAAAAATTCAGGTGCAATGTACGTTGTGTGTGCCAAAATGGTAAAAAAATATTTCTTTCTAAACGTGTTATTTAGTTATGATAACTTATGAATGCAATAAAATAATAATATAAAATGTATGGAATTGAATTGGGAGACTCTTTTCTTTAATGGAAATAAAGTATTTTTAATAAGAAATTCATGTATTTATAGAATAGAGTCATATATGTTAATTTATATTATTAAATACTTATAATGCAAAATATTATATTTAATATATCTTTGATGATTAATAATTCCTTTTAATCTTATAAACAAAATTCCTTTTAAAAATTTACGGTGCAATGTACCTTGTCTGTGGAAAGATGATAATAATAAAAATTCCTTTTAAAAATTTAAGGTGCAATGTACCTTGTTTGGGTATGTATCATAATCTTCTATAAGAACCAAGTGTAATAACGGAGAGCTTACTCACAATTATATTCTTCTTCCCCCACCCCCTCAATATCAGTGCTCTCTAATGAGCATATAATAACAATTCTAGTAGAATGCAAGGTTATCAGAAAAAAGAGAAGCATGAGGAGATGGTTGGTAAGATTGTTTCAAAACCCAATTCTAGATCTGAATTTTGTTATTTAATCACTAATATAGCTATTGGTCAGTGTTTGTGTACTCTTTGTTATTGTTGTTGCAAACAATAGTATCATGTTGCATCTTTGGCACATGTAATAAATCTATGAATTCTTGCTAGCTTTCCATAATCCATTAAAATGAATCATATTTTAATTGAAGGGTTTTATATATTTGAAAACTCAATTGAATGAACAACTTCTATATTCTTGAAAATGAGGTTGAGGATTTAATGAAAAATCACGATGTAATTATACACATATTGCATTAATTACATATATTAATGATTTCAAAATACTATCTTCATCGTTGGTATTCATATATTGAAGTAGTATGAGAGACGCATAATCATAGTAAGAACGATTACGACATAGCAAATTTTTGAGGAACAAGCTTCTGAAATAAGGGTTTTTAATTAAGATCTATGATTTATGTACGCATTCAAAATGGTTTAATGATTTCAAAGATAATTTTGATAGAATGGAAAATGCAATATATATCGATGATTTTGCGTTTTATTCTTCTATCAAAATTGTCTTTGAAATCTTTGGACTGTTTTAAATGCATACGTAAATTATGGACCCTCTAGTCTAAAAACCCTTATTTCATGAACTTGTTCTTTAAAAATTTGTTATATCGTTACTATTCTTACTATGATGATACGTTCCTCCTGCTGCTTCAACATATGAATATCATTGATGAAGAAATATATTCCCTCCGGTCTTTTTTATAAGAGACAATTCATTTTTTAGATTCATTGTGTAATTGATGTATTTGGTCTATATTATAGATCAAATACATCAATTATTAAATGAATCTAAAAAATCAACTATCTTTTATAAAAAGAATCGGAGGGAGTATTAATTATACACATAACACACATATATGCACACTCATTTGCATTTTCATTCATTTAAACACAAATTAACCTTGTGCTAAGTATGAATTTAAAGACGGTGTTGAATTATATTGGCCGTTAGTGCCACTTGGATTAATTAAAAAATTCTTGAATTCCACAATTTTTTTTTCCCGAAAGTAAATGTTACTTTTTTCATAGTTAAAATCATATATCTATGTAGACGGTGGTTGCTTGAATGATAAAGAAGAAAAGGAACAACATTGAGAAATTTTTTTGAAGAACAAAATATTTAGGAACTTTTTATGTTGTAGAGACCAAATATTTTATTTATAATTACTGTAAACAACAAAATTATCAGTTTTTAATAATTGTTAGAACCTCCTTACCAAAAAATAATTGTTAGAACCTGTTGTTCTTTTTGTTATGGTATGGTTATGTAGGGATTAAGTTTTCTCGGTTTTTTCTTTGGGACTAATTTTTTTTGCTAAGTGACAAAATTATATCTCGCATTATTTTTAGTATGGGCAAAATTGGGTCTTTATAAATTATTATTATATCCAATTCTAAAAATAACAAAACTATTTTTTATTTGTTTTTTACAAAAATATAACAAAGCTAATTAATTTTACTAATTATAGATACATTTTTTAATTTAGGATAATCCAACTAGCAAAATCCAAATAAGCACAAGGAAACACAATACTAGTAGCTTTCCCCTCATAGGCAGCAGCGTGTATTTTATTTTAGCCATTAGTTAATGTTTCCATTTCCTCACAAATTTCATTATCAAGAAAATCTATTTGTCTTTGACTGTCATCAAGATGTGCTAATTTTTAAATCATTGACATGATAAGTACTACCCCCACCCCACCACATTAGTTAGTATAGTACAAATATTAATCATTATTATAATTTTTTTATTAAAATAATTCTAAATAGTCGACCGACTAATACTACTTATATGCTATGTTTTGAGCTAGCTTTATAATCTATTTTGCTTATTAAAAAAAATGAAAATTGACCGACTATGTATTGAATTGTTTATTTTTAAACGATCAAATTAAATTTAATAATTTCTTTATTAATCCGTGTTTTTTAAACTAAGTACACTACTCACTCTTTTAAATTTTAATTCAAATTAAATCAGCTGAGCTACCAAATAATTCATATTAATATTTTTCTATGGTTGAAAATAGGAATAATCATTACTTAAAAAGCAATGACAAGACATATATTGACTTAATTGTCTTCTCCATCTACAGAGAAATGGTATTAATTGAGAAGAAAGCCAGCTAAAATGAATGAGATGAAACACAACCAACTGACACTACACAATGTACCAAAGTGTTTCCTGGACTGTGATATAGAATTATTAATACTTCTTCTCTGCACATGAGCTTGTATCTGCAGGGCTTTTATGGTGGGGTATGAGTGATATGACAGTGGTAAACAGGTTATAACGAACCAAATATATATAAGAATATAACATGAAAAAAAGTTCATGATGTACTAAATATATAGTAAATATCTTACCCGTATATGCATTAATTATGCATATGATATAACCGTGCTTATTTGGCTACTCTGTGTTCTCAGTTCTTATGAAGTTAGAGAAAGTTAGAAATTCAAACTTTATCTTTGCAATATGTCTTGACATGAGTTTAAAATATGAATGATAGACAGTGGGAAAGGTTTCCTTTGGGATTTAGATTTTTCGCTGTAATTGTGTCACATAATTACTCATTTTATCCGTCCAATTAGAATCGATATAAGAGATTGTATATAGTTGATTTTGTTAATGTTTAATCTAAACAATAAGATTTTTAATCAATAATTGAGATCTAAAATAGCGTATGGTGTAATTGACTAAATTTTTTTTAGACATGCAATTTTTTGAGACATAGTTTTTAATGTCAGTAATTTTTTGTTAAATGATGGAGTAATTCTCCACTTCTCAATATCATTTTTCTCATATGGATTAATCTTCTATTTCTTTTGAGAAAGAGATGATGTTGACACTTTGTATAACTATATACCTCAATTAGGGTCTAAGCTCAACCTAGGTCTCTCCGCAATTTTGTTTCTTTAAATGGGGTACATGATTAGTCTTCAATGTAAAATTTAGTCACATTTAAAACTCTTACACTTTCTCAATAATAATTTCCAGGAATTAATTGAATCATAAACACCTTAGGTTGAAGATCTTCTAAGCTTGTTAGCAAAATGAAGGTATCATATTTAAGGATTTGTATTAAGTAAAGCCACAAATTCATGCAGTCATACAGTAGGCATTCTTAAAATCATCCAATCTTGACCGGAAGGTTATGATTTCAATCTCAAATTTTATATTAAATTAAAATATATTTTAAAATCTAAATCATCTAATTTTGATCGGACGGTTCAATATTGACAATTGCAGCTGACCTCATCAATTACTCGGTGCATCCAATCCATTTCTATCATGTAATGGTAGATAAGGAGACCTTTTATAGAGGAGATCTTGCAAGAAAAGTATGATGCAGGAGCATCCATGTCATTGTCAATTATTAGACAACCTTACAAAGAAGCAATTCTATCATAGGCACAACCCCAAATCTAAAATATTTGGGTACACACACATTAAAGAGGAAAATTTAAAAATTAATGATTAAGTCACATCAATTATCATTAAACAATTTTTTTATATTTAAATTTTTTAAAATTAAATATGTGTGCCCAAATAACACTTGTTGAGTTTGTGCCCAAGTAAGTGTTTCTCCCTTAGAAAGTTACAATGCTTGTTTGTAGTGGAAGATAGGTAGGTTTGGCCCGTTTGGAGACCGTCGTTGTTGAATCATTTGTAAAAAGTTGTCATCAGATTTTAATTTATTTATTGGAAAAATAAAATAAAAAACCAAAAACATTGACCAAAAAAATAAAATTAAGAGAAAAAAAGTTACACTCTTATTGTTGGGATTGATTGCTATTAGAATAGGAAAATATCTTTTAAATATACATTACTTTTATATTTTAGTTTGTCTAAAAAATATCTCAATAATTAGGTTTGGTTATTCCAATCCCTATAATTAAGGGATTTAGTTTAAATTTAAATATATTCACTTGGTTATAAATATCAAGGTATTATCGTACTATTTCATAAGTAAATATTTTATTTAGTTCATTATCAATAATATTTTTATTTCCTATTGTTTCCTTTTATTCTTCCCCCTAAATACCACAAATTCAACATGGTATAAGAGCCATGGTATCCACCTTTAAACCAAGGTACTATCGTACTATTTCGTAGGTAAATATTGTGTTTAGTTCATTATCAATAATATTTTTATTTCTTTATTTTCCCTTGTTCTTTCACCTAAATCCCACAAATTCAACAATTGCAATGTAAGTCCTGTGTTTCAAACACCATTTCTAAGGAGGAAGAAAAGATCAAGAAAACTATATTGAAAAAGTCTCATATTGCATAGAGAAGTGAGGATTGAAAGAGTTCAATGATATATAAAGATCTCTAGTTCTGTGTTTCAAACACCAAACAGTACCACTGGAAAAACTTTAATTTTATATTTGTGTCTTTTTTTTTTTTTCCTTCTCTCTTATTCTGTTGTTTTAGAGTATTGTGAGATGTAGTTCAAATATTTACTTTGGAGAGTGTTGGTGTACTGGGATCATAGGGTGGTTGAGAGTGAAGTATATGTGTTGTAACAATTTTCACATAATGTTTATTCTCTGGTTGTCGGTTTTGACAACGGCCGTGATTTTTTCTATAATTTTGTAGTTTATACGTTATATTCTTATTTGTTAATTGCGTTCCTGTTTTTTTTTTTCTTCTTCAACTCTATTATTTTTTAACACTTTTTAATATTTAATGAGTAAATAGGTCTTCTGTAGTCCATAGATTTTAAAGGTCGGACTTGGTACTCCATCAAATTTCCAAAATAAAAATTATTCTCTAAAATTATTCTCTTAAACTGATATATAACATCGGGGGTGGGGTTAATAAAATGTGATTGAGCCAAAAGATTGCTTCTTGTTAATCTTGTACTCTAATTCTCTAATAATAAGCTAGTTAGTTGGTTCTTGTTAATCTAATACTCTAATTCATAGAAATTTGGTCCAGTAAATTGGACATATTATAAAACTCTAAAATAATAGAGAGAAATACCGCAAATAGAGCCATTGTAATCGCCATCAAAGGGGTAGTTCCCAACCCCGGAGCTACCTTTCCATGTTCTGAATTCAATGGTTTTAATAATTTTATTGGTGTTCCGCTTATATACAGTGCCTAGTCGATGTGTTGTTTTATCGTATTTGAAACCCAACAATCTCCCCCCAAATATGAGTTTCCACATCCTAATTGATCAAATACCATGATCCACTCCCATTCTCCCAAGTTGAACCACAGTTCTGATATCACCTATTACAGAGTCCGAGAGAGCGTCAGAAGAAAAGGCGAACAAATGTTCCAGGTCCACAAGAGAGGAAAATGTCGCATCTCCACCTAAAACGATAAAGCATATATGTTTACAGTTCACATCTCTTATAAATCCAATATTCTTCTAGTTCGTGGTCCTTGAAATCTGTAAAACATTTTTTGTACTAATCAATTTGAAACAAGCACTTATAACTTGTATATATCATGATTGCAAAAGGAGGAAGTTGTAGTTGGTAAGCAAGTAGTAATAAGTCAGCATAAAGTTCGGGTCTAATTAAGAGAATCTATATAATATAACACACACGCCAATATATACGTACTTTTGCAGCCGAAAATGATACTTCATTGCATCTTAATAATTTTCTCTTATTGGAAGCATTATGTTTTAGTAAACTGCGACATCAACATTAATCTTTGAAGAAACAAGTCATAGGTTTTCATCAAACATCGTTAGCTGTGTTAAGAGGGGTCCCCGGGGGGTCCTGAAACTGTGCAATATTGCCAAAGGGTCAAACACTATCAAAACATAATTGCATGTTATGATGTTAATAACAAGAACAAGATTTGGATTTATTCACACAAAAAATAAAATTTTGATATGATTCTTATTTTTATACATGTTTATTATTCATCAACAGAGATATTATGTAAATATATGGTGGTTGCTAGAATGCACCAAAAATCCCATGTGATCTGATCATGGCTATTTGTGTTTGTATCAATCTAATCTTTAACAATAGCGATACAAAATAGAAAGAAAAAAAAAAGACTTATTGTTATTGACTTAATATCACCAAAAAAAGACTTAATATCACCAACATTCCTTACTAAATAATATACTCCACTAATATGAGCTCAATTCTAACTTAGAAAGATAAGCTCAACTCCACTAATATTATTATCTAACATTTTTGTAGGGTTCCAATAATAGAGATATATTGTCTGCTAAAATTTGTGTTATTGACTTATTGTTGTTAATTTATTTACAAAATAAATACACTTCATTCCAATTACTAATTTATTTAGCAGCGGAGACATAATAATAGAATCAATCAATCATAAGAAACAAAGCAAAAAATCCTCAAAGTTTTTGAGAACACAAGCAGCCGAAGCGACAAACAGTTCAAGGCGGATCAAATTTTCCTCTGTATACCATGTTAACAATAGCGATACAAATGAGAAAAAGGAAAAGAGGCTAGGGTTTCAATATGTACTGCATAACATTGCCTAAAAAATAAGGGTTGCAGAAAAAATATAGCAAACCTAATATTAACATAGAAACATAACTCCGAAATATCTTTAAGCCCCCTAAAAAATAAGGGTTGCAGAAAAAATATAGCAAACCTAAACTATTAACATAGAAACATAACTCCGAAATATCTTTAAGCCCCCTAATATTATTATCTAACACTAACAACCAAAGAGATAGGAAAACTAAATTAAAATATAAATTAATTCATATTTTTTCAAAAGAATGGTCGTATATGTTGAAGGGAGAATATTTGAGTCGATAAAAGAATTTCATACAAATGTGAGAATATCCAAAGCTCTAACATTTTCATTCATAGATCCCCTCTAACCTCAGGTTAACCATCCACAAGTTCTTACTGTAATTATAAACCGATTTAAAAAATTAACATTATTGATAATATCATTTCAAACTTGTTGGAAAATCAACTAAAGTGGTCAATTGTTTCAAGCCTAAAAGGCCAGGTAACTAGGGGTTACAAAGTTGAGTTTAATAAATTTGGCTCTTCTGAGTAATTGGCGTTGGAGGATCATTTTGAGTGGTTGTGGAGAGAAATTCTTTTGGCTAAGTATGGGGATCATAGGACTTCCTCGCCTCTGGGTGGGATAGTGGGGAGTTTTAGGTTGACATTATTCGTGGTGGAAGATCATTTCTCTCTTGGGTTCGAGTGAAGCATCTACCTCATATTGGCTTTCTAATGGGATGACTAGGTGGCTTGAGGAATGGGTTAGCGACATCTTCCAAATTGGATTAGAAAATGAATTCTAATTTTTATCCAAAATGTTGCGGAGATGGGATTTGAACCCGTGACCTCAAGGTTTTTTTATTTTACTTTGACATTCAAATGGTTAGTTCATTTTCGTTGCTTGTGTTGATGATATCTTTTTTGAGATATTGGTGTATGTAGAGCAACTAGTGGATCAGGTAATTTTGACCTTGTGACAGTGGTTCTTATGTAAATCTCCGGGTATATCTTGCACCTATTATAAGAAAAATAATTGTGTAGATAGATTAGTTAATGCATGTTTTTTTGTTGTTGGCTTAGCTTGGCCGGGTGAGACCAATTGCCAAATTGTTGTTAGAGAAGCATTCTTTAGGGATAAATTTGTCTTGCCCAACTTTTGTTTTGTGGGTTAGATTTATTCCCCACTTTTTATTTATTTTTTATTATTGTTGATAATTTAGGAGGTGATAAGGTGCCAACATAGTTAAGATATCATTAATTGAATCTTACCGATTCATTAGCACTTTTAGTTCTTGTTAAAAAAATTCTAAATATTAATTCTACAGAAAGTAATACAAGAGGAATAAATTCTTTAACACTCACATATGCACACCAGCTAATACTTGATAAATTTTTATGGATCATATTAAATATTGTGTACATATATATAGTTCATTAATTTATTACCTTTTTTTTTCTTCAGAAAAGTTATATCTTAGCAATAGCATATAAAGTACATAAAATTCTCTTATCATGATATACATCACCTACCTATACCCTGCCCTAATTCACTTTGAATTACTAAATTGTTAATGGTGAATGGCTATAATTACTAGAAAAGGGAAAGTAAAAGAATGAAATCAAGAGACAGTTATATTCCTCTTTTAGATGAATTCGGAAGGAACCTAACATGAAACCCTCCATACCTTTACCTTTTTTAGCTGAAAAAGCTTAACTGCAATGCCAGCCAGCACCAAAGCCTTTCAATCCGCTCTCAAACATAATAATAGAAATATAGAATTATTACACAATGTTACCATTATTGTTATTTTTTTTACTATGATATACTAAGTTTTCACCACCATTTAGGAGCTAGCTATGTGACTAATTTCTATCGAAAAATTTATCAGACATATATATATAAAACGAGTTCTTCTCTTCTAACATATCATTTTCTCAATACGCAAGAGTCGGAAATCGAATTTTTGATCACTTGTGTTTGACGCGAGTTCAAATTTGGTTGTTGTTATACTCTTTTATTATAAGTTCCATATAGTACTAATGATGATGAAGAAAATCAAAAGAAAACTGGCAATTGAAAGACTTGTAAAGCCATAATGATATTTGTTTAAACTTGAGTACTTCGTGATTTACAAACTGATACAAACAGGTAAAGAAGAAGTTACCCCCCCTTGCCCCCTACCTGTGAAAAATTGGTGTGTCAGAGATTGAAAGAGTTTTCCATTTCTCTATTGAAAATGACAGTAGGTGAACGTACGGATCAGTCAAAAGAAATATTGAATAACCACTAATCTTTGTAATTGCCGATTTGTCTTTTTTGCTCTATATACATAATGATGATATTAAATTATTATTAATTAGTAGTATACATGATTAATTAATTAGGTTAGGATTATGTCAACAAGTTTGGTTCAATTGATTATAACTTAACTTAACAGATGTTTTTAACTACTTGTTTTAGTAACATGTCACCATTTTCAAATTCATGTGAAATTTATGGCATATCATATTTTTGAGGAATCAATGTTAGATATAGAAAAAAGAACATGATGCTTTTGAATGAGATTGTTTGTGAGTTTAATTAATGTTGAGAGATATATGTTCTCTGAGGGATACTTGATGATGATGAGTATAATATACATACAAAGAAATGGCAGATTGGCAGTAGTTAAATGGCTTGTGGTTGTACATATGGGGGAGTTAATTAAGAGGTGAAATGATAAGGAGGTTGATGATTTAATTTAACCCTCCGCTCTAACATAAAAACTTACAATACTAATATTTTGCATTTAAAAAAAAAAAGAGGAGAGAAATAGTTTATCGTTGCCGTAACGGCTCCATTCGAACATTGCAGCCACATTCATTCTTACCATATTTTGCTTTACTCGTTTGTTGCATCGCCATTCTTGTTCTTATAATATTTTGATATTTTATCTTTTTTTTTTGTGAAATTTACTCGAACCAATATATAGACGTCCAAACAACAATACATTCGTTTCGTGTGCTCCATATTGGTTGAATTTTTTACCTATAAAGATTTATATTAACAATAGAGTATAAGTGGTACTCCATTCATATGTACACAAAAATCGCAATAGAAGACCAATGCTCTGCTCGTAATACACACATTGACTATGGAGGCTGCTTTGAGTGGCTTTAATGGTTAATTTGTTGCTTTCCATAGTCCTTTTTTATGTTTCTTACGTATATCTTTGTTTTCTATTGAGAATTTTGGTATTCTTGCTCTATATTATGACTATTTTTTTTTTGTACATACTATTTTACCCATTATATATATTTATCTATTTACCATTATAAAACAAGAGAGAGATATAAAAAATAAAATAAAAAAGTAAGGGAAAAGAAAAATAAAAATATAGAGGAATGCAACAAAAACATAGAAAAGAAACCTAAAATAAAAAGACAAAAAAGCAAACTACACCAACAAAAGAACAAGAACTAAATAGTTCAACAAAGGCATTTCAATGCCAAAAAAGAGTGACGTGCGACTAAATAGAGATTTATCTAATAGGCAAATGGAGGGTTCAACAACTCATTCGTAGAAAGTATTATAAGGAGATTCAGGTGAAATTATATTACATTTTTTGTGAAAATATTAACTATTTCTTTATCAGCATACATTTAATTATTTGATAAAAAAAAAACATACATTTAATTATTTTACATCTTTTTATGCAAATAAAATGTTCCAATGGAAATACACAAAAACAATATCATATCAATTCTTATTAATTTAATAATGTTATAATTCTTAATTATTTAAATTTATTAAATATCTTTTCTAAATAATATCACCCTATACTCTTTTTATTTGACATAAATATCACCCAACTCTTAAAGTTTAAAAATAAAATAAAATAATAGAAACCTAGACTGTAGAAGCAGTTAACCCTATGTATTACATAAAGCTTATAACTATTACCCTATTTTAACTTCTTCTTAGGCCTTTGCCCACAACGTGAATCTAAAATCTCTTTCTTTTTTTATTATTAGTAAAAATAATTATTTAATTTTGTTCTGCAGCCCCTACCACTACGAGCTTCTTTTACAGCAATAAGTCAAAAAAGCAAACACGTGTGTGTATGCATAATTTTACATTTTACAATACATAATCCTACTTACTACTTTTAATCTTTTTCATCATTCCTTATTAAATTCTCTGCAAAACCAAGGTATGATAACCCTAAACGTTCAGTCTCTATACACGACAGTGACACACATATACATACACACGTACTAACGGGCTCAAAAGTTGAATGAATGAATGATATGACTCTGTGATGCTTACGTTGCTCCCACACAATAAGGCACAAAATCCGCCATTTATGTGTGTCTTATCCTACGTTATTTATTTATTTATCTATTATTACCATAAATTAACTTAGTTAATGTAGAAAAATATATAATTAACTTAGTTGCAATTACTTTTGTATTTGTTTTAATTTTTCTAATCACAATTCAACACACACATGGAGAACCATTTTAAGTTTAAATTTGACTAAAATAAACTTAGTTGGTCAAATGGTTAATGACATTTGAGCTTGTTTATGACGATTTTTTTTTAATGGCAAATAGATATTATAAAAATATAAAAATAGAAATTTGGAAACAAATCATGAGTACCAAAAGTACTTAAATAAAACAAATAAATAATAAGAAAAAAGAACTCCACCATAAAAACTCCAAAACAGAAACTCCCAAAAGATAAAAAACACCACGACCACCCAGAGCTTGTTTATGACGAATTGTTCAAAGGATTTTGAATTCAAATGAATATTTAGATAGTCAATTTAATTATATAATGTCTTTTAAAAAAATATTCCAGAATACATTTTTTATTTATCAATTTAATCATAAAATTACTAACAAAAGAGAACTAGAGATACAAAACCCAATTTATACTATTTCCTTTTTAGCATTAGAAGATGTAGATCTTTTGGAAAGAGTTTAAAAGATCATATATAGTAATGTTGTGTCTTATGCGTCCATAAATGTAGTTTTTTAAAGATTAGATTTTGCTATACATAAAGATTTAGCGGCGCAATTTATTGTTCATCTACATTTTATTCATGTGTAATTATCTTTATATATCTTACAAAATTGAATTTAATACATTTTAAGGACCACATTGAAAACATATCACACAATTAAAGACCAAATTGTTTGTTTCCCCCAAAATAAATTTCAAAAAATTAAAACCGTATTTTTGTTATATTGTTTCTAATAAAATGATAGCCTCTATAAAATAAAACACCTAAATTTTATATTTATTTTGTCAACAAAAGAGAATATCTAAATTTTATATTTATTTGATTATAATCATTATCATTCTTTCTCTCTCACTCTCTCTCTTCCTCTATGGTACCAACCCATGAGCCTTGTCCAGTACACCCAGATAAATATGGAGGCTTATTCTTCTTACAATGGAAACTATGCAAGCCAAATCTCACTTTCCATATGATTGTCCAAAATGAAAACCCTTCTCTCCTATCATAATCAATTTCTTTCAAACCACTCCCTTTATCTTCTAGATTCTCCTATAGTCCTTAACTAGTAACTAGTTCCTTTCCTCTAAAAATTTAATATCTTATGCAAAAAGGTGTTTTGAGTAAGCTACTTCACTATATCCTACAAGAACATAGCTATACCTCTTGTGCAAAAATGTTGTGAAACAAGAAACTAGGGTTTTTCACCATTTGAGTAAATTAATATATTGTTTCAAAATTAATCAATCTTCAAATGTTTCCTTCTACTTATTGCTCTTTAGGTCCTTACCCTTGTTACAATACTAATTCTTCTTCTTCATCACATTCATACCCTCCTTTTACTTTTCTTACCCCTGATCAAAATGTTTCTTCAAACAACACCACCAACAACAACACCACCAACAACATCAACACTTTTCTTCATGATCCAACTATTTCTATTCCCTACACACAAACAACTCATCATCATCATGTTCCAATTAATCCTGAAACATTAACAAATTGGGCTGTTGCTGACTATGCCGCAATGTTGAAACAAGATCTAAGTGGTTCTTCTCATTATGGTAATTTCTCAAATATGCTTACAAAGAAACCGGTTAAGAAACCGGTGAAGAAAGACCGGCATAGCAAGATTCATACATCTCAAGGTTTGAGAGACAGAAGGGTAAGACTTTCAATTGAGATTGCGCGAAAGTTCTTCGATCTTCAAGACATGTTAGGGTTTGACAAAGCTAGTAACACACTTGAATGGCTCTTCAACAAATCAAAAGAGGCAATTGAAGATTTAACAAAAAGCAAAAACAACATAGTTTCAGGTAATGATGATGACGATGATCGTAACTTCTATTCTTCGTCTTCTGATGAAGGAGACGAAGAAGTGAGAAAGATGAAAAGGGCACAAAAAGAATCTTCAAAGATGAAGGAATCAAGGGACAAATCAAGAGCAAGAGCAAGGGAAAGAACAAGTGAGATGATGATGCAAGATTTGAAAGAAAAATACCCTGAAAATATTCAAAATCAACAAATCCTTCATCAATTGATGCCTAATGATGAGGAAAGTTCAAAATCACTTCAAAGAGATGATATCTTTAACTTTATTGAGGAATCAATTGTGATTAAGAGAAAGTTGAAGAAATCTTCTCATCATCAACAACAAAACAATTTGATCCCTAAGGAAACAAGTTTTGATCACAACAGTGACTGTCATGACTCTCCAATGTTATCACCAAATTGGGATGCAAATAATAACAATTCTGCTTCTGGAAGATCCAACTTTTCTGCAATATCAAGAATGAATCTATCATCAGGTAATTAATTTTTACTATTTTTTTTTTCTTTCATTTTTATGAATTTTTTATACTTACAATATTTAGGTTTTATTTTTTAGGGCTTCAAATCTTTGGAAAATCATGGGAGGATTGCAATACAAGTCCAAATCGATATTAGCTGATGTTTTTCAGCATAGTTATCAGATCAGAATGAACTATTCTAAAAGTGCTTTTACAAGGAATCATTTCATAAGGAGACATTTTATTTTTTCAGTTATTTTTCTTTTCTTCTTTTTATTTTTCTGCCCTATTTTTTTCACTTTAGACAATGTCTGTTGTTCTGTACTGAATTTTTTTTCGTTTTTGTTTTGCTCAAAGATCAGCCAATTGCATGTGACATTTTGGCTTTAAATGATTAATATGCTGCGTGTATTATTTCTAGCCAATATATTTTAATTGTGTGGCTCATATATTATATTATATATTATATATAAATTAAAGTTGCACTCTATTTATCAAGAATTAACTGTCCATTGTACTTATGAATTAGTGATTATCAATAAAATTTTGCAGTTTAAAAAATAAACTTTCACTTATATCAGGTTCAATATTTATATAATTATTTTATTAAAAAAATATTTACATAATTTTTTATATAAATAAATTTATTTTATTTTTGAAAAGTAATATTAACTGAAATATTGGAAAAATCTTTAAGCAGCTATTATATGATCCCCTTGGTGGAAAGATCACAAACAAGTACAGCAGTATTAAAAAATTCAAGATCTTTGAGCTTTTTCTTGCAGTTGACCAGTACAGGTAGGGTAAAGAACTTTTATAATTTGAAATGTTCCTGGAAACAAATTATTATTTATTTATTATTGGCATAGTTGCTAACAAGAATTCAGATATAACCTAATAATATCTAATTTTTAAAGAGACATATGTGTAATAAAATTATCCATTTAAAAATTCAGAACACATAACAAAATAAAAAAAAGTGCTAACAACATTCTCTTTTGAACAATCTCGTTAATACTTTATGGCATTGTTTTTTTAAGAGGTAATGCGGTGAAATTTATATGAATCTCTTCAATCATACTCGAATGTCTAAATTAATATCTTTTTCATTTTGTGTAAGATGCTTTCATATCAAACAAACAAAATTAAAACAAGACTTTTGTTTCCTTATTTTAAGTTTAATTATCACATTTTTTGTGATCGATCTATAAGATCTGATGGTTTAATTGGTGGAAAATGCTAGTTAGTTTCTATTTTTTTTGTTGGGTTGAAAAATTTTGTGCCCCTATATATAATGATTTAGAATATTGTTTTTAGTTTATATAAAAAACATCAAGAATTTTTTTGCCTCAAATATAATATTTCCCGTAACAATTGTTTGTCTCAACTTTTAATCAACATATGTATACTTTCACATTTTTTAATGATTTTTTGTATTTGTGTTTATAATATTATAAGCTCTCCCACACAAATTTAGCATTTTTTATGAATTTTATACACAAAAAATAAAAAAATTATATTTAATTCATCTTTGGTTAAAATTATTTATGAGAGAATTCTGGAATGTACTAAACATAATCGCAGAAAAAAAATTAAAATTTTGAATGATATACACGAATTGGCCGAAAAGAAGGACCAAAAATAATAACAGGAAATTCTTGAGGGACTAAAATTTGCTAAACTTTTTTATGGTAAAATATATTTTCAGTCTATACTTTTCATTCCAGTAATATAAAATCATTTGTTTTCATCCTATCAAAAAATACTTCTTTTATTTTTAGTCCTTAATGAGCAAATTAAATTTTAACTTTTTAATGGCAAAATTTTGCTCGTTTGACTTCCATTCAATTCAAGTGTTGGGAGTTACAACCTTGGAGAAGACAAACTCAAAATGAAGAATAGTGGTATTCCAATTTCTAGATCTATATAATTTAAAATGAATTTAAAATATATGAGGAAGGAATCAATGCGGATGGAAATAAATTAAAAGAAACATATGAATTTAAAATCTGAAAACAGATGAAGATGGATAAGATGATGATGATTTAGTTGAGCTTGATGATAGTGATGATGAAAGAAATGAAAGAGATGAAGTTGAGAATGATAATAGAGAGGAAGATGTTGAACACATATTTTTTACATTTTATTTTTTTATTTTCAATATCGATTTTATTTATTTTTTACGTAATATGATCTTTTGTTTTTTATTTACTTAATTATTTTTTTATAAGAATTTAAATGCATGGTTAATTGTTTTAAATTATATTTATTAATAAAAATAATATATTTGTTGACTTGTTATTGTTATTTGCCACAAGGATATTGCCACAATAGCGTTTTTTCTCCCAATTGGTTAGAAAATGGGGTTAGAGACCAAAAGTGTATAAAAAATCAAAACTGGAGGGGAAAAATGTTTGATTTCAAAATGGGGAATCAAAATTGTGAAACATATAAACTAGAAAATTAAAAGTGCAATTAAGCCTTTTTTTTTTAATGGCAAATATACAATTAAGCCTAATATATATTTCAATAGATGATTTACAGTGAATAAATACTTAAAAATTACTATAAATTTTAAAATAAATGATATTTTGACACACTTTTTCTTACACAATATATATAGGGGCATTTTGGTAATATTTTCTCTCTTCATCTTTTTCTTTTTCCTTTATTTCTCTCTGTGTGTATTTATTGTGTAAAAAAAAATATGTGTCAAAATATCATTCCTCAAATTTTAATGAAAGTTGATGATGTCTCTCAAAATTTGAAACTTACAATCTTCATCGTTCAAATGACTCAATGGTCATCAAATCAGCGTCAATTTGACAAAAATAAAGAAAAATGAATATAACTTAAAATGTGATATTTGTGGTCATTGAAGCTTCCAACATCTTTCAAATGTTGGTTCATGGGAACATGCACATAATATAAATGGTTAAGTTTTTTTTTTTTAACAGCAAAACTTGTATATTCATATATAAGAGAGGAGCAAATTTAAGTACAAGTAGTACTAAATCCACTAATAGAAAAGAGTACATGTGATACTTAATCCAAACAAAAATTACTAAACAAAAACAGGTCTTAGACACTAAAATTCACCCAAAAGAAACAATCAAAAGATATTCCATGGGCTCAAGGATTGGGCTCGACAGGAGTATTTTTGGTCCTATGTATCCCTCTAGGCTGATGGAAATCAGAGCGACGTAGTTCTCTTCTCGACGTTGGGAGCGCTAATCTTGAGGTGTTAGCATAAATATTCCTCTCTAGTCAATAGTGATGCTGAGTTTGGGATTGTAGTGTGTAATTTCGTCAAGAACTTATTAGATGTCTTGCTAGTATCTTGGAGCTCCTTTATATAGGAGTCCTTTTAGGACGGACGAGTGGTTAGCACCCCTGCTCCTATCCCTTAGGAAGTGGAAAACATGTTCCTTATCCCTTGGGCGGTTGAGATCACGCCGTTATGTGAAGGCACGTGTATTCTCCTATAAGAGGGCACAAACCGGTTCCAAACATATCTGTGGGTTTGACCCATACCAATGGGCTGTCGGGCGGAGAGTTGGTAGGCCCAATAACTAGTACATGGCGGGCCCAATAAATCCTGAGAGCTGGCCCAGTCCACTATCCATAGTCTCCAAGCCACCGTTTGCCATATCTTGCCATATCGTGTTCAGTTCTTCTTACGCTTTTTACATTTAAATTATGGGAATCCAAATGTATCAAAGGACACAAACAAATCACTCGGAAACACCGTAATCAGACCCAACCAATTATATATCTCTTAGGCTTTTTACAACCAATCAGTTCTTGCTCTATGAATGGGAGTGGAGCCATATGGATTGTATGGTCCGCTGACATAGGCTGCTGGCGCGTTCTGCTTGTTGCTGGGCCTCTGTTTTTCCCTGCTTTAGGCTGCTGCTTACCTTGGTTGTTGCTGTGTTGAGCGCGTGGTTTTGTAGTTTTGGTGCTGTGCTGTTTTTTTGCTTTGTTATCACCTCTTGCTGCCTTTTCCTTGTAATTTTATCACTTCACAAAACATGCCTTATGTTTTGATGAGTATTAATATAAATATATTTCATTTGCTGCTCAAAAAAAATTATATATCTCAGCCCAAACATCCGCTACCACACGACATGTCACAAACAAATGAATTTCTGTTTCCTGTTGTGAGGAACAACAGCAGCAAAAGTCGCGCCCTGTACAATAAATAGGAGGCATATGTGCAACAGATTTGCGCATGTAGGTAGTCTTTGGCGCAACAGCTGCCAATTAAAAATGATGACCTTCAGCGGCGCATAGCTATCCCAAACCTTGTTGAAAGAGCTACATTGTTGTGCGTTCAAACTCGAGGGAGGGAGGAAATTCAAATCAAGAAAATTATGGCCCGCCTTGACCGTGTAATAACCATCATCTACAATGAATCTGCGACTTTTGTCACAGTAACGCTGTTAATTAGCCTCAACAATTAGTCCCGAAGTTCTACTTCACATACAAGAGTTGTCGTCACTACTTGAAACCCAACACCACACCTCATTTGCCCAACCACCCATGTTAATGGTGTGTTGGTCATGTTGCATAGAAACTAAGTGCAATCTTGGGAAGACTTTGCAATCTAAATGGTTAAGTGTATAATTTGTAATATTTTTTATTTAATCTCTATTTTTTATTTGCAATTCGAACGTTATGAAGTCAACATCTTTGCGCTGAAAAGTTGCATGAGAGAGACATACAGTTTGGGCAGATACGAAAATATACAGAACCATGTACTGATTGTGTAATTTCATTTTACACCACATTCAATTACATTACTAGCACACTAGTATTATTTTTAGGGGAATTTTTTGATACACATTTTATTTAATGTATACTGGTATATTTGTTGATGCAAATAATATTTATTAATTTTTCTATTTTAATTACTATTTGTAAACATATTAAAATTGTACACTTCAGCCGTTTACCTGTACATGTTTAAATAAGATGTGTACCGAAATATTCATGAGTTCTAAAATCATAAATATTTGATATACATCCTAATTTGATTGGATATATAATTGTAAAAGAGTTTTTTCACAACTTTTTTAAGTAGTACGGAACTATTTAACAATGACTCATCAAATTGGTTTTTAGATAATCAATTTAATTTTTTTAAGATATTTTTTATTGGTCAATTTAATTTGTTAAGTTACCAACTAACGAAAGACACACTAGATAAATAAACACATTAGATAAAATAAACATTCAAGGAAGTGGTAATATACTAGACTTATGTTTTGCTACATGCATTCGCCGTTTCTCCTAAATAAACACATGTGGAACTAAACTGGTTATTCGGAATGAAATCAAAATCAAAAGATAGCTCAAACTACAACCAAAATTTAATTCGTGCTATTGAAACAAATATTTTGGTCGTGCAGTTTAGCTTTTTCCTATAAATAATACAATCTACCTAGAGACCACCCAATAAAACCGTAACCCAAAAACAAATTATAAGACTCTTTCCCTCCAAAAAAAATTATCTACGGATGCAATATAAAAGATTTACATATGAATCATAAATATAGACAAGATATGACCCCTTTATTTAGCTAGTAGTCACTTATAAGACACAATTTGAATTTAATTCACCAATTCTTCAACGGTAAAAATCATTTGCATAATTTTTTTGTCATTCCTAGCTCTGTAAATAACTCAAACAACCGAGTGTCACACCAACAACATTCCTTGTGTGCAATTTCGACCCCAACCGTTAAGCCTATGAAGAGCTTTAAAGATGCCTCAAAACTTTCTTAAAATCGAGATCAACCCAAACCATCACAATATTGCATTCCAAACCTCCAATGTAATTTGAATTGACATATAGCAACAATTTATCTCTCGAATATGAGTCCATTCATCTGGATATACCCCCCCCCCCAATCAAAAGTGTTTCCATCTACATACACTTACATTGTCATTGTTGCTTCATCAATAGGACACGGCGACACGCCGTTTGACTATCATTGTCAGACAAAAAAAAATGACGCTACATCTGAACTGAAAATTTTAAATTTTTATTTTTATAACAAAATTTAAGTAATTATGTATATAAGTCATATGTTGTTACTTGTTACTTTTCCATCCAATAATATTGAATTATTACTCACTTAATATATCAATTATATTCATATTACTCAATAACTTACTATATTGACTTGACTGACATATTGGAGAGAGAGATATTCACCTGTGCATGGCATGCAGATCAACCTTTGCAGACATGGACATGATTGTGCTGTGCATTATTTTCTCTCCGGGCTATATGCAATGCAGCAACAATTTTGCTGCAAAGCCAAATATTAGCTGATGAGAACAGAACAGCTGCGGCAAAACCACAATATTATATTGCAGAGAAGTCGTCATCACTAAGAAAATTCGAAATCTGTACGGTTACTTCTACATATATATATATTTTAGTATATAGTTTGCAGCACTGTCTTACTCTTCTCATTGGTATAAGATATGGTTTTTAATGACCCATCCCTTTCTTCAGCTATCTTTCTGTGTCTATTCCTCTTGCATACATATGATGAATATCTGAAGCCTCTGTAGCTATATCTATGCATTTTCTATATCGCTATTTATTTACCTAGCAAAACATGTTTCCATTTTTTAAGAGTGTTTATGGTTTGCAATTCATTAATTTAATTTGTTGTATACTCCATCCATTACAAAATATAAGCAAAAAATTGGTCAACAAAAGTGGATGTATTTGGTCTAAATTTTAAACCAAATACATCAAATTTCTTTGACTCATTTTTGCTTATATTTTGTTACGGAGGGAGTACTAGCTAGTAGTATTGGTTATAGCAGTCATTGTATTTTTTAAAAATTTGGATTTCTTATGTTTGTAGAAAGAAGTAGTTGTTTAGCATTGTTTAAGATAGTAGATGTTTGTATATTGAACCACATATACAAAAATCTGTTTATTCAATATCTATACTATATATAAAGAGGATACAAATTTTTGGGATGACTTTTTCATTATTCCTATTTTACCCTTAAAAAAAACTAAATATTTGTATATGTTGAAAAATAACTTCCACATGAAAATAGATTTTCAATTTTTTTTTCCTCTTAATAACTAAGCACAAGTTCCACATAAAAGTAGGTTTTCAGTTTTTTTATAGTAAAAAAACAATATATATTTTTTTCTTCTTAATAACTAGCCACAACAAAAAAGGAGGTTACTTAATTATTATAGAGAATTTCAATCACAGCAAATAAAAAAAAATATCGATCACACAAATGGGCACGGCTAGTTCAATATAATTGCAACCAACGTAAAAAATAGAGAAAATAAGTTATAAAAATAGAGGAAAACTTATCTTTTTTTTATAAGTAAATTTATTAAGATGAATACTAGAGATAATCAAAACCCGTTGATTTCTATCCACTGTTTTCGAAATGTTTAGAATTTTGCCATTGAAAATAATGCCATTTTGCTTTAACCAAATGCACCAAGTCACCGTTCAAATCAAAATATTTTGACAAGCTCAAATAAAATAAATTAAAATATTAAACAATAGAAATAAAATTATTTTCTTTTCAATTATTTTATTTGTAGATGTATGCTCATGCAAGACTTGCTCCATCATCATAATAATATATATCCTTAAGATTATACTTTTTCGGTTATTATTATAAACAAAAAATTATTTTTTAAATTTATTAAAAAATTGATGTATTTGATTTGTAATATACCACATATATTAGTTTTTCAATAAACCTAAAAGTAATATTTTGCTTATAATAGTGATTGAAGAGATTATGTCTCTTGTCTTGATTTATACAAGTGATTATATCCTAAAATTGTACCATCATTGGCACAATGTGTGGGTATTATATTACTCGTTCAATTACTAGCTGTATAACCTAAAACTAGAATCTACATATATGTTTATGATGTCAATTTCAAGTTTTTCAACTTTGAACATTAATTAATTATTAACAGCAACAAAATACCTAGGCTTGGGGTAATACACGACAATGATCACATCTAATCTAAATAGATAGGAGTGTACTTCATTTTTATTTTATTTATTTATATATTCCAAACATAACACTTTGACCAACATTTGTACTATACCTCTACGTGTTAGAACCTAGCTAGCTATATATATAATATATATATGCTCTATATAGAAAATCAAAATTAAATCCTCCAACATTATTAGCAAAGCCAATATTTGACAAACACTACTTGATCTCTATGACGGTTTTGCATTGAACTCTTCTTAATTACTGTAATAGAAAATAAGAGCTATTGAAAGTAGCACGTACTTCTTCTAACAATCATGACTACTCGTACTCTTGCATAGTTGCATTGACGTAGTAATATTTCTCAAGGGGAAATAAATTATAAAAACACGTACAATCATGACTAAGATTCTAGTTTAGTAGTAGTACGTTATAGTAGTACAAGTTTACACTTCAAAGAGTGAAATGAAATATAGTAATTAGTATAGTATTTTTGTTAATAATATAGTATACTACTAGTATATAAAGTATGTTTTAATTAAAACCTTGATTAGATTATATTAGAATGGCCATATACAAATGGGCTCGATCCATATCCAATAACTAGAGGATTTCTCTTCCCACCCCCTACGTCTCTTTTTCACCCCCCAAAAATCCAATTTTACCCCTAATTTTACTCCTCAAAAGTTCGGTTTTCATTTACTGAACTTTTTCAATATATAAAAACATGTTTTTTCAATCGTTTAAAAAGTTCGGTTCGCATTTACCGAACTTTTTTTTAAGGATATAAACGGAAACTCAGGGGGTGAAAAAGAAAAGCAGGGAGTGGGAAGAGAAATCTTCCAATAACTATCCACTAGAGCATTTTGGGCCAATAAATGTGCGGTCCATTACACTCTCTATTGAAATGATGAGTAACAACATATTTGACAATATAAAAATATTAATTAGTTACACTTTAATTAAATCTTTGTTTGGTCACCCAGTTCTTTTGATTGTGAGTAGTAGTTTGGTTCGTTAGAGTCCTTTGAGTTTTATTGGTATTTTGTTTATTTTGTTGTTAATTTTCTTAATAATGACTTTAAGTACAGCTTGTATTCATTTCTCAATTTTTAATATATGCAAGTTGCTATTAACAAAAAAGTAACCACAAGAAGAATTGAAAAACCCTAACTTCCTCTTTATGAAACCCGCGTATCTATGTGGAAAGATCTTGGTCTTAAAAGCTTTTAACTTTCCGCAGTCGATCTAAAAAATTATTGATTTAAAACAATAATTATGTGGTTGATTTTTACCTTTTTTTAAGGATTTTTTTGTGGCGGTGTTTTTGAAGGATTATAATTTGTTGATGGCTGCTTTCTTATTTCCTTGTAGTTTTATTTCTCGTTTATTTAACTGTTTTACCTCAAAGATTGTAGAATTTTATTAAAGAGTATTTCGAGTACCTTTTTTTTTACTTACTCTTATACCTTTTACGTTATATATATATATAATATTTGTCATTAAAAAAATGTAAAACTAATAGAGCAAAGAAAATAACGAACCAAGTCGATAAAAGGTTAATGAAAAATAATTGTTTCAACTTTTTACATTCTTTTCATCTTTAATATATTTCATTAATACCGACAAATTTTTAAATGTATTTTTATTATTATGTTATAGATACAAAACTTTAATTATCGTTTAGTGACGATTATCTCCATCAAAAAATCTGTAGAACACGGAAACACAATGTGAATTCTCCTTTTCCAACCAAATTTTATTTATATGTAAGAGCCAGAGACCGAACATGTGGGTCACACAATGTGGATTCTTTACCTCGAAATCATATTCTTTATATGCAATAATTTGTTATCAAACTCAAGCAAGTGATGATAATAGATTGTGTTTAAAAGAAGTTGGACTGAGAGGGAAGAACTCACATTGTGCCTCATGGTTTTCCAATGGATAAAATATATTTTATTAAAAAATGTAAAAATTATTACTATTTTTTTAAAATTAGAATGGAGACTCACTTTAATCCTTCACAAATTTTAGGCGGGACAATTATAATCTAACAAAAATAAAACCCAAATTATTCTCTAACATTTTCTTATTGAGGAGAAACTAGTCCTAAATTCATTATATCATATAAGCCAATTTGTCACTAGTATGAAAATGTCAGAAACTAAATTTAGTTTTATTTTTGTTAGAAACTCAATTTTCCATGTAAAATTTGTGAAGAATCATGAATTTTCACTCTACTAATTATTAAAATGTACGAAGACATATAGTGTGAGCCTTACTACTAAACTATTAAACCCAAAAATTGTGTTAATGCTTTTTTTATTCTTATTTTTTGGGTATAGTATCATTGCATATTTTATATTGTCAAACTCTTACCACAAAACTCACAGTTCAAGAATAAATAGAGTTTAAAAAATTTTAAAAAAACATAAACAAAAATATATTTCACACGGAAACAAAAATTTCAAAAAACCTATATTAGGAAACTCACTAGTTAGTAATTAAGATATTTTATGTGTGGATGATTTTCTATAATTCGTGTTATGTTTTAAATATTATATTATATTCTATATTAATTTAACATGACAAACACAGACAACAATCCGTTGTAGTCTAGTTGGTCAGGATATTCGGCTCTCACCCGAAAGACCCGGGTTCAAGTCCCGGCAACGGAATTTTTTTCTATTTTTCACCATTTTTCATGTTTTTCGTGTCTTCAGCGTTAGACCCATAGTACACGTTGAAATTAACAGTTTTACCGGTCACATTACTTGCACAATTTAAACACGTGAAATCCATCTCAAGCTCTAACTTCATTTTACAAACAATTATTATTCAAATTAAAACAATATCTGCAAATAATCAAACTTTCAAATTTAATTAATCAATTCGACTTGAAAATTTCAGTTTTTATTATTTACTTTTTGTACAGAAAATTTTAGTTATATAAACAAAAAGTCAAAATTCCTTAATTAACCCCCAACCTGAGCAACAAAGAAGTGTTTTTGCTCTATAATTTATTATTTTAAAAAAGACACCATTAAAACATCCACTAATGGTGAGAGATAATGTGGTTGCTTATCCACCATCTCAGAAAGATTTCATATAATTAGCTCCTAAATAAAAGCTCAAAATATTCTTGAAGCTTGCTTTCCAACAAAGAGCAATTTCTGTTAAAAAAAGTTGAATTTCTACATGCAAAAATGTTTGACCACTTTATACGGTCATAAAAACTAAACTAAAATTGACAAACAAAGTTGTGGACAAAACAACCATAACATGCTCGTTATTGTTCGTTAAAACACTATCATAGGATCAAAGTTTGATATGAAATATGAAGCTTGAAAAAGATTGAAGTAATCGTAGACGTAGTCAGTTATAAACTATGTTCATTCAAAAATAACTTTATTCTTTGTACATCATAAGTTCCTTATAACTAAATTAATTACTATAAAATTGAAGAAAAAAAAATTAATTAGATTCATTTCTCTAACACAATATGTGTGTGTATGCGCGCGTGTGTGTGAATGAATGATCTAAATTCAAAAAGATGTGGTTTAGTGTATGAAAATTTCTTTTTAGGCCCCCCACATTGCTCATATGCGATCCAAAAACCCGAAAATGCCCCTAAATTTATTCTTAGTTTGCTTTGGATTTTACGTTCTGAAAATACCCAAAAATGGTGAATTTTAGTTGACAACCAGAGAAAACTTTAGATTTGCACATGTTAGTTCATTTTGGAGTCTACATTCCAAAATAAGTTCAGATTCTAGGATACAAACAAATTTCATAATTTAAATTCCAAAATACAAGTAAATATACATGCGTAAAAAGTTTCAAAATTAAACGGTTTAAAACATGCATTACATGTTCTTTGATGCCAAATGAGCATAGAAACCCCTTTTCTATGTATTTAGTAGGCAATCTCGGCGCTGCACCTCACGATCTTTTCTACCCTCCTCTCTAGTAGAATTTTTGCCTTCCGTGAAAATCGAATCATGTACCCTAAGATTTAAGTACGTGTTCAATCTATTCTCATTACCAATTGAATTGCCTTCCAAATACATAGAAAAGGGTCCTGGTTGTTACATGAGAGGGGAATGAAGTACAATTTTCTCACAACTGTAATAAAAATAAAAAATAAAAAATAAAAAAAGAAGCTATTATTTCAGAACCTAAATAACAAAATTATGCGTGTTTGGAACTTACGTTCCAAAATAAGTAATAACCTTAAAGATAATTTCATAAATTTAGGGGATTTAGAAACATTATAGGGGACTTGAAGAGCAATTTTCATATTATATCGTATTTTGGCCCAATAGACAAAGATCCAAAAGGCTTGTGACCATTAGACAATGCAAAACAAAAGATAAAAAAAAAAAACTAAATCAGTGTTTTATACTTCGTTTACCAAAAAGTAATTTTGAAAAAAAATATTAAATATGATTTTTAAGTCAAAATGTAATTTTCAATTGTAATTATCACATGATCACTTTTTGAATACTAATCATTTTTAAATACAGTTAAGTGATCGAAAATTTGCACATGATCATTTTTAAATTACAGTTAAGTGATCAGAACAAAATACAAAATAATAATGGAATTAAAATAAGTTAAAAAAATCAGTTGTATAATCTATTTTTTCTTATGTTATTTCCCTCTTTTGTGTTATGGTTATTTCGGTTAGAAGTGCTCCTATTTTATTGTCGTATTTGATCAAATACCCAATATCCACAATATATTCTTAAATGGGCGCCTAAAATAAACAAAAATCATTTTTTTTAATATCAATATTTAATAAATCTCAATCTCATAAACTCTACATCTATATAAAAAAAATTAATAAATATGTTGAAATTCCATCAACCACTTGTGGTGAATTCATAAATAAATGTAATAAAATAATGACAATAAAATTAAATGGCATAAGCAAATAGAGACTCAACATATAACCACAGAATCATTTCAAAGACAACATAAAACCACAGAATCATTTCAAAGACAACAGTAAAGAAAAAGGAGAACAAACACACCAAAATCTTTTTATCTAATTGGATCTAATCGACCTACCTTTGAAGGAAAATAACAATTCTTTGATTCACAATAAATGAACCTTTACAAAAGATATTAAAAAATTACAAAGGAATTACTCCAACAACTTAAAAAGAGCAAACTCTATTTTCTATCATTTTTCTTAACAAAAAAAATTATCAATGTGACAAAAGATAATATACTTAGGATCCGTTTGGATTGACTTATTTTTAATCTTATGCGAAACAACTTATGCAAATAAATAATTTCTTTTTTTGTACTATTATAAGTTTTTCAAGATAGTTTATGAGAAAACAACTTATAAAAATACAATTTTTATTAGTAAAAACCTATAAATTAATATAAAAGTTTATTTATTTATATAAACTATAAACTCAAAAATAAGTCAATTTAAACAGACCCTTAATTGCTAACTATAATAGCAATTCTAATTTCTTTTCATTTACCTTCTCCAATCCACTCAAAGATTATCCACCAAAGATTTTTAGAATATATTTTCCGTCTTTTAGAATCTCATCCAAAAGATTGTACCAAAAAAAAATCTCATCCAAAAGCAATCAACTCTTAATTCCTAAATTTCCTTAAGAACAATCTCTTTTGATAATGACTTATTGCTTTGGTTAGCTTATCTAAAAGCTTAAGCCTATTTGATCTTTTATTTCGTACTATCCTATCCATTTCACATGAAAACATAACATGACAAAAAAGTTCTCAAAAAGTCACCTCAATTTACTCTATCTTTCTGAAAATAAAACTAAAAAACAATAACAACGGTTAATGAAAATAAGCGTTACAGAAGAAACATGTGAATATAATTGAAAGAGTTTAGAACAAGACCCAAGTTGAACTAACCGACAAAATTTTCCATTTCTTTTCTTTCATAATTTCTCTTCCATACAAAGTCTCGCATTTTCTCTCAACACAATTTTCCCGAGAAAACAAAAGAAAATAAATTAAACCCTCACTTTTTTTTTCCTTTTATTTCTTCATTCACAAAACATTCTCCTCATAAACATGCTCAACACTGAAATTTAAACCCTAACTTTTTCTTTTTCACTTCACTACCATGGATGCGCGTCGAGCTCCACGCGCCGTCATCGACCCTAAAGTTCGCAAGGTCGGGTTCTTCACTCCACCCGACCCGATTCCATTCGAATTTTCCCCTTCCGCCAATTCTCTTTCTCCTGTTATGATCCCTCCGCCGCGTCATTCATCGGAAAATCTCGAACTCAATTCTCGTCCTTCCGTTACTTCTCCTTCCGGCGATGAAACAATTGCTGTCTCCGGTAACTGTAATAGCGTCTTGTCGGAGTTGTTTCCTGCTCCGATGTCGCCGGTACCGTCTCCGAAGATTGGAAATGGAGATGGAGGTGGAATTGTGGCTTCTTCGTTTCCGAGAGGTGGATTTGACTTGACTGTGGTGAAGGCTAGTGGTGGAGTTCCGGTGTGTAAATTGACTACTGTTTCTGTCGTCAATGCTGATTCGTTTGCTATTGATGGTGAGGTTTTGGTTCTTTTTCTAGGTTTTGCATGGTTTTGATTTTTGTTTTGAAATGGATAATTTGACATGCTTTGAATTTGAACTTCATTCAGTGTAGATAGAAATTGAGATTTAAGAGGATTTAGAATTGAGATTTAGATTGAATAAAGATTCATATGATTGATGCATTTAATTGGATTGAATGAAGATTTGTATGATTGTGTATTGGCTAATTCTGTTGGTGAATGCTCCCTTGAGGTTCAATATGTTTACAGAATTTAATGCTTATCATTAATAAGAAAACTTTTTACGATAAATTGAAGTAATATGTGCTTTTTCATGATCATTTAGAGTTGGAGTTCCTAATTAATGTTTTACCTTTTTGATAATGTTAATGCATGCCATGAGTCTTGGATGCTTCTTTTTTAAATTTGTTTTTACTATGTTGAAATTAGTGTTAGTGATAAAGTTTTGTTTAGTATCACTGCATTTATGATTAATATTTAATTTCTGGATGATTGGAGGAGCTCCTTTAAGAAGCATGTCATTTGATGATAACAGCATAGTGCTTTTAAAATAAGTTCCCTTATGGCCTGCTGCTTTTGTTGTAATCATTGATCTAATAACGCCCGCTTAATTTTTGAGGTGAAGCTGCTGAGGTCTTGTTTTATTTTAAATATCATTCTGCTACCTGCTATATCGATCACCGTTTTACTCTTCTTTTAGTGTTCATTTTATGTTTTAACTGTTTGGTCAATCAGAAAATATGAGGAATAATTGTTGAATCAGTCTGATTTACTTGTTATCAATGCATTTTGTTGCAATCATAAGATGTTCTCTTTGTTTGCATTTTTTTGTTCCTGGCCATTTATGGTCTTTTTGAAGGAGTCTTGGGCAATCAGAAATTTTCATTTAGCATAGTTTAGGAGTTCAAGCATTTTATTTTTACCCTTTTCCCCTTGTTTGCTATTCCCTACAGAAAGAGAGAAACCAAACAAAGGAGGAGGATCCACAGTGGAAGTGAAAGACCAAGCTAAGAATTCAAAACAGAAGAAAGATAAGTCCTCAAAAGCTGAAAGACACGCCCTTCAAGAAGCTCAGCGAGCTGCAAAGGCTGCTGCAAAAGGTGTGTATTTACATTCAGCATGCCCTTGTTTGATTATACTAGTGCAATATGTTGGTCTTGATTATATTACATATAAAATCCTCGTTGAATAACCCCTCATTGTTGAACATTTTAATTTTAAATTTCTCTGGAAAATAAGTGAATCCAAAACATGAACTGAAGAATTCATCTGTCATTTGACCTAGTATCATCTTCAACCCACTGTGTGCGGATTCAGATGTTGTTTGTAATGATTTTAGCATATGCCTAAATTAGGACATAATCATGGACTTTCATGAATTTCTTTTGTAATATAATTCACTTGACACTGCTAATCAGTATTTGCTTTTATACTATCTGTTGTAGCTGAAGGAAATAAGGCATCTGGTACTGCGACTTCAGTGAATGTAAAATCAGCTAAAGCTGCCAAGCCCCCACAAAAAGTTGATAATACTTCAGTTGCAGTTTCTGAGAAGAAGGGAGGTGACCGTCCATCAGAGAAGGATAGAAAAAAAGATGTTCCTCACCCACGCATGCAATATGATGATAAGAGCAGAGTGGAGAAAGCTAAACGCCGTGCTGTGGTAAACCAAATTGAAGCCAGGAACAGAGTTGAACTATTCAGACATTTGCCACAATACGAACATGGGAGTCAGCTTCCTGATCTTGAGGCAAAGTTTTTCCAGCTTGATCCTGTGCATCCTTCGGTTTATAAGGTGGCGATATTATCCCGTTATTTCAACTTGTTACAATCCATAATTCTTATTGGTCAGGTTTTTTCCTTTCATGATATATGTTATGTTTTAGTTCTATTCTCATGGTTCAACATCTAGATAGTACCACAGTGTAACGAGGGTGTTCCTTGCCCTTAAATCCTTTATGCCATAACTAAAGGCCGAGTAAACTCAACCAAGGACTTGTGCAAAAAAGAAATCATTTGTTGAAATTTACAAATTGAAAGATCCCTCTAAATTGATTTGCAAGTGTTTATTTAATTTAACACAGTCAAGAGTGGAAAATTTCTAAATACATCTAAGCATATGATTGTTCATATATGGTACTTCTTAGCTACACATTTAGTATTTAAATCATTAATTGGAATTGGAAATGCTTTCTTTTTGTGTAGCCTTGTTTATTGCTAGTAGTTTCATTTCAGCACTTCATTCTCTTAGAACATTACAAATTTATTTTGCACTATATCAATGTGCCGTCGGAAAGTTAATAGCCAAGCCATTATTGAACTTTATTTGTAATGTTTCTGTTGATACTGGACACCCGTCTGAAAGTTAATAGCCAAGCCGTTATTGAACTTTATTTGTAATGTTTCTGTTGATACCGGACACCTTAGTTATTCCTGATTATGATTTAAGACCCGCTTCAATTGTTTTGCAAATTGGTCCCTTTTGGACACACTTTCCTCTGATCATGGTAAATATTTGTTGTGATTATCAGGTGGGTTTGCAGTATCTGTCTGGAGATATATCTGGTGGAAATGCTCGTTGTATTGCTATGCTTCAAGCATTCCAGGATGCCATCAGAGACTACACAGTTCCATCTGAGAAGACTTTAGTGAGAGACTTGACAGCAAAAATAAGTAGCTATGTTTCATTCCTTATTGAGTGCCGACCTCTTTCAATCAGTATGGGAAATGCAATTAGATTTCTCAAAAGTCAAATCGCAAAGCTACCTCTGACACTGTCCGAGTCAGAATCAAAATCTTCTCTTCAATCAGATATTGAGAATTTTATATATGAGAAGATTATACTTGCTGACAAGGCGATAGTAGAGCATGCTGTCACAAAAATAAGAGATGGTGATGTTCTTCTTACTTATGGGTCATCATCAGCAGTTGAAATGATACTGTTACGTGCACATGAGTTAGGGAAACAGTTCCGAGTTGTAGTAGTAGACTCTCGTCCAAGGCTTAGAGGGAAACTTTTGCTTCGTAGACTAGTGGAGAAAGGTCTCAGTTGTACATACACTCATATCAATGCTGTTTCCTACATAATGCATGAAGTTACCCGAGTTTTTTTGGGTGCTTCATCAGTGTTGTCTAATGGAACAGTTTATTCAGGAGTTGGGACTGCATGTGTTGCAATGGTTGCTCATTCCTTCCATGTCCCTGTTATAGTTTGTTGTGAAGCTTTTAAATTTCATGAAAGGGTTCAGCTTGATTCAATATGCTCAAATGAACTTGGTATGTAAACACTTGTAAATGAATTAGAATCATTTGCCCTTTTATCTGGAAGAAGGCTGATGTTTCCATGGTTTCTTATAGGTGATCCAAATGCAATTTCAAAGGTTTCGGGTAGAGGGGATGTTAACCACTTAGATGCTTGGGCCGATACTGAAAATCTGCAACTTCTAAATCTGATGTAAGGCATTTATATTTACATAATACAATACCAAAATTGTGATTTCCTCACCTTGACCTTACATTCTTCTAAATTGATGTCAGCTATGATGCAACACCTTCAGATTATGTTTCAATGATTGTCACAGATTATGGCATGGTGCGTCCTGAAACTTAAAGATTTATCTATTTGCTGCTATATTTAGATACCAAAAGTACTCCCCTATCTCTGGGTACCATTAGCATTCATGTACTCAAATAAAAATTTTGATTGATAAAATGAAAAGGATAAATATAGCTAAATAAAAAATGGATCCCTTACAGTTGTTGCACCGTGCAGTGTTGGTGCAGCACTGCACTGTGCAGTGTTGGTGCCGCAGTTGTGTAGGGAAGCTAACAGTTCCATTATAAGATTCATGCATTTTTAATAGTCTTAACTCTTGAGGGCCATTCTCTTATATTTTCAAACTTCAGTCATGATTTTTTACAATTAACAAAAACAAAAATCTAACAATTTAACTTTGGCAGATCCCCCCGACAAGTGTTCCTGTAGTTGTAAGGAAATATAACAGAGAACAGGTGTGGATATAAACTCTGCAAACGTGGGTCGGTCTCAATTTTGTGTGCATGAGAAATCCCTGTTTAGAAACCCGGCAGCAATAAAATCTGTGAATGTTGTTGTGATGCCTTTTTGTCGTCTCTGAATAATGTAATGTAATATGTGGACCGCTTTGTACTTCCTTGAATTTTTGGATATTTGTCTGTATTTTCCTGTCACAGTGAAGAGTGCGGATTGTCGCCTCTCCAGGCAGATTTTGGCCATGCATTCCTCAGGTTTAGGAGCTCTTTTTTCTTCCGTGCTCCAAATTTTGATTAGTCATTTAGTTACAATTATGATAGTTAGACATAACTCATGACAATATATTACAACATTTTTTGATCTATGCATCAATCCCATCTCGTGGGAAAATTTTGTTATGTTCATTTTTCAGTCACAATTTTGATGGTTCGTTATTCTTTCCACTTTTTTTTGCTCTAATTATGAAGACATCACCTTGAACTGCAAGTAAACTTGTCACTGAATAATTGTATTTCGTGTGAATGCTCTAACTGGGAAACGTAAAAAGTGATTTTAAAATGAGAACGTGAGCTACAACAATCAACTTTAGCTGGAGCTATACTAAAACACACTGCATGTGATATTTAGGATGCTATTTATTGCAGTTTCATTAGCTTATGGGAGAAGCAATATTCATACAAACATATAATTGCTCTATTCCTAATGTCTAGCTATATACACAACCACGTGTTCATGTGCCAGCCCAAGTATTTTACTCTCATTTTAGGAAATTTGTTACTACTTTGAAAATGATATGGTTGTTATCCGAAGAGAGTGGTAGGCAACATCTTAAATGCAGTGGTAACGTGAGAACTAGAAGTGCAACGCAATTACGATATGTCGTTCTGATGACTGAATTGATACTCATCCACTTCACTTTGTTAATTCTTTATGGAACAAGGACTAGTGGAAATTTTATTGTTAAAACTGTAATCCACTTTGTAATGAAACGATAATTATAGTAATTTGCAGTGATGTAGTGTTGGACTAGAAAGAGCTACATATAAATATTTCTGGAAGTACTTTTTTAACAAAGAAATGATGTTCGGAATAACTTGATGTCATCAAATATAGTATAAGTGTCTTTTGTATGTATTTTTGAAATGTGTAAAGTGTAAAATATAAAAATTAAGAGAATGAGATAAAACATACTAATGTTACATACCATGGTACTAGTAATTTGATGTTTAAATAACATGACTGTTTTAAACTTTGAAGCGTTTTGTAGCCTTGTTGAGCTTCAGCCTCAAAGTAAGGATATCAATTTACTCTGTACATGTTAAACAGGGATTTCTATAGGAGTTGTTCTGTTTGGTAATCCAAAGATGAATTTTTTCTTCTATGGAGATTATGGAAAAAGTTCCCTCAAGCATGGAGATGTTAATTTAATTTGTAAATGGGGATTCTCCTATTGGGGGACCCGATGACAAGGGTCTTTTTTCTGCACAGGTGGGAATGGAGGAAAAACTCCCCCTAAAGGAGGTTTGAAGACGGCTATGAGATTATGCCCCCCACCCTGCGGAGGCTCTTTCGCTACACACTTTATTAAAATAACATTTGTGTGCATAAATTTATTTTTATGTAATGTTTATTATTGTCACAACTCACAAAACTCACAACAGTTTTAAATGGTGCGGAATTGTGTGGTAAAGTAACGGGAGTGGAGAACGTACGATTGTGATTTATACAACTTGTTTGATTGAAAATAATATAAATTTGATAAAAAAAATTATTTGATTGACTTCCGGTGGAAACTGTCGGAATCCACAGGGTGGAAATATACTCTACAAAGTGGGAAATGAAGACGGATGTGGATTATTTTAAATGGTGAGGAATTGTGTGGTAAAGTACATCATGCTCGTTCCTCACCCGTTGACATTCCTAATTGACATGAGTTTATAAATAGAGACAATCTTTATCTTATAAAACGATTTATATTTTACCACTCGTTAGTTGGTTCAGTGGTTATTGACGCTGAACTTGGTAGGAAGGACCACGGTTTGATCCTCCGCAACTGCGACCGGGAGGGGGCTGGAATCCCACTTGATGCCAGAACTGACCCCCAAATCAGATTAAACTGGTGGTGAAAAAAAGAGGGGGTTGAAATCCCACTTGATGCCAGAACTGACTCCCAAATCAGATTAAACTGGTGGTGAAAAAAAGACTTATATTTTGGTACGGAGGAAATAATAACTCTTTCTGTACCAAAATAAAAGTCATTTTGTGAAAAAAAAAATTGTACCAAATTATAAGTCGCTTTACAATATCAATGAAACATCTAATATTATTTTTTCTAATTTATCCTTAACTATTTGTTATTCTCTCTTCTTTTAATTCTTTAATTTATCATCACATACCATTAATAAAGGACAATTTTGTAACTAACTCATAATTTTTTTTCATACAATATTAATTATATTTCTTAATTGATTTATATTTTGACGCAGAGAGAGTAATGTTTAATTAGTTTGGTTCATTAACCACTAAATATTGATTATTGAATATCACTTTATTTTTTAAAAAGAATTATTAAATATCACTTACAAGTTACATGTACTTTTTCATTTGTTGTTTTAATTGTGTGCTTTGGCTAAAGTCCTTTTCTATTGATGGCTTTCGTTTCCCAAAGCCGCCCTTCTTTTATGCCTATGTTTTTACAAACCACTAAACGACAGAAAAGTGCCACAGTTTTATTGTTCATAAAGTTCTCTACAAGGCATGGGAGTTTAGTTCAGTTTTTTGGATAAGCATTTTCAACTCAAATCTTACAGAAATCTGAGTTTCAATTTCATTGATAATGTGAAGAGATAGCTTAGTCAAGAAAAAAAATTGTGAAAAGATAGTGGCACTTAATATGTAATTACAATAATAGTACTACACACTCTTCAATATGATCTTAGCTGTGTATAATTTTTTTAAGTCTAACTATGATTTTCGTCCATGTTATATTAATAATTAAAATACAATAATAGTACTACACACTCTTTAATATAATCTTAGTTGTGTATAAGTTGAAAAATAAAAAACTTAACTTTATTGAATTTGGATCATCTCCAATTTTCTATCTAATGTTTTCTCTCCTTTTCTTAATCCAATAGTTGTTAAATTACAAAGAATAAAAAATACTTAAGAAAAGAGAGAAAATAAGTAAATGATTGGTTAAGATCTACCACATGACCAGCATAAAAGAAATTTTTTTGAAGAGGATCCAAATCCTGGATCCGTGTAATACTCTATCTATTTCAAAATATATGTCGTTTTTGCACACGACATATAAATTAATAAATATAGTTAATTTTAGTTAAAGATAAAGTGAACAATTTAGCTAGTAATTTGAGCATTAAAAGAGTTGGATAAGGTGAATAGTTTAATTGGTTTGAACTAAGAGTTAAAGAAGTTGAGTGAAGTAATTAGTAGATCAACTGGTTTGAACCAAGAGCTAAAGAAGTTGGAGAACTTAAGTTTGGTTTAAATCCGAACAAAGGTAAAAAATACTAACTTAACAACATTTGAATGTCCCGAGTTTAAAAAAAAATACTAACTTACCAACTGATTATTAACATGGACAATTTAAAATAAAAATTTAATTTTAGATAAAAAAAGAGAAATTATGATTTATAGTCCGTTTGTTACACATAAAAAATAGTGATTTCGACGATCAGTAATTTAGAGATTATCTTACCAAAATGCTTTTGGTGGTTATAAATTTATAATAAGGTATCAACCCCTTTGTTGGCACCCTCCTCCAAAAAGCGTGATAAAAGACAATGTTGACGATAATTCTATTGGTAATCCAATGTCATTTAATTTTGATGGTGTTTTGAGAAACACTTTTGAAGGTTGGATAGCAAGTTTTGTAGAAAGTTATTGTTTAACTTCTAATATTAATGTTGAACTTTGAGCCATTTCTCACCGTCTTGATATTACTTAGAATCATAATTTCATAAATGTGATTTGCGAGTCCGATTTCCAAATAACACTGAAGTTTATTAAAAAAAAAAGCAGATTCGCAAATCACATTTATGATTATTTTAAATATATTTTATTACAGCCAATTACATAATAATTTTTTTAAAAAAGCCATAACAATAAACACAATACTTTTTTTTATGGCTTTTTTAAATAAACACAATACTCTTAAAAGTGATTATTTTTTCTCTAAAAAAATCTCGAATAGACAATCTCATATCTTAAAAAATTACCATTTATTAATAATATGAAAAATAGAAATTAAAAAAGTAAAAAACATAGAATGTGAGAGAGAATTATAAATAAAAACCCAAATATATAACATATTTTTCAAGACATAAAACATAGAGAAAGAATTATACTAACTTACTAGTATATGCACTACAGTACTAGGAGTAGAAGCTTAGTAAACAGTTGTTGTTGGTTGATGTTCACTTGAGCAAATTGATGATGGAATCAAGTGATGCAAGCTAAAAAGGACAAAAGCAATGCTTATCTTGAAACACCAATTGGCCATGTTCTTTTCTTCCCCCAACTTAACTTAACAGCTCTTAAACACCGTGGCATTCACGATCCCACATCAAACGGGTATATTCTATTCTTCTATCATCCTCAAACCAAATTAATCTCTCATTTTACCAAATTGCCCTCACACTTTATCCCTTTTTCTTTAATTCTCAAGCTCAATTCAGCGTAAGTTTGGTTTTGAGGTGAAAAAATTGATTTTGACAGAATTTATTCTGTAAAATTGATTCTTGCCAAAATTGATTTTAAGTTAAAGTGGTTTATGTTTGGATATATTCATGCAAAAGTGAGTTGAACAAAAAATTTGAGTGTAAAAATCAATTCTAGAGTTAGAAGCTACGATTTCTAGCTTCAAGTAGAATCAATTCTGGAGGCAGAATCAATTCTACTTTTGAGAAACCAAACAAGCCAGAATCAATTCTACACGTCCAGAATCAATTATGGCCGTTCCAGAATTGAAACCAAACATACACTCAGTCTCACAATAATAATCCAGTAATTATAAACACTAGTGAAATTCACATACAGTAATAATCTGAAGTTTTATTTTTTATTTATTTATCATTTAATTATTTAATATCATATTATTATTATTATTATTTATATTTAATCATTTAAAATAATTTAAATTTTAGATTTATTTATTTTAACTTGTAGACAAAATAATAAATACCATCCGAAGCAATTACATTAAACAGCGAAATTTTAAATTTGACCTAAATGAAAATGTTCAGATTAATAATATAAGAACAAGTATTGTCAATCAAACTAAATTCTAGAAAATGAATTTGGATTAATTTTCTACATGGTACAAATACTTACAAAACTTCAGATATCAAAATTTTAATTTTTTCTCATTAAACAAGTTTTTATTTTTTGCTAATACATCTGAGAATTTGCCTAAATTATATTTTCTATAAATAAATACTATTATCTCCATCTCAATATATAAGACTCCTTTCACAAAAACACGATAATTAAGAAAAAATAGTTTTTGGATTAAATTTATCAATAACATATTTTCCTCTCTTCATTTAATTAACGCATCTTAAACTTTGAAAATGATCTTATAAAATGAGATAATTAAGTCCCGTGAGCTTAGCTCAGTTGGTAGAGATATTGCATTATATATGTAGGAGATTGTGGTTTGCACCCCGGTCATGCCACTTATCAACCTTATGGGTGGAATTACTAGGCACTAAACTACATGACAAAAAAAATAATAATTAAATTTTGTAAAAAAGTATATATTAAGACGGAGTTAGTAAATATAAATATTAAATATACCAACAAAACTTCAGCATCAAAATTTTTATTTTTTTAACCATCAAAGTATTTTTTATATGTTTATTTTTTAAATAAAAGTGTTTTTAATATATATATATATATATATATATATATATTTTGATAAGAAAAATTTAGAGTGAGAGGATGATTCTAGAGGCCAAAGACAGCATTTTAATATTCTGCTTATACATGAAAGAATTTTCCTTAATTATATTTCCTAAATAATAAAAGAAAAATATTAAATACACACGAGAACCCACGTTTGAAACCAGAAAAGCTATTCTACGTAATTTCTATATTACCCTTTACAAAACTCTGAAAAATGAAAGGTCATTCTAGTACTTTCCAACCCAACTCAAAAATCAAACATTAATTAATTAAAGAAAAAACATTAAAATAAAAACAAAGAACGTGATGCGCGCAGACACAAAAGGAAGAAAGAGAGAGAGAGAGAAAGAAAGATAAAGAAGAAGAGAGAGAAAGAAAGATAAAGAAGAAGAGAGAGAAAGAACCGTTTGAGATTTTTGTAGACGTTATCGGACTTCAAATCTCTAATTCGCCGGAATTTGGGAACCACGATTGCGTCCGAACCCTTAGGGTTTCCTCTTTCTTCCAAAACTCTTCTTTGTTCGTATTTCAATTTGTTCCTTTTCGGTTTTAACGAAGTTTCGTCATTTTGTCACGAAGTTAAACTTCGTGATTTCAGATTCGTAATTCGAAGTTTCGTTCTTCTTGAGTTGAGTTCACAATTCGGTTTTGGTAGCGGTGATGTTTACGCCGCAGAGGTTATGGTCGGGTCGGGGCAACACGCCGAACAAGAGTGGAGCGCGTGGCGTAACCGGGTCGGGTCTTGATTCGGGTGATGTGAGTGGTTCCAAAGGGAAAGATATCGCTTTTGTTGAAAATGGCGGAAACTTGGATCGTGAGGTTTTGGTTGAGAGGGTTACAAGCCTTGAGAAAGAGGTTAGTTGATTCGTTTTTTTTCTTTTTCTTTCTTGGATTATTTTCATTAATTTTTTTTTATTATATTTTTTTTGTCATGTTTTGCTTTAATGATGTTTTCAGTTTTTAGTTAGTTGGTCTTTGACTGTGTTTTACCTCAAGTAGTTTTTATTGTTTTTAGTTTGAGTTTCTTTGATGTGTAATTACTGTCATGGGAAGTTTAATGTTTTTAAATGTTGCTTCATAATTGTTTAATGTAATTTTTTAATTTTTGGAATATTTTTTTACCTGGCTGTGTGAAATTTGGAGAAAGATTTGTTTTTTTTTTTCTGGGGTCTAGAGAAAATTCTGGTGTTGAAACAATTTGTTTGAGAAAATTCTGGGGTTTAGAGATGCTGAGATAGTAGTAGACATTGACAATTTAGTTATGAATTTTGCTTTTGTTAATTCTGTTTTCGTGGGTTTTGAGTTGCTTTTGACAATTTAGTTATGAATCTGCATGCAAGGCAGAGCATCATTTGAGGTAACTGAGATCCATTTAAGGAGTTAGGCGGGTAGCCTCTCTAACAAATGTTTCTTCATACGTACTGGATAGAGATCGATCTCTGAACCAAATGTTTAAGGGACCAAAGTATATGTTGGTTTCTTTTGTTAATTTAGTTCATAAAATCTCCTACTTTTTTGAAATGGGTTTTGGCAACTATGAAACCATTGAAGTAAATTTAGTTTGGTATATGCAAATACTACTGTATACAGCTTTCTGCTTGTAGGGACTGGGGAAGAATGATTTTGTTTTGTGTTTCTAATCTTGAGGGTCTTTTCATCATTGATTTTGGAGTTTAAAAAAAGTGAAATTTTGCAGAAATGCATTATGATTTTTGGATTGGAGTATTTTTGAGATGAGAGTGTAGAAGTTGCTAGTTAGAATTTTTAAAATCAAATTTCAATTTCAGTTTAATTTGAAGTAAAACTTAAATTGTTGATTTGGCTTCGCACCGGTGATGGACCCCACCCTAAAGCCTTGCCACTTGAAGGTTCCTTCTACTATGAATTTTGAAGTTGAGTCTATAGAGAGACTCATTATTTGGTATAAATATGGCAATAAGTTATTTAAGGAGATACATAATAATTTTGAAGTTTTATGCTACTGAAGTCCAAATTAGAGATGCAATGTTGTATCCATTGTTAAAGCCCACAATCATTAAAACTAGGTGTATACTTCTATGTTTGGTATCCACAAAGTTGCATAGTGGATGACGACAACCGTGCACAATTTATAGTTTTTTATTGATGCCCTGCGTTTTCTGAATGAAGCTAAAATTTCCTAGAAGAGTTCATGTAGCCGTGCTTATACAGATAACAGTTTTAATTTTATTTCTTAAGTTTTCATTTTGGTTTAACTTGATTACTTGTTTTCTGCCCCAGCTTTACGAGTACCAATTTAATATGGGGCTTCTCTTGATTGAGAAAAAGGAGTGGAACTCTAAGTATACTGATCTCAGTCAAGATTTAGTGGAAGTCAAAGATGCTTTGGAACGAGAAAAATCAGCTCATTTATATGCTCTATCTGAGGCAGAAAAGCGAGAAGAGAATTTGAGGAAGGCCTTGGGTATTGAGAAGGAGTGTGTGCTTGATGTAAGTTTTTTGACATACATAATTTTACATATGCATCAATCTTTTTCTTAAATAAAACATTATTATGGATAGTCTGTATCTGAAATGTTGATTCTTTTCTTATCATAACATTGAAATTTTGTTTTTGCTAATATTTGTAAACTTTTGTGTCAACAGCTTGAGAAGGCTCTGCGAGAAATGCGGTCAGAGCATGCAAGGATTAAATTTGCAGCTGACTCGAAGTTAGCTGAAGCTAATGCTTTAATAGCTAGTGTTGAAGAGAAATCTTTAGAAGTAGAAGCCAAGTTACGCTCTGCTGATGCCAAACTTGCTGAAATCAGCCGAAAGAGTTCAGAGGTTGATAGGAAATCACATGACCTCGAGGCTCAGGAATCTGCACTTAGAAGGGAACGCCTGTCCTTCATTGCAGAGTAATCTCATAATTATCTATTCTCTTTCAACTTCGAACATTTTTTTCAGTTTTCTCTTGTGGCTAATTTATTTTGATCGATGTGACAGGCAAGAATCACATGAGAGTAATTTGTCTAAGCAAAGAGAGGACTTACGAGATTGGGAGAAGAAACTACAGGATGGAGAAGAGAGACTGGCCAAGGGTCAAAAAATTCTCAATGAAAGAGAGCAGAGGGCTAATGAGATTGACAGAATATGCCGGCAGAAAGAGCAGGACCTTGAAGAGGCACAGAAGAACATTGATGCTGCAAATGTAATATTGAGAAGCAAGGAAGATGATGTAAACAGCAGGCTCGCAGCTATAACCCTAAATGAGAAGGTAAATATTAATTAAAATATGATATTGTTTAGTTATATTTTTGTTTGTTCTGCTGCCGCATTTTAATATGTCCATATCCTCTGATGCAGGAATGTGATTCTATGAGAGTAAAATTGGATCTCAAAGAGAAGGAGTTATCTGAATGGGAGGAAAAACTCAATGCCAGAGAAAAAGTAAGTTCTTTTACCTGCTGCTCATTTTGTAATTTTTTTCCTTCTAGGAAACTATGGATATGAGCGGCGAATGAATCTGTGTAGATTGCTGATTTTTTTTTTGATTTTGTATCATTCCTGTTTTCAACTTTTGCTCATCCAAAAGTTAACGCAGTGGTTGGGTTGGGCGTATGCTTTTTGAATAATAATCTGGAAAATTGAACACAATGGGATTAATTTGTCGGTTCAATAATAAACTCAATATTTTTTTAGCATCATCGGATTTAGTATTGAATGTTATGCCAGCATGCCACTGCTATTTTTTGTTTTCATTCGTTTGCTAAATTTCAGTCTGGGTTCACTGTAGGTTGAGATTCAGAAGCTTGTTGATGAACACAGTGCTGTTCTTGATGTGAAAAAGCAGGAGTTTGAGAGTGAATTGGATGAAAAAAGAAAATCATTTGAAGATGGATTAAGGAATAGATTGGTAGAAGTGGAAAAGAAAGAAGGTGAAGTGAACCACACTGAGGAGAAGGTTGCAAAACGGGAGCAGGCCTTAGAAAAGAAAGCAGAGAAGCTCAAGGAGAAAGAGAAAGAATATGAAGTAAAAGTCAAAGCTTTGAAGGAAAGGGAGAAGTCTATTAAGTCTGAGGAAAAAGACTTGGGGAAGGAGAAGGATAAAATAGATAGTGAGAGAGAAGAATTGCTCAGCCTCAAAGCTGAAGTTGAGAAATTAAAGGCCAACAATGAAGAAGAGTTGTTGAGAATTAATGAAGAGACTAATCGTCTTCAAGTGAGTGAGGAGGAGAGGTCTGAATATCTACGTTTGCAGTCGCAACTGAAGCATGAAATTGATCAGTACAGGCTTCAGAAAGAATTACTGATTAAGGAAGCTGATGATTTGAGGCAGCAAAAAGAGACTTTCGAAAGAGAATGGGATGAGCTTGATCTGAAGAGAGCAGATGTGGAAAAAGAGCTGAAAAATGTGCTTCAACAGAAAGAAGAAATTTTAAAACTACAACAAAATGAAGAAGAGAAATTAAAGAATGAGAAGAAGGCCACAGAAGACTATCTACAAAGGGAATTGGAAACTCTTAAGTTGGCTAAAGAGTCATTTGCTGCTGAAATGGGGTTGGAAAAGTCAAGCCTAGCTGAAAAAGCTCAAAATGAGAAAAATCAAATGCTTCTGGATTTTGAGATGCGGAGAAAAGAACTTGAAGCTGATATGCAGAATCAGTTAGAGCAGAAGGAAAAAGACTTTCTTGAAACAAGGAAGTTATTCGAGGAGAAGAGAGAGAGTGAATTAAGCAATATCAATTTCTTGAGAGAAGTGGCTAATAGAGAAATGGAAGAAATGAAACATCAAAGAAGTAAATTAGAGAAGGAGAAACAAGATGCGGATGAGAATAGAAAACATGTTGAAAGCCAAAGGATAGAAATACAGGAGGACATAGATGTACTTGTTGACCTTAACAAGAAGCTGAAAAATCAGCGGGAACAATTTATTAAGGAGAGACGTCGCTTTATTGATGTTGTTGAGAAACTTCGGAGTTGCCAGAATTGTGGCGAAATGATTTCTGAATTTGTGCTGTCTGATTTACAATCTTCTGCTGACATTGAGAATTTAGAGGTGCCCTCTCTTCCAAAATTGGCTGGTGATATTACACAGGGTGGTTCTGATGTAAATCTTGATTCTTCTAGGCAAAATACTGGAGTATCCCCTGCAAATGATACAAAGTCCCCTGTTCTTGGTGGAACTGTCTCTTGGCTACGTAAATGCTCTAAGATTTTCAAGATTTCTCCCATTAAAAAGATTGAATCTGATGTTGACAGTTTAAGGGATGCGGATACCTTGCCTATTGAGAAAACTAATGAAGATTCACCTGCAAACATTCCTGGCACCGAGAATAAAGTAGAGTTGTCTTTTGCAATTGCGGATGATTCTTTTGATGCTCTGAGGGTACAAAATGACAATGATATTACAGAGGTTGAAGCAGACCATGATCCTTCTATTGACAACCAGGGCAACATTGAAACTGAAGCACCAGATGATTTACAGCCTCCCGATTCAAAGGTTGGTCAGAAGAAACCTGGCAGGGGAAGGCCCAGAGTAAAGCGCACACAAACTGTAAAAGCAGTTCTCAAAGAGGCTGAAGCTATTCTTGGGAAATCGAAAGCTGCTGAGGCAGTACCTGGGGAATCTGTGGATGATCGTGAGACTGATTTTCCAAATGGAAATGCCGAGGATTCTGCCAACATGGATTCTGAAAGTCAGAAACCATCCAGCAAAATAGCGGCTAATTTGCGGAAGCGAAACCGGGTTCAAACATCTCAAGTTACTGCTAGTGAGCATGAAGGGGGGGATGCCAGTGAAGGGCATTCTGATATACCAGGACAACGCAAAAGGAGGCGACAGAAGGCTGCTGCTGCTCCTTCACAAACTGCTGGTGAAACAAGATATAATTTGAGGCGACCTAAAACGTGAGTGTACCTGTGATTTCCATTTTATTATTGTATTATTGTATGTGATAGTTGTCTATGTTTCTCCTACTTACACATGGTGTGCACTGAATTTGTTTAGTGGAGCAACAACTTCATCTGTTAGAGGTGTGTCTGGTGGCGGCAAAGAAAGTGAGGGAGAGGTTGGTCGTGTAAAAGATGCAGAAGGAGTAAATAACTCAAAAGCTTCTCATTCACATTCAGTTGGCATTACTAATGAGAAAGGTGGCGGTATAGGTCATGATCAGGTAAGCTTTGTATATTTTAGCATTTTAATTGGTACTTCGCCCATACTTAATTCTTTCTTTTTCTTTTCTTTTTGTTGTTTATTATTTATATTTCAAATCAGATTTCACTTTTAAAATTTGAGTTTAATAGTAAGATTTTATTTAGTGGGTTAATAAGTTTTAGATACTTATTCCTGTTTCAGAAGGTAGGGGAGACTCAGGAGGGTTATGATGATACTACAAGGACATTTGCCAGCAACATGGCTTTGAGTGAGGAGGTGAACGGAACAGCAGATGACGCGGAGGATCATGATGCCGAGTATAAGAGTGAATCCCGTGGAGAAGATGCAGGCTCAGTTGACGACGATGATGAGAATGAGTTTGATGAAGATTACCAACGTCCTGGTGAAACTTCAGTGGGGAAGAAGTTATGGAAATTCCTTACAACATAACACTAGACCAGCTTTTTGTTAAAGGAGCTATGGTTTGTGTTTTGACCTCATCAACTTTAGAGATGAAGTCAGAAATTGTCTTGTATTAACAATTGGAGTTAGATCCCTTAGTTATATATAACCATGGAGAGGTACTTAGGAAGAGTGATTGAATTTCTTTAGCATTTTCATTTCCTGTTTCTATGGATATTTGTTGATAATTTTAGGCATTGGAGAGTGTAGTTCCTAGTTTAGTGATTGGAATTTTAGCCACATCCTTTTGGAAATTGATTGTATCCTAATATTTGTACTTTGTTGTTGCCTAGAATGTGATTGTTTGAATTTAATGAGGGTGTTTTCTTATCCCATTATGGGAACTTGGGTGACAATTTGTGTTGTCAATTCATGTCCATTATTTCATTATATATCACTTCATAAAAGCTAGGAACCACGTAACATATACAACTACAAGTGGACGATTAACTGAAGCAACTAAATAAATTACTAAGTGTAAAGAAGTGGAAAATTGTCCGTTTCAATTGTCTGTCAACAAGTTTTATGATCAACTCATCATCTAACAACCGATCAATATCACCAGATAATAATGGTGCACAATACAAAAAACGTAATACCTTTTAACTGAATTCCTTAACATTGTTACTATCTAGTGTTGAAGTTGATTTTGTTACAAAATGTAATATAATAAAGTAAAAATGAAAATAAGAAAGATACAAAGGAACCTTGGGGGGATTAGACCAAAACCCAAGGTGTGTCAGAATCCTTCTGCCTCATTAAAAACCTTGCCAAGGAAAATCAATGGGAAAAATCTTGATGAAGGAAAAAATAGTGTAGAAATAAGACACGAATTCAAACATAAATAACCAAATCAAAAGAACCTATAAAACAAACTATACATGTAACCTATTGTAAAACATTACAGTACACTATAATATAGTTAAATGAAGAATTACATCATTGTAGATTAACAAGAGTATCCAAGAGCATGAGTTGAGGATCAATATCAGTTGTGAAGATTCCAAAATAAGGAATCTCACATTCTATGAGTTTTACTGTAGGGTGCCTTTCTAATTCAGGACAACGGCGGATGCTCAAGCTCGGTTTTGAAGATCCACAACGTATACTCCGTTTGCACACGGTCTTCAATTGTGGTAAATCGTTCAACTGCAAAAAGTTTAACTTGGGTAGTGCAATGAATGAACTCTCATTTTCATCATTGTTGCTCACAGCAAATATCTCTTTCATCGAAGCACAACTCGATACAAATAATCTATCTAGATTTTGAAGTTGTTGAACTAATGGCGCTGTCAGCAAAGTCTCTATCAAATTACACTTAGAAATATTGATTAATCCTAAATAATTGAATATGCCACTTAGTGACAAAGATTGTCCAACAACACCAACATCTTTATAGAAACCAGTTAAACTTTCCAAACTATGAAGTACCAGAACTTGCAGCTGGTACTTAATCTTGGTGCAAAAGGAGCAAGAACTCAATAAACAAAACAAGCTTTGTAGTTGTTGGCAACTTGTAATGTCAATTGCACATAAAGAAGAATTATTAGTATATGAAAGAGCATCACATAAGCAAACCCAATGAATGTTTCCACATATATCAAGACGTGTAAAGTCTTTTGGCAGTGTGCAAGAGAAATTTTCAGTCTTCAAATTTTATAGTCCTAACTCTTATTGATTCACCACCTGCAGAAAATTCTTGCAAATCGTTATAATACCAACCATATCTTGATTCACCACATACATTTCTGAAAATGAGATAATACATTTTGAGCTCAGGCATTTTTTGCACATAATTGTGGTAATCTTGGATGTCAAAGATGCCTCCAAAATGCTCCAGATTCTTCATCCCTTGAATATCTTCTACCGTAATCACAACACAAGTATCTCGGAGGTCGAGATATTGCATTTTGGTCAAATTGGATAGAGTCCCAAATTCAAAATTCAAACTTTTGTTATGGTAAAGATCAAGCCATTTCAAATTGAGTAGTTTATCCAAGCCTTGTGGTGCTTCTTCAATTGAAGTGTATGTAATAACCAATCTTGATAATGTCTGTAGTTCTCCCAATGGGGGCACATGTTTCAGTGACTTACATTCTTTTAGTACTAAAGAAACAAGATACCTCAACTTGGTGATAGAGTTTGGCAATGATTCTAGATTTCTATTATAGGATAGATCCAATATTGTCAGACTATTCGTATATTCAAAAAAACTCTCTGGAACATGACTAATTTCCGCACAATTTATTATCAACGTGGACAACCTTGGGCAATAAGGTGACATTCCATCTGGGATTTCTTTTATAGAACAATATTGGAAATGAACAATCTCTAAATCAACTAGCCATTCTTGTGCGAGAGGTATCTCGGTTAATTCCTTATTAAATTTCAACATAACATTCCTCTTACTCTCTTTTAGGATATAACACGCCATGTCTTTCACCAAGCGATGAGTGTAATCCAAAGAATGGGCTACAAGCCTTTTCAACATAACCTTCATCTCATCAGATATTTCTTCCAAACACCTATTTCCATTGATCAATCCATTGTCAACAAGTTTCATGATCAACTCATAATCAAGACACTCAATATCATCAGATAATAATGCACAATACAAGAAACAGTTTTGCAAGTCTTTTTCCATCAAATTATCATAGCTACGTTTTAATACCTTGAAGACTTCTTCTTCCACCTCTTCTCCCATTTCCAATTTATTAAGTTTATGGAGTGCATGTTTCCATCGCTGAATGTCATTAATCCCTTTCATGGTTCTGGCCATCACTTTGATTCCAAGTGGTAAACCCTTAAACCTCTCTACGATACATCTCGCAACCTTTTCTATTTCATATGGAAGTACCCTAGGTGTTCCACCATGTCCAAGATTTATCATAAACAAATCCCAATCTTCATCAACATCAAATTTATCTTGATCAGCAAATTGATATTCATCTTCATCGTAGCAACTGAGTGGAAACATCTTTATCATAACATGTGGCTGACAATCCATCTGATGACATACATGTTCCAAACGAGATGTCACAATCACTTTAATCCCATTCACTTTTGGATGAACTCCCGCCTTTTCTAAATCAATGTATTTCCAAACATCATCCAAAATAAGAATTGATTTTCCCTTTTTCTCCAACGCAGAAGACAAATAATCTGCTCGAATTCTCTCATCATCTTCATCAAGATTCACACCGATTCTTTTTGCAATATCATGCTGCAATTTGAAGATGCTAGAATTATGGGAAACAGTGACCCAAAACACATCCTTGAAAGTTTCTTTCCTTTTAACTTCATTCTCCACAAGAGTTGCAAGTAAAGTTTTTCCCACCCCTCCCATTCCATATATCCCAATCACAAAAACTTTATCATCAGCTAGAAGTTTAAGCACTTTCTTAATATTAAAGTCTAATTTCTTCCCAACAAATTCACTCGACAAAGTGAATAGCCTATTGTAACGCCCGTTTATTTTATTTTTGGTAGAGTTTAGAGTCCTATTTAATTGATTTATGTGATTATGTGATTTGTTTATTTAATTAAATTGTTTTATTAATAGTTAGCAAGAATAAGATAGGAATTAGAATATTTTAGAATTAAGGGGGCAGAAGTGTAATTAAGAGGGAACAAAGAAATTAGTGGAAATTAATTAAAATTAATTAGAATGAAGGAGGTTAAGAAAAGGATAGTCAGAGAAAAGAAAAATCATTTTTAGGTGAAAACAAAGAAGTTTGAGAAAAAGGGGAAAAACCAAGAGCAAGAGAGAAGAGGCAAGAGAAGCTAGGACCTTTGTAATTCAATCAAACCAGGTAAGGGTGGGGTTTCACTTCTCTAATTAAGGGCTTAATTCTTCATGTTTGATTAATGGTTCATGAGAAAATGGGTAGAAATGAGTTTAGGGTTTAATTTGGGGATTCCCATGAAAACTGATGAATTGTGTGTTGTTACTGTTAATTTTAATGTATGAAATGCTGCTTGATTATTCTCTAATGATTGGTGTCATAATTATTGAGAATGATAGAGTTTAGAAAGAATAGGGTTGTTGGTAAAAAGAATAATTGATGATGAATAGAACTAATGAATTGTGCATGAATTGGAGTTGGATTGTTATGTTTTGTGTTGTATTAAGTTAGGTTATGTAAGAGTGAACTATAGGGTCAAGTTTGGTAAAAATCAGAGTTAAAACGAAGTTTTTGGGTGGAAAATGTCACTTTCCCGAGAGCTGCACAGTGACAGCATCTCCTGTTTCATGTTCTTGCGCTTTTTCGTATGTTTTCTGTTTTGAACTGGGTTTTGGTGTAAACTTGAAAGTTGTAGATAATTGTGTGAGCTTTTTAATGGCTTTGGTTTGACTTCAAAATCTTTCTTAGAACTTGAGTTATGGTCAAATTACTACACGTAGGTCACAGCGAAATTTCAGTTTCTGTACCTGAATTTGAAATAAAAACTGGTATTGATCGGTACAGAATTGGCCTTAGTTGAAAACGCGAAAGTTGTAGATAGTTGAGTTGTCTTTCCAATGGCGTTGGTTTGACACAAAAATACCTTGCGAGTAATTTTATATGAATTTATGAAGTTATGTGACGAATTGAGAATATTGTGGAGAGAAGTCCTTGTCAACGTCAAGGTCATCGAGTCGTAAGACATTGTTGTCTATGTTGTAAACCACGTTGGCCTAGTTTTGGGCATTGAGATGTTGTTGTAAAGTTGTTGTTAGTCGTCATGTCGCATATTGGACGTTGGGGGCTTGATGCTCCGTATTCTAAGATGGGGGCTTGATGCTCCGTTTTTAAGATGGGGGCTTGATGCCCTGTAGCCGAATTAAGGCATTGGAAGTTGGGGGCTTGATGCTCCGTTTGGTACCACATGTGTAAGAGTCTTGTATAGTCGAGTCGAGTCGTGTCGTTGCATTTGTTGAGTCGAGTCGAGTCGTGTCACGAGATGAGAAGATGGATTTAATGAAGGATAAGATGATGAAGCTTAAAGTTAATTTTTACGATTTTGTTGAATAATGAATTATGAATTATTGTTGAGATGATGATTATGTTGTTAAGTTGATTTATATGTTGCATGATTTATTATGCTTTTAATTATTGAATTGTGATCTCACCCCTTCTGTTGGAATTGCCGCCTTGTGGGCAAGTGCAGATTTCCAGGACTAGCTGTTGATGTGAGTGGACTCCTCACGTGTCTAGGTGCTCTGATACGTAACGGGGCGGGCTTTGATTATTGGATTTTCCTTGTTACGTATTAGTTTTATGATTTTATGTTGAAAAACAATTATGTTGATTTTAATTACTACTATGAATCAAGTTGAGACCTTAGTGCCAAACTTTGATGGAACATTTGTTGAATAAATATTGTTATATTTCCGCTGCGATTTCAGTGAATATTGTTGACAGGATTGATTTAAATAAATAGAAATTTTCCTATTTATTACTTGAATGAAATAGTAGCGTAATACTCCGTTTTTTTTTTATGTTACTCTGATTTATCTTTCCGTTGCGATTTTTGGGAAACGGGGTGTTACAATTGGTATCAGAGCAGGTCGGTCTGTCCGGCCAATTAGAAGAGTCTGTCGTGTCACGTGACCACTAATTTGTGTCATTTTTGTTGCTTATCTGTTGTTTATTGTTGTAGAATTTTGCTAAGATGGCCGGTAGAGGTGGACGTAACGATGATGCGATTGCTGCTGCACTTCATGCTGTTGCCCAAGCTGTGGGTCAACCGCAAGTTGTTGGTGCGGGTGTGAATGACGGTGTAAGGATGCTGGAAACGTTCCTGAGGAATCATCCGCCTACTTTCAAGGGCAGATATGATCCCGATGGGGCTCAGAGTTGGTTGAAGGAAATCGAGAGGATCTTCCGGGTGATGGACTGTAGTGAAGCGCAGATGGTGCGTTTTGGTACGCACATGCTTGCTGATGAGGCCGACGACTGGTGGGTGGGTATTCACCCGATTCTGGAGGTTGGCGAGGAGGTTATTACATGGGCTGTATTCAAGAGGGAGTTCTTGAACAGGTATTTTCCGGAGGATGTCCGAGGGAAGAAGGAGATAAAGTTCCTGGAGCTGAAACAGGGAGATATGTCGGTGACTGAGTATGCTGCGAAGTTCGTGGAACTTGCCAAGTTTTATCCTCACTATTCAGCTGATACCGCAGAGTTTTCAAAGTGTATCAAGTTCGAGAATGGTCTGCGTCCTGAGATTAAGCGGGCCATTGGGTACCAGAAGATACGCGAGTTTTCTGATTTGGTGAGTAGCTGTAGAATTTATGAGGCTGATACTAAGGCTCATTATAAGATTATGAATGAGCGGAAGAGCAGGAGCCAGCCGAGTCGTGGGAAACCTTATAGTACTCCAGCTGATAAAGGGAAGCCGAGAGTGAATGATGAGAGGAAACCTGTTAGGAAAGCTGTGCCTAATGAGATTGTCTGTTTCAATTGTGGCGAGAAAGGCCACAAGAGTAATGTTTGTGGTGTTGATGCAAAAAGATGTTTCAGATGTGGTAGAAAGGGTCATATGCAGACGGAGTGCAAGCATTCTGATGTTGTTTGTTTCAACTGCAAAGAGGAGGGACATATTGGGTCTCAGTGTACAAAGCCTAAGAGGGCGCAATCTGGGGGAAAGGTGTTTGCATTGGCTGGTACGCAAACAGCGAGCGAGGACCGTTTGATCAGAGGTACTTGTTTTATTAATCATATTCCTTTAATCACTATTATTGATACTGGTGCTACACACTGTTTTGTTGCTGCTGATTGTGTGTCAAGGTTGGGTCTTAAGTTGTCAAGCATGAATGGAGAAATGGTTATTGAAACTCCAGCTAAGGGTTCAGTGACTACTTCTCTTGTGTGTTCGCGGTGTCCGTTGTCTATGTTTGGTAAAGATTTTGAAGTGGACTTAGTCTGCTTGCCGTTGAGTGGGATGGATGTGATCTTGGGTATGAACTGGTTGGAGTACAACTACGTTCATATTAACTGTTTTAGCAAGACGGTACGTTTTTCTTCTGCTGAAGAGGAAGGGGAAGTGGAGTTGGTGACTACCAAGCAGTTGAAGAGGTTAGCGCTTGAGGGGAATCAGTTGTTTTCTTTGATGGCATCCCTTTCGATTGAGAATCAGGCGGTTATCGATAAGCTACCCGTGGTATGTGAATTCCCTGAAGTTTTTCCTGATGAGATCCCTGATGTGCCACCAGAAAGAGAGGTTGAATTCTCTATTGATCTCGTTCCGGGAACGAAGCCTGTGTCCATGGCTCCTTATCGTATGTCAGCATCTGAGTTGGCGGAACTGAAGAAGCAGTTAGAGGATTTACTCGATAAAAAGTTTGTGAGACCAAGTGTATCGCCGTGGGGAGCGCCGGTGTTATTGGTAAAGAAGAAAGATGGTAGCATGAGACTGTGTATTGATTATCGGCAACTGAACAAGGTAACGATAAAGAACAGGTATCCATTGCCTAGGATTGATGATTTGATGGATCAACTAGTCGGTGCACGTGTGTTCAGCAAGATTGATTTGAGGTCAGGTTACCATCAGATCAAAGTGAAGGATGAGGATATTCAAAAGACGGCGTTTAGGACACGATATGGACATTACGAATATAATGTGATGCCTTTCGGAGTCACTAATGCGCCAGGTGTGTTTATGGAGTATATGAACCGAATTTTTCATGCTTACTTGGATCTTTTTGTCGTTGTGTTTATAGATGACATCTTGATTTATGCTAAGTCCGAGGAAGAGCATGCTGAACATTTGATAGTTGTGTTGCAAGTGCTGAAAGAGAATAAACTTTATGCTAAACTGTCGAAGTGTGAATTCTGGTTATATGAGGTGAGTTTTCTTGGGCATATTATTTCAGGTAATGGTATTGCAGTGGATCCTTCCAAAGTTGATGCTGTATCACATTGGGAGACTCTGAAGTCGGTTACAGAAGTTAGAAGTTTTCTGGGTTTGGCAGGATATTATAGAAGGTTTATTGAAGGTTTCTCCAAGTTAGCACTTCCGCTAACGCAGTTGACTTGTAAAGGTAGAGCATTTGTATGGGATGTTCATTGTGAAAGAAGTTTCAACGAATTGAAGCAACGTTTGACGACCGCTCTGGTCTTGGTTTTACCTAAGGTTGATGAACCTTTTGTGGTGTACTGTGATGCGTCCAAATTGGGCTTAGGTGGTGTGCTTATGCAGAATGACAAAGTGGTGGCTTATGCATCACGACAGTTGAGAATTCATGAGAGAAACTATCCTACTCATGATCTTGAGTTGGCTGCAGTGGTTTTTGTGTTGAAAATCTGGAGACACTATCTGTATGGTTCTCGTTTTGAAGTATTCAGTGATCACAAGAGTCTGAAGTACTTGTTTGATCAGAAAGAGTTGAATATGAGGCAGAGGAGATGGCTTGAGTTACTGAAAGACTATTTGTGTATTCTTGTTTGATTTGTCAGAAATCGAAGATCGAGCATCAGAAGCCAGCTGGGTTGTTGACGCCATTAGATGTGCCAGAGTGGAAGTGAGACAGTATTTCTATGGATTTCGTGACAAGTTTGCCGAGTACCCCGAGTGGTTTTGATTCGATTTGGGTGATTGTGGATAGATTGACGAAGTCTGCACACTTTATTCCGATTAACATCAGTTTTCCTGTGGCTAAGTTGGCAGAGATTTATATTCGAGTGATAGTGAAACTGCATGGTGTCCCTTCTAGTATCGTTTCGGATAGAGATCCAAGGTTCACTTCTAGATTTTGGAAGAGTTTGCAGGAGGCATTGGGTTCTAAGTTGCGGTTGAGTTCAGCTTACCATCCGCAAACAGATGGTCAGTCAGAGAGGACGATTCAGTCGCTGGAGGATTTGCTGAGAGTTTGTGTACTTGAACATGGTGGAGCTTGGGATAGTCACCTGCCATTGATTGAGTTTACTTATAATAACAGTTACCATTCTAGTATTGGAATGGCACCGTTTGAGGCGCTCTATGGTCGGAAATGTAGGACTCCTTTATGTTGGTTTGAGTCCGGTGAAAGTGTGGTGCTTGGACCTGAGATTGTTCGTCAGACTACGGAAAAGGTTAAGCTTATCAGAGAGAGGATGAAAGCGTCGCAGAGTCGACAAAAGAGTTATCATGATAAGCGCAGGAAAGATCTTGAGTTCCAAGAAGGTGATCATGTGTTTTTGAGAGTCACTCCGGTGACGGGTGTAGGACGAGCGTTGAAGTCAAAGAAGCTCACTCCGAGGTTTATTGGTCCGTATCAGATATCAGAGAGAGTGGGAACAGTTGCTTATAGGGTGGGTTTGCCACCGCATCTTTCGAATTTGCATGACGTGTTTCATGTGTCTCAACTTCGGAAGTATGTTGCGGATCCTTCTCACGTGGTTCCGAGAGATGATGTGGAGGTTAGGGACAACCTTACGATTGAGACTATGCCAATAAGGATTGAAGCACGTGAGGTGAAGAAACTGAGAGGCAAGGAGATACCTCTTGTGAAGGTCGTTTGGAGTGGAACGACTGGTGAAAGCTTAACGTGGGAGTTGGAAAGCAAGATGCGGGAGTCGTATCCTGAGTTGTTCGCATGAGGTACATTTTCGAGGACGAAAATTCTATAAGTTGGGGAGAGTTGTAACGCCCGTTTATTTTATTTTTGGTAGAGTTTAGAGTCCTATTTAATTGATTTATGTGATTATGTGATTTGTTTATTTAATTAAATTGTTTTATTAATAGTTAGCAAGAATAAGATAGGAATTAGAATATTTTAGAATTAAGGGGGCAGAAGTGTAATTAAGAGGGAACAAAGAAATTAGTGGAAATTAATTAAAATTAATTAGAATGAAGGAGGTTAAGAAAAGGATAGTCAGAGAAAAGAAAAATCATTTTTAGGTGAAAACAAAGAAGTTTGAGGAAAAGGGGAAAAACCAAGAGCAAGAGAGAAGAGGCAAGAGAAGCTAGGACCTTTGTAATTCAATCAAACCAGGTAAGGGTGGGGTTTCACTTCTCTAATTAAGGGCTTAATTCTTCATGTTTGATTAGTGGTTCATGAGAAAATGGGTAGAAATGAGTTTAGGGTTTAATTTGGGAATTCCCATGAAAACTGATGAATTGTGTGTTGTTACTGTTAATTTTAATGTATGAAATGCTGCTTGATTATTCTCTAATGATTGGTGTCATAATTATTGAGAATGATAGAGTTTAGAAAGAATAGGGTTGTTGGTAAAAAGAATAATTGATGATGAATAGAACTAATGAATTGTGCATGAATTGGAGTTGGATTGTTATGTTTTGTGTTGTATTAAGTTAGGTTATGTAAGAGTGAACTATAGGGTCAAGTTTGGTGAAAATCAGAGTTAAAACGAAGTTTTTGGGTGGAAAATGTCACTTTCCCGAGAGCTGCACAGTGACAGCATCTCTTGTTTCATGTTCTTGCGCTTTTTCGCACGTTTTCTGTTTTGAACTGGGTTTTGGTGTAAACGTGAAAGTTGTAGATAATTGTGTGAGCTTTTTAATGGCTTTTGTTTGACTTCAAAATCTTTCTTAGAACTTGAGTTATGGTCAAATTACTACACGTAGGTCACAGCGAAATTTCAGTTTCTGTACCTGAATTTGAAATAAAAACTGGTATTGATCGGTACAGAATTGGCCTTAGTTGAAAACGCGAAAGTTGTAGATAGTTGAGTTGTCTTTCCAATGGCGTTGGTTTGACACAAAAATACCTTGCGAGTAATTTTATATGAATTTATGAAGTTATGTGACGAATTGAGAATATTGTGGAGAGAAGTCCTTGTCAACGTCAAGGTCATCGAGTCGTAAGACATTGTTGTCTATGTTGTAAACCACGTTGGCCTAGTTTTGGGCATTGAGATGTTGTTGTAAAGTTGTTGTTAGTCGTCATGTCGCATATTGGACGTTGGGGGCTTGATGCTCCGTATTCTAAGATGGGGGCTTGATGCTCCGTTTTTAAGATGGGGGCTTGATGCCCGGTAGCCGAATTAAGACATTGGAAGTTGGGGGCTTGATGCTCCGTTTGGTACCACATGTGTAAGAGTCTTGTATAGTCGAGTCGAGTCGTGTCGTTGCATTTGTTGAGTCGAGTCGAGTCGTGTCACGAGATGAGAAGATGGATTTAATGAAGGATAAGATGATGAAGCTTAAAGTTAATTTTTACGATTTTGTTGAATAATGAATTATGAATTATTGTTGAGATGATGATTATGTTGTTAAGTTGATTTATATGTTGCATGATTTATTATGCTTTTAATTATTGAATTGTGATCTCACCCCTTCTGTTGGAATTGCCGCCTTGTGGGCAAGTGCAGATTTCCAGGACTAGCTGTTGATGTGAGTGGACTCCTCACGTGTCTAGGTGCTCTGATACGTAACGGGGCGGGCTTTGATTATTGGATTTTCCTTGTTACGTATTAGTTTTATGATTTTATGTTGAAAAACAATTATGTTGATTTTAATTACTACTATGAATCAAGTTGAGACCTTAGTGCCAAACTTTGATGGAACATTTGTTGAATAAATATTGTTATATTTCCGCTGCGATTTCAGTGAATATTGTTGACAGGATTGATTTAAATAAATAGAAATTTTCCTATTTATTACTTGAATGAAATAGTAGCGTAATACTCCGTTTTTTTTTTATGTTACTCTGATTTATCTTTCCGTTGCGATTTTTGGGAAACGGGGTGTTACACCTATCTTCTTTATGTTGTTTCAAATCTTTGATCAATTCATTTATCCCATCAATGTCTTCTAAGTCATTCACATCATCCACTCTTTCTTTCAATTCTTGTATGTATTCCAGACATTCATCAACTTTTAGTTTGCGCTTTTTGCCACGAGACTCCAACCATTGAAGTTGTTTTCTAATATCATTTTCCTCACATTCGAGATCAATTACTAGTTGTTTTAACTGATTAGTCTCACTTTCGAAAACATTTCTATTACAACTGCTCCCGTTCACACCTGTTCCATTGATTGTGTCATGTTACATAAAGCTTAATCATTTAAGCATTCAAATTGTTTATAAGTTTTTATATAATATATAATTTTAAAAAAAGGTATATGGATCTTTACCCCCCTACAATGTTGACATATTTGTTTTACCTCCTCGGTTGACTTTTTTGCTGATGTGACATTGAAAAAGTCACTGCCACTTCAGGAAAAGTTCATTGACATATTTTTCTATTTAAAACATTTGACATGACAAAATGAATAACATAGAAATTGTAGAAGTAGCTTAAATAAGATATGATGATATTATCGTTACTGTTTGGATATCATCAATATATGATACTTTATTTTTTTAATCATTGAAACAAAATATATATGAATTGCAAATATATGAGGCAAATTGAAGAAACCATTTATCAGTAATGTTTGAAACTCAAATTAGATTATATAATATAAGTATACTACATTATAGGGAAAAAAATGTATAGAAAAGGAATTTAGAAGCCAAATTAATAGAAATAAAATAAGATTCTCATTTACCATGATGTTGCCTTGCATGAACTCTATTAATCACAACTTCTAGTGAATTACTTGAAGTGGATGCCATATTGTTATTGTTGTCAATTCCTTCATTACCAAGATAATTGGAACATTGCTTAATGCCTCCTCCTCCTTTGCCTCCCAACCCCAGGTGTGTTTGAATTCTTGAAGCACCACCACTAAACTTAACATTACAATGCTTGCATATCCATTTACGACCATTTTCTACTTCTGTAACATGAATCCAAAGGTGCTCGTGTTTTGCTCTACCCATCTTCAATATTTTTCCTAAACACATATTCAAGGCTAAACTCAAATAAATGTATATAAGCATATACATCATATCACAATTATGTTCTGAATTTGAAGCTCTTAATTATGTATCGTTATTTTGAGGTAATATTTTTCTTCTATAATTATTTATTGAAGGGATATTAGTTTTTGATGTAGCTATTGATGGGACTCAAATCTAAATATGAATGAAAATATGGAAAAACAATGGAATAGTAATTGTATTAAAAGGGTAGGATGAACAATTACAAATAGTAATGGTGGAATGTAAAATAACAAACCGATACAAACTGATAACAAGTAGCTATCAGCCCCAAAAGCTCAAAAGGCTCCCTCAATCACCAAAATGGTGACCCATTCTTTATAACAGAATTCTTCCATAATCCCTTTTCTCTCTCCGCAACAACTTATATAGCCATGCTCTCTATATCTTAGGTTTGGGCCTAAGGTCAAGGCCCACTTCATGATCCATGTTTCTATCAATACCCACCCCTTCAAAACAACCTTGTCCTCAAGGTTGAGAGAGCTTTCTATTACTCTTCTTGCTGCTAAGAGGCCATTTAATTCACTTGAGAAACACATAATAGTCAAACCATTGAAGGTATTGAAGTCGAACATCATTTGCGCCCAAATGCTTAAGTACCAAAACTTCCCTCTATCATATATCAACATAAACCAAATCTTGCCTCTATCATATACTAAATTAAGCACTCTATAGATTGAAAGAGAATTTCTCAAGCAGCATTGATAAGTAATTCTAGTCATAAATGTATTGAACTTCCCTGGATCCCATGGTATTACCATTGCTGATGAATTTAATACCATAGTTGCAAACATCAGAGCTTGAGAGGTGGCATAGCCCTTTTTCACCTTATGAAATTGAAGAAGTGGAACAACAACATTGACATCATACTGCTGTAATGCCATCTTCTCAACCACCCAAATTGATTTCCTTGCAATTTGAATGTTTACATTGGCCGCATATTCACATAGTTATGTCAATAGCTCACATGTGTTACTTTCATTTGCCACTGCAATCAACATTTCAAGCTTCAGCCTTTTGACATATGATAGCTCACTATACTGATCAATAATCAACACATCCAGTGCCGTCTCTTCTAAAAAAGCAAGCATGATAAAATCATTGATTCCATTATTGTGTTGTTTGAGCCAGCAACCAATCTTAATTAAATTAGAAGAATTTCCACCTCTCATAGATACAACATGTTTGCTTAGTTCCTTGGTATCATGCATATCTCTTAATGTGCCAACATAATGAATGAAAATACTTGCACATTTTTTCTTCCCAGAATGCTCATCAACCCCTTGCTGCAATTGATAATTACCCTGCAATGGTGGAAATAAAGGATGCCATGCACACTTGGCTATTACAGATATCAACATATGTAGCAGATTTAACACTTTGAGATCTTTAACCATTGTTAGTAGTGAATCAAGACCATAAGGAAGGTAAAGTAATTTTCCCTCTATCCAATGAAACGCAGTGCTCTGTTTATAGCATGCCAAAATAGGGGTTGCTCTCAAAACATCATACTCTCCAATTGAATTTTGGATCATCATACCCAAATCACATGTTGAATGTAAGCATAATTGGGTTTGGCCCACTAGGATAAAAAAGATAACCAACCCACCTATTAAAGTAAACGCGTGGATTGCAATTGTGTTAACATGTAGATCAGATGGTAAATGATGTCCATTGGGTGACATATGAGAGAGGAGAGAGGATGTGTGTTGACCTGATGAAGACACGTGTACCCCTCTATTGTTGTGCAAAATGAACGGTACAGATTTATGCATCTGGTCCATTAAGTTCAAGGAAATATCCAACACATTTATTACCCATTTTACCCTTAATTTTTCTAGATCCTTCCCAACTAAAGGAGACATGAAACCATTGAAACGTATCCACTCACCTGAGATCAAATCTTTCTCCGTCACAAGTATAACGGCCGTCATCATCTCCGTTTGTGGGAGGGCCACCGTGCCCAGAATGATGTCCAACATTTCCGGTGGCCTGAGTGGTGAAATTCGCTGTGGAAGCAACGCCGCAGATTTACCGGCATCCGGCGGTTTAGATGGAGGTCGTGGCATCCCATGTTGATGGTTATTCAACTCTACGATGTCCGTCTCCACCTCCAAGTCTGGTGGTTTCAACGGCGGTCGCAAATCCGAACTATGAGGACTTCGTCTCTCCACCTTCATCTCTAACTTCCACGATTCGACGCGAGTTGTAATTGAAACCTCTCCGACCACGATGAGCAGATTCACATATGATGATTTTGGTCGTGTCGTAACCGTAACAACTGTTTCGGAGTCTTGCGGCTTAGGCGGCGGTCCACGGTGTGAAATCGCAATCAAAGGTTGAACGAATTTTGGCGGAGGTGGTGGAAGTGGGGATCGCCGTGGTAGTGTCGTCGCCGGTGGACTGGCGTCCGGCGGTGGCTTGCAAACAACTACAAGCTCTTTTCCTTTGATGCAAGCTTCTTCTCCGCCGTTCTCTTTATCCTTTGGTTTTTCTTCATTCTTCTCCAACTTCTCTGTCGCGACAAAATCAGTAACCGTTATCACTTCTGTTGGAACGTAACTCACACCCATATTTTTCATGCTTATAACACCATCGTCCAATTTTAGATCCAACCAGTCTTCATCATCTGGTATCGGTAACACGTCTCGAAATTCTGGCTTAAAATACCACAACAGTGTCCACGAGAATTTTCCCCAACTTGCTTCTGGATGGCGTAGACTCCAACGGAACCACCATGAGAAAGCACGCCCTCTCATAGCCTTCACCGCCTCTGTCATCTTCTTGTCCTCTGGTGTTTTCATTGCATCAAAGTACTTGTCCATACAGAGCACCCACCAGTACGCATCGTCGTCTCCGTTGAACACCGGAATCTCCATAGTTGTTGACACTGGCTCTCCTTCGAATATCCGGTAGGTCGGACCAATTGATGGGACTCAAATCTAAATATGAATGAAAATATGGAAAAACAATGGAATAGTAATTGTATTAAAAGGGTAGGATGAACAATTACAAATAGTAATGGTGGAATGTAAAATAACAAACCGATACAAACTGATAACAAGTAGCTATCAGTCCCAAAAGCTCAAAAGGCTCCCTCAATCACCAAAATGGTGACCCATTCTTTCTAACAGAATTCTTCCATAATCCCTTTTCTCTCTCCGCAACAACTTATATAGCCATGCTCTCTATATCTTAGGTTTGGGCCTAAGGTCAAGGCCCACTTCATGATCCATGTTTCTATCAGCTATTTTTTCATTTAAACTATTAAAATTTATTTATAATTTTATTCTTTTTATGTAATTACTTAATTGATTTTTTAAAAAAATCTATAACATTTTTATGAAAAATTCTAACTTTACGTATTTAACTTTTTTTTTTTTCGTCGTGAGTTTTTCCCTTATCTTCTTTTTATAAAAGTAGTATTTACTCGGCCGGCATAATACATATATACTACTACTATATTAAGATAGTGTTTGACGTAGCTCCTTTTCAATTTTGTCTCTAATCTTAAAAGGAGAAGTAAGGTCAAACACTAATTATAAAAAGTAATATTTAAACCAAAAAGTAATTTCAAAGTGTTCATATCTAACTTTATAGTTAAAGTAATTTTTAGACCAAAAATAAGTTAGGTTAAAGGCAACCTAAAATGCCTAACAAGAGTAATATTTTACTAGAGGCACGGGCTATATAGCCGAATGCTAAGGGTCTATTTGGTTCCGTGGAAAGAAAGTGGGAGAAAGGAAAATTACGGAAATCGATGGATGAACTTTTATCCATTGATTTCTGTAATTTTCCTTCTTTCCACTTTCTTTCCATAGAGCCAAGCGGAAGTCCTTAACAGAACACTTTAAAGAGTGATAGATAGAGAACCAAAAAAAACAAAACAGACATAAAAACAGGTGGAAAGAACATACCAAAAAGGTGCCCTTCAAAAACAACAGCTACAGCCCTCGTTGTCTAAAAATTTCTCAAGCGATATCAGAAAGCACCGAAACAGAGCAAATAAGAGATGAAGTAATTAAGATGTTGTCAATACTAATTGCATTGCACCTTCTCAATTACTAATTGACTTTCTTGTTGAGCTTATTTTATATTCAGCTAGTGGAATTTGAATGCAAGAAAAGGGCAAGGAATATAACAAAGTTTAATATGAAGTAGCTACTACTGGGTGGTGCATATATATTATATACAATAAAGTATAAACCATGTTTGTTCTTTTTGATTGAAGTACCGTCTCATTATTTAATATCAAAATATTATTGAATTTTTAAATTTCATAGGAGTTAATTTAAGGGTATTCTTCTTCATCTCTCTCACCAGCTTTGCCATTGCGGTGATTAGGTTACATGAGATTACATGTGGAGCATACGATGTGAGTTTTTCCATCTCGATTGAACTTTTTCCGTAGACAGGAACAACTATTAATTGAATGAATCTCTGACATTCAACATAAACTTTTATAAATAAAAACAGTCTAAAATTGAATGATGAAAATTTAGAGGTATTAAAGTTCAAAGCAAAATTTTAGAGAGATTAAAAATGAAAGTTCATAAATTTGGAGGGATTAAAAAAAAGAAAGAATGTAAGAAAGTAGAGAATTATGATATTAAATTGGAAAATGCTTCTTATAGCGAATTTTCTTTCACGAATGGCTCACGAATGATGTGGCATTCCAATTGCATTTTCCTTATTAATTCCATTTAATTAATTAATTAATTTTGTTTTTTCTCTGACCTCCTCCAACTACCACCGTCCACCCCCAACAACAACACCCCCTTCTGGCTCTGCAATTTCTCTTGTGCTCTTCTTTGTTGGTTTGACCGCTCTCTTTCTCTTGTACCCAATTGAGATTTTTTATTATTATCTTCTCAAACTTCTCTTTCTATTTTTCCCAATTGAATTTTGTTATTTTCCTAAAGCAAAACCTACGTTGGTTGGTGTTCCTCTCATCTCAATTGCCATCGTCGCCGTTCCTTTGAAGTTGATGCTTTGTAATCATGTCGTCGTTCCTTTCCTTTTCTGTTGTTCGTCATCACGTCCTTTGCCGTTAATCGACTAAAAAATAAGAAAGTTATAAAGGAAGAACAACAAGCTTTTAAACAGAGATTTGGGCTAATTGATATTTGTTTCAATATCAAAGTCAAAAATCACAATTGATTTCATTCCAATTGCAGCATGCAAGGTACTCAATTAGTAATCAAAGTTCAATCTTACTTGGTATATTTTTCTGTTGAAATTGTTCTTTGAGTCAAGTAGCTTTTTGCTCTGTTTCTCTCACTAGAAACAATGGAGTTTTTTGCTTTGTTACCACAACTTTGCAGATGAAAAAACATAATAGTGGTGGTCTTTGTTAGTCTAAAAGGTTTGTTTTAGGGTTAAAAACATAAACAGATGAAGTGATGAACAGTTACGCACGCACTGTTAAGCGGCAAGACGGCACGATGCAACTTTTTTTTTGGCACTGTGTAGCTTATTTTTTTATTTATTTATGATATTAAAAAGGGTGGGTCCACTCCTCTTCGTGATGGATTCGTGAAATAGGATTCGCTGCATATAGCAGCACTGTATTAAATTTTATTCATATGATATATGGTAGACAATAAGGCCCTGTTATTGTTGACAAACAAATTTTATAGATTTTTGAATCAAGGCAATAAAAATGAAGTCCATAAGGCTAACCGAGACCACTAGCTCTTGCTATAGATTTTATTGATTATCGGTGGCCAAACGGGCACGTTCGTTTGTGTGCTTTATTATGTTAATATAGATAACTATTTAATCTTTTTTTATTGTGCTTAGTTAATTGATAATTACTTAATCTCCTTTTTTGTTGTGCTTAGTTATTAAGAAGAAAAAAAAAAGATATTTTTGTTTACTAAAAAAAATTGTTAACCTCCTTTTTTGTTGTGATTATTTATTAAGAAAAAATATATATTTTTTTTACTAAAAAAAACTGAAAACCTACTTTTACGTGGAAGTTAGATGAATTAGAACGAGGCAACAAAACCTTTGATTTAGCTAAAGAGCTGTTGAATATGCCTTGAAATATCAGAATATATGTTTTGCTGATTTTGTGGAAAAATTAGTTTCTGAAAGATATCTGATTTGGATTCGGTTTGTTTTTAAATATAGGATATATTTAAAAACAATAGGAGATTTGGTTTTATTTTAAAAGATTACTTTTAAAATAATAGGCATATATTTTTCTATAAATAGATGTTGTTTATTCATAGAAAAATTGGGGGGTTTGTGATATAGACCAAGTAAAATTGAGTCTCTTGGCCACGGAAAGAGATTCAGGATTTTGGGACGGAGAGCTACTCTCTCCCCCAGACGTAAGTTAATAACACCGAACTGGTAAACAAATTGATTGTGTTCTTTTCTTCCGCCGTTTATTGCTTTGGATTATTGCATCATCGTTTCTATCCCGTTCATTATTTGGTTGCTTGTTACGCTTGCCCCACACATTAGTTTATTATTGGTGTGAGTTTATCGTCGAATTCACAACAAGAGCCATTTGCTGCAGAAATAGAGTTGGAGAAGTTAAAGCCTAGGAGGAAAAAGTGAGGGAGAAAATTGTTTCCGAAAAAATCACCATAATGAAATATAGTAAGTAAAAATAAAAAAGATACAAAGGAACTTTGGGGGGACTAGACCAAAACCCAAGGTGTCAGAATTCTCCTGCCTCATTAAAAACCTTATCAAGGAAAATCCGATGGAAAAAATCTTGATGAAGGAAAAAAGAGTGCAGACATAAACCATAAATTCAAACATAAATAACCAAATCAAAAAACCTATAAAATAAGCGATAAATCTAACCTATTGTAAAACATTAGACTATACTATAGTTAAATGAAGAATTACATTATTGTAGATTAACAAGAGTATCCAAGAGCATGATTTTGAAGATCAATATCAGTTGTGAAGATTCCAAAATAAGGAATCTCACAATCTATGCGTTTCACTGTAGGGTGCCTTACTAATTCAGGACAAGAGTGGATGCTCAATCTTGGCTGTGAAGATCCACAATGTATACTCCGTTTGCACACGGTCTTCAATTGCGGTAAATCCGACAACTGCAAACTTGTCAACTTGGGAAGTGCAATGAATGAACTCTCATTTTCATCATTGTTGCTCACTGCAATTATCTCTTTCATCGAACCACAACGCGATACAATTAACGTCCCTAGATTTGGAAGTTGTTGAACTAATGGCGGTGTCAGCAAGGTCTCTATCAAATTACAGTTATCTATTTCTATTAATTGTAAAGAATATAGTATGTTCCTCAGTGACAAAGATTGTCTAACATCACCAACATCTTTATAGAAACCGGTTAAACTTTCCAAACTATTAAGTATCAAAACTTGCAGCCGGCACTGAAACTCGGTGCAAAAGGAGCAAGAACTGAGGAAACAAAACAAGCTTTGCAGTTTTTGGCAGCTAATAATGTCAATTTTATATAAATCTCTTTGCATAAATGTATTATTATATGACAGAGCATCACATAAGCAAACCAAATGAATGTTTTTGCCTATACGTAGACATGTAAGGTCTTTAGGCAGTGCGAGGGAGAAATTTTCACAGTTTTCAAATTGCATAGTTTTAATTATAGTACCATCTAAATAAAATCCTTGCAAATCGTTATAATCCCAACTATATCTTCTTGATTCACCACATACATCTATGAAAATGAGATGATAAATTATGAGCTTAACACTGATGTCAGACATTTTTTGCACATCTTTGATGTCAACGATGCCTCCAAAACGCTCCAGCTTCTTCATTCCTTGAATATATTCTACCGTAATCACAACAAGAGTATCTCGGAGATCAAGATATTGCATTTTGGTCAAATTGGATAAAGACCCTAAATCCAAATTCAAACTCTTGTTATGGGATAGATCAAGCCATTTCAAATTGAGTAGTGTATCCAAGCCTTGTAGTGCTTCTTCAATGGAACTCTCTGTAATAACCAATCTTGATAATGTCTGTAGTTCTCCCAATGGGGGCACATGTTTCAGTGAAATACATCCTCTTAGTACTAAAGATACAAGATACCTCAACTTAGTGATAGAGTTTGGCAATGATTCTAGTCTTCTATTATGGGATAGATCTAGTATTGTTAGACTATTCATATATTCAAAAAAAAATTCTGGAACATGACTAATTTCTGCACTATTTATAATCAATGTGGACAACCTTGGGCAATAAGGTGACATGCCGTCTGGGATTTCTTTTATAGGACAACGATCGAAATGAACGATCTCTAAATCAACTCCCCATTCTTGTGTGAGAGGTATCTTGGCTAACTTGTCATCAACTTTCAACATAGCATCCCTCTTACTCTCTTTTAGGATATAACACGCCATGTCTTTCACCAAGCGATGAGTGTAATCCAAAGAATGGGCTCCGAGCCTCATGAATATGACCTCTACTTCATCAGATATTTCTTCCAAACACCTATTTCCATTGATCAATCCATTCTCAACAAGTTTCATGATCAACTCATGATCCAGACACTCCATATCATCGGATAATAATGCACAATACAAAAAACAGTTTTGCAAGTCCATATCCATCAAATTATCATAGCTACGTTTTAATACCTTGAAGACCTCTTCTTCCACCTCTTGTCCAATTTCCAATTTTTTAAGTTTATTCAATGCATGTTCCCATCGACCAATGTCATCAATCCCTTTCATGGTCCTAGCCATTACCTTAATTCCAAGTGGTAAACCATGAAATCTCCTTATAATACATCTCGCAACCTCATCTATTTCATATGGAAGTATCTTAGGTGTTCCACCATGTCCGAGATTTATCATAAACAAATCGCAATCTTCATCAACATCAACTTCATCTTCATCTGCATATTCATATTCATCTTCATTGTAGCAACTGAGAGTAAACATACGTATCATAACATTTGGCTGACAATCCATCTGGCGACATACATGTACCAAACGAGTTGTCACAATCACTTTAATGCCATTCACTTTTGGATTAATTCCCACCTTTTGCAAATCAATGTATTGCCAAACATCATCTAGAATAAGAATTGATTTTCCTTTTTTCTCCAATGCTGAAGACAAATAATATGCTCTAATTCTCTCATCATCTTCATCAAGATTCATACCAATTCTTTTTGCAATATCGTCTTGCAGTTTAGAGATGCTGAACTTATGAGAAACAGTGACCCAAAACACATCCTTGAAAGTTGTTTTCCTTTTAACTTCATTTTCCACGAGAGTTGCAAGTAAAGTTTTTCCTACTCCTCCCATTCCATATATCCCAATCACAAAGACTTTGTCATCATCTAAAAGTTTCAACACTCTCTTGATATTTTCATCTAATTCCCGCCCGACATATTCAATTGACAAAGTGAGAGGTTTCTCATCCTTGTGCCGTTTCAGCTTTTGGATCAATTCAGTTATACCATGGGTGTCATTTAAGTTAATCGCAGCAACTGTGATTCCTTTCATTTCTTGTAATTTTCTCAGCCATACATTAACTTTTGGCTTGCACTTTTTGCCCCGTGACTCCAACCACTGAAGTTGTTTGTTAATATCGTTTTCCTCACATTCTAAATCAAGAACCAATTGTTTTAATTGATTAATCTCATTTTCAAAAACACTTGTGTTACAATCGCTATCATTCACACCTGCTCCATTGTGTTTGTCATGTAACATAATAAAGCATTGTCATTTAAGTGTTTAAATTGTTTACTCGTCATAGTATGTGAAATAAATATGTATAGAAAAGGCATTTAAACAGCTAAATTAATAGTACTAAAGAAAGAATCTAATTTACCTTGATCTTGGGTTGAATAAACTCTATTTATCACAACTTCTGGTGAATTACTTGAAGTGGAAGCCATATTGTGAATTCCATCATTAGCATGATAATTGGAGCATCGCCTAATGCCTCCTCCTCCTTTGCCACCCAACCCCAGGTGTGTTTGAATTCTTGAAGCACCACCACTAAACTTAACATTACAATGCTTGCATATCCATTTACGACCATTTTCTACTTTTCTAACGTGAATCCATAAGTGCTGGTGTTTTGCTCTACCCATCTTCAATATTTTTCCTAAACACAGATTCAAGGCTAAACTCAAATAAATGTATATAAGCATATACATCATATCACAATTATGTTCTGAATTTGAAGCTCTTAATTATGTATCATTATTTTGAGGTAATATTTTTCTTTTATAACTATTTATTGAAGGGATATTAATTTTTGATGTAGCTATTTTTTCTTGCGTTAAAACCTTAAGATGTTTGATATACATGACATATCTCGTATAAATTTAACATTCTTTCTATTCATAGATAATGTGACACTTAACCACTCACACTTGAAACCAACAAACAAAAGAGAAGTAGGTGATGTAGAAAAAGAACATACCAAAAAGGACCTTCGAAAACAACAGCTACAGCACTTGTTGTCTCAAAAATGCTCAAGTGATATCAGAAAACACTAACACAGAGCTAATAATAGATGAAGATGTTTGTTCTCAGTACATGGATAGTTTGATTTAATTTAAAGGGAATGAGAGGTATGATGATAGGTTGGCCGGCTAAAGACTTTTCTTATGGGTAGAAATTGCTTTGCATCTTCTCAATTAGTAATTGTACATATTTTCTACTACCTCTTAAGCTTATTTTATATTCAGCTAGTGGAATTTCAATGTAAGAAAAGGGCAAGGAATATAGCAAAGTTCAATATGAATGACTAGCTCTTGGGTGGTGCATAATATGAACTCACTTCATATATCTCAACAATAATAAAGTATAAACCATTTTTTTTTCATTTTTATTGAACCGTATCTTTATTTAATCCGCAAATACTAGTGAATTTTGAAATTTCAAGAATTAAATTAAATTTAAATATATATAATTTAAGGACATTCTTTTTCATCTGTCTAAGACCGTCCTAACCACACATCTTCATCTATTTGCTAAATTCATAGAAGATGAATAGATTCATCCTCCTATGATGTTGTCTTATATATCAGAAATTACTCTCAAGGATTGTGTATCGATTATCAATTTATAAATATACTAATTGAACTAGAGACAATTTTGACTAAGTAGCAAATATAACCAAGGGCGCTCTCTAAGAGACAACATTGGGACGAATGATTTCTTTGAGCAAATATTTAATTTGATTTGCCAATGAAGAAAACTCTTTAGAAAATCAATAATTACATAGTGAACTCATAGCTGATCTGTGTATTGAATGGTCATTAGGAGAGACTAATGGTGTCCCTTGGTGATGCTCATCTCAATCCAAAAAATATTGTGTCTAGATTCCCATCTTTTAGCCAATGCATTTTAGCTCTTTGTTGCCAAAAGGATTCTTCTTGAATAAAAGTTTTTGCATGTTGAAATTGGGCTTCTTGGAACCAAGCTATACTAGGCGCATCCCTCTTGTCTCTTGATCTTTCATTTCAGGCTTATACTCCATCAGGGCAGCCCAACATAAGGTGGGGTCTAAAGCGGACATTAATATGAGGCATAACAAAAAATTGTGTATTTTTCTAATAAAAAATATTGCAAGAAAAATGTAATAAATTTAAAATTTATCACTGGTAGAAAATCAAATATACTATTACAAAAAACTTCTTTTTTTTTTGGTAATTAGAAAAAACTTCTATAATATGAACAAAATAAAAAAAATATTCTATAATATTTTTTTACAATTTCGTCGATATTAATATTTTTTCATTATCAGATCATGCATCACGTCATCTAAAATATATTATATCGCCAATTTATAGTTAAAAAATATGATAGAAGACCCAATTTTTCAAATTTTAAAATAGAAAGACTAAATTTTAAAATATTTTTTCATTATTCCATATCCCTTGGCCAATGGCCACCACCTCTTCAATATCTTCCTCTTTCAACCAACTATTCCATACACCATACTTGTACTCTTGTCTTATCATATGTATTAAACCAATTTGATCTCATCATCTCAATATTTAGAATGCAACATTCGATTCTAATCTTTAGTCTCCATATTTTATATTTATTCTTGATGATTATGTTATCAATGAAGTCAAATTTTGTAGCCATAACTTAAAAAAAAACATATAAGATGGTCCATGATAATATATTAATTTAAAAATAAAACATATTTATATTAATTGAAAATATCATCATAGGAATGATATCAATAAAATGCATGCAAAAAATAAAATAAAATCACAATATATAAAAAATTGTATAAAAAAAGTATTAGAAGTTAGATTCCAAAAAAAGATATTCCAATTAAAGATTGCCAAAGTACACATGTCATTATTATTTATTTTAATTTCAATAAAACATATTACAAAATATTTATATATGCTATAAAAAACTCAAAATAATAACTCTATAAAAAAAATAATGATAAGAAAAATATATGTTAAAAGATAAGATAAAATAAAAACAATGAAAGAAAAACATAATATAATTAATTTGTGGAGATATTTATGCTACATAAAAAATAATGATTAAAATATATTTAAAAATTAAAAAGAAAAAGAGTTAATTAAAATATGATAAATTAAATTTGTTTGTTGAATTATTTTTAGCGAATAGTTTAAAAAACGAGCGTTCTTTTTAGCGTATTCATACGTGCGTATATAGACGTGTGTTGTGCGTTTTTTTGACACAAACGTACGTAACATAAGGATTTCCATCGAGAGAGCATCAAACTTCAGAGTTTCCTGCTGCTGCTGCTGTTTTGGAAAAGGCCTTTTTGGTAATATTCTTTTCTCTTCTTCTGTTTTCTTTTATTGTTAGATCCAAAGATTATGATTTGCCGCATTTACAATGGTTAATTGAGGCAAATCATGGTTGATTGTTAGCCTGAAAAATATTGGATACTGAGTGAGTAGTAGCTTCAAAATCATATATGCTTAATTTTAAATAATGATGGAGGAGTTACTTACATTCATGGTTTTAAATTGCGGCCAGTCGCCGCCGCAGTATTGCTGATGCCGTAGCCACCACGTGTACGGCTGCATCGTAACTGCATCAGATAATCTTACCCTTAACAGTCTCTCAGATGTATATTTTAAGCATCATTCAATAAATATGTATGGAACAAAATGTGACTATACTATGTGTGAGTGAGTATATATATAGTTTAGTGGATAGTATCCGCTACTGCATCCGCAACCGTAATTTAAAACCATGCTTACATTGATTATTCTAATTGTTGAATAGGTGTGGATTTGATGAGTAATTTGGAGAAAAGTATTTCCGAAAGTCAGTGCGGTAAAGCAATCATGCAAGACTGGTACTGTGCAGAATGCTGATGATGAGGTCCTCTTCAAGATTGGTAAGAACTCTCTTCAAAACACATAATTCACTTTTTCTTATCTTCAGTTCATAAAATAATTGAAGAAAAAAGAAATTACCAAGGACAGGATGAATACATTCTTGCTAGAAAAGGAATACAACTTATACCTTTGATATAGGCAAAATACATTCATAGGTCCTTTAAGTTTTATGTTTATAACAGATTGGTTCTTTAAGTTTTTTAAGTAACAAATAAGTCCTTTAAGTTTTTTAAGTAATAAATAAGTCTTTTAAGTTTGTAATATGTAACATCTAGGTCCTAGTTTTTGAGTAAATGGAGGGACCTAGATGTTACAAATTACAAACTTAAAGGACCTATTTATTACTTAAAAAACTTAAAGGACTGATTTGTTACTTAAAAAACTTAAGGGACCTATCTGTTACAAACATAAAACTTAAAGAACTTATGGATGCATTTTTCCTTTGACATATATAGAACTTAATTGCACACTTTAAGGAAAAACATAATCAGAAGTAAGGAATCTAAACACCTCTGATTTCTATTGTAGGGTGCTTTTCTAAATTTGGACAGTCATTGATGATCACTTTTGGTGAAGATATACAATGTATACGCCCTTTGCAGACAATCTTCAATTCAGGTAAGCTGTACAACTTCAAATAAGTCAACTTGGGAAGTGGAATGACGGAACTGTCATCGTCACCATTGTTGCTCACTGCAAATATCTCTTTCATTGAATCACAGTTCCTTACGGATATTATCTCCAGATTTTGAAGTTGTTGAACTAAATGTGGTGTCAGAAACTGCTCTATCAAAGGGCAATTACAAATATAAATACCTTCTAGCCAAAAGAATATGCGACGCGGAGATAAAGATTGTCCAACATCAACAACATCTTTGAAGATGACAGTTAAACTTTTCAAACGATCAAGTTGCAAAATTCCCAGCTTGTGAATCTTGGTGCAAAAGGGGCAAGAACCAAATAAACAAAATACGCTCTCCAGTCGTTGGCAATTATCAATTCTAATTCCCCTTAAAGAAGAAGAAGTTTTATATGACAGAGCATCACATAAACATGCCCAATGATTACTTTTATATATATTCAGATGAGTTAGATCTTTAGGTAATATGTGGGAGAAATGATCACAATCTTTAAATTCTATCAACTTAGTTTTATTAGGAATAAAACTTTTCAATTTATTATAATTCCACCAACCAATCTTACCACATATATGTCCTAATATGAGGTGATATGTTTTTATGAGTGCAAAACTCGTATCAATTTTTTTTTGCATGAATTGGTCGTAATGTTTGCAGTCAATGACACCTCCAAAACATTCCAGCATATTCATCTCTTGAAAATCTTCAACTGTAATCAAATCACGAGTGTATCGGAGATCCAGGTATTGAAATTTGGTGAAATAGGATGCAAATGAACCTAATACCAAATTCAAACTCTTGTTGTAGGATAGATCAAGCCATTTCAAGTTGATCAATTTTTCCAAGCCTTCTGGTGCCTCCTCAATGCAAGTGTTTGAAATGACCAATCTTGACAATGCTTGCAGTTCTCCCAATGGAGGCACATGTTTCATTGAACAACATGATTTTAGTATTAAAGAAACAAGTGATGTCAATTTAGTGATGGAGTTAGGCAAAGATTCTAGTCTTTTATTATAGGATAGATCCAATATTGATAGACTATTCATATCTTCGAAAAAACTCTCTGGAAAATGACTAATGGACACATTATTTATAATCAAGGTGGACAACTTTGGAAAATTCGGTGACAGACCCTCTGAGATTTCTCCTATACCGCAACGCCACATATGAACAAACTCTAAATTTGTTGCCCATCCATGTGAGTGAGGTATCTTGGTCAATCTCTCATTCATTTCCACTATGACATTTCTCTGACTCTTTTTCAAGATATAACAGGCCATACTTCTCAACAAGGGATGTGTGATTACCAAATAATTTAAAATACCAATCAAAGAATGGGATTTAAGCTTATTCAATATGGTATTTCCTTTGTCAAATATTTCTTCCAAAGACATATTCTTATTTATCTGTCCGTTGTCAACTAGCTTCATGATCAATTCATATTTGTCAAAATCCTGATCCTTATCCTCCTCATAATCAATAGATAATAATGTACAATACAAAAAACAGTTTTGCAAGTCTTTTTCCATCAAATTATCATAGCTGCGTTTTAATACCTTCAAGACTTCTTCTTCCAACTCTTGTCCCATTTCCAATTTTTTAAGTTTATTCAGTGCATGTTTCCATTGATGAATGTCATCAATCCCTTTCATAGTTCTAGCCATCACATTGATTCCAAGTGGTAAACCATGAAATCTCTTGATAATACATCTTGCAACCTCTTCTATTTCATATGGAAGTTTCCTAGGGGTTCCATCATGTCCGAGTTTTATCATAAACAAATCCCAATCTTCAGATTCAGATTCATATTCATCTTCTATGCGGCAACTGAGAGGAAACATCTGTATCATAGCATGTGGCTGACAATTCATCTGGTGACATACATGTTCCAAACGAGATGTCACAATCACTTTAATGCCATTCACTTTTTGATGAATTCCCACCTTTTCTAAATCAATGTATTTCCAAACATCATCCAAAATTAGAATCGATTTTTCTTTTTTCTCCAACACGGAAGACAGATAATCTGCTCTAATTCTCTCATCATCTTCATCAAGCTTCATACCTATTCTTTTTGCAATATCATGTTGTAATTTTGAGATGTTAGTATTGTCAGAAACAGTGACCCAAAACACATCCTTGAAAGTTGTATTCCTTTTAACTTCATTTTCCAAGAGAGTTGCAAGTAAAGTTTTTCCTACTCCTCCCATTCCATATATCCCAATCACAAAGACTCGGTCATCCTCTACAAGTTTCAACACTTTCTTGATGTTAAAGTCTAATTTCCACCCGACATATTCAGTTGACAAAGTGAGCGGCCTATCTTCTTTATGTTTTTTCAAATCTTTGATCAATTCATTTATCTCATCAATGTCTTCTAAGTTATTCATATCATCCACTCTTTCTTTCAATTCTAGTAAGTTATCCAGCCATTCATCAACTTTTAGTTTGCGCTTTTTGCCACGAGACTCCAACAATTGCAGTTGTTTTCTAATATAATTTTCCTCACATTCTAGATCAATTACTAGTTGTTTGAACTGATTGATCTCACTTTCAAAAACGTTTCTATTACAACCGCTCCCGTTCACACCTGTTCCATTGATTTTGTCAAGTTACATAAAACTTAATCATTTAAGCATTCAAATTGTTTTATAAGTTTTTATTAGGGATGTGAATTTGCATCCTCAGTGGGGATCCCCGTTGGGATTGCCCCGTTCGAAGCTCCAGGAATGGAGATTTTTCCCCGTGGGAACGGGGAGGAAGGGAAAAATTCCCCCGCAGGCACTTCAGGCCGGGGATCGGGGAAGAAGTATCCGTCCATTGCTTTTTTATTTTTTATTTTTTTATTTATATTGGAATACTCTAGATATCTATTTTGCTATGTATTATGAGATATTTTGGTTATGAGTTATGTATGATTATGCATATTTTGCTAACATTATGGAATGTTTTGGTTATGAGGTTTTGTATGATTATTAGTAGTCAAATATTTTTGCATAGTTTTTTGGCTATGAATGCACTATGTGTTGTTTTTATTTTTTAAAAAAGAAAATGAAAAATATTTGTTTTTTTAATAAAAAGGGAAAAAATAACCTCATGCTACTGTCATAATTTTGACCGGAAAAATATAAAATTTTTGTTAATATTCGATATCCGTGGATCTCCGCAGGTACCGTGGGATCTATGGGGACGAGGATGAGGACAAATAATCCCCCGTAGCGGAGATCGGAGACGGGGAATATTTTGGAAGGCAGCGAGTGGTGAAGCTTCCTCCGCTCATTCGCCACCCCATTAACATCCTTAATTTTTATATAAAATATAATGTAAAATATTTTATGCGGCTTTTTAAAAAAAATAAAATTATGATTCAATGTAGCTGAATTCTGGGTATTATTTAAAGAATTATACTAGTAATATACTTCAATTTTCTTTCTCAAATAGATTTTAAAATGATTCACTTTTTTAGAGAGGAGAATTGTTATAGGGATAAAATGCTAAAATTGATTTTTTTTTTTAACTACTAATTTTATTTGATGGAATAGCTTGTGTAACTCAATTTGAAATGATTTCAATAACAAAAGGCTATGTTAATCTTTGTTTAGATTCTCCTCCAAGATTTTGTCCCATTAGATTTTTCTTGATAAGGTTTTTAAATAGACAAAAAGATTCTCACACCCACGCTGCGGGTGGTATAAATGGATTCCACATAATATATTATATTATTTTGCACTTTCCAATTATTTAAATCACTCAATCATACTTGCTAATAGGGATGGCAAGTAAGACCGAACCCGCGGGGCCCACCCGAATCCAAACCCGAGTCAACGAGTAAAAATCCGAGTTGATTAGATTCGGGTTTGGGTGACACCCGAAACCGCAACCGGGTAAATGTTAATTACCTAATTACTCATATGTTATTATTGTATTGTCATTTGCAAACTATGTTAATAGTTTAGATTTTATACAAAGTTTATATTTCATTTATAATTTTACAGTTGTTTTGTTTCAAAAAAAAATTGAATGTTGGAATCTTGTCGTGAAAAGGAAAAAAGCCAATGAATTTGGGCTGGGTTCGAATAGGTAATTAATTTTATATGTTCTAGCTGCAGGTTTGGGTGAAAAAAACCTGAACCCGACGGGTATGGGTGTGGATTTTGTTTTGCCACCCTCAATTTTTTAACTTGAAATTTTTTTTTTGCAATTATTTTAATTCAAAAAAGCTACTACAATACAATAAGAACATGGTAGTATAACTTGGCAACGTATCCATCAAATGCCACGACAAATAAAGTCCATTATCCAAACCACTTTGACAACAATGGTACAAATGACAAAAGACACCACCCATATGCATGCTGTAAGGATCCTTTGTATCTTTCTTATTTTTATTTAATATATTTTCATTAGGAAGTTTTTGAGATGGCTCTTTGGACTGACAATATAGTTAAGATACCCGAGTTGTCACTTTTGTATCCTTTTGATTTTATAAAAAATATAGTATTCTTTAATGCACATTTTTTGACACACTTTTATTTATGAATCCCGCCTAATTTTTATGGGTCTCACATGATTTGTTGAGACTCGTATGAATTTTAATCAATAAAAATAAGCATGATTGAAATTGTGCAACTCTGTGTTAGAGAGCGAGTTGCTAATACAAATATTGTGTTAGAGAATGTGTTGTTAGTACAAATATTAACGATATAGAGAATTATTATGAATATGGATATGGAGAGTTATATTGAGTTTTTTTTGACAATAAATTATAATGATTCATTAACATGCATTTCTAACCTAACATAAATAAATAAAGTTTTTTTTTGACAAATAAACAAATAAGATATATTTGTATGTAAAGTTAGCTCAATTGATAGAACTCGAATTCCGGTAATTCATTTATCCACCTTAATGGTGAAATTTCTAGACACTAGAGTTTTGACCAAAAACAAATAAGATATATTCACAAGTAAACAAATAAAAATAGATGCCATATTGTGAATTCTAAAGAATTACCTTGATCTTGCGTTGAATAAACTCTATTAACCACAACTTCTAAAGAATTATTTGAAGTAGATGCCATATTGTCAATTGCATCATTACCATGATAATTGGAGCATCGCCTAATGCCTCCTCCTTTGCCACCAAGGTGTACTTCAATTCTTGAAGCACCACCACTGAACTTACCATTACAATGCTTGCATATCCATTTACGACCATTTTCTACTTTTCTCACGTGAATCCAGAGGTGCTCATGCTTTGCTCTACCCATAATCAATATTATTCCTGCTTATTAAAAAACAAAAATAATCAATATTATTCCTAAACACTGCTTATAAAAAAAAATTATTCCTAAACACAGATTCAAAGCTAAACTCAAATAAATGTATAAGCATATAGTACATCATAGTTATGTCCTGAATCTGAAGCTTTTAATTATGCATCATTATTTTGAGATAATATTTTTCTTTTACATCTATATATTAAAAGGATATTAATTTTTGGTGAAGCTATTTTTTCTTGCGTTAAAATGATATTGTCTCCACTTAAAACCTTAAGATGTTTGATATACATGACTTTTCTCGTAAAAATTTAACATTTTTTTTCCATAGATAATGTGACGCTCAACTACTCACACTTAAAACCAACAAACAAAAGAGAAGTAGGTGATGTAGATTCCGTTAAAAAATAAAATTAGTGATGTAGAAAAAGGACATACCAAAAAGGACCTTCGAAAACAATAGCTACAGCACTTGTTGTCTCAAAAATTCTCAAGTGATATCAGAAAACACTAAAACAGAGCAAATAATAGATGAAGATGTTTGTTCTCAGTGCATGGATATTTTGATTTAATTTAAAGGGAATGAGAAGTATATCCCACAAATTATATTCAGAGTAAAGGTATGATGATAGGTTGGCCGGCTAAAGACTTTTCTTATGGGTAGAAATTGCTTTGCATCTTCTCAATTAGTAATTGTTCATATTGTCTACTACCTCTTAAGCTTATTTTATATTCAGCTAGTAGAATTTGAATGTAAGAAAAGGGCAAGGAATATAGCAAAGTTGAATATGAAGGACTAGCTCTTGGGTGGTGCATAATTGTTGGCCGTAAGGGAGCAGTTTCATTGCGTTGGATCACCACATAATTAAATGATTTTATGGATCTCTCACTTAATCTATTATGAGTTCTTTCACTTATATCTTGTTCAACAAGAATTCTTTCAACATATCACTGTTGGGTCGCGTTTAAGGGGGAGCCTCATTGGGTTGAATCTGTTGTAATTTTCAATTATTATTTTGTTATTTCAAAAGTTTTATTAACATATGCTAAATTGTGATATTTATATAATTAGTCAAAGTCTTGGATTCTCAATTTTGATAATTGGCATTCCAACGTTTACCTTGATTAATACATATTTAATCTAATTAAATTGCACTTATGGCTTATCAATTATCCAACGGTAGCATATGAATTAACAATCCTCACAAGGTGATCACATGTAGAAAAAGGAGATCCTTCCTTAACAATCCTCTCTCGCGTCGCCGCTCGCTGCCGGCGCAACTGCTCTAATAGAACAAACTCTCCTCTTTATTCTGTAAGTTCATCTCTCTCGTGTTCCTCACTCCTTCTCCCTTTTGATTTTTTACTCTTCCTCTCTGTTGGTTTGCTTTTGTTTTTAAAATATGTTATACTAATTGAAAATATCTTCATAGAATGAATGATATCAATAAAATGTATGCAAAAAATAAAATAAAATAACAATATATAAAAAATTGTATGAAAAAAGTATTAGAAGTTAGATTCCAATAAACCATATTTCCAATTAAAGATTGCCAAAGTACACATTATTATTTATTTTAATTTCAATAAAACATATTACAACATATTTATATATTAATAAATTAAAATAAAAATATATGCTATAAAAAACTCAAAATAAAAAAATAAAGATAAGAAAAATATATGTTAAAAGATAAGATAAAGTAAAAAAAAATGAAAGAAAAACATAATATACTTAGTTTGTTGAGATATTTATGCTACATAAAAAAAATGATTAAAATATATTAAAAAATAAAAAAGAAAAAAAGTTAATTAAAATATGATAAATTAAATTTGTTGGTTGAAATTTGTTTAGCGAATAGTTTAAAAAACGAGTGTTCTTTTTTATTTTTATTCCTGACGATACAAGCGTTCTTTTTTAAAGAAATGAAACGAGTGATTTTCAAAAAGAAAAAGAAATGAAACGAGTTTTGTGCGGATACATACGTTGGTAATGACGTGTTGTGCGTTTAAAACGCACGTGTTCTGGTTTTGACAGAAACGTACTTAACATAAGGATTTCCATCTCTTCTTTATATATCATCACTTATTTCAGAGACAATAACCAGAAGTCAGTGCGGTAAAGCAATCATGCAAGACCTTCATTCTTCTGGTACTGTGCAGAAGAATGCTGATGATGAGGTCCTCTCCAAGATTCAGAAACTTTCCATTATCCCTCAAGATCACATTGGTAAGAAAGAACTCTCTTCAAAACTCATCAATTTTGCCTTATGCAGAGGTGATTTACGACCCCTTAATCTAAAATTCCATTTGCATGTTTACAAGATATATGGTTCCAATATAGGATTAATTAAATACAATTATTGTATGCTATATTTTTCCAAAAGACATGATGATATATACTTTCCCATTTTACTAACTAAATTACTCATTGCAGTTGTTCAAACTCCGCTTAATGAAGTCCTTCCATCAACTTATCTACCACGAGGTGCGGTGCCAATCCAATTGTTATATTATAATTTATAATTGTCTTCTATGATTCAACTGTAAAGTTGTTAAATGATTTGAAATGATGACTACATTGTTTTTAGAACCCAATTAGATGAATCTCATTTGAAAAGTTTCTTATTAGTTTGATCTCAAACTGTTTCTAGACATAAATTTTGGATTACATATCATAGCGCATTTACATACATTGTTTATTTTGATTATTGAACAGATGTGAAGTCTTTGGGTGAACGTTTTTTTGAAGTTGAGTTGAAGGGCATAAAAGTTAATGCTCGTCTTCTACTCGATGAGAAGAAAAATTATCTGAGAAATCAATCACAGTCGTTGGAGCCGTTTGAAATTGTTTACAAATTTGAGTTTGATTATTTGGTAGAACAATTACAAACACTGAAGAAAACTGCGGCTGAATTGAACAACATCAATGCTGCGGCTGATATAAGTGAATTGATCAACCAGCTGGCTGGGGACAAATGATGTTGCTTGATGTATTCTCTTGTCTGAAAGATTCTTGGTTTTTCATTTATGTTTTTGTTAAAAGGTGTTGGTTTTAATGTCAATTTTCATTTTGATATATGTCTGGGGAGAAATATGTCGGTCGAGCACTTATATTCAGTTCGAGCAAGAATGTATACACACCTTTGGATGATGTTTTGCTTTATATTCAACCATGTTTTGCCTAATATACTTTTATAGTTTATGCAAATTGTTCATTAAAACACCAAAAACCATTAACTGCACTTAATAGCTCTGCATGAAAGGCAAAAGAAACCCCAAAGTTCATAGTAAAACCTCCGAAGAAAAAGCTTTATGAGATGATTTAAACAAACCTGCACAATCTATATTACATTTTATCCAAGACTAAAAGACATCTTTTTTGGCTCCTTGTTTATTTCATGGTACGATAAGATCAATGATAACAAAAGGTTGGCAGCCTCAGAAAATATTAGAAAAATAACATGGGAGTCTTCTAATGTTGATTTCCTACATAATTAATATAGTTTGATGCAGGGCACATGGAATTTTCGTAAGGAATTTTCGTTTAGACGATGATTATATACTTGTGGAGGCTTAAAACTGAGAAAAGTAGCTTGTCGTTTAAAATGTTAAAATCTAAGTTTGTGCTTGTTGAGAGTGAAATCCGAAGGGGTGGGAGTTTGGATTCACCGTGGTGGACGGAGATAGGGAGGTTACAGAAGGGTGTTGAGGGGGCGAGTTGGGGTTAGTTTGTAAAATCTCGGATGAGGGGAGAGATTTTACCGTACAGATAAAACAGCACTGGAATATCACTTGAATTCAAGGAGGAAGAGTAGTTGACTTAAAAATCGTAACGGTGTGACTTGCGTGTATTTGGAATATTTGATGTGTAATGGCCAAGTGTTCTGGAATATCACTGTTTTTCTTTTCCGCATCTCTGGGTATCTATGGTGCATGTGTCTGGCTTAAGCTTGACAATTGTTTAGTGATTTGTATCAGTGTTCGGTTTAAGGCTCTGCTTTGCAAGGAATCACAATTCTGTATGTGTTAATTCAACAGTATCTGTGCTGTTTTATCAGTTAAGGTTGCTGATTTTGGCAGAATAGTTTATAGTAGCTTCTTCATACCTCTAGCAATTGTCCCTCTGTTGTTTGAGTGTCCTGGTATTCGTGTGCAGGTTTTCGTGCTTTATAGATTTATTCGTACATGTTTATTTGTTATAACCGGTAGAAATTTCTAAGCATTTTCAATTAAGTATAGCCTAGTTTCTTTACACAGCTTGGCTTGGAGTTTCTTTACTCAGTTTTGTAGTTTATAGGCTATTTGTTTCAAACTCATAATGTTTTTGTTCCCGTTTGGGCACTCCTTGTGCTATAATGTGTTTCTTTACTAATATACTATAAAAACAGTATCATTAGTTTCATTTCTTGATAAATCGTATATTTCCGGATAAACAGATATGGGCGAGATAGTGTGGAACTTGCGATCAAACCAGGGGATGCAACTTTGGTATGTGAATTTATCTTTATTAGCGAAGTTGTTTAGTACATGAAAATTGTTTTTTCTAAATTACATACTCTATTCCACTATTACTAACTTACCATCGGGGTCTAGTAAAGTGGTCGGTGCGTAGCGTGTGTAAATATCATACATTTCAAGATATGAGTTTGATCCTCTTGGAAACAATTTAAATGCAGGCAATGATTTCCTCAGTTGGCAGACAGATTATAGTGAAAGCTCTACATTATTTTGGAAAGGCCATGTCTCATATTTCTTCTTTACACTGATAGTATGTTGATGTGATTGTAGTTTGGATTGTGTAACACATAAGATTCTCCAATGCAGAAAATGTGAAAGTGTTGTATATATACACATAAAACCAAAGTTAAATTATTATGTAAATCTACATAAATTTACTGAATTTTCAAATACTAGTAGCTCTATAATTTGATTAATTTTATTTTTTCATGTGTTTTATTTAATAGTTTTAAAAACCATTTTCAATAACTTCACAATTTTTTTACTTAGATCCTTACTGATCAGGAGGTTCTATGATTAAATTATTGGAATATGTTATAGCAATAGCAATTTCAAATGAATTATAGATACAACATGTTAAGATGGGCTGATGAATGAAAGTATAATGAAACTAAGAGGCCAATATCGACAGCATTGCGCTTGCGTTGCACAGCAGCACATACCTTAGTTCACAACCACCTCATATACTGAGCATTGGTGGTGTATCGAAAAACCAGTTCGTAGGCGCATATAGTGGCGTGTGCAGAATTTTGGATCAGTGTGAGAGAGTAGGGTGAAATTGTTATGAACTTGTTTTGACAAGCGAAGTGTTTTTTAACTATTTGGTGTTGCTTGTCAAAAATTGTATGCCAAACAAAGTCAGTATATCAGTAGCTCTTGGCAATGCAACCAAACATTGCCTGCATTATATTATATACTTCCTCCGGTCACACTTATAAACAAAAAAAATCACTTTTCAAATTCATTGAATATTTGGTGTAGACCAAAATATACATCAATTATTTCATGAATATGAAAAGTGATATTTTGCTCACAATAGTGACAAGATAGAATAGTGAAACTTCACCAAGATATTACTGGGGAATTACCGGTTGACCTATGTGCAAGCGCGCATGAAAGTGAAACTTGGGAAGTGCAATGAATGGACTCTCATTTTCATCATTGTTGCTCACGGCAAATATCTCTTTCATCGAAGCACAACTCGATACAATTAATCTATCTAGATTTTGAAGTTGTTGAACTAATGGCGCTGTCAGCAAAGTCTCTATCAAATTACACTTAGAAATATTTAATTTAATGATACTAAATAATTGAATATGCCCCTTAGTGACAAAGATTGTCCAACATCTTTATAGAAACCAATTAAACTTTCCAAACTATTAAGTACCAGAACTTGCAGCTGGTACTTAATCTTGGTGCAAAAGGAGCAAGAACTCAATAAACAAAACAAGCTTTGTAGTTGTTGGCAACTTCTAATGTCAATTGCACATAAAGAAGAATTATTAGTATATGACAGAGCATCACATAAGCAAACCCAATGAATGTTTCCACATATTTCAAGACGTGTAAAGTCTTTTGGCAGTGTGCAATAGAAATTTTCACAGTCTTCAAATTTTATAGTCCTAACTCTTATTGATTCACCACCTGCAGAAAATTGTTGCAATTCCTTATAATACCAATCATATCTTGGTTCACCACATACATTTCTGAAAATGAGATAATACATTTTGAGCTCAGGCATTTTTTGCACATAATTGTGGTAATCTTTGATGTCAAAGATGCCTCCAAAACGCTCCAGCTTCTTCATCCATTGAATATCTTCTACCCTAATCACAACACAAGTATATCGGAGATCGAGATATTGCATTTTGGTCAAATTGGATAGAGTCCAAAATTCAAAATTCAAACTTCTGTTATTGCAAAGATCAAGCCATTTCAAATTGAGTAGTTTATCCAAGCCTTGTGGTGCTTCTTCAATTGAACTCTCTGTAATAACCAATCTTGATAATGTCTGTAGTTCTCCCAATGGGGGCACATGTTTCAGTGACTTACATTCTCTTAGTACTACAGATACAAGATACCTCAACTTAGTGATAGAGTTTGGCAATGCTTCTAGTCTTCTATTATCGGATAGATCCAATATTATTAGACTATTCATATATTCAAAAAAACTCTCTGGAACATGACTAATTTCCGCACAATTTATTATAAACGTGGACAACCTTGGGCAATAAGGTGACATTCCATCTAGGATTTCTTTTATAGAACAATGTTGGAAATGAACGATCTCTAAATCAACTACCCATTCTTGTGCGAGAGGTATCTCGGTTAATTCCTTATAAAATTTCAACATAACATTCCTCTTTTAGGCATTGGAGAGTGTAGTTCCTAGTTTAGTGATTGGAATTTTAGCCGCATCCTTTTGGAAATTGATTGTATCCTAATATTTGTACTTTGTTGTTGCCTAGAATGTGATTGTTTGAATTTAATGAGGGTGTTTTCTTATCCCATTATGGGAACTTGGGTGACAATTTGTGTTGTCAATTCATGTCCATTATTTCATTATATATCACTTCATAAAAGCTAGGAACCACATAACATATACAACTACAAGTGGACGATTAACTGAAGCAACTAGTTTCATGATCAACTCATCATCTAACAACCGATCAATATCACCAGATAATAATGGTGCACAATACAAAAAACGTAATACCTTTTAACTGAATTCCTTAACATTGTTACTATCTAGTGTTGAAGTTGATTTTGTTACAAAATGTAATATAATAAAGTAAAAATGAAAATAAGAAAGATACAAAGGAACCTTGGGGGGATTAGACCAAAACCCAAGGTGTGTCAGAATCCTTCTGCCTCATTAAAAATCTTGCCAAGGAAAATCAATGGGAAAAATCTTGATGAAGGAAAAAAAAGTGTAGAAATAAGACATGAATTCAAATATAAATAACCAAATCAAAAGAACCTATAAAACAAACTATACATGTAACCTATTGTAAAACATTACAGTACACTATACTATAGTTAAATGAAGAATTACATTATTGTAGATTAACAAGAGTATCCAAGAGCATGAGTTGAGGATCAATATCAGTTGTGAAGATTCCAAAATAAGGAATCTCACATTCTATGAGTTTTACTGTAGGGTGCCTTTCTAATTCAGGACAACGGCGGATGCTCAAGCTCGGTTTTGAAGATCCACAACGTATACTCCGTTTGCACACGGTCTTCAATTGTGGTAAATCGTTCAACTGCAAAAAGTTTAACTTGGGTAGTGCAATGAATGAACTCTCATTTTCATCATTGTTGCTCACTACAAATATCTCTTTCATCAAAGCACAACTCGATACATATAATCTATCTAGATTTTGAAGTTGTTGAACTAATGGCGCTGTCAGCAAAGTCTCTATCAAATTACAATTAGAAATATTGATTACTACTAAATAATTGAATATGCCACTTAGTGACATAGATTGTCCAACATCTTTATAGAAACCAGTTAAACTTTCCAAACTATGAAGTATCAGAACTTGCAGCTGGTACGTAATCTTGGTGCAAAAGGAGCAAGAACTGAATAAACAAAACAAGCTTTGTAGTTGTTGGCAACTTTGAATGTCAATTGCACATAAAGAAGAAGAAGAAGTATTATATGAAAGAGCATCACATAAGCAAACCCAATGAATGTTTCCACGTATTTGAAGACGTGTAAAGTCTTTTGGCAGTGTGCAATAGAAATTTTCACAGTCTTCAAATTTTATAGTCCTAACTCTTATTGATTCACCACCTGCAGAAAATTCTTGCAAATCGTTATAATACCAACCATATCTTGATTCACCACATACATTTCTGAAAATGAGATAATACATTTTGAGCTCAGGCATTTTTTGCACATAATTGTGGTAATCTTTGATGTCAAAGATGCCTCCAAAACGCTCCAGCTTCTTCATCCCTTGAATATCTTCTACCCTAATCACAACACAAGTATCTCGGAGGTCGAGATATTGCATTTTGGTCAAATTGGATAGAGTCCCAAATTCAAAATTCAAACTTTTGTTACGGTAAAGATCAAGCCATTTCAAATTGAGTAGTTTATCCAAGCCTTGTGGTGCTTCTTCAATTGAAGTGTATGTAATAACCAATCTTGATAATGTCTGTAGTTCTCCCAATGGGGGCACATGTTTCAGTGACTTACATTCTTTTAGTACTAAAGAAACAAGATACCTCAACTTGGTGATAGAGTTTGGCAATGATTCTAGATTTCTATTATAGGATAGATCCAATATTGTCAGACTATTCGTATATTCAAAAAAACTCTCTGGAACATGACTAATTTCCGCACTATGTATAATGAACGTGGACAACCTTGGGCAATATGGTGACATTCCATCTGGGATTTCTTTTATAGAACAATATTGGAAATGAACAATCTCTAAATCAACTAGCCATTCTTGTGCGAGAGGTATCTCGGTTAATTCCTTATAAAATTTCAACATAACATTCCTCTTGCTCTCTTTTAGGATATAACACGCCATGTCTTTCACCAAGCGATGAGTGTAATCCAAAGAATGGGCTTCAAGCCTTTTCAACATGACCTTCACTTCATCAGATATTTCTTCCAAACACCTATTTCCATTGATCAATCCATTGTCAACAAGTTTCATGATCAACTCATAATCCAGACACTCCATATCATCAGATAATATTGCACAATACAAAAAACAGTTTTGCAGGTCCCTTTCTTTCAAATCATCATAGCTACGTTTTAATACCTTGAAGACTTCTTCTTCCACCTCTTCTCCCATTTCCAATTTATTAAGTTTATGGAGTGCATGTTTCCATCGCTGAATGTCATTAATCCCTTTCATGGTTCTGGCCATCACTTTGATTCCAAGTGGTAAACCCTTAAACCTCTCTACGATACATCTCGCAACCTTTTCTATTTCATATGGAAGTACCCTAGGTGTTCCACCATGTCCAAGATTTATCATAAACAAATCCCAATCTTCATCAACATCAAATTCATCTTGATCTTCATATTGATATTCAACTTCATTGTAGCAACTGAGTGGAAACATCTCTATCATAACATGCGGCTGACAATCCATCTGGTGACATACATGTTCCAAACGAGATGTCACAATCACTTTAATCCCATTCACTTTTGGATGAACTCCCGCCTTTTCTAAATCAATGTATTTCCAAACATCATCCAAAATAAGAATTGATTTTCCCTTTTTCTCCAACGCAGAAGACAAATAATCTGCTCGAATTCTCTCATCATCTTCATCAAGATTCACACCGATTCTTTTTGCAATATCATGCTGCAATTTGAAGATGCTAGAATTATGGGAAACAGTGACCCAAAACACATCCTTGAAAGTTTCTTTCCTTTTAACTTCATTCTCCACAAGAGTTGCAAGTAAAGTTTTTCCCACCCCTCCCATTCCATATATCCCAATCACAAAAACTTTATCATCAGCTAGAAGTTTAAGCACTTTCTTAATATTAAAGTCTAATTTCTTCCCAACAAATTCACTCGACAAAGTGAATAGCCTATCTTCTTTATGTTGTTTCAAATCTTTGATCAATTCATTTATCCCATCAATGTCTTCTAAATCATTCACATCATCCACTCTTTCTTTCAATTCTTGTATGTATTCCAGACATTCATCAACTTTTAGTTTGCGCTTTTTGCCACGAGACTCCAACCATTGAAGTTGTTTTCTAATATCATTTTCCTCACATTCGAGATCAATTACTAGTTGTTTTAACTGAGTTGTCTTTCCAATGGCGTTGGTTTGACACAAAAATACCTTGCGAGTAATTTTATATGAATTTATGAAGTTATGTGACGAATTGAGAATATTGTGGAGAGAAGTCCTTGTCAACGTCAAGGTCATCGAGTCGTAAGACATTGTTGTCTATGTTGTAAACCACGTTGGCCTAGTTTTGGGCATTGAGATGTTGTTGTAAAGTTGTTGTTAGTCGTCATGTCGCATATTGGACGTTGGGGGCTTGATGCTCCGTATTCTAAGATGGGGGCTTGATGCTCCGTTTTTAAGATGGGGGCTTGATGCCCTGTAGCCGAATTAAGGCATTGGAAGTTGGGGGCTTGATGCTCCGTTTGGTACCACATGTGTAAGAGTCTTGTATAGTCGAGTCGAGTCGTGTCGTTGCATTTGTTGAGTCGAGTCGAGTCGTGTCACGAGATGAGAAGATGGATTTAATGAAGGATAAGATGATGAAGCTTAAAGTTAATTTTTACGATTTTGTTGAATAATGAATTATGAATTATTGTTGAGATGATGATTATGTTGTTAAGTTGATTTATATGTTGCATGATTTATTATGCTTTTAATTATTGAATTGTGATCTCACCCCTTCTGTTGGAATTGCCGCCTTGTGGGCAAGTGCAGATTTCCAGGACTAGCTGTTGATGTGAGTGGACTCCTCACGTGTCTAGGTGCTCTGATACGTAACGGGGCGGGCTTTGATTATTGGATTTTCCTTGTTACGTATTAGTTTTATGATTTTATATTGAAAAACAATTATGTTGATTTTAATTACTACTATGAATCAAGTTGAGACCTTAGTGCCAAACTTTGATGGAACATTTGTTGAATAAATATTGTTATATTTCCGCTGCGATTTCAGTGAATATTGTTGACAGGATTGATTTAAATAAATAGAAATTTTCCTATTTATTACTTGAATGAAATAGTAGCGTAATACTCCGTTTTTTTTTTATGTTACTCTGATTTATCTTTCCGTTGCGATTTTTGGGAAACGGGGTGTTACACCTATCTTCTTTATGTTGTTTCAAATCTTTGATCAATTCATTTATCCCATCAATGTCTTCTAAGTCATTCACATCATCCACTCTTTCTTTCAATTCTTGTATGTATTCCAGACATTCATCAACTTTTAGTTTGCGCTTTTTGCCACGAGACTCCAACCATTGAAGTTGTTTTCTAATATCATTTTCCTCACATTCGAGATCAATTACTAGTTGTTTTAACTGATTAGTCTCACTTTCGAAAACATTTCTATTACAACTGCTCCCGTTCACACCTGTTCCATTGATTGTGTCATGTTACATAAAGCTTAATCATTTAAGCATTCAAATTGTTTATAAGTTTTTATATAATATATAATTTTAAAAAAAGGTATATGGATCTTTACCCCCCTACAATGTTGACATATTTGTTTTACCTCCTCGGTTGACTTTTTTGCTGATGTGACATTGAAAAAGTCACTGCCACTTCAGGAAAAGTTCATTGACATATTTTTCTATTTAAAACATTTGACATGACAAAATGAATAACATAGAAATTGTAGAAGTAGCTTAAATAAGATATGATGATATTATCGTTACTGTTTGGATATCATCAATATATGATACTTTATTTTTTTAATCATTGAAACAAAATATATATGAATTGCAAATATATGAGGCAAATTGAAGAAACCATTTATCAGTAATGTTTGAAACTCAAATTAGATTATATAATATAAGTATACTACATTATAGGGAAAAAAATGTATAGAAAAGGAATTTAGAAGCCAAATTAATAGAAATAAAATAAGATTCTCATTTACCATGATGTTGCCTTGCATGAACTCTATTAATCACAACTTCTAGTGAATTACTTGAAGTGGATGCCATATTGTTATTGTTGTCAATTCCTTCATTACCAAGATAATTGGAACATCGCTTAATGCCTCCTCCTCCTTTGCCTCCCAACCCCAGGTGTGTTTGAATTCTTGAAGCACCACCACTAAACTTAACATTACAATGCTTGCATATCCATTTACGACCATTTTCTACTTCTGTAACATGAATCCAAAGGTGCTCGTGTTTTGCTCTACCCATCTTCAATATTTTTCCTAAACACATATTCAAGGCTAAACTCAAATAAATGTATATAAGCATATACATCATATCACAATTATGTTCTGAATTTGAAGCTCTTAATTATGTATCGTTATTTTGAGGTAATATTTTTCTTCTATAATTATTTATTGAAGGGATATTAGTTTTTGATGTAGCTATTGATGGGACTCAAATCTAAATATGAATGAAAATATGGAAAAACAATGGAATAGTAATTGTATTAAAAGGGTAGGATGAACAATTACAAATAGTAATGGTGGAATGTAAAATAACAAACCGATACAAACTGATAACAAGTAGCTATCAGCCCCAAAAGCTCAAAAGGCTCCCTCAATCACCAAAATGGTGACCCATTCTTTATAACAGAATTCTTCCATAATCCCTTTTCTCTCTCCGCAACAACTTATATAGCCATGCTCTCTATATCTTAGGTTTGGGCCTAAGGTCAAGGCCCACTTCATGATCCATGTTTCTATCAATACCCACCCCTTCAAAACAACCTTGTCCTCAAGGTTGAGAGAGCTTTCTATTACTCTTCTTGCTGCTAAGAGGCCATTTAATTCACTTGAGAAACACATAATAGTCAAACCATTGAAGGTATTGAAGTCGAACATCATTTGCGCCCAAATGCTTAAGTACCAAAACTTCCCTCTATCATATATCAACATAAACCAAATCTTGCCTCTATCATATACTAAATTAAGCACTCTATAGATTGAAAGAGAATTTCTCAAGCAGCATTGATAAGTAATTCTAGTCATAAATGTATTGAACTTCCCTGGATCCCATGGTATTACCATTGCTGATGAATTTAATACCATAGTTGCAAACATCAGAGCTTGAGAGGTGGCATAGCCCTTTTTCACCTTATGAAATTGAAGAAGTGGAACAACAACATTGACATCATACTGCTGTAATGCCATCTTCTCAACCACCCAAATTGATTTCCTTGCAATTTGAATGTTTACATTGGCCGCATATTCACATAGTTATGTCAATAGCTCACATGTGTTACTTTCATTTGCCACTGCAATCAACATTTCAAGCTTCAGCCTTTTGACATATGATAGCTCACTATACAGATCAATAATCAACACATCCAGTGTCGTCTCTTCTAAAAAAGCAAGCATGATAAAATCATTGATTCCATTATTGTGTTGTTTGAGCCAGCAACCAATCTTAATTAAATTAGAAGAATTTCCACCTCTCATAGATACAACATGTTTGCTTAGTTCCTTGGTATCATGCATATCTCTTAATGTGCCAACATAATGAATGAAAATACTTGCACATTTTTTCTTCCCAGAATGCTCATCAACCCCTTGCTGCAATTGATAATTACCCTGCAATGGTGGAAATAAAGGATGCCATGCACACTTGGCTATTACAGATATCAACATATGTAGCAGATTTAACACTTTGAGATCTTTAACCATTGTTAGTAGTGAATCAAGACCATAAGGAAGGTAAAGTAATTTTCCCTCTATCCAATGAAACGCAGTGCTCTGTTTATAGCATGCCAAAATAGGGGTTGCTCTCAAAACATCATACTCTCCAATTGAATTTTGGATCATCATACCCAAATCACATGTTGAATGTAAGCATAATTGGGTTTGGCCCACTAGGATAAAAAAGATAACCAACCCACCTATTAAAGTAAACGCGTGGATTGCAATTGTGTTAACATGTAGATCAGATGGTAAATGATGTCCATTGGGTGACATATGAGAGAGGAGAGAGGATGTGTGTTGACCTGATGAAGACACGTGTACCCCTCTATTGTTGTGCAAAATGAACGGTACAGATTTATGCATCTGGTCCATTAAGTTCAAGGAAATATCCAACACATTTATTACCCATTTTACCCTTAATTTTTCTAGATCCTTCCCAACTAAAGGAGACATGAAACCATTGAAACGTATCCACTCACCTGAGATCAAATCTTTCTCCGTCACAAGTATAACGGCCGTCATCATCTCCGTTTGTGGGAGGGCCACCGTGCCCAGAATGATGTCCAACATTTCCGGTGGCCTGAGTGGTGAAATTCGCTGTGGAAGCAACACCGCAGATTTACCGGCATCCGGCGGTTTAGATGGAGGTCGTGGCATCCCATGTTGATGGTTATTCAACTCTACGATGTCCGTCTCCACCTCCAAGTCTGGTGGTTTCAACGGCGGTCGCAAATCCGAACTATGAGGACTTCGTCTCTCCACCTTCATCTCTAACTTCCACGATTCGACGCGAGTTGTAATTGAAACCTCTCCGACCACGATGAGCAGATTCACATATGATGATTTTGGTCGTGTCGTAACCGTAACAACTGTTTCGGAGTCTTGCGGCTTAGGCGGCGGTCCACGGTGTGAAATCGCAATCAAAGGTTGAACGAATTTTGGCGGAGGTGGTGGAAGTGGGGATCGCCGTGGTAGTGTCGTCGCCGGTGGACTGGCGTCCGGCGGTGGCTTGCAAACAACTACAAGCTCTTTTCCTTTGATGCAAGCTTCTTCTCCGCCGTTCTCTTTATCCTTTGGTTTTTCTTCATTCTTCTCCAACTTCTCTGTCGCGACAAAATCAGTAACCGTTATCACTTCTGTTGGAACGTAACTCACACCCATATTTTTCATGCTTATAACACCATCGTCCAATTTTAGATCCAACCAGTCTTCATCATCTGGTATCGGTAACACGTCTCGAAATTCTGGCTTAAAATACCACAACAGTGTCCACGAGAATTTTCCCCAACTTGCTTCTGGATGGCGTAGACTCCAACGGAACCACCATGAGAAAGCACGCCCTCTCATAGCCTTCACCGCCTCTGTCATCTTCTTGTCCTCTGGTGTTTTCATTGCATCAAAGTACTTGTCCATACAGAGCACCCACCAGTACGCATCGTCGTCTCCGTTGAACACCGGAATCTCCATAGTTGTTGACACTGGCTCTCCTTCGAATATCCGGTAGGTCGGACCAATTGATGGGACTCAAATCTAAATATGAATGAAAATATGGAAAAACAATGGAATAGTAATTGTATTAAAAGGGTAGGATGAACAATTACAAATAGTAATGGTGGAATGTAAAATAACAAACCGATACAAACTGATAACAAGTAGCTATCAGTCCCAAAAGCTCAAAAGGCTCCCTCAATCACCAAAATGGTGACCCATTCTTTCTAACAGAATTCTTCCATAATCCCTTTTCTCTCTCCGCAACAACTTATATAGCCATGCTCTCTATATCTTAGGTTTGGGCCTAAGGTCAAGGCCCACTTCATGATCCATGTTTCTATCAGCTATTTTTTCATTTAAACTATTAAAATTTATTTATAATTTTATTCTTTTTATGTAATTACTTAATTGATTTTTTAAAAAAATCTATAACATTTTTATGAAAAATTCTAACTTTACGTATTTAACTTTTTTTTTTTTCGTCGTGAGTTTTTCCCTTATCTTCTTTTTATAAAAGTAGTATTTACTCGGCCGGCATAATACATATATACTACTACTATATTAAGATAGTGTTTGACGTAGCTCCTTTTCAATTTTGTCTCTAATCTTAAAAGGAGAAGTAAGGTCAAACACTAATTATAAAAAGTAATATTTAAACCAAAAAGTAATTTCAAAGTGTTCATATCTAACTTTATAGTTAAAGTAATTTTTAGACCAAAAATAAGTTAGGTTAAAGGCAACCTAAAATGCCTAACAAGAGTAATATTTTACTAGAGGCACGGGCTATATAGCCGAATGCTAAGGGTCTATTTGGTTCCGTGGAAAGAAAGTGGGAGAAAGGAAAATTACGGAAATCGATGGATGAACTTTTATCCATTGATTTCTGTAATTTTTCTTCTTTCCACTTTCTTTCCATAGAGCCAAGCGGAAGTCCTTAACAGAACACTTTAAAGAGTGATAGATAGAGAACCAAAAAAAACAAAACAGACATAAAAACAGGTGGAAAGAACATACCAAAAAGGTGCCCTTCAAAAACAACAGCTACAGCCCTCGTTGTCTAAAAATTTCTCAAGCGATATCAGAAAGCACCGAAACAGAGCAAATAAGAGATGAAGTAATTAAGATGTTGTCAATACTAATTGCATTGCACCTTCTCAATTACTAATTGACTTTCTTGTTGAGCTTATTTTATATTCAGCTAGTGGAATTTGAATGCAAGAAAAGGGCAAGGAATATAACAAAGTTTAATATGAAGTAGCTACTACTGGGTGGTGCATATATATTATATACAATAAAGTATAAACCATGTTTGTTCTTTTTGATTGAAGTACCGTCTCATTATTTAATATCAAAATATTATTGAATTTTTAAATTTCATAGGAGTTAATTTAAGGGTATTCTTCTTCATCTCTCTCACCAGCTTTGCCATTGCGGTGATTAGGTTACATGAGATTACATGTGGAGCATACGATGTGAGTTTTTCCATCTCGATTGAACTTTTTCCGTAGACAGGAACAACTATTAATTGAATGAATCTCTGACATTCAACATAAACTTTTATAAATAAAAACAGTCTAAAATTGAATGATGAAAATTTAGAGGTATTAAAGTTCAAAGCAAAATTTTAGAGAGATTAAAAATGAAAGTTCATAAATTTGGAGGGATTAAAAAAAAGAAAGAATGTAAGAAAGTAGAGAATTATGATATTAAATTGGAAAATGCTTCTTATAGCGAATTTTCTTTCACGAATGGCTCACGAATGATGTGGCATTCCAATTGCATTTTCCTTATTAATTCCATTTAATTAATTAATTAATTTTGTTTTTTCTCTGACCTCCTCCAACTACCACCGTCCACCCCCAACAACAACACCCCCTTCTGGCTCTGCAATTTCTCTTGTGCTCTTCTTTGTTGGTTTGACCGCTCTCTTTCTCTTGTACCCAATTGAGATTTTTTATTATTATCTTCTCAAACTTCTCTTTCTATTTTTCCCAATTGAATTTTGTTATTTTCCTAAAGCAAAACCTACGTTGGTTGGTGTTCCTCTCATCTCAATTGCCATCGTCGCCGTTCCTTTGAAGTTGATGCTTTGTAATCATGTCGTCGTTCCTTTCCTTTTCTGTTGTTCGTCATCACGTCCTTTGCCGTTAATCGACTAAAAAATAAGAAAGTTATAAAGGAAGAACAACAAGCTTTTAAACAGAGATTTGGGCTAATTGATATTTGTTTCAATATCAAAGTCAAAAATCACAATTGATTTCATTCCAATTGCAGCATGCAAGGTATTCAATTAGTAATCAAAGTTCAATCTTACTTGGTATATTTTTCTGTTGAAATTGTTCTTTGAGTCAAGTAGCTTTTTGCTCTGTTTCTCTCACTAGAAACAATGGAGTTTTTTGCTTTGTTACCACAACTTTGCAGATGAAAAAACATAATAGTGGTGGTCTTTGTTAGTCTAAAAGGTTTGTTTTAGGGTTAAAAACATAAACAGATGAAGTGATGAACAGTTACGCACGCACTGTTAAGCGGCAAGACGGCACGATGCAACTTTTTTTTTGGCACTGTGTAGCTTATTTTTTTATTTATTTATGATATTAAAAAGGGTGGGTCCACTCCTCTTCGTGATGGATTCGTGAAATAGGATTCGCTGCATATAGCAGCACTGTATTAAATTTTATTCATATGATATATGGTAGACAATAAGGCCCTGTTATTGTTGACAAACAAATTTTATAGATTTTTGAATCAAGGCAATAAAAATGAAGTCCATAAGGCTAACCGAGACCACTAGCTCTTGCTATAGATTTTATTGATTATCGGTGGCCAAACGGGCACGTTCGTTTGTGTGCTTTATTATGTTAATATAGATAACTATTTAATCTTTTTTTATTGTGCTTAGTTAATTGATAATTACTTAATCTCCTTTTTTGTTGTGCTTAGTTATTAAGAAGAAAAAAAAAAGATATTTTTGTTTACTAAAAAAAATTGTTAACCTCCTTTTTTGTTGTGATTATTTATTAAGAAAAAATATATATTTTTTTTACTAAAAAAAACTGAAAACCTACTTTTACGTGGAAGTTAGATGAATTAGAACGAGGCAACAAAACCTTTGATTTAGCTAAAGAGCTGTTGAATATGCCTTGAAATATTAGAATATATGTTTTGCTGATTTTGTGGAAAAATTAGTTTCTGAAAGATATCTGATTTGGATTCGGTTTGTTTTTAAATATAGGATATATTTAAAAACAATAGGAGATTTGGTTTTATTTTAAAAGATTACTTTTAAAATAATAGGCATATATTTTTCTATAAATAGATGTTGTTTATTCATAGAAAAATTGGGGGGTTTGTGATATAGACCAAGTAAAATTGAGTCTCTTGGCCACGGAAAGAGATTCAGGATTTTGGGACGGAGAGCTACTCTCTCCCCCAGACGTAAGTTAATAACACCGAACTGGTAAACAAATTGATTGTGTTCTTTTCTTCCGCCGTTTATTGCTTTGGATTATTGCATCATCGTTTCTATCCCGTTCATTATTTGGTTGCTTGTTACGCTTGCCCCACACATTAGTTTATTATTGGTGTGAGTTTATCGTCGAATTCACAACAAGAGCCATTTGCTGCAGAAATAGAGTTGGAGAAGTTAAAGCCTAGGAGGAAAAAGTGAGGGAGAAAATTGTTTCCGAAAAAATCACCATAATGAAATATAGTAAGTAAAAATAAAAAAGATACAAAGGAACTTTGGGGGGACTAGACCAAAACCCAAGGTGTCAGAATTCTCCTGCCTCATTAAAAACCTTATCAAGGAAAATCCGATGGAAAAAATCTTGATGAAGGAAAAAAGAGTGCAGACATAAACCATAAATTCAAACATAAATAACCAAATCAAAAAACCTATAAAATAAGCGATAAATCTAACCTATTGTAAAACATTAGACTATACTATAGTTAAATGAAGAATTACATTATTGTAGATTAACAAGAGTATCCAAGAGCATGATTTTGAAGATCAATATCAGTTGTGAAGATTCCAAAATAAGGAATCTCACAATCTATGCGTTTCACTGTAGGGTGCCTTACTAATTCAGGACAAGAGTGGATGCTCAATCTTGGCTGTGAAGATCCACAATGTATACTCCGTTTGCACACGGTCTTCAATTGCGGTAAATCCGACAACTGCAAACTTGTCAACTTGGGAAGTGCAATGAATGAACTCTCATTTTCATCATTGTTGCTCACTGCAATTATCTCTTTCATCGAACCACAACGCGATACAATTAACGTCCCTAGATTTGGAAGTTGTTGAACTAATGGCGGTGTCAGCAAGGTCTCTATCAAATTACAGTTATCTATTTCTATTAATTGTAAAGAATATAGTATGTTCCTCAGTGACAAAGATTGTCTAACATCACCAACATCTTTATAGAAACCGGTTAAACTTTCCAAACTATTAAGTATCAAAACTTGCAGCCGGCACTGAAACTCGGTGCAAAAGGAGCAAGAACTGAGGAAACAAAACAAGCTTTGCAGTTTTTGGCAGCTAATAATGTCAATTTTATATAAATCTCTTTGCATAAATGTATTATTATATGACAGAGCATCACATAAGCAAACCAAATGAATGTTTTTGCCTATACGTAGACATGTAAGGTCTTTAGGCAGTGCGAGGGAGAAATTTTCACAGTTTTCAAATTGCATAGTTTTAATTATAGTACCATCTAAATAAAATCCTTGCAAATCGTTATAATCCCAACTATATCTTCTTGATTCACCACATACATCTATGAAAATGAGATGATAAATTATGAGCTTAACACTGATGTCAGACATTTTTTGCACATCTTTGATGTCAACGATGCCTCCAAAACGCTCCAGCTTCTTCATTCCTTGAATATATTCTACCGTAATCACAACAAGAGTATCTCGGAGATCAAGATATTGCATTTTGGTCAAATTGGATAAAGACCCTAAATCCAAATTCAAACTCTTGTTATGGGATAGATCAAGCCATTTCAAATTGAGTAGTGTATCCAAGCCTTGTAGTGCTTCTTCAATGGAACTCTCTGTAATAACCAATCTTGATAATGTCTGTAGTTCTCCCAATGGGGGCACATGTTTCAGTGAAATACATCCTCTTAGTACTAAAGATACAAGATACCTCAACTTAGTGATAGAGTTTGGCAATGATTCTAGTCTTCTATTATGGGATAGATCTAGTATTGTTAGACTATTCATATATTCAAAAAAAAATTCTGGAACATGACTAATTTCCGCACTATTTATAATCAATGTGGACAACCTTGGGCAATAAGGTGACATGCCGTCTGGGATTTCTTTTATAGGACAACGATCGAAATGAACGATCTCTAAATCAACTCCCCATTCTTGTGTGAGAGGTATCTTGGCTAACTTGTCATCAACTTTCAACATAGCATCCCTCTTACTCTCTTTTAGGATATAACACGCCATGTCTTTCACCAAGCGATGAGTGTAATCCAAAGAATGGGCTCCGAGCCTCATGAATATGACCTCTACTTCATCAGATATTTCTTCCAAACACCTATTTCCATTGATCAATCCATTCTCAACAAGTTTCATGATCAACTCATGATCCAGACACTCCATATCATCGGATAATAATGCACAATACAAAAAACAGTTTTGCAAGTCCATATCCATCAAATTATCATAGCTACGTTTTAATACCTTGAAGACCTCTTCTTCCACCTCTTGTCCAATTTCCAATTTTTTAAGTTTATTCAATGCATGTTCCCATCGACCAATGTCATCAATCCCTTTCATGGTCCTAGCCATTACCTTAATTCCAAGTGGTAAACCATGAAATCTCCTTATAATACATCTCGCAACCTCATCTATTTCATATGGAAGTATCTTAGGTGTTCCACCATGTCCGAGATTTATCATAAACAAATCGCAATCTTCATCAACATCAACTTCATCTTCATCTGCATATTCATATTCATCTTCATTGTAGCAACTGAGAGTAAACATACGTATCATAACATTTGGCTGACAATCCATCTGGCGACATACATGTACCAAACGAGTTGTCACAATCACTTTAATGCCATTCACTTTTGGATTAATTCCCACCTTTTGCAAATCAATGTATTGCCAAACATCATCTAGAATAAGAATTGATTTTCCTTTTTTCTCCAATGCTGAAGACAAATAATATGCTCTAATTCTCTCATCATCTTCATCAAGATTCATACCAATTCTTTTTGCAATATCGTCTTGCAGTTTAGAGATGCTGAACTTATGAGAAACAGTGACCCAAAACACATCCTTGAAAGTTGTTTTCCTTTTAACTTCATTTTCCACGAGAGTTGCAAGTAAAGTTTTTCCTACTCCTCCCATTCCATATATCCCAATCACAAAGACTTTGTCATCATCTAAAAGTTTCAACACTCTCTTGATATTTTCATCTAATTCCCGCCCGACATATTCAATTGACAAAGTGAGAGGTTTCTCATCCTTGTGCCGTTTCAGCTTTTGGATCAATTCAGTTATACCATGGGTGTCATTTAAGTTAATCGCAGCAACTGTGATTCCTTTCATTTCTTGTAATTTTCTCAGCCATACATTAACTTTTGGCTTGCACTTTTTGCCCCGTGACTCCAACCACTGAAGTTGTTTGTTAATATCGTTTTCCTCACATTCTAAATCAAGAACCAATTGTTTTAATTGATTAATCTCATTTTCAAAAACACTTGTGTTACAATCGCTATCATTCACACCTGCTCCATTGTGTTTGTCATGTAACATAATAAAGCATTGTCATTTAAGTGTTTAAATTGTTTACTCGTCATAGTATGTGAAATAAATATGTATAGAAAAGGCATTTAAACAGCTAAATTAATAGTACTAAAGAAAGAATCTAATTTACCTTGATCTTGGGTTGAATAAACTCTATTTATCACAACTTCTGGTGAATTACTTGAAGTGGAAGCCATATTGTGAATTCCATCATTAGCATGATAATTGGAGCATCGCCTAATGCCTCCTCCTCCTTTGCCACCCAACCCCAGGTGTGTTTGAATTCTTGAAGCACCACCACTAAACTTAACATTACAATGCTTGCATATCCATTTACGACCATTTTCTACTTTTCTAACGTGAATCCATAAGTGCTGGTGTTTTGCTCTACCCATCTTCAATATTTTTCCTAAACACAGATTCAAGGCTAAACTCAAATAAATGTATATAAGCATATACATCATATCACAATTATGTTCTGAATTTGAAGCTCTTAATTATGTATCATTATTTTGAGGTAATATTTTTCTTTTATAACTATTTATTGAAGGGATATTAATTTTTGATGTAGCTATTTTTTCTTGCGTTAAAACCTTAAGATGTTTGATATACATGACATATCTCGTATAAATTTAACATTCTTTCTATTCATAGATAATGTGACACTTAACCACTCACACTTGAAACCAACAAAAAAAAGAGAAGTAGGTGATGTAGAAAAAGAACATACCAAAAAGGACCTTCGAAAACAACAGCTACAGCACTTGTTGTCTCAAAAATGCTCAAGTGATATCAGAAAACACTAACACAGAGCTAATAATAGATGAAGATGTTTGTTCTCAGTACATGGATAGTTTGATTTAATTTAAAGGGAATGAGAGGTATGATGATAGGTTGGCCGGCTAAAGACTTTTCTTATGGGTAGAAATTGCTTTGCATCTTCTCAATTAGTAATTGTACATATTTTCTACTACCTCTTAAGCTTATTTTATATTCAGCTAGTGGAATTTCAATGTAAGAAAAGGGCAAGGAATATAGCAAAGTTCAATATGAATGACTAGCTCTTGGGTGGTGCATAATATGAACTCACTTCATATATCTCAACAATAATAAAGTATAAACCATTTTTTTTTCATTTTTATTGAACCGTATCTTTATTTAATCCGCAAATACTAGTGAATTTTGAAATTTCAAGAATTAAATTAAATTTAAATATATATAATTTAAGGACATTCTTTTTCATCTGTCTAAGACCGTCCTAACCACACATCTTCATCTATTTGCTAAATTCATAGAAGATGAATAGATTCATCCTCCTATGATGTTGTCTTATATATCAGAAATTACTCTCAAGGATTGTGTATCGATTATCAATTTATAAATATACTAATTGAACTAGAGACAATTTTGACTAAGTAGCAAATATAACCAAGGGCGCTCTCTAAGAGACAACATTGGGACGAATGATTTCTTTGAGCAAATATTTAATTTGATTTGCCAATGAAGAAAACTCTTTAGAAAATCAATAATTACATAGTGAACTCATAGCTGATCTGTGTATTGAATGGTCATTAGGAGAGACTAATGGTGTCCCTTGGTGATGCTCATCTCAATCCAAAAAATATTGTGTCTAGATTCCCATCTTTTAGCCAATGCATTTTAGCTCTTTGTTGCCAAAAGGATTCTTCTTGAATAAAAGTTTTTGCATGTTGAAATTGGGCTTCTTGGAACCAAGCTATACTAGGCGCATCCCTCTTGTCTCTTGATCTTTCATTTCAGGCTTATACTCCATCAGGGCAGCCCAACATAAGGTGGGGTCTAAAGCGGACATTAATATGAGGCATAACAAAAAATTGTGTATTTTTCTAATAAAAAATATTGCAAGAAAAATGTAATAAATTTAAAATTTATCACTGGTAGAAAATCAAATATACTATTACAAAAAACTTCTTTTTTTTTTGGTAATTAGAAAAAACTTCTATAATATGAACAAAATAAAAAAAATATTCTATAATATTTTTTTACAATTTCGTCGATATTAATATTTTTTCATTATCAGATCATGCATCACGTCATCTAAAATATATTATATCGCCAATTTATAGTTAAAAAATATGATAGAAGACCCAATTTTTCAAATTTTAAAATAGAAAGACTAAATTTTAAAATATTTTTTCATTATTCCATATCCCTTGGCCAATGGCCACCACCTCTTCAATATCTTCCTCTTTCAACCAACTATTCCATACACCATACTTGTACTCTTGTCTTATCATATGTATTAAACCAATTTGATCTCATCATCTCAATATTTAGAATGCAACATTCGATTCTAATCTTTAGTCTCCATATTTTATATTTATTCTTGATGATTATGTTATCAATGAAGTCAAATTTTGTAGCCATAACTTAAAAAAAAACATATAAGATGGTCCATGATAATATATTAATTTAAAAATAAAACATATTTATATTAATTGAAAATATCATCATAGGAATGATATCAATAAAATGCATGCAAAAAATAAAATAAAATCACAATATATAAAAAATTGTATAAAAAAAGTATTAGAAGTTAGATTCCAAAAAAAGATATTCCAATTAAAGATTGCCAAAGTACACATGTCATTATTATTTATTTTAATTTCAATAAAACATATTACAAAATATTTATATATGCTATAAAAAACTCAAAATAATAACTCTATAAAAAAAATAATGATAAGAAAAATATATGTTAAAAGATAAGATAAAATAAAAACAATGAAAGAAAAACATAATATAATTAATTTGTGGAGATATTTATGCTACATAAAAAATAATGATTAAAATATATTTAAAAATTAAAAAGAAAAAGAGTTAATTAAAATATGATAAATTAAATTTGTTTGTTGAATTATTTTTAGCGAATAGTTTAAAAAACGAGCGTTCTTTTTAGCGTATTCATACGTGCGTATATAGACGTGTGTTGTGCGTTTTTTTGACACAAACGTACGTAACATAAGGATTTCCATCGAGAGAGCATCAAACTTCAGAGTTTCCTGCTGCTGCTGCTGTTTTGGAAAAGGCCTTTTTGGTAATATTCTTTTCTCTTCTTCTGTTTTCTTTTATTGTTAGATCCAAAGATTATGATTTGCCGCATTTACAATGGTTAATTGAGGCAAATCATGGTTGATTGTTAGCCTGAAAAATATTGGATACTGAGTGAGTAGTAGCTTCAAAATCATATATGCTTAATTTTAAATAATGATGGAGGAGTTACTTACATTCATGGTTTTAAATTGCGGCCAGTCGCCGCCGCAGTATTGCTGATGCCGTAGCCACCACGTGTACGGCTGCATCGTAACTGCATCAGATAATCTTACCCTTAACAGTCTCTCAGATGTATATTTTAAGCATCATTCAATAAATATGTATGGAACAAAATGTGACTATACTATGTGTGAGTGAGTATATATATAGTTTAGTGGATAGTATCCGCTACTGCATCCGCAACCGTAATTTAAAACCATGCTTACATTGATTATTCTAATTGTTGAATAGGTGTGGATTTGATGAGTAATTTGGAGAAAAGTATTTCCGAAAGTCAGTGCGGTAAAGCAATCATGCAAGACTGGTACTGTGCAGAATGCTGATGATGAGGTCCTCTTCAAGATTGGTAAGAACTCTCTTCAAAACACATAATTCACTTTTTCTTATCTTCAGTTCATAAAATAATTGAAGAAAAAAGAAATTACCAAGGACAGGATGAATACATTCTTGCTAGAAAAGGAATACAACTTATACCTTTGATATAGGCAAAATACATTCATAGGTCCTTTAAGTTTTATGTTTATAACAGATTGGTTCTTTAAGTTTTTTAAGTAACAAATAAGTCCTTTAAGTTTTTTAAGTAATAAATAAGTCTTTTAAGTTTGTAATATGTAACATCTAGGTCCTAGTTTTTGAGTAAATGGAGGGACCTAGATGTTACAAATTACAAACTTAAAGGACCTATTTATTACTTAAAAAACTTAAAGGACTGATTTGTTACTTAAAAAACTTAAGGGACCTATCTGTTACAAACATAAAACTTAAAGAACTTATGGATGCATTTTTCCTTTGACATATATAGAACTTAATTGCACACTTTAAGGAAAAACATAATCAGAAGTAAGGAATCTAAACACCTCTGATTTCTATTGTAGGGTGCTTTTCTAAATTTGGACAGTCATTGATGATCACTTTTGGTGAAGATATACAATGTATACGCCCTTTGCAGACAATCTTCAATTCAGGTAAGCTGTACAACTTCAAATAAGTCAACTTGGGAAGTGGAATGACGGAACTGTCATCGTCACCATTGTTGCTCACTGCAAATATCTCTTTCATTGAATCACAGTTCCTTACGGATATTATCTCCAGATTTTGAAGTTGTTGAACTAAATGTGGTGTCAGAAACTGCTCTATCAAAGGGCAATTACAAATATAAATACCTTCTAGCCAAAAGAATATGCGACGCGGAGATAAAGATTGTCCAACATCAACAACATCTTTGAAGATGACAGTTAAACTTTTCAAACGATCAAGTTGCAAAATTCCCAGCTTGTGAATCTTGGTGCAAAAGGGGCAAGAACCAAATAAACAAAATACGCTCTCCAGTCGTTGGCAATTATCAATTCTAATTCCCCTTAAAGAAGAAGAAGTTTTATATGACAGAGCATCACATAAACATGCCCAATGATTACTTTTATATATATTCAGATGAGTTAGATCTTTAGGTAATATGTGGGAGAAATGATCACAATCTTTAAATTCTATCAACTTAGTTTTATTAGGAATAAAACTTTTCAATTTATTATAATTCCACCAACCAATCTTACCACATATATGTCCTAATATGAGGTGATATGTTTTTATGAGTGCAAAACTCGTATCAATTTTTTTTTGCATGAATTGGTCGTAATGTTTGCAGTCAATGACACCTCCAAAACATTCCAGCATATTCATCTCTTGAAAATCTTCAACTGTAATCAAATCACGAGTGTATCGGAGATCCAGGTATTGAAATTTGGTGAAATAGGATGCAAATGAACCTAATACCAAATTCAAACTCTTGTTGTAGGATAGATCAAGCCATTTCAAGTTGATCAATTTTTCCAAGCCTTCTGGTGCCTCCTCAATGCAAGTGTTTGAAATGACCAATCTTGACAATGCTTGCAGTTCTCCCAATGGAGGCACATGTTTCATTGAACAACATGATTTTAGTATTAAAGAAACAAGTGATGTCAATTTAGTGATGGAGTTAGGCAAAGATTCTAGTCTTTTATTATAGGATAGATCCAATATTGATAGACTATTCATATCTTCGAAAAAACTCTCTGGAAAATGACTAATGGACACATTATTTATAATCAAGGTGGACAACTTTGGAAAATTCGGTGACAGACCCTCTGAGATTTCTCCTATACCGCAACGCCACATATGAACAAACTCTAAATTTGTTGCCCATCCATGTGAGTGAGGTATCTTGGTCAATCTCTCATTCATTTCCACTATGACATTTCTCTGACTCTTTTTCAAGATATAACAGGCCATACTTCTCAACAAGGGATGTGTGATTACCAAATAATTTAAAATACCAATCAAAGAATGGGATTTAAGCTTATTCAATATGGTATTTCCTTTGTCAAATATTTCTTCCAAAGACATATTCTTATTTATCTGTCCGTTGTCAACTAGCTTCATGATCAATTCATATTTGTCAAAATCCTGATCCTTATCCTCCTCATAATCAATAGATAATAATGTACAATACAAAAAACAGTTTTGCAAGTCTTTTTCCATCAAATTATCATAGCTGCGTTTTAATACCTTCAAGACTTCTTCTTCCAACTCTTGTCCCATTTCCAATTTTTTAAGTTTATTCAGTGCATGTTTCCATTGATGAATGTCATCAATCCCTTTCATAGTTCTAGCCATCACATTGATTCCAAGTGGTAAACCATGAAATCTCTTGATAATACATCTTGCAACCTCTTCTATTTCATATGGAAGTTTCCTAGGGGTTCCATCATGTCCGAGTTTTATCATAAACAAATCCCAATCTTCAGATTCAGATTCATATTCATCTTCTATGCGGCAACTGAGAGGAAACATCTGTATCATAGCATGTGGCTGACAATTCATCTGGTGACATACATGTTCCAAACGAGATGTCACAATCACTTTAATGCCATTCACTTTTTGATGAATTCCCACCTTTTCTAAATCAATGTATTTCCAAACATCATCCAAAATTAGAATCGATTTTTCTTTTTTCTCCAACACGGAAGACAGATAATCTGCTCTAATTCTCTCATCATCTTCATCAAGCTTCATACCTATTCTTTTTGCAATATCATGTTGTAATTTTGAGATGTTAGTATTGTCAGAAACAGTGACCCAAAACACATCCTTGAAAGTTGTATTCCTTTTAACTTCATTTTCCAAGAGAGTTGCAAGTAAAGTTTTTCCTACTCCTCCCATTCCATATATCCCAATCACAAAGACTCGGTCATCCTCTACAAGTTTCAACACTTTCTTGATGTTAAAGTCTAATTTCCACCCGACATATTCAGTTGACAAAGTGAGCGGCCTATCTTCTTTATGTTTTTTCAAATCTTTGATCAATTCATTTATCTCATCAATGTCTTCTAAGTTATTCATATCATCCACTCTTTCTTTCAATTCTAGTAAGTTATCCAGCCATTCATCAACTTTTAGTTTGCGCTTTTTGCCACGAGACTCCAACAATTGCAGTTGTTTTCTAATATAATTTTCCTCACATTCTAGATCAATTACTAGTTGTTTGAACTGATTGATCTCACTTTCAAAAACGTTTCTATTACAACCGCTCCCGTTCACACCTGTTCCATTGATTTTGTCAAGTTACATAAAACTTAATCATTTAAGCATTCAAATTGTTTTATAAGTTTTTATTAGGGATGTGAATTTGCATCCTCAGTGGGGATCCCCGTTGGGATTGCCCCGTTCGAAGCTCCAGGAATGGAGATTTTTCCCCGTGGGAACGGGGAGGAAGGGAAAAATTCCCCCGCAAGCACTTCAGGCCGGGGATCGGGGAAGAAGTATCCGTCCATTGCTTTTTTATTTTTTATTTTTTTATTTATATTGGAATACTCTAGATATCTATTTTGCTATGTATTATGAGATATTTTGGTTATGAGTTATGTATGATTATGCATATTTTGCTAACATTATGGAATGTTTTGGTTATGAGGTTTTGTATGATTATTAGTAGTCAAATATTTTTGCATAGTTTTTTGGCTATGAATGCACTATGTGTTGTTTTTATTTTTTAAAAAAGAAAATGAAAAATATTTGTTTTTTTAATAAAAAGGGAAAAAATAACCTCATGCTACTGTCATAATTTTGACCGGAAAAATATAAATTTTTTGTTAATATTCGATATCCGTGGATCTCCGCAGGTACCGTGGGATCTATGGGGACGAGGATGAGGACAAATAATCCCCCGTAGCGGAGATCGGAGACGGGGAATATTTTGGAAGGCAGCGAGTGGTGAAGCTTCCTCCGCTCATTCGCCACCCCATTAACATCCTTAATTTTTATATAAAATATAATGTAAAATATTTTATGCGGCTTTTTAAAAAAAATAAAATTATGATTCAATGTAGCTGAATTCTGGGTATTATTTAAAGAATTATACTAGTAATATACTTCAATTTTCTTTCTCAAATAGATTTTAAAATGATTCACTTTTTTAGAGAGGAGAATTGTTATAGGGATAAAATGCTAAAATTGATTTTTTTTTTTAACTACTAATTTTATTTGATGGAATAGCTTGTGTAACTCAATTTGAAATGATTTCAATAACAAAAGGCTATGTTAATCTTTGTTTAGATTCTCCTCCAAGATTTTGTCCCATTAGATTTTTCTTGATAAGGTTTTTAAATAGACAAAAAGATTCTCACACCCACGCTGCGGGTGGTATAAATGGATTCCACATAATATATTATATTATTTTGCACTTTCCAATTATTTAAATCACTCAATCATACTTGCTAATAGGGATGGCAAGTAAGACCGAACCCGCGGGGCCCACCCGAATCCAAACCCGAGTCAACGAGTAAAAATCCGAGTTGATTAGATTCGGGTTTGGGTGACACCCGAAACCGCAACCGGGTAAATGTTAATTACCTAATTACTCATATGTTATTATTGTATTGTCATTTGCAAACTATGTTAATAGTTTAGATTTTATACAAAGTTTATATTTCATTTATAATTTTACAGTTGTTTTGTTTCAAAAAAAAATTGAATGTTGGAATCTTGTCGTGAAAAGGAAAAAAGCCAATGAATTTGGGCTGGGTTCGAATAGGTAATTAATTTTATATGTTCTAGCTGCAGGTTTGGGTGAAAAAAACCTGAACCCGACGGGTATGGGTGTGGATTTTGTTTTGCCACCCTCAATTTTTTAACTTGAAATTTTTTTTTTGCAATTATTTTAATTCAAAAAAGCTACTACAATACAATAAGAACATGGTAGTATAACTTGGCAACGTATCCATCAAATGCCACGACAAATAAAGTCCATTATCCAAACCACTTTGACAACAATGGTACAAATGACAAAAGACACCACCCATATGCATGCTGTAAGGATCCTTTGTATCTTTCTTATTTTTATTTAATATATTTTCATTAGGAAGTTTTTGAGATGGCTCTTTGGACTGACAATATAGTTAAGATACCCGAGTTGTCACTTTTGTATCCTTTTGATTTTATAAAAAATATAGTATTCTTTAATGCACATTTTTTGACACACTTTTATTTATGAATCCCGCCTAATTTTTATGGGTCTCACATGATTTGTTGAGACTCGTATGAATTTTAATCAATAAAAATAAGCATGATTGAAATTGTGCAACTCTGTGTTAGAGAGCGAGTTGCTAATACAAATATTGTGTTAGAGAATGTGTTGTTAGTACAAATATTAACGATATAGAGAATTATTATGAATATGGATATGGAGAGTTATATTGAGTTTTTTTTGACAATAAATTATAATGATTCATTAACATGCATTTCTAACCTAACATAAATAAATAAAGTTTTTTTTTGACAAATAAACAAATAAGATATATTTGTATGTAAAGTTAGCTCAATTGATAGAACTCGAATTCCGGTAATTCATTTATCCACCTTAATGGTGAAATTTCTAGACACTAGAGTTTTGACCAAAAACAAATAAGATATATTCACAAGTAAACAAATAAAAATAGATGCCATATTGTGAATTCTAAAGAATTACCTTGATCTTGCGTTGAATAAACTCTATTAACCACAACTTCTAAAGAATTATTTGAAGTAGATGCCATATTGTCAATTGCATCATTACCATGATAATTGGAGCATCGCCTAATGCCTCCTCCTTTGCCACCAAGGTGTACTTCAATTCTTGAAGCACCACCACTGAACTTACCATTACAATGCTTGCATATCCATTTACGACCATTTTCTACTTTTCTCACGTGAATCCAGAGGTGCTCATGCTTTGCTCTACCCATAATCAATATTATTCCTGCTTATTAAAAAACAAAAATAATCAATATTATTCCTAAACACTGCTTATAAAAAAAAATTATTCCTAAACACAGATTCAAAGCTAAACTCAAATAAATGTATAAGCATATAGTACATCATAGTTATGTCCTGAATCTGAAGCTTTTAATTATGCATCATTATTTTGAGATAATATTTTTCTTTTACATCTATATATTAAAAGGATATTAATTTTTGGTGAAGCTATTTTTTCTTGCGTTAAAATGATATTGTCTCCACTTAAAACCTTAAGATGTTTGATATACATGACTTTTCTCGTAAAAATTTAACATTTTTTTTCCATAGATAATGTGACGCTCAACTACTCACACTTAAAACCAACAAACAAAAGAGAAGTAGGTGATGTAGATTCCGTTAAAAAATAAAGTTAGTGATGTAGAAAAAGGACATACCAAAAAGGACCTTCGAAAACAATAGCTACAGCACTTGTTGTCTCAAAAATTCTCAAGTGATATCAGAAAACACTAAAACAGAGCAAATAATAGATGAAGATGTTTGTTCTCAGTGCATGGATATTTTGATTTAATTTAAAGGGAATGAGAAGTATATCCCACAAATTATATTCAGAGTAAAGGTATGATGATAGGTTGGCCGGCTAAAGACTTTTCTTATGGGTAGAAATTGCTTTGCATCTTCTCAATTAGTAATTGTTCATATTGTCTACTACCTCTTAAGCTTATTTTATATTCAGCTAGTAGAATTTGAATGTAAGAAAAGGGCAAGGAATATAGCAAAGTTGAATATGAAGGACTAGCTCTTGGGTGGTGCATAATTGTTGGCCGTAAGGGAGCAGTTTCATTGCGTTGGATCACCACATAATTAAATGATTTTATGGATCTCTCACTTAATCTATTATGAGTTCTTTCACTTATATCTTGTTCAACAAGAATTCTTTCAACATATCACTGTTGGGTCGCGTTTAAGGGGGAGCCTCATTGGGTTGAATCTGTTGTAATTTTCAATTATTATTTTGTTATTTCAAAAGTTTTATTAACATATGCTAAATTGTGATATTTATATAATTAGTCAAAGTCTTGGATTCTCAATTTTGATAATTGGCATTCCAACGTTTACCTTGATTAATACATATTTAATCTAATTAAATTGCACTTATGGCTTATCAATTATCCAACGGTAGCATATGAATTAACAATCCTCACAAGGTGATCACATGTAGAAAAAGGAGATCCTTCCTTAACAATCCTCTCTCGCGTCGCCGCTCGCTGCCGGCGCAACTGCTCTAATAGAACAAACTCTCCTCTTTATTCTGTAAGTTCATCTCTCTCGTGTTCCTCACTCCTTCTCCCTTTTGATTTTTTACTCTTCCTCTCTGTTGGTTTGCTTTTGTTTTTAAAATATGTTATACTAATTGAAAATATCTTCATAGAATGAATGATATCAATAAAATGTATGCAAAAAATAAAATAAAATAACAATATATAAAAAATTGTATGAAAAAAGTATTAGAAGTTAGATTCCAATAAACCATATTTCCAATTAAAGATTGCCAAAGTACACATTATTATTTATTTTAATTTCAATAAAACATATTACAACATATTTATATATTAATAAATTAAAATAAAAATATATGCTATAAAAAACTCAAAATAAAAAAATAAAGATAAGAAAAATATATGTTAAAAGATAAGATAAAGTAAAAAAAAATGAAAGAAAAACATAATATACTTAGTTTGTTGAGATATTTATGCTACATAAAAAAAATGATTAAAATATATTAAAAAATAAAAAAGAAAAAAAGTTAATTAAAATATGATAAATTAAATTTGTTGGTTGAAATTTGTTTAGCGAATAGTTTAAAAAACGAGTGTTCTTTTTTATTTTTATTCCTGACGATACAAGCGTTCTTTTTTAAAGAAATGAAACGAGTGATTTTCAAAAAGAAAAAGAAATGAAACGAGTTTTGTGCGGATACATACGTTGGTAATGACGTGTTGTGCGTTTAAAACGCACGTGTTCTGGTTTTGACAGAAACGTACTTAACATAAGGATTTCCATCTCTTCTTTATATATCATCACTTATTTCAGAGACAATAACCAGAAGTCAGTGCGGTAAAGCAATCATGCAAGACCTTCATTCTTCTGGTACTGTGCAGAAGAATGCTGATGATGAGGTCCTCTCCAAGATTCAGAAACTTTCCATTATCCCTCAAGATCACATTGGTAAGAAAGAACTCTCTTCAAAACTCATCAATTTTGCCTTATGCAGAGGTGATTTACGACCCCTTAATCTAAAATTCCATTTGCATGTTTACAAGATATATGGTTCCAATATAGGATTAATTAAATACAATTATTGTATGCTATATTTTTCCAAAAGACATGATGATATATACTTTCCCATTTTACTAACTAAATTACTCATTGCAGTTGTTCAAACTCCGCTTAATGAAGTCCTTCCATCAACTTATCTACCACGAGGTGCGGTGCCAATCCAATTGTTATATTATAATTTATAATTGTCTTCTATGATTCAACTGTAAAGTTGTTAAATGATTTGAAATGATGACTACATTGTTTTTAGAACCCAATTAGATGAATCTCATTTGAAAAGTTTCTTATTAGTTTGATCTCAAACTGTTTCTAGACATAAATTTTGGATTACATATCATAGCGCATTTACATACATTGTTTATTTTGATTATTGAACAGATGTGAAGTCTTTGGGTGAACGTTTTTTTGAAGTTGAGTTGAAGGGCATAAAAGTTAATGCTCGTCTTCTACTCGATGAGAAGAAAAATTATCTGAGAAATCAATCACAGTCGTTGGAGCCGTTTGAAATTGTTTACAAATTTGAGTTTGATTATTTGGTAGAACAATTACAAACACTGAAGAAAACTGCGGCTGAATTGAACAACATCAATGCTGCGGCTGATATAAGTGAATTGATCAACCAGCTGGCTGGGGACAAATGATGTTGCTTGATGTATTCTCTTGTCTGAAAGATTCTTGGTTTTTCATTTATGTTTTTGTTAAAAGGTGTTGGTTTTAATGTCAATTTTCATTTTGATATATGTCTGGGGAGAAATATGTCGGTCGAGCACTTATATTCAGTTCGAGCAAGAATGTATACACACCTTTGGATGATGTTTTGCTTTATATTCAACCATGTTTTGCCTAATATACTTTTATAGTTTATGCAAATTGTTCATTAAAACACCAAAAACCATTAACTGCACTTAATAGCTCTGCATGAAAGGCAAAAGAAACCCCAAAGTTCATAGTAAAACCTCCGAAGAAAAAGCTTTATGAGATGATTTAAACAAACCTGCACAATCTATATTACATTTTATCCAAGACTAAAAGACATCTTTTTTGGCTCCTTGTTTATTTCATGGTACGATAAGATCAATGATAACAAAAGGTTGGCAGCCTCAGAAAATATTAGAAAAATAACATGGGAGTCTTCTAATGTTGATTTCCTACATAATTAATATAGTTTGATGCAGGGCACATGGAATTTTCGTAAGGAATTTTCGTTTAGACGATGATTATATACTTGTGGAGGCTTAAAACTGAGAAAAGTAGCTTGTCGTTTAAAATGTTAAAATCTAAGTTTGTGCTTGTTGAGAGTGAAATCCGAAGGGGTGGGAGTTTGGATTCACCGTGGTGGACGGAGATAGGGAGGTTACAGAAGGGTGTTGAGGGGGCGAGTTGGGGTTAGTTTGTAAAATCTCGGATGAGGGGAGAGATTTTACCGTACAGATAAAACAGCACTGGAATATCACTTGAATTCAAGGAGGAAGAGTAGTTGACTTAAAAATCGTAACGGTGTGACTTGCGTGTATTTGGAATATTTGATGTGTAATGGCCAAGTGTTCTGGAATATCACTGTTTTTCTTTTCCGCATCTCTGGGTATCTATGGTGCATGTGTCTGGCTTAAGCTTGACAATTGTTTAGTGATTTGTATCAGTGTTCGGTTTAAGGCTCTGCTTTGCAAGGAATCACAATTCTGTATGTGTTAATTCAACAGTATCTGTGCTGTTTTATCAGTTAAGGTTGCTGATTTTGGCAGAATAGTTTATAGTAGCTTCTTCATACCTCTAGCAATTGTCCCTCTGTTGTTTGAGTGTCCTGGTATTCGTGTGCAGGTTTTCGTGCTTTATAGATTTATTCGTACATGTTTATTTGTTATAACCGGTAGAAATTTCTAAGCATTTTCAATTAAGTATAGCCTAGTTTCTTTACACAGCTTGGCTTGGAGTTTCTTTACTCAGTTTTGTAGTTTATAGGCTATTTGTTTCAAACTCATAATGTTTTTGTTCCCGTTTGGGCACTCCTTGTGCTATAATGTGTTTCTTTACTAATATACTATAAAAACAGTATCATTAGTTTCATTTCTTGATAAATCGTATATTTCCGGATAAACAGATATGGGCGAGATAGTGTGGAACTTGCGATCAAACCAGGGGATGCAACTTTGGTATGTGAATTTATCTTTATTAGCGAAGTTGTTTAGTACATGAAAATTGTTTTTTCTAAATTACATACTCTATTCCACTATTACTAACTTACCATCGGGGTCTAGTAAAGTGGTCGGTGCGTAGCGTGTGTAAATATCATACATTTCAAGATATGAGTTTGATCCTCTTGGAAACAATTTAAATGCAGGCAATGATTTCCTCAGTTGGCAGACAGATTATAGTGAAAGCTCTACATTATTTTGGAAAGGCCATGTCTCATATTTCTTCTTTACACTGATAGTATGTTGATGTGATTGTAGTTTGGATTGTGTAACACATAAGATTCTCCAATGCAGAAAATGTGAAAGTGTTGTATATATACACATAAAACCAAAGTTAAATTATTATGTAAATCTACATAAATTTACTGAATTTTCAAATACTAGTAGCTCTATAATTTGATTAATTTTATTTTTTCATGTGTTTTATTTAATAGTTTTAAAAACCATTTTCAATAACTTCACAATTTTTTTACTTAGATCCTTACTGATCAGGAGGTTCTATGATTAAATTATTGGAATATGTTATAGCAATAGCAATTTCAAATGAATTATAGATACAACATGTTAAGATGGGCTGATGAATGAAAGTATAATGAAACTAAGAGGCCAATATCGACAGCATTGCGCTTGCGTTGCACAGCAGCACATACCTTAGTTCACAACCACCTCATATACTGAGCATTGGTGGTGTATCGAAAAACCAGTTCGTAGGCGCATATAGTGGCGTGTGCAGAATTTTGGATCAGTGTGAGAGAGTAGGGTGAAATTGTTATGAACTTGTTTTGACAAGCGAAGTGTTTTTTAACTATTTGGTGTTGCTTGTCAAAAATTGTATGCCAAACAAAGTCAGTATATCAGTAGCTCTTGGCAATGCAACCAAACATTGCCTGCATTATATTATATACTTCCTCCGGTCACACTTATAAACAAAAAAAATCACTTTTCAAATTCATTGAATATTTGGTGTAGACCAAAATATACATCAATTATTTCATGAATATGAAAAGTGATATTTTGCTCACAATAGTGACAAGATAGAATAGTGAAACTTCACCAAGATATTACTGGGGAATTACCGGTTGACCTATGTGCAAGCGCGCATGAAAGTGAAACTTGGGAAGTGCAATGAATGGACTCTCATTTTCATCATTGTTGCTCACGGCAAATATCTCTTTCATCGAAGCACAACTCGATACAATTAATCTATCTAGATTTTGAAGTTGTTGAACTAATGGCGCTGTCAGCAAAGTCTCTATCAAATTACACTTAGAAATATTTAATTTAATGATACTAAATAATTGAATATGCCCCTTAGTGACAAAGATTGTCCAACATCTTTATAGAAACCAATTAAACTTTCCAAACTATTAAGTACCAGAACTTGCAGCTGGTACTTAATCTTGGTGCAAAAGGAGCAAGAACTCAATAAACAAAACAAGCTTTGTAGTTGTTGGCAACTTCTAATGTCAATTGCACATAAAGAAGAATTATTAGTATATGACAGAGCATCACATAAGCAAACCCAATGAATGTTTCCACATATTTCAAGACGTGTAAAGTCTTTTGGCAGTGTGCAATAGAAATTTTCACAGTCTTCAAATTTTATAGTCCTAACTCTTATTGATTCACCACCTGCAGAAAATTGTTGCAATTCCTTATAATACCAATCATATCTTGGTTCACCACATACATTTCTGAAAATGAGATAATACATTTTGAGCTCAGGCATTTTTTGCACATAATTGTGGTAATCTTTGATGTCAAAGATGCCTCCAAAACGCTCCAGCTTCTTCATCCATTGAATATCTTCTACCCTAATCACAACACAAGTATATCGGAGATCGAGATATTGCATTTTGGTCAAATTGGATAGAGTCCAAAATTCAAAATTCAAACTTCTGTTATTGCAAAGATCAAGCCATTTCAAATTGAGTAGTTTATCCAAGCCTTGTGGTGCTTCTTCAATTGAACTCTCTGTAATAACCAATCTTGATAATGTCTGTAGTTCTCCCAATGGGGGCACATGTTTCAGTGACTTACATTCTCTTAGTACTACAGATACAAGATACCTCAACTTAGTGATAGAGTTTGGCAATGCTTCTAGTCTTCTATTATCGGATAGATCCAATATTATTAGACTATTCATATATTCAAAAAAACTCTCTGGAACATGACTAATTTCCGCACAATTTATTATAAACGTGGACAACCTTGGGCAATAAGGTGACATTCCATCTAGGATTTCTTTTATAGAACAATGTTGGAAATGAACGATCTCTAAATCAACTACCCATTCTTGTGCGAGAGGTATCTCGGTTAATTCCTTATAAAATTTCAACATAACATTCCTCTTTTAGGCATTGGAGAGTGTAGTTCCTAGTTTAGTGATTGGAATTTTAGCCGCATCCTTTTGGAAATTGATTGTATCCTAATATTTGTACTTTGTTGTTGCCTAGAATGTGATTGTTTGAATTTAATGAGGGTGTTTTCTTATCCCATTATGGGAACTTGGGTGACAATTTGTGTTGTCAATTCATGTCCATTATTTCATTATATATCACTTCATAAAAGCTAGGAACCACATAACATATACAACTACAAGTGGACGATTAACTGAAGCAACTAGTTTCATGATCAACTCATCATCTAACAACCGATCAATATCACCAGATAATAATGGTGCACAATACAAAAAACGTAATACCTTTTAACTGAATTCCTTAACATTGTTACTATCTAGTGTTGAAGTTGATTTTGTTACAAAATGTAATATAATAAAGTAAAAATGAAAATAAGAAAGATACAAAGGAACCTTGGGGGGATTAGACCAAAACCCAAGGTGTGTCAGAATCCTTCTGCCTCATTAAAAATCTTGCCAAGGAAAATCAATGGGAAAAATCTTGATGAAGGAAAAAAGAGTGTAGAAATAAGACATGAATTCAAATATAAATAACCAAATCAAAAGAACCTATAAAACAAACTATACATGTAACCTATTGTAAAACATTACAGTACACTATACTATAGTTAAATGAAGAATTACATTATTGTAGATTAACAAGAGTATCCAAGAGCATGAGTTGAGGATCAATATCAGTTGTGAAGATTCCAAAATAAGGAATCTCACATTCTATGAGTTTTACTGTAGGGTGCCTTTCTAATTCAGGACAACGGCGGATGCTCAAGCTCGGTTTTGAAGATCCACAACGTATACTCCGTTTGCACACGGTCTTCAATTGTGGTAAATCGTTCAACTGCAAAAAGTTTAACTTGGGTAGTGCAATGAATGAACTCTCATTTTCATCATTGTTGCTCACTACAAATATCTCTTTCATCAAAGCACAACTCGATACATATAATCTATCTAGATTTTGAAGTTGTTGAACTAATGGCGCTGTCAGCAAAGTCTCTATCAAATTACAATTAGAAATATTGATTACTACTAAATAATTGAATATGCCACTTAGTGACATAGATTGTCCAACATCTTTATAGAAACCAGTTAAACTTTCCAAACTATGAAGTATCAGAACTTGCAGCTGGTACGTAATCTTGGTGCAAAAGGAGCAAGAACTGAATAAACAAAACAAGCTTTGTAGTTGTTGGCAACTTTGAATGTCAATTGCACATAAAGAAGAAGAAGAAGTATTATATGAAAGAGCATCACATAAGCAAACCCAATGAATGTTTCCACGTATTTCAAGACGTGTAAAGTCTTTTGGCAGTGTGCAATAGAAATTTTCACAGTCTTCAAATTTTATAGTCCTAACTCTTATTGATTCACCACCTGCAGAAAATTCTTGCAAATCGTTATAATACCAACCATATCTTGATTCACCACATACATTTCTGAAAATGAGATAATACATTTTGAGCTCAGGCATTTTTTGCACATAATTGTGGTAATCTTTGATGTCAAAGATGCCTCCAAAACGCTCCAGCTTCTTCATCCCTTGAATATCTTCTACCCTAATCACAACACAAGTATCTCGGAGGTCGAGATATTGCATTTTGGTCAAATTGGATAGAGTCCCAAATTCAAAATTCAAACTTTTGTTACGGTAAAGATCAAGCCATTTCAAATTGAGTAGTTTATCCAAGCCTTGTGGTGCTTCTTCAATTGAAGTGTATGTAATAACCAATCTTGATAATGTCTGTAGTTCTCCCAATGGGGGCACATGTTTCAGTGACTTACATTCTTTTAGTACTAAAGAAACAAGATACCTCAACTTGGTGATAGAGTTTGGCAATGATTCTAGATTTCTATTATAGGATAGATCCAATATTGTCAGACTATTCGTATATTCAAAAAAACTCTCTGGAACATGACTAATTTCCGCACTATGTATAATGAACGTGGACAACCTTGGGCAATATGGTGACATTCCATCTGGGATTTCTTTTATAGAACAATATTGGAAATGAACAATCTCTAAATCAACTAGCCATTCTTGTGCGAGAGGTATCTCGGTTAATTCCTTATAAAATTTCAACATAACATTCCTCTTGCTCTCTTTTAGGATATAACACGCCATGTCTTTCACCAAGCGATGAGTGTAATCCAAAGAATGGGCTTCAAGCCTTTTCAACATGACCTTCACTTCATCAGATATTTCTTCCAAACACCTATTTCCATTGATCAATCCATTGTCAACAAGTTTCATGATCAACTCATAATCCAGACACTCCATATCATCAGATAATATTGCACAATACAAAAAACAGTTTTGCAGGTCCCTTTCTTTCAAATCATCATAGCTACGTTTTAATACCTTGAAGACTTCTTCTTCCACCTCTTCTCCCATTTCCAATTTATTAAGTTTATGGAGTGCATGTTTCCATCGCTGAATGTCATTAATCCCTTTCATGGTTCTGGCCATCACTTTGATTCCAAGTGGTAAACCCTTAAACCTCTCTACGATACATCTCGCAACCTTTTCTATTTCATATGGAAGTACCCTAGGTGTTCCACCATGTCCAAGATTTATCATAAACAAATCCCAATCTTCATCAACATCAAATTCATCTTGATCTTCATATTGATATTCAACTTCATTGTAGCAACTGAGTGGAAACATCTCTATCATAACATGCGGCTGACAATCCATCTGGTGACATACATGTTCCAAACGAGATGTCACAATCACTTTAATCCCATTCACTTTTGGATGAACTCCCGCCTTTTCTAAATCAATGTATTTCCAAACATCATCCAAAATAAGAATTGATTTTCCCTTTTTCTCCAACGCAGAAGACAAATAATCTGCTCGAATTCTCTCATCATCTTCATCAAGATTCACACCGATTCTTTTTGCAATATCATGCTGCAATTTGAAGATGCTAGAATTATGGGAAACAGTGACCCAAAACACATCCTTGAAAGTTTCTTTCCTTTTAACTTCATTCTCCACAAGAGTTGCAAGTAAAGTTTTTCCCACCCCTCCCATTCCATATATCCCAATCACAAAAACTTTATCATCAGCTAGAAGTTTAAGCACTTTCTTAATATTAAAGTCTAATTTCTTCCCAACAAATTCACTCGACAAAGTGAATAGCCTATCTTCTTTATGTTGTTTCAAATCTTTGATCAATTCATTTATCCCATCAATGTCTTCTAAATCATTTACATCATCCACTCTTTCTTTCAATTCTTGTATGTATTCCAGACATTCATCAACTTTTAGTTTGCGCTTTTTGCCACGAGACTCCAACCATTGAAGTTGTTTTCTAATATCATTTTCCTCACATTCGAGATCAATTACTAGTTGTTTTAACTGATTAGTCTCACTTTCGAAAACATTTCTATTACAACTGCTCCCGTTCACACCTGTTCCATTGATTGTGTCATGTTACATAAAGCTTAATCATTTAAGCATTCAAATTGTTTATAAGTTTTTATATAATATATAATTTTAAAAAAAGGTATATGGACCTTTACCCCCCTGCAATGTTGACATATTTGTTTTACCCCTCGGTTGACTTTTTTGCTGATGTGGCGTTGAAAAAGTCACTGCCACTTCAGGAAAAGTTCATTGACATATTTTTCTATTTAAAACATTTGACATGACAAAATGAATGACATAGAAATTGCAGAAGTAGCTTAAATAAGATATGACGTTAGTGTTTGGATATCATCAATATATGATACTTTATTTTTTTAATCATTGAAACAAAATATATATGAATTGCAAATATATGAGGCAAATTGAAGAAACCATTTATCAGTAATGTTTGAAACTCACATTAGATTATATAATATAAGTATACTACATTATAGGGAAAAAAATGTATAGAAAAGGAATTTAGAAGCCAAATTAATAGAAATAAAATAAGATTCTCATTTACCATGATGTTGCCTTGCATGAACTCTATTAATCACAACTTCTACTGAATTACTTGAAGTGGATGCCATATTGTTGTTGTTGTCAATTCCTTCATTACCAAGATAATTGGAACATCGCTTAATGCCTCCTCCTCCTTTGCCACCCAACCCCAGGTGTGTTTGAATTCTTGAAGCACCACCACTAAACTTAACATTACAATGCTTGCATATCCATTTACGACCATTTTCTACTTCTGTAACATGAATCCAAAGGTGCTCGTGTTTTGCTCTACCCATCTTCAATATTTTTCCTAAACACAGATTCAAGGCTAAACTCAAATAAATGTATATAAGCATATACATCATATCACAATTATGTTCTGAATTTGAAGCTCTTAATTATGTATCGTTATTTTGAGGTAATATTTTTCTTCTATAATTATTTATTGAAGGGATATTAGTTTTTGATGTAGCTATTTTTTCATTTAATCTATTAAAATTTATTTATAATTTTATTCTTTTTATGTAATTACTTAATTGATTTTTTAAAAAAATGTATAACATTTTTATGAAAAATTCTAACTTTACGTATTTAACTTTTTTTTTCGTCGTGAGTTTTTCCTTTATCTTCTTTTTATAAAAGTAGTATTTACTCGGGGATTAAACTTATGTACAGTGCTTTAGACACAGTTCTTACTGTGCTAGATACAAGGAGGCGGTTATTATTATTAGAAAAACACTTTCCTTTTATTTTTTTAAATTAAAAAATATAAATAACTAACTTTTTGTGAGAGGCACAGTAAAAACTGCACCTAAAGAAAAGTATATAAGTTTTGTCCTTTACTCGGCCGGCATAATACATATATACTACTACTATATTAAGATAGTGTTTGACGTAGCTCCTTTTCAATTTTGTCTCTAATCTTAAAAGGAGAAGTAAGGTCAAACACTAATTATAAAAAGTAATATTTAAACCAAAAAGTAATTTCAAAGTGTTCATATCTAACTTTATAGTTAAAGTAATTTTTAGACCAAAAATAAGTTAGGTTAAAGGCAACCTAAAATGCCTAACAAGAGTAATATTTTACTAGAGGCACGGGCTATATAGCCGAATGCTAAGGGTCTGTTTGGTTCTGTGGAAAGAAAGTGGGAGAAAGAAAAATTACGGAAATCAATGGATGAACTTTTATCCATTGATTTCTGTAATTTTCCTTCCTTCCACTTTCTTTCCATAGAGCCAAGCGGAAGTCCTTAACAGAACACTTTAAAGAGTGATAGATAGAGAACCAAAAAACAAAACAGACATAAAAACAGGTGGAAAGAACATACCAAAAAGGTGCCCTTCAAAAACAACAGCTACAGCCCTCGTTGTCTCAAAATTTCTCAAGCGATATCAGAAAGCACTGAAACAGAGCAAATAAGAGATGAAGTAATTAAGATGTTGTCAATACTAATTGCATTGCACCTTCTCAATTACTAATTGACTTTCTTATTGAGCTTATTTTATATTCAGCTAGTGGAATTTGAATGCAAGAAAAGGGCAAGGAATATAACAAAGTTTAATATGAAGTAGCTACTACTGGGTGGTGCATATATATTATATACAATAAAGTATAAACCATGTTTGTTCTTTTTGATTGAAGTACCGTCTCATTATTTAATATCAAAATATTATTGAATTTTTAAATTTCATAGGAGTTAATTTAAGGGTATTCTTCTTCATCTCTCTCACCAGCTTTGCCATTGCGGTGATTAGGTTACATGAGATTACTTGTGGAGCATACGATGTGAGTTTTTCCATCTCGATTGAACTTTTTCCGTAGACAGGAACAACTATTAATTGAATGAATCTCTGACATTCAACATAAACTTTTATAAATAAAAACAGTCTAAAATTGAATGACGAAAATTTAGAGGTATTAAAGTTCAAAGCAAAATTTTAGAGAGATTAAAAATGAAAGTTCATAAATTTGGAGGGATTAAAAAAAAGAATGTAAGAAAGTAGAGAATTATGATATTAAATTTTATTCATATGATATATGGTAGACAATAAGGCCCTGTTATTGTTGACAAACAAATTTTATAGATTTTTGAATCAAGGCAATAAAAATGAAGTCCATAAGGCTAACCGAGACCACTAGCTCTTGCTATAGATTTTATTGATTACCGGTGGCCAAACGGGCACGTTCGTTTGTGTTCTTTACCGGTGGCCAAATTGGGGGGTTTGTGATATAGACCAAGTAAAATTGAGTCTCTTGGCCACGGAAAGAGATTCAGGATTTTGGGACGGAGAGCTACTCTCTCCCCCAGACGTAAGTTAATAACACCGAACTGGATAAACAAATTGATTGTGTTTTTTTCTTCCGCCGTTTATTGCTTTGGATTATTGCATCATCGTTTCTATCCCGTTCATTATTTGGTTGCTTGTTACGCTTGCCCCACACATTAGTTTATTATTGGTGTGAGTTTATCGTCGAATTCACAACAAGAGCCATTTGCTGCAGAAATAGAGTTGGAGAAGTTAAAGCCTAGGAGGAAAAAGTGAGGGAGAAAATTGTTTCCGAAAAAATCACCATAATGAAATATAGTAAGTAAAAATAAAAAAGATACAAAGGAACTTTGGGGGGACTAGACCAAAACCCAAGGTGTCAGAATTCTCCTGCCTCATTAAAAACCTTATCAAGAAAAATCCGATGGAAAAAATTTTGATGAAGGAAAAAAGAGTGCAGACATAAACCATAAATTCAAACATAAATAACCAAATCAAAAAACCTATAAAATAAGCGATAAATCTAACCTATTGTAAAACATTAGACTATACTATAGTTAAATGAAGAATTACATTATTGTAGATTAACAAGAGTATCCAAGAGCATGATTTTGAAGATCAATATCAGTTGTGAAGATTCCAAAATAAGGAATCTCACAATCTATGCGTTTCACTGTAGGGTGCCTTACTAATTCAGGACAAGAGTGGATGCTCAATCCTGGCTGTGAAGATCCACAATGTATACCCGGTTTGCACACGGTCTTCAATTGCGGTAAATCCGACAACCACAAACTTGTCAACTTGGGAAGTGCAATGAATGAACTCTCATTTTCATCATTGTTGCTCACTGCAATTATCTCTTTCATCGAACCACAACGCAATACAATTAACGTCTCTAAATTTGGAAGTTGTTGAACTAATGGCGGTGTCAGCAAGGTCTCTATCAAATTACAGTTATCTATTTTTATTAATTGTAAAGAATATAATATGTTCCTCAGTGACAAAGATTGTCTAACATCACCAACATCTTTATAGAAACCGGTTAAACTTTCCAAACTATTAAGTATCAAAACTTGCAGCCGGCACTGAATCTCGGTGCAAAAGGAGCAAGAACTGAGGAAACAAAACAAGCTTTGCAGTTTTTGGCAGCTAATAATGTCAATTTTACATAAATGTCTTTGCATAAATGTATTATTATATGATAGAGCATCACATAAGCAAACCAAATGAATGTTTTTGCCTATACGTAGACATGTAAGGTCTTTAGGCAGTGTGAGGGAGAAATTTTCAGTGTTTTCAAATTGCATAGTTCTAATTATAGCACCATCCAAAAAAAAATCTTGCAAATCGATATAATCCCAACTATATCTTCTTGATTCACCACATACATCTATGTAAATGAGATGATAAATTATGAGCTCAACACTGATGTCAGACATTTTTTGCACATCTTTGATGTCAACGATGCCTCCAAAACGCTCCAGCTTCTTCATTCCTTGAATATATTCTACCGTAATCACAACAAGAGTATCTCGGAGATCAAGATATTGCATTTTGGTCAAATTGGATAAAGACCCTAAATCCAAATTCAAACTCTTGTTATGGGATAGATCAAGCCATTTCAAATTGAGTAGTGTATCCAAGCCTTGTAGTGCTTCTTCAATGGAACTCTCTGTAATAACCAATCTTGATAATGTCTGTAGTTCTCCCAATGGGGGCACATGTTTCAGTGAAATACATCCTCTTAGTACTAAAGATACAAGATACCTCAACTTAGTGATAGAGTTTGGCAATGATTCTAGTCTTCTATTATCGGATAGATCTAGTATTGTTAGACTATTCATATATTCAAAAAAATTCTCTGGAACATGACTAATTTCCGCACTATTTATAATCAATGTGGACAACCTTGGGCAATAAGGTGACATGCTGTCTGGGATTTCTTTTATAGGACAACGATCGAAATGAACGATCTCTAAATCAACTCCCCATTCTTGTGTCAGAGGTATCTTGGTTAATTTGTCATCAACTTTCAACATAGCATCCCTCTTACTTTCTTTTAGGATATAACACGCCATGTCTTTCACCAAGCGATGAGTGCTATCCAAAGAATGGGCTTCAAGCCTTTTAAATATGACTATCACTTCATCAGATATTTCTTCCAAACACCTGTTTCCATTGATCAATCCATTGTCAACAAGTTTCATGATCAACTCATAATCGAAATAATCCATATCATCAGATAATAATGCACAATACAAAAAACAGTTTTGCAAGTCCTTATCCATCAAATTATCATAGCTACGTTTTAATACCTTGAAGACCTCTTCTTCCATCTCTTGTCCAATTTCCAATTTTTTAAGTTTATTCAATGCATGTTCCCATCGACCAATGTCATTTATCCCTTTCATGGTCCTAGCCATTACCTTAATTCCAAGTGGTAAACCATGAAATCTCCTTATAATACATCTCGCAACCTCATCTATTTCATTTGGAAGTATCTTAGGTGTTCCACCATGTCCGAGATTTAACATAAACAAATCCCAATCTTCAACTTCATCTTCATCTGCATATTCATATTCATCTTCATTGTAGCTACTGAGAGTAAACGTAGGTATCATAACATTTGGCTGACAATTCATCTGGTGACATACATGTTCCAAACGAGATGTCACAATCACTTTAATGCCATTCACTTTTGGATGAATTCCCACCTTTTCTAAATCAATGTATTTCCAAACATTATCCAAAATAAGAATTGATTTTCCTTTTTTTTCCAATGCAGAAGACAAATAATCTGCTCTAATTCTCTCATCATCTTCATCAAGATTCACACCTATTCTTTTTGCAATATCATGTTGCAATTTTGAGATGTTAGTATTGTCAGAAACAGTGACCCAAAACACATCCTTGAAAGTTGTTTTCCTTTTAACTTCATTTTCCACGAGAGTTGCAAGTAAAGTTTTTCCTACTCCTCCCATTCCATATATCCCAATCACAAAGACTTTGTCATCCTCTACAAGTTTCAACACTTTCTTGATATAAAAGTCTAATACCCACCCGACATATTCAGTTGACAAAGTGAGAGGTTTCTCTTCTCTGTGTCGTTTCATCTTTTGGATCAATTCACTTATACCATGGCTGTCATTTAAGTTAATCGCAGCAACTGTGATTCCTTTCATTTCTTGTAATTTTCTCAGCCATACATTAACTTTTGGCTTGCACTTTTTGCCCCGTGACTCCAACCACTGAAGTTGTTTGTTAATATCGTTTTCCTCACATTCTAAATCAAGAACCAATTGTTTTAATTGATTAATCTCATTTTCAAAAACACTTGTGTTACAATCGCTATCATTCACACCTGCTCCATTGTGTTTGTCATGTAACATAATAAAGCATTGTCATTTAAGTGTTTAAATTGTTTACTCGTCATAGTATGTGAAATAAATATGTATAGAAAAGGCATTTAAACAGCTAAATTAATAGTACTAAAGAAAGAATCTCATTTACCTTGATCTTGCGTTGAATAAACTCTATTAATCAAAACTTCTAGTGAATTATTTGAAGTGGAAGCCATATTGTGAATTCCATCATTAGCATGATAATTGGAGCATCGCCTAATGCCTCCTCCTCCTTTGCCACCCAACCCCAGGTGTGTTTGAATTCTTGAAGCACCACCACTAAACTTAACATCACAATGCTTGCATATCCATTTACGACCATTTTGTACTTTTCTAACGTGAATCCATAAGTGCTCGTGTTTTGCTCTACCCATCTTCAATATTTTTCCTAAACACAGATTCAAGGCTAAACTCAAATAAATGTATATAAGCATATACATCATATCACAATTATGTTCTGAATTTGAAGCTGTTAATTATGTATCATTATTTTGAGGTAATATTTTTCTTTTATAACTATTTATTGAAGGAATATTAATTTTTGATGTAGCTATTTTTTCTTGCGTTAAAACCTTAAGATGTTTGATATACATGACATATCTCGTATAAATTTAACATTCTTTCTATTCATAGATAATGTGACACTTAACCACTCACACTTGAAACCAACAAACAAAAGAGAAGTAGGTGATGTAGAAAAAGAACATACCAAAAAGGACCTTCGAAAACAACAGCTACAGCACTTGTTGTCTCAAAAATGCTCAAGTGATATCAGAAAACACTAACACAGAGCTAATAATAGATGAAGATGTTTGTTCTCAGTACATGGATAGTTTGATTTAATTTAAAGGGAATGAGAGGTATGATGATAGGTTGGCCGGCTAAAGACTTTTCTTAATTATGGGTAGAAATTGCTTTGCATCTTCTCAATTAGTAATTGTTCATATTGTCTACTACCTCTTAAGCTTATTTTATATTCAGCTAGTAGAATTTGAATGTAAGAAAAGGGCAAGGAATATAGCAAAGTTGAATATGAAGGACTAGCTCTTGGGTGGTGCATAATATGAACTCACTTCATATATCTCAACAATAATAAAGTATAAACCATTTTTTTTTTCATTTTTATTGAACCGTATCTTTATTTAATCCGCAAATACTAGTGAATTTTGAAATTTCAAGAATTAAATTAAATTTAAATATATATAATTTAAGGACATTCTTTTTCATCTGTCTAAGGCCGTCCTAACCGCACATCTTCATCTATTTGCTAAATTCATATATAGAAGGTGAATAGATTCATCCTCCTATGAAGTTGTCTTATATATGAGAAATTACTCTCAAGGATTGTGTATCGATTGTCAACTTACAAATATACTAATTGAACTAGAGACAATTTTGACTATGTAGCAAATATAACCAAGGGCGCTCTCTAAGAGACAACATTGGGACGAATGATTTCTTTGAGCAAATATTTAATTTGATTTGCCAATGAAGAAAACTCTTTAGAAAATCAATAATTACATAGTGAACTCATAGCTGATCTGTGTATTGAATGGTCATTAGGAGAGACTAATGGTGTCCCTTGGTGATGCTCATCTCAATCCAAAAAATATTGTGTCTAGATTCCCATCTTTTAGCCAACGCATTTTAGCTCTTTGTTGCCAAAAGGATTCTTCTTGAATAAAAGTTTTTGCATGTTGAAATTGGGCTTCTTGGAACCGAGCTATACTAGGCGCATCCCTCTTGTCTCTTGATCTTTCATTTCAGGCTCATACTCCATCAGGGCAGCCCAACATAAGGTGGGGTCTAAAGCGGACATTAATATGAGGCATAACAAAAAATTGTGTATTTTTCTAGTAAAAAATATTGCAAGAAAAATGTAATAAATTTAAAATTTATTACTTGTAGAAAATAAAATATACTATTGGAAAAAACTTATTTTTTTTGGTAATTAGAAAAAACTTCTATAATATGAACAAAATAAAAAAATATTCTATAATATATTTTTACAATTTCGTCGATATTAATATTTTTTCATTATCAGATCATGTATCACGTCATTTAAAATATATTATATCGTCAATTTATAGTTAAAAAATACGATAGATGACCAAATCTTTCAAATTTTAAAATAAAGAGACTAAATTTTAAAATATTTTTTCATTATTCCATATCCCTTGGCCAATGGCCCCACCTCTTCAATATTTTCCTCTTTCAACCAACTATTCCATACTTGTACTCTTGTCTTATCATATGTATTAAACCAATTTGATCTCATCATCTCAATATTTAGAATGCAACATTCGATTCTAATCTTTAGTCTCCATATTTTATATTTATTCTTGATGATTATGTTATCAATGAAGTCAAATTTTGTAGCCATAACTTAAAAAAAAAATATAAGATGGTCCATGATAATATATTAATTTAAAAATAAAACATATTTATATTAATTGAAAATATCATCATAGGAATGATATCAATAAAATGCATGCAAAAAATAAAATAAAATCACAATATATAAAAAATTGTATAAAAAAAGTATTAGAAGTTAGATTCCAATAAAAGATTGCCAAAGTACACATGTCATTATTATTTATTTTAATTTCAATAAAACATATTACAAAATATTTATATATGCTATAAAAAACTCAAAATAATAACTATAAAAAAAAATAATGATAAGAAAAATATATGTTAAAAGATAAGATAAAATAAAAACAATGAAAGAAAAACATAATATAATTAATTTGTGGAGATATTTATGCTACATAAAAAATAATGATTAAAATATATTTAAAAATTAAAAAGAAAAAGAGTTAATTAAAATATGATAAATTAAATTTGTTTGTTGATGGAGGAGTTACTTACATTCATTGTTTTAAATTGCGGCCAGTCGCCGCCGCAGTATTGCTGATGCCGTAGCCACCGCATCTGTGGTGTAATTTTCAATCACGTGTACGGCTGCATCGTAACCGCATCAGATAATCTTACCCTTAACAGTCTCTCAGATGTATATTTTAAGCATCATTCAATAAATATGTATGGAACAAAATGTGACTATACTATGTGTGAGTGAGTATATATATAGTTTAGTGGATAGTATCCGCTACGGCATCCGCAACCGTAATTTAAAACCATGCTTACATTGATTATTCTAATTGTTGAATATATAGGTGTGGATTTGATGAGTAATTTGGAGAAAAGTATTTCCGAAAGTCAGTGCGGTAAAGCAATCATGCAAGACCTTCATTCTTCTGGTACTGTGCAGAAGAATGCTGATGATGAGGTTCTCTTCAAGATTCAGAAACTTTCCATTATCCCTCAAGATCACATTGGTAATTAATAATTCTCTTCAAAACACATAAATTTTGTATTATGCAGAGGTGGGGCTAATGGGATATGATTTACAAGTGGTACGACCCTTTAATCTAAAATTCCATTTTCATGTTTACAAGATATGGTTCCAATATTGGATTAATTAAATACAATTATTGTATGCTATATTTTTCCAAAAGACACGAATGATATATACTTTCCCATTTTACTAACTAAATGACTCATTGCAGTTGTTCAAACTCCGCTTAATGAAGTCCTTCCATCAACTCATCTACCACGAGGTGCGGCGCCAATCGAATTGTTATATTTCGAATTTGACTATACCCTAAATTTACTTCTATGTACCCTAAATTGGCTTCTATGTTTCAACTCTAAAGTTGTTAAATGATTTGAAATGATGACTACATTGTTTTTAGAACCCAATTAGATGAATCTCATTTGAAAAGTTTCCTATTAGTTTGATCTCAAACTATTTCTAGACATAAATTTTGGATTACATATCATGGCGCCTTTACATACATTGTTTATTTTGATTATTGAACAGATGTGAAATATTTGGGTAAACGTATTTTTGAAATTGAGTTGAAGGGCATAAAAGATACGGTTCGTATTCTACTCAATGAGAAGAAAAATTATCTGACAAATCAATCACAGTCATTGGAGCTGTTTGAAATTGTTTACAAACATGAGTTTGATTATTTGGTAGGACAATTACAAGGATTGAAGAAAACTGGGGCTGAATTGAACAACATCAATGGTGCTTGTGATATATATAAGTGAATTGATCAACCAGCTGGGTGGAGAGAAATGATGTTGGTTGATGTATTCTCTTGTCTGAAAGATTCTTGGTTTTTCATTTATGTTTATCTGTCCATTGTCAACTAGCTTCATGATGAATTCATCTTTGTCAAAATCATTATTCTTATCTCATGCATGTTATTTAAGTTATTCATATCTCTGATCAATTCATTTATCTCATGAATGTCATTTAAGCTATTTATATAATCCATACTTTCTTTGAAATCTAGTAAGTTTTCTAACAATACATCAACCTCTGGCTTGCACTTCTTTGAAATCTAGTAAGTTTCCATTATTTTGATGGTTAATTGAGCTGCTGATATGAGTGCCAATCACTTCAGGAACACCTTCAATCACTTTCAATCAATGATAGAAATTGTCACGATTTTTAAATAGAACACTAATGTACACATTTTACCATCTTGTTGGTGTTAGTTAATTAGTTAGAAATTAGTTATAGTTGGTTACTCAATTAGTTATAATTGAATCCTATAAATAGAACGCTAATGTACACATTTTACCATCTTTTATCAATCAAATATGAACTTTTATGAATTTTTACCTTTTAAGCATACTATTTGGATTCAAACTTTCAATTTCTGCATATAAAGAGAGTCAAATGAATGTAAAGTTGAAAAGGTCTATTGCAGTTACACTATTGTGATGTTTTTGTGAATTAGATACTAATAAATTGTTTTCGTGAATTTTTAACCACAATACTACAATAATAATAATATTCACCTGAAATACCATTATTTGGACAATTTCTACTTTTCAAATCAATGGAGTCTTACCTTTTCAATTTCATGATGTAAAATAAAGCTTGGTTTCCTGTAAAATTAAGCTAAAGTCTTTCTAATTCTGTCTATAATACAGTTTTTCAAATTGATGAAATTTCACTTCCACATCTTGTTAAATATTACAATTTACACAGTTTATTGAACAATTTACACAGTAAAGCCCCTTTGAGGAGAGTATAAGAAAGTCTATAGGCAGAAAAACATTATCTTAGACGAATTAGAGCACATGACTCTGTTTTCAACTGTAATATATTTTAGAGAAAAACTAATAGAGAAAAAAAAGTAAAACATTCACAAAAGTTTAAAAGGAGTTAATCAAGACCAAATTCAGAAACAGAAAAGAACACTTTCAAAGTTCAATTTTCATGAATAAAAGCCACCCCCACATCACTTTTTACATCTCACTGTTCAATTCATAAAAAAAGTTGAAAAGGAGAAAAATACTCGGTACACAGGATGAACTACATTCTTACATCTCACATAATTATTTTTGTACAAATTTTAATATGTAGAAAAGTGAATCAGTAATCTCAACTCTTTCTATTGTTGGGCATCTTTGAACTAAACTTGCACAGCTAATGATGGTCACTTCTGGTGAAGATCTACAGCGTATACTCCCTTTGCACACAATCTTCAATGCTGGTAAATACCACAACACCAAACTGGTCAACTTGGGAAGTTTAATGATGGAACTATCATCGTCATCATTGTTGTTCACTGCAAATATCTCTTCCATTGAATAACAATGCGATACGGTTATTTTCTCCAGATTTTGAAGTTGTTGAACTAATTGTGGTGTCAGCAACTTCTCAATCAAATGGCAAAAAGCAATGCCAATTTCTTTTAGGCAAGAGAATATGCCGCCCGGTGACAAAGATTGTCCAACATCAATAACGTCTTTACATATGACAGTTAAACTTTTCAAATCATGAAGTTCCAAAATTTCCAGCTTGTGAATATTGGTGCAAAAGGAACAAGAACCAGATAAACAAAACAAGCTCTCTAGTTCATCGCAAGAAAAAGTTTTTATTGTCCTTACAGAAGAAGAAGTGCTATATGAAAGAACATCACATAACCAAACCCAATGATTATTTTTGTATATAAGCAGATGATTATGGTCTTTAGGTAGTATGTAGGTGAAACGATCACAATCTTGAAATTCTATACACCTATTTTCAGAAGCACTATTAAAATTAATAATTTTACTCCAAACACATTTACCACATACATTTCCTAATACGAGTTCATATGCTTTGATGAGCCCAAAACTCATATCAAGATTATGTTGCATGGATTCATTGTGAAGTTTGCACTCAATGGCACCTCTAAAACATTCCAGCATCTTCATCCTTTGAACATCTTTAACCTTAATAACAGCATGAGTGTTTCCGAGATCGAGGTATTGCAATTTGGTCAATAATAATGAAAAAGACCCTAATTTGGTCAAACTCTCATTCTGGGATAGATCAAGCCATTTCAAATTTATTAGTTTTTCCAAGCCTTCTGGTGCTTCCTTAATGGAAGTGTTTGAAATGACCAATCTTGACAATGCTTGTAGTTCTCCCAATGGGGGCACATCTTTCAATGAATCACATCCTTTTAGTATTAAAGAAACAAGTGATGTCAAATTAGCGATGGACTTTGGCAAAGATACTAGACTTTTATTATAGGATAGATCCAATATTGATAGACTATTCATATATTTGAAAAAACTCTCTGGAACATAACTAAAGGGTGCAATATTTATAATTAAGGTGGACAACTTCGGACAATAAGGTGACACGCCCTCTGTGATTTCTTCTATACCACAATCTTGAATATGAACCAACTCCAAATCAGTTGTCCAACCATGTGAGAGAGGTATCTTGGTGAATCTATAATTCACTATGGCATTCCTCTGACTCTCTTTCATGATATAACATGCCATGCTTCTCACCAAGGGATGTGTGAATACCAAATCCTGATAAACACTAATCAAAGAATGAGCTTCAAGCTTATTCAATAGGGTATTCCCTTCATCAAATATTTCTGCAAAACACATATTCTTATTTATCTGTCCATTGTCAACAAGCTTCATGATTAACTCATTCTTAGTCTTTCCATCTTGTTCCTTAACCTCATCAATAGATAATAATGCACAATACAAAAAACAGTTTTGCAAGTCCATATCCATCAAATTATCATAACTTCGTTTTAATACCTTGAAGACTTCTTCTTCCACCTCTTGTCCCATTTCAAAGTTTTTAAGTTTATTCAGCGCATGTTTCCATTGGTGAATGTCATCAATCCCTTTCATGGTTCTAGCCATCACATTGATTCCAAGTGGTAAACCCTTAAATCTATCTACAATACATCTTGCAATCTTTTCTATGTCATGTGAAAGTGTCTTAGGTGCTCCGTTATGTCCGAGTTTTAGCTTAAACAACTTCAAATCTAGACCAACTTCTTCATCATCTTCATCACTATCTTCAGATTCAAATTCATCTTCATTGTGGCAACTGAGAGGAAACATTTGTATTATAGCATATGGCTGACAATCCATTTGGTGACATACATGTTCCAAACGAGTTGTTATAATCACTTTAATGCCATTTACTTTTGGATGAATTCCCACCTTTTCTAAATCAATGTATTTCCAAACATCATCCAGAATAAGAACTGATTTTTCTTTTTTCTCCAATGCAGAAGATAAATTGTATGCTCTAATTCTCTGATCGTCTTCGTCAAGCTTCACACCTATTCTTCTTGCAATATCATGTTGCAATTTTGAGATGTTAGTATTGTCAGAAACAGTGACCCAAAATACATCATTGAAAGTTGTTTTCCTTTTAACTTCATTTTCAACGAGAGTTGCAAGTAAAGTTTTTCCCACTCCTCCCATTCCATATATCCCAATCACAAATATTTTGTCGTCATCTAGAAGTGTCAACACTTCATGGATATTTTCATCTAATTCCTGCCCGACATATTCAGTTGACAAAGTGAGAGGTTTATCATCCTTGTGTCGTTTCATCTTTTTGATCAATTTCCTCTTATCATCATGAGTGTCATTTAAGTTATTTATATCAATCGCACTTTCTTTAATTTCTCGTAAGTCTTTTAACCATACATCAACTTTTGGCTTGCGCTTTTTCCCACGAGACTCCAAACATTCAAGTTGTTTAGCAATATCGTTTTCCTCACATTGTAAATCAAGAACAGATTGTCTTAACTGATTATTCAAATAGTTTTCCTCAATGTTACAACTGCTACCGGGCACACCTGCTATTGCATGTGTTTGTCTTGTTACATAAAGCATTTTTATTCAAGTGTTTAAATTATTTACTTGATTTATATATTAAATAAATAAAAATTTATTGGGCTGAAAAATATATTAGTAAATCCTATTTTTCCATAAAATTTCTAAAAGCTAATATATTTAAATATGTTTTGGGCTTAATTAAAAAAATCTGATTTATGCCCAGTTAAAAAATTCTGTTTTGGGCTGAAATAAAATTTTGGGCTAAATTCATCAAAAGAAAAGAAGTTTCAAAAAATCTTCAGTAAAAATAATTAATATGCTTTATTAATAGATGAATTGATTCATCCATTACCATTGCAAATAAAAAAAATCCAAAAGTAATGAATTAGAACACATACCTTCAGATAAATTCATGATTTCGAGATTATTTTGATGGTTAACTAAATTGCTTGTATGAATGTCAATCACTTTGAGAACACCTTCGATCACTTTCAATGAAAGATAGAAATTGTCACAATTTTAAATTTCAACAAAAACATGTATACTACGAACATGTTGTCACAAAATACAATGTTGTTGAGCTAAATTCATCAAAAGGTGTATAGAAAACATGTATACCAATTTAATAAATAAAAAACATGTATATCAATTAGTAAAGTTGTTTAGAAAACAAATATTAGTAAAAACAGAGATGCTGATTTACCTTGATCATGTGTTACATCAATTGTATTAATCACAGCTTGTGCTTGTCTTGGATTACTTGAAGTGGATGCTAAATTGTTGTAAACTCCTTCATTACCAGGATACTTGGAACATCGCCTAATGCCGACTCCTTTGCCATCCAACCCCAGGTGTGCTACAATTCTTGAAGCTCCGCCACTAAACTCATCCTTACAATAATTGCATATCCATTTCTTACCATCTTCTACTTTTGTAACGTGAGACCAGCAGTCGTTTTTTCCTCTACCCATGATCAATATCTTTCCTAAACACAGATCCAATACTAAATTTTAAAAGTTGTATAAGCATAAAATATATCTTAATTATATGTGACTCATTAGACACAAAATAAAAGGGAACAAAAGTACATATATACAAGTACTCCTTTGCTTATACATTAGTTAAGGAGGGAGAGTAAGGGATACAAGATTTTGATGTGCACATGCACCAATATACTATTCCAATTTGTTATTCGAGTCTATTAGGCCACTATACACCGAGTCCACAACAAAATACATAAGAGCATCTCTAATCCTGCAGCTCAACATTGATATTTTAGGTGGGTACATATTGCCCCATTATCATGAAGCAATACTCTCAACAAATCATAATGAGTCCCACAATTTAATAAATTAATAACTAAAAGAATTTTAAAATGGTTAAAAAAGTTGTAACAAAATTTGATTGATAAATAAAATATTAGAATTATAACACATTTATGCCCCATAATTTTAGCTTATTTTGCAAAAGATTGGAGCCTACTGATTTTGACTAAGTCAATACACATGTGATATGTGAGTTGTTGTTCACGTGGTAAGACACGATGACGTAGCATATAAGTCACTTGACACGTGTGTGTTGACTTGGTCAAAATTAATGAGGGTCAACCTATTGCAAAATGAGCTAAAGTTAGGGGCGACAAAAATGCTATTGTGAAAGTTAATGGATCAAAATCGTAAGTTTGTGAAAATTAGAGAGACAAAAGTGCAATTTAACCTATAAATAACTAATTCCACATGATGGTGTCCAACGATGATGTTACAATAAATAAGTAAATAAAAAAAAAGAAAATTTTGTAAAAAAAGAAAAGAAGAAGAAAATAAATACTATTATTACTTAATATACTGAGTAGAATATAGATCATAAACTTGAATTTCAATTAAAAAGAGAACAAAAGAGAATACTAAGTAGAATATAGATCATAAACCAGAATTTTATTACAAAAAGAGAACAAAAAAGAAAGTAAAAAAGAAAAACATACCAAAAATGCCCTTCCAAACAACAGCTACACCAATTCCTACTGTCTCAAAAATTTTCAGGTGTTAATTTTTCAGCTACACCAATTTCTCAGAAAACACTGAAACAGATCAAATAAGAGATGAAGTAATTAAGATGTTCTCAATAAATGGATAGTTTGGTTTAATTTAAAGGGACTGATGAAAAGTATATCCCACAAATTTCTTCTGAGTAATTTATTTAGAATAAGGTATGATGATAGTCTGGCCAGCTGAAGACTTTTTATGGTTAGAAATTGCATTGCATCTTCTCAATTACTAAAATATTAAGTCCGTCTTTTTCATGTTTGTCATCAGCATAAATAAAATACACAAATATATTTAGGCAAAAATAAATAAATAGTTAATTACTCTGCTTTCTTTCATGAGAAGTATATCCCACAAATTTTTAATAGTAACTATTTAGTGTAAGGCATGTTAATAGGCTCGCAGACTGAAGACTTTTTTATGGGTAGAAATTGCATTGCATCTTCTCAATTACTATATTTTGTACCAACTCTTAAACTTATTTTATTTTCAGCTAGTGGAATTTGAATTTTCAAATACCATAGGAGTTAAATTAAATTTAAATATAATTTAAGGGCATAATGTTATCCTATAAATATATCCAATTCAGTGCACACTAAGAAAAAATACATTGGGTGTGTTTGATCGGCTAAAAATAAGAGACTGGAAAGAGTAATTTTCGACTGTATTATTGTGTTTAATTTTAAAATTGTTCATGCGATTGGACATGCTATGGGCCCAATCATTGTCATCATTGTTGCTCACTGCAAATATCTCTTTTATTGAATCACAATACCTCATTCAGTGAATTACAATATCTTACATACATTGTCTCTAGATATTGCAGTTGTTGAATTAATCGTGGTGTCAACAACTTCTCTATCAAATGGCAATAAGAAATGGAAAACTTTTTCAGATTAGAGAATAGATCACTTGGCGACAAAGATTGTCGAACATCAACAACATCTTTACAGACAACGGTTAAACTTGGCAAACTAAAAAGTTCCAAAACTTCGAGGTTGTGAATCTTCGTGCAAAAGGAACAAGAACCTGATAAACAAAACAAACTCTCTAGTCGTCGGCAATCATAAATGTAAATTTTTCTCAAAGAAGAAGAAGTGTTATATGAGAGAGCATCACATAAGCAAATCCAATGATTATTTTCATATACATTGAGACATGTGTGGTCTTTTGGCAGTATGTGAGTGAAATCATCACAGTCTTCAAATTGTATGGTCCTAATTTTAGGATCACATGGAACAAAAATTTTCAAATTAGTATAATTCCACAAATCACTTCTTGATTCACCAAATTCATTTCTAAAAATGAGATGATATGTTTTGAGCTCAAAACTAATGTCAAGCATTTTTTGCACATAATAGTGGTAATCTTTGCTGTCAAATATGCCTCCAAAACATTCTAGCATATTCATCCCTTGAACATCTTCTACCGTAATCACAGCACGAGTATCACGAAGATCGAGGTATTGCATTCTGGTCAAATTGGATAAAGTTCCTAATTCCAGATACAAACCATTGTTATGGGATAGATCAAGCCATTTCAAATTGAGTAGTTTATCCAAGCCTTGTGGTGCTTCTTCAATGAAAGAGTTTGAAATATCCAATCTTGACAATGCTTGTAGCTCTCCCAATGGAGGAAGATGTTTAAGTGAATCACAATTTCTTAGTATTAAAGAAACAAGTGACCTCAACTTAGTAATTGAGTTTGGCAAAGATTCTAGTCTTTCATTATTGGATAGGTCGAGTGTTGTTAGACTATTCAGATATTTGAAAAAACTCTCTGAAAGACGACTAATAGACACTTTATTTATAATCTAGGTGGACAACCTCAGACAATAAGGTGACATGTCCTCTGGGATTTCTTCTATAGAACAACGCAGAAAATGAACGATCTCTAAATCAACTACCCATTCATGTGTGAGAGGTATCTTGGTTAACTCATTATCAAATTTCACCATAGCATTCCGCTTACTCTTTCTCAAGATATAGCATGCCATGTCTTTCACCAAGCGATGTGTCCATGCCAAAGATTCATCAAAACTCATCAAACAATGAGCTTCAAGCTTATTCAATATGGTATTCCCTTCATCAAACTAGTTTCATGATCAAACCATCTTTGTCAAACTCCTCATGATCAATAGATAATAGTGCACAATACAAAAAACAATTCTTCAAGTCTTTTTCCATCAAGTTATCATAGCTACGTTTTAATACCTTGAAGACTTCTTCTTCCACCTCTTCTCCCATTTCCAATTTTTTAAGTTTATTCAATGCATGTTTCCATTGATGAATGTCGTCAATCCCTTTCATGGTTCTAGCCATCACACGAATTCCAAGTGGTAAACCCTCACACATGTCTACAATATCTCTCGCAGTCTTTTCGATTTCAGGGGAGAGTGTGACATGTGCTCCATTGTGTCCAAGATTTACCTGAAATAACTCCCAATCTTCACCATCAGTGTAAAGAGGTACAATTTGTATCATATGATTTGGTTCACAATCCATCTGATGACACACATGTTTCAAACGAGTTGTTAGAATCACTTTAATGCCATTCACTTTTCGATGAATTCCCACCTTTTCCAAATCAATGTATTTCCAAACATCATCCAAAATAACAACCAACTTTTCCTTTGTTTCCAGTGCCAAAGACAAGTTGTTAGCTCTAGCTCTCTCATCGTCTTCATCAAGCTTCACACCTATTCTTTTTGCGATATCGTGTTGCAATTTTGATATGCTTAAATTTTTGGATATAGTGATCCAAAACACATTCTCAAAACTGTCTTTCCTTTTAACTTCATTTTCCACGAGAGTTGCGAGTAAAGTTTTTCCCACCCCTCCCATTACATATATACCAATAACAAAGACTTGGTCATCCTCTAGAAGTTTAAGCACTTTCTTGATATTTATGTTTAAAGTTTCCCCAATGAATTCAGTTGACTATGAGTCAATGCTCCAGGACCACAAGAGAGGGAGACACCACATCTCCACCCAAAACTTTAAGGCATTAAGTTAATGGGTCACCTCTCTTATATATCCAACATTCTTCTCATACATAGGCGATGTGAGATTTAACCACTCAACACTTGAAACCCAACATTCTCCCCCCAAGTGTGAGTTCCCACATGCTATAGTTGATCCAATACCAGGATCCCATCCCGCTTTCCCACCAATCCGAACCACGACTCTTATACCACTGTTAGGAAATAACAGGGTTAAAGAAAAATAAACACAATCACAACACATGAATATAATGTGAAAACTCCAAAATCGGAGAAAAAACCACAACGGTTGTCTAAACCGGCAACTGGAAAATTATCACTATGTGAAAATTGTTACAACACATAGACTTCTCTCACTCTCACTCCAATGCCCCAATACAACCACAATCTCACAAAACAAATATTCAAACTAAGTCAGATATAAGCTTAAAGTGCTAATGATTGGTACATCTAAAAATAAAGAACTTAGGTCATATATATAGCCTTGATCTTCACCTTGCTTCACCACATTAAGCATGTGAGACTTCTCCAATAGCTAATATTTTTAACCTCCTCATTTATTTAAGAAACTAGGCGATGTGGGACCTGACAATCAACCCCAATAGATCCATGTAATTGTGGATCCAAATTGAATGTACAACAAGTGTTATCATGAGCATTTAACTAGTGTAAAGCGTTCTTGATTGAAAAGGAAAAAAAGAAATCCTAATGACGGCTAGGGTTTATATGGAGAAAAAAAAGGTAATACGAAGAATAACCGAGAGTTAATTTTTCTCGGAAAAAGTTGCAAGAACAAAATCTTGTTATTATCTCTAAATTTCTCAATCGATGATGTATCATAAACATATAGATGAAGTAAGTATGAATGAGGTTCTCACTCAACGCTTATGGATTTAAAAGGGGATGAGCAGCCGTCGTGGACGGTGGACCACACAAAAAGTAATGCAATTAGTAAACGGCTTAATTATCAATAAGTTAACTGTTTGAAGACTTCTATTAAAGGGAAATGACTGTTATTGCGAAAATTTGTATTTTTTTTTTGTAAATGTTGTGAAAATTTGTATTACTATGGACAACCAATAAATATAATATTAAGTTAATATTGGATGAACTCTAGAGCACTTAGATTAATGCGAGTCTTTTTTAGTTTAATTTAAATTTTAAGTTCAATCCCTGATTTGTATATACGATAATGTTAAAATTCTTAGTAAAGTTTGTCACTCATTTGAATTTCACAAAGGCTTGAGAGATTATGCCAAAAAAAGAAAAAAAATGATATTGGATGATGTTCCTAATGTTTAGTTTAATTGACAATATCAAAATGGAAATTGTTATAAACATGATTTGATGGTTGAAAACGTATGTGTTAGAGAGTGGAGTTAAAGAGGTTAGGAATTCGATTCTCATTCTCAATAAGAAAAACTAATAATACTAATAATGTTTGGGTTTGAATTAGGACCCTAATTGAAAATTCATACTCTTGTTAAGGGATAGATCGAGCCATTTCAAATTGATTAGTTTTTCTAAGCCTTGTGGTGCTTCCTCAATGGAAGTGTTTGAAATGACCAATCTTGACAATGATTGTAGTTCTCCCAATGGGGGCATATGTTTCAATGAATCACATCCTTTAAGTATTAAAGAAACAAGTGACCTCAAATGAGTGATGGAGTTTGGCAAAGATTCTAGTCCTTTATTATAGGATAGATCCAATATTGATAGACTATTCATGTATTTGAAAAAACTCTCTGAAAGACGACTAATGGACACTTCATTTATAATCAAGGTGGACAACTTTGGACAATTAGGAGACAGATCCTCTGGGATTTCTCTTATACTACTACACCGCATATGCACCAACTCTAAATCAGTTGCCCATCCATGTGAGAGAGATATCTTGGTGAATCTCTCATTCAATTCCACTATGACATTCCTCTGACTCTCTTTCAAGATATAACAGGCCATACTTCTCAACAAGGGATGTGTGAATTCCATATTATCTAAAGAACTAATCAAAGAACAAGCTTCAAGCTTATTCAATATGGTATAGCCTTCATCAAATATTTCTTCCAAACACATATTCTTATTTATCTGTCCATTGTCCACTAGTTTCATGATCAACTCATCTTTCTCAATCTGATCATCATCATCATCAGTAGATAATAATGCAAAAGACAAAAAACAGTTTTGCAAGTCTTTTTCCATCAAATTATCATAGCTACGTTTTAATACCTTGAAGACTTCATCTTCCACCTCTTTTTCCATTTCCAATTTTTTAAGTTTATTCGCAGCATGTTTCCATTGAAAAATGCCATCAATCCCTTTCATGGTTCTTGCCATCACACTAATTCCTAGAGGTAAACCATCACACCTGAGTACAATATCTTTTGCGATCTTTTGTGTTTCAGGGGAAAGTTTGATAGGTGTTCCATTGTGTCCAAGTTTTACCTCAAATAAATCCCAATCTTCATCATCAGTGTCAAGAGTTTCCATTTGTATCATATGATTTGGCAGACAATCCATCTGGTGACACACATGTCTCAAACGAGTTGTCAGAATCACTTTAATACCATTCACTTTTAGAGGAATTCCCACTTTTTGCAAATCAATGTAATTCCAAACATCATCCAAAATAATAATAGATTTTTCCTTTGTCTCCAGTGCCAAAGACAAGTTGGTTGATCTTATTCTCTCATCATCTTCGTCAAGCTTTACACCAATTCTTTTTGCGATATCGTCTTGCAGTTTAGAGATGCTGAACTTATTGGAAACAGTGACCCAAAGCACATCTTTGAAAGTTGCTAACCTTTTAACTTCATTCTCCACGAGAGTTGCAAGTAAAGTTTTTCCCACTCCTCCCATTCCATATATCCCAATCACAAACACTTTGTCATCTTCTAGAAGTTTCAACACTTTCTTGATATTTTTATCTAATTTCCGCCCGACATATTCAGTTGACAAAGTGAGAGGTTTCTCATCCTTGTGTCGTTTCAGCTTTTGGATATTATCATTTAAGTTATTTATATCACTCGCACTTTCTTTAATTTCTTGTAAGTCTTTTAACCATACATCAACTTCTGGCTTGCGCTTTTTTCCACGAGACTCCAAACATTCAAGTTGTTTTGCAATATTGTTTTTTTCAAAATCTAAATCAAGAATCAATTGTTTTAGCAGTATCTCCCTTTCACAAACACTTCTGTTACAACCGCTACCGTTCACACCTGATATTGTGTTTGTCATGTTACATAAAACATTATCATTCATGTGTTTTAAATTATTTACTAACAATTTTTAGAACTCGATGTAGGCCCTTTTCCAAAAAAAGAAAAAAGTATGAAAGTATCGGAGTCGGAGTTCGTTATACATTTTTCTACCTTTGTAATGTGAGTAAAGTGATATGATTATGACTAATTCAGCTTTAGTTCTTTTGAAACATTTTTGGGATTGAATTAGTGAGCTTAGTAAACCTATCGGTTTGGTTTATTGAATTTCAAAATTGAAAATTGAGAATAAAAAAAAAACCTATTTTGGGCTGAAATAAATTGCTTTAGAAAAAAACTGTTTTTGCACTAAATTCATAAAGAAGTTTCAAGAAAATCTAAAGTAAAAATAATTAATATGCATTAATACATGAATCAAAGGGATATTTATCTCTTGATTCATCTGTTATCATTCCAATTTAAATTCATCAAAGTGTACTTCATTGCAAATTAAAAAAATTCCAAAAGTAATAGAATTAGAATTTAGAACTTGTACTTTCAGATAAATTTGTGATTTCGAGATTATTTTGATGGTTAACTAAATTGTTGGTACGAGTGTCAATCACTTCTAGAGCACCTTCATCCACTGTCAACAAAAGATAGAAATTGTCTCAATTTTTAAATTTCAACAAAAATATATACTATGCACATGTTGTCACAAGATATAATGTTTGAAGCAAGTTTCTTTTTTGTTGTATGTTATGTTAGTTAATTCATGAACCGAATATTATGTATAGTAAGGTGTTTAAAAAAAAATTTTAATAAAAACAGATGTTGATTTACCATCTGGTGGATTCCTTGAAGTGGATGCAATATTGTTGTTAACTCCTTCATTAACGGGATAATTGGAGCATCGCCTAATGTTGCCTCTTTTGCCATCCAACCCCAGGTGTGCTACAATTCTTGAAGCTCCTCCACCAAACACATCCTTACAATAATTGCATATCCATTTCTTACCATTTTCTACTTTTGTAACGTGAGACCAACGGTCGTTTTTTGGTCTACCCATGATCAATGTCTTTCCTAAACACAAATCAAAGACTAAATTCAAATGATTGAATAAGCTTCATTAGATAGTAGTATATATATCATCAGGGACGGATCCATAAATTCCAACAAGTGGGGTCAAGGTTGAATATTATAAAGGGTCAAATATATTTTCAGTCCTTATTTTTATAGCAAATTTTGATTTTTGTCCCTATAAAATAAAATCAGTTGTTTTCATCTCTGTAAATATTTTTTATTTTATTTTTAGTCCTTAATAAGTAAAATTTTGACATGTTAATGTTAATATTATGACATTTTTATGTTCAAAATAGTCTATATATCATGTTAAACATATATATGTCTATATTATGTTAAAAAATGTCAAAACTCGCTATAAAATAGAGACTGAAAATATATTTTACCCTATTATAAATACTTATAAAAATAAAAATTCATACAAACAATAAAAAGATAACGATGTATATCTAAATACTAAAAGAAAACAAATTTAAAAAGCAAACTTATGTTCCAAGAGGTTTAACTTTAAAGTATATGAACTGATCTGAGGAATACGGTATACTGTTTACATCATTATATTGTAGTGTAGTGTTTAAGTCAAGAGAAATTTATATGCAGCATGGGGACATTAATACATTTCATGTGGGGTCAATATTTCAAATTACTTATTTATTTGGTTAAAAAAATATTACAAGTGGGGTCAACTGCCCACATTTTTTTTTTTGACATTAGCTGCCCACATTTCTTCCTATGTGCATCCGTGCCTGTATATGATAAAGAAAACAATTATTCTGCTCCAAATTGTTACTCCTAAACTTTGTAATTATGATATATTACTCCTCTTAAGAGAATATAAGAAAAAAAAATCATCATATATGTCCTCGTGAAAATAGTTCATTTGATGAGTTAAGCGACATTAAAAAGTTTTAACAAGAAGATCTCGAGTTAGATTCTAGAAACTTTACATTCCGATAAATATAATATAAATATCAACTCAACGTAATTGAGGGAAATCATAGTTAAATTAATCATTCGAACAATTTGTCTTAGGATTCATTTTTATCGATTTTTAAATATATGATTTTGATGTTCAATTTGTCTTAGCGAACATTAATATGAGGCATAACAAAAAATTGTGTATTTTTCTAGTAAAAAATATTGCAAGAAAAATGTAATAAAGTTATAATTTATTACTTGTAGAAAATAAAATATACCATTAGAAAAAACTTCTTTTTTTTTTTTTTGCTAATTAGAAAAAACTTCTATAATATGAACAAAATAAAAAAAATATTCTATAATATTTTTTTTTTACAATTTAGTCGATATTAATATTTTTTCATTATTAGATCATATATCATGTTATTTAAAATATATTATATCGTCAATTTATAGTTAAAAAATATGATAAATGATCAAATCTTTCAAATTTTAAAATAGAGAAAGTAATTATACAAAAATATTTTAAAATATTTTTTCATTATTCCATATCCCTTGGCCACCTCCTCTCCAATATCTTCCTCTTTTAACCAACTATTCCATACTTGTACTCTTGTCTTATCATATCTATTAAACGAGTGATTTTCAAAAGGAAAAAGAAAAAAGAAATGAAACGTATTCGACGTATTAAACGTATTAGACGTTTCTTTATATATATATATATATATATATATATATATATATATATATCATCACTTACTTCAGAGACAATAACCTCCTGCTGTTTTGGAAAAAGGCCTTTTTGTTAATATTCTCTTCTATTCTGCTGTTTTCTTTTATTGTTAGATCCAAAGATTATTGGATACTGAGTAGTAGCTTCAAAATCATGGTTAATTTTAAATAATGATGGATAGCACCCGCTACTGCATCCGCAACCGTAATTTAAAACCATGCTTACATTGATTATTCTAATTGTTGAATATATAGGTGTGGATTTGATGAGTAATTTGGAGAAAAGTATTTCCGAAAGTCAGTGCGGTAAAGCAATCATGCAAGACCTTCATTCTTCTGGTACTGTGCAGAAGAATGCTGATGATGAGGTTCTCTTCAAGATTCAGAAACTTTCCATTATCCCTCAAGATCACATTGGTAATTAATAATTCTCTTCAAAACACATAAATTTTGTATTATGCAGAGGTGGGGCTAATGGGATATGATTTACAAGTGTTACGACCCTTTAATCTAAAATTCCATTTTCATGTTTACAAGATATGGTTCCAATATTGGATTAATTAAATACAATTATTGTGTGCTATATTTTTCCAAAAGACATGAATGATATATACTTTCCCATTTTACTAACTAAATGACTCATTGCAGTTGTTCAAACTCCGCTTAATGAAGTCCTTCCATCAACTCATCTACCACGAGGTGCGGCGCCAATCGAATTGTTATATTTCGAATTTGACTATACCCTAAATTTACTTCTATGTACCCTAAATTGGCTTCTATGTTTCAACTCTAAAGTGAATCCCGTGGAGAAGATGCAGGCTCAGTTGACGACGATGATGAGAATGAGTTTGATGAAGATTACCAACGTCCTGGTGAAACTTCAGTGGGGAAGAAATTATGGAAATTCCTTACAACATAACACTAGACCAGCTTTTTGTTATAGGAGCTATGGTTTGTGTTTTGACCTCATCAACTTTAGAGATGAAGTCAGAAATTGTCTTGTATTAACAATTGGAGTTAGATCCCTTAGTTATATATAACCATGGAGAGGTACTTAGGAAGAGTGATTGAATTTCTTTAGCATTTTCATTTCCTGTTTCTATGGATATTTGTTGATAATTTTAGGCATTGGAGAGTGTAGTTCCTAGTTTAGTGATTGGAATTTTAGCCACATCCTTTTGGAAATTGATTGTATCCTAATATTTGTACTTTGTTGTTGCCTAGAATGTGATTGTTTGAATTTAATGAGGGTGTTTTCTTATCCCATTATGTGAACTTGGGTGACAATTTGTGTTCTCAATTCATGTCCATTTCATTATATCACTTCATAAAAGCTAGGAACCACGGAACATATACAAGTGGACGATTAACTGAAGCAACTAAGTAAATTACCAAGTGTAAAGAAGTGGAAAATTGTCTGTTTCAATCTGCGCTGTATTGTACTCATGCGACGTTAATTTAAATCTTTGCATGGATATAATTGTGATTATCTCTATTGTCATGGTATGTAATACATTATTAACGTTACTAGGCCATTCACTTCATCAAATATTTATTCCAAACACATATCCATTTACCAATCCACTGTCAACAAGTTTCATGATCAACTCATCATGTAACAACTGATCAATATCATCAGATAACAGTGCACAATACAAAGTAGTACCTTTTAACTGAATTCCTTAACATTGTAGCTGTCTTAGTGCTGAAGTTGATTTCTTACAAAATGTAATACATTTCTAATTAGTATAGTTTGATGCATGCCACATTGTAAAATTAAGCTAAGTCCCCTCAGATTCTCTATCCAATATGAGTAAAATAGTTAATGGAGTACAAAGCTTGATGATTCTGTTTATTAAATTGAAGGAGTTTTGCCTTTTTAATTAAATGTTGAAAAATATTTTTTTCTTCTATAAAACAAATGGTATAAATGTGATGACTAAGACATTCAAACTATGTTGACATCTTAAAGAAGTCATCTAAGAAGCACCATAATGAAATATTATAAGTAAAAATAAAAATAAGAAAGATATAAAGAAACCTTGGAGGGACTAGACCAAAACCCAAGGTGCGTCAGAATCCTTCTGCCTCATTAAAAACCTTACCAAGGAAAATTTAATGGAAAAAATCTTGATGAAGGGAAAAAGAGTGCAGAAATAAGACATGAATTCAAACATAAATAATCAAATAAAAAAAGCCTATAAAACAAACGATAAATCTAACCTATTGTACACTATACTATAGTTAAATGAAGGATTACATTATTGTAGATTAACAAGAGTATCCAAGAGCATGAGTTTGATGATCAATATCAGTTGTGAAGATTCCAAAATAAGGAATCTCACAATCTATGAGTTTCACTGTAGGGTGCCTTACTAATTCAGGACAAGAGTGGATGCTCAATCTTGGCTGTGAAGATCCACAATGTATACTCCGTTTGCACACGGTCTTCAATTGCGGTAAATCCGACAACCGCAAACTTGTCAACTTGGGAAGTGCAATGAATGAACTCTCATTTTGATCATTGTTGCTCACTGCAATTATCTCTTTCATCGAACCACAACGCGATACAATTAACGTCCCTAGATTTGGAAGTTGTTGAACTAATGGCGGTGTCAGCAAGGTCTCTATCAAATTACAGTTATCTATTTTTATTAATTGTAAAGAATATAATATGTTCCTCAGTGACAAAGATTGTCTAACATCACCAACATCTTTATAGAAACCGGTTAAACTTTCCAAACTATTAAGTATCAAAACTTGCAGCCGGCACTGAAACTCGGTGCAAAAGGAGCAAGAACTGAGGAAACAAAACAAGCTTTGCAGTTTTTGGCAGCTAATAATGTCAATTTTATATAAATCTCTTTGCATAAATGTATTATTATATGACAGAGAATCACATAAGCAAACCAAATGAATGTTTTTGCCTATACGTAGACATGTAAGGTCTTTAGGCAGTGTGAGGGAGAAATTTTCACAGTTTTCAAATTGCATAGTTTTAATTATAGTACCATCTAAATAAAATTCTTGCAAATCGTTATAATTCCAACTATATCTTCTTGATTCACCACATACATCTATGAAAATGAGATGATAAATTATGAGCTCAACACTGATGTCAGACATTTTTTGCACATCTTTGATGTCAACGATGCCTCCAAAACGCTCCAGCTTCTTCATCCCTTGAATATATTCTACCGTAATCACAACAAGAGTATCTCGGAGATCAAGATATTGCATTTTGGTCAAATTGGATAAAGACCCTAAATCCAAATTCAAACTCTTGTTATGGGATAGATCAAGCCATTTCAAATTGAGTAGTGTATCCAAGCCTTGTAGTGCTTCTTCAATGGAACTCTCTGTAATAACCAATCTTGATAATGTCTGTAGTTCTCCCAATGGGGGCACATGTTTCAGTGAAATACATCCTCTTAGTACTAAAGATACAAGATACCTCAACTTAGTGATAGAGTTTGGCAATGATTCTAGTCTTCTATTATGGGATAGATCTAGTATTGTTAGACTATTCATATATTCAAAAAAATTCTCTGGAACATGACTAATTTCCGCACTATTTATAATCAATGTGGACAACCTTGGGCAATAAGGTGACATGCCGTCTGGGATTTCTTTTATAGGACAACGATCGAAATGAACGATCTCTAAATCAACTCCCCATTCTTGTGTGAGAGGTATCTTGGCTAACTTGACATCAACTTTCAACATAGCATCCCTCTTACTCTCTTTTAGGATATAACACGCCATGTCTTTCACCAAGCGAAGAGTGTAATCCAAAGAATGGGCTCTGAGCCTCTCGAATATGACCTCTACTTCATCAGATATTTCTTCCAAACACCTGTTTCCATTGATCAATCCATTCTCAACAAGTTTCATGATCAACTCATAATCGAAATACTTCATATCATCAGATAATAACGCACAATACAAAAAACAGTTTTGCAAGTCCTTATCCATCAAATTATCATAGCTACGTTTTAATACCTTGAAAACCTCTTCTTCCAACTCTTGTCCAATTTCCAATTTTTTAAGTTTATTCAATGCATGTTCCCATCGACCAATGTCATCAATCCCTTTCATGGTCCTAGCCATTACCTTAATTCCAAGTGGTAAACCATGAAATCTCCTTATAATACATCTCGCAACCTCATCTATTTCGTATGGAAGTATCTTAGGTGTTCCACCATGTCCGAGATTTAACATAAACAAATCCCAATCTTCAACTTCATCTTCATCTGCATATTCATATTCATCTTCATTGTAGCAACTGAGAGTAAACATAGGTATCATAACATTTGGCTGACAATCCATCTGGTGACATACATGTTTCAAACGAGTTGTCACAATCACTTTAATGCCATTCACTTTTGGATGAATTCCCACCTTTTCTAAATCAATGTATTTCCAAACATCATCCAAAATAAGAATTGATTTTCCTTTTTTCTCCAATGCAGAAGACAAATAATCTGCTCTAATTCTCTCATCATCTTCATCAAGATTCACACCTATTCTTTTTGCAATATCATGTTGCAATTTTGAGATGTTAGTATTGTCAGAAACAGTGACCCAAAACACATCCTTGAAAGTTGTTTTCCTTTTAACTTCATTTTCCACGAGAGTTGCAAGTAAAGTTTTTCCTACTCCTCCCATTCCATATATCCCAATCACAAAGACTTTGTCATCCTCTACAAGTTTCAACACTTTCTTGATATTAAAGTCATTCTCTTCTCTGTGTCGTTTCATCTTTTGGATCAATTCAGTTATACCATGGCTGTCATTTAAGTTAATCGCAGCAACTGTGATTCCTTTCATTTCTTGTAATTTTCTCAGCCATACATTAACTTTTGGCTTGCACTTTTTGCCCCGTGACTCCAACCACTGAAGTTGTTTGTTAATATCGTTTTCCTCACATTCTAAATCAAGAACCAATTGTTTTAATTGATTAATCTCATTTTCAAAAACACTTGTGTTACAATCGCTATCATTCACACCTGCTCCATTGTGTTTGTCATGTAACATAATAAAGCATTGTCATTTAAGTGTTTAAATTGTTTACTCGTCATAGTATGTGAAATAAATATGTATAGAAAAGGCATTTAAACAGCTAAATTAATAGTACTAAAGAAAGAATCTCATTTACCTTGATCTTGCGTTGAATAAACTCTATTAATCAAAACTTCTAGTGAATTATTTGAAGTGGAAGCCATATTGTGAATTCCATCATTAGCATGATAATTGGAGCATCGCCTAATGCCTCCTCCTCCTTTGCCACCCAACCCCAGGTGTGTTTGAATTCTTGAAGCACCACCACTAAACTTAACATTACAATGCTTGCATATCCATTTACGACCATTTTCTACTTTTCTAACGTGAATCCATAAGTGCTCGTGTTTTGCTCTACCCATCTTCAATATTTTTCCTAAACACAGATTCAAGGCTAAACTCAAATAAATGTATATAAGCATATACATCATATCACAATTATGTTCTGAATTTGAAGCTCTTAATTATGTATCATTATTTTGAGGTAATATTTTTCTTTTATAACTATTTATTGAAGGGGTATTAATTTTTGATGTAGCTATTTTTTCTTGCGTTAAAACCTTAAGATGTTTGATATACATGACATATCTCATATAAATTTAACATTCTTTCTATTCATAGATAATGTGACACTTAACCACTCACACTTGGAACCAACAAACAAAAGAGAAGTAGGTGATGTAGAAAAAGAACATACCAAAAAGGACCTTCGAAAACAACAGCTACAGCACTTGTTGTCTCAAAAATGCTCAAGTGATATCAGAAAACACTAACACAGAGCTAATAATAGATGAAGATGTTTGTTCTCAGTGCATGGATAGTTTGATTTAATTTAAAGGGAATGAGAAGTATATCCCACAAATTATATTCAGAGTAAAGGTATGATGATAGGTTGGCCGGCTAAAGACTTTTCTTATGGGTAGAAATTGCTTTGCATCTTCTCAATTAGTAATTGTACATATTTTCTACTACCTCTTAAGTTTATTTTATATTCAACTAGTGGAATTTCAATGTAAGAAAAGGGCAAGGAATATAGCAAAGTTCAATATGAATGACTAGCTCTTGGGTAGTGCATAATATGAACTCACTTCATATATCTCAACAATAATAAAGTATAAACCATATTTTTTCATTTTTATTCAACCGTATCTTTATTTAATCCGCAAATACTAGTGAATTTTGAAATTTCAAGAATTAAATTAAATTTAAATATATATAATTTAAGGACATTCTTTTTCATCTGTCTAAGGCCGTCCTAACCGCACATCTTCATCTATTTGCTAAATTCATAGAAGGTGAATAGATTCATCCTCCTATGATGTTGTCTTATATATGAGAAATTACTCTCAAGGATTGTGTATCGATTGTCAACTTACAAATATACTAATTGAACTAGAGACAATTTTGACTATGTAGCAAATATAACCAAGGGCGCTCTCTAAGAGACAACATTGGGACGAATGATTTCTTTGAGCAAATATTTAATTTGATTTGCCAATGAAGAAAACTCTTTAGAAAATCAATAATTACATAGTGAACTCATAGCTGATCTGTGTATTGAATGGTCATTAGGAGAGACTAATGGTGTCCCTTGGTGATGCTCATCTCAATCCAAAAAATATTGTGTCTAGATTCCTATCTTTTAGCCAATGCATTTTAGCTCTTTGTTGCCAAAAGGATTCTTCTTGAATAAAAGTTTTTGCATGTTGAAATTGGGCTTCTTGGAACCAAGCTATACTAGGCGCATCCCTCTTGTCTCTTGATCTTTCATTTCAGGCTTATACTCCATCAGGGCAGCCCAACATAAGGTGGGGTCTAAAGCGGACATTAATATGAGGCATAACAAAAAATTGTGTATTTTTCTAATAAAAAATATTGCAAGAAAAATGTAATAAATTTAAAATTTATCACTGGTAGAAAATCAAATATACTATTACAAAAAACTTCTTTTTTTTTTGGTAATTAGAAAAAACTTCTATAATATGAACAAAATAAAAAAAATATTCTATAATATTTTTTTACAATTTCGTCGATATTAATATTTTTTCATTATCAGATCATGCATCACGTCATCTAAAATATATTATATCGCCAATTTATAGTTAAAAAATATGATAGAAGACCCAATTTTTCAAATTTTAAAATAGAAAGACTAAATTTTAAAATATTTTTTCATTATTCCATATCCCTTGGCCAATGGCCACCACCTCTTCAATATCTTCCTCTTTCAACCAACTATTCCATACTTGTACTCTTGTCTTATCATATGTATTAAACCAATTTGATCTCATCATCTCAATATTTAGAATGCAACATTCGATTCTAATCTTTAGTCTCCATATTTTATATTTATTCTTGATGATTATGTTATCAATGAAGTCAAATTTTGTAGCCATAACTTAAAAAAAAAAATATAAGATGGTCCATGATAATATATTAATTTAAAAATAAAACATATTTATATTAATTGAAAATATCATCATAGGAATGATATCAATAAAATGCATGCAAAAAATAAAATAAAATCACAATATATAAAAAATTGTATAAAAAAAGTATTAGAAGTTAGATTCCAATAAAAGATATTCCAATTAAAGATTGCCAAAGTACACTTGTCATTATTATTTATTTTAATTTCAATAAAACATATTACAAAATATTTATATATGCTATAAAAAACTCAAAATAATAACTCTATAAAAAAAATAATGATAAGAAAAATATATGTTAAAAGATAAGATAAAATAAAAACAATGAAAGAAAAACATAATATAATTAATTTGTGGAGATATTTATGCTACATAAAAAATAATGATTAAAATATATTTAAAAATTAAAAAGAAAAAGAGTTAATTAAAATATGATAAATTAAATTTGTTTGTTGAATTATTTTTAGCGAATAGTTTAAAAAACGAGCGTTCTTTTTAGCGTATTCATACGTGCGTATATAGACGTGTGTTGTGCGTTTTTTTGACACAAACGTACGTAACATAAGGATTTCCATCGAGAGAGCATCAAACTTCAGAGTTTCCTGCTGCTGCTGCTGTTTTGGAAAAGGCCTTTTTGGTAATATTCTTTTCTCTTCTTCTGTTTTCTTTTATTGTTAGATCCAAAGATTATGATTTGCCGCATTTACAATGGTTAATTGAGGCAAATCATGGTTGATTGTTAGCCTGAAAAATATTGGATACTGAGTGAGTAGTAGCTTCAAAATCATATATGCTTAATTTTAAATAATGATGGAGGAGTTACTTACATTCATGGTTTTAAATTGCGGCCAGTCGCCGCCGCAGTATTGCTGATGCCGTAGCCACCGCATCTGTGGTGTAATTTTCAATCACGTGTACGGCTGCATCGTAACTGCATCAGATAATCTTACCCTTAACAGTCTCTCAGATGTATATTTTAAGCATCATTCAATAAATATGTATGGAACAAAATGTGACTATACTATGTGTGAGTGAGTATATATATAGTTTAGTGGATAGTATCCGCTACTGCATCCGCAACCGTAATTTAAAACCATGCTTACATTGATTATTCTAATTGTTGAATAGGTGTGGATTTGATGAGTAATTTGGAGAAAAGTATTTCCGAAAGTCAGTGCGGTAAAGCAATCATGCAAGACTGGTACTGTGCAGAATGCTGATGATGAGGTCCTCTTCAAGATTGGTAAGAACTCTCTTCAAAACACATAATTCACTTTTTCTTATCTTCAGTTCATAAAATAATTGAAGAAAAAAGAAATTACCAAGGACAGGATGAATACATTCTTGCTAGAAAAGGAATACAACTTATACCTTTGATATAGGCAAAATACATTCATAGGTCCTTTAAGTTTTATGTTTATAACAGATTGGTTCTTTAAGTTTTTTAAGTAACAAATAAGTCCTTTAAGTTTTTTAAGTAACAAATAAGTCTTTTAAGTTTGTAATATGTAACATCTAGGTCCTAGTTTTTGAGTAAATGGAGGGACCTAGATGTTACAAATTACAAACTTAAAGGACCTATTTATTACTTAAAAAACTTAAAGGACTGATTTGTTACTTAAAAAACTTAAGGGACCTATCTGTTACAAACATAAAACTTAAAGAACTTATGGATGCATTTTTCCTTTGACATATATAGAACTTAATTGCACACTTTAAGGAAAAACATAATCAGAAGTAAGGAATCTAAACACCTCTGATTTCTATTGTAGGGTGCTTTTCTAAATTTGGACAGTCATTGATGATCACTTTTGGTGAAGATATACAATGTATACGCCCTTTGCAGACAATCTTCAATTCAGGTAAGCTGTACAACTTCAAATAAGTCAACTTGGGAAGTGGAATGACGGAACTGTCATCGTCACCATTGTTGCTCACTGCAAATATCTCTTTCATTGAATCACAGTTCCTTACGGATATTATCTCCAGATTTTGAAGTTGTTGAACTAAATGTGGTGTCAGAAACTGCTCTATCAAAGGGCAATTACAAATATAAATACCTTCTAGCCAAAAGAATATGCGACGCGGAGATAAAGATTGTCCAACATCAACAACATCTTTGAAGATGACAGTTAAACTTTTCAAACGATCAAGTTGCAAAATTCCCAGCTTGTGAATCTTGGTGCAAAAGGGGCAAGAACCAAATAAACAAAATACGCTCTCCAGTCGTTGGCAATTATCAATTCTAATTCCCCTTAAAGAAGAAGAAGTTTTATATGACAGAGCATCACATAAACATGCCCAATGATTACTTTTATATATATTCAGATGAGTTAGATCTTTAGGTAATATGTGGGAGAAATGATCACAATCTTTAAATTCTATCAACTTAGTTTTATTAGGAATAAAACTTTTCAATTTATTATAATTCCACCAACCAATCTTACCACATATATGTCCTAATATGAGGTGATATGTTTTTATGAGCGCAAAACTCGTATCAATTTTTTTTTGCATGAATTGGTCGTAATGTTTGCAGTCAATGACACCTCCAAAACATTCCAGCATATTCATCTCTTGAAAATCTTCAACTGTAATCAAATCACGAGTGTATCGGAGATCCAGGTATTGCAATTTGGTGAAATAGGATGCAAATGAACCTAATACCAAATTCAAACTCTTGTTGTAGGATAGATCAAGCCATTTCAAGTTGATCAATTTTTCCAAGCCTTCTGGTGCCTCCTCAATGCAAGTGTTTGAAATGACCAATCTTGACAATGCTTGCAGTTCTCCCAATGGAGGCACATGTTTCATTGAACAACATGATTTTAGTATTAAAGAAACAAGTGATGTCAATTTAGTGATGGAGTTAGGCAAAGATTCTAGTCTTTTATTATAGGATAGATCCAATATTGATAGACTATTCATATCTTCGAAAAAACTCTCTGGAAAATGACTAATGGACACATTATTTATAATCAAGGTGGACAACTTTGGAAAATTCGGTGACAGACCCTCTGAGATTTCTCCTATACCGCAACGCCACATATGAACAAACTCTAAATTTGTTGCCCATCCATGTGAGTGAGGTATCTTGGTCAATCTCTCATTCATTTCCACTATGACATTTCTCTGACTCTTTTTCAAGATATAACAGGCCATACTTCTCAACAAGGGATGTGTGATTACCAAATAATTTAAAATACCAATCAAAGAATGGGATTTAAGCTTATTCAATATGGTATTTCCTTTGTCAAATATTTCTTCCAAAGACATATTCTTATTTATCTGTCCATTGTCAACTAGCTTCATGATCAATTCATCTTTGTCAAAATCCTGATCCTTATCCTCCTCATAATCAATAGATAATAATGTACAATACAAAAAACAGTTTTGCAAGTCTTTTTCCATCAAATTATCATAGCTGCGTTTTAATACCTTCAAGACTTCTTCTTCCAACTCTTGTCCCATTTCCAATTTTTTAAGTTTATTCAGTGCATGTTTCCATTGATGAATGTCATCAATCCCTTTCATAGTTCTAGCCATCACATTGATTCCAAGTGGTAAACCATGAAATCTCTTGATAATACATCTTGCAACCTCTTCTATTTCATATGGAAGTTTCCTAGGGGTTCCATCATGTCCGAGTTTTATCATAAACAAATCCCAATCTTCAGATTCAGATTCATATTCATCTTCTATGCGGCAACTGAGAGGAAACATCTGTATCATAGCATGTGGCTGACAATTCATCTGGTGACATACATGTTCCAAACGAGATGTCACAATCACTTTAATGCCATTCACTTTTTGATGAATTCCCACCTTTTCTAAATCAATGTATTTCCAAACATCATCCAAAATTAGAATCGATTTTTCTTTTTTCTCCAACACGGAAGACAGATAATCTGCTCTAATTCTCTCATCATCTTCATCAAGCTTCATACCTATTCTTTTTGCAATATCATGTTGTAATTTTGAGATGTTAGTATTGTCAGAAACAGTGACCCAAAACACATCCTTGAAAGTTGTATTCCTTTTAACTTCATTTTCCAAGAGAGTTGCAAGTAAAGTTTTTCCTACTCCTCCCATTCCATATATCCCAATCACAAAGACTCGGTCATCCTCTACAAGTTTCAACACTTTCTTGACAAAGTGAGCGGCCTATCTTCTTTATGTTTTTTCAAATCTTTGATCAATTCATTTATCTCATCAATGTCTTCTAAGTTATTCATATCATCCACTCTTTCTTTCAATTCTAGTAAGTTATCCAGCCATTCATCAACTTTTAGTTTGCGCTTTTTGCCACGAGACTCCAACAATTGCAGTTGTTTTCTAATATAATTTTCCTCACATTCTAGATCAATTACTAGTTGTTTGAACTGATTGATCTCACTTTCAAAAACGTTTCTATTACAACCGCTCCCGTTCACACCTGTTCCATTGATTTTGTCAAGTTACATAAAACTTAATCATTTAAGCATTCAAATTGTTTTATAAGTTTTTATTAGGGATGTGAATTTGCATCCTCAGTGGGGGTCCCCGTTGGGATTGCCCCGTTCGAAGCTCCAGGAATGGAGATTTTTCCCCATGGGAACGGGGAGGAAGGGAAAAATTCCCCCGCAGGCACTTCAGGCCGGGGATCGGGGAAGAAGTATCCGTCCATTGCTTTTTTTTTTTTTTTATTTATATTGGAATACTGTAGATATCTATTTTGCTATGTATTATGAGATATTTTGGTTATGAGTTATGTATGATTATGCATATTTTGCTATACATTATGGAATGTTTTGGTTATGAGGTTTTGTATGATTATTAGTAGTCAAATATTTTTACATAGTTTTTTGGCTATGAATGCACTATGTGTTGTTTTTATTTTTTAAAAAAGAAAATGAAAAATATTTGTTTTTTTAATAAAAAGGGAAAAAATAACCTCATGCTACTGTCATAATTTTGACCGGAAAAATATAAATTTTTTGTTAATATTCGATATCCGTGGATCTCCGCAGGTACCGTGGGATCTATGGGGACGAGGATGAGGACAAATAATCCCCCGTAGCGGAGATCGGAGACGGGGAATATTTTGGGAGGCAGCGAGTGGTGAAGCTTCCTCCGCTCATTCGCCACCCCATTAACATCCTTAATTTTTATATAAAATATAATGTAAAATATTTTATGCGGCTTTTTAAAAAAAATAAAATTATGATTCAATGTAGCTGAATTCTGGGTATTATTATTTAAAGAATTATACTAGTAATATACTTCAATTTTCTTTCTCAAATAGATTTTAAAATGATTCACTTTTTTAGAGAGGAGAATTGTTATAGGGATAAAATGCTAAAATTGATTTTTTTTTTTTTAACTACTAATTTTATTTGATGGAATAGCTTGTGTAACTCAATTTGAAATGATTTCAATAACAAAAGGCTATGTTAATCTTTGTTTAGATTCTCCTCCAAGATTTTGTCCCATTAGATTTTTCTCGATAAGGTTTTTAAATAGACAAAAAGATTCTCACACCCACGCTGCGGGTGGTATAAATGGATTCCACATAATATATTATATTATTTTGCACTTTCCAATTATTTAAATCACTCAATCATACTTGCTAATAGGGATGGCAAGTAAGACCGAACCCGCGGGGCCCACCCGAATCCAAACCCGAGTCAACGAGTAAAAATCCGAGTTGATTAGATTCGGGTTTGGGTGACACCCGAAACCGCAACCGGGTAAATGTTAATTACCTAATTACTCATATGTTATTATTGTATTGTCATTTGCAAACTATGTTAATAGTTTAGATTTTATACAAAGTTTATATTTCATTTATAATTTTACAGTTGTTTTGTTTCAAAAAAAAATTGAATGTTGGAATCTTGTCGTGAAAAGGAAAAAAGCCAATGAATTCGAGCTGGGTTCGAATAGGTAATTAATTTTATATGTTCTAGCTGCGGGTTTGGGTGAAAAAAACCTGAACCCGACGGGTATGGGTGTGGGTTTTGTTTTGCCACCCTCAATTTTTTAACTTGAAATTTTTTTTTTTGCAATTATTTTAATTGAAAAAAGCTACTACAATACAATAAGAACATGGTAGTATAACTTGGCAACGTATCCATCAAATGCCACGACAAATAAAGTCCATTATCCAAACCACTTTGACAACAATGGTACAAATGACAAAAGACACCACCCATATGCATGCTGTAAGGATCCTTTGTATCTTTCTTATTTTTATTTAATATATTTTCATTAGGAAGTTTTTGAGATGGCTCTTTGGACTGACAATATAGTTAAGATACCCGAGTTGTCACTTTTGTATCCTTTTGATTTTATAAAAAATATAGTATTCTTTAATGCACATTTTTTGACACACTTTTATTTATGAATCCCGCCTAATTTTTATGGGTCTCACATGATTTGTTGAGACTCGTATGAATTTTAATCAATAAAAATAAGCATGATTGAAATTGTGCAACTCTGTGTTAGAGAGCGAGTTGCTAATACAAATATTGTGTTAGAGAATGTGTTGTTAGTACAAATATTAACGATATAGAGAATTATTATGAATATGGATATGGAGAGTTATATTGAGTTTTTTTTGACAATAAATTATAATGATTCATTAACATGCATTTCTAACCTAACATAAATAAATAAAGTTTTTTTTTTTGACAAATAAACAAATAAGATATATTTGTATGTAAAGTTAGCTCAATTGATAGAACTCGAATTCCGGTAATCCATTTATCCACCTTAAGGGTGAAATTTCTAGACACTAGAGTTTTGACCAAAAACAAATAAGATATATTCACAAGTAAACAAATAAAAATAGATGCCATATTGTGAATTCTAAAGAATTACCTTGATCTTGCGTTGAATAAACTCTATTAACCACAACTTCTAAAGAATTATTTGAAGTAGATGCCATATTGTCAATTGCATCATTACCATGATAATTGGAGCATCGCCTAATGCCTCCTCCTTTGCCACCAAGGTGTACTTCAATTCTTGAAGCACCACCACTGAACTTACCATTACAATGCTTGCATATCCATTTACGACCATTTTCTACTTTTCTCACGTGAATCCAGAGGTGCTCATGCTTTGCTCTACCCATAATCAATATTATTCCTGCTTATTAAAAAACAAAAATAATCAATATTATTCCTAAACACTGCTTATAAAAAAAAATTATTCCTAAACACAGATTCAAAGCTAAACTCAAATAAATGTATAAGCATATAGTACATCATAGTTATGTCCTGAATCTGAAGCTTTTAATTATGCATCATTATTTTGAGATAATATTTTTCTTTTACATCTATATATTAAAAGGATATTAATTTTTGGTGAAGCTATTTTTTCTTGCGTTAAAATGATATTGTCTCCACTTAAAACCTTAAGATGTTTGATATACATGACTTTTCTCGTAAAAATTTAACATTTTTTTTCCATAGATAATGTGACGCTCAACTACTCACACTTAAAACCAACAAACAAAAGAGAAGTAGGTGATGTAGATTCCGTTAAAAAATAAAATTAGTGATGTAGAAAAAGGACATACCAAAAAGGACCTTCGAAAACAATAGCTACAGCACTTGTTGTCTCAAAAATGCTCAAGTGATATCAGAAAACACTAACACAGAGCTAATAATAGATGAAGATGTTTGTTCTCAGTGCATGGATATTTTGATTTAATTTAAAGGGAATGAGAAGTATATCCCATATATTCAGAGTAAAGGTATGATGATAGGTTGGCCGGCTAAAGACTTTTCTTAATTATGGGTAGAAATTGCTTTGCATCTTCTCAATTAGTAATTGTTCATATTGTCTACTACCTCTTAAGCTTATTTTATATTCAGCTAGTAGAATTTGAATGTAAGAAAAGGGCAAGGAATATAGCAAAGTTGAATATGAAGGACTAGCTCTTGGGTGGTGCATAATTGTTGGCCGTAAGGGAGCAGTTTCATTGCGTTGGATCACCACATAATTAAATGATTTTATGGATCTCTCACTTAATCTATTATGAGTTCTTTCACTTATATCTTGTTCAACAAGAATTCTTTCAACATATCACTGTTGGGTCGCGTTTAAGGGGGAGCCTCATTGGGTTGGATCTGTTGTAATTTTTAATTATTATTTTGTTATTTCAAAAGTTTTATTAACATATGCTAAATTGTGATATTTATATAATTAGTCAAAGTCTTGGATTCTCAATTTTGATAATTGGCATTCCAACGTTTACCTTGATTAATACATATTTAATCTAATTAAATTGCACTTATGGCTTATCAATTATCCAACGGTAGCATATGAATTAACAATCCTCACAAGGTGATCACATGTAGAAAAAGGAGATCCTTCCTTAACAATCCTCTCTCGCGTCGCCGCTCGCTGCCGGCGCAACTGCTCTAATAGAACAAACTCTCCTCTTTATTCTGTAAGTTCATCTCTCTCGTGTTCCTCACTCCTTCTCCCTTTTGATTTTTTACTCTTCCTCTCTGTTGGTTTGCTTTTGTTTTTAAAATATGTTATACTAATTGAAAATATCTTCATAGAATGAATGATATCAATAAAATGTATGCAAAAAATAAAATAAAATAACAATATATAAAAAATTGTATGAAAAAAGTATTAGAAGTTAGATTCCAATAAACCATATTTCCAATTAAAGATTGCCAAAGTACACATTATTATTTATTTTAATTTCAATAAAACATATTACAACATATTTATATATTAATAAATAAAAATAAAAATATATGCTATAAAAAACTCAAAATAAAAAAATAAAGATAAGAAAAATATATGTTAAAAGATAAGATAAAGTAAAAAAAAATGAAAGAAAAACATAATATACTTAGTTTGTTGAGATATTTATGCTACATAAAAAAAATGATTAAAATATATTAAAAAATAAAAAAGAAAAAAAGTTAATTAAAATATGATAAATTAAATTTGTTGGTTGAAATTTATTTAGAGAATAGTTTAAAAAACGAGTGTTCTTTTTTATTTTTATTCCTGACGATACAAGCGTTCTTTTTTAAAGAAATGAAACGAGTGATTTTCAAAAAGAAAAAGAAATGAAACGAGTTTTGTGCGGATACATACGTACGTAATGACGTGTTGTGCGTTTAAAACGCACGTGTTCTGGTTTTGACAGAAACGTACGTAACATAAGTGAAATTCCTGGCAAGCTACGCACGATGCTCTACACAATGCTCTAGCACTCTATCCGGTCTAGCGCGTAATAAAAGGAAAACAAATAAAGAAGACAAATAAACGAGACAGAGTATTTGTTAACCCAGTTTGGTGCAACTCACCTACATCTGGGGGATACCAATCCAGGAAGGAATTTCACTATAATAGCCATAGTTCTAAGTTACCAGCAAACGCCCCGTTTACAACTTATAACCTAGGCACTACCAATGAAGCTTCAACCTAGGAACTCCTAGATCAGAGATCCCATCTCACTCCCTTACAACCTTACAGACAGCAAGGATTTCATCAACAGAATACAAATACGTTTTGGAGACACACTCCTAAAAACTAGACACTCGTACCTAAAGGCTTAGAGTGTTACAACCACCAAAAGTCCTTACTCCGTACTTCAAAGCTTAGGAGAGGATCAACAGAAATTACAACTCAAAATAACACAGTCCTAAACTTGCATCAAGGAGACACAAGAAAGGCTCACAAAATAACAAAGACTTAAAACCCTAAAATTCTATATTTTTGCGATGGCTCTAAGTGAGTAAATAAGGTTTTATGTCTTGCTTTATATAGCCACGAGTTAACATGGGCTAACTGAGAATCGGGCTAAACAGTACAGCTGGTGTAGTGAATATCCAGCTACAATTTTCTTGAAGATATATTTGAAATAAATCTTTTTCCAATCTTCACAATATAAATCTTTTTCCAATCTTCACAATATAAATCTTTTTCCAATCTTCACAATATAAATCTTTTTCCAATCTTCACAATATAAATCTTTTTCCAATCTTCACAATATTTAAGAAGATACTTTAAAAATATATTCTTCAAAGAAGATACTCCTCAGAAATATTCTTGAACAGGATCTGAAGCACTAAATAGCATTCCTTATATAAAGCCTTATAAAACGCGCCATGCAAGATTCATGAGAGAGAAACCAACATTCCATAAATAGAACTTGTCATGAGCGTTTCTCCTGAGACGTTACAATGCTCTACGCCATGCCTGAGGCATCGGATCGCACATCTTGCACAAAGTTTATTTTTCCAAAAATGCAGCCAATCATCAAGGACTCAACAAACTCCCCCTTTGGCAAATTTTTGGCTAAAACAAATTATGACCATGCAGATACTACTTAAACAAGTACATCAACTACATTTCTTTTTCTCAACATAAACACACAAGCATAAAGATCTGTAGAGGCTATCCTTTAAAACAGTTAGCATACTACTCCTTCATGGAGAACAGTAGACAAGAATAAGATGTATCTTTTAAGTTGATCAGAGAGGCATGCAACAGCGGAACACAAAGTAACTACTTCGCCTTAAATGGTCAGGAAAATAAACATTGATAGGATGTGGAATAGAATGCTTCAGCATTGTCACAGATCTACTCCCCCTCCACACATGCATGGGATGTTGGAGCATTGTGTCCAACATCTCCCCCTGCATACTACAAATCATCTCCCCCTCAACACCTGCATATCTCAGATCACACATACCAGAGTACCATACATCTACCAGAGAGCATGTTGTAACATCAGCTCCTCCTAAGCATTTGCATATCGCAGAAGCATACACAGTCACATACACATAGCTTCATCCAAACTACACAGTCAAACTAGGCACAATTCATAACATTTTCTCCCCCTTTTTGGCCACAAATTTGACAAATTAGCAGAGAGCACATAAGTTCAGATCCGTAAAACACATCAGCAGAAATAAAAATTGTCTTGAGCCATAATAAACAGAACGCAGAAACAAACAATCAAGAACAAAAGGGTAGCACATGTAACCAACATATCCAGGGCATAGCCAAAAAAAAATTCAGAAACAACCAAATGTACTGAAGCGTCACATGATTACCTTGTTTCTCGTGCAGCACCAAGATAGGAGAGAGAGTAATAACTGCTGCATATCTCTCCCTAAATAACTGTAATTGCTACAACTCTTCAAATAGGCAAATCCCCAATTTACCTCTTAGTTTTTCAAACTGGACATCATCAAGTGCTTTTGTGAAAATGTCAGCCACTTGCTCCTTAGTACCTACATGCTCCAATGTCACAACTTTATTTCTGGTAATAACACCATTTTCATCTGACTTGTTCTTATAAACCCACTTTGTTCCAATCACATTCATAATTTTTGGTCTTGGAACCAAGTCCCACACTTCACTCCTCTTGAACTGATTCAATTCTTCTTGCATAGCCTCTATCCAGGCTTCATCAGTTAAAGCTTCTTTGACATTCTTTGGTTCAAACATTGACACAAAACAAGAATTTGAAATCATATCATTTGTTCTTCTAGTGGTTATCCCCTGTTCAGGATTACCAATGATCAGATCTGTGGGATGATTTTTCTGGACACGTACTGAGGGGCCTTTCTTCTGAGTTTGAGCTTCAGAGTTTGCTTCACTTTCCTCTCCAGGTATCTCTTCATCAGATTTGTTATCACACAGATGTTCTGATGCTTCAGCATCGTGTTCAACATTGTCAACAACAGGAATACCTTGATCTGTACTAACATTCTCTTCCAACGGAGAATCTTGGACAACAACATTTATAGATTCCATCATGACTTGAGTCTTGGAGTTGTTGACCCTGTAAGCTCTACTGTTTAGAGAGTATCCAAGAAAAATTCCTTCATGACTTTTAGGATCAAGTTTTCTTCTTGGGTCTCTGTCAGCTAGAATGTAGCATTTGCTTCCAAATACATGAAAGTGTTTAACAGTTGGCTTTCTATTTTTCCATTCAGCTACACCATTCTGCTGTGGAGTGATAGGAGATGAGCATTCATGCTTAATTCCTTCAGTAGAACAAAAATCATTGAACCTGGAGTTCTCAAATTCCTTTCCATTATCTGTTCTTATTCTTACCACATTACTTGCCTTTTCCCTCTGAATCTGAATGCACAATTCCTTGAAGGCTTCAAAAGCATCTGACGTTTCTCTGATAAAGTTCACCCAAGTGTACCTGGAATAGTCATTCACCATCACAAAGACTTATCTTTTGCCTCCTAGGCTTTCAACCTGCATAGGTCCCATAAGGTCCATATGGAGTAACTCAAGAACCTTGGAAGTTGTCTGATGCTCCAGCATTGGATGCGACATTCTGACTTGCTTACCAATCTGGCACTCACCACACTTATTACCTTCAATAATCTTCAGTCTAGGTAAACCCCTGATAGCATCAGATGATATTGCTTTCTTCATTCCTTTCAGATTGAGGTGACCTAACCTTTGGTGCCACAGTTTCACTTCATCTTCTGTTGAGCTAAGACACGTAGTAGTATAAGCTTCTTCCTGAGACATCCACAGGTAACAATTGTCTTTAGACCTGGTTCCCTTCATCAGCAGCTGGTCTTCTTCATCATTGACAAGACATTCAGACTTGGTAAAGTTAACTTTCAAGCCTTGGTCACACAGCTGGCTTATGCTAATTAGATTAGCTGTGAGTCCTTTAACCAAAAGAACATTCTCCAGGTTGGGCAATCCATGATTGACAAGATCTCCAATTCCTAATATTTCTCCTTTTGCACCATCTCCAAAAGTTACAAAACTGGACTTGTAGGGTCTCATATTCATGAGATAATTTTCCTCACCAGTCATATGTCTGGAGCATCCACTATCAAAGTACCAATCTTCCCTTGAGGAGACTCTCAGAGATGTGTGAGCAATTAACCCAACATTTTCTGCCTTGGGCTTCCACTCTTTCTTGATAGGTACATCTTCCTTTACATCTTCTTTTACTTCATTAATTTTAGGTTGTTGAGCAGGGTACCCATGAAGTCTGTAGCAAAAAGGTCTAATGTGTCCTCGTTTACCACAGTGATGACAAACCCATCTACGATATACTCTCTGAATCTTAGGCCTTTGATGACCGCGAGGGTTAGATTCAAGGACAAATTTGGGAACTGGGTAGGTTTTAGAATGCTGAGCAGGATGCTTCAACATCGTCTGTCCAGTGCAAGGGTCAAATACATCTTCAGCAGATTTGAATTTTGTTTCTAGACTCTGTTGATACTGATTTAAATTTGAGTAGTTGTACCCAACTGACATAGCCTTCCCACTTGGTAAATTCTCCAGGATCTCCTCAAGTATGTTTGTCCCTGAGTTCAGCTGGCTCACACGTTTCTTTAAGTCATCCATTTGAGCATTGACTTGGACAACTTCTTCCTGAGCTTTTGAGGTCTTCTCAACTTGAGTTTTCACTTCATCCTGGAGCAGGTTAATGGTCTTTTTCTGCTTCTCAAGAATTTTGCACATTTCTTCATATCTGGTGAGTAACTCTTTGTAGGTGCTAGCAAGTTCATCATAAGCCACATCACCATCTTCATCAGTGTCACTGTCTGTGATGCAGACTCCAGTTAAGGCAGTCGCATGTTTAGCTGACTCATTCTCATCCTCAGAACCTTCATCTGACCAAGAAACAGTTGAGCCCTTTTTCTGTCTTTTCTGGTAGGTTCCACATTCTGATCTTATGTGTCCATATCCTTCACACTCATGACATTGAACACCCTTGCTTTGACTGTTCTTCTCTTCAGGCTTAGATTTCTTCAGACCATTCTGTTGCTTGTTGATGTCGAACCTGATGCTCTGCCCATTCTGTTGGTTCCTACGATCAACCTTTTTCAGCACTTTGTTGAATTGCCTGCCAAGCATGGCAATGGCATCTGCTATGCTATCTTCCTCTTCATCCTCATTTTGAACGTTACCCTCATCAGTATTTGAAACAAAGGCAATACTCTTGTTCTTTTTGTCACCACGTTCATCTAAGACAGTTTCAAAGGTTTGGAGAGATCCAACCAACTCATCCATCTTCATAGTGGAGATGTCATGTGCTTCCTCAATTGCCGTTACCTTCATGTCAAATCTTTTGGGAAGAGATCTGAGGAGTTTTCTTGACAGTTTCTCATCAGACACCTTCTCTCCCAAGGCTTCAAAGGAGTTAGCAATGTCTAGGAGAGTCATATGAAAGTCTTGAATGCTTTCATCATCCTTCATTCTTAGTGCTTCAAACCTGGATGTGAGATGTTGAATCTTTGATTGTTTTACTTTTGTAGTTCCTTCATAACATGTCTCCAAAATCTCCCACGCTTCTTTGGCTGACACACAATTTTTGATGAGTTTGAAAACACTAGTGTTTACTCCATTAAACAAAGCATAGATGGCCTTGTGGTTGTAATGGGCTGCAGTTTCCTCTTCTGGAGTCCATTCTACTTCAGGTTTCATCACCCCCGTTGAGGTACCTTCCTTGCTAGCATAGGTGGGGCGTTCCCATCCAGTTAACACAGCTTTCCAAACTTTGCTATCAATTGATCTCAAAAATGCTGTCATTTTGGATTTCCAATGATCATAGTTGCTGGATCCATTGAGCAAAGGTGGTCTGTTCATGTAACCTCCGTCTTTTTCCATGATGCCAGAGATTTCAGGTCCTGAATCTCACCCTATAAACAGGCAGGGTGCCTGCTCTGATACCAATTGAAATTCCTGGCAAGCTACGCACGATGCTCTACACAATGCTCTAGCACTCTATCCGGTCTAGCGCGTAATAAAAGGAAAACAAATAAAGAAGACAAAATAAACGAGACAGAGTATTTGTTAACCCAGTTCGGTGCAACTCACCTACATCTGGGGGATACCAATCCAGGAAGGAATTTCACTATAATAGCCCTAGTTCTAAGTTACCAGCAAACGCCCCGTTTACAACTTATAACCTAGGCACTACCAATGAAGCTTCAACCTAGGAACTCCTAGATCAGAGATCCCATCTCACTCCCTTACAACCTTACAGACAGCAATGATTTCATCAACAGAATACAAATACGTTTTGGAGACACACTCCTAAAAACTAGACACTCGTACCTAAAGGCTTAGAGTGTTACAACCACCAAAAGTCCTTACTCCGTACTTCAAAGCTTAGGAGAGGATCAACAGAAATTACAACTCAAAATAACACAGTCCTAAACTTGCATCAAGGAGACACAAGAAAGGCTCACAAAATAACAAAGACTTAAAACCCTAAAATTCTATATTTTTGCGATGGCTCTAAGTGAGTAAATAAGGTTTTATGTCTTGCTTTATATAGCCACGAGTTAACATGGGCTAACTGAGAATCGGGCTAAACAGTACAGCTGGTGTAGTGAATATCCAGCTACAATTTTCTTGAAGATATATTTGAAATAAATCTTTTTCCAATCTTCACAATATAAATCTTTTTCCAATCTTCACAATATAAATCTTTTTCCAATCTTCACAATATAAATCTTTTTCCAATCTTCACAATATAAATCTTTTTCCAATCTTCACAATATTTAAGAAGATACTTTTGTTAGACTACGAGGCTAACCACTTAGAGGGGGGTGAATAAGTGGTTCCGTTAACCAATTGAGTTTTTAAAAAAAATTGTTCGGTTAAACGTGCGTGCGGAAGCGACTCCGGGATCGGTAGTCTCTTTGCACCGTTTTGACTTATTGAAAAAGTAACTAAGCCGATAAAACGTATTGAGGAAAAGTCGATCGGAATAAGATATTCAAAAACTAATTCAATTAACAACAACGTTTCCAAGCAAGTTATTCGATTCTTTCAAAAACAATTCACAACACAAGATAATAACAATTGAATCCTTGTGAACACTTACGAACACACAAATTCAATTGTTTACGAATATAATGAAAGCAATAAAGAATGAAAGTAATGCAATCAACACACGAGGATTTGATTAGGGAGTTCCCCGGATTTCGCGTCGTCCACGCGTATGTCCGAGTACGTCTCCCCCCAAATAACCAAACGGGTTATTTGAGATATGAATAGAATGAAAAACAACTTGAACACAAGTGCACAATTTACAAAGCAATCAATAACCCTATTGACTCGAAATGTAAAACTATGCAAACCCTCAATCGACGAACGAATCTTCACCCTCTGATTCCAACGATCCTACCCGTGCAACTCCTTGCAACGATCGTCCAGCTGAGTCCTTCGATTCTTCTCAATTGATCCTCCAAGATATCGAACAATCTTGGATCCCTAGTGAGTAATCCAACCTCCTTGCACAAATCAACCCGATCGCGAATCTGCTTCACCACGAATCGCACCGAACGTTATCGACCAAGCGTACAACTCCTAAATGATTGATCCCATACTCAATCTTCAATTGTTGCAACTTGATGGAAGATGATGATCTTGTGAAGGATAACACTTTGATCCCAATTTTTCACCCAAATTGTATCCAAAGTGTTTTACCCAAAGCACTTCTTGCTCTCTCAATGATTCTCACTAGATTTCTCAGTTGTGTTCAGTTACTGTGATTGTTTCATTACTTACAAAGGAACCCACACATTGCTATTTAAAGAGAAAATAGAATGAGCAAATTTAGGCATAATTTTCAGTAGATGTATCGATACAAATGATTGTTTGTATCGATACAAAGCCCTTGACCAACGTTCAATTTTGAAAATCTTGACCTTTGTATCGATACAAACACGGGATGTATCGATACAAACATCAGAATCTTGAAATCTTGACTGATATGTATCTAAGCATGCAAGCATGCTTCGAATCATATGAAGCTTGCTGGTTTTTCAGAACATATACACATGTATCGATACATGCAAGCATGTTTCGAATCATATGGAACATTCTGTTTTTGTATAGAAGCTTTTGTATCGATACAGAGCCTGTGTGTATCGATACAAAGTGCTCAAAATGTACCAGAACAAGTTTCAGGACATTTGTATCGATACAGAAATGTATGTATCGATACAAAACACCAAAAAGTCAGTTTTTCAAGGTTTTAAAAATGGTTCTTTGTTGTCAAGTCATTTGTAAAGTTTGCCAAAATATGTTCGACCTATTTTCATGTGTTTTGACAATTATTAAAACATGAGGATGAACTGGTGCACTTACATTCTCCCCCTTTTTGATAATTGTCAAAACTATGCATAAGCTAAACTAAGCCTATACCTATTATGCAAATAAAAATAGCAATGATATACAGACGCAAAAACAACACCAAGGCTTAATCACAAAAGCTTGCTCCCCCTGAGTTGATGCCATAATGCGTTTGATGATCCTTTAGCTTGTGCATCCAAATCTCTCCCCCTTTGACAATATCAAAAAGAAGAAGAGAGCACATTAGCAGTAACAAGTCCAAGCAAATTTTCCATCTATTAAACATATCGTGCACTTACATTTGTCGAAATGCACTTTATGATATAGTATCCTAATCAAAATAATTACATATAACGATATGCCAAAATATATCAATGACGAATACCAAATATCATGATAACACATGGAATGTAGAACAACAAACCATAAACCAACTCATGATTATTTAAAACACATCGACATTTTTGTAATAAAACATACCAAAATATGGGACGAAAAAATAAACAAAAACATGCAATTAAATGCATAAACTCATGTTGCCATATCATATAACGGTGTTCATGAAGAGATGAAATCCACACATAGCATTTATGCAACAAGTTATGTTGTAAACACATCAATGAATCAATATATCATACATTGCCATTTGATACATATGGGCTTCAAAAATTATTACTTATCTTGAAGCGAAAATTCTTGGAAATGAGCAAACATATGAGTGTATTGAACAACATTTAACATGTAATGTTGATGGTAAATAGAATTCACATAGACATAAGCAAATATGAGGTGAGGAAGAGAAGAGAGAGATGATACTTTTTAACCCTTTTACCTTATGTAGTTGATGCACTTTCCTTTGTGTAAGACTTCAAGTTACCAAGAAGTGTAATGTGTATGTGTAAAGTGCATTCTAAAAGAAATATCACTCTAGATTGGAAATATCAAGGATCCCCAATTCCCCTCGAATGTAGACAAATGGGTCCGTTGCAAGTGGTTTTGTGAAAATATCGGCAAGTTGGTTTTTAGACTCAACATGCTCAAAGACAACGTCCCCTTTTTCTACATGGTCGCGAAGAAAATGGTGCCTTATTTCAATATGTTTAGTTCGTGAATGCAACACGGGATTCTTTGTTAAGTTTATTGCACTAGTGTTGTCACATAAGATTGGAACACGTTGTAGTTTCAAATCATAGTCGAGAAGTTGTTGTTTCAACCAAAGTATTTGTGAACAACAACTTCCGGCCGCAACGTATTCCGCTTCGGCGGTTGACAAAGCAACGGATACTTGTTTCTTGCTATGCCAACTTACCAAGCAATTACAAAACAAGTGACATGTTCCACTAGTACTTTTCCTATCCAATTTGCAACCGGCAAAATCGGAATCGGAATAACCTATCAAAGAGCAATCATTTCCCTTAGAATACCATAAGCCAAAATTTGTAGTTCCTTTCAAATATTTCAAAATCCTTTTAACGGCTTTTAGGTGGGATTCCTTGGGACATGATTGGTAACGTGCACACATGCATACACTAAACATAATGTCCGGCCTAGAGGCCGTTAGATATAGAAGAGATCCGATAATACCTCTATATTTAGTGACGTCAACGTCTTTACCTTCCTCATCCTTACTCAAGGCGCAAGTAGAAGCCATCGGAGTGTCCATGTGCTTTGAATCCACCATTTCAAACTTTTTGAGTAGATCAAGGCAATACTTGGTTTGGTATATGAAAGTACCTTCATCCATTTGCTTGATTTGTAGACCCAAAAAGTAGGTAAGTTCACCCATCATGCTCATCTCGAATTCTCCTTGCATAAGATTTGAAAAACTCTTGACAAGTGATGGGTTAGTTGAACCAAAAATAATATCATCAACATATATTTGAACAAGTAAGACATCCTTTCCTTTACGCTTAATGAAGAGAGTAGTATCAACTTTACCCCTTGAATATCCGTTTTTAATAAGGAACTTACTAAGTCTATCATACCAAGCTCTAGGAGCTTGTTTTAGACCATAGAGAGCCCTTTTTAATTTGAAAACGTAATCCGGATGTTCATGATTTTCAAAGCCGGGTGGTTGCTTAACATACACCTCTTCATTTATATAACCGTTTAGGAAAGCACTCTTAACGTCCATTTGATACAATTTGAAATTCATATTGCATGCATAAGCTAGTAAGAGTCTAATGGCTTCTAGGCGGGCTACCGGAGCATAAGTCTCCTCATAATCAATACCCTCCTCTTGGTTATAGCCTTGTGCTACCAACCTAGCCTTATTCCTAACAATTACACCGTTTTCATCTAGTTTGTTCCTAAAAACCCAACGAGTCCCAATTACTTGATGATTTGGAGGAGGTGGTACTAAATCCCACACCTCATTTCTTTTAAATTGATTTAATTCCTCTTGCATTGCAAGGGTCCAATGCTCATCAAGTAATGCAACTTTTGAATTCTTAGGCTCAACTTGTGAAACAAAAGCATAATAGGAACAAAAATTACTAATTTGAAGTCTAGTAGATACTCCCTTTGAGATGTCACCTAAGACCTTGTCAATGGGATGATCTTTGAGAGTGCGCCACTCCTTTGCAAGTCCGGCTCCCCTTTCTTTATGATGATTCTTTGATGATGAAGATGATCCTCCATCACCTTTATCTTCATTGGGAGGTGTGTCCTTATCAATCTTTGGCAAGTCTTTTGAGGATTGATCAATTTCCTCATCTTCCTTGTCTTTTATAATGTCTTTGGTATCAACACCTACACCAATACAATTACCTTCCCCGGTCTCTTCCGGAAAAGTCTCATCAAAAGTGACATGTACCGACTCTTCAACAATTTGTAATCTTTTGTTATAGACCCTATATGCTTTACTAGACAAAGAGTACCCTAAGAAAATCCCCTCATCCGCTTTTGAATCAAACTTGCCAAGATTTTCTTTTCCGTTATTTAAAATGAAGCATTTGCATCCAAAAGAGCGCAAGTGACTAAGGTTAGGCTTCCTTCCTCTAATTATTTCATAAGGAGTTTTATTCAAAATAGGTCGAATAATCGCCCTATTGAGAACATAACTAGCGGTGCTTATTGCATCCGCCCAAAAGTATTTAGGAAGTCCACTTAACATAGTTCTAGCCAACTCTTCTAGATTACGATTTTTCCTCTCCACTACTCCATTTTGTTGTGGTGTACGTGGAGCCGAAAAATTGTGTTCAATGCCATATTTAGAGCAAAACTCTTCAAATTTATAATTTTCAAATTCTCCTCCGTGATCACTCCTAATGGAAATGATTTTGAGGTCAAGTTTATTTTGGATCATCTTGGCAAATTGTTTAAAAGCGGAAAAGGTCTCACTTTTACTAGATAAGAAAAGAGTCCAACAAAATCTAGAGTAATCATCCACAATCACAAGTCCGTAATAATTGCCACCAATACTTTTAGTTCTTGATGGTCCAAAGAGGTCCATATGGATTAACTCCAAGGGCTTATTAGTAGAAATGAAATTTTTGGATTTAAAAGATGCCTTGGTTTGTTTACCCATTTGACATTCGGTACACAAGTGATCTTTAGAAAAACGGATCTTAGGTAGACCGATTACTAGATCTTTAGACGCTAACTTATTTAGTAAATCAAAGTTGAGATGTGCCATTCGTTTATGCCATAACCAAGACTCATCATTCTTAGTTATGAGACATTTAGCACTATTTAGGCACGTATCTTCTAAGTCTAGCATATAAACATTGCCATGTCTAATAGCCTTAAGAGTTACTTCCTTGTCCTTGTTGCTTTGAATTGTGCAAAAGGTAGGTTTGAAATTTATTGAAAAACCTTTGTCACAAAGCTTAGCAACACTTAACAAGTTGTGCTTAAGGTTATCTACAAGAACAACATTTGATATGGTTATGAGAGATGGATTACCAATAGTACCTTCACCAAGAATAGTTCCTTTATTGTTGTCTCCATAGGTGACATACCCTTTCCTCTTTGCTTTGAACTCAATAAAAAGCGAGGCGTCACCGGTCATGTGCCTTGAACATCCACTATCTAGAAACCATCTCCTTTCTAGATTGTTAAGGCACGCTTCCTACAACAATTAGACACAAGATATAGGTACCCATTTTTCATTGGGTCCTAGTTGGTGAGGCAAACAAGTATTGTTGAGCTTTGGCATCCATTGCAATATGCCCTTTGGCACTAATAGTTTCCTAGCCTTGCATTTTGCAATGGTATGACCTTCACAACAACAATAATGACATTTGATATACAAGTTTCCCTTCTTTTGATCCTTTTTCTCCTTTGTAAAATTTTTGATTTTTCCTTTCAAAGGATTTTTAAAATGTTTTGGATCAATTTGATGAGAAACTTTTGGTTTTGATGCATTTTCAACTTTGTCTTTAAGTATTTTAATATCTTTTGACAAAGTGATGCAATGATCACAACCAACCATATCATTATCATGATTTGCACTAGGCTTTTCTATTAATGACAACTTGAAAGCTTTCAACTCTTTTTCGGTTTCGGAAACTTTCTTTTCAAGAGTTTTGTTAACTTTTATAATCTCTTTTAATCGTTTGAAAGCTTTTCTAGTTTCACTACATAGATCCTCAAATGCCTTTTGCAAGTCAAGATATTCTAATGATGTATATGAGCTAGAGGGATTTTGGTTTACCTTTTTAGGAGCTTTATCCTTCTTTTTGTGATGATGAGTTGTGAAGCACACATTTGCTACTTCGCTTTCATCACTTGAGCTAGAGCTTGATGATGAATGAGATGAAGAGCTATTGCTTTCCCATGCAACATAAGCTTTCTTTGTCTTGCTCCTTCTTTTGTTTGAAGATGACTCCTTTTCTTTTCTCTTGATATTTGGGCAATCCGGCCTATAGTGACCAACTTGACCACATTCATGACATGCTCCCTTTTTAGAGTACTTGACATCTTCCTTCCTTCTATGGTAACCACTATCTTTCCGATATTTCTTAAGATTTTCATCGGAGTGCCTTATCCCATTTTTCTTCACATACCTATTGTAGCGCCTAACGAAGAGTCCCATTTCCTCATCATCGGAATCATCTTCGCTTGAGCTACTTTCCACATGCTCTATCCTTTTGGACTTGGTGGACTTTGAAGTAGAGGCTTTTAGAGCTATAGACCTCTTGTCCTTTTCCTTTTCCTTGTCATTGTGCTTTACCTTCTTTTCGCTTTTCTCATGCTTTTCTAGCAAGTTTAGCACATGTTCATGCTCCGTGAGCTTGCCAAACAAAGTTGTAAGATTCAATGAGGTAAGATCATTAGCTTCCTTAATCGCGGTGACCTTAGGTTGCCAATTCCTACTAAGACATCTTAAAATTTTGTTAGTAGCATCTTGGTTGGAAATTGGTTTTCCCAAACCGTGTAACTTGTTGGTGATTTTGATAAAGCGTTGTTGCATATCCTCGATGGATTCTCCATCTAGCATATGAAACAACTCAAATTCTTGTGTCAAAGTATTAATTTTGGATATCTTGACATCATTGGTACCCTCAAAGTGAGTAACCAATGTGTCCCACATTTCCTTAGCCGATTCACAATGCGACACATGATAGAATTGATCAATCCCAAGGGATGATATTAAAATGTTTTGTGCCTTCGCATCGTAATTGACTTTCTTCTTTTCCTCATCCGTCCATTGTGCCATTGGCTTATTTGCGACAACACCATGAGCATCCGTTATAGTTGGAGCAAACGGACCATTCTCAATGGCATTCCACACTTCACTATCAAAAGAATTGATGTGAATACGCATGCTACTTTTCCAATAGTCAAAATGATCTCCATTGAATACCGGAGCCCTATTATACGCCCCTTTTGGTGCAAAAGCCATGTTGTCTAATAATAGGCACAAATTACTCGGTTTAATCGTTTAAAATCAACCGGGCTCTTGATGCCACTTGTTAGACTACGAGGCTAACCACTTAGAGGGGGGTGAATAAGTGGTTCCGTTAACCAATTGAGTTTTTAAAAAAAATTGTTCGGTTAAACGTGCGTGCGGAAGCGACTCCGGGATCGGTAGTCTCTTTGCACCGTTTTGACTTATTGAAAAAGTAACTAAGCCGATAAAACGTATTGAGGAAAAGTCGATCGGAATAAGATATTCAAAAACTAATTCAATTAACAACAACGTTTCCAAGCAAGTTATTCGATTCTTTCAAAAACAATTCACAACACAAGATAATAACAATTGAATCCTTGTGAACACTTACGAACACACAAATTCAATTGTTTACGAATATAATGAAAGCAATAAAGAATGAAAGTAATGCAATCAACACACGAGGATTTGATTAGGGAGTTCCCCGGATTTCGCGTCGTCCACGCGTATGTCCGAGTACGTCTCCCCCCAAATAACCAAACGGGTTATTTGAGATATGAATAGAATGAAAAACAACTTGAACACAAGTGCACAATTTACAAAGCAATCAATAACCCTATTGACTCGAAATGTAAAACTATGCAAACCCTCAATCGACGAACGAATCTTCACCCTCTGATTCCAACGATCCTACCCATGCAACTCCTTGCAACGATCGTCCAGCTGAGTCCTTCGATTCTTCTCAATTGATCCTCCAAGATATCGAACAATCTTGGATCCCTAGTGAGTAATCCAACCTCCTTGCACAAATCAACCCGATCGCGAATCTGCTTCACCACGAATCGCACCGAACGTTATCGACCAAGCGTACAACTCCTAAATGATTGATCCCATACTCAATCTTCAATTGTTGCAACTTGATGGAAGATGATGATCTTGTGAAGGATAACACTTTGATCCCAATTTTTCACCCAAATTGTATCCAAAGTGTTTTACCCAAAGCACTTCTTGCTCTCTCAATGATTCTCACTAGATTTCTCAGTTGTGTTCAGTTACTGTGATTGTTTCATTACTTACAAAGGAACCCACACATTGCTATTTAAAGAGAAAATAGAATGAGCAAATTTAGGCATAATTTTCAGTAGATGTATCGATACAAATGATTGTTTGTATCGATACAAAGCCCTTGACCAACGTTCAATTTTGAAAATCTTGACCTTTGTATCGATACAAACACGGGATGTATCGATACAAACATCAGAATCTTGAAATCTTGACTGATATGTATCTAAGCATGCAAGCATGCTTCGAATCATATGAAGCTTGCTGGTTTTTCAGAACATATACACATGTATCGATACATGCAAGCATGTTTCGAATCATATGGAACATTCTGTTTTTGTATAGAAGCTTTTGTATCGATACAGAGCCTGTGTGTATCGATACAAAGTGCTCAAAATGTACCAGAACAAGTTTCAGGACATTTGTATCGATACAGAAATGTATGTATCGATACAAAACACCAAAAAGTCAGTTTTTCAAGGTTTTAAAAATGGTTCTTTGTTGTCAAGTCATTTGTAAAGTTTGCCAAAATATGTTCGACCTATTTTCATGTGTTTTGACAATTATTAAAACATGAGGATGAACTGGTGCACTTACAACTTTAAAAATATATTCTTCAAAGAAGGTACTCCTCAGAAATATTCTTGAACAGGATCTGAAGCACTAAATAGCATTCCTTATATAAAGCCTTATAAAACGCGCCATGCAAGATTCATGAGAGAGAAACCAACATTCCATAAATAGAACTTGTCATGAGCGTTTCTCCTGAGACGTTACAATGCTCTACGCCATGCCTGAGGCATCGGATCGCACATCTTGCACAAAGTTTATTTTTCCAAAAATGCAGTCAATCATCAAGGACTCAACAATAAGGATTTCCATCAAACTTCATCTCTTCTTTATATATCATCACTTATTTCAGAGACAATAACCAGAAGTCAGTGCGGTAAAGCAATCATGCAAGACCTTCATTCTTCTGGTACTGTGCAGAAGAATGCTGATGATGAGGTCCTCTCCATGATTCAGAAACTTTCCATTACCCCTCAAGATCACATTGGTAAGAAAGAACTCTCTTCAAAACTCATCAATTTTGCCTTATGCAGAGGTGATTTACGACCCCTTAATCTAAAATTCCATTTGCATGTTTACAAGATATATGGTTCCAATATAGGATTAATTAAATACAATTATTGTATGCTATATTTTTCCAAAAGACATGATGATATATACTTTCCCATTTTACTAACTAAATTACTCATTGCAGTTGTTCAAACTCCGCTTAATGAAGTCCTTCCATCAACTTATCTACCACGAGGTGCGGTGCCAATCCAATTGTTATATTATAATTTATAATTGTCTTCTATGATTCAACTGTAAAGTTGTTAAATGATTTGAAATGATGACTACATTGTTTTTAGAACCCAATTAGATGAATCTCATTTGAAAAGTTTCTTATTAGTTTGATCTCAAACTGTTTCTAGACATAAATTTTGGATTACATATCATAGCGCATTTACATACATTGTTTATTTTGATTATTGAACAGATGTGAAGTCTTTGGGTGAACGTTTTTTTGAAGTTGAGTTGAAGGGCATAAAAGTTAATGCTCGTCTTCTACTCGATGAGAAGAAAAATTATCTGAGAAATCAATCACAGTCGTTGGAGCCGTTTGAAATTGTTTACAAATTTGAGTTTGATTATTTGGTAGAACAATTACAAACACTGAAGAAAACTGCGGCTGAATTGAACAACATCAATGCTGCGGCTGATATAAGTGAATTGATCAACCAGCTGGCTGGGGACAAATGATGTTGCTTGATGTATTCTCTTGTCTGAAAGATTCTTGGTTTTTCATTTATGTTTTTGTTAAAAGGTGTTGGTTTTAATGTCAATTTTCATTTTGATATATGTCTGGGGAGAAATATGTCGGTCGAGCACTTATATTCAGTTCGAGCAAGAATGTATACACACCTTTGGATGATGTTTTGCTTTATATTCAACCATGTTTTGCCTAATATACTTTTATAGTTTATGCAAATTGTTCATTAAAACACCAAAAACCATTAACTGCACTTAATAGCTCTGCATGAAAGGCAAAAGAAACCCCAAAGTTCATAGTAAAACCTCCGAAGAAAAAGCTTTATGAGATGATTTAAACAAACCTGCACAATCTATATTACATTTTATCCAAGACTAAAAGACATCTTTTTTGGCTCCTTGTTTATTTCATGGTACGATAAGATCAATGATAACAAAAGGTTGGCAGCCTCAGAAAATATTAGAAAAATAACATGGGAGTCTTCTAATGTTGATTTCCTACATAATTAATATAGTTTGATGCAGGGCACATGGAATTTTCGTAAGGAATTTTCGTTTAGACGATGATTATATACTTGTGGAGGCTTAAAACTGAGAAAAGTAGCTTGTCGTTTAAAATGTTAAAATCTAAGTTTGTGCTTGTTGAGAGTGAAATCCGAAGGGGTGGGAGTTTGGATTCACCGTGGTGGACGGAGATAGGGAGGTTACAGAAGGGTGTTGAGGGGGCGAGTTGGGGTTAGTTTGTAAAATCTCGGATGAGGGGAGAGATTTTACCGTACAGATAAAACAGCACTGGAATATCACTTGAATTCAAGGAGGAAGAGTAGTTGACTTAAAAATCGTAACGGTGTGACTTGCGTGTATTTGGAATATTTGATGTGTAATGGCCAAGTGTTCTGGAATATCACTGTTTTTCTTTTCCGCATCTCTGGGTATCTATGGTGCATGTGTCTGGCTTAAGCTTGACAATTGTTTAGTGATTTGTATCAGTGTTCGGTTTAAGGCTCTGCTTTGCAAGGAATCACAATTCTGTATGTGTTAATTCAACAGTATCTGTGCTGTTTTATCAGTTAAGGTTGCTGATTTTGGCAGAATAGTTTATAGTAGCTTCTTCATACCTCTAGCAATTGTCCCTCTGTTGTTTGAGTGTCCTGGTATTCGTGTGCAGGTTTTCGTGCTTTATAGATTTATTCGTACATGTTTATTTGTTATAACCGGTAGAAATTTCTAAGCATTTTCAATTAAGTGTAGCCTAGTTTCTTTACACAGCTTGGCTTGGAGTTTCTTTACTCAGTTTTGTAGTTAATAGGCTATTTGTTTCAAACTCATAATGTTTTTGTTCCCGTTTGGGCACTCCTTGTGCTATAATGTGTTTCTTTACTAATATACTATAAAAACAGTATCATTAGTTTCATTTCTTGATAAATCGTATATTTCCGGATAAACAGATATGGGCGAGATAGTGTGGAACTTGCGATCAAACCAGGGGATGCAACTTTGGTATGTGAATTTATCTTTATTAGCGAAGTTGTTTAGTACATGAAAATTGTTTTTTCTAAATTACATACTCTATTCCACTATTACTAACTTACCATCGGGGTCTAGTAAAGTGGTCGGTGCGTAGCGTGTGTAAATATCATACATTTCAAGATATGAGTTTGATCCTCTTGGAAACAATTTAAATGCAGGCAATGATTTCCTCAGTTGGCAGACAGATTATAGTGAAAGCTCTACATTATTTTGGAAAGGCCATGTCTCATATTTCTTCTTTACACTGATAGTATGTTGATGTGATTGTAGTTTGGATTGTGTAACACATAAGATTCTCCAATGCAGAAAATGTGAAAGTGTTGTATATATACACATAAAACCAAAGTTAAATTATTATGTAAATCTACATAAATTTACTGAATTTTCAAATACTAGTAGCTCTATAATTTGATTAATTTTATTTTTTCATGTGTTTTATTTAATAGTTTTAAAAACCATTTTCAATAACTTCACAATTTTTTTACTTAGATCCTTACTGATCAGGAGGTTCTATGATTAAATTATTGGAATATGTTATAGCAATAGCAATTTCAAATGAATTATAGATACAACATGTTAAGATGGGCTGATGAATGAAAGTATTATGAAACTAAGAGGCCAATATCGACAGCATTGCGCTTGCGTTGCACAGCAGCACATACCTTAGTTCACGACCACCTCATATACTGAGCATTGGTGGTGTATCGAAAAACCAGTTCGTAGGCGCATATAGTGGCGTATGCAGAATTTTGGATCAGTGTGAGAGAGTAGGGTGAAATTGTTATGAACTTGTTTTGACAAGCGAAGTGTTTTTTAACTATTTGGTGTTGCTTGTCAAAAATTGTATGCCAAACAAAGTCAGTATATCAGTAGCTCTTGGCAATGCAACCAAACATTGCCTGCATTATATTATAAACTTCCTCCGGTCACACTTATAAACAAAAAAAATCACTTTTCAAATTCATTGAATATTTGGTGTAGACCAAAATATACATCAATTATTTCATGAATATGAAAAGTGATATTTTGCTCACAATAGTGACAAGATAGAATAGTGAAACTTCACCAAGATATTACTGGGGAATTACCGGTTGACCTATGTGCAAGCGCGCATGAAAGTGAAACTTGGGAAGTGCAATGAATGGACTCTCATTTTCATCATTGTTGCTCACGGCAAATATCTCTTTCATCGAAGCACAACTCGATACAATTAATCTATCTAGATTTTGAAGTTGTTGAACTAATGGCGCTGTCAGCAAAGTCTCTATCAAATTACACTTAGAAATATTTAATGATACTAAATAATTGAATATGCCCCTTAGTGACAAAGATTGTCCAACATCTTTATAGAAACCAATTAAACTTTCCAAACTATTAAGTACTAGAACTTGCAGCTGGTACTTAATCTTGGTGCAAAAGGAGCAAGAACTCAATAAACAAAACAAGCTTTGTAGTTGTTGGCAACTTCTAATGTCAATTGCACATAAAGAAGAATTATTAGTATATGACAGAGCATCACATAAGCAAACCCAATGAATGTTTCCACATATTTCAAGACGTGTAAAGTCTTTTGGCAGTGTGCAATAGAAATTTTCACAGTCTTCAAATTTTATAGTCCTAACTCTTATTGATTCACCACCTGCAGAAAATTGTTGCAATTCCTTATAATACCAATCATATCTTGGTTCACCACATACATTTCTGAAAATGAGATAATACATTTTGAGCTCAGGCATTTTTTGCACATAATTGTGGTAATCTTTGATGTCAAAGATGCCTCCAAAACGCTCCAGCTTCTTCATCCATTGAATATCTTCTACCCTAATCACAACACAAGTATATCGGAGATCGAGATATTGCATTTTGGTCAAATTGGATAGAGTCCAAAATTCAAAATTCAAACTTCTGTTATTGCAAAGATCAAGCCATTTCAAATTGAGTAGTTTATCCAAGCCTTGTGGTGCTTCTTCAATTGAACTCTCTGTAATAACCAATCTTGATAATGTCTGTAGTTCTCCCAATGGGGGCACATGTTTCAGTGACTTACATTCTCTTAGTACTACAGATACAAGATACCTCAACTTAGTGATAGAGTTTGGCAATGCTTCTAGTCTTCTATTATCGGATAGATCCAATATTATTAGACTATTCATTTATTCAAAAAAACTCTCTGGAACATGACTAATTTCCGCACAATTTATTATAAACGTGGACAACCTTGGGCAATAAGGTGACATTCCATCTAGGATTTCTTTTATAGAACAATGTTGGAAATGAACGATCTCTAAATCAACTAGCCATTCTTGTGCGAGAGGTATCTCGGTTAATTCCTTATAAAATTTCAACATAACATTCCTCTTTTAGGCATTGGAGAGTGTAGTTCCTAGTTTAGTGATTGGAATTTTAGCCGCATCCTTTTGGAAATTGATTGTATCCTAATATTTGTACTTTGTTGTTGCCTAGAATGTGATTGTTTGAATTTAATGAGGGTGTTTTCTTATCCCATTATGGGAACTTGGGTGACAATTTGTGTTGTCAATTCATGTCGATTATTTCATTATATATCACTTCATAAAAGCTAGGAACCACATAACATATACAACTACAAGTGGACGATTAACTGAAGCAACTAAATAAATTACCAAGTGTAAAGAAGTTGAAACTTGTCCGTTTCAATTGTCTGTCAACAAGTTTCATGATCAACTCATCATCTAACAACCGATCAATATCACCAGATAATAATGGTGCACAATACAAAAAATGTAATACCTTTTAACTGAATTCCTTAACATTGTTACTATCTAGTGTTGAAGTTGATTTTGTTACAAAATGTAATATAATAAAGTAAAAATGAAAATAAGAAAGATACAAAGGAACCTTGGGGGGATTAGACCAAAACCCAAGGTGTGTCAGAATCCTTCTGCCTCATTAAAAATCTTGCCAAGGAAAATCAATGGGAAAAATCTTGATGAAGGAAAAAAGAGTGTAGAAATAAGACATGAATTCAAACATAAATAACCAAATCAAAAGAACCTATAAAACAAACTATACATGTAACCTATTGTAAAACATTACAGTACACTATACTATAGTTAAATGAAGAATTACATCATTGTAGATTAACAAGAGTATCCAAGAGCATGAGTTGAGGATCAATATCAGTTGTGAAGATTCCAAAATAAGGAATCTCACATTCTATGAGTTTTACTGTAGGGTGCCTTTCTAATTCAGGACAACGGCGGATGCTCAAGCTCGGTTTTGAAGATCCACAACGTATACTCCGTTTGCACACGGTCTTCAATTGTGGTAAATCGTTCAACTGCAAAAAGTTTAACTTGGGTAGTGCAATGAATGAACTCTCATTTTCATCATTGTTGCTCACAGCAAATATCTCTTTCATCGAAGCACAACTCGATACAAATAATCTATCTAGAATTTGAAGTTGTTGAACTAATGGCGCTGTCAGCAAAGTCTCTATCAAATTACACTTAGAAATATTGATTAATCCTAAATAATTGAATATGCCACTTAGTGACAAAGATTGTCCAACAACACCAACATCTTTATAGAAACCAGTTAAACTTTCCAAACAATGAAGTACCAGAACTTGCAGCTGGTACTTAATCTTGGTGCAAAAGGAGCAAGAACTCAATAAACAAAACAAGCTTTGTAGTTGTTGGCAACTTGTAATGTCAATTGCACATAAAGAAGAATTATTAGTATATGAAAGAGCATCACATAAGCAAACCCAATGAATGTTTCCACATATATCAAGACGTGTAAAGTCTTTTGGCAGTGTGCAAGAGAAATTTTCACAGTCTTCAAATTTTATAGTCCTAACTCTTATTGATTCACCACCTGCAGAAAATTCTTGCAAATCGTTATAATACCAACCATATCTTGATTCACCACATACATTTCTGAAAATGAGATAATACATTTTGAGCTCAGGCATTTTTTGCACATAATTGTGGTAATCTTGGATGTCAAAGATGCCTCCAAAACGCTCCAGATTCTTCATCCCTTGAATATCTTCTACCCTAATCACAACACAAGTATCTCGGAGGTCGAGATATTGCATTTTGGTCAAATTGGATAGAGTCCCAAATTCAAAATTCAAACTTTTGTTACGGTAAAGATCAAGCCATTTCAAATTGAGTAGTTTATCCAAGCCTTGTGGTGCTTCTTCAATTGAAGTGTATGTAATAACCAATCTTGATAATGTCTGTAGTTCTCCCAATGGGGGCACATGTTTCAGTGACTTACATTCTTTTAGTACTAAAGAAACAAGATACCTCAACTTGGTGATAGAGTTTGGCAATGATTCTAGATTTCTATTATAGGATAGATCCAATATTGTCAGACTATTCGTATATTCAAAAAAACTCTCTGGAACATGACTAATTTCCGCACAATTTATTATCAACGTGGACAACCTTGGGCAATAAGGGGACATTCCATCTGGGATTTCTTTTATAGAACAATATTGGAAATGAACAGTCTCTAAATCAACTAGCCATTCTTGTGCGAGAGGTATCTCGGTTAATTCCTTATTAAATTTCAACATAACATTCCTCTTACTCTCTTTTAGGATATAACACGCCATGTCTTTCACCAAGCGATGAGTGTAATCCAAAGAATGGGCTTCAAGCCTTTTCAACATAACCTTCATCTCATCAGATATTTCTTCCAAACACCTATTTCCATTGATCAATCCATTGTCAACAAGTTTCATGATCAACTCATAATCCTGACACTCCATATCATCAGATAATATTGCACAATACAAAAAACAGTTTTGCAGGTCCCTTTCTTTCAAATCATCATAGCTACGTTTTAATACCTTGAAGACTTCTTCTTCCACCTCTTCTCCCATTTCCAATTTATTAATTTTATGGAGTGCATGTTTCCATCGCTGAATGTCATTAATCCCTTTCATGGTTCTGGCCATCACTTTGATTCCAAGTGGTAAACCCTTAAACCTCTCTACGATACATCTCGCAACCTTTTCTATTTCATATGGAAGTACCCTAGGTGTTCCACCATGTCCAAGATTTATCATAAACAAATCCCAATCTTCATCAACATCAAATTCATCTTGATCTGCATATTGATATTCAACTTCATTGTAGCAACTGAGTGGAAACATCTCTATCATAACATGCGGCTGACAATCCATCTGGTGACATACATGTTCCAAACGAGATGTCACAATCACTTTAATCCCATTCACTTTTGGATGAACTCCCGCCTTTTCTAAATCAATGTATTTCCAAACATCATCCAAAATAAGAATTGATTTTCCCTTTTTCTCCAACGCAGAAGACAAATAATCTGCTCGAATTCTCTCATCATCTTCATCAAGATTCACACAAATTCTTTTTGCAATATCATGCTGCAATTTGAAGATGCTAGAATTATGGGAAACAGTGACCCAAAACACATCCTTGAAAGTTTCTTTCCTTTTAACTTCATTCTCCACAAGAGTTGCAAGTAAAGTTTTTCCCACCCCTCCCATTCCATATATCCCAATCACAAAAACTTTATCATCAGCTAGAAGTTTAAGCACTTTCTTAATATTAAAGTCTAATTTCTTCCCAACAAATTCACTCGACAAAGTGAATAGCCTATCTTCTTTATGTTGTTTCAAATCTTTGATCAATTCATTTATCCCATCAATGTCTTCTAAGTCATTCACATCATCCACTCTTTCTTTCAATTCTTGTATGTATTCCAGACATTCATCAACTTTTAGTTTGCGCTTTTTGCCACGAGACTCCAACCATTGAAGTTGTTTTCTAATATCATTTTCCTCACATTCGAGATCAATTACTAGTTGTTTTAACTGATTAGTCTCACTTTCGAAAACATTTCTATTACAACTGCTCCCGTTCACACCTGTTCCATTGATTGTGTCATGTTACATAAAGCTTAATCATTTAAGCATTCAAATTGTTTATAAGTTTTTATATAATATATAATTTTAAAAAAAGGTATATGGACCTTTACCCCTCTGCAATGTTGACATATTTGTTTTACCCCTCGGTTGACTTTTTTGCTGATGTGGCGTTGAAAAAGTCACTGCCACTTCAGGAAAAGTTCATTGACATATTTTTCTATTTAAAACATTTGACATGACAAAATGAATGACATAGAAATTGCAGAAGTAGCTTAAATAAGATATGACGTTAGTGTTTGGATATCATCAATATATGATACTTTATTTTTTTAATCATTGAAACAAAATATATATGAATTGCAAATATATGAGGCAAATTGAAGAAACCATTTATCAGTAATGTTTGAAACTCAAATTAGATTATATAATATAAGTATACTACATTATAGGGAAAAAAATGTATAGAAAAGGAATTTAGAAGCCAAATTAATAGAAATAAAATAAGATTCTCATTTACCAAGATGTTGCCAATTACTTGAAGTGGATGCCATATTGTTATTGTTGTCAATTCCTTCATTACCAAGATAATTGGAACATCGCTTAATGCCTCCTCCTCCTTTGCCACCCAACCCCAGGTGTGTTTGAATTCTTGAAGCACCACCACTAAACTTAACATTACAATGCTTGCATATCCATTTACGACCATTTTCTACTTCTGTAACATGAATCCAAAGGTGCTCGTGTTTTGCTCTACCCATCTTCAATATTTTTCCTAAACACAGATTCAAGGCTAAACTCAAATAAATGTATATAAGCATATACATCATATCACAATTACTGTATGTTCTGAATTTGAAGCTCTTAATTATGTATCGTTATTTTGAGGTAATATTTTTCTTCTATAATTATTTATTGAAGGGATATTAGTTTTTGATGTAGCTATTTTTTCATTTAAACTATTAAAATTTATTTATAATTTTATTCTTTTTATGTAATTACTTAATTGATTTTTTTAAAAAATGTATAACTTTTTTATGAAAAATTCTAACTTTACGTATTTAACTTTTTTTTTCGTCGTGAGTTTTTCCTTTATCTTCTTTTTATAAAAGTAGTATTTACTCGGGGATTAAACTTATGTACAGTGCTTTAGACACAGTTCTTATTGTGCTAGATACAAGGAGGCGGTTATTATTATTAGAGAAACACTTTCCTTTTATTTTTTTAAATTAAAAAATATAAATAACTAACTTTTTGTGAGAGGCACAGTAAAAACTGCACCTAAAGAAAAATATATAAGTTTTGTCCTTTACTCGGCCGGCATAATACATATATACTACTACTATATTAAGATAGTGTTTGACGTAGCTCCTTTTCAATTTTGTCTCTAATCTTAAAAGGAGAAGTAAGGTCAAACACTAATTATAAAAAGTAATATTTAAACCAAAAAGTAATTTCAAAGTGTTCATATCTAACTTTATAGTTAAAGTAATTTTTAGACCAAAAATAAGTTAGGTTAAAGGCAACCTAAAATGCCTAACAAGAGTAATATTTTACTAGAGGCACGGGCTATATAGCCGAATGCTAAGGGTCTGTTTGGTTCTGTGGAAAGAAAGTGGGAGAAAGGAAAATTACGAAAATCGATGGATGAACTTTTATCCATTGATTTCTGTAATTTTCCTTCCTTCCACTTTCTTTCCATAGAGCCAAGCGGAAGTCCTTAACAGAACACTTTAAAGAGTGATAGATAGAGAACCAAAAAACAAAACAGACATAAAAACAGGTGGAAAGAACATACCAAAAAGGTGCCCTTCAAAAACAACAGCTACAGCCCTCGTTGTCTAAAAATTTCTCAAGCGATATCAGAAAGCACCGAAACAGAGCAAATAAGAGATGAAGTAATTAAGATGTTGTCAATACTAATTGCATTGCACCTTCTCAATTACTAATTGACTTTCTTATTGAGCTTATTTTATATTCAGCTAGTGGAATTTGAATGCAAGAAAAGGGCAAGGAATATAACAAAGTTTAATATGAAGTAGCTACTACTGGGTGGTGCATATATATTATATACAATAAAGTATAAACCATGTTTGTTCTTTTTGATTGAAGTACCGTCTCATTATTTAATATCAAAATATTATTGAATTTTTAAATTTCATAGGAGTTAATTTAAGGGTATTCTTCTTCATCTCTCTCACCAGCTTTGCCATTGCGGTGATTAGGTTACATGAGATTACTTGTGGAGCATACGATGTGAGTTTTTCCATCTCGATTGAACTTTTTCCGTAGACAGGAACAACTATTAATTGAATGAATCTCTGACATTCAACATAAACTTTTATAAATAAAAACAGTGTCTAAAATTGAATGACGAAAATTTAGAGGTATTAAAGTTCAAAGCAAAATTTTAGAGAGATTAAAAATAAAAGTTCATAAATTTGGAGGGATTAAAAAAAGAAAGAATGTAAGAAAGTAGAGAATTATGATATTAAATTTTATTCATATGATACATGGTAGACAATAAGGCCCTGTTATTGTTGACAAACAAATTTTATAGATTTTTGAATCAAGGCAATAAAAATGAAGTCCACAAGGCCAACTGAGACCACTAGCTCTTGCTATAGATTTTATTGATTACCGGTGGCCAAACGGGCATGTTCGTTTGTGTTCTCTATTATGTTAATATATATAATTATTTAATTTTTTTTATTGTGCTTAGTTAATTGATAATTGCTTAATCTTTTTTTTTGTTGTGTTTAGTTATTAAGAAAAAAAATATATTTTTTTTACTAAAAAAAACTGAAAACATACTTTTACGTGGAAGTTAGATGAATTAGAACGAGGCAAAAAAACCTTTGATTTAGCTAAAGAGTTGTTGGATATGCCTTGAAATCTCAGAATATATGTTTTGCTGATTTTGTGGAAAAATTAGTTTTTGAAAGATATCTGATTTGGATTCGGTTTGTTTTTAAATATAGGATATATTTAAAAACAATAGGAGATTTGATTTTATTTTAAAAGATTGTTTTAAAAATAATAGGCATATATTTTTTCTATAAATAGATGTTGTTTATTCATAGAAAAATTGGGAGAGCAAAGAGAACAAACATGTAAGGGGTTTGTGGTAGACTAGGTCAAATTGAGTCTCTTGGCCACGGGAAGAGATTCGGGATTTTGGGTAGAATTAGGATTAATTCTTGTAACCCAATTGGGAACTCTTTGTAAAGTGACTTTTGATCATAGTGGAACGGAGAGCTGCTCTCCCCTAGATGTAGGTTAATTAACACCGAACTGGGAACACAAATTGATTGTGTTCTTTTCTTCCGCCGTTTATTGCTTTGGATTATTGCATCATCATCTCTATCCCGTTCATTATTTGGTTGCTTGTTACGCTTGCCCCACACATTAGTTTATTATTGGTGTGAGTTTATCGTCGAATTCACAAGAGCCATTTGCTGCAGAAAGAGTTGGAGAAGTAAAGCCTAGCAGGAAAAAGTGAGGGAGAAAATGGTTTCGGAAAAAATCACCATAATGAAATATAGTAAGTAAAAATAAAAAAGATACAAAGGAACTTTGGGGGGACTAGACCAAAATCCAAGGTGTCAGAATTCTCCTACCTCATTAAAAACCTTATCAAGGAAAATCCGATGGAAAAAATCTTGATGAAGGAAAAAAGAGTGCAGACATAAAACATGAATTCAAACATAAATAACCAAATAAAAAACCTATAAAATAAGCGATAAATCTAACCTATTGTAAAACATTACACTATACTATAGTTAAATGAAGAATTACATTATTGTAGATTAACAAGAGTATCCAAGAGCATGATTTTGAAGATCAATATCAGTTGTGAAGATTCCAAAATAAGGAATCTCACAATCTATGAGTTTCACTGTAGGGTGCCTTACTAATTCAGGACAAGAGTGGATGCTCAATCTTGGCTGTGAAGATCCACAATGTATACTCCGTTTGCACACGGTCTTCAATTGCGGTAAATCCGACAACCGCAAACTTGTCAACTTGGGAAGTGCAATGAATGAACTCTCATTTTCATCATTGTTGCTCACTGCAATTATCTCTTTCATCGAACCACAACGCGATGCAATTAACATCCCTAAATTTGGAAGTTGTTGAACTAATGGCGGTGTCAGCAAGGTCTCTATCAAATTACAGTTATCTATTTCTATTAATTGTAAAGAATATAATATGTTCCTCAGTGACAAAGATTGTCTAACATCACCAAAATCTCTATAGAAACCGGTTAAACTTTCCAAACTATTAAGTATCAAAACTTGCAGCCGGCACTGAATCTCGGTGCAAAAGGAGCAAGAACTGAGGAAACAAAACAAGCTTTGCAGTTTTTGGCAGCTAATAATGTCAATTTTACATAAATGTCTTTGCATAAATGTATTATTATATGATAGAGCATCACATAAGCAAACCAAATGAATGTTTTCGCCTATACGTAGACATGTAAGGTCTTTAGTCAGTGTGAGGGAGAAATTTTCACAGTTTTCAAATTGCATAGTTCTAATTATAGCACCATCCAAAAAAAAATCTTGCAAATCGATATAATCCCAACTATATCTTCTTGATTCACCACATACATCTATGTAAATGAGATGATAAATTATGAGCTCAACACTGATGTCAGACATTTTTTGCACATCTTTGATGTCAACGATGCCTCCAAAACGCTCCAGCTTCTTCATTCCTTGAATATATTCTACCGTAATCACAACAAGAGTATCTCGGAGATCAAGATATTGCATTTTGGTCAAATTGGATAAAGACCCTAAATCCAAATTTAAACTCTTGTTATGGGATAGATCAAGCCATTTCAAATTGAGTAGTGTATCCAAGCCTTGTAGTGCTTCTTCAATGGAACTCTCTGTAATAACCAATCTTGATAATCTCTGTAGTTCTCCCAATGGGGGCACATGTTTCAGTGAAATACATCCTCTTAGTACTAAAGATACAAGATACCTCAACTTAGTGATAGAGTTTGGCAATGATTCTAGTCTTCTATTATCGGATAGATCTAGTATTGTTAGACTATTCATATATTCAAAAAAATTCTCTGGAACATGACTAATTTCCGCACTATTTATAATCAATGTGGACAACCTTGGGCAATAAGGTGACATGCCGTCTGGGATTTCTTTTATAGGACAACGATCGAAATGAACGATCTCTAAATCAACTCCCCATTCTTGTGTCAGAGGTATCTTGGTTAATTTGTCATCAACTTTCAACATAGCATCCCTCTTACTTTCTTTTAGGATATAACACGCCAAGTCTTTCACCAAGCGATGAGTGCTATCCAAAGAATGGGCTTCAAGCCTTTTAAATATGACTATCACTTCATCAGATATTTCTTCCAAACACCTGTTTCCATTGATCAATCCATTGTCAACAAGTTTCATGATCAACTCATAATCGAAATAATCCATATCATCAGATAATAATGCACAATACAAAAAACAGTTTTGCAAGTCCTTATCCATCAAATTATCATAGCTACGTTTTAATACCTTGAAGACCTCTTCTTCCATCTCTTGTCCAATTTCCAATTTTTTAAGTTTATTCAATGCATGTTCCCATCGACCAATGTCATTTATCCCTTTCATGGTCCTCGCCATTACCTTAATTCCAAGTGGTAAACCATGAAATCTCCTTATAATACATCTCGCAACCTCATCTATTTCATATGGAAGTATCTTAGGTGTTCCACCATGTCCTAGATTTATCATAAACAAATCGCAATCTTCATCAACTTCATCTTCATCTGCATATTCATATTCATCTTCATTGTAGCAACTGAGAGTAAACGTAGGTATCATAACATTTGGCTGACAATTCATCTGGTGACATACATGTTCCAAACGAGATGTCACAATCACTTTAATCCCATTCACTTTTGGATGAATTCCCACCTTTTCTAAATCAATGTATTTCCAAACATTATCCAAAATAAGAATTGATTTTCCTTTTTTCTCCAATGCAGAAGACAAATAATCTGCTCTAATTCTCTCATCATCTTCATCAAGATTCACACCTATTCTTTTTGCAATATCATGTTGCAATTTTGAGATGTTAGTATTGTCAGAAACAGTGACCCAAAACACATCCTTGAAAGTTGATTTCCTTTTAACTTCATTTTCAACGAGAGTTGCAAGTAAAGTTTTTCCTACTCCTCCCATTCCATATATACCAATCACAAAGACTTTGTCATCCTCTACAAGTTTCAACACTTTCTTGATATAAAAGTCTAATACCCACCCGACATATTCAGTTGACAAAGTGAGAGGTTTCTCTTCTCTGTGTCGTTTCATCTTTTGGATCAATTCAGTTATACCATGGCTGTCATTTAAGTTAATCGCAGCAACTGTGATTCCTTTCATTTCTTGTAATTTTCTCAGCCATACATTAACTTTTGGCTTGCACTTTTTGCCCCGTGACTCCAACCACTGAAGTTGTTTGTTAATATCGTTTTCCTCACATTCTAAATCAAGAACCAATTGTTTTAATTGATTAATCTCATTTTCAAAAACACTTGTGTTACAATCGCTATCATTCACACCTGCTCCATTGTGTTTGTCATGTAACATAATAAAGCATTGTCATTTAAGTGTTTAAATTGTTTACTCGTCATAGTATGTGAAATAAATATGTATAGAAAAGGCATTTAAAAAGCTAAATTAATAGTACTAAAGAAAGAATCTCATACCTTGATCTTGGGTTGAATAAACTCTATTTATCACAACTTCTGGTGAATTACTTGAAGTGGATGCCATATTGTGAATTCCATCATTAGCATGATAATTGGAGCATCGCCTAATGCCTCCTCCTCCTCCTTTTCCACCCAACCCCATGGTGTGTTTGAATTCTTGAAGCACCACCACTAAACTTAACCTTACAATGCTTGCATATCCATTTACGACCATTTTCTACTTTTCTAACGTGAATCCATAGGTGCTCGTGTTTTGCTCTACCCATCTTCAATAATTTTCCTAAACACAGATTCAAGGCTAAACTCAAATAAATGTATATACGCATATACATCATATCACAATTATGTTCTGAATTTGAAGCTCTTAATTATGTATCGTTATTTTGAGGTAATATTTTTCTTTTATAACTATTTATTGAAGGGATATTAATTTTTGATGTAGCTATTTTTTCTTGCGTTAAAACCTTAAGATGTTTGATATACATGACATATCTTGTATAAATTTAACATTCTTTCTATTCATAGGTAATGTGAGACTTAACCACTCACACTTGAAACCAACAAACAAAAGATAAGTAGGTGATGTAGATTCCGTTAAAAAATAAAATTAGTGATGTAGAAAAAGAACATACCAAAAAGGAACTTCGAAAACAACAGCTACAACACTTGTTGTCTCAAAAATGCTCAAGTGATATCAGAAAACACTAACACAGAGCTAATAATAGATGAAAATGTTTGTTCTCAGTACATGGATAGTTTGATTTAATTTAAAGGGAATGAGAAGTATATCCCACAAATTATATTCAGAGTAAAGGTATGATGATAGGTTGGCCGGCTGACGACTTTTTTATGGGTAGAAATTGCATTTCATCTTCTCAATTAGTAACTGTTCATATTTTCTACTACCTCTTTAGCTTATTTTATATTCAGCTAGTGGAATTTGAATGTAAGGAAAGGGCAAGGAATATAGCAAAGTTGAATATGAAGGACTAGCTCTTGGGTGGTGCATAATTGTAGGCCGCAAGGGAGGACTTTCGCTGGGTTGAATCAAGTAAATTACACAAGTGATTCTATGGATTGTCTTACTTAAGGCATTATGGATCATCTCATTTATATCTATTTTAACAAGAATTCTTCCAAGATATCACTATTGGGTTGCGTTGAAGGAGGAGCTTCACTGGGTTGAATCAACACATTGATTGAGCCTTGAGAGGCCACATAAATGACTTTGATACCATACTTTCACTCAAAATCTTAAGTCATTATATTTGACTTTTCCTTTTGCCACCCTATGGGTTACTCACGCGCCCTACGAAATGATCAAAATACCTTTCCGTGGCTTAAGTCACGGATGTAGGAAAAATGAGTAATTTTGAAAAAAAAACATCAGTGACTTAAGTCACGGATGTTATAATTGTAGGGTGTTTTTGGGGTGTCCGTAGCACAAGTCACAGACATGAGCATTTTGGTCATTTCGTAGGGCGCGCCCCAGAAACCATAGGGTGGCAAAAGTAAATCACTTATATTTATGGGTCATCTTACTTATATGTTGTTCAACATCAACTCTTCCGATCAATATGAGACTTAACTCGCTTCATATATCTCAACAATAATAAAGTATAAACCATGTTTTTCATTTTTATTGAACCGTATCTTTATTTAATCCGCAAATACTAGTGAATTTTGAAATTTCAAGAATTAAATTAAATTTAAATATATATAATTTAAGGACATTCTTTTTCATCTGTCTAAGGCCGTCCTAACCACACATCTTCATCTATTTGCTAAATTCATAGAAGGTGAATAGATTCATCGATGCTGTCTTATATATCAGAAATTACTCTTAAGGATTGTGTATCGATTATCAATTTATAAATATACTAATTGAACTAGAGACAATTTTGACTATGTAGCAAATATAACCAAGGGCGCTCTCTAAGAGCCAACATTGGGATGAATGAATTCTTTGAACAAATATTTAATTTGATTTGCCAACGAAGAAAACTCTAAAAAATCAATGTTTACATTGTGAGCTAATAACTGATCTGTGTATTTCAGCTAGTGGAATTTGAATGCAAGAAAAGGGCAAGGAATATAGCAAAGTTTAATATGAAACTGGCGAAGACTACCTACTAATGTGCATATATTTTAAAATTTCATAGGAGTTAAATTTAATTTAAATATAATTTAAGGGCATTCTTTTTCATCTCTCTCACCAGCTTTGCCATTGCGGTGATTAGATTACACGAGTGAATTTGTGGAGCATACAATCTGAGTTTTTCCATCTTAATCGAACTTTTTTCATAGAGAGGAACAACTAGTATTTAAGTCTCTGACCATCTGCTTATAGATGACATGTCATCGAGAAACATGCAACATAAACTTTTGAATTGCCCCTTCAATTTTTTGTAATTACAAATTACCCCATATAAATTTCAAAAAATTGCAAATTGGTCCCAGTTTTTTGGCTTAATTCAATCATTGGTCCCTTATGTTTATTTTAGGTTTCAATTTGGTCCCTTATGTTTTAAAAGTTTTAATTTGGTCCCTTATGTTTTCACCGTTTGCATAAGTTGGTCCTTTCCGTTAGTTTTCCGTTTAAATTGGACACGTGTCAAATGTCCAGGTGTCCACGTGTCTGTCCACGTATGCAAACTGTCTGCCACATGTGACAAAACTGACAGAAATGACCAAATTGAAATCTAAAATAAACATAAGGGACCAAATTTAAACTTTTAAAACATAAGGGATCAAGTTGAAACCTAAAATAAATATAAGGGACTAAATGTTGAATTAAACCCAGTTTTTAAAAATTACAAATTGATCCCTACTTTTTAAATTAAAGAAAAAAATAGAAAAAGAAGCAGCTAGAACTAAAAGACAGAAATTGCTCATATATAATTTGTCATAGGAAGGTAATTAATTACTAAGACATCTATACAATAGTTTTGTTCAATAACTAACTAATAGAATATGGCTAGTGATCTAGATCCCATAAAACAGAAGCGTATCATATTCATTGTATAGGTTCATAATTATGAACACAATGCTATTTTTTTATGTGAGGAAACTGAAAGTTTGAGTTGGCCGGAATAGGATATTACAATTTTTTTATTGAAACCATATTCATTGATTAACGATGTAGAATTATTTGCAATAAAAATGAAGTCCATAAGGCTAACTGAGACCACTAGCTCTTGCTAAAGATTTTATTGATTATGAATTAGAATGAGGCAACAAAACCTTTGATTTAGCTAAAGAGCCATTTGCTGCAGAAATAGAGTTGGAGAAGTAAAGCCTAGCAGAAAAAAGTGAGGGAGAAAATGGTTTCCGAAAAAAGCACCATAATGAAATATAGTAAGTAAAAATAAAAATAAGAAAGATACAAACGAATCTGGGGGGACTAGACCAAATCTAAAGGTGTCAGAATTCTCCTACCTCATTAAAAACCTTGTCAAGGAAAATCCAATGGAGAAAACGGTAAAGGTAAAAAGAGTCCAGAGATAAAACATGAATTAATTCAAACATAAATAACCAAATAAAAAACCTATAAAACAAGCGATAAATCTAACGTATTGTAAAACATTACACTATTTTAGATTAACAAGAGTATCCAAGAGCATGAGTTGAAGATCAATATCATTTGTGAAGATTCCAAAATAAGGAATCTCACATTCTATGAGTTTTGACCTCATCAACTTTAGAGATGAAGTCAGAAGTTGTCTTGTATTAACAAATGGAGTTAGATCTCTTAGTTACATATAACCATGGAGAGGTACTTAGGAAGAGTGATTGAATTTCTTTAGCATTTTCATTTCCTGTTTCTATGGATATTTGTTGATAATTTTAGGCATTGGACAGTGTAGTTCCTAGTTTAGTGATTGGAATTTTAGCCACATCCTTTTGGAAATTGATTGTATCCTAATATTTGTACTTTGTTGTTGCCTAGAATGTGATTGTTTGAATTTAATGAGGGTGTTTTCTTATCCCATTATGGGAACTTGGGTGACAATTTGTGTTGTCAATTCATGTCCATTATTTCATTATATATCACTTCATAAAAGCTAGGAACCACGTAACATATACAACTACAAGTGGACGATTAACTGAAGCAACTAAATAAATTACTAAGTGTAAAGAAGTGGAAAATTGTCCGTTTCAATTGTATGTCAACAAGTTTCATGAGCAAGTGTACTAAATACCGTTAAGTAGTAATATAAAAGATCCTATCCACATGGATTATTTTGAATCAAATGCAGTTGATTGACATCATATGTAAATAAATTGACATAAAATAAAAATGGGGGATTTATCAAGATTAGGTTTTTGGAAATAAGACGGCAAGAAATTATGATTCAAGTCAAGGAGAGAAGGCGATTGGACCTTTTCGGTTCATCTAATTACTATTATCTTGGTAGTTCATGCATGTTAACAAATACAAATTTAGTTTCACGATTCGATTAAAAAAAGTAATTATGCTCAATCTCTTGATAACATAATCCTCTCCCTTGATCATAACTTCCTAATCTCTTAGGTGATTTATGATCAATTGAGGTTTTGGAACTTTAACCTTTGAATTCTCAATTAACAATTCGAAATCTCTTAAGTAATGGTTAATTGAATAACTATCTCTAGATCGATGATTTATTCCTATTCTCATAGTAAAATAAACAATTGAAATCATCACACAATTGATCAATTTATGTAAAGCATTAAGAACAAGGGGTAATTAACTGAAACTAACTTCGTAATTCATTAAAATATCATATGAAACTACATGGTTCAAGAGTAATAGCAATTAGAATCCCCTAGGATTCAATCATAAAAATTTAGCTACTCATAATTAAATCAATAATATAAAATAGAGTAATATAATTCATTACAAGGAAGATTAAGATGTGTTTCCACCCTCTGAATCTTGCTTGAGCACTTCTGGAATCACATCTGAAAAGTTACTTTCTCACCGTCAAACTTCGTCCCCTTTTTTCTGAATTAGATTTGAATTTATAGGGTTAAGTTTACGCACCATGCGCCGTATCTCCTGCACCATACCGCAGAAATCTGATAGGCTTGCACCTTGCTCCAAGCTTCTTGCGCCATGGCGTGCCCATCTGAGGGCTCTGCGCCAGGCTCAGACTCTGATGCGCCTTTGCGCCAGCTGTGGTTTTCTTCTCTTTTTCTTCTTTCCTTGTGCTTCAAGTAAACTTTGTAATGATGCTATTTTCTCTTTATTTCATTGCGGAAAGCATTATAAAGCTACCTAAAATGCCTTGACATATGGTTAGAAACATAGTAATGACACGAAGTCATCACAACCCCAAACTTGAACTTTTCCATGCCCTCAAGGAATACCTGTATCTATCGGAAAACCTAGCACTATCTCAACAGTTCAATCCAAATCAGCAAAGTCAGTCAAGTTAAACATCATAATCAACACTCGTATGATCATTCCTATTATGACTACACATGCACACTAAATGCTATCAAAAATCAAAGAACTTTTCAAAAATATTGACCAAACTATAATCACATCACTCCCTCACATTCTCTCCTGTTTGAAATGATTAAATTCACTCAATCAACACAGTCATAGCTATTCAACCATAGGCTTGCAAACATTCTAACAATCGATCGACACACAAACAAATTCACACCTTTAGAGGACTTGCGGGTTATAACGGGGCTAAGGTTTAAGGGTGGATGTTTTTGGATGGTAAGCAGAAAAACTTGGAGCTTTCAAGATCACCTTTTTTCGAAACAATGAAGTTATTTTTTTTTTCTTTTCATTTTTTTTGAGAGAGGTTTATCATAAGATACCTCTTTCTTTTTTTCATCGGAGAAGCATCTATATGCATCTATATTTTTTTTCAGTTCTCTAGTACCCCACCCCAAACTTAGTCGGTTGCAAGTACCAAAAGCAACCCCAAACTTATTCGGAGCATTGTGCTCAAATATTAGTTAAGTGTCTGAACTCCAAGAAAATCATTTTTTTTTTGTTTTTTCATTTATTTGAAAAAAATTTGGGTTCAGCAAGCAATAACATTTTTCTTTCAGCTCAAAGGGGTTAACGAAAGATTTTTCATTATAAAGGTGGCTTCAAAAAGGCTCAAGGTACAAACAACTTGCCTCGGTGTGGAATTTATAACGATCAATCAAGAAAGAGAACATAAGCAAGTTTTAGAGAATTAGCTAAGTTGTGGAATCTCTCATAACAAGAAGAAATTTAAGTGTTTAGGCTCGAATTCTCACGGCGTGGCCGGATTATCGAGTGGTCAATGTTGGAGAAATTTCCTTAGCTTTTCTAATAGCATTCAAGCATACAAGGCAGTCAACAAGAGAATCACACATTCATGTATCAGAGACGCTAACCTAACAGACTTCACATATTTCTGAACAAACAAATCTAAATAGTGCACTAGTTTTCAAAAAGACACAAGCATTCATCAAAAACAAAATAAAAGTCAAGTTTAAGGAATCAAGAAAGTACCAACTGTAGAGTCACTGATGAGATGATCCGCTCTCATCCCGTCTCTCTCGGATGCCAAAGTCTGCCTCATAGAAATGCTCCCGCTGTTGATAGGCCTCAAAGTCTTGGGCTCTTCTCTCCTACTCATCCAACTATCTCGACTCTACTCCTTTGCTCAATCTGCAAACACAAACAAGGCACACTAAAAGTAGAAATTAGTAAATAAAAACCTTGGGTTGCCTCCCAAGCAGCGCTCGTTTAACGTCAATAGCTTGACGGTTCATGACCTAAAAGGCCACACGCTTGTTTAACGTCATTAGCTTGACGCCTCAGCCACTGTTAGGGTGGCATATATGTTAGAAAAAACATGTCATCCTTCTTCTTTCGCTTGTTTGGTAAGAAATCCATGAACTTCGCATAAAGAATCAAGTGCTCCCATGCTCCAATCACTAAAGCTTTGGAATGTGGGCTCTCCCACCTTGGAGAAGGTTGAATGCTTATTTGGCAAATGATTTCTCTCTTTAAGCTCAATTGGTTGAGACTCAAATGTCACACAGATATCAAAATGGTTCACTCTTCTCATGCTATTAATCTTGTTTTTCAAATCTTCTTCTTCTACCACAATAGCACAATGTTCTATCTCACTCTCAACCAACTTCTCACACGCATTTGCCTTTTCAACAAGATTACTACATTCAACTCCAAATCCATCAAATGCAACTTGATTTGATCTCAAAAATTCATCCAAAATCTTTTTGAGTTGAAAGTTATAATCAATGTTGATCACTTCAGGCTTTTCTTCCTTTAAACAAAACTGCTCAGCCCAAAGAAAAAACATCTCTGCTCTTTCAATCGTTTTAGTCTTCTATTCACATCTTCTTGCTCATATTTTAGTAGACATAGTTGATAACAAATGATACCAATTCCTTCGCAATCAAACAATATATTATCAATCCATTTTGAATTCATTGCTACAAAACTTGGAGAAATTTTTTAGTAGCAATGCACAATGAAAAAGACATGAAAAGAACAATTATTATTATTTTTTAATAAAAAAATCTAATAAAATCTTACCAAATCAATATTTTAAATAAACAAAATCTACTAAATAAATAAATAGAATATAACTAAAGATCCTAAATAAAATCTAACAAAATCAAACTAAAAGAAATAAAATATTTTTTTTTTTGGAATATTAAAAATAGAAAATAAAGAAAACTGTAAAAATCACTACGTATGGTCCAATTGCCTTGTTGATTCGATCAACAATCCCCCGGCAACGGCGCCAAAAACTTGATGGAAATTTAGCAAGTGTACTAAATACCGTTAAGTAGTAATAAAAAAATCATATCCACATGGATTGTTTTGAATCAAACGCAGTTGATTGACATTATATGTAAATAAATTGACATAAAATAAAAAGGGGATTTATCAAGATTAGGTTTTTGGAAATAAGACGGCAAGAAATTAGGATTCAAGTCAAGGAGAGAAGGCGATTGAACCTTTTCGGTTCATCTAATTACTATTATCTTGGTAGTTCATGCATGTTAACAAATTACAAATTTAGTTTCACGATTAGATTAAAAAAAGTAATTATGCTCAATCTCTTGATAACATAATCCTCTCCCTTGATCATAACTCCCTAATCTCTTAGGTGATTTATGATCAATTGAGGTTTTGGAACTTTAACCTTTGAATTCTCAATTAACAATTCGAAATCTCTTAAGTAATGGTTAATTGAATAACTATCTCTAGATCGATGATTTATTCCTGTTCTCATAGTAAAATAAACAATTGGAATCATCACACAATTGATCAATTTATGTAAAACATTAAGAACAAGGGGTAATTAACTGAAACTAACTTCGTAATTCATTAAAATATCATATGAAACTACATGGTTCAAGAGTAATAGCAATTAGAATCCCCTAGGATCCAATCATAAGAATTTAGGTACTCATAATTAAATCAATAATATAAAATAGAGTAATAGAATTCATTACAAGGAAGATTAAGATGTGTTTCCACCCTCTGAATCTTGCTTGAGCACTTCTGGAATTGCCTCTGAAAAGTTACTTTCTCACCGTCAAACTTCGTCCCCTTTTTCTGAATTAGATTTGAATTTATAGGGTTAAGTTTACGCGCCATGCGCCGTATCTCCTGCGCCATAGCGCAGAAATCTGATAGGCTTGCGCCTTGCTCCAAGCTTCTTGCGCCATGGCGTGCCCATCTGAGGGCTCTGCGCCAGGCTCAGGCTCTGTTGCGCCTTTGCGCCAGCTGTGGTTTTCTTCTCTTTTTCTTCTTTCCTTGTGCTTCAAGTAAACTTTGTAATGATGCTATTTTCTCTTTATTTTATTGCGGAAAACATTATAAAGCTACCTAAAATGCCTTGACATATGATTAGAAACATAGTAATGACATGAAGTCATCAATGCACAGTACAAAAAACGTAATACCTTTTAACTGAATTCCTTAACATTGTTACTATCTAGTGTTGAAGTTGATTTTGTTACAAAATGTAATATAATAAGTAAAAGTAAAAATAAGAAAGATACAAAGGAACTTTGGGGGGATAGACCAAAATCCAAGGTGTGTCAGAATCCTTCTATCTCATTAAAAATCTTGCCAAGGAAAACCTTGATGAAGGAAAAAAAAGTGCAGAAATAAGACATGAATTCTAACATAAATAACCAAATCAAAACAACCTATAAAACAAACGATAAATCTAACCTATTGTAAAACATTACACTATATAGTTAAATGAAGAATTACATTATTGTAGATTAACAAGAGTATCCAAGAGCATGAGTTGAGGATCAATATCAGTTGTGAAAATTCCAAAATAAGGAATCTCAAATTCTATGAGTTTTACTGTAGGGTGCCTTTCTAATTCAGGACAACGGTGGATGCTCAAGCTCGCTTTTGAAGATCCACAACGTATACTCCGTTTGCACACGGTCTTCAATTGTGGTAAATCGGTCAAACACAAAAAGTTAAACTTGGGAAGTTCAATGAATGAACTCTCATTTTCATCATTGTTGCTCACGGCAAATATCTCTGTCATCGAAGCACAACTCGATACACTTAATGTATCTAGATTTTGAAGTTGTTGAACTAATGGCGCTGTCAGCAAAGTCTCAATCAAATTACAATTAGAAATATTGATTAATACTGGATAATTGAATATGCCCCTTAGTGACAAAGATTGTCCAACATCTTTATAGAAACCAGTTAAACTTTCCAAACTATGAAGTAGCAGAACTTGCAGCTGTTACTTAATCTTGGTGCAAAAGGAGCAAGAACTGAATAAACAAAACAAGCTTTGTAGTTGTTGGCAACTTGGAATGTTAATTGCACATAAAGAAGAAGAAGAAGTATTATATGACAGAGCATCACATAAGTAAACCCAATGAATGTTTCCACATATTTCAAGACGTGTAAAGTCTTTTGGCAGTGTGCAATAGAAATTTTCACAGTCTTCAAATTTTAGAGTCCTAACTCTTCTTGATTCACCACCTGCAGAAAATTTTTGCAAATCGTTATAATACCAACCATATCTTCCTGATTCACCACATACATTTCTGAAAATGAGATAATACATTTTGAGCTCAGGCATTTTTTGCACATAATTGTGGTAATCTTTGATGTCAAAGATGCCTCCAAAACGCTCCAGCTTCTTCATCCCTTGAATATCTTCCACCCTAATCACAACACAAGTATCTCGGAGATCGAGATACTGCATTTTGGTCAAATTGGATAAAGTCCCAAATTCAAAATTTAAACTTTTGTTATCGTAAAGATCAAGCCATTTCAAATTGAGTAGTTTATCCAAGCCTTGTGGTGCTTCTTCAATTGAACTCTCTGTAATAACCAATCTTGATAATGTCTGTAGTTCTCCCAATGGGGGCACATGTTTCTATTATAGGATAGATCCAATATTGTCAGACTATTCGTATATTCAAAAAAACTCTCTGGAACATGATTAATTTCCGCACTATGTATAATGAACGTGGACAACCTTGGGCAATAAGGTGACATTCCATCTGGGATTTCTTTTATGGAACAATATATTTTTTTGAACAATGTTATAGAACAATATTGGAAATGAACGATCTCTAAATCAACTACCCATTCTTGTGCGAGAGGTATCTCGGTTAATTCGATATAAAGTTTCAACATAACATTCCTCTTAGTCTCTTTTAGGATATAACACGCCATGTCTTTCACCAAGCCATGAGTGTAATCCAAAGAATGGGCTTCAAGCCTTTTCAACATGACCTTCACTTCATCAGATATTTCTTCCAAACACCTATTTCCATTGATCAATCCATTGTCAACAAGTTTCATGATCAACTCATAATCCAGACACTCCATATCATCAGATAATATTGCACAATACAAAAAACAGTTTTGCAAGTCCCTTTCTTTCAAATCATCATAGCTACGTTTTAATACCTTGAAGACTTCTTCTTCCAACTCTTCTCCCATTTCCAATTTGTTAAGTTTATGGAGCGCATGTTTCCATCGCTGAATGTCATTAATCCCTTTCATGATTCTAGCCATCACTTTGATTCCAAGAGGTAAACCCTGAAACCTCTCTACAATACATCTCGCAACCTTTTCTATTTCATATGGAAGTACCCTAGGTGTTCCACCATGTCCAAGATTTATCGTAAACAAATCCCAATCTTCATCAACATCAAATTCATCTTGATCTGCATATTGATATTCATCTTCATTGTAGCAACTGAGTGGAAACATCTCTATCATAACATATGGCTGACAATCCATCTGGTGACACATGTTTCAAACGAGTTGTTAGAATCACTTTAATGCCATTCACTTTTGGATGAATTCCTACCTTTTCCAGATCAATGTATTTCCAAACATCATCCAGGATAAGAATTGATTTTCCTTTTCTCTCCAACGTGGAAGACAAATAATCTGCTCGAATTCTCTCATCATCTTCATCAAGCTTTACACCAATTCTTTTTGCAATGTCATGTTGCAATTTTGAGATGTTAGTATTGTCAGAAACAGTAACCCAAAACACATCATTGAAAGTTGTTTTCCTTTTAACTTCATTTTCCACGAGAGTTGCAAGTAAAGTTTTTCCCACCCCTCACATTCCATATATCCCAATCACAAAGACTTTATCATCACCTAGAAGTTTAAGCACTTTCTTAACATTAAAGTCTAACTTCTTCACAACAAATTCACTCGACAAAGTGAATAGTCTATCTTCTTTATGTTGTTTCAAATCTTTGATCAATTCATTTATTTCATCAATGTCTTCTAAGTTATTCATATCATCCACTCTTTCTTTCAATTCTAGTAAGTAATCCAGCCATTCATCAACTTTTGGTTTGCGCTTTTTGCCACGAGACACCAACCATTGCAGTTGTTTTCTAATATCCCTTTCCTCACATTCCAGATCAATAACTAGTTGTTTTAACTGATTACTCTCACTTTCAAAAACATTTCTATTAAAACTGCTCCCGTTCACACCTGTTCCATTGATTGTGTCATGTTACAGAAAGCTTAATCATTTAAGCATTCAAATTGTTTATAGGTTAGATTTAGCTTTGTATAGGTTTTGTTTAGTAGGTTGTTTATGTTTAAATTCATGTCTTATCTTTGTACTCTTTTTTTCCGGTCATTACATTCATTTTAGACAATTCTAGATTAGTTCTGGTTAGATTTGTTTTTGCTATTTTTACTAATAGTTTAGAATAGAATTGGATATAGTTGAGGAATTGATGTAATAGAAGAAAAGAAGCAAATTTGGTATATTTCCATTTAATTTTCATCTAAAAGTTTCAATACTTGATGGATATTTCCTCTTCTTTGTGTCCTTTCATTTCTGGTTATTTACTCAGCCATACATTAAATTTTTGCCCCGTGACTCCTATCACTGAAGTTGTTTGGTATTATCGTTTTCCTCACATTCTAAATCAAGAACCAATTGTTTTAATTGAATAATCTCACTTTCGAAAACACTTCTGTTACAATCACTATCATTCACACCTGCTCCATTGTGTTTGTCATGTAACATAATAAAGCATTGTCATTTAAGTGTTTAAATTGTTTACTGGTTTTAGATTCCATAAGAAAGATATTCAGAGATCGATGGTACTAAAGAATGATGTATGTGAAATAAATATGTATAGAAAAGGCATTTAAAAAGCTAAATTAATAGTACTAAAGAAAGAATCTCATACCTTGATCTTGGGTTGAATAAACTCTATTTATCACAACTTCTGGTGAATTACTTGAAGTGGATGCCATATTGTGAATTCCATCATTAGCATGATAATTGGAGCATCGCCTAATGCCTCCTCCTCCTTTGCCACCAATGTGTGTTTGAATTCTTGAAGCACCACCACTAAACTTAACATTACAATGCTTGCATATCCATTTACGACCATTTTCTACTTTTCTCACGTGAATCCATAGGTGCTCATGTTTTGCTCTACCCATCTTCGAAAACAACAGCTACAACTCTTGTTGTCTCAAAAATTCTCAAGTGATATCAGAAAACACTAACACAGAGCAAATAATAGATGAAAATGTTTGTTCTCAAAACATGGATAGTTTGATTTAATTTAAAGGGAATGAGAAGTATATCCCACAAATTATATTCAGAGTAAAGGGCATTTTTTTATTTTCAGCTAGTGGAATTTGAATGTATGAAAAGGGCAAGGAATATATCAAAGTTGAATATGAAGGACTAGCTCTTTGCTAAATTCATAGAAGATGAATAGATTCATCCTCCAATGATGCTGTCTTATATATCAGAAATTATTATCAAGGGTTGTGTATTGATTATCAATTTACAAATATATTAAATGAACTAGAGACAATTTTGATTATGTAGCAAATATAACCAAGGGCGCTCTCTAAGAGACAACATTGGGACAAATGAATTCTTTGAGCAAATATTTAATTTGATTTGCCAATGAAGAAAACTCTTCAAAAAATCAATATTCACATAGTGAGCTCATATATAACTGATTTGTGTATTGAATGGTCACTAGGAGAGACTAGTGGTGTCCCTTGGTGATGCTCATCTCAATCCAAAAAAATTGTGTCTAAATTCCCATCTTTGAGCCAATGCATTTTAGCTCTTTGTTGCCAAAAGGATTCTTCTTGAATAAAAGTTTTTGCATGTTGAAGTTGGGCTTCTTGGAACCGAGCTATACTAGGCTCGTCCCTCTCGTCTCTTGATCTTTGCATTTCAGGCTCATACTCCATCAGGGCGGTCCAACATAATGTTGGTTTTTGCTGTTAGGGAGTAGTGGGGTTTTTGTTGTTTGGGGTCTGTTTTATCCCTTGCTTTAGGCTGTTGTGTTATTGGTGCCGGTGCTCTAGGCTGGTTTGTCTGAAATGGCCTTGTGGCTCTACTGCTTTTTTCATTCCTTTGTACTGTTTTCTTATCTTTGCAGCACGTCTTGTGCTGGTTAAAGAGTTCATCAAATATATTTAGCCGTTTCAAAAAAAATAAAAATGAGGCATAACAAAAAATTGTGTATTTTTCTAGTAAAAAATATTGCAAGAAAAATGTAATAAAGTTAAAATTTATTACTTGTAGAAAATAAAATATATTATTAAAAAAAACTTCTTTTTTTTTTTGGTAATTAGAAAAAACTTCTATAATATGAACAAAATAAAAAAATATTCTATAATATTTTTTTTACAATTTCGTCAATATTAATATTTTTTCATTATCGGATCATATATCACGTCATTTAAAATATATTATATCGCCAATTTATCGTTAAAAAATATGATAGAGGACCAAATCATTCAAATTCTAAAATAGAAAGAGTAATTATGCAAAAATATTTCAAAATCTTTCAAATTTTAAAATATTTTTTCATTATTCCATATCCCTTGGCCACCACCTCTCCAATATCTTCCTCTTTCAACCAATTATTCCATACTTGTACTCTTGTCTTATCATATCTATTAAACCAATTTGATCTCCATATTTTTGACACAAACGTACGTAACATAAGGATTTCCATCGACAGAGCATCAAACTTCATCTCTTCTTTATATATCGTCAAAAGGCCTTTTTGGTAATATTCTTTTCTCTTCTTCTGTTTTCTTTTATTGTTAGATCCAAAGATTATTGTATACTGAGTAGCATCAAAATCGCAGTTAGTTTTACGTGATAAATTTAACTATGATTTGATTTGCCGCATTTACAATGGTTAATTGAGGCAAATCATGGTTGATTGTTAGCCTGAAAAATATTGGATACTTAGTGAGTAGTAGCTTCAAAATCATATATGCTTAATTTTAAATAATGATGGATATAAGTTTCTCAAAATGTGTTTCTGTACATAGAGTTTCGAGTTACTTACATTCATGGTTTTAAATTGCGGCCGGTCGCCGCCGCAGTATTGCCGATGCCGTAGTCACCGCATCTGCGGTGTAATTTTCAATCACGTGTATGGCTGCATCCTAACTTGGCTTCTATGTTTCAACTGTAAAGTTGTTAAATGATTTGAAATGATGACTACATTGTTTTTAGAACCCAATTAGATGAATCTCATTTGAAAAGTTTCCTATAAGTTTAATCTCAAACTGTTTCTAGACATAAATTTTGGATTACATATCATAGAGCCTTTACATACATACATTGATTATTTTGATTATTGAACAGATGTGAAATATTTGGGTAAACGTATTTTTGAAATTGAGTTGAAGGGCATAAAAGATGCCTTCATGATGAATTCATCTTTGTCAAAATCATTATTCTTATCTCATGCATGTTATTTAAGTTATTCATATCTCTGATCAATTCATTTATCTCATGAATGTCATTTAAGCTATTTATATAATCCATACTTTCTTTGAAATCTAGTAAGTTTTCTAACAATACATCAACCTCTGGCTTGCACTTCTTTGAAATCTAGTAAGTCTCCATTATTGAGCTGCTGATATGAGTGCCAATCACTTCAGGAACACCTTCAATCACTTTCAACGAATGATCGAAATTGTCACAATTTTTAAATAGAACACTAATGTACACATTTTAGCAACTTGTTTGTTGGTGTTAGTTAATTAGTTAGAAATTAGTTATAGTTGGTTACTCAATTAGTTAGTTAATTGAGTCCTATAAATAGAACACTAATGTACACATTTTACCATCTTTTATCAATCAAATATGAACTCTTGTGAATTTTTACCTCATAAGCATGACTATGTTTTCCTATGTGTATGATCTATTGATGAAATCGAGTCCTATGTTTTGTAATTGTGTCTAGAATACAGTTTTTCAAATTGATGAAATTTTACTTCCACATCTTGTTAAATATTACTCCCTCCTTTTCTTTTTAAGTGTCCAAAAACGTCGAATTTAACGTTCCTATTTAACTGTCCATTTAGTGTTTTAAGGGTACAATCTGTCAATTATACCTTTTGTCAATTACTCATATCTTTTTCAATAAAACTAATTAATGCTATATATTTGGAAAACTAAATCTTTTTTTTTAATCTTTTTTTTGGTACATAACATATTAAATTTTGTTTTTTTTTTTGTGTGCATAATAATATATTAAATTTATTGGAAAGAGAAAATGTGTGCAAAAAAATAGGATTTTATTGGTGAATTAAAATTAGGGTATAATAGGAAGATAAGGTGCAAAAATACACTTTTTTAATTTATTGTTACTATTCAAAACGGACACTTAAAAAGAAACGGAAGGAGTACAATTTACACAGTTTATTGAACAATTTACATAAGTGCATTCCAAAAGGCAGCATATGACTCTGTTTTCAACTGTAATATATTTTAGAGAATAACTAATAGAGGAAAAAAAATAAAACATTCACAAAAGTTTATAAGGAGTTATAAACTGAGAAGATCACCTTCAAAGTTCAATATTATGAATAAAAGCCACCCCCACATCACTTTTCACATCTCACTGTTCAATTCATAAAAAAAGTTGAAAAGGAGAAAAATACTCCGTACAAATTATTCTTACATCTCACATAATTATTCTTGTACAAATTTTAAAATGTAGAAAAGTGAATCAGTAATCTCAACTCTTTCTATTGTTGGGCATCTTTGAACTAAACTTGCACAGTATACGATGCCCACTTCTGGTGAAGATCTACAGCGTATACTCCCATTGCACACAATCTTCAATTCTGGTAAACAAGCCAAATTCAATTTGGTCAACTTGGGAAGTGTAATGTTGGAAGTGTCATTGTCATCATTGTTACTCACTTCAAATATCTCTTTCATTGAATCACAGTGCCATACGCTTATTGTCTCCAGATTTTGTAGTTGTTGAACTACTTGTGATGTGAACAACTTCTCTATCAAATCGCAATTATTAATATCAATTTCTTTTAGACAAGAGAATATGCCACCCGGTGACGAAGATTGTCTAACATCAAAAACATCTTTACAGATGACAGTTAAACTTTCTAATCGTAAAAGTTGCAAAACTTCCAGGTTGTGAATATTGGTGCAAAAGGAACAAGAATCAGATAAACAAAACAAGCTCTCTAGTTGATCACAATATTGAATTTCCAATTTCTTTAAAGAAGAAGAAGTGCCATATGACAGATTATCGCATAAGCAACCCCAATCATCATTTCCAATTATTTTCATATATGTATGGTCTTTGGACAGTATGTGGGAGAAGTTATGAGAACAACTTGTAATTTCTATATACCTATTTTCATAATCACCAGGAAGAAATCTTTTCAAATTAAATTCAGCATCATCAACTTCACCCCACCACCCTTCTTCAACACATTCAATTCCTAATCTGAGATGATATGTTTTGATCAGCCCAAAACACACATCAAGATTTTTTTGCATGAATTGGTAGTAATGTTCACAGTCAATGGCACCTCCAAAACATTCCAGCATCTTCATCCTTTGAATATCTTCAACCATAATCACAGCACGAGTGTTTCGGAGATCAAGGTATTGCAATTTGGTTAAATAGGACGAAAATGACCCTAATTCCAAATTCAAACTCTTGTTGTAGGATAGATCAAGCCATTTCAAGTGGATTAATTTTTCCAAGCCTTCTGGTGCTTCCTGAATGGAAGTGTCTGAAATGATCAATCTTGACAATGTTTTTAGTTCTCCCAACGGAGGCACATGTTTCAATGAATCACATCCGTTTAGCATTAAAGAAACAAGTGATGTCAAATTAGTGATTGACTTTGGCAAAGATTCTAGTCTTTTATTATAGGATAGATCCAATATTGTTAGACTATTCATGTATTTGAAAAAACTCTCTGGAACATGACTAATGGACGCTTCATTTATAATCAAGATGGACAACTTTGGACAGTTAGGAGACAGATCCTCTGAGATTTCTTCTATATAACAACACGAAATATGAACCAACTCTAAATCAGTTGCCCATCCATGTGAGAGAGGTATCTTGTCATTCACCATGACATTCCTCTGACTCTCTATCATGATATAACATGCCATACTTCTCACCAAGGGATGTGTGGATACACAATTATTTTTAGAACTAATCAAAGAACAAGCTTCAAGCTTATTCAATATGGTATTCCCTTCATCAAATATTTCTTCCAAACACATATTCTTATTTATTTGTCCATTGTCAACTAGCTTCGTGATCAACTCATCTTTGAACTCCGCACAGAATAATGCACAATACAGGAAACAGTTTTGCAAGTCCTTATCCATCAAATTATCATAGCTTCGTTTTAATACCTTCAAGACTTCTTCTTCCAACTCTTGTCCCATTTCCAATTTTTCAAGTTTATTCAATGCATGTTTCCATTGATGAATGTCATCAATCCCTTTCATGGTTCTAGCTATCACACTAATTCCAAGTGGTAAACCACCACACCTCCTTACAATATCTTTTGCGATCTTTTCTATTTCAGGGGAGAGTGTGATAGGTGTTCCATTGTGTCCAAGTTTTACCCTAAATAAATCCCAATCTTCATCTCCACCATAATGAGTCATGTTGAGAGGTATGATTTGTATGATATGATTTGGCAAACAATCCATCTGGTGACACACATGTTTCAAACGAGTTGTGAGAATCACTTTAATGCCATTCACTTTGAGAGGAATTCCCACTTTTTGCAAATCAATGTAATTCCAAACATCATCCAAAACAATAATAGATTTTTCCTTTGTCTCCACTGCCAAAGACAAGTTGTTTGATCTTATTCTCTCATCATCTTCATCAAGCTTTACACCAATTCTTTTTGCAATATCGTCTTGCAGTTTAGAGATGCTGAACTTATTGGAAACAGTGACCCAAAACACATCTTTGAAAGTTGATTTCCTTTTAACTTCATTTTCAACGAGAGTTGCAAGTAAAGTTTTTCCTACTCCTCCCATTCCATATATCCCAATCACAAACACTTTGTCATCTTCTAGAAGTTTCAACACTTTCTTGATATTTTTATCTAATTCCCTCCCAACATATTCAGTTGAAAAAGTGAGAGGTTTCACATCCTTGTGTCGTTTCATCTTTTGGATCAATTCCCTCTTATCATGAGTGCCATTTAAGTTATTTATATCACTCACACTTTCTTTAATTTGTTGTAATCCTTGCAACCATTCATCAACAATTGGCTTGCGCTTTTTTCCACGAGACTCCAAACATTGAAGTTGTTTTGCAATATCGTTTTTGTCACATTGTAAACCAAGAATCGATTGTTCTAACTGATTATTCATGTCATTTTCCTCAATGTTACAACTGCTACCGTTCACACCTGCTATTGTGTTTGTCATGTTAAATAAAGCATTTTTATTCAAGTGTTTAAATTATTTACTTGATTTATATATTAAATAGTACACAATTTATAAAAATAATTATTTTTAAAAATATTTTACCATTTGTTACAAAAAAAATTTAAAATAAAAATAATAAAAAAAAAACCGCAAATGAGAAACTGCTAAGACTAGTTCCTCATATAATAAATTTTTTTAAAGGAGAGATAAAACAAATTTGAAAAGCAGAGCTTATTGATAGGATTATTAAGGTAAGAAAATAATATTTTAAAAGGGTATTTTAGGTATATTTTAGTTTTATTGTGTAGTTCGGATGGTTATTTATTATAAGCATGCATATGCTTATATAAGATTGTATTGTTTTATGATTGAGATAAATGAAAATATAATTAAGTTTCTCTCTTTTATTCTCTAGTTTCTTCCTCTAAATTTTGGAGTGTGATCTCTACTTGAATTGTGTCATATCATTTATTTTATAATTATATTACTTTTACATGTTTTATCTAACCAAACTATGTATTATTTAGGGATGACAATGGATAAGGTGTAGGTAAGATACTATACTCGCACTTTAAAAAGATATCTGTACCCATCTCCATACCTGTGTGGGTGACAATCTTTGTCCCCGTCCTCATACCCTATGGGTACCTAAGTACCCATACTCTTACCCTGTTACCCGCATTTTTGCTAAAAATAAGTTGACCAGTTATAAAATATCATATCATTTTAGTATAATTAAAAAAACTCAAAGGTTTTAATGTTGACTCAAGAAAATTATAAACAAAATTATTAGTAATATCATGCTAATATTCATTTCTCTATTGATATATTTGCTTTATATTATAAATAAACATTTTTATTAAAAATGTGTAATAGTATAATAATGTTGTATTTTTTAAAATTGATTTATATATATTATTATATAAATAAATATATACTGTATGGCTATATGGGGTGGGTACTAAGGTATCCGTACCCGCACTCATACCCGTTCAATTTTGTGGGTAATTATCCATAGCCAGGCCCGTACCAAAATGCAGGTTTTTTACCCTACCCATTACAGGTATTTTTTGTGGGCACCCTCTGGAAATGAGTAAATTGTCATCCCTAGTATTATCCAACCAAACTAAATATCATTTTATTACAATAAGCAAACATAAAGTAATTATAAGACTATGTACAATGGTTTTAGGTTTAAACCTCAACCTTTTCACTTTTTAATACTCCACGTCATTTTCTCTCTCTTCCACATAACAATTAAACTATTATTTAACTTTTACTCCTACAATGGTTTAGTTTAAACCAAATATTCTCTCTTCCTCACTTTCATAAACCCACATTATTTATTCTTTATTTATTTATTATTTAATTTTGTATAATAATAATTATTATTTATATTTTTTTTGAAATAATGAATATTTTTAGTCTCTACAAATGAGAAGAAAGTGTAAAAATGAATTTTTTTTTTTTTTTTATATTGAAAGTATATCAAATCATACCTCTATTTATATAGTTTTAAAAATTATGAATTTTGGTATTAAAAAAAATTATAAAATATATGTTATCTAATAATTGCCTTAAAAAGATTATGAAAAATAAAAACTTATACACCCAATCAAAATATGACACATACATATATGCATTTAAATAAAAAAAAATAACAAACCAAATCTATTTTTAAAAAAAAAACAAATAAAATCCCACCACGTGTCACACTTTTTCCCACTTTTTTTGCTTTCAACCATTTGAAAAAATTCATCTCTTCTCTCCTCCATCTATTTAAACTCCAAGAGTAAACATTACCATTGTAACAATTCAACCATTCTTTTGGGGTTTAAACCTCACCATTGTACATAGTCTAACAATTAAACTATTATTAAATTTTTACTCCTGCAATGGTTTATTTTAAACCAAATACTCTCTCTTCCAAGTAACTTTCATATACCTCACATTTTTTATTCTCCAAATCAAATCGGTTGAAAAAATTCATCATCTTTCTTCTCCACCTATTTCAACTCCATGTTTAAAGCTTACCATTGTAACAATTCAACCTTTCTTTTGGGGTTTAAACCCCACCATTGTAGATAGTCTAAGGCTATCAACAATTGTTTTGGGATTAAACTTCAATTTTTTTGCACTATGTATAATGAACGTGGACAACCTTGGGCAATAAGGTGACATTCCATCTGGGATTTCTTTTATAGAACAATATATTTTTTTGAACAATGTTATAGAACAATATTGGAAATGAACGATCTCTAAATCAACTACCCATTCTTGTGCGAGAGGTATCTCGGTTAATTCGTTATAAAGTTTCAACATAACATTCCTCTTACTCTCTTTTAGGATATAACACGCCATGTCTTTCACCAAGCCATGAGTGTAATCCAAAGAATGGGCTTCAAGCCTTTTCAACATGACCTTCACTTCATCAGATATTTCTTCCAAACACCTATTTCCATTGATCAATCCATTGTCAACAAGTTTCATGATCAACTCATAATCCAGACACTCCATATCATCAGATAATATTGCACAATACAAAAAACAGTTTTGCAAGTCCCTTTCTTTCAAATCATCATAGCTACGTTTTAATACCTTGAAGACTTCTTCTTCCAACTCTTCTCCCATTTCCAATTTGTTAAGTTTATGGAGCGCATGTTTCCATCGCTGAATGTCATTAATCCCTTTCATGATTCTAGCCATCACTTTGATTCCAAGAGGTAAACCCTGAAACCTCTCTACAATACATCTCGCAACCTTTTCTATTTCATATGGAAGTACCCTAGGTGTTCCACCATGTCCAAGATTTATCGTAAACAAATCCCAATCTTCATCAACATCAAATTCATCTTGATCTGCATATTGATATTCATCTTCACTGTAGCAACTGAGTGGAAACATCTCTATCATAACATATGGCTGACAATCCATCTGGTGACACATGTTTCAAACGAGTTGTTAGAATCACTTTAATGCCATTCACTTTTGGATGAATTCCTACCTTTTCCAGATCAATGTATTTCCAAACATCATCCAGGATAAGAATTGATTTTCCTTTTCTCTCCAACGTGGAAGACAAATAATCTGCTCGAATTCTCTCATCATCTTCATCAAGCTTTACACCAATTCTTTTTGCAATGTCATGTTGCAATTTTGAGATGTTAGTATTGACAGAAACAGTAACCCAAAACACATCATTGAAAGTTGTTTTCCTTTTAACTTCATTTTCCACGAGAGTTGCAAGTAAAGTTTTTCCCACCCCTCCCATTCCATATATCCCAATCACAAAGACTTTATCATCACCTAGAAGTTTAAGCACTTTCTTAACATTAAAGTCTAACTTCTTCACAACAAATTCACTCGACAAAGTGAATAGTCTATCTTCTTTATGTTGTTTCAAATCTTTGATCAATTCATTTATTTCATCAATGTCTTCTAAGTTATTCATATCATCCACTCTTTCTTTCAATTCTAGTAAGTAATCCAGCCATTCATCAACTTTTGGTTTGCGCTTTTTGCCACGAGACACCAACCATTGCAGTTGTTTTCTAATATCCCTTTCCTCACATTCCAGATCAATAACTAGTTGTTTTAACTGATTACTCTCACTTTCAAAAACATTTCTATTACAACTGCTCCCGTTCACACCTGTTCCATTGATTGTGTCATGTTACAGAAAGCTTAATCATTTAAGCATTCAAATTGTTTATAGGTTAGATTTAGCTTTGTATAGGTTTTGTTTAGTAGGTTGTTTATGTTTAAATTCATGTCTTATCTTTGTACTCTTTTTTTCCGGTCATTACATTCATTTTAGACAATTCTAGATTAGTTCTGGTTAGATTTGTTTTTGCTATTTTTACTAATATTTTAGAATAGAATTGGATATAGTTGAGGAATTGATGTAATAGAAGAAAAGAAGCAAATTTGGTATATTTCCATCTAATTTTCATCTAAAAGTTTCAATACTTGATGGATATTTCCTCTTCTTTGTGTCCTTTCATTTCTGGTTATTTACTCAGCCATACATTAAATTTTTGCCCCGTGACTCCTATCACTGAAGTTGTTTGGTATTATCGTTTTCCTCACATTCTAAATCAAGAACCAATTGTTTTAATTGAATAATCTCACTTTCGAAAACACTTATGTTACAATCACTATCATTCACACCTGCTCCATTGTGTTTGTCATGTAACATAATAAAGCATTGTCATTTAAGTGTTTAAATTGTTTACTGGTTTTAGATTCCATAAGAAAGATATTCAGAGATCGATGGTACTAAAGAATGATGTATGTGAAATAAATATGTATAGAAAAGGCATTTAAAAAGCTAAATTAATAGTACTAAAGAAAGAATCTCATACCTTGATCTTGGGTTGAATAAACTCTATTTATCACAACTTCTGGTGAATTACTTGAAGTGGATGCCATATTGTGAATTCCATCATTAGCATGATAATTGGAGCATCGCCTAATGCCTCCTCCTCCTTTGCCACCAATGTGTGTTTGAATTCTTGAAGCACCACCACTAAACTTAACATTACAATGCTTGCATATCCATTTACGACCATTTTCTACTTTTCTCACGTGAATCCATAGGTGCTCATGTTTTGCTCTACCCATCTTCGAAAACAACAGCTTCAACTCTTGTTGTCTCAAAAATTCTCAAGTGATATCAGAAAACACTAACACAGAGCAAATAATAGATGAAAATGTTTGTTCTCAAAACATGGATAGTTTGATTTAATTTAAAGGGAATGAGAAGTATATCCCACAAATTATATTCAGAGTAAAGGGCATTATTTTATTTTCAGCTAGTGGAATTTGAATGTATGAAAAGGGCAAGGAATATATCAAAGTTGAATATGAAGGACTAGCTCTTTGCTAAATTCATAGAAGATGAATAGATTCATCCTCCAATGATGCTGTCTTATATATCAGAAATTATTATCAAGGGTTGTGTATTGATTATCAATTTACAAATATATTAAATGAACTAGAGACAATTTTGATTATGTAGCAAATATAACCAAGGGCGCTCTCTAAGAGACAACATTGGGACAAATGAATTCTTTGAGCAAATATTTAATTTGATTTGCCAATGAAGAAAACTCTTCAAAAAATCAATATTCACATAGTGAGCTCATATATAACTGATTTGTGTATTGAATGGTCACTAGGAGAGACTAGTGGTGTCCCTTGGTGATGCTCATCTCAATCCAAAAAAATTGTGTCTAAATTCCCATCTTTGAGCCAATGCATTTTAGCTCTTTGTTGCCAAAAGGATTCTTCTTGAATAAAAGTTTTTGCATGTTGAAGTTGGGCTTCTTGGAACCGAGCTATACTAGGCTCGTCCCTCTCGTCTCTTGATCTTTGCATTTCAGGCTCATACTCCATCAGGGCGGTCCAACATCGTGTTGGTTTTTGCTGTTAGGGAGTAGTGGGGTTTTTGTTGTTTGGGGTCTGTTTTATCCCTTGCTTTAGGCTGTTGTGTTATTGGTGCCGGTGCTCTAGGCTGGTTTGTCTGAAATGGCCTTGTGGCTCTACTGCTTTTTTCATTCCTTTGTACTGTTTTCTTATCTTTGCAGCACGTCTTGTGCTGGTTAAAGAGTTCATCAAATATATTTAGCCGTTTCAAAAAAAATAAAAATGAGGCATAACAAAAAATTGTGTATTTTTCTAGTAAAAAATATTGCAAGAAAAATGTAATAAAGTTAAAATTTATTACTTGTAGAAAATAAAATATATTATTAAAAAAAACTTCTTTTTTTTTTTGGTAATTAGAAAAAACTTCTATAATATGAACAAAATAAAAAAATATTCTATAATATTTTTTTTACAATTTCGTCAATATTAATATTTTTTCATTATCGGATCATATATCACGTCATTTAAAATATATTATATCGCCAATTTATCGTTAAAAAATATGATAGAGGACCAAATCATTCAAATTCTAAAATAGAAAGAGTAATTATGCAAAAATATTTCAAAATCTTTCAAATTTTAAAATATTTTTTCATTATTCCATATCCCTTGGCCACCACCTCTCCAATATCTTCCTCTTTCAACCAATTATTCCATACTTGTACTCTTGTCTTATCATATCTATTAAACCAATTTGATCTCCATATTTTTGACACAAACGTACGTAACATAAGGATTTCCATCGACAGAGCATCAAACTTCATCTCTTCTTTATATATCGTCAAAAGGCCTTTTTGGTAATATTCTTTTCTCTTCTTCTGTTTTCTTTTATTGTTAGATCCAAAGATTATTGTATACTGAGTAGCATCAAAATCGCAGTTAGTTTTACGTAATAAATTTAACTATGATTTGATTTGCCGCATTTACAATGGTTAATTGAGGCAAATCATGGTTGATTGTTAGCCTAAAAAATATTGGATACTTAGTGAGTAGTAGCTTCAAAATCATATATGCTTAATTTTAAATAATGATGGATATAAGTTTCTCAAAATGTGTTTCTGTACATAGAGTTTCGAGTTACTTACATTCATGGTTTTAAATTGCGGCCGGTCGCCGCCGCAGTATTGCCGATGCCGTAGTCACCGCATCTGCGGTGTAATTTTCAATCACGTGTATGGCTGCATCCTAACTTGGCTTCTATGTTTCAACTGTAAAGTTGTTAAATGATTTGAAATGATGACTACATTGTTTTTAGAACCCAATTAGATGAATCTCATTTGAAAAGTTTCCTATAAGTTTAATCTCAAACTGTTTCTAGACATAAATTTTGGATTACATATCATAGAGCCTTTACATACATACATTGATTATTTTGATTATTGAACAGATGTGAAATATTTGGGTAAACGTATTTTTGAAATTGAGTTGAAGGGCATAAAAGATGCCTTCATGATGAATTCATCTTTGTCAAAATCATTATTCTTATCTCATGCATGTTATTTAAGTTATTCATATCTCTGATCAATTCATTTATCTCATGAATGTCATTTAAGCTATTTATATAATCCATACTTTCTTTGAAATCTAGTAAGTTTTCTAACAATACATCAACCTCTGGCTTGCACTTCTTTGAAATCTAGTAAGTCTCCATTATTGAGCTGCTGATATGAGTGCCAATCACTTCAGGAACACCTTCAATCACTTTCAATGAATGATCGAAATTGTCACAATTTTTAAATAGAACACTAATGTACACATTTTAGCAACTTGTTTGTTGGTGTTAGTTAATTAGTTAGAAATTAGTTATAGTTGGTTACTCAATTAGTTAGTTAATTGAGTCCTATAAATAGAACACTAATGTACACATTTTAGCATCTTTTATCAATCAAATATGAACTCTTGTGAATTTTTACCTCATAAGCATGACTATGTTTTCCTATGTGTATGATCTATTGATGAAATCGAGTCCTATGTTTTGTAATTGTGTCTAGAATACAGTTTTTCAAATTGATGAAATTTTACTTCCACATCTTGTTAAATATTACTCCCTCCTTTTCTTTTTAAGTGTCCAAAAACGTCGAATTTAACGTTCCTATTTAACTGTCCATTTAGTGTTTTAAGGGTACAATCTGTCAATTATACCTTTTGTCAATTACTCATATCTTTTTCAATAAAACTAATTAATGCTATATATTTGGAAAACTAAATCTTTTTTTTTAATCTTTTTTTTGGTACATAACATATTAAATTTTGTTTTTTTTTTGTGTGCATAATAATATATTAAATTTATTGGAAAGAGAAAATGTGTGCAAAAAAATAGGATTTTATTGGTGAATTAAAATTAGGGTATAATAGGAAGATAAGGTGCAAAAATACACTTTTTTAACTTATTGTTACTATTCAAAACGGACACTTAAAAAGAAACGGAGGGAGTACAATTTACACAGTTTATTGAACAATTTACATAAGAGCATTCCAAAAGGCAGCATATGACTCTGTTTTCAACTGTAATATATTTTAGAGAATGACTAATAGAGGAAAAAAAATAAAACATTCACAAAAGTTTATAAGGAGTTATAAACTGAGAAGATCACCTTCAAAGTTCAATATTATGAATAAAAGCCACCCCCACATCACTTTTCACATCTCACTGTTCAATTCATAAAAAAAGTTGAAAAGGAGAAAAATACTCCGTACAAATTATTCTTACATCTCACATAATTATTCTTGTACAAATTTTAAAATGTAGAAAAGTGAATCAGTAATCTCAACTCTTTCTATTGTTGGGCATCTTTGAACTAAACTTGCACAGTATACGATGCCCACTTCTGGTGAAGATCTACAGCGTATACTCCCATTGCACACAATCTTCAATTCTGGTAAACAAGCCAAATTCAATTTGGTCAACTTGGGAAGTGTAATGATGGAAGTGTCATTGTCATCATTGTTACTCACTTCAAATATCTCTTTCATTGAATCACACTCCCTTACGCTTATTGTCTCCAGATTTTGTAGTTGTTGAACTACTTGTGATGTGAACAACTTCTCTATCAAATCGCAATTAATAATATCAATTTCTTTTAGACAAGAGAATATGCCACCCGGTGACGGAGATTGTCTAACATCAAAAACATCTTTACAGATGACAGTTAAACTTTCTAATCGTAAAAGTTGCAAAACTTCCAGGTTGTGAATATTGGTGCAAAAGGAACAAGAATCAGATAAACAAAACAAGCTCTCTAGTTGATCACAATATTGAATTTCCAATTTCTTTAAAGAAGAAGAAGTGCCATATGACAGATTATCGCATAAGCAACTGCAATCATCAGTTCCATATATTTTCATATATGTATGGTCTTTGGACAGTATGTGGGAGAAGGTATGAGAACAACTTGTAATTTCTATAAACCTATTTTCATAATCACCAGGAAGAAATCTTTTCAAATTAAATTCAGCATCATCAACTTCAGCCCACCACCCTTCAACACATTCAATTCCTAATCTGAGATGATATGTTTTGATCAGCCCAAAACACACATCAAGATTTTTTTGCATGAATTGGTAGTAATGTTCACAGTCAATGGCACCTCCAAAACATTCCAGCATCTTCATCCTTTGAATATCTTCAACCATAATCACAGCACGAGTGTTTCGGAGATCAAGGTATTGCAATTTGGTTAAATAGGACGAAAATGACCCTAATTCCAAATTCAAACTCTTGTTGTAGGATAGATCAAGCCATTTCAAGTGGATTAATTTTTCCAAGCCTTCTGGTGCTTCCTGAATGGAAGTGTCTGAAATGATCAATCTTGACAATGTTTTTAGTTCTCCCAACGGAGGCACATGTTTCAATGAATCACATCCGTTTAGCATTAAAGAAACAAGTGATGTCAAATTAGTGATTGACTTTGGCAAAGATTCTAGTCTTTTATTATAGGATAGATCCAATATTGTTAGACTATTCATGTATTTGAAAAAACTCTCTGGAACATGACTAATGGACGCTTCATTTATAATCAAGATGGACAACTTTGGACAGTTAGGAGACAGATCCTCTGAGATTTCTTCTATATAACAACACGAAATATGAACCAACTCTAAATCAGTTGCCCATCCATGTGAGAGAGGTATCTTGTCATTCACCATGACATTCCTCTGACTCTCTATCATGATATAACATGCCATACTTCTCACCAAGGGATGTGTGGATACACAATTATTTTTAGAACTAATCAAAGAACAAGCTTCAAGCTTATTCAATATGGTATTCCCTTCATCAAATATTTCTTCCAAACACATATTCTTATTTATTTGTCCATTGTCAACTAGCTTCGTGATCAACTCATCTTTGAACTCCGCACAGAATAATGCACAATACAGGAAACAGTTTTGCAAGTCCTTATCCATCAAATTATCATAGCTTCGTTTTAATACCTTCAAGACTTCTTCTTCCAACTCTTGTCCCATTTCCAATTTTTCAAGTTTATTCAATGCATGTTTCCATTGATGAATGTCATCAATCCCTTTCATGGTTCTAGCTATCACACTAATTCCAAGTGGTAAACCACCACACCTCCTTACAATATCTTTTGCGATCTTTTCTATTTCAGGGGAGAGTGTGATAGGTGTTCCATTGTGTCCAAGTTTTACCCTAAATAAATCCCAATCTTCATCTCCACCATAATGAGTCATGTTGAGAGGTATGATTTGTATGATATGATTTGGCAAACAATCCATCTGGTGACACACATGTTTCAAACGAGTTGTGAGAATCACTTTAATGCCATTCACTTTGAGAGGAATTCCCACTTTTTGCAAATCAATGTAATTCCAAACATCATCCAAAACAATAATAGATTTTTCCTTTGTCTCCACTGCCAAAGACAAGTTGTTTGATCTTATTCTCTCATCATCTTCATCAAGCTTTACACCAATTCTTTTTGCAATATCGTCTTGCAGTTTAGAGATGCTGAACTTATTGGAAACAGTGACCCAAAACACATCTTTGAAAGTTGATTTCCTTTTAACTTCATTTTCAACGAGAGTTGCAAGTAAAGTTTTTCCTACTCCTCCCATTCCATATATCCCAATCACAAACACTTTGTCATCTTCTAGAAGTTTCAACACTTTCTTGATATTTTTATCTAATTCCCTCCCAACATATTCAGTTGAAAAAGTGAGAGGTTTCTCATCCTTGTGTCGTTTCATCTTTTGGATCAATTCCCTCTTATCATGAGTGCCATTTAAGTTATTTATATCACTCACACTTTCTTTAATTTGTTGTAATCCTTGCAACCATTCATCAACAATTGGCTTGCGCTTTTTTCCACGAGACTCCAAACATTGAAGTTGTTTTGCAATATCGTTTTTGTCACATTGTAAACCAAGAATCGATTGTTCTAACTGATTATTCATGTCATTTTCCTCAATGTTACAACTGCTACCGTTCACACCTGCTATTGTGTTTGTCATGTTAAATAAAGCATTTTTATTCAAGTGTTTAAATTATTTACTTGATTTATATATTAAATAGTACACAATTTATAAAAATAATTATTTTTAAAAATATTTTACCATTTGTTACAAAAAAAATTTAAAATGAAAATAATAAAAAAAAAAACCGCAAATGAGAAACTGCTAAGACTAGTTCCTCATATAATAAATTTTTTTAAAGGAGAGATAAAACAAATTTGAAAAGCAGAGCTTATTGATAGGATTATTAAGGTAAGAAAATAATATTTTAAAAGGGTATTTTAGGTATATTTTAGTTTTATTGTGTAGTTCGGATGGTTATTTATTATCAGCATGCATATGCTTATATAAGATTGTATTGTTTTATGATTGAGATAAATGAAAATATAATTAAGTTTCTCTCTTTTATTCTCTAGTTTCTTCCTCTAAATTTTGGAGTGTGATCTCTACTTGAATTGTGTCATATCATTTATTTTATAATTATATTACTTTTACATGTTTTATCTAACCAAACTATGTATTATTTAGGGATGACAATGGATAAGGTGTAGGTAAGATACTATACTCGCACTTTAAAAAGATATCTGTACCCATCTCCATACCTGTGTGGGTGACAATCTTTGTCCCCGTCCTCATACCCTATGGGTACCTAAGTACCCATACTCTTACCCTGTTACCCGCATTTTTGCTAAAAATAAGTTGACCAGTTATAAAATATCATATCATTTTAGTATAATTAAAAAAACTCAAAGGTTTTAATGTTGACTCAAGAAAATTATAAACAAAATTATTAGTAATATCATGCTAATATTCATTTCTCTATTGATATATTTGCTTTATATTATAAATAAACATTTTTATTAAAAATGTGTAATAGTATAATAATGTTGTATTTTTTAAAATTGATTTATATATATTATTATATAAATAAATATATACTGTATGGCTATATGGGGTGGGTACTAAGGTATCCGTACCCGCACTCATACCCGTTCAATTTTGTGGGTAATTATCCATAGCCAGGCCCGTACCAAAATGCAGGTTTTTTACCCTACCCATTACAGGTATTTTTTGTGGGCACCCTCTGGAAATGAGTAAATTGTCATCCCTAGTATTATCCAACCAAACTAAATATCATTTTATTACAATAAGCAAACATAAAGTAATTATAAGACTATGTACAATGGTTTTAGGTTTAAACCTCAACCTTTTCACTTTTTAATACTCCACGTCATTTTCTCTCTCTTCCACATAACAATTAAACTATTATTTAACTTTTACTCCTACAATGGTTTAGTTTAAACCAAATATTCTCTCTTCCAATTCACTTTCATATACCCACATTATTTATTCTTTATTTATATATTATTTAATTTTGTATAATAATTATTATTATTTATATTTTTTTTGAAATAATGAATATTTTTAGTCTCTACAAATGAGAAGAAAGTGTAAAAATGAATTTTTTTTTTTTTTTTATATTGAAAGTATATCAAATCATACCTCTATTTATATAGTTTTAAAAATTATGAATTTTGGTATTAAAAAAAATTATAAAATATATGTTATCTAATAATTGCCTTAAAAAGATTATGAAAAATAAAAACTTATACACCCAATCAAAATATGACACATACATATATGCATTTAAATAAAAAAAAAATAACAAACCAAATCTATTTTTTAAAATAAAAACAAATAAAATCCCACCACGTGTCACACTTTTTCCCACTTTTTTTGCTTTCAACCATTTGAAAAAATTCATCTCTTCTCTCCTCCATCTATTTAAACTCCAAGAGTAAACATTACCATTGTAACAATTCAACCATTCTTTTGGGGTTTAAACCTCACCATTGTACATAGTCTAACAATTAAACTATTATTAAATTTTTACTCCTGCAATGGTTTATTTTAACCCAAATACTCTCTCTTCCAAGTAACTTTCATATACCTCACATTTTTTATTCTCCAAATCAAATCGGTTGAAAAAATTCATCATCTTTCTTCTCCACCTATTTCAACTCCATGTTTAAAGCTTACCATTGTAACAATTCAACCTTTCTTTTGGGGTTTAAACCCCACCATTGTAGATAGTCTAAGGCTATCAACAATTGTTTTGGGATTAAACTTCAATTTTTTTGCACTATGTATAATGAACGTGGACAACCTTGGGCAATAAGGTGACATTCCATCTGGGATTTCTTTTATAGAACAATATATTTTTTTGAACAATGTTATAGAACAATATTGGAAATGAACGATCTCTAAATCAACTACCCATTCTTGTGCGAGAGGTATCTCGGTTAATTCGTTATAAAGTTTCAACATAACATTCCTCTTACTCTCTTTTAGGATATAACACGCCATGTCTTTCACCAAGCCATGAGTGTAATCCAAAGAATGGGCTTCAAGCCTTTTCAACATGACCTTCACTTCATCAGATATTTCTTCCAAACACCTATTTCCATTGATCAATCCATTGTCAACAAGTTTCATGATCAACTCATAATCCAGACACTCCATATCATCAAATAATATTGCACAATACAAAAAACAGTTTTGCAAGTCCCTTTCTTTCAAATCATCATAGCTACGTTTTAATACCTTGAAGACTTCTTCTTCCAACTCTTCTCCCATTTCCAATTTGTTAAGTTTATGGAGCGCATGTTTCCATCGCTGAATGTCATTAATCCCTTTCATGATTCTAGCCATCACTTTGATTCCAAGAGGTAAACCCTGAAACCTCTCTACAATACATCTCGCAACCTTTTCTATTTCATATGGAAGTACCCTAGGTGTTCCACCATGTCCAAGATTTATCGTAAACAAATCCCAATCTTCATCAACATCAAATTCATCTTGATCTGCATATTGATATTCATCTTCATTGTAGCAACTGAGTAGAAACATCTCTATCATAACATATGGCTGACAATCCATCTGGTGACACATGTTTCAAACGAGTTGTTAGAATCACTTTAATGCCATTCACTTTTGGATGAATTCCTACCTTTTCCAGATCAATGTATTTCCAAACATCATCCAGGATAAGAATTGATTTTCCTTTTCTCTCCAACGTGGAAGACAAATAATCTGCTCGAATTCTCTCATCATCTTCATCAAGCTTTACACCAATTCTTTTTGCAATGTCATGTTGCAATTTTGAGATGTTAGTATTGTCAGAAACAGTAACCCAAAACACATCATTGAAAGTTGTTTTCCTTTTAACTTCATTTTCCACGAGAGTTGCAAGTAAAGTTTTTCCCACCCCTCCCATTCCATATATCCCAATCACAAAGACTTTATCATCACCTAGAAGTTTAAGCACTTTCTTAACATTAAAGTCTAACTTCTTCACAACAAATTCACTCGACAAAGTGAATAGTCTATCTTCTTTATGTTGTTTCAAATCTTTGATCAATTCATTTATTTCATCAATGTCTTCTAAGTTATTCATATCATCCACTCTTTCTTTCAATTCTAGTAAGTAATCCAGCCATTCATCAACTTTTGGTTTGCGCTTTTTGCCACGAGACACCAACCATTGCAGTTGTTTTCTAATATCCCTTTCCTCACATTCCAGATCAATAACTAGTTGTTTTAACTGATTACTCTCACTTTCAAAAACATTTCAATTACAACTGCTCCCGTTCACACCTGTTCCATTGATTGTGTCATGTTAAAGAAAGCTTAATCATTTAAGCATTCAAATTGTTTATAGGTTAGATTTAGCTTTGTATAGGTTTTGTTTAGTAGGTTGTTTATGTTTAAATTCATGTCTTATCTTTGTACTCTTTTTTTCCGGTCATTACATTCATTTTAGACAATTCTAGATTAGTTCTGGTTAGATTTGTTTTTGCTATTTTTACTAATAGTTTAGAATAGAATTGGATATAGTTGAGGAATTGATGTAATAGAAGAAAAGAAGCAAATTTGGTATATTTCCATTTAATTTTCATCTAAAAGTTTCAATACTTGATGGATATTTCCTCTTCTTTGTGTCCTTTCATTTCTGGTTATTTACTCAGCCATACATTAAATTTTTGCCCCGTGACTCCTATCACTGAAGTTGTTTGGTATTATCGTTTTCCTCACATTCTAAATCAAGAACCAATTGTTTTAATTGAATAATCTCACTTTCGAAAACACTTCTGTTACAATCACTATCATTCACACCTGCTCCATTGTGTTTGTCATGTAACATAATAAAGCATTGTCATTTAAGTGTTTAAATTGTTTACTGGTTTTAGATTCCATAAGAAAGATATTCAGAGATCGATGGTACTAAAGAATGATGTATGTGAAATAAATATGTATAGAAAAGGCATTTAAAAAGCTAAATTAATAGTACTAAAGAAAGAATCTCATACCTTGATCTTGGGTTGAATAAACTCTATTTATCACAACTTCTGGTGAATTACTTGAAGTGGATGCCATATTGTGAATTCCATCATTAGCATGATAATTGGAGCATCGCCTAATGCCTCCTCCTCCTTTGCCACCAATGTGTGTTTGAATTCTTGAAGCACCACCACTAAACTTAACATTACAATGCTTGCATATCCATTTACGACCATTTTCTACTTTTCTCACGTGAATCCATAGGTGCTCATGTTTTGCTCTACCCATCTTCGAAAACAACAGCTACAACTCTTGTTGTCTCAAAAATTCTCAAGTGATATCAGAAAACACTAACACAGAGCAAATAATAGATGAAAATGTTTGTTCTCAAAACATGGATAGTTTGATTTAATTTAAAGGGAATGAGAAGTATATCCCACAAATTATATTCAGAGTAAAGGGCATTATTTTATTTTCAGCTAGTGGAATTTGAATGTATGAAAAGGGCAAGGAATATATCAAAGTTGAATATGAAGGACTAGCTCTTTGCTAAATTCATAGAAGATGAATAGATTCATCCTCCAATGATGCTGTCTTATATATCAGAAATTATTATCAAGGGTTGTGTATTGATTATCAATTTACAAATATATTAAATGAACTAGAGACAATTTTGATTATGTAGCAAATATAACCAAGGGCGCTCTCTAAGAGACAACATTGGGACAAATGAATTCTTTGAGCAAATATTTAATTTGATTTGCCAATGAAGAAAACTCTTCAAAAAATCAATATTCACATAGTGAGCTCATATATAACTGATTTGTGTATTGAATGGTCACTAGGAGAGACTAGTGGTGTCCCTTGGTGATGCTCATCTCAATCCAAAAAAATTGTGTCTAAATTCCCATCTTTGAGCCAATGCATTTTAGCTCTTTGTTGCCAAAAGGATTCTTCTTGAATAAAAGTTTTTGCATGTTGAAGTTGGGCTTCTTGGAACCGAGCTATACTAGGCTCGTCCCTCTCGTCTCTTGATCTTTGCATTTCAGGCTCATACTCCATCAGGGCGGTCCAACATAATGTTGGTTTTTGCTGTTAGGGAGTAGTGGGGTTTTTGTTGTTTGGGGTCTGTTTTATCCCTTGCTTTAGGCTGTTGTGTTATTGGTGCCGGTGCTCTAGGCTGGTTTGTCTGAAATGGCCTTGTGGCTCTACTGCTTTTTTCATTCCTTTGTACTGTTTTCTTATCTTTGAAGCACGTCTTGTGCTGGTTAAAGAGTTCATCAAATATATTTAGCCGTTTCAAAAAAAATAAAAATGAGGCATAACAAAAAATTGTGTATTTTTCTAGTAAAAAATATTGCAAGAAAAATGTAATAAAGTTAAAATTTATTACTTGTAGAAAATAAAATATATTATTAAAAAAAACTTCTTTTTTTTTTGGTAATTAGAAAAAACTTCTATAATATGAACAAAATAAAAAAATATTCTATAATATTTTTTTTACAATTTCGTCAATATTAATATTTTTTCATTATCGGATCATATATCACGTCATTTAAAATATATTATATCGCCAATTTATCGTTAAAAAATATGATAGAGGACCAAATCATTCAAATTCTAAAATAGAAAGAGTAATTATGCAAAAATATTTCAAAATCTTTCAAATTTTAAAATATTTTTTCATTATTCCATATCCCTTGGCCACCACCTCTCCAATATCTTCCTCTTTCAACCAATTATTCCATACTTGTACTCTTGTCTTATCATATCTATTAAACCAATTTGATCTCCATATTTTTGACACAAACGTACGTAACATAAGGATTTCCATCGACAGAGCATCAAACTTCATCTCTTCTTTATATATCGTCAAAAGGCCTTTTTGGTAATATTCTTTTCTCTTCTTCTGTTTTCTTTTATTGTTAGATCCAAAGATTATTGTATACTGAGTAGCATCAAAATCGCAGTTAGTTTTACGTGATAAATTTAACTATGATTTGATTTGCCGCATTTACAATGGTTAATTGAGGCAAATCATGGTTGATTGTTAGCCTGAAAAATATTGGATACTTAGTGAGTAGTAGCTTCAAAATCATATATGCTTAATTTTAAATAATGATGGATATAAGTTTCTCAAAATGTGTTTCTGTACATAGAGTTTCGAGTTACTTACATTCATGGTTTTAAATTGCGGCCGGTCGCCGCCGCAGTATTGCCGATGCCGTAGTCACCGCATCTGCGGTGTAATTTTCAATCACGTGTATGGCTGCATCCTAACTTGGCTTCTATGTTTCAACTGTAAAGTTGTTAAATGATTTGAAATGATGACTACATTGTTTTTAGAACCCAATTAGATGAATCTCATTTGAAAAGTTTCCTATAAGTTTAATCTCAAACTGTTTCTAGACATAAATTTTGGATTACATATCATAGAGCCTTTACATACATACATTGATTATTTTGATTATTGAACAGATGTGAAATATTTGGGTAAACGTATTTTTGAAATTGAGTTGAAGGGCATAAAAGATGCCTTCATGATGAATTCATCTTTGTCAAAATCATTATTCTTATCTCATGCATGTTATTTAAGTTATTCATATCTCTGATCAATTCATTTATCTCATGAATGTCATTTAAGCTATTTATATAATCCATACTTTCTTTGAAATCTAGTAAGTTTTCTAACAATACATCAACCTCTGGCTTGCACTTCTTTGAAATCTAGTAAGTCTCCATTATTGAGCTGCTGATATGAGTGCCAATCACTTCAGGAACACCTTCAATCACTTTCAATGAATGATCGAAATTGTCACAATTTTTAAATAGAACACTAATGTACACATTTTAGCAACTTGTTTGTTGGTGTTAGTTAATTAGTTAGAAATTAGTTATAGTTGGTTACTCAATTAGTTAGTTAATTGAGTCCTATAAATAGAACACTAATGTACACATTTTAGCATCTTTTATCAATCAAATATGAACTCTTGTGAATTTTTACCTCATAAGCATGACTATGTTTTCCTATGTGTATGATCTATTGATGAAATCGAGTCCTATGTTTTGTAATTGTGTCTAGAATACAGTTTTTCAAATTGATGAAATTTTACTTCCACATCTTGTTAAATATTACTCCCTCCTTTTCTTTTTAAGTGTCCAAAAACGTCGAATTTAACGTTCCTATTTAACTGTCCATTTAGTGTTTTAAGGGTACAATCTGTCAATTATACCTTTTGTCAATTACTCATATCTTTTTCAATAAAACTAATTAATGCTATATATTTGGAAAACTAAATCTTTTTTTTTAATCTTTTTTTTGGTACATAACATATTAAATTTTGTTTTTTTTTTTTGTGTGCATAATAATATATTAAATTTATTGGAAAGAGAAAATGTGTGCAAAAAAATAGGATTTTATTGGTGAATTAAAATTAGGGTATAATAGGAAGATAAGGTGCAAAAATACACTTTTTTAACTTATTGTTACTATTCAAAACGGACACTTAAAAAGAAACGGAGGGAGTACAATTTACACAGTTTATTGAACAATTTACATAAGAGCATTCCAAAAGGCAGCATATGACTCTGTTTTCAACTGTAATATATTTTAGAGAATAACTAATAGAGGAAAAAAAATAAAACATTCACAAAAGTTTATAAGGAGTTATAAACTGAGAAGATCACCTTCAAAGTTCAATATTATGAATAAAAGCCACCCCCACATCACTTTTCACATCTCACTGTTCAATTCATAAAAAAAGTTGAAAAGGAGAAAAATACTCCGTACAAATTATTCTTACATCTCACATAATTATTCTTGTACAAATTTTAAAATGTAGAAAAGTGAATCAGTAATCTCAACTCTTTCTATTGTTGGGCATCTTTGAACTAAACTTGCACAGTATACGATGCCCACTTCTGGTGAAGATCTACAGCGTATACTCCCATTGCACACAATCTTCAATTCTGGTAAACAAGCCAAATTCAATTTGGTCAACTTGGGAAGTGTAATGATGGAAGTGTCATTGTCATCATTGTTACTCACTTCAAATATCTCTTTCATTGAATCACAGTGCCATACGCTTATTGTCTCCAGATTTTGTAGTTGTTGAACTACTTGTGATGTGAACAACTTCTCTATCAAATCGCAATTATTAATATCAATTTCTTTTAGACAAGAGAATATGCCACCCGGTGACGAAGATTGTCTAACATCAAAAACATCTTTACAGATGACAGTTAAACTTTCTAATCGTAAAAGTTGCAAAACTTCCAGGTTGTGAATATTGGTGCAAAAGGAACAAGAATCAGATAAACAAAACAAGCTCTCTAGTTGATCACAATATTGAATTTCCAATTTCTTTAAAGAAGAAGAAGTGCCATATGACAGATTATCGCATAAGCAACCCCAATCATCATTTCCAATTATTTTCATATATGTATGGTCTTTGGACAGTATGTGGGAGAAGTTATGAGAACAACTTGTAATTTCTATATACCTATTTTCATAATCACCAGGAAGAAATCTTTTCAAATTAAATTCAGCATCATCAACTTCACCCCACCACCCTTCTTCAACACATTCAATTCCTAATCTGAGATGATATGTTTTGATCAGCCCAAAACACACATCAAGATTTTTTTGCATGAATTGGTAGTAATGTTCACAGTCAATGGCACCTCCAAAACATTCCAGCATCTTCATCCTTTGAATATCTTCAACCATAATCACAGCACGAGTGTTTCGGAGATCAAGGTATTGCAATTTGGTTAAATAGGACGAAAATGACCCTAATTCCAAATTCAAACTCTTGTTGTAGGATAGATCAAGCCATTTCAAGTGGATTAATTTTTCCAAGCCTTCTGGTGCTTCCTGAATGGAAGTGTCTGAAATGATCAATCTTGACAATGTTTTTAGTTCTCCCAACGGAGGCACATGTTTCAATGAATCACATCCGTTTAGCATTAAAGAAACAAGTGATGTCAAATTAGTGATTGACTTTGGCAAAGATTCTAGTCTTTTATTATAGGATAGATCCAATATTGTTAGACTATTCATGTATTTGAAAAAACTCTCTGGAACATGACTAATGGACGCTTCATTTATAATCAAGATGGACAACTTTGGACAGTTAGGAGACAGATCCTCTGAGATTTCTTCTATATAACAACACGAAATATGAACCAACTCTAAATCAGTTGCCCATCCATGTGAGAGAGGTATCTTGTCATTCACCATGACATTCCTCTGACTCTCTATCATGATATAACATGCCATACTTCTCACCAAGGGATGTGTGGATACACAATTATTTTTAGAACTAATCAAAGAACAAGCTTCAAGCTTATTCAATATGGTATTCCCTTCATCAAATATTTCTTCCAAACACATATTCTTATTTATTTGTCCATTGTCAACTAGCTTCGTGATCAACTCATCTTTGAACTCCGCACAGAATAATGCACAATACAGGAAACAGTTTTGCAAGTCCTTATCCATCAAATTATCATAGCTTCGTTTTAATACCTTCAAGACTTCTTCTTCCAACTCTTGTCCCATTTCCAATTTTTCAAGTTTATTCAATGCATGTTTCCATTGATGAATGTCATCAATCCCTTTCATGGTTCTAGCTATCACACTAATTCCAAGTGGTAAACCACCACACCTCCTTACAATATCTTTTGCGATCTTTTCTATTTCAGGGGAGAGTGTGATAGGTGTTCCATTGTGTCCAAGTTTTACCCTAAATAAATCCCAATCTTCATCTCCACCATAATGAGTCATGTTGAGAGGTATGATTTGTATGATATGATTTGGCAAACAATCCATCTGGTGACACACATGTTTCAAACGAGTTGTGAGAATCACTTTAATGCCATTCACTTTGAGAGGAATTCCCACTTTTTGCAAATCAATGTAATTCCAAACATCATCCAAAACAATAATAGATTTTTCCTTTGTCTCCACTGCCAAAGACAAGTTGTTTGATCTTATTCTCTCATCATCTTCATCAAGCTTTACACCAATTCTTTTTGCAATATCGTCTTGCAGTTTAGAGATGCTGAACTTATTGGAAACAGTGACCCAAAACACATCTTTGAAAGTTGATTTCCTTTTAACTTCATTTTCAACGAGAGTTGCAAGTAAAGTTTTTCCTACTCCTCCCATTCCATATATCCCAATCACAAACACTTTGTCATCTTCTAGAAGTTTCAACACTTTCTTGATATTTTTATCTAATTCCCTCCCAACATATTCAGTTGAAAAAGTGAGAGGTTTCTCATCCTTGTGTCGTTTCATCTTTTGGATCAATTCCCTCTTATCATGAGTGCCATTTAAGTTATTTATATCACTCACACTTTCTTTAATTTGTTGTAATCCTTGCAACCATTCATCAACAATTGGCTTGCGCTTTTTTCCACGAGACTCCAAACATTGAAGTTGTTTTGCAATATCGTTTTTGTCACATTGTAAACCAAGAATCGATTGTTCTAACTGATTATTCATGTCATTTTCCTCAATGTTACAACTGCTACCGTTCACACCTGCTATTGTGTTTGTCATGTTAAATAAAGCATTTTTATTCAAGTGTTTAAATTATTTACTTGATTTATATATTAAATAGTACACAATTTATAAAAATAATTATTTTTAAAAATATTTTACCATTTGTTACAAAAAAAAATTTAAAATAAAAATAATAAAAAAAAAACCGCAAATGAGAAACTGCTAAGACTAGTTCCTCATATAATAAATTTTTTTAAAGGAGAGATAAAACAAATTTGAAAAGCAGAGCTTATTGATAGGATTATTAAGGTAAGAAAATAATATTTTAAAAGGGTATTTTAGGTATATTTTAGTTTTATTGTGTAGTTCGGATGGTTATTTATTATCAGCATGCATATGCTTATATAAGATTGTATTGTTTTATGATTGAGATAAATGAAAATATAATTAAGTTTCTCTCTTTTATTCTCTAGTTTCTTCCTCTAAATTTTGGAGTGTGATCTCTACTTGAATTGTGTCATATCATTTATTTTATAATTATATTACTTTTACATGTTTTATCTAACCAAACTATGTATTATTTAGGGATGACAATGGATAAGGTGTAGGTAAGATACTATACTCGCACTTTAAAAAGATATCTGTACCCATCTCCATACCTGTGTGGGTGACAATCTTTGTCCCCGTCCTCATACCCTATGGGTACCTAAGTACCCATACTCTTACCCTGTTACCCGCATTTTTGCTAAAAATAAGTTGACCAGTTATAAAATATCATATCATTTTAGTATAATTAAAAAAACTCAAAGGTTTTAATGTTGACTCAAGAAAATTATAAACAAAATTATTAGTAATATCATGCTAATATTCATTTCTCTATTGATATATTTGCTTTATATTATAAATAAACATTTTTATTAAAAATGTGTAATAGTATAATAATGTTGTATTTTTTAAAATTGATTTATATATATTATTATATAAATAAATATATACTGTATGGCTATATGGGGTGGGTACTAAGGTATCCGTACCCGCACTCATACCCGTTCAATTTTGTGGGTAATTATCCATAGCCAGGCCCGTACCAAAATGCAGGTTTTTTACCCTACCCATTACAGGTATTTTTTGTGGGCACCCTCTGGAAATGAGTAAATTGTCATCCCTAGTATTATCCAACCAAACTAAATATCATTTTATTACAATAAGCAAACATAAAGTAATTATAAGACTATGTACAATGGTTTTAGGTTTAAACCTCAACCTTTTCACTTTTTAATACTCCACGTCATTTTCTCTCTCTTCCACATAACAATTAAACTATTATTTAACTTTTACTCCTACAATGGTTTAGTTTAAACCAAATATTCTCTCTTCCAATTCACTTTCATATACCCACATTATTTATTCTTTATTTATATATTATTTAATTTTGTATAATAATTATTATTATTTATATTTTTTTTGAAATAATGAATATTTTTAGTCTCTACAAATGAGAAGAAAGTGTAAAAATGAATTTTTTTTTTTTTTTTATATTGAAAGTATATCAAATCATACCTCTATTTATATAGTTTTAAAAATTATGAATTTTGGTATTAAAAAAAATTATAAAATATATGTTATCTAATAATTGCCTTAAAAAGATTATGAAAAATAAAAACTTATACACCCAATCAAAATATGACACATACATATATGCATTTAAATAAAAAAAAATAACAAACCAAATCTATTTTTTAAAATAAAAACAAATAAAATCCCACCACGTGTCACACTTTTTCCCACTTTTTTTGCTTTCAACCATTTGAAAAAATTCATCTCTTCTCTCCTCCATCTATTTAAACTCCAAGAGTAAACATTACCATTGTAACAATTCAACCATTCTTTTGGGGTTTAAACCTCACCATTGTACATAGTCTAACAATTAAACTATTATTAAATTTTTACTCCTGCAATGGTTTATTTTAAACCAAATACTCTCTCTTCCAAGTAACTTTCATATACCTCACATTTTTTATTCTCCAAATCAAATCGGTTGAAAAAATTCATCATCTTTCTTCTCCACCTATTTCAACTCCATGTTTAAAGCTTACCATTGTAACAATTCAACCTTTCTTTTGGGGTTTAAACCCCACCATTGTAGATAGTCTAAGGCTATCAACAATTGTTTTGGGATTAAACTTCAATTTTTTTGCACTATGTATAATGAACGTGGACAACCTTGGGCAATAAGGTGACATTCCATCTGGGATTTCTTTTATAGAACAATATATTTTTTTGAACAATGTTATAGAACAATATTGGAAATGAACGATCTCTAAATCAACTACCCATTCTTGTGCGAGAGGTATCTCGGTTAATTCGTTATAAAGTTTCAACATAACATTCCTCTTACTCTCTTTTAGGATATAACACGCCATGTCTTTCACCAAGCCATGAGTGTAATCCAAAGAATGGGCTTCAAGCCTTTTCAACATGACCTTCACTTCATCAGATATTTCTTCCAAACACCTATTTCCATTGATCAATCCATTGTCAACAAGTTTCATGATCAACTCATAATCCAGACACTCCATATCATCAAATAATATTGCACAATACAAAAAACAGTTTTGCAAGTCCCTTTCTTTCAAATCATCATAGCTACGTTTTAATACCTTGAAGACTTCTTCTTCCAACTCTTCTCCCATTTCCAATTTGTTAAGTTTATGGAGCGCATGTTTCCATCGCTGAATGTCATTAATCCCTTTCATGATTCTAGCCATCACTTTGATTCCAAGAGGTAAACCCTGAAACCTCTCTACAATACATCTCGCAACCTTTTCTATTTCATATGGAAGTACCCTAGGTGTTCCACCATGTCCAAGATTTATCGTAAACAAATCCCAATCTTCATCAACATCAAATTCATCTTGATCTGCATATTGATATTCATCTTCATTGTAGCAACTGAGTAGAAACATCTCTATCATAACATATGGCTGACAATCCATCTGGTGACACATGTTTCAAACGAGTTGTTAGAATCACTTTAATGCCATTCACTTTTGGATGAATTCCTACCTTTTCCAGATCAATGTATTTCCAAACATCATCCAGGATAAGAATTGATTTTCCTTTTCTCTCCAACGTGGAAGACAAATAATCTGCTCGAATTCTCTCATCATCTTCATCAAGCTTTACACCAATTCTTTTTGCAATGTCATGTTGCAATTTTGAGATTTTAGTATTGTCAGAAACAGTAACCCAAAACACATCATTGAAAGTTGTTTTCCTTTTAACTTCATTTTCCATGAGAGTTGCAAGTAAAGTTTTTCCCACCCCTCCCATTCCATATATCCCAATCACAAAGACTTTATCATCACCTAGAAGTTTAAGCACTTTCTTAACATTAAAGTCTAACTTCTTCACAACAAATTCACTCGACAAAGTGAATAGTCTATCTTCTTTATGTTGTTTCAAATCTTTGATCAATTCATTTATTTCATCAATGTCTTCTAAGTTATTCATATCATCCACTCTTTCTTTCAATTCTAGTAAGTAATCCAGCCATTCATCAACTTTTGGTTTGCGCTTTTTGCCACGAGACACCAACCATTGCAGTTGTTTTCTAATATCCCTTTCCTCACATTCCAGATCAATAACTAGTTGTTTTAACTGATTACTCTCACTTTCAAAAACATTTCTATTACAACTGCTCCCGTTCACACCTGTTCCATTGATTGTGTCATGTTAAAGAAAGCTTAATCATTTAAGCATTCAAATTGTTTATAGGTTAGATTTAGCTTTGTATAGGTTTTGTTTAGTAGGTTGTTTATGTTTAAATTCATGTCTTATCTTTGTACTCTTTTTTTCCGGTCATTACATTCATTTTAGACAATTCTAGATTAGTTCTGGTTAGATTTGTTTTTGCTATTTTTACTAATAGTTTAGAATAGAATTGGATATAGTTGAGGAATTGATGTAATAGAAGAAAAGAAGCAAATTTGGTATATTTCCATTTAATTTTCATCTAAAAGTTTCAATACTTGATGGATATTTCCTCTTCTTTGTGTCCTTTCATTTCTGGTTATTTACTCAGCCATACATTAAATTTTTGCCCCGTGACTCCTATCACTGAAGTTGTCTGGTATTATCGTTTTCCTCACATTCTAAATCAAGAACCAATTGTTTTAATTGAATAATCTCACTTTCGAAAACACTTCTGTTACAATCACTATCATTCACACCTGCTCCATTGTGTTTGTCATGTAACATAATAAAGCATTGTCATTTAAGTGTTTAAATTGTTTACTGGTTTTAGATTCCATAAGAAAGATATTCAGAGATCGATGGTACTAAAGAATGATGTATGTGAAATAAATATGTATAGAAAAGGCATTTAAAAAGCTAAATTAATAGTACTAAAGAAAGAATCTCATACCTTGATCTTGGGTTGAATAAACTCTATTTATCACAACTTCTGGTGAATTACTTGAAGTGGATGCCATATTGTGAATTCCATCATTAGCATGATAATTGGAGCATCGCCTAATGCCTCCTCCTCCTTTGCCACCAATGTGTGTTTGAATTCTTGAAGCACCACCACTAAACTTAACATTACAATGCTTGCATATCCATTTACGACCATTTTCTACTTTTCTCACGTGAATCCATAGGTGCTCATGTTTTGCTCTACCCATCTTCGAAAACAACAGCTACAACTCTTGTTGTCTCAAAAATTCTCAAGTGATATCAGAAAACACTAACACAGAGCAAATAATAGATGAAAATGTTTGTTCTCAAAACATGGATAGTTTGATTTAATTTAAAGGGAATGAGAAGTATATCCCACAAATTATATTCAGAGTAAAGGGCATTATTTTATTTTCAGCTAGTGGAATTTGAATGTATGAAAAGGGCAAGGAATATATCAAAGTTGAATATGAAGGACTAGCTCTTTGCTAAATTCATAGAAGATGAATAGATTCATCCTCCAATGATGCTGTCTTATATATCAGAAATTATTATCAAGGGTTGTGTATTGATTATCAATTTACAAATATATTAAATGAACTAGAGACAATTTTGATTATGTAGCAAATATAACCAAGGGCGCTCTCTAAGAGACAACATTGGGACAAATGAATTCTTTGAGCAAATATTTAATTTGATTTGCCAATGAAGAAAACTCTTCAAAAAATCAATATTCACATAGTGAGCTCATATATAACTGATTTGTGTATTGAATGGTCACTAGGAGAGACTAGTGGTGTCCCTTGGTGATGCTCATCTCAATCCAAAAAAATTGTGTCTAAATTCCCATCTTTGAGCCAATGCATTTTAGCTCTTTGTTGCCAAAAGGATTCTTCTTGAATAAAAGTTTTTGCATGTTGAAGTTGGGCTTCTTGGAACCGAGCTATACTAGGCTCGTCCCTCTCGTCTCTTGATCTTTGCATTTCAGGCTCATACTCCATCAGGGCGGTCCAACATAATGTTGGTTTTTGCTGTTAGGGAGTAGTGGGGTTTTTGTTGTTTGGGGTCTGTTTTATCCCTTGCTTTAGGCTGTTGTGTTATTGGTGCCGGTGCTCTAGGCTGGTTTGTCTGAAATGGCCTTGTGGCTCTACTGCTTTTTTCATTCCTTTGTACTGTTTTCTTATCTTTGAAGCACGTCTTGTGCTGGTTAAAGAGTTCATCAAATATATTTAGCCGTTTCAAAAAAAATAAAAATGAGGCAAAACAAAAAATTGTGTATTTTTCTAGTAAAAAATATTGCAAGAAAAATGTAATAAAGTTAAAATTTATTACTTGTAGAAAATAAAATATATTATTAAAAAAAACTTCTTTTTTTTTTGGTAATTAGAAAAAACTTCTATAATATGAACAAAATAAAAAAATATTCTATAATTTTTTTTTACAATTTCGTCAATATTAATATTTTTTCATTATCGGATCATATATCACGTCATTTAAAATATATTATATCGCCAATTTATCGTTAAAAAATATGATAGAGGACCAAATCATTCAAATTCTAAAATAGAAAGAGTAATTATGCAAAAATATTTCAAAATCTTTCAAATTTTAAAATATTTTTTCATTATTCCATATCCCTTGGCCACCACCTCTCCAATATCTTCCTCTTTCAACCAATTATTCCATACTTGTACTCTTGTCTTATCATATCTATTAAACCAATTTGATCTCCATATTTTTGACACAAACGTACGTAACATAAGGATTTCCATCGACAGAGCATCAAACTTCATCTCTTCTTTATATATCGTCAAAAGGCCTTTTTGGTAATATTCTTTTCTCTTCTTCTGTTTTCTTTTATTGTTAGATCCAAAGATTATTGTATATTGAGTAGCATCAAAATCGCAGTTAGTTTTACGTGATAAATTTAACTATGATTTGATTTGCCGCATTTACAATGGTTAATTGAGGCAAATCATGGTTGATTGTTAGCCTGAAAAATATTGGATACTTAGTGAGTAGTAGCTTCAAAATCATATATGCTTAATTTTAAATAATGATGGATATAAGTTTCTCAAAATGTGTTTCTGTACATAGAGTTTCGAGTTACTTACATTCATGGTTTTAAATTGCGGCCGGTCGCCGCCGCAGTATTGCCGATGCCGTAGTCACCGCATCTGCGGTGTAATTTTCAATCACGTGTATGGCTGCATCCTAACTTGGCTTCTATGTTTCAACTGTAAAGTTGTTAAATGATTTGAAATGATGACTACATTGTTTTTAGAACCCAATTAGATGAATCTCATTTGAAAAGTTTCCTATAAGTTTAATCTCAAACTGTTTCTAGACATAAATTTTGGATTACATATCATAGAGCCTTTACATACATACATTGATTATTTTGATTATTGAACAGATGTGAAATATTTGGGTAAACGTATTTTTGAAATTGAGTTGAAGGGCATAAAAGATGCCTTCATGATGAATTCATCTTTGTCAAAATCATTATTCTTATCTCATGCATGTTATTTAAGTTATTCATATCTCTGATCAATTCATTTATCTCATGAATGTCATTTAAGCTATTTATATAATCCATACTTTCTTTGAAATCTAGTAAGTTTTCTAACAATACATCAACCTCTGGCTTGCACTTCTTTGAAATCTAGTAAGTCTCCATTATTGAGCTGCTGATATGAGTGCCAATCACTTCAGGAACACCTTCAATCACTTTCAATGAATGATCGAAATTGTCACAATTTTTAAATAGAACACTAATGTACACATTTTAGCAACTTGTTTGTTGGTGTTAGTTAATTAGTTAGAAATTAGTTATAGTTGGTTACTCAATTAGTTAGTTAATTGAGTCCTATAAATAGAACACTAATGTACACATTTTAGCATCTTTTATCAATCAAATATGAACTCTTGTGAATTTTTACCTCATAAGCATGACTATGTTTTCCTATGTGTATGATCTATTGATGAAATCGAGTCCTATGTTTTGTAATTGTGTCTAGAATACAGTTTTTCAAATTGATGAAATTTTACTTCCACATCTTGTTAAATATTACTCCCTCCTTTTCTTTTTAAGTGTCCAAAAACGTCGAATTTAACGTTCCTATTTAACTGTCCATTTAGTGTTTTAAGGGTACAATCTGTCAATTATACCTTTTGTCAATTACTCATATCTTTTTCAATAAAACTAATTAATGCTATATATTTGGAAAACTAAATCTTTTTTTTTAATCTTTTTTTTGGTACATAACATATTAAATTTTGTTTTTTTTTTTGTGTGCATAATAATATATTAAATTTATTGGAAAGAGAAAATGTGTGCAAAAAAATAGGATTTTATTGGTGAATTAAAATTAGGGTATAATAGGAAGATAAGGTGCAAAAATACACTTTTTTAACTTATTGTTACTATTCAAAACGGACACTTAAAAAGAAACGGAGGGAGTACAATTTACACAGTTTATTGAACAATTTACATAAGAGCATTCCAAAAGGCAGCATATGACTCTGTTTTCAACTGTAATATATTTTAGAGAATAACTAATAGAGGAAAAAAAATAAAACATTCACAAAAGTTTATAAGGAGTTATAAACTGAGAAGATCACCTTCAAAGTTCAATATTATGAATAAAAGCCACCCCCACATCACTTTTCACATCTCACTGTTCAATTCATAAAAAAAGTTGAAAAGGAGAAAAATACTCCGTACAAATTATTCTTACATCTCACATAATTATTCTTGTACAAATTTTAAAATGTAGAAAAGTGAATCAGTAATCTCAACTCTTTCTATTGTTGGGCATCTTTGAACTAAACTTGCACAGTATACGATGCCCACTTCTGGTGAAGATCTACAGCGTATACTCCCATTGCACACAATCTTCAATTCTGGTAAACAAGCCAAATTCAATTTGGTCAACTTGGGAAGTGTAATGATGGAAGTGTCATTGTCATCATTGTTACTCACTTCAAATATCTCTTTCATTGAATCACAGTGCCATACGCTTATTGTCTCCAGATTTTGTAGTTGTTGAACTACTTGTGATGTGAACAACATCTCTATCAAATCGCAATTATTAATATCAATTTCTTTTAGACAAGAGAATATGCCACCCGGTGACGAAGATTGTCTAACATCAAAAACATCTTTACAGATGACAGTTAAACTTTCTAATCGTAAAAGTTGCAAAACTTCCAGGTTGTGAATATTGGTGCAAAAGGAACAAGAATCAGATAAACAAAACAAGCTCTCTAGTTGATCACAATATTGAATTTCCAATTTCTTTAAAGAAGAAGAAGTGCCATATGACAGATTATCGCATAAGCAACCCCAATCATCATTTCCAATTATTTTCATATATGTATGGTCTTTGGACAGTATGTGGGAGAAGTTATGAGAACAACTTGTAATTTCTATATACCTATTTTCATAATCACCAGGAAGAAATCTTTTCAAATTAAATTCAGCATCATCAACTTCACCCCACCACCCTTCTTCAACACATTCAATTCCTAATCTGAGATGATATGTTTTGATCAGCCCAAAACACACATCAAGATTTTTTTGCATGAATTGGTAGTAATGTTCACAGTCAATGGCACCTCCAAAACATTCCAGCATCTTCATCCTTTGAATATCTTCAACCATAATCACAGCACGAGTGTTTCGGAGATCAAGGTATTGCAATTTGGTTAAATAGGACGAAAATGACCCTAATTCCAAATTCAAACTCTTGTTGTAGGATAGATCAAGCCATTTCAAGTGGATTAATTTTTCCAAGCCTTCTGGTGCTTCCTGAATGGAAGTGTCTGAAATGATCAATCTTGACAATGTTTTTAGTTCTCCCAACGGAGGCACATGTTTCAATGAATCACATCCGTTTAGCATTAAAGAAACAAGTGATGTCAAATTAGTGATTGACTTTGGCAAAGATTCTAGTCTTTTATTATAGGATAGATCCAATATTGTTAGACTATTCATGTATTTGAAAAAACTCTCTGGAACATGACTAATGGACGCTTCATTTATAATCAAGATGGACAACTTTGGACAATTAGGAGACAGATCCTCTGAGATTTCTTCTATATAACAACACGAAATATGAACCAACTCTAAATCAGTTGCCCATCCATGTGAGAGAGGTATCTTGTCATTCACCATGACATTCCTCTGACTCTCTATCATGATATAACATGCCATACTTCTCACCAAGGGATGTGTGGATACACAATTATTTTTAGAACTAATCAAAGAACAAGCTTCAAGCTTATTCAATATGGTATTCCCTTCATCAAATATTTCTTCCAAACACATATTCTTATTTATTTGTCCATTGTCAACTAGCTTCGTGATCAACTCATCTTTGAACTCCGCACAGAATAATGCACAATACAGGAAACAGTTTTGCAAGTCCTTATCCATCAAATTATCATAGCTTCGTTTTAATACCTTCAAGACTTCTTCTTCCAACTCTTGTCCCATTTCCAATTTTTCAAGTTTATTCAATGCATGTTTCCATTGATGAATGTCATCAATCCCTTTCATGGTTCTAGCTATCACACTAATTCCAAGTGGTAAACCACCACACCTCCTTACAATATCTTTTGCGATCTTTTCTATTTCAGGGGAGAGTGTGATAGGTGTTCCATTGTGTCCAAGTTTTACCCTAAATAAATCCCAATCTTCATCTCCACCATAATGAGTCATGTTGAGAGGTATGATTTGTATGATATGATTTGGCAAACAATCCATCTGGTGACACACATGTTTCAAACGAGTTGTGAGAATCACTTTAATGCCATTCACTTTGAGAGGAATTCCCACTTTTTGCAAATCAATGTAATTCCAAACATCATCCAAAACAATAATAGATTTTTCCTTTGTCTCCACTGCCAAAGACAAGTTGTTTGATCTTATTCTCTCATCATCTTCATCAAGCTTTACACCAATTCTTTTTGCAATATCGTCTTGCAGTTTAGAGATGCTGAACTTATTGGAAACAGTGACCCAAAACACATCTTTGAAAGTTGATTTCCTTTTAACTTCATTTTCAACGAGAGTTGCAAGTAAAGTTTTTCCTACTCCTCCCATTCCATATATCCCAATCACAAACACTTTGTCATCTTCTAGAAGTTTCAACACTTTCTTGATATTTTTATCTAATTCCCTCCCAACATATTCAGTTGAAAAAGTGAGAGGTTTCTCATCCTTGTGTCGTTTCATCTTTTGGATCAATTCCCTCTTATCATGAGTGCCATTTAAGTTATTTATATCACTCACACTTTCTTTAATTTGTTGTAATCCTTGCAACCATTCATCAACAATTGGCTTGCGCTTTTTTCCACGAGACTCCAAACATTGAAGTTGTTTTGCAATATCGTTTTTGTCACATTGTAAACCAAGAATCGATTGTTCTAACTGATTATTCATGTCATTTTCCTCAATGTTACAACTGCTACCGTTCACACCTGCTATTGTGTTTGTCATGTTAAATAAAGCATTTTTATTCAAGTGTTTAAATTATTTACTTGATTTATATATTAAATAGTACACAATTTATAAAAATAATTATTTTTAAAAATATTTTACCATTTGTTACAAAAAAAATTTAAAATAAAAATAATAAAAAAAAAACCGCAAATGAGAAACTGCTAAGACTAGTTCCTCATATAATAAATTTTTTTAAAGGAGAGATAAAACAAATTTGAAAAGCAGAGCTTATTGATAGGATTATTAAGGTAAGAAAATAATATTTTAAAAGGGTATTTTAGGTATATTTTAGTTTTATTGTGTAGTTCGGATGGTTATTTATTATCAGCATGCATATGCTTATATAAGATTGTATTGTTTTATGATTGAGATAAATGAAAATATAATTAAGTTTCTCTCTTTTATTCTCTAGTTTCTTCCTCTAAATTTTGGAGTGTGATCTCTACTTGAATTGTGTCATATCATTTATTTTATAATTATATTACTTTTACATGTTTTATCTAACCAAACTATGTATTATTTAGGGATGACAATGGATAAGGTGTAGGTAAGATACTATACTCGCACTTTAAAAAGATATCTGTACCCATCTCCATACCTGTGTGGGTGACAATCTTTGTCCCCGTCCTCATACCCTATGGGTACCTAAGTACCCATACTCTTACCCTGTTACCCGCATTTTTGCTAAAAATAAGTTGACCAGTTATAAAATATCATATCATTTTAGTATAATTAAAAAAACTCAAAGGTTTTAATGTTGACTCAAGAAAATTATAAACAAAATTATTAGTAATATCATGCTAATATTCATTTCTCTATTGATATATTTGCTTTATATTATAAATAAACATTTTTATTAAAAATGTGTAATAGTATAATAATGTTGTATTTTTTAAAATTGATTTATATATATTATTATATAAATAAATATATACTGTATGGCTATATGGGGTGGGTACTAAGGTATCCGTACCCGCACTCATACCCGTTCAATTTTGTGGGTAATTATCCATAGCCAGGCCCGTACCAAAATGCAGGTTTTTTACCCTACCCATTACAGGTATTTTTTGTGGGCACCCTCTGGAAATGAGTAAATTGTCATCCCTAGTATTATCCAACCAAACTAAATATCATTTTATTACAATAAGCAAACATAAAGTAATTATAAGACTATGTACAATGGTTTTAGGTTTAAACCTCAACCTTTTCACTTTTTAATACTCCACGTCATTTTCTCTCTCTTCCACATAACAATTAAACTATTATTTAACTTTTACTCCTACAATGGTTTAGTTTAAACCAAATATTCTCTCTTCCAATTCACTTTCATATACCCACATTATTTATTCTTTATTTATATATTATTTAATTTTGTATAATAATTATTATTATTTATATTTTTTTTGAAATAATGAATATTTTTAGTCTCTACAAATGAGAAGAAAGTGTAAAAATGAATTTTTTTTTTTTTTTTTATATTGAAAGTATATCAAATCATACCTCTATTTATATAGTTTTAAAAATTATGAATTTTGGTATTAAAAAAAATTATAAAATATATGTTATCTAATAATTGCCTTAAAAAGATTATGAAAAATAAAAACTTATACACCCAATCAAAATATGACACATACATATATGCATTTAAATAAAAAAAAATAACAAACCAAATCTATTTTTTAAAATAAAAACAAATAAAATCCCACCACGTGTCACACTTTTTCCCACTTTTTTTGCTTTCAACCATTTGAAAAAATTCATCTCTTCTCTCCTCCATCTATTTAAACTCCAAGAGTAAACATTACCATTGTAACAATTCAACCATTCTTTTGGGGTTTAAACCTCACCATTGTACATAGTCTAACAATTAAACTATTATTAAATTTTTACTCCTGCAATGGTTTATTTTAAACCAAATACTCTCTCTTCCAAGTAACTTTCATATACCTCACATTTTTTATTCTCCAAATCAAATCGGTTGAAAAAATTCATCATCTTTCTTCTCCACCTATTTCAACTCCATGTTTAAAGCTTACCATTGTAACAATTCAACCTTTCTTTTGGGGTTTAAACCCCACCATTGTAGATAGTCTAAGGCTATCAACAATTGTTTTGGGATTAAACTTCAATTTTTTTGCACTATGTATAATGAACGTGGACAACCTTGGGCAATAAGGTGACATTCCATCTGGGATTTCTTTTATAGAACAATATATTTTTTTGAACAATGTTATAGAACAATATTGGAAATGAACGATCTCTAAATCAACTACCCATTCTTGTGCGAGAGGTATCTCGGTTAATTCGTTATAAAGTTTCAACATAACATTCCTCTTACTCTCTTTTAGGATATAACACGCCATGTCTTTCACCAAGCCATGAGTGTAATCCAAAGAATGGGCTTCAAGCCTTTTCAACATGACCTTCACTTCATCAGATATTTCTTCCAAACACCTATTTCCATTGATCAATCCATTGTCAACAAGTTTCATGATCAACTCATAATCCAGACACTCCATATCATCAAATAATATTGCACAATACAAAAAACAGTTTTGCAAGTCCCTTTCTTTCAAATCATCATAGCTACGTTTTAATACCTTGAAGACTTCTTCTTCCAACTCTTCTCCCATTTCCAATTTGTTAAGTTTATGGAGCGCATGTTTCCATCGCTGAATGTCATTAATCCCTTTCATGATTCTAGCCATCACTTTGATTCCAAGAGGTAAACCCTGAAACCTCTCTACAATACATCTCGCAACCTTTTCTATCTCATATGGAAGTACCCTAGGTGTTCCACCATGTCCAAGATTTATCGTAAACAAATCCCAATCTTCATCAACATCAAATTCATCTTGATCTGCATATTGATATTCATCTTCATTGTAGCAACTGAGTAGAAACATCTCTATCATAACATATGGCTGACAATCCATCTGGTGACACATGTTTCAAACGAGTTGTTAGAATCACTTTAATGCCATTCACTTTTGGATGAATTCCTACCTTTTCCAGATCAATGTATTTCCAAACATCATCCAGGATAAGAATTGATTTTCCTTTTCTCTCCAACGTGGAAGACAAATAATCTGCTCGAATTCTCTCATCATCTTCATCAAGCTTTACACCAATTCTTTTTGCAATGTCATGTTGCAATTTTGAGATGTTAGTATTGTCAGAAACAGTAACCCAAAACACATCATTGAAAGTTGTTTTCCTTTTAACTTCATTTTCCACGAGAGTTGCAAGTAAAGTTTTTCCCACCCCTCCCATTCCATATATCCCAATCACAAAGACTTTATCATCACCTAGAAGTTTAAGCACTTTCTTAACATTAAAGTCTAACTTCTTCACAACAAATTCACTCGACAAAGTGAATAGTCTATCTTCTTTATGTTGTTTCAAATCTTTGATCAATTCATTTATTTCATCAATGTCTTCTAAGTTATTCATATCATCCACTCTTTCTTTCAATTCTAGTAAGTAATCCAGCCATTCATCAACTTTTGGTTTGCGCTTTTTGCCACGAGACACCAACCATTGCAGTTGTTTTCTAATATCCCTTTCCTCACATTCCAGATCAATAACTAGTTGTTTTAACTGATTACTCTCACTTTCAAAAACATTTCTATTACAACTGCTCCCGTTCACACCTGTTCCATTGATTGTGTCATGTTAAAGAAAGCTTAATCATTTAAGCATTCAAATTGTTTATAGGTTAGATTTAGCTTTGTATAGGTTTTGTTTAGTAGGTTGTTTATGTTTAAATTCATGTCTTATCTTTGTACTCTTTTTTTCCGGTCATTACATTCATTTTAGACAACTCTAGATTGGTTCTGGTTAGATTTGTTTTTGCTATTTTTACTAAAAGTTTAGAATAGAATTGGATATAGTTGAGGAATTGATGTAATAGAAGAAAAGAAGCAAATTTGGTATATTTCCATTTAATTTTCATCTAAAAGTTTCAATACTTGATGGATATTTCCTCTCTTTGTGTCCTTTCATTTCTGGTTATTTACTCAGCCATACATTAAACTTTTGCCCCGTGACTCCTATCACTGAAGTTGTTTGGTATTATCGTTTTCCTCACATTCTAAATCAAGAACCAATTGTTTTAATTGAATAATCTCACTTTCGAAAACACTTCTGTTACAATCACTATCATTCACACCTGCTCCATTGTGTTTGTCATGTAACATAATAAAGCATTGTCATTTAAGTGTTTAAATTGTTTACTGGTTTTAGATTCCATAAGAAAGATATTCAGAGATCGATGGTACTAAAGAATGATGTATGTGAAATAAATATGTATAGAAAAGGCATTTAAAAAGCTAAATTAATAGTACTAAAGAAAGAATCTCATACCTTGATCTTGGGTTGAATAAACTCTATTTATCACAACTTCTGGTGAATTACTTGAAGTGGATGCCATATTGTGAATTCCATCATTAGCATGATAATTGGAGCATCGCCTAATGCCTCCTCCTCCTTTGCCACCAATGTGTGTTTGAATTCTTGAAGCACCACCACTAAACTTAACATTACAATGCTTGCATATCCATTTACGACCATTTTCTACTTTTCTCACGTGAATCCATAGGTGCTCATGTTTTGCTCTACCCATCTTCGAAAACAACAGCTACAACTCTTGTTGTCTCAAAAATTCTCAAGTGATATCAGAAAACACTAACACAGAGCAAATAATAGATGAAAATGTTTGTTCTCAAAACATGGATAGTTTGATTTAATTTAAAGGGAATGAGAAGTATATCCCACAAATTATATTCAGAGTAAAGGGCATTATTTTATTTTCAGCTAGTGGAATTTGAATGTATGAAAAGGGCAAGGAATATATCAAAGTTGAATATGAAGGACTAGCTCTTTGCTAAATTCATAGAAGATGAATAGATTCATCCTCCAATGATGCTGTCTTATATATCAGAAATTATTATCAAGGGTCGTGTATTGATTATCAATTTACAAATATATTAAATGAACTAGAGACAATTTTGATTATGTAGCAAATATAACCAAGGGCGCTCTCTAAGAGACAACATTGGGACAAATGAATTCTTTGAGCAAATATTTAATTTGATTTGCCAATGAAGAAAACTCTTCAAAAAATCAATATTCACATAGTGAGCTCATATATAACTGATTTGTGTATTGAATGGTCACTAGGAGAGACTAGTGGTGTCCCTTGGTGATGCTCATCTCAATCCAAAAAAATTGTGTCTAAATTCCCATCTTTGAGCCAATGCATTTTAGCTCTTTGTTGCCAAAAGGATTCTTCTTGAATAAAAGTTTTTGCATGTTGAAGTTGGGCTTCTTGGAACCGAGCTATACTAGGCTCGTCCCTCTCGTCTCTTGATCTTTGCATTTCAGGCTCATACTCCATCAGGGCGGTCCAACATAATGTTGGTTTTTGCTGTTAGGGAGTAGTGGGGTTTTTGTTGTTTGGGGTCTGTTTTATCCCTTGCTTTAGGCTGTTGTGTTATTGGTGCCGGTGCTCTAGGCTGGTTTGTCTGAAATGGCCTTGTGGCTCTACTGCTTTTTTCATTCCTTTGTACTGTTTTCTTATCTTTGAAGCACGTCTTGTGCTGGTTAAAGAGTTCATCAAATATATTTAGCCGTTTCAAAAAAAATAAAAATGAGGCATAACAAAAAATTGTGTATTTTTCTAGTAAAAAATATTGCAAGAAAAATGTAATAAAGTTAAAATTTATTACTTGTAGAAAATAAAATATATTATTAAAAAAAACTTCTTTTTTTTTTTGGTAATTAGAAAAAACTTCTATAATATGAACAAAATAAAAAAATATTCTATAATATTTTTTTTACAATTTCGTCAATATTAATATTTTTTCATTATCGGATCATATATCACGTCATTTAAAATATATTATATCGCCAATTTATCGTTAAAAAATATGATAGAGGACCAAATCATTCAAATTCTAAAATAGAAAGAGTAATTATGCAAAAATATTTCAAAATCTTTCAAATTTTAAAATATTTTTTCATTGTTCCATATCCCTTGGCCACCACCTCTCCAATATCTTCCTCTTTCAACCAATTATTCCATACTTGTACTCTTGTCTTATCATATCTATTAAACCAATTCGATCTCCATATTTTTGACACAAACGTACGTAACATAAGGATTTCCATCGACAGAGCATCAAACTTCATCTCTTCTTTATATATCGTCAAAAGGCCTTTTTGGTAATATTCTTTTCTCTTCTTCTGTTTTCTTTTATTGTTAGATCCAAAGATTATTGTATACTGAGTAGCATCAAAATCGCAGTTAGTTTTACGTGATAAATTTAACTATGATTTGATTTGCCGCATTTACAATGGTTAATTGAGGCAAATCATGGTTGATTGTTAGCCTGAAAAATATTGGATACTTAGTGAGTAGTAGCTTCAAAATCATATATGCTTAATTTTAAATAATGATGGATATAAGTTTCTCAAAATGTGTTTCTGTACATAGAGTTTCGAGTTACTTACATTCATGGTTTTAAATTGCGGCCGGTCGCCGCCGCAGTATTGCCGATGCCGTAGTCACCGCATCTGCGGTGTAATTTTCAATCACGTGTATGGCTGCATCCTAACTTGGCTTCTATGTTTCAACTGTAAAGTTGTTAAATGATTTGAAATGATGACTACATTGTTTTTAGAACCCAATTAGATGAATCTCATTTGAAAAGTTTCCTATAAGTTTAATCTCAAACTGTTTCTAGACATAAATTTTGGATTACATATCATAGAGCCTTTACATACATACATTGATTATTTTGATTATTGAACAGATGTGAAATATTTGGGTAAACGTATTTTTGAAATTGAGTTGAAGGGCATAAAAGATGCCTTCATGATGAATTCATCTTTGTCAAAATCATTATTCTTATCTCATGCATGTTATTTAAGTTATTCATATCTCTGATCAATTCATTTATCTCATGAATGTCATTTAAGCTATTTATATAATCCATACTTTCTTTGAAATCTAGTAAGTTTTCTAACAATACATCAACCTCTGGCTTGCACTTCTTTGAAATCTAGTAAGTCTCCATTATTGAGCTGCTGATATGAGTGCCAATCACTTCAGGAACACCTTCAATCACTTTCAATGAATGATCGAAATTGTCACAATTTTTAAATAGAACACTAATGTACACATTTTAGCAACTTGTTTGTTGGTGTTAGTTAATTAGTTAGAAATTAGTTATAGTTGGTTACTCAATTAGTTAGTTAATTGAGTCCTATAAATAGAACACTAATGTACACATTTTAGCATCTTTTATCAATCAAATATGAACTCTTGTGAATTTTTACCTCATAAGCATGACTATGTTTTCCTATGTGTATGATCTATTGATGAAATCGAGTCCTATGTTTTGTAATTGTGTCTAGAATACAGTTTTTCAAATTGATGAAATTTTACTTCCACATCTTGTTAAATATTACTCCCTCCTTTTCTTTTTAAGTGTCCAAAAACGTCGAATTTAACGTTCCTATTTAACTGTCCATTTAGTGTTTTAAGGGTACAATCTGTCAATTATACCTTTTGTCAATTACTCATATCTTTTTCAATAAAACTAATTAATGCTTTATATTTGGAAAACTAAATCTTTTTTTTTAATCTTTTTTTTGGTACATAACATATTAAATTTTGTTTTTTTTTTGTGTGCATAATAATATATTAAATTTATTGGAAAGAGAAAATGTGTGCAAAAAAATAGGATTTTATTGGTGAATTAAAATTAGGGTATAATAGGAAGATAAGGTGCAAAAATACACTTTTTTAACTTATTGTTACTATTCAAAACGGACACTTAAAAAGAAACGGAGGGAGTACAATTTACACAGTTTATTGAACAATTTACATAAGAGCATTCCAAAAGGCAGCATATGACTCTGTTTTCAACTGTAATATATTTTAGAGAATAACTAATAGAGGAAAAAAAATAAAACATTCACAAAAGTTTATAAGGAGTTATAAACTGAGAAGATCACCTTCAAAGTTCAATATTATGAATAAAAGCCACCCCCACATCACTTTTCACATCTCACTGTTCAATTCATAAAAAAAGTTGAAAAGGAGAAAAATACTCCGTACAAATTATTCTTACATCTCACATAATTATTCTTGTACAAATTTTAAAATGTAGAAAAGTGAATCAGTAATCTCAACTCTTTCTATTGTTGGGCATCTTTGAACTAAACTTGCACAGTATACGATGCCCACTTCTGGTGAAGATCTACAGCGTATACTCCCATTGCACACAATCTTCAATTCTGGTAAACAAGCCAAATTCAATTTGGTCAACTTGGGAAGTGTAATGATGGAAGTGTCATTGTCATCATTGTTACTCACTTCAAATATCTCTTTCATTGAATCACAGTGCCATACGCTTATTGTCTCCAGATTTTGTAGTTGTTGAACTACTTGTGATGTGAACAACTTCTCTATCAAATCGCAATTATTAATATCAATTTCTTTTAGACAAGAGAATATGCCACCCGGTGACGAAGATTGTCTAACATCAAAAACATCTTTACAGATGACAGTTAAACTTTCTAATCGTAAAAGTTGCAAAACTTCCAGGTTGTGAATATTGGTGCAAAAGGAACAAGAATCAGATAAACAAAACAAGCTCTCTAGTTGATCACAATATTGAATTTCCAATTTCTTTAAAGAAGAAGAAGTGCCATATGACAGATTATCGCATAAGCAACCCCAATCATCATTTCCAATTATTTTCATATATGTATGGTCTTTGGACAGTATGTGGGAGAAGTTATGAGAACAACTTGTAATTTCTATATACCTATTTTCATAATCACCAGGAAGAAATCTTTTCAAATTAAATTCAGCATCATCAACTTCACCCCACCACCCTTCTTCAACACATTCAATTCCTAATCTGAGATGATATGTTTTGATCAGCCCAAAACACACATCAAGATTTTTTTGCATGAATTGGTAGTAATGTTCACAGTCAATGGCACCTCCAAAACATTCCAGCATCTTCATCCTTTGAATATCTTCAACCATAATCACAGCACGAGTGTTTCGGAGATCAAGGTATTGCAATTTGGTTAAATAGGACGAAAATGACCCTAATTCCAAATTCAAACTCTTGTTGTAGGATAGATCAAGCCATTTCAAGTGGATTAATTTTTCCAAGCCTTCTGGTGCTTCCTGAATGGAAGTGTCTGAAATGATCAATCTTGACAATGTTTTTAGTTCTCCCAACGGAGGCACATGTTTCAATGAATCACATCCGTTTAGCATTAAAGAAACAAGTGATGTCAAATTAGTGATTGACTTTGGCAAAGATTCTAGTCTTTTATTATAGGATAGATCCAATATTGTTAGACTATTCATGTATTTGAAAAAACTCTCTGGAACATGACTAATGGACGCTTCATTTATAATCAAGATGGACAACTTTGGACAATTAGGAGACAGATCCTCTGAGATTTCTTCTATATAACAACACGAAATATGAACCAACTCTAAATCAGTTGCCCATCCATGTGAGAGAGGTATCTTGTCATTCACCATGACATTCCTCTGACTCTCTATCATCATATAACATGCCATACTTCTCACCAAGGGATGTGTGGATACACAATTATTTTTAGAACTAATCAAAGAACAAGCTTCAAGCTTATTCAATATGGTATTCCCTTCATCAAATATTTCTTCCAAACACATATTCTTATTTATTTGTCCATTGTCAACTAGCTTCGTGATCAACTCATCTTTGAACTCCGCACAGAATAATGCACAATACAGGAAACAGTTTTGCAAGTCCTTATCCATCAAATTATCATAGCTTCGTTTTAATACCTTCAAGACTTCTTCTTCCAACTCTTGTCCCATTTCCAATTTTTCAAGTTTATTCAATGCATGTTTCCATTGATGATTGTCATCAATCCCTTTCATGGTTCTAGCTATCACACTAATTCCAAGTGGTAAACCACCACACCTCCTTACAATATCTTTTGCGATCTTTTCTATTTCAGGGGAGAGTGTGATAGGTGTTCCATTGTGTCCAAGTTTTACCCTAAATAAATCCCAATCTTCATCTCCACCATAATGAGTCATGTTGAGAGGTATGATTTGTATGATATGATTTGGCAAACAATCCATCTGGTGACACACATGTTTCAAACGAGTTGTGAGAATCACTTTAATGCCATTCACTTTGAGAGGAATTCCCACTTTTTGCAAATCAATGTAATTCCAAACATCATCCAAAACAATAATAGATTTTTCCTTTGTCTCCACTGCCAAAGACAAGTTGTTTGATCTTATTCTCTCATCATCTTCATCAAGCTTTACACCAATTCTTTTTGCAATATCGTCTTGCAGTTTAAAGATGCTGAACTTATTGGAAACAGTGACCCAAAACACATCTTTGAAAGTTGATTTCCTTTTAACTTCATTTTCAACGAGAGTTGCAAGTAAAGTTTTTCCTACTCCTCCCATTCCATATATCCCAATCACAAACACTTTGTCATCTTCTAGAAGTTTCAACACTTTCTTGATATTTTTATCTAATTCCCTCCCAACATATTCAGTTGAAAAAGTGAGAGGTTTCTCATCCTTGTGTCGTTTCATCTTTTGGATCAATTCCCTCTTATCATGAGTGCCATTTAAGTTATTTATATCACTCACACTTTCTTTAATTTGTTGTAATCCTTGCAACCATTCATCAACAATTGGCTTGCGCTTTTTTCCACGAGACTCCAAACATTGAAGTTGTTTTGCAATATCGTTTTTGTCACATTGTAAACCAAGAATCGATTGTTCTAACTGATTATTCATGTCATTTTCCTCAATGTTACAACTGCTACCGTTCACACCTGCTATTGTGTTTGTCATGTTAAATAAAGCATTTTTATTCAAGTGTTTAAATTATTTACTTGATTTATATATTAAATAGTACACAATTTATAAAAATAATTATTTTTAAAAATATTTTACCATTTGTTACAAAAAAAAATTAAAATAAAAATAATAAAAAAAAAACCGCAAATGAGAAACTGCTAAGACTAGTTCCTCATATAATAAATTTTTTTAAAGGAGAGATAAAACAAATTTGAAAAGCAGAGCTTATTGATAGGATTATTAAGGTAAGAAAATAATATTTTAAAAGGGTATTTTAGGTATATTTTAGTTTTATTGTGTAGTTCGGATGGTTATTTATTATCAGCATGCATATGCTTATATAAGATTGTATTGTTTTATGATTGAGATAAATGAAAATATAATTAAGTTTCTCTCTTTTATTCTCTAGTTTCTTCCTCTAAATTTTGGAGTGTGATCTCTACTTGAATTGTGTCATATCATTTATTTTATAATTATATTACTTTTACATGTTTTATCTAACCAAACTATGTATTATTTAGGGATGACAATGGATAAGGTGTAGGTAAGATACTATACTCGCACTTTAAAAAGATATCTGTACCCATCTCCATACCTGTGTGGGTGACAATCTTTGTCCCCGTCCTCATACCCTATGGGTACCTAAGTACCCATACTCTTACCCTGTTACCCGCATTTTTGCTAAAAATAAGTTGACCAGTTATAAAATATCATATCATTTTAGTATAATTAAAAAAACTCAAAGGTTTTAATGTTGACTCAAGAAAATTATAAACAAAATTATTAGTAATATCATGCTAATATTCATTTCTCTATTGATATATTTGCTTTATATTATAAATAAACATTTTTATTAAAAATGTGTAATAGTATAATAATGTTGTATTTTTTAAAATTGATTTATATATATTATTATATAAATAAATATATACTGTATGGCTATATGGGGTGGGTACTAAGGTATCCGTACCCGCACTCATACCCGTTCAATTTTGTGGGTAATTATCCATAGCCAGGCCCGTACCAAAATGCAGGTTTTTTACCCTACCCATTACAGGTATTTTTTGTGGGCACCCTCTGGAAATGAGTAAATTGTCATCCCTAGTATTATCCAACCAAACTAAATATCATTTTATTACAATAAGCAAACATAAAGTAATTATAAGACTATGTACAATGGTTTTAGGTTTAAACCTCAACCTTTTCACTTTTTAATACTCCACGTCATTTTCTCTCTCTTCCACATAACAATTAAACTATTATTTAACTTTTACTCCTACAATGGTTTAGTTTAAACCAAATATTCTCTCTTCCAATTCACTTTCATATACCCACATTATTTATTCTTTATTTATATATTATTTAATTTTGTATAATAATTATTATTATTTATATTTTTTTTGAAATAATGAATATTTTTAGTCTCTACAAATGAGAAGAAAGTGTAAAAATGAATTTTTTTTTTTTTTTTTTATATTGAAAGTATATCAAATCATACCTCTATTTATATAGTTTTAAAAATTATGAATTTTGGTATTAAAAAAAATTATAAAATATATGTTATCTAATAATTGCCTTAAAAAGATTATGAAAAATAAAAACTTATACACCCAATCAAAATATGACACATACATATATGCATTTAAATAAAAAAAAATAACAAACCAAATCTATTTTTTAAAATAAAAACAAATAAAATCCCACCACGTGTCACACTTTTTCCCACTTTTTTTGCTTTCAACCATTTGAAAAAATTCATCTCTTCTCTCCTCCATCTATTTAAACTCCAAGAGTAAACATTACCATTGTAACAATGCAACCATTCTTTTGGGGTTTAAACTTCACCATTGTACATAGTCTAACAATTAAACTATTATTAAATTTTTACTCCTGCAATGGTTTATTTTAAACCAAATACTCTCTCTTCCAAGTAACTTTCATATACCTCACATTTTTTATTCTCCAAATCAAATCGGTTGAAAAAATTCATCATCTTTCTTCTCCACCTATTTCAACTCCATGTTTAAAGCTTACCATTGTAACAATTCAACCTTTCTTTTGGGGTTTAAACCCCACCATTGTAGATAGTCTAAGGCTATCAACAATTGTTTTGGGATTAAACTTCAATTTTTTTGCACTATGTATAATGAACGTGGACAACCTTGGGCAATAAGGTGACATTCCATCTGGGATTTCTTTTATAGAACAATATATTTTTTTGAACAATGTTATAGAACAATATTGGAAATGAACGATCTCTAAATCAACTACCCATTCTTGTGCGAGAGGTATCTCGGTTAATTCGTTATAAAGTTTCAACATAACATTCCTCTTACTCTCTTTTAGGATATAACACGCCATGTCTTTCACCAAGCCATGAGTGTAATCCAAAGAATGGGCTTCAAGCCTTTTCAACATGACCTTCACTTCATCAGATATTTCTTCCAAACACCTATTTCCATTGATCAATCCATTGTCAACAAGTTTCATGATCAACTCATAATCCAGACACTCCATATCATCAAATAATATTGCACAATACAAAAAACAGTTTTGCAAGTCCCTTTCTTTCAAATCATCATAGCTACGTTTTAATACCTTGAAGACTTCTTCTTCCAACTCTTCTCCCATTTCCAATTTGTTAAGTTTATGGAGCGCATGTTTCCATCGCTGAATGTCATTAATCCCTTTCATGATTCTAGCCATCACTTTGATTCCAAGAGGTAAACCCTGAAACCTCTCTACAATACATCTCGCAACCTTTTCTATTTCATATGGAAGTACCCTAGGTGTTCCACCATGTCCAAGATTTATCGTAAACAAATCCCAATCTTCATCAACATCAAATTCATCTTGATCTGCATATTGATATTCATCTTCATTGTAGCAACTGAGTAGAAACATCTCTATCATAACATATGGCTGACAATCCATCTGGTGACACATGTTTCAAACGAGTTGTTAGAATCACTTTAATGCCATTCACTTTTGGATGAATTCCTACCTTTTCCAGATCAATGTATTTCCAAACATCATCCAGGATAAGAATTGATTTTCCTTTTCTCTCCAACGTGGAAGACAAATAATCTGCTCGAATTCTCTCATCATCTTCATCAAGCTTTACACCAATTCTTTTTGCAATGTCATGTTGCAATTTTGAGATGTTAGTATTGTCAGAAACAGTAACCCAAAACACATCATTGAAAGTTGTTTTCCTTTTAACTTCATTTTCCACGAGAGTTGCAAGTAAAGTTTTTCCCACCCCTCCCATTCCATATATCCCAATCACAAAGACTTTATCATCACCTAGAAGTTTAAGCACTTTCTTAACATTAAAGTCTAACTTCTTCACAACAAATTCACTCGACAAAGTGAATAGTCTATCTTCTTTATGTTGTTTCAAATCTTTGATCAATTCATTTATTTCATCAATGTCTTCTAAGTTATTCATATCATCCACTCTTTCTTTCAATTCTAGTAAGTAATCCAGCCATTCATCAACTTTTGGTTTGCGCTTTTTGCCACGAGACACCAACCATTGCAGTTGTTTTCTAATATCCCTTTCCTCACATTCCAGATCAATAACTAGTTGTTTTAACTGATTACTCTCACTTTCAAAAACATTTCTATTACAACTGCTCCCGTTCACACCTGTTCCATTGATTGTGTCATGTTAAAGAAAGCTTAATCATTTAAGCATTCAAATTGTTTATAGGTTAGATTTAGCTTTGTATAGGTTTTGTTTAGTAGGTTGTTTATGTTTAAATTCATGTCTTATCTTTGTACTCTTTTTTTCCGGTCATTACATTCATTTTAGACAATTCTAGATTAGTTCTGGTTAGATTTGTTTTTGCTATTTTTACTAATAGTTTAGAATAGAATTGGATATAGTTGAGGAATTGATGTAATAGAAGAAAAGAAGCAAATTTGGTATATTTCCATTTAATTTTCATCTAAAAGTTTCAATACTTGATGGATATTTCCTCTTCTTTGTGTCCTTTCATTTCTGGTTATTTACTCAGCCATACATTAAATTTTTGCCCCGTGACTCCTATCACTGAAGTTGTTTGGTATTATCGTTTTCCTCACATTCTAAATCAAGAACCAATTGTTTTAATTGAATAATCTCACTTTCGAAAACACTTCTGTTACAATCACTATCATTCACACCTGCTCCATTGTGTTTGTCATGTAACATAATAAAGCATTGTCATTTAAGTGTTTAAATTGTTTACTGGTTTTAGATTCCATAAGAAAGATATTCAGAGATCGATGGTACTAAAGAATGATGTATGTGAAATAAATATGTATAGAAAAGGCATTTAAAAAGCTAAATTAATAGTACTAAAGAAAGAATCTCATACCTTGATCTTGGGTTGAATAAACTCTATTTATCACAACTTCTGGTGAATTACTTGAAGTGGATGCCATATTGTGAATTCCATCATTAGCATGATAATTGGAGCATCGCCTAATGCCTCCTCCTCCTTTGCCACCAATGTGTGTTTGAATTCTTGAAGCACCACCACTAAACTTAACATTACAATGCTTGCATATCCATTTACGACCATTTTCTACTTTTCTCACGTGAATCCATAGGTGCTCATGTTTTGCTCTACCCATCTTCGAAAACAACAGCTACAACTCTTGTTGTCTCAAAAATTCTCAAGTGATATCAGAAAACACTAACACAGAGCAAATAATAGATGAAAATGTTTGTTCTCAAAACATGGATAGTTTGATTTAATTTAAAGGGAATGAGAAGTATATCCCACAAATTATATTCAGAGTAAAGGGCATTATTTTATTTTCAGCTAGTGGAATTTGAATGTATGAAAAGGGCAAGGAATATATCAAAGTTGAATATGAAGGACTAGCTCTTTGCTAAATTCATAGAAGATGAATAGATTCATCCTCCAATGATGCTGTCTTATATATCAGAAATTATTATCAAGGGTTGTGTATTGATTATCAATTTACAAATATATTAAATGAACTAGAGACAATTTTGATTATGTAGCAAATATAACCAAGGGCGCTCTCTAAGAGACAACATTGGGACAAATGAATTCTTTGAGCAAATATTTAATTTGATTTGCCAATGAAGAAAACTCTTCAAAAAATCAATATTCACATAGTGAGCTCATATATAACTGATTTGTGTATTGAATGGTCACTAGGAGAGACTAGTGGTGTCCCTTGGTGATGCTCATCTCAATCCAAAAAAATTGTGTCTAAATTCCCATCTTTGAGCCAATGCATTTTAGCTCTTTGTTGCCAAAAGGATTCTTCTTGAATAAAAGTTTTTGCATGTTGAAGTTGGGCTTCTTGGAACCGAGCTATACTAGGCTCGTCCCTCTCGTCTCTTGATCTTTGCATTTCAGGCTCATACTCCATCAGGGCGGTCCAACATAATGTTGGTTTTTGCTGTTAGGGAGTAGTGGGGTTTTTGTTGTTTGGGGTCTGTTTTATCCCTTGCTTTAGGCTGTTGTGTTATTGGTGCCGGTGCTCTAGGCTGGTTTGTCTGAAATGGCCTTGTGGCTCTACTGCTTTTTTCATTCCTTTGTACTGTTTTCTTATCTTTGAAGCACGTCTTGTGCTGGTTAAAGAGTTCATCAAATATATTTAGCCGTTTCAAAAAAAATAAAAATGAGGCATAACAAAAAATTGTGTATTTTTCTAGTAAAAAATATTGCAAGAAAAATGTAATAAAGTTAAAATTTATTACTTGTAGAAAATAAAATATATTATTAAAAAAAACTTCTTTTTTTTTTGGTAATTAGAAAAAACTTCTATAATATGAACAAAATAAAAAAATATTCTATAATATTTTTTTTACAATTTCGTCAATATTAATATTTTTTCATTATCGGATCATATATCACGTCATTTAAAATATATTATATCGCCAATTTATCGTTAAAAAATATGATAGAGGACCAAATCATTCAAATTCTAAAATAGAAAGAGTAATTATGCAAAAATATTTCAAAATCTTTCAAATTTTAAAATATTTTTTCATTATTCCATATCCCTTGGCCACCACCTCTCCAATATCTTCCTCTTTCAACCAATTATTCCATACTTGTACTCTTGTCTTATCATATCTATTAAACCAATTTGATCTCCATATTTTTGACACAAACGTACGTAACATAAGGATTTCCATCGACAGAGCATCAAACTTCATCTCTTCTTTATATATCGTCAAAAGGCCTTTTTGGTAATATTCTTTTCTCTTCTTCTGTTTTCTTTTATTGTTAGATCCAAAGATTATTGTATACTGAGTAGCATCAAAATCGCAGTTAGTTTTACGTGATAAATTTAACTATGATTTGATTTGCCGCATTTACAATGGTTAATTGAGGCAAATCATGGTTGATTGTTAGCCTGAAAAATATTGGATACTTAGTGAGTAGTAGCTTCAAAATCATATATGCTTAATTTTAAATAATGATGGATATAAGTTTCTCAAAATGTGTTTCTGGACATAGAGTTTCGAGTTACTTACATTCATGGTTTTAAATTGCGGCCGGTCGCCGCCGCAGTATTGCCGATGCCGTAGTCACCGCATCTGCGGTGTAATTTTCAATCACGTGTATGGCTGCATCCTAACTTGGCTTCTATGTTTCAACTGTAAAGTTGTTAAATGATTTGAAATGATGACTACATTGTTTTTAGAACCCAATTAGATGAATCTCATTTGAAAAGTTTCCTTTAAGTTTAATCTCAAACTGTTTCTAGACATAAATTTTGGATTACATATCATAGAGCCTTTACATACATACATTGATTATTTTGATTATTGAACAGATGTGAAATATTTGGGTAAACGTATTTTTGAAATTGAGTTGAAGGGCATAAAAGATGCCTTCATGATGAATTCATCTTTGTCAAAATCATTATTCTTATCTCATGCATGTTATTTAAGTTATTCATATCTCTGATCAATTCATTTATCTCATGAATGTCATTTAAGCTATTTATATAATCCATACTTTCTTTGAAATCTAGTAAGTTTTCTAACAATACATCAACCTCTGGCTTGCACTTCTTTGAAATCTAGTAAGTCTCCATTATTGAGCTGCTGATATGAGTGCCAATCACTTCAGGAACACCTTCAATCACTTTCAATGAATGATCGAAATTGTCACAATTTTTAAATAGAACACTAATGTACACATTTTAGCAACTTGTTTGTTGGTGTTAGTTAATTAGTTAGAAATTAGTTATAGTTGGTTACTCAATTAGTTAGTTAATTGAGTCCTATAAATAGAACACTAATGTACACATTTTAGCATCTTTTATCAATCAAATATGAACTCTTGTGAATTTTTACCTCATAAGCATGACTATGTTTTCCTATGTGTATGATCTATTGATGAAATCGAGTCCTATGTTTTGTAATTGTGTCTAGAATACAGTTTTTCAAATTGATGAAATTTTACTTCCACATCTTGTTAAATATTACTCCCTCCTTTTCTTTTTAAGTGTCCAAAAACGTCGAATTTAACGTTCCTATTTAACTGTCCATTTAGTGTTTTAAGGGTACAATCTGTCAATTATACCTTTTGTCAATTACTCATATCTTTTTCAATAAAACTAATTAATGCTATATATTTGGAAAACTAAATCTTTTTTTTTAATCTTTTTTTTGGTACATAACATATTAAATTTTGTTTTTTTTTTGTGTGCATAATAATATATTAAATTTATTGGAAAGAGAAAATGTGTGCAAAAAAATAGGATTTTATTGGTGAATTAAAATTAGGGTATAATAGGAAGATAAGGTGCAAAAATACACTTTTTTAACTTATTGTTACTATTCAAAACGGACACTTAAAAAGAAACGGAGGGAGTACAATTTACACAGTTTATTGAACAATTTACATAAGAGCATTCCAAAAGGCAGCATATGACTCTGTTTTCAACTGTAATATATTTTAGAGAATAACTAATAGAGGAAAAAAAATAAAACATTCACAAAAGTTTATAAGGAGTTATAAACTGAGAAGATCACCTTCAAAGTTCAATATTATGAATAAAAGCCACCCCCACATCACTTTTCACATCTCACTGTTCAATTCATAAAAAAAGTTGAAAAGGAGAAAAATACTCCGTACAAATTATTCTTACATCTCACATAATTATTCTTGTACAAATTTTAAAATGTAGAAAAGTGAATCAGTAATCTCAACTCTTTCTATTGTTGGGCATCTTTGAACTAAACTTGCACAGTATACGATGCCCACTTCTGGTGAAGATCTACAGCGTATACTCCCATTGCACACAATCTTCAATTCTGGTAAACAAGCCAAATTCAATTTGGTCAACTTGGGAAGTGTAATGATGGAAGTGTCATTGTCATCATTGTTACTCACTTCAAATATCTCTTTCATTGAATCACAGTGCCATACGCTTATTGTCTCCAGATTTTGTAGTTGTTGAACTACTTGTGATGTGAACAACTTCTCTATCAAATCGCAATTATTAATATCAATTTCTTTTAGACAAGAGAATATGCCACCCGGTGACGAAGATTGTCTAACATCAAAAACATCTTTACAGATGACAGTTAAACTTTCTAATCGTAAAAGTTGCAAAACTTCCAGGTTGTGAATATTGGTGCAAAAGGAACAAGAATCAGATAAACAAAACAAGCTCTCTAGTTGATCACAATATTGAATTTCCAATTTCTTTAAAGAAGAAGAAGTGCCATATGACAGATTATCGCATAAGCAACCCCAATCATCATTTCCAATTATTTTCATATATGTATGGTCTTTGGACAGTATGTGGGAGAAGTTATGAGAACAACTTGTAATTTCTATATACCTATTTTCATAATCACCAGGAAGAAATCTTTTCAAATTAAATTCAGCATCATCAACTTCACCCCACCACCCTTCTTCAACACATTCAATTCCTAATCTGAGATGATATGTTTTGATCAGCCCAAAACACACATCAAGATTTTTTTGCATGAATTGGTAGTAATGTTCACAGTCAATGGCACCTCCAAAACATTCCAGCATCTTCATCCTTTGAATATCTTCAACCATAATCACAGCACGAGTGTTTCGGAGATCAAGGTATTGCAATTTGGTTAAATAGGACGAAAATGACCCTAATTCCAAATTCAAACTCTTGTTGTAGGATAGATCAAGCCATTTCAAGTGGATTAATTTTTCCAAGCCTTCTGGTGCTTCCTGAATGGAAGTGTCTGAAATGATCAATCTTGACAATGTTTTTAGTTCTCCCAACGGAGGCACATGTTTCAATGAATCACATCCGTTTAGCATTAAAGAAACAAGTGATGTCAAATTAGTGATTGACTTTGGCAAAGATTCTAGTCTTTTATTATAGGATAGATCCAATATTGTTAGACTATTCATGTATTTGAAAAAACTCTCTGGAACATGACTAATGGACGCTTCATTTATAATCAAGATGGACAACTTTGGACAATTAGGAGACAGATCCTCTGAGATTTCTTCTATATAACAACACGAAATATGAACCAACTCTAAATCAGTTGCCCATCCATGTGAGAGAGGTATCTTGTCATTCACCATGACATTCCTCTGACTCTCTATCATCATATAACATGCCATACTTCTCACCAAGGGATGTGTGGATACACAATTATTTTTAGAACTAATCAAAGAACAAGCTTCAAGCTTATTCAATATGGTATTCCCTTCATCAAATATTTCTTCCAAACACATATTCTTATTTATTTGTCCATTGTCAACTAGCTTCGTGATCAACTCATCTTTGCTCTCCGCACAGAATAATGCACAATACAGGAAACAGTTTTGCAAGTCCTTATCCATCAAATTATCATAGCTTCGTTTTAATACCTTCAAGACTTCTTCTTCCAACTCTTGTCCCATTTCCAATTTTTCAAGTTTATTCAATGCATGTTTCCATTGATGAATGTCATCAATCCCTTTCATGGTTCTAGCTATCACACTAATTCCAAGTGGTAAACCACCACACCTCCTTACAATATCTTTTGCGATCTTTTCTATTTCAGCGGAGAGTGTGATAGGTGTTCCATTGTGTCCAAGTTTTACCCTAAATAAATCCCAGTCTTCATCTCCACCATAATGAGTCATGTTGAGAGGTATGATTTGTATGATATGATTTGGCAAACAATCCATCTGGTGACACACATGTTTCAAACGAGTTGTGAGAATCACTTTAATGCCATTCACTTTGAGAGGAATTCCCACTTTTTGCAAATCAATGTAATTCCAAACATCATCCAAAACAATAATAGATTTTTCCTTTGTCTCCACTGCCAAAGACAAGTTGTTTGATCTTATTCTCTCATCATCTTCATCAAGCTTTACACCAATTCTTTTTGCAATATCGTCTTGCAGTTTAGAGATGATGAACTTATTGGAAACAGTGACCCAAAACACATCTTTGAAAGTTGATTTCCTTTTAACTTCATTTTCAACAAGAGTTGCAAGTAAAGTTTTTCCTACTCCTCCCATTCCATATATCCCAATCACAAACACTTTGTCATCTTCTAGAAGTTTCAACACTTTCTTGATATTTTTATCTAATTCCCTCCCAACATATTCAGTTGAAAAAGTGAGAGGTTTCTCATCCTTGTGTCGTTCACTACTAAAAAACTTACGTTTAGCAACCGATTTAGCGACCGAATTTGGCGAAAATCGGTCGCTAAATACATTAGCGACGGATATAGCAACCGATTAAAATAAGTAGCAAAAGCTCTGGTCACTGATCTGTTGTGACCAAATTAGCAACTGATTTTGTAGCGACCAAATTAGCGACTGAATTTAGAGACTGAAATAGCGACCGATAACAGCAACCGATTTAGAGACTGAATTCAAAGAACAGTTTAGAGACAGATTTTGCAACGCATTGTGTGACGCTATTAGCAACTGATTTAGTTACTAATTGTAGCGACTGATTTAGCGACCAAATGTATTTAATTTTACGAAAAAAATCAGTCGCTAATTCAGTTGCTAATATCATTTTTTGAAAAAAAAAATTGTAGCCTCTATAATATATATATATATATACACACACACATATAAACATAACAAAACACATTAGATTAAATTCTTATAAAGCTTTGCTTAATCAAAGATTACAAAGAAAAATTACAATAGAAACGGTGCAATTCAAGAATCACACAACTGGTAACATTGGAATAATACATACAGACATAAATTATATCTATATAAAGCTTAGTTTTTTCATTCTAATACACTCTAACTCTATTAGATACTAAATTATATCTATATAAAGGTTAGTTTTTTTCATTCTAATACACTCTAACTCTATTAGAGACTCCAACACCTTCATAGCTTCCTTCCGGACAACAGGAAGTTTATCCATGTGGTGGTTGTCCTAAACTATTTTGCATTTGCCCTTTTGTCTTTGACTCATTTTCTAGCCAAAAAAAAAAATTAATCAAATCCAACATGCAAATGGAAGAAAATAGAGCAAACTAGCAATAGTAAATAATTATCTTGCCAGGAGATAATCCAATATTTGACTATAATGCATCAAGTGGAATTTCACCTTTACATATAGAGAATTTTCAGTGATTTCAACAAACTTCTTTTCTTCTCCCTCTTACCCATAATGAGTATTTATTGCAAACAAGATCATGTCAATGTCAAACTTTCTGGCCTTCAGAAACCTGCAACATCAAAATAGCATCAGCCTGTAACATACTGCATGTGTAAAGCATTTCTTTTTGCATTATAGAAAAAATAATATTTATCAATTTTCCTTGTTTAATCAAAAAAGAAAAATCAATTCTCCTTGACAAAAGTTTCTAGGAAAAGTTTAAAAAATAAAAATAACAAAGGATGGCAATCTAGATAAATCATCCATTAAATTAAACTTGTGATCCAACTCTATTACTACTATAAAAGAGGAAGGGTGCTCCAAATTGAAAGCAAACTCATAGTAGTATTAAAGAGAGGAAAAAACTACAATGTCTCTCTAGAAATGTGCTTCAAGTTGTGTGATTAATTTTCCTTGATTAACATAAAATAAAAGTTGTACCTTTGGCATATGAATCAACAAGATCCGAATTCCGAACAGTATAACCAATGATATTTCCATTTATTTGAAGTGACAAAATTAGGCTATCAAAATAGTAATTGCATACTCAGCAGTAACGTTAACTTCAACATACGAATTACCTCAGCATTGTGTGATAATTATCATGGGAATCTGGAAACAGATATCTTGTAAGTAGCGCACCAAGTGAAATGAATTCACAGCTTCTTCCTCTTTGGCATCACGAACATCTTCTATGAAAATTGAATTAAATTGATAATCCGCTACACATTTATTATGCTTCCCGAGACTATAACCGAGTCTCGTTGATGCAGTCATTGCTCTCCTCCTAAGAGATCTGGGACTTGCGCCACTCATCCTCAGAGGTCTCAGCCTCTAAACTTCTACTCCTCTCATCTTCTTGAACTAATAATCCATCTCCTAAAACCACAGTCATTAGTCACCAAAACAATCCAAAAACACAAACAGAATAACAAAGATATCTACAGCCAAATCAACATCTCAATATCAAATAGGTTTTGTACCTTGCATTCTATTTAAGACACAGACAATTCCCACCTAGATTACATCTGCACAACGAGAAAGCAAACACTACATTTACTGATGGAATATACTAAGAAGAAAAACTCAACATTTAATTTACCAGCTATGAAACATTAACACTGGACACGACACAGTCAACACCATAAATATATTTTTGTGAACTGACCCATCCTTTGCCTATTTTCTCCAATCTCCATACCTCATCAGTCAATGCAGGAGGATAATGCTTCTTATATAGTATAAAAAGGACAAATCATGTTATAGAGACAGTCTTATTTCTTCTATGAATCATATCAAATGCATGTTTCCAGTTTCCACACAAATACAAATGATATCACACCAAGACTGGAAAAAAAGAGTTTAGTGGAGCATTGTAAGCATCATGTATATGAAATATATTGCCATGCCTTGAACAATAGGTTTAATTTGAAAAGAAAGATTATTGTGATTTTAATTTGTTTATTAAATAATAGGACTTAAAAAAAATAAGGAGGTACACACTCGAGTAAAAAAAAAATACAACACTATGAAATTGCACGGAGGACAACTATATGACATTGTCTTTTAGAATAATATAATGCGGAAAAAATGGCTTTTAATTGGCTAAAAAGACAAATAACATCATAGAATGTACGTTTCCAGTCACCTGCCCCCAAATCAAAAAATAACCAATTCAAAAAAAGAAAATAAATAGCAGAATTCTGGGTAACAATAACCGTCTTACTAGTTACAACACTTTGAAGAATAAGTTCTAAAGATGACCAAAGCTTCTGCAAACTATCCACCTTGAGAGCTTTAATAATTACACTGCAAAACACATGCATCAGTCAGAGTAAACTACGCATATAAATAAGCTACAACAAAATTTCAACTAAAGGAGGAATAACATTATTCAAAAAAATAAAGATAAATAAATACCAAATTGATCGGTCCTCACAAATAACATGCTGAGAACAGTCCTCACAAATACCTTGTTCATGTACAACACTATTGATCTTTTAGGCTCTATTTATAACAGAATGGTTATCAGTAAATGCTTTAGCTAATAATAATATTATTATTGATGTTTCACCAAAGTATTATTATTGATGTTCCAGATCAACTGTTGACAATCTGAATTAAAGTAATTGACATAATATTAATCAAGATGCATCATTCTTTTCATATGTAAACTATTTAGAGTTGCTTAAAAAAATATATAAACTATTTAGAGGATGCATATAATTTAATATGTTATAAAATGCTTTCAACACTTAAATGGACCTAATTTGGTGATACTCACTGATAAGTAGGTCTTAATTAAAAATCAAAAGTTATGCACAAGCAAAGTGTAAACACTCAGAATAAACCTCATACAAACTCCAAATAAACCTAAAACCTCACCAACAGAGTATTATAAGTTACTAAAATAATTAATAAATGAAATAGAGAAACAGAAAATTACTAAAATGAGAAAAAGGAGCTTTTTGTTGAATCGAGGAGTCTTGGGTTTGGACGATTTGATGATGAAAGACCTCAGTACAAATAGGTAAAATCAGTACAAGAAATTATGACTAGGGAAGGAATAAGTAAAAATAGCTCATATAGAATCCCTTCACATTCATGAGATTTTAAACAAAAAACATTAGATAACAAACCACAAATTGAATCTATTGAATCTTCATAACATGCGATTTTGAACAAATTTCAGCCGAGAACGATTCTGATTGACGAACTGCGACTTACAGAAATGCAATTGAAGAGATTTTGCAGAAATCCTGAAATTAAAGAGAAGATATATAAGATATTCAAATTGGAAAAAGAATAGAGCAAAAAGTAGAACCTTACACAGAGGAGTGAGATTAGGGTTCACCGTGGTCTCGTGATTGCTACGATTGGAAGTTGAATCGTGAGATTAAAGTTCGTCGCGGTCTCTCGATAAGAAGCAGAATGTCAGATTAGGGATTAGAAACAGCGATTAAGTGTCAAAATCAAAGGAATTAGGGCAATTGTTGAACTCGAATGTATGAGGACGTGAACTGGAAAGGATTTGAGGGAATTGAGGCAATTGTTGAAATCATAACGCAGACGTGACAAAGTTTGAAGCAAAAACTCAAAAAGGGTTTGCTGGAGAATTTAGTCATGATAGGAGAGGATACGGAGAAGAAAGGGTTTGGCGTGAAATTCCTTTCTAATTCCATTTTATTATTAAATAAATTTAAATTTTTTGTTGTAAAAAAAATATTTGCAACGAATTTTCTGATCGCTAATTATCGGTCTCCATTTCAGTCTCTATAGCGACCGATATAGCAACCGATTTTATGGTTGCTAATTATCGGTCTCTAATTCGGTCTCTATAATTACGTAGCGACTGATTTAGCAACCGAATATTTTTTAACTTTGACCCTCAAAATATCGGTCTCTAAATCGGTTGCTAAAGCGACCGAAATATTTCGGTTGCTAAATTGGTTGCTAAAAGCGATTTTTCTAGTAGTGGTTTCATCTTTTGGATCAATTCCCTCTTATCATGAGTGCCATTTAAGTTATTTATATCACTCACACTTTCTTTAATTTGTTGTAATCCTTGCAACCATTCATCAACAATTGGCTTGCGCTTTTTTCCACGAGACTCCAAACATTGAAGTTGTTTTGCAATATCGTTTTTGTCACATTGTAAACCAAGAATCGATTGTTCTAACTGATTATTCATGTCATTTTCCTCAATGTTACAACTGCTACCGTTCACACCTGCTATTGTGTTTGTCATGTTAAATAAAGCATTTTTATTCAAGTGTTTAAATTATTTACTTGATTTATATATTAAATAGTAAACAATTTATAAAAATAATTATTTTTAAAAATATTTTACCATTTGTTACAAAAAAAATTTAAAATAAAAATAATAAAAAAAAAACCGCAAATGAGAAACTGCTAAGACTAGTTCCTCATATAATAAATTTTTTTAAAGGAGAGATAAAACAAATTTGAAAAGCAGAGCTTATTGATAGGATTATTAAGGTAAGAAAATAATATTTTAAAAGGGTATTTTAGGTATATTTTAGTTTTATTGTGTAGTTCGGATGGTTATTTATTATAAGCATGCATATGCTTATATAAGATTGTATTGTTTTATGATTGAGATAAATGAAAATATAATTAAGTTTCTCTCTTTTATTCTCTAGTTTCTTCCTCTAAATTTTGGAGTGTGATCTCTACTTGAATTGTGTCATATCATTTATTTTATAATTATATTACTTTTACATGTTTTATCTAACCAAACTATGTATTATTTAGGGATGACAATGGATAAGGTGTAGGTAAGATACTATAGTCCTCATCTCTATACTCGCACTTTAAAAAGATATATGTACCCATCTCCATACCTGTGTGGGTGACAATCTTTGTCCCCGTCCTCATACCTTATGGGTACCTAAGTACCCATACTCTTACCCTGTTACCCGCATTTTTGCTAAAAATAAGTTGACCAGTTATAAAATATCATATCATTTTAGTATAATTAAAAAAACTCAAAGGTTTTAATGTTGACTCAAGAAAATTATAAACAAAATTATTAGTAATATCATGCTAATATTCATTTCTCTATTGATATATTTACTTTATATTATAAATAAACATTTTTATTAAAAATGTGTAATAGTATAATAATGTTGTATTTTTTAAAATTGATTTATATATATTATTATATAAATAAATATATACTGTATGGCTATATGGGGTGGGTACTAAGGTATCCGTACCCGCACTCATACCCGTTCAATTTTGTGGGTAATTATCCATAGCCAGGCCCGTACCAAAATGCAGGTTTTTTACCCTACCCATTACAGGTATTTTTTGTGGGCACCCTCTGGAAATGAGTAAATTGTCATCTCTAGTATTATCCAACCAAACTAAATATCATTTTATTACAATAAGCAAACATAAAGTAATTATAAGACTATGTACAATGGTTTTAGGTTTAAACCTCAACCTTTTCACTTTTTAATACTCCACGTCATTTTCTCTCTCTTCCACATAACAATTAAACTATTATTTAACTTTTACTCCTACAATGGTTTAGTTTAAACCAAATATTCTCTCTTCCAATTCACTTTCATATACCCACATTATTTATTCTTTATTTATATATTATTTAATTTTGTATAATAATAATTATTATTTATATTTTTTTTGAAATAATGAATATTTTTAGTCTCTACAAATGAGAAGAAAGTGTAAAAATGATTTTTTTTTTTTTATATTGAAAGTATATCAAATCATACCTCTATTTATATAGTTTTAAAAATTATGAATTTTGGTATTAAAAAAAATTATAAAATATATGTTATCTAATAATTGCCTTAAAAAGATTATGAAAAATAAAAACTTATACACCCAATCAAAATATGACACATACATATATGCATTTAAATAAAAAAAAAATAACAAACCAAATCTATTTTTTTAAAAAAAAAACAAATAAAATCCCACCACGTGTCACACTTTTTCCCACTTTTTTTGCTTTCAACCATTTGAAAAAATTCATCTCTTCTCTCCTCCATCTATTTAAACTCCAAGAGTAAACATTACCATTGTAACAATTCAACCATTCTTTTGGGGTTTAAACCTCACCATTGTACATAGTCTAACAATTAAACTATTATTAAATTTTTACTCCTGCAATGGTTTATTTTAAACCAAATACTCTCTCTTCCAAGTAACTTTCATATACCTCACATTTTTTATTCTCCAAATCAAATCGGTTGAAAAAATTCATCATCTTTCTTCTCCACCTATTTCAACTCCATGTTTAAAGCTTACCATTGTAACAATTCAACCTTTCTTTTGGGGTTTAAACCCCACCATTGTAGATAGTCTAAGGCTATCAACAATTGTTTTGGGATTAAACTTCAATTTTTTCGCACTATGTATAATGAACGTGGACAACCTTGGGCAATAAGGTGACATTCCATCTGGGATTTCTTTTATAGAACAATATATTTTTTTGAACAATGTTATAGAACAATATTGGAAATGAACGATCTCTAAATCAACTACCCATTCTTGTGCGAGAGGTATCTCGGTTAATTCGTTATAAAGTTTCAACATAACATTCCTCTTACTCTCTTTTAGGATATAACACGCCATGTCTTTCACCAAGCCATGAGTGTAATCCAAAGAATGGGCTTCAAGCCTTTTCAACATGACCTTCACTTCATCAGATATTTCTTCCAAACACCTATTTCCATTGATCAATCCATTGTCAACAAGTTTCATGATCAACTCATAATCCAGACACTCCATATCATCAGATAATATTGCACAATACAAAAAACAGTTTTGCAAGTCCCTTTCTTTCAAATCATCATAGCTACGTTTTAATACCTTGAAGACTTCTTCTTCCAACTCTTCTCCCATTTCCAATTTGTTAAGTTTATGGAGCGCATGTTTCCATCGCTGAATGTCATTAATCCCTTTCATGATTCTAGCCATCACTTTGATTCCAAGAGGTAAACCCTGAAACCTCTCTACAATACATCTCGCAACCTTTTCTATTTCATATGGAAGTACCCTAGGTGTTCCACCATGTCCAAGATTTATCGTAAACAAATCCCAATCTTCATCAACATCAAATTCATCTTGATCTGCATATTGATATTCATCTTCATTGTAGCAACTGAGTGGAAACATCTCTATCATAACATATGGCTGACAATCCATCTGGTGACACATGTTTCAAACGAGTTGTTAGAATCACTTTAATGCCATTCACTTTTGGATGAATTCCTACCTTTTCCAGATCAATGTATTTCCAAACATCATCCAGGATAAGAATTGATTTTCCTTTTCTCTCCAACGTGGAAGACAAATAATCTGCTCGAATTCTCTCATCATCTTCATCAAGCTTTACACCAATTCTTTTTGCAATGTCATGTTGCAATTTTGAGATGTTAGTATTGTTAGAAACAGTAACCCAAAACACATCATTGAAAGTTGTTTTCCTTTTAACTTCATTTTCCACGAGAGTTGCAAGTAAAGTTTTTCCCACCCCTCCCATTCCATATATCCCAATCACAAAGACTTTATCATCACCTAGAAGTTTAAGCACTTTCTTAACATTAAAGTCTAACTTCTTCACAACAAATTCACTCGACAAAGTGAATAGTCTATCTTCTTTATGTTGTTTCAAATCTTTGATCAATTCATTTATTTCATCAATGTCTTCTAAGTTATTCATATCATCCACTCTTTCTTTCAATTCTAGTAAGTAATTCATCCATTCATCAACTTTTGGTTTGCGCTTTTTGCCACGAGACACCAACCATTGCAGTTGTTTTCTAATATCCCTTTCCTCACATTCCAGATCAATAACTAGTTGTTTTAACTGATTACTCTCACTTTCAAAAACATTTCTATTACAACTGCTCCCGTTCACACCTGTTCCATTGATTGTGTCATGTTACAGAAAGCTTAATCATTTAAGCATTCAAATTGTTTATAGGTTAGATTTAGCTTTGTATAGGTTTTGTTTAGTAGGTTGTTTATGTTTAAATTCATGTCTTATCTTTGTACTCTTTTTTTCCGGTCATTACATTCATTTTAGACAATTCTAGATTAGTTCTGGTTAGATTTGTTTTTGCTATTTTTACTAATAGTTTAGAATAGAATTGGATATAGTTGAGGAATTGATGTAATAGAAGAAAAGAAGCAAATTTGGTATATTTCCATTTAATTTTCATCTAAAAGTTTCAATACTTGATGGATATTTCCTCTCTTTGTGTCCTTTCATTTCTGGTTATTTACTCAGCCATACATTAAACTTTTGCCCCGTGACTCCTATCACTGAAGTTGTTTGGTATTATCGTTTTCCTCACATTCTAAATCAAGAACCAATTGTTTTAATTGAATAATCTCACTTTCGAAAACACTTCTGTTACAATCACTATCATTCACACCTGCTCCATTGTGTTTGTCATGTAACATAATAAAGCATTGTCATTTAAGTGTTTAAATTGTTTACTGGTTTTAGATTCCATAAGAAAGATATTCAGAGATCGATGGTACTAAAGAATGATGTATGTGAAATAAATATGTATAGAAAAGGCATTTAAAAAGCTAAATTAATAGTACTAAAGAAAGAATCTCATACCTTGATCTTGGGTTGAATAAACTCTATTTATCACAACTTCTGGTGAATTACTTGAAGTGGATGCCATATTGTGAATTCCATCATTAGCATGATAATTGGAGCATCGCCTAATGCCTCCTCCTCCTTTGCCACCAATGTGTGTTTGAATTCTTGAAGCACCACCACTAAACTTAACATTACAATGCTTGCATATCCATTTACGACCATTTTCTACTTTTCTCACGTGAATCCATAGGTGCTCATGTTTTGCTCTACCCATCTTCGAAAACAACAGCTACAACTCTTGTTGTCTCAAAAATTCTCAAGTGATATCAGAAAACACTAACACAGAGCAAATAATAGATGAAAATGTTTGTTCTCAAAACATGGATAGTTTGATTTAATTTAAAGGGAATGAGAAGTATATCCCACAAATTATATTCAGAGTAAAGGGCATTATTTTATTTTCAGCTAGTGGAATTTGAATGTATGAAAAGGGCAAGGAATATATCAAAGTTGAATATGAAGGACTAGCTCTTTGCTAAATTCATAGAAGATGAATAGATTCATCCTCCAATGATGCTGTCTTATATATCAGAAATTATTATCAAGGGTTGTGTATTGATTATCAATTTACAAATATATTAAATGAACTAGAGACAATTTTGATTATGTAGCAAATATAACCAAGGGCGCTCTCTAAGAGACAACATTGGGACAAATGAATTCTTTGAGCAAATATTTAATTTGATTTGCCAATGAAGAAAACTCTTCAAAAAATCAATATTCACATAGTGAGCTCATATATAACTGATTTGTGTATTGAATGGTCACTAGGAGAGACTAGTGGTGTCCCTTGGTGATGCTCATCTCAATCCAAAAAAATTGTGTCTAAATTCCCATCTTTGAGCCAATGCATTTTAGCTCTTTGTTGCCAAAAGGATTCTTCTTGAATAAAAGTTTTTGCATGTTGAAGTTGGGCTTCTTGGAACCGAGCTATACTAGGCTCGTCCCTCTCGTCTCTTGATCTTTGCATTTCAGGCTCATACTCCATCAGGGCGGTCCAACATAATGTTGGTTTTTGCTGTTAGGGAGTAGTGGGGTTTTTGTTGTTTGGGGTCTGTTTTATCCCTTGCTTTAGGCTGTTGTGTTATTGGTGCCGGTGCTCTAGGCTGGTTTGTCTGAAATGGCCTTGTGGCTCTACTGCTTTTTTCATTCCTTTGTACTGTTTTCTTATCTTTGAAGCACGTCTTGTGCTGGTTAAAGAGTTCATCAAATATATTTAGCCGTTTCAAAAAAAATAAAAATGAGGCATAACAAAAAATTGTGTATTTTTCTAGTAAAAAATATTGCAAGAAAAATGTAATAAAGTTAAAATTTATTACTTGTAGAAAATAAAATATATTATTAAAAAAAACTTCTTTTTTTTTTGGTAATTAGAAAAAACTTCTATAATATGAACAAAATAAAAAAATATTCTATAATATTTTTTTTACAATTTCGTCAATATTAATATTTTTTCATTATCGGATCATATATCACGTCATTTAAAATATATTATATCGCCAATTTATCGTTAAAAAATATGATAGAGGACCAAATCATTCAAATTCTAAAATAGAAAGAGTAATTATGCAAAAATATTTCAAAATCTTTCAAATTTTAAAATATTTTTTCATTATTCCATATCCCTTGGCCACCACCTCTCCAATATCTTCCTCTTTCAACCAATTATTCCATACTTGTACTCTTGTCTTATCATATCTATTAAACCAATTTGATCTCCATATTTTTGACACAAACGTACGTAACATAAGGATTTCCATCGACAGAGCATCAAACTTCATCTCTTCTTTATATATCGTCAAAAGGCCTTTTTGGTAATATTCTTTTCTCTTCTTCTGTTTTCTTTTATTGTTAGATCCAAAGATTATTGTATACTGAGTAGCATCAAAATCGCAGTTAGTTTTACGTGATAAATTTAACTATGATTTGATTTGCCGCATTTACAATGGTTAATTGAGGCAAATCATGGTTGATTGTTAGCCTGAAAAATATTGGATACTTAGTGAGTAGTAGCTTCAAAATCATATATGCTTAATTTTAAATAATGATGGATATAAGTTTCTCAAAATGTGTTTCTGTACATAGAGTTTCGAGTTACTTACATTCATGGTTTTAAATTGCGGCCGGTCGCCGCCGCAGTATTGCCGATGCCGTAGTCACCGCATCTGCGGTGTAATTTTCAATCACGTGTATGGCTGCATCCTAACTTGGCTTCTATGTTTCAACTGTAAAGTTGTTAAATGATTTGAAATGATGACTACATTGTTTTTAGAACCCAATTAGATGAATCTCATTTGAAAAGTTTCCTATAAGTTTAATCTCAAACTGTTTCTAGACATAAATTTTGGATTACATATCATAGAGCCTTTACATACATACATTGATTATTTTGATTATTGAACAGATGTGAAATATTTGGGTAAACGTATTTTTGAAATTGAGTTGAAGGGCATAAAAGATGCCTTCATGATGAATTCATCTTTGTCAAAATCATTATTCTTATCTCATGCATGTTATTTAAGTTATTCATATCTCTGATCAATTCATTTATCTCATGAATGTCATTTAAGCTATTTATATAATCCATACTTTCTTTGAAATCTAGTAAGTTTTCTAACAATACATCAACCTCTGGCTTGCACTTCTTTGAAATCTAGTAAGTCTCCATTATTGAGCTGCTGATATGAGTGCCAATCACTTCAGGAACACCTTCAATCACTTTCAATGAATGATCGAAATTGTCACAATTTTTAAATAGAACACTAATGTACACATTTTAGCAACTTGTTTGTTGGTGTTAGTTAATTAGTTAGAAATTAGTTATAGTTGGTTACTCAATTAGTTAGTTAATTGAGTCCTATAAATAGAACACTAATGTACACATTTTAGCATCTTTTATCAATCAAATATGAACTCTTGTGAATTTTTACCTCATAAGCATGACTATGTTTTCCTATGTGTATGATCTATTGATGAAATCGAGTCCTATGTTTTGTAATTGTGTCTAGAATACAGTTTTTCAAATTGATGAAATTTTACTTCCACATCTTGTTAAATATTACTCCCTCCTTTTCTTTTTAAGTGTCCAAAAACGTCGAATTTAACGTTCCTATTTAACTGTCCATTTAGTGTTTTAAGGGTACAATCTGTCAATTATACCTTTTGTCAATTACTCATATCTTTTTCAATAAAACTAATTAATGCTATATATTTGGAAAACTAAATCTTTTTTTTTAATCTTTTTTTTGGTACATAACATATTAAATTTTGTTTTTTTTTTTGTGTGCATAATAATATATTAAATTTATTGGAAAGAGAAAATGTGTGCAAAAAAATAGGATTTTATTGGTGAATTAAAATTAGGGTATAATAGGAAGATAAGGTGCAAAAATACACTTTTTTAACTTATTGTTACTATTCAAAACGGACACTTAAAAAGAAACGGAGGGAGTACAATTTACACAGTTTATTGAACAATTTACATAAGAGCATTCCAAAAGGCAGCATATGACTCTGTTTTCAACTGTAATATATTTTAGAGAATAACTAATAGAGGAAAAAAAATAAAACATTCACAAAAGTTTATAAGGAGTTATAAACTGAGAAGATCACCTTCAAAGTTCAATATTATGAATAAAAGCCACCCCCACATCACTTTTCACATCTCACTGTTCAATTCATAAAAAAAGTTGAAAAGGAGAAAAATACTCCGTACAAATTATTCTTACATCTCACATAATTATTCTTGTACAAATTTTAAAATGTAGAAAAGTGAATCAGTAATCTCAACTCTTTCTATTGTTGGGCATCTTTGAACTAAACTTGCACAGTATACGATGCCCACTTCTGGTGAAGATCTACAGCGTATACTCCCATTGCACACAATCTTCAATTCTGGTAAACAAGCCAAATTCAATTTGGTCAACTTGGGAAGTGTAATGATGGAAGTGTCATTGTCATCATTGTTACTCACTTCAAATATCTCTTTCATTGAATCACACTCCCTTACGCTTATTGTCTCCAGATTTTGTAGTTGTTGAACTACTTGTGATGTGAACAACTTCTCTATCAAATCGCAATTAATAATATCAATTTCTTTTAGACAAGAGAATATGCCACCCGGTGACGGAGATTGTCTAACATCAAAAACATCTTTACAGATGACAGTTAAACTTTCTAATCGTAAAAGTTGCAAAACTTCCAGGTTGTGAATATTGGTGCAAAAGGAACAAGAATCAGATAAACAAAACAAGCTCTCTAGTTGATCACAATATTGAATTTCCAATTTCTTTAAAGAAGAAGAAGTGCCATATGACAGATTATCGCATAAGCAACTGCAATCATCAGTTCCATATATTTTCATATATGTATGGTCTTTGGACAGTATGTGGGAGAAGGTATGAGAACAACTTGTAATTTCTATAAACCTATTTTCATAATCACCAGGAAGAAATCTTTTCAAATTAAATTCAGCATCATCAACTTCATCCCACCACCCTTCAACACATTCAATTCCTAATCTGAGATGATATGTTTTGATCAGCCCAAAACACACATCAAGATTTTTTTGCATGAATTGGTAGTAATGTTCGCAGTCAATGGAACCTCCAAAACATTCCAGCATCTTCATCCTTTGAATATCTTCAACCATAATCACAGCAGGAGTGTTTCGGAGATCAAGGTATTGCAATTTGGTTAAATTGGACGAAAATGACCCTAATTCCAAATGCAAACTCTGGTTGTAGGATAGATCAAGCCATTTCAAGTGGATTAATTTTTCCAAGTCTTCTAGTGGTTCCTCAATGGAAGTGTTTGAAATGACCAATCTTGACAATGTTATTAGTTCTCCCAATGGGGGCACATGTTCCAATGAATCACATCCTTTTAGTATTAAAGAAACAAGTGACCTCAAATTAGTGATGGAGTTTGGCAAAGATTCTAGTCTAAGATTATAGGATAGATCCAGTATTGTTAGACTATTCATGTATTTGAAAAAACTTGCAGGAACATGACTAATGGACACATAATTTATAATCAAGGTGGACAACTTAGGACAATTAGGAGACAGATCCTCTGAGATTTCTTCTATATCACAACACCGAATATGAACCAACTCTAAATCAGTTGCCCATCCATGTGAGAGAGACATCTTGGTGAATCTCTCATTCAATTCCACTATGACATTCCTCTGACTCTCTTTCATGATATAACATGCCATACTTCTCACCAACGGATGTGCGGAATAAGGATACTTACTAATCAAAGAATGAGCTTCAAGCTTATTCAATATGGTATTCCCTTCATCAAATATTTCTTCCAAACACATATTATTATTTATTTGTCCATTGTCAACTAGCTTCATGATCAACTCATCTTTGTCAATAATCCTTTTATCCTCATCATCAGATAATAATGCACAATACAAAAAACAGTTTTGCAAGTCCTTATCCATCAAATTATCATAGCTACGTTTTAATACCTTCAAGACTTCTTCTTCCACCTCTTGTCCCATTTCAAATTTTTAAGTTTATTCAATGCATGTTTCCATTGATGAATGTCATCAATCCCTTTCATGGTTCTAGCTATCACACTAATTCCAAGTGGTAAACCACCACACCTACTTACAATATCTTTTGCGATCTTTTCTATTTCAGGGGAGAGTGTCATAGGTGTTCCATTATGTCCAAGTTTTACTTCAAATAAACGCCAATTTTCATCTCCACGAAAATGAGTGTTGAGACTGAGAGGTATCATTTGTATCATATGATTTGGCAAACAATCCATTTGGTGACACACATGTTTTAAACGAGTTGTCAGAATCACTTTAATGGCATTCACTTTTAGAGGAATTCCCACTTTTTGCAAATCAATGTAATTCCAAACATCGTCCAAAATAATAATAGACTTCTCCTTTGTCTCCAGTGCCAAAGACAAGTTGTTTGATCTTATTCTCTCATCATCTTCATCAAGCTTTACACCAATTCTTTTTGCGATATCGTCTTGAAGTTTAGAGATGCTGAACTTATTGGTAACAGTGACCCAAAGCACATCCTTGAAAGTTGCTAACCTTTTAACTTCATTCTCCACGAGAGTTGCAAGTAAAGTTTTTCCCACTCCTCCCATTCCATATATCCCAATCACAAACACTTTGTCATCATCTACAAGTTTCAACACTTTCTTGATATTTTCATCTAATTCTTCCCCGACATATTCAGTTGAAAAAGTGAGAGGTTTCTTATCCTTGTGTCGTTTCCGCTTTTGGATCAATTCATTTATACAATGGCTGTCATTTAAGTTAATCCCAGCAACTGTGATTCCTTTCAACCATACATCAACTTCTGGCTTGCGCTTTTTTCCACGAGACTCTAAACATTGAAGTTGTTTTTCAATGTCGTTTTCCTCACATTGTAAATCAAGAACCAATTGTTTTGAGAGTATCTCACTTTCACAAACACTTCTATTAGGACCGCTACCGTTCACACCTGATATTGTGTTTGTCATGTTACATAAACCATTATCATTCAAGTGTTTAAATTATTTACTTGTTTTATATATTAAATAGTAACAATTTATAAAACTCAATGTAGGTCCTTTTCCACAAATAAAAATAATACGAAAGAATCGAAGTCGGAGTTCGTTATACATTTTTCCACGTTGGTAATGTAAGTAAAGTGATATGATTATGACTAATTGAGCTTTGGTTCTGTTGAAGCATTTTTGGGATTGAATTAGTGAGCTTAGTAAACCTATCGGTTTGGTCTATCTGTTTATTGAATTTCAAAATTAAAAATCGAGAATCAAATTTAGTTTTTTCCAATCATTTTTATTAATTTTAGTTGAACCGCTTACGCACCTACCTACCACCACCACATTATAAATATCTAATTATTTAAATAAAATTGTAATCTGAAGAAAAAAAAGGACCACATAATATGTAAATTTTTAAAAATATAAAAAAAAAATGTTTTTGCGCTAAATTCATAAAGAAAAAGAAGTTTAAAAAAATCCTAAGTAAAAATAATTAATATGCATTCAGATAAATTCATCAAAAGTGTACTTCTTCTGTTATGGTTACCATTCAAATTCATCAAAAGTGTACTTCATTGCAAATAAAAAAAAATCCAAAAGTAATGAATTAGAATTTAGAACCTGTACCTTCAGAAAAATTTGTGATTTCGAGATTATTTTGAGTGTCAATCACTTCGAGACCACCTGCGTTCACTTTCAATGAAAGGATAGAAATTGTCACAATTTTAAATTTCAACAAAACATATATACTATAAAGAGCATGTTACAAAATATACTGTTGTTGGGCTATAAATTCATCAAAAGGTTTTTTTTTTTTTTTTACTAAAAATAACAATATTCATCACAGCTTAGGTGTTTAGAAAACCAATATTAGTGAAATCAGATGCTTATTTACCTTGATCATGTGTTGAATAAATTGTATTAATCACAGCTTGTGGTGGATTATTACTTGAAGTGGATGCTAAATTGTTGTAAACTCCTTGATTAGCAGGATAATTGGAGCATCGCCTAATGTTGCCTGTTTTGCCTTCCAACCCCAGGTGTGCTTCAATTCTTGAAGCTCCACCACTAAACTTTTTATTACAATATTTGCATATCCATTTTTTACCATCTTCTACTTTTGTAACGTGAGGCCAGCAGTCGCTTTGTCCTCGACCCATGATCAATATCTTTCCTAATTAAACACAGATCCAATACTAAATTTAAAAAATATATCTTAATTAAAAATTGTATAAGCATATAATATATCTTAACTATATGTTGACTCATTAGACAATATATGATGAAGAAAAAATTATTTAATTCTCCTAAGCTTTGTAATTGTAATTGTGATGTGCAGACAAATATACTATTCCAATTTTTAGACTCATATTATTGAGACAAATATACATGTACTCCACAATACACGAGTGCACAACAATACACATAAGATTCCTTAAATTAGATGAATCTCATTTGAAAGCATATAAGTCAATTGACACGTGTGTATTGATTTGGTCAAAATTAATGAGGATTAACCTATTGCAAAATGAGCTAAAGTTAGGGGCGACAAATATGCTATTGTGAAAGTTAATGGATCAAAATCGTAAGTTTGTGAAAATTAGAGAGACAAAAGTGCAATTTAACCTATAAATAACTAATTCCACATGATGGTGTCCAACGATGATGTTACAATAAATAAGTAAATAAAGAAAAAGAAAATTTTGTAAAAAAAAAAAAAAAGAAGAAGAAAATAAATACTATTATTACTTAATATACTGAGTAGAATATAGATCATAAACTTGAATTTCAATTAAAAAGAGAACAAAAGAGAATACTAAGTAGAATATAGATCATAAACCAGAATTTTATTACAAAAAGAGAACAAAAAAGAATGTAAAAAAGAAAAACATACCAAAAATGCCCTTCCAAACAACAGCTACACCAATTCCTACTGTCTCAAAAATTTTCAGGTGTTAATTTTTCAGCTACACCAATTTTTCAGAAAACACTGAAACAGATCAAATAAGAGATGAAGTAATTAAGATGTTCTCAATAAATGGATAGTTTGGTTTAATTTAAAGGGACTGATGAAAAGTATATCCCACAAATTTCTTCTGAGTAATTTATTTAGAATAAGGTATGATGATAGTCTGGCCAGCTGAAGACTTTTTATGGTTAGAAATTGCATTGCATCTTCTCAATTACTAAAATATTAAGTCCGTCTTTTTCATGTTTGTCATCAGCATAAATAAAATACACCTAATTAAGTCCCTCCCTCCTAATCCGCCACCACATCTTCATACTATTTAAATATATTTAGGCAAAAATAAATAAATAAATAGTTAATTACTCTGCTTTCTTTCATGAGAAGTATATCCCACAAATTTTTAATAGTAACTATTTAGTGTAAGGCATGTTAATAGGCTGGCAGACTGAAGACTTTTTTATGGGTAGAAATTGCATTGCATCTTCTCAATTACTATATTTTGTACTAACTCTTAAACTTATTTTATTTTCAGCTAGTGGAATTTGAATTTTCAAATTTCATAGGAGTTAAATTAAATTTAAATATAATTTAAGGGCATTCTGCTTTGCCATTGTGCTGCTTCCTAAGGCCATCCTAAACACATCTTCCTCATGTGCAATTTCAAGATTTAGGCTTAAATAGTTACTATATTTTCTCCTCCTATTTTAAATTCATAGAAGATGAAGATAGATTTGTCCTGCTATAATGTTTTCCTATAAATATATGCAATTCAGGGCCATCTAAAAAAAAATATTGGATGCCTTTGATCTATTAAAAATAAGAACTGAAAAGGATAATTTCAATTGTATTATTGTGTTTGATTTTAAAACTGTTTCTGCGATTGGACATGTTGTTTCTGCGATTGTGTTTGATTTCAATTGTATTTTTTTTTGGTTTAGAATTGAGTATAGCTAAATCCATTTTCAAAATTTTCAAATACTTATATTGATCGAAGGTTCATTGTTGTTGGATTAGTGGTTACATTATTATTTTAGGTTGAATTTTGGGATTTTAAAATGATTTGTAAAATTAATAGTTTTGTTTTAATTTTTTTTCTAACTAGATAACTTTGTAGTGTGTTTTTGTTATATTTTAGGACTAGTGGAACATATTTATTCATTGATTGAAATGAGCGTCATTATGAAAGTTGAAGAAGATAAATAAAGAATGAAAAACTCAAGTATTCATTCCTTTTCCCCTTAATTTTTTGAATCCTCTTTGGCAATTCTATGTGTTGCAACTAATTTTATGTTTTCTCCACTTCACAATCACTTTTTTTTTTGGAATAAACTCAATTTCATTTGTTTTTATTTTATTTTATTTTAATAAACATAATCTCATCATCCTCTGATTCAAATAACAATATCCTGTTTTTGAAATAAAAAATAGAAATTTTTCTCTTCATTCAGATTAAAAGTAAAGGACATAAGTCCCCTGATGGTCATTCGTGCCTACAGTCATTGCTAGCTTCAAACAAAAATATATCAAAGGCCGTCAAACTACAAATCTTTGTTGATGATTTCAGGAATCCGACAAGCTTCCATAAGTCGGCCATTTGAGCCTGCACATTCGATGCGGTCTTCTTCACGTAAGTAAATCGGTAATGGTGTAAAACAAATTTGGAAAGAAGAATTACAAAAGTTTTCAAAAAGGAAATATTGGGGGGTTTTTGGCAAACAAAAATGTGCACATTGCTACAACACAACTTCATAATAGTTGGTGGATGTGTGTGTCGTGTTTTCTTAGTAATATGTAGAAAATAAATTTTTGTATTATGATTATAGTAGTAAAAAAATTTGTTTTATTAACCCTCTGGTTCCAAAAGGTAGGTGGTGTTAGAAATTTTGGGTCACAATTGTAATATTACATGTGTTAGGACCATTATGTAATTAGCCAATGCTACAGTGGTCTAATTAATAATAAGTCTATGGCTAAAAGCATAAACATCATGAAAAGTAATTTATTGTGTAGAGACCATAAGTCAATATCTAATTTGATGAGGGGTCAAATTAGAACATTGAAAACTAGGAAATAACCCTAGGTTATTTATAGGGGTTATGGTCCCCGACTGTAGACATAACGTGAAAACGGCGGCTCAGACAAAAGGTTTTCTCTTCATCCCCATCAGAGGAGAATCAAGGAGCCCATAAGGAACTCTACAGTTGGAAGACCACATCCGGTGACTTTCAAACCTCTCTGGCTATGACAAACTCAATCTCAGGTATGCTTCCGCTTATGTTTACAGTATTTCTTAATGATTAACATGATTGGATTCTAGGGTCTATGAATCAATTTAATTCTAACAAGTGGTATCAGAGCTAGTCATGTTTGATCATTGAGAAAACAAGTATTTCTGGTGTATTTGATTTTCTCGACTTAAGTTAATTTCAATCAATTTCTTTCGTTTCGGTTACTATTTTTAGTGCAATATAAATCTGATTATTGTCATCCAGTACCAATATCAAGGTCTCGTTTTTGATTATTTTGTCCGATTACAATTCGGGTAGTACGCACTTTATTGAAAACAAGTTTTGATTTGATGATTTGCATATAAAATAAAGTTGTTTTGGTTTTATTGTCTCATGGATTAATGTATCATGCGATTTTGATCCTTACGTTTGGTACTGGGTTTATTAATTTTGTCTCAGTTCAATATGTATATTTATATTGAAGTTTACTCAGGTTTAATTAAGAATTATAATATAATTTATAAGGATGCACACTATTTGTGTTTTTTAAGTTTCTGGAGAATGAAACAATAGTCTGCTTGAATTTATCCTTTGATTCATATACATGCCGTTTTGATTTAATCAAAAGTTGATTTAGGTTTGTTTAATTTTCGGTCTCAATTTTTTATGTATATGATATTTAGTTCAATTTTGCAAATAGCTAGTTTCTTGTGCTGTTTGAATTCAGTTTGGCATTATGCATCCATGCTTTTGGTTTAAAATTGCTATAGAATTTTTGGTTTGCACGTTTCCTTCCAAAGTCAGGTCTATGGGCAATTTTAGTTTGATCTCAAATTTAAGATGAGATGATTTAAACTTTGATAAATTTTCGGTTCTATAGCTTTATGGTTTAAGTTAATTAATTTTCATAAAGGCTTATAAACTCAGTTTTGCGGAATAAAACAAATGGAGTTTAAGTTAAGGTATTCTTTTGTTGCGTTTCATATATATTGGAATTTCCTTTTGCTTCAAATTGATCCCATATATTATGTCATTTGGTTTCAATTCAGTAAAAATGGACTTCGGAATCTGTAACTTTTTTTTAAGTTTCAATTTTTCGTTTGGTGACATAAAAATCATGTTCTATTTTTCTTATTAAGATATAAAGGAATTGAAACAAAACTTAAGTACTGTTATGGGAATTGCAAGTTACATTTGCAAATTTGGTTACAACTTTGGTTAATTAATTTTTAAATTCAAATAGTGACAGTTTAAGTATATAATTTGAAATAAGTTAATTGAAGCATAACGTTGCCAAAGTAACCTCTTTTGTGGAAATTAATTTATTTTGAAATATAAAAGGTTAAGGTTGTGTGCTTGTAACTTATGTGAATATTTAACCGGCCTAAAGGAATGTGACTATTTTACAGAATTATAAGTGCACCTGTGGTGATAAACGCGTGATAATTATTCGGTTTTACATGTGAATAGTAAATTGGCCAAAAGGAAAATTTATTATTCGACATGTTCTTATTATCAGTGTTTGATTACTACGTCAAGGTATCACTGAAAAGTTAATATTTTGTCCAAAGATAGAATGTTAATGGATTCCCGATATCTTGTAATGGAATTTATTTATTTGAATTTAAAATTACTTTTGTATTGAGGCTTATTTGAGCATGTTTTGCTTGATTTTCGTTCTCTCTTCAGTTATGAATGACCTGGTGAAGTTTACTTCCAACGTCAATATAGTTAAATGGCTCAAACTTCAAGTTCTAGAAAGTAAGTCTTTTGATAGTTCTTGAAGTAGGATCTCGACGATATGTTAAGGATTGATTTTCCCTCATCTCTTACGGAATTGGAAAGGTGAGAGAGGTCAAATTGCATATGTTTGATGATCATAAGGAAAGCCATTCTGGAAACAATCTAGGGCAAACTATATGAAAAGATAAATACGGTAACAAATTTCAGTAAGGAAATTGAAAAGAGATTTCTCAAGAAGGAAAAGTGTGATATAACTACGCTTTTGAGAAATCTTAATTCAATAAAGTATAAGGATAAGCTGCAGATACAGTGCCTCAAAAGGAACAACAACATAAATAATTTAAATCAGGTAAAAATAGTTGTTTCTTTTGTGGAGATAAATGGTAAAGAAGTATTACTTTAACTGTCAAACATGGCGTGTTAAGGTAGTATATAGTTCTTAATTTGGTTTGTTTTAAGGTAAATTTAACTTTGGTACGTAGACACATGTGTTGGATATATTATGGTGCTACAACTCACAACAGTGTGTCTATGCAAGATTTTATGAATCGTCGGAAATTAATTGATGGTGAAAGATACATCTATACGGCCGACAATAAAACAGTTTAAGTTGAGGCAATTGAAAAAAAAATAAAATTAGATTATTGATAAAGACTAAATTTTATTTGGATTTTGATTAAACTATTTTTGAATTGTTTTTTTCAATCGAAAGAAAATTTAATTTCTATTTATGTGTAGAACCTATTTGGTTTTTCTTAATTATTTGGGAAAGGAAATTTAAATTGTTTCAAAATTCAAAATTAGGTGGTTCTGGTTCTTTGTCAGGTTACAATAATCTATATTTAATTTGACACAATTGCTTCATTTAATTGAGAAATGAGAATTCAGGTACATTTGACAAAGAGATTGGGTGACATCTCCAAACGGAGAGTAGAGAGACTTTGTCAAATGAAATCTCAGACTCATATTTTACGGAAAAGGAAAAACAAACCAATAAAGGAGATATGTGGCCAATAAGACTTCAAATGTCTTTGAGCTTATAAATATTGATAATTGTGTGCCATTATTTCCGGTTATTTGGAATGGTAAACAATATTTATAATGTTCATAGACGATTTTCTACATGGCACCATTTATCTCATTCATGATATAAGGAAGTCATTAGACGTGTTCAATATTTATTCAGGTTGGAGTTGTGAATCAACTCGACTAAAAAATCAAAAGAGTTAAGTTTAACCGTGATGGTAAATACTATGGTAGATTTAACAATTCTGGTGAACAACGTCCAATAATTTTTATTTTTTATTTTTTCGTTTAAAACTGCAGCACATGTCCTTAATATGGTTCCAATTATAGCAACTACAAAACTTTCTGGCAAATTTATGGGATACTCTAAAAGGATCTGGGGGTACAAGTTTTATGATCCCACAATTAAGTTTGGTTTTTTAATCAGGAAATGTCGGTTCTTTGAGGATGTCGAGTTTGCTGGGGGAGATATGGTTATGGACTTTGTTTGAAGAGGAATATATTGATATTCCCAGAAGTGTTTAACTCCCCATACAAGAAATTGTTCCTGAAGAACAAACTCTTACACCTCAAGAACATATGTCATTCAGGAGATCCACGAGAGAAAAGAGAAATACAATACCAGATGACTATATTGTATCTCTTTAGGGACACGAGGTTTAACATTGGAATGATGGATGATGATCTGATCAGATTTCATCAAGCAATGGAAAGTTCTAACTCTCAAAGGTGGATTTGATGCCATGAATAAAGTGATGAAATCCATAAAGGACAATGACATTTGGTATCTTTTCCCATTGCCATAAGGTGCGAAATGATTTGAAAGGCGATGAGAAGAGGTAAAAGGTTCGTCTTGTCACAAAAGGATTTACACAGAAAGAAGGCATTAATTATAAAGAGACTTTCTTTTTAGTTTCTTTGAAAGACTCTTTTAAGACCACAATGGCATTAGTGACACATTAAGAACTTGAGTTACATCCGATGGATCTAAAGACAATGTTTCTAAATGGTAACATTGATGAAACAATGTATATGGTGCAACCAGAAAACTTTATTTCAAAAGATTCAAAGTATATGGTTTGCAAATTTAAGAAATCCATTTATGAACTCAAGTAAACATCTCAACTATGGTATTTCAAAATTCATCAAGTGATCATCTCGTTTGGTTTTGAGGTGAATTTGGTTGATGATTGTATATATCATGAGTTATGTGGGAGCAAGTATATTTTATTGGTTTTATATGGCGATAATAAGGCAATAAATCATGTGATACCCCTATGGCTAAGGGAGACAAGTTTCGTCTCAATCAGTGCTCTATGAGTAACTTTAAGGAAAAGTAAATACAGAAGATTCCTTATGCAAAAGTATTAGGGAGTCTAATGTATATTCAGTTTTGTACGCGTTTGGCTATTGCGTACAATTTTTGAGATGTTGTGCAAATAATTAAGTAATTAAAGATCGAACCATTTGAAAGCAGCCAAATGGGTCATACAATATTTAAAGAGAACAAAACATTACATGCTCTCATATATTGGAGGTTAGATCAGGTTGAGATCATTTGGTATACTTACTCCAATATTGTTGGATGCAAAAATAATGTATTATAAGGCATCCGATCATAGAATTTTGTCACGGGGCTGCGGATAGTGGATAAGGATATAAAGGACCACTAAAGTTATTTGTGACATTAAAGATTAAGTTCAGAGTGAACGGTTGTCTATAGAGCATATCAGTACAAACTCCATATTTGCGGATCCGCTTACTAAAGTTTCACACCCAAAAGGTTTCATGAGCATATTGCTCGTGTGGGTGTTAAGTCATTAAGTCATATTCAGTTTTAGTGGGAGTTTGTTATTTTTTAATGCTTTTATGATATAGACATACTTCAGTTCAAGTAAGGCTTTAGAATATTTTCTGCAGAAATAAAATTTTGGTATTTTACACTCTGATTTTGGTTAAGGTTTGATCTCACTAAGGATTAAGGAGGACCAGTTGAAAATCGACATATACAGACCAACTTCATGTGATTTTCATGCTGCACATTTCATGATGGATCTATGTCATTTAGTTGTGTCACTATTGGTGATCATTGATGGGTTTAGTTATGATTGATATAACAAAATCACCTTGGTTCTATATATTGGCATGACTAATGGACGGGATAATTTGGATATGCTTAAGGAATATAATGGCAAATTTTGAGCTCATAAAGTCTAACACATGTGTAGGATTACATATGTGACCAGTGGGAGATTGTTAGAAATTTTGGGTCACAATTGTAATATTACATGTGTTAGGACCATTATGTAATTAGCCAATGCTACAGTGGTCTAATTAATAATAAGTCTATGGCTAAAAGCATAAACATCATGAAAAGTAATTTATTGTGTAGAGACCATAAGTCAATATCTAATTTGATGAGGGGCCAAATTAGAACATTGAAAACTAGGAAATAACCCTAGGTTATTTATAGGGGTTATGGTCCCCGACTGTAGACATAACGTGAAAACGGCGGCTCAGACAAAAGGTTTTCTCTTCATCCCCATCAGAGGAGAATCAAGGAGCCCATAAGGAACTCTACAGTTGGAAGACCACATCCGGTGACTTTCAAACCTCTCTGGCTATGACAAACTCAATATCAGGTATGCTTCCGCTTATGTTTACAGTATTTCTTAATGATTAACATGATTAGATTCTAGGGTCTATGAATCAATTTAATTCTAACAGGTGGTTCATGTAATTTAGAGTTCAGCTGCGAGATAAATAAAGTCTGACAAAAAATTATTTGTTTTTATTATGAGTCGAACTCAGGTTCTCTCGAGTGGTTCATCGTAAAAAGAATTTATTAACCACTTGAACCTAATATTTTGATTTGTTTTACTATTGTACTTTAATTTATGACAAATGTTAGTGAGAATAGAGGGTAAGAGCAAAAGACAAAGAAGAAAGAAAAAAGGTGGGAATCGAAGTTAAGTCAAGTATAGTATTATACGGTATTAAACGTCACTGTACATAGGTTCAATCTTTTTTATGCTGTTTCCATGTTTTTTCTTGAAATCAAAATCTTTGCCTATAAAAAGAAAGCAATTGAAGCTAGCTTGTGTTATCATTAATAAGCACATAGTGAGAGGAACAATGGCACTACTAGGAGCTGCAGCTGCAAATGAAATCGGGCTCATTTCAACTTCATCAGCTTCAACAAGGTATAATTAATAAGCTTCTGTTACTCTGTTTCTTCAAAATGTAATTACTATAATTATAGTCTCAGTTCCATATGTCTAAAATTTTATTTTCTTGTTTTTTTTTTTTTTGACAACAATTTTATTTTCTTGTTTTAAAATTCAACCATTTCTAGATTGAAAGATGTTGGAAACTCATTTGGCGTGCTTTTCGCGCTATTGCTTGCAGCTATAAGTATGGAAAAATCACCACTATTAATGGCTTTCATTTGTGGTATTGTTCTTTACTACTGGGCTTTCATGCTTCACACAGTGTTAAAGCTTCAAATCAAGAGCCTCCTTGATTTATTCATGATGGTTATTCTTTTACTTGTAAGTGTTGTTTCATTCTTAGCTCTGATCATTATTTCACCTATAATTGCTTGGGTTCATTTGTATTATGCAGAGGTGGGGCTAATGGGATATGATTTACAAGTGGTACGACCCTTTAATCTAAAATTCCATTTTCATGTTTACAAGATATGGTTCCAATATTGGATTAATTAAATACAATTATTGTATGCTATATTTTTCCAAAAGACATGAATGATATATACTTTCCCATTTTACTAACTAAATGACTCATTGCAGTTGTTCAAACTCCGCTTAATGAAGTCCTTCCATCAACTCATCTACCACGAGGTGCGGCGCCAATCGAATTGTTATATTTCGAATTTGACTATACCCTAAATTTACTTCTATGTACCCTAAATTGGCTTCTATGTTTCAACTCTAAAGTTGTTAAATGATTTGAAATGATGACTACATTGTTTTTAGAACCCAATTAGATGAATCTCATTTGAAAAGTTTCCTATTAGTTTGATCTCAAACTGTTTCTAGACATAAATTTTGGATTACATATCATGGCGCCTTTACATACATTGTTTATTTTGATTATTGAACAGATGTGAAATATTTGGGTAAACGTATTTTTGAAATTGAGTTGAAGGGCATAAAAGATACGGTTCGTATTCTACTCAATGAGAAGAAAAATTATCTGACAAATCAATCACAGTTGTTGGAGCCGTTTGAAATTGTTTACAAACATGAGTTTGATTATTTGGTAGGACAATTACAAGGATTGAAGAAAACTGGGGCTGAATTGAACAACATCAATGGTGCTTGTGATATATATAAGTGAATTGATCAACCAGCTGGGTGGAGAGAAATGATGTTGGTTGATGTATTCTCTTGTCTGAAAGATTCTTGGTTTTTCATTTATGTTTATCTGTCCATTGTCAACTAGCTTCATGATGAATTCATCTTTGTCAAAATCATTATTCTTATCTCATGCATGTTATTTAAGTTATTCATATCTCTGATCAATTCATTTATCTCATGAATGTCATTTAAGCTATTTATATAATCCATACTTTCTTTGAAATCTAGTAAGTTTTCTAACAATACATCAACCTCTGGCTTGCACTTCTTTGAAATCTAGTAAGTTTCCATTATTTTGATGGTTAATTGAGCTGCTGATATGAGTGCCAATCACTTCAGGAACACCTTCGATCACTTTCAATCAATGATAGAAATTGTCACGATTTTTAAATAGAACACTAATGTACACATTTTACCATCTTGTTGGTGTTAGTTAATTAGTTAGAAATTAGTTATAGTTGGTTACTCAATTAGTTATAATTGAGTCCTATAAATAGAACGCTAATGTACACATTTTACCATCTTTTATCAATCAAATATGAACTTTTATGAATTTTTACCTTTTAAGCATGACTATGTTTTCCTATGTGTATGATCTATGACACTATAATCCCACTATTTGGATTCAAACTTTCAATTTCTGCATATAAAGAGAGTCAAATGAATGTAAAGTTGAAAAGGTCTATTGCAGTTACACTATTGTGATGTTTTTGTTAATTAGATACTAATAAATTGTTTTCGTGAATTTTTAACATCTCACTTTTCACATCTCACTGTTCAATTCATAAAAAAAGTTGAAAAGGAGAAAAATACTCGGTACACAGGATGAACTACATTCTTACATCTCACATAATTATTTTTGTACAAATTTTAATATGTAGAAAAGTGAATCAGTAATCTCAACTCTTTCTATTGTTGGGCATCTTTGAACTAAACTTGGACAGAGATCGATGCTCACTACTGGTGAAGATCTACAGCGTATACTCCCTTTGCACACAATCTTCAATTCTGGTAAATTCCACAACTCCAATCTGGTCAACTTGGGAAGTGCAATGATGGAACTATCATCGTCATCATTGTTGTTCACTGCAAATATCTCTTTCATTGAATAACATTCACTTACAGTTATTGTCTCCAGATTTTGAAGTTGTTGAACTAATTGTGGTGTCAGCAATTTCTCTATCAAATGGCAAAAAGAAATGTCAATTTCTTTTAGACAAGAGAATATGCCATCTGGTTGTGACAAAGATAGTCCAACATCAACAACCTCTTTACAGATGACAGTTAAACTTTTTAATCCCAAGAGTTGCAAAACTTCCAGCTTGTGAATATTGGTGCAAAAGGAACAAGAATCAGATAAGCAAAACAAGCTCTCTAGTTGATCACAATAATGAATTTCCAATTTCTTTAAAGAAGAAGAAGTGCCATATGACAGATTATCGCATAAGCAACCCCAATCATCATTTCCATTTATTTTCATATATGTATGGTCTCTGGACAGTATGTGGGAGAAGGTATGATGAGAACAACTTGTAATTTCTATAAACCTATTTTCATAATCACCAGGAAGAAATCTTTTCAAATTAAATTCAGTATCATCAAATTCATCCTGCCACCCTTCAACACATTCAATTCCTAATCTGAGATGATATGTTTTGATCAGCCCAAAACACACATCAAGATTTTTTTGCATTAATTGGTAGTAATGTTCGCAGTCAATGGAACCTCCAAAACATTCCAGCATCTTCATCCTTTGAATATCTTCAACCATAATCACAGCAGGAGTGTTTCGGAGATCAAGGTATTGCAATTTGGTTAAATTGGACGAAAATGACCCTAATTCCAAATGCAAACTCTGGTTGTAGGATAGATCAAGCCATTTCAAGTGGATTAATTTTTCCAAGCCTTGTGGTGGTTCCTCAATGGAAGTGTTTGAAATGACCAATCTTGACAATGTTATTAGTTCTCCCAATGGGGGCACATGTTCCAATGAATCACATCCTTTTAGTATTAAAGAAACAAGTGACCTCAAATTAGTGATGGAGTTTGGCAAAGATTCTAGTCTTTTATTATAGGATAGATCCAGTATTGTTAGACTATTCATGTATTTGAAAAAACTCTCTGGAAGATGACTATTGGACATATAATTCATCATCAAGGTGGACAACTTTGGACAGTTAGGAGACAAACCCTCTGAATTTGCATCTATACCATAAGACCGAATATTAACCAACTCTAAATCAGTTGCCCATCCATGTGAGCGAGGTATCTTGGTGGATCTATCATTCACTATGACATTCCTCTGACTCTCTTTCATGATATAATATGCCATGCTTCTCACCAAGGGATATGTGAATACCCAATCCTGATAAACACTAATCAAAGAATGAGCTTCAAGCTTATTCAATATGGTATGCCCTTCATTAAATATTTCTTCCAAACACATATTCTTATTTATTTGTCCATTGTCAACTAGCTTCATGATCAACTCATCTTTGTCACCCTTATAAAATAATACACAAGACAAAAAACTGTTTTGCAAGTCCTTATCCATCAAATTATCATAGCTTCTTTTTAATACCTTCAAGACTTCTTCTTCCACCTCTGGTCCCATTTCAAAATTTTCAAGTTTATTCAGTGCATGCTTCCATTGATGAATGTCATCAATCCCTTTCATGGTTCTAGCTATCACACTAATTCCAAGTGGTAAATCACCACAACTACTTACAATATCTTTTGCAATCTTTTCTATTTCAGGGGAGAGTGTGATAGGTGTTCCATTATGTCCAAGTTTTACCTCAAATAAACGCCAATCTTCATCTTCACCATAATAAGTCTCGAGAGGTTCCATTTGTATTATATGATTTGGCAGACAATCCATCTGGTGACACACATGTTTCAAACGAGTTGTTAGAATCACTTTAATGCCATTCACTTCTGGATGAATCCCCACCTTTTCCAGATCAATGTATTTCCAAGCATCATCCAAAATAAGAATTGATTTTCCTTTTTTCTCCAACGCAGAAGACAAATTATCTGCTCGAATTCTCTCATCATCTTCATCAAGCTTTACACCTATTCTTTTTGCAATATCATGTTGTAATTTTGAGATGTTAGTATTGTCAGAAACAGTGACCCAAAACACATCATTGAAAGTTGTTTTCCTTTTAACTTCATTTTTCACGAGAGTTGCAAGTAAAGTTTTTCCCACTCCTCCCATTCCATATATCCCAATCACAAACACTTTGTCATCATCTAAATGTTTCAACACTTTCTTGATATTAAAGTCTAATTTCCACCCGACATATTCAGTTGACAAAGTGAGAGGTTTATCATCCTTGTGCCGTTTCAGCTTTTGGATCAATTCCTTCTTATCATGATTATCATTCAAGTTATTTATATCACTAGCACTTTCTTTAATTTCTCGCAAGTCTTTTAACCATACATCAACTTTTGGCTTGCGCTTTTTTCCACGAGACTCCAAACATTCAAGTTGTTTTTCAATATCGTTTTCCTCACATTGTAAATCAAGAACAGATTGTCTTAACTGATTATTCAAATAGTTTTCCTCAATGTTACAGCTGCTGCCGTTCACACCTGTTATTGTGTTTGTCATGTTACATAAAGCATTTTTATTCAAGTGTTTAAATTATTTACTTGATTTATATATTAAGTAACAATTTATAAAAATAATTGTTTTTATAAATATTATACCGTTTGTTACAGATTTTTTGAAAAATCAGAATCTAAAAATAATCAGAAAACAACCGCAAATGAAAAACTGCTAAGAGTAGTTTCTCATATAATAAATTCTTTTAAAGGAGTTATAAACCAAATCTTAAAAGTAGAGCTTATTTTATAATTAAAAATATCACTTTTACATGTTTAATCTAACCAGACTAAATATCATTTTATTAAAATAAATTATTTTTATTACATTAAACAAACATAAAGTAATTATCAAAAAAATAAAATAAAAAATAAACATAAAGTAAATCTTATTTCTATAAAAACTAATATATGTAAATAATCTGTCTTGGGCTGAAATAAAATTTCTTTTTAAAAAAATGTTTTGGGCTAAATTCATCAAAAGAAAAGAAGTTTCAAAGAATCTTTAGTAAAAATAATTAGGGATAAATATGTTTTTGGTCCCTGTAAATATACAAAGTTTTGTGTTTTAGTCCCTCAAAAATTTTTCTTCTACTTTTAGTCCCTCAAAAGTTTTCAATTAACATTTTTAGTCCCTACTTTTAAATCAACTCATATGTAAACTTCATATTTTTTAATGAAATTTTTTATAAATGTTTAGAATATTATAACAATCTCCACCAAAAAAATTTAGAATTTTTTAAAAAAACATAAATTAAATATGAATTTTTATGTTTTTGGAGTTTAAAAATTTATATTTAATTCATGTTTTGTTAAAAAATTCTAATATTTTTTGGGAGTGATTGTTAAAATATTCTACACTTTCCTGAAAAATTTCATTAAAAAATATAAAGTCTACACATCAGTTGATTAAAAAGTATGGACTAAAAGTGTTAATTGAAAAATTTTGAGGGACTAATATTGGAAGAAAATTTTTTGGGGGACTAAAAACAAAACTTTGAATATTTACAGGGACTAGAAACATATTTAATAATTAATATGCTTTAATAGATGAATATATTGATTCTTCCATTACCATTCAAACTCATCAAAAGTGTACTTCATTGCAAAAAAAAAATTCCAAAAGTAATGAATTAGAACCCGTACCTTCAGATAAATTCATGATTTCGAGATTATTTTGGTGGTTAACTAAATTGCTTGTATGAGTGTCAATCACTTCGTGAGCACCTTCGTTCGCTTTCAATGAAAGATAAAAATTGTCACAATTTTAAATTTCAACAAAAACATGTATACTATGAACATGTTGTCACAAAATATAATGTTGTTGAGCTAAAATCATTAAAAGGTGTATAGAAAACATGTATATCAGTTTAATAAGAAAAAAACTTGTATATCAATTAGTAAAGTTGTTTAGATTTTGAAAACAAATATTAATTAAGTAAAACCAGATGCTCATTTACCTTGATCATGTGTTGAATAAATTGTATTAATCAAAGCTTGTGGTGGATTACTTGAAGTGGATGCTAAATTTGTTGGGGATAAACCAAACAAAGAGAAATAACCAAGAGAGAAAGAAGAAAACAATTTACGAAATTGAATTATGAAAAGAAATGAAAAGATATGAAAAACTTTTTATTTCACAATGAGGTTACATCTATATATATACACCAATGTTACGTAACTGACTTAACAAACTATGACAGCTGTAACAACTAACTAACTGCTAACTATTCACTAAGAAAGCCAAAAAAACAAGTTCAGAACATGAACAGTGTTCAGAACCGGAAACAGTACTCAGAGCCACAGAAACGCTTCTGACCCAGAGTAGAGTTTCTCAGAGGCAGAGTCTTCAGAAGCTGGAAGACCTTCTGAAGCTTATCTTCTTCAGAGCCTCTGAAGTAGATAGCTTGACTTAGCTAAAACCAATACTCCTCCTTAAGACAAGCTATCAAAGCACACGACTCCCATTTCTCTTCTGAGTCTGAGAAATTGATCCTTTTTCACCGCCTTAGTCAAAACATCAGCTTGTTGATTGTTGGTAGAACAATACTCCAAGCTTAATTTCCCTTTGTTTACTTGGTCTCTAAGATAGTGAAATCTTGTCTCAATATGCTTGCTCTTCCCATGACTTATAGGATTCTTAGCCAAGTTAATTTCTGATTTGTTGTCAAGCTTCAGCACTACTGTAATGTTGTCAGTGACTTTCATTTCACTGAGAAGTGATTGTAACCAGTTTGCTTGACAAGCAGTTAGAGATCCAGCAACGTACTCAGCTTCACAGCTTGAGAGAGCTATCACTGACTGTTTCTTAGAACACCATGACACTGGAGCTCCTTGAAACTTGAATAGGTAACCACTTGTGCTCTTCCTTTCAATCTTATCTCCACACCAATCTGGATCAGAAAACCCAACTAACTCCAGAGTTTCCCTGTTGCTTGAATATGGAAATAGAACACCATAATGCACTGTACCATTGATGTATCTCGGAATTCTTTTAGCTGCTAAGAAGTGAGATTTCAATGGTTTGCTCATGAATCTACTGATATAGCCTACTGCATAGCTTATATCAGGCCTGCTTTGACATAAGTATCTCAATGATCCCACTAGTTGTCTGAACATAGTTGAATCCACTGCTTCTCTTGTGTCATCATTTTCAATATCAACCTTCGTATCTGCTGGTGTGACTGATGAATTGCAGTCCACCATCTCAAATTTTCTTAGGATCTCATTGGCATACTTTGCCTGGTGTAGTACTATACCTCCTGAAGTTTCCAATAGTTCCATTCCTAAGAAATAAGTGAGCTTGCCCAGATCGGTCATTTCAAATTCACTTTGCATCTGCGATTTGAAATTCTCAATTTCTACAAGTGAGCTACCAGTCACCAATAGATCATCCACATACAAACATATGATTAACATGTGCTTGCCATCACTGCTCTTCACATATACACCATATTCAACACTGCATTTTCTGAAACCTTGCATAACAAGAAAGTTGTCAATTCTCTTGTTCCAAGCACTGGGTGCCTGTTTCAGACCATACAATGCTTTGTGCAACTTCAGCACCTTATCTTCCTTTCCCTTTAGTTCAAAACCTGGAGGTTGCTTCACATACACATCTTCCTATAAGGGTCCATTTAGGAATGCAGACTTGACATCTAAATGGAATAAGGGCCATCTTCTACTACAAGCCAGAGCAATCACTAGTCTGATAGTTTCATGTCTTGCCACTGGAGAGAACACTTCATCATAGTCTAACCCTTGCTTCTGCAGAAAACCTTTAGCTACAAGCCTTGCTTTGTACTTGATTATCTTGCCTTCAGGGTTTTGCTTGGCCTTGTACACCCACTTCACATCAATTGCTTTCTTGTCTGAGGGTAAATTGCACAAGTCCCAGGTCTTGTTCTTCTCAATTGACCTTAGCTCTTCATTCATTGCTTCCTTCCAGGCTTTGCTCTTCAATGCAGCCCTCACATCTATAGGCTCAGCATCAGCTAACATAGCATAATGTACGATTTCTCCTTCATTATCTACTATATTGTCTGAAGTCATTTCACAATCAGCTAGTCTTCTAGGAATTTGAATATTTCTCTGAGGTCGAGTTGAGTGAACTCTGTCATCATCATCACTTGAGGTGTGCATATCTTCATTAAGGCATGTACCATGATCCTGATTCACAAATGTGTTGTTCTGAGCTGAATCATCATCTAAGTCTACTTCAAAAGCTTTCTTAGATGTTGATTTATGTTCCCAATCCCAGTTATCATTCTCAATAACCTTCACATCTCTACTGATTTCAACTTTGTCAGTTATAGGATTGTATAGTCTATAAGCACCTGTTCTGTGATATCCTACAAATATCATAGCTTCACTTTTGTCATCTAGTTTCTTCCTCTTGGCATCAGGAATATGCTTATAACACAAGGAACCGAACACCTTTAAGTGAGTCACACTCGGCTTGACTTTTGACCATACTTCTTCTGGAACTTTGTCTACCAATCTCTTTGTAGGTGATCTGTTGAGGATATATACTGATGACTTCACGTCATTACTATGTTTTTAACAACAATTCAAGGCATTATTAGTTAGTTTTTTCTATGTTTTTCGCAATGAAATAAAGAGAAAATAGCATCGTTACAAGAGAGCTTGAATCACAAGAAAATTGAAGAAAATCAGCACAATTTGCATCATGACGTATGTCCGGTATTTTGACCATATCTAGAGTTCCATAACTCGGAATGAGACGGGACTTGCGGCAAATGAAAGCTAAGATCAAGAGCTACAACTTTCATGAAGAAAGAAAATGCATATTCCAGAGGCATTTGCGCCAGGCGCCGCGCCTAGGCACGGACGCGTAACCTAGTTCTATAAATTGGATTTTCTGTCACAATTAGAACAGAAGTTTGACGGGAAAGAGCTATTTCTCTGAGGCGATTCCAAAGGTGCTCAAGCAGGGTTTCTAGTGTGGAAACACATCAACTCCTTACTTGTAATGAATTCTTTTACTCTATTTGATGTTATTTATTTAATTATGAGTAGCTAAATTCTTATGATTGGATCCCATGGGGATTCTAATTGTTATTTTTCTTGAACCCATGTGGTCTCATATGACATGTTAATGAATTACGAAGTTAGTTTCAGTCAATTATTCATTGTTCTTAATGCTTTACATAAATTGATCACTTGTGTGATGATTCCAATTATTTGTTTACTATGACGATAGAAATAAATCATCGATCTAGGAATAGTTGTTCAATTAACCTTCACTTAAGACATTTTGGTTTGTTAATTGAGAATTCAAAGGTTAAAGTGTTAAAACCTCAATTGATCATAAATCACCTAAGACATTAGGGAGTTGTGATCAAGGGAGAGGATTATGTTACCAAGACATTGGGCATAATTACTTTTTTTAATCGAATCGTGAAACTAAAATCGTAAACCTTGTTAACATGCATGAACTACCAAGAAGATAATAATTAGATGAACCAAAAGGATCCAATCGCCTTCTCTTTCTGAATCAAATCCTATTTTCTTGCCGTTATTCTTAAAAACCCTAATTCTACAAAATCCCCCCTTTTATTTATTGTCAATTAATTTACGTATGATTCTGATTAACCGTGTTTGATTCACGACAATCCCTGTGGAAACGAAAAAAAATTGCTAAAGTAGGGGGAAAGAAAAAGAAATAATAACCATGTTTCAAAAGAAAAAGGTGATCTTGAAAACTCCAAGTTTTTCTGCTTACCATCCAAAAACATCAACCCTTAAACCTTAGCCCCGTTATAACCCGCAAGTCCTCTAAAGGTGTGAATTTGTTTGTGTGTCGATCGATTGTAGAATGTTTGCAAGCCTATGGTTAAATAGCTATGACTGTGTTGATTGAGCGAATTGCACGAATAAACAGGAGAGAAAGTGAGGGAGTGAAGAGATTATGTTTGGTCAATGTTTGCAAAAGGTTCTCATTTTTCTAATAGCAGTCGGTGTGCGTGTGTATTCATGATAGAGATGATCATAGGAGTGTTGATTATGATGTTAGACTTGACTGACTTTGCTGATTTGAATTAAACTGTTGAGATAGTGCCAGGTTTTCCGATAGATACAGGTATTCCTTGAGGACAAGGAAAAGTTCAAGTTTGGGGTTGTGATGACTTCACGTTATTACTATGTTTTTAACAACAATTCAAGGCATTATTAGTTAGTTTTTTCTATTTTTTTCGCAATGAAATAAAGAGCAAATAGCATCGTTACAAGAGAGCTTGAATCACAAGAAAATTGAAGAAAATCAGCACAATTTGCATCATGACGTATGTCCGGTATTTTGACCATATCTAGAGTTCCATAACTCGGAATGAGACGGGACTTGCGGCAAATGAAAGCTAAGATCAAGAGCTACAACTTTCATGAAGAAAGAAAATGCATATTCCAGAGGCATTTGCGCCAGGTGCCGCGCCTAGGCACGGACGCGTAACCTAGTTCTATAAATTGGATTTTCTGTCACAATAAGAACAGAAGTTTGACGGCAAAGAACTATTTCTCTGAGGCGATTCCAAAGGTGCTCAAGCAGGGTTTCTAGTGTGGAAACACATCAACTCCTTACTTGTAATGAATTCTTTTACTCTATTTGATGTTATTTATTTAATTATGAGTAGCTAAATTCTTATGATTGGATTCCATGGGGATTCTAATTGTTATTTTTCTTGAACCCATGTGGTCTCATATGACATGTTAATGAATTACGAAGTTAGTTTCAGTCAATTATTCCTTGTTCTTAATGCTTTACATAAATTGATCACTTGTGTGATGATTCCAATTATTTGTTTACTATGACGATAGAAATAAATCAACGATCTAGGAATAGTTGTTCAATTAACCTTCACTTAAGACATTTTGGTTTGTTAATTGAGAATTCAAAGGTTAAAGTGCTAAAACCTCAATTGATCATAAATCACCTAAGACATTAGGGAGTTGTGATCAAGGGAGAGGATTATGTTACTAAGACATTGAGCATAATTACTTTTTTTAATCGAATCGTGAAACTAAAATCGTAAACCTTGTTAACATGCATGAACTACCAAGAAGATAATAATTAGATGAACCAAAATGATCCAATCGCCTTCTCTTTCTGAATCAAATCCTATTTTCTTGCCGTTATTCTTAAAAACCCTAATTCTACAAAATCCCCCCTTTACTTTATTACAATTAAATTACGTATGATTTCGACAAACCGCATTTGATTCACGACAATCCCTGTGGAAACGATCTTTTATATTACTACTTTTCGGCTATTCAGTACACTTGCTAAATTTCCATCATATACTGCAGTAGACACTGCTTCTCCCTAAAACCTCTTTGGTAACTGCTTCTGCTTAACCATGCTTCTGGCCATGTTAAGTATGCTTCTATTTCTCCTCTCAGCAAGACCATTGTGTTGAGGAGTGTATGGTGATGTAACTTCATGAATTATGTCTTGTTCTTTGCAGTAATTCTCAAATTATGTTGATGTATACTCACCTCCACCATCAGTTCTCAACACTTTGATTGATTTCCCACTTTGTTTCTCTACTAGTGCCTTGAACCTTCTGAACACATCAAAGGCATCACTCTTTACATTTATGTGATACAGCCATGTCATTCTAGAAAATTCATCTACAAATGTAATAAAATATTTGTTTCCACCAGTAGATAACACATCTATAGGTCCACAAACATCTGAATGTACAACATTTAACATCTCACTAGACCTCATTGGTAGATGATTTTTGAATGAGTCCCTTGGTTGTTTCCCAGGCAGGTAGTACAAGTATCTACAGGAGCTATAACACTAGACAGACCTGACACCATATTCTTTGAATTCAATAGTGACAAACTTTTGAAATTCAAGTGACCATACCTTTTGTGCCATAGTTCACTGTCTCTGCTCTCAGTTGATGCAACCAAACACTCATGTTCAATGGCTTTCAACTGTGTCTTGAAGGTCCTGTTCTTGCTTTGAACTGATTTAAGGATCAAATTCTGCTTTGAATCAAACAACGTCAATGTTCCATCTTCCAAAACCACTTTGAATCCTTTGTCAAGTAACTGACCTACACTCATCAAGTTACATTGCACACCAGGCACATACAAGACCTTCTCAATCACTGATTTCCTTTCATTCCTCCTCTGAATGACCACATTGCCAATTCCTTCAGCAGCTATGGATTTACTGTTGGCGAGTCTTATCTTTGTGTTGAGACAACTATCAAAATCAGTCAAAATGTTTCTGTTTCCAGTCATATGGTTCGAACACCCTGTATCAAAATACCATTCCATAGATTCTACAGTTTCATTAGTGAGAGTCACCATGAAACTTACGTCATCATCAGAATCTCTGTCCTCTGCCAAATTTGATTCTTTACCATTTTTCTGATTTTTGAACTTCTTCTCATTCCCACATTCACTTGCATAGTGTCCAAATTTTGAACATTTGAAGCATTGAATGTGACTCTTGTCTTTCTTCTTTGGATTATTCTTCTGTTTCCCTCCTCCTCCACTTGAGGATTCAGGCTTGTCTTCAACATTTTCATTCTTGTTCTTTTTCTTATTGTTCTAAAACTTCTTGAATTTTGCGTCCAAGGCTTGCTCATCTTCTTTGCCTTGGTCTTTATCACCATGCTTCATCTCATGAGCCTCAAGTGTACTCTGCAAATCTTCAATCTTTATTTCACTCAGGTCTTTAGTCTCTTCAATTGTCGCCACTATGTGATCAAACTTTGAAGTTAGAGTCCTGAGCACCTTTTCCACAGTTTCTTATTCTTCAAGATTACCACCACAATTCTTCATTTGATTAGTGAGAGTCACCAACCTTGTGAAGTAATCTGAAATCTTTTCATCACCTTTCATCTGCATTAATTCATATTGCCTCTTTAATGCTTGTAATTTCACCTTCTTTACCTTAGCATCACCGCCATAGCTCTTCTGCAATATATTCCACGCACCTTTGGAGGTCTCTGCATCAGCGATCTTCTCAAACACTTTTGAATCTACACACTGATGGATCAGAAACAAAGCTTTGTTATCTTTCTTCTTGGCCTCTCTGTAGATTGTTCTTTGTTCTTCATTTGCATTGGCTGGGAGTGGAGCGATCTCTGCATTCACTTGTTCATACACCTCTTGAAAAGTGAAAATCACCTTCATCTGCTTTACCCACATATCCCAATTCTTTCCATCAAACACTGTCAGGTTTGCATGAAAATTGTTATTTCCAGCCATGGTTGATTGCAGTGATCAACCAACAAATCCTTCTAACACCAGAAAGACTTGGTAAAGATCAAGTCTTGATCGATTCTTGATCAAGGTCCCTTGGAACGTACAATGCTCTGGATACCACTTTGTTGGGGATAAACCAAACAAAGAGAAATAACCAAGAGAGAAAGAAGAAAACAATTTACGAAATTGAATTATGAAAATAAATGAAAAGATATGAAAAACTTTTTATTTCACAATGAGGTTACATCTATATATATATATATATATATATATATATATATACACACACCAATGTTACGTAACTGACTTAACAAACTATGCCAGCTGTAACAACTAACTAACTGCTAACTATTCACTAAGAAAGCAAAAAAAAACAAGTTCAGAACCTGAACAGTGTTCAGAACCTGAAACGGTACTCAGAGCCACAGAAACGCTTCTGACCCAGAGTAGAGTTTCTCAGAGGCAGAGTCTTCAGAAGCTGGAAGACCTTCTGAAGCTTCTCTTCTTCAGAGCCTCTGAAGTAGATAGCTTGACTTAGCTAAAACCAATAAAATTGTTATAAACTCCTTCATTACCTGGATACTTGGAGCACCGCCTAGTGCCACCTCCTTTGCCACCCAAGTGTGCTTCAATTCTTGAAGCTCCTCCACTAAACTTTTTATTACAATATTTGCATATCCATTTTTTACCATTTTCTACTTTTCTAACGTGACTCCAACAGTGCTCGTGTTTTTCTCTACCCATTATCAATATCTTTCCTAAACACCGATCCATGACTAAATTTAAAAAATTGTATACGCATATAATATATATCTTAATTATATGTGACTCATTAATTAGACACAAAATAAAAAGGAAAAAAAAAAGTACATATATACAAGTACTCCTTTGCTTATACATTAGTTAAGGAGGGAGAGTAAGGGATATAAGATTTTTTATGTGCATATGCACAAGAGGGGATTTTCTCGATTGTAAAAAAACAATTGAGGAAATAATATGCAATATAGACCATTTATATTATTAAAAGAGGATAAAGTTGAAATTTAAAAAAAAAAAGGAGAGAAGTTGATTAAAAGTTGAGATGTAAAAATTGAAAAAAATTGAGAGAAAAGTGATATGTAAAAATTTATATTCATTATACATTTTTCTACCTTTGTAATGTGAGTAAAGTGATATGATTATGACTAATTGAGCTTTAGTTCTTTTGAAACATTTTTGGGATTGAACTAGTGAGCTTAGTAAACCTATCGGTTTGGTTTATTGAATTTCAAAATTGAAAATTGAGAATAAAAAAAAAACCTATTTTGGGCTGAAATAAATTGCTTTAGAAAAAAACTGTTTTTGCACTAAATTCATAAAGAAAAAGAAGTTTCAAGAAAATCTAAAGTAAAAATAATTAATATGCATTAATACATGAATCAAAGGGATATTTATCTCTTGATTCATCTGTTATCATTCCAATTTAAATTCATCAAAGTGTACTTCATTGCAAATTAAAAAAAATTCCAAAAGTAATAGAATTAGAATTTGGAACTTGTACCTTCAGATAAATTTGTGATTTCGAGATTATTTTGATGGTTAACTAAATTGTTGGTATGAGTGTCAATCACTTCTAGAGCACCTTCATCCACTGTCAACAAAAGATAGAAATTGTCACAATTTTTAAATTTCAAAAAAAAAAAATACTATGCACATGTTGTCACAAGATATAATGTTTGAAGCAAGTTCTTTTTTGTTGTATGTTATGTTAGTTAATTCATGAACCGAATATTATGTATAGTAAGGTGTTTAAAAAAACTATTAATAAAAACAGATGTTGATTTACCTTGATCATGTGTTACATCAATTGTATTAATCACAGCTTGTGGTGGATTCCTTGAAGTGGATGCCATATTGTTGTTAACTCCGTCATTAACAGGATAATTGGAGCATCGCCTAATGTTGCCTCTTTTGCCATCCAACCCCAGGTGTGCTTCAATTCTTGAAGCTCCTCCACCAAACACATCCTTACAATAATTGCATATCCATTTCTTACCATTTTCTACTTTTGTAGCGTGAGACCAACAGTCGTTTTTTGGTCTACCCATGATCAATGTCTTTCCTAAACACAAATCAAAGACTAAATTCAAAAGATTGAATAAGCTTCATCAAGGACGGATCAAGAAATTCCAACAAGTGGGATTGCAAGGTTGAATATTATAAAGGGTCAAATATATTTCCATTCCTTATTTTTATAGCGAATTTTGATTTTCATCCCTATAAAATCAAATCACTTGTTTTCATCCCTGTAAATATTTTATTTTGTTTTTAGTCCTTAATAAGTAAAATTTTGACATGTTAATGTTAATATTATGGCATTTTTATGTTCAAAATGGTCTATATATCATGTTAAACATAAACATATATATATATATATATATATATATATATATATATATATATATATATATATATTATGTTAAAAAATGTCAAAACTCGCTATAAAATAGAGATTGAAAATATATTTTACCCTATTATAAATACTTATAAAAATAAAAATTCATACAAGCAATAAAAAGATAACGATGTATATCTAAATACTAAAAGAAAACAAATTTAAAAAGCAAATTTATGTTCCAAGAGGTTTAACTTTAAAATATATGAACTGATCTCAGTAATACGGTATACTGTTTACATCATTATATTGTAGTGTAGTGTTTAAGTCAAGAGAAATTTATAATGTGGGGACATTGATACATTTCATGTGGGGTCAATATTTCAAATTACTTATTTATTGGGTTAAAAAAAATTACAAGTGGGGTCAACTGCCCACTTTTTTTTGACATTAGCTGCCCACATTTCTTCCTATGTGCATCCTTGCCTGTATATGATAAAGAAAACAATTATTCTGCTCCAAATTGTTACTCGTTGTAATTATGATATATTACTCCTCTTAAGAAAATATAAGGAAAAAAAATCATCATATATCTGGACCAGAAAAAATCATCATATATGTCCTCGTGAAAATAATTCATTTGATGAGTTAAGCGACATTAAAAAGTTTTAACAAGAAGATCTCGAGTTAGATTCTCTAGAAACTTTACATTCCAATAAATATAATATAAATATCAACTCAACATAATTGAGGGAAATCATAGTTAAATTAATCATTCGCACAATTTGTCTTAGGATTCATTTTTATTGATTTTTAAATATATGATTTTGATGTTCAATAATTGATAAATTAAATAATAATTTATTTTAAGAAAAAAAAACTAATATTTTGATCCATTTGTGAAAAAATGAGTTTTTTTAAGAAAAAAACTAAGTATTGGTTGTGGTGGTGTCATTTGGGGGAGTGATGGTGATTGGTGATTGGTGATTGGTGAATGGTTGGGAGAATTTTCTAAAAATATTGATATATATGTACAGCTTATTGCACGGAACTATGGAGAATTTTGGAGGAACTCAAGCAAGTGAGAAGGTTGAATTTTAATAAGGTGGAATTGTGTGTTGAGTCTTTGATTGTTGTGAGGCACATCACCTCAATGAGAGTAGTAGTCCTATGGGACGTTATGGGACGTTCTCTTGTAGAGCATATATTAAAAGGTTTATTGCCCCTTGCATGGGAAGTTGTTGTTCACCATTTCTATTGCGAAACAAATTATTGTGTGGATGCATTGGTAAATTATGGATGTTTGGTTGATCATTGAGCTCACTTGGTTTAACTATACTAGTCATTTGAACTTCATTTGGTCTGCTATGTATTTTGTACAAAGGAGCACAGTGACGTAAACTACATGTGCCTTGCCTTCACGTGAGCTGCATAGACGAGTGATGTGAGCATCACATGCTTAACTCAATGTGTCATGTACGGACGAACTGCTCCAGAGTTATGGCTTAGTGGCCCTGGACCTCTCAATCCAAAATAAGGCCCATTAGATCAAGGAATGTTGGACTATAAGAAGGAGACACTTAGAAAAAAAAACGATGGAGATATCCATTATTTGTAAACAGTGTATTTCAAGCTAAATCATTTTTACGAAGTGCTCTAGAAATCCCTAGAGCAGCTCACCTGTTATAACTAATTTGTGTTTACATACGTGAAGAAAGATAAAAAAATTATCACCTATATAGATATAGAAATATATTATTCTTATTTTAACACTTTCTAATAAATTAACATTGTACATTTTTTTTTGTATTTCACTCCTTCTAAGATGTCCACTGGTGAGCTCATGGACCACACAAGTGATAATCCAAATAAAAAAATATTACAAAATAAACCGTAACAAACTGACTCAGTAATATTGAACCATGATTTTCAAATCTAACAATAAATAAAAAGAAAATAAAAAAATTGTACGATTTAGTATATAGAGTAAAGATGATGATAAACCATGATTTTCAGATCTAATAATAAATAAACAAAAATAAAATAAATTGTACGAAGGTTAGTAATAGTATAGAGTAAAGACGATAAACTCTTGTAACAAAATGAAGAGAAGAAAAAATATACCAAGTAGATGTATGAGGCTTCAAAAACAGCAGCAAAGTCTTGTTTTTTTTTTTCTTGACGAGCAAATAATTGTTTTTTCTGAAAATGTTGTTATTATCTCTAAATTGTGAAGTGAGAAAAACCACAGTCATATAGATTTTAAAGGGGGTGGGTGACAGCCGTGTCCCATGAAACATGGATTCCACAAAATTAAAGCAAAAGTACTCCACCGAAAGCCAAAGAAAGATATGATAGTGGCATAATATAAAAAGGATAAAACTATGATACTGTATTATATAGGAGAAATACATAGGATAATAAATATAATAATTATCGTATCATATTTTTAATATATAGTTCGCTCATAATATTATTATAAGATATCTATCATATTTAAATGAAAAAATTAACTTTGTAAAACAATTTTTTCTTAGAATTAATTTGTAATACTTTGGATTTTATAAATAAAAAATTAAATAAGCAATCAAATAATTTTATATAATTTTAAATAAAAATCATGAACAAATAAACATGTTACATTTTTTGTATAATTATGATCAAATAAATAACTTAATTATATATGTTAGATAAGCTAAGTAAATATATGATATATCTTATACGTAAATAATAAAACTATCATCGCAAGAGAGTTATATTTAATTTGTTATAAAATTTAAATTAAAATCTCTATTTTTAAATTTTTAATAATAATTTTACTTTAAAATATTGTAATTATAGTATAATTTTGATTTTTTAGAGTATATAAATTATAAAATTGCTCTTGTGATAAAATCATGTATGTATTTAAAAATTAATTATTTTATTTTTAATTTACTAACAAGTCACATGTAAATCTACTTATATAACTTGTTTTTATTAGTTGACAGATAAAACCTTCAAATTATTCCGTCAAAAAAACCTTCAAATTATTAAGGGTGGAGTAGGCTTCACCTAATAAAGACTATAAAAAAGTGCTCCAGCACTAAACAAATTGATTCAGTACAAATTTTATATATGAGTATTGAACGTTTAAGACGAATCTCTTGCGTGTACTATTCTATGAATTTCTCAAAATACCCAATTAATTCATACGTTCAATACTACTCATTTCCAAAAAAAAACACGTTTAATACTCAATTCAATTTCGGGATTATAATATGTTAGTGAGAATAGAATGTAAGCAAAAGAAGAAAGAAAAAAAAAGAGGAGGGAAACAAAGTTAAGTACTGAGTTTGACGCAATATGAGAAATGTTAGTGAGTATAGTATTATACGTGCTAAACGTATTAAACGTCACTGTACATCAAGTTCAATCTTTTATGCACTTTCCATGATTTTTCTTGAAATCTAAATTTGTCTATAAAAAAAATAATTGAAGCTAGCTTATGTTATTAATAGGCTAGCTTGTGTTATTAACGGGCAGGGGTGCAGGATGAACGACGGCAACAGATCTCAAAATTTTAGGGGTTTCAATTTAAAATTTTGAAATTCTATAATTATAATTATATATTATTTATGTTTATAAAATATCGGATATATTCAACAGATTAATTTTGAGACCCTATAATAATGGTTATATATTATCAATGTCATATATTTGGTAAAAAAATCCTAATCAAATAAAAAATAATAATTTAAGTAGAGAATGATTTATTTTAATTTTTTAACATTTTTTATTAGGAATTCATTTTTCATATTTAAATTGGGCTTTCAAATAGTGCGAGGACCAATAGCTCTTTATTGTATATATCTATACTATTCTTAACATTTTCTTTTCTTGTTTTAAAATTCAACCCATTCTAGCTTGATCAAAGTAACAATGGCAGAAGGAGCTGCAGCTGTAAATGAAACAAGGTAAAAAATTTATTAGGTCAAACATGTTTACTAAAAAATTCAATTCTCAGCTTATCACTCACTACAAAAAATTTACTAACATCCTTTTTATTTCTTTCTGGTAACACTCTAATTTGTCAATGAAGTAATTATTGAATATATTATTAGGTGAAATATGTTTTTGGCCCCTATAAATATATCTATTTTTCTTTTTAGTTCCTTTAAAAATTTTCTTCTACTTTTAATCCCTTGAAAGTTTTCAATTAACATTTTTAGTCATACTTTTAAATCAACTCATGTGTAGACTTCATATTTTTAAATAAATTTTTTTATGAATGTTTAGAATATTATAAGAATCTCCCCCAAAAAAATTTAGAAGTTTTTAACAAAACATAAATTAAATATGAATTTTTATGTTTTTGGTGCTTAAAAATGTATATTTAATTCTTGTTTTTTTAAAAAAATTCTAATTTTTTTTGGGAGTGATTGTTAAAATGTTCTACACTTTTCTGAAAAATTTCATTAAAAATTATAAAGTCTACACATAAGCTCATAAACTGTTTTAAAAGTAGGAACTAAAAGTGTTAAATGAAAAATTGTTCATATACCTATTAACCCACTTACTATAGCATATTGCTAGGGGTGTGCAAAAAATCAAGTTAACCTTAACCACACCACTAATCAAACCAATCCAATTTTAATAATCCAATCCATTTTATAAAAAACCACACCAATCCAATAAAAAAAAATCAATTGTAAACTATATCCATTTTTTATAATTGGTTTGCAATTGGTTTCCAAATTGAGGCCCAATGTGACAAAAACCCAATCTTTCAAAACTCTTATTCCGAAAAAGTTTCGAGTATTTTTCCCGAAAACTTTCAGAAACAAATTTTGAGAATTTTTCCGGAACATTCTGAAGTAAATTTCGAGAAAAACTTCGGCATATTTTTTTTTGACAAAAAAAATTTCTGAAACTTTTTTTTCTTGAGAAAAACTTCATAACTCTTATTCCAAAAAAGTTTCGAGTATTTTTTCCCAAAAACTTTCCAAAACAAATTTCGAAAATTTTTCCCAAAAATATTATGAAATAAATTTTGACGATTTGTTTTCCATAAACTTGCAGAATCAAATTTCGGAAAAAAAAATTGAGTTAAATAATTTTTTCAATTTTTTTTTTTTAAAAAATTTTATTTTTCATCTCCATAGAATACATGTTTCCGTCTCTTCAAAATTGTCCTACATTCAATTTCAGTCTCTTCAATTATTTTTAAAATTCTTTAGTTATAATTAAAAGTTAATTTTTGAATAATTTTGGTCTTTTAAATTTTTGAATAATGTTGGTCTTTTAAATTTTTGTATAATTTTTTAGAATATTATTAAAAAAAGATTTACAAAAATTTAAGTTGTTTTTCAAATGAAATTTAAAGGAAAGAGGAAACGTCGAAAAATAAATTTCCAACACCTTGTCTGGGCACTTAACAATTAACACAATTGATCCGGTACGAATTTTATATTGTGGGGGATAGACAAAGTTTAATACGAATCGAGTATTAAACGTGTTTAAATACGAATCGCGTGTACAATACTACGAATTACTCAATTCGCCCAACAATAATAGTGCAATACCCAATCAAATCATACGTTAAAACTCATTTCCAAGAAAAAACGTTTAGTACTCTATTCAATTTCGGGGTTTTAATATGTTTTATACTTTTAGGTTAAATTCTCTTAATTTAGCGAAGGTTGGGTAAGAATTGAGTATAGCTTTTTTTTTTTTGGTTTAGAATTGAGTATAGCTAAATCCATTTTCAAAATTTTCAAATACTTATATTGATCGAAGGTTCATTGTTGTTGGATTAGTGGTTACATTATTATTTTAGGTTGAATTTTGGGATTTTAAAATGATTTGTAAAATTAATAGTTTTGTTTTAATTTTTTTTCTAACTAGATTGTTAGAAATAAACTTAGAGAGCTATAGAATAGAGATAGAGAGAATGAGAACTTTGTATTAAACTCTTCACTTGTATATCTTTACACTATGGCAATGGTTCTATTTATAGGACACAAATAAGGAAGTGAGTGGACAAATGAAATTATGATCCACTCATTAGTGGGAGTTATAAGAAAGGGAAGAGATAAGATGGACATCCACTAAGACTTGTCCTAATTATTCATAACACTCCCCCTTGGATGTCCATCGAGGATGTGCCTCGTTAAAACCTTACTAGAAAAAAACCCAATGGGAAAAAATTCTAGTGAAGGAAAAAGAGTACAACATCCTTTTACATTATATATATTTATTTCTCCCCCTCAAACATACAACCATCTCTAAGACGACGGAGACCCATCTTTTGTACCAGTTGTTCAAAAGTTCTGCTTGGTAGTGACTTTGTGAAAATGTCTGCCAGATTATCACACGAACGAATTTGCTGAATATTTATATCACCATTCTTCTGAAGATCATGAGTAAAAAAGAATTTCGGAGAAATATGCTTTGTTCGATCTCCTTTGATGTAGCCTTCTTTCAGTTGAGCAATGCATGCAGTATTATCTTCATAGATGATTGTTGCATTAATTCTTCCAGCAGATACACCACAACTCTCTTGTATATGTTGAATTAGAGACCTCAACCAAACACATTCTCGACTCGCCTCATGTAATGCCAAGAGCTCTGCATGATTTGATGATGTTGCTGTTATGGTTTGTTTCACAGATCTCCATGAAATGGCAGTACCTCCACATGTGAATAAGTAACCTGTTTGTGATCTACCATTATGAGGATCTGATAAATAACCTGCATCTGCATAACCAGTTAATTCTAATTTTGATACTTTTGAATAAAATAAACCCATATCCATTGTACCCCTAAGGTAACGAAATATGTGCTTAACTCCGTTCCAATGTCTTCGTGTAGGGGAAGAACTGTATCTTGCTAATAGATTGACAGAAAATGAGATATCAGGGCGTGTATAATTAGCAAGGTACATTAATGCTCCAATTGCACTTAGGTAAGGCACTTCAGGGCCAAGTATTTCTTCACCCTCTTCTCGAGGTCTGAAAGGATCTTTCTTCACATCTAGTGATCGAACAATCATTGGAGTCGACAATGGATGAGATTTGTCCATATAGAAGCGTTTTAACACTTTTGTAATATATGCTCCTTGATGCACAAGAATTCCATCATTCAAATGCTCAATTTGTAATCCTAGACATAACTTGGTCTTTCCCAAGTCTTTCATCTCAAACTCTTTCTTCAAACAATCTATAGCTTTTGGAAGCTCTCCAGGAGTTCCAATAATATTTATATCATCAACATACACAGCAATTATGGCAAATTCTTTTCCAGATCTTTTTATGAAGATGCATGGACAAATGGAGTCATTTGCATATCCCTCCTTTAGCAAATACTCACTGAGACGATTATACCACATGCGCCCAGATTGTTTTAGCCCGTACAGAGACTTATTCAACTTGATAGAATATTCTTCCCGGGATCTGAGACTATGTGTCTCAGGCAAATTAAATCCTTCAGGGAGCTTCATGTAAATATCACTATCAAGTGATCCATATAAATAAGCTGTAACAACATCCATCATGTGCAATTTGAGCCCTTCATGTGCAACAAGGCTAATTAAGTACCGGAAAGTACTTGCATCCACTACAGGTGAATATGTCTCATCAAAATCAATTCCAGGTCTTTGTGAAAACCCTTGAGCAACAAGTCGAGCTTTATATCTCACAATTTTGCCGTGCTCATTTCTTTTTCGCACAAAAACCCATTTGTATCCAACTGGTTTCACACCCTTAGGTGTTTGGACTACAGGTCCAAAAACTTTTCGCTTGTGGAGCGAGTTTAATTCGGCTTCAATTGCCTCTTTCCATTTTGGCCAATTCTCACTTTGTCTACAATCTTTAATAGATTTTGGTTCATGATCCTCGCAATCATTTATCACATCCAGAGCTATATGATATGCGAAAGCATCGTCAACGTTGACTTTTTGTCGGTTCCATTGTACTCCACTAGTGACATAATTTATTGAGATCTCTTTATTTTCATGAATTTCAGGTACCTGACTAGTCTCTTCTGGGACTGAAATATCAATTATGTCTGAAGACTCTTTTAGAGTTTCCATATCCTCACTTGGACCATCTTTCCTTTTAGCTCCTTTTCTCATCCGAGGATTTTTATCTTTGGAACCGACTGGCCTACCACGCTTCAAGCGTGGTTGGGATTCATTTGCAATATGAGATTGTCCAACTGGGACATCCATTTTTATCGGAGCATTAGCAGCTGGTATGTATGATCTTGTCACACTTTTTGGATCAGTAAATGCATTTGGCAACCGATTTGCTAAGCTTTGCAAATGAATTATCTTTTGAACTTCTAGTTCGCATTGTTTAGTTCGAGGATCAAGATGAGTCAATGATAATTCTTTCCAACTGATCCCTTTTTCCAGCTGCTTCCTTTCTCCCCCTAATGTTGGGAAATTTGATTCATCAAAATGACAATCAGCAAATCGAGCTGTAAATAAATCTCCTGTTGTTGGTTCAAGATACTTTATAATGGATGGAGATTCATAGCCAACATATATTCCCAACCTTCTTTGAGGGCCCATCTTAGTGCGCTGTGGTGGAGAAATTGGGACATGCACCGCACATCCAAAAATTCTTAGATGGGAAATATTGGGTTCTCGACCAAAAACCAATTTTAAAGGGGAAGAGTCATGATAACTTGTTGGCCTGATGCGAATCAATGATGCAGCATGCAAGATTGCATGTCCCCAAGTGGAAATTGGGAGTTTGCATCTCATGAGAAGTGGTCTTGCAATTAACTGTATGCGCTTGATAAAAGATTCAGCAAGTCCATTTTGTGTATGTACATGTGCCACATGATGTTCAATGTCAATTCCAATGGACATACAGTACTCATTAAATGCTTGAGATGAAAACTCAGCAGCATTATCAAGACGTATTTTCTTGACAGGATAATCAGGGAAGTGAGCTCTTATCCGAATTAATTGAGCTAACAATCTCGCAAATGCTTGGTTGCGAGTTGACAACAGACAAACATGTGACCATCTAGTTGATGCATCAATTAAAACCATAAAATATCTAAATGGTCCACATGGTGGGTGTATTGGCCCACAAATATCACCATGTATACGTTCTAAAAAATTGAGAGATTCACCTCCAATTTTTGTTGGTGATGGTATAATTATCAACTTCCCTTGTGAACACGAGGTACACGAGAAACTATTAGATTGAAGAATCTCCTGGCTCTTCAATTGATGACCACTTGAATTTTCGATAATTTTTCGCATCATTATAGACCCGGGATGGCCCAATCGGTCATGCCAAACAACAAATTTATTATCATGATTTGTAAACTTCTGGTTTACAATCACATGTGCTTCAATTGCACTTATATAAGTGTAGTACAGGCCAGAGGAGAAAGCTGGTAATTTTTCCACTACACTTCTATTATTCAAATCATGTCTTGTTATATAAAGGTATTCAACATCTCCTTCATTTCTTGTTTCAATATGATATCCATTTAGACGAATATCTTTGAAACTTAATAAATTTCTTTGAGATTTGGGAGAGTATAATGCATTCTCGATGTGTAAATTTGTTCCTCCACATAATATTACATTAGCTCTTCCGGAGCCTTCAATTATTTTTGAAGTGCCAGATATAGTACTAACATCGGTTTCTTGCTTCATTAAATGAGAGAAATATTTTTTATCTTTAAAAATCGTATGAGTCGTTGCACTATCCGCGAGACACATATCTCCATTTATACTCATTCTATTCAAAATGAACAAAACAAATATAAGTATAAGAATAAGATCATAATATTTTTTATTATTAGCTATCTAAGAAGCAATGAAAATTGAAAATATTAAATTATTGATAATAGCTTTATAGGTTAGACTAAGTAAATAAATCATGAGAAACAAAAGAAAGCGGCATATTAGGATAAACTTTATAATATAATCGTGTGCTATCTTTTAATATTGAATAAGTTTTTCAAAAACTATATAAAAATTCATCAAGGATATATGACAATTGAATTCTTCTGGAATTCATAGATTGAAATTTTTCTAAGTTCTTCATAAACTAGACTATTGAATTCTTCTAGAGTTCATAGATAATAAGATTGAGTTTTCTATGTTCTTCAAGAACTATAGACTATTGAATTCTTCTTGAATTCATAGAGAATAAAAACTGAATATTTAAGTTCTTCAAGAACTATGCAATATATTTTAACAATAAAATCAATTCTCTAATCAATCCTTCATGGATAAACCCTTTTGAATTCTTCTGGAAATTTACATAGAATAATGTCGAGTTCTTCAATAACTACCCTTTTGAATTCTTTAGGAATTCTCAAAGAATAATATGAGTTCTTCAGGAGTGCTTTTGAATTCTTCTAGAATTCACATAGAATGATATGAGTTTTTCAGAAACTACATAATAGTTTTTTTTATTAATTTTATTATATGAAATCAATATTTATACAATACTTCAGAAATACATAAGGAATAAATATACACAATAATATAATATAATTCACATAATATAGTACAATACACATAATAAGAGAATGAGATATCAAACTTAATTGACCAATAAAATCAAGTCATAATAATTTCTTATAATCTGCCAAAACTTAAAGCAATAGCATCACATATGTTTTAACCGAAAGGCTCATACAAGTCTAATAGATAGAATGACAAACTAACAGAGGGTATAAGCAAAGAAAAAAAACTTTCATGAAGCATATTGTCTTGATATATGGCTCAATAACATGGCAATATAATTATTGGGTTGTATGATATAAACACATACATATACAAGTGCAGCATAAACATACATCACTTTTGTTTCATAGTTGTAAAAGAAATGATTCGTTCTCCAACCAAATTATTATTTTTGAACAGGAAAGCTTCATCCTGCCCTGAGTTAAATTTTCTAAAAGATACATACTGATGTAGAAGAAATAGTTCTATATATTTGTTTTATTTTTTTTTATTTTTTTATTTTATTTTATTTATTTTTTTTTAATACAAGGTTACATTTAATTATATCGATCAATAACGAAGCTATATCTAACTGCAACCATAATAAACCCAAAAATAAAATAGATATTTGGAATTAAAATAGCAGACTATCAATAGTTAAACTAGAATACATAGAGCTTATAAAAGAAATTCAAGACACACATTTATAACAAATGTGTTCCTTCTCAAACAAAATTCACTGAGACCACACCGTTAAACATAGAAGATAATTGAAATAACTCAAAACAATAGAAGTTAAGGTATAACTCATACACTTCTTAAGGATATGACAATTATTGATCAGAACAGGACAAAACATTTGTTGGATAATGAAATTGGAACCAATTCTTAAAGAAATCTTTGAATTTTTTAAGAATAAACATATATGATCCAAACTTAACCTCTAATTTGGCAAAAAGTACATTTTCATGTGCAAGGCAACGAAACAATTAGCATAAAACTTCAGCTATATAAAAAATATGAGATTTACTATCATAAAGATGCAACTGGAAATCATGATAAAGCAAGAATAAGCAATTCATAGTATTTGAGCAGTTTGGTATATGAACATAAATACTCAATGAAAATGGTTATCTCACGTACAAGCATATGTAACACAACAAGTGATATCCCGAAAAAAACAAGAATCGATATTACCTCAAATTGCTAGAGCTACGTGCTGATAACGTGTTAGAAATAAACTTAGAGAGCTATAGAATAGAGATAGAGAGAATGAGAACTTTGTATTAAACTCTTCACTTGTATATCTTTACACTATGGCAATGGTCCTATTTATAGGACACAAATAAGGAAGTGAGTGGACAAATGAAATTATGATCCACTCATTAGTGGGAGTTATAAGAAAGGGAAGAGATAGGATGGACATCCACTAAGACTTGTCCTAATTATTCTTAACATAGATAACTTTGTAGTGTGTTTTTGTTATATTTTAGGACTAGTGGAACATATTTATTCATTGATTGAAATGAGCGTCATTATGAAAGTTGAAGAAGATAAATAAAGAATGAAAAACTCAAGTATTCATTCCTTTTCCCCTTAATTTTTTGAATCCTCTTTGGCAATTCTATGTGTTGCAACTAATTTTATGTTTTCTCCACTTCACAATCACTTTTTTTTTTGGAATAAACTCAATTTCATTTGTTTTTATTTTATTTTATTTTAATAAACATAATCTCATCATCCTCTGATTCAAATAACAATATCCTGTTTTTGAAATAAAAAATAGAAATTTTTCTCTTCATTCAGATTAAAAGTAAAGGACATAAGTCCCCTGATGGTCATTCGTGCCTACTGTCATTGCTAGCTTCAAACAAAAATATATCAAAGGCCGTCAAACTACAAATCTTTGTTGATGATTTCAGGAATCCGACAAGCTTCCATAAGTCGGCCATTTGAGCCTGCACATTCGATGCGGTCTTCTTCACGTAAGTAAATCGGTAATGGTGTAAAACAAATTTGGAAAGAAGAATTACAAAAGTTTTCAAAAAGGAAATATTGGGGGGTTTTTGGCAAACAAAAATGTGCACATTGCTACAACACAACTTCATAATAGTTGGTGGATGTGTGTGTCGTGTTTTCTTAGTAATATGTAGAAAATAAATTTTTGTATTATGATTATAGTAGTAAAAAAATTTGTTTTATTAACCCTCTGGTTCCAAAAGGTAGGTGGTGTTAGAAATTTTGGGTCACAATTGTAATATTACATGTGTTAGGACCATTATGTAATTAGCCAATGCTACAGTGGTCTAATTAATAATAAGTCTATGGCTAAAAGCATAAACATCATGAAAAGTAATTTATTGTGTAGAGACCATAAGTCAATATCTAATTTGATGAGGGGTCAAATTAGAACATTGAAAACTAGGAAATAACCCTAGGTTATTTATAGGGGTTATGGTCCCCGACTGTAGACATAACGTGAAAACGGCGGCTCAGACAAAAGGTTTTCTCTTCATCCCCATCAGAGGAGAATCAAGGAGCCCATAAGGAACTCTACAGTTGGAAGACCACATCCGGTGACTTTCAAACCTCTCTGGCTATGACAAACTCAATCTCAGGTATGCTTCCGCTTATGTTTACAGTATTTCTTAATGATTAACATGATTGGATTCTAGGGTCTATGAATCAATTTAATTCTAACAAGTGGTATCAGAGCTAGTCATGTTTGATCATTGAGAAAACAAGTATTTCTGGTGTATTTGATTTTCTCGACTTAAGTTAATTTCAATCAATTTCTTTCGTTTCGGTTACTATTTTTAGTGCAATATAAATCTGATTATTGTCATCCAGTACCAATATCAAGGTCTCGTTTTTGATTATTTTGTCCGATTACAATTCGGGTAGTACGCACTTTATTGAAAACAAGTTTTGATTTGATGATTTGCATATAAAATAAAGTTGTTTTGGTTTTATTGTCTCATGGATTAATGTATCATGCGATTTTGATCCTTACGTTTGGTACTGGGTTTATTAATTTTGTCTCAGTTCAATATGTATATTTATATTGAAGTTTACTCAGGTTTAATTAAGAATTATAATATAATTTATAAGGATGCACACTATTTGTGTTTTTTAAGTTTCTGGAGAATGAAACAATAGTCTGCTTGAATTTATCCTTTGATTCATATACATGCCGTTTTGATTTAATCAAAAGTTGATTTAGGTTTGTTTAATTTTCGGTCTCAATTTTTTATGTATATGATATTTAGTTCAATTTTGCAAATAGCTAGTTTCTTGTGCTGTTTGAATTCAGTTTGGCATTATGCATCCATGCTTTTGGTTTAAAATTGCTATAGAATTTTTGGTTTGCACGTTTCCTTCCAAAGTCAGGTCTATGGGCAATTTTAGTTTGATCTCAAATTTAAGATGAGATGATTTAAACTTTGATAAATTTTCGGTTCTATAGCTTTATGGTTTAAGTTAATTAATTTTCATAAAGGCTTATAAACTCAGTTTTGCGGAATAAAACAAATGGAGTTTAAGTTAAGGTATTCTTTTGTTGCGTTTCATATATATTGGAATTTCCTTTTGCTTCAAATTGATCCCATATATTATGTCATTTGGTTTCAATTCAGTAAAAATGGACTTCGGAATCTGTAACTTTTTTTTAAGTTTCAATTTTTCGTTTGGTGACATAAAAATCATGTTCTATTTTTCTTATTAAGATATAAAGGAATTGAAACAAAACTTAAGTACTGTTATGGGAATTGCAAGTTACATTTGCAAATTTGGTTACAACTTTGGTTAATTAATTTTTAAATTCAAATAGTGACAGTTTAAGTATATAATTTGAAATAAGTTAATTGAAGCATAACGTTGCCAAAGTAACCTCTTTTGTGGAAATTAATTTATTTTGAAATATAAAAGGTTAAGGTTGTGTGCTTGTAACTTATGTGAATATTTAACCGGCCTAAAGGAATGTGACTATTTTACAGAATTATAAGTGCACCTGTGGTGATAAACGCGTGATAATTATTCGGTTTTACATGTGAATAGTAAATTGGCCAAAAGGAAAATTTATTATTCGACATGTTCTTATTATCAGTGTTTGATTACTACGTCAAGGTATCACTGAAAAGTTAATATTTTGTCCAAAGATAGAATGTTAATGGATTCCCGATATCTTGTAATGGAATTTATTTATTTGAATTTAAAATTACTTTTGTATTGAGGCTTATTTGAGCATGTTTTGCTTGATTTTCGTTCTCTCTTCAGTTATGAATGACCTGGTGAAGTTTACTTCCAACGTCAATATAGTTAAATGGCTCAAACTTCAAGTTCTAGAAAGTAAGTCTTTTGATAGTTCTTGAAGTAGGATCTCGACGATATGTTAAGGATTGATTTTCCCTCATCTCTTACGGAATTGGAAAGGTGAGAGAGGTCAAATTGCATATGTTTGATGATCATAAGGAAAGCCATTCTGGAAACAATCTAGGGCAAACTATATGAAAAGATAAATACGGTAACAAATTTCAGTAAGGAAATTGAAAAGAGATTTCTCAAGAAGGAAAAGTGTGATATAACTACGCTTTTGAGAAATCTTAATTCAATAAAGTATAAGGATAAGCTGCAGATACAGTGCCTCAAAAGGAACAACAACATAAATAATTTAAATCAGGTAAAAATAGTTGTTTCTTTTGTGGAGATAAATGGTAAAGAAGTATTACTTTGCTTTCTTTCATGAGAAGTATATCCCACAAATTTTTAATAGTAACTATTTAGTGTAAGGCATGTTAATAGGCTGGCAGACTGAAGACTTTTTTATGGGTAGAAATTGCATTGCATCTTCTCAATTACTATATTTTGTACTAACTCTTAAACTTATTTTATTTATGGGTAGAAATTGCAGCATAAACATACATCACTTTTGTTTCATAGTTGTAAAAGAAATGATTCGTTCTCCAACCAAATTATTATTTTTGAACAGGAAAGCTTCATCCTGCCCTGAGTTAAATTTTCTAAAAGATACATACTGATGTAGAAGAAATAGTTCTATATATTTGTTTTATTTTTTTTTATTTTTTTATTTTATTTTATTTATTTTTTTTTAATACAAGGTTACATTTAATTATATCGATCAATAACGAAGCTATATCTAACTGCAACCATAATAAACCCAAAAATAAAATAGATATTTGGAATTAAAATAGCAGACTATCAATAGTTAAACTAGAATACATAGAGCTTATAAAAGAAATTCAAGACACACATTTATAACAAATGTGTTCCTTCTCAAACAAAATTCACTGAGACCACACCGTTAAACATAGAAGATAATTGAAATAACTCAAAACAATAGAAGTTAAGGTATAACTCATACACTTCTTAAGGATATGACAATTATTGATCAGAACAGGACAAAACATTTGTTGGATAATGAAATTGGAACCAATTCTTAAAGAAATCTTTGAATTTTTTAAGAATAAACATATATGATCCAAACTTAACCTCTAATTTGGCAAAAAGTACATTTTCATGTGCAAGGCAACGAAACAATTAGCATAAAACTTCAGCTATATAAAAAATATGAGATTTACTATCATAAAGATGCAACTGGAAATCATGATAAAGCAAGAATAAGCAATTCATAGTATTTGAGCAGTTTGGTATATGAACATAAATACTCAATGAAAATGGTTATCTCACGTACAAGCATATGTAACACAACAAGTGATATCCCGAAAAAAACAAGAATCGATATTACCTCAAATTGCTAGAGCTACGTGCTGATAACGTGTTAGAAATAAACTTAGAGAGCTATAGAATAGAGATAGAGAGAATGAGAACTTTGTATTAAACTCTTCACTTGTATATCTTTACACTATGGCAATGGTCCTATTTATAGGACACAAATAAGGAAGTGAGTGGACAAATGAAATTATGATCCACTCATTAGTGGGAGTTATAAGAAAGGGAAGAGATAGGATGGACATCCACTAAGACTTGTCCTAATTATTCTTAACATAGATAACTTTGTAGTGTGTTTTTGTTATATTTTAGGACTAGTGGAACATATTTATTCATTGATTGAAATGAGCGTCATTATGAAAGTTGAAGAAGATAAATAAAGAATGAAAAACTCAAGTATTCATTCCTTTTCCCCTTAATTTTTTGAATCCTCTTTGGCAATTCTATGTGTTGCAACTAATTTTATGTTTTCTCCACTTCACAATCACTTTTTTTTTTGGAATAAACTCAATTTCATTTGTTTTTATTTTATTTTATTTTATTTTAATAAACATAATCTCATCATCCTCTGATTCAAATAACAATATCCTGTTTTTGAAATAAAAAATAGAAATTTTTCTCTTCATTCAGATTAAAAGTAAAGGACATAAGTCCCCTGATGGTCATTCGTGCCTACTGTCATTGCTAGCTTCAAACAAAAATATATCAAAGGCCGTCAAACTACAAATCTTTGTTGATGATTTCAGGAATCCGACAAGCTTCCATAAGTCGGCCATTTGAGCCTGCACATTCGATGCGGTCTTCTTCACGTAAGTAAATCGGTAATGGTGTAAAACAAATTTGGAAAGAAGAATTACAAAAGTTTTCAAAAAGGAAATATTGGGGGGTTTTTGGCAAACAAAAATGTGCACATTGCTACAACACAACTTCATAATAGTTGGTGGATGTGTGTGTCGTGTTTTCTTAGTAATATGTAGAAAATAAATTTTTGTATTATGATTATAGTAGTAAAAAAATTTGTTTTATTAACCCTCTGGTTCCTAAAGGTAGGTGGTTCATATAATTTAGAGTTCAGCTGTGAGATAAATAAAGTCTGACAAAAAATTATTTGTTTTTATTATGAGTCGAACTCAGGTTCTCTCGAGTGGTTCATCGTAAAAAGAATTTATTAACCACGTGAACCTAATATTTTGATTTGTTTTACTATTGTACTTTAATTTATGACAAATGTTAGTGAGAATAGAGGGTAAGAGCAAAAGACAAAGATGAAAGAAAAAAGGTGGGAATCGAAGTTAAGTCAAGTATAGTATTATACGGTATTAAACGTCACTGTACATAGGTTCAATCTTTTTTATGCTGTTTCCATGTTTTTTCTTGAAATCAAAATCTTTGCCTATAAAAAGAAAGCAATTGAAGCTAGCTTGTGTTATCATTAATAAGCACATAGTGAGAGGAACAATGGCACTACTAGGAGCTGCAGCTGCAAATGAAATCGGTCTCATTTCAACTTCATCAGCTTCAACAAGGTATAATTAATAAGCTTCTGTTACTCTGTTTCTTCAAAATGTAATTACTATAATTTTAGTCTCAATTCCATATGTCTAACATTTTATTTTCTTGTTTTAAAATTCAACCCTTTCGACTAGCTTGAAAGATGTTGGAAACTCATTTGGCGTGCTTTTCGCGCTATTGCTTGCAGCTATAAGTATGGAAAAATCACCACTATTAATGGCTTTCATTTGTGGTATTGTTCTTTACTACTGGGCTTTCATGCTTCATACAGTGTTAAAGCTTCAAATCAAGAGCCTCCTTGATTTATTCATGATGGTTATTCTTTTACTTGTAAGTGTTGTTTCATTCTTAGCTCTGATGATTATTTCACCTATAATTGCTTGGGTTCATTTGTGCTTTTGGATCTTAATGTTTGGTTTTATGGCCAATAAAAATCGAACAGAGCTCTATCAGATGCTTCCTATCTAGAGGAACTGATTGCATTTAATTAAGTAAAATCTCTATCATGTATCCCTATCTAGTTCAATTTGTATGTTGTATTTTAATTTTCTTGTGATTGTTTTGTACTGTTTTATGTTGTATACTATTTTAATTTGTATGACTGTTGTAAGTGAATTTCTAATCGATTGTAATTCTGTTGTGAAATGTACAATGTTCTCTTCCTGTTCAGCTTATTTGATTAATGTACTGTCATATTATGTTTAAAAAGAATAGAAACCAAATTAGAATTATGATTACATTAAATTGGATTTAGTCAAAAAAAAAATTAAATTAAATTACATATGTGTTGAATTATTAAATGATGATATTTTTTTTGCATGTATATGTAATAATTACTCTGAAATATATCCCATAAAAAATTGTTGCTAGTTGAGAAACCTGCATCAATAGTGCATTTAACTCTCCTCGGAGCCAATTTATGCCACTTTAGCATTGTGGAATCAGCGTGCTCACCTCTAGTATTAGAACACACAGTCCGTACACTATTCCAATCCCAAAAAAAAAAATCAATTGCATTGGCATAAACACGTTGCGGAACAAATTTGTTGCTCCATAGCATTACTTTACAATGTTGCCAAATGCTCCAAATAGCAATCACAAAAAATGCCTAAATCACAATACCAGTTGCATTAGCGAGGTCTGCTTCACGAAACACAAATTTACTTGTAAGTATAAGTTTAACAATTAGTTGATAATATGACGGTCTAACATGGTCCCTCTCCGTCTCTACTTATAAGAAGCATTACAAAATTTATTTGCCCTAAATATATGACCACTGATAATTCTACAATAATAGTTGGTATTTTTATAGTCAATTTTAAGTAGTTTATAGTTATTTTGAAGCTTAATTCATACAGTTTTTTTGAAGTCAAACTGAGAACAAAAAAAAGAATTGTGGAAATATTAAGTTGTTATGATGTTATTGATGTTAATTCTTTCCAACCAGACATATTCTTGTAGTTTTTGTCCTTTCTTGAGTTTTTAGCTCAACGGGAGAAATCATTAGAACTAATCAAAGAATGAGCTTCAAGCTTATTCAATATTGTATACCTTCATCAAATATTTCTTCCAAATACATAATTTTATCTTATACATATGGTACCTCATGTATATTTTAGGTTTCAATTTGATCCCTTATGTTTTAAAAGTTTTAATTTAGTCTCTTATGTTTATTTTATGTTTCAATTTGGTCATTTCCGTCAGTATTATCATTAACGCCGTTTAATTTGGACACGTGTCCAAGTGTGAAGGTGTCCACGTGTCTGTCCACGTAAGCAAACCGTCTGCCACATGTGACAAAATTGACGGAAATGATCAAATTGAAACCTAAATTAAACATAAGGGACCAAATTGAAACTTTTAAAACATAAGAGACCAAATTAAAACCTAAAATAAACATAAGAGACTAAATATTGAATTAAGCCTAATCTTATTTATCTGTCCATTGTCAACTAGCATCATGATGAATTCATCTTTGTCAAAATCACTTGAAATAACATTATTTGGACAATTTCTACTTTTCAAATCAATGGAGTCTTACCTTTTCAATTTCATGATGTAAAATAAAGCTTGGTTTTCTGTAAAATTAAGCTAAAGTCTTTCTAATTCTGTCTACAATACAGTTTTTGAAATTGATGAAATATTACAATTTACATAGTAAAGGCCCTTTGAGGAGAGTATAAGAAAGTGTAGGCAGAAAAACATTATCTTAGACGAATTAGAGCATCCTAAAAGGCAGCTTATGACTCTGTTTTCAACTGTAATATATTTTAGAGAATAACTACTAGATCAAAAGTTTAAAAGGAGTTAATCAAGATCAAATTAAGAAACTGAAAAGATCACCTTCAAAGTTCAATATTCATGAATAAAAGCCACCCCCACATCACTTTTTCAATCTCACTGTTCAATTCATAAAAAAAGTTGAAAAGAAGAAAAATACTCGGTACACAGGATGAACTACATTCTTACATCTCACATAATTATTTTTGTACAAATTTTAAAATGTAGAAAAGTGAATCAGTAATCTCAACTTTTTCTATTGTTCTTGGACAGCCACTGATGATCACTTCCGGTGAAGATCCACAGCGTATACTCCCTTTGCACACAATCTTCAATTTTGGTAAATCCCATAACTCCAATCTGGTCAACTTGGGAAGTGTAATGATGGAACTGTCATTGTCATCATTGTTGCTCACTGCAAATATCTCTTTCATTGAATTACAATAATTTACAGTTATTTTCTCCAGATTTTGAAGTTGTTGAACTAATTGTGGTGTCAGCAATTTCTCTATCAAATTGCAAAAAGAAATGTCAATTTCTTTTAGACAAGAGAATATGCCATCTGGTTGTGACAAAGATTGTCTAACATCAAAAACATCTTTACAGATGACAGTTAAACTTCTTAAATCTGAAAGATGCAAAACTTCCAGCTTGTGAATATTGGTGCAAAAGGAACAAGAATCAGATAAACAAAACAAGCTCTCTAGTTGGAAGCAACCAAGAATTTCCAATTTCTTTAAAGAAGAAGAAGTGCCATATGACAGATTATCGCATAAGCAACCCCAATCTTGATGTCCAGTTATTTTCATATATGTATGGTCTTTGGACAGTATGTGGGAGAAGGTATGAGAACAACTTATAGTTTCTATAAACCTATTTTCATAATCACCAGGAAGAAATCTTTTCAAATTAAATTCAGTATCCTCAAGTTCATCCCAGCACCCTTCAACACATTCAATTCCTAATCTGAGATGATATGTTTTGATCAGCCCAAAACACACATTAAGATTTTTTTGCATGAATTGGTAGTAATGTTCGCAGTCAATGCAACCTCCAAAACATTCCAGCATCTTCATCCTTTGAATATCTTCAACCATAATCACAGCAGGAGTGTTTCGGAGATCGAGGTATTGCAATTTGTTTAAATTGGACGAAAATGACCCTAATTCCAAATGCAAACTCTCGTTGTAGGATAGATCAAGCCATTTCAAGTTGATTAGTTTTTCCAAGCCTTGTGGTGCTTCCTGAATGGAAGTGTTTGAAATGACCAATCTTGACAATGATTGTAGTTCTCCCAATGGGGGCACATGTTTCAATGAATCACATTCTTTTAGTATTAAAGAAACAAGTGACCTCAACTTAGTGATGGACTTTGGCAAAGATTCTAGTCTTTCATTATAGGATAGATCCAATATTGTTAGACTATTCATGTATTTGAAAAAACTCTCTGGAAAATGACTAATGGACACTTCATTTATAATCAAGGTGGACAACTTTGGACAATTAGGAGACAGATCCTCTGAGATTTCTTCTATATCACAACACCGAATATGAACCAACTCTAAATCAGTTGCCCATCCATGTGAGAGAGGCATCTTGGTGGATCCATGTGAGAGAGGTATCATGGTGGATCCATAATTCACTCTGACATTCCTCTGACTCTCTTTCATGATATAACATGCCATACTTCTCACCAAGATATGTAATACTGAAACTAAAAAATCAGGATGCTTACTAATCAAAAAATGAGCATCAAGCTTATTCAATATGGTATGACCTTCATTAAATATTTCTTCCAAACACATATTCTTATTTATTTGTCCATTGTCAACTAGCTTCATGATCAACTCATCTTTGTCCTCCGTACAGAATAATGCACAATACAGACAACAGTTTTGCAAGTCCTTATCCATCAAATAATCATAGCTACGTTTTAATACCTTCAAGACTTCTTCTTCCACCTCTGGTCCCATTTCAAATTTTTCAAATTTATTCAATGCATATTTCCATTGATGAATGTCATCCATCCCTTTCATGGTTCTAGCAATCACACTAATTCCAAGAGGTAAACCACCACACCTCCTTACAATATCTTTTGCGATCTTTTCTATTTCAGGGGAGAGTGTGATAGGTGTTCCATTATGTCCAAGTTTTAACTCAAATAAACGCCAATCTTCACTATAAAGGAGAGGTATCATTTGTATCATATGATCTGGAAGACAATCCATCTGATGACACACATGTTTCAAACGAGTTGTTAGAATCACTTTAATGCCATTCACTTTTGGATAAAGTCCCACCTTTTCCAGATCAATGTATTTCCAAACATCATCCAAAATAAGAACCAGTTTTTCCTTTGTCTCCAGTGCCAAAGACAAGTTGTCAGCTCTAACTCTCTCATCCTCTTCATCAAGCTTCACACCTATTCTTTTTGCGATATCGTGTTGCAGTTTTGATATGCTCGCATTTTGGGATACAGTGACCCAACACACATCCTTGAAAGTTGCTTTCCTCATTAATTCCTTTTTTACGAGAGTTGCAAGTAAAGTTTTTCCTACTGCTCCCATTCCATATATCCCAATGACAAAGACTTTCTCATCATCTAGAAGTTCCAACACTTTCTTGATGTTAAAGTCTAATCGCCACCCGACATATTCAGTTGACAAAGTGAGAGGTTTCTCTTCCTTGTGTCTTTTCATCTTTTGGATCAATTCTCTCTTATCACGAGTGTCATTTAATAAGTTATTTACATCACTCACACTTTCTTTAATTTGTTGTAATCCTTGCAACCATTCATCAACAATTGGCTTGCGCTTTTTTCCACGAGACTCCAAACATTGAAGTTGTTTTGCAATATCGTTTTCGTCCCATTGTAAACCAAGAATCGATTGTTCAAACTGATTATTCATGTCATTTTCCTCAATGTTACAACGGCTACCGTTCGCACCTGCTATTATTGTGTTTGTCATGTTAAATAAAGCATTTTTATTCAAGTGTTTAAATTATTTATTTGATTTATATATTAACTAGTACACAATTTATAAAAATATTTTACCATTTGTTACAATTTAAAATAAAAATCAAAATAATAAAAAAAGAACAGCAAATGAGAAGCTGCTAAGACTTGTTCCTCATATAATAATTTTTTTTAAAGGAGAGATAAAACAAATTTGAAAAGCAGAGCTTATTGATAGGATTATTAAGATAAGAAAATAATATTTTAAAAGGGTATTTTAGGTATATTTTAGTTTTATTGTGTAGTTCGGATTGTTATTTTATTATAAGCATGCATATGGTTATATAAGATTGTATTGTTTTATGATTGAGATAAATGAAAATATAATAAGTTTCTCTCTTTTATTCTCTAGTTTCTTCCTCTAAATTTTGGAGTGTGATCTCTACTTGAATTGTGTCATATCATTTATTTTATAATTGTATTACTTTTAGATGTTTTATCCAACCAAACTATGTATTATTTAGGGATGGCAATTAATGATAAGGCTTAGGAAGCGTACTATACTTCTCATTCCCATACTCGCACATTAAAAAAATACCCGTATCTATCTCCATACCTGCGTGGGTGACAATTTTTGTCCCCGTCCTCATATCATATGGGTACCTAAGTATCCACACTCTTACTTCGTTACCCACATATTTGCTAAAAATAAGTTGATCAATTATAAAATATCATATCATTTTAGTATAATTAAAAAAACTCAAAGGTTTTAATGTTGACTGAAGAAAATTATAAACAAAATTATTAGTAATATCATGCTAATGTTCATTTCTCTGTTGATATATTTGCTTTATGTTATAAATAAACATTTTTATTAAAAATGTATAATAGTATAATAATGTTCTATTTTTTAAAATTGACTTATATATATTATTATATAATTATTATATAATAATATAATTAAAACAAATAAATATATACCGTATGGCTATATGGGGTGGGTACTAAGGTATCCGTACCCGCACTCATACCCGTTCAATTTCGTGTGAAATTATCCATAGTCAGGCTCGTACCAAAATGCAGTTTTTTACCCTACCCATTACGGATATTTTTTGTGGGTACCCACTGGATATGAGTAAATTGTCATCCCTAGTATTATCCAACCAAACTAAATATCATTTTATTACAATAAGCAAATATAAAGTAATTATAAGACTATGTACAATGATTTTGGGTTTAAACCTCAACTTTTTTCACTTTTTAATACTCCACGTCATTTTCTCCGTCTTCCACACAATTAAACTATTATTTAACTTTTACTTCTACAATGGTTTAGTTTAAACCAAATACTCTCTCTTCCAATTCACTTTCATATACCTCACATTATTTATTCTTTATTTATTTTATATAACTTTGTATAATAATAATTATTATTTATATTTATTTATATTTTATATAACTTTGTCTCTACAAATGAGAAGAAAGTGTAAAAATGATTTTTTTTTTTTTATATTGAAAGTATATCAAATCATACCTCTATTATAAAGTTTTAAAAATTATGAATTTTGGAATTAAAAAAAATTAAAAAAATATATGCTATCAAATAATTGCCTTAAAAAGATTATGAAAAATAAAAACTTATACACACAATCAAAATATGACACATACATATATGTATTTAAATAAAAAAATAACAAACCAAATCTATTGTAAAAAAAAAATCAAATAAAATCCCGCCACGCGTCACACTCTTTTCCACCTTTTTTGCTTTCAACCATTTGAAAAAATTCATCTCTTCTCTCCTTCACCTATTTAAACTCCAAGACTAAACATTACCATTGTAACAATTCAACCATTCTTTTGGGGTTTAAACCTCACCATTGTACATAGTCTAACAATTAAACTATTATTAAACTTTTACTCCAGCAATGATTTAGTTTAAACCAAATACTATCTCTTCCAACTCACTTTCATATACCTTACATTCTTTATTCTCCAAATCAAATCGGTTGAAAAAATTCATCCTCTTTCTTCTCCACCTATTTCAATTCCAAGTTTAAATCTTACCATTGTAACAATTCAACCTTTCTTTTGAGGTTTAAACCCCACCATTGTAGATAGCCTAAGGCTATCAACAATTGTTTTGGGATTAAACATCAATTTTTTTCGCTTTTCAATACTCCTCATCATTTTCTCTCTTTTCCACATAACAATTAAATTATTATTCAACTTTTACTCTTACAATGGTTTAGTTTAAACCAAATACTATCTCTTCCAACTCACTTTCATATACCCCATATTCTTTTTATTCTTTATTTATATTATTTAATTTTGTATAATAATAATAATTATTTATATTTTTATCCGGCCGTCCACGCCTTCTAAATTTGTTTTCTTATGTTTCCTTACCAAAATGAGAAGGAAGTGTAAAAATGAGATTTTTTATTTTTAATATTGAAAGTATATCAAACCATACTTCTATTTATAGAGTTTTAAAAATTATGAATTTTGGTATTAAAAAAAATATGATATGCAATAATTGCCCCAAAAAGATTATGAAAAATAAAAATCTATCCACCCAATCAAAATATGACACATACATATATACATTTAAATAAAAAAAGTGAAAATAACAAACCACATCTATATATCGTAAAAAAAAAAAACCAAACCAAACCAAATTCATCCTTTTTCCCACTCTTTCCCACTCCTTTTGCTTTCAACCGGTTGAAAAAATTCATCTTCTGTCTCCTACACCTATTTAAACTCCAAGTTTAAACTTTACCATTGTAACAATTCAATCCTTTTTTTGGTTTAAACCTTACCATTATAGATAGTCTAAGGCTATGTACATTGATTTTAGGTTTAAACCCCAACTTTTTCACTTTTCAATACTCCACGTCATTTTCTCTCGCTTCTACATACCATTAAACTATTATTCAACTTTTACTCCTACAATGGTTTAGTTTAAACCAAATACTCTATCTTCCAACTCACTTTCATATACTCCACATTCTTTATTTATATTATTTAATTTTGTATAATAATAATAATTATTTATATTTTTTTAGTCTCTACTAATGAGGAGGAAGTGTAAAAATGAGTGTTTTTTTTTATGTTGAAAGTATATCAAACCATACCTCTATTTATTGAGTTTTAAAAATTATGAATTTTGGTATTAAAAAAAATTAAAAAATATATGTTTATCCAATAATTGCCCTAAAAAGATTGTGAAAAATAAAAATCTAAACATCCAATTAAAATCTGATAGATACATATATGCATTTAAATAAAAAGTAAAAGAGAAAATAACAAAACAAATCTATTGTAAAAAAAAAAAACAAATCAAATCGCGTCACGTGTCACACTCTTTCCCACTTTTTTTGCTTTCAAGCGGTTGTAAAAATTCATCCCCTCTCTCCTCCACTTATTTCAACTCCAAGTTTAAACATTACCATTATAACAATTCAACCCTTCATTTGAGGTTTAAACCTCTCCATTATACATAGTCTAAGCTTGTTTGGTTCAACCGAGGAGGAGGGGAGGGGAGGTGTGGGGAGGGATTTTTAAGGAGGGAAGTCAAGATAAAACATAATTTATTATGTTGACAAAATTACTCTCACTTTTTTTATTAAAATTCTAAATTATCCTTGTTGCAATATTAAAATTCTAAGTTTTATTTTTTTTTTTACAACAAAAAAAATTTAGGTTTTCTACTCATTAGATTTTTTTTTGGTTATATATCCATTAGATTGTTTTATTGACGTAATATATCAATTATAATTTAATCCTTATTTTGAGTTTATAAGGTTAAGGGTAAAAAAGTAAACTACTTCTCCCATTCCCTCGTTAAAAAGTTGAACCAAACATTAAAATTTAAAATATCACCTCTCCTCCCTCCCCTCCAAAACCCCCGAACCAAACAGACCCTAACATAAAAACTAATATATGGAACAAAATAACTCTCTGCTAGGGTTTACAAAATGACGCAAACACAGCTGAAGAAGAAGACTTGCAAGACATAAGCACCAAATGAGTCAAGGAAGGTGATCACCGCTTTTCTCATCAATCGACTGTACCATTAGTATATGATGGTATAGTAGATGTGGATGGAAGACATGAGGAGAGGAAGTCATACAAAGAATCTGTTATGACTACTTGGATATGACTACTTCCTAGTCACCTTCACCAGTGAAGAAGATCATACAACGGCACAAGTTGGAGGTCCATGGCTGATATATGATCATTATCTAGCAGTTAGAGAGTGGTCAGCAGATTTTAACCCCGCCGTCGAATCTGTCAAGTCGATAGCAGTCTGGTTTCGGTTCTCTGGCCTACCTATTGAGTATTATGATGCTAAACTTCTTAATGTTATTGGAGATCGTATTGGAAGATCAGTCAAGGTAGACAAAACCACGCTTTATCAAGAACATGGTAAATATGCTCGTTTATGTGTTGAAGTGGATCTTACCAAGCCATTGCTTGCAATGTTTACCATAAAAGGCAGACATTACAAAGTCGAATATGAAGGACTACACTTCTTATGTCTGAACTGCGGTATTTTTGGTCATTATGTCGAAGGATGTCCAAAAAGAAGCACAGAGAGTAGCAAGAGTGGAGAAAATCAAGGAAGTGAAACTGCAAAAAGAGGAGAACATGGCCAGCAGCCTATGGTAGAAGGCCGTGGACGGTGGTTCAGAAACAGCGGCTGCCAAGAAAGTCCAAAGATCACAATAACAATAATGGAGGAGTTAATAAGGAACCTAATTCCAAGGGATCTCGATTTGCTATTTTAGGCAATGAAGCGATAAACATGGAAACTGATGAGCAGGTTACTAATCTGGGTGAAACAAATGTGGATAGAACAATTACTCAAAAGAAATATAATGACAATACATGTGGAGATTCAAGGAAATATTTTGGTGGAGCACAGCCAAATCAGGAGCATTATAAGCGTGGCATCATTAGAGAAGCACATGGAAACCCGAAGATCAACACACCACCAGCACGTGGAGGAAATGAGGTGGGAAAGAGAAGCAAATAAAGTTGCAGATTGGTTAGCTAATTTTGGCTGCACTTTGGCCAATGGAAGTATGTTGTTTGAGTACCCCCTAGAGAAGAAGTTCAATCTCTAGTTTGTTCCAGGATGATAAAGGTGTAGTTTTTTGGGCTTGATTAAGTCCCTTTTAATCCCAAAAAAAAAAACTAATATATGTAAATTTGTTTTGGGCTAAATTAAAATATCTGTTTTGGGCTGAAATAAAATTTCTTTTTTAAAAAATGTTTTTGGGCTAAATTCATTAAAAAGACGTTTCAATTTTTTTTCCACCACTAATTTAATCTGATTTGTAGGTCAGTTATGACATCAAATTTAAAAAATCTTTAGTCAAAATAGTTAATATGCTTTAATAGATGAATTGATTCATCCATTAGCATTCAAACTCATCAAAATGTGCTTCATTGCAAAAAAAGAAATTCCAAAAGTAATGAATTAGAACTCGTACCTTCAGATAAATTCATGATTTCAACATTATTATGATGGTTAACTAAACTGCTAGTATGAGTGTCAATCACTTCGAGATCATCTTCGTTCACTTTCATTGAAAGATAGAAATTGTTAGAATTTTAAATTTCAACAAAATGTAAAATATAATGTTGTTGGACTAAATTCCACAAAAGGTCTTTAGAAAACAAATATTAATTAATAAAAACAGATGTTGATTTACCTTGATCATGTGTTACAGCAATTGTATTAATCACAGCTTGTGGTGGATTACTTGAAGTGGAAGCCATATTGTTGTTAACTCCTTCATTAACAGTATATACTATGCACATGTTGTCACAAGATATATTAATGTTTGAAGCGAGTTCGTTTTTGTTGTATGTTATGTTAGTTAATTCATAAACAGAATATTATGTATAGAAAAAGGTGTTTAAAAAACAAATATTAATTAGTAATAGATGAATTCACTAGAATGACATGGGTATCCCTGATAAAGTTCAAACATGAGGTGTTTGCTGAATTCAAAAAATTCAGAGTGAAGGTTCAAAATCAGAGTGGTCAGACTCTGAAGATTCTTAGAACAGATGGTGGTGGTGAGTATAACTCCAATGAGTTCAAAACTTTCTGTGAGGAGAATGGAATTGAGCATGAGGTTACTGCTCCTTATACTCCTCAACACAATGGTCTTGCAGAAAGAAGAAATCGCACTTTGCTTGATATGGTGAGAAGCATGCTGAAAGAGAAGAAGCTTCCTCATAATTTATGGGGTGAAGCTGTTGCAACTGCATGTTATGTGCTCAACAGATGTCCAACATATATATTTTCCACCTTCAACAATGACACTTTCACTTTTCATCCATTTTCCAAAACTTCATGAAGAAATTTCATGTGAATTTAGAGATTACAATGAAGCTATTCAAATTCCAGGTTGTGTACCAATTCATGGAATTGATTTACCTGAACATTTTCAAGATCGAACTAGTCTTGCTTATGATTTGATTCTTCAACGTTGCAAAAGATTCAATCTTGCTGATGGGTTTTTGGTTAACAGCTTCATGAAAATGGAAGAAAAAACAATGAAATCCTTAGAAGAACATAAATGTTCTGTTTTTCTTGTGGGACCCATTATACAAAATGGGTCAAATAATGAATCAAAAGGATCAGATTCAGATTTAGAATGTTTGAGGTGGTTGGAAAAACAACCTCAAAATTCTGTTTTATATGTTTCATTTGGAAGTGGTGGAACACTTTCTCAAGAGCAAGTGAATGAACTAGCTTATGGTTTAGAATTGAGTGGTAAAAAATTTCTATGGATTTTAAGGGCACCTAGTGATTCATCAAATGAAGCTTATCTTGGTGCTAAAAATGATGATGACCCTTTAAATTTTTTACCAAAAGGGTTCATAGAAAGAACAAGAAAACAAGGATTAGTTGTACCTAATTGGGCCCCACAAACACAAATTTTGAGTCATAGTTCAATTGGTGGATTTTTGACTCATTGTGGTTGGAATTCAGTTATTGAGAGTATTATGTTAGGTGTGCCTATGATTGCTTGGCCTTTATTTGCTGAGCAAAAAATGAATGCTGTTTTGTTATGTGATAGTGTTAAAGTTGCAATGAGATTGAAGTTTAATGATGATGGTTTAGTTGAAAAGGATGAAATTGCCAAGGTGGTTAAAGGGTTAATGGATGATGATGGGAATGGGATTAGAGGAAGGATTGAAGAATTGAGAGATGATGCTATTGATGCTTTGAAAGAAGATGGGTCTTCTACAAGGGCAATTTGTCAATTTGGTAATACATTGGAAAGGTTTGTGGACAACATGTAGGTTGTGAACAATAATTTGTTAATAGTTTCTTTTTATAAGGATAATAATTGATATATTTTTCCTAGAGATTGTTATTTTTTTGTTTTTGGTTTTTTTTTAAGCTTTTGTGGTTTTTCAGCTGAGTTTTTTTTTTTTTTTTTTATTTCGGTTCTCTTTCCATGCATGCCTTGTATAAAAAAAAGTTTAATTTAATTTTATTTAGCCATTCCAAAAAATATTTGATGATAGAGAAAAAGTTACAAGCTCACAACATCGATAGAGTCATTTATTTTGAGGAACTTAATGATCGTATTTGTTTTAAAGATGTTAGAACATGTGTGCCTTCAACTAAATAGTAACAAAACTGAAATTATGCATATTAACGCAGCTAATATGGCCGCAATTATAGTTATCATATCGTTGCAGAACCCTCTAAATTCTTTATGGAACGGCGATGATTTAGAACCATGATGTAAAGTAAATAATGCTATAGTTTGAGAAAGAATTTTTCATTCTTAATTTTCTTTGGCTGCCATTTTGTCCATCTTCACATATGGAACTTGTCTATGTAATGTTAACATGCAATACAATGGCCCTTTAACACAAAAAATGAATACAAATTAAGGAAACTAACAAAACAAGGCAAACAAACCAACTATAAACCTCAAAACCAAAACAACTTTAAGAATGAAAAACATCATTTATATAAACAACTTTAAGAATGAAGAACAACATTTAAATTCCTAAATTCCACCAAAATTTTCCAATTGAGTAGCCAACTGAGACAAAATCTCTATTGAAGAACCATCATCTTTCAATGCTTTTTCAGTAGAATCTTTTTAACTCTTCATTCTATCGCGCATTTCCTTACCTTCATTCCCTTCCATCAAACACTTAACCACTTTTGCAATTTCATCCTTTTCCACAATCTCATCATCTTCAAACTTCAACCTTAAAGCCACATTAAGACCATCACTTAACATAACAGCATTCATTGCTTGTTCTGCAAACAAAGGCCAAGCTACTATTGGCACCCCCTCTTGTATACTCTCCAAAATTGAATTCCAACCACAATGACTTAAAAACCCACCAACTGAATTTTGCTTAAGTATTTCAACTTGAGGTGCCCATGCTGCCAAAATAAAACCTTTTTCTTTTGTTCTTTCCAAAAACCCATTTGGTAAAAACTTCAAAGGATCAACATCATTTGAATTTTCAAAATAAGCAGCACTAACAGAATCACTTGGTGCTCGCAAAACCCAAATGAATCTTTGACCACTCAATTCCAAACCAAAAGCTATTTCATTGATTTGTCTTTGAGAAAGTGTTCCACCACTTCCAAAAGAAACATATAAAACAGAATTTTGAGGTTGTTTTTTCAACCATTTCAAACATTCAACCTCATCAACAACATCATCATTGTTACTTGATCCTATTTGTGTAATAGGCCCCACAGGAAAAAAACTGATTTTTCCATGACCCTTTTGTTCCAATGCTTCAATAGCACTTGATTCTAATTCAAAGAAGCTATTAAAAATGATTCCATCAAAAAAATACATACTTTTTGAACGTTGAAGATACTTCTTGTAAGCTTCACTTGATCTATTTTTTGTTGGTGTTGGAAGATCAATACCTTTGATTTGTACACATCCTACTAACCCTATAGGTTCTTGTAAATCTTTATATTCACATGTAACTTGTTCATCAAGTTTTGGAATTTCCAAAACAAGTGATAGTACAAAAGCTGAACAAGGGAAGTAAAGGCAGGGCCGGTTATGGCCACGTGCAGTGCTATACCACTGGGCCTCACAATTTATGGGGCCTCAAAATTTTTTTTTAAGCCCATCATATGAAAAATAGATCAAGTATTATTTGATGATAGAAAATCTCAAGAAATTGAAATTGGCCCAGTAGAGCGCGTTTTGATCTTGTAGCTGCGTGGATATGGGTTCGAGTCCCAGTGGTGGTACTTTTTGGTTTTCTCTTATTTAATTAAGATAATAGAAAAATGGAAGAACGGTATCCATTCATTTAAACATTACATTGCATAAATTTAGGGATGGCAACGGGTGCCCACGGGTGCGGGTTTCACACTACCCAAACCCGCACCCGAAATCACCACCCGAACCCGAACCCAAAGGATATTCGGGTGGTAAAATAACACCCGCACCCACACCCGCTGGGTGAAAAAACCCGAACCCGTAGCAAGAACATATAAAAATACAATAGCAACATCGTTTGGAAACAAGCATAGTTCAAATTTTCGAGAAAATACAACAATAAAATTGAGTAATGTTAAATTACAAGTAATTACATTAAAATACAACAATAACATAGTTTGGTAACATAGTATTCAACATATAATTTTAAGAAATTAAATTACAATTATATATACATAGGGATAATTAGGTAATTTAATATTTAAGCGGGTGTAATTTTGGGTTTCGGGTGCGGGTTTGAGTGATCCCAAACCCGCACCCGAAATATCGGGTGCCACCCGAACCCGAACTCAAACCCAGTCAACTCGGGTTTCACCCGTTGACTCGGGTGCGGGTGGGCCCCACGGGTTTGGGTTTACTTGCCATCCCTACATAAATTATTTCAAAATTGTGTTTCTTTTTATGAAATACAGTAATATTTATTTTTTTCTATAACTTATCAATAACTTCACTACTTTATTTTATTTATAAAAAAAAAACTACATTTTATTATTTTTTTGAAAATGAAGAATTAATTTCTAATATTAAGTTGCAATTTTTATTAAAAATACTATCAATTTTTAATGATATTAGCTTGAAGGTGTATTTTGTTATTATTGATTTGAAAGTGATTATTTTTTTTACATTATTGATGTTATTTGTATTTTAAATAAAAGATTACTCTTTTTTAAAAATTATCGGTTCATTTTTGAATAATATATCGCTTAAATTTTTATTTATCGGTTCATTTTCAACATTATGGAATGACCTTTTATTTATGTTAGTTACATGAATAAATAACTATTTTTGTTGTTATTGATGCTATTTACAATTTAAATAAATGATGTTCTCTTTTATTTTATTTTTTTATTAGGGGTCTATTTTTATTATTTGTTCCGAGCCTCCAAAATCTCGGGACCGGCCCTGAGTAAAGGTAAGACAAAGAATTGAACTCTTTTGCAAAATCTAGTGCTTCAAATGCAAAAGCATCAGCAATTATAGCAAGTAAAGGTGTTTTTGAATTCAAAGTTTTTAAGGCTTGATGAATTGATGGTAAAGAGAGTGTAACAGTGAGTTGAATTATGATTCCAGGATATGCTCCTTGAGGTACATCTTGTTTGTTGATTGGTGGAAGAAAAATTGAGTTTATGTTTGGTGGAATGGTTTGAAGATATGATTTTGATGAATCTGGTGGTGACCCAAGTGAGGGAATTATGCAAGTTACATGAAAATTTGGATGATTTGTGACTAATCTTTTGGTGAATTCTAGTATTGGAACTAAGTGGCTGAATCCAGGACTTGGAATAACAGCTATGTGAGTTTTTGCCATTGGAATGGATTACAATAGATGTTTGGTTCACAAGTTTGTGTATGGTGTTTCTCTGTTTAAGATTATAATCATAGAAATGTGTTTTATATATAGGGAAATAAGTATTGGTCAATAATGTGTGAAATATTTATTAAATATTTCAATTTTTAAGCATATTGCCAGAGTTCAATTGTAAAAGATGTATATATTGAAAAATAACTATAAAGTGATATCAACGAGAGAATTCTTGGTGATTAGTATTTCCTTCGGTCATTATTATAAGTGAAAAGTCACTTTTTAGATTTATCAGAAAATTGATGTATCTGGCTATTATTATAGATCAAATATATCAATTTTCCAATATATCTGGCTACTATAATAATGACCAGATGAAATATTTCTTTTACTTTTTGGTATAACGTTTTTATATTTAAGAGAAAGATACCTCAATAATTCATAGTTTAGCTGCGAGCTTAAGATAATCTGATGATATAATTAATGTTTGGTTGGACAATAGTCCAGTGCCTAAATTTTTTGGGTCATGTTTTTTTGGAAAGGCAAAAGTAAATATATTAATAAACCCAAGCATAAGGGATGCTAAGGTATGGGAAAAAATACAAGGAGTCATAGACATTGACTGATACAAGATACACAACAAATTATGCAGGCTCAGCAAACAGAGGCTAGGGAATTAAAAAACACCAAGCCAATTATATGCACCATGGCTAGAGTAAGAAAGAAAAAAAAAAAAAACAAAGCAACCCCTACACAAAAATATGCAAAACCACCACTACTAATGAGACCTTAACAGGGATAAACACCGCACAAGGGCAAATTAAGGATACAACCAGCTATGAAACCAGCACTGCAGAAGCAACAGAAACAGCGGAGATGTCTGAGATTGGATCGAGTAAATTGGATCTCTTGGGATCTCGCTCCAAGTCACTAGAGAGCATCCAGACGATTGAAAATAAGGGTTTTGAAGTGGTTTGGGGTTTTGATGATTTGTTTTTTGTAAAAATTATTTTTTAAATTTTACTAAAATTGTATTAATTAATACTAATATAAAATTATTATTTTTCTGATTTTTTTTTAATGTTTGAATTTTTTTTTGTAAAAAAAGGAGATCCGTGTAATTTAAAACTTAATAGTTTAGTTTAATGGATTCAAAAAAGTTTTTTAATTGTTTGTTTAATGTGTTTGGATGTATTTGTGGTTTGTATTTATTAACAAAATAAATATAAAATATTGCGAAAAAATATACAAAAAGTAAAGTAAAATTTAAAATTAATAGTAACAAAGAACATGCATATTTATTACATCCGAATAATTATCAATGACTCACATGCCCATGCCCATGCCCACGCCCACGACCACGACCCCGACGCCCACGTCCACGTCCACCATCCGCATCTTCAACTTCATTAGGATTCAAATTACCACCGGTACCACGGGCAGGAGGCTGACGAATTCGACTACCTCGCCGAGGTCCATCTCCACCACGAGGTCCATCTTCAATTGGTGCATTATCTATAGATACGTGGGTAGCCAAAGTTGAAGTTGTGTCAAGAGAAACCCCGGAAGTTGCGCCAGCATGATAACCCGAAGTTGCTCCAGGAAAAACTCCATCACTCGTTTTAAGAGTCGTTGGTCTTCCGGTGCAAACAGTTGATCATCAATCCATGGGTCAGATGTTGAGGTATTTGGGTCTGTGTAGTGATAGTTTTGGTGGTGGGGGGGTTGGTTGTTGAAATGATGATAGTTTTGAGTGGTTGTTGGTGAAATGTATGTTTCGCGGTTAAAGATTGGGAATTGGTGAGGGGTTTGATATAAATGGTAGGCCGGTTCATGTTGTGTTGTTTGAATGGGTGGTTGGTTTTGCGTGGTTTCAATGTATGTTTGGTGTTGGGGAATGTTGATGATTCCTCATCATAGTTACAATTCAAGGGTGTTTTCAAGGTAAATTGGTAGGTTTTAGCCAATAAAAGTAAGCTACAAGTGTTGGAATTGAAGGTTTTGAGAGATTACTTGAAATACAAGCTAATGTCAAAAAGGAGGGAAAAATATCATAAAAATGGTTGAAAGAGGATGAAGCTCATTCGCTTGCGCGAGATCTTGCTTCGCGTGCGCGGGGAAGTGGCTGAGAAAGTTGATATCGTTCTGTTGATTTCGCTTGCGCGAGATTCATGCTAGCGTGCGCGAGTTCCTGTGCTACACCGGGCTAGCGTGCGCGAGACAATGCTTCGCGTGCGCGAGTGTCCGCGCGAGAAATGCTCCGCGTGCGCGAATCGTGAGAAAACTATAAAAGCCAAACTTCAACACTTTGCTTAGGTTCGGATTGGGAAGATTGGAAGCTTAGTATTGAGGATTTTCTACCTCCAAGGACCAGATCTGAGAAGGTTGGAAGAGAAGATTGATGATGATGAATGAAGATGAAGAATTCCACTTCAATTCCACCATGATCATTGGCTAAGACTCCTTAAGATTGAATCTCCATGTAACTTGAACTCTCTTATGTTGTAGCTAATTTCTTGTATTGAATTCAAAGTTTATGCATCTATTAATCTTGTGTTTAATGCCTATCTTTCCTTGATCAAGTTAGATTTGAATTTAGTAATTGAGTTTCTATGAGAATAGCACTTGAATTATTGATCTAGATTGATAGAACATATGTTTATGCTTAAGAGATTTTGTATGAATGTGTGTGATTGCATGATTAACCGTTCTTAATCCTCTATTAATGTTGAATTAGTTAAGAGATTAAGTAATTGGCATTCTCTAGAGAGTGTAACTAGCAAAGAGATTTGTAGTTGCAACTTAGGTTAATCAATCTTGCATGAAATTGATTCAATACTTGTGAATTTAGCTACTGCACTTTAATGAGTTCATGGAAGCATGGAGGTTCAATCATTTTCCATTTCGCATTCGAAAGATTCGTTGATAATTGCATGTGTTTTGAACTTGATACTTGAAAACCCCCCAATTATGAGTATGTTAGATAATAGTTTTATAATTCTAATTGCCTTGAAATTCGATTAAAAACAATCTCCGTGGATCGATAATCTTTTATTACTTGCGACATTCGTATACTTGCGAAAAGTCCATCAAGTTTTTGGCGCCGTTGCCGGGGATTGTCGTTAATCGACAAGGCAATTGGAACCGTGTTTAGCTTTAATTTTCTGTTTTTAGTTGTTACTTTCATTAAAAACCCAAACCAAAAAAAAAAAAAATTAGGATAGTGTTTAATTTCCAATTTCATTTGTTTGCTTGTTCGGAATTACCTTTTCTTGTTTGTATTGTGTATGCAAGGTAGGAGAGGAGCACTTTGAGATGGAGCCGAATCCACCACCACCACCTCCACCTAGGAGGACTCTAGGCGATTATGGTCAATGGGATGACGGACAACTCGCGAATTTGGGGTTCCAACCGGCAAATCCGGTTAATTTTGACATCAAGAACTCCGTGATCAATGCTTTGAAAGAAGACCAATACTCGGGGGCGGAAAGTCAATGTCCGAATCTTCATCTAGGACGATTTTATGAGGCTTGCGATTATACGGACCCACCGGGTGTTACCGATTCTCAAAAGAGATTGAGGTTATTCAAGTTCTCGCTCACCGGGAGAGCCAAGGATTGGTTGGATACTTTGCCAAGTGGTACCATCAACACATGGCAAGAACTAGAGAGAAAGTTCCTTGAGCGGTATTTCCCAATTCACAAATTCCTTGAAAGGAGAGCCGACATAGTAAATTTTGAGCAAGGGGATGCCGAATCACTCTATGATGCGTGGGAGCGTTTCAAATTGTGTTTAAAGAAGTGTCCCAAGCATGGCATTGATACACATGCTCAAATGCAACATTTCACTCAAGGATTGAGAGCTCAAACAAGAATGTTGTTGGATGCTTCGGCGGGTGGATCCTTGAAAAATAAGGATGAGCAAGAAGCAATGGAATTGATTGAATCTATGGCTCAAAATGAATATAGGGCCAACAATGATCGTGGAGCCAAGAAGAAAGGTGGATTACTTGAGTTAGACACCCAAACGGCGCTTCTAGCCTCATCAAAGCTTATGAACACTCAAATGTCGACATTACTCAAGCATTTGACATCTACTCCCTCTACACAAGTTAGTCAAGCGCAAGGGCTCCGATGTGATTTTTGTAAACAAGCCCATGAGAATGGGGAATGCATGCCTAAGGGGTCCGAAGAGGCAAAATATATGGCAAATTTTAGGAGAAGTAACCCCTACAATCAAGGGTGGGGTGAAAACCAAAATCAATCCCCGAATCTATCTCAACAAAGTCGTGCTTCACCATTGGAAGACACACTCACTCAATTCATTAAGATGACACAAAGCTATTTTGAAACCATGAGGATTAACCAAGAGACGTCTAATGAGAATCACAAAGCATCAATCAAGAACTTGGAAGTCCAAATTGGTCAATTGTCAAAGCAAATGGCTTCGTCATCTAGTGGAGGTTTTGTAGGGAACACTTGTGAAAACCCTAAAAAGGAGAGTTGCAATGTGGTTGAGTTGAGATCTAGAATGCTTCCTCCACCACCGGTAAGAGAGCCAAGAGTGAAAAGAAAGGTTGAGGGAGAAGTTGAAAAAAATGAGAAAGGTAAAGAAAAAGAGGGAGAAGTAGAAAAGGAGAAAAAAAGTGAGCTTGAGGTAGAAGTTGAAAATGAGAGTGATGAAGAGAATGAGGGCGAAGTTGAAAATGAGAGAAAAGCCTTGAGGAAGGAGATTAATAAACGGAGAAAGCAAAAGAAGAGGGATCTCATGAATGATTCCGGTCCTCAAGAAGTGTCCACATATGATAAACTACCTTATCCTCGTGCACCGAAAAAAGAGAAGAACCAAGAGGAAGCTTTTGGGAAATTCATGAAAATGTATCATAGCCTACAAGTTGACATTCCTTTTGCCGATGTGTTGGAGCAAATGCCGTTGTTTGCCAAATTCATGAAGGAGGTGTTGACGAAGAAGAGAAAGCTCAAAGAGGATGAGCCGGGTTTGATGAATGAAGAGTGTAGTGCTACTATCCAATCAAAGCTACCTCAAAAGAAAAAGGACCCCGGTAGCTTCACAATTCCTATTTCAATAGGGAATTTGCATGTAGGAAGAGCCCTTTGTGATTTGGGAGCTAGCATTAATTTGATGCCTCTTAGTTTAATGAAGCGCATTCCCGGTGCCGTGGTCAAGCCAATTAAGATGCAAATCACCCTTGCCGATCGATCCATCACACACCCTTATGGGATACTACAAGATGTATTGGTGAGATGTGCCGAATTTGTCTTTCCGGCCGACTTTGTGATTCTTGACATGGATGAGTGTGTGGATACACCGGTTTTGTTGGGAAGGCCATTTTTAGCAACCGGTCGGGCATTAATTGATGTTGCCATGGGTGAATTGATGTTAAGGTTGGAAGAGGAAAGTGTGAGCTTCAAAGTCTTTGAAGGAGTGGAGCCCTATAGAAAAGAGAAGCCTAAATGTTTCCAAGTGGAGGCAAGTGAAGAAGTTGTGAAGGACAGCTCTAGTGATGAGGCGCCTATGCCTACCGTTCCGGAATTGAAAGAACTTCCACCCAATTGGAAGTATGTGTTCTTGAATGAAGATTCCAAGGATCCGGTTATCGTTAGTAGCTCTCTCACTCCCTTGGAAGAAGAGGTTTTGTTGAAGAAATTCAAGGAAGGCCAAGGTGGCCTAGGTTTTGATTTAAATGGTGTTATCCCGGTCCTTTGTGTGACCCCGGTCAAGAATGAAGAAGAGCCCAAACCGGGTAATGTGCCACTTGAGCCTCCTAACCCATCTTTGGAGGAATTGGTGCGGAAAGAGGTAATGAAGCTTGTTGAGTCCGGAATGCTTGATTCGGCTCAAGTTGTCCAAAGGAAGAAGAATGTTGTGAAAAAGGCCAAAAAGGTTCTTCCCAAAGCCAAAAAGAAAACTAGAAACAAAGGGGAGAACAAGTGGGAAGAATTCATGAGTCCTCCGGTTCTTGAAAAAGTTTTGTGTGTTGCTCAAGAGGCGATCCTTGTGGAGAAGCTCAAGAGGAGCCGGGTGGAGTCAAAGATGAAGTATCCTCCCTAACACGGTGATGATACGTCAAGCTTGAGACGTCAACAACAAGCGCTTCATGGGAGGCAACCCATGGTTTGGTATCTCTATCTCTTTTGTGGAAATAAGTTGAATGATGTTGGTGAACCATGACTCTTAATTTTGTCTTGCTAATTGTTGTCTAGGCACAAATTTATCTTTTGGAATATCTCAAACTTTTGATATCATTTTTGAATTGCTTTGATGTATGGTTTGTTTGGTTTTGACCTTAGGCATGGATTTGTGATGCTTGAAGTGCAGCGGATTTTTGCAATGCATGGATTGAAGCACGAGCTAGGGGACATTCACGTATTTGATGATCTAATGATCCGAGCCTTTAAACCGTGAGGATTTGAGCCTATACACTCTATTTGCTTGAATATGTGAGTCCACTACCTCTCTCGACTCTAGAACTTGCTTTTATTCTCTTGATTTATTGAGTAGCATTGATTAGCACACGAGGCAAGTTTGTTGGTACCTAGAGCCTTTGTAGCCTACCTTTTCATGTTATATCCTTTGCTAACCCACTTTTGAGCCGTAAAGATAAATTTTTCTTGGTTGATTGTCTTCTTAACCCTTGTTTTTTCTAAAAAAAAATTGTTTTCTTGGAGTTAAGTTGATTGTTTTTGTTTGTTCTTATGGCAAATGCATAAGTTTGGGGTTGCTTTTGGAACTAGCAACAAATTAAGTTTGGGGTGGGTATACTAGAGCAATCAATGTTATGAAAAGTGTTGAAAAAGAATGAAAAAGAAAATGTTGAAAGTGAGAAAGAAAAAAATTTTGTGAAAAGATGTGAAAGTAAGAAGTCCAAAAATTGAAAATGTGCAAAAAAAATGACTTCTTCGAAAAGATTGTGAAAAGAAATGAAATAAAAGTTTGAAAAAGAAATGGTTTGTGATCGTATGTTTGTTGATAATTGTGTGATGATTCCTCATCATAGTTACAATTCAAGGGTGTTTTCAAGGTAAATTGGTAGGTTTTAGCCAATAAAAGTAAGCTACAAGTGTTGGAATTGAAGGTTTTGAGAGATTACTTGAAATACAAGCTAATGTCAAAAAGGAGGGAAAAATATCATAAAAATGGTTGAAAGAGGATGAAGCTCATTCGCTTGCGCGAGATCTTGCTTCGCGTGCGCGGGGAAGTGGCTGAGAAAGTTGATATCGTTCTGTTGATTTCGCTTGCGCGAGATTCATGCTAGCGTGCGCGAGTTCCTGTGCTACACCGGGCTAGCGTGCGCGAGACAATGCTTCGCGTGCGCGAGTGTCCGCGCGAGAAATGCTCCGCGTGCGCGAATCGTGAGAAAACTATAAAAGCCAAACTTCAACACTTTGCTTAGGTTCGGATTGGGAAGATTGGAAGCTTAGTATTGAGGATTTTCTACCTCCAAGGACCAGATCTGAGAAGGTTGGAAGAGAAGATTGATGATGATGAATGAAGATGAAGAATTCCACTTCAATTCCACCATGATCATTGGCTAAGACTCCTTAAGATTGAATCTCCATGTAACTTGAACTCTCTTATGTTGTAGCTAATTTCTTGTATTGAATTCAAAGTTTATGCATCTATTAATCTTGTGTTTAATGCCTATCTTTCCTTGATCAAGTTAGATTTGAATTTAGTAATTGAGTTTCTATGAGAATAGCACTTGAATTATTGATCTAGATTGATAGAACATATGTTTATGCTTAAGAGATTTTGTATGAATGTGTGTGATTGCATGATTAACCGTTCTTAATCCTCTATTAATGTTGAATTAGTTAAGAGATTAAGTAATTGGCATTCTCTAGAGAGTGTAACTAGCAAAGAGATTTGTAGTTGCAACTTAGGTTAATCAATCTTGCATGAAATTGATTCAATACTTGTGAATTTAGCTACTGCACTTTAATGAGTTCATGGAAGCATGGAGGTTCAATCATTTTCCATTTCGCATTCGAAAGATTCGTTGATAATTGCATGTGTTTTGAACTTGATACTTGAAAACCCCCCAATTATGAGTATGTTAGATAATAGTTTTATAATTCTAATTGCCTTGAAATTCGATTAAAAACAATCTCCGTGGATCGATAATCTTTTATTACTTGCGACATTCGTATACTTGCGAAAAGTCCATCAAATGTTAAAATCTGGATGATAGTATGGTTCATTTTGTGTTGTTGTTGTGTGAATGGGGGATGGGTCAGGGGTAAATTCTCTTGTTGAGGTAGATGGATTCCCTTGTTGGGTACGTGGGTCAAAAAGAATGAATGGGTTATATTTTGAATAATACCAATTAATATAACTGCTCGGATGTTTAAGTTTTGTGGAAGGGGTGCCAGTAACCACTTTTTCGTGCCGATTATTCCATTCTTCGATTTCATCGGCATAATGGACATCCCACAAACTAATCTTTTGTCCACGATTAGTTACATTTGCCTTGCTCACATGTAATTGCTGCATGCGCTCATTCTCGTCAAGCTTACCAAATGTATATAAATGATGTATACAAAGCTGCTAGCGTATACTCTGTCTACAATAACAAATTCCCGGGCATTCAAGACCAATCATATTGGCCCGTATACCACGGCCATAAAATTATACCAAACCCGGAGATGAAAAGAAGAAAGAAAGGTCGTCCGCAAAGTACACGCATTACGACAGAAATGGACGATTCTGATAAACCGAAGCGGTGTGGGTTATGTCGTGTACCGGGCCATAGAGCAAATGTTTGTCCAAATGTTGCTGGACCTTCACGACCTTCACAATAATCACTGTCAAATGTAACTCTAGTTTTCATATTGTTTGATAAATAATAAATTTAAGTGGTTGTTTTCGTTATCGTTTCTGTAATTTTTTAAAATAATAAATTTAACTCTAGTTTTCTGTAATGTTTTGATTAATTAATATCATAATGCTTTTTTTATTATAATATAATGATTAGTAAAAAAAAATACTTCACAGAAAAATAATAATTTTATATTACTATTATATTTATAATAATTAATACAATTTTAGTGAAATTTATAAAACGTAAAAATGACTCCCACTACTTGAACGGACGAGATTTTGCCGACAGTTTAAACGGTCAAGATTCTACCGACAATTTCTGTGGACGATAACGCTTTACAAATTCTTTAGTAAAATTTATAAAACGTAAAAATGACACCCACTCCCACTACTTGAACGGACGAGATTTTGCCGACAGTTTAAACGGTCAAGATTCCACCGACAATTTCTGTGGACGATAACGCTTTACAAATTCTTTAAATAGACACATCGAGAAATATCTCAACACACAACACCATTGTAATGGATATATCTCTCACTTACCGGAGAGACACTCATCTTGCAGCAGTTTATTTCGACGCCGAAACGCCTAACATGTTTCGTATTGCCGTTGATTCTACGCTAAGTGATCTTAACCAACAACTTGATGAAATAAATCGTTGTTGCAACAATCGGAACGATGACAGAAATGTCACAAGCATCGACTATCGAAAGCCATCAATAAGATCTGACGAGAGCGTTAAGTTCAGCAAAATGCAGCTCAAGAACGACGATGATGTCCGTACTATGTTTTCAATTTACTCCCAATACAGTACAAAAGGGCCTATCGAGTTAGATGCAAAACTGACAAGATTCGTTGATGCAATCTTGGCGAACTTGAAACATCCCGAAGATGAAGATTGCACTGTTAACTTAGCGGATCCATAGCTATGTTTTATATTTCGTGTATCGTTTTTATTTTCTATGTATCGTTTTTATTTCTGGTGTATCGTTTTTATCTCCAGTTTAATGTTTTTATTCCCCGTGTAATGTTTTTATTTCCCGTGTAATGTTTTTATTTCCCGTGTAATGTTTTTATTTTTACTATGACTTATGTTATGTTCATGTCTTGGTTTTATTGTCTCTTTTACTGTGGATGTTAATTCTTTTTATCTTTCGTGTAATATCTTTAGTCTCAAAGAATCGTTTCGCAAGGTTGAGATTCCACCGACAATTTGCGTGGTCAGGATTTTGCCGATACTTTGAACGTTCATGATTCCACCGACACTTTGCACGGTGGAGATTCTACCGACACTTTGCAAGGACCCCTTGAAAATTTATTTAAATACGAACATGTTGAATGAAACTTCTGCAATATTTTTTTTTAACAATGTCAAAATCATGAGTTTCCTGTGAAGTTTCAAGGTATCAACGAGGTATCAACTGTAAAATTGAAGAGTAGCATCAGTTATCTTGAATCGTTGAAATTCAGGGTTGAATACATGTATGCGCAGAAATATGCCAAAGCTATCAAAATTCACAAAAAATTTTATTATGAATCATACATTGATCTTGCAGGTGTTAGTGTTGGTTTTGACGATGCAGAAAAGAAACACCATTGGAGAGAGATAGAAAGTAACGACGATGTGCGCTACCTTTTTCGGACCATTGAAGATGATCCATCTCAAGCTCGTTTGTACGCGACCTTATCTACCGTGTAACCCTTTACATTTTCTTGTATTCGACCTATGTATCTGTGTCACAATTACCTATCCATGTTGTACTCATCTTTAGTTTCCATGATAAATGTGTTGTTGATTTGTTAAGTTTAAGTGTATGAGTATTGTATTGTGTTTGAATGAAAAAAAAATTGTTGTGTGTCATGTTCATCTTTAGCACGAGTAAGCCAAGGCAAACCAGGCACCGCAAAATGCCGCTGTAATAGTTTTTAATATATAATATAGTAGAATTTGATTAATTAATATTAGAATGTTTTTTTATTATAATATAATGATTTGTCAAAAAAAAAATTGAGTAAAATAATAATTTTATATTAGTATTATATTTATAATAATTAATACAATTTTAGTAAAATTATTAAAATAATTTTTACAACAAAAAAAAATCATCCAAACCCCAAACCACATCAAAACCCCAAACCACCCCAAAATCCCAAACCACTTCAAAACCCCAAACCACTAAAAACCTTCTAACCCCAACCCTCCCAAACCCCTTTAACCCCAACCCTCTTTAACCTCTCTAACCCTTCCCACGAAAAAAAAAAAGCAGCTGAAGGACGCTGCATTGCCAATGGCGCGTCCTTCATTGGACGCTGAGTTGCCAATGGCGCGTCTTTCACATGGTCGTCAACTTGCCAATGGCGCGTCCTACACACATAGAAAAGTAGTGTAGTTTCGAAATTTTTTAAAAAGGTGGTGTAGTTTGGCAATTTTTTTTTCTTACAGGTGTAGTTCAAAAAAAAATTCGTTATCGGTTGGGGTTGGAACCATTAATGTGAGAAATGACCCTAAAATTAGATTAAACTAGTGGTGAAAACCAAAATAAAGAAAAAATAAATAGAATAACAGTTTGTATTATAACATGTGTTTGATATACATAGGATAATAAATATAGGATAATAAACATGATAATTATCGTATCATATTTTTAATACACATTTCGTTCATAATAATTATGGATGTAGTTTTCAAAAGAATGTATTTTGTCATCCAAAAAGGATTAGCCGCGCAGCTTGTTGTCTGTTTACCTTTCACTCATGTGTAATTATTATATATTAATTTGATATAAATTATAGGCTAAATTGTTCATTTGGTCCCTTACGTTTATTTTAGGTTTGAATCAGGTCCCTTACGTTTTAAAAGTTTGAATTTGGTCCCTCACGTTATCAACATTTGCATTAATTAGTCTCTTCCGTCAAATTTTTCACTAACTTTGTTTCATCCTTACACATGGCTGACAGTTTATACATGTGGAAGTGATTTTGAACACGTGGAATGCCATATAATAAACAGGCAAATAGAAAGAAAAATACGACAAACACTAACTCTTTTTTTTTTCTATTTGTGAAGGTTCTGTTTATTATATGGCTGTCAACGTGTCCAAAATCACTTCCACCTATCCAAACCGTCAGCCGCGTGTAAGGATCAAACGAAATTAGTGAAAAATTTGACGGAAGAGACTAACTAATACAAAACGTTGATAACGTGAGAGACCAAATTCAAACTTTTAAAACGTAAGAGACTTGATTCAAACCTAAAATAAACATAAGGGATCAAATGAACAGTAGTTAGCCTAAATTATATCATTTGTTTCAAAAAAAGTTAAATGAAAAAAAATTAACTTTGTTTTTTTTTTTTGAACGGCTAAATTTTATTAAAATCGCAATTGCGCACAAGACGAGCACAATGCGTAATACGAACACATACAACCATATCACAAGAAAGAAAATAAACTTAAACAACACTTAAATCCACCTACACCTCTAGTGGAGCCCTTACACCAAATACCATCAACCTCATCCATCCAACATAAACTTCATCTCGACAATAACAATCAAAATGGCAGCCCCTAAGCAAAACAAGAGTCACTGCGTCTTATGCCTACACCAACACACCAATGCTAATCAGGAAACAAAACCAAAGCAACCGGCACAGTGGAGACCGGTGAGCACCACAAGCCAAAGTCTGCTGAGAAGAGAACCACCATCCAACAGCAATGCAAAAGCAACAACGTCGGAACACCAAAGCCAAACTCAATGAACAATCGCAACCAAACTCCAAAAACAAAACACAAAAGCAACGACGTAAAGGGCTAAAATCGCGGCAAAGAAATGTTTTGGAGAGAGGTTGAGACTCCGCGGTGATTTTCTTGAAAGCGAGAGAGAAGATAAACGGCAGAGCAGCGGAACCACAACCGGACTTTAGAGATGTAACAAAAACACAGAACAACATTAGTGAAATAACACAACACCACCGCCAAAGGCACCAAAATCCAAACACGGCCAAAGGCACCAAAGTCCAAACTACACAACACCACTGCCGTAATAACAGAAACCACCTGACTGTAAAACAACCCCATCACCTACACAACACCACCGCCAAAGGCACCAAAATCCAAACTACCGGCACCAAGGATACAACCACCAAGCACAACACCTGCACAAAACAGCCACCATGAATACATCACTTGCACAACAACACCGCCGCAATGCCGAAACAACCACCACTAAGAATACAAATCAGTCACCACCATCACCACCAAAACAAAACCAGATCCGTCACCACCACCAAACCGAGAACACCCAAACACCGGCAAAACACCAAAACAACGGCGGCGCCGTCTTCGTAGAAACCAACAACAACACCACCGTAAAGCAAAAACAAACCCACATATCGATCAGGTTCCACTGCCAGAAGAAGCAATAGAACCACCGTGGAGGAAAAACAAACCCACACGGGAAGAACAACTTACTGCAGCCGTGATTTTCACCGGAAAGAACTGGAGGAGCGGTGGTGCGGAGGACCACCGTCACTCGTCGCACCACCTACAGCTGGGATCTATATCGTGAAGCTTGGATTTGGATCAAGGGTGGAGGAGGCGGTGAGAAGATAAGTTGTTCGCAGAGAGAGAATGGAGCGTTGATGAAAGAGAAACTTTTTTTTTTTTTTTATTTTGAAAAAAAAATTCACTTTGTAAAACAATTATTTTGTAATACTTAGGATTTTATAAATAAAAAAATTAAATAAGCAATCAAATAATTTTATATAATTTTAAATAAAAATTATGAGCAAATAATAAACATGTTACATTTTTTGTATGAACCATGATCAAATAAATAAATAATTTAATTATGTATGTTAGATAAGTTAAATAAATATATGATATATCTTATATGTAAATAATAAAACTACCATCGCAAAAGAGTTATATTTAATTTGTTATAAAACTTAAATTAATATCTATCTTTTTAAATTTTTAATAATAATTTTACTTTAAAATATTGTAATTCTAGTATAATTTTGATTTTTTAGAGTATATAAATTATAAAATTGCTCTTGTGATAAAATCATGTATGTATTTTAAAATTAATTATTTTAATTTTAATATACTAACAAACCACATGTAAATTTATTTATGTAACTTATTCTTATTGATTGATAGATAAAACCTTCAAATTATTTCTGTCAAAAAAAACCTTCAAATTATTAAGGATGGAGTAGGCTTCACCTAATAAAGATTATAAAAAAGTGCTCCAACAGTTGTCCAGCACTTAACAAATTGATTCTGTACAAATTTTATATACGAGTATTGAACGTTTAAAACCTCTCACCTGTACTATTCTACGAATTTCTCAATTCGCTCAGTAAGACTGTAAGAGTGCAATACCCAATTAATTCATACGTTTAATACTACTCATTTCCAAAATAAAAATACGTTTAATCCTCAATTCAATTTCGGGATTTTAATATGTTAGTGAGAATAGAATGTAAGAGCAAACGAAAGAAAAAAAAAGGAGCGAAACAAAGTTAAGTGAGCATAGTATTGTACTTTTTTTGACGCAATGTGAGAAATGTTAGTGAGTATAGTATTATACCTGCTAAACGTATTAAACGTCACTGTACATCATGTTAAATCTTTGGGTTAAATAGCTGATATCTAGGGATGAGCATCTTGGACAATCCAAAATAACCGTCCATAACCAATCCATAACCATTTGCTATAATTGGACATTAAAACCAAATGTCATAACCGGTTATAAAACTGGTTATATCAATAACCACTTTTGTAACCGGTTTTTGCTTTTAAAAACCGGTTTTTGGTTTAATAACTGGTTTTTTTTTTTTGCAAACTCGGTTTTTGGTTTAATAATTGGTTTTTTTTTTCAAAAAATAAATAATAATAATAATAATAACACAAAAATAAATAAAAAACAAACAATCGGCAGAAAACCCAAAAAACTCAAAAATCAGCCGAAAAAACAAAAAATCGGCCGAAAAACCGAAAAATCGGCCGAAAACTCAAAAAATTGGCCGAAAACCCAAAAATCGGCCGAAAACTCAAAAAATCGGCCGAAAAACCAAAAATCGGCCGAAAACTCAAAAATCGGCCGAAAACCCAAAAATCGGCCGAAAAACCGAAAATCCAAAAAACGGCCGAAAACACAAAAAACGGCCGAAAACAAAAAAATCGCCCGAAAACCAAAAAATCGGCCGAAAACACAAAAAATCGGCCGAAAACGCAAAAATCGGCCGAAAAACCGAAAATCGGCCGAAAACTCAAAAAATCGGCCGAAAACCCAAAAATCGGCTGAAAAACCGGAATCGGCTGAAAACACAAAAAATCAGCCGAAAAACCGAAAATTGGCCAAAAATCCAAAAATCGGCCGAACAACTGAAAATCGGCCGAAAACCCAAAAAACACCCGAAAACCCAAAAATCGGCCGAAAAACCTAAAATCAGTTTTTCGGCCGTTTTTAGGTTTGTTGGCCGATTTTTTGTGTTTTCGGACGATTTTTTTGTTTTCGGCCGTTTTTTGGGTTTTCGGCCGTTTTTTGGATTTTCGGTTTTTCGGTCGATTTTTGGGTTTTCGGCCGATTTTTTTAGTTTTCGGCCGATTTTCGGTTTTTCGGCTGATTTTTGGGTGTTCGGCCGATTTTTTGAGTTTTCGGCCGATTTTTGGGTTTTCGGCCGATTTTTTGAGTTTTTGGCCGATTTTTCGGTTTTTCGGCCGATTTTTTGTTTTTCGGCCGATTTGTGGATTTTCGGGTGTTTTTTGGGTTTTCGGCCGATTTTCAGTTTTTCGGCCAATTTTTTGAATTTTCGGCTGATTTTAGGATTTGCAATTTAATTTGACGGAACTGGGTGATGGATTTGGGATTTGACGGAGAGAGGATTTTGAGAGAGAGAATGGATTTGGGGATTAGGGTTCATCTTTTCAATTTGGGAGAAATAAAAAATTTGGTTATGGATAAAATTTGGACATTGAGTAATTTAATCATAAAATTTGGTTATGGTCATGGTTATGGATATCTAAATAAAAAACTAATTGGTTTGGTTATAAAACCCAAATATAAATAACTGGTTTTTAAAATTGGATATGGATTTGGTTATGGTTAATCCATGATAACCGGTTAAAATGCTCATCCCTACTGATACCCCCTGCAAAGTAGGTCGGTTTTGGGATACCCCTGTAATTTTTTTTTTTTTGAGATCCCCTCTTGCATACTAAAGATTCTTTGCGATACCCCCTAGAGTAACAGCAAGGCAGAGAATCTCCACGTTTTGCCTATGTGTCACTAAAAATTTATTTTATATCCACGTGGACATGACACGTGGAGATTCCACCCAGTCATGTGTCACGCTATGCAGCCAGGGGGTATCGCAAATAATCTTTAGTATGCAAGGTGGGAATCTCAAATTTTTTTTTTACAAGGGGTTATCCCAAAACCGACCTACTTTGCAGGGGGTATCAGCTATTTAACCCTAAATCTTTTATGCACTTTCCATGATTTTTCTTGAAATCTAAATTTGTCTATAAAAAAAGTAATTGAAGCTAGCTTGTGTTATTAACAGGCGGGAGTGCAGAGTGAACGACGCATCTGACCTTAAAATTTTAGGGGATTCAATTTAAAAATTTGAAATTTTATAATAATAATTATATATTATTAGTGTTTATAAAATATCAAATATATTCAATAGATTAATTTTGAGACCATATAATAATAGCTATATATTATCAATATCATATATTTGGTAAAAAAATTCTAATCAAATAAAAAATAATAATTTAAATAGAGAATGATTCATTATAATTTTTTAATATTTTTTATTAGAGATTCTTTTTTCATATTTAAATTGGACCTCCAAATAGTGCGAGAAATAATGGCTCTTTATTGTATATATCTATACTATTCTTAACATTTTATTTTCTTGTTTTAAAATTCAACCCATTCTTGCTTGATCAAAGTAACAATGGCAGAAGGAGCTGCAGCTGTAAATGAAACAAGGTAAATAACTTAGCTTATAATTCGCTACAAAAAATGTACTTAATCCTTTTTATTTCTTTATGGTAACACTCTAATTTTTCAATGTAGCAATTATTGAATATAACTACACATTTAATCCCAAATGTTTATTTTAAATTTCAATTTAGTCTATTATATTTAAAAAGTTTCAATTTGATCTCTTACGATATCAATGTTTGCATTAATTGGTCCATTCCGTCAGTTTTGATAATTCCATTGTTTCAATTGGACACATGTCAATGTGTCCAGGTGTCCACGTGTCAATCCACGTGTGCAAACTGTCTGCCACATGTGCAAAAACTGACGGAAATGACCAAATTAAAACCTAAATTAAACATAAGGGACCAGATGTGTAGTTTAACGAATATATTATTAGGTCAAATATATTTTTGGTCTCTATAAATATATCAATTTTTTGTTTAAGTTCCTTTAAAAAATTTCTCTACTTTTAATCCCTCAAAAGTTTTCAATTAACATTTTTAGTCATACTTTTAAACCAACTCATGCGTAGACTTCATAGTTTTGAATTAATTTTTTTATGAATATTTAAAATATTATAAGAATCTCCCAAAAAAAATTATAATTTTTCAACAAAGCATAAATTGAATATTAATTTTTATGTATTTGAGACTTAAAAATGAATATTTAATTCATGTTTTGTTAAAAAATTCTAATTTTTTTTGGGAGTGTTTGTTAAAATGTTATACACTTTTTCTGAAAATTTCATTAAAAATTATGAAGTCTACACATAAGCTCATAAACTGATTTAAAAGTAGGGACTAAAAGTAAGTACGAACTAAAAGTGTTAAACGGAAAATTGTTCATATACTCCCTCTGGTCTCATATATAAGCAAATTTACAAAAAAAAAACTATTCATTTAAGAAAAGTGTCTAAATGTATTTAAGTCATACACTTTTCAAATTATACCCCTATCTTTTGACTTGGAAACTATTAAAAACATGAGAATATAAAAAAAGTAAGGATATATTTAGAAATATGACATTTATTGTAATGATTAGAGATTACTTTTGCTTATATTTGAAACTTTCAATTTTTTTGTTTTATTACTTATATATGAGACTCGAGGGAGTACCAATTAACCCACTTACTAGCATATTGCTAGAAGTGTGTAAAAAATCAAGTTAATCTTAACCACACCACTAACCAAACCAAATCCAATTTTAATATCCAATCCACTTTATGAAAAACCACACCAATCCAATAAAAAAAAATCAATTGTGAACCATATCCCTTTTTTATAATGGGTTTGCAATTGGTTTCCAAATTGACGCCCAATGTGACAAAAATTCAATTTTCCAAAACTGTTATTCCGAAAAAGTTTTGAGTGTTTTTTTTCGAAACAAATTTTGAGAATTTTTCCGAACATTCTGACATAAATTTCGAGAAAATATTCGCCACAGTTTTTTTTCTCAAAAAATTTCGGTACCTTTTTTCTCGGGAAAAACGTCACAAAATTTTTCCCGAAACTTTCCGGTTAATTTTTCCCGAAAATATTATAAAATAAATTTCGAGAAAAACTTCGTCACGCTCAGCAATAATAGTGCAATACCCAAACAAATCATAAGTTAAAACTCATTTCCAAAAAAAAAAAAAGTTTAATACTCAATTCAATTTCGGGGTTTTAACATGTTTTATACTCTTTGGTTAAATTATTTTTATTTAGCGAAGGTAGGGTCAGAATTTTTATGACAAAAGGTTGGGTAAGAATTGAGTATAGCTAAATCCATATTCAAATACTTATAATCGAATGAAGGTTCATTGTTGGATTAGTGGTTAAATTTTGGGATTTTAAAATGATTTGTAAAATCCATAGTTTTATTTTAATTTTTTCTAACTAGATACTCTTCATATATAAACAAAACAAAAAAAATTGATAATCTCAAATATAAGCAAAAGTAACCTCTAATCATTACATTAAATATCTATACTTTTTTTCACATTCCCATGTTTTTAACGGTTTTCATGTCAAAAGATAGGGGTAAAATTAGAAAAGTGTATGACTTAAATACATTTAGACATTTTTTTTAAAGGAATTTTTTTTTGTAAATTTGCTTATATATGAGACCGGAGGGAGTAACTTTGTAGTGTGTTTTTGTTATATTTTAGGACATAAGTAAATCGGTAATGCTGTAAAACAAATTTGGAAAGAAGAATTACAAAAATTTTCAAAAAGGAAAAATTGGGGGGTTTTTGGCAAACAAAAATGTGCACATTTGATAGAACACAACTTCATAATAGTTGGTGGTCGTGTGTGTCGTGTTTTCTTAGTAATAGGTAGAAAATAATTTTTTGTATGATGATTATAGTAGTAATTTTTTTTATTATTGTATTTTTTTATTAACCCTCTGGTTTGCTAGAGGTAGATGATTCATGTAATTTAGAGTTCAACTGCGAGATAAATAAAATCTAACAAAAAATTGTTTGTTTTTATTATGAATCAAACTCAGGTTCTTCCAAGCGATTCATCGTAAAAAGAATTTATTAATCACTTGAATTGAATCCAATATCTTGATTTGTTTTATTGTTGTACTTTAATTTATGACAAATGTTTGTGAGAATAGAGGGTAAGAGCAAAAGATAAAGAAGAAAGAAAAAAAGGTGGGAATCGAAGTTAAGTCAAGTATAGTATTATACGGTATTAAACGTATTAAACGTAACTGTACATAAGTTCAATCTTTTATATGCTCTTTCCATGTGTTTTCTTGAAATCTAAATTTGTCTATAAAATAAGCAATTAAGCTAGCTTGTGTTATCACTTATCATTATTAAGCACATAGTGAGAGGAACAATGGCACTACTAGGAGCTGCAGCTGCAAATGAAATCTGTCTCATTTCAACTTCATCAGCTTCAACAAGGTATAATAATTAATAAGCTTCTGTTACTCTGTTTCTTCAAAATGTAATTACTATAATTTTAGTCTCAATTCCATATATCTAACATTTTATTTTCTTGTTTTAAAATTCAATCCTTTCTAGATTGAAAGATGTTGGAAACACATTTGGCGTGTTTTTCGCGCTATTGTTTGCAGCTATAAGTATGAAAAAATCACCACTATTAATGGCTTTCATTTCTGGTATTGTTCTTTACTACTGGTCTTTCATGCTTCACACAGTTCTAAAGCTTCAAATCAAGAGCCTCCTTGATTTATTCATGATGGTTATTCTCTTACTTGGAAGTGTTGTTTCATTCTTAGCTCTGATGATTATTTCGCCTACAATAGCTTGGATTCATTTGTGTTTGTGGATCTTAATGTTTTGTTTTATGGGCTATAAAAATCGAAAAGAGCTCGATCAAATTCAAATGATTCCAAAAAGGATTAAGAATTTTATTAAGGATCACGGTGACAATGACAATGGTATTTCCACTAGCAATTCAGAGATTGCTGGAAATGGGCTTCTTCCTATCTAGAGGAACTATAATTGTATTTAATTGAGTAAACTCTCTATGTATCCCTATCTAGCTAGTTCAATTTGTATGTTGTATTTTAATTTTCTTGTGATTGTTTTGTACTGTTATATGTTGTATACTATTTTAATTTGTATGACTGTTGTAAGTGAATTTCTGATCCATTGTAATTCTGTTGTGAAATGTACAATGTTCTCTTCCTGTTGAGCTTAATTATTTGATTAATGTACTGTCATATTATATATGTTTAAGAGGAGTGTTATTTTGACACGCTTTTGTTACATAAATTTTACACAAACACTATTTATACATACTTTTTATATAAGAAAAATAAGATGAAAAATAAGATGAAAAATTACACAAATATCCTTGTGTAAGTATTAAAAAGTGTGTATCCATGTGTGTGTAAATTTAAATGGTGCAATTGCAATATATATTCTCTTACCTTGTCTACATGACCACATCTTATAGATTCATTTTTACATCAGTAGCTACCACACCACACTCCAAGAAAGTCAGCATATATAATAAAATACCACACGCGCTTTTCGTTTAATACGTTTGAAACCCAACAAGCAAAAGCTTGACAAAATATAAATAAAAGAACAAAGTAAAAATGTTTGAATATAAAAAATAAATTCTATAAAAAAAAATATAAAAAATAAATAAATTTTCTCAACGACATGAACCATTAATTTGAAATCAAATGATTGAGATTAAATATTCATTAAAGTCGTAGTAATTTAGATCAATCGGACGGCTTATATCAATTGCAACATCAACGTAACTGCAACTAATCATATCAACGTAGTAACTGCAACCAAGGTTGTCAGAATTAAGATTTTACCTTAACTCTTTTTGCCTAGGTAAAATCGAGACGTAAAATCGAAACATAAAATCGTCGATTTTACCTCATTAAAATAATATTAATTTTATATACATAACATGTATATATACTTATATATACTATAATGCATTAATAATTTAAAATTTCAAAGCTAAAATACACTAAATCACCATAATAAAATAATATTCATAAAAATTGGATTTTTTTAAAGAAATTGTCAATTTTTTTATTTTTTTTAAAAAAAATGGTAAAATCGTCTCAAAGAGTTAAAACCAAGGATTTTACACGATTTCGTTACGATTTTACACGATTTTAGAGATTTTACTACGAGTTAAATCGTGTAAAATCTTTCCAGATCACGATTTTATCAGAAAACGATTCTACCAGCGATTTAACCCGTTTTTGCTACCTAGAAACATAAAAACTATGGTTTTTACGTTTTTTTTTAAAAACGGCAAATATAATATATATAAAAATTTAATCTCCGTACAAGATGAACAGAGACCAGAAAAGGAGGCTACTATGATTTTTAAGTTTTAAATCGCGAATTTAACAACCTTTACTGCAACATCAACGTAGTAACAAGTGTATGGATGAAGAAAGTTTCCGCTTGAGGGGGAGCATATCCAAGAGTGGATGGACTCACACTTAGGGGGAGATTGTTGTGGCAAGTGTAAGTGAGTAAGTCCCACATTGCTTAGAATAGTGGAGGTTGAACACTTTATAAGTGAGAAGACCCATAAACCTAAAATCTTAAGGTTTTGGGTTAAAGTGTGGTGTCCAACTCACTTGTGAAGTTGTTCTTAAACCCAATGTGGATGATCCAGTCCACGTTCCAGCTTATAAGCAAGTGACAGTCATCACCTTACAAGCCGGTTTTGTGAGGATGAGTTAGACTCAAATTTAATAATCACCTTACAAGCCGGTTTTGTGAGGATGAGTTAGACTCAAATTTAATATGGTATCAGAGCCTCTATGACACTTTCTAATTAACCTCTATGACACTTTCTAATTAAAAAGTGGAATTTAAGCATATGGTAAGTGGGCTCTTGCGTGAGGGGGCATGTTAGAAATAATATAAAATCATTGATGTGGCTCTATCCTAACAGCTTAAACTTTTGGGATAATCGGTATTTGACACTCACACTCTAGAGCGAACCAATCAGTTTTTGCAAGGATAAAAACACCACTCTCATCTTTAAGAGTCCAGGTATGCTCCATTTACCTTGTATCCATTTAATCCAGTCCATCCGTTGGATCAATGACACATGGCAAAATATAATCCAAGGGACAAAATTAAAAGATTAAGCCCTCTTTCTTTCTTCTATTCTCTGTTACGCACAACACAGGAGACACAACACAGCTGTTTCGCCGCCAGTGCTCCTTCCTCTTCCTCTCACCGGTACCGGTTCCGCCGCCATGTCCTTCTGTCTTTCTTCCCTAACATCTTCGCCAAACACGTTCTCTCTCGCCTTGCCAACATCATCATGAGCGAACCTCGCCGTCCTGTTGCCGTCGACGTCACGAGTCAGTCCAACGTTTTGTTTTTGGTGTTCTTTGTTGTTTGCAATAGGAGAATGAGATTCCAATGAAATTGAAATAAAATAAATTTAATGTTGTTAGTTTCTCTTGTTGTGCTTCTCCATGAATGGACTGAGATTGTCTAACAATTGAGATAATGATTTAGGCACAAAACTGATAACTTTGAATTTCACAAAACTGGTGGATTGGTGGTGATAACTGATAACAGATCAATGATTCAAAATCCAAAACAACTTCAACAATCAATGGATGCTTCCAATTAAAATGACGATCATGATAATCGTGGAAACGAGTGCCGGAGAACAGACAAAAAGGGTGCGGCGGCGCGGAGACGAGGAGAGAGGAAGTGATGAGATGAAAAATAAAATAAAGCACAGTATCAAAGAAGAGGTTGGGTGGAAATACAGGGATGGCGGCTCCCACGGCGAAACCAGCGGCGGAACCAGCGCCGGTGAGGGGAAGAGGAGGAGCAACGATGAAGATGGACGGTTTGTGCGTAACAGAGATACAATTCTTATAAATAAACAATTATTTTAATCTTTTAATTTTGTCCCTTGGATTATATTTTGGCATGTGTCATTGATCCAACGGATGGACCGGATTAAATGGATACAAGGTAAATGGAGCATACCTGGACTCCATCTGTCTGAAATACAATCACACATTCCTCCTCGATTATTGTTGCTAGTTGAGAAACCTGCGTCAATAATGCATTTAACTCTACTCGAACCCGGTTTATGCCACTTTAGCATTGTGGGATCGGCATGCCCACCTCTAGTACTAGAACACACATCTCGTACACTACTATTCCAATCCCACAAAAAAAAAAAAAAAAAAAAATCCATTGGCATAAACACGTTGTTGCGGAGCAATTTGTTTGTTGCGGAGCAATTTGTTTGTTGCTCCATAGTTCGTCATTACTTTATGATGTTGCCAAATGCTCCAAATAGCAGTCACAAAAAATGCCTAAATCACAATAGCAACCGCATTAGCGAGGTCTGCTTCACGAAACACAAATTTACCTGTAAGTATAAATTTAAAAAAGGTGATAATATGACGGTCTAACATGGTCCTGGTTCAAATAGGATCTCACAATTTTTGAAATAAAATACTCTCTCCGTCTCTACTTATAAAAAGCATTACAAAAATTTATTTGTCCTAAATATATGACCACTGATAATTCTACAATAGTTAGTATTTTTATAGTCAATTTTAAGTAGTTTATAGTTATTTTGAAGCTTAATTCATAGAATTTTTTTGAAGTCAAATTGAGAAAAAAAAGAGTTGTGGAAATATTAAGTTGTTATGAACTTATGATGTTATTGATGTTAATTTTTTTAACCAGACATATTCATGTAGTTTTTGCCCTTTCTTGAGTTTTTAGCTCAATCATTAAAACTAATCAAAGAATGAGCTTCAAGCTTATTCAATATTGTATCCCCTTCATCAAATATTTCTTCCGAACACATATTCTTATTTATCTGTCCATTGTCAACTAGCTTATGAATTCATCTTTGTCAAAATCCTTATTCTTATCTAATGCATTTTATTTAAGTTATTAATATCTCTGATCAATTCATTTATCTCATGAATGTCATTTAAGCTATTTATATAATCGACACTTTCTTTGAAATCAAGTAAGTCTTCTAACCATACATCAACCTCTGGCTTGCACTTTTTGCACCTAGAGACTGTAACCAATGAAGTTGTTTTGCAATATCATTTTCATACCTGCTCCATTATTTTGATGGTTAATTGAGCTGCTGATATGAGTGCCAATCACTTCAGGAACACCTTCAATTACTTTCAATGAATGATAGAAATTGTTACAAATTTTAAATGGAACACAAATGTAAACATTTTACCATCTTGTTGATTGGTGTTAGTTAATTAGTTATAGTTGGTTACTCAATTAGTTAGATAATCGAGTCCTATAAATAGAACACTAATATAAACTCTTATGAACTTTTAAATTAAGAGAAAAGAAAGGAAGAAGAAATATATACTAAAAAGGAGGCCTTTCCAAAATAGTAAGAACAAAATCTTGTTATTATCTATAAATTTCTCAATTGATGATGTATCATAAACATATAGATGAAGTAAGTATGAATGAGGCTCTCACACAACGCTTGGATTCAAATTAAAAGGGGCTGATTAAATAAAGAACATTGTAACCAAAAAAATAAAGAACACAATTTTATTAGTATCTAATTCACGAAAACATCACAATAGTGTAACTACAATAGACATTTTCAACTTTGCATTCATTTGACGCTCTTTTAATGTAGAAATCAAAGTTTGAATCCAAAAAATTTCATTTATATATTCATCTCAATATCTGAATTTTTAACCACAATACTAGTTAATCGAAAAAAGAAAATCTGACACTCTTAATTGATTCACAATAATATTAATATTCACCTGAAATACCGTTATTTGGACAATTTCTACTTTTCAAATCAATGGAGTCTTGCGTTTTCAATTTCATGATGTAAAATAGAGCTTGGTTTCCTGTAAAATAAAGCTAAAGTCTTTCTAATTGTGTCTAAATACAGTTTTTGAAATTGATGAAATTTTACTTCCACATCTTGATAAATATTACAATTTACACAGTAAAGCCCCTTTGAGGAGAGTATAAGAAAGTCTATAGGCAGAAAAACATTATCTTAGACTAATTAGAGCATCCTAAAAGGCAGCATATGACTCTGTTTTCAACTTTTAGAGAAAAACTAATAGAGGAAAAAAGTAAAACAATCACAAAAGTTGTTTAAATGGAGTTAATCAAGACCAAATTAAGAAACTGAAAAGATCACCTTCAAAGTTAAATATTCATGAATAAAAGCCACCTCCACAACACTTTTTACATCTCAGTGTTCAATTCATAAAAAAAGTTGAAAAGGAGAAAAATACTCGGTACACAGGATGAACTACATTCTTTCATCTCACATAATTATTCTTGTACAAATTTTAAAATGTAGAAAAGTGAATCAGTATTCTCAACTCTTTCTATTGTTTGGCAACTTTGAACTAAACTTTCACAGTATTCGATGCTCACTTCTGGTGAAGATCTACAGCGTATACTCCCTTTGCACACAATCTTCAATTCTGGTAAATTCCACAACTTCAATATGGTCAACTTGGGAAGTGCAATGATGCAACTGTCATTGTCATCATCACTGTTGTTCACTGCAAATATCTCTTTCATTGAATCACATTCCTCTACTTTTATTGTCTCCAGATTTTGTAGTTGTTGAACTACTTGTGATGTGAAAAACTTCTCTATCGAATTGCAATTATTAATCTCAATTTCTTTTAGACAAGAGAATATGCCACCCGGTGACGAAGATTGTCTAACATCAAAAACATCTTTACAGATGACAGTTAAACTTTCTAATCCTGAAAGTTGCAAAACTTCCAGCTTGTGAATATTGGTGCAAAAGGAACAAGAATCAGATAAACAAAACAAGCTCTCTAGTTGGTCGCAATCTTGAATTTTCATTTTCTTTAAAGAAGAAGAAGTGCCATATGACAGATTATCGCATAAGCAACCCCAATCACCATTTCCATTTATTTTCATATATGTATGGTCTTTGGACAATATGTGGGAGAAGGTATGAGAACAACTTGTAATTTCTATATACCTATTTTCATAATCACCCGGAAGAAATCTTTTCAAATTAGATTCAGCATCATCAACATCCCACAACCACCCTTGTTCAACACATTCAATTCCTAATCTGAGATGATATGTTTTGATCAGCCCAAAACACATATCAAGATTTTTTTGCATTAATTGGTAGTAATGTTCGCAGTCAATGGAACCTCCAAAACATTCCAGCATTTTCATCCTTTGAATATCTTCAACCATAACCACAGCAGGAGTGTTTCGGAGATCGAGGTATTGCAATTTGGTTAAATTGGACGAAAATGACCCTAATTCCAAATGCAAACTCTGGTTGTAGGATAGATCAAGCCATTTCAAATTGATTAGTTTTTCCAAGCCTTGTGGTGCATCCTCAATGGAAGTGTTTGAAATGACCAATCTTGACAATGATTGTAGTTCTCCCAATGGGGGCACATGTTTCAATGAATCACATTCTTTTAGTATTAAAGAAACAAGTGACCTCAACTTAGTGATGGACTTTGGCAAAGATTCTAGTCTTTCATTATAGGATAGATCCAATATTGTTAGACTATTCATGTATTTGAAAAAACTCTCTGGAAAATGACTAATGGACACTTCATTTATAATCAAGGTGGACAACTTTGGACAATTAGGAGACAGATCCTCTGAGATTTCTTCTATATCACAACACCGAATATGAACCAACTCTAAATCAGTTGCCCATCCATGTGAGAGAGGCATCTTGGTGGATCCATGTGAGAGAGGTATCATGGTGGATCCATAATTCACTCTGACATTCCTCTGACTCTCTTTCATGATATAACATGCCATACTTCTCACCAAGATATGTAATACTGAAACTAAAAAATCAGGATGCTTACTAATCAAAAAATGAGCATCAAGCTTATTCAATATGGTATGACCTTCATTAAATATTTCTTCCAAACACATATTCTTATTTATTTGTCCATTGTCAACTAGCTTCATGATCAACTCATCTTTGTCCTCCGTACAGAATAATGCACAATACAGACAACAGTTTTGCAAGTCCTTATCCATCAAATAATCATAGCTACGTTTTAATACCTTCAAGACTTCTTCTTCCACCTCTGGTCCCATTTCAAATTTTTCAAATTTATTCAATGCATATTTCCATTGATGAATGTCATCCATCCCTTTCATGGTTCTAGCAATCACACTAATTCCAAGAGGTAAACCACCACACCTCCTTACAATATCTTTTGCGATCTTTTCTATTTCAGGGGAGAGTGTGATAGGTGTTCCATTATGTCCAAGTTTTAACTCAAATAAACGCCAATCTTCACTATAAAGGAGAGGTATCATTTGATCTGGAAGACAATCCATCTGATGACACACATGTTTCAAACGAGTTGTTAGAATCACTTTAATGCCATTCACTTTTGGATAAAGTCCCACCTTTTCCAGATCAATGTATTTCCAAACATCATCCAAAATAAGAACCAGTTTTTCCTTTGTCTCCAGTGCCAAAGACAAGTTGTCAGCTCTAACTCTCTCATCCTCTTCATCAAGCTTCACACCTATTCTTTTTGCGATATCGTGTTGCAGTTTTGATATGCTCGCATTTTGGGATACAGTGACCCAACACACATCCTTGAAAGTTGCTTTCCTCATTAATTCCTTTTTTACGAGAGTTGCAAGTAAAGTTTTTCCTACTGCTCCCATTCCATATATCCCAATGACAAAGACTTTCTCATCATCTAGAAGTTCCAACACTTTCTTGATGTTAAAGTCTAATCGCCACCCGACATATTCAGTTGACAAAGTGAGAGGTTTCTCTTCCTTGTGTCTTTTCATCTTTTGGATCAATTCTCTCTTATCACGAGTGTCATTTAATAAGTTATTTACATCACTCACACTTTCTTTAATTTGTTGTAATCCTTGCAACCATTCATCAACAATTGGCTTGCGCTTTTTTCCACGAGACTCCAAACATTGAAGTTGTTTTGCAATATCGTTTTCGTCCCATTGTAAACCAAGAATCGATTGTTCAAACTGATTATTCATGTCATTTTCCTCAATGTTACAACGGCTACCGTTCGCACCTGCTATTATTGTGTTTGTCATGTTAAATAAAGCATTTTTATTCAAGTGTTTAAATTATTTACTTGATTTATATATTAACTAGTACACAATTTATAAAAATATTTTACCATTTGTTACAATTTAAAATAAAAATCAAAATAATAAAAAAAGAACAGCAAATGAGAAGCTGCTAAGACTTGTTCCTCATATAATAATTTTTTTTAAAGGAGAGATAAAACAAATTTGAAAAGCAGAGCTTATTGATAGGATTATTAAGATAAGAAAATAATATTTTAAAAGGGTATTTTAGGTATATTTTAGTTTTATTGTGTAGTTCGGATGGTTATTTTATTATAAGCATGCATATGCTTATATAAGATTGTATTGTTTTATGATTGAGATAAATGAAAATATAATAAGTTTCTCTCTTTTATTCTCTAGTTTCTTCCTCTAAATTTTGGAGTGTGATCTCTACTTGAATTGTGTCATATCATTTATTTTATAATTATATTACTTTTAGATGTTTTATCCAACCAAACTATGTATTATTTAGGGATGGCAATTAATGATAAGGTGTAGGAAGGGTACTATACTTCTCATTCCCATACTTGCACATTAAAAAAATATCCGTATTTATCTTCATACCTGCGTAGGTGACAATCTTTGTCCCCGTCCTCATATTATATGGGTACCTATGTACTCATACTCTTACTTCGTTACCCGCATTTTTGCTAAAAATAAGTTGATCAATTATAAAATATCATATCATTTTAGTATAATTAAAAAAACTCAAAGGTTTTAATGTTGACTGAAGAAAATTATAAACAAAATTATTAGTAATATCATACTAATGTTCATTTCTCTGTTGATATATTTGCTTTATGTTATAAATAAACATTTTTATTAAAAATGTGTAATAGTATAATAATGTTGTATTTTTTAAAATTGACTTATATATATTATTATATAATTATTATATAATAATATAATTAAAACAAATAAATATATACCGTATGGCTATATGGGGTGTGTACTAAGGTATCCGTACCCGCACTCATACCCGTTCAATTTCGTGTGAAATTATCCATAGTCAGGCTCGTACCAAAATGCAGGTTTTTTACCCTACCCATTACGGATATTTTTTGTGGGTACCCACTGGATATGAGTAAATTGTCATCCCTAGTATTATCCAACCAAACTAAATATCATTTTATTACAATATGCAAACATAAAGTAATTATAAGACTATGTACAATGATTTTGGGTTTAAACCTCAACTTTTTTCCACTTTTTAATACTCCACGTCATTTTCTCTGTCTTCCACACAATTAAACTATTAGTTTAAACCAAATACTCTCTCTTCCAATTCACTTTCATATACCTCACATTATTTATTCTTTATTTATATTATATAACTTTGTATAATAATTATTATTATTTATATTTTTTTTGAAATAATGAATAATTTTAGTCTCTACAAATGAGAAGAAAATGTAAAAATGAGTTTTTATTTTATTTTTATATTGAAAGTATATCAAATCATACCTCTATTATAAAGTTTTAAAAATTATGAATTTTTGAATTAAAAAAAAATTATAAAATATATGCTATCAAATAATTGCCTTAAAAAGATTATGAAAAATAAAAACTTATACACCCAATCAAAATATGACACATACATATATGCATTTAAATAAAAAAATAACAAACCAAATCTATTGTAAAAAAAAAAAATCAAATAAAATCCCGCCACGCGTCACACTCTTTTCCACCTTTTTTGCTTTCAACCATTTGAAAAAATTCATCTCTTCTCTCCTTCACCTATTTAAACTCCAAGACTAAACCTTACCATTGTAACAATTCAACCATTCTTTTGGGGTTTAAACCTCACCATTGTACATAGTCTAACAATTAAACTATTATTAAACTTTTACTCGTGCAATGGTTTAGTTTAAACCAAATACTCTCTCTTCCAACTCACTTTCATATACCTTACATTCTTTATTCTCCAAATCAAATCGGTTGAAAAAATTCATCCTCTTTCTTCTCCACCTATTTCAATTCCAAGTTTAAAGCTTACCATTGTAACAATTCAACCTTTCTTTTGAGGTTTAAACCCCACCATTGTAGATAGTCTAAGGCTATCAACAATTGTTTTGGGATTAAACATCAATTTTTTCGCTTTTCAATACTCCTCATCATTTTCTCTCTTTTCCACATAACAATTAAATTATTATTCAACTTTTACTCTTACAATGGTTTAGTTTAAACCAAATACTATCTCTTCCAACACACTTTCATATACCCCATATTCTTTTTATTCTTTATTTATATTATTTAATTTTGTATAATAATTATTATTATTTATATTTTTATCCTGCCGTCCACGCCTTCTAAATTTGTTTTCTTATGTTTCCTTACCAAAATGAGAAGGAAGTGTAAAAATGAGATTTTTTATTTTTAATATTGAAAGTATATCAAACCATACTTCTATTTATAGAGTTTTAAAAATTATGAATTTTGGTATTAAAAAAAATATGATATGCAATAATTGCCCCAAAAAGATTATGAAAAATAAAAATCTACCCACCCAATCAAAATATGACACATACATATATACATTTAAATAAAAAAGTGAAAATAACAAACCACATCTATCGTAAAAAAAAAAAACCAAACCAAATTCATCCTTTTTCCCACTCTTTCCCACTCATTTTGCTTTCAACCGGTTGAAAAAATTCATCTTCTGTCTCCTACACCTATTTAAACTCCAAGTTTAAACTTTACCATTGTAACAATTCAATCCTTTTTTTGGTTTAAACCTTACCATTATAGATAGTCTAAGGCTATGTACATTGGTTTTAGGTTTAAACACCAACTTTTTCACTTTTCAATACTCCACGTCATTTTCTCTCTCTTCTATATACCATTAAACTATTATTCAACTTTTACTCCTACAATGGTTTAATTTAAACCAAATACTCTCTCTTCCAACTCACTTTCATATACTTCACATTCTTTATATATATTATTTAATTTTGTATAATAATAATAATTATTTATATTTTTTTAGTCTCTACTAATGAGGAGGAAGTGTAAAAATGAGTGTTTTTTTTTATGTTGAAAGTATATCAAACCATACCTCTATTTATTGAGTTTTAAAAATTATGAATTTTGGTATCAAAAAAAAATTAAAAAATATATGTTTATCCAATAATTGCGCTAAAAAGATTGTGAAAAATAAAAATATAAACATCCAATTAAAATCTGATAGATACATATATGCATTTAAATAAAAAGTAAAAGAGAAAATAACAAAACAAATCTATTGTAAAAAAAAAAACAAATCAAATCGCGTCATGTGTCACACTCTTTCCCACTTTTTTTGCTTTCAAGCGGTTGAAAAAATTCATCCCCTCTCTCCTCCACTTATTTCAACTTCAAGTTTAAACATTACTATTGTAACAATTCAACCCTTCATTTGAGGTTTAAACCTCTCCATTATACATAGTCTAAGCTTGTTTGGTTCAACCGAGGAGGAGGGGAGGGGAGGTGTGGGGAGGGATTTTTAAGGAGGGAAGTCGAGGTAAAACATAATTTATTATGTTGACCAAATTACCCTCACTTTTTTTATTAAAATTCTAAATTATCCTTGTTGGAATATTAAAATTCTAAGTTTTATTTTTTTGACAACAAAAAAAATTTAGGTTTTCTACTCATTAGATTTTTTTTTGGTTATATATCCATTAGATTGTTTTTTTGACGTAATATATCCATTATAATTTAATCCTTATTTTGAGTTTATAAGGTTAAGGGTAAAAAAGTAAACTACTTCTCCCCTTCCATCCCCTCGTTAAAAAGTTGAACCAAACATTAAAATTTAAAATATCACCTCTCCTCCCTCCCCTCCAAAACCCCCGAACCAAACAGACCCTAACATAAAAACTAATATATGGAACAAAATAACGCTCTGCTAGGGTTTACGAAAGAAAACGACGCAAACACAACTGAAGAAGAAGACTTGCAAGACATAAGCACCAAACGAGTCAAGGAAGGTGATCACCGCTTTTCTCATCAATCGACTGTACCATTAGTATATGATGGTATAGTAGATGTGGATGGAAGACATGAGGAGAGGAAGTCATACAAAGAATCTGTTACTTGAGAAGATCGTGCGAGGAAGGAGATTATGGAAGGATTGCAAGCACGAGGAAACTCTAATATGGAGGATGATGATTTTTTCGAGGATGAAGGTGAAGGCATAAAAATAGAAGAAACTATATATGGAGGATATGAATGCCCTTCCTTCGTTCTTTCAAGAAAGGAGGAGGAGAGAATACATAAGCCATGGAAGAATGGACTGATTGTGCAGCTACTTGGGAGGAAGATTGGATTCAAGCCTCTAGAAACTAGACTCAAGCAATTGTGGGTACGCCAAGGAGTGATCAACATTGTAGACCTTGGATATGACTACTTCCTAGTCACCTTCACCAGTGAAGAAGATCATACAACGGCACAAGTTGGAGGTCCATGGCTGATATATGATAATTATCTAGCAGTTAGAGAGTGGTCAGCAGATTTTAACCCCGCCGTCGAATCTGTCAAGTCGATAGCAGTCTGGTTTCGGTTCTCTGGCCTACCTATTGAGTATTATGATGCTAAACTTCTTCATGTTATTGGAGATCGTATTGGAAGATCAGTCAAGGTAGACAAAACCACGCTTTATCAAGAACATGGTAAATATGCTTGTTTATGTGTTGAAGTGGATCTTACCAAGCCATTGCTTGCGATGTTTACCATAAAAGGCAGACATTACAAAGTCGAATATGAAGGACTACACTTCTTATGTCTGAACTGCGGTATTTTTGGTCATTATGTCGAAGGATGTCCAAAAAGAAGCACAGAGAGTAGCAAGAATGGAGAAAATCAAGGAAGTGAAACTGCAAAAAGAGGAGAACATGGCCAACAACCTATGGTAGAGAGGCCGTGGACGGTGGTTCAGAAACAGCGGCTGCCAAGAAAGTCCAAAGATCACAATAACAATAATGGAGGAGTTAATAAGGAACCTAATTCCAAGGGATCTCGATTTGCTATTTTAGGCAATGAAGCGATAAACATGGAAACTGATGAGCAGGTTACTAATCTGGGTGAAACAAATGTGGAAAGAACAATTACTCAAAAGAAATATAATGACAATACATGTGGAGATTCAAGGAAATATTTTGGTGGAGCACAGCCAAATCAGGAGCATTATAAGCGTGGGCATCATTAGAGAAGCACATGGAAACCCGAAGATCAACACACCACCAGCACGTGGAGGAAATGAGGTGGGAAAGAGAAGCAAATAAAGTTGCAGATTGGTTAGCTAATTTTGGCTGCACTTTGGCCAATGGAAGTATGTTGTTTGAGTACCCCCTAGAGAAGAAGTTCATTCTCTAGTTTGTTCCAGGATGATAAAGGTGTAGTTTTTTGGGCTTGATTAAGTCCCTTTTAATCCCAAAAAAAAAACTAATATATGTAAATTTGTTTTGGTCTAAATTAAAATGTTTTGGGCTGAAATAAAATTTCTTTTTTAAAAAATGTTTTTGGGCTAAATTCATTAAAAAGACGTTTCAATTTTTTTTTCACCACTAATTTAATCTGATTTGTAGGTCAGTTATGACATCAGATTTAAAAAATCTTTAGTCAAAATAGTTAATATGCTTTAATAGATGAATTGATTCATCCATTAGCATTCAAACTCATCAAAATGTGCTTCATTGCAAAAAATGAAATTCCAAAAGTAATGAATTAGAACTCGTACCTTAAGATAAATTCATGATTTCAACATTATTATGATGGTTAACTAAACTGCTAGTATGAGTGTCAATCACTTCGAGATCATCTTCGTTCACTTTCATTGAAAGATAGAAATTGTTAGAATTTTAAATTTCAACAAAATGTAAAATATAATGTTGTTGGACTAAATTCCACAAAAGGTCTTTAGAAAACAAATATTAATTAATAAAAACAGATGTTGATTTACCTTGATCATGTGTTACAGCAATTGTATTAATCACAGCTTGTGGTGGATTACTTGAAGTGGAAGCCATATTGTTGTTAACTCCTTCATTAACAGTATATACTATGCACATGTTGTCACAAGATATATTAATGTTTGAAGCGAGTTCGTTTTTGTTGTATGTTATGTTAGTTAATTCATGAACAAAATATTATGTATAGAAAAAGGTGTTTAAAAAACAAATATTAATTAGTAAAAACAAATGTTGATTTACCTTGATCATGTGTTACAACAATTGTATTAATCACAGCTTGTGGTGGATTACTTGAAGTGGAAGTCATATTGTTGTTAACTCCTTCATTAACGGTATATACTATGCACATGTTGTCACAAGATATATTAATGTTTGAAGCGAGTTCGTTTTTGTTGTATGTTATGTTAGTTAATTCATGAACAAAATATTATGTATAGAAAAAGGTGTTTAAAAAACAAATATTAATTAGTAAAAACAGATGTTGATTTACCTTGATCATGTGTTACAGCAATTGTATTAATCAAAGCTTGTGGTGGATTACTTGAAGTGGAAGCCATATTGTTGTTAATTCCTTCATTAACAGTATATACTATGCACATGTTGTCACAAGATATATTAATGTTTGAAGCGATTTCGTTTTTGTTGTATGTTATGTTAGTTAATTCATGAACATAATATTATGTATAGAAAAAGGTGTTTAAAAAACAAATATTAATTAGTAAAAACAGATGTTGATTTACCTTGATCATGTGTTACAACAATTGTATTAATCACAACTTGTGGTGGATTACTTGAAGTGGAAGTCATATTGTTGTTAACTCCTTCATTAACGGTATATACTATGCACATGTTGTCACAAGATATATTAATGTTTGAAGCGAGTTCGTTTTTGTTGTATGTTATGTTAGTTAATTAATTCATGAACAGAATATTATGTATAGAAAAAGGTGTTTAAAAAACAAATATTAATTAGTAAAAACAGATGTTGATTTACCTTGATCATGTGTTACAGCAATTGTATTAATCACAGCTTGTGGTGGATTCCTTGAAGTGGATGCCATATTGTTGTTAACTCCTTCATTAACCGGATAATTGGAGCATTTCCTGATGCCTTTGACACCCCGGGGTGCTTTAGGGGGACCCAACCCCAGGTGTGCTTTAATTCTTGAAGCTCCACCAGTCGAATCTTTACCACAATAATTGCATATCCATTTTTTACTATTTTCTACTTTTGTAACGTGATCCCAACAGTGCTCGTCTTTTGGTCTACCCATGATCAATATCTTTCCTAAAGATCTAACACTTTTGTAACGTGAGTCCAACAGTGTCGTGTTTTCCTCTACCAATTCTTTGAAGGCATTCGGTTTAGTTTTAGTGGTTAGAGATTTGTGTAGTGTCTTAGAGGTTCTAAGTTTTTTCTTCACCTACATTATAAATAAAAAAATATCATTACATTTAAAAATTAATAATCATCATATCACATCTACTTGCCATTCCAAATATATACTACCTCCGTTTTTTTTTTAAAGATCTTTTTACAATAGTAACACTAAATTAAGAAAATATATTTTTACACCTTATCTTTTTATCATACCTTAATTTTAATCCACCAATATATTCCTATTTTTTTGCACACACTTTCTCTTTCTAATAAATTTAATATATTATGTATAGAAAAAATAAAATTTAATATATTATGTACCAAAAAAAAACTAAAAAAAAAAGTTTTCCATATATATATATCATTAATTAGTTTTATTGAAAAAAATATGAGTAATTGACAAATGGTGCAATTGATAAATTGTACTCTTAAAACACCAAATAGACAGTTAAATAGGAATGCTGAATTCGACATTTTTAGACTCTTAAAAAAGAACGGAGGTAGTATATATTACATCAACACAAAATCGACCTAAAAAAAGATTGAAGAGAATAAAATATTTTAAATATGAGCGCTCAACATAAATGAAGCAAATCTCTGGATTGTATTTTATTTTACACGCTTCTTTTTGCTAGATATCTATTGGTTAGAATTTCACCCTTAAGATGGATAAATATGATGTTTGGAGTTCGAACCTCGACATCCTACATATAAAATGCAATGTCTCTGATAACTGAGTTAACCTCGCAAATACATTTTTTACATACATTTAAGGTCCATTTTATAGATTATAAAACAAATAATTTTTATGTTCATTTATTTAAAAAATAAGTTGTAGAGATTTATTGTAAACGTCCGGGCCACTTTTCTATATATTTAGTAGACAATTCCAAAATTATACCTCACGATTTTTTCTACTCATCTCTAATAGAGTTTTTGCTTTAATTCCGTAAAAATCGAAGCATGTACCTTGGAATTCAAGTACATGTTCAATTCATTCACACTATCAATTGAGCTAGAAAAGGGCCCGAATTGTTATATTTATTCTTAAAAAAAGGAGTGGTTTTGAGTTTGTTTACCGAAACAAAAATCACTTTACAAAAACCACCAAATTATATATATAAAAATTAAGGTTAAATTGCATTATTGGCCTCCTAACTTTTATAAACTTGCGATTTTGATCCTCTAATTTTTATTAGCCTCCTAACTATCGTAAACTTGTTGTTTTAAAAAAAACTATTAATATATATTAACGTGATATGTGAGTCATTGTCCACGTGGCAAGACACGCTGATGTGACATTTGAGTCATTTATCAAATGCGTGTTGATTTGGTCAAAATCAATGAAGGAACATTCTTTTGCAAAAAAGGGCAAAAGTTATGGTCTAAAATCACAAGTTTGTGAAAGTTAGATAGACAAAATTGCACTTTTAGCCCCTTTTGCAAATGATTGATCCTCCCACTTTTTTTGACCAAGTTAACGCACACATAATCTACAAATGATTCATCTGTCACGTCAACATGTGTGTCATTGTTCATATGGCAAGACATGATAACGTAGCATGTGAATCACTTGTGCGTTATTTGGTCAAAATTAGTTGGGAACTAACTTTTTGCAAAATGGACCAAATTTAGGAGGCCAAAAATATTTTTATGAAAGTTAGATGTTGTAAGTTTAGAAAAATTAGGGGGGCAAGTGCAATTTAACCTATAAATAATTAATTCCATGATAGTGTCCAACGATCCAACAATAAATAAGTAATAAAATTAGGAAGAAAATACATAAGTAAAATATAGATTATAAACTAGAATTTCATTACGTCAAAAAAACAAAACCAGAATTTCATTGCGTCAAAAAAAAAAAAAAAGAGAAACCAGAATTTCATTACCAAAAGAGAACAAATTAAAAGAGGATAGTGAGTTTGACTGTTAGAGTAACCAGAATTTCATTACAAAAATTGAACAAAATAGAAAGTAGAAACAACATACCAAAAAGGCCCTTCCAAACAACAGCTACAACAACTTTTATTGTCTCAAAATTCCTCAAGTGTTATAAAAAAAACACTGAAACAGATCAAATAAGAGATGAAGTAATTGAGATGTTTTCAATAAATCGATAGTTTCATTTAATATAAAGGGGCTGGTGAGAAGTATATCCCACAAATTGCTTCTGAGTAATTTATTTAGAATAAGGTATGATGATAGTCTGGCTAGCTGAAGACTTTTTATGGTCAGAAATTGCATTCAACCTTCTCAATTACTTAATAATTGTTATATTTTATATTCACCTAAGTCCGTCTTTTTATGTTTGTCATCAGCATAAATAAAATACACCTAATTAAGTCCCTCCTACTCCTCGGCCACCACGTCTTCATACTATTTAATTATATTCAGGCAAAAATAAATAAATAGTTAATTACTCTGTTTTCTTTTTGTTTTCGGCACCGGTTAAATCTGATTCGGGGCGTCAGTTCTGATATCAAGTGGTTTCAGCCCCTTCTCGATCGTAGTTGCGGGGATTGAACCGTGGCCCTTCCTACTAAGTTCAACATCAATCACCACTGAACCAACTAACGATGGGTAATTACTCTGTTTTCTTTGATGATAAGTATATCACACAATCTTTTTATAGTAACTATTTAGTGTAAGGTATGTTAATAGGCTTGCAGACTGAAGACTTTTTTATGGGAAGAAATTGCATTGCATCTTCTCAATTACAGTACTATATTATTTTGTACTAACTCTTAAGCTTATTTTATTTTCAGCTAGCGGAATTTGAATATTCAAATTTCGTAGGAGTTAAATTAAATTTAAATATAATTTAAGGGCATTCTGCTTTGCCATTGTGCTGCTTTAAACACATCTTCCTCATGTGCAATTTCAAGATTTAGGCTTAAATAATTACTATATTTGCTCCTCCTATTTTAAATTCATAGAAGGTGAAGATATATTTGTCCTGCTATAATGTTATCTTATAAATATATGCAATTCAGGGCCATCTAAAAAAAAATACATTGGATGCGTTTGATCTACTAGAAATAAGGAGTGAAAAGGATAATTTCAATTATATTATTGTGTTTGATTTTAAAACTGTTTCTGTGATTGGACATGCTAAGGGTCAAAGAACGTGACAAAAATTGAAATTTCAAGTACACGTAATCCAATATTATTTTTACCTTATGAAATAAATGTTAATAGACATTAGAAAAACCTTACACCTTTTAAGAAATAAATCAAAAAAGGGGAATCACAAAATCTTTGATTTCTATTGTAGGATGCATTTCTAAATTTGGACAATCATAGATGTCAAATTCTGGTGAACATTCACATGATATACTCCCTTTGCACACAATTTTCAATTCTGGTAAACTCCACAAATCCAATTTCCTGAACTTGGGAAGTGCAATGCTGGAATTGTCATCACTGTTGCTCTTTTCAAATATCTCTTTCATTGAATCACAATACCTTACAGATATTGTCTCCAAATTTGGAAGTTGTTGATCAAATTGTGGCGGCAGCAACTTCTCTATCGAATGACAATTAGAAATATACAAAGATTTCAGACAAGAGAATATGCCACATGGAATACTTCCTTTGTACACAATCTTCAAGTTTGGTAAATTGTTCAGATTCAATTTGGTTAACCTTGGCAGTGTATTGTTGGAACTGTCATCATCATCGCCATTGGTCACCGCGAATATCTCATTCAGTGAATTACAATATCTTACATACATTGTCTCGAGATATTGAAGTTGTCGAATTATTTGTGGTGTCAGCACCTTCTCTATCAAATGGCAATAAGAAATGGAAAACTCTTTCAGATTAGAGAATAGGTCACTTGGCGACAAAGATTGTCGAACATCAACAGCATCTTTACAGACAATGGTTAAACTTGCCAAACTAAAGAGTTCCAAAACTTCAAGGTTGTGAATCTTTGTGCAAAAGGAACAAGAATCCGATAAACAAAACAAACTCTCTAGTTGTTGGCAATCATAAATGTATATTTTTCTCAAAGATGAAGAAGTGTTATATGAGAGAGCATCACATAAGCAAATCCAATGATTATTTTCATATACATTGAGACATGTATGGTCTTTTGGCAGTATGTGAGTGAAATCATCACAGTCTTCAAATTGTATGGTCCTAATTTTAGGATCACATGGAACAAATTTTTTCAAATTAGTATAATTCCACAAATCACTTCTTGATTCACCAAATTCATTTCTAAAAATGAGATGGTATGTTTTGAGCTCAAAACGAAAGTCAAGCAGTTTTTGCACATAATAGTGATAATCTTTGCTGTCAAAGATGCCTCCAAAACATTGTAGCATATTCATCCTTTGAACATCTTTTACCGTAATCACAGCACGAGTATCACGAAGATCAAGGTATTGCATTTTGGTCAAATTGGATAAAGTTCCTAATTCCAAATACAAACCATTGTTATGGGATAGATCAAGCCATTTCAAATTGAGTAGTTTATCCAAGCCTTGTGGCGCTTCTTCGATGGAAGAGTTTGAAATATCCAATCTTGACAATGCTTGTAGCTCTCCCAGTGGAGGAAGATGTTTAAGTGAATCACAATTTCTTAGTATTAAAGAAACAAGTGACCTCAACTTAGTAATTGAGTTTGGCAAAGATTCTAGTCTTTCATTATAGGATAGGTCGAGTGTTGTTAGACTATTCAGATATTTGAAAAAACTCTCTGAAAGACGACTAATAGACACTTTATTTATAATCAAGGTGGACAACCTCGGACAATAAGGTGACATGTCCTCTGGGATTTCTTCTATAGAACAACGCAGAAAATGAACGATCTCTAAATCAACTGCCCATTCATGCGTGAGAGGTATCTTGGTTAACTCATTATCAAATTGCACCATAGCATTCCTCTTACTCTTTCTCAAGATATAGCACGCCATGTCTTTCACCAACCGATGTGTCCATGCCAAAGATTCATCAAAACTCATCAAAGAATGAGCTTCAAGCTTATTTAATATGGTATTCCCTTCATCCAATATTTCTTCCAAGCACATATTCCCATTTATCAGTCCATTGTCAACTAGTTTCATGATCAAACCATCTTTGTCAAACTCCTCATGATCAATAGATAATAGTGCACAATACAAAAAACAATTCTGCAAGTCTTTTTCCATCAAGTTATCATAACTACGTTTTAATACCTTGAAGACTTCTTCTTCCACCTCTTGTCCCATTTCCAATTTTTTAAGTTTACTATAGGCATGTTTCCACCGATGAATGTCATCAATCCCTTTCATGGTTCTAGCCATCACACGAATTCCAAGTGGTAAACCCTCACATATGTCTACAATATCTCTCGCAGTCTTTTCGATTTCAGGGGACAGTGTGACATGTGCTCCATTGTGTCCAAGATTTACCTGAAATAACTCCCAATCTTCACCATTAGTGTAAAGAGGTACAATTTGTATCATATGATTTGGTTCACAATCCATCTGATGACACACGTGTTTCAAACGAGTTGTTAGAATCACTTTAATGCCATTCACTTTTCGAGGAATTCCCACCTTTTCCAAATCAATGTATTCCCAAACATCATCCAAAATAAGAACCAACTTTTCCTTTGTTTCCAGTGCCAAAGACAAGTTGTTAGCTCTAGCTCTTTCATCGTCTTCATCAAGCTTCACACCTATTCTTTTTGCGATATCATGTTGCAATTTTGATATGCTTAAATTTTCGGATATAGTGATCCAAAACACATTCTCAAAACTGTCTTTCCTTTTAACTTCATTTTCCACGAGAGTTGCGAGTAAAGTTTTTCCCACCCCTCCCATTCCATATATACCAATAACAAAGACTTGGTCATCTTCTAAAAGTTTAAGCACTTTCTTGATATTTATGTTTAAAGTTTCCCCAATGAATTCAGTTGACAAAGTGAGAGGTTTATCTTCCTTGTGTTGTTTCATATGTTTGATCAATTTATTTATCTCATGAATGTCATTTAAGTTATTCATATTTTCCACACTTTCAATCAACCTTACTAATTCTTCTAACCATATGTCAACTTGTCGCTTGCGTTTTTTTCCTCGCGACTCCAACCATTGCAATTGTTTTTTTATGTCAGTTTTCTCACATTCTAGATCAAGAATAAGTTGTTTTAATTGATTAATCTCTCTTCCAAAAACACTTTCAATACAACGGCTCCCGTTCACACCTGTTCCATTGTTTTTGTCATGTTACATAACGCTTATAATCATTTAAATTGTCTATGGGGTTTTATATAAAAAATTAATTGTATGTAGCTTCTTTTCAAAAATAAATAAATCAATGCAGCTGAAATATGAGCATTATTTAAAGAATAATGCCAATACGCTCTTTATAATGAGGACCAATCTCTTAACATTTCTTTAGTGAATTTTAATTGTACCCCATCCCAAAATTTTGGTACTTTTAGAGTTTTACACGTGTATTAAGAAATAACAAAGATTGACTAGTTAAGTCATTTTTATCTGTACTTTATTAAGAAAAAGAAACTCCATTTAATAAATATTTTACCTTTTATAAGGGTATAAATGGTAAGGAATAATTAATTGTGTTTTGGTTTCTTAAAAGGACTAAAATTTTGAAACAAAACTAAAAAGTTAAAAGGACTAAAAATTTGGGACGTAATAATTTAAGTTTAAAAACTTAATTTGTTCTCTTTTATGGAGTTGTGGTTTGCTCCTTGTATTTTAGTATGTTCCTTATAGATTTAGGTACAAATTACACTTTTGTGATATATTTTAAGAGCAATGCTATGGTCACACTCTTAAACACACCCTTTTAACACACTCCAATTATATTAAGCCAACTCACCCCACATCTTTGTACTGTTAACTGGTAACCGGTTGTAATTTATTTACTTTTTTAAAATATTACCTTTTTATTTTGCCTAGAACTATTCATCTTCTCCACTCACCGTGAGCCCTACAGATTCACATCGTCTACCCCAAACTCAGTCACAAGTTGCCTTCGTCGGAAATCTCAAACATCACCAATCACTGTGCTTGCTGGGATTTTACCAAAAGAATACTCACCCAACAAAACCACGTTATGACGATGTTCTATTTCAATTGAAGCTTTCATCAATATCTTGGAATTGATGGTCAAACCGTTTGTTTTGGTTGGCTGGGTGTTGTGTAGTTGCTGCAGAAATTAAAGGTAAGGCTCACGGTGAGTGAAGAAGATGAATAGAAGGGAGATAATGTTTAGATCTGTTTACTTGTAAAGGCAAATAAGTGGCCCACTTGTAAATTGTATACTTGAAGCAGCAAAATATTGTATTGTTCAGATCTGTTTTTATGATTGAGAAAGCCATGGCACAGTGGTAGAACCATGAGTCTCTTGGAGAAGATGAGGCAGTTAAGTATAATTAAAAAAAAAAAAGAAAAAAAAAAAGTGTTTTTTCTTTGAATTGGACTGGTAGAGCCGGTTAACCGGTAGTGGAATAAAAAAGGGAGGTGATGTGGCTTTATGTAATTGGTGTATGTTTAAAGAGTGTGTTTGAGAGTGTGTTATTAACATTACTCATATTTTAATTTGGTTAATACACGAATTTGATATTCAATTTTTTTATTGAATTGGGAGGCTCCTCTAGCTCTAGGATGACCCGAGTCTAGATTCTAGTCAAGAACACCGTTCATCGTGAATGTTCTTTGTAAAATTTTCCTTCATTTCTCTTCTTAACTCAAGATATTTACGCATAGGTCTAGAAGCTGGGGAGAAATTACGGGTCAATGCTCCAGGATCATAAAAAAAGGAGATGACACATCTCCATCTAAAACCTTAAGGTATTAGGTTAATGAATCACCTCTTTTATAAATCTAACATTCTTCTCATACATATGTGATGTGAGACTTAACCACTCAACACTTGAAACCCAACATTCTCCCCCCAAGTTTGAGTTCCCACATACTATAATTGATCCAATATCAGGAACTCCTCCCGCTCCCCCAACCGTCATCGTCTTTCTCTTCATATCTCCATGCCCCAGCCCCCAAGGCCTTCACACAACTCAACGTGCAAACATCTCAATGGACTTACTTCCCTCCCGCTCCCCACCAAGCTGAACCATACGGGTCAATGCTCCAGGACCACAAGAGAGGGAGACACCACATCTCCACCCAAAACTTTAAGACATTAAGTTAAAGGGTCACATTTCTTATACATCCAACATTCTTCCATACATAGGCGATGTGAGACTTAACCACTCAACACTTGAAACCCAACATTCTCCCCCCAAATGTGAGTTTCCACATGCTATAATTGATCCAATACCAGATCCCCTCCGCTCCCCCACCAAGCCGAATCACGGCTCTGATACCACTGTTAGGAAATAACAAGGCTAAAGAAGAAAAATAAACACAATCACAACACAAGAATATAATGTGGAAACTCCAAAACCGAAAAAAAAACCACAACAATTGTCTAAACCGACAACTAGAGAACTATCGCTATGTGAAAATTGTTACAACACATAGACTTTTCTCACCCTCACTCCAATGCCCCGATATAACCACACTCTCACAAAGCAAATATTCAAACTAAGTCAGATATAAGCTTAAAGTGCTAATGATCGGTGCATCTAAAAACAAAGAACTTAGATCCTATATATAGCCTTGACCTTCACATTGCTTCACCATATTAAGCGATGTAAGACTTCTCCAATAGCTAATATTTTTAACATTTTCCTTTATTTAAGAAATTAGATGATGTGAGAGTTGAAAATCAACCCCAAGATATCATGTAATTGTGGATCCAAATTGAATTTACATAAAGTGTTATCATGAGCATTAAATAGTGTAAAGTGTTCTTGATTGAAAAGGAAAAAAAGAAACTCACTTTCTTGCACTTTCTTTTCTTGAATTTTGTGTCTCTCATCAAATTCTTGCAAGAAATTCTTAGATATACTATGTTGTTAGACTTGATTAATCACAAGTTCTTCCTGAAATTAGTTGAAATTGATATCTAAGAACTTGATTATTTGTAGTTTGGAGTTTTTTATTTTTGTAATGCCAGTTTTAATACAAAGACTTAGAAAGTTTGATTAATAAAACCCCCCACCGTTCTTCGAAGTGCTTTTTGATCTCTCTTGTGATCATTGCTATGATGATGTTACCACTCAGTTATATATGCGCATAATCTTTCTTTTATTCTCGTTTTCATACACATTTGTATCAATTTTTTAATTTTTTTTAATGGAAAATATAATTATATATAAAAAAGAGAAAATGATACACAAATAGAGTCCATAAAATGGAGTACAAGAACTACCAAATCCCCAAAGAAAATAAAAAACACAATAAAATCAAAGAGAGAAAAATTCTTACAGACCGAGACTAGTCAGAACTCACCATACAGACAAAAAGAGAGATAGATCAGAAATCACGAAAAGATGGCAAAAAGCAAGCTCATAACCCACTAAGTCCACCAATCCCAAGAATAATCACCACACAAAACTCTAACAATTACGGCACAAAATAGATTGTATCTCTCACTCATAAAAAGAGCCGGGGTTAACAAGTTTTTGACCAGATACCACTTTCAAATAAAAAGGTTAATCTTATCAACCAGATATTCAACCGATGAAGATCCCCCAATAAAGATTAAGTCATTCTAAGAATTCCAAATTCATCAAATAACAGCATGTCAGATTAACAAACATCTCAAGTGAGCTCTCCTATCAATACTTTTTTTTTTGAATGGCAAAATATATTATTAACCAGGTTTCTGCACAAAACGAACAGAGACCGGTAAAAAAGAAATACATAACATATGTGTCGTATATATACGGAACATCCAAAGAAAAAACCCTAAACAAACACCTCATAATCAGATTAATCTCCTAATCCCAAATCAGAAAGGCATCCCTTAGATTCCAGACTACTAGAGCAGTCACCAACTCAGCCCAGAAAGTTGCCACAACTAGACGATAACTCTCGAACTCGAAGCAAAAGTGTTCGGCCCATCAGAATCCAGAACCAGCTCCATCCGGCGAACCGCAGACCAGACAAAGGTAGAAAGAGAACCCGGGAAGACAAGTATCGGCAACGACAGAGGCACCACCATGAGGCCGGTAGTGGCGAAATAAACACCAAAGAAACAAAAACCACCCGAGGATAAAACAGTCGACGCCGATGCGGAAGAGGTCAACCTAGATACATAGAGACCTGCAAATCTCAACAGATTTGAAACCCTTCAACGACTCAGAAAAAGTCCTGCAAATCTCAACATATTTGAAAATGGTCAGAGAATCTAGAATCAAAGAAAACCAATCACACGACATCAACCGCAACCTCATCACCACCAACCACCACCTCACCACAATACCAACAATCATCACCGAAACCAGACCCCGGCGACGCCAAATCCGAACACCGCCATCACCACCTCAACTCCTTACCACCGCCAAAAACAAAAAAGAAACAAAAAAACCAGATCTGCAGCAAAACAAAGCAACATATCCGTCACCAACACGCCAACTTCGACGACACAAACCGGAGCACCAACACAACAGATCCGTCACCAGATCTGTCACCATTCAGCTCGCACTACCACCACCTCGCCATTCTGCTCGCACCACCAAACCGCACAAAAACGCCAGATTCGCGCCATCACACCATTGCCGCCGGAAAAAACACAGCGTCGCCAACACAACCACCACCGAAGCCGACAGAGCTGGTGTTGTAGTGGTGAGACGGCCGGAGAAGAAGAAGACACAAACCCCTTGAAATGGAAAACGAACTTCGAACCAGAATAAAACAGACCCCGAAAAGGACTTGCAGAAAACAACACCAAAACTCCATCATCGGTGCTGCAACGGCCGTCGGACTTCATTATAAAACCAGAATTGCAAAAGAGAAAAATGGATCCGTGAAAGCATCCCATACGAGGAAACTAGATCCGCGAAAATCAGATGATGCGCAGGAAAAAACCAGCCTCATCGCACCACCACCCACATGCTCTACATGGTTGAGAAGAGGTTTGGATATTTTGGGGAAGAAAGCGGCGCGTGGGATGTGGGTTTTAGTGTGAGAAGGCAGAGTAAAGAAAACTAGAGAGAGAAAGTCTTGTTTATTATTTGAGTTGTTAATTTCCTCTCCTACCAATACTTATCCTTGATTTTTTTTTTTGACGCACACGTACTTGATGGTTTGTTTAGGTCTTTACAGAATTGATTCATATTGTAACTAGACGCCGGCCCGTGCGTTGCACAGGTTCGACGGTATATCATAGATATATCAATCATGGCTATGATCAATCATGACTATTGTTTGAAGAAAGAATTTAATCATAGATAAAACCAAAAGGATTCAAACCAAGATAACATTAACAAAATATAATGATTTAAGTAAGGACACTGCTTGATTCTTCAAAGTTCTTTGGTGTATGACATTGGAAAATGACCGAAATTCATCAAAATGTGTACAGAAAACAAATATTAGTAAAAAGAGATGCTCATTTACCTTCATCATGTGTTGCATCAATTGTATTAATCACAACTTGTGCTTGTGGTGGATTACTTGAAGTGGATGCTAAATTGTTATAATCTTCTTGATTAATACGATAATTGGAGCATCGCCTAATGCCGCCTCCTTTGCCACCAAGGTGTGCTTCGATTCTTGAAGCACCACCACTAAACTTTTGATTACAATATTTGCATATCCATTTTTTACCATTTTCTACTTTTGTAACGTGACTCCAACAGTCGTTTTTCCCTCTACCCATGATCAATATCTTTCCTAAACACAGATCCGATACTAAATTTAAAAAATATATCTTAATTAAATATTGTATAAGCATAATTAAAAATTGTATAATAAACATATAATATATCTTAACTATATGTGACTCATTACAATATATGATGAAGAAAAAATTATTTAATTCTCCTAAGCTTTGTAATTGTAATTGTGATGTATTACTCCTCTATCACAAAATATAAGGGGGAAAAAGTACATATATACATGTACTACTTTGCTTATATTATTAGTTAAGGAGGGGAAGTATTAAAGGATGCAAGATTTTGATGTGCAGACAAATATATATTATTCCAATTTTATACTCGAGTCTCTGAGGCCACAATACACAAGTGCTCAACAAAATACATAAGATAAGGATTAGTTCGTAGTACAAGAGTTGTAAGGAAATTCAGAAATAGTTCAATTGAGACAAAATTATATTTTTAGACTTTTAATTTAATTTTAATTAATATTTTACTTTCTTATTTTTTTTTTATAACATTTTAGTCTTTTTATCACAGATATATATTATAGCTTAAAAAAATCATATACAAACATGACTAAGTTGTTTTTTAAAAAGAAAATGTTAAACAGTGCCCCCGAGGCACTAGTTAAGCGAGTTAGGATCCTCTCCATTTCTTATTCTTTCCATTTCCTCCATTATTCTGTATAGAAATTGGAAATGGAGAGGATCCCAACTCCTAGTTAAGCTTATTAATATAGAAATTTTGTCTTGAAATGTGTGCATTCAATGCTTTGGATATGCAAAAAATTATCTTGTCATCTTTAATTTTATCTTTTATTTTCTTTTTTGGCATGCTTAACAAATGCCACGAGGGCACCATTTAACATAACCCTTTTAAAATTAAGGTATTAAAGATGTAGTTTTAACATTCTCTACAATTTCCAAGAGTTGTAGGGACATTTAAATTCAAAGATAGTTCAATCTAGCATTCTCTACAAATGAAAATCTCATTACATACTTCCTTCTGTCTCATATTAATTATGCGGCTCATTTATAATATACTTTAATTTTATCTCATATTGTTTTTTTGTGAAATAATTTAATGAATAGAAATTTCACCCTTAAAATAGATAAGTGGGATACCGAGATTTGAACCCCTGCCCCCTATATATGTAATGTAATGTCCCTGTCAACTGAGCTATAAGCTGACGGAACTTTGTCTCATATGATTTATCTTTTTATTTATATTAACAAACATATATATATTAATCTTGACAAACAAAAAACTATTAATTAATTTTTCAGTTAATAAAACAATTTAAAAAAATCATAACAAACAAATTAAAACTTTAAAAAAAAAATTAAAAAAAAGTTACAAAATCAACGGTAACAAATTGGTTCTTGATTATCTTTAACCATGATTTTCAGATCAAACAATAGAAAAACAATAAATGAATAGAAAATAATTGTATGACGGTTAGTAGAGTCTAATAGATAAATGATAATGAATTCTCTCTATTGTTTTTCAATTTATTTTTTTTCAATTTTTACATCTCTACCTTTAATTATTTATTTATTTTTCAAATTTTAATCCTATTCTAGTTTTATAAATTTAACTAGAGATAAACCCGTGCGTTGCACGGGTTCGATTAAACTATATAATAAAAATATTTTTATAATTAAAAATAATAACTGTGATAAGTATATTACATAGTTAAATAATAGATATTATTTTAAAATGTGATTATATTTAATATTAGTATTTGTTTTTTAGAAGTCGATTCACTACAAGAAATATGATTTTTTGCAGCGACTTTTTTGCAGCGACATTCAAATTGTTGACAAAAACATATATATGGCAGCAACTTATTTAAGTTGTTGTTATAAGTTAGTTTTTTCGCAACAATTACGTTATCGCTGGGAAAAATTATTTATCCCAACAATAATTATTTTTGCCACTAATCGTATAGGTTTTTTGCAACAAACCTTATAAAATTGCTGGGAAACCAACTGTTACTATTTTTTTTATGCGTATCTTTTATTGTGGTTTTTGTTCCTATATTTATCGGTAGATTTCTTTGAACATAAAATTATTATCTTTTTTGTTTTTTCATCCTATTTTTATGTTTGTATCTTTTTTTGATATCTTTAATTTTTTAATTTTGTTTATAATAACAACTTTTTTTTACAACAATAAATAATAACTAATTTTATTTGTTTAATTAATAATATTTTTTTTAATTAAAAAGAAGTGAACACGTATTTTCCGGCAAAATTAACCCCCTTTGACAATAGCATGAGATGATGGGGATTCAAAAACTCATTGTTACATTTTACAAATTGAATGAGAGTATTTGTTCATAGCAGGAAACAAGATTACATGGATCAGCTTTTTGAGTCGCGATATATATGATTAATAATTTTAACAAGAAAACAAACTTTTTTTTTTAAAAAAAAAACATTTAACTCTCAAATAGATAAGAAACAAAACTCTAGTTTTTTTTTTTGCCAAAAAATTAAAAAAACAAAAACTCTAATTAAAATAGGAAATTAAGTAGATTCTATATAGAAAAGAAAAAAAAGTGATAAGGTAGAAATAACTCAACAAATAACATCCAATAAAAAAGTTTAATGGCAACTCAAACAACACTGACCTTGATTTTAGGAAAACAAACAAATAGATAAGATTAAACCTTAAATAAAAATAAAAAACTGTTTTTTCATCTCTCCCACTTTAAATCTTTAACTCGTCTCTCTCACTTTAAATATTTAACTCTCTTGTAAATCGCCTATGATCAAAGATTACAGGTTAAATCACAAATTGTTCTATAATACTTCATTGAACAAGTAAGTGGATTTCTATATTTTCTAAATAATTTCTATGTTTTCAATTTTTTTATGGGTTCTAGATTTCTAGGAATCATACGTAAACTAAATTCACAATTAGAGTTTATGTTACGAATAATTTCTTAAATCAAATCTCATCGATAACTAACAAATAATTCTCTTTGGATAGTTGCCGTGCCTAGAGTTACATAGATGGTACTTTGTTGATGTCATTGTTTTTCTTTTTGTAACCGATTTTTTTTAAAAGAAATAACAAAAAATTCTCTTTCAATGGATAATTTTAAATCGGTGGAGCAATCAAGTTAAAATATATAATCTCTAATATGGAAATTGAATCTATCTCAATCACGAATTTTTCTAGTTGTATATGTGTGTTTCTTACTTCTTAGTCAATTTCAATGCTTGAGGTCATCGACGTAATATAACAAACAATTATAAATTTAATGATCTGTAGTTGTGGCTTGGTCGAAGTATAGAAGCATTTGCCAGGACCTTTTCATTTAATCACTGTATTTGGATACAAGCATAATGTTAATTTTTATTTCAATAACTGTTGATTTTTATTTCTTTAAGTTGTTAGTTCTAATTGATTTTTCTTATGGATAGAAGAAGTAGACTGGATTCAGTGTGATAATAACCAACGGGACCATGAGTTGATTTTTTATTTTTTTATTTTTGAATAGAATTATTTTCTCATCTCTTCTTCTATATTTGATTCTTTTTCTTTCTCTTTTTATTTTATTTTGACAAAGCTCTTTTTTCGAACATACTTCAACTCAATGCTAGTACCTCTTTTTTCTAACATACTTCTTTTATATATTTTTTTCTTTTAATAGTTATGGCAGCATCAAATCATAGTCCAAGTTTACAACTTTCAAATTCTTCAAATACTATAAAGCAACAACAAGAAGGTACTTATTTGATTCGCTTAACTTTAATTTTTCTTACTCATATACTTTCTTATATTTTCATCTTAATATTTCACTTTATATATAATTCTCATAAATTTCTCATTTAGGTCAAAATGCAAAATAATGTACAAATACAAGGAAAAAAGGAAGAGGAAGAACTATTGACTTAGGTGTTGCAAAAAAGAAAAAGAAGAGTGCTACCGGAAAATTGCATGTTGATATTCCAATCGATAAAATTGTAGTTGTTGGACCAGGAGCTGCAAATTTTGTGTTTATTATAATTTGTGTTTGTGTTTCTTGATTAAAACATTACAATGTAAAAGAATTTTTTTATGTATAGTTATGACAATTGAAATTCAGTGATTGATGCTAATTTCTGATAAAAATAATAATAAAACTATATAATTATATTTATAGTTGGGAAATTTAATTTATTCCAACAACTTTTGTTGTTGATGTATAAAAGATATAACAACAATTTATATCATTGACAAAAATAATTTTTTCGCTGCAAAAAACACTATTTATGCCAGCGACATTAATTGTTGCTGCAAAATACTAGTTATGACAGCGACATTAATTGTCCTTGTAAAACTTTTCGCAACGGCACTTATGCCAACGGTATGCAGCGGAAAAAAAAAATTGCTGCGAAAAACACATTTTTTGCCAACGACAATAATAGTTGTCGCAAAAAATAATAGTTATGACAGCGACAATAGTTGTTGCTAAAAAACACTAGTTATGGCAGCGGCATTAATTGTTGCTGCAAAATACTAGTTATGGCAGCGACATTAATTGTCCTTGCAAAACTTTTCGCAACGGCACTTATGGCAGCGACATGCAGCAACAATTTTTTTGCTGCAAAAAATACTTTTTGCAGCAACTTTGCGTTTTTGGCAGCGACATTTGTCGCTGCAAAAAACGATATTTCTTGTAGTGATTATTAGGGTTTTGATTTCTTTTTTTCATGGATTATTAGATCTGTTGGCTTCGATTATTGAAATTTTGAACTCTTTGATCTGAAACCTCATTACATGTAACACTGGGTTTTGATTTTTTAGTTCAGAGTTACTTGCAATTCCTTGTTAAAGCTATTAAAGTATATATATATATATATATATATATATATATATATATATATATATATATATATATATATATATATATATATATATACTTTTTGAGGGTTTGCTTCTAAGTAAGTCTCTTTTGTCTAAAAAAAAATATAATATCAATTTCAAAGCCATCAACAACTCGATTGGAAACGCCTAATTAAACTATATATCAATTTCAAAGCTATTAAAAAATTGATCACTTTCTTCCTCAAATTATATACGAATAAGGTTTCTATTATAATTAGAGAGGGATTATATAAAAAAAATAATAATAATATTGGGTCGTTATGTATCAATTTCTATTTTTTTATCATTAAAAAAGAATAGATTCAAATTCAAGAATGATTCAGAAATTTGTAACTAAGGATTGCTATTTGTCCCAAAATTTTTACTTTTCTTTTGCGATTGAAAGGTAAAGGAGCACTATGAATAATAAATTATAAAGTTGGGCATATTTAGTAAAATATTACTGTAATATATAACAATTATGTAATAATTAAAAATTAGACTGAAAAATATCATATCAATAAATAAAAAAGGGTCATAAATATTTGATCAATTTATATACGTACATAGTATAAACTTGAGTTTCTATCCTATCACAAAAATCAATGAATAACCAAGATATATGTGAAGAGTATAAAAGAGAAATAAAAAGAGTTTCACCTAAGATTTTTTTGGAGAAATGATATTTTGACATCCATTTTGGATAATTTAGTTGGACAACTTTATCTCTCATACTCACAATATATTTTTACACTCTCTCATTTCATCTCTCATTTTATTGGTTTTTGTGCTAAATGAAGAAAGAATAAAAAGTTGTCTACCCTCGTTGTCCAAAGAAGTTGTACAAATAACACAACCTTTTTGTGAGCTTTGCTGAACCTTTAAAAAATAAATTTAATTAAGAAAAAATAATTAAAAAATTGAAAATGATATAATGAGGTCCATGACATAAGAACGATGGATATTAATTAATGCTTATACGGAGTTTAGTTCAACATTGTGCTTGTGCATGATAAATTTAAAACAACTTATCGGTAAAAAAGAATGTTTTAAAAAGTAGAATGTTTTACCCGGAAAGGATACTGAAAATATTGATGATGTGATGCTAATTGCTACACAAACAACTCCTGCCATAGAATAAGAATTAAATTGAAAAGTCAAAATATAACAACTATCATATACATATCTCTAATCAAAATTATCAAAAGAATGAAATTTTCTAGAGGGAATTAATCCAATAACATCCTGTGCAATGCAAAGCAAAGAATCGATGATCAGAAAAATTGTTAAATAGTTGAAAGGGAGAAGGGATAGTAAAATAGATGAAGGGGAGAATGCATAGTTAAATAGTTGAAAGGAAAAACTCCTTAGAAGAAGAAAAAAACAATATATATAACACTTGCAGTTTTATTTTTCATTTTAGTGTACGTGCCGTTTCTTTTGCAGATAATCAAAAGTCTCACACTCTCACTTTTAATCGGTGTTTCCAATTACAGTATTAATTTGCAATTAAACATAAAATAAATATAAAAAACTTTTCCAATTCTCCATATATACGTACATAGAAGCAAAAATATTAATATAGCCAATTTAAAAATTGTATTTATCATCTCATGGGCAGTTTTTTTATCTACTCATTTCTCATTACACATTAATTAAATCAATTTAGTGGAATAAAGTTTCAATAGAAAATAGAGAGTTGGATTAGAGCTCATTTAGATATGCCACATAGGCATAATAGAGACATAAGAATAAGATGGAGTTTCCTTTTATTAGTAAAAGATATCTAATAGTTCTTAGAGAAAATAATAAATGTGGTTATTTAATAATCTTAAAATAATAAAAAAATAAAATATACACAGTAAGTTTCGTATCGAAAATGGCGTGTATGGTTTCAAAGTTTATATCATATATAAATCATTCATAATTTATTATTTTATGAAATTGAAAATTATTTGATATGGAATTGAGACCCATCAAAATTAAGAGTTTTTATTGAATATCATCAAGCAACACAACCATTTCCAAGGTATATACCTTTCTTGAACTTATGGGATTAAAAATCAAGTAATAATTGTAAAAGTGATAATGTTCCATAACAACTAAATGGCAAATAGTTCAATAATTCATATACATTTAAATGTAATAGGCAAGAAAACAATTATCATGAGAAAGGTTACTAAAATCATGAGAAAATTATAGTGACAGATACGGCTGTCCGTAGGAAGAAGGTGAAATAATATGCTATTTTTCCTAGATTTTGCCGACCACTCTGGCCGTAGGTAGAAGTCAAAATTTATTCTCACATTTAGTCATAAGATTTTTTTGGAGAAATGATATTTTGACATCCATTTTGGATAATTTAGTTGGACAACTTTATCTCTCATACTCACAATATATTTTTACACTCTCTCATTTCATCTCTCATTTTATTGGTTTTTGTGCTAAATGAAGAAAGAATAAAAAGTTGTCTACCCTCGTTGTCCAAAGAAGTTGTACAAATAACACAACCTTTTTGTGAGCTTTGCTGAACCTTTAAAAAATAAATTTAATTAAGAAAAAATAATTAAAAAATTGAAAATGATATAATGAGGTCCATGACATAAGAACGATGGATATTAATTAATGCTTATACGGAGTTTAGTTCAACATTGTGCTTGTGCATGATAAATTTAAAACAACTTATCGGTAAAAAAGAATGTTTTAAAAAGTAGAATGTTTTACCCGGAAAGGATACTGAAAATATTGATGATGTGATGCTAATTGCTACACAAACAACTCCTGCCATAGAATAAGAATTAAATTGAAAAGTCAAAATATAACAACTATCATATACATATCTCTAATCAAAATTATCAAAAGAATGAAATTTTCTAGAGGGAATTAATCCAATAACATCCTGTGCAATGCAAAGCAAAGAATCGATGATCAGAAAAATTGTTAAATAGTTGAAAGGGAGAAGGGATAGTAAAATAGATGAAGGGGAGAATGCATAGTTAAATAGTTGAAAGGAAAAACTCCTTAGAAGAAGAAAAAAACAATATATATAACACTTGCAGTTTTATTTTTCATTTTAGTGTACGTGCCGTTTCTTTTGCAGATAATCAAAAGTCTCACACTCTCACTTTTAATCGGTGTTTCCAATTACAGTATTAATTTGCAATTAAACATAAAATAAATATAAAAAACTTTTCCAATTCTCCATATATACGTACATAGAAGCAAAAATATTAATATAGCCAATTTAAAAATTGTATTTATCATCTCATGGGCAGTTTTTTTATCTACTCATTTCTCATTACACATTAATTAAATCAATTTAGTGGAATAAAGTTTCAATAGAAAATAGAGAGTTGGATTAGAGCTCATTTAGATATGTCACATAGGCATAATAGAGACATAAGAATAAGATGGAGTTTCCTTTTATTAGTAAAAGATATCTAATAGTTCTTAGAGAAAATAATAAATGTGGTTATTTAATAATCTTAAAATAATAAAAAAATAAAATATACACAGTAAGTTTCGTATCGAAAATGGCGTGTATGGTTTCAAAGTTTATATCATATATAAATCATTCATAATTTATTATTTTATGAAATTGAAAATTATTTGATATGGAATTGAGACCCATCAAAATTAAGAGTTTTTATTGAATATCATCAAGCAACACAACCATTTCCAAGGTATATACCTTTCTTGAACTTATGGGATTAAAAATCAAGTAATAATTGTAAAAGTGATAATGTTCCATAACAACTAAATGGCAAATAGTTCAATAATTCATATACATTTAAATGTAATAGGCAAGAAAACAATTATCATGAGAAAGGTTACTAAAATCATGAGAAAATTATAGTGACAGATACGGCTGTCCGTAGGAAGAAGGTGAAATAATATGCTATTTTTCCTAGATTTTGCCGACCACTCTGGCCGTAGGTAGAAGTCAAAATTTATTCTCACATTTAGTCATAAGATTTTTTTGGAGAAATGATATTTTGACATCCATTTTGGATAATTTAGTTGGACAACTTTATCTCTCATACTCACAATATATTTTTACACTCTCTCATTTCATCTCTCATTTTATTGGTTTTTGTGCTAAATGAAGAAAGAATAAAAAGTTGTCTACCCTCGTTGTCCAAAGAAGTTGTACAAATAACACAACCTTTTTGTGAGCTTTGCTGAACCTTTAAAAAATAAATTTAATTAAGAAAAAATAATTAAAAAATTGAAAATGATATAATGAGGTCCATGACATAAGAACGATGGATATTAATTAATGCTTATACGGAGTTTAGTTCAACATTGTGCTTGTGCATGATAAATTTAAAACAACTTATCGGTAAAAAAGAATGTTTTAAAAAGTAGAATGTTTTACCCGGAAAGGATACTGAAAATATTGATGATGTGATGCTAATTGCTACACAAACAACTCCTGCCATAGAATAAGAATTAAATTGAAAAGTCAAAATATAACAACTATCATATACATATCTCTAATCAAAATTATCAAAAGAATGAAATTTTCTAGAGGGAATTAATCCAATAACATCCTGTGCAATGCAAAGCAAAGAATCGATGATCAGAAAAATTGTTAAATAGTTGAAAGGGAGAAGGGATAGTAAAATAGATGAAGGGGAGAATGCATAGTTAAATAGTTGAAAGGAAAAACTCCTTAGAAGAAGAAAAAAACAATATATATAACACTTGCAGTTTTATTTTTCATTTTAGTGTACGTGCCGTTTCTTTTGCAGATAATCAAAAGTCTCACACTCTCACTTTTAATCGGTGTTTCCAATTACAGTATTAATTTGCAATTAAACATAAAATAAATATAAAAAACTTTTCCAATTCTCCATATATACGTACATAGAAGCAAAAATATTAATATAGCCAATTTAAAAATTGTATTTATCATCTCATGGGCAGTTTTTTTATCTACTCATTTCTCATTACACATTAATTAAATCAATTTAGTGGAATAAAGTTTCAATAGAAAATAGAGAGTAGGATTAGAGCTCATTTAGATATGCCACATAGGCATAATAGAGACATAAGAATAAGATGGAGTTTCCTTTTATTAGTAAAAGATATCTAATAGTTCTTAGAGAAAATAATAAATGTGGTTATTTAATAATCTTAAAATAATAAAAAAATAAAATATACACAGTAAGTTTCGTATCGAAAATGGCGTGTATGGTTTCAAAGTTTATATCATATATAAATCATTCATAATTTATTATTTTATGAAATTGAAAATTATTTGATATGGAATTGAGACCCATCAAAATTAAGAGTTTTTATTGAATATCATCAAGCAACACAACCATTTCCAAGGTATATACCTTTCTTGAACTTATGGGATTAAAAATCAAGTAATAATTGTAAAAGTGATAATGTTCCATAACAACTAAATGGCAAATAGTTCAATAATTCATATACATTTAAATGTAATAGGCAAGAAAACAATTATCATGAGAAAGGTTACTAAAATCATGAGAAAATTATAGTGACAGATACGGCTGTCCGTAGGAAGAAGGTGAAATAATATGCTATTTTTCCTAGATTTTGCCGACCACTCTGGCCGTAGGTAGAAGTCAAAATTTATTCTCACATTTAGTCATAACTTTTACATACGGATAATAGACTTCTAGTGATGGATTCTGTCTGTCACTAAATGCAAATTCTCCAATCTGTCTGTCACTAAATGCTAATTCTCCATTCTGTCAGTCACTAAATGTTGGTTGCAGCTACGACTTACACACATATTTGTGCAAATTTATTTAATGAAAAGTGCACTTGATTGATAAATTAGTTCAAAATGTACACTTATTTTGTAAAAAAATCTCTCATGTAAGATTTTATGAATTAAGATCCAGAACCTAACCCAATGACAAGTATGGTCTCCTTATTAATTAAACAGCACATTATTGTTAAGTCATCAATATTGTTAATTGCTAGCTAAATCCAACTTGCTCAATAATAGTAAAGAATGACCAAGGGAATTAATTAACAAAGTCTTCTCTTCTTTTTTTTTGACAATAAAAGTCTTTTCTTATATTTCATTGAATTGTATTATTCATATTATAAAAATCTAACTCTAATCAAAATTATCAAAAGAATGAAATTTTCTAGAGGGAATTAATCCAATAACATCCTGTGCAATGCAAAGCAAAGAATCGATGATCAGAAAAATTGTTAAATAGTTGAAAGGGAGAAGGGATAGTAAAATAGATGAAGGGGAGAATGCATAGTTAAATAGTTGAAAGGAAAAACTCCTTAGAAGAAGAAAAAAACAATATATATAACACTTGCAGTTTTATTTTTCATTTTAGTGTACGTGCCGTTTCTTTTGCAGATAATCAAAAGTCTCACACTCTCACTTTTAATCGGTGTTTCCAATTACAGTATTAATTTGCAATTAAACATAAAATAAATATAAAAAACTTTTCCAATTCTCCATATATACGTACATAGAAGCAAAAATATTAATATAGCCAATTTAAAAATTGTATTTATCATCTCATGGGCAGTTTTTTTATCTACTCATTTCTCATTACACATTAATTAAATCAATTTAGTGGAATAAAGTTTCAATAGAAAATAGAGAGTTGGATTAGAGCTCATTTAGATATGCCACATAGGCACAATAGAGACATAAGAATAAGATGGAGTTTCCTTTTATTAGTAAAAGATATCTAATAGTTCTTAGAGAAAATAATAAATGTGGTTATTTAATAATCTTAAAATAATAAAAAAATAAAATATACACAGTAAGTTTCGTATCGAAAATGGCGTGTATGGTTTCAAAGTTTATATCATATATAAATCATTCATAATTTATTATTTTATGAAATTGAAAATTATTTGATATGGAATTGAGACCCATCAAAATTAAGAGTTTTTATTGAATATCATCAAGCAACACAACCATTTCCAAGGTATATACCTTTCTTGAACTTATGGGATTAAAAATCAAGTAATAATTGTAAAAGTGATAATGTTCCATAACAACTAAATGGCAAATAGTTCAATAATTCATATACATTTAAATGTAATAGGCAAGAAAACAATTATCATGAGAAAGGTTACTAAAATCATGAGAAAATTATAGTGACAGATACGGCTGTCCGTAGGAAGAAGGTGAAATAATATGCTATTTTTCCTAGATTTTGCCGACCACTCTGGCCATAGGTAGAAGTCAAAATTTATTCTCACATTTAGTCATAACTTTTACATACGGATAATAGACTTCTAGTGATGGATTCTGTCTGTCACTAAATGCAAATTCTCCAATCTGTCTGTCACTAAATGCTAATTCTCCATTCTGTCAGTCACTAAATGTTGGTTGCAGCTATGACTTACACACATATTTGTGCAAATTTATTTAATGAAAAGTGCACTTGATTGATAAATTAGTTCAAAATGTACACTTATTTTGTAAAAAAATCTCTCATGTAAGATTTTATGAATTAAGATCCAGAACCTAACCCAATGACAAGTATGGTCTCCTTATTAATTAAACAGCACATTATTGTTAAGTCATCAATATTGTTAATTGCTAGCTAAATCCAACTTGCTCAATAATAGTAAAGAATGACCAAGGGAATTAATTAACAAAGTCTTCTCTTCTTTTTTTTGACAATAAAAGTCTTTTCTTATATTTCATTGAATTGTATTATTCATATTATAAAAATCTAACTCTAATCAAAATTATCAAAAGAATGAAATTTTCTAGAGGGAATTAATCCAATAACATCCTGTGCAATGCAAAGCAAAGAATCGATGATCAGAAAAATTGTTAAATAGTTGAAAGGGAGAAGGGATAGTAAAATAGATGAAGGGGAGAATGCATAGTTAAATAGTTGAAAGGAAAAACTCCTTAGAAGAAGAAAAAAACAATATATATAACACTTGCAGTTTTATTTTTCGTTTTAGTGTACGTGCCGTTTCTTTTGCAGATAATCAAAAGTCTCACACTCTCACTTTTAATCGGTGTTTCCAATTACAGTATTAATTTGCAATTAAACATAAAATAAATATAAAAAACTTTTCCAATTCTCCATATATACGTACATAGAAGCAAAAATATTAATATAGCCAATTTAAAAATTGTATTTATCATCTCATGGGCAGTTTTTTTATCTACTCATTTCTCATTACACATTAATTAAATCAATTTAGTGGAATAAAGTTTCAATAGAAAGTAGAGAGTTGGATTAGAGCTCATTTAGATATGCCACATAGGCACAATAAAGACATAAGAATAAGATGGAGTTTCCTTTTATTAGTAAAAGATGATTTAGATCCATATTATTCTCTCATATTTCTATTACAATTGAGTAGATCCACTCTCTTTTTTTTTTTTGACAAACGTAGATCCACTCTTATTATAAACTAACTTTCATTAAAAAAAGAAGATGAAAGAAAAGAAGATGAAAAATATACCAAAAAGAGAAGCTCCTTCCGAAACAGCTAGCAGCAAGCCAGCAACAAACTCTTGTTATCTCCTTTTTTTTGGTACAAAAATTCTTGTTATCTCTAAAATGGATGTATGAGGCTCTCAACGCTTGGATCTTAAAGGGAGTGAGCAACCGTGGACCCCACGTTAACTAATGCAAACAGGAAACCAAAGGAAAATTATCAAGTAGATTGCACGTACCAAATCATTCATTACTTACTGCTACTATTTTCTACACACCAAAATGTTCAATTATTTTTCCAAATAAATTGCTAAATATGTAAGTATTAACTAGATTGATGTAGATTTTCAATTATTTTCTTCTTGTTTTTTTTTCTTCTAACACAGTTGTTGATAATATATCATTTTGTAATCAAATATAAACAAAAATTCACTTTTAAATTTATTATATAATTAATATATCTGGTCAATATATTGTATAGGTACATTAATTATACAATAAACCTAAAAAATGAATTTTTGCTTATATTTTGTTACGGAGAGAATATATATTTATATATATAATATTTATTTAAAAAAAATTACGACTCACAAGCAAAATTAAGTTTTGCAATGTGAATATGAAAAAGTAATAGGAAAAATGGACTAACAAAATGACAAAACTAAAGACTTGCACAGAAGACTTGAAATGAATGAACAAATATGATCCATGCATTTGTTATCGTTTTCAACTTTATCAACTTGGTTGGTAGGTTTGAGTCAAACTTAATTTGGTTGGTTAATCTATTAGCACGCTGACGCCACCATTTAAAAAAATTATAACATTTTAAGCTTGATATTTAAACATAATCTAACGTAAAACTAGGAGTTTTAGAGTTTAGTACGTTGATTTCTCACGTTAAGTCGTTATCATATCAAATTTCAAATTTTGAAGTCATATTTTTTAAGTGAAAAACTAATATAGTTGTTCACTCTTTTGCACGAGTTATCTATTTCATATTTTGTCGCCGTATTTTTTAATCGATTCCTCGTTATATTGATATTTATTTGATTAAAGAAATGAATTAAATTTGCTTTTATAAAAAAGGAAAAAAAAAACTAAAATTAGGAAGTCGGTTATTTGTACACAATTGACTTAACGATTGAGACATTAGTTTGTTGACTTAAAACATATTATTTTAATTTAAAGTCCCAAAAAAAAAATCTTCTTAGAAATTTCCACATACTAAAACAGGAGATTTTATTTTTAAGTTGGTTACATAACTAGCTTAAAAAAGCTTTAAATCAACTTAAAGTTCAATTTGCGCACTAATATTAATGTATTGATATTATTAAAATAGGAAAATTCTAATATGGACAAGTTAGTCAAGTGGACCAGTTATGAATAAAATTATAATGAATACGATTTTTATAAAATCTACGGTTAGATTGAAAGTTTATATCATATAGATCATCCATAAATTGAAAATCTACGGTTTATGGGTTTTTATTAAATACCATTAATCTTAATGGGTACCAATAACGTATCAAATGATTTTCAATTTTTCTAAAATTATTTATGGATGATCTATATGATATAAACTTCCAATCCAACGGTGAATTATGTAAAATTCTTATTCGTTATAATAGTATTGATCACTTATTCAAAGTGGTCCATGGTATCATTGATCTATTAAAATACAAAGCCTTTTTTTTGTAGATTTTAGCCTCGAAATTCACATGGTGAATACAAGAGTAAAAAGATATTATAGGTTCAAATTTACGCTCCAAATTATCAAATCTCTTTAAGAGTGGTATTTTTTTGGTAAGGCTTATGAGTGGTATTTACAGAACGTTTTAATATTTAATATAATAAGAAAAAATTAATAGCATTAACAAGGAGTTTACATATTTAACAAAAAATTAGTACATATTTTAGAAGGTAAAATGTGAAGATAATAAAGTGTTAAGTTTGAAGAATCTATGTGGTAGTGGTTGAAGTAGAGCATACAATGTTCATGGTGTGTAGCAGCACTCAAGCACTCATTTTGAACTCAGCTTTAACTTCTTTGTCACATAACAGAATCTATGCTCCAAATTCAGTTACTAAGGTTGTTGGAGTTAGAACAACAAGAGTTAGAAAATGGAAGAACATGGCAGTTAATAAGAGTGGTGAAAATAATTCAGTTACAACTGCCACCACACACTTTGATGATAACAACGTTGTAGATTCAGCTGCAAATGTTGTAAGAAATTTCTATGATGGAATCAATTCACATGATGTGGATTCTGTACAGTATCTTATAGCTGAAAATTGTGTGTACGAGGATCTTGTCTTTCCCTCTCCCTTTGTGGGTCGTAAGGTAATTTATGGAATAAGATTATTTTTAATTAAATAATTAATATTGGTGGTTGTACTTAATTAGAAGAAGTTTATCAAAATTTGTTTCTTAATTATTACAGGAAATTATAGAGTTCTTCAAAAAGTTCACTGATTCTACAAGCATAGATCTGCAGTTTGTTATTGATGACTTGTCTACAGAGGATTCTTCATCAGTTGGAGTGATTTGGCATTTAGGTGCATTTCAAATTCAAATTTAACTGTTCTTTATTTATCCATACATATCTGAATTCTATATTATTAATAGAGTTTAACTAGAGAATGTAATTTATGTCAAAAACTAGAGAATGTAACTTTGGTGTAAATTAGTTTCATTTTGCAACTGTTCTAGAGTGAACCGATAATGATGGCTGAACTAGTGGACTGCTAAGGCAGCAGTTCGTCAGTTCGTCTCCTCGGAGGTAGGAGTGATACATGCAACTATGCAGGTACTCCAAAGCTTTTGGCAATGTTTGATCGAGTGGGAGTAGAGGTTTTAGGATAGAAATTGCGCCCCGTTAACCATGTCTGGACAGTGATACTTATAATGTGGAGAATGACTCCTACAGAGTATTCTTGGCGGATATCACGTTGGGATCCCCGCCTCTTGTCCCTCTTCACCCGTTGGAGTTAGGGCCGGTGAGGAACAGTAGGATTTTAAAGGATGCTTGGGTGTGAGATTTTGAGCCTTCGGGTGTGGTTCCTGATGGATTTGGTCTTGGCCTAATCCGCAACAGTAACCTCATTTTAAAGTTAATAGTAAAAGACTGGGTTCTCACTGAGCATTGTGTAAAACTAATTTATACGGAAAGTCTATGTCCCATTTTCTAATTTTTAAGCAAAGGATGCAGTTTTTATCGGTGAATGTATTATTAACATTTGGTAATGACTGCAGAATGGAAAGGAAAGGCTTTTCCCTTTAGCAAAGGATGCAGTTTTTATCGTTTGGAGGTGATCAATGGCAAGCGACAGATAACGTAAGTAATGATACTTTTGTATTTGATTGAGAGTGGCATGACATGTTTATGTAATGTGCTCTAAAACTGGTGCTTGGTAAACTCTCTGATCAGAGTATAAACAACTAGCAAGATTTTTGCATTGAATTTTTGTTTAGATGTGATGATTATATTCTTGTCGGGGCTAAAAGCTGGGAAAGGTAGGTTCTGGTTTGGACTGTTAAATTCAAAGTATTGTCTTGTTAAGGGCTAAATCAGAAGCGGTGGGAGTTTGGATTCACTGTGGTGGAGGGAGATGGGGAGGTTAGAGAAGGGTGTCGAGGAGGCGAGTCAGGATTAGTTTTCAAGATCAGATTGTAAAATTTCAGATGATGGGAGAGATATGCTATTTTGGTCGGAACCATGGATGAATGTGTATAAGATAAAGAATAAGTACAGTAGACTATTTTCGTTATTGATGAACGAAGAAATTAAAATGGCAGATTTGAGGGGTGGAGGGATGGGAGTTGGGATTGGACGTTCTTTCATTTGCGAGAAAGAATTATTAGCACAATTAGTAACTGAATTGGATGGGAGTACACTTAGAGATGGCGAAGTAGATAGAGTAGTGTGTGAAATTTGAGTCTTCGGGGAAGTTCACAGTCATTTGAAGGTGGTTTTAGTCGCTTGGAAAATGATACAAAATCGGTTACCAATGAAAGACAACCATGTTAAGTGTGGAATAGTTGGCACTAAGGCGGACTCTCATTTGTGTAATGTAGGGTTCGGTTTTCTCCAAGGTTTGGTCCTAAATAGCCAAATGGTTGGGTTTGGTCGTTGTTACCGAACGATGTTAATAATCACCTTTTAGTTTTGGCTTAAAAATCGTAACGGTGTGACTTGGGTGTATTTGGGCTATTTGGTGTGTAATGGTCAAGTGTTCTGGAATATCACTGTTTTTTTTTTCAAATCTCTGGGTATCTATGGTCCCTGGCTTAAGCTTGTGAATTGTTTAGTGATTTGTATTAGTGTTCGGTTTTAAGACGCTTCTTTGCAAGGAATCGCAATTCTGTATGTATTAATTCAATGGTATCTGTGCTGTTTTATCAGTCAAGGATGCAGATTTTGGTAGAATAGTTTATGGTAGCTTCTTCATGTGAACCTTCAAGTAATTGTCCCTCTGTTGTTTGCGTGTCTTGGTATTATTGCGCAGGTTTTGGTGCTTTATGGATTTATTCATATATGCTTATTTGCTATAACAGGTAGCAATTTCTAAGCATTGAAATTGGGTGTAGCATAGTTTCTTTACACAGTTTGGCATGGAGTTTCTTTACACAGTTTTGCAGTTTATTGGCTATTTGTATCAAACTCTTAATCCCGTTTAGGCACTCCTTATGCTTGAATGAGTATCTTTATTAACATACTGTCTGAAGCATTTGCAAAAAAAAAAGTATCATTAGTTTAATTTCTTGATAAATCTTATATTTCCGGATAAACAGATATGGACGGGACTGTGTTGAACCTGCTATCAAGCCGGGGGATGCAACTTTGGTATGTGAATATATCGTCATTAGCGATGTTGTTTGATATATCTTTCAAGATATCAGTCTGATCCTCTTGGAAACAATTTAAATGCAGGCAGTGATTAAGAGTGTGACATGGCTTCTTCAACGATTTCCTCAATTGGCAGACAGATTATAGTGAAAGCTATACATTATTTTGGAATGGCCATGTCTCATATTTCTCTTTTACAGAGTAATATGTGGATTTGATTGTGTAATACATAAGATTCTTCAACACAGAAAATCTGAAAGTGTTGTGTGTGTGTGTGTGTATATATATACATAAAAAGCAAAGTTAAATTATCATGTAAATATACCAGCCTCATGTTCAAATAGGTTAAGGGTGCATCTGAAATTTCAAAAGAATGAAAAAATAATATCAAATAATTAGTTTGATTTGATGACATTGTAAGTGAGATACAACTCTCTGTAATTTCTATTTGATCGAGTCATTTGAGTACCGGCACCCAACAAATCACATGGATACTGATTTCGTCACTCGCCACCAATATAAAATCGCATTAGGAAAATGAGAACAAAAACAGTATAAAAAATAACTAAAAAGATTTACAAATCAGTACACCATGGCACCTAGTCCGGCAAAATGGAAGAAATGGAACAACTTCATCAAGAGTATCATTGGGGAATTACCGGTCAACCTATGTGCATGTGCACATGAAAACTTCTCCAGCCATGGTGCAGCTATAAAGAGTCATCTCGAACGTTCCAAGGCCGCGATTGATTTTGGGGGAACATAGTTGTAGAGTCCTGGTCTCTACTTCTATAGCTACTTTGAGACTCATTATAGATACTGGAACTATCTTGGCTTCCAAAAGCCATTCTCCTAAACATTCTTATCTGTGCAGATTGCTGTGCAGAATCGAACACTGAACTCTGTCCTGGTTTCATTCCATTATTCAGATCTGCAGACTCGTCCACGGAATCAAAAGCTCTCATAACCTGGCAAGTAATGATGAACAAACCAAAGCATGCACAACAAAATTAGTATCTTCAAAACAAATCAACAAGTAAACATGACAATGGCATGTTCGGAAATTACCTGATTCATCCGTGGCCTCTTAACCGAGGAGTGACGCACGCAAGCTGCGGCAGCCTCAATCATCCTAAACATTTCATTTCTATTGTAGTTCTTTCCTAGTCTTGGATCCGCCAAAATTTCAAAGTCCTCTTTCTCGAGGGCTTCAATCAACAGAGGCCGAGCCTGGAAAAGCATTGTGATTGAGTATTTTTTTAGATAAATAATTAAATCAAAGTACAAGTTCATCTTACATTTGATCACAAAAACATCCTTCAAAAATAATTGAAATTTTAGTCACGGTGAACATAATTACTATAATATACAGGGAAATATTTTCAGATAGTGTAACAAAGAGGTTTGATAAGTTTCAAAATGGAACTAGATAGTCCAAAAAGTAGTTCCATGAATATGTTTACATGAATAGGAACCAGTTTTTGGTTTAAACTTAATAATAGGTTTTCCCGGAAAAATAATATGTTCATGTTCGAGTTGCTTGTGAAATGCCATTCAAGCTCGGCTTAACAACTAAGCAATAACTAGATCACAATGTTTGAGTCTTAACCATTACCGTAAGAATGAAAATAACAATAATAAGCAATGAAATGTCACTGAAATATGTGACTCACCCATTCAACAAGGCTCTCATCACCAATTGGCTGAGAGTCATCTACGGGCTTTCGACCTGTAATTAGCTCCAAAAGCACAACACCGAAGGAATATACATCAGACTTATCAGTTAATTTCCCACTTGTCGCGTATTCTGGTGCCATGTACCTGGCGATTCAGAACAAATTATTCCAATTAGATATACTCAGAATGGGAACAGTAAATACTTGAGTATTATCAACATTGGTGACAAGCAGCATTCACGAGGACAATGGAAAGAAAGAGATAGTGGCAAGGAACTAAGCTACTTAAGGTCTGCTTGGATTGGTTCATTTGATCTTATCTAATGAAATAAACACTTGTGAGACTTTTCGGAAGAGTTTATGAAAACAACTTGTGACATAGTCATAAGCTGTTTTCAGCTTATTGGCAAAAGCTTCCCATGATATCTTATGAAAACAACTTATATCTTATATGAAATCAGTTTGACTTTATTTTATCTTTTGGTCAAAGAAATAACTTACACGTAAGCACTTTACACTTATATAATAACCACTTTCATAACATAGATGTAATAGATGTATTCTTATTTTGATAGGCAGAAACAATAATAAAATTCAAGGGAAAATAATATGATTCCATATGTAAACACTGAAATATGACTCAAGCTATACCACAAACAGACGTTTAACCTACCCAAAGGTTCCCATTACACGTGTAGTTACATGTGTGTTTGAATCCAACGCTAATTTCGCAAGACCAAAATCTGAAACCTGTTGACCAAATCATATCAATGAAACAAAAAATCCCATTTAGAAAAGGTGAAACATCAATTTGGAGGTGCTCAGCATAAGCTGGCACTTAAGAATGAATGAACACGTACAATTCTTTAAATAAAAAAAAATTATGAAGTATTCTGCATCAGAGGGTACAGATTATAAAAGTGGCTTACAAGAGCTTCAAAGTTGTGATCGAGAAGGATGTTTGATGATTTAATATCTCGATGAATAATGCGCGGATGGCCTGATAAATTTATCAAATAGAAATAAGATGAATACAATATGCTATAAAAACCAAAAAGATCAAGCTTAAAAACATGAGCTATTCTAAATTTGCGATTGACAATAATGGAACTGCATCTAATGCATTTTAATCGTGGTTGAAAAATATCTGAAGAATTCCATGACCATAGTTTAAAGAAAAATGTACATTTCAAAAGAATGTATCTAAGTTAAAAGGAACATGTAGTACCATGGAAAAGCCCTATCTGCTTTCGATAACTACACACTTGATAGAAAACGAAGAAACTTACAATCTTCATGTAGGTAAGCTATCCCACGAGCTGCACCAGCAGCAACCTTAACTCTGATGGACCAGTCCAAAACAGGTGCTTTATCATCTGTAAAATAATTAAATTAGACGGTACAACCTAATTAATAGAGCTTAATGAACAACCTAACTAGATTGTAAAATTCAAGCACAACATCAATGGCGATAGTAATAATAATAAAATCCACGGGAAACAATAAATAGCATTTCCAGTACCACACTGAGTAAGGATAAGTTGTCGATATTTTAAAAAATTAATCAATCTAAAAATAGTGTTTTCAATATTTTCTTCAAAATCATCTCTAACATATTATAAAAACATAATAAAAAAAGGGTTCAAATAATGTTTCATCAAGCAAATAAATGAACTTTATAAATGATATATTTTCCATGGTTTACCAAAATAAGGTGTAAAAAATGTCAGCTCCATTTTTGTGTCATTTCAGTGTATCAAAAACATGTAACCTTTGTACAACATATTACAACACATATCAAACAAAAGGCCATAGATGTTCAATTTGAACTCGTCAATTCAAATTACTTAATCGTAGATATGTATCTTACCATGTAGATGGTAATGAAGAGTATTGTTGGGAACATAGTCATAGACAAGCAATCTTTGATGCTCAGATATACAGTAACCAACCAAAGAAACCAGATGACGATGATGTACTCGACTAATAGTCTCAACTTCTGCTCTAAATTCACGTTCCCCTTGCCCACCACCAATTTTAAGCTGTTTCACAGCTACTTCTCTTCCATCTGTAAGCAAACCTTTGTAGACACAACCGAATCCACCTTCGCCCAATTTATTCTGCTCTGAAAACCCATTTGTAGCTTGGGTAAGTTCTTCATATGTGAACCATGATCTTGAACTATTTACTCCACCTGGCTCTGATGGTGAATACACATATTCATTACCGCTGCCACTCCCTACAAAATTAGCTTGAGACTGTGGCTTCAAGAACAATGTACCTAACAGAGAATATCAATGTTTAAAAACCAATATTTCATCAGCCATTTACACCTTTAAGAGTCACTGAATTTCAAAAGTTACTATAGTGCCTTGCCATTCAAACATAATGCATCTAAATTCAGAAATTTGTCAGAAGTAAAGTCTAACAAGAACTTTCCTGCTTAATCAGCTAAAATTTGTCAAAACAAAGACACCACAAATGAGTGCAACATTGTTCTTTTTGGCAGGGCTAAAAGGACAACATGGAGGTTTGAACCAATAAAAACTGCACACTACCGAAATTTTTCACCATTAACCCAATTCAAATACTTAGGCTTCAACATACACATATTAAGGTGTTATGGTATAAAGAAGAATCAAGAGATTGTAACCAAAGTTGTTTGAGTTACACCTTAAGCTGGTTATGGACCAAAAATGGAATGAGATAACAAGGAGTAAAAAGGCTGCTAAAACAAAAGCATTAGAACTTAGAAACATAACTATGAGACAATTAAATCGGAGATACATTTGCATTTTCTAATTTCAGACTAGTCACATTTTTCCTGAGAATAGCAAGCTATATCTAATTTAATTTATACAGTGCCACTGTGCCAGGAAAACCCTTCGGTATTCATCTCAATAGCAAATAATCAAGGTGAATAAAAAACATGAATAACTAACAAGGGCATACATTGCTAATAGTTTCTAGTGCACAGTTTAATACCTGAATTGTGAGACGAGGTAAATGGGGAAGGTGCAGCAGAATCATCTCTTGGTCCTTTTCCCTTCTTCTTTTTCTGTACAAACCACACAGCCATACCAACAAGGCTGAGAACAATTAAACTAGCTACGACGCCAATAGCAACAGCTCCTCCGGTCTTCAACCCTCCTGAATGTGAAGGTGCGTTGTTTGTGGCAATATTACCAGATCCATCAACAGTCGGTCTTGCAGTTGGTTTCTCAGTTGGAATAGATGGCATTGACACTTTTGGACCACCAGCAGGTACTGTTTCGTTCGTAGGAGGACGAAGCAAAGAGGTTGCTGGAGGTGATGCAGATCCTGAAGGGACTGAAGGAGGAGTTGATGGCAATGTAGACGGAGGTGGAACAACAGTGGAAGCGGAAGGAGGATCACCGGTGGGAGGGGAAGGAGGAGATTGAGAAACAGATGGAGGAGGTGCAGGAGGTGAAGGAGTGTTACTTTTTGGTGGCTTGGCTTGTGGTGCAGGTGGTGAAGGAGTGTTACTTTTTGGTGGCTTTGCTTGTGGTGCAGGAGGCGAAGGAGTGTTACTTTTTGGCGGCTTTGCTTGTGGTGCAGGAGGAGGATTGGAAGATGGTGGCTTAGGTACATTGGCTGGAGGAGGAGGAGGAGGAGGAGACGGCGAAATTGATTGAGAAGGAGGTGGTTTTGATGATTGAGGAGGAGGGGAACCAGCTGATGGAGGTGGTGGAGACAAATTTGGAACGGAAGGTGAAGTTTTAGCTGGAGGAGGGGCAGTTACCACTGGTGCAGGAGGTGGTGATGCAGGAGGTGATGGTGGTGACGTTGGCGGTGGTGCATTCGACGGTGGAGGAGGAGAAAGGGAAGGAGAAGGTGGAGAAGTTACAGGCACAGTCTGCGGAGGAGACGGAGAAGGAGGAGTAGTTACAGGCAGGGCCTGCGGCGAAGTAGATGATTGATTGGATTGAGAAGTATTAGGTGATGGTGGTGGTGATAAAACAGCAGCACCAGATGATGGAGGCAATGCAACAGGGGAAGCATTAGGAGAAAGAGTGATTGAAGCCATCACTCACTACAAACAAAATCTTCCCTCAAAATTCAACAAAATGCACTAACAAAAATCACTTACATCACTCACTTAGTCACTAAATTACAAAACCCTACAACAACACTCAAATTTCCAATCTTTCTTTCTCCATAAACACATTAATCACAAGATTTACAGCAACACAAACATTCCAGATCAAAAATCAGATTTTAGATCAATTCTTATACCCGTTCAAAAAAAAAAGGATCAATTCTTATACAAGCAATGCTGAATCCTAATATCTCTTCACATAAAACAACACAATCAACAAGACCCAGTTCCTGAATTTCAATACCCACAAATTACTTCAAAAAAAAGTTAACTTTTTTATAGTCTACAGAACCTGACAATACTAAAAGCAAAAGTGAAATATCACAAATTGGAAAAAGAAACCAAGCTAATGAACAAGAAATGAATGAATTGAGCAAAATGTAGCATACCCAGATCTCAAAAAGTGAAATTGTTGACAAAATTTTGCAGGAATTGTGAAGAAAGAGTGAAAAATGAGAGAGGAAAAGGGAATAAATTGGAATATAGAAATGAATAGTGGCACATACAGACAGCACGAACACGCCACAGAAAGTCACAAGATGTGTAAATGAGAACGTGGAGACGACTTTCAGAAGAAGAGGATGATTAGCGAGCTTCACTACTCTCTCTCTCTCTCTCTCTCTCTCTCACGCGGTCTCATTCAATCACTCACATTCACACAGTGGGAAATGGTTGTGTCCCAATTGTAACGTAAATCATCAATCATTAACCATTTTGTTTTGTTTTTACATTGTAGGTCCCACAATAAATTAATTAAGAAAATATAGTAATAAAAAATAAAAAGAAGTTGATTTGACCAAATTACCTGTAGTACTTCCTCCGGCCATAAATATGAATAAAAGTAAACTTTTTAGATTTATTGAATAATTGATGTATCTGGACTATAATATAGATAAGATACATCTGTTATTCAATAAATCTAAAAAATGCACTTTTGCTCATATTTATGGTCGGAGGAAGTATCAAATAGGACCAGGGTTTTCTGTTGTACAGTTTTCATGCTATTTCACGCACTAGTAAATTTGGGCTGTTGATTTAAAATTAAACGGTCAAATCATTCACTCAGTTAAACAATGTGGATCACCGATTATATCAGACAGCTTAGAACTGTAATTGTGTCACGCAGTTACGACAGGAAATCTTTTCCTATCAATTATGGACGTTTGATCAATTATGGACGTTTGATTTCCAAGTTATAAAGACCAGATAGAATAAACAATACGTGATAAAATAGCATCCGAAAAAATTTAGGATACTAAACAAATTGTCTTATAGATATTTCATGGACAAAATGTTAAATTAGTATAATAATTAAAATTTACTTTTTAAAAATGAATACTCCATATATTAAGGATCAAACCGGGATCTTATATATATTATAAAATATCTGTTAAATTAGTATAATAATTAAAATTTACTTTTTAAAAATGAATACTCCATATATCAAGGATCAAACCGGGATCTTATATATATTATAAAATATCTCTATTCTCTATTAACTGAAATATACTTAAAAAAAAACAAATTTTAATTTATTTTATGTAACCATTTTTATTTTTAGGATATCATATCGTGGTTGTCTTAGTCATCCTGCCATATTCACAAATGAAACAAGAGAAATAGAGACATCACTATAAAAAAAAATTCAATTGCATATCCCATAAAATAATGCAATTGCATAAAATTGTCCAATCAGAATTTTTAGGAATAGAGTCACTAACCAATAAACCATTGCATCACTCTTCAAAGCTAAGTTTACGGTTTGTTGAGCTACATATAATATTTTTATTTTAAAAATTATACAGATGACTGCTTGTTGTCTTGTGTAAAAGACAGGCTTGTTTGCACTCTTTCACAATAGTATTTCTTTTGTCAAATATAGTTTAATAGTTAAATTTGCCATTAAAAAAAAGTTTAATAGTTAAAATTTTATCTTAAAAGATAAATAAGTAAGAAATTTTGAATTCAAACTTTAACTCTACATACTTCATCATATTATAACATTCTTATCAATTGAGCTATGTTTAAACAAATATTCTTTTGCAATATTATACTTCTACATAACAATTAAAAAGTGAGACTTTGCTAATAGAAATGATATACAAATTTTATGATTTTTTAGAGACTAAAAATATATTTAATTTTATAAAAAATAAATTCATGGTTTTTTTTTTACTAATTAGAAAAAAATAAATTCATGATTGTAATTTATTCAAACCAAATTGGATCATTTCATTTTTTTCTCGATATATCTTTCATTCCTTTTTATTTCTCTATTAATTTCATTTCCTCTCTTACATAATTTATTAGTTTTTAATAAAGATAGAGCTTAAATTTAAGAGAAAAAAATGTAGAGAAATTCCATCTTGTGATGTTTTTTTAAACAAAATGTCGGTTAAGTTCAATTGAATAATATATCCTAGGACGTTTACCACTTCAATTTTCAGCCGCTTGGTGTTCTGATTTTTAAATGCACGTTGCACATGTTTGTACTTGATACCGGTACATGTTGGAAATGGATTGATTGCATTGCAATCAAGTTGTAGTCTTGTAGATAGTAGTTTTGAACCTTTCACAAAAAAATGAAATTATATTTGAGATATCCGATTAAAATAAAAATTAAACGGTTCCTTTTTTAATGTAGGTTTATTGTTTTAAAATGTAAATAATTTACTTTAAAATTTTGACCATCTAACCATTATGATGTTACTGAGTCAGATTGCATGCAGTTATAGCACAAACTACGTACTCAATACGGACCCATATATGTATATGTTTTGTACTACCTTTGTTCCAGTTTTATTTTTTGATTTGCAGATAAAGTATTAAGAGGAGTAAAGATATTTGGTCTAATAATATCAATATTGTCAATTGAATTATGACTTATAAAAAATTATTTTTTTCCTGAATTTGTAAGTACAATTTGAGAAAGAAAATAAAATTCTCTCAGTATAAACAATGTTTGAAATTATATAGTAGAATCAATATTTGGCTTTCATGGGTTTTATTTTCCAATTTTTGGCTTATTAGATGTGCTCATATTCTTAGAGATGAGAATGTTGTGGCCCACTTTCTTGCCAAAGTTGATTTGCACAGCCGAGTGGAGGTGTGATTAGAAAACTCCTTCCTTTTTAAGGCCCAATTCTTGTTACTAGAAAAGAAAAAAAAAAAAAAAAACAGAGTAAGTAAAATTTGAGTTGTGAGTGATGATGAGCTGAAAATTGAAGTTATTTACCTTATTGAAGTTGAAATGAAGCCAGTTGCATTTCCAGCTGCAGCTACTTCTACCATTGTTACTCTGATTACAATGAGCTTCAATATTGCTTATTTATACTATAAAAGTTGAGGTAAGTTATAATAGAATAAGAGATTAAAGAGTTATAACTTATAAGAGAGCTTCAAAGTCTGTTGAAGAAAACACATGGAAATAGAGCTATTGCTATGACATTTGAGGTTGATATTTTAATTCCATGGAGGAGAAAATAACAAAATTTAATTACATTCATGTTTTTACTTAAGAAATTAGTCCCTTATTTTAACATGTTTTAGTTTTTACTTTCAGATTTTTAAACTTAAAAATTGGGATATGTTTTAGATTGAAGTTTTTAGAAATTTTCTTATTTTTCTATAGGTATTCGTCCTTTTAAAATATATCATATCATTATATTTTAGCCAAGTTTTTTTTGACAGAGACATAAACTAAAATTGAGTGGATTTGAAATGGAAGGATCAATTTTAAAATATGTAAGCAAGCCTAAAAAAAGTTGGAAACTAGTTCTAATTTTAAATATTGCTAATAGATGAAAACCTCGATTAACTTAGAGCTTAACAAAACTCACCTTTTTAAGGATGGAAAAACTAATGCTAATATTTATTTTTACAATCATGAATAATTGTTTACACTAAAATACCGTGGTTAACCAGACTAATTAACAATCGTGAGAATGTTTTGGTTTGTATTTTCTTTTACCAAAACAAAAATGGAATTTAAATATATGGTAGGTGGGCCTATACATTATTCATATTTCAAGTCTAAGTGAGCTTTTACGTGAGAGGGCGTGTTAGAATGTTGTAAATAAGGGTAAATTTTTTTCATTTTAATAAAATTAGACAATATTTATTTATTGAAATTTATAGAGTACATTAATACAATATAAATTTAAAATTATTAAAATTAAAAATGATTAATCAGTGGACAAATTCACAATATTCATATTAATAATTTAAAATAATAAATTGCATAAACTTATAAATATAATTGTATTAAAGTATCTAAAATATTCATACATCTAATCTCTAATGTTTATGAAGCTAAAGTCAATATTCATTTAAGCCTTGGAAGTATCCTTCAACTTGAAAGTAAGGGACTAAGGGTGGATACTTTTTTCTGAACAAAGGGTTGGATACTTAGACGTGATATTTCCACAATTTTAATAAAATTTCTCCACTATGATTTCTAGTGCCACGTCAAGAGAAACCTCAATACTGAAAAATTGGACAAAAATGTTTCCCAGCTTAATTCAAGCTAGAATGGGTCTCACAAGTGGGGATAATATTGACCCATTTTATAAAACGTTTAATACGAAATAGTTTTATACTACACTTTTCTTTCTTTGTTTGGATAAAAACCCACACGCCCACACTTTTTTTTAAACAACCAATAATTATTGATAAACAAAATATCTCTTTATCCTTTTACTATTACTCCTTATATTCTTAAGCTATTAAATCAACTTTATATTTCCACAATATTTTGACAATATTTTTTTTACACATAAATCCAATCAAATGACACTAAATATAGATATGTGTAAAATGTTTTAGGGAGAAACCTGTAAAAGTATAATGATAGTGTAATTTATTTGAATATATTACATTATATATGCTGGAAGCTGAAGTTTAAATCTCATTCACACTGATCCATTTTCATAATGAGATTTTCCTCATTGATGTTGTAGGATTCTCAATCCTATTCGTCTTTAAAGAAATTATTCTGATCGCCCTTATATCCCACAAGTTTTGATATCAAATTTTAACTTCTTTTTATATTTTATTTTTTAATGGTAAATGAATAAATAATCTTGTATGCTATTAAGCTCCATTTGAATTGGTTAATTTATTTTTGAGTATATCTTAAACAATTTATATAAATAAATAAACTTTTATTTATTATCTATAAGTTTGTTAAAATATTTTATTTAATAATAACTTATAAAAATAAAATTTTTATTTGTGCCAACTTATAAATTAACATAAAAAATTATTTATTTACATAAACAATTTTTTATAAACTCAAATTAATCCAAACGAGCTCTAATTGATTTATAACAAGATCGACCGTCGCTAAATGATAAGAATTTAATCAAAATTGGGTATGTAGTACAAAATTCGTATAAAACGTTTAATTGAGTCGGTGTTCCACAAAGTATAAAATTCGTATTGAATAGATGTTGCAAAGTTATTTAGTATTTTTGTCAACGCTTTGATTTTGCTTTTCAACACGGTCAGTCCAATGCATTTATTTTTATTAGAGCTATTTTAACCAAATATTATTATTTATTTATCTTGTTTTGACCATACTTTTTTAATAATATATAGATATAAATATATGCATATAAGATTTTGTTTGATTTGTTTTAATGAGTATTTTCAAAATATCAAGTTTTTATAATTTTTACTAATATAGAATTAAAGATATTAGTGATCCAAATTGTGCGTTGGCATACATGATGTAGTCAACTAGTTCTTATATTTTTGGACAGAGATAGTAATTTTTTTGCTAAAAAGAATATCTTTTATAAACAGATGTAGAAACTTATCCATCAAATCTTGTGAGTTTAAATAAGTGGAAAATTCTTTTTAAAAGTTTTAATATTGTTGCTACCCACACTAGGGATCGAACCTAAAACTTTAGTTAAGCTAGAAAGAGCCCCGAATCATCTCATCTAAATGGTCTCGGGTAATTTATAACATTTTATTAATCATCACCATTTGGTATGTCAACAAAAATTTATGGACTAACTATATGTGGCTGTCTATCAACACTGAATTGGTTTAAGTGGTAAAAAATTTGGTCTCTTAAGCATGTGTGATAAGTGCCAAAAAGCAGTGATTTTACCTATATATTTTAAGCACTTATTGACTTGTTTTATAAAATTATTTAAAGTAAAAACCCCAATTATTTGTAAATATTAGTCTTTACCGGTAAATTAGTATTTTAGCTATTTTCGCCTATTTCACTTATTTTTGTAGGTTTTTATAATAACTATTATATATTAATTATATAAGTCATATATTATTATTATTATTATTATAATTATAATTAAATGTTATTATTAGTGATGTTTACTTTTGTAAATTTATAGATAAAAGTAAGTAACCAAGTAGCCAAATGAACAACCTGTCAAGTGGCAAGAGGATCACCGCCAATATGCAACCAGCACACTATGCTTAAGTGTGAAGTTATGAAAGCTTATAAAAGGAGATAGCAAAGATTATTCATTCACTCCCCCAACGAAAAGAAACAGAGAAACACGAACAGATAGAAACAGAGGAGTGAGTCACAGAGAGAGCTTAAGGAACGACGGAGGAAATGAAGGTGGATGCACGTCAACTGTTCGAGAAATCGATCGGTTTTGTTATTTCATCTCTTTTCTTTTTATTTGTGTAAAGCTATCATTCTAATGAGTAGCTAAAGACATTTTGTTGGGGTTAGTTGTAATTAACTCTATTAGTATGTATTTATTTTGATCATGGCATTTTATATGATTTTAGATTATCCATCAATATTGGTGTTATCCTTGATTTTCATGTTTTAATTTTAGGGTTTGAATTGTTATAGACATATATCTTTTGAATCCAAGAACTAGGATAATATCTAGTAAATTCTAAACTCTAGAGATAGATTTAGGTTTAATATTCACTTATAGTATCGAATCTTAAAGCTATTGTATTGGTTAAGTTGTCTGAGACATCGGAGTTTAAGCAATACAATATAGCCGTTGTATTGATTGATCACTCGAGACATCGAGGGTTAATAAGTATAACGGGTTTCTCGGCGTTATCTGGACACGGAAACGCACGACGAGCGATACGTGATAATATCGGTAGATAGATAGAATCTGTACAATTGATCAGGGAAATATATATGAATGAGTTAATACAATCTAATCCCAGCAACTCGATCTCTCTGTTAATTACCTTTTTATTTACCGTTGTTATATTTTCTTAAAGTTTCATTAACAAACATCTTGAAACTACTGTACTTAAAATTATATTAATTGTTGAACGACACTAATATCGCACCAGTCCCTATGGAGACGATAAAAACATACTTACTTTTGTACTTCAACAATGTGGTTAGAGGTTTGATTTATTGTTCATGTGCATGGAAAAAATTCGATTGGAAGGAAAGAACCCACCTTATGTGCCATACAATTTTTTAATGGAGATTAATCATCGCTAACAGCGGCGAAAACTTCGTATATATCAATATCAAGGTAAAAAAAAAAAGTATATATGGTTGTCTTTGTTAATCTATGATCAATCTTATTTACTTGTATCATAATGAACTCAATACTGAAGTTATTATAAAAAAAAAAGAGTGAAAAGTTTTCTGCAATGAATAATAATCTCCCTGATCTTGTTAACATCGTTTATTTGAATGGAAGCAGTGCAACACTAACTTGGAATTTAGCTCAAAATCTATCGGCCATAGATTCAAATCATACACCCATTCAAGTGCCGATTGTAAACCAAACGCTTTTCCAATATGAATGTAGGTATGCAAACTGAACACATTTTATGTAGTTAAAATTAAGAGTTTCTTTTTTATAACAATAAAGATTAAAACTTAAGAATATTGATAGCTAATTGTAAGGATAGTTCAGTTGGTAGTTAGAATATTATTAGAGGAGTCAGACTTTCAACCTTAGATTTTTTACTTTTCTATCATATACACTGTCTAAGTTTACCTATTAGGCTACCAAAAAAATTAAAAATTAAGAGTATTATACCCAAAATAAAATAATAGAGTTAAAACCAATCAACTTTATAAAAATATTTTCAATTTTTTATTTCTAAATATTTGTATAAGCTAGCTTTGAACAAGTTTAATATCTTGGACTGAAGCACTATTTTATTGTTCTAAATTTTCTAATAGAGAAAAAAAAAAGGAGGAGTTTGCACTATTTTACTTCCCCACACACACTTTGTACCAATAACAGTATGATTGTACACAAAAAGTAATTTTTAAAAAAAAACTTCCACACACACTTATTAAAATTAGTTAGCAAGAAAAAAACATGCAATTAATTATTTGACAATAGCTATTATAGGATATTAATATTACACAAATTTCAAATGAAAATAGTACAATTTTTTTGGTACATAGTGAACATAGACTGCATTTTACAACAACATAACAAAAATAAGAATCTAAACAAATCCACGGCTCAACATACTTTGGAGGAGACTCTGATACCATAAGCAAACTATGAATCTTATCCTTACAAATTTGTCTAATAAGGTACAAATTATGATCACTTATAAACTCTCAAGCAATTTAAGACTCTTAACAATAACAACAAAATAAAAATTACAACACACAAATAGAGGTCTAAAGCAAGCTACACATTCAGATTTTCTCTAGATTGGAAGCTACCCAACTCCACAGCTGGTATCTCTGAATTTGCAATCTTGAACATTTTTAGAATCATTTGATAGAGCTCTTTTTGATACTTATAGCACATCAAAGCAAAGATTAAGAACCATAAGCCCAAATGAATCCCAGCAATTGTTGGCGAAATAATGATCAAAGCTAAGAATGAAACAAAACTTCCAAGTAAAAGAATTACCATCATGGATGGAAGGAAACTCTGAATTTGAAGCTCAAACATTGTCACAAGCACCAAAACCAAGTAAAAAAGAGCAACCATAAAAACCAAAGCCATCATCATTATTGGGTGGATATGATTCATTGCTGCAAACCCCATTATTGATAGCAATAACCCGAAAAATTGGCCAAATAATTTTCCAACTTCATTCAAGCTAGAAAGGATTGAATCCCTACAAGAAAATAAAACGTTAGAGATTGAATTTATAATATCACTAGGTACATAAATATTTGTTAGGAATAATATATTCAAAGGAAAAACAGAGTGTTATAAAGGAAAAACAGAGTGTTACAAAAAATCAGGAAAAACAGAGTAAGTAAAAATTTGAGTAGTGAGTGATGAGCTGAGAACTGAAGTTATTTACCTTGTTTCATTTACGGATGTAACTTCTTCTGCCATTGTTACTCTGATCACTATGAGCTTCAATATTACTTTTTAATATGATAATTTGAAGTAAGTTATAAGATGAACAAGAGTATAATTAAGAGGTATAAGATTAAGATGAATAGGATTTATGAGAGGTATAAGATGAATAGGATGAACAAGAGTTAAGGTTTGCATTTGGACTAATGAAGTGGAGTATATATAGTACAAATTCGTATTAAACGTTTAATTCGCTCGGTGTCCCACAAAGTATAAAATTCGTATATTTGAATAAATTGGGTCAGTGTTAGACAAAGATGTTGGAATTTTATTTTATTTTATTTTGTTGATAATCAAATTGGCAAGAGTACGTCCAATTCATTTGGTTTGTGTAAAAAAAAATGGATAATCATTTACTAACATTATTTGTCAAAATAGTTATTTTCAAATCGAACATTATTTGTCCCCTTATTTTTTTTCCCACTTTTGTTCTTAGCCAACACATAAAGAGCTGATGCGACAGTACATATGCGGTAAATAATTATGCCAACAAATAAACTCAATAATATGACCAAAATTTATATTTATAGTTAAATCAGAATTTATCATCCAATTCAACTGCAAACATGTCATGGTTATTTACGTCATGTGTATTGCCATATCAGCATTTTATGTCTCAGCTAAAAATAAAATGAAACACATCAGCATTTTCAACTGACAAAGTAGAATTAGGGGCAAAAGTGAAGAAAATAAAATTAAAAATGAAGGATAAAAATCGTTAAACACATAAAATGGAAGGACAAAAAATGCAATTAAGTAAAAAAAAGCTAAAAAGAAAGAATTATCGCTAAATTTGGCTAAGATCTCTAATTTTTGGACCAAAAAAGGGTTGAATTTTGTGATAATCCTCAAGATTATCAACCAAACGGCCCCCTGAAAATTAAGTTCGGGTGATTATATTCTGTTTAAGTCTTTAAGAAAACACATGGAAATACACTCACTATTTGTTGAAAGTGACCCTTAAAACGTTTAATACGAATACGTTTAATACAATACTCGATTAAATGAACTTTCTCATCCCAAAAGAGAACAATAGATTGAAGTATTGAACTTGTCCCACCCCATTTTTATAATCTTTTAATCATTTGACTGTTTTCATTGTGTGCATTTCAGATTGATATTTTAAAGAAATTATATTTTGAAACAATTTAATGTAGTGTCTTTTCATGCAAAGTAATTTTAATTTTCATCCATTATTACGGGTAAAACAAAATATCATTACAGGGAGGTAAAATGAATTAGAAAAAAAATTCTATAATATTACAAGGGAGTAATCTTAAATAAAAAAATTACAGGAGGGTAACGCAAAACTCGCATATTTTGCAGGAGATAAAAATCTATTAACCCTATATACTATACTCAATTGAACGTCGACTTTTTACACTTCAATTAATATATATATATCTTACCTCATTTACAATATTTTGTCACTCAATTAAATCTACAATTATGGTCGTTACTCGTTAGTGTTTTTAAAATGTGCGTGTAAAACTTTTTGTATAAAAAAAACGTATAATACTTTTCTTTGAAAAGATATATATGTTTGACATTTTTCAAATTGTGCATTAATTTCAGGCTAATTTTTTTTGTTAGAATAATCTCAGGCTCATTTTTACTAGGCTATGTATAATTTGGTGGAATGGCGGTGAAGTTATGTTCGATGATGAAAATGAAATGATGTTCCATTTTGTCACTTTAATGAGAAACATAACAAATTAGGCTACGTTTGATTCACAAAACAGCAAGTACTAAATAAAATAGTATATGATAAAACAATACATAATAAGATATTATAAGATAAGATAAGACTGTACAAAATGAGATATGTCGACAATATTTTTTATATTAGAAAATAAAATGGAAATTTTCATTTTTTTAAATAATTATACTATGGGCAAAGTTGTCATGTGGTTCAGTGAAGGAGAAAAAACTTTGTTTTTGTTCTGTCCCTTGCTACTTATTTTGTTTAGTCTCATAGCCAGTTTCTAAATCAAACAGAGTACAATAAAAGTTATTAAGTCCAGTTTCCGGTTTTTTAGCGGATCAAATGTATCCTTAATCTCTAAGCCTTGGGTGGTGGGTCTTGTGGGGCAAGAATAAATACACTCAAGGCAAAATACATCTATAGATCCTTTAAGTTTTACGTTTGTATAAGATAGGTCATTTAAGTTTTTTAAGTATCAGATAAGTCCTTTAAATTTTACGTTTGTATCAGACACATCATTTAAGTTTTAACTTTGTATCAAATAGCTAGGTCCTTAAATGTCCTTAAGAAATAGGGTCTATTGACACAAACTTAAAACTTAAAGGACCTATCCGATACTTAAAAAATTTAAATGACCTATATGATACAAACATAAAACTTAAAAGACATATCTGATACTTTAAAAAATTAAAGGATCTATCTGATACAAACATAAAATTTATTGATCTATACATGCATTTTGCCTATACTTAACCTCAATTAACTTTTTCAATACTTTAAAAATATAAAATGTTGTCTTTCCGACATTAATTTTATCTTCAATTATCTTTTTTTAAGGAATAAAGCCCCAAAATTGATTTACCAAAAAGAAAATAAAAAAACTCTAAAATTGAATTTGAGAATGTAGTACAAAATTCGTATAAAACGTTTATTTGGGTCGGTGTCCCACAAAGTATAAAATTGGTATTGAATAAAGTGGGTCAGTGCTAGACAAGATGTTACAAAGTTATTTAATAATTTTATCAACGCTTTGATTTTGCTTTTCAACACAGTCAGTCCAATGTAAAAACAAATTTACAGCATTTTTCTGTCAAAAAGAATAAATTTTACAGCATTTTATTTTTAAGATGAATGGGATTTTTAAGAGTTGAGGTAAAGGATTTATAAGAGGTTCTAGGTGAATGAGATTTACAAGAGTTGTGGTAAGGGATTCTATAAAAGGTATAGTAGTGTGAATGAGATTTATAAGATGCATAAATAGTATGAGTGTATTTTTGTTTCACTTTTGAAGCAGCCAAAATTGATTCTGGACATGTAGAATTGATTCTGACTTGTTTGGTTTTTCAAAAGTAGAATTGATTCTGCCTCCAGAATTGGTTATACTTGAAGCTAGAAATCGTAGCTTTTGATTCTAGAATTGATTTTTACACTCAAAATTTTTGTTCAACTCACTTTTACATGAATATATCCAAACATAAACTACTTTAACTTAAAATCAATTTTACAAAATTAATTCTATCAAAATCAATTATTGTCACAGCAGAATAAAAAGTTCCGGTAAGGAACTTATAAGAGTATAATGTGAATGAGATTTATATAACGTATAAGAAAGATTAATGGGATTTATAAGATGGGAAAATGCTTTATGTAGCGAAGGATCCTATCACGAACAAATTGCGAAGGACGTGGCAACGTTTTCCTCTCTCCTACACTTCTTTCTCTATAATTATTACTGTAACCAATCTTTCACACCTTCCATGAAATAGAACATAATCTCAAAGTAGAACATGATCTCTCGTTGTTAACAATTCCAAAATTACATGACAGGTTCAACAATCGAAACACCAATGCCAATAAGATTTACGACAATTTTTTCCCATCTCTCTCATTTTCTTTTTTTCAACATCTCTCCTGTTACAGGGTTTAAGATCTCACCCAGTTAGAGGATAGTGAATAGAAGTACTATGCTGCAAGATTATGTAATTACAATTGGACTTCATAATTTTTTTTCTTTCCACTTGCAACTTTTTTCTAAAAATGCCTCTTATACCTATAGAGTGATGGCGGTGAACGGTGCTAGTGGGAATAAGTTTGAAGCATGTCAATATGTGAGATATTTTGATTTTATTTTTTTATTAAAAAGTAATAATTCATTCAGTAATTGTATTGGCTTTGTCGGTAAAAGAGTAGTGACAAACAAAAAATGTTACAATTGTGCGTTTCGTGAATATTTCGTGATGAAGCTTTCGCACTATATAGCAGTGCTGTATAAGATGAGGTGTGAGGTGTGCACAAATGACTTTGAATATAGTACAAAATTCGTATTAAACGTTTAATTGGTTTAGTGTCCCACAAAGTATAAAATTTGTATTTGAATAAATTGGGTCAGTGCTACAGGATGTTGCATAGTTATTTAATTTTTTCAGCCCTTTGGTTTTAATTTTTAATACAAACGGAACACTTTTTTATGTAGTTAAAATTAAGAGTTTCCTTTTCCATTTTATTTTAACAATAAAGATTATAAGAGTTTTTTTTTTACTCAAAAGATTATAAGAGTTAAAACCCGTAAACTTTATAAAAATATTTTTAACTTTTATTTCTTAAAATTTATATAATTTTATTTTCTTATAAGATAGTATACTCTAAAAGTAAAAATGAACAACCGTATACATTTTTTTTTGGTACAACCCGTACATTTTTATAAAATAGTAAAAATATCTTATTTTGGACTTATACTACTCTCTTGTTTTTCAGAGAAAAAAAATGTCTTATTTTCACTATTTTAAATATGGATAATCCTTACTAACATTATTTGTAAAAATAGTTATTTTAAAATCGAGTTTTATTTGTTCCTCTATTTTGATTTTTTTTCACTTTTGTCCTTGACCTCATTTTATCACCAAAATACGATAATGTGTTCTGTTTTTTATTAGCTAATACATAAAACGCCGATGTGACAATAACAATACATATGTGATATGTGTTAAATAACTATAACAAGTCAACAAATGGATTCAATAATATGACCAAAATTTATATTTATAGAGTTAAACCATGATTGTCAAAAAAAAAAAGAGTTAAACCATAATTTTTATCATCCAATTCATTTGCAAACATGTCGTATGGTTATTTACCTTATGTATATTGTTACATCAACATTTTCTGTGTCAGCTAATAATAAATAAGATACATCAATATTTTTCACTAACAAAACAAAATTAGGGGCAAACGTGAAAAAAAAAAAAATCAAAATCAAAATAAAGGGCAATAATGTTTGATTTTAAAATGGAGGGATCAAAATCGTTAAACTAGTAAAACACAAGGACAAAATGCAATTCAGTAAAAATAAAAGAAAGAATTATCACTAAATTTGCCTAAGATCTCTAACTTGTTGGACCTAAAGAGGGTTGAATTTTGTGATAATCCTCAAGATTATCAACCAAAAGCCCCCTTGAAAATTCAAAGTTCCGGCGAGTATTTTATAAGAGCTTCAAACTCTGGTTGAACAACACACATGGAATGGAAATACACTCACTATTGGATGGAAGTGACCCTTAAAAGTTAATACGTTTAATACAAAATACGTTTTATACAAAATACTCGATTAAATGAACTTTCCCATCCCAAAGAGAAAAATAGATTTGCCCCACCCCACTTTTATAATCTTTTAATAATTAATTGTTTGACTTTTTTCATTGTGTGCATTTTAGGTTGATATTTTAAAGAAATTATATTTTTAAAAAAATTATATTTTGACAACTACTTTGAAACAATTTAATGTAGAGTCTTTTCATGCAATGTAATTTTAATTTTTGAACTCATTTTTAGACCAATCACTTGAATTTTAATACAAGAAAATAAAATGTAAGACAAGAAATTGACACTACATAGTTACAAACATATTTTATTTGAATAGTATATAGATATAGCTAATTTAAACTCGAATCAATGGAGAAACATAGTAAGTAAAAATATTAGTAGTAGCTGTTCAGCTAAGAATTCAACTTATTTACCTTGTTGAAGTTGAACACATGCTTCAATATTGTTTTCTTATTAAAGATTAAGGTTTGCATTGCATTGGATGTCTCTGTTGAAGAAAAAACATGTGAAAAGAGCTATGTCTAAATTTGGCTGACAGTGTGACCCATTAAAACGTTTAATACGAATTTGTTTTATGCTATACTTATACTATTGTGTACTCAATTGAACATCTACCTTCTATATTCTTGGCTTCAATTGATTTTTTTTTTTCCAAGTGGTTTAGTGGTTAGAAATTTCATCTTTAAAGTGGATAAGTGGGATGATCGGGTTCGAACCTCAATCTCCTGCATATATAATGTAATGTCATACCAACTAAGCTAAGCTCCGGGAATTCAATTGATTTCTTGTGATATCTAATTATAGTATTTTGTTTCTCTTTTTTTTTTGTCTCTCATTAAAATCTACAATTATGGTCGTTAATTTTTTTTTTAAAATATACGTATAATACTACTTGTACCAAATTAAAAAACGTATAATATATTCTCAATATTATTTTTTGTCCATATTGTCAATATTTTTTTTTTAAGAGATACATGTTTGACATTTTTCATCTTCTATTGATTTTGTTTATATAGTCTAGTAGCTATAATTTCTAATTCCTATTTATAAAATGTGATGTTCTAATTAACCGGATAAAACTTACGAAAATATTTAAGGTTGATTTTTATTAGGATATGTTTAGTTCGGTGGAATATGATGAAGGTATGTTCCATGGATGAAAATGGAATGAAGTGATGTTCCACTTTCTCACTTTTAATGAAAAAACATAGCAAATTAATCTGATCCCTAAGCCTTGTGGTCGGGGTTGTCTTGTGGGCGAAGAATAAAGAATTACTTAACCTCTATAAACTTCTAAGTAAATTAAAAAAATAAAAATAAAATGATTGGTTAACCTACTTATATTAGTCTCTAAACTTTAAAATTTTAGGTGATCGTGTAATTTTTCTCTCTCTTATAATTTTAGAGCATTGATTTATTGTTCCTCACTCAACTATCTTTAGTTTTTTTTTCAAAAGTTTGCAAATAAACAACTACATAGTCCGTCGCCGATACGTCATAATATAGTGTGCTCCTACTTTTTGGATGCAAACAAGAGGACTTCATCTGTTGCTCTTTTGTGCCCTCAAAAGGCGGAAGATGGGTCACACCTCATCTTTTATTCCTAGAGAGATATGTCAACGATAAAGTTTAAACAGTTTCATTTCGCCACAATCTTGTTTATATTAATTTTGACGTAATATTTTTGTTTAATGCTTGATGTAATTTAATTTTACTTTCTTTTGTAATAAACATATTTAATTGCAATTTTACTTTTGGGTGCAATTTTGCTTCTTGTAAATCAATAGCTTGGATTCTAGTACTCAAAAACTCAAATAAGAAAACACTCGAGGTTTGGTTTATTGGTAAAAATACACATTTTGAGTCTGAAAATTTTGATTTGAAATCAAATACTGTTTTGGTGGAAGAACATGTTATTTAAATAAAAAATTCTTTAAATCTTGAATTGAAACGCCATTTCCTCAAATTAAATTTTTAATAAAGAAAAATGAAAGAGGATTTTGTACCAAAAACAAAAGCCCCCACACACTTATAAGCAATATGAAAACCATGCAATTAACTATTTGACAGTAGTTATAATATGATATTATACAAATTTCAAATGAACATAGTACATTTTTTTGATAAAACATAGTACATTTTACAACAACATAAAAAAATAAGAATCTAATTTAACAATTATGTGGCTCAACGGATCTTGGATGCGCCTCTGAAACAGTCAAATCTTTTTAAATCGAGTCTAATTCAACCTTATAAATTCGATTTGTAAGATAAAAATTACCCTCACTTATAAACTTAATTTAAGAGTCTTAACAATAACAACAAAATAAAAATTACAACACACAAATAGGTCTAAAGCAAGCTACACATTCAGATTTTCTATAGACTGGAAGTTACCCAACTCCACAGCTGGTATCTCTGAATTTGCACTCTGAGTCTTATCCTCAATAAAAATCTTGACCATTTTTAGAATCATTTGATAGAGCTCTTTTCGATACTTATAGCTCATCAAAGCAAAGATTAAGAACCACAAACCCAAATGAATCCCAGCAATTGTAGGCGAAATCATCATCAAAGCTAAGGATGAAACAATACTTCCAATTAAAAGTATTAAAATCATGAATGGAACCAAATTCTTAATTTGAAACTGTAACATTGTCACAAGAACCAAAACCAAGTAGTATAGAGCAACCATGAAAACCAATGCCATCATTAATAGAGATTTGTTAGGAATAATATAAAGGAAAAACAGAGTGTTACCAAAAACAGGAAAAACAGAGTAAGTAAAAATTTGAGTTGTGAAAGATGACTGTGAGCTGAGAATTGAAGTGATTTACCTTGTTTCATTTACAGCTGCAATTCCTTCTGCCATTGTTATCACTATGACTATGAGCTTCAAGATTACTTTTTAATATGATAAGTTGAGGTAAGTTATAAGATGATAATCAAGAGGTATAAGATGAATAGGATGAACAAGAGTTGAGGTTTGCATTTGGACTAATGAATTGAAGTATATATAGTACAAATTCGTATTAAACGTATAATTGGCTCGGTGTCTCACAAAGTGTAAAATTCGTATATTTGAATAATTTGTTCAGTGCTAGACGAAGATATGATGAATATTATTTAATATTTTCAACCATTGGATTTTAGTTTTCAGCAAGTACTTCCAAAGAAAACTGACCACTCTTTATGTAGTTAAGATTAAGAGTTTCTTTTTCCTTTTTAAACAATAAAAAAGATTAAGAGTTAAAACCCATCAACTAATCGATCGATAGTTGATTCAGTGATATTGACATTAAACTTGGTAGGAAAGTTCACGGTTCAATTCTCTGCAACTGCGATTGGAAGAGTACTAAAACCACTTAATGACATAATTATTTTCGAACCAAATTAAACAGTCTAATGGGTCGGATACTAATGGTAAAAACAAAAAAATGTCAACTTTATAAAACTAATTTTTATTTCATTTCTTAAAATTTATATAAATTTTATTTGCTTATATGATATAATACTCTAAAAGTGAACACCCGTATAATCTTTGTTTTTTTTTGTCTTAGTTGAAGTGGTAATCCACTGGAAATTAAACTCACATAATACTGAGATCCCGGATTCGAACCCGGGTCACGATGTCCGGCCTAACAATTTCGACATATTTTGTCAGTAGAGCTAGAACTTATGGGACGAACAACCGTATATTCTAATAGTCTATAATATTGACTAAGATAAGAAAAAAAAAAGTATACATTTTTAAAAAATAGCAAAAATGTCTTATTTTCACTATTTTAAAAATGGATAATCATTTACTAACATTATTTGTCAAAATAGTTAGTTTCAAATCAAACATTATTCGTCATTTTTTTTTCCACTTTTGTTCTTGGCTAATACATAAAGCACCAATGTGATAGTACATATGCGGTAAATAAGTATGACATGCTAACAAATAAACTCAATAATATGACCAAAATTTATATTTATGGCTAAACTAGAATTTATATTCCAATTCTATTGCAAACATGTGTTGAACTACAAAAGTAAGTATAGTTTTTATCGTCTCCACAAGGACTGGTGCGATATCAGTACTGTTCAACAATTGATACAGTTTTAAGTATAGTGATTATAAGATTGTTTAAGTGTGAAATTATGAAATTGTAATTGCAAGTAAAAAAATGATAAAGTTTCACAGAGATAAGTTTGCTGGGATTAGATTTCACCAACTCAATCGTATGTATCCTTCAATCAGTTATACAGGTTTTAGTTATTAATCAATTCTATCACATATCACTCACGTACGTCTCCGTGTCCAGAGTACGACGAGAATCCCGTTATACCTATTAACCATCGATGTCTCGAGTGATCAATCCATATAACGGCTATATCGTATTGCTCAAACTCCGATGTCTCGGACAATTTAATCAACACAATAGTTTTAAAACTTGATATTTAGAGTGAATATTAAATCTAAATCTATGTCTAGAGTTTAGAGTTTAATAGATGATTGTTCTAGATTTTGGATTCAAAAAGCATATGTCTATACTATTTCAAAACCTAGAATTAAAACATACAATTCAAGAACAACATCAAAATTGACAAATAAACTAAAACCATATATAATACCATGATCAAATTAGATACATACTCATAGGTTAATTACACCTAATCCCAACAAAGAGAGATTAGCTACTTATTTTCATGGTAGCTTTACAAAGATTAAGAAGAAAAGAGATGAACAAACTTATCAATGATGATTTCTCAACTATTGTAGTGAATCCACCTTCAAACCCCCTTGAATCTGTCTCCTAGGGTTTCCCTCTACTTCTGAGTCTCTAATACAAGTGATATATATAGAAAAATGACAGCAAGCTCTATTTATAGTGTTTCTGAAAATTAGAACTCGCTGAGCGAGCTCCAGCTCGCCATGGCGAGTTGACCTTTCTTCATCAGAAGGTTTCTGCCACGTCATAAGTGAGTTTTGAACCGCCTTCACTCGCCCTGGCGAGTTGTTACTCGCCCTGGCGAGTTGCTGCTCGCTCTGGCGAGTGTATCAGATATCCAATTTGATGCTCTCTGCCTCTACTCGCCCTGCACTCGCTCTGAGATCGCCCTGGCGAGTTAACTTTCAAATTTTCTTCAAATTTCTGCACAAATGTTGAGATTTAGGGAAACTTAATTGAAAGAAATAACTTAAACAAATATGTACATTTAAGTGAGGAAAAACTAAAGAATATCTTACAAATTATTTAATAAGTGCTTAAAATATATATGTAATTTTTGCTACTTTTTTGGCACTTATCAACTCTCCCCAACTTAAAACTTTGTTTGTCCTCAAACAAAAGTCCAAAATAAACTTTGAAAACATGGCTCAAACATCAGTAATGCATAATTCATTCAAGCTTTGCAATCAATCAACACTTAGGATGTAAATTGTTTCAAGTTTGCATGATTCAATATGTTGTAAGTTCAAAATCACTCATTCATAATCATCAAAGAATCAAAGCATGAATTTGAAATAGTTTCAAAACTCAGTAAGATTTCAAACTTTCCAAACCAACAAGATAGTCAACTAGAATCACAATTCTCACAAGTGTTTCAACTCAAGGGTGAAGTGTTTCTCTCAATGCAAACAATGTGTTCACAACAAATCAATTCAAACATACATCTCAACATAATCACAAAACATATTATCAATCATGGATCACTAAGGACTTTCTTAAGCTTGTAATGGGGCTAGGCTACAAGAAATCATTGTTTTTCGTTGGATTCAAAGAGCCTTAAGGATAAGAGAGCATAAGCTTTGAGTATCTTCATTACTTTCCCCATTCTTTACTTTTGGTGATTCTTTTGTTTTGACACAACTTCTATTCATTTATTTTTCTTTTGTAACACATTTTCTTTGATTTTCAATTGTGTGTCAAATGACTTTCAATATTTTTCTTTTTCAATCACCATTTTCAACTACTTGTTACTTTTCTCAATTTGATCAAATAACCTCTTTCTCCCCAACTTATTTTCAACCCAACATTAACTCAATGCTCAAACATCTTAAGACAAGGGCCAAGTCATTGTTTTTCTTTATTGTGGTTCAAGGGTTCAAACAAACAAATTTTCAAAGTTTTGGCTCAAGGAGGGTAACAAAGGATCACACAATCTCACAAGGTAGGTTATTTTAGGCTTAAGTAGTTGCACTCAATTAGAAACATGGCCTTGATCATTTCCATGACTTCAAACATATAAAGTAATAGCAAGATTCAGTTAAAATCAACAGAGTTAAACACAATTGCCGGCTCTCAAATATATAAACAGTGGAAGGTTCACACAATCTCACCCGGCTAGGTCTATGTGATTCATAATTAATCAATCATGTTAAGAAGGAATGAATGAAATCAAATTGAATCAAGCTACTTAGTTCAAATTCATCCTATCATTCAAAGATAATCACAAAAAGGTTGATCTCAAACTATAGCAATTGAAAGAAAATCATTCTAATCATGCATTTGCTTTTGATTGATCACAAACCTAGACATTTCATTTCATATGCACATTTAGCTATCACAAAGATGTAAACCATGTTTATTCAGTCAAAAATTGCAATGAAACATAAAACATGAATTCTAATGACTGAAATAAAATTTCACTGTATATGGCGTGCTTTTAGTACTCTGCTTCTGCTACTCCCCCTCCTCAAAAAGTGTGGACTGTCCTCAGGCCAATAATTGAAGTTATGCCTGCATTTACACAATGTAAAACCTACAGCCCTAGGCTTTTGTCAGAATTTTCAAAAGCTCTAATACAACTCGCTTAGCGAGCAAAATCTCGCTTAGCGATGATAGCAGAAAACAGAAATTCAAGTGAAATTTACACTAGTTCAAGGACTTTGTTTGCATAAGAGGCTAAACATGTTCATAAAAAAACTTTAAATAAAAGACAAGGAAAGAAAATTGGGTTGCCTCCCAACAAGCGCTTCTTTTACGTCATTAGCTTGACGCCTTTTTGGTTAGGGTGGCCAAAATGACACGGACAACACATCATCCGTCTTTTTCCTCTGATTTGGGAGGAACTCCATGAACTTTAGATATAGATGTTGCGGAGTCCATATCCTCCTCAATTCTTTCTTTTTGAACAAAGCACAAATTTCATCTATGATCCGATCAATCTCCGCCTTGTTCTCTATCTCCTTGTTTTGTTCACATGATTCTCCATTGTCGAATAATCCTTCAATTACCTCTGCATCCATCATCACTTCTTCATTATCAACAGTACTGGCCTCTTCAGTATTTGGCAATTCTTGAGGAAGTTCTATTTTGTGTGGTGTTTTTGGTTTCTCGACTATTTTCTCTACACCACATTCTTTGAACATTGTTTCTTCCCCATTTTTTTCAACAACTTCTTTCACACTCTCTCCACATTCCTCATTCTTTGTTAGAATAGTATCTTCTTCATGAGTGGTTTGAGTGTTGATTTGAACTTTCATGCTTTGCATATTAGCCATATGCTTGATCATATGGGCGAACTGCACATCAGTCATCGGAGGACAATGGCCAGTGGGATGATCTCCATCGCAAAGCTCACAATTAGAAACCTTGATTATATGGGAAAGCTGCACTTCATTCAACGGAGGACAATGACCAGTGGGATGGTCTCCATTGCAAAGCTCACAGTATGCAACTTGTTTAGCTTTAATTGACTCTTCCTGTAGACTAATCAGTTTAGAAATTTGGTTCGAAAGTTCTTCCAATTTTTGAGTCAAAAAAATCTCTTCATGTGATGGAGTCCTATGAAACTGTTGATATGATTCATACTCATCCGGAGTATAGAAGTTGTTATAACCACGATCAGTCATGGTTTTGTTTGTGATGGGTAACCTGAAAAAGGATTAACCTAACAAGAAAAATGCTTCGTTGTCTAGCAAAGAAGGATTAGTGCAAGCAAAAACTATACAATATAAACAAATACTTAAAAGAATATAAATTGTTGCGATGCTCCAATATCTAAACGCCAGTCCCCGGCAACGGCGCCATTTTGTTGAACTACAAAAGTAAGTATAGTTTTTATCGTCTCCACAAGGACTGGTGCGATATCAGTACCGTTCAACAATTGATACAGTTTTAAGTATAGTGATTATAAGATTGTTTAAGTGTGAAATTATGAAATTGTAATTGCAAGTAAAAAAATGATAAAGTTTCACAGAGATAAGTTTGCTGGGATTAGATTTCACCAACTCAATCGTATGTATCCTTCAATCAGTTATACAGGTTTTAGTTATTAATCAATTCTATCACATATCACTCACGTACGTCTCCGTGTCCAGAGTACGACGAGAATCCCGTTATACCTATTAACCATCGATGTCTCGAGTGATCAATCCATATAACGGCTATATCGTATTGCTCAAACTCCGATGTCTCGGACAATTTAATCAACACAATAGTTTTAAAACTTGATATTTAGAGTGAATATTAAATCTAAATCTATGTCTAGAGTTTAGAGTTTAATAGATGATTGTTCTAGATTTTGGATTCAAAAAGCATATGTCTATACCATTTCAAAACCTAGAATTAAAACATACAATTCAAGAACAACATCAAAATTGACAAATAAACTAAAACCATATATAATACCATGATCAAATTAGATACATACTCATAGGTTAATTACACCTAATCCCAACAAAGAGAGATTAGCTACTCATTTTCATGGTAGCTTTACAAAGATTAAGAAGAAAAGAGATGAACAAACTTATCAATGATGATTTCTCAACTATTGTAGTGAATCCACCTTCAAACCCCCTTGAATCTGTCTCCTAGGGTTTCCCTCTGCTTCTGAGTCTCTAATACAAGTGATATATATATAGAAAAATGACAGCAAGCTCTATTTATAGTGTTTCTGAAAATTAGAACTCGCTGAGCGAGCTCCAGCTCGCCATGGCGAGTTGACCTTTCTTCATCAGAAGGTTTCTGCCACGTCATAAGTGAGTTTTGAACCGCCTTCACTCGCCCTGGCGAGTTGTTACTCGCCCTGGCGAGTTGCTGCTCGCTCTGGCGAGTGTATCAGATATCCAATTTGATGCTCTCTGCCTCTACTCGCCCTGCACTCGCTCTGAGATCGCCCTGGCGAGTTAACTTTCAAATTTTCTTCAAATTTCTGCACAAATGTTGAGATTTAGGGAAACTTAATTGAAAGAAATAACTTAAACAAATATGTACATTTAAGTGAGGAAAAACTAAAGAATATCTTACAAATTATTTAATAAGTGCTTAAAATATATATGTAATTTTTGCTACTTTTTTGGCACTTATCAACATGTCATTGTTATTGCCAGCATTCTATGTGTCAGCTAATAATAAAATGAAACACATTAGTATTTTCAACTGACAAAGTAAAAGTAAAATTAGGGGCAAAAGTGAAAAAATAAAATAAAACAAGACAGTAATAATGTTTGATTTTAAAATGGAATATCAAAATCGTTAAACTCGTAAAGTAGAAGGAAAAAAATATAATTAAGTAAAAATAAAAGAAAGAAAGAATTATCACTAAATATGGCTAAGATCTCTAACTTTTGGACCTAAAAAAGGTTGAATTTTGTGATATTAATCCTCAAGATTATCAACCAAACGGCCCCCTGAAAATTCAAAGTTCGGGTGAGTATATTCTGTTTAAGCCCTTAAGAAAACACATGGAAATACACTCACTATTTGTTGAAAGTGACCCTTAAAACGTTTAATACGAATACGTTTAATACAATACTCGATTAAATGAACTTTCTCATCCCAAAAGAGAACAATAGATTGAAGTACTGAACTTGTCCCACCCCATTTTTATAATCTTTTAATCATTTGACTTTTTTCATTGTGTGCATTTCAGATTTATATTTTAAAGAAATTATATTTTGAAACAATTTTTTTTTTTTTGATAATGTAGTGTCTTTTCATGCAAAGTAATTTTAATTTTTGAACTCATTTTTAGCCCAATCACTTGAATTTTAATACAATCAAATAAAATGTAAGACAAAAATTGACACTATATAGTTACAAACATATTTGATTTGAATAGTATATAGAATCATTGGAGAAACATAGTAAGTAAAAATATTAAATAGTAGTAGCTGTTCAGCTAAGAATTCAACTTATTTACCTTGTTGAAGTTGAACGCATGCTTCAATGTTGCTTTCTTATAGAAGATTTGAGGTTTGTATTGCATTGGAATTGGATGTCTCTCTTGAAGAAAACACATGTGAAAAGAAGAGCTATGTCTAAATTTGGCTGACAGTGTGACCCATTAAAACGTTTAATACGAATTTGTTTTATGCTATACTTATACTATTGTGTACTCAATTGAACGTCTACCTTCTATATTCTTGACTTCAATTGATTTCTTTTAATATCTACTTATAGTTTTTTTTTTTTTGAATCGGCTAAATTTTATTAATAAACAATTCCCTAAACAAGAAGTAAAAGAAATTGTTAAAATTATACACCAAGAGGCAAAGTGAGTAAAACACTTTAACCAATCAAAATACACCAATACACCAAACAACACCCTAATCCACCCCCAGTACATCAATTAAAATACACCAATGACCACCAACCCAATCCGAAGAGACGCCACTAGACACTAACTTCCGAACTCGAATTAAAATTACTCGGCCCATCAGAATCCAGAAAGCAGCTCTTTAAATCGAAAGTTGGTGGACGCCGGTAACTAATAGTCAACACTGATGCGATAGTTCAACCATATACTAGAAACCTGCAAATCTCAACAGATTTGGGAACTCTCAGCGACTCCAAAAGAATCCTGCAAATCTCAACAGATTTGAACGCGGTCAGAGAATCAAGTAGTATCGAAGCAAACCCAACACACACAACATCGGCCAACACCAACAGCGGCTCAAACCATCACCACAATAACACCTTATCAACACAAATCTCCTCAAGAAACCACCACCCCAAACAGCCACTAGCATCACCAAAACAGTGCCGACCCCCATAAAAACCAACACTCAATCCAACTAACGTGTGAGTTTCACCAAAATCCAACGCCAAAACCCAAAATCCAACCCAACAGAAGCTGCGAACACTTCCGGCACGGAGGAGTACGTGACCAGAAACCACCCTGAGCAAGACAAAAACAACCCATCTAGAAAACACAGACCAAAACCAGATCCACCACCTACCACTGTGACCCGCCGTCGGAAACTGGTGACAGACGGCTAAAACTCCAATAAACCAAACAGTCGGCACCGGAAAAGAAGGAACACGGCCAAAAAAAAGTGAAACAGAGAACCGGAGAGGAAGAAAAACTGCCGGCGAAGAAGAAACAGCCGGCGAGGAAGAAAAAGAAACAGAAGGCCGGTGAAGGAAAAGGCCGCCGGCTGGTAAGGTGATGCGGAGGGCTGATTGCCACCTCTTCACATCACCATCACTGTCTTGCTACATTGTGAAAGAAAAAATTTGGATTTGAGGGAGATGTACCAGATCTGAAAGTTGTAGAGAGATGGCAGAGAAAAAAGTTTTTAGAGAGAGGCTTTCGTTAATAATATCTACTTATAGTATTTTGTCTCTCATTCAAATCTACAATTATGGTCGTTAAATTTTTTAAATATACGTATAATACTATTTGTACCAAATTAAAAAACGTATAATATATTCTCAATATTATTTTTTGTCCGTATCCTCAATATTTTTTTTAAGAGATACATGTTTGACATTTTTAAACTTGTGCATTAATTTGAGGCTGATTTTGTTCATATAGTCTAGTAGCTATAATTTCTGATTCCTACATATAAAATGCGATGTTCTTACTAATTGGATAAAATTTACAAAAATATTTAAGGTTGATTTTTATTAGGCTATGTTTAGTTTGGTGGAATGTGATGAAGTTATGTTTCATGGATGAAAATGGAATGAAGTGACGTTCCACATTTTCACTTTTAATTTAATGAAAAAATGTAGCATATTAATCCGATCCCATAGCCTTGTGGTCGGGGGTTTCTTGTGGGGGAAGAATAAATAATTAACCTCTGTAAACTTCTAAAGAGTAAATTAAAAAAATAAAATTAAAATAATTAGTTAACCTACCCATATTAATCTTTAAACTTTAAGATTTTAGATGATCATGTAGCATTTCTCTCTTTTGTGCCCTCAAAAGACGGAAGATGGGTCACCTCATCTTTTATTCCTAGAGAGATATGTCAATGACAAAGTTCAATCGGTCTCATTTCGCCACAATTTTTTAATATTAATTTTGACGTAATATTTTTGTTTAATGTAATTTAATTTTGCTTTCTTTTGTAATAAACATATTTAATTGTTGCAATTTTACTTTTGGGTGCAATTTTGCTTCTTGTAAATCAATAGCTCGGATTCTAGTACTCAACAACTCAAATAAGAAAACTCCCGAAGTTTGATTTATTGGTAAAAATACACATTTTGAGTTTGAAAATTTTGATTTGAAATCAAATATTGTATTTGGTGGATGACAATGTTCTTTAAATAAAAATTCTTTAAATCTTGAGCTCAGACGCAATTTCCTCAAACTAAATTTTTAATAAAGAAAAATAAAAGAGGATTTTGTACCAAAAATAAAAGCCCCCCTCTTTGACAAATGACAATAGTTATAAATTATAATGATATTTTACAAATTTCAAATGAACATAGTACATTTTTTGGGTACATTGTGAACATATATAGTACATTTTACAACAACATAAACAAATAAGAATCTAATCTAACAATTATGCAGCTCAACGCATCTTGGAGGAGACGCCTCTGAAACTGTCAGAAAATTCTAAACTGAATCTAATTCAAGCTTACAAATTTAATTCGTAAGATAAAGATTATCCTCACTTATAAACTTAATTGTAGATTATCTATGAACCAACTTAAGACTTGTAACAATAACAACAAAAGAAAAATTACAACACACAAATAGGTCTAAAGCAAGCTACACATTCAGATTTTCTATAGACTGGAAGTTACCCAACTCCACAGCTGGTATCTCTGAATTTGCACTCTGAGTCTTATCCTCAATAAAAATCTTGACCATTTTTAGAATCATTTGATAGAGCTCTTTTCGATACTTATAGCTCATCAAAGCAAAGATTAAGAACCACAAGCCCAAATGAATCCCAGCAATTGTAGGCGAAATCATCATCAAAGCTAAGGATGAAACAACACTTCCAATTAAAAGTATTAAAATCATGAATGGAACCAAATTCTTAATTTGAAACTGTAACATTGTCACAAGAACCAAAACCAAGTAGTATAGAGCAACCATGAAAACCAATGCCATCATTAATAGAGATTTTCCTTTACTTGTATCCATTGCTTCAAACCCGATGATCGCAAACAATATCCCGAAAAATTGGCCAAATAATTTTCCAACTTCATTCAATCTAAAGAAACGTTTCATTAATTAAAATAAATAAAAAATTTGTTAGGAATAGTATATTTAATAACTTGATCAATGAAAAACAGAGTTATGAAACAGAGAAGAAACAGAGTAATTGAAGAGAAATTTATTTACCTTGTTGAAGCATTTGCAGCTGTAGCTCCTTCTGCCATTATAAGTGTTAAGGTTTGAGTTGCATATGAATTTGCTTTTCATATTGATCATTTTCTTATATAAGAGTTGAGTATTGTGTTGCATATGTGAATTTGATTTGCATAAAAATTTCTAGCTCTTCTTTGATGGTGACTCTTTTGACTTAATAAACATAGAAAAATAGCATAGGAATGAAACATTGGCTCAACCCATTAAAACGTTTAATACTTTCGTTTTATACGTACTATCCCTTGATTTAAGAAGTTGCCCACTTTAACAAATAGTATTGAATATATTGATTATGCCCCACCATGTAGCTACTAGCTAGATTCCTTGTATCTCTTCATTTTTTTATTCTCAATTTTTTTTTGTTTTTTTAATATAATCAATCTTTTTAGTAAGATAAGAAAAGATGATCAGTGTACAACCATGCATGTTAAGCAAATTTGTGTAAGGACATTCTTCATCTACAATTTAGCAAAAATATAAGTGAAATATAAAATAATTAAGACTAATGAAGTTGTTTGCAGTTTCACATTGCTCAGCTCAAATATTTAGACCGTCGGAAGTATAAATGTGTGTTTGAATATTTATGTTATTTGAGGTAACTTTTGTAATGACAACCGCAATTATTAAATAAAGACAATATTAAATTTCTTTGTCCTTAATCATAAACATAAATGGTTAGTAAAAGTTAATACATCAAATTTATTTGACTTATAAATGAATCAAATATATCAAATTTATTTGTTTTGATGTAAATTATGTATCATCTGCGTGTAATTGTTGAAACTAATTCCTCAAGTATTAACTACAACATTTTAGGTAACAAACTCTCTAAATTTTTTAACGTTGTATGTCCAAACCAAGTACAACTTTCTTTGATTCATCTTTTCTTGCAATTAATTTTTTCTTGCAATTAGAGAAAATGATATCAATTCCTTCCACACACCCTCAATGTTGGTCTAACTTTTTACACGTTTGACATTATTTCAATTTGTGCATTTGAGGCTAATTTTTTTATAAAATGGTAAGGGGATAATTTTTTCTTTCTCACTATAATAAATAAAAAAATTCAATCAATCAATTTGATAGAGTGCATTACATGTAAACATATTCATCGGTAAAAAATAAAAATGATGAATTTGACAACAAATGCACAACATCCAAGCTCATAACATAAAACTGCATACCTATGCATATACCTCTAAATCAAAGTTTATCAAAGTAATTAAAATACCTATGTCTCTGGAATATGCTTTGTTGACAATCAAGTAACTAGTTAATTGAAGTTGATTTGTCAATCTTAATCACACGAAACACCACAACAAGACGATAAATCAACTAAAGGAACACTGTAACAAGACAAGAAATAAAACAAACACCTTACTAAGATATGAAATTAAACAATGACACATTAAGAGGATGAAATCAGAAAAAGAAAAAAAAATGGGGGAAAAATAATCCATCAGTTATTTAAATTAAAAGAGTAAAAAGATACACATGGATAATTCTCATGTTAAAAAATGACCCAAACTTATCAAATTATCGATAATAGAAGAAAAAAAGCAACTTATAATGAAAAGAAGAAGAAAAGAGACTTAAAAAAAAAGCTTATCTCTCTTAAAGAAATCCTCAGCATCTTTTTATATTTTACACGTTTTTTGACGGAATATATTTTACAATTTAAAGTATTTCTTTTCCAACTTCATTCAAGCTAGAGTGGATCCCAAAATGACGCATTAAAACGTATAATACGAAATAGTTTTATAGTTATACTATGCTTAATTGAACTTCTCCTTTTATTTTCTCATTTTAGCGTTTACAAGTTTTGATATCTTAGCTAGAGACTGGAGGGTCAGAATTTCTCACACCTTGAGAGAAGGCAATGTTTGTGCCGACTTCTTAGCTAAGTATGGAGCTCATCACAACGAAGCTTTTACCACCATAGCCAGGCCACCTGCTGGAATAAACTTGCTCCTTCTTGCAGATGCAAGTGGGACTTGGTTCTATAGATAGTTAATTTCATTCTCTTTTTTCCTTTTTGTTTTTCCCTCAACACCAAAAAAAAATATTGGTTAGAAAAAAATTTTGATTTCAAATTTTAAGTCTTTATTTATTGATTGAAAAACATTTATAATCAACTTTGATGTAATTCAATCGAGGATTCAGAAGAAAGGCTAGACAATTGTAAAAAAGAAAAAAAGAAAAGACTAACCGTTGTTTGATTGATCACAAGTTGAATCTTGTTCTATTTCGTCCAATTTAAAAGTAAGGTCGGTCTTGTTGAGTGGATCCTCCTCAAATAAAAACCGCACACAAAAATAAAATAAAAAAGGGTATGCTAATTGGTGTTCTTGGGGTACTGGTTAAGAAAGCCAATAAAAAAATTAAATTAAAAATAATACTATTTAGACTTTTGAAGAGATGACTGCACAAACTCTAATACTATCAAGAATGATTCTTCTAAATTTTTTGATATTTATACTTCCAATTTAAGCTTTTTAAGAATAGAAGAAGGAAAAAACGAAGTGTGCAACTGTGTTGGGCTTGAGCCCAATTTGCCACATGTGTGTGCGTGTGATGTGATGATGGGTGCGTTTGTTTTAATTTAAAAAAAAATAGATTTTTTCTTTGTATTTTTTAAAATGAATTTTGTAAAACCGTTTTCAAAATATTACAAGTTTTTTTATATTCATTTTTTCTAAATTGAAACATTAATTTTGACATCATATAACATAAACATACTTTATTGAAGAACAAAACATAGTCAAAATCACAATTTTTTGAAAAATTTGTATTTCAAAAATGATTTTTATGAAAATTTATTTGAAATAGCTTCAAATTAAATGATTTTTTTTAAATTTTGAAATCCATTTTTTTTTTTAATAAAATGATGAAATGCCTAAAATCACATTTTAATTAAGACTAACTATTCAAAACAAATTTTCATTTGAAGCTTTTATAAAAAGTTTTTTTATAAAATTTTTTTACACAAAATTATATAACATTATAAAATCTATTCTTAAAAAAATCCAAAATAAACGGGCCCAATATATGATATAAGAACGGAACAAATCCCTAATATATTTCAGAATTGCATAGTGTGCAGTACAATTGTCATAGTGTAGTGTAATTGGACGCCGCACAGTGAAGCAAATTTCAAGAGAAAAACAGTGTGTGGCACGGAAGAGAAGAAGTTGGGTTGGGATTGGTGACGAAAGCATCGGTCGCCCGACTATTTAGAGACTCAACTTAAATATTAAAAATGAGTATATAGTGGAAAAGCTTAAAAACTTTAAAAGAATCATTCTTTAATTTAAATTGTAAATAATTATCATTACATAAAATATTAAAAAAAGACATATTTATGAAAGATTAAATTTGCTACAAAGAATTTCATTAAAAGAAAATTGCTACAATGATTGAATTTAACTATATTAATTTAATTGCTTAAAAAACAACTATATTAATTTAATTTCAAATTACTGGAACTAAAGTTATGCCAAATAAATTGGCAATGTTAGAATTTAAACCGAGGATCTTGCAGACACAAACATCAGAATTTAACATTAATCTATTGATGCATATCTAATATTTAATGAAAGATGACAATATATAACTACTAATGTAGAAAAACCTCAAAATTTAAAGGCCCTAAGGTTCCCCTAAAATTGGAGGCCCGATACCGTCGCACATTCGGAACATGCTATATGGCCGCCCCTCAAAGCCTGTTCGGCCAACATTATCTGTTTTGGCTGAAATTTGAGTATATTGTTTCTGTCACTTTGTTCGTTATTTAGATCATTGTTTTGAGTAGTTTTTTCTTCTTTGTGTCTTTTTGGAATGACCACTAGTTTGTGAGGTTGTTATAGCTCTCTTGTTGTTAGTTTCACCACCATCATAGTTGGTGATTATTGATGTTTTGTCAGTTATAGAGAAATAGTAGGAAGACATTGGTTGTACTCTATTTGATGTGATTATAGTGGAGTATTTATTTGGTCTTAACGACTCGTAGTTTTTTATTCTTACATTGAAGATTTTCCATGTTAAATCCAGGTGTCCTTATTTATATATAGTTTTTCCTCCTTTATTGCTATTATTGTTAGTTTTGGTTGTGCCGGTAATTTGGTTGTTTGAGTTCCACAAGAAAGATATAATTTGAATGATTCTGTATACTCCACTTTTAACTATTATCCCATCAGATCCTTTGTAAAAAAAGGACTAACCACAGCTTAATTGAACACAAGTGAAGTTTCAATGTAGATGTAGGGCATCTAACTCAAAAAAAAGGTTGGACCTTTATAAAAAAAAAGAACAAACCAAAGTTCGATTGATCAAAAGTGAAGCCTCGATATAGTTCATTAAATTAAGAAGGTTGAACCTTTGTCAAAAAAAGAACAAACATAAAAAGTTTGACATATTAGAAGTGAAATCTAGATGTAGTCCATCTAAACCAGAAGAAAGGTTGAACCTTTGACGGAAAAAGAACTAACTTTGGTTTGAAAAGAAAACATGAGAGTGTTGATAATAAAATAAAACTAAAAAATATATAAATATTTCACTCTAACAGTACAATACCCAGGGGCGCAGCTAGGTTCAACCATGGGGTAGCTTTGACTACCCCAAAAAATATTGTTTTCTTTAAATAAGTTAGTATATGTAATATTTAGTTACCTCAAAAAGTATATAATTAGCTACCTCAAATAAATTTAATTGTCAAAAATTAGGAGAAATAAGAATGTCAAAAAATTATTACTTGTTTCATAAATTTATTTCATCCTATTTTGTCATTTTCAATCTCTTTAACAACTACAAAAAGAATTTTATCAGCAAAAAGATTATCAAATCAAGATTCAAAAATAAAATGAACAATAACTTTATTGCAAAAGTATTAATTGCTTATATTAAAAAAGCCAATATAAGTCAATTTGACTCTTTAAAATATCGTTAAACTCAACATTTTTTGTTATTAAAATTATTGTGAATTTTTTTGCTTATAAATTAAATTTAATATATTAATTTTAAAAAAATATTTTATTTGCATATATATTTGGCCCCCTCATAAATAATGTGCTAGCTTCGCCAGTGACAATACCAATAAAATATTATCAAATAAACCAGGTTATGATGAATGCCATAAAAAATTCTATAATAAAAACTTGAATTAACTTGCTAGTATGCCAATTAAATAATGTTTAAATTTGCAGCAATCCGTTTTTACTTTTTATGCAGGGGACATCTCCTCTTTGGATCAATATTGAATTAACAAAAAGATATGTAAAAATATATAAGATATATCTTTACATGTGATTGTGAATAAGTGTAGTAGATTACAAAAATGGTTGTTTTTTAGTACAAAAAGAGAGGGCAAATCTCATACAAATGGTTGTTTTACATTGGTGCCAGTAAGAAATTTCTTATTAGAATTTTTAAAGCTAGTGAGCAAATCACAAAAGCACGTCGTCTTTGAACAAAGACAACAAATACTAAAGTGAGTGTAGAAAATCAAACGAAAGTTGGTATTGCACTAAAGTCTTTATTGCACTATTAAAGTTCTACACATTAAAATACGGGTTAAATATTTTATTTCTTTCTCTAAATACATTAATTTTCAATTTACATTCTTTCAAAATTTTCTTCAACTTTAATTCTCATGGGGTGGTAGTAATTGGTAGTAATTGAAAATGGAGTCTATGTGTTGTAACAATTTTCATGTAGTTTTTATTTTCTGATTGTAAGTTTTGATAACGGCCGTGATTTTTTCTCCGAATTTTAATTACGCTTCTATTTATTTTTCTTCTTCAGCCCTGTTACTTTTTAACAAAAATTCATATCCCATGTTTCAATTAAGTGATTTCTTATTATTATTATTATTTTGTTATTTTTATTATTATTAAAATCTTAAATATCATTAATTTAATATACTCCGTCCTATTTGAAATATAAAAAAATATTTCAGATTTATTAAATAATTAATAAATATAATCTATAACATTGATTGATTATTCAATGAAATCTTAAAAATTACTATTTTTTTTTTAAAAATTAAAATAAATGGGAGTATTCGACTAGACATGTATACTTAACCTTTAAAATAACAATTTCATAGGAAGAAAACCAAATAATTAATTATTTGACAACAACTACACCATCCGGTCACTATCATAAGCAAAAAAATAATTTTTTTGTTTATAACAGTGACCGAAGTGTATATCACCATATATTATTACAGATTTCATATGAGCACAGTACATTTTATAACATCACATAAATAAAAAACTAACTTCACAAACACAAAAACAACAAAATAAAGAAACAACACACAAATTGTTCTTAAGGAAGCTTGACATACAAATTACTTAATAAGCAAATTCATCAGACTGGAAGGGACTCAATTCTAGGAATCTCTAAATTGTGAGTTGAGATGCCAATATTGCCACTGCCAGATGAACTTTCAATAAAAGTCTTGAACCTTTTTGGAATCATTTGATAGAGTTCTTTTCGTTTTTTATAGCACATCAAAGCAAAGATTAAGATCCACAAGCCCAAATCAATCCAAGCAATCATAGGTGAAATAATCATCAAAGCTAAGAATGAAACAGCACTTCCAAGTAAAATTATTACCACCATGAATGGAAGGAAACTCTTGATTTGAAATTGTAACATTATTATCATAAGCACCAAAACCAAGTAGTAAAGAGCAACCATGAAAACCATAGCCATCATTAGTAGATATTTTTTCTTGCTTGTACTCATTGATGCAAACCCGATTGTTGCGAACAATAGCCCGAAAAATTGGCCAAATAATTTTGCAATTTCTTTCATGCTACAAAGGGTTGAATTAATACATGAGAATTAAATAAAATGTTAGACATGCATGAAATTGATACATATATACAAGAAAATTAAACAAAATAGTGTTATACAAAAAAAGAAGAAAGAGAGAAAAGTAAGTAAATAATGTTTTATAGTAATATTATATTTTCCATTAAAAAAAAAATTTGCCATTAAAAAAAAGTTTTATAGTAGTGAGTGAGCTGAGAATTGAAGTTATTTACCTTGTTGAAGTTGAGATGACCCCGGTTTCAGCTGCATTTGTCATTATAAGAGTTGAGGTTTGTGTTAGCATATGAATTTGCTTGCATGCATATTGATGATCTGCAGCTTATATAAGAGTTTTTGTGTTATTTGCATATGAATTGCGCGATACCTCTTTGATGGTGACTCTTTTTGACTAGGAAGCATATAATGGAAAAAGAGGTTTGCAAATATTTGCCAAGAAAAGAGAGAAAGTGAAAGTGAAAGTGAGGTGACTCTTTAATTTGATGCCCTACCAAAAGTATTAAACATGTTAAGACAAGTGTACTATTGAAATTATTTGGATTCTCGTATTACTCAGCTTATATAAGAGTTTTTGTATATGACGTGTCATGTTGAGTGCAGTGGCCACAGCGGTACAAGTGTACGGATGAAAAGTTTCCGCTTAAGGGAGATCACAAAGAATTGAATAAATCACATTTAAGGAAGAGAGATCGTTGTAGCAATTGCGAGGTGACAAGTGGGATGACATATAAACTTATTGTCTTAAAGTTTTAGGCAAAGATGTAGTGTTAAACTCATTTGTATAGCTGCTCTTAAGTTCAATCTAAATAATTCTATGGATGCTCCATCGTAACCCAACATGAGCATCATCTTTTTAGCTAAGTACCAAATTGGGGAATTGGATCCTCTCAATCTCTATTTCTCTCAATCTCTCTCAATAATTAATCCTAACCATTATTCTAAATCTAATGGTAGAAAGAGAAAAACACCTCCATAAATTAAAATACCATATAACAATTTTATTTCCTAATTTAAAATTTGTCTTTTTCTAATAGTATATAATTGACTTTAATTCCTTATTTTTTTTTGTGACATATTAAAATATAAAATTAAGATATATTTATTATTAAAAAATTGAAAAACTCAAGAATTAAAGTTTGAAATTTAATTATTATATTTTTTAAAAAATTTAATTAATTTTTTGAAAAATTAAATTATGTTAATCATATATACAACTTTTAATATTCAAATTAATATTGTACAAAAAAAACTTCTTACGTTCTTGATATTAGTTTTATATTGCTACTGTATTAGTTTTATGTAAATGCAAATGGATTGATTCTCTCTTTTAAGGGAGTGTTTTTCTTTTAAATTTTATCCTAATAAAAAAAGGGAATTAAAGCCAATCATATTCATATATACTATTAAAAAAAGACAAATTTCAAATTAGGAAATTAAATTGTTATATGGTATTTATATTTATGGAGGTGTATTTCTCTTTCTACCATTTGATTTAGAATAATAGCTAGGATTAATTGTTGAAAGAAATTGAGAGAAGTAGAGATTGAGAGAATCCAATTCCCCAAATTGGTTACTCAAACTCTCACAAATTTTTACAAGGACAAAATTATAAACTTTCTCAACTATAATTTATGCATTGAAAAATTATAAACATTTTAAAAACACATAACTATCTAAGATTAAACACTCAAAACTCAAAAGACAAAAATTATTGTGGTAAATAAAAATCAATACAACCCTTCATATTTATAATGATTCTCTATTTTTTTTTATTCTTAACTATTCGATGTGGTAATTGGTAATTAAATGAGTTACCTAGTTACCTACATTGGTACAAACAGTACGTAATAGTACTAGTACTAGGAAAGGGCTCCTTCTAGGGTGGGAAAGGCTTTCTAGGTCTCCCATGGTGGGAAAGTAGTATCATCCATTAGATTGCTATGGATCATTATGGACCTCCAACATTATATAATTTTTTATTATGTTTATTTTAATTTCTCCCTCTTCCTATTGTCTCTCTCTCCACTGTTAGAATCTTTATTTCCATCTTTGCCGAAATTCAATTTTTCGTTAAACCTCTTTTTTTCTTCATTGTGGGTTGTTGGAAACAATAATAGTTACTATGGTTGTAGAAAGAAAAAATGGTGGAGAAGAACACATGAGGAAACTTAGTTCATAGATCAATAAAGAGAAAGACACTACAAGAAAATAAGCACTTTGCGACGGTTAAAATTGCAGTTTGCGACAGTTCAAAGTGTCACAATTGCACATCTGCGACGGTTCTCCAACCGTTGATGATTTCAGTGTCGCAAGAGAACATTGCGACAGTTTTAAAAACCGTTGTAACAATTGTTTCAAACCGTCACAGTGTTTTTCCAGAAAAATACTAGATTTAACAGCAGAACTTTGCGACAGTTTTGAAAACCGTCCCAATGTATTTTCCTGAATTTAAGAGTAGAGGTTGCAACGGTTACAAAACCGTCGCAAACTTGTTTTGTTTTAAAAATATATAAATTAATTTAAAAAATTTATTTATTTATTTTGATGGCTTATTAAATAAGTGTTACAATATCCATATAAAAGTAACAAAATTAAAATGCACTAGTATATAAATATAAATAACTTCATCTCATTCATATAATTCATTCAAAAGTGACAATATCTATACATAAAAATTCCAATTAAAGTACTTGAAACTCTAAAAGAAAAAAACTAGCATAGTTCAAACATTCAAAAACATAAACATTAGTAGAGTGGCTAACCATAGAAAACATTATGTCAAAATAAGTTCAAAAAATATCTAAATATTCCTTTGTGCGTGATGTTGCTTCATGATCCTTAATTATTGCCAGCTAAGACTCAAAAAGCCTACCATCTCTCTTGACTCTTGTATTCTGTTACATGAAAAGACATAAGTATATATTAGGAAAACTAATGAAATTGTACATGGCATAATTCCACAAGATAATGGTTCCTTCAAACATAACATAACAAAAACTCTTTTATCAGTACATCAAATAAATGAACTCATAACAGAACATAATTATTTTTCAAGGAATAATTTATTAATTTAAGATAGACATTAGGTATCCCAAAGAAACACTCAAAAACAGACAAACACAAATGATTACAATGCCAAAGTGCCTCAACCATTAACGATCCTAGGCCTAAGACATGATTGCAATACAAATTAAGCTACAAAAAGGAAGAGACAATCTGCAATCATTTAACTCCTAGACCTCTTTTCAAAGAGCAAAGCTGTTTAGTAAGCACAAGTAGTGTCTCATAACAGAAAAACAAGACAACAACATAAAAACTGGACAGCAATACACTACCAATGCACTATCATAACAGAAAAAAGACATCAATACCAAGTCTAAAAACTGGACAGCAATACAATAGCAGTGCACTCGTAAATTATGTTCATTTAGCATATAAATGAACCGAAGCAGTCGAGCATACAAGACAACAAGACAAGAAACACCACCCAAACAGCCTACACCCAAATCAAAGCATAAAAACACCTAAACATAAGCACTGAAATATTAAAAAAAAACACTTACTAAACCAGAAGTGCCAGAAAGCAGAATTTGAAATCAGTCCATGGAACCATAAGAACTCCGCTCTTGAATTGAGATCATATTTAACTCCATGAGATGATACTATAGAAATGTCTTTTTTAACCCTCCTAGCACCACATTTGTCAACGTCAAACCATTATTATTGTTCTAACCATGTCATTGTAAACAAAGCATTGTAACAGTTGGTACAGGAGTTTGTGCTTCAAAATCTAAACTTGAGTTGAAAGACTATGAGTTTATTTTTTTTTTTGACAATGAGTTAAGAGTATATTAGTCCTGATTTTATTATTTTGCTAAGACTACTAGTTGTATCATAAAACTAAAAAAGTTCACTTTTTTAACGTGATAAGATGGTTATAAGGAATATAGATATTAAATCTCATTTGTTTATTAAGAAAAAAATATTCTATAGAGAATCAATGAAGAAGATTAATACATAGCTACTTCTACATTGAATGATTCTCATTTGCAAATCACAAGGCTTTGTCATAGCTACTTCTGCATTGAATGAAAACAGGAACAATTTTTTTTGCTTATGTGTATGTAAACCTTTGAAAATGAATTTGCTTTTAGATGAAGTGATATCATATTATCATTTATCATAGTCTATGGCCAGGTTATATGGAATAGGTATGCATCATTCTTAATCTAATAATGAAAAAAATATGTTTATACAATTATGCATTGCCTCTACATAACAAGATTCAAAAGGACATACCAGTTGATAGTATCAATGTCTCTGCAGCAGCTTGAGTAGTGATATAAGACATTACCACCCCATTAACGATGAGGCTACATTCACCATGATAACAAGTTATAATGCATTCAGAGTAAATATTCTTATATTTGAACCAAAAAGAAGTATCAGCAAAACACTCTTTTTAACAAACTTCTTGAATGATTCATTTCTTAATAAGTCAATATCTTTTTCAAAAGAAATGGATCTCAATTATTATAATTTTATGTGTAAAAGTACATAACTTATTATGTGAGGGGTGAGACAGTCACTTCGTCCCAGTGATTCCATTTACCTAGAGTTAGTAACTAAGAAGAACTAATTAACAGTTGATCATTTCATAAGTATCATCACATTTATTCATAAATTACATAGCATATAAATAAGTGTGTCACACAATAATTATCTTGATTCTTTTTACATAGATAATCTGAGTTGAGTTAGGCTCAGAATATCTATCTAGTCGGCTAAACTCCCTATCGAAGGATAAAGCACGACTCCTTGACTCATCTTGTCGTTATGTGGGACCCCGTCTCAAAATCCCAACCAAATTATCCAACCACTATATCTAGTGGTCTTTGGTACCACTAGGGTCACAACTTAAACATACAATTACTTATACATACATGGCTCAAAGTCCATCGAAATCATGATCATCTTTATTTAAAATTAACACATACATACAAGTCTACCGTTAGTACTAGTCTTAAGTTAGTAGTTCCTCTATTTTTATATTAATTAATTAATTACTACATTTATCCTAATCATAATTTTGTCTCATTATGCTGTCCTATGTGAGTTAAAGCCATTATTATGATAGCAACCCAATCCCCAATTGTGCAGGAAATTAGAAGTAAACCGGTCTCAAATCCTGTAGGAAACTAAGAGTAAAACAGCAAAACAGTATTGTATTTTCTGCAGGAACTAACAGCAGAAACAGCAGAAAAATTAAGAGCAGAAACAGTAGAATTTAATAGCAGGACAGCGCAATAGTTCAACAGCTTTCTGCAGGAACTATAGCAGAAACAGCAGTAAAATGAATAGCAGAAACAGCATAGCAAAAACCTGATTTTATGCAGAAAACTAACAACAGAAGCAGCGGAATAGTCCCATTATTAAGCAATTTCGCCGAGATTCAGAACTAATACTTATGTCCAATTTTCAACCTATTAAACCAACATCTTCACAAGGGAAAAAGGTTCCTAACTATCACTACCTCTGAACAATTATTTTAAGTATCAAGTGTCATTATCATAAAGAAACAAAATAGGAATTTCTAATTTTCTCTCTATAATTTATAGTCTAATATATAGTTTCAATTAGTACACTACTAACAATGTTAGTTTCAGCCATTAAAGAATAATGAACCTGTTTCTAACCTAGGGAACTCACCTTAATTCTTTGAGACTTTCTTCAACTCCTCGCCGCTTTAAGCTTCAACTTTTGTACCCATAAACTTGAGTTCTTGATTCCTCAACTTGTTCCTTATGCTTCAAAGAAAGGGAATTTCTAATTTTCTCTCTATAATTTATAGTCTAATAATGGTTGGAGTGTTGGATTTCATACTTCACACAGATGGTTGATCACTCGTATAACCAGAACCAGATCAAAATAAATCCATAATTAATTATGCAGCAAGGTGTTTTTAAAGCTAAAAATAAGGATTGATTTATAAACCAACCCAAATTTGATAGCAGAGAACAATTCACAAGAAAAAAGAATTAAGCATACCTTCTCTTATTAGAATAACATCAGCTATGGCAGCTGTAGAATTAAGCACATGTTGTCTATACTTAACCCAACTCACCTTGTGAATAACACCATTTTTAATAATAGAAATGTTCAACTTCCTATAGAGTTCGTATGAAGCACTGTTGCCCTCATAGAAACTGTAAAGAAAGAAAGTTTAATTAGCTTTCAAACTTAAATATTGGTCTCATGAATGAAAAATCATAACTTAGTAGGTTTCTACAAATAGTAATGTACACACCTTAAGACTTGAAGGCAGAACTTGAAATCAGTCCATGAAACAATAAGAACTCTGCTCTTGAGTTGAGATCATATTTAACTCCACAAGAGAACTCTCTACCTTCAAATATCACATGGAAACAGGTTATAATTTTCAATAACACAAGCACATTAAATTCAAAATCAAATGAAATTTAACTTCCAACACATATTGGCATGGCACCAACCACCAAGTACTTAAAGCCTCATAATCCAGAACACAAATCTCATAACAGAACCAAAATTTAAGACAGCAGTGAACCAAAGGCACTTAGACCTTAGTTAAAGCACAATCAAAGCTCAAAACAGATATCTCTTAACAGAACAACAACAGAACAGCAGCATGTCATATACTACAGTAGTCCAAAAACAAAGACAAAGTATTCTTTAGGATAGTGATTCAGCCATTGTTAAAATATGTTATCAAGCTATCTTATCCTCAACATGAATAAATAGAAAAACCATTTCACCGTTTGGAGAAAAATAATAGGAAACAATGAGCTCTGCACATAGAGAAAACAACAAACTCAGAAGGAATTTACCAAAAATCAAATCGAACCTGAACCTGAGATGAACAATAAAATCTTCTCAACGGGAGAAACGAGAGCAACGAACCAGTCACTATTTAGCGATTCAGGGAATGAAGAACACGATTTAGGGATTAGGGTTGATGAAGAAAACGAGTTAGGGATTTAGCGCTTGTGATAGGTAACTTCGATGAAGAAACGAGTTAGGGTCATGGTCGATGAAGGAACGGCGGTGATGGAGGAAGCGGCGGTGAAGTGCGATGGAGGAAGCCGCAATGAAGGAAACGAGCGTTTGGCTTTTTTTTTTGTGTTTTTCTATTTTTTGGGTAACAAAGAGAGATGGCAAGTGTGTGTATGAATATATTTGTTTTAATAAATTTTCCCACTCATAGGAACAAAACATTGCGACAGTTGTAGAAACCGTCGTATAGACCGTTGCAAATGTTTTACAAAATTCACATTGCGACAGTTATATTCAAATGGTCGCAATAGAAGTGTCGCAAAACACTTATTTTCTTGTAGTGAGAACATAAAAAAAATAAAATTAATTCTTTCTATTATAATTTATTAATGTTTATTTTAGCAAAATTTGTCATTGAATGAATTGATTTCTTCTTAAGTTCAAGAGATTTTGGATTAAAGTCATTAAACAATTCTAAAAAGATAATAAACAACTTAAATAAAATATTTTGAAACTTCATTTTGTTACCATTTTTTTTATGGGTATGAAGCTTAAGTTTTTTAGATTTCATCTGTTATTGTTACATATACCTGGTGTTCTACTAATTTTTCGCAGTGTGTAGCTTGTAGGTGCTTGTTGTTCCACTTTTAGTTGGCTCTTGTTTATTTCTATAGATTTTAACTTGAGGTTTTGTGTGTGGTATATGGCCCCTGTAAAAAAATGTAACAATGGAGGAACTAAACTAAAAACAAAGAAATATGCAGAGAGATGAGAGATGAAGGGAAAAGGGAGAAAAGAAATAGATAAAATACATATAGTGCATCATAAATCTGTGGAATATCACTCATCCAATGGTTCACATAACTTTCCCATCATGGGAGACCTAGAGGCCTTTCCCACACTAGACTCAGCCCTAGGAAAGTACCATTTCAAAAAAAAAAAGAGTACTAGGAAAGTAGTAATGATAGAAGAAGATTATGGGGGATGCAAACAAGTTTCTAAAGTTGGATTGCATATCAAGTTAGTACTCCCTCCGTCCCATTTTTAATGATCTTTTTTTGACTTAGTATACTATTCATTTGACCTGCTTTGACCTTATTTTTCTAATAATATATACATGCAAATATTAGCATATGAGATGTTGTTTGATTTGTCTCGACGAGTACTTTCAAAATATACAATTTTTATAATTTTTAATAATATATAATTAGAGATATTAACAATTAAAGTTGTGCATTGGCAAACGTGTCAGTAGTCAAACAGGGGAGTGGTTATGGTGCATAAGTTTTTTCCTTATGCACCGTGCATAAATAATGAAAATTACTTAATGCACCCCCCAGATTGCTTAGTACACCCCTCAGATTACTTGGTGCACCCCCCAGATTTCTAGCGCACCCCTAAATTTCTAATGCACCCCCTAAAAATCTGGGGGGTGTGCTAAGTAATTTGGGGGGTGCACTAGAAATCTGGGGGGTGCGCTAAGTAATTTTGGGTATTTATGCACGGTGCATAAACATGGCTTATGCACCATAACTTATGCCGTCAAACAGGTCATTTATTTTGGGACAGAGGGAGTATATACAACGGGTCCAAAAAGTCGAAACATATGGGAATGGTAGGGACTAGGGATGTGGGGATAGTTTCCTGGATAGTGGAAATATATTTAAAAAGTGAGTTTGCAAACACATGAACCAATTGCATGTTCAACTCAACACGCGTTCGAATGTTTCGTCTACCATTTTTAAAAATTCTTCTTAATTTACTACTTTAGTTGTTATTTTTTAACAAAAACTCATGGCACATTGCTTTTTCTTTAATAATTAACATCTCTTTTTCTCTATATAAGGTGATATATTTAGAGAAACAAAATACATATTAATTAACATATATATAAAATAATAATAAGCTTAGTAGGAAGAAAACAATGTAAATAGGGCCCGTTTGTTATGAATGAAGAAAAAGTGATTTTGCATCTAATAATTTTGAAATTATACTCCAGAGACTTTACAAAATATAATAGAATCCATCCTGCTTGTCGTAACAAAAATTATTTTTTTATAATTTTGCTTTTAACTTTTATGGGTACAACTTTATAAAAGTAATTAACTTGTTTATAAATGTGATGCTTGGGGTGTAGATTTATCCTTTCAATTTTTTTTCCTCAATTTTTTTTTTAATTTTCACATCTTAACCATCAATCAATTTTTCTTAGATTTAAATATTATTTTATATTTACAATTCAATGATCTATTATCCATATTATTTCCTCAATTTATTTTTCTCTTAAAAGAATCTATTCTCATATTTTATGAGAGAGCGCAACCTCCCGTATTGTTTTTCTTTTGTTTTTCCCTCTATTGTAACCAAAAACTTATTTAAATACAACTCTATTAACTTGTTTCAAATGAACAAAATATCAATTTCATATTTAAACATATTTTTATTTTTTAAATTCATTCAATTATTATTATATCTGATTCATATAGTAAATCATATACATTAATAATTGAATAAATTTTAAAATATAAAAATTTTATTTATATATAATACTGAAGGGACTAGTACATTATATTTTACAACAACATCACAAAGAACCTAATTTAACTAAAAACATTAACAACAAGATAAAAACTACAATACAACAAATACAGATTTTACTTGATCATATGCAATAAATTTCTCTAGACAGGAAGCAACTCAATTTCTGGAATCTCCACATTGCGAGTAAGCATGCCAAAATAGTCTCTGCCACGTGGACATTCGATAAAATTCATGATCCTTTTTAGAATCATTTGATAAAGCTCTTTTCGATACTTGTAGCACATCAAAGCAAAGATGAAAATCCACAAGGCCAAATGAATCCAAGCAATTATAGGCGAAATCATCATCAGAGCTATGAATGAAACAACACTTCCAAGTAGAAGTATTACAGTCATGAATGGAAGCAAATTCTGAATTTGAAACTGTAACATTGTCACAAGAACCAAAACCAAGTAGTAAAGAGCAACCATGAAAACCAAAGCCATCATTAGTAGAGGTTTTTCCATGCTTGTATTCATTGATGCAAAGCCAATTATTGCAAACAATTGGCCGAAAAATTGTCGAAATAATTTTGTGATTTCCTTCAATCTATAAAGGGCTCATGAATAAATAAAATCAGTTAGAAATTAAAAACAGAGTTATGAAACAAAGTAGAAACAGAGTAGACGTAGAGAAGTTTATTTACCTTGTTGAAATGAAGGTGGTTACATTTGCAGCTGCAGCTCCTTCTGTCATTACAAGAGTTGATGTTTGCGTTGCTTCTTTGCTTTGCTGTGCTTTTATAAGCGCTTGAGGGACACAATGGACAGTTCAAAACCTGCAACATATCAAATTTAGATCTTCAAAAGCAGTTTGTCAGAACTCACACGCACAAATCAGAGATTCTCAATCAGAATTTGTCAGGTCACAGATCAGCCACTTTTCTCAGAACAGCGCAGTTTTCTTCCAGAACAGTTTGTCTGGCCCACAAACCCGGGTTTCTGTTTCTCAGTCAGCCAATTTTCTTTTCTTTTTTATTTATATTTTTATTTGTTTATTATACAAGTATTGTATGATGAATTTTGTTGGAAATAATATGGATTTTAATTTTAGTATTAATGTGTATAGGGTTTGTCTAAAATTAAGAATGAACCTTTGGTATGCTAATAACAGATTAGTATTTTAAAAGGGAGGTGATGAGCTAAGAATGGAAGTTACTGTTTTGAAGATATACTGTTTTGTCTGCATTTGGGATATACTGTTTTGTTCTCTATTGACAACCTGAACAATTTTTGTCTTCTAGTGACAACAAACCGACCAATTTCTAAGGGTAGAAATGGAAGAAAAAATGATGAGCGATAAGCTTATAAGCTACTTGAAATAGCATTTGGAAAATAAGCTATAAGTCAGTAAAATAAACTAATAAGCTCGTGATGAAAATACAGTTATCAAACAAGGTCTTTTAGCTAAGTTATAAAACATATAAGCTATAAGAGTTTCTGGATGTTACCAAACATACCCTTACCTCATCACCTAATTTCTATCCTTAATCTATGTAATAACATCTTGTTTAGCAATTAAGTTAGTCTTATGGTATTGTATTGTTTATATAAATATAGTGATTGTATATTTGCATGTTTTATTTATAAATATTTGCTGATACTAACAATTTTTCAATATTTTTGTCAGTAGACCTAGGATTTGTGAATTGCATATTTTAAATAGAGATCAAAATACCAAAAAGCAAGGTTTTAAATAAAGGTCCGCGGCCGTGAAAACGGCCGTGACAAAACAGTTTTGGCAGGTGCCGAAACCGTTATCGTTATCACCGTTTTTTATATTAAAGAACAAATTGTGATTAATTCACACCGCGATAACCGCAATTAGTGTAGTAACACCTGTATCGACCGAAATCGCAAAAACTTTTACGTAATCGAGACGCGACCGCGACCGTTTTTTAAAACCTTGCCAAAAAGTAAACATTGAATTCTAAAAATATAACTATTAGACAAAGAAACCTAAATAATATTGCACACAATGAACAATTCAAATGGAACCAAACAGCTAAATAACATTGCACAAAATGCACAGTTCAAATGGAACCAAAACTGGAACATATCAAATTTAGATATTCCAGATCAGTTTGTCATGGCCCACAAAAGCGACTTTCTCATATCTGTTCTTGTCTTTTTATTTCTTGCATGAATAGTATTACCAACACTCCCTTTTAATTTTTAAACACTACTTATTTGATGTAAAATGTTCTTACTGTCACTATTTGAACTGCACTTATAACTCAACAATTTGGTCATAATAGTCACCATCACAATTCACAGTAATAACGTAACATGTGACGGATATAAGACTAAATTTAAAACGAAACAAACTTGGATATGAAGAAAGTGATGACTTGAGGAACAGAGGAATACAGTAGGAATTATAAATATAATAATAGTTTTTGTATTATGTTAAACTTAATCTTTTGGTTACCAAAATATTTATTTCAAGAAATTTTTTATAGAAAATAATGAATTCAATCTAAAAATTCATAAACAGCATTTGAATAATATTGCATTTCAAAAATATCATGATGTGTCTCAATTAATTATTGAAAATATTATAATTAGAGATTTCAAAAATAACATCTAAATAACTCATTAAACTGTTGCCAGTACAATTTAATTCAATTAAATATATTTTATATATAGAAAATCATTTTTAAATAAATTCAGTTAAAAGCAAAAAATCAACATGCAAGAATCAAACTCAGAACAGCTGAGTTAAAACTCCAACGCACTGCCACTACTGTACTTGAACACTTGTGATGTTGCTTGACACTAATATATATATAACATTATATTAAATAAAATTATATATATATATATATATATATATATATATATATATATATTAAAATATTAAAATTTTGGGACGGGCTGCGGCCCTGCCTAGCGCTAAAGGGGCTCCGCCCCGGTGATGTTTCAATATTATTGCTTTTTTTTTTATTTCTTTTTTTTAAAAGGGGATTTTAATTTGTTTATTAGGAATAGATGGATTGGGAGATATGAAGCTCATCTATGAGACAACAGGGTCAAAGAACCACTCAATATAGAGGTGTAACAATTATGTCTCTAACATAACATCAAATTAATCCAAATAATCTCAGCAGGATGAAAACCACACAATTATGTCACAATAGCTATAAGGATATCACAATTTCACAAATATAAATGGACATTATACATTAATTTTACAACAAAATCACAAGGAATAGAAACACATACAACGGTACTCACAAAAAATAAAAATACAGCACACAAATTGTTCTCAAACAAGCTACACATACATATTTTATTTAAGCAAATACAAGCAATAGACTAGACTGGAAGTGACTCAACTCCAAGAATCTCTGAATTGTGAATTGAGATACCATTGCCTTTGACACTCTGACCCTCAATAAAGTTCTTGATCATTTGTGGAATCATTGGATAGAGCTCTTTTCGATATTTATAGCACATCAAAGAAAACATTAAGATCCACAAGCCCAGGTAAATCCAAGCTGTTGGGGATAACCCACAAAGATGAACAACAAAGAACACTAAGAAAGAATAGAGAGAACTATGAATAAAATTGAAGAGAATGAATTAAGGGAAAAGTTATATGTATTTTATTAACAACAACGACACCTATATATAGGTGAAAAATGTACAAGATAAGGAAAGGTAACTTGAATAACAAGTTACTAACAAAGTCTATCCTATGTAACTAACTAACAGAAAAATTACAGCTGTACATAACAAACTAATCTAACTGTCAAAACAGAAAACATAACTGAACCAGAGGTTCAGAGCCTGAGAAGCATCAGAGGCTATGTTCGCTTGTTTCAGAAGCTGGATGAGTACATTGCTTCAGAAGCTGTTTGCTTCAGAGGCTATTCTCGTCAGAAGCTTGAATTACAAAACCAACACTCCTCCTTAATTCAAGCTGTCGAAACTCACAACTCCCATTTCTCTTCTGAGCTTGAGAAATTGGTCTCTCTTCACAGCTTTAGTTAGAATATCAGCTTGTTGATTGTCAGTAGAGCAATACTCCAATTTCAACTTTCTTTTAGTGACTTGGTCTCTGAGGAAGTGAAACCTTGTCTCAATATGTTTGCTCTTCCCATGACTAACGGGGTTCTTAGCCAAGTTGATTGCTGACTTGTTGTCAATCTTCAGCACAACTGTGATGTCAGAAATAATGTTCATCTCACTGAGAAGTGATTGCAGCCAATTTGCCTGACATGCAGCTAGGGACCCTGCTACATACTCTGCCTCACAGCTGGAGAGTGCTATGACTGACTGCTTCTTAGAGCACCAAGACACTGGTGCATTTTGAAATTTGAACAAATAACCACTGGTACTCCTCCTGTCTACCTTGTCACCACACCAATCTGCATCTGAGAACCCACTTAACTCAAGTTTTCCATTATTCTTAGAATATGGAAATAGAACACCATAGTGGATTGTGCCATTGATGTATCTAAGTATCCTCTTAGCTGTCAGTAGGTGAGACTTCAGTGGTTTACTCATAAACCTGCTTACATAGCCAACCGCATAACTGATATCAGGCCTAGTTTGACACAGATATCTCAGCGAACCTATTAGTTGTCTGAACATAGTAGATTCCACTGCATCACCACTTGTATCTTCTTCAGTCTTGGCTCTTGTATCAGCAGGTGTGACTGATGAATTGCAATCAAGCATTTCAAACTTTCTCAGAATCTCAGTGGCATACTTAGCTTGATGCAATATCATCCCTTTTGGAGTTTCTAAGAGCTCCATTCCTAGAAAGTAAGTTAACTTCCCTAGGTCAGTCATTTCAAACTCACACTTCATCTGTGATTTGAAATTCTCTATCTCTATAGATGAGCTACCTGTTACTAACAGATCATCAACATACAAACATATGATTAACATGTGTTTGTCATCACTGCACTTTACATACACACCATACTCTACACTGCACTTTCTGAAACCTTGCATAACAAAGAATTGATCAATTCTTTTGTTCCAAGCTCTTGGAGCTTGCTTCAGACCATACAAGGCCTTATTCAGTTTCAGAACTTTGCTTTCCTTGCCCTTCAATTCAAACCCTGGAGGCTGCTTCACATACACATCTTCCTCTAAGGGTCCATTTAGAAATGCTGACTTCACATCTAAATGAAATAAGGGCCATCTTCTACTACAAGCCAATGCAATCACTAGCCTTATAGTTTCATGTCTTGCCACTGGAGAGAATACCTCATCATAGTCCAGACCTTGCTTCTGAAGGAATCCTTTGGCCACAAGTCTTGCCTTGTATTTTATCACTTTGCCTTCAGGATTTTGCTTGACTTTGTACACCCATTTCACACCAATTGCCTTTTTATCAGAGGGCAAATCACACAAGTCTCATGTCTTGTTCTTTTCAATTGACTTTAACTCATCAATCATTGCCTCCATCCAAACTTTACTTTTCAGTGCAGCTTTGGTATCCAATGGTTCAGTATCTGCAAGCATTGCATAATGCACAATTTCTCCTTCATTGTCTACTGCATTGTCTGACACAATCTCACGGTCAACTAACCTTCTTGGCAATTGAGTGTTTCTCTGAGGTCTTGGTGGTACAACATTATCATCATCATCACTTGAAGTATGCATGTCTTCATCACTTGCAGTACCTTGATTCGGATTCACAAAAGTGGGGTTGTCATTGATATTGCTTGCTTCACCACCTAAGTCCACTGCACAAGTTTTCTTAGATGAGAGCTTCTGACCCCAATCCCAACTTTCATTCTCTAGTACCTTCACATCTCTGCTAATCTCTACTTTGTCACATGTAGGATTATACAGTCTATAGGCACCAGTTCTATGATATCCAACAAATATCATGGGAACACTTTTGTCTTCCAGCTTCTTTCTCTTAGCATCAGGTACATGTTTGTAACACAAGGAACTAAACACCTTCAAGTGACTCACACTTGGTTTACTTTTGGACCACACCTCTTCAGGTACCTTATCCTTCAGCTTCTTAGTTGGACTTCTATTCAGAATGTAAACAGCTGTATCAACAGCTTCACCCCAGAACCTCTTGGGCAGATTCTTCTGCTTTACCATGCTTCTGGCCATATCTAGAATACTCCTATTCCTCATTTCTGCAAGACCATTGTGTTGAGGAGTATATGGTGCAGTAACTTCATGGATTATGCCTTGATCTTTACAGAAGTTCTCAAATTCTGTAGAGGTATACTCACCTCCTCCATCTGTTCTCAGAATCTTCAATGACTTGTCACTTTGCTTCTCAACCAGTGTTTTAAACCTCTTAAACACTTCAAGAGCATCACTCTTAGCTTTTATATGATATAACCATATCATTCTAGAGTACTCATCAACAAACGTCATGAAGTATTTGTTTCCACCAGTTGCTAACACATCAAATGGTCCACAAATGTCAGAATGCACAACATTTAGCACATCACTAGATCTCATAGGCAGATGACTTTTAAATGATGATCTATGATGCTTTCCTAACAGACAAGTAGTGCATGTATCTACTGGAGTTATGACACTAGGCAATCCTAACACCATGCATTTTGAATTAAGCATTGACAAGCTTTTGAAATTCAAATGCCCATACCTCTTGTGCCATAGATCACTATCTTTATCTTCAAAGGTTGCAGACAAGCATGTAGCTTCAATAGCTTTAATTTGAGTCTTGAAGATCCTGTTCTTGCTTTGTGCTGTTTTGAAAATCAGTCTCTTCTTGGAATCAAAGAGTTGCAGAGTCTCATCTTCAATTACTATCTTGAAACCCTTTGAAACCAATTGCCCTATGCTCATCAAATTACACTTCATACCAGGGACATAAAGAACCTTTTCAATCACAGCTTTCTTGCCATTTGACCTCTGAATCACAACATTACCCATACCTTCTGCTTTAATGGAATCACTGTTGGCCAATCTGATCTTTGTGTTGAGACATTCATCAAAACCAGTCAAGATGCTTCTGTTACCAGTCATGTGGTTAGAACATCCTGAGTCAAAGTACCATACCATGGAATCTGCTGCTTCATCAGCAATTGTCACCATGAAACTGGTTTCATCATCAGAACCTGAGCTATCATGTGCTACCTTGGCTTCTTCTTCATTTTCTTGACCTTTCTTTTTCTTTGGGTTTTTACATTCACTAGCATAATGCCCATATTTGTCACAATTGTAGCACTGAATCTTGCTCTTGTCCTTCTTCTTTGACTTATCTTTCTGTTTCCCTCCTCCTCCATTTGAGGATTCAGGCACTGTCTCAGCATTCTCCTTGCTTTTCTTGGAGTCTTTCTTATTCTGCCATTTCTTCTTCTCACTTTGGTACTTCTTGAATTTTGAGAAAAGAGCTTGCTCATCTTCTTTGCCATGGCTCCTCTCACCATGCTTCAACTCATGAGCTTCAAGAGTGCTTTGCAGATCCTCTATCTTGATCTCACTCAAATCTTTAGTCTCTTCTATAGTCACCACTATATGCTCAAATTTAGAAGTCAAAGTTCTTAGTACCTTTTCCACCGTCTCTTGCTCACCAAGATTACCTCCACAATTCTTCATTTGATTAGTGAGAGTCACCAATCTTGTGAAGTAATCAGCAATGGATTCATCACTCTTCATCTGCAACAGTTCATACTGTCTCTTCAAGGCCTGAAGCTTTACTTTCTTCACCTTTGCATCACCACCATAGCTCTTTTGCAAGATATCCCATGCATCTTTGGAGGTCTCAGCATCTGCAATCTTCTCAAACACCTTTGAATCAACACATTGATGAATGAGAAACAGGGCCTTGTTATCTTTCTTCTTTGCTTCTCTGAATGTTGTTCTTTGTTCTTCATTTGCATTTTCTGGTAGAGGAGTGATTGCTGCATTCACTTGTTCATACACTTCTTGAACATTGAATATCACCTTCATCTGCTTCACCCATCTATCCCAATTCTTTCCATCGAAAACTGGCAAATTCGCATGGAAATTGTTGTTCCCAGCCATGGTTGATTCACTCTCAACCTGATTCTTCTTTCAAGAACGAATCAAGATCCCTTGGATCGTACGAGCTCTAGATACCACTTTGTTGGGGATAACCCACAAAGATGAACAACAAAGAACACTAAGAAAGAATAGAGAGAACTATGAATAAAATTGAAGAGAATGAATTAAGGGAAAAGTTATATGTATTTTATTAACAACAATGACACCTATATATAGGTGAAAAATGTACAAGATAAGGAAAGGTAACTTGAATAACAAGTTACTAACAAAGTCTATCCTATGTAACTAACTAACAGAAAAATTACAGCTGTACATAACAAACTAATCTAACTGTCAAAACAGAAAACATAACTGAACCAGAGGTTCAGAGCCTGAGAAGCATCAGAGGCTATGTTCGCTTGTTTCAGAAGCTGGATGAGTACATTGCTTCAGAAGCTGTTTGCTTCAGAGGCTATTCTCATCAGAAGCTTGAATTACAAAACCAACACAAGCAACCGTAGGCAAAATAATGATCAAAGCTAAAAATGAAACAACAGTTCCAAGTAAAAGAATTACCATCATGAATGGAAGGAAGCACTTGATGTGAAACTGTAACATTGTCACGAGCACCAAAACGAAGTAGTAAAGAGCAACCATGAAAAGCAAAGCCATCATTAGTAGAGATTTTTCATTGCTTGTATTCCTCGATGCAAACCCGATTATTGCAAACAATAGTCCGAAAAATTGGCCAAACAATTTTGCAACTTCATTGAAGCTAGAAATGGAATTGATATTATTATTATTATTATTAGTTATTACACACATATATATATTATATATATTTGATACCAAAAAAAACCTCATTAGAAAAACAGAGTGTTGACAAAAAAGGAGAAACAGAGTGTTACCTCGTTGAAGTTGAAATGAAGCCGGTTGAGTTTGTAGCTGCAGCTCCTTCCGCCATTGTTCCTGTCACTATTTGCTTCAATATTGCTATAAGAAGAATGAAAAGTTACGAGTTTGAAGAGTTATAAGAGGTACACAAGTGAGAATAAAAGGGGTCGGATTTTAAGTTTTATAAGGGCAAAGGAGTCTAGACAGCACCAAACTTAAAGAAGGGTATTTTGGCCACTATAATAAGATTGGACAATGACTGTTTTGAAGAAAAAACATGGAAAGAAAGCCGTGACACTATTTGGTATTTTGGCCGCTATAATTTTCCGGTTTATGAAAGAATGTTTATATTAATATATATAAACATTTTTTTTTAGGTAATATTAGAAGAGGTATAAGGGATATAAATGGAATAAAAGATGCAAGCGGGATTAAAATAACACATTTTTTTTTAGGTAATATTAGAAGAGTTATAAGGGATATAAATGGAATAAAAGATGCAAGAGTCTAAAGACTATAAACCGGCATAATATTTGGACAGTGACTGTTATGAAAGAATGTTTATATTAATATATATATTATCCTTGATGTTTATTTGGCTGAAAGTGATAATCAGCAGATCACTAATCAATCACAAATATTACGAGTTCATATAACATGTGGGCAGAGGCGAAGCTAGGTGTATGGGTGGGGTAGCCAAAGCTACCCCAAAATATATTTTTTTATTTGAATAAGTTAGGATATATTGTAATTAGCTATTCCAATAATATATATTTAGCTACTATAAATGAATTTATTTGTGAAAAACTAGTAGAGATAAGAAACTTGAAAGACATTCATTTGTTTGATAGATGTATTTCGTCTTATTTTAATATGTTTGATCTCTTACAAACTACAAATAGAGCTTTATTAACAATAAAAATCATAAAAAAAAACAATCAAAATGTCTTTCTTTAGATTTGGCCCCCTCATAAAAAAATGATTAGCTTCGCCACTGCATGTGGGAGGCGGTGGCTACGTTATCTTTCGGATGCATGATACTTTTTTTTATAAATAAAATGATAAGTAATCGAAAGTTCACACATAAAAAATAGAAAGATTAATATTTGAATTCCGATCATAGCGTTGAATTCAGCAATTTCAATAATTCTAGTAATTGAATTAAGATTTGTGAACAAATGCGTGACAATTTTACTTTACTGCAATTTTGACTAATACAAAAATTTGTTGATTTTTACTTGATAGATAAAATTGATATTGTATTATTGTAAAAATACTAAAACAGATTAACAAATATTAAAACAAAGTAATTTATTACCCATGAGCTTAACTCAATTGACAGAGATACTGCATTATATATGCAGAGGACCGCATTCACATCTCGATCATCTCACTTATTTATATATATGTTTGGTTCAAAAAATGGGAGGGGAGGAATTTTAATCGCAAATATATTTGGTTTACGAGCAGAAGGGGAGGGATGATAAAACTAAATTACTTTTAAATAAAAAATTGTGTAAAAAAAATTATTAAAACTCAATATACTCCACAAATCAAATTATTTGTTCATAATAATTTTTTGATTTTGATGATCACTTAATAAATATAACTTATAAAAGTAAACTCTACACACAAAAAATTTATAAAAAAGTTGCATGAAAACAAAAACTATATATACACGTAAAAAATTCCAAGACTTAGTATGAAAATGTGTGTGTGTATATATATATTGCAACGAGACAAAAACTAGAAAATTATTAAAAAAAAAAACTGTAACTAAAGGCCTTGCAACAAAAAAATAACACACCAAAAAATGAAAAAAGAAAAACTAGAAAACGTAATATTTAAAAAAAGTTGTTCTAAGTTTACTACTTTAGTCTTGCTATCAAATTTAGTTTTTATTTTTCAACAAAAATTCATGGCACAATATTTAAAGTGACTTTTTTAATAACATCTTTTTTTATCAAATAATTTATTGGTTAAAGTTACGCACTTAAAATAAAATAACTGAAGTATTTTAGATTTGAATACCAATTCATGCATATAAAATATTATATCTCTATCAACCGAGTTAACTTTACGATGACACAACATGTAATTGTTAAGACCATAAAATAATATTAACTTAATGACTCAACTATGTAATCTTTAATTTAAAATTTATAGCTAAATTTTAGAATTAAAATAGCTAAATTTATTAAACTAATAATATTTTAAAGTTTTAAAAATGACATAGCATAAAAAAAGACTTTGAATATGACAAATGAACTTTGGTTAAAAAGACTAGACTAAAATTGGTAACATAAAATTTGGAATTAATCAACAAAGTTTGAAGAAATTTTTTAGAGAAATAATTTAGTTGATGTCTATATCAATATATAAAGAGTTATTTCCCTTTTGGGTGAATTTTTTTTATTGTTACATTTGTCCTTTATTCTGAATGAAGTAAAAAGTGATTTTGCATCTAATTAATTTAGAAATTATAATTTAGATATTTTACAAAATATAATAGAATCCATCCTACTTGTCGTAACAAAAATTACTTTTTTATAATTTTGTTTTAAACTTTTATGGATACAACTTTATAAAAGTGATTAACTTGTCAGATCAAAACCGTTTTCTTCCTGTGCAGTTTGTCAGGCCTACAAATCAGAGTTTCTCGGATGCTCCTTTCTGCCATTACAAGAGTTGAGCTTTGTGTTACTTGGTTCATTGCTTTTCTTTTACACGCGCTTGAGGGAATGGAACAAAGATGGAAAATTTAGACATTTTGTGTTGACCAAATAGTTAAATAATGTTTGCATACCAATATACAATTCAAACGGAACCAAACAGTTAAATAACATTGCATAGTTCAATACGAGGCCCGATACACGACACGATACGATACCGATACACCGATACGTGAAAATTTTAAAAAATTCATATCCGATACTGGCGCGATACGTTATTTAAAAATTAATTTTAAAATTAAATATATAAATGCATAATATATAAACATGACTAAAATCAATAATATTAATAATGATAATTGTTTTTTGAAAGACAAAAAATTATTATTATTATTATTATTATTATTATAAATGTCAATAGTTCATTGTACAAGGAGTACAAACAGCCAATAAGCTTGCACAAGAGCAAAAATTTGAGGCTCAACATACAAGGGCTCCTCAGTTCTAACTAAAGACATCTAATAGGTCAAAAAACATATAATAGTCATGACATCAAACCTCTTCAACAAGTCCATCTTGTAGCAATAACAGACAATTATATATGTCCTGCAGCTGACCAATTAAAAGCATAAAACATCCATTCTTATACTAGAATTTTGGGACAAGCCAAAATACTTAACAACCTGTTATATAGTATGACACCATAGTCACTTCAAAACAGTGACAAAGACAAAAAATACTAATTATAATAAATTAACATTATTAATACTAAGTTATGTATTTGTGTCTCATTAATATTGTCCTAAAAAATAATGATCACCAGTACATTTTAAGTTATACATCTTAAGTTAAATATTATACAAAAAGAACATCATTAGTACTATCCAAAAAACATCACCAGTATTATCTAAAAAAAGACATAGTTAGTTACCCGTATAACAACATAATAGTTTGACATTCACTAGGAAACACAGATTGTATCGGATATTATTTTTTTATTTAAAAATAAAGATTTAACCAATACTTTTCCGATACGAGTATCGGGAAGTATCAGACGCGTATCTGATATTATTTTTTTATTTAAAAATAAAGATTTAACCGATACTTTTCCGATACGAGTATCGGGACGTATCGGACGAGTATCGGTATCGAGGACGTATCGGACACGATACTTCACTATTTTTAGAGTATCGGGGCTTCCTAGGTTCAAATGGAACATGTCAAATTTAGCTACGATTTGCTGCTTCTAATAGAATCGATTCTACACAAGAGAATCACGTTGAAGGACAGAAATCCAAACAAGATCTAAAATGAAAAAATCACGTTGAAAGGTGAAAACGTGCATTGAAGGGCTGCAAACGCCAAACCAAACATACACTTAGATTTTCCAGATCAGTTTATCATGGCCCACAAAAGCGAGTTTCTCATCCTTGTTCTTGTCATCCTTATTCTTGAATAGTATTACCAACACTCAAACACTACTATTTGATAGAAAATGTTTTTATTGTTACTATTTGAACTGCACTTATAACTCGCAACAATTTGGTCATAATAGTTAGCATCACAGTAATAACGTAACATGTGACGAATATAAAATGAAACAAAGTAGGATGAGACGAAATTCTGATGACGTGAGAAACAAACAGGGGAAATGGGGAAGTTAACAGGATTTCGAAAATCAAGAGTTACTAGCATAGTCACACTCTACACTCTGGAAACATTATAGTACATAAAGTGTTTATGTAAAATGGTCAACTCGATTTTGATTTTTGTCTTTATAAAAATAAATTACATGTTTTTATTTTAGAAAAGTGTTTCTGCTGCTCCTTATTTTTTTATAATTTGAAAAAAGAATTTTGGGGTCAAGAATTAAAAACCCAACATATAAAATGTGTTACTATTACTATTTGAACTGAACTTATAACTCTGCAACAATTTACTCACACCATTTATGTAATAATAGAACAGGGGAATACAGTAGGAAACAGAATTTGGAGAAGAAAAATAGGACAGTCAAGAGTTACTGGTTGGTTAACAAGCATAGTCACATATTGAGTCAGCCAGTACCAACTAGTGCTAATTCCGGATACTTTTTTTTCCCTTTTTGGTGGTGTTTTTTTTTTAAACCAATGCGCAACTGTGGAGATTAAACTGAAATCCGTTAAAGTTATTCTTTTCGTGCAATTGTGGAGATTAATCCCCTCGAGGTAACCTCTCCCAACAAATACTTTTTCAAACGCATTGGCCGGATATCAAACACAAGACCCAATGGTTAAGAGGCCTTTTTGGTGTAGTGTTTTATATGAAAAGGTTCTCTTTCTCAAATCATCATAGACAATTTTCTTCCTCTTTCCCCGACTCACTTGCATCCATAAATTAGGATAGAATTTGTGCAAACTAATTTGTAAAAGTACCATAAATCGGTTTGCGTGTACCAATTCACAGTTCAAACATGTCAAGTAAATTATGTGACTATGATTACTAGTATAATTAATAATAATAAAAAAATCTATTATATTCATTTTTAAATTTTAACTAGACCATCAACAATAAAATAGTTTAGGTAACTTTTTTTTTATAAATTGGAGAAGAGATGTTTTTTTATTAATTCAAATGACACTAATGTCCATTTTACAACTCTATCTAATGGAATTCAAAATTGGCACCTTAAAGTCATAATGCTAAATTATTACCATTGAGCTAATATCGAAATGTGAATATTTTTTATATATTTAATAGCAGGTTTATTAGAAAAATAACACTTTTTTTAATTTCATGAGGAAAAAAAAAGTAAAAAAAAAACAACTAATTTTAATTTTTTTATGGAAGTTAAACTACTAATTTTATTTAATCTATATAAAATTTTATTTTACATAGGAAAAAGAACATATCACTCAATAGTTCCATATTTTATCCAATTTCATATAATTTTGATTTCTATTCTTTTTATAGAGAAGATTTCAACATAATATGACATAAAATTAATCAAAATAAGCTCAGGATGAAAACCAAACAATTGTGTCACAACTCACAATAGCTATAAGGACATCAAAAATATAAATGGACATTAATTTTACAACAAAATCTCAAGGAATAGAAACACATACAAGGGTACTAAACTTTTTCCTTAAGTATGCACAACACCATCACAAAACTTAAAAAATATAGTACACACAAATTGTTCTCAAACAAGCTACACATACATATTTTATTTAAGCAAATACAAGCAATTGACTAGACTGGAAGTGACTCAACTCCAAGAATCTCTGAATTGTGAATTGAGATACCATTGCCTTTGACACTCTGACCCTCAATAAAGTTCTTGATCATTTGTGGAATCATTGGATAGAGCTCTTTTCGATTTTTATAGCACATCAAAGAAAACATTAAGATCCACAAGCCCAGGTAAATCCAAGCAACCGTAGGCAAAATAATGATCAAAGCTAAAAATGAAACAACAGTTCCAAGTAAAAGAATTACCATCATGAATGGAAGGAAGCACTTGATGTGAAACTGTAACATTGTCACGAGCACCAAAACGAAGTAGTAAAGAGCAACCATGAAAAGCAAAGCCATCATTAGTAGAGATTTTTCATTGCTTGTATTCCTCGATGCAAAGCCGATTATTGCAAACAATAGTCCGAAAAATTGGCCAAACAATTTTGCAACTTCATTGAAGCTAGAAATGGAATTGATATTATTATTATTATTATTAGTTATTACACACATATATATATTATATATATTTGATACCAAAAAAAACCTCATTAGAAAAACAGAGTGTTGACAAAAAAGGAGAAACAGAGTGTTACCTCGTTGAAGTTGAAATGAAGCCGGTTGAGTTTGTAGCTGCAGCTCCTTCCGCCATTGTTCCTGTCACTATTTGCTTCAATATTGCTATAAGAAGAATGAAAAGTTACGAGTTTGAAGAGTTATAAGAGGTACACAAGTGAGAATAAAAGGGGTCGGATTTTAAGTTTTATAAGGGCAAAGGAGTCTAGACAGCACCAAACTTAAAGAAGGGTATTTTGGCCACTATAATAAGATTGGACAATGACTGTTTTGAAGAAAAAACATGGAAAGAAAGCCGTGACACTATTTGGTATTTTGGCCGCTATAATTTTCCGGTTTATGAAAGAATGTTTATATTAATATATATAAACATTTTTTTTTAGGTAATATTAGAAGAGGTATAAGGGATATAAATGGAATAAAAGATGCAAGCGGGATTAAAATAACACATTTTTTTTTAGGTAATATTAGAAGAGTTATAAGGGATATAAATGGAATAAAAGATGCAAGAGTCTAAAGACTATAAACCGGCATAATATTTGGACAGTGACTGTTTTGAATTAAAAAACATCCCACATACATACAGTGGCGGAACCAGAAAATATAATTTAGGGGGGCCATGAATTTTTTTTAATATATAAATTAAATAAAAAATTATATTATACATACAAATATAACTTGTAAAAAGCATAAAGATATTATTTTATAATTTCAAATTTTAAACTTCTAGCTTATTCATATTAAGAAAACAAAAACATATTTGATAAATTTTTGACTAAGTGCATCTAGAGGTCTTTTTAGTTTTTTTTAAGTTACTCATTTAAGTTTTACGTTTGTAACAGATAGACATTTTAAGTTTTTTAAATAACAAATAAGTCATTTAAGTTTATAATTTGTAACAAAGATGTCATAATTAATATTAAGTTTTTTCTATGTATATATACCGAGTGACTTGAAGTCATCAATAATAGACTATAAACTAATATTTGCACTAATACTTGAACTAATATGTGTGCCGAGTTCCTTATAGTCATTAATAATAAACTCCAAATTAATATTTACATTATTATTTGTATAAATATGTATACAAAATTACTTAAAATTATTAATAATATATTTGCATTAATACTCTACATATTAACAAAATTATTATTTTAGGGTGGGGGAGGGCCGTGGCCACCCTCAGCCCCAACCCTAGTACCGCCTCTGCATACATATACCTAAGAAAAATTAACCTAAAAAAATAGAAATCCGACATAATATTGGACAGTGACTGTTTTGAAGAAAAATCATGGAAAAAGAGCTGTGACACTATATGGCCACTTTCATTTTTGTTTTATGAAACATTGTTATATTATTACTGTTGATGTATTCTACATATACACACAAAAACAAAATTGGAGCCCCTCAAATTTTGTACTCTATTATTATTGATGTATTATATATATATATATATATATATATATATATATATATATATATATATATATATATATATATATATATATATATATATATATATATATATATATATATATATATATATATATATGGGGTTTGTTAATTTAGACCCACTTAAAAACATGAAGTTTTAAATTAGTAAGGTGCACCTTTTCACTTTGGATAAAAAATCCTTGACATTTAGTTATTTTACACTAAAAAATTGAGCGTTAGTTAGTAAATTTTATTAAATGTTGTGCACCATTTAGTTAATTTACACTAGAAAAATGTTGTTTGAGAATTTTAAGGAAGGATAAAACATGTTTTGCTGATTTTTTTTTTATAAAACTCCAAAATTGCCGTTTACTTTGAACTTATTTGAAATAGTGGAAAAAATATATTTTTAGTCATAATATAAAGCCCATATAGAAGGGGGGTAAAATCCTATTAACCCAAAATGTTATGAATAACAAGCTTGTGTCCCCTATAGAGCTATGAATGTTATCTTTAAGAAAATTAATTTTGTCATTCAAGAAGAATTAGCGGCGCAGCTTGTTGTTCGTTTACCTTCCATTCATTTGTAGTTATCCTATATTTATTAATATAAATACTATATAAGTGAATAATAATTTATTTCTTTTGTTTGAAAGTGTATACAATTAAACATAATTGAGCAATGAATTTTTATATATATTATATATAAGATAACTACACATGAATAAAACAAAGACGAAAAACCAATTAAACATAATTTGAGTTACATATTGATGCTTTCTTTCTGCCATTGAAAAAGCTCTCGAAAAAAAATACAAGACTATATAAATTATGAAGTTTTTTTTTTGTATTAACCCTCTCATTTTCAAGAATGAAAGTCTGATAATTTAGAGGTGCTTTGCAACGTTTTTGGCAGTGTTGTTGACTTTTGTTGCTGTTGTTCTTCGCCATCCTTTGTGTTCACTCGACTTGAAATGACACCAAATTGTGTAGCTCGAAATGGCCATTGATACTTACTGCTATTGTGTTCAAAGCAGAGAGTTGTGGTGCGTGAATTTGTTACTGCGTTGGCGGTCAAGTTCATTTGCTAATTGCATCTAGTTGGTTAATTAGTTAACTTGTAACACAAGTAAGTTTGTTAGTTGTTAGTTATAGGTTGTTAGATGAGTTGGTTAAGTTCAGTTACTGACAAAATATAGATCGATTTTCATTTTATTTTGTTATCTTCAATCTTCAAGCTTTGTTATCTCCATCAATGGAGTTTTTCCCAATTTTTTTGGTATCACCTTAGTTACATTTCCTGTTAAATGCAAACCCAATTATCGCAAAGCTAAACTTAGTTTCCCTGAAAGAGTTGTTCAATGCAACAACAATTCTATGCTAATAGCTCCATTCAACAAAGTGGTTTTATTTCTAATTCTCATGATCAACAAGCAGCTAGAATTTGGCTAGGATTATACAAGCTGAAGCAGCAGCTATAGCTTATGATAAAGCAGCACTCATTTATAAAATTATGAGTATATATATACCATTAAAACTACCTAATAATACAGTCCACCGGAGAAGCCAAACAACCTCATGCCATACAAGGAGCACACCCTTATAAATGATCCCTTTCCTAAAAGGAGTGAGAAAGCTAGTTAAACCAAACCACCGGTGTACCTTATCTCAAACCTCCGATGCCACCGGACAAGAAACAAATAAGTGGTTTTCCGATTCCATATATAGCCGCTAGACAATCCAAACACGAGGCTGCCTCCCCGATCAGAACTATCTCGCGATGAGCTAAATTAGAGCTTGTTGGAAGCCTTTCAAGAAATGTTTGCCAAGAGAAAACTATAACCTTCGACGGCGTCCAACTATCCCAAACTTTTGCAAGTGCAATTACACGAATAGGAGCCAACACCAAAGAAGGAGAATTGAAGGATGAAATTTTTGTTATTGGAACCGCATAAATTATATACCCTCACTAAATCCTTATACAACTCCTCCTCCCAATTGAAGAAAGTCCCGCCTCCACTTAAGGCGCCAAAACCACCCATCATTCTCCCAAACTCCGACATCCCAAATTAAAAATTCCGTCTGAAGAGAAATTTTGAAAGGCGAGAGAAAGCGTTGAAGAGAGGTCTTTCTCCCACGCACAGGTCAAAAGTCATAAAAGCTAAACTTAATTTTGCCACAATAGCTATAATTAAGAAATTAAGAATATTACATATATAAATGAACATTGTATATTGATTTTACAACAAAATCACAATGAATAGAAACTCACTTAATAATCACATACAAAAGTACTTAATTATTTTCTTAAGTTTGCACAGCACAATCACAAGAAAATAAAAATATAACATACAAGTTGTTGTGAAGCAAATGCCCTAAACAGGAAGCGACTAAATTCCATGAATCGAATGGGAGAAATGGACATATTACATATATAAATGGACATTGTATATAAATTTTACAACTAAATCACAATGAATAGATAGAAACCTACTTAAACACTCTACCAAAAAAAAAAAAAGAAACCTACTTAAACAAACAAATACAACAGTACTCAATTATTTTCTTAAGTTTGCACAAACACAATACAATCACAAGAAAATAGAAATACAACACACAAATTGTTGTGAAGCAAATGCTCTAAACAGGAAGCGACTCAATTCCAGGAATCTCTGAATTGTGTATCGACATACCATTGTCATTGATACTCTCAGTCTCACCATCAATAAAAGGCAAATTTATCATTTTATAAATCTCTTCTCGATTTTTATAGCCTACTAAAGCAAAGATGAATATCCATAAACTGAAATCAACCCAAGCTATCGTTGACGAAATCATCATCAAAGCTAAGAATGAAACAACACTTCCAAGTAAAAGAATAACCATTATGAATGGAAGGAAGCTCTTATTCTGAAGCTGCAACATTGTGACAAGCACCAAAGCCAAGTAGTAAAACTAAAGCCATCAATAGTGGAGATTTCTTCCAAGTACTCAAAGTCGCAAGCCCGACGATTGCAAATAATAGCTCGAAAAATTGGCCAAATAATTTTCCCACTTCATTCAAGCTAGTAAGAATTGAAATGTTAGGAATAATATTTTCAATAATTACTCAAATTGAAAACAGAGTGTTTGTACAAAAACAACAACAACAAAAACAGAGTGTTCACAATAAAAAGAAGAAACAGAGTAAGTTAATAATGTTTTAGTAGTGAGTGATGAGCTAAGAATGGAAGTTATTTACCTTATTGAATTTACAGCTACATTTTCTTGTGCCATTTTTTCTCTCATTATGAGATTAATTTGAGCTTAAACATGCTTCAATATTGCTATTTTTATACCAAAAAGAGTTGTGGCCGTTTGTACCAAAAAAGAGGCCGTCTGTATTTGGAATTAGGCGGTAAAAGTCATGCCCATTTGGACTAACTCGTGTAGGCCGTAAAAGACAGATTAGTGCCATTTCTTCATCTTTTACGGTTTCCGTTGTAATCCTAATATTACATCAATAATTTTTTTTAGTCAAACAAAATGACAATTGCTATTCAAAAAAAAAATAAAATTAACTCGCTTGATATATTTTAATACGGTAAATTCTTCGTTACATAGGATATGTACCGATACATTTGTTGAGATGGATGATTCTGATTGTTTTACAAATAGTTTTTATTAATTTTTCTGTATTAAATATTATTCATGGATCAATCACAATCATCCATCTAAACCGTATACTGGTACATATCCACATAGATGTGTACCGGAGTGTTCAACTTTTAATATTGTTAAACACAATGTAGACTTTGCAATTAAGAAATATCAAGTGAGTTAATTGTGTTGGATAGTGAACCTAGAGAGTTTCACATTTGAAGAGATATGTTGAAATATAGTATCAAATGAGATTCAACTTGATTAAAAATTCATTTTGAGGCTTAAAAATTCATATCACTTGATGTATCACTTAATGCGTTGTTGTTGAAGTAAAATTGGCTGCAGAAAGTGTTGCAGTCGAGGATCCATATTTCTCGCCAATATGAATTCTCGGCCGCAACAAATGTGAGAAAGATGCATTGTGCTTGTTACTCAAGAATTTATGTGGTATTTATACCAGACGATTTAATGATGAATTGATTATTACTCCGTAATTAATATTGATAATCAGCGCATGACCGAATGGAATCTTTTCAAATGTAGTACGAGTAGTAGTGTGCAAAGTTTTCACAAAATTCTCCCGGGTACGTAACTTTAGTATGTAAGATAATTTTGTTTTAAGCCTCAAAATGAAAACTACAACAATATTAATAATCAATTCATCATTAAATGGTCTAGTATAAATACCACATAAATTCTTGAGTACAAGCACAACACATCTTTCTCACATTTGTTGCAGCCGAGGATCTGTATCTGTATCAACTTCAACCTTGAACATATCTTGTAAATCGTTTTTATCCCAAGTGAAAAATTTATATTTAACTTAATTAACTCAATTCCAGGTATCTTTGAACTGTGAATTGACATACCATTGACACTCTGACTGATCCTCAATAAAATTCTTGATCCTTTTTGGTACTACCATTTCATCGAGCTCTTTTCTATTTTTATAGCACAACACAACAAAGCAAAGATTAAGATCCACATGCTCAAATCAATCCAAGCAATGATTGGCGAAATTATGATCAAAGCTAAGAATGAAACAACACTTCCAAGGAAAAGAATTACCATTATGAATGGAAGGAACCTCTTGTTCTGAAGCTGCAACATTGTGACAAGCACCAAAGCCAAGTAGTAAAGAGAAAGCAAGAAAACTACATCCATCAATAGTGGAGATTTCTTCCAAGTACTCATTGATGCAAACCCGATGATTGAAAACAATAGCTCTAAAAATTGGCCAAAGAATTTTCTCACTTCATTCAAGCTAGAAAGGGTTGAATACATTCAACAAAATAGAATGTTAGGAAGAAACAGAGTAAGTAAATATTTTAGCAGTAACCGATGAGTTTAGAATTGAAGTTAATTACCTTGTTAAATTTGAAATAAATCCGGTTACATTTCCTGATGCAGAAACTTCTGCCATTATTCTTCCTCTAACTCAACCTTAATATGAAGATCACAAGACATGATTCATTGCTTTTATTGAAGAAAAAAACATGTTATCCCAATCGCCAATTTAAGTTAGATTCATATTAACTTTTAGGACAATGTAAGTTTTGGAAAAACCTGAAAATGTTATCCCAAGGTGTTAAACTCATCGCCAATTTTTGAGTTTTGACTAAAGCATTATTTTGGTGACAGAGTTACAAAACTCCAAAATGAATAAGGTCTGCACGATGTGACAATTGCTTTTCCCACCCCTATGTATCTTTTTCACCCCTCGTGAAGGTAAAAAAAATTGGTAAACACAACCCGAATTATTTTTTTTAGTGCAAATTTGAGTAAAATTACACTAAAAGAATTTCGGTAAACATTTACCGAAGTTTTTCGAGGTGAAAAAGGTTTTTCGGGGGGTGGAAAAAGTTCGCGTCGCACGATGTTGAAGTGCTGCGGCCCAATACGAAGCCCACATTCTCTTAGGCCTATTGAGTGCGGATGCAAGTTGGCTATAGAAATGATCTAGATAGAATTTTCCAAAAAATGTGACACCCTCCCTATACACTTTTAGATTATTAATTATTAATAATTGTTCTAAATGCAGATAGTTTGAAATGTTTCTGTAATCATGATAGTGAGTGAGTTCTGTAATATTAATGTTTTTTTGTCCACATTTGTGGCACCCATTAAGTTGGTCATTTTCATTCTTCCATAGATTAATTAAAATGGTGACCAAAAGAACCATTGGCAATTTTGCGATAATGACAAAATCAAAGTATCAATCTCAGTGACCTATGTGCTCTTACCAAACAAAAAAAAAAAGTGACCTATGTGCTACATTTGCCTTATCTAGAGAAAAAAAATACTTAGATGATCACAATTATTTGGATATATTATTTGAGCATGCCTACATAAAAATGTATCTTATTTAATTATATTTTTTCTAACTTTGTTTTAAGTATGTATGTGCTTAAATATATTGTAACCAGTCAAAATTTCTTCGACAGGTAGACAAATTCATGAGGCTGTTATTTCTTAGTTTTTTTTTTGAAAGGCTAAAATAGATATATATATTATGAGGCTGTTATTAGAACAACCATTGAGGACTGAGGTCACCATCATTGGTTTTCACCAAAAATATGGGAACCATAGTGTTGCAATTAAGGGTAAAATAAAATTATTATCAACACATATATATATAGAACCAGTGAACTACATTTGGAAATTTTTGGCATTTTTTGTTACTTTGCATATCTCTTGGAAATATCCTATGAAGTATGGATGAACAACGTAAATAAATTATATAAGTGTCTTAAAAACACCAAGTTAAAAACACCAAGTTAAGCATGTAAAATATAAAAAAAATTGTATTAAAAATAATAGTACTCCGTAGTTTTTAAACTTCAAAAGGTAGAATATATTTCTTTGATAAATTCTCTAAGGACACTCTTTAATATTTTTCATCATTTACACGTTTTCAGAACTGTGATTGATTTAAGCTTCATAAATTAAGTGATCGCAGAATTACTTGCAAAGTAAGTTAATTAATTAATGAAATTAATGTTGGTCATAATTCATCAAAGACTTAAGACTGAGTAGACAGTAGTACAAGATATACTGGATGATTAAGTGAATGCAAAAAAAAAAAATTGTTTTCACTACCAGTTTAATTTGGTTCGGGGGTTAGTTCTGGCATCAAGTGGTTTCAGTCCCTCCCGATCACAGTTGCGGGGGATCGAACCGTGGTTCTCCCTATCAAGTTCAGCGTCCCACTAAACCAACTAACAATTGATAAGTGATTGTAAAATTGCTTGCAAAGGGAACGTAAAATATTTTATGTTCAAATTTATTTTAGTTCCAGCTGCTCGAATAATAGTTCTCACATTGTGACACATGAGAAAATCACGGCCCGTGCTTTTACGGATGGAGAAAAACGAATAGTTTCTTGTTGCCTTAATTTCTAATCTTTTGCAAATGAAGATCCCTTACAAGTTAAACATCATTAAAAAGAAGGAAGACACCTCTAAAGAGAAACAAGAGCAGTGTAAGACTTACAAGCAACCTAATGACCGTAAGACTTATGGATAAATGACCTTTTGAAAGACCATGTAAGTCCTACATTCAAAGTGTAAATAGTGTAATATCTATGGACAAAATAAAGACCCTTCCACTTTTAAGATCCTCCCTAACAAGAAGGAACAACAACATAAAAGATATGCCGAGATACAACAATTGAATAAACGAAATTCCTCGTTGATGAGGAAGATTAATTAATTTGAGGTTACACATCCTTAGAGAGGTTTCTTTAGAATACTATTGAGTGAAAGAAATTTGACCTAAGAATAAATCTTAAAACACTTTGCCGTTGCAGTCCTCATGATCGTCATAAAATTTGACCATTAGATCGGCACATGTCACTAGAGACCACTAGGCCTATATCCAAGTATAGCAACCCACAATCCAACCATGATAGCCAAAGTGGTTAAGTCACACACTAGAGATCGATATTTCTATATACAAACAATTTATTTCACCGTAAAATTTAAGTTGCTCATTCAATATCATAAACACCACCAACAATAGAGTTTTGGCCAGAACAAAAGTGCAAAATAGGTTTGTCTTTCAAAAATAAAACAAATCAGTGGTTATTACACTACTAGAAATCTAATTATTTCTTACGGATTTTGATGACTAATACCTTTGTGATCGCGAGTAATTGTTTTTTGCAGATTTTGAAATCTCAAACACTTCCCTACAGAATTAACTGCTGAAAATGAGAACAAATTCTGCGAAGTTACCTTCGTGGGTAATTACATCACACAGATTTTACTTACAAGAAACCTTATAAGTAAACAGTTAACGTCGACAATGCACCTCCGGCACAATTTAACTAAAGAACCGATTTATTTGATGTAAATTAAAATCAACAAGGACTGTTTTAGTTACCTATTGACATATATATTTCAAAGATCTCCGAATCTTATAATTTAAAGAAGCAAATGGGTGATTTCTCTCATCTCATTTTCTGAAGAAGAAAAAGTATTACATTATTGAGGGGCTCTGTTCTAAATGCACGTACTATTGTAGCGTTATATTATTGAAGCTTATCCTAGTGGGGTACTTAAAGGGTGTAGGATGTGACATCAAGAAGTTGTCAAGAAAGTAAAGACACAAATCTTGGATTTATATAGCCACCACTTACCTTTTGGTTTTATTTGCCACGCATAAATCAAATTATTGTTGTAGAGCTATTTTTAGGACGAACCGTAATTAGAATTTCAGTATGAATGAACCTATAATTAGATTTTATTTACCTAAGTATTAGAATTTGGGAAGGTTAAAATAAAAGAACAACATAATAATTAATCAACACTATTAGGGGTAAGTCACCAAAAAAAATTACAGAGAAAAAACAAAATTCGCCTACTTTGTAGGAGGGTAAAGACCAATTTACCCACACTATTATGATTTCTTTGAAGTAGTTTAATCGCTAAACTCACAATTGTGAAGAAGTAACAAATTTTGGCCCCTCCAAATCCAATAACATTTTGGATAGTCATCAACTGAACTATACGATGAACACTATTATAATAACCTGATAATATGCCATTAATATTTTGCAAATGTTTGTGGTGCATTGTAACACGGCCCGAAGTCGGGTTTTACGTAATTTTGTTTCTAACTTTATAGTATGTGATCAAATCAGTTATTGAGATTATGAATAATTCAAAAAAAAAAATTAACTATGTTAAATTTTATTTATATTAATCTTTTAAAAGTATATTAGAGACTAAATTGACAAAAAGTAAATGGTTAAAATTTAGAAACCAAATTAATAGTAATCTGTTAAAATATAAGAAGTTAAATATATGGTTTAATTTGACCTTATAATAGAGTTCAGTTTAAAATATTCACAATATCAATGCATACTTAAGAGGTCCTACATAGATGTCATAGATTAATTTGATGGTTTAGTTGAACTCTATTGTAATCTTATGCCATAATATTTCTTTATTTAATATTTGCACAAATATTTAATTGGAAGAGAAACTAAATAATTGAAAGAAAGAAAAAACAGTTCCCTATTATTTAAAACATCAAACGAATTTGATCATAAAAGGAGATTTACAAAACATGTACTCATCATCACAGCTTAAAAATTACAAGCCAGATTACATATAAAATTGATAATTAATAAATGTATATAAAAACTATTTCATTTGTCAATTTGTTTGCAAATGAAGCCTTCTTTCTTCAGCAGATCTTACACCTTCCATCTTCAACATATCTAACAAGAAATCACTCCATGTATCAATAGGTCCAGGCAAGCACCAATGAACACAATCATTATATAATGTCACATTTTCATTAGGCCAATGTCCATATTTACTAGGGTGACCATCTGGCCTCAACAATGTTGCTTGTGTTGTATCAAATAACCTAAATTTCTTGCCCTTTTTTCTTGCTTCCTTTTCAGCAATTTTGAACTCTTCCAATTGAATCATATAAAACTCTAAATTAAATCCCTCTAATTGTGTCTCATTGCTTCTAAATGGTTTTGTTCTAACACAATTACCACCTTGATTCCATAAACCATTTTCAAAATGTGAGGGTGAAAATGTCCTAAGAAATGTTATGCCCTTAAAATTCTTTAAATTATTTATGGCTTTAAAAGCTGTCCTAAATGCTCTTCTATAACCATGGTACATGGTTAAATCAGGGACATTTTCTATGAGACAATAATGGCACCCAACTATTTTTTGTTTTTCATAGAAAACCATTGACCTTGTAAACCAATGTCCTCCATTGAGAATAACATAGTCAAAATCTTCAATTTGGGTTATCCATTTTTGATCTGGCTCATCAAGGTAAAGATTGAAGAGTCCAGTTGTACCTGGACCTTTTAAATCTGATTCTTTGGATCTTACCAAATGAGGTGTCCAAAATGAGGCCATTGTGAAATTGTAAGTTGGGTATGTCCATGTCATGAAATAATCATTTTCTGAATGTGATACAATTAAGGGCCATTCCACCTGACAAATAATAAAAATTAAACAAAAACATGCAATTTTGTGTTAATACTAATCATAACATATTTGTACCAAAAATAAATAAATAAATAAATAACCATACAATATAATTTACCAAAAAAACAATAATTATGAATTTATGATATATGTAGATGATTAAAAGAAGAAAAGTTTAAACAAAAATTCTTCAATTGTTTGAAATGCTAAAATTGCTAATACCTGTCATTGTTTTCAATCATGCTAAAATTGATTTAAAAATAAATTTGTAATATTTAAGAGGATTGGATCTGTCATCCAAAAAGGATTAACGGTACAGCTTGTTGCTTGTTTGTCTTCTATTCAAGTGTAATTATCTTATATATAATTTTCAATTAAAAAAAATTGCAGTTAGAAAATATTACTATAGTAAATTTTAAATTAATATTGCTTTATAGATGTTCCCAACATAGGTACTAGACAACCTTGAAACTCAAACTTGAGCCAAGCTTTACAAATTATTTTACGAGTAAAAAAACCTTTTTAACCATTCCTTTTGATTTCCTTTATTATTTTAAGCCATGCTTTTCTGCTCCCAAGTGAAAAGAGAAAAAAGAAACCTTGCATGCATTGCATGTTACAAACTTGGAGGATCCAGCACATAGTATTGTTTACTACACAGTACATGTGATTTTTTTCCGCATAAGACACACAATATGACGACTAATCTCATTAATAATGCTACCAATAATACATATAGTAATACTAGATATTTAACTAAAATAATTGAGTAGTCCCCACCCTTCTCATCTTAGATTCCTTTCAAACTAATACACACTAATTATGTGGACTTATTTATTTTAATTTTTTTCTTGGTAATTAATATTGCATTAATTAGTACATCTATACAAACAATGACAATTAGCATCCAACATAACATCAAGACTAGCTAGACATACATGCATAAAACATATTACTTGTTTTCCTATTTTGAGGAATGTGACTTCTCAACCAAGTCTATTATTTTGGTTTAGCTAGAGCTTCAAAATTAATTTTTGAAACCTCTAGGACAATTTTATGTTCATTTTCATATGTTATATAACTACAAATATTAAAAGCCATATAATCAAACAAGGAGTTGGCCATATGCAAATTGGTAAGAATATTGTAAAAGACAATTTCACATAACTACTTATAGATAAAACAAAAAGATGGGCCATCTTGTGTTTTTATTTTCACTTTATATAAAATATTAATATAATGTCTCACTTTTCAACCATTGTACTTTTTGGTTTGGTAATTAACACTTTGTTGTACAACTATATAATTTAGTGGTAACATTCATGCCTAGTAATTCTATTAGAAGGCTAGTAATTTTTGCAAATGAATTTTCTCTTTATATAAAAGTTGATGATCGAATCTTGATCAATTATTTATATCAATTTATTGTTGGTTCAAACATTTTATTTGGATACATTAATAGAGGACAAGAGGCCATGGTGTCCTGCATTTTAATTAACAGTAATTTTTAATTTTGAGAGCATTATTTGAAAGGTGAATTTGTTGAATGAAATTACCAATATTAATATGTACAAATTTGGATTCATTGTAGGATAGGGACATGGAGGAAAGTGTCAAATTATATTTAATGTGATTGACACAATTATCATAGAAAATTAAGATTCCCTATACATGCATATGGAGTATGGACACTGTTGATGCTTTTTTGCATGTTACTACTTTTCATTTGGTGATTTACCTAATTCACCTTGGATAGGATTATGGGCTTAGGTGAACCAACCATGAACCATGCCATTACAAAGATGGCAAAATATTTCTAATCGAAACAAGAAGGAAGGACAAAGACTTTTGGAGTAAACCCAATAATACAGCTGGCTAAGTGTGTATTATTTAATTTTCCATAATTTTTGTTACACCTAGCTAGCTATTTTTTGTTTACATCTTATCCCCATATTTTCACATGTATGATGCAAATTTAAATCAGAAAGAGATGTCTTATGTTTTTTTGGTATAAAGAAAGAGATATCTATATACAACAAGTTGTCAAAAGAAAAAGTGAAGAATAAGATTGAGCAAATATGATGTCAATAAACATTTTAGTTAATTGAGTTTAAGGATGAATTATTTAAAAATTTCAAGTTCAATTGTTGAAAAAATATAATTTTTTATCAAATTTTATTTAGTTTTCAACTAAACTTTCAATTAATTAACATTTGTTTTGAGAGAATCCAAGTTATTATGTTGATCATTTCTCTTAAGAATTGTAAGATTAAACCAAAACAATATATATTGGGACTTTAGAAAAGTAGTACATAATGATGGCTTTTCACTAGTTTTGAATTCCCACTTTCTCAGCTTAAAATTAAATATTGTTTTTAGTAACATGTATTTCATTATGCAACTTCTTTTGGTATAGGATTCTCCGTACGTAATATATAAATTATATTCTCGTTCAAGATCTAGATTGTAATCAAATATTATTATGTCATTGTAATGATAATATTTTTATACACATAAGTCAGAATAAACCATTGACTATATTCTTAAGGAACATAAGTCAGTGGATCAATTTGACAAATTTGAGCTATATACCTAGCAAATTTATAAAATTTTCTTAAAAAATACAAATCCATTGGTAAATAAAATCATCATTTTATTTTACTTTTATTTAAATTTTCCTTATTCTTCAAATTTTTTTAAAAAATAAAATTTGAAATTGTTGATATAAGACTTATGAAAAAAAAAAATCTAAAAAAATAAAAATGAATAGACCCCTTGAAATTTTTGGAAATATTAATATTCGGTTAAGGTACTATTGGCTCTGAATTTTAGGTAAAGATAAAGACTTATACGTTAACAGATCTCAAATTAAAGTAATTTAAAAGAATTGTTATGTTCTTTTTTTTTTTGATTACAAGAATTGTGATGTTCTCAATTTCACAAAAAAAATAGAGAACTTTATTTAGAAAGTAGATTCCGAGAGTATACTTTCAAACGATTAAGAATTTACTTTAGAATAGTGTGTTTAATGTTAAAAAAAAAATTTAAAAAAAATGATTTGATAAAATAACAAATCCTCAAAAAAAGCAAAAGTAATTGGAAACATATAATGTTACTCGATATGTCTGAATGACGGTGAATTTGATGAAGTCACGAAACCATAATATACCGATGTAATTTAAAAAGTATATGCTTCAGAGTTTCAATAAAATTACGGTGCAACTATAATTTTATAAAAATCATGGCCAATTCAAATATCTAAACATGGACAAAGTGAGAGGATGAAGACATACCCTTGATAGGAGGCAAATCATGGACTGCATCTGATTTCTACCAACTGAGTCTCCAACAAAAGCCATAGATTTTCCTCTCACAATTTCAAGAAACTGAAAAGGATTGAATATTGGAAGGTCACATCCATTTGGTTTCCACTTCCACTTCAAAAAATCAGAGTCAGGTCTTCCATACTTCATACAATTTTGATGTTCATGAATGGCCCAACATGTTTTATTTGTATAATATGGTCCTTTTGGATTTGGAACCCATTCACCACTAAAAATGTCACACTTTTTTATAGAAGTTGATGGTAAACTTGATGATTCATTTAAATCATCAAATGCAGAAGATGGTTGTTGAATTTCTTTGATATTTTTCATGGATGAAGAATATCTAAATAAAGGGTAGGAAAGTGGTGTGACAGTGAACACTAGTATAGCAAAAATTGCTAGTAATGTTACTTTTGGTATCATTTGTTTTGGTGTGTTTTTACCAAAGAGAAGTTCCATTGCTTGGAACTTCATTTGGAGAGAAAAAGTGACAAGAAGAGAAAAGAGTTATAAGTGATGAGGACTTGATGAAGTTTTGGTTTTATATATATTGTGTCACTTGTCATGTGTGTGTGTCCAAATTAAATTATATATGATAGCTCTCTTGATTTTGGTTGGATTATGATTGAATATTGGTTTTTGTATAATTAAAATCAATCATCTATTGATAATAGTATTTTAGGTTCTAGAGTAGGTACTTGTTGTCTAGTTATACACTTAATTATTTTGTCCCCAAGGGTTTGATTATTTACAAATTCCACATGCATGCTATTGGAGTATTTGAGATTTTTTTTATACCTTTATCTCGTGACTCCCCAAGTTTGGTACTAGTAGCTTGCTATATAATATTTAATTGAAATATTTTTTATTTTTATCTTTCAATATAACCTATTAATTGGAGTGGGGTATAATAGTGGATTAGTTTGTGTTCTTTGATCTAAAAGTTTGAATCATTAGAGTTAAATTCTTAACCACTTTATATTCGGACTTTTTAATTTCAAACGCTCTCGCTTAAGTTTAAATGAGAGTTTCGATTAGTGGATCGGGTTGTGTAGCAACCTATGAAGCCCCGATACGGGACACGATACGGATACGATACCGATACGCCGATACGTGAAATTTTTTAAAATTTCTAATCTGATACTGCCGCGATACGTTATTTAAAAATTAAAGTTAAAATTAAATATATAAATACACAATATATAAACATACATAAAATCAATAATATTAATAACTAAAAGCAGAAAACATCTATTCTTATACTAAAATTTTGGGACAAGTTCAAACGATTAACTACCTATTACAGTATATAGTAGGATACCATAGTTTTTTTTTTTTGAAAAGTAAAAATTATATTGACAAAGGAAAAACACAAGAAGTGCTAAAGATACAAACAAGCATGGCTGATACAGGAGTATCATAATAACCCAAAGTCAATCAATATTGAAAACTCCCAAGGTCTCATACATGCGAACATCTTAAGTTAGTCCCCAGAACATAATGATTACTGATACATCTTAAACTATACGTCTTATTGTAGTGTATTATACAAAAAGAACACCATTAAAACTATCCAAACAAAATCACAAATACTATCCAAAAAATAATCTTTGTATCGGACACATATCAGATATTATTTGTTTATTTAAAAATAATGACATAACCGATACTTTTGTGATACGTGTATTGGGACGTATCGGACACGTGTATCGGGTATTATTTTTTATTTAAAAATAATGATTTAATCGATACTTTTTCGATACGAGTATCGGGACGTATCGAAAGAGTATCGGTATCGAGGACGTATCGGACACGATTCGTCACTTGAGTATCGGGGCTTCATAGGTAGCAACGCATGCTCTTAAGGTTTGATTTTCACAAACTTTATTTGTAAAAAAAAAAAAAAAAAAAGAAAGTTTGTGTCCTTCAATATAAATGCATGTAGTTCAAAAGTTCAAATCATTATGCTCTCAGCCATTTTATAACATATGTGAGACTTCTTAATTTCCAACAATATCCAATATCGTAATTATATTTGTGATTTTTATATTTATTTCTAGTTTAATTACAGTTTTGGTCTCTTTATATACAACATTTTATAGAATTGATTTCTCTATTTTAAAATTTGACCAAAATTGTTATTAAGTCTTTACATTTTAATTTTTTTATCAAATAATTTAGTGGTTAAATTTCGAAACATTTCATAGGAAAAAGTTGAGAATGCCTTCACTACAACATTTTGTGTCTCTGGCAACACTTTTTAAGGCAACCTGTAAAAATTGTTGCCAAAAATTCGCTAAGGGAACATTTTAGGTATGTTGCTAGGAATATTTTTGCAACCCCTCGTAAATGTTCCCTATTTTTTTTGGGACATTTTTCAAGGTTCTGGCAACATTTTTCAAATATTGTTAAAGACTATAAATGTTGTAGTGCTTACAAGATGAAATGTATTTATTTATCGACTCCCTCCGTCTGATTATAACTGTTGCATTTAATATTTATGTGTCTCAAATTAATTGTGACTTTAGAATATAAAATATTAATTCTTTTTTTACTAATTAAATTTTATTTTTTGCAGCTTAATCGTCTAACTATTCAACTAACTACTATTAAAATCAAACTAAATGATTAATTTTATTTATTGCATAATTAAATTTTATTAATTATGTTTTTGTAAATAAAACTTACTATTTCATTAAAATTAAAGTAAAATTTGTATGAGACACTTATAATGAGTGAATAGCACAAGGGCTGCTTCTTTTGACTAGATTAGACAAATTCAAATGTCTTACTTGTACGTAAGCAACTTAATTAATTAAACGAGCAGGTGAATTACTAAATGAGATAATTAAACTAATTGAGCATTATGACATGTTCAAGTTGACTAATAATTTTTTTTGGCAAAATGTTTGACTAATATTGATCTTTGCTTTATTATTTTTTATGAAAAACTCAATTTTAATTTAGAAATTGCAAGTAAACTTTAGACATAAGTCAAAAATAATAGAACAATGTAAGTTGCGATCTGTGATAATCCAAAGCTACATTTCCACACCTTGCATAAGATATTGAATTATCTAGGTTCAGGGGCAAATTAGGCAATTGAACTCTTGATTGGTTTAAGACAACAAGTATCATGATATTCGGGAATAAAACCAAGCTTGCATGTGAGAAGCTTATAAAAAAAATGAAAAAATAAAATAAAAAGCTTGCATGTGATGAGAACTTTAGATCCAGATCTCTATTTTCATATTAAAAATTTGAATATTACTTTAGGACTAGTTCTATATATATATAGTGTATGCTATAATAATTTCAGATTACTTCTTTACTAATAATTATTCATACAAAAGTTAGCTTCTACCATTTAATTAATAAATTTAACTATAAAATCAAATAAGATGTGGTGGAATTCATTGATTAAATGGTGAATTGAAATATATGCATATCTACAGATTAGTTTAATTTATTTGTGTGTATTAGACAAACCCAAGATTAATTTAATTTATTTGTGTGTATTAGAGATATCCTGATTTTAGTATATTTAGTTTGTATGTTTAGAATTGTTGTTTTTCTTTTGTTAGTGATGCAGGGACAAACTTTTTCGAGATTTTGTTTAAATTTTATTTCTAGTTTTAATTAGTGGAAATTACTCTTCGTCGCCTTTAATCGTTCAAGGTCTTTTCAAAAAATTTAAAATTACCCTTAAAAGTGTCTATTAGGAGTTAAAATTAAACCAGTGGCACCTTATTGAAAGATAAAATTTGGTAGGCTAAAATGAACACTCCATCCAATTTCTAATTTTAACATCTATCTTATTTTTTCTCCCCGTAAGATGTCATTGAGTTTTAACTCCCATAATACACTTTTAGGGACAATTTTGGAATATTTAGAAGGACTTTGAACAATTAAGGGGGGGTGCTAAGAAAAAATTCCTTCATATTTTAAAATATAGTTTTTTAAAGTGTTACTCAGCCCAAATGCCAAGAGGCCGGCCCGTCCAGTTTCAACTTAAAATGTAGTTTTTAACAGCCCAAAATCATGAGGGAATCAATTCCACTTATTTTAGGGTGCGTTTGTTTCAGCTTTTCTTAAAAATAGATTTTATAGTGTTACATAATTTTGTGTAAAAAAAAATTACAAAGAATTTTTTTATAAAAGCTTCAAATAAAAATTTGATTTGAATAGTTATTCTTAAAATGTCATTTTAGGCATTTCATCATTTTATTAAAAAAAGAAATTGAATATCAAAATTTTAAAAAAATCACTTAATTTGAAGCTATTTCAAATAGATTTTCATAAAAATCATTTTTGAAATACAATTTTTTGAAAAAATTGCGATTTTGACTATGTTTTGATCTTTAATAATGTATGTTTATGTTATATGATGTCAAAATTAGTGTTTCAATTTTTAAAAAATGAATATAAAAAAACTTGTAATATTTCGAAAAATGGTTTTACAAAATCTATTTTAAAAAATACAAAGAAAAAATTCATTTTTTTAAAGCTGAAACAAACGCACCCTTATTGACTTGACTGTTTTTGTTTCTACATCGCACTAGTCCAATTTTTTTCCTGATAATGCATTTAAATTTTAAATAAAATCATATTCTTATTGTAAAAAAAATAAATTAAAATCATATTATCTTCTATATGCTTGTCACTAGTTCAATTGGAATACTGTTTTTGCTGGATCTATTTGTTCTGGTCGCATGTTTAACACTATTACACTTCATTCTTAAGTTTTTTAGCATTACGTAACGATTGTCCTAAGAATGCTCAATTCCCATGCTATTATTTATGTATAGAGGAAAACTCCTCTTTGCAAGTGGTTAAAGTGTAATATACATGTTGTTTCAAAATGTTCTCCGGTTCTTTACTCGTATGGTGGTATTTTTAGAAATTTTGGAGCTTCGATTTATTGTTTATTGTTAATGGCCGCTATTATGATTGTTCAAATTTCGTTTATAAAGATTGGCCTTTCGGCTCGAATGTGATTTCTTGTTTGTGGTGAAGTTATTTAAAAATTCTCAACCTATTCTGTGATGATTAAAAAATTGATGATAGGTAATGCTTTGCAATTGTGTTCACAAACAATTTTGTTCAATAAATGATTTAGCCTATAAGATATTTGTTCAATAAATGAGTTAGGTTTGCTTGATTGATACTATCTTCTTTATGGGCTTTGCTCTTTGTCCCCCTATCTTTATTTAGTTTGTTTTTGGGTGAGACATTTTTCCTAAATCCTTTTCAAAACAAAAAAGAAGACATTGTTTCCTAATAGTATATGATCAAAGAAATAAATCTGTTTATGATTAGCATCTATGAATTTTTTCAGTATCTTTCTTTTTTGGATAAATACGTTGGCCCTTATTTGAAAGCAGAAACATGTAACTTTAGGGCATTCATTTTTAGGCCAATCATATTATAGCTTGTCATCTCATATTTTGTTGTAAAAATGAAAAGAAAAAAAATTTAACTCGTGCATATTTATAAAGATAAATGATCCATCTAGAGACAAATGTTACGAATAATACAGACGTTTTGGAAGAATTTTTGAGAAATGAAAAAAAAAGTTTTACTAAAGTGGTAACCAAGTCTAAAATTAAAAAATATTAGTATATTTGGTTTCTTATAATATCTTATCTAGAGGCAGTTCTCATAATCTTTAGTAAATATATTTATTTTTTCACTATTTTTATTTTACATTTTCTTTTTCTGAGTTTGATTTCTGTCCCCCAATTTTTATTCTTTCCTCTTTTTTTTGGTGATAATGTTTTGACTTACCATGACAAAAAGATTAAATCCATTATTACAAACATTTATCAACAATAACTAGTAGTTAGGAAAAGAAAAACCACTATAAAATGAAGAAAATAAATCAATTGAAATAAACAATCAAAAATGAAATTTTCTACCAAAAGTCCAAAACTATCATCAACATCCACCATATATTGCTCATTTCATTATCTAAAATGCATTAATTTATTTATGGTTTCAATAAAAATAAAAAAGGGTTATATTCCATATATTCCACACCATATGCGTGGTCCTTTCTAGACAAAAGGATTAGCTACAATAGCCATTTAGTACATATTAATACAATAAATGATCTCAACCATTTATTTTAAATCAGATGATTTTAATTACATAATTAATAAACAGCTACAAACAATCTAAGTCATTAATTTAAGATTTGACGGCTATAATTAATTAGAGTGTGCTACTACGTTCTACTATTATAGTCGAAAATTCAAATTTGTCCTTTCTCCATACTCTTTAATGCTTACCATTTTACAGGATCAGGATTATCTTATGCTTTAACAGCACACTGTTTTAAATCTGGATTATTGATTTCTAGTCCGATAGATTAAATTACATATTAATAAAATTAACCATAAACAATCTCAAATGTCGATTTCAGATCAGACAGTTAAAAATAATAACCATACTACGCAATTACTGCGTTAAATCCAAACCCCATTTCACACCCTCTCACATAGTCATATAGGTCATAACTACTTACACATCATCCATTTCCTCTTCCTTGTTCTCTCTCTTTATCTCTCTGCATTGCATACATCACAATTCACATATATAATCATCACATAGTACCCTTTTATTCATCCATTCCAAAGGTGTTTTTTTTTTACTTTTGGCTTCCATACTAAGTGGTGTGGAGAGTGTTCTGTCTCAAAACAGAACAACACAACACAACAAAAGGTTTGTTTCTCTTCTCTTTTCTTCCACAAACTCTTCATTTTCAATTTTCTATAATATTTTTCTCCTTATCTTTCATTGTTTTTACAGAAACATCAAATTAAGAAAGTGACTATGGGTCTAGGAAGATTGATTGGTACACTAAAATCCAAAATAAAGTCTTTGAAGAAGCCATATGATAAGATGGAGAAGAGTGAGAGTATGAGAGTGGAGATAAAGAGCAGAAAGGCCAGAAAGCTTATTGAAGAGACACTCAAAATTGCTGATTCACCAAAGACTAAAACTTTCAATTTCTGATGCTACCTATCAACCTTAATATGTAGCAAACCTTTTAAGGTTCTTTTTCTACTCTTTGTATGTAATCTATTAAATTTCAATAAGATAAACAATAATAATAATTAGCTTCTTTTTTTCTCTTATGCCAAGTCTTGTCATCAAGAACATGCACCCACCAAGTGCTCACATACCAAATTAGCAAACAAATTAAGTGCATGTTTAGTATAACAGTATGTCAGAATTATGTGAGAATTACGGTGGCTAAAATTGTGATTCTTATATATCAATATTTACTTAGATATCAAGCAGGTATGCTTAATTTCTTCGATTTCGTATATTAAAATAAAAATCAGATTTATTGAAAACTAATATATTTAGTCTAAAATATAAATTAATTATTCAATAAATCTAAATAAAATACAATTACTTATATGTAAAACTAAAAAGAGAGTTTGGTTCGTTTGTACCTCCACCGCTAGAATTACATTAGTTAAACGTGTGATTTGAGCATAGTATTATATTTGACTTTTCAATTTCATATATTTTTATTAACAACAAACAAAATTCATATATTAAAAGATGAAACAAAGTACAATTAATACTCCACCAACTAATGTGAGAAAAAGTATAAGGGGTATTCGAATCTAAAAAAAATGAAAAAACAAAAATTTTCCATTAAAAGATGAATAATTTTCGCAATATACAATGGAGGGATTAACATATAGAATAAAGATATACTTTCTTGTTTTCAATTTCATATTTGATTCATTTCAAAATCAATTATCCTTTTCTAATACTATAAATACTTTCATCTGATCTTTTTTTAAAAAACAATTTATTTTTTAAATTCATATAATAATTGATGTTTCTAGTCTATGTTATAGGCTAGATACATTAATTATTCGATAAACCTAACTATTCAACTGTTTTTTATAATAAAAAACGGGTGGAATATAAATATTTCTCAAATTTATATACACACATTAGAGAATTATGAGGCAAACTATCTACATTCAATCCAGTTTCAACCAAAATCAATTTTATAAAATTAATGGTTAAAATCAATTTTTGTGACTATGTATGATTCTAGAATTTAACTCTATATCATAAGATTGGTGTGAAACATGCACAGAATTTGCAAACCAATGGTTGAATTTAATTTGATATGCTATATGTTTTGATAAAAATGGAAGGTAAAAAAAGCAGGGTAATAAATTAAATGGAAATAGAAGAGTAAAAAATTGGAAGAGCAATCTTTGTTTTTATTGACTTCTTATAGATTTTAATTCAGCACCGATCATTTTCATATTTATTGCATATTAAACATCAGGTCAGCTTTGGTTGGACCATCTCTAGAAAGAAGAGTACAAAGGCTAATTATATTAACTCATTTTTTGGTTTATTTTGCAAAATGGAAAAATGCTTTTAGTACTTTCAAAATGAAAATGAAAATTAAAATGTGACATAGGAGTAGTATATCAGCAAAGTTCATAGAATTCAAAAAAATTAATGGCTTAGAATTTGCTTATTAAGTCTCGACAATATGAGTAGTACTAATTAATGGTTACGGATGAGAATTATTGAAAGAAAAGAATATCCTTTTTTTTTTTTGGTAGTGAAAAGAATATCCTATTTATTAGATGCTTTAGAGTTTTTTGAGTCGTTAATTTAATTATTTTCTTTGTCATTAATTTATTTATTTTGGTTTGATGATAAAGATATAGGAAATAGTAATTCGTCAAAAATGTTAAGAATAATATATGCAGCAAATTTCCTAACACGCAATTGTTTCCTAACACGCAATTGTTATACACTCTATTTTATGGTCTCACTTAATTCTTATGGAACCCACAAAATTTGGTGAAGTCATTTGAATTTTTAAAAAAGTCTTGCTAACGAGTGCTTGTAGGGCACGTTTTAGGGTAAAAACAAATTATTTGTGGTGTTTGAAAGTAGAGGTTGATTTCTATGCATTGATGCTAGTATTACTACCTCTGTCCTAAAATATACGAACATGTTTGATCACTGCACGTATGTCAATATAGAATTTTGATCAATAATATTTTTAATTCTCTATTAGTAAAAATTATAAAAATTTGATATTTTGGAAATACTCATCAAAACAAATCAAACAAGATCTTATTATATGCTTATATTTATATCTATATATTATTAAAAAAGTGTGGTCAAAGCAAGATAAATGAATAGTGTCATTTAGTTAAAATAACTCTTATAAAATAGGACGGAGGTACGTAGTACGTATTTTTTTTCTTCTAATAGCTTAGTGGTTAGACTCAACGTCCACTAGAAGTGTAGAGAAGTGCAGAATTCGAGGTTCGAACCTCGATCCTCCAATAATGCCTCAAGAAGCTATCAACTGAGTTACGCTTAAGTATGATCGTAAATTGAATGATAGATTGTGCGGCTTCAATATATATTCCCCTTCACACTATTTTTTTTAAAAAAAAAATTCATTTAACCCCACGTTTTTATAAAAAAAAGACTAATAATCTAGAGTTTGATCATAGATAAATATGACTAATAATTACTTTACTCAAAATTTAAAATTGAATTTTTGAACGATTCATCTATGAAGTGAAGATCGTTTACCACTTGAGATTAGTCATTTGGTTGTATTACTTGTTGATTAAGGTTATACACATTTCTTAGTGTGGAAAGATGGACCCTTATAATTTTTAGTAAAAACCATTTTTATAAAAATAAAAGATAGATAAAAACATGTAATATTTTAGTAATAAAATATTAAATATAGCAAGGTCCATATATATTAGAGGTACCCATTTTTAATTTAAGTAGTTAACAGTTTTTTTTTTAATAAAATTTTCACATTGTAGGAGTTAAGAAAAGCTGATTAACATAGGGAAATTTGCTATTTCTTATTCTTTTTTATGATATATATTAAATTTCAATTTTGAAACTTCTATAATTACTGATTCATGACTTCATTTGAAAGAGAATATAGAAAATGTTATCTACAGTTTTACAATAATGAAAGATAATAGAAGTATATTAATTTTAATGAATAGTTCAAGATAATATTAGTTTTTAATTTTCAACTATATCATTAATTATTTACTAATATAAAAACAATATAGGAATATATATATATAACATATCCAAAAAAAAAAGTAAAAATAAAAAACTATATAAAGGAAAAATATTAAAATGCTACTCCCTCCATTCCTTATTATCAGGGGCGTCTCCGAGTTTTTGGAGGCTCTGTGCAAACTATAAAAGTGGCCCTTTAATAATTTTTTTTTAAAATTATCGATTTAAATTGCATATAATTTTCTTAAAAAAATAACCATTCTTATTCTTGTAAACATATAAATTATCAATATTAAGAGCTCAAAAAAAATTATCAATACTAGCCGCCTTGTGTGATGAATATTCTTTTTTTTATATTTGTTGTGATCGAAATTCTCTATTGTGCAAATATAAATAACTACTTAATCTTCTTTTTTATTGGACTTAGTTAATTGATAACTACTTAACATTCTTTTTTGTTGTGGCTAGTTATTAAGAAGAAAAAATATATATATTTTTTTTTTACTATAAAAAAACTGAAAACATACTTTTATGTGGAAGTTGTGCTTAGTTATTAAGAGGAAAAAAAATTATTTACTAAAAAAAACTGAAAATCTATGTTTATGTGGAAGTTATTTTTCAACATATACAAATATTTAGTTTTTTTTAAGGGTAAAATAGGTATAATGAAAAAGTCATTCCAACAAATTGTATCCTTTTTATATATAGTAATAGATTAAACCAACTGCATTAAATCAAATAGGACAAAAAAAAATACCTCAAAAAAAAAAGGACAACAAATACAAAATAATTATCTTTGTATATAACGTCAAGAAGGAACATCCTAATCTAAGATTAAATTTTATGCAAAGATTAAAATGGACTAGAACTATATTTACGAGTATAGATAACTAATCTATTGATACTCATTTGATATTTTATGAACATTAACAATATATAACTATTATTTTAGGGCCTAAAAATTAATCTATTAATATACATCTGATATTTTATGAGTATAAATAATATATAAGTAATATTATATGACCTCAAAACTTTGAGTTGAGGCCCTCAAAATTTGGAGGCCCGGTGTCGTCGCACATCCTGCACATGTATGCGGGACGCCCCTGCTTATTATAAGAGAAGTTTAACTTTTTAGGTTCATTAAAAAACCAATGTATTTAAACTATAATAAGGTCTACATACATTGAGTTTTCAATGAACCCAAAAAGTAAAATTTCTCTTATAATAAGGACTAGAGGGAGTAAATGATAATTTAAAAAAATAAAAGGAGGGAATAGTTAATTAATTAAATACCGTTATTAGCAGTTAGTGAAGTGGGTAGCCACTAAGGTATAGGTATAGTGAGAGAATAAGGTTGAAAATGTCTGATGTGGAAATTGGTTGCATGTGAACCATATGAGATGTGGGGATGACGATAAAGAAGAGATAGGAAATTGTTTCTGATTTGGCTATTCTTTTGTTTGTACATGAAAATTGAACTCTACAATGCACAAAGACACTTTAGTAGAGGAAAATGACTTTAGAGAGTCGTTTACTCCAAAAAAAAATAAGGCAAAATTACACCAATGGTCCTTTATCTTATTTTTTTGTAACGATTTGGTCCTTTATCTTTCGTTTGTAACGATTTGGTCCTTTATGTCTCAAAACCGTAACGATTTGGTCCTTTTCGTCACTTCCGTTTAAGAAGATGTTGACAGGTCAGTTCTGTTAGTGACATGTTATTAAAACTGAAATAAAGATTATCCATGTGGAATTTACACTTGGCACACTTTCTTTCTCATAAAATGTAGAAACAAACATAAATTGGTTTTTCCCCAATTTATGAACCCTAAAACGAAAAAAGGGAAATTGGAATTCTCAATGGCTTCAATCCGCTCCAGTTCTTCAAATTCAAGAAGCTGCAACAATTCTAGATACAGTACGAGTTGTTATCAATTCATAATCAACCTTTAACATATACATCTAGAAACACAATAAACTATAAAAACAAATGAAGAATAGCATAGAGAAGAAACCACATAGAGAAGAAACCATAAACTAACATCAGCAAAGTTGTTATCCATAAACAAAATGACATGAATCACATAGAATAGAAACCATAAACTATGCAAAGTTGTTATCCATAACCAAAAAGAATTTCCAGAATCCTAAAACAAACCCTTTTACGAACCACCCCTTTTTAAGAATTTCCAGAATCCTAATTTTAAGAATTTCATGAATCACCCCTTTTACGAACCCTAAAAGGAAGAGTTTCCAGAATCATACCTTCCTTAGCAGTAATCGAACCAAATCGCATGAAGAATCGCAAGGGAAAATCGATCAGAATCGCAGAAACCCTAGCTGTTCATCCGTTCCAAATCGCATGTTCAATCGCACAAAAGGAAGAGTTTGGTATGTTTCAACGTTTCCAATCCTATTCTGTATGTGTAACGTTGGGTAACGGTGTTAAAGCCACGTCAGCAGCAAAATAGACACGTCAGTAGCAAAATAGACACATCAGTAATTATTTCCACGAAAGTGACGAAAAGGACCAAATCGTTACGGTTTTGAGACATAAAGGACCAAATCGTTACAAACGAAAGATAAAGGACCAAATCGTTACAAAAAAATAAGATAAAGGACCATTGGTGTAATTTTGCCAAAAAATAACCAAGTCCAAATCAATAGATATCCCAATATCACATATTAGTTTTGTTCAAATTTACAGATATTATTTTTTTTCCAAGATTATGATTGGCTACTAAATACTCCATGTATAACTTTGATGGGCAAATTTTTCCATTCCAAATCCCTTTGAATTTACATTTGAAATGAATATACTCTTTAACACGCATGTTTCAACATTTTTTTTTTATTGATTAAAATTTATAAGTTCCGCCAAATTTATACGGCACTCACATAATTTTCTGGGACACGTATGGTTTTTAACAAAAAAAATATATTGGTAGAAAAATTTATGTTAGAGAGTGTGTCGCTAATCCTCCTTTTTGGAAAAGCACAAATTATGTGTTTTTTTGATATATATACTCCCTCTGTCCCTATTTATAAGAGTTAGTTTGACAAAACACGCGTATTAAGAAAGTGGATTTTAGTATTAAATTGATTGACAAATTATATTGATTTTACATGTTTACCCTTACCATTAATTGTAGTGCTTGATATCAAACAAAAAAGAATTTAATGCTATTAAAAAAACTATGCAAAGTAAATAACAGTAAGTTTGGAAAAAGAATAATTAATGTCATTGATAATTGTAAAAGGATCTTATAAAAAGGGACACATTTTTTGTCAAACTAGCTCTTATAAAAAGGGACGGAGGGAGTATAATTCTAGACAAATAAAGAATTCTTGTGCTATTTAGATGTATATTTATGAAATCGTGTACGAGTTTCTAAGAAAAGTGGGAATGAGCAAAGTTGTTCACTTAATTTAATTTGACAAAATTGAACTCCACTAGCATAGGTCCTAATTATCGTAAGTGATGTTTGCATTTATAATGTTAAAAGCGTTACATAATTGTATTTTTTTTCACTTGATTATAGTAAGTGATGTTTGCATTTTTTTCACTTTTTGACACTAAGCGATGTTTGCATTTATAATGTTAAAAGTGTTACATAATTGTCTTTTAAAGTTCAACTAGCTTTCATGCATTTTCAAAAGCAAAACAATACCTAAGGGCATTTTTTTTTTGGGTTACCACCTAACTGACCTAAGGGCATGTTTACTTCCATGAAATGTCTCCTCTTTTTATTTTTACATTTTATGAGTAAAAATAGTCTTTTATATATCACTATAGGCTAAATTTTCATTAAGGACATATTTATTTGATGAAATGTTTCCTCTGTTTATTTATAGGTTTTTATGAGTAAAAACAGTCTTTTATGGATCACTATAGACTAATTAATTTTCATTAACAAATTAATATTACATATTCTAAATAGTATTGTTGTATTTTTATTGTACACCACAACACATCTTATCTTTTTTCTTTTTCTCTAGTCATGACTTGACAACATTTTACCACACATCTTACCAACAACTCAATGACAAAACCAAATAGTGCTTAGATACATTTAAGACCTACTCTCACGATTGGAGTAGGCTTGAGACCAATTTTCATATTAAAATGAACTTGAAAAGTGTTAGGTTTAAAAGTGAAATTCAAACTCATTTAACAAGAATGAACCCAAAAGCAGCGGTCACCTAATGCAAAACAATTAAGCAAAAGGACAGAAAAACAACAGAATTGAAGGAAGCAAATTTTGGTTGTGAATGTTCTCTTAATATGGGACATAGGGGGGGGGGCCATGTGCCCATGTGACTCAAACAACATGTTCTCTTAGTTGGAATTTGGATCATAATTCAAAACAACAAAACATGAAACAATATGGATTTTATGTAACTCTAAATTGGATATCATCACATCATCGCATGAAGGAATTTACACTTTGATGAGGAGTCATACTCAACCCATCAACAAAATTATAAACAACATTGGAAGATTCGAATAATAAACAACTTATTATAACCACTACCTTGTACCTAATTTCCTAAAGCACTTCTTTTCTAAGAATTGGCAAACTTTACTTTGAGTAGTTATGTTAAATTATGTATTCAACAAAATATGTTATATTTTATGCTAAGTAGCATTGATACATGGTCTATAATTGTCCAAAATATTTGCCTCAGAGGAAGACACGTGAAGTAATGTATGGATAAGCATATTTCATACATTTTAAAATGAGTTTAATATTTAAATATTTTGTTGGTGTTAAATGTTTTACATTGCAAATAGATCACAGCCAATTATGAGCCTTCGAAGCTCAAAGACATGCAAACACCGAAAATATTATCAAAAATGAGAATTTGAAGGTGTTGAGAAGGAGTCTCAAAAACATATAAATTAAAAGAGTTTAAAGTTTAAATTGAAATTAGTTGATCTGTTTCTTTTCCGTCAAGTATGATTAGGTGGTGTTAAATGTCTTATATTGCCAAATAAAACTCTGTTGAACTCTTATTCGTGTTATAAATACTAAATCTCATGATTGAATTAACCCACCTCAAGAGCAATCAAACTATTTCAGCTAGGGGTGATCATATCCGAACCAATCCAAAAGCAAAACCGCAAACCGAACCAATCCAAACCGAAAACCGCAAAAACCGCATTTGGTTTGGATGAATTTGGATAATTTTTTCACCTAACCGCGCGGTTCGGTTCGGTTGGCGGTTTGCATTTCTGAAAACCGAACCAAACCGAACCGAACCGCATATTAATAGTCAGCCCACCAATTACAAGCCCAATACAGCCAGCCCACACGTTTTATCTAGGGTTCCCAAACTTATCTTCATCTCTCTCAGTCACGCGTTTCTCACTCTCAATTCCCAAACTTATCTTCGTCTTCTCAGTCACGCCGTTTCTCACTCTCTCATCTCAACTTCATCTTCATCTCATATTATCTTCATCTCTCTCACGCTGTCATCTCTCTCAGTCACGGCCTCACACTCACAGTTTCTCACTCTCAAATCTCAATCACGATTTCACGTTCGCTCAATAAAAAAAAGGTGCGTTTTCTGCAATTTGATTCTGCAACTTGTTAACTTGAATGCAATAAGCAAATGAAAGTGATTAGAGTTAGGTTTTATGCTGCTAAAAAAATATATATACAAAGTAGATTCATTTCCTTACTAAAAAATATTCTGCTGATATAGTAATATTGTTACTTTAGATATGTTATTTATTTTTTAAGTTTCTTAATCAATGTTAATGTTATTTATTTTTTATTTTTTGTTACTTTAGATATGACTATTGATAAGGAAATGAGTTCTACTGCTGCCTCTGATGCTTCCAAATTCATGACCGAAAATCAGGTACCAGATATGACTATTTTTATTTTTGTTGTGGGTTATTTATGTTTTTATTGTTAATATGAAAATGATCTGTTGTTCATCTTATTTACAGGCTGAAATTGTTTGTTAATTGTTTGTTATGTCTAACTTTTGTTATATTTGATACATTTTTAGAATTGGCTCCAATCCCACAATTGAATGAGGGGCTTTCTGATATTGAATCTGATTAGTACATTTGCTTGAAAAGGGAATGAAATGGTATTGAATCTGATTAGTACATTTTTAGAATATGTTTCAATTTTTTAAATCTTTTTATTCTTAAACCAATTAATCTGACCACCAATTTGCTGAATTATAATATGTAGATGGAGACATGGAGATGGAGACTCTGGGAGATGGTGTAATGTTCTTTTTGTACTGTTTTGGTGTAATGTTCTTATTGCGCTAGTGGCACTGTTGGTAGACTCTGGGAGATGGTTTGTTCTCACTTTGGTGATGTTGGTTGGTTTTTTAAGCCTGCGTTTTTTCTCTTTTTTAGCAGGTTGTAATGTTTGTTTGTTTGGGGTGGTTGTGTTGGTTTAGGCTTGTTAGGGGAGCTTTCTATGTCCCTCTGTTTTGTATTTTCTTTGCTTGTTACTTTGGTGAAACATTCATTTTGTTACTAGAATGTAATGTTCTTTTTTGTATGTGGTGAAACAATGTCACTCATGGTGTTTTGACAGTTCTGTAATGCAATGTAATCAAAGACCTTAGTTTTGTAATGTAATTTTATTTAAGTACACTGATTAGTTATTTAAGTATGGTGTAAACCGCGGACACCGAACCAATCCTAACCGCATTGGTTTGGTTTGGTTTGGTTTGGATGATGTTTTAAAAACCAACCGAACCAAACCGAACCGCATGATTTTTTTCTCGCGGTTAGGATGGCTTTTATGGTTAAAACCGAACCAAACCGCACCGCGATCACCCCTAATTTCAGCTTGTTCATGCTGATATTTATGGTCTAACAAAGTCATTCTCTTATGGTAAATCCTATATTAGATTTTAGGGTTTGAGCAACCTTCTATTTAAAACTCAAACTCCTTTGGTGTTCCTTAGCTCACCAACTGAACTAGTTTCTTGGAACATTTCTTGTTTTTCATTGATGAATTTTCTTGCAAAACTTGGATAACAAAAGAAGCTTTTGGACATAATCAAACCGTCAAATCTCAAGTAGAGAATGAGAATGGATTTTCCATCAAAGCTTTGATAAATAATAGAAGAGGTGAGATCACTTTCATGAATTTGCCATCAGAGCTTGAATGACTCCTCATGAATTAGGAGTAGCAGTTAACATAATGTCTCTCATTTAAAAGTTTTTGGATTGCTTACATATATACCTGAAAATATTAGTGCATCTTCCTCGTTTTGACCTAGAGTTTTTGAAGAACAAGAAGGTTAGGATTTTTTTTATATATGAATTCACAATCATGGCAGAAAACACAACATTGTTCTATCTTTTTATTGACAAGTCCCTATACTTTGAAGAAGCAACTCAAGAGAAATGGAGACTCGAAATGAATGTAGAGATTTTAAAGACTAACACATGGGAGCCACCTCGGCAATGAAAATATGTTTGATGAGTTCAAAAAGGTCATCACTAAGGATTCTAAATGTAAATCCTACTATCTTAGTATTGAAAGCATGATGAAACCAGAATACTTATTTCTCAACATTTTTATGAAAGAAAAATTCTTGAGAAACTCAACAAATAATTCTGAGCTCGTTCATAGTTCATACAACAACAGATAATGTGGATCCAAATCATATAACAGTCTAGTTGGGAAGGTGAAGTTACTTGACTTGCATAAGATCAATCATGTTCTTTTAATATAGGAGTTGTAGCCTACCGAAATCACAAAATTTAAATTTACAAGGAATATTAAGTATGAAATAGATAGGTGTTGATTGCTTCCCAGAAAAAAGATAGATGTTGGCTGATACTGCTACCCATCTATTCTAAACAATTATATGTTCTAAGAATGTATTTCTCAATGGCCGATACTGTTTTTTTTTTCTTTCTCAATGGCGACTACTTTCATGAGATTCACTTTATCTGACTTCAGGAGTTGAGTCTTCGAGATGCCATGCATTCAGAAGCACTAGACAGAAGCTCCACACATTCAGATTTTATCTGACTTGAGTACCATAAATATAATATGATTGGCATGCCATGGCATCTCTAAGACTCAAGCTCATCTCCTAGCAGGGTTTACACCTCGAGCAGCATCGTATCCACCACCACCTACATTACGAGCAGGAGGTGTTGCGGACCCATAAGGCATATTGTTTACAGGAGGAACTTGTCCCTGCGGACCAGCAACACCTCTTGATTGAGCATCATAGCCAGCTGCTGCTCTTGATGGATCATAAACAGGTCCTCTTTGCACTTCATAACCCGAGCCCCTCTGTGGATCATAGCCAGTTCTCTGAGCATCAAATATCTGTCCTCTTGTTGCATCGTAAGCAGATCCTCTAAATGCATTGTAACCAGTCAACGCCTGTGGGTCGTAAGTAGAACCGGTCTGAGTTCCGTAAGTTGGCCCTGCAGACGGAATGTAACCAGGCCCAACTCTGGGAGCCTCGTAACCAGTCCCTGCAGATGCTGGAGCAGGTTGAGCTCCAGCAGGAGTAGCTGTAGTAGCATTGCCACCACCACTACTGGCAGCAGGGAGAGAACCGCGTCCCTGTAAAAAATAATTGTATGGTGGAGCATTAATATTCAAAATCCACATGGAAGAAAAAAGCATATAGCTGTCCTAAATGGTAACCCTTCAGTTCTGGAAGAACACTAAAATCTCTCTTGTTATGGTTAAATTATACTTGCACTATATCGTTTTAGCACATATAATAACATAGCAGTTGAACACGCAACTTCTATTATACATCTATATTACCTCCAAATCAGTCCAATTTTCTCTGCACATGCAAAAAATAGTTACCCATAATGTTATTAAGCAAACCACATACCAGATATAACAACGGGCATGATAACTTATAGATTTTAAAATTCTTTATCTAGGCAACCAACACTACAGTTGCATGTCAAATTGGTACCATCAGAATGGTGAAAAGTGAATATTAGTAAGTGCCTATATTACACAATTCAGATAACTATCTTAAAGCTTATATAATCAGATCAATGCCGTTGAACTCAAGTATCCTCTAGATTCTAGAAGACATAAACAAACTACCTAGTGCCAAGCATTTAGATATTTAGGAAAAATTCAACACGTTGGATTTGAAGCATCCTAATCCCAGCAAGGCAGCAACATATCATTACTAGTTGAAAGCAGACCAGAGACAGGTAGTTCTAATTATCAACTTGTAATCAATGTAAATAGATTCTATATTTAATTGGATATATTTTACAAAAATAACTAAATAAGTCAACACAAGCAAAAAATAATCCAGACATTAATCGTTATCAAAGAAACTTCAGGAATCAATAAAATAATAAATAAAAACAAAGGACTATATTACTACACTCCCCCAAGGAACTTAAAATAACGTAACACATGGGGTCATCACACACCTGCGCAACAGCATAACCATCTTCATATGCATTTTGTCCCAATGGAAGACCAGAAGCCGCGTTATCATTAGTTCCAGAGGTGCCACCATATGGCCCACCTAAATTGTATTGCACGCTATGATCAATCCACAAAGCATGAAAAATTGAAGACCAAGGACTCTAACGTAGAAAACAAGTAACAGATAAGATACATACTACTTCTTTGATCAACGTTAGCCGTGTTTGTAAGCTCTGCTCGAAGTTTCTCCACTTCCCTACTCATAGAAACATAGTTCTTTTCCATCACCTGAAGTGACTCAAGGTGGTCATTGTATAATTTCTTTTCATAGTCATAAGTGGCCCTGCATGACCAGAACAGCAGAATATCAGGGGCACGTAACATGGTAGTCTGACGCCACACTAGCAAGCTGTAAGGAAAGAGAGAATAGAAATAATGGGTTGGTTCAGGGTTAACTTGGGTGAATTACAGGTGGAAATTGGTGGGGATTGATAATTCATTGGGTGAATGTGATGTAAGGATCAATCGGAAGTCACAGATGGATTGAAGGGTCACATTGGTGGCCATTTGTATGCTAGATACAACGGGCATATGGGCATGAAGAATGGAAGGTTCACCAATAAACCAAATCACATTTTTAGCCTAGGATTTCCAACCACCTAAACTGAACCAATCAGGCCTGCATAAATGGGATTGATAATTCATTTTGGAGGTCACGGATGGATTGAAGGGTCATATTGGTGGCCATTTGGATGCTAGATAGAACGGGCATATGGACGTAATGGAAGGTTCACCAAACCAAAACACAGGCACATAGCTGCTAGACCTGTTTTTGACCTAAACTGAACCAGTCAGGCCTGCATAAAAATGGAAGTATAGGAAGGTTCCCAGGTATTACAGGCTGAATCTCATGCCCTGGCTAGCAAATTGCTAGGCAAATCTGTAGATTTTGGATTGAAGAGACTCCCATGTGTTTGAATAACTAAGCAAATGAAATTCCTCAGAATTCAAACTGCCGGGTGGGGGGATCATTAAAAAACTTGGTATAGTTTCAAAACAAAATTGACCATTGGGGATCTTTGGAAGTCATCACTCATGACTGCAGATTCTGTACCCATATTTTAGGGTTTCAGATTCAATAGATTCAAAGATAAAATCAAGGTAAAATAATCTACCATATTAAATTGGAATTTTTATGATATCAGAAATAATCAGTTCTGAGAAATTGATACATATTGGAGGAATGAAAAATTTATTTATTTTTCCGAATATAATTATATATATTATATATAAGATAATTACACATGAAAAATTATTGTAGTGAATATGGAAATTGCAATTAGGAGAATCTGTGGAAAATATTGCTTAACCAGTTAAGTAGATAGAATGGAATAAAAAATTGCAGCTCAGAGCGCAACTCTATACCAATTTAGGGCAAATGTTAAGACATAATGGAGTTGAAACTAGCCATCAACTGAGGGTTTCAATGCAATAGACAACACAGTTTCCATTGATAAATCTGAACATCTAGGGGGGAGAAACTACTACAACCATTGCTATAAACCTTATAACCCAAATTACAAGAACGAAGAACAACTTCTAATCCTATCAGAATTAAGTGGTGTAGAGGAGAACTCACGTAAAAGCTAGGCTAGTAAAAAGGAAAAACCCATACTTTAATTGAAAATGTCTAGTGCACAAATGATATGAGACCCATACACATGAATAGAGTTAGTCAGGTTGGAAAGAACATTCATACTAAATAACAAACGAACCTGCCTCTAAGAACACTCCATCTGAAGGATATTTATCTGAACTCATTACTTCCAAAGATCTAATCCAAACTTTGGAAGCATAAACAAAGGGACCCGTGCAGATATCACACTCACAGACCCACGTAACAGATTCTCACTAGTCTCAGCTACTACTAACTACATAGAAGTCCAAACTCAGAAAAAGTGAACATTGAACTAAGACATGAGTACACTTAACTAGAATAAACTCAAACCCTGCATGAATATGCAATAAGGTTTTCCAAAACCAAGTTACATAGAGCCAAACTCTCCCCCGTCCTAGGCCAACTTCCTATTATGAATGACCCATCTAAGCAAGTTTCAGAAGTAGAGCTAGACATTAAAACCTTTTTTCGGGAAAGGGGAGGATGCTTTGGGAATAAAAATAAAATAATTTCTCAGCATATAAGAAATGGAGTTTGGAAGATATTGAGGGGACCAAAGCCCTGCTCATCATACATGATGAGGTGCCAACCCTGCAAGTGTCCTCTTCTATTTACACCCACTACAGATAACTTCATAAGTTTGTAAAATCCCCTAGTAATGCTACCATGTAAAAAAGTGAGCACAACAACAGGATTTCAAAGTAAGGGGAGCATTCATAATATTTCTTAACTGTAACTGTGATGTGACACAACCTGTGCAGTTCAATAGCTCCTGATATAAGTCACTAATTTCATAATTAGTTGACAAATATTCAGCTTTTTTAATAATCCTAAGGCACAAATACTTCACAATAGTTCACTCATATATAAAATGCATGCAAGTAATTTTAAAGTTCATTTATTTTCTTCATTACTCAATAGGAGCAAGAAAAAGAAAATATGAATATATCAATTTTGCCCATATATTCACATCCCTACATATAACTCGTCAAGTTATTATCTCTTGTATCCCACAAAAAAATTAAAGATAAATGTAACAGAAAGCATTCAACTACAGTTAAACTTGCCACATCTCCACAAAATTATGCAGTCTGCTCCTACGCTAAAGCCTCTAAACCAAACCAACAAAAATTTGCTTAAATTTAACTGCTGGGAACATCCCACACAAATGGCATCTCATAACACATATTTCAAATGCTGTATGATAGGAAGCAATGTTCCTACAATGACATTTAATCAAAGTTATCATGAACACATCATAAAATAGAGATATGGGTATGCATTCCAGAATTGTTTCAAATTGCAACGGTGTTGTTTTGGGGAATCACCATAAAATCTGCAATGTATCATGTGAAAAGCCACATTGGGCCACAACAAGCATTATGGTCCTCCTCACACATTGTTTTTCAATATTTCTCTTTATATCATAGATTTATAGAGAACTATAAAGGGTTGGAGATATGTAAGATGATAGTGAGTTGGTATTGGTAACGAGGGAGAGACAACAATTTGGAGGGTAAGTCAGGAACAAGAAATGTGAGAATTTTAATATAAACCATTAAGAATAATACCTGGTGTGATCATAAAATGAATCCACAATGTTACAACCGCAATACACATCACAATAACCACAATGCCTATAATCATAGTGGCCACAACTGTGATCACATTCACAACTGCAACCGCAATTTGAAATCATGCAGTCCAGCACAGTATACATTAATATCACAATACTTTCTTTAAGGTGAAACCAATATGCAATACACAAGATAGGGTACTTGGAGTCGGAACAATGTATGCAGGGGTATTATTGAGAGAATCTGGTAATCATGCATTACATAAGAAATATAGTAATTAATCATAGGAGATAACCTAAAATACGCTAAGATTGAAAACTGATGCTAGGTTGTATAAAAAATCATCCTAGGAGGAAAACCAATATATTCTAACATTCGAGGAGAAAAATCAGAGAGCAGAGCAAGTAAGTTATAACTAACAAAAGTCATTGTCAGAATGACCATCGATGGGAAAAAAAGTCATCACTAATATGATTCATATATGGGAAAAGAGTCGCCACTGAAATGATAGCCAGTGGGAATAAAAAGCATTTTATATCATCTGTTAGTGAGAAAAGAATTGCATGACAAACATCGAAGCAGTGAGACTATACCAATGGCAAGTCGTGCCTTGGAGTTATAATAGAATCAAGGACAAATGCTGGAAATTGTGCTGGAAATTGTGCTGGAAAATGGTTGTTTGCACAAGAAACTGTGTTGCCATGTTCCGAAACACGGAAAAAAATGTTGGATCTAGAACCAGATTGTGCTGCAACCTTCGTGTATAAAAACAGCCCCAGAAAGCTCACCAGACGCACCACCACCAACATTGAAGGCGGTGATTTGAAATTGTGTCACCGTGGATGCAGGTGACAGTGTGTGCGATCGGAAGGAGTTTTTGGGACGATAAAGTGCTCTGGCACGGCTGCGGACGATAGCTGGCAGCCACGATGGTTGCTGGAGATGACAGCAACAATGGTTGTTCAAGGTGACTGCGACCAGGGAGACAGAAAACATTCTGAAACTTTCAACTGACAGCAGAATAGTAACAGAGCAGGTCATAGGGGTCTAGCCAAGCTCTAGATACCATGTTTAACTTATGGAATTTTAGATAAAAGGATAAGAGAAAATGTATAAAAATATATTTATAGTAAATATGTTTGATATTGACTTGATATTAAAGACTAAACACTAATCCCTGTTTAGAGAGATACATAGACTCGATCTTAAATAAATAAACAAAATAAAAAGTACAGCCCAGTGCAAAAGGCTCACCTAACATGGGATAAAATGTAAAGATGGGATGGAGTTTTTAAAAAAAAATAAAAAAAAAAAAACACTAGCCATCACCCTGCTAGTACTAGTATTTGACTAAAGAAGACAAGGAAGATGGTTGCCATTGAATAATATGAACATCTAAAGGAAAAAAATAGTAAAACCTTTTTAAAAAAAAAAAAACCTAAACCTTCCACAATTATCCTAAATGAAGAATTAATCCTAACCCTATCAGAACTGAGTGATGTAGAGGACAACTCACTTCTAAAGCTAGCTAAGAAAGTGGAGAGCCTCGACTTTAGGTGAGAATTTAAAAAATTAGTGCCCAATAGATATGGGATTCAGGAACATGCATCAAGCAAATCAAATTGGAAAGAAGTTTCACACCAACAATAAACAAACCAGACTCTATAACACATTGATGTCAAATACTCAACTCCTATGTCATAAAAGCCAGATTAACAGTGGCCACCCTTGCTTCATGCTAACCAAAATATAAAAGGACTGCAATAACAGAGAACACCATTGGAGGTTTTTCCCTCTTATTTACTGGAAAAATAAATTTTAATAGACTACTATAGAGAAAAGGGAAGTACAACTTGAGGTGTGGTAAAAAGTAGCAGTAGTACAATTCAGGAACAGTGTAGCATTTATTTTTAAGTTTGCAAACTGCAGACACATTTCAGGAGGTTTGTGAACATGCAGCATATTATTAGTGTTTAATCATATGTTCCAAACAAAATTATAGCACAGGAGTCCAAAGGCATCACAATGAAGTTTAATGTCCCAACTATGTTGGTACCCTGGACAGCAACAATCAATCATATATAATAAGTCTGATAAAACTAAAACCTCCTACTATGGTTCAGTCCCTATAAATTCTACCCTGCAAAAGTGAGCACAGAAGGATCATTACATGCCACCGCCACAGGATCCCTATAACACCTTTAACACATAAGCTTCTAGGCACTAAAATCTACAAACTTGTTTCAATTTCAAAGTTCTAGAAATTAGAAATCAAAACTATACATTTATCTAACACACTAAGCTAAAAATCAAAACAAAAGGGGCAAAAGATTACCTGCAATGCTGATACTCCTTTCTGAGACGCTCAAGCTCTGATATGAGAGCAGGAATCTGCTGCACTTCAGCATGAACCCTCTGAATCTCTTGACTCAAATGTTGAGCTTTCGCCATAAGCTCCTCTCTCACAACAACCAAATTCTGCGCCTCCCCGCGCGCCTGCTGCAACTCCATCTTCAACGGTTCCGCAGCCTTCAGCTCCGCTTCCATCTTCGCAATCTTATCAACCACAGCACGCATCTGCTGCTCTCTCTCCGCCTTAAGAGACCCCACATGCGCGTGAAGCATCTGCAGCTCATGCTGAGCTCCGGCAAGCTCCTGCCTCAAAACACCATGAGTGGCAGCCAGCCTCTGATTCTCGGTGGCCAACCGCTGCATTTCACCATGCTGCGACGCGAGTTTCTGTTCCATCACCTGTGGCGGTGGCATAAGATCAAAGGGACCCGGTGGTAATGCGTGGTGCATTGCCGGACCAACTTGCTCATGGTGAAGCATGGCGGGACCTGGTGGATGCGGCCGCCGTAGATGCTGTGGCGGTGGCATGCGACCTTTGCTTCCCATTATTGTGGTGTGGATCTGAAAGTAAAGATGATACGAGAATCGTGAAATTAGGGTTTTTTGGGATGAATTGAAAAATTGAATTGATTAAGGAAGTGAAATTGAGGAGGATTGAGATACCGTAGCAGAGTGTGGAATTTGGATCGATGAACTGAAGAGAATCGAAAACCCTAATTTGAAGTGAAGGTTGAATTGAAGATGATGAAGTTAGATTGGAACGGTGCAAAAAAAATGACGAAGGTGTAAGTGAAGTACTTACTTCTATCAGACTTACGCGACTTCAATTATACCCTCCACCTTATTATAGGTTAGGAGATACACTTGCTTTTGGGCACAAGTAACACATCTTGCACAAACCACAACAATTTTGGGTTTGATGTTGAGGAATAAAAATAAATATTCCTATGACATTTTAATAGGTTATTTGGTCAAGAAAAAATTTGACGGGCACTCATATTATCAATACTTCTTTTAAATCGGGAGATTCTTGCATTTGGCGTGTCATCGTGAAGGTTGTGGAAATTTTCGGGTTAGATTTTATTTGCAGAGTTGGGAGAGACGATATATCTATCTGGTACGATAAATGGATAAATTATGCATATCTCTGTATTGTTGTGCCATGTATCGTATGTTGACATCGGTGATACCAGCCTTCGTCTATGTGGCTTTTTTTTTTTTTGACAAAGTCTATGTGACTTATTAGACAATGACGATTGGAACTTCAACAAACTCTATATTAATTACCCTATCTTTTAGAAAGATTTTATTCGTGGCATTACAATTGATCACGACACGGCTGATAAACTCATTTGGAGTGGTTTCCCTAATGGTGTATGTTCCGCTCATTATGTTATAGGTGATTGGATTTGGTTTCAACTAAACATGATGCACCCACTACTTCTTTAAGTTGGATTTGACAATTACCAATTAATGAAAACCTAAGGCATTTTTGTTGGCTAGTGATGCATGGCTATCTTCCTTCTAATGCCTTTAGAGGTTTACGTCATCTTACCACCAACATTTTTGTTATAGGTGTGGTGCAAATGTGAAAAGTGATATGCATACTTTTCGTGGTTGTCTCGGTGCAATGTCTATTTGGAGGTATTTTCGTCGCACTTATCCTAATACTTAGTGGAATAGAAACAAAGAGATTTTTTGAAAAGTGAAAAGGATAATTGGGTTTCGGTAAAAAAATATATACTCCTATCATTCCTCCACAGTCCATCCTCTTGGTCCTACAAATAAGCAGCATGTAATTCATCAAGTTTGATGGCATCACCCTCATGAAGGCTATATTAAAGTAAATTTGGATGGCTCTTGTCTTGGTAATGCGGGTTTTGGAGACATTTTGAAAAAACTATAGAGGTATTTGGATTCTTGGTTTTCTAGATCTTACGGCAGAGCTTTTAATTTAGTGGTCGTATTTTCAGTTATTTGGAGATGTCTTCGATTAGATTGGGATTTTGGTTATAAATCTATCATCATGGAATTCAACTCTCAAGCAACTTTGGATCAGATTGCTAATACTCAGCAGAACGATTTTCATCCCATGCAACTTTACTCTCTATGTCATTAGAAGGCTCACTTCTCTTCCTTGGATGGTCTTCTTTGATCATACTTTGAGAGAAATGAACGAATGTGTTGATTTGATAACCAAATTTGGCAGTAATGTTGACTCCTTCAAGATTTGGATTGCTCATCCTCCTTGATTGAATACCATTCTTCATGTGGATACCTCCGGAATGTATAGGCAACAAATGACTTAGTTTGTTTCTTTGGTTTTGTTTATTTTTCTTGTGATAAAAAAATAGTGAAGATCACAGTTCGATTCCCAACAACTACGATTGGAAAGGGGACTGGAACCACTTGATGTCAGAATTGACCTTCGAACCAGATTAGGCAGTCTAATGAACCGGGTACTTATGGTGAAATCCAAAAAACAAACACCAAGTTTTGACCGTAATTGAATTTCCTACAACTATTGTTGTAATAGATCTCATTCATCCGGTTGTAAATTGATGGATGAAATTGTTTTAGCTAAGAAGACACTATTTTAAATTTAAATTGTCTGATCTCAGATTGACAGTTGAGATATTCAATAGTGTAAAATTGCGTGTATTTATTACTTAAGCAATTTTTTTCATGAAATGTATCTTTTTAATGATAGAAACTACTCATAGTCCCTATTTTAATCTTTCCACTTTGGACTCAAAAATAGTGATAGGCATATATTAAACGATTTATTATAAAATTGATAATGTATTAATCACAAGAACCTCTCTAAAAATTTCTATTTCAACTTTGAACATTTTTTCTTTCTGTAATTTAATTAATGTAATATAAATAATTAATTTACATAGATGATCTTACATCATCAAAATATAATATTACACCATTTAAAATACATCACATCACGTGTTTAAGTATAAAAAATTAAAGGAGATCTCAAAATTGTTAGATTTGAAAATGGGAGACTAATTTCGTGTGTAGCCAAAGATAAAGGGACAAAAACTATAATTATGTTTTTCTTTTCTTTTACTAAACTAAAGTTTGATTATGATAAACCAATCGTTAGTTGGTTCAGTGGTGATTGGCGCTGAACTTGGTAGGGAGAACCACGGTTCGATCCCCCGCAACTGCGATCGGGAGGGGGCTGGAACCACTTGATGCCAGAACTGACCCCCGAATCAGATTAAACTGATTGTGAAAACCAAAAAAAAAAAAAGTTTGATTATGATATCATTATAAACAAAAACCAAAGTACAAAAGAATTATTTTTGGTGTGGCAATGGGGAGAGAAGGAATTTGCTATGTTGTCTTAAAACAGAATGGCCAGGTGGAAAATTATGAAATAAATGAACCATTTAACACTACTGGTAATGTTAACCATTGAGCTACAGGCTAAATCTGTGATTTATGAATAAATGAATTGATGAACTAATGATACATATATTTTTCCTTAAAAAAGCCTATTCTTACAAGTATGGGAACTTGGTACCTCTGTTGTATCATGTCCTCTTATTAAGTATATATGATATGATTCTCCGACAAAACTCGGACCCGCCGATTAGATGGGCCCATTTTTTACAGCTATGCACAATGCCGAAAGCACAAGCACAACCAAATCCTTATAGTAAAGGATTTGTATGCAGATAAACTGCACCAAGTTATCAGTTCTGCACTTCACATGTAGAGCTACAAGTTGTCGTCCATCTCATCCGGTACATGTAATTTCTCAATGGCAGCCTGTTAAAAAATGAATAAGTTTAAGTTGCATAAAAAATACGACAGTATATGAAAATACATTGGTTAATCACTTGACTATCGCCATAAAGATTTAGATAACCAATGTAATTGTGAACATTATTGACCAGTTTAGGTAAAACGACCGTATCACCTTAATAGCAGCAGCATCTGTTGCAGAAGGTTTCAAATCCAAAGCAATACCATAATGAAGCATTGCTCTCTCGTGCATATTACGCCTTTTATAGATCCTTCCCATCAAAGCGTAGACACTACTTTCGCGGGGAGCATACTCTTTAAGCTCCTCTAGGACTTCCAAAGCCTCATCAAACTTTTCCAAACTCATTAGTATATTGGCCTTCTGATACATTGGAACGGGATTTTTCTCATCTGCCGAAATAGCCTTCTCCATCACCATCAGTGCTTCCTCACTTCTCTGTAAAATCATAGAAGATAACACAAATTTAGAATTATGGATATAAAGCACAAGGAGAAGACGTGTAGTTCTTATTTGTTCTACTATAATCAGTGCAGCAAGAGATCAACCTTTAAAGCGTGCAAAGCAGTGCCAAGGTATGACAATATAACAGACGAGTGTGGATTAATTTGGAAAGCCATTCGGAAATGGTGTTCAGAGAACTCAAACTTCTCTTGGCGAAGATATACCATTCCAAGTCCATACCAAGCATTGTAGTGCCTTGCATCAACCCTGAGTGCACTCTGGTAGCATTTGATTCCATTCTCAAAATCTTCTAGTGCAACATACCTGTGAGGGGCAACGAATTAGAAAGCCAAAAAGGTTGCTGATAAATGCGAAACAAGAATTGAGAAAAACTTGGATGGAAGATCCAAAGAAGAATGCAAGAGCTGTATCAATGTGTTTTATTCCCTTTCTCTCTAGTAAAATGGACCAGAGCCTCAAATAATCAATAATGGTTTCTGGAAGCACTTCCCCTCTAAAGTCAATTAACTCCTACATCCTTTTATGCCTCTTTCCCAGTTAGTTAAACTGCAAATTACCATCTAACATAGAACCTCAATCTGAGTGGTCCACTACTACCAATATTCCCCAGAAAACCTTACCAAATCCTCAAAGTAGGAAATTAGTATAGGTTGACAACAATCACATCATATTGGACACCGATTCTCATGAATTATAAAATTCTGGTAAGATGATGATGTTCATACTCATGTCCACAAAGGGTGTGCGCATATGCAAATCTGGGATTTAGTTGCACAGCTCGTTGAAAATTCTTCAGTGCAGTTTCATGATCTTTCTGCAGGCTGTAGCAATTGCCCATTGCGCACCTGCCAGAACATCCAACAATAATCATAAGCCAGTATAATTTTAATAAATAGAAAAGAACACCTAAATACAGGAGAACTTTACAAAAAGAAGAGAAAAAATCCCAAGCTCTAATTTGCCAAAATTACATTCCTATGGTTCAGAAGTAGAAGGCAATGTTATGATGATAAGTATATACTATTTAATAAAAATGATTTGAGAACAAATACCTCAGATAAGACAAAATAGTAAAATATACAAAAGGGCAATGAAAGACCTTAAAAATAAACAGATAATGAAATAAATAAATAAATGATATAGAAGTATGTAATATGTCAATTAATGTATCACACACATAACTGGTATGTGGTATCAGCATGAAAACGTATGCATTAGTTTGCAAACGTACAGAAATTTTGGCTCAATCACAAGCACTCGTGCATATAGACACACACACATGAACAAAGAAATGTAATTTTAGGTAGTCTGGAAAAGTGATGGATAATAATGAGTGAAAATGATTTCAAGGGTAAAAAATTCAGTATACTGAATATAATCACAAAAAATGTTCCATAGAAGCCTACCAAGATTGAGGAGCTAAGCGATCAGTTTGTATCAGTTCCTGAGCCAGGTAACTTAACTTCATATCTTCCTTGAGATGCTACACCAGAGATAAATTAGTCTTTGATCAGGCAATAAGAATGCAGGAATGCATTTAAAGTTTAAGCATAAAATGAAAGCACGAGGCTAATCAAATACGACAACAAAGTATAACTCTAAAAGATCATTGCGACACGTTAATCATCATGGCGCTTTTGTAATCTGTAGACTAGTGTCCTTCAAAAATCCATTCACCAAAAATCCTTAGTCTCAAGCATTAACTACAATAGTTTCCTCCAAAAATATTGAAACAGACAAGAAAGTGGAATTAATTTTCCTCTCAGGATATTATCCCTCAATTTCCTAATATCATCAATTCACCATCATTGACGAAGGCATGATTTCCATATCGAGAGGCTTTAATAGTCACATCAATCAACCATAAAAATCCCAAAGGCTACAGAGAAAAACACATCACATGCTTTATTCATGTTAGAAATCTTAAATATCTAGAAAATGTTAGATGATTTATAGCTTTGGAATGTGTAAGAATATCTTTGTGGTCTCTTAGGAATGGTTTTCGCATTTCATCACTATTCATGAATTGTTTCCTTGCTCAATTAGGAGTAGGATTATTAGCATAAATAGGGGTTAGTCACTGTATTTGGTTACTAATCATTACAAAACATGTATCAAAATTATATTCAATTATTCAAACTTCGTTCCCACTTTTTCTCTTTCTCCAAGTACTTGTAAGTTAAACAGTTCAGACAATAAAGGTATTACTGAAGTTGATAAAAAATAAAATAAACTCACATAAAGAACTGTTGAATATACATCCATTCCATCCAAATTATAAGGTGTAATCTGACGAGCAAGACCAAAGGCCCGATCAGCTTCTAAATAATCAAATTCATAGTACACTTTTCCAACCTGCTTAAAACATCCAAGTAACGTAACAAATTTTTATTAGTATGCACCTCTAATAATCTCTAGCACAAAGATCATCTTATATAAAAATGTTATCTTTGCCTAACAGTTTAAGCTTTTGCAATAGTTGGTTACAACATATTGACATGTAATATGCCTCTACGGACTAAGGCTAAATGGTCTAGAGTACAATCCTTATCATTCTCATTATCCTAATAAAAAGTTAAATTTCAGCATTAGGTAGGTGAGGTGGTACAACACATTGCATGCACACAATGTTCAAAACGTCTAATTTTGAAACTATGAGCATGCAAATACTGGACGACTAGACTAAACAGACCAGCGGAAATAACCATTATCTTTTAATTGTTCTCAAACTTGCAATTCTATGCGAGTCTACTCAAGTTCACAAACAATTTTGTAAGCGAGTTAACTCGATTTTCATGCCTGGGTCCTATATTCATGATTCTGAGTTAAGTGAGAGTTTGACAACCATGCATAGAAAGAATTCCTATGAAAGACGGGAGAAAGCTAGCCGCGTAACCAATATTACCTGGGAAAGTACCCATCCAGTATTGTAATGCTTATATGGAAGTTTCAGGTAGGTTTCCAGTGCATCCTGTGCTAGCAATAAAAACACATTAGAAAACTAAATGCAATCAACAACAAAGTAATGTTATTTTATTTCTCACTTTTCATATCCATGATTAAAAAAATAGTAAATACATGAATAGAAATTATAAACATTCTTTCTGCAGAAGCAATAATTAGTTAATACCTTGCATTTATACAAGCAGGCAAGTCTAAAACCATCACCAAGAACTCTTAGAAGGGTGAGTATTTCGGAAGCACCAGTGATGACTTTTGAACTACTTAAAACTTGTCCACCAACTGGAATATTCGCTACTTCCTGTTCATAAGATTTAGCTTCCATGGTAGGCGAGGAACTAGAACTTGTTGATGTAATATTTAAACGAGATTCATCTAGAACGTCATTATGAATTCCTGAAGATAAAGGATTGAGGACACATTAAGTATTCGCAAATAGCTGCTCAGAAATATTTTGTATTAGAATATTAGAATTAATATTACGTTATGAGTCTCAATAAGTTAATAGTTTGCACTATTAATACAACATCACTACTTGATTTAGATAATCAGAATAAATAGTTCTATGTTAGTATTTTGCTATAGATGTAACATATCATAATTATCCAGACTCTAATTTTAGCATGGTATCAAAGTGGTGGTATTATCCTCCGTCGCCTGACGGAGAGCAGTTATCCTCATACAACATTTTTGGGCAGGACTACTCTACGCCACTATTCAGGATTAATAATCATGGTCGTATAATTTTTTTTTCAAAATGAAGCAGCATAAACATATTTGACAAAACAGATATAATTTCATCAGCTGGGATGCATCGTTGCACATATATGAAGGATAATGTTCCTCAAAACAATAGTCTTTAATATGAAGAATAACATTGTAAAGATAGTGCTATATATAAAGACAATTATACAATAATATAGAGTGTGCTATATATAAAGTTTTATCACCTTCATCTATGTTTTCATTGGCCCATGGTTGTCCCTTGCGAACTGTCACAGAACGAAATGCCATTGAGCTAGGCTTTGACCCACCGAGATGCTTAGAAGAGTAACCGGTTCCATTTCCAGAGACAACTGTTGTATTAGGATTTGCATTTACACTTGCATCACCTGAGAGTCTCGAACTACGCCGAGGAGCAGAATCAGAAAATAATCTTCCAGAAATCTGAAACAATAAAATAATCACAAGGAACATTGAAAAGTGAGAAACAACAGTAACATATAGTCTATATCACTCGAGCATTCAACCCGGTGTACAAAAACATAAAAACTTGCTTGCGTAATCAAATTATTGAACAAAAACAAAATTTATGATCAATTCAATCACACATGATGGAAAACATATGTAGAACACTACCTTATCAGAGCCAGCTACTATATTAGAAGTAACATGAAAACTAGAATACATAATAACATATAGAGAGCTGTGATGTTGAGGAGATACAGAAAATAAGGAATTAAACGATGTGTGTTAGATATAAAACCATTTATATGTTTATATCTAATAGCATAATTATTTGATATGATCAGAGCCTCAAACACCGAGTGGCCCAGAGTCTGATCCTTGTTGTCCCCGCTCTTCCAACTAGAAGTTAGATTTCAACACAAGGTTGGGTGGGTCTGTACATTATTCACACTTCAATTCAAAGGGATGTAGCATAGGAGGTGTTAGATATAATTTTTTTTACTTTCTTTCACCGAATAGGCTTAGCATTTGGAACAATTGGTTCATGACAATGCATATGTTTGGTTTTAGTTATTTCAAAATCTCTTCAACAGTTTGAGCATAAGGTTCTTTTTAAAAGCAAAATTAACCACATAAACTATGAAATTGGTAACATGAAAATCAAAAGGTAAATTAAGACGCCCTTTAATAAAACGCATGATAGTCAATACAAACACCGTCACCAGAGAGAAAAATTAGTCCAAAACTGCCATGGTACGTAAGATTAAGTCACTAAATCAAATCAATCTCATACCATCAACCAAGCTTGTTCCACTATGTGAAGGATTATACAAATCTATTGGACTATTTAAAATACAAATTTCAAATTGGTGTCTATAGACAGGAAAAGCCACAAACGGAAATAGTTTATTTAGTGATGCAAAGGAAGCAGACAACCAAAGATTTATAGCTAACAGTTTCCCAACCTTTCTTAACTTTCCTTCATCCACAAACTTTCTTCGAGGGGCTTGAATAGTAGAGTTCACTGTTGATCTAGGAGAATTATCAGCACTTTGTGTGCTCATATTTGAGCCATTTGGTTGCACGTTCCTACACAAAGGGGGTGGAGCAACACCTGATAACTACAAAAGATGTGAAAAAAATATATCAACCATGTGAAAGAAAAATAGGATCAAGCACATGTTCAATAGACCAATGAACTTGTATCAATATTTATGGCATAATAGAAAAGTTTTACTTATATTTCTGAATTTACCTGACCACTTTTGAAATTATAAAAACTGTGATTTGGTTAAGTAGTTTAGCTTATTCACAATCTTTAACAAAATGTAACATATACAAAAATATGAAATTAGATGCAGTTAGCCAATTACCTGTGTCATCATTGGAGAAGGCGTATTATAAAATGATATGTTAGACAGACCACTATTAATAGGATGACCCGAAGTTCCTCCTAATATAGGTGCCCCATGATGGTTTCCAGGAATATCTTTTAGGCCTTGCATGAGTTTCGATTGCCTTGGAATCGCATCTTCTGACACACAGTGTCTAGTGTCGACTAAATTACAATCCTCAGTTGATGAATGCAACTTTGGAGAGGTTGAGCAATTTAGGTATTGCTTTTGTATGCAAAGAGCAGCTGCTTCACCAAAAAATGCAGATGCTTCTTCGGCAGCACCTAAGAATTCAGAAAACAGTAAACTGCTTATGACAACTGGAAAAGAACATGGAAAACTATATCATCTATTAAATATGTAATAATATTCACATAGTTATATGTACACAAACTAAATTCATATTTATGCATTCAGATATGTAAAGATGCATAATATGATAGCACCAACCTCATAGTCTAGAAGTCTAGGCCCATATTTCAGGCAAGGCATAGGGGGGTATGCAGATAAGATGTAAAATCAATTATAGCCATGAGAATTCTAATGATGAATCACAATTTTCAGAATGCAACAACAAAACTAACACTTTAACAGCAAAGGAATCTAGAAAACCACAAAAACAACCAACGCTTGAATATCAACACCATATTATCTTTAAAATTAATTATATCATTTTAGTACATCAACTCAAATTTCAATATTTAAGATTTAAAAAATGAGAAAAAAAATTCTAAAATTAATCATGAGAAGATAAAGGTTCCCTGTAACTTTTCTTTTATATTATAGAATTTCTCTTATCATAGAATTTTTAACATGTCTTTTTAAAGCTGCTTATCTAATCAAAACTAAAGCACTCATTTAAATATGAACCACATGACTTTACAGCATAGAAAACAGCTCCAAAAACTAAATACTAGGTGGTCTCCAATCAGTGCATAATTCATCAAGTATGCCAAGAGAGCATCAGAAATCAGGTGAATATCATCTTACATACCTAATATGCACAACTCCTCATACGCAGCCCACATTAAAGGATCCATTGACAGTGCCTGCTTAAAATGTTGTATGGCACTTTTCTTTCTGTCAGTGTATCTGAAAAAGAGAATATCAATCAAAGAGAATATAAAAGAATGAACTTATCTCATACATATGACATACACCACAGGGCCACCCAATATCTTTTAAGAATGTAATTTTTATCAATTCAATTGTTAGATCATAACTATCTACCATGATAATCTTTCGTTTAAAATTTTGAACAACAATAAGAATGTAATCAAAAGTTCATATTTTTATGTATTTTGACAATTGATGGTAAGACTAATAAGCAACCTGTAAATGAGCCCTAATAGATAATGGCCAGCTGAACCGTTCGGAACCTACACATTAAAAAGAGACAACAAAAATAGTCATTCAAGTTCTCCTAGTACATACACTGAAAAATTATAGCTTTAATGAAAACAATGTAAGCAGAGCAACATATAGAACTGATGTCATATGTTATTAATAGCAAATGTGATTTAGAATAAAACAAAACAATGAAAAATCACATTCAATCAATTTCAGACAAATATATCAAGGCCACCTACATGCTTTTACAAATTTCACTAATAGTTTGGAAAATAATTCTTAATTTAAAGTATGTTATAAATTATGCTTTGTACCTCAGCACTAGGCTCATTAGCAGGACATAATGCTGCTTCAGCTTCATTAAGAAGATCCATCTGAAAGCATGATATTGCAAACAAGTACCGAGATTGAGCCATTTGTGTTCCTTCAATCAATAAAGGCATAATGAATAACTAGAGACATACAATGAGAAGCACTGCTACGAGATAATGACAAACAAAGGGGAAACTAGTTATCTATTAAAAGGAAATTCAGGAAAAAGAACTACGTATAGTAATATTTAAAACAAGCAGGACTAGGAATGTGACTCTAAAACTGGTTGGTATGTAAATATTGAAAGAGACGTACCCTTTAAAACATGGTATGCAGAATGTGCTTGATTACTCTGCAAGTAACAGGCAGCCAACAATTGGAGATTTGTCTGCAAACCATCCAAGAATTATAATAATTATAAACAATACCATGAAAAGAGAAAGTATAATTTTTAGCAAGTGATGCTGAATATACAGTCAAAGAAGGGAACGCTGGTGAACTAGAAGCAACAGTTAACAAGGTTCTGCGATAATAAAAATATAGGTTCGCCATGTATATGACATCCAAATACATACGAAAATGAGAAATAGACATCAATTAAAAAAGAATTCAATACATAAGCACAGTAAGAATATGAGTTCAGCATATATTTGATTTGAAGGATGGAATCTAAAACTTCAAAGTTCAAACTGACATGCATAAAACATTACAATAGCCAAGTCTAAACTACACAATGCCATTTTCTATTCAAGTGAAATTTCTTCTTCGTGAATAAAATTGAAGGTTTTAAAAAACAGTCCGCGTTACCGGAAAAACAGCCGCAACAAAACGGTATTGGTAGTGTCCGTTACCGTTTTCTTCCATTTTAACAGAGTGATTGAAAATCATAGAAATGACCGCAACGAACTCCATTGCGGCCGTGAGCTGGATTTATTAGTGGTTAATTTGTATTTTAGAAGAAACAAATTCTTTAAAAAGTTATGAATATGAACTACAATTATGAAACCATGAAGAAACAATGAGAAATTAAGTTACTATACATTATACAATAGTATAAGTGATTTTAGTAAGATACGCAATGTTGTGATTAATTCACACTGTGACGACCGCAATCCGTAACGCATCATACGAAACAGCCAAAATCGCGAAATCCTTACCGCAGCCGCTATTTAAAACCTTCGTACCAATTGGCAAAATATCTACAACGAACTGTCTAAACATAGTTAACAAACTCTGCACACAAGCAACTTCAAACCTTGGAAGATGAAATTTTTCACAATATATTAATTCTGTAATTTCACAAAATTAATAAAGAAGAGACCTCATAACAAACTTCAATTAGTGAAATCTCATTCTCATCACTACAAATACTCCTACATAACCCAGTTTAGTTCTATTAAAAAAATCCATTTTTTTAGTTAAAAAAATCAAATTTCAAAGTAAACAAAACTAAAAGTAATAAATTGTACCCTAAATCTTGTAAAAAAATTAAACTACCACTAAGTAGAATGAAATAGCTATAAGTAACACAAACCGATCTCGATTTGAAAGTAATGAATATTCAATAGAATTTCTCGGAGAGAGAGAGAGAGAGACTGACTTCGGAGGGGAATTGGGCGCAGAGACGGTGAGAGAGGAAGATGGCGTTGGAATGCATGAAATGGGAAATACTCTTTTGAACAGAATCTATAAGAATTGCTTCCATAGTAGCTGCTAATCTAATCTCAGTGATTCAAAGTTCTTCTTCTTCTTCTAGAATTCGAAATTGAGGGATTTTGATTTGGATTCAAAAAATGGAATTTTATATGATGAAATTGAAATGGTTGTTGTTGTTGTTGTAGCATAAGCATGTGATGTGTTTCTTCATTTTTCAAATTAGGTCACGTGACTCATCAAATCAATTTATACATCATTTCATCAATTGTTCCGTTGGTAACAGCTACCTTTTTTTTTTTTTTTTGACAATAGCAAACTTAACATGCTTCATTAATTAAATAAGTATCAATACAACGAGGAGCCGAATCGAAAATGCGGCGACGAGACATGGAAAAGGCCGCTCTAGCTAGAGAGTGTGCAACCTTGTTCGCTTGTCGCTTTACATACTTAACCTCAAAGTAGTTATTCATTCTAAGCAACGATTGAATACGAGAAATCAATATACTAAACTCCGACAATCCAACCTAGCTAGAAGAAATAGCATCCACCACTAATTGAGAGTCACTCTCAAAGATGACATAGGAGTAGCCTCTATGTACCACTTCTTCCATTGCCTCTATTAAAGCCATGGCTTCTCCTTCTAATACATTAAGTGGTGAGTGCAAGATGTTTGTTCCTGCAAGTTGGAATTGGCCCATAGAATCACGCAAAATCCATCCCCAACCGGTGGCTCCAGCCATGTTGTAAAAGCTAGCGTCAACGTTGCACTTTAGAACACCGTTCGGAGGCTGCTGCCATTGTGTTGTCGTTGTCCCTACGGCCAGCTGATGCGCGGGCTGTTGTTGATCTTGGAACAGGCCATTGACTTGAGCCCATTGCAGCCAATAATTCATTGCTTGAACTCCAATTTGGTGTGCAGTTGTCGTGCTTTCGTTCCACACTTTATCATTACGGTATTGCCAAAGAAGCCACAATGTCACAGCTACCTTGCTTGCCTCAAGAACTGTTACTTTCCTGCATATATCAAAAAGCATATCACGTGGATTATGAAATAAGTGCAGCCTTGGTTCAATTATATGAGACAATCCTGCTGCTTGCCATGCTTCTTTAATATTATCACAGTGGAAAAACAAATGCCAGTCAGATTCAACATGCGTGAGACACAAAGGGCATTCTACCGGGCATTGAACATAGCGATTTCTAAGACGGGAACGGGTCGGTAAGCACTCCGTACAAATTCTCCAAAGCAAATGTTTGGTTTTCGGAGGAGCATGTAATTTCCAAATACTATTCCACCCCGTCTCTCTTACCGGTATATAACCTCTATTATTTGCTTCCATAATTTTTCGATACCCCGATCTAACCGAATAAACACCATCCTTCTCTTCACTCCATATTAATCTATCCTCCCTAACTAGCTCAAAAAGTGGAACAGTAATTATATCATGGGCCACATCATTAGAAAAGAGAGAAAAAATCTTATTTTCATCCCACCGTTTGGCATTAGGCAGCAAAATATTTTCTAGCTTAAGATCATACACAACACGGGTTTGAGGAGCACTCAAACATCTCCCATTACCTCCTCTCAACCAAGGCTCATGCATCACTTGAATCTTGCTCCCATCTCCAATTTGCCATCTACAACCTAACAACAACACTTGTCTAGCTCTCCATATGCTCCTCCAAGCAAAACTAGGATTATTACCAAGGCTAGATGAAAGAAAAGAGTTGTAAGGAAAGTACCTAGCTTTGTAAAGACGTGCAACCAATGAGGTAGAATTGTGCATGAAGTTCCATCCTTGTTTTGCAACCATCGCCATATTGAAACAGCTACCTTTTTATATACTCCTACTTCTGTGATGTTTTTTTTTTAAGAAAAATAAATAAAAAATTATTAAGAAATCCAACAAAAAAAAAATATTTCACCGCACCCGTATCAGGCCTATTAGACCGCCTAATTCCGTTCGGGTCGGTACTTGTATCAAGTAGTTTTAGCCACCTCTTAATGCAGTTGCAGGAGATCCAACTTAATCCTGTCTACTAAATTAAGTGTTAATTATCACTGAACCAACTAACAATCGGTGAAATCTAACATATTAATACAATAATTTTGACACAATCATCCACGTGGCATCATTTGTATGAATTTTTAAGTTAGAAATTTAATTGAGTTAGATATGTATAATAGAAGTCAAAAAAATTCAAATTGTTAAGTTAGACATTTGTGGTGTTTTGGGTTTGAACTAAATATCTTTTATTTGTGTGTGTGGGTTTCATATTAATAAATTGAACTCGAATAAAGTGTGTAGCCTTAATAGTTGTCTTGTCTCCAAAGAATATAATATTTCTTTTTTCCTTTTTTTTTGGGGAATAGATTGTGAGTGGATGTTGTGATAATTAACATAAGATTAAATAACTTTATATTGTTCAAATTATATTTTAGCTTTACATGTTATGAACTAGTGTGTGGCATAATGTCACTATATCACAGCAATAAATCTCTACAAAAGAAATTTAAGCAAACAATAGAAACTTAAGGACTAGTCATATGTAGCTAGCCATCTTGGCTAAGTTATTTTTTCTTATGAAAGAAATTTGGAAAGTATAATAAACCTTTAAAATAAAAAGAAGAAACTCTCTCAAAAATTCAAAGACAATTATAACATCATCCCGTAAATGAAGTTGGGTTTGTTGGCTATGTAATATAGCGGTGTTATTGGCTTATGAACCAAACCGTACCAGACCAAATTATATTTATGGTTCATGAACCAAACCAAAACACTTGTGTCTAAAATTGGTTTATGTTGTAAAATAGTTTGGTTAGGTTCAGAATTGGTTTGGAGCTAGTTTATAATAAAAATCGATTATGTACTTAAATTGATTTCAAAAAGCACAACTGTTCAAACTCAATCGATGGTTCTTTGAAAGCGATTCATCCACCTTATGTGAAAGGTTGCAGAGACCCCAAACAATCATGTCTCGAAAGTTGGACAAAAAAAGTATATGTAAATTGAAAATGTTAAATACATATATCCAATACATTGATGAATAGTCTTCAAGGAAGGAAGAGTTTGTTGGATTTAGCAGAGAGAATGAAAGCATGTTTTTCTACTGTCGTTGATTTTCCTATAGCAAGTTATTGGAATGTGTTAACAACAGATTTTGATAATATAAGGGTCATGACCAGAACAAGTATTGGTAAACCTGGAACATCTTCCAATATAGTTGTTAGTGCTGGAACTTCTCTGTGGCTTCCAGTTCTTTCTTTTCAATTTTCTAGAAAACCAAAATTCAAGAAGTGAGGTATCATATAGTTTTTTTTAAATGCTTACATGGCATATGCGTTAATATTTATTTAATATAATATTCCTCCTAGTCACTTTTATAAGCAAAAAAATCACTTTTCAGATTCATTGATAAATTAATGTATTTGGTCTATATTACTAATGTATCTATTGTATAATATAGACTAAATACATTAATTTATCAATAAATCTGAAAAGTGATTTTTTTGCTTATAAAAGTGACTAGGGGGGATATTATATTAAATAAAAATTAATGCATATGTCATGTAAGCATTTAAAAAAAAAATACTATTCCCTCCGGCCTTAATTATAAGCAAATGTCAATTTTTAGATACATTGAATAACTAATGTATTTAGTCCACTTTTTAGATTAGATAAATTAGTTATTCAATGTATCAAAAAAATGTTATTTGCTTATAATTAAGGCCGGAGGGAGTATATGATACTCCCCCGGTCCTTAATATAAGAGAAAGTTTGTTTTTTAGATTTATTGAATTTTTAATGCATTTGGTCTATAGGAGAAAGTTTGTTTTTTAGATTCATTGAATTTTTAATGCATTTGGTCTAGACCAAATACATTAAAAATTCAATAAATCTAAAAAACAAACTTTCTCTTATATTAAGGAGCGGAGGTAGTACCTCATTTCTTGAATTTTGGTTTCCTAGAAAATTGAAAAGCTTCCTTGGAAGAACTGGAAGCCAAAGAGAAGTTCCAGCACTATAACAATTATACTGGGAGAAGTTCATGACCCTTACATTATCATAGTCTGATGTTAACACATTCCAACAACTTGTTATAGAGGAACCAACGATAGTAGAAAAGCATGTTTTCATCCACTCTACCAAATCCAACAAACTCCTCCTTTCTTGAAGACTATTCATCATTGTATTGGATACCTTGTGAAGAGAAAGGTGGTTGCCGGTGTTGCTTGTCTTGCCTCTTAGTTTGTTGTTGCTTTGGGTGTATTGCTTTGGTGTGGTATATTGGTATTGGTGTAAGTTTAATAGTGACTGTATGTGTAGGTTTGGTGTTTGTATCGTGCTTAGGGAATTTGGATGCTATGTTGTATTTATTTTTGGCACAATGTACTTTTTTTGTCCAACTTTCAGGTACATGATTGTGTGGGGTCTCTGCAACCTTTCATAGAAGGTGGATAGATCGTTTTTCAAAGAACCATTGATTGAGTTTGAGCAGTTGTGCTTATTTGATGCCATGCAACCTTTTATTTTAACCCAATCTTGTGTGCAAATCGATGCTTCCACTGTTGTTGATGATAGTGAACTCCTGTATGGATCAAACGCTCTCCCTCCGGTACTAAAGGCAAATTCAGAGACAATTGTAGAGACTAACCAACACTGCCAAAGAAATAATTGGCATACCAATTGATAAACTTCATTTTGTACCCAAGATCTAATATAAGAGCAATCACAAGCAACAAGTTTAAGATGTTGGGTTCCCTGCAATACTTATCATGCTTTATCATCATACTTTGAACCATCAATTTTATACGCGAATTTAGATGATTACACGTTTCTCTTATTTTCTTTCCAATCACAAATATCTCAAACATGTAGATATTGCAAGTTGCATGGGAGGAACCAAGATGTGCACGGTAGCATTGTGAAACAATGCTAAAAATGGGATAATTGAGTGTGCATATTCCCAATCCTCGAGCAAAGGGAGACCTTTTGCCTTTCGTAACTCTTTAACATAGATACGGTCTTGCATCTCTAACTTTGCAAATATTGACATACGTTTTAGAACAGCCTAGAGCACTAATTAAGTAGAGTTCCATCTCATGTCAATATCTAGGTTAACAAAACCCTTATATTCAACATTTTGTGGATCAATACAAGATTTGAATTTCTCATAGCGGAAGATTGAATGTACCTCACTGCACCACGAATCCTCAAAATTGAATTATCAAAATCCTTTAGACCGTCCTTCACGATCAACTTTAAGACATGAGTACAACAAGTATGAAAATACTTTCCTTCCATAATCAAATCGGGCATATGATGGACTTTTTGAGGTACAAAATTTCAATATCATTCGTTGATGCATTGTCAACTGTCATTGTGAGCACCTGATTTAACCCTCAAGTGCATAAGCAATTCCATACTGTTTGAGCCATCACCTCATCTGAATGGCCCGACACTTGACAAAAATTTAAAATCTTCTAGTTCAACTTCCAGATGTTGTCAACAAAATGGACCGTCATAGACATATAACTATACTTTTTGGTAAGAAGTCCAAAAGTCAGTAGTTAGGAAAACTCTACCACGATGTTGGGAAAGGAAAGTCTTCAACTTTATTTTCTCGTTGTCCCCCAATGATAAGATGTCACACGATAGTGTAGTGCGTGAGGGAATCTTAAATTGCAGTATTCTATCCACCTTTCATAAGGAAAGCTCTAGAGCTATGAACATTTCCACCAATACTTTCTGAAGTTCCACTTGATCAAACTTCAGGATTATAGAAGAACTCTCTTCCATATTAGTCGTTGAAGAAGAACCAAAATTATGCCTCATATATGCATCTTCCATTAGAATATTCTGGCATCTCCACCAATGAGCTATTATTGCATTGGTTCCATTGTCATACGTGATAAGGGTGTCACAATGGTTACATTTCGCTTTCTTTTTCTCTCTTGGCTCTATTGTAAAGTGATCCTAGGCTTCAGAACAACTTTTGCGTGTTCGAGATAGAGGAGATAATGTGTTGGCCGTGTTTGAGACAATAGGAAGAGGAGTACAAACTTCTTGTTCAGATGTCTCGAATGCGTCATGAACATTCATTTCAACACTTCCAGACAAACAACAACAACAACAATAATAATAATAATAATAATAATAATAATAATAATAATAATAATAATAATAATAATAATAATAATAAAATTAACACCATACTCAATGGATTGTAAAGAGATCAAACCAAAAAGAAATATCTATGATCATCAAAAGAACACCAAACTTTTTTTTTGAAGAAGCTAAATTAGTTCACCCAAATTGGCTACGGAGAGAATCGAACCTCAGACCCTTAAGGGAGAGCACACTCCAGATCTCAAACAAATACCACCAAACCGGCCCAAGTGGAACACTTAACAAATTATACACAAAAGACACAATATTCATCGACATTTAACATTTAAGTTCTTATATCATCGACCCCTTCAATATTATCATATATTTGTTACTCAATTCTAACTAAATTTAAGTTTATACAATTTCTAAACGATCGACAAATTCACCACATATTGATAAATCACTTCATGAATTGGTGTTAATGTTACTTAAGATTTGCGATTCTATCACAGATGTAGAAAACTCACCGATTTTGCGATTTGCGGTGTTGCGAGCTAAGCCAAGTTACAAATTAAGTTGGGTTGCAAGTCTTCTAAGAGCTTCTGCATTTTGGAATTAAGCTTCTGAGTTATGGAGGAAGAGTTGTGAATTAAGCTTCCGCGTTTCGGGTTTTGGAATTAGGAATTTGTGATTAAGGGTTTTGGAATTGTGAAAGCTTCTGTGTGATTCAAACCGGTTTCAAACCAATTATAAAAAATAGAGGATTTCTTTTCCCACCCCCCGGTTTGCTTTTTCACCCCCTGTGCTGCCCTTTATGCCCCTGGAAAAAAAGTTCTGGTTACACGTGCAGAACTTTTGCTTAATTTAAACCCCCAAACTTTTTTTTTAGTGTAAAATTTACACTAAAAAAAAGTTCTGCTTACGTAAACCGAACTTTTCAAAAAGTTCTGCTCGCATAAACCGAACTTTTGAGGGGTAAAATTGGATTTTAGGGGGGTGAAAAAGAGTTACAGGGGGTGGGAAGAGAAATCCTCTAAAAAATAGGGCCAAGTTGGGCTAGTGTGTTTTTTTTTTTTTTTTAAATGGGTTGGACTATTAAAATTGGGTATGGTTTGGTTAATGGTGTGGTTAAGGATAACAATATTTTTTGAACACTCCTAAAGTAATATATCCCCCTATAAAGCACAGACACTCCTTGAATTGGATTAGGTGTGTTAATGTGTCGGACACGCGTTGGTATCCGACACATGATTATATTAAATTATTCCATTTTTTGAAATTATTATCTATGCCACCGTGTCAATGTCCGTTTCGTGTCTATGCTTCATAGATATCCATTGGTTTCTCCTACTAAGCTTGTTAACAATAAAAATAAAACTTAAAAAACTTAACAGAAATAAATTTATTTAAGCTGAGTTTACATTGTTATTTGTAGAAAAGACTTGCCATAGTACAAAAGCTCAAAAAAAAAAAAAATCAACTGTATCACTTGATTTCAGGGTAAGAGGGAAACATTTTAACTTATAAATTTCCATGACATTCCTTATTTAAATAGTTTCTGCATCTAGGTTAAGGAAATTCTTTATAATTCCCATCATTTCTCCTCCAGGGAAACGCCCCAAGCATCCCCTTGCAGCTGCAATTTCATTTAATTCATTTACTGAATCGCCGCTATAAGATTTAGAGCATTTGTTTCCTTTCTCTTCTATTTCCAAATCAAAAGTCAAGTCTTCACCAGACTTAACACTAGGAAGCGGAAATGAATCGAGAGAAGTTCCGCGAATAACGGATTCACCAATTGCACCAACGAAGTCCTTCAACCGACATATAGCAAATGGAACCGGTTCAAAGCTATGATCTCCATATTCTACTGGAGTAGAATGATCGCCTGTGACACAAAGAAAAAACTGAAACTTTCCGGTTGATTCTGCTTCCCAGAGTAATCTTGCCAATTGCCCTATAGCAGTATCAACAGCTTCTAATGCTTTGACTTTGAGAATGCTTGCTTTGTCATGGCCTGCATCATCTATTGCCTGCAGTATCATATGATATGAGATCCATCAAAATTTAATTGTTCAAAGATCTAGAAATAAATATAGCTCAGAAAATGCTAAGGAGAGACAAAAGAGAAGCATTCTCCATAAAAGATGAAAGATTAAACTCTTTTATTAGCGTTAATGAACTCTTAATTCTCCATAAAATGCGAAGAAAATATTTAATTTTTTATTTTAATTTTGCTGTATTCCACTTTGTCCTTGAAGGTTTTCAATCTCCAAGACGATCAATGATCATGCAACAACATCACCTCATTATTTATGGGCTGAAGGAAACAAGTGGCGGAAAACTCTTCATCTTTAATGTGGGATTCTCAATAGATATGAAGATTTCTGGCAAAATGCTGAAAAGTAAAAGCAGATAAAGAAACAAAAGCTCTAAATTTTGACCTTAATATGAAGGAATCCAAAATCATAGCCATCTGGGCGGCCAGCTTTATGCTCATCCTCTCCAGGTACAAAAACTTGGGGGCAAGACTGCGAAGGAGCCGAGAGTGCCTTAGCTATTGCTGTTGCTTTTGAAGTTAGTAGAGTTCGATAGTCTCCAGTTGCTCCAGGAGCTTCTAGAATATCAATGCCAAGTGATAAGCCCAGACCAGCAATTATTTTCGTTGGAGCTACCATGCATGGCGACAAACCATGTTTTTCTACAAATGGCGTAACCTGTAGTATATAATATATAATTTAAAAGCAACAAATGCATTAGCTAGTACATGGATACACATAATTGTTTAGTACGCAAATTGTAGTGCATTATACAATAGGTTTTTTTCCGTCACAGGAGAAAATTGACAGACCAAATAGCATTTAATTTTGTCCAAATCCTTGCAAAGTATACTAATTACTATTCAGTACCAATCCCCTGAAGTTATAGGAAGACAACTTATGTAGCTAAGCATTTTTTTTACCGAAAAAAACCTTATACTTCCCATCTTTTTATAGTTAATGAGTTTCAAATAAACAACATACCATGAAACTCAAGGTAGGTAAGCTCAAAGTTGTAAATAATTCGAATTAATATGGTTCTGTTTAATCTAATTATACTAAAATAATTGCTACATATTTGATGTGTGCTTTCCTTCAAAATAGCATAATATGTAAATGGATAAAAAGTATTGAAGTTTGGTTTTCACAAGTGTTGTTGTGATTTAATATTTGAAAGATACATGTGTAAATTATGTTATTAATGAACTAGAAGAACAAACCTCAATTCGAATGCCACATCCTCTTAAAAGAACTACATTTGCAATATTCTTCCCTTCTGCAGCACGTTTAGCATTAACAGGATGAGAAACCAAAATCTTTGTTATTTCCTTAGACAACTCATTAATAACAGCAGCAGTGTTCCTTGCTTCATGAGAATCATCTAAAGCTTCTGCTTTCAAAAGTAAGCGGTTATCCTTTAACGGGTCTGTTCCAGATATATTTCCACTCAAATTTGGTCCTTTAACAACCACTCCACATCTATGTTCTGTAGCATACCTATGAAAAGAATGGCAAAAACATATAAAGACCGGTTAATATTAGTCAGCTTTTTGAAGGTGGAAAAACACAAGAAGGGGGGGGTTGAATTGTGTTTTTAGAATTAAAACTTTTTCGAAATAAAACCAAGTTTGCAGCGGATAAAACACAAAATAAAAGAGGATGCTGAGAGAGAGAAAGAGAGACACAGAATTTATCCTGGTTCCCCTCACAAATCGAGAGTACTCCAGTCCCCTTGTTACTAACAAGAGATTTTCACTATAATCTACTAAAGATTACAAATTGCTCAAGCACACTTGCAAGAGACTTCTCAGGTGCTCAAGTTTCACTAAACAAGAGACTTCTCAAATGCTCAAGTTAAACTTAACAAGAGACTTCTCAAACAAACTTAAGAATAAGAATGAATGTTAAGGAACACTTGATATACTATCAGAGGTGTTTACAAAATACAACTCAAATTGTTCTAAGACTTAGAATGACAGATTTAAATTATGATGTCAGAATGCTTCTTAGTCTTTGAACGTAGTAATAGAACAGTCGTTAGAACAGTAGTCATTTCTTCCATTTGAATCTTCTATTTATACTTGGAGGAAGATGATGACCGTTGCAGAGAGAGAGGTGCCAGCTGGAATTTACTCGTACAATTGATAGCTGTATATTGCCTTCTTTGGTAAGGAATTCCAATTCCACTACCTAGCTATTCAATTTATCACTCATCCATTTTGAGTAATAATAGTACGATAGTACAATCCTCAAATGCGCTCCACTTATGGATAAGGTTAACGTTGTACCAACGAATATTCCTTCCTGTGGATGTGACAGAGCCTTGAAGTGGATTGTTCTTCAATCATTGGTTCTATATAGGTCAGCTCTTGAGTGACGTAAATTCCTTTTGCTTCTGATGTTCTTGTCATAGCTTCTTAAGATCTTCAGCTTCTGAACTTCATCAGAGCCTAGCTTTTGGTCTTCAGAAGTGCTATCTTCAGCACGCAAAAATTAAGCTTCTGATGAACAGCGATACTCTTTCAGAGCTTGTTTTGACTGGCTTCTCTGCTACTATTCATAGTGCTTCTGAATGAATTTTAACTTGTAATTCTGCACACTAGAATAATCATTAGTAATACCAATTGTAATTTTAATACATTGTTATCATCAAAACCACTTAAAATATTAGAGGTTCATGTCAGACCCACTTTGTTCCAACAATCTCCCCCTTTTTGATGATGACAAACCAAAGCATTAAAATTCAATTGTTGTTGATTTAATTTAATTATGATGACTTCAGGTTTCAAAGGTTTGCAATCTCCCCCTGAGTCTGATAATCCATAAGGGTAGGTTTGTAAGCTCCCCCTAAGTTTTATCCATAATTAATTAAAACAGTTTAAGAGTCGATTTATTAACTTAAAATAAATTTTCATATTTAACTCTCAGAAGCATAGTTTTGCAAGCTTTGCTTCTTAGAGTTTGATAATGCTCAGAAGCGGTTTGCAAGCTCTTCTGACATTGTCTATGAATTTTATTTTAGGTTCTTAAATTTTCTCCCCTTTCAATAATCGTTCAGAATGAGAAAGAATCATAAGAGATAAATATTGATTCATAATGCTTTTAACATTACAGTTTCAGATTGAGCAGTATGTGAATGAATCAACATTAATTTTAACGCTACTCTTACTCCCCCTTTTGGCATCAGTCAAAAAGACACAGAAAACCAAGCAGTCAAACTCGTCATAACAAGGCAGTCAAGTCAAAAAGGTGGTTACAACTAATTCATTTAATGAATTGTGTTGAATAACGACCTGACAGGAGAGCTTGATGATACTATAAAAAGGGATGATTCCTCTCATTTTACTCATCCAGAGTAATCAAGTAACATCAAAAGAAAAACAAACAATGGAAAGGCAGGTTACCAAGGATGCTTCAGGCTCAAAAGGAGAGAGCAAGAAGGGAGCAGAGCCCTGGCGCTGCGAAGAAAACAAGCTTCGCTACGAAAGGAACAAGCAAGAACTGATTTTGACAGAGTCAGAGGAGGAGGAAATGGGCTCTGATCTGGAAGAATTTTTATGGACATACAATGATGATACTCCATACGAAGAGTACGAGGCTGCTGTTCAGAAGAACACTGAAGAACTAGTGCAAAAAGCCACTGCCAACTTGCTTGCTTACATTAAGGAGAAACATAAGAAGCTAGATGCAGAGTCTTCTGAAGTTAAGCCTAGCTCTAAGTAGAGTCTTATCATTCTATGTAATAGAAATTCTTCAATAATATTAATAAAGGAGTTTATGCTATTAATTCCCTTTGTTTTGAGCAAGTTTCTTATATATATATACCTCATTCCTATTGTCAGAAAACCAGTTACCAGACACGCCTCATTCGGTATTGGTGCCCCGTTGTTAAACAGGCTTTAATACTAAGAAGCTATTTCATGAGTAAACAGGAGTACTGATGAGAGGGACTCTTAGGTTTTGAAAATCCTAGGCTTATTAGTTTAAAAACTAAGATGCTCTTCAGCATCTTTCACTAGAGTCAGAATTCTCAAGAGTACCAGACAATATCATGGTATATAGAAAAGTTAAATTTTGAAAAACAAATATAAAACAAACATATAAGCAAATAACAAACACACAAATATGGATAGTATAGATATGAATTAAAGAAAAATTATCCAAAAATTACACAAGAACTAATAACAAATAAGTGCTCAGACATAAGGGTTAAGGTTTGGGTTGCTGTTGAGTAAGCTTTAGAAGAAGTTCCATCATTGCATCTATCTTCTTGTTAGTAGCTTCACCAGATCTGTTCATGTCTTCTCTTATATCGGCCCTGAATTCATCCATTTCATTTCTTAGTTCCTCTCTTAAGTCATGCTTGATTACATCCAGAGCTTCTTGCATAACAGAGGGTATAGCAGATGAAGAAGAGCCTTGGACAAGTACTGGTGGAGATCTAGGAGGAGATGAAGCAACAATGGGAGCTTTACCTTTATCAGAATCTGGTTCACTAAGGTTCTGATCATTCATAACAATATCTTCTGCAGCTCCTTGATTCTCAAGAATCTTATTAGTCTCAATGACAGCAATGTGAACAGCTCTATCAACCAATAACTTGAAGGCTTCTTGTTCAGCAAGCCTCTGACGTTCCATTTCAGCAGTTATCCTAGCCTGCTCATCATCCAGAGATCTTGTGATACTTTCATTCACAGCAGCTAAAAATGCTAACCTCTGACATTCTTCTTCATGGTTGAAAGATGTGAGCCTTGGAGCGTTTAGCTTCTCAACAATCTCAAACAGTTCCTGTACAGTGTTTGCTCCTCTACCCTTAATCTTATCCTTCAGATGAGTACTGAGAATCCTTAAAGATTTACCAAATAAGTACTCTAATTCCCTGACATCAGCATCCATATCAGAAGGGAAGATAAGAGCTTCTTCCTCTCTTTGTTTGAACCTCTTAAGTCTAATACCTATAGCATTATTTAGCAGCTCAAGGTTTGGTTCAGAGTCAGAATTGAAAAAGGGTAAGGATGGGTCAAAGGGAATGGTTGGTTCAGGTTTCTTTTTTTTTGAGTTCAATGATTTTGATTTTGCTGAGATTTGGAGGTATGATATCATCATCAAGATTGATGGAATCCTTGAATATTTGATGTTCAGCTTTAGTTAGGTGTTGGTAAAGCTCAAGAACCTCTTCTAAAACTAGAGGTTTGTTGAGTGGGTCAGAGACAGGTTGTGGTGATTGATGTTGTTGTTCAGTCATGACATTGATTGGTGATGAGTGAGGTGATTTTTGTTGTTCTTCAGAATGAGCAATTGGCTCATTCTGAACAGGGGTGAATGTAGGTGGATTCACTCGTGAGATGTGATCAAGTGAGGGAGGGGGTGTGTGAATGACCTGTGTGTTTTGTGTTTTATGGACGGGTGAATCATTTGTGAGATTCATGGATGGAAATTGACGTGGTGAATTTGGATTTGAGTTGGTAAATGCAACACCACACATGTGTTGTTCAAGATGTTCTATGACAGAATCTTGATTTGTGGATTGATTGAGAATGGTGGTGTCTTCATTGATAGTAGGTTCTTCATCAGAAGAGAGATGAATGGGCTTTATGGTGGTTTTCTTTGTGGTTTTCTTGAAAGAGGTTCTCTTTGGTGTAAGAGTTTTCTTTTGTTTTGGGTTAGATTCTCTGATGAGTGTAGCAATTAACTCATCTGAGGCAGTGCTGGTATCTGATGAAGATGATGATGATATAGCTTTATGATCAGGTAAGACTACACTAATAGGTACAGTGAAGTCTATGGGTTGAGGTTGATTGGTAGATGATGGAGGTTGAGAAATAGATGGTTTAGCAATAGAGGGTTGAGGTTCAGAACCAATAACCTGAGCTACAGGAATGCTAGAAGTATTAGATTCAGAGATCTTACCTTTTGGTTTAGAAGCTCTGGTCTTTAATCTCTTTGCAGGTTTAGCAGGGTTCTGATCTTCCTCAGAAGCTGAAGGCCTATCATGCCTTTTCTTTGTCCGCTTTTCCTTCTGAACAACTTCAGTCATCATATTTTCAGCACCTTCCTCAATCTCATCAGTACTAGCATGTCCTTGATCATCAGAGCCTTCATCAATCATTTCTTGCTCAGTAGTTCTTGGCTTTCTTCTGTTCTTTGTAATATCTCTTGGTCCCTTGAAGATATCCCAATTGGGAACACTTACAACCATTTTCCTGGGCACACTAACCCCAGTATCTCTTCTTACTGATTCAAGAAAGTTCTTGATGACCTCATCATTATCATGTTCTGATATGGTGGGAAACCCATCACACCAGAAGTACTTCTCGTACACTTGCTGTAGAGGTGTTTTCACTTGAATGATTTCTTCCTTGGTTTTTCTCTTCATGTTGACCAGAACTGATGCATCATACTTAGCAGTTTGGAAAACTCTAAGTTTTTCTTTGGCACTCACAATGTCTGTGAGTTTGGTTTGCCTTATCAGTTCTGAAATTAACCTTGGGTGATGAATGACTGATGGTATTTTAGTTCTACCCTCATTGATGGTAAAGCACATGTGATCAAAAAGAATCTTAGCCAAATTAACTTTTACCCTCTTGTATAAGAACCAGATGAGATGTTTGTGTGGAATGGAGATGGTATCCAATCCACCTTTTCTGGTGAAGATGGTAGACAAACACATTCTGAAAGCAAATTCAAATGTGTGCTTCATGTGCATTACTTTTCCAAAATCCTTTTTTTTGTGCATCCAGATTTAAAGAGGTCCTGATGAATTGAATCCAAATGCTTGCTTTTCTTATCATACACTTCTATATCTTCTCCTTTGTTGTCTAAACCCAGAATCTTAGCAATGTGTGCCTGAGTTATCACAACATTGATTCCCAAAATATTTGACCTAATTTCCCTTTCTCTATAAGGTTTAAGACCAAGTTCCTTTCTTGTTTTCCCTCGTAATTCCTTGTTCTTCTCAACCATATCCTTGTGTTCTTTATCAGCACTTGCTCTATCGTACACTTTAGCCTTCTGCCAGAAATACTTCACTATGTCGTAGTATACGAAGCCATTAAGCATCTCAAAATAATTTTGCCATTGTTGGTTGTAGAACAAGTATTGAATGTCAATCCCATTCGCTTTCAAACTTTCAAAATCCACGAACTTCTCAGTGAAGAAATCATAAGCATCTGGTCCAGCGTCAGTTTGATGATGTTCGTAGACTAGATTATCTTTTGAATTAAGATCGATGATGGGTGGTAACGTAGGGTTAAAGGGTTCTTGAATGATTTCGTTTGATGAACGAGCAGCCATAGTTGCAGAGAATTAAGAAGATGAAGATTGGGAATTTCTGTAAGGTCTAGGGTTGTGTAGGTAGTGATTTTGTGTAAAAAGTTGTGCAAGTGAGTGAAGTGACTTATGAATAGTAACTAGCACACATTCACAGAGAAAATAAACATTGGGAGGGAGCGCGAGCAGTTTTAAAAATTAAATAATATACTTAACTGCCATAATCATCATTAACTGTTCTCTGCCCGTCAGGATCTAGACACGTGTTGTAAAAGTTTAACCATAGCTGACGCGTGTATAGACAACTGTTGTACACTTACTCGAACTGAACGTTTCATTTCCAAAAGGTTCAGAGCCTCACTCATTTGTATCTGACACCTCATCAGAACCTGTTACTCTTCAGAGCCTAAATTATTCAGAGTTTCCCAAGGGATACTCTAAATTATAAGAGGTTCTGATAGAGCTTCAGATGCTAATTCTATTCTACTTCTCAGAGCTAATTTTCTTCAGAGATATAGTGCATGTTCAAATTCTTTTTTATAAAATCAAATCTTTCAATAGCTAAAGGTTTAGTAAATATGTCAGCCCATTGATGTTCAGTATCAATGAATTGAATATCTATTGTACCTTTCTGAACATGATCCCTTATAAAATGATGTTTTATTTCAATATGTTTAGCTCTTGAGTGTAGAATAGGGTTCTTAGACAAATGAATAGCAGCAGTATTGTCACAATATAGTGGAATACTGCTTTCAGCTATGTTATAATCTTCCAACTGATATTTCATCCAGAGAAGCTGTGTGCAGCATTTAGCAGCTGAGATGTATTCTGCTTCTGCTGTAGACAAAGCAATAGTTGTTTGTCTCTTGCTGGCCCAAGATATGAGATTCTCACCAATGAATTGGCAATTTCCACTAGTGGATTTCCTCTCAATCTTATCACCAGCATAGTCAGCATCACAGAATCCAACTAGCTTACTATCTAGGGATTTTTTATAAAGAAGTCCTAGATTAGTAGTTCCTTTCAGATATCTAAAGATCCTCTTAACAGCAGTTAAGTGAGGTTCTCTAGGATCTGACTGGAATCTAGCACACAAGCATACACTATATAGAATATCAGGTCTAGATGCTGTAAGGTAGAGTAAAGAACCAATCATACCTCGATACAGCTTCTGATCTACTTTGCTTCCTATCTCTTCCTTGCTTAAGCTGCTGGTAGGATGCATGGGTGTAGACATTATCTTGCAGTCATCAAGGTTGAACTTCTTCAGAAGCTCTTTTGTATACTTGCTTTGATGAATGTAAGTGCCATCTTTTCCTTGATTAATTTGGATTCCAAGGAAGAACTTCAATTCACCCATCATACTCATCTCGAATTCATCCTGCATCAGCTTTGAAAAACTCTTGCACAAAGAAGCATTAGTAGAACCAAAAATAATATCATCAACGTATATTTGAATGATTAAGATATCTTTCTTAGATGTCTTTCTGAATAATGTATTGTCAATTTGACCTTTTTGAAAACCATTTTCTAAAAGGAAATTACTCAGTCTTTCATACCAAGCTCTTGGAGCTTGTTTGAGACCATAGAGTGATTTCTTAAGTTTATAAACATAATTAGGATTTTTCAAATCCTCAAAACCTGGGGGTTGTTTGACATATACTTCTTCAGAAATAACACCATTAAGAAAGGCGCTCTTAACATCCATTTGGTACAATGTGATTCCATTGTTAACAGCATATGAAAGAAGTAACCTGATTGCTTCCAGTCTTGCTACTGGAGCAAATGTTTCAGTGAAGTCTATACCTTCTTGCTGACTGTAGCCTTGTGCTACCAGTCTAGCTTTATTTCTTACCACTTCACCTTGTTCATTCATCTTGTTTCTAAATACCCACTTAGTTCCAATGATGTTCTTATGTGCTGGTCTTGGCACTAAATCCCATACATCATTTCTTTGAAACTGATTGAGCTCATCTTGCATAGCTACAATTCATCCATCGTCAGTAAGTGCTTCATCAACATTCTTTGGTTCTATCATTGAGATTAGTCCCAGAAGTGAATCAAGTTGTTGATAGTCTGATCTTGTTTTTCTTGGACTTTCTTTGTTTCCAAGAATTAAATCTTCTGGATGTGATGATCTATATTTGAACTTCCTTCTTGGAGCTTCATCAACATCAGCACTTGGTTGAGTGTCTTCTTCTGAAGTGTCATCATGTTCTTGTGATGCTTCTAATTGAGATGCTTCTTCAGCATCTTCTTCCAATACAGCTTCTGAAGCTTCAACAGCTTCTGATGCTTTTTCAGGTTCTGAATCGATGTATTGGTATGGAACACCTGCATAACTATTATCTTGCTCTGACATTTTACTGTCAGGCTCTTTATCATCAAATCTAACATGTATAGATTCTTCCACTGTGTTAGTTTCAGAATTATACACTCTGTATGCCTTTGAGCGTTCAGAGTAACCTATAAAGATTCCCTTACAAGCTTTGGCATCAAATTTTCTTTTGTAGGCCTTGTTGTTTAGAATGTAACATGTACATCCAAACTGATGAAAGTAAGAGATGTTGGGCTTTCTTCCTTTAAAGAGTTCATATGTTGTTAGATTCAGTAGAGGTCTTATATAGATCCTATTTTGAATGTAACAAGCTGTGTTTACAGCTTCTGCCCAGAAGTGCTTAGCAAGTTTTGTCTCATGCATCATGGTTCTTGCCATTTCTTGTAAAGACCTGTTCTTTCTCTCTACAACACCATTTTGTTGTGGTGTTCTAGGAGCAGAGAACTCATGGACAATGCCATGATCTTCACAAAAGGTTGCAAATGGTTCGTTTTCAAACTCACCACCATGGTCACTTCTTACCTTTAAGATTTTGAGACCTTTCTCGTTTTGCACTTGAGTGCAGAAGATGCTGAACACATCATATGCATCATCTTTTACTCTTAGAAACTTTACCCAAGTCCATCTACTGTAATCATCAACAATGACTAATCCATATTTCTTCCCATTGATTGAGGCAGTACTTACTGGACCAAACAAATCAATGTGAAGCAGTTCTAAAGGTCTTGAGGTGGAGACAACATTTTTAGGTTTAAAAGATGCTTTTGAAATCTTACCAATTTGACAAGGACCACACAGAGCATCTGAATGATAGTTGAGATTTGGTAAGCCTTTAACCAGGTTTAGTTTGCTAAGCTTAGAGATTAATCTCCAGTTAGCATGACCTAAGCGTTGGTGCCAAACCCACTTTTCATCATTCAGAGATAGAAGACAAACTATCTTCTGCTCAGTGAGTTCTGACAGATTCACCTTATAAACATTACCTCTTCTTAATCCTCTAAACAATATGGACTTGTCAGAATCATTGATTACTGTACATGACTCTTTATCAAATTTAACAATGAATCCGCTATCACAGAATTGACTAATGCTAAGCAGATTATGTTTGAGGCCATCAACTAACCAAACATCTTTAATTGAAAGAGAAGAGTTACCAACTATACCTGTACCAATGATCTTCCCTTTTTGGTTTCCTCCAAACCCCACAGTACCTCCCTCTTTCAGAGTCAGGGTTTGGAACATATGCCTTTCTCCCGTCATATGTCGTGAGCAGCCACTGTCCAGGTACCAGCATTGCTGCTTTGGCCTTCTTGGTGTGCAAACCTGAAGCAAATATTATTTGAGATTTTGGTACCCATATCTTTATGGGTCCTTTTGTGTTAGTCTTTACAGGTCCAGGTGGTCTTTGTTTGAAAGACCTATCAGAGCCTCTAGAGTTAACCACCCTTGTTGAAAAGTTTTTGGGTTTAGTATAGCTCTTGAGCTTTGTTCTTGAATGTGTCAGAGCTTCTTTAGATTTAACATTAGCTTGAGGCTTAAAAATCTTAGGTTCTGAGGTTTTATCCTTCAGTCTTTGACTTTTGAGCCTCTGGCTTTGATGTTCTATTAAAAGCTGACTCATTTAGAACCTCTGATTGACTCTTTACAAAGACAACCTTAGGTTTTGATTTATCTATATTAGAGGACTTTGAAGATAATGGATTATCTTTAAAACGTGAGAATCCAAGACCTTCTCCTCTATTTCTACTTACATGATAAATCAAAGAGGCTATTTTACTTCTTTTCATTCCATTGATAAGGAATTCCTGAAGAGCAAATTCATGTTCTGGAGGAACCTTATCATCAAGAACATAATGAGTTTCCATAAATTCATTTCTTGATTTTAGAGACTCATTTTGTTCAATTATTTCATTTGCCTTTTCGGTCAGGTTGTTATAGGCCTTTTTAAGGACCTTACACTCACCTGCCTTTTTGGTTAAAAGTTTTAAGGCATCTTTTAAGGAATCTATTAATTCAGAACGAGAAAGTTTAGCAAGTACCTCATCTTCATCTTCTGAATCTGAGTCAGCTTCGTGCTCAGAGTTCTCTTGGTCAGAAGCGGTTGCCATCAAGGCTAGGTTTGCTTCTTCTTCCCCATCAGAATCTGATTCCTGATCCAAATCATCCCAAGTGGCAAGGAACCCCTTCTTGAGCTTACTTTTGTATCTTTCTTTGTTAGAGGTTCTCTTGGATGTTTTACTCAGGTTCTCTGGGCAGTCAGCAATGAAGTGTCCTGGTTTGTTGCACTTAAAGCATTTGTTTTGTTCTTCCTTTTTATCCTTAGAAGCACCAACCTTCTTGGAAGAACCTCCAAATTTACCAGCATACTTCTTGCTTCTCTTAGCCCATTGCGATACTCTTGCAGCCATCAGAACCATTTCTTCTTCTTCATCAGAGTCCATCTCGTGACCTTCAGAAGCTTCTTCATCAGATACTATAACCTTCGCCTTCAGAGCCTTAGAGGAACTCTTGGTGCTCAGGGCTATCCCTTTTAGCTTCTTAGTCGATTCATCAGTCATAAGTTCCATCCCATGACTCTTTAGAGAACTAACCAAGCTTTCAAGAGACACAGTATCTAAATCCTTATATTCCTGAAACGCTGTCACTTTTGGTCTCCACTTTGGCGGCAAGCTTCTGAGTACTTTCCTTACATGATCAGCCTCAGTATAGCTCTTATCTAAAACTTGAAGTCCCGAAACAAGAATTTGGAACCTAGAGAACATTGTCTCAATGTCCTCTCCGTCCTTCATTTTAAATAATTCATACTGATGTACTAACAAGTTGGCCTTAGCCTCCTTAACTTGTTTATTTCCTTCATACTTGGATTTAAGAGAATCCCAGATAGACTTAGCCGTTCTCTTATCTCCAATTTTCAAGTACTCATCATGAGAGATGGCATTTGTCATCATCCCTTTTACACTGTGATGCTTCTTATATTCCAGCTTTTGAGTAGGTGTAAAAGCCTTTCTGTCTTTAGAGCTAACAACACCTTCTAAGTCCATATTTTCAAAGTTTACTCCATCTTCTACCAAGTCCCACAGATCACAATCAATCGCCATGATGTGACTGTACATCTTGGTTTTCCAGAATGGATAACCAGTCTCAGTTCCATTGAAAAAGGGAATTTTGTCAGAAGACCTTCTGTCTTTAGAATTATAATCATAGTCAAATGGAACTTCATTGAGATTCTTCTCAGCAGACATGTTTTTCCTCCCTGAATCTTAACTGTTTCACTGATAGGTGAGAGTTAGGCAACAGCCCAGCTCCTGATACCAATTGAAGGTGGAAAAACACAAGAAGGGGGGGTTGAATTGTGTTTTTAGAATTAAAACTTTTTCGAAATAAAACCAAGTTTGCAGCGGATAAAACACAAAATAAAAGAGGATGCTGAGAGAGAGAAAGAAAGACACAGAATTTATCCTGGTTCCCCTCACAAATCGAGAGTACTCCAGTCCCCTTGTTACTAACAAGAGATTTTCACTATAATCTACTAAAGATTACAAATTGCTCAAGCACACTTGCAAGAGACTTCTCAGGTGCTCAAGTTTCACTAAACAAGAGACTTCTCAAATGCTCAAGTTAAACTTAACAAGAGACTTCTCAAACAAACTTAAGAATAAGAATGAATGTTAAGGAACACTTGATATACTATCAGAGGTGTTTACAAAATACAACTCAAATTGTTCTAAGACTTAGAATGACAGATTTAAATTATGATGTCAGAATGCTTCTTAGTCTTTGAACGTAGTAATAGAACAGTCGTTAGAACAGTAGTCATTTCTTCCATTTGAATCTTCTATTTATACTTGGAGGAAGATGATGACCGTTGCAGAGAGAGAGGTGCCAGCTGGAATTTACTCGTACAATTGATAGCTGTATATTGCCTTCTTTGGTAAGGAATTCCAATTCCACTACCTAGCTATTCAATTTATCACTCATCCATTTTGAGTAATAATAGTACGATAGTACAATCCTCAAATGCGCTCCACTTATGGATAAGGTTAACGTTGTACCAACGAATATTCCTTCCTGTGGATGTGACAGAGCCTTGAAGTGGATTGTTCTTCAATCATTGGTTCTATATAGGTCAGCTCTTGAGTGACGTAAATTCCTTTTGCTTCTGATGTTCTTGTCATAGCTTCTTAAGATCTTCAGCTTCTGAACTTCATCAGAGCCTAGCTTTTGGTCTTCAGAAGTGCTATCTTCAGCACGCAAAAATTAAGCTTCTGATGAACAGCGATACTCTTTCAGAGCTTGTTTTGACTGGCTTCTCTGCTACTATTCATAGTGCTTCTGAATGAATTTTAACTTGTAATTCTGCACACTAGAATAATCATTAGTAATACCAATTGTAATTTTAATACATTGTTATCATCAAAACCATTTAAAATATTAGAGGTTCATGTCAGACCCACTTTGTTCCAACACTTTTTTATTCAAAAAAACTATTAGTCAGCTTAAATCTTGAGTTCCTATCTTGAGTTACTATCTTCATGGACTCGTAAACATCTACTTATCAACTTTACTTTGTGGGTTGAATTTTAAAATTTTGGAATAAAATCTTTAAACCAGATAAAATAAATCACACCCATCCAAGATCTTCCAAAACATATGAAATGACTAACATAAAAATTTCTTAAAACAATTTCTTTAACAAGAACCATGTTAGATTCGAGACTGCACCAACAAAAAGCAGACTGCGAATATTTAAAACTCAATATTAACTATAGTAAGCGGTTACCTACATTAACAATTAACCCTTAAATGTTATAGCAACCTTAGACATCGTCACCTGACTCTGATTTCATATTGAGGGAAAGATGGAAGCTTCATTCCATCAAGAGCAGCACATAGTATAGGGCCTTCTTCTTCAAAGTGCCTGTCAGCTCTCCTACTAGTGACAACTCCTGTTTCCTCATCAAGAGTCGCAAAATTTGACTGCAGAAAGACATTTCATCAAGCTAATATACATGAACAATGCAGGAAAATATTTGAGATTTATATCAGAGAGTATGAGAATAGTGAGTAAATGAAAAATATACACTCAACAAGTAAAGCATTTGATCCTTTTTCTCTTCATTTGTTTTGCGCCCCCCCGAAAGAAAAAAAAATAGTTATCAACATAAACTAAATGTGTCATAGTAAAATCTTATAATTTAACAACGAATCCTTTACAAGCTTTCACCTCATAGTTATCAAATCCAGAAATGCAATGAGTTACCATCAATTACTATTATATGCTGACCATGAATTATATGCTACACACACCTTTCAATATTATGCCAACCACAGAAAAATATCCAGGGTGATTTAACATCAATTTTGACCCAAATTGACAATTGAAACTAGCACTCAATTACTTTAGCTGAGTTTAGCACGTAGAGTCTAACAGTTCCAATCTAAAACTATGCTTTATAAAAAAATTAATAACAATAGAGTTCTGAACAAACCTTAAAAGCAATATCACCAGGCGACATGGCCAATCCAGCTCCCATTGATTCAAAAGCCCCACGACCACGATAATAAACTCGAGGATCATAACCCAAAAGAGAAAGATGAGCAGTATCACTTCCACAAGCTAAGCCAACCTCAACAGGGTCCATCAATCCATTCACCCCAGCAGATGCTATTCCATCTAAATTAGGGAGTTTTGCTGCCTGAAGAGGTGTCTTGTATCCCAACCTTGGCAGTGACACATCACCCAACCCATCAATCAACACAAAGGCCACTCTTTTCTTTGGCAAATGTGGACTACCCATTCTACTTTCTTCTTCTTCTTTTTTTTCCTCTCAGATTATACAGCAAATAAAAAACTCTAATATATATATTCAGCAACTTCACTCTTATGGTTCCTTCACAAATAGCACAAGCAGCGTATTACCAAATTCCTGTCATAATTCAGTATATAAAAAAGATGTTATATTTGAGTAATGGGATTTCACAATTTACAAGACAAAACCAATAATATTCAACCCATGATTTTTTTCTATAAAAAGGTAAATAATTTATGCAATCTAGTACATAAAAAAATAAGAATAAAACACACCAACTAGATTGAAACTTCGATTTCAGTCTTGTAGTCAGCATTCATTTTGGAAAGTTGAGTGTAGTCCTGAATCGTGTCAAATCTTACGAGGTGCAGTTGCAACAAATTTCCATTTCTGAAAAACTTGGCATAATGCGGGAAAAAGGGCACGGTGAACATGCAGAGAAATGAAATTCCATTTTGTGAATTTGAGAAGAGAAGATGTAAAAGAATTTTTTTTTAAAAAAAAGTAACTTTGAATGATCAAATAGCAGCTATAGTGGAGCTATGGCGTTATAGCGTAGCAGAATTTGAACCAACCGCTATAGTTTTGCGATACGTTGTAGTACAAGGCGTTGTCAAATAGCAGCGCTATACAATGAAGCATAGCAGAATTTGAACAAACTGCTATTTTCTGCAATTCGCGATTGACAACATTGGTGAGTTCACCTCTAGGTTTGACAGAAGCTATCTTATTTGCATGTTTATGACTATGAGATAAGTATGTTTATAGCTCGATTATACGTCATTTGGTTTTTAGTATGAATCATGTGTCTTTAGCAATCTAATAATGGTAATTATTTTAAGACAGTATCCCGGTCCTCCCCCCGCCGACAAAAACAAAACGCGGGAGTTTACCAGAAGTCCGGAAGCACATTCCCGGTAGTGTATTGTGACAGATTTGATCTTATCATTGAGAAACCGTCTTTTTTGAATGCATTATGAAATTTCATATAACAACTCAAATTGGTAAAACATTATTTCCTTCTACCTATGAAACCAAAACACAGACAACATATTTTATTTCTACTCAGCCAGCAATGGCGACTCTAGGAATGTTAGAGATCCTGGGCAAAATTTTATCAACCCAACTTCCGAATACAATAATATTTAAACCCTATTTCCAATATTTAAACAAGAAACAACGAGAAAGAGTACAACCCTGTTTCAAATATAATTAAGGCTCAAATAAATAAGAGGCTACACGAACCAGAAAAATTAAGACCCGGATCACGCACAATCTCGTTTGAATTAAACTCACTGGCCACATTAGATGGTGGTTCTTCTACTTCGGCTTCCAATTGCACAACATTCACATTCTCAATACTTGCTCTAGAAACCAAAAACTTCCTCATCTCTCAAATTAAAATGATGCAAAATTAAGATATAAAACAGTCCTTCATTCTTGTTTTACCATCAAAATGATCCAAAATTATCCAAAAAACAGTCCTTCAATTGCATTTTACCATCAATTTAAAATGATCCAAAACAGTCCTAAATTAAAATGATCCAAAAACTTCCACATTCTCACATTCTTGTTGAGTTTCAATGTAACAAGTTGAGTTGTGTTAGACAACATTGGTATACAATAACCTGTTGTAACTATTGAATTGTTAAAAGTCATAATCAACATTGGTGATGCAGGGCATGTGCTGGTTAAGGTAAAAGAGATACAGATTAAGATAGTTAACATTAGATCTCTTATCACAGATAGAATTAGTGTTATTAATTATTAAACTAAAGCTAATAGTTCTAACTACTCAAATTTACCAATGCTTTAGACATGACAATACAAACTCAACCATCAGTCAAGTACACCATGAAGAATGGAATAAGTAATCCTTAATGCATTAAGAAAGAAGAAGTTTTCAGGGCTTTATTTCATGCCATGACATAATTTAGAATTCAATAAAGTTTACTCTTCCATAAGAAACTTATAGCTTATACAAGAAGAGTATTAATTTTCTATCTTGATCGAGACAAACAAGGCAATAATGAACATTCATCTTGATTGAGACAAACAAGTTGAAGTAGACTTTTTCAAAACAGAAACATAACAGCTTATTTATATAATCACTTAACAAAAACAGCTTAACAGATTTCAAAACAGCTTAACAGAAACCTAAAATAGACTTTGCTTGCCTCAAATCAAATCAGCTGCGAGAGGGAGAGAGAGAGTGAGAGCAGTGGTGCGGCGAGAGGGAGAGAGAGATTGAAAGCTGCAATGAGACATTAACCAACAAATGAATCATTCTAACAAAAAAAAAACATATTAGTTATTTGATTATTTCAAAATTCAACATTAATCAATAATAATTAACAAATTAGGTGATTCAAATAGCCAAAAAAATGGTTTTTATTAGACAACAACAATTGCTATTATTACAAAAGAAAAAATAATCCAATAAAAAATTATTCGGAATTGCCTTTAACAGATTCAAGTTCTAATCATTACTAATCAACACAAATTATTGAAGAGAATTAACTCACCAACAGAAAATGAACTTCCGGTGCAATCTGTGGGCGCTACACCGCGTTATTGGCGATGGAAGGAGTTGCTGTTGGCAGTAAAAGTGTGGTTTGTAGATTGCAGATAGAGAGATATCGTCGATCGAATCACTTTATTTGTTATTCTTCATCAACCTTTATTCCATGAAAAAAAAATTGGTATCAAACTCGTTAGTGTTCATTCATTCACTTCACCATGGAATGAAGAAGAAAGAATAATATAAATCGGGTCCATGTATGCTCATTTTAGAGTGTCATCTATTTAGGTGCTGGTTCCGTCAAAAAAAAAAAAATCTATTTAGGTGCTGGATGTAAGACATGTGGCAAAAAAAATATCTAAAGGTTGAGATTTAAACTTTAAAAAAAAGACAAGTCTTGAATTCCGAGAAGTCCCGAGTTCAAGTCCCGCTACTGTCTTTGGAGGGAAGTAAATGTAATTATCTTGTAAGTGCTTTTGAGTCGTAAAGTCTTCACTGCCTTGGACTGGACATTAACCCCTGACTTTAAATTTTTTGTAACAAAAAAAGAAGTTATCTTTAACACGCTGGCGCAAAGCCGCACATTCCTGCTCAACGACCATATAAGTATGCGCTTCTATAATGGTCGACATTGCAATGATTGCCATTTACTACCAATTATAACTTCTCGCTCTTTATACTGACATGCAATGATGTCGAGGACGTCGGATTCGCTCATATATTAAAGGCATTGGTTCCGCGCCGAAGACTATATATATGTTCTCGCGCAGAAAGGTCGAATAATCTTTCTTTTACTCTCTAAACCTTTCACTTCAAGCAAATACAAACTTGAGTGTTGGAGTGTCTGCAGTTATAACCCCGTTTACCACAACCGTATTCAAGAAGCGTTTTACCGGCCACAACTATTCTGATCAAGTAAGATTAATTACATTTTTTAATTTGTGTAATATAGTCAAAAACAACTTATAATTGTTTTTATTTACAATGAAGCTGAGGATCGAACTCAGAACCTCTAGCATACTACCTAAATCTCTCACCACTAGACTAAGGTAACATTTGACTTGGCTTTTTTAGATTTTAAAAGCTGTCTGAAAGCTAAAAATAAAAATCAAAGTTTTTAGGAAAAAAGTTATAGCTTGGTAATTGTTTTTTTTTAGGTTCAAAAGTTTTTTATATATGTTTTTCACTCATAAAATTAAGCAACTTTTTTCTATCAATAACTTATTGAAAATCTGTTTGACATAACTTCTCATTTTATTGAGTAAAAAAGTTTGAAATAAGCTATGTCAAACGAGACCTAAATGTAGTGGCTTAAACGACTTACTCTCTTGAGTTCTATATATAATCAAAATTTAACTTTTAGATTCATTGAAAAAATAATATATCTAGTTTATATTATTGACTAGATATATTATTTTTATAATGAATTTTAAAAGTAAAATTTTACTTATATATATAAAAGTATAGAATTAGAAGGAGTACATTTTTTAGGATTTAGATACTCTTCAATTTTTTCTCTTATATTTTATCTCATTTTTTTAATTTAATGGTTGATAAATTTCAAAAGAGCATAAAAACTTTTGGAAAAAAAGGAAAAAATTGGATGAATGATTATGATTAATATGACATGATGAACATAACAACCCGGATTAAGTAATCTAATTGTGAATTACTTTTGCCACTCTGTGGCTTACTTGCGCGTCCTACGAATTGACCATACCCTTCTGTGGCTTAAGCCACGGATGAAGGAAAAATGAGTAATTTTGAAAAATGAAATTTTTTCTACATCCGTGACTCAAACCACAGATGTTATAAATGTAGGGTATTTTGGGAGACATCCATAGCACAATTCACGAACATGAATATTTGGGTCATTTTATAGGAGGTGCCCCAGAAACCATATGGTGGTAAAAGTAATTATCATCTAATTGGAGAGAACCCAAATCACATTTTTTCTCTCTTCCAAACTTGCTCTCTCCTCTCTCTAGTTTCAAGTTTCAGATCTACCGCCTCCTTCCCCTTTTCATCCAAATCTGCAGGCAAGATGTAGACATAAGTGCTTGGTGGTGCGATCGTGCCTCAAGGCTGCGCGTCACCACCGTAGTTCGCCGGCGTTCCTCCGTCGTGGACTGTTCATGGGGTTTCACAAAATCGTGTTTTTCGCCGGTGTTCCGTCGCCGGTGTTAGGTGCGTCGTCCGTTGGTGTTACTGTCCTCTGTACCGCGTTTTCTGGCTTTTCTCGGTTCCTTTTCCGGCTGGGTTTTGCTGTTGTGCTCTTGTCGGCCGCTTCTTAGCTCCGGCGAGTTTGGTGATGGGTGGTGGGTTGCGTTTCTTGGGGATTTTTGCTCTCAGCAACTTTCCGGCAGCTATCCAGCGAATCTAAGTTGGTGGTTTGTGACTTATGTGGTGGTTGTCTTAGGTGTTACATGTGGTTGGCTGTTGTTGTTGTTAGATTCTTCATGGGAGTATGGAGATCTACAGGAACCTCCCCTTTATTAGGTTGAGGGTCGGTTTTGGTGACTGTTGTTGTTGAGAGGGGTGGTGGTTGGAGGTGCAGAGGTGGTGATGAGGTGCTGATGTGGTGGGGTTAGGATTTGGTGCTGGTGTGTGGTTGACGCCGAGTGTGTGATTGGTTTTTCTACAATACTTGAGTCTCTGACCATTTTTCAAATCTGTTGAGATTTGCAGGATTCATTTTTGAGTCTCTGTTGGTTTCCAAATATGTTGAGATTTGCAGGGATTTTTTGTATCTGGTTGACCTCTACCGCGTCGGTGATGACTGCCTTTTTCGGATCGCGTTTGGTGCTGGTGTGTAAGCGGTTTACGAGCTGAGACTTATTTGCCTTGGTTTTCGTTCCACCGTTGCCCATCAATTTTTACCTTAAGGAGCTGTTTTTGGATCTGATGGACCGATCACTTTTGATTCGAGATCGGGAGTTAGTGTCTAGTAATTGTTTTATGGGTTGAGTTGATGTATTCTCTGGTGGACTGGAAGCTGAGAGGTGTCCTTCTAAGAATGGGATTAGAAGTGGACATCTATTAGGTGTATTCGTTTTGGTTTTTTTGTGATCCGCTTATATACGGCGCCGTTGTATGTTTTTGCTTTTTTACCGGTCTTTGTTCGTCTTGTGCAGAGACTCGGTTATTAATAATAATATATTTGCCGTTAAAAAAAAAAAAAAAAACATTTTTTATGAGTGGACTTCAAAAGTCAAAAACAGTTAGGCCACGTGTATACGATTTTATTGGGTGTCATACGTGGCTTCCCTTTGAAAATTCTCTTCTTCAAAAGAAAAGGAAATAAATGTATAGAAGAAAAAGCTTTAAAACGGTGCGTATTTAGAAGCCATTGTTTGTTGCTGATTTTGTTGTCTTGCGTTGCACACTTCACTCCCCTTCTCCATCTTCACGCAGGTTCTTCTCTTCTTCTAATTTTCCCCCTTAATTATTCTGTTAAATTAAATTTCACCGCTTTTGCATCTTCTTTTCAATTGGATTACTTAAACCCTATGATTTGATTTTTTATTTTATTTTTAAATTAACCCTTTTAATCCTCATGTTCATCTCATTGTGGAGTATGATTTAGTACTTCAAATCCAGATTTATAGAAAATTATGCTTTTTTACTTCTTAATCTATGGGTATTAATAATTATGATTGTTATATTTTTTTATCATTATACATTTATTTCTTAACTGAATTGAATTAGTTATTAGAAATAGAAACCTTAACACTTGTTCTTCTTTGTTAAACCCTAATCCCTGTGATGCATTTTTTGATTATTGAATGTTTTGCTAAAAGGGGTAACTGAAAATCATCATTTACATGATCCAAGGTATGATGGGATGGTTAGGATGTTTATAGCATAAAAAAGTTAGGAATTTGGAATGATATTAATATCATTTTTACATCCGGATTGAAATGCGTTTCTTCATGTGATGAAAGAGAGCTTTTTTGTATGCATTATGTTGACTTCTGCTTATTGAAATTGATTCTCAACTGGTATTTCAATTGTAGTCTTTACCGGAACGTTATGATATATGAAGTACTGACACAGACACCGACACAATATTGACAATGACATATATACACCGGTAGGGGTAGTAATAATTTGAGAAAATAGAAGCGTTTGAATGTAATTATTTGTCGGTGTCGTGTCGAATATGCCTTCAACTTGAAGTGTCAGTGTGACACAGACTTCTGATTATACATATGGTGGAGTTTGATCCCTTTTTTTCCCCGTAGTTCATATCGATATAACGTTGAAAAGTTGTTTATGATTGGTTATTTGGCTCTGGATATTGCAGTGAGAATGTATAATAATGTCAGGCCGCAACTGGGGATGCCTCAATTTCATCCTCAACAACCTCCATCAAGCTCACAACCTAATGTGTTAGGGAATGCATTTAATGCTGCCGGTTCTGGACTCATTCGAGGTGGATTGGGTGCTTATGGAGAAAAAATATTCGGGTCTGGCTCTGAGTACGTCCAAAGCAATGTATGTATCACCATTCACCATTCTATAACTTTTAATGGTTCAGTTTAACATACTGGCTCATGGTTGATAATAATATTAAATCTGCTGTAAAAATAAAAAATAAAACTTGTGTGGTTGATTTTTTTATTGTCTCAACTGTATTTAGTTTCTCTGTGGAAAACTGAGATGAACTATTCCATCCCATGTTCACAGGAAGTTTGGTCGATCATTTTGGGACAATACTAATCTATTGATAATCAGAACCAACCTGTAGTGCACAATTTGTAATGCAATTCACTTATAAATAAATTTCATACATGGTGTATCCGTCAAGTCGGGCTGCACCAATTTGAGGGGGCGGGGGGAAGTAATGAAACTAAAAGTATTCAATATCTCAATTTCCTTAATTATAGATATTATCTCTAAGTGTGATGTGAATCAAGGTTTAATTATTTAACTCATCATCTATTTTCAACAACAGATAACTCGGTATTTCTCGGATCCCCAATATTACTTCCAAGTGAATGACCACTATGTTAAGAACAAATTAAAGGTTGTTTTGTTCCCATTCCTACACCGGGTAAGAAGTAAAGTCACTCTTTTCTGCATCCATTTATTTGATTTTATTATTTTATGTTCTTGCTTGTTCTTATCTCTTTTTTGTTCAGGGTCATTGGACTAGAATCACTGAACCAGTGGGAGGTAGACTCTCTTATAAACCTCCAATTTATGACATAAATGCACCCGACCTATACATTCCATTGATGGCATTTGGTACCTATGTTGTTCTTGCTGGCATTTCACTGGGTCTTCGTGGAAAGTAAGTCTAATATCTTTGATATCTTAATTCTATATATAGTACTGACATGAAGAGTTGGCTAATCACTTTGTGAAAGGTTCATGTGTCTGCTTGTGCTGTATTAAAATTAACTGAGTCCAACAGTGGCAACTCTATTCGGAAGGACAAAGTTGTATTTCAGGCTATAATTTGCTTTAGTTTTCTCCCATTATGTCTTGTGATTTCAACAAATAATGATCTTAGTCTCTTAGATGTTATGTGACTGATAAGGTTGTTTAGTTGTTTAGGGGTGGTGAACATAGGGATATGAGGTGTTATGCGACTGATAAGCTGCTGTGGGTTCGAAACCTCCCACTGATATTACTAACAAGTAACTACTAATTACTAACTGTTCCCATTCAAAAAGTAAAAAGTCTCTTTGATGGTATAAACATTGCAAGTTTTCTTTTCATTTATTGTTATTTTGAAAATTCCATAGAATTTTTTTTGGCAAGTCACACTAAGAATTTAGTTTGGTTTTGTTAGGATAAAGAATATAGGGGAGTTAAAGTAATTCGATTAATCATGGTAGTTAAGCTATGTAGAAGGGAACTTAATTAGACAGACCCATAGAAAAAATGAGTATGAGTAGATTCATTCTATAAAATTCATAGTTGTATGTTAAAGGAGAAATCCATTGTGAAGAGGAGACCCTTGGAGGAAATATGTCTGTCCTACTCTCAAATCTCAATCATTCATCCAATAATTAAACCATTCTTTTCTTTTTATTCTTTCCATCAATTTTCCATTTCAATTTCTCCGGGTTCCTACCAAGTTTATAGTGTTAAGTTTTGTTCTATCTCCACTTTTTAATATATTTTCCCTAGTTTTTCATAGTTTCTTAAGCATGTTGTATTTGTTACCAGGTTTAGTCCTGAAGCTTTGAACTGGTTATTCATCAAGGGATTGGTTGGTTGGTTTATGCAAACAGCACTACTTAAAGTGACACTCCTTTCATTAGGAAGTGGAGAAGCACCACTGTTGGACATTATAGCATATGCAGGGTATACTTTTGCAGGCATGTCTTTGGCTGCTCTTGGAAAAATAATCTCCGGTTATTCGTACTACGTTTTGATGCCATGGAGCTGCTTATGCATGGGAGTATTCTTAGTTAAAACAATGAAAAGAGTCCTTTTTGCAGAAGTCAGGAGTTATGATTCAAGTAAACACCATTATCTCTTGCTCTTTATTGCCTTGGCTCAGTTTCCATTGTTCCTATGGCTTGGAAACATTACTGTCAATTGGTTTATATGAAGTCATTGTATTTACACTGTACTATAGTATAACCTCGATGTTTTTTGGTTGCGAATTTTAGATAATAGTAACATGGATTTCTCTCTCTCTCTCTCTCTCTCTCTCTCTCACTCTCTCTCTCTCTCTCACACACACACACACACACACACTCGAATGTCTAAAAAATCATACATAGCTCTCGATGTGTACTTTCAAACGGTATAATTTGTCTGGAAGTGTACTTCTGAATGACATACAATTTACTTCGTTTAGTTTGTGGATGTGTAACATCAGATTGGCGGGGAAAATTATAGTTTAAATTTTTGTATTCTTCAATGAATGTCGTTAGAGCATTAGTTATCATTCGGTTTAAAATAAAACCTAACCAACGTGGTGACATACACTGCACGATATTTTACAGAACTTCTCCTTTCTTGAACATTTTAATGGGTTTCAGATTCTATGCCAAGGTTCATCATCAGGTAGAAGGGAAATATTGCCACAGAAGGGGGAGTTCTTATATTTAAAGTTTTTAAAATCCATCGTTCAAAGAAAATATCCACACAATGTTGGTAATGAGGTACTACATAGTAGGATAAAACCAACAAAACAAAACAAGATTATATTTAACTCTACTTCTCTCTGCTAGGGTTTCTTGGTTTCTCTCTTCCTCAATGGCTGAGGGCCGCCGCCTCCCCTACTGTAGGGATCTTTCCTCTGCCATCAGAGCACCTCCTCTCCAAAATGGAGTTTGTCTCCTCCCCTATGGAGGTTCTTCTCCCATGTATGTGGGTTTTTCTTCTTTCTTCTTTGTCCCTATTAACTCATCATCTCTATTGTTTCCTTTCCATCCTCCACCACCATTCTCCACCATGGTTTCTTTTCCCTCTATCAACAAGCACACGGTTGTGCTCTTAGATCTGAACCAAACTTCCTTGACCAACCCATTTGAGCTCTATGGCTATGGAAGAAGACCTCCACCGGAGCCACCACCACAAGAAGCAGCAGAATTACTGAGAGTATGTATTTGTGGGTCTTTTATTTTGATTGTGCTGTACTGTTTTTCTATGGTTTGTATTGTGTGTTTAAGTTTAGTTTATTTCAAGCTTGCTCTAATGGTGTTTGATGAAAGGCCCCAAAGATGTATGGATGATAAGGAAATTATTTTGAGTATGGATCTAATAGTGGTTGCTGCAAACAAGTATCTTTTCTTCTTCGCTCAACAGATGAATCATTCCCGTGTTGTGAGGTTAACCAATCTTGCGAACTCGTATAGTCGATCTGCGCGTCCACAAGCCAAAGAAATGATCCGTAACTGGATAGATTTAAAGACTGTAGTTCCTCAACCCACTTATCACTTGTGGAAGGAATTTGCTTGGGTGCTTGGATTAAGTTATTGGTTTGGTACAACCCTATTGATTTCTTTTTTCTCAAAGTTTATTGATACTCAAGTCTTGGTTGGCTTAATTGTTTATGTTGTTTTTAGAATGTGGATGGGGAATGTCCTAACACATTGTATCTGTTTGTATCTCTTTTACTTTATCTAATGCAAATTGTGTTGTCTGTCAAAAAAAAATAAAATGAGGTACTACTACATTTTAAGGCCAAGTGTCTAGACTAGAGCCTAGAGGGAGCTTAATAACCATTTAAAACCTTTTTTTTTTTTTTTTATCTCTCACTCTATATGTTCACCTCCTTTCTTTCACAACAAACATCTACGGATGTGTGACCAATTTTAATGATTATTAATTTAGTTCAAAATAATTTTTTTTAAAGAACTGATATTTAATCAAACTTTAAGGTATCTAACAGTTTAATTATATTTTACTTATTTTGCAATTGAACTAATTAGAGTCTTTTTCTTTTTATATTGGAAGGTTAACACAAAAAATAAATATAAAAATTAACCTTAAAATTATTGACAATTTGTAGTATATATAGTTTTACATGTTTATTCTAGAGAAGAGAGAATTAGTTGATGCATAAGAATATTAATGGGTAGAGTATGAAAATGTTACCATCCTTACACGTGCAATTTGATAAAATTGTTTACACTCAAATTCATATTTGCATGGATAACAACTGTAAGGCATGCATTGTACTCATATCCTCTGGATACTTAAAGGACCTGCCTTTATTTTTTACTTCATTTGTCCTAAAGTGGAGTATAAGAGAAAATTTGGTAAAATAAAATTGATATATTTAGTCGAAATTTTTAATTAAATATATTAAATTTTTTTGACTAATTTTCTTTAATATTTTGAAACGGAGAAAATGGTTTGACTATATAAAGTATAAACAATCAGTTTGTGATTCTTTATCTTATTTTTTGTAATAATTTAGTTAAAAAAAATCATTTTTCCATTTAAATCTTTTTTATAAGTAGCTTATATATAATATAATGTCTATATCAACCGAACTAAATTATCAGAATTAACCATTAATCTTTTTTATTTTTTAGTATTAAGTCATTTATCTTTTAAAGCATACATATGTTTTCTTTTTCCATTAAAAAAGCATTGACGTGTTAGTTACAAACAAGAATATTTTACCAACTCAAATGTTATTTAAATATTTTTTTATATTTTATCGTATTCATGGTAAGTACTGTTTTAGGAGTATCCGCTAGACATGTGTGTTTAGTTGTCATTCAGAGAGATAAATTTTAACCGGTTGCCGGTGGATTAATATTTAAAAAATATTATTTATATTATATGTTGTTGTTTTGAAATATAATTTAATGAGTATTTACATTTTTATGATTGAAATAATCACTTAATTGATTTGATTAAATAACATATATTAAAGATGTAATTTGTATCAAATTAAAGTTAATAATATCATTTTTTTTTAGCCATAAAGACGAAAAGAATTACTAATATTTTTTACTTTTAAATAATTTTAAACATTAAAAAATTGTGAAATTTGTCTACCGTCCATTAGGGAGATCAGATGGTAATAAAACCTAGTCAAGTCAAACTATGGTAAAAGAATCTTTCAACATAAATGAGTTATGACTCATGAGGTGTAGTGCTAGCACTAGTAGTACACTAGTCCCGTGATCGAGTAAGTTCCAACACATGATGAGTGTATCCGCGTAGAATCTGTGTCAGCACCGATCAAGTACATACCCATCTCAAAATCTTGAACATTCAATTTATTAGCTGTTTTGTTTACAACTCACTCCCTCAACTCACGCTCCATTCAACTTGCACAGCAACACATTTTTACCCTTACTCCCAATAATTAAGGAAACATTACTAAAACATTTCTAAATTAACCACTTACGATCATATCCATCCAAATCATACACACATCACCACTTGACTTCTTCTTTAACTAAATTAATTATTATTATACTAATTAATCACACTTTCCTTTATTTTAGCTACCACATTTTAAATTCCTCCTTACCTTACTTACCCCTATTTATACTTCCCTCTCTTTTATTCATTCTCACTTCAAGCCTTGCTCATTTTTGCATCTCATCATAGTTTCACATTGTGTGTTTTTAGGTCAAGAAAAATATCAATAAGAGAGGGTGTGAGGAAAAAAAACAATCCATTCATTCATAATCATCGTAGTAACAACAAATCAATCATCCACAACATCAGGGAGAGTTTAATACAATAATTACAAGAACATATATTTCATATATCATAAACATACATTATTTCTTTAACCGGTTGATGGCCACCCGTGTGATCCCTCCAAGAATTCTCAAGAAACTCCGATACAACACCGCCACTAAACCCTTCCAACCTTCCCTCACCTCCCCCGCTCTCTCTCCTCCTAATATTCTCGACCAAAAACCGCCATCATCAGCAACAACAACAATTATTCCTCCGGCCGTCGCCGATATCAATTTTGACGACGTCGAAAAACTCTTCTCTTACGTACCAACCTCAAAACTTCTCCAATCAACCGCCGTCCTCCATGCTACCGCTGTTGAACCATTTGTTGATCTTGGTACATGGATCATGAGATCTGAACTCATGCAGACTAATAATCCTTTAAGAGACCTTGCTCTATCTGCTACACGCGCCACATTTTTTGATCACTTTTGTGCCGGAGAAGATGCTGTCACCGCCGGTAAAAGTATCGCCGGTTTAAATGACGCTGGATTACGTGGAATGCTTGTTTATGGCGTTGAAGATGCTCATGATAACGATGATTGTGATCGCAATCTCAAAGCTTTTCTTCATACCATTGATGTCAGCAGATCGCTTCCTCCATCTTCGGTAATCTCTTCTTCATTTCATCTCTCTGCTTCAAAATGTAACTGTTTTTTTTTTTTTTTTTTGCCTTTCTTTGTTCGGTTTCTTCCAGAAGATAGATGCAATCTGCGCTTGACACGTGTCCGTTAATGGATCAAATCAATTGAGAATAACCGTTTTGAGGGTGCTTTGCTGACGTTGTTGCCGCCACGGCCGCCGACGTGAAATTCGAACCGAATGGAACGGAATGGAGTGGAACAGAATAGAAATGAAAACTAAGATGAAATCAATCAAAGCATGGAACATTGGAATTTGGAATTGGAATTTCATTGATGAAATCAATCAAAGCATGGAACATTGGAACAATGGAATTGGAATGGAATTGGACCAAACAAACAATTGTTTTTGGTAAAAGACTCAAGCACTAATAAGCCACACAGAAAAAAACTGTGGTTGCTGGTGCATTTTTTATAAACTTTTAAATTATTATATGAAAGATTAGATGTTATGAATTAGAAGGGTTAATTTAATTTTGAGTTTAAGATTATTATATTATTATGATGTTATGTACTAATGTTTTCAAAATTAAACTTTTTCTGTGTTATAGGTGAGCTTTAACATTGTGAAGATTACTGCAATCTGTCCAATGAGTTTGCTAGAAAGAATGAGTGATTTGCTGAGATGGCAGAAGAAAGACCCTTCTATGGTTTTACCATGGAAGCAAGATTCGTTGCCGATTTTCTCCGAGTTAAGTCCATTGTACCATACAAGGAAGAGACCAGAGCCATTAACTGCACAAGAAGAGAGTGATCTTGAGCTAGCTAATAAGAGATTCCTTGAGCTATGTGAAAAATCTGTGCAAGCCAATATTCCATTGTTGGTTGATGCAGAGTTTACATCAGTTCAACCTGCAATTGATTACTTTACTTATGCTGCTGCAATTGTTCATAACAAAGGTGAAAACCCAATTTTGTTTGGAACAATGCAGACTTATTTGAAAGATGCTAAGGATAGATTGTTGTTGACATCAAAGGCTGCTGATAAAATGGGAATTCCAATGGGATTTAAGTTGGTTAGAGGTGCTTATATGTCTAGTGAAAGAAAATTGGCTGCTGAATTGGGTTATGCTTCACCAATTCATAACACTATTAAGGATACACATAAGTGTTTCAATGATTGTTCTAACTTTATGCTTGAAAAGATTGCTAATGGCCCTGGTGGAGTTGTTCTTGCAACTCATAATATTGAATCAGGTATAATATCATATAATGATTTATACAGTATCATATATCATATTGAATGCAATTGAGGGTTATGAATCTGATTTAATTCATTTTTGTGTGTAGGAAAATTGGCTGCTGCAAAAGCACATGAATTGGGGATTGGAAAGGTGAATCACAAGATGGAATTTGCACAACTATATGGAATGTCAGAAGCACTTTCTTTTGGTTTAAGCAATGCAGGGTTTCAGGTTAGCAAATATATGCCATTTGGACCTGTGGACACTGTTATGCCTTACCTCTTGAGAAGGGCAGAGGAGAATAGAGGTGTTTTAGCTGCATCAGGTTTTGATAGGCAACTGATGAGGTAAAAACTTACGAAGAAAATTAACGTTTATCGTTGATATTTTAATCGACCGATGTTAGTATTGTTAGTAATTGCGAGTATTACGATGAAACATTTGGTTGATTAACATTGATATGTTTTGTTTTTGTGTGACCAGGAAGGAGTTGGTTAGGAGACTAAAAGCAGCTGTGTTTTAAATTTGTTGAATGAGTTGATGGGATGTAATAATGTAGGCAACAGGATTCACACTTATCTTTGTACAAAGTAGAGAATCCTGTAATTTGCTTGAATTTTGTGCATTCAAGTTTATGAAATGTGCATATTGTTTTATGTGTATTCATTCTACTTGCTAGCACATTGTGCCAATGAAATCAAAAATTTGTTATTTTATTTAAGTATATGTGTATGTGTGGGTGTGTTGAGGTGATTCCATTTGATTTTGATTAGATAATTACAAATATAAAAAGGTAAATGAAAATAATATAAGATATCAACTTGTGCTTGAATTGGCTTATGATTGGTAGCCATCACTATAGCATACCTATAATGAAAGATACTCTATCAATTTGGTTTATACAAAGTAATGTGGGTGTGACTGGTAGGGAAAGATTAAGCATGATATTCTCTGATGATTAATTAACAAAACAACTAGCTGAAGGTGACATTAAATGAGTTGGATTCTCTTGGACATGCATTTCTCTCAAGCATATAAAAGAAGTGGGAATAGAGATAAGGGGGAAAAGATAAGGTGATTATGATGAGACACATAATAATTAAGAGTGATAAAGTGAAATTAGGTATTGTAGGGTTCGTTTGATCTGCAAAATGAAAGTAAACAGTACAGGACAGTACAAGGCAGAACAGCACAGGACAAACATTTACGATATTAAACAAATTTTGTCTTGTATGATATTTGATGGAAAAAATGTTATTTTGGTGATTTAGAAAAGTTGTGCTGAGGACAAAAAGTTGTCCCATGGTTCAGTGGGGGACAAGAATATCTGATTTTGTCCAGTCCCTTGACCCCCAGTTTGTCCAGTACCAGTGACAGTTTTCAAATCAAACACAGTACAACAGAAGTTGTCATGTCCAATCCCCTATTTTTTAGCAGATCAAACGCACCCGTAGATGGTTAATCTAGGTATTGTAGATGGTTAATCTATAGTTTAAATCAAGTATTGAGATTCATTTTTTTTTGAATCGGTAAATATTATTAAGGCTACCACCTTTACAAGACGAAAAGGGGAACAAGCAACAAGAAAAATACAACAAAAAGGGTGACCTCAACACCAAAACGATGCAGGGCCACACCTTGACAAGGCACATGCGCCCAAACCAACAGAAATCCAAACAAACCTCTTGCTAAGGCTAAAGAAAATAACCAAACACAAAGAACAAAAATTCTATAGACTACCGGAGTAGACAAGCTCCGGGGTCCCAAGACCATTCATAAAATAAACACGGCGCCACTTTCAAACGAGCTAAACACCACTTTTATGTCTTCAACAATAAGCCTTGGGTTGAAATTTCCGGAGGCAAATAACGCGTTATTTCTCACCTTCCAAATTGACCAAAGAGTTGCACATTTTAACATGTCCCTTCTAATTTTAACATTTCGAGCGGCACATTTTAACAATTCGAAAAGGGAAGCGGTTGAAGGCGGGATTATAATCGACACACCAATCCATTTGAAAATTTCCAACCACACCAATATCGTACACGGACAATGAAGGAACAGATGAGAAGTAGTTTCTACTTTTCCGGCACACCCCAAACATTCCCAAGGTCTCTCCGAGATCAACACTCCACGAGCCTCTAGATTTTTCCGGGTAGGAATTCTATCATAGAGGAGTTGCCAAGAGAAAGCTATAACTTTGGAAGGAGCCGGGCTAACCCAAATTTGCTCAAAGAACTTTGGCCAAAGTACCTCCCACTCCTTCTTCACTACCAAGGGCCTCCAAGAGAAACTTATAGGAGGATTTGACCGAGAAATTACCATCTTCATCCAATTGGGATTCACTTTAATTTCAATGATAAAAGAGTGAACGTTAGAGAGTGTTGAAAAAGATTGTATTTTTAGCATCTTTTTATATTTTAATTACGTAATCTTACGTTTATTTTCCTCTTCTATGTTGGAGCCAAATAATTCTCATTAGTAAGGATCTATTTGGTAATAGTAAATTTTGAGCTTATAACTCAAATGACAAAATAGACTTCTTTGATAACCACGTTTTTTACGAGTTTCTAACTTAGTTTGATAAACTAACTCATTTAGTAACTTATATCTTCTGATTTTTTGTCTCAATTTTATGTCTTTTATATTTATAAGTTAACTTAACAATTAACATTTAATTTTACTATTAAACACTACAAGATTAATCAATTAACTTATCCATTATAAAGTAACTTATCGGTTATCTCTTATATTTTTACAACCATAGCTAAGTGTGATTTAAAACAAATTTATGATTTTTGTCTTAATTTTTGTCTTAGAGCTTAACCTTATACTTGAGACGGCTACTGCATGGTGCATATGAACCGTTAGTTAAACTAATAATAATACAAAAACGTACATTTTCAAACGTGTGCTAGACAAGACTACATTATTCCATTTCAAATGACAAAAACGAAATCCAACTTGCAGACTCAAATTGTCTACTAGTATTATTTATTCCATTGAATTAGGAGGAGTGCCAAACCACTTGTCTTTGTAAAAGAAGAAAAACATGACCAAGTTAATAATTTTTTAATATATGGCTGCATGTGCTAAGTAGTACATCATTATTGCAAGAGTTTTTTTTTTTAAATAGTTTAGTGGCTAGATTTTTATTTTTTAAGGTGAAATAGTGAGAGTATCAGAGTTTAAAATATAATCCCTACATTTTATATGTAACGTTCCTACCAACTGAACTATACTCATGAGACAACAACGTATTCATTTATTTTTGGTTAAATAATATTACATGCTTTTGTTGCAATATAGCTGGAGACGGGCAGGCCGAAGAGTGATGGCAATGAAAATTACAAATACAAAAAGGTTGCAATAAATAAGATAGCAACTTGTGCTTGAATTGGCTATGATTGGTCGCTATCACTTTAGCATACCAATATTGAAACACATCAATTTGGTTTAGACAAAGTAATATGGAGTGTGACTGATAGGTATACATATTTAGCATGATGTTCCCTATGATTAGCAAAACAACTACTGTTTGAAGGTGACAATTTTAAAGTGTGAATGTGTGATTCTTAATTTTTTTTTTTTAGTGCAAGAGAGATTTTTGGAGGATTAAGTTTATATTTTGATGTATGTTTAGACTTGGTTTAATAGTCTTCAAAAGTAAGTGAGACTTACAACAAATTTAATTATTTGTAATTTTTTTTTTTAAAATTATTTGTTGAAGGCCTAAAGTAAGAGTTTTAGTTATTTAACTCAAGCTCACCTTTGTATATATTTGATATTATAGACAGTCGTAGATCAATATTCAATCATAGACACATCACACACACACTTAAGCATTCAAATTTTAGGCCATTCTCTATTTTGTCTTCTATTCAAATTTATACTAAGTACACTACACTCAAATCCAAAATCAACGCATCCAGAATATTAACCATTAGTTTGTTAAAAAGAAAAAACTAGGATTAACCGTTAATTTTTTCCCTTGTCATATCCTCTCTACGCATATGAACCGTCAATTTAAGTACTATGTAAGAGAAAACATACAATTTCAACCATATATGTAGTAGACAAGACCCTGTTTCTTATTATAAAAGCTTATATTTTATGTCATACAACAATAATCCTAACTCTAGCAACTTTTTCTTCTGTTTTGCTACATTAATTTTCGTCCTCTTTCTCTCTTACAACCAACATTTATGATACAACACTTCCTCATAAGTCATAGCTCATAATGATTCCAGCAGGGAGGGCGTTGAGCAAGGGCAACACGAACCTTTGCCCAAAGCCTCTCAAAATAGAGGGTCTCAAAATTTCAATTTGTTGTATATTTTTAAAATATTTGTTAGCAATAGTTAATTATTAGTTAATTAAATATAAAACTATGTAGTTGACCTCATAACCCAACTAATGTGGTAATGAGAAATATGAAAACCTATTCACTGGCTGTGAAGGCAACAACAACTTAGATTAAACCTCAACGGCGTGTGGTGTTAGTTCGTTGGAGTCCTCCTTCGGTTGGTTGTGTGAAATTAAATACGGAGGGGGTCTTGTTGAGATGATGGCCATATTTGTTGTGGTGGAATCATTTGAGGAAGTGATATTGAGTGGCTAAGAGGTTTCTCCAAGTATGTTGGCATAAGAAATGCTTATTTGGTGGAACTATGGGGAGTGTTGGAAGACCTAAAGTATGCTAGAAGGTTGCATTGTCGATTCCCAAGCTTTAATTTTGAACAGTTATGCTAGTTGGAGAGAGAGTCTCTAGTTGAGAAGATTCATCGTTTGCTAGCTTTGATTGGTTGTTTAACACTTCTACTGTGAAGCAAACCAATGTGCAGATGCTTTGACCAATTATAGTTGCTCGATGGAAGTCGTGATTTGCGTCTTTGATGTTTGTCCGAGCAGTATTAATCAATTACTACTTTTGAACAGTTATGCTAGTTGGAGAGAGGGTCTCTAGTTGAGAAGATTCATCGTTTGCTAGCTGCCTAACTCTGATTGACAGGTTGTTGTTTAACACTTCTACTGTGAAGCAAACCAATGTGCAGATGCTTTTACCAGTCGTGATTTACTTCTTTGATGTTTGTCCGAATAGTATTAATCAATTATTGCTTTTGATTTGTTGGGTAATGTTACCCCTTGTGTAATCTCATTGTAATTTCTTTTTTTCTCAATCTTATGCCCTCTTTGTTATTTAAAACAAAATAAAAAATCCTTATGATTGAACCTTTAACTACCCACAAGTGTGCACAACTTCTACTTGGAGAAGTTGGACATAGAGCAAAGTCTTGTCCTTTTTAATCAATGGCACACAAATATAACATGAACAAACATCCAAAGTGGATTAAACAATATATGAGAGAAAGAAAGAAAAAAAAAAACCAAATAAAAAAAATGGCTAGAAGAGTGAAATTGGGAAGGATGCATGCCACAATCTCAAGCGAGTGATATATTTTGTGCAAATTTGCCCATAAGAGTTAGAAAATTGTTGATAAGAATTAAGATGGTTCCTTTAAGACAAATTAATCTCACAAAACTCACAAAGAGAGAACTTGGACAGCAACCTGGCGGATTCAAGGCCCAACATACCTGGGCTTGGCCCATAAATATATTGTTTTTGTTCAGTGAAAAAACAATAGAGAGCAAAAACAGAAAAAAGGGCAAAACATTTTCACGCGTGCGTCTCTCTCTCTCTGCTCGAGCGACCAGTCCACCACCACCACTCACCGAAAAGCTCGACCGAACCACTCACTCGCCACCCACCGCGGCCGTCGTTCTCCCCCTTTTCTCTGTCTCTTCTTGACGCCGAATCTCTTACCCTTCTCTGCTCAATTTCAGGTGATTGTTTTCGATTTCAGGTGATGAAACTATTCTCACCCCTTGTATTTTAATCTCAGGTGATGAAATTTTGATATGAATTGTTGATACTGAGAATTCTATAATTTTTCTAGGTTTTAGTTTTTTGGATAATTTTGATTTGTTTCTTTAATTGATTGATTGAGTTTGGGAAATATTGATTTCATTGTTGAGTTAGTTTAGTCTTATCCTGGAATGCTTGATATGAATTTCTTTGATATGAATTTGGGAAACTCCGCCAGCATTGTCTTTGGGAAAGTTTGATTGAATTTGAGATATGAATTTCCTTGTGTTTGTTGTTGCTCTGTCTGTCTTGTTTCTGTGGTTCTGTAACCATAGGAAGTGAGAGTTCTTGTGCAAATAGCAAACAAACTCATAACAAGCTTATTGATACTAACTAATTATATATAAATAGATCACATATAAGTTAAAGAAGATTATTTTGATAAGAAAGAGAATAATAGCATTAAGAAACAAACAGATGACGAGATTTTTGGTTGATAGAGCAAATATTGAGAATGTGAATGTTGTGCACATTGCACACTATTGCAAACATATTTATGTTCATGTTTAAGTTGCAGTTAGAATAAGTGCAATTTTATTAATTTTTTTATATTATTTACAACCAAATTTTCATTTGGATTTGCACCGGAGTTGTTGTTTTGTTTCTTATATAAAGTTTTAATTTTGGTTGCAGATTGATTGTCAGTGATGGAGCACGGTTCGTACACTGATCTTAGTAAATCAACGTTTTCTCTCATGGATGAGGATCACACTTTTGCTAATTCTGTCAGATTCACCTTGAATCAAGAGTTAGTCATTCCCACAACTCTAATTACTTCTTTCTCCATCCCTTCTTTAGCTTCATTCTACTATCTTATTCCTCCAAAGTGTTATGCTTTTCAAGTATCTGTCTGCTGTTTTATTTATCATTATATGATAAAACATGCAATTTTGTTAGGGGGGAAAATGTACAATTAACTTATATATTCTTCAAAAGTTGAAAATTCTAGAGATAATAACAAGGGATATGAGAAAATCAGTGTTGCAATCTCTGTGTATTAACTCCCTTGAAACACATGACAAGAACACCAAATAGGAGCGATAAATTTCAGCTTATTTTTCAGTCCGGTCAAATAGAAAATATAGTGATGCAATGGTATTAAGCATTTCTTCTTTAGAGTAGAGGCGATTCCAGATGAGAATAGAAGAATTACTAAGAGGGAAGTTCATGACTTAGATTTATAGCCGCAGCTATTACAATAATTGAATTCCTCGTTACCACATGGCCAGTAATCCAAAATTCAAGAAACGGAAAAACAGAATCTACAACAGAACTTAGAAGCTTCCTGTGCCAGGTTATAACAGAAAGATGCTCAGCGAGGGCTAGTGATTGGGATGGTATTGGGATGTTCCTCTTGATCCACGACCGTATCTTATAATGTAGTGGAATTTGAACAAATTGCTATTTTTTCCACAATATATTACTAGTACAAAGTGTTGTCACATAACCAGCTAAAACAATGCTATAGCACTATTACGTAGAAGAATATTAACAGACCACTATTTTCTACAATCTAATGGTTGACAACACTGTTATATCCCACATATGGTCTAGCACTCTTGTGGCAGATGATAACCATGCGCACCTACCATGAATTTCAGTTTATTATTAGCCATAAAACTTCTTAAAAGTAGGGAATAGTTCTCGAAAAAATAAAATGAGTATGTATAGAATAAACATGAATTCAGCTTTGTCCTTTTTGTCAAATAACATATTAATTGGTAGATCCCCCTGCCTCTCATCCCTTAGGGAGATATAACTTGTCATTAAACAAGAAGTTTGTTTCTATATTAAGTTTGATGTGCATAATCAATTATTCCGTATGGATTTCTATTACAGGAGTTTAAAATATTTTCGTTTATTGGAGTCTATATTATTAATGTCTGTTTAATTTGGCTTTTCATATCTCTCTTTCTTCTATGCCCAACTTGTTCCCCTTATTCGTTAATCCTTATCATTTTCAACACAATATATTCTGATGAGAGTAATTATTGTTGTCTTTGCAGTCCAAGAGTGACATTTTGTGGGTACAGCATTCCTCATCCTTCAGAAAACCGTGTTAATGTCAGAGTCCAGACAACGGGTAAGTGGTAATATAAGTGTGTCATTGTGGATATAAATGTGACTGTAATTGGCAATATATTTCCATAGTCTAATGCCAAAAATTCTATTTTTATATCACAATCACAAGAGTGTGTACTTTAGCTTCCAGTATCATATTTGGTTAGACAATCTTTTCTATTATGCTGACCAGTTATTTGTTAGTTGTTTTAGATAATAATTTACATAATTTGATCCTAATGATGTTTATTTTTAAACCAAAAAGCATAGTCAGTTCCTCCCATCATTAGCATGAAAATGAAATTGTTGGAGCCAAACCTTTTTAGCTAGTTAACTTTGACACTTTTGTGATACTGGAAAGTTTCTTATCTCATTGCATTTTCTGTTCAACTAACGAAGTTTTCTTAGGTAAGTTCAGATACAATTTGGTGATGCATTAATGAATTTTGAATTAGTTAAAACTCATTATACAAATTATTTTTCATTGAATGGATATATTATATTATAGGGCAACGATAGAGCATCCACAAGTATTTTCTAGTGTTCAACATTGTGAATTACATGATCAGTAGTGTGATTATAAACTTTTTTGCTTATAATGTTTTGCACTTTCATGTTCTAAAATTTGTCTCTTATGATTTATATCTATTCATTTTAGGTAAATAAGATTAGCAACGAAGTCTAAAGAGAAAGTTGGAGTAACTTATATGATAAAATCTGTAGATTCTCATTATTGTTGGTTTAAACATGTCTAGAGAAGATAACCTACAGAAATGAAGCACTAATAAAGACTTAAGACTAGATAGTTCATAGTCAAATTGTTAATTAGTGGGAAATTAGGTCAAACCATTGTAAGAGAACTAAAATTGAATAGTTTGTTTGTAAATATGATAATTCACGTATGTTATTATGACGTACATATTTGATCAATTTAATCGATCTTACATAGTGGGAAAAGAGATTGGTTTGATTCCAGGTTGGAACAATTTTTTGGTTAGATTTTACTTACCTCACGACTGAACTCCGGATTACTAGAGTCCCCTTTCCCTAAAAATTGGAGGGAGGGTTAACACTGAAAAAAAAAGTTTGGTTGAAGTTGCAGTTTGCTATGATTTATTTCTAAAGGAGAGTCACTTATCAGTAATTTTCTGTTGAATTGGTGTATATGTAGGGGATCCAGCATGTGAGGTGTTGAAAGATGGTTGTCAAGATTTGATGCTTATGTGCCAGCATGTTAGAAACACTTTTGAGAAGGCAGTTAATGATTTCAAAACCAGCAAGACTGGTGATCATATGGATATATGAATTAGTGTGCTAGTTATAGTTTTAATTTTTCAGTACTTGTGTTATTGAAACTAGCTAGACACTGTTTATCTCTATATCTTACTTTTTATCTTTTACAACTTCTTGTGTTTGAGAAAACGGTGAAACTGTTCCAATTCACGGTATCACGGTATCATTCATGAGTTAAGATTGTTTCTCTTGTCCATATCTTAAGTTGAACCAATTTTTTAAAAATCAAACTGAACATCGAACTGGTGTGATTTCCAAATTATGGTTCAATCAGTTCAACTAGTTCAACCCCCCGTGGGTTGAACTGGTTACTAAATAAATATATAATAAAATAAAATATACACATTTCACTAACAGCAATACACTTGGTAGTAACTTTCATTGCATCCAAGCATTACATTACTTATAAATTAGTTAGAGGTCACGATGTTACTTTCATGTATGTTATGCTAGATTTATTTCTGGCCTATATTAGTATTCTTTTTTATAAAGATTTAAGAGCTGTCCCCGACTTTTTAAAGGTTCTGTTAAAAATGGGCTTTTAATAAATAAAACACAAAATTTTTTAAAAATTATATCCTCTATTTAAACTATAAATAATATAAAAAAATAATTATCATTGTATATGACATTAAAAAGAGACATTTCAGAATTAAATTTGATTCAAAGATTGAAATCGCATAGTGATTGAGTCTGTGAATGACTTATATATGTAATGTAATAGATAGATTCAATTCTAAGTTTTTTCAAAAAATTTATAGATTTTAATTTAATTTAAAATGACTAGAACTAAAATAGTTCAGGAAAATTGTCACCATAAGAATGTGAATCAAGTACCTCGCGCACCAAAAAATCATAACCTACAACCAATCTATTGATGCACATCTAATATTTACGAACGACTTTAATTACATATTTGGTACCTTATGTTTATTTTAGGTTTCAATTTGGTCCCTTTGGTTTAATAAGTTTCAATTTAGTACTTGTAGTCAAATTTCCATTTAATTCGTCCATGTAACTAACAAATTTGTATATGTGGACAACTTTTGAAACGGTATGAGAAATAAGAAAACAAAAAAAAAAAAAAAAAACCAAAGAAAATCACAAACTACACTATTTTCAGAATTTGATTTAACAACCATTTCATCAACATGGGTTGATTCATTAATGTTTTAAAATTTGATTTTGAACTTAAATTTCATGAATCAGAAACCTTATATTGATTTAAATATAACATAAGAGGGCAATTATTTTACCAGATACATCTAGATAAATTTTTGTTATTTTAAATAAATGGAAAAAAATATGTTGTACGATAAGGTTGAAATATCAATATGATTGATATTTTAGTGGCAAGATTTTTATTTTTTTTAAATATGAATGTTGCATTTTTGTCAATATTTTTTTTTTATAAACTCCTCATATATTTTTGTCAATATACAAAAGACTTGTAAACTCAAAAAGATGTAATTTGAGAGTATTATTTGATATTAAATCTCAAAAAGATACAAATATCAAATGAATAAATAGTAGCCATAAAATAAAATCAACGAGTGAAATAATGAAAAAATGAAATGAGAATAACAAAAAGAAAAAAATTAAGAGAATTAATTATATTATTTGAATATCATAATACTATATATCATAGTAGTATTAGTATATGATTAATATAAATATTAAGAATTGAAATATGACAAATCATTGATTACACTAATAAAATAAAATCAACATTATTGACTTCTTGGTTTCCAAGTAGCAACTTTATCAAAATTGAAATTGTTTAAACTTTTAAGAAGTCCATCGGACCTTATGAGCCAATAAACACCACGGTATAATTTTAAGTCAGTATTGGGATCAAAAGCAGTGATAGTGGCTTCTAAAAGTTTCCAATAAACTTGACATGACACAACATTGTCAATGGAAACGGACATGATGTGAGATCCTTGTGCGGGTACTACAAAGGTTGTTGCTCCACACTCAAAGTAGACAGGTTTTTCAGTCATAGGAATTAAACTCTTAAATGTAATGTTAGTTGTATAGCCATCAATTGAAGCAATACAGAGGACAAATACAAGAGCAAGAAAGAGGGTATGACATTTGGTCAACATTTTGGAGTTTTGTAAAATTGATTCAAATGTACACTTGAGGCAAATATCCACACACATATTTATAGTCTAAATAACATCTCATGAAAAAAAATACCCCAAACGAATTGAGAGCATTATACTAATAAAAAATTATGTTTATGAATTAATAATTTATTATTTAATAGATATTTATGCTTAAAATATGAAAATAATAACAATATTTTTTCAAAAAAGTAATGTTTCCATGTTTATTAAAAGTATCCAAATATATGTGTTTGACTAAAATTATATTAATAAGGTGTCCATTAATTTGTGTCAAAAAAAAAAAAAAAAGGTGTCCATTAATAAGATATTTAGAATAAAAATATTTAAATATTTAATTATGATAACGAAATTCGTTTATTTATCTTGATATATACAATTTAAAATAGGAAGGGTAAAACCAAGAGAAAAAAAGTGATATTATACTTCCTCCGTCCCAAAATATAAGCAAAAAATGGTAAACAAATTTAGTCTAGATACATTAACTTGTGTTGACCTCTTTTTACTTATATTTTAGGATGGAGGGAGTATGTTTTTTTGTCAAATATTAGTGGATACAACATTTCAAATCACAGTGTTAATTATGAGTTATTATCTCTCCTTGATGAGATTATCTTTCTTTGTCCATCTCTTAGCTTGGACCAATGTTTTTTTTTTTTGACAAATGGACCAATGTTTTAAAAACCAAAAAATTGGACATCAAATCAGTGTGACTTCCCAAACATAATTTAATTGGTTTAACTGGTCCAATCGTTATAGAATCGGTTGAAACGGATACTAAATAAATATATATAAAATAGAATATGCATATTTCAATAAAAACAATACACTTGATAGTAATTTTCATTGCAGCCATGCATTACATTACTTATAAATTAATTAGCTATCTCTCAACAACATCTTTGTCACCGAAATCATAAAAAGGTATGCTAATTAGTGCTCTTGAGACTTATGATATAAAGATACCAATTAAAATGGAAAATTCTATTGAAAAAAGTATTTTCGATATTTTTAAGAAATTGACTACACAAATTTTAATATATTTTTACTTTATGTGACTTTTTTAATTAGTGTCCTAAATGCACTATTTAACATTTTTCGAAAAAGAAGAACAAATCCTAATCGCCCGGTACCTAAAACTGGTTCCAGCTGCGTAAAAAAAAAGGTTTAAGTTCTCTGATTTTCCTGGATCAGACCTTTTCTAGCAGTTTTTTTCATGCTTCCTGGACTAGCAATTTAACAAGGTTGTCCAAATCGGTGACAGGTCGGATTTCCAGTCCAATCGATCAAACCGGCCGATCTGATTCTATTTTAAAAACATTAATTGATTGTTGACCGGTGATTCAAATTGATTGATTGTAATTTATTGTAGGGTTTGAAATCTTACTTTTTTTTCGTACAGTAAGAAAAAAATGTGAAAAAAAAAACAAAGAAAAACACAAACTACACTATTAAATTTTTAAAATTTGATTTAACAACTATTTCATCGTCATGCTTTGATTCATTGATGTTTTAGACTTTGATTTTGAACTTACATTTCATGAACTTAAATTAATTTAAATCTAAGCATAAGAGTGCAATAATTTGACCACAAACATTTAGATAAATTATTGTTATTTTAAATAAATGGAGAAAAATATGTTGTATAAGGTTGAAAATTCAATATTAATATTAATATTTGAGTGGAGAGATTTATTTTTTAAGAAAATATAAATGTTGCATTTTTGCCAATATATAAAAGACATAAACTTGAAAAAAATGCAATTTTAGAGTATTATTTGACACCAAACTTCAAAAAGATGCAAATATTAAATGAATAAATATTAGTGATTACTGAAATAAAATCAACTCATGAAATTTGATGTCAAATTAAACTTTATCACCTTGTGTTAATGGATTCTGACTCTTATGAAAAAAATTAATCAGAAATGAAAATAACAAAAAGAAAAAGCTAAGAGAATTGATTATATTATCCGAATATCATAATACAAATATCATATATGGTTAATATAAGTATTAAGTACTGAAATATGACAAATCATTTATTATACCAATAGAATTAACATTACTGACTTCGTGGTGTCCAATCAGCAACTTTATCAAAAACGAAATTGTTCAAACTTTTAAGAAGTCCATCTGGCCTTAAGAGCCAATAAACACCACTATCTAATTTTAAATCAGTTTTGGAATCAAAAGCAGTGATAGTAGCCTGTACAACATTCCAAGTAACTTGACATGACACAGCATAATCAGTTATAACAGTTATCATGTGAGATCTTTGTGGGGGTACTACAAAGGTTCTCGCATCACACACAAAGTAGACAGAGTTTTCACTCCCATTTATTAAGCTCTTAAATGAAATGTTAATTGTAGAGGCATGATGAATTGTTAGGTTGTATTGTTGTTTGGCATCAATTGAAGCAATAAAGAGCACAAATACAAGAGCAAGAAAGAGGGTAGCATAACATTTGGTCAACATTTTGAAGTTTTGTAAAATTGATTCAAATGTACACTTGAGGCAAATATCCACACACATATTTATAGTCCAAACATAACGTCTTATTAAAAAAAGTACTCCAAACATAACAAATATTGTTTATTTATCTAAATAAATTATGTTTATGAATTAATAATTGATTATTTAATAGATATTTATGTTTAAAGTATGAAAATAATAACAATAATTTTTTTTTGCAAAAAATGAATGTTTCCATGTTTATTAAAAGTATCCAAATGTTTGCATTTTTTGTACCAAAAAAAAAAGTATCCAAATGTATGTGTTTGACTAAAATTATATTAATATGGTATTCATTAATAAGATATTTAGAATAAAAATATTTTAAAATTTTAATTATGATAATGAAATTCGTTTATTTATCTTGATATATACAATTTAAAATAGGAAAGGTAAAACCAAGAGGAAAAAAAAAAGTAATATTATAAATTTTTTGGTCAAATATATCTTGATATATACAGTTGAACTTCTCTATGATTTACTATTATTTTACTAAGTTAAACTTCTCTATGATTTACATTATTTTTTTTTTGTGTGTTAAACTACCAATAAAAATATAATAACAAAAAAGAGAGAGAAGAAAATAAAGGTTTGCTACTTGCTTTCTTCTTTTAAACTCTATATTAGTTTCTACAATTAATTTTACTCTTTTTTTTTTTGTGACATTATTGATAGCAAAAATTGGTTTTCTATTTTTAATTGTTGATAATGATGGGGGCTTTTTCTTTTGTTGCTTATTTTAAGCCTTAGTATAAATTGTTGTCCTTAAAATTAGCTTTTATTTAAATGGAAACTAAAATTATAAAAGAACTAATTTAAATAAAAACTAAATTTATTCGAGACTATTGTTTACAATTTATATACTTTTGCAGAATGGAAAAAAGCGGACAGATGCGCACATAATATTTTGTTTTTATTTTCTGTTATGATAACATGTATATCTTAGTTAATAATGTAAGATAATCCTTTTAATAAAATGTCCACATTTTCATTTAATTAAAGGTTTCTATGTGACATAATTTGTTGATTTCTAAAAGACAACTATTCATAAAAAATTTAGAATAATCTTCAATATAAATTAGCATAATAGAAAATACGGATCACACAAACGGGAAGGGTGACCACAAATATTCAAGTCATGTCCTCATGTATTCAATCATTATGTATGAGAGTTTTACATTTGATAATCATCTTCAACATACAAGTGCATAATATAAAATACATACCACACAAACGAGCACGGAACGTGCCCGTTTTAGGGGTGTTCACGGTTCATAAACTGCACTGAATTGAACCATATAAATGGTTCAGTTTAGTAACTGAAACCACTTTTTATAAAAACTGGTTTATTTCTCAAACCAGTTTCAGTTCAGTTCAGAACCAGTTTAGAACCAGTTTACATCTTTAAACCAGTTTAGTTTCAGTTAACTGGTTTAAAACCGGTTTATTTTTTGAAAAACTGGTTTTATACCAATTTTCTGTATTTTTTAAAAAAAAAACTGGTTTCCGATAAAAATAATTTCGGAGTTTTTTTTCAAGAAAAAAGTTCCCGATTTTTTTCGTAAAAAAAGTTTCCGATTTTTTCAGGAAAAAAAGTTCCTGATTGTTTTCAGGAAAAAAGTTCTCGATTTTTTTTCGGAAAAAAAGTTCCCGATTTTTTCGGAAAAAAAGTTCCAATTTTTTTCAGGAAAAAAAGTTACCGATTTTTTCGGAAAAAACGTTCCCGATTTTTTCGGAAAAAAAGTTCCGATTTTTTTCGGGAACAAAAGCTCCCGATTTTTTCGGGAAAAAAAGTTCCCGATTTTTTTGGAAAAAAAGTTCCCGATTTTTTCCGGAAAAAAAAAGTTCCCAATTTTTTCGGAAAAAAAATTCCCGATTTTTTCGGAAAAAAAGTTCCGATTTTTTTTTCGGGAAAAAAAGTTCCCGATTTTGTCGGAAAAAAAGTTCTCGATTTTTTCGGAAAAAAAGTTCCCGGTTTCTTCGGAAAAAAAGTTCCCGGTTTGTTTCGGAAAAAAAGTTCCGGTTTTTTTTCGGGAAAAAAAGTTCCCGATTTTTTCGGAAAAAAAATTCGCGATTTTTTCGGAAAAAAAGTTCCGATTTTTTTTCGGGAAAAAAGTTCCCATTTTTTCGGAAAAAAAGTTCGCGATTTTTTCTGAAAAAAAGTTCCCGGTTTTTTCGAAAAAAAAGTTCCCGGTTTTTTTCGGAAAAAAGTTCCCGATTTTCTCGGGAGAAATTTTTCCGGTCTTTTTTCCGCTTATTTTTTTAAGGAAAAAGTTCCCATTTTTTTGGGAATTATTAAATATTTTTTTTAAAAATAAAATAAAATACAATTCATAAATTTAAACTAGTTTTGAACCGGTTATAAACTGAATTGTAACTGTTTTTAAAAAGTGGTTCAGTTCAAAACTGTATTAAATGGTTCAGTTTAAAATATGGTTCAGTGCAGTTCGAACTACAGTTTGGTTCAGTTAACTGGATTTTTGAACACCCCTAGCCCGTTTGTTCCGCTATGAAAAGAGCGGCCTGACGGGCACTGTCATGTCGCTAGTTTTTAATAAAGTGGCTTTTAGAAAGGAGATTCTATACCATATATGTTGGAGAACGATACGTGTTGAAGAAAAAGGACGTGTCAAAACGATGAGATCAAAAAATAGGAAAAGCCAAAGGGTATTATCGTCATTTAACCTTCACCTAAGCCACTATATAAACGACACCTCTCCTCATAACAACTCAAACCAATTTTCCAATTGTAATTTCAGTTTTCTAAACCTATTTTTTGCTCCGAATTCTCTTACGTTTCTCAATTTTCCGAATTCTCTGTAAGTGCATTACAATTTTCTTTTGTGTTTTTCTCTCAATTGTTTTTGTGATGATTTCAATATCTGATTGTTTTTTCTCTGTTTTTGATTTTGTTCGATTTAGGTCAATTTTAATTCAACATCTTGATTCATAGAGGGGAAATCGTGACTCATAGATCGGTCTCCAATTATTTTATAACTGTAAGTATCAAGATTTTATATTATTTTTGTGTTTTTTTGGATTGTTGTTTATGATTTATGATTTTGGATGAAGAAATATGATTCAATTTTTGAATGAATGATTTTTTTATGAAGAAATTATTTAATTTTCATTGCTGTTGTGTGATAGCATTTGATGATATTTCTGAAAAACATTTGATGATTTTGGATGAAGAAATAAATATGCAAATCTGCGAAGGATCTGTTTTTCAATTTTATTTTCCAAAATTTTCCTTTTTTTGTTGTTTGTTTGTTTTTAAAATCTGAAAGCTTTTGATTCTCCATGTTATAATCTCTTTCTGAAAATCGCTTAAAGAGGTGGTAATGCTATTGTATTCTGGGAACGTTATGAACATAGCTTTGATTACTTAGCTATGTCTTCACTTTCAATTACAATTGTAAAAATTGATTAAGAATTTGGTATTTTTAAAGATCTATTATTTCATGCTGCATGTTGAAATTGTTATGATTCCCCAAATTTTCATTCATATTTTATATAAAAATTAACCCAGAATTCATTTATTTTGCAATTACTGTCTTGTTCTTGTGATTAACATTTGCTTCATTCTTTTTCCAGGAAAAGTGTGAATGAACTAATGGAGTCTAAAGGTGGCAAAAAGAAGTCTAGCAGTAGTAAATCCTTTTTATACGAAGCCCCTCTTGATTACATCATTGAAGACGTTCGACCACACGGTGGAGTAGAAAAATTCAAATCTGCTGATTACTCAAACGTAAATAAATCCCCATTTGAATTCCTTTCATAAATGTATTAGATTCATTGATTTTGATTTTGTTTTCTAACACCCTTTTTTTTTCCCTCTATTTTGCAGTGCATCCGCAAGCCATCCTGAGATTGTTTGGGTTCTTGTGTTATAGTTCTTAGGTCTTTTCATACTGCAATATTATTCTAGTTTTCCTCCTTCAACTCCTCCTCTTTGTTTTTTTACAACTCTTATTCCCTGTCTCTACAAACAAAAACAATTTTTTTCTGCTTTTGAGTCAAAATGGCCATGACAAACTCAGCTATTGGTTTTGAAGGCTATGAAAAGAGGCTTGAAATAACATTTTTTGAGAATGGTGTGTTTTCTGATCCTGCTGGATTAGGTCTCCGAGCATTGTCTAGAGACCAAATTGATGAAATTCTGAAACCAGCAGAATGCACTATTGTTGACTCATTGTCTAATGATTATGTTGATTCATATGTTCTTTCTGAGTCAAGCTTATTCATTTATTCTTACAAGCTTATTATCAAAACCTGTGGGACTACAAAATTGCTTCTGTCAATCCCTGCAATTCTTAAGCTTGCTGATGGTCTTAACATTGCTGTGAAATCGGTGAGATACACTCGCGGAAGCTTCATTTTCCCCGGTGCTCAATCGTTCCCTCATCGAAGCTTTTCCGAGGAAGTTGCTGTTCTTGACAACTATTTTGGCAAACTGGGTTCTGGTAGCCAAGCTTACATGATGGGTGATGCTAACAAGTCAACAATTTGGCACATTTACTCTGCTAGTGCTAAGCTAGAAGCTTCAACGGAAGCTGTCTATGGCCTTGAAATGTGCATGACTGGTTTAGATAAAGAAAAAGCATCAGTGTTTTTCAAGACAGATAACTCTTCAGCAGATTCAATGACTAAGAAATCTGGAATCAGAAAGATCCTTCCAAAATCTAACATTTGTGATTTTGAATTTGAACCATGTGGGTATTCAATGAATGGAATTGAAGGAAATGCAATATCAACTATCCATGTTACCCCAGAAGATGGATTCAGTTATGCAAGCTTTGAAGCAGTGGGTTATGACTATGAAGAGAAATCTCTGAATGAACTTATTGAAAGGGTTTTAGCATGTTTCTATCCAGCTGAGTTTTCTGTGGCTTTGCACATTGATATGAATGGTGAAAAACTTAACAAATTTCCTTTGGAGGTTAAAGGATACTCCTGTGGAGAAAGGAGCAATGAAGTGCTTGGAGAAGGTGGTGCTGTTGTGTACCGTACCTTTGTTAAAAATGATGGCTGCTCATCTCCTAGGTCTACTCTTAAATGCTGCTGGAGTGAAGATGAGAATGAGGAGGAAGTGAAGGAGATATAGTACTTTGGTCTTCATATTATGTTCTTGTTTATCTTTACTGTTTTCAGTGTTGTTATTATCTGAATAAATTTGAGCTTTCGTTGTGAAAGTGAATCAATAATCGTCTTGTGTCATGTTTACTATTCCATATTGAGTCTTGTACTGGATTATGTTTCTAATAAATAAGTATTTGTTACTGTAAGATAAAAAATCTTATCTATATTTGAAATCATTCAATCATCATATACCAGTGACTGAGTAATAATGAAATTAAAGAAAAGTCATGCTTGGTAGTACTAGTGATTAATGAATCTATGGAAAACAAAAACAAAAACATCATCATAATCTAATAAAAATCTCATGTAGATTTTATTGTTTTAGTACAAACTAGCAAAACATTGTAAATCATTCAATCATCTTATTGTGATGATGACCGGTGTAGCAAATAATAATAAAATAAAGTTATGCTTGGTAGTGATTAGTGAATCAATGAAGAACATAATGTAATGGGAATTTTCTTTGGTCAATGCCAATTTTATTCGAATTTTTTTTGACGAACAAATTTATTCGAATTTATTCCCCAATAAGAGCGGAGAAAAAATTGCATAAGGAAGCTAGTGCAACTATGAGTCAGCCTTACATGCATCGTATATTCGTATGTGGCACTTGATGAGATTGTTGTATTAAAAAATACTAACTTTATAAATAAATCAATTATTTATGCACTTTTGTTGACATATTGCGTGTAGTATTTTGTGGCTGTGAAGTGCCTAAAAAATGTAGGGTGTGTGGCTGTAGTATAGCATGGGAAGGAGTAAAAGTTAGTTGTGGATTTGTGGCTAGAAATAGTCTTGGGGTTTTCTTCGAATCTTGGGTAGGACCAGGACAAATTCTATACGTTAAGGCACTTGGAGTCCTTTCGTGGAAGGTCTCTTCTAGTACATGCATGATTAATTGCTGAATATGTGTTGGCCCTTTTCTAGCTGGATTGATAACATATGTGGCTCTCCTATGTTTGGCATGGTGTTAGATTTGATTCACTTTTAGTGGTTCATGTTTGTTGTCCTAGACAGAAGATCAAATATAACAAGACCCATTTGGTTTTGGTTTCTTCAAATTTCTTGTGAAATAATTGATTATCTCAAAAGCTTAAGCTGATAGGATAGAGATATATCAATCATTTTATATTATTTTTAATACGTCTCCTCACGTAAGAGCTCACTTGGACTTAAAGCGTGAATAATATATTTGCCCACCTACCAATACCATATGCTTAAATTCCACCTTTTAATTATAAAGTGAGGGGAGCGGGGATCAAATTCTAAACCACTTAGTCATAGATGTTCTAATACAATGTCAAATAACCGATTATCTCAAAAACTTAAATTGATAGGATAGAACTACATCAATTGTTTTATATTATTTCTAATATTTCTAATATATCTCTTTTCTAACCATTCAACAATTTTTGGCTTCTTAATGATGTGTTAGTTTAGTTGTATAGGATGGATATTGTTCAAATTAGTGTTTTAGAGATTATTTTACATCAAATAAGATTGTTATTTTCATTTTTATTTCACATGTTAGTTCTTTATCTTTAAAAAATTTTACACCGTCAAATCAACTTTATTTTTAATCCACTTTATTTACTTTTGCATATGTGATCATTAAATGTTTTTTCCGTAACAAAATAACAAGACCTTTTGATGATGATGACAAATTATCTTAAAGTAAAAAGTAAAACGAATTATGTTAAATTTGATGGATGAATTATTACAATGTATTGTGAATTTATGATGTAATTTAGATGTAATTTTGATTATGAAGATATATAATTACCTTTTAGAATGATCAAATAAGACTCTAGTGATGTACATAAACGACTAACTTAACATTAAAAAGAACAACTTAACACGATTTTTTTTAAAGAATATGGTTGAACTTTACATCATATCAAGTCAAAGGACTTTGGTGCAATTTTCCCTATTAATGATTGAAGTCATTTGATTAGTACTACTCTTATTCTATATACGTTAAGACAATTAACAATCCAATTTTATTAGAAGATAGAGAAAGAGAACAAATTCCATCTAAATAAGGATGAACTCCCAATCACCAATTTTTATTTATTTATTTATTTTAAAGACATTTTACGCAACAATTCTCAACTAATTAGTTCAAGATTTTCTTAATTGATGTATTTGGGATCTCTCTCCCTATTCATGTTTGAAATTTCTTTTAATTAACACAAGCATGAAAATAATGTGAGTTTGCTATTACTTGTCTAAGCCATCTATCTCTCCTAGCTAATAATTTCATGGGTGTAGTTAACTTTTGCCCTTAGGGCACATGATAAGCTATTTTAAAGTAGAAATTTGCATTTAATAGCATAAGAGAATATAATGTTTAAAAAGTACAATTCACAAGTTACAAAAGAGTATTACTATATTTGTATTATTAACATGTGCCTTAAGGGCACAAGTTAACATTTCCCTAATTTTTCATTTTCAAATATCTCTCAACCATCTTAATGATCATTCAACCAACATGTTTGAACAACACTTCAATTCAAAACTCCTTATTATAACAATTTTTTTCTATAAGGATAATGAAAAAAAACGTGTTTAATTATATCTTAATTTTATAAAATAATTTAAATTTTGGCACATACATAAAAAGTTAAAGACTAAATATTAGAGTCGAAGGGAGTAGAAAATTTGGTATTCTTTTCAAAATAAAGATTTTATCAAGTACTTTTTTTTTTTGTGTATCATGCTACCAATGAAACTTAAATTTATGACCATATGAAGACTAACTAAGCCCAATAGTCCATCACCAAAATATTCTTTTTCCACCCTCTAAGCCTCTCAAGCACTCCCCTAGCAATTGAAAAATACCCTGCTTGAATTCTATAACTCAAACGCCTCCTATATATACGAAATTTCAAGAGTTTATATGTTCAAGTTATTAGAACCTGAACACTCCCTATCCACATTAAAAATTTTAGGATTTTACACGTTCAATTTTTAGAACTTGAAACCTATTTTGAATTCTAGAACTTTAAATTTATTTTTATCGGGACAATTATGTTTTTTAAGTTGTTTACACTGTTTCAGATATTGATGTTACTCATGGTCCTCTCGCTGATGCAAAGCCAAACATTGCATCTAAAATGGTGGATCAAATCGATGATAGAATTAGAATAGTGGCAATGTCTCTCTTTGCATCAGTGAGATTCCATGAGGTGCATCAATATCTGAAGCAACGTAAACAACTTAAGAAAACAACATTGTCTCAGTAAAAATAAGTTTTAAGTTCTAGAACTTGAACATGTAAAACCCATAAATTTTAGATTGGATTCGAGAACTTAAATGTATAAAATTTTGAAATTTCAGATATGTATAATGATTATTAAGGAGTGTTCAAGTTCTTGAACTAGAACATACAAAATACATGCTCGAATTTTAAAACTTGAGTAAAGTATTTTTGGATTTTTAAGTGATGCGCAAGAGATTTGAGAAGATGACAAAATAAATTCTCAAATTGAACCAACACAAAATTCTCGAATTTCTAATCCAGTCATTAAATTATAAACACTTGTAATCAAATTAGACCAATTGCCGGTGGTATGAATAATTTAAGGAAAATGTTAAATAATGTCTAGTCATTAATCATTTTTTTTTGACAAATGAATAATTTAATCATCTGAATTCTACAATTAGTAAGTTATATATATGTATGTAAATTTTATCGTAAAATACTTAATGAGGTTGGTAATTCTTAGCATCTTTGACCTTATATAGTGTGCTAAATTTCAATTTTTTATTATACAAAAATAGAGAACATATATCCCAGAAGTAAAAAAATTGTCAATACATCAAATTAGCAACCATCTATCAATCTACCTAAGAATAGTACTAACAAGTTATCTTCCACACAACATTTGTGGTCAACCGGTTTAAATGTCACTCCTACAAAAGAGCATAACCTCAAAGAACATGTGGTAGCTAAAAACTTGAGCAATGTATTTCTTTGTAGAACTTACATATAAATATATCAATAAAGTGGAAGAAAATTAAACTTCGTCTCAAACATAAATAATTCTTGATTTTCAATACATTCATTTCAATTTCAAAGATGGATCCCCAGAAGATGAACTATGAGGCTGGACAGGCCCACGGCCAAGCTCAGGTTTTTTTTACTCTTCTCTCAAATTTAGTCTTTAGGGTGTGTCAGTTTTGAGAGCAACTTTTCTCACCACCTTTTTAAAAAAACGGTTAATAGGTCTTTACCCCTTGCAAAGTAGGTGAATTTTGCGTTACCTCCTTGGAATTTTTTTCCTTTGAGATTACCCCTGCAAAATTTATTTTTTTGATTTACCCCCTTGGATACACTTTTTAAATCGGTTATTTTGTTCAACCGATTTAAAAAGTGTTGTTTTTAAATCGGTTATTATGTTTTTTTTTCCTGCCACGTCAGCAAAAGGGGGTAAATAAAAAAAATAAATTTTGCAAGAGGGTAATCTCAAAGAAAAAAATTCTAAGGGGGTAACGCAAAATTCGCCTACTTTGCAGGGGGGTAAAAACCTATTAACCCTTAAAAAAATCACATATTACTAATAGAAAAAGTTAAAATAACATAGAAATTTAGAGGATAAAAGAAATCACAAAGTTTTTACAATTAATTAAATTTTTTTCATCTATATATAGCTTTCGTTGTTTCAATTTTTTCTATAAATATTGTTCTAAAAGTATATTTTTGGACAATATAACTTATCTGAAGGTATATTTTCAGACGATATAATTTTATTTTTAAGATATATGTACATCCGAAGTGATGATGGGATTGAGGAAAGTTTCCTCCCTTAATTTTTTATAATAATAATTCTTTCTCAATAGGAAAAAGTTGTCGTTAGTGATCGATTAAGGGATAGAAACTTTCAAATTGGTCGCTCCACATTAGTGACCAATATATGGTTTGATGGCTATTGCAAATCAGTCTCTAAATCAATCACAAATTTATTTAGCAACCGATTTAAAAAGTTGTTTGCTAAATTGCAATTTATTTTTTGTAATTTTTTGTTTTCAAGTTACTTAAATGCAATGAAATTATTTAGAGTTCTATATATTCTCTATGTATTTCAGGAAAAGGGTAGCAACTTGTTAGATAAGGCTGGCAATGCTGCTCAGTCTGCAAAAGAAACCGTGCAAGAGGTTGGAATTTTCAATTCATCATATTGAATGTTTTGTTATTTTTATGGTTTGAATTTGTGAAATTCATAAATCCATGTTTAATTATAGACTAGAGTTAGTAAAATTTTAGTAGATTTATTATATTATATAGTTGACTCACATGAGTAAATTTTTTTATGTAGGCTGGTAACCAGATGTTGGCATCAGCACAAGGAGCTGCTGATGCTGTGAAGAATGCAACTGGCATTAACCAAAACCAAAAGTGATCCAATTAATTAAGATGAAGGGATCCTAATAATCCAGTTTTACTATTTATTTGTTTTAATAATTATTTTTGTTTTATAGGGCATTATGTATAAAAAGGTAGTGCTCTTAGTTTGTGTTTATAATTTTGTTTGTTGCTCCTTATTAAGGAGTGTATTGTGAATAACTCTTTTGTTTCAACAAGAGAACTATGATGTAGTTCTTGCATAATTCATTAATCAATGAAATATATATATTATTAGAATAATCAAAGTACTTTTATATGCATATATTTTAACCATGGAATTGGTAGAACTAGCAGTTGGTCATGGAATCATTTTTAGCCAGCAATGGAATTTGACCATACTTTGAAGAATTAGTCGCTACAATCGCACGAAGATACTTGTTTTTATATAAAAAAAAGATGTTATAGTTGTTAGAGTAATTATCAAATAAAATAATAAAAAAAACTAACACTACTTGAATCCTTTAAAGGCTCGAGGCCTAACATTTTGAATGAAAAAAATGTAGGAGGGGTCAGTTCGATTTCTCAACAAAAAATAATCATTTAAATAATTTTATTCTCCAAATAGAATAGTCACCGAAAATATAGGTGGATGCTTCACACAAATAACGTGGTTACTAAAATAAATTAACACAAAGAATTCTTCAAAATGTCAAGTTATTAAAAGACATCACAAATAATGCATCTACATATTATTCTCAACTATTGAATATTACATGGAAACCAAAGAACTATATATCTTATAAGAGGTAAATTTAGAGTAACAACTTCAATGTGAAAAAAAAACATATTTCACTTTATTAATTGTTATTATTTCCTCTTCACTTAGGATCTTGGTAGATGAAACTCATAATACTATTAGCAGAAGTAATCCCTCCATCAACAGAAAGATTATGAGCAGTTACAAATCCAGATTCATCACTAGCTAAAAACAAAGCAGCTTGTGCAACATCTTCAACTGTTGCACCTCTCCCTTTAAGCAAACTTGCATTCATACCAATATACTCATTCAATTCTTCACTAGTCATTTCAACATGAGCAAAACATCTAAAAGCATTCAAAAGCATCTCCGAAGGAACACCGTGCGGAGAAATGCAATTAACGCGAATCAAATGAACACCTAATTCGCACGCCGCACTTCTCATTAATCCATCCATTGCTGATTTTGACATTGTATAACCATGTGATGCATATCCACCAATTGTTGCAGCTGCACTTGAAGTACATATAATTGATCCTCCTCTTTTACCTTTGATCATTGCTTTTGCAGCATGTTTTATTCCATGGATTGTTCCAAAGAGATTTATTGAAAGTATATGAGTTAATTTTTCCATGTCAAGTGTTGTTATGCTCCTTCCTTCATTGCCTACACAATTAGGCGCGCGTTAGACCCAAAACAATTATCCGATGAACCCGACGATCTAATCAAAATCTATAGTATTTGAAAATAAGTAAAAAAAAAATTGTTCATAAGTTTTTTTTTTATTCGGATTTTTGTGAAAAATGATTGTAGAAACTAAAAACCAAATCTAGTCATACCGACTAAATTTTGATTTGTACGGATTTATTTACATCGAAATCAAAACTAAACTGACCTATTACACCGTACCTGCAATTCCGGCATTGTTAAACATTATGTCTAATTGACCTTTCCATGATAATGAAAGGTTAATTGCTGATTCAATGTCAGATTCTTTGGATACATCACAATGTATGTAAAGACCATTAATTAATTCAGCAACTTTGGTGCCTTCTTCATCTAAAACATCAGCAATGATGACATGTGCTCCATTTTCTGCAAACAATTTTGCTGTTGCTGCACCAATTCCTCTTGCACCCCCTGTTATAACTGCCACTTTGCCTAGTAGCCTTAACAAAGATATCGAAAGAAAGAAAATTAAATTATTGAATTTGATTACATGGAATCTAGTCACTTTAGTTGAAATTTCTTATCATATGATAGGTAAAATGAGAGCACTGTTTTTAAATTGTGGTTGCAGTCGTTGATGCAGTCGCCAGTCACGGTTGTGATCAATGTGATTGCAGATATTGCACCTCTTGCAGTACATATTGCGATCATTGCAGTGTGAATTCATTTTAAATTTGTATTGAATCTTAAAATTTATTATTTATCTTAAAGTTATTTTTTTAATTCTTGATTTTCGCTCTAAAACTCAAATTTATCTCATTTTCAAGTTTCTATAACTATAAAATATCTCAAAACCTTAATACTCTAAAAATCTATGATATATAGAAATATATGAAGTTAGAAAAAATAGAATTAGAACTTCATTGTGCCTAATGCGTCCGGTTGCGGCTCAATGCAATCGTTGCATTGCACCCAAATTGAGGCTGTTGCGGCTAGATTTTGTTGTGACTTACTATCACAATGGAATTGCAAGCTAATGCCGTTGCAGACACTACCACAACCGTGATAAGGTGGCCGCATAAATTTATGCAATTTGCATATTATATTTATATCAGCAAGATTACTAACCTTTTTGGAGCTGAATTTTGAGCTTCTACATTCTTAATGTGTGGCTCCATTTTAATTTATTCCAGAAGTCTGTCCTTTCTTTAGTTCTATTATTCAATGATGAGATGGATACTATAAATTGATTAATGAAATGTTTATATAATTGAATAAGCTATATTAGTCAAGTAGTATGTACCATGTTCTTTATGTAAATAATATACATGCTTTTTGTACCTTATAACTACTTCTAAATCTCATTTTAATTTTTCTTTATGTAAATCTATATTTTTTTTTGTTAGTCTTATCTTCTTGATTGGTGCTCTTGATTACCCTAATTTCATCCAAATGTCGTGTTCCAAATAGAAAATGATTTTGATAGAATCCTGCGGCAAAATAATACGAGTGTGCGGCCTATATTTTTCCTTTGAGAATGTTTCCTATCAAGCCAAACCTCTATTTATCAATAAAATTTTTAATACAAGGAATTTGTCACCTTTAATCAAATCATCGGCTCTGAAGTCAATCTATTAGGTCATTTGGAGAGTTTGGTGATCATCAAAGTGATTAAAACAACCAACAATTAAATTGAACATTTTATCTAAAACCTTAAATAAATTGTTTGAGTGGTTGCAAGATTTTGGCTTTTTCCCCCTCTAATAGTACTAATAATATAAGATTTTCGATTACAACCAAAATTTCTTAATTACCCTCATTCATCTAGATCCATAAATGGATTAAATTAGTGTTGGAACTTTTGTGATTTAATTTAAATTGGTTTTGTACTAGCTTTTTTCTTGTCTTAAGTGAGGCTTTGAAAGAAAATCAAGTTAGGGTATTTTCTATCACATAAATGTCGAGTATGCTTGTATGGTTATTTTGTTTGATTTACTAAGTCTGTGTTTGGTTTGAGACAGAGAGAGAAATATGGAAGAGAGAAAAATTCATCATAAATGTTTGCTCTGTATTCTGAATTGACTTGTGTGTTTTACTTGCAGTTTATTCTGCCGATGAGTATTTGTGTCACTTATAAATTATTGATACACATAATTGATTAAGTGTCATGTAAAGTTGTTGAATTTTAATATGGATCTTCTTCAATCTTTTCTTTCATGTTAGTTATGTACATGTTGTATAATTTTAACCATTTATTGTTTGATCTCATAACTCTTCCTCTCAAGCTATGTGTCATGTTTGATGGAAATAAATTCCAAGACAAGATAAATGTTATTTTACGTGTTTGATGGGCGTTTCAGGCAAATCCATTATATGTAAAAAAAAAAACAAAGAAATCGAAATTTCATGACAAACATTTATTTTTTTTCTCCGCTTTTTTGTCAATGTAATATTAAGTGCATAATGTAGCACCCCAATTTTTAATAGCGCGAAAGTTTTTTATTTTAAACAATATCACTACAGAAAGGTCTCAAATATAATCCTTTGAAAATAAAAAATAGTGTGTTATATTAAATGATGATTCCAATTATTAATATTTTGGGTCAAATAGTGTTTACCCCCCGGTAATATTAGTGAATTTTTATTTATCTTCTTGTAATTTTTTTTTCTTCCGATGACCCATGTCAAAATTCTGTCATTTTAGCCATTCATTGAATATGCTGACTTAAAGTGGCCTCTAACTAACACATCCCTTGGAGTTTTCAACCAACATACATGTACACTTTGAAATGCATGAGCAAATGACTCTACTTCTTATACAAATTCAACATACTTGAATCCTCTCCAATTTTTCTTCTCATGTTGTCTCTCCTTTTTTAACCAATGAATGATAAACCATGAAAAAAAAAACACTTAAAAATACAGGAGTTAGATTTAACGTAGTTACGCAGCAATTGCTTTTAGCCGTCCAATCAAATTTTAAGGGCTAAGATCAAATACTATAGTAAATTATTAAATTTATGTTGCATAAATCTAAATCACTTGATCATATGAATCAACGATCCATATTGACTACTGTGTCCAGATCCAAGATAAATTTTAAGGTTGAAAAGCATTGTACCTCAACCTCATGAAAAAAAAAGTGAAAAAAGCATTGGTATATGGCTCTGTTTGGTAAACCAAATAAGGTAGCTTATAGCTTTTAGCTTATAAGCTAAAAACTCTGTTTGATAACCGTTTTTAAAAAAGAGATTATAGTTTATTTTACTAGCTTATAGCTTATTTTTCAAATGCTATTCAAGTAGCTTATGAGCTTATAACTTATAACTTATTATCTTTTCTTCCAATTTTACCCTATCGTCTTACTTAAAAAAAATAAAATATTAATTAAACATATAGTTTTTATGCCATTTCATACTTGTAAATTAGTTCAACCGCTAATTTTACCAAACACTACAAATTTACTCAGCTAGCTTATTCGCTAAAAACTATCAGCTATCCGCTATTTTTTACTGAGCAGAACCAAGTGCATTGGACTTAGTCAAAATAAAAAGTGCATTGGATTTAAAAGCTTTATATGATGCACGAATCTTTTTATTTATTTTTTTCCCGAATTAGCTTTAGATTAAAAAAAATCTTTTTGATTAATTTTTTCCCGAATTAGTTGTATATATGCCACCTTTTGTTTTTGTTATTTTTATTTATGATAATCTATTTTTAATTCATATAAAAAAATGATTTTAGCTATGCCACAAGAAAAAAATATTAACAAGTGTGCATAAAAAAATAATACTATTAGTGTAATAATTATTTAGATTCAGAGTCAAACAACATACAAATTAGAATAAATTTTGTCGAATTAGTGTATTATTGAAAAAAAGAAAGTACAATAAATCCATATAAAGTTACAATTTCCTATTATAATTTGATTTGATTTGATACACTATTCTTTTCTATTGCTTTATTATTTAAATAAAATAACCATATATGTTGAGTAATAGTATTAAATTTGGTCAACAAAAATGTAATATATAGTATTAAATGATTTTATTTATAGAATGTAATATTTAAAATATATCCATTAATAAACTATTTCTTTAAAATAAAATAAAAAACAAAAACATTGAGACCTCTATAAGAATCAGGTGATGTAACAATAGAGACCTCACTCACACTTCTTTTATCTCTATCTTCCTCTTGCTCTCAATATTTTTTCTCTTTGATAATCACAATCACTATTTTAATGGATAGTAGGGTTGTTAAAGAAGCCTAAGTGTTTCTTCAACAATTTCCCCATGGAGCTTCAAACTCACATATTTTGTATCTTTTAAATCAATCAAATACGATGTGTGTCTCGCTTCAATAGTGTATATTGTATTCTAAATTCAACTTTACCAATGAAACATCTATTACTATTATTTGTCGTTGCTCGCCTTTTTCCATAATCTGTTTATGGATTTGAAACACTTATTATCTTATGTTTATTCATTATTTGTTGCAGGGCCAGACCAAAAAAATTTATGGACATATGCAATGGGTTACTACTATTTTGCCACCACAATGTTGAATTTGCGAAAATTATGTGTGGTGTCAAGCGCTACTATGTCATGAATCCTCTCACAAAACAATATGTGGCTGTTCTGAAGCCTACAAGACAAATCTCTTGTGGGTATTCTTATGTTGCTTTGGAATATGTCCTTGTAAAATTTTGGTTTTTTAAGATTGTGCATTTTGAGGGTTATTGACATGTCAATGTTTTCTTATTTTTTGGACTATTTTGACCGGTCATAGATGAGAAAATATTAACATGACGATGACCCTGAAAACGCATAATTTTAAAAAACCAAGACTTTACTGAATCATATGCCGAAGCAACATATGAATACCCTCCTGAGGTTTGTCCCGTAGAATTCAAAATAGCCGCACATTGTTTTGTAACATGATTCATTCATGACATAATAGTCATAGACACCCTATACAATATTTGCAACTTCATTGTTGTGGCAAAATAAAAGTAATCCATTGCATGTGTCTATAAGATTTTTGGGTCTGGTCCTGCAACACATAACTAATGAACACAGATAGAATAATTGTTCCAGATCCATAAATTGATTAAGGAAAAACTAAAAATTGAGCAGCCACAAACAATAGTAGTGGAGTGGGGTTGTGTTCATGTGGGAAATTCGTCTGATGATGTAATGAATAAGGTAACAAAACATGACTTTGTGACCAAACAAGACTTTGCAAAATTCATTCATTGAGGTGACCAATAAAGATAGGAAGATGTTAGTAGAAAGAACCATTGTCATAGCCAAACTCTTAAATCAATCTTTAGAATTTTACTTTCATTTTCTATTTTCAATATTTATTTTTTTTCGTTTATATTTTATTTATAATGCTCCATATTATTTCTCGATTATAATACAAAGTGTTATGGTTGATACTGGATATTCATGGAATAGTATTATCTGTATGCCCAAATATTTACATAACAATATTCTATCTCTTAATTTATTTTACAAATAAATTACAGTGTACAAAGATAAATATAAATTGATAAAAGGTTTTTGTGCGAAGCTCCTTATTTCTCATCACCTGTATTTTTGAAAGAAAAAAAATTAAATAAGGGTGAGATTACGTCATAGTGAATTCTTTAAGGTTTTGTTTGCGAGTTTGGAGGGGAAGGAATGAGAGGGCTTTGGAGGGAGAGAAATAGAGAGAAAATTAGAAAAATCTTTTACATTTTTTGAGAAAGTATTTTTTATAGAGAATGACAAATAAATACTTATGATTAATATATTATGAATTTAAGAACATTATAACAACATTAATTAAATTTGAAGAATTCATATAAACCCTCCAAACCCCCCTCAAAACCCCCATCCAATACAATTTTTGAGTTCCACCAAATTGGGGGGGTTTTGTGTTATGAAGAAAAAATAACCCTCCAAACTCCTTCCCTCCCAAACTTCTCTATTCCTTCCACTTGTTTCTTCCCTTTTTTCAAAACCATTCCCTCCCCTCCCCTCCAAACTCGCAAACAAAGCCTAACTAGAACCATAAAGATTCTAATTTTTACCTTAGATTGGATATCAACTCGAATATAACTAAACACTAGTATTACACCCTGTATTAATTTCTAGAATGCGAATACTGAATGTTATATTTGATACTGGATTACAATGAATAATAAAAAATACTTTGTTCAAATTACAAAGAAAACAAATTATAATTCTAATCTCGTGCCAAAACTCTTTACTGCACACTCTGATTACTTGTCTTGTCTATCTATTAAAAAATATAGACTAAAATGTAGTTTTGGTCCCCCAGTTTTGCAAAATGTTCGATTTTGGCCCCCCAAGTTTCAAATGCTCGATTTTGGCCCCCCAAGTTTGCAAAATGCTCGATTTTGGCCCCCCAGATTTCAAATGCTCGATTTTGGCCCCCCAAGTTTTGCAAAATGAATTCATACTTTGCTATTAGGCTTATCCTTCAAGATTTATTTGAAATTTTATTCTGTTAAATACTTGTGTTGAAGTATGAATGAATAATTGTGTTGGTGTTGTTATTTCTTTAAATACTTCATATTAATTTGTGGTCATTTCAAGGTATGTATAATAAGGTATTTGGAGAAACATGCCAATTAGAATTTGGAATTTGACACCACACCATGAAAGTTTAGCAGCCTTGTCATAATGTTACTTGTATATTGTATGTCTCTTGAAAGTTTATATATTCATTAATTTGATAGACCAAGTTTGAGTCTAAAGCCAAGTTTATATACTCACGTGACCTTTTATTCAAAATTACCAAGAGGACCACAAAATGCAAAAGGGGTAAACCTCGGGGGCCAAAATTGAGCATTTGAACGTAGGGGGCCAAAATCGAGCATTTTGCAAACTTGGGGGGGCCAAAATCAAACATTTGAAACCTGAAGGGCCAAAATCGAGCATTTCGCAAAACTGGGGGGCCAAAACTGCATTTTAGCCAAAAATATATAAAACTATTGTAGTACAATCTTAGTGAGTCCCTAATACAACCATAGTTGTTGGGAAGTTTAATCTTAAGCTACCAGTTGATCGTAAGGGAACTGTGTTATAATAACAATATCATCATAACTGAACACCCATTTTGATCCTTCAAAATTTATTGACAGTCAAATCTATTTTCTAACAAAAATAAAATCCAAATTAATCTTTGAGAGATTTTCATACTGAGGACAAAATGGTTCTTTATTCACTATAATAGAGGGATTGATTTGTCCCTATTGTAAAAATGTCAAGGATCCCTTATCCCTTATTTTATTTTGCAGTGCAGAAGAATTGTTTAGTAGAGGTCTATTTAATCGTATGGCCAACGGTAAGATCAACCGCACGACAAGTCTTAATATTTTGCATTTTGCCTTTATGTTAATGCGGGCTATTGACTACTCGTGACTCAAACAAGCTAAAAAGTCCTAAAAAATTTCAGGTTCAAATTATTAAGCTCAAACTTATCAATGTTGGCCGGCGCTAATATGAGTAACTCATTTTGATAGCTTTCATCCATCCCAATTATCAAGTTTGAAATCAATGAAGGAGCTAAACTATAATGACTTTTTCACCCCCTAAATTGATCAAAATCTCCCATGTCTTCCATCCATCCGAAAATATCTTTCGATAGTGCAAACATTGCTAGAAGATATCTTTGAGTAGTGTAAATTTTACAGAAAAATATCATTCGATAGTGTAAATCTTACTAAAAGATACATATTTTAATACGTAGTGTTTATTCAAGTGTGAATAATACTATTACAAACAAAAAAGCCCAATGATTTTGACAGTAGAATTAGTGCTAGTCCACCAACAGTAGAATTTGCAACCGTTAGCGGGGATCCCTGAAGAGATTGCCCCGTTCGGAGCTCCGGGAACATGGATTTTTCCCCTGTGGGGACGAGGATGGAGGAAAAACTCCCCTGCGGGTACTTCGGAGCAGGATTGGAGAAGAAGCATCTGTCCTCGCGGATTCCCTGACTCCGTCCATTGCTTAAACTTAGTACCATGACACCTCCGATAATTCTTTACCGGATAATTGTATTACAAAATCCACCGTTGGATTCAAAGCTATTGTTATATAGATCATGTCTATAAAATTTAACATCAATCGGAAATCATTTGGTATGTCAATGAGATGCTTAAAAACGAACGTCTTACAAAACTTCGTCAAAACCGTTAATTTTGATCCTTCTCTTTAACCCATCAAATGATTTCCGATTGATGTTAAATTTTTTAGACATGATCTATATTATAATAGCTTTGAATCCAACGGTGGATTTTGTAATACGATTATCCGATAAAGAATTATCTGAGGTGTCATGGTACTAAGTTTGACACCTTGGTGTCATTTGATCCTAACCCATATATATATATATATATATATATATATATATATATATATATATATATATATATATATATATATATATATATATATATATATATATATATATATATATATATATATATTTTACATTTCTAGGTATCTCTATTTTGTCATGCATTATGCTATATATTTTGGTTATGAGTTTTGTATGATTATGCATATTTTGCTATACATTATGAAATATTTTGACTATGAGGTTTTGTATGATTATTAGTAGTCAAACATTTTTTTGGTTATGAATGCATTATGTGTTTTTTTTTTTAAAAAATGCCCCATGGTGGGAATCGGGGAAGCTTCCACCGCGCATTCTCCGCCTTGTTGACATCTTTATCCACCCCCAAAATCTCCCCCCTCCCAAATTTTTCTTTCTACTCAGAAACATTTCGGAAAATGTTTTTCGTAATTTTTTTTTAGTCTAAATTTTACACTAAACAAAACTTTAGAACATGTTTCTCGAAAATTTTGATGTGCTACAGGGAAAAAGAAACGTCCGGGTGGAAAGAGAAACTATCTAGTCCAAATTCTAAAAGCCCAAACCAAAAATCGTAATAAAACAAAAAAAAAAATCCAAATCCCTAAAACCCTAATTTTCATTTCGTCACTCAAAATCTCACTCCATTTTTTCGTTTCAATTTCAAATCACCTTTGATTCGTTCTTTCACAACAATGAGAAATCAATGGCGTCTTCTTCATCTTCTTCTTCGCAATCACCACAAAATCCCCAATCAATCTCAGGTACTTCGCTCTTTCTCTTCAATTCCCCTTCGTTTCACTACCAATCAATCCAAATTCCCTATAAACCCTAGTTTCCGTCATTTCTCATCTGAACCTGTTCTCGCAAACGTTGATCCTGATCACTCTGTCATCGTTGATATTTTCTCAAAATCCACAAATCTCGATGACGTTAAGAATCAATTGAATTCGAATCAGCTTTCGATTAATCATGATGTGGTAAACACGGTTCTGCGGAAGCTTGATTCTGATCCCGATTCGGCTAGGAGGTTCTTTCAATGGGTATTGGAAAACCATCCTGAAAGGTTGAGTTCTAAATCGTATAATCAATTTTTGGGCGTTTTGGGGATAAACGGTGCTGTTGAAGAATTTTGGGATTTGGTTGGGGTTATGAAGAAAAAGGGTTTTGGTGTTTCGAAATGGGTGAAAGATAGAACTTTGGAGTATTTTGAAAAGAATGGAATGGATAGTGATGCTTTGAAGTTGAAGGAATTGTTTGATAATGATACCGTTGAGAGGAAATTTTCTAATTTGTGTAGGATTGTGAGGAACAATGTGTGGAGTGATGATGTTGAGAAAGAAATTAAGGATTTGAATGTTGGGTTTTCTAGTGAACTGGTTAAGTTGGTTTTGGAGAATTTAGGTTCGGAGCCGAATAAGGCTTTGATATTTTTTAGGTGGGTTGAGGAGAGTGGAGTGTTTAAGCATGATGGATGTACTTATAATGCAATGGCGAGGGTGCTTGGTAGGGAGGATTCGATTGATCGGTTTTGGAAGCTTGTTGGTGATATGAGGAGTGCTGGATTTGAGATGGAAGTGGAGACTTTTTTTAAGGTTTTGGGACGGTTTTGTAAGAGGAAAATGATTAAGGATGCTGTTGACCTTTATGAGTTTGCTATGGCTGGTGCTGAGAAGCCTTCGCCGCCGTGCTTTACCTTTTTGTTGAGAAAGGTTGTTTCTTCTAAGGAGTTGGATATGGGTTTGTTTTCAAGGGTTGTGAAAGTTTTTACTGGAAATGGAAATGCTTTGACAGATTCCATGGCTGATGCTGTACTCAAGTCATTAACCAGTGTTGGTAAGATTGGCGAGTGGAATAAGGTTTTGAAAGAAATGGAAGATTCTGGGTTTGTTGCTAGTGGTAGTTTGCGGAGTAAAATTGCTTTTCGACTTGGTGCTTCTGGTAACAAAGAACAAGCTAATGAGTTTGTGAATAGAATTGAAGCATATGGATCTCATCCAGATCATAAGATGCGGCAATCTTTAGTTGAGGGTCATTGTGTAGGTGGGAACCTTGATAAGGCCTTTGATTCTTTCAAAGAGATGGTTGAGAAAGAGGGAGTAGAATCTGTGGGCTATACTTTTGATTTGTTGATGAATTCGTATTGCCAAATGAATAGAGCGAAAGATGCATGCAAGATTCTTTGCCAATGGGTGAATGAAAAAGAGTTAAAGCCTCGACATTCTACCTACAAGTTGCTTGTAACCAATTTATTGGCTCAAGGAGGATTCACCGATGCCTTAAATATTTTGCCTTTAATGAGAAACCATGGATTTCCTCCTTTTACTGAACCCTTGATCGAACACATATCAAAGCGCGGAAGTGGTGATGACGCTGCTCTGTTACTCGAGGCAATGACCTCAAAGAAGTTTCCATCTACATCTGTGTACCACATACTGTTTAACGCCTTCTTCAAACAAGGAAGGCATGGAGAAGCACAAAATTTCCTCTCCAAATGTCCAAGCCACATTCGTAACGACGCTGATGTCTTGGATCTCTTTTATTCCATGAACTCTAAAGAAGCTGCAGATTCTGGTTTGTTGGCTGCTTAAGTTTACAAAATGTATCTCATATTGTACTCTCCAGAAGATTTTTGCAATGGCAATTGTTCAAAAATTTCGGTGAGAATTTATTCTTTGTCCTTGATCTAAATTATTTATTTTAGAAATTGAATAAGGCCAAAGAACCCAAATAACTTTTTGACAATCTAAGTTAATTTTTTCCCATATGCAATTTGTGTTTTCCCATATGCTCGTAATTCTTGTCTCCAGCATCATTATTGATTGATGGACAACAAACATATGCTTTGCTGGGTCCTTGATATCAGTGGACTTTGTAGTTCTCTCGTCATCTAGTTTACTAGACTGTCTTAATATAGATTGTAGATCAAAATGATGTTATATAAGCAGCATATTTACACATACAAAAATGGTACGATCTGTTCCTACATGAAGTCGCCCCTGTTTGTTATTTTGAACAAGGTTTTATCAGATATTGATGCCTTCAATTTACGTGCAACTTTATGGTAATGCAACACATTTCAAGAGTTGTTAAATTTGGTTAGTTGTTAAATTTGGTTAGTTGTTAATATGGTTTTTTGAGCAATCACATGGTTTCATGTGGAACCTTAGCCGTTTGGGAGCATAGAACTGTTGCACCAAAGCAATTAAAATTGTGTTTTACTCTGTTGTTTAGAGTTTAGACCATTTTCTTTTAATCTTGTCCTATTAAACTCAGTATTTCAGAGTTGTTCATACTTCATACTCTTAATAAAGAGGTGATTATGTTAATGTATGCTTTTTCTATTATCTAATTAAAATCTAGTGATATTAATTACAATCACTTAAATTGTACTAGTGTAGAGACTTCAATAGATTATTTGGGATTATAAGTTCAATTTTCATTATTAACAACCCCTATTTAAAGTTCAATTTTCATTATTAACAATACCTATTTAAAGAATTGTAATAAATATGTTAACAATGCCTCTACTAAAACTTTAGATCATGCATCTCATATTGCACCCTATTTGTGCTTCACATTTTTCTTTCTGATAATTCATGTCTCTCAAGCATCATTATTATTGATTGAAGGACAACGAGCATAGGTTTTGGTTGGTACTTGATATCACTGGACTTTGTAGTTTTCTCGTCATTATTATTGGTAAATTGCCTCTTCTCCCCTGCATTGCTCAGGTTCCTCCCATTTTCACCGAAAGATATCTTCCGGTAGTGTAAATTCTATCGGAAGATATCTTCGGTAGTGTAAAATTTTACTGGAAGTATATGAGCAAATACTGGGGAAGAAGAGCAATCCCAAAGTTTTCAATGTTTCTGATTTCATTTGATTCCATGGCCCTATAGTCTATTGAGCCCATTAAAGCATATTAGAAGCCCAATTGTGACAGGAATAATTGATGGTTTCTCTTCACACCCCCCAAATTTCTCTTTTCATTCTGAAATTTTTTTCAATGTAATTTCTCCTCCCCCATCCCCGACTCCGAATTTTCCTTTATTTTGGGGGTGGTGGGAAACCTTATTTTCCTTAAAAAAATTTCAGGAATCGTTTCTCGAAATTTTGTGAGTGACAAAAGAAATTTGGGGGGTGGGAAGAGAAATTTTCGGAATAATTTGGTGTCTTTGAAAAATGAACAGGTGATATATAGTTTGTATATATGGGTTTTTAACCCCTTTTGCCCCAAAAATATTGTATTTTAGATCTCCATATATTGACTTATTTCAGCATTATACCACCAAATAATCATAAATTGACAATGAGCTAATTCATAATGAACATCTAACTTTTAAAAGATTAATATTTATTTTATTTGCATATGGGTGGATTCTAAGGTGAGGGCTCAATCAAGTCCCTCACCGGTGTACCACTTCATTTGACCATTAGATTTAACAGGTGCATATGATCTCAATAGTCATTACCGCACATGATTGTATCATATTCTTTCTGCACAACAACGATACTGGAACTCCCGTCTCTGATTTGCAAGGTCCTCTCAATAGATTCTTTTATAATTGCTTCCAAAAATATTCTTTTACAATTGCCATTTTTTTCCTTTTCTTAAAATTTCCATAAAACTTTCGTTGATATTCCTTTAGTACATATTATTTGCATTTTGCAATTTTTGTTCTACCTTCATGAGGCATTACAATATATCAAATTGATGCAGAAGATTTATACTAAGCAGAGAGAACATGTGTCACGGAGCCTTCCCGAATCTACTTTGTGAACAACCTTTACATTTATTGGATTATTTTCTAACGATGAGGGGAAGAGGGTAAACAGAAGAAGTATTAAAATCTTCATTTGTAGTTTGTGGCTACCCAAATCATTCATCCCACAAAATTCTCTACAAATGAATCAATGTAAGAACACCAAATTATCAATTGGAAACACACATAATTACATATTTTTATGGGTGATTGTGTTACAACATCCACAAATGTTGTGTTTTTGCAGTTTAGAGAGTGAGGCACCTACGGTAAGAGAAAGAATTAGAATCCAGTGTGAGGATGACTAATTATATCATGTATGTTTGTTTTAATCCAATGGTCAAATTGGGTGGTACACCGGTGAGGGATTTGATTGAGCCCTCACCTTAGAATCCACCTTGCATATGTATCAATCTTTCTCTAAAATACAGTAATTTTTTAAATGTAACGTGACATAATGTACTTGCTTAATTTAAGATCAAGTTATGAGACTTATTTAAAAAAGCTGAGCAACTTATATGTTTCTCCTAAAAAACTCTTAAATGTAATGATGCAAATTAGTAAAATGACAAGAGTAGCTTAAATTTGGGACTAAGTACTAACAACGAAATGGATTAATTTGTTCTCTCTAATTTTCATGTCCCAATCATGTTTGCTTAATAAAATCGTTTCAGCAAGCAATTTCCAACTTTTTCTCTTTTTCCAACTACCTTAAATGTCATAATTCCAAATTCAACAACCCAAACTAATTTCTAAGTTATATATAGACAATTAAACATTCTTCCTTTATTTGAAAGTAAAGTTTATTTTATCAGGTTTGATATGATTGTTCAACTAATCACCAAATCTCAAACTAACGTTCATAACATTAACATACAATTCTTTGTTTTTTTGTTTCCACTTTTCTTTGAAAAATATTGTATTAGAATTTTTTTTTGGTCTCTAATTAACTACAATACACCTAGCAAAAATGTTAATAATCAAACAAAAAGAATAATGTAGCTGGAAGCTTCCTTACGCATTAAGCACCAAACAAAATTGTACTTATCAATACCTATTGATAAAACACGGTTCTGTCATACATGATCACTAGTTCACAACAATTTGTTCAATAAATTTGTCTTCCTTAACATCCGTATATATTGCATTTAATCTTATGGATGTATGTTTGGATTCACGGTGAATTTAAGAATTATAATTAATTATTATGATTTTGTAAAACCAACAATTTAGAACTTCAACAAATTCACACTGCCACTCAAACAAATGAGCCGTTAGGTTATATATGCGCCGAGCCTGATGTAGCAGTTGCAGGGGATCTCGATGCATTAGTTAGCAATTACAATTGAATTCCTGAAAAAAAAAATATTTTTGGATGTGTAGTTTTACAATATATGTTTTTTTTAACTCCATTTTACAAAATTGTTTTTTAACTTCAAAGTTCAAATTTTAATGCATTCATCATGAAAACATTTAGTAATAAAAATGTTGGATTTAGATCACAACAAACAATATATGCTGCTTGAGATACAGATGTAATTTAGTACTTATCTACATATCAAAGCCTTCAAAGAAGGGAAAGAAAAAGTGAAAAAAAGAGGGTATATGTATGAGGGGACCAAAGCATATGCTTTTTGTTGGTATGTAAAATCCATGCTTGAGTCTGGTAAAGTTTCTTTCATTGGAGGGAAGGAATTTTTAAAATTCTCTTTTATTTCCATTTTGTCTTTCAAAGTTGCATGTTTGCATGCGTGTGTGTGGTCTTTGTAATGTTTGGTATTTTTGTTCCATTTGGCTTACCATTTTCCATTTCATTCATTAGAATCCAATGAGCCTTGTGCTCTATTCCTAACTTTATCCTTATTTTCTTCAAAAGTATGTGATTTCATAGTTAATTAAAGCACACAAAAGATAAGATTTACGAATAAATCAGAAGTTTTAATGTTTGAAATTGTAAAAATCAGTTAAATTAGTCTCTCAAATTTGTTAAATAGTATTTTAGTCTCTTAATGTAACTTAGTCATTTTATAAATTGTAATAATTTGCACCATTCATCATGAGCTTAATTACTCACTTGACATTATAAATTTCAATTTCAAAATGTCGCACATTACTGACTAACTAATTTTCAATCAACATATACTTTTTTATCGAATAATATTTCACCTTTAAAATGTTCACAAATCTTAGCTTAACAGACAAAAATGTCAAAATTGTCAGGTTGAATATCATGATCGAGGTTCGAATACTGATCTCTCCACTTTATGTGTGTAAATTTCTAAGGACTTTTCATTTTATCTGTTTACAAAAGTAAATATAAAATCCAATTATGCATATATCGTGCAATGTATCTCGAGATTACATATAAAAGATGCATAATTCATTTGCTCGAAAATTCCTTATTTTGCTCTGAAATATGAATGATTTTGCTCAATATAAAGTCACTTTCATGTCATGACAACATTACCATTGTGATAACATAATGGACTGAATGAGACTTAACAACGAACAAAACGTGATGACTGAGGGTTGATTGTGACAATAGAAGCACAAATATACTGTCCTTATTGTATTATATTTTTTAAAATTTTATATTCTAATTATTATTCCTCAATATTCATATGCTACCTTACACTAAAATTTCCAAGTAGAATTTAATGTTTCTTGGAACTTTCTTTAGTTATACACTTAGTCCCTTGTGAGTTGTAACACACCTTAGTGAACCATCATATAAGACAAGTTATAATATTACAGATAATGTGACAAAAATGCCGTCATCTCTTTATGATTAGTAACTATTACTCCCCCCCGAATTTAATGCATATCTTATCAAAGAAAAGATGGACCAAACCTGCAAAGATAAAAAATGTTACATAAAAAAACGTGTTAAATTTGTCCATGTTTGGTTGTGCGGTAATTTTTACGTTTGGCAGAATCACAACATGGTTTTGCGTTTACAATGAAATTATAAATACTAGTTTCTAAAAATGGCGACAAAAAGACTTCCAAAAATGAGACAACTATGGTAAAATGCTGATTCAAACATTGTCTTAATGATGTTAATCGGTTAAGGTTTGATTTCAAGTAGAGTGCTTGTTCCGTAAAAGCTACAAACTTAACGTAAATCCGAACACATACAAAGTGGAATTGATCATGTACCGATTATATTTTCTCTTTGTGTACGTGTATGGATAGTATCCTACCATTTCTCTTTAAATTTGTGTTGATCATAGTCATTCTCATTTATTAATTAATATCACTGATCGTATATAATAGATCGAAATGAGTGACATGATAGATGATTGTAAGTGTTTAGTGTTTACAAATTCAGTGTTTAGTGTTTACAACACTAATACACCCTGGACCAACTCTTAATTGCACTATTACTTTGGTGGTAGTTAGCAAATAACTCTAAATAAATGGAATTATATAAAATGTAAAAATTATATTATTTTTATAAAATCGATGAAATGTTAAAGATGGAGATCAACGAGGTATTCCTACCGGTTGGCATCCATACTCTTAAGTATCAAAACAACGCTAGCTTCAAAGTAAAATATTATTAAAAGTTGTAAAAGAGAACACAATTTCTAGGAGACTTGACCAATAAACAAGAAAAATAATAGCTACAAACAATTGATGTCTCATTAAAAATCTTATAAAAATAATCGAGTGGAATAAAATCTTATAAAGAAGAGTGCGTAAAAAAGCAAAAAATCTTAATGAAATTTGAAAGAAGGTAGTCCACAAAAAAATTAACTGCTCAATACAATTAGAAAACTATCTCACCAAACAAAACCATCATAATTAAAGGAGTATTAGCATTAGTAAGACCATCATCACAATCAATTTCTTATCTGCAAATATGAAAGATTTTAAAATAATTTTTTTGAATTAAATGGAGGCAATTAGTGAAGCTTCAATTCTGAGGTACAATCTTTCGATTGAAGATAACTTGATAGGCAAACATAGAATCACATTCCATGCAAAGGTTAAACCAAAAATCATAGAAACTATTTCAAACCTAATTTTTAAAAAAGTAATAACAAACATGCCTTATATTCAATCTTTCAAAGGAATTATAGAAGCATGGTTGGTGGTGTGACTATTTGGAGGCTTAACCCTTTAATAAAAAAGATTAATTTTTTTTTAAAAAATAATCCTTATTTAAATTGTAAATTGCAATAATAACATTAATAATAGTTTTTCTTGTAACTAACATACAAAACACTTATTAGTAACTTCTTATCGAGAAAAACAAAATACTTATTAGCTACTTCATAAAAAAAACTCCCGTTCTAGCAATTTTTGAAGTAAACTCATTTTCTTAAAAAAAAAATAAAAGAAGTAAACTAGTCAATCAAATCTTCATATTGTATTTCTTTTTGTTCACTATATTTTTTCTGAAGCCTAGCCACTTTAGATTGGGTCTTTCAAATTATTTTTAACAAAGACAGATTTTGATAAACATTTTTTTTAAAAAAAGCTTATAGTTTATAGTTTATTTTACTAGCTTATAGCTTATTTTTCTAACGCTATTTCAAATAGTTTATGAACTTATAACTTATTATTTTTTCTTTCAATTTTACCCTTGTCATCTTACTTGATAAAATTAAATACTAATTAAACATTTTTTTTTGTCATCTCATAATTATAAACTAATTTAACCGTTAATTTTACCAAATTCAACCGGCTAGCTTATAACTTATCATCTATATCCACTATTTGTTTTACCAAATAGAACCTGACTATTATTGCCATTACATTTCAAAGGCTTAAATACAATTGTACATATATTTGCCTATTTATAGGTGTAAAAGGCATTTTAGATAATCCATTCTAGATCCTTCATGATATTTTCTAATAGAAATCTAGTTAAGATTTGTTCTACTACTACTTAAGCATATACTAGAAAGATTTTGTATATTATCTCTTAATAACTAATACAATAATTATTCTACAAATTATTAATGTATTATAAAAGATTCTAAGAATATGCTTCATATTTCATCGTTGCAAGATTTTAAATTAGGTAAGACTAACATTATTTTTTATGGTGTGGCTGTGAATGGAATTTAATCATGGTTTTAATCATAGGTCTATTTTAAACCTATAGTTGCTTGAAACCAAAGATTTGAAGTTTGCTTTGTCGATGGAAAGCAATTTAAATGGTCCATGTATATAACGGCTTCTTGTTGTAGGATTACTTTTCTAATATTAGTATTATTAATTATGAACAATTAAAATTTTATCTCATGTCTTCCAAATTGATTCATGTTCCACTAGCAACATTTTATTTAAACATTCTCTCCAACATTCACTCATAAAACTCGTATGAATCTTACCATTAATATAAAAAAGACATTTCACATGCATCGGGCCAAAAGACAATTCACATCGGGTGCATAACCAATGTGAAGTAGCTAAATTTTAACAATTAGCCTTAAGTGACATGGCATGGTCTTTATTTAATTTAAATATAAAAAGGAAGGTTCTAAATGTTCTATTATCTATACTTGCAAAAAAATAAAAGTAGAATACACTACATTATTATTTTTAAAAGGGTGTGTTAATTCTCAAAAGAAATATCAACAATAAGGCCATAAAAAGGGATTAAGATTGCATACATTAGACATTTCACATAGTTTCGCGTTGTAGTGAATATCAGTCATTGATTTGAAATCAAACGGATTAAATCGCACAATCAAATCATATAGTAAAATGATCTCAGCCGTCGATTTAAATCGGACGACTGAAAACTGTAACTGCGTTACAGCAGGAAATCCAATTCCAATAAAAAGTTATATGAGCTCATCAATACATGGACATCAATATATTTACTCTTTAATTTACAAAGGAAGGAAGGGAAAAAAAAGGTAAATTTGGACAAGAGAGTGAAAAAAATCATTGTTTCATATTGGCAAGAAGTAAAAATAAGAATAAAAGGACCAAAGAATGAATTATTGTGTTTGGAAGTTCACAGGTATAAAGTAATGTGATCAGTTTTTGGAATCTTTTCAAGAGTTAAAACATCATTCATTCATTCATTCTCACAAAGTAATGAGAAAATGGGGACACTTTTGTTCTAGAGGATGTGTGTGTGAAAAAGCAAAAGTTGAGAAAATATATATATAGGACAAGTTGTGTTCCCTCAATCAATCTTTTCTCTTGGCCATCTTAGCTCCATCACTGTCTTTTATCTTGTGGACATATGATTTACTTTTACTTTCTTGCCTTGGACACTCTTTGTCACATTTTTGTAAATTGCCATGCACTAGAATTACAATAATATGGAAATTTTCTTTTTTTAGTTTACTATATAACTTGTTGATACAATCAAACTATAACTAGACACAACAGGGACGGATCTAGACATAGAATGTTGGTGTGGCCAAAATTTAAAAGACACGATTAACTAAATTATACTGAAAATAAAATATAATATTACTTTTTTTTTAACCGCAAAATTTATTAATAAGCACTAATTTGTACAAGGTGTACCAATTAGGCTAAGCAAGATACAAACAGAGCAACAAGGCCAAGACACCAACACAAAAATACAAGGCCAAATGCAAAAACAAAAGCAGAGAACCTGCTACAAACAAACCAACTAACAGCCACGGCCTAGCAACAAAATGAACAAACAAAGGGAAAAAAGCAACAAAAAGCCATAGCAGCAGACAACACACAGAAACGCAGCAGCAGCAAAAAACAAACAGACCTGCGCCTCACATCATCAAAATATAATATTACTAAATGTAATACAATTACAATTCAAATCGTCTACCACCCATTTTTTGAAAATGAGCTAAAATAACATCATTGTCAATTGTTACAAAAACATCTCTTTCTATATAAGTTACAAGACGGTCATTTAACCATTGATCACTCATTTTGTTGGATAGCGTTCCCTTCACTAAATTCATAGCTGAAAAAACACGTTCCACGCTAGCGGTTGCTACCGGCAAGACTAAAGCCAACTTCAAAAGCTTATAAACTATATCAAATGTGTTGCACTTTTTTGTTTCCACAAGTTTTGCACAAAGATCTGGAAGTCCTTTTAACTTTGCAAAATTTGAGTCAGTTCGAACATCTCTTACATAAGTCTGAAGTTGATGTCGCACCACCACTTCCGGCACATCTACAAAATCATTTGGATAAAGCTCAACCATCCTTAATAATTTTTTGACATCAAAAGCTGCAAATGATGACAAAGGACTCAAACATGAAACACACTGTAAAAGTTCAGTATTCTCTTCATCAAACCTAGCATTGAGCTCCTTCAACTGCAAATCTAAAACACTAAACAAACAATCATGCTTATAATGATGCAAATTAGAAACACTAGAAACACTAGAAGTTGTAGATCGCTTTGTTTTCTTCCGTTGCATATACGGTGCATCCATATCAGGCACATCAATATCATGTTTATCGCAAATTTTCATAACCTTTGATATAAGTTCTTCCCATCCCTCATCCCTCATTTCTTGTAATTCTTGTTTGGTAGCATTGACAAGTGACAAAGCATTAATAAGATCTTGATCACGCTTTTGTAATACTACACTCAAATCATTTGTAAATCCTAAAATTTCAACCAACATATATAACATAAAGATAAAATCAAAGGATTGAAGTAAATCTAACAAAAGTGTAGTTTCACCATATTTGCTAAATGTAGGATCCTCCCCCACCTCTTCAAGTACCCTAACAATGGCACCATACATTTTCATCAAACTAGTGAGAGTCCTAAAGTGGGAACCCCAACGAGTGTCACCCGCTCTAGCTATAGATGATTCTTGATTTAATCCACTTCCAGTCTCTATCTCGCCATCTTCAATCAATTGAGCAAACTGAGATACTTGTTCGTCCCGAAGCAATTCTTGTCTCTTGTTAGAAGCTCGTATGAAATTAACAAGAATATTGACGTTACCGAAAAAACCACTAACACCTTTGTGAGCCTTAGCACAAGCAACAAGTGCCAATTGAAGTTGATGGGCGAAACAATGCACATAATAGGCAGATGGATTCTCATTTTGGATTAAAGTTCTTAAACCACCAAACTTACCTCGCATATTGCTAGCTCCATCATATCCTTGCCCCCTAATGCTAGACAAACTCAAGCCATTAATAGACAACATCTTCTCAAGTGCCTCCTTAAGTGATTTAGCACTTGTTCCTTTAACACTTACAATGCCAAGAAATCTTTCTTTTAACAAACCTTCACTATTAACATAGCGAAGAACAACAGCCATTTGTTCTTTCCCAGCAACATCACCAGATTCATCAATCAAAACACAAAACACATCATCAGCAATATCACATATAATTTCTTTAGTTGTTTCAAATGCACAAGCAGCAGCAAGATCCTTTTGAATCATTGGGGCCGTCATAAAGTTATTTCCCGGAGCACAATCTATTACACTAGCTATATTTGGGTTTGCTTCCTTTAAAGTGTTTATCAACTCAAGAAACGGCCCCTTAAATAAAGAATCATCTTTCTCGCCATTCCCTCTAAATGGCATGCCACACCTCAAAAGATACTTAGTAGCTATAAGGGATGTGCTTACACGAACATGATAATCGGCATTCATTTGCTTAGTTTGCTTAAAAAACGAAGCATTAATACTTTGGTTTGGGTTCATGAGAGCATAACCCATATGCACACAATCAATATGACTATTGGAAGAAGTAGCATGATTAGCCAATCTTTGAGCATTCTTCCAGTCACCAAAACCATCTCCCACAAAGTGGTCCCCTCCATATTTAGAGACATTTTTAAACAAAAAACATGGCAGACAAAATGCTAGGTCCTTAGATTCACTATAATCAATCCAGTCATACAAATCAAACCAATTTTTACAAAATCGACGTCTATGTTCACCTTTAACAGACCAAGGGTAAACAAAATTTTGAGGAGGTTTATGACGACCTATTTTTAAATAAGCTTTTCTTACCTCATTTTGGATGTCAGGATGGTAGCTTGAAATTGGAAGCCTGATTCCTGGATCCGTTTCCAATAGTTCATAATCAACAATCTTAATACCCTCACTTGGATGTTGAGTTTCCGATGGTTCTAGATTGGCCGAAGAAGTAGCTTTGTCTTTAGAAAGCACGGGAAAAAATTTCTTCATCCTATAAAGGCAACAACAAAACCATTTAAAATAATTTTTTTTATGTAACAATATATATTATATAGAAGAACAAGAAGGAAGGACCACTCACTATGAAAACTAAAATATATTATATAGTCACTAAATTCCAAATCCAAACACATTTTATTATATATCCTTCAAATCCCCAAAAAACTACATGGTAACAAACAAATCCCAAAAAAAGGAACAGAAAAACAAGCAGCAACAACAAACTCTACTAGTCTGCTACACAGTAAGTCAGTAACACAAACACAATCAACAAAACACACCTAAAAAGATCAGCCAACACCAAATTAACAACTCCAGTTAACACCAAATTAACAATCTAAACACAATCTAAGCTACCAACACAACACCAATCATATAAAAGACAAGGATAGATGAGTTAGGGTTTAGAATTTGGAAGCAAAATATACCTGTTGTAAGACGATTGAGAGTGGCTGGTGTGGAGGAGGCGACGATGGTGGCTATGAGGAGGGTGGTCGGCGCCGGCAAAGATGGTGGTCGGTGGTGGCTATGAGAATGCGATTTCACGGTCGAGTGAGAAGAGGCAGAGGAAGCGTGAAAGCGTTTCTTTTTGTTTCACGCTATTTCTTTTTTTATTTAGTGAATATAATATATAATTTTTTATTATATAAAAAAAAAAAATTAAAAATCCTGTGTGGCCAAGGCCACATGCTGCCTTAACGTGCATCCGTCCCTGGACACACACCATTGTCCTAGACTCTAATTCACTAGTAAGTGGTGTCACATTCAAGGGGAGGACATATCCAATGTTTCATTTGCCCCATGTTTGGATTAGTGATGAGAATGTTAGATTTAAGGTGACTATCAATATTATAATATTTAGTAAATGTTATATTTTGTAGTTTCAACAAAATTACAGTTTCATTTTAATTTTGATAAACACTCACTACCAATTTAAATATATATAGTAATGGAAATTATTTAACAGGTGTATGTTTAGTTTTACGGTGTAAAAATTGATTAATCAAAGGTGAATTTAAGGTAAAATATTATGTTTGAATATGTTCACAAGAAAGTGAGTTTTGAATAATATATTTGTGTTAATTTTTTTTTAGGAGTATAAATCTTCGCTTCAAGTAAAAATAAAAAAATTGAAAAATCCTCAAAATATATAAAAATCCATTTAAATCTTCAGAATCACTTGATTCTTACAAAAGTGGATTCAAACATGCAAATTAACTCAAACCTATATAATCAATCAACTTGTGAGTGGGAAGTTTGTAAAAATATGGTTTCATGAAACCAAATTAAATTAAATAATTTTGGGGGCTAAAAGTGTCTAATAAATGTTTATACTTGGTCACATAATTTTAGAAACTATATTAAATTTTACCAACTCAACCAGTCATGCTGAAGAAGGAAGATGTTAAAATGAAAACATAATTGTCTGTGTCTTGATGACTTATTTAAAACAAATTCTTATGTTATCAATGTTCCAAACATGCCTAATGATCTTCATGTAAACTAATGAGAAATATGACTCACTATGTCCCTAGCATTATTAGTGTGACAAATTATTTAGCCACCTGCAATGCCAACAAAGATAAAAGGAGCAAATAATTAGGGAAAAACAATTATAATTACAGGGCCCCCATAGAGATACAACAACATATATTCAAGTAAGCACCTTGTCATAAAGTTTTCATTCAAGCCATAAAGGAGCTGAAGCTCAATAATGATGTCCAATTTTTCTATACATTAATTTTCTTATTCAATTTTACACAATGAGATTAAAATATTAAATATTTTTATTTTTCTTTAAGAGAAAATATTAAAATTTTCACCCCTCATAAAAACACTTTATCCACATGAAAATTGAGAAATGATGGAACTATTGATAACTTATTTTTCAACTAACATTTGACAAATTGACAATCATGTATATTCTCATTTTTGTTTCCCAAAAGTTCATTACCATAGTAGTATAGTTATACAAAATGAACAATATCCCTTGTCAAATTTTAGATTCAATTTTTTTATTAAGCAGTCTGATGACTAATTAAAATTTTATTTTTAAATATGAATAAATAACATGTTCGAAATTTGAATTTCAACTTCTGCATGTAAAAACGTCTCTGCTAACTACGGTAGTTAGGCTTACACAATAAATCCAAAATTTAATATTCTCCAAAATGAATTATGGTTTAGGCAAGTAGACATTGTCAATATAATATTCTCCAAAATGAACACTGTGATGATGTCATTAGATCCACAATACATTAAGCATCATTATTATATACATGTGAAAGTAAGTGTACCATTTTAATTTTCATGAAGATAATAGCATCAAGCAAATGAATAAATAAACAACAATCGAAGATTATGGGAAAGAGTCCAAATAGATGGGGTCCAAAATATCTGAGTTTAACTTGGATGTTATGTATTTGTCTTCTAAACTCAAAAACACAGTCAAATTACAATCACGTGATTTAGTACTTCAGGTTTTATCAATAGGAAGCAGGTGTAGTTTTCGTTTCTGGCCATCATTCTCTTCCATTCACTTATATACAAAATACCCAACAAACAATTGGTTTTCAATGTAACAATCTAACGAATGTGGTTCTATAATTTCTTTTCTCAATAAACCTTTGTTTTTTAAGAGAAAAAAGCCCTGGTAATTTAGATTTTGACCAAAGTAAAACCTGCCCAAAACTTGTTTCCATAAAAAAACTGAACTCCTTTATTTTAAAAATCAATTATTTTTCCTAATTTAATTTGTTTTCTTATAAATTTTGGGTCATTTTGTTTGATGTGACCTATTTATTTAGTGGCTAGACGGATGCATTTTAAGTGCGGAAAAGTAAAAAATTGAAACCGAATCTTGCAAATAACTTTCACCAATTTCGAATTCAAAAACACCAAACAAAAAACTCGTGAGAGTATAGATCGATAATTAGTTACATAATCAAAACCTAGTTAGCAAAAATTTGAACCACAGAACCCACAAAAGCCATCATAAAATGGAGATATCCGAAGATCTAGGTTGAAATTTCAATACATCAAGTTGAGCAAACACCCGTGAAGGTCGTGGAACAGAGAAAGTGATGGAATGAAAGGTGGTGGCCGGAGCTGCGGTGGAGGATTCGTCGGTGAGTGTGCTCCTTGTGCCGTCGATCGATTCTTGGGAGAGAGGTCAACGTGACGGAGAAAGCTCACAGAGAGAGTGATTTTGTTTTTAGGGTTGCAAAGAGAGTGATTTCTTTTATCTTTTTTTTTTTTTTATCATAATTTTTATTTTTTTTTTAAAAAAATTCAAGAGTTACCTGCGGAATTTCCTGAAGTAGTAAAATTCACATGAAAGTGTAGTGCCAAAATCCGCACAACAATCCTCAGGACTGTTGGGATATAATATGCTTCAAAAAAAAGTCTTGAAAAATAATTTATTCATTTTGATAGTTTTTTTTTTTTCAATTTTTGTGGGTTATAAATTTGGGGATTTTTCCAACTATACGAAAATAATAAAATTTCATTGAATTCTTGCTTAAATAGATTCAAAGACACACTATATTTGTTGGATAAAATATTTTTTAGAAAAAGGATCGAAAAACAATTTATTTATTTCGATATGTTTTTTTATAATTTTTGTGGGTTATGGACTACAAATTATGAGATTTTTTCAAACTCAGTGAAAACATAGGATTTGTTTGATATCTCGCATAAATGGATCCACAAATACACTATATGTGTCGGGATATAATTTTCTTCAATAAAAAATCTCAATAAACAATTTATTCATTTTGATAGTTTTTTTTTTTTTACAATTTTTGTGATTTACATACTATGAATTATTAGATTTTTCCAATATCGATGAAAAAATAAAATTTATTTGATTCCCCACCTAAATGAGACCACATACATACTTTATGTGTTGGGATATAATATGCTTAAAAAAAAGTCTTGAAAAATAATTTATTGATTTTGATAGTTTTTTTTTTTTGCAATTTTCATGAGTTATTGACCACGAATTTGGAGATTTTTCCAACTTTGCAAAAATAATAAAGTTTCATTGAATTCTCACCTAAATGGACTCAAAGACACGCTATATATATTGGATAAAAGATTCTTAAAAAAAGGATTGAAAAACAATTTATTTATTTCGATATGTTTTTTACAATTTTTGTGGGTTATTGATTACAAATTATGAGATTTTTTTAAACTCGGTGAAAAAATAGGATTTGTTTGATATCTCGCACAAATGGATTCACAAACACATTATATGTGTCGGGATAGAATTGTCTTCAATAAAAAAGCTCAAAAAACAATTTATTCATTTCAATAGTTTTTTTTACAATTTTTGTGGGTTACAAACTAAGAATTATTAGATTTTTTCAATATCGGTGAAAAAAATAAAATTTATTTGATTCCCCACCTAAATACGACCACATACATATTATATGTGTTGGGATATAATATGCTTAAAAAAAGTCTTAAAAAATAATTTTTTTCATTTTGATAGTTTCTTTATTTAAAAGATTCATCAGATTCATCCCAGCATCATAGCGAGCATACATTATCCACCTTATATGAAGGATATTACAAAAGTCTCACACAATCATGTGTTTAAAAGATGAACAAAAGATGGTTTTGGCATTTGCCACTTTTTTATGCAATTCAGTTTTTTTACACTTATGCATTGTTTGTAAGTTTAAAGGGGAATATAGTGAAGGGTACTTTTGAAAAATAGAAAAAAGTAGTTCGAAAGAATTTGAAACTTAGGAGGGAATAAATTTGGAGGATTTATTTATTTTTATAATACAAAATCCTCCTAATTTAGAGTAACTCAAAAAATTGTATTTGAAAATGTTTTTAAGAAGTTTATATAAATTCTTTAAATTTAATCTATTATGTGTATTATATTTTTTATAAGCTAGAAATTTATTTAAGAAAAAGAAGAAGAAAAAAACTAAAGCATATAAACCTAACCCAAAAAAGAGATCGAAATGTAAATAAAAATAAATACCTCTTCAAAATATGTAGGTTTTATATCCTTTGAGCGGATATTATGTAACCGAACTTCCTTTGCAAAAGAATGATTTTGCAAATATCTAATATAAAATATTCACAAAAAAAGATTATAAAAAAAAAACATTCACAAAAAAATATTAATTAAAAGATCATGCATAATAATATTGTGTTCCCTAAATCTATGAATATTATTTTTAAGTGGATTGTTTTGCTATTCAAAAGAAGTTAGAGACATAAATTATTTTCGTTTGTCTTTCATTCATGTGTAATTATCCTTTAATTATTAATGATTAAATTAATTAAAAGCATTCATTCATAATTCCCCACAAAAATACTATCCTAAAAAGTGTAAAAGATTTTATATTTTTCCTATACATTTTCTCCCTCCAAAACTCTCAACTCTCCTCCTTTTCAAACTCACGGGTTGTGTAAATTTATTTTTAAAATATATTTATTCCTTAACTTTTAGTAAATTATGAATTTACAAATTACTAGTTACTTTTTGAAATCAAAGTAGATACATGTATTATGTATAGTTTGTTTTAAAAATTAAACTTCTTGCGTATAACTTTATTGGTAAAATTTGGTACATACTACAAGAACTAGGTAATGCCTTATTTCATTTGATTCCAATAAGCTTTCACATTATATTAGGCCTTCTGTCAAATATAAGCACCTATAGCTTCTATGACATATTTTTATTGCATGACATGTTTATGTGACCGTGACTATATTGTCACCATATTATGATATCTATAGCCAAAGACAAAATATTAGAAAAGACAGAGAGAAAGAAAACTATTATAGATTTAGTTTAAATTTGATCAAAGATTTCATATGGTCCTAACTAATTAGATGAGAAGCCATGTAGTGATGTGAACAAGGGACAATATCATCCTAGCTGTTATCACTTAGTATTGGTCCTTAATTTGTGGATATTTGTCACTTTGTAATATTTAAGTGCTCTGTTCTTTTCTTATGTTATGTCAATTTATTTTCCTTTATTGATATATACAATTTGGCCACCATTTTTTCTTCCCTACCCTACTACACTCCACCATACAGATAAAAGGCTTTAACTTCTTGTGACTATTATTTGTTTTTTAATTTCTTAATTAATTAGTAAAATTAGGAATATCAAATTGATTATTTAATTTTTTTATTAAGCATAGGAATTTTTTTATAGCCAAATATTAGTAGTTAGTTTGGAGGGAAGAGAGAAAGGTAAGTATAGTTTTGATACATTAAATCTTATTAGTTTTTTTTTTTTTTTGGTTACAAAAACTTATTAATATGTGTGTATATAAATTTCAAAATTTATTACATGAAGTTTAGTTAAGGGATAAGATAGGCATGAGTAGGATTGATAGTAAAGACTCGACAAAAACTAATCAAAATAGATTGGTTCAATTTGGTTTGTATTATTTTAATTAGAAAAAAAATGAATGATTAATTACAAACAAACTTGATTACCCAAAAGGATCCACCTCTGATATGATATATACCAACACTAATTTGGTTGGTTATAGTCATTCTTGGATATGCTTTTCTATGATTGGTTATAAGGAAATCCAAGAGATTTGATGCTTGATTATTGGTTTCAAGTGCAGAGAATAGATTAGGCCAGTAAGAGAGATTTTATTTTTGGTATGAATTAGATATCTTCTATATATAATTGTAGAGATTAATTATTCAAGTCAGATAGGACTATAAATGATGACAAAGTTTTTTCTCAAGAGAATTTAACCGTGCAAGAAATATACGACAAATCAAATCCAAAACTCAGACAAGGCTGTTAATTCTTTATTGCATAGCGAAATTATCCTGGACGAGACATGTGCCTAAGTCGGTGGAGTGGCCCGCAACTTGGGGTCGTGTTTTGTACTCATTGCGAAACTTCAGAGTATCCTCACCACTCTCTCTAGCTAGCGTATAGGATAAAGGCCTTCGGTTCATGTCTAGTCTGATTTAACTGTAGTCGTATCCTTGATTAATAAAGGGTGTCCTCCTTCTCACCCCTGCACTTCTGTTTTCTCCTTCATTAATCGCCTAAAGATGAGGGACTAACAAGTTCACATTTACCATATCTACAGGCAAGCTAATCAAGTCACTGACTGGATTACAAATTATGCTCTTTCTATACCTACGAGTTATCTTACTCTCATCCATTCTCCTCTAGGTTGTAGTAACCTTCTCTAGCGGGATGTTGCTAATGTTTCTTTAATCGTCGCATTCGTTTGTAATTTGACCTAACGGCCTCCGTCTTATTAAAAAAATAATAAGGAATACGACAAGTATTCCAAAAGAAAGAAAAAAAAGAATATGATGTGACTAAAGCAGCAACATGTATTATAATATAAATAATTGTACATGTATTAAATAAAAGTAAATATATGTCATTCCTTCGTGATTGAATTCAGACTGTATGGCTCGAAATAGTTTTGAAACCTAATGTTGCATTTTTTCCAGGGGGTTGCTGGTACATGAATCGATTCGTGTTGACAGTCCATTAATTATGCGGTTTCAAGATGCGAATGCTTACACAACACCTTTTTTGCTATATGCTTTCATATCCATTCGCTGGTTGCTGGATAGTGACTATGGAGTGTGTGCATTTGCTTCAATATTTTAGACCACTTTTGTTGTAATTGTACGATTTGTATGCCCGTTTTCGTTAATTATGTGGTTTGACTAAATTTAGTTTATGACCCAAAAATATTTCTTTTTATTTTAATCTATCTAGGGTGTTGCAGTAGTTTATGCCCGTTTTGTATGTCTTTTTTATTTTTTGACTAAAAATTGTTTATATGGCATCTTAAAATTATATAAAAGTATTTTTAAAATAAATAAAAAATGTTTTTAAAATTAAAAAAATGTTTTAAAATTTTAAAAAAATTATAAAATAAAAATATTTTTTTAAAAAAGATGTATTAAAAACTTTATTTAATAAAAGATTTAATAATTATTGTTTAAAAAAAAATCGTTAATAACATTTTAAAAATAAGTTAAAAAAGTAGTTCATAAAAAACTTTGTAAACTATTTTTTTATAGAAAAATTATTTTATCAACTACATATAACAAAAAACACTTATTTTTATGATTTTTTTTAAAAATCATTTATTTTAAATTTATTTTAATTTGTTTTAAAAATATTTTTAAAATGTCACATAATCAATTTTTAGGCTAAAAAAGTCAATGGGGGGCTAGCAAATGCAAAATGGGGTAAACTTGGGTTCAAAATTGCATAATTGAAACTTGGGGGGTTAAAACCAAACAATTGTAAAACTTAGGAGGTTAAAATCGCACAACTAAAATTTGGGAACTAAAATTGCACAATTGTAAAACTTGGGGTCAAAACTGTATTTAAGCCTAAAAAAATTGAGGCAAAATTGATTGTTTTCTATCAAACAAATTAATAAGTGCCTATAAAACTATATTATCAATTAGGTAAATTGCACACTTATCATTTATACAATTAAAATATTCTCAACAATTATTTTTTTATAGAGAAAACAACAATTACCACAAAAAATGTATACACGATTGCAAAACCTTTTGTTTGAACATCGATAAAAATATCTAATTTAATAATATTTGCATAGCATTTTGCTAGTTGTGTTAGACCTTTTGAACTATTATCTCAGTTTCTATAGACGTACTTCCACACTCACACACATATAGGTATAATGATAAAAATATACAATGATCCATTAAAGAATCCCCAATCTTTAAAATCTTTTATGAAATATAATAGAATAAAAAAATGTACATAATTCATAATGTGAGAATTGGATTGGATAAGAAATGGAAAGTAAAATTTAGTAAAAATTGCAAAGGATCCGTACCTAGTAAAAACATAAATCAACCTTAGCCAATCACATACTCTTTATTTCAACAAAGTCATAATGTTTTTGTGTGTTTACGCTCCCGTTTATCATTTGAATGGTACTAACATATGTCTCCTAGATTATAAAGGTTGGTTTTCTTGGTAGCAATTAATTGCCAACTGCTACAAAGAAACACTTTGTTAGAGTATAATGAAGCACCTGTCATTGTTAATCAATCCGATATTTTATGGGTCTTAGACAAAATTTAAGAAAATAAATTATTTCATTTAAAATAATATGTTTTGATAGTGCAAAAGTAATAAAACAAAAATATAAATTGATCGTTATTAGTAACATATAGAAAAGAAAGAAAGGGACTATCAGAAAAAAAGAAGAAAGAAAGGGATATTCTAGGTGATGCAAAATTTCTATAATTTGATTTGTCGTTTGCTAATTGATATTTGTATATTTTTTTTTATAATACAATATGTATATAAAATAATTTGGCCCCTTTATACATGAGTCATTGGCTCCAATGCATATGCTCAGGGCCGACTCTCTTGTTAATTTAACACTAAAAATTTTATTTTTAAAGTGGATAAGTGGAATATTTAGAGTAAAATTTCAGCACTTGTATATAAAATATGAAATCTCAACCAACTGAACTAAGCTTACAGAAATGTTTTTTATTCACCATATATTATTAAGTTTTCACTACTATTTTAATTTTTGTTAAAAAATTTGAGAGATGGGCCATATCATTCTAATTAATTTTTTTTCTATATATAAACTTCAAAGATTAAATTCTTAAATTCCTAATTACTTTTTTAAGTGGTACAAGAAATTTAATCATCACTTAAAAAAATTCATTATTGGTAGGTAGAATATATAAAAGAATAGTGCAACAACTACAATGTACTACTAACTACTTACTAATCGGTGACACCATGATAAGAATAAGTTAGCTAAGCTAAACACACAAAAAAGGAGTAACAAACATGATTTGTAGAAAGAGATGTGTGGGTGTGGGTCAGAGAGAGAGAGAAAGGAATGGCAGTTGCAGCTTTTGCTTTTAAAGTTTTGCTCTTTTGGAACAATTTTAGGGGGAATGACTATCTGCTGTGGAATTGACCAAAGAGACCCAAGATTGATTGTTTACCTCAGAGTAGTGGTTTATGGAATCTATAAAGCATTTCCCATGCCACCATCACCAACTCTAATTTACACCACAAAAGATCTCAATTACATTTAATTAAAGTATATTATATTTATATTTAACTTTTTACCTTTTTTGCCTAAATAATTTAGATTATTAAAGATACACATTTTGATGAACCAAATTTAAATTAATATAGTTTGATCACATTTAGTATGAATCTATAAAATGGTAAATCAATTGTTAGATTGAATTATTATCGGTTCAATAAGTTGAACCATTGACCCAATACAATTTTTGCATAGTCTATGGAAAAAAAATCTGAATTTAAACTAAAATCACAACTAGTGCCATTGCAAAGAGAAGTTCCAATCCAACCAAATATGACACTATTAATTGGCATTATTTATTTATTTGTTTATAATAATAAAACATAAGAAAGGCACTAGAGATTTTCATGGTTCATCATCTATATATGGTGGGTCACAAAATCCATCATCAATCTCCATCTCTCAGTACACTCCACCTTCTCGAGATTCTCACATTCTATATACCTTAATTAATATATATTAAATATTGTCATTTAGGACTTTACTCAATGGCTAAACTCAGAGAATTTTAGGATTCTCCACAGTCCCAATACACAAGCACAATCCAATTCATATATGTAGAATTTTTAAAATGTCCATATTGACAAAAAAATTAGAAAAAAAAAAACCCACCGTGGTTTTATTATTTTTTAATGTTCAACGAAATCTAATGATAGTATGATACCTCATATTCCTTAATCTCCAGTACTTGTTTTTTTTTTTTTTTCTTTAACCACCAGTTGAATCTAGTTCGGGGGTCAGTTCTGCCATCAAGTGGTTCCAGCCTCCTCTCGATCGCAGTTGCGGGGGATCGAACCGTGGTCCTTCCTACCAAGTTCAGCGCCAATCACCACTGAACCAACTAACGATTGGTTTCTCCGGTACTTGTTTTATTTTCCCTTATTTATTTATCTACCACTGTCTGTCCTGATGCATATAAATAATAAATCATCACAACTTTTTTCTACTTTATATACATGTGCATGATTAAATCACATGCAAATTTTCCATTCTGCCCCTTCCATTTGTGAAATTGATTGGTGGTGAATTTGATCGGATCACGAGTACTTTCATTATTTAGCCAAAACTATATTTTACAACTTTATAAATAAAATCACGGCATCACAATAATTTTATCAAAATAATCGTGATTTCAGATATACATTCGTTTCTTTTCGAATTTAAGTGTATGTTTGATTTTAGAATAAACCTTCAATTTGGTTCTTCAACTATCAATCTCTCTCCAATTTAGTTCCTAAATTATAAATTTATATTAAATAGTCCTCAAACTATTAATAATCCATCAATTTAGTTCATTAACTATAATTGTTTTTAAAAGAATTGAGGAACTATATTGATGTATTAATAATAGTTTAGAGACTATTTAGTATATTTTGACAGGGATTAAATTGGAAAGAGATTGATAGTTTAGGGACCATATTGATGGTTTATTCTTGATTTTATTTTTGTATGACACAATTATATTTCAAAAATGTGAAATTACTTATGACATAGAAACTAGTATTTGGTTAAAAAAATAAACTAGTATTTGAATTTTTATTCCTTAAAATTTACTAAAGTATTAATAATTCTTTTACGAATAATTTGTAATTTCATCTTTTGAAGTTACAAGACCTTTCTTCTAAAAAAGAAGAAGTTACAAGATCTAATTTTTACCACGAAACCATCATCTTTAAGTGATTTTTTTTGAACAACAATAACAAATATCATATTGGATGTACAAAGATATTCAATTAAGCAGGAGTGTTGACAATAACAATTATTATTTTCAATTCAAATCTCAAACTAGATACATAAAACATATTCAGTCAAGGAGGAAGTGTTGAGAATAATCTATAAATATCTTTTGAAGATTTTAGATTTAAATATATTTAGGTTTTTTGTCAAAACTATAGATTCAGGAAGATTACAATATCATTTCTTCTGACTTTTTTTTAGGGTAACAACCTTTTCTGCATCTTCATTCATAAATATAGAATAATTACATATGACTGAGAGGCAAACAGACGACAAGTTGCACCGCTACCCCTTTTTGAATATAACAAATTCAATTCTCTTAAAAACAACATTCATAGCTTTAGCCTCTAGGGGACACACCATTGCTATTTTAGATTTATATTTAAAATAAATATTATTCGAATTTAAGATTTACATATTTATTTAGAATTTTAAGATATGTCTAGAATTTATAAAATTAGTTTTATTTAAAGATATAATTTATTTTTATATAACTTTATATATAGAGTCATATAACTATGGATTAGATAACATAATAAGGAATAAATAAGCATATGAGAGTATTATATTATCTATATAACACTGTATACCGAAGTCGGCTTTTCTTAAGAAATAGAGGGTTAAAAATAAATAAATTACTATACATTCAACTTTTTTTAACCAAAATCAAATAATTAATCATTTTTTTTAATAAAAAACACCAAACACACCCTTACATCATCATATAATATTTTGTTTAAAGTTTCATGACTCAGTGACAGGCATGCTATAGTTCCCTTTACACTGCACACACACACAAACACTTCTTTCTCTTTTCTTTTCTTTCCACTCTCACTCACTTACTCTGACACAATATTTTTGGGTGAATAAGATTCTACCATGGAAACAATAAACCAACTTTCTTTTCTTTTTCTTTTCTTCTTTTGAACATCAAATCAAATTTAAGAAACAACATTCATTACAAAATAGTTAAACATTTTCAACAACATCATCATCATTATCAGTTTATCAGTTAGTTAAAACAGTCTTAAATTACTACTATTTGTTTATTCTGTTCTGTTTCTTCTATATTCCAATTCAAAATGATTAAACCAAGAGAAAAAACTCTTCTTTGTTTTGCATTTTTCTTCTTTTGGACTCATTTTTCATGTTCAAATGCTTTGCTTTCTTCTAAAGGAGTAAACTTTGAAGGTAAATTAGAAACTTTATATATAGTTACATGTAGCTTCATATAGTTTCAAAGTTTTGAATTTTTTGTTTAATTCTCTTTTAATATTTGCAGTGCAAGCTTTAATGGGTATAAAAAACTCTTTAGTGGATCCACATGGTGTTCTTGATAATTGGGATGGTGATGCAGTTGATCCATGTAGTTGGACTATGGTTACATGTTCTAATGAAAATCTTGTCATTGGATTGTAAGTTATAACTTATAAGCTTTTACTTCAATCATAACACGGTTTTAAATTGTGGTTGCGGTTATGTTACGAATTGCTTTTATCTAATTATATGAAATTGGTCTTGTTTTTTGCAGGGGCACTCCTAGTCAAAGTTTATCAGGTAGTTTATCTCCAAGCATAGGGAATTTAACCAACCTTCAAATTGTGTAAGTAATTGAATTATGAAAAACTACTTAATTTACTAAGATTATTTGTTTTTTTGACGAATCGAAGTGACAAGGACTGAATCTCAGTAGATAATGACAGAAAGGTCACTCTGCAACTTACAATATCATTTCGTGAAATAAGTTGTTTGCAATGTAACTGAGATTATTTGTTCTTGATTACTTTTTCAGGTTGTTACAGAATAACAACATAACTGGATCAATCCCTTCAGAATTAGGAAAACTCCCTAAGCTTCAAACTCTTGATCTCTCTAATAATTTCTTCAGTGGTGAAATTCCTCCTCCTCTTGGTCACTTAAGAAGCCTTCAATACTTGTAAGGATATATGATTTTGAAATTTTAAGCTTAAGCACTTTTTTTAGTATTAATCTGTTATTTTTAAAGCTGAAAAAGTGATTAATAATATTTTTTTTCTTTTCAGGAGGCTCAATAATAATAGTCTTGTTGGTGAATGTCCAGAATCACTTGCTAATATGACACAACTTACTTTTCTGTAATATACACAACTTTTTCACTTGTTAATTTTGCATTAATTATGTTTATATTTTTTGTTTACTAAAAATGTTCTTATTGTTTTGTGCTGCATAATTCAGTGATTTGTCCTACAACAATCTTAGTGGACCAGTCCCAAGAATTTTGGCCAAATCATTCAGGTAATTAATTCTCTCTCTGAATGCATGTGTTTTTCTGAGAATTGTGTACTATGTGAAAGATTGTGACAATTATTTTTTGTTATTTCAGCATTGTTGGTAACCCTCTTGTTTGTGCTACTGGAAATGAACCAAATTGTCATGGGATGACACTGATGCCAATTTCCATGAACTTAAACAATACTCAAGGTAAGATCTTTGAAATCAAAATTATGATTAATCATCTATGCAGCACCGACACTTCATATTCAAGGCTTGTGTTGTGTGCGACGCCAACACGACGCTGAAACATATAGTTACATTCAATCACTTCTATTTTTTTCAAATTCTTAATGGTGTCAACTTTTATGTGTAGTATCGCGTCTGGTGTCGGTTTCGATGTCTGTGTCAGACTATCATAGTTAATTAGTCATGCATTGTGTCGCTGACATCATATTGATGGTCTGTGCAGTGTTCGACACCGACAAGTGTAGTTATATTCAGTTACTTCTATTTCTCAGATTATTATCGGGGCCTATATGTCTGTATGAATATCATGTCTGGTGTTCATGTCTGTGTCGGTGCTTCATAGTTAATCATGCATTATACCACCTTCCTATGTATAGTACTTTAATATTCTGCACTGTTATTGCTTTAATGCTGATATCATCATCTTTGCTTCCATAGATGCTTTACCATCAGGTAAACCAAAGAGTCATAAAATGGCTATAGTCTTTGGTTTGAGTCTTGGATCTCTCTGCTTGATAGTTATTGGTTTTGGACTTGTTCTTTGGTGGAGACACAAGCATAATCAACAAGCATTCTTTGATGTCAAAGGTACTTTTCCATTAGAATGGATGTATTAGATTATATTTGTAATTTTTAGTTTCAATATAGAGTTGCTCTAATTTGTGACCTATTGTTAAATGTTTTAGACCGGCATCACGAAGAAGTTTACCTTGGAAACTTGAAGCGGTTTCCATTCAGAGAACTTCAAATTGCTACAAATAACTTCAGCAGCAAGAACTTAGTCGGGAAAGGTGGTTTTGGAAATGTCTACAAAGGAATTCTCTCGGATGGAACTGTCGTAGCTGTGAAAAGGCTTAAAGATGGCAATGCAGTTGGAGGAGAGATTCAATTTCAGACTGAAGTTGAAATGATTAGCTTAGCGGTTCATAGAAATCTCCTTAGACTTTACGGATTTTGCATGACATCTAATGAAAGGCTTTTAGTTTATCCTTACATGTGCAATGGAAGTGTCGCATCTCGTTTGAAGGGTAAGTTCATTTGCAAACTTTCTGTTAGAATACAAAATCCGGTTCTAAAGTAAGCAGATAAATAAACGTAATTTCGAAGACCAATTTAGATATATACTCTACTCGAACTTTCATATACAAATTTAGAGTTCCTAGTCACATTATAAACTGTGTGTGTGGAGAAGCCAGGATTCGAACCCTGATCATGGTGTCCGGCCTAACAATTTCGGCATTTTTTAGCAGTTGAGCTAAGACTTGTGGACTTAGGTATCTGATTCTGATGTCAATGCGGTGATTTTTCAGGTAAACCAGTGTTGGATTGGGGAACAAGAAAGAACATTGCATTAGGAGCAGCAAGAGGACTATTATACCTTCATGAGCAATGTGATCCAAAGATAATTCATAGGGATGTGAAAGCTGCAAACATATTGCTTGATAACTATTGTGAAGCTGTTGTTGGAGATTTTGGTTTGGCAAAGCTTTTGGATCATCAAGATTCACATGTCACAACTGCAGTGAGAGGAACTGTAGGACATATTGCACCAGAATATCTTTCCACAGGACAATCCTCTGAGAAAACTGATGTGTTTGGATTTGGTATTCTTCTTCTTGAGTTAATCACTGGTCAGAGAGCCTTGGAATTTGGTAAAGCTGCTAACCAAAAAGGAGCCATGCTTGATTGGGTAACTAATGCTTCTTTTTTACTCTTTATTTTGTTCCTTAATCTTAAATCAAATCTTAAGAGGGTTAGACTTGGCGCAACGATAAGGTTGTTGCCTTGAAAACCTCGAGGTTGTAGGCTCAACTCATAGATATTTATGTAGCACCGACATTTTAGATTGAAGACATGTTTAGTATCCGACAAGTGTTGACGTTCAACACTGACACAACACTAACACATATAATAACATTCAGTCACTTTTATGACCTCTCAAAATTTTAAAATCTATGCTAGAAACCGAACCAATGTGACCTACCGGATATGGTTTAATTGGTTCAACCACGGTTGAATTGAATGATAAATAAATAATGTAAAAAGCAAGTAAAAAATGTTAAAATAAAAGCTAGTTGAATCGATTCAACTAAACTGCAATGTAACCAGGATCAAACCAACTGGCAAAATAGCCGCTTTCATATTCAACTAGTAAAACTGGTCGATTCGGCCTAGTTTTTAAAACATTTCTTCAATCTCAAATGAAATAACAAATCCTTTTATTTTATTGACATTTCAGGTGAAGAAAATTCATCAAGAAAAGAAACTTGAATTACTAGTAGACAAAGATCTAAAAAGCAACTATGACAAAATTGAGCTTGAAGAAATGGTTCAAGTGGCACTCTTATGTACTCAATACCTTCCAAGTCATAGACCAAAAATGTCTGAAGTTGTAAGAATGCTTGAAGGTGATGGACTAGCTGAGAGATGGGAAGCATCTCAAAGAACTGACACTTCCAAATTCAAACACCATGAACCATCTTTATCAGATAGATATTCTGATCTTACTGATGATTCTGTGTTATTAGTACAAGCTATGGAGCTTTCAGGACCAAGGTGAATTGTTGGAGTCAATTTTGTTATTTTATTTTTTTTATTTTAAAGTTTTCTAAAGAGTGAATATGAAATTAAGAGTTGGTTTAAATATATTTTTGGTCCTTGTAAATATATTATTTTTTTGCTTTTAATTTAATCAGTGTGTAAAAACATTTTGTTTTTAGTTTCTACAAATATATCAGTTTTTGTTTTGAATTTTGTTGTTTTAGTTCTTGTAAATTAATTTATATTCCATGTAATATGTAAGGACTAAAATAAATATTATATGAATTAATTTTAGTATAAATTACAAATTTTGGATGGATTAAAATAAAACACCAAAGATAAAAAAAATAAAATAAAAGGTGGTATATTTTCAAGGGCTAAAAAGAAAAATAAATAAATTTACAAAGACTAAAAACAATAATTATATATTTGCAATGATTAAAAATATATTTAAACCTTAAGTGTATACAATAGTTTGAATCTATTTAAATGTACCTCGAAGGTTATATGTTGTATACTTGTATGATAGGAGGTTTTGTTCACTTTTCAAATGTGCAAATCTGATTCATTGAGTGTTAGTAATTTGTAATGCAATTTTATAATGTAATAAGTTAACAAAAAAACATATATAGGTTTTGTAGTAAAAAAATCTCGTGCTTAACTTGTCTTCAATTTTGTAATGTTAAATAAAAAATTCTTGCTAATTTTCAATATATCTGCAAAATATTGTTGCTTCTGTAGCCTTATTTTAATTTTTTTTTAAAAAACATTGATTCGTTTATTTCAAGTGCTAGTACATTTCTATGTGAGTGTTTGTAGATGTGTGCAATTTTGTGGTTGGTTCTGGAGATGACAAATTATAATAAAGGAAGTGTATCAACATATTTCTCGAATTAGAACATTACATTCTCGGTGATTGCTCACCTTATATACCCAAATTTGTTAAAATATACTACCAAAATTTTCTTCTGATAACATTACGTAATTAGTTTTTTCCTTTTTATTTAGTTTTATTATTCTTTTTAGCCTCCTTACAAAAAAAAAAATGTCGCATTTTAGAAGAGTCAAGTTGGAAAAACTATCACCTACATTGTCTTTGTAAAAAAGTGAACATTCTACATTCTCAACATTTTCAATCAAGATGTAACCAAATCCCAACATGGACAAATCTAAAAGGCTCGCCCTTAAATTTCTAATGGACCAAATCTATCAGATGGTTGTACTGGACCAAATACAATTACTATTGCATTTGGGCCATTAGTCATAAAAATTAAAATTCGATGAGTTCTCTTCCCACCTCTTACATATTTTTTCTACCCCTCCATATTTCAATTTTACCCTTGAAAAAACTTCAAAACGTGTTTTCCAAAGTTTTTCTAGTTCAAATTTGGGAAAAACTTCAGAAAATACGTTATGAAATTTGTTTTCAAGGCAAAAAGAACTTCGGAAAATGCGTTCCGAATTTTTTTTTCAAGAGCAAAATTGGAAAACCGAGAGGTAGAAAAGATTTGTAAGGGGTGAGAAAAGAATTTTTCTTAAAATTCAAACTCATGCGAAAGAAGTTCGGAACATATTTTTCGAAATTTTTTTGCCGTTAAAAATAATATTTGAACTAGAAAAAGTTCGATTTTTTTTTTGTATGGACCAAGAGTTTGGGGGAGGGGAAGAGAATTTTTCTTCAAAATGTATTTACAACAAGGAATGTACTATGTTGTGATATGCTACCAGCAACCAATTGTTTTCTATACACACCCTCTATTTGCCTATGGAAAATTACCTTAAACCCCAATTCTTTCTGTAACACCATTATATTGTCAATCTAAAATAACGATATGATAACTTCCATAATGATACAACAGAGGTGGTTTTTAAATAATATTACATAATATAAATAAAAAATTCTGAATGCTGTTAGAATTATTAACAAAATAATTGAATTATCATTTGAAAATTCAATATGTATTGATAGAATTTAGATTTTTTAAAGCGAATAAAATGTAAAATGAGGAAATTAAGAGTTGTTATTTTAACAACTCCGCGATTTGTATTGGTGTACCTAAAATATCAATTTTTTGATAAGTTACTCAATGATTAAAATTACTCATTTTATTACACTTTAAAGTGAATTACTCAATTTAGAGGAACTAGATTGATATTGATACTAGTATTGTGGTAACATGTACATTAGTTAACTCATCTGATCTACCCCCATTAACTTGAGGGTACAACAGTCTCTGTGAGCATAATTTAGATGTGGCTTATGAGAGAAAAATAACAAATCTTTTAACTAGGCTGAAATTTTCAAGGTGTTTATTATATTTCCTATATGTTTTTTCATTTTATTTGGTTGGGGGCACTCTTGTGCCAAAGTGGAGGAGAGGTAGGTAGATTGTGACTAGCCATAATCTCAAATCGTAGTAAGTAAGATATGGTTGGCTTTGATATACATGGCTCTCATTTTATTAGAATAATAAAAATATACTTAAATATTGAACAATTAAGCTAACCAAATTCTTTTCAAACAAATCAATCAAAATCTAGCTGCAAACAAATTAAGGATGTGCAATAGCATACTCTCTTGAAACCTTCCACGTTTCTTAACATTTTCTTTTACTTTTGAGCCACACACATTATTACACCCTCATGTATACTCATGTTATAGGTATTACTACGTATTATTTATTATCATAATCCAAAAGAGTCATTGTAATTTCATGTCACATCTACACAAACGAACACGCATATATAACTTCATTGTCGACAAGCACATGCAAAATTTGTCATGCTTATCTTGATCCTCTCTGCATTAGCATCTTTATTTCAAATTGTTAATGATGAAAGTTTAGACCTTAATGTCTCGTTTAGAATTTAGAACACAAGACCGTATCTAACATTGTACTTGGATAAATTGATGAAGCCATGTTTATGAAAATATATATACATGTAGGATAATTATACTTGAATAAAAGGTAAACGGACAACAAACTATGCCGCTAATTCTTTTTGAATGGCAAAATCAATCCTCTTAAATACTATATCTAGAGACTTAGGATACACAACATTGCTATGCACGTCTCTTTGAACTCTTTTCACAATATTCACAGCATCTAATGCTAGGAAACCAAACGTGTCAAATACAAATGGTATAAACGCATGTTGATTTAAATCTAACATGGATTTGTATAATCAACCAACTATTTAGGGACGAAGTAGATATCCGTCTCTATAATATTTATTTGTGTTTTAGGATTAATTTGGCTAATACTTCATTTAGAGATAAAAAGAAAATTGTTAGAGACAAATATTTTTATGTATATGGAATTTTAGGGATTTAATTTTTTTTGTAATTTTTTTTTTTGTTTTGGTCCCTCATTAATCTACTGGATTAGCTTTACTGGCCAAATCATCCTTGCCAAATGTCCAAACGTGATATTTAAGCCAAAAACACGCGTATATACAAGGACGAATGTGATATTTATGCCAAAATATTGTTATTATGATATATAAAGGTCTCTCTTCGAAATTTATTTTAGGACTCATATTTGTATTGGATCAATCCCGCTCTTTATCTAGTTCTTTGGATTAATTGTATGAATTTTATTTTACACATAAAGTTTAGTTTTGTTTGAGATTGAATATCTATATGTTTAGACTGTTTAATTGAGTTGCCATTAAATTTTACAACATTCACTTTGTCTTAGGGTCTGTTTGGTAAGACACTGAAACTGACTTATAGCTTATGTCTTTTAGCTTATAAGCTAAAAGACTTGTTTGGTAACAGTTTTTTAACACGAGCTTATAGCTTATTTTACTGACTTATAGCTTATTTTTCAGATGCTATTTCAAGTAGCTTATGAGCTTATAGCTTATAGCTTATCATATTTTCTTCCATTTTTACCCTTGTCATTTTATCTAAAGTTCGATTTTACCCTTTATAATTTATTATCATTTAAAATAAAATAGTACACTTTACGCTAATACAAACCATTTTTTTTAATAAACCATATTTACTGATTAGTACCCTTATAACAATTTTTTAAAAAAATGATCAAGTTTTTAATTTACGTTACTCACTTTTGGAAAATAAAAATATCACGTTGATCAGTTTTTCAATGTTTCAATTATAGTACACTCTTATTATTTTTGTTTTGTACCAACCCAGTATTTAGTTTACTTTACTCACTTTTGTTTTGCATTGTATCAAAAGACAATATAAAATTCAATATTTTACTATTAATTTTTAGAAAAACCGTGACTTTAGAAAATAAAATTCTAATTAATTAAAAATTAGTTTAATAATATAAAAAAAATATTATATTTGTAAATTTAATTTTCAAATTCAATTATAAAAGAATAAAATTCTAAGTATGTTAAATATCAATTTAATATAAATTTTATTATGAATCAACAATACCCTTTTATGTAATTTTACATTTATCAGCTAGTTAACCGCTAATTTTACCAAACACTTCAATTAACTTATCAGCTATAAGTCATCAGTCATCAGCCATCAGCTATGAGCTATAAGCTATCAGCCATCAGCTAGCTTATCAGCCAACTGCTATTTTTACCAAACAGAGCCTTAGTGTATTTTTTAGTCTACATACATGTAGTGTTAGCCCAAATGATTAACCTACAACATCAAAAAGATAACATTTATAGTGTGTTTGCAATTTTATAATATTTTGATTTATCTTAGTCTTGTATACGTACCGACATTAAATAGAAAAATTTGCAGTCCAACCAAGTTGCTAAACGATATAACCCGCGTGTCATCAAGAATATACATGGTCAACAGCAACATAAGCAAAAGGAAAATAAAAGTTATATAAAATAGTATGAATGTATGATTAAAGGAATATTACATCATTCTACAAAGAAAAAGGAATATAGTACATCAACTTTTTTTTTTTTTGAGGTAAAGTACATCAACCTTAGTCCAATGGAGACTATTACTGTATTATTACAATCAGATAGATATAATTATAGGATTAAATAAATAGTTGATTTAGACCACTGTCAATCTCACTCAGCTGTTCTACATAAGATCATATTTTTGTGGAGAAGAAAATATTTGCATAAGTCTCATTTAGTGGCTTGGTATACTTATGTTGATCACCACAAGTCAAGAATTAGAGATCTTTTGAAATTTATTTTGGAATACCAACCGGAACACATTTTAGTTAAGTTGGTTAATCGTAAAATTCGTTTAACGAATTCATTTACATTTATTCGATCCATAGAGAATAATAATGAATAAAAAGAAAGGAAAAAAATTTTAAATTTTATTTTGGAATACCAACCAGAACATTTTAGTTAAGTTGGTTTGTCGTCACAAACTTCGCTGCTAATTTTATTTTATGATTGCATATTTCTGATTCACTATGTTTGATCTATGTCATTCACTACTGTGTATAATTAAGTTCAATTATGGTACTTTAGTTTGTTTAAGTTTAAATCATGTTTTGTTTGGTTTAGTTAAAGTATGCTACTATGTTTAGTTTTTATTTTCCTCTATCTTATGCATGTACAATTCTTGTGGACCATTATAACTAATGTAATATATTATGTGCGTTTAATTTTATATTTCTTATACCTTAGGTAATATGAGTGCGTCAAACTATATCCTGTTGCAGGCCAAAATTGTACTCCAGGGACGTACCTCTTCATGATGAATTCTTTTCCCACTTTTCAAAAACTCATTTTCACCTTGAAAAATTACGGTAAATGTTTACCTAAGTTTTTTAGTATAAATTTTACTCAAATTTGTACCCAAAAATAAAAAGGTTATGTTTATTGATTTTTTTTTGCCTTCAAGGGAGATGAAAAAGATACATTGGGTGGGAAAAGAAATTGTCCCTCTTCATGGAATGGGGATGGATATGGCCCGCCCCAAATTTTAAATTTTTCATTTTTCATAAGTATATATTACATCTTTTTAGTTTAAGAGTATATTATATATATATTACGCATTACATGTTTCAATCAAATAAGTGATGCGGTCTAGCGGTAGAGAAGTTTGTCTTCAATTTGAATTTGAGCGATGTGAGTTTGAGCCTCTTGCATCGTACAATTTAGCGTTTTAATACTATTTTTAACAAAAAAATATATAATATTGCAAAATGTGAGATTTAAACCCTCATTTTGCAAGTAAAAACATATAACACTATTACATCATTAATGATAAATGATATATTATGGTGAAAAAATATATTTATCTATGTTACAAACGTGACCTTCGATCAATTGTTTTTTACAAACACGGCCCTCCCAAAGAAACAATCCTAGTTTCCCCACTGTACTCTAAGTAGGATGGGCAGAAAAATAAAAAATTGAACCGAACCGCCGAACCAAAAAATAAAACTGAACCAAAACTAACAATTTTGAAATTGAACTGAAACAATTCGATTCAGTTCATGATTAACAATTTGGTTTGGTTCGCTTTAATGGTTTAGTTCCCTTTAGTGAAAAGTTAATTATGGTTATGTTCAGAACCATAAAATCGGACCACTTCAACAGTTTGGTTCGATTCAAAAGATAAATAGTTCAGTTTGGTTCAGTTACTATGAATTTTGAAAACAATTTGCTTCAATTCGGTTCGATTTTCCTCAAGAGCCTAACCATGCACACCCTTAGCTCTAAGAACTCACCTATTGGACCGACTTGATAGTAGCCAAAAGTTGATCAACTGAGTTCAGACAATTACATCATTTGTGGTCGATTGAGAGATGAGACATTTTATACAATCATAGATTTAAATTTGATGCATTTATACACCATAAATTTAAAGTTGATCATTTAAAATCAGACAGTCACAACATTTGTGGCTATTGGATTGAAAGATTGGATGTTTTATATTATTGCAAATTTCATTTGTTTTAAAATAAAATTTGCTAAATTTGGATTGAAAGATCGGATGTTTTAGATTATTGCAAATTTCATTCGTTTTAAAATAAAATTTACTAAATTTAAAATATAAACTTTTGATCTCAATCTATTGATATCAAATGCTTCCTCTCAAATTTTTAAATGCTGCAGACAATCAAAATTTCTCAATCTATTGACACCAAAATATGTACTCTAAGACCTCAACTAGCCTTGGACTTACTTGATAGTAGCCAAAACAAATTTGAATAAGTCACCCATCATTCAATACACAAAGTACGTATATAAGCCTCATTGGTAAGATCACTAGCTAAAGGCACATCAATTTTTTTTGTTGATGAATACCAATTGAATGAAAAACAAAGTTTTAGTGACCCACAAGGCCATGTGAAGAGAATAGATAAGGGTCAGCATCCTAGTAAGGACCACCAAACTTTGTGGTTGTGAGGCATCCTAATCTATTTGGTTCCTACGCGGCACCTTGATACTCTGTCTTGTAATTTCCAATATTTATTTTTATCTGAGTCATCACCCTTCTCTTGATGTTTTTTTTTTTTTTTTTTTCTAAACTATATATTTGATCCCTTACGTTTATTTTAGATTTCAATTTGGTCCCTTACGTTTAAAAAGTTTCAATTTGGTCCCTTACGTTATCAACGTTTGCATTAGTTGGTCCCTTCCGTCAAATTCCACTGTTCCACTGTTTCAATTGGACACGTGTCAACATGTCAAGGTGTCAACGTGTCAATCCATGTGTGCAAACTGTCTGCCACGTAAGCAAACCGTCTGCCACATGTGCAAAAACTGACGGAAGGGACCAAATTGAAACCTAAAATAAACGTAAGGGACCAAATTAAAACTTTTTAAACGTAAGGGACCAAATTGAAACCTAAAATAAACGTGAGGGACCAAATATGTAGTTTAGCCTTTTTTTTTTTTTATAGAACCCTTCTCTTGATGTTGTGTTTTGTTTGAAGCATTCTATTGGTTTGCATGTATTCACACAACTGTAGTAAATAAATAAGGTTGAAACAAGTCATCATTAGATGCTGATGTGTTCTTGTTTGTGCTTAAATTTTCAACTTGACACCTTGTTCTATTTGAAGCAAAGTTTTTAAATTTGGATCGACATTGATGGATCTAGAAAATTTAGGGATTTGAATCTCCAACCGTTGAAAAAATCTGTAGTTTCATGTAGTGATAGATCTCACCGATCAATTTTAGATTGAATGATTTATATATATTAACTTGACTAAATCAGTGAAAAATAATTTCTTTCTTTAATTCAAGATTGAACGGCCTTCAGTCGTTGCAGGGGTATGTAGGTTTTATGTCAAATCCAATTCTAAATTTCAATGGTGTTAGTAAAAATATAGATTTAGTTGCAGTTTTGATCTCCCCATTTTAAAATTTAGCAGTTTTAATTCTGTCATCAAATATTTTGTCAAAAAATTGGTGATGTGTTATGTTTCAAATAGCGTGGTATATGATTTGATGATGAGAAAATACAAATATCGATGAAATTGTAAAACATAAAAATATTGTATTTGGGGGGGTAGGCAAAGATTGTCAAAGTTTAAAATAGGGAGATCAATTTTGCAAAATCATAAAAAATAAAGAGGTTATATAGCTTTGTAACAGAAATCTAATTTAGCATTGGAGGAGAGGCAATTAATAACAATGTCCGCCTTCCTTCATTGTCGATTGGATTTATGGATCATCTTACTGTGATGTTGGGTCACGAGGGGACAGCCGGGGATCATCCACATTGAGTTTAAAGAACAATTTCATAAGTGAGTTATACATCACACTTTATCCCAAAAACCTTAAGACGTTAGGTTTATGGGTCATCTCACTTATAAAGTGTTCAACCTCTACTTTTCTAAGCAATGTGAGACTTCTCACCTCACACTTGCCACAACATCTGATACCACTGCTGGGCTGCGAGGAAAAGCCTTACTGAATTGGATTAACACATTGAGCATCGAACAATCATACATGTGACTTTGACACCATACTTTATCCAAAATCTTATGATATTAGATTTATGGATTATGTGACTTATATCCAACTAATATGAGACTTAGGTCACACTTTAATAGACCTCTAACATATTGTTGCTTGCTTTACTTCATAATGGCTAAACTTAATGACTTTAAAAATGTATAACATGCGACATGGCTGTAACAAAAAGAAATTCAATAGTAAATCATTATCTGCAAATTTAGGCATCATAGAACCTCAAATCCTATCAAACAGAAATTGTTAACTAATAACCAACTTTTAAGATTGTGTTCTCTCATTGAATGCAACCTAACATCTTGTTTATTATAGTGTCACATCCTGCATACTTACTAAGATATTGTTATCTACTATGATGTCACATCCTATAGGACTTACTAAGATATTAACTAACACAAAGTTTGGGAGGTAAGTTCATTTGTGTCTCATACACCTCATTTCTGTCTCAACAATCAATTGATTAATCTAGTATTGAATTTAGTTTGCCTATAATGCTACAATGACATTTTCTCTAAATATTGTTGCCCCACCTCACCTGTTTACAGTTTATACTTACATTCACATAATATGCTCCACACCATGTATCAGTTCCCCCAATTTTAGTTAGAACAACAACTCTATTATTCAAAATATTCGGCCTATTGTGTCTATGTTTCCTCCTTCAAAAGTAGTATTATCACAAAATTTGATCAATTGTGTCTATGTCGACCGCATTGATTTTCTTTTTTGTAGATATATAAAATGACAAATTATTAAAAACTTACGCAAAAAAAAAAAGAGAGATTAGGGTTCGAATCCTGATCATAGCATTCGACCTAATAATTTCGACATTTTTACCAATTAAGTTAGAATTTCTTGACAACTTTATTGATTTTCTATTATTTAAGTTTAGAGAATTTACATATTATGAACAGTCCAAGTTACAATAGTATACATAACTATACGAATAAAAATGGTTTGAAACTCACCAGCTCAAATAATCTATCCACTTTATCAATAAACTACGAGTCATATATAACAAAAATTGTTGAAAAGCATCATAAGTAATAATGGTTTTTTATCATAATTTTGATAAAAATTTATAATTTTTTTTTATAAAATTAAAATGGTACTATAATTTCTTCAAATTTATTGTGATTTCATAAACACATTTGCCTAACATACACGTTTGAAGCTAATATTAGGCAACCGCCAACTCCCCAACTCCCCAACTATATATAGTATGCTTACCCTATATTGGAATAATCACTTTTGTTCAGTATAACTGCATAGTCAACCTCTTCACACAGCCATTCATTCTAATGTATGGTACTATATCATAAATAAATGCATTCCATTTTTTGTCTAACTGTGATAACAAACATGTCCCTCATGGCAAATTTCAATTATATATTTTTATATTATCTCTTCGATTTTTAGAAAAAAATATTCTAATAATACGAAATTTAATTATGAGATAGGTAAAATCTGATAAAAAATATTTCTCTTAAAAATTAAATTAATTATTTTTTCTCGTACAATTTGTTCTAAACGCGCAAATTCACTAATCATTTGAAACCAATTATTTAGTTTGGTAAATTTCAATCGTGAAGGTACTACATTTATATTGGCAAGGACTATGGTCTAACTGACACAATATTTCACAATCAATATTTATAGGTATAGATGATTTAATTGATGTATATGGCTTCACTTTTTTAGCAATATGATAATGCAGTGCTCTGCTCCCAAAACAGAACACAAACAAAAAAGACAACAAAATTAAATTGAGTTAAATCATTAGTGTTAGGTACATACCAAAAAGTTAGCTTCTTAATTCTTGTGATTAAAATATGCAAGTCAGCAAAAAGTAATCACTTGTTTGGATTAAGAAAATGAAACCTAGGATTCAAATAAATTTTTAAGCTCGGATAAAGTAAATGATCTACAAAAGCATGAATGAAAAATAATAGTAAATCTACAAAAGCAAGCAAGTGTGCTAACTTAAAGAGAAATAGAACCAAGAGCCCTTATAATCACGAAATACACAATCCAATTTTATTTACTTTTTTTTTTGTTAAAATAATTTGCTCAACTTACAAATATTAAAATTTCGGATATTTATAGTATTTGTATGTGTGAGTTTCATGTAATATTTATCGTTTTTCTTTATGAATATAAAAAAAAAACTCCAACCAATTTTGGTTATAAATAAAAATAACTTTGCACTTATTGAAAAATTTGGTTAACTTCAATTAATTCTTTTGAAATCACAAAAATATGTGTATTCTAAAGATTAGAAAGAGTATGAGGATAAACTATTACTATTTATATAAGAAAAATGCCAAACTATTATTATTTATAAATTTTATTTAAAAATTTGTGCATTCAATAAACTATTAAGTATTATTTATATAAATATGCTTTTTATATATAATTGTATAAACATACGCTAATGTAGGATATCATCCCCTTGCCATTTAGGTAGGCTCTAGGGTATTATCCACCACATGTTTTCTCCAATTCAAAAACAACTAAAATTAATTCAAAGTCAAGTTCGCTATCATCATATATAATAAAGTCCTAAAGAAGAAGGAAGGATTAGCACTTTGCACATGGTCTCACACCATCTTCATTTTTGGTTGGAATTAAAGCCATCCCTCCTCCATGTTCATTATTTAATTAGCACTTTAACACTATATTCCATTTTCTTTCTAACTATGATCTCTTAACAAATTCAAGAACTCATTATTTATGAATCTTTGCAACTATTTTATGGTGCAACGGTAAAAATTATTAAATTTAATTTATCTCATTAAATTTAATAATCATTACCGCTATTGCACCATAAAACAATAACCACATAGAATTACAATTGCAAAAAAATGTCACCTTTTTGCTTATATTAAATAACGAAAGAATTTCATCTCATTTTTTTATTGTTAGATGCAATATATGGTGTCATGGAAAGATTAAAAGTTCCCTTCCTATGACCTTATATGTAAAATTTATAAATGATAATCTTTAAAGTTTTAATGTACAAGTATGAGTGTTACATATTACAATGTGACACAATGAGTGAGTGACATTACATCTCAAATATCAATACTTCATAATCATATATGACTCAACACTCATATTAGAGTTGAATAAGAAACACAGTATGACACATTGCTTCTGCCTCTTGTATTGTCTTCTAAACAAACAACAAACCAGGGCCAACATATTGCTCTAGTTAAATGTTAACATTTCCATGTCTACATGTAACATATTAAAGAATTCACAAGGCAAAACAAAAAAAATATAATGATATCAACATCTTAGAACAAGATTAACAATTATAAAATTATTTGATTTAAAATATTAAAAGAAAATTAAAAATTATGAAATGTCATATTATTCAATCATATTATTATGATGTTATTATCATATTACGATGTTACCTTTAACATGATTTAACTTAAAATTTGGTGACAAAGATCTATTCACATAATTAATTTTATTAATTAATCTCCTCCATTTTAACACTTCATGACAGTAATTTAATAAAAATGTGGTAAATTTAAAGGATCAAAAGCATAAAAGTTAACCGTGCAGACGTATCTATTTAAAAGGGTTAACTTAAAGATTAACCTAGATGGATCAATTTTTTAGAAAATAAATTAAAAGACCAATGAAAACATATGATCAAATTGAAAAGACTAAATGCATACTTTTGTCAATAATTAAACCCTTATTAGTAGTTTACTTATTGTTCTCATATGATTGTTAAGCACATTTACAATCTCAATCCTCTGACCCTAAAACATGTCCCCACCACAAATCATAGCCACCCACAAGATAATGTCACAACTTTCCCACTCCACTAATTTTCTGCCACGTGTCCTACACAGATTCTCTTAAAACTCCAAACACCTCCCAAAACAGCAAGAACAATCACTGCAAATACAAACTTCACCTATTTTAACTTCCTTAACACTGTCTGTCCAAAACTGACAAACAAACCATTCATCACTCCCTCTCTCCACAAATGTTGGAGCACGAATTCCTCACCACTACCTCCGCCACCGGCACCGTTAGGTCTGCGGTCACGTGGCCACGTACATGTGACACGTGCCGCTCTGCTCCATGCGCGGTATTCTGCCGCGCAGACTCAGCGTATTTATGCGCTGGGTGTGATGCACAGATCCACGCAGCAAACCGAGTAGCCTCGAGGCACGAACGCGTTTGGGTCTGTGAGGCCTGCGAGCGTGCCCCGGCGGCTTTTCTTTGTAAAGCTGATGCTGCTTCCCTTTGCTCCTCTTGTGATGCTGATATCCACTCTGCTAACCCTCTAGCCAGCCGCCATCAACGTGTCCCGATTCTTCCAATTTCCGGCTACCTTTACGGTCCTCCAACAACCCTTTTAGGTGCCGATGATGAAGGCTTTGTCGGTGGTGGTCGTGAGGTGGAGGAAGAGGAGGATGAAGGTATGGAAGATGAAGATGAAGCAGCTTCATGGCTTTTGTTGAATCCTCTAAAGAATAGCAATAACAATAGTAACAACCACAACAATAACAACATCAACAACAACAATAGCAATGATCATAATCAAGAGGGTAATAATGGATTTTTGTTTAGTGGTGAGGTTGATGAGTATTTGGATCTTGTGGATTGTAATTCTTGTGGTGGTGGTGATAACACTTTCACTACCAATACTAATACTACAACTACAACTACTACTCATCATGATGAGTATAGTCAACAACAACAAGATCATTATGGTGTTCCTCAAAAGAGCTATGTTGGGGATAGTGTTGTTCCTGTTCAACAACAGCAGGTACAGAATTTTCAACTTGGGTTGGAGTTTGAATCTTCCAAAGCTGGATTCAGTTACAATGGTGGTTCTATAAGTCAAAGTGTAAGATTCTTCAATTCTTTTTTATTTTCCTTGTGTTTTTGTTTGACTTAATGATTATTGGCTTCTTTCTTTGAACTTGGTAGCATTCTTTGAACAATCATTTTTGTGAATCTAAAATTAGTTTAATTCAAGATATTGAGCTTCTTGAATTTGTACTTTTTAAGGAAAAAAAATTAGGAAAGAGAAAATTATTATTAATTAAAATGACAATAATTGTCATTTTGTATGTGTTTATGATATTATAAAGTCAAACTCTTATAGTTGAGTTTATCCCAGATAAATTGGTATTGGAATTTGATGAAATTTGTTGTGGTATATATCTCCTTTTGTAATATCGATTTCTCCACGCCTCTTGAATTGAAGGCTTGTTTGATGGCCGACACATGTTATTACCAAAACATGTGAATACATTCAATTTTTTATTTGTGTATCTGGTGTCTGTGTTTGTGCTTCATAGATTTGAGGTATTTCTTCTTTTGAAATATAATTTTTTTGGCTTCCCCAAGACTAGCATGCTTTTTTTGCCATTGTTGGCTTCAAAAGTTGTAGTAAACTTTAACTTTATGGTTCCAATTCTGCATTTGTACTGATTTATTAACATAATCTGCATCCTAAATGGTTTTCCATTTTGAACAATTTCATACAAACACGGTGTTTCTGATTCTTTTTGCAACTTTTCAACTCTCTTTACACTTTTTTTCTTTAGTTTTTTTTCTTTACACTTTTTAATTTTTTGGAAGGAATCTAAGGACCAAGTATCATGCTTTGTTGCTAGAAATGTTCTAAGTTTGTTTTTCTCCAATATACATAAAAAAAATCTTGCTTTTGCTTTCTAATTTTCCAAATGTTATTAGGTAAGATTTTATCAAATTTCATAGCATATTCCTTCTAGCCTTTTATCAGTACAGAACAACAAGTACAAGTTGTGTTTAAGGCTTTCCATTTAGATTCTAATATGTTTGCTAGCACAAGTAGTGATTACTAATATTGGAGGAATATTTATCTTAAGGGAAATATTCTTCAATTTTCCACCTCCCGAATCTAATTCCGCAAAATCTAAATTCGATATCGATGCTATTTCTTTGTCAAGAAATTCCATCTGCGATTGCGATATTGGTTGCAACATAATGATTTTTAATGTTGTCAGCTTAGTGGTAAGAGTTGAATCTTTATAACCTTAAGTGCCAGAGTTCAAATTCTCTCGAGAGACGGTTGTAAAACGGTCATTAGTGTAAATTTTGATGCATAGTAAATTAAACATCGATCTCATAAACGATTTTGGTTACTAATTTTTATTTCATATTTTTTCTTATTGAAAATCAGGTATCAGTTTCTTCAATGGATGTTGGTGTTGTACCAGAATCAACAATGAGAGATGTCTCAATGAACTATTCAAGACCTTCAAAAGGAACAATTGACCTATTTTCAGGTCCTCCTATTCAAATGTCTTCTCATTTCTCACCAATGGATAGAGAAGCCAGAGTCCTAAGGTATAGAGAGAAAAAGAAAACAAGAAAATTTGAGAAGACAATTAGGTATGCCTCAAGGAAAGCCTATGCAGAAACTCGACCGCGTATAAAAGGTCGATTCGTTAAGCGAACAGATGTAGATGCTGAAGTTGATCAAATGTTTCCCACATCACTAATTACAGATGTTGGATATGGCATTGTTCCCTCATTCTGAATATGATGTTAAACAAAATGACCAGAAGACAAAGTGCATGTTTAAATTGACACTGAATTTAGCAAAATCACGTGTCACCATAATTTTAGCAAAAATTACAATCCAAAACTTCAACAAAATCACAATGATTTCATCAAAATCACTGTGATTTCAAATATGTACTAAGAAGGTTGAGAAACATTACCAACAAAAATTGCTCTCACTTATTGCTTTACTATTACTAAGTTTTTCTACTAATTAGATATTTATGTTTTATTATCTTGTTTTCTATTTTGAATTTGACTGTTATTTGTAAATACAGTCCTTATATTATTAAGTCATTAAATTATAGTCAGCAAATCTTTTGAAAAAATTGTAATTTTTCTCAATTTGTATTGTGGTGTGTAATTTCTAGAATAAATATATATATATATATTGGTACAATATAAAGAGGATAATAACAATCATATTGCTTTTGTATTTTATCCTAGATTGTTATTTTGGTTATATCTATGGAAAATCATTAACTAACTTTGAGGACCAAAACTCATTAACTTACCAAGTCATATATAATGGCAATAAGAATGTTTCTCTCTAGTCTCCAACACTTCAATATTTAAATGTTAAACTGAAGATGCTTCATGTACAAGGGATCTCACATATTTACATAAGTTCTTCAAGCCTTAAAATTTATATATTCGCATCACATATTTACATAAGCTCTTCATGTACAAGGGATGTCCTTTTCAAAAATAAAACCTTGAAATTTATAGAATTTGCATTCAAAGTGATTTAACTTCACTTAGGGATTGAAGAGTAAATTATCATGAAATTGAAAGGGTTAGTAAATTTAGCTGCCCCCTCTAATTTACAAAATAGCAATTTAGTTCTTTAATATCAATTAAATTAGTCCCTATATAAAAATTCTTTTTAGTTAAACATCCATCAAAATAAATGAAAAGACCAACCTATTAATTTTTTTTGTTTTCACCACCAGTATCCGGCCCACTGGACCGTCTAATCTGGTTCGGTGGTCAGTTCTAGCATTAAGTGGTTTCAATCTTCATCTGATCGCAATTGCAGGAATCGAACCATGATACCAAGTTCAACGTCAATCATTATTGTACCAACTAACAATTGGTAACAACCTATTAATTTGAAAAGTCTCCTGTTGCGCCAAAATAAACATAATTGATATTTCAAAAATTTAATAGAGTAAATCGATCTACCATTATAATGGCAAGGACAAGATGTTGATTTACTTGGGGATTAATGATCTATGGTCGATAGACCAATAGGACCCACTACAACATTTTTGTTCTACGGCAACACCAAAAAACCGTAGCATAAAGTGAAAAAACTGTTGCCGTAGGCTACAAGAACGGTTTTTCAACCGTGGTGGATCGAGGCGTTGTCTTAGCCTTCCGCAACGGTTTTTGTTCCAAATGGCAACGCCATAACTATAACCGTAGTCGTAGGTAACCTTTCCAAAACGGTTTTTATACACTACCACAACGGAATATGGTAACCGTTGCCTTTGATACCCTACCAGAACAATTTTTTTACATTCAAAAAATTAGGCGTTGCGGTAGGACCAAAATGTTGTGACGTACTATAATGTAAGAAAGAAAAGAATCCAAACAAAACCAATAAGATTGAAAATTGAGATTAATAAATCATGCATATAATTCCTTAACCATTTCTTTGATTTTATAGCATGGCCAATTAACAAAACAAAGCATATTAGTTATAGCTGTCTCTCTCTTTTTTTGTTGTTGTTGTTGTGTGTACATGTGTGTGTTTTCACCCACTATCATTCTTCTGTATGTATAATGGACCTACATCATCCAATTTAATTGAGCGCTTGTGTGATATTCTAAAAGAAGAAAATATATTTTTTTTCTATAAATGATTTTCTGGCAGTAGCTGCCATGATACTTTTTTTATATTGTGAAAAGTTATGCAAATGTAATGATGGATTTACCACATACAAATTTTATGAACATACATTTGAAACTTTAGCTTTACTTGATTCATGATTAAACATTGAGAAATGATATTTTGACAACCATTTAGTTGTAGACAACTTTCATTTATACTATTCATTTATTTTTTCATTTTTTTATTAGATCTCGAACTATGTGTATTTGTGAGTAAGTTGTTAAGTGGTTGTCCATTTTAAGATGTCAAAATAACACAACTCTTAAACATTTTAGTTGACATATATGATTGGATTAGAATAAAGGAAAAGAAAGTAATAAAGAAACCTTTTAAGCAAATAAAGGTTAATTGATTCTCTATTATGCAAAACTTTAAATTTCATCTCAAATGAAATACAAAACCTATGTAATACAAGACTTACTTTCAATGCGATGTGAGTTATAGAGGAATCAATATATTATTTTATCCTCTTCACCAATAGGTGCAAATGTGATGTTTTGTCCCCTTCCTAATTGGTATATATTATTTTATCCCTGTAGACTTGGAGTGCTCTAGAAAAGTTTCCTTGCACTTTTTGCCATCGTGGAAGTGAATATTTTACATAAAGTAGAAGAAAAAATTATTTAAGTGAATCTAAGGGTAGAGTCATCCATGACGATCCATGATTATGTAATTTGTGTGAGTGATTAGTTTCATATCGGATGAAATGGGCAAAGGAAGGACATAAAAAAATGTGATCCATATATACTGAAGCCGGATAATATATGAAAAAAATGACTTATAATTTTTTATAAACAAATGTTAGTAATGAATTGATATGTGAGTGTCCGCGATTAAACATGAGATCTCCTACTTTCATACTCATTCAATATATCTTAGCATATCAATCGAGCTATCTTAATTGAACAAATATATAGCCTATATTTACCTAAAGCTTTAAGATTTTAGATGAAAATAATATATCAAAATTTCTTAGTCAAGATTATTAGTCTGTTGATGCTTTCATACTATGTAGACTCCTGAACACTTGAAAACAATGGCGATATTTAAAAAAATCATGCATGAATCAAGTTGGGATGCTTTGTGATCTTTTTCCTTGTTGTCATGGTCCATAAATATTGGAATAATCAAAATCGGCAAAGCAATTGGTTGCAACATGTTTTTTAGCTAGTGATACAAGACACCATTCATTCCACATTTCATGAATGCAAAGCAAATATACCAGAGTGGCTGGAATATTCTTTATTTATCTTAGTATCATATAAGCATATATGTATAAAAAAACCAAAAAAAAAAAAAAATCATTGTTTGTGTGTTATGGTTATACTATTTTCTCAAAAATAGTTTAAAGATTGCGTAAAAAGATTTTAAAAGTAGACTTATCTCATATAAAAAGTATATTCATATATGAGACAACTTAACAATGAAATCATACTGTCAAGAGTCTATTTACTTTGTAAAAATATATTTCTTTCTAAAATTTGTGTTAGGTTTCACTCAATAACAAGAAAAAAATAGTTAGAGTACTAGGTTATTATCACGAAAAAAGATAAAATGTTAACTATTATGATGCATTTTAGGAAATAATAAAAATAGTCATCTTTTTTGTTAATAAGTAAAAATAACACAAATTTAAAGAATAAAATAGAAAATATTTTTCATATAACTAAACCGGTCCTAATGTATCTTTTTCTAAAAAATTGGCATATTTAAAATTTTTATTTTAACAAACTCTCATTGATTAGAAAATGAACTATTCAAGGATGTGAAGAGATGTTTTGAAAAGAAAAGATCTCTTCGAATATTATAAAAGAAAAATACAAGAGGAATAAGCTTGTGCTATAGACTAGAGTCATATAGGGGTCCTCTAAAGTGCATGCACTTTTTAAATTATTTTATGAAAGGCATGAGATACAATGGAGAACAAAGTAGAAAAACTCTTTGAAGGTTATGTGTTGCATATATACCGGTATTAATACCCCCCTTATTTGTTTTGTATGTAAAGACAAAAAATTTGATCTTCATTATCAATCTCTTTTTTAATTTCTTTGAGAAATAATTTACCATTCCATTGTTTTTTATAGACAAACATTAGTGATTTGTTAGAGACTGGGAGAATAATCACCATATAGGTATGTATAGTCGAAACATTGGTAAAACTTTAGTTTTTTCGGTAGAACTCTAAATTAGGGTTTGATTATACTGAAAATCAGAGGATTAAGACAAAAATTATTTCCTATAAACTACTAAAGTATTTACACAGATCATGGTTTTGCTTTTGAGAGAAAAAGAAGAGGTTCTTAATGAAAGAGTTGTCTCAAACTTTCAACTTTGAAAAGGAAACATGTTCGTGGCCCCAAAAGCACATTTATGATCTAACCATGGCCAAATATATTGCTTTAAGATCTACAAACTCTAGCGGAGCAAAACCAACTTCAGTTTGTAGATAATTTCTACACTTGCAAAAGAAGTGAAGGCATGGACCTAAAAAGAGTATTCAAATTGATGGTTTTCTTGAGGGAGGGGTCATAAGGAAGAAGGTTAAATCTTATGAAATTTCAGAGTGCAAATTCACATCATTAAAACTGGTCAAATCTTGAGGTTACTTGATAATTTCTAGCTATGAATGGTATTCAAATTGATGGTTTTCTTGAGGGAGGGGTCATAAGGAAGAAGGTTAAATCTTATGAAGCGCCACCACTTATAAGTTTAGGCATGTTTATCTGTCCGATATGTGTCAGTGTCCTATACTTAAAACGTTATCAATGCTTATGTGTCTATATTCATGCTTGTTCCACTGCCTTGTTTGAACTCCTCTGCTTAACCCTTAGCTCATGAGCTTCTAAGGATGCTTGCAGCTCTTCAATCTTCATAGTTGCCAAATCCTTTGATTCTTCAATAGCAACCACTATGTGGTCGAATTTCTCAGTCAAGGTCCTCAAGATTTTCTCAATCTTGGACCTATCAGTCATGGTTTCACCACAAGACTTCATCAAATTTGTCAAGGCCAACATTCTCGCCAAATACTCAGAGATCGTTTCTTGTTCATTCATCTGCATCATCTCGTATTGCCTTCTCAAAGCTTGCAGCTTGATACCCTTCAATTTCTCATCACCACCATAGATTTTCTTCAGTGTATCCCAAGCTCCCTTTGAGGTTTCTTCTTCTATTATCTTCTCAAAGATATTAGAATCCACGCATTGATGAATGATGAACAAGCCTTTAGCATCTTTCTTTTTCAATTCTTTGTGTTGAGTTCTTGCTGCATCATCAGCATTTGCAGCCAATTCTTCTACTCCATCAGTTACAATTTCAAGAACATCTTGAAATCTGAAAATCACTTTCATTTGTGCACACCAACGATCATAGTTATCACCTTTGAAAACTGGAAGATTTGCTGGAAATTGCGAGGAGGTTGTACTATTGTTCGTCATGATTCTTGATCAAGGAATCAATCAAAACGATGAATACGAACCGGGCTCTGTTATACCAATTTGTTGGAGTAATTTGAGAATAGAGAACGAAAATGAATTGAATAGAAAGATTAGAGAAAAATGAAAGTTGTTATTCATCCACTAGGGGCAAAGGTATTTATATACAAAAGGAGGCTTGCTTCACTACCAAGCAATTGTAACTAACTACCTAGGACAAATCGAAAAATCTCTAACTGACTAACTATCAGAATCTCAGCGTTCAGAACCTGAGTCTCCAGAGCTTCTTGAGAACCTGGAGCTTCGCAGCTTCTGAGAGCTTCTCAGCTTCTGAGAGTTTCTCAGCTTCTGATCTTCTTGAGAACATGTATTACAAACATCATAAATTAGGGTTTGATTCTACTGAAAATCAGAGGATTAAGACAAAAATTATTTCCTATAAGCTACTAAAGTATTTACACAGATCATGGTTTTGCTTTTAAGAGAGAAAAAGAAGAGGTTCTTAATGAAAGAGTTGTCTCAAACTTTCAACTTTGAAAAGCAAACATGTTCGTGGCCCCAAAAGCACATTTATGATCTAACCATGGCCAAATATATTGCTTTAAGATCTACAAACTCTAGCGGAGCAAAACCAACTTCAGTTTGTAGATAATTTCTACACTTGCAAAAGAAGTGAAGGCATGGACCTAAAAAGAGTAACAAAATTGTCCCAAAAGTTATTGATTTTTTTTTTTTTTACATATATATACTCCCTCTAGTCTTGTATATAAGAAAATTTTCAAAAAAGCTCTTCCTTTAAGAAAGTAGTTAAAATACATTAACCGAGGAGAAAAAACACATAATACCTTCTTGGAAAATGTAAAACATTGCATTTATTGGTTGAAATTGGAATAATGTCATAAAACTTAATAATTGAAGTAGACTTTTGCTTATATTTAAAACTTTAAATTTTTTTGTTTTGTTTCTTATATACGAAACCGGAGGGAGTATCAACTAATATTTAACACTGTCTTGCTTTTGGGTAATAAGCTTCTCTCCTTCTTTAATGACCATTTGAGTAATAATCTTAAAGTTTTCAATGTGGATCTTTCTCAACACAGTTATGTTTTTAATTCAAGAAAATAAAAATAATAATAATAATATAAACAAAGTAAATATAATATGACAATCACATAAGGATGATATTTAACACTGTCAGTCACTAACTCGTTTGATAGAATGTTACATGTTCAAAATTGAATACCAAATAAAGAAGGGGTCAAAATTATATTTTTTATATATTAGCTTTACCATATTAGGGGGATCAAAATTACATTTTTTTTATATATTTTATCATCACTTATTAGCTTATTTTACCAGCAATCCAGGAAAAATTCTCAAATTTATTGTAAGTATTAGCTAATCAACTTTTGAGTATCAATATAATATAGCTACTTTGACCTATTTTGTTTTTAGGATTAGTGGTTCAAAGTTTCATGGATTGAAAAGATAAAATATTTCAAGTTTAGGTCAGTTCGCTAGGCGAGGTAGAAGTGAGACAAGAGTGATTCAAGTCAAAAAATCCTAAGTTTTAGGCCATGGTAATTCGCTAAGCGAGCTCAACAAACCATAAGCAATTCAAGATAAGAGTTCAATAAAATTCAAGTCAAGCTAATTCGTTAGGCAAAGCTGGAGCAAGTGAAAGCATAATGTCCTCCTTGGGAATTTGAAAGAGTAAATTCGCTAAGAAAGACTCATTTACGGATTCTCTGTTTACAACTGGTCAATACCAATACGTTTTTTCTACCAATTGAATTCTCTATTAATGTTTGCATTTTAATCAATGTTAAGTTCATTGAGATAGTAAAACAATGGGCTGATACAACTAGTGGGCCACCAGGATTCAATAATTTAGGCCCACTTTCACCATTTCAACCTTCTTGTGAAAATAAGGCTAATCATTTGAAGATTTCTCTTCCCACCTCCCACGTCTCTTTTTCATCCCAAAAATCCAATTTTACCCCTAATTTTACTTCCCAAAAGTTCGGTTTTCATTTACCGTACTTTTTTTAAGGGTATAAGCATGTGTTTTCAACCGTTTAAAAGTTCGGTTCGCATTTACCGAACTTTTTTTAAGGGTATAAACGGAAATTCAGGGGGTGAAAAAGAAAAGCAAGGGGTGGGAAAATAAATCTTCTAATCATTTTGGGTATATTGATGAGAAGTGTGGGTCAAGATGGTTGTGCTGCAAGTTTATGTGATAGCCCAATTGTGAAAAGGTCAAGGAAATTAAAAGAGACAAAATCTAATTTTAATAAAGGAAAGGAGTTGACTAATCTAAATTATTGAGATAACTCGGATGACTCTGAGGACGATGTTCAAGAAGCAGTAAAAACTTTGGAGATTGGTAAGCAGTTGGGCCTTTATGCAGAATTGGAGGATAAAATACTTAAGAATATAACTAAGCTCTAACGAAGCTCTAGAAAAAGAACCAATCCAAAGCGTTAACCACTCCAGAGCATTTTAAATGATCTTCGTTTTTTTTGTTGAAATTTTAGGGTGTTATTTTTACTTTAGGTGTTTTTCTTTTTCATCTGGGTTATCTATGATATGTGTTTTTTCTTTCGGGTGCTTTATTATATGTTGGATTTTTTGGTGTTAAGTGTGAATTTTGGTAGGGTGTTTGTTGTTTAATTGTACCTTCTTCTCTATCTAACATTTTGGTTAGAGTCTATCAATAAAGTAATTCTTGTATAGGCACAACCCTAAATAATAATTATTTAGACATACTCACATACTTGAGAAAATTTAAATATAAAAAAATTTACTCACATCATTTAACAACACTTCATCATCTTTTCAATTATTTTTTTCAAACATTTGTGTGTGTGGCAACACCTATTATTTAGGTTTGTTCCTAAGCAAGTGTTCCTCCCAAACTTTAATACACTAGTATTCCTTCAATCCTGGCCATTGAATTACTTATTTAATTTTTTATAAATGTTATATATAAATGGTGGAAATCATATTCATATATATTGTTCAGAAATTTTTGTTATTTTTGTATGTTAAATGCCACCATATTTATTTACAATTAAATTATTACATCAAAATCAAATACAATTAAATTAATAGCACGGAAATGAAAGACATGGTGACAATGGAAATGAGAAAGAAAAAAAAAAAAAAACATTAGAAATCCTCTTCAGTTCAGGTCTCCATATAATTTCCGCATGGACAACTCAGAAGAACGAAAGTTATTGGTTTGATCATCATTAGAGGATTTCTCAGTACAAACTTCAAAAGACAATCAAGAATAATAGTTCAAAGAAAAACTTAAATTCAATATAAAATAAACATGAGAATGACAATCTTTATAGAAAATTGGAACTCTAAAACAAAATTCATATCAAGAATCAAAAGAAAAGCAAAAATGAAAATAAAAAATGAAACAATTAGTAGAAAGAAACAACATAAAACTAGAAGACAACGAGTTAGGATAGTGCAATTTGAAAGACACGACCACTCACTACGTTTTTATAGTGTTCAAAAATAAAACCCTAGTTGTACGAGACCCGAGATGGCTATTAAGGCCCATGACTCAAGATTGGTGTGGGCAGCCCAAAATGACTTACAAAAAAAAAACCATTATGAATGAGATGAGATTTTGATTACACACTCATCATAAAATACTCTTTTTTTTTTTGTCAAGTAGCTTAGTGGCTTGAAATTCCACTTTTAAGGTGGATAAATGAAATGACCGGGATTCGAGCCCCGGCCCTCTGCATATATAATGCAATTGTCCTACCAATTGAGCTAAGCTCACGGGACCTTTTTATTTTTATTGGACATAAATATATTCCCTTGCCTTATATATAACTGACAAGAAAAATTAAAGCTTAAATATGATTTCAGTCAGGCAAAATATTGATTTTAGTCGTGTAAAATCTAAAAAATTTAAAATAGAACCTAAGTTTGATTTTTTTATGACATGTCTTATTTTCTATGGTGTGGCAGATGTTGACTAGGATTTATAGATGAAGTGTCCCATTTTTTATGATGCCGATATTAACCTCATTTTTCTTCTAATTTTTAAAATAAAAATAAGTTTTTTTTTCCAGAAAAAACAAATTATAGTTAAAAAAAGAAGAGTTAATAGGCTTTTACCCCTTGCAAAGTATGTGATTTTTGCGTTACCCCCTATAATTTTTTTTTTAGATTACCACATTGTAATGTTACAGAATTGTTTTTCTAATTCATTCTACCCCTCGGGGGTAAAACAAAACAACATTACAAGAGGTAAAATGTATTAGAAAAAAATTTTGTAACATTACAAGGGGATAATCTCAAAAAAAAAATTATAGGGGGTAACGCAAAACGTGCCTACTTTGCAGAGGGTAAAATCATATTAACCCAAAAAAGAAAGTGAAAAAAGGGGGAAAAATAGAAAGGGTGACTTTAATTTGTTTTTTTGAAAAAAGGAAAAGTTAGTTTTATTTGAAAAATAAAAATAAATGAGTCTATTAATCCACGTCATCTAAAATGGAATATGTCATCTATAAATCTTAGGCAGCATCTGCTACGTCATAAAAAATGGGATATGTCTTCAAAAAATGTAACTCGAGGTTTATTTTTAATTTTTTTGAGATTTTGTCGGGACTAAAATCAAACTTTTTTTAAAGGAATTAAATTCAAAACAAGACGTAATTGCAGAGACGGAAAACATATTTAAACCAAAAAATAATTTTTTTTCATCTTTTAACAAGATGGGTGATCAATGCTTGATCCACCGCCCCCCCCCCCCCCCCCCCCCCGAGTGAGAGGTCGAAAACATATTCAACAATATATGGGCTTATTTACACTGTCATGGCTTGGTCCATAGGAAAACATTTTCAAACACATGTATTAAGTGTTGGCTCATTATCATCATTATTCAACTTAATCAAGATTTTATTTTTGAAGGAACTAAATCAAGATTTAAAAGAATAATAATATTTTTGGTTAAAAATATAATAATATGATTCAAACATAAGAAAAATAAACCAAATTGCTTGAGTTCCAGTGGTAAGGAGCTACTTCTAATTACATACTCAAGGAATACCGGATTCGATTTGCATGGGGAACAACACTTAGCCAATGCGCATGTATAAAACTGTATTGATTGTCAGAGCGCATTTTCTTATGTTCGTCCCATAGTAAAATTCTCGAAACTCAGTCCCACAAAGGGTAAACTCCAATCAAATTTTACACAAGCATGTTTCTCACCTATCCATCTATACACTATAACATCCGTTGGATGAAGTGTCAATTTTTCTTCTTATGGATTAGGCAAGAAATTTACGGTACCTCATTCTATATCATCCCAACTTTAATTTCAAATTTTTTTGTCCTTTAGTTAACTGATGAGACACCTTAATCATAAAGTTTCAGTTTTACGATTTAATCTAAAATTCATTATATGAATTACGTTTCTAGAAGAGTACTCTTTGGTTAGCTCCTAAAGCCACTGCCTCATGTAATACCATTAAGAAACAAAACATATTCCAACTTTAACTTTCAAACTAACAACTTCAACACCAATTCTTTAGCAATTGGTTGAATTCGGTTCATAGTAGATTTTATATCATCTACAATTAGTGCGTAATGATTTAATTTGTATATATAGTTAATTTTAGTCCATTAAATCATATCTCACCCTATATTACAACTAACATAAAATTAAAGTATGGCGTTATTATGGACTAGCCGCCAAACGGGCAAATATTCTCTTTTTTTTGTTGGTTGTGATCGAAATTTTCTATTGTGCAAATATAAATAACTATTTAATCTCTTTTTTTGGACTTAGTTAATTGATAACTACTTAACCTCCTTTTTTGTTGTGGCGAGTTATTAAGAAAAAAAAAATATATATTTTTTTTTACTATAAAAAAACTGAAAACCTACTTTTATGTAGAAGTTGTGCTTAGTTATTAAGAAAAAAAAATTTATTTACTAAAAAAAACTGAAAATCTATTTTTATGTGGAAGTTATTTTTCAACATATACAAATATTTAGTTTTTTTTTGTAGTTTTTTTAAGGGTAAAATAGGAATAATGAAAAAGTCATCCCAAAAATTTGTATCCTTTTTATATATAGTAATAGATTTGTTTGAACTTTGAATATATGTGCATAAAGGTCAAATAATTTTTTTTTACAAAGCATAAAGGTCAAATATATGGGAATGTTCATACTTTATAAGCCAAACCAAAATCACTTTAAAATTAGTTTATATTGTAAAACTGTTCCGTGTGGTTCAAACGCAGTTTACAATAAAAATTGATTATATACTTAAATTGGTTTTAAAAAGTACAACTGCTCAAACTCAATCAACGATTCTTTAAAAGTGACATATCTACCTTCTATGAAAGCTTGCAGATACCCTACACAATCATGTCTCAAAAGATGGACAAAAAAAAAATACAATACGAAAAATAAATACAACAAAACATCCAAACACCCTAAGATACAAACACCGAACCTACATATAACAGTCACCCCCAAACTTACACCCAAGGCCGATCCCGAAATTTTGGAGATCCGGGACAAATAATAAAAATGGGCCCTAATAAAAAATATAATTTTTTTTTTACAAAAAACTTCATTTATTTAAATTATAAATGGTATAAATAACATCAAAAATAATTATTTATCTAGGTAACTAACAAAAAAAAGAGGTCATTCCACAACATTTTTAAAAATATTTTATATAATATTTGGTATAAATGAACATTAACATATATTATTCTCATAAAAAAACATTAACATATATTATTAAAATTCTCTAGATTTTGTTATAAATTAAATAGATATTTTAATGGTCATTTATTGACACCAACCTTATTTGATGGTATAGTGAGTTAATCCATTTCTAAAATAAAAATAAGAAAACAAAATGTTGTCGCAAGGAGTCAAACTCACAACCACATGATCAACATAATTTCACATGCATCCGCACGCCACTAAACCAAGTGCTATTTCATGTTTTATCCTGTCCGCAATAATACTTAAACACTGTTTAATGTGATGGACTTGAAAAAAAATAGTGAGGCCCCAAAAATCTTGAGGCCCTGGGCTGTGGGCCTGCTTGCGCCTCAGGGCCGGCCCTGCTTGCACCAATATCATTATACCACACCAAAACAACAACAAACTAAGAGGCAAGACAAGCAACACCAACCATCTTTCTCTTCGCAAAGGCAATAAAAACTCCCACCAACTATTCTTAATCATTTATAAGTAGAACTTCTTGTCCTACGGTGGCGGGACGAGCTTTCACCAAGCCTATTTTGCAATAATTTAGTTTTCTTCATTCACTTTTTTATTCTTGAGAATATTGAAAAGGCTAAATACATCAATAAGTCCTTTAAGTTTTACGTTTGTAACAGATAAGTCCTTTAAGTTTTTTAAGTAACAAATAAGTTCTTTAAGTTTTTTAAGTAACAAATAGGTCCTTTAAGTTTGTAATTTGTAACATTTAGGTCCTATTTTTTAAGTAATTGAGGCATCTAGATGTTACAAATTACAAACTTAAAGGACCTATTTGTTACTTAAAAAACTTAAAGGACTCATTTGTTACTTAAAAAACTTAAAGGACCAATCTGTTACAAACATAAAACTTAAAGGACCTATAAATGCATTTTGCCTATTGAAAACTATAATAAGTTACATATTGCTTAAAAACAAATTCTAGTAAAATTGAAATAAAACTACCGATCAAAATTAAAGACGTAAAAATAAGTCATAATTACATCTAGTAACAAAGTTAGAAAATTGTTTATAATTTTTTAGTTACAAACTCAACATTAAAAGAAACATAGCTTTGATACTAACGTATTTTCAATAAAACTCAGATTCTCACTAGAAAGAGTATGTTTTGGTATATTCTTTTGCAACACTATCTTGATATCTTGCACGATACTAAGATACCAAGATAGTGTTGCAAAAGAATATACAAAAACATACCCTTTTGCGGTAAGAATCTAAATTTTATTGAAGGTAAGTACCAAAACTATTCCTCTTTTAATGTAGAATTTGTAAATAGAAAATTATAATCAATTTTATAACTTTGTTCCTAGGTTTAATTATGGCTTTTATTTTTACATCTTTGATCGCTAATCTTATTTCATTTCTTCTAAAATTTATTTTCTAAGCAATGGTTACTTATTGCAATTTTCAATATTCTCAAGAATAAAAAAAAGAATGAAGAAAAACAAATTATTGCAAAGAATAGTCATGGTGGAAGTTCTTCGTAGGACAAAAAGTTATAATCATAAATGATCAAGGATAGCCGGTGGGGAGTTATTATAGTCTCGTGAAGAGAAAATGATCAAACAATATCAATAACAAAAAAATCGGCAGAAGACTTAACAAAATACACACATGACAAATGGTGTTTACCAATCATCAAAACTTATTTCCAATCTGGATTTCAAAAGCCACATAACATGCAAAATTCTTGTTGGTAAAAATCAGAGAACATGCCAAATGGGTCAAACTAAACAGTGTTTTGGGGCACTTATTAATCATACCAAAAAAAGAAATTAAAGAGAGATTTCATATTGAAAAAATAACTTTTTACATTATTGATCCGTTCAATATTATCATACATCTGTTACTCAACTCTAGCTAAGTTTGAGTTTACACAATTTCTATATCATTAACAAATTCACCACATCTTGATAAATCGCTTCATGATTTGGTGTTAATGCTACTTATTAAGATTTGGGATTTTGTCACAGATGGAAAAAACTCACCATTTTGCAATTCTCCTGCCGATTTTGTGATGCTGCGAGTTAAGCTGAGTTATAGATTAAGCTGAGTTGAGATTCTTCGAAGAGCTTCTGCATGAGTTATAGAGGAAGAGTTGCGGCGTTTAGGGTTTTGAAATTGTGGAAGCTTCGGTGTGATTCAAAACAGTTTCAAACCAATTATAAATAATAAGGACCGGTTTCCGTTGGGCTGGTGCGGTTATTTTTTAAAATGGGTTGGGCTATTAAAATTGAGTATGGTTTGATTAATTGTGTGGTTAAGGGTATCAATATTTTTTTAACACCCCTAAATATAAGGTCTACAAGTGAGACAAATCTTATATCATACATATTAATTATAAATAATAAATCTGACCATGTATCAAATAAAATGTGACGTGACATATTAATTCAATGATAAAGCTTATTAATCATGAAAACATGATTTGTAATGACTTGTCTTAAACTTGTGCATTTTATCTCTTAATAAAATTCGTTTATATAGTCTAGAAATCCTAATTTAACTAGCAGAAAATGTCGAAATTGTTAAGTCGGACATCCATGACCGGAGTTCGATCCATAATCACTCCATTTTGTGTGTGTGAGTTTATGATGACTTTGTCATTTCATCTATGTACAAAAAAAATGTTTATATAGACTAATAAACTAACAATGCACTTGTTTAAGATTGGAAAAGTATCATTAACCTTTGTAATTGAAAAAACACAAACTAAAACTCAATCAATTCAAATTTTACCAATAAAAAATAAGGCAAATTTAAATAAATAATCACAAATACAAATTCTATTGTCATGTCTAAATATAAGTCTTAAATATGAGTGCTACCGGACCCTCCAACAATTTTCCTTACCTGATATTTTTGTAAGTCTTAAAAGGAGATAGGGGTGTTCAAAAATCCAGTTAACTGAACCAAACTTTGGTTCGAACTGCATTGAACCATATTTTAAACTGAACCATTTAATACAGTTTTGAACTGAACCACTTTTTAAAAAACAGTTACAATTCAGTTTATAACCGGTTCAAAACCAGTTTGAATTTATGAACTGTATTTTATTTTAAAAGAAAAATATTTAATAATTTTCCAAAAAATTCGAAAACTTATTTTTCAAAAAAAATCGGGAACTTTTTTTTCCAGAAAATATCGGGAACTTACTTCCGGAAAAAAAATCGAAACTTTTTTCCGGAAAAATTGGGAACTTTTTTCCCGAAAAATATCGGGAACTTTTTTTTCGAAAAAAATCGGGAACTTTTTTTCCAAGAAATATCGGGAACTTATTTGCCGGAAAAAAATCGAAACTTTTTTTCCCGAAAAAATCGGAACTTTTTTTCCGAAAAAATCGGGAACTATTTTCCCGAAAATAATTGGAAACTTTTTTTCCGAAAAAAATCGAGAACTTTTTTTCCGAAAAAAATCGGGAACTTTTTTTCCCGAAAAAAATCGTGAATTTTTTTTCCTGAAAAAATCGGAAACCTTTTTTCCGAAAAAAATCAGAACTTTTTTCCCAAAAATTGGAATTTTTTTCTCGAAAAAGTCGGAAACATTTTTTTCGAGAAAAAAAATCGAAATTTGTTTCCCGAAAAAAAGACTAAAACTGTTTTTCGAAAAAAAAAACTCTGAAATTATTTTTATCGGAAACCAGTTTTTTTTTAAGAAAATACAGAAAATTGGTTTAAAACCAGTTTTACTAAAAAAACCGGTTTTAAACCAGTTAACTTAAACTAAACCGGTTTAAAGGTGTAAACTGGTTCTAAACTGGTTCTGAACCGAACTGAAACTGGTTTGAGAAATAAACCAGTTTTTATAAAAAGTGGTTTCAGTTACTGAACTGAACCATTTATATGGTTCAGTTCAGTGCAGTTTATGAACCGTGAACACCCCTAAAAGGAGACCCATCCATCAACTACTTCCACTTGAAGTTATTTTTAAACCAAATGACCCCTCAAAAGTTTTTGCTTTATGCAATTATACCAATCCACCCAGCTACAATCAATTACATCTTCATTCTATTTTCCACATGACTTGATTAAACAATCATTAAATCTCTAATGTGTTAGCCTATTGATTTTCAACTTAGACTATTAAAAATCACATCATTAAATTTCTTAACTTTTTGACATGCTAAACAACATAATACAATGTCTATAAGACTATTAAATTCTTTCTTTGACAAACATGTCTATGGGACGATGACCAATTGTGAACGATGTTTTTTTCTTCTTCCTCTCATAATTAAGGCATACGGATAAGTATAGTAACCATTTTTAGATGGGTACGTTGATTTAACTTCGCCGTAGTTTTAGCCAAAGGTTTTCATGATTTATCTTTCAGAGGGGCATTCAATTTACACAATAATAATAATAATATAAAACTTTAACAAACTTGTGATTTTGCATTTTTAATTTTCATAATAGTACTTTTGGCTCCAATTCACAAACTTGCAATTTTGTCTCCCTAACTTTAATCATTTTTTACAAAAAATTGACCCCCAACCTCCAATTAATTTTGACCAAGACAATGCGCACGTCAGCACATGTACAATGACTTACATGAAACGTCAATATGTCATGCTCACATGCCACGTCGGAATGTCTTATCACATATGCTAACATGGCATGTGAGCCACTGTTCACGTGTACATTGACTTTATAAAATCAGTGGGAACCAACATTTTGCAAAAAAAGCTAAAGTTAGAGGCCAAAAATGCAATTATGAAAGTTAGAAAATTAAAATCAAAATTTGTGAAAGTTAAGAGAACAAAATTGCAATTTAACCAATTTTAAAATTATATATTGTTGTTATATATATATTCTTACGTACAAAATAAAATATGACAATTAGCTAAATGATTTTACAAATTCACTTCAATTCAAATTTACCTATTCTATAGGAAAAACACCTTTGTATTTACAATTATCTTAATAAAATATGACAAAGTTCTTATGTTGGCGTAGAAGTTAAATCCAAGTTTTTGTCATATTTGAATCAATATTTAATGAACTATATCACTATTATTAGCAACTTTTATAAATGAAAGAAAAAATTGTGACATATATTTCTCAAAATATTGCGAAAGAAATGCATATCTGCCAAGAAAAATGTGGGATAAAGAAAAAGGATGATACTCACTCATACTAGAGTTGGCATATACACGTTTTGTGGGGCTTATGGTTGAATATATAAAGACTAAAGTCTTCCCCTTGTTTTCTTGTTAGTTGCTTCATTGTTATAACATGAATCATATCATATCATCATATATATTATAAAAATAAAACCTACGCAATCTTATCCATATATGACATATAAAGCAGATCAAGAAATATTCTTACGCCAACAAAAAAAAAAAGCAAACAGATTAAGAAAAAAAAAGTTAAGCTACTTTCATATTTGTTGTTTATATTTTTTTTCTTAAACAAACAAACTTATGTACTTAACTCATATTTTTTATCAAAAACTTAACTCGTATTGGCATAATTATTTGTTTTGTCTAGGGTTCGCATAATTAATTTAAACTGGTTCAAGAATTAACTACTTTGAGTTAAATTAAAATTAAGATTAAGATTGAAACAAACTAGAGACTCTCAACAATCCTCTCACCCTATTTAAATTTCTCTATAATTTTTTAGAGTAGTAATTAAAAAATCTCTCATTATATATATTTATATACATAGGGTCTTGCAAACATGCGCCTTAATTATTCTGATTTGTAATTTTGGATATTGAAAAATTTAAATCAGCTGTTTTGAAAATATATTCAATTTGAAAAAAAATCACATAACGGAATTATAATGTAAGGGTGAAGTGAAATGATAAAAGTGGTATAATTGAAAATTAAAAATTATTTATAGGGGTGAATGTATAAATGTAGGAGTTTAATTGATATGCATTGACGGTGTAAAATAATTTTACACGGTCATCCAATAAGAAACCACCAATCTTCCATGTCATATGAAAAAAGTGGGGTAATGTGGCGGAATACATGGTTGTCATTGATTGACAGTGTAAAATTATTTTACACTGTCGGTGCATACAAATTAAATCCTAAATGTAGGGGCATATGGAAATTGCTTCCCACTTTGGACATGAAAGAAGAATTGAAAAAGCCTCTTAGATATCCAAAGAAACTTCCAACAGAAACATACCACGAAATGATGCTCAAAAACACAACCCACAATCATTTAATAGTTTTTTAAGTTTCAACCTTAGGACAACTTTAAACAAAAGAATAACACTAGCCACATAAAAAATCATTGACAAATAATATATACGTGGGCATTTCAGTAATTTACTTAACAAATCCTCCTATGAATCAATTACTATAGTACTTGTAGAGTTGTATTTGTGGGATAATGATTTGCTATGGTTAATTTTTTACACAGTTACACGCAGTTTTAAATTTCATTCATTAGATTTAGATCGGACGGCTTTGATTAAAAACTGTATTTTTTTAGTTAAATCAATCTCGGCTGTTAAAATTAAATCGGACGGTTCAGATCGAAAACAGCGTATTACTGTGTGTAATTATTACAGCATCAAATTCAATGTCGTATTTGTGTACTATAAATACCATCAAATCTAACATTTACCCAAATCATCTTGTCCAAAAAGAGAAACAAAGTACAAAAAAAAAAGACACAAAAAATTGTGAAATTAGAAATGGGTCCTTGTAGCACTTTTGCAAGCAACCATTCAACCATGAATGGAACATCATCAGAAGCAGCTAGTTTAAGAAACTTGAGTTCTCCAGTTCCTTATCTCTTTGGTGGCTTAGCTTTCATTCTTGGAGTAATAGCTATAGCATTACTCATCATAGTTTGTTCATTTGGTGAACAATATTCATCTTCTACCTCATCTAATGATGAAGAAAAATCATCCAACATGCATGTGGTGGATATGGATCAGGTGAGTTTAGAACAAGAGATTGTTGTGATTATGGCTGGAGAAAGTAATCCTACTTATTTGGCTAAGCCAGTTTCATCCATAAGCCATGTTGAGCAACAAACCCTTTAGAAGTTTTTCTCATTAATCTTTTCTTGTTATCTAAATACCTTTTTTTTTGTAGTTAATACTTATATTCTAGTCATCAACTCTTCTAAATGTAAATTAAAGAGAATGAAATGGTCGTATTAATTTGGTCTTAACCATCTGGTTCTTAAGAATAATGAGACCTCATAAGTCATAATTTAAAGTCCAACTTACAGATCGATAGTCGAATTAAAGTATTTTAATTAAAATTCTAATTCAGATTTTCTTTCAAACGATTTGTCTTTTTTTTATAAGCACGATTTATCCTTAAATAAGTTCATTTACCGAATTAGGTAGTTTGAAATTAGTGACATTATGATTCAAAGTATGCAATTTTGGTTTTATATTTCTCCTAATATAAATTTTGTTTTTCATCTCTTTTTTTTATGAGCTTTTGTCTTTCCTCTCTACAAGATTTTATCCTAGGGGAGAAAATCATAAAGGTGTCATGATTATATTGTTAGAACAGGGGAATCACATGAATTGTTAAATCTTCTCCAGAAACATAAAAAGAGTAAAGAAATTATGAATATTATTTTGGATTTAATTAATTTGTCATGTAGGTCATTTTATTTATCAACAAAATTAATCATTGTGTGTTTAAACTTAAAAGAAGCTCGTAATCCAAATAATACTCTAACCTTGGGTATATATCCCTACATCAATAGGATCCGATTATTCTAAAGTAATTGATTTACTTTACAGTTAAAGTGAGCAATATCAATTACTACGTTATTAATTAGCAAATCTATGCATATGTTGTAGTCTTGTAGATACTCTCTTCATATTTGTTATTTTTAAGTAAGAGTGGGTCAACAAAATTGATTTATTTAATTCAAATTTTGAACCTAGTATATCAATTTTTTTTGCCCATTCTTTCACTTTATTCTTTTACCTATGTTCTCACTTTACATTTTACTACGATTAATATCTCGCAACTGCGTTCGGGAGATATACAAAATACATATCAGATGAGACTGTATTTTGGGACGTCACATAATTAAATTGATATTTTTTCATTAATAGTGACGTAACACAATGACCTAATTAATGGTATTTGATTGTCGCTTTTCTTTTTTTCGATATAACCAAGATTTGCTTTTAATTTTTTGAAACAGCCAAACAATTTATTCAAGACCTACTTAGAGTTCAAGGTTTATCTAGAACTAGGGGTGTACATGAGCCGGATTGGGTTGGGTTTGACCAAAACCAAAACCCGAACCACATAAGGTACTATGGGTTGAGTCTAGTAAAATAACCACCCGTTATAACATTGGGCCGGGTTGGGTAAACCCACTAATTTCTGGGTTGAATTGGGTTGGGTAGTGGGTTACCCGAACTATTTTTCTATTTTTTTATATTAAAAATATAAATATCGAATCATCATATTTTTCCATAAAAATAACTCAACCATTGTATTTTTTAAAAAAATAGTGTTACTTTTTTTTCACTATAAAAAATAATCACCTATTTTTTATGTATACCCACTAATTTATGGGTTGGATAGTGTGTTATCCAAATGATTTTTTTTCCCTTTTTTATAATATCAAATGACTAAACGAAGAATCATCATATTTGTTTATGAACATTATTCAATATTTTTATTTTTAAAATAGTGAGATGAATTATCATATTTGTTTATAAAAATTATTCAATTTTTTTATTTTCTTAAAAAGTAGTATAACTTATTTTCAGTATAAAAATATTTATTGATCAAATGGCAAAATATTTAGTATTTTCATAAAAATATTTCAAAAAACATATAACACTAGTGTGGGTCGGTGGATTTTTTGGGTTGGGTCCAGTTTTACCCGAAAGGCCGAAACCCAAATTTTTTTATGGGTTTTCATTTTTGAAATCCATATCCACCTACTTGCCCGACCCAACCCACTTTTTTGGATTGAATTTGATGGGTTTGACCGAATCAAGTGGGTTTGTCCAATCCATATACACCCCTATCTAGAACAGACAATACTCTATTTGTTTTAAGTCATTAAAAAAAAAAAAAATCGTAAGGAAACAAAAGACAACCAAAGCAAGCCAAATGAAAGACACAAAGACACCCTAACACCTGAATGGTTTTTTTTTTCCCCTTTCAGATATATGAAAAATCTTAAGCACAACTAAATGAATAATACTAGATTAACAATTACATGAAATGATATTTAACAATTACATAGTTCAAGTAGAACTAAATAAATTCATCTAGTGAGAAATTATATATAGATTAATGATGATCAATGAACACAAAGCTCAAATCCCGTTTTCAAGATCAAATCCACAGCTTCAATAATGGCTATAACTCCAAAGTAATAACCTAATAAATCATATAAACACATCACATCGACAAAGTTATTTGATTAAGGTGATTTTAAGATGATTCAAATGTCTCATTAGCTCAAAAGATAATTCTTCAGCTTCTTGCGAAAAATCCACTAAACTATTAATCTAGTCAAAAGATGTGAATCTAGCACATGATGTCACCAATTCTAAAAATATCCTTTTATAATTTTAAGCTTTGGTCTGGTGGTAAAAAAAAAAAGTTAATTGTATTTGAAAGATCTTGAGTTTGAACCCCGCTAGTTAGTACGCTTTAAGGAAAGTAAATATAATTATTTTTGTAAGTGTTCTAAAAGCCTTAAAGTCATTTTTATCTTATATTGGGACACCATCATCCCTCGATCACTCTATATTTCGTTTAACAAAAAAAACAGTCCATTAATTACATATTCAAACAATATAGGAATGATTGTCAAAAAAAAATTATCATAAAAAAAAAACAATATAGGAATAGGCCTCTTAAAATTTCCTTTAATTACATATTCATCCTCTTTATATATATATTTTTTTTTAAGAAATGGAGAGGATTTATTGACATCCACTTCAACTCATTTTTCTTTAATTTTTTTCACTTCTTATGAATATACCTAACACCTATTATTTATATTTGTGTCTATATAAATATTTTCCTCCTTTTATATATACATGGTGTATGTCATTGACACTTGCCTAGTTATTTCAGTGAACTGATATCTCTTAATGAATATGAAATATTATTTTGTCATAATTTTCAAGAAAATATATTTTATTCTAGTTAAATAAATCAGATCAAATTTAACTTTTATTAATGAAAAAAAGGTAAAATTATCGAGATCTTTTTAGTTTTACTCTATCATTAAATCATTTAATTTTAATGATTTTAAATTAATTTTTGAATTAATTTTATCTATAGATATTAGTGTCCAACAAATTAAATTCCAGAGTACCAAAACCTTTTACCATTATAAAATGCACTGAAAACATTTTTTTTTAATGGCAACTAATTAAAGCAAAGACTCAAGTTATAACAAAAATACTCATATATTGGGATTTATTAGGGCTTTAAAATTCCGCAACATATTACAAGTTAATTACAAGTAATGTTTAGATCAACAGCTGCAATTTTGAATGCTTGAGGCAAAACTTTGATCTTTTCCACACTTTGACACACAATACAACATACACATACATGAAAATCACCAGGAATTGGAAGATCCCTACAAATGCAATTTTTAGGCTTCGAAGCTGCTCCAAATTCTTTGATGAATTCATGTTCACAGCTATTGCGACAAGCCCCACCAGAATTCGATATTTTAGAACAATATTTCTCATTTTGCCCTACAACATCATAGACAGAAAAAATTAATTAAAAAAAGTTTGATTTAATTGATTTACAAATGAGTGATTTTATTTTTTGAAATGACAAAAAGTAAGTCATTTCATTCAACATATTAGAAAAATTTGATCTGTTTGGATTGACTTATTTTTAAATTTAAGAAAAATAATTTATGCAAATAAATTAATTTTATGTTAAATCATAAATTTTTAATTATGAAATTTGTATATTCATTAGTTGTTTTTTCATAAATTATACGTTAACAAACTTAAGAATATAATAAAAAAAAAATTATTTATTTACATAGGTTGTTTTTTTTTTTAAAGTATAAATATTGAGAGAAAAGAAACAATTGTAAAGATGTGATAGGTGTACCATTGATGCAGCCGAAGAGGGCAAACAAAACTGCTACTATCAGTGGCGTCTCCAGGAACCTGGAGCAGGGGGTTCAGACTATTTTACCTTAAGAAAAATTTTGCTTCAAAATATTTTTTATATTCTAGTTAGCAATTGTTTTTCTAAATGGAAAATTTTTATTGAAAACGGCTTTAAATTAATAAATAGTTTACAAAAAAATAGAAAATATTTTAAAAAAAGATTATCCTAAGGTTAAATTCATCCAAAAAAATGTTCTACCAAAATTAATAGTCGGGTTAGTATCTTACAAAAAAATGTTAGTTAACCAAGCAAATCATAATTGGATCGATTAATGAACGAATGTACATGCCGATTCAAGGTTCAATAGATAATAATAAATAAAATTAGATAATATTTATAATTTCATACTATATAAAACATCATAATTCAATACATAAAAACTAGACTCGATAAGAATTGGTTCGATTAGAAACTAGACTTGAGTTTGATATAAACTCTTTTTTCAGCTTGAGTTCGACTCATTTATAGTTTGCGAGCAGTTCGGTTCATATATAATCAAGTCAGCTCGTGAACCAAACAAGTCGAACTATATATAGTTCAAGTTCAGTTCATTTAATTAACGAACTTAATATTTAGCTTAAGTTCGACTCATTTGGTTCATGTACCAAGTTCAAAACCAAACAAGCCGAACTATATATAGTTCAAGTTCAACTCATTTAATTAACAAACTTAATATTTAGCTTAAGTTCGACTCATTTGGTTCTTTAACCAAGTTCAAAACCAAACAAGTCGAACTATATATAGTTCAAGTTCAACTCATTTTATTAACTAACTTAATATTTAGCTTAAGTTCGACTAATTTGGTTCATGAACCAAGTTCAAAACCAAACAAGCCGAACTATATATATATAGCTCAAGTTCAGCTCATTTAATTAATGAACTTAATATTTAGTTTAAGTTTGACTCATTTAGTTCATGAACCAAGCAAGTTAAACGAATTAATTGTCAAATTGATCTCAAACTTTATTCGACTTGTTTAGGTTCATTATTAGCCCTAATAAAGAGAGAATAAAATTTGAAAATAAGTAAGTTAAAATTGTTTTGAGTTTAATTGGGTCAGTAGTGCAATATATAAAAATGAGGGGGTTCAAAATATAAATTATATAGGATTATATGTGTATTTTTTTTAAGTCCAGGGGGTTCAGTTGAACCCCCTGAACTCTATGTGGCGACGCCACTGGCTACTATCATGATAAAAATTCCAAGCTTCATGATGATATTTGCTACAATATTCTTAATTTCAACTCTTTGAGTAAAAATGAAAATCTTTGAACTTATTAAAATGTTGGGGTAATTCAAATGAGAGGAATGCCTATATATATAGATTTACAAGTGTGATAGACAAATATACTTGATGAGTTTTAATTTATTTTTTTGGAACTAACACTTGATCTTTAATTTGAGTTTAAAAAAACTTTGACTTTTAATTAGAATTCAAAACTTTGAGAGTGAAATTAAAAATTTGGAAACCGGTCAGTTTTGTTCTTTTGATATTGTATGCTAAATTAATTTGTATATTAGTAAATTTATACATTGAAATAACAATTAGTCAATAAGTATTTTATATTCATTACTTAGTCAATAGGTATTTATTACGTCTGCTATTTTCATCAAAACAATTTTTTTATTACAATCGAGAAAAATTAAATACACTACTTAGTAAAAATTACCAACTTATTACATTAAAGTACTGCCTCCGTCTAAAATAATAATAATCCTCTGTCAAAGAAATTGTATTCCAAAAATAAGTCTCTATGCAATATTTTCAGTCATACTAACATGCGTTATATTAGCATTTTTTTAAATAATTTAATGGCTAGACCCACATACTATAAGCGTATAAAAGTGAAAAAATTTAGAGTTCAAACTCTGACTTTACAATAATATCATTTGGTAGATACCAAATGAGCTATATTTACGAATCCGTCTCTATGCAATTTAGTAGGTGCTTATTTTTTTTATAACTAAAATAAAAGATATTCATTCATTCAAATTGGTAGAATTCATTAGATTCAAGTACAAATTCAATAAGCTAAGAATGAAAAAGATGAATTGCAAACAAACTCACAACATCCAAGTTGATATATATATATATATATATAGTATTAAACGGCATACTCGTAACTACAAATAATGTGATAAAATCAAGTAACCAAAATACTGAGCCTAAAAAAAAATTTCCCTTCCCATAAAAAAAACAAAATCGATATATATAGATGAGCCATTTCATGTGGTGGAATTGCACTTGTTTTTTTTTTCTTTTGAAAATATCATTCCGCCGCTCAACTATATATGAATTTTCAAAATACGGTATATTTGAGAAAATATTTCTCAAAAGGAAGCGGTTTAGGTAATAAAAAAAAACCAATTGAGTTAAAACTGGCTCAACCCAAAATAAACCAATTGACCGACCCAATACCATCCAGTTCGAACCCGCCTAACCTTACGCCTAAAACTGGTTGAAAGTTTCTCTTCAACCCCTCTAAATTTCTTTTTCTACTTAGAAAAAATTTGGGAAATGTTTCCCAAATTTTTTTTATTGTAAATTTTACTGAAATTTATACTAAAAAAAAAATTTCGGAATGTGTTTTTCGAATTTTTTTGCAAACTAGGGGGTAAAAAAGAAACATAGGGATAGGAAGAGAAATTGTCAAACTGGTTCAATATGGACCAATATTCCTTCACCCGTAGGTTGAGCCCAATGATGTTTTTTGGGCTCGAACCCTTCCTATCCAACCCATTTACCATCCCTAAATGTCATTTACTCTTAGACAACCTAAGTCTTACAAAGTCAAAAGATAGAAGTACAAAAAGAGTGTAAAATAATTGTCTGGTCTCATTGATTTCAATTGTCTTCTACATATTCAAACAAAACTAATAAAAGGTAGTTGACTTTGCATCTATGAAGCCCCGATACGGGACACGATACGGATACGATACCGATACGTCGATATGTGAAATTTTTTAAAGTTTCCAATCCGATACTGCCGCGATGCGTTATTTAAAAATTAAAGTTAAAATTAAATATATAAATACACAATATATAAACATACCTAAAATCAATAATATTAATAATTAAAAGTAGAAAGTATTTATTCTTATACTAAAATTTTGGGACAAGCTCAAAATGCTTAACAACCTGTTACATTATATAGTAGGACACCATAGTTTTTTTTTTTTTAAAAGTAAAAATTTATATTGACAAAGGAAAAACACAAGAAGTGTTAAAGATACAAACAAGCATGTTTGATACAAGAGCATCATAATAACCCAAAGTCAATCAATACTGGAAACTCCCAAGGTCTGATACATGAGAACATCTTAAGTTAATATTATCCCATAATATAATGATTACTGATACATTTTAAGCTATACGTCTTATTGTAGTGTATTATACAAAAAGGACACCATTAATACTATCCAAACAAAATCACAAATACTATCCAAAAAATAATCTTCGTATCGGACACATATCGGGTATTATTTGTTTATTTAAAAATAATGATATAACCGATACTTTTCTGATACGTGTATCGAGACGTATCAGACACGTGTATCGGGTATTATTTTTTATTTAAAAATAATGATTTAATCGATACTCTTCCGATACGAGTATCGGGACGTATCGAAAGAGTATCGGTATCGAATACGTATCGGACATGATTCGTCACCATTTTTTGAGTATCGGAGCTTTACATCTTTGCATCATAAGTTACTAAAACAACTTGTTTTCCAACCTCAATTTTTCCAAAGCTTGACACAATGTCAGTTTTCGCTTTGGATCTATCTTCCTTTTTGGCTACAATTTCTACATCATTGACAACTGTTAGCCACACCATGCTCACTACACAACTCAATTTCAATCAATTCTTTGACCATTTCCATACAAGCTTTAACCGGTGACATATAAATTGGTAAATTAGTTTACGAGGTTTAATCACAGGCCATCCCTACTTATCTAATGAGCAATTTTCTGATCCCTAAAGGACTGTGTGACAAATTGGAAAGCATGATGTGTAATTTTTGGTGGGGCAGCAATGTGGATAAAAGGAAAATACACTGGGTTAATTGGAAAAAAACATGCAAACAGAAGACAAAAGGTGGCATGGGATTTAGGAACCTCAGAGCCTTCAATGAGGCCCTGTTGGCAAAGCAGGGATGGAGGATTTTAACTGCACCAGACTCTCTTATGGCAAAAACCCTCAAAGCTAAATACTTCCCTAAACATCAATTCCTACATGCTAAGAGAGGTAACAGGCCAAGCTATTCTTGGCAAAGCATTCAACAGTCCAGCTGGATTCTAAAAAAAGGGTGCTACTGACTGGTGGGAAATGGCAAAAACATCAACATTTGGGATGATAGATGGATAAGTCCCCAGGAGGGTAACACCACTTGGAGCATCAAACCTACTAACTCTAACTTGGAGCATGTTAGTGATCTGATTAACCATACCAGTCAACAGTGGAATACCCAACTCATCTCCCAGAATTTTATCCCCATAGAAGCTGACAACATCTTGAAACTCCCCCTCACAAACACCTCTGATGAGGACTTAATCTGTTGGCAGGGTACTAAGGACGGCCACTATACTGTTAGATCTAGGTACAACGCCCAAATGGATTGGGAAACCATAACCTCTGCTCAAGCTCAACCTAGCAATCTTTTGCAGGGAGCTCACATTTGGAACAAACTCTGGAAAATTGAAGCCCCCCCAAAACAATTACATTTACTCTGGAGGATTCTTCACAATGCCATTCATACTAAGACTAATCTTATGAATAGAGGAATTATGTGTGACTCTATGTGTCCTATGTGCAACAAAGAACCTGAAACCACTAATCACATCTTCCAACAATGTGAGTGGGCGAGACTGGTTTGGTTTGGGTGTCCCCTAACAATCACTACAACTAACGTTCAAGCTCAGAATTTCTCAGTTTGGTTAAGCTACATGTTAATTAACTCCACAAATGAATGTATGCAAGTTACTGCTACAATCGTATACAGTATTTGGCTAGCACGAAATAAAAGAATCTTCCAAAACAAAAGCATACCTGCTAAGGATGTAGTGGATCAGGCGATGAGGAACCTCAGTGAATATCGCCACCATTGGATCGAGAACCGCCTTAGCAAATCAACCCAAGCCACCTCCGGAACCCGTAACAGCAAGAGCTGGAATCCCCCTTCCATGAACTACCTCAAGCTCAACGTGGACGCTCATCTTAAAGATGATGGCCGTTGGGGTTTTGGTTTGATCTTGCGAAGGGCGGATGGCCGCTGCGTTGGAGCGGCGACCAGAGCGTGTGTAGGGTCGAATGATGTGGCTATGGCGGAAGCTACAGGTCTCCACGAAGCTATTCTTCTTGCTCAAGCTTATCAACTCAGTAACACCACGATCGAACTCGATGCTGCCATCATAGTGAACACTCTTGTTCGGAAGGAATTTCCCAGAACTAATTGGGGGAAGAGCGTTCGCAATAGCTCTAGGGTTCTTAGTCTTTTGAATAATGTTTCTGTGACTTGGGTTAACAGAAAGGGTAATCAAGCAGCTCATGCTCTGGCTCGTTGGGCCTTGAGAGAGCCCAATAGGATTTGGTTTTCTAACTATCCTTCTTGTATTCTAACTCATATCCACAAAGATATGAGTGGTGTATCCTAACTGTTCCTCTGTTAATAATATTTCTTTTTGTTCAAAAAAAAAAAAGAATATAAATTGGTAACTTATTTTTGAAAAAAAAACAAATAAGTTTGATATGAATGTAATTTTGATATAAACAGGGCGGCGGTTCAGGAACAAATTTTTGGATGATATCAATGTCCCAATTACCTGTCCCACCCCAGGGCACTAGTTAATTAAGATTACAAATTTAGAATTTTTTTCTTGAAAATTTTATTGTCAAACACTTTATTAAAAGTTTAAATTTTGGTTTTCTCAATGCATATTTTTCCTTTTATTTCTTTTTTTTTAATTTCTTAACTAATGTCTCAGAGACACTAGTTAGCAAGACCCGATTTATATTAGTAATGTTTTATATATGTATCGATTTTTTAAAAGAACGGGGGAGACATGAAGTTTTATTAATAGTAGTGGCATAAAAACAATGATAAATTGGTTCAAGTGGTAAGGGTCTCGTTACCCTTAAATATGTGGTCAAAGGTACAATAAATTGAGTTTTTCATTTTTTATATTGAGTTTTATTGTAAATTATACTATAAAATTTGAAATATGAAATTTTTTACTCTTCATATATATATTTCCTTAACGTCATAAAAAAAGAATACACTACAAGAAAATACAAGATTTGCTACAAAAAATTTGCTACAAACAGAGTTGCTAGTTAATTTCAATTAAAATGTCCTCCATTTAACTGATCCAAATCATTTTTGAATTACTTTTTAATTTTTCTTGTTTCAATTACATTTTTATCCCTCATTTCTTATTCTCTTTTTAATTTATCTATACTACCCTTACCAAAAAAATAAATATCTATAATACATTTAACAAATTCAAAAAATATTTGCTAAGTTTTTCAACTTCTCATAATCGCACTAAGAATCCGCTTCTCTCCATAATCGCTTCTCTCCATAATTAGCTTCTCTCCATAATCGCTTCTCGATCAAGAATCGCAACTCGATCTCACATCAAAATAGCTTCTCGATCCAGAATCACAACTTGATCTCACATCAGAATCGTTTCTCGATCCATAATCACTTTGTCGGAATCACTTCGTCTTGCATCTCCAGAATCGCTTCTCGGAATCGTTTTCTCTCACCACCTTTGCTTCGTCAGAATCGCTTCCTCACTTCATCTCAGAATCACATCCTAATTCACTCAAAATTGCTTTCTCGCACCAATTTCCTTCATCTGAATCGCTTCCTCAAAACCTAGAGACTGTTAAGTTACTTCTCGCGCCTATTTTCTCTAATTTGGTAATAGATTTATTCTCTTTTGTGATTAATCAACTCTATTTCCTGTTTTGAATTTTGATGTTGATGCTTGTGTTAAGTAACTGATTTGATTCTGAGTGTTTTGGGACTTTTTCTGTTAATTGATTTGATTCTTGTTTTAAGTAATTGGATTATTAGCAAGTACTTATTGTCGGAATATATTGTTGTTAACATCACAAGTATTGAATTATTAGCAGAAAATAAGAGAAGATATGTCTAAGTAGTTAGATTCAATAGTTTTGATGATATCTTATGTTATACTAATGACTCTATTTGGATAAATTGCTTAATTAGGCGCTTATCGTATAAGTACTTATGTATAAGCTATTTTTGAAGCCATAAGCTATTTTTCTAGCACTGAGTATACTCTATAATTCTTGTATGTTTCTTATGATCATATGTCAAGTTTTCTACTTAAGTCACAAGTGAGTAACTGTACTATTACTTCTGTTCAATTACTCCATCATTACTATATACATCCTCTTATTTAATCTAATTAACTTTAGTATGTGATATCTTTTGCTTTTGAGCATAAGCAAAACAAAAAGGGGCACAACTATTGTCTGCTTGTACAATTGTCATGTTTCTATTGTGAATGCTAATGAGTGAATGAATTTCGGTATCGAGGCATAACAAGGGGGCAAAAATATTGTCTGCTTGTACAATTGTCATCTCAGGTTGGATGGAACTACTATGAAACCATGCGGTTGTATATTTTTTTGTTTAATATTTTTTTGGATTTTTGATCTTTTGGATTGTGTGCTTATGTTAGTAAATGTTTTCTTGATTATAGGAATTGGAAATGAAGAGAAGAGAAAGGAAAGATCACAAGTGGCTTATGAGAGAAAGAAGCTGGTCAATAAATTAAAGGCGAAAGTGGAGAAGATTGTGGACAAGAAGCTTGGCTCCCAATTTGAAGTTGGTGTATGTATGACATTTGATTTATGTGGAATATTTGTTATACTTCTAAGTGGATGCTTTGTTTTACACTGTCTAAGCTGGTAAGATGGAAGACATATTCAATATATCACAAAATTAATTAAGAGTCCATTTTGGTGAGATTTCTGCTACTACGATCTACGTTCAGATATTTATGGCCAGTTTTATAGGAACAATAGAGTTTCATTACATTTTTATTATATTACACCCTTGTAACTACTTTGAAACATCATTGTAATGCATAATCTTCTTATCCGAAGTCTCGTAAGTTTGCTGTCTTGTTCCAATTTACTCAGTTTGTATATATTTAGTGTAGTTTTAAAAATGTTATCTTTGACGTAGTTGTTACCTTTTTTTGATTTGTGAAAATAAGAATTATATACTTAGATTTTTTTTTATCAAACTAGGTGTGCCTAACCATTGGAAGGGTTGGTTCAAGCTCTTAGTTGATTTTATAAGAAAACAGACTTGTACTTTGTGGATTGCGGCTCATCGCAAAATGCGTCTATGTATATTATGGCTTAACTGCTTTGTTCTGATCTGATGCCACTGGTGTCTGACCCAACATGTAGTTTCCCATGAACTGATCTTGCTTTGGCAATCATCAGAAATAGAAACTGGTTGTTGTTGTTGCTATCTTAGGAACTTACTAAAGTGAATGATGAAACAATTGCATCCCTATGCTATGCATATACATTCATTTCTGTTTGTAGGTTTGAAACCTTGCTATTTCATTTAAGTATTTATGTGTTGATATCATTATACCAAACTTCATTGCTTTCTATTTCATGTGCCTTTTTTTTTCTTATTGATTATTTAGTTGAAAATTTCTTTGTTGATTGTGTAAGTTTCTTGTTGATTTAGTGCATTATGAGAGCAAAGGGGACGCTTCAACGAAGACAGAGTTCATAACTTTTATCAGTCAGGTATAGAGATAATGTTTTACTAAATCATCCTACTTTATATACGTAATGATTGTTACATTGTTTGGATCAATATATTACTTTGCATTAATAATTATTCGTCTAATCTTTGTAGTTTACTCCCAGTTTCAAGCAAAAAGGCTATTAGGTGAAGCTATTGTGCTTGAATATTCCCTTTATGGATGCCTGAATATTTCCAGGTAACCTTGAATAATTCTCACTCTGAATTTTCTCAAAAAACTAGCTCGGCTGAAGTTTAGAATTTTGTTAATTGTGGTTTAATTATGAGACTCTATATTAAGATTTGCTAATATTATTTAGTTTGTCCTAGATTGTGTCCAATTCATTAAGTAACAGAGATATCAATTTTCATCTATCTTGACTAATTTGGATCACTCTTCATTTGTACTCTATATGTATTATGGACTATGTCACAATATGATTAAATTTACTTCAATTTCATTTGGGCTTCTGGAGAGCATGAATCATCGAAAAGGGTCAAGTCCGAACTTCTTGTCCAGGTCAATGGTGTATGCAATAGTGCAACAAATGAAGATGGTAGCTCTAAACTAGTAATGGTCTTGGATGTTACTAACTTCCCATGTGACATTGATGAGGCACTAAGGTCTGTAAACTATTTATACTGCAAGTGATAACATTTTTTTATTAGTTATCCGTGTCTGAGATATCTTTGAAACTACTTGTTTACACTTTACACTCTCTGATCCAATTTTGTAATTAATGTAATGCAGGAGAAGGCTGGAAAAGAGAATATATATTCCTCTTCCAAATTTTGAGAGTCGTAAAGAGTTGATTCAGATAAGTTTGAAAACCGTTGAGCCAAGTTGTGGTTTTTCATTACTGCCTTGGCTTATATAGGATTTTGAGCTTCGACCCTTATGATTTTTGTTGTGTAAAGGTGTACTGCCTTGGCTTCTACAGTTTGGCAATATTGTATGTTATGCTCTCTATTGTCTAGATTAGTAGCATATAATAACTACTTCATTGTATATGCTGCTCTCTTTAATTTGTTTGATTTGTGCATGCTCTCTATTCTTTGATTTGCATGCTTCATTGTATATCTTGTATATGTTACAATTAATGTCTGGTACCCATCATACAATCTTCTGAGCTTTCATTTTTGTCATTGAAATAGCTGAAAATTTCATTCTTGGATTAGTAGAGTATCAAGATGGTGAAATTCAGTTGGGAAAGTAAGCTAAACACATCCAGGTAAAGCTTCTCCATCTTATGTTCAATTAGGATCAGTTTGGATTAGTTTTTAGTTTCTTCCCTTTTTGTTACTCTCAGGCTTAGTTTGGATTAGCTTTTAGTTTGTGAGAGTATTAGGACTAATGCGACACTGAAAAGTCTTGCTAGAAGAAAAATTATTGTTTCTTATTTAATACTTTTGTGTTTGAGAGCTTTGTTCTGAATTAAGTGTTGCACATGAAGGAATTAAGTGTTGTATGGAAGATTAAGTACGAAGAAATTAGTGCGAGCAATTATACTTTTGTGTTTGAGAGCTTTGTTCTGAATTAAGTTTTACTTTTAGCAATTTATCATGGCTTAATTGCTTTGTTCTGATCTGATGCCCACTATTTATAGCAAATGAAGGAATAACTTAAGTTATTTCTTCCCTATACCCACTATTTATAACAAATGAAGGAATAACTAAAGTTATTTCTTCCCTATACCCACTATTTAAGTCCAGCAAAGCATATAATTAGGTAGCAAAATATATTATTTGCTAGCATAATCCTTTTTTATTACAAAAGCTTTTTATAATTATAAAAATTCGAAAAAGCTTGGATGTAGCTGCGAAATCGCTAGGAATATGTAGCTAGAGATTTGTTGCGAAATTTTTCTGACAATTTCCTAGCAATTTAGTTAGGAAACATAACTTTTGAATAATATTTAACTAGGTATTAATTGGGAATTAGCTAGGATTTTTTTTATATTAGTTGCAAATTAGCTAGGAAAATTTTTTGTGGATAATTTGCCGCCCAATCCATGCTACGACCTATATGACAACAAATTCGTAGCTAACTCTGTTTTACTAGCGATTAGCTACGAAATAGCTGCTAAGCTCGGCGTAGCAAACCCCAGATTTTCTTGTAGTGATATTTCCTTAAAAGTTGACATAACTTTGACCAATATTTTTTGGCGTAACTAATTAATACTGACTTATATTGAATAACCTTTAGTAATTTTTGTGTATATATATATGTGTGTCCTCCTATATATTTGACATAAAATCATCAACCCAATATTTTGAGAGTTCCATTGGAGAATATTGTGTGTTTCAGAAATAATCATCATGGTGAAGCTAGGAAGCATTTGCATAATGATGGGGGCTTTGTTTGCTCTCTTCAGTGTTATCACATATGGATCAGGTATACCCATCACCTATAAGAAGAGAGTATGGTTAAATTCTAGAGTATATTTATTTGTCAAAATGGTTTAATTTTATCATATTTTACTTGTAAAATGATTTAATTTTATCATATATATACTCTAATTTACTTGTGAAATTATTTAATTTTATGATCATATTTTTGTTGTCTATATCATTGTAGATGTATCGCTCGTAGAAGACAACATCGCCTTTTGTCCGCGCCATTTGGATTTGCCAGGCACTTGTCGCAATTCTCGTAGTTGTGGTGAAGACCTCAATGCTGCATTTGGAGCAAGCGCCATGGTTCAACAATGTATTTGTCAAGATCTTCCCAATAATAAGCATCGTTGTACATGTTGTTGTACATGTCAAGCTGGAAAAGATGAGAAGACAAATTTTCTTCCAAGTGATTTTAATGAAAATGGACTACAATGTAATAAAATTTAAAGTAAAACATTAATGGAATTTGATAGTTCCGTCACATTTCAAGTTTGACTTTTTATTTGTAATAAAATCTAAACATTAATGGAATTTGACAATTCTGCCACATCTCAAGTTTGACTTTTTATTTGTGATATTCTTTTTTTTTAAAAGGTTAAAAGAGAAAGCTAGGCAAAAAAATAATGAAATTCCAATTATGTTGTTACCTTTATATTCACCTTACAAATAAGCTACCTTTTAATTAAATTAAAAAGAAGAAAACAAGATACAAAAGGTTGAGAGATTGGACCAATACTCCAATGGTAGCTAACAAATATAATTGCTTCATTAAAAATCGTATCTATAAAACATGTAGGAAAAGTTAGGTGAAGCGAAAAAGAGTATAGCGCTACAAAATAGATTATAGCGAAATCTATATTCTGGTAAACCAAGTCAATTTCTAGTGAAAGCATGACTGTATTATGAACTGTGTCCCACCATTGAGATCCTTGAGTAGCAATATCATCACCACACTAATTAACTTTTCTTATGAGTCCGTTTGATCTACAAAATGTAAATACTGGACATAACAGTATAGAACAGTACAAGACAGAACAACACATGACAAACATTTTAGGTATTGAACAAATTTTGTGTTATAGGATGTTTGGTGGACTAAAGGTTATTTTGGTATTTTAGACAACTTGGGCAGGAAACAAAAAATTGTCCCGTCGTTAAGTGGGGTCAAGAATTTTAGTTTTTGTCTTGTCCCTTGACTCCCTGTTTGTCTAGTACCAGGAACAATTTTAAAATCAAACACAGTACAGCTGAAGTTGTCCAGTCTCTTATTTTTTATAGCAGATCAAACGCACCCTAAAAATATGTGAGATAATGAAAAAACATATGCTTTGTGAGCTCAACACAATGTAACTAGATCTAGAGTAAAACCAATCTCAATACAAAATAAATTTCAACTCTTTCTATTAGCAATCTCTATACCGTCACCCCAACAATCTCGTTTATCTTTTTATTTGTATGAAAATCTAAACATTAATGGAATTTGTCCTAGTTGTTTGACTTTTCATTCTTTAGTACTCCTATAGTTTTATATTTATTTAATGTAAGGATGTTAATTTCATCTTTAAATGAGAATCCACATGGAGATTGACCAACATATGGGGACCTGAAGATAGAGAATTTTTCCTTGTGGGAATGGGGAATAGAGGAGAAAGTCCCCCGAAAGAGGTTTGGGAATGTGGAAAGTATTTTATCCCCCGCAATGCGGAGACAACGTCCCCGAAAACTCTATTAAAATAACATTTATAAATGTATATTTAAGTACTTTATAAATTATTTTTAATAATATTTTCACGCAACATGTATATACATTTGTTTGTATATGATGTTTATTACTGTCATAAGACTCATAATAATATTTCAATTTTTTATTTGTTTTATAATTAAGCTTTACTATTATTTTTCAACTAGTTTGATTGAAAATAATAAAAATTTGATATTATTTTAATGTTTTTGGATCTCCGCCGGAACTGTGGGGATCCATGGGGATGAAAATAGAGGAAGAATAATACCCGGAGCGGGGAATGACGAATGAGATGAGGGAAATTTCAGATAGTAGGACACGTGGTATAGTATCCTCCGCTAATTTCTGCCCCGTTGACAACCCTAATTTTGCCTTGATTGAACAATAACTATAGTTCCCAAAGTGCTCAAGAAGCGCGAGTATTTTAACTGTTTTGGATTTTATGGTTAAAAAACAAATTATAAGTTTAAAAATTTATTTCACACTAATAAAAAAAATAAAAATATAAGTAATTTAAAGTATACTTTTTGTCATTTCCAATTAATTAGTTTCATGAGAAAATGCAAAACTAATTTTCATTGGTCATTGATTATATGGAGAAAATGAGAAAGAGTAAATTAATTGTGATATGCATTTAATTTAACAGTAATAAGTAAAAACAATTTTTGAGAAAGATAATTTTTTTTTTTTACTTTTATTTTGTGATAAGAAAAATGAATTTTTTTTCCTCATAAATTAAAAGCGGAAGGAGTATATATTATCTCTTTTTTATGGAGAGATCGACTTTTAAACGAGTCTCTTATTTTGTAGATTAATCATCTTAACGGTGTAGCATGTGAACAATAACTTAATTTAACAAAAAAAGTATTATATATCATCCGTTTCTTGTAATATGACTATAAAAATTAAGACTTTTAATTGTGCATAATTTTCCTTGATTGTGTTCATAAATCGCATAGTTTAGTTTACTTCAATTTTTCTGTGTATCATTATAATAATTTTGATTCCTACATTGCTAGCTACAGTAACAAAAATAATTTTGAACAAGCAAAAATGAATTATTTTAAAAATAATCACTAGTTATGATCAACACAAGGTGTATCAAACAGACTAGCAAGCGTCTATAACAGTCAAATCATCGGTCACTCAATACATTGATTAATCAAATAATGGAGTGTGTTCTCAAAAGATTCTCTTTTTTAAAGGTTCTCAAAAGATTCTTATATAAAGGAATAAATGATTAGTTTCAACCATTGGTAGGTACTAATTCAAGAAATAAAATTCAAAATTTATTAGAATTGATTTTAAAATGTGCGTCATGACGATTTCTAAAATTCTCTTTATTTTTGAAAAGTTCTATTTTGTGTACTTCAAACAATAATTTATTTTTATTTATAAAGGAGTAAATTCGAACCCATGTATATTATCTAAACACCTCACCACTAAACCAAATTACTTTTGAAATTAATTTTAAGTACTTAAATATTCAATCAATCATCACATTTCAAAATGGATTGAAAAATAGAAAGTCAAGATTGAAACCGAAAATATAACACAACATACAATAGGATGAAATGATTTTCCTTATTATTAAGTACCCTTAATTATTACTAACATTGAGGAAGAAAATCAACATGGTTTAAAAAACCAATATTCTTATCTTCCAATCCACAAACTATACAACATGAGCATGAGTGTGTATAAGAAGAAGTGGTGTCACATCTACAACGGCGAGCTTGGGCTCCTTTAAACCGTGAATTGAATTCAGTCTCACAGTCGCTCAAAGAATGGAGGCAATCACCTCTCAACCCCTTCAATTCTCGAGGACAAAATTTGATGATTTGACCTACACATACAACATTATGAGAAACAAAATATATCATCAAAACATCTTACAAGTTAATAATAATAATAATAATAATAATAATAATAATAATAATAATAATAATAATAATAATAATAATAATAATTAGTACTATATATACCAGCTGATTCATGGGGGAGGCTGAAGAGAGCAAACAAAGCCACCACAAGTAGGACAATCTTTCCCAGCTTCATGATGATATTTCTTCAAACAACTAGGGAATATTTCCAAATAGATCTTGTATTATGTTAAGGACAATGTCTAATAAGATGAATGGTGTACACACACATGTATATATACTCCACTAAAGTTCAGTCTATTAAAATCAGTCAAAAAAAAAAGTTAAAATTAGTCACTTTGTCACTAATTTTAAAACTTTTAATTTATTTTCTCTTAATATATAAGACCATTTTTTCAACATTATACATACATAAAATATTTATTTTCAAAATTCTCCTATATAATTTACCATTGCAAACCATAATTTACCATTTTCAACATTATTCTTAATGCATGTGACTTTTTTTTTTGGAGGATCTTATAATAAAAAATAAAGTAGTAGTATTTAAGCAAAATGCATTCATAGGTCTTTAAATTTTACGTTTGTAACAGATGAGTCATACATCCTTTAATTTATAAACTTTAAATACTGTTTTCATTTTCTTTTTGACTAGATATTTAAATAATGCCAAATTCTCAATCTTTGTTAATAAATATAAAAGATTGGCTATCGATCTACCAAAAAAAACAGATTGGCTATCGAATTTTTTGGAAATCTACAAATATAATATGTTGAAACTTTATATATGCAATTAAAATATTTACCATTTATTCTTACATTTAATTTTGAGTAACATTGGCCATTTTTTTAAACTTATTAGAAGAAATTTTAAAATGAAATTTAGAATATTTATAGGGGAGGGATCAAATTACACCGGTGTAACATTTGAGTAATGTTACACCGCTCAATAACGCTTTAACGAATTCAAATTTTACAAAATTCACCGTTGGATTGAAAGTTTATATCGTATAGATCATCTATGTTGAGTTTTACAAAAGTCAAAAATCGTTTGATATGTTATTGAGACACATCAAAATTAACGGTTTTTGCGTTTTTATTGAATACCGTTAATTTTGATGTGTCTCAAAAACATGTTAAATGATTTTAGATTTTTGTAAAACTCAATATAGATGATCTATACGATATAAACTTTCAATCCAACGGTGGATTTTGTAAAATTTGGATTCGTTAAAGCGTTATTGGGCGGTGTAACATTACTCAAATGTTACACCAGTGTAATTTGATCCTTCCCCATATTTATAGAGACCAAAAACTTAATATAACCCTAAAATGAAATTAAGAATTTTTTTATACAAAAAAGAGTTAATTTATTTTGTCCAGTGACTTGGTAATTGCACACACTTTAAATGTAGAGAAGTAAAGAATCCTAGGCAGTGTTTTAAAAATCGGACCGAACCGGCTGGTCGAACGGGTCAGACCGCGAACCGGAGGAGTGACCGGTCTGGTTTGAATGTTGGATCGGCCATGCAGTTAGACCGGTGTGAACCGCTCAAAACCGAAAAAACCGGTGAACCGGCGGTTTCCAAACCGCCGGTTTGATTGCATGCGCTTTTTTTTTTCCTTTTTTTTTCAATTAAAAGTCTCAAAACGACATCATTTTGGATTTTTATTTTAAAAAAAATAGAAGAAACAAAAGAAATAAAATAGAGCCCAACATTGAAACAACTATGCCTCTTTGGATTTAAATTTATTAGACACTTTGTTATTCTATTTATGTTGCAATTAAATTTTGTTTAAAACTTATTTGGATTTGTATTTTGTACTGTACTATTTTATTGTGTGTGATGACAACATTTAAGATTTGAATTTAAGAACTTATGACATTATGAATTTTTCAAGTTTTTCAAATTTTTTAGGTGTCATGATTTTTTAGAGACTAAATCATCTGATTCAGCCAGTTTAATACCTATATAGTTGTATTATAGACACTGGTTCGTTCCACCGGTTTATCCGGTTATACCCAGTTTAGTCATGCAGTTCGACAAGTGACCCGGTGGTTCGACCAATGAACCAGTGACCCAGTATCATCACCGGTTCGATGTCCAGTTCGGTTTTTAAAACATTGATCCTAGGAACTCTTGCCCCTCAAATATCATCCTTTTGGTAACAACTAACAACGAACTTCCTTTATGGAACATTAATCATGAGTTTTTTTTTGTTTTAAATTTTTTATAACGGGACATTATAAGTGTTATTTATTAGGGAACGATGCCTATAAATTGGTTTTGATATAATCGTTTAATTTACTTCAATTTTGGTTGCTACGACGCGGAGCTTATGGAGAAAGCAAAACAACATTATTTTTAGAGATGATTTTGTTAATGTTTCTTCCTCAGTGGATAACATCATCTATATTGCTTGGTTTTGGTTTATAGGCTTGGGCGGTTTTAATGTTAATGTCTCTTTCTCTGATTGGTGTAATAATCCATTGAACTGTTTCCACGGTTAATAGGGGTTTTTCTCATCTGAATTGTAAGGGTTGAGTACCTCTTGTACTTCTTATAATTCAAAAATTTGCTTATCAAAAAAAAAATTTACTTCAATTTTCTCATTTTATACACTACAAGAAAACACCCAATTAGCGGCCGCAAAAAACGGCCGGAAAGTAAGAAAAACAGCTGGAAAATTAATAAAATAGCAAAATTACCGGCGGACAGGATCGGCCGCAAAAAAGGGCGCGGAAAGCACTTACCATTAATAAAAAGTGTTTCGTTATCATTAATACAAAGTGTTTCAAAACTTTTTTTTTTAATTTAAAGGATGATTATGAATTTTTAATTGCAAGCAAGGTTTTAAATCAAGGTCCGTTACCGAGAAAAAGGCCGCGACAAAAAGGTTTTTGAGCTTACCGTTACTGTTTTTCACCGTTTTTATGTGGTGAAAAGAAATCACGCCAAAACACCGATATGGCCGCGACGAAACACCGATACAGCCGCAACAAAACGCAATACAGCCGCGACAAAATGCTAATAGATAGAGAGTTTCATTTTTTTCCAATAGAAATGAATAAAAGTCACATTTTTAGTACAAATATGAACAGAAATTATAAAGTGTTATTTCTTTTAACTCTTTCCTAGTTCAAAATTTTACATTTATCTTAAATTTAAGTTGTTATACATATATTATAGTATAAATAATTTTAATAAGATTTGTGCGATATTGTGATTAATTCACAGCGCGACGACCGTAATCCGTAACGTAACGGCCGTAACAGCCAAAATCGCGAAATCCTTAACGCGACCGCGACCGCAATTTAAAACCTTGATTGCAAGTGTTAATAGTTTAGAAAAATAAAATACAGTCTTGTTAAATCAGAGTGTTACATAAATCACTTTAGAGATCGTCCTTATTTAATCAAGCATCACATTTCAAAATAGACTGAAAACACATCATATAATAGAATGTTTATTATTAAAGTCTTAATTATTAACATTCGGGAAGAAAATCAACATGGTTTAAAAAACCAATATTCTTATCTTTCAATCCACAAACGATACAACATGAGCATGAGTGTGTGTAAGAAGAAGTGGTTTCACATCTACAACGGCGAGCTGCAGCTCCTTTAAACCGGGAATTGAATTCAGTCTCACAGTCACGTAGAGCATGGAGACAATCACCTCTCAGCCCTTTCAATTCTCGAGGACAATATTTGACGAGTTCACCTACATTTTGGGAAACAAAAATATCGCCAAAATATGTTAGTACAAGTTACTATTTTAGTTAATAATAACAAGTTGGACACCCGTGCACGCACACACGGGGTCGCGCGTTGCTCTTTGATAAGACTAGTTAAAAAAATTTAAAAAAAAATTATTTGGAAGAAGTAATTGTTCTGATAGAATAGTTAACTTTGAGGAAGTAAAATAAATTTTATAAAAAGAAAAATATAATTTGTTAATAACGTAAGAATAATAAGTACTATACCAGATTCAGAGGGGAGGCTGAAGAGAGCAAACAAAGCCACCACAAGTAGGAGGATATGTCCTAGCTTCATTATGATTCTTGTTCAAACACGTATAATATTTTCAAATAGACCTTGAATGATGTTTGGACAATATTCAATAAGATGAATGGTACACACACAAGACCTTGAAAAATATATAGGTACCTAAAAGTAGAATGTGAACTTTTATTAGAGGATCTTATAATAAATAACGAATGGAGAATTAATACTTAATTTATAAATTTTAAATGATTTATTTTGTAATATATGGTTTTAAAAGTTTGATGATAAATATAAAAGACAAAATATATTATTATGTGATGTCAAATAAAGTTTGATAATTAATATAAAAGACAAAATATATTATTTTGTATGTTTAATATAAATAAATTAAAAAATAGGGACAGTCTAATTCATTGGAAATTTTCATTTTTTTTTACTAAAGTAAAAGATATTAGTTCAATCAAATTAGTATAGCAAATTCAAGCACAAATTCAATACCGGTAAAATCTAAAAGAATGAATTTACGAACAAACTCACAACATCCAAGTTAATAGGATAAAATGACATACTCATGTGTGTACTGGTAATGTGATAAAATCAAGGTAACCGGATTACCTATACCTCCAGATCTGCATCGTTGACGAACTTAGTCATTGTGTAAATCAATAATTGACCAAATTTGATATGTTAATTCAATCAAGCAAACAACACAATAAGACAAGAAAGCAAACATCTCACCAAGAGGGGAAATCAAACGAACACTGCATGAAGATGAAAAATTAAACGTCGCACTGAGAGTATTTTTAAAGGAGGTAAATATAATTACCTTTGTAGTGCTCTTTGAGCTTTAAGATCTTCTCAGTTTTGGACTGGGACATCAACCTCTTACCCTAAATTTTCTCAATAAAAGAAAAAAAAAGTATTGACTATTTATTTTTATATTTAATTTTGAGGAATGTTGGCCATTTATTTTATCTACGGAGCATGTACATTAAATATACAATTGGTTTGTCTATGTAAGCTTAGTTCAATTGATAAGAACATCACATGTAAAAGTTAGGATTCGAATCTCAGACACTCCACTTATATACTTTAATGGTAAAATTTTAGTTACTAGACTATTTAAAAAAAAAAGTTTATCATTCACTCTTTAACTTCTTATAGCCCTTCTGTCAAAAAAAAAAAATTCTTATACCCCAACCACTAAATTAACTTTATTTCTCCAAAAAGTTATATTAATATACCCCATCTCCATCTCTTAAAATCGACAAAAACCCAAACCCAATAAATTCTAATCTTTCCCATTAAAATTGAGATAGATTCGTGCAGTAGTCATAAATACATATGAGTTTTATTGTATGCCGATGAATTTTTCACTTCTCAATACTCCACGTCATTTTCTCTCTCTTTCGCATAAAAATTAAACTATTATTCAACTTTTACTCCTACAATGGTTTAGTTTAAACCAAATACTCACTCTTCCAACCCACTTTCATATACTCCACATTTTTTATTCTTTATTTATATTATTTAATTTTGTATAATAATCAATATTATTTATATTTTTTGAAATAATGAATATTTTTAGTCTCTACAAATGAGAATAAACTGTAAAAATGAGTTTTTTTTATGTTGAAAGTATATCAATCCATACCTGTATTTATAGAGTTTTAAAAATTATATATTTTGGTCTTAAAAAGAAAATATTAAAAAATATATGCTATCAAATAATTGTCCTAAAAAGATTATGAAAAATAAAAATCTACACACTCAATTAAAATATGATAGATACATATATGCATTTAAATAAAAAAATAAAAAATAAAAAATCAAATCTATTGTCGAAAAAAAAAACAAATCAAATCGCGCCGCACGTGTCACACTGTTTCCCACTTTTTTTGCTTTTAACCGGTTGAAAAAATTCATCTCCTCTCTCTTCACCTATTTCAACTTCAAGTTTAAATCTTACCATTGTAACAATTCAACCATTCTTTTTGGATTTAAACTTCACCATTGTACATAGTCTTATATTATGATGTTGAAATTTAATAAAAATTTGGTTGGTTACATAATTTTAAAAACAAACAAAAAAATTGTTCACGGAAATAATAGTTGAGTGAATTGGTAAAAAAAAATGCTAACTAACGTTTCGGATATAATAACAATGATTTGATTTATGTTGTAATGAATTACAATGGTGTGTATCATCTCTATTAATAGAGACTGATATGCTACAAGCAAGGAAAGAAATAATGTAACATAATTACATTGCTCTAATTACATGATTTGATTTGCTATACTAATTATCCAATTATGAGCTGTACCTGACACATGATTGTGTTGCCATATATACATGTTTGACTTTCATATTAATTCCATATTATCCTCCAATATCAGAGGCAATAGTTACCATGACCCAAAAAATAAAAATATTAAAAAAAATAGAGTGAAAATTAAAGCCAAAATAAACATTAAGAATTATATAACGCATCATACATTTGGTAAAGAAAAAAAATTAAAAAACACCACATAAAATAAAAATAAAATGTGAGATCTTATTTTTATTTATTTTGGTAGAAGCGATCGATCATTATGTAATTCCATTAATTATTTGGTAAATAATCCTTTTGGCCAAACCCTCATATATCCTTGGTTCAACAAACAACATTACATGAGCATGTGTGATATAAATTAGTAGGATCAGTTACACATTTACAATCGTGAGGTTGGGAGTCTTTTCCAAACCGTTGCAAGAATTCTTGATCACAATCTTGTAGAGCATGGTCACAGTTGCTATCTAACCTTGGTAGAGTTTTGTAACAAAACTTGTTGATTTGCTCCTCTACAACGTTGTTGGCTACAAAAGTAAGATCAAATCATTTCACATTTTAGTTCAGTAATTTAGTTTAATAATAATAATAATAATAATAATAATAATTATAAGTGTACCAGGTCTAGATCCGTAGGTGAGATTGAAGAGAACAAACAAAGCTCCCACGAATAGAAGAATGCTTCCTAGCTTCATGATAATATTTTCTCACACACTACAATAATTGAAAATGTCAAATGAGAAGAATAAAACGCAAGAGATATGTGTATATATATATTATAAACCACAAAGTTTACCCAATATTAATTATTAACTAAATAGAACTTGTTTGTCAAAAAAAAACTAAATAGAACTTGAAAATGTTTCTTGACCAAAAAAAAAAAAAAGAACATGAAAATGTTTTGTTTTGACCAAAAAAAATAGAACTTGAAAATGTTAACAAAATAAAAAGACTTTTTTTGACCAAATAACTTCAACTAAAATGTTTTAAACAATTCCTTTTTGCACTGGATATTTATTAATATTATCTCTTTTTTTTGGAAAAGTAATATATTAATTATTATCTTTTATGGACAAGTATAATTTTATTAATATCATCTTTTTTGACTGGATTGTTTGAAATTATTGAATTTTTGCAATTGACTGGTAATTTATATTCCAAATCTCCTCAAAGAAAATGGTATAATGATTATTAATGTTTGAATATAATTTTCCCCTTCTAGTTTCTAATTGTGAGAAAAATAGTTGTCAATTATTTTAAGAATGTTTAAAATTTTCTAAATTTAATCTATTCACTAAAAAGGAAAAAATACTATTTTTTATAAATCAACTTTGAATATATTAATTATTACTCCCTCTGGCTCTAGTCCTATATATAAGAAAAAATTCGCTTTTTAGATTCATTGTAGAATTGATATATCTAGACTATAATTGTAACACCCCGTTTTTCAAAGGCCCGAAAAGGCATTACTTTTTTTTTTTTTTTTTGTACACATCAGAGTTACGCATAAAAGATTTTAAATGAGCCGGCATTCAAATATACAAAAGAACTCATTACCATAAGGTGCTTCGACAAGCAAAGTGTATTCCTGAATAATTACAATCCAAGTCTAAGTATTCAAATACTTACAACAGAACAAGTTAGAATCCTATGCCTAAACCCAAAAAGCATGGTGTACAACCCACACCGGCGCATAGTCTAACTAAGCCAAAACTCCAACAACTCACTGGGGTCTGGAACAGTCACCGTCGTCACCACGACCTAACCCATCATCTGGGTGGGATGAGCCCGCAAATGAAAGAAAGGGTCACCATAAAATAAAAGTATGTATATATATAACCGGTGCGAAAGATTGTACACATAACAATAATTTCACAAACACAAGAGAAAGCTCTTAACCACCAAAGCAATTCCCACCAACGGGTTCATATAAGCAATGCACACATAGCCTATAATGCAACCTCTACAATGCGTGGTACTAACCCTAGCTACCACAATGCATGAATTCCGGAATCGTAGGTCCAACCCACTAAAGCCACAAGGGCAGGTGATGCCACACAGACGCTATCACCAGGTGAAAATAGCCACACAGATGCTACCAGCCACACGGATGCTGTCAGCCACACAGATGCTGTCACCAGGCGAAAATAGCCACACAGATGCTACCAGCCACACAGATGCTGTCGCCAACTATGAAATGCATGAGCATACTTTCTAATTAAGCATATATAGGGCAGTCACACAGACACAGCCCCGGCGGAGTCACACAGACACATCCACCCGTGTAGTCCCAGCTGACTTACACGTTCCATACATGCTCATGCAACAATTACATATCACACAGATATATGTAAACCAAACACAACGACATACATACATTTCCAATCATATGTATTCCAACAACCTGTTCATACATATATTCTCATAATTATATGTAAACAGCGCAAGTATTTTAAACACGTTCTCATCACCAGAATACATCAACCAGACATGCCAAACACACAGCAAAGCATTACAGCAGAAATCCAAGCATGTCATAACCAGTTGAAAAGACGGAAATAAAGTGGAGCCCTTACCTCGGCAAGCTTCCGTTTACTAAAACTCGTCCAAACAACACAACGCGCTTCCTAAAACAAGCAGCGTAATATCAATACATTGTTTTCCAACCAATCGTATTGAAACTAAACCAAAAACCCCAAAAACCTAAAGGTTCCTAAGGAAAATCCACTCTTTCGGATATCATACCAAATACTATCGTATTGATCAACCACCATGAGTTATTTGTACTATTTTTAGGACCCAAAACAATTGTCAAAAGTCTTAAATAATTTGAAATGCAAAATGGCCGTTTTCTTGCGTTACAAGCCACACACTTTCCGAGTACCCGAAAAACTCGTTTCCAATCCCCGCCACTTCCATAAATAAATAAAAAGGGATTAGAAAGCTAAAAACCAAGTTTAGAAATCAGAATCCAAAATTTTAGGTCTCAGAGCTCGCCCTGGCGAGTTGGCAGCGAGTGAAGGCAGTGAAGACAGGTCTCACTCGCTGTGGAGCTCGCCCTGGCGTGTTCATGACCTGTGACGCTCGCCCCAGCGAGTTAACACTCGCCCGGCGAGTTGCACTCGCCCGGCGAGTTGCACCTGTCATGACAGCAAAAACAGCAACTCACACCACCTTTTTCCCCAGCCAAGCCTAGTTTGATTCTATTAGTTCCCAACACCTTTTCAAGGCACAAAAGCAAACCATTTTCATAAGCAAGCAATACATCTCCGAAAGCATGTTGGTTGCTTCGAGTGCAAGTTATTTGATTTTCATTTCCAAAATCAAAACCAAACCCAAGCACAAGTTTTATTACGGGCCTTAACTGACCGGTAATCATTTTCAAACATGTTTTCAAAGCGAAAAGCAACACCACATGTCACAAGAGTTTTAAACCACTTGGACCCCAAATACACCACACAAAACACTTAGGAAATATTTTCATAAACCCCAAAATATTTTTCATCGGATTTTCTAAAACAAAACCATGCAACACATTTCCCTTTTGCCCAAAGGTTCAAAGACAACGTTTCTTTTCAAAACCTTACAACCTAACCACATGTTATTGATCAATACATAACCAACCCAAAACCCTAACTTTTCTCATGAGATTTTTCACCAACTCATGGAAAACAAAGTAACAAAGCCTACACATGCTTCTCTAAAGCTCATGATCAACTTCTATGGAACAAAAAACCATTTATGAACCATTCCTAAAATTTCCATCTCATGAACATCAAATAATAATCCATCAAACTCCAAGAGTTTGGCTAGCAAAGAGAAAGGAAGAGGTTCTAGTTACCTTAGAAGAAGAATCTCACAACTCCAAGCTTTCCAACAAGCTTAAGATCAAGTGCTTTGGTGAAGGAATGGAAATTTTCTCAAGATGGAAGGTGGAAAAGAGGGCCACGGCCAAGAGAGAAAAAGAGAAGGAAGTCTCATGACTTGTGCACTTAAAGATCTCTTCATTAAATCCTAACCATTAGATCAAATAGGATAAAGTTCTAAGATTCAAATCTAGCCATTGGATCCATCCAAGTCTATCCTCACAAGATATTTCCCACAACCTCTTACACAAAACGCACGTTCAGTTCTCGCGCATCGCGACGAACGTAAAACACAAAAACAGGAAACCTACGGAAAGAACGTCTATCGTTTTTCCATTCCAAAACTTATCGCCGAATCTTTTTCCGCGACTGTAATTTTCTTCCACACCATGGAAAATTAAACTCAGAATATATCCCAACTCACGCAGATATATAAAACTCCCATCCGAAACCTCACTTAAAACAGACGCAGTAAAATTTTACATCAGCGGGTAAAATCCTACTCATTTTTCCAAAGACGAGAATAACCCAAAACTCGGATTTCTGGCTTCACAGAAATCTCCTCATACTTAAAAGAGGATTACGACCCAAAAGTCTGTGCCTTTCCAGCGCACGAGCACAAAACAGGCTCCATTTCAGCAAAAATTTCATTAATGCGACGATACTCACAAAACCGCTTCACCAAACACCCTAAAACTCGTAGCCATTACTAGAGTTCCTTAGAAAAACTGTACAGTGGAATCTTGGGTCTTACAATAATAGTGTGCTTCTCCTTAAGATCTCAGGTTCAATTCTCTCTGGTGCCAATTTGAGTGGGTTAATTTAGCTTATTAAAAAAAAAATTGTCTAGATACATGAATCTAAAAAGTAAATTTTTTCTTATATATAAGACCGGAAGGAGTAAAACATATATTGATGATTTAATTTATTGGCAATTTCCGATATATATTGGTAAAGGTCATCTTGAATATTTTGGAGACTATGTTCTAATTTTTGAAATTGGGCCATAATAAAAATAAGGAAAATGTTAACATTATTTTCAGGGTACTAGTTAACCATATTAATAGAAAAAATTATCTCGAAACTTTAAACGTGTAAAGAATTATCTTTTTATTATTAATTTTGTTTTTTATTTTCTTTTTTGTATGCTTAAGTGCTTAATAAATATCCCGAAGACACCGTTTAACATGACCCTAAAAATAAAGTGAAATTTTTAATTTGTATAAATAACGATAAATGTTTCAAATTGTTATGTAAAAACATCAAAAAAAATCATTCTCAAGTCACATCTACGAGAACTATTTCTAACGCCTATGGTGCAAACCGGATGCTATTAGTTTTAGGGGTTGCCATTAAAAAAAAGTTTTAGGGGTTACCACTTACCATGATCCATTCAACCTAATGGCCCTTCCTAACACAATAGTTTAAGATATATATTGGTCCTAACTATGTCCGATCATTTTTATACAAAATGAATTCGTCCAAATAATATCCAACATCAGGCCAGGACAAGTTTGGGTTGACTTTTAAGTTATTCACTCGTCCTATAATGCAAGTGTTTCTATTAAGCAAAGTAAATAAATAGAAAGTGACATATATAAAGGAATAGAAAATTATACATAGACACATACAACGTACGGAGAGAAAGATAGATAAATAGCAATGTAGTGTGAGAGAGATAAGAGAAAAAAATTATATATATATATATATATATACTTGAAAGTTGAAACAGGAGATATAAAAAAATAGCGATAGAGAGAGAGCAATAGAGAGACACAGAAAAACAAAGGGAGGGAGAGGAAGAGAAAATAAAATTTGATAAATTTTTAACTTTTTCTAATTCTTTATATTGTTTCTCCTAATATTTTTAGACTAAATTTTTAACTTTTTCTAATTCTCCTAATATTGTCTCTCTTTTCTTTAATGATTGAAGTTGTCCTATATATCATTAATTTATTTACATTTAGACTCACTAACGAACGAATTAACAATAAAATATCCGACTCAATCAAATTAAAAAAAAAAATTTGTCAACAAAAAGTCTCAAAGAAGAAAATGACAACTTTTACAATTTTAAGAGGAAATTTGATTATTTACTCTTAATAATCAATCCCTTAATTAGAAAATCAAATCCAAATTAGTGTATGTGGGTTGGTGGACGCGACAACAAGAGAGTGTGAAGATGTTGACATAATTCTTTTACAATGATGACACGCATGAATGAGTCAGAAATCAAGTGGTGGCTATGAGAACCTGATTTTCTTCACTACTTTTTGAAGACCAATAATATATTTTTCCACTAATAATGTCGGGTTTGGAAAGAAAATTTTGATAGGCTTGTTTATTCCATGTAACTTCGATATAACAAAGGTGAAATGTGTGAGAATTTTTTTGTACTCATACTACTCTTCATTTTATTGTGGGTTAGACCTAATATATAGAATCTTCTTCAATAGTTGTCTCAACCTTTTTGTTTCAAATTGAAACTAGTCGTTTTTCTTGTGGATATACATGAGGAATTTCCATTGAAAAAGAATTGAAGAAGTAATTTAAAAATAAAAATAAAAACCTATAAATACCTTTGCTTAGGATTTACGAAGTATTCAATATAAAGTAGGTCAGATTATAAATTCTCATTATCCTACGAAACAAAAAGTGTAATTCACACAATAACAAAAAAAAAAAATGGTACATAAAAATAATAGTGCAAACATAGCATATATATAATTTAAAAACTAACAGTGTAAACAGAATGTAATATAAAAGATTAACTTGGGAGAAAAAAATTTAAAGAACTAATCTGACCAAAAATAAATATCAAACTTTTATTTTATAGAAAAATAAAGATCAAACTTTTTTTTTTACACAATAAAGATCAAACTTAAATAACTATAAGGGCCGGTTTTGGGCCTGTGCTGCCAGTGCTACAGATCAGAGCCTCATTTTTTTTTTTTTGGTAGTATGTAGAGGGTGTAGTAGTAAACAGGAGGCCCAAAAAGTAAATGTATCTAACAAAAAAAATATTGATCAGAATATGACTTTTTTTTGTTAGTTACAAGGATGATAATTACTTTTGATGCTATTGATATGTTTACAATTTGAATATATTATGTTTTTTTTACAAAAAAAATAATATATTTTCTATTAGGGATCCATTATTATTATTATTAGCACGGGACCTCAAAATTCTCGGAGACGGCCCTGATAACTATTAACGTGATTTTGATTTATTTTTTAAAATATAGAGAATTAATATATTTTGATCTTTAGTGAGTCTAATATAGGAAGGATTAAACTCCATCAAAATAAAACTTTGTGGTCGGTGGTGATTCGTCTCACAGATATTAAAACTTTTAATAATTTTCGGGGCATGTATTTGCAGGACATGGTTTAAGTGTGGTGGATAGTGAGAGGTGGCTAGCTATTTGTGTGTGTCCAGTGCCATGAATTGAAATTTTAAAACCATTGCCAATAATAACTTTTTGATTTGAATTACGTAAAGGAGAATAAGACGAGAAATTACAAAATAATGGCGTCGCTGTGTGAGATATATATAGTGTCAGTATGCATGTACCACTGATTACTTAATATATCAACTATATTCTATTCTATCAGTTAAGTATAATATTTATTTAGTGTTTGGTATGCTTCAGTTACCTCTAATTGTGCGAATCGATAAAGAAAACTAAAATAAAAGATTTTAATTTGTCCCATGTTTTAAAGAATTCACTAAATTGCCTCTCCAATTTTATTTTTATTTTATTTTTAGTGATTACTAAATAAATGTATCTTATGCCACGACCTTCATACTACCTCGGCTAGCTACGCTCCCTAAACCCCTCAATGCTACGCTTCCTCCTTTGCTACTTCGATACGTGCCTATAGTCCACTTTAATTAATATATATATTTCCTAATATTCTATATGTACGAGAAGGCATTTATAAAAAAAATGAAGAGTGGAAAATAAAACTAAGAAATGTAATGGAGGAGAATAGTACCATCCAAAGAAATACTTTGCAGTACATACTATATAATAACATTTTTTTCAATTTCCTAAAAAATGTAATTTTTTTTAAGAAGTATATAGTTGTGATTACATAAGAAAAAAAATGGAACTTTCCTTTTATAAATATATGTTGTTGGTGTGAAGTACTCACCTACTTTGTTCGATGACTAATATATGTCAGACTAGTTATTTTTAGTGAGATCTTCCCTTCTAATTATTTTTTTATGACAAGATTAGAATTCAAAATATTATTGTTTCACTAATGTAGTGGTGGTAATAAAAATGGTGATAAAGGGAGAAAGCAATTTACTTTTGTGAATCCCATTCAATAGATTTGGATTCAACAACAACATTCAGGATAAAGGATACATTATTTCGGGTTCCGAATGTGAGAGTTCAGAAGGACTTGATTGCAGTTTGAAAATAGGGAAAAACGATGGTGGTTCTTTTAGTGAAAGAGGGAGAACGTAGGAAGAGACGGTGAGAGTGAGAGGATGAGAGATTCATCCTTAAACTATTGGAGTGAGAGTGTGGTTAGAGTGAGAGAAGAGATTCATTAAGATTATATTTGTAGTTTTGGTGGTGCAAAAGGGTTTTAGTTGCTTGGTAATAGAAGAAGTGAATGTTGGGGTTTGAGAAAAATATAGAAATTAATTAAAAAATGTTTAATTTGTTTACATAGATGGTGTAAATTATTTTTTATACATGAATCTATTTTATTTCACATCAGTTAGCAAGATGGTAATTGCCACTTTTTATACAACAAATAAGGTTAAATATTCACACACAAAATTATTTAATTGGAATTAATTTACTCATTTTATTCAATAAAATAAGTACAATATATGTTTAAGGGCAATGTTATACAGTCTCATTGAGGCAAAACGATTAAAAACTTATATAGTTTTTCTTCAATAAAACCAATATATATATATATATATATATATAGTTTGCGATAAATGTTAAAATATTAAAACATTTTCATGTTATATGTAAAATATATTAGTATTGGTGAATGTTCATTTTTTTAATTGGAGGAATATTTGTGGAAAAAAAAAAGGTTGGAGGGAATAAGAATTTGAGATTTTTAAAATATTTTTTACAAATCCAAATAAAATATTCGAAGCACTAAATCCATTTAAAACATTGGTTTTTTCCTCAGATGAAATGTTAGCTCTTTATGGAGGCATAGATTATGCAAGCCAATGATTAAATCAACAAGTCATTTCACAAGGCACTGCAGAAAGCAGTCTACTTGGTGTAACACCCTAACCCACTTATACTATTTACTTAGCTTAAAATAAATACAAATACAAGCAATTAAGGCGTTACAAGAAATAAAATCATTCAAAGCATGCATATATATTCATTTGTATCGCAACGGAAGCATTTAATAATTCATATGAATATAACATAGCTTCATAAAGCTCAAATCCAAGCATGCATAGTCATAGGACATATTACAAATCCATAAGGTTCTTCATATAAGAAGACCTACTCATAACATCAACAAGTCTTAAGATAATAAGGTACGAAATAGCAAGGTCTTAATACATAAGTTCAAACAAACGAGACTATAACACTAAATCCCAACAGTGTTACAATTATCAGAGCAATCCTAAACTCTAGGGAACCTAGGGTAACTCTACACCAACACCTTACCAAGCTAGACTAACTTGGCCACCAAAGCGATCTCCTAAGTCTCAATTAGACTCCTTAAGCGAAGAATCTGGACCCAAACCATACACAAACACAAAATAGAGAGTTAGTTACAATCCAAGTTCATAATCATAAGCATAGGGTACACTCATAATATGGAAATAGCAATAATATGACTAAACAACTAAAATGTCTAGTAACATGCATTTCATACTCATTAAATAATGATAACTCATGCTCATCGCCATTTAGTTAAACACATAACCATGTTCATATTCGAGTCAATCAAACACAACTATAGTAAGCATAATGTCAATTACCAATTACCACATAATCACGTAATCCCTAATGCAACTAATGTCACAATTATATGTCGTGTCACCCTAGACATCACTAGATGCATGCGGTATCATTCACCTCATTTAGGATAAACTTATATCCCATTCACCTCATTTTCATTTTTAAGTCATGAAGGACTCACCACAAATAGACTTATGATGCATGTATGTACATATACCTTGACGATAATCACCACAAATCCCCTAATAAAATATAGTACTACACAACCTATATTCATTTCAATTCACCTCAAACATATCATCATTAGGTCATACACACAATACATACACACACATCATATATATACATATATAAGGTTTATCTCATATTCCAAGTTGTTAATCATCAATTCATTAATTCAAACTCAATTACATATACTAAGTTCTTAATTCAATTAACAAAGTATTGCAATTATATACCAAAACAGCATAATCCAAGCATGATCTTTAAAAACTAACATCAGAAATGGATTCTACGCGAAAAATCGTGAAGAATAGGTTCCGGGTGCATAAACCATCAAAAAGTCAACTCAAAAGTCAACTCAAAAGTCAACTGGTCAAACCTGTTGACCAGTCAACTGCGCCGGGCGCCAACGACAGAGCCTAAATGGCATTTCTGGACCTTTCTGGGCGCCGGGCGCCAACAGTGCTGCGACGGGCGCGGGGACCTGATGGGAAAATTGTTTTCTCGCGTTTTTGACCCAAAAATCACTTTTTCAAAGCCAAAAGCACTTATTTGAACCTATAACTCATATATAACATACATAAACATGTTCTTACTCAAAAACACTTATTTTGACTCTTAAACAACTCAATAAACAACCTATATCAAAGTTTTGAAAACTCTTTAAATCATGAAAACCCATATTTCAACAACAACCTATTTATTGTATCAAAACTTAATCATGCAAGTTCATATATCATAACATGTTGATAAAAGAATAAAATCATAGAAGTGCACATAACATAATCACATGATTTAAAACAACATTCATTCATCAACATTCAAAAGAAAAATCACATTCCCTAATCCCCCCCCCCAAACCAAGAGATGAGAGGGTTTGGGTTTGGAGAGTAGACTTCTCCCCCCTCTTTGTTCATCTCACAAGAATTAATAACTACTCTCTAACCTTGTTGATTGATGATTTTCTCTACTCCTTCTCTTCTACCCTCTACTCCTTCTTCTTCTCTTCTCTTCACTTTTCTCTTTCTACCTCCTTCTTTCTCTATTCTTAGAAAATGAAATTGTGACTAACACATCTCTACTCCTCATCACTCTAACCTAATAGCCAATTGTCTAAAATACCCTCTCTTAAACTTAGGCCCAATAATTAAGCCCAACTATTTTCCTATCTCATAACATTACTTAACTCACTTAAATAATAATTCCTCTACTATTTCCTATTTTGGACAACTACTCACAATTAATTAATTAACCCAAATGTAAAATAACTATAAAAGCTAATAAATTCTAATAAATTAAAAAAAAAATGGGTGTTACACTTGGCAATGGTAAGTAACCCTCGAAATTCTAATAATAACATTATATTGTCTCAAAAAAAAAAAAATCTTGAGGTATTTGGATCGTTTTTCTTTTACCTTCTTATGGACTCTATGCTTTCTAATGCATCATTTAGTAGTTTTGGGTGTCTTGCTGCTATCCTGGGTAGTAATTACTAATTACAAACTTGTATGCATATTTTTCTTGACACACACTGTAGAGACACAAAATGAAATTAATGAGACAAATAAATATTAACTGAACTTTTAATGTGGAAGGGGTTCAACATTCTCAAGGATTCATTCATCCACAAGGCAACAATAATCCTCCACAAGGCGAAGTTGGACAAGACAATCATCTAGGTAGTAATTACAAACTTGTATGCATATGCATATTTTTCTTGGCACACAATGCAGATACACAAAATACAATTAATGAGACAAATAAATATTAACTGAACTGTTAATCCAATATAACACAACATTGGTTTTATTTAAGTCTTATTTTAATTTTTAAAATGACATTTAAAGGTTCCACTTTTTAGCAGAGTGGTTTATTATGTTATAGAAAAAAAATATACAGCAAAATATTTTTTATCATGATAAATTCAAAGAAGGTAATTCAATTGAACCACCATATCAATATATGTCAATGTTTTTACCAAAATCGTCAAAACTTTTAGTTTTCAATTTTTCGCATGATTTTATCCTCAACCATGAGAATTTTCTATTTGCAACAATTTTATAGTAACTTGCTAGCATGTTTAAAACATTTTTTTTTACACAAATGTTTAAAACATGTTACATATAAAAAATTTGAGTAAATGATTAATCAATATATCACATTCACATATAAACTAAGTGTCTCTCCAAGAATATATATATATATATATATATATATATATATATATATAATTAAGCAAAGTTGTTGTTCAATGAATTTTAACTAAGAATTGAACGAATTATTTTTTTTAAACCATTTATTACCAACTCATTCTCAAGAAAATTGGAGAACTAAAATAAAAAATAAAGTATGTTACTAATATAATAATGACTATAAATTAAACATGTTTTTGTAAAGGTTTTTTTTTCTTTACTCCATAGGTAAAACATGTTACAATGTAATCTTTTACTTATAAAAGGAAGCTCCAATAGCTCCTATGCCTTCATTTTGATGACATGGCACTCTAAGAAAAGATTTACAATCTCTACTAAAACTTTAATTTTACCTCTTTTAATCTATTATTAAATATATAAAAAAACTAATGTATTATTATTAAAGAGTTATAGGCTAAGTTAGAAACTGAAATTTTTTCCACTATCACACTTCCCTAACTTTACAACTTCTTACAAATGTAACCAACTTAATTAAAAAATTATTGCTAATAAATTTTTAGTTTAGCTCTAGCCTTTATAACCACCACTTCTCACATTTGTTTTCATATTTATCCAACACATTTGACACTTACAGTGTTACTCATGAGATCATATACATCTTTAAATTGTGCACTATATCTACTATATTGATAGCAATCTCAGCAAGATATTGCCATGAACTATCCTTCATATTTTTTTTTTATATATTTAACTTTTTGTTGAATAGATTGGTTGATAATTGTGAGAGCTCAGGTTTGGAAAATCATACATAAATAGCACATTGGTATTATCTTAGATTGATTTTATTTTTGTGAATGTACTTGATTTTTTCTTTTATCGTGTATATGTAGATCACAAGTTCTACCTTTGAATGTCACTCAACATTGAAAATATTTTTCAGAGGAGGTAAGTAATGAAGAAACAATGCACTATTTCTCCTTTATTTTGATTTATATATTTGTGTATATTATTATTATTAATATTATATTATAATTATAAGAGAAGCTTAGGGTATTCTAAACCTCCATTTTGCATATGTGGGATGTTTTAATCTCTATTTAAATATAGTCCCTCAATTTATAGTCTTTGTGATGTAGATCACAAGTTCTACCTTTATATGTCACTCAACATTGAAAATATTTTTCAAGGGAGGTAAGAGATGAAGAAACAATGCACTATCTCTCTCCTTTATTTTTATAATTTATATATATTTGTGTCTATTATTATCTACTTATAAAATGAAGCTCCAAATAGCTCCTAAGCAAGCATTTTGCTTATGTGGCACCTCTAAGAAAACTCCACATCTCTATTGAAACTTTACCAGCTATATACTTCTTTTAATTATTTAATCTAAAATAAAATTTACCCTCCACAAATTAAATTTAATGTCTAATGATTAACCCATGAATAAAGAAAGAAATTGCCCATAATTTCAAAAGACTAAATACATTTCTTACATTATTATCTTACTTAATGTTTCCACTAAATTTTGGCATATGTTCAATGATACATATGGATCAATAGAAAACCGAAATGTCCATTCGAATACATAATTGTAGTATAGTATATATCTAACACTCTAATGATATATACATGAATTAAGAAGAAAAAACGTTTAAAGTGCAAACCACATTAATTTTTTATTTAGTTAGTTTTTATATATTAGAAATGACTTTTACTATTCCATTTCATTATTCAAAGATTACAAATTATTCATATTCTATTAGAATGAAATAACTTTTTGCATTGAATACCTTATTTGTGAGAGTACCTCAAAATTTTTGTATATATAGGTAAATGGTTACATTCTAAGCATTGGTTTTCGGTGTGTTTGATGAATCAATCTCTTGAATATGAGGTATGTTACTCAATGATTAAAAAATTAGTATACATATTTGTCTTATATTGTTTATAAATTGTAATCTTTTTATATGTTCTCATAATCTTTCAAGTCATAACTCTAATAATTTTTATGCATCTTTTCAGGTTACTAGATTTGTAAATTGTAATTGTTGGATTGCTATCATGATCTTACAAGACTACTACAATTCTAATAATTTTTGGTGCATAATAGTTTAGCCTAAAATCTACTTTTTTTAATTATATATTATTGTTTAGTCATTGTGAGATATTGTTTGTATTTTTAAATTGTTTTATGCTTGATATCTTACTCGACAACTATATTTTTGAATACTTTATGTTGTTAATAAATTTTTTGTTCCAATATATATGGAGGAAAACCTAAACTAATATGTTAATTTTAGAGTATTCCTCTATACTATAAAAAAACTGTAGTAGTCCTCTATAAAAAAGAGCATTGCATTCTTTTTTATTTTATAAAATAAGAGTATTGCATTCTCTAATAAGCACTACTAAAGTAAAATTTTGTTCCGATATATATGGTGGAAATCTAAACTAATATGTTAATTTAAGAGCACTCCGCTATATTATAAAAAAAATGTGTATACTCCTCTATAAAAAAAAAAGAGTATTCGCATTCTTTTATTTTATGCAATAAAAGCATTGCATTCTCTAATAAGCACTATTAAAGTAAACTGAAAACCCGAATAAAAATTATTTAATAAAAAAGGCAAACTAAAAACAATTAGGCCAGAGGACAAAAATCTCATGAGAGAGAGAGATAGAGAGAATTCTTTTTTGACAAACGAGAGATAGAGAGAATTAAGTATAGTAAAAACAAAATAAAAACATTTTGACCAATAAAATATGAGTTATAATTTTACCAAGTGAATGTTTGAGAAGAAACTTTAAAATTCACTAAAAATGCCAAATTATTAATTTGATTTAAATAATAATGTAACTATTGATAAAATAAGTACATATTCTAAAATGTTAAATGAGTGTTTAAGTTACAGCTCAAAATAAAATAGTGAGATGTTTGTAAAAATAAAATGACATTTTTTAAGCAAATAATTAGATGATATGTTTGTTCAAAAATAAAATAAAATAAGATGACATGCTAAATGTTAAATTCTTTCAAATTAATAAAAAAAAATACCCGAGCGAAGTAACTAAACCTAATTTTAAATATATGAAATCGTCATCCAAACTTATATATTGGCAACAAAAAATATTCAAGTTTATATAATAACAAAAATAAACTAAATATTCAAGTAAATATTAGTATTAAATAAGAGAGACATAGATAAGCGATTTGGTACCTTAAATTACATAGAATGGAGTAAGCACTTACATTATTTAAAACGTAATTTTCAAAAAACAAGATCCGGTGATGAAAAAAAGTCAAAGCCGCCATATATGAATCATATTCTATAACCAAAGATTAATTCAACATTTCTCATGAGCAATATTCTCAGCAAGTATACATCCAACTCTTATTGAAATGAGATAAAATGAGGTATACTTCAAAAATAAAAATCAAAGTGATACGTGACTATACAATAGCAACTCATATAATGAAAACTAAGATCTTATACGATTACACTATTAAAATAAAATATAAAGTCTATTACATTAAAATATAAACAAAACTACATTATAAATCAATAAAAAATCTCATATTTTTAAACATATACTAATATTAAATATAATCATATTTTAAAATAGTTTTTATAATTTAACTATGTGATTATACTTATCACAATAATTATTTTCTATTTATTAAAATACTTTAATTATATAGTTTGATCGAACCCGTGCAACGCACGGGTTTATCTCTAGTGCATATAAAAGTTGATGCTTATTTACCTTATTTTCGCTAGAGAAACTTTGCCTTTTCAATTTTGACATTAAAAGCAAAATAGTTGATGCCTTTATCATGTGGTTAGGTACAAACCAAGTAATCTTGTAGCTAGCTTTTTCTCATGGTAGCTCCATCTCAATATTCTCATGGTATAATATTGCCATATTTTGATATCATGAAATTAATAGCATACTTTAATTACGAAAAATGAATTAGTCTAAGTGATAAGTGATTAAAACTCTATAAATAAACAGTCAAAAAGATTGATCTCCGACTCTTATATATGTATGGTAAAAATTTAGTTGAGAGGAAAGAATTCCACCATGTGTGTCTAAGAGATTCTCAGACAAAATTAATCGCCGCAAAAATTAATTATTATTTCGAGACGAGGCTCACTTCACAAAAACGGGATTCTTGAGGCACATGCTATGAGACTACACACCAACAACACACTACCTAACCCTCCTATCATCTAATCTCACCATATGATAAAAGATAAAATGGTGATCTATACAAATCACATCAAATTTCACCTCAATAGCTACAATAAATTTCATCTCGTTCTTTTGAAACTTTACCTATAAAAAGACGTCTTATAAGCAAATTTGGATATTGAAATATTTGCGGATACGACACCTCCATCGAGAAGTCAACTACAGTCTTCCGCACATTTGATCAACTTTACTGGTCGATTTAGCTTATGACAGATCATTTACTATATATTAGACAATATAAAAGATATTCGCATATAAATCCAATTATATATATCTTATCAAAGAGTGTCTTCTTAATTTTTAATCAATAATAAGAATATGACATTAAGTCACAATAATGAAATATGATTAGGCACATAGAAAATATTTTAGTGAGAGGATAAGATTTTCAAAAAGGAAATAGTACAATTCAATTTTTTTATATAAACCACTTTTGAAATCTCAAATCACTAATGCTGTATTGCATTTCCACTAGTCACTACATCTACATGAAGCATCTAACTAAGCACATAAAGGAATCTTCCTCAACACCAAAAGGGTACTTTCGTAAACCAAAAATTTGTCATTTTTACTATAAATTCTTGAATCACCACTTCACTTATTTTCATTACCTTCCATAGAGAGAGAGAGTGAGAGAGAGAGAGAGAGAGTTTCAAATAAAAATATAGAGAGAAAAATGAGGCCAATTAAGAGTATGTCATCATCAACATCAACCAATGAGATTAAGATATGGAAATCTCCAATTCCATATTTATTTGGAGGATTAGCAATAATGCTAATTTTAATATCAGTGGCATTGGTGATCCTTGTATGTTCCTACAAAAAAAGAAGTTCATCTCAATCATCAAATTCTGATGAAGAAATGAATAAGGTAATGTCCAAGAACATTATAGAGATTAATTCTGAGCCAGAAGTACTAGTGATCATGGCTGGAGAAGAAAAACCAACCTACATAGCCAAACCAATAATTTCTTCTTTACCTTATTGCACTTGTGGAGCTGATCAATCAACTTCAACAACATATTCATCAAGCTTAACCAATGAGCAAATTAACATTAACTAAGTATGTTACTATATAAGTAACAAAATTTTGATATTTAGTTTTAGAGAGCGCTTCCTTTTTCATATTCTAGTGGTTTTGTGAGCACTGAATATGATCACTTTAAGATGAGTTTTTTATTTATTTTTTCTTTTTGGAATGGATTTTTGGTTTTGATAATGAAGGGATTGCGACTTTACTACTAATTATGCTTGTTCATTTGTTTGTTGGTTTTTGTGTAGAGTTCAACTTATACACCGTCAAGGTAAAAGAATATATATACATGATTAATAATTCGCAACCAATCAAATGAATGATTTTGAAAGTAAATTGGAATAAAGTCAATTTTTGTATCGGATGGTTATTATTGATTGAGAGTAAAATAATTTTCATTCATAGAGTAAAAAAATTAAACCATTTTCTTCAAGGATGTGACTATTAGATTTTAGATGCAAATTAATTGCATTAGTGTGGCACAACTTGGATTATCATATTTCTTAATTATTCGATTACGTACTTAATCATAAGTGTTTATGAATTCGAACCTAAATCAATACATACAAAAGAATATCCATTGAAAGATATAAGTTCGTTAAATAAATCTAGAATATCTTGAGAGTAATGTTTTATAAATCAAATTGAACTAACCGATTCAACCAATTGAACAGAAAATCGGGTAATTTTTCGGTTAGTTTAAAATTATTCGGTGTAGCATTGGTTGTTTTGATTTTGATTAATACTTTTTCAAAGCATGCTTTTGTTTTTCAGTCTGTTTTAACCATGCTTGAGATTCATGGAGTTCATCAAAGGAAAAAATCATCATAGTATATAGTCTAAGACACTCTAATCATAGAAGTAAAGGCAATTGCAAAGAAGAAATTGCACAAAAACAGAAGACACCTGAACCAATTTTTTTATATAAATATATTCTCTTTATTTTTTTATAGTATTTTTCTATCTATCATTAATTCATGGTTAGGAATTACATTCTGTTGAACATAGTCCATGAATTAAAAAAGAGTATATATTGGCTTGTCACATAAAAACAACATTTTTCTTTTTTGCTTCGATTTAGCATATGATTCCATTTGTTTTGTGTGTTACAATTTTGAGCGTAAGGGTCTGTTTGGTTCAAATGGAAGGGAGGTGAGGGGAGGGGAAGGGAGGGAATTTAATGGAGGGGAGGGGAAGGGAGGGGAGAGGAGGGGAGGTATTTTAATTAAATACGTGTTTGGTTCAAACGATGGAAGAGGAGGGGAGGTGGGGTATTAATACGATATAAGTTATATATAAGAGCAAAGAAAATATAAGATAAACTCTTAATATTCTGTTTTTTTTTTTGTTGATAAACTTTTAATATTCGAATAAAGATAATTTAAGATTTTAACAAATTAATTGAGGGTTTGTTAAAAAAAAAACAAATTAATTGAGGGTAAGTATATCAATATATTAAATTATATCTTGGTTTCCCTTCCCTCCCCTCCAAATCCCCCCAATTTGGGAGGAAGCAAAAATAACTCTATATTCCCTCCCCTCACCTCCCCTCCCCTCATTAAAAAATTGAACTAAACATAAAAATTTAAAATATCACCTCACCTCCCCTCCTCTTCCCTCCAAAACCCCCGAACCAAACGGACCCTAAGGGATGACACGAAACGCAGAAGTGTGTACTTAGGAAGCAAAAGCATAAACTAATTTATAAAGTAGTAAGTGGGGGTTCACCAATAACCAAATACAAATAATGTTTAGTGCTCTTGCACAAAATAATTATTATAAAGAAATGTGAGAGAATATTTTTTTTGTGTGAGCATGATATCATTTGCATATAATTGTAAAGACTAATTCATCGAAAGTTTACAATAGGTTGAAAAACTCTCGTTTTAAAGATTTATTTAACATTATTGCATTTTCAGAATTGAACTCGAAGCCATGACTTCTGATTATACTAAAAGAAAGGTGGTTGGAGCGAAAGTATAATTTTAGTGGGTTGATGATGACATAATCACCTAGTTGGCATTAACTTTAAGAATTTGATTTAGTATTAAAAAGATATATTTCAGATATACAAATTATGATTTGTGCCCACTAATGTAATTATTTTTTATTTTTATGAATTAATTTTAAATAATATTTTTATTATAAGAACGCAGGTTAAATAGTTATGCCTTAAATTGAGACACCATTTTTTGTTTTAAATCTCAAATATCTATAAAAAATGAGCGGCTAGAATTGAAGTCCTTAAACACATCAATGTCACATAAGAAAATGGTATATTAATGGATAACACAGCATCTAGGCATGTGAAAGTGGAACCCTTTTGTTTTTATAGCAATTAGGCTTTTCTTTCACTTTGTAAGTGCAATAAAGATTTGGCTTTAGTCTTCAAACTGGGGCAGCGGCGAAACGCACTCGTTTTTTTTTCTCTCTCTTTTGCTTTTCTACTTTTTTGATCAATTTTAGTTTTTCTTCTTTTCTTTACAAAGTGCTACACACCATAAATATTTTCATACCGTCAATTAATAATATAATTATTTTAACCATAGGGGTCGACATATAATAGTGTAAGTTTCAAATTTCAGAGTGTAGTATTTTTTTCGATTTCAAGTTCAAATTCTTTCGGTATTAATTTCAATATTTGATCAATCCATCAATAATTTGTTCTAGTTATAATTGAGCCACTTGTTAATATACAATGAAATAATCTCCTACATTAATCTACTTTTTATGATATACTAAAATATTTAACGGCAAAAGTTATTATTCGTTTATTTTTTGTTCATGTTAATTTTATATATATATATATATATATAATTTTTTTCAAAAAAAAAATCATATGGTGTTAGTAGCTTTGTTTGGGATCCGGATCCTCTCCATCCCCAACTGTCTCCTTCTCCCTCCTTCTCTAAATCCTGACCGCCAGATTAATCTCAATGGTCCAAAATTTAAAACATAACCAAATTAGAAAATTAGTACTCCTTAGTATATTATAATCTCTTTTGACCAAATCCTGAACAACAACCATCACCGACTTGGAAGGTTCTCAGTCAAGGTGACCAGCGACCGACGACGTAGCGGCGGGGTATGGGGTGGTCGGCGGCGACAAGACGGTAGCTGATGAGGCAGTCTCAACGGAAACACAACGGCAGCTAAAGCGAGGATCGGCAACGCAAGGAAAACAGAACGACAAGTTTACGGTGAAATTGTAAAAGTTTGGTCGATGGTTGTTAGAGGGGTTCATGGATGGCTATAAAAGTTTTATATTGATTGAATAAATTATATGGTTTTGCTCTCAAATCACTGTGTATACCAGAAAAAATAAGAAACAAGAACAATGGTATTGTTATTGTATACTAAATCAAAACATGTTTGATATTGCTATTGCAGTGCTAACAGCGTCGTTTTGGATTTTTTATTGCAGAATTTGCTGAGGAAGAAGAAGAGAAAGAGAAAGAATAAGTTCACCGTTGGGATAACATGTCTTTTGTCTTTTAGATTTTTATCCATTGGATTGATCTATTGGTCAAGATGTAGAGAAGGAGAGAGAAGGAGACAATTTGGGAAGGAGAGGATCCAGTTCCCTTTGTTTGTTAGTGCTGCTGCCTTTTTTTTTTTTTTGGGAGGAGTTGGCTCTTTGTTTCCTGCTAGTGCAGTGTACGTGTGTAGTACTTTTGCACCTTTCTCTACTCTCTTGTCCTCAAATTTGTGTGGCTCTAATTTATTTAGCTAATTAACAAAAAATATTTGCAAAATTACATATACTAACCGGTATTTCTGAGATATTAGTTAAAAAAAATTTAAAAAATAAATCTTACAATAAAATAAGAAAAATACTAACGAGTATCATCGAACATTCTTTAAAAAAAAAGTTAAAAATTTTAAATTTCGATGCATTGATTTTACACATTTTTTAAAAAAAATCATAAAAACTTACTATTTAAGATGCATAAAGAGTGTTCCGGAGGCATTCTTTAGCAAAACCTTTAAAATAAACATTATTTATATTTTTAAAATTTGGAATACAAATTTTGTCAAAAACAAATATGTGAAATACACATGTTTGGGCATCGATTAATTATTCATATTGTTATTTTGATTTATGTTTTATAATCTTTTATAGTATCTTCGATACACCTTATGCTGATGAAATTATTCGGTTAATATATATATATATATATTATTTAATTAGTGTCCGTTTCAAAGTTAAGTAACCCACACAATTGTTAATGATCTCTTTTTGTTATGTGGTTTTGCTTTTTTTTTTTTTGACAAAAATGTGGTTTTGCTTTTTTAAAACGCGGGGACTTGGAATTGCAAGATTTGGTCAGTGGAAGTCCACAAGTTTAACTTGAAGGGTGATGTTAACTTGTGCACCAAGGGCACATGATAAGCTATTTAAAAGTAGAAAGTTAGCATTTAATGGTGTAAAATATTTAATGTTTTGTAAGTTAAATATACAAATTTCAAGAAAATATTTCAATTTTAGCATCTTTAGCATGTGCCTTTGGTGCACAAGTTAACATTTTCCTAACTTGAAACATGAAAACAGCTAAATATGCAAAATGGGTCAGCACCAAATTGATGTAACACAAAGTAAAATTAAATTTATCTGGTGATACACAAATGAAAGAAATTGAAGAGAACACAAAGTAAAATTCTTTGAATAAATTAAATGATATAACTTATCCGAATACGCTTAGCTTCGTTTCGTAGGCTAAGCTTCATCAGTTTTTGAAAAATAGAGTTGTAGGGCGAACATCTGAATCACATCTGGACTATAAAGCTCCGATATTTAAAAAATGGTGACGAATTGTGTCCAATACGTACTCGATATTGATACTCTTTCGATACGTCCTGATACTCGTATCGGAAGAGTATCGATTAAATCATTATTTTAAATAAAAAATAATACCCGATACACGTGTCCGATACGTCCCGATACACGTGTCCGATACGTCCCAATACACGTATCGGAAAAGTATCGGTTATATCATTATTTTTAAATAAACAAATAATACTCGATATTTGTCCGATACGGAGATTATTTTTTGGATAGTATTTGTGATTTTGTTTGAATAGTATTAATTGTGTTCTTTTTGTATCACTACTAAAAAAAATTTAAATACCGATGGACAAAATCTGTCTATAAAATGCAAATATTCTGTCACTAAGCATACTAGAGACGGATTTGATGCCGTCGGTAATTTCCCTGTCTCTGAACTATTAGAGACGGACAAAATCTATTTCTAAAATGAAAATATTTGTCTCTAAAATAAATATATTTGTCTCTAATTGCTTTTTCTGTCTCTAAATATTCCATCTCTATTAGAGAAGAATTATATTCCGTCAGTATTTCAACTTTTTCTAGAAGTGTATAATACACTACAATAAGACATATAGCTTAAGATGTATCAGTAATCATTATGTTCTGGGATAGTATTAACTTAAGATGTTCTCATGTATCCGACCTTGGGAGTTTCCAGTATTGATTGACTTTGGGTTATTATGATGCTCCGGTATCAGACATGCTTGTTTGTATCTTTAGCACTTCTTGTGTTTTTCCTTTGTCAATATAATTTTTTACTTTTCAAAAAAAAACTATGGTGTCCTACTATATACTATAACAGGTTGTTAAGCGTTTGAGTTTGTCCTAAAATTTTAGTATAAGAATAGATGCTTTCTGCTTTTAATTATTAATATTATTGATTTTAGGTATGTTTATATATTGTGTATTTATATATTTAATTTTAACTTTAATTTTTAAATAACGTATCGCGGCAGTATCGGATTGAGAATTTTAAAAAATTTAACGTATCGGCGTATCGGTATCGTATCTGTATCGTGTCTCATATCGGGGCTTCATAGCATCTGGACAACAAAATTAATCTCTTCCAAACATTGAATTATAATCTTGTGATTCTCAATTCACTTCGGTATATAGTACGGGTTTGGGTACATGGTACGTAACTTTGAAAGAATTTGGTACGTAGGGGTATACATAATCGGTACGCATTTCGGTTCGTGGTACATTCTAATACATTAATGGAAAATAAATTATCTATTGATTTAGTTAAAAATAAAACAAATTATCTGATGAAAAATATTGATATCGTCAGAGTAGTGAATTTGTAAAAATTTATGTTCGTTATTATATTAACATAAAAATTTATATATTGCATTTTTGTTTCTATTTTTTGTTCTTAATATTTTGTTGTAGACATGATCTTCTTTTTTTGGATAAAACTTAGGTACATTTCTTTAGACGCTTTTTGCAAGATTCTTAATCTTAACATAAAAACTATGATTTCCTCAAATTCATGATTTTCTCAAAATTTGTTATATTCACAAAATACGAATTTTATGTTAAAAACCATATGAAAAACACCTAAATAAATGCACCTAAGTTTTGTCGATATTTTTTTATATATGTTGGCCTAATCTTTTCAATTTTTCCTCACGCATCTTCATTTATTAGGTTATTCTATTTTTTTTTCTAATTTGTTATAACTTTTTTTTTTTTGATAAATTGTTATATGTTGGATCGAGTTACTATTTTTTTGCCTATCTTTTATCATGATTACTTTTCTTATTTTTATGTGTAGATTTCTTCAACTAAATTTTTTATCTTTTCTATTTTTATGTTTTGTATCTTCTTTTTTTTTTTAATAATTTGTATTTTGTTTTCTTATTTTTTTTATCTTTAGAGTCAATTCTTTATTATTTGGTATGTGTGTTTCTGCGAATTGGTTCACGAATTATGACGAATCAATACGTAAAAGTACCGTGAATCGGTACACGTGAACCAATTCGCGATTCGCCGACACTATACTGAATTATGTAACTATGCATTGAATAACTGTTATTTTAAGAATTTCTTCTTGTTTTCCATTGAAAAGCCTTTGAGTACTTCACAGAACATCTCAATCACAAAAATTAGTCCTGAAATATCAATTTTAGGTTAAGAAAAAAATTAAAAGTGTTGGACCAAATCCTGAAATATCAATATCAATTTCAGGTTCAGAAATTAAAGAATTAGGGTATTTCATAACGCAAGTTCCGATTTTAATCATATTCGGATCCTAAGTTCCGAAAATTCTTAGGTAGGAGTAAAATATGCTTGGATGAATAGAGTAAAATCCTTTCTAGAGAGTCTAAATTGAATAAATAAAGAAAAATGCTAATGATTGTGTCACCTACATCAACCAATTATTTTTTTGGTAACAACCTAGATCAACTGTATGAATTAGGGTAAATTTTTGTCAAAGATTAAACCATCTTGTTTTAATTATTGTCGGAGACCTAATTGTCCTCTTTTAATAATAATAATAACATAAACTACTAATGACTTGGGGTATATTAATAATATTGATATTAAAATCAGTACTTTACCTTTAAGTTTTAAAAAGTTGACATTATGAATTGCTTTAATAGGAACATCAGATGCATCGATATTGGCTCTCATCAATTTGGGTAAGGTTTTAAGCCTAACACCCTTGCATTGTTTTTCTATATAATAAATATCACGAGTTTCTAAATCTTCCAAAATTGGACACTCATTAAGAAGCTTGTTGAAATTGTCCTTATTTTTTAAAGATATATGATTCAAATGAAGTGTCTTAAGAGAGGGAAGATCGATAGAGATATTATTAACCGCTTTTAGTTTTGTCAATTTGAGAACAACAAGTGTTGGAAATATGAAAATACTTGGCCACAAAGTGATCCCACCGTTGTTTAACGTAACGAAGTGGAGATTCTCTAGAGGATGCAGTTTTGCAGTTTTGATCCAACAGTTGAAACTGTTGCTATATATTGAATTACATTTGAGGTGTAATGTTTTGATGGGTAGTGCGAAGAGCATGACTACATCGACGAAGCGATGGAAGGGCATTTTGTTACTGAAGGATTCATTGTCGAAGTGAAAAGTTGTGAGTAATTTGAAGAGTGGTTTCCACCGCTTGGAAAGAGCGGTGGTTGTAAAAGCGAGTTTGGTCGGAAGAAAAAAGAGTATGTGACAGAGTACATCATCGGGTAAATTGCTGATCCTATCAATAGTTGATGAGTTCTCCATCGTCAAGATCCAAAAAATTGTTAAGAGTCTGTCTCTCTGCATTTCTTGCTGCTAGTCTTGTTTTGGTTTGAGCAGTAAATATGATTTGTTGTTTTACATGAAAGAGAAAAATACATAAAAAGATGGAAGTTTTTTTTAAAATTTAGAAGCTAATAGCTATCCTCTAAATTTACACATAAAAAACATTTTGAAAACAATAGTGAGCAGTTTGATTAGTGACTATAATTATACGAGCACTTTTTAAAATGAATAACTGAGTGTATCAAAGTTCGAATTCGATTCCTCAATTTTCTCTACTAAGTCATCCTTTTTTTTTCTTTTTTTTTTAATGCTGCTAGTTACCTACCGTGATGAATAGGGATAATTGAATAGATTTATCTAATTTATGGAATAAAAGTTGTGATTTACCATATATATAAAAAAAAGTGTTTTGTCAAAAACACTACAAGAATTTCAGTCATTTGCGGCGGCCAAAAACGGCCGCAAAAGCTTAAAAAACGGCCAGAACAGAAAATTTGCGGCGGTTTTGACTTCCGCCGGATAACAGCTGGTTGGAAACTTTTGCGGCGGTTTTTTGGGTCATAAAACCGCCGGAAATTAGCGACAAGCATTTGCGGCGGTTTTTTTCCGCCGGAATTGACTTAAGATTGGTTAACGTGGCAAACGTTTGCGGCGGCCAAAAACCGCCGGAACTGCCGGTGATATTTTAGCGGCGGCTTAAAACCGCCGGAAATGCATCCAAAATAAATAAAAAAAAAGGTTTAGCGGCGGCCAAAAACCGCCGGAAAGAAAAGATGTTTTTTTAAAAAAAAATTAATCTGTTAAATCTTTTTTTATATTTAAAATAATTTTACTTTTATAATTAAATTACAAATATTAAATTTTCACAAATAATTTTAATATTATAATTAATATGGCCCATAACTATGTTAAAAAATATATTTTTCAACTAGAAAAAAATTATTATTCTAAATTGGGGCCATGGAATGAGAATGAGAACATATTTAAAACATATCTTTTGCAACAAGACTAATCAAAATAAATTACAACCAAGAGCTAAAATAAATTATATATTACAGTCATCCAAAATTAAAGAAAAAAATCTTCAAAGAGTGGACAAGGAGTGCCATAGCTGCAAAGAGGGAACAATACAAAGTCTGCAACAAACATGTAGAAAAAAACATTACAATTAATATCAATGGTTAATCTAAATCCAAGAGCAACAAACAATACTTAAAAAAAAAAGCATTGAAACATGAACTTAATGGTTATAAACTAAATTCAAGTACAATGGTTAAGCTGAATCCAAAATAGAAAGTCATAAGCACAAACTACCTATAAGGAACATAAATAATGTAGAAAATCATAATTCATTTTTTCTTCATACATAAGGAGCAATTAGCATTACCTCTTCCCAGTGGCGGAGCCAGGAAAGAAACAAAGCCTGGGCACAATTTCAACCCAAATAGCAAATTTACATGTGATATAAATTATATAAAGTCATAAATCAAAGTAAAAAAGAATTGTCATTTTGGAATATAAAAGTACAATTTAAAATAAGAGAGATAAAATATAAAGTCATAAATCGGCTTCCGGTTGTATAACATTGACATTCTGAATACTTGCTCTAGGAACTAAAAACTTCCTCATCTCTGAAATTAAATGATGCAAAATTAATAATCAATTCACATAACTTAAATGAAGAGAAACCTTCTAAATACACGATGTATATAAAAATTATGTTGCTACTTACTAGTCCCTGTTTTACTCAATGAAAGAATTAGAGAATGTATCCAAAGTGAAAGGAACTAGATGCTACAATAGTATTAGTGGTGTAAAACACATCAAAAGAGTACTAATGGAAATATAAAGTCATCAATGGCTAATAGAGTTTACACTCCAATCTAAAACACATCACTGGCTAATAAATCAAAATTATGTTGCAGTATGTAAACACTCTATAAGTTCTAATGTGCTGCTAATCATAATTTCAAAGACTTATTAGTAAACACATGATTTTGATTTATTTGATATAAATTCAGCTATACAACTTCGTTGTAAAATAACTTTGATATCTCAGCAAACTCAATAATTTTCGAAACATTAGTGTCCTAAAAGGCCATGTTTTATTCAATAGAAACACAAGCAGTAAGATTTTAGTCTAATGAGCTACAGCAGTCCTAATAACTCTCATCTGTTCCACAATTGCTACAGCAGTCCTAATTACTCAATAAATAAATTGATTACGTAAATTACAATCAAAATCAATCTTAGCTACAAATCCAAAGTGGTGTCTTTGTTAACAAAATGCAGACAAAAATGTTATATTCAATAGAAACAAGCCAATCAATACTACTCTTCCAAAATCAACTCAAATTGAACTCAAATTGTCAAATAACAGTTTCAAAATCAACTCAAATTGTCAAAATCAACACATTCATCACTCATCAACAAAATCAAAACCCTAACATTGTATATTTGTATCAACTCATTCAACAAACAGAATCAAAATCAACTCATTCATCACTCATCAACAAACAAACACAAACAAAATCAACAAAGGCAAAAAGATCAAAATCACAAACAAAATCAAAACCCAAAAAAAATCAAATCAAACCTGTGCCGAGAGAGAACAAGAAACGTGTGAGGTGTGTGTGAGAGCTCCGATTCCGACTTATATGGCGGCGGCGACGATGGATTTGGAGGAGGAAGATACGGCGACAGTTTTGTTTTCTCAGAACGCGTGTGTTGATTTTCACTTTTCAGAACGCGTGATTGAGATTTGAGAGTGAGAAACTGTGAGTGTGAGACCGTGATTGAGAGAGATGACAGGGTGAGAGAGATGAAGATAATATGAGATGAAGATGAAGTTGAGATGAGAGAGTGAGAAACGGCGTGAGAGAGATGAAGATAAGTTTGGGAATTGAGAGTGTGAAAACGCGAGACAGTGAAAACCCTAGATAAGTTTGAGATGAAGTGTGGGCTGGCTGTATTGGGCTTGTAATTGGTGGGCTGACTATTAATATGCGGTTCGGTTTGGTTTGGTTCGGTTTTCAGAAATGCAAACGGCCAACCGAACCGAATCGCGCGGTTGGGTGAAAAAATCATCCAAATTCATCCAAATCAGTGAGATATTAGAGTTTTTTTTATCTATTTGGACCTTGTTTGGATGTGGTTTTTTTTTTTAATCTATTTGGGCCATTTTTGGATGCACATAGTAATATAAATAAAAAACAAATAAAACGATGATCAAAATTCTTTTTCTAATTTGTTTGTTATTTCAATTAGGTGATATTGGACGGTCAGATTGATAAAATTCGAAATCTCTGGTCAAAATCTATAGTTTTAGTCAAGTTTTATGACTCTTTCATTAAAACTAAGTTTCCAATGAGACTGTTATTACGATCTGTCTATACATTCGGAGTCCGATGAACAATTTTTTTTTCCTAATTTGTTCGTTAGTCCAATTAGGTGATATTGAACGGTTGGATTGATAAAATTTGAAATCTTCGGTCAAAATTGGTAGTTTTAGTCAAATTTTACGACCCTTTCATTAAAACTAGGTTTCCGATGAGACTGTTATTACGATCTGGCTATACATTCGGAGTCCGATGAATAAAATTCTTTTTCTAATTTATTTGTTAGTCCAATTAGGTGATATTAAACGGTTGGATTGAAAAAATTTGAACTCTCCGGTCAAAATCGGTAATTTTAGTCAAACTTCAAGACGATGAGACTTTTATTACGATCTGTCTATACATTTGTAGTCCGATGATCAAAATTCTTTTTCTAATTTGTTTGTTAGTCCAAATAGGTGATATTGAACGGTTAGATTTATAAAATTCGAACTCTTCAGTCAAAATCGGTAGTTTTAGTCAAACTTCAAGACTCTTTCATTAAAATTATGTTTTAAATGAGACTTTTATTACGACTTGTCTATATATTCGAATTCCGATGATTAAAATTCTTTTTCTAATTTGTTTGTTAGTCAAATTAAGTGATATTGAACGGTCGAATTGATAAAATTCGAAATAAAATATTTAGTTTTATATAAGTTTCATTCCTATCTATATTTTGACGAAATAAAATATTTAATTATACAGAAGTTTGATTCCTCGTTGTTTTTAAGTTTTAAATAAAATATTTAGTTTTATATAAATTTTATATTTATATAATACAAAAAACCTATATTAAAATTTAATAATAACAAAAGAATATACTAACTATAATTTAATTCGTATATTATTCTCTTGTAAAAAAAATCAAATATTATTACGATCTGCCTATACATTTGGAGTCCGATGATCAAAATTCGTTTTCTAATTTGTTTGGTGGTCCAATTAGGTGATATTGGACGGTTTGAATGATAAAATTTGAAATCTTCGGTCAAAATCAATAGTTTTAGTCAATCTTCATGACCCTTTCATTAAAACTAGGATTCCGATGAGACTTTTATTACGATCTGCCTATACATTTGTAGTCCGATGATCAAAATTCTTTTTCTAATTTGTTTGGTAGTCCAATTAGGTGATATTGGACGGTCGGATTGATAAAATTTAAAATCTTCGGTCAAAATCGATAGTTTTAGTCAAATTTATTGACTATTTCATTAAAATTAGGTTTCCGATTAGACTGTTATTATGATATATTTGACTTCCGATGATCAAAATTCTTTTTCTAATTTGTTTGGTAGTCCAATTAGGTGATATTGGACGGTTGGATTGATAAAATTTGAAATCTTCGGTCAAAATCGATAGTTTTAGTCAAATTTATTGACTATTTCATTAAAACTAGGTTTCCGATTAGACTGTTATTACGATATATTTGACTTCTGATGATCAAAATTCTTTTTCTAATTTGTTTGTAAGTCAAATTAGATGATATTGAATGGTCGGATTGATAAAATTTGAAATCTTCGATAAAAATCGATAGTTTAAGTTTAAGTTGTATTCTTGTAAGTTTCATATATGATATTTAATTTTATATAAGTTGTATATAATATTTACTAACTAACTTAATTCGTATATTATTCTTTTGTAAAAAAAATTCATGTATTTTTCTCTTAAGATTAATCTAAATATAAATATTAATTTCATATTATATAAAATTGATTTCATATTATTTAGATTCATCTCATTTTGAATATATTACTAAATATTAGTAAATATTTGGCTTTATATAAGTTTTATATAATATAAAAAACTTATATCATGCTTATGTTTTTTTACTAAATATCAAGTATTATATTATAGCTTTTATATAATACAAACAACTTAATTATATAAAAAAGCATATATAATATTTTAATAAATATTAAGCATTCTATAAAAAAAACAAAATTTATATTATACTTTTATGATAATTTGAAAGAAAAAAAATTAGTTTAAAGTAAAAAAAAAAAATAGTTTTTTCAATATAAGTTTGATTAAAAAAAACAGAACACACTACCAAAAAAAAAAAAAAACAGAACATTTTTGCGGCGGTTTTTGTCCGCCACAATATTAGCGGCGGTTTGTTTGGCTTTTCCGGCGGTTGTTTGGAAATAAGAATTTCCCACCTACATTTTCCGGCGGTTACAAACCGCCGCAAATATTTCTGTTCAAATTTATTTCCCGCCTTAAGTTTCCGGCGGTATATAACCGCCGCAAATCCGTCAGTTTAAAATAATTTTTCTCGTTTTTTTTCCGGCGGTTTTAAACCGCCGCAAATCCTTAAAAAACCGCCGCAATTTTTTTTTTTTTCATTTTTTAATTCTGGAAACGTTTCCGGCGGAATTTTCCGCCACAAATGTCCAAAAACCGCCGGAAATGGTTCCGTGGGCTTTTGGCCGCCGCAAATTTTGGCCGGTATGAAGGGAAATTCTTGTAGTGAAAAAAATAAAAAAAAGTGTGATTTACATTTACGAAACATAAATTCTTTATACTTGTGCCTTAGCACAAGTTAATAGGACAACACATTGGTAAATATTTTTATAATAATAGAAACTAGTTTAGAAGGTCCATCGATCTTTATTTGATATATAAGTTCTTCATTATATTAATATAAAAATTTAGATTAGAATCAAATATTGTTAAAGTTTTTTTTTTTTAAATAAAAATATTGTTAAAGTTAAATGACACATTTAACAGTCACTTGATGAGTTGGGTTTTATCGCCATTTAATGAAAATTGCTTTTTTCGCCCCCCGTTTGTTACTCTAAGGCCTCCCTTTATGACCAAAATATCCTTAATAAGGCATTCGTATCGTAGAAAATGAAGGAGAACAAATTTCTTCACATAGGATATGAAATTATGTTAAAACATATTTGCCTTATCACGCACATCTGAACACAAAACACACATTTTCATCTCGTAGTTACGAAACGCCTATTTTTTAAAATTTCGTCACCTAGGTAGGATACGAAATCATGTTAAGACATAGTAGATCTGCCTTGTCGCGCACATCTGGGCACAAAAAACACAATTTTGTCATCTAAGATACGAAATTGTGGATTTTGTCACCTAGGATACAAAATTTTGGTTTTCTGCAACAATTGATTTTGTCACCTACGCTTGTTCTTTACTCTTGTGCGTAGTTCTCAATTTCGTATCCCGCGAAACGAAAATATTTAGATTTCGTATCCTAAATCGAAACTATCCTGAGTTCAAAATAGAGGGTATTTTGAAATTTTTGGGAGATCTGGGAGCATCAAGGAGAGCCTAAATAGCAATTTTCCCATTCTAATAACTTGAGTTTTTTTTATTGATTACAACCCAAATTCAAAATGGATTGGGCCAAAACTACAGTAGGATTCTTCTATCAACACCCTATTGATTATGTGAAATAATTGGATCTTGTATAATATAAATTGACGATATATGATATTGAAATAGAAAACTATTTTTGCCACCCTATGAGGTACTCGTGTGCCTTACGAAATTATCAAAATACTCTTATGTGATTTAAGTCACGGACGTTATATTTTGTAATGTATTTTTTGGGATGTCCGCTACTTAAGTAACAAACAGGGATATTTTGGTCATTTCGTAGGGCGCGCCTCATAATCCATATGATAGCAAAAATACATGTCTTGAAATAAAGTTATACCTCAAAACTATCATTTACGATCGATGGTCCAAAAGTGAACTTAGTATGTCTTTGGTTTCATGGTAGGTTATATTACCTTATATCAAATGTGAGTTAAGTAAAAAAAAATTGTATTAAGCAAAATCAATTCTATTTAAAATCACTTTTATCAAACATTAATAAATATTGTTTGCCTAAACATGCTATTAGTATGGTTTCAACAATGGTCTAACATTGTGGTTAGCATGATCACATTCCACCTAAACAAAGTTTAGCCAACAAACCTCACCATCAACGACCTACCATCACATATTTAAACTTTAGATGTTTTTTGCATGATTTTTAACATAAAAACTCTGATTTTTTCAAATTCATGATTTTTTCAAATTTTGTTATATCCACAAAATATGAATTTTAAGTTAAAAACCATATGAAAAACACCTAAATAAATACACCTAAGTTTTGTCCATATTTTTTTATATATGTTGGCCTAATCTTTTTATTTTTTCCTCACGCATCTTCTTTTATATTAGGTTCTTCTATTTTTTTAAGTTGTTATAACTTCCTTTTTTTAATGTAATTTTTTCACTTTTAAATTTTTAATATGTATCTTTTAGACACATGTTAACATAACTTTTTTTCAAATTCATATTAACTTATTAATGAATCAAGTATCAACCTTCATACAACTAGTACTCTCAAAATCTTAAATTCTAATCTTCTTAGTGTCATGTCCTAATATTGGGCCGATCAATGCAGTGCTAAGCTCTGGTTTTAAATGAGCTCCCTATATCAATGGAATTGTTATTTTTTGGATTAATTGATCATTGATCCAAATATCGAGTACTAAAAAATTAATTAAAGAAATGAATTATTTATTTTTTATGTCACTATGTTTGAAATAATAACCAATTAAGCAAGTTCTCTGGTAGGAGTAAAATTTGTTTGGATGAATAGAGTAAAATCCTTTCTAGAGAGTCTAAATTGAATAAATAAAAATGTTAATGCTTGTGTCACCTACATCAACCAATTATTTTTTTGGTAACAACCTACATCAACCATATGAATTAGGGTAATTTTTGTCAAAGATTAAATTATCTTGTTTTAATTATTGTCGGAGACCTAATTGTCTTCTTTTAATAATAATAATAATAATAATAACATGACACATTTAACGGTCACTTGATGATTTGGGGTATATGTCAGCATAAAATACCAATATTTTGATGGCATTCACATAGGACTACATTGCTCCGGTTTATTTTTTAAAGGGGCAAAAAAAGTCTGTTTTTCTGAAACTTTGGAGAGTAAATTAAGTATCAAATTTTCTCGAAGACTAAAATGAGTCTTCAATCATACATTTTTAATATAAAATATTAACATGTGTTCTTAAAACATATGTTAAAGTGAAAATTATTTTTTAAAAATAGTGAAATTAATTTTTTAAGCATTTGAGATTTGGGTTTTTCAATGTCGAAGCTCCCTTTTAGTTTCCTTAACATGTAGGGTACATGTTAACATGACATACGTGTGAGATGGAGAGGACTTGCGCATGGGAAGCACACATGTGAGATGTAGACTTGTGGTAGTCACAATATTGTACGAGGGAGATGTGTGTGTTTAATAATCATGGGACAAATTTTTAATATGCATGAGTACAAATTTTGGATTGGGTCATATTGGAAGTCATTCAACCATATAAAATTTGAGCACTTTTCTGCAAATTAAATTAATCTTTCATCGACAAAATGGTTAACATTTTTATCCAGGTGGCACAAACCAGCACAAGGAGATGTCACTATTCCAACTGCACCAAGTATAAGATTCTAGAGATTCTAATTAACAACAAATTTGAGCACTTTTCTGCAAATTAAATTAATCTTTCATCGAGAAAATGGTCAATATTTTTATGATTGAACATGTGTGGAAGATCAATTTTATTCTTTTACCATAGACAGGGAGCTAGGTTACTTAAATGACATGGTTGACCTCATGGAAAAAGGGGATATCAACATAAATAGAATTGAGCAGGGTCTGAGGGGGCTAAAGGTGGACTTAAGTCAAACGAAGACTCACATGTTGAAAAAGTTGGCTGATCTTAGTACTAAGCCTGGAGCAGGGAACTATAACAATGAAATTGTCAGGTTGAAGCGTATGGTAAAGCTGATAAAATATAGCAATTCATATTTTACAAAAAAAATTCAATTTAGATTTCAGTCATTTCACTCTCAATTGAGAATCTCATTGACAAATAATCTAAGAGAATTACTTTTCGCACCTCCCAGAACACTCACACACCCCTGACATTCCTAATATACCCTTCTCGCTACTTAGGAAGCGAGTGTGTGAAGTGCAAAAAACAGGAACACCACAGTTCGCTTCTTACGTATGGAACATTATAAAAATCATTTTTTTAATAATTATGAAGCAAATCAAGAAATCATGCTCATAATTGCATCATGAGATCGTATATATAAGGTAATAATATTGTGTATTGAATGATAATTATACAAAGAATATTTACAATGAATGTGAGATATTATGCACATAATTACAATTTATTACATATCGGTTTATATTTGGAATATAATAATTAGCATTAATGTATAAGGTTTACTAGTTACACTGAGTTCGCATTCTACGTAACTGTGTTTCCGTTCGCTCCCTAAGTAACGAGTGTCAATATTTTATACTCAAACTAGACGTCAGCACCCCCATGGATGAAGAAATCATGAAAAAAAGAGTTCGCTCCCTAGGATGCGAACAATGCTCGCTCCCTAGGATGCAAACTCGATTTTTTCATGATTTTTTCATCCACGGGGGTGCCGGCGTCCAGTTTGAGTATAAAATATTGACACTCGCTACTTAGGGAGCGAACAGAAACACAATTCGCTATTTATAGAGCGAACTCAAAAGGATACTATGATCATTTCAGGGGGTGAATGAGAACGCCCGGGAAATGCGAAAAATAATTCTCATAATCTAAATATCTCTCTATAATTTAAGTACTTGGGTTTTATTGCCATTCTAATAACTTGAGTTTTTTTTTTATTGATTACAACCCTAATCCAAAATGGATTGGGCCAAAACTACAATAGGATTCTTCTATCAACACCCTATTGATTATGTGAAATAATTGGATCTTGTAAAATATAAATTGACGATATATGATATTGAAATAAAAGTGAACTTAGTATGTCTTTGGTTTCATGGTAGGTTATATTACTTTATGTCAAATGTGATTTAAGTAAAAATAAATGCATGTGTTTAGTTTATATTAGGCAAAATCAATTCTATTTAAAATCACTTTTATCAAACATTAATAAATGTTAGCCAAAACATGCTATTAGTATGGTTTCAACAATGGTCTAATGTTGTGGTTATCATGATCACATCCCACCTAAACAAAGTTTAGCCAACAAACCTCACCAACAACGACCTACCATCACATATTTAAAGTTGAATAAACACATTTTTTAATGAGTAAAAAAAATGACATATTTTTAAAAGTTGAATGAGTACTTTGAAGACCAATGTATACTGATTAAAAAACGATTGGCCAGCATTCCATAAAAAACTTAACATTAATTTAAATTTGAGTATGCACCTTCTCATTTAATTTTTATAGGCAACATGGAATATAAACAACATAGTAGTATCAAATTTTATTATGCACCGTCTCATCAATTTACTTAGCACATGATACACACTATATTTATTTTTATTTGGTAAATTGAATTTTTTTATACGCAACTGCGAAGATTAATTTTTAGAGCTTTGTAAGATTCAAAAGAACGATAAATTTTCCATAAGAGTTTTAACGTTGTTTTATGTACAATTTCAGGTCAAATCCGAGATTTTGGTGATACATAATATTGATTTATGTCTAATGTGATAGTGTGATTACCGTTAAAACAGATCCAACTCAATTATCGAACACAAATGTTTCAGATTGGGTTAATGTCCAATTTCGAGGGGACTCTATTGCTAGGTTACGCACAAGGTACACTACACCGCAAACACACACATGCATGACGACTCAAAAACTAATCACCACTTGATTAAAATTAGAGGCTGATTCACCAATCACGCCATGAAATATTTTAGCGACCTCAACGAATTTTTCACCCATTTCTCCTAAAACTTTGCTATAAAAGGACCTTTACAAGAACTTAAAAGTACACTTTTCATTCCAAAAAGTCTATCACTCACCTCAATCAAAAAACGACTTTAGCGTCAACGTGTTTGTAATTACCCCTCCCATTGAGGACCATCGCCGCAGTCTTCCACCGCACTTCCACTCAAGTAAATCCACTTCGAATCAACAACAAATTGTAATTCATTTAGAAAATTGCAAGAAATCGTAAATTGTAACTAACGTAGATTCTTTCGACGAACATATAGATTCTCAATACTAGTAAAAATATTCCATAGACAGACATAAACTGAGAATTAGATTAGGGTGTTTTCTACAAACAAGACAAAGAATTTTATGCATGACAGATACATACAAAGTGAAAAAAGGCACATAAAAAAAAAGCATATTCAAAGACCATAGATATTATTACATTCTTTCCAGTTGTGCACCTTATGCTAATTGGGACATCTGTATTATGCAATAAAAGTCAGATTTTAATTTCAATAACAACGGCATAGGTTAAAAAAATATATTATTTATAGATACATCTTATGACTCAAGATGGTAGCCCCAACATTCCTTTTGTTTAATTGGTTCTTCAAAATTATTTTAATATAAGGAACCTTCCTTGTTCCTACTTCAAATTTAATCCCTTTTTTTTGCACATAATGCAACTACCATTTCACTACCTTTTGGTTCTTTAACCAAATCATGCTTTTGCAGCTCAACAAGATAAACATTTTTATTATATAGTTTTTTTTAATTTCATCTATATAGTTTCTTCTCATTCTTTTCTTCCCTTGCATCAAAAAAATATATATGGATTCTTTTAAACATATTTGGGGTCCTCCAGAAGGATGTAGCAGCAGTGAATCTGGTTGGACTATGTATATAGATTCTCCCATGCAAGAAGATGATGCTAGATGCAGCAATGAAAATGATGGATATATTAATCATCATCATCATGAAATCTACGGCGAAAAAAGTAGGAGAAAGAAGAAAGTTGATGAAGATCAAGAAAGCGATGATTCGATGGCTTCTGATGCTTCGTCCGGTCCAACGAATTACCATCATCAAAGTTATGCTCGCGGCGGACAAGGTAGTCAAGGAAGGTCGGTGTCGAAGAAAGATCATAAACAAGATCATGGAAGCAAGAAGAAGAATGGAAACAAACAAGAGAAGAAACGTGTTGATAGAAATAAAAAATGATGGAAAATTTTCATTGTTCATTCATTGTATATGATGCTTTGGGATTTTTGTAACCATGCATCTTCAAAATTTGAATTTGTTGATTTGTACTCATACTTCTCTACTCAAAGGAAATATCTCAAAAACATTCTTTCAAGTATTGGAATCATAAGTCTTAAAGTTTCATCTTTCACACTAAAGTGTCTATGTTGTATCATTCTTTTGTTTTGATCCCATCAAAACTTTGCAGCTAAGGGTGCTTGAATCGAGGCACTAGCTATGAATGGTATTCAAATTGATGGTTTTCTTGAGGGAGGGGTCATAAGGAAGAAGGTTAAATCTTATGAAGCGCCACCACTTATAAGTTTAGGCATGTTTATCTGTCCGATATGTGTCAGTGTCCTATACTTAAAACGTTATCAATGCTTATGTGTCTATATTCATGTTTTGTTGAATCTTTTATCAAGTAACCTCAAGATCTTGATTCAAAAAGTAACCTCAAGATCTAACCAACATGCATGTATTTGATCTCAGGTGGAAAATGAGTTTCAGTTAAAGTTGAATCAATCGAGAGCACCCTAAGAATTGGAGGGATAAAACCATAAAATATTATATTTTTAACCCAAGTTTAAAAAAGGAAAATCATGCCAAATGTGAAGAGAATGTTAGGTGATCCTTTAAGACATAATCAAAGATACAAACAATAACTTTAAGGTAGAACTAGGAAGGAAAAAACATTATAGTAAAAACGTGCTACAAATCATAAAATGTGAAATTCCAAAAACAAGAGTATCTAGGAGTAAACTAAGAGAACAAAAAATGCTGATTTCAATCATCAAACTCTTATAATTTGTCCATGATTGGTTTTGCAACGAGATCGGTGGAATCACACTGAGTGAGCCACCGCCTATTACGGTTTTGACAAAAACTTCCACAAAATTATAATATCACCGTAATTTTGTCACTTTATATTCAATTCACCTATAATTAAAATTAAATTTTGTCACCGTAGAACCAAACCAGAGACTAAATATACAAAAATATCATCAATTTTTTTTTTTACATAACCATTAGATATTATCAAATTGATTGAGAGAAGAAACAAGAAACATGACAAAAGAAAAGTGGGCAAGGTGCCAAAAGATTTTTGGATAATATAGCACAAGAAAGAAAGTGATATTTGTATGAAGAACATGGTAATAATGATTTTGTGGATGCACGTGTTTGCTGCCAAAATAGCTATGAACCAGGAATGGGGTATGCTTTGCTGGAAAGAAGGTAAGGTTTCACATAAGCTACAACAATGACAACTATAAGCAATAAAAGCATTTGTTGCAGTGACAACTTTGTAAATATGGGACACAAATGTTAACAGCAAAGCAATAGCAAGTTTTAGGCTGTATCAGTGACATTAAAACATGAGGGTACACATGACCTAAAAGGAATCAATGAAAATCATAAATTAAAATGGTCACACACACATTCATATAAAACCAATATTAGATAAAGAAAAAAGAGGGTGTTTTTTTTTTATTTTTTGTGTAAAATACAAGATATAAAAGAGTGTTTATCTTTTGTCCACGTTTTATCAAAAGATGGCTTTTCTTCTTTTGGTTTATATTGTCATTATTCATTAAATCATGGCATGTCATATCATCAACTATTCACCTGCTAGTGTACAAATATAGAACATGGAAACCCTGTTTTATTTGTAAATAATCTACTATTTTTTAACTTATAACTTATGTAGCAATGACACTTAGGATTGAAGTAGTGTCTGATGTCCAATATTTGTCAGTGTTCAACAACAATACAAAATTAATACATATGGTCACATTCGGTTATTATATTTTTTTATATATTACCGGTATCGATGTTTGTGTTGTTTTGGTGTTTGTAATACTTTATAGTTTCTGAGACAATCTTATTTAAAACCGACAAAACAATAAGAGTGAGATATCTCCGATACTTCCGATTGTGGACTACAAACCATGGTGAAAAGGCAAAAATCCAAACATGCCACCATATCCGCCATAAGACGTCATGGCGCAGCCATCCTTTGCAAATTGTTCATGGTGTTTGTCAAAAAATCTGCCACCACAAATCCGCCATGGCGCTGTCGTAACTGATATTTAACAACAGTGGATATCTCCAATCAAACCAGGAACATCTGACCAAGGAATATTCATGCACACATTCTCACCACTTACAAACCTAGTAATCTAGTATGCTACCATTAAAAATAGTTTATTTTCAGAATAATTCTTATGTGCACAATTTGTTTAGTCACCACTTGAAGAGAGCTTCATGATTTGAAGATACATTTATATCAGTTAACAGAAAACAATGTATTCAAAACTAACAAGTAACATGGCATATGATCCAAATTCTTAACCACCATTTACAAAGAGGTGGTTCTCAACAAGAGTAATAATTATTTAAAATCTCAATAATTTAATGTTTTTTCTTGAATTTGAAAATGATCTTTAATCCCTCATGGGATTTTGTGGCAAGATATTATTTTCTAAAAATAGTTTATCATGAATTTGTGCCCACACCTCTTTCAGCCAAACACCATTACAAGCTTCTCAATCATTGATCTCATTATTGACAAAAACCATTAAAGTCTTTTCAATCATTGAGTTCATTATTGACGCTAAAAGACTTCAAAAGAAAATGTAACAAAACAAGAAGCTCAACAGCAACAGAGAACAAAATAGAAAGTAAAAGTTAAGAAAAAGTTGGATTGACAAAAGTTACTTCCTAACAATTAGCTTAAATATAAGGTGGAAATAGATAAAAGTTGAAATATAAAGGAAAAACAAAGTATAACTTTTTTTTTAAAAAAAAGCAGTCATTCTTATGGTGACTTAGACCATGTTTAGATAAACAGCTTAATTAAGCACTTATCATATAAATACTTATGTATAAGTTATTTCTATAATAAAAGATAAAATAAATTCAAAAAAATTTCATAAAAGATATAAGTTGTTTTCATAAGCGATCCTATCCCGGAGAGCTTACTTATGGAAATAAGAAAACAACTTATGGTCATGCAATAAGTTATTTCAACAAGTTTTCTCAAACGGTCTCACAAGTGTTTATATCAATAGATGTCGAATAAGACAATCCAAACAAAACCTTAATATACAACACATGTACAGGTAGGATTAGGAAGGTTCTGACACCATAGTTTTATAACTGAACTAAAATGAAAAACAAAGAAGAAAAAGGGATGAAAATAAAGTAAAAGAAAAGGGTGCATTTTTTCAAGGGTCATAAAAAAGGTATGAATTATGCAGAAGTTACTTTCATATATATAAATATATCATCCACACCTTAGAAAGGAAGATTCTTATTTGTCTTTGTCTGTAGGACAGGCTACAAAAAATCAAAATTCGTCAACCTACACAGGTATGAAATTCCAAAAGTGTGCAACAATTAATAGAGTATATAAAACAAAGTGACTACAACAACCAATACTTATCCAATTAGGTGTGGCTAATTACATTAATTAATCAAAACCCATTAGCTATTGGTCTCTACTTAAAACGAAAAACTGAATTGTTCATTCATGAATATAAAATGGACATTATTTTTGCTGGCTGCTGATAGAAAGTGATTAGCTAGCTTTCCTTCTCTATCTATGAAGCACAGACACGACACGTAAGCACCAATAATAACTTAAGAAAATGAAGTGCTTGGATGCAATCACATGTGTCAGTGTCGTTTCAGTGACTACAACAACGGATACTTATCCAATTAGGTGCGGCCAATTACATTAACTAATCAAAACCCATTAGCAATTGGTCTCTGCTAAAAACCAAAGACTGGACTGTTCATTCATAAATATAAAATGGATATGTTAGCTGGTTTCTGATAGAAAGTGATTAGCTAGCTTTCCTTCTCTACCTATGAAGCACAGAACACGTAAACACCAGTAATAACTTAAGAAAATGAAGTGATTGAATGCAATCACATGTGTCGGTGTCGTTTCAGTGTTACATAATTCTCAATCTATCTTCTTAGGTATAGACAACATGTATTATTTCTCTACTTATTCAAGTCCTGAACCAGTAATTAACTAACCATCTAAGGGGTGGCCTATCAATAGTTCAACCCCAAAACATTTGCACTGTCCTCAAGGTGAAAGTTTGGTTAAAAAAAGAACAGAACAATACATTGGCCTTCTGCAATTGCAGTAGAAAATAGCAATAGAAAGTCAGAAACAATGACATAGTGTTTCAGTAACCAACTGAACATCTTCATTGAATGATTGAAGAAAAATGTTCAGATGATTCTTCTTATTTTGAAAGTGCATTTCAATGCCAGTTTAGATAGTGTATAATGTTTGTACATGTAGTGCAACTAGTATGAGGAGTAGGACTGTTCACGGTCTGGTTTAGGAAGAAAAATTGAACCGAACCAAAATGATCCGTTAAAACAGTTTGGTTGAACCAAACGTTAATGGTTCATCCAGAACCGAAACGAACTGGTAGAAAGGGGTGCTCTGGTCTTGTGTTTTCGAACCAAACCTTTTTTAACTGAAACTAAACTGCACTTTTCGAACCGTGTGCACCAAAGTGCACAAGGTGATACAGTATTTCCAACTTTGTGGTAGTATCAGAGTCCGAACTATGAAATCGGTCTGGCATTTGCGGTGGTGGAAGATGGATTAGTCACCTTATATATGAACAAGAGCTCTGTCAGTGTCTATCATCTGTCGCAAACAAAAAAGCAGTCAAGTTTGGCAGTTTTAGGGGTGGTGGTGGGTCGGACAGCCTGCATGAGACCCACCCTTTCAAACTTTTCTCTGGCTCTTCGACATTGATAAGACAACCGATGTAGTGCCTAATGATGCTTCCATTACACCCCAGAAAATGACACATCTCTACTTTGTTTTCACATCTCTTCTCCATCACGAGACATATGGCGACACTTTTTGCAATGTTCATTGCTGACTTTTTTGACCAATTCCTCATTCTTAGAAATTTAGCTTTGCTCTTTCTACATGAGGTTGCTCCAATCCTTTCTACATGAGGTTGCTTCCCAAGATTGCAAGTCCTCACAAATTGGACTATCTCGACTAAACTCCAGCTTGAATCGCTTGAGCAATGGCTTTTCAAAGGTTCTGGTTGCTCCTTTTACATGAAATTCAACGTCTGAAAATTGAGAGCATGCCTTCTCAATGCCATTGTGACGCTAAAATACTGATCTTCATCGATCAGCCACCAATAAGTTTCCTTTCTGTTAAGTGTTTCAATCATGTTGTTTCCGTTCCATCAAATGTTCGAATCATGCTCAAAAACAATTCCCGCAACTCTCGGATTGGAGCTCTGATACCACTAGAGGAGAACTGGTAATTTATTAGAAAGAATTAGGGATAAACCCCAGTTACGGAGATAGAACACCGCATAAGTTCAAGGGTATGCAACCCTCCCAATAACCAAAGGCCCTAACTCTCTCAAAAATGACTTGCTAGCTTTCCCAATTCCCTCTCGACCATTCTTCATATCTATAGACAACATGCCGTATTTATGTACTTATCGACAACACGACTTATTTATCTACTTATTCGAGTCCCCAACTACCAAATAACTCGCTAAGGAGGTTAAATTTTCAACTTACAACATCTATCCTCTTTGATACAGGGCTGGTACTAGCTATGTAAAGTTTGACTACAACATAGGAAGAGTTAAATTTAAGGATATAATTCTGATCCATTGTTTCACACTATCATCTAATCATATATAACTATAACATAAAAAAGTGTTTATCTCCCTTAGAATCTTAATGATGTGTTCAAAAGGATTAAGACTTAAGTGGTTTGTCATTAGATTATATTCATGATAGGATTAAGATTTAGCAGGTCTAAAAAGACATTGTCAATCACGACTTTTGGATTAGGAAAGAGAAAGATGTGTCAAAAGTTTTATTTCTTGTTTCTTCATTTCTTCCTAATGGAGATGTGACCATAAAAGGCCTATTCAGTTGCGGTTTTTCCGCGATTTGCAGCTGCAAAACACTGCAACTGTTGAAAGCAGTAGCCTGTAAAAAGCATCGCACCAAGGTAATAATATAGCTTAATAAGAGTATAATATTAATCAAGATAATGCTGTGCAATACTTTTACCTAAATTTTACCTAATACTTCATGTTTATACTAATAATTAGGTAAGCCTTAGCCACTAGTACTGCTTGCAAAAGTGCAGGCCAAAAAGCATTCAGACAAATTAGTGAACAAGGAAAGAAATATATTATAAGAAAATCTACGGACATTATTAATATTGTCTACCAATGAATATTTTTTTGTCAGTAGACCAATATTAAACTCAAAATCAAAAACTTGACGAAGGAATAAACTTCAACTCTTGACGTAACTTCATTAACATAATGCGAAAACTAAAAAGGAATCATGAAGTGGTACAATTATGTATTAAGTTCAAAGAAAAATCAGTAAAGATACAACATAATTATTGGAAAACCAAAACCAAGAGTGAACAGAATGGTATAAATAAACTTCACCGCATTAAAGCTATGTAAGCTTAACTCAGCATACAGTCATGAGTAGAAAACATAACATTTATTTGGAAATCCTGAAGAGCTGGAATACAGTAATCTAAATTTTTGACTGCTGCGCAAGCTTGAACCATTCAGTATGGTAAGACCCCTCGATATCAACTCTTTCATATGTATGAGCACCGAAGTAGTCTCGTTGAGCTTGCACCAAATTTGCCGGCAACCTTTCCCTTCTATAAGTGTCGAAATATGCAAGACTAGCAGACATACCTGGGATGCTGATACCAGAATTGACAGCAAGGCACACAATTCTCCTCCATGCACCTTGGCGATCAATTATTTCCTTTGCAAACTCTGGATCCACAAGAAGGTTAGCCAGATCGGGGTTTCTGTCGTACGCCTGCTTGATTCTGTCTAAGAATATAGCTCTAATGATGCAACCACCTTTCCAAATACGAGCAAGTTCACCCAATGCCAAATCCCAACCCTTTTCAGCACTCTTTGCACGGATCAGATTCATTCCCTGTGCGTAACTACAGATCTTGGCTGCGTAAAGAGCCTTCCTAACATCATCAATCAACTGCTTCTTGTCTACAGTTTGATCGGTCAAGATATCGCCAAAGCCTCCTGCTTTAAAGACCTTTGAAGCTTCAACTCTTTCGTCCTTCAACCCACTAAGGAACCTAGCATCCAAAGACGCTTCAATGGTGGGAGCAGCAACTGATAATTCAGCAGCTTGCTGAACAGTCCACTTACCGGTACCCTTCATGCCGGTTTTGTCGAGGACCTTGTCAACAAGATATCCATCGCCTTTATCATCCTTAATTCCAAATATATCAGCAGTGATTTCAATCAGGAAACTCAGAAGTTCTCCCTTGTTCCATTCTGTAAATGCACTTTGTAGTTCCTCATTTGTTAACTTTCCAACTGACTTCAGCACATCATAAGCCTCAGCAATCAGCTGCATGTCACCATATTCAATTCCATTATGGATCATCTTCACAAAATTACCGGATCCACCTTTACCGATATACGTCACACAAGGGCCGCTGTCAGGGACTTGAGCTGCCACCTTGAGAAGAATATCTTCTATGTATTTGTAAGCCTCGAACGAACCACCTGGCATCATAGAGGGACCATGTCGAGCACCCTCCTCGCCGCCTGAAACTCCCATTCCAAGGTAGAGCAAACCCAATTCAGCTACCTCTTTCTCTCGCCTCTCAGTGTTCTCGTACCATTCGTTACCTCCGTCAATTATACAATCACCTTTTTCCAAGAATCCAGATAGGGTCTTGATGGTCTGGTCAACAGGTGCACCGGCCTTGACAAGCATTATTATCACCCTGGGTTTTTGAATAGAATTAACAAAGGCTTCGGGGTCATGGAAGCCATACAATGGAAGATTTCCTTCTTGTTTTGCTCGCTCCACAGTTTCATCAACCTTTGATGTTGTTCGGTTATAAACAGAAATGGGGAATCCTTTATCAGCAATATTGAGTGCAAGGTTTTGGCCCATAACAGCCAGTCCGGCAAGGCCTATTCTCGTAAGTGGTGGAGCCATAATTTACTTCCTGTTCAATGATTGATATGCTTATAAGAACGCAGGAATTATAATTCGAAAGAAAAATAAGGCTATAAATCAAAAGACAGAAGAAGACAATTAGAATTTAATTTGCAACCATTTATGCCATCAATAAAATTTCTACCAAGTCTTTAAATTCCAAGATATTTAGACTTAAAAAGTACTAAGATTCACCAAATTTACCCTAAAAAAGAGCAATTAGCGAAAATCATCCCATGATCATCAAAGTAAAGAAATATTACAGCACCTTAAGTACTAAGGTCTTAACTTGTCCCACTCAACAAAGCAACGCTAAGATAAATAGCTTTTCACTAGTCCAAAATGATTGGAAATAACTATTAAACCCACACAAATATCAAACAAGCAGCATGCTTTCCTAAATTTGCAAATATCAAGCAGTGTTATCAAATAGCGACTATAGCATAGCAAAATTTGAACAAATTGCTATTGATCCACAATACATTATTTAGTAAAAAGTGTTGTGAAAAAATAGAGGCTACAACGGTGCTAGAGCAGCAGAATTTGAATAAGCCTCTATTTTTCGTGATCCACGATTGACAACATTGATATCAGGCAAGGGTTATAGCTTAAAAAAAAGCTCACAAAATGAAAAATTACAACATTACAATATTTACACATACATCTAATCACCTAAATATACAGTAAGACAGCCAAATTTTACAAGATCTTACACTCCATTTGTGAAAAATCAAAATAAATAGTTTCATTAGTATGCACTGTCAGCGTAAAAAGTTTTACACATACATCTAATCACATCTCGGCACATTGATAACTGTGCAGATATTTTACAAGCTAACATGGCAAGATCGGTTAATTAGACGAAGTACTCATAATTTTGCAGATATTTTAGAAGCTAATATAACATAGATTGAATGAATGCGTAAACTTTTTTACACCTAAACAATAATGTTACTATAGCACTGTACAAAGTGTTGTTGTCAAATAGAGGCTACAACCGCAATATAGCACTATAACATAGTGGAACATGAATAAGCTTCTATTTTCCATGATCCACAATTGACAACACTGATATGGATTCAACAAAATCTCAGAAAATGCAAAATTACAACAGTACAATATTATAATTACAATCGAAATCATCATTTAATCACCGAAAAAGACAATAAGACAACCAAGTTTTGCAAGATCTTACTCTCCCTTTCGTAAAAAAATAGAGTTTAATTGGTATACACTATCGGTGTAAAAAAGATTAACACGTACATCTAAATCAATCTCACCACATAGATAATTGTGCACATATTTTACAAACTAACATAACAAGATCGTTTAATTATTACACGTGATTGGATGTATGTGTAAAAAAACTTTTTTACATCGAAATTAAATCCAAAAAATAAAGTTAGTGTAAAGACAGAGCATATTCAAAACAGTGTATCCAATGAATACAAAACAGAATCATGATCAAACAAACTCATCAAAGTATATACAAATTAAGGGATTTAAACAGTAAAAATAATTAGTGGACAAAAACCCAGATCAGCAATCAGAAATAAAATCAAACCCATAACAATAAAAATGAAGTTCATATAAACAATTAACAGTAACATAAAAGTGGATCCAAAAAAAATGGAACTTGAAAAAGACAAACCTGAAAATTAAAGTTAGAGTAGATTTAGATGAAAATTGAGGACTGTGAATGAAATGGAAAAGTGGGTATTTATAAAGTATATTGTATAATTAAAAAGAGGTGAGAAAATTTACCACTTGAATTGAAAATTGAAATTCAATGGTCGACGATGGCTAACGAGACCACCAACCACCAAACACCAAACTTTTTTTAGACGCAAAAAGAATCGTTTTTTGTATCTATTAAAATTTTGTGAAATTCCCTCCGGTCCTTTTTATAAGAGACAATTCACTTTTTAGATTCATTGAGTAATTGATGTATTTGATCTATATTCTATACTAAATACATCAATTATTGAATGAATTTAAAAAATCAACTGTCTCTTATAAAAAAGACCGGAGGGAGTAATAGTTTTTTTATTATGCAGTAATTTCAACAACAAAATATAGCTGTAATAAAAAACAAAGAATATTGTTTTATTTTTGCTTGAAAAAGTCAAAGATATCATTTAGAATTTAGACATAATTGTGAAATTTCAAAAATAAAAAATTGACGAAAAGTGAAAAATTGAATTAGGATGAAAATGTATAGTATAATAATATCGAAATTGTCGATTAAAAAATAACTATATATTGCTAAATTCTTCTTTTTTTTTTAAAAACTTATATTGCTAAATTCTTATTATGTAGGTTGGTGCATTTTTTTCTTCCTTATTTTGGATTAACATTTTTTTAAGCATTGTGTGATCCTTCTCTTAGTTTTAAATATGGGTCATGCTAACTAGTGTCCCGGGGCACTAGTTAAGAATTAAAAAAAAAAAAACAAATTTTACATTGGAAACAACATTTTTATTACTTTTCAAACATTGACTACACAATTTTTAATGTAGTTTTACTATTTTAAGTATCCTTAACTAGTGCCCCGGAAGCACTAGTTAGCATTTTCCTTTAAATATAAGCAGAAAAAAATTATATAATTTAATGAATCTAGTATATATTATTGGATTCACTAATATTCAATCTTTTTCATGAACAAGCATTAACATTCAATCTAAAAAACAATTTGTTGTTTATATTTAAAATTATAGAGACTTTTACTTATTATGCATATATTGATATTCAACCAAAACAAATATTGAGATTTATAACAACAACAATAATAATAATAATAATATTTTTTTAAAAAAAGTAATAATTATTATTATTATTCAGAATGTAGTGTGAGTTATGCACATTGATCAATAGTTTAATTATAAAATAAATAAAATATGATAAAAAAAAATTCTCACTGAAAAAGAATTTGGATTTTTTTGGTTAAAAATTCGTTTCAAAGAAGCTCATTAACCCTCCGAATTAAATCACTTATTATTGTAATAGTTAAATTGTTTGTCATTGTTGTGTTGTTGTTGGAGGCTTGTAGCATGTGGGTCAATATATTCCAACTTGCAAGTGGGTTAGGTGAAACAACTCCGAGGAATCAACACCGTTGATTCTACTGTCGCTATCACGACTCCCTTTGTTGAAACATGGGTCAAAGTCAGGCCCAATTTATTATTCATCAGAGTCAGGCCCATTTTAGTTTAGGAATGCATGACGATACAAAGAGGAAGGGTAACAATCTCATTTTATTTGACAGCTTCTTTTCCCATTTTCTTTTTCTTTTTAATTTACAATGAGATTTCAAATATATGAAATATCGTCCCTGTGAACTTAGTTCATCTAGTAAGAATATCATATTATATACGTAGAAGCCGGAGTTTGAACCCCAGACACTCCACTTATTTACCTTTAAGGTGAAATTTCTAACCACTAAGCTACTAAACCAAAAATAATACACAGTATCAAATTATTTCTCTAAATTGTCATGTTAGGTGACATTATGGTTTGTTGAAGATTATACCACATTACATGGGACACTAAACGCGATAATTTTAAATTTTCATGCGCGTTAGACTTCTTTCATTGTAACTATAAAAAATTTCAGACGCTTCCAATTTTAGGACAAAAAATGGTAGTTTATTAAAAAAAAAATACGATTGAATTGACAAATTCGATGGGGCATGATTTTTATTTGTCAAGTAGTTTAATGATTAAACTCACACATTTTAAATATAGAGAAGTGAAGAATTTAGCTCAAACAATATTAATATATATAGTAGCTATCAATTGTGCTACACATAGAGGATTAGTTGGGTGTTAACACAGTTATTACATAAAAAAGAATTACAAAATTTTCTTGATAGTTTAAAATTATGCAGCATATGAAGTCTTATTTTTAGGAAAAATTGAAAAATTATACATTTAAATAAATAACAATCGTGCCTTGACCAACAATGAATTGGTTCAAGTGGTAAGGGATTTGGTCCCCCTTAAACATGTGGTTAGATATTCAATTTTATTCTCATGTGTATGGAGAAAATTCAATTGGGATGAGAGAACCCACCTAGTGTGTTCCATAGATTCCCCGACGGAGATTAATCATCGCTAGAAATTGAAGGAGTCTGGGAGTATAGGCAATTAACTATTTAATTAGAGGCGTATTTGTAACAAAATCCAAATAAAATCAAAGGCTGTGTACATGATGTTCACACTTTCTTTACCATGTGAAAAACAAGATGATGAGTCATACAATGTTGACTTTAATTAGGAACATTATCATATAGTTTCTCTGTTTTTATAGTTTTTCTATTGACTTTTGCAAATACTTCAAAACCTAAAATTCAAAGCAGCAATTATGCTTGTGCAATAGATGTAGATGAAGAAATATAAGAAAAGGAACATGGTATGACGTCTATCATTACTTGCTCATCATTTTGGGTCTTAATAAGGTCAATAATTTAGGACTCCAAATATTTAAAGGGTAAAAATACAATAATTTTGGAGAGAGATGCATGACTCACATGAATAATTTACTTTTAAGTTATTAAAAATTTTGTTCCAATAACACCACTCTTATTTTATTGGAAAGTAATATTGGCATGCATGTAGTGATGTAGAGCATACGGCATGCCATTTGATGCTCCAATAGAGAATATGTGAAGCATTTTTGTTTGAAAAATGCAGAGGTGATGTTAATGTTATCCTAATCTAAATGCAAAGTAAAATTAGTAGCAACAGCTCTAGTTTATTTTTATTCGATTAGTTATTAGTCAAGTTAGTTCTAAAAATATATATATACCATCAAAGATTTAGTAAAGAATATTGTTTTCCTTCTTTGGTAAAAACTTTTATTTATATCCATTATAGATGCCCTTTCATCCCTGCGTCATGTCCAACATTCCAACTCTCCCACACCACAATTCCACTAACATTATATCATTATGTGTCTGCTAAAAAAATATGAAATTGAATAGGACAATTTTTATTATATCCTGTTTAATTTAAAAAATGAATTGCAAAATGGTCTTATAAAAAGAGACAAATTTTTATTAAAATATGTCTTGTAAAAAGGGAGATTAATCTCAGTTTAAAAGATCGAAGTTAGTGGAAATACTTTTGAACCATTGTTGTGTTGAAGGCCCTAATTATATAGTATTTTCCTACCAAAAAACATATCTTTTTTATATATAAAAGTATAGATGATATCTACCTTTCTCCCCCAAGTCCTTTTAAATTATTTTCTGTATTGAAATCATGATAGTCTTTTTGAATCTACTCATCAGTGTGATTAAAAAAATTGATACTAACAATTAATTAACCATAAGGGCTAATTTATAGATAGCTATGAACCACTTTATAGAAAAGATGGAGTAGTAAAGTTAATGAGCTAAGAATTAAAATAAAAATACTCAATACATGTTATTGCCATTCATGGTGTCATCTCATAGTACTCAAAAAACAAAGGAACTTAAAGATGAAAAATTGAAGAGTTATTTAAAACTTGCTCTTGTGACTTATCTTCAAATTCATTCTTAAAAATCATCAGAATTTGTGTTTGATTGGATTGAGGAATCAGATTTAACATGAGGTGAAGATATGCTAGGAACATCTTGAAGAGGACACAAAGGAAGACATGAACTATATATGTAACTGCATGTCACAAACCATTTGTCGAAGTTCCGAAGCTTCTTCTTTCAATTGAACATTCTCTTGAACAACTCTATCATGAGTTTCTGAGAAATTATTAAGCTTATCTAATAGTTGCTGATTCTCATTCCTTAGCCAAACAACTTGTGACCAAAGCTCATCAAGTTGTTTTTGTTTCCTCATTCGTGACCTGCGCGCTGACTCGCGGTTTGATATCATTCTTCGGTGTTTTCTTTCGTTGATTAGTCCTTTATTTTGTTCGTCCGCTTCGTCCGAAGTTGAGTTGCTGCTTAGGCATGAGGATTGTGAACTGAAGTCTTGAAGAATTTGTAGAGGGTTTTGGTTGAAACCATAGAATTGATTTGAGTAATTTTGAAGTTGAGGATTTGGAATGGTGTTTTGGATCATGTTGTAGTTACATGATGGATAAGGAGATGGATTTGAATTTGGGAGTAAATAATTGAGTCCTGTATTTATCTCTTTGGTTTGCATGGTGAAGTAATGAATGAATAAAAGATTGTGAAGATTTGTAGAAAAAAGATGTTGGAGAGTATAGAATTTAATTGGATTTGGAGATGGAAGGAATATGAGTGGGACTAGTTGGTATATATAGGAAAGGAAAATGGTGGATTACTACACTCATGTCCTCTATGTATGTGTCCATAGCATCATCCGATCTACGTAGCACCGATACTATAGATTAAAAATATATTTGTGAGTGGAAGTCATCCAAATTCTTCATTTAAAGAGAAAAAGAATCAAATAAATTAAAACATTAAAAAAATTGAATGATGAAAAAATTATAAAACCCTATCTACGTTTTGTACCATACTCTCTCCAAATAAAACCCTCTAAAGTGTCACTTCCGTATTTATAAAAAATGTTGAATTACTTTATTTGGCATAAAATAAATAGCTTTTAAGTTAGAAACTCTATTCTTTATCCTTTTTTAAAAAAGTTTTTAAAGTTAAATAGAGACTAATCCAAAGAAGCAAATTAAACATACCTTTATTCATGTAAATGTATAACATGCATATTCCTATCATGTGTTATGTGGGGTATTATATTCATTGAACAAGCCATGTATGAATAACATGTTACAAATAGACACACATCCACAACACGAGTGACGCAAACGTGTGGGGGAGGCAACTTTGGTTTAATGGATATTAATCATTTTTGGACAAAATATGCTTACATCATATAAACTTAGACAAAGGAACTTCACATCATGGGGAGTATAATAATTCAATTGGTAGACTGTTTAGGCAATAGTAGGTGTTGCAATAGAAGTCAAAATTATTTATAAAAAATGTTAACCGGTACGTCTCCGGTGTAATCATTAATTAAATATAAATAATACTTCATCCGTTCCAAAATAAATGACCTAAATTTGACTTTGTGTACTATTCATAATTTTCTACTTTGACCTTATTTTTTAACTAATATATACATGTAAATATTAGCAAATGAGATGTTGTTTGATTTGTCTCGACGAATACTTTCAAAATATATAATTTTTATAATTTTTAATAATAGATAATTAAATATATTAATGATTAAAGTTGTGCATTGGCAAACGTGATGGTGGTCAAACATGTCATTTATTTTGGGACAAAGGTGTTAGAAGTAATTTATATTTAAGGGTACTTTAATATTTTGCTATGCTGTCCTTATGACCTAGTTTTGTGTATAAATAGGAGTAGTTATGTCAGCATAGAAGTTAGTGCTTTATTATTCTTTCTTGTAGCCGTCATTTCAAGTTCATTAAATATAATTTCTCTTCTATTCATTTATCACCTTTGTGCACCAACAATTGGTATCTAGAGCTCCGGTTCGAATCCACGGGAAACACGAGTGAAACGTGAGGCGTTGTGTGATTGATTTCGTTTCTTGAATTCGAGTTGAATCTTGAACGAAGTTGTAACAGAATCACATTTTCTGATTCTGCGGGATTGAGAAACACGAGTGTTAGTGAGATTTAAGTGAACGCACAAAGATTGAAGATGAACGGAAACAGTGGTATGAGTACCAAGCTTCCAGTGTTTGATGGCAAAAACTGGAATCGCTGGATGAAACAGATGATTGTTCTGTTTGGTGCTCAAGATGTGCTCGAGCTTGTTACTGAAGGTTATGTTCCAGTAGCAGCAGATGCAACAGATGCACAAAAGCTTGCTCAGAAGGATACAAAGAAGAAATATCAGAGGGCGTTGTTCTACATCCATCAGTGTGTGGATGAAAACGTGTTTGAGAAGATTGCTGACTCAGAAACGGCAAAGGCCGCGTGGGACACACTAATCAGATGCTACGGTGGCGATGCATCAGTGAAGAAGGTGAAGCTTCAGTCCTTACGAAAGCAGTATGAGAATCTCAACATGAAGAACAACGAGAAAGTCCCTGAGTATATCTCCAGAGTGATTGTTATCACCAATGAGATGAAGGCGTGTGGAGAAACACTCTCAGAACAAGTAATCATTGAGAAGGTATTGAGATCACTTACCCCTCAGTTTGATTACATTGTGGTAGCTATTGAACATTCCAAGGACTTGAGTTCCATGAGAATTGAAGAGCTACAAAGCAGTCTAGAAGCACAAGAATTGCGTTTGACTGAGAGAAACTCTGAAAGAGAAGTAGAGCAGCAGGCTCTGAAAGCAGCCTCTGGAAAGAAGCATCAGAAGCAGTCTTGGTCAGAAGCCAAGAGAAGATCTGATGGAGTTCAGAAGCCAGAAACTCCAACCTCTGATAAACAGAAGTATCAGAAGGGAAAAGAAAGGTTTGACAAGAAGAAGATTCAATGCTACTGTTGTCAGAAGTTTGGTCATTTTGCTTCTGAGTGTCGGTCAAACAAAGAAAGGAAGTCAGAAGAAGCAAATATAGCCAGAAGTTCTGATGACTCTGATGGTGAATCTGTGTTACTAATGGCTTCTGAGACTGATGATATGAATTCATCAGAGTGGTGGTATATGGACACAGGGTGTTCAAATCATCTTACTGGAAACAAGAAGTGGTTGGTTGACTTTGACTCGAGGAAGAGTGCAAAGATCAGATGTGCTGATGATAAATACCTTAATGCTGAAGGTATGGGAAATGTCAGAGTTACTCTGAACAATGGCAAATCAGCATTGATTCAGAATGTGTGGTATGTACCTGGCATGAAAAGCAATCTGATGAGTGTAGGGCAACTGGTTGAGAAAGGTTTTTCAGTTACCATGAAGGACAATCTTCTAAAGCTGTATGATCGTAATCAGAAGCTGATTATGGAGTCAGAACAGGGAAGGAACAGGACATTCAAGGTGAATGTCAGAACTGCAGACTCTGAATGCCTTAGTGCAACATGTGTTGAGAATGATAGTGAGCTGTGGCACAGAAGATTTGGTCATTTGAACTTTAGAAGCCTGGGGCATCTAAAATCAAAGAATCTGGTACATGGAATTCCTACAATCAAGAAACCTGAGAAGTCATGCAAGGTGTGCATGGAAGGAAAGCAACCAAGACTGTCTTTTGCATCAGAAGTAGCTCCAAGAGCAAAACATGCCTTGGGAGTAATGCATTCTGATGTGTGTGGTCCATTTCCAGTAGCATCAATTGGAGGGAATAAATACTTTGTGTCATTTGTAGATGAATTCACTAGAATGACATGGGTATCCCTGATAAAGTTCAAACATGAGGTGTTTGCTGAGTTTCAGAAGTTCAAAGTAAAAGCTGAGAAACAGAGTGGTCAGAAGCTGAAGATTCTCAGAACTGATGGTGGTGGTGAGTTTAATTCCAATGAGTTTAAAACTTTCTGTGAGGAGAATGGAATTGAGCATGAGGTTACTGCTCCTTACACTCCTCAACACAATGGTCTTGCTGAAAGAAGAAATCGTACTTTGCTTGATATGGTGAGAAGCATGCTGAAAGAGAAGAAGCTTCCTCATAATTTATGGGGTAAAGCTGTTGCAACTGCATGTTATGTGCTCAATAGATGTCCAACGAAGAAGCTGAAGGAAATAGTTCCTATTCAGAAGTGGACTGGAGATAAGCAAAGTGTTAGTCATTTGAAAGTGTTTGGTTCTGTTTGTTACAAACATGTTCCAGAAGCTAGAAGACAGAAGCTGGATGATAGAAGCAAAGTTATGTTATTGGTGGGGTATCACAGTACAGGTGCGTACAAGCTCTATTGTCCAGAGACTAATAAAATTGAATTCAGCAGAGATGTCATTGTGAAGGAATTAGAAACTTGGGATTGGAACAAAACTAAATCCAATTCTGATGTGAGAATTCTTGAAAGAGACTCTGACGGGGATTCAGACTCTGATGAAGATTCAGGTTCTGAAGGAGACTCTGATTCAGAAGGGGACTCGGAAGATGGTCCTGAAGGTGGTCCTGAAGATGGCTCTGAAGGTCAAGCCTCTGAAGGAGAAACTTCAATAGACAGAAGCTCTGAAGATAGCACTTCTGAAATTCTAACCTCTGAAGAAAACTCTGTGGAACAAGGTCAAAGACCACAGAGAATCAGAAGCATTCCAAGAAGGTTTGCAGATTTTGAGATGCTGCAAGACACTGAAGTAGACTCTGAGGGGGAAGTTATTCAGTGTGCTATGTTAGTAGACTCTGAACCCGTGAGTACAGAAGAGGCCCTTAAGCAGCAAGTCTGGTTGCAGGCCATGAAAGAAGAACTTGATGCTATAAAGAGAAACAAGACTTGGAAGCTGTCAGAACTTCCTAAAGGAAAGAAAGCCATCAGTGTCAGATGGGTTTTCAAGCAGAAGCTAAAGCCAGATGGATCAATTGGCAAACACAAAGCGAGGTTAGTAGCAAGAGGATTTCTGCAGAAACCTGAGCTAGATTATTCTGAAGTGTTTGCACCTGTAGCAAGACATGAAACAATCAGACTAGTGATTGCAATAGCTGCTAACAGGAATTGGCCTCTGATGCATTTAGATGTGAAATCTGCATTTCTGAATGGTCCATTACAAGAGGAGGTATATGTGTCACAACCTCCAGGTTTTGAAGAAAAGAATCAGGAAGGGATGGTGTATAGATTACATAAAGCCTTGTATGGATTGAAACAGGCACCCAGAGCCTGGAATATGAAGATTGATTCTTTCTTCAAGAAGCATGGGTTTCAGAAATGTGAGTTGGAATATGGTGTTTATGTTCAGCACACTTCAGAAGGCAATATGATTCTGGTATGTTTGTATGTTGATGACATATTGCTGACAGGAAGCTCTGAACAAGAGATAGCTAAGTTCAAGAAGGTTCTGATGAATGAATTTGAGATGACAGACCTTGGTAAAATGAGTTACTTTCTAGGGATGGAATTTCTGTATTCTGAGAAAGGAATCATTTTACATCAGATGAAGTATGAACTTGAGCTTCTGAAGAGATTTAAGCTGGAAAATTGCAAAATTGCAAAATTGCAATTACACCTTCTGATACGAATCAGAAGCTGGACTCTGATTCTGATGGAGAGGATGTGGATGCTACAACCTTCAAACAGTTGGTTGGTTCTCTGAGGTATTTGTGCAATACCAGACCTGATATTTGTTTTGCAGTTGGAATGGTTAGCAGATTTATGAGTAAACCAAAATGGTCCCATTACCAAGCTGCTGTCAGGATTCTGAGGTACATCAAGGGAACTCTGAAGCATGGAGTGCTATTCCCTTTTGAAGGAAAGACTAAATCAGAACTTCTGAGCTATTCAGATTCTGATTGGTGTGGAGACAGAGTTGATAGAAGAAGTACTTCTGGGTACTTGTTCAAATTTCTGGGAGGTCCCATATCTTGGTGTTCCAAGAAGCAACCTGTTGTTGCTCTATCAACCTGTGAAGCTGAGTATATTGCAGGCGCTCTGACTGCATGCCAAGCTGTGTGGATTCTGAACTTGCTACAGGATCTGAAGATTAAGGTAAACAAGCCTCTGAAGCTGATGATTGATAACAAGTCTGCAATCAACCTTGCCAAGAACCCAGTGCTGCATGGGAGAAGCAAGCACATTGAGACCAAGTATCACTTCCTAAGGAATCAGGTTCAGAATGGAGTGTTAGAAGTTGTGCACTGTAGCACTCAGAAGCAGCTGGCAAATGTGATGACAAAGGCAATCAAGACTGACCAATTTCTTCGTTTGAGGGATGAAATTGGTGTTGTTAGTTTTGTGTAAATATAAATTAAGGGATGGTGTTAGAAGTAATTTATATTTAAGGGTACTTTAGTATTTTGCTATGTTGTCCTTATGACCTAGTTTTGTGTATAAATAGGAGTAGTTATGTCAGCATAGAAGTTAGTGCTTTATTATTCTTTCTTGTAGCCGTCATTTCAAGTTCATTAAATATAATTTCTCTTCTATTCATTTATCACCTTTGTGCACCAACAAAAGGGAGCTTTCATATCTTAAAAATTATAATTTTAAAAGTAGAGCTTTCATATCTTAAAAAATTTTAAAAAATTATACTTAAAATATTTTCTTTTATTTTTATTTTTGTTTCTTTAACTATCGTCTCGAAAACATGATTCTCTTTTTATTTCTTAAAATAAATGATATATTTATTCCTTTTTGCATCTTAAAATAAATGATTATGTTCATTGTACACAGCTGTTTAAAAGTAAAATAGTTGTCTACTTGCATAAACTTGATGCCAAGAAATAGTTCATTTGCACGAGTAAGAAACCGATGTATTTCCACGGGTCGCCCTCGTTCCGTATATGAGTTCTTTCGAATTTCTCGTTTTTAGTAAGTCTGGGTGGGATCTATTCCAAAAGGTATCACCCAGCTAGGCAAATCACAGTAGGTGACATATACATTATGATAAACCACGTTTAGACATTAAAAATTTGAACATACCATTTATATATTAATAAAAATCAGTATATTTAGTATATTAATAATAGTCGTTGAATCGAGTTTTATCTTTTAAAGTAAATAATCGGAAGTACTAAGATTCGAACTTCTGTCAACTGAGCTAGGCTCACGGGGACACAGAAGATGTCTTTATTGTTGTTAGTTTTGATCTTAAAATTATATTTGCAACATTAACATTGAGGGTTAAGGATATACGTACATGAAGGTGAAAAGACTTTACAGGCCCTAAATGGAGAATAAAAAGATTTGCAATTTTTTAGTGGTGTTGACAAGTTGTTCAATATCCAATCAGAAAGTGGCCACGGCGGCTATGTTTTTAACAACAAATTCCATTTGCTTCATAAGTTATCCTTATAACATTCTAAATTTCGTCTTAAGTTTTGGCAAGTCAAACCACTAGCCTATAATAAAGTTTGTATAACATATAATAATTAAAGTTTGTATAACTGTTTGGTAATTTAGTTTTAGTGCCACCAGTTTAATCTGGTTTGGAGATCAATAGAATTTTATTAAGAATAGGCATAAGACATGTCTTAAAGACTGTTCAAGATACAAGGAAATTTCCACCGCAGACAAATCATTAATTTGTCCCTCAATTACTTTCAAAATAGGAGATAGAACGATAGTTAATACCATATCACTCGATAGATTGTGAATAGTTTAGGGACTATTTATAGCTCATGACCTAATAAAAGAAATTGATAATTTAGTAATCAAAATATGTAATTAAAAAACTTACAGGCATAAGGTTTTTTAATTGTTTATTTCCTCAATTCATAGTTATAAAAAATAATGAAATAAAAGTTTTATTTCTTTTATATATTTAAAAAAATTAATGAAATAAAAGAACATATTTACTCATTCAGGGAGAAAATTGAGAAATCACCCAACTTGAGTGGACAAACCTATCATTCATTTTTTTTATCGAGACTATAAGAAAAGTCTTCCACTAAATCAAAATCTTAAATAAAATTGAGAAGAACTAGTACCAAAAATCTAGTGAGGTTAATTAAGTGGATTGATTGGTCAAAAATATCAACAGACATATTTAGACCCCTCTCTTTTCTTGTCTTTTCATTGTTTTTTGCTATCTTACTTCTTCTAACTTGTTGGAATGAGCATAAAGGTAATAGTAATGCATATGGTAGACTCATCTTGATGCATATATATGTGTATCATTGACATTTCTGTACTTGTGTACTCATACATTGTGCTAATTGTACTGCACAATTTGGTGACTATGGTCAAAATGATAATTAAACACTTTGACAACCAAAGTTTGTAATCATGAAATTTAGAATTGATTTCCAATATCAAAGCCACATTAGTGTGCCTATGAAAATGTGATCCATGTACATATATATACAGTAATTGTTAGATATATACTCGGCAAAATTACACATATGGTCCTTTATCTTATTTATTTGTAACATTTTGGTCTTTTATCTTTTATTTGTAACATATAAGTCTTTAATCTTATTTATTTGTAACACTTTAGTCCTTTATCTTTTATTTTTCCCATATAGATCCTTTATCTTTTTTAATTTGCTCATATAAACTATTGTCTCGTTTTTTTTAATTAAAAAAAATGGTGATATTTATTTTTTAAAAATATTTTATTTATTAAAAAATTAAAAATCTAGAAAAATAAAGAATACCTTCATCATCTTCATCATTTTTCATGAATCATTCAAACCCACCCATTACATAAAAACTTTAGCTAAATTTAATTAAACAATACTATTGTAAATTGGAAACCCAAAACAATACTATTCACAATCACAGATGCATATAATCAAAGAAACAAATACGTAAAATGCAATATTAAGACAACAATCCTCATTTGTCAAACAAAAGAAAAAAAAGGCGATAATCCTCAAAATTAATAACAGATCTACAATACCCATAAACAATGGAACATTTTTGAACAAATCACACCCCAGATTTTACAACAAAAAGGAGCGAAAATGAAAGAGGAAAAAAATTTGAAGCTTGTAAAAAGAGAAAAAAGATTTGAAATTTCAAAGAAATTGAAACAGACCAGATTAATTGGGATGAAGAATGAGTTTATTGCATTCCTGTTAGTATGTTGGATGGGTTTGGGTACTGCTGATGGTATTAATTTCATTTAATTAACTGTTTCTTCTTACCTAAACCCTCATTTTTAATTTGTTTAGGAATTATTAAGGATTTAGGGGTTTTAATTTTTGTGTTTATAAAAAGATTGAAAATAAACATAATATAGATTTATGATATTTGGAGGTAAATTTGAGTAAACATTTTTTTAATTTAAGGAATATGATGAAGAAGATTCATAAAAATGATGAAGATGATGAATGTGTTTTTCATTTTTATGGATTTTTATTTTTCATTAAATAAAATATTTTTAAAAAATAAATATCAGCATCTTTTTAATTAAAAAAAGAAATAAGACAGAGGTTTATATGAGCAAATTATAAAAGATAAAGGACTTATATGGGAAAAATAAAATATAAAGGACTAAAGTGTTACAAATAAATAAGATAAAAGACCTATATGTTACAAATAAAAGATAAATGACCAAAATGTTACAAATAAATAAAATAAATGACATATGTGTAATTTTGCCTATATGTATAGATTTTGGAGAAGAAAAATATGCCAAAGAATTACTACATTTTGTCTAGTAAAGGTGGTGGCTAGCTAGTTATTCAATATGAATGCAAAGCCACTCTTATAGATGATTTAATAAAAAACAATCCAACTCATCACAGGTCTATAAAGTTTCGATAAATAAAATTTTATTGATAATAAATAAAAGTGTCTTACTAACGAGTGTCTCCGGAACATTCTTTAAATATTTCATTTAAATAAATTATTTATAAGGTGCACTCTTTCCAATACATTAACTGCATATATTTTCATAAAAATTTCACAAAATCTTACTATTTAAGGTGCTTAAAGAGTGCCTTGGAGGCACTCGTTAGCAATCTCTTAAATAAAATAGTCCAATCCAGTATCATAGCGAAAACACTCTGTTCATCTTTTGTGGAGGGTATTGAGGTTTCACTCAAATCATATATTCGAAATCAGAACAAAAAAACACTATAAAAATATCAAAACAAATACACCAAAAAACTAAAACACCTGGCACATGCTTCAACACAAGAAACCCCCCGCAACAAACATCTCCTACTAAACCTCATCCACCATACACTCAACAACAAGACCCACTACAATTAAGCCAAAATGTAATATTTCTTTATTACAATTAAGTGCATTACAATATATAAAATGTATACATAGAGTTGATACAATAATAAAATTAATTATAATCAACCTACATTGCAATTATTGATTAAGGCATTCTATAAATAAATAAAATCCAAAATACAACTCTTCAATTTTTTTAGGTGGTTTGTGAGTCTTGTTCATATATGTCTTTTTCTTTTTTTTTTGAAACAACAAGGAACCTCATATATTTATAAATTAAAAGGAAAGACATACAAGCGAGGAGAAAGTACAAGACGTACTCCACCCGCGACGGGGAAAAAGTACACGAAAGTACTAAGACCTAAAACGAAACCAAAACTAGGAACTCGGCTAAAAACACCACTCAAGCAACCACCTCCTTATCTTAAAATACAATCAAGAGGGTCGACACACCACTCATAAAACAAACAAAAAGAGTCCGGTTTCCTTGCCAAAAGCCATTTCCAAGATGTACACTTAATTCTATCCAAAACCTCCTCAAAAAGAATTGGTTTGTTGGAGAAGATTTTTTCATTCCTAACACGCCAAAGAGTCCAAATAACCACATGCCAAACCATCCTAAGCCCTTTGAGAGACTTCTTACCACACTTGAGAGAAGACAAAAAACCATTAAAATGGGAGGCAATATTATTCGGTGAGACCTCCACCACACCCAACCACCTATAAACCTCACTCCAAATTGACCAAGCCAAAGGACACAAGAGGAACAAATGATTTTCGGTTTCCACTTCCCCACCACACACGGCACAATTCAAGTGAACATCCTCAAGGATCATCCCTCTAATAGCCAAATTAGCCCTTGTAGGAATTCTAGCTAGCAAGGTTTGCCACGAAAATACCACCACTTTTGATGGAGTCCAACTATCCCACACTTTATACACAACACTACTCAAAGATGGGGGCAAAAAGAGAGGACGCACCAACCAAGACGACAAGAATTCGTAGGAAGCTTTAACGGAAAACAAGCCATCAACACCATGACGAAAGCACCAAGCGGGCTTATCTAGCGAGATAGGGGCCCCTTCCAACAAAGTGATGAAATCCCGATATAAAACTTCCTCCCAAGCAAAGAAGGGACGCCGCCACTTTAAGTTCCACACCCAAATTCCGGACACCCAATTTCCCATGACATTTATATTATCCTCCGCTTGGATAGAGATAGAAAAGAGCCTTGGAAAAACCACCGCGAGAGGACCGACGGAGAGCCAATTATAATGCCAAAAAGAAGTATCACTCCCATCACCAATCCGATGCACAAAAACATCATTCAACCAATCACCCACCATTCCCCTCACCACACCCAACCCCACCAAATCACGCCACCACAAAGAGGCCTTATGAATCCGACCCAAAGACAAGGTAGGCCGCCCTACGTTACCATACTTTGCTTCCAAGACAAGCTTCCAATTCGGTTTCTCTTCCGAAAGCATTCTCCACCGCCACTTAGCCAATAAAGAGAGATTAAAAATTTTAAGATCTTTGACCCCCAACCCTCCATCCTTTTTAGATCTACAAACATCCCCCCAACTCACCCAAGGTATTTTACACCCTCCGGAGGCGGAAGTACCCCATAAGAAATTCCTTTAGAGACGGATAATTTCTCTCCGAACACCGGAAGGCAATTTAAAAAAAGAGAGGTAAAAAATAGGAATGGAAGTCAACACGGAATTAATCAACACCACCCTACCTCCTAGGCTCACATACTTATGTTTCCAAGAAAAAAGACGGTTTTCAATAGCCTTCACAACCGGCTTCCAAGTACTCGCCCTCCTAGGATTCGCTCCCACCGGAAGACCAAGATAAGTGAAAGGAAGAGAACGTACCTTACAATGGAGGAAGGAGGCCGCACCATCCAAGAAACTATTGTGGACATTAACACCGAAAATATTGGTTTTTGAAAAATTAACTTTTAGCCCCGAAATGAGCTCAAACCAACGCAAGATAGCCTTCATCGACCAAAGATTTTCCACACACGCTTCTCCAATGAAAATTGTATCATCCGCATATTGCAAATGCGAAATAGAGATGTCGGAGCTCAACTTGAAATCTTTGAAGAAACCTAACGACACCGCCTTTGTCATAAGAGAACCCAAGCCTTCCACCACAAGAAGGAAGAGGAAAGGAGCTAACGGATCCCCTTGTTTAAGGCCTTTCGAAATATTAACTTGCTCCGTCGGGGACCCATTGACCAAAACCGACAAGTTACCGTTACACACACGTCTTCATTTGATGATCTTTCTTATCTTAATCCATTGATGATCTTTCTTATCTTAATCCATAATTAAGTGTTGGTCCTTGTTAATTTCTTAATAACTATAGTGCTATTTTATATTATGCTTATACTTGAATTTCTGTTGCATTTTCCCTTTTCATTATCTAAGCTCGATCCAAATGTGACAGAGTCTAAACTTCTTTGAATAAAAAATTAAACTACTTAAATGGCTAAATCTACTTAATCTAATAATGCTAAAAGGCATACTCTAGATTTCTTAGTGGGTTAATTATTATTTTCGTTTGTATTAAATCATAACAATGGTTGGCTAAATCAACTTAATCTCTTGGTCATAAGAATAATTTTTTGTTAGATTTATTTACTTCGCGGCTAAATTCTAAATTATCATATCCTTTTTTCCCGAAGAATCAAATGATTAATGAAAAAAATATATAACTTGATCTAATAGTGCTAAAATGCATCTCATTTAAGTGTTCTTTGTGATTTACTGTTAAAATATCTTATGGTAATTGATATATCAAATAATAATTTTCATTCCTTCATATATATAATTTGTAGAATCATGGTCACCACATATATGAACAATACTAAAATTTTGTCACCTATCATAATTTTCTTAAATTTATTTGTTCTAGGGTCATTGTTTCCTTCTTTTTTCTTTTTCTAGTAGTTGGTAAAGAAGCAAGAAGTGGTGTCACATAAAATCATGCGTGTGCACCCCACTATGAGAACCCACATTTTTTGCTTGTCATCATATGCTTAAAATATATAGCTTGCTAGGTATTTAAATTTTAAAACTATCAATCAATTCATTGATTATTTTGTTAACATTAACCAAAAATAACCAAGCATCATCATATGAATTACATAGTGAACAAAAATTGCATATTCGTAGGAAGAAGATCCAGACACAAAATCTTTGAAATTGGATAACTTCATAGATATTTCCACTTGATTTTGACATGTATTTTAACAATTTTCTTAACAAAGCTTTTGAAAAAAAATTAATTTTCATACACCGTCAAAAATCACAACCATCATATATATGTGAGACTTTAAAAGTAATTACAATTAAAATTGGACAATGTATGTGTTTGAGTGCGTAGATTATAAAGTTTGGTGACCACTTTATCAACCAAAATAAACCGTTTTAAATTTTAAGTTCTAATTGACAAAGTTTTTCTCATATCTTTTGTTGATGCAAACTGAAATTCAAAGAATCGCCGACCTAAAAATATTTGCTTCCATCAGCTAATTAACACGTGAAACTGAGAAAGTGTAAAAGCATGGAATACACAAATTTAACGAGGTGTAGGCAATTTGTGAAGGTAGTCAAGGGTAGCATGAGACGAATTTGAAGGCGTGGACAAATGGAAAACTTTAATAGTGGAAGAATTGCATTTGGACGTACTCAATCGAATGTGCCTCGATGGGAGCATGCATGGGGGTCAAACTGTCAAGTACCGATGTTGGGGATTGAAATTCACTTCGTGGAAGGTCTATCGCGAATGGAAGAAAAGAATGGATGATTCAAGAATGTTCAAATGCTAGGGCTCTTTGACTTACCATCACTAGGAATGAGATTTACATGTGTTAGATATGATACTAGTTTTAGATAAATTGACGATTGAAATTTGAGTGAACCAAATCTTTTGATATTGTCTAATGATATTTCATATTAGACATCATTGATCCTTCGTTATGGAATAAAGGAACGACACTGGTTAATTTAGAGGGCGCGCAATGAACAATTTATTTTTAGATATCACTCATAAGGTTGATGAAGTGGCGGATTCCATAAAAAGCACCTCTTAGTAAAAATTAAAGAATGGAATACTATGTATATTTTATGAGTGGATGATAAACTCGGTTGGATGATAAACTCGATACTGGTATGGAGGTCAGTTTTGGCATTAAGTGATTCCAGCCTCCTTACAATTACAGTTGTGGGGGTTCGAATCGTGGTCCTTCCTACTAAACTCGATATCAATCACCACTGAATCAACTAACGATTAATAATTGAATTGATATCTTTATTAGATGAGTTAACTCTTTATCAATCATATCAACTCCTTTGTTTGTCATTGGAACCATTAGTATTATTATATATCTTTCATTAGTAAAAAGCATTTATAAAGATATTTGCTTGGTGCAGCAATTTACTTGCACGTAAATATATGAATAAATAAATAAATATTGGCTTACGTACTTAGCTTCTTGCTGTTTTTGGGCCACTAACAATACATATTTGTGATGTAGAAAGTAAGTGGTACATTTTTTTATTGAAAATTGGCTATAGTAGTATCCCCAATTTTCTAATGGGGAATGAGGATAATATTGGATGTACCTCGTCATCAATGAGAAGTTATTAATTTGTGTGGTTGTGTAAGCTGTTCTAGATTATCCAACAACAGTTTACATGCTCCTACAATAAATTAATAGTTAAGTCTAATAGATTAAATAATTTATAATAACAAGTGAGAACTAAAATAAATTTATTCAAAAAAAAAAACTAAAATAAATTTATAGTTTTAACTTTTTATTATATACTCCTAAGAATTACTTGTTTTTACTATAAGTTACTGCAATGCGGCAATGCGCCCAAATTAATCTAGTTTCTAAAGTTCAATTTTTGATAAATCACTAATGAAAATTGAATTTTTAAGCTATTTTTTCATAAACTATCTTGACAAACTTATATTAATATATAAAAATTTATTTATTTGTATAAGCTGTTTTATATAAGCTCAAAAGTAAGTTAATCCAAACGGGGCTTAATTGATAAATTAATCAAACAAATTAAACATTTTCCTTTTGCTTTTTCAAAAAAAAATAAATCAAACAAACATTAAAAATGGGTAGGCTTGGAAGATATTTTTCAGTCTAACCTTAGGCCCCCAAGTGATTTATTAAAAGGGTTGAGGAACTACCTCATACAAAACAAGCTATGTCAACATTTAATTAATTAATGGAGATAAAAGTTATATAAGTGGATCACTATTGCTTAATTAAAAGTTCAAAGTATATATGAAATTCAGCTTTCACATATGGATAATGTTAAAGCTCGACCAAGGAAATTAAAACTGTAGCCATTTATTTTATTCATGCCAAGGATTGATTCTAAGAAACTAGAGAGAGCAAGCTGCACTAAAATAATGGGAAGGAGAGGAACACTTTTGAGAAGCATCTTGTTCTTTTGAAATATGAGATGAGATCCAATTTTTCAAATTCCAAAATAGAAGCATCCAATGTTTTCATATAATACATGATAGTCTAATACTTGTCACTTTTATCTACGGCTGACAACACCTCAATCAACTCGTGAATAGTTTGAAGTTCAATTCGATAATTGACTCATTAACTTTATTCATGAACCAAATGAGCTGAATTTTAGTTAAAAATTAAATTCATTAAACAAATAATTTGAACATAAATTATATATAGTTCGACTCGTTTAACTCGTGAACTAGTTTCGATATACATATAACTTTCCAAATTTTTTAATTGTACACATCATCAATAAACTTTTTAGTTCCTTATGTACGGCTCTCCCTTTACAAAAAAAAATAATTTTACTCCTTTAAATTCTCTCTTTCTCAAAAAGTTTTTCATTTTTCATTTAAGAAGAAAGGCTCTTCCTCTCCTTTTTTTTTTCTACAGCATATCTCTTCAAACCCATTTGAAAGTAGAACATTATTTCCTCATCATTCAACTTTCAATAGTTTTGATATTCTTGGTTTTTAATGACAGTGTTTAATAGAGAATAAATGATGGCAGCGTTTAACAAAGATTTTTGGTTTCCAATTAACTTTAAAATCATGTGATTTGACTTAACGAGTTGAACCAAACGAGTCGAACCGAACTGTTCGTTCGTAAATTTTAAACAAGCTGAACTTAAGTTTAAAAAAGAATTCGTGTCGAAATTGAACCGAGTTTTGAGTTGAATCAATTCATATCGATTCAGCCGAGTTAGGCTAATATTTAATCATGGATAAACTTATCAATATTATTTTTTATTATATTACATCAAAAAATTGATGGGGGATCAATTATTATATGCAAATTAGTCCAAGAAATTGAAAATTGGTGAGCTACACATCTTAGTCCAAATTTTTGCTACATATAAAGATTCTTCTTCTATATATGTTGCAAATTTATATAGATGCTAAGAGCTTGTGCTTCCTTAAGCCTCCCTGAAGTTGGCTTTACAAAGGTAGCATCAATGTTATATTGTTGAGCTATGCTCTATAAGATGTTGAAATAATGGTAGGGTCAAATGAAACCGCAAGAAAAGGTTAATCAGAAAAAGAGAAAGAAAAAAAATTTGAATCCTTTGCACTATTGTGGTAGTTATAGAGTAGTTAGATTTAAGTGCAACTTGCATGATTCACCTGCATTCAATTGCATTTAGATTCTTTGCAATTAGAATCTCACACATTCATGTAGTCGGTATATCAAAGACAAGTAAATTTAATAAGATTAAACGGACCATAATAAAATCTCTATTTGATATTTTTAAATAATCAAAATCTACATCAAAATATGAACTATTTGATAAACAATCTTGCAACCATCGATGGCTGATTAAGTGATTGTGTGTATTCTGTGACCATACAAATATGATTTCTAAATAATGGGGCAATAGTTTGAGAGACACTTCTTGCTATCATTTTCAAATAAAGATTGATTGGAATAATAATGACTTTATAATCCCCACTTACCATTTAAATATATTAAAAAAATTAAAAAAGAAATCCTTTGGAAAGGAAGGGCATACTTAGTAGAAATGTTGAACCAAAGGCACTCTCAAGGGCCACATAATACAAAGGTATTTCTAGAGGGAATATGAGTGCTCTCTTTGATTGCCAATGTAGACACTATAGGATTAGAGAATTGATGAAATTGTGAAAATGACAACAACTATAAAATTGTTTTGTTTTGCATTCGTTTATGTCATCCAATTGTTGGTTAAAAAACAAAACTGAAAAGTGGATGGATAAACTAAGAGTTTGATTGAAACAATTTTATTTTTAGTTTTAGAAAATTATTTTTTTAAAAAAAAAAGAAAAATAAAACTCATTTAACCTATTTTACTTTTTAATTTTTAAAACTGATACACAAAATAATTTTTGAAAACATTTTTATAAAATTGGATTACCAATCAATTTTTTTAGTTTTAAAATTAAAAAACTGTTGTTTTTTTTACAATAAAGTTGACGATCGAACTTACAACCTTAGAATAAAAGTTGGTTACAAGTTAGTTGTGGGTTCTATATGTAAATCTATTTAGGTTGTTTGCTCTTATTGATTGGTGGGTAAATACACGCGAATTATGAAAGTATTTTAGAAAAACAGTGACAAAAACACTAATTAAGCCATCATGGTAAACAAAATAACAAAAAAGAAAAAATAGGGAACAAGGAAAAAAGAATTGCACAAGAAAAGAGGAAATTAGTAATCAAAATAGATCCAAAATATAACAACTCATATCGGGATGAATGGAATTATTAAATTCCATTAATTTTTACAAGATGTCATTTTCCTTTTTATTCTAATCTATTCAAGATGTCATAGATCTTCTACGCTCTATTTGTTCAAAACAAAATGTCATTACATCTTAAAAAAAAATTCTCACTCACTTGTGACATTTTAGTTTATCATCACTAAAATGTCTTGAAAGTAAAGTTGTCTTCTTGTCCATTCCAATATCACATCTAATACAACATGTGCAGCGATGCATATTTTTTGCAACATCAACACAAGTACATTCTTGAACCATGGAGCCGGCTCCAAACATACTATTGAAGTCTACGCCGCAGGCTCGAGAGTTGAGACATGTACCTGGCAAATCCAAATGTCGTGGACAAGTGGTGCCGAAATCGTCTGTGTACACTACATCTACAACATTATAGACAACGAAAATATGATGAAATAATTTCATGAGTTAATTTGATTTAGAATGTAGCATTCTATTTATGAAAATATGCATAGATGTACCTGATCCATAGGTGAAGTTGATAGATGTACAATTGCAATATATATATTCAAATAATAATATGGTATTAAGTTATGATAGATGTACCTGATCCATAGGTGAAGTTGAAGAGAGCAAACAAAGTGCTCACATTCAAATAATAATATGGTATTAAGTTATGATAGATGTACCTGATCCATAGGTGAAGTTGAAGAGAGCAAACAAAGTGCTCACGGTTAGAAGAATGCTTCCTAGCTTCATCATGATATTTGTTTCAACACAAAAAATATTCTGGAATGGAAAACTTAAATTGCTAGGATAATTTCAACTAAGAGGCGCACACACACACACACATACATATATATATATATATATATATATATATATATATATATATATATATATATATATATATATATATATATATATATATATATATATATATATATATATATATATATATATAGAAAACCATGGATTGTTGATTTGTACCCTAAAAAAAATGGATTGCTAAATTTACGGTTCTTATTAAATATAGATTACTAAACGTATTCAATATAATTTATTACTTATTACTTATAGGTTATTAAAAAAAATCAACTATATCTTTACAAAAATTTGTCAAAAGAAAATTAATTAGAACCATACAAGAAAGGTTAAACAACCCTAAATTTATTGGAGAAATCACGGTTTGAGTTTGATCCTTATGATAGTTTCATTTTATTTTATTTTGGTACATTATTCTTATGATAGTTTGTAATTACCAAAAACATAATACAAATGATATATCAATAGTTTTCAACTAAAAATATAGTAAGAGTAAAAAATAAAAAAGTTAAAATATAGTAGTATATTTTTTAACAATTACTTTTTTTAATATATATATTTGCTTTACTGGAATTTAGTTTACTGGAACATTTTTTGTTATATTTTTTTTTGGTTACAAGAGAAAAGAAAGAAAAAACAACCCAAACATCTGTCACACCCCTAGAATTTTTTGTTATATTTAATAAGAAATTATATAAAGAAATATTGTGTCAAAAGAAATAATATAAGGAAACAAATTATTATAGAAAAATATTTCTTACCGTATATGAAAGTATAATAGTTCTTAAAGAAAAAGTATAATCACCACTTGGTAGGGAGGACCACGGTTCGATCCCCGCAACTGCGATCGAGAGGGGCCTGAAACCACTTGATGCCAGAACTGACCCCCGAACCAGACTCAACTGGTGGTGAAAAAAAAAGTATAATAACCACCAATTGGTAGGAGAAAGCAGTGCGATCTGTAATGGAAAATCAGCAGGGTGGTAGAATTAATTGTAATTTGGTCAATATGGTAAGACAAGATTTTTTTTTTTTGAAGATGGTAAGACAAGATATTAATCCACAAATCATGTGAATGATTGTAGTAATTTTTTTAAGTTACATTCATATTATTAATCCACAAACTCTATTTATATTCAAATATTATTTTAAATTATTACATTCATATTTTAAAGTCGGACATTAAAAACTTTCTACTCACTATTTATTTTTTAAAAAAAAAAATTGTTGAAACAAGATAGTTTTCTTTTTTTTTGGTAAGTAGTCTAATGATTTGAAATTCCACCCTTAAGGTGAATAAGTGGGATGACCGGGATTCGAACTCTGATCCCCTACATAATAATGCAAATGTCCACCAATTGAGCTAAGCTCATGGGACAAAACAAAATAGTTTTCTATATCTGACCAAAAAAAAATAGTTTTCTATATTTAACTTTTTTTTAATAAAAAAAATCATTAAAATACAACTTAAATTCATATGGAAATAAAGTGGAATGAGAATATCCAAACTCTACGGACCGGTAGAAATAAATTTAAGATTTTAGTTTTCATGCCGTTGAAAATAAGAAAATGTACGATCAGCAATAAATTGGTTCAAGTGATAAGGAATTTGTGGGCCCGTTTGGATTAGTTTATTTTTGAGCTTATGTAATATAAATTAAGTTTTAAGCATTGTATTTTTATAAGTTATTTTATCATAATTTACCTTGACAAACTTATAAAAATACATAAAAATCGCATAAACTCAAAAATAAGATAATTCAAACGGGCCTTTGGTCCCCTTAAACATGTGGTCAGAGGTTCAATTTCTGGCTCATGTGTATAGAGAAAATTCTATTGGAATGGGAAAACTCACCTTGTGTGCCCCACAAATTCTAGTGATGAAAAGTTCGTATCAATATTATGATAATCAAAACAAAAAAAACGGAAATACCAAACTTTGAGTTTGGGTTTGGGGAGGGAAAATTTCGTACTATATATAAGAATCTTGTTTTGTTCTCAAGTTTGAACTTTGAAGTGTCAACACCCCGCCAAACAAATCCATGTTACATCGTACCGTGTCTCGTGGTCTTTATCTTCCAAGGCTCAACTCTCAGATAGCACAACCTTATACAATTTGTTCCATTTCTTTAATACAAATGAACCCAACAAAAAAATTAACATTTTCCCATATTTTCCAAAAATGTTCCAATCTAAAATCTTTGAATCCTGGCAAACAAGCTCATGCCCAGATGATAGTAACTGGTTTTGTTCCCACCATTTTTGTTTCCAACTGTTTACTTCAATTTTACTGTAAATGTTCAAATTTGAATTACGCGTTCAACGTGTTCGATAAAATGCCTCAAAGGGATGTAATTTCTTGGAACACAATGATATTTGGTTATTCAGGAATTGGAAACATGGGATTTGCGCAGTTTTTGTTTGACTCAATGCCGGAGAGAGATGTTGTTTCATGGAACTCTTTGCTTTCGTCTTATTTACAAAATGGGATTCATCGAAAGTCGATTGATGTTTTTGTTAAGATGAGATCGTTGAATATTCCGCATGACTATGCTACATTTGCTGTTGCTCTGAAAGCTTGTACCGGTATTGAAGACTATGGTTTAGGACTTCAGGTGCATTGCCTTGCGATTCAGATGGGTTTTGAGAGTGATGTGGTAACAGGTACTGCTCTAGTAGATATGTATTCAACGTGTAAGAAACTAGATTATGCGTTTAGGGTTTTTGTTGAAATCCCGGAAAGAAATTCGGTGTGTTGGAGTTCTGTAATTGCAGGCTATGTTCGAAATGATCGCTTTATTGAGGGATTAAAATTGTATAAGGCTATGTTAAAAGAAGGTATGGGGGTGAGTCAATCAACCTTTGCTAGTGTGTTTAGGTCGTGTGCCGGATTATCTGCATTTGAATTAGGCACACAGTTGCATGCTTATGCTCTAAAGACGAATTTTGGATACGATAGTATAGTCGGAACGGCTACATTAGACATGTATGCTAAATGTGACAGAATGAATGATACTAGAAAGTTGTTTAACACATTACCTAAACCTACTCGGCAATCTCATAATGCCATTATTGTTGGATATGCACGGCAAGATCAAGGTGTTGAAGCTTTAGAGATTTTCCGGTTTTTACAGAAGTCTTATCTTGGCTTCGACGAAATTAGTTTGTCCGGTGCTTTGACTGCCTGTTCGGCGATTAGAGGCTATTTGGAGGGGATTCAACTACATGGATTAGCTGTCAAATGTGGTTTAGAGCTTAATATCTGTGTTGCGAATACCATTTTAGACATGTATGCAAAATGTGGAGCATTGATGGAAGCTTGTTGGATATTCGATGATATGGAAAGAAAGGATGCCGTGTCTTGGAATGCAATCATTGCGGCTCACGAGCAAAATGAACAAGTAGAAGAAACACTTTCACTTTTTGTTTCAATGCTTAGGTCAACTATGGAACCTGATGATTTTACTTTTGGCAGTGTTGTAAAGGCATGTGCTGGTCAGCAAGCTTTGAACTTTGGTATGGAGATACATGGAAGAGTTATTAAGTCTGGTATGGGGTTAGACTGGTTTGTTGGAAGTGCCATGATTGATATGTATTGCAAGTGCGGAATGCTAGTCGAGGCAGAAAAGATCCATGAGAGATTGGAAGAACAAACCACTGTTTCTTGGAATTCAATCATTTCAGGATTCTCGTCACAAAAGCAAGGCGAAAATGCTCTGAGATATTTTTCTCAGATGCTACAAGTTGGTCTGATACCTGACAACTTCACATATGCTACAGTTCTTGATATTTGTGCTAATTTGGCTACCGTCGAACTTGGAAAGCAGATTCATGGACAAATTTTAAAGCTACAGTTGCATTCAGATGTGTATATAGCCAGCACTATTGTTGATATGTATTCAAAGTGTGGAAATATGCAGGATTCACGGGTAATGTTTGAGAAAGCACCTAAGCGGGATTATGTGACTTGGAGCGCCATGATTTGCGCATATGCATACCATGGACTTGGAGAAGATGCCATTAAATTATTTGAGGAGATGCAGCTTCTGAATGTGAAACCAAATCATACGATTTTTATTTCTGTCCTCAGAGCTTGTGCACATATGGGTTATGTAGACAAAGGGTTGCATTATTTCCGTAAAATGCGAAGTCACTACGGTTTAGATCCCCAGATGGAACATTATTCATGCATGGTAGATCTACTAGGGAGGTCAGGACAAGTAAATGAAGCTTTGAAGCTTATTGAAAGCATGCCTTTTGAAGCCGATGATGTAATATGGAGAACTTTACTTGGTATTTGCAAGTTGCAAGGGGATGTCGAAGTTGCAGAAAAAGCAGCCAATTCTTTATTGCAGTTGGACCCTCAAGATTCTTCTGCTTACGTTCTTTTGTCAAATGTATATGCTATTGCAGGAATTTGGAGCGAGGTTGCGAAAATAAGAAGTTTCATGAAGAATTATAAATTAAAGAAGGAACCAGGATGTAGCTGGATTGAGATAAGAGACGAAGTGCATGCGTTTCTTGTTGGAGACAAGGCACATCCAAGATCTGAGGAGATATATCAGCAAACTCATTTACTCGTAGATGAGATGAAGTGGGATGGATATGTTCCTGATATTGATGATTTCCTTCTTGATGAAGAAGTGGAAGAACAATATCCTTATGAGGGACACAAAACCGCCATGTTTGTAGTGTGATATAATGTAGAACAGGTTTCAAACACTGCCTACAATGGCATAATGGCGAATTCGAGCAGCAGAATCTGAGGAATCAGGCTGGCTGGGAGGAACTGAGCAACTTCAAAAGAAAAGTGGAAGCCAAATTGAATTCCATATTGCCCTATACTGAATAGTGGCTTGACATGTGTTGTTTCATTTCACAAGCTGAGAATCAGGTCTAGATTCTTGATTAATAAGAATGTCAACACATTAATGTGAGTCCGGCTGAGTATGGTGGTCTTTTAGGGTCTACCAAAGGGTTTGGAATTGAATGGTTTATCCAGCAATCTAATTGCCTTCAATATATTCATCATCCATGCAGATTGGTTTAGATCAGCGAAAATTCGCTTGAAGTTGGTGTGTGTGGAGGAGAGGATTCAAGCATGTGAATGTGATAATGTAAATCTAGAAAGGAAAAGCATGTCATTTTTTAATTAGATTCTCTAGGGTTTTTTATTTATTCATAAGCCATATACTCATCTTCATACCATGGGATTGATATGAACAGATTCATGAAGCCATCAAATGGAACTGATGGGTAGATCCAAGCCACTCTTTTTATTTTCCCATAAGTTCAATTCAGGAGAGATGGAGTTCAAATCTCATATGAGATAGTTGTAAAATGAATATTAATTTCCCCGTTATTAATAACAATTTCTCTTTTCCTCGTTTAAAAAGAAAAACTCAAATAACTATGTCCGAGGGATTGTTGAACACTAAATTTGCGTACATCTACCAAAACTATAGACACAATGTGTATTCTGACCAAACTTGTAGCTTAACAAACAATGCAGCATGTTCTCTAAAACAGAAATTGAATGACTTGCAAATGTTAAAAAAAAAAAGATTTTATTGGAAGTGTTTTTTCTTTTAATATATACATATGTAGAGGTTGTCACGGCCTGTGAATCTGTGATATGCATGTGCTCGAATCTCCACTCTGCTTCTTATCAATCTGATTTTGTTCTTATTATCTTTCTAAGCCTATCAACCATGTTCCTGTATATCAATAGGATCTCTAATATGGTTGAACTCAATTATTTTAAGCAGTTCAAATACTGTGTTTGCATCTCCATATCATTGGATGCTAATAAAAATGACACCAAACTGTTATTTACACAATAAACTTTGGATGCTAAATTAATCGTCGGTTGTAAACATGTATCGACCTATTTCCACAGTGACATATCCTTCCCAATAGCGTGAGAAACTGTAAGAATTGAGAAGGAAAATAGCTGCAATACGGTTTTCTTTTTAATGGTTGTTTAACGAAGTTAAATCAAGGGAAGGTGATTTTTTTTAAAAACTAGAGGGGGTTTCTGTGCCATTTAAAGAAACTACAGGGGAGATGTGTGTAATTTTCCCTTTATTCTATATATGAATGGGCAAAACACTTCAAGCGTTTAACCTCGAGGTGGACCACTCGACTTAGTTGCCTGTTGGTTTGTCAGTTAGCCGAAGCATTGACAGTCCAAGTAAATTTAAAAAAGAACAAGGACAGAGGTTATCTAAAATAATTGAATCATGTTAGAAGAAAGAATAAGAATAATATCTACCACAAAAAAGACTATTAAAACAAAATTTGATTACTACACAGTACTTTGCATTAAAACCTACAATGTCAATGACCTTGTAACCTATTACTATGTCCTCAACTCATCCAGGTATTGTTTTTAAGGGATTCTGTCCTTCCACATTAGTCATTCCTCAACAGTAGTCTTTTTCCTTATAAAAAAGAGCATAAATTCCTGATTCATAGACTAAAATCAACATTCAAGTCTTTGAAATACAAAAACATTACAGCTGAAAGCAGCAAGAGAAACAATGATAATAATGCGTGCTTAAAAGTAAGAACTCCTGCATCTATTCTCCTCACAGTCTCAACATCTGGCATAGAATCAGACTTTACTTCATCATCATTTGCAGATGATTTTTTCCTGTTTGCCTGGAAAAGAAAAATAGGAGCAACAATTAGAACTTGGCACTGCCCATCTGTTATTACATTTATTCTTTCAGTGTATATATATAGACTTAATACAATAATATTTCTTTCAAAATAAAAATACAGAACAATATAGGAAAAAATGGACGATTTGGAAGCAATGTAACTAGATCGGAATAACACTGCATACTTTATGCGCATACTGTTAACCAAGAAACCAAGTATTGTTTTGCATTTGTTAAAGAAGTACATCTAACTAAAATGAGGTGACATATTTTACTTGGGAAGAAAAAGTTGATACCACATAGAAGGCATTTGTAATGATAATAAAACAATTTTACATTATCCACCAACAAAAATACCATGAAAAGGATATTTAACTAAGCTAGGAGCCTAGAAGTAGTGCTATATATTATATGACCCCAACTATTATGCAGATACTCTTTTTAGAACATACATAAGTTCAAAATATTTGAGTTAAGAGAGAGCATACAACTAGTCGAATTTTACAAGGAGGCCAAGTATAAAGAAAAAAAAATATATATTTTTATGAATCTTGTCTTGACAATTTACGTTGTTGACAAAGTTTTCTGTGTAGTTATTATAGAGACTGAAAGTGTCAAAACAAAAAGAATAAATTAATCTATCAAGTGATATATTTTGTGTTTCCTATTTCTATTAATTTTTTACAAATAGACTGATTTGAGGTAGCTAAATCTACACAATTAAAGTAGCTAAATATGAAAATACACTAAATCATTAAAAAACAAAATGTGGCTACCCCAAAGACACACTACCCTCTGCCCCAACTAAACTATTATGCTAACTACATAGGAGATTCTTGTGTATCAGTTACATATACAAATAATAAACATGTTCATAAAGTCTGATGTACCAACCTCATGGTCAGAGGACAAATTCGCATTAACTTGAGAAGAATCCTTATATGCCTGCTTCAGCTTCGCAACCAAAATTTTGTTCTCGCTTACTAAGGAAGATAGCTGCAAATAAAGTACAACAATTTCAACTAATCATGTACTTGTACAATAAATCCCATAATAGTCGAGCAAACATGACATAAATGTTTCAAACATATGGAAAACCCCATGTATCCCATCATCAGCCAAAAAAAAACTACTGCTAAATTTTCATCGTATGAATTTTCAATCAAGTTGATCTATAATTCAATTAAAAAAATGGAAAAACTCCATACATACAAAACTAGTTAAACTCAAAAGGTAGAAAGTGGGAAAATCAAAGAGGTGAAAAAGAAGGTTGTGCTTATTCAATCGTTATTTACTTACTGACACACGCAAATGAAGCATCGTGTAGTTTCAACTTGATACCCTACATGTTTCTGTTTATTAAAGAGCAAGAATTAAATACAGTGTTGTCAATGGCAGATTGTGGAAAATAGCAGTTTGTTCAAATTCCGATATGCTATAGGGCTATAACGCCACAATATCCACTATTTGACAATACTATGTACTCTAAATCGTGTATCAAGGAACAATAGCGATTTGTTCAAATTCCGCTATAATAGCTATTTGACATAAATAATTAAATATCATGTAGGCCAGAGGTCAAGATATTTTTACAGATCTGTATGGCTGTATAATGTAGTGAGCTGAAACAAGATTTTAAAGCTTGGTTTTTACCTTCTTATTAACACGCTCTCTCTCCAAAGCCAGTTGTGTCCCCAAACTTTTGAAAAATTTGGTTCGCTTTCCAATATCCTTTGCAGTTGTCATTTTTGCTTCCTCCGCTTGGTGCAGCGATCTCTCTAAACATTCCAATTTACTCCTCAAGAAATTTACTTCCTCATTTAAATCAGCATTAGATTCAGATAATATGATACACTTGTCCTCTGTGCTGTCAGCATGACTCTCAGCTTTTAAAACCTTCGACTTAAGATCCTTTATCACATGTTCCATATCTTCGATTGTGTCATACAACATCTTTTGCTTCTCTTGACTAGCTTCAGCAGTCGCTACTGCATCCTGCAGCTGCAAATCACACTCCTTTAGCTGCCTCTTGAGTAACTCTATACTCTCAGATGTGATACCACCATCTTTTAACAGAGCCAGCTCCTTGTTGAGTTCTTCATTAGTTTCCGTCAATATTTTACACTGAGCTTCTGCAGCATTAGCCCTATTTTCTGCATTGGTTACATTTTCTTTCAGTTCAATGATAAGGTTATCCATTTCTCTAATTTGAGAACACGTAATATTATACTGTTATTGATATTCACCGGCAGAGGTTTTCACATTCGCTAACTGGGATTCAGTTTCTTGTAGCTGCTTCTCAAGTGAACACACCTTGTCACTTTTCAATTCCTCTTTAGAAGTTTCCAGCTGAGCTTTAAGCTCTGATTCATTTCGTCTTAAACCGACCAAATTGAACTGAGAAAGCTTGTGTCTAGCCAACAATTCATTTGAAATCCCCTTTAGGATCTCACGTGCATTGTCTGCCTCAAACCATCTTTCCCAAACTTCAGTTGCTTCTTCCTCCGTTTGAATTAGCTCATCTTCCAAAGAAGCGATCCTTTGTTTTAGATTTTCTTCAATTTTCTTTGATTCTATGAAATTCTTCTCGAGATCCATTTCGCTTGCCAAAGATTTCTCAAGCATCATTAGAATGTTTCTATGTTGCTCACTTGTTTGCATGTTCATCATGTTCTTTGCATCCAAATTTCTACCATCCTCTTCGACACTTCCACCCTCTTCAACATTACCTATTGTCATTGAAAATCCCACAGATAAAAAGGGACAAAAAATATTAATTAGAAATGCAAAGTTAGGATTGAATTTATATACACTATGTAAAGAATTTTCACACTGTCAGTCAATCATAATCGTCAGATTATTAAAATCAGTTGACTTTAATCATAACAACTTCTACAGTCACACATATGATTGGTTGTGATTTATTGACAGTGTAATCAAATAGAACCAATCAACTTAATGTTCTTCATAGTTTTTTCTTTTCTTTATTCTTTCTTTTTAAAACAAAAAATAATAATTCCATTAATGCGCGATACGCATTTCTTATTTCCCATTGCATAAATATTACATATGGAAATTGAAGTGGACCCCACATAAAAGAATGTACCATTTTCTAACAACTAAATGAAAAGAAGTCAAGATCATGAAACACAAAAATACAAGCAAAGCAATCAATGTTCAAACTAAAACAAAAAATGCATGAATAAATAACAATCATTAATTAAAACCCAAAAACAATATAAATAATTAAGATTTTCTACTTACCATTCTCTTCCTTCTTATGAGAAGACAAAATCCTTTGAAACCTAACAGAATGTTCCTTAATCTCATAAAAAGTTTCCTCAGACAACTTCAAACTTTGTTCGGTCTCAACCAACCTATCTTGCCATATGTCGAACGAAACTTTTCCCTTAGCATCAGAAATCTCAGCATGAAGAGTATCCAAAAACAAACCTAAATCTCTAACTTCAGAACCCAACACCCCACATAACAAATCAAACTCAAAACCCTTTATAGCACAATCCATATCAATATTTTCTTCATCCAAAACTAAACCCTCTAATTCACATTCTATAGTTTCCAAAGTCATCACAAAAATATTCAAGTTTGAAACTTTCTCAGAGAAACATGCTAAACCCAAATTCAAATTACCAATAACTTCTCCAACATCAACATTAACAGTATTATCTTCAACACTTTGAGTATCCATTTTTCTAATCTTAAAAAACTTCAACTATTATTGTTCATAAACCTGGAACAAAACCCAACAAAAATCAAAATGCAACTTAAAAAGCTTAAATATTTAAGCTATAAAGTGAGTATAATATACTGAATCCATAAAAATAAAAATCAATTGAAAAATTATAAAAAATATGAAGAAATAAGTGATTGAATTGAAAGAACAATTGAATTTTTTTATCAAATTGAAGGGAATGGAACTATTACCAATTGAAAATTGAGGAATTTGAAGATGGAAATTGGGTTGATTTTGGATCCGTTGGATCAATTGAAACGGTTGCGCCCTAACTGAAAATTGATTCAGAGGCTAAACAAACACTTGCACTTCACTGTAAAACGCAGCGTTTTGGCTAGTTAGTGACATGGATATTCTTAATTCTGTTTGGGTAAGGATGTTTTGTTTGTTATTTTTTATTGAAATAAAGAATTATGAAAATTTCTTTTTGATAGTTTAAATAGTTATTTTTTGTGAAACCAGAACAATTAAATTATCTAGCATAGCTAACACTAACAATAACAACAATAAATAAAAACAACTCAATTTTAATGTGAAAAACTCTAATATGAACTTGAAAAATCACAGGTCATCCGGATTAAGGGAATAATTCAATTATTCAATTATAATTAAGGAAAATACTAACTAGTGCCTCGGCACTAGTTAATGAAACTAAAAATAGAAAAGTTATCTTGGTATTTGTGTGGTCAATATATTTAAAGTGTAAGAAATGTTGTTTTCAATGCATAATTTTCCTCTTTTGTTTCATTAACTAGTGCTCCCGATGTACTAGTTAGCATGACCCTATAATTAAATATTCTTTCCGTTCCAAAATAGTGATCTCACTGTGTGCACTGTTTATATAATCTACTTTGATCATATTTTATTATTAAAATATAAAGATAAATATTAGCATATGAGATGTCATTAGATTTGTCTCGATGAATTTTTTTTTTTGCTTTCGCACCGGTTTCGACCCACCAAAGGTGGGCGACTAATCCGGCTCGTGCGTAGAGGCATGCGCACTGGCCAAGCGTTGTTCCCCCTGTGAATCGAACCCGGTATTCCCCGGATACGTCCTTGGAATGAGCTCCTTGCCACTTGAGCTCAATCAACATGGTTATATTTTTAAAATATCAAATTTTTATATTTTTTTAATAGTATATTAATGATTAAAGTCGTACATTGACATATCTGCAATAGTGAAAAAAGACAATTATTTATGAAACATAGTACAAGCAAAACATAAAAATATAAAACAAACTAACAACCTCACAAACTAATAGAAATTTCAACTAGATAATAAAAAGACAACACTATTAAATTATCTAAATAACTTACAAGGTGACAGAAGCAAAAATGTTTGTGAAGGCGCTCTTGTCGCTGCAACTCAAATTCTTCTACTCTCTTACTCTGTCGTTGCTATGTGCCCTCTGTTTTTTCTCAAGGCACACAGTGTCAGTGTGCTTTACTATTGGGTACCCTTCTTTTTCATGCACGCACTTTTTTTTTTTTTTTCACCACTAGTTGAATCTGGTTCAAGGGTCAATTCTGGCATCAAATGGTTTCAGCCCCCTCCCGATCGCAGTTGCGGGGATCGAACCGTGGTCAATTCTGGCACGCACTTTTTAATTGTTACACTAGGATTCAATTCCCTTTATAATATCACACACCACACACACACACACACATAACGTGTGGTCACTTGGGTCAAGCCCAAATCACACACATTGTAGAAACTTGAAAATAATGCCTAAATCTTCTTTTTTTAAGATTTTCATATTTAAATATGTTTTAGTTTTAAATTTAAAATAAGATGGTATTAGAATTAAAAATTTATTATTCAGTTTAGAATATTTAGAATTTATAAGATTAGTTTATTATTTAAAAGATATAATTTATTTTTATATAGTTATATATAGAGTCATATAGTTATGAAAATATATGAGAATAAGAACATGAGAATATTCTTTATGTAAGAATATATTTTTTTCTCTGTATAAACATAAAAATATATCCAACCAAATTTCACACTACAAAAATGCAAAAAACCATATTAGTAGCACCAAAGCTCAACGTTCATAAGAACTTGTGAAAAAAAAAACATATCAGTAGCATCAAAGCTCAACGTTCATAAGGACTTGTGAAGATTGAAGAAAAAGAAGAAGTCGAAGATGAAATCTAGTTGAAACCAAATACAATTTGGTTTATAAACAAAAATCAATAACCCATAACCATAACCCATGAATACATCTTTGTCATGAAGATCGGTTCTCATTTTGCTTCACAAACTAGCCAAACTATTTCTTTATGAGTAAGATTCAACTAAGCCGCTGCAAAGAACAAAGGTTTTTTTTTTTCAAAGAATTGAATTGGATCAATGATGCAATAGTTTTTTTTTTTTCAAAGAATTCATGATTCAATATCTCATTCATTTAAAACACCTGATAAATCAAATATTAAACTAGAAGTATATCGATTGATTATCCACTAGGATAAAGTACATAATAAGTTTTGATATGACGGATGGGAAATAGTAGCTCATCAATGAGAATGAATTCTCTCAAGTGAGAAAAAAATTGAGAAAATAATGTGGACTATTGACCATTGGATCATATATATAAAACAATATTCAAATTTAAAAAAATTGAGAGAAGTTGATTGATGATTGAGATGTGAAAATTGAGGAATTTTTTTTGGAGATGATCCATTCTCCTCATCAATTGGTTGGACTAACTTTAGTTGAGCCAATTCAATTTGGCTTTTTACACCTCCCCTTGTATTGTTTCCCAATTTCTTTTGGATTTGGGCCTCTTTAGTTCCTAATGACTCTCTTCTTAGTCGATTTCTTTTCCCACCCCCCGTATCTCTTTTTCACCCCCCTAAAATCCAATTTTACCCCTTGAAATTCAAAAAATTTGAACGGAAAAGATCGGTAAACACGAACCGAACTTCTGGAAAGTTCGGTTTACGTAAACCGCTCGCTAAAAGATCGGTATACGAAAACCGATCTTTATGTTTATAAACCAGACGATCAGTCTTTCTTCTTCACTTTCTCATCTTCACAAACACTCAATAAAAATCTCCTAATGTGATTCTTGCGCGATTCCGTCCATTGGTGGCTTAAATTCAAGTTTGGAACGTTGCCTAACTGCATCTACACGCATTGGAGCTCAAAAACAAGGTAAATTTCGTAATCCAACGTTTTGTTTTCGCTTACCTACTTCATAGCTAAGTAGGTTTCTGACACACTTTAGTTCGGTTTTTGTGTGCCGAACTTTAGCTCGGCTTACGCGTGCCAAACTTTACTGTGTCTGTTATTTCCCGCATAGCTCACTGCATAGCTCACTGCATTGGTTATATAATTTGCAATATTGTTGCATTGGCTTAGAAAATAAGTAACTTTAGGACTGATTGGTGCATTGCAATAGTAAATATGAATTTCACATCCTTAATTTCATGGTTGGGTTATTTATATGCAAACCATATATCATGTAAATTGATAATTGTTGATAAGTGTATATTGATTAATTTTTGCCTATGTTATTTTGTAGTTATGGCTGATGAATCGAAACCTCCGGATGAGAGTAGAGCATTAGTAGCAAGACCTCCGGCAATAAATGTGTGTGTAGGTTCTCATTTCGAGACGGCTATAGGATTCGAGTCAAAAGAAGCGGTGGTTAAGTGGGCTCGTGATGTAGCAACGCCGTTAATATTTTCAATTGTTGTTGTAAGATCAGACAACGGTGGCGGTGTTAGAAAGCCGTTTCTTGTGTTAGGTTGCGAAAGGGGCGGTAAATACAAACCGACGGGAAAGAAGATAAAATTTGAAGAGACGGGAACGAGGAAATGCGGGTGTCCGTTTCGACTTCGAGCTTACTTGCATGCAACAACAAATGATTGGCATGTTTCCGTCACTAATGGCGTGCATAACCATGTGCTAGATAGAACATTACAAGGCCATCTCATCGCGGGACGTTTGAAACCGGAAGAGAAGCAACTACTAAGTGAATTGACAAGGAATTTAGTAGCGCCGAAGAACATTATTGCTACCATGAAAGAGAGGGATCCGCACAATGTGTCGGATATAAAGCAAGTCTATAATGCTCGCTATAGATTCAAACAGAGAAGTAGGGCCACATGGACGGAAATGCAACACTTGTACAAGTGTCTTGACGAAAACAACTACTTCTTTAAAGCTCGTACCGATGGTGAGTCCGACTTTGTTCAAGATATATTTTTTGCACATGCTAAATCCGTCTGTTTGTTGAATATTTTTCCCACCGTTTTGTTGATGGATTCTACATACAAAACCAACAAGTACGGCATGCCATTGTTTGAAATAGTCGGGGAAACCTCATGCGAGGAAACATATAGCGTGGGATTTGCTTTTATCAGTAACGAAAAGGAAGAGAACTTTACATGGGTTTTGCAACAATGTATGAGACTTTTTAGGAGTAAAGAGGTGAAACCCAAGGTTATTGTGACTGACAGGGATGGAGCACTCATGAATGCGGTTGCCACGGTTTTTCCGGATTCGGCTCATTTGGTTTGTTATTTTCATGTGAAGAAAAATATGACACAAACGATGAAGCCACTTTGCAAGATCAAAGATGGTGAAAATGTTACGCAAAAAGAAGTGTGGAGGCAAATTGAGAAGGCTTTTGACGTTGTACTATTCTCGGGTAATGAGGACGATTATGTTGATGCGGTTATGCAGTTTAGGAAACTATGTGTTAGGTGGCCAAGGTTTGTGAGATATGTGGATACCACAATTTTGGATACCGATAAACATAGGTGTGTACTAGCTTGGACTAACAACTTTATGCATCTCGGGAACACTACCACTAACCGAGTTGAAGGTTCCCACGGTAGGTTGAAGGGTTACTTGCGTGGCGGCAATGGTGACTTGGCTACGGGTTGGGAATCAATCAACAAAATGTTGATTAATCAGTTCACTGAATTGCAAGCAACTTTTGGTCGGAACATGTCGGTTGTCGAACACACTTTCAAAGATCATTACTTGTACACTTTGTTGAATTTCAAAGTTTCGAGAGCCGCATTGAATCACATTCGGAGAGAAGAATTAAGAGTTGAGGAATGCGGTATGGACAGCAAGAAATGTGGTTGCTTGATGAGGAGAACTTATGGATTGCCATGTGCATGTGTGATTGCTCGAAAGATCAAAAATAACTTACCTATTCGACTGGATGAGGTAAACGCACATTGGAAGAAGCTGTGTTTCATGGAGGATGATAGCAGTGACCAAGATGATGATGATTATTGTTGTTTGGCTGAGTGGCAATTGATTCAGGTACAATTAATTTTACTTTACTCGCTACACTTTAGTTTATTTATATTACACTTTAGAGTTATATTTTTTGTGTCTGACGATGATTAATTAAGATGTTAGAGTTATATTAAGATGATTAATTATGATAATAAATAATAAAAATGTCATTTTTACCATTTGATATTTTTTGCATTCTGTTGTTATTGCGCTACTGTTATCAAATTGGTTGGCTAATCAAATTTCTTGCATTTTTTTGTAGAAACGGCTAAAAAGAGTTGATGTTTCTATGAAGTGTGAAATCAGAAATCAACTTCGCGAACTTGCGTTTCCTGAGTCGACATCGTTAAAAGCTCCCAAAGACAAAGCAATTTCTAAAGGTGCTACAAAGAAAGTTGTCGTTAAGGGTTCTTCTCGCGTCACTAGGTCCACGGGTCGTTTGCCGTCTCGTTGGGAGCATGTCGACAAACAATTTCCGGATACGCAAGAATCGCAAAACAAACCGACATCTTCTAAAAAAAGGCCAAGTGCAAAGTCTACGGCTACGGTGAGCGAAACTCCCTCCACTCGTATCATACCTCACATTGATGATATGCCCAAGTTTATGCATAAATATATTGATGATATAATTGATGTGGAGGGTGACGGATATTGTGGATATCGTTGTGTTGCTTTGGATTATAGTGGTAATGAGGAAGATTTTGAATTGGTCAAATGCCACATGCTTAGGGAGCTTAACTTGCACAAGGAATTGTATTTGAAAGTGTATGCCCACGAGAGGCGTTACAATTACATCAAAGATGCACTTTGCCCTCCTAAAAGAAAGGTTATCAAAGGGCATGTCGCACCGATTGATAAATGGTTGACATTTCCGGACATAGGCCACATCCTTGCTACTCACTATAAGAAGATTTTTGTTTTGTTGACAGCACCTGGGGTCGGGATATCTGAAACCTGCTTTCCATTACGTGGAGCTCCACCTTCAGACCCGGAAAAGAGTATTGTTTGTCTCGGTTTGGTACCTGGTCACTTTCGCCTTGTCAAGTTAAAGCCAGGATGTCCATTACCACCCACATGTCTTGAGTGGAAAAATCATCGGACTGAGGAAGCTGCTGCATGGGAGTATCCGTTCATGGACCGTCAGAGCACTTTTGCCGAGCTTTTGGCAAAGCAAATGAAGGATGTGAAGAAGAAGATCATCACGGGAGTAGGATCAAGCAAAGATGAACCATACATTTTCTGATGTTGTTTTGTTTCCGAACTGATTTGGTTGTATGATAAACATTTTGGTTGTTTTGTTAGTTTAAGCGAACTTTAGTTTAAATGATTCGGATAGCTTTTGGTTGTTTTGATGTATATTTTGGTGGTATTGTAAACTTAAATGCGTATGCGTATGATAATCATTTTGGATGTATGTCAATGTATGCCATATATTTTGGTCCTTTTATGTTGTTTGGACTGTGATTTCTGGTTAAAACAGGTATTGAACTCAAAACTATAATTGAGTTGGCTCATAACAGAATGCTGCCAAATTGTTGCATTCTGTAACTTTAAAGTTCGGTACACATAAACCGAACTAATCTGAATTTGATTAAAATTCGGTTTACGTATGCAGAACTTTAAAGTTCGGTAAATGCGGGCCGAACTTTACATAAGTTTGATCAGATCAGGTGATAGTTGGGTAAACGCGTGCCGAACTTATCTTTAAATAAATCAAAGTAGCCCTTGCGCCACAATCCATGTTATAACCTTTTTTTTGTTCTTATTCCTATTATTATTATTATTTTCAACGGCCGAGATTCTACCGACAAATTAAACGATTGAGATTCCACCGACAATTTGTGTGGATGACAATGCTTTACAAATTCTTTAAATTAGACGTGTGGTTTACCGTCTCAACACACAACACCACTGTAATGGATATTTCTCTAACCTACCGAAGAGATACTCATCTTGCGGCGGTATATTTCGGCAACGAAGCACCGAACATGTTCCGGATTTACGTTGATGCTACGTTGGTTGATCTAAAGCAACAACTTGATGAAGTTAATCGTTGTTGCAACAACAAGAACGACGACAGAACAGTCACAAGCGTTGAATATCGAAAGCCATCATTAAGATCTGACGGAAGTGTTGCGTTTAGCAACATGCAACTTCAGAACGACAATGATGTTCGTAACATGTTTTCAATTTACTCTCAGTACAGCACAAAAGGGCCTATCGAGTTAGACGCAAAACTGACAAGATCTGTTGATGCCATACTTGCGAACTTGAAACACCCAGATGACGAAGATTGCACTGTTAACTTAGCGGATCCATAACAATGTTTGTAATCTCCAGAGCAATATTTTCGTATTTCGTGTAATGTTTTTATTTTACGTGTATCGTTTTTATTTCTCTTGTAATGTTTTTATCTCCCGTGTGATAACGTTATCTTCCGTATTACTTATGTTATTTCGTTGTATTAATGTTGTTGTTGTTTTTATTTCCATTGTATTGATGTATTTTATTCGAATATATCGTATTTAAATATTAATGTTGAGTGTTATTTATTTTTTATGTAAAATCATCAGTATACGTGTATTATTTTGCATGGTCGAAAATCCACCGACAGTTTACACGGTCAGTATTTGACCGACGCTTTTAACGTTCAAGATTTCACCGACACTTTGGACGGTCCAATTTCCACCGACACTTTGTAAGGAGAACTTAAAATTTATTTAAATAGATTCATGTTGTTTGAGGACTCTACGATAAATTTTTTTAACAATGGCAACGACATATGTTTTTCCAGTAGAGTTTGAAGGTATTGGCGAGGTTTCAAGTGTCAAATTGAAGAGTAACATCAAGTATCTTGAATCGTTGAAATTCATGGTTGAATATGCGTATGCACAGAAATACGCCAAAGTTATCAAAATTCAAAAACTTTTTTATTATGAATCGTACATTGATCTCGCAAGTGAGAGTGTTGGGTTTGACGATGCAGACAAGAAACACCATTGGAGAGAGATAAAGAGTGACGGCGATGTGCACTATCTGTTTCGCACCATTGAAGATGATCCATCTCAAGCTCGTTTGTATGCGACCTTTTCTATTGTGTAACCCTTTATTTTTTTTGTTTTGGTTTTGTGTATCTGTGTCACAGTTTTATCCATGCATTATTGTGTTGTTAGCTTGTTAAGTTTAAGTGTATATGTATTGTATTTGAATGAAAATTAAAAATATGCTTTTGTGATGAACTATGTGTGCTTGGCAAGCCAAGATAAGCAAAGTGGGGCATTGGCGCGCAAGTCCCAGCAGCTTCCTTGCATTTGTACGCAAGAAAGTTCGGCACACAAAAACCGATCTTGCAATAAAGTTCGGCACGCAAAAGCCGAACTTTTAGTTCCAGAGATCACAAAAATAAACTTGTCCCAGAACCAACTCAGAACCAAATTATGAGTTCCAACCTGCTTAAATCAGTTTTGTACCAGCTTATAATCAATACAAATGGATAATTTTTTCAAACCAACAAACATAATCAACAAAATAAACATTTGATATTACAAATCCAAGTTCAAAGAGTTACCAAAACATCACAAGCGCTAATCCAAAACAAATTAACAAGTTTAAGTTACAAAATGTTGCGCTCGAAATTAAGTTAGCCTACATGCCATGCGCTCAAAGTTAAGTCAATATACTTAAGATGCGCTCAAAGTTCAAAAAATACAACAAGTTACAAATTAACTTCAAATGTTCCACAAACCAACCCCTACTGAGTAGCTCTGAATCGACCTCTAGCTCCCGGTTGTCGACGCCTGGTTGTATACAGGAATGCAGGCTCAACATAGCCTAGTAGGCGCTGCATGGTATCATAAACTGGCGTTCCCTCTGGCGCCTCACCATCAGCTAATGACCTCCTTACCTCTCTCCTGACATTCTGACAAATCTCCCGAGTATTCGCCATGTTGTTTCTAGCTTGCTCCTCAATCAACACCTCTAGCATAGGTGGCCTAGGTGGTTGTTGTTCAGCCTGTACCGGGCGCATAATTGGATGCGACACTCTGTAGAACCATGCTATATACCCAGCTTCATAGTCCCAGGGGTTTCTCACATGCCGTCCCCTCGTTTCCGCATCAATCATCCTTATGTCCAACTCCTCCTGCCACACTCGGTCAATATGATTAAGAGACATGCCAGGTGTAGCAGACACAGCTGGGTCACTTGGAATCCCTTGCACATGCTTAAACTGTCGAAGCACACGTTCTGGTAAGTGCTTGGCAAGCACTTTCCCGCTTCTTAACCATCCAGAAAAAAAACAAACGTCAATCAAGGGCCTATATGGACATGGTCATCATACGGAGCGAAAACTACATCAGACATTTGTAGGTTGTCTAAGCTTTGTCTATATGTAGGTGGTTCCTTATGCCCCTGTCCAGTTACATACTTCTTACATCGTGGCATACCCTCATTGTAGTTATCGCTGTAGCTCCACACACTTAGACTTGGAAAATGTTCAATTATCCATCCCTGAAAACAAACGTATTTGCATATGTTAATCAGAAACTTTTTAAAATTAAATTAAGCAATAGTAAATCATAAACTATTTAAATTTAATTATGTGCTAAATACGATAATTTACCTGAACAAGGGATAAGTATCCGGCCATGTTACTTGTGTCCGCCTCAGACGCATCGCCCATATACTGCTGCATATAAGCAAGAGCTGCAACACCCCAATTCCACTCACGGACGGTCGACAAGTCTTGGAAGTATTGCAGGTAAATAACATCGACGTATCGGTTACTTTTATTGCTGAATATGGTGCAGCAAACCAAGAACAGCAAAAAAGCCCTCACACACCTCTCCCTATAAGGCAACATCTCCTCATAAGTGCTTTCCTCACTCTCCATCTTCTCGCAAGTCTCCTTCAACTCCACATAAATTTGCTGCAGGTAAGTATACCTGATGTGCAACCCTTTCAAGTGGTGAAATTCACTCACAATATCATCCCTCGCAACACCAAGATAATTGCTGACCATGTCAGCCCCCTCACTTCTGGTCATCCTCTAATTACTTTGAAAATATGAACAACAACAGTATCTGACTATTTAATTGGAAATAAACAAATATACCACGCAAGTGCTTACTTTAAAAAATATGAATAATTATTAATCAGCATTATTTTAATGACGTTTAATTGCAACCACAAGTTTATGATTAAAATATTTGATATCACGGTTCACCACATACGTTAGGTGTAGTAATTTGATATGGTAAACCAAAACAATGAGTGTTATTGGAGGGTTTTTATTTTAGTGTTAAGATACGTCAGCAATGCTGACTAAGATTGCAACATATATTTCCAAGATATTTTCATTGAAAATTAATTTAGTTTTGATGTATTTTAGAGATAAATGTTAGTGGTTAATTTGTTAGAAAAAGAATATACAATTTATTTTCAATGAATATTTAAATTTTTTTAAATAGTCACTTTTAATTGTAGATTCATATGTTTTATGTTTTATCTGGAATTAAATTTGAGATCTCAAATTCACTTTAACTCTAAGGGTCCGTTTGATCTGCAAAATGAAAGTACTTGACAGAACAGTACATGACAGTACAAGGCAGAACAGCACAGGACAAACATTTACGATATTAAACAAATTTTGTCTTGTATGATATTTGATGGAAACAGTGTTATTTTGGTGATTTAGAAAAGTTGTGTTGAGGACAAAAAGTTGTCCCATGGTTCAGTAGGGGATAAGAATATCTGATTTTGTCCAGTCCCTTGACCCCTGGTTTGTCCAGTACCAGTGACAATTTTCAAATCAAACACAGTACAACAGAAGTTATCCTGTCTAGTCCCCTGTTTTTTAATAGATCAAACGCATTCTAATAGTTGAATAACCCACTAATCTAACGGTGATTTAATCTTGAATGTTTTAATGGGGGAACATGCAGGGTTATAGGGTGATTATTTCATGTTTTTTTGTTGACATTTTAAACAAGTGGTTAGCAATTTTAAAACCTTTTAGTCAAAAGAAAACAAAAAACAATTTTAAAATCTAGTAATTAAAAATAGAATAACTTAACTTGTGTGTTTGACAAATTTTTAGGTGAAGATTATGAATTGAGATTGGCTGCTGTAAAGTTTCATGCAATTTGAGTTATATTTAATCTCATTCATTGATTTGAAATTGGAAAATCTAAATTACACATTAATTTTAATATATTTATACAATTTCAACCGTATCATTGAAATCAAACAAGTGAAACACAATTATTGCACCAAATCTCATTATGAAGATTATTGTTACTTCACACATATAACAAATATAGTCAATGATAATATGGTCTAATAAAAAATTTAGCTACTTATAAAAAAAATACTAGCTATTTAGAAGTTGAATTTTGAAATGGTACGTCTTGTCACATTTTCATACTTTGTGGTGAGAATGTTTTAAATGGTCATTTGATATAATATTAAAATATTCAAGATTAGAAAAAATGTTAGACAATCAAGTAATGACACTTAAACATAACTAAAAATTAACCCTGTATAAAAGACAGTGAAAATATATTTAAAAAATTTGTGGAGAAGAATGACCAACATTTCACAATCAAGTTCTTTGGCTCGTGAATGACGATGATTCATATAAGTTAAAGTTGTTATAATTGGATAGTTTATTTATTGGTTCACGTTGAAGTTGAACCTATTGCAACAATATAGATGACACATTATTATTAATATTTTAAAGCAATTCACCAAAGTACAATAGTTACTTGATTTGTGGCTGCTAATTCGAACTGGTATGTGCTGTTAACTAAGGATTGGCCATATTTGTTTGCCTAATTACTGTTTTTCTGACATTAAACGTGAAGAAAAATGAAAATTTTAAGTTATATTATTTATATTTTGTACTCCCTTCCGTCCTTAAAGATCAGAGATAGTAGTTTTTTAAAGTAGTTAGTTTAGTGATTAGATAATATAGGAAAAAATTGAAAAAAAAAAACCTCAAATTCAAACATTTGTATATCAACGTCCTTGCAGCTTCCAACTAAATTTTAATTACATATAAATTTACCCTCAATATATATTTTTTTAATAAATTATATTTTCCTATTATCTTTTGATTTTCATAAAAAAGAATCTCATGATTTTTATATTCACCTCTTATTTCACTATTTAATTTTTGTTTTGGTACATAAGCAACTTAGGAATCTAATCCAAAAGCGTGTTTGCATGAGCTAATTTGAAATTCTAATTAAGAAAATCAAAATTTTAAATACTTTAAATGTTTTGGTTCTATTTTAAATAACTATATGTAGACATAGAAAGTTTACATGTTGTTATCTCTACTATGAATTTTATAAAGAGTTGAATGTATAAAAGCTCAAATTCACATCTCCGAGAGATTGTCCGCTTTGGGGTTGACCCGTCACGGTTTTGTCCTTTGTAGAAAAGGCGCCTCGGTTGGTTTGAAAGGTGTGGGTGTGGGTGTTGTATATAAACTACCCTTTGCCTCGAGTACCAAGCGATGTGAGACTATTTTGGTGTATCCAGAACAGAAGCCCCTCAGTCGAGGCTAAGGGGCTGAAGGGTTCGAGAACGAATTTTATCGTTCCCACAGACGGCGCCACTGTTCAGATCCGACCTCAAGTCCACATCTCCGAGAGATTGTCCGCTTTGGGGTTGACCCGTCACGGTTTTGTCCTTTGTAGAAAAGGCGCCTCGGTTGGTTTGAAAGATGTGGATGTTGTATATAAACTACCCTTTGCCTCGAGTACCAAGCGATGTGAGACTATTTTGGTGTATCCAGAAGAAAAAGCATGGCCACTTGTGATGTTTAACAATTCATCCTAAAATGTTATTTTGGAGTATAATTCAACAATGAATAATAAGTCTTATGAAAATTTCGCAGTGATTTAAGAAATATAATATAATTGTCTCAAAATGAAAAAACTACAATTCAAAGGCGTTGATAACAATTATTTATTTTTGTCACACAAATAAAGCAATTATTTATTTTTGGTTGTTGGTGATAATAATTATTTATGTGGGGGAGGGGAAAATGGTGACGATCTTGAGTCTAGATTGAATATTAGCCATATTGGTCGGCTATGGACAACTGCTGGGACCAAAGGCCCATTTTCTATTCTGGCGTCACATTTGTGTCTTGTCATTCATTTTACTTGAGGCGTTTTTCCCGGTCATTGTATTTCGGATTTGAATCGTGTGCGGTCACAATAAGAAATATTGTTTATGGTACAAGTCGAACATATGTTGAGGTAAAAGTTTATTTGATCGAAAGATAAAATCATTTGTGGTTCAGTTTTGAGAATTGGATGATTGGTTTTTTTTTTTTTTTTTTTGATATAATCTAATTCTATTTTATGTGAATTAATTTGGATTGAATTTTGAATATTCAAATTACAAGTTTAAAGTTTTTTATTAATATTAATATTATAAAGATATGGTAAAATAATAGTTTTGGTGTAAATTATAACATATACTAGCTAGTAATATATTAAAAATTAATATTGGAATAATTATATTTGAAATATATGAAATAGTAAAAATAAATAGATTAAATAAAACTATAATAAGTAGTTTTGAAAAGCTTGATATTTTAAACTTTAATACGGTGTTAATTGTTGGGGATAAACCAAGCAAATAGTACTAACAAAGAACACAAATAGAAGAGAGAATTCTGAAAGGAAAGGGATAAGAAAAATGAAAAGATTGTTATTCATCCACTAGGGGCAAAAACTATTTATACAAGTGGGGGTTGTTTTTCAATGTAAGCAACAACATTTAACAAACTTATCTTCTAAGTAACTACCTTAGCTACCTAGTACAAACAAAACTAACTAACTATCTATTAACTACTAAAAGCTAATAACAGAAAATAGCAACTGCATAACTATCAAAAATAGCTCATCACTTAACGGTCAATACTGGCACAACATGAGACTGTTCTGAGAACGTTCTGAGAACGTGCTTCTGAAAACACCAGAGTTTGAATTAAAACCAATACTCCCTCTTAATTCAAACTCTCAAAGCACACAATCCCTATCTTTCTTCTGAGCTTAAGAAAGTGATGTCTCTTGACAGCTTTGGTGAAGATATCAGCCTGTTGATCCTCACTTGAACAAAACTCCAATTTCAATTTTCATTTGAGTATGGAAATAGAACACCATAATGCACTGTGCCATTGATGTATCTCAAAATTCTTTTAGCAGCTAAGAAATGATATTTCAGTGGCTTGCTCATAAATCTGCTGATATAGCCTACATCATAGCTTATATCAGGTCTGCTTTGACATAAGTATCTCAGTGATCCCACTAGTTGTCTGAACATAGTTGAATCCACTACCTCACTTATGTCATCATCTTCAATCTTTACCTTTGTATCTGCTGGTGTGACTGATGAATTACAGTCAACCATTTCAAACTTTCTTAGGATCTCATTTGCATACTTTGCCTGGTGTAGAACTATTCCTCCAGAAGTTTCCAATAGTTCCATTCCTAAGAAATAGGTAACTGGTAAGCTTGCCCAGATCAGTCATTTCAAACTCACTTTGCATTTGTGATTTGAAATTCTTAATTTCTACAAGTGAGCTACCAGTCACCAGTAGATCATCCACATATAAACATATGATTAACATATGCTTGTCATCACTTTTCTTCACATATACTCCATATTCAACATTGCATTTTCTGAAACCTTGCATAACAAGAAAACTGTCAATTCTCTTGTTCCATGCTCTAGGGGCCTGCTTTAAGCCATACAATGCTTTGTGCAGTTTCAACACCTTGTCATCCTTACCCTTCAGCTCAAAACCTGGAGGTTGTTTAACATAAACATCTTCCTCTAAGGGTCCATTTAAGAATGCTGACTTTACATCTAGATGAAATAAGGGCCATCTTCTACTACAAGCTAATGCAATCACTAGCCTAATAGTTTCATGTCTTGCCACTGGTGAGAACACTTCATCATAGTCTAACCCTTGTCTCTGCAGAAAACCTTTGGCTACAAGTCTTGCTTTATACTTGATTATCTTGCCTTCAGGGTTTTGTTTAGCCTTATACACCCACTTCAGATCAATTGCTTTCTTGTCTGATGGTAGATCACACAAATCCCAGGTCTTGTTCTTCTCAATTGACCTTAACTCTTCATTCATTGCTTCCTTCCATACCTTACTCTTCAATGCAGCTTTCACATCTATATGCTCAGTGTCAGCTAGCATAGCATAGTGTACAATTTCCCCTTCATTATCTACTTCAATGTCTGGAGTTATTTCACAATCAGCTAGTCTTCTAGGAATTTGAATGTTTCTCTGAGGTCTTGGTATCTGAGAACGTTCTGAGAATGTACTTCTACACACATCAGAGTTTCTCTGAGGTCTTGTAGGTGTAGTTCTGTCATCATCATCAATTGAGGTGTGCATATCTTCATCAAGGACTGTACCATGATTCTGATTCACAAATGTAGCTGGTTCATTGCTTTGAGTTGAATCATCATCTAAGTCCACTTCACAAGCTTTCTTAGATGTTGATTTTTGTTTCCAATCCCAGTTATCATTCTCAATAACCTTCACATCTCTACTGATTTCAACCTTGTCAGTGATGGGATTGTATAGCCTACTAGCATAAGGATCCCTACTAATATTAAAGATCCCTACTAGCATAAGGATCCCTACTAATATTAAAGATCCCTACTAAACCGAGATCCCTACTATGCTAAGAAACAAAATCATACTAATATTTAAGAAAATAACAAAAAAAGAGTATGAGATCCCTACTAATATACTATACTAAGATCCCTACTAACAGGAAAGCCGAGATCCCTACTATACAGAGATCCCTACTAATATTAAAGATCCCTACTAAACCAAGATACAAAAATTAGTTTAAAAAGTTGGAAGAGGGAATTTGTGAAAGACCGTCCTATGCAGGAAAATGGGTTGGTATTCTGATCTTATGACAAGTGTTAATTGTTCAAGTTATTGTTGAATTATTATTATTTTGGAAAAGTTATTATATTAAAGATCCCTACTATGCTAAGATCCCTACTAATATTAAAGATCCCTACTAGCATAAGGATCCCTACTAATATTAAAGATCCCTACTAAACCGAGATCCCTACTATGCTAAGAAACAAAATCATACTAATATTTAAGAAAATAACAAAAAAAAAAGTATGAGATCCCTACTAATATGCTATACTAAGATCCCTACTAACAGGAAAGCCGAGATCCCTACTAAACCAAGATCCCTACTATGCTACGATCCCTAATAATATTAAAGATCCCTACTATGCTGAGATCCCTACTAATAATAAAGAGATCCCTACTACACAAAAATCCCTACTAAACTGAGATCCCTACTAATATTAAAGATTCCTACTATGCTCAGATCCCTACTATGCTGAGATCCCTGCTAATATACTAAAATATTTGACCATCCTTTTATCACAACAAAATTAAAAACCATTACCAAAAAACCTTTTAAAAAAACTTTTGTCAAAAAAAAAAACAAAATTAAAAACCATTACCAAAACCCCACAAACTTTTTATTGAAGAGGTATACATGAACTCTTATTAAACATGAACAAGAGTTCAATTAGCTACTAAACACCAGGAAAAAGAACAACCACTGATGCTCATACAATACAAAGCAACCTATGAACCAGACCACAAGAAAATTGAATCCTCAATGATCGTATGAGAGCACAATCTATTCTATTGAAAGTAGCCATATGGGAGCATCACTTAAATGATGGATATAGCAGCAAAATTTAATTCTTTTCTCAGTCCAAGCAACAACCCACAAACTTCATCGTGAGATTTCTTAAATTTTTAAAAATTTAAAATAAAACATAAAGCTTTTCAAATGATTTACAAAGAAGCAAGCAACATGACGTGTGTCAAGTAGACAAAGAACAAATACAAAGGACAAAGATCAACAACACATTTTTATTAATGGAATCATATATAGAAACTCATATGAGAAGGAAGAAGAGAATAGAGAGATGTACCTTACAAAGCAAATGAAAGGTTGTGGACGTAAGGCAAATGAAGTGGATGGATCTGAAAGTGAACTAGAAAGTAGAAACAGAGAAAGAAATGATTTTGATTTGAAGGATTGTAGTAAATGAAAATGAAATTTTATGAGAAAGAAGGGTATTATTGTCTCTTTTCCCAAAATTTGAGCACATCTTCGCCCTTTCCGTCCAAAGTTGCGTGGAAACAATTTTTCCATGGGGCCCACATAAAAGTTTCTTTCATTCACCTTTTAAGATTAGTCCAAATGGTGAAAATATTCAGTTTCCACCATCTTTTTCTCCCCCGACTTTCTTTCCTTCTACTTTCTCTTAAACCAAATATAGTGTAAATTTCATAGAATGGAGTAAACAATTCGATTTGATGCATAATTTTTATAAATTGAGATCACATCATAAATAAGTCAATAAAAATATAAACAAAACTACAATATACATCAATAAAAATTTTTACATTTTTAAATAATTTTAAATTTAATTTTTATTCGTATATTAATATTTAATATAATGATATTTTAAAATATTATCAATCATTTGACTATATATGTCATTATACTTCTCACATTTTTAAATAAATTTAAATTTAATTTTTGTTCATATATTATCAATCGTTTAACTATATATGTGATTATACTTATTACAATTATTATTTTTCAATTATTAATTTTTTTAATTATATATTTTAATCGAGCCCGTGCAACGCACGGGTTTATTCCTAGTAAAAAATAAGACAAAGATCTACATTAAGGTACATCCAAAAGCTAACCAGCCAATTCCCTCATATGTATACAATGAAATAGCCAACACAATGTTGAAATGTTCTTTGATCCCTACAATTGGAAAGAGACTGAAACCATTTAATATTAGAATTGACTACCGAACTAAATTAAACTGGTGGTAAAAGCGAAAAAAAAGTTAAAATATTCCATCGACGGAGAAAATTACTGAAAAATATTATATATTTGTAATAATCTTTTGTAAATAACCGTTTATCTTTTATATCAAGAATAAATATTAAAAAAGCATTTAATTTATTTTTTATAAAAAAAGCATTTAATTTATATTTTTTTTGAACAAAAAGCATTCGATTTATATACGTGTACTTTCCGACGAAAGAAATAATAATACATGTTCTATGGTGGTACTTTGAATTGAATATATATCGCTTTCTCAATATAAGATTTTTGTCGTATGATCACATTAGATCACAAAATATCTGTACTTTTGTTCTCCTTTTGTAGGACACTTCGCAAATTGCCTCAACATGCAAGTTGGAATATTCAACTTGTAATAAAGTTTTTTTCTTCTTTTAATACCAATAAAAAGTGACTTAATTTTGTGACTTCCTTTAAAACACAATCGAAACTGTACCTCTCAAATCGCACGTGACATCAGGACCGACCCTTCCCTAATTTTGTGTTGGACAGAAAACTGAAAATAACAATACAGTATTCAATTATTAATAGACGAACACTCGAATATACATCCTATTATTGGTATATTGACAATGTGTATAACTTTAATAGGTCAACAAATACTATTTAATATAAAAAATTAATAAGCATTTATTCTGAACATATATTATAATTGTTCACATCAACAAATATATTGATACATATTAATTAAAAGGTATATCGAAAAATCCATCTTATTTTTTTTTTTGAATAGCTATAACTTTTATTAATGAACCACTAAATCACAAGAAGTGATAAAGGGTGGAAGTTACAAGCAAAGCACATCATGGTGCAACCAACAGGCAACACGATGCCAAACAACCAAAAACCAAAATGAAATTAAAACATAACAACCTGCAAACAGCAAAGAAACAGGGCTGCAAAGGTACACACAAACAGCACCCAAACACAAAACCGAACATGATGTAATCATCTATGAAAGCAATCAAATGGACTCCAATTCCATTCATAAAGAAGACAAGGACCCGTAGCCATTCCATTGAGAAACCATTTCCACGACAAAAGCTTGATTTGATCAACCATGTCTTCTTTGGTGATAACCTTGTTATTAAACACACGATCATTTCGGCTCTTCCACAACACCCACAAGGTAGCATTCCATATTGAAGCCAACGCTTTTCGACTTCTCTTATCCCTAGCATGACCAACAAAAACAGCAAAGGAAGTCACCAAGTTCGGTGGGGTGACCATGATGAGTCAATTGAAAAATCCATCTTATTAAAATGTTAATTCATCATACTCCCTCCGTTTCTTTTTAATTGTCTTTTAATGTCAGATTTAGCGTTTCTATTTAATTGTTTTTATTTTATGGGTATGATTTGTCAATTATACCCTTTGTCAATTGCTCTTATCTTTTTAATAAACCAATTAATGCTATATATTTGGAAAACTAATTAAATTGTTTTTAAAAAAAGTTTTTTGGTACATAACATATTAAATTTTTTTTCCGTACATAATATATTAAATTTATTAGAAAGAAAAAATGTGTGCAAAAAATTAGGAATTTATTGGTGGATTAAAACGAGGGTATAACAGGAAGATAAAATACAAAAATACATTTTCTTAATTTGGTGTTATTATTCTAAAAAGACAATTAAAAAAAAACGGAGGGAGTACTTTACTTGTTGAACTCTAATTTACCAAAGGTTTTAAAAAAACTTTGAAAATGTTGAAAAATGAGACAAGTTTTTAGTTTTTGGTTTTGAACTCTATGATTCTTAGAAAAGCGATCTAATAAACTAAAGTTCGACCTTAAAATAAGTAAAGTTTGGTTAAAAATTATTTTTACCAAAAATTAAACTCGGATTTTATTGAATTATTCGTTTTAGGAAAAATTTATTAACCACTTCAGTTTAATATTTTAGTTAATGATGCAAGTATTTATCTAAAAGATAATTGTTTATTACTGCATTTAATACTTTGCTTATACTTTGACAAGTAAAAATACTTTTAAAATAAATTTGGGCAAAATATTTTTAAGTTAAGAGTCAAACTCTTATTATCGTGGTCAAATTTAAATGTCTAGCAAATTGTTTCTGATGATTATAAAATGGCCAAGTATAACATGGAAGACACAAGTTATTGCATGGTGCACAAGTATAAATATTTATAAAATTCACCGTTGAATTGAAAGTTTATATTGTATAAATTATTCATAATTTTTATTTAAAGAAATTGAAGATCATTTGATATGTTACTTATATCAATCAAGATTAATGATATTCAATAAAAACCCGTTAATTTTGATATGTCTCAATAACATATCAAATGATTTTCAATTGCTTTTAAAAAAATTATAAATGATTCATACGATATAAACTTTCAATCCAACTGTAAATTTTGTAAAATTCATATTCGTTATAATAATATTTGCAACTTGTGCACCATGAAAGATTTGAAGTCTTTTCATGTTAGACAAAGCCTATAAAATATACTTAAAAATAACTAATTCGATGAACATATGATTTTTTAGGACTAAATTGTTATTTCTTTAATGAATCAAATTCATTTTTTTTTTCTCTTAAGATCAATTTAAATATCTAATTTTTTTTTATTGTAAAATGATATTTATCATTAATTAAAAAGCATTTATATGGAATCTCTCGTGCACTCACATCAAATTAGTGTTTGATGGTGTTCAATTGATAGTCCCAACTACAGTTTCAATTATTTTTGCTCATTTGCAAGTTTCAGAACGAGTATTTGACAGCATTGTTTTAATTTGACTTTTAAGGTAGAGTGAGTAGTATGTTGCAGTTGCATGCAGAAATTTGTACTCTTATGATTGAGATTTAGCTAAGAAACCGATTTGTTTTTCTAACATTTTTCATGTAGTACATTTAATGTAGAAGGAAGTGTCGAGGTACCATCATTATGCCAGTCTCTTGGAGCTCATTAGATTAAGAATTTAGATATTTCAATTCATCACATTTCTTTTTCTTTGGAAAATAAGCTCTTGCACGGATATATGCTCTGTTTGGGAAGCTAAATAAGTTATCTTATAGTTTATAGCTTTTAATTTACCTGTTTGATAATAATTTTTAAAAAAGAGCTTATAGTTTATTTTATTAGTTTATAGCTTATTTTCCAAACGCTATTTCAAGTTGTTTATGAGTTTATAGCTTATTATTTTTTCTTTCAATTTTACCACTATCATCTTACTTGAAAAAAATTAAATTTTAATTAAATATATCTTTTTTATGTCATTTCATATTTATAAGCTAGTCAAACCGCGAATTTTATTAAACACTACAAATTTAATCAGCTAGCTTATCCGCTATAAACTACCTTATCAACTATCCATTATTTTTTACCAAACATAACCATACTTGCAAGCTAATCATTCAAAATCTCTTGCAATGATGCATGAATCATTATTAACTTGTCTCTTTTTTGCCTTAGTGGCTAATATTGTAGGAGTGTCCCGGTATACTTTTTTAGTTTAATTTAGTGTTTTTTTTTCTTTCGTGTGACAAAAAATAAAAAACATTTATGGGTTCACCACTTCATTTTTTTATGTTTTACCGCGAGATAAGTAAATTCGGATTAATAATTATTCCTAGAAATTGGATAAAAATATTCTATCATTATTTCATCAAGAAAAATGATACTAATGTATTACTTTTTTTGTGTCCAGGATAATGTATTGAGTATTCCTTTATTTATAAAGTACAATATGTTTTTAAATGGGAAATATGAAATTGTTATAAAATAAAAAATCCTTAAGAAAATTGGGTAAAAAATTCTATCCTTATTTTACCATATGGGACATTCATAATCTCACCCAATGACAATAGGCTTAGTTGGATTGGATTAAGCTTAATCTTGATATAAACAAGTATTTCTATATATAGATGCACATAAATATATAAACAAGTATTTCAATAAACTAATTGTCAAAGAAAGTATTTCAATAAACTAATAATAACACCTTTTTAATAGTATATAATAAGGTATATGTACTATTGGGGCTATGCCCCTTTTGCCCACCAAAAAAAAAGGTATATGTACTATGTAAGAAGAATAAATATATATCTCAATTCCTTAAAAAAAAAATATATATATGCTCAATAATTTGCGTGTTTCATTATCAAAAAATTATTTAATAAATTAATATTGCGTGTAATTTTGTCCTTTTGATTATTATTTTTCTATAAAAGAAACTCATTGGCCACCAACCTCAAAAAATAAAGACTCTGTTTTTTGGTATTTGGATTCTCTCTTCTTTTGCTTCCAAATTTCCAATTTGTATATTCTTCCTTCTTTCAATCAAAACCCAGTTATTCATTTTTTCCCAACTGGGTCTTCTTCAATCTCTATTGGGGTTGTCAATTCTACGTTTCTGAATTTCAAAGTTTCTTCCTTTTCATTTTCTGGATTTGGGTTTGTTTCATCTCTCATCTGGGTCTCCAATACTATTTTCAATTTTCAGGTATTAAATTCAACTAACTTAAAGTTATTGTTTATAAAGTTTGTATTTTTGGTTCATTTTGTAAACTGGGTTAGTTCAATTTTCTGTTTTTTTTAATGGATTGTTTTGGTTATTAAATTGAGTTAAACTGAAATTATTGTTCATTTTTTTCATAAATTGTGCATGTTTGGTTCATTTTGTAAACTGGGTTAGTTCGATTTTGTGTGTGTGTGTGTGTTTTTTTTACTGTCATGGTTTGTTTGGTTATTAAATTGAACTAAACTGAAATTGTTGTTCATAGTGTGTATCTTTGGTTCATTTTTGATAACTGGGTTAGTTCAATTTTAAATTGTGTTTTTTTTAAGGGTTTGTTTTGTTATTAAATTGAAGTTATTGTTCATGAAGTTTGTATATTTGGTTCATTTTGAAAACTGGGTTAGTTCAATTTCTAATTGTGTTTTTTAAGGGTTTGTTTGGTTATTAAATGAAGTTATTGTTCATAAAGTTTTTTATCTTTGGTTAATTTAGAGAACTGGGTTAGTTCATTTTTTTGATTTTGTGTTTTTTTTTTTTCAGGGTTTGTTTGGTTAGTCTGAAATTTTCAAAGGTTGAAAAGTGAAAAAGTGAAAATGACAATTGGAAATCTTGCACCTAAGACAGAGAAGAAGAAATCATCAAGAAAAAACAAGAACAAGGCTGTTGTTGTAAGTGAAAATGCACCTTTGTTGCCTAAAAGTCAAGCCCATGAAAGTGATTCTGGGTTTGATGATTTCAATGGAGCTTCATTTTCTGGTGCTGTTTTCAACTTGGCAACTACAATTATTGGTGCTGGAATCATGGCTTTGCCTGCAACCTTGAAACAGTTGGGGTTGATTCCTGGTCTTGCTGCTATACTCATCATGGCTTTTTTGACTGAGAAGTCAATTGAGCTTTTGATTAGGTTTACAAGGGCAGGGAAATCTGTTTCATATGCTGGTTTGATGGGTGATTCCTTTGGGAAATATGGAAAAGCTTTGGCACAAATTTGTGTTATTGTTAATAACATTGGTGTGCTGATTGTTTACATGATTATAATTGGTATGAGACTATGACCACTCTTTAATTTTAGTACTTAAGTATATTTGGGAAGAAGTTCATTATTATCATAGGTTTAGGCTTCTATTTGGATAAACAACTTAATTTAAGTGTTTACGGCATAAGTGTTTATCATATAAGTACTTATGTATAAGCTATTTTTATAAGAAAAGATAAAATAAAGCCAAACTGATTTCATATAAGCTGTTTTTAAAAGCTATTCTTCTGTAGAGTTAATGGAAATAAGCTGAAAATCCAACTTATGAACATGGCATAAGCTGTTTCCATAAGATCTCTCAAACAGTCCTACAAGTCCTTATGCTAGTAGATCAGCTCAAATAAATTAATCCAAACAGTCCCTTAATTTTGTTAAGCTTCAATCTCTATAAGCAAGGGTTTAGGTTGTCTAATTTAAATTTTTATTCGTCACTTTCACTATGCAGGTGATGTGCTTTCTGGAACATCTTCAAGTGGAGAACATCACTATGGTATCCTTGAAGGATGGTTTGGCGTGCACTGGTGGACAGGACGGACATTTATCGTCCTTCTTACGACGGTTTGTGTATTTGCACCCCTCGCAAGCTTTAAGCGAATTGGTGAGTGTTATTCCTTTATTTGGCGTCATTTAGTTTTAGTTTTGATAAATGATAACAAGACACGACTACAAGAGTTGTTGTCACCAAATTAAATATTAGTGTATTTGTTGCAAGTGTTAAAGCCAATTTAAATCACCATTAAGGCTTGAGAGATATGTTAATTATATGTCGGTATCCAACACTGGCACAACAATGATGCATGTGGTTACATTCAATATCTTCAATTTTTTCAAACTATTGCCGGTGTCTACATGTTAGTGTCAATGTTGTATCCTATGTCTATGGTTAGTGCTTCACAGGTTGTTAGTCTATCATCTATATCATTTTTTTGAACCTTAATAACATAACATGACTTTGTGGACATAAAGTTATTTTTCTCTGTACCCTCATAGATCTTGTATTTCAATTGCAAATATTAATAGCCTTGAGCATTATATTATTTTGTTGCGATAAATGCATTGAGGTTTTGACATGTATGCTCTGTGCTTGCAGATTCATTGAGATTCACATCTGCCCTTTCCGTTGCACTGGCGGTAGTTTTTCTTGTCATTGCTGTGGGAATTTCTGTTGTCAAGATTATAAGTGGAGGCATTACCATGCCTAGACTCTTTCCAGCTGTTACTGATGCAACATCAATCTTTAACCTATTCACTGTGGTTCCTGTGTTTGTGACTGCTTATATCTGCCACTACAATGGTACGCATTGTCAAACTTATTTCTCGTTAGACTTCTTTTGACGTTTTTATACGAATTTGACTTGTAAAAGGTATTGAAAATCCGAATGAGGTGACCCGAATTTTTTATTTTATTCAAATGGTCATATCCTTTGTTCACTGATAACATCAAGTATCTATTTGGATAAACAGCTTACTTAAGCGCTTATCATATTAGTGCCTATGTATAAGCTATTTTATAACAAAAGATAAAATAAGTCAAACTGTTTTAATATAAGAAATGTGTTGTTTTCATAAGCTACCTTTTGTAGCTTATGGAAATAAGCTGAAAACAGGTTATAGACATGTCACAATCTGTTTCCATAAGCCCTCCCAAACATTCTCACCATTGTTTATCTTAGTAGGTAAGTTCAAACAAGTCATTCCAAACCACCTAAATGCAAGATTCTTAGTTGCTTGAAGTGGTACTAGAAATTTTGAACCATGCGTGTTACTTAACAATAGACTTTGGTAACTGCTGCAAAAGTTTCAGACTTTGTGCGAGCATAACATTATTACAGTTAGCTATCTGTTTACACGAGTCTTATATGTTTTCTCTTTTTTCTGCAGTTCACAGCATAGATAATGAGCTCGAGGACAACTCACAGATGCAAGGCGTTGTACGTACTGCCCTCGGTCTATGCTCATCTGTGTACTTAATGATAAGCTTCTTTGGCTTCCTTCTATTCGGTGAAGGAACTCTTGATGATGTGCTTGCCAATTTTGATGCCGATCTTGGAATTCCTTTTGGTTCTTTGCTCAATGATGCTGTTCGTATTAGCTACGCTGCACACCTCATGCTTGTATTTCCGGTTGTCTTTTTTCCATTGCGACTCAATATAGATGGTCTTCTCTTCCCTAAGTCAAGACCTTTGGTTCTAGATAACTTCAGATTTGCATCAATGACTGTTGCGCTTATCGGTGTTATCTTCCTTGGAGCAAATTTCATACCTAGCATTTGGGATGCTTTCCAGTTCACTGGAGCAACTGCTGCAGTTTGTATAGGATTCATCTTTCCAGCTGCCATCACGCTTAAGTGAGTTTTCTCATTGAATTTCTGTTCAGTAATGGATTTAGTTCTCCAAAGTGATTATTTTGTCTTCAGATAATATCTGAAAGAAAAGATTAAAAATCTTGATGACTTGATTAATTTACTCAAGTCAAGTGTAGAATATTGCTCGTCATAATTTGCAGTGTTGTTAAATAGCGGCGCTGTTGTGCTATAGCGCAGATAAATTTGAACAAATCACTATTGTTCTGTGATCCGTGATTGACAACACTGGTCATTTGATCGAAATTGTGTGAAATTTGTATGTTGATTCTTTTGCTGTTAACTAAATTGACTTGTTTTCCACCGTCTTTTTAACCATGCAGGGACCGCTACAACATAGCGACTAAATCGGACAAGATTCTATGTGTTGTTTTGATAATCCTAGCAGTCTTCTCAAACATTGTGGCTATATATAGTGACGCCTATGCATTGATCAAGCAGAACAAAACTAAACGGGAATGATGGTCACAGTTCTTGACGAAAGGAACTGAATTGGCCGTGGAAAGTTTGGTCAGTCAGAAAATCAGGGTTTTCTGAGAGGGTCTCATGAGTCGTCGATTTTGAATAAACATAGAAGCTACCCTGTGTACAAAATTGCTTCAGAAAGTGTTGAGGCCTGCAACACGTATTCAGCCTCGTTTGTATTTTGCGAATTCCGTTATAATTGTTGTTATATGGTTCTTGTTGAGTAATACTCTTTTTCCCTGATTTGTTCTAAAAGATGTAATAGACCTTTTTGTTGGCATTTGTATGTATTGTATTGAGTGAAGGAATGTACTATGTAAGAATGGTTTAGTTCTTGAATTGGACAAGAGAAGAAAATTACTATGTTTTTGAAATTTTTAGATGTGTAAAGTAATTGTCTTAATAGGTGGCATTATAATTTTTCCCAAAAGTAGAATTTCCTTAGTAAACAGTGTGATGTAACTCACATAATAGCGTGATACCAGCTGTTCACCAGCTCAAGGTCCCATCTAGGGACATAAGTGATTGATTATCTATGTAGCACTGACATTTCAGATCGAATGTGTGTCCAATATTGACAACGAAACTTGAGGTTATAAATCAATCACTTTCATTTTGTCTATATGTTTGTTAATTAGTGTCATGTTTGATGTTTGTTTGTGCAGGTAATCATAGTAATTGATGTCATCTTGGCCATTGTAGGACCTTGTGACAATTCTAATAAAAAATCTGCATTAGCAATTTGGCATCACATGAACATGCACCTATATTTTCCTCTAAGACATAAGATATTGTTTTTCTAATCAATGACTAAAATTTTACAACTATTTGTCTAAAAAATAGAAAACAAAAAATGTACTAAAACTTTGAGTTGAGCAAAAAAATATAATTCCTCAAGTGATTCATCTAATCATCTTGGCACGATTTCTAGCATTACATCTATAGAAAGAACAGAAGACTTGCAATGACATCAAAAACAAGAGAAAAATGACAGCAAGGAATGTTAGAAATTGCCATGAAGCAAACACATAAACCTTCATAAATTTCCAGACTTTGATACTCACATTACCATTATAATGCTTGTTTACATCTTCAATGACCTTATCCAAGAATGGAACTCTTGTCAATTTAATGGACTTGCTCATTCCATTCCACAAGTTAGCCACCTCTTGATCACTCTTCAAGTGGTTCAAAATAACCCCTTTTTCTCTAAGAATCCTTGCATCTTCTTCAGTGTCTATGATTCCATTCATAAGCTCGGTGTAACGCGCGAAAATCAATGGCCCTAATGCAGTTGATGCTTCATAAGCAACTAAATTTCTCATGAATACTTCAGTGTTTATATCTAAACAAATTGTTGGAAGGTAAAGTGTTGTTGTTTTTACATCAAAGCTAATAGTTGATACATGTCCTTTAGTAGCTACGAAACTAACTCCGGATTTTGAGAGTTCTGTAACTGAAGGAATAGTTATTTCATCGATTAATAGCGATTTGTTAGTGATATCATCTGAGTTTATATTCTCATTTCCTGCATTGGTAGCTTCTTTTTCTTGAGAGAATATGAAGTATTCAATCGGTTGCTTTATAATTCCCATTCCGGGAAGGTTAGAAATTATTGTCCAAGGCAACCAAGTGATGACTTTTATGGCTCTACATTGCTTGAGTTTCTTAAATAAGCTTACTAATATCGCTGTTAATTTCGAAAGCAACCTACAAACTGCACAAAAGAATTTCTTAACAAAGTTCACACACGACTTTTCATTGTCTTCGTTGTCTTTTTGTCGATGATCAGATTCTCCTATTTCTGATTGTTCTTCCAATTTAGGCACAATCATGTTATACAAAAAATCTAGCAAATGCGCACATTCGGAGAAAATGATATCCGGATAATCCTGTTCGACCACTTTGATAGGAGAAATCTCATTATACAATCCTATAAACATTAAAATTAGCATGTCATCTGCTAATTCAAGTGATGTGAATTTAAATTCCAACATCTTTCTCAAAATAAATAAAGGGATTTGATTTTCAAGCATTACTATATCCTTCAAGATTGCATTATGACCTAATTTCCTCCCTCCAAAATCAATCAAGTGTGACATCCTTGAAGAAAAACTTAGCATCATTCTTTCATCTTGGATGGTGTAAACTTCTAGAAATGTTAATAAAAATGAGGCATCAACAACCATCATCCACATCAATGTTTCAACATTAAAATTTAAATACTTATGGTAACATGATCTAACCCTATGTTCTAACCTTATCAATTGGTCAACTATATGATCTAACTTGAGACTATGTAATTGAATTTGGAATCTTTTTGTTGAAGCAATCTTATATCTCTCCATTTCATATAACTCTTGCCTCCAAAAATGGTAAGGTCCAATTGCAACTTGTTGAGGAATATAAGAATATGGATCACTAGCCATAAGTGACTTAGGTACATTGAAAATAGACACAAAAAATTCACCATCATCCTCAAGATCTTTGTCTAAGGATTCACGTATTTTAATCACCCACTCAAGCTCATCAAAATTTGTTTTGGAATCATTTGCCAATATAGGTTTTAAATTAGACATATTTTTGGAGAAAGTGGGTTTGGTAAAATGAGTTGTTTTTGTTTTTCATGTAGTGAAAGTCAAAAAAGTTTAAAGTATTATGAATTATTATGCTTTTATTTAATGGCTATTACTTTACAACTTGTTTTATTGTAAGAAACGTGTTTCATAGACTTAAATGACAATTAATTAATGATGTAAGTTGTTCATCACAGGCAAAACTTATATGTAAGTTTCTAACTATCCTTTAAGGCCATATATAATAGTGAAAGTAAATATTCTATTGTAAAAAATTATGTATTAATGCATGTAACAGTTTATAACATAATTAGAGGAGAAAATAAAAAACTCATATAATTTACCAAAAAAAGAAAACTCAAATATTGGAGTAAGTAAGTCACAAATAAAATGACAAAATAATTAGGCAATTAATCATAAACTCAATTTATGCCAAGCTTATAAAAAAAAGTTGGAAAGAATTATAAGATATTAAACCAATGTGGTGTGAGACAAATGATAGATGCTCGAGTCCCTTAATCATTTGATCAAAAGTTCGATTCCTGACTTGTGCATATGAAAGGACATATGTGGAAGATGATGTCAATCCATTAAATAGATATCAATTATTTCGAGAGATTATTCTCTACAGTTACAGAACCAACACTAATGCTGCAGAAAATAGTTGCAAGAGAGACACCGGCCGTCTAGGAAATGGAGTCATGAACATATCACAGAAAAAGGTACAAAATAATTTCAGCATTTACATCATCTACATAAATATTTAAAAAGACGAGTTTTTTACATAACTCGGGAACCATAGAAGAAAAAGGAGTGCAGATGGTAACTATACAGTTGTTGCAGACTTACAGTAACCTTTTAATCTTCGGTTATGTTAGTCGATAGCAATTGATAAATTATTTCCTTATCTTAGGACGCATTAGTACTCGTGTTTTGAGATCAGGTTCAAGACCGTGCTCTAGCATTTTTGTGTAAACCTCATTTGCCAAGTCAAATTTGCCACGTAAACATATCCCTTGAACAGCAGCATTATAAAGAGCGGCGTTTGGCTCAATCTTCTGCAAAAGGAACAAATATTTGTCAGGCCAGATACCAGAAAATGAGATAGATAAGTTATTCTACAATTTTAATTTTAATTTATAGTTACTTCATTGGAAAAGCCAATTTTTATCAGCAGTATCCATGTACACGTAATACTCGGCATAGTTTGAGATTGTTTCTGTGAATGGCTTCTACTTATCATATCAAACAAGAAGTGCTAAGAATCTTTTGTTTGGTGAATTTCTCAATGTTAAGTTCTTCTACATTCAAATCATGCGACTTCGTTCAAAATTTACATAAAATTAAAATTCATAATTAACTGAACTGGTGAGGCCTCTAAGTCATGGTGTAAAATTCACAAATTATTGTGATGAAAAATGTTTTAAAAACCGAACCGGTGAGACCTCTAAGTCATGGTTCAACTTGCTTAAACCGCGAGCGAACCGTTAAAGTAACTGAACTGCAGTAAAGGATGGTTCAAGGATCAACAATTTGAACTGTTCAGTTTGGATCAAGGATCAACAAGTTGAACTGTTCGGTTTGGTTTTCAAAATAATGTTGAAACAGATGGGTGAAAGTAATGCAATACATTTCAAATATTTTCTATTTTGAAAACATTTTTAGATTAGAAATAGATGATAAATGATTGACTGTAATTTAATGCTAACAACTAGACAAAATATAGCTAAGAAACTCGAAAAATGCTTTTTACTCACATTTAGGATTTCTTCTAATTCGTCATAGAGATATCCTTTAGTGCAGCATCTTACTATAGAAAGATAAGTAAATATGTTTGGACTGCACTTCTGGTGAACCATATGCTCATACACCTGCCAAGCAATTTTCGGCTTCCTCGCAAGCTCACAAGTCCGGATCACAAAGTTATATGAAACTGTCAAATCCGACATTCCAGAAGCTTCCATTTGCCACAGAATTTCAACAGCTTTACTCCACAACCTAAGCTTCGAGCAAGACATTAAAACAGTATTGTATAACTGTTTATTGAATTCGAGCATTTGATTTCTTTCAATCCCCTTGTAAAGCTGGAGAGCTTCGCCGTGCTTATCGGCCTTGTTGAGAGAACTCATTAGAGCGTTGTATGTATACGCATCAGGTTTTTGACCCAACGATTTCATTGTATTGTAGACCTGAAATGCTAGTTTGAGTTTCCCTTCTCTTCCAAGTGAGTTAATCAATGCATTACATGCAACTAAGTTCGGTTTGAAGTCACCTGTCAACATTTTCCGAAAGATATTCAATGCATCGTTCCATTTTCCCTCCTTAGCACATACACAAATGATGGAATTTAATATATTGCTGTTTGGTTCAAATCCACTTTGAACCATTTCATGGTAAGCACAAAGAGCAAGCTCACTTTGGTTACATCGTACAAAACTACTAATTAACAATCGATACGTAACCAGCGTTGGAGCACAACCATTTTCCTTCATACTCCTCCATAACATCTCTATTTCACTCCAATTATCAACCTCCTTACAAATCGATATCATGGTGTTGTAAACAGCTGCATCAAAATCTTTCCCCACATCACAATCCCTTTCTAGTTTTCTGAAAAATTCAAGGGCCGAATCACATCCTTGAGCTTTCGCACATGCCATAAGAATCAAACTATAAGTATGCCCTGTAGTTATTCTTTTCAATTTTGTAAAATCGAACACTTTAAAACAATCATCAAACAACCCATTTCTCAGAAGACCAGACAAAAGAGAATTGCAGGCATGGATATTCGGACAAAGACCAAACATTTCCATAGACCGAAAATATTCCATTGCACTCCTAATCTTATTAGTTCTACTAAGCTCCAAAATCCTATTAGATAGCACATTCTCATCCATTTCCTCCAAAAGAAGAGTTCCATCCTCATTCACAAGCCTCACCTCTATCGAACCCTGGTGTCGCAATTCCTTCTCGGCCGCAAAAGACACATCAACATCTTCTTCCACTTCCCCCAAGGGACCCAATTTCTTATTTGACACAAAAAATGAACCAAATTCCTCTCTTCCTTCATCACCATCATCATTATCATCATCATATACATCATCATCATCAACAACAACAACAACATCATTATCATCATCATCATCATCATCATCATCATCATCAACAACAACATCATTATCATCATCAACATTATCATATTTTTGTTGAGGAAGACCAAAGTCAACAACAGTAGGAACAATATTGTCCTTAGACATAAGTGGTGTTTTGGAATCATGAAACCCTAATGACCCAATTGAGGGAACATAACAATTTGGTTGTTGTGACAAGAAAACAATGTTGTTGCTAAGGTAGTTATTACAAACATTTGTATGAGCAAGAAAAGAGCAGTAACCAAGTTTGTTAAGACAGCAAGTAACAGGTTTGTGGAATTGCAATGGGAAATTCAACATAATGAAATAATTATATTGAATTATGAATTAGAACCAAACCAGAGATGAAGTTGAAACAGGTTCAGAAATGAAACAAATAGAGCATGACCCAATAGAAAAAGATAAAAAATTGAAAGTAAAAATGAAAACTTTGAGGAATTTGGAAGGGAGAAACAAGAACCTATGTTGTCAATTGTTCAGCTTTAGCGCGCAATCCTCAAATCTCTGTTGGCTGTCGTTTTCCTAGCTTTTGCATTTTTACAACACTCGAACTCTATAACGTGAAGGGGCATTTTTGGAAACATAAGAGACTATTAATAAAAATATAAAAAATTAATACAACTTTTTTATAATCTTTAACTTAGTATTAAATAAAAATAATTTTTAAAGTTGCTTCTCAACTAAGATACGTGATACTTTAACATTCACTACTTAAGAGAAAACACGAATTGTATCGGTCTTCTCTCTTTCGTTTCCATTATCAAATAACATTAATTGTCCGATATTTCTCTGATACGCATATTAGAGAAGTATCCAATACAATCGGTTATTTATTTTTTAAAAATAATATTAATTGCCCGATATTTCTCCGATACATGTATCAAACAAAAAATATCTTTGCCATATAATATTATTTAATTTATCTTTAAAAAATTAAATTTATAAATAAGAAGATAAATAATTTTGTTCTTATAATTCAATTTCTAAAGTGGTTTGTTCACTCTAGAAAATAAAAACAACGAGTTTCACTCTGGCGCTAACAACCGCATCCAAACTCTAAAGAGTATGGAGATGGAGGTATCTATGGCTAGGGGTGGAAAATATAACCGATATCGGCCCAACAAAAACCGAAATAGGTAGGTAAGTTCGGATTGGCGAGTCACACAAGTCCAGTAGATGGTTTAAGATGGATAAGTGTGGGTCGGTTTGGTCCATGATTTTTGGCCCAACGGTAGCCTATACCGACCGACTAATATCCCATATATTAATAATAAGCATTAAAAGAGAAGACATTGAAAACACATTTTTCATATCTATTACTTTGTGTCAAAACAATAACACCCACCGCACAACACGAGTTTTTTTGTCCATCTTCTTTGAGACGGCTCATACCACATTATCACACTTGTCCTTACCTACCTCTTTTTAGTATTATTATTATTATTATTATTCGTAATCCATTTTCTCCACCATCTAAACCTCGATTTTCACCCCCAACATTTGGTCTAGACCCGACAAGATCACTCTCTTTGTCTCTTTTTCTGCGGACTCATCTTCATCTCTTAAAACCCAAAACATCAATCCGGCCAAACCGCGGTCCATGATTTTTGGCCCAACGGTAGCCTATACCGACCGACTAATATCCTTTATATTAATAAGCATTAAAAGAGAAGACGTCCTTTACAAAAAATAGTGAAAATTGAAAACACATTTTCCATCTGTATTGCTTTGTGTCAAAACACTAACAGCCACCGCACGGCCTCACCCTTCACTTCACATCTATCCTCAAATCCAAAACATCAATCCGGCCAACTGAGAAACATACGGCCTGATCTAACCGTTGCCGAAAACAGACGACAACAAATTTTCAGACCGAGTCCGACTAGATCCAACCAGACCCGACAATTGTCCAACATTTTCAGACCGAGTCCGACTAGATCCAACCAGACCCGACGGTTGTCCAACATTTTCAGACCGAGTCCGACTAGATCCAACCAGATCCGACGGTTGTCCACCCCTATCTATGGACTTTCAAAATAAAAAGGTTAGCAATGACATACCCGATGATCTGGCATTTTTTATTCTGTCAAAATTGTCACTTAAATCATTGAATCGGTTTGGATGTGTACGGAAATCATTGTCTCTTTTGATCGAAAACCCATATTTTATGAACTTGTTTAAAAACAATTTTTTATCTAATAATTCATCTTATTATGATGGTACATCTATTCTCTTACATACGGATGGTATTATACATTACGATGAAAAACATGTATTGTATTCTCTTTCTGGTGAGAGGTACGAGAATAATTCATCTTATTTCGGCCGATTTTAGGGTTTATAGTTGATTTTAGGGTATAGGCTACCGTTGATTTTAGGGTTTTTGGATTTTTTGGCCGATTTTTAGGGTTTATATCCTATCCTTTTTATATTATAATAATTATTATCTTTTTAATCCACCAATAAATTCCTATTTTTTTGCACACACTTTCTCTTTTCAATAAACTTAATATACTCCCTCCGTTTCTTTTTAAGTGTCTAAAAACGTCGAATTTAGCGTTTCTATTTAACTGTCCATTGGTGTTTTAAGAGTACAATTTGTCAATTATACCCTTTGTCAATTACTCATATCTTTTCAATAAAACTAATTAATGATATATATTTGGGAAACTAAATCTTTTTATTTTTTTGGTACATAACATATTAAATTTTGTTTTTTTTTTGTGTGCATAATATATTAAATTTATTGGAACGAGAAAATGTGTGCAAAAAAATAGGATTTTATTGGTGAATTAAAATTAGGGTATAGTATGAAAATAAGGTGCAAAAATAAACTTTCTTAATTTGCTGTTACTATTCAAAACGGACACTTAAAAAGAAACGGATTGAGTATTATGTAAAAGTATGTGCAAAAATATAGGAATTTATTAGTAGAACAAAAATAGGGTATAATATGAAGATAAAGTACAAAAATACATTGTTGCAAAAAAGAAAAAGTACAAAAATACACTGTTACTATTCTAAACGGACACTTAAAAAAGAACGGAGATAATAACTTTAACCGAAAAACTGAGTTGTATTATCGAACCGAATAACCAAAAGGTAAATCCTACCAGCCTTAGTGAGTTTGTATCATATATGAATGTTGATTCTGTTAGAGATGACCATAAGGTGAGGTATTATTTGAGTGATTGTGTCATTGATTTGTCTTCATTAGGAGATATCTTTTTGGTCCATTTTGGGAGATACATAGCCTACGAACTAATTCCTGGAGGAAATTTGAATATGATATCCCTATAAATTATGAATTTCAAGGAGTCTTCTTGGATGAAATGTGTTACTGGTAGGGTGAAAATGAATCTTTTTTTGATGAAGTTTATGCATTATGAGATTGATGTGAAAGAATCATGGATTATTCTTCATTGTTTGTTATCTTAATTTTATGCTAGATATATGTAACAAACAAAAGACATTATAGACAACAGTTGAGACAACATTACAATATATACAACACCATTATGTTTCATCAAATAGAATGATTAAAAGAAAGTGAAACGTTAATTCTTTCATAGCAATATACTAGTTTATAAATCTATAGGTTCCACCACTGGAGAGTCACCTTTATCAAGCACAAATGTCTTAGAAATTTTCTTTGATGGTGTAATAACAACTTCCACATTATAAGTTCCATAAAACCCTTTGAAATTGAAATGACCTTGCTCATCAACATGACCATGAATTTGAGATAGCCACTATTGTTTCAAAGTTAGAAACCTTTTTCCAGCTTCATTAATGTTACCTTCTACATTCACCAAATGTGCATATTGTCTCTACTCACAATCAACTCTTAAACCTGTTTCAAGCTAGAAACCTTCTTGATTTGCAAGAACAAGGTGCACCGGTTGATGGAATTGGAATTCAAGGTCACATAAATAGTCCAATAAGGCCTATTGTTTGTTCTCCGCTTGATAAATTAGGTATTCTTGGTTTACCTATATGGTTTACAGAACTTGATTCTTTCTTCTATGAATGAATGTGTGAGAGCATATGATCTTGAAGTTATGCTTAGAGAAGCTTTGGCTCACCCTCCTGTTGAAGGGATAATGTTGTGGGGATTTTAGGAGTTGTTTAACAATAGAAACAATGCACCGTTATCGCCTAGTCTTTGCAATGACTGGGGAGGTTGTCGTAGAAGCGAAGCCTATCTATTGCCACACCGACCATAAAGAACAAGATTGGTACATTGTTTACTCATAACCACTCCCAAAAACCCCACACCATTTTCCCGTCACCAGCAAGGTCAGCCAAAGCTTCTCTAAGCATAACTTCAAGATCATTCTCTCTTACAAATTCATTCATAAATCAAGTTTCGCAATCCATATAGGTAAACCAAGAATACTTAATTTATCAAGCAAAGAACAAACAATATGCCCAATTAGACTATTTATGTAACTTTGAATTCTAATTCCACCAACCGGTGCACCTTGTTCTTGCAAATCAAGAAAGTTTCTAGCTGGAAAAAGGACTATGAGCTATTTATGAGTAGAGACAATGCACATTTGGTGAATGTAGAAGGTGACATTATTGAAGCTGGAAAAGGGTTTCTAGCTTTGAAACAAGAGTGGATACCTCATAGTCATGGTCATGTTGATGAGCATGGTCATTTCAATTTCATAGGGTTTTATGGAACTTATAATGTGGAAGTTGTGACACCATCAAAGAAAATTGCCAAGACATATGTGCTTGATAAAGGTGACTCTCCAATGGTGGTATCTATTGATTTATAAGCAATTATGTTGCTATATGAAAGAATTAACGTTTGACTTTCTTTTTATCGTTGCATTTAACGAAACACGATGGTGGTATATACAACAATGTTGTCTCGACTGTTGTCTATATTGTGTTATGTTTGTTATGTACCTCACATAAATATTGATATAACAAACAATAAAGAGTTTTATCCATGATTGCCTCACTCCAATCTCACCTAAAATTGATATATGGAAAGTATTCGCTCGTGTATAATTTGATCTTAAGGCAACAACCCCATTTAAAATCTAGTCAATTTGGGTAAGCTTAAGCTTTTAAATATTTGAAGGGCATTGGAATTTACTCGAAAATGCAAAGATCTACAACTATTAAATAATTGTAGATCCTCAACAATTTGACATCTAGATAGAAGTAAAACAAAATTGCGACCATTACCACACCAAATATCTTGGAAATGAAGGGTTTTGAATGAAGGAAATCTAAATTCTATGGAAGAATTAAAAAAATACTGCTCACTAAATCGGCGGAGGTTGAGACTTTCACTGCACCACTAACAACCGCATCCAAAACCTAAAGAGTATGGAGATGGGAGATCTATGGCTACGACTGGACAATATAACCGAAACCGGCCCAAAAAAACGAAACGAAAGAGTTAGTTTGAATTGGCGTGTTACGCATGACCAATAGATGGTTTAAGATGGATAAGTCTGGGTCGGTTCGATCCATGATTTTTGGCCCAACGGTAGCCTATACCGACCGATAAAAGATATATTCTTCAAAAAATGTGAAAACTGAAAAGTGATAACACATGTCCCATCTCTATTTTTTGTGTCAAAACATTGACACCCACCACACGTCCCCACCCTTAACTTCACACCTATCACATTCTGAGTTTCCTTTTTTTTGTCAATCTTCTTTGAGACACCTCACACCACAATTATCCTCACCTACCTTTTTTTTTTTTTTTTTCGTGTTCCATTTTCTCCACCATCTAAATCTTCATTTTCACCCAAACTTTAGATCTAAACCAAACAACACCACTCTCTTCATCTCTTTTTTCTTTTCCTAAGATGACTCTCCTTCATCTCTTAAAACTTGACCTAACCGTCAACCGAGAAACCCGTCGTCCGACCTAACCGTTGCCGAAAACAGACTCATTTTTACCACACGCAGTTGTCCATCATACTATGATTTTCAGATTGAGTCCGACCAGATCCGACTGGTGTCCTCTTTTATCTATGGACGTTCAAAATAAAAAGGTTAGCAATGATATACCTGATGATCTTGTATTTTCTATTATGTCAAAATTATCTCTGAAATCTTTGAATCGATTTAAATGTGTACGCAAATCATGGTTCCCTTTGTTTAAAAACCCATATTTCATGAGCTTGTTTCAAAACAAATTTGTATCTAATAATTCATCTTATTATGATGATACATCTATTCTCCTACATACATATATTACAATTAATTATGATGATAAACATGTATTGTATTTTCTTTCCGGTGAGAGGTATGAGAGGTATGGATTGGGCAAATATATTTGAGTCTTATTCTCATACCTCTCACTAGAAAGAGAATAGAATACATGTTTATCATCGGAATCAATATTGACATTCGTATGTAGGATAATATATGTATAATCATAATACGGTGAATTGTTAAATAAAAATTGTTTTGAAACAAGCTTAGAAAATATGGGTTTTTAAACAAAAGGGGCTACGATTTGCGTACACATCCAAATCGATTCAAAGATTTTAGAGAAAATTTTGACATAATAGAAAAGGCAAGATTGTCGGGTATATCATTGCTAACCTTTTTATTTTGAATGACCATTGATAGGGGTGGACAACCGTCAGATCTGGTCGGACTCGAATCAAAAATCATAGTATGATGGATAGCCACTTGTGGTAAAAATGAGTATTTTTCGACAATGGTAAGGTCGGACGGCGGGTTTTTCGGTTTGCGGTTAGGTCGATTTTTAAGAGATGAATGAGAGTCCTCTTAGAAAAAGAAAAAAGAGATGAAGAGAGTGGTGTTGTTTGGTTTAGACCTAAAGTTGGGGTGAAAATGAAGATTTAGATGGTGGAGAAAATGGAAAACAAAGAAAAGAGAAAGGTAGGTGAGGATAATTGTGGTAATGTGGTGTGAGGTGTCTCAAAGAAGATTGACAAAAAAAAATGGAAATTCACAATGTGAGGATAGGTGCGAAGTTAAGGGTGGGGACATGTGGTGGGTGTCAATGTTTTGACACATAAAATAGAGATGGGAGATGTGTTATACTTTTCGGTTTTCACATTTTTTAAAGAATATCTCTTCTATCGGTCGATATAGGCTACCGTTGGGCCAAAAATCATGGACCGAACCGATCCAGTTCTCAACGAAGCTTGTGATGTTCAAGTTAGTTAATTACCCGTGACATCTATCAAGGGGAGTGTGCTATATGCATCAAAATAACTCAAGAGAAATACAAAAAAGGTCAGACGAATTGTAAAAAGAATCTTCACAGACATTTGGTGTTGAATAAAGGTGACAAGCCAATAACATCGCGTGAATTTATTAACAAAATTAAGCCTCTCTGGAAGACATCAGGTCAATGAAAGATAGTATCATTTGGCAGAGGGTTTTATGATTTTCAATTTGAGTCCTTTGAGGACATGCGTATAGTATGGTCCATGGGTACGATGAACCTGAAGCCAGGAATTTTGCGGTTGTCAAAATGGACTAATGATTTCAAACCGTATACACAACACCAAACTCATGCAAAAATATGGATTCGCCTTATGGAATTGCCTTAGGAATACTGGCGCCAGGGACACTTTTTGAGATCGCAAGTGCAATTAGTACACCTCTTTCTCTTGATGAATCCACGACGAATATGCGTTTAATTTAGGAATTGTTTATGAAAGTAACTTGAATTTTGTTCTCATTGCAAGATAATTGATCATAATGTTGCGATTTGTAAGTGGTTGCACCCATAGAAAGAAAGCATTAGGGAGGATAGGGAAAAAAAATTTGATGCTGCCAACAAAGTTATTAAGAAAGAATATGTAGCTAAAGCTAGATGGAAGTTGGCACGTCGAGAACTATTACCACAATGTCCATCTTAGGTCTAATGATGTCCTCCTCATAAGCAAGACAATCAACAGACAATTCATATATTCCTTAAATCATATGAAAGCAAACATTTATCTAGTATAACAACACATTGATAAACACATAACCTGATCAACACAAGAAAACATGAATACAACACAAATTCATTAAATCACATATAATATCGTTAGAAGGTATCCTTACCTCGACAAGCTTTCCTAACAAACCCAGCTTGAACATCACACGAGTGTTAAGTGTCCTAAGCAATTAGAGAGAATAACCATAAATCACATAGCTCTAAGAAATTATATTAACCCTAGGTTCATCCACTATAGCCCAAAAAGGAATTCGACTCTCTAACTTTAAAACTCGGATAAAGGTTTTAATAATACTTAGTAAAACAAATATTTTCCAAAAAAAATTAAAATATTTTTCAATACTTCAAAGCCCCATTTTAACTTTAAGATTAACAACGTAAAATACGTAAAAATAATATTTACAGACACATTTCTTTAAAACCATTTTGTCTTAAACAATTTTTCAATTTCAGGACATAATTTAAGTTAAAATTTTCCGAAATTTTGTTTCGACACATCGATAGATCTATTGAACACTTTTTTCAAAACACTAAATATCAAAATTTTCTTCCAAATCTATTAGTACATAGACCCGATTTACATCATTAACAAAGAAAATAAGCCCAAAAAATCAAAAACTAAAACACTAAAACCCCCACTTGCATACTAAATTTTTGGCCAAAAATTAGAGAAAAAGAGATGGATTTTTGGTTATTTTGAATAGAGGAGTTTTTGATGCACAGATCTGTCTCCTAGCTAGATTAGATCCTCAAAACACTTATTCAAAACACTAAAAATCAAAGTTTCCTTCCAGATCTATTAGTACATAGACCCGATTTTCATCATTAACAAAGAAAATAAGCACAAAAAATTAAAATCAAAACCCCCACTTTCAACATACATTTTTGGCCAAAAATTAGAGAAAAAAAGATGGATTTTTGGTTATTTTGAATAGAGGAGTTTTTTATGCACAGATTTGTCTCCTGGCTAGATTAGATCCTTAAAACACTTATTCAAAACATTAAAAATCAAAGTTTTTCTTTACCAAAAAAAAAAAATCAAAGTTTTCTTTTAGATCTATTAGTACATAGATCCAATTTACATCATTAACAAAGAAAATAAGCACAAAAAATTAAAATCAAAACCCCCACTTTCAATATACATTTTTGGCCAAAAATTAAAGAGAAAAAAGATGGATTTTTGGTTATTTTGAATAGAGGAGTTTTTTATGCACAGATCTGTCTCCTGGCTAGATTAGATCCTTAAAACACTTATTCAAAACGTTAAAAATCAAAGTTTTCTTTTAGATCTATTAGTACATAGATCTGATTTACATCATTAACAAAGAAAATAAGCACAAAAAATTAAAACCAAAACCTCCACTTGCAACATACAATTTTGAAAAAATTAGAGAAAAAAGAGGTGGATTTTTTGTTACCTTTGGATATAGGAGTTTCTGATGAGATCTGCCTCCTAGCTAAATTAGATCCTCAAGACATGGAGCAAAAATGAAGGAAATGTTGATGGAGTATTGTTAGCTCCAATAAGAAGAAAAAGTGAGAGTTTTTTTTCTTGGCAAAAGAAATTTTTTTGTGGAGATGACAATTAGGTTAAAGGGATATATATATATACATCATCTAATTTTGAAAGTCAATCTGCATTACCTATTTCCCTAATTTACTCTTATTACAAATAAATTTATTTATATATAAAAAAATCTCTTTATTTACTCTATATTAAGTTAAATATTTACACATTTTAGGCTCATTTGGATTTATTTATTTTTGAGTTTATGTGAAATAATTTATATAAATAAATAAATTTTTATGTATTATCATAAGTTTTTCAAGGTAGTTTATCAAAAAATAACTTATAAAGATACATATTTTATTAGTGACAACTTATAAATTAACATAAAAATTTATTTATTTGCATAAGCTATTTTCATAAGCTAAAAAATAGGTCAAATCCAAACGGGCCTCTTATCCTCTCACCAAATATAAATGGCACAAATAGGTTTCCTTGAAGGTATCTATATTCGTTTGGAGACTCTTGCGAGACTAGTTGCCAACAAAAGGAAATTTGGTGATCCGAAGCATCATCACTTCAAAAGACTACTCTTGTGTGTCTGGTTGCAGTGGTGTCGAATCAGTTCAACATTTATTTATCTCTTGTAGTATCTTTGGTTATTTTTTATCATTCATTTGGTCGTGGATTGACTTCTCGTCGTAAATCATCTAAATCTCTCAGACTATTTTCTTCAGTTTACTTACTCATCAGGTGGACTTCGAGTGCAACGCTCCTTTTTTGCAATTCATCTGGCTCTTATGTATTTGGGTTGTTTGAAACGAAAGAAATCACATGTTATTTAGAAACTCAGAAAAGTTTTTACCTCAATTGTTGGAGAATGTCAAACTCTATTCCTACTGGTGGTTGAAAACGACGAACATAATATAGTTTATAACTATCATAGGTGGTGGTCCAGTCTGTTTACTTGTTTGAGCATCGATTAGCTATATTATTCCTGTTAATTCCTCATTTTATTGTATTGTAAACTTTCATTGTCTATTTTTGCACATCTTATACTGAGGAGACTAGTCGGTTGATTAATATATATCTCATTTTAGTTTGTTAAAAGAAAATAAAAATAAGAAAGAACATTTTCTAATTAAATATTAATTTCTTTTTTGATGAAAAAAATAAATATTAAATTTGAAAATCAGGGAAACTTGGTGAAAAAGCTCTTATCCGATTGTTTAATGTTTAATCTAAAAATTGTATAGAGGGAACATGAAAAGCAAAAATCTTATCCAATAATATAATCTGAAAATCCTAAGAGAGTAGATAGATAGAGTGGTTAAAAACCCAAAAATCAAACACAAAGTAAAAGAATGAAAATCATCATGAATTCATTCCCCTATTCTCTCTGTTTTCTCATCAATTCAGTTACCCTTTTCCCTCCTTTCTCTTTAATTTAAATACCCTTTTTGATTCTCATTCAATCAACCTAAAAAACTCACTCTTTTTGTTGAATTTTGATACCCTTTAGCAAAAAGATTACTCTTTTGCGTTGAATTTATATACCCTTTTGAGTTTTTCATCATTTTGTTTATCTACAATGACTTCTACACCAACCCCACCACCAAATTACTCCACAGTCTCTGCTCCTAGACCTGCTCAAAATCATAATCATAAACATGAAAATCATCAAACTAGTCATCAAAGACATAAAAACCGTTGGTCTTCCAACCCAAAATCGGCACCTTTAGCTGTTGCTGGTAGTGGCAGGACTGCTGTTGTTGGTAGTGGAAGTAGCAGAGCTGCTGTTTGTAGAAATGCTGCTGGCAGTGGCAGAGCTGTGTGTTCATCTACATTGGGTTCTTTATATGATGGCAGGCAATCTAGGTTGGCTCCTGAGTTTTCTGGCAGGAGGTCAACCCGGTTTTCGGCAAAGATGCATTCTGGAATGCCACGGGTAACGCCTAACAAACATGCTCATTCTGATGTTGCTGATGAGGCGCTTCGTTGTCTTTTTAAAGCTGGTAATAATATTGCTGCTATTGATAATGTTTTAATTGAATATGAACCTAAGTTAAGGAAGGTTGAAGATTATATTTATATGATTAAAGAGTTTGGTAATACTGGTCACTTTTTATTGGCTACAAAGTGTTTTGATTTTGTTATATGGAAACAAAATGGGAGGGTTGCTAAGGGTAAGTTAACAAGTACTATGATTGGTACTCTTGGTAAGTTAGGGAAGATTGATCTTGCTTTGAGATTGTTTGAAAGTGCTAGGCTTGAAGGGCATGGAAACACCGTGTATTCCTTTTCGGCCATGATTAGTGCATATGGCCGAAATGGGTGCTTCCCTGATGCCGTAAATTTGTTTAGGTCCATGAGTAGCTGGGGAATTGAACCTAACTTGATTACGTACAATTCATTGATTGACGCGGGGGCTAAAGGGGAGGTGGATTTTGATGTTGTTGTTGAGTTTTATGATGAAATGCTAGCAAACGGTATAGTTCCGGATCGGCTTACTTACAATTCAATGCTTTCTGTTTGCGCCCCGAAAGGCATGTGGGAAATGGCTCAAAAGTTATTGAGTGAAATGGATCAAAAGGGTATTGTTCCTGATGTGTTTACTTATAACACATATTTGGACACGCTGTGCAAGGGTGGCCAGATAGATTTGGCTAGGAGGGTCTTGGAAGAGATGTCTTCCAAGCAAGTTTGGCCAAATGTTGTGACTTATAGCACAGTGATGGATGGCTATGCCAAGGCTAACCTCTTGGAAGATGCGCTAAGTTTGTACGACGAAATGAAGCTCCGATCTATTCGTGTTGATAGAGTGTCCTATAACACACTGGTTGGAATCTATGCGAAACTCGGCAGGTTTGATGAAGCTATTGAAAAGTGCAAAGAGATGGAGAGATGTGGAGTTAAAACAGATGTAGTAAGTTACAATGCACTTTTGTCCGGATACGGCAGGCATGGCATGTATGATGAAGTTAGAAGACTATTTGACGAGATGAAGGCTCGGAACATATATCCAAATACGCTAACTTACTCTACAATGATTGACGTGTACACTAAAGGTGGAATGTTTCAGGAAGCAATGGATGTTTATAAAGAGTTCAAGATGGCACGATTGGAGGTTGATGTTGTCTTTTATAGTGCAATCATAGATGCGCTATGCAAAAATGGTTTAGCGGAGTCTTCTATTGTGTTGCTTATGGCAATGATAGAGAAAGGAATCAAACCAAATGTGGTCACTTTCAACTCCATAATTGATGCATCTCGACAATTGCCAACTTTGCAATATGGAGTTGATGGTTCTTCACAAGCCACCGAGTATCCGATTGAACAATCATCTTCTACAGTTATTGATGGTGCTTTTCAGAATAAGCCGGGGGAGGACCGGATCTTGAAGATGTTCGAGCAACTTGCTGCTGAAAAAGCCGGTCATATAAAGAAGGATAGGAGGGGAAGACAAGACCAACACTGCATATTGTGGCTCTTCCAAAAAATGCACGAGCTGCACATTAAACCAAATGTTGTCACATTTTCAGCCATTTTGAATGCTTGCAGGTAATTACTTAGACAAAATTTCTTTCTATTATCTTGAATTATACATCTTTTGTATCTTTTACGTTGATATATTCGCATGAATATATATAACCAATTTCAAATATATTATAATTTGACCCATTTTGATGCAGTCGTTGCAATTCATTTGAGGATGCTTCAAAGTTGTTAGACGCGCTCCGCTTGTTTGATAACCAGGTGTATGGTGTAACCCATGGACTATTGATGGGTTATGGAGAACAAGTATGGTTTCGGGCACAAACTCTGTTTGATGAATTAATGCGTATGGATTCCTCAACCGCGTCTGCCTTTTATAACGCCCTCACGGATATGTTGTGGCACTTTGGTCAGGTAAAATCCAACCGATAGATTTTTTTTAATTAATTTTGTAATCTGTTAATCCAACATTCCAATTTTCTGTTTTTTTAATAATAAATTGATTTGGACATCAGAGACGCGGAGCTGAAATGGTTGTAATTGAAGGGAGACGGCGAAATGTATGGAAAGGTGAATGGTCAATTTCTTGCGTGGATCTGCATCTGATGTCTTGCGGTGCGGCTTGTGCAATGGTTCATACATGGTTGCTCTATTTGCATAGTACTCTTTTTGAAGGATGTCAACTGCCTAAGATTGTGAAGTATGGATCTTTCATCCCTAAGATATTTTTATTTGATTAATTTGAATTATAAGGATTGAAAGTATTGATCATAATTTTGTTTTTTGCAGCATTTTAACTGGTTGGGGAAAACACAGCAAAGTGATGGGTGATGGTACTTTGAAAAAGGCTGTTGAAGCACTCCTTAATGGAATAGGATCACCCTTTAGAATTGCTGAGGGTAATTTGGGAAGATTTGTATCTCCTGGAGATTTGGTGGCTACTTGGCTGAGACAACCTGGTGTTTTCAATTTGCTTGTTCTGTCCGATGTCCTAAATCATCCTCAAGCTGCTGCTCTCTCACATGCATGATTTTCCAGAATTTTTGTTGCATTAGTGCAGACAGTGAAGATATTAGGATTGTTTGAACTGGCTCAAACTGAAGAAGGGTCATATTTTTTTGAGTGTTGCGAGGATTTGTTTTGTAACCTAAAGTTGATTCCTTCGTGATACTTTGCGTAAAGAGGGCATTGTGATAGAGTCTTACAAAGCACAGACACTCCTCGGATTATGCGTATAACCAACACAGATGATTACATTCAACTATGTCATTTTTCAAATTATTATTATCGGTATCGACCTATCAGTGTTCATATTGTGTCTAGTGTCCGTGTATGTGTTTGTGGTTCATATTAGAGTCCCCTCTTCGTGGGAGTGGTTTGTATTGGTTTAATTTTTTTCTCCCGGTGTAATTTTTTGTATCGGTCATACTTTGTCTTGTGCACATTAGAATTACCTCTTTAACCCTTCATGGAAGGAGGGGAGAATTTTCACTTGTGATGCATAGCTTGATGGCATCAATATATAATTTTGTCTATATTTCAAGCTTTTATCGGGCGCAATTCTTTTTTGCAATTTGCTTATAGATTTTATGTCATGTCGTGGTCGTTCAAAGAGGCATATTTTTCGATACCTGCTAGCAATTTTTTTTGCCATTGTTAATTTATAGATTTTTTCAACATTGAAAAGCTGTAACAGTTAAATTTTCCTAATTGACTTGAGTCCCCTATATTTTGCAAAACGCTTCCTAGCAGAGACAAAACATAAAATCAATACAACTGCATGCATTAAGATCATGAAAGTAAACCATGTACTACCAACTAGAGAACTTGTGAAGAAATAGAAGTTAAAGAAAACAAGTGAAGTGGTAAAATAAAAAGATTCAATATACAAGTTTGAAGAACTTCAACATCTCATCACATATTCATTCAATCCCATCAAGAATCACCTTCATATTTTTAAGGTGAGTGCTTATAAGTTTGATTATGTTAGAAATTAGAGAATCTTGGGACTATATATTTTAGAAAACATTGTCATGCATGCAATGCAATAGGAGTTAGATTAATTATCAGCAATAAAAGGTGCTAGAAAGCCATCAATTATTTATCTTTATGAACCTGTTTTCAAAAATATATTGAAGAAAATTTCTTTGCATAGGAGACAAGATAGTTAGAGTTGCTCATAACACAATTCAAGGTGTTATATTATAGAATAGATACAATGAATAAATTGTACCAAAAAAAAAGATACAATGAATAATTACTAACTCGCTATTATCTTACCCATAAATTTAAACATCCAGTTCACTAGTCGTAACCTTAATTAGTAAATAATTTAATGTATATTTTTTATTATTATTATTATTATTATTATTATTGTGTTTCTTAAAATGAAATGAATAGTTGCAACGTCTTGAATTGAGAATGATGAATAGTACGTATGAAAATTAAATTTGGGTAATTTTGATTTAAGTGTACAAAATTTAATATTTTGATAAAGAAAACAAATTCCTAAAATGTCCAAAAAAAAAAGTTTTAAATGTTAAGAACAGAAATATGGTAAACTATTGAGAATAAATCAGGGCAAGATATAGCTAGTTACCAAAATTTTCATATTACATTTAATTTATAGGCAAATGCTAACGAGTGCCTCCTCCGGCACACTCTTTAAACCTTAAATAGTAAGTTTTTTATAGAATTTTTATGAGAATGCGTAAATTAAAAATTGTAGTATTTAATTTTTTGAATAAAAAGTTTTTTTAAATGAAATGTTTAAGGAGTGTCCCAGGAACACTCGTTAGCAAGACCCTAATTTTGAGTGTGTTTGAAAATTAAACAGCAAGTAAAATTTGAAATTGTAATTAAAACACTTGCAACTAAATTTGATCCAATCGAAAATTATAGTCGTCACAATAATTCTTAAATAAGATGAAAAGTTGAAAACAAAAACAACACATACTTTAAATTTTGAAGAAGAAAAAGTGACAAGGACATGCTAAAAACCCATAAATTTGAACTATAAAAGAACCTAAACCCTGAAAATACATAAACCCGGAAAATATATTTCAAGGGGACAAGAGACCACACTAATACATTAAAATAGCTACTCTTCAATTTCAGTCTTCATCTTATACAGAAACCATCCTTCACGGTAAAATTGGTAGACGCTGAAAAACTCCTGAATTCTGCAATAAAAATAAAAATAAAAAAAAAGAAAAATAATTATTTTGAAATCATTAATATATGTAATTAATATAATATGTGTACAATTACATTGTGATTTTTCATTAAATCCCCAACCTCATTTTATGGAATATAGAAGTTGTTGATTCAATTGAATATTGAAAAAAAAAGTTTCAAAATAATATATATATATATATATATATATATATATATATATATATATATATATATATATATATATATATATATATATATATATATATATATATAACCATTCATGAGTTATTGTACTATTAAAATATGATCCATATTTTGTTAAATTTATGAGAAGCTAGCAAGAATTCATAGATTTATTACATTAATTACATGTGTTAGAGATGCAACATGATACTATTCTTTGAAACAATAACAAAATTAAATATATAATATATAATTAAAATGTAAACAATAATAAAACTAATTACCTCTTTATTTAAGCAGCAAATGAAAGGCTTGAAGCATTGAAGCAAAGGAGGATGACAACATCTTAAATAGTCATAAAGAATATCACTGTATGGAACCTCCATAATATTTATGATGTTGTTATTACTTATATTGAAGAAATAAAGTAAATTCTTGTGGAGTTTGAAAAATGCTATTTCATAGTAAGGGTGAAACGACAAGAGATTGCCATGGGTATTAAGGTGCAACATACTTGCAGCCTCAATTGTATGAATGTTGGACCATGAGTAGGAGGTAACATTCCTTGTAATGCATTCAACAAGTTCATAAACCCTAAAGTTAATACCTCTAGACATGACAAAAAGTAACTTTCCACCTTTGACGCTTAATTCCCAATGGCAATTATCTAAGAGACTTAAGAGACTTTCAGGAGGGAGTGATATTATTTCAGCTTGTTCCGAAACATTTTGTTGTGGATCGACTCTTATTTTAATCAAGTGACCTGAGCAGGAGAGTCGATAAACGGATCCATTTGAGTAAATGGATTTTTTGATCCAACAAGACTTAATAATATATTCAGGTAAATTGAGAGTCAGGGTAGTCCAATCACCATTTTCCGATGAGAAAATGTTAACATTTTTACGACCCTGGAAACGCATGATTTTAAAATATCAAGACTCAGCGGGATCATATACTAGAGTAGCATATGAATAGCCACCCGAGGTTTGTCCTACTGGCTTTGAAACAGCCACACATTGTTTTGTGGCATGATTCAAAACATAGTAGTGGTAAATACCATGTTTGAGATTTTGGGTTCGACCTTTGTTGTGACAAAACAAAAGCAACCCGTTGCATGTGTCAATAAGTTCTTTAGGACCGACCATGCAACACATTACTCTTGAGCACCAATCGAATAGTTGTTGCAAATTAAATTCTAGGAAATGGTTATGAAACAACCTTACCAACGATTGATGTGCTTTTTCTTTTGGTAATGTTGTATTTAGGATTCGTTCACGCCATGAGTGCGAGACGCACATAGCTTTCGACTGATCTTTGAGACACAGCCTCTCAAAGATTTCATATTGAAGCTCCATGGGAATGTTTTTGAAATAGCACCTTGGCTTCCTTCTCCCCATGCTTCTCTTCTTTCTGATAACCTTGCTCTCTATTGCAAGTGTCATTATGTGATATTTAGAAAGAAATGATATTGATAGAGAGAGGGGAGAGAAATGAATATTGTGAGTGAGCTCTCCATATTGTTAAAAAGTTCTGGTTCTTATAGAAGAATATGATACATGCCCAAACGGTAATTTCCATTAGAGAAAAGAGCGTCCCCATTCAATGTGTTTCTTTTTTTTTTTATTTCATTCACAACTAATAACACATTTAGAAAACTTCTTTTTTATCATTTTTGCACACACAATGTATATTGCACCTTAATTTTTGAATTTGAATTTTTTAATTAAAAGGAAAAATCATCACAGATTATATTAAATATTATATTTTGTATTAAAGGTATTTGATGCTAGCTATAAATTAGCATATATGACTTTATTCTTTAAATACATTAATTTCTTTTTAAAAAAATATAGTTTTAAATGAAATAATTTTTGAATTTCTTTTATCAAATAACTTAATTTCAATCTAATTTTGTGTGTGTATTTTTTGTTTGCAATTCTAATTCACTATTTGACACTAATGTTTTAGAATTTAATTTGTATATATTGACATTAATTAATGTAAAAAAATTGTATTTTCACATATTGTGTTCCGGCTTGGATTAAAATTGTATAATTTCTATTAAGACATATCTTGTGCCTTTTTTAACGTTATTCTATGGCTTCTTAAAATAATGTAAAAAAATAAAATAAAAATTATACATGTATTCAATCAAATCATGTCAAATATAGATTTTTGCAGAGATATTTTAAAACCAATCTATGAAATTAGCATTATGGTTTATTTGATGCAAGATTAAAAAAAAAAAAACTATACCGTAGGTATATATATATATAGAGAGAGAGGGAGAGAGAGAGATTTATGCAACACTTGTTAATATTTTGAATTTTCTTCAATAGTTAAAATAAAAGTTGGTAGAGAAATCTATACCAAAGGAATAAAAATTGACAGTCAAATAACACAATCAACGACTCAAGTTCGTTGTGTTACAATCATAATCCTCTTTTCAGATTATTTTAATAATTTAATAAATTTTTATATAATTATAAAAATACTAATTTATTTTTATTTTAAAAATGTACTCCACATTTATTATTATTTTAAAATAAATTTAAAAAATGTTATATTCATTTATATGTTTTTATAATATTTGTAAAATAGTCATCTTAACCATTTATTATGTGATATGAAGACTATTTGAAATGTTTATTGTCTCTGTAAGACTATCTTTTAAAGAAAAGAAAAATTGTGTTAAAAAAAGAAAAAGAAAATATTGTCTTTTTTTATAATATATCTCCTTTTGTTTTTGGTTTTCAAATATTTTCTTCATTTATTTTACACTTTAAAATGTATACACTCCGTATGTTCATACATATATATGCCTTCTAAATTGTTTTGTATAAAATAAGTATTGTTTTTACTATAATAAATAAATTTCAAATATGTTACTATTTTTCTAAAATATGTCGTTATTTTTCATCCCCTCCTTCGTGTATTTACTATTATTATTATTTTGTCAACAATAGTGTATTTTATTTATTTATTTATTAAACAACTAGTACTTACCATAAATCATTCATAATCGTCTTTTAGGTTAAATAACACATTTAGAAAATTTCTTATTTTATCATTTATGCACACACAATATACATTGCACCTTAAATTTTGAATTTGGATATTTTTAAAAGGAAAAATCATCACAAATTATATTAAATAATATATTTTATACTAAAGGTATTTGATTCTAGCTAGCTATAAAATTAGCATATATGAATTTATTCTTTAAATACATTAATTTCTTCTTAAAAAAAAATAGTTCTAAATAAAATAATTTTTGAATTTCTTTTATCAACTAAATAAATTTCAATCTAATTTTGTGTGTATATTTTTGTTTGCAATTCTAATTCACTATTTGACACTAATATTTTCAGATTTAATTTGTATATATTCCCATTTAAGGTACAAAAAAATGTATTTTCTTGGATTTTCTTAGAGAATCTTGGGCAAACATGGCAGATGATGAGGAGTTAGAGAGAAATTTTCTTGAACATTTAGAAGTTGGTCCCGATTCTTCTAAATTTACATTGGTAACTTCCAAAGCAAGTAAGAGAGCTGCAGCAGCAAAAAATTCTTCTTCTAAGTCTACCTATGGAACCAGATCCAAGGTTGTCACAAAAAAGACTTTTAGATGAAGGGTTTATATTGGAATATTAGAGGCATAGCCAATAAAGTCTCTAAATTGGCACTTAGAAATTTAATTAACACTGAAAAGCCTGATTTCATTATAATTGCTGAACCATGGATGAGTTTTGATAAGTTTCCACTTAGATGGCTCCAAAGGTTAGACCTTAAATTGTTTTCTGTCAATTGTAGAGACAATTTATTGCCTAACATCTGGTGTATTTGCAAAAATAGTCTTGATCCTGACTTGTTGTACATAGATGATCAGTTTGTAGCTTTTAAAATTTCTGCTTTAGATAAGACTTTCTGTGTTGCTGTTGTTTATGCTTCTAATTGTTATATCAAGAGAAGAAGTCTTTGGGCTAAGTTAAGTGATTTATCTATGAGGCACTGCTTTCCCTGGTGCTATATGGGTGACTTTAATGTTGTTCTAGGAATGCATGAATATAGTGGGTCCTTCTGTCCTGATAGGCAACCAATGGTGGATTTTCAAGATTGGACTGCTGTCAAGGATCTTTTTCATCTTCCAACCAAAGGAGCATGGTTTACTTGGTCTAATGGTAGAGGGGGTAGGGCTCATACTGAAAAAAGACTTGATAGGGTTATTTGTAATCAATCTTGGCTTTCTTTTTGCAACACTGTTAATGTCTCCACTCTTGCCAAAGTCAGTTCTGACCATTACCCTATTTTGATGGATTTCAATTTTAGTAACACATCTTTTGTTTCTCAATTCAAATTTCATAAGATGTGGTCTCTCCATGAATCCTGCAAGGATCTTATCACCAATGTCTGGAGTACTTCTTTTGTTGGATGTCCTATGTTTGTTCTGTGCAGCAAGTTAAAATTGTTAAAAGATCATTTGAAGGTTTGGAATAAGCAAGTTTTTGGAAATGTCCATTCTTTTGTCAATGATGCTGAGAATGACCTGTCTCAAATTCAATCTCAAATACACAACAATGGTTCCACCGAGGTGTTAAGAGATCAAGAAAAGATTGCTCAAGCCAGATTGGAGGAGGCCTTAACTAGGCAAGATTGGTTTTGGCAAGAAAAAGCTAGAGTCAATTGGCATGTTGAGGGTGACAGGAACACAGGCTACTTTCACAGGATAGCAAAAATAAAAAATACTACTAAAACTCTTTCTTCTATCAGAGCTGGTGACACAATCCTTTTAGAGCCTAACCAGATAGCAGATCACATAGTACATTATTATAAAAACTTGTTTTGCTCTAACCATGCTATTTTGCAGGATTCATTGTTGATTGATGAAGTAATTCCAGAAGTTATTGACAACAATATTAACAATTTGCTCACTTTGATTCCCTCAGCAGATGAAATTAAAGATGCTGTCTTTAGCCTAAATAGAGATGGAGCTCCAGGTCCTGATGGTTTTGGGGCTTTCTTTTTTCAAAACTATTGGGAAATTGTGCATAAAGATGTGGAGCAGGCAGTCTTACAATTTTTTCAAACTGGTTGGATTCTTCCTAATTTCAATGCCAACAATGTTATTCTCATTCCAAAGTCTTCCAGTGCTGACACCATAGAGCAATATAGACCCATTGCAATGGCAAATTTTAAATCCAAAGTTATATCTAAGATATTAGCTGATAGATTGGCTCTCATTTTACCTACATTCATCTCTAAGGAACAAAGGGGATTCATTCAAGGTAGAAATATCAGAGATTGCATCTGCCTTGCTTCAGAAGCAACTAATCTTTTACACAACAAATCTTTTGGTGGTAATTTAATTCTTAAAATTGACATCACCAAGGCTTTCAATACTCTTGAATGGTCGTTTCTTCTTAAGGTGTTGAGAAGCTTTGGTTTTTGTGACAAATTTTGTAATTGGATCGACACTATTTTGAAATCTGCCTCATTATCTATCTCTGTCAATGGTAAGATGCATGGTGTAACACCCCAAATCTTATATTTTATTATATTTGATTAATTGATGTTATTTAATTAATTGTATATGTTAATTGATATGCTTTACATGTATTAATTAATTGTTGCATTTATGTTTATTGATGATGGGCTTTTATGAGTATTGGGCTTAATTAGGATGAATAAGAGTTTATGGTAGAAGTAAGGGTAATATGGTAATCTCGTGAGTTAGTGGATTGTGTAGAGATAAGAGTGGCACTTTGGTTATTATCTTAAAAAGGATAGAGTGTCTTGGAGATAAAGTAGTGGCAATGGTGTAAATAGTACAAGAATTTGTGGTAAGAGTAAAATTAAGATTTGTGAGTGGAAATTGTAGTGTAATTGAGGGTAGAGTGGGGATTTAACAAAACCTAAGAAGTGGGTTATATAAATGGGTGGTTTTTATGAGAGTTAGTGTTGTTGTTGTTTGTCATAAGAAAACTTGAGAGAAAGAGAGGTTGAGAGAAAGAGAGAAAGAAAGAAGAGAAAAGAGGCTTGGAGAAAGGAAGAGGGAAAGAGAAGGAAAGCCATAGATAGAATTGAAGATGGAGGACTAGAGAATCCAACAAATCCAAGGTAAGAGGCTTAGATAATATAACTTTGAGTGATCAAAGAGAGGGGAGTTTGTCTATGACTCCACACCCAAACTCTCTTCACTCTTTTTGGGTTTTGGTAATAAATGGGTTTTTGGGAATGTGTTTATAATTGAAGCTTGATAATGATTCATGTATAATATGATTCTATTTATGATTGTTGTGTAAAATCCATGATAAAGTTTATTACTTGAACTTTGATTTTGATTGATTATGAGATAAATGGGTTTTATGAATTAATACATGAGAATCATTACTTTTGATATGAAATGATGTTTGATGATGCTATAGATTGTATTTTTAAGATTAGTATGATTATACATGATTAAAGTTGCTTCCTTTATGTGTTTCTATGCGTTGAATAATGATTTAAGAACCTTTGAGTTAATGGGTTTCAACTTGTATTTTGGAAAATCAAGAAATTGTGTAAGAAAAACTGTCTTTTAGAAAATCTGAAGAAAAATCGTCATTTTGGACCCCTTTTGACTTCGAATTGGAATTTGTGTTAAACATGAAAGTTGTAGGTCTCTTTCTTAGCTTTCCAACGCATGTTCACTCATCTCATTTGGATCAACGTAGCCCGAGTTATGGCCGATTTGGTAAAGCAGACCTGTCAAGCTCGCCCCGGCGAGTTGGTGGCGAGTGCAGGGCGAGTTCCCCTGCTACTCCCTGCCTTAACTCGCCCTGAGCTCGCCCTGGGCTCGCCCGGCGAGTTCAGCAGTCCCAAAACCTATCTTTTCTTGAAAAATATGATGTTTATGCTTATACTATGATTGTATTATGATCTTATGATGATTATATGGTATATATGACTTTAAATTGAGTCGTGGATGATTAATTGAGTTGCGATATTGTACAAACTAATTAACTATGATTAATGTATATGTTGATATGAGATTATGCTTATGATGATGATTGATAATTGTTGATGATTAGAGATGATGATAATATGATTATGAATATGTTTGAATGAAGAGTATATGTATATGTATATGTATATATGACTTGATAAATGATGATTGATTATGGTGAAAGTTATTATTTAGTGATTAATAATAATAACTTGTATACTTAATGAATTAAGTTATGATATTACTTATATGGTATAAGTAGGATGATTATGTATGTTGAGATATGATTATAAATTAAGATGACGTGATTGTTGCTATGTAATGTGTGTGCTTGTACATGTAACCATAATGATGATATATTGTGATGATTGTGATGAAGATTGAGAAGGAATATTAGGTGGAGATATCCTAGTATTCATGAGTTGATGTGAAGAGTATCATCATAAATGGTAATTGTACATTCATGCATAGCACTCGTGATGTAGAGTCCTTGCATGACTATAAACTGTTTTTGATGAGGAAGTCCTTGCATGACTATAAACTGTTTTTGATGAGGAAGTCCTTGCAAGACTATAAACTGTTTTTGATGATGAATTGGATATAATTCTATCCTAAAATTGTGATGAGGGTACCACATGCATATAGATGTGTCTAGGTTGACATATCATTGATGATGACATTAGTTTGCATTAGGGTAATTGTGCACTCTAATTGATATTTGGTAATTGTCATTGTTTTCCATTATAATTGTGAATGGTTGAATAATGTGATACTTATGATTGAACGTATTATGAGATGTGTAATAATTGATTGATAATTGATGATGATGTGTATACTTGTCAATTGCTTGAGAATGTGATATTATTATGATGCATTATATTTTATGAATATGAAATATGAATGATATTGAAATGGTATTTGTTTATGGAATGAGTTGTTAGACATGACCATGCCATGTCCTAAGTATTAAGTGTGTTTTATACTTAGTTTCTTTTATGGTTATATTATCTAACCCTCCGTTTTGTGTATGTGCTGGATTTGGGTTCCAGATCCTCAGGTTATATGTTGTTGATGTCCGAGTTGTCGGTGAAGCTCCGCTCTGATGTGACACGGGGATGAGATTATTTCTACCATGTATATTTAGAGTCTTGCTTCTTGTTTTCTAATTTATTTAAAGATGTATTTTCTTATAAACTCATTTTGTACAATAATCGTTTTACTAATTAAGTTATTGGTAAGCTTTTATGTGTACGATGTAATACTCGAACCATTCATTTTATAAATCAAACTTTTATTTTCCGCTGTGTATTATGAGAAGTATTTTATCAAGGTAGTATTTTATTAAATACGGGTTTGGGTGTTACATTTTGGTATCAGAGCTCCGGTTGTCCTCGGACATAGTGAGCTCTGTGTGTGTCGTGTGTCAATCAGAGCAAGTCTGTGCAATCAGGCTAAGTGAGCATAGTGTCAGTTGTGTTTGTGTATCAGTTGTGTCCTCTTGTGATGTAATTCTATAGTTACACTTGCACATTAGTCACTATTTATCATTTTGCGGACGTATGATGAGTTTATTGAATTTTGTTTTATTGCTTATTGGCATGTGTTTTACTTGATCCTTAAAACTTGTATTTTAATTGGTGTTGACTTATGAATCTATTGTTTCGTAAATGTTGATAAGTTGGGATGTGTTTATTTTATGAATATACTTAGTGATTGTTTATTCATGAACTAGGAATGATATGAATTAGATTATGTTATCTATTCTTTTGGTGAGTACTTGATAAGATTGATAATTATCTTAGTTGTAAGTTATCGATTCAAGTAATGAGCATGTATTCTTTGATGTTGATTCATGATGATGTTTTCTCATTATTGTTCTATTCAAAATGATTATGTTCGCATATTACTATAGATTCATTTGTTGATGAAAATCTATGTTATATGAAATTATGTATGATTGGTTATGCATGTGTCTTAAATGAATGTTGTGATGATTTATTTATGATAATTACTTGTGTAGTATGATTGAATTAATTAAATGATGATATGTATGTATGTATGTATATATGTATGTATCTATGGAATTATTTGAGAATTTATATGCATGAATGAAATAGTGAAATTACTTGAATGCTTTAACATGACGATTATTGGTGAATATTCATGAAAAGATTGTGATCTATTAAGATGAACATGTATTGGTAAATTCTATATATTCGAATAACTTATTGAATAGGTGTGAGGTTGATTTCATGAATTTTATTGTTAGTTCCTCGTTAGAATGTTGTCTTACTTGATTCTTGGAACTTGTGTTTTAATTTGGCAATAACTATAGCATCTATAATTTTTACTTCATGTTTGGAAGTTAAATTATGATTATTACTATGCTTCTATGTTAGCTTATAACTTCATATGCCTAAATTAGTACATGATGTGATTGTATTCTCGTTGATTAATGATAAATGATATTTTATCCTAGTTGCTTGAATATGAGACTATTTGTTTTCCTTGTATGTTCCTTAAATGCTTTCATGATTTTGTGTAGATGATTGAGTGTCATGTTAAGTTAATTATTTATCTTGTATGATATGCTTATGTGAAATGTTGTATCATGCTCTTGTGCAATGTAGAATAGACACTTGTGAGTTTGATTTGTCTTACAAATATTTATTGTTAATCATTGTTAAAGTATTTTGAAATTATTTAAGTGATAAGTATGCTTAGAATAATTTGTGTTTGATGGATAATGATATTCACTATATTCGTAAATTGTTGCAATGTCTTTTAAGGAGTTGTTAATTGTATCATTCTTTCTTTTAAGAAATTTTGAGAATGAATGAATTCAATGTGATGCGAAATTTGATGATCTTATTTGATTAGGTTGATTACCATGCTAAGTTATTTGTTTCCTTGCATGATTTTTGTATAATGTGAATCCTTGAGTTACTTAGAATTCGATTTTATGAAATGTTTGTTCTTTTACCATGACCAAACTCTTAGATTGATGATTTAAGAATGAGAGAATTCATGTATGTATTTCTTTGTGTATTCTTGTGTAGATTATACATGTGATGGTGATGTGTTATTTTTAAATCATTGAAATTTTAGATGAATATACAACATGATAGATTAATTGTAAATTATTTGAATATCCTATACCATGATTTCTATGTGAGTAACTATATGAGTTGTGCATTGTGAATGAATCTTTCAAATGTGCTATTTTCATAAACATGTTTTCATGACTTTACCGATTTGTCAAACTGTGATTTCCTCTTTCGATGAATTTTGAAATGTATGAATCTATGTGTGTATGATCTATGTCTCCATAATTGTTTCTCTTATTAGTCATTACATGATTTTAAGTGCAATGTTTTGATGAGAGTGTCCTTGTTTGGTAGGGATTGTTGGATTCTTAAGATTTATTGTTGTGGAATATCTATCTTTTTGTTTTAAGTTGATTCTTAACTTTTAAGTTTAGAGGCAATGTATGCTAATTAAATGTTTATGCTAGACGATGTGATATGCTTTTGTATGCTTATGTGTTTCGTGCTTAAGAAAACACTATCGTAGCTTGGTAAGGATGGTTTGAACCACCATCATGATTGTTGTCCATTTATTAACAAATTAAGGAATTGGCCGTCCTTGATCTCTTGTTAATGGATAGACATGATTGTGTTGATTGGATGATACTAATCTTGTCAAACTTTGGTAGCGTCTAGAGTTTGCTTAGAGATGAGGAAGATGATTTTTATAGAATGTATTGACTGTGTTTTGCGAACTTGAAATTTTGCGATGAATGTGTATATGTGATAATTATAGATGATTTTGTGAGATTGAGTTATTTGGTAATTCATGTTTAGGGTATGCTAGTTTCGTAATTTTGCATGACTTTATTATGTACGCATCTATGATATGTGAATTTGTATTTTGTGGAGTTAATCTTAGTTTTGAATTATGTTGAAGTCATAACTTGGAATGTGATGCATGTACTTTGTTGATTGAAATACCATATTATTATGTGTATATATAATTTGTAGCAATATGAGAGGTAGTGTCATGATTAGGTCTTGTCCATTTTGGTATTGTATGCAATGAGTGATGAATATTACATTTGTTTGGTATGGTTATAGCCGTTGATTATTATTGATTAATCTATGATTTTTGAACTTGTTAGTTGTTACTTTTGTGTAAAATTTTCGAGGACGAAAATTCTTTAAGGGGGGTAGAGTTGTAACACCCCAAATCTTATATTTTATTATATTTGATTAATTGATGTTATTTAATTAATTGTATATGTTAATTGATATGCTTTACATGTATTAATTAATTGTTGCATTTATGTTTATTGATGATGGGCTTTTATGAGTATTGGGCTTAATTAGGATGAATAAGAGTTTATGGTAGAAGTAAGGGTAATATGGTAATCTCGTGAGTTAGTGGATTGTGTAGAGATAAGAGTGGCACTTTGGTTATTATCTTAAAAAGGATAGAGTGTCTTGGAGATAAAGTAGTGGCAATGGTGTAAATAGTACAAGAATTTGTGGTAAGAGTAAAATTAAGATTTGTGAGTGGAAATTGTAGTGTAATTGAGGGTAGAGTGGGGATTTAACAAAACCTAAGAAGTGGGTTATATAAATGGGTGGTTTTTATGAGAGTTAGTGTTGTTGTTGTTTGTCATAAGAAAACTTGAGAGAAAGAGAGGTTGAGAGAAAGAGAGAAAGAAAGAAGAGAAAAGAGGCTTGGAGAAAGGAAGAGGGAAAGAGAAGGAAAGCCATAGATAGAATTGAAGATGGAGGACTAGAGAATCCAACAAATCCAAGGTAAGAGGCTTAGATAATATAACTTTGAGTGATCAAAGAGAGGGGAGTTTGTCTATGACTCCACACCCAAACTCTCTTCACTCTTTTTGGGTTTTGGTAATAAATGGGTTTTTGGGAATGTGTTTATAATTGAAGCTTGATAATGATTCATGTATAATATGATTCTATTTATGATTGTTGTGTAAAATCCATGATAAAGTTTATTACTTGAACTTTGATTTTGATTGATTATGAGATAAATGGGTTTTATGAATTAATACATGAGAATCATTACTTTTGATATGAAATGATGTTTGATGATGCTATAGATTGTATTTTTAAGATTAGTATGATTATACATGATTAAAGTTGCTTCCTTTATGTGTTTCTATGCGTTGAATAATGATTTAAGAACCTTTGAGTTAATGGGTTTCAACTTGTATTTTGGAAAATCAAGAAATTGTGTAAGAAAAACTGTCTTTTAGAAAATCTGAAGAAAAATCGTCATTTTGGACCCCTTTTGACTTCGAATTGGAATTTGTGTTAAACATGAAAGTTGTAGGTCTCTTTCTTAGCTTTCCAACGCATGTTCACTCATCTCATTTGGATCAACGTAGCCCGAGTTATGGCCGATTTGGTAAAGCAGACCTGTCAAGCTCGCCCCGGCGAGTTGGTGGCGAGTGCAGGGCGAGTTCCCCTGCTACTCCCTGCCTTAACTCGCCCTGAGCTCGCCCTGGGCTCGCCCGGCGAGTTCAGCAGTCCCAAAACCTATCTTTTCTTGAAAAATATGATGTTTATGCTTATACTATGATTGTATTATGATCTTATGATGATTATATGGTATATATGACTTTAAATTGAGTCGTGGATGATTAATTGAGTTGCGATATTGTACAAACTAATTAACTATGATTAATGTATATGTTGATATGAGATTATGCTTATGATGATGATTGATAATTGTTGATGATTAGAGATGATGATAATATGATTATGAATATGTTTGAATGAAGAGTATATGTATATGTATATATGACTTGATAAATGATGATTGATTATGGTGAAAGTTATTATTTAGTGATTAATAATAATAACTTGTATACTTAATGAATTAAGTTATGATATTACTTATATGGTATAAGTAGGATGATTATGTATGTTGAGATATGATTATAAATTAAGATGACGTGATTGTTGCTATGTAATGTGTGTGCTTGTACATGTAACCATAATGATGATATATTGTGATGATTGTGATGAAGATTGAGAAGGAATATTAGGTGGAGATATCCTAGTATTCATGAGTTGATGTGAAGAGTATCATCATAAATGGTAATTGTACATTCATGCATAGCACTCGTGATGTAGAGTCCTTGCATGACTATAAACTGTTTTTGATGAGGAAGTCCTTGCATGACTATAAACTGTTTTTGATGAGGAAGTCCTTGCAAGACTATAAACTGTTTTTGATGATGAATTGGATATAATTCTATCCTAAAATTGTGATGAGGGTACCACATGCATATAGATGTGTCTAGGTTGACATATCATTGATGATGACATTAGTTTGCATTAGGGTAATTGTGCACTCTAATTGATATTTGGTAATTGTCATTGTTTTCCATTATAATTGTGAATGGTTGAATAATGTGATACTTATGATTGAACGTATTATGAGATGTGTAATAATTGATTGATAATTGATGATGATGTGTATACTTGTCAATTGCTTGAGAATGTGATATTATTATGATGCATTATATTTTATGAATATGAAATATGAATGATATTGAAATGGTATTTGTTTATGGAATGAGTTGTTAGACATGACCATGCCATGTCCTAAGTATTAAGTGTGTTTTATACTTAGTTTCTTTTATGGTTATATTATCTAACCCTCCGTTTTGTGTATGTGCTGGATTTGGGTTCCAGATCCTCAGGTTATATGTTGTTGATGTCCGAGTTGTCGGTGAAGCTCCGCTCTGATGTGACACGGGGATGAGATTATTTCTACCATGTATATTTAGAGTCTTGCTTCTTGTTTTCTAATTTATTTAAAGATGTATTTTCTTATAAACTCATTTTGTACAATAATCGTTTTACTAATTAAGTTATTGGTAAGCTTTTATGTGTACGATGTAATACTCGAACCATTCATTTTATAAATCAAACTTTTATTTTCCGCTGTGTATTATGAGAAGTATTTTATCAAGGTAGTATTTTATTAAATACGGGTTTGGGTGTTACACATGGTTATTTCAATTGCACTAGGGGAGTGAGACAAGGTGATCCTCTATCCCCTCTTCTTTTTTGTATTGCAGAAGAAGTTCTTAGTAGAAATCTGTCAAAGCTGGTGGTTGATGGGCAGTTACTTTCTTTCAAAGGCACTAGAAATGTTCCAGTTCCTTCTCATTGTCTTTATGCTGATGATGTCTTGGTTTTTTGCAATGGTAGACAATCTAATCTGGTTGCCTTAAAGCATTTGTTTTCCAGATATGTTATGGCTTCGGGTCAGGTGGTGAATGGTAGCAAATCCACTCTTTTTGCTGGCTCTATATCTCAGGCTAGAGTGCATCAGATAGCAATTTTTCTTGGTTTCACTATTGGTTCTTTGCCTTTTGTTTACTTGGGGGTTCCTATCTTCAAAGGAAAGCCAAAGACTATTTACCTTCAGCCAATTGCAGACAGAATCAAATCAAAGTTGGCAGCTTGGAAAGCTTCACTCTTATCTATTGCTGGAAGAGTACAACTGGTGAAGTCAGTAATTCAAAGCATGTTAATACACTCCATTACCATTTATTCTTGGCCAATCTCCTTGTTGAAAGATTTAGAAAGATGGATGAAAAATTTTATCTGGTCAGGTGATTTGAATCAAAGAAAGCTTGTCACTGTTGGATGGAAAAAAGTTTGTAAACCTATTGCTGAGGGTGGTCTTGGTATTAGATCAATTATAACACTCAATGAAGCTTCAAATTTAAAGCTTTGTTGGGACCTCATTAATTCACAAAATCATTGGGCTTTGTTGCTTAAAAGTAGAGTGATCAGAGGGCAACATTGCATCAGGCATCACATTTTTTCATCAATCTGGTGTGGAATGAAAAATGAGTTTAATGTGATATGGGATAATTCTAGCTTTATCATTGGCAATGGTAAAGACATCTCTTTCTGGACAGACAAGTGGTGTGCTGAGGATTCAATTGCTGATATTCTGCATATGCCCGTTCCATTGCAAAGCAATTTACATGCAAGAGTGGCTGACTTTATTCAAGGTAGTCATTGGTTCATTCCTGTCGAAATTGATTTAATGTTTCCCTTGGTAAAACAATTAGTGAACAACATTCAAATTCCATTGGAAGACAAGCCTGATATGATTATTTGGAGACTAGCTGACTCTGGTGATTTGTCCCTAAAGGCGGCTTTTCAGTTCAAATGTCATTCTTCTCCTCAGCTTCATTGGGCCAAGATTGTTTGGTCTAATGACATCCCTCCCTCTAAGTCTCTTGTTGCTTGGAGACTGATGCATGACAAGTTACCAACTGATTTTTCTTTGATTTGTAGAGGTTGCTTCTTGCCTTCTGTTTGCAGTTTGTGCATGTGCTGCCAAGAATCCACTTTTCATTTGTTCTTCGAATGTCCTTTTGCAGTTCACATCTGGTCTTGGTTCTCTTCTGTTATATGTATAAACCTTCATTTTCAGTCTATTGAAGATATTTGGAAGGTTTGTGATATGAACTGGAATCCTCAGTGCAAAGTTGTTATTACTGCCTCACTTGTTAATATTTTCAGCACTATTTGGTTTGCCCGAAATCAATCGAGATTCATGGATAAGAACATTCATTGGAAGACAACAATTAATATGATTAGTGCCAATGTCCTCTTATCAGGTAACAAAACCAGAAAAGTTTTCAACTCATCCATGAGAGACTTTTCTATTCTAAAGAAGTTTAAAATTGATATACATCCTCCCAAGGCTCCAACAATTATAGAAGTTCTTTGGTGTCCGCCCCAGTTGAATTGGATGAAGTGCAATACTGATGGGGCAGCTACAACTGACACAACATCCTATGGAGGTATTTTTAGAGATCATTTAGCATATTTTAGAGGTGGCTTTGCAGAAAATATTGGTAAGAATTCTGCTTTCTTTACTGAGATTTTAGGTGCTACTAGGGCTATTGAAATTGCATTTCAAAATCATTGGTATAGTTTATGGCTTGAGACTGATTCTGTGCTTGTAGTCAAAGCTTTCAGCAACCAGGCTTTGATTCCTTGGCAATTAAGAAATAGATGGTTAAATAGCTTAGTGAGAACTAGAAATATGAATTTTTTTGTTTCCCATATTTTTAGAGAGGGCAATGAGTGTGCTGATGCTTTTGCCAATTTGGGATTAGGTCTTGTGAATTTTGTATATTGGAATGATGTTCCTCAACCTGTGCGTGATAGTCTTGCTAGGAACAAAATAGGTTTCCCTTGCTATAGGTTTTCTCACTGAGAGGATTTTGGTTTGGCCCCCCCTCTCTTTTTGTTTATCTATCTTATTATATATACATTTTGGTGGTAGCAGCACTTAGTTGCTCCACTCTTTTTTGAAAAAAAAAAATTGTATTTTCTTGGATTGTGTTCTGGTTTGGATTAAAATGGTGTAATTTCTATTAAGACATATTTTTTGCCTTTTTTAATGTTATTCTTTGGCTTCTTCAAAAAAAATGTAAAAAGATAAATAAAATAAAAATTATACATGCATTCAATCAAATCATGTCAAATATAGATGTTTGGTAGAGAAATATATACAAAAGCAATAAAAATTGACGGTCAAATAACACAATCAACGACTCAAGTTCATTGTGTGACAATCATAATCCTCTTTTCATATTTTTTTAATAATTTAAATTTTTAAATAATTATAAAAATACTATTAATCAATTTTTATTTTAAAAATGTACTCCACATTTATTATTATTTTAAAATAAATTTGAAAAATATTGTATTCATTTATATGTTTTTATAATAATTGTAAAATAGACAAATTAACCCTCACAAGAGATCAATAAGTCACATCACAACTTCCGACTCAAGATCAATAAGTCTTCAAAATTGATTCACAAGAGATTTTCCACATGATTCCGACTCTTATTAGAAGTGATATTGTACGCACAATAAAAAGGGGATCGCCGAAAATATTTAAGACACCTAACATACTTGAGGCCCTCTAGAACTCCAGGTAACTCTGCGAAGTAAGCATTAGCACACCCTAATTAAGACATCTAGGGATGGGGATGAGTTCTAAAAGCAACTGATTTAGGGCTAGAGGAAAGATTAAAGGAAATGAATTGAGTGAAAGTGAGAGCACCCATGGGTTGACTTGTGTGAGGCTAGGTGTGGGTTATTGCCATACCAGCCCATTCAAAACTTTTGAAAATAAAATAAAAATGACGTCGTTTTGTAGAGTGAATAGAGAAAAATTGTCTGCCAGCGAAAACACTTTACGTGTTTCGTTTTTCCTTTCTCCAGATCTTTGGAGTTAAACTTTTTAGCGTGTTTAGTATGTCATTCAAATGTAAAATTATCGTCAGAAGTAGAATTTCAATCTATCACACTTGAACATACATTAGTATTTTCAATTGTTCTCTTATACATTGTTATCATTAAAACTTCAAATGACCCATTTTGGTTTAACAGGGGAAGGCTGAGAGCCTGAGACTAAGACTGAGAGGAGAGATGAGCCAGTGAGGTGTCTGATGGTGAGGGAAAAATCATTTCTATGAAAACTCAACGAACACTTCCTTCTTCGGAAAATGATTGGAAATTATTTATGGAGTAGAATGATCATTTGTGGGAAATGAAAGTAGCTAATTAAGTTAGTTAGCTTTCCACCAGATAGATTTTGTATTTGAAGTCTTTATCAACGACTCTATTCAAGTTTCATATTTATACGGTAGCTTGAGCAACTTTGAATACTTGTAAGCCTACACTACAAAAACATATCGATCACGCTCACAGTTATATGTATATATCTGTGAATATTTGTAAAACATAAACACTTAGATAGATTCTTACAAACTTGTATCTTAGAGTATCTAAGTTGTTTAGAAACAACTTTGAGCTTAACTGTAAGATTATCACTCTTTGGAGTCTCAAGAGTAAGCAAAACCAAAACAACATGTATCAACTCTAATTATAAAAGTCCTTAGGTTGCATGACAAAAGAAGTCTCTTGGTCAGTAGTACCTTGAGCAATGGTTGTCTCTTGATTAGTAGTATCTTAATTAAGGAAGTCTTGGACTTGGTGTCTCAGTAGGAAGTCTTGGACGGAGCGTTTGAGCAACTTTAATCTTAGTATAAAAACTTTGTGTGTCTTTCCTTTTCTCTTAATTTGTCTCTCATACAATCATTATTATCCTTAAAAGAAGTGTTCTCACCTTCATTCCTCGTTTCTCCTCTCATTATAACGACGTCACCCATACAATTTTAGTCAGAAATTATTAATTACATCTCTGTTCGTCGTTTCGAGCCCCACCAACTTAGGTGGTTCCGACTGCTACCTCATGATCTTTTCCACCCCCTTCACTAGTGGAGTTTTTGCATTCCGTGGGAATCGAACCATGTACGATGGAGATAAGTACATGTTTAATTCATTTCCACTACAAATTGGGCTACTAGCTCAATTGATAGTGAGAATGAATTGAATATGTACTTATCGTGAGGTGGCAGTCGGAACCACCTATGTTGGTGGGGCCCAGACTGTTACATCGTTCGTCATCGATGCACGAAAGGTAATTTAACTAGAAAAAATCAATGAGATATTAGGTGCCTTTGTTTTGGATTTTTTTAAGAAAAAAATCTAATTTTTTCTTAAAAAAATTCATTTTATAATTTTGATTGTCTTTGTTATAGATTTTTTTAAAAAAATTAGTCTTAAAAAAAATCATTTTTAATTCAAAAATGAAAAGTTATTTCTAATAGCTTTTCAAAATCATTTTTTATTTAAAACCAAAATAATCTAAGTATAAGAACTTCGTAATTTTTTTATAGTAAATAAACGAAAAATAACTTTAAAATATTTTTAAAATCTCTAAATTTTTTCAAAATATTTTTTTTTTAAAACTTAAATCTACGCAGCCATTATAGAAAAAAATAAATAAATGAATAAGATGGTTTATCCCTGTTTAGTCCCGTTAATTCATAGTACGTCTGAATATCCAAAGAGAAACAAATTCAAACCGTTGTAGTACTTGCTTTTGCTTGCTCTCAATTCTTCGAGTTACAATTACAATGACCAACTCAATGTGTCCTCCACCTCCCAAAAACCCTAATCCTCCACCACAAACCCTAATTCCTGATCCCCACTCTTCCCAATCCACCACCAATCAACCACCACCATCATCACCGCCACCGTCTGATTCCACCACCAATTCATCACTACCTGAACAACTGCCACCTTCCGATTCCACCACCAATTCATCATTTCCCGAACCACCGCCACCGTCCGATTCCACCACCAATTCATCATTTCCCGAACCACCACCACCTTCCGATTCCACCACCACCAACTCACCATTTCCCGAACCACCTCCACCATCGGATTTTAAAACCCCCAAATCTTCTCAAGGTGTAGCGGTTCCGTATAAGATTCCTACTTGGAGTGCTGCACCTTGCCATGAATTCTATCTCGAGGTTCTCAAGGATGGTTCAATTATTGATAAATTTAATGTGTATGTTTCTTCATTACTTTTTTGCAACTTTTTTAATTCAATTATATACTTCAACTGAAAATATGTTGTTAATTTGGTTGACAGGCATGAGAAAGGTGCTTATATGTTTGGAAGATTGGATCTTTGTGACTTTGTGCTTGAACATCCAACTATTTCTAGGTTTCATGCTGGTATGCTACTAATGATCACTAATTCTTGCTCACAATTTATGTGCTTGGTATCAAAATGACTATTAAGGACATACACGACACTGACATGTAGTAATTTAGAAAAATGGAAGGGCTTGTATGCAATGGCATGTGTTAGTGTATTGTTGGTTTTGGTGTCTAAAAAGTGAAAGACACCCCTTTAATTTGAAGTGCCGGTGATATATAGGAAACTAGTTTACTTTAATATAATCAACCATAATGGCAATCCTTCAATTTGAAATGTTTAAAGTGTTGATGCTATGCTACACATGAAACTAGTTTAATTTAATACAATCAACCATAATGCCGATGATGACTAATGTGTTGGTGGAAGTGGAATTAAGTTTGAGACTGCAAAAGCTGGCAATCTTGTATCCTTTGTGATTTGAATCGGACACACACGCGCGCGCACACATGCACACATTAGAGCATATACCACTGTAGCTAAGCGCTAGATGCTGCTGGGCAAATCAGTAGGTTAAGATCATTATGTTATACTGTAGGTAGTTAGTTGTAGCAACAATATACTACATGGGTACTAGCCTTGCTTATCAACAATGCCATATCTTGACTGAACAATCTCAATGGCAAGAAATTTTGTATTTCTTTTCCTTATCCAAGCCTTCTTGCTTCTTAGGACCACAACACAGCGGTTAACTTACTGCTAGATGATCATATCTCATATCGTCACATAACACCTAAGCATCTAACAAAAGCAAATTCCTTATAATCTTTTTCTTTATGGAGTGTTCTGAATTCTTCAACCAGAATGAAGAATAAACAGTTGAGTTTTTCACTTTGAGAAAATTAGGCATTGATTACTTCCTGACATACATCAGGTGATATAAACCTATTGTGGACTGCCGTATTATAATGCCAATGCGACCTGATTACACCCATCCATTTTGAAAAGATCTGGAACTCATTTTAAACCTGCGCATTACAATTGTGAATTTCACCAACAGTTAGACTTTCGAAAAAATGTCTAATGATTCTTACCTAGACTTTATTTGTCTCATTTTAGTTATACAGTTTAAGAGAAGAGGAGATGCATATCTCTATGATCTAGGGAGTACTCATGGCACCTTTTTGAACAAAAATCAGGTATTGCATTGTTTTTTCTCCTCCTCTGATATTTTGATGATTTTTAAATCTTTGATACATCAAATATGTTTTTGTGATCCTTCTGTTTTATAACTATTTTCATGTGCAAAATAAACCCTGTGACAGAGATTCAAGAATTGTTACTTTTTCCATTTATGTCTTTTTATCCTTTATTTATATATTTTGGATATAGAATTCCTCTTCCTTCTATTTAATACTTTTAAGTAAGTATAACAACGATCTTTAACATGCAATCTATAGAAAAACCTTAATTTTCCTTTTTTGCTACTTGGTTTGCATCTAAATTGTTTCCACCTGCACCAAAGGCCCCCTTGTTTTTCCGGACCAATATCATGTCTGGACCTAATTTAACATTTAGCAGAACTAACCTTGGAAACATCTTGTACTGTACCCTTGGCCTTGGGCAAGCAAGATTATATGCCCAGCTTTATATTTACAGCTCTGAAGTTGACAGAAATTGCAAAATCAATTGGTACTCACAATCAATGTGATCTAGTTTAACATTTTCACCTTTTAGTACCTTAGCAGCTTTTTATTAAAAAGATTGGATTCAGCCGTCAGTAAAAGAAAAATATCTGCAGATTTCTAACTGTATACTCTTTAGGCATCACTGACATAGCTTCATTTCCTTTCCTATTTGCTTAGGTGGAGAAGAACACATACATTGACTTGCATGTTGGTGATGTCATTCGATTTGGCCGGTAGGTATTTTGTATTGAATTTTCACTTTGCTCACAAACAAGGATTTTTGTGTAGTTTGTATTATTTATGTTCTTTCTTGAATCAATATTGCATGTGCAATGGGTCCAGTTGAATTGGAATGTGCACCAGGTCATGCTGAATTAGTATTTGAAATTTAACTCGATGGTCTTCATTGGGATATTGCCATTTCAGATTTATATGGCGATTGGACTGTGTTGTGTATTGTTATTCCTGAGTATTTGTTTTTCTGCTTCTATATAAATTTCATTTTAATATTTTTTTCCTGGTGCAGTACTTCTGATCCTCCTGCATTGTTTATTCTCTTCTTTCTCAATAAATTTCTCTTTTCTATATGTAAAAGAAAGACCTATCAGATGTTACTCTATATTAATACTGAATTACAAGCTCTAAAAAATTTCGAATAAGAACAATCTCACTTATTCTTTTCTTTTTTTATCTTTTTCTATGTTCCTTAAATGTTTTCTTTACGATGAAGAGAATTGGAATGAATGAGTTTTCATTTATGAGGAGCACTGTTTCTTGATATATGTTTGCACTAAGCATTTTGTATTCCATTTACAGGTCATCTCGGATGTTTATTCTTCAAGGACCATCGGAGTTGATGCCTCCTGTAAGATCTGGTGTTCATATGTTTTTCTTTTTTCATTAAATTTATTGCCCTTCACCACAATTATTTGATGATCTGTCTTAATATTGTTTTAAAAGAGCAAGTGTCATAGCTGAAAGTATTTTATGTTCTTAGGATTATGGACCCTGCACAAATTTCCCGTGTTATGATTTCTTTATGCAAGTTATTGTCATACTTCCTTGAGTGTTAGGTTTTCACTTACAGAAAAAAAGATCCTTTGAAGTGTGCTTGTTTTTAGATGATAAAGTAAGGATATATTCACTCTTAGTTTTTTTTTGTGGGATAAAATCGTGCCTTTAATTATATCAATGTAGAGTTCCCCTTAAAGGAGCCTTATCCCTATTTATATGGTTTTTGATTTAGCAAATAAATTCTCCACCAAGTTAAATAACCGAATATCAGCTTTGACTTTAATCATTATGGAATTGAATATATAGGGTGAACATATAAATTTGTCCAGCACTCCGTTAGCTGTTGTGTACATCATGTAAATCTTTACATAATTTATTTTATAGCATCCTTCGTAATATGTTCTTGCACATTGTTGCTTATCAGATTAAACTCGACTTTTGAGTTATGCATTCATTCATTATTAGTAATGTTGTGTTTCATTTTGTATGGATTTAAATTTCCATAGTTTTGGTGGACAAATTTTCAATTAAAAATAAAGCTAGGTCCAGTATTTATTTTATCCATCGTCGTTGATCATCAACTATCATTGAACATGGATTAACTATTATTCCCAACTTTAGTTAATTTTCAGAAATTCCTAAGTCATATCACTATCTTTCATTTTCCAGTTTCCTCCTTATATACTACCTCCATCTCATAAAAATTGTCCTATTTAGGTTGTGCACGGTTGTTAAGAAAATGATTAGTTGTGTTGATTTTAATGGTAAAATTAGAATTAGAATGATTTACTAAAACAATTGTAGTTAGTGTAGATAAGTGGAGTGAAATTCAATAAATATATGGCTATATAAATGGAAAAAAAGTTTAAAAATATTGCATTGATATTCCAATGTGACAATTATTTTGAGACAGAAAAAGTGCAAATGAGACATTTTTTGTGTCAATAATGCATTATCATTTTCTATACACCAAAGAGTGTGGAGCACTTAATAGAAGGTGAAAGTTGTGAACAGGGAAACAATGCCTTACTTATCATCCGAGAAAGAAAATCAAGAATAAGAATATGGCAATAAGATAGTCCATATAAAGATGCCGTGCCGGAAACTCCTAACCCAATGAAGGATAATTCTTTATTTTGAAATATATGGCTATAGAAAACTACATTCCTACTTGATGTACTATGAACATTTTCCTTTTATTTGGCTTGTTTTGAATGGCATAATTAAAAATCAATAAGTTAGAATGTAACAGAAATAACGAGAAAATGAAAGAAAGATGTGAGAGAGAATCTGAGAAAGTGAGAAGCTTCCTGTTCTGGAAATTCTTAACCTTGTTCTTCAGATTTTTGCTGAAATTAGCTTCTTTTCATATTTGTTTTACATTGTAGGAGACAAATGTAAAACTTAAGAGAGAAATGAAGATGCGGGAAGTAATGCGTGATAGGGAAGCTTCACTTCGACGAGCAAAGCTGGAAGCATCTGCTGCTGAGGGTGTATCATGGGGTATGGGTGAGGATGCCATTGAAGAAGATGAGGTAATTATGACACAGTATATGATCTATATATTTCTTCCTTCTAACTACCTTTATTTGTTGGACCCTAAAAAAAAAAAAACTACCTTTATTTGTTCAAGTTTTTTATGATAGAATCTACTTTAACCTGAAACCTCAGGTTGACCATTTTTATCTTCTGATTTTAGGACGATGTTGAAGAAATAACGTGGCAGTCATATAAAGGACAGCTTACAGAAAAACAGGAAAAAACCCGTGAGAAATTAATAAAAAGAATGGAAAAGGTGGGTAATTATTGTTATTTTGATTTCCTGTGCCATGTTTTTCATTAATGAATTATAATCTTCAAATAGAATGCTAATTGTATCGCTTATAGACCTAGAAACCAGTGCAACTAAGGCTTGTTCTCATTTCCTCTCTTCCCAACTGTTTGGAACATTTTTCTTACTGCTGCACTCAGAATCCCTATCTCCAGCAATATAATATTCCAAACGACTAAACTAAGAGGTCATATTGTGGCCTCATAACTTAAAAGTAAATTGAAGTTATAGTCTCTCAAATTAATGGTTGATACTTGTAGACTGAATACAGCAGAGATCTCCTAAAGGATGAGCATTGATGATGATATTTGTACGCACACACACAAAAACTCCCCCCTTGCCACAGAATACAGTTTCCTATTGGCCTGTTTTTCAAGATGGTATACTCAAAAGATTTCCTGATATCTGTGTGCATTTTTTTTCGTGCAGATTGCTAACATGAAGAAAGAAATAAATGCTATAAGAGTTAAAGACATTTCTCAGGGTGGCTTAACTCAAGGTCAACAGACTCAGATTGCTAGGAATGAGCAAAGAATGGCACAGGTAATGTTGGAAAAATTAATTAATCAAACCTTGCATATTATTGCTCTCCATATTCTGTGATTGTAAATGCTGATGCTTGAGCACACACGTAAGCTGCTGAGCTGACAATTGTTTTAATTGGATAGATAATGGAAGAACTTGAAAATTTGGAAGAAACGCTGAATGATAGTATTAAAGAAAGTTTAGGTGCACGTACGGGAAAGCCATCTCATGGGAAGAAGAAAGGTGCAGTGGAAGAAGAAGAAGATTATTTTAGGTATACGTGGAAGAATCTCATGCTTGAATATCAATTGAAGATAACTACATGTTTGATCTGCTTAAGGCTTTTGTACTTGTTTGTATTTATTTCTTCAAATTCTGTGTTCCTTTGGGTCAATGTTTGATATGCTTTGCCTGTCTTTCTCATACAACACTTAAAATGATGTGCTAAAACTAAAAGACATTTTGGTAATTATCTGCATTGTTCAGCGATGATGATGATGAATTTTATGACCGTACAAAGAAAAAACCTTCTCAAAAGAAGCCCGGTGACAACCAGTCAATCGAGACTGCAGATACTCTTCTTGATAAGAGAGATACTATCGTGAAAGAAATGGATGAAAAGAAAGAGTTGCTTATGACTGAGAAAAACAAAATGTTGTCCGAGAGTACCACACAACAAGCTGAGGTTGATGATTCACTTGATGCTTACATGTCTGGACTTTCATCTCAACTAGGTGATTGCTCTCTTCTTATATTAAGCTTTACACCCCTTTAGTATATTTTGAACTTTTCAGGTTTGACATTCAAATGAACTTTGTTTGTCTATAGTCATATGCTTGCAGCAATGTTACTTTATGTATGTTCTTAAATGTGATGTAACCTTGTTTTTAAAATTGCGATTATACTCGTACTGTCACATGATACGGTGAAGTTTATTTGTTCATTTCCTTAAACATTGGTACATAAGCTTTCTACTGCTTGTTCTGAGCTTCACTTGTTACGCATGCCTTCTACGAAATGTTTGATTTTTCTGTTTGTTCTCTTCCTGTAAATACTTTTTAATAATCATATTAAATAAAATAGACATGCAACAACTGCAAAATAAATACCGAAATCCCTGTATAAAATTTGTTTGTTTTTTGTCCGTAAAATTGACTTTGGTTCTTGTTTTGTTTTAGTCCCTTTAAAAGTTATTCTTGTTGAAATTGATCCCTGGCTCCCTGCAGTATGTGTGTCATATTGATTTTAGTCCTTATATAGTCCATATTTCTTAAATATAATGATCCAACATAAATAAATATTATAAAGACTAAAACAAAACAACAAGGATTTAAAACAAAAGTGGTATATATGCAAGGTCTAAAACCAAACAAATATTTTTACAAGGATTGAAAGTAAAAGGTGATGTATTTAAAAAGAGCAAAAAGATATTTATGCCTTTTTAAATCTTACAATCTGGTTTATAATCATACATTTTATGACCCATATCCTGATATAGGTAGGATGTTGGTTTTGACAACCTTCCATGTAACAGTAATACTGATAAATGAATGTTTTATTTTTCGCATTTTCTATATCATTTTGTGGAACTATGTTGGTTTAGATTTGATTGCAGCTCTTATCCTTGCTGATTTCTTCTTTTATGTCAGTGTATGATAAAAGTGCGAAGCTTGAGAACGAATTAGCAACTCTTCAGTCTGAGCTAGATAGGATATCCTACCTGTTGAAGATTGCTGACCCAACAGGAGAAGCTGCAAAGAAAAGAGAGTTGAAAGCACTAGAGCCCAAACCAGAAAAACCCGAAGAAATTGCCTCTAATATCATGAAGAAACCACCTGCAGAAACCCAGAAAAGCAGCGAGCCTTGTGCGAAGGAAGACAACAATAAACCACATGTGGAAACCCAGAAAATTAGTGATGCTTGTGTTAAGGCAGATGACCCTGTTAATGAAGAGAAACCTGCAGCCACAACTGTGGATTTGGATAAGTCACAACCTGGGCATGACAAATTGGAGACTGAGACTGCTGTATTTGTTGTCCCAAAGCCCCAGTGGCTTGGAGCTGTAGAGGACAGGGTTACAGATGATAAGCAACAGCGGGTGACCTCTCTTCATCCTCATGAGATGGATGAATCTGATCAGTTTGTTGACTACAAGGACAGGAACAAAATTTTGGGTGGTGGTGATGATGCAAGCACTTCACTGGAATCTAGAATTCAGTCTGCTGCTCCTGGTCTAATTTTAAGAAAACGGAAGCAAGTTGAGACAACTGGAACAAGTAGTAATGATGCCTCTGAGCAGTCGACGTCTTCCACCTCAGGTGAACAAACGGCTGAGGATGCTGTGGCGCTATTATTGAAGTACAAAAAGGGACTATATGCTGCTGATGTTGATGATGGAAGAGATGAAAGCCAAGAGAAGAGGCCTAAAAGAGTTCTTGGGCCTGAAAAACCATCATTTTTAAGTGATGAGACAGATAATGCAACATGGGTTCCTCCCAAAGGTAAGCATAATTAGGTTCAATATTCTGACCCCATGATTGAATAATTGAATGATCATACATATCTTTGTTCTGTGCAGGACAATCAGGCGACGGACGAACTTCCTTGAATGATAAATATGGCTACTGAGATAGGATGCGGTAAAACATTGTTCAATGGAAGAAATGATTTCAGACTCTGTATATTTACCTAAGAATGTATCAGTGAAGGATCAGCCTGAAACTGCTCAGCATTAACAAGCTTCCGTAGAGTTGGATAATGTATGACTTTCAGGACCTTCTTCCTTTGTTAAGCTGAACTGAAAGGATGATCCAGTTTGTCGGTGAATGGACTACTGTAAGTAGTATAACAGAGACAGGGCAGGGTGTAAGGGCTACAGTAATGTAGTTACAATGCCAGTTGAGATCGACTTTACCTATTACTGATGACATACCTCCCTCGTGTACAGTCCACATATGAATCGTGTAGCAAGTTGCTTTTGTTTCTATGAAAAGTTCTAAATGAAGTGACCAATACTACCAATGAAGAATATCCCGAAGAACATAGACATATCCATTCTGCCTGATGCTGTCCTTTGGAAACCTATTTAAGCATGACAAACATTTATTTTTCGATAGGCACAGAGTACTAAGGAACCTAACAAAAAAAATTTCTTCTCGCTATTTGCTTCCAAAGGAGAGTGAAAGTTTATGTCCATCAAATGTTGTGGAAAAAAAAAAACAAAAAGAAAGGAAAAAAGAATGTGACCTTACTCCTTAGTGTCACTTCTCTGATGAATGAAGAAATGCAGGTTCAATCCTGAGAACTGTGGAAGTTCTTCAATTGACTAATCTTTTTTACACCATTTTAATATTAAAAAGTAATTATATAAAAAGAAAGCTTTTGCAATTCCCTGTCTAGAACTATCAATAATGAGAATCACAGTAATTCATTCTGATTTCTTCTATCTTGAGTTCGCCCTTGTAATAACATATCGAAGTAAGAACATTCTATCACTCAACATGTCACTAGATCGATCTATTTATAGATCGTTATCTACAACTAACTCATCCTTTTAATTTTGAGAACTTTAAAACACAATAGTTAATAACAATACTCTTAAGGTGAGAATTTCTTTTGCAACCCTATCATCTTATCGTGCACCCTTCTAATTTTCTATTTTACCCTTCCGTTAAGTAATGTGTAAAATCTTGAAATTTTAATGTTAGGAGGGTGTTTATAATGTTCGTTACTTAAGTAGCAGATAGGGAGTAGTTTGGTAATTTTGTAAGGCGCGTAAGAAAATTGGTAGAGTTGTAAAAGAAATTCTCCTCTTAAGTGAACAGTTCCTTAGTCCTGTTTGTCATGGATGAATAGAGACTAAACCACCTTTTGGAAAGATGTCTGGACTAGTTTGAGATACATAAATGAAGGGATTTCTTTTTTCGTGTTCCCAACAATTTTCATTGATCCCATGAAATTACCTAAATAAAACCCTCGCTATCTAGAATGCGAACAGTGCTCGCTAACTAGAAAGCAAGTGTGACAAATAGGTAGGGATGAGCATTTTAACCGGTTATCATGGATTATCCATAACCAAATCCATATCCAATTTTAAAAATCAGTTATTTATATTTGGGTTTTATAACCAAACCAATTAGTTTTTTATTTAGATATCCATAACCATGACCACAACCAAACTTTATGATTAAATTACTCAATTTCCAAAATTTATCCATAACCAAATTTTTTATTTCTCCCAAATTGAAAAGATGAACCCTAATCCCCAAACTCAAAAATCGTCCGAAAAACAGAAAATCGGCCGAAAACTCAAAAATCGGCCGAAAAACTGAAAATTGGCCGAAAACTCAAAAAATCTGTCGAAAACACAAAAAACGGCCGAAAACCCAAAAATCGGCAAAAAACCCGAAAATCGGCCGAAAACACAAAAATCGGCCGAAAAACCGAAAATCGGCCGAAAACTCAAAAATCGGCCGAAAAATTGAAAATCGGCCGAAAACTCAAAAAATCCGTCGAAAACACAAAAAACGGCCGAAAACACAAAAATCGGCCGAAAAACTCAAAAATCGGCAGAAAACTCAAAAAATCGGCCGAAAACACAAAAATTGGCCGAAAACTCAAAAAATCGGTCGAAAACACCAAAAACGGCCGAAAACCCCAAAATCGGCCGAAAACCCAAAAATCGGCCGAAAACTCAACAAATCGGCCGAAAACACAAAAATCGGCCGAAAAACTGAAAATCGGCCGAAAACTCAAAAAATCGGTCGAAAACACAAAAAACGGCTGAAAACCCAAAAATCGGCCGAAAACCCAAAAAATCGGCCGAAAATCCAAAAAACGGCCGAAAACAAAAAAACGGCCGAAAACACAAAAAATCGGCCAACAAACCTAAAAACGGCCGAAAAACAGATTTTATGTTTTTCGGCCGATTTTGCGTTTTCGGGTGTTTTTTGGGTTTTCGGCCGATTTTCAGTTTGTTCGGCCAATTTTTGGGTTTTCGTCCAATTTTCGGCCGATTTTTGGGTTTTCAGCCGTTTTTTGTGTTTTCGACAGATTTTTTGAGTTTTCGGCCGATTTTTGTGTTTTCGGCCGATTTTCGGTTGTTTTGCCGATTTTTGGGTTTTCGGCCGATTTTCGGTTTTTCGGACGATTTTTGTGTTTTCGGCTGATTTTCGGTTTTTCGGCCGATTTTTGAGTTTTCGGCCGATTTTCGGTTTTTCGGCCGATTTTTGTGTTTTCGGCCGATTTTTTGAGTTTTCGGCCGATTTTCGGTTTTTCGGCCGATTTTTTGAGTTTTTGGCTGATTTTTCGGTTTTTGTGTTTTCGGCCGATTTTCGGTTTTTCGGCTGATTTTTTGGTTTTTCGGCCGATTTTTGGGTTTTCGGCCGATTTTTTGTGTTTTCGATTTTCGGCTGTTTTTTGGATTTTTGGCCGATTGTTTGTTTTTTATTTATTTTAGTGTTATTATTATTATTATTTATTTTTTGGAAAAAAAAACTAGTTATTAAACCAAAAACCGGTTTTTAAAAGTAAAAACCGGTTATAAAAGTGGTTATAGATATAACCAGTTTTATAACCGGTTATGACATTTGGTTTTAATGTCCAATTATAACAAATGGTTATGGATTGGTTATGGACGGTTATTTTGGATTGTCCAAGATGCTCATCCCTAAAAATAGGTGACCGTTGGATCACCCTCAAACTGCAGCCATCCTCCATAGGATATTTTGAAAGAAAAAAAAACACATTCACTTTTTAGGAGACGGACACTCATTTTATCTGTTCGCTATCTAGAAAGTGAACAATCTTCAAATATCAAAATTCGCTATTTTCAAAACACATATTTTATCCCTTTTTTATATATACCTTCTACCAAGTTCTCTTTCGTACCACAAAACACAATTCATAATCAATAGCCCTATATTTTCCGTTGTCAACAATCCATAAAATAATAAAGTAAAGATTTTTAAAAAAAATGTATGAAGGTTAGGTAAAAAGCTCTCGTTATTTTTTGGGCGAACGATTACTGCATTTCATTAGAAAACAAAGAGCAATTTTAACCCTTCCTCTATTGTTTTATTAAAAATCACATCTCTCCAGATTTTATCAATACATAATACTATCAATTAATCATCTACTACATTTAATTAACCATATATTAGAACTACATTAGCCATGTATAAATAATGAATGGTGCATACAACATGTGTCAAAAAAAACCATTTTAATTTTTGATACAGAAAAGTAAAGACCCGTTTAATTGGATTGAAATTCACTCTGCTAGTATTTTAACTGGACAAAATCCTATGAAAATCTTCATTCAATCCTCTTTTATTACTTCAACTGCACATGTCAGATATAGATGAACGGTTGAGATTCTATTGCAAAAAATTAATTGCATGAGACCAATTCCTCCATTAGTCGTTTATTCATGACATTACATCAAATCCAATGGCAAAGAGGAATTTGAAACTTGTAAAAATAATTATTTACTATAACTCATGTTGGTACACTAATTCAAACATGTCCTATATTTACAAGAGAAAAACTTGTATAGTGTATAATTCTCTGCACCTATCCTATGGCTTAATTTCCATGATGACTAAGAATTCAATTTGGTAACATATTTTCTACTCAAATTGTGAAAAGTTCCCCAGATTCTTAAACAAATAAATGAAATCTATTGTTCGCGCTGCAGTGACCGAAAATGCAAACTTTAACTTAGATGCTGCTTCTTGAGACCTGATTGTTGCATACTTGCACCAGCTTCAATAGCCTTCAAGTGTATACCGTCATAAAGAAATAATCATCTACACATCAAAAAGTAGGATGAACATGTTACATTCCCACAAGGGTCATCCTCAAAACCCTGCATGCCCTTGAAGATATATACAGACACTGAAATAGCCCCTACGATGAGTACAAACAGAAGATATATCGTTCTTGCACCGAGCTCACACAGACAACTACTGTCAGTAAGGGCTGAAAGACTGAATCCAATTCAAGCTTATGAAGACAGTAGATAAGTATCAGTTGAAGAAATATGGTGACTCTAAAACTTCCTTCAAGTCGAAGTCTCCACGTTCAGGTAAGGGTGGAAATGTTAAAGATGGGAAAGATTCTTGAAAGTTCTCCAATAACTGTCACAAGTTAAACAAACAAGAGGTTAAACAATAATGTGAAAAAATAAAAAATAGAATATGGTGCAAAATTCAAATTCAAATAAATTAAGACACATTATTAACCAAAATAACTCTGAATCTTGTTAAATAACACAATAGCATGGTTTTTGCATCTTTTTCGTTTGGCTTAAAAGTACTTTTGATCCCTTTACTTTTACTAATTCACGATTTTAGACTCTTATTTTAAATCCGGAAATGAAGTTCCTCAGTTTTCAAAAAATTTCAAACATTTTCCCACCACTGAATTTGAGACTTATTTTTTGCTAATGTGACAAGTGTAATGATGAGGTGGCAAGTAACTAGGTGATGTACATGTAAATCTTTTCTTTTTAAGCAATGGAGAAGGTGGAAATGAAATCTCAGAAAACAAAGGACGCTGAAAGAAATATCTGCTGTTTATTTAAATACTAATTTTACACAAGAAATAAATTCCACCATAAGTAAAATATAATTAAGAACAAGATATATATAGGATATTAAGAATGAACAATTAAAGCACATACATTTTCAAGAATTGGGGCTTCATACAGTTCTACAAACTTCTCTCTCAGTATTCTGTTCATACTATCAACATCACACGCATGCGTCCAATATGAATCATGAACCCCTACATGCATATAAATCAATCAATGATCACCAGAGTCACAATTTTAATAGATCAAATATGAATGGAACCATGAGTTTAGTTAGCAGTGGGGTTCCCCCATAGCTTAGTACCGTCTAATACAAAAACCAAGGAAATAATCTAAAATGGAAATACCTGCAAAACTCAAGCCTGCCTGTTTGCAGGCAACAGCAGTCATCATCATATGAGTACCATCGAGTGAGTGAACAAAATTTGGTGGAAATGCTGTTCTTTGCCGCTTGACCATGACCTAGATATTTTAACATAAAATTTAGATTTGGAGAATATAAATCAAAATACTAAAATTTTCTCCAATATTATAAACTATGCTAGAAATGTAAGCAAACTTTGTTTATATGAAGATATTAAATAAACAGGGTACATAAAAAATAATAAATAATCATCTAAAACTCTAGAGGAAACGATTGGTCTGCAGAAGCCTGTCATTCAAGATAGTGAGAGCAAAATGCTCGTGCATATGTGGGAGTGTGTGAAGCCCAACAGAATCATAATCCCCAAGCATGATATTTTATGTTTTTTAATCAATAGTTATTTAATGCGGTAATTATTTTATGCGTCAAAGTCAATAAATACTGTTAAATTACCTTATCTGTTTCTCGTTGCAATGTCAACATCTGAAGTGAAGTTTTGACCTGCAACACATATAACAATAATAAAAGCTTATAGACCTATAGACAGACTAGAAATCATGAGAACTTGAGAAAAATACTGATGATGTAAAATTCCAGGAAAACTATGTTGCACTCACAATATGCCTTCCTAGTTTACGGTAAGGTTGCACCACAGGGAGTCCAAGAGGAGTGGTCCAACGCACTGGTTGATTTTCAGACGCAATTACCTGTTCCAATTATCTTGGTCATAATCATATCATAATACAATTAAATAACTCCCCCTCCCTCAAGTGATTAGCATTTTATATTCATCCTTCCATTTCTAAGTGTGACAATATGCACCCGACTATTGTAGACATTTAAGTAAAAGGAGTACTGTAACATACTTTTGCACAGTCACCAAGCCAATTCATGATACTACGTGCGCCTTGAAACATCTCCTCTAAGGCAGTTAAGGTTACCTGAGAAGGAAATAAAGATTGAAAAACACTACATAATTAACAAGGACATGGTATTTAAACAACCATTTTAACCCTCTAACCTTTGCAGCATAACAAGCAGCACCAAAGAGCTCTGAATCATCTGCAATAGCATCTCTTTCTTTCAACCTCCTTTTTATCTGTTCCCGTGCTCCAATATATGTGACACCGTACACTGATGTCATCACTGTCTGCTTAACCAATTTTCTATCCACCTAGACAAAGTTCAATCAGCTGAAAATCAGTTTTGAGATATGGAATGGAAACAAAAAAAACACAAGCTTTAATTTGGTCAGGGAACAAATCATTTTCACTCAGGTTTAGATTCCAATTGAACTATAATTTGTTCTTTCAACAGCTACAAGTTCCAATTTCTCCTTCTAAAATTACAAACCATATCACACCAAACAAATAGCATATAACCTGATTCATCAAAGTCTTTGCATGACGAGCATCACGAAAATCTGTGGGATCTTTCTGAGCATCTATTTGCATGATTTCTGCTACCCTGCATAAATATCGTTTTTTTATGATTTGTTTTTACAAAAGAAATCTCTCACAATTCAAGTCAAAAATAGATCATGCAGAAAAAAAGAAGCAAAAAAGAGAGCTTTTCAATTACAGAATAACCAAATGAGTAATAAAATATCAGGAAAATCAATTGTTCTATAAACCTCCTTAATTTTTTATAAATGAAATTTTAGTAGAAAGAAAAATAAATACATAAGAGCACAGTAGATATCCTACTTAGCAACAAATGAACAAAGTCGTGAAACGCTGTTTCCATTTATCTTCAAACTATCATAAAACCCTTATCAAAGTGCAGGAAAGTCTGCATGCTGTCTATAGGCACTAAAAGCAATCGCTACTTCTAGATTTGTTGAAAGTAACCCACAAAGAAGACCTTGGATACTTCCATGCTCACCAAGATTTCCCAGATATGAAAATAGGTCAAATATATGCCCTCCAATAAAAAACCATCCTCAATTTAAAAAATATCCAGAAGAATATTTGGCAATCCAATGCTCAATAATGCTCCCCCCCCACACGCACACACATACGCACCAAAAAAAACTTTCAAATTGAGATGAGAGACCATCAGGACTTTAACAAAAAAAGTACAATCTTATGAGGACAGTAATTCTGCGATTATATATATTTCCTGCCATGTATGGAAAAGTAAAGCCTCAACTAGCATTGTATAATTGCTTAAAAATTGAGAAATAGTAGCGTACAACTATATGAAGTTGCCAAATATAAAAGTTCATCGTTGGAAACTTAACTTTCAAACTATTTGTAACAATATACACAAATACTGACCTAGCTGCTATTCCCGAGTAAACATCAGCCGGCTTCTCTCCTGCAACTAGATTGACAGCAGCAGCCCCTATCTGAATAAAAGTACATAAAAATAATAAATTATATAGACATCTACCATCTGCAATATGTAGTAGTTTTGTTCAAAAATGAAAAATAGAATGCAAGCTAAGGTTGACCAGATACTAAAATAGAAAGCATCTCCTTTATGAAATATTTAAGAGTTCTCGCAAAACACATGATAATCATAAATGTCCACTCAAAAATCGATACATGAAACCAAAAACATATGAAAACCAAAATCGATACATGCACCAATTATCCCAAAAAAAATGACTGTTAAGTGAACTTTCTAAGAAATGGCTCAAGATATGAAGCTAGATTTGAAAGAGAGGCAAATTGTGCAGAAGTGTTGGGTCAGCAAGGAAACATGAGTAATCAGTTTTAACTATTCGGCTAAATGATTCATCGATGGATGATTCAGTATGATACACAAATGTATAGATATAGAGATGGAGCCTTTAATGGCACAAATAGAATCTATTATAATCTATAACAGCGTGACAGAGTATGATGAGTCAGCTATCTTCTAACAACACAGTTAGTAGTTACTACAATATACCGACCCCTGTACAAATACAACTGTTACTCTAATATGAAAGCACATGAATGGTTTTATATTGAACACATCCCTCACACAATGGCTCTTTGAGCTCGAAGCATGGAGACTGCACAGCCCATCCTTATGTTGAAATTCAACTTCTATCAGAAGAAGAGAGGAAACAAATAATGCTTGAACTTGATATCACATGTCAAAGAGGCTTGATACCATGCCATGAACTGACTATCTCAAAAGCTTAAGTTGTTGGGTGAAAGCACGTGAATGCATTAATACATAAGTCGGTGTTGTTTGTCATTGCGCCAATCTGGCGTATTTTTTTATAACCTCCAAATGCAATTTGTGAAGGGATGTACGCCATTTTGGCGCCATAGGCTGCAATGACATGCTTACATGACGGATTTTTGGCATTCCGCCACCTTAGTGCAAATATACAAAATGTGATGTAATGTAACTGTGAGTTACTCGAACCAAAATCATTTTCAACAACCATATAAGTCTTGACACACAGCTACATTGAGAAGTGATATTCATTCACTAACTAGATCTCTAAACCTAGGACCAAGTACTTGAAACTCAAAAATTGGTAAAGGACACAGGGAAAGCAAATTGACAAAGGTCATTTACCTTGTCTCTTCCTAAAGCAGCATAATGTTGTAAACCGTTGCAGGAGCCATCCTATGGCAAACAATCATAGTAGTACAAATAGTGTTAGGTAATGAACATGATACATTATAAATGTTAATAATGATAATAATGAAACTTGACAATGACAACTATTACATAAGATGAGTAACTGGGTTTTGATATCAGACAACAAAGAATCGGTATGAATAGATTAATCTGGTGACTTTTACACAAAACAATGAGTGCATGACATGTGAAGAAAAATGATATAGAAAAATTGAAACTTATTTCTTTACAACATTGGGGGTGTGGAGAGTGTGGTGTCTGTTTCAGAAGAAGTACTCCACTAGTAGTTTCAACTCAATTCATATAAGACATAGCTGTGTAAACCTCAAAAACGCAATCCAAGCAAAATTATGAACACCCTAAGTACCTGATGCACTGGAATATGTGATATAAATGATTCTGGTTCAGAAGTGCTTAAGGCTTCACTTAGAGTTATGCATGCAGCTAAGAACTGGAATGGATCTTCTGCATTCAACCACCACCGTCTCCCTTCCATAGTTCTTTCAGCAGAATCAAATATCTCATCAAGATGATTTTCGACAAACGCTATACGACCTTCATTAGATAGTTTATCAACACCACCACCATATAGATTTGCCAGGTGTATCTTCAGCCAATGCAGACCAGACTTTCCAAGAGGGCGTCCATCTGCGAATTCCAATATCCCTCGGCATAAATCTGAACCAAGGTGATTTAAGTGTGGATGCATGGGATAAGCGCGACCCCGAAAATCAACGTTGTGAGGGTAGTAAAAGAACTCTTCATCCTTCATTTTACGTGCTACCTGCAACCACAGATATAAATGAATTACTTGACAAAAAATAAAGACAACAAACTAATGCACATAAAGGTCAAGGAAGCATACTGCAAGTTTAAGTTCTATGTCACAACGTTGTGAATATCTCTCTCTGTTCTCTTTTTTCACAGATTTGACCTTCCATTTCCATTTCTTTTTCTGAGCTTCATCATCAGTTTCTGGCTCCTTAGGTAAATCAAGCTGCAATAGAAAGTTGAGCACCATTTAAAACCATAATCAATAGAAAGTTTCTTGAAGCACATAATACAAGATTAATAATTCCTAAATCTTGAATATTTACACACAAAAAAAGTAAAATAAGCTATTGACCAACAATAAAATATCCATAAAAACAAAAAGGAAAAAGCAACTTATAGTTGAACTTACATCACTGCGGTCCACCAAATCAGCTAGTCGGCCTCCACTAGCCCATATCCTGTCCACAATACTGAGCACACTTTTATTTACCCTCCATTTTGTATTCCCAAGAGTATCCAGAGCCTAATCACAAGAGTTTTACATGTTTATTTATTATAAAAAAAACTCACATAGACAAAAACATATGAAATGAATATAATATAATATAATATAACATAACAAAAAATGCATGAAAATTATTATAATAAATTCAGACCTCAAATACTGGCTCTAGTTGCTTCCTAGGGGCTCTCTTAACAGCCTCACGTTGTTGCTTGACTCCATGAGTACGCATGACATAAGAGGGTAAGAACAAGTGCCCACCTTTGTCATAACTGTGAAAGTACATCATAGGGAAAATCGAGAATCAGAACCACGATAGCCATTCATCAAAAAGAAGAAAAACAGCAATATACAACATTTTGTAGACATAGAATTTGTTGGGTCACAAAGGAGTCCGGGGTTCATCACATTAGGCTTAACTTAAGACAACAACATGTAAATTGGACAGCGCCGCAGTCTTCTTTTTCATTTCATTGTTGTCTTCCTTCTTTTCTCCATTTATTCTTTCTTCGCTTCTTGATCTTTTTCCCTTGTTTTGCTTCTCTTCTTCCTCATTTTTTCTGTCCATTGTTTCAGTGTTCACAGTTTTCTTTTTTTTAAATCTCTGCTGAGTTCATCAGTGAATTGGGTTGCCAAGTTGTACCAGTTCAAGCTGATTCAAAGCCAGCTTTGTGATGTCAACCCCGATTCAATAGCATGTCCGAACCGGTGACACGGATGACGGGTCAAGTTTTATAATACTAATCTAGGGGCGACAGGATGCCTTAAAGAGAAGATCATTCATCTACAACTAACCAAACACACCAAAAAAATAGCCTCTTAAAAGGTGTAATGTGCTGATTTTTTTTACATGATTATATTGGTTGATTAAACCACCTAGCCCTAATTTATAACAAGGTTAAAAAATGGTTTAAAATCATTCGTAAGCATAAAATTGATAAGCAAAAGTTTAGCAAGACAGCACTAAAATGTGTTAAGTTATCATACCCTGTCCACTTGATTGGTGGAACCAACATAGGCATATAAGGAATTACCATATTTCTTGCCTGTTGAAAAAAGAAGAAAAAAAATCAAGAATTTATAGAATCCATGAAAATAGGAGATACCACTTTTAACATAAAATATACAAACAGTGTAGAATGCAATCATATAATTCATATATATTCAGAACAGAATGAAATTGAAATGACCAATATACATAATGGTGCTTATAATACTATTAGATAATACAATCTGAGTTAGTCTTAGTTCTGTTATATAGCTTAGTTTGGCTTAGTAATCTAAGCAATTGTACAGCTGTCACTTAGAAGTGCCAGCTAGGCTTACAAGTCCAAAGGACTAGAGAGAGTGACAAGAACTACAGAGCATAATGCTGGAGATTCCTCCCTCAATGGGCTAAGCAAGAACCACATCCGTCAGCTTGAAGATAAATGTCTATCTTTGAATATATAAGCATAATGCACCAACCAAATAAACCACATGACACCAAAACCAGCCCATCTCTGTGAAGTTCTCAAGGATCAAGGGTTTATATCTTTTTACGGATGGGGAGTTCACTAAGGATTATATTTCAAGTAGTCCCAGGTAAATCACAAAATAGCGTATTTCCTACTAGTAGGATTATAAATGCATTAAGTTATCCAGTAAAGAGAAATAATATGTATTATGAGTCTAGGAAAATGGTTAAATTGAAATTGTCAAGATTTTGCTCAACCTAGATTGTCATGTATATACCAACTTTTATTTTTTTGACAGTATATACCAACTGTTATTCTTCTCATACATTTTTCTCTTATCTCTTCACCCATATTCCCACATATCCTATCTTTATCATCTAGAATCTAGATCTTATGATTCTTCTGGTCAAGCATTGACATTATTATTACATGTTAAAAATTTCTAACTTCGATTCAATTCAATAACTAAACATATCAGTTACAAAGAGCAACACTAGAAATGCTTGAGATGCCCATATTGAAACTCTCTTTTCCAAACTAAAGCCTCAATAACCTGACAAATAACAATACTAAATATGCTGCTTAAGATATCTATAATGGTGAGCAATTCAATTTGAATTTCAACTAAAAAGAATAGAAGGCAATAGAATATACTTACAGTTCGGTCAAGCCCTTTAAGAATTAGAGGATCGCATTCAATGACACCATATTTTCTGCCTGTTTTTCTGTTTAAACAAACAAAAAACAGAGCAAAAATAAATAAAAATTACTGCTGAAAAATTTAATTTAATCACGAGAGGCAGAGATCAAAGCTCACGTTGCCCCATTTGTCACTGTTCTAAATGAATGAACAAATGCAGGACGGATATCAATTGCACCATCCTCTAACTGATCTGATGGTGGTTGTATGTATGCTGTTTGCGTCAAAAGTTCAACCAAACGGCTTCCTACCTGTGCCATGGGGAAGAGGATACCATCTTGTTATTATTAAGAAACAAACAAATAAATAGCAACACGAACATTTCGAGTGTAGAAGAGACTATATAGACCTTTGTCTTCATAACTGGTCCCCACGGTTTTGTATCATCGAGGCCCTTCATTAATCCTTTCACTGCAACAAGCTTTTGCTTTTTCATCAAATCAATGACTTTTTTTCGCAGTTTCTCCTCTTCCTTGATGACTTTAGTGGACTCAACTGTTTCCTTTTTCTTGCCTTTATCAAGCTTTTTCTTTCTAGTCTTTTCCAAGAACCTGTGTATTCTAGCCTACAGTGTAACAATATGCAGATATAATATAAGGTTACACCAATAGCAAGAGAGTGGATTAGGATACTATATACATATAACACTATTCCTAAAAAAGTTTATCGTTCAGAATAAATGGACATAAAAAACTTAGTTGTTAGAAAGACCACATCTTCAAGCTCGTCAAGTTTTATTATAGTTGTGCATACTCACTCGCACATGTCAGTATGTGAATGTGGTTTGCAGGGAGGGAGAAAAAATGTGGGCCAAGTTGAGAGACAGTTGATGCACTCCTCATTTCGGATCATTCACACAAAAATCCCCACAAAAGACTTGTCCCCATTTCCATTTCATGATTCCCACTCAGCTCCAATCAGATAAAGCCGACAGTTAGCTGTCAGGTAAGGAATCACCATTCCTACCTCCAAAACGCATTGTAAAATAACTATATAAAACACTTCTTTTTCTCTTTTTTCTTGGAAAAACTGATAAATACAATGAAAAACAGAATGAAAGCCATGATTTTGTTCAACATTATAGGTTACTACGTAGATCTTTGCCTACTCGATATACTAACCTCTCTTCTCCCTCACAACCCCTGAAACTTCCCCCACACGTTCATGAGTTTTCTAAGTGTCCTTCTAGGTCTAAATAACATGAAACTAAATAATTTTGAATTATTTCAATCAACATATTGGCTCTATTAATAACATGTGTAGTCCGAAAAACAAAAACAAGAAATGTAGTTTCCTACTCTCACCTCTTGCTCAATGGCATCGCCTACACTGCAGACAGTTTGGACAACCCTAGCAGTCCCAACAGATCCTCTCTCACTTCCTGTCATCAATAATGCCATCATCTTATGCATAGTAATTATGGCCATCTTTTCAGACGGCAACTGAAGAAAGTAAGGCGCGTAAATTGTCCTCTTCTTTCCACTCTGGTACATCTCTTGCTCCTTCTCAATTGCATCCTTTAAAGGCTCAAACCAACCAAGAAATAAAGACTTCATATACGGCAAATTAGGTGCCAACTTCTGTTCGCACATATCAGTCAAAAGGTCCTTATACTCCTTTGCAGCTTCTTCCCACACTTCAGTCTCGATCTTCACTTGTCTTTTCCTTAACTCCTTGTATCTCACCTCTGTCATACCATTCCACCTAACCTCATAATTCTGTCTCTTCTCTTCTCTCTTCATCTCCTTCAACAACTCTTTAACTTCCTCATCCGGTGCATAATTTTCTTCCGCATCAGCCTCATTTTTTAACCCAAATTCATTAATCTTTCTCCTCTCTTCTCTCTCCATCTCCTTCAACAACTCTTTGACTTCCTCATCCGGGGCATAATCTTCCTCCGCGTCAGCCTCATTTTTTAACCTAAATTCATCAATCTTTCTCCTCTCTTCTCTCTCCATCTCCTCCAACAACTCTCGAATTTCATCATCAACCAATGCAGATTCTTCCTCCAACGAAATCGCCTCAGCAAAACTAGAATACCCTCTAGCATTAAACCGAAAACTAAAATCCTTAGAACAATAACCACCATCAAAATTCCTGTCTTCTTCAACATCAGTAGAAGAAACTGCCTCAGCAACACTAGAATAGCCTTTAGCATCAAATAGACAAATAAAATTATTAGAACAACAACACCCACCAAAATTCTCAACTAACTCAAACCTAGACTTATGATTATGAACATGCCCAGTTAAGTTCAATTTTCTGGGGTTACATAAAACCTCAGAATTAAGAGGAAAAATGGAATTTTGAGAAAGACCAAGTGGTGGATAATTTAAACGAGGACGAAACAAGCCTTTATAAGCTTGTTTAGAAACATTACGCCACATGTTTGAAGAAATGCCTAAACGAGTTTTTTTGAAAAAATGATAATTTTGTAAAGGGATAAGAGAATCAAGTCTCTTGTTGAATGTATCAACGGTGGTAGTAGTGAACATTAAATTGTGCGGGAAAGTAACCATAGAGGGAAATGGATAGAAGAAGAAGAAGAAGAAGGAAAATGGTGAAGAGAAACAAAATTCATAGATAGAATTGAGAATTGAAATATATAATGACGCCGCCTATAAGAGAAGAAGATGATGAAGATGGAAGGTAGGTGGCGGTTATTGGGTACTCAAAAACCCTTCTTGCTTTCTACTCTCTCAATGGGGTTTTACGATAGATAGAATCCAGACGGTTTAAAATGCACAACTACAAAAATTTAAATTTAATTTTTTTTTAAATATCTATCATTTTTTTTATGCAAAATATCTATCATTTCCGTGTTCATGCAGACGAAATGATTAGAAATTGTCAATCTTTTAAATAGATCTAAGTTATCTTGAGAGTTAGTCTTTGAAGTTATATGCATAAGATACTTTTTTTATTGGAAAAAATAAAATCAATCATTTATAAGTACAATTATAGTGACTGATATTTTGAACCGAAATATATCATACTATAGATCGCAAAACTTTATTTAAGAACTTTAATTTTATTTTTATTGCATTTTTAGTGATCTCTTTCAAATAGTTTTATTGAAATATAATAGTTTAATTGATATTTATTTACACTTTTATTCAAAAAAACAAATTATTTACATCTAAAATAAACTAAAATGTTAGTTGAAAATGGTTTGCAGTCGAGTTAGGGAATAGTTGATATCTGGATAGGCAATTGAAGGATTGATCGAACTAGAAGTGTTAGTTGAATATTTCACAAGTCATAGGAGTCTCACGAAAGATCGTGGGGGTGTTCGAAATAGTCAAAAGAACGCGGAATTGATAATTTGGCAACAAAAACTTGTGTTTGAGAGAGAAGAACCTATCTTATGTGTATCACAAATTTTTCAATAAAAATTAATCATCGCTAAACAGCGGTAAAACTGAATTATATCTTTTTTCAGGATTGTCTTAATAGCCTTTGATGATTTTAGGGGTATTTCTCTCCTCCGGTTTTTTTTTCCTGTGTAATTTTATCTCTCTTGGGCTTCGACCCTGTTGAATACCAAAAAAAATTAAATTATATCTTTGTAGCATGTCTTATGCCTTTGTTATTACTTATTAATAAAATTTTCTTTCGCCTTCTCAAAAAAACTTAAATACATCTTTACGTAATTTAATAATAATTATATACAAAATGTACATATTTAATTGTATAACCAATTTTTTTAGTAAAATTGTATTATCAATTTTTTCTTTCTTTTTTTGTCAATTTTTTCGAACCCTGACAATTACATATATAATGCAATGTCTCAGTCAATTGAGCTAAGCTTACTGTACATCAATTTTTTCTTTATGATATATATAAAAAATATTAATGTCAATAGACACTTAGAATATATTATTATTTTGGGTACATAGATAAAATAACAAGCAATTAAAAACTCACCTACACATATTCACCTTAAGGGTGAAATTTCAAGTCATTAAGCTATTTGACCAAAAAAACAAACTCACATACACAACTACACATAGTTGAGAGATCGGAATTTGAATCTTGATTATTTCGTCCGATCTAAATTTCGGCATTTACGCAGTTAAGCTAGGTTTGTAGATGAGTAATATTTTTTTTTACTAAAGAGTGTGATATTTTTCATTAAATGCAATATTTAATTCAATGAATCGGATCAATCAATTAGTAAATCTCGACTTTTGACCAATAATATCATTGATTTGAACCATATAAAATTACCGATATTTTAGCCCTTGTAAACAAAAGAAAGAAAAAGTCAACGACAAATCAGAATAAAATCAATGATTCTCTTTAGTTTCGTTACCCATTGCTCCTATAAATAGTGTGATATTGAACAATCTTCACTTCCATGCACAACACTCTCAAATATCCTTACCCAAAAAAAAAAACACTCTCAAATATCAAATGGCTACAATTTTCAAGCTTCTCTCCCTCACTGTCTTCCTTGGCCTAATTTTCCAAGGTATCATCACACTTTTATTTGTAGTTTGCAAATATAATAATAATTTCACAAACACTTCTTACACACATAGATTACAAATCGCAAAAAAGTATTTGCAACTAAACATTGCAAAATTATGATTTTATTTATTTATTTATAAACCTTTGGTTTTCTAACTTTAGGTTACACTTCATTTGTGTGTGCAAATCAAATATCTACATATACTATTTTTTTTGTCAAGTAAGATATTCTACTTATTTATTTGTACATATTAATTACACACTTAATCATATACAAATTTAACGGGGTTAATCAAGGACTCTAACTCCGACCCAACATGTATATTTTCTTTATTTATTTTTTTGAAAATTTATTATTATTATTATTATTACTATTTCACTGTATATATTTATTATATTTTATTTTGCTATAAAAAAATTGTTATCATTTTTATATGATATATTTACTATTAAAATATTTATAGCCCGGGTGTTCGATAGAAGCGTATCTTGTGTAAATTATTTTTGTTATTCATTATTTAATTCATGGTTTATGTTGCAGCATATGGACAGCCTTGTTCTTTGAACAACATTGTTGTTAAGCAATACAAAACATCAAGCTCTACAAATGGAAAGCAAGTGTGGAAAGTTAATGTAAGCAACAATTGTATTTGTACTCAAGAACAAGTGAAGTTCAATTGCAATGGATTTCAAACATCTGATTCTTATGATCCAACAATTTTTAGTGGTGATTGTCTTCTCATCCAAGGACAACCATTGCATTATTCTCAATCTGTTAACTTCTCATATGCTAAGGATTCTCAGTTCACATTTCAACCAATTTCTTCTGAAATTGCATGTTCTTAATTAGGATTATATAGTACAATTTTGTTAACAAAAAAAAGTTTAGTACTACAAAAAATATTATTATTTATGTATTGATATGAAATGAAATGAAACCTCCTTTTTACAAGGAAATGTCATGAACCATATTAATTTAGTCATAAATGTCATGAAATTTGCTATGAATTTTTTTAGTTGGTTTATTAATCTTCAGATATTTTTTTATTGATCAATTTGTTATAATTTTTTGGAAAAAAAAAATTAGAAGGATAGTTTCACACACATTCATGAACTAAAAATCATCGTTAACTTTTTTTATTACAAATGTAGTAGAATATAATAAGTTTGAATTGGTCCATATGATAAGGGATTTGGTCTCCTTATGCATGTGGTCAGGATTCGAAAAAATTCGGTTGAAAGGGAAAAATTCACCTTATGTATCACACAGGTTACTCAACGGTGATTAGTCATCGCCGTAACTTCATACCAATATCATACTAACAAAAAAATAATAATATATAAGTTTATATATTTGATTTCCCGGACAAATGACATTCTGTAATTAAATCTAAAAAATCATCCCCTTCAAATTAAATAAAACAAAAAGGTAAATTCGGCTTTTATCCATACATACATATATATATATATATATATATATATATATATATATATATATATATATATATATATATATATATATATATATATCATTTTGGCTTATTCAAAATAAAAAAAAATAACGAAAATTAATAACAACTAAATAACGTTAAAATTGGTAACAAAGTGTTTTTTGACCTATATATTGTGTGGACTAATGCACATAAAATATAATTTTTCTTTAAATAAAAATCAAATTTTTAGTAAAATCATTGTTTATAGTTTATACATTTTAGCGCAATAAAAAAATTGGGCAGAGGACACTTGGACACTAGTTTATAAAATGTCAATATCAAATGTCAATAGGCAATTACCAAATAATACTACTACATTTTTTTAGTAAAAAATGCAATAAAGAATTCAATGAATTAAATTGATTAGTAATTCTCGACTTTTGACCAAACAATATGATTTGATCCATAAAAAATTAATGATTTTAGCCCTAGTAACAAAGGAAAGAATAAAAATATTTACCAAATCAAAAATAAAGTAAAGAAAGAGTCAAAGTCAAATCAGAATAAATTAATTAAATAATTCTTTTAAGTTTCGTTGACACTTGTTCCTATAAATAGTGTTGATATTGAGCATTTTGCTCTTGCACAAACACACTCAAATATCAAATGGCTACAATTTTCAAGCTTCTCTCCCTCACTATCTTCATTGGCCTCATTTTCCAAGGTATCATCATATCATATACCTTTATTTGTAGTTTGCAAATTAGTATAATACTAGTAGATTTCTCAAACACTTCCTACACACATAGATTAAAAATCGCAAAAAAGTATTTGCAACTAAACATTGTAAAATTATGATTGATTGATTTATTTATTTATAAACCTTTGGTTTGCGAACTTTTTGGTTTTTTTTTTTTTTATAATTTGATTTGCAAACTTTAGGTTACACTTAATTTGTGTGTAAATTAAATACTCTACGTATTTATTAATGTATTCTAGTTTTCTGCCTCTTTCATTTCTAGGATAAATAACACCACTAAGAAATCTCTATTCCCCAATTTATTAAAAGAAAAAGGGGAATAGATACTCATACATATGAATTGTCAAAAGCCCTGATCAATGAATCTACAAAAACTCCCTTATGTTTTCAAAAATGTGTCTGTCTCGACAATTGTTGTTTGGCTGACCCTCTTCTTCCCATTCGGGTTGGTGGTTGACCCATAAGTAAAGTAAGAAGGAATAGAATCACATGAGAGTCATCCGCAATTCACGTTTGGGCAAATACAATTGACTTTTACATCCAAAAAAAAAAGACGATTGACTTTGTTTTGAAACAAAACACGAACCAATTTCCACTATTAATTAATCACTTAAATCATATATAAATTAAATGGGGTAATCAGGGACTCTAACCCGGACCCAACATGCATATTGTATTATTATTATTATTATTATTATTATTATTATTATTATTATTATTATTATTATTATTATTATTATTATTATTATATATTTTACTCCATTTTATTTTGTTATGAAAAAATTGTTCTTATCTGAATCATTATCTATGTTTAATATTTAATTTCATGGTTTAAATTGCAGCTTATGGACAGGTTTGTTCTTTGGACAACATTGTTGTTAAGCAATACAAAACATCAAGCTCTGCAAATGGAAAGGAAGTGTGGAAAGTTAATGTAACCAACAATTGTATTTGTACTCAATCACAAGTGAGGTTCAATTGCACTGGATTTCAAACATCTCTATCTATTGATCCAGCAATTTTTAGTGGTGATTGTCTTCTCATTCAAGGAGAATATTTTCATTACCAAGATTCTGTTAATTTCTCATATGCTAGGGATTCCGAGTTCACTTTTCAACCAATTTATTCTGAAATTGCATGTTCTTAATTAGGATTATTAGTACAATTTTGTCCACAAAATAAGATTGTTACTACAAAATGTATTAGTATTTATGGATTGATATGAAATGAAACTTTTTTCCTTGTTTGACAAGGAAATGTCATGAAACTTAGTTATGTAACCATCAACATCACTGCATAAACCATCAATTCAATCATAAATGTAATTCTCTCCAATTTTCGATCAATTATGGGTGCGTTTGTTTAAGCTTTAGAAAATGATTTTGTTTTGAAAAAATCTAGATTTTTTTTAAAGTTATTTTTCGTTTGTTTATTATCATAAGAACATTAGAAGATTATTGCAATTGGAGTGGGAGGTGAATGTTTGTCATACTTACCGTGAAGCGAATCGGTATCTTGATGCTCTTACACATATAAGCATATTGGGTGTGAGTTAGGTTCTTCTGTGATATTTTATGCTCTTAACGTAAGTTTGTTCAAATCCAATCTATGATATATCGTCAATTAAAAATATATTTTGTAAAAACAAATTAGTCATTAGTCAAAAAAACAAATTAATCATAAATATTTATTTATCTTTATTTGCAAAAACACTCTAAAAAATGTAGAAAATTTCTCTTTATTCTAAAAAAGATAAATAAATGTTTCCCTCCAAAGCCCTCTTCTCCATTTCCCTCACTCTTAGAATCTATTTTAGAATCTACTCCTGTATTTGAAAGTTTAGAAGTGCGGACTTTGGAGAGAGAAAAAAAAGGTAAAAGATTTCCCAATTTTTTTCATCTACTTTACTCCTTCCAAATACCCACTCTGACTCTAGGGATGGCAATTTACCCATACCCAGTGGGTACCCACAAAAAATACCAACAATGGATAGGGTAAAAACCCGCATTTTGGGTACGGACATGGGTATGGGTAATTACCCGCAAAATTGAACGGATATGGGTGCGGGTACGGGTACCTTAGTACCCACCCCATATACCCACATAGTATATATTTATTTATTTTAATTATATTATTATATAATAATATATGTAAATCAATTTTAAAAAATATAACATTATTATACTATTACACATTTTTAATGAAAATGTTTACTTATGACATAATCCATATATGTCAATATATAGATAAATGAACTTTAGCATGATATTACTAATAATTTTGTTCATAATTTTCATGAGTCAACATTAAAATCTTTAATTTTTTTTAATTATATTAAAATGATATGATATTTTATAATTGATCAATTTATTTTTAGCAAAAATGCGGGTAACGGGTACGGGTATGGGTACTTAGGTACCCATAGGGTATGGGGACGGGGACAATGAGTGTCACCCACTCGGGTATGGGGATGGGTACGGGTATTTTTTCAAACCGCGGGTATGGGGATGGGGACTATAGTACCCTACCCATACCCTACCCATTGTCATCCCTATCTGACTCCAAACTCTCAGACGGAGCCTTAAAGTCAATTTTTCAACAAGAAAGAATATCAAATTTTCATGGCATAAGGATATCAAACGATAATTTTGTAGAGCAAATCAACATGATGTTCATCGGAGAATATCATAGGAAGGACGCTTGATAGAAGCAAAAGGAGAAAACAACATTTCAAAGCAACTGAATTTATTTATCAAGTTTTCGAGCAGAAAAAAATGTCAAAAGTAACATTGCAAGGAAGCAGAAGTAAATCTACTACTTCATAATTGTTGACATATTTGTACAAGTGTTGTTTGTATAGCAAACAACACCAACCCAAAGAATAGAGTCCACTACCTCTGTCTATGCAATCATACTAAAAAAAGAGAGGTTAGATTATGAAATTGATGGAAAACTTTAGCAGCACATGATCATGATCTACCCTGGTTAAATTACTTTTTCATCTATATATTAAGAAAATAAATTAGACAGTGGAACAGATTCCTATAACCGATACCTCCCATAAACCAATCAAATAATCAATTAGAAGAATACAGCCTCAGCGTGTAAGCGTGTCATCTTTATGCATGAGTCGTCGAGGGTCTGAAACAATCAATATTGCATAATCCAACGGATCTCACCATCCCGCCCAAACTGCAGCCACAACACATTAAAATAGTCAGAAACAACACTAGTGCAAATAAAAACTTTACCACATGCGGATGTAGATGCAGATTATAACTTACCGGTCAATGCTTTTTCTAGCTTTCTCAGGAATGTCTGCTCCAATATTTACTTTCTCAGTGCGATCTACACTCTTTCTTGATTTATCTCTCTTATCCACGCTAGATCTTGATTTTTCTTTTCGGTCTGTGCTTATTCTAGCCTTGTCTTTAAATTCAATACTTCGTCTAGAATTCTCCCTTTGATCCATGCTGGGTCTAGGTTTCTCTCTAAAATCTATGCTGTTCCGAGGTATGTCCAGTTGATCGGGAGTAGGTCCAGAATCAGTTCGTTGACGTGAGGACTTCTCAATAGCTGCAATAAATTTCTTTAGGTGCTTTATATATTGAGGGTAAAGCTCGAGGTCACAATGATTTCCTCCTTTAACCCATAATGGTTCGTACTTTTCTTTACAACGCTCCCAAAGTTGCTTCCCGTGGGAGCAATCTACTACATCATCAGCTGTTCCCTAAAAGAAACGCACCAATACAAAGAACAATCTTAGCAAATAGGCACCCTCTTATTTAGGCAATTAAAAGGACAATTGACCAATGAAAGAAGTATTCAAACCCATCAAAATGTTTCCACATACCAAATTTAACAACACCATTAAATATTGATGTCAATCATGTACATATCCATTTGAATGCACAATTAAACATAAAATATGCATGATAACTATGTTATCTACACTTTCCCCCTTCTTTTAGTGCACCTAACATAGAAAACTATGGGCTAACATAATTTGTTATTTGAGTATTATGTTTTGCTGTTGATGAAAAATAAAGAATTGGATTTAAAAGCTTGAATGCACGAAAAAGCTGCGCAAGAGTGATACCCCCATTTAGTATATAGTATATTAGCTAAGGAAGGGAAATGAGAGGCAATGCGAACTTTTAGAATAGTTCTCGCATGAAATATCCAAATCTTGATTTGAATTATTCAAATAACTAAAGCGAATTAATCTTGATAGACAATGTTCATATGTTGATAACAAAAGGAGGAAAAGAAGAAAACTTCAATTAATATAATAAACCTTTACAATTCATCATTGCATAAATGCAATCATAAAGTGTAAGTGAATGGCTGTACTGTCAATGATGTATTGGAGTAAGAAATGGAAACATATTGCTGCAACCGTACAATGTATGTTAGTCGCCTACCATAACCAATCACAAGGTGTATTTAAGTAAGACATGCAAGGGGAGCAGGAAATTAAGAAGTGTGTATGGGGAGGGGTAGGTTCGGGAGTATAATGTAATAGTCTGAATGCCCATACACACTAACTACATCTCTGACTAATACAACCATCAGCATCTGTAAGAATGACATGAGTTATCGCTGAAAGAAACTCAAGTTGTAGCATAATTCATGTTACCCCCAAATTTAGCCAACCAAAACCAATTAGCACATTCATTCATTTCTCCCAGGATCTGAGTGAAAGCGAATGACCAAATCAAGTAACGACAGAAGACAGAACTATAGCATATGAATTTGGTGAGATGTCTTAAATAAAAACTGTGTTCTAGTTCAATTTTTCTATCAAAGTACTTTGAAAACTTGACACAATGTTTGAAAAATGCATATAGAAAACACAGATAGAAATCCAAAACAACAATAGTAAAGAATTTCCCAGGGACTGAGAGCAAGATTTTGTAATCAGAATGACTCCAAATAATACAACATATTAATACAGCTGAATAAGGTTCAATGAGATTATTACCAAGAATGATGAGGGTATGAATAGAAAGCAAATGGGACAAACAAATGCGATAATACTTAAGGCGTTGCATAAGTACTCCAAATTATTAGTCAATTATATACAACACAACATTTAGTTTAACATTATTATATATTTGATAGAAATAAACATACTCACATGAATTACCAGAACTGGACAATTGACCAAGGGAATTTTATCGATGTTCTGCATACACAAAATACGGCAAAATCATTAAAACCAAGTAATATGAAAAAAAAATCCAAATTGAACACCTAAGTTCACTAATTTAGAACTAATAGAGATATAATGTAACCTTATAAATGTCGAACCAGTATGTCCGTTTCACAGGATACATGACTCGAAGGCCAGATAGGATGGGACTGTGGAGAATAACAGCTCTAAGGTTTGGTAGACGAGCGGCCAAATCAGTCGTAGGACCGCTACCAACAGACTGTCCATAGAGAATAATATCTTCTTCTTTGGCCCCATACATTTCGATCAAGCATTTATAAGCAGCTTCTATATCTGCATAAGTGTTCTGTTCACTAGGCTGTCCAAAAAATTGTACTCTGTTAATCAACTGCAACTCCCATTCAGATAAATGTCAAGAAATGCAATTCAAAAAAAAAAGATAAATATCAAGCAATCTCTTAATGATCTAGACATTCTTTTTTGGATCATGAACTTTATTTGGTACATGTAAAATGAGAGCAAAATATTTCTTCAATGCTAACATTTGAATTTTTTATAAAAAATTTCAAGAATAAAATCAAATAAAATATTAGAGTTGTCCAGTCATAACTAACTAATGTTGTCAAATAGTAGTGCTATAACGCTATAGTAATTAAAAATTATATTTCACTTTTTTTCTCTCATGTCATAATCAATACAGGAAATTGTTTAACAAACATGCAAAAGGTGCATTTAACAAATCCCTATCCAACAGAGTAACATTTTCCAATTAATTATAATTAAATCACAATTTACAACAACATCAAACTCAAAATTTAAATATAATTTCAAAACTATGCAAATGATAAATGCAAAATTTAAATATAATTTCAAAGACAGCCCTACCTTCCCAGAAGACTGCCCATACCCAGAATAGTCATAACTGCAAAAATAAATAAAAAAATAATAATCAGAAATTAGCCTAATAATCTACGAGGCACAGACACAAACACTGGAAAGTGACATATTGACACAAATAATAATAATTTGATAAAATTACATAATTCAATGTAATCATATGTGTCGCGGACATCGACATGTGTTTGATCCGGGAAATGTCTGTGCTTCATAATAATTATTTTTTAAAAGCAAATTGGCCCAATAATAACAATAACAAACAAAAATAATACGAGTAATAATTTTTTTTTTTTAAACAATAATTAATATTAATATAGTAATAATACCCATAAGCCAGCTGTTTACACATGACATAACAATTCCAAAAAAGGAACGGATATAACAATTTTGGTATAACCTTTTTTTTTACAAATTTAACTCTAACAACTTAGTTTTCTTTTTTTGTGCAGTCATAAAAAAAACTTAGTTTTTTCTAAATTAAATTAAATTTAAAAACATACATCATAAATATTTAAACAGTATATAATTTTAAATAATATAAAAAAAATAAATCTACACAAATACTACAGTACTCCATACAATTACCAATTGTATCAAAACATAAAACAGAATTATAATTATAATTAATCTCAACAGGAAACTAATTAGTGTCCATTTTAAGCTAATATTCAAAAAAGTGTGTGATTTGAATACTAAACAATGTTAAGACAATAGTGTTGAAGAAGCACGTAAAGATCACGTGATAGCATACCACAAGAGATTAACTCGGAGATGAATACTGAGTTCACTGAACAACTCGTACATCTGACCCAGATCAGCAGCGTTACCATGAGAATACAGAAGTGTTAACGAAGCTGAAGTATTCTTTATATACAAAGCAACGATGTTGTTTCCTCTTTTAGTACAAAGCTTCAAAACGTCGACGTTTTCGCGCGTTGAAACACCAGTGATCTTGTTTTTACCAGTTGATTCGTCAACTCCGATTCCGTAGGAAGATGGATTTGGTGGAAAGAACGCGAACTTCGCCGCCATAGAAGATGTAACTGCTCCCATTGAGAAAATAGAGAAAATAAATCAAAGAGAAAAGGATTAGGGTTTGTTAATTTTGAGAAATGAGAAATTGGAATGATTTTGATTTTTGAGATTTTGATTTTCTTTTTATTTGGGAAAAAATGGGAGAGAAGAGAAAGTGAGAGAGATAAGTGGCGAGGAAAAAGGGAGTGAAGTGCACGTGATGGCGGCACGTGCGAGGGTGTGTGTGAATGTGAAGGGGCGTGGCGTGTTTTTTTGTTTTGATGGATGGCGATGTTATTGAAGGGTTATTATTGGTGTTATTGTTGGATGGTGACACGTGTGATTTTTTCGGGTTTGTATTTAGGTTCGTGGTTTTCGGAGTTTGTCTTTTGTCGTTACTTGGTTTTTTTTTTTTCTTTTCTTCTTTGGCTCCTTTCATTTCGTCATTCAAATTTATTATTACATGAGTGACAGCTGATATAATGATACTTAAAATAATACTCCTATATAGTAAAGGAAAATGGAGTACAGTATCTTTGAAATGAATTAATGTTATCTTTCTGTTTATGGAAAATAAATGTTATACCTTCTAGATTAAACAAAATTAATTATTAAATCATTAAATGAATAAATATTATGGATTGGATTAAACAAAATGGAAGGATAAGATTTTTTTCACTAAGCGACTCTTTGATTCTAAAGAAATGAAGTTAAATAGTATAGATCAGATCAACTGCGAGGTAAGTAAAGTTATACTAGAAATTTATTTTTATTAAAAATTAAATTTGAATTTTTCCGAATGATTTTTTGTAAGAAAAACATATTAAAAATGAATTGCAAGTGATTATTAGTGACAATATTGATTGAAAATATTATTTTAGTAAAAAAATATAACAATTATAGTAATCAATTCTACCCTTATGAGATTTTTCTCTGGATGAAATGTATTAGGATTAGGGAGGCAAAGTAAATTTTTAAATCAGAAAAAATGTGAGTGAGCTATGAGAGGCCAAATATTCTATCTTACTATGTATGAGATTTATTTTTATCCAAAAAAAAAACTTAAATAATTTTCTAATGTTTTTTTACAAAATTATTTTTTAATGTTTTTATTTTATTTTTTAAAATGGAAATGTTTTTATTATTTACATCATCATCTAGATATTTATAAAAATAAAAAATATATTTATTTTAAAATAAAATTTGAATTTGAATAAATTTGCTACAAAATAACGTTTATTTATGTTTTAATTTTTTTGGTAAGTATTTATGTTTTAATTTAAAATTGAATTGCTAGTCAATATTTATGCCATTGATTGTGAATAATATTATTTTAATCATAATTAATTACAATTATAGTAAAAAAATTGACAATACATAAATTATGGTAAATAGTTATTCCCTTAAATGAATTTTTTTGGTATTAAATCAATTTAAAAAAAATCTAATTAGAAACCGGCTTTGTAAAATATGGTTCGGCTAATTAAACTACAACCATAAAGTGGTTTGGTTAATCATGCACACGCTTGCCCTCAAACAATACTTACACAGGACATGAGCTCAAGCTTAAACCAAACTTGATCCAAAACAAACTAAATCCCAACAGTTTGTGTGACTTAAGGCAATAAACATGGAAAAGGAGACTCAAGGCAAGAATACAGCATAGTACACATTAAAAGAGGTTAATTAATTCACATTTCTCTAATGAGAAAATTGTGGGTTTTGCTAATTAAGTGTTTAATGACGAGCTTAATTATTAGTTGTGAGGTGGTAACATGATTTATACTGTGTTTTCACTGTTTGCAGTCCCTGATCAATAAATATGTGCAAAGTACATGAGTATGACATCTTTTGAATCAAACCATTTAATAATTTTCATTTTTTTTTTCTTTTTTAGTGGTTTAGCTAGTGGTTCAAATTACATTTTTACTTTACTTACAATATCTCTATCAACTGGCTAATTTTTTCATTTTTTTTTTGACAGAGGCTAATTTTTTCATTTAAAATATGACCATCTTGTAAATTATTCAATTCAAATGCAGTGAGTTATTATTCCATTTTGGAAATTTCTTTTTTGAATTTTTAAATTGTCCAATTTTTTTTCATCATTGTAAAATAAAATCAACCTTCCTAAGTTAGTGGACCCAACATTATACCAATCAATAGTAGATCACAAGCAACACAGGCATTTGGGAATTTTTTTTGTACTCGTAGTCGGTGGCACTTAGAGCATATCCAATGGTGATACCAGTTTGAGTATTATACATTACTAATCATTGGTCCCTATAATATCATGTATTACTTATGCAACTCGTACATATTTTGCTCCAGTGGTGATACCACTTCGAGTATTATACATATCATTAACAAGTGGTCCCTTCTATATTTAATTTTTTAACTTTGTCTAAATAAAAATTTATTTAATTTAATAAATTCATAGATAAATAAGTTAATAATTAAATATAGTGAGAAATACAAGACAATAAATAAAAAATGGTGAAAAATACATAAATATGACGGGAAATATATAATTAAAAATATAATAATTAATTTTGATTATTTTCTTGTCTGAAACGCTTCCAAATGTGTTATCTTGTAGCAAGAAAGGAACACAATTTTTTGAGAAGTACATGCTTCTTCATCAATCCTATTAATATTTTCTAGACCACTTTTAGTTGATAATTGTGGCACTTGAGGAGCTTCAACCAAAGGGGTATTGGGTGGTGGCGATGGATAAATAAAATAACGATGAAGTTGGAAGTTTTACCGGTAGGAGATCGGTTTTGGAAAAAATTCATGTAAGGGGAAATATTATTATTATACATATTAAGATCCATTTGATAGAAAACAAATAAAATATTACTTGAGAACAAAACAAATAGAAATTGTGTAATATAAAAAAAATGAAATATGATTAAATGTTCGTAAAAAAAAGATTAAATTGTCATTTAATGATCAAACAAAAAAAATGTAACATTAAATTGAAAAGGTATCGTATCATCAATTTTGATACTCTCTATGTCACGTCATAAAACTCCAATGATAAAAAAAATAAGGTACCTAGAGTATGCTTATAAAACTCTCTTAGATATCCGATGCACTTAGAGTATGCTTGGTTCAAGATAAAGAAATTGAGAATGGAGAAAAACACGGATTCCAATAAATGAATTTGATTTAATTTTAGTCCAAATTCATTTATTGAAATCCGTATTTTTTTCTCTTTCCTATTTCTTTCTCTTGAATCAAACACACCATTAGTTTACGTTGGAGTTTCTTTTTCCACCTATGATAATTTTTAAGCTTCTTTTTCAAGTGGTAACTTTTAAAAATTACTTCTATTCTAATTTACACATTTAAACAATTTCTTTTTAATTTTATTCGAATTTATTCATTCGAATAGGATATATTTTTATGTCCTTAATTTAGAGAAGTGTGACTTAAAAAAAATTAACAGAGACATGTAGATTCTCAAATTTCAACTAAATTTGTTCTATTAATTTTATTCAAATTTATACATTTGGATATCATATATTTTTATGTCCTTAATTTAAAGAAGTGTGACTTAAAAAAAATTAACGGAGACAGTGTAGATTCTCACATTTCAACTAAATTTTTTTATACATACAAAAGTTTATAATCAAATTCTCGACTGCCTAATACCAAAAAAAAAAAAAATTCTCGACTACCTATTTAATGAGTTCAAAATTCTTATCATTTTGATCAGTTCATTATTAGTCACATATACAGTTGATTTTAACTTGTTGGTTGTGTAAAATATTTTACATTAACTAAAAGCATATATGTTTTATTTTATTATCAATTGTTGCATCAACATTAGAATTTGAACCAAAGTAAACAATTGAATCGGTTAAACTATCAACAAACATTATTTGTAGTTCAATTAATTGAGTGATTCAACCACAATTTATTCTCAATTCAATAACTTTAAAGCATGTTTTGACTAGGTATGACCAATTTACTCCTGTGTGTGTTGTTCATACGGGAGAAGCTCTAGGCTTACTCTCTGCTCTTACTTGGGTTCATGAGTTAAACTTGGGACCGGTTGATTTTGAGCTCGATTCAAAAATGTAGTAGATATGTTCCATGCAAGTACACATGATGATGTTACTGAATTCGGTGATATAATCATACATTGCAAAAGTCTTTTTTCCCAATTTTATAATACCTTTAGTGTTGAGTTTATTAGATGAAAAACAAATGAGATTGCTCATAGATTAGCTAAGACGGTCATATATTCAGATTGATATATCACATTGCATTGAACACTTTCTGATTAATGAAATGCTATAAGCACATTTATGTAAAAAAAAAACTTTAAAGCATGTTGAATTATATACATGTATGATCTTAAGTCTCACAGGATGAATATCTAATTTTATTTTCAAAACATTGATCAATGTTTTGAAAAGACATAATATATAGTTGTGGTTTAATTTATGTACTTTGTTTGTATAAGAAATTTTATATAGTTAACAAATTACAATCAATCAAGATAATGACTTTAAAAATAGTTATAAATAAAATAAATGTTTCTAATTATTTAACAACTATGGTTAATTAACAATGTAAAATATATTTATATCAACGATGCATGCAAATGAAGTAATATAGTAATTTATTTATGTAAAGATTTGCGTGGTTGGTACCCTAATGGCATATGTGGTCTGTCATATATAGATCTAAGTTCGAATTTTAATATTTTCTAATTTTAAATTCTCTTCCAAATTTATTTTCTCGTACTTCTCATTTTGTATTATCATAGGTCATTCACTAATAATTGAATTGAAGTAACAAAATAAGAGATAGTTAAATCAAAAGAGTAGAAAATAGTTCATCTTGTATTCTCTATTTATTTATTGGAAAATGCTATTTAGTAAGGTACATGTTAAAAATGTGGAATAGCTGCAGAGGAACACAACAAGGACTGCAAAAACTAGATGCCATACCACCACGTAATCTTTGAATTTGTTGTTGCCTTTGTCAAAATAGTGACAAAATCAAATCCAACACAAAGAGAGAGAAACTCCAATCTCAATCTAATTGTTCTGTTCTTCAATCTTCATCTCAGAATCTCCTTTCTCCTACCTCTCACAATTCATTTCCATCATCAATGGTACCAAAATCTAAGGTAATTGATTTTCATCATGCCCCATCATAGTTTCACCCTTCTGTTCTCTTTTCTCTGTTCAAAAAATCAATCTTTTTTCAATTCAATCATCAATATGGTTATCTAACCTTAAAAATATTCATAATTTTGAATGTAAATTAGAATTTTGGGTCTTGATCTGGGTTAATTTTTCTGGGTCTGCTTCAGAATTTTGTGATTTAGGGTTTCACTCTGATTGTAAAAAAAAAATCAAGACTTTGGTATGTGTGAGGTTGGAAATTTTGAATAGAGGTTTAAATCTGAGATTTTGTTAGGGATTAGAGAACATGAATTGTGTAGGTCAATCTTCTGAATTAAGGTCTAGTTCGAGTATTGTTGAATCAGTAGAAAATGTAGTTTTTGGTGGTGATGTTAGATTTTGTGTACAAGCTTCTCCTCCAAGGGGAAATGGGTCAAGGAATACTAGTCCAATGGGTCGAGTCGGGTCAAGGAACACGAGTCCTTCGAGACAAAAGGTTGTTAAGACTAAACCAAGGGGTTTAGATGAAGAAACGCATGCTACATTTGGTAAAGTAGTTCATGCTGATGTTCAAATGGAGGATAACATATGGGCAATGTTGCCGGAGGATTTGTTGCATGAGATCTTAGCTAGAGTACCTCCATTTCTGATTTTCCGGCTTCGTTCGGTTTGTAAGAGGTGGAATTTGCTGCTTCAAGATAGTAGTTTTCTTAAATTCCATTCTAGTGTACCGTCACATGGACCTTGTGTTCTTAGTTTCTGTAAAACCTCTGTGATCCCGCAATGTTCTGTTTATAGTTTACCTCTTAAAACTTGGTATAGGATGTGTTTCACGTTTTTGCCGCATTGGGCAATCTGGTTAGTTGGCTCTTCCGGTGGTCTTGTTTGCTTTTCCGGGTGCGAAGGACCAACATTTTGTATACTTGTTTGTAATCCCCTTACACAAACATGGAGGAAGTTGCCATGCATGCATTTTAATCAACAAAGGCAACTGATAATGGTTGTTGATCGGTCGGATCAGTCATTTAAAGTGATAGCCACTAATGATATATGTAGTGACAACTCATTGCCGACTGAAATTTATGACTCGAAGGAAGATAGATGGTCAGTCCATCAGAGGATGCCGGCTTCTAATCTTTGCTCTTCAAAGATGGCATATTGTGATTCTAGGTTGTACTTGGAAACCCTTTCGCCACTTGGTTTGATGATGTATAGACTAGATATAAATTGTTGGGAACATATTCCGGCTAAGTTCCCGCGATCATTACTCGATGGTTATTTGGTTGCTGGTACCCAGAAGCGTCTTTTTCTTGTTGGAAGGATTGGTCTTTATAGCACTCTGCAGAGTATAAGAATTTGGGAATTGGATCATGTGAAGATTTTGTGGGTGGAGATCAGTAGGATGCCGCCGAAGTATTTTCGTTCGTTATTAAGATTATCGGCTGAGAGATTTGAATGCTTTGGACTTGATAACTTAATATGCTTCACCTCTTATAACCAAGGGAAGGGCCTTCTATTTGATGTTGATAAAAAGATCTGGTCTTGGATTGGTGGGAGTGCTTTTCAGTCATACAACAATCAAGCCTGTTTCTATGAGCCGAGGTTTGATGCTTCTATCTACTAAACTAGAGTCTTACGGCATGATGTGAGATATCAATCGAAACTTACATAAAAGAGGTTTACCAATGATTTGTTTTTACCTGACATGACATGTTTTCTATGCAATGAGATTCTACCCGACATGACCATTTGAAAATGGATATGGCATTGAAATTGTGTATCCTAAACTTCAACTTCTTCCATGCTCGCAGGATTGGCGGTGTATAATAACTGTTTTTTAAATCTTTGTTGTGAACCTTAACCTTATGTAACTTCCTTATGTAAATGGTTTCTCCCCAACTTTTTTTTTAGGGCAAAATACCCGGTTAAGAACATGATTTACTTTGTAATTTTGTGATCTTTACTCTGTAATTTTGTGATCTGGATGCATTTATAGAAATTGGTTTTACTGTTTGTTATTTATGTATACTGCTGAACTAGTCTATGATGCCATGCAAAAACTGGTTAAAGGGTCTTGTTGGATTGACTTATCCGAGCTTATCTTCTAACATAGACACTTGTGATACTGTTCGGAAGAGCTTATGGAAACTACGTATAACATGTCCATAACATGTCCATAAGCTCTCTTGGCTAGTTTATGAAAACAACTTATTATAGTTTCATAAAAATAGTTTGAGTTTGTTTTATCTTTTGTTTGAAGAATAACTTATATCCTAAGTGTGCTTAATTAAGTCATTTCTCAACACAAGGCAAAAATTGAATGCTAAAGCTTCTCTTTCTTACTGACATCCTTGTCTTCTGCTACATTTTCATGGTTGAGAACATGCATGCATCTAGTAGCTCTAAATGCCAGAGTTAGTTGAGAACAATTTCTTTAATAATTACCATGTTGTTATATATTTGTTGACTGATATGAATGGTTTAAAGTTGGAAAATTTAGCTTATCAGAAGCTTTTTTTTGGTTAATTTCCTGATTTTATTTCACAGATTCTACTACTACACTAGTAACTTTGTGCAACCATATTTTCATCACAAGTGTTTGTTTTGGTCAGAGTTGCATTTATTTTTTCGTTTGCTTGGATTTTATGCATGCATTTCAATCATTAATTGGAAGAGGTTGATTTTTTCAAATATAATAAATATCTAAATTTTGCTGTCAAAAAAAAAAAAAATCTAAATTTATGGACTGTTGCTAGGGTTGAGTGTCTTCTTCAGAAACATAATAAATCCTGTGATTTCAGGGAAATGAAGTTTCAATTATTGTGCAGTGGTCCATTCAAGTACTTCAAGTGCTCAATAGTGTCAATGGACCGATATGTTTTAGTTCATGTTTGGATTGATAGTGAGTTTGATTAAATCACATTAGCACCGTTATTTTGTTGAAGTTCCAAAATGTAGTTTTTAACAAAATCACGGCTGCACACCGTAATTTTGTCGAAATTACCGTCAATCTAAACATGTCAATTTATTTGCCTTGTCATTCGCGAATAGCATAAAATATCAGTTTGTTCAAATTCTACTATGTTGTAGTACTTTAGCGCTGCGATTATTGCTATTGTACTAAATAACATATTGTTGAACATTATAGACTTGTTCAAATTCTGGTACACTATAGTGCTGCTATTCGATGACACCAACAACTGCAACCACCATAGTAAATTGTGTAGAGTCTACAATGTGCCCTCCAAGTGATACAAAATATAACCAGAAGTACAAGCAAAAGTTTTATTTATTTAATTATTGTATTGTTAAGAGTTTGGTAGATTTCTTCTATTTCTTGGTCTATAGTAACCTCAATGTGGTAAGAACTTGCATAATGCCAAATGCTCGTCGTATGCTTCAAAACTGTTCGCGAATAATACCATGTTTTTTAAGAGATTCGGTTTCCAATTTTCCCGCAACATATTGATATATAACTCTGCTTCGCAGTGAGGCATGAAAAACATGTGATAACACACATTGTTAACACACATTTAATAAGAGATATTCATCAACAGAAATCCCAGTTTAGGTCCACATTTGCTAACAATAAAGAAAAAGGTGTATTTATTTACAGAAACGTATGTACCAGAGTTTTGGTTTGTTTATTTTATTACGAATCATCATTTAGAGCTTTAATTGTCGTTTTGATAACAAACATCCTTAAATCTTCATTTCGATCATAAACCTAAGCTTCAATCTACGTTTCGAGCTTTGATTCTTGGGTTTGGGTTTTCAATGGAAGGAATGGTTTGCGATATGGAACAAGTTATGGATATGGAAGACGATGAGGGAATCGACAGTTTTGTGTTTAGAGTTTGTCTGCGTTTTGCATTTCCTTGTTTTAGTGTTTTGGAACATGTCTATCTTTGTGGTTTTGTTTTATTTTTTATTTTTAATTTAATTAAAAATAAATACTAAAAAAATAGAAGAGAGTTTAGGCTACGGTTTTGCAACCCTATAGGCAACGCAACTGTGATTTAAGGGTGGCCTAAAATTAATACTAAACCGTAGCCAAAAGGGGTTTAGGCCACGCTATATTACCTGTTGAATGCGAAAGGCAACGGCTATGTGGTTTTAACGCTAATAAAAACGTGGTCTACTCTGAATAGGCAACGGTTTTGAGCAGTGTAGTAAACAAAGTGTCGAAACCTGACAACATGTAGAAAATCGTTGCATGTGATTGAATCTGTTGAACAAATTTTGTCTTGTATGATGGACAAAATATTATTTTTGGTATTTTAAATAACTTGTGCAAAAGATAAAAAATTGTCAAATTGAAATTTTTGGGCAGTCACTTGGCCTCCAATTTATCCAATCCGAGAAACGTACAGTTTTCAAATCAAAATATTACACCTAAATTATCATATTCAATCATTTATTTTTTAGCAGATCAAACACACACTACTACTAGTCTTTTATTTATCTAGTTGTCTAGTCTCTTTCTTGAATTTGGATTGTACAATTGCACACAGTCACTTGCATCTCAACAGAATATTTTGAATATCAAACAAATTCATAAATATAAATATATTTGTAAATATTTCTTGAATCCTAAGGTATTTTAATTTCTTTATTTAGACTGATACATCATTCTCTTAAATTAAAAGAAAGAAATAAAGAAAGAAAGAGACGAGTTAGGATAAAAAATTAGAAATGAAGAGGATCCCAACTCAGAAAGAGACGACTATAAAATGAGAATCGAAACCGACTTGAGTTAATATCATGCATGCGAGGCAGTGGCACACCTTTCTCAAAAAGAAACCACTTGCATGAAGTTGGACTGTTGGAGGCTACGCCCTCGTGTTCATATAAGCACGTACTACAATACAAAATCTCATGTACTACTACTAGTTTAATTAATCTATGTGTTCATAAGATTCGCAATTCTATGCATTGAATCAATTGCACATATTTAAAGGGGCTCTTAATTTCATGCTCTCACGTCTCTTGGGGAATTAATATGCTATTCTTCACTCCTCAAAAATATGTTGGAATTAATTTAAACTTAATCATGGCATGCTCAATAACAAAGATTAAATCAGTAATCATACTTTAGTGCGGAAGCTAAAACTATATGAGCATGTATATATAAACTGGATCTACATCATGTTGATTAATCAAGATCGTAGGATTATAGGAATACCTGAATATATGAATATGAACAAGTCGTAAGTCTCTCCGATTAGAAATCCTGAAACGTGTAAGAAACGTGAAAGAGACGGATGACGAACATCCGTTGGCTTGTGGTTCTTCCTCAACCGAGACTCCTTGTGCCCTAACTCTCTTCAGATGGGGAGAAGAGATAATATATTGCGTGTGTCCGGTATATTGGGGACCATAGCCTATATATAATGTGATGACCCATTAGGGTTCCCATTATTCCTAAATGGGTCATCCCGACATCCACTCATATTGAGCCCATATCCAATTAATTAATTAATTACCCAAATAGAAATCTAATTAGCCTTTTTACTTAATTTGATCACTAATCAATTAAGGCTCCGAATTGATAAATAGTTAATATAATTAATAAAGATATTTGCCCACATAATATTATTGGAATATAATAAAATATTCCAACAATCTCCCACTTGGGCAATATATCGTAATAATTATATCATTAATCTTTAGGTGCGCATCTGAATGCTATTTATCTTTAGATTTCAACTTTACAATTTGGTCCCTCTCATACATCAATAATGGAACCACCGCGGCTGTCGTCACTAACATATAACGTGACGGAACCTTCGACGATCACCACATCAATGCACTCGATGACATAGATCGATATGGATGAGTGGCATGGAAAATGCATGCAATGTGATCTCTATATCATGCATATTTCCAACTGGTCCAACTGAAATCCTTAGTGAGATCAAACTGAAGTTTGCAAATTCATTATTTGCACAAATGATACAAAATGAGTTATCATAATAACCTCAAACTTTATTTCAAACTTTAATTCTGCAGAAAACCTTAACCAAATATGTATTTGTATCAATACCAAAGTTAGAACATAGCTGAAGAGAGACTCTCACTAATCCAAGACATCCTTAGTGACAACGACCAAATGAAAGACCTCAGGTGTCAAGTCTATGATTAGTGAATTAGCTAGCATAAAATTTATCTCTATATGTTCTATCCTTCAACAACTTATGAATTAATTAACTTTATAATACAGTTGTTGAAACATCATCTGACGATTTATGTCACAATATAACTTGAGTTGTTTAAAAAAATCTTTTACTTTTATGCAACCAAGTGACATAAATACTTACAGTCATTTCTTGAGTTAGGATGTCCATTGTATGTAGACGTCCAAAAGGATCGGAGCCGAACATACTGATGATCTCCAAATTATTAGACTCCGATATCTGAAATATATTATTTTGTTATCCATAACAATCTTTATGGTTGCTTCATTTCAACAATTCAAATTTTGAATTGCTCAAGTATCTGCCAAATGGTCTTATTATATACGCTATTTCCGGATGCGTATAATTAAGATCATACTTAAGTTTCTCAAAGCTGAAGCATTTAAGAACATACTTTATTTTCTAAATTTCCAGATTTTCCTTTGCCAATTATTGAGACTTTTAAACAGTCTCCTTTATGATTAAAACAATCCCTTAGTTTATTGACTTTCATGTCGAATTTACTTTCAACTTTATTGATATAACTCTTTTGTGATAACCGAATGATACATAGAGAATAATCCTTAAGTATCAAATTTCCTAATACAAAAGAGATGTGCGCAAGAACTTTCGTCACTAAACTTTTGTTAGTGATTTCTTGATTTTGCACACCGACCATATATCACTGTTGACTTAATAAAGTAAAATCGACACATTAAACTAAGACAGTAAGACTTAAACATACTCCCACAGAACTTGTATAACCCACAACTCTCCATAATATACATCTCAAAACCAAATGAGATAATTACCTGATGAGACTTTTGTGGTACCATTAATGAGACAGTTTCCTTAACCCATAAATGGATTTCATCTGTTTGCAAACTATATACTTTGTCTTTTGACTTAAAGTTTTCTGTGATTGCACCATATTGTTTTTCGTAATGTCACCATTAAGAAATACTATATTGGTATTCATCTTATGAAACTCCAAAATTATAATAAATTACAAGTGTTTTGACTTTCCTAATAGAGTTTTTAAATCAAATGTAATTTCTCTTTTCAGTCAATACTTTATGACACTTGATGCTTTAGTTTCTTGAAGGTATTGAGTTTGATCCTCATGAATTAATTTCTTAACTTAGTTGAGAGGAAGAACACTAATATCCTTATGAGGATCCAAATTTTCTATATAAATAGTAACTATATGAATTAGTTTAGAACCAATTCTTCCTCAATCAATTTTGTTCTTTTACTATATCTCTCCCCCAAACTCAATATCTTCAAATTTTAACTACAGTTCATGTCTCAAAATGTTCATTAACTTGGGACCAAAATTTATATTTCTCAAAATTTTCAACAATTCAAGATTGTCACAAGTCATAACTGAATTGACTATGCTTATATTTAAATTTAAAAGACAAATCGAATCCCTCGTTTAAAGATAACAATAATGAACTTATAACATTAAAAACAAAAACTTAAATTCAAAAAAATGATTCACCAAATTGTCTTTTAAATATAAATATTATTAAAAACAACAATCTAATAAATAGTTGAAAATCATCAATCTTCAATAACTTATTTCCCTCTAGATTGATGCGTCTTTCAACATCATTGGAATTTGTCAGTTTAGATCATATTTTCTTATTATTCTTTATTTGCCCTTATCCTTTGAGGTATTTACCTAATGAGCACTATTTTATTTTATCTTGCTTCAACATTTTCTTCATTGCACACTTTATGAAATAGTTCTATTAAAGAATTATTTCCAACTTTGACAGTCATAAAATTAATTGTGCAAAGAGAACACTAAATGTTATATTTTCGACCAAGTCACTTGATTGTCGAAACCACAACTCTTTAGCAAGATTAAATAGTTACATAATGTGCTCCTGATATTTCTTTGCTCAATAATCTTAATGAAAAGTCATCTCTCCAACGAGAGCTTGTCTTTCGCCTTATTATTTTACAAGCACTTTAATTTAAGCAAAGAAAAACATGACAAAAATTATATCATCTTAAATAACACCTATAATGTCCCTGGAAATTGAAACTTTATGATCACACGACTTTTGTGATTAGGAGTATACTCACTTTCTAAACTTGATTCTCACTTTAAATTTACTGAATTGTGAGAGATTTGAGTTCCTCCATCCTTATCAAAGGTCTAGATCTAAGAACGTAATGTTCTTCTTATATTCCTGAGAGTTAGAATTTTAATTTCTTAAAATTCTAACACGATTCTGCAGATACATAAACTATATTAGTTTATAGAGAACAAAAAATATACCAACCAAAATACCCGGTGCATCATCAATGTCAAGTCCTTAAAATTAACATCAATTGCTAGTGGTATTTTGCTACAATGATCAAACACTGACAATTAATATTGATAAACAATTGTCCTCATATTGTCACATGTTTACCATCATAGGTGTGATTGTAATCCACTAAATACTTACATGGATTCACAATAACACGACTTTATTATACATGCCAATAAGTTATTATACAGACATGCAAAACTTTATTTGTAAATTAAAAGACTCAAACAAGATACCAAGCGCACCATCAATCCCCAATCTTTGGATTGTAAGAATTAACTGCAAGCGGTACTCTCGATGCAATGATCAAACATTGGTGATAACATGTCAAATAATAGTCACGTTTGCGCATCCTACTATTCACATGATAAATAACTTTATAATCACCACACATTTACCATCACAAGTATGCAATTACCCGGTCAAGTTGTGCCTTCCTTGGGGCCGACGACAACTCACATGGATAATTTCACACTGCATCCTTTTGTAAGTTCAATTGAATCAAATCTATGCAACAAATGTTACTTTTGCAACATGTTGGTTCAATCAACTCAATCGTCATTACTAGACAATTTAATAAATTGAATATATATGTATGTAATTATTCGACCAAACTTTGTCAACCTTTTGGAAGACCCAAATAGCTTGCATGAACAATTTTATACATCTCTTTTGTAATTTCAATTGAATTAAATCTAGACAACAGAGGTTATTTTGGCAACTTGTTGTATCAACCAACTCAATCAAAATCACCTGGCAATTTATTAAATCAAATGGGAAAAGTCTTAATTTACAAGGCACTACCCACAAAATGTAGGCCGTATTCCTTTATGATGTCCCTTCATAATCATAAGATTAAATGACATCCCTTAATGTGAGAAGAAATTCTCACCACCAAACTAAAATTGGCATGAAATATAACCAAAGAGTATGACAAAAGAAATTATTGTTGAAACTTAATAACAATAAATTCAAACACCAAAATCATACTATAAAGTTTATTCAAATAAAAATTAAATCGTTATATATACCAAAGAATATTCATGCCACAATTGATTCACATATCCCTAATGATTCTTTAAATAAATAATAGAGTTCTTTAACTGTATTTTCCAAAATAGAAGGAAACCAAAACTTTATATATCTGTATTTAAACAAATAATTATAGAATCTATATTTTCCAAAAATTTAAAGAATCAAAATTTTAATTTTATACATACCAAATTAGATCAAATATTTTGAGAATCAATATTAATTGCTATTTAAGTGAATTGACCTTCTACAAAAATATATATAATAACCAAATATATATATTTGTACCAAATCTTTATATACCTTATTTTTCCTTACCAAAAATATACCTTATTTCTCAAAATAAACTTTAAATTCAAAACTAATGTGAATCTATTTAAATTCCAAATCAAATATAAATCTTTATTTTAAGCAACAAACTTTATTCATAAGTCAAACCAAATATCTAACTTTAAAAAAGAATTAGCCGAAAATTATGGAAACTTTATTTTCCAAACAGTCCTGAATTGATCTCAATCAATACCAAAAAAATTAAGATCATCAAACACTTGAATGAATGAAAATTATTTATATAAAATTCTTTCTTTACAAATTAACCATATAAAAGGATCAAATCTTTTAGATTTGACTAAAACTGAAAGTAACCGAAATCATATACAATTGGCCATAATATAACAAACTTATATGCTTTTGAATCAAAAACAGAATATCATAGAGAATATGATCCGAAGAAAAACAAAATATCACTTAATTTGCCGCAAGCAGGATCCAATACAACGCATATCAAGTTGGAACCAAAATAAAGGATATTATAACATATATATTATGACCTTCATGTATATGTGATACTGGATGGATTAATAAAGAAAAAAGACTTTGTTCAAGTGTGACGTAAACACATCTCTATAGCAACATCCAGTGGCGATTCTAACGCACAGCATGCCTGGGCACATGCCCGAGCTGCTGCCCCACTATTTTTTTTATAGAGTTCGGAATGTAAGGATCGTCGTTTCAACGGTATTTCATTGAGTCGAAAATAAATGTTTATAATGAGAATTGTTTAAGGCCTGAATTAATTTTGTTTTTAGAACTTATAGTTTACTGCGAAAGTAGAAACACAAAGATACCGGTTTCAATTTGAAAGAATGAAAACTTTATCTGACTGTAGAAAAATTCAGTTTTTGATTCTAAACACTGCGAAAGCAATTTTTTATCAATTAGGAAAAATTCAGTTTTCAAAAAGGTACCGAACATTTATCAAACTTTATCGGACGTTTATACGCTTAAAATTCGGTACCGACCATGCGACAACTGACGGTACCTTTTTTAGTAGTTAAAAGTAATTATTTTCATAAATAAGATTTTGTGTCGTAACACGTTGTACACGCGAAAGCGGACAATTAGATTACGCAGTTAAAATTTATTTTAAAACTTAACCTTTTATTTACAAAAAAATATTTTCTCATTATAAATATAAAAGACCACTCAGTGAATACCAACGGTTGATGAGAGTTTCATTCCGGCCTTTAAAATATCAAAAAGCCTATTAACCCTTTAAAATATTACTGTACTCGGAAGTTGGGTTGATAAAATACCCTCCAAAATTTTGCCCAGACTCTCTAACATTCCTAGAGTCGCCACTGGCAACATCAAAGGAATTTCCAAAATTCAAGTGTACAAACATAATCTGTTTTAAAAAAGTACAAACATAATCTTCCATATAATTTTGATCAACCGTAATAATAGTAGAAGGTCGTGCAAACATGTATAGCATGAATTTTCACCGATGTTGTTGCTAAAGAAAACAGTAAACTAAAACCCAAAAAATCAAAATAGGGTTCATAAAACAAACATCTCAATAAATCAACCAAGAAGACCTGCTCTGATACCACTTGTTGGAATTAATTTAAACTTAATCATGGCATGCTCAATAACAAAGATTAAATCAGTAATCATACTTTAGTGCGGAAGCCAAAACTATATGAGCATGTATATATAAACTGGATCTACATCATGTTGATTTATCAAGATCGTAGGATTATAGGAATACCTGAATATATGAATATGAACAAGCCGTAAGTCTCTCCGATTAGAAATCCTGAAACGTGTAAGAAACGTGAAAGAGACGGATGACGAACATCCGTTGGCTTGTGGTTCTTCCTCAACCGGGACTCCTTGTGCCCTAACTCTCTTCAGATGGGGAGAAGAGATAATATATTGCGTGTGTCCGGTATATTGGGGACCATAGCCTATATATAATGTGATGACCCATTAGGGTTCCCATTATTCCTAAATGGGTCATCCCGACATCCACTCATATTGAGCCCATATCCAATTAATTAATTAATTACCCAAATAGAAATCTAATTAGCCTTTTTACTTAATTTGATCACTAATCAATTATGGCTCCGAATTGATAAATAGTTAATATAATTAATAAAGATATTTGCCCACATAATATTATTGGAATATAATAAAATATTCCAACAAAATATTCATCACTTTTTCCTTCTTACGGTCTAAGTGCATACATGTTTTAGATTTACAACAATTTTGAGTGAATAAAAAGTGTTTTTGAGATCTATCAAGTGTAACTTAAGTTTTATATTAGTTGAAAATTTGAGAATGTACACTTTATAAATGAGATGACCCGTAAATTTAATATCTTAAGGTTAAAAAGTGTGTTGAGATCTACCAAGTGTAAATTAAGTCTTACATTGGTTGAAAAATTGACCTTTAAAGTCAGATGATTCAAAAGTCCAACGCTTTAAAGTTTTGAGTGTGGTATCGAAAACACTTGTATGGTTGCGCTTAAGGCATATTGTGTCCATTCAATCCAATGAGATTAATTAATCTGTCGATTCAACTCAACGAGGCTCCTCCGTCATGGCCCAACAAAGTATTATTTTGACAAAAAATATATTTTAAAATTTTAATAAAATTATGGTGGTATTGTGATTTTGAAAAATTTATGTTCTATAGCAAATGTTTATGTGATTAAATGTGTTTGCATTCGTAATACTATTTCAATCAATATGTGTGTGTGTTTAACTTTAATTTGCTTACCTAACAAAATATTGGCACACCCTCTCTTCGGTCCTATATATAAAAAACATTTTGCATTTTAGATATATTGTATAATTGATGTATTTAGACTATATTATTGTCTAGATACATTAATTTTACGATGAACCTAAAAAATCAACTTTCTCTTATATATACGACTAGACGGATATAATTTTTGCAGTGAGAAAGAGATTCATTTCATTTGAATTGGAATCTACGGGAAGAACACTCATTTCGTCTTATCTCACTAGTTAAACATATTTATCTGACAAAAATTAGGCCTTTACCTGAATAGACCATTGTGTCTTCCTTTGTTTTTTTTCATATTCATACCAATATTTTGTCAGAACTAATTAAACCATCTTTCCAAGGAGCAATGACGGTGGTCCAATATATTCAACGTGTACCATACATATATATACAACCACCTATTTTTTTTTCCTTAAATCATTGATATTTTAATTTGGAGGCATGGTTTCCATCATAACAATTCATAATTTAAATCTATATATAAAGTGTTAACCATCTTAATTGTTTGTTTTCAGGAGAAAGATATTTTAGTGATTTAGAATTCAAACGTAAGATAAATAAAATCTAACCAATAATTATTTTTATTAGGAATTGAATTCAGTTCTATTTTTATAATTGGTTTTTATAATCAAATCAAAGTACTTCAACCTATCATAGAATGATATAAGTGAAGTTACAATGCTTGAATTAATACACCTTATTCAAAATGTGCTAACTCTAATAAAAATAAAAACATTTTTCACTAAGAAATCATCTCTATTTAGAACAATGAAGGTCATTGAAATTGCTTATGCTAGAAGGTGAAACAATTTTTGCCTTGTTTTTTATAATCTAACTAGAATTCTTTTATTTGGAAGAGTCATGTTTACTAACTATTCCAACACCACATTGATAAACATAAATGTATATATGAATCTAATTGAAAAACCACATATAATATGAATGTATATCTTTTCTTAAAATACAAAAAATTTAAAAAGAAAGTACTTTTTTTTTACTAATTAAAAAAAAAAAAAGACAGTACATGTTTATTAGTTATTTAATCATCTGTATATATAATTTTGTGCTGTCCTAAGTATTTAAGCTACCAAGGAATATTATAATTAAAATTAGTAGAAAAGGTGTCGGAACCCTAGTTAGGTTTGACTTGGTTTTGGACTCTGAACCCCCTCTATAAAACTCATGTTATGCTAGTTAACTTTTCTCTCTTTCAGTTGTTAAACATTTTGAAAACACAATCATATAAGAAAAAGAAACATTGAGATGAAGTTCATGTTAATATTGCTCTCAAGTCTTTTACTAGGATGTCTCTTGTTCACTGTCCAAAGGAACTCATTAACAAGAGTTGTTTCAGGTAAAATAAGATTGCATGATGTGATTTCTTTGATGATAATTTTTTTATTTTTTGTAAGGGATACTCCATGCATATATATTTAGATTAATTATCAACTGTAACTAACTGCAGGTCAAGAATGGAACAAAAATAAACTTGAAGTGACCGAAATTACAGCCATATCTGCTCAAAAGGTATTCCTATGGTGTAGAATATAAGCAACAAAAAATTTTATATTTTGTGGTATTAATTAATTATAAACAAAACTTAATTAACTAATTCTACTATATCTATATCAATGCTATTATATATTATATATTCCTTAAATTTTTTTTGATTAATTTAGATCTTATTTTTTTACAACTCTTTTATTCTCATGAAGTAAGTTTATATGATGAACAATTTAGAGAGTACAATTTCTTACTTTGAGAAAAATAAATGAGATTTACTAAATTTCTTAAAGAAAATGAAATAATTTTTTTGGGTTAGATTTTTACCCCTCCAAACTTTTTTTATTTTTCCTTTATTTTCAAATGATTTTAGCTTATGATTTTTTTTAGTATATATGAAATTGGAGGGACAATATATTTATATGTTGTCTGGCTATAATTAATATTTTGTTTTGACTTGGTTAATAATATTTAGTTTTCAAAATGGTCTATATATTATTTGTATGTCCTAGCTGGTTATTAATTAATTGTGTTCATATGTATCAATGATTAGGAACATTTTGGGAGTAGTGGAGCTTATCATATGAGGAAGCTAGGATTTGGAACCACCATGCATCATGAAGAGGCTAGTGTTGATTCTAAAATTGGAAAAGGAGAAACTTCTTCAAAGATTTCAGGTGCAACAACTAATTGTGATGGAAAATGTGACTTTCAAAAGAAGAGATCAGATTTTAAAATTGTAAAATGTAGTAGTAAATGGAAGAAAAGTATTAAACCTACAAGAAAGCTGAAAATGGATGGTTTTGTAGCTTTCAATGATGATTATCATGGACCAAGGCATCACCTTCCAAAACATAACTGAGTGAAAATCATTTGTGAGTGAATCTCCTTAGCTAGCCATAACTTCATCAATGTAGGAATGGAAAAAAAAAATTGTATATCATAAGTATATAATATATACTTTGGCAATTAATTTCTAGCTAGACTATGAAGGTCCAATTAATATTCTTGTATATTTTTGAAGGTAATCTGAATTAAATATAATTTATATGCTAACATATTATTTATATATATAGTAATTAAAATTAATCTGATTATCAAATGGTCTTTTTTTTTTGACAATCATAAAAAATGGTCTTAAAATACATATGTTACTTATTTATTAAAATTTAAACAAAATTTATGCTATTTATGAAAGAAATTATTTATATATGGCTATCTACTTCTATTCCACAGGTGATGAGAATGATTGTTTGAAGAAGTCTTTCAGAAGCTTATTACAAGCACATAAGAATGATGTTCAGGTAATTATTCAATATCCCTACTTTTTGTATTTGTTACTTTTATTTTTCAAACACAAGTGCAGTCAAATGGAGTGTTACGGATTTGAACCCGCGCTTCAACGTTTCAAATGTCCCCGTAACTTTTTACATATGATTTGTACTTACAAAACCATATCATACATTTTGAACTCATTAAATAATGTGACAACATTTTATTGAACGCGTATGAAAACATTTTTAAAAACTAAGTCATAATTTTTATAAAAACCAACAAAATTAACTATATTTCTTTAAGTTACTATTTCTGACCTTATTTAAATTCAAACAAACAGAAGCATGTGGTAAAGATGTTGAAAGTCAACAAATTTGCAATTCCAAGAAAAAGTCTCACCACCAACACAAAGTGTTCACAAGATTGTGATGATGTTGTGCCAATTAAGGGTAGCTCAGATAAATCATCAAGGCATGAACAACAAATTTCTAAAGAAGCTCAACAAGATATTGATGCTGCAAAAGAGATTGAAAGCCTCATGTATAAGGATTACAATAATAAGGGAAAGCCATCCCATAGGCCACCTATCAATAATTATGTGCCTAATAATCCATAGTGTATAATATTTCAGGTTCACATTCAATTTTGTACTAAGTTGCTAGCAACTTATAGTAGTAGTGGCCTTGATATATAATATTAAATATAGGTTTGCTTTATATTATATAGTAGTTTTTCTTTTTCATGTGTCAACTAGAAAGTTTGTTTGTTTGTTTCTAAATATTAAAAACAAATATATGCAGAATGCATTCAGTTTCAGTATTGTATATTAATTTTTTTTATCAGCTAGAGTGTTGTGTATATTAATTAGTTATATACTTATATATCTTTATAAACACTCCCTTGATACTAAAATATATGCAATGCAAATTTGATGAATATCTCTGCCTGCTGGGATAATTTTGGTTGATTCATTAGATCTTGAGCTAGGATTTTGTATTCATTGTATCATGGACTTCACAGATTATTGTCACCACTTAGTGTCCCATTCAATGTAGACAGATTTAACTATAATTGTATATCAAATTGAGAGTTTCTTTTCTCACCTTCAGAGTCACTTCAAAAATATACTTACAAAAAGAAAAAGAAAAATTATAAATGTAAGTCCAAACAAAAACACAATCTTTTCCATTCTGAAGTATACTTCCATTACAAGATTAACAAGGAACACTTCATTAATGTGTGAAAAACTATTTAATGATAAAAATTGTTAAAGATCTAATGTGAAAACACACCAGTCCTTTGTTTTATCATACTGAATGTTTGCTCAATGCAACTTGCAAATATATACAAGGATAAAGTAACAATTCATCCAAAAGGGAAAAGTGGAAATTAGAAGGAAAAAAAAAAACTAAGCTCAACAAACCAACCACACAAGAAATATCATTTAAATCTCCAGAAAAACATTGGTATACACACTTTTATTATGACATGTAACCTCAGTTATTCAACATACACACTTTCATTTATCAACTATATATATATTTCAAGGTATACCATGGTGTGACACATTGCACAAGCTTCTAAAACTTTATTTGTTCAAACCATATTTCATATATAATGCCCTCTAAAACTGGCATGAGGTTCCAAGCCTCTGTCTCTGCCTCTTACCAACATTCCTTTCTTTGCAATTAACAAAAGCTGGTACCAATAAACTTTGAAAATTCTCCAGAAACTGATTCCACTTCTCTTCATCCATATCTGTCAGATTCACAAAACTTGAACTTGTAACCAACTCATTCACACTGGTATTTCCAGATGATGTCCCAACCAATGTTCCACTCCTTTGCTTTACACCTGAGCGCGGCCAACTTTCCTCATCAAGGGTCGCGTTTTTCACCGACACAGATAGCTTTGAGATATTAGTATATTCATCTGCACCTAAGGGTAACTCACCTTCACTCTCAGCCTCTTCGTCCTCCATCACATTCTCCTCTAGTTTAGAAAGCTTAATTCTACAGTTTACGTTTTTTGTTCTGAATTGAGAAGGTTCAGATACTGTTGGTTTCTCTTCTATGTTTGTAGTGAAATCTGAATCCTGATCAGCCTCGCAATCTAACTGAAAAAGGGTCACATCTTTGTATCCTACTTTTGTCTCGAAAGATGATAAATCTTCATGATCGAACAGTTTCTTTGCCTCAATACATATTAACTCAAGGTCACTAGGCTCTTCACCATGACAGTGAAATTCCCTACTCAGCATATTGCCGATTTCTGCTAAACAAAGACCAAAGGCAGCTGCTTCTTTGAGGAATAAAGTGCACAGAACCAAAACCCGCAAGCATGCTTCTCGAATCATTGGTAGCTCCATTCTAAGCATTTCTGAATCACGAAATGGGTCTAGATGAGATATATACTTGAGTTCATCCTCAGAGAAAGGGATTGAAGCCTGGGGCCAGTGGATCCATTCAAAATAAGGATCTTCCAAATTTTCAGGCAGACAAAGACCGTGATCGATAGGAAAAAGCTCGACCTGATCAAACCTTCCAAGCCCATCAAGCTTCCTGACCAGAAGATTTCCTGCATGTCTGTCCGTGTTTAAGATTCGTACGTCTAAAATTCCGATCCTATGAACAGAAGCAACAGGGAAACTAGAAGTTCCATGATCACTTGCATCAAAATCATGAGGTATGTACTGCTGCAGTGACGCAATCTTGCTTATTTGCTCCTTGTTAGGATGCATATTACCATTGACCCTGTCGTTAACATTAAAAATAGTGTGTGTAACCTTCACAAGTGCAGTAGAAGGCACGTTGGCGAAATGATCATGATCAAGAAGGTAAGCTGCAACTTCTCTGAAACCCGTCTCTCCGACCCTCACCGACCTTTTCAATCCTGGTTGTCCTAGAGCTTTACCAACAAAGCCTTTCGGATTGTTTGGTGCATAAGGTTCCTCATCAGTTGGTTTCACAATAGCGACATTTTCCCCGTGAATATTTCTAAAATAATATGCACCTCCTAATCCACTCTGAACAGGGATCGGTACAACACCGCCTTTTATTGCTATCATAATATCCTTAACCAGTTGTTTAGTTCCAGATAACATATCCGAGAAACCAATAATCTCAATCGGTCCACTCTGATCCTTATGCTGAAGATCCCTACCGGTCGGTGAAAGGCACGGGGTAGATGAACTCCTGTGTAAAAAGTTCCTGGTGAGAAGAAGTGGAGAATCATTTCTAACCACACTTAGATCATTTTTCAAGACCATGTCGCCGCATATAAGTGAACTTTCCTCAGTTGGGACATTGAATGCTACCTGTAATTTCCTCTTCACAGTATGCGCATTGTCACTCCTTTCTAATTCCATGCCCAGAACACACCCGGTTTCAGTCTGAACAAATACACGTCTTCTACCAGAAGGTTTTCTTTCCATTTTCTTATTCCCGAAACATTCACTAGGAGTTCCTTTGAAGGTTGCAGCTGCCATCTCGGGATGTAAACAGGTTTCGAAATCAGGACATATGTAAGGAAAAGGAGAAGTGGAAAACTCGAATGCCAGCGGAACTGAGGTTCTCTCTCAAGCAAACAAGCAACTCAAATGCTGGCACTTGATATTGCAGAGAAGAGTATTTTCCATAAACAATCATAGTCACTCTGGAAAACACCAAAGGTTCTTACATAAGAACTCGTTACTCGGTATAACAGATGTCACTCTACCAAATCGCTACATTAGAGATGCCACCTGATAACAGAAGCTAATCAAAAATAGGGAAATAAAAGTAACTATAAAGATATGTACAAAATAAATATTGGCCAACAAAGAAAAATTCATTTCCAAAATCTTAATGTTCAATCAATCATGGGGAAAGGATGCATAAACGTTACCCTGTATGCAGTCATATAAATTCAATAAAGGATTTGAATCAGTAACTAAAGGATTATAAGTTATCAAACCAATCATTTTTATAGAAAGAAAAGGAAGTTTATGTACCTTACCTTCATTAGTGCAATACAAAGAGTGACATCTTACCTTAGTTACTCTTAACAAATGAAATCAATGTTAACCAGAGACTGCGGCATCAGATTAGTGCTAGCTTGTTGAAAAGAAAAAGATGCAATCGATATTTCAAATATAAATCAGAGGTAAATAATTGAACTAGAACTGTTAGTGGGAAAGAATGATGTATTTTAACAGTGTTTGCAAATGGGTCCAACAATTTATTTCATTTTTCTCACTCAAACTAATTTAAACCACGTCATGAAATGTGTATTTATTCTACCTTACCTTTCCTATATGAATAATCAGCCCAAAAAAAATGGTTTTCTAAACCATTGTTCAAATTAATAACTAAAATTCTATCTTCCCTAACCACTCAACTAAAGACAAACCGACTATCACTATATATAAGTACAAACTACATATAAATCCTAGAAAAAGAATCATTTCAAAATCATTTCATGTCAAGATTCAAGTCCACAATAAATTTATGTTAAAAAATAGACCATAATCCCCTTCTTAAGTGTAATTTTTTTTATAAAAAAAATGTTCTTTTTTATTTGTGGTTTTCAAAACTCAAATTGTTAAAATCATCTGTAAGTATATATTGCAAAAAAGAATATTAATTTCTATGCATAGTGTAAAGTTTTTACACATGCATTCAATCAAATTACACCATGATGATATTTTGTTAACTCTTAAAAATATCTTTACAATGCATTTGTAAAAAAGTTTTACGGTATATATAAATTAAATCCAATATTACCAAAAAATAAATAGAATGAGATAACAAATAGTTAAAAATATTAAAGAAAAAATATAAATAACTACATCATTACACCGTGTAAATAACTTTAAAAGATCGAAGCTACCATTATACAAATTGGTACTATAATCCATAGACCATAATCCATATGCCAACAAAACTATGACAATAATGGATTTGGACCCTACTTTTCTTCAAATTAATAATATGATCCAAACAAATCCGACAAACAATAACTGGCTAGTACTAATTTTAGAACACAATAATGTAATCCACAAAATAATTCTAATATATTACTATTATTATTATTATTATTATTATTATTATTATTATTATTATTATTATTTTCTATTAAAAAAATTGTTTTTTGACTAATTAAAAAAATATTTTTAGTCAAAAAATTATTACAATTATAAAATTTAGAAATCCACATTACAAAAACAAATATTGTTCAAGTAAAAAAAAAAATATATTTTTCATAGTATTGAATAAAAAATCGTAACGAATAGTATATTTTTAAAACTAGAAGTTTTTAGTATATGATATGAAATAAAATAAAAAAATCAAATTATTATCAAAGAAATTAATAGAACAATGAAATCAGATAAGATTATTATAAATAAAAAAATTAAAAAAAATCAGATAAGATTCTCGCCTGCTTCAACCTCCTGAAAGATCAAACATGCGGCAAATTTCACCACCAAAAGCTTCACCCATCGTTAACTTTACTTTCTCAATACTATCTGCAGAAAACGAAAATCATAATTTCATAAGCCAGTCTTCAATTCTAATTCAAAAAAATACATAATGAAGAAAACAAAAATTCAAATCGTTCGATTCATAAAAAAAACAAATAATAAAGATTGAAGTTATTCTGGAAATGAAATGAAATGACATGAATTAAAGATTGAAAATACGAAAGTATAAAAACCTTATCGGCAAGAAGTTTCGGCGGCGCGTGGTGGCTCCGCCGTGAGAGGCGGAGGAGAGATCCGATCCGACGAGAGGCTCAGTTCCACTTGATTCTATACAGATTTTTGTAATTTTTTTTCTTATTACCAATTGCTTTCAGGGTTTAACTGATTCTTGTATGCTTATACTTATAGATTTAAATTTTAAACTAAATCAATCATTTTTATTTTATTTTTTAATTTCATAACTGATTTAGTATTTTTTTTTAACTGAAAAAATAGGACTCTTGGTTCAACAAGATTTAGACACGTGGGGATTATAGGGCCCACCCTGCAACGTGGCATTACTTGAGATGGATGAGTAATTTCACTTTTTTTTGTTTCGCTATGGTATGTATAGTTTCATACCGACATGGGGACATGGTAATTGTAAAAGTTGTAAAAAGAAAATAGTAAAAAAGATCACACTTCAATCTCTGTAATTCTAAAATTCGATTGAGAGAAAATTGAAATCAATGAAGTCAAAATTAATTGCCTAACCAGATAGTAGTCTCGTGAATTGGATATTGGTGTTGAAGAAAAAAAAGGTAATACAATGTTTTTTTTTAATCTTTCCTGTTTTTCATAATGATAAATATGACAAGAAATTCATACATCTATAAATATAAATAGGTGATTCTAAGATTGAATCTAAAATATTGTTGATGTTCATCTTATAAATTTGATATTTGTCGGGTGAGTTGAAATTTAGGGAATGTATTGGATTGAGATTTTGAGAGACTATTTTGGCAAAAAAAAGTTTTGAAGATTTTAAAAGATTTTGTGAGATTATATTGATTTTGTAGGATTTTAGAAGATATTTTTAAAAGTCATTTTACAATCCGGATTCTTAGCATAGGATTTTAATGGATTCATAACATAGTTTTTTAAGATTTCAAAGTACTTTATGAATTTTTTTATGCCTCAATAATCTAACGTTTGGCCAAGAATGATTCCCACCCGGAATCGAACTCAAATTCTCCCAAACGATTTGTCAATAAAAATGATAAACAAATTAATAACATTTTTCATCAACATTACTTACCTCTTGATCGAGCGTCAGACCATCAACTTTCTTACAAAAATGGTAAGGTTGACACAAATATGTAAAAAATCAAAGCAATATATACAAATTTTCAACCTTTCAATAACAAAATCATTATTGTTTAAATAATAATAAATAATAATAATAATAATAATAATAAAATGATTCCATTGGTTTTCATAACAATAAAAAAAATTGTTACAGAAGCACAAAGAAAACTAATCATATGAACACGGGATCCTTGAGTATGTATATGAAAAATCGTTAAAAAATTATTTATGACAATAGCATATGAAATCCGTCAAAAGTTTGAATCACAACCAAGAAAACAATAGAATATGACAATTCTATTGTGGATGATTTAAAACAATAATCATGTGTGAAGTATACATATGAATACATGATTGACTGGCTGCTTCTTGAATATATACGTGAAATCTGTGGCATAATTGTACTTGGAGGTTGGAGGGATTAGAAGAAAATAATATAGTTATGAACATAAACAGTTTTTTGCAAAAAGTCTTTGGAGGGTTGAGAAAGTCTTGAGAGTTTGAGTAGGATTGTTTGTATGTGTATTTTTAACTAAAAAGTCTCACAAAATCATTTTCATGAAAGAATCCATGAAAATTTGTATAATTTTGAATACCGAGAGACATTTTGTAAATCATATGAAATCTCAATTGAATATCAACAGATTTCGTTGTCTTGAAAAAATAATCTGAATTGTCTTAATTGAATACCACAAGATTTGTTTAGATTTCATAAAAGTCTTGAATCAATACCACAAGATTTTTTTATCATAGAAAAGTCTTTTAAAATCTCTTGAAATCCTAATTCAATACATAAAAATACAATAAAATTCATAATAAATTATATTTTTTTAAGTTATTTAATATTTAGATGTCAATTGTATCTATAAGTAGGGGTGCTCTCTTTGGGGATTTGAAAGCGTTAATTTTTTTTCTTCATAAGAATGAGGGGATCCGAAAGAAGTTTGTAGATGGAGAAATAATATTTTTTGAAATGGAAAATGGAGATGAATATAAGAAGTATGTTAGATGTTAGGGATCAGAGTAAGAAAATATTCCCATCATTTTTCAACTTGTTGATGTCACTCATTTTAAACTTACACACTTTAAATGTATAGTTATAAAGAATTTCAAATTTAATCTCAAAATTTTACATTACAACATATTATTGTTAACGTGTTCTACAACTATGAACTAATTTAATCACGAGACATGTTAAAATGAAATTTATTAAAGAGATAGGAGCATTGCAACAACTATCAAGTAAAAAAAGAAACAGTGTAACAGGTTCGTTGATTTTATTTTTGGGTGAAAGCGATTATTTTTGAATTATTTTGAATATATATAACTATGGAAAAATAAAATTGGACTATATTGGTAAACAATATCCACCAACAAAATAGAGGGGTACAAATAAGAACAGGAAAGTGATGGGCTTACAAATGCCCAATCCAGCAAACTGATGTGTAGCCCATTTACTAGTGTTGATAATAGAAAAAATTTCCATTGTACTCTTCAAACTATACCTCAAAATGACAGCACCTACAAATTATTTGAAGTGTTTAAGTGAATCAATTCATAACAAAGAAAAGACCTAATGTGTTGAATGAATCAATGATTTTGCCTTGAACATGAGAGAACACACTTTTTGGGTGTTTACGAGTAGTATATGCTCTGAATTTTCTTCTTATGCATTAGGTTACCATATATCACCAATGAAGTATTGTAGTATCTTTGAATATCACATCATGATTCATTTATTTATTATTGATGAGGTTTGTCTTGTTTGTCGTAAGGCGTGTATATATAATTTTGGGTAGCACACAATATATTGTAGAGAACTCTTGTGTTTCAAATACAAGCACAACTTTGTTCGGGATATCATTTTCTTATATTTTTAGGTGTGTGAGAGTATCTGTGAAAAAAGATGCGTCGTGAACTTTTTGACTGATCCACGTGAGAAAAAATCGCCTCTCTTGCCGACAAATATGTGTGTAGGAGGAAAAAATGCATCTGTGGACTTGACTAATGTTTCACCACTTATGGGATTGAGGACTCGGGCTTTTGCTGTGAACTCTCAAAGTCGCTTCAAGTAAAACGACCAAACTTAAGAAAGCATGTTTTGACGACCAACATGTTTTACACCATTTGTGTTGATACTTTTGGTTTCCTAGCTAGCACCAAAGACCGTGAATCTTCTACAAAGAGTTCAAAAGGTCATACGTAGCAATGTTGTGACTCTTAAGTCTATTAATGTTGTTTTTAACAAGATTGATTTTGCCAGTCAAAAAGGAATATGGGCATATCTTATTATCCGTTTACCTTTTATTCATACGTAATTATATATTGTTTAAGAAAGAAAATGAAAATGGAGATGGATTTATTTACACTATCAATCTTTTTTTTAAAGCGCAAAAGGGGTGCAGATAGGAAGCCCTCTACAACACCCCATATAGAATAAAATGAAAATAAAAGAAAATACAAAATACTGGAGGGACATCAACCTAACTCAGTCAATCCACGTGGTCCTCCCAAAAGTGCATAGAGACGGTTAAAATACAACAACAAAAACGTTTAGAAAAATAGAAACAAATGCGCACACACCACATACACTACCCAACGAACTCACAAATGGGCGCGAAACCATATAACAAAAAAAAGTGTTGTGTGAGCCTTCACCTCTCAAAATGGTGAATGAACCAACCTTTAACACGAACCGATTTACTACCAACAACTCCCTGCGATAAAACACTACAAGCAACAAAGACTCTTTCAAGTCAAACAGTCCGAATTTAATTAAGAAGGATTGAAACAAATTGAAAGCAACCCCAACTCCTCAGATGCGTCGGATGTAAACCCATAAGCTATGTGACTTGTAAATCTCAACATATTTGAAAAGGAATCAGGAAACAAAGTGAGATTAGCGAACCACCGGTCAAATCCAACTGAGCCAAAAATCGAAGGCGAGACGACGACAAAGCAGTGAAGTGAAAACATGAGAGATGAGGCAGTCGTGATGGCAATGAAACCAACCATTAACCGTCAGACACGAAACAAGCCAAACAACCACCGCCGAAGAAGGAGGCGGCGCCGAATGTTGATGAAAACAACAAATCCAGAGCAAAAAACCCATATCGGTGTGAGGTTGTTTTTGAACCACATGAACAACGATAACAGAGACAGAACCCAACAACTGAAGCTTGAACTAGCAAATCGAACTTGAAAGCTCCAATCCGATCGAAACTCCACAGACCTAGACGAGTTTAAAACACAATCAGAACAAAAGCTCTGAACGTGTGAGAAAAACAGAGCATATTGCGGCCAAGGAGACGCCGACGACTACTTCAACTACCCCAAAAAGGGTTTAAGGCGGTGGTGCGAGGAGCTTGCACACCACCAGAGCCTGTGGGTACATCTCTGAAATTGAATTTGGATTGGAGGAGCAAATCTGTGGTGGACATGTTGGGGTTGATTGCAATGTAAGTCCCACATTGCTAAGGAAGGAAAAAGGGTCAATGAAATTTTAGTGGAGAAGTCCCACATCGCTTAGAGAAGTGAAGAGTGGAGGAGCTCAATGCTATATATAGAGACCTCAATGCTATATTTGTGTTTGTTTCTTTTTCTCTTATGCTCTTGTTTTAGAGTATTCAAGATGTAATTCAAATATTTACTTTGGAGAGTGTGGGTGTACTGGAGTCATAGGGTGGTTGAGAGTGAAGTTATGTTGTAACAATTTTCATATAGTGTTTATTCTCTGGTTGTCGGTTTAGACAACGGCCGTGGTTTTTTCTCCGGTTTTGGAGTTTCCACGTTATATTCTTGTGTTGTTGATTGTGCTCTTTTATTTTCTCTATGCCGGTTATTTTCCCAACAGGACAGTGGTTCTTAGTTTGAAAAAAAGAGAAAACAAAGAAAGACGATTTTCAAATTTACACTATCAATTAATTATAGTTATAAGATACGGTAAACAAAAATTGTAAGATATATGAGGGATTGTAATTTTAATTATTTTTTACACATGTGTAAAAATTAATCTCTAATTGATAGTAATTATTTATGGCGCTCTATATTAAAAGGATATGATAACTATAATAATGACAAAAGTATGGGTCCAAATTTTTTTAAAGGATTTCTAACCTCACAAAAAAGAGAATAATTCGCAATAAATTGAAAAGTTGCTTTCATTTCAATTCTCATGCAACATTACTCTGTTTGCATATGAAAAAATAGTACTCCTAACATTCAAATCAATTTCTATTCTCTCCCTGTTGAAAAAAAATCTCTCCTATTGTGTAGCTGCTAAAAAGAAACATCTCTTCTATCTATGGACAAGCTACAAAGAAAAAAATATTGTTGCTTAAAATATCAAACCACTTAAAATAAAATGAGAAATAAAAAAGTTCTAGTCTTTTATCAAATTGTCAAAGAATCTCTTCAGTTTCCACTCACCTTATAAGCCACAGGCCCACAGATTACAAATTTAGAAATTGGCTATTTTTCAACCCTTTTTGTCTTAGATCTTAATTAATTAATGTTGAACATCATGTATCTATTTTCTCCATTGCACAAAAAGGTTCCTTTCATTAATCATAATAACATCAAGACAGATCTCAAAAAACCCACTTTTTCTTAACCTTTTATTTGATCATGCATTTGATCATCTAACAAATTCCTAAGACATGTATTTTTAGAAGGTCCCACATATAGATTATTAATCATAAATACCAAAGCAAAATGTTGTTGTGAGGTGATGCCAACTAATATTTTGGTATTAGGTTTTTTTAACGTAATTTGAGGTACTAGTTAAGATAATTAAAATAAGTAAATTTTACATTAAAAATATTATTTTTTTATATTTTAAAAATATTAAATACACATATTTTAAAATTTTAATATATTTAGTTTCTTAACTTGTGATCTAGAGATATTATATTCTATAATTTCTTTTTATACTTTACTAGAAAACAACAAATAACTAACTATGAATATGTTCAAGTGGAGTTTTTTTTTTTTTTACAAAATGTTCAATTTGAAACTTTTAATTAAGTTATTAGAAATTTAAACTTTGAAATTTGAATATGAAAAAAAATCCAGTTAAAAGAAAAAAATATCTTATAGTTTTTTCATTCTTTAACTGAGATTGGTCACCGATAAAATTAAATATTGACATTTGTTAATTGAACTAAAATTAAATGAGATGATTTAATTTGTAAAAATAAATGATAACAAAGTGGAAAATCAATTCACAAAGCAAATAAATATGCAACGACAAAAAAAAGACTTAAAAATATAAAAGCTTCATATAATATATGCAATAAATTTTTTTTTTTTTTCTGAGTTAAATTTATGTTCCAGACTTTTGTTTTTGATTTTTTTTTATTACATTTTTTAAATTGTTATTGTTCTGGACTGGAAACCCAATAGCTGAGGAAAATCTTCCTCTGGATCGTCGAGTAAGGTCCAGTGTAGTCCATGACGACTTGTCCTCAACCAACGACCTCGATACCAACGCGTATCGTAACGGCCGACCACCGGAATGATGAACATTAACTGCTCATCATGGCTCTTCAGCCGTTTTTCGGCAGTCACTTGATGAGCATTTATTGCCATAAGTGATCTTGGCCCAGCATTGTAGACAATACAAACACTCATAATACAAGGAGTCAGGTACAATCTCATTCTCTCTGAAAACCTCTGCTTCACACTTTTACTGACTTGAGCGTCGGAGCACCTGCAGGTACACAACCCCCTCCACTCATCGGAACTTGGGGCGGAGCAACCTTGGAACAACCGGACTTGGTCGACTTTGATCATAGGTAAGATTAGTGGCGCCGTCTGTGGGAATTTCATAAGTTTCCCCGTCTTTTCTCGAATTAGACCAAAACTACAAAAAAAAAAAACAATCTCATTCTCTTTGAAAACCTCTATTTTACACTCTTACTGACTTGAGCGTCGGAACACCTGCAGGTACACAACCTCCTCCACTCATTGAAACTTGGGGCGGAGCAACCTTGAAACAACCGGACTTGATCAACTCTGATCACATGTAAGATCAGTTATCATAGTTTATATATGAAGTTTTTACCGTTATAAAAAAGGCAAAAAAATTTGGTTACATTTTTTAATTGTATTCATTTAAGAAAATACTCCTATCTAATTATAACTTCTACAAAAAAAATTATTATTTGCTTTTGAAATTGCACACAATTATGAGTATTTATTTACCTGCTGCTTGTACATTGGTTTGTACCAATAAGCATTAACACAGGGAGCACGTACCTTTGCCACCTTCCCCTGTGAATATGCTCTCAATCTAACAAAATTTTCCACGAAAGCGAAAGTGATCAAATAGTGAATAGGAGGAGTATGATACCATTTAGAATATTCAATTATTGTTTGATATTTTTTGTTTATTGTTTTAGAAAATTAACTTTTTAGATATATTTGCTATTAATTTTTTATAAATACAAATAAATTATTTTAAAAAATAAAAACTAATATTTAATACATTTAAACATAAAAGGCAGTAATTGAAACATATTTAGAGTTAAATCTTTTTTTATAGCCATAGAGTTAAATATATTTTTATTCTTTTGAATATACCAACTTTCATTTTTAGTTTCACTAAATTTTTTTTTGAACTTATTCCTTTAAGTTTTTTTTTTCTTTTCAATTTTAATCATTTCTCTTTTATAAATATCTACGTCGGATGCTACAAGTGTTTTATTATATATGTCATTTTTATATGACTTAAAATATCATTAATTTGATAATTTAACTATTTAGTTTTTTAAATTTTTAATCTGTAACTGCAAATCAAAAACTAAATTAATAAAAAAAAAAAAATAGTTAAATTATTAAACTATTAATATTTGAAGTTCTTAATAAAGACATGCCATAAAAATTTATTTCAAACATGCTACATGAATTTTCGTAAAAGAAACATAGACTAAAATTAAAAATAGTAAATTTGTAGGGATCAAAGTTCTTCAATTTTTTTTTTTGTTATTTCATTGTCTTAATGCGGCGTCATTTTGTCTGTTTATCATCTTGGTGTAACATTGTTTGATTTTCTGTCTTAATAGTGTTCACTTAATTCAGATTGACATATCAAACTTGATCAAGTACATATTCAATCAATGACTAAGACATACTGCAAATCTCAAGATATGAGTATTTCAGTCATTTTAATTTTATATTATTAGTTGTAGGGAATTTGTGGGTTTTATGCTATTAAATTGAACGTGTTTTTGTTATGCATTGGTATGTTTGATCTAGAAAAAAAATAAGGAACTAGATAAGACGGCTTTAATTGTAATGTGTTTATTTTAAAAGTATTCCTGGGACTCAACAAACCGGGTGCCAATGGGCTGGACAACAACTGAAGTTTTTGTTTTCCACTGACCACGAAACAACTGTTGTCCTTTGCATAAATTATCTAAAATATCAAAACAACCTCCACCAACCATCATACGAAAACAAATTTATTCGATATACCTTAAACTTGATACTGTGTTGTTATATTATTTACTTTTCTTACAAACAAACCCTTAAATGTTGTTAGCATGTTCAAGAAATCGTCCTTTTCCATTTTAAAAATGTTGTGTTTGATGACATATTAAGGAGTTTAATTTATCAATTGAATTGATATCAAAGTGATGGGTAACATATTTTTTTTTATGTAAACAACTAAATTATTGCTATTAAGGTTCTATGTATTTGCTGTAGAGACACAAATGTCAAAACAAGATTAATATAATTAATCAATCAAGTGATTTTTTAATTATAATGTTTCAACTATTTTTTATATTTGATGTTGCTAAATATATATTATTAAAGTAATTAAACATATTAGTCAAAAAAGAGGTAATTAAACATAAATATATCTACTTACTAAAAAAAGTATATTTAATATTTTTGAGATAGTCAAGGCCACCCCATTGCTATGAGAGGCTCCACATCGCTAACTCACGATGACAAAAACTAATTATCGATGGTGTGCTTTGCCTTTTTTAACAATAAATGGGAAATCAATCATCAAAATATTGACATTTCGAGTTTTCAAATAGTCTCACAATTCATTCCGGTTGTAAGCAACATTTCATGTATTATGTATGTATATTAACAAGAGTACTATATTTTATTAAAATAAAAGTTAATTTGTTCCCGTAAACTTAACTCTTTTCGTAGGAACATCATATTATATACGAAAAAGTTGAAGTTCAAACGCTAGAGACTTCATTTATTTACCTTTAAAGAGAAATTTTAAGTCACTAAACTACTTAAAAATGAAAAAAATTAATTTTTTTTTATAAAATTAATTTACTGAATAATTTTAATTTTTGAACAACTCTATACCTTATTTAAAATGTGTGCATATCCTCAATATCAAATAATAAAAAAGAGTAAAGAAAAAAATAAAACAAAAATAAAGACATATCAGTACTAGAAGATATAGGTTGTGGTCCTCGTAAATCTTGATCCAACTCAAAAAAACAGTACACCACTCTCTCCCTCTCTCTCTCTCTCTCTCTCTCTCTCTCCCTCTCTCTCATAAAAAAAAAAACAGCACTCTCTCTCTGGACAGTATATGTATCAAAACCGAAGACATGCTTTAACACGTGCCTTATCAATCTCATTCATCACTTTCAAAGACTTTTCTATTGACTCAGTTACTTCTTCATTCTTCTTCTTCTCAACAACAAATCTCTCAAGAGAGAGAAACAGAAACATAAACATAAATAGAGAGAAAGAGAAAGTTTTTTTTTGTTACTCCAATTTCTTTTTTTTCAATGAAAGGGGAAATAAAAATGAAGTCAAAAATGAAATGGGTTGGTCTTATTGGGATTGTTCTTTCAGCTTTTTCAATCTTCATTCACTTTCTACTAGCTAGATTCACTGAACTTGGTGTTTCAGATTATCAATCTTCAGTTACAATCTTCTCTTGGAGACCCATCTTTGATAAACCAGATTTTCCTACTAATGTAAACATAAAGATCTCAACTTTTTACTTTCTTTTTACACCCCCCATTTTCTTTTTATCATTTGATTTTATGTTAATTTTCTTAAAGTTTAGATTTTTCTGAAAAAAAATCCCTTTTTTTTAGGACTTTGTATTGTATTGTGTCTCAGAAAATGACAAAGATGTTGCATTTATCATAAGGGTATTGGTCATATGATGTTTTTCCTTTTGTTTTTTGTTTTGGTCATATGATGTCTTTGTTCATTGGTTTGGATCTGTTGTCTCCCAAGTCTTTGGAGTTTATAAGCTAATAAGATTTTAGACATTGTTTTCATGTGTGTTATTGTTATTTCTTTTGTGTATTTTAAGGTTGTTTTTTTTATTTATTTATTTTTATTGTTTGTGGTGCAGAGTGCTTCATATAGAAGATTATGGGGTCAAGTAAAGCGTCTTGAATCTTTGTATCCAGATTCAAATCCAAGAGGGTATTATCCTGGTTAGTTCAACTTTTCATTTTGGTACTAGAAATTTTATTCTATGTTGCTTTATTGATCATTGATTTATTTATCTTCTGACCAAACTTGTGAACTTTTGGTGGGGGTGTAGGGAGAGGGTTGACTATCTATTTTTCTATTTTTGTCAAATTGAGTGTTTGATTCTAATGTGTTTCGTGTTTGTTTGGAATCAAGGTGACATTGTGATTTTGTTGAAGCTGCAAAGTGTAGCTTCTTCCATAAGCATGATTGCGCATTGTGATTCTGCCAAACTCACTAATACCCCGATATGTAGCAATTTTTGGGAACAGTTTTTTGTTTTTGTTTCCTAGGATTTATCGGGTTATGATGTTTTATATGAAATTCGTGATTGGAGATTATGACTTAGTTTGATACATGAAGCTAGCTTTAGGTTCCATCTAGTTAGGAAGAGTCTTTGAGCGAATCATCAATTTAATCCCTAAATTTCATGGCTCGGGAAATTAACGAAATTTCATCACATTAGTTCCTTCAAGACAATTGTAGCAACCGAATTAAGTGATTTAGAAGGACTAATGTGATCAATGGTTTTCAATTTAAGAGATAATTTTGGAGCATGTGCATTGCCCCATGAAGCATTAGCACGGACACCAAACATGATCTTGACATGTAGACACCATTAATAATTTAAGAAAATGAATGCGATGGAATGCAATCACATGTATCGGTGTGACGGCGTTGGGCACCAAGCATGCCTTCAATTGGTATTGTCGGTGATATATAGGCAATGTGTCTATCACATCTATATACAGTGTCTTCTGAACGAAAGTTTGACCAGTACGATTATTTGTTGCCCTGATTTTGGTTTATCTCAACACTTGCATGTGTATTTTATTTCACTTTCTGTGATGTTTTATACTTTTATGCTTGCATTGTATAAAAAAATTCATGTTTTGTTGACTGTAAAATTTTCACTATATGAATAGTTGTGATAGAGGAGGTGTGAGTAGTACTGATGTGGGCCTGGAAGTGGGGTCTAAGCCCAGGATCTGGCGCGTATATTCTAGAAGGAAGAAAGGAGGTGACGTGGTCATGTGAGGAATGCATGGGTGCATGAGAAGATCCCTATAAATCAGCAAGGAATGATTGTGAATAGTGGGCATATTTTCTGTTATTTTGTGTGGGGTCACTGTCAGTGACTTTGGGGGCACGTTGTGCTTTGGGGCTATTGGCATTACGCTGGTAGTTTGTTATCTTTCATCTTTCCCTAAACTTGTAATTGTTTCCACCATTAATACAATTACATTTGCTTCATTTCACTGTTCCATTACTTTTATATTCTGTTATTACATTTTTCCATTTACAGACCCATCAAGTTGGATCGTCACACTTTAGTCCACTGTTCAAAATATGCATCAGTCTTGTTTCTCGATATGATTGTATCTAGGATTAAGCATTATTTGAATACCATTGCCTTTCATATCACTGCTAATCCTTGTATATGTCTCTATCTTTCCTGACAGATCCTGGATCACAAACAAATGGGTTTATTTTTGTCCGGATACAAGGTGGTTTTCATGAGATCAGAAATTCGGTGCGGTTATTGTTTCAGGTTCTGTATCATATTATTGTACTTTAACGACATTCAACTGAAAGTGTATTATTATCTGGTTTTTTCAGATAGCCGATGTGGTTGTCGTTGCTAGACTTCTTAATGCTACATTAGCAATGCCTGAAATCCAATCAACAACCAGCAGCAAGGGAATAAGGTTTACCATATGTTCTTTCAAGGAATAATAGAAGCTCACATTTAACTTGTGCCAAATTTAGATAAACAATTTAATTAACTGCATATAGCATAAGCACTTATCATGTAAGTGCTTATGTATAAGTTGTTTATAACAAAAGATAGAATTAAGTCAAACTATGTTTATGTAAGCTATAAGCTGTTTTCATAAGCTATCATAGAGAGCGTATGGAAATAAGCTGAAAACAGCTTATATACATAACATATCATAAACTGTTCTCATAACTTAAATAAGCTGAAAACAGCTTATGCAGTAGATAAACTCAATTAAGTCAATCCAAACACGCTCTCAGTCTTATGCTCAATATTTACTATTTCTTTTTATAACTATTTTTGTGCAGCTCTCAATTCAAGAGTTTTGCGTATCTATATAACGAGGACCAATTTATATTCTCATTAGCAAAAGATGTGAAAGTTGTGAGAACTCTTCCGAAATATCTAAAAGGTGCAAGGAGAAAGAAGGAGATTCCGGTGTTTAAAGTTCCATATTCGGCATCACCTTTTTATTACTTTCATCATGTTCTTCCTATATTAAAGAAGCATTCGGTGGTTGAACTAGTTGTTTCCAATGGCGGATGTTTGCAGGTAACGACAACTTATGATTCATGTATTAGTTCCATATTTTTTATAAAAAAAATTCCTTATTAGAGAAATCAAATTCCTAAGTGAATTTGTTTGGACCTGATTATTATTTAGTTGACTAATCTAGGATTCAATGGATTAGTGAAATAATCTATAGATTAAGTTTCAACATAAACACATGGTCAATTCTCGCTTCCTATTTTGGAATGAAGAAAAATTTAGATTTAGACTCCGAATTTTATTACTTTTTACTTTAGGGATTTATATTGCGAATTTCCGAACTGGGGTGGCGGGTGGGGAGGTAACATGTGATAAGTTTGCTGACATATTTGGAATCCCAGTGAGTTTGATGAAAACACCGTGGCACCGTGATTTTGTTGAAGCTCTAAAGTGTAACTTTTGTCAAAATCACGGCGCCACATCATGATTCTGTGAAACTCACTGTCAATAGTCAATTTGTTCCATACTACTTTCCTTCTCGCGCTACACTATGCAGTCTGATTAAATTGGTTTATATTTGTACCGTGCCTTTACTAAATGTACGTATTAATTATTGTTTCTCTTTGCTTGTCCTTTTCTTTATTCTCTCTTAGGCCATTCTCCCTCCCAATTTCGAAGAATATCAAAGGCTGAGATGCCGAGTTTCTTTTCATGCCCTTCAGTTCCGACAGGAAGTTCAGGAACTTTCCGCTAAGGTTTTGCAGAGGCAAGAGAAACTTAATCATCACATCTTATGTTTTGTTTTTTCTTCTCTTTCGGTTTCTGAGTATTTAATGACATAATTATAGATTACGAGCTCCTAGTCGTCCATTCATTGCCTTTGATCCCGGCATGACTAGAGAGTCTTTAGCTTATCATGGCTGTGCTGAACTTTTTCAGGTATATAATTCTATCTGTGATAATTATCTCTCTTAAACTCCTCAGCTTTTCATATCTGAACTTCGATAATGGTGTTTGAATCTTTGCTAGGATGTACATACCGAACTCATTCAACATAAACGAATATGGATGATAAAACGTCGGATTGTCAAAGGGAAGCTTTCAGTCAACTCAGCCGAAGCAAGACTGAATGGATCCTGTCCTTTAATGCCTGAGGAGGTGAGAGAATATGTTTTAAGCTTTCGACAAGGCTAAAGGCTCGTTTGTTATGGAATATATATAAAAAAAAGTTATTTTGAAAAACTACTGTTTGTTTGCCATGATGGTAAACTTTTCTTTAAAAAAAAAATCATCTGTCGAAAAATGATTTTCACGAGAAGCTACTACAAACAACTTCATAGTTTAAGCTGTTTTTAGATTCTCATTTTTTTAAAAGCTATAACAAACGGATAAAAAACTACTAAAAGTGGTTATTATTTTAAAAAATGACATTTTTCTTAAAAAAAGGGTGAAACAAACAGGCCTTAATTTTTCAGTGTAAGTGAATTGGTCGGAGAACGACTCTTTAAACTTCAGTAATTAACAGTTATTATATGATCCACAATTTTAATCTCTTGCAGATTGGTATACTTCTGCGTGCCTATGGATACTCGAAGGATGCAATTATATATGTATCTGGAGGAGAAGTCTTTGGTGGTCAAAGAACATTGATTCCTCTTCATGCGATGTTTGAAAACGTTGTTGATAGAACTTCTCTTACTACACCTTGGGAGATGATTAAGATATACGGACAAGAAGTTAACCTCGTTAATCCTCCTCCGGGACCACCACCTTTCGAAGAAGTTAAAAAGCTCGCAGCTTGGAAGAATGCAGGTCCACGTCCTCGTCCACTTCCTCCACCTCCAGCAAGGCCGAAATCGTATAACATAGAGGGTTGGTGGGGTTGGGTAGCTGAAAGTGATAATGAACCTGATAGCACAGTAATGGAACTGAGGACCAATGCTCATAAATTACTATGGGAGGCTATTGATTATGTTGTTTGTGTTGAAGCCGATGTGTTCATCCCTGGATTTGACCGTGATGGGAAAGGGCATTCGAATTTCGCTAGCTTGGTGATGGGGCACCGGCTATATCAATCGGCTGCATCAAAGACATTTAGACCCAACAGGTAAATAACTCTACCTCGATCGATGTTTCTATGAAAAAGACTTATTATTTTAATACCATGCAATCATATACTTATTTTGATGCAGAAAGGAAGCTGCTAAATTTGTAGACGAGATTCGTGACCACATGTATCAAGCAAATCGTACGTGGCTAAAATCAGTTCGAAGACATTTGAGAAAAACATTACTTGATGGAATCATAGAAGCATCGAGTAAATCAAAACCATTATCCTTTCTCTCTCATCCAATCCCGGAATGTTCTTGTTTGCGGCATGACTCATTTGAAGCATCAAAGAATTCTTCTATTCCTTTATCTCTTGGTGTCACTCACCAGTGTCCTGCATGGATGGACACCGGTTCTGTTTCTCAATCGAAAGATAAAGAAAACGATGATGATGGTGATGACGATGATTCTGCATCCGGTTTATTCTTTAAACAAAGTGGTGGAAATAATGAAGGTGATGCAGTGGTAAACACCAAAGAAGAAAATCAATTTGAGGATCAAGAAGAGCTCGAGGGTGGCGATAGATGACATCCAAGATAATATGTTGTTGATGGTTCATCCGACATTCGTCAATAGATTCAGATTCTCTGGATTCATGTACATAATTGGTTATTGCTTCAACTGCTTCATACCAGATTTAGTTTTGGGCGAGGAAAGGAATAAAGCTATTAATATTTTGCCTCACTCGAAAGCATGGTTTTAAATTGCAGTCACACAGTTATGCTGCAAACTTTTATATCGTGGCAAAATGCGGAAACATTTTGGTCAAAACTACAGTTGTGATGCCATAGCAAAACTATTTCGTCCGCAATTACAAGGCCTCAATTTAAAATCATGCTCAGGAAATCATTTACTAGTAGAGAATAATCTATATAACATAGGTGTATTTTTTTTTTTTTTTTGGTTTTTGGCTAATTTAGCTCAAGTCCTTAAATATACATTCCATGCTAATTTATTGATAACATATCAGTTTTGGTACTACTTTGATGACCCTCCTAGCTAATATTAGAGGATTAAGTTCAGTTTGACTGTATTTTATTGATGCAGCACTGAAAACTCAACTCCATTTTTGTATCTTATAAGAGTAGTACTTCTAATTTCATCCATTCCATTTATAATCTTTCTTTTATTTTTTCATTTTTGCATGTATAAGTGGACTAGGAATAATGCTTATATTGATTAATCCATTTCTTGCATGTATGAGGAAACAAGAAATATTTGCTTATGGGTGCGTTTGATCTGTTAAAAAACAGAGGACTGGACATGACAACTTCTGTTGTACTGTGTTTGATTTGAAAACTGTCACTGGTACTGAACAAACTGGGGGTCAATGGACTGGACAAAATCAGATATTCTTGTCCCCCACTGAATCATGAGACAACTTTTTGTCCTCAGCACAACTTTTCTAAATCACCAAAATAACATTTTTTCCATCAAATATCATACAAGACAAAATTTGTTTAATATCGTAAATGTTTGTCCTGTGCTGCCCAGATCTTTAGCTCATGATTCATGAAAATTGATTCTTCCATATTTTGTACCTAGATAATTGGTCCTAGCAAAATGTTGAATAGTATAAAAAGCAATGTAGTATTAACATTACTCATAGGCTTACTCGTCTCAATAATCACAACTTAACATCCTCAAAAATCACCTTATAATTAATTAAATTGATGACTTCATTGCAATACTATTAATTATAATTTCAATTACATTGCAATATCATGTACATATTATGACTATGATCTCTTAATCCTACCCCTTCAGCCAATAGAATAAACCAAAGGCCTAGGAAGAGAAGGAAGGAGATAGTGAATAATGCTAGGATTGAGAAATCATAGTTATAATATGTTCTTTTGAAGAAGAGCTTGGGATTAAATATATCCACTCTGTTCAGCTTCCATTAAGATACCATCAAACAATTTCACACCATAGAATATACCATTGTCATCTATATAAAAAATCAATAATACACTTTAGCTGTCATTCATAATATTGTTATTGACTTGTGAGAACATGAATCAAACATGTTAGGATAACACTTATTTATTGAACCATAAGAAATTAATGGCTTATAGTTGAAACTGGGGAGTTAAACTATCAAATTTTTGCTCAAACCATTATTTAATTTTTTTGAGAAATTAACGACCTATTATAAATTTTGGTCATTATTTTTTCGCTTAAGATGTTTTCGCATTGGATTCTACGTCTTTATGTGATATAATTTGTTGTTTTCCAAAAACCAACTATTCATAGAAAAAGAGAGATTTTAAAAATCTATAATAATTTTTGACACACCTTAGCAGAATAGAAAAAACAGACATAAATAGACATATATATTATTACGTTATCATCATATTGATAACATATAATAATATATCTCAACAAATTGTTTATTTTCTTCCAAGATATAAATTGTTAAATTATGTGCAAGACACAGTTGTTTATGGTCAAGATATACTACTAAACATGTGATTTATATACGTTATAGTGTATATGGTACAACCGTACAAAATTTCATTCAATTTATAATTTGTTTGTTTTTAAAAGTCAACTATTCATTAAAGACATGTCAAAGTTTAAGGAACAAAATGAATCAAATGCACCAATGGCATCAACACCTAAAGGTTCATTGAGGACAAGGTTAACTCTCTATAGTGGTCTTAATGGTAAACAAATAGATTCTTCTTCAAGTAAGAGTGAAGATGAAGTTATACAAGAGTTGTATAAAACAATGTTTTTAAAGCCTTATGAAGATGGAGCTGAAAGAGTTAGAAAACTTGATTTTGAGTTTAGTAAGGTTATTGAATTTTTTAAGAAGACGGTTAAGCAAGTTGTTGATGAAGTTTCCATGTTGGCCTCTCTCTCTCTCTCTCTCTCCCCGCCCACGTCCTAGCTCCACATTTTAAGGCAATTTGTTATTCATTCCATCATCATCATGTTATTATATTGCTAGCCATTACACCGAGGAGTTATGTATAAGCAAATGAATTTTCTTTGCTTTTAGAATAAAAAGTTGGTAAGCTTGGGTTTTGGAAAAGTTGATAAGTTATGTGACTTATGCAATGAGCATGCGCATCGTAAGATGCCGGGGAAGTAATGATTGGTGAAGTCAGTGTCTCGATTCTCTACAATTTATGACCGACATATTGCGTTCACAGTGCGTTTGGGGATGTGTTGGTAGTTGACTCCATGGTCATCTAGAGCAATTGACGACGACTGTGAGAAAGGTGGCTGTGGCGGAGAGACTTGCACAATCTATAACTTGCTTTTAAAAAGAAGGTTTTCACATGGCAAATATATCTTTGGAAAGGGGTTGAGGATTGATGTTATTGGTGAAATCCACAATCTTGGGGGTCTTTTATATTATAAGTAAATTAATCTTTGTTGCTTGCTTGATCGATCACTATAAAATCCAAAACAATCTTCATAATCATTTATCTAATCATCTCATCATATAAAATAATTTCTCTAATAATCTACTCGTGCACCTGCAAAGCGTGTCAACACATAGTAAGCTACTAGTATATCTTCTTGTTAGGAATTATTTAGAAATAAGTATGGGCCTAACTTATCCTCACAAAACTGGCTTGTAAGGTAAGGACTACCACTTGCTTATAAACACTTGTCAAGGCCATCTCATATCCGATGTGTGACGTTTTAACACTTCTAATATGGGTGCAGTTTCAATTCTTGAATAAAAGCTAGCATAAAGAATTGTTACTTGATGGAAGAATCTATGATCAGTTTCTAGGTTCAGATCTCTCTCTATATTTATTTAGGGTATTAGGTCAACAAGGAAACACTAATTAAGGTACTAGTATCTCTAATTAATGAATACCGTACCCTAGGTACAGTCTCTCATTCTGTTTGCTTTCCATGCATGTGGCACGTCTTAGCTCCACATTTTAAGGCACATGGTCACATGCCAATTGCTATTATATTACTATAGCCATCTTAACCTATAATTGCTTTTAGAATATAAGTTGATAAGGTTGGGTTTTGGAAAAGTTGATAAGTTATGTCACTTATGCAATGAGCATATGCATCATAAAAATCTAAGGAAGTTGATAAGTTATTATCATTTTTGAAGGTCACTGATCTCATTCACCACACACATGAAATCATGAATGATATTCAAGAAGTTGAGATGAGTACTAATGAAATTCATTATAATGAAGAATATGGAAATTATGATGTAGCACAAACGAATTCCATAGAGCATGTCAAGATCAATGTCACCACACCAGAAATTCCTCTTGTATCAACCACTTCAAAATCTGATCAAACATTTAACAAGAAATTTTATCATAAGCTTCAGCTTCTAAAAAGATACAGGTAACATTTTAAACTGTTCCGGTTGACTTATTTGAGTTTATCTATTAACATAATCACTTGTGAGACTGCTTCGAAGAACTTACAGAAACAACTTAATTATTATGACATGTTTCCAGCTTATTTCCATAAGCTGAAAACAGCTTTTGGACAATGTCATAAACTGTTTCCATAGACTCTCACTAACATTTTCGCATGTGTTTATGTTAGTAGATAAACTCAAATAAGTCAATCCAAACATATAAGTTCTTAATTGAGTTGTTATCTAGAAAACCTTACAAATAACTAATGGTGAATTCATTATCTTTTACAAGGCTAATTAGTCTTTATGCTTGATTGTTATGCAGCTTCTTAAACTTGTTGGCATTCTCAAAAATCAAGAAGAAGTATGATAAGGTATATTCTTTATGATTTGAAGTATAATCTTTTTGGTTACAATTTTCTGAGTTTGATTTTCTATCTAACTAATAGGCTAATACAGGTCAGTTTAAGAAATGCATACTCTAACATCATACTCTCTTACATTTTTCAATTAATCTATAGTTTTCTTCCAAATCTAAAATGCTGCATGAATACTCAATCATGTATTGTAAAAGGTTAATAGGCTCATGGAAAGAGTGGAACATTCATTCATTAAACATTTTGCAAATGGAAATCACAGAGAAGGAACTAACACATCGCAACCGACCGCTAAGAGGAAACGACATCGAATTACATTCTTGTTAGGTAAGAGCATGAAAAATCGGATAATGTCATTACAAATCATAAGGTGCATTTATACTTAGATTTGATCATTTGAATTTTGATCCAGGACTATTTACCGGCTGCTTAATTGCTCTCATTGTAGCGATAATTACACTCATCCATGCAAGAGATATTATGTATAGTGAAGGTAGAACTACATATATGGAGAACATATTTCCACTTTATAGGTAAGTTAGAAATCTTCATTTAAAAATACTTTATCGCATTTACATAATTGTGTTTTTGCATAGAGTCTATGAAGCGCTGACACAGACACCAGACATAATTTGAGAAAATGGACGAATTGAATGTGACGGTGGCAGACACTGACACATGTTCGACTCTAGACATGATTAATAAACTTCAATTTTTTTTTTGCAGTCTCTTCGGATACATCGTCTTGCATATGCTCTTGTACTCAGCAAATGTATACTTCTGGAGGCGTTTTAAAATCAACTATTCATTTATATTTGGATTCAAGGAAGGAACAGAATTAGGTTATAGAGAAGTATTTCTTCTTAGCTCTGGCCTTGCAGTACTCTCATTGGCTGCTGTTCTCTCAAGCTTAGATATGGAGATGGATCAAGGAAAAAAGAGCTTCTCAACATTTATAGAATTAATGCCTGCAGGCCTTGTCATAGTAAGTTATAATACATAAGAACTTATATGATAAACGCTTGTGTTATAAGAACTTAATTAAACTATTTATCCAAACAATGAACTTGTTAGCTAATGAATTTGAATTACAGGTTGTGCTTGTCATAACATTTTGTCCCTTCGATATCATATATAAATCAAGCCGCTTCTTCCTAATTAAATGTGCATTTCATTGCATTTGTGCTCCTCTCTTCAAGGTAAACAAATAAAATTTTCCAAATTTATGCTCTAAACTTCATTGAAGATACTAATCTTGATTGTTTTTGTTTTCAGGTCAACTTTCCAGATAATTTCTTGGCAGACCAGCTTTCCAGTCAGGTTAAAAACTTTACATTATACTAAATATTAATATTAATGTCCTCGATATTTGAATCATTATGTATAACAATGTTTTAAATACTAAACCGCGCAAGCTGATTCAACTAGTTGAAATGTAGTTAGGTTGAACCAGTTTATCTGCGGTTGGTTGGTTCAATCGTTTTTCATTTTATATTTATTTGTTTTCTATTTGGTTGAACAACATAGTTGAAAAGATTACATAAATTGAACCATGATATAAAAGTTTCACCGGTTCAATCTCCGGTCTGATTTTATTGATATGTAAAGTCATATTAATTTGATGCTGAATTTACATAACTTTCTTTTAAGCCAACACTGAACTCTATTTTTTTGTTCAGATGGAAGCAAATAGAAGTTTGGAATTCTATGTTTGCTACTATTTTTGGGGGAACTTCAAAACCAGGTCAAACAAGTGCATTGATAGTGACATCTATAAAACATTTTATTTGATTGCAACTTTTTTTCCATTTTGGACCCGATTTCTTCAGGTACGCATCTGTCATTCATTTTCTTGTTTAGGAAACGTAGGCACAATTGACCGAACTCTGTGATCAAATATTGTGTGTTATATATGTTTGTGTTTTTTCGTATCAATTTACTTTTTAGTCAGATTTGTATATGATATATCAATTTTTAATCACTTTCTATTAACATAATTGAATCTAACACGAAGCTTATTATTTGAAGTGCCTTCGACGATTATTAGTTGAAGAAAGAAAAATACTGCATGGACTCAATGGACTAAAATACTTATCAACAATAGTTGCAGTTGCATTGAGGACTGTTAGTGATGAGTTTTACAAAGGAAATATGGTTTGGAAAATTCTTTTTATCAGTTCTTCGAGCATTGCAACAATTGCTAATACTTATTGGGATATTGCCATTGATTGGGGGTTGCTTAGAAGAAATTCAAGAAATCCATGGTTAAGAGATAAACTCATCGTACCATACAAAAGTGTATATTTTGTTGCTATCGTAAGTTAACATTTTGTTACAAACATGTATAATGATTAATCATAATGTTAGTATTTTCTCCTGTTCTATGGTTTGAACCTCGATTAGTCCTTGTGCCATGTTTAATGATTATGAATGGATGGATTTTTAGGTATTGAATGTTATACTTAGGCTTGCATGGATGCAATCTGTTTTCGGCATTAAGGAAGCTCCATTCCTTCACAAAACAGCTTTAACTGCTGTTGTAGCTTGCTTGGAGATCCTTCGACGTGGAATTTGGAACTTTTTCAGGTACCTTGTTGAACTTATTTATTAGATTCTCTAGCAACTCAGTTGAACGAAAAAAGACCGCATATATTAAAACTTGCTTTAGACCTTAGACACTACTGAAAATTATTGGCCCGACCTTGATTTTCCGATTATATATATAGGAATGAATGTATGTTTTGAATTGAACAGGTTGGAGAATGAGCATTTGAACAATGTTGGCAAGTATAGGGAATTCAAGACAGTACCTCTTGCTGTCAATTATCAAGATGATGATGAAGAGAGCACAGAGAGGGAAGAGAAAGCTCACGGAGAGGCTCTAGAGGCCGTTGTCAAGCAAATCGTTCTGGAAACAGGAACGGAGAAATGTGAAGAATACCTTCAATGCTATATGTCAGAGAAGGATGCTGAAATTTCCGCGCTTCATGAGAAGTTGGCTCAAGCTAGTGCCGACTTGGATAAAGCTAACGCTAACTTTGCTCGTGTTTTGGATATGAGCACGGATGCAATTGCAGAATCTTTTAACAACCCCCTTGATCAAGTGGGGCTTATCTGCAAAATGGAAATGCCTCGTGAAAAGTTCAACAATGAATTCGTTGTCAAAGAAGGCAACCTTGTTCATGTTTCCGAGGCTTATTCAATCGGAAAATAGTGGGCGTTCCTTTGTATAGCTTAGGTTACTTTGTTCACCTTTTGTATAACTTGGGAAAAGAATAAAGCCATTAATATCTTGTAAAGATGGGAATTAAGTACTTGAAAGATATTGGGAATTGAAGTATACAATTCATGATATTTTAATAAGCATAATCATGAGTTGCACCTTCCTGAGACGACTCACATGCTTGTATCTCAACGTAATTTATCTGAAATTCAGGCTCATGAGATTGACTTGGCAGATGATGCAGGAATCAAGCAAAGGGCTTTATTTGAGCTAGCTAATGAGCAGGCATATAGATCCTTGGCTATATTTGCAGGATTTAATCACTCTAGAAGAGTGGTCATTTTTGGTGCTGCGCTTCTTTATGATGAAACTGCAGAATCATTTGAGTGGTTGTTTAGAGAGTTTTTGAAGGCTCATAAAAGTAAGAAACCTCAAACTGTTTTCATGGATCAGGAACCACACAATGCTTAAAGCTTTACATGAGGTAATGCCCGAAACGTAGTGTAGTTTATGTACTTGGCATTTGATGCAAAATATCTTAAAACATCTTGGTCATTTGATGAAGAATGGTTCTAATTTGTTGAGAGAGCTTCAATGCAGACTTGAAAACTTGCTTGAAGCCAGACTTGGATGATGTCCACATCATCCAGTTTTTCACACACTTCGATAGAGCGGTCAATGATAAAAGATATAATATCGAGTTGTTAGTGGATTGGTCTGTGATTTGTCTATACTTTGTCTATCACTAGTGTGCTTTTAGTGGATTTTGTCCAACTTTTGTCTAACTTGAAGATGTTACAAAACTTTTATTTTGAAGTTTCATATGCAAGAAGTGCTGACAAGCAGATAAATGTAGAGGTTTCATTGATCAAACTTAAAAATTACAAGATCTTAAAGATCAAATTATACAACAAGAACTATAATTTTACATTGATGTACAAAAAATCTAATACAGACCATTTCACACCATTTGTTTTTTACAATCTAATAGCAGCACATCTCTCTTTGGTCAGACCATAAGAATTCCAAGCAAAATGTTTTTGTTTCCAAGCAATGTTTTTATCTCTAACAGTAGTCACAACCCCATCTCGTGTTTTAACCGGCAAGATAAACTTCCGCTGAAAATTCATATAAGATAAAACTTTATTATGCTTTCATCACCTGGTTGGCTATGGTCTGGCGTGCCTTCATGCCTGGTCTAACATGAAGTGGTTCTTCCACTTGTTTTCTTTGGTGTCTTTCTTGTTTCACGCAATTCTCATATTTTTCTACCATTTCATCGAGGCCTAGCTTTGTTCAACTTTCACAGATGTTTTCCACAACCCTTTGAACATGCCGGCTCTGTCTATGGCTTCATTATAGTGTCGGTTGCGCGCATCGAGATCTCCGCTTTCACTTTTTAGGCCATCTTTCACCATGTTCTTGGTGGGCACGACACTGTTGGTAGGATCTTGTAAAGAAGAATTCAACTCCGATGGCATTGGTTATCATGCCATAACTTTAAAGTTTGCAATGCTCCTACACATTCTTTGTAATATCTTCAAATTCTGAGTTGATGTATTGAGTAGTCTCTCTGTCTCAGTCTGATTCTGTCAAGTGTCAGGAGAATCTGTCAAGAGAATTAATCAAGTGTTAATGAATAAGGGTTTATCATAAGTGCATTAAAAACAACTTCTAATAGTATTAATTTCAAAAGCAGTAACTACTAGTTGAAACTGAATATTAGACTGAGACTGTTGAAGCCGGGGTGCTGAACAACCAAATTCCAGTCGGAATAATTTACATGGTAGTTCAAGTTTGTTAGAGTCACCTTAACGCGCAGTACTCCTTTTAGTTAGCTTCGATGTGCCAATGTACTCGAATTGGACACATGTGGCTAGTACATTGCACCAAAGGTGAATAAGCAACAACCAAGTCAAAATGTAGCGCATTTGGACTGTAATCACAAATAAAAGAAATATGAGTTTACAACTTAGAAACTATAAGAAAATTCTAGTACATCGGAATAAACATACTCTATACAACTCCCCGATTGAGATGAATTGCTCTGGCAACCACATGCACAAGTTGAGCACGTGGGACTTCTCTTAGCCAAAAATTGAGAGTACGTACACGTGCATGTAACGTCCCATGTCACTGCAAAAAATTTGTTCAATGAAGAGTGTGAAGTTGGCAGTGGAAATTTAAATAAACATATTTAAAACAACGTAGGATTTCATTAACTTACCGTGTACTTGGACCACTCTCGATGTGCCAGGTTTCACAAATCGAGTTGGTCGGACAATTTTTGCCAGAGGCAACACTGTTGGTAGGATCTTGTAAAGAAGAAAAGGTCCAAAACTGCTAAAAGCATTTGTTCTGGATGGCACTGAATATGCCAAATCGAAGAAAAGCTCCAAAGCTGCTAAGAAGCATTAAAAGGAAGGTGAAGTCATCAATCAGAAAAACTCATAACTGTAATTAATGTAAACAAATGACTGTGTTGACAAGAAGTGTAAAAAGGCTGAAGAAGCATAAATTGGAAATAAAAATAAAAGCATGAAACTTACTTCCCCTTTGGAGAAGCATGTACAATTTTGACTCAGTGAAGTTGAGGATGCTTTCACAGCCATGAAGGATGATAAAGAAGATACTTTCTGTTTCATTGATTTACAACTTCCTGTTACAATTCTGTTACAGATGGCCATTTTATAGTGGGCAGGGCTCATCATGACCTGCTATAGCAGGTGGAAACTATTGGTGACTGACAGCTGTCATAACCACTAACCTGAAGCTAAAGCACAGTACATTGAACTAAGATAGTTACTCTAATATCCATCATCACAAACCCACTTTTATATATTGGCCTTGGGTGTGAAAGTCATTGTGTCATTGTATTTATTCACTTTGATAAAGTTTTGGTTTTCCTTTTTTGACACATAAAGTTTTGTTTTTTTTAAAAGCATATACTAGTAGTTGATTACAGTAAATATACATTATCATAAAAATAATAAAAAGTTGAGAATTTAAGCAAAATCTTTCCATTTTGAATTTAAATTGTGGTTATGGTTAAACCACTAAGCTTAGACTAGTGTTGAAGAGTTTGAGTAGTATATTAGAAGTTCTGAGTTCAATCCTCAACTCATTGTAAATTAAAAGAGTTATGATTTAGTACAATTCATATAGCCTCTAACATTGTTTTTTATTAAGAAGAGTGGAGGTGAAAAGATTTATTTTTAACCTTTTTTTTTCTTTTTCTTTTTACAATAGTTAAAGTTTTTTCTTTCTTTTTCTTTTTTTGACAAAGCAATCGTTAAAGTTAAGCAATAAGTCTTGTGACACATGTTTGATAAAAAGGTCTTTGGAAGTGAAAGTGAGAATCTTGAAAAGAATGGAAGATAGAAAATGTCTTTGGAAGTGTTATTATTATAAAGTAAAGAGAATACTAAACAATTACAGACTAAATTATTTTCATAAATTCTCCCAAAATACTTATACAAGTGATGGTCTCATAACTTTATATAAGTTGTAAATAAGCTCTTCCATACGCTTATTTCAAAACCAGAATCATGAAATATACATTTTATCTAGATCTACCCAGCATGACAAAAATAACTTCACCTACCCTTAATCTCACTTTCCCTCAGCTCAACACCAAAAAATAATAATATTTAAACAGAACAAAATGAACATGAAGTGAATCACTAGCTTGATTCTTGTCTGAACCTCTTTGGACTCTGTTCAGAATCCTCACTGAAGTAATCCATTCCTGAACATGCCATTGCTTGATTGCTCACAAATGGATTTTCATGATGACCCTGAAACAAAAAAAGAAGGTATAATTTATAAATAATGATTTTTAAGGATAAATGAAGGTCTACATCCTTTAGAACCAATATTTTAAAAATCGAACCGGTGAGACTTCTGATTCAAGGTTCAAGTAGTTCAACCATGGTTGAACCGGAACACAAACAAATGTAAAAAGATTAAAAAAAACAGTTGAACAAACTGCAGTTGAACCGGTTTAACTTGTTCAATCCGGTTCAATCTTGACAACAGTATAACCGGGATCAAGCAAACTGACGAACTGGCTAGTTCACGGTTTAATTGGTTGAACTGTCCAATTCATACAGTTTTTAAAACATTGTTTAGAACAGATAATAGTGATAGATTTGGGGGTATTTGGATAAATAGCATACATAAGTGTTTATTATATGAGAGCTTACATGATAAAAATCTTGAATTCAATAAACTATTTGTAATTTGGATATACACGTGAAATAGTAAATTGCATTCTCCGAAAGTTTTTCATCGAAAATAGAATTTGAAGCAGATGGAAAACAACGAGGGAACCAAGAGGTTAATCTTTGCATACACCATTTTCATAAGTTATCTTGAAATGATTATGAAAATAAACTGAAAACAACTTATGAACACATCATAAATTATTTATACAAGTTCTTCCAAACACTTACATAAGTACTTATCTCATGAGATAACCTCAAATAAACTCAACATGTTATTTCAAACGTCACCATGCATTTTGGTAACATCAGATCATCTAATTTAATCTCTCAAGTGCAATAAAAACTCCTCTTAAACAAACAGAAAACCGAATAAATTTTGCAGGGCCATAGAATGAAGAAAAATAAAGTATTAACAAACCTTTGAGCTATATTGGCAGGGGGTCAACCCAGTATTTGCTCGCCGACCAACATCGATATCCACTGAGACACTGGCCTGAGTCAAATCTACACCTGAAGATTGCAGCGCTTGGGTGAGAGTGCCCAATATTCTGTTCAAACACAAAACAACCGGTCAACATCCATTGGCGGCATGTATAATATCTACTCATATTGATTCATGTGTTAAAAAGTTAATTTCCCAGAAAATATATTGTTGCACCACTTATTTAGTAATTTGTATGATACAGGAATAATTTCAAAGAAAACAGTTCAAGTTCTCAACTGCAATAAGACAATTCTGGATAAAAACACTCAACATTTTCGTACGTCCATTTATTTTTTCAAGCAACGAATCTGCTAGAACACTGGTTTTGGGCCTATGCCCAATAACCAAGCCGAATAAGTTAGAAGAGCTGCTGATGTGGCATTTTGTTAGAATGTGAGAATTTATAGGGAGAAGGAGAGGAGAGTGAGGGATTTGTGGAGGCTTATTGTTGATTGTGGTTAGGAGAGTATTCAAGGGTTCTGATAAAACTCCCAAATAATATATCTTTATTGAATGGAAATTAAGCAAGATGCTCTTACAACTAAGGATTACAAATGGAAATGATAAACCAGAATTCTATGAACTTCTAACTCAGAGAGAGAACTCTCCTACACGATACTAAACATTTTCTCAATGCCTTACTCACTCCCCTACCCTTCTCTTTCATGACAGAAAAAACACCTAAAATCGGGGAGGGTGCTAACTAACTCTTATTCCCTCGGCTTCTAAAATCTTCTAGAACGTGCCTTGCCTAGGTGTCCTATCAGGTAATATCAGAATCGCATTCACAGTGATAATGTTTTGTTGGGATAGGTCATATCATAAAATTTGGAACAGTGATAATGCCCTAACAAATTGCAAAAATTAGTTGACAGGATTTAAGTGGGTAAAAAGGTGATCAACAAAGCTGATAGGAGAATTAAAAGAGAAAAGAAAAGTATTATTAATGATTAAAAAGAAACTATTACAGAGATTGAATCCCTATAATCCCAGAGGAAAGCTCCTCAAATGAAGAAAGAATTCCCCATTTGCCCAACCCTAAGGTTCTAACTGAACAAGATGATCAAAGATACCCCCATTATTCTATCCTCCATCCTATATAACAAACTCACTCACTCTCTTGTAACTAACTTTCCTCTCCCAATGGGCCTCAGACAATTTGGGTCTATAGGGATTCCTATTAAAAGCATGTGATTTCAATGACGAATGGAAAATTTTAGCATATTTTCGATAGAAGAAAACTGTCAGATTTCAGTAATGAACTTCTTACATCAATAATACATACGGCTATGTTGTTAATCTCAGAAACGGAGCTTCACAGAAGAAGAGTTGCAGGAAGCAGGGGGGGAATAAGAAGAGTCACACAAAGGAAGCACGGAATGAGAAGTCGCAAAGACTAAAAAAATATAGCTAACTTAAAATATAATGAAATGACCTGTGTCTGCAATCGCATGCTATACCAATTTTGTCAATGGCGGATTACAGAAGGTAGCAATTTGTTCAAATTCCACAATGCTATAGCCACTATTTGACAACACTTGTACTAAATTGCATCTCACGGAACAAAAGTGGTTTGTTAAAATTCTGCTACGCTATAGCGCCACTATTTGGTAACATTGCGGTATACAACATTATGACTGAATGACTTAAACACTCACGGATATTTCTGAAATGTAGAATTATGATAATCTACAAATGAAGATGAGATGATTAAGATTTCTTTTGTAGCACACACGAAATGTGTCCACCCTCTCTAAATAGAGTAGTTAGGCACATAGTTAACATGAAATACTCTAAATAGTGTTGTTTTCAAATGAAATCAAGTAAGAAATACCGGTCTAAACTTATCAAAGAAACTCACCTTTGAGAATAGGCACTTGAGACACTATCTGACTCTGATCCACTTTCAATTTTCATCTCCTCTTGTTCCTTCAGTGTGTTACTTGGAACAATATAGCTGTCCTTGTTTGGTTTGCTAAGCCATACTTGATGCTGGAGATTGGTAGCCATGTCAGCATTAGATACAGGCAACTCCATCATCTGTTGAGTCACCATACCGCTGCTAACAACAGGATCAAACATGTCCAATCGCATTTGCATGGCCAGTGGAGCTGCTTCTGCGGATGAACCAGGGGTGCAACCCTTCTGAATACTTATGGAGGGATCAGACTCTACTGGGTTCTGTACGATTTTAGGCAATGACGGAGAGACATTGTTATTTTTTTCATTAACAGACCCATTTTGAATAGCTCGAGAAGCATCTGTAGTATTTTCAGCAGGTCCATGATGATTTCTCTGGAAAAAGAGTTAAACACAATAAAATTTAGATGAAGAGCCACTGCTATTATTTTAAGGCTTTACGAGACAACTAATCATTGTTAGAACTATATCACCGGAGGTTGCCAAATGCCATAAAATGGTAAAATCTTAAGCACAAAGGAACTAATATTCTTTGAATGGTAAATAGTAAATTTATTCACTTGACATCATGAAACGTGACATAAGATCCGCACATTGGCACGATGAGGACCATTTATGCAACCCTGCTTTGTAAGAATAAGACTTGGAGGTTGCCGTTGTTTCTTTTGCATTCGATTTATTAACATAAATAAATTCTCATACAATTAAAAATATTAAGTGTCACAATGATATACAACTTAGTAGTTCAAGACTTCAAGTTAGAGTTTCGTGTAAAGATAAAATTTTAGATCAGGTCTATCAATGGCAAATTCCGGAAAATAGTGATCCGTTCAAATTTCGCTACGCTAAAGTGCTATAGCACTGCTATAAGCCTGTAACCTCTAACTGACAACACTAAGTATTAAAGCGTGTATTGCAGAATGATAGTGCTATTGCACTGGTATAACCGTTATTAGACAACATTGTTTTAGATATGAAGTTGCATCACTTTAATCCAAACATTTTCTCATATATTCACAGAATTTACAAAATATAAACAGGAGAAACAGTGTTGAGATCCCTAAAGTTTAGAATCAAGGCTCAAGTTGAACTGGATTCCAGCTTAAAGGAGCTTCTCTACTAAAAACAAGTTCTTCACTTATATAAAAGCCCATATGATTCACAACCCGTATACAAATAAATTGACGGTTGATATTTCAATGCATTCATAATTTGTTAAGCATGAGCACATAACATCATCCATTGCTTTATTCATCAATGGTCGCATTTATAAATGTACTTTACCCACAAATGCATACTTATATGGTCATGCATCGGCAATCAAAGTCAGAACTGAACACAGACACTAATCTAAATACATTACCCATGGAATTAATTTAGTTGGCTCCTGACTCCATCCTTCATAAGACTGTTCATAAACTTGTAACTTTTCCTTTAGGAACTGAATATATTCAATAACCTACACATAACAAAAGACATTAAAAATCAAAATTTAATTTACAAGAATATAATTAATTATTAAAATGTATACAAGAAGTAAATGATTGCATCAAGTACCTCCAACAAAAAAGAAGCTTTATCTCTCTTTTGATCATTTTCAGGTATCAGATCTCTCAGAACCTGAAATCTGCCTCACAAATATATATATATATTTTCAAACATCCAATCATTACGTAATATTAAGGATATTTTAAAATGAATGGAGCGGAGCAGAATGAAATGGAGTTGAACGGCGTGGAATGGAACCACCCCATTCATTTTTTTTAAATCCAAACAACAGAACCTAATTACTTATCACTCCATTACATTCCACTCAATCACATTCCATCAATCCAAACAAAGCCTAACATAAAATTTTCCTTCAAAATATAAAACAATTAATAAAAAAAACACTTTTTTTTAAAAAACAAATTCTCAAAATGAAATTTTACCTTTCATTAATTTTGCTTCTTCTACGTTGCTCAGTTTCTGAATGCTTAGAACGATGAGGGTTAGCCCTTTTCCCTCTGTTAGGTTCATCCACCTTCACTGCCAATTCACAAAACAATAATTACATTTTGAGTTGAAATTGAATTGCATAACACAATTAAAATGGAAAAAAGATTAGAAATTTGAAACACCCATGAATCAAGGAATCGTGAAACAGTGTTGGGTATTAAAAGATCAAACCATAGAGAGAGAGAAGTAAAATGAGATTGTACCATTGTTGTTGAGAGAAGAAGAATTGTTTGCATTGAAGAGGTCTTGATCGTCATCATCAACCAATTCTTCATCTTGATTGCCTTTAGCAGACCTAGCCATTTTCCTTTCTTCTTTTGATGGAAAAAAATTTTCTCGAGAAAATCCAAAGCGAGAAAAAAATAATAAGAGTGAGCTTAGTAATGTGTGCACACCAGTGCAATTAGTTACACTTTTTAATTTTATTTGTATTTCCTAAAATGAAACTTATTTGTTACTCCCTCAGCCTTAATTATAAGCAAATTTTCACTTTTTAGATATATTAAAAATTTGCTTATAAAAAGTGAAAATTTGCTTATAATTAGAGTTAGAAGGAGTATATATATAAGAAAAAAATTGTTTATAATTAGGGTTAGAAGGAGTATATATATAAGAAAAAATTTGTTTTTTAGATTTATTGTAAAGTTGATGTATCGAGACAACAATATAGTCTAAATAAATCAACTTAATAATGAATCTAAAAAATCAACTTTTTCTTATATATATAGACTAGAGGGAATACATTAGGGTGTGTTTGGTTTGAGGGTTTATGAGGGGAGGGGAGGGGAGGGGAAGAAATATTTTAATTTTTGTATGTTTGGTTCAATCTTGAAGAGGGGATATGAGAGGAGGGGAGGGGAGGGGAGCAAATTCCCTCTTAGACTCAATTTTTGCTTCCCCCAAATTGGAGGGATTTGGAGGGGAGGAGAGGGGAACTTTTTTTTTTTTTTGACACAAATAAAATGATATTCATTCATTCAATTTGAAAGATACATCAAATACAACCATACATTCAACTTCGCTATCACATAAACGATTTTATATTTTTGTAAAACTCAACATAAATGATCTATATGATATAAACTTTCAATCCAACGGTGAATTTTGTAAAATTTGAATTCGTTAAAGCGTTATTGAGCGGTGTAACATTACTCAAATGTTACACCGGTGTAATTTGATCCATCCCTATATATATATATATATATGTATGTATGTCGATCGTCAATATATAGCTTGTATATATGAAGCTTATATATATATAGCTCCTAATATTACTGTGTATGTGATAGCTTTGTATCAGTATATGGTTTTTTTTTTTTTTTTTTTTGAAACTGTGTATATGGTTTAATATGTGTTAATTTTTTTATATAAATTATTGATAGTTTGTTTTTTTTTTTTTATAAATATTTTATTGAATTAGATGAATAATTAAGATCGAGAAATCACTATTAATAAATAGTTTGATTTGCGTCGAAGAGCTATAATTCAACTTATGTGTGCAATTGTTTGTTGTTATATGTTCGGATGTCTTGTAAGAGAAAATTAAGTTATAGTATAAGCTCAAAGAATGCGTGAAGAAATAATGTGTTGAATTAGTAATTGTGAAATTAGAAACATAGTGTTATAATATTTTAAGGGTAAAGAAGTAAATTACTTTTAAAATATCTCACCTCCGCTTGTGAACCAAACATGTATTTAATTAAAATATCACACCTCCTCTCTCCTTTCATCTTTTGAACCAAACATATATTTAATTAAACTACCTCCCCCCTCCTCCCCTCCCTTCCCCTCCCCTCCTTTCATTTGAACCAAACAGACCCTTAGTTCAAAATTTTAATTTCACTTTTTGAGGTGGAGGTAGGACGTGTAATGTCTTTATCAATTGAGTTGTGCTAACAAAAACTTATATAATTCACAGTCTATTAAATGGATATTTATGAGGTGGATAATATGATATCTGTGTTCATCCTGCTGAACAAATATGATATTCATATCCGCACATATCAGTGCGGTATTCGCTAAGCAAGTAGTTTACAGATAGTGAGGTACATGCAAAAATTGATTATTGAAATAAAAAAATATGGACTTAGTCCCTCTATGATATAAAAAAAAGGCAAAATATTGACACATAAAATTCATACATTTTGCTAAATATGATTTTTATCGAATATGAAAACTTGACACATTAGATTTAGAAGTTTGATTTTACCATGTGATGTTTTTTTTCCATGAGGGAAACAATTGGAGAAGATCCAAATTCTATATATTAATCCCAAAAATATCTTCATGGATACCTATACGACGTGTGATGAATCACTTTATGTGAGGTTTTTAGGTCTTTAATACTTGGATTATTACTTACTAATAGGTGATCTACTTTATTATTGAGTCATTTTTAGTAGATTTCTAGTATTTTGATTCAAACACACTATGTGCTGTATTTTGTGGATTTCACGTTATTTTTATGTGCAAAGTTTAGGTTGGTGACATCTAGTATCATGATATTTATGCAAGAGTCAAACATGAGAAGGTATTTTTACTCTAATCTGATAACAATAGTCATCACATTTGATTCCGTACAACTAACATTTGGACGCACATTTAATGGATCTATATGGAAGATTTGATAATTACGAGGATGTCTACCAAGGACATGCCAACTAGTGATGCCCATGTGCTGACAATGTTCATATTTTCATGTTGCAGAGATACACCTCAAGGTTTGGTTTTCTCATAGATGACAGGACACCACATTATAGTTACTTACATTAAATTGTAGTTGAATGAATCATTATGATAGAAAATGATTGAGGCCCAAAAGCATAATCCATGCAGTTTGGTCCAAGCCCATCCATTATATGATCCATCCGTAACATCTTGCATGTAGTACACTTGTATTGTTGCACGTATTTTCCTTTTAACACTTGTCTTCCTGCATGTAAGCCATTGTAGTTACTCTTCTCCAATAAATAGAAGTTGACAATGTGTACTTGGTCATTCAAGCATTTGCAATCAAACATTGTGTTTTTTTTTTTTATAGAAAGTGATTATAATGTCACTAACACTTGGTAAGCGAGTCAATAATTAATATACAATAGAATTAATAAATATATATTTAAAATAATTTAATAGTATTAATTAATATACCTTTAAAATTATTAAATTTAAAAATGATATAATTCTTTTGTTTTCATAAATATTTTGACTAACGCCGTTTTGACATTCAAAAAACTGAAAAAACAACCCTAATTTCTCGATCTTATTTTCTGCCTGTTACCGTTTTCGAGAGGAGAAAAGATAGATAGGGCGGTGTTATCGTGTACTCGGACTAGTGCTTCCTTGCTCTTTTACGAGCTAGCCGAAGTGATTTCTGCTAGCACTACAAAAAGCTCTGGTCTTCGCGCCCACTAAGAAGGTTGCAAATTGCATGCTCGAAGTCGTGGAGATGGAATCTATTTCGCCTGTGCAGCCGGAAACTAAAAAGGTTAGAAATGATATACCTGATGATGTTGCATTTTCCATCATATCAAAATTGTCTTTGAAATCATTGTACCGTTTTGAATGCGTACACAAATCATGGACTCTCTTGTTTAGAGACCCTTATTTCATGAGCTTGTTCCTAAAAAAATTGTTATGTCATAATCGTTCGTACTATGATGATACATCTCTCCTATTACTTCAAAATATGAATATCAATGATGAAGATAAATTTGAGTTGTATTCTCTTTCTGGTGAGAGATTTGAGCATAAGACCAAATTGAATTGGCCAAATGGTTGACCCTCAATTTTATGTTGTGGGATCTGGCAGTATTCATGGTACTCTTTGTCTAATTTGTTACTCTCAACCGAATGATAGAGTTGTATTGTGGAATCCAACTACCAAGGAATTTAAGGTTATTCCTACCAGCGTCCGTGAGTCTGTACGCTATATAGATGTTGAAATTACTCGATATGGTTTTGCTTATGATTCTATCAATGATGACTATAAGGTTATTCGACAAATATTGTATGATCCAAATAGTGACACTGATAGTGATACTGATGACTTGTCATTGGATAATATATCTTATGATCTCTTCTGGGAGATATATAGTCTACGAAGTAACTCCTGGAAGAAACTTAATTCTGGTGTCCCGCGTGATTATAGAGATGAAGGAGTGTGTCTGGATGGAGTGTGTCATTGGTTGGGCGAAGATGGCTACGCCTGTCTTGGCCAGGATGAAGTATATCTATTATCAATTGACCTAAGCAAAGAGGTGTTTCATGTAACACCCATATCTTCACAGGATGCTTATTTATGGAAAGACTTGTTGGTGTTGAACGGGTCCATTGCTTTAATCACAATTTGTGAAGAAATGAATACTTTTTATATATCAGTTTTGGGTGAACTTGGTGTGAAGGAATCATGGACTAAACTCTAATATTTGTCCCTTACCTTCCATTGAGCGCCCTATCGAATCTGGAAAGAAGGGATACATATTCCCTACACCGTTCTATGGAAAACAACTTTGTTTTGATTTCAACACTTTGATGGCTGAGAAGCTCAGTTTGGTTGGATTTAAAAAGTCAATAATTTATAAAGAAAGTAGTCTGCCAATTGGAGGAATAAACCAATAATCTTTTTCTTATTTCTGCTCAAGTGTTATATGATAATGGTTGTTAGGTATTTACCTTGTACTCAAACAAACTGGTCGTTTTGTTATGCTTCTGTTAATTATTATGTATAAGACAAATAAAGAAACCATTTGATACTATGTATGTTGTTTCATCAATTTTATTTTGGCTGTTGATTCTCTTTCTATTTGCAAAATTGCTAGCTACTATATTTTTATGTTAGGCAGAGAAATGCAATATTTAACTATTTATTTTAGTTTGATTCACACACACACATAACTGATATATATCTTAGTCTTAGGCAAAAAAATGCAGTAACTATTTCTATATGCTACTAAATGCCATTGGCAAGGACACTAAGTTGATTCTTGAGTTTGGCAAAGGAATGGAAGCCACATTTTATATCACTTTCCCTAATCTGTTTGCCATTGCATCCATAACTCTAATCTATTTTCATTGGTGGATCCACTCTAGAACACTTTGGTACTAGTCCTAGTACCATTGACTTGCTTAGAACATCTCAAATTTGTCGCGCGGAAATGTTAGATTATCATCAAAATCATTTGAATGATGGTGCTTTCATGCTATATATTGGCATGCATCAATTTGTTCGGCACACCAGCTCGATCTATGCTGCATACTTCGCAGCTGACTGGTACGTACGCTCGTTGAACACCGCATCAGGACTAGAGTCATGTGTGCACTATGGATTTATTGAACAAAACCCCTCTTGGAAGTTTTCTCTATAGTGACAATTTTCATGCATTAAGAAATGAAATTTTTTGCTTATTGTGTTAGTCTGTTATTACTTTCTGCCCCCCACCTCAGCTATTTGCACATGTCGACGATCATGTAGATATCCGCGCCCAGATCAACAAATATGTGAAGGGGCGTGGGAGATATTTAGATAGATTTTAGGCGATGTCAGTGTAAATTTTCCTAAATTTTATTATTATAAGTTAAGAATACTCTTTTAAATTTGTTAGTTAAATCGCTCATTCTACCAAATACTTGAAGTAGCTAAAATCAATCTTAAATTTAGTTTTTTTTATTTTATTTTATATTTTCTCAATTCAACGAACAAAAAATTAATGCTATATGGTCCAAGATTCTCCGAATTCCAAAGACTTATAAGTGAAATACTTATTTTGGTGGGTTCGAGTCCCACTGGTATCTTTGGAGGGAGGTAAATGTAATTACCTTTGTAAATACTCTTTGAGCCCTAAGGTATTTTGTGCTTTGGACTGGGGCACCATCCCCTAACTAGGGGTGTGCAAAATATCCGGTTAGAAGGTCCAAACCCAGAATCAGATCCAAATCCGTTTTAAAAAATCCGGATTTTGGTATATGGTTATTAACCAAACCATTTTTATCTGATCGGTTATCCATCCAAATTAAATTTTCGGATTTGGTTTAAATTGATTATTATATCCTTTTCAAATTTGTTTTTGTCAAAAACAAACAATATATTTTTTTTTTGACAAAACAAACAAATATCCGTTTTTTTTTTTTGACAAAACAAACAAATATCTTTTTTTTGACAAAAAAAACAAATATCCTTTTATTAAAATTAATTCACGCACAAACTATCACTGATTCACCATGTGCGTGTGATCTTTACAATTGTGATTTGTGATGAACCCTAAATCCCAAATCTACAATAATCTCTCCAATTGAACCCTAATCGATGATATTCTCTTCCAATCGAACCACACTCATTCTCTCCAATTGGTTATAGATAAAAAAAAATAAAAAATTTTTTTAGGAAATAAACAATCCCTTATCTTTACACTAATAATTTATATACCCTTATCTCGTTGGAATTGGAAAAAAGAAATCTAGAAGAAGGAATGTGAATGGTCTTCTTCACATGCTTTTTTTTTCATCTCTTTCAAACACATATCAAAAGCAATTTGGCTTGAAGCTGATTATTACTGCAAAGAATAAAAAAAGAAAAGTGTATTTTTTTACGGTTTTTAATATGTTTTTCGTCTGCGTAAAAAAAGAAAAAACCAGACCAAATTAACCGTTTATTAATCCTGTTTTAAAAATAACCAGTTTAAAACTGGATTTAAAAATTAACCGCTTTTAAACCAGTTTTATAAAAATATCCGGTTATGTATCCGTATCCAAATTTATAACTGGTTACATAACCGGTTTATAAAAAATAATGGTTATGGTCTTGTATCCAAATCCATATATCTGGTTTTGGTTTGGATATGATTTGGTTTGGCAAAATAACCGACCATGCACACCCCTACCCCTAACCCAAATTTTCTCTATAAAAAAAGAAATACTTATTTTGGTCACTACTATAGGCAAAATATTTCTTTTTAGATATAGGTCGAATACATTAATTTTTAATTTTTTTTTCTTATAACAATGATCGCACGGAGAACAGTTTTCCAACTCCAAGAAGTAATTTTCTACAAGTCAAGTCATCAGTTTTTAATTTTTTTTTAAGAGAAGTCAAGTCTAACATTTGTTCTTTTATAATTTGATTTTATCAAACTATTGGCTTGAGCTAACGTATTACGTGGGAATAAGGTCCAAAAATAAGTACTCACTCCGTTCCTTTTTATAATAGACAATTTACTTTTTAGATTCATTCAATAATTGATGTATTTGGTCTATATTATAACTTAAATACATTCATTACTGAATGAATCTAAAAAGTCAACTGTCTCTTATAAAAAGGAACAGAGGGAGTATTCTCTTTATTTGAGGTTGGAGTATTTTTTTTTTTGAGCAATTTGTTTTATTATTTTATGTAGATAGATTCTATTCTACTATTAAATAATTAAATAAAGGGGTGTTAGGATTTAAGAATGTTCTTTTATATTTATGAGCTAGTTGAACAGTTTATTTTACCAAACATCTCTATTAGCTTATCAATTATCAATAATTAGTCATTAGTCATCGGTTATAAACTATTTTATGTCCAAAGTAAAATGTTGATGCAATCACATTTAATTTTCTATTTTTTTTTTTTGATAGAATAGAGGGCTTACGCCCAAAATGAAAATAAAGGTGCAACACAAGGACTAAAAAGAGGTGCAACATAAGGACTTCTCAGGAGGTCACCCATCCTAGTACTACTCTCGTCCAAGCACGCTTAACTGCGGAGTTCTGATGGGATCCGGTGCATTAGTGCTGGTATGATCGCACCTAATAACATAGTTACTTTTATTACTTTATTAATAACATAGTTACTTTTGTCAAAAAAAAAAAAAACATAGTTATAAAATTAAAGTGCAAGGGTAGAATGTCACCAAGTCTAACATTTGCTTTCAAATTTGAACACTAAAACCTTATCACTTGATTTGTCCACTAAATTTTGTAACGTATAAAATGGCTTACAAGACATTATTGGTCGGCCTATTATGTCCATTTTGATGTTTGCTTCTGCCCTTTTTACACGGATCGGGTTAGACGACTTGCTTTATGGTGTATGTTTGGTTCCATTTTTGTAAGAGGCAAAATTAATTATAAAAAAGTAATATTATGTTTGATTCCTTTCAAGTAGAACTATTTTTTTTTTTTCAAAATTGATTCTAAATTTAAGCTAGAATTTAGAGATTCTGATTGTAGAATTAATTTTTTTCATTTAAATTTGTCGACAGAAGAAGATTTGTTGATAATTAAAAATCGTGATAAAATAAATGATAGTAATGTGAATGTGGAAAATGCTAATGAGTACAAAAAATTTCATCCAATGGGCAAGCAAATAATGAAATTTATTAAAGAAAACGAATGCTTAAAGTTACACGTTTAAAGATTGTGGATAACAGGGAAAAAAATTTCTTGAACACAGTTGTTTATATACATACACTTGTTTGCATAACTCTTGGATATATATAATCCATTAGGCTTTGTTTGAGAGTTTTGAGAGGAAGGAAAGAAAAGGTTAAGGAGGGGAGGAGAAGGAAAGGGAGGGAAGGGATTGTTAGAATCAGAGATGCAAAATATAAAAATACAGAGTGACTAGGGTTTCAATAATATCAGAATAACATTGCTTAACAAAATAAGGATTACAGAGACAATTTATAATAATACTTAATGGACTAGACTACTAACTTATAAAGCCCAATACTTAAATTCTAATATATCTAACACTTCCCCTCAAACTCATGATGCATCAACAAGAAGCATTATGAGTTTGTCAAACAAAATACGAAAAACATATATCAAATAAAATAAACTTCTAATACTACCCCTCAAGCTAAAGCTTACTAAGCTTTCAGCTTGTTACAAAAATAACCCGACAAATAAACTAAATTAACCGAAATGGAGGAACCAGATTCAGACTTCAGATTCATACTTCAGACTTCGGATTCATATTTCAGATTCAGACTTCAGATTCAGACTTCAAACTTCAGATTGTGAGTATTCCCTCACCGGATTCAGATTTTCAGATTGTGAGTATTCCCTCACCGGATTCAGATGTGAGTATTCCCTCACCGGATTCAGATGTGAGTATTCCCTCACCGGATTCAGATTTTCAGATTGTGAGTATTCCTTTACCTCACCGAACATATTCAACTCAAAACCAAACATAACAAAATAAATCAAACGAAACAGAATTAAACCATCTGAAACTAAACAAACTAGATCAAACCAAACAAAACCGGATCAGATCAAACAAAATCAATCAGAACCAATTCACATCAAGTACTAAACTGCACTAGAACAAACAACCCTTCACGTAAGACAGACTCTTCAAGTTAACTTACGTGAGACACTTTGCATTATGCAATGTACTAGGCAATAACAATTACCTCCACAAACCAGACAATAACAACTTATGTGAGGCACTTAACAATCAGACACTTCGAATTAACAAAACAATTACCTACAAAAACCAATTGTAGATCCGTAAGCTAAAAGTGACAGAACAAACAACGCAAACAAAAAACCCTCAAAACAGCAGCAAAGCACAAAACAAAAGACACAACACGATTTTGTTCCCAAACTTTTGGGAACTCGGACAGCGGCCGGAAGCAACAAACAGTTCAAGGAGGATCGAACCATGCTCTTGATGCCATGTTAGAATCAGAGATGCAAAATATAGAAATACAGAGTGACTAGGGTTTCAATAATATCAGAATAACATTGCTTAACAAAATAAGGATTACAGAGACAATTTATAATAATACTTAATGGACTAGACTACTAACTTATAAAGCCCAATACTTAAATTCTAATATATCTAACAGGGATAAAGGAGGGAAATCCTTCCCCTTGTTTGGGAGTTGAAAAACCAACAAGGAAGGACTTAGGGGGCTTATGTGATGATTTCAATTTCTTGAGAAAAAAAGAAGAAAACAATCTCAATTTTATCTTATTAGTGAAATTATAATGAGAATCTGTATAATTGTGGTGTTGGTGTTGTCCTCCATTGTTGGATTCAACTCAGAAACCAAAAATGGAGAAACGAAATGCAAAGAGAGGGAGAGACGCGCACTCCTAACATTTAAACAAAACCTTCAAGACAAGTATGACATGTTGTCTACATGGAAAGACAGTCCAAATGCAGATTGCTGCAAATGGAATGGAATTCAATGCAACAGTCAAACCGGCTATGTTCAAAAGCTTGATCTACGCGGTTTTGGTAATTATCATTTGAGTGGTGAAATAGATCCTTCAATAACTGAGCTACATCATCTAAAATATTTAGACCTCGGTTACTTGAATACCAACAGTCAAATCCCAAAATTTATCGGCTTGTTCAGCAAGTTACAATACCTTAATCTCTCATATGGTAATTATGGTGGGAGAATTCCTTCTCAACTTGGGAATCTTTCACAATTGCGACACCTTGATCTTCGCCACAATGAGCTCATTGGCGTAATTCCTTTCCAACTAGGAAATGTTTCATTATTGCAGTCTCTTAAACTCAGTTCCAATTATGATCTTAGAATCAACAACCAAATTCTTTGCTTTGAGAAATCTTGGCTTGAGTGGAGTTCAAAATCTGAACGATTCTTCTCAACACACCCTACAATTCCTCGCGAAACTTCCAATCCTTGCAGAGTTAGATCTAAGTGGTTGTAGCCTTTCTGACGCTAATATTCTTCCTTTATTCGTTTCGCGTTTGAACTATTCCATTAGTAAATTTGAGTTCAAATCAACTTGAAGGTTCCATTCCTTATTTTTTATTGCAAGCTGGAGGATTGTACCTTTCCAAAAATAAATTTTCAGACATAGCTTCCTTTCTATGCAGCAAAACTAAGCCTCAAACTTTGGTATTATTGGACTTGTCGGACAATCAACTAACGGGTGAGTTGCCTGATTGTTGGAATAATTTAACCTCATTACAATTTGTTGATCTGAGTAATAATAACTTGTCCGGAAATGTTCCATTCTCCATGGCTGCCCTTGTTAACATGAAAGCTTTGATTTTAAGAAATAATAGTTTGAGTGGAAAACTTACTTCCTCATTGATTGGAGGAGACAAGCTGGCTTTGTTGGACTTTGGAGAAAATAAGTTTTATGGTCCATTACCTTCATGGATCGGAGACAATTTACACCAATTAGTAATTTTAAGTCTCCGGTTGAATAATTTCAATGGAAGTTTACCTTCAAACCTATGTAATTTGAGAGAACTTCAAGTCTTGGACCTGTCACTAAATAGCTTATCAGGTGGAATTCTAGCATGTGTTAAGAATTTGACTTCAATGACTGAAGACACTATGAGCTTAACCTCATCAACAGGTCATTCGTATAATATTAATTTCACTAATGGTGGGTTTTATTTTGATTCATATGATTTTGACCTATACTTGATGTGGAAAGGTGTAGAACAACGTTACAAAAATGTAGATATGTTTTTAAAAACCATTGATCTCTCAAGCAACCATCTTACAGGGGAAATGCCAACTGAAATGGAGTACTTAATTGGATTGATTTCCTTAAATTTGTCGAGGAATAATCTCAGTGGAGAAATCATTTCAAAGATAGGAAACTTCAAATCACTCGAATTTCTTGATCTGTCAAGTGATCATCTTTCAGGCAAAATTCCTTCAAGTCTAGCACATATTGATCGACTCACTATGTTGGATCTGTCAAACAATCAGCTCTATGGAAAAATTCCAATTGGAACGCAGTTGCAGACATTTAATGCTTCAAGTTTTGAAGGAAATTCCAATCTATGTGGAGAACCACTTGATATAAAATGTCCAGACGAAGAGCCACCAAAGCATCAAGTGCAACCACCTGATGAAGGAGATGACAGTTCACTATTTTTGGAAGCATTATTCATGAGCATGGGGATAGGATTCTTCACTAGTTTCGTCGGCTTTGTAGGCTCAATGTTGTTATTACCATCTTGGAGAGAAAAAAACTCCAAATTCTTGAATGCTATAATATTGAGAATCTTCAAGTGGTGGAAGCAGTGATCAATGTACCTGGCTAGTTGCTCTAAAGTGGATGTATCAATGATGGGCAGGTACCTCTCTTCTTTCTTACTCTTCTATTTTAATTTTTATGGTTTTACTGAATCATGAATACTTTTAGCCTAAGGATAGTTTCTTTATAAATAACTGAAATTCATTACCCATATGACAATTTTAATATTACCACTGTTGGGGAGTCCTGGGGAGCGTCGGGAGAAACAACAGGTCAATGCTCTAGGACAACAACATTTTCATATTCATAGTCGATGTGGGACTTTAGACTTACACTTGAAATCCAACATAATTTAAGATAGCTTTTGGATAGATTATAAACTTATAAGTTAGTTTTGTAAAATCAACAAATGAACATTTCTTGTTTCATAAGATAAGTAAAAAAGTAAATCTTGAAAGTATACAAATGGAAAATTGTCTAGTTTTTACTTGCTCATTTGTTTGATCACATCGATGTTTATTCCAAATAATGAAATTGAATTTTTTTTTCAGGATGTTCAATTCCTTTGTTACGGGGTGAATGCATTGCTGCTGTATTTTGGCTACACATATATAAGTATTCTGTTGTACTAAATAAAATGAATGTAGTCCAAACGTTGTTGTATGATAGTGTTGATTGTATTTTGTTATGTTTTGAAGTTTGGTAATTTTTGGAAGGAAATGTGGAAGTTTTGCTGTCAAGTTATTATGTGATACACATCACAAATAAAAGAATGAATTTATCTTTAATATTGAATAAAATAGCTCCTTAAACAATTTTTGTGGGTACAATCTTTTTCTTATAACTTGCTATTAGTAAGACTAAGTAAAATTGCAAAATTGCATAAGGTTTTTACGCCAACATGATTTAACCAAATATAACTCCTCGCACAATAGGAAATCTAAACCGATTATAATGTCAATAACGCTTGCTAAGCGATCATCAATATAATATATAGTATTAATTCATATATCTTTAAAATAATTAAATAGAATTAATTAATATACCTTTAAAATAATTAAATTAAAAAATGATATAATTCTTTTGTTTCCAGAAATATTTTGACTAACGCCGTTTTGACATTCAAAAAAATGAAAAAACAACCCTAATTTTTCGATCTTATTTTCTGCCGGTTACCGTTTTCGAGAGGCGAAAAGATAGATAGGGCGGCGTCATCGTGTACTCGGACTAGTGCTTCCTTGCTCTTTTACGAACGAGCCGAAGTGATTCCTGCTAGCACCACAAAAAGCTTTGGTCTTCACGCCCACTAAGAAGGTTGCAAATTGCAAGTTCGAAGTCGTGGAGATGGAATATTTTTCGCCTGCGCAGCCGGAAATTAAAAAGGTTAGAAATGATATACCCGATGATCTTGCATTTTCCATCCTATCAAAATTATCTTTGAAATCATTGTACCGTTTTGAATGCGTACGCAAATCATGGACCCTCTTGTTTAGAGACCCTTATTTCATGAGCTTGTTCCTAAAAAATTTGTTATGTCATAATCGTTCGTACTATGATGATACGTCTCTCCTACTACTTCAAAATATTAATATCAATGATGAGGATAAATTTGAGTTGTATTCTCTTTCTGGTGAGAGATTTGAGCATAAGACCAAATTGGATTGGCCAAATCCTTTTCAAGAGGTTGACCCTGAATTTTATGTTGTTGGATATGGTAGTATTCATGGGGTTCTTTGTCTAATTTGTTACTCCCAACCGAATAATAGAGTTGTATTGTGGAATCCAACTACCAAGGAATTCAAGGTTATTCCTACCAGCGTCCGTGAGTCTGTACGCTATATGGATGTTGAAATTACTCGATATGGTTTTGCTTATGATTCTATCAATGATGACTATAAGGTTATTCGACAAATATTGTATGATCCAAATAGTGACATTGATAGTGATACTGATGACTTGTCATTGGATAATATATCTTATGATCTCTTCTGGGAGATATATAGTCTACGAAGTAACTCCTGGAAGAAACTTAATTCTGGTGTCCCGCGTGATTATAGAGATGAAGGAGTGTGTCTGGATGGAGTGTGTCATTGGTTGGGTGAAGATGGCTATATCTATGATGGCGAGGATGAAGTATATCTATTATCAATTGACCTAGGCAAAGAGGTATTTCATATAACACCCATATCCTCAGAGGATGATTATTTATGGAAAGACTTGTTGGTGTTGAACGGGTCCATTGCTTTAATCTCAATTTGTGAAGAAATGAAGACTTTTTATATATCAGTTTTGGGTGAACTTGGTGTGAAGGAATCATGGACTAAACTCTATAATTTTTGTCCCTTACCTTCCATTGAGCGCCCTATCAAATCTGGAAAGAAGGGATACATATTCCGTACACCGATCGAATATGGAAAACATGTTTGTTTTGATTTCAACACTTTGATGACTGAGAAGCTCAGTTTGGTGGGATTTAAAAAGTCAATAATTTATAAAGGAAGTAGTCTGCCAATTGGAGGAATAAACTCATAAACTTTTTCTTATTTCTGCCCAATAGTTAATGATATTGGTTGTTAGGTATTTTACCTTGTACTCTGATAAACTGGTTGTTTTGTTAATTAGTATGTATGTTGTTTCATGAATTTAATTTTGGTTGTTGATTCTCTTTCTATTTGCAATATTGCTAGCTACTATATTTATGTTAGGCAGAGAAATACAGTAACTATTTGTTTATGAAGAGAAATGCAATAACTATTTGGTTTGGTTCACACACACATAACAGATTATTATCTTTAGGCAGAGAAATGTAGTAATATACCGGCTCAAATGTGACCATATTAAAGTGCATTGTCACTTGATTCTTTCAAAAATTGGCTGGTAAGTGTCCTTATGCTGTCATGGCAGTGTTTGATTGATTGGTGGATCATCCTCTCTAGAAGACTTTAGGTACTAGTCTTTGTGTTTCTGCTATTTTACTGCCCAGATCATCTCAAATTTGTCGTTCGCAGCAATGTTAGAGTCTCATCAGAGTCATTTGAATGAGCCATGCTATTGAAGACCACTATACAATTTCCCTTATTAATCAGATTAATTATTTGTTGGTGTGTTTAGAGGTTGATCCATAAATAAGTCCATATTGTCAGGGGTATGAATATGAAAATAATGTTGTCTCCCTCTCTTGTGGTCCTGAGCATTGACATGTTGTTTCTCCCGACGCTCCCTAGGACTCCCCAACAGTGGTAATATTAAAATTGTCATATGGTTAATGAATTTCAGTTATTTATAAAGAAACTATCCAAAAATATTGAACTGTCATCTCCTTCATCAATTGGTTGCACTTGCACTTGATGCTTTGGTGGCTCTTCGTCTGGACATTTTATATCAAGTGGTTCTCCATAGAGATTAGAATTTCCTTTAAAAAGTCAATAATTTATAAAGAAAGTAGTCTGCCAATTGGAGGAATAAACCAATAATATTTTCTAATTTATAAAGAATGTTGCTCGTTGAACAGTTTATTTTACCAAATATTTCTATTAGCTTATCAATTATCAATAATCAATAATTAGTTATAAACTATCAACTATCTACTGTTTTTATGTCAAATTGAATGAAATTAAAATGTTAATGCAATCACATTTAATTTTCTATTTCATTTTTACTACTTTATTAATAACATAGTTATAAAATGAAAGTGCATTTTTACTAGCAGTATTTTTACTTTATTATCTCGTATCTAAATTTTTTTTCTTCCACTCCAACAACTATACCTTCAACCCTGCAAGTAATTATTTTTTTTCAATTTTATTTCTTTATCATTTGATTTCTCCCCTACAAAATTTTCAAACCGGAATACTTAAAAAATAAAATATATCCTACATGTAACAATCCATTATTAAATGAAGATTGCTACCAGAAAACTTTGTGAGAAAGAATTCTGGAAAATTAGCCACGAACCGTGGCTATATTGCAAAATCGCTTCATTCATTCATTCATTGTCTTCATTTTTCTCTCTCACACACACATGCATACCACGGCCATCCTCAACTCAAGCTAACACGGAATGAATCTTTTTGTGTTGTGTACTTGATTCATTCAAATCTGCTGCTACTTGATTCATTCAACCACTGTCACCAACAACAACTTCAATTTCCTCTTCATCTTAATAAATAATAAGAAAAAAAAGACCACTAGTAGTAAAAAAGGGATTCTGATGGATGATTGGTACTTATAGCAGTGATTTATCTATTCAATTCCCTCTTCATCTTAACACTGGAGTATCTATTCAATTCTGTACTTGAAATCTAGATATTGTGATTAGCCACTCAATCAAGTTAATATTCTGAAATTCTTTATTATATATTGTGATTAACCCTATATGGATGTTGAAATGACTCGATATATAGGGGTATGAGATATATTTAGATAGATTTTAGAGGTTAGTATCTTCTATATGTAAAAGGATCGACACATTTTGGCCTTAAGCAATCATACAAAGTTATTTTAACACCGCACTTTCATCCAAAACTTTAAAGCCTATTGAGTTTAACGAGTCCTCTCATATATATATATGTTGTTGGACTTCAACTCTTCCAATCAATATAAAACTTAATTTATACATCTCTCCTTAAGTGTGTGTCTCTTCAAGCATGTGATCCATCATCCACCCACTTATTGTTCCCGCATCAAATCGAAACGCATTTTGATACCACTGTTGGGCTATGAGAGGGAGCTTCACTGGATTGGATCAGTACATTAGAGCAATCATACAAGTGACTTTGATATCATACTTTCACTCAAAACCTTAGCAGGTATAGATCCTCTCCCGTGAATATTTCACAGGATGAGATTCAGTGTCTGCATCCACTGTCCATATTTCTTTTTAAAATAAAACTAAAGTTGTTAAAAATAAATGAAGGGCTGATGATGTATCACTATAAAATAATGTCACTATATAAATGATCAATGTTCAAAATCTTAAGATATTGGATTTACGAGTCTTCTCACTTGTATGTGTGTGTGTATTGCTTAACTTAAACTCTTTTAATCAATTTGAAACTAAACTCACACTTAATATATGACAATATTATCGTATAAACATGCATGAATAGCAGCACAACTCGAATGTGGACGAAGTTGATTGAAGCTTCCTTTTGATGTTTGTTGATTTTATTTTACTTTTGGTACAACAATGAATTTTTAACCATATTTTTTTGGTCAAGTTTTTAACCATATTTATTATGCCGGGTTATCTATAATCACCGTAGTTTAGAAGTTGTTTTTGCCGTGTGTGCAAAAATTTCTTCCCGTGTGAAATCTTTTTCCAAAGTGTTACATTAATTAATATAAATTTTTCAATCCTACACAACAGAAAGTGTGCTTTCCCGCGTGACATATTTTCCAAGTCTTCCATTATAGATTTATAGGTATAGGTATACTAAAGAAAAGATAAAATTATCTACCAAAACAAATTTATTCCCTCAAGTATAATTCGGTTGGTAAGGATATATTGTAATATGCAGGATGAAAGTTAGAATGTAGTACTTCAACTATTTCACCTTAACAAAAACCAATCACCAAAAAGCCACTAGGTTTGTGGTGAGGGATTTAGATAATATGCAGAGGTCATGGGTTCGATCTTCTGCTCCATTGTAAAAAAAAAAAACCAATTATCAAATATCCAAAACAAATCATTAATTTTTTTTTTGGTATAATAAACTTTTGCATTTTATTCATGTTTTCTTAACTGCTCTAGGAGCAAATCTATACAGTAATATTTGGAAAACAACTTTTTTTTAGATTAACAAAAAATTCTTGAATTTTCAGAAATTTAAACCCAATTAAATCGAATCAAACCAACGGAGGAAAAAACCCACCTTGTGTACCCCACAGATTCTCCAACGGAGATTAATCATCGCTAATAGAGGTGGAAACTTCGTACCAATATCATGATAACAAAAAAAAAAAAACTTAAAAGCCTAAGGCAATATCTTTTTTTAACATTTTGACAAAATATTAATCTATTATTTATTTTTTGTTGGAATCAAAGAGGGCCGAAGCTCTAAAAAAATTACATATAGACTCGAGGTTATAGCTCTAGAAACATCAGCTTCAAAATTATATTTAATTAACGCAGGGCAAACATCATAAACGTATTCAAGTGTAGAAAAAGTCATCTCAGCAAGAGCATCCACATATCTATTTACTTCCCTGAAATTGAGACTTATCTTAATCTCTCAATCAAGCTCCATCAACTATCTAATACGTACTCAAATATAAACATAAAGTATGTTATATTTTGATGAAAAATTTACAAAATATACTTGAAAATCTGCAATGGTTAATTTGAAATAATGTGTCTATTGGTTTAGTCTTGGAACGTTTTGTGAATAAGAACAAATCATTATATTATTTCAAATTTACATTTTTGAAAACCTTTCAAAAATTGTGTCCCTTCATCAAAGTTTCTCTATAAATAGATACACTTTATACTATAGGCAAAAAAACAAGACACCAATTTCATACATATATGAATCAAATTCTGCCTTAAATATTTCTAAATCTCATTTCTTCATTTCCCCGGTGCACATAAGTCATTGAGGAAACTTTTTGTAAATTATCGTTGGTCGATATGATTGATACGTGTGTACAATTCTTGTCAAGGTTTTCAAAGTATCCTAAAGGAAATTCGTCGGTGAACTCATTTGCATCCGATTTGCATAAACTGGTGGGAGCGAATCGAATCTAAAGATTAGTGTGATACACACACTTTGAAACTTATGTGCAATCATTATCATATCCATCTTCATCTTTTTATCGTTCAAGTATTTGCAGCAGATCCCAAACACAAAATCTAACTTATTTGGTGGTCTAAAATATAAGAAAAATCTAACATACCTCACTTTGTTAAATGCTATAATAAGACAAGTCGTATAAAAAATGCTAATAATTAAAACAAGTTCTTGTACAACATTAAATGAAAAGAATGAGTAATTGGCGGAAATAATATTTTTTTATCAAATAACTTAATGGTAAAATTCATATATTTTAATTGTAAAAATTTACTTGTGTGTTGATATTCGAACTCCAACTCATTCATAGTTTTGTTTATAATTGAGATCGCAATAGACCAAATACATTAATTATTCAATTAATCTGAAAAAGTGAAATATCTTTTATAAAAAGTTTTACGGATTTTCTCATCATGGACAACTTTTCTCTATTGTTCCCTTGATTAATATAGTTATTATGAAATAACATGTGTCTACAAAAGTTTTACATTATTTATGGGATTATTTTGCTTGCTATTTCCAATGCACTATTCTGCTTTCTTTCAAAAGTCGGAATCCCATGGTAATATTTTCTTGTTGGACCCACTTCATGTTTCCTTTTGACTTTAGGTATGCAATAAAATTAGTATAAATTACAAGTGCTTGTATAACTCTTGAGAATATAGCATCTATCAAATAATAGAAACCCAAGCTTTATTTTGTTGTTGAAATTATGATAAGAAACTATAATATTCTTATATTACATGCATTGTTAGTGTTGTCATCCATTGTTGGATTCAACTCAGCAATAGAGAATGGAGAAACAAAGTGCAAAGAAAGGGAGAGACAAGCACTCCTCACATTCAAACATGGCCTTCATGATGAGTATGGAATGCTGTCCACATGGAAGGACGGTTCAAATTATGCCGATTGTTGCAAATGGAACGGTGTCCAATGCAACAACCGAACAGGTTATGTTCAAAGGCTTGATTTGCATGGTTCGAGAACACGCGGTGAAATCAATCCTTCAATTACTGAGTTGCAACATCTAACATATCTAGACCTCAGTTTTTTGCTTACTAGTAGTCAAATCCCAAAATTTATTGGCTCCTTCAGCAACTTAAGGTACCTTGATCTCTCACATGGCAAATATGATGGGAAGATTCCTTCTCAACTTGGGAATCTCTCACAATTGCGGTACCTTGATCTCAGCAACAATGAACTCATTGGAGCAATTCCATTTCTTAACCACAGCTTTAACCTTGAACACCTTGACCTTTCTTATAACTTGTTAAGAGGTACAATTCCAGAAGATTTTGGAAACATAATGCATTCACTTGTGAATCTCGATTTGCACGACAATAGTCTAGAAGGCAAGATCCCTACATCCATTGGGACCATATGCACCTTGCAGAGATTTTGGGCTGATAATAACTTTTTAAGTGGAGAAATTTCATATTTTATTATCCATAATAACTATTCACACTGCATTGGAAATGTATCCTCGTTATATGAACTATCCTTATCGAATAATCAAATTTATGGCATGTTACCTGACCTTTCAATCCTCTCATCATCTTTGACAACTTTGTATCTTGATGGCAATAAATTAATTGGAGAAATACCAACAAGCATCGGATCTCTTACGGAGTTAAAGTATGTGGCCCTAAGCGAAAACTCTTTTGAAGGTGTTGTCTCTGAATCTCATTTCACTAACCTCTCCAATTTGGAAGACCTATTTTTGAATCAAAACTTATTGACTATGAAGGTTAGTGATAATTGGGTTCCTCCTTTTCAATTAATACAGTTGAATCTGCTATATTGCAATCTGAATTCTAGATTTCCTAATTGGCTTCAAACACAAAATTACATATCAGTTGTTACCCTTTCATATTGCAATCTGAATTCTAGAATTCCTACTTGGTTTTGGGAAAAATTGCAAACAATAGGTATCATGAGAATGTCAGACAACAATATCATCGGTAGGATTCCCAATTTGGAACTCAAGCTTACAAATAAGCCTATTATAGATTTGAATTCAAATCAACTTGAAGGTTCCATTCCTTCTTTTTTATTGCAAGCAACAGCACTGCAACTTTCCTATAATAAATTTTCAGATTTTGATTCCTTGCTATGCAGCAAAAGTAAGCCTCAACCTTTGGTATCATTGGACTTGTCATACAATCAACTAACAGGGGAGTTGCCTGATTGTTGGAATAATTTAACCTCATTACAGTTTGTTGATCTGAGTAGTAATAACTTGTCGGGAAATATTCCATTCTCAATGGCTGCCCTTGTTAACATGAAAGCTTTGATTTTAAGAAATAATAGTTTGAGTGGACAAATTACTTCTGCATTGAAGAATTTCTCAAACAAGTTGGCTTGGTTAGACCTTGGACAAAATATGTTTCATGGTCCATTACCTTCATGGATCGGAGACAATTTACACCAATTAGTAATTTTAAGTCTCCGATTCAATTACTTGTATGGAAATCTACCTTCAAATATTTGTTATTTGAAAAAACTTCACGTCTTGGATTTGTCACTAAATAACTTATCAGGAGGAATCCCGACGTGTGTAAATAATTTTACTTCAATGGCTCAGGACGCCAAAAGTTCAACTATAGCATTGGGTGATTCGTTTGTATTCATTTACAACAATTACTCTTATTTTCTACCAAATTTTTTTGAACTATTCCTGATGTGGAAAGGTGTACACGAAGCCTACCCAAAAGCAGATGTTTTGTTAAAAACCATTGATCTCTCAAGCAACCATCTTACAGGGGAAATACCAACTGAAATGGAGTACTTATTTGGATTAATTTCCTTAAATTTGTCAAGGAACAATCTCACTGGGGAAATCATTTCAAACATAGGAAACTTCAAATCACTTGAATTTCTTGATCTATCAAGTAATCATCTTTCAGGCAAAATTCCTTCCAGTCTAGCTCATATTGATCGCCTCACTATGTTGGATCTGTCAAACAATCGGCTCTATGGAAAAATTCCAATTGGAACACAGTTGCAGAGCTTTAATGCTTCAAGTTTTGAAGGAAATTATAATCTCTGTGGAGAACCACTTGATATAAAATGTCCAGACGAAGAACCACCAAAGCATCAAGTGGAACCAACTGATGAAGGAGATGACAGTTCAATATTTTTGGAAGCATTATTCATGAGCATGGGGATAGGATTCTTCACTGGTTTCGTCGGCTTTGTAGGCTCAATGTTGTTACTACCATCTTGGAGAGAAACAAACTCCAAATTCTTGAATGCTATAATATTGAGAATCTTCAAGTGGTGGAAGCAGTGATCAATGTACTTGGCTAGTTGCTCTAAAGTGGATGTATCAATGATGGGCAGGTACCTCTCTTCTTTATTTTAATTTTTATGGTTTAACTGAATCGTGAATACTTTTAGCCTAAGGATAGTTTCTTTATAAATAGCTGAATTTCATTAACCACATGACAATTTTAATATTACCACTGTTGGGGAGTCCTGGGGAGCGTCGAGAGAAACAACAGGTTAATTCTCAGAACCAAAAGAGGGGGAGACAATAATATTTTCATATTCATAGTGAATGTGGGACTTTAGACTTACACTTGAAATCAAACATAATATATAGCTTTTGGATAGATTATAAACTTATAAGTTAGTTTTGTAAAATCAACAAAAGAACATTTCTTGTTTCATAAGATAAGTATAAAAGTAAATCTTGAAAGTATACAAATGGAAAATTGTCTAGTTTTTACTTGCTCATTTGTTTGATCACATCGATGTTTATTCCAAATAATGATATTGAATTTTGTTTCAGGATGTTCAATTCCTTTCTTATGGGATGAATGCATTGCTGCTGTATATTGGCTAGCATCCTGGAGTACATCTTTGAGTCTTTGGTTAGACATATAAGTATGATCTGTTGTACTAAATAAAATGAATGTAGTTAAAACTTTGTTGTATGTTACTGTTGATTGTATTTTGTTATGTTTTTGAAGTTTGGTAATTGAAACCAATATATCAATGTGGAATTGGTGGCCCAATAGATCTTGAACATACTCTGGTAGTTTATTAGAATTTTGTGTTGAACCAAACTCAACCCTACAAAACCAATTTGTAGGATGAACATTGCGCTCACTTATAAACGTATATTCAGACCATCTTTTATCCAATATTGTGAAAAACATTATTTTAAAAATTAAAATATAATATATTATCTAGAGAAAATTAACCATCCATGAGTTGGAAAATGGAGCATGCCTTTGATTTAATAGATTCTCTTTTTTGTTCTCTATTTCATTCTCTTGTCCCATATCTAAAGGGGATACCTTGGAACTCAAGTTATTAGTTCCTTTAGTTCTTTTGTATTTACCAGTTCTTCTATCAGTATGCAAATATATATAGATCTAGAAGCTTCTTAAGTTGAAAAAGTGGATAAGCATATTAAGGTTGCTCATGGCCAATTATATGATGTTTCTTGCAATACAAAAAATCATGTTTCCAACGGGTGTTCTGAAATTGTAATGATTATTGACTTTCATATGAATGGGAAGAGGGAACTGAGAGGAATTTATCAGTTAAGGAATTGTTTTCATGCTGAAAAGATTGTAATTCTAGATTCTATGTGAATAAGTATTTTTCTACTTGTCTTTAATTGATTGCATAATTTTGATTGATATGTGAATGTTGATTCAAACATTAAGGCCATAATGACTTACACATAAACACTAAGGCAATAATTAGATACAAACATGTTTTAATTTAAGTGAAACATTATTCGCCGTTTCATATTCTCATGTAGTAGAGATACACCTCAAGGTTTGGTTTGCTCACAGATGGCATGACACTACATTAAAGTCACATACATTAGATTATAGTTGAATGAATCAGTATGATAGTGAAAGCTTAAGGCCCAAAAGCATAGTCCTTACATTTTGGTCTAAGCTCATTTCTTATATGATCCATCCATAACATCTTGCATGTAGTACACTTGACATCTTGCAAGTAGTACACTTGTATTGTTGCACATATTTTCCTTTCAACACTTGTTTTGTTGCATGTTTCTCTTGTAACATTTGTCTTCATGCATGTAAGTCATTGTAGTTACTCTTCTCCTATAAATAGGAGTTCACAATGTTTACTTGGATCATTCAAATTCAAGCATTAGTAATATAAAACAAAGCGTGTGTTTTTTATATAGAGTGTCTCTCTTCGTTCTTGTTCTAGTCCACATTATTCCAACACATTTTCAACTTTGGTCTCAAGATCATTTTTAATTATTTCCTTTTTAACTTTTGAAACCCTATATGTTATTTCATTACTTTTTGCATAACATAGTTTCCTTAAACAATCCTCGTGGGTACAATTCCTTTCTTATAAGCTATCAGTAAGACTATCTATAATTGCATAACATTTTTACGCCGCAACATGATTTGACCAAATATTACTCCTCACAATCTCTTTCTTATAACTTGCTATCTAAACCGATTGTAATATCAATAATGCTTGGTAAACGATGCAATATTAATATATAGTAGAATTAATTAATATGTCTTTAAAATAATTAAATTAAAAAATGATATAATTCTTTTGTTTCCAGAAATATTTTGACCAACGCGGTTTTGACATTCAAAAAACTGAAAAGCAACCCTAATTTCTCGATCTTATTTTCTGCCCGTTATCGTTTTCGAGAGGAGAAAAGTTAGATAGGGCGGCGTCATCGTGTACTCGGACTAGTGCTTCCTTGCTCTTTTACGAACTAGCCGAAGTGATTCCTGCTTGCACTACAAAAAGCTCCGGTCTTCATGCCCACTAAGAAGGTTGCAAATTGCAAGCCCGAAGTCGTGGAGATGGAAGATTTTTCGCCTGCGCAGCCGGAAACTAAAAAGGTTAGCAATGAAATACCCGATGATCTTGCGTTTTCCATCCTATCAAAATTGTCTTTGAAATCATTAGGGGTGTTCATGGTTCAAAACTGAACCAAATTGAATTGAAATAAATGGTTTATGAACTAAACCAAAACCATTTAGATTCAAAACCAGTTTATTTTATAAAATTGGTTCAATTCAGTTTATAACCGGTTCAAAACCAGTTTATAATAAAAAATCAATTTTTTTAATTCACATATTGAATTGATAACAAAATATGATTTTATTTTTTTTAACCATATAATAAATAAAAATTAATTTCATTATTTTTTGTAATAATGAAAATCAATTTGTTTTCTGATTTTATTGAATTGATTTCTTTACATAAATATACTACTTATTATTACTTTACATAAATATACTTTTGATTTCAATTTTAAAACTAAGTTTTCTGATTTGAAATAATAAGTAGTATATTTTATTGAATTAATTTCTTTATTTTTTGTAATAATGAAAATCAATTTGTTTTCTGATTTTATTGAATTGATTTCTTTACAAAATTATACTACTTATTAATTCAACAAAATCAATAAAATCATAAAACTCTGGTTCAAAAAAAATAAAATCAGAAAATCTACTTTTTATGATAATGAAAATCAATATGTTTTCTAATTTAATACTTTTTATGATTTTATTGAATTGATTTTATTTTTTTAACCATTTAATATCTATATATAGTATATTATTTAATACATTGATTGCCAATTTTAATACATTTTGATTTCCTTAATTAGACAATCAATCAGTTTATATCAAGTAATTATGTATAACTTTGTTTGCCATATATAAAACATATTATATTAAGTAACAAAACTAATTTTTTAAATTTTAAAATTGAATAATAGTTTAAATATTAAATTATATTAATTAATGAATAGGGGTGGAGGTGGTGGTTGGCCGCCGGAGCGCCGCCACCAGTCACCGGATCTCCGCCGCCGGCCGCCGCACCGGTCGCCGGAGCTCCGACGGTCATCGCCGGAAAACCACCATCCGCCGCCGTGGGCCGCCGCGCCGGTGCCGGAGGTCCGGCGTTGACCACCGCCGTTGACTAGCCAGCACCACCACTTATTTTATATATTTAATAAATTAATTAATTTATTATTATAATTATTAGTGGTAAAAAAATTAATTTAGGAGGGTGTGGAAATTATGGATACCCATAATTGATCCATTAATTTAAGTTTGGGCTCCAGATTATTTTTTTGTTGCATATTGGTTATTGGTTTTTTTTTTGTATGTTTGGATTGGGCTTTTAAAACTGGTTCTATTTGGATACTAATTCGGTTCATAGTATCCAATTTATTTGCATACCCCTAGAAATCATTGAACCGTTTTGGATGCGTATGCAAATCATGGACCCACTTGTTTAGAAACCCTTATTTCATGAATTTGTTCCTCAAAAATTTGTTATGTCATAATCGTTCGTACTATGATGATAAGTCTCTCCTACTACTTCAAATTATGAATATCAATGATGAAGATAAATTTGAGTTGTATTCGCTATCTGGTGAGAGATTTGAGAATAAGACAAAATTGGATTGGCCAAATCCTTTTCAAGAGGTTGACCCTCAATTTTATGTTGTGGGACATGGTAGTATTCATGGCATTCTTTGTCTGATTTGTTACTCTCAACCGAATAATAGAGTTGTATTGTGGAATCCAACTACCATGGAATTGAAGGTTATTCCTACCAGCCTTCGTGAGTCTGTACGCTATATGGATGTTGAAATTACTCGACATGGTTTTGCTTATGATTCTATCAATGATGACTATAAGGTTATTCGACAAGTAATGTATAATCGTGATAGTGACATTGAAAGTGATAGTGATAGTGATACTGATGACCTGTCATTGGATGGTGGTATATCTATGCTCTCTTCTGGGAGTTATATAGCCTACGAAGTAACTCCTGGAAGAAACTTCATTTTAATGTCCCGCACGATTATAGAGATGAAGGAGTGTGTCTGGATGGAGTGTGTCATTGGTTGGGCGAAGATGACGATGATAGCGAGGATGAAGTACATCTATTATCAATTGACCTAAACAAGGAGGTATTTCATATAACACCCATATCTTCAGAGGATGATTATTTCTTGAAATACTTGTTGGTGTTGAATGGGTCCATTGCTTTAATATCAGCTTGTGAAGAAACAAATGCTTTTTATATATCAGTATTGGGTGAACTTGGTGTGAAGGAATCATGGACCAAACTCTATAATGTTTGTCCCTTACCTTGCATTGAGCGTCCTGTCAAAGCTGGAAAGAAGGGATACATATTCCCTACAGTACTAAAAAGTGGAAAACAAGTTTGTTTTGATTTCAATACTTTGATGCCTGAGAAGCTCAGTTGGGTAGGATTTAGTAAGTCAATAATTTATAAAGAAAGTAGTCTGGCAATTGGAGGAATAAACCAATAATCTTTTTTCTTGTTTCTGCTCAAGTGTTATATGATATTGGTTGTTAGGTATTTTACCTTGTACTCATACAAATTGGTCGTTTTGTTAGGCTTCTGTTAATTATTATGTAAGAGACAAATAAAAAAACCGTTTGATACTATGAATGTAATTTCATCAATAATATTTTGGTAGTTGATTCTCTTTTTGTTTGCAAAATTGCTCCTATATTTATGTTAGGCAGAGAAATGCAATACTTAATTATTTAATTTGGTTCACACACACATATAATTGATTATTATCTTAGGCAGGGAAATGTAGCAACTATTCTATATGCTACTGAATGCCACTGGCAAGGACTCTAACTTGATTCTTGAGTATGGCAAAGGATTGGAAGTCACATTTTTTATCACTTTCTTTAATATGTTGGCCACTGCATCAATAATTCTCTGGTTTGTTCTTATTTTAAGCTTTTGGACTCCAATATTAGGCTTCTGTGGTGGGAATACGCCAATTCTGCTGGCATCAAAATCATTTTAACATAACTAATTTTTTTTGTTCAATTGCAACCGTAACACGTCAAAATAAACTAAAGCAACCTTGGAGTAGTAATAAGCCGGCTCAAATGCATTGCCACCTGATTCTTTCTAAAACTGGCTGATAAGTGTCCTTCTACTTCTGCTGTCTTGGCAGTGTTGGATTCATTGGCGCCTGAGAAGACTTTAGGTGCTAGTCTTAGTGCTATTTAACTTCCCAGAACATCTCAAATTTGTCGCGCAAAAATTTTTAGATTATCATCGGAATCATTTGAATGATGGTGTTGTCATACTATTGGCATGCCTTGATATGTTTGACACACCAGCTTGTTGAACACCTCGGTGGGAACTTAGTAGTGGAAGAATCTGAGTTCAGGATTAGAGTCGCGTATGCACTATGGATTTATTGAACAAAACTTCTCTTGGAAGTGTTCTCTATAGTAGTGACAAACTTCACACATTAAGAATTAATGAAAATTTTTGCTTATTGTGTTCTTTATAGTGTCCTCTTGGAAGTGTTCTTTGTAATGATTTGCATTTGGGACATGTAGACAATTGTAACTATTAACTAATTTCACTTAGAGGACAATTGTAACTCTTAATATATTATTATATATTCATTTAATTTAATAGTAATAATTTTCATAATTTTTCACACCTTGAAGAAGAAATCCTTTGAGACATATTTGATTGATTATATATTAAACAAAACTAACAAAAAACATGGGAAAGGGTCATATGAGGTTGTTCATTGCTTTCTCTTCAATACTCTTCTTGGTTCTACTTTCTTTCAGTTGCTTCACTTTAAACAGGTTCGTGGTTTTTTCGTTTCTTCCTGATTGCTGTTTGCTTTATGTGATTTTTGACTTTTTGTTGTCTAGGGGAGGTTTTTGTTCATGGCTTTCTCTTCAAAAATCTTCTTGTCCTATAGTGGAGTGACTCATTCACATCTTGTGACTCTTAATGGATGTATGTTATTCACTCCATTCACGACATGAATAGAGGATGGAGTGATCTTGTGTTGCATTTCTTTGTTGTATACTTGTATTCTTTATCCATATGAAGAATAAAGAAGAATCCCTCTTGTTCTCATACTTCTTTGATCAGTGTGTAAGGATTTAATATGCTCAGGAACTAGTACACCAAAACATGAGAATTTTTTAACTTCTAGATTCTTGTGTGAAATAAGAATGAAGGCAGTCAGCGGTTCCTTTAGGTCATTCAGTTAATATCAATTGATTTTCATTGAAATTGAAATATGTCATTATATCAAAGCAAATTGTAACTAATGAGATGAGTATTTCCTTTCTAATAATTCATCTAATCTAGTAGTTGTTAAACATTCCAAAGGATTGGCATAAATTTAGTTTTCTTCTTTTGGTCTGATTGGAAAGACAAATCTTGTAATTAATCAAGGAGTGATGTCAAGACATATGGTAGTATGACAAACTAATCAAATTACTACAAAATACCGATGTCACATTGTCACGTAATGCTAAGTCAATCTAAAAGTAGCTGCCATAACTAATTGATTCATGAGCCATTGATCAAACATGTTTTTCTTTTAAATGTTTCCAATGTTATGCCCCTTGGTAGTTATTATCGCTTTGATTCAAGAGAGCTAATTTTGTCTCCCAAGATTTTTCTGAAAATACGTGTATAAATTCTGGATTGATCCATCCGAAGGGCATGAGAGAGGGTGGTGGGGGTGGGGGTCTGTTTGCATGGAGTAATAGCTTATGCTCATGTTCATCACAATACCCTTTTCATTTGATATCAGCTTTGAGTTCAAAAGAACATAGTACATATAAAGCGTTTTACATTCTCTCAGTAGAAGATATGCTGTTAATATTTGAATATATGAAAAGAGAGGTTCATATTGTTTCAGCTTTTCCCTGCACTGATTGCAGCCTGCACAAAGTCTTCACAACGGGTGAACCCACCGGACAAAACCTCCGGCAGAACCCCAACAATGTCGAAGGCCTCCTGCAGATCACTAGCAGAATTGATGTCATCAAGCCAGGAAATCATCTCCTTCGGGAATCCGAGAAGCTCTTTCACATTCGAGAGTCGCTCTTTCATAACCAATTCCCAACCTTCGAGGCTTCCACTTTCATCGTCCCCTTCTGTTGCGGATGAAGCTCCACCAGTACTTGCAGATGTTGTGCTAGTCGATTTCTTGACCTTGAAGAAATGCTGTAACTGCTCAATCAAACCTGTGTAGACAAGCATTGGACGAATGATAGACAAAAGCTCATCATTCTGCCCTGTTTCTGTTGAAGCAGTTTGGTCCGTACTTCCAGATTCCACACCTTGCACAGAGGCTGAAATGGGTGATGGACGAGCAGTGGTACGACCATGTGTGTGCTGCATGTATGCATGGTAAATTCCACGCTGCAGAAAAGCACGACGATGTTGCAGCCAGGACTCGTATGACTCTGAGAGAAGTGAGTTCACCATCATAAATTGGACAGTTTCTTCTGTTCCCAATGTAAGTTGGGTGCCAGACGGAGAAGAGGGTCTCAGATCTGATGTAGAAGAGGTTATATATGCTGATACAGCCCTGGCCATGGTCCGACGCTGCAAGGGGCTTCCTTGATCAAGAAGATGGCGTGCTATTTGAAACATAAATGGGAGGAACCGAGAATTGCTTTCCCGTCCCCCACCTCGGCAATCCGCACAGAATGATGCTCCCGTTGCAAACCGAGCTAACATCTACAAAGACGGGAAAAATGCATTAGCACAAGAGTGAGACAAAATCACTTGATTCAACGTTAAATGATTTTACTAGAATAAGCACGTGTCAGACTCTGAGAGATATTATAAAATCAACCTATGACATGTTCATAAGTTGTTTTCAACTTATTTTCATATACTCTTCAGGGTAGCTTGTGAAAACAGCTTATACTAAAATAGTTTGACTTTATTTTCTCTGTTGTTATGGAAATAACTTATGATAAGTGTATTTATGCTATAAGCTGCAAATTAAGTTGTTTATCCAAACAGGGACATAATCCAATCATTTACATGTTACGTGAACAAGATTCCTTCAGCTTTTCCTTTAATTATCTTATCAGTCAAGTTCACCATTTAAAATTAAAAAACCATAAAAAGATAAACATGTTGAGGCCAAATAACATACCAGAACAATGTCATATGTTAGCAGGCGAAGCCTGCTTCCATCTGCTCGTCCAAGAGCATTAAGGTTGTCCCAGTGTTGATCAACAAAGCGGATATACTGTGCCATTGGAACAGATGGACCTCTGACAGGGAATAAAGAATTACAGAGAGATTCGTTGTTCCTAAGTGTTGCCCCATCCCACTCTTTCTTAGGATTCTTCAAGGCAGCATCAGCTCTTTTGGCCTCTTGATGGCACTGGAAATGAATAATATTGAAGTAACTTACAGTGGTGTAAACACACTCTCCGCGAGCACTTCCTGAAGTGCCTACGCCTAGATTCACACGCTTACTATAAGAGTAAGCACCCAGTAAATCAGTAGGTCTTAAACTGTATCCTTCCCGGCACACCATGCATGCCAACCCATCCTCCTCCTCCTGTACATCTTCTAAACCTTCAAGGACAGGCCGGGAAACAACAATGCGTTCACCTCCATCTGAAGACAGTTCTTGTCGCATTCCTAGCCCCTGCATCATACAAAATAGAACAGGAAATCAGATTCTAATACATTCCAAGTAATCTGTCAAAAATAAATAAATAAAACACATTCCAAGTAATACTATACAATGCCATATATTTTACAAGCCAAATGATAATATTTTGAGCAAAATCTCCAACTTTTTGAGAGTTGAAACAAAATAGACTGCTAATCCCCAATCTCCTTTTTAAGTCATAGAAAATACCAACTTATGAAAATCTAAAAGGTATTTTATAAAAAATACCTGCAGCAGCTCCTCTCTCTTACGCAAAGCCCGGCGCCTCATTTCATTTCTAGTTGCATGACGCAACTTACTCACCTCATCCACCAGGAATCCATCTCCTTTTCCTTCCTTGTTAGATAGTGTGTCCAACAAATTCTCAGCCCTTGCCCCAATTTCGTTTTCTCCCGAGACTCCTTCCAAGGCATGCAACAAGGGTAAGATACCTTCCTCCTCAATACACTTTTGAGTGAGGAGATGTCCCATTGACAAACCTCTCAGCATCGACAATATAAGAGGGATGGAAGGCAGTGTTAAACCCTGTGCCCATTCAGCACTGGTCTTGTAGCCCGTCTGCCCAGCATTGGCAAAACTATCCTTCAAATGTTTCATTGCAAATTTAGTTATACCCTTTTCTAGGATAATGTCTTTTAATCTATCACCACAGGAACTTGTCTTAAGTGACTCTGAAACTCTAACAAAGTTTTCCAGTGTGAACCTCTGCTTTGCAGCTAGCTGAGCAACATTATCATCCTTTGGATTGTCCAAATGTTTTTTCTGCAAACTGTCAAATGCATCCCAATCTTGCAGGTATGGGCTAAAATGCTGGATTAGAGCATCCATTGCAGCAGGTTCACCATAAGTCAAGTAAGGTAGTATTCGAGCAACCATCTCTGTGTTCCTCTGCTGTTTGTTTGATTTCTTAATCCCCAATGGATGAGATAATCTCTCCAAAAACATAAGAACTATCTTCTTGGCTTGTTCACCTGTCCCGGCTTCTTCACTAGTGACAGTAAAGGAACCTTGTGTGATGCTTATACTGTCACTTTCATTTGCTTCTAAAGTCAAACTTTCAACAATCAAAAGTATACCTTCGGCTGGCTCCATGGCATCAACTGAAAAAGCCCTTCTTGCAGTTTCAAGAAGCAAACCTAAAGCTCCTAGCTTCAACAAAGCTCGTCTATTTTCTCTAATTTTGCAACAGTACATAAGAAGATTAAGAACAGCAACCAATTGCTCCTGATTGGACTTGAAATCATCTCTCAGACGCTGTAAATAGGGAAAAGTGAGAAAACTATATTAGCAATTTAAGTTTGCAAGCAGTAGAATGACATTTTATGAAAATCATCAAACGTACAGAGTAGCTGTGCATGAGAATGCCTGTAACAATACATATATTAGGCAATACACAATTTCTTTTAAAGTAGATACCTTAAACAATAGGGTTAAAGACAATCATATACTCAAAGTGACCACAAAAGAATAATGCTAGAAACAAATTTGTATTTGACTTTGTAATGTATTAAACAACATATAAGCACTAAAAAAATCATATCACTAGTCACTAGCAATGTGGTACTAAGCCCTCTATCCCCAACCGACTAAAGGTGATGTGCCGCTGCAATGTAGAAAATCAAGTGGCCCAATAATAGAAAGCATAAGTGACCGCAAATAAAACCAATTTCACAACAGTTTTCTTTGTAACTGATACTTCTAATCCTAGAGTGCTCTAAGCTATAGGCTAAAGAGTGTTCAAGACAAGAAATCAAACAAAGAAAAAAGGATGTATTGGCTTGACGTGTGTCTATGTGTGTGGAAACATAGTCCATGGATATAAAAAGAGAGCACTCCTGTCTACCTGAATCATGCCCAACAGTATCTCCAGTCCACCACATTCACGAACAGCGCCAGCTATGGCAAACTCAACCTCTGGATCCTGGGATTCCTCTCTATCTTCCTCCAATTCTTTAATCATAGGCTCAGTTGCTTCACCATCCAATCCCTGGAAAATTGTATACATATATAAAATAAATTCAATACCAAATGTTTAAACGAATGAGCCGATTCACGTGGCCACTGATAGAGAAACACACCTGAAGGCGATAAGTCACCGTCATAGGTGGGCAATATCTAGATGAGGTGACAGCATTTGATGACACCAAGTTGGAATTAGTTGCATTAGAAGATTGATTTGATTTCTTCCACACTAGCTCAAAAACGTGTGCAATGCTCAAATCAAGAGAAATGATATTACCAGCAACCAACAATTCCATTCCATAGTCATCCTCAAGAAGACCTAATAAATCCAACTGATGGCAGATCTTATTCTTCACATCACGCATCAATGGGCCAATCTCAGTACTCGAATATGGATTCTTGGTCATTGAGCCCCTTATGAACTCTTCCTGAGTATGTGCCTTGTTTAGGACCAACAGATATACAGGTTCAGGTTTTGAGGGGCAGATCAGATTGCAGAGTTGCTCTAAGATAAACTGCAAATGCAGGTACAAAAACGCACCAAAGTTTAGAACAATCCTAAGTAAAAAGGTTACTATAAATTTAACATCTAATATCTTTGTTAGTTCTTCTAATCCTCTTATATAACCAAACTGATACCCTGTTAGATAGAAAATTGTCACAACTGATTTTAGAGAAAAGAAAAAGTTATACACTTCGGAAAATGAAAAGTAAAATTAATCCATACCAAACAAGCACGCCCTTTCCTCTCCTTTCCATGTATTTGCAAACCATTGATACAGGCCTTAATGAATTGTCGCTTATTCTCACTGCTTTCTAGTAGTAGACTATCCAAAAGATCTTTAAGGAGACGATTGCAATCACTTATCAACTTTGTCTTTTGAACAATCAAGCCACGAATTACAATAAGGGCTTCAAGAATTTCAGAAAGTAAGTTCTCTCGCATGAATCTGGAATTAAAATTTACTCCAATAAGATGATGTGAATAACAAAAACTAACCTCAAAAGTAAAACTATTCAAGCAGCAATCTTACCTGGATCTAACACTTGGAACCTCAAGAAATTTACCAAGAAGCTCTATGATTTTGTGAAGGATAAAACCCTGAGTTATATCAATGTGTAGGCTCCTTTCCAGAGACTCAACACTACTTACTTCTTGGGAGATTAGGGTACAAATTGTCCGCAGACATCCCCGAACAGTCAAAAATAAAAGAGCATCCTCTGAATCTACCATCTTGAATAGCAATTCAAAATATTCCGCGGCACTTTCACCGGCAGAAAGTGTTGCAGGTAACAAAGAAACCACTAGGTTCAGAAGCCGAAACCGTTTGGACGAAGTTTGACCACAAAGCAAGCTTATGAGTGAGCACATCTCTGATCTGATGGATTGTGAACATGCGCTCAAAACAAGTTCTTTAACCCATGATCCCAACTCAAACACTGATAACTCACTTTTAGCTGCTTTACCAACACGACGCTTCCATCTCAGAGCATATTTAAGTGCCAGGTAATCATGACGTTCGGGTCTTGATCTCTGGCCTGTAGCTTTGACTGCCTGAGACACTTTGTATTGCCTTCTAACAAAATCAAGATAGGTAGCTCCGCTCTCCCATTCTGAATAGCTCAATAACTGAATATCTTGAGTCTTAGGAGTGGCATCCCAATTTCTTTCTGATGAGTCTGGAAATGTCTTTGTTGCACCAACACTAACAGCACCAGTCAAGGACCCAGGTACGTTTTGAGAAACCTCATCCTTTGTCTTTGCAGAAGACTTCCCAAGGCCTTGCTCTTTGTCTGGCGTCTCAGGCTTTGGAGGTGTGCATGCCTGAGAAATAATTCTCAGACAAGGAAGAATAACATGCTCAGATATGGCAGGATGTTTGGCACCCAACTTGATGGAAGAAAACAATAACTGAAATACAAGACGTAATCTTGATTCCCAGAATTCATCGGCCAAAGAACACACCTCAGAAAGTAATAGCAATTCCTCACGTGTAGTCACTGCAATGTCCATAGAGCGATGATGCTCAAGGCAGTACAAAACTTTCTTTTGTATCAAACTGTTCAACTCCGTAACTGCATTTACATCACTTTCAGATAAAGAACAAAGTACAATTCTTGCTTGGACCCGGGCAGCTTTAGGACCTTGATGAATGTTATTCTCAAACAGCTCAGACAAAATGCCAGCTGAAACAAGTTGTTTCTTGGAATTTGGATGCCTTGCAAGCACCTGTAAAAGTTCTAGACATTGCGTTACAAATGTAGTTGCACAGCCATAGCAGTTATTTGGTGATCTAGACACCACAAATCTTGAAGACATGCTATTATCAGAATTTTTCTGGTGCAGATAATTCATCAGCACCTTGCGTAGCCCTTGCAGCGTCTGAACACTTTTGGTGACAGAATCAAAAGCTGCTTTGCACTTCTCACCATACAGGACTCCAAGAAGAGCAATTTTGCGGTTGATTTTACATGAGGGTCCGGGTAAAGAAACCATCATTTGCTGCACAGAATCCTTGTGTTGTGAGTCTATTTCACTGTCACCAATGCTTGATACAATTTTAAGTAAGGGCTTTTTGAAGCCCAAAAGTTGCTGATACCGCCGATGAGCATTCTCTGACTCAGACTCTATAGCTGCTAACCCCTTCTTCATATCTTCATCATTCTCCATATTATCGAATGTAAAACTTGGCTTCGCCATGAAATTAAACTCAAACCGTCCATATTTGCTGTACCCACACTCATTGCACAGAAAAGAATCCAAATTCTCATAATTGATGTTGCGACATTGCCTGCATTGATATGCATTTTCATGACAATTGCTACATATACCATGCTTATCTGTGACTGGACGACTACAACGTGGGCATTGCAATGGTTCAAGAGACAATGCCTGAAGATTTTCATAGAATGAATCCAGTTCAATCATGAAGTTACAAGCTGTAATTGGAATTGGAAATTCCACTTTAAGCTCAGTCTGATCAAATGCAAGATGACAGCTTTTTGCACGCTTCCATAAAGACCAGTTATTTTTCAACTCTGATAAGTCAGTAACTGGTCTGTTATTGTAGTATAGGTTCAAAACCTTGACTGATTTTGACTTTCTGGTATCATGAACATTCATGGTCACAGTCTGGATTGTGTAACTTCCAGTGCATTTCACTATGATACGATTATCAGTGAACTTTGTTTCAGATTTCAGGGATTCTAACTTCATCCTGCTGTAAGGTACTTCTGGAGAGCTGCAGGCAACGCAAGGTTCACTCTCAAGATAGTATCCATCAAATTCCACTAAGCCGCTCAGGGTATTATATATGCGAGAATTCGGATGGTTAGCTAAGAGTTCATTCTGTGAATGAAGTGTCTCAAAGATGCACCTAATTACATCAGGAGTCAAGCATCTGTCAACAAGTTCCGAAATCTTGTGTTTTGAACTAGTATCAGGGGATCTTCCAAGCAACCAAGTAACAAGTTCTGTATACTCCACAATATTTTGGCCATACATTGGGAGGCACTTGACTTTCTGCAAGAGAGCCATTAGCATAGTTTCCTTAAACAGTGGTTTGGCATGATGCCAGACACCATATAAAACTAATTTAGCCTCTGCACGCACAGTAACTGAACTCCACTCCAGAAGGAAACTATCTATGAACTGCTTTAAGGTATTGCCACTCTTGTCAGTGAAGACATCTACTGCTGCCTCCATATCCAAATAGGACTTCTCTGAACCAGATTCAGCTCCATCTTCACCTTTCTTTTTCTTCTTTGAATCTTGAGATGAAATACTCGATTTGGTTGAACTTGAGTCTCCTGACTCTGTTTTTTGTGAAGTCTGACCAACATCTTTTCCTGTATAGAAGGCGAAATTGAGAAGTTTAAGAGTCTGAATAACAGACTCTTCACCGAAATAAAATATTCCATTCATCAGGAAAGACAAAATATCCCCATGCCTTAAACAGTATTTCTGCCAGTTACGAGGACGTGCAGCTGCTACTTCTGCCATAGTGGTAAGACACTTCACAATCTTCACACTTCTTTCATATGGAATGGGATTATTTTGAAAACCACCAGACTTCGTTATGTGTTTATAAAGTCTCTTGACTTCACTAGAGTACTGCCAAGAGTCCCGTACACTGTAATAGTGAGACTTGCTCCCGCAGAGATGCAGGAAAAGCCTCCTGGCATATCTCCTTACGAAGTTGGTATGAGGATTGTTGATGTAACTGCAGAGAACATCTTGATATCCATCTAGCTTCAAATCCTTCCCATAAGACAACTTGTATACTTTTTCCTTTTCTCCAGTCTTGTCATGTTTTTCTGGACGAACAAGTGTGTACACCAGTCGAAAAGCATTTTCTAGTAGAAGCCTGTTGTAGTCCATAAAGATGTCTGTTCGATGCACTTTCACATACGAATCAGAAAAGAAAGGTGAAAAATTACCAGCTGGTAAATCTCTGCGTACTGTAAGCAAAGCCCCACATCCAGGTCCAGCATTACTATGCCCACCTTCACTGTTAATAGGAGATTTGAAAACATGCACTAGCTGCTGCAGTATATCCATCAAATAATTTACAAAAGATTGTTGCCTAAGAGAATCACAAGCTTGAAGCAGCTGTGATGCAAAGTCATTCTTCTCTTGGTCATCAACTGAAGTCTTGGAAGTGGTCGAAGTGGATGAAGAAAGTTGGATTACACTTTTATCATGAACATCGGCAGTTCCACTGTGTCTTGGCATGGAACCATCACTACCGGGCTGATGCCAGTTTCTAAGCATCAATGTGAAAAACATGAAGACCAGGATTGCAACTTCCCCAAATGGTGACCGGGTTCTGGCTACAAATGGTCTGTTGAGATTAATTTCATCCAAAAACCATTTGATTAGTTTCCCTAGATCTAAACTGTCAGGCTTTGAGCTGTCTATGAAAGGTCCACCCACGGCAGATGACAGCCTGTAGAAAAGCTGCATAACAGGGATTGCTCGGACTCCAGAGGTTGTATTCATCCACCCTTTCAATTGTTCAAGAAGCTCAGAAAGTAGTAAGGAATTTATTGCCCGTTTTGAAGCAGAAATTGAGACAGGATCAGTCAATGCAGCAGCAAACTCTCCAGAATCATTGGGCTCCAAGACATGAATTGATGGAGAAGAACTCTGCATGTTGCTATCAGCTGGTACAGGCAACGAGTCACTAACGTCATCAGGTGAGAAGTGAAATTCATTGCCATCTCCCACTGAGTCCACTTCTATTGGAATTGCTGTCATAGGATGATCTCTAGAGTGTGGTGGAGGAAGTCGGTCTGCATCTAGTACTTCAAAGCAAGCTTCACATAAATCAAAATCAGGACAAACAGTGCAGTGCCACCTTCGCCTAAGTATAGGTACAGTAGAACAACCATCACAACAATATTGAACAGATGAAGTGATAGTGTCTTCCTCAATCATGACTTGGTTGTTTCTAGCACTTGCGTCAGCTGAGCCAGGAACTGGCACTACACTCTCAACACCATCATCTGGAGCTAACAATGTCTGCTTTGGAAAAGGGACCTGAAGCAATCTCGAAGATATGGCCAAACTGGAAGGAAAAAAAAAGTGTAAAAACCTGAACATCAAATTTGGAATATAAAAAGAAAACAGAATGAGAAAAAACACCTGCTAGCAGTCTGAACAGCTTCATCCGACGAAAAAAGAAGCTTTTTGAGCAATACAACAGCAGGTGCTACACAGTGCACTCCTGAATCTTTTACATGCAGGGCCAAGCATTCAGCATAACAATAAATAAGTTCTACTGCTGACATAACAATGTTGTTCATGGTTTGTGTGTCGGGCTGCTCAAAGTCCAATATTCCCCATAAAACTTGCATAAGTGCATCCACCACTTCTGAGCCTACACCAGCAAAAGTAGTTTATATCATGTAAGAATCGTAGCAATTATATCCAAATTGGACAAAAGACTATTCAATATTCAGTCTATTCTCTGCATTCATACTAATAGCACCTTAGTCACTTAAGATACCATAATCTAATAGGTGGGTGGCATACAAAAAGAATGTAGCAAGAACCAGCCATGCATAAAAATAAACCCCAATAACACATTCCTACAGAAGATTTGATCAGTGCAGATATCAACTCAGAAATTTCAAGAATCAGTTTTAAAGTTAAGATGAAATTCTTATACTTCAATAGAGGTGAATTATAAATTTGACAAAAATTAATACATATAAGAAATATATATAGAAGTATCTCAATAAATTACTGCATGCAGAGGATTGTTTAAACTTATCATCTATATATTTAAGATCCAATCAGCAAGAAAAAAAAAGGAAAAAAAAGATACCATTTGTCTCCAGAAATGTTGCTAAATTTGAACGGCGTTGCAATGCAATCCTACAAACTGCACGCATCTGAGCAGTGAACTCTTCAATGATCCAACTTCCTGCAGTACCACCTATCCCAAGCCTTGACAACAGTAGTGAAGATGATTTGACCACTCCAAGGAGCCGCATGGAATCCTTAACCTAATGTGAGAAGAGTCAAGATAGTATGATTAGCATAACATTGACAAAGTAGAAGAAAAATAGAGAACCAAGTGATACTAAATAGATTACTTGATGGTATATCTCTTTCTTGGGAAAAACGGCTTGTAAAACACGACTAGCAGAAGCCTGCAGAATAGGTTCCCTGTCACTCTCAAATATTGTTTCTAATAATTGCTTGCACTTGAGTTTTCCCAGCTCTGTTCTTGCTTCTTCAAGCCTTGTGCAATCTTGTTGCCTACATGATGAATAAAACTTGGTAATCAGCTTAAGCCCATCTGCTATCACCTGCTCCTGGATAGGAGCAGATTGCATTGATCGGCGCTTCTTTCCGGATCCACCGAGTGATGCATTCGATCCAAGTACTCTTGCTTCCAAATCTAAAATCGCATCCATTTTTTCTTTCCAACCAAACTCATCTTTAGCTCGGCCATAAACTTCAAGTGAGTCAATTCTGGGAAGTGTTGAGCCATTAAAGGTTGGCCCAACTGAAACTGTAAATTCTTCATCTGCAAGAAGAGACTCCGCAACAGTAAATGGAATATCATACCAGGACCTCATTCCTTCATCTAATTTAATAACCCTCTGGAAAATAGAAATACTGGAAGGTATGTGGCTTGCCGATGTATTACCCACATGAACTCGAAAACCAACCATGACAATATCAGGGTTTGAATTGAAGACGGATATCTGTGAAAATGCATAAAGAAAGAAATTAGGGAACAAAAATGCTTTAACCAATCACTTGACACACATCATCAAAAGCAGCTGACATTATTGCAGTGATGACATTGTAACAAAATGTAATGGTTTGGAACAGCACCATATGTGAAACAGAATTCACCTCCCATCCAGTTTAGAATGGATCTATTTTAGTATTAAGGATATAACCCATGCAATTATAAAAGAAAGTTTTTGAATCATTTATCGCATTAAACTACATACCTAGAAAACTATGAAGTAATTAATTTATTACTGGTAACTAAGAAAGCATGGCTACAGTGAGACAATTCCTGGGTTGAACTTTCCAAATCATAATGAATCGAACACAATCTAGTGTATGTCTTTGAGCCTTTCAAACCCCAGAGTGGGGTGTGTAAATTGGGTTTCATCAACAAACATGTTTGTCAAAATCATGTTAGCTTATATATGGTTTGTGTAAAAGCAAAATAAGTTCTCTCAAGGGATCAAACCATTGTTTCCAAATAATTATCCTAACGCACTCTTATTCCGCTACTAAGCAACACACAATTTCCCCCATATTTGGTAGATTTTGGGATATGATACAATTACATCACCTTCATGGAGTATCAATTACAGAGATCAGCACCAAATAATTAGAAAAGGTTCATTTTGTTTCATCTTTCAAACAAAAGTATCATTACTAACATCATATAGGGAGCGTTTAGCAATTTCTAAACTAATTTGAAACGGTGGTGTTGTAACTAGTTGCCCAAAATCTGTACAAAAACTAAGCAGTTCAATATTAGGGGGTAAGTTTAGTTTAAAAAAACGCTTAGTATAATTCTAATGCAGCAAAAACCTCTGCCCAATAGGTGGGATACAAAACTAATTCTAATATTCAGCATGTGGAAGATTTTTCTCTAAATATTCAAAAAACTTGGCATGCTTATTCTTGACTTTGTTGAACCGAGAGAGAGAGAGAGAGAGAGTTGATCTTAAACTTAGTTCACTATTTTAAAATTTGTGTGATAACGAACAACCTACATCTACAAAACAGCCAGAATGCACCCAAATATCCAGTTTTAAAAGTTTCCAAACATACCCTTACGCTATGGTGTTCTACAGTGTTATCTCTAATCTCACACTAAAAAAGAGTGTTCCACAAAGTACAGTAATATATTCGTTTTGAACTAGAAAGTGATAGAAGATACCTTAAAACCTGTAGGACTGGGACTTTCTAGAAAACCATCCTCATTTACCAAACTCTGTTTAGCTCCTTCAGAATCTCCATTTCTGATCGCGTCACCACCCAGTTTCACATCTGGTGTGATGCATACAGTCCTCTCAAAAAAGTCAAGAGGAAACTCAGGATTTGTTCCAGCATAAGCTTTAGTGAGGATGCCAGAACCTAACTTCTTAACTTTCTCAGATGCTGCAATGACACCAGCATCCACACCAACAGGAGCATGCGAGTATATTTGAAGGCTACCATCATCATGTAAGACAAGACAGTGGATTTTATCCTTCGATAGTGGTTTGTATGCAGTCATACCAACTATAGGGGAGGTTGAACCTACTGAATGCCTCATACTCTGAGCAAGTATGGCATGTTCTTCCATGGACACCGCGAGAGCAGAATTTGATTTCACAGTTGATAAGCAAACAAATAATCCACTGCCTGCCAATAATTCTTTCCAATGATGTACTCCAGCAGGCCGCATCTTACTTTCTTGCTCCTCAAATACAGAAGACATTTCTGTTAGGGAGCCTGCATCAGAGCTTGGTCGACCTAATAGTGTGGTACCATCTTGAAAAGATATGAAGAGTAATTTACAAGTTGAAGAGAAGTACAATGATGACCCCTTTGCGTGAACTTCTCTTCCCTTGAGTTGTACAAGTTCTTTTAATGGCACAGCCCCAACATTCCCTTTGACTGACAACTCAAACCTGAATATGTTTCCATTTTCTGACAGAACAACAAGAAACATTCTTCCCTGGGAAGCTGTATAGAGAATGGCATCCACAATCATGTCATCTGACAAAGTAAAGTAGTGCACTGGACTGATGTTGTCCAGGGACAGGTCATATATCTTGACAAATCTGTTGGTCACAACCATTAACTGAACTTGTGAGCCTGGAACCCATTCCACCCGTCTAATATATGCACCTTGCAAAGCAAGTTCAATGGCAAGGCGATCAATCACTTCACCACGGGGATTCAATGTTAGGACCTGGCAATCCTCATAACCAGCTACAACAAGATAGTTCTCAACCACAGGATTGAACGCGAGTTGTAAAATCTCAAAGCGGACAACATTTTTAGAAAGATGTTTTACATTGGTCTTGTCAGCTGTGACAGGTGAAATAGTGGCCTGACCAATTAACTGTCCAACATCATATATAGCAACTTTATCACCTTCACCAACAGCAAGACGACCTCGTAGACTAACACTGAGCAATGACTTCACAAGAGAACCATTTGCTAAGTGTGACTTGAGATCCTTGGCATTAGAATAATCAACCTTTATCTTGAGATCAAATGATCCACTTTTATAAGCTTTCTTCAACTGCAAGAGATCAATGCAATGGGAAATCACCTTGTCTTCACCCAAACTGATCTTCTTATCCTTAGAATGGTGGGAGTCTCGTCTACTAATTACTGATGGCATCAAGGAGGAGCAAAGATTGAGCACATGACTCTCAACATCAAGTTCTTCCAGTAACAATGGAATCACTTCTTGAAGCTCTTTTGTAATACATAATCTGAATGAGTTATCTACATCTGAATTTATGTCCTCTTCAAAATCTGAATCACTATCTGGCAGCTGATCTCCGTCTTCAGGAAAGGGTAAAAAGGACTGAAATGTGTTAGAACCACGAACAGGTGCACTGTTATCTACAGTAAATTTCCGTGGTTTCAAACATTGACAATTACTACCCCTAACACCTCCAGCTCCACAGTCACAAAAGAAGCGGCTTGAGCGTGAGTAGACTACACGGTGACCTCGATGACAAACTTTTGCACAGACTGAACAGCAACCTTTTGATACAGTCAGGTCACATGTATAGCAGAAGTACCAATGCTGCTCCATGAAATTGCTTCCACTGGAAGTAAATGTACAAACTTTTGAAGCAAGGGCCCTTTCACTGTTGGCATCCTCCTCATCATCCTTATCTATGCTAAGCACCTCTCCATCAGAAGTTGCATCGTCCTCATCCTCATCTACCGAAGTAGCATCACATTCTAGAGAGGTTGATCCTCCTTCTTTATTGGAAGAAACGATGAATGCCTCGGAATTTTTTCTGGATCCAACCAGTCGAGCAGACGCGTGTCCCACCCCAACACTATTTCCAGAATAACACTTCTTAGTTATCCTTTGCAAAGAAATTTTATCAGATCCACATTCATTCAAGACAGTTGCAATAAATCCAAATAGAAACTTAAGTCCTGGAAGCAGATTTTCATTGCCCACCAGTTTCTCCATCAACATTACAGTGCTCGTCAAAAGCTGTTTCATCAGGAACTCTCCTCTTGAAATTTGAACAATGAAATTGAAATATGACTTTGCCACATGTATATCAAATAGCAAAAAAGCATTATCAAGTAATAGAAGTGCAGAATTGAAAATATGATGTTGCAACTCTTTTGACTGTTTTTCAGATGGCGGTGATACCAGGCATAGAATAAAATTTATGGTTGAATCCCGTAGAGAAATGGAGCTCCCCTTTGCACAGTTCACCCCACTATCTGATTTCATTATGCTTCCTAAAAGCCTTTTCTCCAACCATTTAGATACACTCTGTATATCTCTGTCAAGGAATCTCCTTTGTATCCTCATTCTGAGATGAGGAAATTGCTCTCCAGACAGAAGATCTACGAAGAAACCAAGAACTTTCACATTCACTGATTCAGAGAAACATGTATCTAGGGAATCAATTAGAACCAAACAGTCACCAAGATGCAACTGCAAAAGCTTACTCATCTGCCCTGGCACATTCTCAACACCAAGATAAAAGTGAAATATAACAGACTTTGAAGGATCTTTTCTAAGACTGCTTAATATCTCAACAATTTTGCAGATTATCCATTCGTGCACAAAACAATCACTTGCTCCTCTAGCATTCATGTCCTTCAAAAACCCTTCCATTTGCTTTATTAGAATAAGGCTTGTATAATTTGACAATTCGAGTTCTGCGCTTGAGCTGTGATAGATAGTGTCACATTTCTGATGAACACTTTCAAAGATTCTATCACACTTGATAATCATTATTGTATCAACAATTTGTAAAAAGACTTCATTCTCAGAGTCAATATTACTTCCTGCTTCTTTTATTTTATGTAACCCATCTAGAACAAAGATGATTCCTCTTACGCTAAGAACACAAGAGAGCAAAGTCGCACTAGAAGTAGAAGGGCTTAAAGGAAAACCATGCAATGTGCACTCCCAATAAGCTCTGGGAAGAATCCTTGAAGCTTTTTTATCAACAGCAGCATCCAACCTTGACATGAGGCTCAAAACAGACTGCAGCTCGCCTTCATTGGAGCCACTCCTCTCCAAGAGCTCATCCTGCAGGCTTTTGTCGATTCCAGTATATTTCAGTAATAAGAGTGGTAAAAACCCAGGAGCCACCTTCTGTTTGTAACTTAGGACACTGAGGAAAGCTTTCTGATAAATTTGCACATGCTTGTTTAGCAAGGATGAGAACAGCCTTACTAGCAATAAAAATTGACCAGAGTCAGAGTCAATCATGGAGGAAATCGTGCTTCCAGCAAGTTTAGCATATTTTTCATCCCCAAAAGCACTCTCAGTCCAGGTTAGACCATGTCCAGAAATTGCATTGTCTATACAATATCTCCATATGCCAACATTAGCGAAGGAAAGCAGTAGAGACAACCACATTCCACTTCTGAGGAAATCCCAGCCTAATTCTTCAATGCCTTCTGGTATGGGCAAAGCATCTAAATTCTGAAGCAAGTTCAGTACAACATCTGGAATACTAGTGACGTTCCCAAAGGTCTCTGGATGGCCTACGAGTAAATGGCTGAAGTGGAAAAAATGCAACATATCAGATAGATCTACAGATTGCCCTTGATTCCAAGATGTAACTGGATGGTCTGCTTCAGAGCTTATATATGGAATATCCCAACAAAGGTTGAAAACATATCTTTCAACAATTTGATCCTCCACTGCAGTGGCTTTTTTGCCTTTCCAAAATCCAAGAATTAGTGAAAAAGTACAGTAAATGTCCTTCCAATCCAGAGTCAATTTGTCAATCATCAAATCATCCACGCTAAGTGAAGCAGAAGACTCGGAAACATCAATTAGTTGTCCAATCAAGCTACCAACAAACACCTCCTGTCCCCCCAATCCACCTGCAATGCTTTTTAATGCAGTTGATGACCAAGATGTCATGTGATCATTAACCTTATTAAGCAAAGATGAGCTAGACAGTGGTGCTTCCCTCAACTTAGACCGCACATCTACAAGCAATGATGTAGGACAAGTCTGTTGGTGAAATATCATATGGCGAAGAACTAAGATCAGCCTTGAAACCACTAAACCCCAACATGTTAAAAGTGAGCTGTTCAAATCCAACACTGGGTTAGCAACTTCTTTGAGGGTTGAAAAGATTAAGTTTGCCATCACTCCCTTTTCGTCTTCACGGGACAAATGAAAGGCCATAAGAACTACCTCAATATGAAACAATGAAGGAAGAGTACCAACGAGTTCATTGATACTTGGGCAGTTTACACAAACAGATTTCGCCTTCTCAACAACAAAGGCAACATATCCCCTAAAAATCTTAGTTCTCAACTGACTGCCAGAAGAACCAACCCTACTAGATAATGCGTGAGCAAGCAAGGTGAGGGTCCTATCATTGTAACTAAAAGCACCATTTTCAACAATTAGGATCTTCTCCACAAGGTAGTCTTCAAGTGAATCACTCAAGGAATGGTTTGTGAGGAGGTTGTGCAGAAGATCAAAGCATATTTCATGGATGAGCCCAATCTTCCCATCTTCATGTGAAGGGATACAACCATCAGACATATTATCTTCAGAACAACAGCCATGACAATTGAGTAGGGAAAGCAAAATATCAATGTCTCTACTACTGAGCTTGCTGCAAGCATCAACGAAAAGGGAAGGATGCCATTCGGTAGAGAAGATACATGTTTTAAGAAAGTTCAAAAGTTCTATAGCAGCCTGAATTGGCATATTCTGATTGCTGGAGTTAGAAATTAAAGCAGAAGCAGGTGGTTGTTCACATCCATCTGTAGATCCAACAGAACGCCCGGTCTCAGAAAAAAGATCTCCAAAAAGAGCCTCATCATCATGGCACACTGCATTTTCAATTTCGGATGGTCCAGCAACTTTTGTCAAACTAGAATGGGACCTTTCCAGTTTTTGCCTTAGTTTCAGTCCTTCAGAATGAAGAAACAAAGCAAGTTGCATCAAATTTTCAACCCATTGGCTTGATGCAGGAAATATCAGTTTTATAAGCTCTTCAAAAGTGTATCCCTTCAGCAAAGGAACAGACCCATGATGAACAAGGCATGAAAGAGAACTGTTTTCTGAGTCAGTAGAACTGCCAACAAGTTCTACATCAAAGTCTTTCCGCTCAAGAGGAATCTGGTGCCTTTGTTTTTTGAGATCATTAATGAGTTTCAGAGTATAAACAACAAATCGAGGGAAGAAAGCCAAGGGGGGCTTCGAATTTTGATCAGTTTTATCATATATCCAAACAGAAGAATCCAAACTCTCTAGTATAGATACTACAACACATGCTTGGATATTCTGAGCTACATTGCTATTACCAAAAATAACATGAACATCGTGAAGAAATTCTTCTGTAACCATTAAAACAATGCTATCAAAACTTCCCTCAATAGAAGCATAAGTATTCACAAACTCGACTTTAACTCTAAACAAATTAGACAAAGTATCAGTAAATGAGGCAACTGCCCTCATCAATGAGGCATCATATTCAACATACGGAACATCTGTCATGAGACTTCCAAGTATCTTCAACATTCTCAAAATGAATGACAGCCTCCTTCGAAAACTTTGGCCCAAAACCCGCTCATCAAATACATCTTGTACATTAGCTAGTTTATTGCAAAGCAAGATCAGCCGAGGGGTGCATTTTCCATGGACAACTGCCCAGTGCTGGGATAGAAAGACAAAAGTGTTGAGATATTGATCATAAGTCTGCTCACTGAATCCAGATTCTTGCCTATCATGTGGCATGTGTTTAGAAGCTAATGTCTTCAGAAGCCAATCCATTGATTTTTCTTCCACTGAGCACCGGAATCCTTTTATGAATCAGTAAAAAAAAATGAGCACGTGGTTAGGTTAGCAGGAAAACCATGGCAAGACAACAGTGGGGTAATTATTGGTTATTAACATGATACCTTCTAAACGGCATTTTTTGTATTCATCCACATAAGCACCACAGCAATCATCAACCATTGGCAGCAAATCCATCAAGGCACTTGCAGTTGTAGGTTGTAATATGTCCACTACCATATTCATTCCATCAACCAAAGCTATCTCTAAAAGATGTATCATGTTGGCCTGAAAGGTTTAAAAAGAATTGGTGATACACAAAAAAAATACCATTGCTCTACCAGAAAAATACACAGAACAAGACAATAAGTTCTAACACAATTAAAAAAGTTTAAGCTATGCCCACCAGACAATTTTTTTTATCTATAAATGGATATGAGGAGAGAACCTTTTCTCCTACCATACTCAGGTATAGAAATCAGAAAAACCTATTGGTACACGGTGCCATACATAACTATGCATGAAGCAAGATAAATGAAATCAGTCCAAAAATTCAATTTAGCCCCAAGTTTAATAAGTATCTAATAAAGTCTTAGGACAATGGTTTAAAACGAACATATGCTGAACTCTAAGAAATCCATCTTTATTTTGTCTAATTTATTCTTTTCTGTTCTTTAGAGGTTACTCGTCATCTTCTTTGTAATTTTTATGTTTCTCCACCCTACTGGTTGAGCATTGGGTACTTCATCATTGAGGTCCAACACTGAAATCCTATAGGGATCAATTGGGAAGTGGATATGCCCTCTCCCCTATTCTGTAGCCTCTGTATGTGTTGTGTCTGTGTGTGTGTGTGTGCGCGTGTATAATCCAATGGGCTGAGAAACAATTTCCAACTGACAAGTCTATCTTTCACAATAAAATAGTTGTTGTTGTTGCTCCATTGAGTTTCAATATAGTTAAAGGTTCCAAAGCAGTCTTGTGAAAAAGTAATTCGTAAAATTTTTAACTTTATAACTGGATTGGTATCATATTCATTTTCCCCTTCCAATTATGACTATGCAAAAAGAAATAAGAATCATATGCCGAGCAGGATATAAAGAAAAGGTTTGCGAAATACGGCAGCGCCACCAAGGAGTTTGAAATCTCTACGGTCGCAATTGAGGCTACAGTTGACCATGACTCTCATAAATATCAACAATCACAATGCAACCGCAACCAATATTTAAAACATTGATGGTGAATCCCTAGTGGACGTAATGAATTATGAATAATCATTGATCAAACAACAAACGACAAACAATTCCAGAGAACGGCTACCTGGTGGACGTAATAAATTATGAATAATCATTGATCAAACAATAAACGACAAACAATTCCAGAGAACGGTTACCTAGTGGACGTAATGAATTATGAATAATCATTGATCAAACAATAAACGACAAACAATTCCAGAGAACGGTTACCTAGTGGACGTAATGAATTATGAATAATCATTGATCAAACAATAAACGACAAACAATTCCAGAGAACGGTTAAATATAAAAGACTGAATTAAACTTCATTAAAACTGTAAGCCAAAAAAAACTTCTTTAAAATCCCTTTACTTTTTTATCGCAGTCTTTTTCTGCATACACATAAAGAAATAAATAAATCATTTATTAACTTATTTAGCGTTTCGCATTCTTCATTATTTGAACAAAATAAATGCTATAAATCCAATAAACCATACACACTACTCTCCAAGGCACTCTTGCAAAAAAGCAGTCCTTACAATTTTTAACTTAAAAAATGGATTGGGTATCATTTCATTCCAATTATGATTATGCAAATAAGCTAAGATACGCATAGCAGGAATTCAAAAAACAGGTTTATGAAATGTCAGCTGCAACACCAAGGCATTTGAAGGCCACAATTGAAACCCATTTGACCTGGAGGCTAGATCTCCAGGATGTGACTGCAACCACAATTTAAAACCTTGGCTAGAGTTCGTAACGAACTTGATGAATAATCATCGATGAAAAAGAAAACGACAGATAATTCCAATGAACGATTAAAGAAAAAAGAATAAATTAAATTATACTTCATTAAAATCATACTCAAAACTCAAAAAACCATGCACACTACTCTTCATCAAATTTTCATACTACAGAACTTCCATACTATTAAAATATCGAAAGCAAACCTGAATTCCAAGATCATCATCATCATCAAATCCAGATTTCTCCAGATAGCACAGAGCAAATTCTATAGACTGCTGCACAATCGCAACAAGTACTCCTTCCGCTTGCTCAACTATTCACACAACACCAAAAATAATTGTTACAAAAAATAACACTATACATAAAATCATTTCCAAACACTTTTCAACAAATTGCAGCTACAACAACAAGGATCATACAAACGAGCTAAATCACGCAATAGCAAGAAAACGCAACAAAAACAAAATTAATTTCCGATGATAGTAAAGAGGAGAGAAAATGAGTACCTGATAAAGATCGAGAAGAGGAAGCGATTGAATTAGCGAAAGAAGAAATCGCGTGAATCTGAGAATCAGTCCATGACTGAAGATGCAAAGTTTGATCGCCAGAAGATTCGAGACCACGACGAAGAAGGCAGTAGAAAGCATCGAGACCTGACCTAACGGTATCATCGGAGCGGAGTTTGTGAAGAAAGTCGGCGGTCGGTAAGGAAAGAGCGTCGGAGAGGACGGAGAGGTTTTCAGCCATGGCGATGTGAATCGAGAAATGAGAGTGTTATGAGTGTGGCTGGCATCAATGGAAATTGAGAGGGGTTTATGGTAATTTAGACTATCTTGTGTTGAAGACGGTTATGATGAAACGCTGAAGAATGACGAGAGAGAGAAAAAGGTTTAATACAGTAATAGTGACGAAGAAAATGTTTGCTTAAGGAGGAAGAAGATTATTTTCTTACTAAGTGCTTATCTTTGTCCAAAAGCAAAAGAAAATGCTAGATTCTACTACTAATCATTTTTAGTTTTTTTTTTTAACTTTTTTTTATATGGAATTTAATAACAATAATAATAATAAAGATAATTCCGTCAAAATAATTATTATTAATAATTTAGATTAAAATATATTTTCAATAATGAAAAATAAAAAATTTAGTCAAAATGCAAGATAATGTTTAAGAAAATATTCATAAATTTAAATATGTGAAATTTATCTCCCAAAATAAAATATATGATATAATTAAATTTTTTTATTATTATTCAAATAAAAAATAATTAAAAAATTACATTAAAGATTTCGATCGATAGGTAATTCGTTATTATTTAAATTGTTTATTATTGATATGAATGGAGGTCTTTTCAAAGAACATATATGTACTTTTATTTTTTTATTCTCTGGTTAACTCATTTTTCAGTTTTAATGTTCGAATTGTGGGATATTTTTTTTATATTTAAAAATAATTAGACAATAAAGTTATAAAAATACCGTAGTGTGATATGATTTCAAACACATTCTTCATTTGATTCAAACGTTTTATACTTTTCCAAATGAAAATTAACAATATCAAACTAATAATGAATAATGTCAAGTCCTTGGACTAGTTTATAATTTTAAATTTTTGTCCCAATTTTGTGCCACATTCCTTGTTGGTATAATATACTTTTAGTCTTTTTATAAAAACAAACTTAAGCAATACCATTAATAATCAAATCAAATTTGTAATACAAATTAGAACTTCATCACAATTTTGAAGAATGACTATACATTTGTAGTAGTCACTTGCACTATAAGGTAAGACAGTACTGTGTTTTTTTCACTAAAATAACTACCACATATTCATATTAATCTGATTGATTCATTCTTATGTTATCCACAATGTTCCTTAACTCCAATTTGAAAATCATCTTACTTTGTTCGAGATTAGTTATCCAAAGGATAAATACATGAGGTTTATGGCTTCTTTATGCAACATGAGTATCTAATAGTAAATATAAGTAGCTTTGAAAAATGCTCTATTAATTATCAACCAAATTGTTACCAAAATATGATACGATCGATCACTTAGATAGATAAAAAGACCAAGATGTAGTACACACTCGGCAGAAATAAAGGAAAGAGATTCATCAGAGTCAAAATATCACAACTAAGGGCTATTGGTTAACGAAACACGTAGCAGTAATCAGATTGTTAACTGTGGCGAGAGTAAATACCGTTCATGTGGACGAGTTACTCGAGTTAGTTATTTCCTCTTGTTTCAGCATAAGGCAGTTCGGAATCACATGTCCAGGCTGCTTGCACCAATAACACACATTCTTTCCAGCCAAACATTCTCCACGATGATTCTTCCCACATTCAGAACACATGCCTGGCCGAGGCGAAATTGAGGTTTGGACTTGTTTGCCTTTATTCTGAGGAACTCTGACCTTCAGATGTTGAGAGTACTTAGAAGGATCCTTCGTCTGCTGCCGTTTCAGGTCACATTCTTCTCGAAAGTTCTTCAAGCTCTCTTCTGCGATATAACTCTCATTCACTAATGTGTCATAGCTAATGAACTCAAGTCGACACTTCTTCAAGCTCTCTTCTGCAATGAAACTCTGGATATCAGGCCTTAATCCCCACTCAAAATGGTCAATTTTAAACTCCTCATCCAGGGAAAAACGAAAATGAGATGAGAACCTAGCTAATTCTTCAAATTTTGCTACATACTCCGCCACAGACATATCCCCTTGCCGAAGATGCATAAATTCTAGTTCCTTCTGCTTCCTTATAAACTTTGGAAAATACCTATCAAGGAACGCTTTTTGAAAATGTTCCCAATCCGTTGGTTTTCCCGTAGACAACATGCAGGTGAAGTTCCACCAATTATCCGCTTTTCCCTTAAGCATATATGCAGCAAAATTTACCTTCTGTTCGTCTGTGCACTGCAAACATTCAAAAATATTATTCAATCTATATAGCCAAGATTGGGCTTCCAACGGATCGTTCTCTCCAATGAAAGGTGGAGGGTCACATTTGAGAAAGTCAAAGACTGGATTCCGGGCTTTGGGTGGAGGTGGAGGAGGTTGAACCGGGCGGTTCACCAAATTAGCGGCAACAGCGATTTGTTCTTTCATAACTCGCATCATCTTCTCCAAACTGTCTTCATTAGGTTCCGGAGGTACTTGAGCATTTCTCTTAGACCTACCACGGAGTCCCGCACTTGCTGCCATAATCCTGCATTACAAATCGCTTAGCATATTTGCACAAATACTAAATTGATCAAACTTAACATTTGATGAACTGATAATAAGAATATCCAGTGACAAAACGCACCCACAGTATGGTCTGTTCAACCAGAATCTGATACCGAAACTGTAACACCCTATGTTACTTATCTAGAAAATAACATAAAACATTAACATTTATTAATACCAAAGTTGGTGTCATATAAATCGATAACGTAATTGAAAAGTTTGTGTTACACACTTTTGCAGTAGTGGTACAAATTAGTTCTCACGACTAATTACAAGTACCAACCCTCAAAGTGGCGAGATTTGTTTAACAAAAAACGGGGTAAGATACAAAACAAAGAAATATAGCTTCTTAAACATAAGCAAAAGCTACACAAAGTTTCAGCTATTATTACTCCTTTTTATCTGAAACAAAGAAGGATAAGGGGTGAGAGTTAAATCTCAGTGAATCCTAGAGGGAATGTGTACATGAGAATAAAATAATCTACAAGCTGAAATCATATTAATAATATTCACACATGAAAAGCATATGTAAATCATAACCAAGGTCTCCATTCCATTCAACAAAATTCCAATTCACATCACGAATTTAAGGGTTTAGAAGTCGACTATAATGATTTAAAATCTCTAGTAAGAATTATTAAGATATAAGGATAAGGATGATAAAGTATTAAAACAGTTGAAATAACTCAACCAAATAGCCCAAAACTGGTCTCTATCACCTGGTGAGGGGGACAGGTCGTTGCGGGATGATGACAGAAACAACAACAAATATCAAATTCAACATAGTTTCCTACCCCGAGGAGTGTTAGATACACACTCTCTAACACACATTTTTTAACACACTCTTTTATTGGTTAAAATTCATATGGTCCGTTAAATCATGTGCGTCCAGTACATATTTGATAGGACTCATGATTTTAACCAATAAAAGAGTGTGTGAAAAGTGTGCGTTAGAGAGTGTGTTGCTAGTATTATTCTTCCTACCATTCCTTATACTAAAAACTCGGTCATACCAACAAATCGAAACCAAAACTTCAACGTTAACATCATACCAAACTTAAACAAGAACAAGGTACTAAAAATAAAAACATGCAAACATTAACATTGACAAAAACAAAGTTATGTGCTCCTCTCAATGTATCAAGTTTGAATCCTTCCGATGTCACTTTTGTGTTGGGTCAGTCCATACAAAGCAAAACTCTAGCTTCAAATGGACCCCACTAGTGGACGATGGAATTGGTGTCTCTTTTGTGTTGGGTCAATCCATACCGAACAAAACTCTAGCTTCAAATAGACCCCATTAGTGGACGATGGAATTGGTGTCTCTTATATTAATCGGTCTTTTGGTCGGATACCGAGTCAAACACATCATTACAATTGTTCCCCCAATTACAAAACTTATTCTACCAACATCAACACCTTCAAAAATCAAAAATAATTAACACATGCAATTTATCAATGAAAAACATAATAACATACCATACTGAGTTACTCACAGTCTCACACCATTCATTGATTAACAAAAACTGATTTATGAAAAAGAAAACATCAACACCATAAGGTTTTCCAAACATGCAAAAGGGAGGAAAGAAAAGGACTCACCCCAAGATTAGGTGATGGAAAAAAGGCTTGAGAAAATATGAAAGTGTGTTGCTAGTATTATTCTTCCTACCATTCCTTATACTAAAAACTCGGTCATACCAACAAATCGAAACCAAAACTTCAACGTTAACATCATACCAAACTTAAACAAGAACAAGGTACTAAAAATAAAAACATGCAAACATTAACATTGACAAAAACAAAGTTATGTGCTCCTCTCAATGTATCAAGTTTGAATCCTTCCGATGTCACTTTTGTGTTGGGTCAGTCCATACAAAGCAAAACTCTAGCTTCAAATGGACCCCACTAGTGGACGATGGAATTGGTGTCTCTTTTGTGTTGGGTCAATCCATACCGAACAAAACTCTAGCTTCAAATAGACCCCATTAGTGGACGATGGAATTGGTGTCTCTTATATTAATCGGTCTTTTGGTCGGATACCGAGTCAAACACATCATTACAATTGTTCCCCCAATTACAAAACTTATTCTACCAACATCAACACCTTCAAAAATCAAAAATAATTAACACATGCAATTTATCAATGAAAAACATAATAACATACCATACTGAGTTACTCACAGTCTCACACCATTCATTGATTAACAAAAACTGATTTATGAAAAAGAAAACATCAACACCATAAGGTTTTCCAAACATGCAAAAGGGAGGAAAGAAAAGGACTCACCCCAAGATTAGGTGATGGAAAAAAGGCTTGAGAAAATATGAAAGTGTGTTGCTAGTATTATTCTTCCTACCATTCCTTATACTAAAAACTCGGTCATACCAACAAATCGAAACCAAAACTTCAACGTTAACATCATACCAAACTTAAACAAGAACAAGGTACTAAAAATAAAAACATGCAAACATTAACATTGACAAAAACAAAGTTATGTGCTCCTCTCAATGTATCAAGTTTGAATCCTTCCGATGTCACTTTTGTGTTGGGTCAGTCCATACAAAGCAAAACTTTAGCTTCAAATGGACCCCACTAGTGGACGATGGAATTGGTGTCTCTTTTGTGTTGGGTCAATCCATACCGAACAAAACTCTAGCTTCAAATAGACCCCACTAATGGACGATGGAATTGGTGTCTCTTATATTAATCGGCCTTTTGGTCGGATACCGAGTCAAACACATCATTACAATTGTTCCCCCAATTACAAAACTTATTCTACCAACATCAACACCTTCAAAAATCAAAAATAATTAACACATGCAATTTATCAATGAAAAACATAATAACATACCATACTGAGTTACTCACAGTCTCACACCATTCATTGATTAACAAAAACTGATTTATGAAAAAGAAAACATCAACACCATAAGGTTTTCCAAACATGCAAAAGGGAGGAAAGAAAAGGACTCACCCCAAGATTAGGTGATGGAAAAAAGGCTTGAGAAAATATGAAAGTGTGTTGCTAGTATTATTCTTCCTACCATTCCTTATACTAAAAACTCGGTCATACCAACAAATCGAAACCAAAACTTCAACGTTAACATCCTACCAAACTTAAACAAGAACAAGGTACTAAAAATAAAAACATGCAAACATTAACATTGACAAAAACAAAGTTATGTGCTCCATATTCTACTCTTCTTATTCCCAACTTGGATAATACGGTGTGCATCAATCAAAGAATTTTTATTTTTTTTGAGTCATATTGCCCAGTGGTTTGAAATTCCACCCATAAAGTGGATAAATGGGATACCGAAGTTCGAACCTCGACCTCCTAAATATATAATGTAATGTTCTACCATCTGAGCTAAGTTCAAGGATGAATTTTTTTTTTATTAAGTCAATAATTCTTTTGCCTTTAACATCCTTTCAAAAATAAAATATTTGCTAGTAATATAGTGAGTGCAACTTTTGTTCCTTTTTTGAGCAATAGTGAGTAGTCTTAAAAATGAATGTTGTTTGAGATTTTTTTAAAAATATTATCAATTTTATTTATTCAGTTTTAAATTTACCGTTTAAAAATTTTAGGTATCGAAAATTTATTTAACTCTAAATTTAAAGTTTTATAAAAATATTATACTAAATAACTTCAAAATAAAAACAAAAATTACCAAGTAACTTTAATTTTATTTCTAAAATTCTTTTTATTTTAACTTTATTTTAAAAGTAGCGTTTAGGAGACGTTGCTTGCATGCCATTATGTGTGGTTTTGGTGGGATTATAAGAAGGGTTTTCCTAACAAGTGCTAACTTTGTTAAGGAAGTAAAAAGAAAAAATTTAAAATACTTTTGTATTGAAAATATTAAAATAATGCATAATTTTAAGAATTATTTTTTTTATAGATTTAAGAAAATATTTTCATATTGATTTCTTAACATATGTTTTTGTGACGAGTCAACTTAAGTAGTTGAGTTTAATAAAGTATTAAGTAGTGCTATTTGGTACGAGAGAATTTGATCAAGAAAAACAAGAATGCTTACATGTAGTGTTATAAGTGGTGGGTCAAAATGTAACTCCCCTTTTTGAGGAGATCATGGGTGAGTTGGTATTAAAATTACTCGCTTAATTTTGCCTTCTTGTATTTCTTATTTTTCACTTCTCGTACCAACAATCATTTTTCATTTTTAATTAGATCATGACAATCCGTATGGCTATTGATTTGGATGGTCCTAATGCTATTTGGTGGAGACGAACAACAAGACATTTCACAATACAAAGCGCATATAAATTGCAGCGTGGCTATTATCAACCTTTTGAAGGAGAGTGAAAGGCTTTGTGGTTTTGGAAGGTCCTCGTAGAATTTAAATTTTCATTTGGATGGTTGTTCATTCATGAACATCTTCTCAATAACCACTTAAGGAGTAAAACATATGAAATAAACAGATGAAATTCTAGCTACTAAGCTATTTGGCCAAAACAAAAAACAGATGAAATAAACAAAAGATATAAGAAAAATGAGTCACTGCACTAAATGTATATTAAGTGAAGATATAGTTAGTGTACATAGCACTCTCCAAACTCCCCAACAAAAGGGATGAAGAATCTCATAGTAAAACATGAAGGCTGAGAGGCTTTAAAACAAAATAGGAGTAAGGAACCAAGAAAATTACTATCACAATTCACATATAATAATAATAAGAGGAAGCATACGTTTGGAATAGCATCCAATTGCCAAAAAAACCCACTTTTTTCCTGAAGCTACAAAAGATAGCTTCATAAAAGTCACGGCAAGAACTCCTTGAAACGCAAGAAATCATTGTTAAACCATATCCAGATATAGCAGAAGAAGGACAAAACTGCAGAGGGAACCTTGTGATGCTAGAGATATGCTACAAAATTCTATCCCAAAGATTGAAAACTTGCATGATTAGATTAACATGTCTTATTTCTCATTTTCATCTAGCAGCTCCTTCACACAAAATTGATGCAAGTTTTCATACATTTTCTTCCATTGATTAACCATCTGCATTGACTTTTGGCAATCACGTTTTAGTTTCTCTATCTCCATTTCTGAAGCAGCAGCCGAACCTTGATTCTGTGACAGGTTAAAAAAGATAGGTTAACTGAAAATCAAGATTAGATAATGGCTATCCTTTAAATAATGTGTGATTTTATAAGTAGTTATGATTAAAGTCAAATATTTCTAATGATCTGACGATTATGATTGATTTGACAGTGGAAAAACATTTTACACCGACAACATATGTGAATTAAATTCTTAATTTCTTTTATAAATAAAGATCAATAGCTAGAAATATTAAAGACACTTAATCATCATTAGATACTAACCTGAAGTTCCTTACTGTAACTAGAAATCAGATGAGAACTAAGGTATGAAACATCATCCATGCATCTCTTGCTACCCCCAAGACTGACAATAGTCTTTATATCTGAGTCTTCATCTGTTGGATTTGCATATTTTTCCAAAGGAGGAAATTGAGCTCCTTTCTTTTTTGAGGAATTAGATGACATGTGATTACTTGAATCATTTTCTGGGCTAAGAACAAGAATATTTGTAATTGGTCCTGCAACATTCAAAAGATTGGCATTAAACGTAAAGAACTCATGCTTCAGCATACTCAATATTGAAAACAAGTGCCATTGATACAGTGTCCCCAAGGTGCGGTGATTCGGTCATAAAAATGAAAAAAAAAATGCCATCTGAGTATAAACTTGAACAATACAAGATATGAGCATGCAGGTTTGGCATACATAAACGTCAATCTTATGCATTTTATAATCATCGTATATTGAATAGAAAATAATTAGTATCCTCATCAAAGGGAAATAAAGAATCAAAAGGGGTGAATATAAGCTATTCGAGTGTTAAAAGGTGTGAAAAATACTTCAGAAAATAACAGTAGCAGCACAAGTATTAATAAGTGTTGAATATATAATGCATATACTGTCAATGGCAACTGAAATTATTAGAGCAATAAGCCAATAAGCATAACACACACGCGCGAGTGCTTACAAGACTAAGCCCTTTTACCACTGATAATCATCATGTTATAACATATCACAGACAAATTGTCAATTTTCACTCAGGCAGGGATTGTCTACCTTTGAATTATCTGTCTTTGGGTAACTTTCTCTCTATTAATCTATTAACCTATCATTATCTCTCATCTAAACAACTTTACCTTAATCGTCATCATCATCTCGCCTAAATACACTAAAGCCACCAAATTTCAAAGTTAGAGAATCCATTTCCTGAGTTTTGTATTTGGCTAGAGAAAAAAAAAACCTTGAGCATTGACAAAATATAAGTTCATTTTGTATAAAAAATTTCGTAATAAATATCACATGTACAAGCTTTACTAAACAAGTTATGCAATGCCTGATCTACAAAAGCAATCCCAAATCACAATTAGGCCATATTTCATGAAGCACATGCAATACCTTTAGCATGTTTAAACACACGGATGATGTTATGAGTACTGGCATTCCAAACTCGAACTATTCCATCATCAGATCCAGATATTAAATAATTCTCGCCAGCGCTATATGCTAAGCAAGTAACTGCCTTGCTGTTAAGAATGAGTAAGTTAATCAGTTAAATGACACTACACAGCTAAAATCATTTTTTTTTGGTAATTAACAATGCAAAGAAGCAAAAAGGTACATGAAATGTTACAATTACAAACAAAGTTAAAAGGTCTTGATGAATTAGAACCAGCTCTAGATAAAAACAAACTAATGATTTCTGACATTAACTATGCTAGATTCATCATTCTTTGTGATCAGTGTGGGGACTAAATGTTAACTGGAATTCATCATAGTTAAGAATTAAATTATGGAGGAAACCATAAACATCAAATTTATCCACAAATTCCAAACAACAAAACTGAACACTTCCATTGCAACTACCATGTTAGTATGATCCAAGGAAAGAGCATAAGACAGTCAAGATGAGCTAACTACATTATCAAACTTTCGGAAATAATATATGCATATTTGGGAAAATATAAAATATCATGAACGAGAGGGTGTCAATAGGTCAATGTATTAAATATCTGGATAATAAGAAGACAAAAACTAACCTGTGGTTAGAAAATGAACCAATGATATATGAAACATGGTTATCAGTACTGATTCTTGTGGTGTTAAGTGCAACAATATATATTTTTCCATCTTCACCGCCAGCATAAAGAGCATGTTCAGCAGGATCCAGTGCAATAGCTTTAATTTTTGAAGGGAATATAATGTTTCTTTGCAGCATTCCATTAGATAAGCTCCATACCTGCAAACAAGAAAACACATTAGAATTTAGAAAAAAAAGATCAGTGAATTCGAAAAAACCAAATAAAAAAGACATCCTAGCCTTATGTAGAAAATGTGATTTCGTATATATTAGAATTCAGAAAAGAAAAAAAAAAGATCTGTAAATTGGAAAAACAACAAATAACAACAACACCCACAATTGGGTCCGTATTCCGCAATATTAAATTGGAAAATGTGATTTCGCATACAGTATAATTCAGAGAAAAAAAAGATCTGTGAATTGGAAAAACAACAAATAAAAACAACGACCTAGCCTTATGCCACAATTGGGTCCATATTCCACAATATTAAATTGAATGATGCGATGCCGTATATATTCTTGAAAAGGAACACTACCTTTGGCCTTAAATATAGGAGCTCGTATACTAAATCACAGGAATTAAGAAAGTTGGTAGTAGTACTAATTTTATTAATAATTGGTATAGGAAAGTTGGTAGCAGTATTAATTTTCAAAGTTTACCCTTCATAGTATGTATTGCTAACTTATCGGTTACAAAGTAGATAAAAAATAATTAAAGGTATTTTGAAAAAGAAATAATTAGTGTAATTAAAAATCTGGCGGACCTATTAAAAGGGACAACAAAATTCAAGAGGATCCTATATTAGGGATGGTGGTAGTAATTAATACACAACTGAAAAACATGGTTCTGTATGCAAGAATCAACCCAAAATGATGGAATAGATTAAATAGAATAATTAACAGTGTAAAAGGTAACCATGAGTAAAAGATAAAAAAACACCGGTACCTGAGTATGACGATATAAAATACACTATTGAAAAGACACTTTAGATCAAAGTCACTCCAGCAATAATAAAGATCTAGTAACACTAGAAAAACTTGCAAAAAAAAAATCATGGAATACACTTTTCAAATTTCTATACATTATCTAAGCTTTTTATCACAGTATCAGTTCACAAAAGTATTCTGTTCATGCCAAAATTTCCTTAAATTAATGCCTCCCATACTTAAAAACAAGTATAAAGCAAAAAGCACCTTTGACATCATCGCCCAAGAATAAGAACAGCTGGTTTTCCCCCCAATGTTATGAAAGCTTTGGTGTATAACCATAAATGATTAAAATTATCAAATTGTAGAAATCGACGATAAAATCTGGCAACAGTAAATATCATACGATAAACGCTGCATTTTTCTACAAAATACTGCCACAAAAAAAGTAAAACAGACCTTACAGGTCCGATCATCTGATGCTGAAGCAATAATTGCATTGTACCCTCCATACCCAATCACAACATCATTTACACACAAGGTGTGCTCTGAAAAACTATACTCGTAAATCTTGCTTGCTTCCCGTCTTCTCACATCATCAAATATCCTGAACCATGACATGAAGAGTAGTGTATTAGTGTTTTCCACAATGGTTAGCACTGCTAGTGCCCAAGCAGTCTATAATCCCAAAAGGAGAAGGAAAAAAATAAAAATAGGTGTAAAAAATGAAGAGACGAGATGAGTATTACATACATTAAGAGAGACCAAACTCGTATGCTTCCATTTTTAAAACCAGATATTAGAAGTGAATCATCTTCAGAAAATACCAAGCAAGTAACAGCCGTATTATCTCCATGCCACTTCTTGAGCAATTTGCCGGTTTCAACCTAACAAGTAATGTAGCCAATTCAGTATAGTACAGAAAATCATAATTCTTCACAACCTAATTAATGCCACAAAAGTTCAGCATACACCACAAACAATCCAGGCTTCAATTTTCATAAAATATTTCCATGAAAAATCAACCATCAATCTGAAACAAACCCTTAAAGCATAATAAATTAATAATACACCAAAGAAGAAAACTCACCTCCCACAAGTATATATCACCTGACAAACCTCCACCAACTAGATAGGTGCCACTGTGATTAGCAGCAAGAGGTGTAATAGGTTCGGCAGGAAAGCTCTTAACTTCAACTTGAGGCTGCACACCCATCATGCAAGGAACAAAATCATCATTCGTCATCATTCATCATGTAATAAAATTGAAAGATAAAGATACTAATCAATAAATAAACTAAGTATATATAAACAAACCTTGGACCAGGACCAGAAGAAAACAGAACCGGCAGAAGTCGCTGTGTCTCGAAGCTGAGAAGATGCAAGGAAACGATCACCAATAGAGGTAAGTCCATGACAAGGGGAAGAAAGTGATTTGTAGCGGATCTGCTCAGAACCTGTGTGAAGATCCCAACATCCAATCCCGCCACCAGCATCAGAGGATGAAGCCAAAACAACCACCATCCTTCACTACCAATGTTCCAAATAACTATCACTTCGTTAACACAAACAAGTTCCAACACTAGCAACAAAATTTACACTACATTATTATAATTTTAACATGTAAAATTAGGTTTTAGGCTTGCAGTGAAAAATTAGGTTTTATTTTACTTTGTCAAAAAAAAAAATATGTAATAAAACCTAATTTTTCACTGCAAGCCAAAAATCCTAACCAGACGATTCAACTGATTGAACCTTGAACTTTGGAATTTACTACGATTCGGTTTCTTTGGCAGTTCAATCGCTGTTCCGTCTCGGTTCAAGCAATTTAAATCAGTTGAACCATGACCTAGAGGTTTCTAGGGTATGATGCCCCCATTCAATTTTTTATTAAATGCTAAAAAACATAACAAAATACCATCTTATTATCGAGTTAAATGAATTTGATTTACTTACGTAGCTGATAAGGAAATTTAATATATATATATATATATATATATATATATATATATATATATATATTTCGCCAAATTAACCCTTTGAACTTTGTTTGGATAAACAGCTTAACTAAACGCTTATCATATAATTGCGTATGTCACAAGTTATTTTCATAAGCTCTCTCTAATATTCTCACAAATACTTACGTAGATAAGCTCAAATAAGTCAATTCAAACAGAGACGTGATGAGTTTAATATATTTTTTTAATTTCTGATTAACTACATTTTTATTGCAAGTGATTGGTTATGGATGCTTTGATTTAGTGGCATTGATTCGTGCTTGTCTCTAACCTAAAAATAATAAATTTAAAAACAATATTACTATAGTGATTATTCACGGTGAAGTACTACAAACTTTTTCTTGTGAATATAATGAAACTAAAATAGTGATTAACAAGATGCACGAAAATTGGTATGATAGTGAAGGAAGATAATGGATACCTGTTGTGAAGAGACGACGGCGTGTGGCGGAAGAGAGTGTTAGCCGAACAAGCTGTGAACAGCGGTGAAGGGACGGAGAGAAAGTCAGAGAAGTTAGGGTGAACTATGTTTTGTTGCGTATACTTGAATTAACTAGACGCCGCACGGGTCATAAAAATATCATTTTTAAAGGTGGAATTATTTAAAGCTAACAAATCTTTTGTTTTATGTCAATCAATATAACAATAGTCGATTAGAAATATATTTGATATATACTTAAAGTAAATATTTCATTGATTAAGATCGACATGTAACAACAAAAACAACATATGATATTAAAAACTAATTAATATGATGTCCAAAACATTCAATCAAATGTGTTTTGTTGCGTATACTTGAATTAATAAATTAGTCAAAAAAAAATGAATTAATAAATTCATCACAAAAAAAAAAATGAATTAAAAAAATAACTTTTTTTATTAAAAAATGAATTAAACAACTATGTATATATTTTTCTTTCTTTTTTTACGCAATGTATTATGTATTTTTTTTTTATAATGTGTATAAAAAAATAATATTTATTTTGATAAATATTAAATAAGTTGTCCTGTGAACATAGCTTAATTGGTGATAAATCATATTATCATATGTAAGAGCTGAGATTCGAATATCACAATTTAACCTAAACGAGTGAGGATCAACGTAAGAATTCATTTACGATGGGTCTGACTATTTAGGATCATAGTTCATTTTATAATTCTAAGGGTTTTTTAAGGGTAAATAAACAGGTCTTGGATTCAATATTATTTTGGATTCGAGTTCGTTAGTGTTTTGGAGAAAGGTAAATGTAACAAAATAATTTTGATATGATTCACATTTAATTTAGTGATCGTTATTTAGTGATCCACTAGTTACTTTATTTTAAATTTGAAAATATGATTCTATTTTTAAAATTTTCCTCATTATTAATAGGGTTAATAGGCTTTTACCCCCTGCAAAGTAGACGAGTTTTGTTTTACCTCCTGTAATGTTCAAGAATTTTTTTCTAGTTCATTTTTACCCCTCTGCCATTTTTTTTTTAGGGGGTTAAAAATGAACTAGAAAAAAATTCTTGAACATTACAAGGGGTAATCTCAAAAAAAAAAATTACAGGGGATAAAACAAAACTCGCCTACTTTGCAGGGTCGCCTACTTTGCAGGGGGTAAAAGTCTATTAACCCTTATTAATATTACACCTGAAGCTTATTTTTATTGATGTGTCAAGTTAAACAATGAGTTGAAAAATCACTTCGCAATATTTCTCAATATCAGTGAGCTTATTAAGTTGCCGTGTACTCTTTTTCTATCCGTCTCTTATTATAAGACCATCCAATGAAGTTTACAAATATTAAGAAAAGTAATTGTAGTAATAAAATTGTTAATTTTTCTGGTACTTTTACATATCCACCCTTATATTTATTGATATCATAAAAGACAATACATTATATAAGACTTGGTTCAACTGACAATATTGATATTGTTAGGATGGATATCTATAATTTTCAGGGATATTTAACACTTCCTCTACAAATGAAGAAGAAAAAAGTTGTCAAAATATCCGAGGAATAAGTTTGACTTGTAGCTTATGTATATTATTATTTTTAGGCTTGAGTTTCACTTTTATCAAAGACCAATATGACTTGTAAGCCTACTTTAAGGCACACTTCATATGAAAGTATTTAAATAAGTAGTTTGACTTATGTTTAAATAAAATAAGGGTTTGTCTAACATGTGCAAGTAACTAAAAGTAGTAATTTTTTATTAAAAACAACAATTATTTATTAAAAATTTATACATTTAATATAAAATACACAAGTTCCAATACAAACTTACTATTTTAAACTTCTTAACATGTGCAACTTTGCACATGATAGAAAAACCCATAAAATAAAGAGCTAATAGACCAAAGCGATAAAACTCAATGTTGATATTTAACAGAATCTATATATCATATCATATTTAAAAGAACATTGTACATATATATATTCACAAGAACATTGTACATCTTGTATTGAATTGTAAATTTGTAATCAAAAGAGCTCTTGTATTCTTATATTGAAATTGTAATGAGAAACAATAGTTTGTCCTAAATTGGAAGTTGAAATTTCTGTGCAGTTGTTAGTCCTTATGTCATTTTCTTCCTTGAATGTTTTAGCATGCACTGTGCCACTGTGGTCACAATCCTAATGAAGGCAATCAAGAATCAAAGTAAGGTCCTCATGCATGCTTCAATTCAACTATTTACCACAACCTGTAAAAAGGAATGAACCAACTAAAAAATATTAATTGGTATAGTACTACATTTGTGAAAAGATAGAATTTCATTGAAATAAATCACTTCTACAACAACAAAATAGTATAATAATCTAAAAGATGAAACAACTTTGTATAGTTGATATTTCCTAACCTGTTGAACTAATGTGTCATAAAGCACAATCCTCATTGTTCAATGCATTGTAAAAAGAGGCAATAAATGTACATCACAATTCAACTGTTGTATTCTGTGTTTCGAACCATGGCATCATTCAATTTCTGTCACTATATATATATACCTCATAATGATTCTAACTGCAATACTGCATAGCATTTTCTGCCGATAACTACCAATAATCACCACAGGAACAAACTCCATCTTTAAAACAGTGGAACCTATGACAATCTCGAAGAAGGATCTCTCTACTAGAAAATTTGGAAACGAACTTCATAAAACCATGACAATCTTCACACAGTCTCAAGTTGTTTGAAATCCTAATGGTTTCGCCTTTTGAAGTATTAATGAGTCCGAAAGCGACGGCAAGTTTTCCGCTATGTCCCAATAAAATTCTTTCCTTCTCTTCTTCATCAAGATCATAATTAACAACATTTGTCTGCGGGACATAACCTTGATTCTTGATCTCGGTTAACAGTGTAATTAGGAAAGCACGAAGATCTTCGATTTGCGGGTTATACTCTTCAACAGAGACAAGCGAGTATATCTTCCTTTTGATTTCAATCCAACTGGAACTCGGAATCTTTTGTAGGCCGCGAGATTCCAATTGTTTCCTTACACGCCGTACCTCGTTCCACATCCCAGATTTTGCATAAATATCCGATAAAAGCACGTAATTTCCGGCATTCATAGGTTCCAACTCAAAAAGAATAGTGCTTGCTCTCTCAGCGAGCTCGACGTTACAGTGAATCCTACAAGATCCAAGAAGTGAACCCCAAACCTTCGGTCCTGGTTTGGAATCCATATTATCTATTAATTTGATAGCTTCGTCAAACCTATTAGCTCGGCCAAGAATATCCACCATACAAGCATAATGCTCCATAGTTGGACGGATCCTGTACTTATTAAGCATAGAATCAAACAAAACCTTTCCCTCCTCGACAAGGCCTGCATGGCTACAAGCACACAAAACTGTAATAAACGATATGTAACTCGGTGAAACTCCTCGGTTGATCATATTTTCAAAAATTTGGATGGCTTTCTTTCCAAAACCATTCATACCATATATAGAAATCAAAGAATTCCATGAAACAACGTCGCGTTTCTTCATATAATCAAACACTCGCTGTCCCGTGGAAATCTCACCGCATCTCCCATACATTGTTATAAGGGTGTTATGAACCGGCAATACAGAATCCAGACCTCTTCTAAGGATATAGCCATGGACCAACTTTCCATGTTCCAATGCAGCAAGACCTGCACAAGCTTGAAGCACACTCACCATAGTTACGGGATTTGGAACTGTATCACATGCCTCAAGCATCATTTGCTGAAACAATTCCAATGCTTTCATCGGCCTTTCGTTCTTTGCATAACATGCAATCATTGCACTCCATGAGACAATGTTCTTAGCACGCATAGCACCAAACACATAACTTGCATAGGATATACAACCAAACTTAGCATATACATCCAACAAAGTCGTCATAACGTGAACATGTCCTTCGTAGCCATGTCGCAAAATATGTGCATGAATCTCCTTACCCTTGCGAAGAGGACAAATCGACAACTCCGAAACAACAAGAGCTTTAAGCACATATGTAAACGTGAACCTATTCGATGGAATCCCCGTTGAAATCATCTGACCATACAATTCTAACAACTCCTCGCCACGGCCCACCATTGCCAGCGCTTGGAATACTGCAGTCCAGACATAGATGGTTTTTTCCCGAGTCTCATCAAACACCTTACGAGCATGATCAACAGCCCCTAACTCACGATACATGTTGATAAGTTTAGTAGCCAAATACGGGTCTTGGTTGAGACCACTACCGACAAGACGGTAATGAACATTAAGACCATCCGAAAGAGATTTCTGTTGTGCACAAGAATATATCAAAAGCTCGAAAGTCTTCTGAGTTGGATTGGGCTCGTTATACAATACCTGAACAGCTTGCTTAAGATTGCCAACTCTACATAACGATTGAATCAAGTCGTCGTTGTTGTTGTTGTTATTGTTGCTCTTGATGTCTTTTGCGGGATGGTTTGAAGGGTTCAATGAAACAAAAGATACCGGCAATCTTGAAAACACGTGTGAAGCGTAGCAACATGGATAACTTTGAAATGGACCGTGTCTTACAAGTTGGGGCATTTGAAGCACCCTCATCAAATATTTACAACCACTTCTCCGCAATAAGTTCGTCAGCGTTTCTGTTATTTTACATTCACATATACATCAAAACCTATAGTATTACCTGTTAGCAATAAATAACAAATAACTCAAGGTTACACAGAGAACTTCTATCAATTAAAACCCAAAATTTCAAATAGAATAAACATCAATTTCGCTCTTAAACCAATGTTGTCAATCACGGATAGCAGAAAATAGTGGTTTGTTCAAATTTCACCATAGCGCAGCATCAACCACTATTTGACAACATTTTGTACCGAATAGCATAATGCAGAACCATAGCATTTTGTTCAAATTCCGCTACACTATAGCCGTTATTTGACAACACTGCCCTAAACTATCACTCTTTCCAATTTAGTCCTTGAACTAAAGAAATATAATAAAACAACTCTTAATTAATCCAACAAGTTAGTCCCCGAACGGTCATTTGATGGATTATAATCTTTTAGGACTAGTTATTATACTTGTATAGTTCAAGTTTAAGCACAAAAGTGAAGGTTTATTCTTTCATATACAATATAAGAATATAAACAAAAGATACAATTTTTACTTAAAGAACAACAAAATAGGGTTACTGGGTCATCCAATTTCATCATTATAAACACACCCATTTAACCATTTTAATCAAAAAAAGTAAAATTTATGCAGAGTTTATCAAATTAACAATAATGAATAACTAAACAACAACGTAAAATAAGAACAAAAGATGAATAAAGTTTTGGGGGTTACCAGAAACTAAAGAGGATACGTAGTTGTGTGGTCTTAACTTCGAAAAGCTTGAAGTGTTGCTAAAAGCTATGGTTGTTCTTGGTTCTTATTCACTCACAGTGAGTAGAGTGTGAGTGTTCTCTGTTTCAAAGAGAAAAATAACAACGGACGACAAGAAGACATGGACGCTTATTCAACGTATTTACTAGATTTTTTTGTTTTCTGTCAAACAAAACATACATGTTTGGATATTTTTTATTTTTTATGGTTAAATGAAATTCTCTTCTTCTATTTTATAAATACTAGAGGTAAACCCGTGCGTTGCACGGGTTCGATTAAACTATAGAATTAAATATTTTTTAATTTTAATAAAAATATTTTTATAATTAAAAAATAATAATTGTGATTAGTATAATCATATTGTTAAATGAAATAGATTATTTTTTTTATACAAATGATATAGACTATTTTAAAATATGATTATATTTAATATTAGTATATAGTTTTTTATTGATTTATATCCTAATTTTGTTTATATTTTAATGTTATAAACCTCGTATAAGATCTTAATTTTCTTTATATGAGTTGCAATTGTACAGTCACATGTCACATTGTTTTTTATATTTTATGTATCCCTTATTTGCTATGTTTTTTCAATAATAGTTGGAGGCATACTTGTTGACAATATTGCTCTTAAGAAATGTTGAAATAAGCTTTGGTTATAGAATATGATTCATATATGATGACTCTGATTTTTTTTATCACAGAATCTCATTTTTTGAAAATCATATTTCAGACATTGTAACTGCTTACACCCTTCTATGCAATTTAACATAGGAAATCGCTTATCTACCGTTCTTTTGAAGTTTCTTCTCATATATTTACTTGGTGAATTTATCCCGACTTTATTGGTCCCGAATTTTTTAGTCTATTGTTTGGTTTACATTTGTTTTGCTTGGTCCCTTTTTTTTTTTCTTGGTGAAGTTTGTGTCTCTTCAAATTTATTGTTAGTTTTTATCTCTCTATCTTATTTAATAATATTTGTTTGAATATTTAGTTTATTTTTGTTATTATATAAACTTGAATGTTTTTTTTCTCCAATATATAAGCCTGGACGATGATTTCATATATTTAAATATTTTGCTCAGGTAAAGAAAGTTTATGTCAGAGATAGTCGTGCTTTGGTATGTTAGAGGTAGTCATGCATGCTCTGGCTTATGTTCCTCCGAATTTTTTTAGTTATTTTTATCTCTCTTAATTATTTAAGAATATTTTCATTAAGACATAATATTAACTTGTATTATTTACTTGATCCCTTTATAATTAATATGTTTCTTTATTGATTTATTATTATTTTGGATCGAGAAGCTATTCATTGTAGTTGTTATCAAACCTTTTGGGTTCCAATTCGCAACTCATTAACTAAAAATTTAGAGTAATTATTATTCATAAAAGATAAAAAGATTAAATATTTTGATAATTTAGGATATACAAAAGCTCAATTAGCTTACATTACATGTATCCACAATTTATTTATTTTTTAGTTATTTTTATCTCTCTCAATTATTTAAGAATATTTTCATTAATTTAAATTACAACTAATTATTTTATTAAAAACAAATTTGAAAGGCCAAATAAAACATTAATTTAAATTTTGTATTAATATCATGAGTGATTTTTTTTTTTTTTTTTACAGAAATGAATGATAATAGTTAAGGAGTAGGAGTTAAGGGTTTTTTATGAAATAAAATAGTAGTATTTTATTTTGAATTTAGTTGTTTTATGAGCCGATAAGATATAATATTAACTTGTACTATTTACTTGATTTATTATTTTTTTGGAGAAGCTATTCATTGTAGTTGTTACGAAACCTTTCGGGTTTCAATTTGCAACTCATGAACTAAAAATTTAGAGCAATTATTATTCATAAAAGATAAAAAGATTAAATATTTTGATAATTTAGGAGATACAAAAGCTCAATTAGCTTACATTACATGTATCCATAATATTTTTTTTGTCTTAATCACTTTGTTTCTCAAGTTTCTCCCCTTGTTGTCTAACTGACTTCCTTTTTTCTTTGTGAGTATCTATGTTTATAGGTCTGAGATCCACATATATGAATTAAAACGTCCGAACAATCCACTATTGACTTGGTTGCTATTTCTTATTAGAATTGAAAGAATTAACACGACCTTACTTTGATGCTATTGCTTGAGATGCACGAATAGAGTTAATTGCTACTTTTTATAAGAAGATATAAGAAACTTGTGATTTTTTATAAACATATAAAAGCAATGAATTGAATCAAAAGAATCCAAAATTCTAATATTCTAGAAAACATAAGAAAGAAAATAAGAAAAAAAGAATAACCTTTATATAGATTCTCAAATTCAATGTAGAGTTGAAATATTTGGCTAATTCATATAATTGAGTAGCTTGAGTATCTATCAAGTCACATAAATCGTTGATGAATAGTCAAGGCATATGTGAGAAGGAAGAAAGACAAACAAAAATAACAATACAACTGTCACTCAAAAGTTGCTTGGAAAAGTAGTATATATATGGAGCAAAAAGAAAGACTCAAAAGAAAAACTTAAACATTACATACTACCTTTTTATACTTCTCTAGCAGGATTGAAACAATATATTTTCAATTATAAAACACACCAAACCAATCAAACCTAAAATATGAACACCTAACATGTGTGATTCCTCTTGCCAAAGGCACACTATATATAATGAAATTGAAGGTTATTTTTTATGTGAAAATGAATATAGAGTCTCTTTAATTTAAATGCTATGATTCATGACATTCCATCTACCATAACAGCCTAATAAATAATATATGTTATACTTTTTTTTCTTTATGCATTATTACGTTATCTTGATGATGATAATACCATTTGACATTTTTTTAAAATTTTTTTTGATATGTTTGGAATTTCTAGAGTTGTAGAGATTAAACTTATATAACTTTGTTATTATATATTATTATTATTACCATCATCATTCATCACTATTATTTACATTTATTTATTTATTTACTTATACTTAATTTAAGAAATTGCATGCAATTGTTTTAGAGGTGCCACATCATCACAATCCTAGTATATATATGGAGCAAAAAGAAAGACTCAAAAGAAAAACTTAAACATTACATACTACCTTTTTATACTTCTCTAGCAGGATTGAAACAATATATTTTCAATTATAAAACACACCAAACCAATCAAACCTAAAATATGAACACCTAACATGTGTGATTCCTCTTGCCAAAGGCACACTATATATAATGAAATTGAAGGTTATTTTTTATGTGAAAATGAATATAGAGTCTCTTTAATTTAAATGCTATGATTCATGACATTTCATCTACCATAACAGCCTAATAAATAATATATGTTATACTTTTTTTCTTTATGCATTATTACATTATCTTGATGATGATAATACCATTTGACAATTTTTTTAAATTTTTTTTGATATGTTTGGAATTTCTAGAGTTGTAGAGATTAAACTTATATAACTTTGTTATTATATATTATTATTATTATTATTACCATCATCATTCATCACTATTATTTACATTTATTTATTTATTTATTTACTTATACTTAATTTAAGAAATTGCATGCAATTATTTTAGAGGTGCCACATCATCACAATCCTTGCATATGAGCTAATGTAGAGCTTCCTTTTATAAGTAAAAGATTGAAGTATTAGTCTCATTTTTAAAAATCAAGTTTTTGTTCTATCACTTTTATTTTTGGAATTTTATTTTGAATATTATTTGATGATTGGGATGGCAACGGGTGCCCACGGGTGCAGGTTTTACACAACTCAAACCCGCACCCGAAATCACCACATGAACCCAAACCCAAACCCAAATGATATTCGGGTGGTAAAATAACACCCGCACCCATACCCGTTGGGTTCGGGTTTTTTCACCCAAACCCGTAGCAAGAACATATAAAAATACAATAGCAACATCGTTTGGTAACAAGCATAGTTCAAATTTTCGAGAAAATACAACAATAATATTGAGTAATGTTAAATTACAAGTAATTACATTAAAATACAACAATAACATAGTTTGGTAATATAGTATTCAACGTCAATTACAGATTCAATCAATGATTTGGGCATCAACGTTGCAGATCCGGAAGCATGAATATTCCGGTGATTTTAATTTTATCATATTATTTGTTGTAGGCATTATGCCGTTGGATGCTATTAACTCGGATGCTGTGAGTTTGTTCGCAGATTTATCCTTTACGTTTTTAGCGAAGTTGAATATGTGGTTGTATTTGATGTATCTGTCGATTTGAATGAATGAATGAATATCATTTTGTTTGTGTCAAAAAAAAAAGAAATTAAAATTATATATAGATAAGGATAATTAGGTAATTTAATATTTAAGCGGGTGTAATTTCGGGTTTCGGGTGCGGGTTTGAGTGATCCCAAACCCGCACCCGAAATATCGGGTGCCACCCGAACCCAAACCCAGTCAACTCGGGTTTCACCCGTTGACTCGGGTGCGGGTGCGGGTGGGCCCCACGGGTTTGGGTTTACTTGCCATCCCTCTTCCAACATAATTCCAACGCGGTTTCCATTTCCACTAAAATAATTTTTGGTAGTGTAAATTTTATCGAAAAATATTTTTTAATAGTTTTCATTTAGTGTGAGCAATATAGGAAAATAAAGAGCAATAATTGAATTATTTTTTCGATTGACTTATTTTTTTTTTTACGGAAACCAAATTAACTCATTTCATTCATAACGTTATATTCAATATAAGATGGCATATGATAATGAGAATTATCATATGACAATGACTCCCTTACTAACAAATGGGCCACATTGTTTACTTGTCACCGAACATAACGTTCTTATCTTAAAGTTTGGAAGAAAAGAGGGTGAAGCTTTACAAGAATTTAAAATAGCTCATAATTCTGAATTGGTGTCAATGTTGTTGAAAATGTCGTCAACTACTTGTTTACAATCAAGTTCTATGGACACTACCGTCAAGCCTCAATTACCAAGCCAAATTATCGCCTCTTTGAACACCTTGCTTCCGCTTCTTGAGGTTGTGTTAAGTCATGAAACCATGTTGTCTTCGCTGCTATAAAATGGCCATTTTCATCTCTTAGACACATACTGATGCCATAACATCCTTGATCCTTAAAAATTGTCGTGTCTACGTTGCATTTGACTTCGCCCGGAGTTGGTTTTTGCCATCTAATAGTGCTGCTGCTATCTGCGCTAAGGTAGCACTACTATGACCAGAATTTGCTTGCATTTGTTGATGTTTGCAGCGAACCTACTGTCATTGCACCAACGATTCGCGCGTCAGCCTGACCGATATATTTGGTCTGGTATCCACATCATTCCATAGTTTCTCATTCCGTCATTCCAACTGCACCACAAAGTCATAGCAAACATGTGTAAATTGTGTTGGAATAAAAGTTCAAGCAATTGGAAAAATAGATCAATGAAGCGATTAGCAATTTCCAATTTATCTCGAATATAATTACACAACCCCACTTCAGTCCATACCTCTTCAACCTTGTTACAACCGAAAAAGACAAGCCAATCATTCTCAAATATTTATTTTTTGGGGGATTTGCATATTCCATATTTTCATCCAATTTCCCGTAACTCTTAAATCACTATTATCTACAAGGCTTTCCATGATGTAGTGATATGCAGACCTTACACTATACTCACCATGTGAAGTGAATTTCCAAACACACTTATTAATTGAGTAAATAAATAAATATGTCTTAGAATTTTCACTCTTCAATTAAATTAGTCTCTGAATTTTTAGAAATAACTGAAACATCCCTGAATTTGACAAACGTTAATCAATTTCATCCCTCTATTATTTGTGTCTGTTATCTGCGATGACATGTTGTGGAAAGGCATGATGTGGTGTGACGACTCATTGCCTAGTAGACAAGGCCAATTTGATATATAAAATTTGACGGTCCATACACATTTTATTTGGATGTGTACCAGTACACCGTTAAGGTGGACTATCTGTGAATCAATCACAATTGTCCATTTCAGCAAATCTCAACATATGTGGAAGTAATCAGAGAATCAAAATCTCTAGCCAACCAACCACACGCGGCAACAATCGAAAACACCACTGACTTGAAACGGAACACGATCCGTCGCAAAAACGATGGCAATGAGCCAAAAACACCAATAAATAGAACACAACCTGAGAGATGTTTCGTTAGACCCGTCGCCAGCACCATTTAAGTTTAATGTCTTAGTCAAACAATTGATTTTTTTATTTGTCAAATAAAAAATTATGCACATTGCTAACCTATATATAACTTGGCTCATTATCATTCAAATGTATCATCATTCATTTAAAATTTTTTACTTATAAAATGTTTGATATTATCTCATTCATTTAAATTATTTTTCTTAACTGTAAAAATGTTTGATATTATCTCATTTTATGCTAGCTAGCTCTCAATGTGAATCTAAAAAGGACACACTTCCTATGCATTAGTCATGTGTCATGTTCACAGAATATGTGGCTTCTCTTCTCTGTCTCGTGAATCAACACAGGATCCCAACCATACACACACCCCTTTTGGCATTTTCATATACCAACAAAGAAACAAATATACTAGTATATTCATTAAATTAAATCTAGCTAGGAGCTTCACTTTATCTTACCATGTTTAACATTGTTAATTAATCACAATTGTCAAATGATTAAAAACTTATGGTCATAACTTTTTTTAAAGTTATATAATTCATTGTAATTTGTGGATAGTGTAAAGCTTTTTATACTGGCAATATATAGAAATTAATCTCTTATTTTAGTGGGCATGAAAAAATTTAGATTAAGACAGACATATTTTTTGACAAAGTTTATGTATAATCTACTAATCAGAGAATTTGAGATTTAAAACTATTGGTAAATTACATTGTTAAATTCCTAACTGTTTGGTGATGGAAAAACCAACCTACAATTACTGATTTTGCTTTTAGTTTACAGTTGAGTTACTTTTGCATGATAGGCATAAATAGCCTTATTAGGACACAACCTATAGAACTATATATATATTAGTCTCTTTGGTGTCTTTATCAAAGTATAAAGAGCTTTAGATCATAAGAGCATATATACTTACAAGATATTAAAACACACTTTAGAGAAGCAAGTTAATTTTGAGAGAACAAACAAACCTTAGAATGTCTTGGTTTCTTGTAATTCTGTTTCTGATTGTAACATTTGGTACTTTTTCTGAGGCTAGTAGTCATCATCATAAGAAGCCTACTTCTGCTGTTGTTGTTGGCACTGTTTATTGTGACACATGTTTTCAACAGGATTTCTCCATGGGAAACCATATCATTTCAGGTCCATTTCTTAACTCCACATACTACTAAATATTTTTCGTATATAGCGACCGATTTAGTGATCGAAATATTTTGATATCTTTTGTGAGTTTTTTTTTTCTTTCAATTCACACATCAGTATACTCTATGTTCCAACATTATCTGTCACAATCGGTCGCTATATGAGTTTATGATTAATTTAAAGACCGATATGTGAAAAGTCGCTAAGCCACTAGTAGCTAATGTTAGTGACTGATTTGACATACTCTAGATCAAAAGCATGTTTATATGATATATGCCAGTGTCCAATATCAATACGACACGATTCATGTGATTCCATTCAATAATTTTCATTTCCCTAATTTTCTTATCAATAACGATGTGTCAGCAACTTACCTGATGTTCGTGTCTGTGTCGGTGATTCCGACACCTTATAGCGTTATGTTATCTGAATTTTAAGCTGATTTCATGTTATAATACTATGCAGGTGCATCAGTTGAAGTAGAATGCAAAGATGAACATGAAATTTCAAAACCAAGATTCAAGAAACAAGTCAAAACAAATGAACATGGTGAATTCAGAATCCAACTCCCATTCTCAATAAGCAAACATGTGAAGAGAATCAAAGGATGTGTTGTGAAATTAGTAAGTAGCAATGAACCATATTGTTCTATAGCATCAACAGCCACATCTTCATCAATACACCTAAAATCAAGAAAACAAGGATTACACATATTCTCAGCCGGGTTTTTCTCATTCAAACCACTTAAACAACCAAATCTATGTAACCAAAAACCAAGTATTCAAAACACAAATAAACTTGTTGATTCTTTGAGAAGAAATTCATTTCCTCCAACAATTGATCCATCATTTCCACCTCCACTTGAAGATCCAACCACGCATAATCGCGGTGTTCTTCCTATACTTCCACCAATTCCTTTATTACCTGAAATTATTACACCAATATTGCCACCGGTGTTGTCACCATTAGTTCCTAGCGATGAATCCAAATCAACTAAAACTTCAAAAAATGATGAATCTTTAGATGAAAAAGTAACTAATATTGATTCATTTAACCTTCCTCCTAATCCATTTTTTCCACCGCCATTAGTACCTAATAATCCATTACAACCATCACCATTAGTCCCTAATCCATTACAACCACCAAGTCCACCACTTGTTCCTAATCCATTTCAACCACCAACAACACCAACAATTCCTAATCCATTTCAACCTCCTCCATCAAGATCATCACCACCATTGTTTCCTTTTCCATCAGTACCTGGTTTAAGTCCTTCTACACCACCTACATCACCACCAAGTTTTGCTTTTCCTTTTCCTCCATTGTTCCCTTCACCAGGCACACCTCCTGCCTCATCAAAGAATGGTTCTCCTTAACTAAATAAGTTATCGGTCCATAAAGTGTCAGCTCAGTGTTAAAAGTTTAACTTTATAACATCATATATATGATCGAGTTAAATCTCATATAGGAACTTTGTAAAATGGACATCAGTTCCACCGTTATTAATAATAATTTCTCATTATCTATAATGTGGATCTTGAACCGTAAAATACACATTATTAAGTCATTTTGTATTTACTATAGGAATTAATTTTTATATCCGTTTAGTGTAAAATAATTTACTTGTATCGGAAAAAATTAGTTAAAACACCAATCCTTAATTTTAGAGAATTAATTTCGGTTGAAACATATGGTTGGACCTTCTGTTATGACTTAAGCAATTGATAAGCTATACATAAAGGACACACATTCTAATTAGATACTATATAAATCTGCTCGAGAAAAACCTTGTCGAATTCTCGATAAAAAGAAATATAATCAGCAATGGTTCAAATGTATATACAACAAATTTATTTTTTTTATACTCTTATTACTAAATAATGTTCATAAAGAGAGTATTTTTTTCACCCCTCAATAAAAATTTTGATCAACGAAGGCACATCATAAAATGTGAAAAGACTCATAGAGAACTTTGAAAAGATTTAAGAGGCGCAGATAAAGATTGAACATTCATACACTTTATCTTTGGTAACTATTTATATTTATCGGACATAATTTTTGTATTTCATTACATCTAAATAATTTTTATCGTGGTGATTGATGCTGAATTTGGTAGAAAGACCACAGTTCGATCTCCCACAATTGCGATCGGGAGGAGGCTGAAACATTTTTATGTCAAAACTGATCCCCAAACCAGATTAGGTGTTCTAGTGAGCCGGATATTGGTGATGAAAAAAAAAATCTTGTCAAGAAATGTACAAAGGGTTCAATCCGGCCTAAGGACAATTAATTCGAATCGATCAATTTCACCGTCCACTTATAAAGTTTTTTATTTATTTTTAATTTGGTATGAATTAGCCCAGTTAAATTGATAGAGGAAAAAATCGAAAGTACTTGAAAAAAACATATTCCGACTTAAACTGAGTTAGCAATGCAGTGTTTAAACAAGAAATGAGAACGAAGAAGGAGAAGAAGACAATGCCATCTTCAATCCCATGATAATAACAAACAATAATTTCAATACATCATAGTTACAACAAACCAGCACAAAACCAATGAAAACATCATCATCATCAAATTCAACATGGAAACAAGTATCAGAATTACTCACAGTAGCATCAATAACCAAAACCCTCTCCAAAACCTCACAAACAACACCACCACCACAAAACCTAACCCAAATCCCAATCACACAAACCCTAATCCACAAAATTCTTTCAAACCCATCACTCCACATTTCCCACAAACTCAATTTCTTCAATTCCCATAGCAACATTCATCATTCATCAACCACATACTCTATAATTTTCAACAATCTTTGTAACCCCACTACCCCTCTTTCACTTCTTCATCATCACCTCCCTCAATTGCTTCATTCCATGAAACAAAACGGTATCGTTTTCGATTCTAATTCATTCAATAAAGTTCTTAATTTTCTTATCAAATTCTCTCATAATAATGGGAATAAGAATTTTCGTTTTGTTGTTGATATTTTGGATTATATTCAAACACAAAATCTTCAACCTATTGGTACTACACCTTTTATTTATAATTCTCTTTTAATTGCTTCTATAAAAAATAATCAGATTCCTCTTGCTTTATCAATTTTCAATAATCTTATGAAATTAGATGATGATTGTTCGGATTTTAATTCGGTTATTGTTGGTTCTTCGAATTACTTACTTTCGGTTCTTAGGAAAGCCCAGATGAAGGAAGAGTTTCAAAATGTGTTTAATACTTTGAGGGAAAGGAAAAGTTTTGATTTTGATTCATGGGGTTATAATATTTGTATTCATGCTTTTGGTTCTTGGGGTGATTTGGTTACTTCAATGAAGCTTTTTAATGAGATGAAGGAGGATAAGAATTTGTTTGGACCTGATATGTGTACTTATAATTCGGTTTTATCGGTTCTTTGTAAGGTTGGGAAGATTAATGATGCACTTATTGTGTGGGATGAGCTTAAAGGGTGTGGTTATGAACCGGATGAGTTTACTTACACGATTCTTGTTCGGGGTTGTTGTAGGACTTGTAGAATGGATGAGGCATTGAGGATTTTTAATGAGATGAAGGATAATGGGTTTCGTCCGGGTGTGCTTGTGTATAATTGTGTTTTGGATGGACTTTTTAAGGCTGCGAAGGTTAATGAAGCGTGTCAGATGTTTGAGAAAATGGCTCAAGAAGGGGTGAAAGCTTCTTGTTCGACTTATAACATTCTGATTCATGGACTTATTAAGAATGGGAGGTCAGAAGCTGGTTATACACTTTTTTGTGATCTTAAGAAGAAAGGTCAGTTTGTCGATGGGATTAGTTACAGCATTGTTGTGCTGCAACTCTGTAAAGAGGGTCATTTGGAGGAGGCTTTGGAGTTGGTTGAGGAAATGGAAGCTAGAGGCTTTTCTGTTGACCTTGTTACGATAACATCTCTCTTGATTGGCATTCATAAACACGGTCGTTGGGATTGGACTGATAGGCTCATCAAGCATGTCAGGGAAGGCGATCTGTTGCCCGGTGTTCTCAAGTGGAAGGCTGGAATGGAAGCTTCTATCAATAACTTGCATTCCAAGGAAAAGGATTATTCACCAATGTTCCCTTCCAAAGGTGGTTTTAGTGAGATCATGAGTTTCATAACTCGTGCCCAGGATGATGATGGTGAGGTGGAAGCTTCCTCTGAACAAATCGACGAGTGGTCATCATCTCCACACATGGATAAATTGGCCAAGCGTCTTGTAAAGCCAACTAGCAATGCTTCGCGACTGTTCACTCCCGACCGTGGACAGAGAGTTCAACAAAAAGGGCCTGATTCTTTTGATGGTGATATGGTTAATACTTTTCTGTCTATATTTTTGGCCAAGGGAAAGTTGAGTCTGGCTTGCAAATTGTTCGAGATTTTCACCGACGCGGGTGTGGATCCTGTCGGTTATACTTATAATTCTATCATGAGCTCATTCGTCAAAAAGGGCTATTTCAATGAGGCTTGGGCTATTCTGACTGAAATGGGGGAAAAGCTCTGCCCGACCGATATAGCGACGTACAATATGATAATTCAAGGTTTAGGAAAGATGGGAAGAGCAGATCTAGCCAGTGCTGTACTTGATGGCCTACTGAAGCAGGGCGGTTATCTCGACATAGTTATGTATAACACTCTCATTAATGCTTTAGGGAAGGCAGGCCGAATCGATGAGGTGAACAAGTTCTTTGAGCAAATGAGGAGCAGCGGAATAAATCCTGATGTTGTCACTTATAATACTTTGATTGAAATTCATAGCAAGGCTGGCCGATTGAAGGATGCTTATAACTTCTTAAAAATGATGCTTGATGCTGGATGCACCCCTAACCATGTTACGGACACAACTTTAGATTATCTAGTAAAGGAAATTGATAAATTGAGATACCAAAAGGCATCGATTTTGAGCGAAAAAGGTGATCCTTCTTGATGGAGGATAAGATTCTAACTGTCTATGCAATTGGAATTTGTAATATAGGCACTTTTTTTCATCCGCAAGGTATGGTCGGATCTTGTTAGCTGTTACTACTGCGATCAAAGGTCGTGTATATTGTTTCTGTGAAACCGCATACCCTGCAATTTAGTTTCCATCTTTGGGAAGATAGGTAGGTATATTGAGTGGTCAGTGCCCACAAATTGCTTCGGTAATAGGATATGAACTTATGATACATGTGCTGTTTGCATATTCAGAGCAGTGTATTAGAATTGGTGGAAAATCAAGTTGGTTCTAATGTAGATGATTGGTTAAGAAGTTTGTGACATGAAAGGTTTTCTGGTTGGCAATTTGTAAATCCGAATCCTGTCCGAGTAAGAAGTGAATAATAATCATTTACTGCCAACACCTGACGCATTCATGCTGTGGCTGTTGGGCTATAGAATGTGTACTTTTTTTCATTTTGATTTATCAGGTGGTATTGGTCTGGAGTGATAGTTGGTGAATGATGATGTAATTTTGGTGTTGTTTTGCATAATGCAGAACCCTGCTGTAAAGTGTAAACTCGGCTTAACCAAAGTATAATTGTACTTTGTGTTAGGCTTATTTTATTAATATATAGCTTTGTCTTTTCAAAAACAAAACTACATATAATAAGGTTAATATAGAATTTGTGTATTTAGTTGTTTGGTTTTCTAAATCCTTTTTGTCGTATATGGATTTCAAGGATGCGTTTAAGAGACTAAGTACTCAAGTCTCAGCTTAATAACATTGAGATAATGTTATATTATGAAATAATTTTTCTTAAAGTGCCAGAGTTTACAAATAGCTATTTTGATTCACAAAAATGATCTCGTAGAATCTCTCATTTCTTTATTGATTGATGGATTTTTTTTTTATAATAACTATGTATGGATGTATTAATGCAAGAAAGAACTGCCATAACATGGATATATGGCCATGGAAAGTAACTTGGGATACTGTCGCACAATTCATCTGCATTGTCAAAGAAGTACTATTTGCTTATAATACACTGCTCCTATAGTCTGAAGATAGTTGTTGAAGTTTCTAATTTGTTTCTTTCACAATAAATTCTCTTTATATTTATCTCACCACTGATAAAAACAATTAATAGCCTTTGAAGTTATCAATTTTGCACCAACCAACCACATTCCTTGTAGCAGTGAGTAGAAACAAAAAATACTAGAACTAGTTTCATTAATGTGATTCATGAAGAACTATGATGTGGTGTCAACTTGGCTCACGGTCTTCATATGAATGATACAACCATTTGCGGTTATTACATGATTCACACTAGATATTGATGAACAATAATTAATGCCCAAATTAGTATTTTTCAGTTTCTTTTGTTATCTTGAGTAAAACAAACAAATCTGTTATCTCAACTTTTCACAACTTCAAAGGTCTACATTAAACTTGATATTTGACCTCTTTCCATCATGGAGAAAATAGAGAATTCAACAAAATTGCTAAATTTGATTAGCAATATAAAATATGAACTCAGAACTCTTGTACAAAGAAATGTTTTGTTCGTAAAACTAGAAATTTCATATACCACGTAAATCATATAACAAGTACCATATAAGTCTACTTGTAACTAGACTTCTTCATGTTTTCTAAATGGCACTAATTGTGTACAACAGTTCAAACCAGAATGCAGTAAATGAAGTTGAATATGTCTTCAACTTCAACTATCTGGTACACAATAAATCAATTTACAGAGCTCTACAATCAGAGGAATCAAAACCATTAATCACATGCAATTAGAAGGAACATTCCAACTCACCACCTAAAATCTAAAACGGCTTATAATACACACCACACTTCTGAAGAGAGAGCGAATCTATAAAAAAATAACAGGTAGAGGAGAGGTTTCTTTCTTGTTCTCGACAACTGGGTCTATCGATAACAACGGCTGCTGTATATTCCATCCCAAAGTAACTGCTTGAAGTATCGGTTGGCTAATGCACAGCACTTCGAGGCTAAAGAATATAAAGTCTTCAATGTTGATCACAAAGTGGGAATCGTTTAGATGATCTGAGACTTCCAAAATTTAATTCACTGCGGATTCTTTAAAATTATATTCACAATAGTAGCTCCTTATCATAAAATGCAAGAAGCTGCTTCACATGATTATGCCACGCAGCTACATTTTGCCCATCCACTGTCACCCAGTCAACAACGGTCGATGCTGGTTGCTCCCACCACTCATCAAGCTGGAGAAGAAGTTGCAATTTAAGAATAGAAATGGAAATCTTACTAGTTATAAACGAAGACATAAGAATCCACAAAGAGATTACATATCAAATTGAACTATGATGAAGTTTTTTATATAGACATATATGTAAATAAAACATGCTTAGCACAACTTGCATCTGAGCTAAACACACAGAAAGTGCTGATCTTAGTTTCAAAAGTGAGCTTAATGTGAAAAATTATATGAACAAGTCATTCATTCATGAAATTTTCACCCTTATTTTAAGGGATATCGATCTGATCTTAATATCTAATAATAATAGTAACAGGAGTAACTCACCAATCCCCTGACATATTTGCAATCTTCCAAACTCTGCTGAGCATTCAAAACACCAGTCTTGAGTTCAGGCAGCCATTTTTCTGTGACAGCTTTTTCTTGTTCTGCAGCCAAATTTAAAGAAAAATTGGTAGTCCTGCATCATTATTTCAAATGTCAAATGAAAAAAGGCTTCCAACAAATTATTAGGGTATGTATCTGAAAGAGATGAAAAGATATGTTAACTACATCTTTTTCTCTTTGACATGCATAAATGAATTTTTACTAAATTAATTAACCATGAATGCAGGTTGGATTCTGGGGGTGTTTGTACACATATCTACCTTTCGTATTCCTGTTGAACACAGTACGCATGATTCAACAAGGCATGACCACTTTGAACAAGATCCCGTCTAATATGGACAAGATTAATAGCCTTTAATAAATCTTCCAACACACTTGCTTCTGAACCACGAAGTTTCAAACAAAACTCCAGGGACTCCAGTATGGATGCTAGACCAGCATCAGAACCCTCCAAGCCTGCCCATTAAAATAATCATTTACTACATTATAAAAGATTTCAGCCCACATATATGCATACCACCAATATTAAATACCTATGAAACCACATTTGCAAGTTAATGAAATTAATATGCAATAGTAATATAGATATATAGATGTGAAACCATATACCATTTCTAATTTTTTTATAATTTTTGTGGAAGCTCAACACCATTTCACTACACCATTCGGAATAACGTAATATTGTCTATGAAGCCCAAATAATTCAAAAATGGCAAAGTATTGGTGTCCAACACTGATACTGATACATGTTTGATAATTCCTAATACATACCCAAAAAGTATCCAATAATATTTTTAATTCTAAGAGAAAAAAAGTTCACAGATACTTCTCGCTTACATGAAAAAAAATGGATAGCCTTTCAGTGCATTTAAAATGATAATATACTCACCAGCAGAATACTGAAGTGCCGCTGAAACACGACATATTGATGGAATTGCCGATGGATCCCGAGCACCAGCCTTTGCTGTCAAAATAGCCGCACTTATTTCTGCATTTGCAACTGCTTCCTGTCCAGATGATCCACTGGACCCGATGGCCTCAAGCAGTGCCTGTACCAGAATTGATGATAAATTTAAGTTGAAGCAAATCTTATTACATGAGATAGATTATATTAAAATATTCAAAGCAAATGTCTCTTAAGCCATTAAAAGTCCACCATTCTCAAAAAAAAGAATTCATTTGACTTGCTTAAAAAGGTGGGACTGACTGGATAGCACAGCGAAAATTGTTTTTTATTTGACTTTAAAATTGATCATGAGACAGCAAAACAAGGGATAAGGTAAAAGAGAATGATCTAAAAATTTGTTACTCACTAAACTATGGACACAACTCCAAAGTAAAAAATACACCTATTTGTCTCTCCCTACCAACTCACTCCACTGCTTCTCTCTCATGCAACATCCCAACTCTCACAAACTTAGCAGCGATAACAATTTCAGGCCACAAGAGATCCAATTCGAGTAAAGTTGTATATAAATGAATTCGGAAACTTTGACCACCAAATGGTAGAAATGGAAAAAGTTAGCAACTTCATACTTTAAACCCCAAAAATCTAGAACATAGATTTCATTCTAATATTTATAACAATCAACAAGTGTCTGTAAGAGCATCATAAACCTGTGGTGAAGAAGGAAGCATGTAGAGGCTATTATCTGGACTTCGATAAAAGGCAGACACTTCTTTCTCAATAAGATCCTTTGCACTATTTGAAGTCTCAACAACAGCAGAACATGCTGGAATTATAGTGCTTAAAGCATACTCCTTTGCAGTTAATGGTTGCTGACTCCAAAATGAAGCAGCATCCTGCAACATAAAAGAAAACAAAACAAAAAACAAATAACTGTTTATTAAAAAAAAATACAAGAAAAATGCTTTGTTGGAATCACTTGCACAACTTAAGGGAAATGAATACCATTAAAGTACGGTAGGAACAATATATGTAAACTTCCAACAAAATCCATTGTCTCAGTAGCAATATATATATCAATTAACAAAATGCATCAACATGGCCACACAGCGGCCACACAGCCAAATCTATTTATGGCTAATTCAAGTTAAAACCAGTAAAATCATTAAATTCAAACAGTGTACCATTACTACCCAAGGATAAGCAGTAAGTACAATAGTCACATTTTACAAATACAGAAAATAGTGAAATAATGGAATCTTACCGTATTTGCTTTAAGAAGTGCTGTGTATATAGATTCAAGTTCTGATCTACGAGCATCAAACTCTTCAATCTTTTTCCACTTTTTTTTAAGAGAATCTTCGGCTTCTTTCCTCTCGGCACATAACGTATTCAAGCGCTGTATTTCAGACATCAAGGTATTTAAACTTGCTTTTAAACCAGCAACTTCTCTTTCCTTTGCCCAAACATCTAGCTGAACACATGTAAGAAGTATAAGTTGTAAACTCCCACCACAAATTTTGATGTGAAAAATATTACTAGCATTAGTAATTGGATCGAACTGAATGGGATGAAAATGTTCTTTCCTTTTTTTCTTCCAACTCATAACAACAAAAGATCTTAATTCCTGAACGAAGTTGGAAAATAAGAAAGGGACCCTAAAATAGTTTAATTGAACTTATTAAAAGCAAATATTCCTCCAAGATAGTAGAAGATAAATTATTTATTGATCCTACCTTAAATGTTGATATAAAAAAGTATTTTCATAATTAAACATGTCCAGATGTGATAGTTTAGATAACAAGTCTTAGATGCACAAGTGTTCAAAAATCCCCTGGTGTTGTAATTCAATTTTACTTGGAATATCAAATTTCAGAATCTCACCACATGAACCACCTCAAAAAAAAAAAATCTTACGTAACAAATTATCAATCAAGACAGATTTACATGCTACCACAGAATAATTAGAAGTGAAGAGATGAACCAAAGATAATTTGTCATAAAAACAAATTTTGTATACTTGTATCTATCTTTGTCATAATGTCGTATAATATAACCAAATCAATCATGTACAACAAACATGTTAAACATTTACAGCTAAATAATATACATGTCCAAAGCCATTTAAGACAGTGTCTGAATCTATAGAAACAAAATTGATGGGAATGCAATTAATGAAAGTAGACAAACCCAAAATATGGAGGGTGTATGATAGGAAGTAGAAGAAGACTAATAAGGTGGCTATGTAAAGGAATATTCTCTTGGGTGGTATATAAGGAAAATGCTTATTGGAGAGAGGGTATGATGGAATTAGATTATGTTAGGCCAGATAATAGATATTTCTATGGGTTGGAGCTTTGCTCTAGGAGTAGTTAGAGAGATCCTCTACTACTATTACCCTCCAATGATCAATAATACACATGATTTCCATTGATTGATTCTGTTTCTTCTTTGATTTCCACTGTATTGTTGCTGAATTGCATTGCAGGGTCATTGGTCCTTACAAATGAAATTATAATCTCAAAATTATGCCAAGCACTTAACTATTACCACTCAAGATCAGAAACAAAATGTGTATCAATTTAAACATTAAGTCTTTATATAAGCTATACCACCAAAACAACAATCATCTAAACTTACAGACTCAGCGTTTGTCTAAATCACCAGACAACAAGCACTTCTTCTCAACATAAATGCTGGTAATTTAACAATTAGTTATTTATTAGATGTTTTGTAGTGATAAAATCACGCACAAAGGTGACTAGAGATTCATGAAAATATAGAACTCACTTAAAAAGAACCTAATTCATCATAAGTTTTGAGTGATTAATACCTGAAGTTGCCTAAGACTTCCAACATTCTGAGATGCGCTTCCAATCCCAATTGAACGAGAAGTAACATCAGTGCCTCCATGCAGACGTTTCATAAGTTTTTCACTCAAGTCCCTTGCTTCTGCAGCATTGTTTAGTGCATCTTCAGTAGCTAAAAACTGCTGAACATGAGCTTTCTGTAAACAGAGACACAGCGTTGGTTCAATAACTCAACTTAAGACAATAAAACCAGTCTAAGGATGAATGAAAACCTGTCTTTCAAGGAGCTGATTTTGACTTCCTCCTGGAGGCACATCGACCCCAAGTTTTCCATTTCCATAAAGTGGATACTGTAGAGGAGAGCTCCCATCAGAAGAAGAAACATCCATAACTATGTTATTTTCATATTTGTACCTGATTGAAATATGGATGTTTGAATTATATGAATAACATGCTTAATATACTTGCTAATAAGATTAAACAAACAGAGAACTCATAAACTAAATACATCTATATACATACATACTACTCCCTCCGGTCCTATTTATATGAAACAAAACTCTAATTTATTAAGACCAAGGAAACATCTTGAAAATACTCGATTTCATTTAATACTCCTATGATTTAAAATTTATTCCATGAATGTCCCTATATTTATTACTCATAATTCCACCAACGTATTTACTTTTAATATTCTCACTCCATAATAAACAAGGGCACAAATGAAATTTTGCATTTAGAACATTTAAGAAAGGTCAGATGAACTTTAGCATTTTTTACAGATATGTTTTTTTGGGAAAGTTAAGTTACTTATTATAGTAACACTAGTTGATGATTTCTACAAAAGGTTCAACATTCAAAATTATGGTCACAAAGGAACTAACAAGAGCATCAACAGAACATGGAAAAAGAAACTACAAATATTTTGATACCTCAAGATCTCTGCATCAGCTCTAACATCAATTTTCTCTATTTCTCTGGAAATTAGACTTTTCAAGTGAGAAGTGTATGCGGTAATTGCTTGAAGCAATAGAGGAGGACTCTTTAGGCAATTCACAATAACTGTTCTAACCTCATCCGGAATTTGCCCATCAAAATCAAACCCCAACTTCGCTGCTTCTGCCTGAGGATTTGAAAGAACACCGCTTCCTTCATAAGCAGGAAAAGAACTCTGTATTTTTTCAACCATGTAAGCTACAAGAGCTTCACAAGCTTTTCTAATATTCTTCTCCCTTGTGGTTTCAATGACAATGACATCATCTGCAGATTTACTGCTCTTGACAGTAGAATAAACAGATTCCTTCTCATTTTTGGTACTAAAACTATTTACCGTTTCAACGGAAGAATCCACACCTGACCTTTGAGCATCCCTTGCTTGATCTATATAGTAACAGAGACGTTTATGATATTCAGCAAATATTCTTGAAGCCTCATCACATTGGCGATCATAGGCCTCCAACATCACTTGCTTATGCCTGCAGAATGGTAAAGAATCATACACTTTAACTTCTCAACCTTTCAATGCCAGAATCATCATAAGTTCATTATGTTTCTCCTCTCACTTTCAAAAATATCATTGATACAGATACAAAAGCACACATACTTTACTTAATCTCAGAAGCACATTATTATACTAACAACTTAACAAGCAACAACACAAGATGCCTACGTCAACACTCAAGGTGATAATAACATTTGTAACATAAATACAAATCAGTTTCTAGTTTCTACTGCCAAACCCAGCAGGAAAAAGTGTTTTTTCTGTCTCGCAACAAAATCGGTGTCTCTTATACACTATGTAAGACTGACACTTTGGATTGAAGGTGTGCTCAGTTACCAACACCGACACATGTGGTTACACTCGGTCACTTTTATTTTCTTAAATTGTTACTAGTGTCTATGTGTCAGTGTTTGGTGTTTGTGACAGTGTTTCATAGCTTAATCATCTTTTTACCTAATGAAGAAGAACAAAGAAAATTCCACTTCAACCAAGTGCTAGTAAAGTGTAAATACTAACCCTAGTGGGGGAAACATTTGAAATTACCATATAAATGCATTTTAATTATCACAATTTGAACTAATGATTGCACTACAGTAATTAATCTGCACTAAACCTTCATTAGGACCCAAATCAAATAAAAATCACCAAGTTACAAACCATCGAAATTAGGTCAAAATTAGGAATCAAAACCTGTAATTGGCTCGTTCATCAAGCATCCTCTTTCTCTCAGCCTCCTCTCTCGAAACCTCGAGCATCCTCGCCTTCAAATCCTTTCTCTGTCTCCTCACAACATTCCTCAACCTCTCAACCTCCTTCGCCGCCAAATCCCTCTCCATCAACGCTGCCTCCCTCGTCTCCACCGAACCAGAACCCTCCCCAGACATCATCTTCTCCTTCTTCCTCCCCACACCACCATCTCCATCACCATGAACAGTAATATTCCTTCGAACATTCCTCACCGTCTTCTCAGACTTAGCACGCGTGACGAGAAAATTCCAAACCGGAATCATGTTCCCACGACAAACCTTCCGGATCGATTCAACTGACGGCGAATGTGACTTCCCGGCGGCGGCGTACTGACCGAGTGGTCGGTATCCCATTTCCTTGTGAAGCCATTCGAGAATCGCTTCAGGCGATGCCGAGGATGAAGATGCGGATTGCATTATCGATTACGGTGATGGCATTGGACGAGTTGAGTTATAACTCGGTGACTCGGTCGAGTTGGTTATGGATGGATCTGAGTGAAGCTGAAGATGCAGTTATTGAGTTCACAGTCTCTGATCTGATTCTGTTTGTTGTTGTCTTGTGTTGATGTTTGGCAAAAGTTGTTGAGAGTAGAGGGAAATTTGATGCTGGTGTTTCAAGTTTTAGGAATTTTGAAATTCTTCACTTATAATTTCTTAAAAAAAAATAAATTATTCATTTATAAAATGTTTTTTTATTATACTTTAACACAATATATTTTTTTGTTTACTTTAACAGAATTATTATTTTTTTATAAATTTAACAGAATTTTATACATCATAGACACATAAACATATTTAATATGGATTATGGATCCGTCTTCTCATTGTCATACTTTTAAGTTCAAAGAATATTAAGTCATTTCTCAAAATGAATCGTATGTCCACTCATAATTTGTCACCACATGTTATTTTTTCCTTTATAAATGTATCCATATTCACAATAAATATCATCACAACATTCTAAATTTTAAGCATACTTCATATCTTCAATTCAAAGTTATCAACATGAGTTCCAACAAAGTTTTAATTGAAGGTCCAATTTTAGGAGGCTTTGTAACCATACATGTTGAAAATGAGGTAAGATATTTGTTTAATTTCATTTTTATAATACTACAATTTTTAAAATTTACATTATTTTTTTTTCATTAGCGATATGGTGAAATAGATTCAGCTTTCTTTCAACAAGTTGACAACTATCAATTTGAACATACATGGAAATTAATATATGATCAAGGAAAATGTCATCGAGTTCAATTCAATTGAGACTATTGCCATCCGTTATTCACAAACGGTTGGAATAAACTAAGAAAATATTTTTCCATTACGGGCCATACTGAAATGATCATATCGTATCATGGTAATAATACATTTAAAATTTCAGTTGGTACTAAAATAACAAGTTCAGACCAAATCCCTCCTTTCCATAGTCGAAGTACCATTATTGGTGAAACAATATATTTTGATCACTGCATTACTAACAAAAAATACTTGGTTAGTGCAAAATGATTTATACTATTTAATATTTTTTCTTACAATTTGACTTTTTATATGTAAGCTGCATAATTAATATTATTAATTTTTTCACCACATTTTTTATTCTAAAATGAATGACTACATCAACAAAAATATATAAGTAGTCAGTTTCTTGTGCTTTGTGGAAAACAAGGGAAAAAATAGATGCCTAGAGTAGCCGTTAATATGAATAACAGAAACTGATTATTCCGGTGAACCATACAACTATATTAGAGATGAATGGGAGTTTTTTTGCATCAACAACAACTTCAAAATTGGAGATATGATTCGTTTCAAATTTGCACGTGTCTATACAAGTCATATGGTTCATATCTTTAAGATTGTTATATAACAAGACTCGCATCCTTCTCTACCTACCTATTTCTTAGTCAAATTAAGCAAATGTTTAGGATTTTAAGTTTAATCTACGTTGTAAGTGTTGTGGTTTAAAGCAATTAAAAATGTATTGTCTTTTTTTTTAATAAGTAATAACAAATGTCTTTAACCATTGTATTGTTTTTTAAATATGTCATTTAAAAATTTCTAATGAAACTAAATATGTATTGTCTTTAAATATTGAAGTTACTTTTGTTTTTCTTCAAATGCAATTCTGTTATATTTTCAACTTAAATTTAACATACAATGCATCTTTAATAAAAATTATTCATTATAAAAAAATTATTAACTTAAATTATTCCCTAATAAATGATTCCTTATACATAAATTATTCCTTAACACAAATTTCAACTAATACATAAATATCGGACATGTGTCGGGATATTTAGCAGTGCTCTATTAAGTATTGTTTGTGTTTTTTTTTTTGGATTGAGTATCATTTATAATTTTTTATTTAAAGAATTTGACTCACAATATTGATTTAATAGAGAAGATAGATAAACTCATAAAAATATCACAAACTATTTTTTTAATTTGTTACTTACAACTTACTATGTTATTATAACATAAAATGAGTAATAATAATAATATTGTTTTATCTTTTGAAAAAAGAATATTTATAATACCAATTTTCTAGTTTATTTTTATTTTATTTTTTGACAGAATTTTTTAGTTTATTTTTGAAAAAAAAAGATATTATTATTTTATATATTTTGTAATAGCATGCGGGCTAACCATTTTACCTGTGATTAACGTGGGCTAAACTCGGACTAATATATTATAATTCGTTTTCATTTGTAGATTGGTTCGTTTGTCCCATTTAATGTGAGTTCTCTTTCAAAATGAGTTCTATGTGTACAAGATTGGTAATGAAAAAGTAAATATAAATCTATTTATACTAGTATCTAGACCCGTGCCAAACACGGGTAAAAATTCGTTTTTAGATTTATTGACTTATAAAATATAAATTTTAATATATTTTACTTTAAACTGAAAACTTAAATTTCTTATCTATTTATGAAAACACTATATATTTGACAAAAAATATTAATTTTTGAGTAATTTTTTTTTAGTATCCATATATGAGTAAAAAATAGGTTCTTATAAATTACAATATAAGACCCTCATATATAAGTTACACTGAAATAGATTCTTATATTAATATATATTATAAATATAGGTCACCTATAAATTATAAAAAAATAGGCTCCTCTATTAATATATAAATATATGTTTCATATAAATTACAAAAGACATCCCCATATTAATGAGTAGGAATATAGACTCACAAACTCATAAATTAGAAAGAAATAGACATGTATTGATTACAAAATAAAAAAGAAAAAAATAGACTATGTATATTAACATATGATTATAAATATAGGTCCTTGTAGCAATTACAAAACGAAAAGGCCCCATAATAAAATATGAGAATGGATATAAACCCATATAAATAGAAAAATATATCTCAAATTAAATATATGAGTTTAGATGTAATTTTCATCTAAATTACAAAAAAAGACCCTATATTAATAAATGACTATAAATATAGATCTCTTATTTTACTTTTTAAAAAAAGACCCTGTATTAATATATAAATATAACTTAGGTCTCGTAAAAATTACAAACAGATAGGTCTTGTATTAACATATGAGTATAAATAGGACCTCTTATTAATATATGACTACTATAAATATAGATCTCATATAAACTACAACAAAATAAAAAAGCCTTGTATTAATATATGACTAAAAATATAAATCTCGTATAAATATAAGTCTTCGTATTAATGAGAAAAAATAGACTCTGTATATTAACAAATTATTATAAATATAGGTACATGTAACAATTACTAAACAAAAAAGGCCCCTATTAAAATATGAGAATAAATATAGGTCCCATATAAATTAGAAAAAAAATGTCTCAAATTGATATATGAGTATAGATATAAGTCGCGTCTAAATTACAAATAAGACCCCGTATTAATAAATGACTATAAATATAGATCTCGTATAATTTTTGTAAGACCCAAGATTTCATTGTATAGTTGGTTTAAGGAATATTAGGGTTTCGATGTGTTCGTGTGATGAAACATCGTGTAATTATTAGGTTTTGCTGTAATCGAGTCTGTTTTGTGCTCGTGCACTGTAATTGTATAGACTTTTGTCTTGTGATCCTGTTGCTTGAATAAGAAGTTATTTGTGATTTCAGAATAACGAGTTTTGGATTATTCTTGTTTTTGGAAAAACGAGTAGGATTTTACCCGCGGATGGAAAATCTTACTGCGTCTGTTTTAAGTGAGGTTTCGGATGGGAGTTTTATATATCTGCGCGAGTGAGGATATATTCTGAGAATAATTTTCTAAGGTGTGAAAGAAAATTACAGTCGCGGAAAAAGATTCGGCGATAAGTTTTGGAAATGTTAAACGTTAGACGTTCTTTCCATAGGTTTTACGTTTTTGTGTTTTACGTTCGTCGCGACGCGCGAGAGCTGAACACGTGATTTGTTTTGGAAGATTTGATGATATCTTGTGATTTATTCATAAAGCAATTGATCCAATGGCTAGGGTTTAAGCTTGGACTTTTGACTTTGATCCAACGGCCATGAGGTAGCAAGAGGCTATGTAATAGTAAGGAGGTTTAGTGACTTGGTCACTTAGAAACATCTCCATTCTTTCTCTCTTTCACGTGGAACTCCATTTCTTAACCTTAACCTTCACAAATTTTCCATTCTTCACCATTTCACTCCATTTCAAGCTTGGAAGCTTTGAGGAAAGTTGTAGAGAATCATTTTCTTAAGGTAACCCTCTCTTCTCATCTCTTAGGTTGGTAGACTTATAGAGTTTAAGAGTTTTTGGGTTTATGTTCTCATGAGGGTTTGTTAGAAAATGTTACTTTACATGGTTTTTGTTTCATGAATGTTGTTCATGAGGTCTAGAGAAGCATGTGTAGGCTTTGTTATCTTTGTTTTCCATGAGTTGGTGAAAATCTCATGAGAAAAGTTAGGGTTTTGGTTTGGTTATGTATTGATCAATAACATGTGGTTAAGTTGTAAGGTTTTGAAAAGAAACGTTGTCTTTGAACCTTTGGGCAAAAGGGAAATGCGTTGTATGGTTTTGTTTTAGAAAATCCGATGAAAAATATTTTGGGGTTTATGAAAATATTTACTAAGTGTTTTGAGTAATGTTTTTGGGGTCAAGGTGGTTTAAAACTCTTGGGACATGTGGTGTCGCTTTTTACCTTGAAAACATGTTTGAAAACGATTACCGGACGGTTGAGGCCCGTAATAAAACTTGTGCTTGGATTTGGTTTTGATTTTGGAAATGAAAATCAAATAACTTGCACTCGAAGCAACCAACAAGCTTTCGGAAATGTGTTGCTTGCTTAAGAAAATGGTTTGCTTTTATGCCTTGAAAAAGTGTTGGGAACTAATAGAATCAAACTAGGCTTGGGTGGAAAAAAGGTGGTGTGAGTTGCTGTCATGACAGTTGAAACTCGCTGGGCGAGTGGTTACTCGCCAGGGCGAGTGTCACAGGTCATGACAACACGCCAGGGCGAGCTCCAGGGCGAGTAAGACCAGTCCTCACTGCCTTCACTCGCTATCAACTCTCCAGGGCGAGCTCTGAGACTTAAAATTTTGGATTCTGATTTCTAAACTTGGTTTTTAACTTTCTAATCCCTTTTTATTAATTTATGGAAGTGGTTGGGATTGGAAACGAGTTTTTCGGGTACTCGGAAAGTACGTAACCTATAACGCAAGAAAACGGCCATTTTGCATTTCAAATTATTTAAGACTTTGGCCTATTGTTTTGAGTCCTAAAAATAGTACATATAACTCATGAGGGTTGATCAATACGGTAGTTTTTGGTATAGTATCCGAAAGAGGGATTTTACCTTAGAAAACCTTTGGTTTTTGGGGTTTTAGAGTTCAATTCATTAAGGATTGATTGGTTATGGTTTTGATTGAATATTTTGGTTGTTTTAGGAAGCAAGTAAGTGTTGTGTGATCGTGTGATAGCTTGAGTGCTTGACGAGGTAAGGGCTTCACTTTATTTCGGTCTTTAAAACGGTTACGACATGTTTGGTTTGCTGTTTATGCATTGCTGTGTGCTTTGGCATGTTTGTGCTTATGTATTCTCGTTGATGAGAACGTGGTTATAAATATGTGTGCAATTTACGTATGATTGGGAAAATGTATGTATGTTGTGATGCTTGTACATAGACTTTAGGCTATGTGATTGTTTGCATGAGCATATATGATTGCGTGCGTCAGATAGGACTACGCGAGGATTTTGTCTTGTGTGACTATCCTGTATATGCCGAAGAGAATATATGCCATGCATTTCATAGTTGTGTGCCTAGGTGTATGTCTGTGTGACTTTGCCTACGTACCGGGCGTTTGACTGTGTGGCTTCGCCAAATCCTTCTGGATTTATATTGAGTTGGTGTTTGTCTGTGTGACTTCGCCTGGTGTTTGTCTGTGTGACTTCACCTGCCTTGTGTGGCATTTTTAGTGCGGGTACGTATATTTCTGTGTGGCTTTGCCTACCCCACGACTCTTCGAGGAGAGGTTAATTTTCCGGAAAATCATGCATGTGACGAACCAGTGATCGGTTGTCACACTCATTGTAGAGGTCTGCATTAGGCTCGGTGTGCATTATATCTTAAGCCCGTTGGTGGGAATTGCTTTTGTGTTAAAGAGCTTTCTCTTGTGTTTCGTGGAATTATTGTTATGTGTACAATCTTTCGCACCGGTTATATATATACATACTATATATTTTGTGGTGACCCTTTCTTTCATTTGCGGGCTCATCCCACCCAAATGATGGGTTAGGTCGTGGTGACGACGGTGGCTGTTCCAGGCCCCAGTGAGCGGTTGGAGCTGTAGCCTAGAATAGTTAGACTATGCGCCGGTGTGTTTTGTGCACCGTGCTTTTCGGTTAGCATAGGGTCTCTAACTAGTTTTGTTGTAAGTATTTCGAATACTTAGACTTGGGTTGTAATTATTCAGGAATACACTTTGCTTGTCGAAGCACCTTTTGGTAATGAGTTCTTTTGTATATTTGAATGTCGGCTCATTGAAAAATATTCTATGCGCACTCTGAGTGTTAGTTGAAAAAGAAAAAAAAAATATTGACTTTTTGGCCTTTGAAAAACGGGCTGTTACAATTGGTATCAGAGCACGGCTTTAAATCTTCAAAGGGAAAGTGTATACTTGAGTCGTTAGTCCAGAGTCGGTTAGAACATAACTAGAGTCGTGTTAGTTCTAGTGGTTGTTCTGTGTCGGGTTATGAGTTAGTAACCGTTGGATGAGATTTTCTGTTGAGACTCAGAAATGTTTGGATAAGGAATCTAATCAGAATTGGTATTGTGCAGAATAGAATGCCTCCAAGAAGGGCACCTACAGCACCTATGGCGGATAATGCTGATATAAACCAGATGGCTTATGCCATGCATACGATGACAGCGGCTGTGACTGCGCAGAGCCATGCTAAGGCGCAGAGGGATCTGGAGAAGCGCAAAAGAGAAATACTCGCTGTTGGATCTAGACTTCTTTCCAATTTCAACCACCAGACTCCTCCAAAGTTTAATGGGGACCAAACGTAAGAGACAAAATGTGTAATTAAACCTTATTTGGATTATTTAGTTTCAAAATGATTTTTTTTTCTTTCACTACCAGTTTAATATGGCTCGGGCATCAGTTCTAACATCAAGTGGTTCCAACCTTCTCCCGATCATTAGGGTTGGGAACAGGCCAGGCCAGGCCAGGCTTTGACAGGCCTGAGCCTGGCCTATGAATTTTTCTTTAGCCTAAGTCTGGCCTACGGCCTATTAAATGTAATTTTTTTGGCCTGGCCTGAGCCTGCTAAAAGTCTGGCCTGGCCTTGTAGCCTGTTTATGAGCCAGTGTTTCATAAAATCTTTTATATAATTTTTTTAAATATATAGGCTAATTAAACATGCCTTAAAGCCTATTTCACATTTAAATTTTTATAATTTCTACAACATTAAGAAAAAGCTAATAAAATGATTAGCACGAGAATTAAAAGCTAATAAAATAACAAATTCGATTACGACAAAATCTATTAAGTATGTCATAATACAAATTTTTTGTTAAACACTAATGTTAATCGATGTAGTTAGCAACAACCAAAATATACACTATAATTTGTCTCACAACAGCCAAAACAAGTTAGAATCCTATGCCTAAACCCAAAAAGCACGGTGTACAACCCACACCGGCGCATAGTCTAACTAAGCTAAAGTTCCAACCGCTCACTGGGGCCTGGAACAGCCACCGTCGTCACCACGACCTAACCCATCATCTGGGTGGGATGAGCCCGCAAATGAAAGAAAGGGTCACCACAAAATAAAAGTATATATATATATAACCAGTGCGAAAGATGTACACATAACAAGTTTCCACATACACAAGAGAAAGCTCTTTAACACAAAAGCAATTCCCACCAACGGGCTTAAAATATAATGCACACCAAGCCTAATGCAGACTTCTACAATGAGTGTGGTAGATTCCCCATTACCACATGCATATGAATTCCGGAAGTCAGTAATCATAATCAATAAAACCACAAAGGGTTAGGATGGATCCATTCCCGATAATCGCACCCCGCAGTCCATTCCCGATAACCGCTTATTGGACTCAATAATTCCCGTAGGAGTAAGGTGGATCCATTCCCGATAATCGCACCCCGTGATCCATTCCCGATAACCACGTACTATGAATGCATGAGCATACGATTCCCCTTATATGCTAATGCAACACATACATATCGTACACGCATATGTAATCACACCACAACAACACATACATATACATCTAGTCATATGTATTTAATCACCTGTTCATACACATATTTCACCAAACATATGTAAGACAACAAATCATGTATTTACCACGATCTCATATCGAGAATACATCACAACAACATGCCAAGCACACCACAATTGCATACACAGCAAAACAAAGCATGTCGTAACCGTTTTAAAGACGGAAATAAAGTGGAGCCCTTACCTCGGCAAGCTTCCGTCAACAACACACGCTCAAACAACACAACGCGCTTCCTAAAACAAGCAAAGGACAATCAATACATCGTTTCCAAACCCAATGTAATTAAACTACATCAAAACCCCAAAAACTCTAAAGGTTTCTAAGGAAAATTCACTCTTTCGGATACCATACCAAAATCTATCGTATTGATCAACCACCATGAGTTATTTGTACTATTTTTAGGACCCAAAACAATTGTCAAAAGTCTTAAATAATTTGAAATGCAAAATGGCCGTTTTCTTGCGTTATAAGTTACGTACTTTCCGAGTACCCGAAAAACTCGTTTCCAATCCCAACCACTTCCATAAATTAATAAAAAGGGATTACAAAGTTAAAAACCAAGTTTAGAAATCAGAATCCAAAATTTTAGGTCTCAGAGCTCGCCCTGGCGAGTTGGTGGCGAGTGAAGGCAGTGAGGACTGGTCTTACTCGCTCTGGAGCTCGCCCTGGCGTGTTGTCATGACCTGTGACACTCGCCCTGGCGAGTAAACACTCGCTCAGCGAGTTGCACCTGTCATGACAGCAAAAACAGCAACTCACACCACCTTTTTCCCCAACCAAGCCTAGTTTGATTCTATTAGTTCTCAACACTTTTTCAAGGCACAAAAGCAAACCATTTTCATAAGCAAGCAATTCATTTCCGAAATCTTGTTGGTTGCTTCGAGTGCAAGTTATTTGATTTTTCATTTCCAAAATCAAAACCAAATCCAAACACAAGTTTTATTACGGGCCTTAACCGTCCGGTAATCATTTTCAAACATGTTTTCAAAGTAAAAAGCAACACCTCATGTCACAAGAGTTTTAAACCACTTTGACCCCAAAAACACCACATAAACACTTAGGAATATTTTCATAAACCCCAAAATATTTTTCATCGGATTTTCTAAAACAAAACCATACAACGCATTTCCCTTTCGCCCAAAGGTTCAAAGACAACGTTTCTTTTCAAAACCTTACAACATAACCTCATGTAATTGATCAATACACTAAACTTTCAAAACCCTAACTTTTCTCATGAGATTCTCACAAACTCATGGAAAATTGAAATAACAAAGCCTACACATGCTTCTCTAAAGCTCATGAACAACATTCACGAAACAAAAACCATTCAAAACCAATTCTTATGAAATTTCTCCCAAGAACATAATCATAAAAATCTCATGAATCTCTAAGAGTTTAGCCAACTAAGAGATGAAAGAAGTTCTAGTTACCTTAGGAAGAAGAATCTCACAACTCCAAGCTTTCCAACAAGCTTAAGATCAAGTGCTTTGGTTAAGGAATGAAATTTCTATGAAGGAAGGAATGAAGAACATAGGCCACGGCCAAATGAGAGAAAGAAGTGAAGTTTTGTGATTTTCTTAAGACTACAAAGTGACTAAAAGTCTCCCTTATGACTTGGTCTTGTTCCATATTAGCCTTTGGATCAAATAGTATAAAGATTCAAGACAAAATCCTAGCCCTTGGATCAATCCAAGTCTATCCTCACAAGATATTTCCCACAACCTCTTACAACGAAACGCACGCTCAGTTCTCGCGCATCGCGACGAACGAAACTCGCAAAAACAGAAAACCTACAGAAAGAACATCTATCGTTTTTCCATTCCAAAACTTATCGCCGAATCTTTTTCCGCGACTGTAATTTTCTTCCATACCTTAGAAAATTAATCTCAGGACATATCCTAACTCACGCAGATATATGAAACTTCCATCTGAAACCTCACTTAAAACAGACGCAGTAAGATTTTACAACGACGGGTAAAATCCTACTCGTTTTTCCAAAAACAAGAATAATCCAAAACTCGTTATTCTGAATCCACATCAACCTTCTTATTCACAAAAGAGGATTACAAGACAAAAGTCTGTGCCTTTACAGCGCACGAGCACAAAACAGGCTCAATTACAGCAAAATTCCATTAATGCGACGATACTCACAAACCCGCTTCACCAAAAACCCTAAAACTCGTAGCCATCACTAGAGTTCCTTAGAATAACTGTACAGTGAAATCTTGGGTCTTACATTACTACCCTCCAAAAAGAAGTTTCGTCCTCGAAACTAAAGGTAAGAGTAACAACTCAACTAAATATTACCATCACCAACACAACAAAATCCCTCAGGATTAAGTGCAGCCACACAGATGCTAACACCGGGTGAAGTCACACAGATACTCTCACCAACACACAGGCACAACCGTGCACCAACCGCAACCCTTAACAAGATCGCACTGGTTTCAAACTCTAGTCACAAGCTAGACATCACACAATGAGTCCACCACCCAAAATTTACTTTACCACGAAGGTTCAAACACTCTAGTTCCCCAAGGATCCTAGGTCAACATGACAAATTCACGAGGTCACCTTTTTCCGCCTCCGCGGCATAGCCCACTCCATTAGTTTCACACGAAGTTGTGAGTGGCTACCCTCCAAAAGAAACATCAAAAACTCTTTACGCACCACCAAAGTTAGCAAAACTAGTCAATTCCAATCAACACGACTTCCGTCTACCATCAACAATAAATTAAGGACGGCCAGTCCCTCAATTTGTCAATAGATAGCCGACGATCATGATGGTGGCTTAGACCATCTTTAACCAACTTAAGTGATACTTCGTTCCACTTATGCTCAAGGTCCTCCGAGGCACAATGGTCCAACACTTCCTTCGAGGTTTTTTTTTTTAAAGTTTCCCTCGATTTCTTACGAATACAAGGTCGAAGTCGTAAGACACAACACTCAAAACACATCGTTCAAGCTCTCATGATTCCACTCATGAAACATCCGTTGAACATCATTCAACAGTAATACAATGCCACCACGGCAGGTACCACCAAAACCATTACATTCCGAACAAGTTGTCTTCTCTATAGAAGAATTTTCCGCTCTACCAATATCCATAAGTTCGCAACTCAGTGAATACGCCGAACCGTCTACTCACATATGAATCTCTTTCCAAACGCGACTTAAATAATACCATCCCAACCTCCGGTTGGTGATTACAACTCCTCATAGTCTTGTCACTTGCCAAACTATACCATCTATTTCTCTTGTACTCCCTTTATCCAAATCCCCAATTCCCCAGAATCGGTCCCTTATATGTTCACATTACTTCCAAAACGACACTTAGATGAATCTCGCGTGCCTTAAACAAACGTTTATCCTCGTCGACGGCCATCGTCGGCGCACATCCTCTTTACAACGTGTTCTCATTCTATTCCTGAACTCTCCTGAGTTCCTTTTTCTCTTACAATTAAATCCTCTCTTACTCAAAAGAGCTTGTCACCCTGACCATTCTTAATTATTCCCAACATCACCCTTTCTGTCGAGATACCTACTTCCAAAATAAATCTTAAGGTACTCATCACATCACTATTGTTCCACCGTCCATGTAGACCATATCCGCATTCCTTTACTTACTCAATACAGATTTCCATTATGCTACGTCCCTCTTCATTGTAACCACTACAATGAATCGAAGCTCTACCAGCTTCCACCAAACTTTGCCACTAGACAATTGCTTACCCTTTATTATTACCGCATACAACACATGCACCGCCATGACATCCATTCAGGTGGTGCTTTCGAATCCTTAATATACATGCACAATCATAATTTTCCAAATTATGTGGGAGGGAATTTCCATTCGCTAATCCTCCATTGACATAAGCCACATTCTCATGTGCTTCTCTCTTACTCATTCTCAACACGGCTTTCCAATGGCTAACATCCTCTGCGACTAATCTCATCGATCTACTAATTTGCAATTTCTCAGTTCAACAACAACCTAAAGTTGGTTCCCAAACCACCATGACCAATAACTTGTTAAATCAAAACAACATCTCTAATTCGTCGTACTTAACCCAAATATTTTCGTTCCACATCAACTTGTGTCCAATCAAGCACACTCTTCTCCGTTCGTTTGGTCCCTCATCACCGTGAATATTCTAAAGTTATAAAGTCTGTTCCCTCCGGGGAATCAATTTCTAGATCTCAAGTTCCAGCTAATCTTGCTCTTACATCTAGTCACTCATCGTTTTCTTATTCACTTCTAACTTTTACTAACGATCATCAATTGTACTCTTCATAATCGAACGCCCCAATAAATTAATTCCTCAAGTTCCTATTAAGTATTTCTCTATGCATAACTATCTCTAGTCTTACCATCGTCATGTCACTATAATTTACTTTCAAATCAACATACCTTACTCATACATCAAGCCATGAAACACTTATCTCAAATCTTAATGCTTGGCCTATCAAGACAGCTACCAACGCACAACACTTTGCTATGATTTTATCCTTAGTAAGTTCGATATCCAAATCAAACTCTTGAATCTAATCTTCCAGAACTCTAAAAACTCGTCGTACCATCCATTTAATCCTAATACACAATAAAAGTCCTTCCAACTGTCAACTTTCATTGTCTTAGTATTCTTACTAACGAACTCCTTTTCTACTCAACCACGACATTCTTAGAAAATATCCAAAAATTCTCGTCCATAACTTGAATTTATTCAAATCTTGCCTACCTCGACTCTCATGTTATCATGAATTCAAGATGCCACTTAGTCCTTCAACCCTCTTGGTCGATCAAAATTGTTTAACTTAAATTTGCATCTACCAGGATCCCTACTCCATCTTGACTAATCTCTAAGAATTTCTCAATAACTTTTGACTAATCCCTAATAATTACTCAATATGCTCACTTCCTCTTAAGGCTTACCTGCCGATAACTAACAATTCTAGCTTACACTGCTACAATTCTCTAGGTATTTCCATACTTTACACTTCCAGTATTACCTATCAGTGATATGCAACTCAATTTCCAAGGTTGAACTCCTCGTTCTTTACCATAATATCTCTCCAAATCCACTTTTTTATCCAGCAATCCATTACCTGTATTTTATCTCACCTCGACATCTATACTTACTATCTCCTGAACTAAGTATAGATTGTCACTTATCCACGTGGCATTTGGTCTCTTACCATTAATCATCACGAGATTCATCCTTAATAATCTCATTTTCAAATCTAATATATCTTACACACTTAACTTAAACCCTTAAGATATCTACCATTCGTATAAATGTCGTTTAATCGCCACCATGTTTTGCTCCCTCTTGACGTACAACGTCCTTTAATTCCAATACATGTCACTCCAATGATTATCCAAACATCTTACTTGATTCCAATTGACATCGCTGCATGCTCCACTCTTCCATCGTGGCCGCATCCTCATCAAGTCCCGCCCTAACTCAGCGGACGAACATCCAATATTATCTTCAAAAGATACTTCCAATCCTTTATCAGTCGGCGTCCACATGTCCATACTCAACACCTCCGGGTGACAACGACCCATGCCAATTCAAATTCATCGAATTTCTTCTAAGAATCCTTCGTGGTTCCCGTTCGCCTCAAGTCCATCCTCCTCGGACCACTCTGTCTAAGGAATTCAGAGACACTTGTCGACTAAATTCGACCAATGCTCGGGGGTTTCACAATTCCACTTACTGAAGCCTCACCCCCTGCATTACTTCAGTAAGACACAAACCAGTGTCTAAGCATATCTCATGCTAGACTCAAAACAACCAACCACATAACCCACAACACAACAAAAACAGCCGCTAGAACTAACCCAACTCTAGCTATGTTCTAACCGACTCTGGACTAACGACTCAAGTGTACATTTTCCCTTTGAAGATTTAAAGCCGTGCTCTGATACCAATTGTAACAACCCGATTTTCAAAGGCCAGAAAAGGCACTATATATTTTTTTTTTTTGTACACAATCAGAGTTACGCATAAAAGATTTTAAATGAGCCGGCATTCAAATATACAAAAGAACTCATTACCATAAGGTGCTTCGACAAGCAAAGTGTATTCCTGAATAATTACAATCCAAGTCTAAGTATTCAAATACTTACAACAAAACAAGTTAGAATCCTATGCCTAAACCCAAAAAGCACGGTGTACAACCCACACCGGCGCATAGTCTAACTAAGCTAAAGTTCCAACCGCTCACTGGGGCCTGGAACAGCCACCGTCGTCACCACGACCTAACCCATCATCTGGGTGGGATGAGCCCGCAAATGAAAGAAAGGGTCACCACAAAATAAAAGTATATATATATATAACCAGTGCGAAAGATGTACACATAACAAGTTTCCACATACACAAGAGAAAGCTCTTTAACACAAAAGCAATTCCCACCAACGGTCTTAAAATATAATGCACACCAAGCCTAATGCAGACTTCTACAATGAGTGTGGTAGATTCCCCATTACCACATGCATATGAATTCCGGAAGTCAGTAATCATAATCAATAAAACCACAAAGGGTTAGGATGGATCCATTCCCGATAATCGCACCCCGCAGTCCATTCCCGATAACCGCTTATTGGACTCAATAATTCCCGTAGGAGTAAGGTGGATCCATTCCCGATAATCGCACCCCGTGATCCATTCCCGATAACCACGTACTATGAATGCATGAGCATACGATTCCCCTTATATGCTAATGCAACACATACATATCGTACACGCATATGTAATCACACCACAACAACACATACATATACATCTAGTCATATGTATTTAATCACCTGTTCATACACATATTTCACCAAACATATGTAAGACAACGAATCATGTATTTACCACGATCTCATATCGAGAATACATCACAACAACATGCCAAGCACACCACAATTGCATACACAGCAAAACAAAGCATGTCGTAACCGTTTTAAAGACGGAAATAAAGTGGAGCCCTTACCTCGGCAAGCTTCCGTCAACAACACACGCTCAAACAACACAACGCGCTTCCTAAAACAAGCAAAGGACCATCAATACATCGTTTCCAAACCCAATGTAATGAAACTACATCAAAACCCCAAAAACTCTAAAGGTTTCTAAGGAAAATTCACTCTTTCGGATACCATACCAAAATCTATCGTATTGATCAACCACCATGAGTTATTTGTACTATTTTTAGGACCCAAAACAATTGTCAAAAGTCTTAAATAATTTGAAATGCAAAATGGCCGTTTTCTTGCGTTATAAGTTACGTACTTTCCGAGTACCCGAAAAACTCGTTTCCAATCCCAACCACTTCCATAAATTAATAAAAAGGGATTACAAAGTTAAAAACCAAGTTTAGAAATCAGAATCCAAAATTTTAGGTCTCAGAGCTCGCCCTGGCGAGTTGGTGGCGAGTGAAGGCAGTGAGGACTGGTCTTACTCGCTCTGGAGCTCGCCCTGGCGTGTTGTCATGACCTGTGACACTCGCCCTGGCGAGTAAACACTCGCTCAGCGAGTTGCACCTGTCATGACAGCAAAAACAGCAACTCACACCACCTTTTTCCCCAACCAAGCCTAGTTTGATTCTATTAGTTCTCAACACTTTTTCAAGGCACAAAAGCAAACCATTTTCATAAGCAAGCAATTCATTTCCGAAATCTTGTTGGTTGCTTCGAGTGCAAGTTATTTGATTTTTCATTTCCAAAATCAAAACCAAATCCAAGCACAAGTTTTATTACGGGCCTTAACCGTCCGGTAATCATTTTCAAACATGTTTTCAAAGTAAAAAGCAACACCTCATGTCACAAGAGTTTTAAACCACTTTGACCCCAAAAACACCACATAAACACTTAGGAATATTTTCATAAACCCCAAAATATTTTTCATCGGATTTTCTAAAACAAAACCATACAACGCATTTCCCTTTCGCCCAAAGGTTCAAAGACAACGTTTCTTTTCAAAACCTTACAACATAACCTCATGTAATTGATCAATACACTAAACTTTCAAAACCCTAACTTTTCTCATGAGATTCTCACAAACTCATGGAAAATTGAAATAACAAAGCCTACACATGCTTCTCTAAAGCTCATGAACAACATTCACGAAACAAAAACCATTCAAAACCAATTCTTATGAAATTTCTCCCAAGAACATAATCATAAAAATCTCATGAATCTCTAAGAGTTTAGCCAACTAAGAGATGAAAGAAGTTCTAGTTACCTTAGGAAGAAGAATCTCACAACTCCAAGCTTTCCAACAAGCTTAAGATCAAGTGCTTTGGTTAAGGAATGAAATTTCTATGAAGGAAGGAATGAAGAACATAGGCCACGGCCAAATGAGAGAAAGAAGTGAAGTTTTGTGATTTTCTTAAGACTACAAAGTGACTAAAAGTCTCCCTTATGACTTGGTCTTGTTCCATATTAGCCTTTGGATCAAATAGTATAAAGATTCAAGACAAAATCCTAGCCCTTGGATCAATCCAAGTCTATCCTCACAAGATATTTCCCACAACCTCTTACAACGAAACGCACGCTCAGTTCTCGCGCATCGCGACGAACGAAACTCGCAAAAACAGAAAACCTACAGAAAGAACGTCTATCGTTTTTCCATTCCAAAACTTATCGCCGAATCTTTTTCCGCGACTGTAATTTTCTTCCATACCTTAGAAAATTAATCTCAGGACATATCCTAACTCACGCAGATATATGAAACTTCCATCTGAAACCTCACTTAAAACAGACGCAGTAAGATTTTACAACGACGGGTAAAATCCTACTCGTTTTTCCAAAAACAAGAATAATCCAAAACTCGTTATTCTGAATCCACATAAACCTTCTTATTCACAAAAGAGGATTACAAGACAAAAGTCTGTGCCTTTACAGCGCACGAGCACAAAACAGGCTCAATTACAGCAAAATTCCATTAATGCGACGATACTCACAAACCCGCTTCACCAAAAACCCTAAAACTCGTAGCCATCACTAGAGTTCCTTAGAATAACTGTACAGTGAAATCTTGGGTCTTACATTACTACCCTCCAAAAAGAAGTTTCGTCCTCGAAACTAAAGGTAAGAGTAACAACTCAACTAAATATTACCATCACCAACACAACAAAATCCCTCAGGATTAAGTGCAGCCACACAGATGCTAACACCGGGTGAAGTCACACAGATACTCTCACCAACACACAGGCACAACCGTGCACCAACCGCAACCCTTAACAAGATCGCACTGGTTTCAAACTCTAGTCACAAGCTAGACATCACACAATGAGTCCACCACCCAAAATTTACTTTACCACGAAGGTTCAAACACTCTAGTTCCCCAAGGATCCTAGGTCAACATGACAAATTCACGAGGTCACCTTTTTCCGCCTCCGCGGCATAGCCCACTCCATTAGTTTCACACGAAGTTGTGAGTGGCTACCCTCCAAAAGAAACATCAAAAACTCTTTACGCACCACCAAAGTTAGCAAAACTAGTCAATTCCAATCAACACGACTTCCGTCTACCATCAACAATAAATTAAGGACGGCCAGTCCCTCAATTTGTCAATAGATAGCCGACGATCATGATGGTGGCTTAGACCATCTTTAACCAACTTAAGTGATACTTCGTTCCACTTATGCTCAAGGTCCTCCGAGGCACAATGGTCCAACACTTCCTTCGAGGTTTTTTTTTTTAAAGTTTCCCTCGATTTCTTACGAATACAAGGTCGAAGTCGTAAGACACAACACTCAAAACACATCGTTCAAGCTCTCATGATTCCACTCATGAAACATCCGTTGAACATCATTCAACAGTAATACAATGCCACCACGGCAGGTACCACCAAAACCATTACATTCCGAACAAGTTGTCTTCTCTATAGAAGAATTTTCCGCTCTACCAATATCCATAAGTTCGCAACTCAGTGAATACGCCGAACCGTCTACTCACATATGAATCTCTTTCCAAACGCGACTTAAATAATACCATCCCAACCTCCGGTTGGTGATTACAACTCCTCATAGTCTTGTCACTTGCCAAACTATACCATCTATTTCTCTTGTACTCCCTTTATCCAAATCCCCAATTCCCCAGAATCGGTCCCTTATATGTTCACATTACTTCCAAAACGACACTTAGATGAATCTCGCGTGCCTTAAACAAACGTTTATCCTCGTCGACGGCCATCGTCGGCGCACATCCTCTTTACAACGTGTTCTCATTCTATTCCTGAACTCTCCTGAGTTCCTTTTTCTCTTACAATTAAATCCTCTCTTACTCAAAAGAGCTTGTCACCCTGACCATTCTTAATTATTCCCAACATCACCCTTTCTGTCGAGATACCTACTTCCAAAATAAATCTTAAGGTACTCATCACATCACTATTGTTCCACCGTCCATGTAGACCATATCCGCATTCCTTTACTTACTCAATACAGATTTCCATTATGCTACGTCCCTCTTCATTGTAACCACTACAATGAATCGAAGCTCTACCAGCTTCCACCAAACTTTGCCACTAGACAATTGCTTACCCTTTATTATTACCGCATACAACACATGCACCGCCATGACATCCATTCAGGTGGTGCTTTCGAATCCTTAATATACATGCACAATCATAATTTTCCAAATTATGTGGGAGGGAATTTCCATTCGCTAATCCTCCATTGACATAAGCCACATTCTCATGTGCTTCTCTCTTACTCATTCTCAACACGGCTTTCCAATGGCTAACATCCTCTGCGACTAATCTCATCGATCTACTAATTTGCAATTTCTCAGTTCAACAACAACCTAAAGTTGGTTCCCAAACCACCATGACCAATAACTTGTTAAATCAAAACAACATCTCTAATTCGTCGTACTTAACCCAAATATTTTCGTTCCACATCAACTTGTGTCCAATCAAGCACACTCTTCTCCGTTCGTTTGGTCCCTCATCACCGTGAATATTCTAAAGTTATAAAGTCTGTTCCCTCCGGGGAATCAATTTCTAGATCTCAAGTTCCAGCTAATCTTGCTCTTACATCTAGTCACTCATCGTTTTCTTATTCACTTCTAACTTTTACTAACGATCATCAATTGTACTCTTCATAATCGAACGCCCCAATAAATTAATTCCTCAAGTTCCTATTAAGTATTTCTCTATGCATAACTATCTCTAGTCTTACCATCGTCATGTCACTATAATTTACTTTCAAATCAACATACCTTACTCATACATCAAGCCATGAAACACTTATCTCAAATCTTAATGCTTGGCCTATCAAGACAGCTACCAACGCACAACACTTTGCTATGATTTTATCCTTAGTAAGTTCGATATCCAAATCAAACTCTTGAATCTAATCTTCAAGAACTCTAAAAACTCGTCGTACCATCCATTTAATCCTAATACACAATAAAAGTCCTTCCAACTGTCAACTTTCATTGTCTTAGTATTCTTACTAACGAACTCCTTTTCTACTCAACCACGACATTCTTAGAAAATATCCAAAAATTCTCGTCCATAACTTGAATTTATTCAAATCTTGCCTACCTCGACTCTCATGTTATCATGAATTCAAGATGCCACTTAGTCCTTCAACCCTCTTGGTCGATCAAAATTGTTTAACTTAAATTTGCATCTACCAGGATCCCTACTCCATCTTGACTAATCTCTAAGAATTTCTCAATAACTTTTGACTAATCCCTAATAATTACTCAATATGCTCACTTCCTCTTAAGGCTTACCTGCCGATAACTAACAATTCTAGCTTACACTGCTACAATTCTCTAGGTATTTCCATACTTTACACTTCCAGTATTACCTATCAGTGATATGCAACTCAATTTCCAAGGTTGAACTCCTCGTTCTTTACCATAATATCTCTCCAAATCCACTTTTTTATCCAGCAATCCATTACCTGTATTTTATCTCACCTCGACATCTATACTTACTATCTCCTGAACTAAGTATAGATTGTCACTTATCCACGTGGCATTTGGTCTCTTACCATTAATCATCACGAGATTCATCCTTAATAATCTCATTTTCAAATCTAATATATCTTACACACTTAACTTAAACCCTTAAGATATCTACCATTCGTATAAATGTCGTTTAATCGCCACCATGTTTTGCTCCCTCTTGACGTACAACGTCCTTTAATTCCAATACATGTCACTCCAATGATTATCCAAACATCTTACTTGATTCCAATTGACATCGCTGCATGCTCCACTCTTCCATCGTGGCCGCATCCTCATCAAGTCCCGCCCTAACTCAGCGGACGAACATCCAATATTATCTTCAAAAGATACTTCCAATCCTTTATCAGTCGGCGTCCACATGTCCATACTCAACACCTCCGGGTGACAACGACCCATGCCAATTCAAATTCATCGAATTTCTTCTAAGAATCCTTCGTGGTTCCCGTTCGCCTCAAGTCCATCCTCCTCGGACCACTCTGTCTAAGGAATTCAGAGACACTTGTCGACTAAATTCGACCAATGCTCGGGGGTTTCACAATTCCACTTACTGAAGCCTCACCCCCTGCATTACTTCAGTAAGACACAAACCAGTGTCTAAGCATATCTCATGCTAGACTCAAAACAACCAACCACATAACCCACAACACAACAAAAACAGCCGCTAGAACTAACCCAACTCTAGCTATGTTCTAACCGACTCTGGACTAACGACTCAAGTGTACATTTTCCCTTTGAAGATTTAAAGCCGTGCTCTGATACCAATTGTAACAACCCGTTTTTCAAAGGCCAGAAAAGGCACTATATATTTTTTTTTTTTGTACACAATCAGAGTTACGCATAAAAGATTTTAAATGAGCCGGCATTCAAATATACAAAAGAACTCATTACCATAAGGTGCTTCGACAAGCAAAGTGTATTCCTGAATAATTACAATCCAAGTCTAAGTATTCAAATACTTACAACAAAACAATTTAGAATCCTATGCCTAAACCCAAAAAGCACGGTGTACAACCCACACCGGCGCATAGTCTAACTAAGCTAAAGTTCCAACCGCTCACTGGGGCCTGGAACAGCCACCGTCGTCACCACGACCTAACCCATCATCTGGGTGGGATGAGCCCGCAAATGAAAGAAAGGGTCACCACAAAATAAAAGTATATATATATATAACCAGTGCGAAAGATGTACACATAACAAGTTTCCACATACACAAGAGAAAGCTCTTTAACACAAAAGCAATTCCCACCAACGGTCTTAAAATATAATGCACACCAAGCCTAATGCAGACTTCTACAATGAGTGTGGTAGATTCCCCATTACCACATGCATATGAATTCCGGAAGTCAGTAATCATAATCAATAAAACCACAAAGGGTTAGGATGGATCCATTCCCGATAATCGCACCCCGCAGTCCATTCCCGATAACCGCTTATTGGACTCAATAATTCCCGTAGGAGTAAGGTGGATCCATTCCCGATAATCGCACCCCGTGATCCATTCCCGATAACCACGTACTATGAATGCATGAGCATACGATTCCCCTTATATGCTAATGCAACACATACATATCGTACACGCATATGTAATCACACCACAACAACACATACATATACATCTAGTCATATGTATTTAATCACCTGTTCATACACATATTTCACCAAACATATGTAAGACAACGAATCATGTATTTACCACGATCTCATATCGAGAATACATCACAACAACATGCCAAGCACACCACAATTGCATACACAGCAAAACAAAGCATGTCGTAACCGTTTTAAAGACGGAAATAAAGTGGAGCCCTTACCTCGGCAAGCTTCCGTCAACAACACACGCTCAAACAACACAACGCGCTTCCTAAAACAAGCAAAGGACAATCAATACATCGTTTCCAAACCCAATGTAATGAAACTACATCAAAACCCCAAAAACTCTAAAGGTTTCTAAGGAAAATTCACTCTTTCGGATATCATACCAAAATCTATCGTATTGATCAACCACCATGAGTTATTTGTACTATTTTTAGGACCCAAAACAATTGTCAAAAGTCTTAAATAATTTGAAATGCAAAATGGCCGTTTTCTTGCGTTATAAGTTACGTACTTTCCGAGTACCCGAAAAACTCGTTTCCAATCCCAACCACTTCCATAAATTAATAAAAAGGGATTACAAAGTTAAAAACCAAGTTTAGAAATCAGAATCCAAAATTTTAGGTCTCAGAGCTCGCCCTGGCGAGTTGGTGGCGAGTGAAGGCAGTGAGGACTGGTCTTACTCGCTCTGGAGCTCGCCCTGGCGTGTTGTCATGACCTGTGACACTCGCCCTGGCGAGTAAACACTCGCTCAGCGAGTTGCACCTGTCATGACAGCAAAAACAGCAACTCACACCACCTTTTTCCCCAACCAAGCCTAGTTTGATTCTATTAGTTCTCAACACTTTTTCAAGGCACAAAAGCAAACCATTTTCATAAGCAAGCAATTCATTTCCGAAATCTTGTTGGTTGCTTCGAGTGCAAGTTATTTGATTTTTCATTTCCAAAATCAAAACCAAATCCAAGCACAAGTTTTATTACGGGCCTTAACCGTCCGGTAATCATTTTCAAACATGTTTTCAAAGTAAAAAGCAACACCTCATGTCACAAGAGTTTTAAACCACTTTGACCCCAAAAACACCACATAAACACTTAGGAATATTTTCATAAACCCCAAAATATTTTTCATCGGATTTTCTAAAACAAAACCATACAACGCATTTCCCTTTCGCCCAAAGGTTCAAAGACAACGTTTCTTTTCAAAACCTTACAACATAACCTCATGTAATTGATCAATACACTAAACTTTCAAAACCCTAACTTTTCTCATGAGATTCTCACAAACTCATGGAAAATTGAAATAACAAAGCCTACACATGCTTCTCTAAAGCTCATGAACAACATTCACGAAACAAAAACCATTCAAAACCAATTCTTATGAAATTTCTCCCAAGAACATAATCATAAAAATCTCATGAATCTCTAAGAGTTTAGCCAACTAAGAGATGAAAGAAGTTCTAGTTACCTTAGGAAGAAGAATCTCACAACTCCAAGCTTTCCAACAAGCTTAAGATCAAGTGCTTTGGTTAAGGAATGAAATTTCTATGAAGGAAGGAATGAAGAACATAGGCCACGGCCAAATGAGAGAAAGAAGTGAAGTTTTGTGATTTTCTTAAGACTACAAAGTGACTAAAAGTCTCCCTTATGACTTGGTCTTGTTCCATATTAGCCTTTGGATCAAATAGTATAAAGATTCAAGACAAAATCCTAGCCCTTGGATCAATCCAAGTCTATCCTCACAAGATATTTCCCACAACCTCTTACAACGAAACGCACGCTCAGTTCTCGCGCATCGTGACGAACGAAACTCGCAAAATTAGAAAACCTACAGAAAGAACGTCTATCGTTTTTCCATTCCAAAACTTATCGCCGAATCTTTTTCCGCGACTGTAATTTTCTTCCATACCTTAGAAAATTAATCTCAGGACATATCCTAACTCACGCAGATATATGAAACTTCCATCTGAAACCTCACTTAAAACAGACGCAGTAAGATTTTACAACGACGGGTAAAATCCTACTCGTTTTTCCAAAAACAAGAATAATCCAAAACTCGTTATTCTGAATCCACATCAACCTTCTTATTCACAAAAGAGGATTACAAGACAAAAGTATGTGCCTTTACAGCGCACGAGCACAAAACAGGCTCAATTACAGCAAAATTCCATTAATGCGACGATACTCACAAAACCGCTTCACCAAAAACCCTAAAACTCGTAGCCATCACTAGAGTTCCTTAGAAAAACTGTACAGTGAAATCTTGGGTCTTACACATTTTGTCTCCGGCATAAAAATGTCATAGACTAATTTGAGTTTAATTTTTGTCAAGGACTAAATTGATCCGTTAAAAATTTATGAGGGGTCAAAATGGATATTTACTCTTAAATTTTATAAGTACCAAAAATATATTTATTTATTTTTTGTACACCGTCGACGAAATAACAAAATCATTATAAATTTATACACACAAGTGAGAGGATCGGGATTTGAATCTCGCTCATGGCGTCTGGTTTAACAATTTTGACATTTTTTTCTCAATTGAGCTAGGACTTATGGACACCAAAAATATATTTACTTATTTGTCTTATTTATTTTAATTTTAAAAAATTAATAAGCATTGAAACAAGTAAGGATCAAAGGTAAGAAGTAAGCAAAGATACGCGTGGTAAATTAATGTCGTGCACATGTCGTGCAGCAAATGTGTCGTGCTATTTAGCACTGCTGTTTTTTTAAAACAATTAATACCAATTATGTTGATTTAGTAGTTGTTTGGTTTCACAAATGAAAAAAATGCTTAATATTGCGAGAAATAAATTCAAGAACTATCACGAATGATGTGCAATGTTTTATTTTCCTTCTTTTCTTTGTCTCTGTAAAGCGCTCTCACTCTTGTTATTATCTTTTTCATATTATCTTCTCCAACGACTTTTTTTCCTGAATTTCCATTTAAATAGGCGGTTGCTTTCCCTATGAGTTTCTTTTCCTTTTAATTGAAAATTAAATAGTATATATGTCAATGATATATATCACTCTTTGTGAATCAATTAAAAAGAAGTATGAAACTAAACTGTCAAAAGGAACAAAATTAAAATAGAGTTAAGTGAGCACTAATATATGTACTTTTTTTTGTATAACTTATATATGTACTTTAATCAATTAACAAAAGCAAACATGTAGAACTAATAATTCAACAAAAGTTTTAATAGATAGTATAATGAGAGATATTATCAACTTTTCACACGATCCTGAAACCAATAAATTAAATGAGTACAATAAAAATTAAAAAGAATATAAAACACATTACAAATTGCTGTACTATTTTGTTGAACAAACAAAAACAAAACTATAAAAAAACTCTATAAATCTTAATGATTATGTAAAATCTTCAAAAACACTTCTATCGAAATGACAACCTCCCTAAAAGAGAAAAAGGAGGTTCAAAGAACTCTTTTGAAAATATGAACTACAAAATTGGTGAGTGTGAGGAGTGCGAGACTCAAAAACACTATTTATAGCCAAAGATATCAAACAATCAAAATAATTATCCCCTTAATTTTTTTTTTTAAAAAAGTTGATGGTTTATAAGTACCACCAACTTGTTTACAAAGAAAATACTATATTTGCTGCTGCCAAGGATCGAACCCCTGACCAACAGCCTACACCCGCTCATCCATTAATATTCATCCATTTATACATTTGAATATGAAATTGGAATCAAAAACAAAATCATACAAAATCAAAGGCACAATTGTTTTTAATGATTGGAAAAGCTTTTTTTTTCTTTTAACAAAAATGAATGACAAAATTAATAAATCATAAAAAGAAAATTTTGTAAACTATAGTAAATTTAAATACTATTGAATATTTTTATTTTTTTATATGCTATAAACATTTTTTATTTATTTTTTATAATAGAGATGATATTTACCAAAGAAAAAAGAAGAATATTTCACTATATATATGCCATCCACGTAAAATATTAGAGTGTTTTCACTATATATGTATCCACAAAAAAATAACGTTTAATTTTATAAATGATTTAAACATGAAATAAGAATAATTGAATACCACTAGAAAAAAAATTATTTAAATGAATTAGAATTGCTTGAATATGATGATTTGTTTCATTTTTAAATAGAAACTTAAATGCATTTTCATAGAATGCTTGGAGGTTGTGCCATGTGTAAAAGAGCATTTAATGAGGACTTTCAAATCCTTGTGGCTTATTACATACTCCCTCCGTTCCTTTTTATAAGGAACAATTTGGAAAAAACACACAAACCAAGGAATCTTATTTTTTTATTAAAAATTCTAAAATTTTATAATCTATTACAAAACTAACCTTGGTATAATTAATGCATAGGAAATATGTTACTGTAATTAATGCATAACATTGGAATAGATAAAAGGTAGAATTGTAATTGTTTAATCAATAAAGCATGCATTTAATGATTGTTTTTTATAAAAAGGAACAAATTTTTTTTCCAAATTGTTCCTTATAAAAAGGAACGGAGGGAGTATTATAGACAAGGCTAGTGCTATGGTGGACCACTTTTATAAGTGGTTCATTGTGGACAAGTGATCTATCAAATACGAATTTTACAAATTGTAGATTGAAAAAGTTTATATCATATAGATCATTCATAAAAAAAAAATTAGAAAAATTGAAAATCATTTTATATTTTATTGGGATTTATCAAGATTTACAGTATTTAATAAACCGTTAATCTTGATGGGTCTCAATAACATATCAAATGATTTTGAATTTTTCTAAAATTTTCTATAGAGATCTATATGATATAAATTTTCAATCCAACGGTGAATTTTGTAAAATTCGTTTTCGTTGTAATATTATTTATAACTAGTTCACCATAGACCATTTGATGAGGTTGTCCATATTAGAATTTACCGTTTATATAAAGTCAAAATCTGGATGTTCGCTTAGTGAAATATGGACATTTCTTCACGTGGAGAGAAATGTTACATCATCCTTTAATCTTTTGAACTATCTAGATTTACTTAGTAAAGTGATGCTCGTTTAGCGAAATTACAAATGCATTTTTCCTAGAATTCTCTAGAACTCTTTGTTTTGACCTTGCTAGAGCTCGCCTAGCGAATCACATTGATTTTAAAATCCCAGCTATTCTAACCTGGTTAACTTTGACGATGAAACTTGAATCCTTTATGACTTGGCTCATTTTGACCCGGTTATGCTCGCTTAGCAAGAATACTCAGATTCTGAATTCTTTGAAATCCATATTCTATTTACCTCAAAAACACTACAAAAATGATGCAAAAAAACTGAAAGCAGCTAAACAGGTTATTTAGTAATAAAAACTACAGCAATGCTATATGTTACGGGGAAAAAGTACAACAAAGACAAGAAATGTACTATATCTTTTTAAAAAATCAAAATTGCTATAAAATAGGAAGTTAGAGGAAATCATGAGGAGGTTGATTATGGAATTGTAGGGTCATGATTCATTGCTATAAAATAGTTACAATAAAAATTTGTCGGTCAAGACAATAAGTTGGTTTTTACTTCAAATTATTTATGAGATAAGTTAATAAATGCCCAAAAATATTTGTAAAATCACTCATTACTGACACTTATCATTTAATATTTGATGCGAGAGAGACGTTATCAATAAGGGGATTTCCTTTTGCCACCCTATTTATTTTCCCGCGCGCCCTACATATTTACCAAAATACTCTTGTCCGCTATTTAGGTAGCAGATACATTCTAAAAACACCCTACCATAATTGTTTTTTGTTGTAACCCCCACTATTAAAGTAGCAGACGATATTTTTCAAAAATTTCTCATTTTTATAACGTTAACTACTTAAACATCGGAAGAGTAAAAATGGAAACGTGTAGGACATGCGAGAAGAAGATAAGGCAACAAAGGAAGATCTCATCAAAATTGTCATAATTGCAGATACTAAATTGCCATATTTTATACATTTGGTGCATATTGAAGCTACATATATGAAAGTACATGAAGATGATCCGGTCTATGGTAATAGCATCTCCAATGGTGCAACCATTTAAGAATTGAGACAATTCAAAGAGAAAAGGATCCTAGATTTTCCATTACAATAAGCAAAAGACATGTGAAATAAGAGTTACAAATAGAGTATATAAACTAGTGATAATTAAAGCAAAATGAGAGAGTGATTGTTGTGAACCACTAGTGAGTTTTTTATTCTTACTCTCTTCGGTCTTAAACATAAATAAAAAGTCAAATATATTTAAATTTGACTTTTTTTTTTACTTATATTTAATACTCTCTTCGGTCATTTTTATAAGAGACAGTTGATTTTTTAGATTTATTCAATAATGAATGTATTTAAGCTATAATATAGACCAAATACATCAATTATTAAATGAATCTAAAAAGTGAATTGTCTTTTATAAAAAAGATCGGATGGAATATCAGATAAAATATATCTTAGGGAGGTGGTCGACGTGGCCTTCCATGGAATAGATGTGGTATATTTGGAAATCTCACTACAGGAATAACTATTGGAAGACCTCTAATATTAAACTTACTGGATTCAGTGGTTGGACCGTCGCAATTGAGAGCAACTAATTTTTGCGGATCAGTTGTTGGAGATTGATAATTGATGAGGCCATTGGATCCAGCAGCAACCTCTTTATGTAAATTTTGATGGTTTGGAGGAGTTGGATTCCTTGCAATTGCGAGAGTGATAACTGCAAGGAACCAAACTAGCAAAGATAAGTAAGACATTATATATGTCTCTAGATTTTAGCTTATATGATATCTTACAAATAATTAATGTATACTATATTTAGTTTGAAGGTATAGGTAGTACTAGCTTTTGTATATATTGTGTGTGACAAACTTTATGCAGATTAGCGTGTGTAGAATAGTGGAACTATACAAGAGTACAAGACCAATTATTTGAAGATTAACGTGTGTAGAACGGTATAACTTTACAAGACCAATTATTTGATAGAAGTCAAGTAGATATGAATCTCATTCTCACCTAGCCTTCCTTTCTTTTTTCTCGTCCAATTATTTGATTTTCTTATTCTAATTTTATAACATATATATCTCTTAGAATTGAGAGTTACTTTAAGCTCAACCTTACAAAATTAATTTGTCATCAATTATAAACATATATTGATCTCACCTCGTACGTACGTAAATGATGTGAGACTCCTAACATTTCTAATTATAAGATAGTATTAAAAACTTTTAAACGATCCACTGAGCCACATGCTAGCAGATTTCTGATCGGGCTATCCACTATTTATATTGCGTACCAAGTCCAATAATGTTGAATGCGATAGGGTGTAATAACCTAAATATATGTTTATAAGTGAAATCAAATCTCAATTTACAAACTGATTTTATAAGATTAAGTTAGACTCAACTTTCAATTATAATACACTGTTACATATTTCACTTTTAGTAACACAGACAAGTAACATTTCTTAGGTATGTAACTAAAGATAGGTTAATATTAACAATTGATAGAAAATGTTGTATTTATAGTAACATTTTTTTAACTTTTAATAATTTTTAAAAAATAATTTATCCCAAACACACAAATTTCTCTCACGCAAATCTCACTCGCATCTCAATTTGCAATTTGCACTCTCACACAAATCTCTCTCACTCAAATCTCTCTCACAAAAATCTCACTCACGCAATTCCATCTTCCTCAATCGCAATCTCACTCTGCATTCACATATCTCACACAAATTTCATCCTCCTCCACCTTCTCTCACGATTTTTCCTCAATCAGAGTGTTAGAGTTCCTCAAAGTCTCAATCGCAATCGTTACTCCATATTTGCTCTCCATTGCTTAACTTTTTTTATATTTGAAAATTCGAGGTATCTATTTTGCTATGCATAATGAAATATTTTAGTTATGAGTTTTGTATGATTATGCATATTTTAGTATACATTATGGAATATTTTGGCTATGAGGTTTTGTATGATTATTGGTAGTCAAATGCTTTTGTATTGTTTTTTGGTTATGAATGCATTATGTGTTGTTTTTATTTTTTAAAAAAGAACATGAAAATATTTTTTTTTTTTAATAAAAAGGGAAAAAATAACGTCATACTACGGTCATAATTCTGATCGAAATATATAAATTTTTTGTTAATATTCGATTTATGTGGATCTCCGCGGGCACCGTGGGGATCTGTGGAGACGGGGATGTAGATAAATATTCCCCTGTGGCGGAGATCGGGGACGGGGAATATTTTGAGGGCGGGGAGCGGGGAAGCTTTCTCCGCTGATCATTTCCCGCCCCATTGACATCCCTAAGGCTAGATATATGAAAGTACATGAAGATGACCAAGTCTATGGTAAAATCACTTTCAATGGTGCAACCCGTTAAGAATTGAGACAATTCAAAGAGAAAAGGAGGCTACGGTTTTCCATTACAATAAGTAAAAGACATATGAAATAAGAGTTAAAATTGAGTATATAAACTAAGGATAATAAAAGACTAAACTACCCTTACAATAATATATAACTATTATCTAACACAACCCACTATTGATATTTTAAGTAGACTTCATATTGACATAACTCATTCTTTTTCACTCTTAAGTACACAAGTGAGATATATAGTTTTTCACCAACACAAGTTTGTTTTCACAAATAGATCAATAAATTTCATCATTGAATCAAACGAAATGTGATGTGAGATTTCGATTTGATTGTGAGATTTATTGAATCAATGATAAAAACTAATTTGTGAATGAGAAAACATATGATTTAAGTATATAATGAGTTGCGGAGCTGCTGCTTAATTAAAGCAAAATGAGAGTGTGATTGTAAATTATTACGAAATGAGAAATGAATAAAAATGCTCATAGTTTCATTAATTGGAAAGGTGAATTACAACTACTATTTATAGGAAATATCTCAAATGCAAACTAAGAATGAAGTACAAAATGCTGTAACTTATATTACAATTGCTTGCAGTACAAGAAATGTAAAACAACACTAATCCTTCAACCTTCATACAAGTTAATATAAACCGCTAGTGAGTTTCTTATTCTTACTCTCTCTTCGGTGTTAAACATAAATAAAAAGTCAAATATCGGATGAAATATATCTTAGGGATGTGGTCGAGATGGCCTCATTCTTCCATGGAATCGGTGTGGTATATTTGGAATTCTCACTTTAGGAAGAATATGTTGAGGATCTTGATTGCTTTTACTGGATTCACTGGTTGGACGAGCAACTAGTTTTTGCGGATCAGTTGTTGGAGACTGGTAAATGTTGAGGCCATTGGGACACTTAGGAGTGGGATTCTTTGCAATTGTAAGAGTGATAACTGCTAGGAATAAAACTAGCAAAGATAAGTAAGACATTATATGATTCTTCACAAATAATAAGTTTATACAAGATTTTAGTTTGAAGGTAGCCAGTATACTAGTTTCAGTATATATAATGACAAACAATTTCTTTACATTATTATATGTATTTGTAGAAGACCAATTATTATTATATTATATTAATATGATAAAACTAAAGAAGTTGTTAGGTAATTTCTTGATCGTCACCTAAGGGTCTGTTTGGTATGTACTATATTAGTTTTTTTTTTGGTCAAAAGTTTTTGCTAGATCTGTTAGACTTTTATCATATGCTTTCACGTGACAACCCTTCCAATTAGGGGTGTGCATGGTTTAAAAACCACACCACATCAATTATAAAAAGATAAGTCATTTTGGGCTCTACGGTTTTTTCTCGCGTGTATTACAATTTTATCAAAATATCTCTGTCCGCTACTTAAGTAGTGGATATCCCAAAAACATCCTACAATTATAACATCCTCTATTTTAGTAGCGGACGACATTTTTCAAAAATATATTACTCATTTTATAACATATGTTACTTAAGTAGCAAAAGGGTAAAATGGATAAGACATAAGGTGCGCGAGTAACCCGTAGAACGACAATAATAATTTTTATTAGAAAATGTGGATATGGTTTACACTTGGATTTTTTTTTATTGAAGTGGTGTGGTTTTTTTTCTTTCTAAAATGGACCGGGCAAACTAAAATTGGATATGGATTGGTTAAGGATCACTAGATTTTTTGCTCACCCCTACTTCCAATCCTTTTATTTTATTTTTTAAATTATAAGATGACAAAGAAAAAGTTGATGTGACTTGCCATGATTTGGTCAAAATTAATCTTTTGCAAAATGGGTAAAGGTAGGGGACCAAAAATGCTATTTTGAAACATAAGGAGCCAAAACTATAATTTTCTAAAACTTAGGGGGACAAAAATGCAATTTGCCCTTATTATTATTATTATTATATATATGTTTGAATATAACTTTGTAATTTCTTTTTATACATGTCTTATGTCTCTTAATATTAAGCATTACTAAGATAAATTCTAATATGGAACCACTTCTTCAAGTAGTCTATGGTGGTCAGTATTTTAAAAATATTTAAAATATTATCTATAATATATGTCGTTGTTTGAAAATATAATTTAATAATTATTCTTATTTTCATTATTTAAATATTGATTTTATTGACCCTGGTTTAATTAAAACAACATGTATTAAAGATATAACTCGTACTAAATTGATGTTAATAATATCATTTTTTTAGCTGTAAAGATGATGAGAGTCATAATATTTACTTTTAAATAGTATTATCTACGGTCGTTAAAATTTCTGATAATTTTCAGTAGTAGTCCATGTTGGACCACTTGTAAATATGGTCCACCGTAGCATTAGCTTATTAATAAGGAAATTTTGTTTCAGGATTTGTGCATTCAATATTTTAAAAGTGTAAAATATATATTATCTTACCAACATTAATTTTAAATTTTGTTTATGTTTTTTATATGCTTAACAAGTATTCCATTTAACAAAACCGTTAAATTAGATCACATTTAAAAGCCGAGTTAATTAATTTACTCATTAATTGAATTAACCAAATATCGCACGTACGTGTAGACCATGATATATAGATGTATAAATATGATTACTCAAAATAAATAACCACACTCCACATACAAATAAAAACATTAATTCCACAACAAAGGAAATTTTGACAATCTAAAACATTGCAACTAAAGGGTGGAAATACACATTTCAATAAACTTTCTTATCCTTCCTACTTTCCATCCATTCACTTTTCTTCGAACCAAATAATGTGTAAGAAAATATGATTTAAGTATATAATAAATTAACTGCGGAGTTGATCATCAGTTGTAATATGATGAGTATATTTAATTCTTATTCTCCGTTCGATCTTAAATATAAACAAAACGTCAAATATACCAGATAGAGTGTATCTTACGGAAATGGTCGAGTTGACCATCTAAGGAACGAGGGTGGTATTTTTGAGGATTTTGATGCTTGGGATTCGTTGCAATGGTAAGAGTGATAACTACAAGGAACCAAACTAGCAAAGATATGTAAGACATTATCTCAAGATTTAGTGTATAATTATTGTATACTAGATTTAGTTTGAATTATGTGTTGCTCGTATATATACTACTAGTTTTTGTATATGTATAGTGACAAACTTTCTGTAGATTAGTGTATCTTGAACGGTAGAACAATGTGTAGAAGACCAATATTGTAGATTTGTGAGTGTAGAACGGTACAAGACCGATATCTAGTCTAGAATAGCGTGTGTAGAACGGTAAAAGTCAATTAGAAAAAAGGTGTTAGCCAAAGAATGGGTCATAGATATAGGGTCTGTTTGGTAAATTTAAGCTATAAGCTAGCTTATAGCAGATAGCTGAAAAGCTAGCTGATTGAAATTAAAGTGTTTGGTAAGATTAGCTTTTAAAGTGGTTAATAAATATAAAATTACATAAAAGGACATGTAGTTGGTAGTTATTCTTTTTAGTGGATAATTTTTTATTTTATAAAAATAATAAAATTAAAGGTTAAAATTGGAAATAACTATAAAAATCTATAAGCTATAAGTTCAAACGCTACTTGAAATAGCATCTCAAAAAAAGCTATAAGCTAATGAGAAAAGCTTTTTACCAAACACATCTATTTTTTTAAAACAAGCTTATAAGTTAATCCAATAAGCTATAAGCTAGCTTATTAGACTTACCAAACACACCCATGGTACTACTTACAATTTATAAAACACTACCAATTTAATCACGTAGATCACTAAAGAACTTTAGTCACTTAAATAAGGTTTACTTTAATCAAGTGTCTTGGTGGCATTAGATAAGATAGTAACAACTAAAGTAAAAAATAAGGTTTACATTTACTGTAATATTTTTTGTAATAAAATTGTGATTACAAACCAAAAATAATTCTTTTTACATTTTTTAGATAGACAAAATCATAATAATGATTAAAAATTCACACACATAAGTGGGAGTCGAGGTTTGAACCTCGGCCACAATGACAACCTAATTTTTTATTTTTTGAAAATTCAAGAACAACTCTAAACCAACGCTGTAATAAAAAATAAGATTAAAAAATAGAGAAGTGTGCCAACTTTAATTTTAACAACAATGAATTAGTCTAAACGATAAGGTGCTGGGTCTCTTAAGTATGTGGTTAGGGTTCAATTTTTGACTGTTTTGTATGGAAAAAAAATTGATTGAGAGAGGAGAACTCACAATGTGTGTCCCACACTCTCACATATTTTTTTATGGTGATTAGTCACCGCTAATATAGCTGGAAACTTCGTACATATATCATAGTAATTATAACATTCCTGATTTATTTTCGGGACATTAATTAACTAAATACTTCTCACAATTCTGACATATGCGAGAAGGCATGGGTAATTGAATTTGTTTTCCCTTGTTGGGGACAAGGTTTTAAAAAACGCTCCGTTACCGCAAAAACGGGCGTTACAAAACGGTTTTGCTAGCCACCGTTTCCGTTTTACATGGTTTTCAAGGTGTGAAAAAAAATCGCAGCTGAAACGCCGTTACAACCGATACGAAACGCCGTTACAGCCGCAAAACGCCGTTACGGCCGCGAAACACCGTTACGGCCGCGAAAAATCCGTTACCGACAAAACACAGAACAGAGGATAAAGAATCTCATTATGTCAGATTGAGAATAAAAATTTTAAATAAGTACCTTTTAGCAGGAGAATCAGAATAAGAATCTAATAAGTTTGTTCACTAATTTCTCTAGTCTCTATTTCTTCTCTTTCATTTCTCTATCTTCTGAGTTCTGATCTGCAGCTGCTATAGCCTCTTTCCTCCTTGCTTCAAACTGCATCATCCTTCATTCCTCCCATCAATAGGTATGTTGTAAATTATTGTATTGATTTGTGGTGTTTGTATGCAAATTATAGAGTGAGATTTGAGATGAGAGGAAAAAAATTGGGGATTTTGATCACTTGTTCTTTCTTGTGTTGTTGACTGTTGTGTGTGTCGATGTGAGGGGTTAAAAATTGAAAATAGAAGCTAAGGGTGGTTGTGTTGGTGATGAATGATGATGGATGAAAATGGAATGTAAATAGTGAAGAAGAGGAGTGGGTTACTGGGTTTTTTGTTAATAAAAAAAGAAAGAACAAGTATTGTTGTGTTGTGTTGTTATGTGTGTCACGTGGGTGTGTGTGTGTTTGTGGTAGAAAAAATGGGTTTTTTGTTATTTAAAAAAAAATAAAAAATTATTGGATGTGTGTTTGTGGTGAACGGCTAGAGACAATTTTGAGAGGGAGTTTTTTTTTTTTAAGGCAAATGGGAGGGAAGATTTGGGCTAGGAGGGAAGATTTGGGTTGAGTGAGTAAGTAAAGTATTTTTAAATTGGCTAAATAATTTTTTTTTAGGCTTAATTGCAGTTTTGATCCCCCTATTTTCAATTTTTTGCAGTTTTAGTCCCCCTATTTTAAAACTCGACAGTTTTAGTCCCCCTATCATAATTTTTAACTATAAATTAACGATATGATATGATTTAAACGGCGTGGTATATGATTCGATGATGAAAAAAATACCAACATTGATGTAATTGTAAGAAAAATCTTTCATAAAGTTCATTTAAAACATGTTGTATCATCATATTTTAGACAAAATATGTGTTAGGGGGACCAAAACTGCCGAATTTTAAAATAGGGGGACCAAAACTGCGAAAAATTGAAAATAGGGGGATCAAAACTGCAATTAAGCCTTTTTTTTATTGGTTAAATAAGTTTTTGATTACACTAAAAATTAGATTAAAGTATTTTCAATTAATTTATTTATTTGAGTAATTTTTTTAAATTAGTGTATAAATTATACTAGTATACTACAGTTACATAAATTAGACTATAATGTGCTTATGATTAATTTATATTAATTTTTTTTAATTTAAAACTAAATTATTTATTTGTAGGTTGGTTGAATAATGCCTAGAAGAGAAGAATTACCGGTACAAGAAGAAGAACAATTTCCAATCGGTAGAGCACGAAGAAGCTCTGGAATGTTTGATTATGTCTTTGGAAGAGGTGGAAATGACAATGATGAAGGTGATAGTGGAAGTTATGATCCTGCACGACGTTCTACCATGTGGTGACTAGTAATATATTCAATAAATTTTCACTAGTTTTTTAAAATGTATTAGTAGTTTCTTATGTTGTAACTTGTAACTTAATGTAACAAATTTCTCGTGCACTTTGTTTAAAAATATAATATGAGTAGTTATTAATTAATTGATTAATATTTAATCAATCAAAAATACAATCTTTGATAAACATATTAATACTAATAGTAGTTACTAAGTTATTCAATTTTTTTATTATTATATTTACTTTAAACATCTTATAATAATGAGAAAAATGGTTGGTTTAAGTTATTATACATGTATAAATAATTTTTTTAAGATTTGTGCAATTTTGTGATTAATTCGCACCGCGACGACCGCAATTTGTAACGCAGCATCCGTAACAGCCGAAACCGTGAAAACCTTAACGCGACCGCGACCGCGACCGCGACCGTTTTTTAAAACCTTGGTTGGGGAATTCTTGGGCTTCAGCTGCCGACTATACTTCTCTAACCCTCCAACGTGTTGAATTTTAATTACCCACGACACTGTCTGAATCGACCAACTCTAATACCAATTATGACATCTCATTATCAATTTATCTAAATTATCAATAAGAACATACATACTAGATCCAGATACATTAAAATTACAACCCAAATTAATAAAGTAGATCCGTATATAATACTACGAAGTTGCATTACATGTGTCAGTGGTGTGGTTCACACGAGAGGGAGAGAAGGGAGAGAATTTGTGGGATTTCTGAAAAATAAATAAAAGTGAAAGGGTGGAAGGAATTAATGGCTGAGTTGTTTAAGTAGTGAGCTTGGTATTTTGATTATAATGCCTCTTGCTCCCTTAACAATGTGCAGTGCAATCTAGACCTTTCATTTTCATTACATTTAGTATTTATAATTTTAATTTTTTTATTAAAAATAAGAAGGGTTGATGTAACTGAACCACCTCCTATAAACTCTCACGAAAGGAAATGCATTCTCGTGTAATGTCATTAGAAGAATAATAACGAAAGACTCTACCAAACAAAAAAAAAAGAATAATAACGAAAGTCAAACCTTGAGTAAATGTCAGCATTATCGTGAGTCGGCTCATCAAGTTAATTAATTGTGTAATTAATTTTAGTCAAGTCAAATCATTTAATTATATTGTTACAAAAAATAAATCATGTAATTATGTAAAATTATTTCTTTTCATAACTGTAGCACATCTCTCTATATTAATATAGTTTATACTCACCCGTCACCAATGTAATTCATTCAAAAATATATCAAAGTATTGTCCGTTATAATGTCGTTGTTGATCCAAAAATTGATTCAACTATTTGTGTTGATATTGTTGTCAATGCACATTGTTCATGGGTTTTCCACACGTCATGTGAACATTTTAAACTCTCTAGAAAACAAATTATATCTAACCGTTCATTGCAAATCTAAAGATGATGATCTTGGATTTCATCTTCTTCAGAATGGTCAAAGTTATGGTTTTCAATTTGACGATAACTTTTTTGGTACCACACAATACTTCTGTTCCTTTCGATGGCCTAGCGAGTTTTATTATTTTGACATATACATATTTAAGAGAGATGATCAAAGATGTGTTACTTGCAATTGGTCTATAAAGAAATCAGGACCATGTCTGAATCTACCTGATAAACCTGCAGTTTGCTATGGTTGGAATAAATAATTTATTAATGTAATATACATCTTTAATATTAATAAATGTTGTACTATATTCTGTTGAATGAAATGGCGAGTTTCGTTGGTTTGGCATGTAACATTTTCAAGAGATTATAATAATGTTTTATTTACCCATTGAGCTATACAAAATGATGACCATGTCTTATTTGATATCATATGATTTATATTTGCTATGCGTAGAATAATAAATTATTATTGTAATAATCTCTCTGTTTTTTTCTATGTGACAATTTAAGACATTTGAATAATACAATTTCTATTGATAAATTTTACAATATTTAATATTTTTATTTTATTTATTTATTTATTTTACATTAATTTTTATTTAATTTATGATTAGATAAAAAATAGTGAAAATATGTGTGTATTAATATGAGATTAAAGAATATCTATTTTCTATTTAAATAAAGTATGATATAATTATTAATGTTTAGTTGCATAATTAAAATATGATATCATCATTAATATAAGATGTCTTACCATACTAATGAATGCAAATAACAATACAGAAAATCCTGGCAACGATGGAGAGCAGAGCTACAACTTAAGTGAAGGATCGGAATGACCGACGTTTGTAAAGTGGTCCGTTCTTAACTTTTATTCCCCCTGCTCTTAAATATAATAAAAAAAATCAAATGCATTTGTTACAGAACGAAGTAGCATTGTATTATAAACTTTTATATTTTAATTCTTATTTTTTTCGATCATATGTATAAGTAAACCGTCAAAATATGTATATTGTAACAATTGGACCAAATGCACGACTTTTAGCTTATATATAGTAGGAATAAATGTATATGACTTGTTTTTTTACTTATTTTTAAGATCGACCGGAGCTAGTGAGGTGGCCGCTGTGGCTGTCCGGGGGATTTGGGTGTTATTACAGGGACGACCACAGGAGGACGAGAACGACTACCTAGCTTTCTTTGTCTATGCCGTTGTTGATTGGGTCCACTGTCAGTGGCGGAGCCACACTGTCTTCAGAGAGTGCAGTTGCACACCCTCAATACTCTAAATATACACCAGTAATTTTATTTTTATTGATTTTGCACCCTCTCAAGTTTTAACTTTGCACCGATGCACCGATGCAACTCTCCCACAAAGCGCACACACAAGTCAGGCAATCAGGTCCACTAGCGTAGGCATGTAGGAATTTGTATAAAGTTAATTTGCCACTGAGCTAACAACAACATGATAATAACTGGTACATAAAGGTATATAATCAAACTTAATTGAATAAGAAGCATATTTATTTTGAAATTTGTAACTTATTATAAATTATTATATAAATAAAGGAATACTCCCTCCGGCCTTAATTATAAGCGAATTTTCACTTTCTAGATACATCGGATAACCAATGTAATCCGGTCTATAATTTAAGTCAGATACATTGATTATATATTCAATGAATCTAAAAAATGAAAATTTGCTTATAATTAAAGTTGAAGGAGTATACACAATGACCAATCAAAAATTAATTTAATTTGACCAATAATATACCAAGTTGACATCAATTTGGCTTGGGGGAAGAAGCTACATTCTTAAAATGTACCGTAGAATTTTTGAATTTCGACGGATACATATCCATATTTAATGTTTAATACACCTTAAATTAGGTATTTGCGACTGTGAAAATTGCAGTTTGCGACAGTTGTAACCGTCACAATTTGATATTTGCGACGGTTTGTGAACTATCGATGATTTCGGTGTCGAAACAACACTTTGCGACAGTTTTAAAAACTGTCGTAACAACTGTCGCAAGTGATTTAGCGACGGTTACAAACCATCCTTATATGCTTTTTGCGCGTAGCTCTAAAATTAGTAGCAGGGCGGCAAAAGTTATTGTCCATAAGGACAATCCTTATGGATGATCCATAAGTCAATCAAAACACAACATCTTTACTCACAAGTCCCCCCATTTTACTCGCGCGCCCCCTATATTACTCACACACCCCCAAATTTCTCGCGCGCCCCCAACTGACTAGCGCCCCTATATTTCTCGTGCACCTCCCAAATTTCTCGCGCGCCCCCAAATTTCTCGTGCACCCCCCAAATTTCTCGCACGCCCCCAAATGTCGTGCGCCCCCCAATTTTTTTTTTTTTTTTTGTTCTTTCCTCCCCAAATTTCTAGCCAAAACCATTTTGTTGTTGGAATGGTTTCCAGGAGTTGTACTCCAAAACCATTAAGTGCATAAAATGGTTTTGGAGTACAACGCTATAATTATGCACTTAAATTTTTTTTCCCTCCCCCCAGATTTCTAGCCAAAACCATTAAGTGCATTTGGGTAAGGATTGTTGATTGTCTTCTATGATTGGGTCATAACTCAACTCATAAATTATAACTACTTTCATAATTTTGTCATGTTGAAAATTATTGGAAAGGGTCAAGGCTAATATTGTAAGTGTTAAGTGCATAAAATGGTTTTGGCTAGAAATCTGTGGGGAGGGAAATAAAATGTTAAGTGCATAATTATAGCATTGTACTCCAAAACCATTTTATGCGCTTAATGGTTTTAGAGTGCAAATATCTGAAATCATTCCCAATGCAAAATGGTTTTAGCATGATTTGGGGGCGTGCGCTACTGGGGGGCGCGCGAGAAATTTGGGGGTGCATTAGAAATTTGGGGGTGCATGAGAAATTTGGGGGGAGGGAAAAAGAAATTAAGTGCATAATTATAGAGTTGTACTCCAAAACCATTTTATGCACTTAATGGTTTTGGAGTACAATTCCTGGAAACCATTCCAACAACATAATGGTTTTGGCTAGAAATTTGGGGAGGAAGGAAAAATTGGGGGGGCGCGCGAGTTACTTGGGGGTGCGTGAAAAATTTTCCCTCACTTATGGGGGGTGTATGAAGAAAAAGTATGGTGTAGGTAGCAATGGGCTGTGTAAGCGCTAATGGGCTGAAGCTTATGGACGGTCCATAAGGACCCCTTATGGACAATAACCACACCCTAGCAGGGCTGCAACGGTTACAAAACCGTCGCAAATGTGTTTTTTTTTTTTTTTAAAAATAATTTAAAAAATATTTTATCTTCATTTTGATGGCTTATTAGATAATAATTAAAACAATAAATATTTAATTGAAATATCCATACAATAGTAAGATAATTAAAATGCACAAATAATATTATTCAACAAATCTCAATTGTTTAAGTCGAATTTCTAAATATTATTTTTCATTCGCTCTAATTTGCATCATCATATATGTGAATTGTAGAAATTTTTATTTTTATTTTTATTTGAAAATTATACTATAAATATATATATATATATATATATATATATATATATATATATATATATATATATATGTAGAATTTGATTATTAATAGTGTAAAAGACCAGTATAAAATGCTCTTAATTAATCTTAATTCCGTAAGAACAAACAAACAATGAAAATAGTACATAAGGCTCCAAAGTTCAAACCATAATAATGAAATAATAATACAGGTTTCTGTCAAAAAAAATAACAATACAGGAAATCTTGGCAACATTAGAGCAGAGCTACTACATAAGTGAAGAATCGGAATGACCTACAATTGTAGAGTGGTGTGTTGTTACAATTGGACCAAATACATGACTTTGAACTTATATTAGTTGGAACAAATGCATATGACTTAAATTTTACTTATTTTTAAGAGATTTTTTTGAAATTATCAATTCATAATTTGAGAGTATTTACTCATCGGCCAACGAGAACAGACCATATTGTTGGAGTAATTTGAGAATAGAGAACGGAAATGAATTGAATAGAAAGATTAGAGAAAAATGAAAGTTGTTATTCATCCACTAGGGGCAAAGGTATTTATATACAAAAGGAGGCTTGCTTCACTACCAAGCAATTGTAACTAACTACCTAGGACAAATCGAAAAATCTCTAACTGACTAACTATCAGAATCTCAGCGTTCAGAACCTGAGTCTCTAGAGCTTCTTGAGAACCTGGAGCTTCGCAGCTTCTGAGAGCTTCTCAGCTTCTGATCTTCTTGAGAACATGTATTACAAACATCACACCTCCTAATCCATGTTCTCCAACGATCTCATTCCTGTAAGCTTCTTTAGGCACAATTGTCACACCACCAGATGCTGCAACATCTCTGTGTACAACATTACCACTCCAGTTCTTAGCTTTATCAAACTCCTCATCTCTACATGTAACCATCTTGTTTCTTGTTGGAGAATACAGTTTATAAGCCCCAGCTGAGTGATAATCAAGGAAAATCATTGCTTGATTTCTGCCTTCTAATTTCCTTCTACAATGTGTTGGCACATGCCTTAAACATAGTGACCCAAACACCTTAAAGTGACCTACACTAGGCCTCACACCAATCCATGGTCTCACACCAGTCCATGCTTCATTTGGTGTCTTGTCCAGAACCTTCTTTGATGACTTGGCTGTGCAACTCTCTTTGCACAGTTGCTTCTGAACTTTAATCTGAGGAAGATCTTTCACTATCTTTTTCAAATTTAACAAGTTCAAACTCCTGAAATGAAAATGGCCATACCTATGATGCCAAATCCAGTTCTGACTTTCATTCACAGTTGGAACAGAGCACTGATGTTCCAACTTGTTGGTCGACATTCTAAGGGTTTTGTTGTTGGACATTGGAGCTTTAACGATCTCTCTATCCTTTGCATCAACCAGCTTCAGCTTCTTATCTTGCATTTTCACTGAGTAGTTCTTCTCTAGTAATTGACCCATGCTTGTCAAATTACTCTCCATTGAGGGAACATACAACTCATCCGTGATAATAGCTTCTTGTCTATCCTTTCTCTTCACCAAGATACTTTCAATCCCTTCAGAGACCACTTGACTGCTACCAGCAGTTACAGATTTGCATTCAGCTCCAATGACTTTGAATTGAGTCTTATAGGTCCTATTCTTGCTCTGAGCTGTCTTGAGGAACAATCTCTTCTTTGAGTCAAAGAGTTGTAGTGTCTCATCTTCAATCACTACCTTGAAACCCTTTGAAATCAATTTCCCTACACTCAACAGATTGCACTGTATTCCAGGCACATAGAGAACCTTTTCAATCACAGCTTTCTTGCCAGTTGACATCTGAACCCTAACATTCCCTATACCTTCAGCCATGATGGATTCATTGGTGGCAAGCTTAATCTTCGTGTTGAGACACTCATCAAAGTCAATCAAAATGCTTCTATTACCTGTCATATGGTTAGAACATCCTGAGTCAAAGTACCACACATTTGACTTGTCTGCGTCAGAATTTGTGATTGCCATTAGGAGTGAATCATCAGAATCACTACCACCTTCATCTGCATATTGGGCTTCATCTTTATCTGAATCTTCATTCTCAGGACAGTTCCTTGCATAATGACCAAACTTATCGCAACAATAGCACTGTACTTCCTTCATATTTACCTTTTTCTTCAAATTCTTATTCTAAGAACATTCTTTTGTGGAATCTTCATCCTGATTCTTTGAATTCTTGGTTGAATTCTCTGAATCCTCTTTCTTTTTCTTCCACTTATCTTTCCCTTTCTTGTTCTGAGTCTTGGCCTGTAATGCTTGTTCCACTGCCTTGTTTGAACTCCTCTGCTTAACCCTTAGCTCATGAGCTTCTAAGGATGCTTGCAGCTCTTCAATCTTCATAGTTGCCAAATCCTTTGATTCTTCAATAGCAACCACTATGTGGTCGAATTTCTCAGTCAAGGTCCTCAAGATTTTCTCAATCTTGGACCTATCAGTCATGGTTTCACCACAAGACTTCATCAAATTTGTCAAGGCCAACATTCTCGCCAAATACTCAGATCGTTTCTTGTTCATTCATCTGCATCATCTCGTATTGCCTTCTCAAAGCTTGCAGCTTGATACCCTTCAATTTCTCATCACCACCATAGATTTTCTTCAGTGTATCCCAAGCTCCCTTTGAGGTTTCTTCTTCTATTATCTTCTCAAAGATATTAGAATCCACGCATTGATGAATGATGAACAAGCCTTTAGCATCTTTCTTTTTCAATTCTTTGTGTTGAGTTCTTGCTGCATCATCAGCATTTGCAGCCAATTCTTCTACTCCATCAGTTACAATTTCAAGAACATCTTGAAATCTGAAAATCACTTTCATTTGTGCACACCAACGATCATAGTTATCACCTTTGAAAACTGGAAGATTTGCTGGAAATTGCGAGGAGGTTGTACTATTGTTCGTCATGATTCTTGATCAAGGAATCAATCAAAACGATGAATACGAACCGGACTCTGTTATACCAATTTGTTGGAGTAATTTGAGAATAGAGAACGAAAATGAATTGAATAGAAAGATTAGAGAAAAATGAAAGTTGTTATTCATCCACTAGGGGCAAAGGTATTTATATACAAAAGGAGGCTTGCTTCACTACCAAGCAATTGTAACTAACTACCTAGGACAAATCGAAAAATCTCTAACTGACTAACTATCAGAATCTCAGCGTTCAGAACCTGAGTCTCCAGAGCTTCTTGAGAACCTGGAGCTTCGCAGCTTCTGAGAGCTTCTCAGCTTCTGAGAGCTTCTCAGCTTCTGATCTTCTTGAGAACATGTATTACAAACATCACATATAAGTAGATTTGCATGTGGTATTTACAATTAACTTATAACCAACTTTTATTTTCATATAATACTCACATACAAATCTACTTATATGGTTTGTTCTCATTGACTGATGGGTGCGTAACCCAAATTATGAAGGAGTAGACCTCACCATTTTAAGACCGGCGAGGTGGTCGATGTGGCCGTCCGGAGGATAAGTGTGGTATTGCAGGGATCGTCATAGGTGGATGGTAATAATATGGTAGTCCAGTGATGGGCATTCTCTTCTTGAATTTGATGGTTGTGATTCCTTGCAGTGGTGAGAGTGATAACTGCAAGGAACAAAACTAGCAAAAATAAGTAAGACATCTCTTCAGCTTTCTATTTTTGTGATCAGCTTAGAAACCTCACAAATAATATGTGTATACCAGATTTAGTTTGAAGGTGTGCCAGTATACTAGTTTCAGTATATATAGAATTACAAACAATTTGGTGGGTCGGATTAGTCGTCCACCTTTGGTGGGTCGGAACCGGTGCGAAAGCAAAAAAAAGAATTACAAACAATTTCTTTAAATTATTATGTACTATACTATGCGTAGAAGTCCAATTATTATTATATGATAAAAGTAAAGCAGAAGTTGTTAGGCAGTTTCTTGATCCTCACCTTAGGTTCCGTTTGGTATGTACTATATTAGTTTTTCTTTTTGGGTCAAGATCTATTAGACTTTTATCATATGCTTTATGTGACAACCCTTCCAATCCTTTGAGTGGCGGACACAAGGGTGGCCAGGATGGACCATGGCCCACCCCAAAAGAAAAGGAAATTATTAATATACCCATGATAGGTTAATAAAATTACACACTTATATAGTAAATTACTTTGCACAAATTATATAATGTTTGATCATGTGGCCGAGTGACAAATGTATTGCTCGTTACCTATAGGGGTATGGGTTCGATCCTTACCACCTTAAATTTTTGCATTATCTTCATTTTTATGTTTAAAAAAATATCAATTTAAGGATTTGAACATGTGACGAACAAAATAGCAAATCAAACAATTGAAGCAAATACCTATCCTTTTGCCAAAAAAAAAAAAGCAAATACCTTAAACAATAGTAATGCTCTAAATTACACATTTGAAAATTTGAATGTATCAACACACTTGATTTTTAAATTAATAAAAATAATTTAATAAGAAAAATTTCCTTGCCAACTATTTTATTTAAGAGAAAATAATTTAATAAGAAAAAATACAACTTCATTGTTTTTAAATATTATACTAATTTTTACATCAAAAAACTTCAATATTCACTATTATAAGTAATAATTTTTTTTTAAAAAAATCAGATGATTTTTGTATGCCATAAAAATTTTCATATTTAATTTATTTATTATAATTTTTTAGTGGCCCATCCCAATATTATTTTCTGGCTCCGCCACTGAGTCCTTTACTTTTTGGCCGTAATGTTAACGAGTTTTGGTTTACCTTCACATTATCATTTTTATGGAATCTTAGGTTATTATTTTTCACGAGGAGGGTAAGCATCATATAAGCTGTATATCAAAATGTGCCCTAAGTTAGGAGCTAATTTATATATCTTCACATTATTATAGAATATTTTGAATATTATATTTTATCATGGATTAAACTGAACAGCGAGAAAATTATACTATTTTTTTCATATACTAAAGCATACAACAAAGCAAAATAACCGCAGAATTTTTTTTTTACGATGGAGTCAACGAGAATTGAAGTTAGAAGTTAGAACCTCATGCATATTATTATACTCTTTATCATTTGATCAAATCTAGCGGCTTAATAATCTCAGCAAATTAGTTTCATTTAAAGTAACTGCAGAAAAGTTTCATCAGTAAAAATGGCAAAATTTCACGGAAACATAAACGAAGATATGCATACCAAAAAAAAGGCCAAAGCAAGAAATAAAAAAAAAACAGTATTAGGGAGATGAAGAATTTTCAGTTTACATAGAGGAGATGAAGAAACACATTAGAGGTAATATTTTATTATAAAGTTTCATTCCATCGGATACACTTCAAATATTAGAGGAAATAAAAAGTAAATGATTAAATAGTACGAGATGGAATAAGTTCCATTATATTATATTATATTATATTATATTATATTTCATTCTTTTTTAACAAATTCAAACAACGGAATTTAATTATTTATCATTATTTCCATATCATTCTATCCTTTACCACCAATCCAAACATAACCTTAAGGAGGCGGCCATGAAGGACGTTCGTTCGGGGGATACGCTTGGTAGGAATGCTCACTTCAGGATGGCTTGGTTCGGGGCAATTATCCTTAGAAGGAGCATTTGTCTAACTGGCTTCAATAGTTGGACCGTCGTAATTGTCAAATAACCGATTATCCCAAAAGTTTAAGCTGTTAGGATAGAGCATATCAAGGGTTTTATATTATTCTAACACGCCCCCTCACGCAAGAGCCCACTTGGGTTTGAAGCGTGGATAATGCATAGGCTCACCTACCATATGTTTAAATTCCACTTTTTAATTAGAAAGTGAGGGGAGCGGAGATCGAACTCTAGACCACTTAGTCATAGAGGCTCTGATATCATGTCAAATAACCGATTATCCCAAAAACTTAAGCTGTTAGGATAGAGCATATCAATGGTTTTATATTATTCTAAAAGTAATTGTGAGCAACTAGTGTTTGTGACTGGTGAGGCCATTGGATCCAGCAGCAACCTCTTGATGATGCTTGAGATTCCTTGCAGTGGTGAGAGAGTAAAAACTGCAAGGAACGAAACTAGCACATATACTAAGTAACTTAGACACCTCTGCAGCTTCATATGACACTCACAAATAATTAATTTGAGCTTTTCTTTTGTATATATATAGTGACAACGCTTTCTATGAATTGTAGTGTGTAAAGTGTTAAAGGATTTGACGAAAAGTGTGTAAAATTCCAACAAGGTGTACATATCAGTCAAATTTGACGACAGGTGGTTTTTTTAATTTAATATTAATTATACTACAACTACTATAAATTTGTTCTCACTCCATCTTAATTTATAAACAAAAGAAAACACTTTTCTTAAAAGAAAATGATAAGTAAAAAAGACAAATTTTTATCATTTTAACTCTTCTTAACTTCTACAATTTTTTTTAATATCATTTTTAACTTCTATAACTTCTATACTATCAACTATTTTTTTTTTCCATTTTTTCATACATTTATCTTAAGTAATGTTATTTGTTATTTTCCAAAAGCCAAAATTCATAAATAAAAAAAAAGGATAAATTGATAATAATCTTTTACATATGTTAGCAAAATAGAAAAAACAAAAACATATTTCTATAGAACTAAGCACAATAAAAAAAGTGAATCACACAAACGACCACATGTTTAGTAAGGTGGATGATTAACCAGATATGTGTCTGTTTTTGTTTAAAAAAAATTATATGTCTTAGTTTAATTTTCATTAATTTCTTATTCGAATTCTATAATTTGAAATAAGTTTTCTTATTTTGGATTATAGAATTCGAGCATAGTTGGTCAATTAGTCTTGCCGAGTGATCTTCTTCAATTGATCTTTACAAAGACGTTGTGTTTTATCCGGCGAATCAAGAACAAGCAAACAATCAAACCATATATAATAAAGAAAGCAAATAACCATACAGGAAATCTTTACAACATTAGAGCAGAGCTACTACATAAGTGACGAAGGATCAGAATGATATACAATTGTAGAGTGGTGCATTGTTAATTTTTATTCTCTCCGGTTTTAAATATAATAAAAAAATCAAATGCATTTGTTACACAATAAGAATAGAAATTCTTAATTTCTTTGATTGTATTGTATGTATAAGCCAAACGTTAAATGAAAATACATATGACTTAATTTTTACTAGTCATGAATCGGTCGACTTGGCCGTTCAGGGGATCTGCCTGGTACACTAGGGATGTTCACCCGAGGAGGACCACGTTGTAGCTTTCTTCGTCTAAGTCGTTGTTGTTGATTAGGTCCACTGGATGGACCGTAATCGAGAGCAACCGGTTTTTGTGGATTTGGTGGCTGATAATTGATGAGTACAATATTGGAACGAGCATTCTCTTCATGAATTTGATGGTTGTGATTCCTTGCAAGGGTGAGATTGATAACTGCAAGGAACAAAACTAGCAAAGATAAGTAAGACATTATATTATGATTCCTCACAAATAATAAGTGTATACAAGATTTAGTTTGAATGTAGCCAGTACTAGTTTCAGTATATATAATGACAAACAATTTCATGAAATTATTATGTACTATATGTGTGTAGAAGACCAATTATTATTATATGATAAAAGTCGTTGTTAGGTAGTTTCTTGATGCTCACCTTAGAGATGAGAGTAGGTGAGGGGTCTAGGGCGGCTTAGTTTATAACTTTATATTAATTTTTTCATTTGGGTCAAGAGTTTCTGTTGATCCATTAAGCTTTTCAATAGAACTTTATTAGAGAAAACTACTTTTGCTATCCTACCATTTTTGAGACGCGCCCTACAAAATTACAAAAATATCCTCGTCCGTTACTTAGTCACGGACACTCCCTTAAAACACCATACCGGGTTTTATTTTTATAACGTCCGCTACTTAAATCACGGACGGCATTTTTCAAAATTTCTCATTTTTCTTACATCCGCGACTTAAGCCGCAGAAGGATATTTTGGTCATTTCGTAGGGTGTGCGAGTAACCCATAGGGTGGCAAAAGTACTTATTAGAAGTCTTTTTGGGCTTAAAGATTTGGGTCATGCTAAAAAGTATCTAGCTCTTATGTTTCCCAATCAGCAATTGCTTGTGGAACAAGTTACTATCCCTTTGGGCCCAACAGATGACTGTCTTAATTAGTTGCTTGTCGAACAACTTACTATCCCTTTAATGACCAAGGAACCATTCTGCAGACATGGTTGCATGATTTGCTGAAAACATAGGCCATAGATCCTCCTTAGATTGAAAATGATTCATCATTGTTGCATAGAGCTTTCAAGTCCTCCTCAATCATTCGTTGGTCATTAAGAAAAAAATGGTTAAACTGTCAAAATTTGATTTCTTCCATGCAATTCATAGTAACTCATCTTTAGAGAAGGTAATGAGAGTGCAGAAAGTTTGGCAAACCTTGGATTGACTCTTGTTGACTTTTTGTATAATTTAGAGCCTCCATCTTGTATCAAAAAATTGTCAAGCAATTAATATGTAATTTCCTATATAAATTGACATCAACGTCATATTTTTCTACTGGTTTTTTCTTTTTATATAATTCTGTTTTTTCTTTAGATTCAACATCAAGTGATATACCAACACCGTCTTTTATTTCTACTGGTTTTCTTCTATATAATAATGACCAATCTCCATCAGATAATTTATATAATAATATACAAAATGGGTTATCCTCCTCCCATCCAAAATTTTCCTATACACAAGAGTCAAAAATTGAATTCTATATCACTTGACAAACTAGTTTATGGTTATGATGTAGATCTTACTAAGCCATCTTATTTTCTTTGTTATTATGTGAACTTTTCTGTTTAATACAGCCATATAATCCTTGGTAGAGCATAAAATGAACTAAGGAAAAATGTTGTATTGTGAATTTTAAAAAATTAAAGTTAGACATTGAAAAGGACACACTAAGTTTGAAGGCATGCCAGTACTAATTTTAGTATATATAATGACAAACTTTGAATTAAGGTGTGTATGGAAGACCAATTATTATTTGATAAAAGTCAACTAGAAATAGTTGTTGAGAAATTTTTGTATTCGGTCTTAAGATTTGGTCATATATATGCATATAAAAAAAAATTAGATTCTCTTGATTAAAAAAGAGCTTTGTCATTTTTTATGATTCCACCCATCATTCAGTTCATTTTTTTTTTTTTTTTTGATAAGAAATTCATTTTATTTATTTTTTGACTAATGTCATTCGGTTCATTAAATAAAACAATCTAGTAAATCTCTTCTCTTCCGCTCTAAACCCATAAACAATGCCTTAAGACACATATTTTCTTAAAGGACAAAAAATAAAAGCAGAATAATTAAAGGACAAAAAAAAATCCTTCCATTACAAGGCAAACTCTGAAAGTTGGAACCATGACAAAGTTTCAATCTGAAATTGCATATTTTCTTCCTTTTGCAAATTTTGGCAAAGGAGAAAAGTATAAATGAGGAAACTTATACATATTACTGTACATGATAAGTGCTTAGTCTGAAGTATTCACAATGTCTATATTTGTATTTTCACTTTGCTTCTGGTGTTGGCATCATCGACGACAAAAGATTAAGTCGTTTCATCGAATAGCATCACCTATACACCAAAACAAAAAATAAAATAAACAACTATTGTCATTCATTGAACTCCAACTTCTAGTTCAGCATTAAAAGTATATTCAAATGCAGTACACTAGAACATTTTATAGTCATAAGTGACAGAAAACACATTAAAAATAATATTAGAATCATTGACTTGATTGGATTAGCTTATTTACACTTTTATAACAGAAGCGCTTGTAAAGCTGTTTGAGAGAACTTATAAAAACAACTTATGACATTTCCATAAGTTGTTTTCAGCTTGTTTTCATAAGCTTTCCTGGATAGTTTATGAAAACAGCTTATAACCTGTATGAAACAGTTTGGCTTTATTTTCATTTGTTATAGAAATAACTTATACATAAGCACGTATATGATAAGCGTTTATTTAAGATGTTTATCCAAACAAGAATATAATCAGAATCAAAGTTCAAGCTGCTCCAACTCATGCATGGATGTATAAAATTGCATGGTATACTAAGTTACAGCATCAACACACAGCTAACAAGTAAAATAAGTTTCATATAGAGCACACATGAATTAATAGTGTGAGAGCACAAACAATCGACAATCGTTAATGGGCTGTGCAGTGTCTCTAAGTTGCAGAAACACACAATCAACTTAATTAAGTTTCTTTACATTTCTCTCAGAAAAGCTAGTTTCAAGACATGAAAAAATACTACATTAGGACATGGGAGTAAATTTTTTATAGATAGTAATACTAGAGAATCGATAGTAATACTAAAAGCAGTGAATTAAACTGCATTAGGACATCGGAGTAAATTTTTTATAGACAAATATTAGTGATTAATTTGTTAGGGGGAGAGGGATTTAGTTAGCGTAGCTGCAGATATTGAACACTGGACTTCCTTTTTAATATTCCTTCAGAAAGATTATATCAAGATAAATCTCAAGAAAGAAAGAGGGACATGGCAAGAAACATAGCAGAAGAATTCTTACAAAAACGGGAAATAACCAGAAACCTACAAGTTCCAGATATTTACACTATATTTAGGTTAAGAAAACAAGGAATTCATATAGAGGAATGCTAGTAGCAGATTTCCTATTAAAATCAAACTATGTGCAGTGCGTCGACAAAGAAAATTGTTGAAACCGATGAAACACCAACACGAACACCGAATATGACATTGAAACGTAGACACTGGTAATAATTTAAAAAATAGAAATGATTGAATGTTAGTGTGAGATGCAGACACATGTCGGACACTGGACATGTCTTCAATCTAAAGTGTATGTACATAGGTTTGGTTTAGTAGAATTGGAACTCTTTTCCAGTTTTTACTGGAACTGACTGAACCAAGTTAACTCACATTGGTTTAGTTCAGGTTATAGGCAAAAGGCAGTTCAGTGATAAAGAATTTGAACTGGCTAGTTCAACCTGTTTCCCAGGACACTGATTTTCGTGTGCTCTACTAAGAACCAAAAGCAATTCCATGTGAAAGAATTTGAAAAGTACAAAGTAAATATTACCTTCCCACAAACAGGACAGGTGTCACTTCTCTCCATCCACTCATATATGCAACCAAGATGATAATGATGAGAACATTTTGTCATAATCTTCGGATTCTCTTCAGTATATTCTGCAAGGAAAACATTAGCAGAAATATAAGAATCTAATAAAAGGCCCTGTTATCATAATAGTCTGTTTGTTGGCATTAACAACCTTTTGTTTGCAACATGGACCAACTTTTACAAACAGAACTGAGTATAAAAACTTTATGTGATTTCAAAAATCTCTACCTTCAAGACATGTTGGACAAACATCCTCCTCTTCTGATGACGAGTACACAAACGCTGGTTCAGTTGTAAGTTTAGCTGACGAAAGTCTTACTATGGACTTCGAACGGTATTCCTTTGACCCATCTTTGCCAGTGGATTCGTTCCATTTACCACTTGAGTTCAAAGATTCTGGATCTACATCTAAATCACCCCTTAAAGGTTCTGACTCCTCATTTAAATGACTGGAACCCTTCTCACGCCTTGAAACTAGTCCGTCATGCTGTGAGCGGAAATGCCTAGGGTCTGCATCATAAGGCAACGGCCTTGGAGGAGAACGGTATATGTCGGATAGAGAATTATCAAGTGCTGCGGTAGAAGTCATAGATGCTGCCCCCTGTATTGATGAAGGAAGCGGCTGCATTTCCCCTCTCCGGAATATTGATGCATACTGAAATTTGAGGTAGATTGAAAAAAAGTTACATTGTATTGTGGGGTATAGTTCTATTCTAGTCAATAATATGAAGACACGAAATTCTAAAAAATTTCCTTAGGACTGAAATATTCTTCAAAATATAAATGTAAATGGTAATTAAACCAATGAATTTACCACAAGATACTTATGGTACTTCGATGCATATTGAAGGACAATAATATAAGTAGAGCAACACGAGATACATATTTACATCATAAGACTATTCTTTGTTTTGAACACTTTTTGATGGATGATGGACACTCAAATATATTGTGGAACTTAAGAGACATTATCGGATTTCGATGCCTGCTGGTCACAATCGCATGCATTCACGCAGTCATCATTCATCACATTAGTGGCCATTGGATCAAGATTTGACGGTCCATATTTCAAGCTCAGTATTTTAGAATTAAAAGAAATCAAAATCTGTATTGAAATATGGATTGTCCGATCTAGATCCAACGCTCATTGATGTGCTGACTGCGTTAATGCGTGGATTGCTGCCTACGAGCAATCCAAATCTGTTGCATTGGGTCAAGTTGTCTAAAAATAAAATTTCAAACAATTTTGTCCTATTTAGCCCCTCATTTTTAAGCAAATTATATGTTAAAGAAGTGCAAGCAGACAACAGAGTTCAGAATTATACTTACAACAGCCAAAAGGTTTTGTAGGAAGCAACCGCCGCACACACAGTTCCTATATACATGACTATGTGGATTCGCATAATCTTCGAAATCAGCAACACTCAAACAAGAACAAATAGAACCCATTGTTTCAGCTTCAATATCTTCACGTTTTTAGCTTAAAACTCTCGCACTTTTCAGCACACCAGATCACCGAGATATCAATGGTCACACACACTATGAGAAAAAGGAGCCCCCAACAGCGCTAACCAACAACTACGCTTTCAAAAAAAAAGGAGAGAGGATTCTAAGCTCGCAGAAGTCTAAATGCCTCCGCAAACCAGTACCCTCCCTCTTTTGTTCAGATGATCGGTAATATAGATAAGCAGATTCTGACTCTCTTGATCACCTGTAACATGCACCAAAATTGCATAAACATCACCGATAAAAAAATTGAAGTAGAAGCTATCAGTCACTCATTGTGACCAATCCAAACAACATATCTAAAAGTTTGTATTTAATTGACCAATGCTCGAATGCTAAAACACAAAAACCAAATCAGCATGTATATAGAACATCATTGGCAAACAAACATTAAAATTAAGATCAAACGCCGTTCTTTTCCCTTAAAGGGTAACAAAATAAGTTTTTTTTTGTCTAGATGCCCCGGTTCTTACGGGAAGGTGGACCCTGATAATCCAAAGTTCGGTCGGCTGACAGATAAATAAAGTTTGACCAATGATTAATTAATATGCCATAAAGCATAAGAATAACAACAATAAAATTCAAAAAAAATTGCAAATTTGATTGTTACTAAGAAAAGCTATAATTTATTTACAATGTTCCTTCAAACTATGGAAAAAACAATTCTTTACTTCACTGATAAGCTATTAGTACATCAATCAGCATAAACATTGATTGTTTCTCTTTTTAAGCTAAAAAATCACAATCACTAATTTAATACAACAATCCATAAACATAAAAACATATTAGAATTTAGAACATTAAAGAATGAAAAACAATATATATAATTAAAAACATGCAGAGATTATTTAGGTTCAGGTAGAAAACATCAATTTTCAACAAACAGAACATAACAACAAAAAAAATCAACAGAATAAAAAAACAAAATTTATGATCCAAATAACAAATATAAAAATACCCAGTTACGATTATCAAATAAAAATGAGAAAAAACGATAAGAAACGGAATTGGGTAATCGAGTAAATGATCAAAGATGAAATTTTTAGGGGTAAAAAATACCTGAAATTTTTTCTAACGTGTTGCTGTTGGAGAAAAAGATAGAGATAGATGAAGGTGGAGAATATTTGAGATTGATTTGGATTGAGAAATCAGGTTTTACTAAAAAAGGGTTTTGGATTTTTCGGTGGAATTTGCTATGAATGAATTCGTCAAATTTGAGAATGCGTTGCATAATATATATAGCACTTGGTTTTTTTTTTTATTTTTTATTATTGTATCTTTATTTTGGATTGGATTTCCTACTATGTTATTTTTATTTTTTTAATAAAATTCTCTATTATTTTTGTCATAAAGATAATCAATCAAAAAAATATAGATTTTTTTTTGTAAAAAAGCAAAAGATTATTTTATTAATTTTTTTATTACCATAAAAAAACATAAAGTAAAGTCTATTTTTTCTATAAAATCTATAAAAAACTAATCTCTCAATTATTGAATGTCAAAAAAAACTATTTTTTTAATGTGTTTGTTACAGTTTTATAGAAGAAAGAAAACTTGTTTAATAAAAATAATTTGACAAATAAAATATTGAGTTTGAGTATAAAATAATTATTGAATGTCAAAAATACTTAGGGTACGAACTGATATACAGATCGCTATTTAAAGTGCGATAAGTTTGCAGTGCAATGGTCATTTGAGCAGATCATGCAAATTAAATATAGTATTTTTTGTTGACAATGTAGTATTAAATGTAGTATTAAACTCCATTTAATGACCATTCAAAATCTTACTAAAAATTGTTAACCATTTCTCGTGAGATCTATATATATATATATATATATATGTACATGTAATCTCTCAATATTAATACAATTTAATTTGCTATCTACATAATAATTACAATATTCTCTAAATAATAACTATCCTTTAATATGCCCCCGCAAGATTAAAGTCAGTTTTAATATATATATATATATATATAGGAGGAATCAAATTACACCGGTGTAATTTTAAAAAAGTTACACTCATTAATATCCATTGATTTTATTTTAATCTAATGGTTATTAGAGAGTCATTTATTGACTCCATGATTCTATTAATTAATAAATTAATATCCTTTTTTTATTTTCTTACCTTCCTTTTCTATTACCATATTATTATTGGATTTTTATGGCAATCAAGAAGAAGTAGTCAAGAAGCAATCAAGAAGAAGAACTACATTTCTGCTTCTGAGAAGAGGTTACGCAAAAAAATAATTTTTTTTTCATAAAATGGAGTTTCATATTTCTTATATATTTTTTGTCAAAAAAAATATTTGTTATATATTAAAGAAATGTGTAGTATTATGATTTTTATAAAAGTATCTGTATATTAGCCAATCATCCATGCCAAGTACTAATATCATGACAAATGTTCCTATAATGAATTTTACTACAAATTGACAACAATTCTTGGCAAAGAAACAAAGTTAAAAACCAAGATAAAAAAATTATATCAAAAATAGTAGAGGATAATTCACACAGAGAAAGAAAGAATAAAACAACTAAAGCTTCAGCGTTGATGAGGGTGAACAGTGCGAAAAGTCGAAAGAAAAACGTTTCAGTTGAATATTGTGATAAAAAAGGAAGGTAAACATATAAAAAAGGAGATTAATTTATTAATTAATAGAATCATGGAGTCAATAAGTGACTCTCTAATAGCCGTTAGATTAAAATAAAATCAATGGATATTAATGAGTGTAACTTTTTTAAAATTACACCGGTGTAATTTGATCTCTCCTAATGTTACACCGTTCCATAATGCTTTAACGAAAACAAATTTTACAAAATCCACCGTTAGATTGAAAATTTATATCATATAGATCATCTATGTTAAGTTTTACAAAAATATAAAATCGTCTGATAAGTTATTAAGACACATAAAGATTAACTGTTTATGCATTTTTATTTGCGTTTATATAATATTTCAATGATCTCACCCTTTCATTTGCTTTCTCTCGTTTTCTTCAAAACAGAATTGAGTCCGAAGCGCATTGCAAAATTAGTAAAACAAAATGTAAAGGTTAGGGAGAGACTTGGAAAGAAAAAAAGTAAGTTTTTAGTTAATGGTTATGGTGGTCTTGACTTTTTAGTTAATGGCAGACTATGTTGTTCATCTTTACTTGTGAAGGTACTACATTATTAGCTTAGTAATAAAGTTGATTTAAGCTTGAAGTCTAAAATCGAATAAGCTAATGTGTCTAATTAATTTGGACAAGCTGAAGAAGAAATTTGATTGTAAGTTTACACTTCAACTTTGAGAAACTCGGTTCGATTTCGGTGCATAGTGAAGAAGAAATTGGACAAGTTAACGTATCTAGTTGCTTAAAGAAAGCTCAAGTATCTAATTCAATAGTAAATTGGACAAACTAAAGAATGCTTTTGAGATGTTTTTTTAACAACTTAAATAGTAAATTTTTATAAAAAAAGTAAATAATTTATTTCAACAGTATCCTTAAAAAGTGTTTTGGGATACACATTATTAAGATTTTTTTTGTATTAATCATCTGATTTTCAGAGAATTTTTTTTTTCTTTAATCTAGAGTTTGATCACCATTATTTTAACTATAGAATTGGATTCGTGTTCTCTCGAACAATTTGTTTTTTTGGAGCTCATTAACTATTCTTTGCACAAAAACTAAAGTTGTTTTTTTTTTTGTTGAGTTGTTTAGGGATTCAATTGGTAAAATATGCTGGTGATCAGTGGTGCAAGGCTCGTCAAACTTTGCATAACAGAATTAGCTTAAATTTGGTTTTAAGTGCAATATTTATAGTTTATAATTATTTTTTATTTTTATAATTTAGAAAAATGGTACTCCTAAAATCTCTATTGTTAGTGACTGAGTTAGATACCGATTTAAAAGAAAATTGGACACTAATTTATTTAGTGACCGAAATAGAGAGCGATTGTAGTGGTTGATTATAGCAAAATTTAAAATAAATTGGTTAAAAATTCGGTCTTTAAATTGGTCACTAATTTATTGCGTGTCCTTTTGTTGTTGAAATGTTTCTAACAAAAAATTTTTTTTATAAAAGTTTCAAATAAAAAATTAGTTTAAACAACTTATATTAAACAGCAGATTTAAGTATTTCATTGTTTTATTACATTTTTTTATGATAAAATTTCAAAAAAAATCTCTAAAACAATAAGCTATTTTAAACATCTTTTCATAAAAATCATTTTCCTGAGATATATTTTTTTTAAAAAAATATGATTTTTATTAATCTTTTATTGTAGACGTGGTTTTCTTTTTTTGGATAAAACTTATATCCATTTCTTTATATGCTTTTCGCATGATCCTTAATATAAAAACTATGGTTAAATATATTTTTAGTCCCTACATTTTGTCTTATAGTCAAAAATAGTCCCTACATTTTTTTTTATGGTAAAAAAAAAACCCTATAATTTTTTCCGTAATCAATATTAGTCTCACATACCATCTATTGGAGTTCTTTTGTGCAAAGCTAATATGGATGATTCCAAGGGAATTGGATCCCCATGTTCAGTAATTGTAGATTGGATTTTTTTTGGTACAAATTGATACATTAGAGGTGCTTGGAAGCTCTGCCCCAAATTGCGAGTTTACATTGATATTGGACTCTTGCGATGTTGGGTCATTTAAGATTGGACCTAAAGGGATTCTAGTAGCCGCATGCAGAGCTGACCAAAACTCAGAAACTGCGCGTATATAAAGAAAACAAAGAAATAGGGATCACTCTTCACAGAAGCATTGATCAAGGTGATGAAGGATAACAAGGTAAAAAATCTGACCAACGGTAAAATAGTAGGAAAGATTGGAAAAATCATGAGAGCTACAGGACGATCACAACGCCCACTATTGCGTTGTACACATACTCAAACAAACCAAGTTTTTTGTGTGTAGGACCTAAAAGAAAGGAGTGAAGAAAGATCACCATGCATTGATGATGTTGGTAGCAGGGACGAAGCTTTTAATGGGCTGAACAGGGCCATGGCCCGCCTCAACTTTTTTTTTTCTTTCATTTTTTATATATGGGAGTTAAAAAATTTGATGGGAGTTAAAAATGTATAAATCGTTTAAAGTTTAAGGAAAACAAAATTTATAAATAATCATATAAAATTTAAGGAAAACTAAAATAATTTAATATATTATTGAAATTGATTAAAATTAACGGTGTTCAGCAAAAATGCAATAATAATAATTTTACTACAACTAATGTTCATATTGACTTACTAATTATAGTCTTATGCAATTTTTTTTTTGAGATTTTAACTTTGCAAACACCTACAGATCTCAAGACTATATCCTCTTTGATGATATATCTACGGTAGGGGTGATCATATCCGAACCAATCCAAAAGTAAAACCGCAAATCGAACTAATCCAAACCGAAAACCGCAAAAATCGCATTTGGTTTGAATGTATTTGGATGACTTTTCTATTGAATCGCGAACCGCAAAACCGCGAACCGCAAAAACCGCGGTTAACCGCTAAAACCGCATTAAGCTTCTATTATATTCCAATACCACTAAAACCACATTAAGTTTTTATTATATTTCAATATACATAGTTCAATTACCAAGTCAGTCCACCAAATTAATAGAATTTCAAGTTGTTCTTATTTTTTTGTACTGTAATGTTACTTTCGTGTTGTAATATTATTTTAGATCAACAACTTTTATCGGTACTATGATGTTATTTTGGAACTTTAAATTCTTTTTTTAGATATTTAAAATTGTAAGGTATTGTGATGTTATTTTGGATAAACAACTTTTATTAGTAGTTTAATATTATTTAGGAAATTCAAGTTTTTTTTTTATGTTTAAAATTGTTTGGTACTGAAATGTTATGCTGTAAACCGCAACCACCGAACCGATCCTAACCGCATTGGTTTGGTTTGGTTTGGTTTGGATGACCTTTTAAAAACCAACCGAACCAAACCGAACCGCATGCATTTTTATCTCGTGGTTAGGATGACTTTTATGCCCAAAACCGAACCAAACCGCACCGCGATCGCAACTAATCCACGGTTTACATGCTTAGAAAGAATTACGCTTTCTACACATAAAACAAAAAAGAGTGACACTATCTCCGAAAACAGATTTCATGTAGTATGATTTGACACAATTTTACACAGTTTTATACATAGTTTTAAAAACCGGACCGGACCGGCCGGTCCGACCGGTTCAACCGTGAACCGATATCTCACCGGTCTGGTCGGGATGTTGGACCGCACATGTAATTAAACCGGTCAAAACCGGTCAAACTCGGTGGAAACCGGACTAAACCGGAGAAAACCGGCCGGTTCGCGCGGTTTAATATTAAATAAGCAAATATCCGAAAAAATTCAGAAAAATGTCCCCAAAGGGATTCGAACCAAGGTCCTTGTGGTGAAAAGAGCAAGCCTTTGCCACTAGGCCAGAAATTCTGTTTGTGTCATAATTGCCTATCAATATATATACAATACTTTACTGATATTTAACTTATTTCCTTTTTTTTTATTATGTTTCTTTTAAATAAAATTTTTCTATTTTATTTTCATTCTATTTGATTTTAAAGTGTGGAATTTATATTTTAATACATAAGCATAATGCATTTTTTTATGAGACATAAGTATAATTGTATAGTCCGTGTTATATGGTCAAGTCATCCGGTTTAGTCATGCGGTTCAACCAGTGACCCAGTGGTTCGACCAATAAACCAGTGAACCAGTACCTCACCGGTTCGATGTCCGGTCCGGTTTTTAAAACACTGGTTTTATATTACAACCGTCCAATTAAAATGCGTGGTTAAGATTGTTTTTAGAAATATATTATGAGAGATGGATCATGTTAGAATTTTTTTATTTTTTTATTTTTTTATTATTCAGATTTGCACTTACCCTCAATTTATCACTAACCATAACATCAAATCCTCTTCCTATCATTCAATTGAATCACCATTTTTGTTCCAACTTATCCCTTTCCCTCTCATTTTGCTGCAACTTACCCTCCATTATTTCTCAGACTCACCTTTCTCAACGCCAACACCATAACCTCAACTCAACCACCGATTTTATGATTGAAAACCAGATCCGAGTCCTCTGTTGAGAGAGAATGGTGGTGAGAAAAGTATCCCAAGTTTTTCTTGGATTGATCAACAACAACAAGGTCAGAAACATATCTTTCAAATCCATAGATTCACCATTACCATCACCATCACTTAGCCATGGAATCCACGTCTTTCATTGCCCTGTAAGTAACTCACTCACTCACTCAATACTATTGGAAATTTGTAAAGGAATGATTTTTTGATACCCCATTATTGAATTTCAAAATGGGTTTCTTCAATTATTTGGAAAAATGGAAATTGAATTTGTGTTTTTTTTTTTGTGATGTTATTAGGATGCTGTTGGAATTGTTGCTAAGTTATCTGATTGTATTGCTTCTAGAGGTGGAAACATTCTAGCTGCTGATGTTTTTGTTCCTCAAAATAAACATGTCTTTTACTCAAGAAGGTACAATACAATCTTTTTGTTCATTCTCTTCTTTTTTTATATCATGTCACGCAAATACAATCAATGTTGTTGGATTTCTAGTAGTAATAATGTTTTAGTACCTGTTTGGATTGACTTATACGAGCTTATCTACTAGCATAAACATTTGTGAGACTGATTTGGAAGAGTTTATAGCAACAACTTATGACATGTCTATTAGTTGTTTTCAGCTTATTTCCATAAATTTTTTAGGATAGCTTTTATGGAAAAAAATTTGATTTGATTTTGTTATAGAAATAGCTTATACATAAGCAATTATATGATAAGCACTTAATTGAATTGTTTATCCATACAGAGTCTTATTGTAACCACCCCTGCCTCTTAATTACTTTTGATTTAATTTCAATTTAGCCCTTAGTGATAGTTGTTCACATCATCTACTTTGACTTATACAAGAGCTCTTTTGATTACAAGCTCATACAAGCTCTATTATAATTTGGATTAGCTTCTAGCTCATACAAGCTTCTCAATTAAAATAAATTTATGGTTCTTCAGAGGCTAATTCTATGTTGCACGAGTGGTATATGTCTTGTAACCGTGTACACGTTTTTTCCACCATTAATTATTAAGTCCTGCCATACTTGATGATAGACTCTCCACACCTAATCTAAAAAGGAAATTATAGGTCCTCCTTTTCTCTCTCATTCGGCTTCGCCACTTTTTTATGCAAAAACTGTTGCAATCCTGTTAACTTCCTCAAATAAACAACACTATTTGACCTCATAGTTATATCTCTCCTATGTGAAATTTGCAAGTATCAAAGAGGTAAATAGCCTGATAGAAAGTCATAGCGATCCAAAATTTCCTTGAAGTTCACTGGAGCACTGCTGTCTTCAGAAATGAAACGCACGGGAAGGAACTAAAAATACATCAAATCAAACCAGATTACACCAAAAGGCTTAAATCATCATGCTGGAATGTTGCCATACGACTCGTCCCTCTAGATTCACTGATCGAATTTGAAAAGCAAGATAGAGTTTGAAAAGAAAAGGTGGTGACTTTGTGTGTATAATGATGGGATAACCTAAGGGGGAAAAGGGGAGGGAGAGGGTGGGAGAAGGGGAAGAAGAGGGAGTAGAGTTGGTGACGTGTAGAGAGTGTGCCATTAGATTTGGTGGAATTGTATGATCTAATGGTAAAAAATGATCTTGCATATTGAACCACCTGATTGACTTTTGCACACTAGAAATTGCCTTCTTCAAATACATAAGTTTTCTTTTAGGCTTGTTGATTAAGTTAAAGAAATAGAAACTAATTTCAACTCATACAAGAAGTTGTTTGAAAATCTGATGATTATAGCCTCTTTTTTTGTAATAAGTGTATTTTGGAAGTTAATCTAAATTGGTCTTGTTACAATTTCTGTATGCTTTAACTTGCAAGGGGAAAATAGTCAGCGATTAGAACGAGTTTATGGAAACAATGCCTAAAACTGGATTGACTTGTGTTGATCATTGCAGTGATTTTGTTTTTGATCCTGCTAAATGGCCACGGGTGCAGATGGAGGAGGATTTCCTAAAGCTTTCACAGACATTCAATGCAACAAGGTCTGTCGTGCGGGTGCCGGCTCTTGATCCTAAATATAAAATAGCTGTTCTTGCATCAAAGCAGGTGTGCATTATTATCACTCTTGTCATGTTACACAGACATATACATAGATGGAAACAGATTCCCTTATGTTCGATCTAATTCAATAGTCGAGTCGAGATGGTTTAGTATCGATTTAACATATGTTTAATCCAAGTCATATGATCTCAAATCAATGACCGAGATTGATTACAACATGTAATTGGTATTATTACTGCAACAAATCCATATAAATACATATTTGTTGAAGTCTTCTTTCTTTTTCCGCAGGATCACTGCCTGGTTGATTTATTACACGGATGGCAGGACGGAAGACTTCCGGTGGATATCACTTGTGTAATTAGGTGAAACTTCACAATTACATCACTAAATTGATTTGTATCTCTTATATATGAATTTTTTTCACCTTTTAATTGTCTTGTATGATGTATTGATCAGTAACCATCATAGAGATTCAAACACCCACGTGATTCGTTTTCTCGAAAGACACGGTGTTCCATATCATTGTTTAAGCACGACCAAAGAAAATAAAAGAGAAGGAGAAATATTGGAGCTGGTTCAAAATACTGATTTTTTAGTACTTGCACGATATATGCAGGTAAGTTACTCATTACAATTTGTGTTTTCTACATGTTAGTACTATCTCCGTTCTTTTTTAGTTTTCGTTTTAAGGTTATTTACACATAACAGAAAAACCAATAAATTTTGTTACTTATGATGAAATTAATTGTATTTTTCTTCTTCCCTATAATTACTTTAATTAACTATTTACTATCTTATTCCACCTATATATCTCTCTACCATAAGTAGTTAAGGGTATTATTGTAATTGAACTTATTGTTAATATTTTGATGATTTTTGGAAGAAATGTCTCATCTAGTCTTTGCTTCTACAACTTATTATACTCTGAGAAACATTTTTATGTACTGTATATCAATGTTAATATTTGATTGTATTGAACTATTTATACTTAACAGCATTGATTTATATGTAAAGATACTATCCGGAAACTTTCTAAGGAGCTATGGGAACGACGTAATTAACATTCACCATGGTCTGTTGCCATCATTCAAGGGTGGTCATCCATCTAAACAGGTTGGTTTTCTCACATTTTCACATAATAGTGAGTTTGACAGAATTACAGTATACCACCGTAATTTTGAGAAATGTCACACTATAGAGCTTCAACAGAATTACGTCGCCAATTTTGTTAAAATCACACTACTAATCCAAACATAAGTTGTTGTCATTGCAACTTTCAGCCCTTCGTTATGTGCTCTTTCTGATTTATTTTCACATTTGTCTGCATGTTTAATATGCTGTATTATTTTTGGCAGGCCTTTGAGGCAGGTGTTAAATTAATCGGCGCAACAAGTCACTTCGTGACTGAAGAACTTGACGCTGGACCTATAATTGAACAAATGGTAAACACAAAATTTTCCATACATGTTTCTCTGTTGTTTACATTTCCTTGCTACTTTTGTAAAAGGCAAGATTGATAATGTTGATCTGATCTGAGTTGATCATAAGCTTTTATTCTAAGTGCTTTATCCGAATAGGGTTAATTGACGGTCTCAATTTTGGTTTGATATTATTTTTTATGTGAGGCTAATATGGTTGAATCTCATTTGCAGGTTGAGAGAGTTTCACATAGAGATAACTTGCAGAGCTTTGTGCAGAAATCGGAAAACCTCGAGAAACAATGCCTTTCCAAGGCTATCAAATCTTATTGTGAACTTCGAGTATTACCTTATGAAGGCAAGAAAACTGTTGTATTTTGAGGGAAATAACAAATAGTGAAACATAATGCACACCCAAATTTGGGGTGCACCTGTATTTACATTCAATCATTTATTTACTTGGAAAGTTCAAATAATATTACATTTTACTTTAGTTGCAAAAAAATAAGTATAAAAAGAACTTAACTTGATTAATTTGGTTCTTATCACATCGATAATGTGATGAATAGAATAAGAAACTCCTGTTAAATGTAATTTTAGTAAAATATATGTTTGGCTACTATTTCAAAAGAGAGATGTTATTTTGGCATTCAAAAGCTCGACAGTATCTGTATCTGACACTGTATAAAATACATTATGGGTTAATGTGTTTTTCATTTGAGGTGGGAGACAATATAGTAATGATTTTTTTGGTTAAGCTGAAAAACTTGCATTAAATTTTCTGAGTAAAAAATATCAGAAGATAAATCACTTTGAATTCAGTTTTACAAAATAAATTTTACTTGAAATTCGTTTATAAAACACTCACCCAAACACACAACTACGGAGGTTTATACCGAGCTGTAAGTTATAAATAGCAAAGTCATTCATTTTATTATTGATGATTACAGTAATCGAATTCGATAGTATAGTTTACAAAACCCAGTGCGCATCCACCACTTGTGCCAGACCACTTATACAAGCAACCTGACACTAGCTTCTTATTTGTAATATAAGGCAATAGAATTAGAAACTTTGAGGAGCTGAAATTCAACTTGTAGCAACTTGAAAAGCTCTCAAGAACACCTCAGGGGACTGTGCACCACTTAACTTCTGATTCCCATTGATCTGTCAAATGAATAAATAAGTCAATCTGCTAAGTGCTTATCATTATATTCCTAAAATAAAACTAATGATTTTGTACACCTACCACATAATATGGAACTCCTGTAATGTTTCTTGAGTGTGCTTTAAGCTCATCCTCGACCTACGTAGAGTCATGGAAATCAAGATCAGCATAGATGCAAAACACGATAACTGCTTATGATATCTATTGTGGTAGGGGATTCGGATTCTTTACTGTCAAGAAGTCAGGATTTCTGCAATTAGATAATAACAGACAATTTGTATTTAAAGATGTATTTTTGAAGTTGGTTTTGGTGAAATTAGATTATGAACCGTCTGATCTTCATCCAATAATCGATATCCCTTGACTACGGATAATCCATATCCGGTTGCACAACTGATAAAAATGTGTGTGAATGCCTATAAACTAAAAAGATCATGTTATCGATTTGTTATAGACATCAAAAGAGGAAGAAGATACATTAAACATTTGGAAGTTAGATTAGAACAACTAAAATAATTCAAAATCTGATGCATTGATTAAACATATTTGAGTGATCATGTATTGAAAAAAATTACCTCCTTCAGCCCATTATTGGGATTCTTAAGAAACTCTTCTGCCCCTTCTATACCAACCTTTGCAGCAGCTTCTAGCAGAAACTTCCTGTATCCAAATTGAAAAGGATAAATGGATAATTTCTGTATGTTACTTTAGGAACTAGATTTGAACACATTTCATGCAAATGTCATGCAATAAAATGTCAGTAAACAGTGACTTTGGTTCTTAAACGTGTGACGCATTGTAATAATACGAACAAAAGACACACTTGAGGAAATTAGCTTTAAACACGAAACACATCCCCGACAAAATAAACGAAAAAAAAGCACTTACTGGTCACCAATGTATTTTCCTTGAGTGAAATAACCAAGACCAAGTTCTTCGACTAGATCATGTTGTTTATCAAGACCCTGCTGTCTAGAAAAATATATAAGTCTGTGGCTGTCCATAGTGTTTCCCCTGTGTGAGATAATTGAAACAATGTTAGTCAAACCTCAATTAGCCGGAGGAGATTCTCTCCTGTCCACTCAATTTTCTTTTAATGACTTTGACCGCATACGGTAAAGATAAATGAGCGACTGAGATTTCACTTTAGAAAATTTTCATGGGAGAGGATCTGTTCCTTAGACAGTACTCCACTATTAAAGTGGTTTGTTGATCATTATTTAAATTTGTTCATTGATGAGAATTCTAAAAGCATTCTTAATCTTACGTGAGTCCGGACAAACTATAAGCATGACCGACCACCTTGAAGACCTGTCACATATGGAAATAATCAGAGTGATTAAAAGTTCGCAGATGTGATGAAATATAAACATTTTTACAATCAACGATAACAAATGTGATTAATAGAGTGGTTAACTATATAAAAACCTCTGTCATCCGAGCTTCCATCTTATCTGATTGGGATCCAAACTTGCTCCTGTAAAACTCCCTCTTCTCAATGCCTTCTTTAGGGGCATCAGGGTTGAGTTGATAGGGATGCCAGATTATCTGTGAATTCAGTTAAGCAGAATTTAGCACAGAAAACGCCCAACGTTGTCAATCGCTGAAGATAGCAGTTTGTTCAAATTCTCTATGTTGTAGTGTTATTTTGTAATAAATAGCGTATTGCAGAACAACGGCGATTTATCAAATTCTGCTACGCTATAACACTATAGCCGCTATTCGACAACATTGGAAATGACAGACATATTTAGACCCCAAAATACACACACCGAAAGAGAGAGTGTTAGACCTCAAAGTTGTATTTATCCTTAGAAGAAGCTATGGCTTGGTCTAGATTCTTTTTGCCAACAAAGCACCATGGACATACAGTATCAGAACTAATGTCAACTCGGACAAGTTTCTTTTCGGAGTGAGCACTATTAGTGTCAGTCATGATCCTGCTGTATCTGCAATGTCTCTAAAACACAAATCAAAATTAAGATTCTATTACAAGGAGGAAGAACAATCTATTACACTAGACAAAACATTGCTCATGAGTCATGTTTATCTCCTCACTATGTCCCTAGACATTTATTTTTCCTTTCCTCTTTGAATTGACTTATTTGAACTTATACACTGACATAAACATTTGTGACACTGTTTGGAAGAGCTTAAAAAACCAACTTACGATATATTCATAAGTTGTTTTCACCTTATTTCTATAGGCTCTCCGAGATAGCTTATGAAAATAGCTTAGAACTTATATGAAACAATTTCACTTTATTTTATCTTTTGTTTTAAAAATAGCTTATAAATAAGCACTTATATGATAAACACTTAATTAAAATGTTTATCCAAATAGGGCCTAACTATTACCCCAAATTGCATGCATGTATAAAGGTGGGATTTTCCAAAGTCCCTTTGTAAAACAAAACAAGTTACTCACTCCATCCCAAATCATAAGTAGTTCTGAGAAGAAACAAAATCGTCCCAAATTATAAGTCACTTTAACATACTAATGAAATATTAAATACTATTACTTTTTTTATTATACTTTAACAATTTAACACTCTCTTATTTTTTAACTCTTTAATTTATCTTTCCTATAACATTAGTGAAGAATAATTTTGTAATAGCTTATAATTTCTCTTTTTTATACAAAATGAATACCTTTACATTTCTTAATTTACGTGAAACGGTCAAAATGACTTATAATTTGATAATATTAATTTGCATGAATAAATATATAGAAAAGCTAGAGAACCAAAGAGTTTCTAAATGATATAAAATATGCTAGAAAATGAACCACTCTTACCCTAAAAAAAATCAGATGATGATTCAGAAGCAACCCAACAACAATTCATACAAAATTCAATGAAAAGGAGATCAATTTGGAAAGAAAAAAAAAACTTTGAGCCAGAAGTGAACACAATCAATAGGGAAAGTGAGAATGATTTATAAAGATAGTTGCAATGAGAAAAGTGTAAAAAGTATGCCTGGAAATGTGAAGAGAGAAAAAAGACACCAGAATTCAGAAGCTTTGCCAGAGAATTGGATTTGATGTTGAATTTTATGAGAGTTGAAAAGGAGAAAATAAATAATTCCAATTATTATTATATTGTTATTATTTTAATTATTTGAATAAATTATTATTATTATTATTATTATTATTATTATTATTATTATTATTATTACATAATGTGTTGACTTTTTTTTTGACAAACATAATGTTTTGACTTTATTGTCCTGTTCTGTTATAGATTGTTTTCCGAACGTGTTGGAAAGTCATCCTTTGGATTTTTATTTTTTATATCAAAAGTCATATTTTTTGATAAATTCATCAAAAGTCATCTTTTGAGATTGTAACCCACCTTGAAATATTTTGAATGTTATTTTTCATTATTAAATAAAATGTTATACATGTTAGAATATATAAATTATAGGAATTAAGAAAGTTAAATGTGTTTATTAAATTTATTTTTAAATTAAAAGAATTTTATAAATTTATTTTTAAAAGAGAGAATTAGTTGATATTTCCATAGTTAAGTGAATTTATTATATATTATTGTTAAAAATTTAAAGAGGTTCTTAAAGAAAAGGACTATATTTTATTTTTAAATGATGATCTTATATTTAAGAAACAGAATAGTACACTTTAATAATCTTTCAATATAAATTATGCAAACAAAAAAGCAAGCACAAAGAATCAGATCTAGCTAGTGATATATATAATTCAAGGCAAAACAAAGAAAAAGAATGCAATTTAAAACAGTACTGATAACAACACTTAACTGGTTGAATTACATAAAAATCTTAAAACAACAAATCTAATTAAGCTGAGATTTTCATAGAAAAAAAATCTAAAAGTAATCTTAAAACAACATATATAATAAACTGAAATGTCTCATTACAAATCAAGCTGGAAAAAGCCTTCCTCCAAAGCCTTTTTAGATGAAGTCAAAGAAACTCCCAACAGGTTCAATATCTGACAATATAGAGTCATAGTATGAGTTAGTAGTCAATATATATATGATTATAATTTTAACAAGAAAAATTAGTCAAATAGCTAGGAACTTACTTTCAACAAATTGAAACCAAGCTTTCAACATGGTCCTTACTAAACGTCCACAATACTTTATTACTAAGTCTCTCTACACTATTTTCATCCAAAATATTGATCACAAATGCTGCAAATGTTTGGTTGTTTGCCAATATGAGTGTATTATTATTCTCCGAAATGTGCAATGGCAACCAAGAGTATATGGAAAGACGATACTGATTATATCTAATTTTAAAGAGTTGAGTCCAAAATGACTCTTCGACTCCTCCAAATTTTTCCATCTTCCATATAACAAAATGAGTTTTGTTGAAATCGTGACTAAAACAAAAAGAGTCATTCAACACACGGAGAGTTGGCTCAACGTGTGGAACTTGATCAAAACCCTGAGGGGGCAATAACTCCATGTGTATCTCAGTACTCAGATCGAGTGACATGATCACGAATTGGTCAACAGTTATACCATCGGTTTCATAAGACATATTAGCACGGGGGCAATTCTTAAGTGCTAACCAATAAACATAACTATTAAAATAAACACCATTACTCTCGTTGCTTGGAAGATCTAAGTGAAGAGGAGTAACAAGGAAAGTTTCAATGATTCTCCAAGCATGATCGCCGAAAGTAAAAACTCTCACAACCGTTCTAAATACAGTTGTTTCACCATCACCAATCAAATGTAACGCCACCACTTTATATAAATCGGTTAGGATATCGTAACCGAAAATATACCTAGTAAAGAAATAATTATTGTTGAAATGATCTTCAAAATAAGCTAATTCTTTAGATTCTACCTTTGTGGCTGGCTGGGTTATAGAATTTGAGCCAACTATATTGAAAATAATTACTATTATAAGAAGAATGATAGACATAACAAAGCACTCCATTACAAGAACCAACTAACCAACAATTCTCTGAAGTGTCAGACAATGGACATGGAAGCTGGTAGAAGCTGGGGAAGTTGTTAATCAGAGTACTGTTGTTCTCTAGTATCTGGCTTATAGGGAAGATGAAACGTAAACTGGGGAAGGGTGGTTGTTTAAAGAGTATTGCTAGGTGAGGATTTCGTGAAGATTGACGAAGGTGCATTTTTATGAAAAATGGATTGAATATGAAGGAGTTATAGAACTTACTCATGCACCTCAGACGCATAACAGATTTCACCGGAAGACATGAAAATGCTTTTGTGATCAGGTCATTCGGAACGATTGTTGGGGATGACATCGCATTGGGTGGTGGACGACGGCCAGACTGAAATTCAGAGAGATCCATAATCAGCCGGTGTTGTAGTGATGAGCTCCGGATGAATTTGAGAAAACAAGCAAAACCAAGATATTTATTTATTTCTTAAATGAAATATAAGTAAAATTATTCAATATTTACTTTTAAAAAAAATTATCCATAAAAAGAAAAGACAAATGGATATGGATAAATCATATCCCGCTCATATCTATGGTACTTTCTCTGGTCATTATTATAAGTAAAATACACTTTTTTAGATTCATTAAAAAATTAATATATGTGGTCTATAATATAGTCTAGATACATTGAATTTTTAATGAACCTAAAAAGTAATTTTTTGTTTATAACAGTGACCGAAGGAAATATAATATATACCTATAATTAGAAACATCATAACATTATTTACTATTCTAATTGTTTCCTATTATAAACAAAAATATAATAATAATAAGGTTCATTGAATATATATATCGTAATCTAAAATAGAACATCACTTATTCAATAAACATAAATTAAAATGACCAATTTAATTTTCCTTCTTTTAGATTTTCCAAGTCTCTTAACTTCTTATATTTTTTTAAATGGGTTTTGGTATAGTCCCCACGTATTATATATATATATTCTTTATTTCAATTATATTATTATGATAATATGGTAGAGGATCAATGACGTACGCAAAAAATATAAGCAGTGAGGACAATATTTATATGAATTTGTAGCATTAAGTCTATATAACAATTTATTTTTTATGAGAAAATAAAATTCTTGCATCTTTTAATATTAATTTTCTCATTATATCAATAAAAATATCACTTTATATATTTAACTAAACAAATAAAAATCATGATATTGTACCCAAAAGAAAATCATGATAATGAAGGGATTTGCAACGTGAGTTATTTTGTTATTGGGCAAATAATCGTTTTGATGTTGAATATATAAAGTATTGTCATTGGGGTGAAATGTATTGAAATTTAAACATGTCTCTATTGCATCTTTTGGTAAAATTTTACGAATTAAATTGATCAAGAAAAAATACATTTAATAATTTATATTTTAAGTATATCCTGTTAATATCTAACCCATATAGGATGAAAAATTTAATTCAAGATACACGAAATGATAAGTTTTAAGATAAATATTTATTGGTTTTAAATATAAAACTAGTTTTGAGACCCGTGCATTCGCACGGGTCTATTAACTTTTATTTATGAAATATAGTTAAAATATAAGGAAAGTTATAGTGTTCTTCTTTGTAAAATTTATTAAATTAATAATTTTTTTTAATAAAGTAATTGTCCCGTGTATGATTTTTGTGTAATAAATTATAATTAATAATAACAAATATTTATTATTCAATTTATTTTTTTATTAAAGCAATTGTCCCGTGTATAATTAATTTTTTTTATTAAAGTATTTGTCCCGTGTATGAATTTTTTATTCAATTTCTTTAATGTATTAATGATAAATATTTTGTCTTGTGTTTTTTTATATTTATTATTGATGAGAATTCATTATTCTCTTGTGTAAAAAAAGACTATTTGTGAAAGTTCATGTCTATTGATTTTTTTTTTTTTTATATTTAAGATTGTTATTATACTAAAGTATAAAATTAATTTAGAATAAAATATTCAAAAAAATGTTATAAAATATTATTAAAATATAAGTTACGTCATTGTGTTCTTTCTTGTAAAATTTATTAAATTAATATTTCTTGATTAAAGCAATTGTCCCGTGTTTGATTTTTGTGAAACAAAATAAAATAAATATTAATAAATATTTATTATTCAACTCCTTTTTTTATTAAAGCAATTGTGTCGTGTATGATTAATTTTTTTATTATAGCAATTGTGCCGTGTTAATTGGTAAGTTTTTTTTTTACGCATGTTAATTAATAAGTTTTGACTAACAAAAATTATATCTTTATAAACTATTTTCATAAACTACCTTATAAAACTTATAATAAATCAATCCAAACGGGTTCATTGTGTTTTTGTTTCTACTTTTATGTTCTTTTATTTTTAAGCTCATAAATAAGTATCTTCTTTCATTATGTTTTTCTATTTTTGTTTTTTATATATAAGTTGTTATATGTTAGATTGAGTTACTATTTTTTCATTCAAAAAAAAAAGTTAGTACTATTTTTTATGCGTATTTTTTATATTGATTTTTGTTCATATTTTTATGCGTAAATTTCTTTTAATTAAATCATTTTTCTTTGAGTCAAAAAAAAAAAAGTTGGATTAATATCTTTTTTTAGAGGTGGTTTCTGATGCTATTTTTATGGGAATATTTCTTTTATGCTTATCTTTTTTTTTCTTCCTATTTTTATGGGAATATTTCTTTTATGGTTATCTTTTTTTTTCTTCCTATTTTTGTTTTGTATCTTTTTATTTTTAGTTTAGAGTTAAAATTACATTTAAGGGCATAAATACTGAAATATTATTAAACTTGATTGGACAAATTTGGTATTTTAATAGTAGTTCCTTTTAATATATTGTAAGTAGATTCAAGTTTTTATTTTGATTAAAAATATAAAATTCAAGTTAAAAATCTAAAGAGGTTAATTCTAAAATCTTATTGTTTTATTTTTATTTTTTAAAAAAAGTGAGAGAATCTTTTTTTTTTGACCAAAAAAAAAAGAGAATCTAAACTCGAAAATAGTGGTAACCTTTGAGGAACGTGAGAAAGCATTTGACACCACTCGTGCATCCCTTTCCTGTTGCTTCCTTTCTTTTCATTCAAGCTCGTTCCTTTCTTTCTCAATTCTCATTCATTCCCTTTTCCGGTATGTAATGAATCTCTCTCTCTGTTGCGTTAACACTCTTCCTCCCCACACCTTTTTTCTTCCATTTCTTCCAACCCCATTTCCCAATAATTCAACTTTCTTCACCTTCTTTCATATTTTCTCTTTATTATCACAATATTCCCCTTTTTTCAATCTTGGGATTATTCAGTAAGCAAACATAACAATTGGGTTTCATTTCATTTTTATTTTAATCATATCATGTGTTATGCAGCCTTTGTTAAAGTTTGTGTTTTTATTATCATTCTTTGAAATTTAGGGATTCAACTTATTCAACCTTTCATCCCAATTTGAGTTTTCATTGTTATTAGTTGCAATTTATAGATTCAACTTATGAACCTTGTATTCCAATGTTAATAATCAATGTATGGATATTGATGTAATTGGTGTTTTTATTATAATTAATTCAAATTTAGAAATTGAACTTATTCAGCTTTCTATCTCTAGGCAAAAAATCTATGAACATTGATGCAATTGTTTTTTTCTTCTTCTTTCTATTTAAGAAATTGGACTTTGCAAATCTCAAGGTCAACAATTGATTCAGTTAGTGTTTTTATTATCATTGATTGCAGTTAGGAAATTTAACTTATTGGACTCTTCATATCAAGGTCAACAATCTATGGATATTGATGCAATTTTTGGGATCACCAAACCCGTGGCCGCAGATATTCCAAGGAAGAGTGCTATTTATGTGTGGGGATATAATCAATCCGGGCAGACAGGTAGAAAAGAGAAAGATGATCAGTTGAGGATTCCAAAACAGCTGCCTCCTCAGCTGTTTGGATGTCCGGCTGGTCTCAATACGCGCTGGTTGGATATTGCCTGTGGTCGTGAGCATACAGCTGCAATAGCCTCTGATGGCTCGCTTTTCACTTGGGGTTTGGACTTCTTTAACTGTTATCTGTTTTACTCATCGTTCATGTGTTCATTCCAAAACTTTGTTTATAATGTTTGAGCTGTTTTTTCAATGATGGTTATTCAATCAAACTGAATATCAGATGTATAAATTTGAAGTGAATTACTTATACTTCACTCCCTAATTTTGTGTACTAGACCCTGCTAGGTTCTAAGGAGTGTTTGCCATTAGAGTGATGTAGGAGTAAAAGTATTCCCTTAGGGGTATGGAACCCCTACCGGGAACTTGCAAGTATATTTCTCCATCATGTGATTAGCTAGGTTATTGGAACCACAGCAAGGATTATTTTGGTACTGTGTCTCTAATCTCTAACATAAACAATTGACAAGGCTTTTAAAATAACTTGTAAAAGCATAGATTAATTTTGGGAGTAGGACATATTCTCACCGAGTAGTGCTTTAGCAGGAACTTTCTATATTTCTAGGACAAACATGACTCATTGTAGTGCTTCAAATAAGGAATGTGGTTTTTATTCAGTACTCAGTAGAGATCATCTTCTGTCTGTAGTTCTTTCCTTCTTGTAATTAAAGTTGATTTATTGATAGTTTATTACTATTAGGCAACAATATGTGTCAATGTCATCAATAGAGTGCTATAACAGCGCTATTGCATATTGCTATAGCAGACGAGTAGGGTGGAGCTGTTTAAACTTTTAAGTAGTGGCTAGTGCTACAGCAGTTGAAATTGCAAACTCTCGTGAACAAAATGGCCATGGTGGCGGAGTCCAATGACCCCAGTCTCCTCTATGGTGACTTTCTGACTAGACCTTGTCCTGCATTTTCGAGTCACCATGTGGTGGTTTCCGATGAACTCACTCTCTGTTTCTCGATAGCATTTATGAGTATAGCTAAACTGGTGCATTGTCTGCGGCATGAGGCGTTTCCCCTTCCATTTTGTTTCGTACCCACCCATTTTGACCATGCTGGGGTTATTAGGGAAAATTATTGCCGCTTTGAATTTAGAATAGCAAATTGCTTTGGGCCCATCTGTTCGATCATTAAAATGGGCTCATATTGCATTTTTAGAATACATTTTGTTTTAATAGAAAAAGACAGGTATAATAATTGTAAATAAATAGAAATCTGTGTCATAAAAAGACTTATAATCGACATATACTATATAATATATTAATGAAAAATAAGACAGAAAAGAAAATGAATTATATATATATATGGTATAAAATAAAAATATTTAATTTATAAAAAAATTGAAATAGCAGTGACCCATTATGAGCTATCCCCGCTTTACCATATCTGGGGTTGACCATTATGCGTCGCTCTCCGGGATTAATAACATTGATGTGGTCAAGAACTAATTAGCCTTGCTAGAGATTTTCCCCTTTTAATTTACCATTCTAATTTTAAGTTTGTCTGCTATATCACGAATGGCTAGAAAACATAAACGTGCGAAGTCTCAAAGGCTAATATGCATGTATCCCATTTCTCAGGGGCTAATGAGTTTGGTCAACTTGGTGATGGAACTGAGGTACGAAGGAAACATCCAAAGAAAGTCAAGCAATTAGAGTCAGAGTTTGTAAAATCTGTAGCCTGTGGTGCACATTGTTCTGCTTGCATTGCAGAACCTCGTGAAAATGATGGTACTGTGTCGACAGGAAGGCTCTGGGTGTGGGGACAAAATCAGGTATTAGCTTCTTAACAGTTAATGCATTGTTCTTAATATGTCATATTATATATGATTTTTCTTCAACTTTTCATTTTATTTTATATTCCAGGGATCAAATCTTCCTAGATTGTTTTGGGGGGCCTTCGAACCTAACACAGTAAGTATAGTTGTTTGAGCATATACCACTATATACATGCAACATTTCCTCGTGTCTCTACATTCTTAGTCGGACACAATTTTTAAACGATGCAATAATAATAGTAATATTTGACATTTTTCTGTCTGTTTATTGATCTCTCACTTTCCATTTTGCCATCATATCATTACTTACAGATCATTAGGCAAGTGTCCTGTGGAGCTGTCCACGTGGTTGCTTTGTCTGAGGAAGGCCTACTACAAGCTTGGGGTAATTCATTGATTGCCTTTATTTACTACCGCCTGTCTAAATATATTATTATTATTTATTATACATGTTTTGTAAATTTTATGTCTTTACTTGCGCTTATGGAGTTGGAGTCTTATGAGTTTACATAGCATTGAATGTAGGAACGTAAACTTGATCATTTAAAAGAGGGTTTTTGCGAACTACTTATTAGGGTTTTCTTACTGTTTTCATAAACCAGGCTACAATGAGTATGGTCAACTTGGCCGAGGTGTTACCTGTGAAGGACTACAGGGAGCTCGCATTATAAGTTCTTATGCTAAATTCCTTGATGAAGCTCCCGAGCTCGTGAAGATTACCAGTGTGTCATGTGGGGAGTACCACACAGCAGCCATTTCTGATAAGGGAGAGGTGTAAGTGATATGAAGGAAATTATAGTTGGAGATGTTTATAAATTTAAGCTTGAGAAATGTGGTTTTCCGCATGACACGTTAGGGAATCTCACGTCAAGAGACACAATACAATGGAAATGCTGCATCTATTATGCAAGTTTCTATTCCCTTGCCCCTTGGCTTGGTTATAACATATAAAACTATGGTTATATATTCCTGGAGCCAACCGTGTCATATTTATTTTAAGCATTTTTAGTTTTACTTTTATGCGGATTATTATATTCATATACAATCAAGGTTCTGCCGAGTAGTTTTTATTTGTTTTTTAAAGCAGACATAGCCATATTAAAGCGTGATGCTTATTTGAATAAGGTCATTAGACCAGTTTTATAGTAGTTGAAATCTTTAAGCTTAAAATATGTATAGTAATGTATGTGCAACATAACCTTAGAAGATTCTAAATCAGTTTAGTTTCTTGTGCTCATTTGATACATGGACACATACATATGTTTAACTAGGCTGTGCAAGAAATGTTTTGTTTCATTATGTTATTTGGGATCCATAGGCAATATTAAAAAATGATTAGTTATGAAATTTAGCTTGTTATAATGTTTCATCACTATTTATATTTGTCCCTTCCCTGGACTTGCAGTTACACATGGGGGCTCGGAAATATGGGCCAGCTTGGACATACTTCACTTCAGTATGGGGGTAAAGAGTTAATTCCAAGGAGGGTGGTTTCCCTCGATAGTATTTTCATAAAAAACGTAGCATGCGGTGGTGTACATACATGTGCTTTAACTCAGGAAGGAGCACTTTATGCTTGGGGTGGAGGTCAATCTGGCCAGTTAGGCCTTGGTCCCGACACTGGATTATTCTCGTGTGTTGCCAACGACTCTCGGACATTTTTCCGTAACATTCCAGTTTTAGTTGTTCCAAAAGGCGTGCAACTTGTTGCTTGTGGACATTCCCACACACTTATTTGTATGAAAGATGGCCGAATACACGGATGGGGTTACAATAGTTATGGTCAGGCAGCCAATGAGAAAACTACATATGCTTGGTATCCATCACCAGTTGACTGGTATGTGTTTCTAGCTGAAGTAACTTCTTCATGATTGCGTATGCCGTATGGTTTATGTTAAAGTTTCTAACTATAAAAGGTGATTTTTTAGAGATTTTTAACAAAAGCATAAGCTATTTTGTTTGTTTATTGTATTGAAAATCGCTTCTTGTTTTTTATAAAATATAAAATACTTATCTATAAAAATGTTTTTCAAGAGAAGATACAATAATTTGTCATTTGAAACAATTTTTAGATTTTTTTTCAGATTCTCATATTTTTTAAGAGATGTAACAAACATAAGAAAACTTTCAAAAGTGATGTTTTCAAGAAAAGAGTTGTAACAAGCAGACTCTCAAAATCACAGGTGTGTTGGGGAGGTTCGGAAACTAGCTGCTGGTGGGGGCCATTCAGCTGTGTTAACCGATGCTTATTCGTTAAAGGAGTTGTGTGAGTTTGTACTTGCAGATAGTATGACCTTATCTAATGCTGCTAAAGTTGAGGATATTGCATATAGAACTGGATCCGATGCTTTAGCTCGCCTTTGCGGAAGACTCAGGTATTTTGCATAAGAGTTTGATTGATATGCATTGTGTTTCCCCTTTGGTGTGTTTTATTTTATTTTTCGCTTTAATGTATATTCTCAGTGAACCATATAGTGATGTTATACCAACAACTTGATTGCAGAGAGTACATGCTTGCCGGCGGTGCTCATGAACAAGACGAAGAAAAGAATAATAAAATCTAACTAAGCATAATAAGTTAGAATTGATCATGATTGTATTTGTATTCATGAAATGTATGTAATATTTGTATTCATTCCTGGAACTGTATTATTATTTGAACAGAAGTAATCTGCAGTGTACATAGTGTTCAATTACTTAGAAGCTTAGTACCAAATAATGTAATTTAGAGTGTAGTATAAAGACATAATTTGTCTATATATTGAATAAAGAGATCATTGACTCAATTAAGGGGAGTGCCCTACATAATCCTCAATTATGCACAATTCTTGTTATTGAAAGGTTATCCTCTTATTGAGGATGACATTACTAGCTACTATTTTAGATTACAATTCTTTAAAGAATATGTTCATAACATTTATGTTACTAAGGTTCCAAACCAGTAAGTACTTATTTTAATAGTTATTTTTATAATTTTTTTTACAGATGTTATTTTTATAAATGATGAGAAATAAAGTAAAATCTGTATAAACTTAAATCAACTTATAGTTATATAAGTAGATTTTGCTATACCCTTATACAAGTGCTTAAGTAAACATAATAAAAACACTAATAAGTTCTTCCAAACATTTTATAATGTTTAGACTCTAAACAAATTATGTTCTTGTTATGATAGATATTTTAAAAAGTTTCATCATGGTTATAAGTTTGTTTTTTTATAAAAAGATAACATTTAAAACCAAAATAAGGGATTCTCAAATTGTAAAAGACATTGATTATACAAGAACCAATGCTAATAAACTGCTTAAAATCAACAATTTATTATTATATAGCACATACTGCATTCTCATTGATTAAAAATATGAAGGGTAGGGCACACAGCCCATATATATACTAGGATAAGTTTGAACAGAATATAAAATTCTGATAATGTTGATGCCTTAATAAGGCTTACTTACACATTAATAATCATACATATATTATTTAATATAATAAATATATATATGTCTGTTTCAGACATACATAAATAGATATATTTCAATCTAGTTAGTGAGATGTTGTAGCATCCATGCTGGAATGAGACTATTATTGCTTCTAGGAACAGTTTGAGGTTCGCCTGTTTCTTCCATTTCCAATGTCCCTCTTGCTTGTAAAGCATCCCTGCAATCATTCATCCATAATTTTCACGCATTTCATTACACAATACAACAATTCACATAGCTAGCTAGCTAGCTTTGTCACAACAAAATTTGCTACATGCATGCATACATACATGTGTGTATATATAGGAATGTATGTAATGTTGCCAATTGGGAATCATGGAAGATGGTTGTTCTTCACCCCCCTGAATTGCTCACACTAGAAAACACACTACGGGAAGATATCTCCTGGTAAGATTTACCGGAAAATAAATCTCGGTAAGATTTGCACTACCAGGAGATATCTCTCGGTAGATGGGGGGATTCCGATCACGAAGAGCAACCATCATCATGGAATGGAACACAGTGGTCTGTTCAATTTTCGCCATCTAACATTGTGGAATAGTAGTGATTTGTTCAATTTCTGCTATGCTATAATACTAAATCATACTAGGATCTACATATCTTACAATACTACATGCTTATAAGCAAGAAGAAATACCTTAGATTTAGAGAAGGAACCAATCTTTGTGGTGGTGGTGGTGGTAGCACCTCTGGTTGACAAATCAAGTTGAGAGTGGATGAACATTGCCCTAAGCCAATGGTTTCTAGGCCTCTCTTTGGATGTTCACTTACTGTCTTCTCTTTCTCCTTTGTCTAATCATAAATGTAATAGAAACATTAATTAGTACTCTTATTTGTTTTTAAACTCATTCTTCTTGGCTTGAAAAGTTAGATTATTGAAATGTTAATAGTGGATACTGATTTCTACCTTTGCTAGCTTGCTGTTTTGCTCCTGCAATGCCCTTGCCTGTCATATGCACACCAAAATATTATCTCACTTGCATTTGAATGAAAACGAACACTAGTTTCACTTCACAAGCACAACTTCAACTTAATGATCTCTAGTTCTACTAGAAATATATTCATAGAAGAAACAAAGTAGAAACAAGTATTAATTTTCATGCACTGTCGGTGTAAATTCTTTTTCATTGCCAACAAAATCACAAATAATTTTTTGAATTACGTTAAAAGTAGATTTTTGTGTGATTGAATGTAAATGCAAGTATCTCTTACCCTTTTATGCAGCTCTGAGATGGATTGATTCATAACTTGGTTCTGCAAAAATCATATTAATCTGTTAATTGAGCTGAAAAATCAAATGTTATATTATATGTACTAAAGATAATTCTTTGATTTCAAATGTTATAAGCATTCTTAACCTTTCTTGTTCGGATGCGCTTTAGCGATGTGTCAAGCTGTTGCTCCAAACTCTGAAGCTCTTTCACACTCAGAGGGTCCAGATCATTGCCCACAAAGTTCCTACATTGAAGATGATATAAGGTACATATATATCAATCTTTCCATAATGTTATTGATTTTTGAAGTATCTTATCACATAATGAATTGTAGATAGTAAAAAAGAAAAAACTCTAGCTAAATAATTTGCAATGTTACTCTTATGCTAGCACTTATTGTTTGCATTTATTAATATTTGACCTTGAAAATCAAGATTATATTTGGAAATAGTAAACTACTTCAAAAATTGTGTTGTTTGTGAAAATGAAGAGAGCCAAAGATCGTCTCTTAACTCATTTTGAGTGTGCTGAGTTTGGATCTTCTATAGAAGCTACATTGTGCAACAAATTGTAAGACCGTTAAATCCAAATCCAAGGCCAACTGAATTCAGATCAAACGGTCTTACATCTCACTTGATGGTGCATTAGGGATCCAAAAACATGTAAAAGAGTTCAGATCCCCGATAGCCATTGCACCGCGCGTGCAAATATTATCATGACATGAAGTGGTTTTAGAACACCCTCAAAAGCAAAAAGAAATTATTATTATTATTATAGGGTTTGTCTAATATAAACATTTGAAGAATGGTCCAAAGGTGGAACCGCTACAATTTTAGTATAAAATTAAATTTCTAATAATAAAAAAGGAGAACAAATCTAATATTTTATTAAAATATACTAAAAATAGTAAGGTCCACCTTTGAATCAGGTTCATATTAGACACCCCGATATTGTACATATCATACAAATGAGGTCTAAAAGAAAGTACCTTAAGTTCCTCTCCAAGACTTGAACTTTAGCAGTGAGCTTCATGTATTCAAAAGACCAGTTTCCCTACAATCAAATGACCTCAATCACTATAATGTGACAAACATGGAAACAATAATACATACATATATTTGAACTTCATGTTAGCTTAAGCATGTTGATATATATTGTTTCTCTTTGTAATAATATGTCAATTCAATGAAGTATACCTGTGTTTCATTGGTAGCTCCAGTAAGCTCTGTATGGTTTTGTCTCTCATATCTTTCCAAGATGTCTTCCATGCTGTTTCATATAAGTCAAAATGGGAAACTATCAAAACACATAAAAACTTTTAAGGATTACTTTTACTCTATCCTTATTTTGGAAACTCATCAACACATGTAACATTTAAAAGCAAAAAAATAAATGAAATTCAGGGTAGCTAAAAAGATAAATAATCATATATGGGGGACTTTCTTTAAGGAAAGGTGATCCTATGTTAGCATTAATTAATTGATAAAGAGAATAAAACAAAATCATTGGAACACATGCAAAATAAAAATTAATCATTTAAATTTAAAATTAAGTCTTTTGTACTAGCTCTTTCTCAAGAGTAAAGACTAAAGAGTCAAATATTAGTAAAATAAGCACAATTAAATTAATATAGAATACAATGGATGCATACTCCAAGCTATTACATGTCTCTCAATTTCTATGACTATAGACAACAAACCAACTAATATTAGTCCAAAAAAACAAGACCAAAATCTCTAGCCTCCCTTCAAATAAACCAACTGCAAGATAATGCTTTAATATGTGAGATGACATAGCTAATTTGCAAACCCTCCCTAAAAAAATTAGTTTATTAATCTAGAGCCATAACAAGACAATATCTATCACCTTTTTTCACCCCCTTTTTTCTCAATAAAGCTCCATAGGATGTAAAAAAATATCAACTATTCAACTCTATTAATATCATTAACTTATAAAAAACCTATATAACAAGGGTTGTTTGTTAGTGCTAGCATTTTTATCGCAATGTAAAAGTTACAATGAAATTAATACTATTTGAAAAGATTATAATCATCAATGAGTGTGCAATCTTTTCAACTTACAAAGTCTAGAGTAGTTGGCTCAAAACAAAATATTTAGATTAGTTATGTCATTGGAATAACATAACGTGTCAACCATATATAGGAAATATATAGTATAATATATCCTAGGAATAGTCAAAATATTTTTAGTTATTATATTATTAAAATATTTGTCTTATTTATATATGTGTATATATCCAATATTATTAATTATATCAAAGAATGACATTTTTGTTGAAACAGAAAACCTCTTAATCCACATGTCATATGCTTTGTTTGTTCTTTTTCTATAGGAAATAGGAACCAGGAATCCCGAAACCCTTTTACTTCAGTTTTCCTCTGACTACTACTTTTGTACTATACTACAATTTAGGCAACATATTTTGTTGCAGCACCTTGTCTTTCCAACAGTTTTTAATATTACTTATATAAATTTGGGAATATAATTTTGTATGTATATGTATATTCTTTGTTAGGTCATAGCTTTGCTTAGGTTATATATAGTCTCTTACTCACGGTGGTGTATCTTAGGATATTATTAAAACCTAGATTAGGTTATAGCCTCTTCTCTTCTAATATAACATAGCTTTAGGGTGAGACTTATACAGCTGTTATTTGATATGTATGTAGATTTAATTTAATTCTATTAGTGACTTTCTTTTAATAAGCAAAATAAATTATAAAATATTACAATTTTCAATCCATTAGTAATTAATAGTACATTTTGTAGGCACATTTTGGATTATTCAATCAATTGAAAGTACAAACTTATTATTCAATCTTATTATATTTTTTTTAATAAAGTGTATATGTTCTTCATGTATTATTATTAAATTTTTATTATAAATAATAAGAGTCCATCCCTAGACCACTTTTATGAGAAGTTCATATTAGACACCTCTAAAAAACAAGGTCTAGGACAAATTTTAAATTTTATCCATAACTTGAGTTATATCTTCTACTTCATCTTTTGATAATATTTCTTTTAGACAAATGCTAACATAGTAATTGAATATTATTAGTATTTAACCGATTTTGATAATATATCTTTTGAGTTATTTCTTTTGAAATCCAATTCTTTAACCGATTTATAAATCGAATCCATTACTCAATTAATTGTATATTAGTATTAGTTTTTTCATTCACTAGAGTTTGTTTATTTTATAGGCAATTTTTTTAATGTAAGAAAGTATAAAGAGTACTGCAACTCATTCTTAAAACAAAAAATTATTTGGACTCAACATCATGCAAAGGAAATCTACCCATCTTATATAAAAGGTTTCAACTTTCAAAGCTCTCGTCAAATTATGTGTTCGAAAATAAAACACAAAATTAAAGAAATGATCCTTACTTCTGGGTCTTTATACATCCTAAACATCAAACATCAGGGTTTGCACTCCGATCTTTAACTATTAACGTAAACCAAATTGATTTACCTAACCATCATCATCCATATATTTATAAGCACCTTGCATGTAGTAGCACTAATTGAATGACTTGATCTTTGTTGTATTTTTTTAATGGCAAATATGCCTAAACATTGTTTATATAAAAATAGGAAAAAAAAAACCTTATATTCCCCCACAATAGACACGTATATCTATATATATGACACTTCATATTATAGTGAAGTTGAAGAAAGCATTGTCATGTCTATGAATGATATAAATTGTACGAAAACATACATGTAAAGAAATTCTTTGGAAAAGTAACAAAGAAATCTTTCAGAAAGTATGGCTTCTCTCTTGTTAGATATATAGTAAAAGGGTTGGATAGTGATACACGATTATGTGACCAGACCCTAAAATAGAGAAGCAAAGTACAATTAACAGCAACTTCAAGTACTCATCATGAGTAGAATTTGTGTACTGGCTATATTTAATTTTGACAAAAACTTGGAGCTATTTCAGTTAGGTAAGAATGTCATAAAACACCAACATATATGAAAAACCTAAGATGAACACAAGAGCAATGATATGAATCCAAAAATAAATAAAAATTACTATCTATATTAATTAAAATCCTCTTGCTTAAAAAAAAGTATATATGACACAATTGCATAAAAAAATAAACATACATCATAGATGACACAATTACACCAAGCAAATAATCAAATTCCTCTTGCTTAAAAAAAGTATATATGACACAATTACATAAAAAAATATAGACATACATGACACAATTACACCAACCAAATAATTAATTAGGAAGTATATATTATTTTTTCTAATAAAAAAACAAAAGTTTCCTTAACTAGATGTTTGATGGTGATAGGAAAAAAATGGATCCAAAACAACCAAAAGCATATATAATATATATAGAAATTAATAGTGAGTGTTGCACTTCATCCACCATTTCCTCTCAAAAAAATTAATAAATAGAAATTAGTAACTCTTAAAAAGAAAAGAAAAAATGGTTGAAATATACTCATATATATAAGTAAAACAATTTAATTAACTAACCTCGGTGCAGAGGAATACTCAAAAAGTTTTCCTTTGGTAGAGAACATAATCAAAGCAACTTGAGCATCACAAAGAACAGAAATTTCATTAGCTTTCTTGAGAAGTCCAGTTCTTCTTTTGAAAAATGTCACTTGTTGGCTTGTTTTGTTCTCGATCCGTTTCAGCTGAACCCTACCCCTTCCCATGATCGATGATGATGAATTTTTTTTAACCTAGCTACCACAAAAAAAATGGAATTATTAAAATAAGCAAAGAGATAAGCTAAAAAAAGTAAGACAAGAGGTTACATATAAAGAAAGATGGATAAAGAAGGAAACCCTAGGAAGAGTAGATAGAGAGTATATAGGATTGTTCACCTGAAGGAAATTGGAGAGTTTGAGAAGAGATATTGTATGGTGTCTAATTAATAGAGAATGTAGGATGGGGACCTTTTCTATTTTTGCTACTGTATATCCAATTTAAAAAATATAAATAAATTAAGAAAGTGAAAGTCATTATTAAAACATAGTTTTAAAAGTTATTTTACAACCTCCTTGGATGAAATTTGAAAGCCATTGCTAGAATTATAATGTCAAATTTATACCACTGAACTCACACTTCATAAATATAATTATATGAAATTTAGTTTATTATTCCTACCGTCTAGTATAGTTCGAGTGGTTAGTTATAGGGTCCGTTTGATCTGCAAAATGAAAGTACTGGATAGAACTGTACAGGACAGTACAAGGCAGAACAGCACAGGACAAACATTTACGATATTAAACAAATTTTGTCTTGTATGATATTTGATGGAAAAAATGTTATTTTGGTGATTTAGAAAAGTTGTGCTGAGGACAAAAAGTTGTCCCATGGTTCAGTGGGGGACAAGAATATCTGATTTTGTCCAGTCCCTTGACCCCCAGTTTATCCAGTACCTGTGACAGTTTTCAAATCAAACACAGTACAACAGAAGTTGTCCTGTCCAGTCCCCTGTTTTTTAGCAAATCAAACGCACCCATAAATTTGCATAGTGTTATAAACTTCAAAATATCAAGTTCGATCTCTAGTAATAAAAAAATTCAAATGTAATAGAACTTGCAAAATTTTATATGATTATCATTTAAAAAATTCAATCATTTAATTGTTAAAAAAGGATAAAATTATGAACAAATTAATTTAAATGAAGAATAAAACAGGAAGCTACACCAAAACTAGACATTAGAAATAAAAATTTAAAATAAAATAAAATGTTATTTTATTGAACTAAAAATAATTAATTTTAAGTAAATAATTTAAATGAAGTATGTAACAAAAAAACTACACCAAAACCTCTATAATGAATAAAATTAATAAATTATATGCTAAACCTATCAAGTTAAATTTCCCATAATATTCGTCTATATTTGTATGTGTGTTAACTTTCTAATTTGCTAGAGGAGAAATGTGACTTGATAATCTAAAGTTCGGTCGAAAGGTAAGTTCAATTCCGATAAAAAATTGTTCGTTTAAAGATTCGAACTCAAACTCTCTTAAAAGACTTATTCTTAGGGAAAACATATTAACCCTTGAGTCAATCATTTGGTTCCTCTCTCTTTTCACTACAAGAAATATGATTTTTGGAGATTATTTTGTACTACGTTGTCCCTAAATTAAATATATGATTCTCTTTAGAAATGAATGCCCCTTCATATAGGATTATTCTTTCAAATTTTTAATTGCAATATTATCTTCTTTTTTTTCACCAAAAATACACTAATTATTTTACATCCTTTTTCTAATCAATGATGAAAATAATAAATATTATGATGGGAAGATAAACTGATTTTCTTACTGAAATGTTAAAGTTAAAAAATGGAAAATTATTAACAATTTTAAATTCTTTAAGGGAAAAATATAAAAGAAAAAAGAGAAAAGGGCAAAAATAGCAATATTTTAAGTTTCAACGATCAAAATGACATAGTAATGATTAATTTAGAACAAAATTGATGGTTTACTAAGTTATATTATTTAATTATAAAATAGCATATTTTAAATTTTATTATTTTTGTTCCTTAATTAGGGAAAAAATAGCATATTTTTTCATTATTTTTGTCAATTTAATACATTTTTTAATTCTAAAATTTTTTCGCATCTCTTTTTTAATACTACCTCTGTCCATAAATATAAAATCCCATTAGAAAAATTGTGAAGATTAAGAAAGTGAGTTGTCATATTAAATTTGCTAACAATTTTTATTGTTTTTACTATTTTATCTTTTAAGAAAGTGAATTAGTTAATATTGTTTCTATAGTATATATTACAGTTGTAGAAAAATATGCAATTTAATTAAGGGTATGTTGGTAAATAAATAATTAATGCTCTTGAAAATTTAAAAAGGATCTTATAAAAAAAGACAACGAAAAATCTAAAAAGGATCTTATATTTAGGGACAGAGGTAGTATATATTATATTTCTAACATTTTTTACATTCATTTGAAATTCTTGTTCCTTATTTATATTGAGTGGGTAGTGAAAATATACGGTGATTAATAACAATAACAATGAAACATGAAAAATCTACATAGATAGGTGTTGAGTTGATACATAGTGAGAGAGGCGATAGTGGTCAGTGGTCACTCATACTCACAAGACAATAAAGTGAGTATAAACTTTGAAACGAATGGAAGAGAGAAAATGACTGAGAAACTAGGATTGTAATGGTACAAACGTTGTCTAGTTCTTATTGGTCCAAAATGTTTTAGTACTATGTGTTGTCTCGTTTTTATTGGTTGAAAGTGAGATGGTTGGTTGATAGTCTAGTCTTTGACATGGCATGGTGTTGAGGGGACATACCGTACGATGATATGGGTGGCATTGATATTGATATATGTTACATTTCACTATATAAATGTTTTTTTTTTTTTTGACAACTTGATACTAAATGTTGATGTTATGTTATACAAATATTATTATAATAATTTATAATGTGAGACTTTAGAAACGGGAAATCTGTTTGTTTTGTTTGTGTTGTGACACTCACACTTTGCTTCTAATTGGTTGACGGCGCCTCTAACACTCACTAACTGTTCCCCTCTATATAGGCTTCAGTGTTTTGGTTTTTCTACCTTTCAAACGATGACAACAAATATCCAAGAAATTAAAGAAAGAAACAATTGTATATTTGTAAATGTGTAGACAAAACAAAAATTGTTAATTTTGACATGCAAATTTGTTATAACAATTAACAAGTGTGTGCTAATTCGATGGTATGGAGAAAAAAAAAGAAAAGAAAGAAAAATGGTATGATGTTATGAGTAGAATTGGCCAATGGGAATATGTACGTTGAGTGGAACTTTAGTCCGTTTAGGCCAGCTGCGACCTAAACGACCAAAGTTTATATTTTTGGCCTATTTATCTATTAGTTTAGATGGATAGGATTGTCTGAACGATAAATAAGATGGGTAAGATTGTCTGAACAATTAAAATTAATAATTTGTTGTTAATATTACTTTATTCATTCCAAAGTTAAAGACAATATCAAAATTGTAGTAATGAGAAATCCCCCGCCCTCCACTTAGCAAATTGAATATTTTTAAGTCTTTAACACCACCACCACCAAACACCCCCCCCCCCCCCCCCCCCCCCGGGCCTACAAACAGACCCACTGAGACTAACATTGCCTTCAATGAGTCTCAGTGGGTCTGTATTTTAGTGTCCCCTAAAATATGCATAGTAAGCCTACATACTTGCTCGCCTTCAATATCCAACAAATCGGTTACTCGATTCCACGTTGAGAGCCTCATTGAATTAGTGTCCACCAGCTACTTAAGATAAATAAAAGGAATTTTCCTACTTTGCGATTACGAAACTTTGAATCATAGATGACGAAGTTAGGATCGATATTAACATTATACAACTTGCTAGCGAAGTTCACTTTTAGGTCGGAAATAAAATCAAACTATCTAAGAATTGCTTTAATGCATCACAATTTCTCCACACACGCCTTCCAAATAAAGAGAGTATCATTGAAATACTAGAGTTAAGAAATCATCACATCTGAGCTTCCAACCATGAAGCCTTTAAAATAGTCCATTGAAAGCACTTTTTTCATCCCAACCCATTGCAGTCCTATATATTGAGTGTAATCAATAAGTTTTGTTTTTTGAGACAACAAAAGCAATATGATATAAGTGAGAAGATAGGAAAACTACATGGATTAAGTACAATCCATCATAATTGTTTAAGTACATGTAGTGTTTGGCCCAAAAAAGAGACGATACCCGGCTCACAAACGAAAAGCCAATAAAAAATAATGGTTGAGATCGCCTCAATTAATGCCTAGCTATACAATCTAGATGATTTTCATGTCATTCATAATACATACATAATGCATTGACTTTCTTAGTCAATAACCATTTCCACGAAGTGCATTTATTCCTATGATAACCTCTCCAAATGTGTGAATCTTGTTGGGAATTTTTTTGTCATTCCTAGTCCGCCAAAACACTCAAACCAATACCGTGTGCCAAACCAAAAGCAATCCCTAGCCTAGAGACATTATTTCCTCGATTAATAGTTTCAAGGAAGCTATCAAAGAGGATCCAAATATTATCCAGAATAACTCCGACTACTCCAAATCACCTATAAACCTCCACCCAAATTGACCAAACAAAAAAACACATAAAAAGAAGGTAATTCTCCGTTTTGACAAAGCACCCGCACAAAGCGTTCGGCCCTCTAAAGAGCCAGAACCCTCAAAATAATTAAGATGACCAAGTGAACTTAAAATGTGATTAGAAAGGATATTAAAGCCGTTGTATGATTCATGATAGCTAACTGAGCATTTATATGCTTAATTTTTAATACAAAGGTGAATTTTGAAAAATATATATCCAATAACTAAATAAGTTCTTTTTGGAAAGGCCGAATTTAACTTCTCCTTCCCAAACAACACTCCAATTTAACAAGATCGACTAAACCCTGCAGCTCCTAAGCACATTAACGGATTCAACTACCATTGGGTCAAATCATAAACAAATTTTGATCATGAATTTGTTCTCAACCAATTCCACGATAAAATCTCAACATTGTCAACAATCAAATTGATGTTTCCTCATCCCCATATATTAAGGAGTAGTATAATCTAAGCTAGCCAAATAGAAAGTAAATCAAGATGTACAAAAATAGGCATAAACTATGATATATGTTACCGATCTTGTTAAGACAACAAAGTATGTGCCCTTGTGGTCCATGATTACAACAAAAACAACAAAAAATACCATCTTTAAAGTTATATATATGCGTATATATTAAAAGAATACAACAAGATATGTGGTCCAATTCTTTTTGTTGTATTGATTTTTTGCTCTAGTTTGGTCCCCTCCTTTCTAATTTTAACCTATCTATTATTACATTACTTTGCTCCTTTTGATTCTATTGGAAGATGAACTTAGAGGAATATAATTTGCTAGGGCTCGTACAACGCATTATTGTTTTGTATGGGACCATCCCATGAAATTGAATGGTCATAATCTATGAAGCCCTGATACTCAAAAAATGGTGACGAATCGTGTCCGATACGTCCTCGATACCGATACTCTTTCGATACGTCCCGATACTCGTATCGGAAGAGTATCGATTAAATCATTATTTTTAAATAAAAAACAATACCCGATACACGTGTCCGATACGTCCAGATACACGTATCAGAAAAGTATCGGTTATATCATTATTTTTAAATAAACAAATAATATCTGATATAGTGTCCGATACAAAGATTATTTTTTGGATAGTATTGTGATTTTGTTTGGATAGTTTTAATGGTGTTCTTTTTGTATAATACACTACAATAAGATGTATAGCTTAAGATGTATCAGTAATCATTATGTTCTGGGGACTAACTTAAGATGTTCTCATGTATCAGACCTTGGGAGTTTCCAGTATTGATTGACTTTGGGTTATTATGATGCTCCTGTATCAGACATGTTTGTTTGTATCTTTAGCACTTCTTGTGTTTTTCCTTTGTCAAAAAAAAAAAAAAAAAAACTATGGTATCCTACTATATACTGTAATAGGTAGTTAAGCGTTTGAACTTGTCCCAAAATTTTAGTATAATAATAGATGTTTTCTGCTTTTAATTATTAATATTATTGATTTTATGTATGTTTATATATTGTGTATTTATACCTTATCAAAAAAAAAAAAATATTGTGTATTTATATATTTAATTTTAACTTTAATTTTTAAATAACGTATCGCGGCAGTATCGGATTGGAAATTTTAAAAAATTTCACGTATCGGCGTATCGGTATCGTATCGTATCCGTATCGTGTCCCGTATCGGGACTTCATAGGTCATAATTAATTGACCCTTAAGACACGATTTGTTTGGGATTAAGGCAACTAAAAACTTTAAAGTTTCAAATGAGTGAACAAAGTCCGTATGACTAATTTTTGCACTTTCTTCAAGAAAACTAAAAACCTTTTAAGGTTGTTAACTTGTTTGGGCATGCATCAAAACCACAATTTTGAGCTGTCCCAAGCATATTAATTGAGTATATTCTATGAATTGCTAATTTACTTAATCGTAAGTTCTGTCAAAATTTTCATGTCAATAAAAATTGATATAAAATGTAGGGATTGAGGTTCGAATCCTGGTACTCTCACTATTTCATCTTAAAAAGTGAAATTCTTGCTACTAAATTACTTAACGAAAAAAATTGATTCGATGTATAAAATTTTAACTCATATTCTGGAAAGACATGAATTCAACTTGTGCTGCCGGTGGACAGTGGTGTGACTCTCTTTATAAAACAATCAGAGGCGGTATTGGGGTGGGGCTGAGGGTGGCCACAACCCTTCCCCACCCCAAAAAAATATTTTTTTTCGATAGGTAGAATATTAATTTAAATATATTATTAATAATTTTAAGTAATTCTGTGTACATATTTGTACACATATTAATGCAAATATTAATTTAGAGTTTATTATTAATGACTATAAGGAACTCGGCACATATATTAGTTAAAGTATTTGATGCGATACTACCCATCCGCTTAATCCGCCGATAAAATGAAGAACAACTTGGCTATGTCTAATCAATTAAAAAAAAACCTCTTGTGTATAGTTTTTTTTTTGTCTAATAGCATGGTGGCTAGAAATTTCACCTTTAGGATATATAAATAAGATGACTGAGGTTTAAACTCCGACCTTCTGCATATATTATACAATATCCTATTAATTGAGCTCGGCGTATCGGACTATTTATAGATATTTTTTTACTGGTCAAGTTTGTACAAATGTTGGATTACATCAAATTTTAACATGTGTATGATTTGTTTTGATTTTCGCTTTTGCTGGCTGTGCTTTTTGTTTGGGCCGTTAATGTTTGTAGTGTTGTTTTGGGTCTTCCCTTTTGTCTTTCAATCCATTTTGAAAATTGTTCTTTAAATCTTCTCCGTTGCTTCTCAGACCTTCAAATTGACAAAATTATTCCAATATATTTTAGAATTTAGATCCAAAAATAGTCAATTTTGGAACGAAGGTTTTGAAGTGATATTTTTTTGTTTTACCAGTATTGAGTGAAGCAAAATAAATATTCAACCATTTTGAAACCTAGGTTCTAAAATGCTCATTTTTGGAAGTTACGTTCCAAAATTTATTTTGTTTTTAAAAAAAACAGCCACTTCAGAATATAGCTTTTGAAATAGTATTTTTGGAGGATTTTGGTATTTTCGAATCCTACGATTTGAATAATTGAGAGCACTTTAAAATTTTTGTGGATCTGGTACCAACTAATTCAAAAGAGCATTTTTCATCCATTTTATTCAACCAAACAAATATTTGTATTGTAGTTTTTGTTTTATATTTTTGACTCCAACATGTAAGATTTTTTTATTTTCTTTTTTGAAACAACCAAACTTTCCTTCTCATATTCATTCTCAAGACAAAATGGTGTACCAATTTCGCTCATGTATTATGTGTATGTGTGGAATAATTTGAAAATGAAATCATCAACAATAATGTTGAAGCTGATAAAAATTTGAATCTCTTAAACAAATAGTCATCAATTTGATATCTGACTTTTATGTATATATATATATATAAAAAAAATCACATTGAGAACAATCTACTTGTATTTTCCACAACTATTATCTAAACGACAATGTAAACCTCGTATCTACAACATATTAACTCAAAAAAGAATATAAAATGGAATTTCTATTTAAAAACTAACAATTAAAAGAAGTACTTTGCAATTTTTGTTTAGACTTTATTTATCTCACGATCGAACTTTGAATTATAGAAATCCTTCTGAGAATTAGAAGGTTAATAAAAATAAAAAAAAGTACGTTGCAAATGAAACTATTTTTTTTAAATGGCACAAATGAAACTAATTGAGTGGGTGTGCAATTAAATTACTTTGCGTATCTATTTCAAGTCAAAGAATCATATCTTCAAAGATAAATTGATATGAAATTATTATGAAATTATTAGACTTTATTTAGACTTTATTTGTCCCATGAGCTTTTGTTTAGACTTTATTTGTCCCATGAGCTTAATTCAATTGGTGGACATTTGCATTATTATGCAGGGGATCGGGGTTCGAACCTCGGTCATCCCACTTATTCACCTTAAAGGTGGAATTTCAAGCCATTAGGCTACTTGACCAAAAAAAAAAAAATTGATATGAAATTATTATTCTCCTTTGATTATGAAAATTTATTACTCTAACGTTTGTTACAAGATTGAAAAAGTTTTTCTCCAAGAAAAATTTGAAGAAATATAATTACTTAAAATATTCCTTCCGATTATTCTGTAGGGAGAGATGATGCAAAGGGAATTCTCGTTAGATTTTATATGCATTGTTTCAAAAATAACTCAACAATTACCCTCTTTTTTAAAGTTTTTTTTAGGGTTAAATATAGTCTTACATTTTGCGAAATTATCAAGAATGGTCCCTACATTTTAAAATTGGTAAAAAAAAACTCATAAGTTTTTCCATTATCAATAATGGTCCATTCCGTTTATTTGTGGACCCCACCAATTTAATTTTAGTCCATACATTTAATAGGCAAGAATGATCCTTATATTTTAAAAAATTATGGGATTTTTTTTTTACCTTTTTTAAAATGTAGGGACCATTCTTGACAATTTCGTAAAATGTATAGACTAAATTAAAATGGTGGGGTCCACAAATAGATGAAATAAACCATTCTTAATAACGGAAAAACTTATGAGATTTTTTTTGACTATTTTTAAAATATATGGATCATTCTTGACAATTTCGCAAAATGTAGGGACTAAAAACATATTTAACACTTTTTTTTTTATCAAGAATGTTAAAATTAAAAATGGTTTCTTAATCATTTTGACAATAGTACGTATTTGTCAAAAATAGGGAGCAGCTATGCTCCACTTTCAAAGATAAAAGATAAAGATTCCGAATTTCCCATAATTATGAACCTATTTTTTTAAAGATAAAGATTAAAATGAAATCCATTTTAATATGAATAATTTTGTGATGATTTTTTAGAGAATTATTTTTTTAAAAAATGTACAAGTTATTATGTGTTTGTTTAAAATTATAAAAAAGATATTCTGTATTTCTCTCTTATTAAAAATAATTATCTTTATTTGACAAATTTTTTTTTTAAAACTAATCTATATAGCTTTTCATTTTCAACAATATGATGTTTGAAAAAACAGCTTAAATAAATTTAACTAAAAAAAAAATTTCTAAAGACTTTTTTTACTATTGAAAAAGTGATTTTTGTTGGGTTGCAATCACTGGTGCTTAACACAGATTAAGCACACACACTCTCGTTCAACGCTGATGTAGCAGAAGAACGTTCTCAGACTATTCTGAGAATTAACTATGAAACTAATTGCTTGAGAAAGAAGGAAGAAAGTAAAGGAAAATAGTAGAATGTATTCACTTGTATTCACTTTATAAAATTGCATATGTACATGACTATATATATTGTTTCAGCCACAAGTAACCATGGTTTAAGCAATACTAACTATAGTAGACAGTTACTAACTAACTAACTTCCTTAACATGTTAACTACTAACTAACTAACTATTGTAACAAACTAAGTATTTGAATTAACCAATTACATCATGCCACCCTAATTCAAATACTCTAATGACACAACTCCAAGCTTGTTCCTCATCTCCTTGAATCTGTCATGCTTTAGACTCTTAGTTAGTATATCAGCTTCTTGCACTTCTGTAGAGCAGTGAGTTACTGCAATCCTTCCTTTGCTTACTTGATCCCTGATGAAGTGGAATCTGGTCTCTATGTGTTTGGTCCTGCCATGAGAAACAGGATTCCTAGCAAGATTAATAGCTGACTGGTTGTCAACAAAGAGTTGTATTGGTTCTGATAGCTCAATGGTGAGATCATTCAGCAAGGATTCTAGCCATATGCCTTGACAAGCTGCATAGGCACATGCTATATATTCTGCTTCACATGATGAAAGAGCAATTACAGGTTGCTTCTTGGAACACCATGAGATATGAGCATTGAGAAATTTGAATATGTAGCCTGAGGTGCTTCTTCTATCCACTTGATCTCCACACCAGTCAGAGTCAGAGAAGCCTATTAGCTGATTTACTATATTGTTGTTGCTTGGAAACAATATGCCATATTCCAATGTACCTTGTACATACCTCAGAATTCTCTTTACTGCAGTCATGTGGGATTTCTTTGGAGTATCTACAAATCTACTCACAACACCTACTGCAAAGGACAGATCAGGTCTGCTATTGCATAGGTACCTTAGTGAGCCAACCATCTGTTTGTAGAGAGTAGAATTGACAGCTTCACCATTTTCATCTAAACACAACTTAGTGTTTGTCTCCATTGGTGTTTCAGCAGGATTACACCCCAACATGTTGAATCTAACTAGCAACTCCTTCATATACTTCTTCTGGTGTAGTAGTGTTCCTGCAGTGGTCTCTTCAAATTGTAGACCAAGGAAATAATTCAATTTTCCCATGTCTGTCATTTCAAACTCAGAGTGCATCATTCTCTTGAATGCAGCTATGTCACTAGAATCACTACCTGTGACTAACAGGTCATCAACATATAAGCAGATTATTAACACATTTGTTGGATTAGAGTTGTGCTTCACATACACACCATGCTCTACTACACTTTTCTGAAAACCAACTTGTGTTAAAAATCCATCAATTCTCTTATTCCAGGCCCTAGGTGTCTGTTTCAAGCCATATAGAGCTTTGTTCAATCTATAGACCATTCCTTCATGCCCTTTCTTAATGAAATCTGGTGGTTGAGATACATACACTTCCTCATCAAGTGGTCCATTAAGAAATGCTGATTTAACATCCATCTGAGACATAGACCATTTCTTCACACTTGCAATTGCCACTACTAGTCTTATGGTCTCAATTCTGGCTACTGGTGCATATACCTCTTGATGGTCCAATCCTGCCTTCTGTAAGAAGCCCTTTGCCACTAGTCTTGCCTTGTGTTTTGCAATTGAACCATCAGGATTTAATTTCACTTTATACACCCACTTCACTGCTATCTATTGTTTGTTTGCTGGTAGAACAGTCAAATACCATGAATTGTTTCTCTCTATAGCTTCAATCTCATCAGTCATAGCCTTCTTCCAGACTTCACTTGCTATAGCTTCTTCAAAGTTAACTGGTTCAGAATCAACAAATAGTGCAAAATGCACTAGGTCTCCCTCTGTGTTGATGACATCATCTCTATAGACTTCATAGCCTTGTAATCTCTGAGATGGGGCTCTAACTCTCTTTGAACCAGCTGCTTCAGAGCTTGTGATAACTGCATTACTACCAGAGCTTGTGCTTGCTTCAGCATTTACAGTAGTTGTGGTGACATCCTCTTCACTATGCTCTTCACTTGTCAGCAATTGATTGTTGGTGACTTTACACTTGCCCTTCCAATCCCAGCTTTCATTCTCACATACCACTACATCTCTATTTACTTCAACCTTCTCATTAACAGGATCATATAGTCTATATGCTCATGTTGGATGATAACCAACAAGTATCATCTGCTTGCTCTTGTCTTGCAACTTTGTTCTTCTCTGATCAGGTATGTGACTGTAGCATAGTGAACCAAACACTCTCAAGTGACTAACCATAGGCTTTCTACCACTCCACTTTTCTTCAGGCACAACATTGTTAAGCTTTTTGGTTGGACACCTGTTGAGAATGTATACAGCAGTGTTCACTGCTTCACCCCATAAGAAACTTGGTAGAGACTTCTCCCTTAACATGCTTCTGACCATGTTCAACACTGTTCTATTTCTTCTCTCAGCCAATCCATTGTGTTGTGGGGTATATGGTGCTGTGACTTCATGTTCAATTCCTTGCTCAACAAGAAATCTCTCAAACTCATTTGATGTGTACTCTCCTCCTCCATCAGTCCTTAGGATCTTAATGGACTTCTCACACTCTTTTTCAACTTTTTTCTTAAACTTCTTAAACACATCAAATGATTCACTTTTGGCCTTAATCAAGTATATCCACATCATTTTACTGAATTCATCAATGAATGAAATGAAATACCTATTGCCAGCTAGTGATTGCACTTCAAAAGGTCCACACACATCAGAATGAACTACTTCTAACTGGTTTCTTGCTCTGGAAGGAAGTTCTGATTTGAATGACTTTCTGGACTGTTTACTAATCATGCACACTTTACAAACCTTTTCTGGTACACTTATGATGGGTAACCCCTTTACCATATGATTAGTACCTAATTCTCTCAAGCTCTTGAAATTCAGATGACCATATCTAGCATGCCATATCCAGTTCTTATCATTTGTCTCTACTGCATTCAAACACATTACACTAGCAGTGCTCATATTGATTTGAAAAATCTTATTCTTTGACAAAGGAGATTTCAAAATCAACTTATGATTAGAGTCAAACAGTGCTAGTGAATTGTTCTTCATTTTCACTTCAAAACCCTTCTGAATTAACTGGCCTACGCTTAAGAGATTACTTTTCATACCTGGTACATAGAGCACATCTTCAATGATCACATGCCTTCCATCATCTCTGTTGATAACTAGCTTACCAATTCCTTCTGCTTGTAAGGTTCTGTCATTAGCAAACCTTACCTTGCTCTTTCTTGAAGCATTCATCTCAATCAACCACTCTTTATGACTTGTCATATGGTTGGAACAACCAGTATCAAGATACCAGTAATCAGTGTGTGCAGCATTATCACCTGTTTCACTGATGGTGGCCATCATCAACTTCACTTCACCATCATCATCTGATGAATCTTCTTCTTGTGCTGCACATGCTTCATCATTACTCTTCTTCTTATCTTTATTCTTGTTACCTTTCCCAAACCAGCATTCATTAGCGAAGTGACCAAATTTCTCACAGTTGTAGCATTGCACATTCTTCTTGCTGAATTTCTTTGAATTCTTGGAATCCACAGAACCTCCTCCTCCTTTGTATGAGGATTCAGCTCTGTCATTTCCCTTTGATGCTTCTTTGGTCTCTTTGCCTTTGTTCTTGCTCCATGGTTTCTTTCCATTACCACCCTTCTTCCTTGAATGAGCAAATAGAGCTTGATCTGAATCTTTATCTCCACTCCTTTCATTGAATCTCAATTCTCTTGCTTGTAAAGTACTCAACAACTCAGCTGGAGTCATTGTGGCCACATCTTTGGTCTCTTCCACCGTGCACACAATGTAATCAAATCTTGGAGGTAAAGATCTCAAGATCTTTTCACAGAACTGTTGATCAGAAATTGACTCACCATTCTGAGCCATAGAATTAGTGATTACTCTCACTCTGTTGAAGAAATCTTCAACCTTTTCTTGATCTTCCATCTCTACATGCTCGTATTGTCTCCTCAAGGCTTGAAGCTTCACCTACTTTACCTTTGTACCACCAGTATGACACCTCTCCAATGTCTCCCAAGCATCTTTTGCTGAAGTGCAGGTTGAGATCTTGTCGAAATTTACCTCATCAACACTCTGATGGATGAGATAAATGGCCTTGCAGTCTTTCTTTTTGTTGGCTCTGAATGTTGTTCTCTGTGCTTCAGTAGCATCATCTCCAATGGTTTCAAGACCATTTTGGATCACCTCTGCAACATCTTGGAACCCAAAAATTGCTTGCATCTGCACATTCATCGGTCCCAATTATCACTCTTTAATTTGGGAAGTTGTGTGGGTATATTATTGGAAGTCATGGTTTCAAGAATCAGTTTCAATACGCAACAATGATCTTTGCGAACCAGGCTCTGGATGCCAATTTGTTGGGTTGCAATCACTGGTGCTTAACACAGATTAAGCACACAAACTCTCGTTCAACGCTGATGTAGCAGAAGAACGTTCTCAGACTATTCTGAGAATTAACTATGAAACTAATTGCTTGAGAAAGAAGGAAGAAAGTAAAGGGAAATAGTAGAATGTATTCACTTGTATTCACTTTATAAAATTGCATATGTACATGACTATATATATTGTTTCAGCCACAAGTAACCATGGTTTAAGCAATACTAACTATAGTAGACAGTTACTAACTAACTAACTTCCTTAACATGTTAACTACTAACTAACTAACTAATGTAACAAACTAAGTATTTGAATTAACCGATTACATCAATTTTCTCCTCAAATAATCTTAAATAAACACACTCATTATTATTAGAAAGGATATTATCAATTTTGTTTTCACAGATTCTTAAGATTAAAAAAAGAACAAAAACATTAATTCAAGATTAGATAATCAATATTATAAATTTGTTGAATGCCATATGCATATGCATTAAATGGCTAAAGGTTTAGCAGCTTCAAGTAAGTCATAGCTGTTTTTTATACCTCAAAATGAAAAACAATAGAAAGAAAGTAGCAGCATAATTTACACATTACATTGCCAACATTAAATTAAAAGCACTATTAATTGGCTTTTCCATTTTGTTTAGCAAGCTAAATACTGTGTTTAGCTTTATTAAAGCATCCATCCAGGAACAAATCCATTCACTTGTTGTTGACCTTGACTTGTTGAAGCTATCTGATCTGTAGCTACATTGTTGTACCTATAATCAGAACTAAATCAAAAGGAACCAAGTTATTATAACACCAAAAACAATGTTTTAAAAACTGAACTGAATTGGTGGGTTGAGTTACGTTGGTTGAACCGGGAACCAACAAGTTCACTAATCGGTTTGATCCAGTTACAATGCAGTTTGATTGGACTAGTCAATTAGATTGAACGTAAATTGAACTGTCTCGATGATGGTTCGTTAAACCAATTTTCATTTTTAAATTTATTATTTTTATAATTTATGTGTCATCTGATTCAATTGTGGTTAAATCGATTGAATCAATTGAACCATGACTCTGTGGTCTAAATAATTTGATTTACCATCAAACTTTATAACATTAACAATAAGAGTGTTATGAATGAGCCAACGAGGTTCATAATTCGATATCTACTAGTACTACGGACAACCCTTTTCCTCTATCAAATTAGCGACTAGCAATTTCGCTTTTATAAAAACTATGATAAAAATTGGTATATTTGTAGGGATAAAAATTAGGCGAAAATTAGTGTATTTTATTTAGGATGAAAAATATATTTGTGTTTATAATATATATATATATTACCCAATCTGCAATGTGGGATTGCACTCCAACTGCTGGAAGAAGCTCTGAGAGTGAGCATTTTGTGGACCACCATATTGCATGCTTTGTTCACCGGCTTCCCATGATTGTCTGTACTGATTTCTGGAATTGATTTCATCCAACTGAAACAAATCATAGTACTAAGTTTGAGGAGATATTGAACAATTCATAGCAAGGAAAGTTCTAAATTTTGGTCCGTAAACTGCAATTATGACCGCAATATAATGGTTTTAGTGATCTCTGCATAGGCACTGAAATGCGGTTTCATCAACCGCATTATGCCACAATTTTAAGATTCATTGTGTATCTCAAAATTCATGCAGAAGAAAGTGTTTTAAATTGAAGTCCGCAACCACAATTGCGGCTGCAACAATATCACAAGTGATATTTCAATAACATCAACTTCATTTTCCCGCAGTATAATTGTAGCTCAGTTGGCACTTGCTGACTGAGCGGGTGTAGGCTGTTGGTCAGGGGTTCGATCCTTGGCAGCAGCAAATATAGTATTTTCTTTGTAAACAAGTTGGTGGTACTTATAAACCATCAACTTTTAAAAAAAAAAAAAAAAAAAAAAATTTCCCGCAGTATAAATTTTTTTAATTAGCGTAACCATAACCGTGACTAAAACCACAATTTAAAATAATGGGAAGAACATCATGGATAATGATGGCATAATTTTGTTTACCTTAATTGACAAGGATCTGTTTGCTTCTACCAACATCTGTTCCTGTAACAAAACAATAGTTTGAAATTGTTAGTTTCAAACTAATTGTTAGCTTAATTAGTTTCTTTTTGATATTTACTCAAACCATGTACCTTATTTTGAAGATCAGCTAATTGATCCAGCATGAATTGTGTCTGCAAATTCATGTTCCAAACAGTTCAAATATATAACAACAAATGTATACTATTCAGTTTTCTAATAATTCAATGAATCATAAGAAATAACACTAAATAAGAAAATGTGAAATCAAATGAAGAAAGTTAGAAACTACAATTATGCTGCTGAAAATGGTTATCAAATCGAGATTCAAATCATGAATCGGGATATATTTTTTTCTAATTCATGAATCGAATTTTATTATGAATTATAAGTTACATTGTTAATAGAAATATATTATTTCTATGAAAAAAAATGACATAACAAAATTATAAGATGATATATCGATACATATACACATGAAAACAATTAAAGATTTTAGTAAATTCATCAAATGAATTAGGATTCTTCATAGTGAAGCGGTATTCATTATAATAAATTGGGAATTATGATGCGATTCATGTCTAAAATGTTACACGTTAGAGATTCACATCAATTGTGGTCAATTAGTATCGATTGGGCAATGAAGCGTCTCAAGACAACATCGATACCTTATAAAATATTTGATTTTTAGCGGACAGTCTTACAAGAGAGGATCCAACAAGAGAGGAGTTGTGGAGAAGACCGAAAAGAAAATGTCTTATTTAATTTGGCTAACAACACTTTGATGCATTTCGTTGGAGCGCAACAATATTATTTCTAATTGAAAAGTAGCGATCATTCAGAAAGAGCCATGAATCGTGTAATAATTTTGTCGTGGTCTTGGCTCATTAGTAAGGAGGGCAAAAACAAAATTTTTAGTTTTCGATGATTAGTGAACTAATCCATTTTCCTGTCTTCAAATTATACGACTTACCCTACTCATTTGAAAAAATTAAGTTATAAAAAAAATTAAATAAATTAAAACCAAGTTAATAATTTTTCTTAAAGACAAATAAATTAATAGTACCTTTGTAGACCTGACTTGCTTGAGTGATGAATCCAATTGCCTTTCAAGCTGCTCAAGATCTTTAGAACTCAGTGGACCAAGGTCTTCCCCTAAAAGATTTCTGTATATATATGTAACATTTTATCAAAATAGTTATAGATGTTGTTGATATATATTGGCAAATAAACTATGAAAATTTAATGTTAAAATTCACCTTTGGGTTCTTTGAAGATTTTCAAATCTTTGTTTCAGCTTCAAGTATTCACGGTAGCTGCTCTGCTTCAAACAAAACAAAAAAATTAATGTAAAATAATAAAAAGATTTACAATATGTACAATGTCACATTTATTTTTTATTTTATAAAAAAAGGCTACATTATAAGATAAGTTGTAATAATAGAATTATAAATGAAAGAATTGTTGCTACAAAAAAAAAAATAGCATTATAAATGAAAGAATTGTTGCTACCTCAAGTTCTTTGGCAGGTTTGCTAACTTCAACAGCACCATAACTGCATTTCTGATACCTATCAAGAGTTTTGAGCATGCTGTTTTGAAGAGGTATAAAATAAGAACCGTCAAATTGATATAATATTGTTTATGTTAAGTTTTATACAAGCAAAAATTGATCTAATATTTGATATCTCTCATGAGAGTAAACTCACCCAACCAATAGAAAAAACAAATCAATGAATTTCTTCTTTAGAATCTTAGCACTATTTTACGGTCTAAGGACCGACTAATCTCACCGCCCATTTGCAGGGGAGCTCATTTAAATTCAAAGTTTTGCTTTGTATAGATTGTCAACATAGGAGTGGCACTGGAAGAAATCGAACTTAAAATCTTGTGGACGATTCATTAGTTTTGATGGACGTCATTAACCATTTGAGCTCAATTGAATAGAGATTAAAGAAATTAATAAAATTCTTCTATTTTTTTTTTTAAGGGGGATCGAAATTTTACTAATCAAAGTGACACTCTTAACAATTTTGCAACTATTGCTCAAGGGATCTGAATACGGTATCCTGAGATTATAAACTGAATTCTCACCATTTAGTTAATACTCCGTAATTTTTAAAAATGTAACATTTGTTTATTGAAAGAGAAGTAGAACTGTATTGTAAGTTTACCATCTAAATGAGGCTTTTATAGCCTTAATATTAAAAAATACATAATCCAACACACATTCCAGCAACATTTAAGGATTTAATTGCTCATTCAAAATGACAATTAAAAAAAATGGGTAGAAAAGAATAACAAAAACTTTGAAATATTAAAGTAACATCATAGTCAAAATAAATTTGTAGAGACACTGTTACATTAGATATAATAATCCTCAACCTATCTATTATCTTATAGCCCCTTCCCACCTTCTGCAAAAAGATCCTCAAGAACAAAAGATACAATTTTTTTTTTTTTTTAAAAAGTAAATTTATATTAATGTAAAACAGTAGAACTTTAAATTATTTGAGGTGCCAAAAAATGCATTAACTACTCTCTGATTCAGAGGAATATTTGTGTATTGACTAGAAGTAGTTAGTATTATCCAGAAAGATAAACAACTTCTAGATTCACCTAACTAGGCTTCATCAAAAGAAAACAGGGAAATCACAAAGTTCATTTATTAATTTAATTTATTTATAAAGAAAACAAAAACAAAAAACTTGATCTAAACTTGTTAGAAGCAAAAGCAAGGTTTCAATGAAAAAAAATTATTCAAAATAAACAAATAAATAAATTTCAATGAAAAATGTTAAAACCTAAAATCAAAGAACCCCAAATAAATAGTAAGAAAAAACAAAGACAGTCAACAATAATCTAAAAATAAAAGTAACCGTACAAAGGACATAAACATATTAGATATTCACCAGATCATGTACAATCTTACTAGATCTGATAAATTTTGTAACAATATTGCACACAAAAGATCATCAAATCAAAACCCCTCTTTTTTATTTTCATTTCACACTAAAAAAACATTAAATCTTAATAAATATATTATAATAAAAGGAAATCCCACAAAATTCACATCCATGAAAATATGATAAAAATAAATGAAAAATTATATTACAAAATAATAATAATAATCATTTAAGAAGATCCTATAATTTTGTCTAGCTCTAATTTAAAATAAATTAAAACAATGAAGCAAGTAGTTGTAGATCTAATAGGTCAACAAAGAGAAAGTATACTTTAACAATTAGAAAAAATAAAATAAATAAATAAAAAACAATAAAAAATTCATAGAGAGAAAGAGATTGCATACTTAGAAGTGCTACAAAATTCATAAAGCTTGCCACGAGTAGAGAAGATGATAAGAGCAACTTCAGCATCACAAAGAACAGAAAGTTCATAAGCTTTCTTAAGAAGTCCATTTCTTCTCTTAGCAAATGTAACTTGTCGATTTATTTTGTTCTCTATTCTCTTCAATTCAACTCTTCCTCTTCCCATTCTTCTTATGTAATTATTTCCTCTTTTTTTTCTTTCTTATATTTTTTTTTTCTAATTTTGAACAATTATTACCTCTTTCTTTACTTTTCTTGTTTTTTCTTCTCTTCTTTGGTACCTTATGATGATACTTCTTTTCTGGGTCAGTACCCTAATGCAACTATATTTGTGAAAACATTAGAAAGTTTCATACTTCATGTTGAAATGAAACAAACTTGAAGCCCTAGAAAGAGGAAACAAGAAAAAACTAAGAGAAAAAATGAGATGTTTTATAGAGGAAAGAAAAAGTAAAGCATTTTTGAGTTATTGTACTCTATAAACTTTCCATTTATTATCCTTTGGATTTTTTTTTTTATTATATTTTTTAATTTAATCTCCACCATAAAAAATATCGAAGTGAACCTAGCTTAGGGTTTCTAGTTTCATGTTACTTTCTTTTTCCCATGCTTTTCTATGTTATGGTATTTATAGTAAAGAAATGAGAATCCCATTTGCAAGTTAAGCGCGTGTGTTACACGCAACACTTTTTCCCATTTAGATTGGAATCTAAGTGGTGGACAATGGCGCGTGATGACAGCTGTATAATATGTAAGAGATTATAATTAAATTAAAAAAAATAAAATTGTCATTTTCTAAACTGTCTTTAACTGAGATAGTATAGCTAGTGTATCAGAACGTCGTCACATACCTTAAAATGGAGTCCACACGTGTCAATTTATGACTGGTTTTTATGAACTATAATCATGCAAATAATTAAATGTTTTTATGAAATGTATGGAAAAACAATGAGAGAAGTGCAGTGAAGCCAAGCTACCAAATTACTACCAATTAGGCATTGCATTGCACTCACTTCTTTCAAACTTCTGAATTATTAGAAAAGGTAACAAACTAACAAAAAAATCATAGATCAATGTATATGGTAATTTTATTTTGTTTCACAATATATGGTAATAATCGGGTTCTGTTCTTTTTTACTTCTATTATCAATATATTTTATTTTCTTGGTTTCAAGCCGGGAGAAAAATGTTTGTCTTCAAGAAGTTTTAAAGTGAATGTTATAAGTTTAGTAGTAAAAATTTAAAGTGTTAATTAAATTTTGTCTTCTATAAGTTGTTGACAAAAAATTATATTGGTATTTAAATAACCTGCGTAAAGAACAAAAAGTTGCACAATATGATTCAATGAGAGACAAGAATTTCATTTTTTTTGTCTAGTCCATTGACTCCCCAATTAGTTAAGTCCACTATCAGTTTTACAATAAACACAGTACAATTGAAGTTCTTCTATACAAATTATAATTATTTTTGCAAAATGTGTTTTTTTCTCATGGTCTTAAGTTTGAAAGGATTTACTTTTTGCACCCTTTGTTACAGTCACACGCACCTCATGGCGTTCCCAATTTATCTCTTTCGCTATTTAGAAAGTGAGTGCATAAATAATTAAAATTGGGGAAAAAAAGAGTTTGTTTTTTAGATAGCAAGCTGCAAACTGAGTTCGGATTCTAGAATGTGAACCTTATAAAAATTAATTTTTTTTGTCATCTTCACCCTTCTCCCGTGAAATAACTTTGAATGAAACACAGTTCGCAAGTTAAAGTATGGTTCATTCACCCAATTTCTTATTTTCTGTCAAACTTATGAACTCTTGTAACCTTGATACATGTCTATTGTAAGTATAAATGTAAACTTGGTCATATCAAATTAAATAACAATTAAGTATAGCTATCTTTATGGAGTGAGTGATTGGTCTATAATATCACAACCGCTCCAGTGACAAATTAAAATATGATATAAGATAGTGGCCACAATTTTATAAGGTACACTAGTATAAATGTAAAAGTGTAAACTGGGTTCGCACTCTAAATAGCGAACCGTGTTTCTGTTCGCTCTTTAAGTATAAAACTGCAAAGTGAGTTCCCATTCTAGAATGCGAACTCTTTTTTCATGATTTTTTTCATTAATGGGGGTGCTGACGTTGAGTTTAAGTATATAAAATATCGTCACTCGATACTTAGAGTGCGAACAGTGCTTGATTTTTTTTTTTGATAAAAGCACACTTAACACATTTCATTAATTAAATAAGTCTCAATACAAGGAGGGATCGAATCATAAATCCGACGACGAGACATAGAAAATGCCGCTCTAGCTAAGTAGTGAGCAACCTTGTTCGCTTGTCGTCTAACATACTTGACCTCAAAGTAATTATTCAATCTAAGTAATGACTGGATATGAGAAATCAACAAACTAAATTCAGATACACCGGTTTGTCGCGAAGAAATAGCATCCACCACAAGTTTGGAATCACTCTCAAAAGTGACAAAAGAAAGGCCTCTACGTATCATCTCTTCCATTGCTTCAACAAGAGCCAAAGCCTCTCCTTCCAAAACACTAAGTGATGTTGGGACAATATTTGTTCCTGCTATATGGAACCAGCCACGTGAGTCTCGAACCACCCAGCCCCAGCCTGTAGAATTCTCCAAGTTGTAGAAACTCGCATCGACGTTGCATTTAAGGAAGCCGTGAGGAGGCTGCTCCCACTGAACTGGTGTAGCAGCGCCTGCATTATGATGCTCCTGCTGATGCTGTTCGTGAAATAAGCCTTGGACAGCAGCCCATTCTTGCCAAAAAGCTGCAGCTTGATAGCCAATTTGTTGTGCAAGTGTGCTACCATCATTCCACACCTTATTGTTACGGTTTTGCCAAGCAAACCACAAGAGAGTAGCGACTTTACCCGCCACCAATTTAGTCTCATGCCTGCATATGTCAAAAAGTAAGTCTCTAACATTAGTAAAAATAGGTAGCCGAGAGTGGATAATGTTAGACAACCCCATTATTTGCCAAGCTTCTTTAATACTATCACAATTAAAGAACAAATGATATTCCTCTTCACCACATGATAAACACAAAGGACATTCCTCCGGGCATTGTACAAAGCGATTTCTCAACCGGGTACGTGTCGGTAGACAATCTCTACAAACTCTCCAAAGCAAGTGTTTGACCTTAGGGGGTGCATGAATCTTCCAAATACTACTCCAACCCTCCGTCGTATTCACTCCATATCCCCTACCTTTCTCTTTCAAAAATTTACGATACCCCGATCTAACCGAGTACACCCCATTCTTCTCCTCATTCCAAATCAACCTATCCTCCGTAACAACTTCTAATAAAGGAACCGCAATAATATCAAGAGCTAACTCTAAAGGAAAGAGAGAGTTAATTTTATCTTCATCCCACTTTTTCAAGTTTGGAAGCATAAGTTGTTGGACCGTGAGATTATACATGTTAAGAATTTGAGGGGCATTTAGACAACACTCTTCACTAGTTCTCAACCATGGTTCATGCATTACCTTAATTTTACTCCCATCTCCAATTTGCCATCTACACCCATAAGACAACACTTGTCTAGCTCTCCATATACTTCTCCAAGCATAACTAGGATTGTTACCAAGATTAGACTCAAGAAAAGAATTTTTAGGGAAATACCTAGCTTTGTAAATCCTTGCAACCAAAGATGTAGCATTATGCATAAAATTCCAACCTTGTTTTGCAACCATCGCCATATTGAAGCTATGAAAGTCTCTAAAGCCTAAACCCCCTTCATCCTTAGGACACGCTAATTTATTCCAAGCAAGCCATCTAATCCCACTATTATTACAACCTCCACCCCACCAAAAAGCATTAATCATCCGCTCTATATCATTAATTAAATTATCCGGTAAAAGATATATATTCATGATATAAGCCAGTATAGCTTGTAAGACAGACTTTATCATAACTTCCTTACCGGCACGTGACAAGGGTCTACTCCTCCAACTATTGATTCTTTTCCATATGCGGTCCTTGATATAAGCAAAAGTCTCCTTCTTGCTTCTACCCACCATGGATGGTAAACCCAGATAAGTGCCGGTGCCTAGAACCTGTTTGACTCCCATTATGTTGGCGAGGTCTTCCTGGCCAGCTCTGCTCATGTTACGGCTAAAGAAAACTTCTGACTTTGACAAATTGATTTCCTGCCCAGATGCGAGTTCATAAGTTTTGAGGATCTCCATGAGTTTAGTTGCCTCCGATATATTAGACCTGCAAAAAATGAAACAATCATCCGCAAACAGTAAATGGGACACAATAGGAGCCCCTCGACAAATTTTTATTCCATGTAAGTCACCACTCGCCGTTGCTTTGTGAATAAGTGAAGTAAGGCCTTCTGTAACAAGAATGAATAAATAAGGAGAAAGAGGGTCTCCTTGCCTTAGTCCTCTGCCAGGGTGAATAGGGCCCACTTTCTCAAAATTCACTAATGCCGAATAGTTTACTGAGCTAACACACAACATCATCCATTTTATCCAAGTATCTGAAAAACCCATCTTCACAAGAACACCTTTTAAATAACACCATTCCACCTTATCGTAGGCTTTACTAAAATCAATTTTAAGCGCCAGTTCGCCTTTTGCACCTTTAGTACGCCTCTTCAAACAATGAATTATTTCTATGGCAATGAGAGCATTATCTATAATGGACCTTCCTTCGACAAATGCCGACTGCTCCTCAGAAATATATTTACTCAACACCCCTTTTAATCTATTCGCCAGAAGCTTTGATACTACCTTATAGAGAACATTGCAAAGTGATATTGGTCGGAAATCCTTCATAGAGCCCGGATTTTCACACTTCGGAATGAGACAAATATTGGTTTCATTCAAAGATGACGGAAAGTAACCCCGCCATAGCCAATCTTTGACGGCCGAAAACACATCATCACCGCACAACTCCCAGAACTTTTGATAGAATGCGGGATTAAAACCATCAGGTCCCGGAGACTTGTCAGGATGCATCTGGAACAAAGCAACTCGAACCTCTTCCTTTGTTATAGGCGCCTCTAGGACAACATTATCCTCCGCAGAAACTCTAGGCGTTATGAGTGAAAGAACGGGGTCAAGAACACCTCCTTTTGGCGTGAATAGCTCATGAAAATAACTCCGTGCAACTTCACAAAGATGTTGTTGTCCTGTAATTATCTCGTCATTATCATTTTTCAATTTTTCAATCTTTTTTACCTTTGACCGAGCAGTAGCAGACGTGTGGAAAAATTTAGTGTTAAGATCTCCTTCTTTTAACCAATGCATCTTCGCGCGTTGTTTCCAGAAAGCTTCCTCTTGGATTAGAGCTTTGGCATGTTTTTGGTGAGCTTCATGGAACCGGGCAGCATTACTTGAATCACCCTTATCTCGGAATCTCTCCATCTCAGCTTCAAGTTCTACAATATCCTCTTTAAACCTCTTCTTCTTCTTCCTGCCCCACCTTTGTAACTTATCAGCACAATGAGTTAGTCTATGTGTTATTTCTAGACTATTCCCATCATTCCACCCTTCATGGACTACCTCTCTGATATCCTCCTCCAACAACCAACTATTTTCAAACCAGAACTCATATTTATATTGTTGTTGAACCATCGGGGTGCAGTGTAATAAAATAGGACTGTGGTCCGAATGAGAGGACAAAATATTCCGGAGTTTTGCATGTGGAAATTTTGTCAACCAATCGGAGGAAGCCAGAGCTCTATCCAATCTCTCCTCAATCATATGATCAGTGCCACTACTTTTAATCCACGTAAACGGGTAACCTTCAAGATGGATATCTGTCAGGTCACAGTCATTGACAGCACTCCTGAAACCGGTACATAGCCAATTAGGATGCGGGTGCAAGCCTTTCTTGTCATCTTGTGATAATAGGTCATTAAAGTCACCTATCACACACCACGACAAAGGTGACATGTCTCTGAGTTCTCTAAGAAGATCCCAAGCCATACGCCTTCTACTTCTTTCAGGGTAACCGTAATAGCAAGTTAACCTCCAGTTTCCCCTTTCTTCATCCTCCACAAGCAAGTTTATGAAGTTTCTGGAATAGTTCAAAACCTGGCACTTCACGCTATCCTTCCAGAGTACCGATAGTCCGCCGCTTCTACCTTCCACATCAATAGATAAACAAGAATCATATTTCAACATGGTTCTGATATTTTCCATCCTGTACGCCTTTGTCAAAGTTTCAGATAAAAATAAAACATCTGGTTTGTACCCTTGAGCAAGGTTCCGAAGGTTAGGAATTGCACTCGGGCCGCTCAAACCCCGGCAATTCCAACTGAGGATAATCATTGGTCCCGGCAGGCCTGGCTGCCAGGACCTGCCGTTAAAAAATGTTGAGTTACTGTAGAATCATCCTCCTTCTCATTATCGCGCCTTCTCTTCTTTTCGGTCTGAACATCCATAGCAGCCGACAAATGTTGGGTCGGGTCAGATTTGGGTCTGGTCAGGTCGTGTTTGGGTCCTGTCCGTATTGGTCCGGTTCGGGTTAGTTTAAGGGTTCGGGTTGTAAAAAATTGAAAAAATTGATTTTTAGATAGCAAGAAAGTTATTATGGTAATTTCAGGGTGTGTATGAAGAAATACAAAGGGCGCGAAAAGTAATATTCAAGTTTGAATCCTCCCGACATCACTTCCTTTTTTAGACCAGACCATACATAGTGAAGCCCAGACTTTAACCGAGCCTCTTGCTAGTGAAAAGTGGGGAATTTTTTTTTTCTACCCCAACATTTATCCCTTTACCCTAACATATTTTGAAATCTTCCCATTCTACCCTTATTGTATATTTTATCATTTTTTATTTTGTCGTTTTATCACTTTTCCGGTAAATTGTACACCCCGAAACACTGTTCCGGCAAGTTGTTTTTCCGGAACACTTTTTTAAAAAGTGTACCGGTTTAAATCATGCAAAATCAATTGAAATATTAATACCGGAACACTTTTCACAAGTGTACCGGTTTTGAAAATTTCCAAAATGGTAGAAATGTTACTCCGGGACACTTGTTTATGTTGGTTTGTAATTCAAGCTCTGCTGAATTCTGATGCTCATCAGAAGCTGAACTCATCAGAACCTGAAGCAACCAACTTCTGATGCTCACACAGGTTCTGAAGGTCACAGGTTCTGATGGAACAGGTTCTGAAGCAACAGCTTCTGAAGCTGCTTAGCTTCTGCTCTGTTTTAGTAGTTAGCTAGCGTAGTTAGTTAGTTAGTTATTCTTTTGTTTTGTCCTAGGTAGTTAAGGCAGTTGCACTTTACGCAACCCCCTCTTGTATATATAACTACTAAGGCCCTTTGTGGAAGAATAAGATTTTACTTTTTCCTTTATTCATTTCTCTTCAAGTTTTATTCATAGTTCTCGTTTTCTTTCTTGGTGTTCTAAGTTCTTTGTTGTTCATTCTTTGTGAGAGTTTATCTCCAACAAAGTGGTATCCAGAGCTCGTACGATCCAAAGGGATCTTGATTCGTTCTTGAAAGAAGAATCAGGTTGAAAGTGAATCAACCATGGCTGGGAACAACAATTTCCATGCGAATTTGCCAGTTTTCGATGGAAAGAATTGGGATAGATGGGTGAAGCAGATGAAGGTGATATTCAATGTTCAAGAAGTGTATGAACAAGTGAATGCAGCAATCACTCCTCTACCAGAAAATGCAAATGAAGAACAAAGAACAACATTCAGAGAAGCAAAGAAGAAAGATAACAAGGCCCTGTTTCTCATTCATCAATGTGTTGATTCAAAGGTGTTTGAGAAGATTGCAGATGCTGAGACCTCCAAAGATGCATGGGATATCTTGCAAAAGAGTTATGGTGGTGATGCAAAAGTGAAGAAAGTAAAGCTTCAGGCCTTGAAGAGACAGTATGAACTGTTGCAGATGAAGAATGATGAATCCGTTGCTGATTACTTCACAAGATTGGTGACTCTCACCAATCAGATGAAGAATTGTGGAGGTAATCTTGATGAGCAAGAAACGGTGGAAAAGGTACTAAGAACTTTGACTTCTAAATTTGAGCATATAGTGGTGACTATAGAAGAGACTAAAGATTTGAGTGAGATCAAGATAGAGGATCTGCAAAGCACTCTTGAAGCTCATGAGTTGAAGCATGGTGAGAGGAGCCATGGCAAAGAAGATGAGCAGGCTCTTTTCTCAAAATTCAAGAAGTATCAAAGTGAGAAGAAATGGCAGAACAAGAAAGACTCCAAGAAAAGCAAGGAGAATGCTGAGACAGTGCCTGAATCCTCTAGTGGAGGAGGAGGGAAACAGAAAGATAAGTCAAAGAAAAAGGACAAGAGCAAGATTCAGTGCTACAACTGTGACAAATATGGGCATTATGCCAATGAATGCAAAAATCCAAAGAAAAAGAAAGGTCAAGACAATGAAGAAGAGGCCAAGGTAGCACATGATAGCTCAGGTTCTGAGGATGAAACCAGTTTCATGGTGACAATTGCTGATGAAGCAGCAGATTCCATGGTTTGGTACTTTGATTCAGGGTGTTCTAACCATATGACTGAAAATAGAAGCATCTTGACTGACTTTGATGAATGTCTCAACACAAAGATCAGATTAGCCAACAGTGATTCCATTAAGGCAGAAGGTATGGGTAATGTGGTGATCCAAAGATCGAATGGGAAGAAAGCTGTGATTGAAAAGGTTCTCTATGTCCCTGGTATGAAGTGTAACTTGATGAGCATAGGGCAATTAATCTCAAAGGGTTTCAAGATAGTAATTGAGGATGAGACTCTGCAACTCTTTGATTCCAAGAAGAGACTGATTTTCAAAACAGCCCAAAGCAAGAACAGGATCTACAAGACTCAAATCAAAGCTATTGAAGCTACATGCTTGTCCGCAACTGCTGAAGAGAAAGATAGTGATCTATGGCACAAGAGGTATGGGCATTTGAATTTTAAGAGTTTGTCAATGCTTAATTCAAAATGCATGGTGTTAGGATTGCCTAGTGTCATAACTCCAGTTGATACATGCACTACTTGCCTGTTAGGAAAACATCATAGATCATCATTTAAAAGTCATCTTCCTATGAGATCTAGTGATGTGTTAAATGTTGTGCATTCTGACATTTGTGGACCATTTGATGCGTTATCAACTGGTGGAAACAAATACTTCATGACGTTTGTTGATGAGTACTCTAGGATGATATGGTTATACCATATAAAAGCTAAGAGTGATGCTTTTGAGGTGTTTAAAAAGTTCAAAACACTGGTTGAGAAGCAAAGTGACAAGTCATTGAAGGTTCTGAGAACAGATGGTGGAGGTGAGTATACCTCTACAGAGTTTGAGAATTATTGCAAGGAACAAGGCATAATTTATGAAGTTACTGCACCATATACTCCTCAGCACAATGGTCTTGCAGAAAGGAGGAATAGAAGTATTCTAGATATGGCTAGAAGCATGGTGAAGCAGAAGAATCTGCCCAAGAGATTCTGGGGTGAAGCTGTTGCTACAGCTGTTTACATTCTGAATAGAAGTCCTACTAAGAAGCTGAAGGATAAGGTACCTGAAGAGGTGTGGTCCAAGAGTAAGCCAAGTGTAAGTCACTTAAAGGTGTTTGGCAGCTTGTGCTACAAACATGTACCTGATGCTAAGAGAAAGAAGCTGGAAGACAAGAGTGTTCCTATGATATTTGTTGGATATCATAGAACTGGTGCCTATAGACTGTATAATCCTACAAGTGACAAAGTAGAGATCAGCAGAGATGTGAAGGTACTGGAAAATGAAAGTTGGGATTGGGGTCAGAAGCTCTCATCTAAGAAAACTTGTGCAGTGGACTTAGGTGGTGAAGCAAGCACTGTTAATGACACTCCCACTTTTGTGAATCAGCATCAAGGTAATGTAAGTGATGAAGACATGCATACTTCAAGTGATGATGAGGACACTACTGTACCACCAAGACCTCAGAGAAACACTCAATTGCCAAGAAGGTTAGTTGACTGTGAGATTGTATCAGACAATGCAGTAGACAATGAAGGAGAAATTGTGCATTATGCAATGCTTGCAGATACTGAACCTTTAGATACCAAAGCTGCACTAAAGAGTAAAGTTTGGATGGAGGCAATGATTGATGAGTTGAAGTCTATAGAGAAGAACAAGACATGGGACTTGTGTGAATTGCCCTCTAATAAAAAGGCAATTGGTGTGAAATGGGTGTACAAAGTCAAGCAGAATCCTGAAGGCAAGGTGATAAAATACAAGGCAAGACTTGTGGCCAAAGGATTCCTTCAGAAGCAAGGTTTGGACTATGATGAGGTATTCTCTCCAGTGGCAAGACATGAAACTATAAGGCTAGTGATTGCATTGGCTTGTAGTAGAAGATGGCCCTTATTTCATTTAGATGTGAAGTCAGCATTTCTAAATGGACCCTTAGAGGAAGATGTGTATGTGAAGCAGCCTCCAGGGTTTGAATTGAAGGGCAAGGAAGACAAAGTTCTGAAGCTGAATAAGGCTCTATATGGTCTGAAGCAAGCTCCAAGAGCTTGGAACAAAAGAATTGATCAATTCTTTGTTATGCAAGGTTTCAGAAAATGCAGTGTAGAGTATGGTGTATATGTGAAATGCAGTGATGACAAACACATGTTAATCATATGTTTGTATGTTGATGATCTGTTAGTAACAGGTAGCTCATCTATAGAGATAGAGAATTTCAAATCACAGATGAAGTGTGAGTTTGAAATGACTGACCTAGGAAAGTTAACTTACTTTCTGGGAATGGAGCTCTTAGAAACTCCAAAAGGGATGATATTGCATCAAGCTAAATATGCCACTGAGATTCTGAGAAAGTTTGAAATGCTTGATTGTAATTCATCAGTCACACCTGCAGATACAAGAGCCAAGATTGAAGAAGATACAGGCAGTGATGCAGTGGACTCTACCATGTTCAGGCAATTGATAGGTTCACTGAGGTATTTGTGTCAAACTAGACCTGATATCAGTTATGCAGTTGGCTATGTAAGCAGGTTTATGAGTAAACCACTGAAGTGTCACCTATTGGCAGCTAAGAGGATACTTAGATACATCAATGGCACAATCCACTATGGTGTTGTATTTCCATACTCTAAGGACAATGGAAAACTTGAGTTGAGTGGGTTTTCAGATGCAGATTGGTGTGGTGACAAGGTAGACAGGAGGAGTACCAGTGGTTATTTGTTTAAATTTCAAAATGCACCAGTGTCTTGGTGCTCTAAGAAGCAGTCAGTCATAGCACTCTCCAGCTGTGAGGCAGAGTATGTAGCAGGATCCCTAGCTGCATGTCAGGCAAATTGGCTGCAATCACTTCTCAGTGAGATGAACATTATTGCTGACACTACAGTGGTGCTGAAGATCGACAACAAATCAGCAATCAACCTGGCTAAGAACCCTGTTAGCCATGGGAAGAGCAAACATATTGAGACAAGATTTCACTTTCTCAGAGATCAAGTTACCAAGGGAAAGTTGAAGTTGGAATATTGCTCTACTGAAAATCAACAAGCTGATGTTCTAACTAAGGCTGTAAAAAGAGACCAATTTCTCAAGCTCAGAAGAGAAATGGGAGTTGTGAGCTTTGACAGCTTGAATTAAGGAGGAGTGTTGGTTTGTAATTCAAGCTCTGCTGAATTCTGATGCTCATCAGAAGCTGAACTCATCAGAACCTGAAGCAACCAACTTCTGATGCTCACACAGGTTCTGAAGGTCACAGGTTCTGATGGAACAGGTTCTGAAGCAACAGCTTCTGAAGCTGCTTAGCTTCTGCTCTGTTTTAGTAGTTAGCTAGCGTAGTTAGTTAGTTAGTTATTCTTTTGTTTTGTCCTAGGTAGTTAAGGCAGTTGCACTTTACGCAACCCCCTCTTGTATATATAACTACTAAGGCCCTTTGTGGAAGAATAAGATTTTACTTTTTCCTTTATTCATTTCTCTTCAAGTTTTATTCATAGTTCTCGTTTTCTTTCTTGGTGTTCTAAGTTCTTTGTTGTTCATTCTTTGTGAGAGTTTATCTCCAACAGTTTAAAGTGTACCGGTATATGTTGAGAAAAACATAAGTGTACCGGTTTTAATTAAGAGAGAAAATTGTACCGGTATTGATTAAGAGAAAAATTGAGCATATTGGCAAGTTGGATATCACATTAACTTTGATACCACATCGGTGGGGAAAAGAACAACCAAGCACATTGTCACAATACAGTACATTCATTTGATGGCAACATTGAATCAATGCCAACCTGCTGCAAATCTTGATAGTTCTATAGTATGTCTGCCGTGCTGTAATGAAAACATTTTGTTCAAAAAATGATTGTTAGAAGCAACTCTATATTGTTTCTGTGTTCAAGTAGTTGAAATGCAAATATAAAAATAACTTAAAACCTTGTACTCAATATTCAAACATACATACATCCGTTCATGGAGATGTCGAAACGCGGTGCTTTTTTATAATGGAACGGGGACGGTGTCGGAGTTGGTAGAAGCGGTCAAGGTGGAAATGGTGGATGTCTGGCACGAATCCGGCTCATTGTATGTTCTATGAATGGCGAGCAGAACCCCGGCTGTGTATGCTGAGATAGTCTTGGTTGGATGGATTTCAGTTTCTAGGCCTTGAGTTTTTTTCTGGTTTTTCTCTGTTTTAGTACCTTGTCTGCTTTAGGGATATGTTTGTATGTTTTTGTAGTTGTTTGCTTGCTGCTTCAGGCCGTGTCTAACTGCTCTTATCCTTGTACTTTTTTGGTGTTTTCTATCATGTCTTAATTATGCTAGTTCACTGTTTATTAATATATATATATCCAATATAGCAGTTTAAAAAAAAAATAATACATCCGTTCAATTTAATAGTAGATGAATGTATGTCAGGATAGTTGAGATTCATACGTTCCATGAGGCCTCACCATACCAACTATGAATGCAAGTGAGTTTCAATTTATTGTTGGGAATGCAACTCCATAGTCCCTGGCCTGTCACAAAGCACAATACATTTTCATCCAAGCTGCCTCAATTTTCTCTCTTAATTAATACTACCGGTACACTTATGTTTTTTCAACATACCGGGAACGCATTCGTGTATGGAAAATCAAAATTGAGACCAACAATCTCAAGCACAAGCAATGTAGTGATCTAGCTATTAGCAAAAGAAAAGAGTCGAGACTCAATGTCTTGAAAACTCTTGAATCATTTATGACTCTCAAATCTTAGAATGTCTTAGCATCAATGTGTTGATGCTAATAAATCGCAAAGGTAGAGGTTCAAATCCTGCAAGGTTGGAGAGGTGGTAGTGGATTATATCAAATTTGTAAAGTCACACACATGTGACACTTGCTATATGAAATATGGGACCTAGATTTCCTATTTTTCATTTTTCATAGTTTTGAATCTCAGCCACTCGTTTAAAATAAGGCGATTCTAATATTTCATATAGTTTTCAGATTAAATTAATACCAGCCACCGATTTTAGATCGGACAACTGGCATCATGTGAGCACTTGAAGAGATATCACTTAACCGGAACCTAAGAAAACCAGGTACCACATCTCACCTCCCCTTATGGATTAGCATAAGAAAGGTTGCACCTCTCGCTCGTAAAAAGAGCAGGGGCTACCCGAGTTTATAACTAAAAATCATTTTTAGGAAGATAGTTTCACCCTATCCACCAGATTATCAATTGTTGACGACTAACTGAAAAAGATGATATCATTCTGGGAGGTCCAGATAGTCCACACCATAACATCTCACATTAGAATTATACCTAACCAAACCCGACATCCCACACCATAGTTCATATCATACATGGAAATTGACTAGCCAAGACTAGGTATATACTTTTTATGTAGAATCAAAATCAAAGCACGCTATCAAGGTCGAGAAAGCAAATATTTATCTCTTGAATAATTTTTGGCTAATTATCAATTTGAAGCTAGACAAAAAAACACATTATATTGATTAGGGTATAATAATCCAATCATAGATTTTGACATCTCACTGATCATAAGAAAATGCCAATCAACATCTTGCACCAATATGCCAAGCACCGAAAAAAAAAACAATAGTGCACGTCAGAATTTTACGATTAGCATGTTAATTCATGATAATGAAATGTTCAATTCAAATTAGTTGAACCCAGAGCCTATAATACAATTTGAAAGTTCTTCATGATAATGAAATGTTAATACTATTGGCATGTGAATTTTTTTTAATAGTGCATTAACATTAAACTCTTATTTTATAAAGAGTTATATTTTTTACCTTATAAATCAATGTAATTAAGAATGAATTAGATGGAACATTTTATATAGAAAAATAGGAGGTATACTATTTCAGTATCAAAAATTGGACAACGTATTTGACATATATACACTTTTTTATTTTATACATTTACATGATTGAAAAATGAACACAAAAAATAATTGACAACAATTTTACGTTCAAACATTCTCAAAAATAATACAGTATTAAACACAATAGTGTTGAATACGAGTGATCCATAGGAAGAAAACATAAGTTCTAGGTTGATCTGAGGTGATTAGCAGTGAATCGTCAAAATTGAAATTAGTAAAAGTATTTGTAAACACTCTAATGTTTAAGTTAAAGCAAAACTACGCTGGATGTGAGAGATTTTAAAGTAGAATTTGCATATATGAGTTCTTCTTGAAAGAGTATATATAGACCAACTTGGAGCTTTTAGTCTTTGATAAGGAAAAGTTACAGATTCCTTCATCAATGATTGAATTAAATCTTGGCAAATAATTAAGGCTTTTATTAACTGTGAGGCGCCGTTACGAAAGGAGAAAATTCTACATGTTGTAATGTGCACGAGGAGTTGACTTTCAAATTGGATTTATTAGATCTTCGTATTGACGAATATGAGCCTTAGTGTATGTTTGGTTCTGCGGTAATGAGAATTGATTCTGGCCAAAATTGATTTTAAGTTAAAGTGGTTTATGTTTGGATATATTTTGTTAAGATATATAAAGTGAGTTAAGTTTCATATTGGTTGGATGAGTTTATATTGAACAACATATAAGTAAGATGACCTATAAATAAATATAATGACTTAAAGAATTTAAGTAAAAGTATAAACCATGTTTTTTCATTTTTATTGAACCATGCAAAAGTGAGTTGAACACAAAATTTGAGTGTAAAAATCAATTCTAGAATTAGAAGTTATGATTTCTAGCTTCAAGTAGAATCAATTCTGGAGGCAGAATCAATTTTACTTTTAAGAAACCAAACAAGTCAGAATCAATTATATACGTCCAGAATCAATTTTGGTTGCTCCAGAATTGAAACCAAACATACACGCATAATATGTTTGAAATTTTTATAGAAAAAAAATTTATAATAAAAAAAATAGTTTCACATATCACAAATCTAGCTAGCTATGTGTCAATTCATGTAGGTGTTGTACGATTTATAGCTTCAAGTAGAATCAATTTTGGAGGCAGTATCAATTCTACTTTTAAGAAACCAAACAAGTCAGAATTAATTATATACGTCCAGAATCAATTTTGGCTGCTACAGAATTGAAACCAAACATACACGCTAATATATTTGAAATTTTTATAAAAAGAAATTTATAATAAAAAAAATAGTTTCACATATCACAAATCTAGCTAGCTATGTGTCAATTCATGTAGGTGTTGTGTCGTTGGTTAAACCAAAAGTTCATAACCGTATCCTACTATATGAAGAAAAAGCTAAACAGAGTGTTAAGCTAGGAAGCTAGTTGCAAACACAGTTTGGGTCAAAGGAGAAATTCAGTTACTGTTCCATGCTCTGGATGATTCCATGACAACGTATTATTCACCTTGTCAAAACTACAGCAACAAAGTTCCATCAAGTTAATTTTATATTATTTTTGAGTATTGACAAATAGACAAATATTTTATGCAATATGGGACATTGTATGTGTCTCTTTATAAAAGATTGTTTACGATAAAAAAAAATTGTTTTAGAAAAACAAAGATGTACAAAATGTATACTTTTTTTTTGGTAGTGTACAAAAAGTATACTTTAATAGAACTTAATACATTTTTAAGGTAGATAGATATATAGAAAAACATACAAAAAAAATAAATTAGAATGTACATTTCTAACAAACTAAAACCGCTCTAAAGCACCACCATAAGAAGAAAAATATCCTCTTAAAAAGAGAGAAACAAGAATTAACCGCATGTAAGAGACGTTGTATGTGTCTCATATTAATTTGTACACCATATATGGTATTCTTTTACTAATTACTTTTTTGTCAACGGAATATAAGAGACATATATTTGTAACACAAATATAGTTTTGTGTCATTAATTACTTATAATATTTTAATAACTACTATGTTATTAACAAATCTTAGTTTAACTAAGAAGAAATGTCGAAATTGTTAAGTCGAATATTGTGAATGGGGTTCGAATCTCGACTCTTTCACTTATGTATGTGAATTTTTAATAACTATTTTCTTATTTATCTCAAAAAATTATGTTATTAATTAGTTATATTTTTTTAGGCATATCAAATGTAAATATACAGACCTGCACGTAAGTTTAGGAAAAATATTATAATCAACTATTTGTAGATTTTTAAATATAGGTCCTTAAATTTCTAAACTATTTTTTTTAAATAGGTCATTTTGTTACAATTTGACTAGCAATTGATTAATAATAATGTAATGGAAGAACATATAAAAAATATTAGTTTTGAGACCTGATTAAGAACATTAACATATTAGCTTAGGGACCTGAATATATATATATATATATATATATATATATATATATATATATATATATATTTAGTTTATAAATCTATCTAAAACTTTTCAAACATTAACTACAAAATAATTAAACTTTAAAATAATAAAGAAAATTTAACGAAATAAGAATGAATTGAACTCTTAAGTGTGATAAAAGAACAAACGCAACACAACCCACTGATCCAATTGAGAGACATTTAATAAAGATTCTATTTTTCTCAAATAAAATAATTATTCCAATTTTAGGAAGAATTTTTTTCTTTCTTTCCCCACAAGTTTAATTGGATTCACGGGTCAGTTATGTCATCAAATGGTTTTAGCCCCTTCCGATCGCAGTTGTATGGGATCGAACCGTATGTCCTCTTTACCAAATTTAGCGTCAATCACCAAATTGATAATTTTAGAAAGAATTTATTACTACATAATTGCTAAAACTTATTTAATTTTTTTTCCTTTTACCACCAGTTTAATTTGATTCGCATATCAGTTCAATTTTTAGAGTATGAGTTGTATATATATATGCACTATAAAATATCGAACCAATATTCTATTTTTGGCATTCAAATGTGGTAAAATATATCTATCTCAAGTTTGTTTATGCTTGTGTCAACAAAAAAAAAGTTTGTTTATGCTATGGTTATAGTATTTCTTTCCATATTTCTTGTCACAATTGAAGTTGATGGTAATACATTATTTTTATTCTTTTCTAATTTTCTTTTTTACTATGTACACAATCTTTTACCCCTTTTTAATAATAATAATAATATTATATGATTTCTCTTTTCTCTTAATAGGATATGTTGAATGTGAAGAAAATGTCAATTGCCCACAAATTTTTATGCCTCCTTTTGTCATGAGATGCATCCGTTATCGTTGTGTAATACGTCTTGACGGTGAAGATTCTATATCAAACTAAGATAGGCCAAAACGTGTGAATATATATTTCTAGAACTTTTAATTATTGTTTTGTTAAAAAAAAAAAACTTTTAATTATTGTGTTGTGTTAACACACAATAATTTTATTTATACTATTTCTTTTCCTAATTTCAGGGATCTTGAAGTTATAATTTTGTACTAAAAAATGATGGTAATGAATTTAAATAAGAGAATAAATATTATTATTTAGATCGTCTTCTTCTCTCTTAATTTCTGAGGTAACACCACCGTCCTTCAATTTAGGAAAATCACATTTTCTTTTCAATTTTAGTTTTCACTACCTGTCACATTTTCTTTTCATTTCACCAATTTCACATTTTCTTTTCTTTTATTATGTGATAATAATGTTACACTTATAATTTTTCAAACACTTAAATTTATATTTCTTTTACTTTTTACTTACATTTAATAGCTTGGGAAGCTGTATATAAAAAAAATAAAAGCTGGGAATCCATGTTTACTTTTAGAAAGATATGGGAAGCTAGAAGTTACTGCAAAATTATAATTAGTTGTTGCAATAATTGTGTAAGAGTTAATTAATTGTTCTACTTGTATTATAGACTAGTGTGTTTAATCAAAAAATTTATTCTATACTTCCTCCGGTCTCATATATAAGCCAATTTACAAAAAAAAAATCTTTAAGAAAAAGTGTCTAAATGCATTTAAGTAATACATTTTTCTAATTTTATTCCTATCTTTTGACTTGAAAACCGTTAAAAATATGAGAATGTGAAAAAAATATGGATATATTTGAAAAAATGACATTTATTGTAATGATTAGAAGTCCCCCCCTCCGAAATTTTGTTTTTGCTCTTGAACAAAATTTTCGGAACGAGTTTTCCTAATTCAAATTCAGCAAAATTTTGGAAAATACCCGGGAGTGTATATTCAAAACAAAAAATTCAAAAAATGAAATTTCGAGGGGTAAAAAGAGTTGGGGGAGGGGAAGAGATTGTTTCTTGGTCTGCGCTTGTTTACATCTTGTACTTTAGCTAGTTCACTTTCTTTCAATTAAATTTAGCTAGATTCATAAAAAAAAATAGTTCTTATGCAAATAAATAATTGTTTATGTATTATTATAAGTTTGTTAATATATTAATATTTATTTAAAAAATGTGAAAATATTTTTTTTAGCACCAGAGGCGGTAGACCTTCTAAAAAAGATTCAAAAAGTTATGCATAGTAATATTATGTCGCCTAGCTCTATGAATAATATAGTATTTCAAAGATTGAGTTTTGCGATACAAAAAAGTTTAGCGGCGCAGCTTGTTGTTCGATCGGCTTCCTTTTATTCATGTGTAATTATCTTTTATATATATATATATATATATAATATTGCAATTAAAAAAAGAAAAAATTTACTTTATACTTTTGACCCCAATAGTTCTCAGTTCTCACCTCCTCTCTCCACTCCCCTCTAATCTAATGAACAAAGTCTTAATAGAAAATATAGAGTTTGCAATATTGCATAGGTTAAAGTAATTAAAAGTAATAAATTATTATTAAAAAATTAAATATTTAATATAAAATACACAAATTTCAATACAAATTTACTATTTTGAATTTCTTATTATATACAAATTTGAATATGATAAAAAAATCTTAAAAAATATACAATTTAGAGTTTCACACCATTACATTGTTAAATTCACCATTACAATTTATATCAAAATATGTTTGTTTTTAAGAAAAATGAGAGGAAACAAACATAAAATTAAGAAAGATAAAGAATGAACAGTTCAAACTTCCGTTTTCAAATTTGATACATTTGTGTTGGAAAACAAGGAGTGAACAAAATTAATGGGATCCACCACTTATTATGAAAATTTTCTCCTTCATAAGCACAAAAGTTGAAGGAGAGAGGTGGATAATGTAACACCCAAACCCATAATTATATAAAATATGCCTTTATAAAATATTCTCCAAAATACGCAACGGAAATAATATTTGATTTACAAAAGGTTTGGTTCGAGTATTACATCGTACACATAAAAGCTTACTAATAACTTAATTAGTAAAACAATTATTGTACAAGATAAGTTTATAAGAAAAAAAAATACATCTTTAAATACATTATAAATAAGAAGCAAGACTCCAAATATACATTATAGAAATAATCCCTATCCTCGTGTCATGATCAGAGCAGAGCTTCACCAACGTCTGGAACACAACATAACCTGAGCATCTGGATCCCAAATCCAGCACATACACAAAACAGAGGGTTAGATAATATAACCATAAAAGAAACTAAGTATAACAACACACTTAATACTTAGGACATAGCATGGTCATGTCTAACAACTCATTCCATAAACAAATATCAATCTCATATCATTCATATTTCATAATTATAAAATACAATGCATCATAATAATATCACATTCTCAATCAATTGACAAGTATACACATCATCATCAATTAACAATCATTATTACATATCTCATAATACGCTCAATCATAAGCATCACATTATTCAACCATTCACAATTATATGGAATACAATCTCAATATCAAATAACAATTTAGAGTGCACAACTCCCTAATGCAAACTAATGCAAACACATAATGTATGTCACCCTAGACATATCTAATGCATGTGGTACCATTCACCTCATTTAGGATAAACTTATATCCCATTCACCTCATTTTCATTTTTAAGTCATGAAGGACTCACCACAAATATTTTCAGTTTCAAGTCATGAAGGACTCACCACAAATAGACTCATGAATGCATGAATGTACATATACCACATATGATGACACTATAAACAATTACCTCACAAAATATAGTACCACACAGCCTATATTCACCTCAATTCACCTCATATTATCATCATTATGGACATACATTCAAGCACATATCATACATCAACCATTAAGTTATTGTAACTCATTATCATCATCAACTCATCAACACATCATCATTACAATTCATTTAGAATCCAAACATAACATATTATTAATTAATCTCTAATCACCACATATCATTAGTTAATCAACATGAATCATTAACTAAGTCTCACACCTCATAAATCATCATATATCATATACATTACATATATAAGGTTTATCTCATATTCCAAGTTGTTAATCATCAAACCAATTCATCATTTCAATCTATTATACTTACATAAGCATGTCATTCTCATATAATCTCAAGGATTAATCAATCTAATCTTATATCATGTTATAAGATCATAATACAATCATAGTATAAGCATAAACATCATATTTCATCATCATTAATTAACTTCTAATCATCACACATAATTACTAATTATCTATCATCATCATTAACATAATCTCATCTCAACATACTCATAAATCATAGTTAATTAGCATGTACAATAACACTTAACATCTAAGTCAATTATAAGTTATCATCTTTTCACATATAAATGTATAAAGGTTGTAACTTTAAGTATCTAACATCATTTATAACATAAAAGTACAACTATAGACATGAATCAACAACCAAAAGGCAAAATCATGAGATTATTCATGCATTTATTCAAAACTTCAAAACAACATAAAATCCTTCACAAACATCTACAAATTCCCATTTCAAAATCCCAAGATTCATAATTCCATATTGCAATAAACTCAATAATCATTAAATCATGCAAATGTATCATTTTTATTCAATGAAAACACCCACCCAAAAGAAAAGAGTGTAGAGAGTTTGGGAATGGAGAAATAAACATTCTCCCCTCTCTATGCCCACTCTAATTATATTATCTAAACCTCATACCTCAATTAAGTTGGATACTCTACTCCACCAATCTCCTTAGCTTTCAATCCTCAAGCTTAAGCTCCTCTTTGTTCTTCCATTTTCTCACTTTTTCTCCATTATTTCCAATTCCGAGCTGCTACCTTCACAGTACGATTTCTCCCACCTCAGACCTTATTTTGACGATCCCAACGGTCAAAAGTTGCGTTTGGGTGTTGTGAACCTACCCTCAAAATCTCGTCAAGATCCGACGGTTAACGAATCGGGAAATGAAGTTTTAGTGGAGCTGTTGTAAGTAATACGGGATTTGTTTCTCTATTCTCATTCTTTCTCTATCTCAAAACCCTCTCTCATTTCTCTTTCTTCCTCCACCAAAATTTGTGACAAATGAATCTCTCTCTAATTTTTCCCTTTTATAACTAGGTTATCACTCATCAATTACCAAAACACCCTTACTAACTTAACCTAGGCCCAATACCAAAGCCCAATTCTCAATCTATTATAACTTCACTCTTTACTACTCATCTTCATTCATTCTATTAATAAATGAAAACCACATAATTAATAATAATTAACTCTCCTAATCCTATTTAAAGGCTCTCAACTAGATTAATAATCCTAATAGATTACTAAACTACCTTTCACTTAGCCGGAATATAATTATTCACGAAATCACGAAATCATATATATTCAATTAAATGAATAGATAAATACCTAATCACACAAAAATCCTATTTATTAAAATACGGCTGTTACAACTCTACCCCCCTTAAAGAATTTTCGTCCTCGAAAATTTCACGCAAAAATTACAACTTTCAAGTTCAAGAATCAAAGATCAATCAATAATAATCAACGGTTAAAACCATATCAATTAAATGTAATATTCATACCAATTGCATACAATACCAAACTGGACAAGACCTAATTATGACACTACCTCATATTGTTACAAATTATATACACATAATGATATACTATTTCAATCAACAAAATAACATGCATCACACTCCAAGTTATGGCTTCAACATAATTTAAAACTAATACAAACTCACATGCTATTGATGCGCACATAATAAGGTCATACAAAATTACGAAACTAGCATAACCCTAAACATATCACGGATTACCAAATAACTCAATCTCATAAAATCATTTATAATCATCACGTATACATATTCATTGTAAAATCTCAAGTTCACAAAACACGGTCAATACATTCTGTAAAAATCATTTTTCCTCATCTCTTAGCAAACTATAGACACTACCAAAGTTCGACAAGATTAGTGTCATCCAATCAACACAATCATGTCTATCCATTAACAAGAGATCAAAGACGGCCAGTTCCTTAATTTGTTAATAAATGGACAACAATCATGATGGTGGTTCAAACCATCCTTACCAAGCTACGATAGTGTTTTCTTAAGCACGAAACACATAAGCATACAAAAGCATATCACATCGTCTAGCATAAACATTTAATTAGCATACAATGCCTATACACTTAAAAGTCAATAATCAACTTAAAACAAGAAGATAGATATTCCACAACAATAAATCTTAAGAATCTAACAATTCCTACCAAATAAAGACACTCACACCAAAACATCACATTTAAAATCATGTAACGACTAATAAGAGAAACAATTATGGAGACATAGATCATCCACACATACATTCATACATTTCAAAATTCATCAAAAGAGGAAATCACAATTTGACAAATCCGTAAAGTCATGAAAACATGTTTACGAAAAATAGCACATTTGAGAGATTCATTCACAACGCACAATTCATATAGTTACTCACATAGAAATCATGGTAAAGGATATTCAAATAATCTACAATTAATCTATCATGTTGTATTCATCTAAAATCTCAATAATTCAAAAATAATACATTGCCAACGTATGCATAATCTACACAAGGACACACAAACAAATACCTACATGAGACCTCTCATTCTTAAATCATCAATCTAAGAGTTTGGTCATGGTAAAAGAACAAACATTTCACAACATCAAATTCTAAGTAACTCAAGGATTCACATTCATATACATAAATCATGCAAGGAAACAATTAAATTAGCAGAGTAATCAACCTAATCAAATAAGATCATCAAATTTCGCAACACATTGAATTCATTCATTCTCAAAATTTCTTAAAAGAAAGAATGATACAATTAACAACTCCTTAAAAGACATTGCAACAATTTACGAATATAGTACATATCATTGTCCATCAAACACAAATCATTCTAAGCATACTTATCACTTAAGTAATTTCAAAATACTCCAACAATGATTAACAATAAATATTTGCAAGACAAATCAAATGCACAAGTGTCTATTCTACATTGCACAAGAGCATGACACAACATTTCACATAAGCATATCGTACAAGATAAATAATTATCTTAACACGACACTCAATCATCTACACAAAATCATGAAAGCATTTAAGGAACAAACATGACTTCTCCAAATTTTAGAAAATTACAATCACATCAAAACAAGAAGGATAATTATTACATAGCAACAAATTCCAAAACTCAACAAATCATACATACATAAGTATATTCATGCAAGAGAAATAATCTAGCTTAATCATGGTAATTAACATGGTAAAATAAAATAGTACTCTCTTACATCACATTTTGACAAATTCATTCTCAAGGATATAGTATAACTACTTACTATAACTCACAAATAATAAGACATACGTCAAACATATCCTAGAATTCATTAATATTATACTCTTTCGATTTTCATGAAAAACTAGTTTCATTCACTCAAAAGAAAATAATATAGGTTTTCAACATCATAAGGAATAGCTACTAGTTTTAGAATCATCATATGTCATAACGCATTATGCACAATAATACACATAAGAGCATGTTCAAGAATACACATAAACTCCACTATAATAGTTAAATTAAACTATAAAACATATCCAAGTACTATTTGAATCTACGTTGCATAAAATATCAAGTAAGCAAGAAGTCTCATATTCAAGCAACTAGAACAAAATATCATTTATCGCCAATCAACAAGGATACAATCACATCATGTACTAATTAGGCATATGAAGTTATAAGCCAACATAGAAGCATAGTAATAATCATGAATTAACTTCCAAACATGAAGTAAAAATTATAGATGCTATAGTTATTGCCAAATTAAAACACAAGTTCCAAGAATCAAGTAAAACAACATACTAACGAGGAACTAACAATAAAATTCATGAAATCAACCTCACACATAATCAATAAGTTATTCGAATACATAGAATTCACCAATACATGTTCAACTTAATAGATCACAATCTTTTCATGAATATTCACCAATAATCGAAAAGTCAAAACATTCAAGTAACTTCACTATTGCATTCGTATATAAATTTTCAAATAATTCCACAGATACATACATACATACATACATACATACATACATACATACATACATATATACATACATAACATCATTTAATTAATTCAATCATACTTCACAAGCAATCATCATAAATAAATTATTACAACCTTCATTTACGACACATGCATAAACAATCATACTTTGTTAAAGTTCTTTAGCAAGTATTTTGTTTATATCGTATCCACAGGGACTAGTGTGAAATTAAGAACCATTCAACAAATAACATCATTTTAAGTTTAAGTTGTAAGTTGTTTTGTTGTAAAAAGACTTGTAAACATAAATTTGCGATAAAAGATGATTTAAGATTCAAGAGAAAAGGTTGTCGGGATTAAACTTCACTCATTCATTCGGATGTACGTTTCTAAATCAGTCACATATATGTTAGCTATTCATCAATATTATCACGTATTGCTCACGTACGTTTCTGTGTCCAGATAACGACGAGGTTCACGTTGTACCTATCAATCCTCGATGTCTCGAGTGATTAATCAATACAACGATTATATTGTATTATTTAAACTTCCGATGTCTCGGATAATTTCAACAACACAATATCATTAAGTTCTAATACACAAAGTGAATATTAATCCTAAATCTATGTCTAGAATTTAGGGTTTTAATAAGTGTTCATCTTAGTTCCTTGATTCAAACATTATATGTCTATAAATTCAAATCAAAAGATAAAGCATGAAGATTAAAGATGACACTAACATTGATGAATAAACTGAAACATATATTAACATGATTAAGAGTTGTACATAGTCACAAATGAGCTACATATAATCCCAACAACAATGGATTTAGTTACCCATGGTGAAAATAAGCTTACAAAGAGTAGGAGAAGAAAAGATAATGAACATAACACTTGATGTCTCAAGCTTTTGTTGATCCACCTTCACCTTATCCTTAGATTTATGATTTCTAAGCTTTCTCTCTGTTTCTCAGTTCTATTACAAGTGATTGATACAAGAAAAATAACAGCAAGCTCTATATATAGTGATTCTAAAAGTTAGAACTCGCCGGGCGAGTTACAACACGCCCTGGCGAGTTCACCTTTCTTCATCAGAAGGTTTTGCCACGTCATAATTGAACTTTTAAACCGCCATCATGCGCTCTGGCGAGTTCCTGCTCGCTCTGGCGAGTTGTTACTCGCCCTGGCGTGTTTGCCTTTTTTTTCATTTTGATGCTCTCTGCCTCTACTCGCCCTGCACTCGCTCTGGCGTGTTGGCATTGCTCGCCCTGGCGAGTTCTACACGCTCTGGCGAGTTAACTTGGCTTTTTCTTCATTTTTTTCATTTCCTGCATCAATAGTTGGGATTTAGAAAAGTTTAACAAAATATAACTTAAAACAAATATATACACTAAAGTGGGGAAAACCTAAAGGATATCTTACAAAATAAGTTAATAAGTGCTTAAAATATATATGACTTTTAACTACTTTTGAGCACTTATCATACTTAATTACATATAACATAGATTTTCATCAACAAAGGAATCTATACTAATATGCGAACATAATCATTTTAAATAGAGCAATAACAAGAAGACATTATCATTTAAGTCATTATCTTGAAATAAAAACAACAATCGTATTCTAAAGCTTCAAGAATAAACACAAATGATGACAATAATAATATTCACTCACTCCATCGAATGTAAACATCAACAACAACAAATATCATCATTAAGTCACAATTCAAAACGACAATGATGAACGCATATTCATTATCAATTACGCACAATTATATCATGTTATTATCACTCACTTATTATGGAATCATAAGCAAATAAAATCATTTCAAAGCTACCCAAAGATTATAGTCTTAAGCACATACAACTATTATAATCATAAAAGAATAACATTCATCATGAATCCACATTAAAGAATACATGCTCATTACTTGAATCGATAACTTACAACTAAGATAACTATCAATCTCATCAAGTACTCACCAAAGAATAGATAACATAATTCAATTCATATTACTCATAGTTCATGAATAAACAATCACCAAGTATATTCATAAAATAAACACATCACAACTTATCAACATTTATGAAACAATAGATTCATAAGTCAATACCAATTAAAACACAAGTTTTAATGATCAAGTAAAACACATGCCAATAAGCAATAAAACAAGATTCAATAAACTCATCATACATCCACAAAATGGTTAACAGTGACTAATGTGCAAGTGTAACTACGACATTTAAATCACAAAAGACACAAGAACCACACAAGACGCTATGCCCACTTAGTCTGAACACACGGACTTGCTCTGATCGACACACGACACACACATAGCTCACTATGTCCGAGGACAACCGGAGCTCTGATACCAAATTGTAACACCCAAACCCATAATTATATAAAATATGCCTTTATAAAATATTCTCCAAAATACGCAACGGAAATAATATTTGATTTACAAAAGGTTTGGTTCGAGTATTACATCGTACACATAAAAGCTTACTAATAACTTAATTAGTAAAACAATTATTGTACAAGATAAGTTTATAAGAAGAAAAAAAATACATCTTTAAATACATTATAAATAAGAAGCAAGACTCCAAATATACATTATAGAAATAATCCCTATCCCCGTGTCATGATCAGAGCAGAGCTTCACCAACGTCTGGAACACAACATAACCTGAGCATCTGGATCCCAAATCCAGCACATACACAAAACAGAGGGTTAGATAATATAACCATAAAAGAAACTAAGTATAAGAACACACTTAATACTTAGGACATAGCATGGTCATGTCTAACAACTCATTCCATAAACAAATATCAATCTCATATCATTCATATTTCATAATCATAAAATACAATGCATCCTAATAATATCACATTCTCAATCAATTGACAAGTATACACATCATCATCAATTAACAATCATTATTACATATCTCATAATACGCTCAATCATAAGCATCACATTATTCAACCATTCACAATTATATGGAATACAATCTCAATATCAAATAACAATTTAGAGTGCACAACTCCCTAATGCAAACTAATGCAAACACATAATGTATGTCACCCTAGACATATCTAATGCATGTGGTACCATTCACCTCATTTAGGATAAACTTATATCCCATTCACCTCATTTTCATTTTTAAGTCATGAAGGACTCACCACAAATATTTTCAGTTTCAAGTCATGAAGGACTCACCACAAATAGACTCATGAATGCATGAATGTACATATACCACATATGATGACACTATAAACAATCACCTCACAAAATATAGTACCACACAGCCTATATTCACCTCAATTCACCTCATATTATCATCATTATGGACATACATTCAAGCACATATCATACATCAACCATTAAGTTATTGTAATTCATTATCATCATCAACTCATCAACACATCATCATTACAATTCATTTAGAATCCAAACATAACATATTATTAATTAATCTCTAATCACCACATATCATTAGTTAATCAACATGAATCATTAACTAAGTCTCACACCTCATAAATCATCATATATCATATACATTACATATATAAGGTTTATCTCATATTCCAAGTTGTTAATCATCAAACCAATTCATCATTTCAATCTATTATACTTACATAAGCATGTCATTCTCATATAATCTCAAGGATTAATCAATCTAATCTTATATCATGTTATAAGATCATAATACAATCATAGTATAAGCATAAACATCATATTTCATCATCATTAATTAACTTCTAATCATCACACATAATTACTAATTATCTATCATCATCATTAACATAATCTCATCTCAACATACTCATAAATCATAGTTAATTAGCATGTACAATAACACTTAACATCTAAGTTAATTATAAGTTATCATCTTTTCACATATAAATGTATAAAGGTTGTAACTTTAAGTATCTAACATCATTTATAACATAAAAGTACAACTATAGACATGAATCAACAACCAAAAGGCAAAATCATGAGATTATTCATGCATTTATTCAAAACTTCAAAACAACATAAAATCCTTCACAAACATCTACAAATTTCCATTTCAAAATCCCAAGATTCATAATTCCATATTGCAATAAACTCAATAATCATTAAATCATGCAAAGGTATCATTTTTATTCAATGAAAACACCCACCCAAAAGAAAAGAGTATAGAGAGTTTGGGAATGGAGAAATAGACATTCTCCCCTCTCTATGCTCACTCTAATTATATTATCTAAACCTCATACCTCAATTAAGTTGGATACTCTACTCCACCAATCTCCTTAGCTTTCAATCCTCAAGCTTAAACTCCTCTTTGTTCTTCCATTTTCTCACTTTTTCTCCATTATTTCCAATTCCGAGCTGCTACCTTCACAGCACGATTTCTCCCACCTTAGACCTTATTTTGACGATCCCAACGGTCAAAAGTTGCGTTTGGGTGTTGTGAACCTACCCTCAAAATCTCGTCAAGATCCGACGGTTAACGAATCGGGAAATGAAGTTTTAGTGGAGCTGTTGTAAGTAATACGGGATTTGTTTCTCTATTCTCATTCTTTCTCTATCTCAAAACCCTCTCTCATTTCTCTTTCTTCCTCCACCAAAATTTGTGACAAATGAGTCTCTCTCTCTAATTTTTCCATTTTATAACTAGGTTATCACTCATCAATTACCAAAACACCCTTACTAACTTAACCTAGGCCCAATACCAAAGCCCAATTCTCAATCTATTATAACTTCACCCTTTACTACTCATCTTCATTCATTCTATTAATAAATGAAAACCACATAATTAATAATAATTAACTCTCCTAATCCTAATTAAAGGCTCTCAACTAGATTAATAATCCTAATAGATTACTAAACTACCCTTCACTTAGCCGGAATATAATTATTCATAAAATCACGAAATCATATATATTCAATTAAATGAATAGATAAATACATAATCACACAAAAATCCTATTTATTAAAATACGGCTGTTACAGATAATACTAAGAAAAGACATCGATATCTTGCTTAAATATGTAAAACTTTTATTAAAACATTGCTAATGTAATATTTTTTGTTCTGAAATTATAGGACAAAAAAAATTATATTTGTATTTTTCTTAAAATATGTTATATGAAAAGATGTAAAAATAATTTTTACTGGTTATTGACTATAAAAAAGAGTAAGAGTGTTTGCTTTTAATTTCATGAAAATAACTAATAATTCTTAAAAAAGATAAATATTTAATCAAGATATCGATGAACTTTTTTTAATCAAAGGCTAATAAATTCATTTAAATTTATCATCTTAAACTTTAAAGTCACTAGAATTGGTTTAATAGTGAAGGGTTTAGGTAGTATGCTAGAAGTCCCAGGTTCGATTCTCAACATCATTGTAAACAAAAAAAATCATCTTAAACTTTAATGAGTTGAAGACTTTATAAATTAACTTTGGCCATAATTTATAAACAATATGATATATTTAGGTGTATTAAAATGTAGGCCCTCATTATTATTAAAAAACAAAATGTACTGGAACATGAATCAAATATATAAGAGATGACATATACTATATAACTAGTATCCAGACCCGTGTCAAGCACGGGTAAAAATGTGTTCGTATGTCTATTAACTTATAAAAAATACATTTTAATATATATATTTTACTTTAGACTGGAAACTTAAATTTTTTTTGTATTGCTTTTGAAAAATGATTTATATGACGAAACAAATATTTACAATCTTATATAATTTAAATAATTAAAATGATACTATGTGATAAAAACTATTGAAACCTTAAAATATTGATGACCAAAATTATAGGATTCGGTTGCAACGAACAAAGTAATAAAAAATCATATAATAAAATAGAACTAAAGATATATATATATATATATATATATATATATATATATATATATATATATATATATATATATATATAAACTTGATTTATGTTCATAATTTAAAAGGATGACAATAACATAAAAAATATTACACAATGGGATTTGAATTGAATAATAGTAGGCTCCGGTATAAATTACAAAAAGTAGGTTGTTGTATTACTTTTTTATTGTTATTGGATTACTATGATATTGGTATGAAATTTTCACCGCCGTTAACGATGACTGATCTCCGTTGGGGAACCTGTGGGGCACACAAAGTGGATTCTCATCTCTCAATCTATAAGTCAAAATATATGCTTCCATATAAATTACAAAAAAAAAAAATTGCTCCATATTTTTTTTTTGTAGAGAAAATTGCTCCATATTAGAATATGTGTGTGTGAATATAAACTCGGTACAAATAAAAATAGCATCTCATATTAGTACAAATATAGATATAGTCTCTGTAAATTAAAAAATAAAAAAGACCTAGTAATTTATAATAATTTAAACAAAAATAAGACATCTATTTTAATAATTTATAAAAAAAAAAATAGACCACGTATTAATATATATGATTAAAAAATAATTACCTCTGTATAAATTTTATAAAAAGCTCCCGAAACAAAAATAATAAATGAGTAAACACCTCCACAATATATCTAGAGAAAACAATTACAAAACAGAAAAACCTAAAGAAATTATTCCAATATATTTTTTGTTTTTTAATTTCCACACCAATAACATCAAATAAAACATATATAAATAAATATGAACCTCCCATAAATTATATAAAAAAAAATCCCTATATTATTATACAAAAAAAATAGTTCTCATATTAATATATTAATAAATACATAAGTCCCGTATAAATTATAAATAAAAAAGAGACATATAAATTTTAAAATAAATAAAATATGTCTCCGTATTGATATATGATTATAAATGCACTCCTCATATAAATAAATAAAAATATACCCCATATAATTTACAAAAAATAGTTTTGTATATATTAATATATGAGTAAAAATATAATATCCCGTATAAATGCTATATAAAAAGACCCCATATAAAAAATATAATGTTACAAAAATTATTGTTAATTTACATCGGAGAGAAGGTTTAAATTGGATCTTTGGTCCTTTTATTTTGGTTACAAAGTAAATAAAGACTAAAAAAAACTAATAATAGAAACTAATATCTTAAAAAGAAGTTTTTCGTTGCATCATTCTTAATAAGATCACGAATACCTTTGAAAGTTTTGTTACTCTTGTACAACTTAAAATAGTAAAAACAATTGCCTAGTGTACATATTATTATTATTATTATTATGTTGATAAAAAACATGTACATATTATTATTTGATTGATTATTTCTATTTAATTTAATTCATCAATTTTCATTGCCATCCAATAATTTCTTTAATTTAATTATATGTATTATTTGATAATATAAATTTTCCCTTTCAAGCAAGGAATTTAAACATGTTGAGTGATTCATTTTTAGGAATAAACGAAAATGGAGAGATTCATGATATATTATTCATGTACTAATATACCAATTTCTTTAACAGAAATTCATTATTGTGTTTTATGAAATCGAGAATTTAATTGTGTTGAATGAGGTCAAAAACTATGACAAAATGAGTTTTCGTAGTACGAATTAATCAAAAGAATTCAAATTTGATTCTTGAAAATGTAAGCATTTGGCTATCAATTTTTTAATATGCAATTCTATGTTAAATTTGGATACTTTGGCGGTCAACCCTCACTAAGAATTCACTCCTCCCGTTGTAATCGCCTATTTTCTTGTTTCTTTCAATTCAAAGATCTGCCGATTTATAACCTTGTGTGTAATTGAAGAAAGAACAAAATCAATTATCAATTATTATAAAAAGAAGAGGGATTCTATCATGTGCAAAATATTTCACATGTTAAAACAACTAAAAGTAATAATATTTTATTGAATTGAGAAAATAGGCGATTACAACGGGATAAATTGTTTATCAATATAATCTATCGAAAATGAAAAAAAATGAAAAACTCAAATGAAGAAATCAATATATGATAATTTATTAAAAATGAAAAATAAAATAGAGAGAAAATAAAAAACTTTAGAGCAACTTATTAACGTAAAATGACTAAAATAAAAAGAAATACAATCGTGAATATACTAAATATGAATATGTCCAAACCCAACATCCCAATCCTTAAAATAAATATTACAATATTATCATTGAGACATGAAAAAATTAACCCAACAAAAAAGAATGAAAATTACGATATCATTCACATGTTGACTTCATGTCCACTTTATTCTCGCTATTTAATACTATAACTAAATCCATCACACTCTAGTCCCTTCCAATATGTTCAAGAGCTGATACTTAAGTTGGTGTAAAAATAACAAATGAATCAAAATAAATGAGATTGTGATTGTTCTAAAATTATGTCGCAATTTTTTAATAACAATAAAAGTAATATATAGATCAATATCATGATAAAAAGTTAAATGTAATTAGACTATCAAGATGGCCAGTGTAACGCCCCAATATTTTATACATACATCTTATTGATTTATTTGATAAATAAATTATGTATTAATATTAATTATTTTATTTTCTATTTATTTATTTATTTTTGATGAGATGATGGTTAATTTTATTATTAATTAATTAACTAATTGTGAAGTTTTGAAATCAATTGTCTTAAAAATGTGCCTAGTGCTAGTGATTAAGAGAAGACAAGACCATTATTACTATTGATCACACATTATACCAATTGACTCTATCACTTAAATTCCTTTACCACGTGTTTTGGTCTTAATACACCCTTGGTCAATTTTTCCACGCCTAAAACTTATCAAGCCAATGAATTCTCTTAAATTTTCCTTTCATGTTCAACAAGGCAAGTAATTAAAGGATTTTATTAGCAATGATTCATTTGTTGGCAAGAAATCACACGAGTAATAATATCCTAATTCCTCAAATCAGTTATTTAAGAAAAATAAGAGTTCTCTTGCAATTTCATACTATAGCTACACGCCTACTAGCCAATGAATGAAACCGAAAAGAGAATTTTCAATTGTGCTTAATTTTCAATGGCCTGATCGTCAAACAAGACACTAAAGTGAGAGATATCATGTGTGTATTGTAGCTGAAAATTTAGGCAAGTAATGTGCTTGGAAGGAAAGCGGCCAAGGTATAAGAGCTTTTTTCCCATACACTCGTACTACGTAGGAATTATGTTATGAGATAGTAGTAGGACATTTGTCATTTGGAGGATATTAAAATGAACTAATTTAAAGAAATTAATTTGATTGTTTTGTGTGATTATTGTGTGTTTTGTTATGGAGGACTATATATATATTTTTTTTATGATGTTGCCGTTGTCAATCTCATTTGAGATTGTTGGTTGATGTTGTTATTAAGCTGTTGGTAATGATGTTGATAAAATGACGATGTTAATGATGTTGTTGTTGCTGAGTCTATTATATACTCATGCATTCATTCGTATGTCCAATGATGTTGCTTATCGGTGTTGTATAAATTGTGTTGAGAATGACGTTGTTTACCGGTGTTGTATATATGGTGTTGAGAATGACGTTGTTTACCGGTGTTGTATAAATGATGTTGTGTCCATCATGACATAAAACTGAATATGACGTTGCTATTGGTACCACATGCATTTAGTGAGTCTAAGCGCATTGCATGCATTTTAGTGAAGTTGTGTTTTATCAAAATTAATGAAGTAGCGTTTTATCTATTGGGTGTGCTCTTGTGTCCCATGTGTATAATTTGTTAATTGTGAGTTGTGATGTTGTATCCCTTTGGTGATGTTCTAATGTGTTTCTGTATATGACTGATTATGAGAAATCCGCCTACTTTTTGGAAAATAAATAATTATATATTTTTCTAAAATCTTTTGATTGGTGAAGTGTTTTGTTATTATTTTATGACATTTTTCTTATGATGAGTATGATTCAATTTGGATAAGGAAATTGAGGTACTCAAGGAGATTCTTGTTTGATGATTTGACTCGAAGCGTGTGCGGGGCAAAAATGGGTTTTTGTGAATTGAAAATTTTATGTAATGAATGGTCCGTTGAGACCCTCATTTGATTTTGAACTATTTTATAAATAAAGTTTTTCTTTTTAATAATTTATTTATTAAAATTTCGGGTTGTTACAGCCAGCATGATATAATTTATTGGCAACTATCTTTATTTAACCACATTATTTTTGTGTTCCTTTTCCACACCATATGGGCAACTCCATCCTATATCTACAAATATTATGGAAAAATAATTAGTTTGATGTTCTTTTCAAAATAAAGTTGCAAATAATATTTGATGAAATCGCTTACCAATAAAAAACCTATGCATGCCATATAAATCTAAGAACACATCTTAGTCCCCTGAAAAAAACATACAAAGAAAATGGTGAAAACATAACATATAAACTATATAAAAAAATTACATTGAAATGATATTGAAATAAAAGAAAGGTTCGTACTTTCAAAATTAAGATGATGGAATAGAAAAGTTCGTAAAGAAATTTTGTCAATTGATAGTACTATTTATAGTACTAATGTTGTGTTGAGAGGATAGTCACTTAAAAAGGTTTAAGTGATATTTGATTCTATTCCATATATATATATATATATATATATATATATATATATATATATATATATATATATATATATATATATATATATATATATATATATATATATATTTTATATTTGCCTAATTTGTGTAATTGTATGTGGTATTTTAAATGAATAAAATTCAAAAGATATTAGTGAATTAAATGCTAATTATTTTTATATAGTTTTTTTTTCTTAGTTTCCATTATTATCATTATTATTATTATTATTATTATATATTTGAGAAAAGAAAAGTACTATGCAATTTTTAAGTCGACATTGCAACCAATTAAATAATATACTCCTTTTTTTTTCTTATCAAAATAAGAGAACATAAAACCATGCCTTATTTTTTTATTTTTGAACAAATGGCCATGCCTTATTTTTGTATATCCACGATAGTCATCCATACACTAATTTCCTTTTATTTTGTTTTGACCGTAAATATAGGCAGTGGAGGATCAACTAATTTCCTTTTATGTTCGCAAATAATAAAATGCCTTTAATTGTTTTTAGGCAAAATGCATCTAGAGGTCCTTTAAGTTTTACGTTTGTAACAGATAGATTCTTTAAGTTTTTTATGTAACAAATAAGTCCTTTAAGTATTTGAAATAACAAATAGGTCCTTTAAGTTTGTAATTTGTAACATCTAGATCCTATTTTTTAAGTAATTGGAGTACCTAAATGTTACAAATTACAAACTTAAAGGACCTATTTGTTATTTAAAATACTTAAAGGACTTATTTGTTACTTAAAAACTTAAATGACCAATCTGTTACAAACGTAAAACTTAAAGGACCTATAAATGCATTTTGCCTTGTTTTTACTATATGAGCTTTTTACACGTGCTTAAAGTTAAATTGCTTTGTTCTTTTGGTCCAATTTCCTGCCATTTTTGCGAGACCTGTATTTCAAGTTATATGAATTTAGAATTTTCAAGACTGGTACTTGGAGGCTTATGATGAATGGGTAGAAAAGGGAAAAGACACATCTCTGAATGAATAGAATGAGACACGTATCTGGAGGTGTCCGATGCAAAGCGAAGAAGGTGATGCGTTCGGTGTTTGAAGGGAGAATGAGGGTCTTGAGCGTGTTTCAGATTCTGTGCAGTGACTCATTTAACCAATGTTTTAATCTTAGCCACACATTTTAATCTAATGGCTATTAATCATTCTTACCATTCTCATATAAAGATGTCATTCTCATAAGATATATCCTATATATATATATATATATATATATATATATATATATATATATATATATATATATATATATATATATTACATTTCTTATTATTTTTATGTGAATTAAATGTCATAATCATATGAGAAGAGAATGGTTCTCATGATGCCACGTGTACACTTGGTTTTGAAAAAAGGCTCACAAATAATATATATATATATATATATATATATATATATATATATATATATAGATTATCTTTTCTTTCTTCTTATGTGGACCAAATAATTTGAGAAATCTTAATTTGTACTTCTTTCTTTTCTATCAGTTTCTTTCGTATCTTATAGCTTTCCTTTCAAAATTAAGCATGGCGTTGAAGAAAAGAAATGTTGTGACACTTGATGTTCCTCCAGCTGGGCTTTCACCTATTCTTCTGGGCTTGCTAATGCAAATATGAGGGAGAATTTCTCTTACCACCTTTACTTTAGTTTTCTCATGCATTTTACAAAGTTATCAAAATATCAATGTATGCTATTTATGTAATGGATTGTATTTGCTCCTTGTGTAGCGGATGGGTAAAAAATTCCAAAAGTTTGGACGATCGAGTTTAGATCCAATAGGCCTTAAGGTCAAAAAGTCCCTCGTCGATTAGCATAACAATCTCAATCGCCGTCATCAAAGAACATACATATGATCATTATGACCAATTGACAATGGAAATTTAAGTCGTTTACGCATGAAATAACGAAACTAAAAAGACAAAAACTAAAAAAAAAAAAATCAAACACTAAACTAAGAGGAGAATGCGAGAAGAAATGAGAATGAGAAGAAATGGAAAGAAAATGTTCCAATTTACAGATTTTTTTGTTGAATTTCTTTGGCTGAAGCAAAGTAACAGCCTCCATTGATAGCCAATCAAAATCGGCCACCGTTCTTGACTATTGACTATTAAAATTGACCACGGTTGGTTTGTTGCTTAAGTTTACTACTTAAGTAGTAGTTGACAACATTTACAAAATTTCTCAAATTTTTTTACTTTTATAATGTTCGTTATTTAAATAACGAAAGAGTAAAAATGAAGAAATAAATAACGGCCAAAATAAATTTTTATTGGTTATTGACTATAAAAAAGAGTAAGAGTGTTTGCTTTTAATTTCATGAAAATAACTAAATAATTCTTAAAAAAGATAAATATTTACAAAATTTACAAAGTGTAGAAGAAGTGGTGGACACGATTCAACGACGTTCTTGGAGTTGACTCTTGGCTTTTAAGAAGGAAAGCCCCTACTTTCTCTGATTTCTGAAATAGACAATGTTAATAGCTATTAATAATTAGTATTATTAATTTTTGTTAAGGATGGAAATTAAAGCTCCAATCTCTTCATCTTCTAACACAGTTACCTTTAATCACCAAGTCAATCTAGTTTAATTTTCAGTAAGAGATGTTGAATCTGGAGATAGATTCCATGCAATCAAAGAATGGTGTATTCAGATAGTCATATCATTACATATCTTTTGATTAAAATTAAATAATCTAGTTCAACACTATAAAAATATTAAAATGTATTTGATCAAATCTAATAACTATAATTTAAACCAATCGTTAGTTGGTTCAGTGGTGATTTACGCTGAACTTGGTAGGGAGGACCACGGTTCGATCCCCGCAACTGCGATCGGGAGGGGGCTGGAACCACTTGATATCAGAACTGACCCCCAGACCAGATTAAACTGGTGGTGAAAACAAAAAAAAAAAACTATAATTTACATACAGTTGACTAGTGACCGCAGAAAATTCATATTTGCCTAAAACATGGTGGTGGAGTTGATATGTTCTTGTTGACAAAAAGCGGGAGTACCTCTTTACTAAAGTTCATTGTATGTTTCCTTAAAGTTGATTGAGAAATATATAGGTCACAAAATAACATTTCATGCCATCACATTCTTAGTAACGTCGATCGTACCAAGGAATGTCACTTCTAAACTTAGCTAGAATAATATTTGCTATTTCCATTGCCCATATGGTTTTAGACCTTTTAGTTGATATATTTCCATTCTTTCCATTGCCCATGGTTTTAGATTTTTAGTGTTTGATTATCGTACAGAATTTTTTCTGTTTTGTTACATATAACATACTTTGGATTGAATTATTTTTAAGCTTAAAAAATAATTTATATAAATAAATTTGTGTGTTTATTTATAAGTTTTTATTAACGAAAATTAAATTTTTCTAAATTATTTTTTTTATAAACTATGAATTTTAACAAACTTATGAATTATACATAAATTCTTTTACATAAACTTAAAAATAAGTCAATCAAACAAGCTCTTAATATAGATCCAATCAAAATATAAACTTATTAGCTATTACTATTTTCATAAAATATTATATTCATTCTTCATTTTCTATTTATTGTAAAATTTAATTTTAACTTAAAAATAACAGTTTGTTCACTCTTGCATAATTTTTAGGCATTCATATCAAACACATATACTTTTTTCATATAATAATACTTTACATAGGAAAGAGTTAGAATTTAAACACATGAGGAGAACTCAACCTAAAAGATCAGCCTAATAAATAAAAGAACCTCATGACTTAGGTTGTGCTCTTGTCTAACTAAAAAAGACCATGTACGATTATTAGTAAAATAAAAAAATCTACTAAAAGCACATGTTAACATATCTAAATAATAGAAATTTACAGTTAATAGTATAAAAAAATATAATATTACATTATTAACAAGACATATGTTTCAGCACAAAAAAAAGACACATATTAATATTTTTCTAAAACAAACTAGAGATTATCTATTAGTCTTAGCTCAACTAGTAAAAAATGTTGATATTGTTAGGTGAACGTCGTGGCCAAGTTTCAATATGCGACTATCTCACATTTGAGTTTATGGTTAAAACCTACTATTAACAAAGTTTGCAAGACAACTAAGTCACTAAATTTAACAATATATTTAACTATCTCACATGTGTAATTATTTAACAATATATTTATATATATATAAAGGTAACTAAGTCACTAAATTTCACCTTAATTATGAAGGATTTGAATAGTAGATTAGAACTGATGAGTTCGATCCTGACTTCATTTTATTTATAAGCAAATGAATATTATAAAGGAGTATAAGGAGTATTCAATCTTTTACAAGCAAAACAATTAGTCAAGAACAATGAAAACTAGCCATAGGATCTAAACACTAACAAGAAAAAGGAATACAAATTTTTCGACCATAATAATTAATAAATCACACCCAAGAAGTGACTTTGATTTCCTCGAGAAACACCGATGCATCTAGGTCTGTCGTCTCGGCTCTTTCAGGTTGTCTCCCACGTGGCAAAAACCACAAAATTCATGCTGCTGCTTATGTTGTTATTCCAATCTTAGGGAATTTATAACTCTCTGTTCCTTTTCCTTCACATGACATGGGTGGGTTGTCACATGGACTTCTGGCCCAATAGAGCAACACGAACAAATTTTAACCAGCTCCTTTTATTTGTTTTATTCTTCTTTTCTAAATAATTGGTGGGTCCCTTAGTCCCACTTAGGAGTGAACCTACACAACAAAAAAGTTCACTCTACTTTTCACAGGGTATATATGGAGAGTGTTATTTGTACAACTTCTTTGAACAAGATCAATATTTGTTTAAGCGCAAGTTTTTGGACACAAGATTTAGACACACATATAAATTAAAAAAATTAAAAGAAAAATAAAATTGTCACATCAATTCACATCAATGATTTATTTTTATTTTTATGTGTTTCTTGTGAGTGTGTCTAACAAATATTATTTAGGTTTGTGTCCATATAAGTATTTCTCCTTTGGACAATTAAGGTGGACAACTTTTTATTTCTTCTTCATTTAGCACAAAAATCAATAAAGTGAGAGATAGAAGGAGAGAGAGTAAAAATATAATATGAGTATGAGAGAGAAAGTTATCTAACTAAATTGTCCAAAATGGATGTCAAAATATCATTTCTCGTATATATATTAATATTATGACATAAACATAGTTCCATTTAAATTGTCAATTTTTTTAAGAACTCTTTTAAGATATGATATAGTCATGATAAAATATATATTTGGTGTGCACAAATAACATGATAATATTATCATATCAAATTTTGTGTACACACTCCTAATGACATGAAGATTATTATTCAATTATATAGTTGAACAATTATATAATTATGTCCAATGTTGATATTCTTGACATGAGATGATTTTTAAGAAGGTAAATGTTCGATTATATAACTATAGATACTTGAACAATTATCTTTAAACGTTATCTCATCTCTAACAAAATTCAATACTGATATTCTTGTGTTCATTTCAAATACAATAAATTTAATAAACTTATAACTAACTACAAGTTATTTTTTACAACACATTTTTCAGTGAATTATTTTAAAATACATACATGAACTTGAAGTTTTGGGTCTCAAATTAAATTTTGCAGCTGCTATTTGAAGGATTAGGACTTGACCCAAAATATTGTTATGGTGACTTGGTGAAAATCCATAATTGAAGTAAGTATACTTTTTCACAACAAGTAAGCTATTATTTTCAACATTTGTGGTTGCATAATTGATCATTATGAGAGGCTAGGAATGGGGCAATTTTTTCATCAATCTAGATTGCCGCGTTGTTTATGTGATATTGTTGAATTAGTTTATATCAAACTCGTATCTTGGAATTGGATTTTAGCTAAGAAGATGGGAGAGAGGGTTTTGCTTGTATCATGAGTGGTTAACAAACCTTCTTTGTTTTATTGTTAAGGTTCTCTTCTTTTGTTATTTTATGCGGGTAGAGTATCCTTGTTTTTCTTTTTATTTTTGTAGGTTTAATATATTTTTTTTAAGCAGGGTTTAATATTCATTATACTTTCCTCATTTCATCAATATATATATATATACTATTTTATGTTAAAAAAATTATAGAAAATAAAAATATATTAATGAAAGTTGTTGCATTTAGTGCATTTAACTTTTTTTTTGAATGGCAAATATATATATAACGAGAAAAAATGATACACCAAATAGAATTCAAAAAAAGGGGGAGTACAAGAAGTACTAAGTCCCCAAAGAAAATAGAAAATATAAAAAATCAAAGAGATAAAATCTCCTACTAGACCGAGGCTAGTCCCAAATTACCATTCGACCAAAAAGAGAGAGAAAGATTAGAAATCACGAAAAGATGGCAAAAAGCAAGCCTATAGCCCACCAAGACCACCAAACCTCAGAATAGCCACCTAACATGACTCTAACGGTTCCAGATTTAATGCATTTAACTAAATACATTAACTTTCTTCTACTATTCTTTGCTTATAATTTTATACTGGAAAATATTAATGTATTTATTATATTGTAACACTAATGCAGTTTGATTTTATATATATGGATTTTGCTAACTTACATCCATTTATTTTTTAAAAGGAATGCTTAGAAGTCATAATAACTTGATCTAGAACATCCACAATTATACCTACAATGATTGGCCATACCATTGCTATCCACAATGGTAAAGAGCATTTACCGATTTATATAACGGATCGTATGGTAGGCCATAAATTGGGAGAATTTTCATCTACTCAAAACTTCAGGAGGCACATCACTAATAATTTAGAGAGAGAGAGGGGGGGGGGGGGGGGGGGGGGGGGGGTTAACTTCATGACTATATAAACATAGAAAAAACACATACATATATTCAGGGAACCTAGACACTAAGAACATGAATAACATTCTTATCTCCAGCTGGTTTAATCTTCAGTCCTCTGTGCCTTTATCTTATGTTCAACCTCCAAAGAGTAGACCGGACAATATTTTTGTACTTTCCGACAAGAAGATTCCGGTGGTGGATCTTGGGGGACATGTTCATGCTGAAACATTAATGCACATTTTAAGAGCTTCCGAGGAGTATGGATTTTTCCAGGTATGTACTATTAAAGATTTTATTTGTTTACAAAATTGTACTATAAGTTTTTTTAATTCCAATTTAAAATATTGAGTTAGGTTCAACTCAAAATTTTGCGAGTCTCTGAAATGGCACACCACAATTTTGCGAGTCTCTGAAATGGCACCAAAATATAAAATTATATGTGTCTATCTAGGTTAAGATGGTGCATCTTTATTTGAAGGCTTGTAATTGTATATTCTTCTCACGTTTTGGTGTAATTTGGCCATAATTATACTTTGTTGTCCCATTGTTATACAAAATATTATATGTTTTAGTCAAACTTACGAGTAAATGATATGGTGATCGAAATTTCTTCAACTCTTCGTACAAGTTGATTAGAGTTATTTCTTACTATGATGTTGGGTATACGCGATTGAACAGTTTAATAAAATTCTACTTATAAAAAAATGTGTGTGTGGTTAATTAATTGTCGTGGATTTATAATATATAGGTGATCAACCATGGAGTTTCGAAGGAGTTGATGGATGATACAATGAATATTTTCAAGGAATTTCATGCCATGCCTGAAGTAGAAAAGATAAGTGAAAGTTCAAAGGACCCAAATGGAAGTTGTAAGCTATATACAAGTCGTGAGATTAATGACAAAAATTGCATTCAATATTGGAGAGACACATTAAGACATTTTTGTCCACCTTCAAGTGAATTCATGGAGTTTTGGCCACATAAGCCTACAAGATACCGGTAAAATACACAAACTTCTTGAGGTCTTGGTCAATTTTTAATTAAATAAACAAAATAAAACCTTTGATTTCTGATAATATGTATTCAACTCACTTTTACATAACTGTATCCAAACATAAATCAATTCTACCATAATCAATTCTGATAAAATCAATTCTACCATAATCAATTCTATCAAAATCAATTCTATCTAAAGCTAAACGAAACACACGCTTAGTAACATCATACCAACAAATGTATACTCAACACTTTTATTTTTTTTACATGAAGAGGGCCTACTCAACACTTTTCTATTGCTCATAATTTTAACTTTGTGAATTATTTTATGGAGACGATATGTTACGGGAGTTTATTTTTTGTATATAAATTAAAATTATTTATTAAAATAATTAAAAAGAGTGTGATAAATGATTATTGAATATTTTAATCACAATTTTTTTATTTTAAATTTTTTTCATAATGTTCTTTATTTGAAAAATAAAAATAAGCCATCCCTTAATTTCTCCTCAAAAATAAACTTACAAATAAAGTATGTTGTTCAGTAATTTTTCTATGTCTAATATGAATTTGTTTAAAAGTTGATCCTACTATTGTTAAGAAATTTTAATAAAATACTGTATTCATTTTTAATTTTTTTTATAAAATTCATTTTTACTTTACTAAGTATTATAAAGTTCCACTCTTAGTTCATTTTTAAAAAGTTCATATTAAATATATTCAATTTTTCGATATAATGGTATTTATGCCGCAGGAACTTATATATGGTTTAGAACCTTATGTTATCGATGGATATAAAAAAATAAAATAAAAAATAGAACCTTATGTTATATTCTTGTTAATTTACATTCTCCTGAAGCCAAAACCATAACTGACGACGTAATATGACCAATGAGAGGGGGGTAAAATAAAATTCACCAATATTACAAGGGACAAAATGATGGAATATTAAGTCAATATATTCTATAAAGGTAAATGACAGAAATTTTACACTACAGGGTTATCAAATATATATTACGGGGAATAAACCAAAACTCGCCAATAATATGTAGCGGTAAACATCTATTAACCCAAAAAAAATAAAGACAAAACCAAACAAGAAGATGCCAGATCTTGCTATGGAAATTGAAGATTTTGATTTTAAAGTCTAGAAGAATAAAGCAAACAAAACACATAAATCCATATACAATTTTGAGGTATATTTGAGTACGTACTTAGTTATAAATCAGTGAAAAAGATGGTGAATGTAACGAGGATGAGGATGAACATTGAACAACATAAATGTTCATCACCATTTATGGTTTAATGAAATGTTTCAAACCTTTTACATGTGTGCATGTTTCAAATTTTTCATTATGTTACAAATGAATAAAATAAAGATTAACTCGTGTATATTTATAAAGATAAAAAATCTATGTGAAAAAAATTAAAATAAGGACATATGTTTTTAATAAAAAAGATAAAAAATTAACTATACACATTTAAAAAAAAAAGATGAATTTTTTTTTTAAAAAAAAAAAAGAAGATAAAAGACAAATGAAAACTCCATGTAAGAATGGACAACTTGATGTTGCTACACTTTTCAACTGTTGTGGAAAAGTAAAATTGTGGTAGTGCATTGAGAAAGTCTAATCTAGACACAAACCCAACATTTCATTGTTAGACACACTCACGTAAAAAAGAAAACTACTAAAAAGAAAGGATTAAAATGAAATTAATTAATGTGACTATATTATTTTTATTTTAATTTATTAAATTTGTGTGTATACCTAAATAAAATTAATTTGTGATTGTGTCCATAGAAGAATTTCTGCCTTCATATACATGGGTGGGTTGTCACTTGTCACGTGGGCCAACGGAGCAACACAAATAAATTTTTAACTCCATTCATTTGGTTTATTTCTTTTTTATATTTTTTTCTTCTAAATAATTGGTGGATTCCACAAAAAAGTCAACTCACTCGGTCGATAAAAAATCGGTTTACTTTTAAACATGTATATGATGCGTTAGGATCCTCTTTATTTTTATTCTTCTTTTCTATGACTATAACTTTGATAGATTTTAGAATATATATATTAAATAATTTGATCTATTAAATGCCATATCATTATATTAATATTTCAAAAACTTTTTTTTCACCTTGGTTCTTAGGGGAATGAGGCTCTAGTAGTACAAAGTACGGGAGAGTTCTGGCATCAAGTGGAATCCACTTAGTATGTGTTTGGTGGTGAAAAGAATTGATTCTAGTAGAATTGAGTTTGACATAATTGATTTTGATTAAAAGTGAGTTGAGAGTGAATTGATTTATGTTTGGATATACTAACTTAAAGTGATTTCAACATTTGATGTTATTTGAATAATTTTAATCAAAATAGCTTTTAGATGTATAATTATCAAATTGGGTTTTAATATGTTTATTTTCATAAAATATATATAAAAAAATTACTACTAATAATATTTAAATATCTCTATAAAAAAAAGTAATATTTAAATATGTGTAAAAAAAACATTAGTTAAATATATTGCTGACACCAATATCCATATTTATTAAATTATAATAACCCTTACCGTAAAAAAAACACTCATATAACACTAGTCTTTTTTTAAATGAAAATTAAATACTCCCTCCGTTTTTTTTTAATTGTCTTTATTATCATATTTAGCGTTTCTATTTAATTGTCCTTTTTCTATTTTATGGGTATGATTTGTCAATTATAACCTTTGTCAATTGCTCTAATCTTTTTCCATAAAACTAATTAATGCTACATATTTGGAAAATTAAATCTTTTTTTAATTTTTTTTTTTGTTGGTACATAACATATTAAATTTTGTTTTTTTTGTACATAATATATTAAATTTATTGGAAAGAAAAAGTGTGGGAAAAAAAATGGGAATTTATTGGTGGATTAAAACGAGGGTATAATAGGAAGATAACGTGCAAAAATACACTTCCTTAATTTGGTGTTATCATTATAAAAAGACAATTAAAAAAAAACGGAGGGAGTAATTGATTTGTCACTACTAATGGGCCGGGTTGTGCAAGGAAAAAGCCCAATATCTCCTTCATCTCTAACCTAAAGAATTAGACACTGTAGCAAATTAAACACAGTAGGCGATAAACAAAAAATGAAGAAGACATGGTGATGTTGTTGAAAGGGGTAAAAGAGATATATCAAAGTGATTTGTGTAGAATCGATTTTGGCCAGACGCAGAAGCTATGAAAGGTAGCTTCAAGTAGAATCGCGTTTCCTCATTAGAATCAATTCTTGAAATGAAATCCAAACATATGTTGAAAATGAAAACTCACGTTTGGCTATTCTTAGACGCACGTTTGGCGGTTTGGACGCGTATCCAAACATACACTTAATGTGTCTCATTAATCATTACTTGTGTTTATCTCTATTCTAAATGGACAACAAATGAAGTGTTAATAAGTCTAACATAGGATGTCAGTTGGTCTGGACATGAGTCTATAAGTAAGAGATAATCTTCATATTACAAGACGAATTTTTAAATATGGGTTAGACAAACTTCCAATTTTAAGATTGTATTAAAGTCTCACAATTCTAAGTTTTTCTTTTTTTTGAAGGTTCACAATTCTAAGATTGATCTCTTCCAACAAATATTTTTCCATACGCATGCACCTTCAAAAACTAGGTCTAAGTAATTAAGGAACTCAAGTACCTACTACTTATGCGACGATATTGGTGAATTTTATTCATTATTTATTTGACAGAGTTATATACCATTTTATGTTAATTATTACACTTTAAGAGAGACATAGATATATAGAGATTAATTATATGAATGAGTTGATTAATAAAATTATGAATGGCTTAGTGGACATTTTAACTCCATTTAGTTCATAATTTAATCAACAAGTTATATTTTTTTATTGCACATTTTTCAGTGAAGTAGTTGAGAAATATACAAAAGAAATGAGAGCCTTGGGTCTCAAAATTTTAGAGCTGCTATGTGAAGGATTAGGACTTGACCCAAAATATTGTTCTAGTGGATTTAATGAAAATCCATTATTACTATGTCATCACTATCCACCTTGTCCAGAGCCACATTTAACCTTGGGTTCACCAAAACATCGAGATCCTAGTTTTGTTACCATTCTATATCAAGAAAATCATATAAATGCTCTTCAAGTTTTTAAGGATGAGAAGTGGATTGTTGTTCAGCCAATTCCTTATGCTTTTGTTGTTAACATCGGCCTTCTTTTACAGGTAATTTCTCTCTCGCAAGAGATATGGTTAAATAAATTTTTTGTCCTTATAATATAAAGATTAAATTTTTGACTTAATTGCAGTTTTGGTCTTTCTATTTTTATTATTTTGTAGATTTGGTTTCCTATTTTAAAATTCGACAGTTTTGATCTCATATCATAACTATTAATAAATTGACGATGTGATATGTTTAAAACGACGTGGTATATGATTTGATGATGAGAAAATACCAACATCGAAGAAATTGTAAGAAAAATATTTTTTTAAAGTTAATTTAAAATATATTGTATCATCATATTATGGACTAATTATGTGTTAGAGAATTCAAAACTGTCGAATTTTAAAATAGGGGACGAATTCTACAAACTGATGAAAATAGAGGGATTGAAACTGCAATTAAGCCTAATTTTTTTAATTTTTTTCCGTATATAAAATAAAATATTTTGCACAATGGTAGAGCCGCTCCCAAGAAGTACACCCTTAATTAATTTCCATTTAACCGTCAAAGTTAGTATTTTTCTCTTTCACTATGACTTGAACTTGGCGAATGATTAATTTCTTGTTTTTTTAATATTAAATTAATTTAATAGTAATTGTTAATACTAATAATTATTTTACTTTTATTGGGATCTTTAACTCTTTAATTAATTTCTTTATTCCTTAGTTCAAATTAATCGAGCTATCCAACCTATATGTTGATATTAGAAATTTAAAAACACCTCTACCCATGTATTTACTACAAATGACATTTTTTATTTATCAAAATTTATATTATTATATTTTTGCAAACAAAATTAACTAACTAATACAGTAGCTAATTCTATTTTATTAGTTAATATTCATGCTAATATTTTGCACATAATTAATAATTGCCCCTCTAATGTGTAGATAATTAGTAATGGAAGACTCATAGGAGCAGAGCACCGTGTTGTGACAAATTCAGGAACAGCAAGAACCACTATTGCTTATTTCCTCCGTCCAACCAATGAAAATATTATAGAACCTGCAAAGTCTTTGACATGTTATGGTGCTCCTCCCATATACAAGTCCATCACATTTGAAGATTTTTTTAGAATTTTCATGACCAAAGGACCAGATATTGAACCATACCTGCTCTTATAAAATTCCAAGAAATTAAAGGAGCATTTTCTAGACCTTTATTACTATACTATAAGAACTATCCGTCAAAAATCATGCTTCCTACGTCTTTTATTATAGGAACATCCAAAAAAAATTACGGATATTAAAAAAATGTTGTAGTATTCATTAAATTTATCTAAAATGTGCCTTTGTTTTACATATTTAATCCTTGTACTAATTATTAATAACATAAATGAGAGAAAATAGATAAGAATATTTTTGTAGTAAAAAAAAATTATTAATGATGCATAACATTTCAATGCAATACCAAGAGAATAATTGCACACGACTATTTGGAATCGGATTTTCCGCAGTAATAGAAGAATGTTATAACAAATCTGCACCGTCTAATTTTCAATCAACGCTTGGAATTTGTTTCCAGTATAAAAACAGAGATTTAAAAACTGTCTGATCTGCGATCGGTGGCCGTGATTGCTTATAACATTAAACTGTGTGGTTGGTTATGCTACAACAGTGAATCTGTAACCCAACTATTTGGCTATAAATAATTCCTTCATAAAGTTTTTTTTTTATAATGATGGGGCCTAAACCCAAAAAAAAAAATAACACAAGAACAAATCTCGGGTAAAGTTAAATTACAAGATACATTATTCATAAATTTGGATACTCGATCAACTTATTTATGATTACTTGTACAAGTAAAAAGGGTGTAGCATGATTGCATTTTTATAAGCGGAATTCAGGTTCAAAGTAAGGACCCTTGTTCAAAAAATTCTGCAACAATTCTCCAAATGCCATTGATGGGTATATGGGTGGTGAAGTTGAACTTATAAGAGACTTTGCAGGTCCTATAATGGATTCTTTACTTGGATTAATGAAATAGGCAATAGTGTGCCTACTAGAGCTTGCATTTGTTATAACTCGATGTTCAGCACCTATGAGCCTTCCATTGGTAATTACCTATATCAATCATAAAAAAGTTGAATTTTTTTCATACAAAACCTCATCATATGTTTTCAATAATATACGCAAAATCATATCATAATGATTAATGAAGGTTAACTAGTTATCAAAGCATTTCTAGCTCAAGTGCAAAAATAAGTTCACTAGCTAACTTTTTTATGTTGGGGAGTTCGGGGAGCTTGGGAGAAAAATCAGGTTAAATGTTTCAAGATCATAAGAGAGAGAAACACCGCATGATCTCCACTCAAAATTTTAAGGCATTAGGGGGGCACCTCTCTAATAAATCTAACATTCTTCTCATTCATTGTCGAAGTGAGATTTAACCACTTACACTTGAAACCCAAAGATTTACGATTATGAGACTATATATACTACTTCAAAATTCACTAGTTTAATTTTTTTTAATATTTAACTCCAATATCAAATAAACAACACACATTTTGTTTGTGTTAACTCTTTGATTCTCAAAGGAAATTATTATAATCGGGGACAACACATGTCGAAGTTTGAGGCAAAATAGATAAAGAGACCTTATGATCGAAGCTGAAAAGTTTTTAGTAATATTAATATGTTTTTTATTTAATTTTATTTTTCATTCTACAAAAACAAAATTATTTATTAAAATTTAGCTACTTGTAAGCAAATAAATTTATGTTATATAAAAATTAATAATTTCTATGATCATCGATGTTTTGAGGTCTTGTGTAGTTAAAAGATTCAAAAATAAATACTATATATATTCATCAACTTCAATAATTAAGAAAACACAAAATATTCGGCCCTTAATGAAAATAAATACAAGAGATGCAAATAGGTTTGAGTCGAACCCACCAACACACAATTGACTCAACCACTAAATCAAGATTACATTGTTTTATGTTTTATAATTAACTAATATTTAGATATTTCCAACAAATATTTTAAAAATATCCGTTAAACCAGAAATTTGAGGTCTCTTATTTTCGAGGTGATGGGCATGTTGATAAATTAATGAGGTAGATGAAGAAATTAATAATATGTACCTGAAGCATAAATCCCATGTTAACTACAAAGGCATTAGGAATTGGCTCAACAGGAATCCATGCCCCATCTTTGAAGACATGGAGTGCAGTGATACTTGGTTCTTGGAATAGAATGGTTAGAATGTTAGGATCTTTATGTCTTGATGCTCCCAATGTTAAACTTGGTTCTGGGCAAGGAGGGTAGTGGTGAGATATCACTACTGGATTTTCACTTAGTTCTCCTGAAAAGTAATTTGGGCCTAGTCCCAACCCTTCAGAAATTAGATCCAATAGTCTCAGCCCAAGTGCTCTTAGTTCTTGTGTATATTTTCCAACTATTTCACTTAAAAATACAAAAAATATAAAATAATGTTGATTAAATTATTCAAAATATAACTATTAAAAATATTACACAATATGGTTCCTTTTTAAAAAAAATAAGAAAAAAGAAAAAGCCATTTTCTTTTTTAAGTACAAAAACCGTGAATGATGAACTATTTATTTTTTTCACCCCCTTTTAATGCTCAAAATTCCTCTCACTATCAAAAGCTATAGCGTATTTTTCCTTTACAATATATATTGGAAGATATAGTTTCTGATAGGATATTTTGCATGTTTTGAGCAATACAGAGGGTTTGAAATGAAATAAGACAAATCACCCGAAGTTTTAAGCTGTCCAAATATTTTGGATCAATATCTCTGCGAAGCTAATCATGGCCTGATGAGAGCCAATATATAGAAAATTCGAGTAACCATTATCTAAACCAAACTACTCCGAATTTTATTAGATCATAAATTCATCTATAACAACTAACAACTCTAAATAATGCCATGATTATATATAAGAATTTGAATGATTATATATAGGTGTACTATATAAGTCTACAACAATAAGTTTTCTATGTCAAAAATGAATCAATGAAACATGACAAAACCCAAGTTGGCTTGCTTTTTTTAATTTCTTCAATCATCAAACAAAATTAAGTGAAGTTTTCAGTTGTTTTCATCACTTAATGTTTAAACAAGTCAATGATTAGCAAAATTATTATCATAATCCTATAACACGTAACACACATGCACCTATTGATGAAAAAATAACAAAAATAAAATGTAACATCAGATCCAACACAAATTTTCAACTATGTAACGTACACATTCAAGCAAAATAAAATATATACTACCATGCTCTCAAAAAAAGAAAATATACTACCATAATAAATATTTTATTAATAAAAAATTAAAGTGGAACACTAGAGTTTTTTTTTTTTTTACCGGTATCCCTCTGGTTTCTCTGGCCAATACTCAATGAATTCTCCTGAAGGTGGACAAGGATGTTTCATTGAATCCTTCCAATACTTAGCCACATCTTCAATATTTCTTCCACTACTTGTATAGAGTTTGCAGTTTCCATTAGGGTCCTTAGAGCTTTCAACCACCTTTTCATTAGGAGACATGGCATGAAATTCTTTGAAAATCCTTAATGTTTCCTCCATTAATTCCTTAGCAACTCCATGGTTCACAACCTAGCTACATCAATAAATTAAGGACATGTATACCCCAAATTAACATAATTAATTCGCATGACCGATTAGTCAATCAATTTTTAGTTGTAATTGTTAGAATCAGAGATGCAAATTAAGAGAAAGACAAAGACGGCTAGGGTTCCAATAATATTATAATAACATTGCTTGACAAAATAAGGATTATAAGAGAATTTATAATAATGCCTAATGGACTATCAGACTACTAACATATAAAACCCAATACTAAAAGTCCTAATATATCTAACACTTCCCCTCAAACTCACGATGCATTAACGATTAATCATCGAGAGTTTGTCAAACAAAAACGAAAAACATACTTAATAATATAAACTTAACATTTTATTTCTAATACTACCACTCAAGGTAAAGCTTACTAAGCTTTACGCTTGTTACAAATTAACCCAGAAAATAAAGTAACCCAACTTAGAACCAATTGGAAAGCAATTCACCGACAACAGAGAAACCATCAAAGAGAGGAGAACCAAATCAAATTAATCCAACATACAATCCAGTCCAAGCTAACCAAAACAAAACCAATCGAACAAATTCAAACTAAACCAAACATCAGCCAATAGATAGATGCAATCAAATAAAAGAAACCAATAGGGAGAAGTGCAATCAATCAAAAGAAGTCAATAGGGAGAAGTGCAATCAATCAGAAGAATCAATAGACAGAAGTGCAATGCAATAAGAAGAATCAATAGGGAGAAGTGCAACAGGGAGAAGTGCAATCAGAAGAATCAATAGAGAGAAATGCAATAGGGAGAAGTGCAATGCAATCAAACCAACAAACCAAACTTCTTCTTTTTTTTTTACTAACACAAACACCTTCCTTAATATCACAGATCATATGCTATCTTGCAAAATTCCAATAATTCATTCCCACTTTCAAAGCTAAGGAAACCAAAACAACCGAAGCCAAAAGAAGAAACAAAAACAAGAAACAAGTGCCATCAAACAAAGCAATAACACCCTGCTGAAATTGAACTTCACCAAAGTCATCACTTACAAAAACAAGAAACAAGTGCCACACAAACAACAAACCCAAAACGAAAGAAACATTCAATGTACCGAAACTTTTAGTGCACAAATTCCACTTCAAATAAAACCTTTCAAACAAATGTGCCACATGATCCTGAAGATGCAGATTGACCGTAAACGAAGGTGTGAGCGATGCAAATTGATGGAACCTTTACAATCCAATTGTGAAACCGTAGATGCAAACAACACAAAAAAAAAAACATATTCCCAAATTTTGGGAATTCAACGGCGGAAGCAACAAACGATTCATGGCGGATCGTACCATGCTCTCGATACCATGTTAAAATCAGAGATGCAAATTAAGAGAAAGACAAAGACGGCTAGGGTTCCAATAATATTATAATAACATTGCTTGACAAAATAAGGATTACAAGAGAATTTATAATAATGCCTAATGGACTATCAGACTACTAACATATAAAGCCCAATACTAAAAGTCCTAATATATCTAACAGTAATCTCATGTATCTTCGATTGATAGTCAAATACTAATCACTCGAAATACACATGGATATATTTAGAGATGGAAAAATTCAATATTTGTCTCTAATTTTGTCGCTAGGTATTACAGATGTCAAAAATATAGTAGTTGAGAAGGAAAAAAACAAAAACCTAGGCAAATGAATAATTTTTACCTGAAAAAATCCATATTCCTCGGAGGATTTAATGATGTTTCTTATGATGTCATCACGATCATGTGCTCCAAGATCAATCACTGGAATTTTCTTGTTAGTAGACAAAACAGCATTGCAAGGTCTTCTTTCAGGTGGTTGCACATAAGATTGTGGAACTGAAGAATGATGATTGTACCAGCTAGAAACAAGTTTAAGATCCATATATATATTGATCTTAATCCTTGATTAATTAGTACCTTGGAGCTTGAGTAGAGTACACTGATCCTGAAATATTGTTAAGACACAAGGGAGTGTGTATATATTAATTACATAGATATTAAGTTTTCCCCCTAAAAACAATTTTCCCTTTTTTTTTTGACTAACTATTTTGCTTTTTTGTTGATAGGAAATAATAATAATTTATAATCTAAGTATTTATCAACTTCTATATTAAAATGTCCAGTCAACAAAAAAAACTGTAATAAAATGTATTTGAACTATTTATTAGTATTACATATTAAATATTGTATTTTGTGAAACAAAAATTAAGCTCAATGTATTATACATTTGATGAATATTTTGTATACTTTGTTAAAAAAATAAATTAAGGTAATTTATTAAATAATTATATTTGTAGGTAAATCAAATTGTAACCATATTTTATTTTGTATACTTTGTCAATAAAATATAAAGAAAGGAAGTCCATTCTAGAAAAATTATATTCATCCCCTCTATCAAAAAAAAAAAAAATAATTATATTCATCCCTATAATACAATTAGGATAGTGTCCAACCAATTAAAATTATTACATTAAAACACATGATTGACTAATTTATCGGCACAATTGTTTTTCTTTGTAAAAATATGTGAAATTCTAACCAAGTTGATTTGGCTCACTCGCAAGGAGCTCTTTTCAAAGATGTACTCAGGGAATATCGGATTCGATTCTTAGAGGGAACAACACTTTGGCTAGTGTGCATGCCTTATGCATATGCCGAATTAATCACCCACCTTTGATGGGTTGGAACCAGTGCGAAAGAAAGAAAAAAATATGTGAAATTCTAAAACAAAAATTCATAATGAAAGTCATTTAATTTGTCCATTTGTTCTAAAGTTGTCAAGGTACTAATACAAAGTTATTACTCCTTCCGTTTCAAATTGAGTGACACAGTTGACTTTTTTACGCATGCCGATGCATAACTTTGACGATTAATATTTTTAATTGTATAACAGTAAAAATTTGATATTTTGAAAATACTCATTGAGACGAATCGAATTAACAACATCTTATATAATAATATTTAGTTTTATTTATTAGTAGAAAAATATGGTCAAAGCAAGATGTGTGAATAGTGCACAACAGTCAACTGTATCACTCAATTTGGGACGGAGGAGTATATATCAAAGACCTTAACGGTAATTATGGAATGACATTTCAACCATAAATTAAACCAACTTCTATCATATGCAATTTCAACAAAAAAGAACATAAAGGCAATTAAACACATGCAACATGAAGACAGTAGTAGAATAAGTTCCCAAATTTTGGGCAAAAACCACCAACAAAATAACTTCTATTAATTGTCCCGAGAAAGGGCCGCATCGATTTAGTTGTCCACGAACAGTCAAAAAAGTGATAAACAACTTGATTGATTCTGAGAAACTTAGGAAATTGCTCGGACTATTTGTCATCATCCAAACATTCTATATCTGGAAACATATTTGCCATCATCCAAAGAATTTAAACTTGTTTGTATTTTTTTTGTACATTATTCATATTACACTGCCTTTCTCTTTTCAAATTCATGAGAATGTTTTTTAGAAGAACTAAGCCCATCGCCATCCCACCGACAATTTTCTTGTGTTTCATGTTTAAACGATCAGCAACATGATGACCTTTTAACTTTACATTCATCTTGTTTCGATCAACATTCTATTTTTTTTTTCCTTTATATAGACCACCCTTTTCGCACCACAATATAAAAAATTGTTTTCTTCCATTACAACCAAGATAAGACTTTGAAATAATTATAACAAAATCTAACTTAGCTACTTCAAAACAAACTCAATCCAACAAGTTTTTTACCATTGGTTTGCCATCGTTCGATTTCAAATCAAATGGGGGCTCCACCATAATAGAAATGATATCATGAAAAAGAAACAAAACTTACAAACCAAAAAATAACTATCGAAATGACCCTTTCAAACTTGTTTTTTCCATCAAAAACGTCCTTTTGGAAGAATATTGTATTGTTGTTGTAGAGAAAATACACAATAAAAATTAAAATGAGAAAGGTTTTAAAGTTGCATTACATTTTCTTTGAGATGAAAATGGACGGTACGGACGGTGTTGATAGTAAGATTATGTATTGAAAAACAAATGTGGTAAAAAAAGTATTCTATTTTAGAGAGATTTTGAATTATGTTAGAGAAGTTGTATAAGTTTCAAAATTAATTATGATCAAACTTATGTATGCATAGTAGCTAAAGGATGTTTCTAAAAAAAGGTTCGAAAGAACCCTTTCGATAAAGGGTAAAACTGGAAATGAGGGAGGCCTCTGAGCATATAGAGAGCAAATTGAGAACTTCTAATCGGTTAAGGTTCTTCCTCATAGTCATTCTATCAGTATAGAGATTTTGGTGCCCCTCTGGAGGTGTTGATAGCATTAAATAGCTCTCTAATTCTATTAAATGGGCCTGTATTTGTATTGGGCTGTCCTTCTTTGTTCAACATCGTATCACAAACCAATGTACGAAATTTTCTCTTCCCACCCCCCATGACTCTTTCCCCCCGGATTTTCATTTTTGCCCCTAGTTTTAAACTTTGGAATGCATTTTCTGAAGTTTTTTTTTGCCTTGAATACGATCTTTGGAATGTATTGTCCGAAGTTTTCGACGATTTTGAACTAGAAAAATTTCGGAAAACACATTTCGAAGTTTTTGTACAGGGATAAAATCGGAATATTGGGGGGTTAAAAAGAGTCACGGGGGAAGAAGAGAATTTTTCCCAATGTACGAGTCTATGATTTATCCAATTAAATAAATAATAAATTCCAGCTCGTCCCTTCAAACAAGAAATTTTATTATTTATTTTCTTGGTCATAATAATCTCTTCATGCAATCAGTCAATGTTGACGTGACCAAGTTGAAGTTATACATGTTGTACATTTGATGTACATTGAAAAAAAAAATCTTAGAAGAAATTTCAAGTCTATCTTCAATCCAGTAATAAAAACAAGAGAATAATCTAATAAAACAATTAAATAGTTATATAGTTGTCGTGAATAACTGTGGTAGTACCCTATTGGCATGATTTTGAGTCATTTTTTTCATATCATTGTTTAAAAAAATACACAAAAACATGATGCTAGCCCCTGGTTTTTGCTACAAGTCAAATATTTAATTTTAATTTTCATATTGTAACACAAAGTTAGCTATTAGCCCATTGTAAAGGTTTTCCCAACAGCATGCCAAGTCCTCAAATTAGTCATCAAAATTCTATCTTACCAACTACTATATATAGAAATAGCACATAGAATGTTAGGCCATTCAGAAAAATAAAGATCAAATAATTTTTATTTTTTTTTGTAGAAATAGCAAAACACAACTTTTTGAAATTCAAGAAGCCAAGAACACTTATAAAAGAAACACTTTTCCAAATTAATGGGGCGTTGGATGAAACCAGAGGTACCATATACTTTAAATTGATATTAATCTCATGTTTAATTATCATGTTCATTTTTTTAAAACCTTCAAAATATATAATTAATTATTAGTATTAGTTATAGGTTTTGACATTTAGTTTAATACTTTAATTTAACTTTTATATATAGGTATACCCTCTATTGGCTGCAATGACCTTTGTGACAAGCATGTGTGCCTTTCAGCTGACAAGAAACTTGCTCCAGAATCCTGATGTTAGGTACAAATATTAACCATGAAAATTAGTGACGGAAAAAGTAAATTTTTTTTCTAGTAATCATGTCATTATAGTGACGGATTTAGAGAGGGGGTTTCATGTTTTTCGTTATCATTTTTTCTTGCTAATTTATTTATTTAGTTGTAAGTTCAAATTACTTATTTATTTTTTATTCTTTATTATGAAGAAAGGAACATATCTTATACCGATTCAATTAATGGAATATTGTTCGATGCTACTGTAAAAAAAAAAAAAACTGGTTGAATACATCCACTCATTTTTAAGAAACTGTACGTTGATAAATAATAACTAAATATTTGTTAAATACACCTAATGATGCACATTGCAAATCATGTACTCCATAAATTATTGGGTATATATTCTTGTATTCTTATTGTTTGATTTATTATGTTTTGCTTAATTGGTTTGAAAATTTCTTATATATTTAGGATTAGCAAACGACGTCGCACCATGGCAGTGTTGGATAACAAAGAAGAAGGAGAGAAATATGCTGAACATGGCTTGAGGAAATTCCTTCGTACTAGACCACCAGAGGTTATGCCAGCCATCAATCACTTTTTTAGTGAACATAAATGAATAAGTGTAACGTATAAATACATTACAAGAGGAGTGTTAAGAACACTTCAATAGATAACATATACTTGAAGTGTTTCTTTAAGGGTAAAATCAAAGGGTTTATTTGTCATGTATATTGTTTTCTTGCTTTATAATTTTTCTTATCGATCACGTGTTGTTAATTTGGTGTTTAGTTTATTATCATGTATTGTAATCAAACAAAAAATAAAACCCGTTTTGTAATATTAAATTATTTATTTTTGATTAAGTAGCCTAATGACTAGTAATCTTGATTTATCTATGAATATAATATTAATATACTTAACATATATGTTGATATATATGTGAGAATGAGATGCATGAGATCAATTGACGATATAATTTATATTTGATCCAAAACTAATATAATTTACCTTGATCACATGACATTTATTTCACATATGGCCGACCTAACAATTGTCAATTGTAAAATCTAAAACAAATTCCAATAGAACATTTTTATTTGTATATGTAGTCATTTTATTTTTATTTATAAAGTAATAAGTTTTATAGTTTTAATTATTATCCTTAGTATTGTGATAAGTGTGTGGTAGATAAGTCTCACATTACTTAAAAAAATGGAGGTTGGACATTTTATTATAAGTGAGAAAACTTCCTTAAAATTTTGAGTAAAAGTGTGGTGTCTGTCTAACTTTTTTGTGGTCAATAAATGTGAGTTTCTTAACTTACTAATTTTTCGTTATGGTCTATAACCTAAACCTTTTCCCCCTCCCCCCACCCCCTACCAGGAATCAAATTCGGGCTATCCCGAATGATTCATCGAAAGAGAAGTTCATTAACCATTTAAATTCAATGTCATGTTAAAGATGAATCTAGTAACCAACACATTTTGAAAATTCTCCTAACAAGAGTTTCGACCCCCTCTCATTTTCTTGAATTTTACATACTTACGAGTGAAATAGGGCCAAAATTATTTAACCAGGCTTCTCGTCTATATATGTATTCCAAATAGGATTACATTAATTAAAAAATCGAATTAAAATTAATACTCTTCTATCTAAAAAAGAAAATAAAAGTTAAAAATGATGGCTTTGATGATATCAAATAAAGTTCCACGTGCAAATGAGAACTTGCTGGGAAAGAACTCATGAAAGTACATTAAAGAGATCAATTGAAAATATTTCGAATCTTCATTGTTTATGTTTATGATAATATTTAGATGCTGATCAATTATAGCTTAAGATACATTGTTATAGTAGTTCTCCCATGTTTTGTTGTATGAATAATGGGCTGCAACTTAAGAGTGATTAAAAGCAAAAGTTTATATACATATCCATTTCATTCCCAACACCATTTGCTGGCAATGGGCACTAATTTGGTTACCCTATGACCCTACAAAGAAGTTTATTAATTTTTCAATATATAAAAACATCATGGATATGCTTTTTGTGGCTTAAATTGATTACAACTTAGTTGTTTTTCACAATCCAAATCTAAGGTTTTTAGTGACCTCCTATTAGTTTAGTCCAATCCTTTTTTGTGTGTCTTTCTTTTTCTTCCCTTTTATTAATTCAAAAAAATATTGACATCACTATGATCAAAATAATTATATTATACTTTACAACATTTGGATAAGTTGGTAATTAGTGTCTCGATATATATTTCAGCTTAATCAAAAGTGACGGATTCAATTTAGCTGTCAGAATATAATAATATTTATTTTTTGAGAAAAAAATTTGTCGTCTATTATAGGTCTATCTGATTCAATAGATTAATTTAGTAATTGTATTTGTGTGTAGGAGATATACAATTGACAAAAAAAAAATTATATTATACCAAAAGTGATTGGACAAAATTTAAAATTGAAGCATCAAGACAAAAAAGTGCACTACAATTGCAATATTTCCATTACATATTAAAGCATTGGAACCATAATTTTTTTTTTACCAAAACAACTATATGTTAGTTTTGGTTGAAACAAGTTTGATCCTCTCTCCAAAAGCAAAATTAAACAGGCTATCAATTGCATGTTATTATAGCTTTCATTTGGGATCATTTTCTACTTTGGATCAATCATACATGACTGGTGAGATATACATGATCATTTGATTGAAGAATTAAAAAGAATGAGTAGATAGGACATGACTTTTGAAATATTTTTAAATCACAATTTGAGAACCAATGAACTCTTATTTTAGGTACAATTTGATTTAATAATTTAATTGGAAAGTAGGATCTGCAATTGATAATAGCCAAAATTTATTGGGTCCATCCCTTCAAAAGTTTTTCACTTGGACATGTGATACTTTGGAATAGTCATTTTTCATTCCTTTCATAATGATAGAATTGGATTGAAAATGTATCCACTAACACACAAATTCACTGAATCAGGGTCAAAGAAAAGCAATAAGATTTTGAGAAAAATGAGGTAGCATAAGTCAACCCTCAACTTTGTGCACTTACATGCACTCATTCAAACCCACATTTCAAAGTTTATGACCTTGATTTTTTTATTAATTATGTATATAATTTGTCATTTTTGTTTTGTCATCTCTCATTTTCTTAATTCAATACTTATATATTACAAAGAGAAAATTAAAACAGTTTAGAAGAGGGAAGAAATTGTGGTTGAATGAGTGAGATTCATACATTATATATGACATTATAAAAGGATAAATTTGAAAGGATTTTTTGTTTTTTTTTTTTTTATTTGTCATGTAGTCTAGTGGCTTGAAATTCCACTCATAAGGTGAATAAGCTGGATGATGGGAGTTCGAACCCCGACCCCTGCATATATAATACAATGTCCTACCAACTGAGCTAAGCTCACGGGATAATTTGAAAGGATTTAAATCGCTTTATTAATGATTAATATTCGTTAAAAAGTTAACTGGCCACTTTTAATAGAACTTTTTCTCCCAATCATATTTTCCTTATCTATAATAATCTGACTCCAGATCGTATTTAAATGATCCGAGTTTGTTTCACTTGGATTAATGTAAGGTTGACTTCGATATTCTACCAACAGTTTATTTATTTTTAGAATCTCCATTAAGCTTCTGATCAGCAGTTAATCCGTTACTCTCTCTTTATGTGTTTTGTTATGAAGCATGTGATTAGGTAGATTTAGAAAGTACACCTTACACATGCTGCAATATAACAAAATATTATCCTTGTATACTTGGATTTTATTTTTTCTGAAATAACCATAAAATAAAATATCTGATGAATAAGCCAACTTTTTTTTTTCTTTCTTTCAGAGATGATTCGGTTGCTTTGTGAAATGAAATTATATATAGCGGGCTTCATGTCATTGGTATTTAAAGCATTGCAATTTACTACACAAAAGAGAGACATAAAAAATGTGTGGAAGAGTGTGATTGAAAAAAAAAATAGAGACTTTTACATGATTAAGTGGTTGTGATAATAATGTATATAGCAAATGTCTATCTAAATATTTTGATGAAATATGGTGTGCAAGTAACTTGGTATCTCAAAAAAAAAACTTATATAGTTATTCTCAGCTAAATGTGATAATTTCCATTGTTTTAAGCTCCCGCGTAATTCAACCGTAGTACTAAAACTAATAGTTTGATCGGTTCATTATATATTATTGTGAATTCGTAAATCTCACACCAATAATCTTGATGTGTGGAGCAAATCGAATAAGCAATCAAACAAGCGGAATAGCAATAGTAATCACGAACAAATAAAACAACGAAAACGATAAAGAGACACGAACGATTGTTTACCCAGTTCGGCCAAATAAAGACCTACGTCTGGGGGAGAGAGCAGCTCTCCTTTCCACTATCAAATCAAGTTCTCAGTTACAAAGATAATCTCCAAAGAGTTACAAGAAATAGTCTCAATACCTAATTCTACCCTTTGCCCGAATTTCTTCTCGTGGCTAAGAAATTCAATTTGAAAGTGTTTCCCAAGGTGATGAATCAAAACCCCGACCCTAGAATGTTGCCAAGATGTTAATCTTATAATCCTAGTCTTTTGTCGGCTCAGAAATAACCCTAAAACCCTGTTAAAACATCAGAAAACGCAAAACAGCATTTTATACTCGCGCGTCCGCGCCCCAGCGCTGCGTCGGAGCGTAGGAAGTCAGTGGCAACTATTTCCTCCTGCGTAATTGCGCCCGGGCGCCAACTTGTACTGCGCCCCAACGCCAGTCAGCAACAAACTTGATTTTCTGATTTGTTTTCTAGGCAATTCATCACATATATCATAAGTCTTCTTGATAATGTGGTGGTCATGAAGCGTCTCGTCGATGATTGTGCATGTGTTAGTACAACTTTATGCGGATGAAAAAACATCCACTTAGTGGGACCGTGCTAAAATTAATTGATGCACTCACACTTGAGAGAGAACAGTATGGTGTGTCAATTGTGAATAAAAAATTGCACATTAAATTAAAAAGTAGATGTTAAGCAATATATAAGTGAAGAGACACTTATACTAAACATAAAACCTTCAAGTTTAGGATGAAGATGTAATTTTCATGTCACTTGTGTGATTCATTTTAGCTCAATATAATGAACTCGTCTCTTGTGGTTCAAGCCTACTCGTAACTTGATATTTATCTCTTAATACTGCTGTTAATTAGTATTTTAACCTTCAAATTTACTCCATTTGTTAACTTTCCATTTATGAGAAAGAGATAGACACCGGAACTCATTTGAGTCCCACTAATCTTTCACTTGTATTTATCTCTCTCAAATAATAGAGTAAATAATAAATTGAATAAATCCAGACTCGGCTCAAAACATAGCGGATAGAAAATCAGCGGCATCTTGGCATTATGATGCCAAATTATATATTTCACCTTTGATACAAAATTTTCTAAAATTACTAGTTGGGCTGGTCCAAGCCGGTAAGAAAGGGCTTTGGGCCTTAAAAATTCTTTTTGTACTATTACTTTAGGGTTAGATAACTTTTTTATTCTTAAAAACAAATTTTTGTCTCTACAAAATTTTTAGGTCCGTAATTTTAGTCCGTGCTATTTTTAAAAATTATTTAATTATCCTTAAGCTTTTAAATTTTTGAATAATTTTTTCAAACATATTTAAAATACTATAAATTGTTTCTATACAAAAATGTGAAATTTTTTAAATGAAATAAAATAACTATAGTTCTTAAAAAAAAAATCAAAAGATACAATAGAAGTAATGAAAACTTCAAAATATAAATCAAATATGAAGTTTCTTTGTTTTGGGAACTTTCTATAATGTTCTAAATATATCTACAAAATAATCATTTAAAAATACACATTTATTTAACAGTAGGAACAAAATTAATTAAGTTCATTAAATTACATTTTATTTTTGTACACTCACCACATATTTACATTTTCATTTTCAACTTTTCATAATTTTGAGTATAATAAAATAAATTCATAATTAATCTCAATTTCTTTTTCTAGTTATATTTGTGTGTAGTTCTCTTGGTCTTCAATCAAATTATCTGTATATCCTCTCTTTCTCTTTTAACTTTATTCTCCTTATGTCATATGCAACCTCTCCTCCCAATAGAGCAACATAAACCATTTTCTTTATCTTTTTGTTCATTCTCTCAATCAATATTTAAAGGCTATAATTTTACTTTAATAAAATATATTTGTGTCTTTTATTTCTCTTGAACAATTGAACAATTGCAAGTTTGTAGAAATAATTTTCTTTATGTGTTTTATTACAATAAATAAAGCAACATCTTAAAAATGTAATTCTTAGTTGTAATATTTTCTAGACCCAACAAAGAAAATTTCTTGCATCCGCCGCTATAAGACTAACCTCTAATTTTATTGTTTTAATTTTTAAAGAGAAAATAGAATCTGAATCGACATTGCAAAATAATTTTACACTAATATTCAAGTATTTTGTATTCAGTCAAATCACACATATATTTTGAAAATAGTTATATAACATGGTACATTGTTGGATTCTTATTGGATGACCATATAAAACTATTTTGCATTGTACATTAAACTCATTTTGTAAAGACCTCATTTAAAATTTTACTTTAGACTTATAAATCTGTTGAGTCGTTCTTTTTTTTTTTTGGACGAATGTTGGGCCGTTCTTGTATAACATGTTGCACCATATGATGTATATAGCTGATGATCATAATGAAGTTGGAGTCCATCGATGGAGATGTCCACCTCAAGGTTTAAAGTCAAATTAATTGAGTAGATTAAAGAGAAAGAAATTTGTAGGATAGTGTGTGCATTTATTATTCAATCAGAATATAAAGGGTTATTGGCTCACAAACTAAGTGTCTAGTACTTGTCAATGGGTTTGTTTTGGTACCAAAGGGTACGATATTCCCACGAGGGGGTAACATGCAATCAAGAATCATTTTCCTTTGTTGTTTTTGTGACACAAAGATGAAAGCCCCACAAATTTTTTGAGCTTCACTCTCAATGTGACCAAACAAACACCGGATCACATGGGTTTTGGTATTCTTTTGTAACATAAGGTTACCTAATGTGGGATGAAAGCAAAAGAATGAAAGATTTTAATACAAATTGTATTAAGTGTGGAATGAAAGAAACAAGAACAAAGACAAAAGCAACTCTTCAAGTATCAAACAAATTGATAGGGGGGCCTTCAACACATGGGGGGGTGGGAGTGGGGTGTTTGATATATAGTGTAGTGGAGCCATACACAATAAAGCTATAAGAATAATATCTTTTGTAATGTGTTTGTTATATATATATATATATATATGATGAATCCATATAACTAATAGAGGGATGAATATTGCTAGAAATAAAGTCATTTCTTAAAAAAAGGATGAGTTTAAATTAATGAAAAAGATATTGATATAAGTTGTTCAACATTCACGTTTATATGAAATTTCTTAATTGCATATGATATTTTAAGAAAGAATGAGTTAACAATAACAATTTCTTACTCACTTGGTTTTTTTTTTTAAAAAAAAGGAGTTTTCTTTATTAATTAAAGAAAGTCCATATAATTGAAATTTAGAGAGAAAATAGCTAATAAGTTTGGCCTAATGATAAGAGGATTAGGTAATATGCATAAGATCTTATATTCGATCTTCTGCTCCATTGTAAAAATAGTAAAAATCAATATTTTTTGTCTTTGCCGTATCTTTAATTTACAATTTTCAACGACATTTGTCCATATTTTATCATAATATAAACGTCCGCAACATAAAAACTATTACAACTAAAATTTTAAATGATCACAATAGAGTATTGGCGATACTTGATGATAGTATTAAAAATCACAATTCTACCGCACAATTATAAATCTTGCTATAATGATGACTAATTTCTTAACACTATTCTATCAAAGAAAATTAAAGTGTTTTTCAACACAAAACACTTTATAAGTGGTGGAGAGTTTGAATCCATTAATTCTATAAAAAAAAAATTAGACCCTTAAATATCCACACTTAATAACAGAAACAACCGAATTTTGCACATATTTTTTAATTTGATATTAAATTTAAATAGTTAATAAACTCTTTCTAAAACGAATCATTTGTGAGAATATAAATTTAAAAGAAAAAAAAAAATAGTACATTTTGATGAGTATAGTATAATTGTTAATTTGTTGATGTTGCTTAATTGTGAGTTTGTCTTTGTTAAGTGTGTCTTCGTAAAGTGCTGCAAGATTACAGTGTGTGCACAGGTGCAGCTGAATGTGTGATGAATTGTTAATGTCCATAGAATAAGTAAGATGCAATTTGGTCATTGGAATAAATTGAAAAAGGAGAAGTGGCTTCAATTGCATACACTGTAAGCTCTGCACAAAATCAGGTACCTTTGTAGTATGGTCCACAACCATCCACACGTGAAACACTTCCATTACTTTCCACTCTGCCAACATCCAAGTTGCAAATATACAAATATATAATTTAGAACAATCCTTCAAAAAAAATAAAATTAGAACAAATATTTTTTTTGGAGAATTTTTTAATTTTACTGTATGTGACAATTAAGTTCTTTAAATTTTTAAGTTGTTAGATAGTAAATAGTTCATTTATGATTCTAACTTGATGCATCGCTATTCATCCAATTAGCTTTTGTTATCTAATTATACCACGAGACAGTTAACCTTGACTTCCAGTGTGATTAATATTTTGATGAAAAATGCATATAGGATGGAGGAGATGAATTGAATGAGTAACGGTACTGCAATAAATTAAATACTTAGCAGATTTATTTGTTTATTATCATTTACATTATATAAGTGTTGGATGATTAAAAACATAACCCTTTAATTAATATTTTTCTGACAATAATTAAATTTAGTTTAAAAGTTATATAAATGGTGAACTTTAATTGATTGGTAGATTAAAAAATTTCAAATGGTCCAAGTAGTAATAATATTGGATCTCTTAAGAAGGTGATTAGTGGTTCAATATCTGATTTCTGCATATGAAAAATATCGTGAGAGATAACTCATTTTATGTACTCCTCATCTTCTCAGATGAAGATTAGTCATCATTAAACAACAGTGAAAATTTTGTACCTATTTACATCGAAAATGTGAACAAAAATGATCTCTATAAATAAATACATTTAGTCTATTATTTTACAACTTTTCGGCCCTCGTGTGATAAGTTTTCTGAATCCGTCCCCGATGATAAGTTTTCGGCCCTCGTGAGAGAGGGTAGCGTTTTCCAAAATAAAAATGATGGTTGGATATAAAATTTTACATGAGCGGAAAATGTGAGTTAGAAGTCTCACATTAATTGTAAGGAAATGTGAATATTGAACAAGATATAAGCGAGAGACCTCAAAAACTAAATGTCTTGAGATTTTGGGTTAAGATGTGGTCTCTCTCACTTATGTGGTTGTTCTCCTCTCTATAAAGTCTTCCTGAGAACTAGGGATGACAACAGGTAAGGTCACGTGCGGGTTTCACACTACCCAAACCCACACGCGAAATCACCACCCGAACCCGAACCTAAACACAAAGGCTATTCAGGTGGCGAAATAACACTCACACCCGTTGGGTTCAGATTTTTCTCTCATACTTGAACCCGTAGCCAGAACACGCAAAAATACAATAGCAATATAGTTTGGTAACAAGCATATAGTTCAAATTTTCAAGAAAATACCACAATAAAACTGAGTAATGTTACATTACAAGAAATTATATTAAAATACAACAATAACATAGTTTGGTAACATATTATTCAACATAGACTTTTAAGAAATTAAATTACAATTATATATAAATAGGGATAATTAGATAATTTAATATTTAAGCGGGTGTGGTTTCGGGAACAGATTTGAGTGATTCCAAACTCGCACCCGAAATATCGGATGTCACCCGAACCCAAACCCAATCAACTCGGATTTTCACCCATTGACTCGGGTGCAGGTGGGCCCCACAAGTTTGGGCTTACTTTTCATCCCTATTGAGAACGGTCCACGGTGGCCAGACAGTGTGTCCTATTATTTAAGTGCACCGGCAATGGCAATGCCAGTATACATTTGTGAGAATCACAAATGTATAATCTTTTTATTAAATAGTCTAATAGTTAGAAATTCTACGATTAAAGTGAATAAGTGAAATGTCGGGATTTCAAACTCCAGGCTTTATATATATATATATATATATATATATATATATATATATATATATATATATATATATATATATATATATATATATATATATATATATATAGGGTCATGCTGACCTAGTCTACCCAAGGTGACCCCACAAGATGATCCCAAGAATAGTTTGCCCTAAGATTCCAAACCCTAGCATTTTGTGGTGGCAAACCCCGATTCCCTACATCTTGTCCCTCTCTCTCAATTTTTCTATGAATAAAACAACCTCTATTTATAGAAAAATATATGCCTATTATTTTAAAAGCAATCTTTTAAAATAAAACCAAATCTCCTATTATTTTTAAATATATCCTTTTTAAAAACAAATACAATCTATTTTAAAACAAAACAAATCCAAGTCAGAGTATCCTCCAAGAAAACATATTTTCCAAAAAAATCTCCAAGTCTTCACGCGCCCGCGCCCCGCACCAATAGTCCCGCGCCCCTCGCCAATGGCAGAGGCTAAACCACTTTCTAGTGGCTTCCTAGCGCCCGACGCCGTAAGGCCTGCGCGCGGCGCCACAGATAGATTCTTCCAGGATTTTTCTGACTTCTTGTGACCGAGATTTTAAGGCATATCCAACAATTCTCCACCTTGCCTTTAAATCGATGGTGATCCACTCAACCACCGTGTGTTCTCTCCATCTTGAATCTTCATCCAAGATCACCGGCCAAGACCATGACCTAGGCGTTAGCCTCCACTTGCTTCCCGCAAGCATTACCTCCTCCCCTTCATCCTCGGAATGCCTTCCGCTCTCATGAAGGTCTTGTCTCCCACTACCACAGGATTTTAGGTAGTCACAAGATTCACCGCCTCCCTCTTCAGACTCCGAACTGGTCAAGTCCGTACCCCCCTGAAGAAACGCTTGCTCCCCACTATCATCGAATTTTAGATAGCTTAACAAGCTTCACAACCCCTCTTCGACCCCCGGAGTGATCAATTCCGTCCTCTCGAAGAAACGCTTGCCTCCAACTGTCCATGGAATTTTAGGACAACCCTACAAGCTCCACCGTACCCTCTTCAGCCCCCGGATTATGCCTTTTCTGTCCTCCTGAAGAATTGCTTGCCTCCGACTATCCACGGATTTTTAGGATAGCCCTACAAGCCTCACCACCCTTCGACCCCCGGAATGCCTTCCGTACTCTCGAAGTTTTGCTTGGCTCCAAACCAACCTTGGAATTTTAGGTGGTTCCACAAGCTGCAACATCAAACTCCCCTTGCACCCGACTACCTCCAGCAGTCCTACAAGTTCCATAGTTTGATCAAGGTTGCTTTCAATTGCCTCCCTGAAGATCCTCTCAAGGTCTTGCACTTCTTCAGCCACAATTGAAACGTTTCCCAGAAGGTCTCTATGGTTCCCCTTTGGCTAAACACAACCACTCTCCTCCCTCTCTCCAATTAGATACCCAAGAGTCAATGTTGATAGCCTCCCAATCTTGGAAGACTCCACCTCAAACTGAGTTTCCACCAAAGTACACCAACCATCCCCTTGTGATAAGCAAGACCTCTCTAATCGTGCTTCTCCCTTCAACGCCTCAACACTTGTTTTGAATTAAAACCGCCCTCATCTTCACCTTCCACAACTCGTAGTCGTTACTCCCGGTGAACCCCTCAATATCCCCCTTCAAACCCATGGCACTTGAATCGAATGATCCCCTTGCCCCACGGTGGACGCCAATTGTTGTGAATTCGATTATAACTCACACCAATAATAAATTGATGTGTGAGGCAAGTGTAACAAGCAACCAATATAAGGACAGGATAGAGACGATGATGCAATAATTCAAACAATAAACACGGCGAGAAATAAAAGAACACGATACCAATTTGTTTACCCAGTTCGGAATAACCTACTCTGGGGGAGATAACACCTCTCCGTTCCACTAGAATCAAATAGTCACTTTACAAGAAATTCCCAATTGGGTTCCAAGAATTAATCCTAATTCTACCCAAAATTCTGAATCTCTTCCCGTGGTCAAGAGACTCAATTTGACCTAGTCTACCCAAGGTGATCCCAAGAATAGTTTGCCCTAGGATTCCAAACCCTAGCCTTTTGTGGTGGCAAACCCCGATTCCCTACATCTTGTCCCTCTCTCAATTTTTCTATGAATAAAATAACATCTATTTATAGAAAAATATATGCATATTATTTTAAAAGCAATCCTTTAAAATAAAACCAAATCTCCTATTATTTTTAAATATATCCTATTTAAAAACAAATACAATCTATTTTAAAACAAAACAAATCCAAGTCAGAGTATCCTCCAAGAAAATATATTTTCCAAAAAAATCTCCAAGTCTTCACGCGCCCGCGCCCCGCGCCAATAGTCTCGCGCCCCGCGCCAATGGCAGAGGCCAAACCACTTTCTAGTGGCTTCCTGGCGCCCGACGCCGTAAGGCCTGCGCGCGGCGCCACAGACAGATTCTTCCAGGATTTTTCTGACTTCTTGTGACCGAGATTTTAAGGCATATCCAACATTTACCAATAATACAAAATAAAACTTGAACAACAAAACAACAAAAACACAAAGAAAATAAATTGAGATCTTATAGAAAAGAAAGAAAAGAAGATGATAGTGATGATGAAGAAAAAAAAAGCAGAGGAAGAAGAAATATTGAGTTTGTGTTGCTAGAGATAAAACTCAGTTATTATTATGTATCAGTGGAGAGATATTTGTTTCTTGCAACTTTCGTTTTTAGGAATGAGAAGTGAAAATTATTACTATTATGCTAGTGATTTTTAACTATTAGTGGTTTACTTTTTCCACTTTCCAAGGAAATAAAGCGTAACAAGTTTTGAGATTGTGTGTCTCGAGATATGCTCAATCACTTCGTCATGTTTTATATATTGAATAAAATAAATTATTACAATTTATGTAATTTGGATGAGTTTGATTACCGCGAGTTGATTTTAAAACATAAGCTCGCTTATCTCAACCCATTTAAAATTGAAAATGTGTGACTTATCATCCGACAATCCGCAGCAATCCGTCCACTTGACCATATTTTGGTTCGAATTGTTCGATTTAGATCGGTTTACGAATTGTCCACCCTATATACCACCTTACTTAGGATATGGATGGAATTAATAGGCGACAAATACATCAATTTCAATGAATACCTATGAAGCCCCGATACTCAAAAAATGGTGACGAATCGTGTCCGATACATCCTCGATACCGATACTCTTTCGATACGTCCCGATACTCGTATCGGAAGAGTATCGATTAAATCATTATTTTTAAATAAAAATAATACCCGATACACGTGTCTGATACGTCCCGATACACGTATCAGAAAAGTATCGGTTATATCATTATTTTTAAATAAACAAATAATATCTGATATGTGTCTGATACAAAGATTATTTTTTGGATAGTATTTGTGATTTTGTTTGGATAGTTTTAATGGTGTTCTTTTTGTATAATACACTACAATAAGACGTATAGCTTAAGATGTATCAGTAATCATTATGTTCTGGGGACTAACTTACGATGTTCTCATGTATCAGACCTTAGGAGTTTTCAGTATTGATTGACTTTGAGTTATTATTATGCTCCTGTATCAGACATGCTTGTTTGTATCTTTAGCACTTCTTGTCACTTCCTCTGTCAATATAATTTTTTACTTTAAAAAAAAAACTATGATATCCTATTATATACTGTAATAGGTAGTTAAGCGTTTGAACTTGTCCCAAAATTTTAGTATAAGAATAGATGTTTTCTGCTTTTAATTATTAATATTATTGATTTTATGTATGTTTATATATTGTGTATTTATATATTAAATTTTAACTTTAATTTTTAAATAACGTATCGCAGCAGTATCGGATTGAAAATTTTAAAAAATTTCACGTATCGGCGTATCGGTATCGTACCGTATCCGTATCGTGTCCCGTATCGAGGCTTCATACATGAATACAAACAGATGAACGTGGATAGGACCTGCCACACGTGTACTCAATCATCATATGTACGACTTCATAGTGGAGTAGTAGTATTTTATTATTATAGTAGTAGTATAGCAAAAGTAGTAGTAATTTCTTATCTCTTGTTACTCCCTCTGTCCCAAAATAAATGACATGTTTGACCACTGACACGTTTGCCAATGCACAACTTTAATCGTTAATATATTTAATTATATATTATTAATAATTATAAAAATGGTATATTTTGAAAGTACTCGTCGAGACAAATCAAACAACATCTCATATGCTAATATTTGCATGTATATATTAGTAGAAAAATAAGGTCTAAGCAGGTCAAATGAATAGTATACTAAGTCAAAAAAAGGTCATTTAAAATAGGACGGAGGGAGTAAATGATAAGAGCATTTGTCGCTCACGAAGTTCTTTTCATTTTAATAACTTATGTGTACATATTATTATTTTTTTTTATTTTAATATTTAGTAATACAATTAATTAGGAATGACAAAAATATTCATATCCTTAATATTTGCGAATAAAATTTGTCACATGCACGGGGCGAGTTGACACGAGTAGTTTAATAGATATCTACAAGTAATTAGATAAATTAATATTTCAATTACCCATTATTTATTGAATACAAATGCAAATTTAGGAAAAATAAATTATAAAAGTGGTTGTTTCCTAAAATAAATCTATAACAAATGGGCTTATCGCACATATATAATATATTGGAAGTTATATAACAAAAAAAAAACTATTTGAACCAACATATACAAATGGTAGATATTTTAATCTCCTAACTATTTGATTTAGAAATTGACTAGTGACATAATGAACAGATGAAAACATATATATTGTTGTAAGAAGTTAACTTCTTAAATATGTATCATAATTACTTTGATGTTAGTTCATATGATGATCAATAGCATAGTTTAAACTTCAAATGATCTATTAATGAATATACAATTATTTTAGTAAAGAGAAAAACAAATTACTTTGATGTTAGTCTCTATGGTTGTATATATGCCAATGATGCTTTTATTAAAACAAAAGGCTTACATGATATATATATTAAAAAAAAAGGCTTATATTTGATAGGGACATATGATTAACGATTTGATCAAAATGAATCCATAATAGTGAAAAGTGAGATCAAGCAAAATGTGATGGTTGAGAAAGTTTGATGTATTTTGTTTGATAAAAACTGAATGGGATGGTTCATGAATGATCACATCGAAACAAAAATACAAACAATCGTGCGGATGTTAAAGCAAAAAGAAAACAAAAGTTGAAGATTATATAGTACACCTATTGAAGGAAAAATTAATTAAGAGCAGAGAACTTTGAAATGTCTAGAAAGAGACTAATCAATAGAATCAGCCAAATATAGAGCCGTGATCAAAATGGTATGCATTGGCTTTATTTAGATAAAACGATCTTACATGATGAGATTGTGGCTGCCAACATACACACCCACATTCACATAAATTTTAACAACTAACATTATTTTGTCACTTTTAAAATATAAACTATTAATTTAAAAGTTTACGGGACATGCACTATCTGTGTAAATTAGCACTATCTGTGTAAATTAATTTTACACTGATAATCAATAAGAATTCTTTGATCTTCCATGTCATATAAAGAAAGTGGAGAGAAATGGAGTAACATAACAGAAAATATGATTGTGATTGATTTACACCGTAAAATTATTTTACACTGTCAGTACATTTTTTTTTTCTCTTTAAATAAATAACATATCCTCCTCATTGTTTGTGGACATTGTGAGTAAATTGTAACAAATGATTGCACTTGCACATATGATAAGCAGTGGCGGCTTTAAAAGTGGGCGGAGTGGGTGACCGTTCTTTTCGGACTCTAAAATAATTTTGTTTTAGTAGTTTATACACATATTTGAATAACGAACTTATATTATTAATGATTTTGCAATAAAAATTAAGGAGAATGATATTCAAATAGTTATAATAAGAACATCAATTTATTATTTGGTTCAGGACACTCAAAATCTCAGGATCGATTATGATGATAAGACATAGGTGGATCACAAAAAAGATTCAAAGAACTGAATTATTTGATAGGAAATATAGAAGCACGTTAGAATGAAAGCAAGATATCAATAATTGGTTTGGTTGAGAGAGAGTGAGGTCCCAAACATGTTAAGAAATCTCACATCGGTTGAGAGATGGCCTGAATAAGTCTTTATAAGTAAGAGGCAATCCTCACCTTATAAGCCGGTTTTGTGAGGATGAGTTAGGCCTAATACTAATTTCTAATATGGTATCAGAGTCTCTCCAAGATCCGTTGGACCACCCGTTATCGGGTCACCTATCGTTTATATCCACGCACTAAGCCCAATAGTGCTGGGCGTGAGGGGGTGTGTTAAGAAGTCTCACATCGGTTAAGAGATGGCCTGAATAAGTCTTCATAAGTAAGAGGCAATCCTCACCTTACAAGCCGGTTTTGTGAGGATGAGTTAGGCCCAATACTAATTTCTAATAAAACAAACAAACAAAGGTTGAAGAGGAAGAGAGGAGAGGAATGTCTACCCACACACACGAATGAAATAAATTTATGCCCTTTCCTTTTGCTACGTATTTTTTATATATTTATTTGTGATTTGAGAACCAAAGTTTGTGATGTACACTGAGATATACAGTTTGCACGAGAGGCTCTGTTTTGTTCTCTTGCACTTTTTCTCTTGCCAGAAATTCTGTACTTTTTCTTTTCATCGACAAATGAATTTTTTTAATAATTAGATCATTAACAATTGTCTTAAAAATATTAATTAAAAAATTTATAAAATAAAATTTTGTCTTAAAAATACAAGCAAAATATTTGTCAAAATATTATTCATAATATTTTTTTAATAATTATTACAATTGATCGTGTTAGATCCCTTCTTAGAAAATATAACTCAATATATTTAATTTCTACATTAAAAAAATTGAATGTTACATTATGTTATAATTTATGGGTTTGAAACTTAAAAACACATAAATATAAAATGAGTTTGTAGAATAGAATATTCTTGGATGGAAAATAGAGAAAAAAATTTCACAATATGTGTTTTTGGACTCATTTGGATTAACTTATTTTTCAGTTTATGCAAAACCGCTAATACAAATAAATAAGTTTTCATATATTATTATAAACTTATCAAGATAATTTACAAAGAAACACCTTATAAAAATACACTTTTGTTGGTGAGAACTTATGATTTATTATAAAAGTTTATTTATTTGCATAAATTATTTGTCATAAATTCAAAAATAAGTTACTCAAAACGGAGCCTATGCTTTGCAACATGTCTTAAATTTTATTTTATTTTTAACATAAAATCATACATAACTGGAATGACTGATTCTTCTAGCCATGCTTAAATGCATCTACACAACTTAATTAAATCTTCTAAAGAAGGAATTGAACTCAAAAATTAAAAATCAACTCATTAACTATGAGTATATCTTATAGCTAGAATATGAATTTTGATTCTCTACGTTTATAGGAGTCTATAATTCATTCAGGTAGATAATGTTAAGATTATAAACGTGATTTGGATTTTAGTGGTGGAGTCTAAAGTGTGGAAGACAAGGAACTATGTCAAAGATAAAATTAAAGACACAAAGATAGGCTAGTTGTAAAAGGTTACAATGAAAATGTTGATTGTGATATGATGTTTTTTTCCAAGTCACTTGTCTGAACTTGAACAGCGTAAGATTCATACCCTCTAGTTGCAAAATACGAGTTGAGAATTCATCGGATAAAAGAAAGTTAACCTTTTAAAATGGAGTCATAACGAATAAGTTTATAAGCAACCATTGAGATAATTAAGTGAAAGGAAAATCAGAGAAGACTCAATTCAATTTTATTTATTTTTAAACAAATCAAGTTTAATTGGCAGTGTTGGATCATATGGACTAATAAAGTGTTGAATTCATTTTAAATTTTTTAACATGTGCAAATTTATACATAATAAAAAAAATCTTAAATACAAATATTACCATATAAAATAAGATGTTGTTTGATTTATCTCAATAAGTACTTTCATGATATGATATACAATTTTTATAATTTTTAATAATAGATAATTAAAAATAAACTCATCCCGTGGTATTAGTTAATAAATCAGAAAAGGAAATATTTGCAAAAAAATAATACTTTTATATTTAAAAGTCTTGACCGTACAAATTTCAAGATGAAGATACTATATTTATATTTAGTTTTCTTAAAAACACTTTAAAATTTTCTAGTTGAAACTTCACGCTTTTAAAATCATAATGTTCTAATCAAGTTGTTTGGACTCCAGTGGCAAGAAGCTCCTTCCAAGGACGTATCCGGAGAATACCGGGTTCGATTCTCTGGAAGAACAACGTTTGATTTTGATCATAATATTCTTTTATTGTGGACCATTTGATTTTGATCGAACAATCATAAATCATCGACTACACGTAGTAAGTGACCGTATAAAATCTGAATACATACCCTTTTTTTTTTACCTTTTGCATGGACATGATTGAGACTTTTCTTGCACTACTTTTGTTCGGTGATTTGATTCACCCAAAGCCAATAGTCTAAAAAGTCAATAGCACTGTTGAATTATAATGGTTCTCTAGGAATTACAGTCTCACACAATTTTGAAGTTTGAAACTTGAAGTTGGAATTTAAAAATGGAACCGAGTTTTCCCATCTCACACACACATAGGATCCACATGGTGAACAAAGGAAACTACTGTCGTTTGACCAAATCTTATTGACAAGCATGTGAAGAACTGGAGCTAGCTATGACTATACATTTTATTTTAGGTGTAAGGGATTGTTATATGCATGTGCCTTTTCTTAAAAATTGTTACCCTCTTTCTTTCTAGACTAATAAGATAAGATACCCATTCTTCCACACGGGTCGTGCATATTGTTGGAGTGCATTTTGTTGGATGCATTTCTCTCTATATTAGTAATTTTGTTAGTTATTCCTTCCGTCTCAAAATATTAAAAAAAAATGGTTAAAAAAATTAATATATTTAATTAAAAATTTGAACTAAATACATCAATTTTATTTGGCCAATTTTTCTTTATATTTTAAGACAAAAAGAATAATATGTTATGTCAGTGAGTTTATAACAATATAACGATTTTTTATAATATTTGAATTCAGAGTAGTTTAGCTTTATATGCTTATTATATATTATTTTGTAACTATTTAACGAATAATGTTATTGTATAGATCATTTGTGTCATATTATATTGGTATATAAACATACAGCCCCGTTTGACCTAGCTTATTTTTTACTTTTTATTTCAGCTTAAGCGAAATAGAGAAGTATAAAATTATATTTGACACTATTTCTCCTTAAAAATATTAGAGAAATAAAGTAAAAAAGTAAAAAATAAAGAAAAGTGAAGTCAAACACAATTTTTTCCTTCTTTACTATTTTTAAGGAGAAGAAAAAAAGTAGAAAATAAGTCGGACCAAACGGGGCAGCAGCTATTTTTAATACATATGAAAAAAGTCAAAAATACTTATAATAAGGGACAAAAGTAAATAATAAATAATTTCTCAAAAATACTTAAAATACATACATGACCAAAATATTAGGTGAAAAAAAAGAGAGTAGTATAATGAAATTGTGCAATAGTATAGATAACCCCAACACCTTGTACAAAAAGAACAAGAGCAGTAAATAGTTTGCCATATCTACTTTAATTGAGCAATCATCAATCAACATCCATACAACCAACCCTTCACCCCATTTCTCTCCCTTCCTTCTCATATATACTCATCATAACCAACCAATACTTTTCATTCTCCAATTCTTAAACTTCCTATAATAAAAAAGAAAAATAATTATTTTATTATTAAATCATCAATTTATTTATAATTGATGAGTTCATCTGAGTTGTCCACTCCCCTCAATTCCTTCCCAAAAGCTAACTCATTTTTCACACTTTTTTTCTTCCAACAATCTCCTTAATCCATTTTCTTTATTTTTTTATTATAATTATATATTTTCTTATTTAATATTTTATTTTTTTCATTCTCCAAGACAAACAATAGGAGGGATGCTACTACCCTTATAGGGTGGCTCTTTTTGTCCACTCTTATATGCAAATGGTACTTCAAAGTGCTTATATATATAAGCACTTGTGGTGATTCTTACAACTAAATTAGTAGTATTAGTATATCTTCTTCAAATTTCATTTCAATGGCTATCTTCATTGGAATTCTTGGTTTGGTTTTTGTGTTCTGTTTTTGCTCTGCTCTGTTGAGATGGAATGAGTTAAGATACAGAAGGAAAGGTTTGCCACCAGGAACAATGGGGTGGCCTGTTTTTGGAGAGACAACTGAGTTTCTTAAACAAGGTCCTAACTTTATGAAAAATCAAAGGTCAAGGTAAATAAAAATATCACTTTTTTTTTTGTATTTTTTTTCATCATCATAGTTTTGTCATTTTGGTGCATGTTTCAATAAGTTTAATCTTCCTATGGTTATGTGTTTTGTAAAATAGCTTTTTTGAACTTGGTTTTGAGTATTAGTACTATTTAGTACTTGTTTAATTTTCTTTGCATTTTCCTAATTGAAAAATCTCTTATTTTTTCAACTTCCCCTGCATGGCACTGTGATTTTATTACATTAATTGAGGGTTTTACTAAAATCACAAATAGTTTGACGAAATAAGGATAATACTATAATTTTGTTAAAGTTAACTTTAATTTTTGCCAAAATTATATTTTACTACTGTGATGTTGTCAAATTTACCATTTGTCTAAACATGCAAAACATAATACAATCGCTATTTCTCTTTATAAGAGACAAATTACTTTTTAGATTCACTGGTCCGTACAAAAGGACATTCATAATGTGTGTGAAAATGAAATAACTAATATTTATTGGACAAAACATTTTCTTGGTGCATGTTTGAAATTACGGTAAATTTGACAGAATCACTGTAAGGTTGAAACTCTAAAATGTAAAACTTATCAAAATTACGGTGGTTCTATGCGACTATGCAAAACTTACAATGATTCCAAAAATGCACTTGATAAGATTTTCTCAAACTAGTTTAAACTAAAGTGTAATATAAAATATATTTTATTGATGTACTTTTTAGTCATTTACCCTATTAGTTATGATTGTAACATTTTTTTGTATGACTTTTGTGAATGGCAGGTATGGAAGTTTTTTCAAATCTCACATATTAGGGTGTCCTACAATTGTATCAATGGATCCTGAACTAAATAGATACATATTGATGAATGAATCAAAAGGGTTTGTTCCAGGATACCCTCAATCCATGTTAGATATCTTAGGAAAATGTAACATTGCAGCTGTTCATGGCTCCACTCACAAGTACATGAGAGGGACATTGCTTTCAATCATTAGCCCCACTTTAATCAGAAATCAGCTTTTACCTAAAATTGATGAGTTCATGAGAAAACACTTAAGTCATTGGGATAACAAAATCATCAACATTCAAGACAAAACTAAAGAGGTTTGTAATTTTCCGCATGTTTAAATTGACCGTGAGTTCCAAGAATTACAATGTCTTACTGCACCGTGATTTTGCCAGAAGCTACATTTTTTTTTTACCTTAAACAAAATAACGGTAACACTGTAATTTCATAAAACTCACCGCAATTCCATATCTTAAATCAAAATTCTTGATCAAATATGAAAATTTATCCGAAAAATTTCTAACTATAACTGCAAATTGTCAATTTTTTTTCGAACAGATGGCATTTCTCTCATCCTTGAAACAGATTGCTGGTATGGAGTCAAGCTCAATTTCTAAGCCTTTCATGACAGAGTTCTTTAAGCTTGTTATAGGAACTCTCTCCCTCCCTATTAACCTTCCCGGCACAAACTATCACAACGGATTACAGGTATATAAAGTTAAAGCCCTTCGTATTTTTTCCGATTATTACCTAAACATATATTCGGTTGAGCGGTGGACAACTACCGCCGTAAATTTATAGTTCTACCACCGTAGTTTTTAGAAGCTCCAATGTGTAACTTTTAATCCAGCGTGATTTTGGTGTTCATAAAAATCGCGAAAAATTTCTAAAAATTTAATGTTTTATAATTATAAAGATACATGATACATTTCATTTTTTTTCATGATGATACTAAGGTTAGTACTAATTTTGTTTAATTAGAAAATGATTAAATATATTTGCTTGATTCTTGTAGGCAAGGAAAAGTATTATTAACATTTTGAGTAAGATACTAGAGGAAAGAAGAGCATCAAAAGATAACTATGAAGACATGCTTGGTTGTTTGATGAAAGGAAATGATGATAGATGCAAACTAAATGATGAGGAGCTTATTGATTTAATCATAACAATTATGTATTCTGGTTATGAAACTATTTCAACTACATCAATGATGGCTGTAAAGTACCTTCATGATCATCCTAAAGTTCTTGAAGAAATGAGAGTATGTGCAAAAGTTCTCATTATTATTGCTTTTTTTTTTTATTGAGTTTTTTATTATAAAGTTCTTATGATAATGTTGATTATTGGAATTGGGCAGAAAGAGCATTTTGCTATTAGAGAAAGGAAAAAGCCAGAAGATCCTATTGATTGTAATGATCTCAAGTCAATGAGGTTTACTCGTGCGGTAAGAAGTGTACTATAATATATCTTTCCAGTGACAAGTTACATGGGAGACTAGTACTTTAAAATCGTCCAAACCACCAAAGGCGATGAATATCGTCTTCTAGAAATATAATTTTGTTGCCTTGTTTGTTGTCACGACTGAGACGATGACTTGATCACATGATCAGACGTTACAATAAGAAGGACCGTGAATTTCTATGGTCAATTTCAATCTTCATGACTATTTTCAAGTACTACTGGCCCGCGATGCAGCACTAGGCGGTGCATCTTAGAACTTGAATTCGGATTTCCTGCCGTCACGAAGTTGGGACATCGGTGGTTATTTATCAAGATGTTTTGTATAATAATCAAAATACAAAGGTTGAATCTAGACCGTTCGATCTTGATCGAATGACCATCGATGTCATGAATTGAATGCATGAATGTGGGGGGATCCGGAATTCTTGATCAAACTATGTGGAATATTAAATTAATCTTTGTATTTTGCAGGTAATTTTTGAGACCTCGAGATTAGCTACAATAGTTAATGGAGTTCTGAGAAAAACAACTCATGACATGGAATTAAATGGTGGGTTTTTTTGAGTGGCCTATTTCATTTCTCTAGCTCTTATGTATTTATGTTTATGGGCTCAAGATAAATGTTTTGACTTTTTGGGCTTATTTCAGCAACTTTTTCAGTATCAATAAAGCTTTTTAAACAGTAACCACAAAAAGAAATTCATCCCTAGGTTAGTGTCATTGTTCACATGGCATTGACTACCCTTTCAACAAACCAACTAGTCCCTTTTCATTGTGTCAAAAGTTTACTAGAAAAAATGCATTTTTCCAAATTACTTACTGGATTACTTTAATAGGGGGCATCTTAAGGATTTTACAAAATTGTTCCCACTATTAAAAATAGGTGCAAATTATCATTTCAGATTGAAGTCGTATCTGGCATCAAATGTGTATGGTGCCGAGCAAAACCCTAATACATAAGATTATTGATGTTGACGTATCAGTATTAATGGTTTATTTGTTGTCGTACTCGTTTTTGTGTCACTACTTCATTGATTGTACTAATTAGAGCTTTGTTATGAATTATTTTTTCAGGCTATTTGGTTCCTAAAGGATGGAGGATATATGTATATACTAGAGAGATAAATTATGATCCATTTATTTATCATGATCCACTAACATTTAATCCATGGAGATGGCTCCAAGTTAGTGACAATCTCCTACTACTATTTTATTTGATTATATAAAAAAATCTTGAAATAGTACTAAGTAGCATAATTAACATGAAACTTGAAATAATGCAGGGTAATAATCTAGAATCACAAAGTCATTTCTTGATATTTGGAGGAGGCACTAGACAATGTCCTGGAAAGGAGCTGGGAATAGCAGAAATTTCCACTTTTTTGCACTACTTTGTAACTAGATACAGGTTATTTACTCTCTCCATCTCATTATAATTGTCATTTTTATTTACCTTCTAGTACGACTCATTATAGTAGTAGTAGTAAATATCATTTTAAGATGCTTATATTTATTTGAGTTGTTGAAAGTAGCAGTAGTAATAAAATAGTTAGGTAAACTATTTAATAATGTATGGATATTACTGAAAAAAAATTATAAATGTTATTTTTCTACTTTAAAGTGACAAATAATTTGAAACATATATATTATGAGAGTGGATTCCCTCCGGGGTACAGTGTACTATTCACTAAAGAGCACCATTAAAATATTATCTTTTCATGTTTTTTATTATTTTTATTTTTCAATGAAAGGCTTAGATTAAACTGGACAAAATTTCATGGGAGAGAATCCGTTCTCATATTATATATAGTACTCTCTCTGTCCCAAAATAAGTATCAAATTTTGATGATATATACTATTTATATAATCTATTTTGATTATATTTTTTTAAAGATATATAAATACAAATATTAATATATATAATTAAGATGTTGGATTTGTGTTGAAAATGTTCTCTAAATATCAACTTTTTATAGTTTTAATGATGATTTATGTGTTTTATTGCTAGTATAAAATAAAGGAAAATGTTAAATAGTGTCATCGAGGTCATTGACAATAGTTAGCATGAACTTAAAATAAAAATAAAAATAAAAATAAAAAGGACATAAGGGAGTAGTATATTTTGATTGATGCTGCACATTCTATGCAAGAATTTTCAATGCTTTTAGAAAAATGTCGGTTTGTCTGTTTTGAAAATCGAATATATTAATTCCATGAAGAGTTTCTGACATGTGATATTTATTGTTAAATTGCAGATGGGAAGAAGTAGGAGGAGATAAACTAATGAAATTTCCTAGAGTTGTGGCACCAAATGGATTACACATAAGGGTCTCATCTTATTAACTAGGCTTTGTATAGATATATACAGCACATAGTAGTAGTAGAGTTTTTGTTTTGTATGATAATTATTATCATTAGTAATGCTCTAACAAATTAGAAATTCATCAAGATAATTTAGATTCTTGTTCTTTTTTGCAACATTTAAGACCATTCAACTGTTTTTTGAGCAGCATTTATTTATGTGGCTAATTTTTTTTTATAGTTGGAATGTGGGGTGTGAATTGTAAATTTGGAAAATTGACTACTTTGGTCACTAGTTAAGGGAGAGGCCTAGCATGTCAGTGTTATTAGACCTAGCCCATATTTAATAAGTATTCCTTGTCCATGGACCAGACTATCAAAACTTGGGTCAATGCTAGTAGTATACAGTATCCTAGAGTGTGTCACAATCTATAGGGAAAATAACAACAACAAAAAAAATCTTTTAAATGCTCCCAAAAATTAAAATTTCTACTCCCACAAATTACAATCAATTCTAATTAATAAATAATCAAATTTTCATTTTGATGTGTTTTGGCAAACATTAACAGTTTACCGTAACACATTTGTGTTCGAGTAAATTTGAATTTTTCATATACGGTTGTATTTTGACTTTACAGGTGTGTTTCGACAAAGTCAAAGTTTAAGTTTGCTGAAGCACATGTATGTATATTAACAAAGTCAAAGTTTAAATTTATTGAAACATGTAAGAGCATGTTTGAGTTTATAGAATTTGTGAGGGTATGAGTATAATTTGAGAAGGTAGGTGTTAGAAATTTAGAGTTAGTTAGTTAGAGTGTGTTATTATTCCATAGTTAGTTGGTTACTTTTTCACAAGCTCTATATATAGAGTTTCCAATGTACTACTCATTTACTATTTTAAATCGATCATTCAATATAAATTTTAAAGATTATACTTTATGAAATTCTCAAGATTGTGATTTATAACAAGAAAATGCACAATTTGAAAACATGGGCTCTTTATGCTGATAGTATTGGGCTGAGATTTTGAGGAATGTGTCTTGTCTGAATTTTGCTTTTTAGTCCCCCCTACATGCTCTTAGGCCCCCCATAAATCCCAAAATAACCTCACTTTTGATCAAGGATACTTTGGTTTCTAGGATACCAAATCAATTTTTTTTTTTGTTTCGTAGGATACGAAATTGTGTATTACCCCGAAAAGTGGTCATTTTGTTACCTACGAAACGAAATCTTGATTATTTGTGCGCAAACGAGCTCCCAAGGCCAGACTTACTACGATTTAACTAGGTTTAAGCGTTTTCGTAACGTAGGTAACGATACCTAAATTTTTTCAAAAAGTGATCCTTTTGTCACTTACGAAACGAAATCTTGATTATTTGTGCGCAGACGTGCTCACAAGGCCATGCTTGATACGATTTCACAAGGTTTAAGCGTTCTCGTAACGTATGAAACAAAATCTAAATTTTTTCAAAAAGTGGTCATTTTGTCACCTACAAAACGAAATTTTGATTATTTGTGCGCAGACGTGCTCCCAAGGTCAGCCTTACTATGATTTCACAAGGTTTAAGCGTTTTCGTAACGTAGGAAATGAAATCTAAATTTTTTCAAAAATGGGTCATTTTGTCACCTACGAAACGAAATTTTGATTATTTGTGCGTAGTCGTGCTCCTAATGCCAAGCTTACTACGATTTCACAAGATTTCGTATTGTGCATTACGAAACATGGTTACTTCGTTTCATAGGATATGAAACCATTCTTAAGGAGAATTTTGGTCACGAAGGAGAGCCTGAGAGTAAAATAAGGGGGCCTAAAGAGCAAGATTTGTCTTGTATAAGCCTTCCTTTTAAAGAATTTTTTTCAGCCTTGCTTAAGCCTCTCGCGTGCTCTTAAATTTTCATAACTCTTTTGTTCGGATTCTATAATTCGAATCATCTTTTGCTTATTTAGGATTTTACAACTTGAATTCAGGGATTTGAATTCTAGAATCCGAACAAGTATTTTACATGAAGCAAAATTACATCAAAAAGAAAAATTACAATATACTAATATGTAATATTATTATAACATAAAACAAAACTACATCTTATTTTTTTAAAACACATCTTAAAGCACAAGACATGACAAAGTTGGACGAAGAAATATTACAAGAGCAAACCTAAGATGAATTTTTAGATGAACGTAACTAAGATGAATTCTTAAAAAATATATATTGAGAGAATAAATTTTATGTGAAAATTCAGCTAGTATACAATATCTTGAGCAAAAAATTGGAGATTAATCTATAGTCTTGTAAACTACTAATTATTAATTGATGATCGAATTAGTTTTTTGAACATCAAGAGAGAGAATAAGTAGTTGAATAATAATTTTATTTTAATTTTTTTTATCATTATTATAATAAAATCATCAACAAAGCTATATACTTTTATGGCTTACACAATATTCTGTCAAACTCAAAACTAATTAATGTACTGGTTTACAACAAGCACATTTATTTGAATCTGGATATTCCAGACAAGTGCCAATGCGTCCGCCACCTGTATAACCCTCATGAAATTTCTTGTCAATAGAAAGACAAAAACTATTGCAATCTTCAGCATATGTGCAGAAATCATGTGAGGGTCCTGAGCATCGAACACCATAATCAAGTGTATCAATTGTCAATCCTGTTACCATTTAAATATATAATGTTAGTTAAATCTAGCTCCAAGCATAAAAGAGATCCATTGTATAAAATTAAAAATTCATATAAAATTTTAGATTGTAAATTTTGTTTTACCTGAAGAGAGAATGAAAGCAATGCACAAAAACAAGCAAACAAAGGATTGATATATGAAAAAAGCCATTGTATAGGATTTAACTTTATGATATGTTTTGTGTGACAACATACATGGCCAATGTTTATTATATATTGTCAATGTGATATATAAAATTTGTTAATATTTTAAATTAAAATAAAATTTTAGAAAACCATTAAATAGAAATTTCTACTTTTTAGGTTACTCAATTATTAATGTATCTGGTCCATATTTTATGTCAGATACATAATTCAATGTTTATTATATTTTTTCAATGTGATATATAAAATTTGTTAATATTTTAAATCAAAATAAAATTTTAGAAAACCATTAAATAGAAATTTCTAATTTTTAGGTTACTCAATTATTAATGTATCTGGTCCATATTTTATGTCAAGTCAAAATTTGCTTTTTGGTAATTCAATGAATCTAAAAAGTAGAAATTTGCTTATATTTGAGAACGGAGTACTACCTTATAAATTCAAGTCAATAATTTGACTTTTTTAAAGTAGGTAAATTCTTAAGACAAATTCAGATACAATACTAATTAAAATAAAAAATTACATTTTAAAAATAATCATAAACATAAATTCTAAATTCAAGTCAATAACTTGACTTTTAAAGTAAGTAAATTCTTAAAACAAATTCAGACACAATACAAATTAAAATAAATAATTACATTTTAAAAATAGACAAAAACATAAATTCTAAATTCAAGTCAATAGTTTGACTTTTTTAAAGTAGGTAGATTTTTAAAACAAATTCAGACACAATACAAATTAAAATAAATAATTACATTTTAAAAATAATCAAAAACATAAATTCTAAATTCAAGTCAACAAATTTAGATACAGTATAACATTAGGCACCACATATTGCACTATTGTCCTGGTATTAAAACATTGTGCTCCACACCTGTTCCCTACGTGCCAGAACTTTCATTAATTACAATACAATTGTTTTGTCGAGATTTAAACAATCCATGTGGATACGAATTTTATAAATTTTATTACTTAACGATACGATTAGTACACTTGCTAATTTTGTCATCATATCATATATTAACAAAGGCAAAGTTTAAATTTATTGAAACATGTAAGAGCATGTTTGAGTTTATAGAATTTGTGAGGGTATGAGCAGTGTACAATTTGAGAGGGTGGTGTTATAAATTTGAGGAGTATGTGTTAGAAATATTAGTTAATTAGTTAGTTACAATTTGTTATTACCCTAGAGTTAGTTAGTTAATTTTTTACAAACTTTATATATAGAATTTGTCATGTACTACTCATTTACTATTTTAAATCGATCATTCAATATAAATTTTAAGGATTTTACTTTGTATGAAATTCTCAAGCTTGATTTATAACAAGAAAATGCTCAATTTGAGAACATGGGCTCTATATGCTGAAAGTATTGGGCTGATATTTTGATACATGTGTCTTGTCGCCTTTCTTTTAGAATTTTTTTTGATGACTTCTCTTTCCATCCCCCATGACTCTTCCGCCCCCCCTCCCCACCCCAGCGTGAAAAAATTTCAAAAAACACGTTTCGAAGTTAACTTTTTAGTGTAAATTTGGAGAGGAGGGGGGCGGAGAATAGAAACCATCAAATTTTTCTACCTTCTTTAAGCCTCTTGTGTGTTCTTAAAATTTTATAGATATTTTGTTTGAATTCTATAATTCGAATCATGTTTTGCTTATTTAGAATTTTACAATTCGAATTCAGGATTTTGAGTTCTCGAGTCCGGACTAGTATGTTACATGAAACAACATTACCTCAAAAAGAAAAATAGAATGAAATTTTATAACTTTGACATGTATCATATAAAAAATAAATCAATTACCATAACCATAACAATATGAATCATTCACTTCTGGGAATAATATTCAAATAACTACTCTTTGTTCAATTATAAATATGACTAATCTTCTAAAAATAAATTGTTGAAGATTTTTCTCTCAATTTTGCTACTTCAAAAGCATATTCGAGTAGTGTGGAAATACACATATTGTCTCTTAATTTTCTCTATTTTTTGTTTCCAGATCAATCTTATTGTCTTGGTATAAATGTAGTTCTTCAGGAACTCAAAATTAATCTTCTTAACAATAATTTTTTCTTTCAAATTAATATAAATTATAAAGATCAAATAGATCTTATAATTTTTTTTTTGTGTAGTTTTTCAAGAAATAAATAACCAAGCTAATCAGTTATTTGTACGATCCTTCTAGGATATATCATCATTGAATTCTTCAGGAATTCTTAGAGAATAAAATTGAATTTTTAAGTTCTTCAAAAACTATGAAATATAACAATAAAATCAATTCTCTAATCAATCCTTGAGGGATTAATTCTTTTGAATTCTCCTGGAAGTCATGTAGAATAATGTTGAGTTCTTCAGGAACTACCCTTTTGAATTATTCAGAAATTCACAAAGAATAATTTGAGTTCTTCATGAACTACGCTTTTGAATTCTTCAAGAATTCATACATAATAATAATTTCTATCAAGAAAAAATATACAAATAATAATCAACACAAGATTAATGATATTAACTTATATAATGTCTTTTAAATTTCAATAGAATTCCTAAAAGCATATTAATTGAATCTTAACTAAAATATCATCTTAAAATGATCCGAAAAACTACCACCCAATTTACCGCAAGCTCGATCGAAAATGTGATTTCTGTTATAAAATCCTTTCGTGGAAAAGTATCAAATCATTTATTTGAGCAAAATTGGATACAATAGTCGTTATTAATGACCACACAAAATTTTATTTATCAAATAAAAGGAATTATACATGTAGCTGACGCTACAGAACACCAAGTCTTTTCGGTTTATGCTTTCTTACAATCAAACCAAAAAAAATAAAAAATATTAATGTACCTGGAAATCCAAAATAGGCTTAATCCAAATCTAATATATAATCGGATACCATCATATATAATAGTTAGCAGGGCTAGAGAATGTGTTTGGTACATAAAATTCACTTTCATGTGGTCATCATTTGGCCCATCATTCAGAGGATGGGGAGAATGATCAATTTAAAGGTACATAAGCATCATGGCTTAAGAGATGATCAATGTGAGCATCTTAGTGTATCAGTTCACTAGTTTGATTAGTTGATTAAAATAAATAAATAAATAAATAGACTTACCTTCAAACTTCAAAGTTAATTATTATCATATCATATTTACCTAAAGTACTATTGCATCTTGTGGATCAATTCCAAACAAAAAAAAAACGCAGATATTTCATCAAACTAGTTAATGTACAACAAAGGACATCATGGCAGAAAAAAATCGATCAAAATTAATAACTTATTTCCACTGGTCCAGAAAAAAAATCAGGAACTAATATCAAGAATCAATAAATCTGCTTATAACAAAAATAAATTTCGATCAATACTAATAAATTGTGCGTGAATTGTTTACTAATTTAGGATTGTTTTACAGTCCAAAAGCTCTATGCTTTTAGGTCCAATTTCTGTATCTATATGACTAACCATATACTGGATATATAATACAACTGTATACACACTTTGAAGTGCCAGTGTATAGAAATATAAATAACTAACGTCATGCAGATAACAACTAAAACGCAAGTATCTTACATACTCCGATAAAAAGCAGAGTCTTAAAAACACAGGTTTTACTATAATATTTGACGAAATATAAATTATGTCACAAGCATAAAAATTTAAAAGTAATAAAAAAAAAAAACATGATTCAATATTACCTTAAGTTGTATTGTCAGAGCTTCATGTAACGTGTTAGAAATAAACCATGAGCGCTAGAGAATAGAGATAGAGAGTATAAGAATTTTGTATATCACTCTCTTCATATGCATATCTTTACATGATAACAATAGTCATATTTATAAGACACAACTAAGGAAGTGAAAGAACAAAGCTTCATTAAGGTCCACTAGTGGGAGTTATGGATAATGGAAGAGATAGAGATGGACATCCACTAAAGCTTATTTTAATTATCCATAACAGAGACTAATTTATAGTCTTGTAAATTAATTGATGAAAAATAGTTGACAAATACTTATACAAGTATCGTTCAGGAGCGGAGCTCCCTTAAGATCGGGGAGTGCAGCGGCCCGTCCCAAAAATTCCATTTTTAATAGATATATGCACATATTTTTATTAACTGTTATATTATATCTGATACTCTTCATATATTCAAAATATTGATCAGGTGTCTAGGGTTCTATTCCCTCCGGCTATATTTTTTGGTTTTATTTGCTTTTTTATATAAAAAGAAATTGTTATCTTTCTAAGCTATAACACTACAAGAAAACAAGATATAGTAACCGTTTGTCCTGACTTTTTTAGGTCTTAGAAGTTATCTGAAAGGTAAAAGTGAAAATATGAGCTTTTAGAAAGAAAAAAAACAAAAATTGTTTGGTAATTGTTATTTTTTTAGCTTCAAAAGTCTTTTATTATCTATGTATTTTACTCATAATAATTAAAAAACTTTTTTCTATCAAAAACTTATTGAAAATTTATTTGGCCTAACTTCTTCTTTTATTGAGTAAAAAAATTTAAAATAAGTTAGGTCAAACGGTACCATAATGGTCAAATTATCTTTTTTATTTAAAGAGTGGTCAGTATAAATATATATATACATATATATGTGTGTGCGCGCGCGCGCAAGGAATTTACATGTGTTGTTTTAACAGGTATAAATAATATTTTATATAAATTGAAAATTAGTCAATATGTTTGTGAAACTCACTAAAATTAAGAGTTTACATATTTTTATTAATTGTTGTTATTTTAAATGTGAGTTGAAAGTGTTATCTTGCTTGAGTTTCTCTCTTTTTGATATATTATTGAGACATCAAAATTAACAATTTATGCATTTTTTTTATCCCAAATAGAAAAAAAAAATTGAGCTCTATTACAGCTCACTCCAATAATTTTGTCTAGCTCCGTGTTTCATTTAATTATATTAACACAAAAAATCAATACATCCAACGTATTAATTTTATTCTAAAATTTTTATTATAATAAAACCATCAACAAAGTTAAATACTTTTATGGTTTACACAATATTCTCCAAAACTCAAAACTAATTAATTAGTAGCAAATCCCGGCTTACAACAAGCACAATATTTTGCATCTGGAGCATAAGGACAAAAGCTAGAGTAATAGCCACTTGTATAGTTCTGGTGAAATTTCTTGTCAATACCAAGACAAAATTGATTGCAATCTTCTGCTAATGTGCAGAACTTATCTGAGTGTGGGCAATCTTCTGCAATTGTCCATCCTATGACCATTTAAATATATAATGTTAGTTAAATCTAACTCCAAGCATAAAAGCTCTATTGTATAAAATTAAAAATTGAAAATTTATATAAAATTTAAGATTGTAAATTTTGTTTTACCTGAAGAGAGAATGAAAGCAATGCACAAAAACAAGCAAACAAAGGATTGATATATGGAAAAAGTCATTGTGTAAGATTTAACTTTATAATATGTTTTGTGTGACGACATACATGTCCAATGTTTATTATATATTCTCAATGTGATATATCAAATTTGTTAATATTTTAAATCAAAATAAAATTTTAGAAAACCATTAAATAATAATTGTTACTACCTTATAAATAAACTCAAGTCAATAATTTGACTTTTTTATAGTAGGTAAATTCTTAAAACAAATTCAGATACAATACAAATTAAAATAAATAATTACATTTTAAAAAAATCAAAAACATAAATTCTAAATTCAAGTCAATAATTTGACTTTTTTAAAGTAGGTAAATTCTTAAAACAAAATCAGATAGAATACAAATTAAAATAAATAATTACATTTTAAAAATAATCAAAAACATAAATTCTAAAACGGACACTGAATTCTGTGTGTGAGGTTTGTTGCTACTGTTTTTCATCTTTTGGTACTGAGCTTTCCCATCCCCCAACACTCTTTTATCCCTCCCGAAAATACATTTCTTCCTTTAAAAATAATATTTAAATAAAAAAAGTTCGAAAAATACATTCCGAATTTCTTTCCGCAAGAGCAAAAAAGAAATTAATCGGGGAATAAAATAGTGTTAGGGGGAAAAGAATTTTTCATTATATTAAATAATATATTTACTTTTGCATGACAACTGAAATTTGTAATGGGCCCTTAAAACTTAAAAGAGCCCTTTTCTTCCTTTCTAGTGTTGTTTTATATATCTATGAACTTCCCATTTCTTTGAAACCTTTTTTTTTATAGATTGATTGGATAAAAGGGTTGACCAAGTTTGTAATAAGGTGAAATGAAATGTGGTATTATTGTCTTCATGTAACAACAACTTGCAGTCTATTTTGATTCTGTGCGGAAAAAAAATATGATTTTGATTGAATTAATTTATTCCGGCTAAAAGCGGGTTGAACAACAACTTTAAGAGTAAAAAATCAATTGTTTACAGGTCTTTTGCTGGTCTACTGTGATCACTTAAGGCCCTCTGTTTGTAACTATTTTAAGTGGCTTCCTAGCTAATAATTCCTAAATTGTAAGGTACATGACAAAAATGACATATTAAGTAAAAACAAGTAACTAACATAAACATGAGCTAATAAATATAAACAAGACACGCATGTTTTTAGGATCCGCAGAAACGCGCGGTTTAATGTCTTATTTGTTCCTTATTATGTTGAGATATTTAAAAAAATAAAAAGATATGCTTCAAATATAAGTTGTTGAGATGTTTAAGGATCTGCAGAAAATATAAAAATATATGTTTCAAATATATCTTTGTGTTTCAAGGAGATTGTTACTGAAAATATATTTATGGACAATAAATATATTTATGGAAGGAATATTTGGTGCAAATATATTTGTGGAAAATATATTTTGTCTCTAGAAGATTTCTTAGAGTTGAAGCATTGTTTAGCCCGTATGAAGAAAAACCCATGTTGCCAAGTCTATATAAAGGAAGACACTAAACCTATTTTATTTACTGAAACATATATTGAGAAAAGTGTCATTAGAGTTAGTCTTTCATTGTTCGTTGTTATTTGTGAGCCACTATTTTGTCATTTGATATTAGAGTTGGACTTTATTAGTTGAGTTAAGTTTTTAAGTACGGAATTAGGTTTGTTTCATTGAAGTGTGTCTTCATCTTTATGTTTTTAAAATTCTCATTGAAGTGAGTGGAAGTTCTCATATCTAAGAGATCCTTGAAAATTAGTTTCATCCATTGTTTGGAGCGAGTGCATTTACTTTGTTTCTTGCTTCTTGTGTTGAAGTCCTTGTGTAATACAAGGATGTTTAACTTATGTTGTTGTCATATGTTAAAAAATAGTGCTTGGGTGTAGCATAACATGGTTTCAATTTGTAGTTGCAGATTGAAATCAAAATTCTGTGTGTGTTTACTTTTTTTTTTTATGTTCTAACGGTGAAACTAACGTAGGGGAGGTGCTTGTCTATTTGATGAGAATTAAGAGGAGATTAGTGTATTTTTAAAATTAGAAGGGGTGTTTATGCTATTTAAAGAGACCTTAAGGGAGATTGGTGTAATTTGTCTATAATTCGAATTATGTTTGCTGATTTAGGATTTTAAAATTCAAATTCAGGATTTTGAGTTCTAGATTCCGGACTAGTATTTTACATGAAACAAAATTACATCAAAAAGAAAAATTACAATTTAATATATATTATAATTATAACAAAAAACAAAACTACATATTTTTTTAACAGCTAAATTATATTAAAACACATCTTAAAGCACAAGACATGCCAAAGTTGGAGGAGAAAATTTTACAAGAGCAAACATAAGATGAACTTTTAGATGAACTAAGATGAATTCTTAAAGAATATATATTGAGAGAATATATTTTTGAGTTGTGTTATTTGTACACCCAAAAAGTTGTCCTTTTTAGGACAACTCTCATGTTCTTTGGCAACAAAAATAATAAAGTGAGAGGAGGAGAGAGAGAGTGAGAATGTAATGAGAGTATGAGAGAGAGTTGTCCAAAGTTGTCAATTTTTTGGTTGTACAAATATCATTTCTTTATATTTTATGTGAAAATTCATCTAGCATACAATATTTTGAGCAAAAAATTGGAGACTAGTTCATAGTCTTGCAAAAAAGTGCGCTTCTTTTTATTTCACCAAACTTCTTTTTTTTTTTTTTGTCAAACTTTTAATTTTTTTTACAAAACATGCGACTGATTAACTAAAAATATTACTCAATAGCATTAGATCTTAGTATTTAGTAGAATGGTATTGGAAAAAATAGTTGGAAAATAAAATCATCAACATATTAATTTTATTCAAAAAAATTTATTACAATAAAATCATCAACAAAGTTAAATACTTTTATGATTTACAACAAGCACAATAATTTGCAGCTGGAAGGTAAGGACAGAAGCTAAAGCGAAAGCCACTTGTATAGTTCTGGTGAAAGTGCTTGTTAATACCAAAACAAAATTGATTGCAATCTTCTGCATATGTGCAGAACTTATCTGAGTGTGGGCAATCTTCTGCAATTGTCCATCCTATGACCATTTAAATATATAATGTTAGTTAAATCTAGCTCCAAGCATAAAAGCTCTATTGTCTAAAGTTAAAAATTGAAAATTCATATAAAAATTGAGATTGTAAATTTTGTTTTACCTGAAGAGAGAATGAAAGCAATGCACAAAAATAAGCAAACAAAGGATTGATATATGGAAAAAGCCATTGAATAGGATTTAACTTTATGTTATATTTTTGCGTCAAAAAAAAACTTTATGTTATGTTTTGTTTGACCACATACATGGTCAATGTTCATTATATATTGTCAATGTGATATATAAAACATGTTAATATTTTAAATCAAAATAAAATTTTAGAAAACCATTAAATAATTGTTACTACCTACCTTATAAATTCAAGTCAATAATTTGACGTTTTTAAAGTAATTAAAACCAATTCAGATACAATACAAATTAAAATAGGTAATAATCAAAAACATAAATTTTAAATTCAAGTCAATAACTTGACTTTTTTAAAGTAGGTAAATTCTTAAAACGAATTCAATTACAATACAAATTAAAATAAATAATTACATTTTAAAAATAATAAAAAACATAAATTCTAAATTCAAGTCAATAATTAGACTTTTTTAAAGTAGATAAATTCTTAAAACAAATCCAGAAACAATACAAATTAAAATAAATAATTACATTGTAAAAATAATCAAAAACATAAATTCTAAATTCAAGTCAATGACTTGACTTTTTAAAGTAGGTAAATTCTTAAAACAAATTCAGATACAATACAAATTAAAATAAATAATTACATTTTAAAAATAATCAATGACATAAATTCTAAATTCAAGTCAATAATTTGACTTTTTTAAAGTAGGTAAATTCTTAAAACAAATTCAGATGCAATACAAATTAAAATAAATAATTACATTTTAAAAATAATTATAAACATAAATTCTAAAACGGACATTGAATTATGCGTGTGAGGTTTGTTGCCGTTGTTTTTTATCTTTTGCTACGTACTGAGCTTTCCCATCCCGCAACACTCTTTTATCCCTTCCAAAAATATATTTTTCCCATTAAAAATAATATTTAAACTAAAAAAAGTTCAAAAACTACGTTGCTTGGAGGAAAAATGAAATTATCTGGGGGAATAAAATAATGTTTGGAGGAAAAGAATTTTTCATTATATTGAATAATATATTTACTTTTGCAGAACAACTGAAATTTGTAATGGACCCTTAAAAGAGCTTTTCTCTTCCTTTCTAGTGTTGTTTTATATATTCTAAGAACATCCCATTTGTTTGAAACCTTTTTTTAAAAAAAATAAATTGATTGGATAAAAGGGTTGAACAAGTTTGTAATAAGGTGAAATGAAATGCAGTATTATTGTCTTCATGTAACAACAACTTGCAATCTATTTTGATTCCGTACGGGAAAAAATTGATTTTGAATGAATTAATTTATTCCGACTAAAAGCGGGTTGAACAAGTACATATTTTTGTTAACTGTTATATTATATATATTATATCTGATACTCTTCATGTATTCAAAAAATTATTTAGGTGCCCAGGTTTCTACTCCCTCCATCTACATTTTTTTGTGTTATTTACTTTATTATATAAAAAGAAATTGTTATCTTTCTAAGGTATAACACTACAAGAAATCAAGATATAGTAACCGTTTGCCCTGACTTTTTTAGGTCTTTGAAGCTATTTAAGAGTTAAAAGTGAAAATAAGAGCTTTTAGAAAAAAGCTAAAATTGTTTGGTAATAGTTTTTTTTTAGCTTCAAAAATCTTTTATTTATATATTTTACTCATAAAAATTAAACAACTTAGAAAAAAGTTATTGAAAATTTGTTTGGCCTAACTTCTCATTTTATTGAGTAAAAAAGTTTTAAATAAGATAGGTCAAACTGTACCATAATAGTGGTCAAATTATCTCTTTTATTTTAAGAGTGGTCGATATATATATATATATATATATATATATATACATGTGAGGAACCTACATGTGATATTTTAATGGCTATAAATAAAATTTTATATAAATTGAAAATCAGTCAATATGTTTGTGAAACTCACTAAAATTAACAGTTTATAAATTTTTATTAATTGTTGTTATTTTTAATGTGAGTTGAAAGTGTTATTTTGCTTGAGTTTCTCCCTATTTAATATATTATTGAAACATCAAAATTAATAATTTATGCATTTTTTTATCCTAGATAGAAAGAAAAAAAAATGAGCTCTGTTATGGCTCACCCCAATAGTTTTGCCTAGCTCCGCGTTTCATTTCTATCAACACAAAAGAAACAATACATCTAACATATTAATTTTATTCTAAAAATTTTATTATAATAAAATCATCAACAAAGTTAAATGCTTTTATGGTTTACACAATATTCTCCCAAACTCAAAACTAATTAATTAGTAGCAAGTCCTGGCTTACAACAAGCACAATATTGTGCATCTGAAGCCCAAGGACACATGCTAAAGTGATAGCCACTTGTATAGTTCTGGTGAAATTTACTGTCAATATATTGACAAAACCGATTGCAATCGTCTGTTAATGTGCAGAACTTATCTGAGTGGGGGCATTGTGCCATTGTCCATCCTGTAACCATTTAAATATATAATGTTAGTTAAATCTAGATCCAAGCATAAAAGTGATCTATTGTATAAAATTAAAAATTCATATAAATTTGAGATTGTAAATTTTGTTTTACCTGAAGAGAGAATGAAAGCAATGCACAAAAACAAGCAAACAAAGGATTGATATATGGAAAAAGCCATTGTATTGGATTTAACTTTATGATATGTTTTGTGTGACAACATATACATGGCCAATGTTCATTATATATTGTCAATGTGATATATCAAATTTTTTAATATTTTAAATCAAAATAAAATTTTAGAAAACCATTAATAGTTTTGTTTGGCTAAACTGTATTTTTGGTCTCTTACGTTTATTTTAGATTTGAATCAGGTCCCTGTTTACCCCGATTTTTAGTAAACAACCGCTAGTTTAATTATTACAAGAAGGATCAACTAGTAAATCCTGGGACATATGGATTGTGCAGAAGATGACGAAAACATGTTCATATTTTCTGGGTTAAATCGGATAAATTGATAAAAAAAACAGTAAAAGGCTTCAAAGTTTAGATTTGCAGAAAACTTGTAAATGAATTGCAAATAAAGTTTAAAGAAGAACTTTGAAAAGTAAAAGCATGCAACAAAATAAATTGCAGAAGGCTTAAAGTGCTTGAACTTTAAAGAAAAGCAAGTAATCAATACTTGAAAAGATAAATTGCATTGACAATTGTAAAAGTGTTTACAAAGAATGGTACACAGATTCGTACATGTTCCATATTGCATTCATTTCGCTCGTTGACATGGGTACTCTGAATATTTTTAGGAATTTGCATGTGAATTGTGAACCCGTTTCTCCAATGAAAAACTAATATTTATAGACAAACAGAATAACTGCCAAAAACTACAAAACGTCTAACTAGACTCCACGTGTCTTTGACAATTTTGAATTCCTTGGACACCTGGTGAGGCTTTCGAACGTTATCTACTTTTGAATATTTCGCTAAGTCCAGAGTATGCTTTCTCCGTACTGCACAATACGTTAGACAAACAAACAAATATATATATATATATACATAGTATATTCGACGAATACGCCAATGTCGAACAAACATTTTTACTTGAATAAACAAGTTTCTGTCGAATTCGACAGATTTTTAGGGCTTGACACATCAAAAGTCTTAAATGTCAAATGCTTTGATTTTCTCTTGATTTATTGCCAAAATCAGTTCCCAAGAGAATATTAAAATGCAATAATATACATTAAATGAGATTTCATCATTTCACTCCAATTCATTAATGCCTGTCAAAAATACAGGCTAACAAATTGCCCCCTCAAAAATGCCAATTTCGACTGCACGTCGAATACAAAAGGAAGAAATTGCAGTTTTGAAGATTCTCATCTTTTCCACTTCTGCACGTTTACCAAAGACGGCGCAAACGTCACAACAAATCACAATCAATCATGACAAAACTTGTAATCGTCACCTCGATCCCTACAAACCATGATTTCCACTTTTTAAGCTTAGTGAATACTCTGTTAAGGCTAAGGCCCATTTTCCAATTCGACTATGCAGGATTGGTTTAGACAACATATGCTTGATGATATCACAATGAGAATAAACAAAAACATCAACAGGCTTTATATAATGCTTGAGTTTCACACAAGAAAAATACAAACATAAGCATAATTTTTCAATAATACTATATCTAGTTTCAGCATCATTTAAAACCCTACTTAAGTAATAGATGGCTCTTTCTTCACCATTTTCACCTTCCTGGGCAAGCATACTACCCAGTGTCCAATCTGATGCTGATATATACAACTTCATGAATTTGTTCCTTATTGGAGGCATTAACATTGGTGGCTTTGACAAATAACTCTTGATTTCGTCAAAAGCTTGTTGTTGATCTTGCCCCCAAGTGAAAGTACTTTCTTTCTTGAGTCGAAGTAGTGGTGAAAACGGTTGAGCTTTACCACTTAAATTTGAAATAAATCTTCTCAAGAAATTGATCTTCCCAAGTAAGGACTGAAGTTGCTTTTTTGTAGTTGGAGATTTGGTCTCCATAATAGCCTTTGTTTTGTTTTGATTTATCTCAATGCCCTTTTTGTGCACAACAAACCCAAGGAAATCTCCTGCATTAACACAGAAAGCACACTTTAATGGATTCATTTTTAATCCATATTTCCTCATCTTTTCAAAAGATTTTTTCAAATGATCTAAGTGATCATCTTTTGACGAGGATTTAACAACTATGTCGTCAATATACACTTGCATGAAAGTGTCTATGTATTCATGAAAAATTAAATTCATTGCTCTTTGATAAGTAGCCCCAGCATTTTTTAGACCAAAGGGCATCATTACCCATTCATATGTGCCTAATGCTCCTGGGCATCTAAAGGCAGTTTTGGGTACATCATTCTCAGCAATGAAAATTTGGTTATAACCAGAATAACCATCTAACATACTTAAATATTCAAACCCAGCTGCTGAATCAATTAACATTTCTGCCACAGGCATAGGATATTCATCTTTTGGTGTAGCATTATTTAAGTCTCTAAAGTCTATGCATACTCTAAGAGAACCATTTTTCTTAATCACAGGCACTATATTTGCTAACCATTCGACATACCTTGCAGTTCTGATAAATTTGCTCCTCAGCAGCCTTTCAATTTCTTCTTTGATCTTTGACATTATTTCTGGTGCGAATCTTCTAGGTAATTGTTTCACTGGCTTTTTATCTGGTCGAACTGGTAGTTCATGTTCCACCAACTTTCTGCTCAAACCTGGCATTTCGTTGTAATCCCAAGCAAAACAATCTTTGAATTCCAACAGAAGCTGCACCACTTTTGCCTTCAGATCTGGAGGAATGTTTGCACTAATGTATGTTGGTCTTTTCGTCAGACCATCTCCAAGGTCAATTTCTTGCAAAGGATCCTGTGCTTGCATCTTGTGACTCTGACTGATTGGATCTTTTTCAAATCCTAAGGGCTCGTCATCATAGATGCAATCCAGTTTTTGCACTTCTGGCTTGTGTTTGCCACATTTTATGTCATTGGCTGCAACAGCCACATTTTCTAACAACGAATTGGCTTCCAAAGCCATATTGATTCTATTTTCAGCCATGTAGGCCGTAATCTTTGCCCAAGTTTGGGACTCAGACATAGTAGTTATCTTTGATGTCCCACCCAGTTGGGTAGTTGTGGCCTTCATACTCGCCATCCTCACTGTTCCCATCTTCTCTTTCCCACAAGAAACCATGTGTGGGGTCCAGTTTGATTGCATGGTGAACATTTCCTGCTGAACGATGTGCAAAGTCTCTCTCAGTGCATGGTGAGATTGTTGCCAGTTTCTTGTCGAATGAGTGCTTTGTCAGATGATGGACTTCAGTCTTGAAGTAACTTTGATCTGCTTCAACATTTTCCACTATACCATCATCTCGCCAGATAATAAGGCGCTGGTGCAGGGTAGATGGGACTGCCCCCACTCCATGAATCCACTCTCGTCCTAGGAGCAGATTGTAATTTGCCTTAGAGGCCACAACCAAGAACAATGTTGGCCTTATAGTACTTCCAACAACCACATCCAACTGGATTGCTCCTAAAGAAAAACCAGTTTCACCCTCATAGTTTGAGAGCACTATGTTGTGAGGATGAAGATCCACCAAAGATTTGCCAATCTTTCTCAACAGAAATTCTGGCATGAGGTTAACAGCAGCACCACCATCAATTAGTACTTTGTTGATCCCTACATTATTCACTTTAGCCTGTATAAAGAGAGGCTTCAAGTGACTTTTCATGCCTTCATCTGGCCTCTCAAATGTAGCCATTTGGTCTTCCAAAGCACCATTGCTCATTACATAGTAACAGACTGGCCTGTGAAGAGCCATTTGCATCCCAGATTCTTCTTCGTCAATTGTTATTTCAGAACAGACGTCGAACTCTCTTGGCAGTATTGACACAACATTCACTATTATGTCGAGATCAGGTTCAGAATCCAGAAAATCATCTGCTTCCATGTGTTCGTCTTCGACATTACCAGCAACTGAAGACTCAACTTTTGGTTCAACTAACCTTTCTTTCATTGGCCTTTTAGCCAATTCCATAGGCTTCTTCCCTTTACTATCAGCAGTAATTTGGGATTTTTGAGCAGCCACCTTCTTCTGGCGTTGATATCTACGCCATTGAGATCTTGTCATGGGATTTTTCCCTTTGTAATTATTCCTGTAGTCATACTTCTTTGACTTAGGATCCTTTTTGGGATTGAAGTTACTGGAGTTTCCTTTCTCAACGTTCCTTTGACCATAGCCCATGTTTCTTCCATGAACCCATTGATTGACAGGTGTCCTGTTCGAAGGGACAAATGACTTCTGTGGTCCCAGCCTCTGATGCACAGGTGCCTGTTGGCTATTCAGAACATTAGAGTGAGTTGGCTTTTGATTTGGCCAATTGTTTCTGCCTTGACTATGAGGCAAAAATTTGTTGAGGCCTGCAGCAGCCTTTTTGTCGAACATGGCACTACAATGAGGACATAATGTAGCCTCGCCATCGTTCTCCTTACAGCGTTGAAGGAAATCTAGTAAAGTCTCCACAGCATGTGGATATACTTCTTCCACTTTGTTTTCGTATTCTTCCTCAGGAATGGAAACTAATTGCCCCCCTTCAGTGAGGTTCAATGCCTCCAACATCAGGCACTCGAATGGTTCTGTGTATGCAGCATCAGCAATCTGCAATGGATCCTCATCCACCTGCTGTTTGGATTTTGGCTTTTCGCCAAATTTGAGTCTTCCCTCCTGCAAGGCTTTCTGGACCAGATCCCTGAAAAGAACACATTGTGAGGTTTTATGACCCAAGAAATTATGGTATTTACAAAAACCTCTTTTCTTACGTTGTTCCAAAGGTGGAACTTTTAAACCCTTTGGTACAATTATTTGGCCATCAGCGACCAGCAAGTCAAAGATTTCATCACATTTAGTAATGTCGAACGTATATGTCTTAGAAACAAATCTATCATTTTTTGGTTCGACAGAATTATTCCCATTTGATGGTTTTAACATTTTGCAAGTATAAGGAGGACCTGGTTTCAATTCAGCAATATTAACCTCATTGTTTTCCATGTAATCCTGACCATCATCGAACTCATTTTCACTTTCATAAGTTTCTATATACGCCACTTTTTCTTTTTTATGGAATTTAGAATTTCTGACTTTTTCAGCCCTGAGGCGTTCGACCTGTCGAACACGATCTGCTAATTGGGCCATATCTCTTAAATGTTGAGTATCTAGCTTCTTTCTAATGGAATAATCAAGGCCACCAGCAGCCATCTCAACCAATTCATGTTCAGGCACTTGAGTAAAACACCTTGCCTTAAGGAGGCAAAATCTGTTCAGATAGTCATCAATGGCTTCTGCAGTTTTGCGTTTCATACTGGCTAATTCTTTGAGGCTAATCCTAGATTGTCCCATGTAAAATTGTTCATGAAATAGCCTTTCTAATTGAGTCCAATTATGAATTGAATGAGGGGGAAGTGTGGTAAACCACGTAAAAGCATTTTTTGTAAGGGAATTAGGAAAAAATTTCATCCTTAGATCCTCATTATTTGCTAAATTCCCTGCCTCTGCCATATATCTGGCAATGTGTTCGACAGTAGATTCATTAGTATCACCAGCAAATTTTGTAAATTTGGGAATTTTACATCCCCTTGGTAGTTCTGCCTGTAATACATATTCAAACAATGCTGACACAAAATTTGGCCTATGTAATCCTATATTCAAACCATTTTGGACCAAGATATTCTCTACTAAGTTGGCCAAGTTATTCTGCCCTACTATGTTATCTTGTCGAACATGCCTAAGAACATCATCAGCGTTTTGGTTCCTATTAACCAATACCACTCCTTGTTCTGGCTGTTCTCTTTCAATGCGCAGTGGTTGGGCTTGAACTTCTGGTTGAATCTCTGGGTTTGCACGAGGCACCCTTTGGTTGTTTGGAGCATCAGGGGCACCAAAAAAGTCTGCCATCCTCCCCATTTGATTCGCTAATAATAAGTAATTATCATTGGCTGTTTGTAACACAGGATTAAAGACTGTGCCAATCTGTTGGGTCAACGCGTTCACCATATCATGGTTACTCTCATCCATTTGTTGCCTAAGTGCATTCATAGAATTATTTGTCAAATTGAGAGGATTTCCCCTATTTCCCATCGCAGAAGATGAGGGAGAACTTTCTATCGAAGGCCAATTATACAGGCTTGCCATCGTTGTCGTTGGCATTCCATATTGTGGGTTTCTAGGCAACCATGGAGGTCTTGACGGTGTTCCACCAACTTGACTACCGTCTGTGTATCCATGTGTGTGTGACACGTTCGTTGGCATGGATGATACATTCATTTGTGTCATTATTGCACCATTTGGATTTGGAGGAGGAAACCCTCCTGCCATACTTGAAGTGGTGGCAGGCATTGTTGATCCACTGGCGCTCACACCAATGGTTCCGGAACTTATTACAGGGTTCGAACTCCCTCCATTAACATTATTGCTTGGGATACTTTCAGAAGTTATAGAATTTAGGGCAGGGCTTGTTGGCCCACCAGTAGGATTGGCGCTAGGATTGCCAGATACTGGTTGATTAGGTTGCCCTGTCACATTCTGGGGACTTACAACAGGATTTGTTTCTGCCCCATTATTACTATTATTATTGTTATTATTAGGAGGATTGTTTGGTGGTCTCACCATTCTGGAACGAGGACGAGTTGGTATACTTGAAAATTCTGGGAGAGATTTACCACTCCTCAAATGCATATAAAAATATACACACAATCAAAAGTACAACACCAAACAACGAATTTTGTAAGAAAATTTTCAAAAACACACTAAATAAACTACACAATCTAATGGTCCCACTGGGCGTGCCAATTTGTTTACCCCGATTTTTAGTAAACAACCGCTAGTTTAATTATTACAAGAAGGATCAACTAGTAAATCCTGGGACATATGGATTGTGCAGAAGATGACGAAAACATGTTCATATTTTCTGGGTTAAATCGGATAAATTGATAAAAAAACAGTAAAAGGCTTCAAAGTTTAGATTTGCAGAAAACTTGTAAATGAATTGCAAATAAAGTTTAAAGAAGAACTTTGAAAAGTAAAAGCATGCAACAAAATAAATTGCAGAAGGCTTAAAGTGCTTGAACTTTAAAGAAAAGCAAGTAATCAATACTTGAAAAGATAAATTGCATTGACAATTGTAAAAGTGTTTACAAAGAATGGTACACAGATTCGTACATGTTCCATATTGCATTCATTTCGCTCGTTGACATGGGTACTCTGAATATTTTTAGGAATTTGCATGTGAATTGTAAACCCGTTTCTCCAATGAAAAACTAATATTTATAGACAAACAGAATAACTGCCAAAAACTACAAAACGTCTAACTAGACTCCACGTGTCTTTGACAATTTTGAATTCCTTGGACACCTGGTGAGGCTTTCGAACGTTATCTACTTTTGAATATTTCGCTAAGTCCAGAGTATGCTTTCTCCGTACTGCACAATACGTTAGACAAACAAATATATATATATATATATATATATATATATATATATATATATATATATATATATATATATATATATATATATATATATATATATATATATATATATATATATATATATACATAGTATATTCGACGAATACGCCAATGTCGAACAAACATTTTTACTTGAATAAACAAGTTTCTGTCGAATTCGACAGATTTTTAGGGCTTGACACATCAAAAGTCTTAAATGTCAAATGCTTTGATTTTCTCTTGATTTATTGCCAAAATCAGTTCCCAAGAGAATATTAAAATGCAATAATATACATTAAATGAGATTTCATCATTTCACTCCAATTCATTAATGCCTGTCAAAAATACAGGCTAACAGTCCCTTACGTTTTAAATGTTTCAATTTGGTCCCTCGCGTTATCAACATTTGCATTAGTTAGTCCTTTCCGTTAAATTTTTCACTAACTCCTTTTGATCCTTAGACGTGACTGACAGTTTGGACACATGAACACTATTTTGAACATGTTCAGTGCTATTTGGTATGCTAACTAAGTAAAAAAAGATAATTAAAAATAATATATATTACTTATAATAATGTAATTGGCCCCAAAAAAAGTGTCCAAAATAGTGTCAACGTATCCAAAATAACGTTCACGTGTCTAAACCGTCAGTCACGTGTAAAAATCAAACGGAGTTAGTGAAATATTTGACGTAATGGACTAACTAATGCAAAAGTTGATAACGTGAGGGACCAAATTGAAACTTTTAAAACGTAAGGGACCTGATTCAAACTTAAAATAAACGTAAGGGACCAAAAATACAGTTTAGCCTTTTTTTCGCAAGAGTAAAAATGAAATTATCTGGGGGAATAAAATAGTGTTTGAAGGAAAAGAATTTTTCATTATATTGAATAATATATTTACTTTTGCAGAACAACTTAAATTTGTAATGGACCCTTAAAATAGCTTTTTTCTTCCTTTCTAGTGTTGTTTTATATATTCTAAGAACATCCCATTTGTTTGAAACCTTTTTTTTTTTAAAAAAATGATTGGATAAAAGGGTTGAACAAGTTTGTAATAAGGTGAAATGAAATGTTAGTATTATTGTCTTCATGTAACAACAACTTGCAATCTATTTTGATTCCGTACGGAAAAAAATTGATTTTGAATTAAATAACTTATTCCGACTAAAAACGGGGTGAACAAGTACATGTTTTTGTTAACTGTTATATTATATATATTATATCTGATACTCTTCATGTATTCAAAATATTATTTAGGTGCCCAGGTTTCTACTCCCTCCATCTACATTTTTTTGTGTTATTTCCTTTATTATATAAAAAGAAATTGTTATCTTTCTAAGGTATAACACTACATGAAATCAAGATAAATAGTAACCGTTTGTCCTGACTTTTTTAGGTGTTATAAGCTATTTGAAAGCTAAAAGTGAAAATTAAAGCTTTTAGAAAAAAACTAAAATTGTTTGGTAATTGTTTTTTTTTTTAGCTTCAAAAATCTTTTATTTTTATATTTTACTCATAAAAATTAAACAACTTAGAAAAAAGTTATTGAAAATTTGTTTGACATAACTTCTCATTTTATTGAGTAAAAAAGTTTTAAATAAGATAGGTCAAACGGTACCATAATAGTGGTCAAATTATCTCTTTTATTTAAAGAGTGGTCGATATATATATATATATACACATGTGAGGAACCTACATGTGATATTTTAATGGCTATAAATAAAATTTTATATAAATTGAAAATCAGTCAATATGTTTGTGAAACTCACTAAAATTAACAGTTTATAAATTTTTATTAATTGTTGTTATTTTTAATGTGAGTTGAAAGTGTTATTTTGCTTGAGTTTCTCTCTATTTAATATATTATTGAGACATCAAAATTAACAATTTATGCATTTTTTTATCCTAGATAGAAAGAAAAAAAATTGAGCTCTGTTATGGCTCACCCCAATAGTTTTGCCTAGCTCCGCGTTTCATTTCTATCAACACAAAAGAAACAATACATCTAACATATTAATTTTATTCTAAAAATTTTATTATAATAAAATCATCAACAAAGTTAAATGCTTTTATGGTTTACACAATATTCTCCCAAACTCAAAACTAATTAATTAGTAGCAAGTCCTGGCTTACAACAAGCACAATATTGTGCATCTGAAGCCCAAGGACACATGCTAAAGTGATAGCCACTTGTATAGTTCTGGTGAAATTTACTGTCAATATATTGACAAAACCGATTGCAATCGTCTGTTAATGTGCAGAACTTATCTGAGTGGGGGCATTGTGCCATTGTCCATCCTGTAACCATTTAAATATATAATGTTAGTTAAATCTAGATCCAAGCATAAAAGTGATCTATTGTATAAAATTAAAAATTCATATAAAATTTGAGATTGTAAATTTTGTTTTACCTGAAGAGAGAATGAAAGCAATGCACAAAAACAAGCAAATAAAGGATTGATATATGGAAAAAGCCATTGTATAGGATTTAACTTTATGATATGTTTTGTGTGACAACATACATGGCCAATGTTCATTATATATTGTCAATGTGATATATCAAATTTGTTAATATTTTAAATCAAAATAAAATTTTAGAAAACCATTAAATACAAATTTCTACTTTTTAGGTTACTCAATTATTAATGTATCTGGTTCATATTTTATGTCAGATACATTAACAATTCAATGAATCTGAAAAGTAAAAATTTGCTTATATTTAAAAGTGGAATACTATTATAAATTCAAGTCAATAATTTGACTTTTTTAAAGTAGGTAAATTCTTAAAACAAATTCAGATACAATACTAATTAAAATAAATAATTACATTTTAAAAATAATCAAAAACATAAATTCTAAATTCAAGTCATTAAGTTGACGTTTTTAAAGTAGGTAAATTCTTAAAACAAATTCAGATAGAATACAAATTAAAATAAATAATTACATTTTAAAAATAATCAAAAAGATAAATTCTAAAACGGACACTGGATCCTGTGTGTGAAGTTTGTTGCTGCTGTTTTTGATCTTTTGCTACTGGGCTTTCCCATCCCCCAACACTTTTTTATCCCTCCCGAAAATACATTTTTTCCATTAATCTGAGAGAATAAAATATTGTTAGGGGGAAAAGAATTTTTCTTTATATTGAATAATATATTTACTTTTGCAATGGACCCTTAAAACTTAAAGGCTAAACTGTTTATTTAGTCCCTTACGTTTATTTTAGGTTTGAATCAGTTCCCTTACGTTTTAAAAGTTGTTCATTTGGTCCCTCACGTTATCAACGTTTGCATTAGTTAGTCCCTTTCTGTCAAATTTTTCTCTAACTCTGTTTGATCCTTACACGTGACTGACGGTTTACACAGGTGGAAGTGATTTTGGACACATGAAATGTATATAATAAACAAAACCTTCGCAAACAGAAAAAAATACGACAAAGACCTTTGCAAACACAAACTTTTTTTTTCTGTTTGCGAAGGTTTTGTTTATTATATGGGTGTGAACGTGTCCAAAATCACTTCCACCTGTCCAAACAGTCAACTACGTGTAAGGATCTAACGTAGTTAGTGAAAAAATTGACGGAATGGACTAACTAATGCAAATGTTGATAACGTGAGGGACCAAATTCAAATTTTCAAAACGTAAGGGACGTGATTCAAACCTAAAATTAACGTAAGAAACCAAATGAACAGTTTAGCCAAACTTGAAAGAGTCTTTTTCTTCCTTTCTAGTGTTGTTTTACACTTGATTTTTTTTAAGATTGATTGAATAAAAGGGTTGAACAAGTTTGTAATAAGGTGAAATGAAATGTGGTAATATTGTCTTCATGTAACAACAACTTGCAGTCTATTTTGATTTTTTGCGCGAAAAAAAAATTGATTTTGAATGAATTAATTTATTCCGGCTAAAAGCGGGTTGAACAACAACTTTAAGAGTAAAAAATCAAGTGTAAAGGCAAAAACTCCAAATCCTAACTTCAAGCAAAAATAGTTCTACTAGAACACATTCAAACATGTAATAATCAATTCTATATCTCTATATCTCATGTAAAAGTAAAACTCAGCAAACACATACATGTTAGGTAACACTCTCACTTCTCTACACTTTGCCAACTAATTTTCTGCCTCCACTTTGGAGTCATAGATGAGTTTGAATCAAGCAAGCTTGGTAGGGACAGTTAGTAAAAGTTCCTTTCCTGATTAAAAAGGACACTCCAATATGCATAGTGTCCACTTTTGATTGAATGATTCAAAAGTGACTTTATATCAATCAAGCATAAAGCATAACATACAATGGACCATATAGATTTACATGTTGTTATTTCAAATTAGCATAAGATAGAAGGACAATGTAGTCGTTTCTAAATCAAGATAGAAACTGTATACTAGAAGACTTATTTTCTCAATCCTGAATCAACTCTTATTATAAATAAATTGTAAGGTACATGACAAAAATGACATCTTAAGTAAAAACAAGTAAGAAACAGAAACATGAGCTAATAAATCATACATCAATATAGCCTTCCTATGAGACTCATTTGACTTGAAACGTGATGCAGCCGTGCGCCCTAAGAGCGCATTGTCCTTTATTTCTTCTAAGCTCAAAGCATGAAATCACTAAACAGAATCACAGCTAACAATGCTGCAAATTCTAATCCGCGAATAACATTAACTTGGAAATAATACTAAAAAATATTACTATATAAATAATAATGCTTCAAATTACGTGGTAGTTTGTAGCTACCCAAAATTGATTCATGCTTTGCCGTTGGCAGCTGATGCTTTTGGCGGGTTGAGCTCATCCCAAGATTCAATCCATGTGACCATGGCATCTGCCAACTTGTCGAAATAAGGATCAATCTTGCTAAGTTTGTCCTTGACTTCTTTGGCGAGCTCGATGTAGCATTTCTGAACAGTGGTAGCTTCTTTTGGAAGAACAATGTTCTGGAAGAATGGAATAATGTCTTCTTGCCAGAAGATACCTTTGTACTCTTTCCTCAAGTTAACAAATGGGTTACTGGCCTTGCTGTGATAGATATAGGGAAGACCAGTCTTGACTCCCAATCCTAAGTGATCACAGATTACCTATAAACATAATCATCATTGAAATTCTCAGCTGTTTTCATACAATGATATTCATAATATAAATTTAACTGAAATGTACTATTAGTGAGTGTGTGTGTGTGTGCACGCGCGCGTGTATCCAATTATATCTCACAACATAGATATTTGTCGAGATGATATATGTGTTTAGTTAAACTATTTATTCAAGCAGGGCTTAACTATAACACTTAATTGTTTCAAGAGAATTGGTTGAGGAAAAGAGCCAAGAAAGAACCTTGATACACCAGCCAGCCCACATGTCATCGTAGCGTCCAATAGGCTGACCATCACCCATAAGACCAAAGTACATTGCGGGTCCGATGAGCTCACGATCGAATGCCAAGTTCATTCCACACATGGGAAACAAAGTTCCTTTTGGAATGGTCAGAATAGCATCCACATACCTTAAAAATAACAATCACAAATATTCAGAATCAAGATTATACTCTTGTGCTCATAATCAAAATTATCGAACTCTTCAAATGTTGCCAAGAGTGCAAGTGAAAGTAGTACCTAGTGTTCCTCTCAAGAGGCTTCACAAGCTGAGTAGGAGCATCATAGTCAGGGATGTTGAGCCAAAGACCATGAGAAACTGCAGTTGGCACACCTTCACGGAGACTGAAGGGGTAGCCACGGACAAAATCGGCACCTTCTCTGTAAGGTTCATAGAGGGTATTGAAAAAGAAAGGTGTTGATGGGCAGAGAAGGTTCTTGATATGCTGCTCAAGTGCATTGATCTGTTTCCCTGTTGGGTCATTGGCAACCTAATCCACACCAACAACGATATATAATAAGAACAAAGCTATAATGACACATAAAACCAATGTTAAAAGTATACATGCCAGAGTCCAATCAGTAGCAAATGATTCAATCTATTTCACATTACTATTTACCAGGTACAAATACAGAAGGATCTGGGTTGCATGTAGTCACAATCTCGTGACTGTATGCAGTCGATCACATCCGGATCGTCTGGTCTTGATTGCACGATCCAAATTTCAAGATTGGTATTTTAGATTTTTCAAGATTGGTATTTTAGATTTTTTAAAAATATCAAAATTTGCATTGAAATCGGGACCGTGCAGTCGGCCACACTACATACAATCCGAATTCCTAAATCTAACCACAATTCCAAAGTTTAAATGCAACACTAGTTAAAACATAATGTAGCAACAACACTTCAGATTAATATTGTTGTGTCAAGTGTCTATGTGTCAGTATCATGTCAGTTGTTTGTACGGCGACAAGTATCTACGTGTCAGTATCGTATCAAGTGTTGGTATCGTATCCGATGTCTATGACAGTGATTCATTCATCAGTTAAGAGTTAAGCAAATGAATGACAGCTAACACCATGGACCAATATTAAGGCTTTCAAGATTTTTATATTAAAAAGAAAAACACTTGCACAACCAATTTTTAAGACAATGCCCAACAAATGAAGATCCAATACATACAATGACTAACAAATGAAAGATCCAATACATACAATGGTACCAAAATTCATTACACACATAAAAACAAAAACACAAACAGTAAAAAACAGAACAAGATCCAAAATTTTAAAAACCAGATCAAGATCTGAAAGAAAAAAAAAAACAAAATTGAACAAAACCCAGATTAGAAAATGGAAAATTGAAAGAGGGTATGAAAAGAAAAACTCACAAAGCAATCATCATCAATGGTGTAGATATACTTCTTCTTAGAAACCATGTAACCAAAACAACGACAAGCAGAATCCTTGAATGAGATACAATTAGCCTTAGGACCAAGAATCCTGTTAATGTCATTACGGTTATAGAGTTCATAATCAAAACCATCAGGAACTTTGATTGTTTTTGAAGGGTCACCATCTTGAACAATGATGAGATGATAAGGTTGAAAGAATGGTCTCCACATCTCCAAGAAATCAAGGTTTCTTATTGTTGGGATCACAATGTCAAGTTCATCTTTCAACAATGGTGTCGGTGAAGCCATGATTGTAGTGAGAGAGAGAGAGAGAGAGATTAGAGAGAGAGAGATTTGAAAGAAGAATGAGAGAAGAGAGACAGAACATAAAGGAGACTATGTAGGATTGGGAAAAAGGTGGCACGTGCGAGTCCGATGTTAGCGGCACGAGTGAGGGGGTTTGTGTAAAGACACGTGTATGAATGTAAGAGGTATGATGACTCCTTCAACTTTCAAAAAAAGTTTGGTGGTTTTTTGTTTGTTTGCTTTGGCCTACAAATCTACAATCAAGTTTCAACACTCAATAAACATATTATGGAATGGACCATTCACATCACAATACCAATAATAATGTTCATGTTTTCTATTTCGGAAAAGGATTGCATGCAGTTATTGTATGCCATTGTAATGATTTTCAGTGGTTCGATCTTAAATTAAGGGTAGTGGTTATTTAGTATTGATTTTTTGAAAATATAATATGAGTTGTCCGATCATAAATAGATTGGTTAGATCGATCATAAATAGATTGGTTAGATCTATTACTGTGGAAAATTGTATATTTTTTGGACAGCAGGAAATCCTAATTCTTTCTACTCGTGTCTCCTACGGGTAGCTCATGTTGTAGCTACCAAAGAATATTTTTGAAGTATTATCTGCTACGAATATTGTTTGAGCTCTCGCATCTTACTAATATATGATTCATATATTGAATTGTAGAGTGTAAGTGTTGTTTATAATTTACACGTCGATTTTCAAGTAATTATGTGGGACTATGTTGGGCCGGAACAAGTGTTATTTTGTACTCCTTCCATCTCATTATATTGAGTGCCATTAACAAAAAAAATAAATCAAAATAATAGAATTCCATATATATAATTAGGGTTTGTTTAACATGTGCAACATTGCACATGTTAAAGTACGCAAAAATAATAACTTTTTATTAAAAACAATAATTATTTATTAAAAATTTATACATTTAATATAAAATGCACAAGTTTCAATGCAAACTTACTATTTTAGACTTCTTGAGTATATACAACTTTGCACATGATAGAAAAATTCATATAATTATTGTTAAAAATAAATCGCTAGCTGGTCCCCCTATTTTAGAAAAATAATAAAGGCTTTAATGCAGTTTTGGTCCCCCTATTTTGAAAAATCTGAACTTTTGATCCCCTTATTTTAAAACCCAACTTTTTGGTCCCCCTATTTTGAAAAAACTGAACTTTTGATCCCCCTATTTTAAAAGCCAACTTTTTGGTCCCCCTATTTTAGTTTTTTTGGAATTTTGGTCCCCCAACTCAGTTTGACCAATTTTTTGCTGATATGTCAAAATCATTAATGACATGACAGTGACCAATATTTTCTTTAAATCAAATATTTTGTTTTAAAAAATATTAAAACAATAGATAATTGATATTTTTATTGTTTAAATATTTATGGTTTTAATATTTTTAAAACAAAATATTTGATTTAAAGAGAAACAAATAATGACATGGTAAATGTTTTGTCAATATAGACACTGTCACGTCTTTAATGAGCGTGACACATTAGCAAAAAATTGGCTAAACTGAGTTTGAGGACCAAAATTCTGAAAAAACTAAAAATAGGGGACCAAAAAACTGGTTTTTGAAATATGGGGATCAAAAGTTCAGGTTTTTAAAAATAGGGGGACCAAAAAGTTGGCTTTTAAAATAGGGGGATCAAAAGTTCAGATTTTTTAAAATAGGGGGACCAAAACTGCATTAAAGCCAATAATAAAACATTTTGAGTAAAAAACTAATGAAGACATTTTTTGAATGAAATGTTATGGTTATGATAAAAATTGTATCTATATATGTATGAGACTTTAGTTCAAAAAATTCTTTTTATTTAACAATTTTAAATGGATATTCTCTATATTTATTATATCCAAATTTGATTCATAAATTTTTTAATTCTTTATTAAATATAGAGAATATCGGTTTATTATTTCATCCCAATGATATCCTGATAGAAGCATCGCATTCATTGATACATTATGACATCAAAAGTAAAAGATCAAAACTGAAAATCAATTTTGGTCCCTTATTTAGAAAAATCTTATTATCCAATTTATTCCTACGAAAAATAAAAAAAATTCTTAGTCTCTAAGAAAAATAAACTTAAACAACTTAGTTCTTACCTAATTTTTATTTGTTTTGTTCATGAAGAAAATATAGAGAAAAGTAAGAAAAAATAGAAAATGAATAAAAAAAATATAACATGAAAGAAGAAAAAAGAAAAGAAATTAATGATAAAAAATAAACATGCATATTTATAATATTACAAAAAATAACAAAAACAAATTCTAAAATTAAAAGAAAATTACATTATAAACAATAATTTTCAAATTACAAAAACATAACTGCAACAGGAGTGCTTCAAAAGTGAAATTTCTCATATTTATATCTATACAAAGAGTTTGTCGTTTATCGTTTCAAAAATGAAATTTCTCATATTATTCTACTATCGGAAATTCTTCATACTTATACCAACATGTGGTGGTTAAAAAGTGAAATTTATCGTATTAAGGGTCCGTTTGTTTAAGCTTTAAAAAAAATGATTTTTTTTAAAAAAAAATTAGAGATTTTTTTTAGAGATTTTGAAAAAAATCTAAAGCTACTTTGTGTTTGTTTACAATTATAAAAATCTATTTTTTAAAAAAGGAAGTTCATACACTTAGGGTCCTTTTGGTACAGTGGAAAGAAAGTGGGAGGAAAGAAAATAACGGAAAACGATGAATGAATTTGGCTTAACTTTAGTCCAAATTCATTCATCGGTTTTCGTTATTTTCTTTCCTCTCACTTTCTTTCCACTCAAACAAACGGACCCTTAGATTCCATAGTTTAAAAAAAATAGATTCTTGAAAAGCTATTAGAAATAGCTTTTCATTTTGGGGCTAAAAATGATTTTTTTAAGAAAATGATTTTTAAAAGAATCTATAACAAACACTATCAACATTACAAAATGGATTTTTTTTAGAAAAAAATAGATTTTTTCTTAAAAAAATCCAAAACAAACGCACCCTAAATCGATTCCAAGTTCTTATATTGTTAGGGAATGCTCTTTATTAGTAAAAAAATGTTATACTTATTATCTATTTTTATTTAATAGTTTAGTGTCGAAATTCACACACAGTAAATATGGAAAATTTATATTTTGAATTTTGACTCATTTAATAACATTCATAGCAACTACTACTAATTGAGCTATTTAAAGAATAATATAGTACTGTTAAGCATTTGAAGATGGCAAAAATATAATCTGCCTTTTCACAGCTAAGAAGTGTCTTTGCATGATGGCTTGGTCAAACTTGTATCGACAAAAAGAGACCACTTATGGACACATATCTTGAAAAGCGATTTATCTCAATTTCCCTTAATATTATTGGTGTTTTCCTTTCCTTGTCATAAACTCAATCAAGTATCAACTCAACGTGCACTACACACCTACTCATATTTGTTTGTGATGGTTATATGATTATACTGTGCATTTCCCATTACACGGTGAAAGACTATTCTAATTTCTAAATTTTCTAACTTTTCCTTCATGATCGGAAAAGGTTAAGTAATTTGAGTCAAAGCAAGACAAGTATTTTTATAAGTGAATATTTCGATACACATCTTATTTGGATATATATTAGTGCATTCTGCATTGTTGAGGTGTATCATTCTAATAAGTATACCATTTGTGATTTACTCCCTCTAGTCTTGTATATAAGAAAATTTTCAAAAAAGCTCTTTCTTTAAGAAAGTAGTTAAAATACATTAACCGAGGAGAAAAAACACATTATACCTTCTTGGAAAATGTAAAACATTGCATTTATTGGTTGAAATTGGAATAATGTCATAAAACTTAATAATTGAAGTAGACTTTATCTTATATTTAAGACTTTAAATTTTTTTATTTTGTTTCTTCTATATGAGACCGGAGGAAGTATTACAGTTGTCCATATCAACAAGTGTACCAATATTGAAAAAAGAAGAATTGTTTGTGGGGACTGGACTGGTGACTTTATTGGAAAGAAGAATTTGTGTCCTTCGATGCGGAGAAAATGGCGGAAAAGGAATTTCGAAAACGTATGGAATTAGAAACTTACACGTTATTAATTACGTAAGACTCTAGCGTTGACACTTTACTATTTTCAATTTTAAATGTTACGGAGTAAGTAATAATGTTAACCCATTTTAGGGAAAAGTTTTATTCATCTATACTATTTTGACTACTAGTACCTCATGCTCATAGGCCTCTTCAAAAGTTTTATTATTATGAGTAACTCTTTTTTTCTTGGTAAAGTATTATGAGTAACTCTAGGTATGACAATATATAAGAAACATATTGCCAAATATTTTGTGTTACTAAAATATAAAGTCGAGAAATTCTCAAAGAAATAGATTGTATGTGTTTTTCTTCATTAATCATTCCTTTCTCTTGTGAACTTTCACAATTACACATTCTTAACTCTTTTTCTAAAAGAAGTATTTGTTCTGTATTTACTTGAATAAAGCTTCTCCATGAGACTAAAAGATGAATTAAAGAATAATAGATTTGAGTTCTACCAAAGAATTGTCCGTCTAGGAGAATCAAACTTTGATTTTTGAATAAAACAATTTTTTATTCGACTTTACTTACATCATGCATGATCAAACTTCAAATCGTTAAAATTCTATTTTTCTATGAACCAAAAAATTAATACAAAAAACAAAAGAACCGGTGGAATTTTATTTATTAATCCTAAATATATTAAGAATTAGGTTTATGCTAACTAATGCTCTCGGGCATTAGTTAAAGAATCAAAAATGAAAAATTTTACATTGAAAATTGTATTTGTTACATTTCAATGAATATTTACTATACAAACTTCAAGACAATTTTTTTATATTGGGTATTCTTAACTAGTGTCCCAAAAATACTAGTTAGCATTTTCCAAAAAATTATTATCATTATTATAATTTTTGTTGCACTCAAATATATACTATTTTGAAAAATATTAAAAAATATTTTTGGAGTATTAGTTAAAAAACTTAAACAAAGTAAAAGTATATTAAAATTTGTGTATCTCTTAAAATGTAGAAAATGCATTTTTTTTTATGTTATTTTTTATTAATTAGTGCCTGACACTAATTTTCTATGCTGAGAGAGTATGATATATACATGCATTGAAAATATTTTTCATTGTACCTAACTATATTATATGGACCATGAGGAATGGTAGGGCACATCTATTAATTCGTCATATATACAATATGTTTGACAAGTGGCACAAAGCACATTAATGTAGTTATGATTCATCATGTACTATCTATAGTAAATCGTTCTGTCTAATGGAAACATATTGGACATTGTTAGCTCAAATTCAAGGCGCTGGCTAGCATGTGAAAGGGAGATAGGTCTCCCACCATGGGAGACCACTTTTCACCCTTAGATCATGAAGGCTTACAATAAGCCATAATAAAGTTCTTACATGGTATATTATTTTCATGATATAAATTTTATTATTAATTAAGATTATTCTTTTATGTCAATTTATATTTATCATCTAGTTAAACTGTTAATTTTACCAAACACTTCAACTAGTTTATCAGCCACCAACTATTAGCTATCAGTCATAAGTTATAAGCTATAAACTATTTTATCAGTATCCATTATTTTTATCAAACATAGTCTTGGACAAAAAATAAAAAAAAAAGGAAAATAAATAATATAGTGTGGGCAAGAGTACCATGCACTTGCAAAAAAAGTGCTCTCCCATGGTGGGAGACCTATGTGCCTTTCCCATGCTAGCCTAAGCCCAAATTCAAACCACACTAATTTGGTAGAAATAAATTGGATCTGCATGAATATTGTGAAAAGTTGGGCAATACAAAGCATGTAAACCATTATTGGGGTTGGCAGTTGCAGTTTTGTGACTTGTGTGAGTCTAAGTAGGCATTATGCCACTCAAATTGATATTAAAAATAAAAAATATCTTATATTTTGTATTTCAATTTAAAAAATCACTATATCATATTAATTTTTGAAAATTTGTGAACTAAAAATCCTATATATTCAATTTATCATTGAAAAATATGATCTCAATGGAATTTTAAAATGAATTTTGCATAAGAAAACTTTATCATAATTTAAATTCCAATTTTTTCTAATAATAATCCATCTTCTTGAAGATAAAAAACTGTTCATTAGTTATTTTTTCAAAATACACCATCACAAATATAACAATACCAAAAAATTGATGATTATCCAAAATGACAGAAGTTGTTCTAATAACGAGTTAATTAGATAATTTAGATATTAATAAGAGGTAATATTTATATTATGATTTTGAACTTTTTTTTAGTTGCTTAGATGTGGCCTTTAGGCCTTTTTAATCTACTATTCAATACTAGTCCTCTATATATAGTCTCTTGAGACACTTTGTATGAATGAAATGTTTTTATTTATCTTGTTTTATTTGTCTTTTTTTATGTTTTCATTAGAGTGGTTCTAGCTTTGCATCATTGATGCTTTCATTAATTTTCATAGGCTCTAAAAGCTAAAAACTACGTTTGGCCCGACTTTTTTCAAGCTTAGAAGTTGCTTTATACTTTAAGTTGAAATTGAGAGCTTTAAAAATAAAGATTAAGTTGTTTGGTAAATGTTTTTATATGCCACTAACTTTTAGGAGTGTTTGATAATATGATCTAATAAAATCTCTTATTTTATATTACTATATGTTCTAATAAATAAATAAAAATATAAAAATGAAAGAATTTATTTTTTGGTGTTAATCCCACAATTTTCAAGGGAAGGAAATCCTTGTAATTTCTATTTTGGTTCCGATGTAAGTAAAATTTAACAAAAGATTGTTTCCTTTAACAAATTGAAATCAGGTTCTTTGGAATATTTTATTATAGAGGAGTTCAATAACCACATGTTTTACATAAATTATTATATTCAATAAGACATAATTTTTTTATTTATTATTTATTTACAATGGAGTTAAATATCATCGAACCTATGACATATACATAGTACCTAAGTCCCTCACCACTAGACCAAATTCAGTGCCTTAATTTTTATCTATTTATTTATTTATAAAGTTCATAAATTATCATATTAAATAATTTGATAAGATATTTTTTAAAAAAAATATTAAATAGTAGTTATATAAAATAGTAATAATAATTTTTTCAGTCTTCATTTTTGCACAATTTTTTAATTAAAAAATACACAATTTTTTAAGGATATAGTAATTGGAAAACAAATAGGCCATACGTTATATTGGGATAGGCTGTAGGCAAATGGTATACGACGGATTCATGCCTTCAAAGCATGAAAGAATTATAATGATGAGAATAATTTAAAAATGGCGTGGGGAGGAATCGAAGGTCGGTAACACAACAAAAGCTCCGTAAAGTCATTTTAAAGTAACTATTTATAGCTTGTATTGGAGCTGCTTTTTTGGTATTTTTCTTCATATATTTTAAGCTACTTAATTTAATTAGAACTTTTTCAAAAACTTGTTTGGCCTGACTTTTGACTTAAAGGAGAAGGAAAGGTATAAAAAAGCTAGGCCAAACACTACGGAAAATTAAGCTAAATCGGTGAAAGCCAATAAAAACTAGTTAAGAGATAAAAGATAAATTCATTCATTTTCATTCATTTTGGTTACTTACAAAGTGTCTCAAAAGACACTATAAATAGAACTTGTAAGTTTTAATGGATAATGTCTTTAAAGGCCCATAAAACTAAAAAGCCCAACTAAAGAACCATTAAAATAAAAAGCTTAACTAATATAAGACTTTTCCTTTTGCCACCCTATGGATTACTCGCGCGCCCTACAAAATGATCAAAATACCTTTCCGTGGTTTAAGTCACGGATGTAGGAAAAATGAGTAATTTTGAAAAATAACATTCGTGACTTAAGTCACGGAAGTTATAATTGTAGGGTGTTTTGAGAGGTGTCCGTAGCACGAGTCACAGACAGGGACATTTTGATAATTTCGGAAGGCGCTCCCCATAAATCATAGGGTGGCAAAAGTGTTTTTCCTAATATAATATTAAACAAACTTAATTTCCTAAGTTATTTATTCGATATAATTCCATCTTCTATCATTCTCATACATTATATATTTCCAATATCTATTGCCTTGCTACAAATTTATATTTGCAGTCAAAGTACTTAGAAGTTCATTTGGTCCTTTCACAGCAAATTTATCACCAACAAGTGCTTAGAAGTTCATTTGGTCAAATGAATATAATTTTCACAGCAAAGAGTCACCAACAAGTTCATTTGACTTGAACAACATCACAGCTGATACACTGATCGTGAAAAAGAAACCTACAAGTTTTCATACACAAATATCACAAAGTTAAGTTAGGATTAATGAGGTGGATTGGTTGTTTTGGAACAAATATCACTCATAATATAAAAATATTTGCTTTATATGTTGTAACAAATAGGATAATACTCATAAGAATTAATTGTGTTTATTTTTGTTCCATCAGTTATTTAGATATCCTTGAAACAATTGAATGTGCAGGCCGTTGTTACCAATGAAACTTTCAACAATATTGTCATATTGATGCACATGGCTGGTCCTTAGGATGAACATGGGGAAAGAAGAGGTTATACGGCACATGGAGGGATCGCAGGCCGCCTAATAGGGTGATTGTTCGAACTTTGTAGGAAATCTTCCACCAAATGGTGTTGATCTTCCGCATTTCTGCAAGGAAGAAGATCAACAATAGTTGGATCCTTCTTGCAGGAATATGGAAGATTTCCTACGAAGTTCGAACAATCACCCTATTCGGCGGTCTGCGATCCCACCATATGAGATAACTTCTTGTTGTCTCCATGTCCATCCTAATGGAACAAAAATAAACACAAGTTACTCTGGCAACCACACACACAAGCGGGAGTTCTCTTGCAGACCACTATAAGTTATGCTTTATTGATATAATGTCACTTCTAATCGTTCAATAAAATTGGACACATGTCACTTTTGATTTGTTTTTCAAAATCTAAAAACATGAGTTTAAAATTTGGTCACTATGCACGTGTATTAGTTGATGTCAATATGGCTGGAAACCTTCCTGATTCATTGTGGGTTGAAAGGGAACAATTTGCTTTTGATATTGAAATTGAATATGAAAATCCTCCCTACTTTTGTTCTGCTTGCAATTGTATTGGACATTCTTCAGATCACTGTAGAAAAGATCTTGCTTTTAAAATTACTAGAGATTTGGATGCCACTAAAAATGATCCCCAAAAAAAAACCAAACAGGTTTTTGTTCCTAAAAAGCATGAAAATGTAGTGAGTGGTTGCACTAAAACTGTGGCATTTGAGGATCCTCTTACTCTTGATATAATAAGATCTAAAGAGGCAGCAGCCAATGTGTTGGTGAGAGATGTTTTAAACATTGATGGAGAGTTTTCTTCTGGCATTTCTATTGAAGTGGATCCTGTGCGTTTAGAACATGCTGACGATACTGTTGATATGTCTGATATTCCACTTGTTCAAAACCCTCCCTCTTGGTGTGGTATGAGTTCTTCGAATGTTCTTTCTTCTGATGAGGTTTTGAAACCGAATGTTGCTCATGATTTGGAGATTTTGAAGCAATATTGGGATGGTAAGAATGTTAGAGAAATTGAGCATAGAGTTTATACTGATGAGGAAGAGAGAGAGGCAGCTATCAATTTCTTGAATAACCGTGCTGCTACTAGAGAAGAGCCTTTCACTGTGGTGGTGTCTAAGGCCAAGAAAAAGTCTATGCAAAAGGGTTTTCAAGTTCATAACACCCGTTCCAGGGGTAGGCATCCAGATTGAGTTTCTATTGTTCTTGTTTTATTTTACTTTATTTTTCTTTGGTTTGCTTTTTCTGTTGTTGCTTTTTCTTTTTTATGGGTTTGACTTTAGTCCCCATCTCTTTGCTTTTTCTTGTTGAGAAGGTTTTGGTGTACGTCCCCCTTCTCTTTTTGTTGCTGTTTGTTTTTATTTATATATCTAGGGTGTTGTAGTTGGTTTAAAAAAAAAAAAAAAAAAATTTGGACCGTCTGATTTTGATCGACGGTCCAAATATGGTTTGGTTGTGTGTAGTCATGAGGTTGCAGCCGCACACACAACCCAAATCTTTTAGGCTAGCTAGCAAGTCTCTAATTTACAGAAGACATCTTAATCAAATTGGAAGTCATACCAAATTGAAGCAAATATTCATATACTGTCAACATAGAAAAAGTCAATTTTGGAAGTCATATCAAATTGAAGCAAATGTTCATTTCAGCTATGATTGATATCTATGTTACAATTTTCATCTTTCTAGGATGAAATGGCTTTTCATCAATTTTATTATGACCTATTCTAACATTTACTTGCTATAGGTCACATGCACAAAGTAAAGAAGATGAGAACACAATGATTCGTGATGTACCATTCAAAGTATCTTTTGATCTGAAATTAAAAGCCAACGCTAATATAAAAATATTGAAAAAGAGAATTTTTTTTGGCCTTAATTCTCTAGCTCTCAGAGAAACGGACACCGATAATCTGGAGTTTGATTAAAAAGTAAATAAAGTCTGGTCACACATTGTTCTACTTAGGATTTAAATTTATGCTCTCTCGGACTATTAGTTTTTAAAAGGAGATCATTAATCAATTAAGCACTACCACTTAGTTTTTTGAAGAATGCGAATCTAAATAACGGTTTCGCGTGATCTGGTTTAGCATATTTTAGTGAGATAGTAATTCACTCAATATGAATATCTTTGTCCCTTATGATATTTGGAAGCTTCAGAGTTGATCTCATCTTGGTCTTTATTTGGAAGTTGTTATTACACAAGCAAAGCTGGTCTTATCGAGTGAATTTTGTAATATGAATACATTTGTTTCCGGGTGCTATTTTAATAGATGTATGGTTTTAAATTGGGGTTTCAGATTATTAAGGAAAGCATGACAGCAAATCACTAAAGGCATGACAGCAAATCGCTAAGTAACAGGGATTAAATTATTTATAATAATTGTAATTGCTATATTAAGGGGATTAGATACATCATAGACTTGATTCTAGCATTTGTTCCAAATTAGGTTCTCAACATCTTGTATATATGTATCTCTGTATCATTGTTCTATGAATACATACAAAACATATTTTCACTACACCTTTATATGGTACCAGAGCACCGATCTTGGTGACTGAGTATACCAAACCCACCTTCCGCAAACAATGACAAGCACTAAAGAAGATGTCACTGTGGATGAAAATCCACTCAAGTTGCACAACTCAGATAGCCCAAATCTCATATTGGTCTCCAAACTCCTTGAGCCAAACAACTATGGACAATGGAGTCGAGCCATGAACATTAGCCTTAGTGCTAAAAATAAGATTGGGTTAATCGACGGATCCATCGAGAAACCCTCATCCACGGATAAAACTCTACATGCCTGGCAACGCTGCAACAACATGGTGCTGGCATGGATATTGAATTCCGTAAGTCCAGAGATTGCATCTAGCATAATCTACATGGACACAGCAGCAGCCGCATGGACAGATCTTAAAGATCGGTTTTCACAGGGAAACGATTCAAGGATTTACCAAATTCAACAAGAAATTGTTGAACATCGACAAGGTACAGATTCAATCTCAATCTACTACAACAGGAAGAAGGCTTTATGGGATGAATTGGCTTCCTACCAGGAATCATTCACCTGCACATGTCAAGGAATGAAGAAATTCAATGAGAGGATGGAAAAGGAAAAGCTTATGCAATTCCTTATGGGATTAAATGAAACCTACACTACAGTGAGAAGCAACATATTGATGATGAAGCCATTACCAAACATTCAACAAGCCTTTTCTATGGCTCTGCAGCATGAACGACAACTCGACGTCGTCTCTCGACGCGAGGAGACCAGCAACAGTTTTCAAGCAATGGCTGTGAACCAGGCAGGCAAAGCATTCAAGGGCAGCGGCGTACGAGAGAGTTTCTCTCGCAATGGAGGAACATCAAAGAAACTACTCAAGTGTACATATTGTGATCTAGATGGACACAATGTGGAAAATTGCTATTATTTAAATGGCTTTCCAATTGGTCACAAATTCCATGGGAAAAACGTACAACCAAGAAACAAGAGAGTTGTTGCTAACAATTCTATTGCATCAAATCTGCCCCAGACACAATCCATCAAAAAGGAGGGTCCAACCTTTACAAGTGAAGAATACAACCAGATAATGGCCATGCTCAATGAAAAGAATGGTAATGCCTTTGCAAATGTTGCAGGTAAACAAAATTCCTCCACCACTCTTTATTGGATAATAGATAGTGGGGCCACAGATCACATTTGCAATTCAGAGCCAACAAACTTGATTAAGTCCTATGATTTTGTAAATTTGCCTGACGGGAGTAAAACACAAATCAACTCTATTGGATCACTCACATTATCTGCAGATTTAAAACTTGATGGAGTACTACATGTTCCAAGATTCAGAGTCAATTTACTCTCTGTTAGCAAGCTTACTCATTTTTTGAGATGCATAGTAATTTTTTTTCCTGATTTTTGTGTGATACAGGACGTGGATACGAAGAGGACGATTGGCCTGGGCAAGCAGTATAGTGGCTTATACTACCTCTCACCAAGTCAGAACCCACAACTAGCACATCGTGTCAACAATACCTCAAGCCTTTGGCATCAAAGATTAGGCCATCCTTCCACCACACCTCATCAAGCCTTGTCCAAGTCTACACCAGAAATAAATTTTGATAATAAACATGTTTGTGAAGTTTGTCCATTAGCCAAACAAACTCGTTTACCTTTTCCATGTAGTTCTATTTCATCAAATGTACCTTTTGATTTAGTCCATTGTGACATTTGGGGACCTCATAAAATAAATTCTCACAATGGAGCAAAATATTTTCTTACTATTGTTGATGATTTTTCTAGATTTACATGGGTTCATCTTATGACATTTAAATCTGAAACTCAATCTTTATTAAGATCTTTTTTTTCATGGGTTAAAACTCAATTCAATCGTGGGGTTAAAATTCTTCGTTCAGACAATGGGGCTGAATTCCTTTCTATGCAATCATATTTCAATGAACACGGCATAATTTTTCATCATACTTGCCCCTACACTCCTCAACAAAACGGAGTTGTTGAAAGAAAACACCGTCACCTTTTAAATGTTGCACGAGCACTTCGTTTCCAAGCAAACTTGCCCTTAAAATATTGGGGAGAAAGCATACAAACAGCTTGTTATCTTATTAACAGGTTACCAACACCATTGTTGTCCCTCAAAACGCCATATGAACTTCTTCATGGTACACCACCCTCATATTCACATATTCGTACCTTTGGTTGTCTGTGTTATGCTACCAACCTTAATCCCAAACACAAATTTGATGTTCGGGCAAAACGGTGTATTTTTATCGGCTACCCTCTAGGACAAAAAGGTTACAAGGTACTTTGTCTTGAAACTCGTCGAATTTTTACCTCACGTGATGTCATCTTTCATGAAACAACATTTCCCTTTTCCCATGAACCACTAGAAATTCAAGATGATCAAATTGTGTTACCTAACCCTTCCATTCATAACCCATCCACAGAGCCTGACCTTCCCACTTTGACCCATCACACAGAACCTCTACCACTTACTCCTACCCCACAAGCAATGGATACACCATCACAAGATCACCTTACTAATAGTAATACTCAACCCATTCTTCAGGAAACCATTGATACACCATTGTCATCTCCGAACAACACCACTCCAACACCATCGCCGCCACCACCACCACCTCCACCACCACCACTACGACGATCCAACCGTCTCACCAAGCCTCCATCCTCATTACAAGACTTCCACTATTATCATCCTACTCTTCTTGATCCTGGGCCAATCTCCTCCTCAACCACGCTCTCTACACGACATCCAATACAAAGGTATGTTTCATATTCTCAATTGTCCACCTCCCATAAGAAGTTTGTTCATAACATCTCTCACTTGGTCGAACCAACATCCTATGAGCAAGCTTGTACAGATGCCAAATGGGTTGCTGCTATGAAATCTGAAATCGATGCTCTTGAAACCAATCACACATGGACCATGGTGCCTTTACCAGCTGGTCATCATGCCATTGGATGCAAATGGATATACAAAATTAAATATCAGTCGGATGGTTCTATTGAAAGATACAAAGCCCGTCTTGTCGCAAAGGGTTTTACTCAACGAGAAGGCATTGATTACAAGGAGACCTTTGCTCCAGTTGCCAAACTAGTCACTGTTCGCTGCCTCTTGACTGTTGCCGCTGTTCGGAATTGGAATTTGCACCAAATGGATGTCCAAAATGCTTTCCTTCATGGCGAATTACTTGAAGAGGTTTATATGCAGCCCCCGCCTGGTTTTCGTCGACAGGGGGAGAATCTTGTGTGTCGACTCCATAAGTCTCTATACGGGCTTAAGCAAGCATCTCGAAGTTGGTTTCAAAAATTCTCTTCATCAGTTGCTAATATGGGCTTCCAACAATCAAAGGCTGATTACTCCTTATTTATCAAAGTTGATAGTACATCGTACACCGCCATTTTACTTTATGTTGATGACATGATCATTACAGGAAATGATGAGGATACCATTCATAACCTCAAACAATTTCTCAATTCATGTTTCAAAATCAAAGATCTTGGCCCTTTAAAATACTTCTTAGGTATTGAAGTTGCCCGAGCCAAAACAGGCATCACCATATGTCAGAGAAAATATACTCTAGACTTGTTAGAAGAAGTTGGTTTACTTGGTGCCAAACCCACAAGATTTCCGATGGAGCAGACTCTAAAACTCAATCTAGAGGATGGTGAGGCTCTCCATGATCCGACACATTACAGAAGACTCGTCGGGAAACTAATTTACCTCACAATCACACGACCGGAAATCACATTTGCAGTTAATACTCTCAGCCAGTTTATGCAACTTCCAAGAAAGCCACATCTTGATGCTGTTTTTCGCCTCCTTCGTTATTTGAAGGGTGCTCCTGGCCAAGGACTTATTTTTCCCTCTTCTGGGTCATTGAAACTCACAGGTTATTGTGATGCAGATTGGGGTGGCTGTCAATCTACAAGAAGGTCAGTGACTGGTTATTGTGTATTCTTGGGAAATTCCCTAGTTTCGTGGAAGAGTAAGAAGCAATCCACTGTATCTAGATCGTCTGCCGAAGCCGAATATCGAGCCATGGCAGCGGTCACTTGTGAACTCACATGGTTGAGATATCTTTTGCATGACTTGAGAGTTGCACATCCTGAACCAGCCAAGTTGTTTTGTGACAATCAAGCAGCTCTTCACATTGCTGGAAATCCAGTATTTCATGAACGCACAAAGCATATTGAGCTAGATTGTCATACTGTACGGGAAAGGATACAAAGAGGAGAAATTAGCACCGGTCATGTTTGCACTGGAGATCAGATTGCAGATGTTTTTACAAAACCATTGGGACAAGGAGCCTTTCACACTCATGTTAGCAAGCTAGGTGTGATAGACATTCACACTCCAGCTTGAGGGGGAGTATTAAGGAAAGCATGACAGCAAATCACTAAAGGCATGACAGCAAATCGCTAAGTAACAGGGATTAAATTATTTATAATAATTGTAATTGCTATATTAAGGGGATTAGATACATCATAGACTTGATTCTAGCATTTGTTCCAAATTAGGTTCTCAACATCTTGTATATATGTATCTCTGTATCATTGTTCTATGAATACATACAAAACATATTTTCACTACACCTTTATACAGATAATACTCTAAGCTTTTATATTATGGGAAAATGCGGTCGATGTGGTCAAAACTGTGGTTGTGATGCCGTTGCGGTCGCGGAGACCTTGATATTCTTTATATTATGGCCGCAATTTAAAACCATGTATGGAAGTATGTGTTCATGAGTTTTTCTTTAATGGTATCATGATTGATGATGATACAATCTTAGAGTGATTAGTATTTGAGAGATGCAAGCAGTTGGATTGTCCTTTTGATCAGAATGGAACTTACTAAACTGTCCCTACTAAGCTTGCTTGATTCAAACTCATGTCTCTGACTCAAATTGGAGGCAGAAAAATTAGTTGGCAAGGTGTAGAGAAGTGAGAGTGTTACCTAACATGTGTTTTTTAAGTTTCACCTTTACATACATGAGACCAAATTGACTTTAGATATGTACAATTGATTATGACACGTTTGGATGTGCTTTAGTAGAATCGATTTTTGTCTCCAAAATAGACCACTTTATGCTCTACTCATTTTTAATTAGAATCAATTATACAAAAATTAATTTATTCAAAATCAATTATTGCCGCACAAAAACAAAAACACGGCAAGTTGTTGTTATATGAAGACCATATATAATACCACATTTAATTAATTCAATCCTTGTTATCCAATAAATATTGGAGAAAAAAGGTCAAAGAAATGGGAAGTTCTTAGAATACAAAAAATACTAGAAAGGGAGAAAAATACTTATACAAGGTCTCGAATTCAAGTCCTGTAGATGGAAAAAATGTAGGTGAAAAGGGAGACTCTATTAAAAAAAGGTGGCCAATCAAATTTTTCCGTAGATATGTAGTCATTAGCAAAGTTGGTGGATACTTCACACGAATAACATTGTCACAAAAAAAATTATAAAAAATAATCGTGTATTTATTTTGGACAATCTTCTATAGTTTTTAATAAAATTTTGTTAATTCGTGGTGTGAGTAGAACTGGAATCATTTCACTAATGCAATGCAGGGTCTCGAATTCAAGTTTTGTGGATGAAAAAATATGGTTGGAAAGGGAGACCCTATTAAATGTGACCAACCAAATTCTTCGGCAAAGATCAGTCACCAGCAAAAAAACAGTCGATACTTTGAAGAAAAATATATAAAATCACCATAGGCTTATTTTTGACAATCTTCTAATATTTTAAATAAATTTGTGTTATATTCCATTTCTAAAAGAATTTATCTGTATGGAATGGGCTACAATGCAAACTAATAAAGTATGGTGATTCTTAAGTCTTAACTCATCAGAGAACAAGTGAGCATTCAAAATCTACAAATGAAGTGTTATGTTCACTCTTGTATCTCAAAACTCCACACCTTATTCTGGTCAATTGCTGTTGCTTTAAGATATAGGAAATTCAAAGGTAAAATATCTCAGTATGAATATAAATGTGCAGGTACCTAACTACCATTAGGTAAGCCATGAACCTCAAAGAGAATTCTCCTTAAGCCTCTTTTTCTACAATATTACATATCAAATTCTATGGTTATAGCATTGAGCTGAAATTACTCCAATCTTATTCAAATAAGGTTACTAATTCAAGCAGAATATTATCATAATTTGAGAATATCAAAGGCACATATTCAAAGAATGAGGCTTCATATATCAGTTTTATGTGTCATTGTGCTATTTTCTTATGCAGGTGATACAAAGTTACATTTTTTGTTGATCTTGTTTATCTTTAACTTCACATTTTTTTTAGCCTATTTTGTTTTCACGCTTGTATTCAACTGATTTCTTGGACGCTTTCTGGTTATAGCTGCGTATGATCCTTTGGATCCCAACGGAAATATAACGATCAAATGGGATGTTGTGTCATGGACACCAGATGGCTATGTGGTAAGTATAAGTTCACTCAATTTGTAGTATAAAGTAAGTATTATCATGATATCATCTATGATGAATAAATCAAGGTTAATATTAGATCGATATACACGTATAACATACTATGAGTGTCTTGAAATATCAACTTTTGAATTTGTCAATGATAGAGATTACTTACTTTACAAGTAGGAAAATAGGTCATCGGAATTGTAAGCATCGGTCAAAGTAGTCACATATTTTTGCAAATTGGAAATACATTCTTGAAATTATAATGTGTCATCAAAATAGTCTCTTTGTAAACTTTTATTTTTAGGGACTACAATGTGAAATTATAATGTGTCAATCAAAATGAGGGACTATTTTGACCGATACATAAAATTTCAAGGTTCAATGCCAAATCTCTAATCTTATGCTTTGCATATTCAACCAGGCAGTGGTAACATTGAGCAATTTCCAAATGTACCGGCACATAATGAATCCAGGATGGACATTAGGATGGTCATGGGCTAAGAAAGAAGTCATTTGGTCAATGGTAGGATCTCAAACAACTGAGCAAGGAGATTGCTCTAAATTCAAAGGCAATGTACCTCATTGCTGCAAGAAAACTCCTACAGTTGTAGATTTTCTACCTGGTGTACCTTACAACCAACAATTCTCAAACTGTTGTAAAGGTGGAGTTGTAGCAGCATGGGGACAAGATCCTTCATCAGCTGTTTCATCTTTCCAAATTAGTGTTGGACAAGGTGGTACTTCAAACAAGACAGTGAAACTTCCCAAGAACTTCACTCTCTTGGCTCCTGGACCTGGTTATACTTGTGGTCCTGCTAAGGTTGTTCCTTCCACCACTTTCCTCACTGCAGATAAGCGGCGCAAGACTCAAGCACTTAGTAAGTTTTCTACATGTATAGGCAAAATACACCATTTGGTTTTTTAAGTTGTTTAATTGTACCAGATTAGTCTTTTAATTTTTATTTTTGTCTCGCATAGGATCTTAAGTCCGATTGTGATTACGCGTATACTGTTACCCTAGTTCACACATTATGTTACAAATATACATGTGTCCGCTATTGAATTTAAAGGAACTATGTAGGATAAAAATACACAGGTATGTTTACAACAGAACATGTGAAAAAGGGTGACGATATACACGTCATTGGAACTTAAAGGACTTATGTAGGACAAAAGGAAATGAAAGGGACTAATATGATACGATTAAGTAACTTAAAGGATCGCAAAATATAATTTGTCATCGCATCATATCAAATTCCTGCCAAACTTCCCCTATATTCAACAACTCTAAAAGTTTCATTTTCTTTTTCTTTCTATTTCATGCAGTGACATGGAATGTTACATGTACATACTCACAATTTCTTGCAAGAAAGAATCCAAGTTGTTGTGTATCTTTGTCATCCTTCTATAATGAGACTATTACCCCTTGTCCTTCTTGTGCCTGTGGCTGCCAGAACAAGAAGAATTGTGTCAAGTAAATTTTGATCTTTCAAAACTATTTATGAACTCTTCATTTCTAAGCAATGTTTTAAAAATCAGACCTAATTACCTAGTTCAACTGTAGTTCGCTTTTTCAATTACATTGATCCCAATTTTACCACAATATGGTTGAACCGGAGCTGAATCGAGTGAACCAGTTGAACTATGATTGATTTTACCTTTTTCCAATTATAAGCTGGTGGTCTCATCGGTTTGAGCTCTGATCCGGATTTTAAAACATTGTCTACAAAGTTCTAACACTAGACAGCCAAAAAAGAAAATCTAAATATTTTCTCATATGTTGGTATGGTATGCAGGGGTAATTCCAAATTTCTGGACATGGTAGGGATACATACTCCAAAGAGGGACAATGAACCATTGCTTCAGTGTACTCATCATATGTGCCCTATCAGGGTACACTGGCATGTGAAGACCAACTATAAGGACTATTGGAGAGTTAAGATGGCAGTGACAAATTTCAATTACAGATTGAACTATTCTCTTTGGACTCTTGCTGTACAACATCCAAATCTTAACAATGTCACCCAAGTTTTCAGCTTTGATTACAAACCTTTGCTTCCCTATGAATCCATAAGTAAGTAACAGCAAATAGATTATGAACAGTTGGAAGAGCTTATTTAGAACTAATTTGAATTTATCACATGATATAGCCAATATAGCCACTTAGAGCTATTAATTTCATGAGGTATTCTAAAGAGCTTGTAAAAATAAGCTGAAAACAACTTATAAACATGTTACATGCTATTTTCATAACCTCTCCTACACAATCTCGCAAGTGTTGATATCAATAATTAAACTCAAATAAGTTAATCCAAATAGAACCTAAAAGTTTACACAGACATGTCTTCATAGGTCAGTAACATTATGAATGATTGCTAAAGTTTATTATTGATTTTGTATACAGATGACACTGGCATGTTTTATGGTATGAAATTCTTTAATGATCTCTTAATGGAAGCTGGACCAAGTGGAAATGTTCAATCAGAAGTGCTTCTTCAAAAGAACAAAGAAACTTTCACATTCAACCAAGGATGGGCATTTCCTAGAAGAGTTTACTTCAATGGTGAAGAATGCATGATGCCTTCACCTGATTCCTACCCATACCTCCCTAATTCTTCTCCTAAGAATGTCTTCAACTTCCAAGCATTCATTATCTCATTCCTTCTCTTCCTAGCTCTTTGGTGAATTGGTACATAAACAAGTTTGAATTATCATATTAAAATTTTGAAACCAAGAATTGTTACTTGGAAAAGTGACAACAGGTATGTGTCACTTTTTAAGGCATTCTTTTAAAACATCACAAACAAGACTCATGAATGTGTTGTGTGATTCATGAACAATAGTAACAGATTGATGAATATAAATCTCAAGCCAGGATTTTTGTCATATGTAAATACTTGTGTTACAATGCTGTAATGAATACCTCTTCTATCTCTCTAATACAATGTTCATGTTTGAATAAACAGTTTAATTAAACACTTATGATATAAATGCTTATGTATAAACCATTTCCCAAACAAAAAATAAAGATAAACTCAAAGTCAATCCAAACAGATCCAATAGGTCAATACTCAATACTAATTCCAAACAAGATATGAAAGAAAGAAAAAAATGATTCCAAGTAGAAGCAGCAAATAGAAATTAAGACCATTAGCATTTCAAATCCACACAAGATTCGTCAAGTTTATATTTTCACATAATGTTACTGTATATATTTTGTTATCTTTACAAATGTAACATTGCATCATAACAGACACAAATCACTAAACAGTAAATTATACCGCCAATATATACTGAATCCTTCAAAACAATCGTGGGATGCCCGAGAAAATCTTGACTTGCCGCCTAGGTGTCGTCCTTCTGATTGCCTCAAAAACCAAATTGACATCACAGGTTGGAACCTTAAATGTATGCATAAAATGCTAAGACTACCAAGGAGGCAATTACTAAAGCAAACAATGAAACCTCTTGCCGAGAACCGGCATTAGGTAACCATGGATACGCATCGGGCGGTGGCATCACACAGTTGTCGCCGTTGAAGTAGACTCTATGAGGGAAACCCCAACCCTTTCCAAAACTGAAAGTTGACATATCATCCTTTCGGAAGAGTACCTCAGATTGAACATTGCCATTAGGGCCAGCCTGATTAAGAAAATCATTATAGAACTTCACTCCCCACAACATTGCTGTATCATCTGGTAAAAGCAACTCATGTTAGTAACTGTGATTAAAAAATACAGAAATCATGTTTGTACAACCAAATTTAGACAACATTTTTAAGTTGTTAACACAGTTCAAATATGTGGTTTATTAAGTGCAGTACATGATAAATGGATATATCATGTGTCAAAATCCATTAACCACGAATTTAGACATGGGTTAACCATAACTTTCAAGTGTTCAACTACTTGTTGATATATGAAAATGTGAAAATTGTGGTTAACTGCGTCCAAATTTGTGGTTAATGAACTTATTTTGATCATAACTGAGTTATCAGACTTGATATATCCATTACCTATCTATGACAAATTTAAGAAAAGTTTGTTTGACAAGAGTTTAAGAAATCCAATACTAAAGAAGCATGAATCGAACAAGGATAGCACTTACTTATTGTACCATAAGGATTTAATGACTTGTAGTCGAAACTGAATAACTGGGTCAGATTATCGAAGTTTGGATGCTGGACTACCAAGTTCCAGTTGGAGTAATTCATATGGTAATTAAAATTAGTTATAGAAACCTTCACACGCCAGTATTCCTTGTAGTTCACTTTGATATGCCAATGGATTCGGATTGGGCACATATGGCTGGTACATTGCACCAAAGGTGATAAATTATTCTTTCCGTCACCAGCAACAACCGAGGCTAAATGTGGCGTATTTGGACTGTAACCACAAAGTAAAGAAATATATTAGTGTAGTGTACAACTTAAAAACTAGAAGAAAATTGCAGTACGGTTGGTGAAAGGAACATACTTTACACAACTACCCGACTGCGATGAGTTACTCTGGCATCCACATGCACAAGTTGGGCAGGGTACAATTGTTTCGTTATAGAAGGCTGAAAGGGACACGCAACAAGTGGGAGTTTTCTGTGCAAGAAATTGAGAATACGTGCACGTAACATTCCAAGTCACTGCAATGAATCAAAACCATGGTAAGATCCTGTTTGTTACGACTTAAAGTAAAGTGATTTTGATATTCAATAATTTGGTGAATTTTAAGAAAAGCTGAAGTTAATTTGTGTTTGTTTATCTTAATGAAAACCACTTTTTAAGAAAACATCATCTATCAAAAATGATTATTAAGAGAAGCTACTGAAACACAACTTCCCAATTTAAGCAGCTACCCAATTTTTAAGCGAAACTACTCAAAACAACATCCAAATTCTCATTCGTTTTTTTTTTTTTTTGGTAAGAAAATTCTCATTCGTTTACAAACTCTAACAAATGGATGAAAAACTCCTAAAGAGTTAAAAAGTAATTTAATGTGGAGTTTTTCTTCCAACTCCCAAATTATTTTTCAAAAAAAGTAATATTTTTTGGAAAAAAAAAACTGTAACAAACACACTAAATTGTGCCAACCTGCTGATAGTTACTTAGGACAACTGCCATTTAAGCATGTAAGTTTAAAATTTAACATAACTAAATGAGTGCAAAAATTTTCCTGAACAACGCAAAAACTTAGATAAATATATTTAAAACAGTAAAACATGCATAGAAGTTTATTAACTTACTGAGTGCTTGTGTTACTCTCCGTTTATCTGGCTGAAGAAACTGAGTAGGTCTCACAATTTTTGCCGGCCCACAGGTATAACCGGGCCCCGGTGCTTTCAAGGTGAAGTTTTTAGGGACTTTAACCGTTTTATTTGTGGTTCCAGCCCTACCAACACTGATCTGAAATGACGCCACTGCATTGGTAGGATCCTGTGCCCATGAACTGAGCACCCCACCTTTGCAGCAATTCGCGACTTGCTGATTATAAGGTGTTCCCGGAAGAAAATCAACAACTGTAGGGTTCTTCTTACAGCAATGGGGAACATTTCCTTTGAATTTTGAACAGTCACCCTGTTCGGTGGTCTGCGATCCCACCATGCTCCATATATTACCTCTTTTTTCGCCCAGGTCCATCCTAGGGACCAACCAGGCGCAGCAATGTGTCGATATTGTTGGAAGTTGGTCATCGTAACAACAGCCTGCACATTCAATTGTTTCAATGATATCTAAATAACTGATGGAACAAAAATAAACAACTCATTCTTAAAGGCTATGGCCACTAATTTATATAAACTCACTTATGTATGTACTTCAATCAATAATTAATACTATACACATCAAAATCCTTTGTAGATGAGCTCTCATAAACTATCTTACATGTGCTTGAATCAGTAGATAAGCTGGAATAAGTAATTCTAAATAGGCCCTTATTCGAGTAAGAACTGATTCATCACAAAAAATACACCAAACAAAGTAGTAGAAAGAAAAGCAGCAAAAATCATTTAAATACCATGAATAGTGTACAACTATATAATTTGCTTCTCATATTAATAAGTGACACTATTGTAAAAGATAGTATACTTACCATATAACCATCAGGTGTCCATTGCACAACGTCCCATTTGATTGTGATATTCCCGTTTGGGTCAAGTGGGTCATAAGCATCTGAAAAAGTTAAACCAAAAACATCAAGTATATTAATTTATGATCAAAGAATGCAAACAAACAAACACATTGTTCAAGTCAATTGGTCAATGGTTGTTTCATGAAATCAAAATTTTCATTTTTTAAATATGTAAACAGTTAAAAATTATGTAAAAAAACCAATACTAAAGTTCCCTTATTACAGGAGTTTTTAAGCACAAACCTCATATAATAAATCATAATTTCAACTTTTGGTTTTCCCATGTTTGAATAACAACTTAATTAAACGCTTATCACTAAAGTGTTTATGCATAAAACTTCTTCGATCATAAGATAAAATAAAGTCAAACCATTTTCATATAAGCTATAAGTTGTTTTCCTAATCTATCATAGATAGCTAAGTTGCTTCCATAACCTCTCTCAAACATTCTCACAGCTAACAAATAAGTCCATTCTCACAATTGCTTAAAACACATTCCAAACGCAAAAAGGGGAAAAGATCACATACAAATTGGACACATCAAAAGCTGAAATGCCAACTAAATTCTTATCAAAACACGGTCAGAACACACAAATCAACACTTATTTGGTTTCATATGCAAATTTTATAGCAAATACTAATAATAGCAACAAAATAGTCATCATCAGAAAAATCACAAGAATCTAAGGCTTAATTAAAAAAATCAAATTTATATAAAACCCACTTTCATAATCAAATTGAGATAACAAAGATTTCATCTTTCACAAACATAAATTCCGAAAATGGAAACAATTATACAAATACAAAAACACAGAATGAACGAGAATAGTAAAGTGTTAACCTGTTGAAGTGAAGTAAGTGGAAGAAAGTAGAATGAAGAATAAAATGCAAGGAGTTGTTTTTGATAACAAAGAAAAACCCATTTTTTTTCTGGATGAAAATTTGTGTTTGGGAATTATGGTGCTGTTGGTAGAGAATAGCTCAAGATTGTCAAGATCCGTGGAAGAGAAGAGAAGAATGGGAATAAAGAGAGAGAGAGAGAGAGAGAGAGTGGAAGAATGTGGAAATTAAGAATAAATGGCACAAACTGGGATTCTGATTGTGTTGTGTCCAGTTGGATTCTCTCTGTTAAGCAAAGCTACTACTAGGGAGAAGTAGGTGCCCTCACACTATACAATAATAAAAAATAATTTATTTCTTTTTCAATATTAAAATGAATTGTTCGAGAAAATTCAATTTAAATGTTAGTATATTATAATGTTGGTTTTTTCTCCAACTTCTTAACTCTTAGCTTAACTAGCTTAACCAATTGAGCTTTATATTCCCCAATTTGAGTTAAATATTTAATTGAAATAATTTTTGTCCATATTATAATTATTTTGCAGCTGAATTATAGATTATCATGTTCGTCTTCTTCGACAAACTAGATTGTTAACAAAAAAATAATTCTCCAATGCCTAAAAATTTAAATCAACTTAAAATAGTGATCAGATTGAATATCTCATAAATTGACATTATCTATTTTTATTTAAGTTTCATTTTCACAATTCCACAAAAATACTTGACTCGGTAGATTTTATTGGAGGGGTAGGAATTTGAAACTTTGGGTCCTAAATTTGATAATTTTGGTTCTTTCATGAAATATCTGATTAGAAATATTGTGATATGACATATTTTATATGAAATTTTGAAGAGAACATTTTATATAAAAAACATAATGAATGAACAAAAAAATTGACGAATTTTCAAATGAACAAAACTTAAGTGATTTTTTTAGGTGTTTTTCATATAATTTTTAACATCAAATCTATTTTAAAGGACACAACTTTTCCAATATGTCTTTCTTTAAATTATAAAATTAGTCGAAAAGTTAAACATCTTTTAAAAATTAAGTTTTTTTTTTTGTATAAATTGGCATCTTTTAAAAATTAGTCTAAATTTCATTTTCTTAATCCTATAAATGTAGTTTAGTCAATAGGTATACAAAATTATCAAATTTGGGATCCAAAATTTTGAATCCCAACCCCTCTAATAATACCTATTGACTAAACTGTATTTATGGGATTAATAAAATAAAATTTAGACTAATTTTTAAAATATGTTTTTTGTATATGTCATGATGAATAATTTGACAAAAATTAAGTGTTTTTTTTTTATAGTTTTTAACATAAAATTTATTTTTAGGACAAAACTCTTCGGTATGTTTTTCTTTGAATTATAAAATTAGTCAAAAAGTTATTACTATAAAAAAATTAGACAAAAAGTTAAACATTTTTAGAAAAAATAGTGACACGCTTATACCTACCATTGTTTAATATACATATATGTGTTTTTTCTACATTAATCGTTTTCTATAATATATGGAACAATCGAAAATGACGAAGTCAAATTAAGTACAGCTATATTCATTAATAAATTTCTGTCTTAATCAAACCAACTAAGTCTGAAGATTCACGAAAGCAACCTTAGCCATTCGGTCAACTCTTCCAAAATTTTGTTTTGTTTTTTAATCACAAAATTAAAGAATTTTTAGTCTTCAGAATTGTATGAGGCTCCTCTCTAATGACTTTATATATTATATTATATAATGTTAATTCCATAATCAAACATGTCAAGACGTGGTAATTGGTTCAAAATACTTGAACTGAAAGTTGAACCGGATCAATAACTGAGATCATTTATAATTATTTTGTTAGTATATAATTTAAGTTATTTAGTTTCAAATCAACGACGAAGATTATCTATTACAATAATAATTGTGTGAATTTATCATTGCAGTCTTGCAGACAATTCAATTCTCACTTCTTGAGCTCCTCAAAGTTTTGACACTCTTCTTGTGCTCCACTGCTCGAAGCGTCTGTATTAACATCAAATTTGGTATTAATATTCAACGGCTCTTGTTCACCATGATGTCTCCACACATAATAATCACTCATAAATCCAACCTTCTTTAAATGAGCTTTGACATTTTCCGGACTCCAAATCTTCCCACACGTACATTTAATACACGGGCATCTTATCCCTCCATCCCTTTTAACAGTATCTTGTGACATAGCGTAAGTAACAAATTCTTCAACTCCATCGTTAAAAGCCGCTTTAATAGTCCAACCACCCGGATATTTTCTATCATACATCCAACTTCGATGAGATATATATTGATCCATCTACTGCATATATTGTTGGGATTAATTCAAATTAGTTTCTTTTTATCTATATATCCTTTTATAATAACAATAATAATATTAACAACAACAATCATTTTATATGTTTGACACATAGCGTGGAAAACAAAAATTCATATTTTATACGTTTCCCATGAACGTTTCCTAGGAAAATTCCTCGGAAATTGTGAAGGTAATTTTTGAAATTGAAAACTACAAGTTGTTTACCCACCACCTAAAAATCATTTTAACTACCTAGTTATTTAGTAATTTGTACGTATTAACATGTTTACTAAAAATAATTTTCAAATTAAATATTTTTTACAAACTACTCTAAAAAATTATTTTTACTAAACAAGTTTTTTACTAACTAATTTTTTTTTATCAAAAACTATAATATAATAACATTTTTATTTCTAAATAGTTGTTTACTAAACAACAAATTTTTTACTAACTAATTTTTTTTTTATCAAACACTATAATATAATAACATTTTTATTACTAAATAGTTTTTTAACTACACTTCCGTGTTAACTAACATTTTTTAATTACGTACTAATGATAATACTTTTTCACTACCAATAAAATAAATTAGACAAACTAACCTCAAGTAATATGTGATGATAAATAGTCCCAAGCAACAACAGCAGCAACAATCACACTTCACGATAAAATAAAATTAAAATTAACTAAAATATAAATGTAAACATTATTTTAATTAATAACTAACTACCTAAGTATTTTACTAACAACAAGAACAACATATATTTTTTCTAACAACTTAATTATTTTTGGTAATTTGTACATATTAATATTTTTACTAATTACTTCTAAACAAAATCATTTTTATTAAATTACAAATTTTTACTAACAAGTTTTTTACTAACCAACATTTTTTTTATCAAAAACTACAATGATATAATAGCATTTTCTTCAATAAATAATTTTTTAACTACACTTGTGTGTCAACTAACATTTTTTTATTACGTGATTAATGATAATACTTTTTTACTAACAATTTAAAATAAATTATACAAACTAACCTCAAATAATACGTGATGACAAAAAATCCCCAAGCAACAACATCAGCAACACAACAACAATCACACTACACAATATAAACAAAATTAAGATTAGTTAAAAATAAATGTGACATATTATTTTAATTACTAACTATAAAATAAATGTATATATAAAAAACTTAAAAATAAATTAACATAATTTACCGGTATTGTAATAATCAGTAGAAGAGATATATGTATGTATTATTTTGTGAGAAAAAAAAGATGAGAAAAAATTGAGAATTAGAGGAAGAAGAAGATAGAAACAAAGGATGAATGAGAAGAAGAGTGAATTGTGAATGTATATATAATAATATACTGCACTGCTGCTATAGCCGTTGGAGCTTCAACGTTCAAAAACTTTACTGCAAAACAGTTCGGAGGAAAAACTTCATGGGAAATGCATCTTGAAAGGCGTTTCAAACGGTCCCCTAGTGCTGACATAAATTTTCAACGGTCAACATGCATTTCCCATGCTCATTTTCCTGGAAAATGTATCCTCGAAAAGCGCACCAGCAGAACGCGTCAGGCACGCGGCTTCCGACGAAATATTCCTCGGAAATGTAGGGCGGTTGCGAGGAAATTAGAGTTCATGGGAAATGTTCATGGGAAATGCATGATTTTCTTGTAGTGTATCTTACCTTCCTTGATCATAAGAACCCTTTTCAATTAGTCAATTTCATTCTTTAAATTGATTTTAAGATAAATTTATCAATGACAAAAAAGAAGAAGATAAGTTTATCATAATAATTACCATATCTTAGAAGAAAAAGAGATGTATATTATTGATTTGAGGTTGGGATGATAGTTGTAAACTTTATCCTGTTTTGAAGTTGTTAGTATATGCACCGAAGAAGAGTTTTTATTTATAACTTATTACTTATATTTTTTTTAGCATAATTATAAATCTGTTTAATTAAAAAATTCAATATTAATTTAAAATATTTATTTATTTTATTTTATAATTATCGAAATTCAACTTATTTTTAGCAAAGATTATAAATTCAACCTTACCTCTATATACTCTTTGCCAAAATAAAAAAGACAGAAAATATAATAAAGTTCATAAAAATTAGAACCAAATGCAACCACACAATTCCTTGCACGTTCATGAATTCCCCCCTCCCCACAAGTTGCACAGAATAGGAAAGAAAAAATGTCATGTAATGTAACTTATTTGGATGTACGTATTGTCAACTTATGATATTGTGTGTGTGAGAACATGGATGTACCTAAAAGAACATGAATGCCAGCTATAATTGTCAACAACTTATGCATATCTTAAAATATTAATGGTTTTTTTTTGTCTAAAAAATAATAATAATGGTTTTGGATTGCCAAAATATGCTTTATGCGTTGTTTGTTCTACAAGGTTCTATGCCAAGATTTTGCAAATGGTTTGTTTCTTTAGAAGAGTTGTCGTTTAATACTTTTTAGTGCATGGGCCTATTTTAGAAAAATTAATAAATAAAGGTGAATATTCTAGAAATTAGACTGTCTTCTTTTCTCTCTACTTTAATAAACAAAATAAAATTCAAAATTCTACAAAAAGAAAATAATTGACGGAATATTAAAAATTAAGAAATACATGAAATTTAACTATCATATTTTATATTAATAATCAAATGAAAATTTTTTAAGGCATTTTTTAATCCAAAGTTTTGATCTAAAATCCTTGCTTGGGTCGCTTGACTTTAGGCCGTGCTTATATAAGCATTGGCCAATTTAGCTCCTATTTTTGAATACTAACCACAACCAGCACTATAAACATTCATTCTTCAGTGATAGGCTTGTGTGTAAAGGCTAGTATGATTCTATTCTTGTGAAAGTGATATATGAATCAAGATCGCGAAAATGTGAGTGGAAAAGATTAAAGAAGAAGACCTTTGCTCGAAAGACAAGGCATAGCGGAAATTGGAAACACTTTCATATAACTTTTCATATAACTTTTGTAATGTTTGATCATTTTTTGTATCCTTATCAAGTTTCTATTAGCTTTTAATTAGTATCTTAATCATGTAATTAATTTAAAAAATGGAAACAATTGTACAAAAACATAGAACAAACAAGGATAGTAAAAGAGTGAGCCTGTTGAAGTGAAGTAAGTGAAAGAAAGTAGAATCAAGAATAAAATGCAAGGTGTTGTTGAAGAGAAACCCCATTTTTTCTAGATGAAAATAATGTGTTGTTGGTAGAACGGATGAAAAAAATATGTTTCTGGGTGATAATATATAATACAGACCCATTTTTTTTGGGTCTATGAAATGTGAATAAATACAATGGTGATAAGCATTGATACTTGTTGTGATTTTACTTATAACGACAATGGTGTAAACATTGATTTGTGCGAATCAAAATATAGTGAAGTGCTTTCTTTTCATCTTGTTCTCTTAGTTCTAGTTGTGTGACAGTGTGCGCGTGTATCAAAATATAATGAAGTGTTTTCTCTTCATCTTGTTCTTTTAGTTCTAATTGTGTATTGTCAAAATATGTTCTTTTAGTTCTAATTGTGTGACTATGTGCGCGCGCACACACTGCGCATGTGCGTATGTGTTTGAGTTTTAATTTATTTCAAAAACTACCACAAAAACCATTAACACAAATAACCACAAAACATAACATAAGTAAATTATTCTTTCCATTACCAGCAACAACTGAGGCTAAATGTGGCGTATTTGGACGGTAATCACAAAGAAGTGAGTGCAAATTTTCGTGAACCACGCAAAAACTTAGATAAATATTATTAAAGCAATAAAACATGCATAGAAGTTTATTAACTTACGATGTACTTGTCTTACTTTTCGTTTATTTGGCTGAATAAATAAACTAAGTAGGTCTCACAATTTTTGCTAGCCCACATGTATAACCGGTTCCCAGTGCTTTCAAGGTGAAGTTTTTAGGGACTTTAACCATTTTATTTGTGGTTCCAACCCTATCAACACTTATTTGAAATGACGCCATGCATTGGTAGGATCCTGTGCCCATGAACTGAGCACTCCACATTTGCAGCAATTTGCGACTTGCTGATTATAAAGTGTTCCCAGAAGAAAATCAACAAATGTATGGTCCTTCTTACAACAATGGGGAACATTTCCTTTGAATTTTGAATAGTCACCCGGTTTGGTGGTCCGTGATCCCACCATGGTCCAAATTACCTCTTTTTTCGCCCACATCCATCCTAGGGACCAACCGTCAATATTGTTGGAAGTTGGTCATCGTAAAAACAACGGGTCTGGTTATTGTTCATAAGGGGTCCTTATGTACCGTCCATAAGCTTAGGCCCATTAGCGCGCTACACAGCCCATTGCTACCCTACACCATACTTTTTCTTCATACACCCCCATAAGTGAGGGAAATTTTCTCACGCACCCCCCAAATTTCTCGTGCACCCCCCAAATTTCTCGCGCAATCCCCAAATTTCGTGCGCCCCCCAATTCTTTTTTTTTTTTCCTTCCTCTCCAAATTTATAGTCAAAACCATTTTGTTGTTGGAATGGTTTCCAGGAATTGTACTCCAGAACCATTAAGTGTGTAACAGCCGTAATTAGATAAATAGGATTTTATGTGATTATTTATTTACTTATCTATTTGAATATGTGTGCTTTCATGATTTTATGAATGTTTTATGCTTTTGGTTAATTAAAGGGTATTTTATTAATCCACTAGAATTATTAATTTAATTAGGAAGTTTAGGTTGAGATAGAATGAATTAATTGGTTAATTGATTGATTATGAGAGTTAATGAGATATGAGTTAGAATTATTAATTTGGATAGAGTTATGTTGGACTCATAGTGTGAATGGGCCAAGCCCAATAAGGAATAACAGATAAGGAGGGTATTAGGGACATTCTAATACTAATTAGGTTAAGATAAGAAAAAAGATAGAAAGAGTGAAGTCATAAGATTGAGAAAGAAAAGGAGGTAGAAAGAGAATAGAGAGAAGAACCCATTTTTGAAGAAGAGAAGAGCAAAAGGGAAAGCTAGAGGTAGAAGAAGGACTAGAGAATTCAGAATTTCTAAGGTAAGAGAGTGGTATTGATTTCCTAGGGTGACTAAGAGAGGAGGAGAAAGTCTTACTCTCTCCAACCCAATCCTCTCTCACTCTTTTTCTTTGGGTTGGGTTTGATTCTTAAAAATGAATGATTTTTATGTTGAAGATAGATTGCTCACATGTTTTGCTGAAAGAAATTTACAAACTTTGGGGTTCAATAGAGGGAATTTGCTAGATGTTTGTAGTTCTTAAGTTTTCATGAAGATTTGATAAAAATGATAACTTTTATGGATGAAATGTTGTTGATTCATGAAATGAACTGTACTTCTATGTTTAACATGATTATATATGCTTAAAGTTGATACCTTTTCGAATTGGCATGCTGAAAATATGAGATTTTGAGCTTTTGAATCCAAAAACCCGAGAACAGGGTATACCTGTGCTGTCTAACTCGCTGCAGCGAGTGCAGGGCGAGTTGACAGCGAACTCACCAGTTGCTCTCTGGTTTTGCTCGCTGCAGCGCGCTAGGAGCTCGCCCGGCGAGTTACTCAGGGCTGAACCTTATGATTTTCTTGAAAATATGAGACCTATGCTTATGCTATGTTAGGGTTATGATTCTATTATATTATATCATTTATATGTATAATTTGATTAGATTGGATGGAGATAGTGTACTTAAGGTTGAAGTGCATGATTGTGATATTTTCTTGAAATGAATTGATTACGTTCATGAGTTGATAAATTACATTCATGCATCCATATATGCATGATGAGCAGGTATTTTAGTGAGGTGACTAAAATATGGAATATTTTAACAAGGTGGTTAAAATATAGTTAGAATAAGTTTTCTAACGAATGACAAGGTACCTCATACATTAGAAGAATGCTAGGGAGCATTCATGATTCTTGCATTAGTTTGCATTAGGAGATGAAGTTGTTTATCTATGTGTGATACTTGATAAATGACATTAATAATTGTACATCGATTTTGTTATGTGCCAATGATGTAAGATTTGATTATGCTAATTGATGAAGTTGTATTAAATGTATTTAATACTTGATTTATATACAACTAATGTTATGCAATTTCTTTATATGGTGTGGATGTTGCATTTCCTTTATTATTTATTATAAATGTTTAGTATGCGATATACTTGCATTATTTTGCGGGATTCCTTACTAACTCTCTATTTTGTGTAAATGCTGGACCTTTGGGGGTTCAGGTGTGCATGATAAGGATTTAGCTTCGGCGGATTAGCATTGTCTGCGCTTTTGCTTACTAGTGGTGAGGAGTCAAGCTTTATGCTTCTCCTAGTTAGACTTATCTATTAGTTGGTTTGTATTAAGTTGATGCTCTGATATTTTGTAACATCGAGTCGGGTAGACAGTTTTCCTTATTCGAATGTTTTGAGCATGATTTGTTCTTATGGTTGTTTGAACTATGCTACTTATTGTGTCCATGATTTGGTGTATGGATAAGTTGAGACTTGTTTTATTTATTTATTAGAACTTAAGTTGAAGTATGATATTTATGGTTTAAGTTGTATGGACTTAATTCATTATCCGCTGCTATATGTATGATTTATCATATGATTATGCATGTATGTCTCATTGGAATTGTATGCCTTGATTTTTTATATATTTAATTGTTTTAAGTTAAGTAATTTATATATATGGGATTAGGGTGTTACAATAAGTGGTATCAGAGCCTGGTTGATTCATGTCGGATCAATTAGGCCTAGATTACCCGTGTGTGCAACATGTGTAGGAAACACTGTTAGTACTTAGTTCTAATCATTAGTTGGACTTGCTTGATTGATTATCCAGGTGATGTCTCAAAGGGCGATCGCGGATGCCTTGACCATGATGGCTAATGCCATGGCTCAAGAGGCGACGAATAGGAATGCCGAGAGGGTTGCTCAAGAGAACTTTAGAGGAAATGAAGAAGAGGCAAGATTGGAGCGATTCTTGAAGAACAATCCACAAGCTTTCAAGGGTGGCCATGACCCCGATGGAGCTATCAAATGGTTGGAAGCTATGGAAAGAATCTTTGGAGCAATGAGGTGCTCGGAAACACAAAAGATGACTTTGGGAACTTATATGCTTCATGAGGATGCTAGTTATTGGTGGAAAAATGCAAGTCAAAGGTTGAGTTTTGGCAATACCGTGATTACTTGGGAGAGCTTCAAGAGAGAGTTCTTGGTCAAGTACTTTCCATCCGATATAAGGAATAGGAAGGTGGTTGAGTTTATGGAATTGAAGCGAGGAAACATGTCCGTGGCGGAGTATGCGGCAAAATTTGAAGAGTTGTGTAGGTATAGCCCACACTACAACACGGTTGAAGCGGAAATGGACAAGTGTGTGAAATTTGAAAGTGGACTACGTCCCGACATTAAGTTGCTTATTGGTTTCTCGGAGATTAGGAACTTTGCCACTTTGGTGAACAAGAGTAGCATTTGTGATAGAGATGCAAAGGCTAAGTCAAGCTACTACAAGCTAGCAAATGACAAGAGGGGAAAGGATGGGAACCGTGGAAAACCTTATGACAACAAGGGAAAGAAGAAGAGTGGTGAAGGTAGTGGAAAGAAGATGAATGAAGGCTTTGACAAGGGGAAGGCTAAGTGCTATAGGTGCAAGAAACTAGGACACATGGCTTATGAATGTAAAGAACCAATTAGTTGCTATAATTGTGGAGAGTTGGGTCACAAGAGTCCGGAATGCAAGAAGCCAAAGAAGACTAGTGGAAAAGTGTTTGCTTTGAGTGGAGATGGTACGGGTCAAGAGGACAATCTCACTAGAGGTACGTGTTTCATCCATGGCACTCCTTTAATTGCGATTATCGATACCGGAGCAACACACTCTTTTATATCTATTGATTGTGCAAAACGTCTTAATATTCCTATGTCTGAAATGCCCAGTCGTATGGAAATAGAAACTCCTGCTAGTGGTTCTGTGACTACTCAGTTTGTGTGTCTTAAGTGTCCTGTTGATGTGTTTGATAGATCTTTTGGTATGGACCTAGTGTGTATTCCACTTAGTAATATAGATGTAATCTTTGGTATGAATTGGTTGATATTTAATCGTGTTCACATTAATTGTTGTGAGAAAACCGTCGTATTCCCTAGATCGGAAGAGGATTCATTGTTGATGAGTGGGAAAGAGGTAAAGGAATCTTTGAAAGAACATGGAGAATTGTTTGCGATGTTTGCGTCTTTGAAACTTGAAGGTGGTGTAGAAATTAAGGAGTTACCAGTAGTACAAGAATTTTCCGATGTGTTTCCGGAGGATGTGTCAGATGTACCTCCTGATAGAGAAGTGGAGTTCACTATTGATTTGGTGCCAGGTACAAGTCCTATCTCTATGGCGCCATATCGGATGTCGGCATCGGAATTGAGTGAATTAAAGAAGCAACTTGAAGAGTTACTTGAGAAGAAGTTCATCCGACCAAGCGTGTCCCCTTGGGGAGCACCAGTTTTGTTAGTAAAGAAGAAAGAAGGGAGTATGCGTTTGTGCATCGATTATCGACAATTGAATAAAGTGACTATCAAGAACAAATATCCACTTCCAAGGATCGATGATTTGATGGATCAATTAGTGGGTGCTTGTGTGTTTAGTAAGATTGATTTGAGGTCGGGGTATCACCAAATTAGAGTTAAGTCGGAAGACATACCGAAGACGGCGTTTAGAACTCGTTACGGTCACTATGAGTATGCGGTGATGCCTTTCGGTGTGACTAATGCACCCGGTGTTTTCATGGAGTATATGAATCGGATTTTCCATCCATACTTGGATAAGTTCGTAGTGGTGTTCATTGATGATATTTTGATTTACTCTAAATCGGAAGAAGAACATGCCGAGCACTTGAGGATTGTACTAGAAACCTTAAGGGAAAAGAAGCTTTATGCGAAGTTGTCAAAGTGTGAATTTTGGTTGAAGGAAGTGAGTTTTCTTGGTCATGTTATATCTAACGGAGGTATTGCGGTGGATCCTTCTAAAGTAGATGCGGTGTTGAAGTGGGAAACTCCGAAATCGGTTTTTGAGATAAGAAGCTTCCTTGGTTTAGCGGGTTATTATCGGAGGTTTATTGAAGGTTTTTCAAAGCTAGCCTTACCGTTAATTCAATTAACTCGAAAAGGTCAAGCTTTTGTATGGGATAGTCTTTGTGAGAAAAGTTTTCAAGAGTTGAAGAAAAGATTGACATCGGCACCGGTTTTGACCTTACCGAAAGCGGATGAACCATTTGTTGTGTATTGTGATGCTTCTTTGATGGGGTTAGGAGGTGTACTCATGCAAGATGGTAAGGTGGTTGCTTATGCGTCTAGACAACTAAAGGTACATGAGAAGAATTATCCAACACATGATCTTGAGCTAGCCGCCGTTGTGTTTGTTTTGAAGGTTTGGAGACATTATTTGTTTGGTTCTCGATTTGAAGTATTTAGCGATCATAAGAGCTTGAAGTATTTGTTTGACCAAAAAGAATTGAATATGAGACAAAGGAAATGGTTAGAGTTCTTAAAGGATTATGATTTCAAGTTGTGTTATCATCCTGGAAAAGCGAATGTTGTGGCGGATGCCTTGAGTAGGAAATCTATGCATATGTCGAGCCTCATGGCAAAGGAATTGGATTTAATTGAACAATTTAGAGATCTTAGTTTGGTTTGTGAAATGACTCCACATAGTGTCAAGTTGGGAATGTTGAAGCTTACCAATGATTTTCTTGATGAAGTGAAAGATGGTCAAAAGGGAGATTTGAATTTAGTGAACCGTTTGACTTTGATTAATCAAGGAAAAGAGACCGACTTCAAAGTGGATGAGAATGGGATCATAAGATTTCGCGAAAGAGTTTGTGTACCCGATATACCGGAATTGAAGAGAAAGATTTTGGAAGAAGGACATCGAAGTGGGTTAAGTATTCACCCGGGGGCTACTAAAATGTACCAAGATTTAAAGAAATTGTTTTGGTGGCCTAGTATGAAGAAGGAAGTCGCGGAGTTTGTTTATGCTTGTTTGACTTGTCAGAAATCTAAAGTGGAACACCAAAGACCTTCCGGATTGCTACAACCTATGTTTATACCCGAATGGAAGTGGGATGACATTGCAATGGACTTTGTGAGTGGGTTACCAAGGACTACCAAAGGGAATGACTCAATTTGGGTGATTGTGGATAGATTGACAAAATCCGCTCACTTTATTGCTTTTAAGACCGGAACCTTGATACCTAAGTTAGCGGAGATTTATGTGGAACAAATTGTGAAGTTGCATGGTATCCCTTCTAGCATCGTATCGGATAGAGACCCGAGGTTCACTTCGAGATTTTGGGAAAGCCTACAAGAAGCCTTGGGGACTAAGTTAAGATTGAGTTCCGCCTACCACCCTCAAACGGATGGACAATCGGAAAGAACCATCCAATCACTAGAGGATTTGTTAAGGGCTTGTGTATTGGAAGGAGGAGGTAATTGGGATGGATATCTACCATTAATAGAGTTCACATACAATAATAGTTTCCACTCTAGCATTGGAATGGCACCTTTTGAAGCTTTGTACGGTAGGAGATGTAGAACTCCTTTGTGTTGGTATGAAGCGGGTGAAAGTGTTGTACTTGGACCGGAAATAGTTCAACAAACAACGGAGAAAATTAAGATGATACAAGAAAAGATGAGAGCATCTCAAAGTAGGCAAAAGAGCTACTATGATAAAAAGAGAAAGAATGTAGAGTTCAAGGAAGGTGATCATGTTTTTCTAAGAGTTTCGCCAACTACCGGCATTGGACGTGCTTTGAGGTCAAGGAAGTTGACACCAAGATTTATTGGGCCTTATGAGATTCTTGGAAGAGTAGGGGAAGTGGCCTATCGGATTGCATTGCCACCATCTTTGTCAAATCTACATAATGTTTTTCATATCTCACAATTGAGAAAGTATGTTCCCGATTCAACCCATGTGATAGAAGTGGATGACATACAAGTGAGAGAGAATCTTACGGTTGAGACCATACCTTTGAGAATAGAAGGAAGAGAGGTGAAGAAGTTAAGGAACAAAGAAATTGCATCGGTTAAGGTAGTTTGGGGAGGACCGGCCGGAGAGAGCGCAACTTGGGAGCTAGAGGATGAGATGAGGAGGTCATATCCGGAATTGTTTCCAGGTAATTTTCGAGGGCGAAAATTCTTTTAGGGGGGTAGAGTTGTAACAGCCGTAATTAGATAAATAGGATTTTATGTGATTATTTATTTACTTATCTATTTGAATATGTGTGCTTTCATGATTTTATGAATGTTTTATGCTTTTGGTTAATTAAAGGGTATTTTATTAATCCACTAGAATTATTAATTTAATTAGGAAGCTTAGGTTGAGATAGAATGAATTAATTGGTTAATTGATTGATTATGAGAGTTAATGAGATATGAGTTAGAATTATTAATTTGGATAGAGTTATGTTGGACTCATAGTGTGAATGGGCCAAGCCCAATAAGGAATAAGAGATAAGGAGGGTATTAGGGACATTCTAATACTAATTAGGTTAAGATAAGAAAAAAGATAGAAAGAGTGAAGTCATAAGATTGAGAAAGAAAAGGAGGTAGAAAGAGAATAGAGAGAAGAACCCATTTTTGAAGAAGAGAAGAGCAAAAGGGAAAGCTAGAGGTAGAAGAAGGACTAGAGAATTCAGAATTTCTAAGGTAAGAGAGTGGTATTGATTTCCTAGGGTGACTAAGAGAGGAGGAGAAAGTCTTACTCTCTCCAACCCAATCCTCTCTCACTCTTTTTCTTTCGGTTGAGTTTGATTCTTAAAAATGAATGATTTTTATGTTGAAGATAGATTGCTCACATGTTTTGCTGAAAGAAATTTACAAACTTTGGGGTTCAATTGAGGGAATTTGCTAGATGTTTGTAGTTCTTAAGTTTCATGAAGATTTGATAAAAATGATAACTTTTATGGATGAAATGTTGTTGATTCATGAAATGAACTGTACTTCTATGTTTAACATGATTATATATGCTTAAAGTTGATACCTTTTCGAATTGGCATGCTGAAAATATGAGATTTTGAGCTTTTGAACCAAAAAACCCGAGAACAGGGTATACCTGTGCTGTCTAACTCGCTGCAGCGAGTGCAGGGCGAGTTGACAGCGAACTCACCAGTTGCTCTCTGGTTTTGCTCGCTGCAGCGCGCTAGGAGCTCGCCCGGCGAGTTACTCAGGGCTGAACCTTATGATTTTCTTGAAAATATGAGACTTATGCTTATGCTATGTTAGGGTTATGATTCTATTATATTATATCATTTATATGTATAATTTGATTAGATTGGATGGAGATAATGTACTTAAGGTTGAAGTGCATGATTGTGATATTTTCTTGAAATGAATTGATTACGTTCATGAGTTGATAAATTACATTCATGCATCCATATATGCATGATGAGCAGGTATTTTAGTGAGGTGACTAAAATATGGAATATTTTAACAAGGTGGTTAAAATATAGTTAGAATAAGTTTTCTAACGAATGACAAGGTACCTCATACATTAGAAGAATGCTAGGGAGCATTCATGATTCTTGCATTAGTTTGCATTAGGAGATGAAGTTGTTTATCTATGTGTGATACTTGATAAATGACATTAATAATTGTACATCGATTTTGTTATGTGCCAATGATGTAAGATTTGATTATGCTAATTGATGAAGTTGTATTAAATGTATTTAATACTTGATTTATATACAACTAATGTTATGCAATTTCTTTATATGGTGTGGATGTTGCATTTCCTTTATTATTTATTATAAATGTTTAGTATGCGATATACTTGCATTATTTTGCGGGATTCCTTACTAACTCTCTATTTTGTGTAAATGCTGGACCTTTGAGGGTTCAGGTGTGCAGGATAAGGATTTAGCTTCGGCGGATTAGCATTGTCTGCGCTTTTGCTTACTAGTGGTGAGGAGTCAAGCTTTATGCTTCTCCTAGTTAGACATATCTATTAGTTGGTTTGTATTAAGTGGATGCTCTGATATTTTGTAACATCGAGTCGGGTAGACAGTTTTCCTTATTCGAATGTTTTGAGCATGATTTGTTCTTATGGTTGTTTGAACTATGCTACTTATTGTGTCCATGATTTGGTGTATGGATAAGTTGAGACTTGTTTTATTTATTTATTAGAACTTAAGTTGAAGTATGATATTTATGGTTTAAGTTGTATGGACTTAATTCATTATCCGCTGCTATATGTATGATTTATCATATGATTATGCATGTATGTCTCATTGGAATTGTATGCCTTGATTCTTTATATATTTAATTGTTTTAAGTTAAGTAATTTATATATATGGGATTAGGGTGTTACAAAGTGCATAAAATGGTTTCAGATATTTGCACTTTTAGATTTGAACATGGTTGGGCAAGACCACTTTACAGTCACTAGTTTGGGGCAGATAGAGCATACAGCAAGCAAAATGGTTTTGCAAGTATTGACCTCTGGAAAGTGTAAAGAGAGCATTTTCTAGAAGTCACCCCAACCCACAATTCAATGCCAACAAATCAAGGGAGTTGACTGAATTTAGCTTCACTTTGTCAATACCAAACAAATGGGAATCCAGTCATTCTAAATCTAGATGCGCAAGTAAAAGGTTTTAGTTTTAGCATGTCATCATTATGTTAAATTAATTTCTTTTGACAAACTTTTTCATTTGACGGATTCTTTTGACAAACTTCATTGTTAAATTATTAATTAACGTGTACTAACAAGTAAATATCTGAAACAAATATTTGTACTCCAAAACCATTTTGTTGTTGGAATGGTTTCCAGGAGTTGTACTCCAAAATTCTCGCGCGCCCCCCAAATCATGCTAAAACCATTTTGCATTGGGAATGGTTTCAGATATTTGCACTCTAAAACCATTAAGCGCATAAAATAGTTTTGGAGTACAATGCTATAATTATGCACTTAACATTTTTTCCCCTCCCCACAGATTTCTAGCCAAAACCATTTTATGCACTTAACACTTACAATACTAGCCTTGACCCTTTCCAATAATTTTCAACATGACAAAATTATGAAAGTAGTTATAATTTATGAGTTGAGTTATGACCCAAAAATAGAAAACAATCAACAATCTTTACCCAATGCACTTAATGGTTTTGGCTAGAAATCTGGGGGGAGGAAAAAAAAATTTAAGTGCATAATTATAGCGTTGTACTCCAAAACCATTTTATGCACTTAATGGTTTTGGAGTACAACTCCTGGAAACCATTTCAACAACAAAATGGTTTTGGCTAGAAATTTGGAGAGGAAGGAACAAAAAAAAAAAATTTGGGGGTGCACGACATTTGGGGGGTGCGCGAGAAATATGGGGGGTGCGCGAGAAATTTGGGGGTGCACGAGAAATATGGGGGGCGCTAGTAAGTTGGGGGGGCGCGGTTGGGGGTGTGTGAGTAATATGGGGGGCGCGCGAGTAAAATGAGGGGCTCGTGAGTAAAGCTGTTGTGTTTTGATTGGCTTATGGACAATAACTTTTGCCAAAAATAACATGCACATTCAACTTTTGCCATGTTTGAATATACAACTTAATTAAAAGAGCGCCATACTAAAGGTGCATTTGTTCTAGCTTTTTTGAAAATGGATTCTTACGGTACATTATTTTTGTGTTAAAAGTCTTTTAATAAAGATTTTTTTTTTTATAAAATCTTCAAATAAAAAATTGGTTTTAATAGTTTATCTTAAAACATAGTTTTAAGTATTTTATTATTTTTAAAATTTTTTGAATCATAAATTTTCAAAAAAATCTCTTAAAAAAGTTTGATGGTTAGTCTCTTTTTAGTTGTGCAAAGAGAACAACTGAATTAAATTATTAAAAAAAAATAGAAGATGCTATTAGTAACTTAAGAACACAATATTTTAAATTTAAAAATTGTTATTTTCTATAAAAAAATTATACTTTTATTTTTACTAACAAAGTACTTCTTCAGTTTTTCTATTAAGGTACCGTTTGACCTAATTTTTTTTTCTCTTCTCTTTTCTTAGAAGTAAGAAGGTAGACCAAACAATAATTTTTAAAAACTCTAGTAAGAAAAAAAAAACAGCTTCTATATTTCAAAAAACCTAATAAAAGAGTTTCAAAATAAGATGATAATGACTGTAAGAAAAAAAAAAGTGATAATAGTTACTTTTTTTTTGGTGCAAGAAGGAAAAGGAAAGAAAAAGATAACAAAAGAAATTGTCTAAAAAATAGGGTCCCACTAGCATCTGCTAGTAGGAGGAGCTTCATTCCATCCGGTGGAACAACTATAGGAGAATAAGCTTCAAGGTTACGAGCTCCAATTTTAGCCAAGTAGTCTGCACAGGCGTTGCCCTCCCGAAGAGTATGCATCACTCTAACCCTCCAGTCTCGCGCAAGTAGATCCTTTATGTTGTAGATAATCGCAGCATAACAGTGCCAATCATTAACATGATCAGATAACAGCTTGATCACGATTTTGGAATCAGAATAACACCACAAATCTTTAATGTCTAGTTCCCACGCCAAAGTTAATCCATGGTACACTGCCAATAATTCTGCATGAAGGATATTCGAAAATCATATTTCCAGCAAAACCGTGGACCCACGCACCGTCGGAGTTACGAATTAAACCTCCGAAACCCGAGATGCCAGGATTGCCAATACTGCTGCCATCAACATTTAGGATCATATTGTTACCACCCTGAGCATTCCAACGAACCATTCTAGTGGCTGGACTTATGTTTTGCTTGAAGTGATAATAGTTACCTTGCAACAATTTTACTACAGTATTATTTATCTAATTAACATATTTAAATAACTTTTTTGACTCCATCTTGAAATAAGTTACTCCTATAAAAAATAACTTTTAACCTTGTTATAATTATAAAAAAAAAAAGAACTTTTAACATTTTTTAAAATAATAGAAGGAAGATTTACCAAACAACTTTATCTTTAGTTTTAATAAATATATTTATAAACATAAATAACTTATTAAACATAAGAGCTTATGATGTAAGTTCTAGTATTAAAAGTTCTTATGTTATAAAGATTCGTATAAACTATTTATCCAAACATGACCTTATACCATATTTATCCAACAAAAATACACAAATATCATTTTTTTTCTGGCTTCATACACACATATATCATTTTTTTTTTACTAAACACAAAAATAAATATTTTTTTTTTTGGTAAGAAAATAAATAAATTAGTCCTAACCAAAAAAAAAAATACTGTAGAACATAGTCAAAAAAGAAATAAAAATATCGGTGAATCGAACTTTTCCTTCCCACAACATCGCGTACGCGCAGCCTTCCTCCTTCTTCTACCACCACCAACAACAACGTTTCCATATTTTTTATTTTTCTTCTTTTTTGTTTATACTTCAATTCAATACTTTTTCATTTCTACATCATCATCTTCGTAACAAAGCAGCTAGGGAATGTTATTTTGTTCTGTTCTGAACATTAATTGATCAATCAAATGGCCCATTCTTTTGGACAAACCGAAATTAATTGGGACAAGTATGCTTCTTCCCCTTTATCTTTATCTTTTTGATTTTCTGTTTTGATTTTTTTTTTTTCTTTCTAAATTTATAGAATTTCTGAATGTTATTATTGTTTGATTATGGCTTTTATAAATAGTTTTATTGAGGCTTTGAGATTTAGGGTTTTATGGTATGGGAAATCAATCAACAAAAGGGTAAGCTAGCTGCTGATAGGTTGAAAAAAAAAAGCTTATAAATTTCTTAGTTAATTAGGAAATATGATAGGAATTGCTGAAAAAAGATGAGATTTTTTTATAGTGCATATTTAAGGTGATTACATTCTGCTGTTTGAATTATAAATTCTGTTTTTCTATTAAGTAATTTTTTTTATGGTTTTATGATGCCCTTCAATTTGTGTATGTTCTATATGTGGATGGTAGTTTTTAATTATGAAGATTGAGGCTATCTTGCCCTTTAATTGAGGTTAAATTGACTTATTTGAACTTATCTACTGGCACAAAGAATTGCGTGAGCTTATGGAAATAAGTTATTTATGACATGTCCGTAAGCTGTTTTCACCTTGTTTAAGTTCTACAGAATAGCTATGAAAACAACTTATAGGTTATTTGAAAACAGTTTGACTTTATTTTATCTTTTGTTATAGAAATAGTTTATACAAAAGCACATATATGTTATGCACTTACGCTATGCGTGTTTAATTAAGTTGTTTATTATTGAAACATGACTATATATATCTTGGGGATATTGTGGTGACTCTCTGAGTTTATGGTATTATTATGATTAAATTTGCATCTACGAGCTCTATATCCTAACTAAGTTAAATCAAATTCTACAGGCTAGATAAAACTAAGTTCTATGTCGTTGGTGCTGGACTCTTTACTGGTGTTACAGTTGCACTTTACCCAGTTTCAGTTGTGAAAACTAGGCTGCAGGTAGCAACAAAGGCCTCTATAGAGAAAAATGCCTATTCTGTTGCAAAAGGATTACTTAAAACAGACGGCATCCCTGGTTTGTATAAAGGGTTTGGCACGGTTATTACTGGTGCAATACCGGCCAGAGTCATATTCATGTCAGTTCTAGAGACCACAAAGGTGTATGCCTTTAAAATGCTGGAACCATTTGGACTATCTGGAACTACTCAGGCTGCCTTGGCAAATGGACTTGCAGGCATGACATCGTCACTTTTTGCTCAATCTGTGTTTGTACCAATTGATGTGGTACGAAAATCTAATTCATGTTGATATGGATAGGGTGGTACATTCAGTGCTTCTCCTCTCGATGTTAACCTAGTTCTTCTTTGCTTACCAATTTTCTATGTTTATTTTTCACTGTTGCGAGTATTGGAATTTGTTTGCTGACTTTCTACCATGTGTGCTGCAATCCAAAATAAGTGTTTATGGAACTCATTTTTGTTTATGAATTCAGAAGTGTTGTTTAAATTTGATTTCAAACACTATGCTACATTCCTAGTCCTATTGTTTTACTGTCAATTGGTGGATGATGCTTTCATTTTATATTGTTAGGACTCGGGAAATGGTTGTTTTTATAATGCTTAAATATCAGAAACTTTTCTGTGGAAGAAGTATGGAAAGTGAGGTTATGCAAGGATGTGTTCTGTCTGCATACTTACGGTGCATTCAATTGGAACATAATGCAGGATTTTACATACATAATTTTTTTCTTCCCGTTAAATTGTTCTATAAATGCCATTTGTCTTTGTGATGCTGTTCAACTGATGCTTCATTTGAAGGGTGTCAATTGACAAATATATCATATTCTTAGATTCTTAGATAAATAGGAATTCATTTTTGTTTTGCCTGTTAATTTGTTCTCATTTATTTTCTTGTTGATAAAATTTTCTTATTTCACAAAACATTACTGATTCTAATATCTAATTCTCATTGGATGGTATTCAGGTTAGCCAAAAGTTGATGGTGCAAGGATACTCTGGCCATACCAAATACAGTGGGGGTCTGGATGTTGCTCGTAAGATTATAAAGTCTGATGGCATTCGGGGATTGTATCGAGGGTTTGGTCTTTCTGTTGTTACTTATTCACCTTCTAGTGCAGTTTGGTGGGCAAGTTATGGTTCAAGCCAACGTTACATTTGGAGGTAAGACTTGGTAATGCTTGTATTTTTTCTTAACTAGTGGCTGACTTGTTGCATGACATATTCAATTATTTTTATTTATATTAACTCTCAAGCAATAGTAACTTTAAAATAATCATTATCTATATAGTGTTATCAATTGGGGTTGGCGGACCATGGCAAAAATCCAAAAATCCACCAAAATATGCCATGGCGCTGCCATCCTTCACCAGTTGGGCAGTGGCCAAGGGGGTTGTCAAAAAATTCACTATTGCAATCCACCATGGCCGATATTTGACAATACTCTATCCCCCTGCTTACTTACTAAGGCTCTCCGCCTCTCCCTCTCTTTGCTCTGCTTTTCTATATGAGGATAGCACTTAGTCTGTTTTTACCAATGTTTTTATTTAGAACTATATTTAATGTTTGATATCAGACCTTGCAATATATATCTCTCTCCCAACCCTCAATAGAGTTGGACAACTTCGATGCAACTTGCCATGTTTGAGGCACTGACTTGGTGCTGATTTTCTTTAATTATGAAGACTTTGATAAGAGATTCATACAACGAAACCTGATTTTTTCCTTTTATAGTTGGACTAGAACTGTTTGACCGCTATGCCTTCATTAGTATTAGTGTGTTGAAAATGTTCAGATGGCATTAATCAAGTAAGTCTTTACTAAATTACACGGTATCTTCTACACGACTATTACAAAGGTTAATTATGTTGTACACATAAGTTTCAAACAGGTTATAGGTCTTCTATAAAGTTAGAGTTATGGGCATCTGTTGTGTTCTTAATGTTATAAATTATAATTGGCCAGATTAGTGTACTGGATGCACTCTATAAGGATTGGATTTTACATTGAAATATGTGATGCTGTAACTGCATTTGCATGCATGCCATGGAATGTGTTAAGTCACGAAAGCTAGAATTTCTTGTTGGCTGAGAGAGCTTAGAAAAGGATGATTGACTTTGCATTCAACATGTTATGTTTTTTTAACAAATTGTAAAATTGTGTCAACTTTAATAAATAACAGGTTAATGAATTTTTATATGTGTTAGACATTTCTATTTCTACACTATTATGCAAACTTTCTAATACTCACGACAATTAGCAACTGTTTGCATGGACAGATTGTTGGACCAAGGTGGCAAATATGACGAAGTTAGTCCAAGTGTGCCGAAGATTATGTTAGTTCAGGCTGCGGGAGGTATTATTGCCGGTGCAACTGCTTCCTGCATTACAACCCCATTGGATACTATCAAGACACGGTTACAGGTTTGCACAACCTCGTTTTCTCGATAGTTCATTGTCCTCGGTGATTGTTATTGTGCATACTATTTGTTGTATTTGTTTCTTTTAACATTCTTATGGAGTTTTTGGAAGTGGCAATTTTAGTTGTTTTTCTGTCAAGCAACTTCATTTTAATAATTATCCGTGCCTTCTAAGGGATGCTTAGAAATAAGAAAGTTTGCTTCTTACTAAGCTGCTTCTATTTTCTTTCTCTTCTTTCCTTGAAAAATTGTTATTAATGAGAAAGTTTGATTTCAAGGTATTGGAGCTATACTCTACTTCATGACGGCATGACTTAATCTTGTCATTATTGAACTGCCATGTTCACAAAAATCATAAACAAAAAAGTCTACTTGTCTTTAATATTGTTAGGAATTATGATAAAAAACATTGAAGTGTTTTCACCTTAGAGCTTAAGCTTTTGGGATAGTCGATTCATGACCTAGTATCAGAAGTTTGATCTTTGCCTCCCCCATTTTCTAATTAAAATTATAGTTAAATTTCAGCTCAAGTTAATTAGGTGGACTTGTGCACTGTCCATGCTCAAAGCCAGTAGGGCTCTAGCACGAGGGGGCATGTTTGAAGTGTAATATTAAACCAACCATTCATGTCTTCACCAAACAGTTTAAGCTTTCAGGAGGTGTAGTTCATGACAACTATTCTTATCTATTTTTCCATTATCTTGTGCTAGATTTTTTCCAGTCCCCAAATCTTTGAGCTTTTTATACTAGCTTTTTTATATCTTGTGTTCTAAATTATATGAAATCATTCCATTACTTGAATCCAACTTATTATTCTTAGGTGTCAGGTTTGTGTTTACTAAAGTAATTATGATTCATTCTTTGTTACTCACACAGGATGCATTGAGCATGTTGTTTCCCTCTCTTTTTTGCATATATCTTTTAGTGTCAAACAAATCGCTATTGTTTTGTGATATGTTTTAATCTTTAGAAAGCGTTGTCAAATAGCGGCTATTAGTGGCGTATAGCACTGTTGCGTAACAGAATTTGATTTAACGGCTATTTCTGCGATTGACAACACTAGTTTCCTTTCAGTTCATACTCTTTCTATCATTCTAAGTGTAGAACTTAGTTTATAAAGATGAAGAGAGTTAGATCATGACCTCATTCTCCCAAAGGAATTCTTAAAATGGAAGAAGAGAGTGAAAATAACATTTCATGAACATTAATTTTGTAGTTGTGTTTCACTTATAATTATTGATATTTTGTATCCAGATTAGTGCTTATTTAATTTTTTCCTGACCGGATGGTTCTGCACTCTAGGTGATGGGACTTGAGAAGAGAAGCTCTATAAAACAAGTTACTAAAGATTTAATCAAAGAAGATGGTTGGAAAGGTCTATATAGAGGGTTTGGTCCAAGATTTTTTAGCATGTCTGCATGGGGCACTTCAATGATATTGACTTATGAGTATCTGAGTAAGATCTCTTCCTCTCTTGGTTTATATTATCTCTTTGTGTATCTGCAATGGTGTTTTTGTTTATGCTATTTATTTGTGTTTGATATTTATTAGAGTCTTAGATTTTGGGTCGGACCTTACTCAACCCTACAAAATTGACCTTTGAGCGGAGAGGTGCCTCTTACTTATAAAACATGTTCAAGTCATATATAATCCAATGTGAGACTCTCAACACATCCTCCTCACGCCTAGGACTGGACATTTGGGCTGTCACCCGAGTGGCTCGATAGTGGTTGGTCCAATAGATCTTGGTTAGATCCTGATACCATCTTAGAATTTGGGTTAGACCTAACTCAAATTTACAAAACTGACTTGGACATGCCTCCCAATAAAGAAATTTTAGGCCATATCTCATCTATCGTGAGACTCTCAACATAGAGGAACAACAGGGGTAATTGAACCAAAGCCTTATAGCATCAACCTTCTGATTGTTTGAATGACTCTTAGATTCTTCGTATGAGCTTACTGAATACTGACACATCATCCTTCTGTCGCAGATTGTTTAGTAGTGACCCAATCAAATGTCATTTACACTCTTTCTATTTTGCAAACAAACAATAGATACCCCTATTTGTTAGAAAATTGGCATTCACCTTCCCTTAGGTATGTTTAAATGACACACAAAACCCTCTAACTTGTCAAAATAGAGGGGGTTAAGGGAGGTGAGTGTGTTATACAAAATAGATGAGGTGTGTTTGTCATTTGACATATATCATGGGAGGTGAAAGCAATTACTCCTTTTATCAACATTAGGCAAAATTGCTCCCGGGACCATTTATGTTTTAATTGTATCAGATTAGTCTTTTAAGTTTGTTTTTTTATCCCAACTAGGTCTTTTAAGTCTCATAACGTGCACGGCGTTGCCCTTGTTCTCAACTTCTGTTTAACTACAATTAGAAGCCCACATGTCTGTTATGATGCTTATGTGGCAAGTCCCTCCTCGTGCCTTTGCCTTTACTCTCATGGAATTTTCCGTTTTGGGGAACCTCTTGAGATTTGGGGGAACAGATGATTTTTCTCTTTTTGTGGATGCATTTTACGAATCGATGCAAATCAAGGTTGATTCTCCCTTTAAAGAACTAATCTAGTACGTACAACTAAATAGATTAAAGGACCACAAAAACATTTTTGCCTTAATATTACGACTTACTTTTTTTTATGGGGTTTCCATTTTCATTTTATCAATTATTAAGCTTAAAAATAAATATCAAACTTTGAATGCTAATGTATCATGGTACCTTTTTTTCTGTGCCTTCTGCCTATATGTTTCTTATCCTAAAAGCATTTTATTCTTTTTCTATTTCTCAGAACGCATATGCGCAAAAGACGAATAGATGCAAGTGTCTGCAAGCTTTTCTTCAAACAATTGATTAAGCCAAGATTAGAGTGGTAATATTGTTATAGAACTACACAATAATTTTAACCCTACACCTTCAACACTGGAGTTGCTGTTTGACACTTTTTTCAGTCTTTGACTTGAGGGTTAAAATTGATGCAGCAAAGCTTTACTAACAGATTATTCTGAAAATAATTGCTGGATACACTAGGAAATTAATAGTTCCATTCTTTATTATTAAATTGAATTTTTTGTATTATTTTTTTAGCTTTGCTGTGGATTGTGACGTGTATCATGAAAAGGAAGGAAATAGTAATACATTGCAATTGAATGTAGTCTTATTTGAAACTTGAAATCTTATTTGCAGACGTTTTTGTTTTACATATATGAAAGAATTTGTTATTTCTAAAATGATATTAATTTAAATTTATCATGCCAAGTTTACATAACTTGAACCCAGTGAATGAGTGATCGAGCTTAAATAATTAATGAGCTCCTCTTAAAATCAAATCTTTAAGGAGAATTCATATTTAATATTTGGGACATACTTAAGAACAACCATCCAAATATTGGATATGATAAAATTTGTTTTGCATTTTGTAAAAAAAAAAATTGTTTAGCATGTCAGTTATTTATCACATGTGTGTTGACCTGATTAAAATTAGTGGGAAGTTATCTTTTTGTAAAATGAACTAAAGTTATGAGGCAAACATATTATTACGAAAGTTAGGAGGTTAAAATATCAAATTTGTAAAAATTAAAGGATCGAAAGCTACAATTTAACTTTCTTTTTTCTTCCAGAAATTAACTATAACCTATAACTACTATTACAACATCTGTTAAAAGAAACTACTAGTATTACTATTACTATTAGCAACACTGCATAAAAAAACATATCTTTATGAAAACAATAAATGGGCCATAAAATATTTTTAAAATAATAAAAACTAGCCATAATAATATTAATTAGCAAGAACAACAAGTGGCCATAAAATATTTTAAAAAAATAATAACAACTAGCCACAATCACAATACAATGGATGGTACATGTTGAATTTTGTGGTAATCCCTCACCAGCAAATCCAATCCTGTCCTTCAATGATTTAGGCATCCATTTGATCTCTAATTCCCTTAGACCAGCAACAAATGTTAGTCCATCAAGCTAAAGAGTGTTATGAATATTAATTAGAGAAAATATGATAAAATTAATATATTGTTAATATTAAATAAAAATAATTTTAAAATATTAGATAATTCATACTTAATTGATTTTCTCTCATTCTCATTAGTTAATATGACTATAATCATGCATTTCAATAATAAATAAAACAAAAACTACATGTACATCAATATATCTTGTAAAAAATAACATCTCTTTCGTTTTATTTTCCACATATTAAATATGACTCTTTGAATCATAAATGTCATGCGAGATTTTTTATTTTATAATGCATGTCCTGTGATATTGAGTATTATATATACGTATTGTTTTATTTTATTTTTACAAGACCCTATTATATTATATATATATTTTTACCATATTTTTACAAAACGCTGCAAAGTAGACCATTTTTGCTTTACCCCCTGCAAAGTAGGCCATTTTTGCTTTACCCCCTGTAAAAAATTACTTTGTGATTCTCCCCTTGCAAAATATATTTTTTTATCCCAACTAGGTCTTTATTACTTTGTATCAGATTAGTCTTTTAAGTTTGCAAAATATATAGTTTTTATTACTTTGTATCACATTAGTCTTTTAAGTTTGTTTTTTTATCCCAACTAGGTCTTTTAAGTCTCATAACGTGCACGGCGTTGCCCTTGTTCTCAACTTCTGTTTAACTACAATTAGAAGCCCACATGTCTGTTATGATGCTTATGTGGCAAGTCCCTCCTCGTGCCTTTGCCTTTACTCTCATGGAATTTTCCGTTTTGGGGAACCTCTTGAGATTTGGGGGAACAGATGATTTTTCTCTTTTTGTGGATGCATTTTACGAATCGATGCAAATCAAGGTTGATTCTCCCTTTAAAGAACTAATCTAGTACGTACAACTAAATAGATTAAAGGACCACAAAAACATTTTTGCCTTAATATTACGACTTACTTTTTTTTATGGGGTTTCCATTTTCATTTTATCAATTATTAAGCTTAAAAATAAATATCAAACTTTGAATGCTAATGTATCATGGTACCTTTTTTTCTGTGCCTTCTGCCTATATGTTTCTTATCCTAAAAGCATTTTATTCTTTTTCTATTTCTCAGAACGCATATGCGCAAAAGACGAATAGATGCAAGTGTCTGCAAGCTTTTCTTCAAACAATTGATTAAGCCAAGATTAGAGTGGTAATATTGTTATAGAACTACACAATAATTTTAACCCTACACCTTCAACACTGGAGTTGCTGTTTGACACTTTTTTCAGTCTTTGACTTGAGGGTTAAAATTGATGCAGCAAAGCTTTACTAACAGATTATTCTGAAAATAATTGCTGGATACACTAGGAAATTAATAGTTCCATTCTTTATTATTAAATTGAATTTTTTGTATTATTTTTTTAGCTTTGCTGTGGATTGTGACGTGTATCATGAAAAGGAAGGAAATAGTAATACATTGCAATTGAATGTAGTCTTATTTGAAACTTGAAATCTTATTTGCAGACGTTTTTGTTTTACATATATGAAAGAATTTGTTATTTCTAAAATGATATTAATTTAAATTTATCATGCCAAGTTTACATAACTTGAACCCAGTGAATGAGTGATCGAGCTTAAATAATTAATGAGCTCCTCTTAAAATCAAATCTTTAAGGAGAATTCATATTTAATATTTGGGACATACTTAAGAACAACCATCCAAATATTGGATATGATAAAATTTGTTTTGCATTTTGTAAAAAAAAAAATTGTTTAGCATGTCAGTTATTTATCACATGTGTGTTGACCTGATTAAAATTAGTGGGAAGTTATCTTTTTGTAAAATGAACTAAAGTTATGAGGCAAACATATTATTACGAAAGTTAGGAGGTTAAAATATCAAATTTGTAAAAATTAAAGGATCGAAAGCTACAATTTAACTTTCTTTTTTCTTCCAGAAATTAACTATAACCTATAACTACTATTACAACATCTGTTAAAAGAAACTACTAGTATTACTATTACTATTAGCAACACTGCATAAAAAAACATATCTTTATGAAAACAATAAATGGGCCATAAAATATTTTTAAAATAATAAAAACTAGCCATAATAATATTAATTAGCAAGAACAACAAGTGGCCATAAAATATTTTAAAAAAATAATAACAACTAGCCACAATCACAATACAATGGATGGTACATGTTGAATTTTGTGGTAATCCCTCACCAGCAAATCCAATCCTGTCCTTCAATGATTTAGGCATCCATTTGATCTCTAATTCCCTTAGACCAGCAACAAATGTTAGTCCATCAAGCTAAAGAGTGTTATGAATATTAATTAGAGAAAATATGATAAAATTAATATATTGTTAATATTAAATAAAAATAATTTTAAAATATTAGATAATTCATACTTAATTGATTTTCTCTCATTCTCATTAGTTAATATGACTATAATCATGCATTTCAATAATAAATAAAACAAAAACTACATGTACATCAATATATCTTGTAAAAAATAACATCTCTTTCGTTTTATTTTCCACATATTAAATATGACTCTTTGAATCATAAATGTCATGCGAGATTTTTTATTTTATAATGCATGTCCTGTGATATTGAGTATTATATATACGTATTGTTTTATTTTATTTTTACAAGACCCTATTATATTATATATATATTTTTACCATATTTTTACAAAACGCTGCAAAGTAGACCATTTTTGCTTTACCCCCTGCAAAGTAGGCCATTTTTGCTTTACCCCCTGTAAAAAATTACTTTGTGATTCTCCCCTTGCAAAATATATTTTTTTATCCCAACTAGGTCTTTATTACTTTGTATCAGATTAGTCTTTTAAGTTTGCAAAATATATAGTTTTTATTACTTTGTATCACATTAGTCTTTTAAGTTTGTTTTTTTATCCCAACTAGGTCTTTTAAGTCTCATAACGTGCACGGCGTTGCCCTTGTTCTCAACTTCTGTTTAACTACAATTAGAAGCCCACATGTCTGTTATGATGCTTATGTGGCAAGTCCCTCCTCGTGCCTTTGCCTTTACTCTCATGGAATTTTCCGTTTTGGGGAACCTCTTGAGATTTGGGGGAACAGATGATTTTTCTCTTTTTGTGGATGCATTTTACGAATCGATGCAAATCAAGGTTGATTCTCCCTTTAAAGAACTAATCTAGTACGTACAACTAAATAGATTAAAGGACCACAAAAACATTTTTGCCTTAATATTACGACTTACTTTTTTTTATGGGGTTTCCATTTTCATTTTATCAATTATTAAGCTTAAAAATAAATATCAAACTTTGAATGCTAATGTATCATGGTACTTTTTTTTCTGTGCCTTCTGCCTATATGTTTCTTATCCTAAAAGCATTTTATTCTTTTTCTATTTCTCAGAACGCATATGCACAAAAGACGAATAGATGCAAGTGTCTGCAAGCTTTTCTTCAAACAATTGATTAAGCCAAGATTAGAGTGGTAATATTGTTATAGAACTACACAATAATTTTAACCCTACACCTTCAACACTGGAGTTGCTGTTTGACACTTTTTTCAGTCTTTGACTTGAGGGTTAAAATTGATGCAGCAAAGCTTTACTAACAGATTATTCTGAAAATAATTGCTGGATACACTAGGAAATTAATAGTTCCATTCTTTATTATTAAATTGAATTTTTTGTATTATTTTTTTAGCTTTGCTGTGGATTGTGACGTGTATCATGAAAAGGAAGGAAATAGTAATACATTGCAATTGAATGTAGTCTTATTTGAAACTTGAAATCTTATTTGCAGACGTTTTTGTTTTACATATATGAAAGAATTTGTTATTTCTAAAATGATATTAATTTAAATTTATCATGCCAAGTTTACATAACTTGAACCCAGTGAATGAGTGATCGAGCTTAAATAATTAATGAGCTCCTCTTAAAATCAAATCTTTAAGGAGAATTCATATTTAATATTTGGGACATACTTAAGAACAACCATCCAAATATTGGATATGATAAAATTTGTTTTGCATTTTGTAAAAAAAAAAATTGTTTAGCATGTCAGTTATTTATCACATGTGTGTTGACCTGATTAAAATTAGTGGGAAGTTATCTTTTTGTAAAATGAACTAAAGTTATGAGGCAAACATATTATTATGAAAGTTAGGAGGTTAAAATATCAAATTTGTAAAAATTAAAGGATCGAAAGCTACAATTTAACTTTCTTTTTTCTTCCAGAAATTAACTATAACCTATAACTACTATTACAACATCTGTTAAAAGAAACTACTAGTATTACTATTACTATTAGCAACACTGCATAAAAAAACATATCTTTATGAAAACAATAAATGGGCCATAAAATATTTTTAAAATAATAAAAACTAGCCATAATAATATTAATTAGCAAGAACAACAAGTGGCCATAAAATATTTTAAAAAAATAATAACAACTAGCCACAATCACAATACAATGGATGGTACATGTTGAATTTTGTGGTAATCCCTCACCAGCAAATCCAATCCTGTCCTTCAATGATTTAGGCATCCATTTGATCTCTAATTCCCTTAGACCAGCAACAAATGTTAGTCCATCAAGCTAAAGAGTGTTATGAATATTAATTAGAGAAAATATGATAAAATTAATATATTGTTAATATTAAATAAAAATAATTTTAAAATATTAGATAATTCATACTTAATTGATTTTCTCTCATTCTCATTAGTTAAATATGACTATAATCATGCATTTCAATAATAAATAAAACAAAAACTACATGTACATCAATATATCTTGTAAAAAATAACATCTCTTTCGTTTTATTTTCCACATATTAAATATGACTCTTTGAATCATAAATGTCATGCGAGATTTTTTATTTTATAATGCATGTTCTGTGATATTGAGTATTATATATACGTATTGTTTTATTTTATTTTTACAAAATCCTATTATATTATATATATATTTTTACCATATTTTTACAAAACGCTGCAAAGTAGACCATTTTTGCTTTACCCCCTGCAAAGTAGGCCATTTTTGCTTTACCCCCTGTAAAAAATTACTTTGTGATTCTCCCCTTGCAAAATATTTTTTTTTATCCCAACTAGGTCTTTATTACTTTGTATCAGATTAGTCTTTTAAGTTTGCAAAATATATAGTTTTTATTACATTGTATCAGATTAGTCTTTTAAGTTTGTTTTTTTATCCCAACTAGGTCTTTTAAGTCTCATAACGTGCACAGCGTTGCCCTTGTTCTCAACTTCTGTTTAACTACAATTAGAAGCCCACATGTCTGTTATGATGCTTATGTGGCAAGTCCCTCCTCGTGCCTTTGCCTTTACTCTCATGGAATTTTCCGTTTTGGGGAACCTCTTGAGATTTGGGGGAACAGATGATTTTTCTCTTTTTGTGGATGCATTTTACGAATCGATGCAAATCAAGGTTGATTCTCCCTTTAAAGAACTAATCTAGTACGTACAACTAAATAGATTAAAGGACCACAAAAACATTTTTGCCTTAATATTACGACTTACTTTTTTTTTATGGGGTTTCCATTTTCATTTTATCAATTATTAAGCTTAAAAATAAATATCAAACTTTGAATGCTAATGTATCATGGTACCTTTTTTTCTGTGCCTTCTGCCTATATGTTTCTTATCCTAAAAGCATTTTATTCTTTTTCTATTTCTCAGAACGCATATGCGCAAAAGACGAATAGATGCAAGTGTCTGCAAGCTTTTCTTCAAACAATTGATTAAGCCAAGATTAGAGTGGTAATATTGTTATAGAACTACACAATAATTTTAACCCTACACCTTCAACACTGGAGTTGCTGTTTGACACTTTTTTCAGTCTTTGACTTGAGGGTTAAAATTGATGCAGCAAAGCTTTACTAACAGATTATTCTGAAAATAATTGCTGGATACACTAGGAAATTAATAGTTCCATTCTTTATTATTAAATTGAATTTTTTGTATTATTTTTTTAGCTTTGCTGTGGATTGTGACGTGTATCATGAAAAGGAAGGAAATAGTAATACATTGCAATTGAATGTAGTCTTATTTGAAACTTGAAATCTTATTTGCAGACGTTTTTGTTTTACATATATGAAAGAATTTGTTATTTCTAAAATGATATTAATTTAAATTTATCATGCCAAGTTTACATAACTTGAACCCAGTGAATGAGTGATCGAGCTTAAATAATTAATGAGCTCCTCTTAAAATCAAATCTTTAAGGAGAATTCATATTTAATATTTGGGACATACTTAAGAACAACCATCCAAATATTGGATATGATAAAATTTGTTTTGCATTTTGTAAAAAAAAAAATTGTTTAGCATGTCAGTCATTTATCACATGTGTGTTGACCTGATTAAAATTAGTGGGAAGTTATCTTTTTGTAAAATGAACTAAAGTTATGAGGCAAACATATTATTATGAAAGTTAGGAGGTTAAAATATCAAATTTGTAAAAATTAAAGGATCGAAAGCTACAATTTAACTTTCTTTTTTCTTCCAGAAATTAACTATAACCTATAACTACTATTACAACATCTGTTAAAAGAAACTACTAGTATTACTATTACTATTAGCAACACTGCATAAAAAAACATATCTTTATGAAAACAATAAATGGGACATAAAATATTTTTAAAATAATAAAAACTAGCCATAATAATATTAATTAGCAAGAACAACAAGTGGCCATAAAATATTTTAAAAAAATAATAACAACTAGCCACAATCACAATACAATGGATGGTACATGTTGAATTTTGTGGTAATCCCTCACCAGCAAATCCAATCCTGTCCTTCAATGATTTAGGCATCCATTTGATCTCTAATTCCCTTAGACCAGCAACAAATGTTAGTCCATCAAGCTAAAGAGTGTTATGAATATTAATTAGAGAAAATATGATAAAATTAATATATTGTTAATATTAAATAAAAATAATTTTAAAATATTAGATAATTCATACTTAATTGATTTTCTCTCATTCTCATTAGTTAAATATGACTATAATCATGCATTTCAATAATAAATAAAACAAAAACTACATGTACATCAATATATCTTGTAAAAAATAACATCTCTTTCGTTTTATTTTCCACATATTAAATATGACTCTTTGAATCATAAATGTCATGCGAGATTTTTTATTTTATAATGCATGTTCTGTGATATTGAGTATTATATATACGTATTGTTTTATTTTATTTTTACAAAATCCTATTATATTATATATATATTTTTACCATATTTTTACAAAACGCTGCAAAGTAGACCATTTTTGCTTTACCCCCTGCAAAGTAGGCCATTTTTGCTTTACCCCCTGTAAAAAATTACTTTGTGATTCTCCCCTTGCAAAATATTTTTTTTTATCCCAACTAGGTCTTTATTACTTTGTATCAGATTAGTCTTTTAAGTTTGCAAAATATATAGTTTTTATTACATTGTATCAGATTAGTCTTTTAAGTTTGTTTTTTTATCCCAACTAGGTCTTTTAAGTCTCATAACGTGCACAGCGTTGCCCTTGTTCTCAACTTCTGTTTAACTACAATTAGAAGCCCACATGTCTGTTATGATGCTTATGTGGCAAGTCCCTCCTCGTGCCTTTGCCTTTACTCTCATGGAATTTTCCGTTTTGGGGAACCTCTTGAGATTTGGGGGAACAGATGATTTTTCTCTTTTTGTGGATGCATTTTACGAATCGATGCAAATCAAGGTTGATTCTCCCTTTAAAGAACTAATCTAGTACGTACAACTAAATAGATTAAAGGACCACAAAAACATTTTTGCCTTAATATTACGACTTACTTTTTTTTTATGGGGTTTCCATTTTCATTTTATCAATTATTAAGCTTAAAAATAAATATCAAACTTTGAATGCTAATGTATCATGGTACCTTTTTTTCTGTGCCTTCTGCCTATATGTTTCTTATCCTAAAAGCATTTTATTCTTTTTCTATTTCTCAGAACGCATATGCGCAAAAGACGAATAGATGCAAGTGTCTGCAAGCTTTTCTTCAAACAATTGATTAAGCCAAGATTAGAGTGGTAATATTGTTATAGAACTACACAATAATTTTAACCCTACACCTTCAACACTGGAGTTGCTGTTTGACACTTTTTTCAGTCTTTGACTTGAGGGTTAAAATTGATGCAGCAAAGCTTTACTAACAGATTATTCTGAAAATAATTGCTGGATACACTAGGAAATTAATAGTTCCATTCTTTATTATTAAATTGAATTTTTTGTATTATTTTTTTAGCTTTGCTGTGGATTGTGACGTGTATCATGAAAAGGAAGGAAATAGTAATACATTGCAATTGAATGTAGTCTTATTTGAAACTTGAAATCTTATTTGCAGACGTTTTTGTTTTACATATATGAAAGAATTTGTTATTTCTAAAATGATATTAATTTAAATTTATCATGCCAAGTTTACATAACTTGAACCCAGTGAATGAGTGATCGAGCTTAAATAATTAATGAGCTCCTCTTAAAATCAAATCTTTAAGGAGAATTCATATTTAATATTTGGGACATACTTAAGAACAACCATCCAAATATTGGATATGATAAAATTTGTTTTGCATTTTGTAAAAAAAAAAATTGTTTAGCATGTCAGTCATTTATCACATGTGTGTTGACCTGATTAAAATTAGTGGGAAGTTATCTTTTTGTAAAATGAACTAAAGTTATGAGGCAAACATATTATTATGAAAGTTAGGAGGTTAAAATATCAAATTTGTAAAAATTAAAGGATCGAAAGCTACAATTTAACTTTCTTTTTTCTTCCAGAAATTAACTATAACCTATAACTACTATTACAACATCTGTTAAAAGAAACTACTAGTATTACTATTACTATTAGCAACACTGCATAAAAAAACATATCTTTATGAAAACAATAAATGGGACATAAAATATTTTTAAAATAATAAAAACTAGCCATAATAATATTAATTAGCAAGAACAACAAGTGGCCATAAAATATTTTAAAAAAATAATAACAACTAGCCACAATCACAATACAATGGATGGTACATGTTGAATTTTGTGGTAATCCCTCACCAGCAAATCCAATCCTGTCCTTCAATGATTTAGGCATCCATTTGATCTCTAATTCCCTTAGACCAGCAACAAATGTTAGTCCATCAAGCTAAAGAGTGTTATGAATATTAATTAGAGAAAATATGATAAAATTAATATATTGTTAATATTAAATAAAAATAATTTTAAAATATTAGATAATTCATACTTAATTGATTTTCTCTCATTCTTATTAGTTAAATATGACTATAATCATGCATTTCAATAATAAATAAAACAAAAACTACATGTACATCAATATATCTTGTAAAAAATAACATCTCTTTCGTTTTATTTTCCACATATTAAATATGACTCTTTGAATCATAAATGTCATGCGAGATTTTTTATTTTATAATGAATGTCCTGTGATATTGAGTATTATATATACGTATTGTTTTATTTTATTTTTACAAAACCCTATTATATTATATATATATTTTTACCATATTTTTACAAAACGCTGCAAAGTAGACCATTTTTGCTTTACCCCCTGCAAAGTAGGCCATTTTTGCTTTACCCCCTGTAAAAAATTACTTTGTGATTCTCCCCTTGCAAAATATATTTTTTTGGCTTCCCCTTCGGGTGCAAGGAATTTGCACTTTTTAAATCTGTTTAACATAATAACCGATTTAAACAACAACACTTTTTAAATCGGTTGAACAAAATAACCGATTTAAAAAGTGGATCCAGGAGAGACCCAAAAAAATTACTTTGCAAGGGGGAATCTTAAAGAATTTTTTTGCAGGGGGTAATGCAAAACTCACGTACTTTGCAGGGAGTAAAGACCTATTTACCCTTTATCAAATAACTTATTATATTTAAACATCAACAGATTTTAGTTCAACCGGCAAAAATGTTGAAATTGCTAAGTCAGATATTATTTTGTTTATCGACAAAAAAATGATTATATTTAAACAATCGCATAAAATTTTGTAATATTATACTATTTTATTATCAAAATATAATAATTACTTATTTGTTTTGTTTCTCACTTGTTTTCAATGTGCAATTAAGGCTAATATTAATTAAACTAATTATTGATTTTTCTTGTTCTCAATGTAATATGTAAAGAACAACTATTGCTACCCTTAAACATCAATTTATAACAAATGTTAGTCCATCAAGAACACTCTAATTAATATTCATAACAACAGATGACTTGATTCTCTACCACCCACTCTTCTAAATTCAAAATTCCGCGAATCGCTAAAACTTTCAGTTTCGAAAAACCATTTAACGAGCATACCATTTTCTTGCCAACAAATTATTTCCCGACGACTTAAGTACTTCAAATTGGGAAGCTTTTTCTAATATTTTCACAAACTTACAACCCCACAAAGTTAACTTTGAAAGTTTTGGAGGAAATAGTTGAGTTTGTGGATTTCTACTCTTCTCTCAACATGCAATTTGTAAAGTGAATGACAACCTAGCACTAACTTTTCAACATCTATTACTTGATTAGGCAACAAGAGCAAGTCAGATTTTAAAGATAGTGATTCCAAGAATTCCAACTTTTTATTCTAGAGATAATTGAACTATTTAATTGTAACAAATCTTTTAAGTCGCATCTTCTATCAGGAAAGTTTACCAATGTTTGTAAATTGTTAAGATTTTCAAGTTGCAGATAAACTTTTTCACACCTTTTAGGATTTGTCTATGAGTTACTTTAAGACTCAAAAATTTCAAACTTATTTTTAGGCATTGATTGCCCCTCAGAGACCCCTTAACTCCTTCAATGTCTAAAACTCTAAGTAACTTAAAATTATTAAAAACACCTTCTAACTTTCCACTCTACAATTTTTTTCATGGAAACATACAGATCTAAGATGAAATCAATTGATCAACCTGTTTATCAAAGAAGAGAGCAAGCCTACAAACTCCACTCCTGGATAAAATGTAGAAAGGTTATGTTAACATGGCACATATTAAGGTATCTGACAGTAGAAATTTATATTTAATACACAAAAATAAATTAATGTTTAAAAAGTACAACAAATAAATTACAAGAAAATATTACTATATTTCTATTCTTAACATGTGCCCTTCTGACAGATATTAACATTTCCCAGTGTAGAAAAGTTGTTCAAAGAATACTACACCAACATCGCATTAATAGTATGTAAGACATTTTACAATGAAAACAATGTGTATTGCGAGAAGTAACGGAAGCTAAATTAAACAATAAATTTGTTGATAAAAGGATCTGAATAGTTTAAGCTGTATTCTTTTTTGTGATGCGGACGAACAATGAACCATGAGTTTGTTTGAGACGTAACCTTGTGTGATTGCAATGTCGTTCGACTAAGGAATCCTAATTTTTGTTTTCATGCCCACTTCCAAAGATAATTTAACAATAATTTTTGTTTTCTCATTTTTCCTCAATTTCATTTTACCCGTATATCTAATTTGGTTTCTCCATTTATTTCTATTCTAGTTTCAAATTTATGGGTTTTTGTTAATTGCTGTTTCAATTGATTAAATGTTTTTCCAGGATCACCCGTACAATTGTAATTTCTTTGTATGGGTTGATGAGATTGAATAACGTACAATAGTTGCTTAATGATAGAAAAAAAAAGAAGAAGATATGTTTATGAAAAAATTATCAAAGGACTATGAAGCAAATGTTGTCCAGAAAGAATGATGAAAATATTAAAGGTATATTAGCTAAAGACAGTAGTAGTGAAGAGGTGTGAAAGGCTAGAATGATCGATAAATTAAAGTCATTAGTTATTATTGAAGGGAGGTTGTTTGAAGTATATTATTGCAATTACTATTTGATGGAAATTTAGCAAGTGTACTAAATAGCCGTAAAGTAATAAAATAAAGATCGTTTTCCACAGAGATTGTAGTGAATCAAACGCAGTTAATCGAAAGCATATGTAATTTAATTGACATAAAATAAAAGGGGGGATTTTTATAAGATTAGGGTTTTAAGAATAAAACAGCAGGAAATTAGGATTTAACTCAGAAGAGAAGGCGATTGGATCCTTTCGATTCATCTAATTACTATTATCTTGGTAGATCACGCATGTTAACAAATTACAAGTTTAGTTCCACGATTCAATTAAAAAAAGTAATTATGCCCAATGTCTTGGTAACATAATCCTCTCCCTTGATCATGAATCCCTAATGTCTTAGGTGATTTATGATCAATTGAGGTTTTGAAACTTTAACCTTAGAATTCTCAATTAACAAACCAAAATGTCTAAAGTGAAGGTTAATTGAACAACTATTCATAGATCGATCATTTATTTCTATTGTCATAGTAAACAAATAATTGGAATCATCACAAGTGATCAATTTATGTAAAGCATTAAGAACAAAGAATAATTGACTGAAACTAACTTCGTAATTCATTAACATAACATATGAGATTACATGGGTTCAAGATAAATAGCAATTAGAATCCCCATGGGATCCAATCAAGAAATTTAGTTACTCATAATTAAATAAATAACATCAAATAGAGTAAAAGAATTCATTACAAGTAAGATTGGAATGTTTTTCCATACTAGAAATCTTACTTTTGAGCACCTCTGAGTTCGTCGTAAAAAATCGCCTCTTTTGCTTCTGTAACCCGTGAATGAGTGAAAAATCTAATTTATAGACTTAGGGTTACGAGCTGGCGCCGTGCGCCAAAATCTGAGACTTTTGTACTAAACTCTGATCACAACCCCAAAATTTGAGAGCAAATACACTAACTTGGCGCCGTGCGCCAGACTTCCTGCGCCATGCGCCAGGATCTGATGGATTTCTCTCCTTTGTCTTCAATTTCTTGCGCTCCAAGCAATCTTGTAATGATTCAATTTTCTCTTTATTCATTGCAGAAAACATGGTAAAAATACCTAAACATGCTTTTAAATGTGGTTAGAAATATAGTAATGACGTGAAGTCATCACTATTTTTTTAGTTTTGAATCAAAACTTTGACACCCATTAGTGTGTATAAGTCTGTGTTCTTGTAGCATTTTACATTCCTCTCCATAATGAATTATGCCAAAATCTATGTAATGAGTTATGTTATGAAATTTAAATTGCCAATCCCTGAAATTTATAATTTATTGTCAAATATCCATTTGAAATTTACTACCTAAATGAGTTGTCAAAACCTACATGTTCTATCTCAACTGACAAAAATATGTCAAAATTGTTAGACTATACGTCATTATCAAAGTTTGAACTTCGGCTCTATCATTTGTGTGTGTGAGTTTATGAGTGGTGTTGTACAAATTTCTCCAATAAATGAAGTCAAAATAGAAAATTGAAGGGTATGATTTGATTTCTTTCCAGCTTGGTTCGTTCACCGGAGCATGGTGCTGCAGTTTTAAATTTTAATTGATAGTTGATACTGTATATCAATGAATGTATTTTGATTGATGTCTTTAAACATTATAAAATACATTATATTTTGATTAATGTATCAATTAGTAGAAACATTAAGGTGTTATCCTAATAGGCCAAATAAATCCTCGAGAAATGGGACCACTACTTTGAATTGAAGAGTAGAAAAATGAAGTCAATGTAGAAAATTGAAGCTTCCTCGTCTTTGCCTTCATCCATTTCGCTCGAAGAAGCATGAATACTGAAGTTTCATTTCATCATTTAATAAATGATTTCATTTGAAGTGCTTGGGGATTAATCATGCAGGTAACATTTTAATTTATAATATATAGCGCTTTTAATTCATGTGTTGAACATTTAATAATCAATCAATCCTTCATTGTTCACAATCATATTCTTTTTGTTGGATAGATGGATCATACATAGAAACATTCATAAATTTTAGATTCTTAGTTTAAGTTATCTTCAACTTTGTAACTCTAGTACAAGGTACAACTAGAAGATCTGTTGAATTATGAATTTATGATGATATAAAAATCAATATGATGAAATGTTTTGTGTTGAATTACTATCTTACAATATCAAATTTTCATTTGAATGGTAAATTGACATTAACAAATTTGGCAGTAGTGTCATGAACCTAAATATCTTATTAATTAAGGTCCACATGTTTTATGTCTTCAAGTCCTTCCTTTATACTTGCGGAAAGCCATAGAAATCTTAACATGAACATCTCATGAGCTTAGCTTGATAAGTCGATAAAACCATCAAATTATATATGTAGGGGCTAGAGTTGAACTCCATACACTAGGCTACTTGAAGAAAAAAAAAAAAATCTTAACAAGAACAAGGTGGAAGCAGGAAGTACTCTTCCACTTCCCATCCAATGTTTTCATATTACTATTCGGCCTCGTTCCTTACCTCCGAGAGTTTTCCCCCATCCCCGTCCTTGAGAAAAAATAGATATTTAACTTGTGAAAACTTTTGTTCATTACATAAAAAATCAAGATATTTTGCATGTTTTATGATGCAATCTATGCTTGTTGTTATGTACATCTGAATCTGAACTTTGATTATCATTGGCTAACAAACAGAACTGTCACGAGGGAAATATGCTTGTAAAATATTCAAAGAATAAAAGTTCATCCAAGACACAATACTCAACAATTATAGAAGAGCTATGCCATCAATTTTCTCTAGAGGATCTTAAGAAATCAACCAATAACTTTGATGAAGTGCGAATAATTAGAAAATCACCATTCAGTATAGGGTACAAAGGTTATCTCAAACATAATGGTGAAATTGATTATCCGATAGCATTGAAGCGGATGAGAAATATATCAGATGAATGGAAGTTCAAGAAGGAAATTGAACTCCACTGCCAGCTTCATCACCCAAATTTGACATCTTTAATAGGATTTTGTGACCAAAAAGATGAGAAAATTCTCGTGTATGACATGTTCAATGGAACTCTCTATGATCATTTACGTTCTAGGGATATGGAATCACTGTCATGGAAGAAAAGGCTTGAAATATGCATCGGAGTCGCAAGAGGTCTACACTATCTACACACCGGAGCAAAGCGCACGATTTTTCATTGTGACATAAAGCCTCAAACTATTCTATTAGATAACAATATGGTACCAAAACTCTCGCATCTTGGATTTTCCTTGCAAGGGAAGCTTTCTAAATCGAAGCCAAAATCAATTAAAGTTGACATCCTTATTGGTAATTTCTTTTCCTTTATTTTTAGAGTAAACACTCAAATTAGCTATGCAGTTCCGGTAGAAACTTTCCGTGTATCATTTGTAAGATAAGGGATGTCATTTTTTATTTAGACTAAATGCTTTTGTTGACAGGTACATTGTTTTACATGGCACCGGAGTATGTCCGAACCAATACTTTTACAGATAAATGTGACGTTTACTCCTTCGGTATGGTTCTACTTGAAGTAGTATGCACAAATTACAACCTTACCATCTTTGATAAGATGAGAATGTTAGAGATCCCAATAAATTTGTTTATAGAACAGTCAATCGAAGCAGCTAACTTTTTGGAGAAGTTCTCAGCTAATGAGATTATTGATCCGATTCTAATGAGATTGATTGCACCAAAATGTTTAGTAGTGTTCATGGATATCATGAAAAGATGTTTGAATATAGAACCAAGTGAAAGACCAATAATAGGTGAGGTTGAGGTTGAACTTGAGCATGCTCTGGCACTCCAGAAGGAAGCAGATGATGGCAAAAGTAATGGTGATTATAACTTTTCCCTCACCGCCATTCCTACCTAATTAACTATAGAAAGAATACGGATCCTCAGCTGCTAAAATGTCTGCTGCTATATCTGCAGCGATGTATACAACCGTTTGATTAATTAAACGGGTGAGATCGTTAGAAGGAAAAAAATCACAATTTGTCTTAACCCCACCGTTCCTGCGCGCTAACCCTCATTATTTTGCTTTTCCTCTTCTTTCTCACTTTCAGTTTCTGCTAGCTAAATTGAATTGAACAAAGAAATAATTGAAACAACTTGAATCATAATAAAGGAAACAGTGAAGTAATCCAACCCACACAACAACAACTGAGAATTAGTTCTTGTTGCCGTACTTGGCCATAAATAAACAAAAAAAGATCCTCCATGGTGTGATTTTGATACTTGTACCGCAAAGAAAAGTTTAGATTTGAATCACCAATTAATTAATATGTTGGCTTCTAATTACAAGAAGACTTTGAATCTATGAGTTCTACGACAGCTTCTTGGTGACACATGCTTTGAATTTCTAGTGGAGAAATCACAATTTAAATGAGAGAAAGCAGCGGCGAGCATGAGTCGGTAATGGAAAAGAATTATAAAACAGGGAAGAAGTAATTATGCAGTGTTTTTACTATTTAATTAATTTTGTTTTTTAAGTTATATCTCTACCGTTGATTCAATCATACAGCCAGAAATTGAGCAGCAGAGGGAGCTGCAGGAATAATGGCTGCCGAGGATCCGGATTCCTATAGAAAGCTCCTATTTGGGAAAGATCAATCATAACTTCAAAAATTCTGAGTTGTATATAAAATACCTCAATTTAGAACTCTAAATATCATTACTCTTATTAGTAGAGATGGAAGAAAAAGAAATAACAAACTTATAAGGACTACGAGCTAGAACTGTCGCACTAAATATTGTTTGAGGGGACAGTCAATTAAACTTCATGAAATCTTGATTTTGATCTCCATATTTTGTCGTAAATTTTGAACATTATTCATCAATAATGGTTGTAGATGATAGTATATAATGATCATCATCAACATTGGTGTTTTTGTTATTATCTGCTTTTTCCTGCAGTGATAGAGCAAGTTCAAGTTGCACCTCCACTTCACCCATTGTTGGTCGTTCATTTGGATCATACTTTAAACATCTTTTTGTGACATCCACAAATATTTCCCAACATTCTGGTGCAATGTTTCCTTTGATATTCTCATCAATATTCTCTTCCATTGGCAGTCTCTGTCTCTTAACATTTTCTAACTTTTCGCAACATACCACTTCTAGTAGAAGTATACCGAAAGAGTAAGCATCGCACTTATATGTTGCTTTACTGTTTTCTAAAATCTCAGGGGCCACATAACCATATGAACCTGTATATATACAAGAGAAAGTATTAATCAGTTGAATTAATTAACTGATTAATTCGTAAATATTTTCTCAATAATTTGAGTGAATAGAAAAATTAGTCTTGATCAACATTATGAGCATAACTAAAAATAGTTTTCGACTTAAATTGACGATTGTTAATAACTAGAGTGTGAAAAAAAATAGTAATATAATGGGCATTGAGCAACCAAACAAAAAGATTGAACATCACATTTTCCTAATTTCATTGAAAACGGATCATCTTATTTCTATGTTATTTAAGCTCCACTGATTCATTTTATATTGAACTCCTTCTAACTCACACTTGACACGCCAGCAACAGTTACATACCTAATATTGTAATATATTAGGCAAAATGGTCCCTCCATTAGCTTCTACGGTTAGAAATAACACACCACATTAAATGAACACATGAGTTTCTATGTAGATCTCACATCAATAACACTATATCATCCAAAAAATACAATGTAGCATGTTAAATTCATATGTCATGTCAATTTCAAGTGATGTGAGAACTATCGTGAAAGAACGCGTGTTAAAAGAGAGACCATTTGATTGACTCATTATAATTTTAGCAATGTAATTGTAAATTTATAAAATTGTAAAGATCCTTTGACTAATCCTTACAATTTAGAGGACTAATAATTATGCAACAAATGATAGAGAATTGAAAAGGGTACTTACCAACAATGTTATCATTTAATATGGACTTTGGTTTTGGGATTGAAGTAAACAAAGGACTTTGCAAGGAAATCCAAAAATCTGATAGTTTAGGCACCATATTGCTATCCAATAAAATCTTATGAGATTGAATGTCACAATGAAAGATGGCACGTTTGGTTCCTGTGTGAAGATAGTGTAATCCACATGCTACTCCTATGCATATCTTTAGCCTTTGTTTCCATATAAGAGGTTTCATGCTACTATGTTTACAACAAAGGAGATTATAGAGAGATCCATTGGAATTATAATCATACACAATAATCTTTTCATCTTTGTGGTCACAATATCCTAATAAATTGACCAAATTAGGATGATCAAGTTGGCATAGCAACTCAATTTCATTCCTAAACTCTCTTAATTTTTTGTCTGTAATAGGATAAACTCGTTTGATTATAACCGTAGAATCAATAGTATCTTTATGTAATTGAAGACAACCTTTGTACACTATACCTAAGCTCCCACTTCCAATTATTCGATTTTTATCGAAGTTGTTGGTCGATTTCTTAATACTAGCTAGAGAAAATTGATGGCATAACTCTTCTATTACTATAGGATTGTGCCTTCTATGCTTCCAAAACCAATGGTAGAAACCCAAATATTTGAGAAACATTATTATTAGTCCCTAGCAAATCAAAGATAACCCTTGAAGTTACAAAATTGAAGATCACTTCAAACTTTTACATGATCCATCCAACAACAAAAATAATCTGGTTGTGAACAATGAAAGATTGATTAATTTAACTGATAAACATGAATTAAAAGCACTATAAATATAAATTAAATTTTATAACCTGGATGGATCAATAATTCCAGAATTGATTAGCAATTTGCAAGCATGATCAGTTTGAACGAACGAAGCTGGAAAGGCTTGCCGACAATGTTTGTGTAAAAAAGTGTGTGATTGAATTGAAACTTGAATGAAACCAGTTGATGAAACTGAAGCTTCAACCAATTTTCTACTTTGACTTCATTATTCTTCTTTACTCCTTCAGTTCAACGCAGTGGTCCCGTATGTGAGAGACACGTGCTCACATGAGTCACATCACAACCTAAATTTAGGCCAAAATTCCCCATTGTATTTAAAAAAAAATGGAAAATATTACGGTATATAGTAAGTATTTTTTGATTAAAAAAGAGAATCTTGGTCTTTAAAAGTACGGACATAGTCACTGACATAGACACCAGATACGATATAAACATTGACATGTTAACACTGATAATTATTTGAAAAAATGACACAATTCGATGTAACTATAAGTATCGGTGTCGTGTCGGTGTCCGACACCAACACTTGTCCGACATCGGGACACATATAATCCAATAAGTGTCTGTGCTTCATAGTATGTGACAATATTTAACACTTCCAAATTATAATCATTTTTTTCTATATATGATTAGTCATTTTTTTATTTGTTAAATTCCATAATTTTGTGAATTTTTCTTTTTCTTATAAATATTTTTTATTAAATAGCAATACTCAAAAAATATATTGAAGTTTTTGTCTCTATTTTAAAAATTATATTTTTTCACAAAAGACAATATAGTCATTATAATTCACAAAAAATATATATTAATTATATTATCAATTTTTTTAATATACATAAAATATGTTAAGGAAAATGCCTACGAGTGTTTCCGGCACTCTTTAAGATCTTTAAATAGTAAATTTTTATAAATGTTTGTGCATTTAATATATTTAAAATTGAACTATTTTATTTTTTAGAAAAATAATTTTTTAATATAGTGTCCTTATAGATTCTCGTACCAAAAGTTAATTATAGATTCTTAATGATATTCAACAATTATTCACTAAATGTAAAAAATGATTTTTCATTTATAATAAATAAAAGAAAACAGCGAGTACATGATTGGACGTGGCTAAAGTCTTCTGTTAGGAGGAATGGGACCACTCACTCACAGCATTGCGTTGAAGAAGAAGAAGGAGTACTATACAATGAAGTCAAAGTACAGAGTTGAAATTTTCCTTCTCCATTTTGCTCTAAGAAGTAAAAACCATCCATATTCATTAATTCATTTCATTCAACGGAGCACCGTGCTAACTTAATTAATGTGCTCATCAAGGATGATAATAGCGATTCAGAATTGATCCTGCAGGTAAAATTTCATTTTTATATATAGCATGCACTTTTAATTAATGTTCTTCATTTAAATTAATAATAAATCTTTACCAACAATGGACTCATGCAAGTAATAAGGGATTTTGACCTATTAAGCAAATGGTGGTCATGGTCAAATATTCGATACCCGACTCTTAGAGAAAAATTTAGTTGGAAGAGGAGAATCTACGTTGTGTACTCCATATGTCTGCTAAATTAATAAATCTGTCATTGTTCACAACCAGGTAGATTAATTTTGTTGGATGGATAGATCATGTAAACATTCATAAATTTTAGGTTCTTCATTTAAAGTGATCTTCAATTTTGTAGCTCTAGAACTGGTACAGCTAGAAAATATATGTTGAATCATGATATAGAAACCAATATGATAGTTTTTGAGCTGATTGATTGTCATAAGAAAAAACAATGTCAATAAACCATATAAATACCATCCATTGTGTTGAATTACACATAGATGCTTTGTAGAGATGAAGCATGCATACACTTTCTTAATAAATAAAGAGTTATTCAAGATGATATCACAACAGGTAGGGCCTTGAAGTGAACTTATTCAGAATTTCAATTAAACTTGTTTTGTGTGATTTGATGAGCTTTAGTGAAGGTCGAATAGATCACGAGTACCTGAGTTCAAATCCTGATTGAAACAATTATTAGTCAAACTTTACTTAACTCGTGGCTGACCCCCGGATTACTCAGAACCCTCACAATAATGCTTAACAGATAGAGATTGATTCATTACAATTATTCAACATAATACTTAGCAGATAACAAGACACAACCTTATCAGAAAATCTTTATAGTTCAATTATATTCAACATGTTTCATGATGCATAGGTTTGGTTCTTCTGTACATCTGAGATTCTGAATCTAAACCTTGATTATCAAACAAAATTCTCATGTGGGAAATATGCTTGTAAAATATTCGAAGCATAAAAGTTCATCCAAGAAACAATATTCAACAGTTATAGAAGAGCTATGCCATCAATTTTCTCTAGAAGATTTGAAGAAATCGACTAATAACTTTGATGAAGAGCGGATAATTGGACGAACAGAATTCAGTATAGTGTACAAAGGTTATCTCAAACATAATGGTGAAACTGATTATCCAATTGCATTGAAACGGATGAGAAATATATTTGACGAATGGAAGTTCAATAAGGAAATTGAACTTCACTGCCAGCTTCATCACCCGAATTTGACATCTTTAATAGGATTCTGTGACCAAAAATATGAGAAAATTATCGTGTATGAATACATGTTAAATGGCTCTCTCTATAATCATTTACGTTTAAGGGATATGGAATCACTGTCATGGAAGAAAAGGCTTGAAATATGCATTGGAGCTGCAAAAGGACTACACTACCTTCACACTGGAGCAAAACGAGCAATTTTTCACTGTGACATAAAGCCTCAAACCATTCTTTTAGATAATAGTATGGTACCAAAACTCTCGCATCTTGGATTTTCCTTACAAGGGAAGCTTTCTAAGTCGAATCCAAAACCAATTAAAGTCGACATCCTTATTGGTAAGTTATTTTCTTCTATTTTTAGAGTAAAAGCTCAACTTAGTTCTAGACTTCTAGCAGAAATTGTTGATTGTTACCTTTTATTAACTCATTTTTATGTCTTATCTCTTTCTAATATAGGTTTTGAGTATGGTAGTGTATGAGGTGCCAACATAGTTGAGATGTCAAATGTCACAAATGATGTCTTTGCAGTTTGCACTGTTCACACTTAGTACTATTGAACATCATGTGTGGAATGTGTTTTTATATTAGTTCTAGTTCATATTTTCAAAATGAGTTTATAATGTCCGGGGCACCACTCTTTATCGATTATTTTCAAGTTCAATCTCTTTTTATTGTAGTACTTTGGTTTTTTCATAAGCATGATATAAATTTGACAGTTAATGTTAGTCCCTGGTCCCTAAATGCCCTGGTTTTGTCATTCTTAAGAGATATGTTATAATATTTTCATTTTGAAGCACGAATTATGAAATGAAATGTCTTAAGAACCAAAATGGTATATGCAATTTAGTCATGAACTAATTTTGATCTTTACTCTTAGTTTTATAACTAGGCTGCAGATAATTTCAGAAGTTAAGTTAGACTGAATGATTTTGTTGATAGGTACATTTCGTTACATGGCGCCAGAGTGTCTCTTAACCAACACTTTCACAGATAAATGTGATGTTTATTCCTTTGGTATAGTTCTACTTGAAGTAGCATGCACAAACTACAAGAATACCATCTTTGATAAGATGATCATGTTAGAGGACACAGATATGTTTTCAAATCAGTCATTTAATCCAGCTAACTTTCTGGAGAGGTTTCCAGCTAATGAGATTATTGATCCAATTCTCATGAGATTGATTGCACCAAAATGTTTGGTAGTGTTCATGGATATCATGAAAAGATGCTTGAATATAGAACCAAACGAACGACCAACAATGGGCGAGATTGAGGTTGAACTTGAGCATGCTTTGGCACTGCAGCAGGAAGCAGATGATGGGAAAAGTAATGGTGATTTTAACTTTTCTCCAACCACCATTTCAACCTAATTAACTACAGTAATCTCCTATTTGGGTTGAGAGTAAATTTTATTGATGTTTTGCTTCCTTTTTTGGCTTTTGGAATGAAAGAAGGAAAAGAAAATATATACTCTCTCCCTACGTTCCTGTTATAACGAGAATTTCAGTTTTGATTTGACAAGCATCTATGACTTAGTGTCAAAGAGAAGATTAAGAGTTCTGGAAGTGACTATCAAAAGCTAGATAGATCAATGAAGTAAACACATGTTTCGGACAAGCTGATGGTGGTGTCGCATAGACGAGTTCAAGATCAGTACAAATCACACAAGGTCAAAGGCCGATAAGGGCAACACTGATTCCTATATGTCAGTTGTAAGTTATTTAGCAACACTGATAAATAGGCACTTATTATTAGAAATTCCTATAAATAGAAATTCATATGATATTATAAGGGTTGGAATTTATTTTCTGAAACCTACTCTTAAACTGGAAATAAATTCAAATTCTCAAAAACTAAGTATGTCTTTCAAGTTTATTTTCTTTACCACTTTTACATTGTACTCCATTCAGTTTTTCATAATGCCAACTCAACAATTTACATGTTATTCTTTTTCTTCTGTACTCCATAAATCATAATGCCAAGTTAATATTTGCTTATGTTCATTATATGTTTCTTTTGTGTTCCTAATGCCAATTCATACTGAAGCAAAATATGCACATGATGCTCAAAGTCTCATTTGCATCAGCAGCTTCAATATTGATGTTCAATGTTGCTATTTGGTTTCTGTTATAAATGTGCATGTGTTACTTTCATAATCATCTGTTCCAATATTGCTTATTTTGCATTCTAAGTACTTCATTTCATCCTCATGAACACTTCACACTTAGTAATTGCGTGATTTTTCTTTTGTTTTTGTGGAAATAGTTACTGAAAGTGTTTTCTTCTGATCAATATATAGAGGGAGTTTCAAGTTGCAATTAGTGGTCTAGTTGGTGTTTATAACTCTGATTGCAATAGATACAAATATGTCTATAAGACTACAGAAGCATTCAAATTATGTGCATGAAGATTATACATGAACCTTGATGGAAGATTATCGATTTCGAATGATGGATTGTAAATACCTTAATTCCTAACGCATTTTATATTTTTCCTCATATTCACCACAGTGCACAAAGTAAAGAAATACTTATGTTGTCCTGCGAGCGGTAGGTACATTACATTTTATATGCAGGGGCCGAAGTTCACCTTATTCACATTTAAGGGTGAAATTTTAGCCACTAGGCTACTTGACCAAAGAAAGAAAGAAAAACAAATTACTTATGTTTACAATTACAAAGCAAATATTAAGTTTATTGTTATAGATATCTGAATCAAACACAGACATTCAGTGTGATTGCTTCCTTCTTAGTCTGTGCAACAATTTCTAATGCTTTAAAGGTAATTCAGTAACACACACCATTTCAGTTTGTTTGCTTTTAAGGTGTTGTATTTTTTGTCAATGAAAATGTGTTCAAATAACATAGCTCTTATTATCATTGGGGTTTGAGGGTTCAGTAACGGGTACAAAGGTTTCATCGATAAAGTTACATCCGTTGGACCGACAGTGATGTCGAAGACTCATATCAGCACTATGGTGAAGCCGTATAGGGTATATGGATCCAGAATGCGACTTGTGTCAAAGGTTAACTCTAAAGTCTGATGTGTATTCTTTCGGTGTGGTGCTCCTTGAGATTTTGTGTGCAAGACTACCATTGGATCATTCTTTGGATATGAAAGAAGTGAAGTAAGGCTACCGTATGTTGTATGTGTGTTTCACAAGTAGTAGTGATGACTATGTCTTTCACAGTAATTGAAAGTGTGGCTGCACTGGAGAGTGGACTCTGTTATCTTGGACTACCTTATGCTGCTGAACCATCTTGACAACACTTTTGTTAGACATATCAGTAGTACGAATCTAAATGCACTAGTTCATGATTTAGTGCATTTTCTTGATTTTGTTGGTACCAAAACTTGGCTGGGGAATGCCCCTATGCAAGTAGGACAACCTCTGTACTCTGTTAAAAAGTACTTTATTAAAAAATGACTGACAAATTTAGGGATCCAATTACATTTTTTGCTAGTTCGAAAACCTATTAAAAATCTCCAAATTGGTCCATTGACATAAAAAATTACACTAGTAAATCCTTAAATAAATTCAACAAAAGGGCCCATGCAAACAAAAACTGAACACCAACATAGAGGTATGCACCAACTATGCACCATAAAGTTCACAATTTAAAACTCAAGCTTCCAAATCAGAAGAAAGGATGATGAGACCTCACATGTTGCCAGACTGCAATTGAAATGCATAGATTTGTAAGAATGAATTTTAGTGTAAACAAAATTCTAACAAAATAATTTCATTTTCATGACACGGGAAGATTATAAAAGTTCAGAGAATATCATGTTGGAAATAGTAAGGTTCGTGTATGTTTAGATTCATGTATTTTCTTATTCACATGGTTAGAAAATAGTAAGTAGTAACAATATGTGAGAAATACAAGGGCAAGACAATAAAACTCAGATACAAAGCATACTCTGAAGGCAACATTTTGTATCGATTTAAAGAGGATCAAATGAGTTAACATATGGTCCTATTTATAGAAATTATTGCGCTAACCAGCAAAGCATATGTGGCTATAGGTATTTGATCGTTCCAAATTGCATGCCTAGTTGAAATATCAACACATAAAAGAAAGCATAACAAAATAATAAAGTAAAGTAGATATAGTCGAAGAAAATAGAATTTTGAGAAAGTTGCTTGTACCTGGTATTTGATCAATTCAAATTGCAGGCCTAGTGGAAAAATACAATAGATGGGACATGTTGAACTTTGTGGTAATCCTCTCCAGCAACTCCAAGCCTGTTCTTGAATGATTTAGGCATCCATTTGAACTCTAACTCCCTTAGACCAGCAACAAATTTTAGTCCATCAGGAACAGTCTTTAACTTGTTGCAATCAGATATACTCAATCGATAAAGAAAAGACATTGCTTGGTTCTCTACCACCCATTCCTCCAAATTAGAAAAGCCGCGGATTACTAGAACTTCCAGTTTAGGAAAACCATTGGGTGAACATACCATTTTCTTTCCAACAAACATTTCCCAACAACTTAGGTACTTTAAATTAGGAAGCCTCTCTAATGTTACCATTGGATCTTCCACAAGCTTACAACCCCACAAAGTTAACTTTGAAAGTTGTGGAGAAAATAGTTGAGCTTCCGGAAGCCTTTCCATTCTCCCCTCTATATGCAATTTGTGAAGTGAAGGACAACCTAACACCAATTTTTCAGCGTCTACTACTTCATCTGGGAATGAAAGCAGGTCAGTTTTTAAGGACAATGATTCAAGACATTCCAACTTTTCATTAGAAAAACTGAAACTTTCGGCGAACTTTTGAAAATATCTTGGATCATTCAGTACCAATTTTCTGAGCTTTTTCATTTTTAACAAATCTTGTACATCACATTTACTAGCTGGAAAGTTTACTAGTGTCTGTAAATTGATCAGATTTTCAAGTTGCAGGATGCCAGAAACATTTCCACACCAATTAGGAAGATATAAATGTCTCAACCGTTTCAATTTCCATATTATGTTTGGAATTTCTACGGTTGAATCCCAACTTACTTTATTGATGGTTTGTAAATTGAGGCTCTGCAGATTTTCCAATTTACCTAATGAAGATGGAAGAATTTGTAAATAAGTTCTTTTCAAACTCAAAAACTTCAACCAAAACAAGTTTCCGACTTCTTTAGGCAATAATTGTCCCTTTGATCCCTTAACTCCTTCAAGATCAAGAACTCTAAGTAATTTGAAGCTCTCAAAAACAGCTTTAAGTAGCTTCCAACTTTCAACTCTGCATTTCTTATCATGGATATATACAAGAGATCTGAGGTGCTGATTCACTTGCTCGTTAGGTGGAATCAAATTATCAACATATTGATCTAAGAAAAGTGCAACCCTACGAACTCCACTGGTTTTACTTGCGCCTAATAATACATTAGATGATGATGATACATCATTAATGCTATTACTATTTTGTTGTGATCTACTAGTAACAGAGAGAAAATGTTCCTCTTTAGCTTTTGACAAACACATATCGCGCATTACATCATGGAGTCGACAAGTTTTAATCTTTCCTGTAGACCCAATCTGACCAACTTGAACCATGCAACGGCTAATTAATCTACCGAGGTAACGTTCGGCGACATCTTCCATTGTTTCATCCCTTTCAATCTCATATTGAGATGAAATAAAACCTTCTGCCATCCACAACTGAATTAACTTATTTTTTGGTATCTCAAAGTCTTCTGGAAATTGACTTAAATAGAGAAAACATGGTTTCAATTGATAAGGCAAGTCATGGTAACTTAAGTCTAGAACCTCATTTATTCTTGATTGCCTTTCTAGTACCTCTCCTCTTATTAGGTATGAGGTTATATGTTTATGTATCATTTCCCATTCATTGACAGTGTCCTTTGTAGCTAAAAGACCTCCAAGTACAATGATTGCCAAAGGGAGACCAGCACATTTTGCAACCATATCCCTACCTAGTATTTCAAACTCATTGCAAATTGTGAATCCTGCAAAAGGTATATGCAAATATTAAAGTTAAATAAAAAATAGCACTACAAATAAGAATGCATGAATTATTCCAGGAGGTGCATCCAAACCATAAAAATAAAGTTTTGACATATTGTCATGTTTCCCTATAAGTTTTGCAAAAACTTAAAATACTACAATTTCTTTTGTGTAAACCAGTATCTCTGCACACAATTATATAGACTAATCCCTCGAGTCAGGTAAGATCACAAAGGATGGCAAAGTTATCCCTCAAGAGTTCTAGTATTGTTGCATTTGAAGGACATGATTCGAATACAAAACCTCGAATTAAGCAGAAAGAGATCAAGATCACCCCATCAACATGGTTTTGGCTAACTGATACATTTTCATAAATGAAAAATGTATTTTCAAGATATAATTAAGGACCTCTTAAATTTCCCATTTCGTAGATGATCACATTATAATAAAAAAATATAGAACATATATAAATGAGTTTTAAAGAAATTAGGTTAACAAAATAGTTGACTTTTAAAGACATTTCAAATTAGCTACCTGGATCATCTTTTGTTGGAAAAGCTTTCTTTTGAAACAATGCCCAACTATCTTCTGCATTTAAGAACCCTGGTTCATGAAGCAAGCCTTTGGAATCTACATGTGATGAAATTGCTTTATTGCGTGATGTAAAAACTATCTTACTCTTTGTATTTTTTGTGGGGAAAGCTGGACTTAAAATATCCCAAGCATCATTGCTCCATATGTCATCCAAAATGATCAAGCACATTTTCTCCTGTTGAACTTTGTACAACTTTTTAGCCAATTCTTCGTCTCTCATATTCCTAATCTCATCTCTCTCTTCTTTGGAAGGGGAAGTAGTAAGCTGAAGTAAAATTCCCTCCCAAACCTCTCTTCTAATGCATTTTTGAGATATATAGGCCCAAGCAAAACACTCAAAGTGGCGCCTAATGGAACTATAATGATAAACATTTTCAGCAAGTGTTGTTTTACCTAGACCTCCCATTCCACAAATGTAAACCATTGGACAACTTTGATCTTGATTTAGTAGCCACTCAACTACTTTCTTTATGTCCCCATCCAACCCTACAATGAACTCTTCAACTACATGAGAATAAGACCATCTCAATTGTCTCTGTGTCACAAACACAAAGTGTGATTCTTCATTGTCTCTTGTTGTTGCAGTCAAACCATAAGTTTGTAAACTTCTTGTAAGGTCAGCTATTTGAGAATTAATGGATAAAATTTTGTTCCCGACTTTGTGTACATGTCTAAGTTTGTAGAAAGGAGTCATTGCACCTGAAAATGAAACTTTGATGGCATAAGTTTCAATCACATCCTCAGCATCATAAGCTAACTTTTTGATCTCCGATATCCAATTCTTTATAGTCTCACCACCTTCATCCCGCTTTCTCTCAGCGTCTCTTAAGAAGCACTGCATCCTCTTCAATTCAATTTGCAATTTTTGAATTTGGTCACTTACCCCACTTAACAAATTGGCCTCTTCAATTAGTAAGTCACTAAGCCTTTCAATTGTAAAGGTCACAACTGAGTCAACCATTATAATTATCTTGTATCCTGCAAAGAAGTTATAACAAGTTAAGCATTAAATTAGACATATGCACTTAAGTGGCCTAGGGACAAAAGGAAAGGTAAGAAAAGAGAGAAATTTCTAAGTAGCTCATAGAAAAATCTAGAGCCATTTAAAACATGCGACAGATCTGATATGATTGTTTATATATTCTTTCTTATTGTTAGCAGATCTGATATCATCTGATATCAGGTTAATCTTAGTAATTTGTTAGACATAATATTAGGGATTCTATGTCTCATCGGATTAGACGTGTTCCAGTGTCTGACGAGTTGTGTCTTACACCAACACATAATTATATTGAGTTTTGATTTTTTAAATTATTGTTAATCGCAACATGTTAGTGCTCATGCTTCATGAAAGAAATAAGACGGAAAAAATTGTTCATTCCAAAAACAGATTTCTTTACATTTGAAATTGCAATACGGAGATAAAACTAAAACTGAGAACATATTAAATTTAATTTTGAACTTCTTCCTATACAAAAATCAGCTAAAGTTAGAAAAGTGTTGAGAAGATGAAAGGGAAAAAGTGTCTATAATCTATTCCTCAAAAAATAATATTCCAGCAACCATAAATAAAGCTGAACTTAAGATGTAATTTTGTGGTTATAATTATAAATAAGGTAAATACATGCATCATAAGAAGCATACAAAAGCGTTGACTATGGAAAACATTAACGATTAAAGAATATAATCATGAATCACCTTCAATTCGTGTTCTTCTTCGTGACTATGGAGTGTGTAGAGCAGAGGTGTGTGTGTGCTCTGATTCTTTGTACTGAACGTGAGTTATATGAAACTTGCATTGGAGTAGGCGGTGTGGGTATACTAAAATTTAGTTGACGGCAACTCTATAGCTAACGTGAACTACACAATCCAAGACATATAAAATTATTATTTTATATTATAATAATAAAATTCATAAATTGCTCAAAAGTCATTAAAGTAAATTAATAATAAAAATATGAATATGTGGAGTAAAGTTTGAATTCTTTATAAACAATCACCGTTGGAGTAAAAACTATTTAAATCAACTATAAATTCCTTAAATTCTATACAGTGATTTGGTCCCACAAAAATTAACTTAGTCTATTTATTTTAGTTCATTTTAGTTCACCCCACTAAAAATGCTCTTAGCCATTTTACATACACATCTTCTACAAGTGTCCAATAAATATGAGAATGAAATACAAAGAAGACGACTTCTACTAGTACAATTATTAATGGATATGAATTCTCTGCATTTACAAAATCACACAGTTTTTACGGTAGCAAATATTAGCCGTTGATTGGAACGTGATCCGGAAATGCAGAGAGATGTGCAAGTTGCTATGAGGAGTGAGTGGTACATGGCTCATTTAAGTTGTTTTAATCTCAACCATATATTTTAGTCTAAGGACTCATATTCATTCACATATATAATTACTATTCTCATGTTATATGTCTTCTTTGTTAAGATATCTAGGATCAGATAAGAAAAATCCAATTGAATCGATGATCCAAACCAGTCCAAATCAGAAAAAAAAAACCGATTTTTATGGTTTAGATAAAAAACTGAACCGAACCAATTGAAAATCGAAGTGGTTTGATTCGGTTCTCGATTCCAGTTTTCAGATCCAATGAACAAATCGACCCAAACCAATATATAGTATATATGGAAATTTTTTTTCTACCTCTACATTTAACCCTTTACCCCTACATATTTTAAAATATTCCTATTTTACCCTCTTTCTACCCTGCATCTAGTTTTCCTGTAAAAAGTTGCAAACGGAACCGTGGCTAAAAACAGAATCTGGAAAAGGTTCTAACAATCTGTCAACAAGTTCCCGTGCTCTCTAACAATCTTTTGCAATCAATAAAATCGATTGTTGGAAAATCGATTCTCAATTTATACTGTCGCCACAAGAAAAACAAGAAGAGGAATAGATTTTCCATATTCGCGTTTGAAGCTTCCATTGTCGATGTTCTTCCCTGAAGATCTGATTTCAACGTTAAACCTTTTCTGTTGTTGTTGCTTCTTGTGGTTTCTCGCTGTGCTGCATTTTGGATTTGATCGTTCTGATGATGATGATGTTGTTGCTAGGGATTAAAGCGTTGAATTTTAATGTTCTATCAAATTACGAATATCATGAAAGAGGGACAATTGTGATAAATTTGTATAATCTATGAAGAATTAATTGAGAGAAGAAAGTAAAATTGATGGGGAAAAAGGAGAAAGAGAAGGAACCTGATGGTTGAGAATTAGAATCCATTTATTGATTAATTAAGCGATTATTGAAGAAAGGAAAACACCATGTAAACCCTTTCCCAATGAAGTGATTGTTGTTAATTTTGGGATTTTTGAGAAGAAGCAGAAGAAGAGAGTGAAATGAAGGGGATGGATGATGAGTTTGCTACATCATTTTCAAACAATCGGTCACTGGGTCAAGACTCCTTGTGAAGAATTCTAGAATTATTCTACCGGAACAGTTTTAAAAGTGTTCCGATTTGTATTTGTACTTAGAAAATATATTTTATTGATACCGGAACACTTTTAAAAGTGTTTCTGTTTGTAAAAAGTGAGCAAGAATTATTTTTTTATTCATACCGGAACACTTTTAAAAGTGTTCCGGTTTGTAAAATGTGTTCCAAAATTTTTTATTGTACCGGAACAGTTTTAAAAGTGTTCCGGTTTCAATTTGTACTAAGAAAGCATATTTTATTGATACCGGAACACTTTTGAAAGTGTTCCGGTTCGTAAAAAGTGTTCCAGAATAATTTTGTAAATGATACCGGAACACTTTTAAAACTGTTCCGGTTTGTATTCTAGAAAATATATTTATTGATACCGGGACACTTTTAAAAGTGTTTCGGTTTGTACTTTTGCCCAAAATATATTTTGTTGATACCGGAACACTTTGTAAAAAAATCTAAAAAAAATAAAAGGTTGAAAAAAATTTGTAAAAAATAATATAAACAAAGGGTAAAATGGGAATATTATAAAAAATGTAGGGGTAGAGGGTTAATTGTAGGGGTAGGAAAAACAATTTCCAGTATATATGTTAAATTATTTTTTTAAGCAGCTCATATCTATCAAAACTACAACTGGTCCAACTACTTCTAAAAAATAAAAATAAAATTTGTCTCACTTAAAAACTCTAATTTAAAAACACTCACAGCCGCAAACGCAAACTCAAAAACGCTGCTTTCATCTCACTTCACCTCAAGCTGCTATCATCTCACATCACCTCATCTCAAACTACTCTCAACACTATGCAAACAACACTCTCACGTCACGCTGCTGCTCTCTTGTCAAACCCTTGGAACGGTAACTTCTTAAGCATTGAATTGATTTTTTTTCTTCGATTTAAGTGGGAATAGACTTGAAGTTTTATTTTTATTACATTTTATTATTTGAAGAACTTATGAACTAAATTTCAACATGGTTGTGTTATGTATTTGATGAACTTATTTGATGAACTTAAGCGAAAAGAATAAGAACTGTATTTTGTATTTGTTTTCAATATAGTTGTATTATGTATATGTATTTGATGAACTTATGGGAAAATGATTGTCTTTTGTATTTGACGAGCTTATGGGAAAAAAATATATCGGGCGGGATATACATCGAAAAAACCGATTAAAGTATTCGAACCAAACCGAACAAAACTGATGAGTTTGATTCGGATTCATTTTTGAAAAACACTAAAAGACCGAACCAAACCCAACCAATCGAGAATTCATTGGTTCAGACATTGGATTCACTCAAAATTGAGAATTTTTGGTGTTTTTAATTTTCACAGCCTTTATATATCTTATAAAATATGTTGTTAAAATGATTCCTTTGTTGTGAGTATTGCATCTCTTGAATTTTATCAAATGGATGGAAGAGGAATATATTATATGAAGGCTTGTATTATTCATTGTTGTTGATAATAAAGATAATAATATCAATTTATAAATTTTTATTAATATTCATAAGCTATTTTTTCATAAATTAATTTGCATAAATTATTTTAAATATACTCAAAATAAGTCAATTTAAACATGTTTACTCATGTACATATTCTTCTTTGTTTTATCAATCCAGAAAATATTTCTCTTTCTCAATATTTGTTTAACTAGTATCATATACCATCCCATGAAAAATCACCTTTTCAGAACAATAGATTTGTGGATTTGCTTTTATTTATTTATTTTATTAATATTAGGTGTAAATACATGATTGGCTGTACTTTAAAGATGAGGTGTTATGTTAGACTGCATTGAAGGACTGAGTATAATAATGAAGTCAAAGTAGAAAATTGAAGCTTCATTTTTTCATTTTGGAAGTTTCATTTCATCAATTGATTCTCAATAAAGTCAACCACACGCCACATCTTTTTTCAGGGAAACGGAATCAAGCCTGTCAAGCACCGTGCTATGCTAATTTGTGCTGCTGATCAAACACGATAGCTCTTCCGGATTGATTGATCGATCTTGCAGGTAAAATTTCATTTATATATATCCAGTGCTTACTGCTTAGAACATTCATAAATTTAAAGTTCTTAGTTTTAAGTGATCTTCAATTTTGAATTAAACAAAATAGGTAGGTTCTTGAACTTGTCAAGGCAATAAGCAAATGGTTGGGTAGACAGTAGACTAGAGTACTAGACAGATCCTTCAGAAATTGAATTAAACTTATGTTGTTCTATTCCAAATAGAGGGATTAGTGTGATGAGATTAATTGAGAAGCAATTGAATCTAACAAAAAAAGGTCTTCATGTTTAATGATGCATTGTAGGATTGGTTCTTATGTACATCAGAATCTGATGAATCTTGACTATCATTGGATATCAAACAGAACTCTCACGTGGAAATATGAATGTAAAATATTCAAAGCATAAAAGTTCATCCAAGAAACAATACCCAACAATTATAGAAGAGTTATGCCGTCAATTTTCTCTGGAAGATCTTAAGAAATCAACCAATAACTTTGATGAGGATCGAAAAATTGGAGAATCACAATACAGTATAGTGTACAAAGGTTATCTCAAACATAATGGTGAAAATGATTATCCAATAGCATTGATGCGGATGAGAAATATGTTTGACGGATGGTTCCATAAGGAAATTGAACTCAACTGCCAGCTTTGTCATCCAAATTTGACATCTTTTATAGGATTTTGTGACGAAAAAGATGAGAAAATTCTAGTTTATCGAAAAGATGACATTCTCAATGGCTCTCTGTATGATCACTTACTTTCAAGGGATATGGAATCACTGTCATGGAAGAAAAGGCTTGAAATATGCATTGGAGCTGCAAAAGGACTACACTACCTTCACACTGGAGCAAAACGTGCGATTTTTCACCGTGACGTAAAGCCAGCCAACATTCTTTTAGATAACAGTATGGTACCAAAACTTTGGCAACTTGGATTTTCCTTACAAGGGAAGATTTCTAACTCGAACTCAAAACCAATTGAAGTCGATTTCACATATGGTAATTTATTTTCTTTTACTTTTAGAGTAAACACTCGAATTAATTATGGATCTCAATAACATATCAAATGATTTTCAGTTTCTCTAAAAAAAAGTTATGGATGACCTATATGATATAAACTTTAAATCAAACGGTGGATTTTGTAAAATTTGTTTTCGTTATAATGTTATTCTCTCCTTGTGCACCATGCACTAGTTGAGAGGATTGTGCATGTTAGACAAAGTCTAGTTCTAATTCATTTTTACAAAATTTGAAACAATTTATAGATATAAGGAAACCAAAGCCAATAAAATTTTTAAGAGCTAAAATGGTATATGCAATTTTTGGCATGAACTAATGTAGCCTTTACTCATATGTTTTAATGTTTATAATCTGCTGAAGATAATTTCAGATGTAAAATTAAACTAAATGCTTATGTTGACAGGTACATTTGGTTACATGGCGCCAGAGTCTTTCAAAACACAAACTTTCACAGATAAATGTGACGTTTACTCTTTTGGTATGGTTCTACTTAATGTAGCATGCACAAACTACAAACATACTGTCTTGGATAAGATCCATATGTTTGAGGACCAAATTGCAATTTTAGTAGACCAAAGTGAGTATTTAGAAGAGATTAAATTTAATCGAGATAACTTTCACGAGAAGTTCCTAGACGCTGATCAGATTATTGATCCTATTCTCATGAGATTGATTGCACCACCATGTTTGGCAGTGTTCAAGGATATCGTGAAAAGATGCTTGAAGTATGATCCAAATGAAAGACCAGCAATGGGTGAAGTTGAGGTTGAACTTGAGCATGCTCTGGCACTGCAGCAGGAGTGGGAAAAGTAATGGTGATTACATGTTATTTTTGTACAAAAAAAAAATTAGTTTCTATTACAATTTATAGTTGATTTTTTCAAAAGTTAATGCAATATTTAAATGTTGTTTTGTCAATAATGTCTTTAACTATTTGTTGAATAGAGAAAAATGGGTGAAATGAAATGATAAATAGTTCTGTTGGTAGGGAGTACTCCTCCCAAGTCTGATTACAATTACCTTATTGAGAAAGTGAAAGCCAATGGACAATGGATGAAATTATGGCTAACGATCTAGTGGACGCAAATGGACAATGGAATTTTCATATTTTAATGCCTTGGTTTTTCTGATCAAATAAAAAAATTTGCTGACAATAAACACAAATAGTTGAAGATATTAATAAAGACTTGCCAAGAAAACAAAATAGGTAGGTGCTTCAACTTATCAAGGCAAGATGCAAATTGGTTGGGTAGACAGTAGATTAGACAGAATGTAACAATAGATTAAGTACTATCAGCAGCAACCACATTAACTTTCAGAGTAACAATGAACATCAAAGGCTACAGGGCATAAGGGAATGATTCCAAATACACAATAAATATAAGAAAATCAGATGTATAATGAAGCATAAACACATTTGAAACATGAACCGTTTGTTAACTCCAAAACAACTTTGCTGTGACTTTTGCTTCTGGTTATTGCCACCAACACCTTTTGTTGCCCAATTTAAACGTATACATGGCAATGATTCATTATGCACTGATATAGAGATGTCAAGAGGACAAGACGGGGGAGTATTCCCCCGCTTCCCTACCTCAGAGTTTTATCCATTCTGTTCCTTGTAACAAAAGATAGTTGGCTTGTGGAAATCTTTCATTTTTTTTAAGAAATACTGATGATCAACTCAAACTATGATGAATTTATCTGTAGTTAAGTAGATTTGTGGTATTCCACTTCACCGGTACACGCTATATATTTTTAGCTTAGAAAATGGTTTGATACTCTGCATAAGTTTGCCAATCATAATGTTATTTTCCAACTTCTATTAGTTAAATCCTTCTTCCCAAAAAGGCATATTCATGGTGCAATGTAGGCTTCGATGTTTTGTACATATGAATCTGAATCTTGTTTATATTCATTGGCTATGAAACAGAACTCTCCGCTTTGGAAATATGCCTGTAAAATATTGAAAGCATAAAAGTTCATACATGAAACAATTTCCATCATTTATAAAAGAGCTATGCCATCAATTTTCTCTGGAAGATCTTAAGAAATCAACCAATAACTTTGATAAAAATGGAAAAATTGGAGAATCACAGTACTATATATTGTACAAAGGTTATCTCAAACATAATGGTGAAAATGATTATCCAATAGCATTGATGCGGATGAGAAATATAGTTGACGAATGTTTCCAGAAGGAAATTGAACTCAACTGCCAGCTTTGTCACCCGAATTTGACATCTTTTATAGGATTTTGTGACCAAAAAAAAAGATGAGAAAATTCTTGTGTATAAAAATGACAACATTGTCAATGGCTCTCTCAGGGATCACTTACTATCAAGGGATACGGAACCACTGTCATGGAAGAAAAGACTTGAAATAGGCATTTGAGCTGCAAAAGGACTACACTACCTTCACACCGTGCAAAGCGCGTGATTTTTCACCGTAATGTAAAGCCAGCCAACATTCTTAGATAGAGTATGGTACCAAAACTCTTGAAACTTGGATTTTCCTTACAATGGAAGCTTTCTAACTCAAAGTCTATACCAATTGAAGTTGATTTCACTTATGGTAATTTATTTTCTTTTACTTTAGAGTAAACACTCAGAATTAATCATCCACATCCAGATGAAATTGTTGGATTTTCCTATCATTAGTAAGATAAAAAGTGTCACATCTTTTAAGTCTTAAGCTGCTTTATGCGGTTTTCAATTTTAAGTCTTAACTGGTATCATATACCATCCCATGAAAAATCACCTTTGCAGAACAATAGATTTGTGGATTTGCTTTTATTTATTTTATTAATATTAGGTGTAAATACATGATTGGCTGTGCTTTAAAGATGAGGTGTTATGTTAGACTGCATTGAAGGACTGAGTATAATAATGAAGTCAAAGTAGAAAATTGAAGCTTCATTTTTTCATTTTGGAAGTTTCATTTCATCAATTGATTCTCAATAAAGTCAACCACACGCCACATCTATTTTCAGGGAAACGGAATCAAGCCTGTCAAGCACCGTGCTATGCTAATTTGTGCTGCTGATCAAACACGATAGCTCTTCCGGATTGATTGATCGATCTTGCAGGTAAAATTTCATTTATATATATCCAGTGCTTAGAACCTTCATAAATTTAAAGTTCTTAGTATGAAGTGATCTTCAATTTTGTAACTCTAGTACAGGTACAACAACTAGAATGTGTTGGAACTTGGAACTATAATGATATAAAAACCAATATGATGAAGTCATACAAAATCATAAATACATACCATATATTGTGTTGAATTACATCTCATCCAAAAACCTACTAACAAATGCAAACTTAGGTTGGTCTTTTTGGTGAGGAAGGAGGAATTGATTCATATTTCGCAAGAGCGTATATTCAAATCTTGTGGCTGATGTAAAACTTTTGTTGGTGGGTAATCTGCAGGTACCTCAGATTAACGTTTTTTGAGCTTTGAAGTCTGTTTTGGTTAGGGGTGTTCACGGTTCATAAACTGCACTGAACTGAACCATATAAATGGTTCAGTTCAGTAACTGAAACCACTTTTTATAAAAACTGGTTTATTTCTCAAACCAGTTTCAGTTCGGTTCAGAACCAGTTTAGAACCAGTTTACACCTTTAAACCGGTTTAGTTTAAGTTAACTGGTTTAAAACCGGTTTTTTTAGTAAAACTGGTTTTAAACCAATTTTCTGTATTTTCTTAAAAAAAAACTGGTTTCCGATAAAAATAATTTCAGAGTTTTTTTTTTCGAAAAACAGTTTCAGTCTTTTTTTCGGGAAACAAATTTTTATTTTTTTTCTCGAAAAAAATGTTTCCGACTTTTTCGAGAAAAAAATTCCAATTTTTGGGAAAAAAGTTCTGATTTTTTTCGGAAAAAAGGTTTCCGATTTTTTCAGGAAAAAAAATTCACGATTTTTTTCGGGAAAAAAAGTTCCCGATTTTTTTCGGAAAAAAAGTTCTCGATTTTTTTCGGAAAAAAAGTTTCCAATTATTTTCGGGAAAATAGTTCCCGATTTTTTCGGAAAAAAAGTTCCGATTTTTTCGGGAAAAAAAGTTTCGATTTTTTTCCGGCAAATAAGTTCCCGATATTTCTTGGAAAAAAAGTTCCCGATTTTTTTCGGGAAAAAAGTTCCCGATTTTTTTCGAAAAAAAAGTTCCCGATATTTTTCGGGAAAAAAGTTCCCGATTTTTCCGGAAAAAAAGTTTCGATTTTTTTTCCGGAAGTAAGTTCCCGATATTTTCTGGAAAAAAAAGTTCCCGATTTTTTTTGAAAAATAAGTTTCCGAATTTTTTGGAAAATTATTAAATATTTTTCTTTTAAAATAAAATACAGTTCATAAATTCAAACTGGTTTTGAACCGGTTATAAACTGAATTGTAACTGTTTTTTAAAAAGTGGTTCAGTTCAAAACTGTATTAAATGGTTCAGTTTAAAATATGGTTCAATGCAGTTCGAACCAAAGTTTGGTTCAGTTAACTGGATTTTTGAACACCCCTAATTGGCTATGAAACAGAACTCTCGCTTGGGAAATATGCTTGTTAATTATTCAAAGCATAAAAGTTCATCCAAGAAACAATATCCAACAGTTATAGAAGAGCTATGTCATCAATTTTCTCTGGATGACCTTAAGAAATCAACCAATAACTTTGATAAAGATCGATTCATTGGACATCCAAATTACGGTGAAGTGTATAGAGGTTGTCTCAAACATAATGGTGAATCTGATTATCCAATAGCGGTGAAGGTTATGCAACGCGCAATACAAAGAGACTCAATGAAGAATATTATTGAACTCCATTGCCAACTTCATCACTCGAATTTGGTATCTTTAATTGGATTTTGTGACGAAAAAGGTGTGAAATGTCTTGTGTATGAGTACATGTGCAATGGCTCTCTCAATGAATGCTTAGGTTCATGGGATACGGAATCACTCTCATGGAAAAAAAGACTTGAAATATGCATTGGAGCTGCAAAAGGACTACACTACCTTCACACCGGAGCAAAGCGCCTAATTTTCCACCATCACATAAAGACTGCCAACATTCTTCTAGATAGCAAATTGGTACCAAAACTCAAAATACATGCATATTCATTACAAGGGAAGTTTTCTAAATTGAACCAAAAACTAAAACCAATTGAAGACGACGTCATTTGTGGTAATTTATTTTCTTTTATTTATATTTTATAGAGTAAACATTCAATTGTGGTTAAAATTCTTGTGTACTGTACATTAGTAAGATGCGGTCTAATATTTTCATTCTTGAGTACTAATTATGAAATAAAATTACTTAAGCACTTGTGGAGTAAAATGGTAGATGCAATTTTTGTTATGCATGAACTAATTTTAGCCTTTACTCTTATTTTTATAACTTGGCTATGGCTGCAGCCTGCAGAAAATTTCAAATGTCAAGTTAGACTAAATGCTATTGTTGACAGGTACAATTGGTTACATAGCACCGGAGTATTTCTTAACCAATACTTTCACAGATAAATGCGACGTTTACTCTTTTGGTATGGTTCTAAATGTAGCATGCACAAACTACAACCTTACGACCATGGATAAGATGGAAATGTTTCGCTTGGAGGAGGAAATTGCGTTTTTAGAAGACCATAATGAGGTTTTAGATGAGAATATACTTAGAGGAGATAACTTTTGGGACAAGTTTCTAGATGCTGAGATTATTGATCCCATTCTCATGAGATTGATTGCTCTACCATGTTTGGAAGTGTTCATGGATATTGTGAAAAGATGCTTGAAATCTGATCCAAATGAAAGACCAGCAGTGGGTGAAGTTGAGGTTCAGCTTGAGCATGCTCTGGCACTGCAGGAGGAGGAAGAAAAGTTTTGGAAAGACTAATGGTGTTATAACTTTTTTCCCACAACCATTCCCATCTAATTTACCAAACAATTCTCCTATTTGTTTAGTTGTCATTTTATAAAATCAATGCAATATAAAATGTTTTTAATTATGTATCTATTACCTCAGTCTCATTCTTCAAGTTTCGTATGAAAATTATCAAGAAAAGTTTATACACATCAAGTGTCTCTTTTAGATTTTCCACATTTTTTTAAGGAAATGACATATGTTAATTTCAATAATAAAATGAGTTTGTTTCTTTAAGGAAATGACATATGTTGATTTCAATAATAAAATGAGTTTGTTTCTAATTTCAATCGAATGATCGTCACAAAATACTACATTATGAGTTAAAGAAAACATATAAGTTCGCCAAGACATCCGCACACTTGTTTGCCTTTTTTTTTTTTTTGGTAGGGACTTGTTTTGCCTCTTTATAATCATGCAAACTTTCTACCTTCTATATTTTTTTATAAAATAATTATTTATTTCTTTATTGATAATTGCCATTTTTTTTAAGCCAATAAAAATGTTACAATATGGTTCTTATGTGAACATAGCTCATATTTCATGTAATATACTACTCATCATTATCATATAGATCTATTTTACATCAATAAATTATGACATAGACTGTGTCTTCTTGTATTTTTTTTTCCATTTAAACAGAGTATATAGCAGTTATAGACTCATACCCTTCATTAATACCTCTAACAGATATCAATTGATGATTATCGGACAAATTATGATATAGATAGACTCAAATCATTGTCTTCCTTCCACTTATTATCCATATTAAATGTAAATATATCAATATTTAATAAGGAAATTAAAGTTATTTTATTTTCCAAAAAACAGTAAGGAAAGTTGATTAAAAATTATATTCGGTTTGGAGGGAAAAAAAATTCACTTTGTGTGTCGACAAATTTTTCGATTGAGATTGGTCAATAAAAAAAAAATTATTCTCTTATTTATTTTTACACTTTTTCTTAATTTAAACAAAAATGGTCAAATGAATCTCTAGTCTTTTGTGCTTTTTTTATCAGTATTATAATCACTCTTTATGGATATAGTTTTTTTTATTATATAAATTGTATATGGATATAGTTGAAAACCTTTGCCAACTATGAAAAAAAACCTTTTTGTGTCGTAACGGTTTTGCCTATAATTTGGCTTAAAAAATGTCGGAGAATATACCCAAATTACAAAAGTCACCTATCATATGAATATAGAGTCTAAAAATTTACTTCGTTTTCTCAGTCAAAACAAAAAATAAATCCACCATTCATTATTCTATAAATTATATATATTCTCTTTGGTTAATTCCTTTTCTTTCATCATTGTCCATATGGGTTCTCCTTTGTTCTTGCTTATGTTAATTCTTCCATTGGTTTATAACGTTGCTGCTGATTGTTCTAATGGAAGTTGCAGGGTATGTATCTCAACACTATACAACATTATCAAATTAATTAATTGTTCTTATTATTTATTTATAAATTAGTGTTACTAATTTTTTGATTTTATATATAGCTTCTTGATGAATGCAATTCTGATGAAGATTGTGGAGCTGGACTTTACTGTTTCTCATGTGCACTTGGATTTTCAGGACAAAGGTGTGTGAGATCCTCTGTTACAGATCAATTCAAGCTCATTGTAAGATTCCTTAACTCTTTAATTATTACATTTTGGCATTTTGCATAGTTTTCTCAGAAAATTGTAATACACACAAACTTAAAAGATTGTTTAGCATCCAACAATTACAAACAATCTTGTTGACCAAAATGGATTCCGTGTACCAATTATATTCTGATTAGAAATGAACGATTGAAATTAAAAAGAAATGCGTGTGAATTTGGTCACACTGCAGTACATAAATGAGAGTTGTTAAATCACTTTTCTAAGAACTAAAATCATCTACCGAGTAAAACTGTGTGAACAACGATTTCAATCAGGGTTCGATTATTGACAATTGTTGAATCATTTTTAATTGGTGGAGTTGCTTTTTTCTTGTTTGGTTGGAGTAGGCTAGAAACTTTTTCTATACCATTTCACACTAATGTTGATCTAAATTGTGTGTAGGAACAACTTTATATAAATCTTAAACTCGATTTTTATATTAAAAAATAAATAAATTTTTAAAAGTTTGATTTTAATTAGATGGCTAAAATACTAGTGAAGTTATGTGACAACAATATGTGTTCAATTATACATAGTCACATAATCCAAATTCATGTTTGGTGGGGCAAATACAGTACAATTTTTCTTTTGAATTGAAAAGACAAGAAGTTTTAGTAGTGTTTATCTTGATAACTTGCTGATTGATTCTATATTTTTTTGGGGACAGAATAATTCTCTACCATTCAACAAATATGCATTTTTGACAACACATAATGCATTTTCCATTGAAGGGGAGCCATCTCACACGGGTGTGCCTCGAATTACCGAAATCAACCAAGAAGACAACATCACCCAACAACTAAATGTATGCTATTTAATTCTTACTTAATTACTTTCCATAATAAAATATAAATAATATGACCTTAAAAAGTTAAATGTATTTAGTCTAAAATTTAGATTAAATACATTTGACTTTTAAAGCGTTTTACTTATATTTTATTACATAGTATGAGAGAATATATAGAGTTTAAATATCATTAGTTTTCAATTTGTAGGATGCTTATAGAAAATGTCAATTTGACTCAATTTTGTTTCAACAATGGTTAATTTGTAGAATGGAGTTCGGGCACTAATGTTAGATACATATGATTTTGATGGAGATGTGTGGTTATGCCATTCCTTTGGAGGCAAATGTCATGATTTCACCGCATTTGTATGTAAAAAAATCATATACATAATTTATGTTTGTCTTTCATTTTATTTATTTATTTTGTCTATTCTTTTCTAATATGATAAGGAGTTGGTTTCTCTGTAATCATTTTTATGGTGCATTTGACTACGGTTTGTTAGATTAAAACACACATTTTTCAATCTAACAATCTTTAGTCGATTGCACCATAAAACCGATCATATATAAAATATATATTTTGAAATGAGAGAAGGTTTGAAAATTTTAAATTCCAATCACTAACATTTTGCTAAACTATTAGGAACCAGCTGTTGACACATTGAAGGAAATTGAAGCATTTTTATCAGTAAATCCAAACGAAATTATAACAATTATCTTGGAAGATTATGTTGATACCCCAAATGGTTTGACAAAGGTCTTCACCCAAGCTGGTCTTATGAAGTATTGGTTTCCATTGGCTAGCATGCCAAAAAATGGTGGAAATTGGCCTCTAGTGAGTGACATGGTTGCCAAAAATCAAAGATTACTAGTGTTCACTTCTAAAAGAGCTAAGGAACAAAGTGAAGGTATTGCTTACCAATGGAATTACATGGTTGAAAATCAGTGTAAGTAAACACCATCAATCAAACATCTTAATATATGTATCCATCTATTCTTTTGTTATTCACTATTAATTCATGAATGTGTCTTTTTAGTTAATTTAATTGATCCTTGTATGTGTCTTTTATAGTTAATTTGGTCCCTGAATGAGTCTTTCATTAATCAGTTTGGTCCATAAAACTATCAATAAAAGTCAAATTCAAAGATTATTTTCTAATTTTAATCGGCTCATAAAAGACACCGACATTGTCTAATACATTTAGTGATCAAGGTAGTTGTTTACATGATTTTTGCCAAGACTTTTTATAATGTGTTATAGAATCTTTGTACTAGTAATTTGGTTATTGTATTTCAATTGCGATTTTGTTATGTTTTAAAGCAGTTGAATCATAATGTACAAATCTTACCAGTTTAATGTCCGGTTTGGTTGTTATAACATTTGTTAAAATGATTTCATTATTAGTAATTTCATTCTAATTAACACAATAATTATTTGATACAAGGATTTCATTATTATTAATAATTTTTCTATTACTTTCTTTGCCATATTGTAGATGGAGATGGTGGAATGAAAGAAGGAAATTGTCCAAATAGGGCAGAATCACCTCCTCTTAATGACACAAGCAAATCACTAGTGTTGGTAAACTATTTTAGGTCATTTCCATTAAAACCACTCTCATGTGAAGATAATTCTGGTGGACTCATTAACATGTTGCACACTTGTTATGGTGCATCTGGTAACCGTTGGGCTAATTTTGTTGCTGTTGATTTTTACAAGGTTCATTTAATCAAATTTTATCACTTATTCCTTATATAATTTATTCAAAATCACTAGATTCTTATAACTTGAGGGGTTTTAATGCAGAGGAGTGAGGGAGGAGGGTCATTTCAGGCTGCGGACTTTCTCAATGGAAAGCTATTGTGTGGATGTGATGATGTTCATACATGTGTGGTAAGGAAATTAACTTAACTCTTAGTGTATAGAATTAGTAAATTCTTTTCAAAAAAAAAAAAATTAGTAAATTATATACTGAGTATTAATCCATTTGGAATTTGAATTCTTTACGTTTGACTTTCATAAATTTTCTTGCATTTAAGAAAAAAAATTCGTATATTAAACTATTTTACACCATCGATGTATCAATATATGCCAATTAAAAATAGTTTTGTATTAATATTGTGAATGAAGGTCAATGTTAAATAATTTTATTTTTATCGTGAAATCTCTTACTCTTCTTAAGGGTTTGTTTGAATTGACTTATTTTTGAGATTATACGAAACAACTTATGCAAATAAATAATTTTTAACACTATTTTTTTAAAATATATTAAACATTATTTAACATTTAATTATTCAAATTCACTATATTTTACACTATTTTAAACTTTCATAAATTATTTAACATTATTTAAAAAAAATTAAACATAAAAAAATATTTAACTTCTAATTTTTTTACGTTGATTATTTAATTTCAGCCTGGATCAACTTCACAAGCTTGCACACAACCATAAAAGATATAGTGACAAGGGCAACAACCGACTGGAAATAATTCAGATGTTAGATTATTATTATGAAAGCATTATTTTTTACCATTGTATTATGTCCTCATGGTTGTGAGTTGTGACACATTAAATTAATTACAATATTGCTAAAATATAAAGATATCATAAATTTAAATTGAATGATATTTGTGTCAAAAAGAAAGGTTTAAATGAAGATATATTTAATTAATTTGAATTGAAAACTCATATCTATCATGTGTTCATTTGTTTATTGAAAAAAGAAAAAGAAATATTATGTGTTCATTTGAGTTCTCAGAATATTTGCAAGTGAAACAACGTAACCATTTCAATTTCAATTGATTATTACTTTTGCCATCTTATATGGTTTCTGGGGCGCGCTTTATGAAATGATCAAAATGTCCCTGTTCGTGACTCGTGTTACGGATACCCCTCAAAACACCCTATAAAAATGTTATTTTTCAAAATTACTCATTTTTCCTACATCTGTGACTTATGCCACGGAAGAGTATTTTAGTCATTTCGTATGACGCGCGAGTAAGTCTTAGAGTGGCAAAGGAAAAATCTTTCAATTTGGGCTGACCCAAATATTTGGGCCTTCTAGATTGACGCCATAGATGGAAAAAATTTCCTCATAACCTTACAACTATCCGTCTACCTCCACAAAGTATGAAAAATATATATTTTAAACCTTTTAAAATTACACCTATTAACTTTCATAAGTTTTCCAATGCCTTAAAGATTTCCGGAGACGAGTACAATACCAGAAAAAGTTGGGGAGAATGTTATGGTTTTTTTAGCCACATACTATTAGCCACATTTAGATCGTATCTAATTCGTTTGTAAAACCTAACTTGAGAAAAATTACACTCATTCTCATATAACAACTTTTTGTAACTCTTCAATTCAAGGTCTCTTCATTTTTTTATTCTACTAAATCCTTATACCAATTTTATGTCTTGCAAATTGGGATTTCAAGTTGATTGAATTTATTAAGAAAACTATGCATTTGTTGAGAGAAATTTCAAAGCAAAAATGTGTTTTTCTAGGGTTGGGTTATTACTATCAACCAATACAAGTGTTACCACTATAAACCAATTGCAATAGATCCAAAGGATCTATGAAGCACGGACACCTCTAGGAGGTGGCGTGTCGCGGTGTCCGACACTTGTATGACACCCGTACGATACCTGTCGGAATAGTCAAACAAGTTTCACCAATAAAATAATTTATGTTTTTTGCTTTAACACTTTAAAAAAGTTAAACAAGTATTGAAACAATGTTATCAATGAAGAATTAAAGATATTAATTTTGATTAAGATATTTTTAATTTTTTTAATAATAAATCGATAAATAAAATCAAATATTATCATATATATAGCAATGTTAGTTAAGGATGGCAATTGACCCATACCCAGTGGGTACCCGCAAAAAATACCCACAACAGGTAGGGTAAAAACCCGCATTTTGGGTATGGGCATGGGTATGAGTAATTACCCACAAAATTGAGCGGGTATGGGTACGGATACGGGTACCTTAGTACCCACCCCACCATACCCGCATAGTATATATTTATTTATTTTAATTATATTATTATATAATAATTATATAATAATATGTGTAAATCAATTTTAAAAAATACAACATAAAATTATATTATTACATATTTTTAATAAAAATATTTATTTATAACATAATACAAATATCTCAATGGAGAAATGAGCTTTAACATGATATTACTAATAATTTTATTTATAGTTTTCATGAGTCGACATTAAAATCTTTGAAATTTTTTCAATTATATTAAAATGATATATGGAGTAATATTTTATAATTGATCAATTTAGTTTTAGCAAAAATGTGGGTAACAGGTACGGGTATGGGTACTTAGGTATCCATAGGGTATGGGCACGGGGACAAAGATTGTCACTCACACGGGTATAGGGATGGGTACGGATATTTTTTTAAACTGCGGATATGAGAAAGAGAACTATAGTACCATATCCATACCCTATCAATTGGCATCCCTAATGTTAGTGTCATATGTTTCTTACATTATCGGTTTAGATCAATTACAACATAGAGCTGTATGTGTGCAAAATCTGATTCAGTTGATGGTGTGGGTCTCTTAAATTTCATTGCTAACTTTTGAAAGGTCTTCAATACGAAGACAGATATGTTGATAAATTATTAAGATTTTTTTTATTTACGAAAGATATTATTAAGTTGATATGTGGGTCTCTTAAATTATATTGCTAACTTTTGAAAAGTCTTCAATATGAAGACAAATTGACACTTATTTTTGAATGTCACGGGATAAATTAAAGATGATGTGACATATGTGGTAGTAGATTGAATATAGAGTCTATATGGATCATTTTTTCAAATGATTTATGGTGATCAATTAATCATGAATAATATTATAACGAATATGAATTTCATAAAATATTTTATTGAATTGAAAGTTTATATTATAGAGATAATCCATAAATTTTTTTAGAAAAATTGAAAATCATTTTATATATTATCGAGACCCATTGAAATTAATAGTTTATGGATTTTTATTAAATACTGTTAATCTTGATAAATCTCAATAACATATCAAATGATTTTCAATTTTTTAAAATTTTTCTATGAGTGATCTATATAATATAAACTTTCAATCCAACAATGGATTTTGAAAAATAAGTTTGGGCGTCTACGACGACTTTTACTCTATCGACACTGACCTAATGATAGCTAGCCATTTCCTTTTCGGCGGTTTCAATCACTCACCTATAAGTTTTACCTTAATTCAACCTATAGGTAGCACTTTTCAAGACTCAACTCTCAATGAAAGCCTAAATTGTTAGAGCTCAACTCAAAAGACCAGTTCAATAGATGTGAAAGTCCAATAGTTTAAATACCACATTAAACACTTTAATATGCTTTATGTAGAATTCAAGTTCATTAACTACTTGAGTCTAATGTGTTGGTTACTTAAATTCAACAAGGAAGTATATAAGCAAGATTGAAAATAGTAGAACACTAAATTTTTTATATTGAGAATTTGGATAGAATAAGTTTGTCTTTAATTTTTTTTAGAGCTTTATATTTTGTTTCTATAAAAAGTGTGACATGTTTTTATTTTGTTAAAAAATTTATGCACGCACTTTTAGCTTATGTTATTTTTAAATTTTATATAAATTATCCTAATATTTACATGTATATATTAGCAAAAAAAAATGGTCAAATATATCATATGAATAGTACACAAAGTCAAAATTAGATCATTTATTTTGTGATGGAGGGAGTAGTAGTAGGTTTTTTTTAAAGCATATAGTAATAGGTTATAACAAGTCAGTAATTCTTTTTAGGTGATTTCATAACTCTTTAAAACAAATTATATGAAATAATTAAATTTTATTTTATGTTTTGTTATAAAAAATGTTTATACACAAGTGCTTATATGATTAGAGTTTAACTATTATCTGTTTATCCAAACATGGCCTACCAATCAATTCACACAGTATAAAGTTATTTCAAGTAATATTATATAGTAATTTTCGTGTACTAAAATGCATATATTTTCTGTCATGTATAATTGGATGAGAAAAAAAGAAAAAGAAAAAAACATAATAGATAAGGATTCGCAATTTGTATCTTTTCCTTCACTTTCCTCTACTTCTCTCTCCTTCTTCTCTATCTCTCTCTTAAATTTTTTATTTATTTTAGTATTTAATTAAAAAATGTAATTAAAATTTTTTTTTAACAAAAACACATGTGAACCAAACTTAAACATATACATAAATGAATATTAAATATAATATTATTTATTTTAGTATTTAATTAAAAAATGTAACATCATAAAATATTAAATAAGAATTAATGTAATAAATAATTAAATGAAAAAGTATACGTTTCATGTTCTTATGAATATGATTGAATTTGTTTATAATATAAATTTAGATATAGAGTAAACAAATACAATACAACATCCTTATAAAAACATCACAATATTGTAGGATAAAGGGGAATGATTAATGTCAAATAACCGATTATCCCAAAAACTTAAGCTGTTAGGATAGAGCATATCAATGGTTTTATATTATTCTAACACGCCCCCTCACGCAAGAGCCCACTTGGGCTTGAAGCGTGAATAATGCATAGGCCCACTTACCATATGCTTAAATTCCACTTTTTAATTAGAAAGTGGGAGGAGCGAGGATCGAACTCTAGACCACTTAGTCATAGAGGCTCTGATACTGTAACAGCCCGGCGACCAGCCACACAGATGCTGAAGCCCCGCTGCTCGTTACCAGCTTAATCACTACCCCCCTTGTAGTGTTTTTGCCTCCGTAGTGATTCGAACCATGCACCCTGGGGATAAATACATGTTCAATGCAATCACTACTACCAATTGGGCTAGTAGCTCAATTGGTAGTAGTGATTGCATTGAACATGTATTTATCCCCAGTGTGCATGGTTCGAATCACTACGGAGGCAAAAACACTACAAGGGGGGTAGTGATTAAGCTGGTAACGAGCAGCGGGGCTTCAGCATCTGTGTGGCTGGTCGCCGGGCTGTTACAGATACCATGTCAAATAACCGATTATCCCAAAAGCTTAAGCTGTTATGATAGGGCATATCAATAATTTTATATTATTCTAACAATTAACAAAAAGAAAAAAGTGTGAGAAAGCAATTCCTTCTCTTTTACTGAACTTGCTTAGGAAAAATCAATTGTAGGATTTTTTTAATTTTTTTTTTTTAAAACAATTGTAGGATATTGTTATAGTTTTTCTAGACTTCTATAAAATTTGTTGATAGTTAGTCTTCTATAAAAATGTTTCCATTGGTTCTTTTAATTTCGTGGACCCTGTATTTGTCCTATTTAGCATTTTCCTTTGATAGATTTTCTAATTAACCAAAAATCACTATGCAATTTTAATTTGATAAGTTTGAATATGAACAACATGCTTAACTCGAGTAAAGACGAGGACTTGGTGAAGTCTATGGAATATTTTGGCATCAAATTTTAAACAGAGATAAGGAGAAAGCTCCAAAACATCGTTTTGTTAATTTGTAGATAGACGTTTCATGACCACATGCAGGAAGAGTGGAAAGACTATGCTTTTTCCCCCTTTGTGAAAGGGACAGCGCAACTAGGCTATTACTATCATTTTAGATTTTCTAAAACATTAAATTTCTTTTTTTTTGAAAAATTCCAAATAACGTGTTTGGAAAAGTATTATATGTAAATTAGACGTTTGAAATTGGGAAATTAATTTGTCAAAAGTAAAAATTGGTAAATTAAGAGTTTTATTCTGTTGAGTGTTTTAGTTAAATTATTATTTTTTTGGTAAATACAGTATAAAGTTATTTCTTAGATACGATCCAATTATTTATCACCCCCCTTTTTTGTTCACAAGAACAAAAGTTATTTCAAGTAATATTATATAGTAATTTTCGTGTACTAAAATGCATATATTTTCTGTCATGTATGATTGGATGAGAAAAAAAAAAGAAAAAAAACATAATATATAAGGATTCGCAATTTGTATTTTTTCCTTCACTCTCCTCTACTTCTCTCTCCTTCTTCTCTATCTCTCTCTTAAATTTTTTATTGAAGGGAGAGATTTAAATTAAGAAAGAGATAAAGAGGAAAGAAAGAGATGTAAAAGTAAGTGATGGAGATGATGCAAATCCAAGGATTTTCAAGTAAATACGAAAACTTGCTGAAGTCTATGGAATATTTTGGTTACAAGATACTTTTTAAAACAGAGTCTTCGTCAAATTGGTACAACAAGGTGTGCCTAATTTAAAAAATATTTCAAAGACTCTGTTAAAAGAAATGTACAACAAAATTACAAGACTTGGAATATTCCAAAGACAAGAGGTGTGCCTAATCAGTGGCGGACGCATGATTTTTTTTTTCGGGGGGTCACTAAAAAAATTAGAATTTAATTTATATGCACTGACAGTGTAAAATAATTTTACACGGTCAACCAATAACAATCATGTATTCCGCTAAATCACCCCACTTTACTCCACTATCTTTATATGACATGGAAGTTTAAATCACTCTTATTGGTTGCATGTGTAAAATAATTTTACACTGACAGTGCATAACAATTAAACTCAAAAAATTATAGTATATAAATTAAATATAAAAATTTGAGTAACAATAAATTAAATCACATACTTTTTTTTTACAATCAAATTAAATACTTTAAAGTAATACATATGTGTGGCAAGTGACTTAAAATAATCAATAGTTGACTTTGAACTAATACTCGCACAAAGTTGATCATTAGAAAATCATATGTGTTATTATTATATTACACATATAGTAAAAAAATTGGTGTCTATAATTTAAAATATATAGTTGTGTTTTTTAAAATAAAATAAATAGAAATTGTTCATTTTTTGCATTGATACATATATAAAAATTAACTTTATTTAGAAAAATGTCTAATTGTTTGAAACAATGTTTTTGTCACCAAGTATTGATTTTGTTTTTAAAAAAACAAAAAATAACCATAAAATGCCCACTCCAAGAGTTGAACCCATATCCTCTTGTTAGGGGGCGCAACTTTGAACCATCAAGCCAACCATCAATACTGTTAGTTTTTCGCTGAAATAAATATATATAATATATACATTTGTAATTTTCTAAAACTATCAAGGATATACTAGTAATTTTTTATTTTTCGGGGGTGGCCGTGGCCGCCCTCAGCCACCCCTTTGGGTCCGCCTTTGGGCCTAATTATATACAGTAGTAAATTAGTTTCTTCAAACATAAGGCGTGCCTAATTAAAATAAATGTACAACAGAATTACAAAAATAAAATAAATCAAAAACTTCTTTAGCGAAATAATCTTAACCCCAAGCAAGAAAAGAGATTATACCATCACAGTTCAAATAAAAAATGAATCATTTCTTTCTACTGTTCAACCACTACCACGACAATATTTACTTTGTCAAACAACACCTCCAAAGATGTTTCTTTGAGAGCAAAATGCTATTATTTTTTCCTTTTGTATACTTTAAAAACAAGTCAATCAAACAATTTGTAGCCATGTTTGTTGATAATTTAAGTAGGACAATTTTAACAAATGACATTGTTAGTTTGTTGTGGCAAAAATGACATATATTTATAGTTACTTTTAAAAATACAGAAATAAATACGATTTTATAATAAAATATCAGTTACAACTTTAATATAACAAAACGTTTATTTAATTAATTATAATTTATATGTAATCGACAAAATTGTTATGTAACGTTCAAATAAATATAAAAAATATTTATTATAATAATTAAAAATTATACGTAACCGAAATATGTTTATGATCATTAAAAAATATATAGAAACGGTTAATGTATTAATTCTATATGCGTGTATAGCCTACGAAATTACAATAATTTGTAATGTAAATGTTTTTTATTTTAATATTTAATATAATGTAACGTCATCAATTATTAAATAAAATGTAACATATTGAAATAATATAAATATTATTTATTTTAGTATTTAATTAAAAAATGTAACGTCATAAAAAATATTAAATAAAAATTAATGTAATAAATAATTAAATGAAAAAGTACACGTTTCATGTTCTTATGAATATGGTTGAATTTGTTTATAATATAGATTTAGATATAGAGTAAACAAATACCTTCTCTTTTACTGTATGAACTTGCTTAGGAAAAATCAATTGTAGGATTTTTTTTATTTTTTATTTTAAAACAATTTTAGGTTATTGTTAGATTTTCTAGACTTCTATAAAATTTGTTGATAGTTAGTCTTCTATAAAAATGTTTCCATTGGTTCATATAATTTCGTGGACCCTGTATTCGTCCTATTTAACATTTTCCTTTGATAGATTTTCTAAGTAACCAAAAATTACTATGCAATTTTAATTTGATAAGTTTGAATATGAACATGCCTAACTCGAGTAAAGACGAAGACTTGGTGAAGTCTATGGAACATTTTGGCATCAAATTTTAAACAGAGATAAGGAGAAAGCTTCAAAACGTCGTTTTGTTAATTTGTAGATAGACGTTTCATGACCACATGCAGGAAGAGTGGAAAGACTATGCTTTTTCCCCCTTTGTGAAAGGGACAGCGCAACTAGGCTATTACTATCATTTTAGATTTTCTAAAACATTAAATTTCTTTTTTTTTTGAAAAATTCCAAATAACGTGTTTGGAAAAGTATTATATGTAAATTAGACGTTTGAAATTGGGAAATTAATTTGTCAAAAGTAAAAATTGGTAAATTAAGAGTTTTATTCTCTTGAGTGTTTTAGTTAAATTATTATTTTTTTGGTAAATACAGTATAAATTTAAAATTTATTTGATACAAAAAAAGGTTAAAATTTATTTACACCTTTGAAAGAATGTGTTATACCATTTGAAAAAGTTGAAATAGCCATGAAAATTTTGTAACGGAATAATGTAAAATTTATCTTTAATTTTATTGCCAAGTGTTAAAGATGTCAATTTTAATGAACAATTTTATATTTTTTTTATCCGATTCTGTATTATTTCAACTTCTAGTGTATGATTCTATGAATATATTTTAGTCTTTGCAACCAGTTAAATTGGTTCATGATAATGAGTATACTTTACTACCAACTCAATCTCGATAAAAGCCACTCATTGCCCTTTAGCTAAATGCAGTTCATATATGATGTTGCATGTACAATATTTTTTTAATGACATAAATTATATATAGAAGTGTAGTTCCTTTGTTTTAGTTACTTAAATTAAAAGTTTTATTTATAAAAGTTACACCATCAAAGTGTGAAACTATGAAAGTTTAGAAGAATTTCAACAAATATAAGCAAAAATAGCAACTAAAGCTATAGAAGTTTACGAAGTGACAATTGTTGTGGAGAATCCGACTTTGATTTCCAATGAAAATAATTTCTGATCAAGTTTTACTTTACTTACAAAAACAATTGATTTGCAAGACTACAATTGTTACATTTTTATAAACTATTTTTAGACATTATAACATTAAAATATGAAATTTATCTTCAATTCATCAAGTACGTAACAATGAATTAGAAATGATCAAATTATACACTATATATAATTATTTGGCTTATCTTTTGAAAAATATACAATTGAAAATTATCGGATAAATGACATCGATCTATCGTGCTCTTGGGTTCCCAATCTCAGAAAATGCAGAACCAGAAAACAATGGTTGATCTTCAGTACTGGCTGAAATGGTGCTTACTTTACTGGTATGAGACCCATAGTCATCACTACTACTCGTGAAACATTTGTCACTCCCATCATCACTCGTAAACTGTGGCAACCGTAGCCTTTGTGCACTTTTTTCATTTTCTCCGGTCTCACTAAACTTACTATCCTCCTCGCCCATCACAAGTTCCAATGCAAACTCTAATGCCCCAACCACATCGCTCATCGACATCCGTTGATTTCCATCATCATGCAAGCAACTCAACACCATTTGACAATAAGATTTCAAACACTCACTTGTTATAGAATCCTTTATGAACGGGTCCACCATCTCTTCCATTATCAAATCTTCCTTGTAACATTTTTGGAACCAAACGACCAAACTCGCTGTTTTCTTATCCGAAGAACGAACCAAAGGAGGTCTTGCGCACAATACCTCAAGAAGCACAACACCAAAAGAGTACACGTCAGATTTTAGAGTCAACCTTTGACGCATGTAGTATTCAGGATCCAAATACCCAAGACTACCCTTCACCACGGTGCTGACGTGCGTCATCGAGATTCCTATTGGTCCCACTTTTGATAAACCGAAATCAGAAACCTTAGCCACCCATTTCTCATCCAACAGTATGTTGGTACTCTTAACATCCCGATGTATGATATTTTGTTTCGCACCTGTATGGAGATAATGTAACCCCCTTGCCGCACCCAATAGAATCTCGAGCCTCTTCTTCCAAGTAAGAAGTTCGTTATCTGAACCATATAAATATTCACGAAGAGTGCCACGTTGCATAAAGTCGTAAACGAGAATCATCTCTGCACCTTCATTGCAATATCCAATAAGAGAAACCAAGTGAATATGACGAAGTTGAGAGAGCAACTCTATCTCATTCATGAACTCGTTAATACCTTGTTGAGAACCCGGTTTAAGACGTTTTATCGCAACAGGTGTAACTCCATCTATGTAACCTTTGTACACGTTGCCGAACCCTCCAACCCCAATGATAAAAATATCATCAAAGTTGTTTGTAGCAGCTCTTATCTCTGCTATTGTAAAATAGCGACACAAATGGGATGGTAAAATTGACGTACCTTCTGTCTTAGTCTCCCATGAACTTTCTTTGATTTCAAGATGAGATTCAAATTTTCTCCTCCTTCGAACGAAAACTATCATTCCAACAACAGATGCTAACAAGAGACATGAAATTCCAACCGCAATAAAAATTATTACGGTTGAGTTCTTCGACTTTGATTGTGGACTAGGTAATAATGGTTCATTTGGAGGTAAATATTTGGGATTCACTCCTGCAAGATTTTTATTGTTGTCACTTATCTTAAAAATCTCGATTCCATTCAATAAGACATCGCGATATGCTGTTGTGAGTATCGAATGTTCTGGCATGCGTTGAAGCTTGATTGAAATATTAACTCTTTCAATTTGAGAGCTTCCTTTTGGAGAGTACATAGTCACAACATAATCCTTATGAACAGGAATCAATAGACCACCACTCCATGAAAACACATCAGCACCTTGTTCAGCCAAAATATCATCTATAAAAATCTGAAAAACTCTATAACCTTGGCTTTTTATATCCTTATCAAACTCACAAAAATGTAACCTTATCATATAAGTAAAAGTAGAATCAACTTCAAAACTCCAAGTTACATTATATTCTTCTTTCGCATCGTTTCCATAATTTCTTCCAGTTAAGTAAACATCTTCTGGTGCAGTGTAATTCGCAACGGTGTTGTTTAAATAGTTTAGATGTTCTCCATAACCACTAGATATGCTATGTAGATATTGTTTCTTCAAGTAAAGAGGATAATCGATATCCCAATTACGAAACATACCTGTATCATTATTTGGTGGAACTTGATTTTGACCAACGTTGACTCTATAAACCATCTCCAAAGCTTTGTCGTTTTGAATTTTGTAATCTGTGGTACCTGTGTCAACTGATCTGATACGATAATTGATGTCATCAAAGTCTGAGTAATAGAGAAAAGAAGGCATAGACACAACTTCGATTCCGTTAACAAAAGCATAATAAACATTTGATTGGTTTATGTTGCTTGGAATGAAAGTTATGTTTAGCAAATTCTCATTTTGTTTGATTTGGATGCAATATTCTTTGGTGATTGAACTGTCCTGAGCCCAATTTAAAGGGTTGAAGTTTTTAAGAAGAGTGAGGTTGTTATTTACTTCAACAGAAAAAATTGCATTAGAAAGTTCAAAGTTTTGATATGATGTTGGGTAAAAATGAAGGCGAATAAAAACAGGGGAATTAGTGATATTTATAGGAAAAGAGTATGTGAAATTTGAGAGTGAGACACGTGCGGTTGTGAATGGAATTTGAGTATTTGCGACGGAAATAGGCTTTGTGTTAAAAGATTGGTTTGTGGTTTTTGGTTCTGTGAAGGTAAGGAGATTGGAGTTTTCAATATCATCACCAACCCAAATTCGATTGTCTAAGGAAGTAGTGTTTTTTGAGGTGCCACAATTGATAGCTAAATTGTAAATTGGGTTGTATGAGTTAGTAACTAGAGGGTACAGTAGCAAAATGAGAGATAGTATGGTCATTTGTGTGAGAATTTTTTGGTTTATTGAATTTGCCATGGTTGTGTAAGAAGAAAGTGTGAGGTAGAGAGTTGATAATTTTGTTGTTGGTTTGGTTTGGGATGCTGGAAGTTGCATTTATTTATTGAGAGGTGGTTGGAAGGGAGATTTCTAAGAAACAACACTAGTTACTAGTCATGAAATCGACTTACTTTGAATTTGAGAACTATTTTGGGTTTGAAATGGCTTTAAATTTGGTTAATAGTATTTTTTTTTTTTTACACAAGCAAACTTTATTATATTCATGTTTCAATATAAGATGGATAATAATCTTTCGAGAGTTTCTACTATACATTTGAAAATTCGAATGCACCAGTATATTAAGTTAATTATTTAATACATTAATGATTATTTTATGAATCAACAAACTATTTGTCAATTATTGTATTTCATAGATGATAATTTCTTAAGAAAAAATACAATTTAGTGTAAAAAAAAGAGAGAAAAAACACAATTTCAATATTTTATAAAACACTATTCAATTCGCTCATCTTTTATAGAACACAATTTCAAAACTAACAACCTACCACATGATTCAATAATAGCAACAAAACTCTATGTTATAATATTTAGGCCTTGTGCTAATAGCTTGCACAACTTGGAAGCAATCTCTTTCAATATGGTTAGATATGTGAATTATGTAGCCATTTAAGTGCTTTCAATACTCTAGACCTTCCGCCTCAACATAAAGTATTAAATTTTATGATGATTGATATAACTTTTAAGGTTTTGTTAATGTGTGTCCTAAAACACATGTTAAGGAACTTAAAAGTAGAATTATTGTATTGAAAAACACGATAATTTCAATTTTGAAAAGTTCAATGTACACCTTTTGAATAAAATATTCATATATTAAGTTGCTTATCATGTGTCCTTATGACACATGTTGACATTTGCCTTATTTTTATAAATTATAATGTTATCATTTAAGAGATAATGCGTTAATGTTTTCTTTAGAGTATTTATTATAGATTGTAAAAATATATGCACTATAATTAGGAGTATATATGTAAAAATAATAATGAATGCCCTTAAGAATTAGAAATATCTTAAAAGAAGAGACAAATGTATTTCCTTAAAAAAGGTCTAAAATCTAAGGACGGAAAGTAGATTGAATGATCACGTTGGACGTAACCACAATACACCATTAATTCTTTTATTTAATGTGAAACTTATAATTGACATTTGACTGTGGCGGAACCAGAAAAATTATAGAATTTAGGAAAAATTTCAGTTTTGAACAAAAAAATTAAATTTTGAATAAAAGAATCTCAATTTTGCTGTAAATTAACTCCTAAAAATCTCAATTTTAAACAAAATATTTCAATTTGACCCTAAATCAACCCCTAAAAATTCCAATTTTGAACAAAAAATCTTAGTTTTGCCCTAAATGTCCTCCTAAAAATCTCTGTTTTGCTCTAAGTTAACCTCAAAAATATTAAAAATTTTGGTCAGAGTGTGGGCAACTGTCCATCCAGACTTCCTGGGCCTTGGCTGCACCAGTGATTTGACATATCATCATCACTCCCTCAAGTGTGGCACTCTTCGTGTATGTGGTCTACCATTAGGAACCATCACCGTTCCCCCAAAAAAATAGAACCTAACTCTAAGACTATTTGTTGGAGAGCTTATGGATCAACAACGAGTCAATGCTTAACGGGTCATGGACCAACTCACGAACTCGCAAATTTAAAATAACCCACAATTTTAACGATTCAATCTATACGGGCAAAAATATAAACGGACCAAAAAAAATTGATCCATATATATTCCCATCTCTACCTAAAGGTATGTTAACATTCTCCGATATTTTAAGGGAATACGGTGTGGGCTCGCTCTTGCCAAAAGTCAATTCTTTTTTTTTTATTGGCAAAATATATTATCTATACCAATATACAGAGAGAAACCCCTTTGATATAGATTTTTTTTTATTGTCACTTTTGTTCTTCACTCTATTCAAATATTGTATATGTTAAAAAATAACTTTCATATAAAAGTTGGTTTTCAGTTTTTTATTTTATTTTAGTAAAGAAAAAATTTCTTTTTTTTCTTAATAACTAAGCACAACCAAAAAAGAGGTTAAGTAATTATCAATTAATCGTTTTTTACATTTAATTCAACGTCCTTTTTTTTTGCTTTCGCACCAGTTCCGACCCACCAAAGGTGAGCGACTAATCCGGTTTGTGCGTAGAGGCATGCGCACTGACCAAACATTATTCTCCCTGGGAATCGAACCCGGTATTCCCCGGATACGTCATTGGAAGGAGCTCTTTGCCACTGAAGCCCAAGCAACTTGGTTTAATTCAACGTCTTTATGTGACATAATTTATTGTTTTCCAAAAACCGAATAATTCTAATGTGTACAAGAAATACTACAAGAAAAATAGAAAGGGAAAAGAATAAAAAACAAATACAGGCAAAACCAAAAGCACGTCAACAACAAAAAACTACACCTTTAACTATCCAACGCAGAAAGATCCGAAACCCCTCCAAAAATATCCGAAAGTCACACTGAACAGTAGAATTCAATGATTGTTTTTTAATCAACTAGGTATATACCCGTGCATACGCACGGGACGGCGCCTTCGGCGCCTTATTGCATTTGCGTCTTCGGCGCCTTATTGCTTTCGTGCCTTCGGCGCGTTATTTTGTTCGGCGCATATGATGATTCTGTCAAAAAAATTAGTTTACTTGATTTTTAATATATAATAAACGTAATAAACAAAAAGTCTTTATTATTTTTTAAGAAACTCCGCAAAAGGAAAATCATGTAACCCACAATAAAAATTATAATGAGTTGGGTCTTATAATCCATTTTGCATATAATGAGTCATCATCAAGCATTTGGGGGATTGGCAGAGAAGTATCCATTTTTAAAAATCATTTATCATCCATTTTTAAGAATTATATTGAGTTACAATAATAAATAAAAACGACATAGAATTATTTGCATATAATCATATAACCCACAATCAAAATTACCTTTGGTTAAACTTTATAAGTATTGATTCCAAACTTATATTTTAATGGAGGCGCGTTATTTTTTATCAAACTGGCATACAAAACAAAACACATATGACGTTATTTTTTATCAATTTTTTTACTGGAGGTGCTGAAATTTAGTATTTTGATGTTAATATTATGTAATCAACTATATGAAGTTGAAACAAAACAAAAATGAGTTATTATAAAATGATAGTACTGGAAACTTCAGTGAAGACATTACAAAAAAATACATTAAAATAGTTTCTCACTCAAACATATATAATACTTGTAATAAAGTACATTCAAGTTGTTCTCCATGTATAAAAAATAAATGTACTTTATTTTGATAAAAAATAAACCTACTTTAGTATAAATAAAATTATTACATAATCCACAAACATAATTTCAACTATTTGTCCCGTGTATAATATATAATTTGTCCGTGTATAATATATACTTTAGATTTTTTTTATGAACAACAACGTCTCCCATGTATAGATGTCCCATATTTTATATATTAATAGGATCTGTTCTATAGACTCGTATAATTGTGTCCTTGATTGTTAAAGAGACATTAACAAATAATTTGTATATAAATGTCCCATATATAAAAGTTATTTTAAAATTTTTATCAGCGACAACTTGTGCCGTGGATATATTAGAATTATTTATGAGCAACTACAAATAGTATATGTTTTACGACCTTACTTGAAGAAAATTTGTTCTATAGGCTCGTACTACCGTGCACTGGATTTCTAAGAAGATAGTTAATTTAAGTTTTTCATTAGCATGTACATTGTTCCTTGTGTATAATAGTAAATTTAAATTTTTTTTATCAACAACAATTTGTTCTCCATGTATAAAAAATAAATATACTTTATTATGATAAAGAAATAAACCTACTTTATTATAATTAAAATTATTTTATAGTCCACAAATGTAGTTCAACTATTTGTCCCGTGAATAATATATAATTTGTCCTTTGTATAATATATAATTTAGATTTTTTTATGAACAACAATGTCTCACATGTGTAGATGTCCCGTATTTTATATATTAACAGGATTTGTTTTATAGACTTGTATAATTTTATCCTTGATTTTTAAAGAGACATTAACAAATAATTTGTATAAATGTCCCGTATATAAAAGTTATTTTAAAGTTCTTATCAACGACAACTTGTACTGTGGATATTTTAGAATTTTTTATGAGGAACTACAAATATATGTTTTACGACCTTACTTGAAGAAAATATGTTCTATAGGCTTGTACAACCGTGCCCTTGATTTCTAAGAAGATAGTTAATTTAGGTTTTCATCAACATATACATTTTTTCTCGTGTATAGTAATATATTTTAATTTTTTTTATCAAGAACAATTTGTTCTCGATATATAAAAAATGAATCTACTTTATTATGGTAAAAAAAATAAACCTACTTTATTTTAATTAAAATTATTTTATAGTCCACAAACGTAGTTCAACTGTTAAAAAATGTCAAATTTTAATCACTTTATCCCGTGTATAAAACATTGTCAAAATATAAAAACATTTTTAATCTAAAAAATTTTATTCACAATTATTTGTTTTTTATTTTCCTATGTATATTGGTTATTTGAAACTTCTTATCGGCAACAATTTGTCCCGTGTATAATGGATGATTTAAATTTTTTTATGAAAAACAATGTACCCCATGTGTAGATATCCCGTATTTTATATATTAGTAACAAACAATTCTTTCATGATCTTACTTGAACATGATATGTTCTATAGGCTCGTACAACTGTGTCCTTGATTTCTAAAGAAACAGTAAACAAAAACGGTTTCGTATTTTTTTGAAAATATGAAACATACAAATGTCCCGTATGTTTTTAAAATTTTACCATTGATAATTTATCCCGTGAAAAATAGTTATTTTAAAAAATTTATCAAGGACAACTTGTCCCATATATAATAGTTATCTAGGTTTTTCATCGGCAACATTGTATCCCGTATATAGATGTCCAGTATTTTTAATATTAGTAGAGCATAATTTTTTTCTCATTTTTTAAATTAAATTAACAATTTGAACCATAAAAAAGTAAAAGTATGAAGTTTTGTATTTTAATGTATCAAAAAAAAAGTAAAAGTATGAAGTGTTAAACACTTGAGCTACTTTTGTTATTTCCTACTGCATGCCTACTATTGTGGTAGTATTGTCTAATCCTCACTTTAAGCACTATGAGCAGCATTTCTGCCGACAATCCTCACTTTAAGCACTATGAGCAGTATCTATGCCGAATGCACTGCATCTATTGGAGTAATATTGATACAGACCATTTGCAAAAATCATTCTCTCTCTTCACCAAAAACAAATTGGAAGCTCTCTCCTGGCAGCCGCCGCATCAAACAAATTTGATCATACATACAAATTTTATATAAAAACGACCAATTTTTTTTCTTCTTTTTCAAACTGTTTTTTATACTACATTCGTCCCATTTTATAAGAATTACTTTGATTGAATGTACTATTTATATGTCTTGTTTTGACTATATTTTTTTAAAAGTATATAAGTATAAATAATATCATATAAGATCTTGCTTAATTTGCTTCGATGAATATTTTTAAAATATCAATTTTTTATAATTTGTACTAATATACAATTAAAGATATTCGTAATCAAAATTATGCATTGACATACGTGCAATAGCCAATAAATTCTTATATTTTGGGACAGAGATAGTAAAAAGGACATGAGAAAGTATTTTATTCGAGATCACTATTTTAATTCTATAAGTAATTTTATTGTTATTTTTTCTTTGACTCTTTTACCTCTCATCAACTACCATCAATCAATTTTATCATAAACTTCTATTCCTATAGGGTATCTTTGGTACCATAGTATCTCCTTTCCAATACTTGTATCATTGTATGGTTTAAATCTCTCAAACCCGGATACTAAAAAAATAATGACGAATCGTGTCCGATACGCACCTAATATTAATATTCTTTGGATACGTCTCGATACGCGTATCAGAAAAGTATCGGTTAAATTATTATTTATAAATAAAAATAATAATACCCAATACGTCCCAATACGCATATCAGAAATGTATTGGTTAAATCATTATTTTTAAATAAAAAAATAATATTCGATATGTGTCCGATACGGAAATTATTTTTTGGATAATATTAATGATGTCCTTTTTGTATCTTTAACATTTTTTTTGTTTTTTCTTTGTCAATATAAACCTACTTTATTATAATTAAAAATATTTTATAGTCCACAAAGGTAGTTAAACTATTTGTCCTGTGTATAATATATGATTTGTCCTGTGTATAATATATAATTTAGATTTTCTTGTGAACAACAACGTCTCCCATGTGTAGATGTTCCGTATTTTATATATTAACAGTATCTCTTGCTTAAAATATACAATTAATAATAGTAATTGTATATTTTTTTTAACATAAGATGAGTTAAATATGAATTTTTAAACACAAAGATTTAAAATTTCATTTTTAATTCATTGGCTTGTTAAAAAATATCAAACCTTTGCAAAAAGGTTTGTGTAACGTACAAAACATGACTGTGAAAATAGTAGTGATTTTAAATTTTTATGAATAATAGTTGTTGTTTTGCCACACCGTTTGAATTCTAAATGTCAAAAATTTTATTTTAAAAACATGTAAATCTTCGGTGTGTAACACTCCCCGTGCAAGTGCAATATGGTTTTGTTGTTTTTGCTTAAAATATACAATTAATAATAGTAATTGTATATTTTTGTTAACATAAGATGAGTTAAATATAAATTTTTAAACACAAAGATTTAAAAATTCATTTTTAATTCACTGGCTTGTTAAAAATATCAAACCTTTGCAAAAAGGTTTGTGCAACGTACAAAACATTACTGTGAAAATAATAATGATTTTAAATTTTTTTATCGATAATAGTAGTTGTTTCACCACACCGTTTGAATTATAAATGTCAAAAATTGGATTTAAAAAACATGTAAATCTTCTTTTTGGTTAATATATATATATATAGGTGCGGCTCTTTTTATCGGAGCCTAAGTTTATAAAAAAAAAACTTATCCTACGTATAATAGTTATTCTAAAAAAAATATCAGGTGCAAAATTTGCAGGTCCGGCTTGCACATATGTGCAAGGTGTGCGCCGATGCCGGGCCTCCAAAATTTTTAGGCCTCAATTTAAAATTTTGAGATTTTATAATATTAGTTATATATTATTTGTACTCATAAAATATCAGATGTGTATTAATAGATTAATTTTAAAGCCCTAAAATAATAGTTATATATTGTTAATGTTCATAAAACATCATATGAGTATCAATAGATTAGTTATCTATACTCATAAATATCATTCAACTACATTTAAATTTTAAATTAGGATGTCTCTTTTTGACGTTATATATAATGATAATTATTTTTTATGTGTTTCTTATCGATAATTTAAATAGAGAATAATTTTTAATTATTTTAAATTTTTTATTAGGGCCGATTTTTAATATTTGAACAGGGTCTCCAAATAGTCAGAGACGGCCCTGAAAATTTGTCTGATGTACAATAGTTTTCTTAAAATTTTTATCTATGATAATTCGTCTCATTTATAATAGTTTAGTCTCATCCCTAACCATTTAATTCCTCAGGTCTCATATAAAAACAAAGGAAAATATTAAACAATATTTCAGGGACATTCTTTAAGTATCTTAAATAATAAGTTTTTGTGAAGTTAGCGCATTAAAAATTGAAATGTTTTACTTTTTTAAAAAATAATTTATTTAAATGAAATGCTTAAAAAGTACCCGAAACACTCGTTAGCAGGATCCATGAGCATAATTTCATATATTTTAAGTTCATTGAATAGTTAATCTATAATATAAACAAAATAATAAATTTTTACTAATAATAAATTTATATAGTATAACCAATAAATTTATAAAAAGATATTTGCAAAAATAATGCCATTTATTTCTCAACAATTTGTAACTTACCATTTAATTCTCTCACCATAAAATTCTCATTCTAAATTGATTTAATTGTGTTAAACATTGAAAATTAACTTGATTGAATTTTTTTTTGAAGTCCACAAGTTGATTGAAATTTTTTGGAGTCCGTTTTTTACTTTCCATCAGTGACCATATCTTTTCCTCTCTAATATCTCATTTGATAAATTAATGTTTCTCTCTCTACACAAAGAAAATTTGAGAAGCTCTCCACAAACAAACCCTAGCCGCCCAAGGCCACCATAAATCTGCCTCCAACCTCTGATTTTCTAAGTTTATTTTCAAATCAGAGGTTTTTAAACACCCCAATCACCACTTTCAATGTTAGATTTAGATCAACATAGACAACCTTTTAAAAAACTATCACCATAGAAAATCTCTTCTCCATCTTCTCTACGAAAGCAACAAAAGAAAAATGAAGAATGGAACACCTCCGGTGACCACCGCACCGGAAAAGTGAAGCAACTGTGCCGGAAAATTTGGTGTTATTTTTTTTTCTTTCTTCCTTGTCTTGTTCGATTTGGTATTTTTTTTAGTGTCCAATTATTTAAATTTGTGTTTCTCATTCTCATATTCTTCATCTTCCTCTACTGTTTTTTTAGAGTGCTGGGTCTACTTTTTATTTAGAACTAAAACTACATGTCTTAGATTAATATTGGATCTTATGTTTGAAATACGTTTTTTTTTTTTTTTTTTTCAATTCATTTTGGATATGGAAAATTTGTTTCAGTTTTCATTTGACAAAACAAAATAATTATTGAATCTTTTAAAAAAAGTATAAAATCTCAAAAAAAATAAAATGAAAGTCATATATATTATTAATGTAGTAAAAAAAATGCTACTATTCTTTAAAGTTTAGATTTTTGAAATTGATTATGTTATTTTTTAAATTGATACCGGTTTGAATAAAACAGCGGAAAATACAAATGTGACTCGTATTATATAGACACCAAGCATACTCCCTCGAGTCTCATATATAAGCAAATTTACAAAAAAAACTCTTCCTTTAAGAAAAGTACGTGTCTAAATGCATTTAAGTCATACATTTTTTTAATTTTACCCCTATCTTTTGACATGAAAACCGTTAAAAATATGAGAATATGAAAAAAGTAGGGATATATTTTGAAAAAGTGACATTTATTGTAATGATTAGAGGTTACTTTTGCTTATATTTAAGACTTTCATTTTTTTTTGTTGGTTATATATGAGACCAAAGGGAATATATTTTTTGAGCCGTAAGGATTATGAAAATCGTAAATTTTTACTTTGCAAAATATCGTCAACAATCATTAAAATTTTAGATAATTTTAAACATCAATCCATAATGGACTGCTTTTGTATCCACCTTAACATTAGTCTGTTACTTATCCTTTATAAAATATTACTTTATACATTGCTATAGTTAACTTTTGCATAGGATGAAACAATGTGCAGTAGAGCAGTGTGATGTCTATCACACTTAACACTACCACACTTTAACATTACTATTTCTTTCTTTTACATCACACTTTACACTACCACAATTTATCTCTTTCTTCATACTACCATAATTTAATTCTACTTCAAACTAAACCCAAACAACCCAACCACCGATCACTTTTGCCGGTCACCCTTTATGTTAAAAAAAACATAGTTTTCATCTCCTTGTTAATCTCTACACTTCTGTTCAAGTAGTTTTTTAAAAGGAGTTTGCTTGAAAAATAGTTCATTCTCCTCTTGTTTTATACCTCTTCTTCCACAAGAACTCAATTTCCCATTTCATAGCTGTAATACAACCTATGAAATTTAGATCACGTAAGCTTTCTTCTGAACATATTTGTTACATGATTTGAGAAGATAATTTGGCAACTTTTTTCTCCTCTTCTCTCATACATACTGCAACAACAAAATAAAGATGAGTTTAGATTTTGGATTTCAACATTTCTCTTCTTATTTCAACGTTTTTGTCTTTTAAGAGAAAGCATTTTGATGGTGTAATTTTATTGAGATCTTTTTTGGTTTGTTTGTTTTTATATTTTTTTCTTAAGAATAAGATTATTTTTATTGTCAAAAAAAAGAATAAGATTATTTTTGTAAAAAAATAAATAAAGAACATTTAAAAGGGAAAAACAATTAGTTGTCCTTAATAGCAGAAGCTGTTAGCTACTCACCCACTTTTAGTGTAGTCACCTTTCTTCTGCACATTTTTTTTTTGTAATAAAGTACGATAATCTTTTTTTGTAACAAAGTAATAATTAATAAAGATAAAAAAAATTATTGTAAAAAAGTTGATGAAGGACAATTATTAATAGTGCAGTTGAAATATATTTATATTTTTCTTTCAGTGTCTGTTTATTTTTCTGCGATATATTAAATTTTTTATGAATAAGATTATTTTAGTTTTTAATATTTTTTTTGATCTATTGCTGTTTATTTTTAGTCATTTTGTATTTTAAAATAGATTATTTATGTTATTTTTTCTATTTGAATATCTTCAAAGTAAATAAAAAAATATATTTAAAAATAAATAAGTAGGGAATAATGCATTTTTGTATTGGTAATAAAGAATATTTTATTGTAACAACAAAAAAATGAAAAATAATGACTTTTTAGATTATTATTGTTCATTGGCTATATCCTTATTTTATTTTGAATTTTTGTTATGATGTACTCCCTGTCATACTTCAATCCAACTCTCTTTTTCCTCTTTTTCAATAACCCACTCAAACACAACTCTCTTTTTTTATATTTTTATTCTCTCTTAATTATCAAGCTTCAATGCCACTTTCATAAGACTGCAATGGACAAACTATCATCTTTTATGATTTTTTTACTCTTCTTTATTTTTCTACTTAATTTTTAACCTTTAAAAAGAAGATTTAACTTTTTTCTATTTGAATTTATTTAAAGTAAAAAAGACAAGATCTAAAAAACAAAAAAAGTAGGAAATGAGAGATGATTTTTGTATACGAAATAAAAAAATAAGATGATGGTTTTTAAGGTTATTATTCATATTTATTGGCTATAACTAAATTTTATCCTAACTTTTTATTATGGTATACACTCAGATACTCCAACTCAGCTATCTTTTTCAATAACACACTTAAACACAACTCTTCTTTTAATTTTCCAGCTTCAATGACACTTCCATTAAAACACAACACACAAACCTACTATATTATCAATTCTTAGTCTTCTTTATTTTTCCTTTTTTGCAGCTTAAGTTGTAACCTTTGAATCTCATATGACAAGTTTGAGTATAGATAGAAGGTTTTTTTGACAAAGTATAGATAGAAGTTTATTATACATGAAATATATGAAAAAAAATTTGGTATACATTTATATAAAATTTGCCATGTTGAAAATGAAGAAAAAAAATATAGTTTACTTATGATAACTAAAATGTTGGTAAAATGAAATGACAAATAAACAAAGAAAAAATATATACCTTTACTTGTGTTCTTCTTCCTTTTAAATATTAAACAATGTTCCTATAAAATAAGAAGAAATAAAATGAAGATTAGAAATATGGTGAAGATGAAACAATAATAGTAATAAGAAAAAGTAAGAGAAAGAAAAGAAAGAGAGAAGTGAATTTGAAATATTATGGAAGGAAGAGGATGAATTTGAAAGTTGAAATAAGAGAGAAGTTGAAATATTATGTGTGGGAATCAAATTTTGAAATTTGAAATTCAAATAAGAAAAAAGAGAGACAATGTCAAATCATAAAAAGTGGCAAAATGTGGTCTGTCAAAAATGACCCTATCATAATCATTGTGGTTTGAAATGTGATGTTGAATAAAGCAAGGGTAAAAAAGGAACATATAGAATAATTTTGTGAAGATGAATCTAAACATTTTACATCAAATATTCCAAGATTGTCTCTAATTTGTAGTAGTTAAAAAAAGGACAGAAAAAAGGTTATGAGGGACAATCAAGTAAATTTAGTAGTATATTATTTTCTTAGATTAATAGTAGATTACACATTGTAAAAGATTTTGGGCAAAGGACAAAACAGGTAATAGGTGATAATAAGTGTGAGGATGGATCTCATAATTTTAGCTCAATAATTCCAGTAATACCCTTAAGTTTTAGTACAACCAAAAAAAGTGGACAAAAATTGAGGAGGGTTACAATCGAATTTTAAACAATCCTAGAGGGAAGACCGGACAAGATTAGATTGAACCATTGAATTCAATGATTAAGAGTTGGTGAAAATTCATTATCATGACCCGTGAGTGGGAAGACCGGACAAGATTGTTACTCCCTCCGTCCCAATTTAAATGACACAATTGACTATTGTGAACTATTCATATATGTTGCTTTGACCTTATTTTTCTACTAATAAACAAAAATAAATATTAGCATATAAGATGTTGTTTGATTCGTCTCGATGAGTATTTTCAAAATATCAAATTTTTATAATTTTTACTATTATACAATTAAAAATATTAATCATCAAAGTTGTACATCGGTATGCGTGAAATAGTTAACTGTGTCATTTAAATTGGGACGGAGGGAGTACATCATTATTTTTATTTTTTTTTGACGGATGTTACATCATTATTTGATTAGTTTATTCCATAATGATTAAATTCATGTATTGATTTAGTATTTTTTCCTGTAATATTTTTTCGATCTCTGTACTTGTTTTTTTCTCATTTAATCAAAAAAAGATCTCTGTAATCGTGAGTCATTTTAATTTTGAATCTTGTAATTTTTTAAATTTTATCCCTGCAATTTCTAAATATTTCAATAAAAATGTTCTAAATTCTTTTAAAAAAATAAAAAACGTTAATGTCGATTGGATAGTTTTTCAATATTAAAAATCATTTCATTAATTTCTTTTTATGTTAATGCTCCCGTTTTCAAGTTAAATGTACTTGGTAATCTGAAATAATTTATCTTAAAAAAAATTTATTAACCAATTAATTTTGATTCACTCAGTTTTTAATTAATTCATTTCAACTGTTATATAAAAAATTGACCACATCATTGCAAATTGGTCGCAGACAAAAAATTACTCAACCACCAATCTCATCGACCTTATCACTCATGAATAAAAAAAAAAAGAGAAAAGTTATAAAAATTATATATATTAGATTTAAGTGATTAATGAATTTTAAAACGAATTGTTTAGAAGAATCAAAATTCAATTCCTCGTGAAAACATTCTTACTAGATTACTAAATTACCCTCTTTCCGAAAAATAGAGGATTAATAAAAAATAAAAAAAGAGCCCACTGTGTGTTCAAAAGATTCCATCAAGTACTATTTATATACTAGCTAATAGCAAGATTTTGATATTAACTCCAACAACAAAAGTGTCAAAAATAGCAAATTCATTATGAAAGGATCATTAATTTTTTTGGTGTTAACAACACTACTGGTAATTAATTCAATCTTTCAGCCACATCAAATTAACAATCTGGTTGCAGCAAATTCCACCTATGGAAATATCCCATTAACATCACATAACAATACTCATGAAGGTGCTAATGGATGCACCGGCCTTCAATGCCGAGTTGTCGTCGATGACGAAGCCGATTTGTTCATGGACCAACAGGCTGCTAGATCAATTAGAATGCTTGCTGACAGTAATCAGAAAGTAGTATATTCAACAAATAATGATGCTGCAAATAATGCCGCATGTCCGCCAGGAAACAATGGTGGGTACACTTCATGTCTTGGCAGCCCACAACTCAGCAATTGTAATACATACTGTAAGGCGCGTAGTGGTTGATACGAGAATGAATTGTCTCAATTTTTTTTTCATGTTTGTTGTTCAATTCTCACCTTTAAGTTCACCTTTTCTTCTTTTTACCTTTATTCATTTCACTATCTTGTTTTTATATTTCTAGCATGTACGCGATCGTATTGATCTTTTCTTCATGTGTACTACTTTTTTTCTGCAGAATGAATTCCATGGTTTATTACTAAGTTATAATTTTTATTAGTATTTAAGTATAGTAATTTCATATTAAATAATATAAATTTAGTTTTTAAAACATGTTTCTTTGACGAATACACAATTTTTTTAAAAAAAAAATACTTCTGTATTTAACTCTAGCTTGGAGCATGTTAAAATTTTCCCTTTAACAACTAGAGAAAATTAAAAGATAGTGAAGTAAACAAGATAAGGAGATCTAAGAAAGAACGATATTAATTTATCGTTTAAGGCCACACAACTTTCTTTTAATTTGTACCGTCAAATATTTTGATAAAATATAAAATTCATTGCTAACTTTTGAAAAGTATTTGAATAAGAAGACAAATATTTTGGTAAAGAAATATGCTAGTAGGGTAGAGTATTTGGAGCACTAATTAAGAAATTCAAAATACAAATCTCTAAAAGAAAATGATTTTAACTATCCATTAAAAATTAGACGGCTCATATCAGTTATACCAACTTGCGAAATTTGGTTCGGTTGATGTGTGGGTCTCCTAAATTTCATTTGCTAACTTTTGAAAAGTCTTCAATACGAAGATATATATATATATATATATATATATATTGATAAATTATTAATATTTTTTTACGAAAGATATTATTAAATTATATGTGAGTCTCTTAAATTATTAATATTTTTTTACGAAGTATTTGCTAACTTTTGAAAAGTCTTCAATGTGAAGACAAAGACGCACTTATTTTAAATGTCACGGGATAAATTAAAGATGATGTGACATATGTGGTAGAGCAGGATTGGGAAATTCTATATGAACCCTATTTTCAAGTGGTTGGTTCATGATGAATCAATCTTAAAATACTTTATAACGAATATGAATTTTATAAAGACTTTGTTTGGTAAAAAATAGTGGATAATTGATAAGATAGCTTATAGCGGATGAGCTTATAACGGATAACTTATAAGCTAATTTTTAACTTATAGCAAATAAGCTAGTTGATTGAATTTGTACTGTTTGGTAAAATTAGCGGTTGAACTAGCTTATAAGTATGAAATGACATAAAAAAGATATGTTTAATTAATATTTTATTTTTTTCAAGTAAGATGATAGGGTAAAATTGGGAGAAAAGATAATAAGCTCATAAGCTACTTGAAATAGCATTTGAAAAATAAACTATAAGCTAGTAAAATAAGTTATAAGCTCTTTTTTAAAAACGGTTACCAAACAGAGCTTTTACCTATAAGCTAGCTTATTTGGTTTACCAAACAGAGTCAAAATTTATCGTTAGATTGAAAATTCATATCATATAGATTATTTATAATTTATATTTTTATAGATCTCAATAACATATAAAATGATTTTTAATTTTTCTAATTTTTTTTAAATAATCTCTATGATATAAACTTTCAATCAAACGGTGAATTTTTTTATAAAATTTATATTCATTATAATAATATTTATCACTTATCTACGGTGGACTATTATCAATGATCGAGAAAGACTATATGTGAAAGATTATCACCAGAAAGATTAGCAAAAATGTGATGATACTAATAATTTTTCGATAGTAAATATAATATTAATTTTTTTTTATAATAATATAATATTAATTTTATTTTGTTCTATTTAAACTACTGCAATAAATATAAATAATTAAATATAAAAGTACACGTGGCACTTTCTTATGAGTGGTTGAATTTTTTTTATAATATAAATATAAATATAGATATAGATTAAACAAGTAGGATACAACATCTAACATCCTTATACAAACATCACAATGCTCTTGTCTAGCTAATACTCTAAAAGTGATAAAGGGGCAAGATTAACAAAATGAAAAAAGTGTGAGAAGCAATTCCTTCTCTTTTACTGTATGAACTTGCTAAGAAAAATCAATTGTAGGATATTGTTAGCTTTTCTACACCACTATCAAAAAAATTGTTGATAGTTAGTCTTCTATAAAATTGTTTCCATTGGTTCGTATAATTTTGTGGACCTTATATTCGTCCTATTTAACATTTTCCTTTGATAGATTTTCTAATTAACCGAAAATTACTATGCAATTTTAATTTTGATAAGTTGGAATATGAAATCCCCCGCTCGACTAAAGACGAGGACTTGGTGAAAGTCTTTGGAATATTTGGCATCAAAGAAATTATAAACAGAGATAAAGAGAAAGCTCCAAAACGTCTTTTTGTTAATTTGTAGATAGACATTTCATGACCCCATGCAGGAAGAGTGGAAAGACTATGCTTTTTCCCCCTTTGTGAAAGGGGCAGCGCAACTAGGCTATTACTATCATTTTAGATTTTCTAAAACATTAAATTTTTTTTCTTTGAAAAATTCCAAATAACGTGTTTGGAAAAATATTATATGTAAATTAGACGTTTGAAATTTGGAAATTTATTTGTCAAAAGGAAAAATTGGTAAATTAAGAGTTTTATTCTCATTGAGTGTTTTAGTTAATTTTTTTTTTGGTAGTATCAATTTAAATTTTATTTGATACAAAAAAAGGTTCAAATTTATTTACACCTTTGAAAGAATGTGTTATTCCATTTGAAATAGCCGTGAAAATTTTGTAACGTAATAATGTAAAATTTATCTTTAACTTTATTGCCAAGTGTTAAAGATGTCAATTTTAATGAACAATTTTATATTTTTTTATCCTATTCTGTATTATTTCAACTTCTTGTGTATGATTCTATGAATATATTTTAGTCTTTGCAACCAGTTAAATTGGTTAATGATAATGAGTATACTTTACTACCAACTCAATCTCGATAAAAGCCACTCATTGCCCTTTAGCTAAATGTGTAATAGTAATAGCCATTAAATGTGTTATAGAAGTTTACCAAGTGACAATTGTTCTGGAGAATCCAACTTTGATTTCCAATGAAAATAATTTCTGATCAAGCTTTACTTACAAAAACAATTGATTTGCAAGACTACAATTGTTACATTTTTATAAACTATTTTTAGACATTATAACATTAAAATATGAAACTTATCTTCAATTCATCAAGTACATAACAATGAATTAGAAATGATCAAATTATACACTATAATTATTTGGCTTATCTTTTGAAAAATATACAATTGAAAATTTTAGGATAAATGACATGGATCTATCGTGCTCTTGGATTCCCAATCTCAGAAAACACAGTCGCAGATAACATAGGTTGTCCTTCGGTACTGGTCGAAATGGTGCTTACCTTACTGTCATGGGATCCATAGTCAGCGCTACTACTCGTGAAACACACACCACTACCATCATCACTCGTAAATTGCGGCAACTGTAGTTTTTGCTCAATTTTTTCTTTTTCTTTGGTCTCACCAAACTTACTATCCTCCTCACTCATCACCAATTGTAATGCAAACTCTAAGGCTCCAACCACATCGCTCATCGACATCCTTTGATTTCCATCATCATGCAAACAACTCAACACCATTTGACAGTAACATTTCAAACACTCATCTGTTATGGAATCCTTTATGAAAGGGTCCACGAGTTCTTCAATTATCCGACCTTCTTTGTAACATCTTTGGAACCAAACGACAAAACTCGCTTTTTTCTTCTCCAAAGAACGAACCAAAGGTGGGCCTTCTAGATTGACGCCATAGATGGAAAAAATTTCCTCATACCCTTACAACTATCCCTCTACCTCCACAAACTATGAAAAATATATATATTTTAAACCTTTTAAAATTACACCTATTAACCTTCGTAAGTTTTCCAATGCCTTAAAGATTTCTGGAGACGAGTACAATACCAGAAAAAGTTGAGGAGAATGTTATGGTTTTTTTAGCCACAGTTAAACCGTATATAATTCGTTTGTAAAACCTAACTTGAGAAAAATTACACTCATTCTCATATAACAAATTTTTGTAACCCTTCAATTCAAGGTCTCTTCATTTTTTTATTCCACTAAATCCTTATACCAATTTTATGTCTTGCAAATTGGGATTTCAAGTTGATTGAATTTATTAAGAAAACTATGCATTTGTTGAGAGAAATTTCAAAGCAAAAATGTGTTTTTCTAGGGTTGTGTTATTACTATCAACCAATACAAGTGTTACCACTATAAACCAATTGCAATAGATCCAAAGGATAGCCACATTGCAACCGTGGCAAATAGTCTGTGGCTATCTAAAATCAAAATACTTTCCCAAAGTTTTCTGTATTTTTACTTATCGCTGGAAATGTTTTCTGACAAAATAATTTCTTAAAAATTGAATACATTAGTTTTTTTAACTTTTACCTCAAGGATAATCATTTGTATTCTTTTTTAAAATTTTTTATAGCGGACTTTGGTGTTTTTCTACTCATTGGTGATTTTGTTCAATAATTTTCTTTTTACTAATAAATATTTATATTTATTTTTATATATGTTGTTTATTGAAATTTTGTTTTTCTTAATCAAGATATTGAGTTCAAGTGATTAATATGTTCCCTTTAGAACAAATCGTTTGGTAGAACCAAAGTTCGATTCCTAGTGGAACAATTTTTTCACTAGATTTTATTTACTTCGCAGTCGAACTCTAAATGACCGATGACTCATTCCTTTGGGAACCAGAGAATTAATACCATTTTTTTCTTATTACTAAGTTATAATTTTTCTTAGTATTTAAGTACTATAGTAATTTTTTTTTTTGGGATTAAGTACTATAGTAATTTCGTATTAAATAATATAAAGTTTAGTTTTTTAAACATGTTTCTTTGACGAATACACAATTTTAAAAAAGAAAAAAAAATACTTCTGTATTTAACTCTAGCTTGGAGCATGTTAAAATTTTCCTTAGTTTATTTTCTTTTAACAAGAGAAAATTAAAAGACTACTAAAGTAAACAAGATAAGGAGATCTAAGAAAGAACGATATTAATTTATCATTTCATGCGGTAAACAATCACTACAAAAAAAAGGTATTACTTACGGAAACAAGTGAGAGCGAAAAAAAAGTTATTTTTTTCACTTATTCGATGGCTCTGCCGTGGGTATTACTCACGGAAAAAGGCCGTGGGTAAAAATACCCTAGATATACACAACTTTTCTTGTAGGGATTATAACAGTTGATTTGAGATCGAACAGTTCAAATTTAAAATATAAATTTTTAAAACAAAACAATTTTAATTATCAATAAAAAATTAAACGGCTTAGATCAATTACAACGTAGAGTTGTATGTGTGCGAAATCTGATTCAGTTGATGTGTGGGTCTCTTAAATTTCATTGCTAACTTTTGAAAGGTCTTCAATACGAAGACAAATATGTTGATAAATTATTAAGATTTTTTTATTTACGAAAGATATTATTAAGTTGATATGTGGGTCTCTTAAATTATATTGCTAACTTTTGAAAAGTCTTCAATATGAAGACAAATTGACACTTATTTTTGAATGTCACGGGATAAATTAAAGATGATGTGACATATGTGGGAGTAGATTGAATATAGAGTCGATATGGATCATTTCTTCAAATGATTTATGATGATCAATCAATTATGAATAATATTATAACAGATATGAATTTCATAAAATTTTCTATTGAATTGAAAGTTTATATTATAGAGATAATCCATAAAAAATTTTTAGAAAAATTGAAAATCATTTTATATGTTATTGAGACCTATTGAAATTAATAGTTTATGGATTTTTATTAAATCATGTTAATCTTGATAAATCTCAATAACATATCAAATGATTTTCAATTTTTTAAAATTTTTCTATGAGTGATCTATATAATATAAACTTTCAATCCAACAGTGAATTTTGAAAAATAAGTTTGGGCGTCCATGACGACTTTTACTCTATCGACACTGACCTGATGATAGCTAGCTATTTCCTTTTCGGCGGTTTCAATCACTCACCTATAAGTTTTACCTTAATTCAACATATAGGTAGCACTTTTCAAGACTCAACTCTCAATAAAAGCACAAATTGTTAGAGTTCAACTCAAAAGACTAGTCTAATAGATGTGAAAGTCCAATAGATTAAATGCCACATTAAACACTTTAATATGCTTGATATAGAATTCAAGTTCATTGACTACTTGAGTCTAATGTGTTGGTTACTTGAATTTTGGATTTCAATAGCGAAGTTTATAAGCAAGATTGAAAATAGTAGAACACTAAATTTTTTATATTGAGATTTTGGATTGAATAAGTTTGTCTTTAATTTTTTTTAGAGCTTTATATTTTGTTTCTATAAAAAAGTGTGACATGTTTTTATTTTTTAAAAAATTTATCCACGCACTTTTAGCTTATGTTATTTTTAAATTTTTTATAAATTATCCTAATATTTACATGTATATATTAGTAAAAAAATATGGTCAAAATATATCATATGAATAGTACACAAAGTCAAAATTAGATCATTTATTTTGTGATGGAGGGAGTAGTAGTAGGTTTTTTTTAAAGCATATAGTAATAGGTTATAACAAGTCACTAATTTTTTTAGGTGATTTCATAACTCTTTTAAAACAAATTATATAAAATAATTGAATTTTATTTTATGTTTTGTTATAAAAAATGTTTATACACAAGTGCTTATATGATTAGAGTTTAACTATTATCTGTTTATCCAAACATGGCCTACCAATCAATTCACATAGTATAAAGTTGGACTGGGGTAAGGCCCAAAAATAAATAGCATAGGCCCAATAGCGAGATGACCCAATCACTCAACCCATGAAATTCAAGAGATAACTTGGCGGCAAAGATACTCAGCGGCGAGGTAACAGGTGGGAGACACCCTCGCCTCAGGTGTAACCGCACTCGTAGAAACTTCACCAACAAGTCAACACGTGGAGAGGGATAACTACCCCATACCTCCATGATCATCACCAAAACAGGAAGAAACCGCCCATCATCACCGTGTATGAGGCGGAGGAGAGGGAAGAAACCGCCACGATCATGGGGTTCCCATGATCGTAGAACTCCATAACTGCTACCTATTGAAATCTATAAATAGGAGAACATACTTCATTGTAAAAGCCCCGGGAATATATTTTTCAATATACAGAAATGATGCACAATTGTGGAGAATTACTTATTTCTTAGATACGGTCCAATTATTTATCACCCCCCTTTTTTGTTCACAAGAACATTTTGGCGCCCACCGTGGGGTTGCGGTAAAACGATTCCCAGCCTACCACTTTTTAGAGAGGGATATCTCCCAATATGACGGGAGGAACGCCCAACCACGGCACTGGCTCAGGCTCTAGTATGACCTTAACAGAGGCTGTCACCGAATCGAGGCGGCTTCAAGACAAGGTAACGACCATGGACCAAGAAAAAGCCAACAAAGAAAACGACAAGGATGAAGATGAAATCAACGATTCCCAACCCTTGTCACAAGTCCTATGGGACGCCAGAGTCCCAGAAAACTTCAAAACCCCACATCTCCCAGTATTCGATGGAAAAACCGACCCGTCGGAGCACCTGATGGCAGTGGGTACCCAAACCGCCATCATAGGCGCCGCTGACCACCTGAAATGTAAACTACTCTCAGGTACCCTGAAGGAAGCAGCGTTAAGATGATACATGAACTTATCAAAGAATTCCATCGAAAGTTGGATAGATTTCCAACGAAAGTTCATCCAACAGTTTTCAGGATCAAAACACATCAAGGTCACAGCCACTAGCCTCTTCACCACTCGCCAGAACCCCGCTGAAACTTTGCGCGAGTATCTGGCAAGGTTTTGCGAGGCTACCATCAAAGTATCCAACCCCAACCAGGAGATGTTCGTAGCAGCATTCCATAATGGCTTAAAAGTCGGTCATTTCAACGAATCCTTAGCACAAAAACCAGCAACTTCAATGCAGGAAATCATCAAGAGAGCAGAATGTTACATCAAGGACGAAGAGAGCAACGCCGAGAAAAGATCTAGAGATGCGAGGGAAAGGGAACCACCCAACAGGAGCCACAAAGGCCCAGATTTTTATTCACAAAGGTGACGGCAGCCAGATCACAGAGGACAAGAGCCCCACAGGAAACCATACCATCAGCAAGGAAGGCGAGACATGGTCAGGTTCCCAGAGAAAGAATACACACCTTTGAACAGAGCACGAGTTTATATTCTAGACGAAATATGTAACAACCCGTTTTTCAAAGGCCAGAAAAGGCACTATATTTTTTTTTTGTACACAATCAGAGTTACACATAAAAGATTTTAAATGAGCCGGCATTCAAATATACAAAAGAACTCATTACCAAAAGGTGCTTCGACAAGCAAAGTGTATCCCTGAATAATTACAGTCCAAGTCTAAGTAATCAAAACAAGTTAGAAAAACTCTATGCTAACCCAAAAGCACGGTGCACAAAACACACCGGCGCATAGTCTAACTACTCTAAGCTTCAACTCAAGCTCACTATGGCCTAGAGCTGCCAACACCATCCGCTCGACCTACATCGTCATCTGGGGTGGGATGAGCCCGCAAATGAAAGAAAGGGTCACCACAAAATAAAAGAATATATATATATAACCAGTGCGAAAGATGTACACATAACAAGTTTCCACATACACAAGAGAAAGCTCTTTAACACCAAAGCAATTCCCACCAACGGGCTTAAGATATAATGCACACCGAGCCTAATGCAGACCTCTACAATGAGTGTGGTAGATTCCCCATTACCACATGCATATGAATTCCGGAAGTCAGTAATCATAATCAATAAAACCACAAAGGGTTAGGATGGATCCATTCCCGATAATCGCACCCCGCAGTCCATTCCCGATAACCGCTTATTGGACTCAATAATTCCCGTAGGAGTAAGGTGGATCCATTCCCGATAATCGCACCCCGTGATCCGTTCCCGATAATCACGTACTATGAATGCATGAGCATACGATTCCCCTTATATGCTAATGCAACACATACATATCGTACACGCATATGTAATCACACCACAACAACACATACATATACATCTAGTCATATGTATTTAATCACCTGCTCATACACATATTTCACCAAACATATGTAAGACAACAAATCATGTATTTACCACGATCTCATATCGAGAATACATCACAAAAACATGCCAAGCACACCACCAATTGCAACACAACAAATCTAAAGCATGTTTAACAAAACCGTTTGAAAAGACGGAAAGAAAGTGGAGCCCTTACCTCGGCAAGCACTCACAACAAGCAACGTTCACACAACACTACGTGCTCCCTAAAACAAGCAACGGACAATCAATACATCGTTTCCAAACCCAATGTAATGAAACTACATCAAAACCCCAAAAACTCTAAAGGTTTCTAAGGAAAATTCACTCTTTCGGATACCATACCAAAATCTATCGTATTGATCAACCACCATGAGTTATTTGTACTATTTTTAGGACCCAAAACAATTGTCAAAAGTCTTAAATAATTTGAAATGCAAAATGGCCGTTTTCTTGCGTTACAAGCTACGTACTTTCCGAGTACCCGAAAAACCCGTTTCCAATCCCAACCACTTCCATAAATTAATAAAAAGGGATTAGAAGTTAAAAACCAAGTTTTAGAAATCAGAATCCAAAATCTCAACTCCCAGAGCTCGCCCTGGCGAGTTGGTGGCGAGTGAAGGCAGGGAGTACTGGTCTTACTCGCCCTGGAGCTCGCCCTGGCGTGTTGTCATGACCTGTGACACTCGCCCTGGCGAGTAATCACTCGCCCAGCGAGTTGCACCTGTCATGACAGCAAAAGACAGCAACTCACACCACCTTTTTCCACCCAAGCCTAATTTGATTCTATTAGTTCCCAACACTTTCTCAAGGCACAAAAGCAAACCATTTTCATAAGCAAGCAATTCGTTTCCGAAAGCTTGTTGGTTGCTTCGAGTGCAAGTTATTTGATTTTCATTTCCAAAATCAAAACCAAATCCAAGCACAAGTTTTATTACGGGCCTTAACCGTCCTGTAATCATTTTCAAACATGTTTTCAAGGTAAAAAGTAACACCACATGTCACAAGAGTTTTAAACCACTTTGACCCCAAAAACCTACTCAAAACACTTAGGAAATATTTTCACAAACCCCAAAATATTTTTCATCGGATTTTCTAAAACAAAACCATACAACGCATTTCCCTTTTGCCCAAAGGTTCAAAGACAACTTTTCTTTTCAAAACCTTACAACATAACCTCATGTAATGGATCAATACATAAACCAACCAAAACCCTAACTTTTCTCATGAGATTTTTCACCAACTCATGGAAAACAAAAACAACAAAGCCTAGCATGCTTACTAAACTCTCATGAACAACTTTCATGAAACAAGAACTAGCAAGAACAACCTTTCTCACCAAACCCTCTTAAGAACATAAACCCAAAAACCTCACAACTCTAAAAATCTACCAACCTAGGAGATGAGAAGAGAGGGTTACCTTAAGAAAGTGATTCTCTATAATTTTCCTCAAAGCTTCCAAGCTTGAAATGGAGTGAAATGGTGAAGAAAGGAAATTTTGGTGAAGAAGGTTAGGAAGAATGGAGTCACGTGAAAGAGAGAAAGAATGGAGATGTTTTGTGATGAAATCCTAAGTCCACCAAGTGACCAAACCTCCTTACTAATAAAAGCTCTTGATAGCCAAACCACCATTGGATCAAAGTCAAAAGTCCAAGCTTAAACCCTAGCCATTGGATCACTTTACTTTATGAGAAAGTCACAAGATTTAAACAACTCTCCCATAACAAGTCTCGTACTCAGCTCTCGCGCGACGCGACGAACGAAAACCACACAAACATAAAACCTACGGAAAGAACGTCTAACGTTTAACATTTCCAAAACTTATCGCCGAATCTTTTTCCGCGACTGTAATTTTCTTCCATACCTTAGAAAATTATTCTCAGAATATATCTTAACTCGTGCAGATATATAAAACTCCCATCCGAAACCTCACTCAAAACAGACGCAGTAAGATTTTCCATCCGCGGGTAAAATCCTACTCGTTTTTCCAAAAACAAGAATAATCCAAAACTCGTTATTCTAAAACCACAAATAACTTCTTATACAAGAAACAGGATCACAAGACAAAAGTCTGTACAATTACAGTGCACGAGCACAAAACAAACTCAATTACAGCAAAATCCTATAATTACACGATGTTTCATCACACGAACACATCGAAACCCTAATATTCCTTAAACCAGCTATAAAATGAAATCTTGGGTCTTACAATACTACCCCCCTAAAAGAAGTTTCGTCCTCGAAACTTAGACATCGTCAAACAAACTGGGGTATAATTCTTTCATCTTACTCTCGAGCTCCCAGGTGGTATCTCTCGAGCTCCACTAAAGGTATCTCTTTCGTTCTCAAACGCTTCATCTTCCTATCCGCAATCTTGATCGGCGGAACCTCAAATGACAAGTTATCCCTCAGCTGGATGTCATCTGGTGTGATCACATGTGATGGATCCGGTGTATACTTCCGCAATTGCGACACATGGAACACATCATGAATCAAAGATAGTACCGGTGGCAACGCGATCCGATATGCTACCTTCCCAACCCGTTCCAAAATCTGATAAGGCCCTATAAACTTCGGAGTCAACTTCTTTGCTTTCAAAGCCCTTCCAACACCAGTTGTTGGGGTAACACGGAGAAATACATGGTCTCCCTCCTCAAACTCTAAAGGCCTCCGACGCCTATCCGCATAACTCTTTTGTCGATCTTGAGCAACCTTCATCATTGCCCTTATCTTTCGGACCTTGTCCGTCGTCTGTTGTACCATTTCCGGTCCTACTATCAAACTTTCCCCATCTTGGTACCAACACAAAGGAGTCTGACATCTTCTCCCATACAAAGCCTCGTATGGTGCCATTCCAATACTCGCGTGGAAACTGTTGTTGTATGTGAATTCGATCAACGGTAAAACATCAACCCAACTTCCACGATCATCCAAAACACATGCTCTCAACAAATCTTCTAAAGATTGATTTGTTCTCTCGGTCTGTCCATCTGTCTGAGGATGGTAGGCGGAACTCAATCTCAGTTTCGTCCCCAACGCCTCATGCAAAGTCTTCCAAAAGTGTGAAGTAAACTTTGGGTCTCGATCCGACACTATACTTGACGGAATCCCATGTAACCTCACAATCTCGGCAATGTAAATATCGGTCAACTTCGCCGCTGTATCCGTAGTCCTTACCGGTAGAAAATGAGCGGACTTAGTCAAACGATCCACTATCACCCAAATGGAATCATGCTTCCTCCTGGTCTTAGGTAACCCAGTGATGAAATCCATAGAAATGCTATCCCACTTCCACTCGGGGATATCTAATGACTGCAACATCCCTGCTGGTCTCTGATGCTCAATCTTCGCCTTCTGACAAGTCAGACACGACGCCACATACTCAGCCACATCCTTCTTCATACCCGGCCACCAGAAATCATGCCTCAGGTCTTGATACATCTTTGTCGCTCCGGGATGTATACTAAGTTTACTCTTGTGTGCCTCCCCTAGAATGATGTTTCTCAAGTCCATAGCTTCGGGTACACACACTCTCCCTTGACACCTCAAGATATTGTCCGATCCCACCTTGAAATCTCGGTTGGTTCCTCGAACAATCAAAGCCCTTTTCTCCATGAGAAACTTGTCATCTTGACAATTTGCAATGTCCTCCAACAAACCGCTTGAGATGGTAATCATACTCAGTCTCATCTTCCCTAAAGCAAACTCTACCTCTAGGTGCAAATCACGAAACTCTCTCAACAACTCTTGTTGACTAGCCATTTGTGCCGAACAAACCGACACACTCTTCCTACTCAAAGCATCGGCTACCACATTAGCCTTCCCCGGATGGTATTCTAACGTAAAGTCGAAGTCTTTCAAAGTTTCCATCCACCTCCTCTGTCGCATATTTAGCTCTTTCTGATCAAACAGATACTTAAGACTTTTATGGTCACTAAACATGACAAAAGTGCAACCATAAAGATGATGTCTCCAAATCTTCAATGCAAAAACCACGGCCGCAAGCTCCAAATCGTGCGTAGGATAATTCTTTTCATGCACTTTCAGTTGCCTTGACGCATAAGCTTGAAATGGAGTGAAATGGTGAAGAAAGGAAATTTTGGTGAAGAAGGTTAGCAAGAATGGAGTCACGTGAAAGAGAGAAAGAATGGAGATGTTTTGTGATGAAATCCTAAGTCCACCAAGTGACCAAACCTCCTTACTAATAAAAGCTCTTGATAGCCAAACCACCATTGGATCAAAGTCAAAAGTCCAAGCTTAAACCCTAGCCATTGGATCACTTTACTTTATGAGAAAGTCACAAGATTTAAACAACTCTCCCATAACAAGTCTCGTACTCAGCTCTCGCGCGACGCGACGAACGAAAACCACACAAACATAAAACCTACGGAAAGAACGTCTAACGTTTAACATTTCCAAAACTTATCGCCGAATCTTTTTCCGCGACTGTAATTTTCTTCCATACCTTAGAAAATTATTCTCAGAATATATCTTAACTCGTGCAGATATATAAAACTCCCATCCGAAACCTCACTCAAAACAGACGCAGTAAGATTTTCCATCCGCGGGTAAAATCCTACCCGTTTTTCCAAAAACAAGAATAATCCAAAACTCATTATTCTAAAACCACAAATAACTTCTTATACAAGAAACAGGATCACAAGACAAAAGTCTGTACAATTACAGTGCACGAGCACAAAACAAACTCAATTACAGCAAAATCCTATAATTACACGATGTTTCATCACACGAACACATCGAAACCCTAATATTCCTTAAACCAGCTATAAAATGAAATCTTGGGTCTTACAAAATACTCGAAGCAGGACTCACCAGATTACCCCAAAGGAGAGGAAAAGAATATCAATTGGGGCAAAACACGAATGCCTGGTGCGCATACCACAGATGCAAGGGACATGACACCGAGAAATGCTTCAGATTAAGAGACCTTATAGAGGAACTAATAAAAAGTGGCCATCTAAGGAAATTTTTAGAGGACGCCGCTGACGGGAAGGTCGTAGTCCCAAAAGTACGCAGGGACCCACAAGGAAACCAAGAGGAGAACCCAGAAGGAGAGAAAGTAAGAATAACAGTTAACACCATTGCTGGAGGTTTCGCGGGTGGAGGCGAATCAAGTAACGCCCGTAAACGATATGTGCGTCGCTCAGTTTTCGAAGCAAAATTTGTAGGGCACACTTCTATCTCACCCACTCCAGACCTATCGTTCACCAAAGAAGACAAAAGGGAAGTCATCCCCCATGACGACGACCCATTGGTAATTCAAGTCCAAATCCTAAACTGCGACGTGAAAAGAGTGCTTATTGACTCAGGAAGTTCAGCGGACATAATGTACTGGGAAGCCTTCAAAGCCATGCAACTATCAAATGAACACCTACTACCCTACAACGGCACGCTAGTGGGCTTTGCAGGCGAACAGGTGGAAGTCATGGGCTACACCACGTTGCTTACAACGTTCGGAGAAAAAGACCAAGCCAAGACTATCAAAGTGCGATACCTGGTAGTAAAAACACCTTTCACGTCATACAACATCATCATTGGACGACCAGCTTTCAACACTTTAGAGGCAGCCATGTCAACACTCTACTTATCAATAAAGTATCCACTTGAAGACGGGAGAGTAGGAACCATCAAAGGAGATCAAGCCCTGGCAAGGCGTTGTTACGAGTCAAGCTTGAAAATAAAGCACAGAGCAACCAACCCCCCAGATCTCGCTCGCCCTATTTCTCAAAAGGGCGGAGTCAATGTGATCAGCCCTCTAGATTTAGATCCAAGAGAAGAATTCCAAGATAGGAGAGTGAGTCCCATAGAAGAACTAGAGAAAGTCCAAATTGGCGAGGCGATACACCAAACAACCAACATTGACACATCTTTACAACCTGAAGAGAGAGGAAGGATCCTGGCGACACTCAAGAAGAACATCGATCTATTCGCATGGCACCCTTCCGATATGCCAGGGATAGAGGAGACGATCATCACCCACAAACTATCCATCTCCCCCGAGACAAAACCCGTCTCACAAAAGAAAAGGAAAGTCGGCGAAGAAAGAAGAGCGGCCATCACGGAGGAAGTAACAAAGCTAAAAGAAGCAGGATTCATAGAGGAAATTAAATATCCATCGTGGCTAGCGAACGTCGTGATGGTGAAAAAGGCATACGGAAAATGGAGAATGTGCGTCGACTTCACAGACTTGAACAAAGCATGTCCAAAAGATCCCTACCCCTTACCCAACATCGACAGATTGATAGACGGAGCATCAGGATACAAAACGCTCAGTTTCATGGACGCATACTCAGGATACAACCAGATCAAGATGAATCCCGCCGACGCTCCCCACACGGCATTTATGACCAACACTTGTAACTACTTCTACAATGCCATGCCGTTTGGACTAAAAAATGCAGGAGCCACTTATCAGAGGTTAATGGACAGAGTATTTTCGGAACAGATAGGGAAAAACCTGGAAGTCTATATCGATGATATGGTAGTAAAGACAGTGGAAGCAGGCGAGCATGACCAAGATTTAAGTGACATCCTCGCCTCAGTAAGGAAATACAACATGCGTTTAAATCCTTCCAAATGCTCGTTCGGAGTACAATCTGGCAAGTTCTTAGGGTTCATGTTAACTAACAGAGGAATAGAGGCGAACCCGGATAAATGCCAAGCGATCATTGACATGAGGAGCCCTACATCAATCAAAGAAGTTCAGCAGCTGACAGGAAGGATTGCGGCGTTATCAAGGTTTTTATCCTGCGCAGGGGAAAAAGCATTTCATTTTTTCTCCACGCTTAGGAAAAGTGAGAGATTTGTTTGGAGCCCTCAGTGCGAGGAAGCTTTCCAAAACTTAAAAGTTTTCCTCGCCTCGCCTCCGATCTTGACTCGCCCGGAGAAGGATAACACCTTATACCTGTACCTTGCCGTTTCGGACAAAGCCCTCAGTTCTGCGTTGGTACAGGAGATAAAGGGAGAGGAGAAACCCATATATTTTGTCAGCAGGACATTCAAAGGAGCGGAAGCTAAGTATCAAAAGATTGAAAAACTCTCATTGGCAGTAATTGCGACGGCAAGGAAGCTGAGACAGTACTTTCAAAGCCACAAAATCGTGGTCAAAACTGATTACCCCATCAAAAATGTATTGAGAAAACCAGACCTGGCAGGAAGAATGGTGGCATGGTCAGTAGAATTGTCAGAATTTGACATAACTTTTTCTCCAAGAGGCGCGATCAAATCGCATATACTAGCAGACTTTGTGCTGGAGCTTACGACACCTGCAGAAGAAAACACGGAACAACCTTGGACCTTATCGGTTGACGGAGCTTCAAACATTAGAGGAAGCGGAGCAGGAATAGTGTTAGAAGGCCCAGATGGAGTCCTCATTGAACAAACTAAGATTCGCGTTCAAGGCGAGCAACAATCAGGCGGAATACGAAGCTTTGCTCGCCGGAATGAAGCTGGCAAAGGAGATGGACATCACGGACCTTAAAGCAAAAAGCGACTCGCAGTTAGTAACGAACCAAGTATCAGGAGAGTTCCAGGCGAAAGACCCACAGTTAGTCAAATACTTGGAGAAAGTACGCAACCTGGCGAACCATTTCAAATTATTTGAATTGGTGTACGTACCACGAGAGCAGAACACAAGAGCAGATTTGTTGTCAAAGTTAGCAAGCACCAAAAAACCAGGAAGCAGCAGAACCTTCATTCAGGAAACGATTGCAAATCCCAGCATCACGGAAGAAGCAGTCATGATGGTCATTGAAGCGGAAGATTGGAGATCGCCAATCATAAGATACCTTCAAAAAGACGAATTACCAGCAGCAAAAGAAGAAGCGTATAAGCTAAAGAGAGCGGCGGCACGGTACTCCATGCTAGGCGACAAGCTCTACAAGAGAGGATTTTCAGGTCCAATCCTACTTTGCGTAAGTCAGGAGGAAGCCAAGGGAATATTGGAGGAAATACATGAAGGATCGTGTGGAAGCCACATCGGGGCGAGAGCCCTAGCAGGAAAAATTCTCAGGGCAGGTTTTTATTGGCCGGAATTACACAGTGACACCGCCAGATACGTCAGGACGTGTGACAAATGTCAGAGGTTCGCAAACTTACACTACGCCCCAGGAGAGCCACTGAAATCCGTTCTGTCCCCATGGCCTTTCTTCATGTGGGGGACAGATATCCTAGGACCTTTCCCCGCCTCAGCAGGACAAGCAAAGTGGATCATAGTGGCAATCGACTATTTCACCAAATGGATAGAGGCAGAAGCCCTTTCAAACATCTCAGCGGACCAGGTTAAGAAGTTTTACTGGAGGAAGATCATCTGCAGATTCGGACTACCCAAATACATCGTATCCGATAACGGAACCCAGTTCGCCAGTGAAAAGGTAGTCCAATTCTGCAAAGGAAAAGGTATACAAAACACTTTCATCTCTGTAGAGCACCCCCAGGCCAATGGACAAGCAGAGTCAGCTAACAAAGTAATCTTAAGAGCAATCAAGAGGAGAATCACAAGCAAAGGCGAAGGATGGGTCGCCCACCTTTTACCAATTTTATGGTCATACCACACCACGCCCCAATCTTCAACAGGCGAGACACCCTTCACCATGGTATATGGCACAGATGCAATGATTCCCGCAAAGATTAATCCGCCAAGCTGGCGAAGAGACACCCTTACGCTAGAGGAGAATTCAGGAGCATTGGAAGAGAATCTAGATTTAATACAAGAACTAAGAGACAAAGCCCACTTTAGGGAGTTCGTATCAAAACAGAGAGCGGCAAGAAGATACAATACTAGAGTTATAACAAGAAGATTCAAAGAAGGAGACTTAGTCCTCAAACGACCCATGGGAAAAGATAAAGGAGGAAAATTAGCAGCAAATTGGGAAGGCCCCTTCAGAATCAATGAAGCATTTGAAGGGGAGCTTACAGGCTGGAAACAATGGAAGGAGATATCCTGCACAGAACGTGGAATGTGGCCAATCTCAGGTTCTACTACAGTTAAAACTGCCACATGAAACGAGGAAAACAACGCCACGGCGTATAACTTTCTAATATTATTTTTTACAAGTTATTGCATGTGTATCACAAAATGTACTGAAATCTTTCCCTTCCAATTAATAAATAGCGATGGGACACTCTTTTCTCCTATGAAAATAGGAGTTTTTATTGAGGCCCACCGTTTTAAATTCTTTGGTTTTGTGAAGAACTAACATATATGCTGGTGACACGTCCAAAAAGAAAGAAACGAGTTGAAATTCCAAGGCGTTACCCGTGAATCTTACGAGTAGGGAACGTCTAAAAAAGACACGGCGCTATCCTTAAATCTTACGAGTTGGATACGACGGAAACGAGTTGAAATTCCAAGGCGTTACCCGTGAATCTTGCGAGTAGGGAACGTCTAAAAAGGACACGGCGCTATCCTTAAATCTTACGAGTTGGATACGACGGAAACGAGTTGAAATTCCAAGGCGTTACCCGTGAATCTTACGAGTAGGGAACGTCTAAAAAAGACACGGCGCTATCCTTAAATCTTACGAGTTGGATACGACGGAAACGAGTTGAAATTCCAAGGCGTTACCCGTGAATCTTACGAGTAGGGAACTGATAAGTGCCAAAAAGTAGTAAAATATTGTAAAGAATTAAGGCACTTATTTAACTTATTTAGTAAGAAACTTTTGTGAAATAGTTATTATTATGTATATATTACTTTTTGACTAATGTCAACATTTATTATAGGTTTTTATGCAAAAAGATGCAATTGGTACAAAGAAATGCAAAGGAAAGTGAAGAAAAGCTAAAGAAACAAAATCTGAAAACAGACTGCTGGTGGCTTGGAGCGACGGGTAGCGACCAAGGCTAGCTTGGAGCGACCAAAAAGAGAAAATTAGTGACTCAGAGGTTGAGTGGGACACGTGTCAGCAAACCCTTCTCCTGAAGAAAGGTTTGGTAGCTGAGCGACCTCTTCGTAGCTGAGCGACCATGCACTTTTCAGATTGATATAAATAGCTTTTGGAGAGAGAAAAAATGAGATCATCCATTCTTTGAAGACCAGAAACGCAGAGAGAACTAAGGAGCCAGATTCAAGGAGTTTTGGAGGTGGATCTACAACAATAGTTGAGAAATCATCATTGGTGTTTGTTCATCTCTCTTTTCTTCTTTATCTTTTGTATAGCTATCATGACAATGAATAGTTAATTTCTCTTTTGTTGGGATTGGATGTAATGAACTCTATTAGTATGTATTTCTTTTGATCATATGTATGATTTTAGATTATTTATCAATATTAGTGTGTTATCCTTGATTTTCATGTTTTACTTCAAGATTTGAATAGATATAGACATATATTATTTGAATCAAAGAACTAGGATAATCACTTATTAAACCCTAAACTCTAGACATAGATTTAGGTTTAATATTCACTTAAAGTATCGAAGCTTAATGCTATGGTATTGATTGACGATCCGAGACATCGGAGGTTAATAGGTACAATAGACATCTCGACGTTATCTGGACATGGAAACGTACGACGAGCGATACGTGATGATATTGATTGATAGCTAAAATTTGCATAACTGATTAGGGAAATACAAATGAATGAGTTGATGAAATCTAATCCCAGCAATTCAATCTCTCTGTCAATTTACTACTTTTATGCTTTCGCAAGTTTTCGTAAACAAACTCTTCAAAAACCCTTTGAATCTCTTTACTTAAAATTATATTAATTGTTGAACGACATCGATATCGCACCAGTCCCTGAGGAGACGATAAAAATATACTTACTTTTGTACTGTAACAAAATGGCGCCGTTGCCGGGGACTGGCGTTTAGATATTGGAGCATCGCAACAATTTATATTCTTTTAAGTATTTGTATATATATTGTATAGTATAGATTTTGCTTGCACTAATCCTTCTTTGCTAGACAAAGAAGCATTTTTCTTGTTAGGATAATCCTTTTTCAGGTTACCTATCACAAACAAAACCATGACTGATCGTGGTAATAACAACTTCTATACTCCGGATGAGTATGAATCATATAAACAGTTTCATAGGACTCCAACACATGAAGAGATTTTGATGCCATTGACTCAAAAATTGGAAGAACTTTCAAAACAAATTTCTAAACTGATTAGTCTACAGGAAGAGTCAATTAAAGCTAAACAAGTTGCATACTGTGAGCTTTGCAATGGAGACCATCCCACTGGTCATTGTCCTCCGTTGACTGAAGTGCAGCTTTCCCATATAATCAAGGTTTCTAATTGTGAGCTTTGCGATGGAGATCATCCCACTGGCCATTGTCCTCCGATGACTGATGTGCAGTTTTCCCAGATGATCAAGCAAATGGCTAATAAGTAAAGCATGGAAGTTCAAACCAACACTCAAACCACTCATGAGAAAGATAATATTCTAAAAAAGAATGAGGAATGTGGAGAGAGTGTGGAAGAAGTTGTTGAAAAAGGTGAGGAAGAAAGAATAGTTGAAAGAGGTGGTGTAGTGAAAATAGTGAAAGAAATAGAGACACCACAAGAAGTAGAACTTCCTCAAGAATGGCCATGTACGAACGAGGCCAACACTGTTGATAATGAAGAAGTGATGATAGTTGCAGAGGAAAATGAAGGATTATTTAGCAAGGAAATACCATGTGAGCTAAAGAAGGAGATGGAGCACAAGGCGAAAATTGATCGAGTCATAAATGAGATATGTGCCTTGTTCAATAAAAAAGAATTGTGGAGGATATGGACTCCGCTACATTTATATCTAAAGTTCATGGAGTTCCTCCCAAATCGAAGGAAAAAGACAGATGGTGTGATGTGCTTTCTGTCTCATTTTGGCCACCCTAACCAAAAAGCCGTCAAGCTAATGACGTAAAAGAAGCGCTTGTTGGGAGGCAACCCAATTTTCTTTACTTAGCTTTTATTTAGCGCACTTTTAATTTCGCATATGTTATAATAGTTTTTGAACATGCCCAGCCTCTTATGCAAACAAAGTCCTTGAACTGGTGTGAATTTCACTTGAATTTCTGTTTTCTGCTATCATCGCTAAGCGAGAGTTTGCTCGCTAAGCGAGAGTTTGCTCGCTAAGCGAGTTGTATCAGAGCTTTTGAAAATTCTGACAAAAGCCTAGGGCTGTGTGTTTTACCTTGTAAATGCAGGGATAAATTCATATTCTTGGCCTGAGGACAGTCCATACTTCTTGAGGAGGGGGAGTAGCAGAAGCAGAGTACTAAAGCACGCCATATACAGTGAAATTTTATTGTTTCAGTCATTAGAATTCATGTTTTATGTTTCATTGCAAATTTTGACTGAATAAACATGGTTTAAATCTTTGTGATTGCTAAATGTGCATATGAATTGAAATGTCTAGGTTTGTGATTAATCAAAAGCAAATGCATGATTAGAATGATTTTCTTTGATTTGCTATAGTTGGGGTCAATTTTTTGTGATTATCTTTGAATGATAGGATGAATTTGAACTAAGTTGCTTGATTCAATTTGATTTGATTAATTCCTTCTTAACATGATTAATTGATTATGAATCACGAAGACCTAGCCGGGTGAGATTGTGTGAACCTTCCATTGTTTATATATTTGAGAGCCGGCAATTGTGTTTAACTCTGTTGATTTTAACTGAATCTTGCTATTACTTGATGTGTTTGAAGTCATGGAAATGATCAAGGCCATTTTTCTATATGAGTGCAACTACTTTAGCCAAATATAGCCTACCTTGTGAGAGTGTGATCATTTGTTACCCCCTTTGAGCCAAATTTTGAAAAATTTGTTTGTATTAAACCGTTGAACCATAATAATGAAAAACAATGACTTAACCCTTGTTTTAGGAAGATTGAGCATTGAGTTTAACTATTGTTGAAAACAAGTTGGGGAGAAAGAGGTTATTTGATCAAATTGAGAAAAGAGTAAGAAGTAGTTGAAAATGGTGATTGTGAAATTGGAAAAGAAAGAAAAGAATGAAAAATATGGCACAATGATTTCAATGAAATTGAAAATGAAAAAGAAAGAAAATAGTGTGTCATACAAAAAGAATCACCAAAAGTGGAAAAGAAGGGGAAAACAAAAGAGGGTGAATAGCTCATGTGATAAAAATACTCAAGAATGATGCTCTCTTATCCTTCAGGCTCTTTGAATCCAAAGAAAAACAATGATTTCTTGTAGCCTAGCCCCATTAAAAGCTTAAGAAAGTCCTTAGTGATCCATGATTGATAACATGTTTTGTGATTATGTTGAGATGTATGTTTGAATTGATTTGTTGTGAACACATTGTTTGGATTGAGAGAAACACTACACCCTTGAGTTGAAACACTTGTGAGAATTGTGATTCTAGTTGATTATCTTGTTGATTTGGAAAGCTTGAACTCTTACTTGAATTTTGAAACTATTTCACATTCATGCTTTGATTCTTTGGTGATTATGAATGATTGATTTCAAACTTGCAACACATTGAATCATGTAAACTTGAAATGATTTACATCCAAATATTTTGATTGATTGCAAAGCTTGAATGAATTATGCACTAATGATGTTTGAGCCATGTTTCAAAAGTTTATTTTGTACTTTTGTTTGAGGACAAACAAAGTTTTAAGTTGGGGAGAGTTTGATAAGTGCCAAAAAGTAGTAAAATATTGTAAAGAATTAAGGCACTTATTTAACTTATTTAGTAAGAAACTTTTGTGAAATAGTTATTATTATGTATATATTACTTTTTGACTAATGTCAACATTTATTATAGGTTTTTATGCAAAAAGATGCAATTGGTACAAAGAAATGCAAAGGAAAGTGAAGAAAAGCTAAAGAAACAAAATCTGAAAACAGACTGCTGGTGGCTTGGAGCGACGGGTAGCGACCAAGGCTAGCTTGGAGCGACCAAAAAGAGAAAATTAGTGACTCGGAGGTTGAGTGGGACACGTGTCAGCAAACCCTTCTCCTGAAGAAAGGTTTGGTAGCTGAGCGACCTCTTCGTAGCTGAGCGACCATGCACTTTTCAGATTGATATAAATAGCTTTTGGAGAGAGAAAAATTGAGATCATCCATTCTTTGAAGACCAGAAACGCAGAGAGAACTAAGGAGCCAGATTCAAGGAGTTTTGGAGGTGGATCTACAATAATAGTTGAGAAATCATCATTGGTGTTTGTTCATCTCTCTTTTCTTCTTTATCTTTTGTATAGCTATCATGACAATGAATAGTTAATCTCTCTTTTGTTGGGATTGGATGTAATGAACTCTATTAGTATGTATTTCTTTTGATCATATGTATGATTTTAGATTATTTATCAATATTAGTGTGTTATCCTTGATTTTCATGTTTTACTTCAAGATTTGAATAGATATAGACATATATTATTTGAATCAAAGAACTAGGATAATCACTTATTAAACCCTAAACTCTAGACATAGATTTAGGTTTAATATTCACTTAAAGTGTCGACGCTTAATGCTATGGTATTGATTGACGATCCGAGACATCGGAGGTTAATAGGTATAATAGACATCTCGACGTTATCTGGACATGGAAACGTACGACGAGCGATACGTGATGATATTGATTGATAGCTAAAATTTGCATAACTGATTAGGGAAATACAAATGAATGAGTTGATGAAATTTAATCCCAGCAATTCAATCTCTCTGTCAATTTACTACTTTTATGCTTTCGCAAGTTTTCGTAAACAAACTCTTCAAAAACCCTTTGAATCTCTTTACTTAAAATTATATTAATTGTTGAACGACATCGATATCGCACCAGTCCCTGAGGAGACGATAAAAATATACTTACTTTTGTACTGTAAAAGGAACGTCTAAAAAAAAAAAAACACGGCGCTATCCTTAAATCTTACGAGTTGGATACGACGGAAACGAGTTGAAATTCCAAGGCGTTACCCGTGAATCTTACGAGTAGGGAACGTCTAAAAAAGACACGGCGCTATCCTTAAAATCTTACGAGTCGGATACGACGGAAACGGGTTGAAACACTCTGCCTCCTCGCTTTTATGCTTGTGATTGACAAAAAATTAAAAATCAGGTTGAAATCCCTAGGCGTTACCCTTTAAACTTTTTAGTGGGGGACGTCCAGAATATTAAAAATCAGGTTGAAATCCCTAGGCGTTACCCTTTAAACTTTTCAGTGGGGGGCCTCCAGAATACTAAAGCATGGTTGAAAGTCCAAAACGTTACCCATAAAACTTACGAGTCGGGAACAGAGAAAATACAAAAAGAAAAGCGTATCAAAACATCAGGGCGCAACCTATCAAAGGGGTGACGCCCAAAGCAAACGTTATAAAGGAAGAATAAAGGTAACTTTAGCATATGTTATTATATTCAGTTATTTCATCATTAAAAAAAAAACAGGCAGAAGCATCACTCAGACGATCATTCAAAATAAAGATTGAAAGACAACGAAAGCAACAACAAAGTTATGCAAAATCTGATTTCATTCATTGAGGATAGGATACAAATTCAAAGAAAACTACATCAAATTCGCATACAAATTCAAAGAAAACTACATCAGATTTGGATACAAATTCAAAGGAAATTACATCAAATTCAGTAGGGTGTACGAAGTGTTAATACTACACTCATCAACACTCGCATAAACAACTTGTTTATCACCCGATTATTAAAAAGTGTACGAGTGCTTAACTTATTACTACAATAAGCATCAACACTCGCATAACTCTAAAAAGAATCGGAACCCCTGACATTATATTTCCACTTTGACAAGTTAGAGCAGGGGATCCCGATCCATCATCCTCGTCCACAAGGGACGTCGCTTGGAGGTTTTCACCTTCGAAGATTTCGGCGTCCTCGCCGCAGATTCCACAGTGATTTGGGAACCCTCATCTTCAGGTGGAGGAGGCCCATAAACGTAGAACTCCTCAGGAACGTAGGTCTTCAAGAACTCAGCATGATCTTCGTCAATATCATCAGAACTCGACGAACTTGGCGAAACCGGAGGTTGTTTTGCCTTAACCTTTCTGGACACAGTGGTGCGTATGGATAAGGAAGCAGAAGCCTCTAATGTCTTCTTCCCTTTCTGGGATTTAGACCTCTTAGCGACAATTTTCTTAGAATTTTTTCTATCCATCTCAAATCGGTGAATAAGGAGGAAGAGAAGTATCGATTGAAAGATGGTGAAGGGAAAGGAAAGAAGACAAGCGCTATTTATAAACATGAGTGACAGGAACTTAACCCAAGTAACTGCATCCAAAATTAATTGAGGAGATAGTTACAACTACCGCAATAAAGGGGATTGGCCGTTTCAATAGGCGCGCGTAAATCAAGGAAGACCCAACAGAAATTTCTGACCGGTCAAAACATAGGAAATCACGCCACATGAGGCGTCATATCATATGACGCCACAGAAATCACACCTCATCTCGCCTCTCAGCAAAAATTAGAAGATTTACACACACTTAAAACAACAAGGATAACAGTTAGCATCAAATCAAGACGAGACGGAAAATGATGAAGGCAAAGATAATATCCATAAAACTACCAAAGCCTCAGAAGGGCACCAAAACATTGTCATTACAAAATATAATAAACCCACGCAGGGGCAACCACAAAAATATATCAAACCCTCGCAGGGACGACCATAAAGTCTAATCAACAAGACAACAAAACAACAAACAGCGAACAATAAACAGCAAAGAGAAGAAGGAAACTATTCAGCAGCAGGAGACTCTTCATCAGGCGATGCCTTGGGTGACGCCTCAACATCCGGCGTGTCTTGAACTATATGTTCAGCAGCAGAAGATACCAACTTGTCGCCCTCAACCATCAACATGGCATCCGCCTTTCCAAGTTGGTCTCTGTCAATCTCAGGAAAGAGGACCTTCACCTGATCCAAGGCAAGCTGGAAACCCTCCTCGAACTGCTCCCCAATGGTCGCCTCCAGGGTATCCTTGTCAGATTCCCACTTGATCTTTTCCTCCCTCAAAGAGGCCAATGCAGCAAGGGCCGCCTCATTATCCTTAGCCAGAGTTTTGATGCGCCCATCCTTGGCGGTCACGGTCTTAAGGGCGGTCTCACGATCCCGTTGAGCTATCGCCAATTTCCCTTCATACTCCTTGGTCAACCGAGCAATCTCCTCTTCATGTTTTTCCTTCAGGGCCTTCACATCACCCTCACACCTTAGCTTGGCAGCTCTGACATCGTCCTCAATGGTAGCTAAGTTCTTTTCCACAAGAGCTTCCTTCTCCTTAGCACCGGCAAGCTCCGCCCTTTGACGAGACGCCAGGGCATAGTTCAGAAGCAAACCCTTGAGCTCGTACCCAAGAGCCATCCTCATTAGTTCATCAGATTCGGTGCTATCAAAACGAGCAGAACTCCCCGCCATATCCACCGACCTCGCCAAGAAAGCCTCAGGGTCAAAAAGGGGATCCCATGGAGAAGTCCCTCCAGTTTGACTCGCCCCAGCCACAACCTTATCAGTTGCAGGAATGCCTTCTTTGGGCGGATCCTCGATCTCGACCAAATCCTTGTGCTCCTCCGCCAAACTGTCATCTTTCTTTGACTTCCGAGACAGGGTCTTGGATCTCTTCTTGGCAGGAGACTTGACTTCCCCCTCAACCTTAGGGCTAGAAGTCTTCACTGCAACAGCAATTCGACCTTCGCCTCCTTTCCTCTTCTTCTTTTTCTCTTCCACCTCACCAATCTCCAACTGGCTAAGGACCTCCACCTTGTCGTCAACCTGCCCCTTCTCAATCTGGGCCTTGCGCGCCCTCGCCTTTTCCAGGAACTGTGCTCTCTGGGCGGGAGTGAGCGTCGACATATCTTCTGTAAGGAAACAAAAAAGTTTTAGTCATGGAGATGAAAGAAAAACATACAAAAAGCGAATGGACTCAAAAGATAAGCTTACTAAGATATTTATTCATAACGCCAGGGGCGCCATCAGCATCCATAAGGTCCCTTGGACTCATCTGGTTACAAGACTCCAGATAAGCCACGGTGTCCCTCTCAAACTCACTTAGGCTCTCGTAGATGGCGCCTTTAACTAACCTAGGGTTAGAGGTCCAGTGGAAAGGAAAGAGAGGTTCACCCTCAGGCGAGTACATAATGTTTTGAATCCCCTCAGCGCCACGAACACGCAAGAAGGTCTCCTTATAGTTCTTATAGTTAGAGCTATACAAACTAAACAAACCCCTATTGGGCTGAGCACTCAGAGAGACAAGGGAATTGGGACTCAGGTTCTTTATATGATAAAAAGAGAAGAAGACGACCACTGAATGGTCAAGGATATCTAGGCCAAAACAAACCAGTTCAAAGGCCTTAATGAACGACCAACTGTTGGCGCTAAGTTGAGTAGGAGCAACATTGAGAACCCTGAGCATGGATTGTTGGAACTCAGAGAAAGGGAAGTAAAGGTGAAAATCTTCTATGAACTTGATATACATGTAAAAGGAGGTTGGGCCAGAAGGAGGCACGCCGGTCACGTACTCGCCCTCGCCCACCGGCTCTAGCACAACGTCATCTTCCTCAAAATCCCCAGAGACATCAAACTTCTCCCCAAACTCCGCCACTCTCTCAGCACTATCATACGATGAGTACACATTCATGGTTGTGACTTCGGAGCCTACAGCAACTAGGGCAAGCGATTCGTCTCTTCGTTTTCCTGTGAAAGACGAAGGAGAAATTATTACACAATCACTACCACAACTACTACTACCACTACTACTATCATCGCCACTACTGCTCTCAAGATCGCTATGAGTAATAGGAACCCCCAAAAGTTCGGTGAAATAACCAGAATAGTTCAACGATCCGTCGGGCCTAGTAAAGTGATCATGAACTTGGCGTTCTAAAGGACAACCAACAGGGAGAGGACGAGAAAGATCTCCCTCATTAACATCACTAAGGTCTCTCAAAACGACCATTTTCACCGGAAAACCCTAGAAACCCTAAATCGCGAAATAGAAACAAGAAGGAAAAAGGAAAAAAGGGTAGAAATAGCGGTTTGTACCTGGTTTAAAGGAGCGGTTACCACTTGAAATTTGAAGAACGTGGCTAGCGAAAATCGCGCGGGAAATGTATGGAGAACGGTTATGAACGTGCAATCTCGTCGGTGAACGAATCAGAAATCAGTGCAAGGAAAATAACCAAGAGTTTTCGATTGGAACGAAGAATGCAAGATGAAGGAAGTAACGTATATATAGAACCCATGGCACCGGTCGAAGAAAACTATTTGAAAAGTTGAAACGTTTTGGAAAGAAAAAAGGTGAAGCGTTGCGATGATTGACGCGTGTCCTGAGGCGAACTGTTATCTCGCCATTTATAAGGTCACGCCCAAAGGCGATGCGTGGAAAACAAAAAAAAAATGCAATATCACGAGGAAAACAAAAACTTCATTAATTACGAAACCAAAGAGTACAACATGAGGGAAATAACAAACACCAAATACAGAGACATCAAAGCATATTACAAACAAGAAGTCCTAAGGTACTGAAAGGGAAACTACTTAAGCAACGACATAGGCGGCCGCGACAACATCGGCCTGCAATTCCTCAATTTCCTCCTTATATTTCTTAGCAACTCTGAGGTCAGGGCTAATTCTATCTTGATCATCCTGCAACCTCTCCATCTTCTCCTTGAGGCGAGTAAGTGAAGAACGAGTCCTGATGAGCCTCGCGACGTCATATTCAATGTCCAGTTGAAGGTTCCTTTTCCTCTTCATCAGGGGGCGAAGTTCCTTCTCCAACACTTCGATGCGATTCTCAACGGCCTCCTCAGCAGACAGATTAAGATATAACGATTCCTCCTGCAGGTCAATACTGTCTTTGGTAACAGATATCTTTTGCTCCAACGTGTCTTCAAGTTCGTTGTAACATTTGAAAACCGCATTGGTGGTCTCAATGAAAGCGACATCCTTCTCCAAACGTCGAGACAACTCTAAAGCCAAATCCAAGAAGATCTTCTGGTCATTAGTCAGGCGCCACTTGTAATCATTGAGTTCCTCGACGTAAAGCTGAAATTCCCCCACATTGTCTATGAGTTCGTCTATATTTTCCTCCACTTTGTCCCTTACACGCCTAATAGCAGGCATAGTAGGCGACTCCAACACAGGGATGGACTGATCCATGGCCATAAGAAATGAAAAAGGAAACAATGAGTTAGAAAGAAATCTGGAAAACGTGGGCAAAAAGCAAAACCATCATAAGGTCTATTTATAGGAGAGGGGCGACGCATGCCAAGAGAAGCAAACAGGTGGTTACCCCCACGATCATCACGACTGGCCTAACTCCCACTATCACCACTTTGCCTCTTTAAGCCTCGTGCTTGGGGGGCTGTGGACTGGGGTAAGGCCTAAAAATAAATAGCATAGGCCCAATAGCGAGATGGCCCAATCACTCAACCCATGGAATTCAAGAGATAACTTGGCGGTAAAGATACTCAGCGGCGAGGTAACAGGTGGGAGACGCCCTCGCCTCAGGTGTAACTGCACTCGTAGAAATTTCACCAACAAGTCAACACGTGGAGAGGGATAACCACCCCATACCTCCATGATCATCACCAAAACAGGAAGAAACCGCCCATCATCACCGTGTATGAGGCGGAGGAGAGGGAAGAAACCGCCACGATCATGGGGTTCCCATGATCGTAGAACTCCATAACTGCTACCTATTGAAATCTATAAATAGGAGAACATACTTCATTGTAAAAGCCCCGAGAATATATTTTTCAATATACAGAAATGATGCACAATTGTGGAGAATTACTTATTTCTTAGATACGATCCAATTATTTATCACCCCCCTTTTTTGTTCACAAGAACAAAAGTTATTTCAAGTAATATTATATAGTAATTTTCGTGTACTAAAATGCATATATTTTCTGTCATGTATGATTGGATGAGAAAAAAAAAGAAAAAAAACATAATATATAAGGATTCGCAATTTGTATTTTTTCCTTCACTCTCCTCTACTTCTCTCTCCTTCTTCTCTATCTCTCTCTTAAATTTTTTATTGAAGGGAGAGATTTAAATTAAGAAAGAGATAAAGAGGAAAGAAAGAGATGTAAAAGTAAGTGATGGAGATGATGCAAATCCAAGGATTTTCAAGTAAATACGAAAACTTGCTGAAGTCTATGGAATATTTTGGTTACAAGATACTTTTTAAAACAGAGTCTTCGTCAAATTGGTACAACAAGGTGTGCCTAATTTAAAAAATATTTCAAAGACTCTGTTAAAAGAAATGTACAACAAAATTACAAGACTTGGAATATTCCAAAGACAAGAGGTGTGCCTAATCAGTGGCGGACGCAGGATTTTTTTTTTCGGGGGTCACTAAAAAAATTAGAATTTAATTTGTATGCACTGACAGTGTAAAATAATTTTACACGGTCAATCAATAACAACCATGTATTCCGCTAAATCACCCCACTTTACCCCACTATCTTTATATGACATGGAAGTTTAAATCACTCTTATTGGTTGCATGTGTAAAATAATTTTACACTGACAGTGCATAACAATTAAACTCAAAAAATTATAGTATATAAATTAAATATAAAAATTTGAGTAACAATAAATTAAATCACATACTTTTTTTTTACAATCAAATTAAATACTTTAAAGTAATACATATGTGTGGCAAGTGACTTAAAATAATCAATAGTTGACTTTGAACTAATACTCGCACAAAGTTGATCATTAGAAAATCATATGTGTTATTATTATATTACACATATAGTAAAAAAATTGGTGTCTATAATTTAAAATATATAGTTGTGTTTTTTAAAATAAAATAAATAGAAATTGTTCATTTTTTGCATTGATACATATATAAAAATTAACTTTATTTAGAAAAATGTCTAATTGTTTGAAACAATGTTTTTGTCACCAAGTATTGATTTTGTTTTTAAAAAAACAAAAAATAACCATAAAATGTCCACTCCAAGAGTTGAACCCATGTCCTCTTGTTAGGGGGCGCAACTTTGAACCATCAAGCCAACCATCAATACTGTTAGTTTTTCGCTGAAATAAATATATATAATATATACATTTGTAATTTTCTAAAACTATCAAGATATACTAGTAATTTTTTATTTTTCGGGGGTGGCCGTGGCCGCCCTCAGCCACCCCCTTGGGTCCGCCTCTGTGCCTAATTATATACAGTAGTAAATTAGTTTCTTCAAACATAAGGCGTGCCTAATTAAAATAAATGTACAACAGAATTACAAAAATAAAATAAATCAAAAACTTCTTTAGCGAAATAATCTTAACCCCAAGCAAGAAAAGAGATTATACCATCACAGTTCAAATAAAAAATGAATCATTTCTTTCTACTGTTCAACCACTACCACGACAATATTTACTTTGTCAAACAACACCTCCAAAGATGTTTCTTTGAGAGCAAAATGCTATTATTTTTTCCTTTTGTATACTTTAAAAACAAGTCAATCAAACAATTTGTAGCCATGTTTGTTGATAATTTAAGTAGGACAATTTTAACAAATGACATTGTTAGTTTGTTGTGGCAAAAATGACATATATTTATAGTTACTTTTAAAAATACAGAAATAAATACGATTTTATAATAAAATATCAGTTACAACTTTAATATAACAAAACGTTTATTTAATTAATTATAATTTATATGTAATCGACAAAATTGTTATGTAACGTTCAAATAAATATAAAAAATATTTATTATAATAATTAAAAATTATACGTAACCGAAATATGTTTATGATCATTAAAAAATATATAGAAACGGTTAATGTATTAATTCTATATGCGTGTATAGCCTACGAAATTACAATAATTTGTAATGTAAATGTTTTTTATTTTAATATTTAATATAATGTAACGTCATCAATTATTAAATAAAATGTAACATATTGAAATAATATAAATATTATTTATTTTAGTATTTAATTAAAAAATGTAACGTCATAAAAAATATTAAATAAAAATTAATGTAATAAATAATTAAATGAAAAAGTACACGTTTCATGTTCTTATGAATATGGTTGAATTTGTTTATAATATAGATTTAGATATAGAGTAAACAAATACCTTCTCTTTTACTGTATGAACTTGCTTAGGAAAAATCAATTGTAGGATTTTTTTATTTTTTATTTTAAAACAATTTTAGGTTATTGCTAGATTTTCTAGACTTCTATAAAATTTGTTGATAGTTAGTCTTCTATAAAAATGTTTCCATTGGTTCATATAATTTCGTGGACCCTGTATTCGTCCTATTTAACATTTTCCTTTGATAGATTTTCTAAGTAACCAAAAATTACTATGCAATTTTAATTTGATAAGTTTGAATATGAACATGCCTAACTCGAGTAAAGACGAGGACTTGGTGAAGTCTATGGAACATTTTGGCATCAAATTTTAAACAGAGATAAGGAGAAAGCTTCAAAACGTCGTTTTGTTAATTTGTAGATAGACGTTTCATGACCACATGCAGGAAGAGTGGAAAGACTATGCTTTTTCCCCCTTTGTGAAAGGGACAGCGCAACTAGGCTATTACTATCATTTTAGATTTTCTAAAACATTAAATTTCTTTTTTTTTTGAAAAATTCCAAATAACGTGTTTGGAAAAGTATTATATGTAAATTAGACGTTTGAAATTGGGAAATTAATTTGTCAAAAGTAAAAATTGGTAAATTAAGAGTTTTATTCTCTTGAGTGTTTTAGTTAAATTATTATTTTTTTGGTAAATACAGTATAAATTTAAAATTTATTTGATAAAAAAAAAGGTTAAAATTTATTTACACCTTTGAAAGAATGTGTTATACCATTTGAAAAAGTTGAAATAGCCATGAAAATTTTGTAACGGAATAATGTAAAATTTATCTTTAATTTTATTGCCAAGTGTTAAAGATGTCAATTTTAATGAACAATTTTATATTTTTTTTATCCGATTCTGTATTATTTCAACTTCTAGTGTATGATTCTATGAATATATTTTAGTCTTTGCAACCAGTTAAATTGGTTCATGATAATGAGTATACTTTACTACCAACTCAATCTCGATAAAAGCCACTCATTGCCCTTTAGCTAAATGCAGTTCATATATGATGTTGCATGTACAATATTTTTTTAATGACATAAATTATACATAGAAGTGTAGTTCCTTTGTTTTAGTTACTTAAATTAAAAGTTTTATTTATAAAAGTTACACCATCAAAGTGTGAAACTATGAAAGTTTAGAAGAATTTCAACAAATATAAGCAAAAATAGCAACTAAAGCTATAGAAGTTTACGAAGTGACAATTGTTGTGGAGAATCCGACTTTGATTTCCAATGAAAATAATTTCTGATCAAGTTTTACTTTACTTACAAAAACAATTGATTTGCAAGACTACAATTGTTACATTTTTATAAACTATTTTTAGACATTATAACATTAAAATATGAAATTTATCTTCAATTCATCAAGTACGTAACAATGAATTAGAAATGATCAAATTATACACTATATATAATTATTTGGCTTATCTTTTGAAAAATATACAATTGAAAATTATCGGATAAATGACATCGATCTATCGTGCTCTTGGGTTCCCAATCTCAGAAAATGCAGAACCAGAAAACAATGGTTGATCTTCAGTACTGGCTGAAATGGTGCTTACTTTACTGGTATGAGACCCATAGTCATCACTACTACTCGTGAAACATTTGTCACTCCCATCATCACTCGTAAACTGTGGCAACCATAGCCTTTGTGCACTTTTTTCATTTTCTCCGGTCTCACTAAACTTACTATCCTCCTCGCCCATCACAAGTTCCAATGCAAACTCTAATGCCCCAACCACATCGCTCATCGACATCCGTTGATTTCCATCATCATGCAAGCAACTCAACACCATTTGACAATAAGATTTCAAACACTCACTTGTTATAGAATCCTTTATGAACGGGTCCACCATCTCTTCCATTATCAAATCTTCCTTGTAACATTTTTGGAACCAAACGACCAAACTCGCTGTTTTCTTATCCGAAGAACGAACCAAAGGAGGTCTTGCGCACAATACCTCAAGAAGCACAACACCAAAAGAGTACACGTCAGATTTTAGAGTCAACCTTTGACGCATGTAGTATTCAGGATCCAAATACCCAAGACTACCCTTCACCACGGTGCTGACGTGCGTCATCGAGATTCCTATTGGTCCCACTTTTGATAAACCGAAATCAGAAACCTTAGCCACCCATTTCTCATCCAACAGTATGTTGGTACTCTTAACATCCCGATGTATGATATTTTGTTTCGCACCTGTATGGAGATAATGTAACCCCCTTGCCGCACCCAATAGAATCTCGAGCCTCTTCTTCCAAGTAAGAAGTTCGTTATCTGAACCATATAAATATTCACGAAGAGTGCCACGTTGCATAAAGTCGTAAACGAGAATCATCTCTGCACCTTCATTGCAATATCCAATAAGAGAAACCAAGTGAATATGACGAAGTTGAGAGAGCAACTCTATCTCATTCATGAACTCGTTAATACCTTGTTGAGAACCCGGTTTAAGACGTTTTATCGCAACAGGTGTAACTCCATCTATGTAACCTTTGTACACGTTGCCGAACCCTCCAACCCCAATGATAAAAATATCATCAAAGTTGTTTGTAGCAGCTCTTATCTCCGCTATTGTAAAATAGCGACACAAATGGGATGGTAAAATTGACGTACCTTCTGTCTTAGTCTCCCATGAACTTTCTTCGATTTCAAGATGAGATTCAAATTTTCTCCTCCTTCGAACGAAAACTATCATTCCAACAACAGATGCTAACAAGAGACATGAAATTCCAACCGCAATAAAAATTATTACGGTTGAGTTCTTCGACTTTGATTGTGGACTAGGTAATAATGGTTCATTTGGAGGTAAATATTTGGGATTCACTCCTGCAAGATTTTTATTGTTGTCACTTATCTTAAAAATCTCGATTCCATTCAATAAGACATCGCGATATGCTGTTGTGAGTATCGAATGTTCTGGCATGCGTTGAAGCTTGATTGAAATATTAACTCTTTCAATTTGAGAGCTTCCTTTTGGAGAGTACATAGTCACAACATAATCCTTATGAACAGGAATCAATAGACCACCACTCCATGAAAACACATCAGCACCTTGTTCAGCCAAAATATCATCTATAAAAATCTGAAAAACTCTATAACCTTGGCTTTTTATATCCTTATCAAACTCACAAAAATGTAACCTTATCATATAAGTAAAAGTAGAATCAACTTCAAAACTCCAAGTTACATTATATTCTTCTTTCGCATCGTTTCCATAATTTCTTCCAGTTAAGTAAACATCTTCTGGTGCAGTGTAATTCGCAACGGTGTTGTTTAAATAGTTTAGATGTTCTCCATAACCACTAGATATGCTATGTAGATATTGTTTCTTCAAGTAAAGAGGATAATCGATATCCCAATTACGAAACATACCTGTATCATTATTTGGTGGAACTTGATTTTGACCAACGTTGACTCTATAAACCATCTCCAAAGCTTTGTCGTTTTGAATTTTGTAATCTGTGGTACCTGTGTCAACTGATCTGATACGATAATTGATGTCATCAAAGTCTGAGTAATAGAGAAAAGAAGGCATAGACACAACTTCGATTCCGTTAACAAAAGCATAATAAACATTTGATTGGTTTATGTTGCTTGGAATGAAAGTTATGTTTAGCAAATTCTCATTTTGTTTGATTTGGATGCAATATTCTTTGGTGATTGAACTGTCCTGAGCCCAATTTAAAGGGTTGAAGTTTTTAAGAAGAGTGAGGTTGTTATTTACTTCAACAGAAAAAATTGCATTAGAAAGTTCAAAGTTTTGATATGATGTTGGGTAAAAATGAAGGCGAATAAAAACAGGGGAATTAGTGATATTTATAGGAAAAGAGTATGTGAAATTTGAGAGTGAGACACGTGCGGTTGTGAATGGAATTTGAGTATTTGCGACGGAAATAGGCTTTGTGTTAAAAGATTGGTTTGTGGTTTTTGGTTCTGTGAAGGTAAGGAGATTGGAGTTTTCAATATCATCACCAACCCAAATTCGATTGTCTAAGGAAGTAGTGTTTTTTGAGGTGCCACAATTGATAGCTAAATTGTAAATTGGGTTGTATGAGTTAGTAACTAGAGGGTACAGTAGCAAAATGAGAGATAGTATGGTCATTTGTGTGAGAATTTTTTGGTTTATTGAATTTGCCATGGTTGTGTAAGAAGAAAGTGTGAGGTAGAGAGTTGATAATTTTGTTGTTGGTTTGGTTTGGGATGCTGGAAGTTGCATTTATTTATTGAGAGGTGGTTGGAAGGGAGATTTCTAAGAAACACTAGTTACTAGTCATGAAATCGACTTACTTTGAATTTGAGAACTATTTTGGGTTTGAAATGGCTTTAAATTTGGTTAATAGTATTTTTTTTTTTTACACAAGCAAACTTTATTATATTCATGTTTCAATATAAGATGGATAATAATCTTTCGAGAGTTTCTACTATACATTTGAAAATTCGAATGCACCAGTATATTAAGTTAATTATTTAATACATTAATGATTATTTTATGAATCAACAAACTATTTGTCAATTATTGTATTTCATAGATGATAATTTCTTAAGAAAAAATACAATTTAGTGTAAAAAAAAGAGAGAAAAAACACAATTTCAATATTTTATAAAACACTATTCAATTCGCTCATCTTTTATAGAACACAATTTCAAAACTAACAACCTACCACATGATTCAATAATAGCAACAAAACTCTATGTTATAATATTTAGGCCTTGTGCTAATAGCTTGCACAACTTGGAAGCAATCTCTTTCAATATGGTTAGATATGTGAATTATGTAGCCATTTAAGTGCTTTCAATACTCTAGACCTTCCGCCTCAACATAAAGTATTAAATTTTATGATGATTGATATAACTTTTAAGGTTTTGTTAATGTGTGTCCTAAAACACATGTTAAGGAACTTAAAAGTAGAATTATTGTATTGAAAAACACGATAATTTCAATTTTGAAAAGTTCAATGTACACCTTTTGAATAAAATATTCATATATTAAGTTGCTTATCATGTGTCCTTATGACACATGTTGACATTTGCCTTATTTTTATAAATTATAATGTTATCATTTAAGAGATAATGCGTTAATGTTTTCTTTAGAGTATTTATTATAGATTGTAAAAATATATGCACTATAATTAGGAGTATATATGTAAAAATAATAATGAATTCCCTTAAGAATTAGAAATATCTTAAAAGAAGAGACAAATGTATTTCCTTAAAAAAAAGTCTAAAATCTAAGGACGGAAAGTAGATTGAATGATCACGTTGGACGTAACCACAATACACCATTAATTCTTTTATTTAATGTGAAACTTATAATTGACATTTGACTGTGGCGGAACCAGAAAAATTATAGAATTTAGGAAAAATTTCAGTTTTGAACAAAAAAATTAAATTTTGAATAAAAGAATCTCAATTTTGCTGTAAATTAACTCCTAAAAATCTCAATTTTAAGCAAAATATTTCAATTTGACCCTAAATCAACCCCTAAAAATTCCAATTTTGAACAAAAAATCTTAGTTTTGCCCTAAATGTACTCCTAAAAATCTCTGTTTTGCTCTAAGTTAACCTCAAAAATATTAAAAATTTTGGTCAGAGTGTGGGCAACTGTCCATCCAGACTTCCTGGGCCTTGGCTGCACCAGTGATTTGACATATCATCATCACTCCCTCAAGTGTGGCACTCTTCGTGTATGTGGTCTACCATTAGGAACCATCACCGTTCCCCCAAAAAAATAGAACCTAACTCTAAGACTATTTGTTGGAGAGCTTATGGATCAACAACGAGTCAATGCTTAAAGAACATATATAAAGACGGGTCATGGACCAACTCACGAACTCGCAAATTTAAAATAACCCACAATTTTAACGATTCAATCTATACGGGCAAAAATATAAACGGACCAAAAAAAATTGATCCATATATATACCCATCTCTACCTAAAGGTATGTTAACATTCTCCGATATTTTAAGGGAATACGGTGTGGGCTCGCTCTTGCCAAAAGTCAATTCTTTTTTTTTTATTGGCAAAATATATTATCTATACCAATATATAGAGAGAAACCCCTTTGATATAGATTTTTTTTATTGTCACTTTTGTCCTTCACTCTATTCAAATATTGTATATGTTAAAAAATAACTTTCATATAAAAGTTGGTTTTCAGTTTTTTATTTTATTTTAGTAAAGAAAAAATTTCTTTTTTTTCTTAATAACTAAGCACAACCAAAAAAGAGGTTAAGTAATTATCAATTAATCGTTTTTTACATTTAATTCAACGTCTTTTTTTTTTGCTTTCGCACCAGTTCCGACCCACCAAAGGTGAGCGACTAATCCGGTTTGTGCGTAGAGGCATGCGCACTGACCAAACATTATTCTCCCTGGGAATCGAACCCGGTATTCTCCGGATACGTCCTTGGAAGCAGCTCTTTGCCACTGAAGCCCAAGCAACTTGGTTTAATTCAACGTCTTTATGTGACATACTAATTTATTGTTTTCCAAAAACCGAATAATTCTAATGTGTACAAGAAATACTACAAGAAAAATAGAAAGGGAAAAGAATAAAAAACAAATACAGGCAAAACCAAAAGCACGTCGACAACAAAAAACTACACCTTTAATTATCCAACGCAGAAAGATCCGAAACCCCTCCAAAAATATCCGAAAGTCACACTGAACAGTAGAATTCAATGATTGTTTTTTAATCAATTGAACCATTGAATTCAATGATTAAGAGTTGATGAAAATTCATTATCATGACCCGTGAGTGGGAAGACCGGACAAGATTGTTACATCATTATTTGATTAGTTTATTCCATAATGATTAAATTCATGTATTGATTTAGTATTTTTTCCTGTAATATTTTTTCGATCTCTGTACTTGTTTTTTTCTCATGTAATCAAAAAAAGATCTCTGTAATTGTGAGTCATTTTAATTTTGAATCTTGTAATTTTTTAAATTTTATCCCTGCAATTTCTAAATATTTCAATAAAAATGTTCTAAATTCTTTTAAAAAAATAAAAAACGTTAATGTCGATTGGATAGTTTTTCAATATTAAAAATCATTTCATTAATTTCTTTTTATGTTAACGCTCCCGTCTTCAAGTTAAATGTACTTGGTAATCTGAAATAATTTATCTTAAAAAAAATTTATTAACCAATTAATTTTGATTCACTCAGTTTTTAATTAATTCATTTCAACTGTTATATAAAAAATTGACCACATCATTGCAAATTGGTCGCAGACAAAAAATTACTCAACCACCAATCTCATCGACCTTATCACTCATGAATAAAGAAAAAGAGAAAAGTTAAAAAAAAAAAAAAAAGATTTAAGTGATTAATGAATTTTAAAACGAATCATTTAGAAGAATCAAAATTCAATTCCTCGTGAAAATATTCTTACTAGATTACTAAATTACCCTCTTTCCAAAAAACAGAGGATTAATAAAAAATAAAAAAAAAACAGAGCCCACTGTGTGTTCAAAAGATTCCATCAAGTACTATTTATATACTAGCTAATAGCAAGATTTTGATATTAACTCCAACAACAAAAGTGTCAAAAATAGCAAATTCATTATGAAAGGATCATTAATTTTTTTGGTGTTAACAACACTACTGGTAATTAATTCAATCTTTCAGCCACATCAAAATATCAATCTGGTTGCAGCAAATTCCACCTATGGAAATATCCCATTAACATCATCACATAACAATACTCATGAAGGAGCTAATGGATGCACTGGCCTTCAATGCCGAGTTGTCGTCAATGACGAAGCCGATTTGTTCATGGACCAACAGGCTGCTAGATCAATTAGAATGCTTGCTGACAGTAATCAGAAAGTAGTATATTCAACAAATAATGATGCTGCAAATAATGCCGCATGTCCGCCAGGAAACAATGGTGGGTACACTTCATGTCTTGACAGCCCACAACTCAGCAATTGTAATATATACTGTCAGGCGCGTACGTAGTAGTTGATACCAGAATGAATTGTCTCAATTTTTTTTTCATGTTTGTTGTTCAATTCTCACCTTTAAGTTCACCTTTTTCTTCTTTTTACCTTTATTCATTTCACTATCTTGTTTTTATATTTCTAGCATGTACGTGATCGTATTGATCTTTTCTTCATGTACTACTTTTTTTCTGCAGAATGAATTCCATGGTTTAATTAAGGCAATAAATATGTCCAAAATATTGAATTTTTTTTGTTAATTTTTAATCCTTCAGAGTTCGACACATACGTAAATAAAATATAAGCATTCTATCTGGGGTGAGGATCGAGGACGGAATTAAGGGGTTGCAAGAGTGAGCTTTGGCCCCTCCCTCCCACCCTTAATATTGTATATTTTATATATAATTATAATTTGAATGTATAATTACAGTGCAAATTAGTTTTGATAAATAAATTAATATAAAATAATTTTATATCAGTATAATTTGATCCAAATTCATATAAATTATAATTAAATTTTATGTAATACTTATTAAATAAATAATCAACCCCCCATTTGATTAGTTTCTGGATCCGTCCATGGTGAAGATGGTGGGATGTGTCAATTTGTTCATTGGCACCCATGTGACCGATACTCTTTCCCTTTTGAGACACAATTATTCGTCTTTATTTTGATTGGTCTACATCAATTTCCACTACACCAGTGGTGTAACACTAAAATAAATAATAATAATAATAATAATAACACTAAAATAAATAAAAAACAAACATCGGCCGAAAACCCAAAAAATCCAAAAATCAGGCGAAAACACAAAAAATTGGCCGAAAACACAAAAATCGGCCGAAAAATAAAAAATCGGCCGAAAACACAAAAAATCGGCCGAAAACACAAAAATCGGCCGAAAAACCGAAAATCGGCCGAAAAATCCAAAAATCAGCCGAAAACCCAAAAAATCGGCCGAAAACGCAAAAATCGGCCGAAAAACCGAAAATCGGCCGAAAACTCAAAAAATCGGCTGAAAACCCAAAAAATCGGCCGAAAACACAAAAAATGGCCGAAAAACCGAAAATTGGCCGAAAACCCAAAAATCGGCCGAAAACCCAAAAAACACCCGAAAACCCAAAAATCGGCCGAAAAACCTAAAATCAGTTTTTCGGCTGTTTTTAGGTTTGTTGGCCAATTTTTTGTAATTTCAGCCGATTTTTTTGTTTTCGGCCGTTTTTTGTGTTTTCGGCCGTTTTTTGGATTTTCGGCCGATTTTTGTGTTTTCGGCCGATTTTTTGAGTTTTCGGCCGATTTTCGGTTTTTCGGCCGATTTTTGGGTTTTCGGCCGATTTTTTGAGTTTTCGGCCGATTTTTCGGTTTTTCGTCCGATTTGTGGATTTTCGGGTGTTTTTTGGGTTTTCGGCCGATTTTCAGTTTTTCGGCCAATTTTTTGAATTTTCGGCTGATTTTAGGATTTGCTATTTAATTTGACGGAACTGGGTGATGGATTTGGGATTTGACGGAGAGAGGATTTTGAGAGAGAGAATGGATTTGGGAATTATGGTTCATCTTTTCAATTTGGAAGAAATAAAAAATTTGGTTATGGATAAAATTTGGACATTGAGTAATTTAATCATAAAATTTGGTTTTGGTCATGGTTATGGATATCTAAATAAAAAACTAATTGGTTTGGTTATAAAACCCAAATATAAATAACTGGTTTTTAAAATTGGATATGGATTTAGTTATGGTTAATCCATGATAACCGGTTAAAATGCTCATCCCTATACACCACCATCTTCGGTAGCTGGATTAGCATCCACATTTTTTTCTTCAACCTTTCTTTTTTTTTTGTTTGAGCCTTCCACAAGATTTCAAATTATTATACTTTATCATTCATTTATTAATAATATCGTCTTGTGCAAAGCCTTGATTATTAATAATAATATATTTTCCATTAAAAAGAAAAAGACACATTGATAATAGTTCTTTTTTAATGAACTAAAACTTGTATGGCGATGAACCAAAGTCATGCTTTTATGATGTATTTCTCCGGCCATGTGTGTTTCGAATTGATATATATATTTGTTGCATAATATGCTGAAATTTCTACAATCTTTATAGAAGTGGGTAGTTGTTTATGCTGAATGTGGACTTTTAATTTCTTTATAGAGTGCACTTTATATTACCTTCGACTTTGATAAAATTGATTGCATATAAAAAATACATATTTAATATTAAGGGTTAAATAGTGTTTTAAAATTGTTAAATTAAAATCCACTTACATTACATATGAAATAAACACTATTGAACCATAATTTTAATTAATACTATTCCTTCGCTTATAATTATTATTGTATAGTACTTAAAAGATAAGATCATATATTTCGAAATATATTGCATGATGTAGTTTTTCACACAGTTTTCACGTTGTTTTGTATCAGAACTATCCGATCTAAACTGTACGGTCAAGATTAATGTTTTAAGTGATTTTATACAAAAACTGATCTATATCGTTTGATCTATGATTAGTGGCTAAAATTTAAAATAATGTGCAAATTGTGTGAAAGGCAACTATAACTAATCTTAATCCATATACTTAATATCACAGTGCACAATTGCTTATAAAAAATTGCTTTTTCACTCACTATCTTGTCCTTTCCTGCGAGACGAATATATAAAATAATTTTAAAATTGATAATTAACATATGTAAAACCAGTATAATTATTTTTAAGAAAATGTTAAATAGCGCCTTTAAAGTATTAGTTAAAGAAGCAATTAAAATAAAAATATTTATTTGTGTGGCAAATTTTAAAAATATAAAAATATTATTTTTATATAAATTTAATTTTCTTTTTTAATATATTGTCCAAAAGTAGTTAGCATGACCGTCGGTGTTGACTCACTCTTTAAATAAATGTCCCAACACCCAAAAGTAGTTAGATCATATTACTAACTAGTACTCCATAATGAATTAATGATTAAAATTTTATATTGTTGTTTGATTAGTTTATTTCATATCCATAATGATTAAAATAATTGACTTTATAAGAAAATTAGACTAAAACTAATGTACTAATAGTAGCAATGTAGAATTAAAATGTCACTTTTTATAAGGAATAAATACAAAATTTTATAATTTTATAACAATAAAAAATATATTTAACTTTAAAATTTGGTTGCAGCAGATTAGTGCAATAAAAATATACCATATTAGTGCAAATTGGCCACAATGATTTCCGACAAAATATGACCCAAAGCCATCCACCAGACTCACCTTCAAAAGTTCCATAAAGTTTTTATTTATATTCTACTAGCTAACATCAAGCTTTTGATACTAACTCCAATAACAAAAGTGTCAAAAATAACAGTTCATTATGAAAGGATCATTAATTTATTTGGTGTTAACAACACTACTTGTAATTAATTCAATCTCTCAACCCCATCAACACAACAATCTTGTTGCAGCAGATTCCACCTATGGAAATATCCCATTAACATCACATAACAATACTTGTGAAGGAGCTAATGGATGCACCGGCCTTCAATGCCGAGTTGTCGTCGATGACAAAGCCGATTTGTTCATGGACCAACAGGTTGTTAGATCAATACGATCATATACTTCCCTTTGTTTATAATTATTATTGTGTGCATAAAAGATAAGATCATATACTTCAAAACAGATTGCATGATATAGTTTTTCACACAATTTTCATGCTATTTTACATCAAGACCATCCAATATAAAATGTACAGTCAAGATTATTTTAAATGAATTTATAACATAACTGATTTACATCGTTTGATATATGATTAGTGACTTAAATTTAAAACAAATGCAAATTGTGTGAAAGACAACGGTAACGAATCCTAATCCATATACTTAATGTCATATATAGTGCACAATTGCTTATAAAAAAAATTGCTCTTTCACTCACTATACTGTCTTTCCTGAAGGGGCGAATATATAAAATTATTTTAAAATTGATAATTAATTTGTAAAACTAGTAATAGTATAACTATTTTTAAGAAAATTTTAAATATGTGGAATACGAGGTTCAAACTTCAGCAACTTTAATAATATTTCTTGTAACTACCATTTCAGCTACATTTATCAAACGTTAAATATCCTTTAAAGTATTAGTTAAAAAAACAATTAAAATAAAAATATTTATTTGTGTAGTAAATTTTAAAAATATAAAAAATGTTATATTTAATATAGATTTATTTTTCTTTTTTAATATCTTTAAATAATTTCCCAATTAAAAGTAGTTAGTATGACCGACGGTGTCGGCTCACTCTTTAAATAAATGTCCCAAAAGTAGTTAGATCATTACTAACTAGCTACCCCATAATGAATTAAATGATTAAAATTTTATATTTGTTGTTTGATTAGTTTATTCCATATCCATAATGATTAAAATAATAGACTTTATAGGAAAAATAGACTAAAACTAATGTACAATAGTAGCATTATAGGATTAAAATATATCAATTTTTTTATGAACAAAAAACAAAATTTTATAATGTATCTATACCAAATAATCCTTTCGTGTATATTTTTTTAGTGTCGTTTTTGCCTTTCATTCTATTCAAATATTTTTTAATACAGATTCAAATATTTATATATGTTGAAAAATAACTTCAACACAAAAGTTGGTTTTTAATTTTTTTTTTTAGTAAATTTTATTTCCTTCTTAATAACTAAGCACAACAAAAAAGAAAGTTAAGTAGTTATCTATATTAGCACAATAGAGAATGTCGATCACACAAACAATAATTTATTTTAAAAGATGTTTATTAACAAACTTAAATTTATTCAATTAGTTTTATAAAAAAAAAATCATTCAATTAGTTTTTCCTTAATTCTTTTAAAGATTAATGTGGAAATTGACCATATATTGATGCAAATTGGCCATAGTGATTTTAGACAAAATATGACCCAAAGCCATCCATCAGACTCGTCTTCAAAAGTTCCATAAAGTTTTATTTATTTATATCCTACTAGCCAATATCAAGATTTTGATATCAACTAACACAAGAGTCAAAAATAGCAAATTCATAATGAAAGGATCATTAATTTATTTGGTGTTAACAACACTACAAGTAATTAATTCAATCTTTCAACCCCATCAACATAACAATCTGGTTGCAGCAGATTCCACCTATGGAAATATCCCATCAACATCACATAACAATACTTATGAAGGAGCTAATGGATGCATCGGACTTCAATGCCGAGTTGTCGTCGATGAAGAAGCCGATTTGTTGATGGACCAACAGGTTGCTAGATCAAGTAGAATGCTTGCTAGCAGTAATAAGCAAATAGTATTTACAACAAATCAAGCTACAAGAACTGCCGCATGTCCGCCAGGAAAGAAGAAAAAGGGGTACACTTCATGTCTTGGCAGCCCACAACTCGGCCATAATTGTAATACATACTGCGCCGCGCGTGTTCCATAATAAAGGTAAAATATTATAATATCTTCGAAGTTTTTTTTTTAATTTATATATTTAATCTTTCAGAGTTCGGTATGAAGGTAAATAAAATATACAAGTGTTCTATATCTTGGAATTGATGTATTGTTGCATTATTTGATGGAATTTCTACAACTCTTTATAAAAGTGGAGGTAGAGTTGTTATGCTGGATCTGGAATTTCATTTTTGTTGTAAGGGTTGGTGTATCGTGTACTACTACCTATAATAATATTGTTTGCTTGTAAAAAATATCAATTTGATTAGTACTGTTATATTTATTTAGAATTTGAAGTCGGTTCTCTCAAATAATTGTTTATAGATAAAATTTATTAATCTCTTGAATTTAATAACCTTTTTTTCTTTTCAAAATTTAACCATTTAATTTTGTTTGAATCGGCAAAGAATTATGCAATAAATTATAAGTCTCGTTATTATTTTATTTAAATTTAACCATTTAAGAAATTAAACAATTATAAGAAAAAAAATTATTTAACTAATCACCTCCATTGCGATTTTACATTTCCATTTTTTGCTAATTAATATTCATTGCAAAGTAAAATGAAAAGTTATAGAGAATTATAATTATAATATATTTTTATTGATATTGAAAAAGAGAAAATCATTCTTTTCAGAATATGAAAAGTTATAGAAAATAATTATAATATATATTTACGCTTTTAAAAATAAAATGTTATATCTATTTAATAATACAAATTTGTATATACCCACCACTCACAACTTCAGATTCCGTCCCGTGTCATATAGTACACAATGTATATAAAAACATTGATCTGTCACTCACTGTCTTGTCCCTTTCTCCCACCAAATAAAATGACAATAGTATGCAAGTAAATTTTTTTTCAAAAATATAGCACTAGACAAGATAACTATGAATTTTTTCTCTCAAATTGCGCTTCAAACAGAACAAATGAGCAAAGGACATAACAAAATTTAAATAAGACCATATTTTCGGTCTCTTGAAATGTCCTACATCTTTAATTAATTTAAAGTGGCAGTAAATATAGAGAAACGGGTAAAAATGCGTTTTTAGATTTATTGACTTATAAAAAAATATATTTTAATATATTTTACTTTAGAGTGCAAACTTAAATTTATTATTAATTTATGAAAACACTATATATTTGACAAAAAATATTAATTTTGTAACACCCCGTTTTCATAACGCAAAAAGGGTATTATTTTTTTTTTTTTTTTTTTTTTTTTACAAACGCTCAGAGTGCGCAAAACATTTTCAATTGAGCCGACATTAAATATTACAAACGAACCATATATATATAGTGTATTCGAAAATGCTAAGTGTAAACCTAAATAATTACAATCCATAAGTCTATGTGCTTACAAGCACTAACTAACCAAAACAAGTTAGAATGTCCTATGCTAAACAAAAAGCACAATGCACAACACACCGGCACATAGTCTAACTAAAACTACCACTCCAGCTCCAACACGAGCTCACTATGGCCTAGAGCTGCCAACACCATCCTCTCGACCTACATCGTCATCTGGGGTGGGATGAGCCCGCAAATGAAAGAAAGGGTCACCACAAAATAAAAGTATATATATATATAACCGGTACGAAAGATTGTACACATAACAAATATTTCCACAAAGCACAAGAGAAAACTCTTAAAACATTCAACAATTCCCACCAACGGGCTTATATATATAATGCACAACAAGCCTAATGCAGACTTCTACAATGGGTGTGGTACTACCAGAGCTACCACATGCAAATGAATTCCGGAATTACTAATCATAACCAATAAAACCGCAAAGGGTTAAAGTGGATCCACTCACGCAATCACACCCCGTGGTCCACTCACGCAACCACCTATTGTACTCAATAAGATCCCGTAGGATTTTGGGTGGGTCCACTCACGCAACCAACACCCCGTAGTCCACTCACGCAACTACGCACAATGAATGCATGAGCATACGATTCCCTACATATGCTAATGCCACACATACATACCTCTCAAGCATATGTAACTAAATCATAGCAATTCATACATATATTTTCCAAATCATATGTAAATTGCACAAGTAATGTAAACACGTTCTCATCAACGAGCATACATAACACAAACATGTCAACACACAACAATTGCATACACAGCAAAACAAAGCATGTTTACCAAAACCGTTTGAAAAGACGGAAATAAAGTGGAGCCCTTACCTCGGCAAGCTTCCGTCAATAACACACGCTCAAACAACACAACGCGCTTCCTAAAACAAGCAGCGTAACAATCAATACATTGTTCTCTAACCAATCGCATTGAAACTACACCAAAACCCCAAAAACCTAATGGTTCCTAAGGAAAATTCACTCTTTCGGATACCATACCAAAAACTACCGTATTGATCAACCCCCATGAGTTATTTGCACTATTTTTAGGACCCAAAACAATAGGCCAAAGTCTTAAATAATTTGAAATACAAAATGGCCGTTTTCTTGCGTTATAAGCTACGTACTTTCCGAGTACCCGAAAAACTCGTTTCCAATCCCAACCACTTCCATAAATTAATAAAAAGGGATTAGAATGTTAAAAACCAAGTTTAGAAATCAAAATCCAAAATCTCAACTCCCAGAGCTCGCCCTGGCGAGTTGGTGGCGAGTGAAGGCAGGGAGTACTGGTCTTACTCGCTCTGGAGCTCGCCCTGGCGTGTTGTCATGACCTGTGACACTCGCCCTGGCGAGTAACCACTCGCCCGGCGAGTTGCACCTGTCATGACAGCACAAGACAGCAACTCACACCACCTTTTTCCACCCAAACCTAGTTTGATTCTATTAGTTCCCAACACTTTTTCAAAGCATAAAAGCAACCCATTTTCATAAGCAAGCAATTCATTTTCCGAAAGCTTGTTGGTTGCTTCGAGTGCAAGTTATTCGATTTTCATTTCCAAAATCAAAACCAAATCCAAGCACAAGTTTTATTACGGGCCTTAACCGTCCGGTAATCATTTTCAAACATGTTTTCAAGGTAAATAGTGACACCACATGTCACAAGAGTTTTAACCCACTTTGACCCCAAAACACTACCCAAAAACACTTAGGAAAATATTTTCATAAACCTCAAAATATTTTTCATCGGATTTTCCAAAACAAAACCATACAACGCGTTTCCCTTTCGCCCAAGGGTTCAAAGACAACTTTTCTTTTCAAAACCTTACAACATAACCTCATGTAATTGATCAATACATAACCAACTCAAAACCCTAACTTTTCTCATGAGATTTTTCACCAACTCATGGAAAACAAACATAACAAAGCCTACACATGCTTACTAACCCTCATGAACAACATTCATGGAACAAGAATCAATTTATGAGCAACCTCTCACAAATTTCTCTCAAGAATCATAATCATAAAACCCTTAACATAAGATGTTTTAAACCAACAAAGAAAGGAGAAGGTTTACTACCTCAAGTGGAGATGAATTCCTTTCAATCTCTATGATCCAACAAGCCAAAAATCCAAGCTTTTGGTGAAGAATTGCAAAATCTCTCAAGTTGGAAAGGTGAAAAGAAGGCCACGGCCAAGAGAGAAGAAGAGTGAAGTTTTGTGAATTTTTCTCATGACTACAAGTGACTAAAAGTCTCCCTTAAGACTTGGTCTTGTTCCATAATAGCCTTTGGATCAAATAGGATAAAGCTTCAAGACAAAATCCTAGCCCTTGGATCAATCCGAGTCTATCCTCCCAAGATATTTCTCACAACCTCTTACAACGAAACGCACGCTCAGTTCTCGCGCATCGCGACGAACGAAACTCGCAAAAACAGAAAACCTACAGAAAGAACGTCTATCGTTTTTCCATTCCAAAACTTATCGCCGAATCTTTTTCCGCGACTGTAATTTTCTTCCATACCTTAGAAAATTAATCTCAGGACATATCCTAACCCACGCAGATATATAAAACTCCCATCCGAAACCTCACTTAAAACAGACGCAGTAAAATTTTACAACGACGGGTAAAATCCTACTCGTTTTTCCAAAAACAAGAATAATCCAAAACTCGTCATTCTGACTTCACAGAAATCTCCTCATACTTAAAAGAGGACCACGACCCGAAAGTCTGTGCCTTTCCAACGCACGAGCACAAAACAGGCTCCGTTTCAGCAAAAATCTCATTAATGCGACGATACTCACAAAACCGCTTCACCAAAAACCCTAAAACTCATAGCCATTACTAGAGTTCCTTAGAAAAACTGTACAGTGGAATCTTGGGTCTTACAAATTTCTGAATAAAAATAAAATTGTATAAATATATGAGAAAAAATATTGGTTTTTATAAATTACAATATAAGACCCTCATATAAGTTACAATAAAATAGATTCTTATATTAATATATAAGTATAAATATAGGTCACATATAAATCATAAAAAAAAAAAAATAGACTCCTCTATTAATATAGCAATATATGCCTCATATAAATTACAAAAGACATTCCCCATACTAATTAGTAGGAATATATACTCACAGACTCTTAAATTAGAAAGAAATACACCACATATTAATTTGTGAGTACAAATGTTGGTCTCTTATAGATTATAAAATAAAAACAAAAAAAATAGACCCCGTATATTATCATATGATTATAAATATAGGTCCCTGTAGCAATTACAAAATGAAAAAGGCCCCATAATAAAATATGAAAATAAATATAAACCCCGTATAAATAGAAGAAAAAAAACATCTCAAATTAATTTATGAGTATAGATATAAGTCTCGTCCAAATTATAAAAAAAAAAAAGACCCCATATTAATATATCACTATAAATAGAGATCTCGTATATTTTTTCTTAAAAATGAAGACCTCTGTAATAATATATGAATATAAGTTAGGTCCCGTAAAAATTACAAATAAATAGGTCTTGTATTAACATATGTGTATAAATAGGAGCTCTTATTAATATATAACTTTTTTTTTTTGAACAGCGGATTACTAATATATAACTATAAATATAGATCTCATATAAACTACAACAAAATAAAAAAACTACAACAAAATAAAAAAGTCTTGTATTAATATATAACTAAAAATATAAATCTCATATAAATATAAGTCCTCATATAAATGAGTAAGAATATAGACTCACGGACTCATAAATTAGAAAGAAATAGCCCACATATATTAATTTGTGAGTATAAATATAGGTCTCTTATAAATTACAAAAGAAAAAGAAGAAAAATAGACCATGTATATTAACATATGATTATAAATATAGGTACCTATAGAAATTACAAAACAAAAAAGGCCCCGTATTTAAATGTGGGAATAAATATATGCCCCGTAAAAATTAAAAAAAATATCTCAAATTAATATATGAATATAGTAGATATAAGTCCCGTCTAAATTACAAATAAGACCCCGTATTAATAAATGGCTATAAAAAAAATGTTGTAGATTTATTGACTTATAAAAAATATGTTTTACTTTAAACTGAAAATTTAATTTTTTTTTATTGCATATGGAAAATGATTTATATTGTGAAATAAATATTTACAATCTTATATAATTTAAATAATTAAAATGACACTATATCTAAAAAAAACAATTACAAAACAGAAAACCTAAAGAAATTATTCCAATATATCTTTTATTATTTCATTTCCACATCAATACCTTCAAATAAAACAAATATAGAAGCTCAGATAATTTCCTTCAAAAATTAAATAAATATGAACCTCCCATAATTTATATATAAAAAGTCCTTGTATTAATATATAAAAAATAAACAATATAGTTCCCATATTAATATATAAATAAATACATAAGTCCCTTATAGATTATAAATAAAAAAGAGAAATATAAATTTCAAAATAAACAAAAATATTTCTCCATACTGATATATGAATATAAATATAAATATAGTTCTCATATAAATAAAAAAAAATACCCTGTATAATTTACAAAAAAATAGTTTTGTATATTAATATATGAGTAAAAATATAATATCTCGTATAAATGTTATATAAAAATGGCTCATGTAAAAAATATAATGTTACAAAAATTATTGTTAATTTCTGCCGGAGAAGGTTTGAATTGGAACTTTGGTCCTTTTTTTTTGTTACAAAAAGGTAAATAAAGACTAAAATTAACTAATAATAGAAACTAATATTTTAAAAAGAATTTTTTCATTGCGTCATTCTTAAGATGATCTCAAATACTGTTGAAAGTTTTAGTCCTCTGGTATAATTTAAAATAGTAAAAAATTTGCCTACCGTGCATATTATAATTATTATTATATTAATAAAACATGTACATATTATTATTTGATTGGTTATTTTCCATTTAATTTAATTCATCAAGTTTTTTTATTTTATATATGGACTGATTCATCAAGTTTCATTGCCATCCATTAATAATTCATTTAATTTAATTATATGTATTATTTGATAATATAAACTTTCCATTTCAAGCAAGAGAATTTAAACATGTTGAGTGATTCATTTTTAGGTATAAATGAAAATGGAGAGATTCATGATATATTATTAATGTACTAATATACCAATTTTTTTTAACAGTAATTTATTATTGTATTTTGTGAAATCAGGTACTTAATTGTGTGTTCATATGTGTAGTCCACAATAACAAATTTAATAATTTTTTAACTTTTAATTTTACATATTCCCGTTGTTTATATATTAATTAATTTATTTTTATGTTAAACATCTTGGAAAAGGGTATTATGTAAAGAGTACTTTGTTTATATCTAAAAAAAAAAAGACACTTTAGTTTTGAGCACAATTGAACAAAGTTATAAAATGTGATGACTTTTATGATATCTCCCATTCTCTTTCCCGTCAATAATAATCCATAAAATCTTAAAATCATTTATATGAATTTGATAAAGAATTAACTCTCCCATGTAAAAAGACATTTTTATCATATCTCTCACTTTCTTTCCCGTCAATAGAAAATCATCTAGATAAATTTTATAAAGAATTAATCCTCCCATGTAAAAAGAAATTTTAGTATTGAGCGCGATCGAACAAATTTATAAAAATGTGATGACTTTTATCATATCTCCCACTATCTTTCCCACCAATAATCTATAAAAACATAAAATCAACTTAACGTATATATGTTGAACAAAAAAAATAATAGTGCAAAAATATTATGCGTAAATTTAATTTATTAAACTAATTCTTGACTAATATTTCATAAATTAATGTATCGTCTTGTATTGCCTACCTAAAAACGCATTAGCTGATAATTAAGAACCATCCCATAATTTTATTGCTAAAAAACATATTCTATATATTTTCTATTACTAAGAGACCAACTTTATAATATCTTCGAAGTTTTTTTTTTAATTTATATATTTAATCTTTCAGAGTTCGGTATGAAGGTAAATAAAATATACAAGTGTTCTATATCTTGGAATTGATGTATTGTTGCATTATTTGATGGAATTTCTACAACTCTTTATAAAAGTGGAGGTAGAGTTGTTATGCTGGATCTGGAATTTCATTTTTGTTGTAAGGGTTGGTGTATCGTGTACTACTACCTATAATAATATTGTTTGCTTGTAAAAAATATCAATTTGATTAGTACTGTTATATTTATTTAGAATTTGAAGTCGGTTCTCTCAAATAATTGTTTATAGATAAAATTTATTAATCTCTTGAATTTAATAACCTTTTTTTCTTTTCAAAATTTAACCATTTAATTTTGTTTGAATCGGCAAAGGATTATGCAATAAATTATAAGTCTCGTTATTATTTTATTTAAATTTAACCATTTAAGAAATTAAACAATTATAAGAAAAAAAATTATTTAACTAATCACCTCCATTGCGATTTTACATTTCCATTTTTTGCTAATTAATATTCATTGCAAAGTAAAATGAAAAGTTATAGAGAATTATAATTATAATATATTTTTATTGATATTGAAAAAGAGAAAATCATTCTTTTCAGAATATGAAAAGTTATAGAAAATAATTATAATATATATTTACGCTTTTAAAAATAAAATGTTATATCTATTTAATAATACAAATTTGTATATACCCACCACTCACAACTTCAGATTCCGTCCCGTGTCATATAGTACACAATGTATATAAAAACATTGATCTGTCACTCACTGTCTTGTCCCTTTCTCCCACCAAATAAAATGACAATAGTATGCAAGTAAATTTTTTTTCAAAAATATAGCACTAGACAAGATAACTATGAATTTTTTCTCTCAAATTGCGCTTCAAACAGAACAAATGAGCAAAGGACATAACAAAATTTAAATAAGACCATATTTTCGGTCTCTTGAAATGTCCTACATCTTTAATTAATTTAAAGTGGCAGTAAATATAGAGAAATGAGTAACAATAATAGTAAATGTCCGTAAAAGAAAAACAATAATAGGAAATGGTACAAATTATTAATATCCAAATTTTCTTTCCTTTCTACAAAATCATTGCGGCAAATTCCAAATTTTCTAGGTTTAATTTCCAGTTCCATCATAAAATTCAAACAAGTCCAGATCTTGTTCATCTATTTTCATAAACTTCATGAAAAAAATCCAGATCTTCAACCAACCTTCAAATCTAAATGTTGCTGAGATTACAAGAGGATGAGCTCCATTTGTTTTTTTTTTTTTTAACAACAGAAAATGTATATATATATAAATGTTAAACCCACAGGAAGGAGGAAGTACAAGTGGTACTCAACCCAGATAAAACAAATCACAACCAAACACAAAAGCCTTAAGCACTAAAAAACACCATAAGAACAGCCACCAAAACAGTGAGGCATATCTCCAAACACCCGACACACTACAACACCAAAACTCAAAATAAGGCAATGCTACCTAAGGAGGCATTCAAGAGGGAATTTTTCTCATTCGTATAACACCTGCAAACTTACTAGCAATAAACCAATTTAAAGACCTATGTTTGATCGCATCCACAATTTCATAGACCTTCAATTTCTTCCCTTAAAAAATAAAAGTATTTCTAGCAAGCCATAAACTCCAAGTGACTGTTTGCCAAATCAAGTTAATACCCTTTTTTCGCTTCTTACACTTGAAAGGAAACCCAAAAGATTCAAAAGAAAGTGCTAAATTACCCGGAACCGCCGTAATCAATCCAAGCCAAGAGTGGATCGCACTCCACACCTCCACCGCAACTTCGCACTTAGTGAACATGTGCACCTCCGATTCCAATTTCGAATGACATCATACACATTGGGATTGTGGAGCATTCTGAATCACCCCACGTCAGAATAAATTAGCACGAGTCGGCAACCGTTGTAATAATAGTTGCCATGAGAAAATTTTGACCTTCATAGGGGCTAAACTCTCCCAAACCCGCTTCACCACACGACCACGCCCCTCAAAGCTACCCACGACCGGGAGAAAATTCTTGTAAAGACAACAATAACCATCCTTCACCGTGTACCCCCCATCCGCCCCAATTGTACAAACCCATGAGTCATCCACAAGATATAAAGTTATATGACCAATGAGTTCCAACATTTGTGAAAGCAATTCATCTACCCAAACAAACAACCGCCTCCTCCAATTCAAGTTCCAATACCACACCTCATCTCTCCACTCTCCCATTTGGCTAACATAATTATCGGTTTGGCATGACACCGAAAATAGCCTTGGGAAAGCTTCACAAAGAGGTCTATGTCCCATCCACTTATCTAACCAAAATCTAGTACTCCCTCCATTGCCCAATTTTTTTGTCATGATATCACTACACCAATCTCCATCTTCATGGGCCCTCAACCGACCGAACACATAAGTCCCTCCACCAAAACGAAGCATGTCTAGCATTCCTCCATTGAGCCAAATCCGGTGAGTAACCTATATTCCCACCATATTTAGCCTTTATGACTAGCGCCCAAAGAGAGTCTTGAGAATTTAATAACCACCACCGCCATTTTGTTAGAAGCGAGATATTCACCAATCTTATGTTTCTTACCCCAAGCCCACCATCTTCCTTTGACCGGCACACATCAAACCAATTCACCCAAGCAATTTTTGACTTCACACTAGCCCCTCCCCATAAGAAATTCATTTGAATCGATACAATTTTTTTCCACACCTTTGTAGGAAGCTTCATAAAGGATAAATAGAACAAGGGAATTGCCGCAAGCGCCGAATTAATTAACACGACCCTCCCCTCAAGATTCACAAATCTATTTTTCCATGAATGTAGCCTCTTTTGAAGTACTTCAATCACCGGATCCCACATTGCTTCTTTCCTTGGATTGTCACTGATGACAGGAATTTCTACGTCATTTTTAGTATTATTATTAGTAGTAAAATGACCAAGACAGGCCCAAATACGAAAGAAAACCTACAAAAGCAAGAAAAAGCATCAAGACAGAGTCCAAGATGCAAAAAGACAAGAAAAAGCCCAAAAAGTGAAGAAAATCAGCATTCCATCGCAGCACGATGGCTCCCATCGTACCACGATGGGAACTGCTTGTTCGCCAAGAAATCAGAAGCAATAAATCTGAAGAGAATCTGTCAATCGCAGCACGATGTGTGCTATCGCAGCACGATGGAGTAACTTGGCGCCCAAGCTGATGAAATGCACAGGATCAGTTATAAAATTGAACTGAATCTTCACATCGCAGCACGATGGCTTCATCGTACTGCGATGCCTTGCTGAGGCCCATTACGAAAACTATAAATAGAGTCTCCTTTTCATTGTTTTATTCATTCAGAAATAGTAGAACACTCTCTACTATAAGGAGAGGTTCAGAGGAGCTCTATTGGGCATAGTTTTCTCCCCTTACGGGAAAACTAACTCAGCAAGGTATGATTTCTTTAGGCTTTTGTATTTAGGTTATAATTTATTGTAATTTAAATATGTAGTCTTTATTATTTATGCCTTAGGTTGTGGTGGAGAAGATGAACTCCCCTATAAATATTTGGAGTCTGTGATTGAGTCTAAGTTATAATAAATGATATTTAGTAATTATGTTTGTTATTTACTTGCGTGCACTTTAATAACGTATTCTCGTAATCTGGCCGGATAAGTGGGAGCGCCCATATAATTGATATCAGGTTTTGACTTGGTATGGTCCGGAACTCGTAGTAAATAATGCTAGGTGTATAGAGACGGTAACATCCTGAACTAGTCGTGAACTGAGCGGTTAGAGGAGGAATCATGCACTAGGTGTGATCTGAGCACTTAGAAGATGAACAGCCCGATACTAGGACCTAGATGTTAATTGGTGAAGGTTATAATGCGTGTTTATAAACAACTCACTTAGTAATTAAGGTATGTGACACATCGAGGTTAGACTCTCGTAGGTACCTTAGTTGTTAACGTAGGGAAACTTTAATAGACATAGTGTAATAGTAAGGTATTACTACAACAAGGATAATTCACCGCCGAACATAATCTAAGTAACTATGTTATACACCGGTCATGCCAAATATGAAGAAGGGAGGGAGTCCAACCACCATACCTAGCCTCTATATTTCTTGAATCTATTATTTATACATTCTGCAATTTATATTTCTGCAAAGCATTACGCTTATTTTATAAAAACCTTTTCAAAAACCAAAGCGAATGCAAACTATCACAAACTTCAATAACGCTAGTGAAGTTTCGGCATGATCCCTGTGGATACGAACTCATTCTAGACACCTAGAGTGTGAATTATTACTCAACGACGGACTGGTGCACTTGCCAGACCGTAGTCAGTCACCAACCGGCAACCCAAGATAAATGAAAAGAAATTTCCCAAGCTTACAATTCAAGAATTTTGCGGCCACACTCATAAATGTAGCATGGAAATTTTTTTTCTACCCCAACAATTATACCTCTACCCCTACAAATTAATTTATTTTCCATTTTTACCCTTTAGTTTTTTGTAGAATAATTTGAGAAAAGAAATGGGTATAGGTGATAAAGAGATCCAGATTTTTGACTTATAGTGACGGACAAACTGTCACTAAAAGTCAAATTTCCGTTTGAAATAATGAACCGGGTTAGTTTGAGAAAGAAGTGTTCCGGTACAAAATAATAAATCGGGTTACTTTGAAAAAGAGTACCGGTATAGGTGGGAATAGGCGATATTGAGATCCAAATTTTTAACTTATAGTGACAGCCAAAACTGTCACTAAAACTCAAATTTCCTTTGAAATAATGAACCGGGTTAGTTTGAGAAAGAAGTTGAAATTCCTGGCACGCTATGCACGATGTGCTACACGATGCTCTAAGCACTGTGTCAGTTCTAGCACGTAATAATGCAAAACAAATAAAGGAAAACAAATAAAGGAGACAAGGTATTTGTTAACCCAGTTCGGCGAACCTACGTCTGGGGGATACCAATCCAGGAAGGAATATCACTATAATAGCCCTAGTTCGAAGTTCTCAGCAAACGCCCCGTTTACAACTTATAACCTAGGCACTACCAATGATTCTTCAACCTAGGAACTCCTAGATCAGAGATCTCATCTCACTCCCTTACAACCTTACAAACAGCAAGGATTTCACTAACACAAAGACAAAATGTTTTTGGAGACACACTCCTAAAACTACACACTCGTACCTAAAGGCTTAGAGTGTTACACCACCAAAAAGTCCTAACTCCGTACTTCAAAACTTAGGAGAGGATCACACACAGTACAACTCAATTAACAATGTCCTAAGCTTGCATCAAGGTGACACAAGAAAGGCTCACAAATAACACACACGCAAAACCTAGAATTCTTCGCACCAAAAAGTCCTAACTCCGTACTTCAAAGCTTAGGAGAGGATCACACACAGTACAACTCAATTAACAATGTCCTAAGCTTGCATCAAGGTGACACAAGAAAGGCTCACAAATAACACACACGCAAAACCTAGAATTCTAGACACAAACACAATACGGCGTGAACAACAACTAGTCTGAATTAGGGTTTGCATATTCCTTAAATACTTCAGCCAAATCTTCCTTGATTCAGAAATAGCATGGGCTTGATTTGTTTGACCCAAGCAATAACTCCACATTAATTAAAATAGATTCTCTACAAAAATATTCTTCAAGGAGATTCTCTTCAGAAATATTCTTGACAAGGATCTGAAGCATTAAATAATATTCCTCATAATTAATCTGATTAAACGCGCCATGCAAGATTCATGAGAGAGAAACCAAACATTCCATAAATAGAACATGTCATGAACACTCCTCGTGAGACGATACAATGCTTGAGGCATCGGATCACACATCCTGCTACAAGGTTTAGTTTACCAAAAATGCAGCCAAAACCAAAGACTCAACAGAAGTGTTCCGGTACAAAATAATAAACCGGGTTACTTTGAGAAAGAGTACCGGTATAGGTGGGAATAGGCGATGTTGAGATCCAAATTTTTGACTTATAGTGACACACAAAACTGTCACTAAAACTCAAAAAATCTTTCCCTTCAAACTCTAGTGTTATTTTCTGTGATTTTAGCAGGTTTTTGTGATTTGTCTTGCTGCTATCTTGTTTTTTTTTTTTCTGGTGGTTTTGTATTGTTGCAGCAGCTGTTTTGTATTATTTTGAGCTGGTTGGTGTCCTTTTTGCCTCCTTTGTGAGGTTCAGTTTGTGCCTGTCATAGAGAGTTTGAGGTGGGGTGCTTGGTTGTGGTTTTAGAGGAGTTGTGTGGTTATGCACATCTATGTATAAACTTATTTCCCCAAAATTATAAGAGATACTAATCCACCAATTAAAAACTTACAATGTGCAAAAACGAGAATATGTATATATCCACTCGTATAGTTCCTGAAATTAAATTTACCACAATTAAGTTTATGTTAAAGTGGGAAGGTAGAGAACATTGTAAAAATAAAATTATGAAAATTTTAATTTAAAAGAACATAAAGTAAAGTTTACCTTTGTAACAGGAAATTAAGAATCTTAATTTCCTGTTACAACCTTTTACCGGACTATGAATATTAAGCAGGCATGCCACTTCCTCTCAGTGCTATCAGCCGATCAAATATTTTAGCACGAATTAGGGTTGCAAGTTTACAGTGAAGGGTTCGAATTTTCAATGGAGTTCAATTTCTGGGTGTTTAGGTGTTCGATTTTCTGAGTTTGAAGGGAAAGATTTTTGAGTTTTAGTGACAGTTTTGTCTGTCACTATAAGTCAAAAATCTGGATCTCAACATCGCCTATTCCCACCTACACCGGTATTCTTTTTCAAAGTAACCCGGTTTATTATTTTGTACCGGAACACTTCTTTCTCAAACTAACCTGGTTCATTATTTTAAAAGGAAATTTGACTTTTAGTGATAGTTTGTCCGTCACTATAAGTCAAAAATCTGGATCTCTTTATCACCTATACCAACTTCTTTCTCAAATTATTCTACAAAAAAAATAAAGGGTAAAAATGGAAAATAAATTAATTTGTAGGGGTAGAGGTATAATTGTTGGGGTAGAAAAAAAAATTTCCATGTAGCATTCACCTCCACCCCCAAAAGCCTACTCTTCCCAAAATCAACTTTTAGCCCCGACATCAACTCGAACCACCTAAGTATTGCCTTAACACACCACAAATTCTCCACACAAGCTTCTCCAACAAGGAGAGTATCGTCCGCATATTGTAGGTGCGAAACCGAGACTCCCGAATTTTTTATCACAAAAGGTTTGAAGAAACCTAGGGAAACTGCCTAGACATAAGAAGTCCAAGGCCTTCAACCACTAAGAGAAAGAGGAATGGCGCCAACGGATCCCCTTCTTTCAAGCCTCTAGAGGAATGAGCTCCATTTGCTGACATGTTACTTTTATTTTTTGTGATAATTTTTAAATCAATCAATTCTTATTTTTTGAAAAGTTATCACTATGATCAGAAAAATTTTCAATTATCATGATACACTTAAATCAGACATGTACACTTTTTTTTTGGGTAAAAAAATTCATCCATCTGTTCTGTAAAAATCAAATTATCCTAATAAATATTTTTAATTGAGATAGGATTAAATGACGCGTCTCTTTGATATAGTTCAATTGACAAAAGCATTGTATGAATTATGAAATATATAAGGATTAGGATTCGAACCTTAGTACTCTCGCTTATTTCATCTTAAAAGAATGAAATTATGGCTATTAGACTGCTTGACGAAAAAATATTCATCAAATTTCTTCCATCCGTTTTTATTTATTCCAAAGACTTGAAATAGCTGACCACTAAAATAATCCATGTGGATGTCTAGAAGTCCTAGCTCAACTGGCAAATGCCGAAATTGCTAGGCCGGACGTCATGACCCAGGTTCGAACCCGAGACCTCACAGTTGTGTGTGAGTTTAATTTCAGTGGATTATCAGTTTACCACTTCATCTAAGACAAAAAAAAACCATGTGGATCAAATATTTCTTAATATAAGGGAGGCAAAAAAATATGCTGGTCATGCGCTTTAAATCCAAAATTATTTATTATTTAAAAAATGTATTATAATAAAATAATTTAAAAACAGAATCACTACAAGAAAATACAGTATTTGCTACCAAAAGTTTGCCACAAAGTGAGTTCCTAGTTAATCTCAATTAAAAATCCCTCCATTCTACTAACCCAAATCATTTTTTAATTAATCTTTATTTTTTCCTCTTCTATTAGTTATTATTTTCTTTTTCAATTATTTTTAGAGGATTAGTATTTTCATTTCATTTTCAATTACTTTTTTTCTTCTGTTTCAGTTCATTACACTTCCTCACAAAAATCAATTCCACACAAAATCAAAATCAATTCCACACAAATCGCTTAATCTCATAATCACTTCTACATAATCGCATCTCAAAATCACTTCCACACAAATCGCTTAATCTCATAATCACTTCTTCCTCACAAATGGCTTGAATCGTGACGCTTTTTCCTCACAAATTGATCTCAGAATCGCTTCCTCACAAATCCCTTCATCACAGAATCGCGACGCCGTTTCCTCACAAATCGATCTCGTTCGCAACTTGCTTCATCTCAGAATCGTGATACTTCTCAATCGCTACTTCGCGCTTTCGCTCTTTCGCGCTTTCGTTCTCGTTGAAGATCTATAGGTACTTCTGCTACTTCCGAGTTTCAAAACCTTCTAGGATTCTTCATGTATTTGATTTGATATGATAATATTGTAATTATTCAATTTTCAGAAACACCAAACTTCTAGTTTCTTAAATCCAAACATGTGATGTGTGAATTGAATTTTACTGCATAATTGCATCATGAGTTGTGGAACATATTGAGTATGATTTAGTTTCGATTACTCTGATTTGTTATGGTAATTGATTCCGATTTGTCATCGATTCTGTTTTCAATTGAATTGTATTGAATTTTGGATGGATTTGGTGTTAGTTAGGGTTTGAATATTTGATTATATGTGCTTATTACATTTTAACACTTGTTAGGTCCTTTACGAGATTTTTCAAGGTTGAAAATCTAGGAAGTGTAGTCGATTGATTGATTAATTGATTGATGCTACAACGAATTGGGTGATTTTTTCTATTGATATTATATGTTTATGCTTTTGTTAATTGTTGATATTGGTTTTATGATGCATTTTAAGAGTTTATTGTTTGTTAGATTTAGAGTGAATTGGCATATGGTACTGTGATGGTTTCTTTTTGGAATTAGAGGAATGTTTGAGATTTTGAACATGAGTTGTTTTTACTATTTAGAGTGAATATGAGCTGTTTGAGATTATACATTTTTTTGGAATTAGAGGTCTGCAACTAGTTCTTAACACAACATGCTACTTTATTCTATTGCAATTATAAGTGTGTTGTGTTAAGTAGAAAGCAAAAATACTTGTAGCAATCCACTAATTAGTGGAAAGTTTTAGCATTACATTTACATGAGCCATAGTATAATATATAATATGAAATTTCTTTTTGGTTTTTGTCAATGACTGAATTTGAATATTATATATGGATATGTGAAATGTAAGAGGAAAAAGAAACCAAACAAGTAATCAACTAATTGGCACAAGGATTTTTGTGATTCAAATGAGAAAGATATACTAGGCAAAAACTGATGTACTGCTATTAAACTAGTGAACAAGAAACTTATGTAAATATCTTGAATACTTATGGAGAATGCAGTACTTTCTGCACTTATAAAAGCTACCTGGATTTGTTTTGTTCTTATCCACCTATATCAATAAAATTACTTCTATTATCATTTTTCTTTTACATTTGAATTATTTTACATCAAATTCATGTTACAAAATGGATTTTTTAACTTATTAACACAAAAAAGATCAAGATATTTCTAGATATCTTAACATGGCAATCCGAGGTAGAGGAACTGGACGTGGTCGAGGGAGAGGTCGCAATCCACCTCAGCATTCCCCAGGTATATTAGTTGGACCATATGTAGTCCTTTTGGTACAATTTTAGTTACTGCATCAGATTTTTAATGCAATTCTAGTTATTACATGTTTTTAAGAGAATTCTAGATTATGCATCAGATCTTCCTCGACATATAGGTATTCAGAATAACCAGCACAAAAGGCAAAGGTAGAAATACACGTCTTCTGATTCTGAAGAGAGTCGTGAATACTGCATTTATGATGAAGGAGCCAATCACCAGGAAGTTGATGCAAATAATGTGAAAAAATGTAAAGGAGTCAGTTTTGAATTTTCCAACAATATGAGGCAATTGAGTGGAGGAATTTGACATAGTCAAAGGAGAGGTCAGAGTGATCCTCCAGAGCCTTCTCAATCATGCACTAGTCCAGCACCACCACCACCACACATGTCATTTTCCCCAGGTACTGTTTATAATTGAGTTTGAATTTTAAGCTTTTCAATGATGGGTGAGTTTAAAACAGTTATGATAGGAATGTACGGAATATTGGAAATCCACAATGCTGCTGCCAGTGGAATATATTTTCATCTTTTAGATGCCAAAAATAAACTTGAACTTGGCAAGTTTGAAAGTAGCAGACTATAGCATTCAATATATGTTGCCTCATTCTCATTATTCAACTGAAATTATATTATTTCATAGGTGTCAAGTGTAACACCCAAACCCATAATTATTTAAAATATACCTTTATAAAATGTTACTCGAAAATACGCAACGGAAATAATACTTGATTTACAAAAAGTTTGGTTCGAGTATTACATCGTACACATAAAAGCTTACTAATAACTTAATTAGTAAAACAATTATTGTACAAAAAAATAAGTTTCTAAAAAGATACATCCTTAAATACATTGAAATAAGAATAAGACTCAATATACATTATACAAATGATCTCATCCCCGTGTCATGATCAGAGCAGAGCTTCACCAACGACTGGAACACAAACATAACCTGAGGATCTGGAACCCAAATCCAGCACATACACAAAACAGAGGGTTAGATAATATAACCATAAAAGAAACTAAGTGCAAGAACATACTTAACACTTAGGACATAACATGCTCATGTCTAACAACTCAATCCATAAAACATACATTATTCTCATGTTATTCATATCTCATTATCATAAAGTATAATGCATCATAATAATACCACATTCTCAATCAATTGACAAGCATACACATCATCATCAATTATCAATTAATATTACACACCTCATAATATGTTCAATCATAAGTATCACATTAATCAATCATTCACAAACATAATGGAAACAATGACAATTACCAAATACCAATTAGAGTGCACAATTACCCTAATGCAAACTAATGTCACAAATCTCATGTCATGTCACCCTAGACATAACTAAATGCATGTGGTACCCGCATCAAAATAGTGAACACCCCCCAAGTAACCGCAGCCCTTGGAGTCTCAATGTTCTGGATAAACATATATCCCTCGCATCAAGTCAGTTTTAAGTCATGGGGGACTCGCATCAAGTCAGTTTTAAGTCATGGGGGACTCATGATAGGAGAAAAGTTATATCTGTTGAGGCCATCTCTAATCCGTAAGTTATTTGCATATCTTTTTTTAGGACATGTATAAGAACTTGAATGAGTTGTTTATTCTCTTTGTTTTAGTGACTGTTTTTCATGGTTTTTGCTGCCTTTTGTTGTGGTATTGCTGGCTGGTCTTCTAGTTTTGTTCTTTTAATTGTTGAAAAAGTAGTTGATTTTTAGTTTGAGATAGAATATATTAAATCCCACTTGCAGGCGGAGGTTTGTTCCCCAAACCGTGACCCGTGATATCATATCTAGGGTGATCACAAGGATGCCTACTCCAGCTGAGAAGTGGAAGGATTATCCGATTGAAACGAAGGATGAGTTATTTAAAGATTTCATGGCAAGTATTTATTTGGGAAAAAACATGCATGGACAGATATCCCGATCATTTAAAAAATGCTAGAAATAAGGCCTTGCGAGATGTGAATTCAACAGATTTGGTCGACACTAAGGGCCATGGACCCAAAGGAATGAAGGCCGAAGTATGGGACGCTTTGATCGACATTTGGTTGAAACCCGAGTGGAAAAAGAAGTCGGATGCTAATCGTTGTAATAGAGCATCCTTACCTGATGCAGTCTTGCACACATGAGGCTCCATAAATTTTGGTGAACATAAGAAGCGGATGGTAAATTTGTGATTTTTTTATACACACTGACACCAATATTTAGAGGTGAAATATTGTATATAGATGCTAATTATTGGCAAATTTGGTGAACATAGGAAGAGGAGTTGAAACATGAAGTTTCATATCGAGATGTCTATGATCGGGTTCACAAGAAAAAAGATGGAGAATATATCTCCCAACGCTCGAGAACATATATTGTAAGTTACTTCAAATTGGAAAAAGTTAATATGTAATATGAATGTGGGTGATGTTAATTATAATATTCAAAATGTTTTTCAGGAGTCATATGACACTGCCATGCTGGAAAAGTATGGAGAGGACTTTTCCACTCATCCCATAGTTGATTCTAAAGTATGGACAAAATCGTTTGGTTACAAGAAGATGAGGCAAACTTTTGTGGGTCGCAGCTTAGACCTCAATAGATCTCTGTCTGCTTCAATGACGACAGATGCAAACATAATATCTACATCAGAAGAATTTATCAAAAAAGCTGTGGATAGAGCAATGACATCCTTTGTCCAATCTCAGTTGGTTCCAATGTTGGAGCCAATCCTATCTATGATTCAGTCCATGCATAACGCACCAATGCAACGTGATGTAGCTGAAAAAGTTCACGGGAATGCAAGGTACTATTCTTTTTCGCCTCTGGCATTTACTCTTCTTTTACATTGAAACTGCATACATCAATTAGTATGGTTAATTCAGTAGATAGGATTACAGATTACAGAGAAAATATCAATTAGTATGGTTAATTCAAATTCCAGATTACATTGAAACTGCATACATCAATTAGTATGGTTAATTCAGTAGAAAGGTTTTGTTGTTTGGACAGTAAATATCATTGTAATTTGGATATGCTGATGATGATGAGGTAAGACATCCAAACAGAAATAGGAAGAGAAAGCTCTGTTTCAAGAATAATAAAGAGAGTATGTCTGTATGCAATGAATAGCTTTTATCCACTTTCATCTTCAATGGAATATTCATTGTGATTGAATTAAAAAAAATTGGACTATATATATAGAGTTGTTTGAACTTGGTTTATTCCTGTTTTCATTCAATGCAGAAGTAGCTATGACAAAGCCTTATGATTTGCAAATCAAAATTAACGATCAGTAGATATTCCTTTGAAAGAGGTATGTTATGTCTTCATTTTTTCTTTCTAGAATAGTTGATTAGGTCTGTGCAAAGTACTTAGTACCTAAAACACACTTCAATCCAATCTGTGCAGAGTAAAGTCTTCTTAGAAGCAGGCATCCAATAGGCAGCAACAACAGAGAGCAGCACAACTGAAAGAAAAAACATGCATCAATCATATAAAATAGCAAACAATTGTTGGAAACTTTATGTGTCTATAAACAGTTAATCACATCTGTTTTGATGACAATTGTTAATAACTTTATGTGTTTATATAAACAGTTCATCACATTTGTTTTGATGACAATTGTTAACAACTTTATGTGTTTATATAAACAGTTCATCACATTTGTTTTGATGACAATCATTTGTTTTATTGTTTTAAAATTGTCCATTTATACCAAATCTTAATCGTTGACAATTAAGAAACCTTCAAAATGTGTTTTAAGTGAATATTTCTTAGAAAGGCTTATTATAATTATAAAAAAATATAATTATAAAAAAAAATCTAAAAAGCTTGGATTTTGTTGTGAAATTGCTAGGATAATTAGCTAGAGATTTATTGCGAAATCGTTGCGACAATATCCTATCGATTTAGTTGGGAAACATAAAGTTTTCAACAATATTTAACTATGTATTAATTGTGAACTAGCTAGGATTTTCAATTTATTAGTTGCAGATTAGCTAGGAAATATTTTGGTGGATAATTTGCCGCCCAATCCATGCTAGGACCTATACCACAACTAATTCACAACAAATCTGTAGCTAACTCTGTTTTACTAGCAATTTGCTACGAATTAGCTACAATTGGTGTCGTAGCAAACCCCAGATTTTTTTGTAGTGAATTTTATAATAATAAACTTATATAAAAATGAGATAATTGATTGTACCAAAAAAAATGAGATAATTGATTTTAATGAGTTGATTTGTTTTTTGTGTAACTTTGATATAAAAAAAATTTAAACAGTAAAATTTTATTAATTAACCACCACCAAACACAAGATATGTTGGGAAATAAGTACAAATAAGATGCACAAAATAAGGCGAAGAAAAAGCAACAAACAAATAAAGGGAAAAACAGATCCCTGAAATTACAAGATATGTTTGATAAATTGATTTGATTTTTTTTTATTGAGGAAAAATTGATTTGATTGATTTCATTAAAGTAAATTTTAATAAAATCTTTTGACTGATTCACATAATAATTAATGACAAAACCTAGTTTACTATTACAGAGCTTAAATATTCAGAAAAGACGAGAGAAAAAATAGACAGCAAAAAATTGGAGAAAATATACTGGTGTGCTCTTTCAAACCCTTTTCTTTCTCTTATTTTTTCGTTTATTGTGCTCAACAAATTGCATTTGTTTTACTGTCTTCCTTTCTTATTTTTGGTTATTAGTATTGGTTGTGGCATTTGTACTGTTCATGCTGTCTAAATAGAACAAAACAACAGTATCATACACATATGTTTGGTTTACCGTTTATAGATACTAATATTTCAATAAAAATAATTATAAATACTAATATTTTGTTTTTTTTATGAATTGCACAAACATGCTATACAATGACCAATTTGCCAACCAATTTATTTTGGTTATTAGAATTGAACAAAACAAAATGTTATTGGAAAGTGCAGCCTCTTTTATGGAAAAAATACATGAAGTATGGGTACTCATGTAATTCATGCTGTCTAAATAGAACAAAACAACAGTATCATACACATATGTTTGGTTTACCGTTTATAGATACTAATATTTCAATAAAAATAATTATAAATACTAATATTTTGTTTTTTTTATGAATTGCACAAACATGCTATACAATGACCAATTTGCCAACCAATTTATTTTGGTTATTAGAATTGAACAAAACAAAATGTTATTGGAAAGTGCAGCCTCTTTTATGGAAAAAATACATGAAGTATGGGTACTCATGTAATACGCACCGACACGTACCTATTTAGTTGATTTATGATGGTGGATTCAACAAAAATATATTGCCCGTTGAAATATGTCTTAAAATATTTTAATTTTTTATTCTATTTCAATTATCTCTCATCTTTTTATGAAAATAGTGGATAGTAGACAGAAACCATAAGTTTCTAACACATGAAGATAGAAACTAACTTAAAAAAAAAAATTAATATTTTATTCTAACGTATACCGATAGCTAAAATTTTGTAAAAATGTCGTATTTTGCATCTGTATCGGATACCCGTACTATATATTTCCGCAAAGTTGAAAAGGCCAAATCACTTTTATCTACAAAAAAAGAGCCAAATCACTACTAACAATAAGAATCTTGATTCCCTTAAACATATTGTTAGGGGTACGATTTCGGATTTATGCGTATGGAGAAAATTCGAATGGGAGATGAAAATATCATGGACTCTCATATCTAATATCCATAACTCTGTTTTTTTTTAATCGCTTTTCAATAGTATTATATGATCGTAGATTTTTTTATCCTCGTATTTTTTCTTTTGTTTTCATTGAATCTCATGTATGCAACAAAATTTTCGAATTAACTTGTTTCTTCTGTTTTGTATTGATTTCAAATTTTGCAAGACCTTAACTTGTTTTCTGTTTTATTTATATGTCTTCAGATAGTTTTTTGGCAAAATCTTTGAAATTCTTTTCTTTTTTTTTTGGTAACACGTAATTATCTCTCTTTAATGATTTAAATATGGAAAGAATATATATTTTGTTAAATGCTAATAAGCAGGGTAATTATATTTTCCCTCCTTTATTTGTTATTTATTTGTTTATTTTTAAGCCTAGAGTATGTTTTTCGTCCCTGTAAAATTGTCGAATTTGAATTTTAATCACGGTCAAAAAAATTCTCCCGTCCAGGCTCTGTAATTTCGAATTATTTAGGTCTTAGATCTTAATGTGGCAATATCACACAAATTACAGAGACGAAAATCTAATTTCGCACAAATTTCAAGATGAAAACCTAAGTAATCGCACAAATTACAGGGACGAAAACCTAAGTAATTTGTATGACATGACCACATTAACAACTAAAACCTAAGTAATTTAAAATTACAGAGGAAAAACAGGAGGATTTTTTTTTACGGGGACGAAAATCCAAATTCGATGAAAGCACCTTTTACCCTATTTTTAATTATTTAATAGAAAATTATGAATTCTAAAATATTACAAATTCTTTTAAAACACTATTGCACCTATTCATGTTATATTGCTTTATGATTTTACTTCTCCTTTCTTATTTAGTATAGAATCTCGATTTTTACTACCTTGCTTTGTTAAGCTACCTGATAATTGCAATGTGATGATCAATATTGTTAAATAGTGTGGCACTATGGCACTATATATAGAAAGATAACTGCAGCTAGAGTTTCAATACATTAACAAAAGTTAAGAATGTAAATGCTACAAAATATGATATAACACCAACACGAGACACGTTATTCAATACAAAATATTGTCATATATATAGTGTCTATAGAGGTGTTATAACACTATTGCATAGCGGAATTTGAACAAACTGCAATGTTCTGCAATCAACAATTGACTATATTAGCATTGATTTCTTAATAAATCATTTTGAGTTGGAATCATTAGTGTTTAATTAGTAATTGTGTTATCCCTTTCCCCTGTTTGAAATCTCTTAAGTACTCCATCTTTTGTTTATATATATATATATATATATATATATATATATATATATATATATATATATATATGTGTGTGTGTGTGTGAGATTGTTAATAATAACTTTTTTGCCTCATTACAGGTGAAGCATCTCATAGAACTAAGCATAAAGTTATATATGACTCCAAAAGAAATAGTAAATAAAATACAAAATGAAGCAAAAATTGATCCTGTATTCACTAAAACAGGTAATGAAGTTTTTTTCTTGTGTGTTTTGTCTCTCTTATTTTTTCCCACCTTCACTTGGCCTTAGATTTTTGTTGTATTATGCTACAATATCTAACTTGTTTGAAATTTCAGTTGATATATTTTGTAATAATGAATAGATTTCTGAAATATTATTAAGATCAAGTTATATATACAATTGTAGCCCTCTTTTTTCACTACTAGTCTTCAGCCCACTGGACCATCTAATATGTGGTATCAAGTGGTTTCAGCCTTCTTCATCATTGTTCAATATTTTTCCTTTTTCAATTGATACTTCATATATATATATATATATATATATATATATATATATATATATTAAAGAAACTGAAATATTGTTGAATGCCTACAAATGATAGATTAATAAACCAACTTGATTAGTTTATTTATTTAGTGACTTCAATCAATGGCTAAAAAAAGCATTCTTGGATTACAAACCTCTAGAGTCCTGATTCCATGTTTTAATTGTTAATTAATTTTCAATTCTTGTTTATTTACATGTTCTAAGTTTCTTAATTTTTTATTAATTCAATTCTTGTTTATTTTCAATTCTTTGACATGGTTGGGTGAATAGTTTGGGAAAGGCTTGAAGAACAAAATCCCAACTTCTTCAAATTTTATTATACAAAATTGGCGCTGAAGAAGCAAATAGAGCAATTCAACAAATTGTTGGATAAACAAAAACAATTAATGGATGAAGAACAAACTAATGCATCACTACCTACCAGCTCTAATGGATTTCGTTGTCATGATATTTCATCATCACTGCCTTATTCTAATGGGTCACATATCTCCAGTAGTAAGTTTCTACCTCCATGAATATATTGTTTTCAACCTTTTCACTAGATGGCAATTTTTTGTATTTTCTAGCTCTGAATGTCATTTTATTTTATAGTTATTGAGAATCCAACATTCTATAATGTTTCTGCGCGTACTCCAGAAGGTTTGAATCCAAACAATATGCAACATGGCGCGGAATCCAGTTTATCTGACATGTTCAATAGTGGCGGATTATCATCTGGTATGGTTGATATGTTTGCTCATAGAGATATTCCAATCCCGCCTTATATTCAGAATTCAAACGGCGGATCATCATTTGGTATGGTTGACATGCCAATCATGTCAATATATGTTTGGTTCTGATGGAAAAATCAGCGAGGCCGGCCCAAATGTAGGCAATGCTTCACCTACGCCGATCACTAGTACATTACATTCGGTGAATGAATCAGATTCGGATTTTCCATACACTTATTTGAGTCAATCACTCTCAAGAGAATATAGCCTTTCAGATATGCCTGATTATCTGTTTTCTGGTATGTTCTCTCTCTTTTGTTTCTATGTGATAATGCATGGGTGCGTTTGACTAAAGTGTTTTTCTATCATTTTTTTTTTTTGTTATATATACAAATGTATCAAAACTTAGTTTCTATTTTATTCATCTTACAGGTTTTCCTTTGGACTTTGATGATCAATATATACCTCAGGTATGTTTCTTACTTCTATATTAATAGGAATTAGGATGAAATTATGATAAGACTTGCATGATATATTATATGAATTGTTATGGTTCTTCTACATAGGTCTTTAGTTTTTAGTTTTTACTACATGCACAAATTATTTTTAAATATACTAATAACTAATTTTAATAGTAAATCTTATATGCAGGTTGAACAGATGCTCAGAAACAATGACATACATAAAGCCATAACTTGTGAAGAAGATATGCTTTAATATTTTAAAAGTTTGCTGAAATGCAATTTGAGACTTTTTAGTTGGAAGTGCAGATAATTATGAAATATTTGTTATCTATTTGTTTTTCGGTACAATTATTTAAGGTGACTACTTCTCTACCCTTTCATAATTTGAGGGTATTTACCCTTCAATCAAAGAGAACAGGCCACATAAGTAGATTTGTATATGGTCCCCACAAGTTTGTTACAAGTTAATTGTGGGGACCACATACAAATCTACTTATGTGGCTTGTTCTCATTGGTTAAAGGGTAAATACCCTCAAATTATGAAAGGGTAAATTAGAAAAAACCATTATTTAATTTCTTTTAATATGGAAGGAATTTACTTTCTTTTTATTAGGGAGATGGTTGAGTTTTTTAATTTATTTACGTGTTCTTTTTCTTGTTTTTCTTTGTTTTATTATAATTAAATTAAATTTATTTTTGATAAAAATAGGTCCTAGAATATAATATAAAAGATTGATTGATTCCTTTAAACACTAAGAAATTTCCTCTCCACAATTATATATGTGATCCTAAATGATTCACAAAGAGATATTTTGACCATTTCAAAGTTGTAATTGATTCATCAGTAGTCTCTAGTCTACTATTGTTTCATAGAAATTTCCCTTTAAAAAAAATAAACAAATGCAACTTACAATACCATCCCACTTTTCACTCACTTCTCATACAACTATGGCAAACTTCATAAACAAAAAAAATCACACTAAAATGACCATACTATCTCTCATTTTGCTATTGTACCCTCTAGTTACCAACTCATACATCCCTGATTACAATTTAGCCCTCAATTGTGGCTCCTCAACAAACACTACTTCCTTAGACAATAGAATTTGGGTTGGTGACAATATTGATAACACAAAACTCTTTTCCTTCATTGAACCAAAAACCACAAACCCATCTCTTAAATTACCTCCTAATTCCCTTTCAAATACTCAAATTCCATACGTATCTCTCTCTCAAATTTCACATACTCTTTTCCTATCAACAAAATCACTAATTCCCCTGTTTTTCTTCGCCTTCATTTTTACCCGACTTCATACCATAACTTTGAACCCTCCAATGCAATTTTTTCTGTTGTAGTAAACAACAATCTTACCCTTCTTAAAAACTTCAACCCTTCACTTTGGCTTCATGATGGTAATAATGATGAAAAAATCACCAAAGAATATTGCATCCAAATCAAACCAAATGAGAATTTGCTAGACATAACTTTTATTCCAAGCAACATAAACCAATCAAATGTTTATTATGCTTTCATTAACGGAATCGAAATTGTGTCTATGCCTTCTTTTCTCTATTACACTGATCTCGAAGAGACAAACTATCATTTCAAGTTTCTTGGATCAGACAACAAAGATTACAAAATTCGTAACGATAAAGCTTTGGAGATGGTTTATAGAGTCAATGTTGGTGAAAATCAAGTTCCACCAAGTAAAGATACAGGTATGTTTCGTAATTGGGATAATGATTTTCCTCTTTACTTGGAGAAAGAATTACCACAAAGTGAACCAGTTGATTTTACACATCATCTCAACTTTGTAAACAATACCATTCCAAATTACACTGCACCAGAAGCTGTATACTTTACTGCAAGAAGTTATGGAATGAAAGTGACAGAGGATTATAATGTAACTTGGAATTTTGAAGTTGATTCTGCTTTTACTTATACCGTAAGGTTACATTTTTGTGAGTTTGAAATGGAAATAAAAAATGAAGGTGATAGAGTCTTTCAAATTTTCATAGCTAACACTTTGGCTGAGGGAAACGCTGATGTGATAAGTTGGAGTGGTGGTAACAGGATTCCTGTTCATAAGGATTATGCTGTGCCTATGTACTCTCAAGAAGGAATCTCTCAAATTGAAAGAGTTAATCTTTCAATCAAGTTACAACGATTACCAGCTAGGTACACAAGATACAGTGATGTCTTATTGAATGGAATAGAGATTTTGAAAATAAATGATAAAAATAATAATCTCTTCGGGTCGAATCCAAAACCCTTTATTTTGTCTTCCAATGGACAAGGTTTACCAAATAAACAATTGAACATGTCAACCATAATTATCCTTGTTGTGGTTGTGGTTTCATGCCTTATGGTAGCATATGTTATTGGAGTAAAAATAATTGTTCAAAGGAGAAAAAGATCGAAATCTGTAGTTGAAATGGAAGAAATGTCATGGAATAGAAAGAAAGAAGGTTCGTCGTCTTTACCATCTCATTTGTGCCGCTATTTTACAATAGCGGAGATAAGAAAAGCTACGAACAACTTTGACGATGTTTTCATCATCGGAGTTGGAGGGTTTGGTAATGTTTACAAAGGTTATATTGATGGAGACGTACCTGTTGCGATAAAACGTCTTAAACCAGGTTCCAAACAAGGTGTAAATGAGTTCATGAATGAGATCGAGTTGCTCTCTCAGCTTCGTCATATTCACTTAGTTTCCCTTATTGGATATTGCTACGAAGGTCCTGAGATGATTCTCGTTTACGATTTCATGCAACGTGGGACTCTCAGTGAATATCTCTATGGTTCGGATAATGAACCTCTTACGTGGAAGCATAGACTCGAGATTCTATTAGGTGCGGCAAGGGGGTTGAATTATCTTCACGAAGGTGCAAAACACAACATCATACATCGTGATGTGAAGAGTACCAACATATTGTTGGATGAAAAATGGGTGGCTAAGGTTTCTGATTTCGGGTTATCAAAAGTGGGACCCTCGGGAATGTCGATGACCCATGTCACCACTATTGTGAAGGGTAGTCTCGGTTATTTGGATCCCGAATACTACATGCGACAAAGGTTGACTCTAAAGTCTGACGTGTACTCTTTCGGTGTGGTGCTTCTTGAGGTCTTGTGTGCAAGACCTCCTTTGGTTCGCTCTTTGGATAAGAAAAAAGCGAGTTTAGTTGTTTGGTTCCAAAGATGTTACAACGAAGGTGTGATAATTGAAGAGATGGTGGACTCGTTCATAAAAGATTCTATTACAGATGAATGTTTGAAGTGTTATTGCCAAATGGTGTTAGGTTGTTTGCATGATGATGGGAATCAACGATTATCGATGAGTGATGTGGTTGGAGCTTTAGAGTTTGCACTACAGCTGAGTATGAGTGACGAGGATAGTAAGTTTGGTGAATTCCAGGAAAAGGAAAAAAGTGAGCAATTTATGATTGATGATGGGAGTGACATGCAATTCACAAGTAGTGGTGATGACTATGAGTCTCATACCAGCAAAGTAAGTTCCATTTCAGCCACTACAGAAGACCAACCTCTATTTTCTGCTACAATTTTTTCTGAGAATGGGAATCCAATAGCTCGATAGATAGTTGTCACTTGTCCCACATCCTAAAATTGCCAAATGTATATTTTTCAAAATATAAATATATTACAAGCCAATTAACTATAGTTTGTAATTTGATGCTTTCTAATTTGTTGTTACGTACAAGATGAAGTGGGGCGGGGAGAAGTACGATGAAAAATGTATAACTCACATATTTAAAAGAGATATAATGTCCAAAAAATTGAGACTCTGGTGTAAAAAAAGTGATACTCATAGTTATAAGTCAATTTTATAAGTACATTTTACATTGATTGTGCAGTTTGATTTATATTCAACCGATTTAATAAGTTTTAACATTCTAAATTTGTTAATGATCCGATTTAAAAGTTTATTTTTCTTAAAGTAAAAAAAAAATGTAAATAGGTTGATACTCCATGTAATGTGTGCGAGTTTTGTTTTTTCTCCTGTAATTTCTTTTTTTTATTCAAACTTCAAAGTAAATTTTTTTGGTTTCCCCCTTGGGTGCAAGGAATTAGCACTTTTTAAATTTGTTGAACAGATTAACTGTTTTAAAAAACAGTACTTTTAAATCAGTTTGAACAAAATAACCGATTTAAAAAGTGCACCCAATGGGCGAGTCCAAAAAATTCAACATTACAAGAGGCGAGTCAAAAGAAAAAAAAAATTACAGGGAAGAAAAACAAAACTCACCCACATTACAGGGGATATCAACCTATTTACCCTAAAAAAAATATAGCAGTTTTCCACACTAGGAATGAATTGCATACAAAACAAATATTTCATAACCTTTCATATACAACAATTTAATGTTCAAAAGCACACCAACGAAATTTTCAAAATTTCCAAATCATAAAATAACATGTTAATAGAAAGAAAAATCAATCATTGTACCAACATTTTCAAATCAGGTAAGACTAATAATTTCCAAAAAATAAGTTGAGTAGGTTTTTCAACGCTCAAGTGTTCTCCTACCACTCGATATCGTTTCATTTCAAAATCTCCTACAAAGGAAGGTTCGACGATTTCACATTGGCGCTAATAATTTCGTGACCGTCCTATACGCTATATATTGGTGTTGTTTCTTACTAATTTCCCTACACTAATCAAACTTCCAATAACTGTCAAAAAAAAAAAAATTCAAACTTCCAATATGTTTGATGATAAAAAAAAAAAAAAAAATTCCAATATGTTTTCATTTACAAAAATAATTTTGGACTCAATATAATTTTATTATTTTTTTGTTTACAATGGAAAGATCAGGACTTCATGTATACTACACAAACCTCTCACCACTAGACCAAATTTAATGACTTATATAATTTTGGGTGTGTTTTTAAACTTTAAAAAAGTGATTTTAAAAAAAAATCTAGAGATTTTTTGGTAGAAATTTTAAACAAAATCGAAAGCTACTTTGTGTTTGTTTATAATCATAAAAATCTATTTTTTTTAAAATAAGAAGTTTCTACACTTAAATTCCTTAGTTTAAAAAAAAACAGATTCCTAAAAGGGTAATGCTTATGTTTACGAAAAGTGAAAATAAGAAAGAGAAGAAAGAATCTCCACCCTTCATTATAAAATCCATCACCCCATGATTTCTCTTAAAAAACAAAGTGTAACTGCAAGTCCTATTATTTAGCATAGACCAAGTGTTATTCTTCTGTTTCGTGTGCCAATTCCTCCGTAATAAATAGCAGGACTCTTCCTAAAAAGCTATTAGAAATAACTTTTCATTTTGGGGTTAAAAATGATTTTTTAAAAAAATCTATAAAAAACACTATCAAAATTATAAAATGGAATTTTTTAAGAAAAAAATAGATTTTTTCTTTAAAAAATCCAAAACAAGCGGACACTTTATTATTTGAACATCAATTTTTTACATCGTGTATTTTTTATGAGTTTAATAAAGATGTACTGACAATGTTAAATAATTTTACACGATCAGGAAAGTGGGACGAAGTGGAGTGGTGCGGCGAAAATATAATTATTATTGATTGACGGTGTAAAATTATATTTCTTTTTCTCAATTTTTATTTGGTTTTCTATAAATTTCTTCCATTAAAGATAATCATGTTGTAGACCTATTGGACACTGAAGTGTGTGATACTCTCCCCTTTAAAGTATGAATTTGAACCGTTGTAGTATTTGATTGTCATATTGACTTTGAAAGTTTGAAAAATTATTTTCCCTTCCAATATACGTTCCACATCTATAAATGCAACTTCTGCCATGGTAAACTTCAACAACAATAACTCTTATGGCTAACTACCTAAAGAAAAAGAACATATTTCCTAGTGAAATCACCCTGTTGTCTATGGTTTTGTTTCTCCACCTATTGTTTCCTCTAGTGGTTAACTCATATGATAATTTAGCCGTGAATTGTGGCCACTCCATTGATACTATTTTTGAAAATCGAAAATGGGTTGGCGATGTTGAAGATTCTAAACTGTTCTCTATCATTGAACCACAAATCGGACACGGATCTATAAAAGCCGAAGCAAATCTTAACTCTGATTTTGTAAACCAAATTCCGTTTGCCTCAGCACGTATTTCTTTTTTCAATTTCACATTCTCATTTCCTAGTGTTATCGTCAATAGCGATACTGTTTTTATTCGCCTCCATTTTTACCCAACATGGTATCAAAACTTTGAGACCTCCAATGCACTTTTCACAGTTAAAGTAGGAAAGCTTACCCTTCTCAAAGACTTTAACCCCTCACTTTGGCTTCAAAATGATAAGAAGACAATCACCAAAGAATATTGCCTCACAACGAAACAAGGTGAGAAGCTAAACATAACTTTCATTCCCAGCATCACAAATCAATCAAAAGCTTATGCTTTCATCAACGGAATCGAGATTGTGTCTATGCCTTCTTTTCTCTATTACACTAACCTCGACGACCCAAATTATCATTTCAAGTTACTTGGCTTGGAAAACAAGAAATACAAAATTCATCGGGACAAAGCTTTGGAAACGGTTTATAGAGTCAGTGTTGGTGGTAATCAAGTTTCACCAAGTAATGATACAGGTATGTTTCGTTATTGGGACAATGATTTTCCTCGTTACTTGGAGACACAATATCCGCTAAGTGTATCAAGTGATTTTGAACATAATCTAAACTATGTAAACAATACCATTCCAAATTACACTGCACCAGAAGTTGTATACTTAACTGCAAGAAGTTATGGGATTGATGCGGCAAAGGATTATAACGTAACTTGGAATTTTGAAGTCGATTCTAATTTTACTTATTTGGTAAGGTTACATTTTTGTGAGTTTGATTGGCTTATAAAGAATAAAAGTGATAGGGTTTTTCAGATTTTTATAGATGATACTTTAGCTGAACGAAATGCTGATGTTATTTATTGGAGTGGTGCTCATATGGTTCCTGTTCATAAGGATTATGCTGTGATAATGAACTCTCATGAAGGAAGCTCTCAAATTAAAAGAGTTAACCTTTCAATCAAGCTACAACGAGTACCAGAAAACATCAATACAAGATACCGTAATGTCACACTGAATGGAATCGAGATTTTGAAAATAAGTGACAAAAATAACAATCTCGCGGGATCAGTATCAAAATCCGTTGATCTATCTCACCCACATCAAGCATTGTCAACCAAAACTTCAAAAACATTTAAGATAATCTTAGCTGTTGTTGAGTCCACAATAGCTTCCGTTAGTGTATTTGCGGTGGGTTTCGCAATGTTCTGGTTAAGGGGAGGGCTTCCGGATTCTATGGATGATAACTTGTCGATGACAAACAGTGAAGGGTCACCATCTTTGCCTCCCCATTTGTGTCGCTACTTTACAATTGCAGAGATAAAGGCAGCCACAAACAACTTTGATGATGTTTTCATCATTGGAGTTGGAGGGTTTGGTAATGTGTACAAAGGTTTCATCGATGAATCAACACCTGTTGCAATAAAACGCCTCAAACCAGGCTCTCAACAAGGTGTCAACGAGTTCATGAACGAGATCAAGTTGCTTTCTCAACTTCGCCACATTCACTTGGTATCCCTTGTTGGATATTGCAACGACAATAAAGAGATGATTTTGATTTATGAGTTCATGCACCATGGTACTCTATGCGAGTATCTATATGGTTCCAATAACAAGCCCCTATTATGGAAGCAGAGGCTTGAGATCCTACTCGGTGCAGCGAGAGGGCTGCATTATCTTCATGCTGAGGTGAAAGACAAGATAATACATCGTGACGTGAAGAGCACCAACATATTGTTGGATGAGAAATGGGTGGCTAAGGTTTCCGACTTCGGGTTATCCAAGGTGGGACCCACAGGAATATCAACTACCCACGTCAGCACGATGGTGAAGGGGAGCCTGGGGTACTTAGATCCCGAGTACTATATGCTCCAAAGGCTTACTCTAAAATCTGATGTGTACTCATTCGGTGTGGTGCTTCTTGAGGTGTTGTGTGCTAGGCCGCCTTTGGTTCGTGATTTAGATAAAAAGACAGCTAGTCTAGTTTGTTGGTTTCAAACATGTTACAATGAAGGTGTGGCAATTAAAAAGATAGTGGATCCATTTTTAAGGGATTCTATCACAGATGAGTGTTTGAAATATTATTGCAAGTTAGCCTTGAGTTGTTTGCATGACGATGGGACTCAACGACCTTCAATGACTCAAGTTGTTGGGGGTTTAGAGTTTGTGTTACAGTTAGTGGTGAGTGAGGAGGATAGCCAGTTCGGTACGACCCAAAAAGAGAGAACATGTACGGAAAGTCTATGGTTCTCACAATTTTTGAGTGATGAAGGGAGTGATTTGCATTTCCCTAGATCCCACACCTACAAGGAGACCACGGTCTCAGCAAGAGCAAGAACTCATGACCATTCTTTCTCCGAGATTGAGAATCCAAGACCACGATCGTATTCATGCCAAAACTTCCAACTTTATAATTAACAATTTACATGGAACACATTTTTATATAAGTATACTGTATAATGTAAAACTTCATAATTTTAGCACTTTAGAAAAGATGTTGTTTGATCTTATCTTAAATTTTCAAGTAATTAAGTTAGGCCTTCCATGTTTGATTAATTGAAGTTATGATTATGTTTTGATTAAAATTTTAAAGAAAGTGATATATTTTTTTTCCCAGAATAGGGTATGACATACTTTTCAAACTATAAACTAATTAACAACCAAAGTTTGCTTAGTTCAACTGATTTGAATTTGAGCTAAGGATAAAGTGTTAAAAGTTCAGGGTTCAAGTTCTGATGAATGTGAAAAATATTAAATTATTAATATTAGCAACTAATAATTTTGTCTATTACTTACCAAAAAAAATTTGTCTGTTACAAAAAAATAAAACTACTAAAATTTGCTTGAACCGGTTGTAGTATAATTCAACATGAAGTAAATGATATGGTGGTACATTTAATCAAATATTTCCCTCTAGATATTTCTTATAAAGATGCTAAATAATCACATGTTTCAGGCTCTTGAAAGCAAAATACACAAGATCAGCATATGTTACACCATTCATAACACCTTCTTATTACAGATAAAATGAATTAATGTATGAAATGAATAGATGAAAATGACAATTTTTTGTTTTTACACTACTACAGCAAAAGCACACCACTACGGAGCCGTAGCAGGTTAAGCTTCTGACTTGCTTGTTAAGGCCGTAGCATCCATACAATGTTGTAACAAGCCCATGACTTTGGATGATTGCTTTTTTGCATACTCTGGAGTTTGGTGACGATTTCATGAGCTTTTGATAACACTGGACTATATTTGGATTGATGGTACATAAAAGAACAGGGCGGAATAAAATAAAATGGAATGAAACGGAGCGGGATGGAATGGAGCATAAATTATATTCCATTATTTGGACATTTTATGGAGAGCCTATACTTGATTTGCATTAAATTTCCACTATCCCAATGTTAAGGGATACAATACACTATAATGGATTTTTTTTTTGAAATGTTTAAATTAAATACAATTAAAAAAAAGAAATAGTGTTTTCTTCTCCAAATTATATGTGATCCTGAATGATTCCCAAAGAGATATTTTGACCATTTCAACGTCGATTTCGTGACTAGTCTCTAGCACTGTTTCATAGAATTTTGTCTTTTAAAACAATAAACAAAATGCAACTTATGCAATCCCAGTCTTCACTCTCTTCTCAAACAACTATGGCAAACAAATTTCACACTAAAATGAGCATACTATCTCTCATTTTGCTATTGTACCCTCTAGTTACCAACTCATACAAACCTGATTACAATTTAGCCATCAATTGTGGCTCCCCAACAAACGCTACCGCGTCTGATAATCGTACTTGGGTTGCTGATCATAAGACTATTGATGAGGATAACACCAATCTCTTTACTTTCATTGAACCAAAACCTGAATACAATACCCTTCCCAATACAGAAATTCCATACACAACCGCACGCATCTCTCTCTCAAATTTCACATACTCTTTTCCTATCAGCACTAGCCCTGTTTTCATTCGCCTTCATTTTTACCCAACATCATATCAAAACTATGAACCTTCTTATGCAATTTTTTCTGTTGAAGTAAACAGCAACATTACCCTTCTTAAGAACTTCAACCCTTCACTATGGACTAATAAGAAACCAATCATCAAAGAATATTGCATCCAAATCAAACCAAATGAGAAGCTAAACATAACTTTCATTCCCTACAACAGAGACAAATCAAATCCTTATTACGCTTTCATTAACGGGATTGAAGTTGTGTCTATGCCTCCTTTTCTCTATTACACAAACATTTCTGACATAAATTATCATTTGAAATCACTTGACACGGACAACACGGAATACCCAATTCTTAACGACAAAGCTTTGGAGATGGTTTATAGAGTCAATGTTGGTGATAATCAAGTTCCAGCAAGTAAAGATACAGGTATGTTTCGTAATTGGGAAAATGATTATCCTCTTTACTTGGAGAAACAATATCCACTAAGTCTATCAGCTGATTATACACATCATCTAAAATATTTAAAAGATACCAGTCCAAATTACACTGCACCAGAAGCTGTGTACTTGACTGCAAGAAATTATGGATTCGGTGCAACACAAGATTACAATGTAACTTGGAATTTTGAAGTTGATTATGCTTTTACTTATATGGTAAGGTTACATTTTTGTGAGTTTGATCCGCGTATCAAGACTTCAGGTGATAGAGTTTTTCACATAGTCACACGGTTCGCAATTCGTTTCGGTACGCGGTACGGGTTCGGGTACGCGGTACGCTACCTTTAAAGAATTCGGTACGTGAGGGGTATACATAGTCGGTACACTAATCGGTACGTTGTTAATAAAAATTTAAATAAAATATTTGATGAAAATATTAATTAGTATTAAATTTATGTTAATTAATATTATTAATCTAAAGTTTATATTAATCATAAAATTGAGAATCAAATTTCCATCAAATAAAAGGTGAGTGTATGCTGATAACACATGTGTTTCATGTATCATAGAGGGAAAACAAGTCACACATCAAGAAGTGTAACTAACATTGAGAGGTAATCAAAGTTAGAAATAAACAATTTGTTAAATGTTCCAATATACAACTCAAATCCAATATACATTGTACAAAATGCATTGTACTAGTGGACAAGTGATGTTATACTTGTAACCATCATATTCACAGCTAAGTCTAAATCAGTCTCAACATTTTATATTTTGTTCTTATTTGATTGTTGGGGTGGTTCGCCGGTACTTAAGTTTTAAAGAATTCGGAGAGAATTACGACGAACCAATTCGCAAAAGTACCACGAATTGGTACGCGCGAACCAATTCGCGGTTCGTCACCTTTGAGGAGAATTATGTGACAATGGTTTTTCAGATTTTCATAGCTAACACTTTGGCTGAACAAAACGCTGATGTAATTTATTGGAGTGGTGCTCGTCTGGTTCCTGTTCATAAGGATTATGCTGTGTCTATGTACTCTCAAGAAATTAGCTCTCAAATTGAAAGAGTTAATCTTTCAATCAAGCTTCAACCCAAGCCAACAGATAATTCGAAGCTCAAACCAACATATCGCGAAGATGTCATATTGAATGGAATCGAGATTTTAAAAGTAAGTGACATAAATAACAATCTCGCAAGACCAAACCCAAAATCCATTGCTCCATCTCTCCCGCATCAAACCTCAAAAAAATTTAAGATCACCAAAGCAATCATAGTTGTGATTACATTTTCAGGCCTCGTGCTAGCAATTGTCTTAGGTATAACAGTTTCTTGGCTGAGGAGAAGGTTTCACAGTGAAAGGGAAGATAACTCTTCTAAGACAAAAAATGAAGGGTCATCATCTTTGCCACCCCATTTGTGCCGCTACTTTACAATTGCAGAGATCAGAGCAGCAACGAACAACTTCGATGATGTTTTCATCATCGGTGTTGGAGGGTTTGGCAACGTATACAAAGGTTGCATAGATGGATCCACACCTGTTGCGATAAAACGCCTCAAATCAGGCTCTCAACAAGGTGCCAATGAGTTCATGAACGAAATTGAGTTGCTCTCCCAGCTTCGCCACATTCACTTGGTATCCCTCGTCGGATATTGTAACGAAGACACAGAGATGATTTTGGTTTATGAATTCATGCAACATGGTACTCTCTGTGAGTATCTATATGGTTCCAATAACCAGCCGCTACCATGGAAGCAGAGGCTTGAGATTCTATTGGGTGCAGCGAGAGGGTTGCATTATCTTCATGCTGAGGTGAAACACAAAATAATACATCGTGATGTGAAGAGCACCAACATATTGCTGGATGAGAAATGGGTGGCTAAGGTTTCAGACTTCGGGTTATCCAAAGTGGGACCCACAGGGATATCGACGACCCACGTCAGCACGATGGTGAAGGGGAGCCTTGGGTATTTAGATCCCGAGTACTATATGTTCCAAAGGCTTACATTGAAATCTGATGTGTACTCCTTTGGTGTGGTGCTTCTTGAGGTGTTGTGTGCAAGGCCACCTTTGGTTCGCGATTTGGATAAGAACACGGCAAGTCTAGTTTGTTGGTTTCAGAAATGTTACAATGAAGGTGTGGCGATTGAGCAAATAGTAGATCCATTTCTAAGAGATTCTATCACAGATGAGTGTTTGAAATGTTATTGCAAGTTGGCGTTGAGTTGTTTGCATGATGATGGAACTCAGCGACCCACAATGAGTCAAGTGATTGGGGATTTAGAGTTTGCGTTGCAATTGGTGGTTAGCGAAGAAGGTAGCCAGTTTGGTAATGCCCAAAAGGAGGGAAGGTATATGAAAGGACCACAATTCTCACAGTTTATGAGCGATGAAGAGAGTGATCTGCATTTCGTAAGATCTCACACCTACAAGGAGAACACAGTCTCAACATGGCCAAGTAGTCAAGAACATCCTTTCTCGGAGATTCGGAATCCAAGACCACGATCATATTCATGTCAAAACCTCAAAGTTTATATTTAGGAATTATTATGGAACACTGCTTTATATAAGTATAATGTTAACATATATATGATCAATACGAAATTATTTTAGTATCTGCAATAGTGTAAACATAAATGTATTATGGAATGCGAAGTTCAAACTATAAACTAGATTTATTTTTTTTTAATCAAGACTATAAACTAGTTTTTTTTTTAAAGGAAAACTATAAACTAGTTAACAACTAAAGTTTGCAGTATGTGGTTCGAGTATATAATTGAATAATATTGGAATGAATGATATAGTCCATTTAATAAATTAGAGGGTTATCCCTAACTTGAAACCAAGTCAATGGTCTTGTCAACTATATATAGCTATGGCTTAGTGACAAAATAGTGAATTTGTAGTTTTTAGCAGATTGTGTGGTGACACCATTTTCTTTAATTTATTGTAGTGGAATTATTTATTCATCAAAGACTTGGTGAAGTCTTCATAAGTCTTCGTCTCCCCAGTACGCGATATGGTATATGTGGATCGAAAATGACCGGTTTTTAACAATGAATTAAATAGATATGCACCGACAATATAAAATAATTTTACATGATCGTCCAAGTGCGACGATTATTGTGTGATGGAGGAAGTAATTATTAGAGGCAACTTTTTCTCTAATTGTCAATTAGGGTCACTTGCAACTTAAATCATCAAACCTTGGTATTTCTAACAAGTAACACCAGCAATATAACAAGGTGTTTATGTTGCAAGTAATACATGTTTATGAGTTATATAGACTATGAAACACGGACACAAAGGCCAGAATCGATACTAATATTGACCTGTTGACATTGATGATAATTTCAAAAAAAAATATATAAATAATTGAATTAACCAACCACATGTGTTTGTGCCACGTCAAACGCCAACATATGTCGGACACCAAACATATCTTCAATTTGAAGTGTTGGTGCTACTCAGGTTGTACAAGCCAGTCTTCCTAATTTTAACTCCAAAAAAGAGGAAGAAGGAACCCTCTAACTTGCACACAATAAATCTCTTCCATGATGAACACAACTGTACATTAGAGTTTCATGTTGGTGAAGCTTTAACTGCGAATGAGGCTTCATAAACAATTTAGGTAATGAATGTTCTCAAAGGATCGTTGAGATTTCTACCAACAACTTATGCAGAGCTTGAGGCTTTGAGAAGAAAGGAGAATGATCAGCACCCTTCAGATGGAAAACCTTTTCAGGAGGGCTTGCATTTATCATGTTTTCTTGTAGTGTAATAGGTATGGCATTGTCTTCGAGTGTTTTTATATAAAACCGCCTAACAGTTCCGTATTTTGGGTCTGAAAGGGAAAGTTTCTCTAAAACTGGTGCGAATGGTACCGACCTCATCGAAACAGATGCTAATGCAACATCCTGTATTTAAAGAACAATGAACAAACAAAGAGGGTCAGGGGAAATTGATATAAGCTCTATCTCAAATTATTGAAAAGGAAGAAACAATCAAATGTATAGGTTCCTAATCACATTAATGCATTATTTGGTAATCAGTATATTTACAAATGCAGCCCCTAAAGCTAGAGTGAGTATACTATATCTTCATGGAACATGTTGCATGTGTCATTCTTAATGTCAGTCAGAAATAATAATTCTATGCAATTTGACCATGATATGGCATATAATTAGTTCATGAAATTTAGGTCTCTCGCGAAGCAATTGAACAATAATTAGTCTATGCACAAATGCAATTACTGACAAATGTGTCCCCGATATGGCCTATATTTCATAGGCAAATTAATTTCTAATGAGTTAGTATTGATGTAGGATCAACGTGCAATGTGACATGTCTAGTTAATATGCATTACCATAGTTCCATTTCCTTTGCACAGTGAGAAAGGCTTTTGTTGTTATTGTTGTTAAACTACTAGAGTTCAACAGATAAATTTGACAACTATCAATATAAAAATTGTGAAGCACTGATAAACCAGTTTCTTGTAATTCGACTAGAAGCAAAAATTCACTTTTATGAGCAGTTGTCTAGAACTAATTAAATGGTTTAAACCTAAATATTTATTCGTTAAATTTGAAATAAATTGAATATTTTTTGTGTGACGATAAAGGTTAAAAAATTCAAAAAAAATTTATGAAATAAAACGTTTTGATATACTACTACTGCTTACTTTGGTGGGACTTTGGTTGAATAACAAATCTCTTAACAATGATTTGTCCAGATCAAAAGCAGTGGGAGGGCAATCGTTTCCATTAGCATACAAAAAATTCTGAGCCTTTGGCATGAGATCATTTGAACCTGCCTGCAACAGATAGCCACAATCAAATCATTAATGAACAGTTAGAAGATTTATTCATTTATATATAATAATGTAAGTGCATTTCACACGACCAGTAGACATTGTAAAACACTAGCAGATCAAGCTCTGCATTAATTTTGGTAGAGCTTATCCGAGTTTAGATCACAGAACAAGTGAAAATTAAGCTAGCAAGAGATGGAAAACCTGTTGTGAAATGATATCGAGAGTACTTTGTCCATTAGTCGGCATTGCAGCAGCTATAAAAACAGCCTTTGAAATCTTAAGCGGAAACAACTCCATTGCATATGATATACATGCCCCACCAAAATCATGTCCAACCAAGATCACCTTCAAAATAAGCAGATATAAAGTAAGAACTAAATAGAGGAAATATTCTGTAGATAGCAACTCTCTCAAACATGGACTTCGTAATACCAAATAACGTCGGTGGTTGTGATGACATTTGATTATGTTATGGATTTTTCTTTGTAACTGTGATAGAGAGAATATGCAAGCAAACTAGAGAGAATGCAAACAAATCACCACATATCTGAAGCAGGACCTTCAAAGATGAACTAATTTTTGCAGAAAATAAAAGACTTTGAGTAAACGGTTATACAATTGCCTTTATACCCTCATTATTCAACCATATCTATCTTTTTCAACTGTATAATTATGATCACTTCAACATAAACTATTCTATATCTTCTCTACAGCTTTTCATCTCGGGCATTCATCTATGTTAGAATACAAAATCCACTACTTCTCACGCATGATTTTGCGTTTTCTTAACACAATACACATACGGAAAAATATAGAAAGAGGGCTAGTAAAAAAAAGTCATGAATTTGGATTTGCAGTCAAAGAATGACGCAGATACCACAGTCAAGCAATCGACACCGTTGGATCAATATCACAAGGCTTATGTTCCAAGTTGGTATTTTGAATCAGATTTCGTAAATCTGAAACATGAACCATCTGATTTTGATCCAACAGAGCCAATCTATTGAGTTCATGACTTCATGCTTTATATACATATATATATATATATATATATATATATATATATATATATATATATATATATATATATATATATATATATATATATATATTAATTAAAGATAGAATAAAACAATAAGTACCTTTTTGCCTTCAGGAAGTTTTTCAAGGAAGTCAGTAAGAGGCTTTACGTATTGCGACAAGCTTGTAATGTTGTTTGTATCAAATGAATGAACTCCAGAACCAGTTAAATCTATAGCAGCTACTTTATAACCACTTTCTTCAAGAAGTGCGATAGTTTTGTACCAACACCAGGCCCCGAAGCCACCTCCATGAACAAGGACAAAATGATTGGTCTCAAGATCGTCAACCTTTATACCCTGTCAAATTCAAAACTTGCACGTGTAAGCTAAAGAAAATACAGCAACAAAGATGACATGGAAAACTAATATAATATACAGAAAATGCCAGCCTATGTAACACCGACACTTTAAATTGAAGGTGTGTCTGGTGTCCGACACTGACACATGAGATTACATTCAATTATATTGTTTTCTCAAATTATTACTTGTGTCGATGTGTGTCACGTATATGGTGTGTTATAGTTAGAAAATAATAAATAACATAACATATATGGATTCCTGCTTTATGTGACACCATACCAGAATCAAAAGAAAAAAATTTAAAAATTATGTTTATTAAGAAAACGACACTACATTTATAGCATCAAACCAGATGAAAAGTACTGAATTCCATCTAAGTTACAATGTCATTTTAGAAACCTCGACATCTCTATTGTAACAATAAAGAGGCAAAAACAAGGTTAACTTTAAACTTAACTTCTAGTAAAAAACACTTCAAAAGGTCAAATCTGAGTTTCCTCGAAAGCATTCAAACTATTCAAGACTTGAACACATTGTTATCAAAAATACTTCTAATTTAAGAATATAAAATGCCACCCATACGACTTTAACACGCACCCGCACAACTCCCTCTTAAACTAATAAACATTAAGGATTTAATTCATATACACTGTAACACATAACACAGTCAATGTAAAAAAATATTCATTGAAAATCAATCATAATCATCATATTATTAAAAACGTTTGACTTCAACTGTAACTACACGAGTACAAGTCACACATATAATTGATTTGATTTGTTGACAATGTAAACTTTTTACAGCGAAAGCTTATCAAAATTATACTCTAACATAAATGGATATAAAATATAAATCAAACAAGTAACTTTATTTCACGACAATGTTTTGATTCATTGAGCTAATAACAGAAATAATGGACATAAATCATTAAATCAAACAGATTATTTTATTTTCCGGCACTTTTCTGATTTTACAAGTCTAAGGAACCTGATCATGTGTCATAATACAAATCTCATATAGAATTCCCTCAGCTACTTTAGGTCTAAGAAAGTAAACCATCATATAAACCTCATCAAGTAATTAATTTAAAAGCCATAGCTTCAACAAATGCATCAATTTAAAAAAATTCATTTTTTTTAAATAAAACTGATAAATAGAAAACAAAAATCTCCATAACTCCAAAATTGACTGAATCAACAAGTTTTCAACAAAAACATAAAAATCCAAATCAACCATAACACCGTTGGTGAAAAGATTTTTCACAGTCAATCAATCATTATCGTCAGATCTATTAAAAACATTTTTTGGTTGTGATTTGTCGACAATGTAAAACATTTTTTACTTTATTTCACGACAACGTTCTGGTTTATTGAACTAATAATGGATATAAATCAAACAGAATATTTTAACTGTGGACACTTTTCTGATTTTACAAGTCTAAGAAACCTGATCATGTGTCATGAACAACCAACCCCTTCTAGAATTCCATCACCAACTTTATGTCTAAGAAAGTACAACACCCTATAAACCTCATCAAGTAATCATTTTAAGGCTATAGTTTCAGCAAAGGCATCAATTTGGAATTTTTCAATTTCTTTAAAAAAAATAACTTGGTCAAAAAACAAAAATCTCTGCACCAAGATAATTTTCTATACAATGATCCATTTCACCTGGATCCACTCTCGCTCCCCCACCAAGCCAACCAGACCTCTAATACCACTTGTTGGGAGGTCCGAGGGAGCGTCAATATCAGCAACGGGTAATTGATAAAAAATTCAAAATCCACAACTCCCCTCAAAACCTTACGACATTGAGTATATCATCATCTTTCAAATACATCGATCATTTAGTTCATTCATAGTCAATATAAACAAATCACTCACATTTTCCTACACATAAACTTCATCAAGTAATTATTTTAAGACCATGGCTTCAACAAAGCCTCAATTTAGAAACTTTCAATTTCTTCAACCAAAAAAAAACTGACAATCACAAAACAAAAAATCTCCATAACTCCAAAATTGACCAAATCAACAAATTTTCAAAACTAACATAAAACAACCAAATCAACCAACCCATTAAAAAAGATCAAATTTTTATAATATTTCTCAATGACCCAATTGAAAAAAACAAATCTTTAACTATTTTAAAGTACCTGATTAATAAGTTGATGAGGTTGAAGAAGAGGGTCAGTAAGTGATCTAGCTCTAGAACTTGAACTACGAGGCAAAGAATTACTACCATTATTCCTTTTTGATACACCATTTGGATACCTTAACGAACTTGACCGATCAAATTGTTGATTCTGTTGATGTTGTTTGTACAGTAAAGCAGCAGCAATTGCTTGTTCACGAATCATGGCATCATCAAGCTTTTTCTTCTCTCTGCGGCTTGCTGAAGGTGCGTTTGAGTAACGCTGTTTTTTGGATGTAAAGGGTTGTTGTTGTTTTGGTTTGAGAAGAGCACAGAGATTACCCATTGGAGATGTTGGTTGTTTTGGTGCATGCAATGGGAGAGGTATAAGAAAGAGGGAAAGTGTTTTTTGTGGGGTTGTGGTTGAGGAAGTTTCAGGGGAAGTTGGTGTAACAAAGAGAGAATTATGAGATCTTGTTAATGTGTGTTTGTTTATACTTTATAGGAAAGAACATTTTTTTGGATTTTTAAATCTTAATTAGCCTGCAGGTCCCTTAAAGACTTTTTTTATTTCACTTTGGTCCCTTAAAGAAAATAAGTTCCACTTTGGTCCCTTATTGATATCTCCGGCTGTCAATATGGCCCTTTTCGTCCATTTTTTCTCAGAAACCGTTAACTTTTATACAGGTGGCAAACTAGGTTGTTACGGGGCATCTGTACCGAAGTTAACAGTTTTTGAAAAAAATGGACGGAAATGACCATATTGACCGATGGAGATATCAATAAGGACCAAAGTGAAACCAAAAAGATCTTTAAGGGACCTGCAGACTAATTAAGCCAAAAAATTATCATTTTGTCAAAAAAAAAAATCAAAGTATTATCATGATGCGAGTAAATGTATAGACTAATTATCGACCGTTATTTTGTTTAGTAGTAATTGGTACTGAATTTGGTAAAAAAGAATACAGTTTGATCCACAACAACTATGATAAAAAGACGATTGAAATCACTTCATGTCAGAACTGACTCCGAACCAGATTAAATTAAGGATGAATAAAAAAAATATAGACTAATTATTTGAATCGATGGAGATCGAAGTTGATACTTTTATTTTTTGTATAATTAAATATTTTTCGCTTGTAACTATAGAGACTAATTTTTTAAATTTTGTGAGATTTAAATAGATAATAAATTTCCATAAAAATTTTAACACCGTTGTATGTCCAAGTCAATTATAAAAGAAATAATTTTTGTTAACAATATGTATTTTACAACATTTCAAACAAAAATATATGTATTTTATAAAAAGTATTGGAAAGAATATTTGACGTACGATTCAAAATAAGTCTACTGTGACATGAAATAGGATTAATATAAGAATATAATAATCAGAATGATGGGATGAGAATTAGGATGTAAATTGATAATGATAGTTTGAATTGAATTTTCCTTATTGAAAACGTGTGTCTGTGCGATTAATAATTAATCTATATAATTAATCTAATGCGGTGTCCGGATCTTTTGACAAAAATATAATATCCAGTTTGGGATTTTAATTATTTTGGTGCAAAATATTTATTTACAAATAGTGCACAAACAATTTTAGAAGGGATATGCCGGAAGTGTAAGTAAGTATTATCAAATTATCTTTAGTTGGTAACCTGTTATGAAGTAATTGTTAAGTCAACACATTCGCCTTTAAGGGAATTTATTTGTGCCAAATTAATTATGTTGTAGTCTTCGCATCTTATACTTCTATATAGATAAGCAGATTATAAGTGCCTCGAACAGTATAACCACCACCTGGATCATGCCGCCACAACCATTGGTCCGCGACATTAGGCTGCAAGACATAGCAAGTACACTCCTACACTCCCCTAACAATTATTCCTCCCACGCCCATAATTAACGGATCCATACTCATGCCGCCCCTCTTCTTTCCATCCTAATTCACTCATTTCTGCAACCGTACTTACATATTAATTGATATAACTATTTTATTTTTATTTATTTTAATTAATGTATGTGTTTAGATATTGTGTCCTCTTGAATCTGCTTGTTAGAGGTGCTTACCCAAAATCTTACCTAAGAACAAAACACATACATAATTCTTTCAATTATTACTTCTGTTTCATGATCTCTTTTGAACTTTCTTCATTTATTATTTTTATTGATTTTCTCTATATTTTTTGGGTAAGTCTTACTCCTTATTACACTATTTTTTGAGAACGATGGAAGAAAGAAGAGGATTCAACATCTCCTTAGATGCATGTCCTCTGACTTGGGGTAAGGCTTCATTGATGGGTTGACTTTTGTGCCATTGTATGAGGCTGCATTTTTTTGACTTTATCGTGAAGGTTGGAAACTGCCACACAAAATTTAATGAGTATTGCTGATGATGTTATCAAATGTCAGCCACTAGAAGCCGCACAAGTCACAACAATTCCTCAACTGTGCCTCATTAATTTTCATCCTTTCTCCAATCTGCTTGTTATTCTTTATGGAAAATGCTAACTAATGCTTTGGTCCCGGGGCACTAGTTAAGGAGCTAAATAAGGTATAAATATGTTGGAACTTATGTATTCTACTTTTTATAAGTGTAAATAATGCTCTTTTCAATATAAAAATTACTTCTTTTGATATCTTTAACTAGTGTTCCAGGGCACTAATTAGCATGACCCATTCTTTATATTGAATTCAATTCAATACTTTCACAAATTCAGCTATGATAATACCTTGTCATTTTCTTTCTGGACCCAAAAATATTTCCTTTCTATGCAACTTTAAAGTGGTATATATATTAACATTGGTCGATATATACATATAGTACCGATGCGTTGCGACTTTAGTTCATTTGGTAAAGATATTGGATTATGCATGTAGGAGTCGAAATTTGAATACCAAACATTTAATTTATCCACGTTAAAGCTGAAATTTTAAACCACTAAATAATTACTTGATAAAGAAACACTAGTTATCCAATATTCTTACTAAATAATTCTAATAAATATGTCCGTCAAAAAAATTCTAATAAATACATATTATCTCATATAATCTTTCTTGAGTCTATTTGATCAATTTTATCTTACACAAGCATAATGAAAAGAGCGACGTGTGTCCTATAAAATAAAAGAGCGACACAACATTTAATACCATGCCATGAGAATAAATTTGGATAGCAAAATTAGTTGACCAGCAAGCTCGGTTTTAAGTTTTAACATAAATAAATAAAGAGTCATACTAACTAGTGCATCCAATATACTAGTTAAGGAATTAAAAAATAAAAGTTTTGTATTGAAAATTATATTTTAAATACTTTAAAAATATTGACTATATAAACTTCAAAATAGTTAATGCACCGAATATACTATTTAGCATTTTTCATAAATAAATAAGCAATGAAGTCGGTTTATTCGGTATTTTATATGAAAAAGAAAATGTTTATTAGTAACTATTCAAATAAGTCTGGTACTAATTAAACCAAGATCAAACAAATGATCCACAATATTTACTTCATAATCACAATAAGTAAAATTTGCTTTAATCCACCATTAAGAAGGAATTTTTGCTTGATTTAAAAAGAATGGATTTTTACCTTACCAACAATATTCATCACGATTATTTCATTTTGACCAAGTAGCCTATTATATTTTGCGCATCCTAAATTACTCAAATATAAGTTAACTAAATCACTTAAAGTCTTTGTTTGAATATTTTTTAGTAAAAATGTAGGACATAAAATTGAAGAGAATTATGTTTGTAAGCATATGTGATAAAAGAAATACTCAACCAATTTGAGATTGCATTCCAAATACTCATAAAAAATTCACAGTCCTTTTGTATAAACTTTTTTTAAAGAATCTCCAAGTAAAACGAATTTTTCAAATGAAAAATTTATTATTCCTAATTATGCATTGCGCAGCCGAATCTCTTTAATCTCCGTTGAATCTTGTGTTAGGAGCTGATGCACTGTTTTTATAAAGTATTGTTCATTTTGTTCGAGCTACAAGCTCACCTTTCGATTACTTTCTTATAAGCTCTCTCCAGAATAATCTTATTTGAAACATTTTTGTGCCTTAAATGTAACTGCTTAGCCAAAACTCGAATACTGATTTATCACATTGTAAGAAGTTTTCAACTAATTTTAAATTACTTTTTTCAAAAAAAAAAAAAATTACTTTTTTCCCTAGTCTTTTATTTCTATGAAGAAGTTCTCATAACGGTGGTTTTAATTTGGAGAATGCCCTTGTTCAAAAAATTTAGAGAATTTTGTCTAAAATAAAATAAAATTTGGAGAATTTTAACTTTTTTTGCATTGTCGTAATAGAAAATGTGTAAATTAAAATTAAATTATGTAATGTAACATTAATCATTATTTCTACTTACGACAATATTGTTATACCTTTAAAAAAAATCACATCAATGCCGTGACTCGTGCTTACACATGAATATTATACTAGTACGTAAAGTAATTACTAATTACGGGCATTTTGATCACAAAATAATTATTAATACACTTAAAAATTTGGAATTTTTTTTTGTTATAAAATGGGAAAAAAAAAGATTACTGTAAATAGTCTTATATTTAGAGGCAACAGAAGTATAGGGTATACATCAAATTATATAGAAGATTAAGATTTGCGAGAAATTGGTGGATAACGTTGATGTAATATCAAAGTAAGTATGAAATTATCGTATCCACGGGGACTAGCTCGATATCAAATATTGTTCCACAATCACCATTTGTTCTAAGTTTGGGTTTGCAAAGTTGTAAGTTCGAAAGTAACAAAGTGCGATAAAATAAAAGGTTTAAATTCAGAGAAAAAGAATTGCCGGGATTAGACTTCACTTTATCAATCCTATATATATTGATTAAATCAAATGAATATATACTTTAGTGATTAATTAATATCTTCACATATTGCTCTTCAACGCTTTTCGTGTCCGAAAACATTGTGATATTTATTGTGTTGATTAATTTTCGATCTCTCGACTTATCGATCCACACAATAGCATTAAGTTTCAATATAAAAGGTGAATATTAAAACCTTAAATCTATGTCTAGAGTTTAGAGTTTTAACATGTGATTATCCTAGATCTTTAGATCCAAACAACATATATCTATATCATTTAAATCATATGAATAACATGAAAAGCAAGGATAACACAAATATTAATGAATCAACTAGAATATATATATATCAAAGATAAAGATCAACATATAGTCATGATAAGTTACATCTAATCCCAACAATAAAAAGAGTTAGCCACTCATTGTCATGGTGGTAAACTTACAAATATGGATAGAGGAACAAAGAATGCACATCAATCCCTTGATCTCTCAAGTTGGATGGATCCACCTTCACTCTCCTAGACACTACACCTTAAGACTCTCAGATTTCTCTGTTTCTTTCTCTCTTGCCAAAATTGTGTCCCAATGGTCTCTTCTTCAAGGCTATTTATAGGCATGAAAAGCAGCTGGTCGCTCAGCTACCATCTGGTCGCTCAGCCACCAGCTAGTCTTGGTGAAGGGGGTATCTGACACGTATAAAATTCCTACTTGTTGCCCAAGACTTCCTACAATTTGGTCGCTCCGCTATCATCTGGTCGCTCAGCTACCAGCTTGTCTTGGTGAAGGGGTTGTTTGACACGTGTAGAATTCTCTACTTATTGCCCAAGACTTCCTTCAATTCGGTCGCTCAGCTATCACTTGGTTGCTCAGCTACCAGCCTCTTGGTGAAGGGATTTTTGCTCCTCTTTTGGTCATGAAAGCTTAAAAATTAGGATTAGGACATAAAAATTATCTTTAGCTAAAATGTACAAGGTTTTGGGGTTTTTAATTATGATTTTCTTTGAAAACAAGTTGATAATTGCCGTAATTGAGTATGAAATTTAACTACTTTTTGGCACTTATCAAACGTGTGTAGAACCTTTTTGTGAGGTAACTCCCCATGAGGTCATAACTCATAAGTTTCAAAAAAAGCAATCTAACCAAATATATGCTGAGAATCATATGTACTTTTCTTCAGAAATGGCAATCTACATACAAATTAAGTTCAATTTAAGATAGGTTTCACTTAGGAGTTAGGACCACACTTTAACTAATATTTCTAAGTAAGGACCACTTCACTTCCTACTTTATTTAGCTTATAAGCTGATCAAAGATGCATAAGGGGGGCATTACCAAAAGCATATATCACACATTGATCTTACATATAGTTAGCAAGTACAATATATATGCTCAAGCATGTGAATCAACCATCATGGCGTGCATCAAATGCACATGATCCTATAGGGATATCTCTGCAAAGTAGTAGCAACTAATTAAGCAACTAACAAGTTACATGAATTTATTGAACTTGTTGCCATGATCAAATCAACTTTAAGGATCTAGTCAATTTGTATTCCCACTTAAATTAAATTTATAACTTATCATTTCTACTTTGAGTGCTTTTTTTATTAACACATGATTGTGATTCTCCAACCACGAGCATATAGCTATATAGCTATGTGTACCAATAATTATAAGTTCCATTTAAATCTTGTTATGATGGTTCCTTTTCTTTGTTCCCCAATCAAACCTTAATTTTATTCTTGTTAGTAAAAGAGGGTGAAATGTCATTTTAAGTTTTTTTGGGCACAATATCATTTTACAAATTTTTTTTGGTACATATCATTTTAATTTTTGACAATATATTTAAATTAATGTTACATTACACTTATTTAAAAAAAGTAAAGTAAACATAAAATTATAACCAATGAAATTAGGTCTAACAAAAGAGAATTAACTTTTACAACATGACGAACCGATATTTGAAAGGTAGATGTCTATATTCAATTTTCCACCATGCTTCAAATTAGATTATCTCTACTGGAGTAGACCTAATTATTAAAATGACATTTATTTCAAAACAAAAATGAATACAAGAGGTACACATACGCCAACCCCTACAACATACATGATTCGAATAGAACATCATAAACCGAAAACAACTAGACATCTTTTATACAAAGGATTTTTGAGACTCCTTTTGATTTTATTCAACAAATAATATCATTATTCCTCTTGCCCACAATTGCACGGAAGAATTTTTGTTATATATTCATGGTAAGTTTTACTTTTCACATGCTTCTCATTTGTTGCCCCCATTACAGTACCTGGGGGATTTGAGGTACTAACCAACAAGGCAACTACCAACAACCTAAACATTGATGTCCAAATAATATATGTAGTTCAGTGAAAGCTGTACTTATGATTTTAGATTCAATGTCTTTAATTATCACATGACATGATGAAGCTCTTCTACTGTACACATTTTCATATAATAAGCATTTTTCTTAAATATTGGTGACCCATTCTTTAAGAAAGCATAGAGCCAGTGTTTGTCACAAGACTAAAATATCTACTATTAATCTAAGAAAAAAATATACTACCAATTTTACTGTGCTGCCCCAAATACGAAATTTCCCGCCCAAAAAGTTGCTAACACCTTAAGTAAAAACCAGGGAGATTAATGGAATATTTGGACCAAATTCACCAAAATGAGTCCTGATTACAAACTAGAGAGTTGTCAATTTTAACCCTTGGTGATTTACAGCTTCACAGTACAAAAAATTAATCCCAAATTAAGGGTAAATGTGGGTTTGCATATGCTTTTTACACACTGCCCAATTGTACCAAAAACCAATATTTGGGGAAGATTTGCGATGGGACCCTTCCATTGACAATTGATCCAAGTCTAACATTGCATAAAGTACTCCATTTCCTAACTGCAGCCAGCTATCGTCCCCTGTCTTCCCTGTTTCCCTCTTTTCCATTGGTTTGTGCTTTGCAAATGCTTTTTTCCTTTTGGTTTGTGTGTAACCTCTTGTGAGGTTTGTACTAACCACCATTGTTTTCTTCCACTAAAACTGGTAAGAGTTCAGCCATGGAGTCAAAAGCTAAAATGGTATCGTATCATAATGACATAAAACTTGTGATTCAAATAAATTGAATAATATCTCCAAGAGGTTGACAAGTTTGCTTTATGCAGGGTGGAATTTCTACAATCTCTAAGCCAAAATCCAAGGTTTGTTAGAATGCTTTCCAAGTTCACACCATGTTTTATACTTACCTTGATATACAACATGGTTCGTTAGTTGAATAGTTTCGTAATACTCTTCATTAACTTTTTTTAGGGTGGCAGTTCTACAACTTCTAAGCCAAAATCTAAGGTTCTACAACATCATTAATAACCATGTTCTATTTATAATAGCTTCCCACTTTCACTCTTTCTCATTAGTTGCATTTTCAACATTCTTATATCTTTTGTTTTTATACCAGAGTGGTAGCAGTTCGGATAATCTACTCATGAACCCCCAAGTAAGTGATTAACATAAGATGGTTGTAGTTAACGATTTTCTGCAGATCTTTTAAGAAAGTGAGATATATTGCATGATTGAACCTCAAGTTTTTTTTTTATTTGAGAAATATATCTTAGTTACTGCATTGGTCTGTTAATCATTCAATGTTGGTTTTGTTTTCAGTCATTTTTGTTTGGGTCATAGCTTATACAAATTTTTTTTTTGGCTTTCTATGTTGAAAGGAGTATTACTCAAAAAAACAGATTAATGATTTGAACCACTCCGGTGCTTTTTATTTAGGGAACTGTTGTAGTTGCTGATAGTCAGGTCGAACCATCTGCAAAAGCACCAGTCATGGCAAGACCATATGATCCAGTAAAAAACATATCTATGAAGAAGGAGACATGGAGGCTAGGCGTTATTATTGATGACATGTGGATTGTGTACAAAGGGGACACTGAAGATCACCTTGAGCTGTTGGTGCGCGATATTAAGGTATTTTGTTTACTGTTGTTAATATCATATTCGTTAAAAGTTAAGTCGCAGCTAATATCGATGTACATTATATTGTAGGGGGATACTATCCAAATCACAGTTATGAACAATGATATCGGGGCATGGAAACCCAAACTGTCTCCAGGGAAGACTTATCAAATGAACAACTTCAGAGTTTTCGACAATGATTCCGATTACAAAATGACAACACACAAGTTTAGGCTAACATTGGTTGGAGCTACAAAAATTGAAGAAACTGTAATCCCTGATATCCCACCAACCAAATTTAATTTCAAGGATTTCTCTGAAATTCATGCTGGGAAATACACTCCAGACTTATTAATTGGTAAAATATTAACTTAACAAATTGGTCCATTTTGTACATTGTTTATTACAAACTTATGTGAAACCTTTTATATTTGCCATATGTCTGTTCATCATTACTTATCTGACTCATATGTAGATGCTATTGGTGTCATACATGAATTTCGCAAATGTGTTACTGCATCCGCTACAAGGAAAGCCCAATCATTCACTCTTAAGGATTTGAGGTTATACACTACATGTCACCTTCGTTAGGAAGTTCATTCCCTATTTATCATTAGCATCTACTAATTATTTATTACGTACTGCGTGCATTTTATTTTTATTAGGGATACTATTATGGATTGCACCCTTTGGGACTCCCTGTCTGTCGAGTTTATGACATCTTACAATCAACGATCTGATTTTGGCCCCATAGTCATCATCATTAAGCATGCTAGGGTGAAGGAACCTCAAGGTGTTGATCCATCGAACTCTTTTCCGCATTAGCAACTTTGCAAATATACTCATATACTTACAAACACTCCTCATATCTACATGTGTTACAATTCATGCGTTTACCCAATGCAGTTGACTAATGTCTGGAATGGCACCAAGTTGTTATTTGATACGTCCGTTCCTGAGATCAAAGCATTTCTGACCAGGTTTACAATCGAGTTATAACACTTTCAAAATAACTATATTGTCCCAGAGGGCATTGTCATTTTCCAAGGATTATATTGTCCCAATTCTTGCTAATGGTTGGTATGCACTATTAAGCCATTATAAGATTGAACACCCAACAGAAATTACATTCTCATACTTTGACAATGGAACCTTTCTCATATCAGTAGGCAGACGACTGTATCCTACCAACGAATACCCTTCATTCCACAGCTATTCTACCAATCCCAACTGTACTTCATACTTCGATATTGTGTTATCAAAATATGCTGCAACTAGCTCACAATTGGTAAAATGTCTATCTACCATACTACATTGACATCTCATTTTCGAGGTATTCTCATTAATAATCATTTGAGATTCATACACATATTTGTTTTTTCTCAAACAGACGTTGCAAAAGGAGTTCGGTGACTATGTTAGATCAACGCAGGAACATTCTGTCATGCTATGCAATCAACATATTGAAGTAATCCCTTCGTTAATACTCCTTAGGGTGCCTCCAAAGTCTACTGCAAAATTCGGATCAGGGTGGAAAGATTTCTGTAGGCGTAATGGATACCAAGAAGGTGATAAAATCAGGTTCAAATTTGCGGGACCGTTAAGACACAACTTGATTCACGTCCGGAAAATTTAAACCAATAATTAATATATCAACTTGAAAATACTATCCAAACTCAAATCAAGTTGGATTTTTTAGGAATATCAGCCATTCACTTTCTTTATTACTTTATATATGTTTCCATTTCAATGTCCCAATGTGTTGGACTATGCAGTAGTTTGTATAATTTATATTTTATAATCCTATTTGTCAAATGTATTTCTACACTCATGCAGATTATCCATTCCATTAATCTATTTTCAAAAATGCTTAGAGTTTTTATTATTTTATGACCACGAAAATAGCTTGACCTTCATGGATACTATATTACATTTAGCCAAATAAAATAGACTTATTAGAGGACATTACTCCCTGGATTATTTTGAGTCACTTCCTCGATCAGTTCATCTCATTAACTTTATGGTTCCAAAGTAAGTGGTTGTTTCAATGTCAATTACAAGACAGAGTTAAGCTTTTCAATATCATGTACCCTTAACTTACTACAATGCTTTACTACCAACTATGCAGTACATGTTCTGTGCCACAGTAAATGCATTTAATACAAGATATCCTTTTGAGAGTAAACCCAATAATCTATATGATTTGATCAGCTATGCCAGTCTATCTTCCATCAAATAGTACACAAAGTTACTTAATGTAAAAAATCTTCCATAAACACATGTCTTGATGCAAACCTAAGACAGCTATAGACAATCCAACAGGATATTGGTCGACCATAAACCAAGGTTCAACTTTTTACTGGATCAGTTCCGGTTAAAAAAAATGCACAGGTGCAGTTAATTCATAAATTACCTTCAAAATTTATGAGTTCTTTACCTTTTGACGGCTACACCAGTTTTAAGCAACAGATTAAAATATGGTTTGTCATAAAGATCATGGTGTGACCATATCATATACATGACCATTCATATCTACCTATCTGCAAAAGTAATGAAGGAAAATTTGAAATATAATATTTGTTCTTAAAACATTCATATCAGCTGTGTATTTGATAAGAATACATTATCAAGTGAACATGATTATTACACTTACTAGAATTTAGTGAATATGTTGTAAGAAGAAGCAATTAGCACACAACTTATACTTATTATGGATCAGGTATTTATGTTATTCTTAAACACATTGTTGAATAAGTTACATTCTAAAATTAAGTTTTTGCTTAGTGAATGTTGTGTGCTATCATTTCAGAAACATCTTAGATTTTGCTTAGTGAATGTCTCATGTATCATATATGTAGGGTGAGTTGTTAGAGAGTTCTAATAATACAAATAGGTCGTTTTATTTTAACTGCAAACATTATTAGCAGTTTTAATTAGCTATGTTATTGTATCATGCCACTAATATTCATTAGATTATTCCAGATCAATAGTCTATCAACTGAACTTTTAATTTGATGAAGCATAATTTGATGAATCTTAACTAAATGAGAATTTGGCACAATTTAAAATTAATTTGTTTGTCATAGTTTCATACTTTATTTCCACAATTGTATAGATGGATGAAGCCATAGATACAAGCAAATCTGCAACAGCCAAAGCAAGATCAATCAGGAGAAAAATTCTACAGCACAAAAGAAGATTCAGACAGTTAAAAAAAAGGAACAACAATGCAAATGTATCTGCATTGCACACGACACCATCTAACAGGCCATTGGTGTCAACTACACCCCACATGTATTTAGACGGATTATATGGCTTTTCGCAGAACTTCAATATAGGATCTTCTTCACTCGGATTCAATGGCTTTTTCTATTATGGTGATGATTCGTTCCGATTGGTCGTTTGTGAGCGTGACGGCAAACTAACTCCGGCTACATTTCCACCTTTTCATAGCTTAAGTACCAATAACAGTGAGTACCTATCATTCCGAATCGTCATTAACATATTCAATGTCATCTCTGCTAAATTGGTTAGTTGATCCAATATGTTTACCAACTATGTATTAGCAACTAACTTATTTTTAGACTCTGCTCGATTTCGTTAATAATCATCGGTTAATATACTAATTTTTCTTTTCCTAACTCTATTTATGCAGATTCTCCCAGACGATTTTGGCAATTTCCTGTCCATGCTTGACTACTCAAAAATAAAACTCTTCGGACCTTTAAACCATATTGTGACATGTAAAATCGGTTTCAATGATGCAAACAGAGACAAGGTCAAAATTGGCAAGGGCTGGAAAAAGTTTTGTACCCTAAATAACATCACAGATGGAACATGCCTCGAATTCACATGTCATGAATTTATGTTTACGAACGTTATTATTGTTGAGAAAATTTATTAATATACTATATTAGTGGACGATTGTACTTCAATTGTATGCTTTTATTAAATTATCTTATGCTCAAGTACTGGATGTAACATGTTTAGTTCTTAATCAAACTTTGAAGGAGTTTAATTTCTTTTGTATATAATCTTTTTTAATTAGTCTCCGTCGTAAAATCCATACATAACATATAGTCGCCTCTAACGCAATATCTTTTTTAATTAATTCCTAGTATAGTGTATTTTTTTATACACAAAGTCATAAACACATAATCAAATCATTTTCTTTATTATTAGAAAAGTGTCCTTTTGTGTTTAAAAACTACATGTCTGGTCTTATATACAAGAGTAATTGAAAATTGAAAAAGCATATGGTAAGCCAAATAAGCTAGCTTATAGCTTTTAGCATTTAGCTTTTAGCTTATAAGCTAAAAGCTCTGTTTGGTAACAGTTTTTAAAAAAGAGCTTATAGGTTATTTTACTAGCTTATAGCTTATTTTTCAAACGCTATTTCAAGTAGCTTATAGCTTATAGTTTATTATCTTTTCTTCCAACTTTACCCCTATCATCTTACTTGAAAAAAAATTAAATATTAATTAAACGTATCCTTTTTATGTCATTTCATACTTATAAGCTAGTTAAACCGCTAATTTTACCAAACACTACAAATTAAATCAGCTAGCTTATTCGCTATAAGCTAAAAGCTAGTTTATAAGCTATCCGCTATAAGCTCATTTACTATCCGCTATTTTTTACCAAACAAAGCCATAATCATTTTTAGATTTCAAAAAGAAAGTAAGTTACCATTAGACCATCTGCAATGGGTATTTAAGAGTGGGTGTTGAAACTGGTTTCAACAGTTGAAACCATTGCAGCTATCTGTTGAGAAGAGAGAGGAGTTGAACATCTTCAACTGAGTTGAATGCTGCGGAACAGGACACGTGTCACGCTTCCTTTGGTTTATTTCCGGCGCGTGTAATACACGCGCCCTGGGGCGAGTGAGGGATCAGAACGCGGAGAGAGAGAATTGGTTTTGGATAGATAGTGACATGTGTCACGTTGTGATTGGTTTTCCGGATTTTTATCTCATTTTATCTTTAAACTCAATTATTTCATTGGAAATTAATTTTTTATTGTTTTATTTTTATACCAAAATTCATGATTTTTTTTTCTCTATAAATAGAGACTTGGTTCATTTGATTTGGACACAGAAAAAAAAACCAAATTTTTCACTCTCTTAATCTTATTATTATCTTTCTATTAGTGTTTATTTTTAAGTTTTAGTCTTTGTTTAGTGAAATGGATCCCAATAATCATTTCAACACCCAAAATTCTTCTAATACTCCAAACAATTATCAAAATCCCAACAATTTCCAAAATCCCAACAATTTTCAAAATCCAAATTATTATCAAAATCCCAACTATTATCAAAATCCCAACTATTATCAAAATCCAAATCAATTTTCCAACCAACATCCTCCAAACTTTCATCCATATTATGGATCTATGATGGGAAATCCATCTCAAACACCCCCGTTTAATGATGGTGCACCTGAATTTCCTGGATTTTCAACACAAATGACCATTGGTGGAATGACAGCTGCTAATGAAGACACTCCAAATTCAGAGGAATCAACTCCTAAGAGCCGAAAAAACCCGCTACCAGCATGGAACACTGAACAAAATTTGGTGTTAATTAGTGGGTGGATTAAATTTGGAACAAACAGTATTGTCGGTAAAAACCAGAAAGGTGAAACATATTGGGGTAAAATTGCTGAGTATTGTAATGAGTATTGCTCATTCGATCCTCCGCGTGATGCATCTGCATGCCGAAACCGTTTTAATTATATGAACAAAATAATTAGTAAATGGGTTGGTGCTTATGATAACGCTAAGCGTTTAAAAGGAAGTGGTTGATCGGACAATGATGTTTTGGCAAAAGCGCAAGAAATATACGCGGGTGGGAAGAATATTCAATTTAATTTAATGGCAGAATGGGACGCTCTCCGTGAACAACCACGTTATAGTAGTCAAGTAGGAGGAAATAATGGCTCAGAAAGTAGTGGATCTAAGAGATCTCGAGATAGTGATGCATGTGGCTCAAACACTATAGGATCTAGTGGTCGTCCCATGGGTAGGGAGGCAGCTAAAAAAAAGGGTAAAAAGAAGAGCAAGGAAGCTGCCTTGGAGAATTTCGACAACGAAATGTCTTCTTTCAAACAATTCAAGGAGAAAGAGCTTGAACGATTGGACAAGATAAGGGAGACGCAAGATAAGTTAAGGGAGACGCAACAAGAGGCTAACCACTTGAAGAAAATGGAAATGTATCTAAAGTTAAGTTCCGAAGAGCATCTCAATGATCGTAAGAAAGAGATGTTGAAAAAGTTGGAAGAAGAACTTTTTGATAATTAATTTCAAGCAAGTATTTGTCAGTGTATTGTTTGGTTTAATTATTGTGTTTCAATATGTCAGTGTATTGTTTGGTTTGATTATTGTGTTTCAATATGTCAGTGTATTGTTTGGTTTGATTATTGTGTTTCAATATGTCAGTGTATTGTTTGGTTTCATTATTGTATTTCAAATCCGTCAGTGGTCCACCACTCAAATCGAATCGTTATCTGATAATTAACTCTATACAATAAATATTTCGAATCCGTCAATGGTCCACCACTCAAATCCAATCGTTATCTGATAATTAACTCTATACAATAAATATTTCGAATCCGTCAATGGTCCACCACTCAAATCCATTTATATATAGGGACTCATACATCCATTTACCAATATCTCAAATCTCAAATCTCATTCAAATCTCATCCAATCTATCTCAAATCTCATCCAATCTCAAATCTCATCACAAAAAATGGATCCATCAGAAGATCAGTTTGTTTATTTTGATGTCGAAGCTTATAAGCAAAATCTTGAAATTGAAGAAGCTTTTATGACCAATCGATTTAGAGAGCATCGAAAGAAAATTGAAGAAGCTTATGCACCTCGTACTAGAAAATATATCAACAGAGATCATGCAGCGGCAAACCAAAGACTCATTGACGACTACTTTGCCACTGAGCCTACATACGACGATGCAATGTTTCGTCGTCGGTACCGGATGCAAAAACATGTTTTCCTTCGAATCGTTGGGGACCTTTCAAGTAGTGATAACTACTTCACCCAACGAGTTGATGCAGCCAACAAAGAAGGTATATCACCCTTGGCAAAATGTACCACAGCGATGCGAATGTTAGCATATGGTATGTCAGCAGATGCAGTCGATGAGTACATCAAAATAGGAGGTTCTACAGCATTGGAGTGCTTACGTAGATTCTGTAAAGGAATCATACGATTGTATGAGCCAGTGTATATGAGATCACCAACCGAAGAAGACCTGCAAAAAATACTACAAGTTAGTGAAAGGCGGGGGTTCCTAGGGATGATTGGGAGTATTGACTGCATGCACTGGGAGTGGAAAAATTGTCCTAAAGCATGGGAAGGTCAATTTACTAGGGGGGATAAGGGAACCACAACAGTTATTCTTGAAGCAGTTGCAACTCATGATCTATGGATCTGGCATGCCTTTTTTGGATGTCCGGGAACGTTGAACGATATAAACGTTCTAGACCGGTCACCAGTGTTTGATGATGTGGAGCATGGAAAGACTCCAAGTGTGACTTTCTTTGTGAATCAACGTCTCTATGATATGACATACTATTTAGCTGATGGTATCTACCCTTCTTATCCAACTTTCGTCAAATCAATTAGACTTCCTCGAAGTGAACCCGATAAGTTATTTGCTCAATATCAGGAGGGATGTCGGAAGGACATCGAACGTGCATTTGGAGTGCTTCAAGCTCGATTTAAAATCATCCGTGAACCAGCTCGCTTGTGGGACATAGACGATTTGGGTATCATCATGAGGTCATGCATCATATTACATAATATGATTGTTGAGGATGAACGAGATTCCTATTCTCAACATTGGACCGATTTTGAGCAATCTGAGGAAAGTGGATCTAGTGCACCGCAACAACCATACTCGACCGAGGTGTTACCCGCTTTTGCAAATCATGTGCGTGCTAGATCCGAATTTCGTGATCCAAAAGGTCATCAAGAATTGCAAGCAGATCTAGTGAAGCACGTATGGACAAAGTTTGGAATGGGACGTGGTTGAAGATGATTTGTATTGTTTTATTGCTTGTGTGTATTATTGCATGTTAAATTATTTGTATCGTTTTAACTACTTGTGTGTCGTATTTTAATTTCAAGTTAAGATGATTGTATCGTATCAATTATTTAAATAAATTTTGTTTTTATTATAATTGCAATCGGGAGTATAATTTAATTTTTATCGATAATTTTTATTATAATTTTAATCGATGATTTGTATCGTATAATTTAAATTTAAATTTTAATCGATAATTGTATTTTTATGTAATCATAAAAATTAAAATTTAAAGAAGAATATGAAATAAAAAAATGGTGGGGTAGAGTGTAAGTGTTGAATGAAAAAATCATTGGAGAGGGTAGAGTGTTGAATGAGTGTTGAATGAGTAGGTGGAAGAAAGAGAAGATGATGTGGAGTGTAAAAAGTGGGTGGTGAGGGTGTTGAAGGTGGGTAACCATTGTAGATGGTCTTATAAAAAAAAAATGTAAGTTACCACCAGAGTTCAAATTTTACCGATGAAAACATGTGATTAGAATAAAAAAAAACTCACTAAAATTGGCCAAATAAATTTTTCATCGGAGATCATTCATCAACAAACTTGATTGATAATTTATTTTTTACATATACTTGATAAAACAAAAAAAAAAAAAACTATTATTTTTTAGAGGAAGATAAAGTAATTATTCTTTTTTTACAAAATTAAAAATAACTACACTTATCAATGTGTCAAATGTAAATTAAAATTAGAATTTCAGCACTGTCCTTTAACTACTTTAACTTCTTTACTCTTAACTCAAATGTGTTTAATATACTGATGTTATCAGATTTATTTTCTCTTTTTTTTTAGCAACTTTAAATTTTATTTTATTGATGTTATAACTCCTAAGGGATCTAGGTAGGCCGTGGGCCGTGGGCCTTATTGGGCCTTAGTCCAGTTTGTCAATAAGTGCGAGTTTAGATTCCGAAACCCTAACAAACGAAACCACCAGCGTTCCTCTCTAAACCACCGCCGCGGCGGCACAACACCACCATCCATTGTTCTCAGAAATCCCCTCTCACAGCCATAAATTCACCACATTCTCAATTGTGAATTTCCTTAGTTCAGTCTCAGATTAAAGCTGGTTCAGTTTCGTTATCAGAATCAGAAAATCCGAAACAGGTATGGATAATAATATTGCTCCAATGAGTAAGAAAATCCGAAAGAAAAAACATAGGAGGAAGAAGAAGAAGGCAGCAGTAGCACCACAAGAAAATGATAATTCGAACAGTAACATGATTTGTGAGTTTGAAAACACTGCGGCAGGTGAGTAATTAAACTTTTTTCCCCAATTTTTATGGTAAATTTGATTGGTGAATTCGGAAATTGGCACAAGTTAGGGTTTTTAATGTAAACCCAACTCTGTAAATTGTGGGATTAATGAAATGCTGGATTTTTAATCATGAAATTGATTGTTATTATTATGTATTCAATTGATCTGCTGTTTCAATGATTATTGATGATGTTTATATGATTTGTTGAACATATATATATACTTGGCTAATTGTTGGTTGCTATCGAAGAACTGATAAGAATTAAGCCCATTTTATAAATTCGATTTTATGATGGTAGTGTAAAAAGGGATATTATGAAGAACTGAAGGAAGGATTGGTTTGAATAATCCATTTTAGTCATGTTTGTATTAAATGAAACTAAAAAGGATTTTTATCGATGATTGTTGGGTGGTCGTTTGAGATGAGCCATGTGTTGCACAGTTATATACGGGATGAGCTATGTGCTCCCTATCGATGGGTACTGTATCTCAAGGTTATTTACATATGCATGAGATGAGGCATGTGTTCCACATTTATTTACCCAAGATGGGCTATATGTGGGAGATGAGCATGTGTTCCTCGGTTATTTACCCAAGATGAGCTATGTGCTCTCTATAGACCGGTCCAATATCTCATGGTTATTTACCCAGATGAGGCATATGTATATGACGAGCTATGTGTTCCAATGTTATTTCCCAGGATGAGCTATGTGCTCCCTATCGATGGGTCGTATATCTCGCAGTTATTTAACCAGGATGAGCCGTATGTATGAGATGAGCCATGTGTTCCGTAGTTATTTACCCAGGATGAGCTATGTGCTCCCTATCGATGTGTCCTATATCTCTTGGTTATTTACCCAGGCTCAACCATATGTATGCGACGAGCCATGTGTTCCATGGTTATTTACCCAAGATGAGCTATGTGCTCCCGATCCATGGGTCGTATGTCTCGTATGTCTCATGGTTATTTACCTAGGATGAGCTATGTGCTCCCTATCGATGGATGTTGTGTCTCACGGTTATTTGCCCATGATGAGCCATATGTATGAGACGAGCCATGCGTTCCACAGTTATTTATCTTGAAAGAGCTATTTCATATTGATGGTTCTTGTATCTCATGGTTATTTACCCAATATGAGCTATGTGCTCCATATGGATGTGTCCACTAGTCCATGGTTATTTACCAAGATATTGAGCTGTGTACTCCACATGGATGGGTCTCGTAGTCCACAAATATTTACGTCAATATGAGCTATGTGCTCCATATAGACGGGCTTTATACCCCACACGGATAAACTTTGAGCTCCACAAAGATAGGCTTGATTACCCACATGAGATGAGCTGGTCTTCCAAAGATTTGCGAACTGTCACCTTCTGGGAAGTGAACAGAAATTGAGAATGCAATGGTGGTAATTGAATTGATTATTAGTTGTCATTCTATGAATTACAATGATAAATTTTAATGTCAATGATTTTTTAAGTTGTTATTAGTTATTATGGATGATATTTTTGAAATGGATGATTATTTTTTCCCTTGGTTAGTAATCAGAGATTATAGCCACTTTTGGCTGGGTGGGAAATTTATTTATTTTGGGTTTGTTTGAAAGCCGTCAAGTTTTGGTGTTTCTTGCATTTATTATTGAATCTTTTAGATGTACGATTTATTGTCTTTGAAAATAATTTTTTATGAAGGTATTTTCAGACTACTATTTATCTTCTGGTAAATGCTTACCTTATTTATTATAATTTTCCACTTTTTTTCCAACTATTTAAATCCAATGTAACCGAGGTGTTACAATTCATGTACTAATGAAATGCAAAAATTATCGGTTACTGATGAAGAAGATGGGCCAAAAGATTTGCAAATTCCTGCCATTGGAAAATCTGTTCGATGTTTGAAGAAGAAGCTTCTTGTTCTTGATGTTAACGGGATTCTTGCTGATGTAGTTTCAGCTCCTTTCCCAAAGAAAATAGAAAGAGATGCAACGATAAAAAATAAAGCATGTGAGAAATTATTTGGTTATTTTTACTTTTTTTAATGAATTAAGGCTTCTTTGTTAATTGAATTTTATTTCATTTCAGTATTCAAGAGGCCTTTTTGTAGTGAATTTCTGAACTTTTGCTTCGAAAGATTTGATGTGGCTGTGTGGTCTTCAAGATTACAGTACTCTTCAACTTCAACTTTGTTCTATAAAATATCACTCAACAACTATCCTGTTCTCACTTTGACTGCATTTATGTTTCAATAGCTGCCCCTTTTTGCAGGGACTTATAGCATGGTAAGCAATCAATTAGCTGTTGCTTATTAACTCCTGGGTTTTATGATTTTGTAGGGAAAATGTCAACCGTATCGTTAGTTGTTTAATGGGAGACCTGAGTCAGAAGTTGATTTTCTGCTGGGTGAGCACTGAGCACTTCATCTGTTTGCTTTGATTTCCACACTGATACTTTTGGTTTTCACATGTATATATAGTTAAACTTGTGAGTTTCCGGAGGACCATGTTTTGTTCCTGACATGGTGTATTAAGATCGGTTGTTTTAATCTTGTATTTTATACTTCGTTCAGTGTTGGCAACCCACCAGGTTTTCAATTGTACATCTATAACTCAATTTTCATGGTGGTTTTGCCACTTCATCGGAAACTAAATTTAAATATGAATGTCTTTTTTTACTCTTGTTAGTCTGTTTGTTTTGCATAAAACATGTCATTGCATCAACTTATTAATCTGATTCATTTTTACATTTTGGAATACTATTTTATCATAACAGGATATGATGATTTTTTGTTGATATGGTTTCATTGTTTCTGCTTAACCTGTTCGATCTCTTTTGTTTAAATTACTTCGAAAAACGGTCTACTTTCATCTCATTCTATATATTCATGACAGAACATTTCACAATGTACTACGACAAATATCAATACTCTTGAAGACAAGTGCAAGAAACTGGTTTTTAAGGATCTGAGGAAAATTTGGGATAAGTATGATCCTGATCTTCCTTGGGAGAAGGGATACTACAATGAATCAAATACGTTGCTTTTGGATGACTCTCCCTACAAGGGGTTACTTAATCCTGTAAATATACTAACTCTTTCTTTTTAAAATTCTCATTTATGATTCCCAGTTGTCATATACAATGACATGTACTGACTTATGTTTAATGTTTTTGATGAATTATTGTAGCCATACAACTCAGTCTATCCATATTCATTCGATTGTCAGAATCAGCGTGACAGAGCACTAGGTATGCTACAGAATGGCCTATTTATTTGTATGTTCAAAATGTTTTGCTTGATTATGATAATGAACTAGGACGACGTTTATATTCTTTCTCTATTAGCTCCAATGTGTACATTTTATAGAGCTTTATTTTAACATTTGACCTCATCTGCCAAAAACAATGGGAAACCATTTTATCCGATCATCTGTATGGTATACTAAGAAACACACTCAACTTATTTCGTAAACCTTATGTTTAAAATTGCCTTTTTGCATTAGATTTTGTACTTTCGCTTTAATAATTTTTGAATCACAAGAATGCTTGCTTTGGGGGTTGGGTATGATGGTGTGTTTTCTGAAATTATGGTATGCCACCTTGATTTTTCAAAAGCGATAGACTATAGCTTTTGTATAATCACAGTGAAACACCGTAATTTCAGCAAACCCGTGATACCAATGACACTCGATTGGTTTGAAGGCTTAAAGGAGATAATGAGTTATAAGATTGGGGTGTAAACATTTGTCTATCCACAAAAAATAAACTTAATGCTTAAATTGGACATTTTTTTATTGTCGAAGGGCTACTTTGTAGTGGTGACTCGAGAGTACTCCTTTTGATGGCCTTCAAAGTGTATGATATGCAATTTGATTAATAACAAAAAACAATTTGTGCAGGTCCTAAAGGTAATCTACGAAAATATCTGGATAGATTAGCAACAGCCGAAGATATGTTGAAGTTTGTAGAGCAAAACCCATATGGTCAAAAACCTATCAGTGAAACAAGTGAATCTTGGGACTTTTACAGCCGCATTCTTTCTAGGCTTCAACCTAAAAAGAAAAAGTGAAAATCAGGTGCCTTTCAACTGGAATATCAATTTATACACTGCCGGCGGCTAAATTATTCAGACGGTTATTTTGAAGAAATTGAGACATAGAAGGCTCTTCCTCTTTTTGAATACCTCTAACTCTAATCAATGGCACACAACTGTGTATTTTTGCAAAGGCTGTTGTATTATGATCATGTTTTTTTCCCTCTTTTGGTTTAAATGGCTGAAGGATTTTGAAAAGAAATTCTTGGATTAAATGAATTTGCTAGATTTATTATGTGTCTGTATATGATCCTCATTTAAACCATTGTCTATAGTGTTATTTTTTTTACAATAACTGAGAGCCGGTGCTAAAATTATTTCGTTATAAAAAAATGGATTGGCCATAAAAGTTTCAGGGGTAGCAAAATGGCCGGTTGGGTTGCCATTTAAACCTGCTATTTTATACAGACTGTGTTAAGGTTTTGAGCTCAACCTCTTAAATTGGCATATTGCATTTAAATTGTTGATAAATTGGGGTGAGCACAAAGCATGCCCCGGCTTGAGAGTTAGTTTTTAAAAAATTTTAATCAATTTTTCGATTACTCCCTTCGTCTCAAAACAATTGTCTCTTTACTATGGCACAAATGCCAATGCACGTACGACTTTGACCATTAATATCTTTAGTTATGTAACTCATTTGGGTTGGTCTAGTAGTATTGGTTTGGGACCTAGGAGTGTGCTTCTTTTAAGGTCTCAGGTTCGATTCTTTCTGGTTAGGGTTGGGAACAGGTCAGGCCAGGCTTTGACAGGCCTGAGCCTGGCCTATGATTTTTTTTTAAGCCTAAGTCTGGCCTATGGCCTATCAAATGCAATTTTTTTGGCCTGGCCTGGGCCTGCTAAAAGCCTGGTCTGGCCTTATAGCCTGTTTATGAGCCTGTTACATAAAATTCTCTATATAGTCTTTTTAAATATATAGGCTAATTAAACATGCTTTAAAGCCTATTTCACATTTAAATTTTTATAATTTCTACAACATTAAGAAAAAGCTAATAAAATGATTAGCACAAGAATTAAAAGCTAATAAAATAACAAATACGATTACGACAAAATCTATTAAGTATGCCATAATACAAATTTTTTGTTAAACACTAATGTTAATCGGTGTAGTTAGCAACAACCAAAATATACACTATAATTTGTCTTTGTAAAAAAAAAAACAAATATATTTTGTCTAATAAATATTTTATATTTATATAAATAATATTTATTTTTTATACAAACAAGATGATATAAATAATAATATTATATAAATAATAATTATTAAATATAAACAGGCCGGCCTATCAGGCTTCACAGGCTTTTTTAAAGGCCTAAGCCTGGCCTATTTATATAAACAGGCTTTTTTCAAGGCCTGAGCCTGACATTTTTAATAAACAGGCCAGGCCAGGCCTAAGACAGGCCAGGCCAAAGGCCCCTGGAGGCCGCCTGGCCTATTCCCAACCCTATTTCTGGTGTCAATTTGGATGAGTTAATTTAGTTTCTTCAGAAGAAAAAAATATCTTTAGTTATGTACTGTTAAAAATACAAAAATTTGATATTTTGAAGGTATTCATCGAAACAAATTTAATGACATCTCATATGCCAATATTTATCTTTATAGATTAGCAATAAAATATGGTCAAAATAGATTATATGAATAGTACACAGTCAAATAAAGACTATTGTTTTAAAACGGAAGGAGTATTATTTTTTTATGTATTCAATTATTTTTTTTTAAAAATCATCTGTTACAACAAAAAATTGTTAACAAATTAATTTTTCACCAAATTATATGAATAGTTCTTTCTCAGTTTATTATTAAGAAATTAACAGCACTAAATAAAAAAAAAAATGTGATAGGTGGACATTGAATCAAGAAGCACATACATCACTTCACGCAAATAATAAATTTCACCAATACTATAATGTCTAAAGCAAAATTAATAGCAACAAAACTATAAGAACACGATAATAATCATGAACAAAATTTAAAAAAGATAAGAGAGACACACACAAAATATTTGAATTTCCAGTTTAGTTTAAGGAAAGTGCTCGAGTGCACGACGCCCTCTGTCGTCACTAGTGCACGAGAGTATATTTTATAATTTGGAGACCAAGAAAATGTTGGTTAGTAGGAATATGAAGTTTGATGAGTTCTCTAAATGAAATTGGAAGAAAATTCAAGCAGAAAGTTCAATTAAGGCATTGCCTACTGAAGATCATTTGGAAGATCAAAATTTTGAAGGTGAAGGAGAAAATTATGATAGTGATGATGAGATTTTTCAATCCAAGGTACTAGAACCTTGGAAGATATTTATGTCAGGTGTAATATAGTTACATTAGAGCCTAGATGGCATGCTTAAGATGCTAATGTTGAGGGATGGAAATCCGCTATGTAGGAGGAGATGAAGAAGATAAAGAAAAATCAAACATGGCAGCTTGTAGATATAGAAAAATTGCAATTCAGAAAATCAAATTGCAGATATAATGACTAAAGCTCTTTCCACGAGACAGTTTGAAGAGTTGAGATCAATGTTTGGAGTATTCAAGAAAAATCTCAAGGAGAAGTGTTAGAATTTGATATTTTCTTAAGCCGCAATCCAAGCCCATTCATTGCAGGCTCCGACCATTAATATCTTGCATGTAATACACATGGTCTAGTGCATGAGATATATATGGTTTGTTGCATGTATCACACTTGTGTTGTTGCATGTAGTTCCTTTACCACTTGTGATGTTGCATTTATTTCACTTGACACCTGTCTTCATGCATGTAAACTATACAGTTGCTCTTCTCCTATAAACAGAAATTCACAATGTGCTTTAAATTATTCAAGCATTAGTAAATAAAGTGAATGTGTTTTCTACGCAACTTAGTAACATAACCATCTCCAAAACTTTATTGCCTTTCTAATTTTATAGTTCCTCTTCAACTCTTCTCCACCACTTTATCATAGTTTTTTTCTTTCTTTCTTTCTTACATATTAACACCATAAGTTGTTTTAAACTATTTTATATCAGGCCTAAATCTAGAAACACAATGACCTTATTCAACCTCTCAAGCAATTGGTCTAGCCAAACTCATTGAGGTCAAAAATAAAGACACAAAATCAAAATTTCACAAACCCTATTCTCATCATCCTACTACAGGATCCACACTCACCCCACCCGCGCCCAAAAGTCAGCAACAATCCTAAGTTTTCCTACCCCTTAACCAAAAACAGAAATAGATTCACTATAGTAACTGCGTGACGCAATTACTACTTTCATTCGTCCGATCATAATGAACAGCTAAGATTGTTTAAAATTGATTTTTTTCCATTATGAATTGAACCGTCAAATCTTAAATCAACGATTAATATTCATTACGGCGTGTAACTGCATTTTTTTCCTACAACACATAATCTTGATCCATGAAAAATAACTCTAATGTAAATTATGAGTTTAATTGATATGCACTGACGGTGTAAAATAATTTTACACGGTCATCCAATAAGAAACCACCAATCTTCCATATCATATGAAGAAAGTGGGGTAAAGTAGGGTGACGTGGCGGAATACATGGTTGTCATTGGTTGACAGTGTAAAATTATTTTACACCGTCGGTGCATACAAATTAAATCCTAATTATAGTACTTTTTTGGTAATAACTTGACTCACTTTATATTCATAGTAAACGTTAATACACTTCTAAAACAACTCCAAATTCTAAAACAACTCCAATGCACATTATAGTACTATTTTATTATTAATATTAATTTACTATATTTAAAATTAGAAATTTATTGTACTCTTCTATACACTGAATAATTGCTTTATTACAATATAGTATATATTAATTCCAGTCAAAAAATATATTAACTAATTAACTTTTATAAACCAATTTCCAATGTTGGCAAAAACCTTAAACTTTGTCCTTTGTAAATTCCAAGTCTATAAAACTGAAGGCCCAAAGGTGCTAATCCTTAAAATCTTCATTCAACTTTTTTTGTTCTTTTTTTATATTTCTTAGATTCAAGCATTATATAATGAGAACATTTTCAGTTCCTGGTGAGCAAGAAGCAAAAGGAAACAATATGTCAATTAACATATCATCAATTAGATGTTTAAGATTAAGACAGAAAAAACTTCTTATTCTTGATCTTAATGGTCTACTTGCTGATATCGTGTTTCCACCACCATGTCATGCCAAAGCAGACACAATTATACAAAGAAAAGCAAGTAAGAAATAGTTGTTTATTTATTTGATTTTTTTATTATTATTATTATTATTATTATTATTATTATTATTATTATTATTATTATTATTATTATTATTATTATTATTATTATTATTATTATTATTATTATTATTATTATAACTTTCATCTTTTACATTTTCAATGATTTAAGAATTTATTTTTGATAAACTTCATCCACTAGGATTAATGGAGTTTGAGTAGCATTCACGTTGTCTTAGGTTCAAGCTTCACTGCCTACATTTTCTAGTTTCAGTCATTTTTTAACTATGAATCGAAACACAGACACTATATATATATGACATTGACGCTAATAATAATTTGAAAAATTGAATTAATTAAATCACATCACAAGTGTATATGGAATATTTAATCTATGAGTTAATATGTTTTCTAATGATTGTATTGTGTATTTTTTTTTTCAGTATTCACTAGGCCATTTTATCAAGAATTTCTCAACTTTTGCTTTGAGCGATTTGACGTGGCTGTGTGGTCTTCAAGAACAAAGTACTATTAAACCTAAGCCTTTTTGTTCTGTAGAATGTCATTTAAAAAATTGTTTTCACTTTGTATACAATTAATTTGTTGGTTACTAATTATGTGTTTTATAATCTTGTAGGAAAAATGTTGACAGTGTAGTTGATTATTTGTTTGGAGACATGAAACAAAAGCTTATTTTTTGTTGGGTGAGTACTAATATCAATTTTATTGAAGATTTTGTGCGCACTTCATCAATTTTATTTGATATTCAAAATCTATCTAATGATTTGTTTTTAAGTCACTTTTATCATTTTAATAGGTGTTTGTCATGAATTTTATAAAAAAAAATATTTTTAATCTTAAAATAAAAATTATTTTTATTGATTTTTTTGGTAGATTTTTATTGAGTTGTTTTAATCATGTAATATTAAGGGTTTTTTTTTATTGGTAGATTTTATTAGGTGTATTCATACCCTTTTCAATATTAAGGTTTTTTGTTTGTTTGAAATTAATTAAGGGTTATATATCAATGTTTTCACTTGTACATCTTTAATTAGTTCCATTTATTAGTGGTAACATGGTTTCTAACTCTACATATTCTTTACTAGGGGTGCTCAAATCCAAACCAATCCAAATAAAAACCGAAAACCGATCCAAAAAAACCGAAAACCGCAAAAAACCGAATATTTTTGGATGTGTTTGGATGTCCTTTTTTTGAAAACCGCCGGATCGAATCGGATTTTGGATTGATTTTTCAAAACCGATCCAAACCGAACCAAACCGCATACATGTTTTTTAATACTTATTTAACTTTTTATTAGTATGATAATATATTAATTATTGATTTTCAATTTACTTAATAATACTCATTAGTTCAATTTAATGTATTTCTTTTTACTATATCATAGATTTCAAATATAATTGATAATTTTCATTGCAAGATATTAATTTTTAACATATTATATATTGTATTTTACATCAAATATATTATTTTACCGTGTCATTGTAATATTAATATTTAAATAAAAAAATTGAATTTATAATTTGGATATCCAAAAACTGATCCAAATTAAACCGCATAAAATTGGATCGGATTGGATCGGCTTTTTTTAAATTAGTCATCCAAAACCGAACCAAACCGCAAGTAATATTAACTTTGGATCGGATGCATTTTTGCCTCAAAACCGATCCAAACCGAACCGCGAGCACCCCTATTCTTTACAGGACATGTCACATTGTACTGACACAGGTTTCAAAACTCTTGAAAATAAGGACAAGCCTCTTGTTTTTAAGGATTTGAGGAAAATTTGGCTTAACTATTATCCTAATCTTCCTTGGGAGAGAGGATATTACAATATGTCAAACACATTGCTTTTGGATGATTCTCCCTACAAGGCACTGCTTAATCATGTAATCAAACTAATTAATTGATTCTCTTTTTTTTTTTTGACTAATAATTGGTTCTTTTTATCATGCTTTTTTTTCGGCTATTATATATTGTGACATGTCCTAACTTATATTTTGTGTTTTTTTTAGGAACAAAACTCAATCTTTCCGAATACTTTCAATTATGAGAATCAGAATGACAATTCATTAGGTATGATACAAAATAATTTTCATATTTGTAAAGTAAGAAGGTTTTGCTTCATTTTTGCTCCTTCTCTATTGCTCTCTTGTTATACTATTTGAAAGAGTTTATTAAAATGACATCCATAATCGATTTTGAGTATGCAGTGTTAACATTGCAGATTGTAGGTGTGTTTAGTATTCAACATACGTACGTTAGTATTTGACACCGACGTGTAGTTATATTCAATTATTAATTTTTTTTCAAATAATTACCTATGTCAATATTCACCTTATTAATTTATTAATGTTGAGCCTAATATGCCTCTGCATCGGTGTTTCGTAAATTTTCACTTTATTTTTGATAAGTTCTCTATAATAACTTATGAATCAAGTTTATAACTTATATAGTTTTATTTTATTTTTACACAAACACTTGTACAATAAACGCGTATACTAATGTCATTATTAATAACAAAACATGTTTTTTGTTAGCTGCCGGAGGCGATCTGCAACGATATCTAAATGGATTGGCAAATGCTGAAAATATGGTGGAGTATGTCGAGCAACATCCATTTGGTCGAAAACATATCGATGAACAAAGTGAATGTTGGAATTTCTACGTCTATATTGTTTATATACTTTATTTGTATGCACCCGAAAAGGTTTTTCCTTCAATTGGTATGTGATCAATATTAGATGCCCTTTTTTATTATGGTTTTTCTCCTTTTGGAGTAAATGTACGAAGGGTTGAACAATTTTGAAAAGAAATCTTGTTGGTTGAAATTTTGCAGAAAAGTTTAATAAAAATGAATTTCATAAATTTAGTGTGATTGCATATTTATATATGTTTTAGTGATTGGCCAAATCAATTATTTAGTGATAGAATGCCCACAAAATCTATGTAGCATTGATACATCAAATCAATGGTCTTGGTGTCTTACACATGTTATTGAAACATATAGTTACATATTTTTAAAAATACTATCGGTATCAATATGTTAGTGTTATGACGAAGCTCATGAGAAATTCTCATATTGAATATTTATTTTTATTTATTCAATATGGATGGTTCAAAAGTCTAGAGACCGGCCACTCTCAATATCTTAAAGAGGCATTTAATTTTTATAAATTTTAATGACGTAATTCTAATGTGTCTTTTATATTTCATAAGAGAAAAGAAATTTCTTAAAATAAGAGTTATTAAAAGATATGACCTACATGGAGAATGGATCCTCTCCATTTTTTTTCCTCAATTTTCCTCAATTCTTATATCTCACCCCTTAATCAACTTTCCTCCTTTTTTTTTTATTTCCAACTTTATCCTTTTCTTCAATATGGATGACCTAGATTTTACATTATTCTTTCAATTGTTTTTTACAATTGAGAGAATCCATTCTCGACCTACATGCGTAAAAAAAAAAATATGACCTACATTAATTTATAAATATTTTAGCAATAATAACATTAAATATGGTATAAATAAATATTTAATTACTTAAGGAATACTCTGTCAACCTTATAATAAGTGTTTTTATTTAGTGCTATCTCTGATATATTTTATAAAAGACACTTGAGTCAACAAAATTTAAAGTATCTAATTTATAATATATAGTTTATATATATATATATATATATATATATATATATATATATATATATATATATATATATATATATTAATTTTTATTGACTCAATTATATCTTAGAAAAAGAATCAGAGTAAATATAATTTTTTTTGGTCTCAGCTTATTTGTCCCTTTAAACTATTTCTATTTACTTCATTTCAACTCACTAATTTTTTTTTTGTCTTTCACTACCAGTTTAATCTGGTTCGGCGGTCAGTTCTGACATCAAGTGATTTCAGCCTCTTTCCAATTGCAGTTGCGGGGAATTGAACTGTGGTTCTCCCTACCAAGTTCAACGTCAATCACTACTGAACCAACAAACGATTGGTCAATAAATTTCTCCACTAACAACCATTAACAAAACATTATAATATTTGTCAAAAAAAAAAAATTATAATAAAGAAACTTATTTTATTATTAAAATGAAGGCTAAATTACATTTTACCCTTCTAATTTTCACAAACTTACGATTTTGCCTCTTAACTATTAAAATAACACTTTTGACCCCATAATTTTAGCAAGTCAATGCATACGTGAGCACTTACATACTGCATCAACATGTTTTGCCACATATACTGACGTGACATATGAGTCGCATTTTACGTGTGTGTTGACTTGATTAAATCAACGGAGGTTAGTCTATTGCAAAATGAGCTAAAAAGTACATCAAGAAAAAATTGATGTATATAGACTACGTCAATTCTAATTCTAGAATGAATCTAAAAAAAAAAAAATACTCTCTCTTGTCCTATATATATAAGAAACATGGAAAATGTTAAATAGTGTCTCTGGGACACAAATTAAGGATTCCAAATAAAGTAAAAGTTTATTGAAACTTGTACAGTCAACTTTTAAAAGTGAATAAAGTGCTCTTTTCAATGCAAAAATTTCCTCTTTTAGTTCCTTACTAATGCCGCGGAGGCACCGGTTAGCATGACCCAAGAAACATTTCACTTTTTTAGATTTATCGTAGAATTGATGTATTTATACTATATTATTGTCTAAATACATTACTTTTATAATAAATCTAAAAAGTTAATTTTTAGAGGACAAAATTTGTGAAAGTTTGCAATTTACCCCAAAATGAACCCAACTACTCATGTGAAAATTCCAAAAGAGAAAAAACTAAAGTGAGAGTGATTAACACTTTTGGTTTTTCCACTTTGACTTTGGAACTATTGCAAGTACTTTCCTTTTCTGTCGTAAAAACATTTCCAACTTCCCAAGTCAAAAAAAACCGAAAGCCTTTGGTCAATGCTATTTGTTTTTATCTCTTCTATTCTCTATTTATATTTCTGTGTTCAAGTCAAGAAGTAGAAAATATACAGAAACCATCTTCAGGTATGTCACATTTGAATTTCTCTAATTCTGTTTTCTCTGTCTTTTTTATTTCTACTCATGTTGTTGCTCTTGTTCTTATCAAAGACCTAGTACAATTATTATTGTATTTATGATTCTAGTACTTTGTTTTTGTTTATGTGATATGATTGTGTTACATTAATTTGAAGATTCTATTATATTATATGATATGATTATGATGTTTATGTTATGTTTATTTTTACAGAATTGATTTTGAATTAGATAAAAAGAAGAAAAATGATTTTTGGTGTAGCAAAGGAAGAAGATAGTACTATTACAGAAGAAATCATGACAAAATTAACAGTTACTGATGAGAAAGAAGAAAAAGAGGAAAAGAAACTGTTCATTTCTTCAGTTGAAATATCATCAATTGGATGTTTGATGAAGAAGAAACTTCTAGTTCTTGACCTGAATGGCCTTCTAGCTGATATTGTTTCTCCATATCCAAAGCATGTTAAACCAGATGCAATCGTAGCGAGAAAAGCAAGTAAGAAATAGCTGTTTTATTTTATTATATATTAGTACTTTTTAAAGTTTTTTCAATGAATTAAGAATTTTTATTTCGATACATAGACTGGATACTATACTGACATCGATAGTAATTTGAGAAAAATGGCTTAGTTGAATGTAATCACATCAATCGTGTTGGATCAATGTGAAAGTAATTTGAGAAAATGAGTTAATTGAATGAATTGAATCTATGAATTAATCTGTTTTTTAATGATTGGATTGTGTTTTTATTTTTCAGTATTCAAGAGGCCTTTTTATCATGAGTTTCTGAACTTCTGCTTTGAGAGATTTGAAGTGGCTGTTTGGTCTTCAAGATTGAAGTACTTACACATTTAATTACTTGTTTTCAATTTGTATAGAATTAATTAGTTGCTTCTTATTGATTAATCTGTATTATAATTTTGTAGGAAAAATGTGGACCGTGTCACTGATTATTTGATGGGAGACATGAAGCAAAAATTGATTTTCTGTTGGGTGAGTACTAACTACTACTACCGAGCATTTCATCCATTTTACATGATTTCATAGGGAATCTGTTTTGTTAGATTTTCTATAAAGCATATTAATTTTGTGAGATTTTTAATTTTAGCAGCCATGTAGATTTATGTCAGCATTAATTTTTATTAAGCTGTTTTTAGTAATGTAATCTATATAATGTGTACTATTTCATAGTGTTTTTTATCTTAGGGGTTATCTAGGTTTTCAGTTGTAGATCTTTAGTTCTATATATGAATGGTATGATGGTTTTACAAATTCGATTGTGGTCGCGGTTACACTCCGAACTTTGATATTGCCGCAGAATGTAGGAAACTGCGACTGACGCAGTCGAAATTGCAGTTCGGGATGCCGTTGCAGAGACCTCAAAATCTGTCATACTGCGTCCACAATTGCCGACTTAAAACCATGAATTGGAAACAAATTTAAAATGAAATTGCAACAACTTGACTTGTATATCATCGATCTAGATCGACTGCAATCACAGAATCATTGCAGTCGGTAATTCATCGCTGAAAAATTGGTTTACGTTATCTAATTCTACATTTTCTTGGCAGGACCTGTCACATTGTACTGAAACAGGTTTCAAAACTATTGAAAACAAGCACAAACCACTTGTTTTTAAGGATTTGAAGAAAATTTGGGACAAGTATGATCCTAATCTTCCTTGGGAGAAGGGATATTACAATGAATCAAACACATTGCTTTTGGATGACTCACCCTACAAGGCATTGCTAAATCCTGTAAATAAACTAACTTTTTATCTGAATTTTTTTTTCATTTATCATACTTAATACTATATAATAACATATCCTAACTTAGGTTTAATGTTTTGATAAATTGTTGCAGCCTTTCAACTCAATCTTTCCTCATACATTCAGTTATGAGAATCAGAATAATGACAATTCATTAGGTATGGTACAAAATGACTTTCATATTTTTCTTTGAACATTTTGTTTGATTCTCACATCTTTTAGATAAACATGAGCATGCTATGACTTGTTTGGATTGATTAAGTAGAACTTATAGCACATGTCGATAAACACTTGTGAAACTGTTTGGGACAGTTCTTCTTATGACATTTCCATAAAATTTATTTTTGTCAGCTGCGGAAGGCGAACTACGGCGATATCTGGATGGACTAGCAAATGCTGAAAATATCGTGAAGTATGTCGAGGAACATCCATTTGGTCAAGAACGTATCACCGAAAAAAGTGAATTCTGGGACTTCTATCTCAAAGTTCTCAATAGTCTTTCTGTTTGTGAAGCTGAAAAATGAAAATATTTGTTTCCTTAAATTTGGAATATTGTGATCAATTTAGTTAGTCTGCTAGGCTAAACTGCTGTCTTGGAACTGTTAATTCTTTGCATGGTTACATATGTACAAGGAATGAAGAATTTTGAAAACAAATCTTGTTGGTTTGAATTTTGAACAAATTTTTATATAAATGAATTTGATAGATATGATAGATGTGTTGTGTGATTATATGTTTATATAGTTCCTAAATTAAACTGTTAGCTATATTTGGTGTTAATGCAATATAATTAAGATTGGCAAAATAAGCATCTTTAGTGATGAATTGGCCAAAAATATGTAACACTTCATATTGAATGAATGAGTGTTTGGTCTATACCCGCACAAATTGACTCATATTTACAATCAATCAATTTTATTTTCTTAAATTATTATTGGTATCTATATTTTAGTGTCGTGTATAGAGCTGTCAAAATGGGCCGGACTAATGGGCTGGGCCATTAGCCCATGGATTTGGGTCGGGCCGGGCCATTTAAAAAGTCGTTAAAAAATATCCGGGCCTTTTTTAGCCCAGCCCAACTAGCCCAATTAAAAAATGGATCGGGCTGGGCTTGCCCACCGGGCTTTGGGCTGGCCCGTTTAAAATTTAAAAAAAAAAAAGAGTTTTAGTTAAAAAAAAACATTTTGGGCTAACCCATTTTTTTAAAGTAAGCCCACAAATACTCGGAAGTAGAGAAGATATACTTGTATGCCGAATCAAGTGCTCAAGGGGCTTAGGCCAAGAAGTTAACTATTTTGTAATATATTTTGATTTTGATTTTGATTATCTAAGGATGCACTTTGTATGTTGCCACAAATACTCTTACATGTGCATGGATCTTTATTTGGTAGATATATTTTGTATGAATGTTGATTTGATGGTTGTTTTATGTGGTAATTATTTTGTCAGTTGTGTCATTGATCCTTTTTGGCGTGCGCTAAAAAAATTATATGGGCCGGGCTAGCCCATCGGGCTGCATGGTCCAATAGGGCTTGGGCCAGGCTAGAATTTGGCAGCCCATATAGAAATCGGGCCAGCCCAGACCCGCCCACTTATACGCGCTGGCCCGCCGGGCTGGGCCGGACTGGCCCATTTGACAGCTCTAGTCGTGTACCATGTTCGTTACACCGCTATTGAACAAAACACATTGATAAACCTTTGAGGAGGCATGAAATTTCCAATTTATTGCTGAAAACTGGATGGATTTAGATTCTAAAGGATGGATATAAATTCAATACCTTATTTGCAATACATTAAAAATTCTTCAAAAAAATCAAATCTAATTTATCCACCAAACATAAAAATCATCCGAACCATGCATTGTTATATTTTCAAGATGAATTTCCATCAAACATAAAAATCATTCAAACCATTCATTATTATAGTACTGTACTCATATCATACCCATTGTCTCTTAACAATTTTATATTAAAAAAGAAATAATCCGAATAGAGTGGAGGAAATCAAAGTCGAAACTCGAAACGCAGTAGTGGCCGACATTGGAGCTCCTACTGGCTTTGATATTGACTAGCGTCACCTTCTATTTTTATTTAATTTTAAATATATTATTACTAAAGTGAATATTCCAATTTTTGGCTCAAATATAGGCTCCTCCGACCAACTGACCATCATGGCTATTGTCATGGGACCCGATCTCTCTCTCTCGCCCCCCCCCCCCCCCCCTCTCGACTAGCCAATCCACGAGTTTGCCTAAGGACAAAATGGGTAACTTTTTAAACTCGACCATCTAAATGAGTTGAGATCAGCTCCATTTGCTTATCCTCCTTTTCTTCCAGTCTATTGCCTAGATATGTGACATGTGGCAATAAATAACTCAATGGTCCAGATTAAAAAAGAAAAAGGAAAGTGAAAAGAAAATAGAAAAGAAAGAAACACGTAAATCGTTTCCTCTTCTTCTTTACACAAGATCACTGAAACTGAAAAATTACCTAAGAAAACTTCATCAAAGTGTTGAATAACCAAATGACCATGAAAAATTGAACCTGCAAACTACCTAAGAAAACTGAAAATTGAACCTGTAAACTACCTAATATAATTCAAACTTCAACAAAAGGGTTGAATAACCATGAAAAAGTGGAATGAATATATAATTGAACTATTATATCAGGAATAACAGTCATAAGAAAAAAGAATCACTCTCGTTATTATATAATAACACAAGATACAAGATTTGGTAAAGATTTCTGTTTTCTTCATAAAAACATGCGGAAGATTCAACATAACCGCGGGGAAGATTACATTAAATTGAAACAAAAAATTAATTACAATCAAACAGTTTTGAATTTAAATCATTCAATCCATGCTGCAACTCGAATTCTGAGAGCAATTTCAATAGAACGGCGACTTCGTCGGTTAACACATCCGGCATATTTGCAACTCGAGTTCATTTCTCTCTACACTTTCTGAGATCAATTTTATCTAATCCAACACTGTAAGTTGAATCGATTTCTAAATTGGGAAGTGAATCAGCGTGGGTAAGGTTGGAATGAGGAAAAGGTTGAGTTTGAATAGGTTGAATAGCTTTGTGAGTTCTTCCATTGAAAAGTTGAAATGAACCAAACGCCGCCGTGACGTAATAGGACAGACGGAGAGAGATTGTTTCTGGGCGGAGATGGGATAATGGATGGGTCATGGCAGCAGCAAGAAAGAAGGTAGACGGTGAAGCAAAGAAGACTAAGAAACAAGGGTTGTTGTTGTTGTTTCTCTGTGACAATCAATATTTAGTGTTTTTAATCTCAACCGTTGGAAAGTTAAACTGCCACGTGTCATTCATCTGTTAAACAACTGGAGGAAAAGGAGGATAAGAAAATGGAGTGGATCTGAACTCCATCTAAATAGGTTTGCTCCATTTTCGATGTGTTAAAATTAGAATGAGCCTAAAGAGTAAAAATAATAAGCTGACCCGCTTTGCCATCTATTAATAATGGAACAAGCCAAGTATCCGAAATTTATTTCATCATAAATAAAAGAGAGAAAAAGAAGCCAATCGAAAGCAAACCTCATGAGACAAGGAATTTCTTGGAAGCAAGATAAGGGATATAGTAATTTCTTGGCCATAAAGAAAAAAGACGACTTTAAATATTCTTCTCATATTCCTGCTTCCTAGTGGCGCACAATAATGCTGGTTAATTATTTTACGAGAAAAAAGAATAGTGTAAAATAATTTTATACTGTCAACTAATACCATACCAACTATATTTTTCGCCATGTCAGTGATGTCACCTCATTTCATTCAACTTTCTTGATATGACATGGAAAAATGATAATTTTTTATTGGGTGATCGTGTTAAACAATTTTACATTGTCAGTGTATCTCCATTAAACTCTTATTTTACATAAATAAATTAAATTAAAAAGTATTTACGATAATAAACATTTTGATAAATTCACAAATAATATCTAATATAGAAAAATTAATAAAAAAAATTTGTACTTCAACACATATACAATGTGTACGGAAGAATTCATTCATTTTAAATTGGCTCATGCTTATACTTTAAGAAGCAAAAAAGGAAAAATTTGTATTTGAAACAACATTTCTTATACTTTAAGAACATTGACTGCACAAATACCAAGACAAATTTTTTATATTTGGTTTTCTTAACTAGGGGCACTAGTTAGCATTTGCCTTTTAAATTAAACAAAAAAAAAAGCAAGAGACATATGAACAGTTTTGATTTCTACTTTGGGTCTGTTTGGCAAGGTCAGAAAACTGACTTATAGCTTATGTCTTATAGCTTATAAGCTAAAAGACTTGTTTGGTAACAGTTTTTATTTACTGACTTATAGCTTATTTTACTGACTTATAGCTTATTTTTCAAAAGCTATTTCAAGTAGCTTATGAGCTTATAGCTTATAGCTTATCATTTTTTCTTCCATTTTTACCCTTGTTGTCTTAACTAAAATCCACTTTTACCCTTTATAATTTATTTTAATTTAAAAGAAAATAATTATGGGCTTAGAATAATACAAACTATCTCCATCTATATTTCTTTTATAAAAAAAACGATGTTTGATATATATGTAGGATATATTCGGTATTAATGTAATATATAATACGTTTCTGTTTAAAAAAAAAAGTAATACACAGTACGTATGATTTCGTTATCCATATCCGGAGTATCATATACTCCATATGTATGTAAGTTATTTTTTCCTTTTTGTAGGATGTTGTTTAAAAAAAATCATTTTTTTGTTAGATATTCTTAATTATATATGGGCTATGTATGTAAGATATTCAAAAGAAAAATTTATCTTAAAAAAATATTATAAATTACTAATATTTTTTATATAATTGTACTTGTGCAATTTTAAGATAGACAAATTAATTTGATAATAATATATAAAAAATATATTACATTAATAAATTTAAATTATTATCTTAAATATAAATTTTATTATCAATTAAGAATGTCCTTTTATGTCATTTTACATTTATCAGCTAGTTGACCGCTAATTTTACCAAACACTTCTATTAGCTTATCAGCTATAAGTCATAAGTCATCAGCTATCAGCTATAAGCTATAAGCTATCAGCCATCAGCTAGCTTATCAGCCAACCGCTATTTTTACCAAACAGAGCCTTTGTCCTTGGAACATTACAAGTACTTTCCGTTCTGTCATAAAAACAGTTCCAACTTCCCAAGTCAGAAAAATCGAAAGCCCAAAGGTCATAACTTAAAATCTTCCATTTCATATTTCTCTCTTCTCTACTTATTTATACCAATTTCTTTGTGTTTATATCATGAAGTAGAAAATTCAAAATCATCTTCAGGTAGTATTCAAATTTCTCTAATTCTGTTTTCTTTTCTCTGTCTTTTTTATTACTACTCATGTTGTTGCTCTTTTTCTTTATGATTGTACTAGTACTTTGTTTTTGCTTATGTAATATGATGATTATGTTACATTAATTTGAATATTATATGATATGATTATGATGTTCATGTTTATAGAAAAAAAAAAGGAAGAAAAATGGTTTTAGGTGTAGCAAAGGAAGAAGATACTATTACCAAAGAAATCATGACAAAATTATCAGTTACTGATGATAAAGAAGAAGAAGAAGTGGAAAAGAGTCTATTTATTTCTTCAATTGAAAAATCATTAATTGGATCTTCAAGGAAGAAGAAGCTTATTGTTCTTGATTTGAATGGTCTTATAGTTGACATTGTTTTCCCACCTCCAAAGTATGCTAAACCAGATGCAATTGTAGCCAGGAAAGCATGTGAGAATCACCTGTTTTATTTTATTTTTTATTAATTTTTTTTAAGTTTTTTAAATGCATTAAGATTTTTATTTTGATACTCGTATCCTGACATCGATAGTGATTTGAGAAAATGAGTTAATTTAATGTAATCACATGAACCACTATCGTGTCAGACTTTGGACACATCTTCAATTTGAAGTGTCAGTGTTACATAGATTTTTATTGTTTTGATTAGTACAGTTGATTGTCAGTGTAAAAATTCCATACACATTGACGGTGTATATGAATTAATCTGTTTTCTAATGATTTGGATTGTGTATTTATTTTTCAGTATTCATAAGGCCTTTTTATCATGAGTTTCTGAACTTCTGCTTTGAGAGATTTGAAGTTGCTGTTTGGTCTTCAAGAACGAAGTACTCTTAATCTTAATCCTTTTTGTTTCAATTTGTATACAATTAATTAATTAATTGCTTCTTAATAACTCATTTGTCTTATAACTTTGTAGGAAAAATGTGGACTGTGTCATTGATTATATGATGGGAGACATGAAACAAAAATTGATTTTCTATTGGGTGAGTTCTAACTACTACTGATCACTCATTTATTTTACATGATTTCCTCATTTTCAACTAACTTGTGCTATAGAGAACCTGTTTTGTTATATTTCCTTTAAAGTATATTATATTTTTTATTAAATTTTGTGAGATTTTGAGTAGCTATGTTGAGTTATGTCTACATTAATTTTTATTAAGCTGTTTTAGTAATTTAATGTAAATCTATTATTGTTTTCAATGTTAGATATTTAGTTCCATATATTAGCGGTATCATGGTTTTAAATTGCGACTATGGCCGTGGTTACACTCCAAACTTTTATATTGTGGCAGAATGTAAGAAACTGCGGCCAATGCAGTCGAAATTGCAGTTTGTGATGCTGTTGCAGAGATCTCAAAATCTGTCTTACTTTTGTCGGCAACTGTGGACTTAAAACCATGAACTTGTGTATGCTACTTTGATTGAAAACTAATAATAATGAAATTGCATTGGCCCAATACATTTGTAAATCACAAAATGCTGCTATCATTGTGTCGGTAAACATTGATTGTTAAATGCAAATCAGACAAGATTCATCTAATTCTACATATTTTCTTGGCAGGACCATTCACATTGTACTGAAACAAGTTTCACAACTCTTGAAAACAAGCACAAACCACTTGTTTTTAAGGATTTGAGGAAAATTTGGGACAAGTATGATCTTAATCTTCCTTGGGAGAAGGGATATTACAATGAATCAAACACATTGCTTTTGGATGACTCACCCTACAAGGCACTGCTAAATCCTGTAAATGAACTAAGAATTTTTCTTCATTTATCATACTTAATACTATATAATATAACATGTCCTAACTTATATTTAATGGTTTGATAAATTATTGCAGCCATTCAACTCAATCTTTCCTTATACATTCAGTTATGAGAATCAGACTGATAATTCATTAGGTATGGTACAAAAGGGCTTTCTTTTAGCTTTTGGATTGAATCTGACATCATTCAAATAATAGTAAAGTAAACAAATTTTATAGTAACATTAGCATGCTGAAGAGTTCTGCTTATGACATGTCCATAATATGTTTTAAGCTTATTTGCATAACCTCTTCTGCATAGCTTGTGAAAAAAGCTATAGCTTATATGAAACCAATTTGACTTTATATTATCTTTTTTTTTATTGAAGTAGCTTATACATAAGCAATTAATTAACCAAACAATGCTTATGAAATAGTATGCTCCAATTATTTCCTATACGTACCTCTTGTCGAAAATTGGCTTTTTGTGTGATCTGTACTTTGCTGCATTATAATTTTATAATCACAAAAAATGCATGAATTGATCATCTTGTCGAAGGATGTACTTTTTTTCACTGTCCAGAACTTATACATTGTTAATAAAAAAAAATATTTTATCAGCTGCAGGAGGTGATCTACGGCGGTATCTGGATGGACTAGCGAATGCCGAAAATATGGTGAAGTATGTAGAGCAGCATCCATTTGGTCAACAACGTATCACCGAAAAAAGTGAATTATGGGACTTCTACCTCAAAGTTATCAATAGTCTTTCTGTTTGTCAATCTGAAAAGTGAAAATATTGTTTCTTTCATTTGGAATATGATCAATTTATTAAGTTTGTTAGGCTAAACTGCTGTATTAGAACTGTGTATTCTTGCATAGTTACATAATAGGTGCACCTTTCTGGGTATGGATTTTGATTATCGTTTATCTCTTTTTGGAGTATGTGCAAGGGATTAAAAATTATAAAAACAAATCTTGTTAGTATGAATTTTGAAGAATTTTTTTGCATAAATGAATTTGTTAGAGGTGTTCTGTCATTATATGTTTATATATGTTCCAAATTATACATTGGTGTAAAAACTGGGGACAAGAAAGATTATTGATGTCCTAAAAAATTAACCGTGGAGAGTTTTACAAATCAACATTGACTTTCTGTTTCTGATCAAACAAATAAAAATGTAAATCTATCTGTTGCGACAAGTGTGAGGTTGAACATTTTATAAGTGAGAGAATCCATGAATCGATCCAAACCAGTTCAATTACATAGTCAATGAGTGTGGAATAGTTGCACTGCAATCAATTGTATTTCATTAGAATTGTAGTCATTTTATTAGGCCAAGTGCACCAGTCATGGTAGTTTTGCAGAGACAACATAGCTACATGCTAGTAGATAAGGAAGGCCTTGCGAGTTGGCACTTGGCAGTGAAGAGAACAAGGTTGAAAGATTCATTTGGTGGGAGCCGCCTCCGATGGGTTGGGTTAGGTTGAACACCGATGGATCGTGCCGTGAGAATGGATTTATTGGCTGTGGTGGTATCATTAGGGGCAACAAAGTTTTGCAAAATTTATTAGACAAGGTAATGCGTATATAGCGGCCTTAAAGTATGCTAGAAAAATTCCATTTGTTGAGCTGTATATTGATTCTATGGTTGTGATGAGAGCTATTAATGAGTCAGGGGAGTGTGTGTGTGTGTGGGGTGGGGGGGTGTGGTGAAGCACCAAATCAATATGCAAAATGAGTGTCTTTTTCGATAAGTGTCTTAATGATATCAATCAAGTTTTCTTAGCGGATGTTTTGGGGATTGCAACCCCCTTGAATTCCCTTGCAATTGTTCTTTCTTCGGGCTTATACTACTACAGAAAGGAGTTTTTACATCGGGCCATTTTGACCTTTTACATCGGGCCAGGGTCCGATGTAAACACAGTTGATATCGTAAGTCTGACCCATTTCACATCGGTCTAGGGTCCGATGTTAAAACTTGTATATCACATCGGATATTAATTTCGTCTGATGTGAAATGTCAACTTTAATTATATTTTATCAAAAACAAAGGTATATTTCACATCGGGCTCTCATCTAACCCGATGTAAAAACCAACTATATCACATCTGTGCTTTGGCGACACCGATGTGAAATCCCTATTTCTTTTTTTGGCATCCAATTTTCCATATTTTTTCCTACATCAGACATACCACATTTTGGTACCTAAATTGTTTTCCATATCATCACACACATACCACAAACATATATAGCTCTAATAATAATTGTTCAAAATACAAATTAATAGCTAGCAAAAGGTTATAACATTTCTACAAACACAAATCAATGCAAAATCACCAAAATCAAATCCAACTGAAGCAGCGCTAAATTAAGTCATCCCTAATACAAAAAGCAATCAACATGGTCAACACAAGACCAATGCAACACAAAAGGAAAAAAACATTAATTCTCCATTTTACACTAAATGATAGCAAGGAGGAGAAAGCAAAATTGCAGATGCAGCTTGCCATTATCAAATGTCTGCTAGCTGAGCAAAAAATAAGGCCGTGATCTGTCTTGAGGATATACATGGGCAGTTTGGTCCTATCAAACGAGTTTTGGACTGCCTGTTAACACGCACCTGACATGAAAAACAACAACCTTAACTTCAGCCACTACATTGATATCATAAGAAGCAAAGAGCCAAAAATAAAGTACACAATGTTATAAGTCAAGCTGCAAGTCAGGCATAAGAAAAAAAAATCTTATAAGTTACAAATAAACCTGACTTTGAGGTACGAATTATATCACCTCAATGTTCAAGACAATAACAAATTAAATATCAAATATGAATTTACAGTTCAAATCAAAATCACATTCTAAGCTAAGAGAGTTGCAAATTTAATGTTTATATCCTCACCAGTAATATCAGTAGCTAATTTGCCATTGCAAATTTGATGTTTTATAATCATTAAATAAAATATATTAACATATTAACATACCAAACGTCAGTAGCTAATTTGCCTATCCAAAAAATATTAACATACCAAATAATATATTAACATTTTGTCTATCCAAAAAAATTACAATCTAAGCTAAGAGAGTTGCAAATTTAATGTTTATATCCTCACCAGTAATATCAGTAGCTAATTTGCCATTGCAAATTTGATGTTTTCTAATCAATAAATAAAAGGATAGGCCTTTGAGTTACACAGAAGTCCAATCAGATATAGAGGAGATTAGTAATTTTACACAAACGTCCAATCAAATCTCAATATCTGGATATGTAATAATATTATTTCCAAACAGCTATTGAGCAACACAAATTTCATTATGAATCTACGATCAAACAGTTCAAAATGGAATATCAGTTCACTAGTAAGTTGAATAACATGGTATAAAATTATAGAGATGTCAAAACACAAGAAGAAAGAAATTATGTCAAATTCAAAACACATACCAGCTGAAAATAATGGAAGCCTTGACAGAGCTACCTAATTGCACCAGATTCCAGACAAACCATTTGCCCTCATTTCGCCACGCAATTTCTGAGCCTGATCTATCATGTTTAACTTCAAATATCCATTAATCATACAAGTACAAGTATTTACATTTGGTGAACAGCCTTCCCACAACATTTTATCAAATAATGCCTGAGCCATAATCATTGCTCCAGTATTACAAAAGGCAGTTATTAGAGTTGTATACGCGATCTGATCTGGATACACACCCTTGTCTTTCATTTCCTCAAATAAGTTGTATGCTGTATGTATATTGTAATTACGGGTACATAGGTCAATAAGAATGGTATATGTTTTGACGTTGAAAGTGATTCCTACTTTTGTCATTCTTATGAACAACATCACAGCTTTTTTAGGATTTGACTGTTTGGCAAAGCCGGATATAAGAGTACTATAATTAACAACTCCAGGAAGTACATTCCTTTTAAGCATTAATGGCAGAAGCTGAAGTGCCTTTTCTGGAAAACTTTCTCTACAAAGCTTGTGGATGAATTCATTATATGAATATGGGTTGAGGTTAACTCCATGTTCTTGGAATTCCTCCGACAATACCAAGGCTTCATCGAAGTCACGTTCGCTGCAGTAAATACTAAGAATATGGTTGCACGCAATCGTATCTGGCCATATACCACATTTTTGTATGATACTAAAAACTTTCAATGCGTTAGCGAATTGTCTCAATTTGTAGAACCCCTTAATTAGACTGCAATAACTAAAAGCAGAAGGAACGATATAATTGCTACTCATCTCCTCCAAAAGCTTGACGGCTGAATCTATATCACCTTCCCTGCAAAATCCATCAATGAAAGTTTCATAAACAGTTTGATCATCATATTTATAACCAGAAGCACCACTTTCACAGAAGATATTCATCAAGCTTTGCATCGGTATATTCTTACACGGACCACCGCGGATGAGGGAAGTATAGGTAACAATGGATGGTTTTATTCGGTTTTGATCCATATCCGTCAGCAAGTGAGTCACTTTCTCATTATCTCCATTCTTGCAGAATGCATCAATTAAAATGCTATAACTATAAACATCAGGCAAAACTCCAGAGTTTTTCATTTCTTCCAAAACTACTAAAGCTTCATCTACTGCACCTCTTTGACAAAGTCCATATATAACAGCATCAAAACAATGGCTATTGAGAGGCCGGTTTTTACAATGCAAGTTATAAATTAACTTCCACGCAACATCAAAAGAACCAAGTCCCTTAATATAAGTACTACACGAGTTTCACTTAATTATAAAAGAGTCCATCTAAACAGAGTTTTCGAGTTTCACTTAATTAATAGCCAGATTAACCAATTCACAACAACAAAAACTAAACATTTAATTAAAATAACATAGAATCAGATGAACTCAGACGAACCTATAAAGACGACATCAAATTTCTGCGTTTTAGGGTTTCTGTGTTTGAACTCCAGACGAACACGAACCTCGTTGTTGTTGAATACGCCACCAGCAACCTCACGAACCTAAAACGCGACCAGCAACCTCGTTCGTGACTGAGAGAAAGAAAGATAGATGGTTAGTGAATGAGAGAGAAAGGTTCGATTTCTATGAGGATTGAGAGAAACAAGAGAGAAACAAGAGAGAAAGATCGATTTCGGTGACGATTGAGAGATTCAATTTGGGTGAGGTTCGGTTTAGGGTTTCCTTCGTGACAGAGAAAGAGTGAGAGGGTGTTTTGTTCTTTGCACGCGTGTTTTAAGTTAAGGGGAAAGAAGGATTTCTAATTGAAAAGGATTTTACATAGATGGAACCATGACAGTATAACATATTTTTCTCTTAATTATTAGATTGCCACCGCACCCCTTTAACATATGGTATATAATTACCTGATGTAAAAAGTCTAAATCAAAAGTCTATTTCCTAGTAGTTAGTCCCTCTCTCTTTATTTATTTTTTTTTTATAAAAAAAGCTTCATCACATCGTACAAGTGTGCGCATGACTATGAGGCACATTATGAAACTACACCCGGCCGTATTATAAGGTGTATATATTGCACAGGTATGTCATTTATTTTGTTAGATGCATTATGCATGTGATAAGGGGATTAATTTTTTGGTTATACTCTAATCTCACATTATTTCATACAGGGACGGATCCAGAAATTTTAACAAGTGGGGTCAAGATTACCTATCATTAAAATTTGTACAAAAATAAGTAGGGTCAAAAAATTTATTTTTTAAAAAAGCTTTTTAAAACTAGTACGCTATTATGGTCGTGGGTCGTCTGAATGTAAGAATTGAGAAGTCAAAAATATTGGATGCACTAAAGTATCGTTTGACCCAACTTTTTTAGGTCTTGGAAGAAATTTGAAAGCTAAAAGTGAAAATAAAAGTTTTTAGAAAAAAACTAAAGCTGTTTGGTAATTATTTTTTTAATTTTAAAGTTATTTTTAAGCTAAAAGTTATTTGATAAAATATATTATTAAAAGATAATAACAATTAACTAATAAAAAAAGATAATAACACCTACTTTTATTTATTTTAAAAGTTATATATTGACTTTAAGTCATTTATCAATATCTTTTACTCATAAAAAATTAAACAATTTTTTTCTATCAAGAACTTTTTAAAAATTTGTTTTGCCTAATTTTTCCTTTTTTTTTTGTCAAGTAGCCTAATGGCTTGAAATTCCACCCTAAGGTGAATAAGTGGGACGGCCGGAGTTCGAACCCCGATCCCCTGCATAATAATGCAAATGTCCACCAATTGAGCCTAATTTTTCCTTTTATTAAGTTAAAAAGTTTGAAATATATTAGATCTAACCGTTGGATTAGCATTCAATTCAACGATGCATTTCAACCTCTTTTTCTTTAATTAAACGATACATTTTTAATGCTAAATTATGTTAGCATTCACTACAAACATTGTGTAACAAAAAATACATTTCCTAGGCAAACACTACATCCACTTTTTGGGAGCCTTCAAGCTTCGGACTTAGCTTATGTGGGGACAATTCTTAATTTAATGTGGGGTCAACATGTAAAACTATTGAGTTATTGGTATAGAAAGTACTGATGGAGTGGGGTCACCAGCCCCCAATTACAACACCGTAAATCCGTCCCTGCTTTCATATATATGATATTTTTGACCGAATCTTTATTTGATACAGTATTCATCTATATATATATATATATATATATATATTAATTCATTATATGGATATGGAAAAATAATAATAATTATAATGGTTGATAAACACTTAGTGTGTGTGTATATATTGGAATATTAGGATTGAGGAGCAAGACATTGGAATATGAGGATTGAGGACTACACTTGTGTGGATTTGTTAGTGTAGTAGTTGCATGCAGTTATATGCAATAGTCGATCCCCAATCGTTGATTTATAATTCAATAGATTAGATTTAAACAGTATAAATTTAAAAGTTTAATATAATATTTGATCTTGTTGATCAGACGGCCAACAACGGTTACTATATGCACGCAGTACCTGCATTAAATACAAATCCCACTTGTGCTGAAATGTATCAACCAAAAAGCACATAACCAACAATACAGATGTGATATGGTTAAAAAGTCCTACTTTCTAGGTTGGTAACATACATCAGCTATTAGTGTTCCATTTCCTATAGTAACTATTCAATTCCCATTTTCACAAGGTTGAAAATTTGATCCTTTTAGAGAAATCAATAGTTGTATTTATGTTACTCAGTTCTGCAAATATAATTCCCCAAAAAAATTCTAGGTAAAATGTACCATTCATGTAATAAATACTTCACTATCAAAACAATATAAGCCTATTATTAGTTCGACATTGAGTGAGATATGATTTGAAAAAAATGCTTATGAGTAAGAGACATGTGTTGCATTACAAATTGATTTTATAACATTGAGTTAGACATAACTAAAATTTGAAAATGTTAGTATTAGAGTTGATATTTTAAAATACATTGGGCCACCTGCTTTCTGAAGAGATTCATTAGATTATCCAATATCAGACCATTTGGATCACGACTCGAGATGTCTCCTCCTAGGCATGCGAGAATATCTTAAGAGTGTCACGTTCGATGTGTTTATTAGTGAAATGCATCACTCAAATTTAAAAATGATATTAAAACCCCTCAAAAACCCATTGAACCAGCTTTTGATTCACTCGGATCACTCTTCAAATGTCTAGCTTTAACTACGAGAGAGTGTAGTCTTAGGCTTAAGTTAACTTTTAAGTGGTCGCGGTACATTGCAAACTTTGATATTGCGGCAACATGTAACAAATACAATCACAATTGAGGTTGCGATATTAGAAAACCTCTAAAATCTTTATACTGCGATCGCAATTGCGGATGCATATCTCAATTTAGATCTATTCTATGATCAGATCCTAAGAATGGGAGAAAAAGCTAATTAAGAACCATCATAAAGATGAATTCGGTGAAAGTGGGATATGCATAAGAATATTTGAACAAGTTGTTTTGATCCTGCAGCTTTAAACTGAAGATCCTCTATCCACTTTTGCTTATTCAATATTCTTTTCCATTGGAGAATGAGTATACAAATCCACTTCTTATCTGACAAACTCCACATGGTAAAGGAGAGAGAGGTTGAAGCAACTGACCCACCCCACGTTATTTTGTTCACATGGAAGTGGTAGGAAGGAAATGACCATATAGTAGTGTATGTGACCCACATATTCATATATACAACTTCCCCTTAACCTTCTTTCTCTTGTTTCTTTATTAAGAATTTGATTCTTTTGACCCTCTCTATCTCTCTCCTCCTATGGGTCCATGGAATGGAAATTCTCATTCATGTGTCATTATTAATATGTTTGATGAAGATCGGATGACTCATAACTGTCACATAAAAATTAGACCATTTAACTTAATAATATACTAGGTTTAAATTTGTTGATTTTAAAATATGAATGTTTAATCTTTATGTAATGATGAGTGGTGCAAGAATTGAGATACTCAAATTTTTGGGAAGTAAAGCGCTCTGATATTTGAAGTGGGTCATTTAATCTTTAAAAAAAAAAATTATTAATTGTAGAATGACAAGTAAAAAATTCAAGATTTCCTTGTAGTCAAGTAAAATGTATATATGCACAATTACGCAATCTCAATCGTTTGATTTTAATTAGCTTGTATTTTAACTTTGCAGAACGAGACTAAAACACAAAGTTGTAAACTGAAGCGTCTAATCTTGATTCAAAGATCCACATTCCAAAGTGTTATGACTTGATTGCATAAAGTATATTTCCAACAAATTATTATACCTCAAATACTAGTAAGAATTTAATTTATATATACATCGTCAGTATAAAATTATTTATTTTATATTTACACATGCATCCAATAATGTATTGACACGTCATTGGATGCATGTGTAAAATAATCTGATCTCATATTTTAGAATTAATTGGATTTTTTGCTGTCATCAATCCACGCATTCGCAAAGTCAACAAATCAATGGTTGTTCGAAATCAGAGATCCAGATTTTAATACATCTTTATCCCATATTTTGATATTCCAAATCTGAATTGTCTAATTTTGATCGAATGGTAGCCGATTGCAAGCATCTTTATCTCCCATATTTTGATATCCCAAATTCCAAGCATCTTTATCACTCCCTTACGTAATGTAATTAAAAGGTAGTCACTACTTATATTCTAAGCAAACTATTTTTCAACAATATTCATATATATATCTAATAGTACACCACAATTCATTCCTAACACAAAACAACACTACACACACACTCTGGCTTCTGGCCTCTGCATCTTCTTGAGATAACAAAAAAAAAACAGTAAAACTAAAAGTATTCTTCTGTTCTGTATCCAAATTCAGACAGAGAAACCAAAAACATCTCTTCTTGGGTCTCTCAAATGAATCTCTCTTCAGTTTATGCATTGTTAGTCAACAAAAGGTAAATACTAAATGTCAGTCTTAGCAGCATTTTGGAATTACTTTGTTTCTACTTCTAATTTTTTGTTCCTTCTCTTTCTCTTCTCTCTTTCATTTTATCCATCCAATAACATTCTCTTCTCTTCGTCGTTTTAAATCGCGGTTACGATGTAAATCTTTATATATTATTGTAACATGCAGCTGATGCGGCATAAATTGTAGTTGTGATTTCGTTGCAAAGACCTCCAATATTGTAGATGCGGTCCACAACTGCAATTGTGGTCGAAATACAAATGATTTCGAGGTTTTTGCATCGGTATCACAATTTCAACATTTCTTCAATATAACACAAGTGTAACCTCAATTTAAACCATGACATGACACTATTAATTTTTTATTTTTATATTATTAAACTCTGATTTTCAGGGGAAGACGGCTCAGTAATCCAAACCATGAGACTATAGCTATATTTCAACTTATGATTTTTAATTTAAATTCTTTTACTTCCATTGAATCCAAAAAAACAGTGATTTTTTTTCTTATACATTCAATAGGGGCATGCTTGTGTCTTAACAAAAAAAGAAGAAAAAGGATTGTGACATTGCAGAATTGAAGTTTGAAGGGAAATATTAATATGTCAGGAAAGGGTTTGAAATCTATGAAAGATGAAAAGCAAGATTTGCAGAAGCAGATTGGGTGTATTACTGGATTTTTTCAGCTCTTTGATCGCCACCGTTTCATCACAGGTCAACAATCTAGCAGATACATTCAAAATGCATCTTCTTCAGGTATGTAATTACTCACATTCTTCATTTTTTTTATATATATTTTCTGCATCTTGTTTTTGAAAGTGATTTTTGTAACAGTATTTATTATTAGTAACATTGTGTTTTGTTATACTTTCAATTATTTCTTTCTTTTTATGTAGATTTTAACATAAGCATATGGTTAAGTAAGAAATTTGTTAGATTCAAGTACACAATTTTTTAAGGTATTTGTCTTGTATTTTTGGCTGGAGGAAACAACAGATTTTCTTATGAGGAGAAATTTCTTAGATATTTCTCATGTATTGGGACTAAGCATATACGTTAGAAAATTTGTACTTACACTCCCAATACCTTTTATAAAAACAAAAATACCGTTTTCTTATACTCTAGTACACTACTAGTCAAGCAGTCACTATTGATCTAGTACAAATATAATTAGAAAAATAAATGTTACAAAATTTGAGCTAAAAATTACTTGGTACAAAATTGGCAAAATATAATTTTTTTTATCCCATAAGTTCTATCTCAGCTCGCAAAAAATGCCAAAATTGTTAGGCCGAACGTCGTGACCCGAGTTCGATCCCGAAATCTCACAATTATGTGAGTTTAATTTCAATGGATTACCACTTCATTTAAGACAAAAAAATTGTTTTTTTCAAAAAATACATTATATATTGAGGAACAGTTTTGTTGGCCAATGAAGTTATGCTAATTTGAGATATTAGTCTTTTTTAGGCATAGAAATATCCGATTTAGGTCAACTGACAATGTCGAGATTGTTAGACTAAACATTTTTCATGGTTATCCAAATTAAAACCTAGAATTTTTCTTTTGTGTGTGTGTGTTTTCAAAAGATGTTTGCAATACTCTGGTTACAGAATTAAAAAAAACATTTTTCTAAAAATAAAAAGAAAAAAGAAGTTGTGATCAATTTGGCTTACAAATATCAATAGGAAGTTTCTTGAGTAGATTCTATAATCTGTACAACCAGTTCCAAGATGTAAAGTTGACTTATTTCATTTTTGAAGTCAACTGATCAATTGATCCTCAAGATATGGAGCACGGAATTTTATAAGATGATTTTTTTATTACATGTTCAAATAAATAAAATAATCTTCTCCTTTGGACAGTTTTCTAATTTCTAATAAAATAAAATTTAATTTTATCTTTAGGATTTTCCATAGATATTTTTGAAAAATTTCAGTACCTCAATATCCTTGTTTCTCAAACACATACATGGTTTATGTATTATCATAGATAAATAATTGTTTCTGTAAAACATAAGCACCAAAACATCCCAACAAATATTTTAGAAAGAATAAATAGAATGTTAAAAGTTAAAATTGAGATACTAGTATTTGTTTTTGGAAACTCAATATTTAGACCAAAGACGGACTAATCTGAGGGACCAATTTCACCGTCCACTAGCAGACAGGAATTAACACTAGAAAGGTTCGAACCTAGAGAGGAGTACACTCCGAGGTCTCAAGTCAACACCACCGGGCGCTGTTAATTTTTTACATATATTACTTCTAAGTTTTAACTAAATTTTTTCTTCCTTTTCAGGTGTAACCAACAATGGAATCAAAGAGCTTAACAGTACAGTGCAGCAGAAACCAAAGGTAAGATAAATAAACTATAGTTCTACGCTTTAGAAAATGTTACCAAAAATAAGTTGATGACATGTGACTATGAATGCAGGCAAACAATAAAAAAAGTGCAAAAGAGAAGCAACAATTTTCCACAGAATCATCAATAACTTCTGTCTCTTCATCATGTTCATCTAGCATGTCATCCATTGAATTGAATGCAATAATTAAAACAAAAACATCATCAACCAAACAAATTCAAATTCCAAAAGAACCACTTTCACGCCAACAATCACTTGATTTCTGTGATATTGTCAAAGATTCAATGCATAGAGAAGCTAAGGGATTATATGTGAATACATTAACCAAAGAAGAAAAAAAGGGACAAGTTTATGCATTGAATCAACAAATAGATTCTCCAAGGCCTATGCTATCTCAAAACTTTGTCAATGCAAGAGTTACGGTTTCCAATGAACCATTACATACACTTTCAAGGTCAAAAAAATCACATTGGGACTCACCACGACTCTCTTATGATGCATTGAAATCCACTATAAGGAATAAGGAAATTCCTAGGCTCTCCTTGGACAGCAAGCAAGGATCCATCAGAGGGATCGAAGGAGGAAACAAGGCTCGCAATCTGTTGAATGGTTCACAAAGAGGGTATGAGAGGAACTCGAGCGCAATGCTTAATAAATTGCAAGGACCAGAAACATCAAAAAGGTCATCGAGTGTTGTAGCTAAGTTGATGGGACTAGAAGTTCTCCCGAACTCAACACAAACTTGTCAGACTTCTATCTGTTCCGTCGATCAAAAAGAGCTCATGGATAGAACTAGCACAAGTGGTGAATCCAAGAAACACCAAAGTTCGGCATCCCCAAGGAATAGAAGGGATGATGATTCAATCACAACTGCGAAACCTTGTTCGCAATTTGCACTAGAACCGACTACTCCTTGGAGGCAACCTGATGCAGGCCAAAGTTCTTTGTTACAAGATTCTTCAAAGGGAAGCGATTCTGATATAAAAGCATCAAAGCCTTCCCTTTCTGTATACGGTGAAATTGAGCAAAGGCTGACGGAACTTGAGTTTAAAAAGTCCGGAAAGGACCTCAGAGCACTTAAACATATCCTTGAAGCAATGCAGAGATTTACTGATTCATCATCTGACACTAGGAATAATAATACTAGTGTCTGTGAAAATTCAAGAGTTCAAAGTCCAAGAATGCAACAAAAGGACTCGCGCTCGGAAACTATCACAGATGAGATGTCAAACTCGATCAAAGGTAGTAGACTACCAATTGTCATCGTCAAACCAACAAAAGTAAATAGAAAAGTCAATAATCCTGCTTCTACAGAATTGTCAATTAAAGATAAATCTTGTATCAGCAAATGTTCTTCAACAAATGGAAGATTGGTTGATAAACAAAAAGTTAAAGGTATTGTTTCAACAACAAAAAATTCCAAGGACCCTTTTGGTCAAATTGTTCCATCAAAATTGATGCAATCATCAAAATCTTTACAAGAAAGCAATCGAAAAAACACCATCAACTCTGGCAGCATAACAGGAACTGAGAGTCCAAGACTACAGAAGAAGTTTGGATTTGAGAGGCGTTCTCCGCCAACTAGTCCATCATCAGATTCCACCGTTAACAGAAGACAGCATAATAGACAACAAAAATTCTCTATTTTGCAGGACAGAGATGAACATTTTAGTGAGATAAGGAAATTTAAGCATCATGTTAATGTCATTTTTGAAAATTTTGACAGTAACAGAAGCTTGGACACTCGAAGTGATATAGAAGTCATTCGAATCGATCAATCGGCAAATATCAATCAAAATGTAAGAATTTTGTCCTTGCATAGGTAGTTAGATTTTTGGATCAAAACCAATTAATTAAACTTTTTTTTGGTCGATCAGAATGCATTTGAAGAGGTGAGTCAGGAAAGCTCTGAGGCTGATAAAAATGTCACTGCTGAACAGCCAAGTCCTGTATCTGTTCTAGATGCTGCATTCTATAAGGAAGATCCACCATCTCCAGTGAAAAAGCAATCGAGCGTTTCAAAATATTTAGGTAAGCAACTTTTATATTGAATTGTGGACAATCTGAATCATGGCTGGTATTATCTTACGATACATATGAGTCGTATCTCAATTCGTTACAAAGTTAAACTCAATATGAATCCTCAGTTTAAATCTATTTTAGACACAAATCTCATCTAGGATTTCAATTTATTATGATAAATTATGATTATGAATAATCCTAGTTCATGCTGGTGTATCACTACCTAAACATAGTGTAGCCAACCACTTTTCTTTTTCAACTTTGCATTGTTATCAAACAGCGGCCATGGAGACAGTATTGTGTATTATGGCAGATATTGCAGCTTAAAATGACAGTTTTTTTTGCTTTCTGCAATCGATGATATTGCAACTTTGTATAGTCAAACACTTTTCTTTTGCCATTTGATTTACGACTTGAATCTTGAATTATCCTGAGGTTCATAATATGATATATCAGCTTATAATTTTGCTATGTTGCTTTTGCTTTAAAAAAAGCATCATTGAAAGGATTTCAAATTAACATAATTATTCTCTTTAAATCTTCTGCTATAGGTGAAGCTCTAAGCACGGATGACAGTGAGGAGAACAGAGTGGCTCAAATTCTGCAAGAAATTGACCGGATTGATGAGGAACTCATCAATTTTGATAACATCAAGAATCCTGATCATAAATATATATCAGAAATACTGATAGCATCAGGTCTAGTCAGTGAACGAAAGTCTAACCAGATACTTCATTCACATGGTCACTTGATTAATCCAAAGTTATTCTTTGCACTTGAACAAGTGAAGACAAATAAGTTGCATTTCAATATCGAAGATGACCCCGAGAAAATTTACAAGGCTATTAATTTTGAGAAAATGCAAAGAAAACTCATATTTGATGCTGTTACTGACATGTTAGCTAACAAACTGATATATGAGAATTCTTCTAGAAAGCTAAAAGGGAAGCTGCTTTTCGAAGAGTTATGTACAGAAATAGATGAGTTACAACCTCCAAATAGGAATGTCAGTAATGTTCATGAGGATGAGAATTTGACAAGTCTATTGTGCAGAGATTTGAAGAATCACAACACAATTTGGACTAAGTGTTGCAGTGAGAAACCAAATATCGTGTTAGATATCGAACGGTTGATCTTTAAAGATTTGATAACTGAAGTTTGTGAGAGATGAAGTAGAAAACTCTTTTGGAGGGCAGGCAAATGCTGTTTCTTCAGTAGGAAGTTAGTTAATGAGTTTAAGGGTGGAAAAAATAATCAGTATTTAATATTTCAGCTTTTGTTTCAATGTAGCTATAGATATAGTTTGAAAGGGGTAATAATCTGCTTAATTGACAGTTTCACCTTTGTTTTTCTTCATGTATTTATAGTTTATGCTCATAAATACATGCAGAAAAATACAGGTAAATGTATATCATCAGTATTGATGATTTTCATATGGTTAATGAAATATTGCAATGAGTTTAACATATTATTATTATTATTATTATTATTATTATTATTATTTCTCAATTTTTTTACGCCATTGAGTATAATCACACCAATGCTATTTTACTGATTTTTCCTTCTTGTAGTTGACACCAAGTACAGTCTAAATTGGATGTGTTTACTAAAACAATTTGATTATGTTTGTAACTGAGTTGAGATGACCTAACTCAAGTGTAACCATATTTTGCTGTGAAATTGGGAAGTTACAAACTGGAGTGGATAGCTTGACAAACATCCTACATGTGAATCTCAATTTTTCCCAACACAGACTTCATAAACAAACAATTGTTCAAATTTAGAGTGTCATCAAGTAGTGCTTACATGCCTCGGCCAGAGGATTCATACAAAATATGCATTTCATGTCAATTTAAGGCATGAGTGCCTTGTGAAACATACTGAATGAATGCAAATGATTTATCAGGACTGTTGGAAAACAACAAATTGCAAAAGCAAAAGAGTGAGGGGCATAAACAGAACTTCTGAGTCAAACAGGGAAGAAATTCATATCAAGATATTGATTGATATGGATGCCTGAAATAGTTGAAGACATCAATATCAATATCTATAGCTATTAAGATCTGAGATTCATAAGCTGAAGCAGCAATAAATTAGATTCAACAGGTATGCACACAAGCCAAACATGATTTGATTACACACAAATCTCATCATCCATCCGACACTCATCTGCACATTATTAAACGGACCATCACATAACAGACACAGCTTTTTCTCATTTTTTAAAACCAAACAGTTACACAATTTTACTTAATTAAAACCATGGAATAATAAGTGCATAGATGAGAAGTTCCCAAGTTGGGAAGTAAGATTAATCTCTCAATTAAAACCCGGCAAGTCAAAAAAAAAAAGGGTACGCTGAGTGTATCTCTGTTTCTCTTTTAAATTAGTGTATCCCTCTTTGGATGAAAAACGGGTCGAGTTCCTAGTCAAAAACATGTGAAACTGGGTCGAAAATGTGTGAAATCAGCACGAGAAAGCACTGCTCCCACGATTTCACAATCTTCCTGTGTGTTCACCGCTCCGGCCTCTCCAACGACTTTCGTATCGCTCCAACATGGCGGAGGGAGAAAAACACGTGAGATTGAAAGATTCAGCTCGCACTCTTAACAATGGTTTAGAGGCAATAATTCACATGATAAAGGAATCCTAAGTCCTATGCAGCATACTTTAATGGCAAAGCCTCTCATCACACTACATTTGCTATAATTAAGTAAAATAAAAATTTATATTCTAAATATGGAAAGATCTTACAAAGTGCCAACAAATTTCAATTAAAAGAATCATAAATTGATCTACCAAGCAATTGACATACACATACCTGAAAGATTGTTAAACTAGGAAACATGTCTGAGCAAAAATAGTAACATCCATCCTATAATGCCCATATAAGCAGACAGTTATCTAGATTTCAATATCCCAGAAACAATTATCCTGATATTCTCATGATCAAGTATACAGATTCTAATAAAGCAATCTATATTACAACTGAACAAGCTGATCTGGGTTTTCCAAAGATTCTCTCAAAATTTTCTCAGCCCTTCTTTTCCTGTCATCCTTCTCATCTTCCATCGCAAACCACGGCAAAGTCTTATTATGCTCCTCTTTTTGCGGAATCAAACCAATGGACCTTCCTAAGAATTTATTCTTAGTCCCTACCTTAAATCGTACAGTAGGTTTCTCTTTCACAGGAAATTTGGTCTGATCTTCTTTGGAATCACCGCATGTACTTTTTATTGCTTCAATTGCTGGAGCAAACGTCTCCAATACTGAAATGGGTTCATTTTCAACAAAATTTTCTACAACAGGAATATCAGAAGCTACAGTATTATTAAAGAATTTAACTGGCGGGGCAATAGAAGCAACTTCCTTATCCTCAAATTTCAAAGGTGCAGCAAGGAAAGGGTTACTCTCTGCAGCTACTGTTTTTGTCTTAGTAACTGCAGGGTCAATCATTGTGTTGTTTCCAAACATGTTAGAGACAATCTGCTGCTGCGAATTCAATAGAGGCCGATCCCCATTGCCATTCTCATTCTCAAATTTGGTAGCATGAGGTTCTGTCCCTCTTCCATTCACTGTAGCTGACTGTGAATACGTTTCTGGATCAGGGAATGCAGGCAACCATGCCGGAATATGATCATCAGGAGGCTCTTCTCCTTTTTGCAAGAAACTCGGAGGCAACACCCGTTCTTTCACAACCGGAAACGGAGGAATCGGGTGTGCAAACATAACAGGTTCAACCTCATTAACAAACTGACTAATTTCCCGAACAACACCCGAATCTTCAAGGCAGTGATCAATATCCGAAGCACCTGTAAACCCCTGCGCTGATCCCATATCTTCTAACCCTTGAATGACATCAAAAATATTGCATTCAGCTCTACCAGCAAGATTAGCAAAGCAATTGGCAGACTTTCCAATGCTCATAATATACCGAGCAGTAACATCAGACATTGTCTCAAGCGCCGACTGCTGAAATCCATGAAAACCCTTACTTCCGCATACTTGAGCTACAGCAATCTTCGCAATAGCTTGTGCAAATTCATCACCACCACCCACTTTCCTCCTCCTCCATGTGGTGTTATTAACCTGTTCAATCTGTTTTCCAGTCTTCCCATTGCCATTGCTCATATTCAGCACTTCATATCACTTGAAAACCCAACAAAAACATTCCTCAAATCACTATAATTCTTGATTCCCAAAATTCATCAATAATAAATCTCACCAATGTCGCTTCTGAGAAAAATTCGAATAAAAATGAAAACTTTAGATTACACAAAACACGAGCTTAATGAAAAGATCACAACTTTAACGACTAGCACTAACATTTCAATCAAGAAAAAACCCTAGATTATTAAAACTCAAAGATTCGGAGGAAAAATTGAAAAAAGAAAAAGGGAGAAAGAGAAAAGCTTACCGGTGATTGATTAGATAGATCTAAGGGAATGGGGTGATAAAGAATCGGTTGGGAGATGAGAGTGGAAGATCGAAAAAAGAAATTGGGAAATTTAGGGTTTGAATTAGGTTATGGCTTAAACCCTTGGAAACCCTTGTCGATTGGAAGATTGAATTCAAAAGTTCAGAGAGAAAGTGAGAAGTGTTGAAATTTTGAAGAGGACCCGATGCGATTTTGAGATTTGAACCCTCTTAATATAGTACTGTAAAATAAAAGTATCAAATTTTTATTTTAAAAAGTATCAAATCAAATTTTATTTATAAAAAAAATATACACTTATAGTATAAGGAGAGGGCTATGAAGCCCCGATACTCAAAAAATGGTGACGAATCGTGTCCGATACGTCCTCGATACCGATACTCTTTCGATACGTCCCAATACTCGTATCGAAAGAGTATCGATTAAATCATTATTTTTAAATAAAAAATAATACCCGATACACGTGTCCGATACGTCCCAATACACGTATCACAAAAGTATCGGTTATGTCATTATTTTTAAATAAACAAATAATATCTGATATGTGTCCGATACAAAGATTATTTTTTGGATAGTATTTGTGATTTTGTTTGAATAGTTTTAATGGTGTTCTTTTTGTATAATACACTACAATAAGACGTATAGTTTAAGATGTATCAGTAATCATTATGTTCTGAGGACTAACTTAAGATGTTCGCATGTATGAGACCTTGGGAGTTTTCAATATTGATTGACTTTGGGTTATTATGATACTCCTGTATCAGACATGCTTGTTTGTATCTTTAGCACTTCTTGTGTTTTTCCTTTGTCAATATAATTTTTTACTTTTCAAAAAAAAAAAAACTATGGTATCCTACTATATATACTGTAATAGGTAGTTAAACGTTTGAACTTGTCCCAAAATTTTAGTATAAGAATAGATGTTTTCTGCTTTTAGTTATTAATATTATTGATTTTATGTATGTTTATATATTGTGTATTTATATATTTAATTTTAACTTTAATTTTTAAATAACGTATCGCGACAGTATCAGATTAGAAATTTTAAAAAATTTCACGTATCGGCGTATCGGTATCGTATCGTATCCGTATCGTGTCCCGTATCGGGGCTTCATAGGGAGAGGGTCACATTGTACCCAAAGAAACAGGGGTCACAACATAAAAATATGTCGAAAAGGAGGGAATTTGAAAAATTCTTTTCAATTTTATAGTAGGTATAATTAACTAGACTTGAATATCATCTAAAATACTAGTTCAAAATGTTGGTGCACAAAGGTGATAAATGAATAGAAAAGAGAATATTATTGAATGCTCTGACGGCTACAAAAGGAGAAATAAAGATAGAGTCCTGCTATATGGTGCGAACCACCCATATACGAACTTCGACGAACACGTGCAAAATCAATCATCCACGCGTGGCAGTTTTTTTTTTGGTTTTTATTTATTAAAAAAAAAAGCAGTGTTTTAAAAACCGGACCGAACCGGCCGGACCGGTCAGACCGTGAACCGGAGGGGTGACCGGTCTGGTTCGAATGTTGGATCGGCCATGCAGTTAGACCGGTGGGAACCGCTCAAAACCGGAAAAACCGGTGAACCGGCGGTTTTTTCAAACCGCCGGTTAGATTGCACGCACTTTTTTTTTCTTTTTTTTTTTCAGCCAAAAGTCTCAAAACGACGTCATTTTGTATTTTTTTTTAAATAGAAGAACCAAAAGAAATAAAAGAGAGTCCAACATTGAAATAACTATGCCTCCTTGGATTTTAATTTATTAGACACTTTGTTATTCCGTTTATGTTGCAATTAAATTTTGTTTAAAACTTATTTGGATTTGTATTTTGTACTATTTTATTGTGTGTGATGACAACATTTAGAATTTAAATTTAAGAACTTATTACATTATGGAATTTCCGAGTTTTTCAAATTTTTTATGTGTCATGTCATGATTGTTTAGAGAGTGAGTCATCTGATTCGACCGGTTTAATACCTATATAGTTTTATTATAGAGTCCGGTTCGTTCTACCGGTTTATCCGGTTTAATCCGATTTATTCATGCGGTTCGACCAGTAAACCAGTGAACCAGTACCCTCACGGTTCGATGTCCGGTCCGGTTTTTAAAACATTGAAAAAAAGAAATACTTTAACCCTCAATAGGAATACAATAACCCACGTACACAACGCTCACGGTTTCCGGTTATCAATCGAACCAAGTCCCAACAAGATTACACCACCGTCACCGATTGCAAATTGATTTCATCCCTGCTTACCATCACTACTTGCTGCCATTGAGTAGTTAAACAAGGTGATTATGATTGTCTCAATTTAACATCTCTGCAACTTATTGTCTAACTACCATATCTCTGAGACCAAGATTCTCTCTTGAATAATCTCAATTTCAGTTTGTATAAAATTAAGTAATTGAAAATTGAAATAGCCCAAATGAGGGTAAAGGAAAGTGAAGTAAGTGGTATCCGCACCGTTTTGAAATTGTGTTGGGTAGATCTGAATTGTTTTGATGAAGTGTTGTTGATGATGTTTTGTTACAACGATGAGTTTATCTTAATTCCTTCTACTGCGCGCAGCTCTGACGAGTTTCAACGATGGGTTTCATATTTTAATTTTTTTTTCTTCTTTTTATTTTGACAAAAAACAGGGGAAAACATTGTTTAGAATTTAAGTTGAAAACCGACAAAACCGTAACATAAATATGCCACGTCATTCGTCTGTATTCGCACACGTTGATTCGCACCAAGAAGCATTTTCCATAAAGATAACTTTAATGACATCAACTACTAGTCTATTTATACACAAAAAACTAAGTCATAAAGACAACACAACAAAATACTAAAATACCCTCAAAATATAAATTACTTCTAACACCATCCCTTAATTTATATTTACACAAAACAGACAACACCAATTTCATCCCTCAAACGAAGAAATTGATCAGTCTTGATAGCCTTTGTTAACACATCTGCCAGCTGCTTCTGGGTGCTACAGTGCACAACTTCAAGCACTCCATTCTGAACCTGATTCCTCAGAAAATGATATTTGGTCTCAATATGCTTGCTTCTCCCATGCAGCACTGGGTTCTTGGCAAGATTGATTGCAGACTTGTTATCAATCATCAGCTTCAGAGGCTTGTTTACCTCAATCTTCAGATCCTGTAGTAAGTTCAGAATCCACACAGCTTGGCATGCAGTCAAAGCGCCTGCAATATATTCAGCTTCATAGGTTGATAGAGCAACAACAAGTTGCTTCTTGGAACACCAAGAAATAGGACTTCCCAGAAATTTAAACAAGTACCCAGAGGTACTTCTTCTATCAACTCTGTCTCCACACCAATCTGAATCTGAATAACTCAGAAGTTCTGATTCAGTCTTTCCTTCAGAGGGGAATAGCACTCCATGCTTCAGAGTCCCCTTGATATACCTCAGAATCCTGACAGCAGCTTGGTAATGGGACCATTTTGGTTTACTCATAAATCTGCTAACAATTCCAACTGCATAGCAAATATCAGGTCTGGTATTACACAAATACCTCAGAGAACCAACCAACTGTTTGAAGGTTGTAGCATCCACATCCTCTCCATCAGAATCAGAGTCCAGCTTCTGATTCGTATCAGAAGGTGTGATAGCAACTTTGCAATTTTCCAGCTTAAATCTCTTCAGAAGCTCAAGTTCATACTTCATCTGATGTAAAATGATTCCTTTCTCAGAATACAGAAATTCCATCCCTAGAAAGTAACTCATTTTTCCAAGATCTGTCATCTCAAACTCATTCATCAGAACCTTCTTGAACTTAGCTATCTCTTGTTCAGAACTTCCTGTCAGCAATATGTCATCAACATACAAACATACCAGAATCATATTGCCTTCTGAAGTGTGCTGAACATAAACACCATATTCCAACTCACATTTCTGAAACCCATGCTTTTTAAAAAATGAATCAATCTTCATATTCCAGGCTCGGGGTGCTTGTTTCAATCCATACAAGGCTTTATGTAATCTATACACCATCCCTTCCTGATTCTTTTTCTCAAAACCAGGAGGTTGTGACACATATACCTCTTCTTGTAATGGACCGTTCAGAAATGCAGATTTCACATCTAAATGCATCAGAGGCCAATTCCTGTTAGCAGCTATTGCGATTACCAGTCTAATTGTTTCATGTCTTGCTACATGTGCAAACACTTCAGAATAATCTAGCCCAGGTTTCTGCAGAAATCCTCTTGTTACTAACTTCGCTTTGTGTTTGCCAATTGATCCATCTGGCTTTAGCTTCTGCTTGAAAACCCACCTGACACTGATGGCTTTCTTGCCTTTTGGAAGTTCTGACAGCTTCCAAGTCTTGTTTCTCATTATAGCATCAAGTTCTTCTTTCATGGCCTGCAACCAGATTTGCTGCTTAAGAGCCTCTTCTGTACTCACGGGTTCAGAGTCTACTAACATTGCACACTGAATAACTTCTCCCTCAGAGTCTACTTCAGTGTCTTGCAGCATATCAAACTCTGCAAATCTTCTTGGGATGCTTCTGATTCTCTGTGGTCTCTGATCTTGTTCCACAGAATTTCCTTCAGAAGTTGGGATTCCAGAAGTGCTATCTTCAGAATTTCTTTCTTCAGAAGTTTCACCTTCAGACGCTTGTGACTCTGAAGTGTGTTCAGAAGCTCCTTCAGGGCCTTGACCTTCAGAGTCACCTTCAGGACCACCTTCAGAATCTCCTTCAGAGTCAGAGTCTCCTTCAGAATCCGAATCTCTTTCAGAGTCTGAATCTCCTTCAGAGTCTCCTTCAAGAATTCTCACATCAGAATTGGATTGAGTTTTGCTCCAATCCCAAGTTTCTAACTCCTTCACAATGACATCTCTGCTGAATTCAATTCTATTAGTCTCTGGACAATAGAGTTTGTACGCACCTGTACTGTGGTACCCCACCATTAACATTACTTTGCTTCTATCATCAAGTTTCTGTCTTCTGGCTTCTGGGACATGTTTGTAACAAACAGAACCAAACACCTTCAGATGACTAACACTTTGCTTATCTCCAGTCCACTTCTGAATATGAACTATTTCCTTCAGCTTCTTTGTTGGACATCTGTTGAGCACATAACATGCAGTTGCAACAACTTCACCCCATAAATTATGAGGAAGCTTCTTCTCTTTCAGCATGCTTCTCACCATATCAAGCAAAGTGCGATTTCTTCTTTCAGCAAGACCATTGTGTTGAGGAGTATAAGGAGCAGTAACCTCATGCTCAATTCCATTCTCCTCACAGAAAGTTTTGAACTCATTGGAATTATACTCACCACCACCATCTGTTCTAAGAATCTTCAGAGTCTGGCCACTCTGATTTTGAACCTTCACTCTGAATTTCTTGAATTCAGCAAACACCTCATGTTTGAACTTTATCAGGGATACCCATGTCATTCTAGTGAATTCATCTACAAATGACACAAAGTATTTATTCCCTCCAATTGATGCTACTGGAAATGGACCACACACATCATAATGTACTACTCCCAAGGCATGTTTTGCTCTTGGAGCTACTTCTGATGTAAATGACAGTCTTGGTTGCTTCCCTTCCATGCACACCTTGCATGACTTCTCAGGTTTCTTGATTGTAGGAATTCCATGTATCAGATTCTTTGATTTCAGATGCTCCAGGCTTCTGAAGTTCAGATGACCAAATCATCTGTGCCACAGCTCACTATCCTTCTCAACACTTGTTGCACTAAGGCATTCATAGTCTGCAGTTCTGACATTCACCTTGAATGTCCTGTTCCTTCCCTATTCTGACTCCATAATCAGCTTCTGATCACGATCATACAGCTTCAGAAGATTGTCCTTCGTGGTAACTGAAAAACCTTTCTCAATCAGTTGCCCCACACTCATCAGATTGCTTTTCATGCCAGGTACATACCACACATTCTGAATCAATGCTGCTTTTCCATTGTTCAGAATAACTCTGACATTTCACATACCTTCAGTATTGAGGTATTTATCATCAGCACATCTGATCTTTGTACTCTTCCCAGAGTCAAAGTCAACCAACCACTTCTTGTTTCCAGTAAGATGGTTTGAACACCCTGTGTCCATATACCACCACTCTGATGAATTCATATCATCAGTTTCAGAAGCCATTAGTAACATAGATTCACCGTCAGAATCATCAGAGCTTCTGGCTATATTTGCTTCTTCTAACTTTCTTTCCTTGTTTGACCGGCAATCAGCAGCAAAATGGCCAAACTTCTGACAACAATAACACTGGATTTTCTTCTTGTCAAATCTCTCCTTTCCCTTCTGATACTTCTGCTTATCAGAGGTTGAAGTTTCTGGCTTCTGAACTCCATCAGATCTTCTCTTGGCTTCTGACCAAGACTGCTTCTGATGCTTCTTTCCAGAGGCTGCTTTCAGAGCCTGCTGCTCTACTTCTCTTTCAGAGTTTCTCTCAGTCAGACGCAACTCTTGTGCTTCTAGACTGCTTTGTAGCTCTTCAATTCTCATGGAACTCAGATCCTTGGAATGTTCTATAGCTACCACAATGTAATCAAACTGAGGGGTAAGGGATCTCAATACCTTCTCAATGATTACTTGTTCTGAAAGGGTTTCACCACAAGCTTTCATCTCATTAGTGATTAGAATCATTCTGGAGATGTACTCAGGGACCTTCTCGTTGTTCTTCATGTTGAGATTCTCATACTGCTTTCGTAAGGACTGAAGCTTCACCTTCTTCACTGATGCATCGCCACCATAGCATCTGACCAGTGTGTCCCACGCAGCCTTCGCCGTTGCTGAATCAGCAATTTTCTCATACACGTTTTCATCCACACACTGATGGATGTAGAACAGCGCCCTCTGATCTTTCTTCTTCGTATCCTTCTGTGCGAGCTTTTGTGCATCTGTTGCATCTGCTGCTACTGGAACATAGCCTTCAATGACAAGTTCAAGCACATCTTGAGCACCGAACAGAACAAGCATTTGTTTCATCCAACGATTCCAGTTTTTGCCATCAAACACTGGAAGCTTGGTACTCATACCACCGTTTCCGTTCATCTTCAACCTTTGTGCGTTCACTCAAATCTCACTAAACACTCGTGTTTCCCAATCCCGCAGAATCAGAAAATGTGATTTTGTTACAACTTCGTTCAAGATTCAACTCGAATTCAAGAAACGAAATCAATCACACAACGCCTCACATTTCACTCGTGTTTCCCGTGGATTCGAACCGGAGCTCTAGATACCAATTGTTGGTGCACAAAGGTGATAAATGAATAGAAAAGAGAATATTATTGAATGCTCTGTAATGACGGCTACAAAAGGAGAAATAAAGATAACTTTAATGACATCAACTACTAGTCTATTTATACACAAAAAACTAGGTCATAAAAACAACACAACAAAATACTAAAATACCCTCAAAATATAAATTACTTCTAACACAAAAGATTCTTTGTTTTGTGCTTGGGTGCTTCAAATTTGTAATATTTATGTCTTCTTTTCAAATCATTGTCATTGATGTTGTAAGTTTTGTTTCTACTAAGCACGTCTTTGCTTAGATTATGTTAATATATAATATTATTCATATTTTGTTGTTTAAAAAAAGAGAGTAAAATATGAAAGAAAAAAAATGTAATAAAAAGAATAAGGGTGAGAAAATATAAGAGAAAATAATAAAAATCTGTCTTAACTGCTTGAAAATATATGATTTTTCAAAAAATATTAGGTGTAAAATATTTATATTATGAGTATATATATATATATATATATATATATATATATATATATATATATATATATAAGATAATTACATTTTAATGAAAGATAAACAGATAACAAACTACGCCGCTAATGAGTCTATTTGAGCGAAGGTCATATAATCTTCATGATTATCTAATCTCACCTCCCCATCTCAATTCCGCAATACCAAAGCTCTTATTCTTCAATAATTGGGCCCATTAGAATTTTAGTTCCTGGTGGACCAGAATTGTGAGGCCCAACTCGTTTGGTAACGAAGGATTTTTCTTGCAGATGATTTTTACAGAGGGAGGGAAGAAATTGCAAGTTAAGATTATGGTTTTTATTTGAATGTTGCCTATATAAATTGTATGCTCTAAACTCTTTTCTTTTATGTAATAAGTTTGAATACCTCTTTTTCACTTTTCAATAAATTTTTTCTTATCAAAAACTAATTTTGTTTCTAAAAACCTATATGATCAAATATAACATTAGACACATAAGTATGACAACACACGGAAGAAAAAAGATCATCCTATAGAAAGCGGCAATGTCACCCGTCATACTAGGGTTTGATTCGGTTTTGAGCATAAAAATCATCCTAATCGCGAGATAAAAATACATGCAGTTTAGTTTGGTTCGGTTGGTTTTTAAAAAGTCATCCAAACCAAATCAAACCAAACCAATGCGGTTAGGATCAGTTCGATGGTTGCAGTTTACAGTATAACATTTCAGTACCAAACAATTTTAAACATCCAAAAAAAGAACTTGAATTTTCTATATAACATTACAGTACCAATAAAAGTTGTTTATTCAAAATAATTATAGTACCTTACAATTTTAAATATCCAAAAAAGAACTTGAAGTTCCAAAATAATATCATAGTACCGATAAAAGTTGTTGATCTAAAATAAAATTACAACACCAAAGTAACATTAAAGTACAAAAAAATAAGAACAACTTGAAGTTTCATTAATTTAGTGGATTGACTTGGTAATTGAGCTATGTATATTGAAATATAGGCTCTGTTTGGTAAAAATAGCGGTTGGCTGATAAGCTAGCTGATGGCTGATGGCTGATAGCTTATAGCTGATGTGGCTGATGGCTGATGACTTATAGCTGATAAACTAATTGAAGTGTTTGGTAAAATTAACGGTTAACTAGCTAATAAATGTAAAATTACATAAAAGGATATTGTTAATTCATAATAAAATTTATATTAAATTGATATTTAACATACTTAGAATTTTATTTTTTTATATATAAAATTTACAAATATAATATTATTATTTTTATATTATTAAACTAATTTTTAATTAATTAGAATTTTATTTTCTAAAGTCACGGTTTTTCTAAAAATTAATAGTAAAATATTGAATGTTTATATTGTCTTTTGATACAATGCAAAACAAAAGTGAGTAAAGTAAACTAAATACTGGGTTGGTACAAAACAAATATAATAAGAATGTACTATAATTGAAACATTGAAAAATTGACCAATGTAATATTTTTATTTTCCAAAAGTGAGTAACGTAAATTAAAAACTTGATCATTTTCTTAAAAAATTGTTATAAGGGTACTAATCAGTAATTATGGTTTATTAAAAAAAAGATGGTTTGTATTAGCGTAAAGTGTACTATTTTATTTTAAATGGTAATAAATTATAAAGGGTAAAATCGAACTTTAGATAAAATGATAAGGGTAAAAATGGAAGAAAAGATGATAAGCTATAAGCTCATAAGCTACTTGAAATAGCGTCTGAAAAATAAACTATAAGTCAGTAAAATAAACTATAAGCTCGTGTTAAAAACTGTTACCAAACATAAGCTAAAAGACATAAGCTATAAGTCAGTTTCAGTGTCTTACCAAACAGACCCATAATAGAAACTTAATGCGGTTTTAGCGGCATTAGAATATAATAGAAACTTAATGCAGTTTTAGCGGTTAACTGTGCGGTGTTTGCAGTTTTTGCGGTTGCGGTTCACGGTTCAATAAAAAATGACATCCAAATACATCCGAACCAAATGCAATTTTCGGTTTGGATTAGTTTGGTTTGCGGTTTTACTTTTGGATTGGTTCGGATACGATCACCCCTACATTAAACTACAAGAAAACTGAAATTGAATTTAGTGCAGTTTTCTGTATTTAATCTAAGACACTCGATCACAAATTGACCGTTAAGATTTAAAACCGCATGAAATCGGGTGATTTATCCAAGAAAATTAACCATATAATCTATCAAGTTAATATTTTATTCGTAAGAAGATAGGAAACTTCGTTATTTTTGGCTTGCAACCATTTTCAGATGATCATTTAAATGGATTAACAACTTCCGCCACATTGGGAATCTTCAAGTTAGGAGAAGATAAAGTCATTCATTATACTCTATTATTATTATTATTATTATTATTATTTTAAAAATTCAGTATCCAGCCAAAAGAACGATTAATCCAAAGGGACAAATCCTATCGTCCATTTACGGGGGTCTGTTTAAAGCCAAAATTTATTACCCTCCAAATTATTGAATGCCAAACAACAAAAAGGTATAAAATTATTGAAGCTAGGTTTGTAGAGAATATTATAATTCGATCCATGCAACTGTGATTAGAAAAAATTAGAACTATTTAATGATAGAAATGACTTCCGAACTAAATTAAACTGTCCATGACATCAATAAACATCATAAGTGTTTTCAACCACAGATAACTATATTCAATTAATGTGAGTCAGAAACATAACAACTTTAGATGTTAAGGAAATAAAAAGAAAAGTTTTGAATTTGAGTAGTGCGTCTACATACTTTACTTGAGCAGAAAACTGCTCAACATACTTCTTCCCCATAATCTATGAATTTAGGGCGCATGCATGATTCATTAGTGATAAAGACAGCCATATATTGGGATTCTTGACACAGATTGAAGTGGCGGTGCGTCATTATAGTGGATGATGTTTGGCTGGTGTTGTTTCATTTCATTGTATTAATTGATCGCTTTCCGACCCAATTACAGACCTCAATTTGCATCATAATATTCTTTGCTTTCATAAAATTTGAGCTAACTCAACCGTACATGCATGATCAATTTGTAAAGTGATAATTAACCTCAATTATAAGTATATATTTAAGTTATTTCATTTTAGACTCTTAACACCGTACCTCATGTATACCACAATTGTGGGTTTGGGCGAATATAAAGGTGAAGATTCTCCTCGATCTATTAAAGTTAGGATCATTTTAATATCAAACATAACTCAATTCTACATAATCAGCTTATAAGGTGAAGATTCTCCTATATTAAGGCGAGGATTAGATCAAACTCAACTCTATATAATTTGATCCAACTCTACTTATCAACCTCACTTTATCTCACAGCCGACTTGAGACTCTTAATATTAATTACTATCGACAATGATAATGTCTCCGTCCATTTTCTTCTTTACTAAAATAATTTTGAAGTGTTTATTAAGACTTTGCTTTTTATGTTTTGTACTATAAAGCTACATATGTCATACAAACATGTAATTTGTCTGAGTGGTAAGTAACCTATCACTTAACTGAATGTGCGGACATCAAATTTCTTAAAAAGTAATAGTTACCGATAAATAGCAATCGATACTACTTAAATTTACACTTAAAAAAAAATACTAGAAGCGAAATTTATGTTTGAATTCAAACTTTTTTTTTTTAAAAAGCTTTTGAATTCAAACTTGATTTTGTATGCAAGTAAAAGAGGATAGACTCTCACAACATATAACGAATTTAGATTCAATTCAAGACTAGAAAACATGCTAATATTTAGTGGTTTGAATAAGATTACCATCACAAAAGAGAATCTATGAAATAAAAATCATTTAATTTTTGTGAGCCTAAATAATTCACACCTACAAAATAACAAATAAAACTTAACAAAACAAAAAACAAAATGCAAAAATGTTGGAGACACTACAACTGCTATCTCTGTTTTCTTCTGCTGCATATTATGGTAGCTATTCAAAAAAGTGAGATTGATTAGTCACAAGCTATGAAGCCCCATACGGGACACGATACGGATACGATACGAATCCGATACACCGATACGTGAAATTTTTTAAAATTTACAATCCGATACGGTCGCGATACGTTATTTAAAAATTTAATTTAAAATTAAATATATATAAATACACAATATATAAATATGACTAAAATCAATAATATTAATAATGATAATTTTTTTTGGAAGACAAAAAATTATTATAATTATTATTATTATAAACGTCAATAGTTCATTGTACAAAGAGTAAACATAAACCAATTAGCTTGCACAAAAGCAAAACAATTTGATGTTCAACATACAAGGGCTTCACAGTCCTAACTAAAGACATATAATAACTCAAAAAATATATAATAGTTATGACATCAAGCCTCTTCAATTCGTCCATCTTGTAGCAATATCAGACAATTATGTAAGTCCTGCAGCTGACCAATTAAAAGCATAAAACATCCATTCTTATACTGAAATTTTGGGACAAGCCCAAATACTTAACAACATGTTATATAGTATGGCACCATAGTGACTTCAGAACAGTGATAAAGACGAAAAATACTAATTATAATAAATTAAAATCATTAATACTAAGTTAAGTATTTGTGTTTCATTAATATTGTCCTAAAAAATAATAGTCACCAGTACATTTTAAGTTATACATCTTAAGTTAAGTATTATACAAAAAGAGCATCATTAGTACTATCCAAAAAAAAGATATAGTTATACCCGTGTAACAAACATAATAGTTTGACATTTACTAGGAAACACAGATTGTATCAGATATTATTTTTTTATTTAGAAATAAATATTTAACCGATACTTTTCCGATACGAGTATCGGGAAGTATCGGACGTGTATCGGATATTATTTTTTTATTTAAAAATAAAGATTTAACCGATACTCTTCCGATACGAGTATCGGGACGTATCGGAAGAGTATCGGTATCGGGTGCGTATCGGACACAATACTTCACCAATTTTAGAGTATCGGGGCTTCATAGGTCACAAGGTGTGATAAGCTAGCTAGGGCTTTTATTCAATGGGACCATTTTTTTTTGGACCATAATGTGTTGTCATATGTATGTTAGTTAATTACCTTTCTGACCCCACAGCCCATACAGTTAATTAGTCAGTTTTTCAGATTATGTCTTTAGTACTACTTGTTCAGAGTCTCTTCCTCTAGCTAGTTGCAACTTTTCTTTATTTTTTCTTCAATCTTATTCTTCAACTCTATGTGTTACAAGTATCAAGAAGATGATAACAGAGGAAAAGAAACTTCTGAAACAGAATTTTTTTTAAAAAAAATGCTATATGACCGATCACTTCTTTTCCTTTTACCTTTCAGAAAGGACTAAGGAGTATTTATGATCTGTTTTTTGTCTTTCTTTCATCTTCATTCTTTTGCTTTTGTTCATAATATATATTCTTTCTGCTTTTCTTCTTGATTCTTCCCTCTTTTGCTGTATTATTTTGTGTTTTATTCAAAGTATATAACAATTAACAAGGTGTCTATAAAATGAATATTCTGCTTTATGAAATGCAAAATGATAGCCTTTTAATTTATACCCTTAAGCAAAATTGGTTTGTGCTTTTATTTTCTTTATTTATTTTTTGAAAAGAATTTTCTTTATTTATTATTACTTATTAGTTACTTCTTGAAATTTTCTTTACAATTCAAGAAGCAATGTACTTATCATATTATTTTGCTTTCTTCTTAGTGTTGGGATTTTTTTTCACATTTAATAATATGTTTACTACTGGCTTAGAAATGTTTAAGCAATATCAGTGTAGAGATTTAACCTTCAATATATGGCTGATATATTGTTCTTCTTCTTCTTCAACATAAAGCTATATATGTTTTAGGGTTTTCTGAAAAAGGTATTGGAGGAATCGCTACTTTCTTTTACTTTTTATGGACTTGAAAGATGCTTAGGGTCACTTTTATTTCTTCAAAATTATAGAAAATTGTCTCTTTTGGAATATTATATATTCTACATATCTTTATCTTTATTATATTAAGTGGGAATAAGAAGCTACTATTAAGAAAACTCTTTAACCCTAATTCTATGTTTAACTTTGGAGGGAAAATTGTATTAAATGCAGGATTTGCAGCAAAATACATCTCATAAATGCACCCACTTACTCATGCGTTTCACCAACAAAATTGTCTAACTCCTGCTTAGCTTTGGTGGCTCATTGATTTTAATTCTGTAGTTACCAACACATCACATGCAATTGAAGAATTTGCATCATTAAAAGAATCATAATTTCCAACTACTCATACGTTTTTGCAATTCCATTGTCTAACTCATGTTTAATAAAACTTTTTGTCTAATAAAAAAAAACCATGGTATAAACGTATATCTCTCCTCTTCCTTGAAAAAAATTAGCGCATATATTAATTGGAAAAAAAAAAAAGGATTATGCCTTTTTTGGTACATATCCTATCCCCTCTTCCTTTGCAACAAATTCTCCTTAAAAATAGAAACCCACGATTCTTAGTTTAAATTCACGGTCTTTTTATTATCTCAATACTCTTTCACAACAACCCATGATTTAATTACTTCTAAAAAATAGCAAAAATTTATGATTAACCAAATCTCTCTTCTTTCAAAATTTATGCTTATTTCTTTGGCCATTATTTATCATTGCACACGTGAATTCATTGTAATCAGCCAACAATCACACGCATGAACGTACCATTCTTTTTTCAAGAGAGAAATATTCATCTCCCCAAATTTTCATTCATTATTGCTTTATACCAATTCATGGAAACTGAAATCTGCAATAATGATGCATATAAAACAACAAAACAGTTACACTTTGATTAAAGGAAGTGTTGGTATATATACATATACATACAGATTGCACGGGTCATATGCTTCCTATTGCACTATACAGATTGATTTACAAAACACCAAACACCTGAAGATTTATAACAATGGCTTATGATCCTGAAGCCACTTGACTTGCTCTTCTTACCATGGAAGGTTAACGTTAATTTATATTGATGATTTTCTTTCATCTATTATATGAGGAAATAATAGATTATTACAATTTGATTTTTTTCCCTCTTGATGATTTTCTTTGATGATTTTTTTTTTCCGTAAATGATGATTTTCTCTTGATGACTTGCTCTTCTTTCCTCTTATTATATGAGGAAATAATGGATTATTACAATTTGATTTTTTTTTTTTTTTTACATAGAGCCAATGCCACTTACTTTGGAAATGGATGAAAGCCTTTATTCAACTCTTCTTATATTGAAATTTCATACATATTGTGTATGTTTTGATACCAATGAGGTATGTTCTTTTTGTACCTGTCGAAATATTAAGTTTATGTAGTCTACTTCAAAAAATTTAACATCACAATTAAAAACAGAGCATGTCAAGCATTCCTGCAAAAAAGGGAATTGTAGCAGTTACTTTATAGCAAATGTATTCAAGGAAAAAAAGGATGGTGGATGGATGGTGTAGTTAATTGTATAATATTGCTTATTTGTAAGTTTTTTATCACTACATATGGACAGTTTAATGTTCTTAATCATAATTGTGATCACAAATTTAACTTTACATGCATAGATACTATTGGACATATTGTATTTGTGGAGAAAAATCCAATAAAGAAAACAGACCAGAACGGAAGAAAGATGGATTATTGATATGACTCTGGAAGATGCAGAGTAAGAGGAAAAATAAGTTCCATTTGTTTATTCAGTCAGCCAGGCAATAATTATAATTTTTTCAATCGTATGTTGAAATCAATAACATTTAATTTTTCTATATATATATCTATGTATTTGTAGAGGAAGCATAATCAATTGCAGATCTTGCTTTCAAGATATCAATCAACCTCTTCCATCATATTTATCGTCCAACTTGAAAAGACTAACAAGTTTTGTTGGTATACATATATAATAATAAGCATAATCACTAGGGGTTTAGATTGAGCACATTGATTCAATTGTTGCAAGATGGACAATTGGTTCCTTTTTACATGATTGAAAGATATTTCATTCGTAATGCTTGATTAATCTAATTAAATCTTATGATATCGATCTTTGGATTTTTACTTTGGTAATTTGTCATTTGGTGGAATGTTTTGGACATAGACTTTTTTAATTCTTATGATATTGATATCGGTCTTAAACATTGAAGAATTTACTTTTCGGTATATAACAAATATATTTTAAATCATAAGAAATGCAAACATTTTCTTAAGAATCGTAAATTGTTATATTAATTTAGGCAAAAGAATAAATTCGTATGTGATAAATCTATTATAAATTCATATGTTTTAACAAATTCACAATTCATTGATGTTACATATATGACCCGTGCGAACGCACGGGCAAGGCGTCTAGTTTTTATTCTATTACTTTACAATTAATGCTAAAATGGTGGGAAGACTTGTTTCTAGTATTCAAAAATTTCATATACAATTGTTTTACAAGCACCAAGCTTGAATAAATGAGTAAATGTACACCGGCTGGTGAATACACTTTTCATAAAAATAAGTAAATGTCTTGAGAGTTTAGCTCAATTGGTAGAACAATTGCATTATATATGTAGGGGTCGGGGTTCGAAATTCGGTCATCCCACTTATCCACTTTAAGGGTGGAATTTCTAAATATTAAGCTACTTAACAAAAAAAAAATGGGAGTAATAAGGAGTATTTTACACAGGTTTAAAATTGGTATCAGCAGTCCAATCCTAATGAACAATCCAAATAATTTTGATGTACTCTCTCCGGACACATTTATAAGCAAATTTGACTTTTTAAGTACATTAAAAAATGGATGTATGTGACCTATTTTATAGACCACATACATCCATTTTTAATGTACCAAAAAAGTCAAATCTGCTTATAAATGTGTCTGGAGGGAGTATGTGTTGTAAGTTGTGTTATGTGAAATCAATAGATGTGAAAAATTACTATGCGTTACCGTTTTCTTTTTGAACTACAGTAAATGTTGGTCCGTAAAATGTGCACACAAAAAAAAGGGGTAAATATTCCCCTTCTCTCCCTAGTTAATGTCAATGTTCATTAAGTTTAAAGTAATTTTTTTTAAGAGAAATGTTATTTGTACAATTTTTTGGACAATTTTCTCTCTCTCTCATACTCACATTATATTTTTACTCTATCTCATTTTCTCTCTCACTTTATTGTTTTTTGTGCTAATTGAAGAAAAAACAAAAAATTATCCAAACAAATTCTAAAAATTGGTCGTATAAATAACACAACTTTTTTTATTTTTTTACGGTAAAAGAAATTTATATTAATAGTGGAAACAAGTTGAAGTAGTACTAAACGCAAAGAAAGTACAAGTATAATGTAAGTATAATAGACAACATATAAATAGAATAGAATGATCAACATAATCTTATGTTTGACAGGTTCAAATCAACCATGTATATCGATATTCTCTTGTACTTTTTTCGTTCTTTATATTAATACATATTATATTTGCCATTAAAAAAAAAAATCAACCATGTATATAGGGAGGTTAATAAGGTTGTTGACCGTCTAGCTTTGCTGTGTTGCTCTTTAATTAGCTCACTCCAATGATATATTATGTCTATGTTATCTTAATTTTATAATTTATGCATATTTCATTAATTCTTTTTACTACAACTTTTTTTATTTTCCTGCTTAACATAAATAAAGTTGAATATATAAACTTAATCTCACTTTAAACAAATGTTTTTAAAATCTATATTACACCCTTAACGTCCCAATGTCCCCATGAAATATAACGCGCCAAAGGCGCGTCCCGTATGTATACACGGGTACATACCTAGTTGGTTCAAGAGTTGTTGACCGTTGATGTTTTAGAAGTTTTTCTTCTCTTTATGTTATTTCTATATAGTTTGTTTTGAGTTTTTTTTTTTTTTTGGTTTTCACCACCAGTTTAATCTGGTTCGGGGGTCAGTTCTGACATCAAGTGGTTCCAGTCTCCTCCCGATCGCAATATTTTGTTTTAAGTAACAAAATAAAATTATTAATGAAAAGGGAGAAAATAAAAGTAAGAAAGAAAAACAGAGGTAATTATATATACAAGAACAATATGATTTAGCAAATATACTTGCTGTCTTTGCCAAATGAAGAATATAGAAGAAAAATGACGTTTGTGTCTACAACATATTCACATGATTTAACTGACTTTGTCTTGAAGAAAGCATGCATCATGCGTCATTAATCATGCGATGGAAAAACCCTTGTGAGGGTCAGTTCACAGTACAAAAGCTTCAACTTGCCCCCCATGCATATCTCTCTGCAAAAGATGTGTGGTCCTAATTCTTCTCAGTGGAGAGATAGAGAGAGAGGTTTGTTTAAAAAGATAGATACCATAACATAATTGGTCCCTACCCTGCTGCTTTCTTTTCTCCATATTGTAGCTATATTAACATTTAGATAACTCAAATGGGGATATTGTATGTGATACTGTATTGGAAATCAAAATTTTCATCACAAAAACTGATTTCTTCATAACTAAACATCCATGAATATATATAAAAGATAATTATACTTGAAAGAAAGACAAATAGACAATAAACTGTACCGCTAACCCTTTTTGAATAATACATGACAACTTTTTAGTCTAACTATTAGTTAATTAATACTCCCTTCGTCCCAATTTAATTGCCATAGTTGACTGTTTCACGCATGCCGATGCATAACTTTGATGATTAATATTTAATTGTATAATAGTAAAAATTATAAAAATTTGATATTTTGAAAATACTCATCGAGACGAATCAAACAACATCTTATATGCTAATATTTATTTTTGTTTATTAATAAAAAAATAAGGTCAAAACAACATATGTGAATAGTGCACAACAGTCAACTGTGTCAATTAAATTGGGACGGATGAAATATATGCTTATCTAAATGGATTTTAAGTTTTAATTTCTAAATCCTCTCTATGTGATATCATACCTATCTCTTTCCATTATTTTTCATCTTTTCATTTTACTTTTGAACAAAAAAATTAAAAACATATATAATGGAAAAAACATCATGTTTTAATCTCAAAGTTTGAGAAAGATTATTGGTAATGGTCTTTCGACCTTATTTTGGAACGATACCTGATTGAGGGAGGTCCGTTTGAGGGTTAAGTTTACTATACTTTATCGGCTTTATGTTGATCGTCCATGGGGGCAAGTTGGTAGTTTTGGTAGTCGGGAGGGCGGGTGGGAGTTTGATGAGATCTTAGATGGATGATGCGTTTGATTGTTTACGGTGTTGGATATCTCTATTTTGACTATGTTAAATGAATCTATGTCTTGGAAAGTTTGATTCTTCAGAGGTTTTCTCAGTTAAGTTGGTCTAATTGTCATCCCAACGGGGTGTAGCGGAGTAGGGTGATGTAGGGATATAGGTAAATACTTGGCTAGGTTGTTGAAATTGTGGAAACCTTCTAGCATCTTTGTTTTCTCGTGGAAGTTCTTTCAACATATATAGGATTTCGACTCGTCGGAACCTTACTACATGAAATATTATTTTGGCATGCTGTCAAATGTCGTTACAAGAGTCGTTGACAAAATTATCAAATGTTGGCATGCTAGTCAACCCGGACAGGTTAATTAGGGTGCTCATTATGTGGATTCTTGGGGGACTCGTTTGTTCACTTGTTTCTTAATTGCACGGTATTAGCCTCAATGTTGTTGAGTATGTCTAGATGGTTAGGGTGGGTGTTTGTATCTTTGAGTAACTTTGTTCGGTGACGCTTTCACGGGGATAGGCATTGGTACGTAGGAGAGTTAGTGGCCTTGCATGATGTAACCTGGTCTATTTGATATCATATAAATTCACCGTTACAATAAATTATATCACAAATCCTCCAAAAAAAAAATAGTGGCCTTGCATCTAATTAATGTGACTCAGCTCCCTACTAATAGTTGACAAAGGGTTTTGGTTTGGTGATCTAAAAGTAAAGGCAGGGAATTTTCTTTGATGCTGTTTGGTTTGCTTCCGTTGAACTTGAACACCATGTGATGCGCCTCAGTTTATAGCAAAACCTTTTGTAGATGTCGATAAAGTGTACTCTCTAGTTCGAAGTGTGTAACAATATGGTCCCCTTTTAAGGGTTGTTAACTGCATATGTGTTAATCTGATTTTCACCCCTATGTAACTAATAAGTAGTATACTATAAGTAACAGTTTATGAATTATCATGAATACTATATAACACCCAAACATATATAAGTGGACATGGACATCATAAATAAAATTGTGTCATGCTTTGATGATTGCTATAAGATACGTATAAAGATGCAAAATATATTTATTTTTTTACAATAAGAGGCAAAAAATAATATTAAAAGTTTTGTTTTAGTAACAATAATTTTTCAACTTTCAAAAATTGAATACATCAAGAAAGTCTTGCATGATCACAATTATTTAATTATATTATTTTTGCGCACACACGCATACCGTATATATTAAGTCTTGCATGATATATATTTGCGTGTATCAACCTAAGAAGTTTCAATTACACCACTTTTCCCCTCAATAAAAGTTTACTTGTTATCTTCGTTAACATAATTCAATTAGTAAGTACATTATAATATATACGGGCTATAGTTTGAACTCAGATTTCACTATTTATTGAAATTTTAGCCACTAAAATATTATATATAAAAAATTTACTTTGTCATATTGTCAAAAAAAAAAAAGAATTATTACTTGTTAGCATGTAATAACCAATTAATGAGATGCTTCCAGAATGTAATTTTTATTTTCTTGTAACGTCTAGCATATTAAGGTGTTTGAGCGGGAGATGGTTACTAGTTAGGGGTGGTCCATGTTTGTATTATGAGTGAGTGGTGTATAGAGTTCTTACTATATTTGTATAAAGATTAGTTCTATTTTCCTTCTTTTCCTTTTTTCTCATGGGCCTTTGTCGTTCACGATTTCTTTTCTTTTTCTATATACCACTAGCTTATGCTTCATTAATCCATTGTTTTACTCCGCTGCTTAAAATAGAAAAAGTCATTTTACAACAAAATAATTGATCATTTTATGTTAGTCAAAGTTGTTTATTCCACACTACATGTAGTCATCATATTTGATCATTCTCTTAATTTTAATTCGATTTTATAGAATTGAGCTAGACTTATCAATTTAAATTTAACATAACATCAAATATTTTTCAAAATTTACTAGATTATATGCTTCGAAACTAAGTCATACTATATTATATTATTATTCTGCTTTATATCATATGATGCCTCTATCATATTCTCTGCTAGCCATCAAATTGATCCTCTTTTTTTTTTTTTGATCATGTAGTCTAGTGGCTAGAAATTATACCCATAAGGTGGATAAGTGGGATGACCAAAGTTCGAACTCCGACCCTCTGCATATATAATGCAATGTCCTACCAACTAAGCTAAGCTCACAAGACTGATCCTCTTAATTAGTATTCAAAGTAAAAAAGGTGTGTTAAGAATTTAAATTGAATGAGATATTATGTTCAACCGGCCAAATTTTAATGAGCAGTGCTATACAATGCGAAGGAAAACATAGCGAAAGTATCACGAAGGATAAATCAACCAATGAAAAGCAAGAGTTTTGCAGAATTCATGGGAAGTTTGCTAAACATATGAAAGTCAATAATAAATAAGTGGGCAAAATACACATTCGCGAAAATTCACGAGACACTCTTTCGCTGTAAATAGCATTAATCAATTTTAATTATGAATGAAATGATTGCCCATTATGACTGACCATAAAATGATAAGATGTAGACTACCATATTCATTTGACCAATAGGGATATGTGCCATGTGGCAACACATACACCATTGCTTTATCTTTCAGTGCGGCATGGTTTGATTCAATTCCAGCATCTTCCTTTTTCCAACCTTGAAGGCTCAACTCAACTTCATCACCAAGAGTTTACATAGCAAACAAATCCAAACCAAGCTTGAAAACTTAAAATTTTGCTCTACCTATCCAAAAGCTAGCACCGTGCAAATTTCATCCTTCAAACTTATATAAGGTGCATATGGTATCAAATAGTGTTTTAGTTCTTCGTATGAGTTAGGTAGATATATATTATCCTTTCAACTATAATAACTAACTAGGGTTTGTAGTAGTATTTCTGTTGTGCATACTTATTCTTATTTTTGCTAAATAGGTACACAATTGTTACCCCTATCCCTTTTTTACTTTAATTTTTGGTTTCCACTATTAAATGAAATTAAAGTTGTTGATGCAAATTTATTTGTAAATCGTAGTTCAACTGAAAAAATGTTGAAATTGTTAAACTAAATATCTACGGTGCTTCAAGTTTAAACACGAAATCTCTCATTTGTGTGTGTGAGTTGGATGTGGTATTTATCAAAGTTGATAGAAATTTATATTTTTTTATAAGGCATAGTTATGTTCCAACGATTTATCCTATCTATTCTATGCATTAGATTCTTTTATAAGATTTAATGCAGTAGAGTCAATTACCCCCTTTATGTTTTTAATTAATATTTAATTCTCTCAATTTTTTTAATGGAAAATTGATAGTTTATTTACATATTTTATAATAGAATAAATTATATTATACTATAATTTATGTCATTTGTTCATTATATTTATGTTCTACCTATTCCTTATTATTTTTATTGTTGTTGATGTGTAACAGAAATTGAACAAATAAAAAGTGGAAGGACAAAATTTTCCACCTAGCAACTAACAATGAAAGACATTATAAGATGAATAATAATTCAAAAGAAGCTGAATTTCCATTGAAACAAGAAGTTCATCCTAATTCAAATGATCAACATGAAAAAGAGAAGGCTTCACCATCATCAAGTTCCTTAGCTTCATCTTCACAATGGCCAAGATTGAAAGATCCAAGAATTGTTAGAGTATCAAGAGCCTTTGGTGGAAAAGATAGACATAGCAAAGTTTGCACAATGAGAGGATTAAGAGATAGGAGAGTAAGACTTTCAGTTCCAACAGCTATTCAACTTTATGATCTTCAAGATAGATTAGGGCTTAATCAACCTAGCAAAGTTGTTGATTGGTTGCTTAATGCAGCTAAACAAGAAATTGATCAACTTCCACCACTTCCTAATTTTCCACCTATTGGAACAAATTTCAATTTTGGTTTTCCATCTTCTATTGAACCCAACACCGACACTTCTCATCTTCATCAACAATTGTTGAATTTCAATAGGAACAATATTCAATGGGAAGGTTCAAGTTCAAGTCAAAATTCTAGTTGGAAATTAAACCCTAAAGAAGTTTCAAGAGAAATGGTTAGTGAAAAACCAAATTATTGGATGAATAGAAGTACTCAAGAAGAGGAAAATAACAAACAAGGAAGCAATATTGAAGGTACTCCTAGTGCAATTGTTTTGCCAAATAATGACAATTTGTTACAAAGACCAAATCACCCTTCATTTCTTGGTTTGTTAAATAATATGCCACTTGGTAATAATTATCATTGGGGAGGTGCTTCTTCTAATGATGTTGTTAATTCTTCTCAATTAGGAGGAAATATTGGTTTAATTACAAACCAAACCAATGATGGTAATGCAATTACATCTTTGCCACCAATGTTGTCTTTATCAACTGGAAATTCTTCTCAAATGTTGTTAGGAACAACACAATCATATTTTTCTTCAAATGTTAATGAAATGGAGATGGATCATCATCAAAGACAAATCAACAATCATTATCATCAAATATTGAGTTCTTCAAATTCTCAAAATCCATTGAATAATTCTCTTAACAATCCTTCCTTTAGTTTGGCTATGATGAGTACTCCCAAGTTTCTACAAAGCAGCAGAGAAAATACATCAAATAAAGAACAAGATTTCACTCCAAAGTGATGTGATACAAAAGGTTTATCTGAATTCTCCTCTTCTCAAAATTTGCATGGTAACATGAAGATTGTTGTGAGAAACTAGCTAGGTTCCTTTAGTTTACAAGATATATTGGGATTTGAATAATCATCACATTATTTGTTTTGAGAGTGCATGTTTGGATTTTCTATATATATATAGTTTCTTGCAATTTTAGGTAAACACTTTAGTTTGAATCTATGGGTGATTTAGGAACTTTTTTTGATTTGATAAATAATTGTCTGATTTATTAGATAATACATGTGCATCTAATTTACTCTCTAATTTACAATGAAGATTGATCAATTTTAGTGAAATGTGTGCAGAAAATTTTATAATTTATTTAGGAAAATTATCCCAATGTTTTTTAGGGGATTTAAACTATATGGACCTTAATTAATATTATAACTTTAAACTATTATTGCTGAGCTAACACTTTAACTAAACATTGTTTACAAATTTTCAAGGAAATAGATCAATTTGTTCCTTCAAATTGTAGGTCGTATTAATCTACATTAATAACATTCTAAAATTATATAATCAAATTATTCACTCTATATATACTAGATCTATTAGATTGTCATCCATTTAATAATAGATTTGTGTAGATCTATTATTAAATGGATCACTAACAAAATGATAGACAGAACTTCACATATATATAATTTTGTAGAAAAGCCAAAACAAATTTAAAAAATATATGAATATAAAAAACTATCTAATTATATGCAATATTTAAGAGAATTGAAATTCGTCAAGTGGTTAGCATCTATGAAGCACAAATATGATACAGATATTGATACGTCAACACTGATAATAATTTGAGAATATGATATAATCAATGTAATCATAAGTGCTGGTGTCGTGTCGGTATCCGACACCAACACGTATCTGACACGGACACGTCTAATCCGATGAGTGTTTGTGTATCATAGGTTAGCATCCTTATTTTATAGGAAGAAAAACACAATTTATTGAATCCCCAACTTGCATTTTGAGACTTTAATTTGTATATTGCACAAGAAAATATAAAAGAGTTTGCATTTGGAGACTTTAATTTATATCTTGCACAAGAAAATATAAAGTTGCTAAAATATTACATTTATTAAAAACATTGGGAATTGGGAGGAGTACCTTCGGCAACTATATCTATAAATGGAGATTCCTCATGGAGATTATCCCATTTAAGGATATGAAGACGAATAATTTTTCCCCACAGGACTGAGAATGGTGTGAAAGTCCCCTCGAAAGTGTTTGAGACAGAACTTTATCTCCGCAGAGACTTTATTTCCGAATATTTTATTAAAATTATATTAATATGTGTATATTCTAGTATTTTATATATTATATTTATTTATTTATATATTAACCCAATATATGTATAAATTTTGTTATAGTGAAGTTTTTTGTTGCCACAAAATACACAATAATGTTGTGATATATATTTTTTTTGTTTTATATAATTAAAATTTAACTTTTCTATAACTAGTTTAGATTGAAAATAGTAGAAATTTGATATATTTTTAATGTTGATGGATTCCTGCAGAAACTATGGTGATCTGCGAAGATGGGATGAAGAAAAAATACTCTTTGAAGTGAAAAATGGGGATGGGGAGCATTTTTATGGTGAAAAGGGTGTAAATACCTCTTTTCAATTCTAGTTTCAAATGCTTTTTCCAATACTAATTAAGAGACAAATCTGATATAAGAAAAAAAGATATTTATGGACTTTAGTTTAAAAAAATGTTAATGTTGAGATTTTTTTTTTTTACCACCAGTTTAATCCGGGTTGTTAATGTAGAAAATTCTTTACAAGCAAACTACAATTTAGTCCATGTTAAAATTATACTAAAATAAAGTCTTTAAGCAAACTACAAAACAATGTTTCAAAATGATATACTAAAATTTTGTCCATATTAGATTGATCCTTTCCACATAAAGATATTCCAAAATTATATATATATAGTTTCATTTATATTAGATTGATCCTTTTCATGTAAGGTTATTCCAAATAATGATATCTATAATTGTAAAATGTCAATTTCATATATTTTATTTGAATATTGTTAATTTAGTATTTTCTAATTATTTTTAATTTTTACTAAATCTTTTATACATTATTATTGCATCATCCTTTAATCTTTGTTTTGAAGATATATAGATTCGTACTCATGCATGCGCGTTTGGCAGTACATATTAAAAACAGTACAAATGTGACTGTTTTTCTGGCAATGACTTATGAAAAAAGCTTACACATGAAAATAACTAAACAAAAATTTATGTCTAAAGCAACGAAATTGAAAAGTGTTAGGGAACACTTTGACATACTATTAATCACATTATGGATAGATAGTACTATACGTACTTTTAAAGAAAAGTGAACAAAGAAAAACAAAAATTCAGAGTACATACTTTGTCTCTGAATAAAGCTTAGGTCTGTACATGTGTGTAAGAACTTTAGTGAAAACTGTTAATTTTACATGGAAAATAAAACAGTAAATTGAAGGAGAAAACAGAATGTAATTAGAATGTTTTGTTTTTTTGTTTTTAGAATGCAAGAATCTTTTACTATGTTAATTTGAAAGTTTTATATATGTATGGTGAAATATTGGTGAAGACATATAAAGCTTGTAGAAAATTTTACCTTAAGTGTTCAAACAAACATTTATTCTCTAATTCCAGAAGTGGTAATATAAGTAACAGTTATTAGGTGTTCATTAACATGTCTTCAGATAATTGCTCATTTTTATCATAAAGATGCCAACTATATGTGTTGATCTTTCTCTTCTTAACTGAAATATTAAATTTTGAGCTTTCTAAGTTAATATTGAACTGAATATCTTGGCATTCCTACCTTTACCTCAAGAAGCAGAAGTATGGAGTTTGAAGCAAGCAATTTCATGGTTAATATAAGGAGCTTGAGGATTCCATAAAATAAATTATAAACTGATATTTGATGGAATCACCCGAGAGCCAAATTTTAGATCAGACTCTGGAACTATTATTTATGCTGGTAAAATATCTCTAAAATTTATATCAAACTTTAGAATAAGTTTTTCTGGACGACATGTCAACAATATTGCTCATAAGTTAGCATGAGCTATTGGAATTAATTTAATATTAATCATTAAAAGACATGCTCTACAATAAAGATTAAATCTTTAACCATTCTTTAGTGTAGAAGCCAAATAAACATAGAGCATGCATACAAAATAGGATTTACGACATGTTGATTTATTAAAGATCAGTATTAGGAATACCTGGATAAAAGAATCATTATACAAAGGAACAAACCGTTGATTCTAGGCTCTCAGCAGTAATCTTGAAACACAAATGTTTGGCGGCTTGTCTGGTTCTTCCTCAACTGGTATCCAAATGCCCTAAATTCTCTTCAGATGAGGAGAAGAGATTATTTGCGGTGTGTCCGGTATATTGGGGATCATAACCTATATATAGTGTGATGACCCATTAGGGTTCTCATTTCTAAATGGGTCATCCCGACATCCACTCATATTGAGCTCGTATCCAATTAATTAATTAATTACCCAAATAGAATTCTAATTAGCCTTTTTACTTAATTTGATCACTAATTAATTAAGGCTCTGAATTGATAAATAGCTAATATAATTAATAAAGATATTTGTCCACCTAATATTATTGGAATATAATATAATATTCCAACAATCTCCCACTTGGGCAATATATCGTAATAATTTTATCATTAATATTTAGGCACGTGTCTGAATGCTATTATCTTTAGATTTCAACTTTACAATTTGGTCTCTCTCATACATCAATAATGGAATCACCGCGGCTGTTGTCACTAACATATAACGTGACGAAACCTTCGATGATCACCACATCAATGTACTCGATGACATAGATCGATATGGATGAGTGGCATGGAAATTGCATGCAATCACTACAAGAAATTTGACTTGTACCTACGGACAAAATCCGTCACTAAAAGTCAAAAAGCGTAAGTATAGACCGCGCCTGACTTTCACCGACGGCCAGTGTACCCGTAAACTATGTACGCCGTTTGGCAACGGATTTCTGGCCGTCTGTCATTGTACATTGTCTGTCGGTGAAACTTTTTGACTTTTAGCTACAGTTTTGTCTGTAGGTACAACCGAGAAAGCAGTTTTAAAGAAAATACATTTACCCACACCTTCTGCTGTCACTAGAAGTAACCATTATATTTTGGAATTAAATTTTTATACCATTATACATTCAAATGAATAAATTATTGAAATTGTTACTATTAAAATATTTAATTGATTAAAAAATAACAACAAATTTAAAACATTTAATAACACAAAATATGAACAAGTAATCAAACAACACTAAGCCATTGTCATAATGACATATAAGATACACAAATGTTAAACTAATACAAAATTAGAATTGATGTATCACGGTACTATTTAACAAGTGAACAAAATACGACTCCAACAAACTATTTGTTTTGTTCATGAGGATTAATATTTACTAGTAAGATGAAGCACAAACTATTTGTTTTCTTCATGAAGACTTGTTCTTCATATGTTGTCCCTCCAAAATCAAACCATATCTTTCTTACCATCTTCCTCTGCTTCTCCATGAATGAACCTTAAAATTGGCCAAATGCAATTAACACAATTAGAGAAGTAGATATTAATGATATAACTTGAAATACAAATATCACTTATATTGAATTAGTGGCATCTAAATGTCACTTGTGCATAACAGAGGAAGCTAAATTGTAACAACGATAAAAACCCAAATTTTGAAGATACTTGAAGCTTGCAAATTCATTTTGGGGCAAAACAGATTGTTTTGTCGTTATAGACAGTTTTCGAAGGCTTATCAGCATCCCTAATCCTTTAGGTAGTGTTTCAAGTTCCATACATCCAGCAAGTATCAAAACTTGCAAATTTTGGAGCCTACAAATAGAATGGGGAAGTCTTTTGATTTTCCTGTTATTAAATAGATCGAGAGTGCGCAGGTACTCTAATTTAGCAATTGAATCGGGTATAGTATCCATAGAAGAATCACTTAAATCTAAATGCCGTAAGCATTTGTATCTTGATACCCATTTGTTCAAAAGAGAAGCACTGTCAAGACCCATTATTCCTATTATTGGAAACAATATAGTTCTTACTTGTTTGGAATTTGAAAACAGATTATGGTCAAGTGAATCATTTTCAACAATTGACATGTGCCTCACTTGCTTGGGTATATTCCGAGTATGCGACTGTACTAGTACACACTCCTCCTTGGCAATGTACAAAGCAAGGTCATGAACCAAATCACTTATATTGAATTAGTGGCATCTAAATGTCACTTGTGCATAACAGAGGAAGCTAAATTGTAGAGTCAAACAACAGTAACTCTCACTCATGCACATGTTTAGGTCCCCATTTTTATGCATGTTTTCACTAAAGTCTTGAGAAATACATGGTGCTGACTGTACGAACACAAATACTAAATGAAATCATGTACAACATGACCATATCTAAGCTACATCAATTTCACATGCTTAAAAGGGACTAGAATGTACAGTAAGGCTAGAAGTAAACTAAATAAAATCATGTACAACAAGACCGTATCTATGCTACTTTAGTACCTTAAATGTGTAGTGAATTAGTGTCACTTGTTTATTGATTGATGCCAATAGAACCATTTGCAAAAACGGGTACTTAAATGAAGAAAGTGCATTATTTTCTCGAAAAGCATTCCTAAAGTTGAAAAATAAAATGTCATACCTCTTGAGCTATAACTTGTAAAACAGCATTAATATGTGGATCTTCGGAAAATCGCATTTGAAGCACAAAAACAAGATTTCCAAGTAAACTTTCTACTTTTTGAAGCCTATCTTCTGAATTAGTGGGTTGAGATGAAACATTTGACCTTGCATGTCTTGGAAGTCTGCCAAGACAACGCACACGTCCTCTTCTTTCGGGTCCTTTCACTTTTGAGTATGTATCATTCTTCCAATTTCTAGATTCTTGAGTGAATTGAGAATTGTCTAAATTTTCCGTCTATGCTATATGCTCCTTTAATTCCACCTACATGAAAACAATATAAACAAAAAAAATTCTAATTCAGAAAAACAGGGCAGTAACAGTATCGCAAGCATGCTTAAAGTGATGTAACTAAGGCAGTGATAAGAAAAGTGTATATATATGAAGTAACAGTAAGAATCACTTAAGGCATATCAAGTGTTTGAATTATGATAACTTATGTATGTTGAACTTGATATTATGTGTATCTAAGTGTGTTTTGTTTAAGACTTTGAGAATAATCATGATATTTATTAAATGAGTGAGCATTACTCATTTAGGATCCCTAAAATTTGATAGAGTGTGGTATTTTAATCAGAAATTTTTTTCATTATTACTAGTTGTGATTAAGTGAATCTAAGTGTGGTAATTCTAAACCAGGTTCATTATTTTTTCTCATACTTGCTCTGTTCAGAACAACAAACACAAAATCCTCATCATCAATTTTTCCAAATTCAAACATGTTTATGTCTATGTTCAGTCACTTTGAGATATCTCAAGCACAGAAGTGGAGTTTTTCTATAGTCTTGAAAAATTAAGTTATGTGAATCAATCAGAGGGCTTCAAATTATGTTTATCAATAAATTACATGTAAAAGATATGAGAAAATAAGGTATATCTTATTGAAGGCAGTCCATAGCATTTAGAGTTAGCAGAGTCCTAAGAATCTTAAGATTATCTCACAAGAGACTGAATGAATCATAGCAGTCAAAGTGGCTGTGTACAAATATAATAGGACTGCAACTATACTTAAACAAGGAAATTATATAACACTTACAATTGTGGCGCAGCTGCTTTTTTAGTCACAATACTCCCATCTTTTCGAGTTCGAGTATCAATATAAATTTCAGCTCGTGAAGGTTGCACTCAACCGGCCTTTGTTGTCTAAAATTAGTAATAAGAACATATTAGTTAAAGAGAAAATAAATTAATGCATGCAAAAGATAAAGAAACATACCTTCTCATGGATTAGCCTCGGAAGATTCTTGGTTCCCATGCAATGTAAATCCTCAAATTTTGAGCGATTCCTTTTGTTAATTTGAATTATTTCCTATAACCAATTAACGAATAAAAAGGTCAATAAAAATAAACATATACTACATAATAGATATATAATCTAAAGATTATTGACATCATATATATACCTTCCCTTTCTTGGAACACCAATGGTGCACTAAAGCACGATATTGGGAAGGATCAACCCTTTTGTCAGGAACATTAGTGGCCATTTCCTCCTCAGTCTTACTTTCATCATACCCTTTTGATTTCAAGTCATGCTTAAATTGTTTCCATTTAGCATTCATGTTATCCTTTAATATTTGTGTTGTTTGCTCAGTCAATTCAGGAACAAATCGGAATTTACTCTATTATAATTAGACATATTGTCAAACAATAAAATCTCACAATAACTGAATGGAAATAGAACTTGTAAAATTCTATACAAGACCTGAATCAGTTCAATCATGTCGTTAATATAAGACTCGGGCATATCTTTCCAGCAAATAATATTGATAGGAGCACATTGGTGTCTCCTTACCAAGCTCCCTATAGCATTCAATAGTGTTTTTCCTTCCCAACCCATAGGATTTCCCAAAGTATCCACTTCAACAAGTATAAATTCTCCATCAGGCATGTCCCACACATCTAACATATGTGTATAACCTCTAGTTTTCTTTTCACCTATAATCATGTATGGAAACAGGGGGATTATTATACTCCTACTTTAGAAGAGTTGAAACAAGGCAATTATTAGACAAGACGACAAATTGTAACTATACTTACAGTGGGTGTCAATACGACTTCCATCTTTGTTTACTTCATTAGAGCTATCAATTAATTGCTCTTTCTCTAGAGAAGGGTCGCCATGGTGAACAACATTCAACTTTCTCCGCTTCCGCATGATACTTCCATCAACCAAGAGATCAAACAATTAGTTTAGTTCCTAGAAATGTAAGGGCCCAGTTTTTATTAACATATCAATTTACCATGTTAAATTATTCACTAGACAAAGAGCATACAACAAAAGGGTTATCCCTATCAATATCATATCACGATGAGCATATATAGATACAAGTTAGAAACCTTTTGAAAAACTAGACCTTCATACTTATTTTCTGTGGATTAGAATCTGATAATTGCTTGGCAACATCTGTCATTGTGGGCCTCTTGTGTGGATCCTTCTTAGTACATCTCAAAGCCAGCATAAGCACTTTGGTAACATTTTCCATTATATTGGTATCTAGACATTCATTTACAAGGCTTGAATCAACAATTTGGTTAATTTCTCATGTTTCACTCCACAACAGTCTAACCCAACCCACTATATCAGTACCCTCCATAAATAATGGATCTGCTACCTTCTTTCTGGTTATCAGTTCAAGCAAAACTATCCCATAACTGTACACATCACACTCCCTACTACTTGTTGTTGTATAAGCATTCTCTGTCACAGATTCAAATTCCACATGTAACTAGTCTTAAATCAATTCAGCAAGAAAACAAAATCAAAGAAAGTTATATACTCAATCTCATGGCAGCAAGATATTAAACTCTATTATACTTCAGCGTCTCTACTCAACTGTTCAACATAATCAGATCTCACTATAGATACTAATATTACATGATAAAAAACACTAATTTATATGGAATACATTATCAAAGAACACTTGATTACCACATATGGACTTGTGCAGTATCAGAATGCAAGCATTAAGGATAATAATTAAAAAATGAGTGCTATAATTCTTTTGGTATCAAACTTATGCAATATCTAATATGCATTATAAACTAGTGATCCTAGTATTCTGAATAGTATTACCAAAAACTATAACTTATATAGTACCATTACTTGAACTTTCAGTTGTACAACCAAAAGAAGTGAATCTAGACTCAACCACGCAATTTTACAAATTAGACATATACCAAACCAGAAAAGGACACATCCATCAGTACTGAAAATGTTCCAACTCAATATTAGTTCAACACCTCTTAGAATAATTTGAATTACAACTTACAAGAGCTAAGCATGTTTTTCATGATATAGATTTCAGCATAAATGCTTGTTATCAAGTATAATTCAAAACCAGCGAGATATCGATAAAAATTAACTTAATATAACTAAAAACAGTTCAATAATCAAATCTAAGTGAAATTCAAACTCTCATTCCTTTCTTACCTTGTGTATAGGAACAAGAATCCAGGAATTGATCCCAAATCCAGCAATAATCAATATTTTCAAAATGAATCTGCATCAAATCAAATCATATAATTCAATTAGAAGACTATAATCATAAGTTTAAGCTATCTCTAAATAAAAATACAATCACGCACACAATATGATAGATATAATTCGAATTAACACAAATTGGAAAGAGATTTCGAACGATTCAAAGCAGTTCCAAACGATTGAGGAGTGATTGAAATCGATTTTCAGGATTTGAACTATTGGAGCGATTCCATCGATTGCAAACGCAGATTTTCAGGACCGATTGAGGAGTGCGATTTTCAGGATTTGAACGATTGGAGTGATTTGATTCGATCGAGTTTCTGTGAATATGAAGAACAAACGCAGATTTAGGGTTTAGAGTTGAAAGAGAGAGAGAGAGAGAGAGAGAGAGAGAGAGAGAGAGAGAGAGAACGACGAGTGTGAGAGAAGTGTGAACGCGTGCTTCTGTGTTTTTTTGCGAATGAACTCGTTAAACTAATAATAAATTAAATAAAAAAAAGTAAAACTCAACTTTAGTGACAGTTATTGGGCGTCCGTAGGTAAAACTCTGCTCACCTTTGGAAAACGCCGGTGGGTATAGGGCGTTTTTCTTGTAGTGAATGTGATCTCTATATCATGCCTATTTCCAACTGGTCCAATTGAAATCTTTAGTGAGATCAAACTGAAGTTTGCAAATTCATTATTTGCACAAATGATACAGAATCCGTTATCATAATAACCTCAAACTATATTTTTGCAGAAATGTATCCATATCAAAGTTAGAACATAACGGAAGAGAGACTCCCACTAATTTAAGACATCCTTAGTGACAACAACCATATGAAATTCCTTAAATGTCAAGTCTTTGATTAGTGAATCAGCTAGCATAAAATTTATCTCTATATGTTCTATCCTTCAATAACTTATAAATTAATAAACTTTAAAAAACAGTTGTTGAAGCATTATCTGACTAATTTATATCACAATATAACTTGAGTTGCCTTTCAAAAATATTTTACTTTATGCAACCAAGTGACATAAATACTTACAACCATTTCTTGAGTTAGGATGTCCATTGTATGTAAACATCCAATGGATCAGAGTCGAACATACTGATCTCCAAAATATTAGATCTCTGATATCTGAACACAAATTATTTTGTTCTCCATAACAATCCTTATGGTTGCTTCATTTCAACAACTCAAATTTTGAATTGCTAAGTATCTGCCAAATGATCTTATTATATACACTATTTCCGGATGCGTATAATTAAGATCATACTTAAGTTTCTCAAAGCTGAAGCATTTAAGAAAATACTTTATTTTCTAAATTTCCAGATTTTCTTTTGGACAATTATTGAGACTTTTAAACAGTCTCCTTTATGATTAAAACAATCTTTTAGTTTATTGACTTTCATGTCGAATTTACTTTCAACTTTATTGATATAACACTTTTGAAAAAACCGAATGATTCGATGAGAATAATCTCTAAGTATCAAATTTCCTAATACAAAAGAGATGTGTGCAAGATCTTTCATCACTAAACTTTTGTTATAGTGATTTTCTAAATAAAAATATGTAATAATATTAATATATCACATTTTATTTAACATATTAATACATTCCAAATATCACTCATATAAGCAAAAATCAAAGTGCATTTAGTCTTCTTTTTTTAAAGAAAATATATTAAAGAGACAAAGAGAAAATTATTAATGCCTATTTTGGACCCTCTTTAATTTTGGACCCTCTTTGACAGTAAAATTATCTTTAATTTTGGACCCTCTTTGACAAATAAAAAATTATCATTAATTTTGGACCCTCTTTGACAGTAAAGTTTTGAACCCTCTTTGACAAATAAAAAAAGAGAAAAATTATCTTTAATTTTGGACCTTTCTTGACAGTAAAATTATTATAGCATAGCAAAAATAATACTGCATATTTAACTTGGTGATAAATAAATGAATAATTTTCTCCATTATCAATGCTCCTGTAACCGTTAACAAACTGGAAGTGTTTTTAAAAATATCGTTCGATTTTAGCATAGTTAGAATATCCAAAGAGACACTAAGGAAGGTCTTGGGAGTCGGCAAAAAATTGCTCAACCCAAAGCCTCGGGCGGTCTTGGGATACATATGGCTAGGGAATATCATTCTCCTTGGTAAATTAGTTTTGGGACATTGTTCAAACACTACAAGAATTTTCCGAAGAGAAGCATTTGCGGCGGTTTTTAGTTTGTCGGATAATTAACTGTTGAAAATTGTAGTGGCATCCAAAAACCACCAAAAATGAGCGTCGGAACATTAGCGCCAGAAATGATTTTTTTTTTTTTTGAAACCGCTGCTAAATCTCCAGTAACTTCCTTTTTCTTTTTTTTTTTCCAGCAGTTATAAATCGTCGCAAATTCTTTCATTTGAATTTTTTTCCCTCTTTTCTTTCTGGTAGTTTAAAACCGCGGCTAAATCCACTAAAACTCCCGAAAACTCTTTTTAAATTTTTTTCTTAATGCTTTTCTAGCAGATTTTTCCACTGCAAACGACCAAAAACCGCCAAAACTATTCTGTGGGCTGGGCTCAAGGCCGCTGGTAACTTTGACCAATATTATATGAAATTTTTATAGTGAAAATTCTAACAATCTTTGGGTAAATGTATTTTCTAGAATATATGTCCCAAGGTTTTAGTATTCTTTATATCACACAAATAGGATCCTTTAACAGCTGAAGCTCTATCATCAAAGCCAAGAATTGTCTCAAAGATGGTTTTAGCTTGGCGTGCAAGCTCAGGAAACTCATCCTTAATTACACCTTTTAATTATTATTATAAATAAAATATTATTCACAAGTAATTTAATTATTAATTATAAATATTTCTTTTCTACTGTAACCAAAATAAATTTATTTTTTTAATTTATTAAAAAATTGTTGTATATAATTTATATTAAAGACCAAATACATCAGTTATTTGGTAAATTTGAAAAAAGAAATATTTACATATAACTAAAGTCAACATAATATATTTTAGATTCATTAAAAAATCTATGTATTTTTTTTTTAAGGAAACTGAATAAACTATGTTTCTTATGTATCTGGTCAATGTTATTATTCAAATACAATTGTTATTGAATAGAGACAATAAAATGGATTTAAAAAATAAGTTTTGTTTGTAATAGCGCGGTTGGAGGGGTGTGTATGTTTATACCCATTGTTCGTTCATAAAACCATTGCTTCCGATTATCATTTTCAATCTTTCTTCAATCAATTTCCAACAAAATGACCAAAATCATAGAAACTTTCAATGTATCACCATCTTCACAAGAACAATTACCTTCACAAACATCACTTCCTCTCACCTTTTTTGACTTATTTTGGTTAAGATTACCACCTGTTCAAAGAATTTTCTTCTATGAATTTCCACATCAACCCTCACTTTTCTTCAATACCCTTCTTCCAAAACTCAAAAGATCACTTTCTCACACTCTTTTTCACTTTTATCCTCTTTCGGGTCATCTCATTTGGCCACATGATTCTCACAAACCTATTATCAAACACCTTAAAGGCAACTCTCTTTTGCTTACAGTAGCTGAGTCTGATGCTGATTTCAATCATTTATCTGGTAATAATCTTTCTGAAGCTTCACAAATTCATGATCTTTTACCTAACTTGAATATTTCACATGATCAAGCTTCTGTTTTGGCTCTTCAAGTTACCCTTTTTCCAAACTATGGTTTTTCTATTGGTATTACTTCACATCATGCTGTTTTAGATGGTAAAACTTCAACTTCTTCTATGAAATCTTGGGCTTATTTATGTAATAAGCTTGAAAATGGAGAATCTGAATTACAGTCACCCCTTTTATTGCCAGCTGAATTTGTTCCTTTCTTTGATAGAAAAGTAATCAATGATCCAAACGGGTTAGATGAAAAGTATGTGAGTGATTGGTTAAAGCAAGGTGGAACAAACAATAGAAGCTTAATGGTTTGGGATCTTCAACTTCCAGAAGAGTCAACTAGAGGATTGTTCCGGTTAACTCGGTTGGATATTGAAAATCTTAAGGAATTTGTAGTGTCAAAACAAAAGGGTAGGAATGAAAATAAGAAACTTCATTTGTCAACTTTTGTGGTATCTATTGCATATGCATGGGTATGTAGGGTGAAAGCAGAGGAAATTGAGAACAAAAATGTTATGCTGGCTGTGAATATCGATTGCAGGAATCGGTTGGATGAACCGGTTCCTGCAACATATTTTGGAAATTGTATTGGAGCAAGAATGGCAATAGTTGAAACAAGTAAGTTATTGGGAGAAGATGGAATAATTGTGGCAATTGAAGCGATAAGTGAAACTTTGGAAACTCTCAAAGATGGAGTTTTGAATGGAGCTGAAAATTGGACTTCATCGTTACTTGAAGGTGTTGCCATTGCTGATGTCAAAACAAGTGGTGCTGCTGGTTCACCTAAATTTGAGGTTTATAGTGCTGATTTTGGTTTTGGAAAACCAAAGAAAGTAGAAATGGCTTCTATAGATAGAACTGGAGCTTTTTGTATTTCTGATTGTAGAAATGGTGATGGTGTTGAGATAGGTTTTGTGTCTAAGAAAAAAGCAATGGAGGCCTTTGCTTCTCTCTTTACAAAAGGCATTGCATCTTAAGCCTTTTATATAGTGCAAACACTTCAGATTAAAGACATGTTCGTTGCCTGACACGTGTCAGGGTTAAACACACACATGATACTGGTACCTGTAGTCACAATCAATTATTCTATTTTCTTGATTATTACCGGTGTCAATATGTTAAGGTCGTGTTCAGTGTATGCATCAATGTTAGGATTTAATAAATTTGATGTGTATTGTACAATCAATTGCTTAGCAGCAATAAATTTTGTTGTGTTTCATTCTATATTTCCTTTTCAAGATTGTTTGTTGAAGTGGAATAATTTAGAGTTATTTGGTAATCATACTGCTAGAATTTTGTGTTATAGACTATTGGTGATGAGTGAATCTTTCCTGGTTTTCAACTTTCTAATGCCTAATTTATATAATTTGAAAGCGTGTAGTAGTAGTACCTTGTTTTCTAAATGTTTTCTAAAAGGATTTGATGGTTGATTTATTTAAGTACTCCAGCTTATTTATGATCAGTTCCATATGTACTATGTACATGATAAATAAAAGCAGGCGATTCCTTTTCGAGATCTTCCCAAAAAATTAAGTGCATGCTTGGTACGACACAAATTCACTGTAATATCAAACACATGATAAGAACTAAACTCGTATATAGTCTATAGTCTAAATCAAAGAGATAAAACTGTAGTTAAGTTTATGTGGCTAAATTTTGTCTCACAATAGGTGTAAACATAGAACATACCCTGCAACAAATACAAAGATTATCATTCCAAGTGTGTGATATGACAAAGGTCTCAATTCTCAAATAAGTTGTTTCAAGTGGTAAAAAAAATGAAAATAAGCATCCCTGCAAGTTCTGTTAAAGAAAATAGCACTACATATCCCCCAAAATCCTGTTGCAAATCCAACTCCCATTCCTATATAGAAATCTGTTGTGTCAAAGAAACTTCCATCAACATTTCCAATCTCCAACACTTGTTCTACTTTTGTACAGTTATTCATCAAAGGAGGACCACAAAGCTCAGGATTACCTGTGTAACTAAGTGCTTCAAAGCTTTGAAGTTGAGTGCTAGTTGGAATTTTTCCTGATAAGTTATTGTATGATAGATTCAGGAAACTTAAAAAGGACAAATCAGACAAACTTTGAGGTATTTCACCTGAAATTTTGTTCAATGAAAGATCAACTGATTCCAACAATTTCATATTCCCCATGTCATTTGGTATCTCTCCATTAAGACGGTTTCGAGACAAGTTCAAAAACCGAAGTGCGGTTAACTTTGAAATTTGAAAGGGAATAGTTCCAGAAAGATTATTACTTGAAAGATCGATCATTCTTACAAGTATCAAGTTGTCTCTATACTCCAACTCGTCTCCTTTCGGAACTAAGACAAGACTTTCTTTGTAGTTGTTATAGTTGAAGCCGAAACTGTAGTAATACTTTAAAGGGTTAGCAAGGAAATCATCTTCACCAGCCATTGCTTTCATTTCATCCACACAATATGGAATTGTTCCGGATAAGCTATTGTTCGCAATATCTAGCACAATAAGCGAAGAAAGTTGACACATCTTTTGAGTAATGCTACCTTTGAATTCGTTTGATCGAAGACGAAGAACCATTAGATATTGCATTTCCCAAATCCAAGATGGTAATGTGCCAGAAAGTTTGTTATTTCCAAAATCAATGAACTTCAACACAGAACAATTTTGCAGACTTGAAGGAATGTTGCCATGAAAGTCATTGTCATCTAATAGCAAAGATTCAAGTCCTGATAAATAACCAATCGAATTCGGAATTTCACTGGAAAAATTGTTTCTCCCTAAATTCAAATGTATTAAATTTTGCCAATGTATCCAACAGTGACCAAGATCACCAGATAACAAGTTATTTGAAACATCAAGCACATTTAACTTGTTATCGAAACGCATTCCTTCACATAGAAAGGAAGAAGAAATTGGACCCGAAATCGAGTTATTGGCAATATTCAATACTTCAACATTTGCAGACACACTTGGTAATCTACCCTTGAAGTGATTAGAACTCAAATTTATGATGCTTGAATTTAGGAAGATATTGGACAAATCTCCACTTATGAAATTGTTAGACAGATCAAGAAATTCAATTTGCCAAGTCCAATTCCAAAACCAACTTGGAGCAAAATCCGAAATACCAGAATTCGACATTGTAAGCACCTTGACAGAACTTTGGTTTTTTAACCAAGCTGGAAACTTAGGCCCTAAACCACATGAGCTCAGTAGAACATACTCAAGTTGAAACACAGGAATCCAACGAGAGTCGACACTCAGAAACACTTTGGTCGATGACAGACGTAGCTCTTTTAATTTAAAAAGTTTTTCGAGATTTTTTTCTCTGATTGGTCCTTCCAAGAAATTCGATGAAAGGTCTATTGTCACTAAATTTGATAGAATTCCAAGAGTTTCAGGTATACCACCAGTAAGAGAATTTTCTCCAAGGTTTAATACCTGCAAATTTCTAAGGAATCCTAAACTCCTAGGAATTGTACCATTTAGTTGGTTATGACCAAGATTTAATGTCCTTAATGATGATAAATTTGAAAATGATGAAGGAATTGAATGAGTGAAGGTATTGTTACTGAGATCAAGAACTTCAAGATGCTTAAGTTGGCCTAATGAATCATGAAGTGGACCACTAAGTTGGTTTCCTTGAAGGTCTAAAGTTTTTAAGTTTTGAAGATTTGAAATTATTTGAGGAATTTCTCCTTGTAGAAAGTTACCACTCAAATCAAGTTGGACAAGAGTTGTACTTAGATTACAAAGCCATGAAGGGATTTCTTGATTGAGATTGTTATTTGAAAGATCGAGGACTTGGAGATTTGTGAAACTGGTTTTTCTTTTTGGCGGTTTCATTAAGTTATCAATTTGACAATTTTCTAAGTGTAATTCAGAAAGAAACGGAAGCGAGCTCAATATTTCGAGCCAATTTGTTTCTTTTCGAAAGTCTATACCACTCAGATCGAGATGTTCTAAAGACGAAAGTTTTGTTATCCAATCAAGATTATCTATTTGAAGAGCATAATTGTATCCAAGATTAAGGTATTTTAAGTTTGAGAGATTACCTAGTTGATGAGGGATTAGTCCCATGAAGCCACTTAAACTAAGATCAAGGTAAGTTAATCTCTCCAAAGAGCCAAAAAAACTTGGTATTTTAGTATTGACAAAGTAGTTTAAGCTCAAGTCCAAATGAATCAAAGATTTTAATTCTAGCAAGGAAGGACTAATCTCACCACTTAATTCCATGTATGGAGAATCTAGAGGTGTGCTAAGGTTGAGTGCAATGACTCGACCGGTGATGTTGTTGCATCGAACGCCCATCCATCGACAACAATCGTGTTCATTAGACCATGAAGAAAGCCTTTTTGAAGGGTCAGATAGTCCATGCTTGAAGTTGAGGAGTGCATTCTTATCTTTCTCATTGCAAGTTACTTCCATGCATGAAATGAAGTTGAAAGTTGTTATTACAATGGACAAAATCAATACAAGAGCTTGAGTTGTATATGGGACTGCCATGAGGAAGCAGTTATGACTAGTATGATAAATTTAGTACTTGCTAATTATTGCAAGCATATATAGACATATATTTTAGTTTACTTGCAAATTTGAGATTTTAGGAGAAATATATTTTTAAAAATTGTAAGGATTGAGGACTGTATGATAAACTTGTGTAAGTGAGAAGTATTATGTTATTGCGACTCTTCTCTCATTGTTCAAGCTTTTAGCAATCCTTCTTCGATAAAAAAAAAGTTTTAAATATCATTTTCGTTTCTGTATGTTTGCGAATTTTTGGTTTTAGTTCCTGTATGTTTTTTTGTTGCAAATATATCCCTGAATGTGCAAATCTTGTATTTGCAATTAGCTATAAACGTGGTCGGAATGGACTAAAACCAACAAAATTTGCACATTCAAAAATGTACTTACAACAAAAAAAATACAGAAATTAAAATAAAAAATTCGCGAACATACATAAACAAAAATGATATTTAAACAAAACATAAAATATTGTGAAACTGGGTCAAACTATCTCTTTCACAACTTTGAATTTTATGTTTATGCTAGTCTTCCTTTTTGTCAATTTATGTCATCAGAAGGATGTGGAACATTATTGTGCATGATATTGATAGCCGCCCATTTTAGAATTGGGAAAGGGAATTCTGTCCTTAATTGGTTTTCAACCCAACCCACATTAAGAAGGATGTTTTTTTTTAACCTCAAAAATTCAATTTTATTCCTAATTTACAAAAGCAAAACTTCGATAAATACGAATCAAATTTTTGAAAAATTCACAAAACATTTACCAAAGTTTTATGATATAAAAACAAGTGTTTAAACCGTTTATTTTTTTAAAAAAAAAAAAACCAGAAATAATGTTTTTCGGGTTCTATTTCTCGAGAAGAAAATAAAACCAAAAAAGTTTGGTAAATGTTTTCCAAATTTTTCAATAATTTAGTTTGTATTTATCAAAATAATGGCTCAGAAGCATAAATAAAAATTAAGTGGGAGAAAAAGAAACTTTGTGTGGGAAGAGAAATTTCCTACTGAAGTTTGGGTTCCTATATATTTGTTATCTCTAATCATGACACCAAAGAGAAATTTCCTACTAATCAGGACACCACAAGCCTACTTTGAAGACCAATGGGGTATGCACTTTCAGAGGATGAGGAAGTCTTGCTGAACATAAAAATTTGGTCACATTATTTTATCATACACACATGTTCAATTTTGGATTTGTGTGTGTGCCCAAATATATATTATTTGGGTTTGTGCCTATATAAGTTTTTCTCCTACAAACACAAATAATAAGTGTTAGACACACTCACACAAATCAAACAAAATTAAAGAGAAAAGAAATAAAATGATGTTGATTGATGTGATTATATCATTTTTGTTTTAAATTTTGGATTTGTGTGTGTGTGCCCAAATATATATTATTTGGGTTTGTGCCTATGTAAGTCTTTCTCTATCTTAAAAGTCTCATATTAAACTAAATTATACTCCCTCCGTTTCTTTTTAATTGTCTTTTATTATCATATTTAACATTTCTATTTAATTGTCCTTTTTGTATTTTATGGGTTTGATTTGTCAATTATACCCTTTGTCAATTGCTATTATCTTTTTCCATAAAACCAATTAATGCTATATATTTGGAAAACTACATCATTTTTTTTTAAAAAAAATTTGTTGGTACATTACATATTAAATTTTGTTTTTTTAGTACATAATATATTAAATTTATTGGAAAGAAAAAGTGTGGCAAAAAAAAAAAGGAATTTATTGTTGAATTAAAACGAGGGTATAATAGGAAGATAACGTGCCAAAATACACTTCCTTAAGTTAGTGTTATCATTCTAAAAAGACAATTAAAAAGAAACGGAGGGAGTAGTATTTTTGGTCCATTAAATTTATTTTTAATTTCACTATGATCTTTTAAGTTTTTTATTTTATTTTATTTTATTTCAACCTTGTCACATTCTTGCCTCTAATAGAACTCATTCTTGCCTCTAATAGAACTTCCCTTGAAGCATCAAGAAGACAATCACTTTTCTCAAGGCCGAACATTTTAATAGGAATAATACAAATAGTTTATCTAGTCCTATATATATAAGTAAAATTTGATTTTTTAAATTCATTGACTATCTAGTCAATAATATAAACTATATAGTAAATATAAAAGTTAAATTTTATTTATATATAAAATCCGAGAAAGTAGTATATTTTCAATAACGGCAAAACAAACATGCTTAGTTAACATAGTCTTTTTGCTTACATTATCAAAATCCTTAATCAAAATATTTTGTCCTATGAATTTTTTTTAAAAAAAGTTTAATTATAATGGGTTTAATTTCAATGGATTATCACTTCATCTAAAAAAAAACATAAAAATTAAAAATGTACAACTAAGTAAAAAAAAAATGTATTACTGTACGTAAGAACATTTAACCAAGTCCATATTCTTGGTATTACAAATGTTAGTATTTAAAATTGGGTCATATTAACTAGTGCCTCTGTGACACTAATTAAGAATACAAAAATAGTAACTTTTATATTGGAAACAACAATTTTCTTACTTTTCAAATATTGATTGCACGCACTTTAATGTATTATTACTATTTGAAGTATCCTTAACTAGTGTCCCGGAAACATTAGTTAGCCTTTTCCTTCAAAATTTTCCAAAGCAAAAAAAAATATTCAAAATTTGATATGATTGAGTTGAAATTTTAGACTTTGATCTTGACGACTTGACTAGTGTAGTATGAGTGCCGAGTATTTTGACCGGCAGAGCAGCTTAAATAAAAACAAAATGGTTGACGTTATCCTCAAGACTTCTACTACCCTATGGGTCACGCTAAAGAAAATAGGTTTATTGATTCGTTCTTTTAAACAAAAAATCACTTAAAATTATTTTTATATTTTCTATTTTTGAAAAAAATAATAAGGAAAATATCAAAGTCATTTTATAAATAAATAAATATAACAATAACATTTTAAGTTGTGTGGTCATTTTTTTAAAAATGGAAAATATTTGTCTCAATAAATATAACTCAGTTGGTAGGGTATTTAATATATGCAGTGACTGAGATTCGAACTATATAATAGTTTCACTTATTCATTTTAAAAATTGAAATTCTAACAAAAAATTCAAAATATATTTCTAATACAAAACTTCATTTTTTTCTACTTATTATAGGTTTTTATTAATATGACCCAAATAATAATAGACTAAAATAATATTAAATGTATTTTTGTTTTAATTGAAATCGCTTTGAATATTTTACTTATTATTGATATTGCAGTTAAATGTATAATTTCTATCTATTTAACTATAATATTAACCAAAATTAAAAATCGTAGAACAAATATTCGCCATAGTTTTATTCCGTGAGGTTTTCTATATATGGACCAAAATAGAATTATGAATAAATAATATTAAAAGAGAAATATGATTGAATAATATTAAATGATATTAAAAAATATATAGTATTTTTTATTTGTGTGTTTGTAAATAATTTTTCTTCAGGCTTATGTCAATGTACGAATTCTCTTTAAAAATAAAAACACTAGTTATAAAGTCATGTTAATTAATGTCCTCTAAAGCACTAGTGAAGAATAACAAAAATAAAATTGTGTGTAGAAAATATCATTTTAAAATTTTCAAAACATTAAGTGTAATACTTTCAAAATTGTATTATATTTTTTGTTTCATTAACAAGTACCTCGAGACGTAATTGTTAGCATTTCCTTTTATTATATTTGAGACAAAAAATTCTCATATATAACTACCAAAATGAGTAATATTGTTCTAACTTCAAAGACTTGTAATCTTTTGATTCTATCTCAACTCATTCAATTCAACCATTGAAAATGGCTTTGAGGGCTAGTTTACCACACACACTACTAGTCCTAGCAACATCATTGATGTTAATCATCAACCATGTAATGGGAGAATCAGCACAAGAGAAACAAAAATGTGCAGAACAACTCACAAATGTTGCAACATGTCTTCCATATCTTGGTGGAAGTGCCAAAGCACCTACATCAGATTGTTGTAGTGGTCTCATACAAGCTATCAAGAACAATAAGAAGTGCATCTGCATTATTGTCAAAGATAGAGATGATCCTGACCTTGGCTTAAAGATTAATATTACACTTGCTCTTGGTCTTCCTTCTCTTTGCAAAGCATCTAATAATTTATCTCAGTGCCCTTGTGAGTTTCATCAATCCTATTTTTTGTTTCAATCATTTAAGTTTCATCATGCTTCATTTTCTATGCAATGGTCTACAACATGCCCTGTTCTGAAATTGTCTATGTTTCTCTTCGATACCTTTATAACATGCTTTGAAATTGTAATTGTTTTCTATCGTTAGTTATAACTAGTTTAATCAAGTTATGGAGCTAAAATGGTTGTTTGGCTTAAATTAAAAGATGAATTATCGGGAGAAATTGAGTTTGAATTTTGGCCGAAACAAGCTAAATTTGATATAGCCTAGGCCGAATTTTAAATTACAACTATAGTATTTCCCTTGGAATCGTGGATTAAGACAAAAAAATATCCCCGTTAAATAATATTCTATCTTATAATTTAAAGATTTCTTATCTTTAGTTACTCGTAGTTACTTTATTGTATTTACTAAAACTCGCCTAAATGACAGAGGACAAAAATATTATTAATCTTTTATTTAAGTTAATATTTTTTAATAAATTTGTTGAGTTAGATATTAGAAAAATATCAAATCATGAAAAAAGTAGTGTGAAAATATATGGTGCCATTTTTTTTTAACTAAAATTGAAAATGAAGACAACATATATTTTGAGATTTAGTCATTAAATAAACATGTTACAAGTCAATCACGGTTGAATGGTGATTGATGTTGAACTTGGTAGGGAGAACTACGGTTCGATCCCCGCAACTGCGATCAGGAGGGGGCTGGAACCACTTGATGCCAGAATTGATCTCCGGACCAAATTAAACTAGGGGTGAAAGCCAAAAAAAAAATACGAAAGTAAAATATGTTTGAACTCTAGTTAAGATCTAATTTAATTTTAATAGTTTTATGAATTTTTGTTTCTAATGATTTCAACAGCACTTCTTCATTTGGATCCTAAATCAGCCGAAGCTCAAGCTTTTATTAACCAGCTAGGTCAGAACTCTAATGGTAGCTCTATGAGTCCTGCTAGCAGTCCTTCAGGTATTGATCATTTCAAAAATATGTAGTATTTTTTTTATTTGGATTTACTAATAGGTTTGGTATTACTGTGAATGTATCAGAATCTTGGTGATTTATGATTCCTTTCTTTCTGGCCCAACTCACAAATCTCATTTTTTTGGATCTCTCTACCATAATTTTGTAGAAACTACACTTTATAGTTTTTGAAAAATCACGGTGGATCATCGTAATTCTGACATATCTATCTACCAAACATATATTTAAAATATTTTTAAATATGTGTCTTTTTGTATAATCAGCTGAAGGAAGTTCCCACCATGGAGAAAACAGAGGAACAAATGAAACGGTGACAACAAAGAACAGTGCCTTTTCAACAGAAAAGAAACTGTTACAAAGCTTAGTAGCTGCACTTTTACACTATGTTTGGTTCAAGGGAATGTGGGAGGACTGATTGTGGAAGGAGAGAAAGCACGGAAACCAAGATCTTTCCACCGTTTGGATCATTTGTCAGAGAGGAAAGAAAGCTAAATTTTTGTGGGTCCCACTGCTTAAAACCTTTCCGCCCAGGTTTGGAGAGAAAGCAAAAAATGGAGATCCAATTTGCTAAAAAGACAAAATTGCCCTTGGTTTTGAAATGCTTTTTACAGGACGTTACTTTACATCAGTACCAGTACTACTCTTTTTTCTTTTTTCAATTTATTGCTTATATTAAATCAAGATTTATTTATTTATTTTTACTAAAAGATTTATTTTTTGTAATCAAAATCTTGGAGTTACAAAAATCAAGGCTTTTATTTTAATTAATATATTAATTTTGATTAAGGATATTTATGTCATTTACTAAATAATATATCATTCTTTCCTTTCACTTTTTATTCACTTTCACTCAAACCAAACAACTAAACAATCATCTCACATTCCATTCACTTTCTACTCACTTTCATTCCTTCAACATTCTTTCCTCACACTTTCTTTCCTTCCATTTTCTTTTATCATCCAAACACAACCTTAGTTTTCGTTTTTTGAGATTAGCTCACATAATATCTATGGAGAATGATATTGCTCAGGGTTGCGGGTTCAAAATTGGGGTATACTAAAATTGTGTTTTATTTTTAAGTGCTTATTCAATCTAAGTGTATGTTTGGTTGTAAGGAAAAAATATAGAGAGTGAAAGAGTGTGAGATGAGAGAAAAAATAGAGAAATAAAGAAGAGAGAACTGTGTTTAAGTGTGAAAATGACAAAAATATTCTTATGATGTGTATAAATTTCATTTCATGTTCTTTTATTTTAAATTAATTGATTAGTTTAATTAAAAGAAATAATATTCCGCCCAAAAAAATAAAAATAAACTGCTAAAGTCTAATATATTGTTAGAGTTAGAAGTTTATTTTAAAAAAGTAAATAGAAAGAGAACAATCCGATATGGAATCAGAACAATTCGGTTGAAAACTCATGAAATTTAGAATTAGTAAACGCAATTTTGGACCACTTTAACATCAAAATTTAAAATTTTAAACACATAATCATGAATTCAGTAACATTTTGTTATAATTCACCATTTTCCTACATGTAAAATCAAAATAGATCCTCTCAAAAAAAATTCTCAATTTTTCTCAAAGTTCATATTTCAATCATCAATCAACATTTTTCCATTTCTTTTAAATTTAAATATTATTTTATATTTTTGATCCAATGGTCCAATTACCCACATTATTATTTTTTTGAACAAACTAAAATGGATCATATATATATATATATAAAGGGAAATAAGTTTCTCAGCACAAGGTTAAAGGTATGCCGAAAGAGTCTACATAAAGTTATACAACATATCAATCAGATGAACAATAAAACAACATTAGCCGATTCCCAAACATAACATAGGGTTCGACCACCAACTGTGTAAGTTTGCAACTAAGGTCACATTTGTCGTCTTCAACAACCAAAAAGAGTAAATTTTGACTTTATCCAATAGTTCAGATAACGTTTTTGTCGCATTATTGAATAACCGATGATTTCTTTCGTTCCACAGAACTCAAACACTCACAAGCCAAATAAGCTACTGAAAAGACCGTCGTGCTCGACCACCGCCTGCTGCGTTAACGAACTGAAGTAGATGATCAGATGCTGTCTGAGGGTCCACCGAAGAAAAACCAATCCAATGCCGAATCGACGACCATAAGGAGCCAAAAGTACCATAGTGAACAATAAATGCTGAGTAGACTCAATACCTCCGCAACCAAACACACAGAAATGAACCTCCGATGAGATAATGCATCGGGTTAACAAATTATCTTTTGTTGGCAACCTGTCTCGGAGGAGTCTCCACGCGAAGATAGATACTTTCAGGGGAACCTGCTTGTGCCAAATCAAATCTTCAGCTGTCGTCAAAGTAACTGGATCCTGAGAGGTCAAAAGATGATATGCACCGCAAAGGCGCAAACTGAATAACTTGTGTCGGGGTTTGGCTGCCACTGCCATGAATCTGGAAATTGCGCCTGAAAAGAAAAATTCAGAAGTATGTTAATTTCTTTTTAACAGAAACCTTTCTCATGGAAAACGCCAAAATTTGAAATGGAAATTTTTAAATTTTAAGGAAAATATCCCAAAATTCAAATAAAAATTGCAAGGCAGGTTAGTAGATGGAATAATTTGACTATTTAATCATTAATTATGTTTTCTCTGTTGTCACCTGAGAAAAAACAAAACCACCTCTCATCATCTTCAATTTTTTCTTCTACCAATTTCCAAGAAAATGACCAAAATCATAGAAACTCTCAATGTATCACCATCTTCAAAAGAACAATTACCTTCACAAACATCACTTCCTCTCACCTTTTTTGACATACTTTGGTTAAGATTACCACCTGTTCAAAGAATTTTCTTCTATGAATTTCCACACCAACCCTCACTTTTCTTCAATACCCTTCTTCCAAAACTCAAAAAATCACTTTCTCATACTCTTTTTCACTTTTATCCTCTTTTGGGTCATCTCATTTGGCCTATTGATTATCACAAACCTATTGTCAAACATGTTATAGGCAACACTCTTTTGCTTACAGTAGCGGAATCCGATGCTGATTTCAATCATTTATCTGGTAATAATCTTTGTGAAGCTTCACAAATTCATGATCTTTTACCTAACTTGAATATTTCTCATGATCAAGCTTCTGTTTTGGCTCTTCAAGTTACTCTTTTTCCAAACTATGGTTTTTCTATTGGTATTACTTCACATCATGCTGTTTTAGATGGTAAAACTTCAACTTCTTTTATCAAATCTTGGGCTTATTTATGTAATAAGCTTGAAAGTGGAGAATCTGAATCAAAATCTGAATTAGAATCACCCCTTTTATTGCCAGCTGAATTTGTTCCTTTCTTTGATAGAAAACTAATCAATGATCCAAATGGGATAGAAGAAAAATATGTGAGTGTTTGGTTAAAGCAAGGTGGAACAAACAATATAAGCTTAAAGGTTTGGGATCTTGAAGTTCCTGAAGAGTCAACTAGAGGATTGTTTCAGTTAACTCGGTTGGATATCGAAAAGCTTAAGGAGTTTTTAGTGTCAAAACAAAAGGGTAGGAATGAAAATAAGAAACTTCATTTGTCAACTTTTGTGGTATCTATTGCATATGCATGGGTATGCAGAGTGAAAGCAGAGGAAATTGAGAAGAAAAATGTTATGCTGGCTGTGAATATCGATTGCAGGAATCGGTTGGATGGATCGGTTCCAGCAACATATTTTGGAAATTGTATTGGAGCAAGAATAACAATAGTTGAAACAAGTAAGTTATTGGGAGAAGATGGACTAATTGTGGCTGTTGAGGTGATGAGTGAAGCTTTGGAAACTCTCAAAGATGGAGTTTTGAATGGAGCTGAAGATTGGTGCTCAGGGTTAGTTGAAGGTGTTGCCATTGCTGATGTTAAAACAGTTGGTGCTGCTGGTTCACCTAAATTTGAGGTTTATAGTACTGATTTTGGGTGTGGAAAACCAAAAAAAGTTGAAATGGCTTCTATAGATAGAACTGGAGCTTTTTGTATTTCTGATTGTAGAAATGGTGATGGTGTTGAGATAGGTTTTGTGTCTAAGAAAAAAGCAATGGAGGCCTTTGCTTCTCTCTTTACAAAAGGCATTGCATCTTGAGCCTTTTATATACCACCAACAGTTTAGATTAAAGACATGTTTGTTGTCTAACACATGTTTGATGTGTATGTGTAGATTCAGTTGCTTAGTAGGAATAAAATTCTGTTGTTTTTCATGCTATAGTTTCTTTTCTAGATGGTTTGTTGAAGTGGAATACTGGTAATCCTATATTGCTGTTAGAATTTTGTGTCATGCATTAATGGCTATAACTTCCACCGTCAGATTCAAATGAATAGTCAAGATCATTTTGATGCCTATGTATGATAGCCGTCGATGTAAAATCTATGGACGAGATCAATTATTATATTATTTCTAGAGTGCAGTAAATCCTCGTCCATGAATTAATGTGCTTCTGTGCAACATCATTTACCATGAATGAGTATATGTGAGGAGAGACTAAAGCAGTGAGAATACTCCCCTATATATAAGAAAAAGTTTATTTTTTAAATTCATTAGAAAATTAATGTATTTAGACTATATTATATTTTAGATACATCAATCCTACAATGAATCTAAAAAGTAAAATTTTTCTTATATATAAGACTAGAGAGAGTATTAAATTAAAGGGACAAAATCTAACAATAAAATTGAAAGATAAAAACTAGAAAGTGACCATATTACAGAGATCAAAAGCATAAATAATCTAAAGGAATTGAACTACCTTATTAAGTAACTCTTGGATAAATTTGAATTTACCTTATCAATGTAACAAATTAGAATCTATTGACATGATTCCATTCTATCAATATATGTAAGGAAGTTGATTAATGATTCCATCAGAATTAATGCATAATCCTTCACGAAATAGAGTGCTAAATAGATTCATCACATTCTTATTTAGAATAAGCCCAACTTCAACACCACCACTCCCATCTTTGCTCTCAGCCAAACCAATGGTTAAGCCTCTATCAATTGATACTATCTCCACCTTTGCTGGCTTTCCCCAACCAAAATCAGTCTCATAAACACCAAATCTATTAGACCCCACTAATCCTATATATTCAACTTTTTCACTTGATAAAGAACTATATTTAGAAGCACTATCCTTTAGTCCCTCAATAAGACCCTTATCATTTAACATCTTTATTTTATCATGAATACTCTTGGTAACTAAAATTACTCCATCTTCTTTTATGAAATCCAATGATTGTGTATCAACTAAATACCCTAATACTAGGGATGTCAATGGGGCGGGGAATGAACGGATGCTGTTTCCCCATTCCCCGCCCCGCCCCCCAATATTTTCCCCGTCCCCGCCCCCGATCCCCGCCGCGGGGGAAAATTTACCTCCATCCCCATCCCCACGGATCTCCACAGTATCTACGGAGCTCCGCAGATATAAAAAAATAAACAAAATTGTTATATATTTTAATCAAAAGCACGGCATTAATTTTTTTTTTCCTTCCTTTTTCTAAAAAAAATAAATATTTTGTATCTTTCATTTTTAGAAAATAAAAGTACATTTTGCATCAAGAACAAAAAAAATGTAAAAACACTTTTTAATATTTCTTTTTGTCAAAAAAATAAATATCCAATTACACTTGTTGTTACCATGGATAATCATAATCTTTATAAAGTATTAATTATTATTTTTTATCAAAAAAAATACACATAAAGTTATATAATTATATGTTATATATATAATTTAAATAATATAATCGGGGTCGGGGAATCCGCAGTGGCGGAGGCACATTCCCCGTTCCCCGCCCCGAATTACCCACGGGGGGATTTTTCCCTCCATCCCCGTCCTCGCGGGGAAAAAAATCCGCCACTTCAAATCTCCGTACAGATAATCCCCACAGATAATCCGTTAACAGATACAAATTGACATCCCTACCTAATACACAATTTCCAAAATAATTATTTGGGATTGGTGGTTCTAACTTCTAACCTTGCTCTACAATCTACCGTGAATCTAAAAGCAAACTTATCTTTCTCCTTTTCAACTCCTTGAATAGCTTTTGCAATGCAAACACTCGAATAAGCACAAGCGAGAACAAACGATGATAGAGTTTTTGGCCTTGATTCTCCTAAATCGAATAATTCCCACGTGGATAACACCCTTTGTTTTATTTTATCCAAGTCCTCACATGTAAGCTCGAACGTAGCACGAACATAATCTTTAAGTTTTGGTTCAAAAGGAAACATCTTTAGGCTTCGGTTGTTTCGTTTTTCATTTGGGAACATCTTGTACATAATCTCAATCAATTTATCTTTTAATAAAACACTAAGTCCATTTGGATCTTTAATGATTTCCCTGTTGAATAAAGGTTCTAACTCTGGCAACAATGTTGGTGATTCATTGGTTTCATTTGTTTTGTTGCATAGATAAGCCCAAGCTTTGATGAACATGGTTATAGATTTTCCATCAAGAACAGCATGGTTTGTACTGATTCCTATGCTGAAACCACTATTTGGGAAAATGGTGATTTGTAGTGAGATAATAGAAGCAAAAGAATCTGTTGATTCCAAGTGAGGTATAAAAGAACGAGACAAAGAAGCTTCATGTGGTGAGTTTTCAATGACATGATTGAAATTTGAGTTAGACTCTGCAATGAGCAAAGAAACACCGTCATTTGGGGTGTATTGGATTATCGGGTTTGGTGATTCGGCATGCCAAACAATGTTACCGGCTAAAGGGAGAAAGTATTTGAGGGTTAAAGAGAGTGATGATTTGAGTTTTGGAATAAGTTTCTCAAAAAAGAAAGAAGGGTGTGATTGTGAATTTGGGAGGGTGTAGAAAAAGATTCGTTCTACTGGATGAAACCTTAGCCAAAATGTGTCAAAGAAAGAGAGAGGAATTGATGTTGTTTGAATTGATGATGGAGGAACAACCTTGAAGTGTTCGTGGATTTTTATGTTGTTAGAAGCCATGTGAAACAGATGAAGTGTTGTTTGGATGTATTTCTTAAACTATGAAGCTTGCTTGCTACATATAAAAAAAGTGTAGGAAGAAGAAAATTAGAGAATTGAAAGAGGGAAGTGAAGCAAAAATAAAAGAGGACGATTAAATTATAAGGCTCTATTATAAATTTAGACTACATTTACTATTTTTTTTTATTTTACTAAAAAAAAAAGCACTGTATTAGCATCTTATTTTTTAGAATTGAAAATTGGCTATAACTTAACTCTGCAAAACCGACTTATAAGATGAGAATGGTTTCTCTTTAATGAACATATATTCAGACTACTTTGAAATCGACATGAAACTTCTTAACACACTCCCTCGCCCTCAATGCTATGAGCTTGGAGCGCATATATAAATAGTGGATGATCCAATCAGAAACCCGAAAGCATGCGACTCTGATACCATTTGTCATGCCAATTCATATTATTTTCAATACATTAAATATAATATTGAATGAACTTAAAAAATAATCAAATTTTTGTTTATGAGGAATTAAATATTCATGATTGTTGAAACTCAATCCCTGTGTTGTACTGTGGAACATCGCTACTCTAAAATTACTCAAGTATCGTGTCATAAACATATCCGACAGTGATATGTATTTGATACTTCTCGATACGTATCAGAGAAGTACCCGGAGATTAAATTTTATTTTTTTAATAAAAAAATATCAGTCACGTTTGCGATACTTTTCAATACATAATAAAAAAGTATCAACTATTAAATTTCATTTCTTTAATACAAAGAAAACCAAGCACCTTATCGATACATTGTTTCTTGATATATTTTAAGGTATTAACCTTCTAGTTCCCAGAAAAAGGAATTCTCCGATAAACCAGAGTTCTCCCGAATCATTCGTCCTAAAGAAAGTTCATTAAGTTAATAATGTTTTTTTGGATAGTACTTAAATATGTAATATGCTTGATTTAATAATTTAAATTTTTAAGAATATGAATGTTTATTTTATTCTCAATTTTAGTTAAGTTTACAACTTTACATAAAAGTATCTTGACAATATCGTGTCTTAAATTTTTAAATTTTCAAGTATCATTGTATGGAAAATTTTAATACGGATCACTTATTCAAGTGGTCTATAGTGGATTAGTTGTGAATAATATTATAATGAATATAAATTTCATAAAATTTATCGTTGCATTAAAATTTTATATCATATACATCATCCACAATTTATTTTAAAGAAATTGATAATCATTTAATATGTCATTGAGAGTCATTAAAATTAATGGTTTATGGCGTTTAATTAAATATCGTTAATCTTTATAGGTCACAATAACATATCAAATTATTTTTAATTTTTCTAAATTTTTTTATAAATGATCTAAATAATATAAATTTTCAATACAATAATAAATTTTATAAAATTCGTATTCGTTACTATAATATTGGCCACTTAACCATCATTGTATTCATATTGTGTAATATCCGTATAGTAACAAGTACTATATGAGCTTTGTTAGATGATGCATCATCACCCCACCCATGTGGTCTGCCGATCCATTTCATTTGCAAAGTACTACCAAAAACCAAAACGGTACTATGTTCACGTGCCTATTCTATTCATCCGTTTGTACTTTGTAGTACTGTACTTTACTGTGATGTATGTATTATTAGTTGGGAAAGTGGGAAACACGTTTTCAATTCTCATTTTAGGAAAGGGATGGATCACTCACCGAAAGGACCAGTTTTTATTGCAAAGGCCAAAGGTGAGGTAGCTGAGTTTGTAGTCTCCTCTCCAATTTTTTTATTACATTTTTTCTCATTTTTTTAATTTACTAATTTGATAAATTCACCTCTAATGATGATATGTGAAATAAGTCGGTTTGGTGTGTGTTAGTTTTTTTATTTGATCTAGCTTAGACTTTTTACATTGTCACTTGTAGATATATTTTTCTATCATTAGCACATCTTGTACCTTTGATACATTTCAATATATTTCTTTAGTTTAATGAAGAACAAACTACATTCGAAATCAATGATTTCTACAACTGAATCAAATTAAAAGCTAAAACTTCTTTGAAATGTAAAACAACAAATACTATTTTTTTAATTCAAATACAAAGAGAAATATTATCAAGGCATATTATATATCCATTTGTAACCTAATTTGGTTATTATTTATTAATGAAATGGCTTAAAATTCTTCACTCAAAATAAAAAGCATCATAGTTGTACTTGCTCTTGCTCATCAACATCAATTAGTACATAATCCTTCAAGAAACAAAGTGCTAAAGTGATCCATCACATGTTTATTAAGAACAACACCAATTTCAATCCCATCATTTCTCTTGGCCAAGCCAATTGTTAAACCTCTATCAATAGAAACTATCTCCACCTTTTCTGGCCTTCCCCAACCAAAATCAATCTCATACACACAAAATCTATTAGACCCTGCCACTCCCATAACTTCAAAACCTTCACTTGACAAAGAAGAAAATTTATCACACACATTATTAATATCCCTTTCGAGAGCGCCATTTTCGTTTATCATATTAATTTTCTCATAAATACTCTTAGCAACTAAAAAAACACCATCTTCTTTTATAAAATCCAACGGTTGTGTATCAATGAATTGCCCCGAAATACAATTTCCAAAATAGTTATTTGGTATTGGTGGTTCTAACCTTGCTCTACAATCTACACCGAATGCAAAAGCAAATTTCTCTTTATCATTTTCAACTTCATGAATCGCTTTCGCAATACAAACGAGAGAATAAGCACAAGTGAGGACAAACGATGATAGATTTTGTGGCTTTGATTCTCTTGTATCGGATATTTCCCATGTCGATAACACCCTTTGCTTTATCTTATCCAAATCTTCATGTTTGAGCTCAAAAGTTGCGCGAACATAGTCATTGAGTTTTGGTTCAAAAGGGAGAATCTCTAAACTTCTTTCATTTCCTTTTTCAATTGGGAGCATCTTAATTTTTGGGTCTTTGATGATTTCTCTGTTGAACAAAGGTTCTAGCTCTGGTAACAATGTGGGTGATTCATTGGTTTCGATAGTTTTTTTGGATAGATAAGCCCAAGCTTTGATGAACATGGTTGAGGATTTTCCATCAAAAACAGCATGGTGAGTGCTTATTCCAATGGAAAAACCACTTCTTGGAAAAAATGTTATTTGAATCGAGATAATAGAATCAAAAGAATCTGTTGATTCTAAGTGAGGTATAAAAGAACGAGACAAAGAAGTTTCATGTGGCGTGTTTTCAATGACATAATTGAAATCTGAATCAGACTCTGCAATGAACAATGAAACACCGTCATTTGGTGTATATTGGATTTTTGGATTTTGTGATTCGCAATCCCAAATAATTTTACCGGCTATAGGAAGAAAGTATTGGAGGTTCAAAGAGAGTGAAGATTTGAGATTTGGAACAATTGTTTGGAAGAAAAAAGAAGGGTGTGATTGTGAATTTGGGAGGGTGTAAAAGAAAATTCTCTCTACCGGATGGAACCTTAGCCAAAATATGTCCAAGGAAGTGAGAGGAATTGATGTTGTTTTGGTTGATGATTGTGGAACAACCTTAAAGTGTTCGTGAATTTTAATGTTGTTGTTGGAAGCCATGTTGTCAAACAGATGAAGTGTTGTTGATTTCTTAGATCTAAAATTATTGGAGAGAACTATTTATATTAACCAAACTACTATATTGGTGTTCTAGTTAGCAAGCACAAAACCAAACTTCAAGTTAATTCCTATTTTAGTACGTTACAGTACAGATATGTTTATTTGATCAAGTTATAAACTCACGTTATTTAGGACCCCATTTATTATATTGAAATTTTTCCTAAGAAATAGGATAGCCATCTTCGATAAACTCACGTTATTGATGCAAAAACTTATTTTTTACAACATACTCTTTTCATTTCTTTTTAGTTTTTGTTCTAAGGTTTTTTTTTTTTTTGATAGAATGTTCTAAGGTTTTTTTTTTAATATTTTTAATTATTCTATAAATTGCTTATTTTGTCTTCTTTTTAACATATCTTTAATTATTTATCATCTCATTTGTTAAAGAGTCTCACATTCATCGAATGTGAGATGAGTTGAACATGAATTTATAAGTAGAGATAATTTTTGTCTTGCAAGTCGATTTTGTAGGGTTTAATTAAACTCAATTATCAATTCTAAAATGGTATCAGAGCCTCTCCAAGATTCGTTGGACCACCTGCTATCGGTTTTCGCTATCGAACCACCCATTGGACCACCTGTTATCAGGTTTTTGCTATCGGACGATCCACCATTTATATTCAAGCACCAAATCTTATAGTGTGTGATGACTCGAACATGTGTTTATAAGTTGAGTCAATCTTCACCTTATAGACTGGTTTTATATGGTTAAGTTAGACTTAACTCCCAATTCTAAGATGATTCAATCTATTTCTCTTTTTACAACAAATATTTAAGAGAATATATTTTAACAAAAAAAATTGCATTGAACTTTGAAAACAGCCGAGAAAGAAGAACAAATATTTTTTATACATACAATGGTAAAAAAAGAACGGAGACAGTAATTCATTTTGTTCTACCTTTATTTCATAAAATCAACCATTAAAATATTCACCAAAATAAAAAAGTTTTGAGATAATAATAAAATGATTTTAATACATTGATTATTTCATAAAATAAGATGATTTTAAATAAGTTGTAGGAATACTCCCAACCAAAATAAGTATAATTTTAAATTACATTGTATGAATATTTCAGAAAAAATATTTTTTTTTTTTTATTTTTTTTTTTTTTTTGGGGGTGGGTGGGGTAGCTCAGTTGGCACTTGCTGACTGAGCGGGTGTAGGCTGTTGGTCAGGGGTTCGATCCTTGGTAGCAGCAAATATAGTATTTTCTTTGTAAACAAGTTGGTGGTACTTATAAACCATCAACTTTTTTAAAAAAAAAAAAAAAAGTTTGTAAAGTATAAGTTGCTTTTAAATTACATTGTAGGAATATTTCAGAAAAAATAAGTATAATAATTTGTAAAGTATAAGTTGATTTTAAATTACATTGTAGGAATATTTCAGAAATGTGAATTTGAAATATTCCTTACAATGTAATTTATAAAGTATAATTTATTTTAATATAATTAATTGATTTAAATACTATTTTGAGATGGTAAGAAAAATTGATTTAATTTTAAATACTTTTTTGTTTAGAAATATTTCTAAATTCGGATTTCAAACCTTTTCTTTTTGGACATAATTTTCCATTTTCAAATTTATTATCTAACTCATTTTTATATTAATCTATTCAAATATGAATCAATTTATATCAAACTATTAACCAAAATCAATTATATAAAATCAATTTATTCATAATCAAATATATTTGATACAACTAAAACAAATCTATTATATGTAATAAGGGAGGACGTTTTCATTTTTCTTTCTTGCCACGTGGCGCACTCACAGCAACTCTGCTCTCACAATGATTTGACATTCAATGCCATAATTAGGTCAATTTTTAAAACATAGTTTATTGTGTTCCTTTTTTATTATAATGTATTTTTGTCAAGTATTCCATATTTATTTTATATCAGTGTAAATGTATTTATTTTTTTGATAAAATAAATGTATTTCTATTCACTAATTTATATTGTTCCCAAATTCCATTAATTGCTAATTATTTCCATACTTTTTTTTATTACTTATTTCCATACAATTGAACACAATAAAATATACAATTGAACACAATAAAAAGAGTACGATGGAATACATATTTAATTGGCTAGGTGAATATATATGGAAATTAGTAATAAAGAAAAATGGAAATATGTCGATGAATAAAATATGAAATCTATTATATAATAAGCCACAAGGATTTATCTTCTCTCCTAGGAATATTCTTCTCTCATTCATTCTCATCTCTCATTCATTTGACATTAAATGTCATTATTATAATAAATTCAAATTCAAATAATTCTAATTCTTTTAATATTCAAATTATTATTGTTTCAATTGTAAATAATTTTTTATACAAAATTCATATTATTTTTGTGCATAACTATTTTCTAAACAAATTTTTTTTTTTCAAACAACAAAAATTATTATTTTCGTGCATGACAAATATTTTTAACAAGTTATTCAATTATTTTAAAATATGTATGAATTTGATTTTCAGTTTATATATAATTACTTAATTTTTATAAAAATGTTATGCAAAGTAAATCAATTCTATTTGATATAAAAGCCAACAAAAAATAAACTTTTTATTTAATGTGTAAAAGTCAAATATATAATCACCATTAACAAAAAAATCGTGACTTTAATGTTATATGATTTTATTTCTACTTTCAATTTCAAATTCAAAATGCACAATATTTTTTGCTATTGCATGCATAAATTGAGGGGATAATTATTTTGATTACTTGACATATTTGTCTATAAATAGTATTTTTGAGTCTCACACTTTTCACACCAATTTTAAGTCATAGTTCATATTTTCAAAATTCTTCTTTAAACCTTTATTTTCTCTCTTTGGTACTTCGTTATTCCGACGATAGTAGTAAAAAGGATTTTCGTAAATGTTATTTTAAATTGTGAGAAAGTTCTTCCAATTGTTACAAGATCTTTTCAATTGTTATCATATTAAGTTTGATGTTTAATTTGGTGGTTTCGGGATCATTTAAAATGTAGATTATATTCTTTATTTTTGTTATCTATTAAGAAATTTCATTGGAGTGTTATAGTTCTATATAAGTATTCACTTATAAAATATTGAATAATTATTTTAGTTTGATTCCGTTCGTCTATTTACTTTGACATTATTGTCTTTTTAACTTTATAATTCTATTGTTCACTTTGGTCTTTTTTCACTTTATAATCTTATTTTAACAACAATTTATGTATTTTGCAAGTTTTTTTGGTCCAGAGCAAGTTGTTTCTTTATGTATATTCATTACTACGTATTATTATTTGATAAGATCAATCAACGCATTTATCATAATAATTCTCGCATGTAAAATCAAACAAAAAAATTAGAATGAAGTATATCGTGTTGTTACATATGTATATTGGTTAATCTAATATGGACATGATTTAAAATTGTCATTGAAATGAACAATACAATAAGTTATTACCATTATCCCTGTCAACAAAAATAATAAGTCATTACCGAAAATAATGTAAAAAATAAGTTACTACCAATTAGTGATGTAAAAAATATACATACATGAAAAAAACATGTCAATATTTTATTTAGTATATCCATAATTTCTAAACCTCATTTATATAAATCATTTGTTAACATCTTGCTATCTCATTTGACATATTTAATGTATTTTCTAATCAAAAACAACAATTAGAGACCTCACAATCATGTTTTAGTCTTCATTTGCCAATTAATGCATCTTTAACTTTTATTATTATTGCTCCTTCTAAAAATGCATTTTTGGCTTATTAATATTTTTTTTGACAAAGGCTTATTAATATTATAGATATTATGAATAATATATTAAATATGTGATATACATCACACATTTTTTTTTGTCAAATACATCACAGGTTTTAATTGCACCGTATACCACATTAGACATGTATTTGCCGGAAAATATTACATTGACTTTAAACAAATTAAGAAAGTATTTAATTATTTTGAAAACATATGATTCTTGCCTTTTTACCAACATTGATTTTGTTTGTTGACTTCTAAATAATAAATAATGGTCAAAATATGAAATATGCTAAAGAATATTCTTTCTTCATACTCATTGTTTAAGGTTTTATAAATCGTCAATTTTGTGTAAAAGTTTAGTCGTCAAATCCAAAGCAAAAACAAATGTTATTTATTTCCATTTTATTTATGTTTTTCTTATTTTTATTCGTATGATTGATTAGCTTTTGTTTTCATATTAAGTAATTACAGAAGTTTTTTAATGTTTAAATTTTGATTGATTTAACATCTCAGATTTTATGTTGATTTATCATAACCGAAATCAATTTTTATTTCCGCAGGGTGCTATTGCATGCTAGGTCTTTGAATGTTTGTATATATATATATATATATATATATATATATATATATATATATATATATATATATATATATATTTCTCTACAAATTCCTTTTATGTTCAAAATAAAAATGGTTTCGAAAGCCACATATAAGACCTTTACAATGTTAGTTGGTATATATCTTTTTAAGTAAATTGATTATTATAATGTTTGAGATATTGATTTTGCAGAGACTATTTAACTGGCTAATATTTGCTAGCTTTATGTTTTAGAATTGTTCTAACTCGACTTTCTTTTTCTTTATGGATACATAATATCTCTGTTTTCTACTCACCTTATATCTTCTCTTTATTTATTGATTTGAGGAACATATATTACTTAGGTGCTATTGCATATATTGCATGCTAGGTCTTTGAATGTTTGTATATATATATATATATATATATGGGGAGGGATCAAATTACACCGGTGTAACATTTGAGTAATGTTACATATATATATATATATATATATATATATATATATATATATATATATATGTGTGTATTTCTCTATAATCATTTTATTCCTTTTATGTTCAAAATAAAAATGGTTTCGAAAGCCACATATAAGACCTTTACAATGTTAGTTGGTATATATATCTTTTTAAATAAATTGTTTATTCTAATGTTTGAGATATTGATTTCGCAGAGACCATTTAACTGGCTAATATTTGCTAGCTTTATGTTTTAGAATTGTTCTAACTCGACTTTCTTTTTCTTTATGGATACATAATATCTCTGTTTTCTACTCACCTTATATCTTCTATTTATGTATTGATTTGAGAAACATATATTACTTAGGTCTGGACCACTGACTAAGATCTTCATGGTTAGATGTCCCAACAAAACCATCGAGATTGTAATTTAAATTTCTTTAATTTTATTTTTGTTGTTATTGTTGATAATATGATGTTCTTTAATTGTGTATAATTATTATTATTATTATTATTTTACTAACTCTAAATTATCATTTGTAGCATGACCGATGTATCTCTTATTGTAATTAGATGTTTCTGGTCTCTCTCTTTTTTATGACATTCGATGTCCATTCTTTTTTAAATTTAGTTTTTCTAAATTTTTGATGTTCTATTCTAATTGTAACCATATTTATTTATTTATTTATGGAAATTGTATTCATATTTGTTATACCAAAAAAATTTACATTGATTATTGATCTTTAGGAATATGTTTCCCATGAATAATATAAAAAAAAAAAAAAAAAAACAACAACTTTTCTTAGGGAAATTATGAAATATACCAATTATATAAAAGGAAATGAATTATTCATCATTCACTCAATTCAATGACATCTATATTTATTCTATAAATAATCGTGACCTATTTATTTTTTACAATGGTTTACTAGCACCATATAATTGCATAAATGAAAATGGAAATTTTTCTTAACATGGAAATTTTAATCAATATCAAAATCAAGGTAGATAAATAGACAAAATTAAGTGGCATGTATTAAAAGAAGTTTTTTCTAAAATCCCTAAAAAGAAATATCATAACTAATCTTCTTTGAACACAAAAAAAAAAAAAATCATAAGTGACATGACATCTACCCGAAAGAAATATCGTAAGTGACTATTTTGGTCAAAAAAAAACCATATGACTATTACAATACACAACTCATAACCAATGATAATTAACATTCCAACCTTCACACATTTGTTAAAAATAAAATAAAAAAATCCAACATAATTCCATCTTACATGTTGATTGGTGAAGATTTGTTAAACTGAATATTTGAATTTTTTATTGAAACAACATAGTATGCAAATTAATACTGCCTTTTTTTAATACAAATTAATATTGCTATTCAATATCTTCTATAGTACTCAAGTGCACTTGAATAAGATGGCAGTGGATTTCTTTCTATTTTCGAGAATTTTTTTCAGGTTATTTATATTTCATATTTATTTTACTATAGATATTATGAGATGAGATTAATTTTACGATAAAAAAAAGAAGATGATATTAATTTAACTTTTTTTTTATTTGTTTGGGGGTCTTTTTCCAAAACTTAAATACCGGTGGCTATATTCTTGCTCATATTTTTTTTTTGTAATTTATATGAGAGTTTATATTTATTACTCATTTGTCAATTTTAAGTCATTAAATCTTAAAAAATTGAACAATTACAAGTAGTTTTTTCTCAAAATCTTCTGCTTATAGTTTAGTTCATTCCTTAATACTTTAAATCCCAATTTTTTTTCCCTACATTCTTTATGAACGTATTTAAAAACATTTCATTGTTATGACACTGACATGGAAACAAGGTAGATGACATATTTATAAAAATCTATTCCAATTTCCATAATTCTTTAGGTAGTTAGAACTAACAAGATATATTATATATTATCACTACTAGAAATCGTGCCTTTAGCAACCGATTTAGCGACCGATTTTCATCAAAATCGGTTGCTAATTCAATTAGCGACCAATTTAGCAACCAATTAAAATCAGTAGCAAAAACCTTGGTCGCTGATCTGTGGTGACCAAATTAGCAACCAATTTTGTAGCGACCGATTAGCAACTGAATTTTGAGACCGAATTAGCAACCAATTGCAGCAACCAATTTGGATACCGAAATCAGAGAACAATTTAGAGACAGAGTTTGCGACACATTGTGCGACGCTATTAGCAACTGATTTAGTGACTAATTTTAGCGACTGATTTTGTTACCAGTTTTAGCAACCAAATTACCGACTAAATTTATTTAATTTTTAAACAAATTAGTTGCTTATTCGGTCAATAATTTCAATATTTTTTTTTAAAAAAATATAGCCGTTGTAATATATATATATATATATATATATATATATATATATATATATAACAAAACACATTAATAAATAAATTCTTATAAAGCTCTACTTAATCAAAGATTATACAAAAAAATTACAATAGAGATAGTGCAAATCAGGAATCACACAATTGGTAACATAGGAATAATAGATACAAACATAAATTATATCTATGTAAAGCTTAAGTTTTTCATTCTAATACACTATGTAACTCTATAAGAGACTCCAGCACCTTCAAAGCTTTCTTTCATGCAGCAGAAAGTTTACCAATGTGGTGCATGCTCTTTTGTCTTTGACTAATTTTCTAGAAAAAAATTGAAAAAAAATTAATCAAATCCAACATGCAAATGGAAGAAAACTGAGCAAACTAGCAATAGTAAATAATTACCTTGCATTGTGCAATTCCTGGAATGTCTCTCTACCAGATTAGATTAAAAAAGAACATGGTAGTCCATGACAAGATGATAAAATGTTTGTCAATACAATGCCAAAAATGAGCTACTTGACCTACCTCTTCTATCACAGCTGCAACATCAAACTTGGTGCTTTTTCTCAATGACTTAAACTTCTCACGTGCCTGTAGCATGAAATCCAAGTTTTATTTGTGTTATGATCAAGAGAAAGGCCGATAAACTTGTACTTTATTTTAAAAGTCCTAAATTTCTTTCTTGGCAGAAATAACTTCACATGTTCATCTTTATTCACCGAAGTGAGAATGGTTAAAGTAAGATCATATTTTATTGAATGTTCATACTTAATTGTATAAGAGATTAGCTGAAAGTGCAAACCCAAAATATTAAATTTTGTGGTGCAACTTATAATTAAACACTACAATACAAAGTTATTTGAAAGTTCATAAAGTGCGAATGGTTAAAATAACATCATACTTTATTGAATGTTCATACTTAAATATATCTATCATAACTCAAATCAATTTCTTCCTCTCTCAGTAATCAGACTTGAGAGGATCAACATAACAAATTCAACAAAATTGAGTTGAAAAGATGTTAAAACATAAATCAAATCAAGCAAATCATTCACCGAAAAGCAAAAAATCAAAAGATGCATTGAAATTTTGCCAATGCAGCAACTGAGTGAAAAATGAATTTAGAAAGTAATTGAGATTGAGAAACTTGCCCCTGATATCAGTTATTTAAGAGAGAGGGCCGACCAACCCAACAAAATAAAGATAACTTAAGAAAGAGTAAAGGATCATACTGAATATCTATAGAAGGAAAAGAAAAACAATGGATGTTGAGATCATTATATTATCCAATGTTCATAGAACCTGTTCATATACTTAGGAAGCTTTATCGAAACGCCTCCGAGCATCCTGCAAGCATCACTTGAAGGCGTTAAAATATATATTTCACAAGTCATATTTAATGCAGGAATTTTGAATATTTTGTTGAATCAACATATGAATATCATCAGGTATGTGTGATGACTCGGCATACCACATTACCACGTGTTTAGCAAAAACAATCAACAATATTAAATATTTATTAACATTTAAAAAATTATGCTACTTAGTACTCACTATATACCTTGACATCAATGATTTCGACATTTAGGATGTTCAGTAACTGGACATTCAGCATATGCTCGATCTAAGAAGTCACATCAAGTACAGTCAGGTTAGCAATATTAACTAGATCAATTGTTTCTGGCTGAGTTACTCAACAAATCAAATTAACAAAGGATTTTCAACAATATTATCTTGTAGTTTAATCCAATTTAGGAGGATCATAAATAGACAATAGCTCAAGTTTTATAAGTTTATGGTCCGGAAAGCCACAATGTTCGTTAGCAATCTAGTCTTACTAAAAGCATAAATTGCTGAAAAATAAGAAAGACATTGATTATACAAGTTAGCATATCATTACCTGTGACTGAGGAAGTTCCTCGTGTGTACTGATTTCTCTCAAAGCAATAAAGAATTTGGTCATTAGAGGTCCTGGTCATACAAAAAAATTTAGTTAAGTTTTTATGATCAACCTAAGTTTCATGTTGGGTCAGAGCATATATATGACTCAAGATATTATAGAGAGCAACTTTAGCCAACCTACATTTTCAAAAGACTATACATGATTTCAGAAATATACTTCTAAACATGGTAAAAGCTGTATTTTTGGCCGGAAGTACACGTCCGGAAGGCACAAAAACTGAGTTCGGGTTCATTTATTTACCTCTATTTATTGTCCATTTATGAGAGATAGATACAAGTGGTAGATTAGTGGGACCCGCACTAAGACTCACAAATCTTACACTTGAAAGTACAATGCATCTTATTAAGCAACAAGAATACAACCAAGAAACCATTTAGATTTATTTCAAAAGAAAAGACAAGAGAACAATAAGGGTTAAGTACCTCCCAAAGTTACAAAAAGAGAACAATATATGAAAACAATTTATTTTTATTTTATCTTGTGCTATAATATTAAGTCCACAAAATGCATTTCAATCAATGTTCCTAGTTCTTACCTAGTACCTACTAATTTAAGGATTCTATGATAAAGTAGGAAATTCATAGAGATCAAATAAATTCCAATAAATATAGATATATAACTAACTCCTTCTACTTTCTTGACAATGAATAGACATCAACCTAGAATATACATAAAAAAAACTGTTGAACAATTAAGCACCATGTTACGCTGGATTAGAAGTAGGTCAAAATAGAGTATCAAACACCTTATCAGCATCCTGAAGCACTGGTGTAATAAGTCTGCCATCTATAGCTACAACAATTGCAATGTTAATGCTGCTATTATATGTAAAGCTGTTACCATCCCTACGACTAGAATTTATAACAGGGTGGATGTGGAATACCCTAAATTAACAAAAAAGTATAACATCATTCAAAGCAATTGAGAAACACAACATAGAAACATAAACAGTTGAGAAACACAAATACTGCATCAAAGAAAGTCATTCCCTACAAAAAAAAACTTAATCGGGGCAATAAGCATCGAACCATAGTAAATGCGTGGAATTTGAGATGATCCCTAAAACCTAGATGTACATGGAATGGGTACGAATTTATTAGAGAAATCGTTGTTGATTATAGAAACAGGCAAATTGATTAGAGAAATAGAGAAAGAAGATCGAGGAAAAATTACCAAACCAAGCTTCACTTCACTGTTCGTAAACGCCAAGACATAATTGAAACTAAGACTCGAGTAGCAATTGGAACTAAGACTCGTTGAAGGGAGGGGGCTTGAATTCGTTGGAACTGAGACTCGCTGAAGGGAGGGAGGTACGGTGGAGAAGAGAAAAGGCGAGTGGAGGTGTGGTGTAGGAAAAAGACGTGTGTGATTGACTCTTTGGAATGGGAGAAATTTAGGTTGCAGGGAAGAATGAAAGTTGAGTGCACGCGGTGGAAGAATAAGGAATTGAAGTGTTGTGAGTGTTTTGTGTTACTTTGAGGAGATGAAGTTCAGTGTTTTGAGTCATTTGTTTTGGGTTTTACTTTATTTTAAAATTTTAATTTTAATTGATTAAAAAATAAAGATGGAGGGAATCACACGGGGGGTTTTAATTGATTAAAATTTTGGCCAACGATTTTGCAAATGTTTAGGCTATATAGTAACTTAACTATTTCTTCTTTCAATTTAAAAGTATTGGTTTTTATTTTCTTTAGTTTTAGATAATAGTTTTAAAAATTAACTATGAATTTTTATTTTTCAACACAAACGGAGAGGTTTCACACTAAAATATTTTAGTTTTTCTATTCAAAAAATTTAAGAAAAAAAAATATTAGGTTAAAGCGAGAGATTTTGCGGTCGTTAAATTTCGGTTTCTAAATCAGTCTCTAAAAGTGACTGATTTAGTGACAAAAATATTTTTCACTTTGAAGCTCGAACTATTGGTCTCTAATTTGGTCTCTAAAAGCAACCGAAATATTGGTCACTAATTATTGGTCTCTAATTTGGTCTCTATAATTATGTAGCAACCAATATAGCGACCATTTTTTTTTTAAGTTTACGTTCAAAATATTAGTCTCTAAATCGGTCTCTATAGTGACCGAAATATTTCGGTCTCTAAATCGGTTGCTAAAAGCATGTTTTCTAGTAGTGTATAGGCAGGTAATTTCATATGTTTTGTTTTCTTTTATTTTTTTAAATATGATTTGTGTTTCTCTATTTGTGCAACCTTGACTCTTTTTTTCAGAGATATGCATTAACATATTTCTAATTCCACAAAAATCATAGGCTATGGAACATATGATTAAAATAATATTAAATTTGTTAATATCGTGCGAACTTAATTAATTTTGAAATCTGTAGCTTTGTTTCATATGAAACACTTTTGCTCTGCGAGTAGATCTTATATATCAATTCTTACAGGAAGTAGTCTTCATAAGATTCAAAAGTATATTGTCAAATGATAATGTTTTTTTTATTCAAATGATAGTCCTATATCTTTAATCTATGTATGAGATGTCCCTCCCCTTTTCAATTTTCAAGGATTTACTCATTCTACCCATGACTCAATAACTCAATTTCATATTTTAATGGCTATTTAGATTTTATTGTTATTGTTTCTCAAGTTCAATGCAAAGGGTTCGCCGATATTATTTTCAAATACATGATTCAAGCCTGATGAGGAATTCATTTTTGGTCTAGCATTGTTTCTTTATGTTAGTATATGTGTATAAAATATTCGTGGTATTATTAAGTGGTTGATTGATGTCTCTAGATTTACCCTATGTGAAATTGTTTTTCCTATTGAAGTAGTATATAATAAGTGATATTATGAGAACTACATATTGGAATGTCTCTGCATATTTATTTATAATAAAATGGCTCATGTCTCACTTTCTTTTTTGAATAACGCTCATGTCTTACTTCAATTGAATAATATACTAGATTTTAATCACTTGGTTTGAAAAATAATAAAAATTCAAATACAAAGTTAGCATTTTTAAAAATTCATAATTTTTAACTATGTCAAAAAGTCGTTCAGTTACAAATGGGAAATTAAATTTTTTTGAATGTAACTTTTTAATAAAAAAAACTTTCATTTGTCCATATTTTTGAAATATGATGTGATGTCAATAATTTTGAAATGAGATTTTTGTTCAAATGAAATTAAGAATTTCAAAAGAGATTTTAGATGATAATAAGGATCAAACGATAGGAAGATGAAATTAAAAGAATTAAATAAGACCATTGATGCATGAATTATTTAGTGGTACACATTTTAAACACTAAATACAACAAGATTGATCGTTGATGCTTTTTTTTTTTTTTTTTATTGACCTTCTAATGATTTTTTGTTTTGAAATTATAGCTACCAAAACATAGTACAATTAACATAATAATAATAATAATAATAATAATAATAATAATAATAATAATAACAATAATTATTTGAGCATTATAAATTCACTATAATATATATTTTTATTTGTAGGTGAAGTCTCAGACTCACGGTTATTATTTGAATTGTGTTAAGCTATTTTTATAATTAAACTTAATTTAAATGTATATCTGATCTTTATATTTTCATCAACGTAAAATTTCCGTTCTCCATTCTAAAACTGATATTTTAGTCCCAAATTAAATTTCATTTGAAATTTTGAGTTATTGTTTATTTAAACGCATTTTAATTTGTATGCAAATTAAAAATTGGCATTTCTAAAAAAAACATTATTCAATGACTTATTAAGAATTTTTTATTTGATAATTATGAAAAATTTAATATTAAAATGTTTATTTGTAGTCTCATTTTTATCCGTGCTTGGCACGGGTCCGGACACTAGTTACAAACTAAGAGGCCGTTTGTTATAGCTTTTTTTAGAAAAAAAATCAATTATCTTTTAAAAATATTCACTTTTAAAAATATTGCATCAGTTTGTTACAGATTTTTAAAATAATCAGAAGTTAAAAATAATCAGAAAACAGCTAAAAATGAGAAGCTGCTAAGAGTAGCTTCTCAAATAATAGATTTTTTTTAGAAGAGAGAGAAAAGAAACATTAAAAGAATAAAGTTATTTTGTAATTAAAAAATTCACTTTTACATATTGTATCCAAACAAACTCAAAATTATTTTAGTTAAAAAAGTGATTTTTATTACGACAAACAAACATAACGTAAATTCTATTTTTCTATAAAATATAGAGTATAAAAACTAATCTCTAAATTATTGAACATCAAAATCACTATTTTTTTAATCTATAACAAACGGACCCTAAAATTTATTTAAAACTAAAATCTCTTTTATTCGAAATACGAACAAAAAATTCTTGAGGCATGTTTTCAATTTGGTCACATCCATATCAAAAAGATTAATCGCTATAGCTGCACCTGCTCTCTACAATCAATTAACACAAAGTCCTTCATGAAACAATGTGCTAAAGAGATCCATTACATGTTTATTCAAAACAAGGCCAACTTCAACACCACCTTTCCCATCTTTGCTCTCAGCCAAACCAATGGTTAAACCTCTATCAATTGACACTATCTCCACTTTTTCCGGCCTTCCCCAACCAAAATCAATCTCATAAACACCAAATCTATTAGACCCCGCTAATCCCATAATTTGAAATCCTTCATTTATTATAGATTGAAAATTATCAAATAAATTTTCAGCACCTTCTAGAACACCCTTTTCATTAATCATCTTTATTTTCTCATGAATACTCCTAGCAACTAAAAACACCGCATCTTCTTTTACGAAATCGAATGGTTTTGTATCGACTAAATGTCCCCATACGCAATTTCCAAAATAGTTATTTGGTATTGGTGGCTCTAACCTTGCCCTACAATCTACGTTGAATCCCATAACAAATTTCTCTTTCTCTTTTTCAACTCCATGAATCGCTTTTGCAAAACAAACGAGCGAATAAGCACAAGTGAGAACAAAAGATGATAATGTTTGAGGCTTTGTTTCATTTGTATCGAATATTTCCCATTTTGATAAAACCATTTGCTTTATCTTGTTCAAATCTTCGCGTGTGAGCTCAAACGTAGCACGAACATAGTCTTCGAGTTTTGGTTCAAAAGGGAAAATCTTCACGCTTTGTTTATTTCTTTTTTCATTTGGGAACATATTTTCCATGATCTCGATCCATTTATTTGTGAATGCGTCACCAAGTCCATTTTGATCTTTAATGATTTCCCTTTCAATTAAAGGTTCTAACTTTGGCAACAAAATTGGCGATTCTTCGTTTTCAATGATTTTGCTGCATAGATAAGCCCAAGCTTTGATGAACATAGTTGATGATTTTCCATCGAGAACAGCATGGTGTGTGCTTATTCCAATGGAAAAACCACTTTTTGGAAAATAGGTTATTTGAATTGAGATAATAGAAGCAAAAGAATCTGTTGATTCTAAGTGAGGTACAAATGAATGAGACAAAGAAGCTTCATGGGGTGAGTTTTCGATGACACGGTTGAAATCTGAATCAGACTCTGCAATGAGTAAAGAAACACCGTCGTCATCATTGGGATTGAATTGGATGAATGGTTTGGGAGAATCAGAAGGCCAAATGATTTTACCGGCTAAAGGGAGAAAGTGTTGGAGGGTTAAGGAAAGTGAGGTTTTGAGTTTTGGAACAATGTTTTGGAAGAAAAAAGAAGGGTGTGATTGTGAATTTGGGAGGGTGTAAAAGAAGATTCTTTCTACAGGATGAAACCTTAGCCAAAATATGTCAAAGAAAGTGAGAGGTGTTGTTAATGTTTGAGTTGATGGTGGAGGAACAACTTTCAAGTGTTCATGGATTTTAAGGTTGTTGGTAGAAGCCATGTGAAACAGAAGAAGTCTTTGAATATATTTCTTAGCTATGAAAGATTAGAGGGAAGCTTTTATAGAGAGTTCAAAATTATTAGCTCATATTAGGACACGAAAATTCCAACCATATACTATTAAAAGAGACAATATGGTCATAATATTTGCTTTTGCTACTTAATTTTCCTTAGAATGAATGGCAAAGGGACAATCGTAGTCAAAACATGGTTCATTGAATGCTTAGAAAAAGTAAAATGTTTTTGAGAAGTCTTTGGTTTTGAAAAGTATATACGACTTTAGCTTTTGATTTTTTATATGTTTCTTGAATATCTTCTGTAGTGTTTCATTGGAAATATCTTTAATTGGTTCAAATTCAGTTAGGGGGCATTGGTTAAAATATTATATCATCTATCTCGCAATGTTTATGGTATTTGGTACATTTCCATTAAAAGAAACTGAATTATTTAGTCAAGAAAAAAAAATAGAGAGATTTATGATTTTTTTGGGTACATAGAGAATTGTGATTTTTTTTTTGTTTTATTTGAAGTGGTAATTCAGTGAAATTAAACTAACATAATTATATGATATCCTGGATTCGAACTTGGATCACAATGTTCAACCTAATAATTTCGACATTTTTTATCAGTTGAGATAGAAATTATTATGATACAGAGAATTATGCTATTATTTAGGGTTAAAGAAGTTTTTGTTCCTAAAAATATATGATTAATTTATAAATATGATTAATAAAATATATTAAATAAAAGAAAGTGAATAATTTATCTAAGAAAAAAGTGATTTATGATTTTATTTAGAATTAAATAATTTTTTTGTCTATGAAAATATTAGCAAATTTTAATTTGATTCTAAAAAATAAAAATGAAATATTTTTCCTTTTTACAAAAAAAAAAATTGCTTCATTTTTTGTCCTCAATGACCAATTTATGTTTATATTAATTTAAATTTAATGACACTTTTATGTAAAAAATGTTATGTCCATTTATTACATCAAACCTCAATATGTTCATATTTTATTTAAAAAATGAGAAAGAAATGTCAAAATAATGCCAAGAATATAAAATAAAACAGAAAAGTTTGGGAGAATGGAAATTCCGTTTTTATTTATATGGACTAAAATCCAAATTTGTTATATTTTAATAGCCAAAAAACTTTTTTTTAGTCAAGTGGATGAAAAACTAATTTCATCCTTTTTATTTGTCATCTATATTAATTATTAATACTTTTTTACCATCATAAATACAAATTAAGTGATGAAGAGAGTCATGCATTTGACATTGACTGTAAAAGGTACAACTGAAAATTAAAAATGACAAAAAAGTCCTAATTGTCGATCAAAATTATTCTAAAATTAGCATGGATAATAGGATACTATCTGTGTAAAAAAAAATTGGATACTATCAAAACTGAAAAATAGGAAAATTTTTATTAATTAACATTAATTGTCATTTTACAACTGTTTTTCGGAGAATTTAATTTGAACTTATAAGATTACCACAATATAATAATTATTATTTTATTACAGTATCATAAAAGTCAGTAGTACTACTTTTATTTAGAATAAATAAAAGAATGTTTTTTTTTATAATAAAAAAAAGGTATAAGAGAAATAAATTTTTTAAATAAAAACAATCTAAACTGGACTTGAACTAAGGCTCAATAAACCCAAATCAAGAAATCGGTTTTTTAAGGTCCCAATTCATAAATTTAATTGCCTAACAAATAAAAGTCAACCGCACATTTCTATTCCTCTCCCTGTTCTTTTTTTTTTTTTCCCTGTTGAAACTTCCCTGTTTTTTTTTTTTTTGTTGAACCTATATATGTTCCTTGTTCTTCTTTTACTCAAAGCATTTTGTTTTCTTTTTCACTTTGTAATGAATCTCCACTTTCTTCTCAGAATCTCGTTTCTCAACTTTGAAATCAAATCCACATTCAACCATAGAAAGAGAAAGAAGAAGATGAAATCAATTTTTTGACAAATGCCACTTTTAAAAAGCTTCTTTTATGTCAAATTTATTTTTTGACAAATGCCCTTTTATTTTTTTTAATATGCAAAAAAAACACAAAACATAGTCTAACACGTGGATGTTGATGAGTTTCGGCTAAGAAGAAAAGAGAGAGTTTTCTTTAGAGTTTTTTTTGGGCTACCCGGACTGGTTCCAGACCCGAATCAACCGGTCTAATCGGCTGGTTCAATTCAATTTTCATTACCTTAATCTAGATATATTAATTTTATATTGAATCTAAAAGATAAACTTCTTATATAAAGGACTATAGAGGTCTCACTGTATAGTCCTTAACACTCATCTTAATGATGATGTCCGTTGGGGTTATGGTTTGATCTTGCGTAGGGCCGATGGCTGCTGCGTCGGAGCAGCAACCCGTGTGTGTGCGGGACAGAGCAATGTGGCAATTGCAGAAGCTACATGTCTCCTTGAAGCAACTCGTTTTTTGTGAAAGAGAATCAGCTTAGCAATACTATTATTGAGCTTGACGCAGCAATTATTGTCAACGCCCTAGCTCGAAAGGAGTTTCCCAGAACGGATTAGGGTAAAAATGTTCACATTTGCTCTAGGGTTCTTCATCTTCTGACAAACGTTTCTGTTACCTGGATCAATAGATAGGGTAATCAGGCAACCCATGCTTTAGCGCGCTGGGCCTTAAGGGAGCCCAATCAGTATTGGACCTCTAACTTTCCCCCTTGTATCTTAACCCATATAAAAATATATGAGAGTTGTAACCTAGTTTTTTCTTAATAAAGTTTCCATGTTTAAAAAAAAAATAAAGGACTATAGAGGAAATATTTAGAATCGGAAAATGCATACTCCCTCCGGCTTTATTTATAAGCCAAAATTGTTTTTTAGATTTATTCAATAACTAATGTATCTAGCTTAATGTAACGACCCGTTTTCCAACGGTCAGGAAAGAGCATATATATTTTTTTTTTTCTTTTTCAACTAACACTCAGAGTGCGCATATAATATTTTTCAATGAGCCGGCATTCAAATTTACAAAGACTCATTACCATAGGTGCTTCGACAAGCAAAGTGTATTCCTGAATAATTACAATCCAAGTCTAAGTATCAAGTACTTACAACAAAACAAGTTAGACAACCCTATGCTAACCAAAAGCACGGTGCACAAAACACACCGGCGCATAGTCTATCTATACTAAGCTTCACCAAATGCTTATTATAGCCTAGAACTGCCACCGTCGTCATCACGACCTAACCCATCACCTGGGTGGGATGAGCCCGCAAATGAAAGAAAGGGTCACCACAAAATATATAGTATGTATATATATAACCGGTGCGAAAGATTGTACACATAACAATAATTCCACAAAACACAAGAGAAAACTCTTAACCAACAAAGCAATTCCCACCAACGGGTTCATATAAGCAATGCACACATAGCCTATAATGCAACCTCTACAATGCGTGGTACTAACCCTAGCTACCACAATGCATGAGCTCCAGAACTGTAGGTCCAACCCCTACTAAACCACCAATGAAATCACAAGGTTAGGGTGGATCCACTCCCGCAATCACACCCCATGGTCCACTCCCGCAACCATGTATCAAACTCAACAAAGTCACAAAGGTTAAGGTGGATCCACTCCCGCAATCACACCCCATGGTCCACTCCCGCAACCATGTATCGAACTCAACTAAATCACACAAGATTTAGGTGGATCCACTCCCGCAATCACACCCCATGGTCCACTCCCGCAACCATGTGTTGAACTCAATAAAACCCTATAAGAATCAGGTGGGTCCACTCCCGCAACCACACCTCGTAGTCCACTCCCGCAACTACACCTCGTAGTCCACTCCCGCAACTACGCACTAACAATGCATGAGCATACGATTCCCCATGTATACTAATGCAACAAATACATACCTCCCTAGCATATGTAAACCATCCCAACAAAATACATACATATCCAATCATATGTAACAAACCACAACAAACATACATACATTTCCAATCATATGTATTCACCCACATGTTCATACATACATCTCCAATCATATGTAAAACAACGCACATATTGTAAACACTTTCTCATCACGAGAATACATAACACATACATGCCAAACACACAAACACGCGTCACCGAAAATAACCAACAAACATGTTATAACTCAGTGAAAAGACAGAAATAAAGTGATGCCCTTACCTTAGCAAGCTTCCGTCAACAACACACGCTCAAACAACACAACGCGCTTCCTAAAACAAGCAGCGCAACAATCAATACAGTGTTCTCTAACCAATAGTATTGAAACTACACCAATCCCCCAAAAACTTAAAGGTTCCTAAGGAAAATCCGCTCTTTCGGATACCATACCAAAATCTATCGTATTGATCAACCCCCATGAGTTATTTGTACTATTTTTAGGACCCAAAACAATTGCCAAAAGTCTTAAATAATTTGAAATGCAAAATGGCCGTTTTCTTGCGTTATAAGTTACGTACTTTCCGAGTACCCGAAAAACTCGTTTCCAATCCCAACCACTTCCATAAATTAATAAAAAGGGATTAGAAAGCTAAAAACCAAGTTTGGAAATCATAATCCAAAATCTCAACTCCCAGAGCTCGCCCTGGCGAGTTGGTGGCGAGTGAAGGCAGAGAGTACTGGTCTTACTCGCTCTGGAGCTCGCCCTGGCGAGTTGTCAAGACCTGTGACACTCGCCCTGGCGAGTAACCACTCGCCCAGCGAGTTTCAACTGTCATGACAGCAAAAGACAGCAACTCACACCACCTTTCTCCACCCAAGCCTAGTTTGATTCTATTAGTTCCCAACACTTTTTCAAGGCATAAAAACAAACCATTTTCATAAGCAAGCAATTCATTTTCCGAAAGCTTGTAGGTTGCTTCGAGTGCAAGTTATTTGGTTTTCACTTCCAAAATCAAAACCAAATCTAAACACAAGTTTTATTACGGACCTTAACCGTCCGGTAATCATTTTCAAACATGTTTTCAAGGTAAAAAGCGACACCACATGTCACAAGAGTTTTAAATCATTTTGACCTCAAAACACTACTCAAAAACTCTTAGAAAATATTTTCATAAACCACAAAATATTTTTCATCGGATTTTCTAAAACAAAACCATACAACGCATTTCCCTTTCGCCCAAAGGTTCAAAAACAACTTTTCTTTTCAAAACCTTACAACATAACCTCATGTAATTGATCAATACTCTAAACTTTCAAAACCCTAGCTTTTCTCATGAGATTCTCACAAACTCATGGAAAATTGAAATAACAAAGCCTACTCATGCTTACTAAACCCTCATGAACAACTTTCATGGAACAAAAACCATTCACAACCAATTCTTATGAAATTTCTCCCAAGAACATAATCATAAAATCTCATGAATCTCTAAGAGTTTAGCCAACTAAGGGATGAAAGAAGTTCTAGTTACCTTAGGAAGAAGAATCTCACAACTCCAAGCTTTCAACCAAGCTTCTAAACAAGTGATATGGTGAAGGAATGCAAAACTTCACAAGTTGGGAAGGTGGAAAAGAAGCCACGGCTAAAGAGAAGAAGAGTGAAGAAGTTTTGTGATTTATCTTATGACAACAAGTGACTAAAAGTCTCCCTTAAGACTTAGTCTTGTTCCATAATAGCCTTTGGATCAAATAGGATAAAGCTTCAAGACACAATCCTAGCCCTTGGATCAATCCGAGTCTATCTTCCCAAGATATTTCCCATAACCTCATAAAACGAAACGCACGCTCAGTTCTCGCGCGTCGCGACGAACGTAAAACACAAAAACAGAAAACCTACGGAAAGAACGTCCAACGTTTTTCCATTCCAAAACTTATCGCCGAATCTTTTTCCGCGACTGTAATTTTCTTCCATACCTTAGAAAATTAATCTCAGGACATATCCTAACTCGCGCAGATATATAAAACTCCCATCCGAAACCTCACTCAAAACAGACGCAGTAAGATTTTCCATCCGCGGGTAAAGGCGCCTTTTAATGTAACAGCCCGACGACCAGCCACACAGATGCTGAAGCCCCGCTGCTCGTTACCAGCTTAATCACTACCCCCCTTGTAGTGTTTTTGCCTCCGTAGTGATTCGAACCATGCACCCTGGGGATAAATACATGTTCAATGCAATCACTACTACCAATTGAGCTACTAGCTCAATTGGTAGTAGTGATTGCATTGAACATGTATTTATCCCCAGGGTGCATGGTTCGAATCACTACGGAGGCAAAAACACTACAAGGGGGGTAGTGATTAAGCTGGTAACGAGCAGCGGGGCTTCAGCATCTGTGTGGCTGGTCGTCGGGCTGTTACACTTAAATATAGATTAGATACATTACTTCACCAATAAACCTAAAAGGCAACTTTTACTTATATATAAAGTTAGATGGTGTAGGAATATTGTAATTTTAAGTTTCACTACCAAATATTTTTCATGATTCGTCCAATAGCAAATCTAAGTCAACTACAATAATTCAACATATGATGATGCGTTACACTTTGAATTGAGCGCCTGACAATTGACATGGCAGTTATTTATCACAAACAACATTGTCAGGTTCAGGGTCGGCAAGTGTTTTTCTTCTTTTTCTAATGGCTTGGCATGGTCCTTGTAATTTAGTATCACAATGTAATTATTCATAGAGTATTTTAAAAAAGTTTTGCTAACGTGTGTCCGGATTATTATTTAAGTATTAAAAAAAATTATTTATTTAAAAAATTAAACATTACAATTTTTATTGTATTGATTTTATATATTTTTATGAAAAAATTCTATAAAAATTTACTATTTATGATGTTTAAAATTGTTTAGAGGCACTCGTTAACATTTTTTTTTAAAATATGCAATTTTTATTTTTTTAATGATTAAATTTGTACTTGATTATCATAATTTAACTTTTTTATATGTAAAATACATAACATTCTTTTTAATTAATATATTGTAACTTTTTAAGTGGCTCAGTTAATTTTCTATTTCTAATTCCACCACTCACACCACGACTAATGCAATCTACATATAACACAACATACATAACACCCCAAATCATGGAATCCAAAATAATACTGACATCAACTCCTATTTAAAATCTTGGGCATAGGTGATGAGCGTATTCAAAAGCATTATTACATAGGATTAAGCAAGATCTTATGATGAACTTATTCTTTCTCAAATTGTCATATGAACATACACTCACAATCTTGATGTTAACAATTTTGTCCATTTTTTACAAATTACAAATAATATTCCAAAATAATTGTTTTCATTATTTCTAAATATATTCTAGTATCATATCTATCTAACATTTCATCTTTTATCGATCACATTAGTTCATTTCAATTTTCTCATTTCTTTTATTAACAAGTTAAAATATATATTTTTAAATGATAAAAACACCCTTAGTAGTCAACCGCAATTGGATAATGGGAAGTCCTACTTTGCCACACCTTCAAAATACATATTCCATATTTGTCTTCAAACGAAATGGTCATTGTCATAGGCTGCATGTTATTTGCTCCATGTCTCTTTCTTTCAATTAAGTGATCGAAAATAAATATTAAATACCGAAATAAGATTCCTTATGGCAAGTTGGCAACAAGAAGAATTGAAATAGAAAAATAAAATACTAATTAATAATTTTTTTATAAAATTAGAAATAGAACAATTGTATGTTCAAATTCACTTCTATGAAATGCAAACTAATATTTGCTACCACTAAAACAAACTAAAATTTATCATTAAAAAAAAAACTAAAATTTATTTAAAATGTAACTCAAGTAAGAAAACTCAATAACTCTTATATTCGAAATATAAACCAAAAATTCTTCGGACATGCTATCCATCTGGCCCAAACTATATATAAAGAGATTAATCACCGCAGTTGCACATGCTCTTCAATCAATCTTCAATCAATTAATGCAAACCTTCAAGAAACAAAGTGCTAAAGAGATCCATGGCATGCTTATTAAGAGCCAACCCAACTTCAATTCCACCTTTGTCATTTTTGCTCTCAGCCAAACCAATGGTTAAACCTCTATCAATTGACACTATCTCCACCTTTTCTGGCCTTCCCCAACCAAAATCAACCTCATAAACACCAAATCTGTTAGACCCTGCCACTCCAATAATTTCAATTCCTTCACTTGCCATAGAAATATATTTATCAAATGCATCATTAGTTCCTTGAAGAGCACCCTTTTCTTTTATCATTAATATTTTCTCATGAATACCCTTAGCAACTAAAAACACTCCATCTTCATTTATGAAATCATATGGTTTTGTATCAACAAAGTGTCCCCATACACAATTTCCAAAATAGTTATTTGGTATTGGTGGCTCTAACCTTGCTCTACAATCTACGGTGAAGGCAAAAACAAATTTTTCTTTCTCCTTTTCAACTCCATGAATCGATTTTGCAAGACAAACGAGCGAATAAGCACAAGCGAGAACAAAAGATGATAGTGTTTGAGGCTTTGAATCATTTGTATCAAATTTTTCCCATTTGGATAATACCATTTGCTTTATCTTATTCAAATCTTCACGTGTGAGCTCGAACGTAGCACGAACATAATCATCGAGTTTTGGTTGAAATGGTAAAATCTTCAAGCATCGTTCGTTACCTTTTTCATTTGCGAACATTTTGGCCATGATCTCGATCCAGTTATTTGTGAATGTATCACCAAGTCCATTTTGATCTTTGATGATTTCCCTTTCAATTAAAGGTTCTAACTTTGGCAACAAAATTGGCGATTCTTCGTTTTCAATGATTTTGCTGCATAGATAAGCCCAAGCTTTGAGGAACATAGTTGAAGATTTTCCATCAAGAACAGCATGATGTGTGCTTATTCCAATGGAAAAACCACTTTTTGGAAAAAGTGTTATTTGAAATGAAATAAGAGAAGCAAAAGAATCCGTAGATTCTAAGTGAGGTACAAAAGAATGAGACAAAGAAGTTTCATGGGGTGAATTTTCAACAACATGGTTGAAATCTAAATCAGACTCTGCAATGAGTAAGGAAACACCGTCATCTTCATTAGAATTGAATTGGATGAATGGTTTGGGAGAATCAGAAGGCCAAATTATTTTTCCGGCTAAAGGGTGAAAGTGTTGGAGGGTCAAAGAAAGTGAGGTTTTGAGTTTTGGAACAATATTTTGGTAGAAAAAAGAAGGGTGTGATTGGGAATTTGGGAGGGTGTAAAAGAAGATTCTTTCAACAGGATGAAACCTTAGCCAAAATATGTCAAAGAAAGTGAGAGGTGTTGTTGATGGTTGGGTTGATGGTGGAGGAACAACTTTCAAGTGTTCATGGATTTTAATGTTGTTGGAAGCCATCAAAGATTAGAGGAAGGAAGTGTTGTTTGAATAAATTTCTTAGCTATGATATGAAAGATTTGAGGTAAGGTTTAATAGAGAGTCGTGTGGAGTGGAAGAGATCTAGAAAGATTTTTATTTTTTTTTATTGACAAGTGATCTAGAAAGAGTTGAAAGTGATAATAAGAGGGAAAAAAATGAATTTTTATGATAACTAATGTCAGCAATAAAAAAAAAAAAATTATTAGCTCATATTATTAGGACAAAAAAATCCCAATTGCATCAAAACAAATTTTCTTGTCGACAATATTTTTCCACATATCAAAACATTTTATAAGAATTTACAAATAGTTTCTTCGAGTTTTGTTTATTTGAAACTTTTCAATGAACATTATTTTTATTGAAATTTTTTTATTTTGTTTTATTTTTATTTGTAAATATTTTTATATTCGAATCTCGCTGATGTTTTTAAAATAAAATAAATATGAATCTTTTTATAAGCTCTAAGATTGTTTTACTTTTAAAGTTTTTTGTTTTTACATTAAATTTTTGTTGCTTTTGTTGTTTTGCTAGCAGAACGGCAAAGGAAAGTCGTTGTCAAAACATGGTACAAGATGTTTTGAAAAAGTTTAAGATAAAAAGCTGTAGAAAATTCGTTGTTTTTGGTGGAGAACTCTATGATTGAAAGAAAACAAAAACTAATGTGAAAACTAAACTATATTAGCTTAGGTGACAAAAGCAAAGGCATATACGGCTTTTGCATTTGTTTTGTTTTTTTTAAGAAACATTTGTTTCTTGCGCCTTGTTTTTTAATAAACATTATGTATTTATGTTTCTACAAGAAAATACTTTTGTAGCCAATTCATCTACATCTTTACATTTATGATATAAAAAAGATAATTATTTTTTTCTTTTTTTTATCAACAACCAGTTTTTAAAAATAATTTGATAATTTAGAATTCGACTGCAAAATAGAATTCAAATTTTTTCAAACAATTTATCTTAGAGATTCTTTAACCACCTAAACTCAATATCTCACGTATCAATCCTTTTTTATTCTCAAGTAGGTACACATGGCTTGTTTATTTATCACCTTCACAGGCCCGGCCCTGAGGGTAGGCAATGAGTGCAATGGCCTAAGACCCGTTAATTTTAGGGGCCCAAAATATTTTGTTATACCTACCTATCATTATTGAAAATAAAAAATCAATTATATTTAAAGAAATAAAACATACTATTATAAAAATAAAAAAAATCAATTATATTTAAATAAAGAAAATATGATTAATCCTAGGAAATAGGTGTTATTTAAAATGTGATTGAGGTCCAATTTTTTTATGCCTAGTAAATAATTAGGTATAATGATAGGATTAAAATAGAATCATGCAAAACAACAAAAAGATGGCACCACTTGTCTTTGTTCCTAATTTCTATTGACTTCGTTTTGTTTTTTTTTTCTTCTAATTTTTGCATTCTTGTAATGTATGTAAGAATGTTATATGTTTATCTTGTTTAGGTTTTGGCGTTGTTTTATTTTTTGTATTCCTCATTTTATTAACAAGTTATTTAATTTATTTTCTACAAATTGTTAATACTTAACATGTTATTTTTTGCATCCAATTTCAACCATTTAGATCTTACGATTTTTCAATTGTTCTTCGAACTCAGCATTCTACTTCCATGTGCTATTGTTTTCTACTTGAGTTTTTTTTTGTTTCTATTTGATGCTTAGAAGATGTTGCCTAAGAAATATGTATGTGGTAACGAAAAATGAAATAAAAAATGAAATGAAAAGCTAATAAAATCACAGCAAGGGGCTCTTGAAAAATTTGTTTTCAAAAGGGTAGATATCCAAGAAATATGTATTAATGCTATTATATTAAATGAAAGAAAATTTTTTTTTTTTGGCCTAAGGCCCATAAAATGTTACTGCAACTTCAATGCTAGAGTCTAATCAAATGTTCACTGTGCTCTTCTTGGTGCTTCTCCTATTGCCATTCAAAATGAATACACGTGGGTTCGAATATTAAAATGCTAAAAAAACACCATCAGATCTGATCTTTCTTCTTTTGCACCAATTGGAAAACAGATTTTCAGCTGTAACAGCATCCGATCGCAATTAATGGTCAAGATTAAATCGGTGTATATTTAATATAAATCGTCTGATGTAAAATCAATGACCGAGATCAATTACAACGTATAACTGCATTCTTTTTTTATTGCAGCAAATCTGGATCCCACCAATTGCAAATCTTCAAAACATGTAAGCTGTGTTCTAATTAAGATTTTTTCTTTTTAAATAAAACTAATGCAGATTGCATGTATTTATTTAAATTTAAAGAATTAAAAAGGGGAAACAAGAAAAGAGAATTAGGCCAACACTTATTCATAAAAGATATAAACACGTAGTTAGTTAGGCATTCCTAACATATTTCTCCTAACATCAGTTCTATTAAATCCACCAAACAAAAGAAGAAAATGGAAGGCCTAGATTAGCTAAACATGTGTTCTAAGATTGGCAAAAAACTAAATGTAAAAATGTTAGTCTTAAAATTGTGCATTTAATTTTTAAAAATTAAAATATTATTGTTTAATATAAAATTTCTACTTTTAAATTTTTTAGTGAGTATTATTAGAGATCAAGTTAAAAAAACCATGATTAGTTTGAAGAAATTATACAATAACAAGAGATCACTAACTCTATTAGTACAGGATGACGATGCTCCAAAAATTGTTTAGTCATCCTTTACTAAAAATATTAATTAAAAATTGAGTTGTCTAAATTGCAATTTTAATACAAATTAGTACTAATAATATAAAGTGTGAAATATAGTTTTTTATCCTTATATTTTAGCTACTCTTTTTTGTAAAAATAAATAAATGGAGGGAGACATATCCTCAATTAAAATAAAGAATTGAGTTAATAAAATAAAATAAATCTTTCGTTCAATAAATACTAGCTAAAATAATAATATATAACTACAATTTGGTTAGGAGTCCCTTTTGATTTTCTTTATTTATCCCATGCATGAAGATGTTTTCCTAACCTGCACACAATAAGAAAGTTGCAAACTATGCATGTGATCATTTATTGTTGTACTTATTATAATTAAATAATATTATTTCTTATCAGTTATCTCTATGGAAATCTTTTTTCTCTATTGAAATCTGGAAAAATATCATGCACCATTTGATATCACGGACTTGCAGTCTGTAATTACTGTGGTGTGGTGAAAAGGTAAACCAAAGAAATAAAAAACAAATAAAAAAAAAAGTAAAATATAGTTTATGTGGATGAAAACATGCATTATTTAATAGCCTATAGCTATAAGTAGGATCAGGATTCCCTACTATAAATTATGATACAGTTTCATGGCGCAGTAACAAATATGAACCATTGATTTTTGATCGAACGATTGATATTACACCTTTATAAAATATGTACGGAATAATTTCTGCCGTTGATTCATGATTAGATGATTGTAATTGATTACAGCGACACACGGTTATTGCGTGCAATCTATTTCCCTATAAGTAGTAGTGCATGTTTTAATCTACTGTAGGTTGTTGCATGCATTTTAAACCCAGGGGTGGACCCGGACACTGGACACATAATATTAATGGGGCTAAACGATTAATGAACCAATGAAAAAAAATTCATCGTGATAATTCGTTAAACAACAAACAATATATAATGTTATTACAAATATAATATGTATATTATTTTAAAAAAAGGAACAATATTAATAAACCAACAAATCATAAAAATTTTATTCAAAAAGAAAAATCAACAAAATATGTTTCTATGTTTTCATGAACATTAGTAGTTAAACTTTTTCAATAAGGATTAGATGAATCTCTTTGAAACTATGGGATTGAATTCTCATTTTATATGTTTATGCAATTTGGTTTATTTTGATTTAGTTTTTGCTCTAACGGAGCAGTTTGTTGTTCGTTTGTCTTTCATTCATACATAATTATCTTATATAAAAAAAAACTTTTTGTTCCAAGTTATCATTGTTTTTCTTTAATTATATCGTTATTGAATTAAATTTAGAATTACTTTCACCATTAAATGATGAATAGTAATAATCGTAAATTGGGATACTTTACCATGAGAATAGTGAGCATAGCTAGAAATGACTATTGGACTTCATATTCAAAGGACATTTCATAGGGTAAAAATATGCACTACATATATGAGCACGAGTGTGTAATTACACACAAAAATATATAAGTGGATATGGGTATGGGTATTTTAGTACCCACCCTGTCCTACACCGATATATTATAAATATATAGTAGTATTTATTTATTGTATGTATTTAATTTTAAATAAATTTTAAAATATTAAATTATACTAATTTTATTTCTTTTTTTCTTATCAAATAGTCTAGTGATTAGAAATTTTATTGTTAAAGTGAATAAGTGGGGTGCTTTGAGCTCGAACCTCGACCCTATATATAACATGATTTTCTTACCAACTGAGTAAGGTCACGGAGACATACTAACTTTATTTCTAGAGCTATTTGAGAACAATAATAATTGATTAGGTTGGTGAATGTATTTCTCCAGGATAGCTTGTCCTCATACCATATATATCTTTTTAAGGAGGAGGAGAAGGAGGAGGAGGAATGACAATGATATATCTTCGATGGTGGGAAGGAGAACCACTTACACGGCTCGCCCACCCTCATTTTGCTTTGAAGGCAAAGGGGAACCTCCAAGACCTCCGCCGTAATGGACACATCATATGTTGAATCTGCTAGAGGCCAGATCTCCTAGTACTCGAGGGCGGATGACTTTCATTAATTTGAGCCATGTATTCTGGATTTCAGGCTAGTTGACAAAGATAGGTGGCGACGATGGGGTCTTGAACTCTAACCCATTGCAAGATGGAAAGAGTGCTTTCCTCATTTTGTAGGATGGAACCCTCCTAAAGGTTTTGATCGGTTCCTTGAACTCCTGCCCGTCATAGAACGGAGAAAGTGCCAATTTTATATTAATTTATATGGTTTTTACAACAACAAAAAAAATAGTAAATATATTCGAATATAGATCATTTAACATTAAACTCTTAATCAAAATCTAATTCACTCAAAATAAATAATCATTACAACTAAACCAAATACAAGCTTAAACTAATTTGAAACATAGTTCAAGAAAAAAACCACAATCCTTTTTGGTTCGAAATGCAAACTGGATTTTTTTGGTGATGCCATTCATTTAGTTATATCCATATCACTATATTACACACCATAGTTTCAGTTGCTTCTTACAATCAATTAATGCAAAGTCCTTCATGAAACAAAATACTAAAGAGATTCATCACATGTTTATTTAGAACAAGCCCAACTTCAACTCCACCACTCTCATCTTTGCTCTCTGCCAAACCAATGTTTAAACCTCTATCCACTGATATTATCTCAACCTTTGTAGGCTTTCCCCAACCAAAATCAATTCCATAAACACCAAATCTATTAGACCCCGTTTGTCCTATAATTTGAAAGCCTTCACTTGACAAAGAAGTATATTTAGATGACCTTTCCTTAACTCCTTCAAGAACACCTTTATCATTTATTATTTTTATTTTATCATGAATACTCTTAGCAACTAAAAAAACTCCATCATCTTTAATGAAATCCAATGGTTGTGTATCAATGAAATGTCCTAATACACAATTTCCAAAATAGTTATTCGGTATTGGTGGTTCTAACCTTCGTCTTCCATCTACAGCGAACACAAACGCAAACTTCTCTTTCTCCTTTTCAACTCCTTGAATCGCTTTTGCAATACAAACGAGCGAATAAGCACATGCGAGAACGAATGATGATAGAGTGTGTGGCTTTGTTTCATTTTTATCGAATGCTTCCCATTTGGCTAACACCATTCGATTTATCTTATTCAAATCTTCACGTGTGAGCTTGAACGTTGCACGAACTGAGTCTTCGAGTTTTGGCTCCAAACCGAAAATTTTCAAGCTTTCTACGTTTCCTTTTTCATTTGGGAGCATTTTAGATATGATCTTGATCCAGTTATTTGTGAATGTAACACCTAGTTCATCTGGGTCTTTGATGATTTCCCTATTGAACGAAGGTTCTAACTCTGGCAATAAAGTTGGCGATTTTTCTTCGGTTTCAATTGTTTTGTTGCACAGATAAGCCCAAGCTTTGATGAACATGGTTGAAGATTTTCCATCGAGAATAGCATGATGTGCGCTAATTCCGATGCTAATGCCACTATTTGGGAAAAAAGTGACTTGGATTGAGATAATAGAAGCGAAAGAATCTGTTGATTCTAAGTGAGGTATAAAAGATCGAGACAAAGAAGCTTCGTGGGGAGACTTTTCAATGACACGGTCGAAATCTGCATCAGCCTCTACAATGAACAAGGAAACACCATCATTTGGGGTGTATCGGACTATTGGTTGTGGAGATTTGGAAGGCCAAACGATTTTACCGGCTAAAGGGAGGAAGTGTTGGAGGGTTAAAGAGAGTGATGATTTGAGAATTGGAACAAGTTTTTGATAGAAGAAAGTAGGGTGTGATTGTGAATTTGGGAGGGTGTAGAAGAAAATGCGTTCTACCGGATGGAATTTTAGCCAAAATATGTCGAAGAAAGTGAGAGGGATTGTTGTGGTTTGGGTTGATGATGGAGGAACAACATTGAATTGTTCATGGATTTTGATATTGTTGTTAAAAGCCATGTGATAAAAGAGGAGGTGTACGTGGTTTCTTAGCTATGAAAGATAGGAAACTTATTGTTACTGCAATGTCAATGAAATATCTAACCACATATCGAAATATATATAGGAAAATGCTAACTAGTGTCCCTAGGGCACTAGTTAAGGATACTATTTATAGTATAATTATCTAGAAACTTGTGCAATCAATACATTTGAAATATAAACAATGTTGTTTTCAAGGCAAAATTTACTATTTTTAGTTCTTTAACTAAGTATTGTTGGAACATGTTGGTAATTTTGGAGGGACATTTGCATGGAAATAAAAACAAGTTTTGGAATTAAGTGTAGTGTGAATTGAAAAAAGGTAATTTAAATTTTATATTGGAGGAAACACACTCGTTAATAGTGTTTATATATGGAAGAGTGAACTTTTAAAGTGTACCATCAACTATCATACGCCGCCGTCGTTGGCATAAGTTTTTGTGCATAAGCATGGTTTATGCACCATACATAAATACCCTAGATTGCTTAGCGCACCCTCCAGATTTCTAGCGCACCCCCCAGATTGCTTAGCGCATCTCCCAAATTTCTAGGAGGTACGCTAGAAATCTGGGGGTGGGTTAGAAATTTGGAGGTGTGCTAGAAATCTGGGGAGTGTGATAAACAATCTGGGGGTGCATTAAGCAATTTTCATTATTTATGCATGGTGCATAAGGAAAAAGCTTATACACCACAACCACTCCTACCGCTGCTGTCTGACGGACTCGGATTGGACCGGGCTTGATGACATTAATATTTTAATGCTAAAAAAAGAAAAAATAATGATTTTTCTTTATGCGTGTGTCTTTTTCCGTTTAATATATCAAGGTAGTTTTGTTCGTGTACACTACATACATTATAGATTGTAGAGATTTGTCATACTCCTTTTCTCAATTGTCGTAGCCCACTTCCTTGTAGGGTAAGTCTTATCTAGTGCTTGTGCTTGACCTCAAATAATGTTATGTAGGTGAGACCAACATATTTTGTTTTTTTTGTTTTATAAGTGCAATGAGGGTTTTAACGTATCAAATACTTTTTCCGAATTTTTTTTTGGATTGTCATAAAATTGTTACAAAGTTTCAATTGTTATTAATAATGGACTAATTTTCATAAAAAAAATATGTGTGGTCCGTATTTTTTATTCTACTAATTTATGTTGAAAAATATTCTAAATTTTTTACACATTTCTTTTTTATGAAGAGTTAGCTTTTGGAAAATAACAAATTATAGAGACGTCAAATTAAATGTAAAAAATCATTAAGCAATAATGCAGCCACGTTAGCAATATAGAAAATGCAGACAAAATATTATGTGTCTGTCTATCATGTATCCATTTGTCCGCTTTTTCTATTGTGCTAACGCATGTAAAGATTTTTCTTGAATTTTTCATACATGTTTTGATTTATTTATGAATAATTAAATTTTTGGAAAACAATAAATTAAATCACAAAGAGACGTCGAATACAATGTGAAAATCCCTCAAGTAAAAAAATGAGGAACAAAACTTCTAATAACAATATGAACTAACAAAAAAAGAAATCCTATGAATGTGAAGTAACAAAAAAGAAATCCCAAAAGGTATATTTGGAACAAAATTAGACTACACATATTTTGCCTTTATATTGTTATAGAAGATTATAGAAGACATAGATGTTATTTGTAAAAAAAAAAAAAGAAGATTGTAGATTATAGATGAAGATGATATATATATATATATGTGTGTGTAGAGAGAGATTATATAGATTATATATATTGTTATAGAAGATTATAGACTATAGATGATAAAAAATTAAATTGCAGGTTTTAAAAAAAAAACAAATACAATAGCTCTTTTATGACACGGGCGCTATTAGAGATAAGAAGCACGATAGCACTTTTGTCCACAGGCGCTATTAAAACAGGAACCTATGATAGCACTTTTAAAAATAGTGCTATTAAATGTTGTTGCCATAAGTGACTTAGAATAGGCATACGATAGTGCTATTAAAAGATGGACATACAATAGCGTTTTTAAAAACGCTATAATAGCCACAGACATACAATAGAAGTGACTTCTATAGCGCTTAAAAGTGCTATTAAAACAACAACAAAAAAAGTGCTATCAAAGCCTTTTTCTGTGGTAGTGGATGATGCCTCTTCTCTGCTCCAGGTTCAACAGTCGTTACTGTATTTTTGAAGTTAAAGAGTCAGTGCACAAATTCATCAATAATCAAAGACCCAGAACAAAAAATTACACACTATTCCATTTTAAGAAATCAAAACTAATTTAGCTTGGGACCTGAGAGTGTGCTCCTCCTTAAGTTTCAGGTTCGGTTCTCTCTCGTATCAATTTGGGTGTGCTAATTTAACTTCTTTAAAAAAAATCAAAACTAATAACATCGAATTTTTAAAGATCAAACTTCAAATAGGTTCAATTCATAAGAATTTAAGAATTGAAAAGGGAAATAAAAGATATTAAAGATAATGTCATGGATTACTTCAGCAGTGAGATATTTAAAAACAAAATATTAAATTTCATAATTCTCTCAACGTTTCAAATGATTGATGGATTGTATACCAAATAAAGGTTGATAGAAGAGGCAAATTTTAATACCTATCTACCAAAAAAAAAAATTAACACCTATCTTGTCTTCTTTTATTAGTTTTCTAACATAACAGGTACTAGTTTCACCAAGGCACCAGAGAAAATATTGTTAGTGTTTAGTTTCTGGTTTAACTTCACCAAATTAAATGAAAATTAAATATTGTTAGTGTTTAGTTTGTGGTTTAACTTCACCAAATCACACACTACATACTATATTGTTAGTGTTTGTCCCTTAAAAAAAACAATATTGTTAGTGATTTATTTTGTGGTTTCCAAATTCAAAAGAAAGTCACTATATGATAAAATTAAATTATGTTAGAACACTCAAATTTAAGGACATGAAACCCTGCTAAAGTTCTAACGGGGTGGATTCATTGGTGGCATATTGCAAAATGCTTGCATAAGTCTTTTAAGTTTTATGTTTGTAATAGATTGGTACTTTAAGATTTTTAAGTAACAAAAAATTCTTTAATTTTTTAAGTAACAAACAGGTATTTTAAGTTTGTAATTTGTAACATTTAGGCCCCTCAATTACTTAAAAAATAGAACCTAAATGTTACAAATTACAAACTTAAAGGACATATTTGTTACTTAAAAAATTTAAATGACTTATTTGTTACTTAAAAAACTTAAAGGACCTATATATTACAAACGTAAAAGGATCTATTGATGCATTTAGCCTTTTATATATTGTTTTTGTCAAAAAAAAATCTAAACCGTTAAATTACAAATCAACTATCAAAATCGATTGTTATATACAACTACGTGTATCTGCTTTAGCAGGCGATCTAGTCTCTCAATGAGTAGCTACCAAGACCAGAAAAGTCTAGCCACCGCCGTAGACCATGAATAATGACTTGACTTTATGAGCCATCCAGGGGCGGAGGGAGAGGGGGGACAAGGGGTGGCTATGGTCCCCCCACCTCTTTGAATTTTTTTGTATAGTACTAGTAATAAATATTATCGGTTCTTTTTATAAGTAACAATTGAGTCAATAAAAGTTGATGTATTTGATTTATAATAAAGTTTAGATAAATTAATTTTTGTCGACTCAATTGTTTCTTATAAAAAGGACCAGAGAAAGTGCTATATAGATATATACTGGGTCTTTGTCTTTTATGGTAAAAAAAATGTACAAACATGAGGTATGTTTGAAGTGGAAATGAGGCTCTTGAGTTAGTGTGTTTATGTAACTTGGTTAGTAATTGTGGTTGCTTGCCTTTGTTGGCTATTTTGGTGTGTGAAGTCTGTCTGTTATTTTTTTCGTAGTGTTAGAACTAGTTCATAGTGCTAAAATGGACTTTATATTAATTTTTAACTTGGAACATAAAACATGTTGTGTATTTTGTCAAACCTTTTGATTATTATTTATACTTAAAAGACTTACATATATATATATATATATATATATATATATATATATATATATATATATATATATATATAGACTTTAGATATTATTTATATGTTCTTAAATTTCTTATATATGTAGTAGGCTTTATAAAGAAATAAAAAAATTATATATACTAAATTATAGTATTTCTTAGACTTAGCCCCCCCTATATTAAATTCCTGGCTCCGCCCCTGGAGCCATCAACTTTGAAATTTTGAAATACTCCCTCTGTCCCAAAATAAATGACCTGTTTGACCACTGACACGTTTGCCAATGCACAACTTTAATCGTTAATATCTTTAATTATATATTATTAAAAATTTATAAAAATTGTATATTTTGAAAGTACTCGTCGAGACAAATCAAACAACATCTCATATGCTAATATTTGCATGTATATATTAGAAGAAAAATAAGGTCAAAACATGTCAAATGAATAGTATACTAAGTCAAAAAGAAGTCATTTAAAATGGGACGGAGGGAGTAGTTAAAAGTAAATCATTGTGGTGGTTGTTATTGTTGTATATAATATTTTTTACTAAATTTCTCATCTTTTGCTTTTAACTTTTGTAAATTAATCAAAATATTTTAATCTAAAATATTTATTTGTTAGAATTAATCATATTATATGTACACCATTTGATTTTAGTATAAACTAATTAAGACTAAAATTAATATTGGGGTTCGTTTTATAATATTTGGGTTTAATTGATCTTATAATATATTATACACAGTTTGATTTTTATATAATCACTCGAAATAATATTTGGGTTTTAATTGGTATGCACTTTAAGTAAACTTATTTTACACATTTAATTAAGCACATACATATACACCGTATAATATTTGAAGATATATTTTTAAATTAATAATATAACAAAATTAATTTGACATGCATACTAAAATATGATTGGATGTATTTTTATTTTTTTATTAGAAAATATTAGTTGTTAGTATATTGTTAGAAGAAAGAGAAAAATATTAGTAGTCAATGATCGAATTCTGGACCTCCTTCTTAAACTCCTTCAATGTCTAAATCCTTTACCACTATGAGAAATGTTAAAATTTTAATCTACCAAAATATTTCAATTTTGTCCAAAATTAAATCTCAATTTTGAACAAAAAAATCTTAGTGTTGCCTTAAACTAACTTTTAAAAATCTCAGTTTATTTCAGTTTTGAATTAAAAAATATCAATTTTACGTTAAATTAACCTCTAAAAATCCTAATTTTACCATTAACTAACACTTAAAAATACAAAAAACTTTGCTGAGAGCCTGGATAATTGCCCGGACTAGCCGAGCTATAGAATCGTCCATGCTCACACACTAGTTAAGGACATTAAAAATAATAATATAAGCCTATAAAAATTGTATAATTAATATATTTTAAATACATTTTTTTTTCTTTTTTATTTCTTAATTAATGCTCGAGAGCATAAATTTGTATCACCTTAAAAATTAACAAACCATAATTTTTTTATTAATTAAATACTAGTACATGTGTTTCTCATTCTCTATCAAGATGAATGCATACATATAAAAAAAAGTTTGAATAAGCTAAATTAGTCCATTCAAATTGGCACTAGAGAGAATCAAATCTAATATTTTAAGAAGATTCCAAGTCGATATCATCATACCAACCTAAATGGATTAAATATTACAAATATTAACCAAGATTTCAGATACAATAGTTAAGAAAACTAAAAATAATAAAATAATCTTAAAACTTATATAATTAATTTGTAGATATCTTAACGTGTCTCCTTAGGACACACATGTGTCCTTAGTACAAATGTTATGATGAACCTTTTTAAAAATTTCACTTGGACTAGTAAACGGTCATAACAAAAAGAATAATTTTTAGTTTCAATTCTTTCTCACAACCAATTCTATTTATTGAAAGGTCAAACCTACTACTTTATATATAAATTACATCAACATAACCAAATTCTAAAACATAACCAAAACACAAACCAACAATGTCTTCATCAATCAATGGTCGCAAACCAAGTGAAATTTACAAAGCACAAGCTTTATTATACAAACACATATATATACAAACACATATATCATATATGCTTTCATAGATTCCATGTCTCTCAAATGGACAGTTGAAATGAACATACCAAACATTATCCACAATCATGGCAAACCAATTCCACTTTCAAACTTAGTTTCAATTCTTAATGTTCCATCATCGAAATGCGGTAACGTGCAACGTATCATGCGTTACCTCGCACACAACGGATTCTTCGAGATAATAACAAATCAAGAATTGGAAAATGATGAAGAATCTTATGCTCTAACTGTTGCTTCAGAACTTCTTGTTAAAGGAAGTGAACTTTGTTTAGCTCCAATGGTTGAATGTGTTCTTGATCCAACTCTTTCTGGTTCATATCATGAGATGAAAAAATGGATTTATGAGGAAGATCTTACACTCTTTGGTGTTACTTTAGGAGCTGGTTTTTGGGATTTTCTTGAAAAGAATCCTGATTATAATAAATCATTTAATGAGGCTATGGCTAGTGATTTTAAAATGATAAATTTGGCATTGAGAGATTGTGATTTTGTGTTTGAAGGGTTGGAATCAATTGTTGATGTTGGTGGTGGAACTGGAACAACTGCTAAGATTATTTGTGAGAGATTTCCTAAGTTGAAATGTGTTGTGTTTGATAGGCCACAGGTTGTTGAGAATTTAGATGGAACCAACAACTTGACATATGTTGGTGGAGACATGTTCCAATCTATTCCTAATGGTGATGCTGTTCTTCTTAAGGTATACTTTTCTAAACTTTTGTTCTTAGAGGAAGGGATCTAGATAGGTAAAGTCTGATCAATGATTATTCTAGTCAGGATTCGTACTGATGTTATCTAGAATTATTCGTCCTTAATTGAAACTTATTAGCTACTTGAGCTTAATCACCTGATTAAATTAAGTTTGTCTTTAATTACGTGTCTAATTGTTCTAATTCTTAGAATTGATAAAATTAGAGATTAAAGTAATTTTTCTACTAGTGTGTCCGACGCAACAATGACATATGTAGTTAGATTCAATTTTATTTTCATTTTGTTAAAATTATTATCGACGTGTACTTGTATATATTGTGTCTGATATTTGTGTCTGTCTATGTGCTTCGTAGTTTCTTAATGAGTTACTAAAGAAACATCTAATCCTCTGTTTCTTATTGTGCAGTGGATTTTACATAATTGGATTGATAAGGATTGCATAAGGATACTAAACAAATGTAAAGAAGCTGTTACAAGTGATGGGAAAAAAGGAAAAGTGATTATCATAGATATGGTGATAAATGAAAAGAAAGATGAGAACCAAATTACTCAAGTAAAGCTTCTTATGGATGTAAACATGGCTTCTCTTAATGGAAAAGAGAGAAATGAGAATGAATGGAAGAAACTCTTCAAAGAAGCAGGATTCCAAGACTATAAGATATCTCCTTTGACTGGATTTTTGTCTCTTATTGAGATCTATCCTTAAACACTTTTTTCTTACATGTTCTAAATCAATGTTTTGATCTATTTTAATATTACATTAATGTTGTATTATGTATTAGTTTGTTAGTAACAACTATAAGCAATTTGTTAAAATTGTGGCTGCACTCCAATGAGGATTTAATAAAAAATGAGAATTGGAATGTTAAATGATATGTTATATCTTTAATTATTTATATATTTCTATTGTTTTATATTGTTAAGAATTCACATTATATATCTAATATCTCGATCGCTGTTTTTTAACTCATGAGAGTTGCTCCGATTTTAATGAGTTTTTGGGACCCAACTCACCTAAATTTTTTTCTTTTTCATTAACTGCCTCTAGCCCATTATTGTGCTACAAAATAAGAAAGCCAAAATAAATACAAAGCAAATGTAACAATTTAGATCTAAGAAAATCACACAAGTTAAGGTTAGTGTGTTTTCTCCACAAGTTCTATCACAAGACATGTGACTTTATTAAGTTCACAACATCTAAATATATCAAGTAGATATCACAATTTATTTAGTTATAACATGTAAGCTATTAAATGGACTAATGATTCGTCTTTTAAGGATAGATCTCAATAAGAGACAATAATTCAGTACAAGGAGAAATTTTGTAGTCTTGGAAACCTGCTTCTATGAAGAGTTTCTTCCATTCTTTCTCAGTTCTTTCTTTTCCATTAAGACATGAAATTGATACATTCATAAGGAGCTTTATTTCAGTAAGTTGGTTATCTTCTTTCTTTTCATTTATCACCATATCTATCACAATCACTTTTCCTCTTTTTCCATCATCACTTGTTACAGCTTCTTTACATTTTTTCAGTATCCTTATACAATCCTTATCTGTCCAATCATGTAAAATCCACTGCAGAGAAACAAATAGATAAATATGAAGGATTAGAAATTTCCTCAATAGCTTCATGTGAAAAGTGATTAAGTTATGGTTTTAAAAAAGTAACTAGATTTGCAATTGATTATAAACAAGCCCCCTAAGGAAAAAAAAATTATCTTCAATTATAAGTTCTATTTTAAATTACAAGACATATTTTTTATTTAATTTGAAACATGCCTCTTACTAATACTACGAATTTGTCTACAAATTTAGTAATATTCACGCATATAATGTACACAGTAATTATACTGCCAACTTTTCTTAGTATATGTGAAAATTAACAAAAGGACAAACAAGAAAATAGTTAGTTGTAGTTTTGATTCTTCTATTTTCATTATCACTCACAATTGTCCGTATTTTTAAAATTCAATTTTTTGAATGAAATAGTGGTGACGTAACAAACTTTTTAATTAAAGTGGCATTAACTAGCTTGTGGAATCATTCGAGTGGATTTATAATGTATAATTTTTATTTCATGTGGATAAAAAACTTGTCACGTTACTATTTTTGGATCTAAATCTAAGGGACAACATATTGTACTTTAAAAAGGGGCCAAAAAATAACATGACCGAAGTAAAATATCTTTGTTTAACCGATGAGTTAAATCCAGTTAAAAGATTAAACTCTTACAATATAGCAAATTAATGTTTAAATTTTAGCAGCCATAAGTAACCACATTTGATATACGACACGCCTCAATTGATTTCATCAAATGGAGTAACTATGGGAAAATCAAAGAAAAAAAAAAGGAGGAAAAAATCTTGATTTAGAGAAGCATACCTTAAGCAGAACAGCATCAGCTTTAGGAATAGATGTGAACATATCCCCACCAACATAAGTCAAATTATCACTTTCAGATAAATTCTCAACAACCTTTGGCCTATCAAACACAACACATTTCAACTTAGGAAATTTCTCACAAATAATCTTAGCTGTTGTTCCATTTCCACCACCAACATCAACAATTGATTCCAACCCTTCAAACACAAAATCACAATCTTTCAATGCCAAATTTATCATTTTAGAATCACTAGCCATTGCATCATTAAACATTGTATTATATTTAGGATTTTCATTAAGAAACTCCCAAAAATCAGATCCTAAATTGACTGCAAAGAGTGTAAGATCTTCTTCATAGATCCATTTCTTGAACTTATGAAATGAAGATGAAAATGTTGAATTAAGAGCACACTCAACCATTGGAGCTAAACAAAGTTCACTTCCTTTAACAAGAAGCTCTGAAACAACTGTGAGAGCATAAGCTTCTTCTTCATTTTCCAATTCTTGATTTTTTATTATCTCGAAGATTCCATTGTGCGCGAGGTACCGCATGAGACGTTGCACGTTATCGATTTTCGAGGATGGAATTTGAAGAATTGACACTAAGTTTGAAAGAGAAATTGGTTTGCCATGGTCATGGATTATATTTGGTATGTTCATTTCAATTGACCATTTGAGAGACATGGAATCTATGTGGGCATACATGTGTTTGTATAATTGTGCTTGTGCTTTGAAAATTTCACTTGGTTTGCGGTTATTGATTGATGATGCCATTCTTGCAAGTGAATTTTTGGTTTGTGTTTTGGTGCTAATTTGATGCTCTATAATGTCAACACATTATGTTAGATCACCCAAAGCTCAATTAAGAGTATAAAACAATGATTAGAAAAATAAAATATGACTATCAAGTTGTAGTAAGGTATTGTTAGTTGGTTCAGTGGTAAATGGCATTGAACTTGGTAGGGAAGACTACAGTTCGATCCCACGCAACCGTGATCGGAAGAAGACTAAAACCACTTGATGCTAAAATTGACCCCGAACCAGATTACTGGTGGTGAAAGCAAAAAAAATTGTAGTCATAAATGCAAATTTAATGCGATGTAATTGCTATTTGGTTTTTATTTTAACTTCTAAGATGAGAGATAACTTCCATGGATTAATTTCAAACTAAATATCTATATATATTTGATAAATAGATGAAATAACAAATAATTGAAAATTTACACATACAAAATGAAGGAATTGACGTTCTAAATTCCAACCTAACAATTTTAGTATTTTTTTGGGTTGAACTAGGACGTATGGAGTATTGAACTATATCTTTGTGTACTATTGATTTCATATCAAAGAGAAAACAAAATATGACTATTGACTTGGGGCCATTATTGCACATGTGATGTGATGTAATTGCATATATATATTGCATCACTTAAGTTATGCAATTTTTGGGCTTTTGCCCTCATTATTATCAACAACAAAAAAAGTTATGCAATTTTATGTGATGCAATTAATAAAATTAATGTTAGTTTTTTTGGAATACTGCTCTATGAAATTTTAGTCATAGTTCAATTAATTTTACTGACAATGATTTCATTCTTTTTATTACTCAAATAATGATTTCCAAAATCAATGGGTGAGCTAAGAAAATTGGGATACATTACCTATGAAACACTACTAGGAAAATTGCTTGTTTGGCACCCACATTATACTCAACTCCATTGTTATTGCAAAAATTTGGACGATATATGAACATATAATTAAGGAGTGTTGGCAATACTTCTTTTTAATATTTCCTCATTAATTGGGTAAAATGCATATGAGACGTATTAAAATAGAGTCTAATGGAGATGCACTAACAATGTAAATTAGTTTTACACGATTATTCAATAAAAAATTATCATTTTGTCATGTCATATAAAAATGGATTTAATGGATATGCACAATCATTGTAAAATATTTTCACACAAACATCCAATGAAAATCCACTAATTTGCCACATCACCCCACTCATGTATGGTTATTTTGAAACTACTTGTAAGACATGAGAGAATGATAATTTCTTATTGGTTGTCCGTGTAAATATCCTTTACACTGTCTGTCTACCATCTTTAATCTCTATAAAAATAGTAGGGTGATATGCAAAAATATGGTTGTCGGTTAGTATTGATCGATAGTGTAAAATTATTTTACGCTGTTGGCGCATATTTAATTTCTTTTTTTCATTAATCATTAAAATATGTATGAACTACATAATTATAACATTATATAACAATGTATAAAACTTTAACACGAGTTTTAAAGATAATCATAAGAGATGTCTTAAGCTAATGAACTTGCGTTACTTGCCAAAAGAAATGAAATAGAAATAATTCAAATACAAACATAAACATAAACATAAACCAATGTTTAAACTTAACTATGCAAATATTTGCTTATTAAGAAAGATACAATTCCATTAATCCATACATGCTTCTGCCTCATGAATCAAAGCATATGCCTTCATGAAAAATGGTATGAAACAAATCCATCACATGCTTATTAAGAACAAGCCCAACTTCAACACCACCTTTCAAATCCTTACTTTCTGTTAATCCAATTGTTAATCCTCTATCAATTGAAGTAATCTCCACTTTTTCAGGCCTTCCAAAACCAAAATCAATCTCATATACTCCAAACTTTGTTGATCCAGCAACTCCAATTCCTTTAATTCCTTCACCAATCATAGCCATTAATTTAAAAATCAATGTATCTAATCCATCAAGAACACCCTTGTCCATATTTTTTATTTTACCATAAATTTTCTTAGCAACAATCACCACACCATCTTCTTTTATAAAATCTTCTGGCTCGGTATCAACTATATGGTTAGATACACAATTTCCGAAATAGTTTTCGGGAATTGGATGATCTAATCTATCTCTACAATCTACAGGAAAACCAAATGAAAATTTTTGCTTTTTATCGCTTTCGGATTGTTGTATCGCTTTTGCTATGCAAACAGACACATAAGAGCACGTAAGAACAAAACTTGATAATTTCTTAGGATGTTCTTGTTCTTGTGCTCCTTCTACAACATTGTTCCATTCGGACAATATCCTTTTGTTTAATTTCTCCAAATCCGCGCGTGTGAGCTCGAATGTGGCTCGAACCGAATCCTTAATGATTGGTTGAAACATGTTTGACATAATCTTTACGCTTTTCACATTGCTTTTATCAAAATGTGATGAGATTCTATTCCAACTATTTATGAACACATTCTCAAGATCCTTTGGATCTTTGATTACTTCCCTTTCCAAAAAGGGTTCTAAAAAAGGTTCCAAATTTGGTGATTTTGTTTCCTCAAGAGATTTACATGTAGAAGCCCAAGCTTTAACGAACATGGTTGAAGATTTTCCATCAAGAACGGCATGGTGTGTGCTTATTCCAATGGAAAAACCACTTTTGGGAAAAAGAGTTATTTGAATTGAGATAATAGAAGCAAAAGAATCTGTTGATTCTAAGTGTGGTACAAAAGAACGAGACAAAGAAGCTTCGTGAGGTGAATTGTGCTCCAAGATTTTATTGAAGTCTATATCATCATCACACTGAGCTAAGAGCAATGAAACTCCGTTATTGTTTGCATTGAATTGGATGAATGGTTTGGGAGAATCAGAAGGCCAAACGATATTACCGGCTAAAGGGAGGAAGTGTTGGAGGGTTAAAGAGAGTGAGGTTTTGAGTTTTGGAACAAGATTATGGAAGAAGGAAGAAGGGTGTGATTGGGAATTTGGGAGGGTGTAGAAAAAGATGCGTTCTACTGGATGGAACCTTAGCCAAATCAAGTCAAAGAAAGTGAGAGGAAGAGATAATTGTGTTGAAGAATGAGGAGAAACTTTGCATTGTTCATGGATTTTGATGTGGTTGTTTGGAGAAGCCATTTGAAAGATGGTGTGGTGTGGTTTATCAAATATTTGCTTGTGGTATATTTATATAGAATTTTGTTAACGAGTGCCCCCTTAACACTCTTTAAGTATTTCATTTAAACAAATAATTTATTTAAAAAATAAAATATTTTAATTTTTAATGTGTTGATTTCACACATTTTTATAAAAAAATTACAAAAACTTACTATTTAAAATGCTTAAAGAATGCTCCAACATTTTCCATCAGTATGTTTGTATAAGTTTTAAAACCTTTTGTTCTCTGGTATATTTTTAATATTGGAGTGTATTTTTCATACGTGTGTATTTTCTATATTTGTATAAAAGAATCAATTATATTATGAAAAATTATGTAAATATAAGTATACATTAATTAACAACCAATCATTCAGATTTTCTATTGTGCTAATTAAAACGTGATAATAAAAAGAAAGTGAGATCTCTAAAGTTGGCCAATGATGAACATCTTTGAAATGAAAATTCTAAAATAAAGTTGGAAATATCACCCTCGCTATACACGCGTATGGTTATTTTATTTTAATTTAAAAAAATAATCTATAACACACTAGTGGACAACGTTGAATGCTGCTATCTGAGGCCTTATGTGAAAATATAAATGAATACTATTACTAAGTACATGTTATTGGTATGAAGATGAAGATTTTTTTCATTTAGTAGTGGTTTAAGATAAGTGTAGGGCATATGGTGACACTATTTGGATCTATACACATTATTATATGCCGAGAGGTAGCATATGGCTGTTTTATATAGTATATTAATATTACTATTATTATATAGATAGATAGATGAAGGGTTTTAAATACCGATAGTTAGTTGATCAAGTGTTGATTGACGCTAAATTTGGTAGGTATGATTACGATTTGATTCTCTACAACTACGATGGGTCGGATGATGGAAAAATAAAAATAACAAATGGACTTGACGCAGTTGTTTGTATCTTTTTCCGTCTAATTTTTTAGTAAGATTATATCAATAAATTTTTAATTATCGAAAGAAAAAATTCAATTGTGAGTTAGGCTTGCATATAATTGCTAGTTTTCTTTATGAGATTGTAAATTTAATATGACGTAACTGTGTTAGGGCCTTATCCCTTTGTTTATTTTTATTGCTTTTAGCCCCATTTTATTATAAAATATTAAAAATAAATACTAGTAATTATTTTTAAAAAAAAATTAATAAGAAATGTGTGTGTGTGAGAGAGATGTTCATAACTTAAACTATACCCAAATGGTCAACCCCCACAACTTAACCGGAATCGAAGAATAGAAAGCTAATGCAAAATAGGTTAAGTACTTGGTATGGATGTAGTACCAACAGCTAATGGAAAGCCTAAACCAAGGTATAGTAGCTTATTTATGTTTGATAAATCTCCGGGCGCTTTTTATGAAAAATTGAGCGCTCAGACATTCATACAAATGTGTTTTATCGCTCACTGTTCAAGGGCTTAAGCTCGAGAAGGAATAGCAAAATCTAGTTTACTTCTCAGCACAAACTTAACATGATAGTTTACGCGTCAGTTGAAAGTAGAAAAACTCTTAAACAGCAAGTACTTTTTATCTCTTCATAATCCGATTCTCCGATACACAATATGAAATGGAAGTCCTACCAAATATATATTAGATTCATTGATTTCACATGAATTCGATTTAATAATTTTATATGTAAGTTTTAATGAATAGAGTTAAAGACAGTATTTTCTTTTCACTTTTACATTGTTCTCATTAATTTAAAAGAAATCATTTAGTAAAAAAAATCATCCGCAATACAATGTACGAATTGGCTAGAAAAGTCACGTATCATAAAATTATGTTAGAATAAATTTTAGAGTAAATTTGTTTTACTCCAAATCGATTCTTATTGAAGCAAACATGTTTTACATTTCTAAAATTCAACATTAACCTTAATCCAAACAGTAGGGAGGAATCTCAACCTACATTAGTGATCATGTGTTTTCTATTTAGGGCCCGTTTGGATTAGCTTATTTTTGAGCTTATGCAAATATAAATACAAACCAATGTTTAAACTTAATAATACAAATATTTGCTTATTAAAAAAGATACAAGTCGTTGTCAAAAAAAAAAAAAAAAAAAAAGATACAATTCCATTAATCCATACATGCTTCTTCATCATGAATCAAAGCATATACCTTCATGAAAAATGGTATGAAACAAATCCATCACATTCTTATCAAGAACAAGCCCAACCTCAACACCACCTTTCAAATCCTTACTTTCTGTTAATCCAATTGTTAATCCTCTATCAATTGAAGTAATCTCCACTTTTTCAGGCCTTCCAAAACCAAAATCAATATCATATACTCCAAACCTTGTTGATCCAGCAACTCCCATTGGTTTAATTCCTTCTTCAATCATAGCCATATATCTAAACATCAATGTCTCAGTTCCTTCAGGAATACCCTTATCCATTTTTTTAGTCTTACCATAAATTTTCTTAGCAACAATCACCAATCCATCTTCTTTTGTAAAATCCTCTGGCTCAGTATCAACTACATGATTACATACACAATTTCCAAAATAGTTTTCATGAATTGGAGGATCTAATCTAGCCCTGTAATCCACTGGAAAACCTAAACAAAATTTTTGTTTTTTATCGCTTTCGGATTGTTGTATCGCTTTTGCTATGGAAACAGACACATAAGCACATGTAAGAACAAAACTTGACAATTTCTTAGGATGTTCTTGTTCTTGTGCTCCTTCTTCTACAATATTGTTCCATTTGGACAATACTCTTTTGTTTAATTTCTCCAAATCCGCGCGTGTGAGCTCGAACGTAGCGCGAATGGAATCCTTAGTTTTTGGTTGAAACATGTTTGACATAATCTTTATGCTTCTCACATTGCTATTATCAAAATGTAATGAGATTTTGTTCCAATTATTTATGAACACATTCTCAAAATCATTTGGATCCTTGATTACTTCTCTTTCCAAAAAGGGTTCTAAAAAAGGTTCCAAATTTGGTGATTGTGTTTCTTCAAAAGATTTACATATAGAAGCCCAAGCTTTGATGAACATGGTTGAAGATTTTCCATCAAGAACAGCATGGTGTGTGCTTATTCCAACGGAAAAACCATTGTTTGGAAAAAGAGTTATTTGAATTGAGATAATAGAAGCAAAAGAATCGGTTAATTCTAAATGAGGTATAAAAAAACGAGACAAAGAAGCTTCATGAGACGAATTGTGCTTCAAGATTTTATTGAAGTCTATATCATCATCATCACACTGAGCTAAGAGCAAAGAAACTCCATCATCGTTTGGATTGAATTGGATGAAGGGTTTTGGAGAATCGGAAGGCCAAATGATGTTACCGGCTAACGGGAGGAAGTGTTGGAGGGTTAAAGAGAGTGAAGATTTGAGTTTTGGAACAAGATTTTGGAAGAAGAAAGTAGGGTGTGATTGTGAATTTGGGAGGGTGTAGAAGAAGATGCGTTCTACCGGATGGAACCTTAGCCACATCAAGTTTAAGAAAGTGAGAGGGAGAGATAATTGGGTTGAAGAATGAGGAGAAACTTTGCATTGTTCATGGATTTTGATGTGCTTGTTTGGGGAAGTCATTTGGAAGATGATTTGTGGACTATGAAATTATGAAAAATTTACTTGTGTTATATACTAGTTTTGTAGTTCGTGTGTATAATACTTCATCTGTCTTAAAATAAATTATTTATTTGACCATATTTATGTTTGTCAATATACAACTTTGATTATTAATATTTATATGTATATATTAGTAAAAAAATATATGGTTAAAGTAGATCATATGAATAGTACAGTAAGTCAAAATTAGATCATTTATTTTGGAACGAAAAAAATATACTAATGTTTTAAACGTTTTTATTTACTTGTGTTCTCATATATTCTCTCCATAGGAGACCTTGAGACTTTGTCGGTCACAAAATGTAAGTACATCTCAAAGTCAAAATTTAAATATAGATTCGTCCTATTACAGAAGATTATTTTCTTTTGCTATGCTTAATTTATCGTTATATAAAATAAGTTGAAAAGAGTTCTATAAGAGTAATTCAATTGGTCGTTACAAAGGAATATTATTAGATGGTTTAAACTCCGGATTTTTCATACTTATAGTGCGTGAATGTAGCCATTAAACTATGAGATAAAAAAAATTAAAAAAAATAATAAAATTATGATTAATTATATTTAATTGCTCTTTAAATTTCTATTTTATCACATTCAAGAAAATAGTCCTCTCTTTTAAATAATCAAACTTGTTTTCTTCAATTATCACATTTGCTGCAATTTTAATTTCAACTCGTATTTTAACTATAGTAGTGATAATTTTTTGACTCAAAAGTGCTTTTATAAACTTTAAAATGATGTTTTCTATTCAAAATTCAGATTGGGAGAAAAAAATCACAATTTCTTACATCAAAAATCACCATTTTTTGCACTGAAACTATGAGTAATTGATAAACGAAAAGTGAAACGTTCAAATTTAGAAAAGAAGGTTTATTTTTGTGAGTAATCAAATATTAAGAACACACTATGAATTATTTTATAATCGTTGAGAGAATTTTAACTTCATGTTTAAACTGACTCTTGCCACTAAATTCGTCGCAAATCTTTCACCCACATATACATTTTTTTTTTGACAGAACACCAACATATACATGAACATATTACATATCGTAAAAAAGAAAAATATACATGTTTCAGGTCAATAGTGTAAAATTACATATAGTACATTGCATTAAAATTACATATAGTACATTGCATTAATTAACATACATAGAAAATACGTACTAGTACATTACATTAATTAACAATCAGTCACTGACATTTTCTAGTGTGCCAAGAACTCGTGGGAAATGGATTACCCGCTACTACAGCAGGGCTGCTGTAATAGATCGGGACCGTCCAATTTAAATGGACGATTGTTATTGCTTTTATTTAATTTTACTGTATATAATCTGATCCGTTCAATGCAAAATTAATGGTTGTGATCATTTACAACACCAAACTGTGTTGTTTTCTGACAGCAGGCAATCATTATCTAACTCGTGAGATGGTCTTTTTTCAGGATAAATAAGAGTTGGCCATTGGCCAATGATAAAGATCTTTGAGAGGGAAATTCTAAAATAATTGGAAGTATCATCCTTTGTTATAAATATTTCAAATCTTTTTTATTTTAGTTGTTATAAAAAAATTTAGCAAGTTTTACTCCCTTGAACATTTTTTAATACAATTTTTGGTTTTTTTTTTCAATCAATTCATATATATCATGCCAAATATTTTAAAAAAAAAAAAAAAAAAAACATTGTGTTAATATTTAGTACATTATTTAAATCGGATTTGGATTCTCTCCAATTTTCTCTCCAATGTTTTCTCTCTTTTTCTTCATCCAATGGTTGCTAAATTACAAAGAATAAAAAAACACTTAAGAAGAGAGAGAAAATAAATAAATGAATGGTTAAAATTCTATAACATGACCAACATGAGAGGAAATAATGGGAGAGGATTCAAATCAATTTAAATCTCTATCGCAAAAGTTCAAATATTTTTAACAAAGAATGAATTTTTATAACATACACCTCTTTATTTCAATTGGGCTCATTTGCACATCCTTCTCCTAATTGGGCTCACTTCCACTTAAATTTCTAATTATCTTTACTCATACTACACTCCACCTTATTTACTAATACCCCTATTTCTCATATAAACTCTATTTTTCTCCTATTTCTTCTATTAACTAATTCCTCAATTAATTAATGTCTTACTCTAGAATTCAAATTTTTAGTTATTATTTCACTAATAATCCCCTACTTCTAACCCGTCAAATAATTTACTTAGCAAATAAACACATAAATTAACTATATTCTAAATAAATAACTACTCAAGATTTCGGGGTGTTACAGTGGGCGTCATACACCTCTTTATTTCAATTGGGCTCATTTGCACATCCTTCTCCTAATTGGGCTCACTTCCACTTAAATTTCTAATTATCTTTACTCATACTACACTCCACCTTATTTACTAATACTCCTATTTCTCATATAAATTCTATTTTTCTCTTATTTCTTCTATTAACTAATTCCTTAATTAATTAATGTCTTACTCTAGAATTCAAATTTTTAGTTATTATTTCACTAATAATCCCCTACTTCTAACCCGTCAAATAATTTACTTAGCAAATAAACACATAAATTAACTATATTCTAAATAAATAACTACTCAAGATTTCGGGGTGTTACAGTGGGCGTCATCGGAACCGAAACTCTCATTTTCTCGGTAGTTTCCGGTGGTCTTGGAGACACCACAACCTAATGTGCCTGAATAATGAGACTTGGTCCTTAAGCCGACTCTCCTTTAATATCAGGTACGTGGTTGACACTTTCAAAAATTGCTTTTCTCCTGCTTCTAATGCCAGCTCAACTAATATATTTATCAAATGGAACAAAAACAATTACTCTTGTACCATTCTTAATGCTGACGAAAGTTGTCTCGGTTCCCCAGCTCGATCTGATTTTGGTGGAATCATTATAAACACCTTTGGTTACTATCTCTTAGGGTTTTCTAGTTTCATTCAAGAGTCTTAATACATTTTGTATGTTGAGTTGTATGTTATCTACAAGGGCCTCTTGTTAGCCATAAACATGGGCAATGACGATCTTCTCTCTACTCAGATTCTTTACATGTATCAACCTCATCAAAGGTCCCTAAGTTAAATATCATATTCATGTTGTTTTGATTCAAGATATAAAGAAGTTGATTTTTCAAATAATATTTCTCCCTGTCATACTATTAGAGAAGGTAATCAGTGTGTATACTTCTTCACAAAACTTGGAACCTCCTCAGACATTGACTTCTCTAGCCATGACTCTCCTCTAAAAGGTATTTGTGATTTGTTTATGAACGATGCGATAGAAATATTATTCATTCAGAGATTAGTTTTCTTTTTGTCTCTTTTTCTTCTGTATTATTACAAACAAAAAAATACAAATTAGTTTAGTGAAGATAAGCTATCTTTATCCATAAATGATCGGTTAAATTCTATGAAGCATAGAAACTTTTATGATTAGGCCTGTCGTGGTGTCAGACACGTGTCGGTGTCAGACACTCGTACGACACGTGTCGGATAGCTCATACCGGTGTCAAAAAAAATCATTTCCTGACACCTCTTAGATTGGTGTCTGACACATATAAAACACTCATGCAACACGTGTCAGACAAGTGTCCCAAAAGATTTTTTTTTCTTTGCTTCTACTCTCCTTAGACATAAATTAGACGCATGTCCACAAAAATTAAAAATTAGTCGAACAACGATATCGATTAATGAGGGATTGAACACTTGATCACATTTTTAGCTTTTTTTATAGTAGATGGATAAATAAAAATCAAATATTATTGTATTTTATTAATAAAACTTTTTCTTTAAAATTAAATAAATGCGCAATTTAGATAAATATATATATTTTTTAATTTTTAATTTAAAACTTTTATAAATATATAACGATGTCGGTGTCGGTATCTTATATTTTTTATATCAACAATATCGACATGTCCGTGTTTCATAAACTAAATTCATTCCGCATGTGACACCAACAGTGTTATATTTTGTAAGTTGGATGTTTATATAATAATTGGTTCCACTTCAAAAGTAATTAATATAGTATGTTTCTTTTTTTAGAGAAGTACATATCTACAATCAATGTTATTATTTAGTTTGTAAGAAAGAATTCCGTATGTATGAATTATAGACTTTTAGAAGATGCGAAAATTTGTTCCTCGAGATCAGATGATTTTTATCTCTAAATTAATCCAAACCGTACTATAAATACCGTATTTGCACTTTAACATGCATTAAACCACACGAACCATACTAGAAGAAACAAAATTAGAACCGAACCGGATGCTATGAAATATATTTGTCCAAAAATAAAAATAATTTTAAACAGAAATACGAACATTGTATCAACACTTTAACATGCATTGAACCAAACCGAGTCGCACACATTACATTTATACTTTAATATACATTGAACGAAACCGAATCACGAACACTGCATCGGCACATTAACATGCATTGAATCACACGAACCGTATGAGAAGAAACAAGATCGATCTAAACCGTACAACGAATACCTTATTTGCACTTTAACATGCATTGAACCAAACCGAGCCGCACACATCACATTTATACTTTAATATACATTGAACGAAACCGAATTGCAAACACTACATCGGCACATTAACATGCATTGAATCGCATGAACCATATGAGAAGAAACAAAATGAATCTAAACCGTACCGCAAACACCTTATTTGCATTTTAACATGCATTGAACCACACCAACCGTATCATCAGAAACCTGACCCACCATCTATCTATCTTACATTGAGTTTTCACTCATCATCACAATCACAGGTAGCTTTCGCAAACACTTCCCCTTATTCTCGTGCGGAAACTGTTCCCTTTGGTCTCTTTCTTCACTCCAACACACTTTCTCAAACAACACTTTCACTCTTCCAACGCGATCACAATCTTCAACCAACACCATCATCATCAACACATTCTCAGGTATTCCACATTTCATTTTCTCACTTTTCTCTCAAATGGGTCTTCATTTTTTTCATCAATTTTATATCTTTCATTATTTTTTCTTATACCCTTTTAACCAATTCATTAATTTTCACAAATGGGTCATTTTTGTTTTACGTTAATTGTTATAAAAATTGGTTTTTTCGTTTAGTTATGATCAGACATTGTAGATTGTTTCTGTGGTTGCTTAATGATTGTGAGATAGTGGCTGAATGAAGTGTGTTGGTTAATTTGTTATCAATGTTTGAATTTTTAATTGTGTATGTTGATTTGATTGATTCAGTTTCTGTGAATGATGAACTCAAATGGGTGTTGTTTGATTTGTACCATAGGTCGGTTTAGGGTTTAGATTTGAGATTTTTGTTGACCTTTGGGATCTATAGGATAATGTAATGAGTTAGATTGGTGATACAAATAGGTTTTTTGATTCTTGTGTTTTTGTTGAAATTGAAATGTGGGTATTGGTTAATTTAATAAATAAATTTTGGTTGATCTTACATCATTATGAGAATGAACGTTACTTTGTTGTCTTTTTCTATGATGGTGATGATGATGCCTTTGATTTTTTTCTTAGTTGGATAACATATTGTTTCTCTAACAAAAATCCCTCTCATAAGAGAGCAGACAGGAGTCATCTTTTTTTTTTGAGTAAAGACATGAGTTGTCTTCTTTTAGGCTTAATCGCACCTTTAGCCCTCTTAAGTATCACGATTGTGTGATATTGACATCTACTATTTTTTTTATCGATTTTGAGCCATTCGGTAGTCCCCTTCCGATTTTTCAAAATTTACAATGAGGTGACATCAATTATTTAGCACCCAAAGTTCATAGCAGCATGACTTTTCTATACAATTAAAAAATAAAAAAACGCCAATGATCAGAGCGAATGAAATCCCTAATTAGGGTTTTTATTTTTTTGGTGTTTCTAGTTTGAAATTTTATAGAAAAGTAAGGTTGACTTTGAGAGTTGAGTGTCATGTCAATAAATGATGTCATGTCAGCGTAAATTTAGAGAAAAATTGGAAGGGTACCACCAAATCACAGAGGGACAAAACATAAGGGGTCAAAATCGCTAAAAAAGTGGGGGTCAAAAGTGCAATTAAGCCTTTATTTTTTTATGAATTGTTTTAATTAAATTTGTTTTAGTTATCTGAGTGAGGTTACTAGCAAGTATTGTTTTTTTTATGGAATTATCAATTTATGGTTAGTTAACAAATAGTCCATCAATAGTATGGGTCTGTGATAAGTGGGTTGCTCTTCTTGCATTGAACTTGTGCAAAGTTGGTTACAAATTCGATGTAATGTCGTTTACTTATGTTACTTCTCTTGGGTGGCCTTGAAATTATAATTTCGATAATCAAGGGTAGTTGCTTATTAAACTTGCAAATTTGATAATCATGCTGTTTTTGACCTCTGTTACAATTTGTCTGTTCTTCTCGCGTTCTCTCCTCTATTTCTGTTAGCTGTAGTTTCTGGTGTGTGTTCCTCCATGTTGTGTTTAGGTTGCTTTGTTCTTTTGTTGCTCTATTTTGTTTTTCGTTTAATTTCGGTAATCGTGCTCTTTGTTATTCCTCTGTTATGCTGTTTGCTTTGTTTGGTGTTGGTCTTGCTGCTCCTTTCTAAAGCAGTGTTTATTCTCTTTCTTTTGATATATAGCTTGTTCTCTTATCTACATACTTTGCTAATTTGGTTTATTATGGAGTTTAAAATTGAATTACTTTTTTGTTAATTGGTCTTCTATTATATATGTATATATGTCTCATTTGCCGGTATTTTTTATGTCATTTTTTATATTCAATTTGCATAGACTCTCAAGTTTACGAGTCGAGACTACAGACCCTTCAAGAGTTTGCATAGACTTTCGAGTCTGACAACCATGATTTAGAGATCCTAAATGCTCTCAAGTTTCAAATATTGACCGGTTGGCTTTCTTACAGATGGCTTTGCAAACAGCTACTCCTCCGACTACTCCCAGTGCCGAAATGGTTGGTAATGCATTTGTTGAGCAGTATTATCATATTCTTCACCAATCTCCAGAATTGGTCTATCGGTTTTACCAGGAGTCTAGTGTCATTAGCCGGCCTGATTCCAATGGTGTGATGACATCAGTCACAACTATGAAAGTAAGTTTACTTATAGAAAACCGGTGACTCTAAAACTTTTTTAAAAGATTACCGAATTTATCTCTAATGCTAATGGGAATCACTGCCTTTTTATGATGCAGGGCATCAACGAGAAGATTCTTTCACTAAATTTCAAGGAATTTAAAGCAGAAATAAAGACCGCAGATGCTCAAAAATCGCACAAGGAAGGAATTACTGTGCTGGTGACGGGATGCTTGACTGGAAAGGATAACTTGAGAAGAAAATTCGCACAGTCATTCTTCCTCGCTCCACAAGATAACGGCTTTTTTGTTCTGAATGATGTTTTTAGGTATGTAGAAGACCGTGAACCTTTGGAACCACATCCGGTTAATGGAGTCGATGACGCAATTGCTGTTACTGTAACCTCAGAACCAGGCAAGATTAACGCAAAAGAAATGTGCCTTCTGTGACTGAAATCGTTCAGGAGTTGTATTAATGATATTAATGTTTCTTTACAGAACCAATTCACATTTCTGATCCTTCTCCACCGGACCCTGCAAATTCTCACCTGAAAGATCGCCAAATTGTTGCTGAGAATGCTTATGAGCCTTCTAACCATCACGAGACACAGATAGTTGCTGAAAATGAAAACATCGTGGAACCTGATATTCAGTCAAATGAGAATGATGATTCTCAGGCAGCTGAAATCACTTCATCTCAAGAGGATGCTCCAAAGAAATCTTATGCATCAATTGTCAGTATTGCTATAAATCTTTTACTTGCAAACACTTTTCTTATTCAAGCTTCGAAGCTTATAAGTTTGTTGCAGGTTAAAGTTCCAAAAGGGAAATTGGCATCGGCTAAAGTGTATGTGCCGACTAATACTGTAAAGAAGGTGGCTAACAGAACTGAGAGCCAAGTCGTTGAGTCAGTAGTGTCTGCGGCAGTGCCTGAAGCAGCTCAGGATAGTATTGGCAACCCTGAAAGTAATGATAGTATTGAGGAAGGTACATGTTTTTGTTTCAACTTGTGTGCTTTGGGATTTTATTATTACTTTTGGATCTAGAAAAGTTAGGCAAATTGAAGTTGGTCCAGTTGAAGTTGTCACTTGAAACTCGGCCAAAATATTTTCTTAAACATATATGTCTGCTTCTAATGAACACGATCTGTCTTTAACAGTCGAGGGACACTCCATCTACATTCGAAATTTGCCCTTAAATGTGACAGTTGCTCAGCTGGAAACTGAGTTTAAGAAATTTGGACCAATCAAGCCGGGAGGCATCCAAGTCAGAAATAATAAGGTAACTATGAAGTCATTGATTCAAAAACTATTAAGTCATTGGATCATTCAAATTATCTTTTCTGTTGTTTCTTAAATCCTAATAAGGTTTTTCTCGAAACAATTTGTCTGTCTTAGCAGCAGCAGGGATACTGTTTTGGCTTTGTTGAATACTTATCGCTAAATTCAATGAATAACGCAGTTCAGGTATGGTTCTCATTAGTGGATACTTTAGATTCCTATAATTTTAGTAGTTATTCATGCAAGTTAAATATATTTTTTATGTTGGAGCTGAATTCATTTTTGAGTAAATTTCTTATTTGAAATTTCCATGTATTCTTCATATTTACCTCCATCATCTCTGAATCTAGCTATTATTAACCTACAGTTACCCTCCTTATACATGATTCATATTCTAGGAAGTGTTTCTTCTCAAATATTGTGCAGTATACTATAGACAGGCTTCAAAAGGGACCAACATGATTTCTGATATTCATGATATAATCTTCAGATGGGAACATAGTTACATCTTGATACAATTGTCTTACCTAACTACAAGTGTGTAACATATTTTTCCTCCGTGTTCGAGTTTATACTCAAGTTCATAACTATGACAGTATGACCATCTTGTTACATTATCTCCAAATTTGTGATTTCTTCATTCTACCCTTTCAAGTCGTTAAGGAGCAAAGCTAATTGCTAAATCTTAATCGTTAGTTCTATGTTAATCCGGTATTTATTAGTGTTTCTTGTAATTGAATATGGAAAACTTGATCTTCATTATTTCACTTTATCAGGCTTCACCTATTGCTATTGGGGGACGTCAAGCTGTAATCGAGATAAAGAGAACCACCGCCCGAGGTAATTTAAACCTAAATAGCACAAGTCAACTAATATCATTCATTCAATAGCAAAGAAGAATTGGTTGCTTTTGTTTTCAAAGGAGCTCCATAAAACTTGACAATTTTATTTTCTCTATTTCAGTTGGAAGTGGTGCAGGCGGCGGTATTGGAAGAGCTAGGACTCCATCAGGAAGACCTGGGTTCCGAAATGATTCATTCAGGGGTCGCGGGAATTTCGGTGGTGGTCGAGGCTATGGTCGAAACAACGACCACGGAAACCGAGGCGAGTTTTCAATTAGAGGCCGTGGTCCCGGTGGACATGGAGAAAGTTATCACCAAGGAAGAGGGAGAGGCGGTGGCCGGTCTAATGCATTTAAACAAAGTGCCGTCCCTACCGAATGATTTTTCGGTAGTTTTTTAAGGCCATTTTTGGTAGGTTACAAACATCTAAGAAGTCTTCAAATTTTCTTGCCATCTTCAACCTTGAAAGGCTTCTCATGTTATTTTGACTGCATCTGCACAGTTGTAGTATTTATTGTTGTTATTTGCCATGATCTTAGTGGTTTTTAGCACTGATCAGAAATAGGTTATATACTCATTTATTTTATTTAAGATTAAAACAAAACAAATTACATGTCTGTATTTGATATTAGATTAACTGTTGTTTGTTATTCTTTTTTTGTTTCTATGATATGTTTATTTATAAAGGATTATATTCATTTCATTTATATTTTTCATTTGCATGTTAAATTTAGGAATAACTTAGGTTCACTACTAATTTTATAACGTTTGCTCAATCTCTGTATGAATATGATATTAAGGGCCCGTTTGTTTGAGATTTTTTCTCACAAAAATCTATTTTTTTGTTAAAAAAATCACTTTTTTTATTTTTGATGTGTTTGTTTCAGATTTTCATAAAAATCATTTTGTTAAAAAAATCATTTTTGAGTCCAAAATGAAAAGCTATTTCCAATAGATTCTTTCAAAATCTATTTTTTTTAAAACATGGACCATGTGTTTGTTCTCAAAAATGATTTTTATAATGGTAAACAAACACAAAACAACTTTAGATTTTTTTCAAAATCTCTACAAAATAAATCTATTTTTTCAAAATAGATTTTTTTAAAAAAATCTATTTTATTTTAATCTCAAACAAACGGGCCCTAAATCTGTTCTATTCAATTTTTTTCTTCTTATCTCTTCAATTACATACTGATAGTAAAAATAAGGGAAAATACTTTCACCGATATTATGTCGATCTTGTATCGTACTGTAGTACATAATCAGAGTTAGCGAACACTTTTTTTCTGTTAGCTTTGACGCTCAGAGGTAAACTGGGCGAGGTTAATCTACGTACTTGCATAGACTTAACATGTTGTTCGAGTATTTGGTCGTCGATCGTTTATGGCTCGGTCGTCCTTAATCAAAGGAACTTGTCATTTTCATACTCATCAGTAAAAATGGGCCGGGCTATCGGACCGGCCCAGTAGCCCTATAGTTTTATACGGGCTGGGCTTTCCAAAAAATATTATTGGGCTGAGCTCTCGGGTCTATTTTTTTATTGGGCCATCATGGGCTGGCCCAGCGGGCTTTTGGGCCGGCCCCTTAAAGAATTTAAAAAAATATATCTAAATAATTTTACCTAAAAATAAGGAATTTTAGTTAGCATAAAATCTTTAGATAAAATAAGTAACAAAAGATGAGATTTGTTAGTTAGGAGATAATTATTAAACCAAATTTGTTATGATTATCTTTATTTGAAAAAAAGTAACAGTATTTTGAATGGTTATGTTAAAAGTTTAGTGTGTGATGTAAGTTTGAAATTTATTTCAATAAAAAATAACAGTATTTTGAATGGTTATGTTAAAAGTCAAGTGGTCAAGATCAAGAAGAGACTTAGGCCGAGAAGTTACCTAATTTATAATTTACTTTTTTTTATAATTTAATTTATGTATTTTGAATGGTTATGTTAAAAGTTTAGTGTGTGATGTAAGCTTGAAATTTATTAGCTTTGAGGATGCACTTTATGAATCATCATCCACAGATCTCTCGACTTTTGCATGGATATTTTGAAGTATTTATTATTTCATGAAATCATGACACTCACTTTTTTTACAAAAAATTCGTCAATTTTTATTAAAAAAATATGAAAAAATTTGTCGGACCGGCCCATCGGGCCATGTAGGCCCTTGTTTATTGGGCCGGCCCACTCAAGCCCAATGGATGTCTTGGCCTTATGGGCCCGGGCCGGGCCGGTCTGGACCGGCCCATTTGACAGCTCTATGTTGATTCTTATTTTAACGTCGAGAGTGTATTTTGCAAGTTCCTCCCCCTTAGATAAAACCAGTAAACCACCACCACCACAAAGTCCATCGACAAATCTAACCCTCAACTTCCCAACGAAGTTGACTCGTGTTTTCAAATGGGAACAATTTTTACTCGTACACATCATTCATTTTATTTTTATTTAATTTTGGTGCTGCTATAAAGTTACTAAATACACCCTACTTTTTTCTGACTGAAAATACACCTACTTATAACTTCAAATTCTTATATTTCATCAATAAATTTATTAAATGATTGAAAGCTGAAATATAGCACAAAATGTACCAAAGTCAATAATTATAAGTAGTAAAATAGTAGAAACTTCAAATGCATCAAAACCTCTCTTAAAACCTCTATTTCAGCCACCACTATTAACATATAGTAACACATTATCATGAAATTAGCTTTGCAAACCATTTCATCAGCAAATCTCACATGAGGGAGGGAGGATGCTATTAAAGCAAAAGACATATAGTATTCCTAGAGGTGCTCTTAATTGTTGCAGCCACCAATATTTAGCTTTAAATCTTATTGAACAAGTATGATTCATGTCTTTCCCAAATATATTTATGGGTTAAAAAAAAATTAAGTGAGAGACAAAGGTGAAAAAAAAAAGAAAAAAGAGAAGAGGATGATGCATATAGTATTAGTCTATCAAATTTTATCAAATGTAGACATATAGTAAAAATAATAATTTTATCAAATTAGCCTATCAAATATTAATTTGAGAATGATGCATCTGTATTAATTAAATATAATACAATATTGAAAAAACTTGCGAATAAACACATACTCTCATAAAAAATTATTTAACTTTGAGAATAGGTGTCATATATAAGGGCACAAGTTATGGTGCATAAGCCATGTTTATGCACCGTGCATAAATACCCAAAATTGTTTAGCGCACCCCCCAGATTTCTAATGCACCCCCCCCCCCAAATTACTTAGCGCACCCCTCATATTTTTAGGGGGTGCGTTAGAAATCTGAGGGGTGCGCTAAGTAATCTGGGGGGTACGCTAAGCAATCTTGGGGGTGCATTAAGCAATTTTCATTATTTATGCACGGTGCATAAGGAAAAAGCTTATGCACCATAACCACTTCCAATTGTCAAAATCATAATTATACCATTTTGTATTCCCTCTTCTTTTTTTTATCATCAGATTCTTCAACCAAATTCTTAATTGTTAAACAAAATAGTTGTAGTAATAAATTTATAAAAGATTGTATTTCTTTTACGTCGTTATCTCTACAATTATTACTTTATTTTTTTTTTTTAGAGAGAGTCATATCCAATTGTAAATTAAACTGAAACATTTTCTAAAAAAATTATTAATTAATGTCAAAAGTAGCGAATAAAATTTACATATTTGTTTCTTTTAATTCCAATGTCTTATGAACACTTATCCGTTTTTTCTTACAAAATAATTTTAAAAATATAACTCAATTCAAACGGACCTATGATTTAATTAAAATATGAAAGCAACATCAACTTATAGAAAATATGAAAGCAACATAAACTTATAGCAATGTAATTTAAAATATGAAAGCAACATAAACATATATAGCACAAGTGACAAACCAGATCAAGTAACAACTTGTCCCTTACTTTGACTCCCCTAAACACACAAATATAGTAACACTTTACAGCCACCTATTCAGCCAGCACAATTCGAGTAATATATAATATATGTATTTTCTTTGACACAATATACAGGCCCGGTTTTGAGGGGGTGCAAACAGTGCTGCAGATCAGGGCCCCAAAATATTATGGGCCTCTTTTTTTTTTCTGGCCCATAAAATAAAGAAATGGTCAAGTATTTTTGTTGAGATACTATAACATCAAATAACAGATGGCCTAGTGGTGCTTGCGCGTGTATCCATCTGTTCTGCAACCTAGGGTCGTGAGTTCGAATCCCATGTGGTTCACTGTTTTATTTTAATTTCAATTGATCATTAAGACACCCATATCACATATCAATTATAATTTCTCTTACATAAACTATTCCAAAAGTGATTCCCTTTCACAAAAGGATGAATTTTTTTTTTTTTTTAAATAAAATTACTCTATAACACATAAATAACTTCACTATTTTAATTTGTTTTTTTTAAAACTACATTTTGTTATCTCTTTGAAAACAAATAATTAATTTACTAAATTTAAGTTATAATTTTGTTAAAATCACTATCAAATTTTAATAATATCATCTTGAATATGATTATTTTTTAATTACTCTTTTTTAAAAATTATCAGTTCATTTTTATTGATATATCACTTAATTTTTTATTTATTGATTGAATTTCAACACTGTGGAATGATTTTTTCCTTATGTTAGTTATACGGATAAATAAATATTTTTGATGTTGTTGATACCTATTTACAATTTAAATAAATAATCTTTTTTAAAAAATAAAATATTTATTAGGGGTCCAATTTTATTATTTGTTCCGGGCCTCCAAAATCTCGGGACCGGCCCTGACAATATACCATATATGTTAACATCAACCAATTCAATTTGTTATACTAATAATATAAACTCGTAGCACACTTCATGCACAAGTTGTTGTTCAAGTCATCAAGTCCCACCCCAATCACCTATTGATTACTACTGTTAGAGACTTAAGACAAATAAATTTACACTAAATTCTATATTTATACAATCTTTTACTTTTGGGAAATGATTTTTTTTTCTCTCTTCTTCTTCAATCGTTTTTGTATTTCCATGTGGGTCCCGCATCCAAACTCATTGGCATATATTGTCGGGTTATGATGTATTCATCCAATCCTAAATATAAAACAAAGTTGAATTAATAAAAATTGTTTATTTACTATAAATGTTATATACATCGATTTTTGTTAATAAAACTCATATTTAGTATAGGAAAAATGTTGATTTTTGCATGTCTAAGTTAATGTTTGAAGGTACAACGTAAAAGTCACAAAAACTAACCCCAAAAAAAAAACGATAATAAGTGTTTTTAAAACATTGGTTAAGTATAAAAATATTGTGTTGAAGTTGTGCAATGTTTCTAAAACATCACGATACTACAACAATTTTGTCAAACACACAACTAATTAAAAATGGATTTAATGTAATCACCTACTATGTAGCTCAAAATTGTTTGATAAGAATCAGATGACTCTAATTTTACTGTAGTTTTAATTCTTTTAAAATGCAAAATTTTAGTTTTAAATTTTGAAACGTCTGTAATTCTAGTTTTTCATAGCACATCCAGTTTAGATTTGACATATTTTTACTCCCTTTATTTCATAATACTAATAATAGTCGTATTTGACGTGAATTTAACTTAATTCGTAACGATATTATATTATATATGCAAAAGTTTGAGCACGAACTCCGGACACTTTATTTACTTTAAAATAATGAAACATAATTAGTTTTTTTTTAGAACTGAGAGTTGGGTCTAACTCATCCTTACTTGTAAGGAATTAAAGTCATTTCTAACACACACACACATCATCGAGTCCAATACTATTAAGGTTTGAGCTCGGATATAAATGGTGGATGATCCGATCAAAAACCTGATAGAGTGCGGCCCAATTAATTATGGAGAGACTTTGATATCATCTTAGAATTAAGAGTTGAATCTAACTCATCTTTATAAAACCGACTTATAAAATAAGAATTATCACTACTCCCTCCGGTCCTATATATAAGAAAAAGTTGGCTTTTTAGATTTATTATAAAATTGATGTATCTAGACAATAATATAGTTTAAATACATCTATTTTATAATGTATCTAAAAAGTGAAATGTTTCTTATATATAGGACCGGATGGAGTATTTTATAAACATATATTTAGACTATCTCATAACTAATGCGAGACTTAACGTTTTTATTTTATTTGAGTTCTTTAAATTAGTGTCACATGTCGCTATTTAACATTTTCTAAAAATAAAAAAGAAACATGATATAGTAACTAGCAAGAAGGAGAATGAACAATAAAGCGACACGTGCCAAAGAAAGAGGTCTAGTTGCAGGGATCAACACTATTACCAATCCCAAACCCATCACATCATTCTGACAAACGACGTACACTTTTCACCACATTCATCTTCTGACACGTCATCATCTGCAACTTGCTCCTATCATTTGGACGCGTGTCGCTCGCCCAATTAGCCACAATATAGAAATAGAAAAACGTTGCAACTTGAGCTGTTATGTGGGTCCCATAACTAGATATGCTAATAATCTTTCATCTGATTTTCTGTTCCTCACTGCCGTGTTGTCCGAAGATTCCTTTCTAATTTGTCTGCTCCCTCTTGTTACATACTCCCTCTAATCTTTATTATAAGAGAAATTTTACTTTTTAGATTCATTGAAAACTCAATGTATGTAAGTTTAAATACATTGGTTATTCAATGAACCTAAAAAATCAAACTTCTCTTATAATAAGGAAGGGAGGGAGTAACACCAAATCTCCATCATTTGATTTTAATCATCATGTTTTTATGCGTACGGTCTACGTTTTTCCCACCTTATTTTTTTTGTCCAACCAACAACTTGATACAATTTTCATATTTTTATAATAAAGTTAATGAAAATCGAATTTAAAATCTTACTCTTCGGTCTTAAAGTGAGTGGGTCATTTTGCTTTGATCTTATTTTTCTACTAATAAATAAAAACAAATATTAGTATATAGTTGTTGTTGGATTCATCTCAATGAGTATTTTCAAAAAATCATATTTTTATAATTTTTACTATTACACAATTAGAAACATTAATCGTCAAATTTATATATTAACATACGTGATACAGTCAACTGACTGACTCACTCATTATCGAACAGAGCGAATATGTAGTACAAACCCATTATCATCAAATCAAATTTAATTAGTGGCTTATAGAAAAATATTTCTAATTGTAGTATGTTAAATAAATGAAAATACTAACAAGTATTCAGAAAAATACTTTTTAAGATCTTAGTATGACAACTGATTTTAAATTTAAGAGTTTGCTTAAATCGATGAAATGAGATTGGATATTCATATTTGAATCAATCCAAAAATAAAACTATAAATTGAACCAATTCAAATCAAAAATTGCAAAAAATTGCATTTAGTTAAAACCGCACGGATCATTTTAAGTTAAATCGTGCAGTTTGGTTAAGTTGGCGGTTTTCATTTCAAAAAATCGAACCAAACTGCAATACTTAACTTAACTCTATTAACTAGTACTCCCTCCGGTCTCATATATAAGAAACAAAACAAAAAAATTTAAAGTCTTAAATATAAGCAAAAGTCTACTTCAATTATTAAGTTTTATGACATTATTCCAATTTCAACCAATAAATGCAATGTTTTACATTTTCCAAGAAGGTATAATGTGTTTTTTCTCCTCGGTTAATGTATTTTAACTACTTTCTTAAAGGAAGAGCTTTTTTGAAAATTTTCTTATATACAAGACTAGAGGAAGTAACAATTAACCTATTACATAATCCAAATTAGTAAGTCCATTTCAAATTGAGTCTATAAAATAGTAGGTTGTCATAATACATTCTTTTACGCAATCCAGAACTATAATACTCATATTAAAAATAAGTTCTTTTTATAAGATATAATTTTTTTTTTAGGATATATGCAATTTTTATATACGCATATTATATAATTAAATAGTAAAATTATATTTCCTATGTTTATTTTATAACAAGTTAGAAATATTGTCATATTTTTTATATCACGATAAACCGCACGGACCGATATTTTTTGGATGACTTTTTAAAACCAACCAAACCAAACCACATGTTTTTTTTATCTCGCGGTTAGGATGACTTTTATGCACAAAACTGAACTAAACCGCACCGCGAACACCCCTAAATGAGATGGGATTGATAGTGGTAAAGTGCAGTTCCTTTGTTTAATTATATTCTTTAAAAATGAGTGTAATGATTGGTATACAATGATATTCATTTCATTTCATCTCATTTCATTTTTTCTTTTATTTTTTTCTTTTTCTTCCCTCTAATTTGGGGTGTATGAGATGGAATACAATATATTTATAAAATGTCCAAATAATGAAATAGAATTTTTGTTTCATTTTATCCCGCTTCATTCTGTTTTATTCCATTCTATTTTATTTCACTTCGCTCTGTTTCATTATGTATCATCAATCAAAACAAAGTTTGAAGCTCTTTTAAAATTCTTTGTCCCTTTCTATAAGACATCTTTTAAAATTTTAAAGACATTAATTATAGGGTAAATAGGTCTTTACCCTCATGCAAAGTAGGTCATTCTTGCTTCACCCCCTGCAAAAAATTTATTTGGAATTCCCCTCTTGCAATATATATTTTTTTGGTTTCCCCCCTTGGGTGCAAGAAATTTGCACTTTTTAAATCTGTTGAACAGAATAACCGATTTAAAAACACTACAAGAAATGTGATTTTTTGCAACGACTTTTTTTTGTTAAAAGTTGTTACAAGTCGCTGGGAAATCTACCTTGGATAATTTTGCCAGCGACTTGTAACAAAAAAAGTTGTTGCCAAAAATCATATTTCTTGTAGTGAAAACAGCACTTTTTAAATCGGTTGAACAAAATAACAGATTTAAAAAGTGCAAACAAAGGGGGGACCCAAAATAATTTACTTTGCAAGGGAGAATCTTAAAGCAATTTTTTACAAGGGGTAAAGACTTATTTTTCCTTCAAAATTCAAACGCGCTCCAGAACCGCTTCTCCATCGTTGTCTACGTTTCCGAATTGGGTACGTCGATTTAATTCCTTTGGGGATTTTGAATTTCTATTTGAATCGTTGAAATTGTGTTAATGTGTTTGAACTAGGAATTTAGATTTTTTCTTGTTTCTGCTGTTCGGTTTGTGTGGATCAGATGTTTGAGTAAGGGGTTTTTGGGATTGATGATGAGTGATGGCTTGTTGTTATTATTACAAATGATAACCTCTCCAATTGGGTGTTTCAATTTAGTAGATTGGGGTTTCAATTTGGGTTTTAGATCAGGTGAGATGAGCAAAGGTTTGAGTTTAAGATTTGATATTTTAGCCTCAATTTCATAGTTATGTTGTTGTTCAATTTGTTGAGTTCCTTTGCTGAAACTTTAGTTTGTCCTTTGTAGTTTCTTTTTTTTTTGAAAAGGTGAAAGGGATGAAGTAGATATATGAAGATGATGATGGTGGTGGTGAAGATGATGATTTGCTGGATTTTTCGTTGTTGTTCTTTATGTGTTTTTTTTTGTTGAAGGTGAAGAAGATTGAGTAAATATGATGAATAAGATGATGCTGGTGGAGATGATTGTGTGTTGTTCGTTACAAAATCAATTTTTTCTATTTTATGTTTTGTTTTATTAATTATTTGAGTTATAATTTGTGTTTAATATGTTGATTTATCATTCTGATTATTTTTTTCTATTTAAAACAGTTTATGACTACGTCGGAGGAGGTGGAGCGTTCACCAAAACTTCGCAAGTTATAGAAAATGAAATTGTTACAATCATTTCTAGTGTTCTTTATTTTGGGAAGAAATAAGCGTCTTGTATGCTTTATTTTTTTTTGTAAAGTAGTGTTTTTTTTTTGGGAAGAAGATTCTTTATTTGAAATTAAAAATTTATATTTGGTTAAAAAAAAAGCGCTATGATGGAAAAAATAGCGGGCTAATAGCTTAACACAACAAGAACAATTTAAAAAATACATTTTAATAAAATAATTAAAAATTATATCATGTACGATTTTTTACCATTACTATCGAATACAAATAAAAAATTGTTCTCGTTGGTATGTATGAGAACGGGTTTCAACCGTTGCATACAATTGGTAAAAATATATACTACCACAACGGTTTACAAGAAGCGTTGCATTTGACACTCTACAAGAATAGTTTTTTTTTTTTTACATCACAAAATTTGTTACTACGTAACTTAAACTGGAGTACATCTGATAGTCCAAAATACGAAGGTTTTTACTCCTTAAATTTAATTATTAAATATATTTTTTCATTATAAATTTTAATATCTAAATTTCATATTAAAATTAATTTTAAAATTTAATTGTTAAAAACAAATTTAATTATTTAAATTCTTAAACCGGAGTATATGTGTAAGTCAAATTAAATCGGAGTGTATGTCTAGGGCAAATTCTTGGATTCTTACTATGTAACATAAAGCGGAGTACATGTGTTGGTCAAATATGATGGTTCTTACTTCTTACTCTTTAAATTTAATTATTAAATACAATTTTTAAATATAAATTTTAATTTTTAAATATAATATTAAATTAAAATTTTAAATTTAAATATTAAATACATTTATTAAATAAAAATTTAATTATTTAAATTTTTAAACCGAAGTATACGTGTAAGTCAAATTCTATGGTTCTTAGTACTTAACTTAAACTGGAGTGTATGTCTAGGTCAAATTCTAGGGTTATTACTACGTAACTTAAGTCGGAGTACATGTGTTGGTCAAATACGAAGGTTCTTACTCTTTAAATTTAATTATTAAATACAATTTTTAAATATAATTAAATTTTAATTTCTAAATATAATATTAAATTTATTTTTAAATTTAATTATTAAATACAATTATTAAATATTAATTTTAATTATTTAAATTCTTTAACTAGAGTATACGTGTAAGTCAAATCCTAGGATTCTTAGTATTTAACTTAAACCGGAGTGTATGTCTAGGTCAAATTCTAGAGTTGTTACTACGTAACTTAAATTGAGTACATGTGTTTGTCCAATACGAAGGTTCTGACTTCTTAAGTATAATTGTTAAATACCATTTTTAATTAAAAATTTTAATTTATAAATATAATATTAATTATTTAAATTCTTAAACCGGAGTATACGTGTAAGTCAAATTTCTGATTCTTAGTACTTAACTTAAACTGGAGTGTACATGTAGGTCAAATTCTAGGGTTCTAACTACGTAACTTAAACCGGAGTTCATGTGTTGTTCCAATACGAAGGTTCTTACTCCTTAAATTTAATTATTAAGTATAATTTTTTAATTTTAATTTCTAAATATAATAATAAATATAATATTAAATTTAATTATTAAATATAAATTTTAATTATTTTAATTTTTAAATATAAATTTTAATTATTAAATATAATTTTTAATTCTAGGGTTGTAAAAATATGAGTGTGATGTTGTTGTTTTTTTAAATTAGGGGTTGAACTAGACTTTATTTTTTAGAGAAAGATTGAATTTGGACATGAACCAAAATATAAATTGAGAAGAGTCATGATTTTTTACTTGATTATTATCGACAATCGTTAAGAAAAAAATAAATATTTTGCAATAAAAAAAATACTTACCAACTTTAAATAAATATTTTTTTACTTTCAAATGTTCTTTAAATAAATTAAGAACAAAAAATATGTATAGCAAGACAGTCTAATTTTTGGTTATGCAAGAAACGGGAATTTTTTATTTTTTTTAAGAAAAACAAAAAAATCTTTTAAGATGAAAAAAACATAAATTAAGGGATCATCAATTCATTCAATATTTATGGTAATAAATATTGAATTACACTCCTTATTAATTAATGATATAGAATGTAAATTCATTGATTTGAATACCAAAAATATAATTATTTGAAAAGTTAAAGCAATCATAATTACTTTGTGGTTAAAAAGTAACTAAATCTTTGACCATAGTTTTTAACTACACTTGGCAGAATCTTATTGGTGCCATGTCAGCTGAGGGTAGCTACCCCTAAATTATGAGAGGGTTAATTAGAAAAATCCAAATTGATCACTTCACTTATGTTAATGTACAATTTTGATCATCAATATCTTTAGTTTCTATTAAAATTTTGATATTTTAATATTAACATTGCATTTATATATCCCCGTGACATTGATTTGGATGGAATTCTAGCCACAAATTATTAACCCTAAAAAGTAAAAAAGTCAGAGTTTTTCGAAAATACTCATTAACAAAACCCTTAAATAAATATTTTTTTTGACAAACCTTAAATAAATACTACCATTTTACGTTATAGAAGTATAACTTGTCATAGAAGTATAACTTTAAATCTATAGAAATTACAAATTAGTGATGCTGGGATATCAGTTAAAAAATTAAATAAAGTATGAAAATATTAAAATTTGTATAATCTATTTTTTAAAAATATAAAAAAATAATATTTTAATTTAAAATTTACTTCTTTTAATATTATTTAACTAGTGCTCCAAAAACCCTAGTTAACATGACCTTTTGTTGTTTTGCTAATTTTGAGGTACCAAAATTGTGGGTTAATGCAATCAAAATATTCAAAAACCATTGTATGTATTTTTTTTCTTTTTATGAATAATAAAAGGGTAGTATTTGATTATGCCATTAGAGTACCAGCACTAATGCACCAGATCCCATTAGAACTCCGCAGTTAAGCGTGCTTGGGCGAGAGTAGTACTAAGATGGGTGACCTCCTGGGAAGTCCTTGTGTTGCACCTCTTTTTGTATGAGAGACAACAAAAAGAGAGAGAAAGGATCATAGGATCTCTCCATCGTATTTCTTCATTCTTGCCGACAAGCATCTTATAGCCTTACTTTCCCTTCAAATCCAAACTTCTCTTGCTCCGATGTAGGCTCGGCGGGTGGTGGTGCGACGAGGCCTCTCCTCCGCGCCACCCTTTCACCCTTTTGGGCATGTTCGATTCCAACCCTTTTCTATCGGTGACCCTTTTCTCTTTCTCCGTCCGGGCTTCGTTTCGTGGCGGCGCTGAGTGATGTTGGGTGGTGGTTGGTAGATCTCTACGTGGTGGGTGTTGCGGTTTCTCTGCATACTCACTGTGTTCGTCTAGATCTATGTTTTTCTTGACTGTTGGTTCACCGCTGCTATGCCGCAAAACTTTGGGTTGTTTTGAAGTGGTTCTGGTGCGTGGGTCCGGTGGTGATCTCTTCTTCGGTGGTGGGTGTTTAGGTGTTTGTCTTGGTCCCTTGTGGTGGTATGGGCGGCGCTTTGCTCTGTTCTGTTGCTCTGCCATGGCTGGACTGTTTTTATGGTGATTTGGGTGGTGTGGAAGCTCTGGTGGTGGATTTGGTGCTCCGGTTTGGTGTCGGCGGAGTTGGTGTGTTGGTGACAGATCTGTTGCTTTTCAGTTGTGCTGCAGATCTGGTTTTTATGGTTGCGTGTTCTTGGCGGTGGCGAGGAGTTGAGGTGGTGTTCGCGATGTTCGGATTTGGCATCGCCGGAGTCTGGTTTCAGTGATGATTGTTGGTGCTGTGGTGAGGTGGTGGTGGTTGGTGGTGATGAGGTTGCGGTTGATGTCGCGTGATTGGTTTTCTTTCTACCTTTGTTTGGTCAGCGGTTCGCCTTATGAAGTTGGTTCTGGATTCTAATGGGCCGAACGCTTTTGCTTCGAGTTCGGGAGTTAGAGTCTAGTTGTGGCAACTTTCTGGGCTGGGTTGGTGACTGCTCTGGTAGTTTGAAATCTGTGGGGTGCCTTTCTGATTTGGGATTAGGTGATGAATCTTGATTAGATGGTGTTTGTTTAGGGGTTTTTGTTTTTCTCTGGGTATTTCGCATATATACGACACTTATATTATGTAGTTCTTTTTTACCGATCTCTGTTCGTCTTATGCAGAGACTTGGTTAATAATATATTTTGCCCTTTGAAAAAAAAATGTTATGGGATGGAAACCTATACTTGCTTTGCTGGAATTATTGTGTTTCTTGTTTTCTCCCACTTGTTTGAAGTATGGTGTACGGTTTATATTGCTTCCATATTTTTAATAATATTAATAAAATTTATGAATAGAATATCAATAATTCTATGACTATTTAGATTTGTCTAACATGTACAATATTGTATATGTTAAAGTAATCGAGTAATAATTTTTTATTGAAAAACAACAATTATTTATCAAAACATTATATATTTATGGTTAAACTGCACATTTGGTCCCTTACCTTTATTTTAGGTTTCAATTTGGTCCCTTACGTTTAAAAAGTTTCAATTTGATCTCTTACGTTTATTTTAGGTTACATTTTGGTCCCTTCCGTCAGTTTTTGCACATGTGGCAGACGGTTTGCTTACGTGGCAGACGGTTTGCACATGTGGATTGACACGTGGGCACCTGGACACGTTGACACGTGCCCAATTGAAACAGTGGAATCTAATGGAAGGGACCAACTAATGCAAACGTTGATAACGTAAGGGACCAAATTGAAAATTTTTAAACATAAGGGACCAAATTGAAATCTAAAATAAACATAAGGAACCAAATATGTAGTTTAACCTATATTTATTATAAAATGCAATAGTTCTAACAAATTTACTATTTTAAACTTTTTTAGCATTTACAAATTTGCATTAAAAAACCCTTTCTAAAATATGCCTTTACATTAGAGTAGATTAAGACAATAATATGTTCTTATATAAAGAAGAAAAGACAATGAAAGGTACGTTTTTATTTTTCAATGTTAAATTAAATTACAGTTGCATGTAAATCAAAAAAGAAAAAGTTGCAACAAAAACTAATCAATGAGTTTTCATTTGTGTCCCTCACGGAAAACACAGAGCAAAAAAATGTAATGTTTAATTTAATCTCTAACAAATAAAAAATTGAGAAATATTAATTCTCTTCTGTTAATATTTTTACTTAATATTGTGACTCAATTGTTTTTTTATTTTTGAACCATAACAAAGCTGATGTGGTGCTCCACTTATATTTTTTTTAAACGACAAATATATTATTAATTAGATTTTTGCTCAAGATGGACAATAACCGATATAAAAGAAATACATAATAGCAACTTTCTCTCTCTAAAAAGAATTCTCTCTGACCTCTCACTAGAAAACTCAGATCTGAATACTCCCTCACAAATCCAAACTTTTTTCACGATGTAGACATGAGGTGGTGGTGGTGCGACGAGGAAGAGGTCGACCTCCGCATCACGAGTCCAAACCGGCGCCGGATTCTTCTTCACCGGTTCTGGTTGTTTTTTTCTTTTTCTTTTCTTGGTATGTGTTCTGTAGACTGGCGTCGGATTTCCTCTTCTCCGGTTGTTGGTTTTTTTTTTCCTGGTATGTGTTCTGTTTCCAGAAGGGTGGTGTCCGTTTCTGCTTCTTAGAGATCGGCGGTGGTTGTGGTTCAGTTTGGCCGCGCCGCCGCCGGAGGTGGTGGTGGTTATCCTTTGTTCATACATGTTGGTGTGTTGGTGTTCCGGTGCTGCCGGAGTTGGTGTGGTTGCTGCTACAGATCTGGTTTTGCTGCTGCCATGTTGCGTTTTGCTTTTGGTGTGGTGTCTTGCTTTGGAGCTTTTGGTGTAATGGGTGCTGTTTTTTTAGCCTAGTAGGAATGAAGTTTGGAGAGTTAGTGGTACAGTAAGGAAGCAGGTAGCAGCATTGGATATATTTAGTGGGGGTGGATTTTTTGGTGATGAATGTGGTGGTTATGGGTGGAGGTGATGAGATGGGGTTGTTGCGGTGAGGTGTTGAGATGCTAATGTGGCGTTGGATTTGGTGCTGAAAGTGTGTGGTTGACGTCGTGCGCGTTTAGTTTTTCTTGATATTTGATTCTCTGACCGTTTTCAAATCTGTTGAGATTTGCAGGATTCTTTTTGAGTCGCTGAGGGGTTTCCAAGTCTGTTGAGATTTGCAGGTTTCTGTATCTTGTTGAACTCTACCGCATCGGTGTTGACTGTTAGCTTTCTACCGACGTCCACCAACCTTTGACTTAAGGAGATGCTTTTTGGATTCTGATGGGCCGAGTAATTTTGATTCGAGTTCGGGAGTTAGTGTCTAGTGGCGTCTCTATAGGTTGGGTCGGTGGTCTTTGGTGTTTTTTAGTTGATATAGGAGTGGATTGGGGTACGGTTTTGATGTACTTTTTGTTTAGTGAAAGTGTTTTCATCACTTTTGCTTTCGATGTATGTTTTAACAATTTCTTATATTTCTTGTTTAAGGAATTGTTCTTTAATAAAATTTTGCCGATTCAAAAAAAAAGAAATACATAATAGCAGTGCCGTATATAAATGGGCACAAAAAATAAGCACAAAAAACAAAACTCCATCTAAACGAGATCTTCGTTCTAATCCCATAATCAGGAACAAAATCTCACCAAAACGAGGTCTACCTCCTAATCTCATATTAAGAAAGCACCCACAGAAGACACCAACGTAGTTCAAAAAGATGTCACAAGATAGTAACTTCCGATCTCGAAGCAAAAACAAGAGGCTGATGAACAATGGTAGAATCGGAACCTAGTTAAACATTAACTCCCTGATGAACAATGACTGTTATTTATTGATAAAAATGCAGAGAGATAAAATTAAATGCAATTTGAATTTCATTTTATGAGAATAAGTAGAAATAATTTTTGAAAAAAATATTAATTTTTTTTCTCTTATATTTTAGGAGAAAGAACTTGAGTTTTTCTCCTTATAATTTGAGACGACGGGAGTATACCAAAGTAGAATGCAGCTTATAGACAAAAATAGACTTAATAATTGTATTAATTGGAAATATTTGATGTAATTAATACGTAAATTAACAGATAATGGCACCAAAATAGCTACGATTTGGAGACTATACTAGGATTACATATGTACTAGTAACTTATAATTTGGATATAAAAGAGAGTTTTTACGCTATATATATAATTTGGAACTTAAAGTGTATTGTATGTACCAAACACTACATAAAGCAATAATAAGGTATTCTCTTATAATTTAAGGTATTCTCTTCTTTTTTTTTGTGGTAAAAACTTTAACGTCTTTTTTTTCTTAGACTAAATAATACTCGATATCTCCTATTTATGGGTGTTCGTGAGTCCACATAATGTATTCAACCAATGACCCAAACAAACTTAACCCATTTTCAAATCTTAGTTGATTTAATTAGAATTAACGAGTTTATGATTCCAAACTTCTGAATATCTGAACTCAATTTCTTTATAAAGATTGTTACAATTTTTTTTTATAATAGTTTCAAATTTTTATGTGTTAAAATATTAAATTTTGAAACTATATTTAAAGAATTTTAAGTAAATTTATGTGTTCAAATTTTTAAATAGTAAAATCAATCAAAATTTTAAAGTTTTCATAAAGTAAAATGTCATTTAATGACTTGACCAAAAGAAAAATCATTTAACGATACAATACTACCTTCGTCCCATATTATTAGAGCTATTTTGATGAAGTGGCACTATTCACTTATATTGCTTTGACCATATTTTTTTAATAATATATAGATATAAATATAAGCATATAAGATCTTGTTTGATTTGTTTTAATGAGTATTTTCAAAATAACAAGTTTTTATAATTTTTACTAATAGAAAATTAAAGATATTAGTAATCAAAATTGTGCATTGGAATACGTGCAGTAGTCAAACTAGTTCTTATATTTTGGAATAAAGGTAGTATTTTCTTGGAATTTTTTGAAAAAATAACAGGTTCACCCAACATCTCTCACCATCAATATGAATCGGTTCGAGTTTGAAACAAAAATAAAAATTTTACATCCAATTTAAATCAAGGAAAATGTTAAATAATGCATCGGGTGCACTAAAGTTAAGGAAATTTAATATATTAAAGTTATCTTGGAGTTTGTGCATTCAAAATTTTTAAAGTATAAAAAATATAATTTCCAATACAAAGTTTTTTTTTATTTCTTAACTAGTGCACCAGATACATTAGTTACTAACTTAGCATACCTTTGAATCGATTAAATTTGGTTGAATTAAGTAACGAGTTTGACAAAATTAGTGCAAACATGACCCATGAACACTCTACTCCTCTTCTATAGTTTTCATTTTATTTTATGGATTATGCTGATAAATGTTTTTGAAGTACTTATTAAACATATTAAAAAAGAAAATTAATGATAAAATTAATATTAAAAAAATAATTTGAATATTTTAAAGTAGGGTTATGCAAACGGTGCATTTACTAAGTATACTAAAAAATGAAATAAAAGACAAAAGTAATAGTGATAAGACAATTTTTTAGATATAGATTCAATGTAGTCATAAATTGGTGCAGTCATGCAGTCAACTCATTGTGTGCCATTTGATTAAAATCAACTGATTCAAATTTAACACTATAAAATATAGGGTTAATAGATCTTTACACCCCTGCTAAGTGAGCGTGTTTTGCGTTACCCCCTGCTAAAAATTTCTTGAAGATTGTCCCCTTGCAAAGTTTTTTTTTTGGTTTCCCTCCTTGAGTGCACATTTTACATCGGTTATTTTATTAACCGATTTAAAAAATAATGTTTTTTAAATCGGTTATTTTGTTCAACCGATTTAAAAAGTTAAAATTTCTTGCATCCAAGAGAGGAAAAGGGGGGGGAACAAAAAAAAAACTTTGCAAGGGGGCAATCTTCAAAAAAATTTTAGCAGGGGGTAACGCAAAACACGCCCACTTAGCAGGGGGTAAAGACATATTAACCCTAAAATATATTAATTGGATCCAATGGTTCTAATTCACCTGCAGTCACTATTTGACCTGTAGGGAATCCATATCATAAATTTTTACACTTTCACAACATTGAAACATAATTTACAAGAGAAAATTTTCGTAATAATTTGCTTAACCAATGTACTGGGTACACTGTTTAGCATATTTCTTTCAAGTATTAATTGCTAAAGTTTTAAATAATTTTTCTTATTAACATAATTAATAGGTTTTTCTATCATGTGCAAATTTGTACATGTTAAAAAGTTTAAAATAGTAAATTTATATTTGAACTTGTGTATTTTATATTAAATGTATAAATAATTATTGTTTTCAATAAAAAATTACTACTTTTAGTTGATTTATAACATATGCAAATTGCACGTGTTAAACAAACCCTAATTAAGAAATATGTTTAAGGCATTGGTTAGCATTTTTTTTTTCCGATCCAAATACTACTTCTGATTCTTATTATAAAAAGAAATTGATTTTTAAATTTATGAAATATTTTTTTATTGTCAAGTAGCATAGTAGCTAGAAATTACACCTTTAAGATGAATAAATGAGATGATCGAGGTTCAAACTCCGGCCCCCTGTATATATAATGTATTATCCTAACAACTGAGCTAAGTTTATGAAATATTTTATATATCCTGTATAAAATATGAATTTAAAAATAAAATAAATAAAAATTTTATGTAAAAAAAATAAACTTTTCCTTATAATAAAGAGCAAAAGATTACGAATTTAACCTTGTGATTTATAGCCAATGTCTTGGACCAGATGTGTCACAATCTCATTCCATTACGTGGAGGTTTATTTTCATTGACTTGAATCAAAACGACACGTGTGTATCGTAACTTGCAACTAATTCCTTCCCACTTACTACTCACTCATCGTTTTTCTTTCTCTTTCTTAAAAGACAAAAAGACAAACCACAACGCAACAAACAAAGCCCACAAAGAAAAGAACACAGCACAGAGAGAAAACACAGAAACACTAGCCTCGTACGCTCCAACTCATCACCCAATCAATTCGCCACGTTTCATTTATAAACTTTCCCTTTTATCTCCACGTGTCGCTCTATTATCCATCAAGGTCATTCTCGTCATTTGCAATTTGCAATTCCCCACTTGTCCTTTTTCTTCTCTCCACGCCTTCCTCTTCACCTCACCCTATCTTTATACGTTTTTTTTTTCTTTCTTAAAATAAAACTATTCTGCCGATCATTAATATCTATGATTATGTATTATTAAAAATTATGAAAAATTTATTATTTTGAAAGTATCCATCGAGACAAATTTAATGACATCTCATATGTTAATATTTATTTTTATATTTTAGTAATAAAATATTATGAAAATAGATTATATAAATAGTGCACATATATATGTATAAAGAAACTGAAACTTGCATTTTCGTCATAACATTCAATTTAATAATTTTAATGTAATCATACTAAACACTGCACCTGGTGCATTCAGGTGCACTTGTCAAACATAAAAAAATACGAAAATTTTGACTTTAAAATAAATTGAGTTTCTTTTTTCGAAAAACTTTTTTATAATGGTGTATACAAGCCTGAAACATAATCGTTCAAAAATACATATGAACTTTACATAGATTAAAACTACATGTATAATAACTTTAAGATGAATTATTCAAGAGAAATCGAATTCACATTCTATTAAGATCAAAATTTATTTACCTCACAGTCAAATTCTAAATTATTGAAACTATTTTCTTTGGTTCATAGGTTAAAATTCGTCAAAAAAATATATTTCTTTTTAATTTATAAAATAAAATGACTTGAAAAGAATTACTTACAACTTAATGTACTTCTCATTTCAAATAATTTCCTTTTTTTATTTGTTAATTCTATAATAAACGGATCAAATCCAATACCAATTGATTAAAGATTCAAGTAGCATCCACCACTAACACAAATTGCATTATTTGTTACCAATTTTACCCTTCATTTATTAACTCTTCATCCCTCTTCATTTCTCAATTAACTTTCTCTCCCTACATCTTTAGTTGCACAAGTTGCAAAACTTTTCTCAGAAGAAAAAAAAAAATTGAGTGCATTTGCAAAACTAAGCAACTGATCAAAAATGCATTCAATTTATATTTCACTTGAATGAACACTCATCAAAATATGAACCAAATTCAGTTGCTACTCACAATTTCCTCATCACTTCACTCATACGTTTTGGTGTGATTGAAATTTTTGTACACACTCCATAAATTTTTTTGTCCGAACGTTCTTTCCCACATGGCCGTGGTTGAAGATAAAAACCATTCTCATGATCAAATTTCAACAACATCAATCCCAATGAACAACGATTACACAAGAGAAAGAGATCTCTTCAACAAGTTTTTAGCGACGGAGAATCAAAGTGTCCGTCGCTGTCATGCACCGTTACCAACGGTGAAGCCAGTTCATCAGCAACGACAACTGTCTGTTGTTGCTGATGAACTGGATGACGATGAAGACTTGGAACTAAGTCTTGGTCTTTCAATGAATGGTCGATTTGGGTTTGACCCAAATGCCAAAAAGATCAAAAGAACAACTTCGATACCGGAATTCATGATTCCGGTATCCGGTGGTGGTGGTGTTGGTGCTGCTAGTGGTTCTGGTGGTTCTGAGGGTGGAAATTTGATAAGAACATGTTCGTTACCGGCTGAGAGTGAAGAAGAATGGAGAAAAAGGAAGGAATTGCAAACACAAAGGAGAATGGAAGCTAGAAGAAAAAGAAATGAGAAACAAAGGAATTTGAGGGCTATGAGAGAAAGGAGCAATTTTGGTGGTGGTTGTAGTGGTGGAGAAGGGGGTGTTGGAATTGAAAGTGGGGGTGTGAATAGTAGTAATAATTTAGGTGATGGTTTGATAAGAACGACGTCGTTGGCTAGTGGTGTTGGTGGACTTGGTTTGAATGGTGGTGGTGATAAAGAAAAGGATCAAGTTGTGTCTCCAGCAGCATGTGGTGGTGGTGGTTCAATTGGTTCTTCTTGTGGTGGTGGTTCAATTGGTTCTTCTTCTGCTAATTCAGATTCTGAAGGTCAACAACATGGTCAAGGTAAATGATTAAAAAAAATATTACTTTTTTGAGTGCTCCATTCTTTTTGGTAGATAGTCTAGTGGCTTTGAAATTCCACCTTAAAGATAGATAAGTGGAGTGTCTGGGGTTCGAACCCCGGCTCCTGCACTATATGTCCCAACCAATTGAGCTAAACTCATGGGGACTTTTAGTGCTCCATTTTCATGGTTTGTTTTTAATTTTTTTTTTGTTATTGTTGATACTAGTAACTTGGTTTTATTTTAATTGTTTATGCATTTGATATGTTGTTGCTTTTGGGTTATTTTTATTTTTCATATGGTGATCTTTTTTTTGGATAATAATCATGAATCAAGAACCAAAAAAGGTGACAACTTTTGACTATTTTTTTTAACCGTAAGGAGTATGGAAGATGTGGATCTAGAAGTATGATAATTTTTTTTGAATAAAAAGATGAAAGATTGGTTAATGGATTTTAGTGTTTCATGTCACATGGGTGGGGGGTGGGTGTTCATTGTCAAGGTTGATCATGCTGTGTCGTGTCTTATCAGAACATGTCCGTGCCTCTCAAAAATTCTCAAATGGTTTTTGATACTACATGTCTACATCTAGTCTCTACCATAAGAAAAAAGATTTTAAGAATAACTTTCATGTGTTAAACTTTGATTCTATGATAAAGGCTATTGTTCAGATTCAAACTCAAGTCCACATCTCCGAGAGATTGTCCGCTTTGGGTTGACCCGTCACGGTTTTGTCCTTTGTAGAAAAGGCGCATCGGTTGGTTTGAAAGGTGTGGGTGTTGTATATAAACTACCCTTTGCCTCGAGTACCAAGCGATGTGGGACTATTTTGGAGTATCCAGAACAGAAGCCCCCCAGTCGAGGCTAAGGGGCTGAAGGGAGTCGTTTCCCACAGACGGTGCCACTGTTCAGATCCGACCTCAAGCCCACATCTCCCTTCAGCCCCTTAGCCTCGACTGGGGGGCTTCTGTTCTGGATACACCAAAATAGTCCCACATCGCTTGGTACTCGAGACAAAGGGTAGTTTATATACAACACCCACACCTTTCAAACCAACCGAGGCGTCTTTTCTACAAAGTACAAAACCGTGACGGGTCAATCCCAAAGCGGACAATCTCTCGGAGATGTGGACTTGAGGTCGGATCTGAACAGCTATGATAATTTAGAGTTTGATCGCCAGATAAAGTTTTAACAAAAAGTTATTCCACAAAAAAATTGATTCATCATTTGGTAGAACCGTAGAACTTGTTATTTAACCATTTCCTTAGATTAAATTTGGTGTTCTTTTTAGTCATAGTTACATTAACTAATTGATAAAATTTGACCTATATCTCTATTTAATGTGAGATATATATTTAAAGGGTATATTTGAAATAATATTTTAATTTTATAACATTTAATAAGTTTAATTTATGAAGATTTTACTTAAATTTTACACGGACGCTAAACAATGTTGTGCCGCAATAAAACGTTAAAACTTTATTGTGGCAAAACATCTTTTGATATATGTGTTAAATTTGTGTACAACTTATCTATAAATTTTTTTGATTTATAAAACATAGGTTAGATGTTGTATTGAGTAAAAATTGTATGCTAAATTTGCAACAAACTTCATACTTTTTGAAAATTGTTTTGAATTCATTTGAAATAACAAGAACTACAACAAAATTCCACTTTAAATCACATTTTTCAAATGTATTTCGAAGCATGCATGCAGTTGAGTTTGGCAATTCTTGTATATTTTTTTAGCATCCAAAACAAGTCACCTATATTGTCCTGTATAATGGTTCTCATCATTAAAATCTATTTGCATTTCATTTAAATTGTGAGAATTGATTAGTTTTAATTGTGAGATTTTCCACATAATATCATTACGTTATATTTTTACGAGTTTGAGAGTATCCAAATCCAAATATGTACGAAGTATTTATTAAAATATATTTGCACTTATGGTGGAAAGATGGTAGAGTTTTGGTTTAGGATGGTTAGATATGTGTGGAGAACATATATAAAAACATTGGAATAAATATAGGTAGGGTGAGACTATTGTGTAAGATATATGATATTTTTAAGTAAATAAGCTAGTTTGAAGGATGATATCTTTAAGGAGACAGCTAGTTTGAAATAAAACTGTTTTTCATCAGTAGTAGCTTATTTATATATTAGAATATTATCAGAATCTGTTTTCGATTTTCTTGAGCTGTGGATTGGATTTGTGGGTCATAAATTGCTAAAAATCAAAACTTGGCATTCATAGTTATATTTATAATATGGTTTCAAAGATATGCTGTTCTTGCCAACCTTATATATCAAGTTTGAGTTTTGGCATCTTTGCAATTTCGGCAAGTTTTGCAATCCATTACTTTGCATTTCGGTTTGGATTTTTGGTTTTGGTTCTTTCTTTGCAACCTAATCTAGTTGTCAACTTCTGACTCGACTGTTTGTCCACTTCGCGATGGTGTTAGTTTCTGTTCCGAGGCAATTCAAGTTTGTGTCTTTGATACTATTTCGTCCGATATTTCTTCTACTTTGTTTTATGGTGATTGGTGCTTCAGAGTTGGTTCTGCTATTTATTTCCCACAGACAGGTTATCGTTTTCTATGCTACTTTGATTGGTTCGAATGTTTTTTCATATCATGTGGGAAAAATGTCAAAAAAACAAGTATTAAGGGAGAACATGGTTTTGAGAATTGAGGACTACCCTTTTGGTTTTGAGTCTTGTTCTTAGATAGTCGATATGTAAAGTGTCATTTGTTTTATAGCTGCAAGATTGGTTGTTCCGAAGCTTTTTGGAGTAAATTAAGATGGATGAAAGTAGTAATTCTTGGATAAGGAGAACAAAATAATTTCTTTGATTGTTCTTCACTATGTTGGTTTTAATGTTTGAATTTGTTCTTCACTATTTGGTTCGTTTGATTTGGTTATGCTCCTTTTTTTCTATCTGATTGTTTCTCCCTAATGATTTCTTCTATTTGCTTCTCCTTGATCTGACTTCTGTCTGATTGGTTCTGTCTGTTGATTTCTTATGTCTGATGGTTCTCTCTGCTGATTGTCTTCTGTCTGAATTGCTTCTCTCTGCCGATTTCCTTTGTTTGATGGCTTCTCTCTCAGTTGACTTCTTCTATTTGGTTCTTCTATCTAATGGTTTCTCTCTTCTGATGTTGCTTCTTTGGTTCTTCTGTTTGATTGGTCTTCTCCCTATCCGTTCTTATGTTTCATTGCGCTAGTTCTTCTATTTAGTTTGGAATTGTTAGGTTTGAATTTAGACTTACACGGATGTTATATGTATGCAACACCAACACCTTCAGATCAAAGATGTGTCTGGTGTCTGTATCAGTGTTGGATACTGACACATATGATTACATTCAATTACTTTCATTTTATTACATTACACAAACTTAAATATTTTCACCTACTTGATTTATCAGGAACAGCACCAATGGAGACCGAAAACTCGAGCAAGATTGCTGGACCTCAAAACAAACCCAAGGACTTAAGAAACTTGTTTGAAGATATGCCAAGTGTATCTACCAAAGGAGAAGGACCTAATGGAAAAAGAATTGAAGGTTTTCTTTACAAGTATGGGAAAGGTGAGCAAGTGAGAATTTTGTGTGTTTGCCATGGAAGTTTTCTTACCCCTGCTGAATTTGTCAAGCATGCTGGTGGTGGTGATGTGGCCAATCCATTGAAGCATATTGTTGTTAGTTCAAGCTTAAATTGACTTGAGGCTAAAAGAGAAGAAACTATAATATGAGTTATCATATTTTTATTAATTATTATTGGTTCATATGTTCAGTCTTAGCCTTTGAAACCATAGATGTTGAGGATCTGAATTTGGTGTTTCTTATTGAGGTATATTTTTACCTTTGGTCTTATGTGTGTTGTGACTTTAGGACCTCTATGATGTGAAATGGTACTTGCTAGAGTTTAAAATTTAATGTTAATTAATGTTAATTTTTAATTGTATTTTTAGACTCTCATATATTATCTCTCTCTCTTTTTGTGGTTAATTTTAGCTTTTTAAAATGTTTTAATGTATAATTAATTTTTCTTATCACTTTTATTTTGAAATCATTTTTATTGAAAAATTTATTGTTTAATTATTTTACAATTTATCATGTTAAAATCTGATTTTACTGAAAATAAGTTATTACAACTTTCCTCTTTATTTATCTTGTATTTTCTTTGAAAAATATTTTATCTTTGTATTTTCTAAATTTTAAAATTTTATGTTTTGTGATATGATTTAGACTTTATTCAACTATGTCCTCTCAGGAAAAAATTATTCAAAATTATTAAATTCTCACTTTCTATTATGAATCATTTGAATAATACTTTTTGAGTAAAAGTCTGGGCTATGTCATAGAGCAAGCCTATGAAAATTTTAATTGGATTATTCGAAAATTCGAAAATCTTTCATTTGTTTATCATTATAGATTAGAGATTATTATAGATATAGATTATAGACAATACTATCTATATTATCTATGGAATTCGAAGCTGAACTTTGTTTACGATTCAGTTTTTCTATCTCATTGGTCCTTCTTTTTTATTTCCTCGGCATAGAATTTAAACGATTCACAATGATGGTAAATTTCTGGAAGAGATCTCAATAAAAGGTGGTGTTTTGTCGGAATTCTGAGGTTGATAAATTCGGTAGTTTACATTGTATTTGAGACAATATATACAAGTTTAATTTAGAGTAAATACTACATTTTTAAGTAGTTTTTTCTAAGAAGCTAGTAAAATTAATCTAGTCTTTTGAATAGTTTGTAGGTGTGATATAAAAGTCTGAATAGAAAAATTTGAGATATCATTTTATTTTTAGTAATGAAAAAATGATTTATAATATTTTACTTCTTATTATGTTTCTCAAATTTATGTTTCAAACCCAATATCTATGTATTTATCCAAGTTCTAACAAGGTAAGCTCAAGGTTTGGAGCAACAAATTGAAGCTTACAACTTTATAATTATGCTATAAACTAGTAAAAGTTATGTGTAATGATCTCTCATATATATGTTACATAAGTTCTATTTTAATTTGACATCGAAGTCTCTTTGAATAGAAAATTTGAGATTTAATTTTATTTTGAGAATAATTTTTGAATTTAATGAAAAATTGATTTTTTTTTTATAAGCAATGAAAAATTGATTATAATATTTTATTTTTTGTGAAAGAAAGAAAGATAGACGGCTGATTTGTGTATCATCACACTCATATTATGTAAACCACTCTACTTATTGCTCCTTAAACCCCTATCCGAACCTATCTTTGTATCACAAAATGGCCCATAACTCAAGTTGAGTTTAAAATTTAATGTTAATTTAATTGTATTTTTAATTAGACTCTTATATATTCTATCTTTCTCTATTTTATGTATTTTTAGACTCTCAAGTTGAGTTACTCAACTTGGACAACTAGAACAAACACAAATGTTAACATGCATGTTTGCATAGCTCAAAATGAGATTCTCCACTTCATCTCTAATCAGATTTGTTGCAGTTTGTCAATATATGATATATAAAGGAAAGAGTGATAAATAATTTGATTGTAGTAATTATAAAATTTAGTTCTAAATTAAGTCAAAGTATTATCAAGAGATACAAATACATATTGTGAAAAAATTCGGTTGGAATGGAAGAGTCTAATGTGTGACTTAATTAGTATAATGATATTGTTAAGTAGATTCACAAAAATGTTTTTTTTGGTTTTCATTCTTAAGTAGATTCACATTTTTTACTTGTCTAGAATCATTGTGCGAATTTTACCCTTCATCTTTTAGCAATGTGCTTAATAAAAAAGAAATATTATAGAATTGATGGACCTTTATTTTTCCTTTGCAATTTAGTAGTTCAGCTCATCCCAATTTTCTTTCAAATTTACACTAATGTAGCATTATTTGTTAACATGCACTAAATTGGAATAGCTAGCAGCGTGACTTTTTTATAAATTAAAAATAAAAAAATAAAGAAATTTTTGACATAGACTTTTTTTTTTAAATAAAATTATTGACATAGACTTAAAAAAGAAAACATATATATGATACAAGCTTATTATTATATTTTTATTTTTAAGTTTAAAGAATAATCACGGCGACTAAAATAAATTTGGTTGCACGTTAATAACTATGCTACTAAATTTGAAAGAAAAAAAATTAGAAGAAGACTATCAATGTTTGGCTCCTTTGTCTTTTTCTTGTAAAATGACTCTCAAGGGATATCTTTAGGGTTCTGATTTTCAAGTGCATCCTTTTTTTTTTTCAAAATGAACACTTAATGACTTAGACTTTAGCGGATCAAATGACTCTACCATATTTTTTATGTTGTTTTCATGTCTTGTCCTCATTATTATTTCATAAATTCCGCCCTAAAGTATATCCGCGTTGACTATGCATGGGCGTACTAGTACCCCACACGTTTATATCTTATGTCGCTTTCATAATATATTCTCTTCAGCGACATAAGATTCTTGCCTCCTATATATTAATTTTTAGGCGCATCCTTTTTTTTGACTTCAATGGGCGTTTATTGGGTCAGATTTTATCGGATCCAATGATTGAGAGCTTCAATTTCTTGCTTTTTTACCATGTTTTTCCTTTTGTTTCCAAGTTCGTTCTCGCTATTATTTCCAAAAGTCTTTCTCAGCGCATCTTCACGTTGACCATACATGGATATATTAGTACCCCACGCGTTTATATCCTTTGTCGCATTCACAATACATTCTCTTGAGCAATTATTGGTTCAAAATTCAGCTAAGACAAATTCTTGCCTCATGTATATTCTTTTCCTAAACACTCCGCTTCCAAATAAGGTATATTCTCCCCTAAAATAGAAAAGTTGGATTCATTGCCATTATGACCACCACTAATGTTACTTTGACCTACCTACCTTCATTCGTTATCGACGAATAAATTTTGAACCACTGTCCACAACTGTGACGACATTCTATTCTAGAGTTTCACCATATTTTTCACCCTCTTATAGACCAGAGACGGGAAAATGGACCAATTCGCGCACGCGCATACAAACATACAAACACACACACACACACACACACACACACAAAAGAGTCAAAAAAGCTGGAAAAAAAGATCTAACCTAATACCTATCTAGGACCCATAGGACTTTCTTAAAAAAACTTTAATAAGAAGAGACTAGTCGAAAAGGATAACACCATTATGAGACTTCAAATATCCCATAACACGATATGTCAAACTAACGCCAAGCCCTTTTCTAAAACGAGGAATAACTCTAAAGGAGGTGAACAAGGAGAATAACCCAAACAATTTCAATGCATAGTGAGTTGCGACGTACCTGAAGCACCTGAAAGTTTTATACTGAACTTGAATTGTAAATTGACAAGCAACAAACAAATGACACACTGATTCCTGCGCAGAAGCACAAAAAGCACATGTCGGACGCAAATCTTCGTAAATAATTGATAAGTGCTAAAAAACAACAATTTTACATATCTATTTCAAGCACTTATTAACTTGTTTCACATGCAATTCAAAAGAAAAACTTAACTATCTGTAAATATTGGTTTAAATTAGTAAATCAAGCATTTTTAGGAATTTTTACCTAATTCAAACTATTTTTGTAGGATTTAAATTAGTAAATCAGACATTTTATAACATTTCTACCTAATTCAAACTAGTTTTGACGGAAAATGGAAGCTTAATGGAATTAGAGTCATTGAACTTAATATTTTGACCAAGTCACAATCGTTGAGCTAGTAGTAGCGACTAGCATGCAAGAAGCAAGCAAAGTTGGATAGTCTAGGGAAATCCAACATCTAGCTGGTCGCTAGGCGAACAAGCAAGGAATGACGAAAGTCAGAGAGATCCATTTCTGGATATCAAGGTTAGTCATTAGACGACTAGTAGCAACCATGGAGCGACAAAAGTCAGAGAGCTCTAGTTTTGGATATCAAGGTTTGTAACCAACGGCCATTACCAATGCAGAGCAAATATCTGGTGATGTGGCATTTCCTTCCATTAAAGAAAGCTTGGTCGCCTAGAAAACATGTTTTTTTGAGTTTTCGTGCACAAAAGTTAAAAATAAAAATATGAGAAACTTTTTGCTAAATACGTGTACGTGAGACTATTAGTCGCAGATGCAAGTTAGTGTGTCTTCAAAATAGAATCTCGCTAATCGCGTGTATGTGAAGGTACACGTAGCGCACGCGAAATCCACATAAATCATGTTTTTGGTAGAAATTTAATGAAAAATTAAAGGTTTTTAGACTCTATCTTTGATGGCTACATGATTGGTGAAGAATTAGGGCTTTGTGAGCTTTTAAGCATCAACAATCATAAAGTCATTTCGTCTATTAATTAACTACTTCAGATATTTCAAATAAGTAGTTATTTTCATCCTTTGTTAATTGGTTAGGAATTCTCATTTTGCCACCCTACCCATTCTCTCACGCATCCTACGATTTTACCAAAATACTCATGCCCGCTACTTAGGTAGCGGATACATCCAAAAACATCATTCCATTATAACGTCCTCTATTTAAGTAGCGGACGACATATTCCAAAAACTTCTCATTTTTATAACATACGCTACTTAAGTAGCGGAAGGGTAAAATAAAAAACGCGTAGGGTTCGTGAGTAATCGATAGGGTGTCAAAAGTAAATTTCATTGCTTAGTGTAATGAGCTTATGCATTATCCAACAACAAAGCCTCTTTAAAAATGAGTTAAATAGCCCAATAGCAAGGTCCAAGTCAAAAGACATTAAGTCATTAACTATATTTTCCCCCATCTTGCAGACCAGGGACAGGAAAATGGACCAATTCGCGCGAGTGCGCGCACACACACACAAAGAGAATCAAGAAAGGTGGAAAAAGCTTTAACCTAATACCTATCTAGGACCTAGAGGAATTTCTTAAAAAATAAAACTTTTACAAGAAGAGACTAGTCGAAAAGGATAACACCATTAAGAGACTACAAATGCCCCATAACATGATATGTCAAACTAAGGCCAAGCCCTTTTTAAAACAAGGAATAACTCTAAAGGCGGTGAACAATGAGAATAACCCAACAATTAAAATGCACAGTGAGTTGCGACGTACCTGAAGCACCTAAAAGTTTTATACTAAACTTGACTTGTAAATTGACAAGTAACAAATTAGGGCTTTGTTATTTGGTTATAAATTCTCATTTTGCCACCCTACTCATTCTCTCGTGCGCCCTATGATGTTATCAAAATACATCTTTCCGCTACTTTGGTAGCAGATACACTCAAAACACTCTACCATTATAACGTTCTCTACTTAAATAGCGGACGATATTTTCCAAAAACTTCATTTTTATAATGTCCACTACTTAAATAGCAGAACGGTAAAATAGGAAACGCGTAAGGCGCGCGAGTAACCGATAGGGTGACAAAAGTAAATTTCATTGATTAGTGTAATGAGCCTATGCATTATCCAACAACAAAGCCTATTTGAAAATGAGACAATTTCTCTTCCCACCCTCCACATTTCTTTTTCATCCCTATAGCATGCAAAAAGAAACTTGGGGAGTGGGAAGAGAAAATTTCTCAAAATGAGTTAAATAGCCCAATAGCAAGATCCAAGTCAAAAGACATTAACTATTATTCTAAAACTCATTAAGCAGTTGTTCAAAAAAATAAAACCGATTGAGCATACAGTTAAATGCTTATCCTATTTTTCAAATTCTTAAAAACATTCAAGAGTAATGATTATTATTTTTTTTCAAGGAAAAGAGTAATGATTATTAGGAAGACTCTAATTGAAATTCTAATATTTTACTGTACCTCTTCAAACATAAGTTACATAACGGGCATATACTTAGAACCAAAAAAAATAAATAACGGATATATACTTTACATTAATATCACATTAAGTTTTATCAAAAAAATTAGTCAAGTAAAAGTTTTCAAAAAAAATATATTGATTAAAGTCAACTTTTATATTCTCAACTCTCTCACCTAATCTCATACTAATCCATCTATAAAATCATAGGAAAAACAAACACCACACAACATAAACATTGTAACAATCTCTTATCAACCAAAACCACAATGTCTTCTGTTCCTTTCCTATTTCCTCAAACTCATTCAACTGTTCTTCCAAACCCTTCAAATTTCTTCTCACAAAACTTACTATCCACACCCCTCCCTACTAACTCTTTCTTCCAAAACTTTGTTCTTAACAATGGTGACCAACCTGAATACATTCACCCTTATCTCATCAAATCCTCAAACTCTTCACTTTCTGTTTCATACCCTTTTCTCCTATTTTCAACAGCAATGTTGTACCAAGTTTTCTCACCAGATCTCACCATTTCATCCTCACAAAAATCTCACTCAAACTCACCAAAAAATAAGCATGTTATCTCATCCTATAGTGATCTTGGTGTGACTCTTGATATTCCATCTTCTAATCTAAGATTCTTTCTTGTTAGAGGAAGTCCTTTTGTAACAGCTTTAGTTACAAAACCAACACCTCTTTCAATCACAACATTGCATAACATAGTTTCTTTGTCTTCTTTTGATAACAAAAAAACCAAATTTACTCTTTTGCTCAACAATACTCAGAAATGGATCATATACACTTCTTCACCAATCAATTTAAACCATGATGGTTCCGAGGTTAAATCCGATCCATTTTCGGGGATTATTCGTATCGCAGTTGTTCCTGATTCGAATTACGAGAAAATTCTCGACAAATTCAGCTCTTGTTACCCTGTTTCTGGCTATGCAAACATTCAGAAGAAATTTGGTTTGGTTTATAAATGGCAAACAAAAAATTCAGGTGATTTACTTATGCTAGCACACCCTCTTCATGTTAAGCTTTTATCAAAAAGTAACAATCATGGTGTTATTGTTTTGAATGATTTTAAGTATAGAAGTGTTGATGGTGATCTTGTTGGTGTTGTTGGAAATTCATGGAATTTGAAAACTGATTCTATTGATGTAACATGGCATTCTAGTAAAGGTATTACAAAAGAATCACATGATGAAATTGTTTCAGCACTTGTTAAAGATGTGAAGGAATTGAATATTTCATCAATAGCAACAAATTCATCTTATTTTTATGGTAAGATTGTTGGAAGAGCTGCAAGATTTGCTTTGATAGCTGAAGAAGTTTCTTATTTTAAAGTGATTCCAATTATTAAGAATTTTTTGAAGGAAACTATTGAGCCATGGTTAGATGGAAATTTCAAAGGGAATGGTTTTTTTTATGAAAAAAGTTGGGGTGGATTAGTTACTCAACAAGGGATTAATGATTCAAGTGCTGATTTTGGTTTTGGAGTTTATAATGATCATCATTATCATTTAGGGTATTTTCTTTATGGAATTGGGGTTCTTGCAAAAATTGATCCTTTATGGGGACAAAAGTATAAACCAAGAGTTTATTCAATTTTGAAAGATTTTATGAACTTGGGCCAAAGGGATAACAAAAATTATCCAACTTTAAGGTGTTTTGATCCATACAAATTGCATTCTTGGGCTTCCGGTGCGACTGAATTTGAAAACGGAAGGAATCAAGAAAGTTCGAGTGAAGCTGTGAATGCGTACTATTCGGCCGCATTAGTAGGTCTAGCATACAACGACAAAAATCTTGTTGCTACCGGATCTACGCTTTTAGCATTGGAAATTAATGCCGCGCAAACTTGGTGGCATGTGAAAGTTGAAAATAATTTGTATGGTGAAGATTTTGCGAAAGAAAATAGGATTGTTGGTATTTTGTGGGCGAATAAAAGGGACAGTAAATTATGGTGGGCACCATCCGAGTGTCGAGAGTGTAGGCTTAGTATACAAGTTTTACCTTTGTTGCCTATTACCGAGACTTTGTTCAATGATGGTGTTTATGCGAAGGAGCTTGTGGAGTGGACATTGCCATCTTTGAAGAATAAGACTAATGTTGAAGGATGGAAAGGGTTTACCTATGCTTTGCAAGGTGTTTATGATAAGAAAAATGCATTGAAGAAGATTAGGATGTTGAAAGGTTTTGATGATGGAAACTCTTTTAGTAATCTATTGTGGTGGATTCATAGTAGGTGAAGAGTGATGTACAAGATCAATTGTGCAAAATTTAGTAATCAATAAAAGATTTGCAATTTGATGGTTTTCAATCCGATCATTTATCAATGTTTTTAGTTTCTTGTAATTTATCAATGTTTCAATTCTATAAGTTTTAATATTTTGTTTTACATATCTATAACATTTTGTTATCATATGGTGTAAAATCGAGTTATGGGATATCTTTAATTAAAACATTTTGTTATCATATAGTGTAAAATCGAGTTATGGGATATCTTTAATTATAGATGTTTACAAGATTTTTCTATTACATTAGAAAATTTAGTTCGTTAACATAATTTAACCAAGTGATTGAATTTAGTAATTAATGAGCATTCTGTAAAAGATGAATCGCATAATGAAAAATTGAGTACAATTTCTGGAAGAAAAAAAAAGTATTGACCAAATTTTATTTAATTTTTTATTGAATTTCAAATTACTAGAATCTCTTCTTCCAAAAATAGGCTGCTTGCTAGCTCCTCATTGCCATCTTGAACATGTCAAATTCACACACAAATTAGACAATGACATTCCCACGCTCCAAACAATGCTAACTTCACTTTTGGGTATTTTTTTGGTCAAATAGGACTCAAAACCAAAATCATTCACATGTTTCCGTTAGAGGATTTTGTGATTAAGAGACGACAAAAACCAAGTCATATGACATATGCTTAAAAGACTCAAAATATTGGCAGTCTCTCACGAGAGAATGATATAAAATACGATATATTAATTCACTTTAAGAGTAAATTAAATACAGTGATAATATTATTTGTTCATCAGTGTTCATGACTCGTGAGAAACATGATATTAAAAAAATCATTTATGCCTATATAATAAAAAAAAGGATGTAACGAAAATTACTGTGTCCCACTTGTTAATATTTAGATGCATCGAAAAGGGAGAAACACTTACTTAGGCACAAACCCAACAAGTGTCATTTGGACACACATATATAATTTTAAAAAATTTAAATATAAAAGAATTGATTTATGACAATTGATGTGACTTAATCATTAATTTTTAAATTTTCCTCTTTGATGTGTGTATGCCCAAATATTTTAGATTTGAGGTTGTGCCTATGATAGAATTGCTCTTGAAAAGGAGCCATGATAGGGCTTCCTGGCATAAGATTCTTAGTACTGTACTGGTACGTAGTACTAAAATGTACTCAATCTCTCCAAATCAAAAGGTTAATAATTAAAAAAAGAAGAAAAAAAATTAAATTATTTAATAATGAAACTCAAATGAATTTTTTTAGACGCTTTTCGTATGATTTTTACATTAAAATACATATGTTCTGATTCAAAGTGAATGGTTATTTGTATGAAAAAAATTAGTGTGGATTAGTTACTCAACAAGGGATTAATGATTTAAGTGGTGAGTTTGGTTTTGGAATTTTTAATGATCATCATTATCATTTAGGGTAATTTTTTTATGGAATTTGAGTTCTTGCAAAATAATTGATCCTTTTTGGGGACAAAATTAAGTATAAACCAATAGTTTATTCACTTTTGAATTATTTTATGAACTTCTGACTTTAATGTGTTTTGATCCTTACCAGTTACAATCTTAGGGGGGGTGTATTGGATTGAGATTTCAATGGATTTTAAAAGACTTTTTTATGATAATAAAATCTTGTGGTATTCAATCAAGATTCTTACAAAAGTTAAATGAATCTTATGGTATTCAATTAAGACAATTAAAATTTTTTTTTCAGGGCAACAAAATCTGTTGGTATTCAATTGTGATTTCTCGTCACTTTTAAAATGTCTATTGGTATTCAAAAGTCTAGAGATTTTGATGGATTTATTTATGAAATGGATTTTGAGAGACTTTTATGTTGAAAATACACATAAAACACTTTTCCAACAATCTCACTCAAATCCTCGAGACTTTTTATATTGTTCCAAGACTTTTTCTTTTCCTTTTACCGCCGTACCGAACATAACTCCTCTTTTGCTTGCAACTTCTCAATAGAATTTGCAGATACTGTTCATTTCTTGAAATCGCAATTATTTAAGGGTACTGTAGATGTTCATACTATGTTTCTTGAAATTGCAATTATGTGCATACTATTTTGAAATATACCGTACCCCAATGGTTATCGAGTTTTCCTAGCATATGTAGAAGAAAAGGTACTGTATATGTTCTTAAAAAGGTACTGTATATATGTAATAACATGGCAATCGATTTTGCCTTTTTCTTTTTTAAATTGATTCATTGTTATTTTTTATATATATGATTGATTGATGATATATTGTTTTCTTTCCCGTTTCCTCAACTTATTTTTTTTCAACATTAATACCAATTGTTATTATTATTAATAGTTTTTTAATTGTTATTATTATAATTACTATTTTCGTGTGTTATTATTAATGTGTTATCATTATTATTATTAATATTATGGTTTGTTTTTTCTTCGCAAAGAATGTTGTTCTGATAAATTTTCATTGAAACCTAGTGGCGATTTTTCATCTATATGTTATCAAATTATGAAGACAATGATCATGAACCCATTATTCAAACACAATAGAAAAACAAAAACATGTTATGGAGGACTAATATATGTTCAAATATGTGGAGAAATGCTAAAAAATCATAAACTACTGTGAAATTTTTATGGAGGACTAATTCAGGTTCAAATATGTTGAGAAATTCTAAAAGTCCATAAAGTAGCCTGAAATCTTAAAAATCTATGATAGAAGTCCATTATAATCCAGGGTTAAGAATCTTGATTGAAAAAAGTCTTTAAAAAAAAATCTTTTAAAATCTCACAAAATCAATACAATCCTACAAAATCTCTTAAAATCTTCAAGATTTTTTTTATCAAAATAGTCTTTCGAAATCCTAATCCAATACACCCCCCTTAGACTTCAGGATAGGATGAATTTGAAAATGAAAGAAGTCCAGAAAATACGATTGTAGATGTGAATATATACCATATGTAGCATCGCTTAATTGCAGTTTTGCTCCTTCTATTTTCACCATTTTGCAGTTTTTGTCCCCCTATTTTAAAATTCGTCAGTTTTGGTCCCCCTATCATAATTTCTTACTATAAATTAGCGATTTGATATGTTTTAAAAGATATAACATGAGCTGTCAATGAGAAAATACTAACATCGATAAAATTTTTAGAAAAAATCTTCATAAAGTTAATTTAAAACACATTGTCTCACCATATTTTAGACAAAATATGTAATAGGGGGACCAAACCTGTCGAATTTTAAAATAGGGGGACCAAAACTGAAAAATAGTAAAAATAGGAGGGCCAAAACTGCAATTAAGCCTAGATTTAACATATACTATCGTACAAAGATCTGGTTACGATCTAACCAATGCTTTTAGCATTGAAAACTAGATAAATGCTAACATAGGCACAAACCCAAATGTTTATTTGTTATGCACTCTCACAAAAATTTAAAAAAATTAAAGATAAAAGTATTAAAGTGATATTGATTGATGTGACAAATTTATTTTTTTTTTTAATTTTTTTGGTTTATGGATGTGTGCCTAAACTTGGTGTCCAAATCTTTGTGCCTAGGTAAGGCTCTCTCTAAAAACTAATGTTGCGCAATATGCTCCACCCCCAATATGTCATGTCTACATCTGTCCCTCGGTATCCCCATCTTAGTGTAAGCTTGTATACAAAGGTTTTTACATTTGTTGTCTTACCGAGACTTTGGCTCTGTTTGGTAAAAATAACTTATGGCTGATAAGCTAGCTTATGGCTGATGGCTGATAGCTTATAGCTTATGGCTGATAGCTGATAGCTTATAGATGATAAGCTAATGAAAGTGTTTGGTAAAATTAGCGGTTTCAGCTGGATGATAAATATAAAATGACATAAAAGGACATTCTCAATTCATATTAAAATTGATATTAATTTAATATTTAAGATACTTTAATTATATTATAAAAAAATACTTTAATTATTTATAATTAATTTTTAAATATTTATATAGTATTTTTATTTTATTTCAAACCAAATTAAATCAATATTTATCTTCATTATTTTTATGTAGGTTTTTTATTTTCTAAAATAACTGGTTTTTCTAAAAACTCATAGTAAAAATTGATAGTTTTATTAAAAAAGTATGATTTATTATTGTTGTACAAAACAATAATAATAAGGATATATATATTAAAAGAGCAAGTGACGTAAAGTTTTTTTCTTTTTACGGTGAGCAACGGATAAAAAAAACCTCAATTATCACATAAAATTGCTATAAAAAAACTCAATTATCACATAATAAAGGCTACAGATCAATGATAATGGTTTATTAAAAAAAACATGGTTTATATTCATGTAAAATATACAGTTTTATTTTAAATAATAAATCATAAAGGATAAAATTGGGTTTTGATTAAAATAATAAGGGTAAAAGTGGAAAAAAAAGATGATAAGCTATAAGTTATAAGCTCATAAGCTAATTGAAATAGCTTTTGAAAAATAAGCTATAAGTCAGTGTTGAAAAGACCGTTACCAAACAGGTCTTTTAGCTTATAAGCTATAAGACATAAGCTATAAGTCAGTTTGGTGGTGTTGCCAAACAGACCCTTTGTTTAATAATTATGTTTATGCGGATTACCAGAAAGGAACGGCCATGTTTGAAGAATAAAATTAATGTTGAAGGGTGTAAATGATCAACCTATGCTTTCCAAGGTGTTTGAAGAGTAAAATTAATGTTGAAAGGCTTTACTTTCAGTAATCTATTGTGGTATTCATAGTAGGTGAAGAGTTATATGCACAAGATCAATTGTGCAAAATTTAATAATCAATAAAAGATTTGCAATTTGATGTTTCAATATTCCACCATTTATCAAATTGAGTTTTTGGATGAGTTGTTGTTATCATCATGATGACTGTATAAAATTGAGTTTTGGGATATTTTCAAAGATTTGATGGAATTAGTACCATATTTTTCAATTGCACTTAAAGTTTATGTACCTATAATGTACCTATAAATGTAATGCGTTGACATGAAGTTCTATCCCAATTGTCATTCTCTCTAATCATTAAATTAAAATTCAAAATTAAGCTGCTTGTTAGCTCCTCATTGGCATCTTGAACATGTCAAATTCACACCCAAATTAGACAATGAAAAATTATCAAGTTTTAAAGAAAAAAAATATTAACACCACATTCTCTAACACGCGCTTTTTAATATATTTTTTTATTGATTAAAATTCATATAAATCACCCTAAATTTATATGAGACATACATAATTTTGTATAGAAAATAAAATAATTTTTTAACCAATAATATCACTTGTATTTTCAATGCACAATTGTCTATTATAGAGATCTTAAACAATTTCCTTATAATATTTGTTAGCAACGTAGCATGACCTTAAAAATAAATGGTTACATTATAAAAAAAATAAAAAATAAATGGTTAAAAAAAAACTATATAAGTTAAGGGTAATATTAACATGTGCATGTGTCTTAAAAGTACATATTTAGGGCAATTGTTACGATATCTTAAAATTAAATTTTTAAATTTAATAATAAAAGTTTCAAAAAAATATTCTTTTGATTCCATAACATGTGTTATTCTCATAAATAAATAATACATTCGGTCATTTTTATAAAAAAATATTTATTTTTTAGATTTATTGAATAATTGATATATTTGATCTATAATATAGACAAAATACATTAAATATTAAATAAACTTAAAAAGCTAAGTTGTTTTTTATAGAAAATATAACGGAGAGAGTGGTTGTTAATTACAAACCTATTAAGTAATAAATGCTCTTAGAAAGCGAAAAGAGGTAATTTCCACATATAAAAGTGTGCAATTATAAACTTCATAAAGGAGTAATTGAATTGTATTTTCGAGACAAATTTCTCTCGACTTAATTGCATTTTTGGTCCCACTATTTTATAAAATTTACGATTTTAATCCTTCTATTTTAAAATCAAACATTTTTGGGTACATCCCAAGAATCTTAATTGTTAAAAGACATCTTATAAAATGACTAAATGAGCCACAAAATCTAACGAATAGTATGAGGTTGTATTATTTAGGATGAAGATAGGATAGTTTTCTCATTTCCCAGTTTAAACAAAGTATTGATTTTGCAAAGGAATATTTTATTATATTAAACTAGTTGCATGATTGATATTTTATAAAATGTGATTGGAGTGTTATATATATCATTGGATACTAGCTAATTAATTTTAAAAAAAAGATTTGATGAGGTAACATAGATATTTGATATATAGGTAACATAGAGTTTTGGAATTGTTCAATTATTTTAAATTGGCTTAAATATGCTTTTGGTCCCTGCAATTATGCCTTGTTTTGAAAAGAGCCCCTGTAAAAAAAAAAATTGATTTTAGTCCCTGCAATATTTCAAAACTTTTAAAATAACCCCTGGCCTAAAAGTTTTGAGATATTGCAGGGGCTATTTTAAAAATTGAGATATTGCAGGGACTAAAATCAATTTTTATTTTTTTTACATGGGCTCTTTTCAAAACAAAGCATAATTGCAGGGACCAGAAACATATTTAAAAAGTGACATGTCATCAAGAAATCCAGGCCAGGGGCTATTTTTAAAGTTTTGAAATATTGCAGGGACTAAAATCAAAATTATTTTTTTACAGGGGCTCTTTTCAAAACAAGGCATAATTGCAGGGATCAAAAACATATTTATCCCTTGCTGCTTTCTTGTTGATCATCTGCCCGTTGGTTCATGTTTGACTTTGCTTTATTTCTCATGTGTTTAATTAGTGGACTTCATCATGGTACATTTTCCTTTTGCATATCCTCAATTATTTTTTATGTCTAATATTCATGACAGTTTACAAACTATATATACCAATTTTGGCCACTGAAAATTGGTATATATAAAATTTTAGATCCTTAAACACTTTAAGTTTTGAGCCTTAAACATTTTTATTCAATATTTTCAGAGAAATTATAATAGCCCATTTTTGTATCCTTGACCCTCTCCTTTAATTCTCTTCTCTCCCTTGAATTTATTGTATGGTCTCTTTGCCTCCATTTTAATGGATATGGAGATTTAGCATATCTCATGTCACATGAGATGATCCGCACACTACAATTTGGCTTACTTTATGCAGTAACAAAATCAAAGGTCAAAGGAATTTTATATTTTTTTTACTAAATTTTTGTTGCTTTTTTATTTAATACTTTTTTTTTTTCCATTTCCATCATTCCCCTTGGAGTTAACTAATTGTAATATTCATGGCTCAGTTATTAATGGTGAAACTAGTGCATATTGTGGTTGAATGTTATGGTTATTGAATTGTAGGTTTTACTAACAATAACAATTGTGCATTGTACTACTGATGTTCTTTTCTAATAAAAGATAGACAAAATTTTAGTTATTAATCTTAGTATTTTTTCTTAATTTTCACCAAAAAATGAATTTTTATCCTTTAACTTCTTAACTTCAAAGTTAGATACATTATAAACTTACTCATCGGTCGCCACTAATGTACAAAAAAATGGACCCGTATTATCAACAACAAGAATTGGAACAGCACTTAACTCTATTTTTGGGCCTTCACCCAAAGAACTCAAGTTTTGGGATGTTTATAGATCCATCACTGTTTGCCTTGTTGTTAAGATAAGAAATACTCTCATCCCACCCCCCCTTTTTCGTTTTCACCTCCCTTGAAGGTAAAAAAAATTCGGAAAACATGAATCGGAATTTTCTTTTAGTGCAAACTTCAGGAAAATTTACACTAAAAAAAAGTTCGGTAAACGTTTCCCGAACTTTTTCGAGGTGAAAAAGAAATTTTGGAGAGTGGGATGAGATTTTTTCGTAAGATAAATGTTGCTTATTTACGACAACATATTTATTTTTAATCTCTATGAAATTTCAAATTTTCATTTTTTTTCTTTATAAAAAAATTATTTAATTTTTAATTTTATACAGTATTTTGATATTTTCCATAAACAGTTCTAGTCCCATGAGGATTGATCCCATTTTTGTTAAAGTGTCATTTACGGAAACTGAATTTCAATAATATTTCTCTTATTGTACTAATTCTAGTTGCTAGTTAAAATTTTATTTTAAGATGCACATAGACTCGTCACTACTGTACAAAAAAAGGACCATCATTTAACTCTATTTTTGGGCCTTCTCCCAAAAAAAAAACTCAAATTTGGGCTGTTTATAGGTCCATCATTGTTTGCATTATCATAGGTCCATAATTTTTTGTTTTTTTAATAAAAAGCTGGCACATATATAAGTTGAATTAATTGCATTGAGCCAACAAGCTACTCCTACAAGCATCATGTACAACATGATGGGTTTAATACTCCTAAATAAATTATAAAATAACTAAGAAATTGTATTCAAATGATTAATGAGTTTTTTAGGATGAATCGTTTGGAAGAACCAGAGTTCTATTTTTCATGGAAATAATTTTTCACTAGGCGACTTTACATACCTCGCAGATGAATTCTTAATTACCGAACCTCTTTCCCGAAAACCAGGTGTGATATTTGACTCTTACTTTGCATTTGTAAAAGAAAAATCGATTAAAAAGGAAGAATTATCTTTATGTACCCGATGGAAACTAATTACCGCTAAATGATAGTGAAATTTTTTTAGTAGTGACATGATAAAAAATATTATAAATAAAATTGCATTGAGCAAAGAAGCTACTCTTATACAAAGTACAGCATGGTGAATAATTTAATGAAAGGATGCATGCGTGTGGCACAATTTCTTGATCTGACATAAATCCAATAATTCACCCAGAAAGAACTATACCTCACTGCTCAGATAGAACTTATCACACAACAATTTGGATTTGGAGTGGATACTCAATAAAGTAGTAGTAACATTGCAAAGGAAACGTAGGAAGCAAGAAAAAGTTAGTATGTGACGCAAATATATATACATAAACTGCATGATTTCAGTGAGAATTTATAGCTACGTGCAAAATTTTACTAAATTTCTGAAATTTAGATACAACTCACGTGTTCTTCTTATTAATTTATTTATCTTGTACTATACCCTCTCCGTCCAAAATATAAGTAAAAAATGGTCAACAAAATTTAATATATTTGGTGCAAAATTTAGTCTAAATACATTAACTTTTGTTGACCCATTTTTATTTATATTTTGAAATGGAGGGAGTATTTATATGTCATAAATATTATATTAAATAAATGAATAATTATCCGTAAAATTTAGATGAATAATTATCTTGTACTACTAATATTAAATTTAAGGTCTTGGAAATCAATTATTATTTGATTTGGTGGTAATTGGTGTTGAACTTGGTAAGGATTATGGATGACCACAGTTCGATCTCCCGCAATTGCGTTTAGGAGAGAGTTGATATCAGTTAATTGCAAAACTGACTTTCGAATCAAATTAAACTGGCGGTCAAAGAAAAAAAACTTAATCTTAAAATTGTGGTTGTGAATTTTATTACTTTTGTCTACGGATAAAAAATATAAATAGATAATTGAATATGAAGATAAATGTCAATGCAATAATGGCAAGTAGGGGACATAGGATACGATATCTATTTATTTAATAAGCATTATTATTGCCACTATTTAGGATTTTATAAATTAAGGAAGAACGTAGATTGTTCATGCGGGTCTTGAGGAAGAAGATGACCATTGACCAATCAGATGTGACAATGACAAATACCTTTCTCAGTCTTTTAATCAATGCCTTTGAATTTTTGTGCCAATATGAAGTTTATAGTAGGATCTTAGTAGGGTAGTTTTTTGTTTCTACCAAATTTTTTACTCCTATATTGATAAATTTTCAAAAGAAGTGAAATCAAAAGGAGATTAAATTTTTACAGTAGCTAGCAGTAGCTACGCTACAAGGAATTATTCATATGAAAAATAAATACTAATATTTACTGTATTTTTCGAAGACATTTTACGGGGGTAATTGGCGCTCCTTTGTGGAGATTTTTTTACTCAAATACGAAAGGAGTACAAATAGCTACTCTGACTTCATTTGAGTTCAAATCTAAAATTAAGCTATGTCCTCCTTAGCAATGGTTTCAAGAGAAATTGGTGAGAATCATGTTGAGGGATTTGTGTCGGATAATCAACCTTATATCTTCATCATGCATGCGGTGATTGATTGTTGAGATGTGTTGCGAGTGTACATTGCACATGTAACGTACCCAATTTGAAATAAAATATACACTCAACTCAAGTACGAAATTTTTATTAGAGTAGAATAATTCCATACATATTCTCTATTGTAATATATTTTTCTTACTTATCTTTTAATTTATTTATTTTTTTGAAGGAACTTATCTTTTAATTTATTAATAGTAGATATGATAAATAAAATTCTTTTTTTTAAAGCAAGAAATTTAATATAAAATGAATATATCAGTACATGCATGGTACCCCAAAATGATGCCATTACTAAAATAATGCTAAGCATGGCACAGATAAAAAGTTAGTGGCTGAAATTGTAGCCCATTGTGAATCACATTTAGAACCTGCATGTAGGGCAACTTAACAATACACAAGTCCAAAAGAGCCATCATCATGCTAGTGACCACAACCATTTATAACCATTCTATTTTCAGATTCAAATGGCATCTCATATCTCTAAAGCTCGCGTGCAAGAAAAGAGAACTGTAGAAATAGGGTCCCTTTTCTTTTTCTTTGTTTTTTTGTTTGCCTCTAATTAGAAAACAATCAGTCTTCTTGTTAGTCTTAAATTTTTCAATTTCATGAAAATGGGAAAATTTGTTTGAGTTGTTCAATCATTTGGTGTATTAATCACAATTACTGACTGGATGAGCAATATCTGATGTGTGCATGATTGTTCACCATTACTAATTGAATGTGGGATTTGCCAATACCCAATAGTGTTTGGTACTTTTTTTTTAGAGCAATAAGGTTTGGTAAATCTAGTTTAGATATTCCGTTTGAATTATTTATGATTAAGGTTAATTTCACTAAAAAAATAATGTCCTATAGTAATTGGTTTAGAAACTGAAAATTTTAAATCGGTCTTTTGCATATTAGCAATATTTTAAATCGGTCCAAAATTACTTAATGGCCGATTTAAAAAAGATACCAAATTACTAACTGGTTTAAAAAATATGTCGCCACATATATACTGAAATAGTTCAGTCAATAAATAGCGCAATTTTAATAGTATTTGATTTTGCTCTGACTAGAACCCAGGGTCCAACCCTTCAAACCAAAGGCCTAATATCAACCCCTTGAAAGGCCCACGCCAACGAAGCTTCTACAACTGTTACATTCTCTTTTCGGATTATTTGTCCTCAACAAACAAGAGCTCATACAAAGGGCCACACCTAGTAAAAGGTACACACTCTCTATTCAAATACCTCTTTACTCTCAATGATTCTCACACTAACTTGAGTGTCAAAGTACTTGTATATACTAACCCCACCTCCGAGACGACAAAGTGTTTCCCTGTTGTCCAACCCAACCAACTTCTTCGATCCACCCGAATCATTAGCGCCATTTGTGGGAACTGGTATTCCTGGTCGTAAAAGATAGGAAAACAAAACCTCTATTTTTCTCCTTTACATGGCCAACGAACAACCACATTTTCAACAATACCATTTTTCGCACAACCTAAAGAACGGAGCCACAATTTCACCATCCCCAATCATCGCATACCACAACAATATGTCTGTGACGGTCCCTCCCACAGTGGGAATTGACAATATTTTTCACAACTTTGTCGCAAAGGTGAAGATACAAACTCAAGTAATTAAGGAATAAAACTTACACCTACTACGCATTACAATACTTCTTTCCATACCACCAAGATACCCTAAAGTCCTCGGAAGGAATACTGGTGTGTTCACGTCGTCGCATATACAACATATCTTCTAACCTTGTCTGAAGACGACCGACACCCAAGAACGGTCACGCTCACCAGTTGAATCCATGATTTGGCGTCCTTGCCAATAGTGAAATCATCATCATTCCACATCTCCTATAAGTGTCATCAATGGTGAAATTCTTGTGGACCACTCACTACTAGGATCAGAAATTATCCTACCTATGCGGCCATTGGATAAACCATCACAGATGGAAACCTACGATGGGACCATCGATACTAACGAAGAAATGAAGAATATTGAAATTATCCTTGAATATCGGGGAGCTAGAGGACCCGTGCAGTGAAGGCACATTGCCCCCTCCCCCTAAGAAAGGGGATATGACTTGGTACACAAGTCTCCAACAAGGATCCATCAATTCCTTGGAAGAACTATGCCACCCGTTCACCTCACACTTTACTGCATACAAGAAACAACCCAAGTTAGCATAGACTCTAGGGGCCATCGTTCAAGAAAAGAAATAACCCTATGAAATTATACCAAATACTTCAACAAGGAATCAATCCAGATTAAGGAGATTGTGAGTTGTGACACCATAAATTTCAAAATACTTTTAAAATACATTAACTAGACAATATAATTAGTCTTGAATTAATTTTAGTACTCCTACCCATTCAAAACTTAATTTTATAATGACTTAAAGAAATTAGTTTTGAATTAATAATAAGTTAATTATCAAAGTACTTTTTTCTTTTCCAAAAAGCTTTGATACACTTGACATGCAAAGTACAGTACATATTTACGTACATGGAGTTAACTTTCACAGTCAGCACAAAAGACAATATATACACCAAAAGTGCAACATTACACACGCACACATTGAACAATAAAAGATATTAACCTTGTTTACTATTGCTTCCATTAAATTTTACTAGTCACTGAATCACGTTGTTGTTTGATGAAATTGGTAAAATGAGAAGTCACTTTTCATTTCAGAAAATGTAAATGACATCACGTTCTTTTACATCAATTCTGGCCTCCGAGCACAACACAGGATATAGGCAGAATAGTGTAAAGGCATTTAAAACTCATAAATCATACTAATAAGTGAGTAAAATGTACTAGTATATTCAATTTAGCAAGGCCAATTACCACAGTTAATCTAGAGTTTTTCCACCATAATGTTAAGACTTAATCATATGAATGAAGAGAGTTTAATTCAATATACTATTCAATGGAAAAAAGAGTTTTATCATTTAATTATCATATTGGATTACATTTTTATTTATTTGAAGTAGACCTTTTACTATTGTCACTTTTTTAAAAGTTAACGTTTACAATGACTTTCACTTTATCGATATTATTTGATAATAGTTCATTTTTTTTTGTAGATTTACTCGCCTATTAATTTTTGATAGAGCACTTTAGTTCAACTTATAAGTAGATATTTTTGTGATCCAACTCACAATAAAAACTTCAACTATTAGGCGTTAGGACTTAAACAAATGAAGATAGTCAAATCCGAAACTTTTAATTCAATAGTTGGGAGAATCTCATAACTTAAATACTTAATCATTATCATACTAAACACTTTTATCTACTCAATATGAGAGAATTATAAAAAAACATACAGTACAATACATTTTTTTTAAACAGACAAAATCATTAATTAATTATTAATGTTACTATTTTTCTTTTTCACCAGAATTTGAATTCAAGACCTTTTATATTTTAACTCTTAACTCAAATCATCTAGGGTGTTGGGCCATATCCAACACACTAATATTTATTTTTTATTTAACTAATTTTTGTTGCTAACTTTATTTTTTAATTAGTAGTGATTTTGTTTTTTAGTAATTGACAATTGACTAATTGGTTGTGGCACCATAACTACTATAGCAAAAAAGTCTCTAACTATTAAGTTTCTTTCTACTATTACAACACAATATGACAAAAGTATCATAATTTCTTCAATTATAGGTAGTGAACAAGACAAATTAGTTATTTTTAATTAGTTGATATGATTAAAAAGTCCATTGAAGCATTGTAGGAATGCTAGATAAATCCAATTAAAAAAATAATATATATGTATGAGTCAAAGTTCTTGTGCTTAATTAATGGTGGATCAAATGTGACAGGTTTTATGTGGTCATACAAAGACCATGTGAGCCAGTTGCATACTGATTTAATTTAAGAACCCATCAAAATCATCCTCGCCTGAATTTGTTGCCATTTAATACCATCACCTTCTTTTTATGTTAATGGATGAGTATGAATTACCTAATCAAAAAGTAGTATATTAATTTTGAATAAAACAAAAGTCGATCTACTAGTATTACAAATACACATATATAGACTTACTTTATTTGAAATTCCTAGCTAACTAGTATATGCATGCATGTACAATGTACTCACAATTCATATCTTCCTTGAGACTCACAATTTGAATTTACAAAGAATGGTTTGTCTATATGCATATTTGAATTGGTGAGGAGATTCTCAGAATTAAGTTGATTAAATCGCATTTTAGAAGTTATATTTTGATTATGTTTAGTTTTAATTTGAATTGAATGACCATTAAATCGCATTTTAGGAGTCCCGCTGGTTTTACCAGAAGGAGGACATGACCATTTATCTCTTATAAAAAATCTGGTTCCTTGTAGCATCAAGACTAGTGACAGGATTTCGGTGATATGGTGTTCAACGATATCACTAGTGTGGAAAACTAGAAATGACATGATATTTAATCACACCGGATATGATTGGGAGAAACTGTTGGAAGAGGTTAAGATCTTGTCTTGGAATATCCTAAGAGCTCGCTCGAAAGGATTCTTGTATGATTTAAGCACGTGGCGAACAAATCCTTTGGCATGTTTAGGAGTTGGTTGATGCAGATGCCTACTGTGGTAAAATTGTTTTGCTGTTTCTGCTGTCTTTGCTTTTGCAGGTGCTGTATACAACAGTGTTGAGGTGTTAAGTGCTTTTCGCCTACTCTCTTGCATTGCTCTTTGTTGTATCTCATAAGGCCTTTGCTTATTTTTTTGGGTCGGATGCATTTTTGCTTCCTAGTACCCGAAAGTTTTCTAGTGGCGGGGCGCGAGATCCAAAGTAGTAACGTGGTAGGAAGTAGCATTATCATCTTGTGTATTGAGAGGGTGGCTGCTGTTTGTTTTCTGCTTGTCTGCTTTCTTCTGTCCCAAGATGCACAGGTGTTCCTTTGTTGATAGTAGCCTCCATCCATTGGTTTTTGCTTCTCCTTGTGTTTAGTATCCTGGCTGTTGATGGGTTGTTTGTTACAGGTTGATTGTTTTTGTTTGTATTGTTTTGGTGTAAGCATAGGACATGGTTTGTACTTTGGATACTTTCTTTCCAACTCCTGAATTGGTGATTGTATGCTTTTTTTGTGATCTAGCACTTCTTGTGCTTTGATCAATCTTAATGTTATTTTGCTGTTCCAAAAAAAATTTGAATTGAATGTATCACCACATGTTTTAGTGAAATTACAATTTATAACTTTGAAGTATCAAAGTGAAATCTTTGGAACGTGAGAAATATAGTTCAAGTTTTAATACCAAAAATGCAATTGAGGGTATTACCAGTTTACCACATATTTTGAAAACATAAACTACTTCATTTGAAATAGTTAACTTTTATAGAAAATGTTAGTGATTAGTTTACTAAAGAGGAGAAAATTGTTAGTAATTTTTTTTAGGAGAGTATTAATACGTATCTTAAAGATATACTTCATCCGTTACAATATATAAACAAAAATTCACTTTCTAGGTTCATTGTATAATTAATGTATCTGGACAATATTGTAACAGAGGGAGTACTATGTTAAAAAATTTAATATAAAAATATTCGTCTTAAAAATCTTGCATTCAACTATTTAAAAGTCAAAACATTATTTTTTTAATGTAAAAGTTTCATTTTTAAATTTCTTGACATAAACACTTATATAAAAAACACAAATTAACAAAACTCATTTTCTTAATACTAATACTCCTCGAGTATAACTATGCAATTGAACCATCCATCTGACCATTATGGTGTGTTTGTTTTGAAGAAAAAAAAAAGAAAGAGAAAAAAAATTACATAAATCAATTAATAAATTTGGACTAATTTTACTCTAAATTCATTCATTTATTTTCGTAATTTTTTTTTCTCCCATTTTCTTTTCATTAAACCAAATAGTTAACTTTTCCATAAATAGTACTTTCACAACAGTATTATTTTTCTTTGAAAAGACAAATTTCTTCCTCTACAGTTTTTATATCAACATTCTTTGGTTATTAGATAAAGCAAAATTAGTATCTATACAAAATAGGTCAAAATAGGATTTTGAATGAAAGTTTATTTTGTAGGTGAAGTACCCAAATTGTTTATGACACTCATAACTTCTCCCTCTCTCAAATTCTCTCTCCTATTTAATCCTTCCTAAAGGGCAGACACCCCTAACTTCCTATCCCTCTCATAGACAACTAGCAAGTGTTGTGAGAGAGACATTTTCCAATTCTTCTTAAATTTTCTTCCAATTTTCTTCATATTTGTCATTTTATTTTAGCTAAAAAAAATCATGGAACAAAGAAAAAATATCTTTGTTCATGTAGTGATTTTTTTGGTCATGGTCCTACTTAGAGAAAGTACTAATGTTGTTGAAGCAAAAGGAGGAGGTGAAGAAGAAGATAGGATTTTGAAGCTTCCTGGTCAACCTAAGGTTTTGTTTAATCAATTTTCTGGCTATGTTACTGTTAATCATGAAGCTGGTAGAGCTCTCTTTTATTGGTTAACTGAAGCTCAACAAAATTCTCTCAACAAACCACTTGTCATTTGGCTTAATGGAGGTAATTATAACTTTTAATACTAAATAAATACACCCCCCCCCCCCCCCCCCCCCCAACCTACACCAATACCATTTTCTTCTATTTCTCTCTCTCACACACCATTTTTCTTTTTAATTTACCATTTTGAGTTTGATAGTATATAATGTTAAGTGAAAGAAAAAATCATGATTTTTTTTAATTGTCTTTAATTTGAATTTTCTGTGTTCTTTACTTAAAAGCTAGTAGAGTGATATACTAGTATTAAAATGGTAGTAGAAAATGTCATTATTCTTTTGCTATATAAAATTCTATTGAAAAATTTCAGTGAACACAAAATCACTGTTATATTGATTATTAACTTAGTGGTATGATTTTTCCTCATTTGGTATATTAAGCCTTGATTTTTTTTTTCTTAATAGAATTTAGCTAATTAATAAACGGTGCAAAAATGTAAACATTAATTAATTGTTTACTAGTTTACTACCGACATAACAAGTCAACAAAAATGTGGAGATATCTTCTTTGACCCTTTTTCAATATATTGGTCAGTGAAATCCTTGATGAGACGTTTTTGATTTTACTATTCCTTCTAGGAGTATAAAACTTCTTTGATTTGAAGTATCAAACATGAACATGAACATTTGTTCTTTTCGTGTTACAGTACCTTTTTTACTACTATTATTACTCTATATACTTTTTAAACTAGCTTATTTAAATTTACATCATACTCAAATTATAATGAATTTAAAAAGTAAAAATTTTCTTATATTAAGGATCGGAGGAGTAGTATATAGGTAAATTTAAGAATATTTAAGTTGTAATAATAAATATAAGTAAAAATGGACTCTTTTCATCCTACTCCGTCCCAAAATATAAGTAAAAATGAGTCAAAGAAATTTGATGTATTTGATTAAAGATATGGACCAAATACATTCACTTTTGTTGATCAATTTTTGTTTATATTTTGGAACGAATGGAGTATTTCATAATTAATGACTCTTCTTTTATCTCATTAAATGAGATTATATATTCAAGAGTGATTTAGATAATGAAGTTAAATTTTTATGTGAGATTAACAGGATTTGAATCCTCTACATTTAAAATCCCTACATTTATCTACATTTAATTTATTTTTAAGGACAATGTTAGCATATTATCTCTCTCTTAGCATTTTTACAATAAATGCAAGTGAATGTAGTGAGGATTTTAAATGGAGCGAATGTAATTCCAGATTAACAAAAATTTTGCTATATTTTTTAAGGAAGGGAGAGAGTATGTCATTAAAAAAAAAAGAATGTTAAAATGATAAATATAGAAACAATTTACTAGATTTGTGGTGTATTCAATTCTATAAACATTAAATTTTTATAACATTAAATACTATATTTCTATTTTTAGGTATCTTAACATGTATTCTTAGGACACAAGTTAACATGATCCTTAAAAAAAATTAGAGGGGGAAGGTCATTAAGTTAGTAAAGTAAAAATATAATGAAAATTTAAATTGGGGGGTTGAAATGCATTCAATATTTGTACTATTGGAATTTAAAATAGCCAAAGGAAAAGGTAGTGTTTGTAGAGCCCACACATGAGGTGGTTGGCATATTGGCAATGGATAGCTTGAAATGATGACCAAACAAGTCACAATTAATGGAGTACAAGGCAACTCAACTTACACACACAATGCCACAGTGAACGTTCTTGTCTTTGTTATTTTCTCTTTTGGTCATTTTTTTCTTGTTCCTTCTAATTATTAATATAATTTTTTTTTTACTTTTTTTATAGTTGAATCTATACAAAAAATAGACTAGATACATATTTCATGAATTTAAAAAATATTTTTTTTTCTATATTAATATCCAAACAAAAGTAATCAGAAATCTCTCTGCACAAAAGCGAAGTACTATACATATATAAAATCGGAGGGAATATATTTTTAATGAGATGAGTACTACATATACACGCATGAGGCTTAATGCTTGAAAGCAACTAAAAACTAGTCTCATTAATTATTAGGAGTAGTAATCACCTTCATTCATAGGGCCATTATTTGAGGTTCTGTTATGCAACTTGTCAGCATGCATTGGTGGACCATAAATGCAACCCTATATTTAGTAGCATAGCTAGTTACAACTTAACCATGCATTTAGTAATTGATCTTTCATATAGAATACCTATTCTAATTTTCCTCTTTTATATCGTATTGTTAAAATCGGTTTTAAATATGTACAGGTGAGAAGTTGTTTTTATGTTACATTTTAATGGCAATGGCAATATGTTGAATTTATTGTACTAGTACATCCTACCGACTCGTATTTTTTTTATACTATAGTATAAAAAATAACTTGCTAACGATAGGAGTGAATCATCATCCCGGGACACTAGTTAAGGAAACCAAAAATAGTATAAGTCTCTTGGAACTTGTGTAATCAATGCATTTAAAAAGTAAGGATTAAATATTTTGAGGTGTATAAATGAGATTTGAATTTATTTAATATTACTTTTTATATTTATATTTCAAAACTAATGTTAACCAACTACACTTTTACACGACGAAAAATATTTTTGCCATTCAATTCATTTTTTCGCGTGCTCTACGAATTAATCAAAATATCTCTGTCCGATATTTAAGTAGTGGATACAACCAAAAACACCCTACCATTATAACATCCGCTACTTGAGTAGAAGAAGAATAAAATAGAAATGACTTAGGAAGCGCGAGGTAAAAATCTTAAGCGACATTTGCTTATTGCGAACTATGTAAAAAAACAGTATGAAGTATGCATAGTGAAAGACACTGTAGATAAGTCTGATCCATAAAATTAATTAAATTTTGTTTTATTTTATTTTAGACCATCAATTTTAATTTTTTATGTTGCTTATTCGAGATTGGAGTAAGTTGGTTTTATAAATCAAACATACTAATACCATTTACTTGTTAAAAACTTTCACTCTTAAGATGTAAATTTTTTCTTCTCTAAAAAATTAAATGTGTTTTTCCTACTCGTTTAATTCTATTTCATTTTATGTTTACAATGTTGGTACTACTTTCAAATCCATTATTTTGATGTTGAGATTTTGTGGATAATTAGGTCCAGGCTGTTCATCAGTGGCATATGGAGCATCTGAAGAGATTGGCCCATTTAGATTAAACAAAACAACTTCTGGGCTTTACATTAACAAGTTTGCATGGAACACAGTGGCCAATCTTTTATTCTTGGAAGCTCCGGCTGGCGTCGGTTTCTCCTACACCAACCGCTCTTCTGACCTCCTTGACAGTGGCGACCGCCGCACTGGTAGGACTCACCATACTCCCTTTCAAACTAATTACCTCCATTATTCATGGTTCATGCATATAATTCAATTCATTTTATTTTTTTGACATAAAAATCAATTCATTTAAAAATAGGGAACAGTGATGATTTATATCTTTGGTAGGGCATAGAAAATGATAAGATGGGGTTCAACATAAATTGAGACCTATGATGAATTTTAAGATGAGACATTTTTAAAATACATATTTATATTTTAATTTAAATAAAATGGCTATATTCTATTTAAATTTGTTTTGTTTCATTCAGATGTTTTAGAATCCAAAATCATTTCTTCAATTAATTAATGCAATTGATTTGAATTAAGAAAAGTAGTTGGTGATAAAATCAATATGCTTATTTTAGATAAGATTAATAATTTTAGGTTTTTATTACAAATATTAATTTTATTTTTGAAAATAGCTAGTATAATATAGATGATCATGAATTTATGTCATGACAACATGAGGCATTTCTATTAGGTAATCTGATCATAATTTAGTTTGTAGAAACATTATATTATACAGCGACCAAAATTTTTAACTTATTCATCTTAATGATAAAAAATTTCCACTAAATTATTTGACTAAATAAAAAGAAGAATTTTACTTTTTTTTGAAACATGATGCGATTCTTTTAGTGGCATTACCCTTTGACCGGCCCTACCTTACCTTGTCAATGGACTAGGTTCACCGATTTTTTTTTTTTTGTTTTCACCACCAGTGTAATCTGGTTCGGGGGTCAGTTCTGGCATCAAGTGGTTCCAGCCTCCTCCCGATCGCAATTGCGGGGGATCGAACCGCGGTCCTCCCTACCAAGTTCAGCGCCAATCACCACTGAACCAACTAACGATTGGTTAGGTTCACCGATTTTAGTTACTACTTATAATAACACCATTATGGGTATTAATTAGTAGACGTGTGTCCTAAACATATATTCAAATTGACAAGTGATAACGATATGGGACATTTTTTTGGTGGTCCTAAGTTCATCACTTAATAATTTATGTATTGACCCACACGAGTACTGCCTTGTAAGTGGACACTACTCACACATATTGTACTTGAAGCACTCACATCATGACTACCCAAAAAAAAAGGAAAAAGATCATAATTGAAACTTCTAAGATGTGATTCTTATGAAAAATAATCCCTAGATATATTTAGCTTTTCAATTCATTTTCTTAAAATTGACTTGTAAGGTCCGTGATTGTCTTTCTTTTAAACTTTATCTCTTTTTTATGTTGTATTTTAATTTTTTTTAATAAATTTTGTCACGTTCAACATTATTAGATTTAATGTTTTAATATAAATTGTGAGTTGCCCAGATATATAAATTCTAATATAGTATATGGTTTTTATACAATACGGATTTGTAAGATAGAAGATATTTATCTTTATAAAAGTTGAATGATGGAAATTTTAAAAAGATAAAAGGTGTATAATTTTATGTAAAAAAAAAAGACATAAATTTTCTTTTTGACATAAAAAAAGACATAATTTAAATACATATTTAGTTACAAAATGGTTGTTTTCCTTTGCATGTATAAATAAATACATATCAATCTCTGTAAGCATAACTAAATTGATAGTCATCGCATTTTATAAGCATGAATCGGGTTCTAACTTTAAAAACTCCATTTATTTATCGTAAGGGTGAAATTCACCGGCCCACTTTAAAAAGAAAAAAAAATACATAACATATTTTTCCAAGGGTACTAATGAATTGTCCATTTTTTAAATGTTTGTTCAGCCAAGGACTCTCTGGAATTTGTAATCCAGTGGCTTGAAAGATTCCCACGTTACAAGAATAGGGAACTTTATATAACAGGAGAGAGCTATGCAGGACACTATGTCCCTCAATTAGCTAAGGAAATCATCACATATAACATAAAAGCCAAGCAACCTATCAATCTCAAGGGCATAATGGTAAATATCTACTTTCTTTCACTATTGAATTGTACTATTTAAAAATCAAAATTTATTCCTCACTTACGGATATTCTTTATATTCGCGCATTCAATAGTATATTAGTGATGACCATTAAATTCATATCAGACAATTCGCAGTATATGCATATTTAAATTTTAAAAAATAAATTCAAAACACTTGAACTGAAATTAAGACCGTTGAATATGAATCCAATGAAATGATCACTGATATACTGATTGCGTGAATAAGTGTCGAGGGAGAGGGGGGACATGCACGTGTGCCAAATTTTAAGTTCATTGAGAGTCATATATTCTTGGCTTTGCCACATGTGTGAATGAGGATATCTTATACACATTTTTTATATTCAATATCTTAAACACATTGGACAAAGATGAATTAGGAATCTTTATACTGCATAAATTTGGCAAAGAAAAATAATGATGATGGTCATGTACCTTATGTTAATTTAATATATGTAGGTTGGAAATGCAGTGACAGACAACTATTATGATAACTTGGGTACAGTGACATACTGGTGGAGCCATGCAATGATATCTGATCAAACATACAAACAACTCATTAGCACTTGTGATTTTCATCACCAGAAGGAATCTGATGAATGTGAATCTTTATATAGCTATGCCATGGATCAAGAATTTGGCAACATTGATCAGTACAATATCTATGCTCCTCCATGTAACCATTCCGATGGTAGCTCGTCCGGTACCCGCCACACCATTCGGTTGCCCCACCTTCCTCATTTGGTATACTTACGTTGTCTTTGTTATGTGTTTTGTTTGCATTGTCCGTCTAAAAATAGATTTCATTTACCTTTCAGTTGAACTTCATATTATCGTGCCCCTTTTTCTGTGAATTAGAGGGTTATGACCTAAAACGAAAAACATGTATTACAATAAGGGCATCTTAGTCAAAAAAACATATTTTGCCTTACAAATAGATGATTTTTTTTAATAGAAATTTTTATTTTTTGTTAATTTGATAGCAGCGTGTATTGAATTATAGATAACATTTTAAATACACATTCAGCGTCTCAACTCATAACACTAAGTTACACCTCGAGGAAAATTATTTTGTTAACCTTAACACAATATTTACTACGGAGCATTATCAAAGGATGTGTAATATATAAGTCACATTAATTTTGTATAAAGTAGTTTTATTATATGGATTAATTTGTCTAATGGTAAAAAAATATGTATGTTCTTAGGCATTTAGGAAAATGGCTGGTTATGATCCATGTACAGAAAAATATGCAGAGGTTTATTACAATAGGCCTGATGTTCAGAAAGCACTTCATGCTAACACAACTGGCATTCCTTATAAGTGGACTGCTTGCAGGTGAATTTGCTTTTGATGTCACAAGTTTAAGTTATAAAAGTGATTATTTATTGTACAAATTAAAGATTGGTTGATGATTAATTTAGTTAATTTTTATTTGATGCAGTGAAATTTTGAATAGAAATTGGAATGATACAGATGTATCTGTTCTTCCACTTTATAGAGAATTGATAGCTCATGGAGTAAGAGTTTGGGTTTTCAGGTTGGTTTTCAAATGCACATATGACTTTCCTCTTTTTGTCTTTAGTATCTATCTATTAGAAGAAAAAAAATGCATTATTTAGTTGTAGTTCAACTCGCAATGCCGATATTATTAAATCGAATGTCGTCACCCGAATTTAAATCCCTAATCTCGCAGTTATGTGTTGAGTTTCGGTAGTGTTTGTCACTTTGTTTATAGATATAAAAAATAATATTAGCATCCAAAAATTAGGCTTAAAAAACCATGAAAGTTGTCTCTCTAATTTTGTATCCAAACGATGAAGCACAAACACTTCTCAGATTAGGCGCGTGTGTCCGACACTAACATTTATAATTATTTTGAATTATGTTATTTTCTCAAATTATTATTGATATCGACATGTCAGTGTCTATGTCGTATTCGGTGTGTCTGTGTCTTTATTTGTGCTTCATAGTATCCAAATGTTAGAAACATCAAATTAGATTTTAATTTAATTTTGTGTATCTCTAATTTATGTTATGGTTGACATTTATGATAATTCAGTGGGGATGTAGACTCAGTGGTTCCAGTGACAGCAACAAGATATTCACTTGCACAACTTAAGTTGGCAACAAAAATACCTTGGTATCCTTGGTATGTCAAAAATCAGGTGAGTTCAATTCAATATTTGATATCTCCTATCATATATTGAAAATTTGAAATGAAAACAATTTATTAAACTATTCTGCCAGTGCATTTTTTAATAGATAGTGTAGCACTAGAATTCAATTTAATGAACATTTATATGTCTTCTAAGTAGTTGACTATGAATTAAGGAACACTCAGTAAGTTTTAAGAAAAAGGTTTAGGATTACGCTAAAAATTAACATAATTTGTCTATAAAAAAAGTAGTATTGATAAGAGTCTAGTTGGGTGAGATAAACCCTAAAACAGGCATCTCCGACTTATTAGTATTGTCAGGATCAAATGAGGTCCAATAAAAATTTAAAGATAATATCAGAATCTATTCAAGATCATTTGTGTCACACTCGATAAAATAAAGTCTTTAATTGAGTTGGGAGTCATTCGTCACTTTAATGTCTCTACGAGCCAGTTTTGTACGGATTGCGACCTAGACTCTAAAAGTTATACAAATGGAATAATCATTTGAGTTTTGCATACTAATAAAATTTCCTATTTTTTTGTGAAGGTTGGAGGTTGGACAGAAGTGTATGAAGGGCTAACATTTGCCACAGTGAGAGGGGCAGGTCATGAAGTGCCATTATTCAAGCCAAGAGCAGCCCTTCAATTATTCAAATCATTCCTTGCAGGAAAGCCTCTTCCAAAAGTGAAAAAATAGTAGGAAAATAAACAAGAGTTAGTTAATTGGTAAAGTTTGAAAAATGAAAGAAAGAATCAAAAAGTAAAAGAAGGAAACAATTGGAAAATCCAATAGGTGCTAATTAGTTTATGTTGTCATTAATTAATATATATTGTTCTGAACCAAGGTTTTATGCCATTTTTCTTTGTCAACAAATTAACAAGTTAGAAGGGTTAAGGTGGAGTTAAATGAGCAATTGTCTATTCTAAATTGTGAAAATGTTTTTCTTCTCATAAATATATTATCCTCATTTGGTGTATGAGGCTTAAATGTGATTATATAAAATCATGTGCACTAAGAGAGATCTTCTAAGAATATAACTCCATTAAAAGTTTGAGTAGAGTGAATTGATAAATTGGTATTTGAAATTGTCAGCTAAAATAGTTCTTTATATTTGTGAATGACAAATACATCTCCGAAATTATAAAATGTCATTTATCAGATAACTTACTCGCATCGAATAGAGAGAAAATAATACAAACAAAAGAATCGAAGACCGAAAATAATACCAAAGCTGTGAATAAAATGAATCTCTACACTATCAAATGCATACATCTCTAAAGCTATGAATAATCTAGAACGAAGACCGAAAATAATACTAGTACCACAAAAGAACCTTGTTCGAAAAAAGAAGCTCTCCATTTATGGTTCTCATGTGTAGCTGAATCTTCTAGAACCACAAAAATTCTTAGTTTGAATATGATTCCAACTCAACACCTTTTGATGTTTTGCTATTGTTAGAGGTTAAGTTATTGTTGTGAGATCAACACAAAACATTAAACACATCTTCAATTAACATGTCACATTATAGTACCTACTATAAAAGTTAATAGCAATACCATTTTAACTAATTTTTATTATTTCAAGATTTCCAACTCACAAAATAAAAACTATTTTGACCAATATTTATAATTTTGAGACCAATTTAGCTATAATTCTTTAGACAATTATATCATTTTTGAAAGATTTGTGTTTACATTTAGATTGCATTTGGACACAAAGGTCACCTATTTAAAGTTAAATATTTTATCTCTAGATGGATTTTGAATTGACATTTCACAAACCAACAAAATTGGAATAACTACTGTTAGTTGCTACGAAAAAGAGACGTGGCTGCCTTATTTTGTTTTAAGAATAACTAATCATTATTAACAAAACAAAAAGTATAATGGTTTGACAAAATAATTGTTATCTTGATTCGTGATTTCTTGTAATGTTCCTAATTAATAAAAAAAGAAAAACGTAAGCAATTATGAAACAACAACGAACAAACATAGACTCTTCAGGTGTTTGTGACACAAGAAAAAAAAGTTTCAGTGAGTCAAAAGCAAAACAGTGGTGGAAAAAATTCTTGCAAAAAAGTTTGACAAGTTGATGAATTGGAATTTTGAATAGCTTCTAATAAATATTATTTTATTTTTAATGGATGTTATTTTATATAAATGTGTCGATGAGCATATAGTTCAGTTTTTAAAGAAACATTGTAATCTTTTTATTTTTATGTAACCCTGAATTTAATTTATAAAAATAATATATAAATGCATGTCAGAAAGAAAAAAAAGGAAAGAAAAAGTCCATTTCAATATATCATGTGAAAAGGATTTTCTTCGAAAGGATTATATAAAATATTAATGCATACTAAAATATATATTTGCGTGTACAGTGTTTTATTTTATTTTTTTCGGTGCAAAGTGTTTATTTTTTTTTTTTTGGTTTTCACCACCAGTTGAATCTGGTTCGGGGGTCAGTTCTGGCATTAAGTGGTTCCAGCCCCCTCCCGATCGCAGTTGCGGGGGATCGAACCGTGGTCCTCCCTACCAAGTTCAGCGCCAATCACCACTGAACCAACTAACGATTGGTTGCAAAGTGTTTATTTAATATAAACTTAGAATTAAATATCTCCACTTTATATAATTTTCTTTAAAAAAAAGATCCAATTAGGTTTGTGTGTATTTCTAAATTATAGTGTAATGATATATTAAGTATTGATTCAAGTCAAAGTGTATCTTATTTGGAATCTGTACGTGGTTGTTATTTGCTTATGCAAGTGCTTATCTAAGGTAAATATCATATCCCTTATTTTGGGTAGAAGAAAGCAACATATATGAATTAAATATGTATTATATAGATAAAAAAAAATCAGTTTTTTTAGCAAAAGATGGGGTGCAGAGGAGTCGCCTACTGCAGCACCCTAATTATTTATTAATAGAAATAAAAAAAAATGTAAAATAAAGAGAACATAAATCAAAATCCTCAAGAAAAAGAACTGCGGAAAAAGAAAAGATAAAAAAGGAAAGAACTAGCTAAAAGTATAAGAAATAAATTCCCCTTAGTATTAGCTAAAAGTAAAAGGAAAGAACTTCGGACGGCCAAAAGTAGTATTTTAAATTATTTGTTAGCCTTAGCTTGTTGGTGCTTAAATTTGTTCTTCCTTTTGGAATTGTTGATTTGAGTTTCCAACTGAAACAACAATCTCTTCATTATGAGCCACGTTAGCCTAAGAATCACTCATAAAATTCATAGTTTGTTAGGCCGTAGTAGAGTTTGACAAATCATGCATTTCATGAATAACATTTGCACTAAAGTTTGACAAATCAGATTCTAGCACCACTATGGACCTATCCTGATTTTCCATAGAAATTGAGTATTCTACCACGGTACCACTTCTTCTTCATCATGCAACTCTTCAAGAAGTACTTCATTTTCATGTCATGCCAGGTGAGGTATTTTCCTCGCGATTTAAAACATCTCCCGCAAATATAAAAGTTGTAGCCTCTTTGCTACAATCTACAACAATATTTGGAATTAAACCTTCAAGCGAAATCTTAAGAAAATAAGGAGAATATCTTAAGAACGTAATGACTCTTTGGTAGAGAAATAATGATAAGTTTCCCTCCATTTAACCGTTAAGAGGGCACCCTTAAAGAAGCTCATCAATGTGTGTGAATTTCACAACCAAAGTTTGGAGCACCTCAAGATATGAAGATTATCTTTCAAGTTTCATGTAAAACAAAAGGTTAAATATGTTTATATGGTCCTACAAAATATGAATTTTATAAGCTTAATTTTGATTTAATTTTTATAGTATTTTAGTTCTTACAAAAAATCTTTGAGCACTAAGCACAATTTTTAGCCCCTATTAAATCAAATTTGTTTGATTAATTTTAAACTCTTAAATTTTTGAATGATTTTTGGCAGACATGTTTAAAACTTTAAAAAATGTCCGTTTATTAAAATTTAATTTTTTTAACATTAGATGAATTAAATGTAAAATTTTCAAAAACCAATAGTTCAAGATAAGAGTAATTTAAATCCGAACCTTTTATAATGTGTGAAATGTGACTATAAAAAATTATTCAAAAATACATTTTGACTCAATAACCATAACTAAAATTGAGTGCAGGATAATTTTATAGGAATAAAAAATACTATACAAATTAAGTAAAGACTAAACTTAAAAGATTCATATTTTATAGAAATGAAAAATATATTTAATTAAAAGAAATGATGGTGAAGATTTTTTGTCATCCCCCAATTGACCTCAGTAATTTTTTCTTGTTAGCCAATTTTATTTATAATCATTTGTACACTTACCAAAAATAGATCATGCTCAAAGCCTCAATTACATACCTCTCAACTAAAACTATTTTTTTATATATATAAATATATACTTGTTATCTATCGAAATAAATGATATTATATATTGTTAATGTGTTGGGTTGAGCAATAGCCAACTATCATAATTTGAAGTTTTTTTTTACCGTAAGTTTTAAAAGTTATGATGCGTAGTTTGAAAAGAGATCTTTAAAGTTATGATGTCAAGTTATTTTTTAATGAAATATCAATCTTCCATTTAGTTATTATGTGTAATTTTAATTTTTTATATTTAAAATACGAAAAGTTAGAGATGTGGATTGAATATCTTACGGTGAAAATTGCACTAGAGAGAATCCAATTTCATTTAGGGTCTGCTTGGTTGTGAGAAGAAAATGAGAAGAAAGAAATAGGTGAGAGAGAGTATGAAAAGAGAGAAATAGATGAGAAATATAGTAGATTTGATGTGTTGATTGGTTTAAGAGAAAAAAGAAAGAAATAGAAGAGAGAGAAGTGTGTTTAATTTTTGAAAAGTCCAAAATATCCTTCCATTTTGATTTTAATGTAAATTAGTTATGGATATTTATGTTGACAATCAAATTAAAAAAGAAAGGTTAAAAATGGAAAAGCAGTGCATGTGTCAGGTTTCTTCTCAAGTTTGGGGAGATGAAAAAAAGTGTGGGTCCCAGCTGGTTTTTATCTGTCTTCTCAAACTCTTTTGTGTTCCAAGCAAGAGAAAATGCACTTTTCTCTTCTTTCTCTCTCGTTGCATTCTCTCTCGCAGCAGTTTCTATTGTTCCAAGCAAAGGCTTAATGTGAATTTTCACCATACTTTTATTGTTTTCTTCCAAACACTCATTAAATAGTCTTGCCAAATAGGTGTATTGCACTATTAGAAAGTGTGAGTTGCACAAAGCTCTAGGCATTGACCTTGGGGTGGGTAGTCAATGATGGTGTTTGTCAAGGTGTAGATTAGATATAGGAAGGTGGTCGAAATTTTTACGAAACTAATAAACGAACTTGGACTAAAGTTAGTCCAAATTCATTTATTAGTTTCCATAATTTTTTTTCCCTCCCTCTTCATTTTCTTCAAACCAAACTCACAAAAAGAGAGATATGAAATGGTTGAGAGAGAAACACGATGATGGAACGATAAATAAACATTTAAAATAAAGTAAAAAGATTAAGCATGCGATAATAACAACAAAATAAATAAACTCTTCCCAATAAAAATGAAATAAATGTGTCCGCAATTTATTTTCACATAATGTAAATATATTTTATATTCATATTATTTGTACAAAATATCTACCAATCACATTTTTCTCGTTCACATTACTCAAACTAAAATTTTACATAAACATTCAAGTCTAATTAATGCTAATATAGCCTAAATTATAACATTTGAATGTCCATAGTATCTTGACTAAAAAATATATGATTCAAATGTTCTTATACTAAAAATTGAGACGCTATCATATAATATAAAATTAAATTAAATTAAAGCAACCAATGAGAAATCAAGGACCAAAACGAGATATTCAAATATTTAAAGAGTTTTAAGAATTTTTCTCATCCCACCCCCATGATTCTTTTTCCCCCCCCGGATTTCCCTTTTTACCCTTATAAAAGTATAGTTCGGGCTCTACGTTCTGAAATAATTTAAAACCATGAATCTGGTTCGGCACACCTTTTCCGAACCATATTTCGGGGACTAGAGCCCGAAATAATTAAATATAGTAAACTAGCGCATTTCTGTTACTATATTCAATTATTTCGGGCTCTAGTCCCCGAAATAATTAAATATAGTAAACTAGCGCATTTCTGTTACTATATTCAATTATTTCGGGCTCTAGTCCCCGAAATATGGTTCGGGGAATACGTTCCGAACCAAAATTACTTTTAAACCTTTTCGGATTCTACGTTCCGAACTAGACTTTTCAGGGGCAAAATTGGATTTCCGGGGGGTTAAAAAGAGTGTTGGGGGTGGGATGAGAAAAATTCGAGTTTTAAACAAGTTGCAAACAAAATACGAACGTGAGTGAGATTGGTCATAGAAATCGCAGCCACACCATTATTTTATTTCCTTATTTTTTTTATTATTATTATTATTATATATATTTTCTTATCTAAATTTTTTCCCTTATTTTTTTTTTTTGACACAAATTTTTTCCCTTATTAAAAACTCCAAAAAGCTTTGTTTTTTTTACTCTTCTCTTCTCATTTTTCATTCATCATCACAACACAACACAACACAACACACAACAACATTTTTTTGTGTTACTAAAAGTCAATAAAACACCGTACAGTGTTTTTCTTTTGCTGCTTATGTTGTTCTTGCAGATCTTGCAGAAGATTCAATTCAAAAGTCTTATTTTTCTTCATTGAAGTTGTTCCTGATTTCAAGGAGGTAAATATCAACTTCTTGTTTTACTTGTAATATTTGTGTTTGTTTAGTGTTTTCTTTAATTGGGTTTGTTTTGTTTGTATAAAAAAATGATTTTTTTTTTGTTTTATGCAGGAATAATAAGGTTTAGCTTCTTACCCTTTTGAACTTTTTGTTCTTGGATTTGATTGTTTGGTTTTGCTAAGCTTGTTCAAGTAATTTCTAGTTCTGGGTTGGTTTGTAAATTGTTTTTGGAGAAAGAAGTGTTTGGAAAATTTGATTTTGGTGTGAAAAAGGTTTGAATTTGAAGTGATTTTGGTGATTGTTGAAAAAAGGTTTGAATTTGAAGTGATTTTTGTTGATTGTTGATTTTTTTGTGTGAAGAATTTGATTCTCAATGGCTGTAGAGGAATCTGAGCAAGTGATTCCTGATTTAGAAAGAGAGGATAATTTAATTGCTGCAGCAAGGCATATTGTGATGGCTTTAGGGTCTAAGAAGAATCTTACTAGTGATGAAAAGAAGATTCTTTCTGATCTTGGATCACAGTTGTCTTCGATGAACATACAAAGTGAGAAGGAGGAAGGGAAGATAGGGAAAAGGGATGATGATATTGATGTGGAGGACGAGGTCGATGAGGAGGAGGAAGAGGGTCTTGGTGTTATTGAAGAACGAATTGGTTTGATTCAGGAGAAAATAATGAAATGGGAGGAAGATCAATCGATGATTTGGGATTTGGGACCTGAAGAAGCGTCTGAGTATTTGAATGCGGCTAATGATGCACGTATATTGATCGAGAAGTTGGAGAGTATGCATTTGAGTAAAGAGGATCAAGAGTATAAGTTTTTGCAAAGGGCTTATAGTGTTCTTCAGACGGCTATGACACGGCTCGGAGAAGAGTTTAGCAACTTGCTTATCCAGAATAGGCAACCTTTTGAACCGGAGTATGTCTCCTTTCGATCGACCGAGGAAGATGCTGTAGATGGAAATTCTTTTGTCTCTTTAGGTGATGAATCATTTGAGGAATCACTTCGAAGAGATAGTGTTAGCCGAGCCTCTGAGGAACATGTCATCGATTTAGTGCATCCGGCCGTGATTCCCGATCTCAGGTGTATTGCAAACTTGCTTTTCGCTTCGAATTATGCTCAAGAATGTGCACAAGCTTATACCATTGTTAGAAGGGATGCTTTAGACGAGTGTTTGTTCATTCTTGAAATGGAAAGGCTAAGTATTGAAGATGTTTTGAAAATGGAGTGGGGCACTTTGAGTTCAAAGATCAAAAGATGGATTTGGGCTGTGAAAATCTTTGTTAGGGTTTATCTTGCAAGTGAAAGGTGGCTTAGTGACCAAATATTCGGAGAAGGTGAGCCTGTTAGTCAAGTTTCTTTTGTCGATGCATCAAAAGCTTCAATTTTGCAGCTTCTGAATTTCGGTGAAGCTATGTCTATTGGTCCTCACCAACCCGAGAAGTTGTTTCGAATTCTCGACATGTATGAAGTTCTCTCAGACCTAATGCCGGACATCGATGCTTTGTATCCGGACGAGGTTGGTTCCTCGGTTAAATTTGAATGCCACGAGGTTCTGACAAGATTGGGAGATTGTGTGAGGATAACATTTCTTGAATTCAAAAACACTGTTGGTTCGAATCCGTCAATAACACCTCTAGTTGGTGGAGGGATACATCCTTTGGCTAGGTATGTTATGAACTATCTTAGAACTCTTACTGATTACGGCGAAGCGCTGAATCATCTTCTGAAAGACCAAGAAGAAGAAGATTCCATTTCATCGTCACCTGACACGAGTCCAGGTACTGAAGAAGATAACAGAAGCCAAGGATCTCCTGGTAGATTTCCCTCGATGTCGCGGCAATTCCTATCATTTGCTTCAGTCTTGGAAAACAATCTTGAGGAGAAATCAAAGTTATACAAAGAAACTTCATTGCAGCACTTGTTCTTAATGAACAACCTACATTACATGGCTGAAAAGGTTAAAGGGTCTGAACTTAGGGGCATATTCGGAGACGAATGGATTCGAAAACACAACTGGACGTTTCAGCAGCACGCAATGAAATATGAGAGAGCCAGTTGGAGTTCAATTCTCAACTTGCTTAAGGATGAAGGAATTCATGCTCCCGGTTCAAATTCTGTCTCGAAAACTCTTCTGAAGGAAAAGCTACGAAGCTTCTACCTCGGCTTCGAGGATATTTACAGGATTCAAACGGCTTGGTCGATTCCAGATGTTCAACTTCGCGAAGATTTGCGGATTTCTATTTCAGTTAAAGTGATTCAAGCTTATAGGACATTTGTTGGAAGGAATAATAGTCATATGAGTGACAAAAAAATTAGATACACTGCTGATGATTTAGAAAATTATCTTTTGGATTTCTTTGAAGGTTCTCAAAAGTTGTTGCAAAATCCTCCTAGGAGGTGATAGCATATAATAGGTAAGAATAATCACTTTTTATCTAACAATTGCTTGTATTTGGTCACAAATCTTGTTATTCCACTTAGTGTGCATTATATATATGTAATGATTGGAAGATTATCAGTGTAATACTGCCTTTTTGCAATGTATTCTTTAGATTATTTTATTTTTAATCTGAATTATAACAGGATCAGTAATATGATTATCTGTTGCTTTGTTCTTTTGTATCCAAGACATGAAGTGTAAAAGAAATGTAGAAAATTATGTGCCTTAAAAGCTTATTTGATTGATATAGTTGAATTTATTTATTGACTTCACTTATAAGAACTCGTGAGACCGTATGAAATAGTTTATGGAAACAACTTATGTCATGTTAATAAGTTGTTTTTAGCTTATTTTCACGAACTCTTTAGGATTTACATATTTGAGTTTATCTGCCGACATAAACATGAGAATATATGTGAGAGAGCTTATGGAAACAACTAATGACATGTCAATAAGTTGTTTTCAGCTTATTTCTTAAGCTCTGTGTGATAATTTAGTAAAACAACTTATAGTTTATATGAAAACAATTTGATTTTATTTTATATTTTGATACAAAAATAGCTTATAGCACACAATCAGTTATATGTTAAGTGCTTAACTGAGCTATTTATTCAAACAAGGTAACGAAAAAGCATGGACATGGTTCTATATTTAAATTTTTGTTGTAATTCCCACACTTGAGGAGGGTGTGGAAATAACTTGTACATAATCACTTGTGAGATTGTTTAAAAAAACTTATAAAAACAACTTATGATATGTCAATAACTCGTTGTCAATTTATTTCAATAAACTTTCTAAGATAGTTTATGAAAACAGTTTAACTTTATTTTATAGCCGTGTACATAACTTTGTTTACGCAATTAGGGCTTAATTAAGCCATTTATTCAAACATGGTTATGAAAAAGCATGGTTCTATGTTAAAATTTTCTTGTAATTCCCACACAAGAGGAGGATTTTAACTTCAAGTTTTTCAGCTATACTATCTATATTGGATTTATACTAACATGAACACGACCATAAACTAAGTCAAATAACTTGACTTCAATAAATGGTCCTCCAAAGAAATAAATTTTATAGTCAAAGTCTAGAAATACTATTTGAAATTAATTTTGTTAAGACAAGAAGATATTTTTTTACTTTGACCTTTAGTTGATGAAATTGTCTGCAAACAAAATATCTAAAGTCAACTTGATATATTTATACCAGATGCATTCACCATAGGACTAGAAAAATTCATTGAATTGGAATTTCATTTTCAAGTCTAGTATGTAAGTCTCATTTTAACTGCCACATTAGTTAAAAAAATTAACTTATAACAAAGTGTTGATTATGTTAAATATAAAAGAAAATTTAGGTCAATAAAAGTTATCGTATCTAATTTAAATTTCAAATTATATAAATATATATATATATAGAGAGAGAGGAGGGATCAATTGACTCCAAGAGTAAGTGTAATGGATTACTCCTAATCTTAACCATTGGTTTTAATTTTAATTAATGGTTAGGATTGATTAATAATAGTTGCTATGATGAGACTTATTTGTTTGCTACACTAGAAAACCAAAACATACTTCAAATAGAATTGATTGAATTAATTACCGCCATTAATTGTCTTTCAATTCCTCTCCCTTGCTTATTTATTTTATGCATAAAATATTAAATAAGAATTAAATAATTTGTTTTAGAAAGTAATAGGATTATCAAAAAATCGATAGAAACGAAGACCAACACATATCCCTTCTTTTCCAAACTTCCCATAGTGTTTCTTTGATTTTTTAAATTACACATACTAATAGTAATAACTCATTGCAATGGAATACATCCATCCAACTTGGGTATTGAATGAATATGCATATATTTAAAATTTGGATGTATTAAATTGAATATAATATTTATATAGGTATGTATTCAATCATATTTATATTTTATTTCTTGTTTAATATTTTGCGTAAAACAAATAAGCAAGGAGATGGATTGAAAGACAATTAATGGCTATAATTAATTCAATCAATTCTTTTTTTTTTTTGGTAGATAGCCTAGTGGCTTTGAAATTCCACCTTAAAGATGGATAAGTGGAGTGTCTGGGGTTCGAACCCCGGCTCCTGCACATATAGTGCGATGTCCCAACCAAATGAGCTAAGCTCATGGGGACTAATTCAATCAATTCTATTTGAAGTATGTTTTGGTTTTCTAGTGTAGCAAACAAATAAGTCTCATCATAGCAATTATTATTAATCAATCCTAACCATTAATTAAAATTAAAACCAATGGTTAAGATTAGGAGTAACCCATTACACTTACTCTTGGAGTCAATTGATCCCTCCTCATATATATAAACTTTTGTTGACTTAATTTTCTTTAATATTTAAGACCAAAAATTGTAGGATTTGGATTGTATAAAGTCAAAATTGCATCCAGTCATGCAGCGAGGACAAATCTGATCATCTGATTAAGATTGAACATTTCAAATTTAAAACAATTATGCGGTCCATCAAATTTTCTTTCAAGTTAAAACATTACGGTCAAATCTGTTCGAATTAGATGATTGCATGCAGTTTTAACCATATGCAATTCGGATTTGAAAGAGTACTATTTGTATCAATCACCGGTTCATTTTACTTTGCTATACATTTAAAAGGATGGATAATATTAAATATGTAGTTAATAAGGATAATTTTGTAAAGTTTGTGAAATGAAAGAGACACTTCCTTGAGCAATTTGAAAACTTTGAAGGTCATGCGATGAACACATCTCCAATTGCCAACATAGGTGGTGAGTAAATTTAATGGCTTGTTGAATTTGGACCAAACTCTTTTTTGTCACGCCATGTGAATAATGTAGATAATAAGACCCTTTGTCCCTACCACAACCACCAAAAAAGGTGGGATATATTAATGGACTAGTAGTACGGGTCGTGCACCAAGAGGTTTGCCTCTTTTAACATCTATTCTCTCTTATTTTTCTAGAAAGTTTTTGAATTAAAAATATGTTTGGAATGAGAATCAACAAAGGGAAATGTTTAAGGTCTTAATTGGTATACATTGACATGTCATGTTTTTTGTGCAAGTCCAAATGATCTTAAACATTTTTCCATTTTATTGATTTTTTCAATGTACTCCTTCACATTTAAGACTATTGAGTTTGTTACATGGATAAATAAATGGTAGATGATTTAAATTATCAGGCAATGATTTGAGGCTCAGTCTAGGGTGGAGACCTTGATAGGTCTCCTACGGTGGGTGAGTTAGAGAAATTGTTTTGAACCGTTAGATTGTCATGTTATACTATGTGCCAACTACACTTGATTATTTCTCATGTGTCATTAAAATTTTGAGTTGAATTTTATCTCATTTCAACAAAACCGCTTTATAAGGTGAGATATCACTCTTTATAAATTATAGTTAGGTTTTATCTATAATTTGTTTTAGTATACTCTATCTATAATCTTTGTAGGATTTAATTTTCTTTAACATTGCGTATAGCGACATTTAAATATTATTAACAAACAGTGTTGTTCTGATCCAACCTTAAATTCATATTTCCAAGAGATTGTCCGCTTTTGGGGTTAACCCGTCACAATTTTGTCCTTTGTAGGAAATGCGCCTCAGTGGTTTGAAAGGTGTGAATGTTGTATATAAACTACCCTTAGCCTCGATTATCAAGCGATGTGAAACTATTTTGGTGTATCCGGAACAAAGCTCAAGTGGTTAATGAGCTTTTCTAGGACAAATTCTCGATCATGCTTTATTTATCTCATAGTCGAACACTATATTATCAGGGTTCCATTTTCTTAAGTACTAGATGATTAATAAAAAAAAAAACATAAAGTCAAAAAAGTATTTATTATCATTTTTATTTCTAATTATGTTTATAACTTATTTATGATTTTGTTGTGTTTGATTAAAAAATGATGTTATGATCAATAAATTTGAATTTAAAAACTGAACTTGTGAAATTATGATAATTTGTCTACTATTTTTTATATTTTTTAGATGTCATAATTTTATAAAAATCTTTAGATCCCCGATCATCCAATTCAACACGATTTAATATCTATATATGCAATTTCATTGTAGAAACCAACTTATGCAACTAAGTCATCTGATTTAGTCATACTGTTTAACCGATAACTCTATAATTTGATCAATAATGAATCATCGATCCCATGACTAGTTTGATGAACGATCCGATCTTCAAAACATTCATCCCAAGTTGTGAAGCCCCGATACTTCAAAAATGGTCAAGTATCGTGTCTGACACGTATCCGATATTGATATGCGGCTGATACATTCTGATACTTGTATCGAAAAAGTATCGGGTAGTTAATATTATTTTTTCTTAAAAAAATTGACCGATACGTGTCAGATACTTCTCCGATACGCGTATCAGAGAAGTATTGAACAATTAATGTTCTTCGGTGATGGAAACGGAGGAGAAGAAACTGATACAATTCGTGTTTCCTCTTAAGTAGTGAAGGGAGCGGTTATGGTGCATAAACTTTTTCCTTATGCACCATGCATAAATAATGAAAATTGCTTAGCGCACCCCCCAGATTGTTTAGCGCACCCCCCCGATTTCTAGCTCACCCCCAAATTTCTGGGGGATGCGCTAGAAATATGGGGGGTGCACTAAGTAATTTGAGGTATTTATGCACGGTGCATAAACATGGCTTGTGCACCATAACTTGTGCCTTTTTTGGATAGTACTAGTTATGTCATTCTTTAGATATGTAATTGTGCATTGTTTGTTTATTTTGAGTAATTTGAATATTAATTTATTATATTATCGATTTTAGTTATATTATATACTGTGCATTTATATATTTAATTTTTAAATAACGTATCACGGTCGTATTGTATAAGAAATTTTGAATTTTTTTCCATATCACCATATTGATATAATATGGGTATTGTCTAAGGTATCTGAGCTTCATAGATGCAAGTGAAGAAAGTGTCTTGGTAGATACTAGAAATTTGCTTATGGAGTGTCATTTATAATTTATAATAAAAAAAGACTTAATCATCATTTTCGTCCCTGTAAGTTCGCGATTTTTTGGTTTTAGTCCCTGTATCTTTTTTTGTTGCAAATTAGTCCCTATATGTTCAAATCTTTTGGTTTTAGTCCCTTAAAACTAAAATCCGCAGGAAAATCCGCAAGAAACCAGCAAATTTTCCTACAGATTTTCCTGCGGATTTTAACTATAGGGACTAAAATAAAAAAGATTTGTACATGCAGGGACTAATTTGCAACAAAAAAAGATACAAGGACTAAAACCAAAAATTTATGAACTTACAGGAACGAAAATAATGTTTAAGCCATAAAAAAATAAAGAATAAGGAAAACACAGCAGAACAACAGTAACAACAGTTCGGCAGCAGCAGCAAATTCTTGGACCAAGCCACCCCTAGGTACGCTGAAATGCAATGTAGACGCTGCGTGTTATAGTGAGTTGAACAAGTTCGGTATAGCAGCCTGTGTGCGGGATTCCCAAGGCCAATTTGTCAAAGCATACACACAGTGGTTTGAAGGAAAACCAGAGGTATCGGAAGCGGAAGCCGTGGGAGTGTTGGAAGCTCTTCGATGGCTACAACGGGAAAGTATGACAAATGTCCAACTTGAAACGGATTGTCTTCAAGTAATCCAAGCTATCCATTCCAAGACTAGGAATAACACTGAGTTTGGTATAGTTATCGAGTTATGTCGTAGTTTATTAAGCTCTAATACAAACTGTAAGGCCAGTCATGTCAGGAGACAAGCCAATCGAGTAGCTCATAGTCTTGCTCAAGCAACTCGTTCATCTGCTAGTCCCCATATTTTTAATAGTTGTCCGCCTTGTATTGAAACAATTATTATGAATGAAATGCACTAAGTTTGCTTGTGTCAAAAAAAAAATAGTAAACCAATAAAAAAAAATGTGGATCCTTTCAAAAAACACAAAAAAAGTGGATGCATACAGAAAATCTAAACCGTTGATCCAGGAGCATCTAAACATCAAGAAGCCGCCACGTGTCACATTCAAAGCCCTAATTATTTAGGTCAGCATAAAAATTGCAACATGGGTTTAAGCACTTTCATTTCGTTTCATTGTTTCGATTTGTGAAGCTGCGATAAGCGCTTTTCAAGGTACGTAATAAGATCTAAAGATCACAACTTTTTCATTACCCATTTTCCCATTTCAAATTTGATTTCACTGTTTTTTCGTATTTACCTGTTAATTAGGTTTTAGTAGCTGTATTTTTTCAGTATTTTTGCCTTGGCGATTCTTATTATTGTGCAAGATTTGTTTTTTATCGCCTGCAAGTGTTCTGTTTTGTGTAAAATTCAATTGGGTATTCGAGCAAAAGAATCAAATCGAAAAAAATGAACCGAATATTTAACTTTTGTTGAGTTTTGATTTTTGAGTAATGTTTATGCTGTGTTATGGATTCTTTACTTAAGAAGACTTTTTTGCTTACAAGATTGTGTTTTTTTATTTTTTTATTTTTTATGCACATTTGAGCAAGTATCAGAGTGAATAGAGTTTTCTGATTATAGTTAGTTACCTCAGTGTTATCAATTGTGGATCGTGTAAAATAACGGTTTGTTCATATTATGCAACCCTAGTGTACACTTGTAACTATTCAGTTTTACTTTCTTTGGTACTTTGAAATGGGACTCTAGGGTGACGGCTTGTATAACAGCGAAGAAGCAGGGACAAATACAATCCCACATAGAACCCTGTTTTAAGGCTGTCCTATGGATGATTGATCCGGGGATGAAACTGGCCATCCTACAAACTAGGTTTTTTGGCCACTTCAACCACTATACTTTGTGGTCACTTCACATATGATTCCTTATGTTCTGGCTAATGCGAAATTTGATTTCAATTTCATCAGATAAAATTGCTATTTTAATTCTCTTAATGTAACTGGTTGTGGATTGTTTGTACTTAGCAGATGATAAGTTACAATGAACATTGGATATATTGTTAAAGAGATACTAATTTTCCACGGTTTGATGTTTTTAAGGTTTGAGCAATGGCGTTCTTTGGTAAAATGGGGAAGTTACTCATGAACTCTGCTGTCAAGCAGATCAATCATGATTTATCGATGTCTACTCCTTCAGTTTTTCAAGCAATTAGATCCATGTCATCTGCAAAGCTTTTTGTTGGAGGTATGTTAGTTTATCATGTTGAATTTTCTAAATGGAATGTGGCTATAATTTTTCTAATTTCAATTACAATGCAGGTGTTTCATATAACACTGATGATATGAGTCTCCGAGAACATTTTGCTCGCTACGGTGAAGTTCTTGAGGGTAATTTACTTTCTGACTATCACAATCTACTAGTTTTTCATCATTTCAGGCAAAGCCAATATAAAAAAAACCTATGTTGTTAATAGCAGATAGCGGCGCGTAGCGCCGACCCCAAAAAATGCTATAGCGGTATAGCGGGTAGCGCTATGACCGCTATTGTGAAGACAAAAAAGCCATGTACAAATTAAATATAAATTCCAGCAACATAAAAATAGAAAAATACATAAAAATAAAGGAACTTTCATACTTAATAATTATACTTAATATTGTCATTTACCATCAAAATAGGTTCTAAATAAAGATTAAATAACACTTCATCAAGTTTTAGAAGTACTCAAAATGACATCCCATTAAAATAAAGCATAAGCAAGTTAGTATTAGTCTAAAATTAGTATTAAATATTAATCTAAAATTATGCTTCCACATCTGCATCTGCCTCATCTTCACTTGCAAGCTCCACCAAATTAAGATTATCTTGTTCATCACTTGATTCAAATTCTTCTTCTTCCACATCCAACTCCTCATTTTGGTTCAACATAGTTGTAGCAAGCCTAGATTGGTTTCTAGTAACTATTGTTGGTTCATCAGCCCCAATTGCATCACCAACATCACCCCAAGTCAAGCCATCATCTCCAAAGACCAATTCACTCTCCAATGATCCATTTTCATTCTCATCTAGTCCCAGCCATTCATAGCATTCATCAATATTGTTGAGGAGAATAGGATCAGTTAAATCACTACTTTCAAAGCGGGCTTTAAGTGCTTGGTTGTACTTCACAAAAACCAAGTCTTGTAATCTTTGGTGCTCTAGCTTGCTTCTCTTCTTTGAATGAATCTATATTATAATTTTTAAATAAGATAATTAATTTCAAACAGTCCAACCCCTAACTTTATGATTTAATTTCAAAATTAAGATTTCCATCAATTTTCCCCCCAAAATAGGAAATAGCGGCCAAAAAGCACTACCAATCCGCTACGCCACCGCTATGGCACCGCTATTCACTTGCAAATGGCGGCCGCTATTTACGCTTCTCTTAATAGCGGAAAGCGGACTTATAGCATAGCGGCAAGGTGCCAAACGCTACGCTATTCCGCTATAGCGCCGCTATTAACATCATAGAAAAAAACATGAGTTTTTCCACTTTTAAATTGTTTCTCAATCTAACTTTGTTTTGATAAAATGATATTCATTTTATACTATATGATTTGATTGAATGGTTACTTTGTTTTGATAAAATGAAATTTTTTATTGAAAGTAAAGGTCACTTATTTATACTTGTGTACCCTTAAATGCTATTGTTTCTTTTGTGGGTTGTACTTTATTTTGGTCGTTGTTCCTCTCTTTTGTTAGAATTAGTTTACAATTAAAGTAGTTTAACTGCCATCAGTTATCATGCGCGACAAAATGGCAAGCAACATATATGACAAACAATTAAAGTGGTAGTTGTATCAAGCAGATGTATTTCATAATGTGGTGATTATTGATTTGTACACTGAATTCATTCGTTTTTTATGTTCTTCCAGCAAAGATTATCATGGATCGTGAGACTGGCAGGTCCCGAGGTTTTGGTTTCATAACTTTTGCAACGGCCGAGGAGGCATCTGCTGCCCTTCAGGCTATGGATAACCAGGTATTATCAATTTTTGTGATGATTCATCTTGCTAAATTCTAAAATTCACCAATTCACATGGTGAGGTCAGCATGCCTTAAAGCCTCATTTTAAGAAAAAACAAATCGAGTTTTCATCACTTCATTTTCATATTATATATGAACTATGAAATCCTCCCTCTGTCCTTTAATAATTGGTATACTTGCTTGTTTCAAACAAGTTAAGGAAAAACTATTAAAGAAAGAACAAGAATAGTAATTTTACCAAAGTATCGTTGTTAATCAGTGGTGCATTCACCATTATCATAAATGCAAAGTGGAATATAATGACTTGGGAGTGATGATAATATTTCACCGTCAACTAAATGTTGCTGTTTGCTTAAATTTACTCATTTTGCTGCTCTTTGCAAAACTGAAAATGTTGGCAATGTTTCTTTTAGCATCTAAAATTGTGTTGTCACAGGATCTTCATGGTCGAACAATAAGAGTGAACTATGCTACAGAAAGGTCACGTCCTGGTTTTGGTGGCGGTGGTGGAGGCTATGGCGGTGGCGGAGGCTATGGTGGTGGCGGCAGTTATGGTGGTGGTGGCTATGGTGGCGGAGGCTATGGTGGCGGAGGCTATGGTGGCGGCGGCTATGGCGGTGGTAGCTATGGTCGTAATGATAATAACAGTGGTGGACGCTATGGAGGTGGTGGTGATACTTATGCTGCTGGTGGTGAACAAAGCAATGACTTCATTGAGCCACTTGAAAACAACCATGTGGCAGAGAACAATGATCAACCCGATGACTTCGCTGAGACCCGGAGGTGAGGTGAAAATATTTTCATCATGATTGTATTGCTTGCAAAGAGCAAGTATCATGTGGGATTGATGATATAATCAAATGTGTTTCAAACTTTTGTTTACCTTTTCCCCTTTAGTTTTTCAGAACTTCATTGTTTGACTTCAATTTTATGGTTTGTCAGCTCAATGACTAATGTAAAAATAAGAGTTTTCTAGGATTGATTACAACTACATTTATAATAATTTTATTTTTCAACTGTTTAAATCTTGATGCCTTGGTATTGTTATAATAGTATATATATACTATGAAATGACATGTTTTGAGAATAGGGCAACAATCTATTTGAATTAGCGTTTATTAGTCTATCAATAAGAGATGTGATCATATGAAAAATATAACCGATTCTTTTCTTTGCTTCATTTACTGACCATCCGCCGGAAGTTTCGGGTTTGATACCGATATTTTAGCAACAAATCTACCAACACAATTGGACATATGTCCGGTATTCAACACATGCCAGTGTCTAATATGGCATTGCCATGTGATTACTTTCAATTTCAATTGCTTCCATTTTTTTAAAATCATTACCGTTGTCAGTCTCGTGTCTGTGATTAATGGTAGTTGGCTGCTAAGTACACACAACCATTGTATTGATGGATTGAAAGATGGCTAGTTGGCTGCTTTTGCTACAAGAGATTTGGGTTTGAGTTTAAGGCAGGTGCTATTCACCTTCATGTTTTTGAAAAACCACATGTTTCGGAGTTGTACTTTCAGATAACATAAAATTTGTGTTTTTTCTGGATGTGAACATCTGAAATCAGAGGTGAGGAAAGTCTTAGATTGAGGGCGTTATTTTTAATAGTATACTTAGATGAACAGTGAGATCGATAAAATCACATGTGAACTATTGTTATTTTAGCAAAAGTTACATCTTGTAGACTTGTAGTTTCACAAAGTTATGGTGGCTCGCCGTGTTTTTTCAACTCTACTGCTCATCTAAACATGTACTAAGAATGTGGTTAGGCGTTGTATAACCAAAGTTCAAGAGGAGTATGTGTAATTACTTTGTCCAAATTCAATTTTCTTTAAGATTCTCCATTAGTGTTCAGAAGTAACTAATGAATTATGCATTCAGGGACCAAATAGTCCTTAGGGGATAATAAGCATGTATAGAAAAATCAGTAAAAGACAATTTAGAATTTTTGTTTTGTTGAGATGACAAAAAAAACACATTTAACTAGCGCTTTATATTTTTGTGACCAGACCATTTGTTTTCTTGCTCGTTTAATTCAAAAACCTTTTCCAATTAAACATGGATCAAAAATGTAAATCAAGTTCCAAAAAAATGCAGTAGAACGAAATGTTGCCGTGGCTAACAATGATTGTAAATATGCCCAAACCAGAATTGGAACAACATTTGCAGGAAAGCTCTGCTAGTTAAAAACTAAAAATTATGATTTCTTTACATTTTTTCTCATCACATCCATCCGATATTATTACTACTTCTAAAACTGTTTAATGATTTTTGAACTTTGGTTTATAATCAAACTCCAAACCATGGTGCAAATAACCTCTCTCAAACAGCTACCAATTTAGAACCATATAGGTCCCTTATTATCACATGGCAATTGGCAACCCCACCAATGTTAAAATGAGAGAGATATGTCAAATCTAATGTGGTTGGACCATGATAATATTACGAACATATTTGATCTAAGACATCTACTTTTGCCACCCTACACTTTTTCTCGCGTGCCCTATGATTTTACCAAAATATCCCTGTTCGCTACTTAAGTAGCAGACAACATTTTTCAAAATTTCTCATTTTTATAACATCTGCTACTTAAGCCACGGAAGGGTGTTTTGATCATTTTGTAGGACGCACAAGTAACCCATAGAATGACAAAAGTAATTTTCTTGATCTAATGGTTAAAAAAAACTATGATGGTCAAAAAGAATTGTTGGACCATGTTAAGATGTGCATTCAGTTCTTTAAGTTTAAATGTATTTTTCTTCAATACAAAATGTCTATATTTATGTTGCTTATGCCCTTGAGGCACAAATTAGCATACCCATAAAATATATATTTTACATGGGTTTGGGCAATTTCAAGAAACCATAATGCATCAGCTATCAGAAAAATAGTGTCGATTTGTAGGAAAACAACAAAGGTAGCCCAATAGGACAGAAATACAAACAGGTTTCACAATTGGAAGTGCAGTTTCATTCATCAGTTAGCGCGAGTTGTAGAGTTTGCCGACTATAAAGAGGGGAAGAAGCATAAACCAGTATTCAAACCCTTATCACACCATTGTTACATCACATTGCGGGGCAACTAAACTACCAAAAATCTGACTATCATTGCATATGTATACTCAAAGTAGGACAAAAAATTACAACAGATGATTTGGAAAAGCAGATGACAATGTGCAACTATAGCCTCTAGAGTTCAAATGCTACTCAACAACCAACTATTCTTTCTCCAAAAATCATGCTGAGGGATTTCATCTGCCATTGCACTGTGAAAGAGAAACCATAACCAGCAATCAGCAAGAACTGATGAAATGGCTAAATCCCAACCGAAACATTTACTTATTTACATCACTTGTGTCTGACATCCACGCTATGTGTATCATAAAGCCCAGAAAGGCTTTTGAACCCCGGTTGTTTGGGTGGTGCGAGGAAGTGATTCCTCATTTGAATCGTCTAGATCATCGTCGTCGTCGTCACCATATTCCATTAGCTTTACCAAAGTATCTAAAATAAATAAACCAGGTTACACACAAATCTAAAATACGGCCAATTAAGAAAGCATTGCAAAGTCAATTGAAAGGGTCACACTTGGAAGCAGACAATAAATGCTCTCCATACGGACCACAAATTATAGAGAAAGAGCAAATGCTCTGCATACACACTACAAATTATAGAGAAAACAATGAATGACAAATCAAAACAATATTAAAATTGCTCGCTTTAGTAAGAGCAAGTTAATACTAACCAGGAACTGCATCAGATTTTGTCTCCAGCGAACTATGGCTCTTATCTTGTACTTTAACTTCCGTTGAATCATAAAATTTAGGTGGTGGTGGGGGCATAGTTCTTTTTGGAGGAGGTGGCGGAGGCATAGTTCTTGGTGGGGGTGGTGGAATTCCATTGGATGATGGCTGGATCAACTTCTTAGGAGCAGGCATAGTCGATATATTCCTCACAGCCAAGCCATCATATTGTTCATTAGTTTTAAGAAGTTCCAATCCCTGAAATTGAGTTAGAGTGGAACAAAACAAAATACAAACAACTTCTGAATCAGATATTTTACTAATTGTTCCAATGCAAAAAACTACAAGTCAATTGAGACTGAACTATAAAAAATAAAAACAAATACAGAAAACAATGCAAAACAGTACAAGATAGGATGAATAGGAAAACAACTTGTCAATTTATCATCCTATAACTTGATTTAATGTCACAGCAATGATAACAGACAAAAGGAAAATTTGCAGGCTGACAACGTTTAAATAGCTAACTAATTAATTAATATAATTAAAATGCAACACGAATAAGAATTTCATGTGATGGTTTTAAAAATATTGGATATTGAGTGTCCTTTTCAACGGATAACCTAAAAAAGGACCCTTATCAATTTCATTGTTTTTAAAAAAGTTGGGGTAAATTATTATTTAATTAAAGTGACATTAATGATCATTTTACAAATGACCCCGACGGTATTTGAAACTGACGTTTGAGGTTACAATCAAACTTTTACCAACCCTTGTCACATTTTAAAATTTCATTAATTTTTCTTATTATAGCACTCCTTTTCTTTTGGAGCCCATCTATGCAGGACTTGAGGGCAAAGCATAGCTTGCATCAACTTTACCAATGAAGAGAAAAATCAGAATAACATTTGGACTGGCAAGGGCATATATTGTGAAGCCACAAGCAAACTCTCCAAAATTGAAAACCCTGTCAAACATACAAACCAACGGCCTGACAGGTCCAGTGTCAGCATATTAGCTTCATAGAAGAGGTCAGAGAAAATACCTGGAATATTAAGCATCAACAGTCAGCACAAGATAATATGTTTAGATCAGAAAAGAGGAAGAGATGAACAGAATTTGGAAGATAAGTTTTTTACTACCATTTTCTTTGATAAAGAAAAATTATAGAGACTAGAAAATAATTAGTTGTTTAAAATGTCAATGTATCCACACTCCACAGAGAGCTCTAAATGCAATATAAAAAATGAACATATGAGGTCTTCTGTTCATGAATATGTATCTACAACTGGTTTAGTTTAATTTATTTTGCCAAAAGGCAATTTCACCCAAACATACAGCTGAAAGTGAAAATGCAAAATGTATCATGTAAGTATAAGTACCACACCCAAGGCAGCAAGGCTGTTATTGGAAGAAGCGGTACAAATAGGAATAATAAAAGGGTAACAAATAATTGCTTCTATTTTGGGAAAAAGGGAAGTTCTCGTTAAATCAGTCATCTGAGGGACTAGCTTATCACAGATCTGTTATTGAATACTAGGTAAGTAGGCACTTGACCTCCCACCCCTTTCTAAAGCATATGATATTTTGCTATTATTCAAGTTATTGGGTCACAACCTTAATACTTCGACACCTTTCATTTTAAAAACCGAAAAAAATAAATAAAGATTCTTTATCCACATTCTATTGAAAATGGTGAAGTTCATAATAGAGGCGTGTGTTCATGTTGTATACTAAACAAAGTCGATAGTTAGGGAGTTGCCCCTTTAGAAAATAGTTAGCAGCCTTATGTATCAATTTTTTCTTTTCAAAGAATGATTCTTTCATTTGTTCTCATCGGAATTAACATTCTTCAGATTCCCCAACAATCCTACACACTATCTCAGTTACCTATCAGAATGTTTCATGTTCACTATAGTATTTTCTTGAAGTAAAGTTAAGAGTCATAAAGCTACCCCCGCCCATTTAGAAGGACAATTTTTTTCCTTCACATCGTTATGGTGGTCCTCATTTACAGCCCTGACGTCAGTTAATTTTTGCTTTGATGCTTCAGAAATTAATCAAATTTGCATATGCAATTAATAGTATATCTGAATCCAAAGCGCATAGGTATTAAACCAGACTTTGCATAGGTATTATACCAGAATACTCATACCAAGCTTTTTATTCACTGCAACCTTACTAGAAACTACAATTAAATATTGAATGATATTCGCCCATGACTCATGCAATGATGTATTAAGAGATTTTATCAATGGCAATGCAATAACCTGATTGAGTTTTGTGCCCTTTGAAACAACTGGTTGTTCTTGAAACTTCCGCCTCTGAGGTGGCCGCTTATCCTCTTTTTCACGATCAGAGCTTGTGGTTGACTTGGATTCTCTGCTTGATGCCGATGTTGTGGGAGCAACTGTTGAAGCAACAGGAGGCGAGTGCCTCAGGGCAAGAGCAACTTGTTGTAGTGGGGTAGCTTGAGGATAAATTCCACCATATCCAATATAGCTAGTTCCACCTGATACTAAAGGAGGAACATAACCAATCATGTTTGCTTGAGGACCTGAGCTTAGGTATCCTGTAGATTGTTGTGTAGTCCCAGAAGTGGGGGCAGTCATGACACAAGGGACTCCAACCAAGGAAGTTGGATGAACTGGTGTCGAAACTGCAGTCATTGATATTGACGTAGTGGTTACGCCTGTGCCTGTGTCAGAACTCTGAACTCCAGACAACAACTGCTGTGGGGGTGGAACCGCACTATAACCTTGTTGTAGGGGTGAAATGACAGTTGACATCTGCTTTGGGAATGGAGGGCCACTATAAACCTGCTGGGGTGATGGAACAGCAGTATATACCTGCTGTGGAGGTGGAACAGCAGTATACACCTGCTGTGGAGGTGGAACAGCACTATAAACTTTACACGATGAAATCCTATGACAGTTAAATCAAAAGTTATTTCCTAAAACTTAAAGAGATCCAAGTTAAAGTAATTCATCGGTCCAAGCATTAAATATAACCAAATAACATAGTTTAAATAATCTTAGTTCCACAAAAAAATTAAAATTGAATTTAAAAAAGTACTAAATTTAATACTTAAATCAAAGTCCAGAGTTTCAAGTTTCCCAATTACAGTACAAAGGCCGTGTGAAAGAACCTATCTGCAATAAATAATTGCCAAAATTTTGAACTAAACTAATAAATAGTGATGGTGGGATGATATAAGTGTGTAACTGAGATAGAAAGCAACAACAGAGGGAACATACATTCATGAAAATAATTATTCATGAGGCCCTTCGTGAGATAATATGAAGTGAGTGCAGGGCAGAAGCTGTCAGGTACCACTACCAGCCTCAAACTCACGACTCTGGGGCATATATTGCTAGCCTTCAAAGTAACGGCTTAGAACAAAATCCAAAATATTCAATATCTACTTCTGTTTCATCTAAAAGAAAAAAAGATCACCGTTAAAGTGGCAATTGTTTTGGAGGTGAGAGCCTCTCTCACAGTCTCACCAGTCACCTGAACCACCGACAATTTGACATCTTACTAGTCTAACTTACTTTCTATTGTACTAAGGGAGAGGATACATGTTTTTCTAACGGGTGCAGGCAAAAATAATGTTTAGCCTCCTTTTCCAGAAGGGTACCAAAGTGATATTCTAAATTCAATTCAAAATACACGTGATATTAATAATGCCATAATGAAAAAGGATTGTTGTCATGTTAACATCAGCATAAGAAATTATCAAAAGGTAGGTTGTCGAGTTCCACAAACTATCAGATATTAAAAACTTGGTCCAAGAGTTGCCAGCACAGTGGTAAGAGACAAGAGTTTGATCTAGTAACCTCAAGGGACTGAGTTCAAATCCCCTAGGGAATGGTAGTAAAATGACCATTAGTGCCACTTTAATTAATAATAATTCCTCCCTTCTCCATTTTTAAAAATAAAAAATTGGATTTTCTACAAAATGTTTTGTTTCTATATGGTAAAAGCTAATATTTAAGAAAAACAAGTATTTCCTACGTTTTCCACCCTGGGAAGAAAAAAAAACCTGGCTCACATCATACACCCTATGAAAATATAAAATTGAATACCTCGAAGCACCACATTCCATACTGATTGTATCCAAAAGATTTTCAGCCAAGCACTTGGCATCTTCAAGGCTTTTTGCGTTGTTAGTAGACAAAAAAAGGTGCATAGGATGCTGTTCAGCTGCAACCAGAAAAGGAATCAAATTGAAATAAGTTATGCTGAAGTACCATTCCCTTCAAAAGTTCAGATCAAGCAAATGAAGAAAGTACCTTCTCCATTTGAGCCTTCATCATTTCCTGAACCACGTCCTCTCAGTATTACTGTTGCTCCTGTTTCATTCATAATGTGATTTATATACTGGTCCTGCACGTTCAAATCCATACGACCACCACCAACACCAAAAAAAATTCTCCAAATTGTACGGAGATGTCAGAGGAAGCTTCAAACATTAGATTATCTCAACTCCAATATGCACAATGTAAGCATAATAAATATATCAAATTAAAAATTTATCAACCAAATTGAAATTAACATAATGATGCAAGGCATCCAGTCCAATAAATAATAAGAGCCAAGTGAGGCTGACTTATTCTGTTAGATGAGACAATTAATTAGCATAACTCCAGATATAGTTTTTTATGTAAATCTAATTTGTTTTTTTATTGATGAACAGATAAATCGATGCCTCAGCCTTGATTCTGTAGATGTAATCTCGAATTTGTAGTTACTTGGCAAATTTCCTTTGTACTTGTGAGTATATACAGATTTAACCCCACACCCCCTGTCCCAATAAAATGTCTTAGAATTAATCTAAATATGCATGGAGTTTTATTCCACAGAAAAGCTCCTTTTAAAGTCCTCAAAATTCAAAAGAACACTTTGCCAGCTACAACACTCTGCAATTCCCCCATCTATCCTCCCATTTTTCTTGCCTATCAACACCTTAGATTGGAAATCAGATAACCTGAGCTATACCAAAGTATTTCCACGCCATCAAATAGAAATTTAAAACAACTACACAACTCCTAGAGAGTGAAAAGATACAATGGTAAATGCAAGAAAATAAAAGCAGCGGAAGATTATATGATAACACCATGAATCATAACATGAGCCTCAAAATGGCAACAGATGAACATATTACAGAAGTGAAACTTCAAACAGCCCTCTCGGAAAATAATTGTGTCAGACTGTCAACTTATAGTCATACACAAACATCAAGACCAAGAGTAACTAGAGAAATCAATTAGGCAGGTAAAGACTCACGTTTGGTCCACGTATACGGGCAACAATGTTCCATGATGGGTCAGCATCAAAGCCCACAAATACACATGCGCTCAGTACCTAATTTATCAATACATTTTAGTTTTTTTTTTTTTGACAAAATCAATACATTTTAGTTGTCAACAACACATCACATTATAACAATGTCACTATATATAGCTAGTAATAATGAATGAACGTCTACCTTCACTCCATTAGTCAAAGGTGAAGGTGATGCAGAAGAAATTGACTGTGAATTTTGCCCTAGCCTTAGCATTTCTTCAATCATCGCAGCAGCACGATCAACAACTAAAATCCGCTCTGCTGTATCTTTTATCTGCAATATAATATGATGTCACCAGAAGCAAACTAAATTATGTTTATACGTTCTCATGTGACAGCTATTAATCTATTATTGAGTCATGACTGATGATACAAAAAAGCTACATGATTCTCTTTCCAAGAATACGAAAACAATTTGCTACATACAAATTCAATAATCTGTTTCACAAGACATTTCATTTAATTGCTTTAATTAGACTCTATTCATCTCAAAGCTTTCCAATCTATATGAGCTCTGACCACATTATTTTATGAAGTAATAAGTGTTTACTTTCATACAAAAAATAAAGGATTGGCCAAAAATGTCAAATTAAATCGAATTGTTTAACCCAATCATTGTGCTATATAAAAAAATAAACAAGGGTCGGCTTTTACATGAGCTCCTGCAGAGATGTGGAGATACAACGGCTTTTCTCCATCAAGCGGCGCATTGGGCGGTCGATACTTCCCCCTGCGAATGCAACCGCCATATACATTACTTGCAGGGGTAAGAAAAATATAAAGGACTTCAGAAATGCCTTAAGCGACCTACAAACCTAGTTATCACTATAGTACCAGTGCACCTCTGGATCTGCAGGAAGAGGAAAATTGATTGTTAAAAATAATAATTAAGAGAAGCTTGGAATTAAAAGGGTGTAGAACTGATCTAATACAAGTTACCTCCTCTTGTGTCTGGCGTTTTGTCAACTTGTAACGAATAGACGATTCTGCATCATTTATGACTATTTCTCGAGCAATTACCAACTCATCTTGGATCTTTTGCTACAAGAATATTTATCATCAAGATAAAATAAAAATAAATAAAAGTTACAAAAGAAAACTATAATTAAACAATGCAAAAACTTCAGGGATTAACAAAGGCTTCAGCAGCATAATGCAAAATCTCTACTGTCTAAACACACATAAATGATTATTAAGTAAACGTGATCAGCATCAATCTACCCTTACACAATTATTCTATGGAAATTAGAAGGAAAATAATATTTGGAATAACAGATAACACAAAGTTGTCAAAATACTCCTATATAAATGAAATAAAAATTAAAGACAATTTATTTATGAAAAATGCACAAAAGTTAAAGTCGATGATTTCAGACTATCCCAAAGCATCTTCCGCAGACTTACGAGTAATGGATCTGAGAAGTACAAGTGGACCAATCTAGTATTCAATATCACAAATCTTAAAAGAATGTGCTTTAAAAGGTAAAATCACAGAGAATGAGAAGCTGAATGATCAAATCATTGAAGTGTCAAACCAAATTTATTTATTTTTACTAAAAACCAAATTTAATTAATTGTATATAGTTTCAACTTTCAATATCAAGATTTTCCATTTCAGAAAAATATCATGATTTCATTGCGGTGTGAGTAAGCTCCCAAAAGGATTAAAAACTATGGAGGATTACAAGCACTTCAATAGAGGACACAGTTCAAGCACCAAATTCAGAATACCCTTAACATTCCCATATCATTCAGGAACCAAGTTCAAAATCCTTAGATGAAATTTCATCAAACAACGGCACACTTGCTTTCCCACAAACGAAAACAACGATGCAGCAATACAATCAAGAAAGGGCACCGGCAAACACATCAAACATTGCAAGGGATTAGACAACTCACTTGATTCAATTTTTGGGCCACCACCGTGCTTTGCTGCTGAAGCAGGGCTGCAGCTGCCAATGGATTTGTCAAAAGAGCACCGGAGATCACTGGAGTCACGCCTGAAAATGCAACCCCATTGCTCAAAGGGAGAACTCCAGGGACAGCCATCCCGACTGACACCAATGACTCCGCCGGTTGATCCCACTTTCTCTTCTTTCTACACATAGAGCAAAACACCAAAAAAAAAAAACAGAGTTTAATAGCAATGCACTACATCCAATGAAAACCCATCATATCGCTTGATCGCTTCATAAGTACACTAACTAAGTAACCATTTTAAATAAGAAAACTTCCACATGATTTACATGGGTGTCACGGTGCATATCCCCATTTAAAAAAAAACATACAAAACATAGTATCAAATACAACAAAAGTTAGCATTCCCATTGTCACTATAAACCTAAAATCTCAATCAAACACCAAGTGTGTGGTCGTTTTGGCATAAGGAGGAACTTTCCACACCCCTAATATCACTTCAGTTATACGCATCCCGAAAAAATGTGATTTTTGTGCTATTTTTTGGACGTATACTTTTGGACAAATATATGCCACATTTCAGAAACATCTATAGTTTTAAAAAACATGGAGTAAGGAAAGTTTTTCCCCCGTAAACACCTGTTTCACCAATAGATAACATGTTTGGTTTCACAGTGAGTTTGACATAATCACATGAGCCACCACTGTGATTATGCAAAAGTTACACTTTGGAGCTTCAACAGAATCAGTGTAATCCTTATTTCGGCAAATTTACCGTGATACCAAACATGCACATAAATTAATCTCAGCTCTATAACATTTGAAAAGTGAAAACATTTACACTAAGCTATTCTTTTCCGGGTTGGGTAGAGTACTTTTTGTACTATTTCTACATGGGTGGGTTGAGTAACTCTTTTTTTTTTAAACAATATAAGTGTCTGATATATATATTATATATAAGATAATTACACATGAATAAAAGGAAGACGGGCAACAAGCTGCGCCGCTAAACCTTTTTGTATGGCAAAACCCAATCTTTGAAAAACTACATTCATAGACCTAGGCGACATAACATTACTATGCATGACCTTTTTGTAACTCTTGTACTTTCTCCAACTCGTTATTTCTCTATATATATATAAATAATATCGTTCGCTGTTCAAAAATATATTACACTAAGCTATTCAAATTACTCCAATTTAATAAAACGACAAATCCACAGTGAGTTTGACATAATCACGTGAGCCACCATGATTCTGCAAAAGTTACACTTTGGAATTTCAACAAAATCATAGTACCATCCTAATTCCGGAAAATTCACCGTGATACCAAACATGCACGGAAACTAATTCAATCTTTTTAACATTTGAAAAGTGAAAACAGTCATACTAAGCTATTCAAATTATTCCAAATTAACAAAAAAGACAAATCCATAGTGAAGTGAAAACCGCAAAATAATCAAACTAATTTCACATAATTACCAAAAAATTGAGCTAATTTGAATAACGGGAGTTACCTCTGTCTTGTTTGCGAAGCTTCGTTGGCAGCAGATGCTTCATTGGAAGAAGAAACCCTAACGGTGCTATCTTCCGTCATTGTTTAAGCGATTTTCTTCGGTAATCGAAATTGAAAGAAGTTTAATCGCTTTGGCGTTGGATTGAATTTGAAACGCGTTTGATCGCTGAAACGTGATTTTGTGCCTCTATCGTCGTCTTAAAATTTTATTTAATTTTATTTATTTTCTCAAATATATTTTCATTCATTCATATACATGATTTTGTATCAAAATAAAAATCCATATACATGATTTTATTCAATTTGTTTTCTGAAATATTAATAGAAGAAACTTAAAATTTTGTCAAAAAAAAAAACTTAAAATTAAATATTAGTATAAAAAATGAGATTTAAAATTAATAAAAAGCAAAGAAAGTTAAGAAATTACAATAGTGATTTTTGTCATAGTGCCAATTAATTTTTTAAATCTAGTTTTTTATTTAGTATAGTGTGTGAATAATTTTATCATTTTTCAATTAAATATATCATTAATCGACAATTTATTGATTCAAGTTGTAAGAGATTTGACACTTTAAATAAATGAGTACGGATAAAAAAATTCGGTTGCAATGAGAGAATTCATCATGAATAATACCGCTAAACAATAGAAGAAACTTTATACCTATAACATGGTAACAAATAAATTAAGTATTGTTCCTATTAAGAATTATTGAATAGTCTAGAAGTCATAGCTCAACTGGCAAATGCCGAAATTGCTAGGCCGGACGTCATGACCCGGGTTCAAACCCGGGATCTCACAATTGTGTGTGAGTTTAATTTCAGTGGATTACCACTTCTTCTAAGACCAAAAAAAAATAAATTTATTGAATAAATATGGTCCACAAATCCTAATTCAACTAGTAGAAATGTCGAAATTGCTAGTGTCGGAGCCATAATCTCGAGTTCGAACCCCGTCTCCTATTTTTTATGTGTGAATTTTCAATAGCTTGTCATTATTATCTATATGAAAAGAATTATTGAATACGTTTGTGAAGAATTAAGTGTACATGTATGTACATGAAAGATAAACTTATCAATAATTGTTTTTCCTTTTTTTACATTAAAATCAGTAAGGTTTGAATCTATTCACTCACTTATGCATATCACTGAAATTGTTCATCGCAAGACCAAACTTATTGTTTTTATGAATAATTGTTTGGTCACAACCTTTGATAAATAATACTTTTTTAGTGTTAAAAACAAAATAAAAATATAATATTTTATAAAAGATTGTGAAGAAACATAGAGCAATTATAATTATAGACATTGGAATTACTTAATTTTTTAGATATATAAATATATAATGCTATAAATTTTAGAGAAAAATAATGTCATAATTTTGTAGTCTCTAAATATTTTATTTTACTTAATAATAAGTACGCTACTTAAGGTTTGAACGAAAGTTAGTAAAAATGAAACTCAAATTCTCTTGGTCACTAAATTTAGTGTCACATTTAGAGACATTTTAAGTTTTTGGTCTCTAATTTTTTCCAATAATAAACATTTGTAGTATAGAATATAATTTTGTCCCACTGTTCAAATTTTATGAATTTTTCTATATATATCCTTCTCGCAAAATTATAGAGATTCATTTAAGATATTGACTTCAAGTTAAGAGGTCGAACTCAATATATATCATTTGAATTACACTATGTTAATGTTAGTATGAAAACAAGTTTTACTTGTGTATGTTAAACAAAAAAAAAAGTAGTAGAGAATAGTGACAGCTTAAATTCCAATTTAAAGTATAGCGGTAGTTTATTAAAACATTAATCTCGTATCAGGTACAAATTTAGAAAGTAATATAGTAGCTTAGATACCACAATCAGTAACACATCACACTGATTATCTATATATGATGAACGACAAACATTATTTAATATTGAAACAGAACCGCATGATGAATCTTATGCAACAACAGTGACAGTTTCAGAAGACTTGTTATCAGACTCAACAGAGACAACATTCGAATCTTCTAAAGGCTTATTATTAGTATCAGACTCAGCAGCAGCAATAGTTGCAAGCTCTGGAGGCTTGTTATCGATTTCAACCGCGGTTTCTACGTGCTTGTTTTCAACAGGCTCCACCCAGAATTCAGTTTTCTTTCCAGTTTTGGAAACAGTCTCAAATACTTCTTGTGGCTTTACATTTCCTTTCACGGTCACTTTTTGTTCTTTTAGATCAATATCAAATGATTCTACACCTGTTAAGAACAAAAAATGTTGTTAGTTATGGCCAAAACCATATTCATTTACTAAGGAAACCAAAACCATAAAAGTAATTAACCTTGAGGAGATAAGGTAGTTTACTAGTATATAGTATTATAACATTGTTGTCAAATAACAGCTATAGCCGGACCGAGATTGTCTATTGCACTGCTTTCGCGCAGTAGACTATTTTGGCTGTAGAAACATATAATTCAATGGTTTTGATTAATTCAGTTTAACTTAACTATCTTTTCACGGTCTTAATCTCAATCGTTCACTTTTAATCGAACGGTCGTTAGTGATTATTGCATTAACGCATTAACTGTGTTAAATCCATTTGTGCTATAGCGGTGCACTATAGTGTAGTCACTATAGTGGCTATTGTTATGCAAAATATGTCATATATAGGAGGGTAGCATACGAAAACTCATCAAATTCGATATGGCTATAGAAGGTCATATAACATAGTCGGTCCTTGAGCGGAATAAAGAGTTTAAAAAAAAAAACAAACATATTTCGATGCATGTGGTAAAATGTTTATAATTTACTATATATGATAGAAGAGATAATTTGCTGAAGGAATTAAAAATACCTTCCAATTTTTCTAAAACCCTATTGACTGCTCCAGAACAGCCTGTGCATGACATTTTCACTTTGAGGACAACAGTCTGCAATCACAATAGGAAAATCAAAATTCTAATCACAAGATCATAAAAAAATCATAAACTATCAATTTATCTCAACACTAACACATAAAAGCAATACATCCATCCATCCTTTGAGAACAAAGCAGGGCATCAGAAACAGAGGTGGGGAGGGGACCCTTAACTTAACATTATCTAAAGAAAATGAATTAATTGAAGCATCGATGCATACAAACACCAGACACTTGTCGACACCAATAATAATAATTGGAGAAAATAAATTAATGAAATGCAATCACGTATTGGTGTAAGACACGAACGCATGTCAACTATTGGACACATCTTTGATCAGAAGTATCCGTGCAGAAGAGTTTGTAGCAAACATGGAAGAAACAATGAACTATGTATCATTCAATTATATTCTTTGATAAAGTAACCGATGGTTGTGTTGATAAAAACTACATGCAACAATAATTTCCAACTCTTTTTAACATATTGTTGAATCTTCTCTATTTTCATTAATACAGCCATTTTCTTAAGAATCATAAAACAAAACACAAGAAGTCACCAATAAATCATGATATCAAAACTCAAAATCTCATAAACTTGATCACAAAACATCTATAAACAAGGAACCAAATCAAGGAAAGTTTTTTTAAGAAACTGAAATCCAACAAAATGATAGACCAAGAATCAAACTATCAAGCACAATAAATTAAAATACAAGAGCAACAACAAGAACATAGAAAAATGCTGCTAAGTACCTCAGAAGACATGGTTATGTGTATGAAAGAAAGTGAGATAGAAAAAGGAATAATAATGTATTCTCAATTGTTGAGTGGTTTTGGAATGAAGAGTTTGTGGTAATGGGAGTGGTGCCTTTATACTAAAATCAATGCGTTATATATACGGAATTACTTTGTTACAAAATTTTATTTTTTTAACAACTTTCATGATATTGATTGAGAAAAGAAAAACTTTCATGATTTTTTTTTTTTGAATATTTTTCCATAATATGATACTCTCTCCGGTCCTATATATAAGGAAAAAGTTGTTTTTTAGATTCATTAAAAATTTGATGTATCTAGACTATAATAGTGTCTAAATACATCAATTCTTTAATTAATCTAAAAAACAATATTTCTCTTATATATAGGACTAGAGGGAGTACTATGAAATAATTAAATTTTATTTAAATTATAAGTTTTGTCATTGTTTGCGATACTACATAGCTCAAAAAACCAGTCTTTGCAGTTGCGCGGAGAGAATACTCGTTCATACTAAAAAAAATAGATTTTACTGTCGCAAAAAGCTCATTAATAAACATAATTTAATTTATTTATTTATTGTGAAATTAAAATTAGATTTTCTTATCCCAATTTTGATTCTAAATAGAAAATCAATTGGGACCAAAAAATATGAAACTGGAGGGCTAAAAAGGGAAACTATTTTTATTAATATGATATGATAAAATATGAGGACGAAAAGTACAAGTTATTATATTTTACCTTCTTATTGAATAAGATTTTACTTGTTCTTCTTCAAAGTTTATTTTTATGAATAATTGTTTTTTTTGAGAAAAATATACTTTTAATTGTACTTGTTCTTCTATAATTCTCTTTCCACAACTAAATTTGTAGTACAATTTAGTTCCCTCTTGACCCTATCATCAAATTAGTTAAGTAGTCAGTACAGATAGGGTATGCAGGTTGGTGAACCAATGCCAATGCATGTGAAATGGACTTAATAAAAGCATAATTTTGCAGTACAAGGAATACAATTGAAGGACACAATGCTTCCTTTTCAAGCTAAAAATTTGTTGTACATGACAATTGAATTCCAATTCAATTTCCAACTCTTGCGGTACAACTCTGTGAGATGCTCTTACCCAAAATCCATATGTAACACAAATAACATAACATAGGATTATATATTTTAAAAAAATAAATTAGGGGTATATATATATATATATATATAACTCTATTTTGCAAGAGAAAATCACATCATTTCATTCATAATCAAATTCAGGGAAGAATGTAACAATAAAAAAAGGTTAATACTTGCAAAATAATTATTAAGAATAATATGTCTCGAAAATTTTAGTTTTAAATATATTTTACATACAATTTAGTTCTATGTGTCACGAATAAAAGTTCAATGAATTTTTTTTAATATAAAAATATATCATATAGTTTCTGTAATAAAAAACAAAAAGTTCATCAATAACGCGATGCTATGATGAGCGCAAGAGTAACACTTAGCTTGTGTCTTAACTACAACTTATCCGGAGGTTTTTTTTATTTTTGTTTTAACTCTCTGGTTTCTAGGGGAAGGGGTCATAATAGTCAAGAGTTCGACTGCGATGTATGTAAAGTCTGACCAAGAAATTGTTCCACCCAAAAATCTAACTTAGGTTCTCTCAAAATTCGTCATTTGGTGAAGCTCACTAACCATTTGAACCCAATAACTTAATTAAAGTTTTTAACATAAAAAGAAATTCCCGACACTTCTTAATAATAACTTTTTCTTTAAATTTAATTCATAAATGAATATGTTATTAATTAGTCGTTTTATATATAGTTCATCGCTCCAATTGAATATAGTACACACATGTTAGCAAGACTCTTAAAATATTACATGATGATTGAGGATGGTTTTGATACATGTTTGGTACAACTTAACATGGATATATAGATGAAGACTCTTGGTCATTACATTCATTTTATATCATTTCAATGTAGTTTAGGTGGTATTTTAATGTCTCTTTGATCATAGTTTAGTTGAAAGTTGCTTAGGATTGATGATTGCTTGTAATTGAAGAAAACATAATTTTTTGGTGTTTTGAACATGCCGAATTCGCATACAGCGAGTTCTAGTTCACCTCACTGTTGAAGTACAAAAGTAAGTATAGATTTATCGTCTCCACAGGGACTGATGCGATATCGATACCGTTCAACAATTAGATACAATTTTAAGTATAGTGATTATAAGATTGTTTAAGTGTGAAATTCTGAAATTGTAACTGCAAGTAAAAATGATAAAGTTTCACAGAGATAAGTTTGCTGGGATTAGACTTCACCGACTCAATCGCATGTATCATTCTAATCAGTTACACAGGTTCTAGCTATTAATCAATTCTTATCACATATCACCCACATACGTGTCCATGTCCAGAGCATGCCGAGAATCCCGCTATATTCATTAACCCTCGATGTCTCGAGTGATCAATCAATATACCAGCTATATCGTATTGCTCAAACTCCGATGTCTCGGACAATTTAATCAACACAATAGTTTTAAAACTTGATATTTTGAGTGAATATTAAATCTAAATCTATGTCTAGAGTTTAGAGTTTAATAGATGATTGTTCTAGGTCCCGGATTCAAAAAGCATACGTCTATACCATTTCAAAACCTAGAATTAAAACATACAATTCAAGAACAACATCCAAATTGATAAATAAACTAAAACCATATATAATACCATGATCAAATTAGATACATACTCATAGGTTAATTACACCTAATCCCAACAAAGAGAGATTAGCTACTCATTTTCATGATAGCTTTACAAAGATTAAGGATAAAAGAGATGAACAAACTTATCAATGATGATTTCTCAACTATTGTAGTGAATCCACCTTCAAATCCCCTTGAATCTGGCTCCTAGGGTTTCCCTCTGCTTCTGATTCTCTATTACAAGTTATCTATCAAGAAAAATGACAGCAAACTCTATTTAAAGTGTTTCTGAAAATTAGAACTCGCTGAGCGAGCCCCAGCTCGCCATGGCGAGTTGACATTTCTTCACCAGAGGGTTACTTCCACGTCATTAATGAGTTTTAAGCCGCCTTCACTCGCTCTGGCGAGTTGTTACTCGCCCTGGCGAGTTGCTGCTCGCTCTGGCGAGTGCATCAGTTATCCAATTTGATGCTCTCTGCCTCTACTCGCCCTGCACTCGCTCTGAGCTCGCCCTGGCGAGTTAACTTGCAATTTTTCTTCAAATTTCTGCACAAATGTTGAGATTCAGGGAAACTTAATTGAAAGAAATGACTTAAACAAATATGTACATTTAAGTGAGGAAAAACTAAAGAATATCTTACAAAATAGTTAATAAGTGCTTAAAATATATATGTAATTTTAGCTACTTTTTGGCACTTATCAACTCTCCCCAACTTAAAACTTTGTTTGTCCTCAAACAAAAGTCCAAAATAAACTTTGAAAACATGGCTCAAACATGAGTAATGCATAATTCATTCAAGCTTTGCAATCAATCAACACTTAGGATGTAAATTGCTTCAAGTTTGCATGATTCAATATGTTGCAAGTTCAAAATCACTCATTCATAATCATCAAAGAATCAAAGCATGAATTTGAAATAGTTTCAAAACTCAGTAAGATTTCAAACTTCCCAAACCAACAAGATAATTGACTAGAATCACAATTCTCACAAGTGTTTCAACTCAAGGGTGCAGTGTTTCTCTCAATGCAAACAATGTGTTCACAACAAATCAATTCAAATATACATCTCAACATAATCACAAAACATATTATCAATCATGGATCACTAAGGACTTTCTTAAGTTTGTAATGGGGCTAGGCTACAAGAAATCATTGTTTTTCTTTTGGATTCAAAGAGCCTTAAGGATAAGAGAGCATAAGCTTTGAGTATCTTCAATACTTTCCCCATTCTTTACTTTTGGTGATTCTATTGTTTTGACACAATTTCTTTTCATTTATTTTTCTTTGATTTTCAATTGTGTGTCAAATGACTTTCAATATTTTTCTTTTTCTTTTTTTCAATCACCATTTTCAACTACTTGTTACTTTTTTCATTTTGATCAAATAACCTCTTTCTCCCCAACTTGTTTTCAACCCTACATAAACTCAATGCTCAATCATCCTAAGACAAGGGTCAAGTCATTGTTTTTTCTTATTTGTGGTTCAAGGGTTCAAACAAACAAATTTTCAAAATTTTGGCTCAAGGGGGGTAACAAAGGATCACACTATCTCACAAGGTAGGTTATTTTAAGCTTAAGTAGTTGCACTCAAATAAAAACATGGCCTTGATCATTTCCATGACTTCAAACATATAAAGTAATAGCAAGATTCAGTTAAAATCAACAGAGTTAAACACAATTGCCGGCTCTCAAATATATAAACAGTGGAAGGTTCACACAATCTCACCCGGCCAGATCTATGTGATTCATAATTAATCAATCATGTTAAGAAGGAATGAATGAAATCAAATGGAATCAAGCTACTTAGTTCAAATTCATCCTATCATTCAAAGATAATCACAAAAGGTTGATCTCAAACTATAGCAATTGAAAGAAAATCATTCTAATCATGCATTTGCTTTTGATTGATCACAAACCTAGACATTTCATTTCATATGCACATTTAGCTATCACAAAGATGTAAACCATGTTTATTCAGTCAAAAATTGCAATGAAACATAAAACATGAATTCTAATGACTGAAATAAAATTTCACTGTATATGGCGTGCTTTTAGTACTCTGCTTCTGCTACTCCCCAAGAAGTGTGGACTGTCCTCAGGCCAATAAATGAAGTTATGCCTGCATTTACACAATGTAAAACCTACAACCCTAGGCTTTTGTCAGAATTTTCAAAAGCTCTGATACAACTCGCTTAGCGAGCAAAATCTCGCTTAGTGATGATAGCAGAAAACAAAAATTCAAGTGAAATTCACACTAGTTCAAGGACTTTGTTTGCATAAGAGGCTAAACATGTTCAAAACTATTATAACATATAAGTAATTAAAATTGCTTTAAATAAAAGAAAAGGAAAGAAAATTGGGTTGCCTCCCAACAAGCGCTTCTTTTACGTCATTAGCTTGACGCCTTTTTGGTTAGGGTGGCCAAAATGAGACGGAAACCACATCATCCGTCTTTTTCCTTCTGTTTGGGAGGAATTCCATGAACTTGAGAAATAAATGTTGTGGAGTCCATATCCTCCCCAATTCATTCTTGTGGAACAAGGCACATATTTCATCTATGACCCGATCAATCTCCGCCTTGTTCTCTATCTCCTTCTTTTGTTCACATGATCCTTCCTTGTCAAATAATCCATCATTCTCCTTTGTATCCATCACCACTTTTTCACTATCAACAGTGTTAACCTTTTCAATACATGGAATTTCTTGAGGAAGTTCAACTTCATGTGGTGTGTCCATTTCTTTCACTTTTTTCACTACACCACTTCTTTCAACTATTCTTTCTTCCTCATTTTTCTCAACAACTTCTTCCACACTCTCTCCACATTCCTCATTCTTTTTTAGAATATTATCTTTCTCATGAGTGGTTTGAGTGTTGGTTTGAACTTCCATGCTTTGCTTATTAGCCATTTGCTTGATCATCTGGTCAAACTGCACATCAGTCATCGGAGGACAATGACCAGTGGGATGATCTCCATTGCAAAGCTCACAGTATGCAACTTGTTTAGCTTTAATTGACTCTTCCTGTAGACTAATCAAATTAGAAATTTGTTTTGAAAGTTCTTCCAATTGTTGAGTCAAAAAAATCTCTTCATGTGTTGGAGTCCTATGAAACTGTTGATATGATTCATACTCATCCGGAGTATAGAAGTTGTTATAACCACGATCAGTCATGGTTTTGTTTGTGATGGTGAATCTGAAAAAGGATTGAACTAACAAGAAAAAAAATTTCTGACTAGCAAAGAAGGATTAGTGCAAATACTTAAAAGAATACAAATTGTTGCAATGTTTCAATATCTAAACGCCAGTCCCCGGCAACGGCGCCATTTTGTTGAAGTACAAAAGTAAGTATAGATTTATCGTCTCCACAGGGACTGATGCGATATCGATACCGTTCAACAATTAGATACAATTTTAAGTATAGTGATTATAAGATTGTTTAAGTGTGAAATTCTGAAATTGTAACTGCAAGTAAAAATGATAAAGTTTCACAGAGATAAGTTTGCTGGGATTAGACTTCACCGACCCAATCGCATGTATCATTCTAATCAGTTACACAGGTTCTAGCTATTAATCAATTCTTATCACATATCACCCACATACGTGTCCATGTCCAGAGCACGCCGAGAATCCCGCTATATTCATTAACCCTCGATGTCTCGAGTGATCAATCAATATACCAGCTATATCGTATTGCTCAAACTCCGATGTCTCAGACAATTTAATCAACACAATAGTTTTAAAACTTGATATTTTGAGTGAATATTAAATCTAAATCTATGTCTAGAGTTTAGAGTTTAATAGATGATTGTTCTAGGTCTCGGATTCAAAAAGCATACGTCTATACCATTTCAAAACCTAGAATTAAAACATACAATTCAAGAACAACATCCAAATTGATAAATAAACTAAAACCATATATAATACCATGATCAAATTAGATACATACTCATAGGTTAATTACACCTAATCCCAACAAAGAGAGATTAGCTACTCATTTTCATGATAGCTTTACAAAGATTAAGGATAAAAGAGATGAACAAACTTATCAATGATGATTTCTCAACTATTGTAGTGAATCCACCTTCAAATCCCCTTGAATCTGGCTCCTAGGGTTTCCCTCTGCTTCTGATTCTCTATTACAAGTTATCTATCAAGAAAAATGACAGCAAGCTCTATTTAAAGTGTTTCTGAAAATTAGAACTCGCTGAGCGAGCTCCAGCTCGCCATGGCGAGTTGACATTTCTTCACCAGAGGGTTACTTCCACGTCATTAATGAGTTTTAAGCCGCCTTCACTCGCCCTGGCGAGTTGCTGCTCGCTCTGGCGAGTGCATCAGTTATCCAATTTGATGCTCTCTGCCTCTACTCGCCCTGCACTCGCTCTGAGCTCGCCCTGGCGAGTTAACTTGCAATTTTTCTTCAAATTTCTGCACAAATGTTGAGATTCAGGGAAACTTAATTGAAAGAAATGACTTAAACAAATATGTACATTTAAGTGAGGAAAAACTAAAGAATATCTTACAAAATAGTTAATAAGTGCTTAAAATATATATGTAATTTTAGCTACTTTTTGGCACTTATCACTCACCTGGGGCGAAAATTACATACAACTTCCTGCTCACCTAGGACGAAAACTGTTTCGCTTGGGACGAAATTGATAGTTTTTTATAGTTGTTTGGACATATTTTTGACCCTTTTTTATTTGCTTTAGATTAATCTCAATCTTTGTGGATTCGTTCTTAATTTTACTACTTGACATTATTGGTACACTTGCCGATTATCTATCAATAAACAATTTAATTGAGTATTTATGTTGAAGAATACTTACTTGGACACAAATTAACTCAAGAAAAAAGTATCTAGGCACACACTCATAAACAAAATAAATTTAAAAGAAAATGACTAAGTAATGTGACAATATTGTTTTTGCTTTAACTTTTTTGTTTCTATGAGTGTGTGCCTAAATATTTTTCTCTTGGGTTTTGTGCCCAAGTAAGTCTTGCTCATTTAGGTCATAGGTGTTTAAAATATAATTAAACTCTTGTTTATAAGATATTTTTATAATATAACTAACATAGAATAAAATTAAGTTATTTTTAAATATGTCAGAATTAAGTTGTATTTATGATAAGAGATAAATTTAAATAAATTAAACCAGTTCAAATAATTAAGCTCAAATTAATAGTAAATTCTTTCGAACAATATCACAAATATTACTATTTAAGATACTTGAGTTTGAACATATATCCCCAACTCCAGTGATCTGCAACTATGCTTAAGGAGATTATTACAATAATAAAATAAAAGATGTGTCGGGGAAAATTAAATCAAAGAGATAGATTAGAGACAATTTATTTAGCTTTTAGTTTTTACAATATAGTTTGTTTGAAGAAATAGTATTGCATTGCTTGCAATAATTAATGTTAATGGGCTTGGTCATTTCTCCAATCAAATTTGTCCCCCTCTCGGTGTAATGAGAATTCCTTAAAGAAGATAGTATAGTGTAGTACAAAAAATGTAATACATTATATTTTGTTTAAGCAAAAAAATGTTTGTACTGCAATCTTGAGTATGAATTCCAATTGTATAAGTACTCCCTCTTTTTCAAATTATAAGGAAAATATACATAAATATTTTTTGACTAATTTTTATTTATAATTTGGAACGGAAGAATGATTATATTCGTTGATTACGATACTAATTAGCTAGGTGTATCTCGACAATCTCAATGCAATACTCTCTTTTTACTATTATTATAAATGTAGGTAAATTCTAATATGGACCACCTCATCAAGTGATCCATGGTGGACCAGTTATGAATAATATTACAACGAATATTAATTTTACAAAATCCACCGTTGGATTGAAAGTTTATATCATATAGATCATCTATAGAAAATTTTAGAAAAATTACGTTATTGAGACCCATCAAGATTAACGGTTTATTAAATACTGTAAATCTTGATAAATCCCAATAAAATATCAAATGATTTTCAATTTTTCTAAAAAAATTTATGAATGATCTATATGATATAAACTTTCAATCTACCAATAAATTTTGTAAAATTCATATTTGGTAGATCACTTGTCCACGGTGTCGTAGCATTAGCCTATAAATATATGGGGTGGAAGTATTAAGGCTAATTTATAAATTTCTAACTATTTCATTATACTTCATTCTAGTCCATTTTATTTCGCTCCACTTCATCGCATTATATTCCATCAATTGAAACAGAGTCTAAATAATTAAGCACCATGTTTCAATTCTCAAACACCATGTTTGGTGATCTTTTACATACATACTTATCACAAAGCTAAATAATTAAGCACTTTTACTTGCTAACATGCACGGATAATTCTTTAATTTAGATATATGTATGTTTTTTCTTTGCTTAATTTGCTTGCATTATAACGTAACGTGTTGTATTCTCGACTTATTTCTTAGTGTTTTTTTTTTAAAATTAAACTAGAGTGTAAAAACATCATATAAAAAGAAAGCTGATATTCCAACTAAGCTGGTACTCCAATTCAACCACCTATCATTTGCAACACTTTTAAGAGTGGTATCTTTACTCTTCACAAAAAAGACCATAAAAATATTACTGTAGATTGTTATTAATAGTGTCACCTCATGTTCCTTTGCCTTTTAATTTATATTTAATTTTAATTGGTTTTTTTGTTTGTATATTAGTTGGAATAAACTTTTTTTTGTTGGGTCCACCGTGATAAATAATGGATAATAACAGTTAAATACGGTCGGGTTCGGTTTTGAAAATTTAAATATGTCGTTAACCGAACTCGATCAAAGTTGTAAAATCACGAATCTTTTTTTGTCTTATCGTATGTATTGAAGCTGCATTTTTTTTATAAAAAAATACACTACAAGTTATTTACACACAAAATTCAAGTTAGACTGTATTATTGCAAAATTAAATTATGTCTGTCATATTGTTGACTAATCTCTAGATGATATTCACTAACAATGTGCTAACGCGAATAAACCGAACCAACCAACCCGTAACTCATATAAACGACACCCGACAAAACCGAAATTTAAAATGGTCGGTGATGATAGACCAATATTTTACACTCTCGATTTTTTCCCGGATGACCAATTTTAAGCCCGAATCCGACCGAACCCGCTCGATGCTCTACTCTATACAATAATACAATATATTAAAAAAAAAAAAACTTCATCCGTGCATCGCACGGGTATAAAAACGTTGCTATACAAACGCAATAAGTTGAGATTATTTGTGAATTAGCTTTTCATTCTACCCATTAAATATGTGGTACTCATGACTTATACTAGTAAAGAGAGAGTAGTACAGTTATAGGTCGTTTTGAGACACCTACTTTGTACTACAACTTGCAAAGTCTAGTGTCTTACGATACAATATTGGAATTCATACACACATGTCAAGCACTACTTTTTTTTTTTTTAAAGAAAGATATATCATATAGTTGTACTTGTATTACATTTCTTGTACTATACGTTATCCTTATCCCATAATTTAAGGAATTCATTCCATTGAGAGAGGAACAAATTGATTGGAAGAATGACGAAGCCCACTTTCACATTATTGCATGCAATGAAGTAGTAATATTTCTTCAACCTTACCTCTATTGTAAAAACTAAAAGCTAAAAAAAAAAAATCTATCTCATTAATTTAATTGAATACAATTTTTTTTTGGTACAAAAAAGAGGAAATTGAATACAATTTTATTTTGTTCTAATAAACTTCTTATAGCATATACATGCAAAGAAATCACTAGAGTTGGGATGATATATTCTAACTCAAGCCTCTTGATTAACATTTATGATATTGTTTGAAAGAATTTATTTGATTGAGTTATTTGGAATGCATTTTTGTTTCATTTAGGTTTGCTCTATTTAATCCATTGATGTGTGACATGTGATAAAAAGAAATCAAAAAGCTCAGAATTAAAGGATTAAAATAGTTTTTGTTTAGTAAAAACAAAAGCGCGTTTTTTCATCCTGAGCGATGCTAGTTTGTATTGGGATCGAAATGCACGATAGGCATAATAATTTTGGAGTTCTGTCATAAATTTGGACTTTTGTGGAAAACATGGTCATTGGTTCAAACAACACTTAAAACCCTTTCATTTGGGGAAATACCCTCGTACTTTCACTATATTACATCCAACTAAAAAAATTTCTGGGAATTGAAACCTAAAATAAATTAATATAATTTTAATTTTAATTTTTTTATAATTCCAATTTTAAGCTTTTCATAAATCTTCGTTCAAACCTTTTTTGGGATGCTAATTTACCAATGTGAATGGAGATTCATATATAGATTTTTCCATTTGACGCTCGCACATGAAAATTGCTTCTTTATGATACAATGACAAAAAAAAAAGTTTGAGAATATGAACATGGTGTTGACAGTGGTATATTAACACTACAAAGTGGTATTTTTGCACTCCAACACAATGAATCCAACGGGCAATCTAGGACTTGGATTAGATAGAGTTTAATTTGCAAACTTCATTACTCTCCAATTGTGACGTGAGTTATAGTGGAAGTACCTCCAGTTTTTCTCCATTACATTCTATTACAATACATACCCTTCCTTGCAACTGTGGGATAAAGTATTTTTCTTACATGCTGTAACACCCCAAATCTTATACTTGTTATATTTTATTGATTAATATTATTTATTTAATTGTGTCTGCTAATTGATATGTTATTGAATGTATTAATTAGTTGTTGCCTTTATGTTTGTTAGTAATGTGCTTGCATAAGTGTTGGGCTTAACTAGAATAATAAAAGTTTGTAGTGAAAATAAGGGTAATATAGTAATCTAGTGTGAGTTAGTGGATTGTGTAGAGATAAGATGAACATTTTGGTCATTAGCTAGAGAGATAGAGTATCTTGGAGAGGAATTGATAGCAATTTTGTAATTAGTAAGAAATGGGTGGTAAGAATGAGAATAGAATTGTGAGTGAAAATTGTAGAGAAATTAAGGGTAGTATGGGGATTTGACATTAACCTAAGTGAAAGGGTTATATAAAGGAGAGATTTTGTGAGGGTTAGTGTTGTTGTTTATCATATGAGAGAAAGAGAAGTTGAGAGAAGGAGAGGTAGAGAGAAAGTGTAGAAGACCAAAGCTTGAAGATGTAGAAGGGAGTCCAAGTGTAGATCTTAGAGATGTAAAGCTTCAATCAAGGTAAGAGGTTTAGATAATATAATTGTGAGTGGTCAAAGAGAGGGGAGTTTGTCTATGACTCCACACCCAAACTCTCTTCACTCATTTTGGGTTTTTGGGAAGAAAAGGGTTTTCGGAAGGTGTTTATAATTGAAGCTTGATAATGATTCATGTATAATATGCTTCTACTTGTGATTGTTATATGAAATCCATGATAAAGTTGACTACTTGAACTTTGATTTTTGGTTGATTATGTTAAAAATGGGTTTTTGATGAAAATGGGTATGAATCTCTAATCAAGTTGTTTATGAGTTGTTTTTAAGTTGTTTATAAGTTAGAATAAGTCTTTCTATCCATGAATATGTTTGGGAAATGTTGTATAAATGTTATTAGGTTCAAATAAGTGCTTTTGGCTTTGAAAAAGTGATTTTTTAGGTCAAAAACGCGAGAAAACAATTTTCCCAGCAGGTCCCCGCGCCCGGCGCAGCACTGTTGGCGCCCGGCTCCCAGAAAGGTCTAGAAATGCCATTTCGGCTCTGCCGTTGGCGCCCGGCGCAGTTGACTGGTCAACAGGTTTGACCAGTTGACTTTTGAGTTGACTTTTTGACGGTTTATGCACCCGGAACCTATTCTTTACGATTTTTCGCGTTGAATCCATTTCTGATGTTAGTTTTTAAAGATCATGCTTGGATTATGCTGTTTTGGTATATAATTGCAATACTTTGTTAATTGAATTAAGAACTTAGTATATGTAATTGAGTTTGAATTAATGAATTGATGATTAATAACTTGAAGTATGAGATGAACTTTATGTAATGTATATGATGTTTGATGATTTATGAGGTGTGAGACTTAGTTAATGATTCATGTTGATTAACTAATGATATGTGGTGATTGGAGATTAATTAATAATATGTTATGTTTGGATTCTAAATGAATTGTAATGATGATGTGTTGATGAGTTGATGATGATAATGAATTGCAATAAATTAATGGTTGATGTATGATATGTGCTTGAATGTATGTCCATAATGATGATAATATGAGGTGAATTGAGGTGAATATAGGCTGTGTGGTACTATATTTTTGTGAGGTGATTGTTTTATAGTGTCATCATATATGGTATATGTACATTCATGCATTCATGAGTCTATTTGTGGTGAGTCCTTCATGACTTGAAACTGGAAATACTTGTGGTGAGTCCTTCATGACTTGAAACTGAAAATGAGGTGAACGGGATATATGTTTATCCTAATATGAGGTGAATGGTACCGCATGCATATAGTTATGTCTAGGGTGACATGACATGAGATTTGTGACATTAGTTGCATTAGGAATATGTGACTAAATGTGATACTTGATAATTGGCATTGATTGGTGATCCTTAACTTGAATGATTAAATGTATTATGAGGTGTGTGATGAATGATTGATAAATGATGATGTTATGTATACTTGTCTATTGATTAAGTAGGTATGATTTTTTGTGATGTGTTGTACTCTTATGATAATGAGATATGAATAACATGAGAATAATGTAAGTGTTATGGGTTGAGTTGTTAGACATGAGCATGTTATGTCCTAAGTGTTAAGTATGTTCTTGCACTTAGTTTCTTTTTATGGTTATATTATCTAACCCTCTGTTTTGTGTATGTGCTGAACCTTTGGGGGTTCAGATTCTCAGGTTATGTTTGTGACCGAGTCGTCGGTGAAGCTCCGCTCTGATGTGACACGGGGATGGGATCATTTGTATAATGTATATTGAGTCTTATTCTTATTTCAATGTATTTAAGGATGTGTCTTTTTAGAAACTTATTTTTTTTTTGTACAATAATTGTTTTACAAATTAAGTTATTAGTAAACTTTTATGTGTACGATGTAATACTCGAATCAAACCTTTTGTGAATCAAATTTTATTTCCGTTGCGTATTTTCAAATATTATATTATAAAGGTCTAATTTATATAATTATGGGTTTGGGTGTTACACCAAACACAAACAAAATTCCTAATGAACCTTAATTTGTGTGTGCCTACGGTAAGATTAAGGGACTATATTGTCCATTTGTTTGACTGACTAATTTGTTCCCTTCTGTGTTTGTCTGCGATGTCATTGAAGAGAGAAAACATTTGCAAAATTATGCCTTAGTTTATTTTTGTCAAGGCCTAATTTTTTTTTGAGGAACCAAAATAAAACCCCGATTTCTTGTCACAGATGAAACTATGTTTAATATTCAAACTATACCACAAAGTATATGCAGCTTTATGTTACAAACAGAAGAATAAATATTTTAGTGCAAGGACAACTAACGATGTTTGGTGGAGGCAGCATCTTTAGGGTATGTTTGGATTGAGGATTTTGAAGGGGAGGGTTTAGTTTTCTATTTTAAATTACGGAAACTAAAAAATTTCTTTGGGATTCCCCCCTTGCAAAATATATCTTTTTGATTTCCCCCTTTGGATGCACTTTTTAAATTAATATATTTTTTTATATTTGTGGTATAAAATTAATAAATTAAAAGAAACAATGAAAATGCCAAAATATTATTTTTATTGTTTATTTCAAAAGTGTGACATCTTAAGAGCAAGTTAAAATGAACTCATTTAGAAAATGAGAACAGCAAAGTGAAAAACTCATTAGCTGCCATTCAAAAAAGAAAACAAAAAAACAACCCATTAGCAATCCTTCAATTATTATTTTTTTATTGTCAAAAAAAAAGAAGCAATCTTTCAATGTCTTACAGAAGTACCAACTCTCCAAAAAATATCTCATTTTCTATTCTGATTCTACTTGGAAACTTCAATAAAAAAATAGACAAACACTTTTGCCACCCTGCTGATTTTGGGGCGCACCATACAAAATTACAAAAATATCTCTGTCCGCTACTTAAGTAACATATTTTACGTTAAAAACCTCAAAAATTTCATTTTAGTAGGGTCTTTTTAAGAAAATTTCTCTTTTTTATAACATCTGCTACTTAAGTAGCGGATGAATCCGTTACTTAAGTAGCAGATGTTATAAGAATGAGAAATTTTCTTGTAAGGTATTTTCATGTAGGATATTTTTTACTCACACTTCGTATTTTTATAATGTCCGTTATTTAAGTTGCAGACACAAATTTAAGGTGTTTTGCCAAAAAAATTACTCATTTTTACATCCGCTACTTTTTTTTTAAATGGCAAAATATATTATTAACCAGGTCTCTGCACAAGACGAACAGAGACCGGTAAAAAGAACTACATAACATAAGTGTCGTATATAAGCTGAACACCCAAAGAAAAATTACTCTTTTTTACGTCCGCTTCACGTAGGGCGCGCGAGTAACTCCTAGGGCGACAAAAGTAATTTTTCAAAAAATATTCTACATGGAAACTGCTGCAAGTGACACAAGCATGTTTAAATGACCCAAGGCAGTGAAAGGCCTGCGTAACCCACGGAAAGATGGATACATGTCTGAAATTTAGTGGTAAACAAGCAACTCTTAAAAAATGGTGAAAACAATTTTCAGCCTGGCAAAATTTCAACAACGGACTGAGAATACTAGATAAGTAGATGATATTTGGAACATCAGTAAAATAGTTCACAATTTGTATCAAACATTACAAAGTACAAAACAACACAACACCACAATCAAGGAACCAAAACTTCTCAAGAATAATGATATAGTTCAAAGAGAAACAAGACCCTAGCAGAAAACCTAGCAAATTTTCAACTCTGTCAAAAAACAACGTTGAGGGAAGTGTGTTTTTAGTCGGGAAGGATTTGCTCGCCGTCAGCATCTCCCTCGGTCTCAATCTTAGGCTTTGAGGGGCCTGCTCCAGGGGCCTGCTTCTTCTTGATCCCACTCACTATATCATCAATCCTCAAAAGCATGCAAGCAGCTTCAATGGCAGTCTTGAACGTTTGCGCCTTCACATTATAGGCATCCCAGATCTAGCACCATAATACAAACATTTTCAGAGATCAATTGCTGACATACACTAACAATCAATCAACATAAGACACGTAAAGAGATGGGGGGAAGGGATGAAACAGCACTAGCCACAGATTGCAGGGTGCAAAAATATTGCCATTATAATATTGATTTCTTCAGTGTCGCACCTATTTACAAATAAATGGAAAATGCAGGTTCTAAGATCTACTGTGACCATGGGTTGGAGCATTGGATTGGGATTTCATGGGATTTTAGACTACTTTTTTCATGATAAAGAAATCTTGTGGTATTCAATCTAGAGTTTCATAAAATATAAATAAGTCTGGTGGTATTCAATTAAGACAATGAAGATTTTTATTCAGGGCAAGGAAATCAATTGGTATTCAATTGAGATTTATCACAACTTGTGAAATGTCTCTTATGTGACTAACTTTAGTTGGCAAAATAACAATGGATAGTTTTGGGTATCATTTAGAATATGCAAACTTCAAGAATAACATAAAAACGAAGTACCTTGCGCTCTTTCATGTCAGCGATGGCACCAGTATTTCCATCTATTCCAATCCATGCATTTTCTCCATTTGCATGCTACGATTTTCAAAAACACGAAAGTTAAACAAAATCAAGACTTCAGAGAAAGGACTGTATGTATATACTAGCAAACTATTCTTACTTTTCCTTGAAGTGCAGTCATTGTACGGATAACGTTTACTCCACAATTTTGTGCCAAAGTACGTGGAATAGATTCAAAAGCAATGGCAGCAGCTTCATATGGCCACTGTTGGTCAACAAAAATAAAAAATGAGAACCAGAGTAAACTGCTACTCAACACGAAAGGAACTAGAACCCACCAAATATAAAAAAGTATCCACTGGTTCACTGAAACAACAGTGAAAAACACTCACCTTCTCTATGCCTTCAATAGAAGAACTCTTCTGTTTCAAAGCAGCTGACACAGTCATCTCTGTAGCACCGCCTCCAGGAACAAGTTTTGGATTTTTTATTATGTTCCTAGCAACAGACATGGCATCCTGTGGCATGGAAAAGAGTTTCATGAAGTAATATGATCAAATATGATTTGGGATTTAGCAAACAAATATCAATAACTTACCTGCAGGTTTCTTTCGACCTCATTCAAGAGATCCTTACTAGCACCCCGTAATAATACAGTACATGCTTTGGGTTCTTTGCAATCAACAATAAAAGCAAAGTACTCGTCTCCAATTTTCTTAACTTCAAATAACCCTGCACCAGTACCAACATCAGACTCCTGCAACTCGTCTGGTCTGTTCACAATAACGGCACCACATGCCCTGGCAATTCGATTGTTATCGGTTTTTCTCAGTCTTCTGATTGCACTAACTCCATGCTTGCTCAGATAATGGCATGCCAAATCACTAAGACCCTTCTCTGTAACAACCAAGTCTGGTTTGAACTTCAATATCTGCATGCAGAGCTCCTCAATGTATTCTTCCTCCAATTTCAATAAGAGACTCCAGTCTTCTTCTCTGAGCAGTTCAGCATTTGTTTGGTTTTCACCCTTTTTATACTCAAGAGGACAATCAAGGAGAATGATACGTGGGTTAACAATCTTTCTCCTCATCTTGCCAGGGGCAACCACATCTTTGTTAAACATAACTCCCTTGAGAACTCTCGACTCCTCAAGCTGTGCGCCAGGGACCTTCTCAACTTTGATATAATTTTTAATATCTACATCTCTTAAACCTTGGCCAATATCAACGCCCACTGTTGTAGTAGCATCAATAGCTAAATCCTGGAGTATAACCAAGGGAATACTTTAAATATAATTCAATAGATCTAGAAATGTTATCCAACTGCACAAGGCTATAACTACAAAAGGAGATAATAATAATTATGTGCACTTATAGTAGCATCCAATTTAAGTCCTGTTCACTCAAACAGAAACAATACAACCAAAGAACAAGAGCGGAAATAATGAGATTATTTAAACACTATTTGCTAGGTTTGCATGTAAGGCAATTAAATTGATAAGGGGAAAAGAATATGTCAGTCATCAGAGCCAAAAAATTCAAATGTATACGATAACTTTTAGAATGTACTACATTGCTAAAGCTACCCTCTCCCTTGGTCACATTCAAGTTCTTCACTGAGCATTTCAAGCATAACCAGTGCCATGTTACACATCTAGCTCAAATAATTGTAAATACAAAAGAGCAAAGAATAACATTTGGAAACCTAGCCGAGAGAAAAATACTCACAGCAATCAAATCCCCAAATTGACGTGTGAATTTGGTACCTATGCAGCTTTTAACAAGCCCCAGCATTTGACCTCCTGCATTTTAATTCATCAACAGAATTTTCATTATATGTCAAGAAGAAATTCAATGGATCAGTGATATAATGTTAAAAGCAAAAATTCAATGGATCAGTGATATAATGTTAACAGCAAAAATTCAATTTGGCACAGTATAATTACTTCCCAACTCAAGCTATTTGGGCAATCTATCTAGGTTCCTCATCCAAAAAAAAAATGGAAAATGGAAATGAAAGTCTAGCTCGCTGAACTTTGGCAAATTACTGGGAGGGTTTTGTAACAAACAAAAAGTACCAATTTTGAAGAAAGAAAAAAAAAACTTACGATCCTGAGCATCAATAGGCATCGCAATTTTGTCAATAGCAGCAATAGCATCCTCCAAAGCTTTGTTATATGCTGCAAATTACATAACTGTAGTGTCATTATACATAATTTCATACTGTAGGAAAGAACCACCGGTTAATACTATTTTATTACCTCGGCAAATAACTGTAGGGTGGTAGTTTTTATCAATGAATGCTTCGGCAACATGGAGCATCTCACCAGCTGCACAAAAATGAGTAGATCTTGAAAATGGAAAGAAGCAATCCCAATAAATCAAGGAAAAACTAATCCACCATTCAGTATATGATACAACAAGCTCTAGAATTTGTTATCAACATCATTCACAAAAATAGTGAAGCTACTATGTGGAAGAATCTCTATGTACAAAGCAACTTAACACCAGAGAGGACAAACTAAATTACTCTGGCTATTTGCGAATTTGATAATTTGATGTACAATAAACATTTGGAGATTAGCTAACTGACTCAAATTATTTACCAAATTGCAAATTATAGAGAGATTAAACTCATGAGTAAATATTTCACTTTAGAAGAGAGTGATTGAACAGATAATAAGAAGGCATCACAAATAAACAATTTGGCTTTGTGCCTGGAAAGTCAACCATGGAAGCTAGAACATTTTGCAGAGATCAAGTGGAGTATAGACAATACTTACAGTTGAGGGAGAGCAAGAAAAACAATAGACCTCACAAAGATAATATATTAATAATGTTGCAGAGACCAAAGAAGAGCTGGACAAATTGTTGTAAATATTGGAGACGCATGATTTTTGCAAAAGTAGAAATAAAACAGCATATTAATTGATAATCATTATATAGTGTAGTTTTATATATTTAATTTTTAAATAACGTATCCTGGCCATATCGTATCGGGAATTTTGAAAAAATTTCCGTATCGCCGTATCGGTATCGTGTCACGTATCTGGGCTTCATAGGCATTGATTGATTCATGTAAAAAAAAGACTTGGTGATGGTTTCTATTACTAGTTTTGCTATGTGGAAGAATCATTCAAATTTTGCTTCAAAAAAGGAGGAATTTCAGAATAGCCCAATTATATAATACATGATAATCAGTTCTTAAATATATATTACAGACATAAACATACATACTCACATGAATAATATTAATAAATATACGTGCAAATAACATACCAAGAATGATGACAGATGTGGTTCCATCTCCTACTTCTTCGTCTTGAGTCCGACTTAATTCAATCATAGACTGTAGCCAACCCAATAAACCAACAATTTCAGAATGTATGAAGCAAAGAAAACAGAAACTAAACCTAGAAAATTCCATGAAAACCAGAAAGTTGTGCTTTCACAAGACGTGATCAAGAGCACATTGTATGGCAGTATATGTACCACAGAGCAATATCAATGAAATTAGGCATGAGACACAAGTACCTTTGCAGCTGGATGAGCAATATCTAATTCACGCAAGATAGCATTTCCATCATTTGTCACCACAATTCCTGTTATAGGGCAAAAGAATAGGTGTCTAAGTACTTAGAAACACAATATAAAACTAAACCTTTATGATATGCACTATTACATCAACAATTTGATACAAAACCTAAATATCATGCTAAAAAAACACAAATAGTTCAAAACTCTTGCAAAAAGTGACAAGAATTATTGCAACTTGCAATCAGCAAAATACCATCTATATCTCAGATACTAACGATGCATACAATAGAATAGTTTCCCACAGTGAATGACTACTGCAAACAGTTTGATTCACAATAGTCTTTAATAACCAATACATTGAATTAAGAAATGAAAATGCTAACCTCCAGAAGCATCGAGAAGCATTTTTAGCATGGATCTGGGTCCCAAGGTTGTACGAATTATATCAGCAACGGCCTTCAATTCATCAACAACAACATTAAATTAGAAACAACACTACTAAATTTAAAGGCTCACCTTTAAGAAACAACACTATTAAGAAACATTAGCAAACACTACTAAATTTTGGTCGGTAATCGGTACTAAGCTCACCTTTGATGCCTGAATATTAGCATGATGAACCTTTGCTCCTGACTCACGTTTCAAAGAGTCCTCTGCACATTTAAAGCATAGATTTGATGAGTCCATCCATTAAAATAAATATGCTTGCAACATAAATCAAATATAAGAAACATCAGAGTTAAAATGGAAGATTGAGTGGCATTTGGGTGGCTGGAACAACAAAAATGGAAGATAACAGTATTTTTTCAACTTCCATTTTCAATTTTTACTTTATATGTAGGTGGCTGAAATAATGTTTGCCTATAGATTTTCCTTTTCAAATTTGATAGAGAGAAAATAGAAGCTAACTACAGAGAATGCAATGTTTTAAAATCATTTTCAAAAACTTCAAAAATGCCTTTTATCTAATGTGAAAATGGAATCAAGAAACAGCAAAAATAAACAGCACTTAAGGAATCAAACAAAATATAGCAAAAGGTAAATACTGGACAGAACAACACAACCTTTTAAATATTGAAGAACTTGTTATCTTGTACAATGTTTGCTAAACAAAATGTTATTTTAATATTTTAAACAACTTGTACTTGAAACAAAAAGTTTTCTCGTGGTTTAGAGAGTACAAAAATTTCAGTTTTTGTTCAGTCCCTTGCCCCTAGTTTGTTCAGTCATATCAACCGTTTTAAATCAAACATAGTACAACTAGAGTCGCCATCTTCAGTTTATTTTAAGGGATCAAACGGACCCCAAATTAAATAAAGAAACTAATACTAATCATGGAATCACTGCAAATCCATCAAAAGAAAACAAAAACACTGTACAAAATTTCAAATGTAAGTAAGGGAGAAGAGAGAGAACTTACTGAGAACTAGAACTGAAGAGTGCATGATTTTAGGTTAAAAAAGTACTGAGATTTTTCCAAAACAAAAACCAAATCCAGTAGCGTAGTACTTTCCTTCCGAAGATACCTCCGAAAATTTAAACTTCGCTGCACATTTTTCAAAAACACAATTAATTCATATTCATATCCAAATTCAAAACACCGATAAACACCAGAAATGGAATATGTTTACGATTTGTGTTGTGTGTGTTTGTGCCTCTCTCTCTCGATGATGAAGATGATGAAAATGCCTCAATTGCACACACAAACAAAGGAGAATAAGAAATTAAAGTTGCAGCAGTGATGTAGAATGTGGTACGTACCTGTTTGTTTGATCGGAAGAGCAGAGAGTATGAGAGTTACGGCGGCTAGGGTTTGATCGGAACTTTGAAAATTTCTTCTATATACTATGATGTATTTTGTTAATGATGAACCCCTGAAAAACTTGTGTTGCACCGATACACTCCGTAGATGATACAGTCACGAGAAAAGATGAAAGCAAAAACAAAGTTGGGGTGCATCAGGAAAAAAGTTGGAAAAATTATATCAGTACACAAAGGATTTTTTTACCAAACCGTCCCTTATTTTAATAAAAATTCCCACACTGCCCCCCTTTTAAAAAAAATTCTCATTCCGCCCCCCAATATCCTCCCTTTAGGACAGCTAACATACAGAATCTGGCACACAGCAGGTGTAGCCACTGTCAACGGCGCCACTTGACTTTGGGTGTAGCCAGTCAAAGTGGCGCCACCTGCAAAGCCTGCACACGCGTCATTGTTTGTCCCCTGCATGCACAGCACTGCTTAATTTTTTTTTTTTTTTTCGTTTTTTATATTATATTTTTTTTTATTCAACTATCATCTCATTCTATAAAAACCACACTCTATACTTTCATTTTTCACTCACAAACTTCATATTTTTTCATCTCTCTATTTTTTTCACTCTCTAATGGAAATAAGTAAATTTAATTTATGATAAGAAGTTATGATAACAGAAAATTAAATGATAAAAAATATAAATATTATATATTAAAAGGAGTTCAATGTCCGCCGGATATAGGCATTCACCAATATTGTAAGGAGTCCAATCAAACTGTCAATGAGTCAAAAAAATACACTATTGAGAGAGAGAGAGAGTATATATTACCTCTTGAGGTGTCATGCGATCGATGAACACTGTAGCAGCCTTTACATTATGCGCTACATCACCATCATACCTTGTCCCCGGAGCAATGTACCTGAAATAAATTTTTTCAATCACAATTAATAGTATTATAAATATAAATATTCATATTTATTATTAATAATTAGAGAGTGAAAAAAATAGAGATGAAAAAATATGAAGTTTGTGAGTGAAAAATGAAAGTATATAGAGTGTGGTTTTTATAGAATGAGATGATAGTTGAATAAAAAAAAATATATAATATAAAAAACGAAAAAAAAATAAAATTAAGCAGTGCTGTGCATGCAGGGGACAAGCAATGACGCGTGTGCAGGCTTTGCAGGTGGCGCCACTTTGACTGGCTACACCCAAAGTCAAGTGGCGCCGTTGACAGTGACTATACCTGCTGTGTGCCAGATTCTGTCCGTTGGCTGTCCTAAAGGGAGGGTATTGGGGGGCGGAATGGGAATTTTTTTCAAAAGGGGGGTAGTGTGGGAATTTTTATTAAAATAAGTGACGGTTTGGTAAAAAAATCTACACAAAGTGCTATTTGTATTTTTTTATTTTTATTTAACATAAGAACGCAATTCATATGTGCAATTCTTTTAAATCAATTAATTATTCAACTTATATGTGCATTGATATTATTATTATTATTATTATTATTATTATTATTATTATTATTATTATACACACTAAACTCATTTAGGTTGGCCTAATTATATTGGTTTGGATCCTTGAAGTTTGCTTCCTTCTCGTGTCATTTTCGGTGGGCTAGTCCATACAGAATAAAAAAATGTTGGCTTTAAATGAGGCTCCTGCAGTCCCATGAGCTTAGCTCAGTTGGTGGACATTTGCATTATTATGCAGGGGATCGGGGTTCGAACCCCGGTCATCCCACTTATTCACCTTAAAGGTGGAATTTCAAGCCATTAGGCTACTTGACCAAAACAAAACAAAAAAAAAATGAGGCTCCTGCAAGTGGACAGTGGGATTGATCCTTTCAGATTAGTCTGTTCTTAGGCCGAATACCGAGTTTTTTAAAAAAATTATTATACACATTGATACCATACTATATTTTGTATTATAATTATAATTAAAAGATATTAACGAGTTGTTTTAAGTCCTAACTCAGTTGAAAATTTTGATATTATTAAGTCATATGTCTGAAGGTGGAAAAACACAAGAAGGGGGGGTTGAATTGTGTTTTAAAAATTAAAACCTTTTACCAAATAAAACTAAGTTTGCAGCGGATATAAACACAAAATAAAAAGGGTGCTGAGAGAAAGAGAGAAAGACACAAAATTTATCCTGGTTCCTCTCACAAATTGAGAGTACTCCAGTCCCCTTGTTACTAACAAGAGATTTTCACTATAATCTACTTAAGATTACAAATTGCTCAAGCACACTTGCAAGAGACTTCTCAGGTGCTCAAGTTTCACTAAACAAGAGACTTCTCAAATGCTCAAGTTAAACTTAACAAGAGACTTCTCAAACAAACTTAAGAATAAGAATGAATGTTAAGGAACACTTGATATACTATCAGAGGTGTTTACAAAATACAACGCAAATTGCTTTAAGACTTTGAATGACAGATAGAACAATAATGTCAGAATGCTTCAGAGCCTTAAACGCAGTAATAGAACAGTAGAACGGTAGTCATTTCTTCCATTTGAGTCTTCTATTTATACTTGAAGGAAGATGATGACCGTTGTAGAGAGATAAGGTGTCAGCTGGAATTTGCTCGTACAATTGCTAGCTGTAGATTGCCTTCTTTAGCAAAGAAATCCAATTCCACTACCTTGCAATTCAAATTATCACTCATCCATTTTGAGTAATGATAGTACGATAGTACGATCCTCAAATGTGCTCCACTTATGGATAAGATTAACGTTGTACCAACGAATATTCCTTCCTGTGGATGTGACAGAGCCTTGAAGTAGATTGTTCTTCAATCATTGGTTCTGATTATGTCAGTTCTTGAGTGACGTAAATTCATTTTGCTTCAGATGCTGTTGACATAGCTTCTTGAGGTCGTTTAGCTTCTGAGTCCTTCAGAGCCTTGTTTTATCCTCAGAAGCATTATCTTCAGCACGTAAAATTTAAGCTTCTGATGAACAGCGATACGCTTTCAGAGCTTCATAGCTTGGCTTCTCTCTTGTTATTCATAGTGCTTCTGAATGAATTTTAACTTATAATTCTGCACACTAGAATAATCATTAGTAATTTCAATTGCAATTTTAATACTTTGTTATCATCAAAACCACTTAAAATTTTAGAGATTCATGTCAGACCCACTTTGTTCCAACAATGTCTTCACCCCTTCACATTATCTGTGGTTTCGGTGGTTTAAACCAGACGCTACACTACACCTCCTGACCTAAGTCTTGGCTCCGCCACTGTCTATAGAATATAGAAAACATAAACAATATTACTACTAATGATATACTAATAAAGTTTATTTTTATTTTTCTTTTTAGAACAGTAACACAAAATTGAAAGAAAAAAAATTTGCACTTTATTTTTCTTTTTAGAATAGTAAGACAAATAAGTTTGACTTTATACAAACTATACACATGTTAACATATGCACGAACGAGTACATGAATTAGACTTTCAGAATTAGCCTACCTAAACAGTATTAGAAATTCAATCTAGAACAATGAAACCGGTTGCGCAAAGATAAGGGTCTACTACTCTACTTCACACATTTCCTGTTTCCATTTCTACTAATAAAATAGGTATTAGAGAAGACATTATGGATGTTTTTGAAAATATATATATATATATTTCGTTGATATCATTCAGGTTGATGTCGTCATAGCAACCCACATAAACATTTCCGCTGATGGTCCAGATCAAAGAAGCAAAACAAGTCTACAAATCTTAACTGTTTCTGAGTTTTACTTCATTTTGATGTAGAAAATTACCCTCAAATGAATCACCTTTTTGGAGTTCCTTAATGTGTCCTTCAACAATCTATCAGGTCCTATACCTCAAAATGAACAATTTTCTACATTCCAAGGTAATTCATTTGAGGGTAACCAACCAAGAACTATGTGGGAATCAATTCATTTGAGTTAGTAAGCCTAATTATTTCCTCAAATCAAAGTAAAATGAAGATTCTGCATCCTATTTTTTATCTTTGATTATATAAACTACTTATTATTATTATTATTATTTTTCAAATTTTCATTTCAAGAAGCAAACTCTCATATTAAGTATAAACTGTACCATAAAATCAAATTCAAAAGTAACACAGATTTCATAAAAGAACTCAATTAACATTTAAGATTAATCTTACAATAACAATTCCATTCAAATTCTTAACAAACACATAACAGATCAGAACATGAACATAACCCTAATTATGAAACATCTATGAATTAAAGATCCTATTAATCAAATCTAAGCTCTTTCGCCTCTGATTCTTCTTGCAAGTTGAATATCTTTAGGCATAATAGTAACCCTCTTAGCATGAATTGCACAAAGATTAGTATCTTCAAACAAACCAACAAGATAAGCTTCAGCAGCTTCTTGAAGAGCTGAAACAGCGCTACTCTGAAATCTCAGATCTGTTTTGAAATCTTGAGCGATTTCTCTAACCAATCTTTGGAATGGAAGTTTCCTTATGAGAAGCTCTGTGCTCTTCTGATACTTTCTGATCTCACGAAGAGCCACTGTTCCTGGACGGAACCTGTGTGGCTTCTTCACTCCTCCGGTCGCCGGAGCAGATTTCCGAGCGGCTTTGGTTGCGAGTTGTTTCCTTGGAGCTTTTCCTCCGGTGGACTTGCGAGCGGTTTGTTTGGTACGTGCCATTTTGATCGGAAAGAAAACAGAGAGAAAGTGTGAGTGCGTTTGTTGGTTAATTGAGAGAGGGAAGAAAAATTGAGATGCGATGATTGTGAAAGAAGTGTTTGGGTATTTTTATAGAGTGAAGAAAATGCGGGAATTGTGAGATTTTGAGAAGATGAAATGGGAAGATGGTGACCGTTGATGGGGAAGATTATCTATGGCTGTGAGTGTTTAATGGGATGAGTATGAGGATTGCGATCCGTGGCTTGCGAAAGTGACCAATAGGATTATCTCGTTAATATTTTGTCATTTATTTACAAGAGTTTTTTTTTTTTTTTTTGGTAGTGACAAGAGTTTTCTATTGTGTGGTGAATAGCACTATTGAGAATATACATATTTTCTTTAGTTCAATTACAATTTTGATTTTCTATTTTCAATCATTCATAAAATTACATAATCTTAGTCTATTAATTAGTTTTTTTTTTTTGGTAGTGTCTATTAATTAGTTTTTTATACTTGAGAACAATGATAATGATATAATATATTTTAGAGTAAACTGCATTTTTCTTATTCCATTTGAACATAATTACATAAATTTTTTTTTATGACAATTAACTTTAAACCACTAATATATGTCGGGAAGAGTTATGATGCATAAGGATTTTTCATATGCATGGTGCAGAAACAAATCTCCATCATTTATATTCTAAAATGACATTGGCATGATTAAGTACATCTAATAGTTTTGGAGTACAAATGGTTGAGATTTGTTTATGCACCATGCATAAGGAAAATCCTTAGGAAAATCCTTATGCATAATAACTTTTCCCATATATGTCAAGCAACTTTAAGAATTATTGAAAAATCAATTTTGATAATAACTCCATTAACTTGCTTTGCTATATGATTATTATCCTTTCGGAAGAACATCTTATCTAATATAAACATTTTATCCTGTTTTAGACCTGGCCTGACTTGTTTATTAAAAATGCAGGTTCAGGCCTTGAAAAAAGTCTGTTTACATAAATATGTCAGGCTTAGACTTATAAAAAAGACAACAAAGCCTGATAGGCCGACCTGTTTATATTATTTGTTTTTTTTTTACAAAGACATTATATTTTTTGACAAAGACAAATTATATGCTTTTATAGTACAAATTATAGACGTTGTCGTAATCTTATTTGTTATTTTATTAGCTTTTAATTCTTGTGCTAATCATTTTATTAGTTTTTTCTTAATGTTGTAGAAATTATAAAAAATTAAATCTGAAATAGGCTTTAAGGCATGTTTAATTAGCCTATTTAAAAAAAGACTATATAGAGGCTTTTATCTAGCACAAGCTTTTAAACAGGCTACAAGGTCAGGTCAAGCAAAAAAAATAGCATTTGATAGGCCGTAGACCAGACTTAAGCTTGAAGAAAATTCGTAGGTCAGGCTCAAGCCTGTCAAAGTCTGGCATGGCATGTTCCCAACCCTATCTACGACATTTGAATGGCCAAAAACCTACATTTTTTTACAACATTAATACACCGGAAGAATCTACTATGACTACGGCTGAACAATGGATTCTTAAGTTTTATCAAGCTATCAACATATATTCACAAAATGACAATATTCAACATCATATTAAGGTTAATAACAATCGGATCACACATCAAGAAGCAAACACTAGAGGCATATACCTTGATGCCAATAATAAATGCACTTACAAGTGGCGACGTCTCAACACCAGAAATCTAAAGGCTAACAGTGATGTGAATCTAACTCGGAACAGTACCTAGGGCCTTGACCCTAGCGTTCGTGACGAGCACAATAAGTCTCTTGCAACAGCGGCGTGAAAGACATGTGAATTTGGTAACCCTATCATTGCTAAAGTTGCAGTGCTCTACAATGTTGGTCTTTTAGCAAAGGATTGCCACTTCAATCTAACTGCGAAACAGTAATTCTTATGTTGAACAACAAGATTAGATTCCCAAAACTTATGTGACAACATAGTGAACGACATAAGAAACCTAAGTAGTTATTTTGAGCATTGGTCCTTTAATATGCTAGTGTGTACTAACATGTAAAATATAATATTTTAATCAAGGAACAACCAAAGTTCTGTTGCTTCCTGAGATAACAACATCAACCGCTGACACATTTCAATAGTGATATTTGTAAAGTTTCATACTTTACGTATGTCCAAGCTAGCATACACAATAAAAACTCCAACAACGGGAGTTGCTCTTAAGAAGGGTAACCAAGTAGTCCATAAACCGGCATATTTGACATTCCGTGAACTTAACATTTGGTTAGAAGGTCTATCTAATTTTATACTCCCCCGTTCCTTTTTATAAGAAACAATTTACTTTTTAGATTCATTCAGTAATTTATGTATTTGGTCTATATTATAGCTTAAATACATTCATTATTGAATGAATCTAAAATGTCAATTGTGTCTTATAAAAAGGAACGGAGGGAGTACTAACCAATATAATCGTTAATGATATTTGTTTGATAATTTTTTTTTACAAAAAGATGATAATTATTTGTGTTTTTTATTTATTTGTAGAATCATAATTAGTATTTGTGTGAATCATGATAATAATTGTCATTTCTTGTAATGAAAAGACATGATTTACTGAGAGGTCCCCGTTGGTGACTCACCGATGAAGTTGCAAGAGCATCTTACTTAAAAATCAAAACCCAGCTGATAACGACTTCTCCAAAAAGGGAATTGTTTTCTGGCTTCTACTTTCTTCTCCAACTTTGACTCTCTAAACTAAACGTGATTCTCTCTACTCAACTTTTTCCCTTTTACTTTTATCCTCATACACTTTTCGTGATTCTACTTTCTGGCCGTTCAAACTTCAAACATCTCCGTCTCCGTCCGCGCCATTACAGCACCTTCTAACCGCTTCCTCACATTTCCAATTCAACATTTGATCTCAACTATTTCCAAATCAAAGTAAAATCGATAACACTAACAAAAACGAACACACTAAGATTCTGCATATTTCAAACCAGGTCAGCAAAATTCTCCATTTTATTAACTGTAACCATGGCGTTTATAGTTTGATTCAATTTTTGTAATCTTTGCTTTCATATACTAATTATGATTTTTATTCTAATTTTCATTTTCAGTATTATCTTTTTTGATAATTGTCTGTCGGTGATGTCATAAATACAAAGTTAAGAAGATTCAGAAAAAAAAAAAAAAGAGAAGGAATAACGGTATGCTGTTACTATTTTAGTGTAAGTTTGATTCATGATGATTTTGGCTAAATTGCTTTGTTGAAACTCCAAAGAGTAGCTTTTGCTAAAATCAATGTGATCCAATGTGATTCTGTCAAACTCACTATCGATCCAAACACACACTTATATTTACCGTTTTTCTATTCAATATGATGATAGAATATGGTAAGATTTTATAAGAATGATTGTTTCATATACATTTTACAGGCGTAGCAGCGTAAAATGGGAGCTGCTGTGTTGCCTGATGCAGCAGTTTTGGGAATTCTTAAACGATATCCGATTGTTCCAAGACTCCCTTTTATCCATGGAATATCTTCAACCGTGTCGAGAAGAAACAGGTGTGTTTGAATAATTGGACTTATGTGGTATTTTGCAGAACAATTTCTATTGTTTTTCTTGCCTTCCTACTTTATGTACAAATATTGAAGTTATTAGTCCCAAACCGGTAGCTCGGTTGGTGAGCTAAGGGAATCAATAAGCTCTTTGCGTTTGGATATGTACGGTGAAAAACTATTTGTACTCCCGATATTTGTTTGGAATCAAATAGGGGTATACAATAAGTTCTGTATAAGCTGTTTACATAAGCTATCTGGTGATCTTAGCTGAAAATAGCTCGCAACTCATAAGTATATCATAAGCTATTTTTATAAGCTTTTTCAAACATTTTCACAAGTGCTTTAAAGTTTTATCATTAAATAAGTAAGTCCAAATAAGATCATAGGAACACCCCCTTAATCTTTTTTGTTCATCTTATTGCAGAAATGTTTCCTTTGCTGACAAGAGGATCTTGAAATCAGTACATACAGTTTTTTCACACAATGTAAGGACTTCCTTGTGTACGTTTTTTAGGATGGATGGACGTGGTCCTTGAATAAATATTGAAATGGAAGCTTTGGATTTATGTCTAAGAATTTTTTTATTGGATGTTTATTAATATGGAAAAAATATAAGGAGGTTATGGAACAATAAAATGATAGGAAGTTTGGTCAAGTTATAGCCTTTTCCCTTTGGAACTAGCTAAAAAAAGCCACTAACACTTTACATAAGGATTGTGTTTAGCTGTTTACTTTTAACAATCCCATAGGAATTTAATTTGGCACGATTCCAAAAAGTTTGTAACATTTATGACCAAGGAGTAATGGCCATTTTGAATTATTTATTAATCCAATACATATATACATAAACATAATTACCAGTATTTTCAATAGGAATTCCTTGTTGGGAATGCACCCTATTATACTTCCTTGTTGCTTATAATCATGACATTCTGGCCTTTATTGTACTCTTCAACAAACCATAGCTTTTTATTTGAATTATATGTAACTTTATTATAGAGTAAGGATCCTCTATTCAAATAAAACACAAATATCCCTACTGCAGACTGCTAGGGAACCCCAGTGAATAGCCTATACAATTAACTAAACAACAAAAGATATCCAACATAAAATAATAAGCCATCAAGATAATATAAAGAACAGAAGATATCCATCACAAACAATAAATATAAGTTAAAGATATTGATTGTAACAACCCTGTGCTAACTATTCCTCCATAACTGGTTTATCCTCATTACCCCGCGATTACACTCCAAATGTAGGAACAATTGACATTGACCACATGAGCCATTCAGTGGCTAAACATTAACCTTTGAATACTATTAACTTTTTGAGTAGCTTAGGGCACGATTGCTTTGAGAAACATCTTCTGTTTTCCCTTTTAATTACAAACATACACACTCTAGGAAATATTGAGTGGACACAAATGATAAAAGGTTATGATTTGTAATAATGGGCCAGTGACCTATATTTTTTCTATTTCTATGACAGAATGATGATCAAATCTTTACAGATGTAGTTGTTGACCAAGATGGTTATTCAGGGAAAAATGAAGTTCTGGGAATTGAGGATGAACTAATGACAGCCAAGAAAGCTCTTTCAGAGGCACAAGACAGACAAGTGGCTCTAGAGAAAGAGAGAGATCACTTGCTTGAAGAACTTGCACGTTATGAGGCTAAAAAACAGGAATACATCGCTGCCATTTTACATGACAAAGAAGTAGCTATAACAGAGCTTGAGGCCGCCAAATCTCTTTTCCACAAAAATCTGGAGGAATCGGTTGAAGAGAAGTTCTCTCTGCAATCTAAGCTGGTCCTTGCCAAACAAGATGCTGTTGATCTTGCAGTACAGGTTGAAAAATTAGCGGAGGTTGCTTTCCAGCAGGCAACTTCTCATATACTACAAGATGCTCAACTCAGAATTTCATCTGCTGAAACCACAGCCGCCGAAGCAGCTCGTCAGATCGAAAAGCAAATTATGGATGCAACTGAGGGTACAATATCATCCATTGTGGAGAAGTCAAAAGATGCTATAGAAAGGGCTCTAGCTGTGGCAGAGGAAGCAGGTGAACATGCAAAAGAGGCCATGGAAACATTTCTAGATGGTACATCTCCTTTTACGGAAGTTGCCTCTGTCCAGGTAGAAAATATCAAGTTACAAGGAATGTTAAGTGATATAGAATCTCAGTTGATGATTACAAGAAATGAGGTTGCTAGACTGAACATAGAAGTGGAGCAAACCAGACAACAACTGAAGGCATTTGAACAAAGAGCCATTGATGCGGAGAAAGCTTTGCTTGATCTTCAAGAGTCAAGAAGGAAAACCACTCTACAGCAAGAGGAAGAGATGAAGTTGTTATTGGAGAAAGTGAGAAAAGATGTGGCAGACAAGACAAAGGCAATTTCCAAGGCTTTTAAGACTGACTTGAAAAACATAAAGGCTACTATTGAAGCTTCCAAAGAAGTTGTTCTTAGTAAAGATAATGCCTATCTCAGAAGATGTGAAGCACTGCATAGGTCATTAATGGCATCAGAAGATGCTTTGAAGATGTGGAGACAGCGAACTGAAATGGCTGAATCCTTGCTTATGAAAGAAAGAAAGCTAGACGAAGAGAATGAAGATTCAATCTATGTTGTTAATGGTGGGAGGATAGACCTTTTGACAGATGTTGATTCTCAAAAATGGAAACTACTGAGTGACGGTCCCCGTAGAGATATACCTCAGTGGATGGCACGGAGGATTAAGGCTGTCATTCCCAAATTTCCACCAAAAAAGACTGATGTAGCTGAAGCACTGGCATCAAAATTCAGATCGTTGGAGTTGCCTAAAGCTGATGAAGTATGGTCTATTGCACGAGAAAAGCCAAAGGAAGGGGATGCTTTAGTTGAACATGTTTTTGAAAGAGAAACAATTGAGAAAAAACGGAAGGCATTGGAGCGTGCTCTTCGACGGAAGACTGAGAGAGCCCCTGAACAAAAGATACTAGGTCGTATGACATGTCTGCATTTTTTCGAAATTATTTTTTAAAATTTCTTCTAGAAGATTTATTTTGTTAACGTGGTTCATCTCTCCCATGTAACTTTCGACATAAACGCAGAGCCAGGAACAGGAACAGGGCGAGAGATTGTGGTTAGTATCTACCTACCCTATAAAATTGTGTTTCTAGTTTTCTTATTTGACCAAGTTCTTGGTGAACTGTGTGTTGTTCCATCTCTAGTGGTTCCTAGCTTGATGACTTGTTCTTGACTTCTGTGGGTTATATTTGTATTTTATCGTGTTTTAAATTAGTACATTTGACAATCAAATGGTGTACTGAGCATATGCAGAAACACTGAAACATTTAGAATTGTACTCTATATGCCAATTTTATCACTGCTTTAACTAATTTACCATTCATTTAAAGTATAGTGATACATATTGTTTTATTTGCATGATTATGTCTACCGGTGTTCATTAACTTTTGATATTACAAGTATTTGTTATATGCATTATGTATTGCATGTATTCATCCCTTATAGAGGCAAGGCACAACCAATAGGGAAAAAAAATAGATCTGATGAATTTTCATTTTTCTCTAGTTTCAAGCTTTTAACTGGGAGAGCTGGAGAAGGCAGTGGTACCAGGAGTTGGCATCGAAAGCTTCTGATTTATCTAAATGTGGGGTGACCGCAGTGTGGCTGCCGCCACCTACAGAATCTGTTGCCCCTCAAGGTTTGACATGCTTTCTTCTTCCTAGAGTACATAATAATATCAGTGCTTATTCTCTCACTGTTAGGATACTTTGGTTACTGTTGCACTGTTATTAGAGTGTTAGCTGTGTGCTGTAGCAACCCTTTTATCTGCTGTTAGTTTTATGTCATTACAGTTTCTAACAACGTACCTTCAGTTCGATGCATTGGGTGTCTTACATATAGTTCAGCTGTCTGTATTAGAGGATATAATTTTTTGAATTTCACATGATTACAAATAAAAGTTCAATCTCATGTTCTCTCTGAGATTTCCCCCCACTTTTTTCTGCTTCTCTCTGTGGTATGCATTCATGAACAATATAAACTATATGCACTATGCAGGTTACATGCCTTCTGATCTTTACAACTTGAATTCATCCTATGGTTCTGTGGAAGAACTTAAACATTGTATAGAGGAATTGCATTCTCAAGATCTGCTGGTATGTTGTGCTGGTAATGACATAAAAAATGAATATCTGAAGATGTATATCAAGCAATTATTTTCTTCAGATTTTACAATAATCTCAAACTTTATGGCTTAGGGACATCCAAAAGTAACTGTCTTTTTTCTTAAATAATATAAAGCATAAATTTACATTTCATTTGTGAATAAGTAAGATCTTCTTTGTTAATCATGTTGTTTGAATCACTAATAAGGAAACTGATCTGAATAATTATGGAATTAATTGTAGTCATTATTTTTAAATATTAGCTGGTTGGAAGGATTAGAAGTATCCCAAGGTCTTATTTTATGAGACTTACAGAGAGTGTTGTTAAGTACCTTTTTCTTCTGTGTAAAAAAAAGTAAACGTTCCAGTTAGTGCAGAATGCTGCATGGAATTCATTTTGATGATTTTACTTGATTTCATGTGTATGTAAGGGATTCTATTTTTTTATTCATTAGTTTACCTGTTGCATAAACGGATTTGAATAGTTAAATTATTTCTATGGGACAAATTTTATATATCTCTTCTTACTGTTTGACTTGTTATGCATACATATTATTGTACTAAGTTTTAACTTTTATGTTTGGTATAGTTCTAATTTTGTTAAGACGTTTCCTTTGTAAATAGGCCTTGGGAGATGTTGTACTTAATCATCGATGTGCACATAAGCAGGTAAATTATTTTGTCAGAAATATTGTTTATCTTTTTACTGAAAGATTATAACATCTGTTCTTGGGCCATTTATCTTTTTGAAATATTACGGTTGTTTGCATAGTATTGGAAATTCTGCCTTGATGCGGTTTGCCCCTCACCCTATTAATTGTGGCAAATTTAGGCTTCCTTCATTGCAACCTCCAGCACCTTCATTGCTGGGTGTAGGGGGATGGTTTAGTCTCACATCGCCTAGAGATATGACCTTTGTAGTGCTTGTAAGGCTTGGACTTCACCTTACACACCAATTTTGTAAAAATGAGTTAGATCCAGTCCAAAACCTAATATGATATCAAAGCCTATCCTTGATCCGCTGTTGGGTTTCCTGCATCGTCCATGCTCCAGACCTATTGGGCCTGGGGGTGTTGGAAATTACGCTGAGAACTGCAGAATTTGTTAATTATGGGCAGCATGTATTTAGAGGTGATGGTTCTCCTATAATTGCTTCGATCATGGATTCATAGTATCATTTGCTTTTAATATCAAACCATAGTTTGTGGAAACTATAGTTGGGGCAATCTCTTTAAGAGGTGCGTTTTATAACATGTGCTATTAAATGGCTATTATAGAAATTAAGAACAATGTTTACTTATTTCAGAGTCCAAATGGTGTTTGGAACATTTTCGGTGGCAAGTTAGCTTGGGGACCTGAAGCAATTGTATGCGATGATCCGAATTTTCAGGGGCGTGGAAATCCTTCAAGTGGTATATTTATATATACATATTGAAACACAATGTTTCAATCTTGTTCTCTTAATAAGTAATATACATTGGAGACTTTTTGAGGCTGTTTCCTGTCTTTTCAAATGAAAAAAAAAATCTTAATTAAACGAAGGTAAATGCTGGACCAATGTGGTGAGGGCATTGGTTAAGGAATCAAATGTATAAAGTATTCATTATAAGGTATAATGTTTAACACATTACACATTGCACTTTCCGATAAATACTTTCCAAGTGTTAATTCCTTAACCAGTGCCTTATAGATACAGAATAAAACCTTCAAATGAAGGTGAAGAAAAATCTCAAGAAACTGTCATTTTGTAAATTTGTTTATGTGCTTCTTGTAGACCAACCTTGACATGATCCTGAAAACAGTATGTTCCACTTGTGTCATATTTCCCTGAAATGGAAGGCCTAAATTGGCACCCTTGTCCACAGTATGGGAAAATACAGTGCTTTATTAAGCTATTACATCGATAATATTGGGTTTCTCCTTATCTAAACTTTTTCAATGCTATATGTAGGGGATATCTTCCATGCTGCACCAAATGTTGATCATTCTCGGGACTTTGTGCGGAAAGATATCAAGGAATGGTTGAACTGGCTTCGGAATGATATAGGTTTTGATGGATGGCGGCTTGACTTTGTAAAGTAATATTTTTCATGTTCTAGTATATGGGCTTAATGGCTTATGACAATTACTTTACCAGTAAAATCTTACTAAACTTATGTAGTTATTGAAGAAAAAATTTTGTGGGTGTGATATTTTTTCTAACATATGGATAATATGTTAAAAAGAACCCAACATCTGAAATGTTTCGGTGGTCTCTGTTTTAGCATGCTATTGACCTTTAATTTTAAATTTATTAATTGGAATGTTAGAAGATATTGTTCTTTTAGTGCCCTAGCTAATTCTAATGTAAAATTTCATAACTCCTTATTTTCTGCCCACAGAGGCTTCTCTGGCACGTATGTTAAAGAATATATCGAAGCATCAAATCCTGCATTTGCCATTGGAGAATATTGGGACAGCTTGGCTTATGAACATGGAAGTTTGTGCTATAACCAAGGTTACTATATATGCTCGTAGACTTAATTGATAAGATTAGTTATCTTTAGTTCATCGAGGAAAGTAAATTTTGAGCTGTGTTTATAGATTTATTAGTAATGTTGTTTGAACATCAAAATACAACCAATCAACCATCATATGTGTTTATATCCTCTCTTACTTTTTGTCTTCTGCAACTTACACATTTTAAAATTTAAATGATTCGAGCATATCAGATGTTTATATATTTCTCTTACAATCTATTTCTAACACTTATAAATTAATAGATGCTCATCGGCAACGGATAGTCAATTGGATCAATGCAACCGGCGGTACTTCATCAGCATTTGATATCACTACAAAGGTACTTTTAAGAGATGTTGATGAAGTTTCCAGGTGATGTCTAATTTAGTCATGGAATGTTTTATATTAAGAAACATTAAAGGTTTAGGTCGATTCAATCTGAAATCAAGTAATTCTGGGACCAGCTACGTAATGCACAAAGACAATTAAGTAACAAGGAATGAAAAAATTGTGTAGCTGTCCCATACCATAATAGAATTTAATATTACCTTGCTGCATTTTAAAAATTGTTATTCTGTTGCTTACCATTTCCAGGGGATACTTCATTCCGCTCTGCATAATGAATATTGGAGGATGATAGATCCTCAAGGGAAACCAACAGGAGTTATGGGATGGTGGCCGTCTCGTGCTGTCACATTCCTAGAGAACCATGATACAGGGTCCACACAAGTAAGTGATCTGTTTCTTTTTCTGTCAAAGTATGATGCATTAAATATCAACATTGGTGATTATGTGGAATTTATCCCATTACCACCTTCACCTTGTGTAAGAGCATGCTTTAGATACTGTGGAAGATGTGCTTAGCAAATAAAAACATGTCAATATTAGGTTCTGTTTGAATAAATAACTTAATTAAGCGCTTATAGCACTAATGCTATCATATAAGTTCTATGTATAAGTTATTTCTATAATAAAAGATAAAATAAAGTAAAACTGTTTTCAGAAGCTCGCTTGAACAGCCTTACAAACAAGTGCTTATGTCAATAGGTAAACTCAAATAAGCCAACCCAAACAAACCTTTTGTCTTTGAAGGTTTGATATTGATTTAGGACGTAGTCTGTATCGCTTTGTGCTTGTTGACTTGTGACAAGTGAGGTTTCTGTCTCAAATACTGTGGTTGGTCGTGGTTGATGAGGTTCATTACACCCAAAATTCCACCTATATAATTGACTAGGTAAACCTACTTAGCCTAAGTTATTAACCATAATACTAGATTCTCAATTCACCAATTATATTCTAATTTCAAAATCTTATAATGCAATTTGATCTGTAACAGTATAACCCATAAACTTTTCAGGTATTACAGATTTCATTGTTTCTTTATCAATATTGCAATAACTTATCTATAGCTGTAGCTTGAATTTTCATTCCTATTCGTTCCACTGATTCTAACGTCTTGGTCCTTATTTCCGTCAATAATTGTGAGCCATAACATTATTGCATATATTGTTATTTGTTACTAGGTTTATATTTCCAGTTATTACAACCTGGCCTTGCTAGATTAGAGAATGAAGAAAATGGATTTAACACTTCATTATATTTTCAGGGCCACTGGCCGTTCCCACGAGATAAGCTCATGCAGGGATATGCATATATCTTGACGCATCCTGGAACTGTAAGTTTTGAATAGATTAAACATCTAATACATTATTGATAATCTCGTCATTGTTTAAGGTAGCTGAGTATGTTTTCAATTATTTACAAAACTAGTGTAAAGATTCAAAGTTTATAACTAAATTAGTATAGTTTTCTTAAACTGCACATTTAGGGTTAGTCGTGGCTGCCATCAACGACTTACCCATTTTTCTTATAATTTTAAGCAAAGTCGTGGATGATAGATATGACTTCACTATTTGTAAAAAAAAAGGGATTTCGTTAATGACACTTCCTTAAAAAAAGAGAGAAACAAAGTTGTGGCTGCTATCCACGACATTCTTCAAAATTAGAGGAAAAAAAGTATAAAAAAGGGTAAGTCGTTGGTGGCTGGCAGCCACAACTTACCAAAATGTATAATTTAAAAAGAAAAATTATAATAGTTTGGTAATAAACTTGAATTTTTACACTAGTTTTGTAAAAAAAATAATCATGATTTTCCTTTAAAATTGAATTGTGTTTGTGGTCACCAAACAATTTTGCGAATCTCCAAGGCAGGGTCCATATTTAACCTTGTTTTTATGCAGCCTGTGATATTTTATGACCATTTCTATGATTTTGGCATCCATGATGTAATAACTGAGTTGATTGAGGCTCGGAGACGGGCTGGAATCCATTGTCGAAGCTCTATCAAGATATACCATGCAAACAATGAAGGTTATGTAGCTCAAGTTGGTGATTCACTAGTAATGAAGCTTGGGCAGTTTGATTGGAATCCCTCTAAGGAGAACCGTTTGGAAGGGAGCTGGCAGAAGTTTGTTGACAAAGGATCAGATTACCAAGTTTGGTTGAGGCAATAATTTAATGCCAATTTAGTAGACATGGCTCTTTTCTGTAATGGAAATTAAAAGTTGCTTCAATGTAGAACATTTGTTGAAGGAACAATTCGCAGAATGTAGCCATAAACAAATTAAATTTTTTACTAGCTTTGTTGATTTATATTCTCATATATATTGACATTGCCTTAGCAATGTTCAGAAACAAATGAACCCATCTTTTGATGTGCAATGCCATCTTCATTAAAAAGTTATGTAATTGGGTCTCACTATTATATATGGGGCCTATTTCCAAAGTGAAGGACTCACATTGATTTTTTGCTTAAATAAAAGTAATTTTGTTTTCATGCTAAAAAATAGTTACAAAACAATTGTGTACATGTCTGATGTGTCCATCCTAACATCAAGTTAAACTGTTGGTTGCAAAATAATTGTGATGTGTCAATCCTAACCATTGGGTCTCACTATTTTACATAACACATTATCAAAAAAGTCAACCCAGGGACATTTTTTAAAGTTGACTGAAAGTGCAGGGAAAATTTCAAAGTTTTTTGAAAAGCAAGGACTAAAACTCAAACGACCCCTAAATGTAGGGACCTTTTGCATATTTAAGCCTATTTTTAATTATTAAGGTTACCCAAATTCATTACAATCATGCGAGAAAGATTAATTTTTGTTCATATTAGTTATTAGCAGTTGTATAATGTTTAAATTATATTATCTTTGGAAAAAGTAATACAAGCAAAAAATGAAAATGGCATTAGATGTTTAAGGAACAGTAGTGAAAACGATGTCATGTGTACACACACTGTTTAATATCACACATTGTTAGGATTGCAATGGATTTGGGCAACTAAATCTTCCTCACAAGCTCTTTTCTCAATAGATAAATCCCTCCACCAATAATAACAACAATGACACACTGGTATTCTATTGTTTCAATTTTGAGTCTACTCTCTCAACTAATAACACCATACATCCAGCTGCTCGAAGTTCCACACCAATGGGCTGCCAAATTTAGCGATGCAGTCCAATTTCCGACATGATCATCCATCCAACCACACGCCAGCTACTGCAATGATTGTAACCGTTTGCATTTTGGTTGCGGCTGCACTTTCATCTTCTTCGGCGCCATTGCAGTCACAATCATGTCCTCTACTTCATTTGCTACGTCATTGATCTCAGACACTCATTAGGAAACGACCTAAACAAAAAAAACAAGACCTTATGTTGTGTTTATCTTTCATACACAAGAGAAGAGATGGATTAAAAACAATGTCACATACATTTATACACAAACATACATACACAAATTACCTTTCTCCTGTAGGAATATTGAGAAGAAGAACATGTTTTGAGGTTTGCACAAAAGACATCACATTTGTATAGTTGTTTTGTAGTTGCATTTTGATATTTTGGTTTTATATTTTTGGTAAAGAATACTGCTACTAATAATCAACTATAATAATTTTCTAGTGCTTATTTATGAGCTTACGTACGCCTTACAATTCTTATCTAAGACTATTTATAATAAGTTATTGCTGTGGAAATATCTAGTCATATTTAGTCAATAAAGTTAATATACTACTATTGTATAATCTTGTCTTGTCTTGTTAATAAAGGTGTTGAATTTCAGGGGTGCATATCAAAATTAAACTTCAAATTAAAATCAAAGACGAAACCAAAATCCAATCAAACATTTTGAAAAGTAATATAATTGACATGCATTTCCAAATTTATGCACCACCAACCATTACTTTGATTTGTACAAAGTTTTTTTAGAGTGAATATTTGTTTCATATGTCCTCCAAACCACTATAAAATAGATACAAAGTTCAAATCTTTCACTCAAGCCATTCTTCAGTCCTAAATATATTTTTCAATTATTCCCATAATATAATCATTTTCTAGTAATTAAGCAAATGAGTATATTACCTCATTTTCTTGTTATACCATTTCCAGTTCTAGGACATGTGAACCCCCTTATGCAATTCTCTCAAGTTCTAGCCAACCATGGATGCAAGGTCACTTTTGTACATACCGAATTTAACTATAATCGATCGAAAACCGGTGGTTCTCGGCAAGAAAATATAAAAGTGGTGACACTTCCAGATGGTTTGGAACCTGAAGATGATAGAAGTGATTTAAAGAAAATTATGTTATCAATCAAAAGCACCATGCCTCCTAGACTCCCAAAGCTTATAGAAGATATTAATGCTTTGGATGGTAACAATAATAATAAGATTAATTGTATTATTGTTACATTTAATATGGGTTGGGCCTTAGAAGTTGGCCACAAATTCGGAATCAAAGGGGCTCTATTTTGTCCACCATCTGCCACTAGTTTGGCATGTACTGTTTGCATACCTAAACTCATTGAGGATGGGATTATTGATTCTGAAGGTAATCATTATTATTTAATTTTTTTATTTATTTGTAGATGACCATAAATTTCACAATTTGAGATTTAGAATAGAATACCATTAAGCTAGTTTATCATTCTTTATTTTTGTTATCATCGATTATATCAACTTTTCTTATTTATGAAATGAATATTTTACTTTATTTTTGGAAAAATTATGAAGATATTTATACAAATATGACGATAAAAAAAATAAAATTATATTAAAGTAAATTTATATAAATATATGTTAAATATGAATTTAAAATAACATATTTAATATTATTTTTTAGGTAAATTATAGGTACTTTGGAGTTTGGTTGAGTACTAGTACGACCTGTATTTATTTTAAAATAAATTAACTTAAAAATATGACATGATATTAAATTTTTCCTACAAGATACAAGTACTCATTCAAGGTCCACAATACCGGAATGTTCACCTATTTTTTAAGTTAAACAATTTATAAATTAAAGTAAAACAAACCGAGAAAGAAGTTGTGCTCAATTCTTGAAGCAGAAAGTTGTTCAATGGAATTATGGGACTCACCACCAAATAGACATTTTTCCCAAGTTGTGATTAACATTAAATATTTCTTTCTCATACCAAATAGACACTTATGATTGCTCCAATTTTTTTTCAATTAAAATTTCAAGCTAAGTTGAAATTAACATCAAACATTAATTTTACAATCTCCTTTTTGCATTGTAGGAGATCCCACCAAAAAACAAGAAATTCAAATCTCCCCTAACATACCTATAATGGACACAACAAACTTGCCATGGCATGGTCTAGGTAAGTTCTTATTTGAGCATATTGTGCAAGAGATACAAACTATAAATTTTGGAGAATGGTGGATTTGCAACACTACTTGTGATCTTGAGCCAGGTGTATTTTCCATATCACAAAAGTTCCTACCAATTGGCCCATTGATATCAAATGACAACAACAAAAGTTCAATTTGGCAAGAAGACACATCTTGCTTAGATTGGTTAGATAAACAACCTCCTCAATCGGTCATATACATTTCCTTTGGTAGTTTGGTTGTAATGGACCAAAACCAATTTAATGAACTAGCTTTAGGACTTGATCTGCTAGACAAGACTTTTCTTTGGGTTGTACGTCCTAGTAATGACAATAAGGTAAACTATACATACCCTAATAATTTTCATGGAAATAAAGGTAAAATTGTTGGTTGGGCCCCACAAAGAAAAATATTGAACCATCCTTCTATTGCTTGCTTTATAAGTCATTGTGGTTGGAACTCTACTATAGAAGGTGTACATGCTGGTGTACCTTTTTTGTGTTGGCCATTTATTAGTGACCAATTTCTCAATAAGTCTTATATTTGTGATGTGTGGAAGATTGGACTTGAATTAGAGAAGGATGATAATGGATTCATATCAAGGTATGAGATAAGGAAGAAGGTGGATCAAGTACTTGGTGATGATGACATAAAGACAATGTGTTTGAAAATGAAGAAAATTACAATTAATAATATAGAAGAAGGTGGACAGTCATCACATAATCTTAAGAAGTTTATTAGTTGGGCGAATTATTAATTTTTTTAATGTATTTTTCATTGTTTAAAATAAGTGGTGTTCTTCGTACCAAATTTGTTTGACTAAACCACAAAATCAGTCTCTCACTCTGTAATACACTTTTAAATAAGTTATCGACTTTATAAATATTTCAAAAAGGTTCCCGACTTTAATAAATTTTACTCATATTAGTCCTTCAGAAAATAAGTTAGGGACTAAATTGAAAATAAATGGATAAATTTAAGGACCAAATTGATACTAAATTGTAAAACATAAGGACTTAATTAACAATAATTGGTTAAACATATGGATCAATTTAACAGTTTAATAAAGTCAGAGATCTTTTTAAAATATTTGTAAAATTAGGGACATATTTGAGAGTAGTTACCTTATAAAATCAGGGACATATTTGCCAATTATTTTTTTAATAAGGATCGATAATTGGAAATATTTTTTTTAATAACTAAGCACAACAAAAAATGAAGTTAAGTAGTTACCAATTAACTAAAACAACAAATAAAAAAGTTAAATAATTATCTATATTAGCACGATAGAGAATGTCGATCGCACAAAAATATTACAATTTTGTAGTGATTATATTTGTGAGGTCTTCTAGTACGTATGCCTTACAATCCTTAGCTAAGCTAAGACTATTTATGATAAATTATTGCTGTGGAGATATCCGGTCATATTAATTATAGTCAATAAAGTTAATATGTCATTAAGGAATGAGTCAATGAGATCATTGCTTCTTCTTTTTTTGGTAAGGAATGAGATCATTGCTTCTTCTTTTTTTGGTAAGGAATGAGATCATTGCTTCTGCCAATGGTTACGTTTAATTTTTTTGAAAAGTAATATAATTGACATTTCCAAATTCATGCACCAACCATTACTTTGATTTGTTCCAAGTTTTTTAGAGTGAATATTTGTTTCATATGTCCTTCCAACCACTATAAAATAGATACAAAGTACAAATCTTTCACTCAAGCCATGCTTCAGTCCTAAATATATTTTTCAATTATTCCATAAAATAATCATTTTCTAGCAATTAAGCAAATGAGTATATTACCTCATTTTCTTGTTATACCATTTCCAATTCTAGGACATGTAAACCCCCTTATGCAATTCTCTCAAGTTCTAGCCAACCATGGATGCAAGGTTACTTTTGTACATACCGAATTTAACCATAATCGATCGAAAACCGGTCATTCTCGGCAAGAAAATATAAAAGTGGTGACACTCCCAGATGGTTTGGAACCTGAAGATGATAGAAGTGATTTAAAGAAAATTATGTTATCAATCAAAAGCACCATGCCTCCTAGACTCCCAAAGCTTATAGAAGATATTAATGCTTTGGATGGTAACAAAAATAATAAGATTAATTGTATTGTTGTTACAATTCATATGGGCTGGGCCTTAGAAATGGGCCACAAATTGGGAATCAAAAGGGCTCTATTTTGTCCACCTTCAGCCACTAGTTTGGCATGTCTTGTTTACATACCTAAGTTGATTGAAGATGGAATTATTGATTATGAAGGTAATCATTATTTACTCTTTTTTTTTTGGTAGATGAGCATAAAATTCACAATTAGAGCTTTAGAATATAATACCATTTCGATTCCTGACTTGGATAAACATCAGCGTTAAATTTTTTAGAAAGAGTTTGCTGCTCATTTAGATACTACAAGACTCAAGGGATTAATCTTTGCAGTTGCGTGCATAGGATATTCGATTTACACTAAAAAAAGATAATACCATTAAGCTAGTTTATAATTCTTTATTTTTGTTATCATCATTTATATAAAATTTTCTTATTTATGAAATGAATATTTTACTTTATTTTTGGAAAAATTATGAAGATACTAATACAAATGTAATGATTTATTTAATTACTGCTATTATGAAATATAAAATAAAATTATATTAAAGTAAGTTTATATAAATATATGTTAAATATAAATTTAAAATAACATATTTAATATTATTTTTTAGGTAAATTATAAGGTACTTTGGAGTTTGGTTGAATACTAGTACATGTAGGCAAAATTTAATTATTTTAAAATAAATTAATATAAAAATATGACATAACATTTAATTTTTCTTGCAAGATACAAGTAGCCATCCAAGTTTTAAAATACCAGAGTGTTCATCTATTTTTAAGTTAAACAATTTATAAAATGAAGTATAAAACAAACCAAGAGGGAACAAGTACTTGTGCTCAATCTTTTCAAAAAAATAAAAAAAAGATACTTGTGCTCAATTCTTGAAGCAGATCGAAAGTTGTTCAATGAAATTGTGGGAATTAGACCAAATAGACATTTTCCCCAAGTTGTAATTAACATAAAATATTTCTTTCTCATACCAAATAGATTTTTATGATTGTTCAATGAAATTATGGGACTCATACCAAATAGACACTTATGATTGCTCCAATTTTCTTCAATTAAAATTTTAAGTTAAGTTGAAACTAACATCAAACATTTTACCATCTCCTTTTTGCATTGTAGGAAATCCCACCAAAAAACAAGAAGTTCAAATCTCCCCTAATATACCTAAAATGGACACAACAAACTTCCCATGGCATGGCCTAGATAAGTTCTTCTTCGAGCATATTGCACAAGTGACACAAACTATAAATTTTGGAGAATGGTGGATTTGCAACACTACTTGTGATCTTGAGCCAGGTGTATTTTCCATATCACAAAAGTTTCTACCAATTGGCCCATTAATATCAAATGACAACAACAAAAGTTCAATTTGGCAAGAAGACACATCTTGCTTAGAATGGTTAGATAAACAACCACCTCAATCGGTCATATACATTTCCTTTGGTAGTTTGGTTGTAATGGACCAAAACCAATTTAATGAACTAGCTTTAGGACTTGATCTCCTAGACAAGACTTTTCTTTGGGTTGTACGTCCTAGTAATGACAATAAGGTAAACTATACATACCCTAATAATTTTCATGGAAATAAAGGCAAAATTGTTGGTTGGGGACCACAAAGAAAAATATTGAACCATCCATCTATTGCTTGCTTTATAAGTCATTGTGGTTGGAACTCTACTATAGAAGGTATACATGCTGGTGTACCTTTCTTGTGTTGGCCATTTATTGGTGACCAATTTCTAAATAAGTCTTATATTTGTGATGTGTGGAAGATTGGACTTGAATTAGAGAAGGATGATAATGGATTTATATCAAGGCATGAGATAAGGAAGAAGGTGGATCAAGTACTTGGTGATGATGACATAAAGACAATGTGTTTGAAAATGAAGAAAATTACAATTAATAATATAGAAGAAGGTGGACAGTCATCACATAATCTTAAGAAGTTTATTAGTTGGGCGAATTATTAATTTTTTTTGAATGTATTTTTCATTGTTTAGAATAAGTGGTGTTCTTTGTACCAAATTTGTTTGACTAAACCACCATATCAGTCTCTCACTCTGTAATACACTCTTAAATATGTCATTGATTTTATAAATATTTCAAAAAGGTTCACGACTTTGATAAATTTTACTCATATTAATCTTTCAGAAAATAAGTTAGGAACTAAATTGAAAATAAATGGATAAACTTAAGGACCAAATTGATAGTAAGTTGTTAAACATAAGGACTTAATTAATAATAACTGGTTAATCAAATATGGATCAATTTAACAGTTTAATAAAGTCAAAGATCTTTTAAAATATTTATAAAATCAGGGACATATTTAAGAGTGTTTTACGGAGTAACTAATAATTTGGTGGTTTACTCAAATCAAATTTGTTTAAACCATGCTAAATTTAAATCTTTTCTTTTACTAATAAAAGGAAGCTTCTATGTTATTCTTATGCATCCATTGTGCCTATGTGTCATATCTAAATGAGCTCCAATTTTTGATTAAAAAAGCTCAAATTCTTCATTGTTTTTATCCCACAATTTATTGTATTTGTCTATTCATTCTCCAAAGTCATGGTTATGTTTTTTGGTTGAAGAGTAGTTAAACATCATGATCGTTGAAATTCTTTCCAATCAATATATTCAATAATGATAAAAGAAATAGAAATTGTAACCATTTATAATCTTTATAAGCAATATTCACTAACCACAACTTTTTATCCATACTCTCATTTTCATAGTTTTATTCTTTTACATGTTTTCTATATACTAATTTTACACTTTTAGCAATAATTAGCAAACCATGTTTGTTCTCAATAAGTAAGTATATGTTTGATTTGGCGTTTTTAAGCCTCAAACGCGAGTTTGAACCTCTGGACGTGATTTGAACCAACTTTGGGATGTTTGGATAACTTACAAATCAAATCCCTGAAACGTGATTTAGTTGAGTAAACGTGATTCTACTTGAAGCTACCTTTCCTAGCTTCTGCGTTTTACAGAATCAATTCTACAACAAATCAACTTTTGATTTATCAATTTTACCCCTTTAAACATCATGGCCGTTTGCAGTTCTTCATTCCCCTGTTTCAGTTTTGTTTTCCAGATTATAACATTGTAGTTGGTAGGTTAGAGATGGAGAATTGGGCCTTAAAAACAACCCGACCTGTTAACTTTGTGACAAACAGTTTCTTTTTTTTTTACGGAAACTGTTTTTTCTTTATACGTATCTTTGAGTGGTTTTTTTTTAAAGTAGTTGATTGACAAATATTTTAATTCAATATCCATTTTAAGTTTTTTAATTCCTCTAAAAAAAATTCCACTAAAAAAAAATTTCTACCTTACACGCCAGTGTTTTGCCATGAACCAGGTACAAAAGAAATTTTTGTTGTTGACATAAGTTTTTTTTTGTTGATATAAGAAAATAAGAAAGTATTTAATATAGCAAAAAACAAAAGAAATGAATTAATTTTGAATGAACATATTGAAATCCATTTTGGTAATTGTACATCTAAAATCAATTTTGTTGCAAACTATCCAAACAACATAAATTGATAAGAATCACTTTTGCTTTAATGTATCCAAACATAAACTAAATCAATTCTTTTTTGTGTTTTTTCTAGAGTCACTGTGGAAGTAGCTTTTGTGTTAATGGACGAACTGTTGAGAGCTGTTGCGCAATTCTATCCCTCTTCATCTGGTGGAATGTATGGGGGGTTCAATCAACCTCCTTCCCCAGAGGGGGCTCTCCCTTTAGTTCACGAAAACCAGGATCAGCCTGGTCCTTCAGCTTCTGAAGGGGGAGGTAGGGATTATACCTATGAATTGCGTAAAATTGAGTCATGGCGCGAAGACGGTCAAAATCAATTCTGTCAGAATCAATTTTGATCAACGCCAAACCAAACACATACTAAGTCAACTATTATCCTATTTTTTTAAGTATAAATATTAGTCTCATTTCAATGTATTTTTTTTTTTTTTTTTTACTTTTTTAGGGATCAAATTGTCCAAAGATGACAAAGCAACATATGTTGGAACGAACATGTTGAGTTAGCAGTATGTCATTTTCATTATATGTAACTTTTATTTCTACTTAATTTATGGATTTATATGTTATGTAAAATAAACTATCGTATGTCTTTGATTTAGCAACACGTTATTTGGTTCTAATTTTCTTTCAAAATATCGTATGTCTTTCAAAATTCTAACCCATATATATATATATATCTGGGGTAGTGGAATAGTTGCAGGATCATTCTTGGTGAGGAAGAACTAACATATGACTATGATGGTATATCGGCAAAGAAGGCAAAGTTGTTTGAAGATCTCCATGTCATATATATATATAGAAGAGAAGAGTAAAAAAAATCCTCCAAAAAAAGTGAATTTGTTTATATATTAACATTTTTGCTTCTATGTGTAGACTGGAGTTTGAGTCTGTCAAACTTTTGTAAAAAATTCTATGGTTAAAAAAGAATATCCTCAACAAATTAGTTGTCCTGTTGCATGAATATAATTTTCTATGATACGAGAACAATATAACATGTCGAATTGAATTGGTTAAAAAAAAAGAATTGAAAACGGTTACAAGCTGCCCATTAAGCTCCCAACTCTCCACTAAATCAATTTAATGCATGATGAGATAAGAATCGATAAAAAAAAATGTCATTGCAAGAGACTGTATAATTTACATTTATTTTGCATTATTTGTCTTAACTTTCCACTAAATTGAATTATATGATGATACATGAATTAAGAAAAATTTATCTTTCTAATGTTACATTTTTTATTAATTAATTACTATTCTCACTAATATTTTTTTAAAAATAACTTTGTTAGACCAACTTTTAAACTACTACTCTTTTATATTCCTTATCTATAACCGTGGTTATTTATTCTATAGTTTTATTATAATATTTAATGATAATTTTATCATACAAACCTTTGAACTTCTAATTTTTCATTTAACTATGTATATAATTATACTTATTATAATTTTTATTTTCATTTGTGAAAATATTTTAAGTATGTATTTAATCGAATTGCACGGGTTTATCTCTAGTTTGCTTAACAATACGAGGACTCAATGAAATAAGTGGTGATCTTAAGCATAACTCTGAAACTTTTACTTACACATTTTTATTTTTTGATTATATAAATACATTTTTTTGAGAGAGTATAAATACATATTTTAACTATATAAAAATTTATTGATGCGCATGATAGCGTGTGTAAGCACTAAGCATAACACCACGAGTCCACGACGGCTTTACTAGCATTTATTTATGAATCAAACGTATTAATGCTATTTTTTTCTTTTGTGAATTAGTATATTGGCTAGAAATTTTATCGGATATCATTTGATGTCAGAATTGATCTCCGAATGAGATTTATCTGGTGGTAAAAGCAAAAAAAAAAAACCGGATAAGTGGATAATTAGGGTTCGAATCCCGACTCTCTGCATATATAATACAATGTGTCAGTTAATTGAGCTAAACTCCCAAGACGTTATGCTCGCTTTACAATTGCCATTTGAAGAAATTCAAACCGTATATTCCCTTTTCGATCTTAAATATAATATAATATAAAATTCTCTTTTTAAGTTTATTGCGTAATTGCCGTATTTAATTTAAAATATAGACGAAATACATTAGTTATTCAATTATTTAGAAAGAAATCTTTGTTTGTATTTGAAATTGGAGGGAGTAGTTAATTTGAGGTTACAAAGCTATATTTTTTGTTAATCGAACATTTCTACTTCTACACGCAACTAAAAAGTTAATCTTTTGAATCGAGTAGAATTGTAATGTGCGGATTGCAAATTTAATCTCTTACCATTAAACTATCTACTCAAGTGTGAAGATTTTAGGGCCTATTTTAATTTGACTTATTTTTGAGCTTATGAAAATAAGTTATTTCAATAAATAAATTTGTATGTTAATTCATAAATTTTCACGGATAAAAATTATATCTTTGTAAGTTGTTTTTTTCTAAACTACCTTGAGAAACTTATTTATTTGTATAAATTATTACGAATAAACTAAAAACTAAACCAATTTAAACTAACATTTATTAGTTTTTTTTTTAAAGAACCTTTATTAGTTTTTTTTTTATTTAAAAAAAGAACCTTTATTAGTTTAATAACACTAAAAACTACATATTCATCTCAATGAAAGTTGAATGTAGACGAAGGAATCAAACTTTAACAATATAAAGAATTAATATTAGAATCTCAACTAAGAAATATATTCATATTTGATGATAGATATATCTCAAATAAAATTATCTTGACTAATTTTTTTAATTTAGTAGTTTAACGACTAAAATTTTATATTTTAAAATGAATAAGTAGAAACACTAGCGTTTGAACTCTAATTACTATATATTATATGTAATGTTTGTATTAACATAACTATGCTCATAGAAACACAGTAAAATGAATTTATGGTAAGCAAATAATAAATAAAATATAAGGTAGGAACTATATGAAATAAAGTGAATGTCTTTTTCTAGTACTAAGAGCCATCTCCCACATGGTGCTTAAATAGATCTGTCGTAGATAAAACAAAAGGAAGGAACTATATGAAAAAGACAACAGAAAAGAGTATTATCTTGGATGAACGGTGCATTTTTATTTTTATTTTTATTTTTTTACCTTTGTCAAGCACTAAATATAAATATATATTTTAGTTAGATTTTTTTTTTAATAAACAAAATTTGAATTATAAGAAACACAAAGAGTGTTCAACCCTTACAATTTAAAAATCTATTAGATGATATAAAAGTAAGTTAAAAGATTATTACACCAATTAACAAATGCATAAGGAGTATGACTCCCACTTCTACCCTAAGACCTAAAACTGAGAAATAAAAGTAATTTGATTGTCAATAGAAAATAAATTCAGCATAACTCCTCTAAATACGATATTATTATAAAAATGCAAAAGACACTATGTAGTAGCTAGTTAAATTATATAAAGAATCTTTGGCCCTTTATTACTTGCCACTGAGGAACCAAACGATGTGAAATGACTCCACCTTTTTTAAAGATATAATACCATCCACTTATATCCAAACAAAATATTTTCTTCCAAACTTGTTGCGAGAACTAAAAATTGAAGATCACATGGTTTAAATCTTCAACCTAAGTAAAAAGCACAACATAATTCATGCAAATTTGTAATGATTCTTCAATTACTAACATGCTATGATATTTCCATCTCCCAACAAATTAGTAACATTTAAGCTAAACCAACAAAATTTTATGACACTTCAACTTTCATAAGACCGCGCGCCGCCATAATAATGTCTTATATATTTAAAATAAAGAATTTCACATTTCTCCATATTTAAAATAAAATTCAAAAGGTAACTTTATTAATTAATAAAATATCAAAAGTAGTCTTATCCAAACTCCATATATAACAATGACTTACATGTGCATCTTCTAATCTCATCCAAAATAAAAAATAAAATTTGAACCAAATGGGTATCCCTCACTTTCTTGTAATTCCATACCCAATCCCAGGTCATGTGAATCCTCTTATGCAATTATCTAATCATTTATCCAAACATGGTTGCAAGATTACTTTCCTCAACACAGAGTATAGCCACAAAAGAACCAACAACAACAATGAACAAAGTCAACAAACAATAAACTTTGTCACACTCCCAGATGGTTTGGAACATGAAGATGATAGAAGTGATCAGAAAAAAGTGATTTTTTCAATTAAAAGAAGCATGCCAGCTTTGCTCCATAAGCTAATAGAAGATGTCAATAATTTGGATGATGAGAATAAGATAACTTGTATTGTTGTTACCTTCAATATGGGATGGGCTTTGGAAGTTGGACTCAAATTGGGAATTAAAGGAGTTCTTTTTTGGACTGCTTCAGCCACTACTTTGGCCTCTTGTTATAACATCCCTAAACTAATTCATGATGGAATTATTGATTCAGCAGGTAAGTTTTATTTTTTTTTTCTTTTTATTATTTTTTTTTCACACAAATGCTTGTATTTGTATATTAGTTGTTAATAATATTATTATTTTATTTTTTATTAGAGTTTGAAACTCAAGACTTTAATTTCTTCAACTCCTAATTCAAATAAGTTGAGTTATCACACTCAAATTCCTTATTTAAGAAATATTTATTGTTAATTGTCACACTGACTTAAACTCAAGTGTGGTATATAGGTTCTATAGGTAGGTTAGAAGTTGGTTTTACCCTTAGATCTTTTTAGTCTTTTAGTCGTTTTTTGTTTTTGGTTCATTGAACATAGACTTAGACTTAGGTCAGGTTTGACTTCAAATTAGTATTTTATTGTGTGGTCTATCTGAAAATTCCATAACGAATAATCAACTATAAGTTTGTAATTAACTTCTAAGAACACACTCATCCAATTTAGTTGCTTAAATCATCCCTACTTAATTTTTATATTGATATTTAGAAAAAGTAGTTGAATTATTTAAAAGGTTAGGAGTGCGAGTGAGAATAGATCAAGCTCACAGAAAGAGATATACAGTCTAGTTTACGTTGGCCCTGTATATATAATGCAATGTCTAGTTATCTACTAAAGTCATTGATTATAAAAAAAAAACTACTAAAGTCATTAAAAAAAAATTAACTACTAAAATATACTTACCAAAAAAATTGAACACTCTTGATTTCTATAACATCTTACTAATCTTGGTATACCATTTTACAAATGCAGGAATGCCAACCAAAAAACAAGAAATTCAACTCTCTCCAAATATGCCTAAGATGGACACTGCAAACTTTCCATGGAAGACCATGGACAAGATCTTGGTTGATCATATTGGACAAGAGATGCAATTAATGGAGTTAGGAAGTTGGTGGCTTTGCAACACAACTCATAATCTTGAGCATGCAACATTTTCCATATCACCAAAGTTCCTACCAATTGGCCCATTGATGTCAAATGATCATAGTAACAAAAGTTCATTCTGGCAAGAAGACACAACATGTTTAGATTGGCTAGATCAACATCCACCTCAATCGGTCATATATGTTTCTTTTGGTAGTTTGGCAGTAATGGATCAAAACCAATTTAAAGAACTCGCTTTAGGACTCGATCTTCTTAACAAGCCCTTTCTTTGGATTGTTCGTCCGAGTAACGATAACAAGGTAAACTGTGCATACCCTGAAGAATTCCACGGAACTAAAGGCAAGATTGTTGGTTGGGCACCACAGGAAAAGATATTGAACCATCAGTCTATAGCTTGTTTCCTCAGTCACTGTGGTTGGAATTCTACTATCGAAGGTTTATATTGCGGTGTACCTTTCTTGTGTTGGCCGTTTGCCGGTGATCAATTCCTTAACAAGTCATATGTTTGTGAAGTGTGGAAGGTTGGACTTGAATTAGACAAGGATGAAAATGGGTTAATAACAAAGGGAGAGATAAGGAAGAAGGTGGATCAGTTGCTTGGAGATGAAGAAATTAAAGAAAGATCATTGAAACTAAAGGAATTGACCTTGGATAATATAGTAGAAGGTGGTCAATCTTCAAAGAATCTACAAAACTTCATCAATTGGACAAAGTAATAATGCTTTAGTAATAGTTTGGTAGCTGTGGTAACATAGTTTTTCTAATGTTTCATTTGATTTCTTTTTTGAGGATACATATACTATGTCTATGAGAGAATAACAATTTAGGGGAGCACTTAATTTGGATTCTAGTCGTAGTGAAAATATAAAAACTATAAGTGATTAATGATGAAAGAAAAAAAAATCAAAATCAATGAAGACAAGTGACTTGAACACCTTTTTTTGTATCAACCCTTCGATTTACATGAGAAGAGGTTCTAGTAATTTGGAGTTCAGTCGAAATGTAAGTAAAATTTGACTAAAAATTGTTTCATCAAAGAATCAAACTCAATTCTCCCGAATAATTAAAGTGACTTGAACTTAGGGCACTGTTACTATGGGAAATTGGGCATCTTTGAATAAAGAACTATATATAAGTGCTTATTGCATAAAAGTTTATTGCGTGAGCTTATAATATCACAAGAGCTTATGTTGGATAAGCTATTAGTGTTTGGATATGTGTACATTGATAAGTGCTTATACACAACAAGTATTTGGAATCTTGGATTTATAATTACAAAAACACTTATTATAACTAGATCGATATTCTCTTTTTTGTTTATTTGCTGTGATTGAAATTCTCTATTGTGCAAATATAAATAACTACTTAATCTTCTTTTTTATTGGACTTGGTTAATTGATAACTACTTAACATCTTTTTTTGTTGTGGCTAGTTATTAAGAAGAAAAAACTGAAAACATACTTTTATGTGGAAGTTGTGCTTAGTTATTAAGGGAAAAAAAAATTATTTACTAAAAAAAACTGAAAATCTATTTTTATGTGGAAGTTATTTTTCAACATATACAAATATTTAGTTTTTTTTTGGTAGTTTTTTTAAGGGTAAAATAGGTATAATAAAAAAGTCATCCCAAAAATTTGTATCCTTTTTATATATAGTAATAGATTATATTTTTTTTGAAAGGTATATAATTATATATTTGTAGTCAAAACATAGTTTATTTGTTTGGTTGATTTTGTTTACGTAGATTTCAATCACTCTTTATTTAGAAATTTTTTTTTTTTGAAGCAAAATAAAAATTCAGAAACACGCATTAAACTTCACAATAATGGGGAAAATATGGATAGCAATGACATCATTTTATTTTCAATAAATAAAAATTTACTGAAAAGCTAACCAACATTATAGAGTTGTTACAATATTTCACTTTACTTATTTATACATAAATAGTTATCTTGAAATATCTTCAAAATATCTTTAAGATCTGCATGTCCCATATTGTATCATCATTGAACCCTGTACAAAAATGAGAAATAACAATTAACAACTAAAATTTGACAATTTTAAAAACATAAAAGACCAAGTTGAAACCTGAAATAAATGTAAGCGATCAAATATTGAATTAAGCCTAATAACAATTAACAGCTAAGATTTGACAATTTTTTTTTTAAAATAATGTGTGTATGTATGAGCAAGGTTTTAAATAAATGTGCGACCGCGAAAACGGCCGCGACAAAACAGTTTTGGCAGGTGCCGATACTGTTACCGTTATCACCGTTTTTTATATTAAAGAACAAATTGTGATTAATTCACACCGCGACGACCACAATTAGTATCGTAACACCTGTACTGATCGAAATTGCGAAAACCTTTACGTAACCGAGACGCGACCACGACCGATTTTTAAAACCTTGTGTATGAGTTAGCTAGCAAGAAAACAAGAAGACAAACTTACGAGTTGCAATCAGTGCTAGGATCAAATGAAACTGAAAGACTAATATTACAAAGTTGTGGCAATTGTTTTGATCTGTCAGAATGAACTCCAAATCTTGATGCAGCAGGTTTGAGACAATTGCAAACATCCCTTCGAATCTGAGTGGTATTGGCCTTTTGATTTAAACTATTTGCTCCCGCACAACAGTAGCTTGATGGTGTATCAGGGCCTAATCCTTGTAAAAAAGGAAGACATGGCAACAAAGACAAAAGAGCCTCAGAACAGCTCACATCATCAATTTGGTGTGCATCTAATGTTGTTACTAGCATGCCTAAAACCATAAAAATCATTGAAAGAGAAATACATTTTTTCCTCATCATCTTAATTTAAATATGTGTATATGTAAAATGTTATTGTGAAATTTTAGAATGGATGATCACTGCAAGTATACCTTAATTTATAGGTAAGACTTGTTACCATTTTATGGAAACTCATTAGTTTCTTGTTTATTTTTAATATTTTTCTAAGAAAGCCTTATCAGTGATATGATATTTCATTTATAAGATTTTTGTATAAAAGGAATAATTATTACCTTCAATATGAACAATCAAAACTAATCATTAAGACAATAAATTATAACTTTAAAATATTTTAATAATATAATGTGATCAGAAGTCATCTAATGAGTAATAGTAATATTTTTATTTTTGTACTCATGTTGCCACATTCTATAAATATTATTTGATAAGATCAATGTGCATTGATAAAAGTAACATGAGCGTATGAATAATTTAAATACAAACAATGAAGAATAATTCAAAAATGTAATTAATATTCATTATATACTTTTAAAGATTATATTAATTATTCCAGATTTTTAAATATATCGGGGAAATTTTATGTTAATAACTATTTTAGAGTTGTCAAAAAAAAAAAAACAACAACTATTTTAGAGTTGTATGATATGTGTTTGAACTCGTCAGTTAAGGTTACAAAGTAATACTTGTACCATTTTATTGAAAAATAATAAGTACTAGACAAAATAATATAGGATAGAATAAGGTAACACATGACAAAATTGCAATGGTGAAAAGATAGAGAGATAATATTTTCTTTATTCAAAAATAAAATGGATATTTTCGTATTTTTTATAGCGGTACTATGGACAAAAAGTTGTCCTGTGATTTAGTGAGTAAAAAATTATCTTGTTTTTGTCATGTCTCTTCCTATCTATTTTGTCAAGTACTATAATCAATTCTCATGTGATTTATTAACAATAACCTTAAACTTTGATTCGAAATTGAAAATTAGAATCAGTAGAATTCACTTATTTATGTTTAAAAGTAATTAAAAGAAGAAAAACACAAGTAGCACACCAGTTCTTAAAGAAACTGAACCTCTACCCAACTAAAGCAACCACCCTACTGAGAAACCAATGACGACACAGACTGATCAACACAAACACTCTAGGACACAAATCCATATTCTATTTTTGTTCATAAAAAAATGTTCATATTGTAAAAGCAAATGGGAATCCTTATTATTAACTGCACCTTCAAAGGTTATTTATACACAGATATGCAAAGCCAATACAAAATGGACTTTGCTACATAAGGCCCATTCTCAATGTGAGCCCAATACTCAACAAACTCTCCCCTAATTGTACAATCATGACACAACAATTAAAACAGCAAACTAACTACAGAAAAATACAAACATATGCAAGAAGCATACAATCAACACATAGCTAAGCTTCTGACTTGTCTGCCAAGCAACAGTTTCCAACACCTCACAATTAAGCTTCTGACTTGTCTGTTAAGCAACCATTCCCATCATTCCTTTCAGTTTACAGAAAGCTTCAAGCTTCAAGGGCTTAGTCATCAAATCTGCAATTTGATCTTCTGATTTGCAGTACCTTAATTCCACAATTCCATCTCTGGCTAGATCTCTTAGAAAGTGGAATCTAACATCTATATGTTTGCACCTGCCGTGCATTACAGGATTTTTAGATAATTTGATTGAAGAGCTATTGTCACAAAGAATCACAGTGCTTCCTCTTTGTCCAACCTGTAAATGATTCAACACAGATTTCATCCAAATACATTGACAAGCACAAGCAGCAGCTGCCACATATTCAGCTTCTGTGGTGGACAATGTTACAATTGGTTGCTTTTTTGATGACCATGACACAACACTTGTTCCCAACATGAATACATATCCTGATGTACTCTTTCTATCATTCAAATCTCCAGCATAATCTGAATCTGACCAACCAACCAATTCAAATCTTCCATCTGTTTTGTGCTTGTACATTATACCATGAGTAAGTGTACCTTTCAAATACCTCAGAATTCTTTTGATTGCCATCATATGCATTTCTGTTGGCCTATCCATGAACCTAGCTACCAAGCACACAGAGTAAGTCAGGTCAGGCCTAGTGGCAAGCAAGTACATTAGGCAACCTACTATCTGCTTGAATTCTCTAGCATCAACCTGTTTTCCACCTTCATCTCTGACAAGTTTGCAGCCTGTTACTATAGGACTCTTAACTGTGTTACAATTCTCCATGCCAAACCTCTTCAATATTTCTTCAGCATACTTACACTGATGAATGAGTATACCCTGCTCAGATTGTGTGACTTCTACACCCAAGAAGTACTTCATTTTGCCCAAGTCAGTCATGGCAAAATGATTTTTCATTGATTCCTTGAAGTTATGTACCATGGTCAAATCATTTCCTGTGCATATAAGATCATCTACATACAAACTTACAATCAGAAGTTTCCCTTGATCTGCATACTTCACAAAGAGAGTGTGTTCATGAGAACATTTTTCAAATTTTTCACTGATGAAATATTTTTCTATCTTGCTATACCAGGCCCTTGGTGCTTGTCTCAGTCCATAGAGGGCCTTTCTCAATTTGTACACTTCATCTCTATTACCCTTCTGATAACCAAGAGGTTGATCCACATAGATATCTTCAGCTAGTTCACCATGCAAAAATGCACTTTTCACATCAAGTTGGAACACTTTCCAGTTTTCTTTTGCAGCCAGTGCAAGTATAATTCTTATGGTATCCCATCTGGCTACAGGGGCAAATACTTCATTATAATCTATTCCATGCTTTTGACTGTACCCTTTAGCCACCAATCTGGCTTTATACTTCTCAATCTCACCTCTTTCATTCATCTTGGTCTTGTAAATCCATTTCACACCAATGGAATTAGCACCCTTAGGTAGAGTAGTTAGTTCCCAGGTATTATTGCTCTCAATAGACTCAATCTCTTGATCCATAGCTTTTCTCCACACATCATATTTCTCTGCTTCTTCAAAGGATTTTGGATCTTTGCTTGAGATAAAGACAGCTAGATTATGTAACTCTTCTTCTTCACTGTCATCACTAGGCACATATACATAGTCTTTGAAGTGTTGTGGGGGTCTTCTCTGTCTTGGTTGCACTGGATTCTCATCACTGCTTGAAGTATTCATATCTAGCATTTCATCATTGCTTTCATCTGCCTGATTATTATCATCATCAGCTATACCAACATTATCTTCACTGGTTGTTTCATTGATGTTTTCATCATCTGTGTTGCCAGCATCATTTTCATGTGAGTCTTTGTTATCACCATTACTCCAATTCCAGCTTTTGTTTTCTTCAAAAACAACATCCCTGCTGATTAAGATTTTCTTTCTTGTTGGATCATACAATTTGTATGCTTTAGATTCATCACTTACTCCAAGATCAACACACTTGATGCTTTTATTATCCATCTTAATTCTCTGACTATCAGGTACATGTGCAAATGCTATGCATCCAAAGACTCTAAAATAATGCACTGCTGGTTTTTCTCCACTCCATGCCTCTTCTGGTGTGATATCTTTAACAGATAATGTAGGACTTCTGTTCATAACATGAGTTGCCCATTTGATTGCTTCTGGCCAGAAAACTTTAGGAACATTTCTCCCAGCTATCATGCTCCTAACCATATCCATCAAGGTTCTGTTCTTTCTCTCTGCTACTCCATTCTGCTGTGGAGTGTATGCAGCAGTCAACTGCCTCTTGATTCCATGATTGCTACAAAACACATTAAAGTCATTGGATGTGAATTCACCCCCTCTATCTGTTCTCAAGCATTGAATTACACACCCAGATTCATTTTCAACTAAGATTTTAAAAGTTTTAAACAAATCCAGTGCACTAGATTTTTCTTTCATGAAATAGATTCAAGTTTTTCTGGTGAGATCATCAGTGAAGGTAATAAAGTACCTGTTGCCCCCATTAGATGTTGGATTGATAGGACCACATATATCAGAGTGTACCAACTCTAATTTGCTTGAAGCTCTCCATTTTGCCTGCTTAGATATTGGATTTCTGTGTTGCTTGCCAATCAAGCAATCTGCACACTTGTCTTCACTCTCTTCCAGCACAGGTAAACCTTTCACCATACCCTTTCTAACCAGAGTGTTTAGCCCTTTGATCCTCAAATGTGCATATATGTTATGCCATAATTGAGATCTTTCCTGTGTTGAAGTTTTCAAGCATCTAGGCAGTACTACAGTTGCATTGAGCACATACATTCTATTGGTGGACATGTGTGTTTCAAAAAGTAGACCCTTTTCATCATGATAGAGCTTGCAGAGATCATTCTTAAACACAATGGTTACATTTCTCTGTTGAATCTGGCCAATGCTTAACAGATTTGTTTTTAAGCCAGGTATATAGAAAACACCAGTAATGACATGAATTTTTCCATTGATGCACAGTTTGACATTACCTCTACCCATAACATTCATTCTTGAATCATCACCCAACCTAACTGAATCTTTATAATCCGCATCAAATTCATACAACCAATCTTTGTTACCTATCATATGATTGCTACAGCCAGAATCTAAGAACCATACCTCAGCTTTTGATTCTTCACAAGCAGTTTCACCCATAAGCAACATCTCCTCTTCATCATTGAACTGGGCATAATTTGCATTTTCACCCCATTCAGGGCATTCATTCTGATAGTGTCCTAGCTTATGACACTTGTAACACTCAATTGCTTCTTTGCTCTGTCTACCCCTACCACGTCCTCTAGATGAGTTTCTTCCTCTTCCTCTTCCACCATTTGCAATTTTGAGAGCTTGTTCATCTTGACTGTGTTGTTGATTCTGACTCTTCATGCGTTTTTCTTGGACAATGAGACTGCTTTGAAGTTCATCAATGGATAATGATGTCACATCATTTGATTCTTCAATGGAGCATACCACGTAGTTGAATTTTGCAGACATGGATCGCAAGATTTTCTCAACTATGGTGACTTGTTCAATCGTTTCACCAAAAGATTTCATCTTGTTGGCAATAGCTAGTGTTCTTGCGAAGTAATCATCCACAGATTCTCCTTCCCCCATCACAAGAACCTCAAAATCACGACGCAACGCTTGTAACTGAGCTCGTTTGACCTTTGTTGAACCTTGATATTTTTGCCTCATTGCATCCCAAATATCTTTTGCTGTGGTACGATTCAGAATCGTTTCCATGATTGTTCTATCTATGGCTTGGAAGAGATAGTTCTTGACCTTCAAATCAAGAAGCTTGCTTGCATTTTCGGCTTGTAACTGCTCCGCCGTGGGGTTTGCCGGTGCTGCTGTGATCCCCACTTCAACGAGATGCCAATATTCTTTTGATCGGAGCAGATTCTCCATCATCATAGCCCAATGTTCATAGAACCCATCGAATCGAGGAATGGAAAGCTTGAAATCAGAGCTTTCCGCCATTGTTAGTGGTGAAAGAAACAATGGATGTAAAACGAAGAAGAACGGTGACAGTTACGGTGGTTGCAACCACCCGTAACGTAAAAAAACGGTTATGAAACGGGTCGGACCTGGATTATGGGCTCTAGATACCAATTGTAAAAGCAATTGGTAATCCTTATTATTAACTGCACCTTCAAAGGGTATTTATACACAGATATGCAAAGCCAATACAAAATGGACTTTGCTACATAAGGCTCATTCTCAATGTGAGCCCAATACTCAACACATATAACATAGTTCTTTTAACTAAATTGTTAGACTATTAAATTGCTAATTTTACTAGACAACTTTGATTTGACATCTTTTCTCATACTAATGTCTAATACTATACTCTGTAGTCTCGTGAAATATTGTCACAACTTGTACACAGACAAAGACAACAATCCATTAACCATGCTATGTTTAGATCATGGGACCCTAGACAAGATGCAATGTGAGGCATATTATCTTTTATTATTTTTTTATAAACATATTTTAATTAATTGGATAATAATGAAAGTAGGGAAGGGTATCATGGAAAAACGTCATATGAATAATGCACGTAATTTCGTATCAATTTCGACTTTTCTTTGTCTTACTAGTTACAATACACTGTACTTATCTTAATTAAGTTATATAAATTTATATAATTTGTAATCTTTCAAAATTTAGAACTTGGCTTCAATCTAAAACTTTTGTTCAATCAAATTAATAAAAACAAATATGACTTATATTACAATCCGTTGTTCACTGGTTTGGGACACCTTATTACTATTCATTAGAGACATGAATTATCACGGCAATTTTCAACATATTGGAAAACTAGATGAGGGACAAAATAGAATTTGTTGCATCAATCCAAATTAGCACGTCAAAAGTTCTCATTCATTGAACTAGCTTTAAATTTTTCATACATAAAATAAAAAGTATATTTAGTTCGTAATGAACTCGAGCCGAGTTTTAAACTGAACTAATTCTTAACGAGTCGAGTCGAGCTAATACGAGTTCAACTCAACTCGACTAATTTTCAACCCTAGTTGCAATCATGTAATGTCATGATTTGAGGTTTGTGGTCCGTGCATTGTTCAAATCATGTTGGACTTCATTTTTTCCTTTTGTATATTGCCTTGAGTTGTTATATTTCTCTTCTTTATTGTCAAAAATGGTTTATTGATTGTTGAGTGGTCGTGCTCAGTATTTGATAATTTTCCCTTGTTTATTTTAATTGTGGTTTGTTGTTGATTAATGACTTGAGATTCCACCTTTAAGGTGAATAAGTGGGATGACCAGGGTTCGAACCCCGATCCCCTGCATAATAATGCAAATGTCCACCAATTGAGCCAAGCTCATGGGACGTTGTTGATTGTTTAATGGGAATTATTTTTTAATGGTGGTGGTTTAATAATACAAATACTGTCTCATTTTTTGTGAGGATTATACGAATTGATTTTTTTTTCCTTTCGAAGGAACTATACCGGGTTGCGTGATTATTGTGTGTGTGGACAAGAATGAGACTTCAATCTAATACTGTATTTATTATAAATTGGAAGAAACATAAAGATGTGTTGATCAAAATATGGATCACCGATGTCTCATAAGTCCTAACTCAACTAATAAAATATGCTGAAATTATTAGGCCGTACGTTGTGACCTGGGTTCGAACCCGGAATCTCACAATTATGTAAGTTTTATTACAGTGGATTACCACTTCATCTAAGACAAAAATAAAATAAAATATGGATCACCGATTAAATTTGGTCTAGTAACAACGTGTTTGACTAATATACTATAGATTCTGAGTTCGATCTTTAGATTCTTGGGTTGGTCTAGTGGTATTGACTTGGGACCTAGGAGTGTGCTTCTCTTAAGGTCTTGGGTTCGATTCTCTTTGGTGCCAATTTGGGTGGGTTAATTTAGCTTTTTCAAAAAAAAAAAAACTATATTTTTAATAAGTTAATGTACAGGTACATTTGAAATTATCAAATGTACCATAGAATTTTCAAAAAAAAAAAAAAAGATTACTTAAGGATAAATGAAAAAAACTTAATGGTCAATTGAATTTGTGAAAAGTCGTATAAAGGAGATACTATTTTTTTTTTTGCTAAAACAATTTATAATAATAGAGTGGAGTACAATAATATAACCTATGATATGTCGATTTCTGATAGCTCACTAAACACTTGCTATTAAAAAATTTATCGGGCACAAAAAACAACTATTTAATGGATTATATACCCCAAAAACGCAATCATACTATAATCACCAAATCCTCATCTTTAATTTGGTTGACCTTAATTTTTTTTAACAAGGTTGACCTTAATTAAAACAATAAAACTTCCCATTAATTTGTACCAAAAAAACTTGCGCATTTAGTTTGATAGCCATCTCGTACCAGTTTACGGTGGCTTGAATTTCACAGTGGGATAACCAAGTCATTTGGCTCAAGTATTTAATGAGCTTTATCAAAGGATAGATCGTTCAGGAGAACCTGAATTCGATTTTTTGGTGGAACAATTTTTTGCCATACTTTACTTACTCGCGGTTGAACTCCGAATTACTATGACCCCCTTCCCTAGAAATCAGAGGGTTAACACAAAAAAATATAATTTCACAATGGTGTGTGTCCGGAGTTCGAACATCGGTTCATGTATAGATAATGTGATGTCTCTACCATCAAATTAAGTTAACGGGGATCCTATCCAGACAACCTCTAGCAATAACAATTTATGATATTTTACATAAATTTCAGGTTAACTGACACAATATTACAAAGACATTTGATATACAAAAATCTGAGTTCCAACCCGAATTTTTTTATTTGTCTAAACCTAAGGTGTATAAGATTAGCCACTAAATACTAAACTATTTGATAAAATGAACTTCTCTTTAAGTTTTCTATATAACACCAATAATTTATACCACTTCTAGTCTTCTACCAGCTTCCATGTTATGGGCAACCCACATTTTCTTGCAATACCATTCCCAATTTTAGGTCATATGAATCCCCTTATGCAGTTCTCTCAAGTTTTAGCCAAACATGGTTGCAAAATCACTTTCTTGACTTCAGATGAGAATTACAATAAAATGAAGACAACTTCAATTAATGATGGGGAGGGGAAGCTCATGGAACCATACATAAATTTAGTTTCTCTCCCGGATGGTGTCAATCCTCAAGATGATAGAAAAGATTTGGCCAAAGTTATTTTGTCCACAAGAATCACTATGACTCCAATGCTTCCAAAGCTCATAGAAGATATTAATGCTCTTGATAGTGACAACAAGATTTCTTGTATAATTGTAACTAAAAATATGGGATGGGCTTTGGAAGTTGCTCACCAATTGGGAATTAAAGGGGCACTTTTCTGGCCAGCCTCAGCAACTTCATTGGTGTCCTTTAACTCCATGGAGAGGCTTGTTCAGGAGGGAATTATAGATTCTCAAAGTGGTAAGAATTTTTTTTTTCTCTTTTACTATGTTCCGCTACCATTAACAAAAAATTAAAAACAATTCCAGTCTACCTTTCGAAAAGGTTTTGCTATAAAAAAAAATTTAGTGACACAATTTGTTATTCGTCTATCTTTTATTTATGTACAATTATCTTGAATATATATATATATAGTCATTGGCCCCATTTTCTTCATAACCATTAGTTATGTTTATTCTTCTTATCCCTTTCAATTATATCTTGCACATCATTCGTTAATTGTGGTTTCGGCCTCTTACTTTTATTTGTTTATGGAAATCGGTCTTCCTATTTTCAAATCTTTCAGCCTTGATCCTTCCTCATATTTATGGCCTAAAATATGATGTAATATGTTTTAAACGACACTACAAATGATTTGATGATGTAGAATCAACCATATATTAATAGTTTACTTGTCATTAATTAAATTACAAAAATGAATAATTTCAAAATTGCAAATTTTAGGAAGTTTTCTTACAATCTCTCGAGTGTTGATCATTCCACATCATCAAGTCTTATGTGACGCCATGTAAAATATTTCACATGACCATTTTTAGTCAAGAAATCTCTTAAACATATTTTACATGCTGTGCACATACATTTGAACTCAAATTTCTTTTTTGTGAAAAAATATGAACTCAAATTTCTTGCCATCTCAATAATCATTTGAAGTTGTTAATTAATTGCTTTTTGGAATTTCAGGTCTTCCAAGGACACAAGAAATTCAGCTTTCCTCAAATTTGCCTATGATGGAAGCAGCTGCCATGCCATGGTATAGCTTAAGTAATGCCTTCTTCTTCCTTCATATGATGAAAGAGATGCCAAATGTGAATTTAGGAGAGTGGTGGCTTTGTAACACTAGTATGGATCTTGAAGCTCAAGCAATTTCCTTATCACCAAAGTTCCTACCAATTGGTCCATTAATAGGAAATGAGGATAACAACATAGGCTCTTTATGGCAAGAAGATGAAACATGCCTAGAATGGTTAGATCAACATCCACCTAAATCAGTCATATATGTTTCATTTGGTAGTTTGATATCAATTGGGCCAAACCAATTCAAAGAATTAGCTCTTGGGCTTGATCTTCTTAAAAGGCCTTTTCTTTGGGTTGTGCGTAAAGATATGGCCCATATGGCTAATGGGCATGGGCTAGAAAATGCATATCCAAATGAATTCAAAGGAAATCAAGGTAAAATTGTGGGTTGGTCACCACAAAAGAAGATTTTGTGTCACCCTTCAATAGCATGTTTTATTACACATTGTGGTTGGAATTCTACTATAGAAAGTGTGTGTAGTGGGGTGCCTTTATTGTGTTGGCCATTCTTTAGTGATCAACTTATGAACAAGACATATATTTGTGATGTTTGGAAGGTTGGATTGGGCTTTGAAAAAGATGAAAATGGATTAATAACAAAGGAGGAGATAAAGAGGAAGGTGGATGAACTACTTGAAGATGAAGAAATTAAAGAAAGATCTTTGGAGTTAATGGAAATGGTAGTTAAGAATAAATCAGAAGGGGATAAGAATTTAAAGAAGTTTATCAATTGGGCCGAGGAATAGGATATTTACACTTGTTGTCTTTGTACTTCCAAAGAAGAAAAATTAGAGAAATAATGAAATGAAAAAGACTGCAAATTAATGTGCTGATGAAATCGTTAATATTGGTTTACACATTTAAGATTTTTAATAGTGCGACATTATCCCTACTAGCACTTGTAATATTTTTTCTAGAAAACGTCATAGTTTATCTGAATACAGACTTTGCTAATTAAAATTTTAGGAGCACTGCACTATTTTACCCTTATCTTGATTTTTTCTTAGGATTTTATATGAAATATTTTTAATGAGACAATAGTCTTTTTCTCTAGCTTCCACATGGGTATTGGGCTAATTCCCCCCATGTTTTGGTATCCATTTTATCATTTAATGTTATTGGAGTTAACATACCATAGTTGAGTTTTTTGGTTCTCTTAACTTTGTTTTCTCTTTTGTTCAAAAAATAAAATTTAGCTGGAGTTATTGAATTGTTTATAGCAGAAAGGTTTTTCTTTAGTGAATCTAAAACTAATGGCCCACCATCATAGTGTAAGAATAAGTGATAAATATTTGGGTCTCATAATAATTCGATTTAAAGTTCGACCCTTAACTGTTGCATATGAAAAAAATATTTACTAGAGATGTCAATTTCTTCTATGGTGTCTCACTTTTATAATTTTTGCCGATTTTTTTTAAAAAAGAAGACAAGTTTATGTTTTTTTACATGTCCATAAATCACTATTTAAAATATCAAATGGCATTAAAGTATCATTTTTGGATGAATTAAAAGGCAACTTAACATGTTTCCCAAACACACAAGAATCACAAATAGTCTTAGAGTGCAAATGTTCACTACTAATGAACTTATTTCTACACAATGACTGCAAAGTAGAAGAACTGGGATGTCCTAGACGACTGTGTCAGAGACCGGAAGCAAAACCAGCAAAATGAGAGGGGGAGGTGACCGGATAGAAATCGTCAAGGCTATCACATCGCACGAGAGGAATCTCCATCTAATTAAAAATACCCTACTTTTTAGGTTAGTTGAATAATATATGTATCTTATTTATAATACATATTATATCGATTATCTCGAGGAAGGAATTCCTTAAGGGTCTGTTTGGTTCGGGGGTTTTGGAGGGAATGTGAGAGGAGGAGAGATGATATTTTAAATTTTTATGTTTGGTTCAATTTTTTAACGAGGGGAGGGGAGGGAAGAAGAGAAGTAATTGATTTTTTTAGCCTTAACCTTATAAACTCAAAATAAGGATTAAATTAGAATGAATATATTAAGTCAAAAAAAAAACTAATGGATATATATCCAAAAAAAAATCTAATGAGTAAAAAACCTAATTTTTTTTGTTGTAAAAAAAAATATAACCTAAAATTTAAATTAAATATTCCAACAAGGATAATTTAGAATTTTAATAAAAAAGTGAGGGTAATTTTGTCAACATAATAAATTATATTTTACCTTGTCTCCCCTATTAAAAATCCCTCCCCTTCCCTCACCTCCCTTCCCCTTCCCTCACCTCCCCTCCCCTTCTCTCACCCTCGGTTGAACCAAACAAGCCCTAAGAGTTAAGACTACCACAACCTCCGCTGCTGCAACAATATCCTCATCGGATAAGATTCAGATACTACTCTTTGTAACATATGTTTAACTAGCCTATAGGTGGAAAAAAAAATTGGATACATCAATTATTCAATAAAACCAAACCAATATAAATTTGATTGGTTCAAATATTTTGAACGAAAAACCGAACCAAATTAAACCGTTAACCCAAGATTTAGGTGGCCCAAAGTTGGCCCATTTTGCATCAAATGCATATATAGAAAACTTTTTTTATGGTAAGATATTGAATACGTTTTCATTTCCTTTCTTACTTCCTTTTGTTTCCTTCCCATCCCATCTCGATTTTCCTTTGTTTGACTGGAAGAAGATATATCTCTCTCTAATCGTGAATCACCATGATCTAGGGTTTTCATCAATTCCACCACCAAATCAATCATCTTCTCCTACCTTCAGATCTCTACAATCCATAGCTACACTCTCACTCTTCTTCTCATACAAATCAACGGTGATTAATCTCTCTCTCTCTCTCTCTCTCTAACTAATTTTGTGTTCTTCGCATGTTGATTCCCGATTTAGGTTTTTTGTTTTCTGTGATTAATTGAAGCTTTGTTTTCTGTGATTTAGGTTTTTTTTTTTTTTTATAATTATTTTATGTGCATGTTTGTTGAATTATATTGATCAATTTTAGGGAAGTTATATGTTTAATTATTTTATGGTGCCAAAAATTGATTTTGATCGAATTGATTTTGTAAAGTTTAAAAGTGTGTTTAAGGTAAATGGTTCATGTTTGGATCGATTAGTATGAATTTGGTAGTTGAATACAAAATTTGAGTCATGTTAGAATCAATTTTAGATGCAAAACCAATTCTTGTTAGAAACCAACAAAATCAATTTTAGTGCTTCAGAATCACTTTTAGCTCTCCCAAAAGTGAATCAAAACATGCACTCGATATTCATTCTTTTGTATGTTGATATTTTTTTCATCAATGAGTAGGAATTTGGTGGTGACGTTTTTCATTGTCGCGATATAGGTTGAAGTTGTGAGGACTTGTTTCTGTTAAATAAACAGAATTTGGTTCTAAACTCTTCCCTGTTTCGGTAGTAGCTAAAATTTTAAAAATTTGATTGGCATTTTGTTACTTGAAAGCATGCAAGTTCCACACCATCAACTGAAGGAGTTTTTTTTTATTGGTTCCTTCGTACTCTTATTTTTCTCTTGTTTTGATTGTGTGGTACAATGTAGATATACTATACTAATCATTGAATCATTGCGAGTTTTGTAGGAATCATGTTTGCTTAGTGAAGTGTTTATGTCTTAAGTCTTCACTGTCGCTCTTGATAGCTTGTCAATTATTTTTTTCCATATTTCTGTTGCATTCTCTTAGAATTCGTCAGATGTTTACATTTTTTTCCCTTTGTTGCAGTGTTTGATCAATTGGTTGGAACTCAGGATCATCAATGGAATCTGAAGAAGTTTTGAAGGTTGTTTTCCCTTTACTGGAGGGTGTTGACCTTGCTTCTTGTATGGGCGTCTGTAAGCAGTGGAATGATATAGCTAAAGACGATTTCTTTTGGAAATGTCAATGTGCCAAGAGATGGCCATCAATCTGCAAGCATTCAAATCCTCCTATTGAAAGCTACTACAAGCTATACAAATCCTTCCATAAACGGCAGCAACACAAAACTCTTCTCCCTCCGAGAATCTCATTTGATGATTTGGAGTTTTTCATTGACATATGGGCTGAAAATATACTCCTCTTCTCAGAAGTGGTGCCTGGCTCTGTCCTGCAGTCAGGTTTTAAATGTCCACCATCTGGAGTTTCTGACTTGCTCAAATTTCACCTCGAGGGTTCTGAATACAAGATGACTTTTCCAGTTGAACCTAGGTTTACTATCCCTGCAGGACAAAATCAGAATGTTAGTGTCTCTGTGATGGTTGGTCGGAAGGATACAAGTAAGGTTGCACGCATCATAAATAAGTCCATGTTTGATTATATTGATCGGTCATCATATAGAGCTTTGGCATTTGAATACCTAGACATATCCCCTGGCTACCCCTTTTTGTCCGGCATCCGGGCATGGATCTCTTTGCTATTCACAGAAGTTGGAAGTGAAGATCTTATGGATGTTTTTGGGATTCAAATGGATTTCTGTGATGTGGCAAATTCTAAGGAAGAAGTCTTGTGGTTATTGGACATGCTAGATTGGAAGTGATTGTTAAAACCTAAAAGTGTTATGTCCCAGCATTGCCTAAAAAATGTTTGGACTTTGTGGTTTTATGTTAATTTGTTTTTGTTTGTGATATATTATTATCAGCACAAGTGACAAATAATTGTTCGGTGTTAATATCTCTCAAAAGTTTCATGGTCATCATTAATAAATACTGCTATTTTTACACGTACTTGTGAAAATCTATGCGTCTCATCATAGTTGTTTCTGTATCCCACCTTTGATTTGTGGTTTTCTTTAATCCAAAATAGAAGTTGCGGCATTTAAATAAAGATAAAGAAAATGTACTGTGGAGGATGACATGAAAAGAAAAAGGGAAATCCTTAGGTTTTTTTTTTCTTCTTTGGAAATAAAGGGCTAGCCCCAAATAAAAACAATTAAAACCTCTAGGATAAGCTATGGATGAAGCATCTGTAGTCAAAGCTAAAGAAGCAAATGCTGGCAAAGTAGTCAACAATTTGATTGGCTTCATGATACACGTGGATAACTGACCAAGAAGACATATGTCTAAGAATATCCTTAATTTGGTAGACTAGGGAGAAGTAGGGGTGGTGTAAGCCACAATCATTTGATATCAAGGACACAGCTGCAGATGAATCAGATTCTATTTCGATGTGCATAAATTCATGATCCTTTGCTAGTTGCAGGCCTTTGAAAATAGTCCAAAGTTCAGCCCTAGTAATAGTGCAAGCTCCTAAATTATAAGAAAATCGAAATAAGAAACACCATCAACATTTCAAACTACCCCTCCACAAGCCGCCAAAGCTCCATGATTAGTGACAGAACCATCACCATTTAATTTAACAAAACCATCCTTGGGAGCACTCCAAGAAAAAACATTTTGATTGATTGAACTTAACTCCACCTCATAACAATGGTTCAAAGGGGAGGATTGTCCAATTCTATGTAAACCCTCATATCGGATTCATGACTTTCGATGTATGACTCCAAGTTGGGTTCATGAAGCCCAACTTACACATGAAAATCGGTAAAAAATCTACCCTCATTCTTCTCGTTCGGTATCGGCGCCCAAAGATCGAACTTGCTCTGATACTAATTGATACGGATTGAACCTAATTCCACCTCAAAACAATGGTTCAAAGGGGAGGATTATCCAATCCTATATAAACCCTCACACCAGATTCATGACTTCCGATGTGGGACTCCAAGTTGGGTTCATGAAGCCCAACTTACACATGGAAATCAGTAACAAATTGAGGGACTTTTTTTAAAGGAATCAAGCTATGTCTCACAAAGTACCATTGCTTCCTAGCCATAGCCACAACTGATTGAACACTACTAGTAACATGAGAAAATATTGATTCATTCCTCGACCTCCAATTCCATCAAAATTAACGGTTTATGCGTTTTTATTGAATATCATTAATATTGATATATCTAATAACATATCAAACGATTTTAGATTTTTATAAAATTTAACATAAACGGTCTATATGATATAAACTTTTAATCCAATAGTGGATTTTATAAAATTTGTATTCTAGATTAATTCATAATTTCTTATATTGTCGTACGGATGGAGTATTGAGCAGTGTAACATTATTCAAATGTTAAACTTTGTAATTTAATTCCTCCACATATATATATAATATCATAATCATAATGGATAATAATAATTTAAATGGGCTTATATAAAGGACATATAACCCAACTAAATTAGTTTTTCTATTTGATTTACAACTAAATTATTAAAGTCTAATTCCATTCTCTATCACGCTACCATAGACTTGTCTAGAATATATGTTTTTAATTTATATGTAACTTCTTTTGTCTATTTTATAAAAAAATTATAACTCTTTTTTTTAGTATTACTATTTAGTAAGAAATATTTATATAAGAATAAGAAGAATATTTTACAAAATTACGGAATTTTACCGATTAAAAATTGACTAACCATATATAGAAAAAAAATTATTATAATTTGTAAGTGTTAAATATTATCACATAAAATCTTTCTTTTTCTTGCATCAATTTCTTTTTTTTTACCTAAAATAACATTTTTCTTTTAAATAAAACAAAAACTTTTATGCGTCGCATATCATTATAGAAGTTTCTGTTTTCAATTGAACTTATTTTATAGAGAAATTTCTCTATTTTATATATAGAAAATAAGACCCGTTGACATAAAATATCAAATAAATGTATAAGAAAAATATATCAAATAAGAAGATTAGCTTTTATTTTTCCTTTCTTAAGGCGAAAAATCTAGAATTCTAGAAAGAAATTTCAAAACAGAGAAACAAAAACTCTATTGATCAAAATAGTAGAACTGAAATTACATGATACTCCTAATAATCAATTATTATTTGACCCAATAATCCTACCTAATAATTTGTGACTAGATATATTTCTCATTTAAACTATATCTAAAAATTTCCATTGCCCTCATAAGTCTGTCCAAATTGCCAATTTGAAGGAGAAACTGAATCAAACTGCATAGTTTTTCCATCACTTGTAGTAACTTGAAATGACAAGGCTTGTCCTACCAAATTTGTTCCAATATGCCATTTTTGTCCCCAATTGCGTGTCATGGGAATCCATTGAGTATTAGACCCTTTGATACTCACACTAGAGACATCTCCAGCATTGGCAACATTATACAGCAAAACAAGCAAGAAATAAGGGTTTCCATTGAGTTCAAACTTAACCCCTCCACTTTTGGAGCATGGAACACGACGATATTTAACCGGGATGACACCGGCTCTATAATAGGCAATAGAAGTGAACATTTTATAACTCAAGTCAAAGTGTTTTTGTGGTGGATTACACCAAATATCGGTGGTTTTTGAGTAATCTGGAGGACAAAAATTTGTCGCAGTTACTATGATTGACTTTGCATCTTTTATACACCATTGAGGATCATTGACACAAGTAATCTCAAAACATGCACCGCAAGTAGTGTAAGGAAAGGGTGATTATTCTCATTATCCAACTGTACAAGTTAGTCCCATATATATAGGGAAGCTTACAATGCAAGTGACACACTAACTATCTTGCTAGTAGCTAACTGACTACAATGTTGAGACATTATATCCAACATCCTAACAAACCCTCCCTTAAATTGACTTGTACACACAAAAGCAATTTACAACATACAATCACATTACAATAGACAAATCAACTACTCCTAAGCCCTCCCTTAATCTGCAATACGACTCCAGCTTTAGAGGCTTGGTAAGTACATCAGCAAGTTGATCCTGTGAGCTACAGTGCCTTAGCTCAATCACATTGTCTCTAGTAAGATTTCTAAGAAAGTGGTACCTCACATCAATATGTTTGCATCTTCCATGCATGACTGGATTTTTTGACAATTTGATAGATGAGCTATTGTCACATAGAATGACAGATCCATTCTTCTGATTACAACCCAAATGACTTAAAACATTCCTCAACCAAACTGCTTGACAAGCACTGAAGGTAGCTGCCACAAACTCAGCTTCTGTGGTAGACAAAGTAACTATTGGTTGTTTCTTTGAGGACCATGATATAGCACCAGAAGCAAGCTTGAAAACATATCCAGAGGTACTCTTCCTGTCATCACTATCACCAGCATAGTCAGAGTCGGTCCAACCAATCATTTGCAAATCATCTACATCTCCACTTCTGTACCAGATGCCACAACTCAAAGAACCTTTCAAGTATCTCATGATTCTTTTCACTGCAGCCACATGTATTTCTGTAGGTCTCTCCATATATCTAGCTACTAAGCATACAAAGAAGGCAATATCAGGCCTAGTTGCTAGCAGATACATCAAACATCCCACCATCTGTTTGTATGTAGTAGGATCTGAGGCTTTACCATTTTCATCTTTCACCAGTTTGCATCCAGGAACAATTGGACTACAAACTTTGTTACACTCCTTCATGCCAAATCTAGACAAGATTTCTGATGCATATTTGTGCTGAAATATGAAAATTCCCTTCTCATTCTGGTTGACTTCTACTCCAAGGAAATATCTCATTTTTCCCAAGTCTGTCATAGCAAATCTTCCTTTCATTGACTCTTTGAACTCTTCTATCATCTTCAAGTCATTTTCAGTGTAGATGAGATCATCTACATACAAGTTAACAATGAGAATTTTGCCTCTCACACCATTTTTGACAAACAGTGTTGGCTCATAAGTACACTTCTCAAACTTCTCAGCACAAAAGTAAGACTCTATCTTACTATACCATGCTCTAGGGGCTTGTCTCAAGCCATAGAGTGCTTTCTTTAGTCTATAGACCATCTCAGATCCTCCCTTGTGATATCCCGCTGGTTGATCAATATACATTTCTTCAACCAATTCTCCATGAAGAAAGGCACTCTTCACATCAAGTTGAAACACACACCATTTCTTACTTTGCTGCTTCTTCAACCAATTTCTGACTTTGCTGCTTCTTCATAAGTACTAGGATCATCACTACTGCTAAAGATAGCTAGATTGTGAAGTTGTTCTTCTTGTTCAGCTTCAGAACCAGTTACAAAGTCTTTTAGGTAGCCAGGAGGTCTTCTAACTTTTTTTTGCACTGCACCTTGACTAGTTTCCCCATTGTTGTTCACCATTTCACCTGCATCATCATCATCACTAGACTCACCAACTTCATCAGTATCGACCACTATATCATCTGTAGCAGCTGTGGCTGGAGTAATAACATCCTCATCATCAGAAGTACTATCAACACCACTGGGACCCTCTTGTGTATTTTGACTGTTACTTTGCCAATTCCATCCCTTAGATTCATCAAATACAACATCTCTGCTGATGAAGACTTTATCATTGACTGGATCATATACTTTGTAAGCCTTAGATTCTTCACTTACACCTAGATTAACACATGTTATACTCATACTATCAAGCTTCTTTCTATGTACATCATGAACATGCACATGAGCCAAACAACCAAACACTCTAAAGTGATGCACAGAAGGCTTTTGTCCACTCCAAGCTTCTTCAGGAGTCATGTCTTTTACTGCAAGTGTAGGACTTCTATTCAAGATATAAGTGGCCCATTTGACTGCATCAGGCCAAAACTCCTTAGGAACATTCATACCAGATAGCATGCTTCTCACCATATTCAACAATGTCCTGTTCTTTCTCTTTGATACTCCATTCTGTTGAGGAGTATAAGCAGCAGTCAACTGTCTCTTGATGCCTTGTTCACTACAAAAGTCATTAAATGCAGTGGATGTAAACTCACCACCCCTATCTGTTCTAAGGCACTGAATTAAACAGTTTGACTCTCTTTCAACAAGTGCTTTAAACCTTTTGAAAACATCAAAAGCACCAGATTTTTCTTTTAAGAAATAGACCCATGTTCTTCTAGTAAAATCATCAGTAAAAGTGATGAAGTACTTGTTCTTGGCATTTGATTCAGGCTTGATTGGACCACAAATGTCAGAATGCACCAATTCTAACTTTACACTTGCTCTCCAATTTGCTTGTTTTGGTATCACATCTCTATGTTGCTTCCCTACCAAGCAGTCAGTGCATTTATCTTCAGTGTCTTTCAAGTCTGGCAGACCCTTCACCATTGCCTTCTTGGCTAAGATACTCAATCCTTTGAGGCTCAAATGTGCATATCTCATATGCCACAGAGTTGTATCTTCCAATTTGCTAGTCTTTAAGCACATTGGAATAATAATGGGAGCTAGAACAACATACATTCTATTAGGTGACATGCGAGTTGATAGGATCAAACCTTTATCTTGATGAAAGATTTGACACATATCATTCTTGAAGATGATGGTGAGATTTCTCTGCTGAAGCTAGCCAATGCTAAGCAAATTGCTACTCAATCCTGGCAAATAATACACATCTGTGATTACAACTACTTTGCCACCAATCCTCAACTTCACATTGCCCTTTCCCATGACTGTCATTTTTGAATTGTCTCCTAGCTTGACTGTTTCTCTGAATTTATCATCAAATTCATATAACCAATCCTTCATACCTACCATGTGGTTACTGCACCCGGAATCTAGATACCAAACTTCATCTTTTGTATCAGTTCTTGGATCATTTTTGGCCATCAGAAGCATCTCTTCCTCCTCATTGAACTCAACATAATTTGCTTCTTCCCAAGTGGGACATTCAGATTGATAATGTCCAAGTTTATGACATTTATAACATTCAATCTGATCCTTACTCTGTCTACCTCTCCCACGACCTCGTGAAGCATTCCTTCCCCTACCTCTACCACTGCCCCTACCAGCATTAGCAATCTTGAGTGCTTGCTCCTCACTGCTACCTTCTTTCTGAGCCTTCATTCTTTGTTCATGAAGCAACAAGCTACTCTGTAACTCATCAATGGATAGGGTAGTTAGATCGTTTGATTCTTCTATAGAACACACAACATAGTTGAATCTTGGAGCCATAGATCTCAAGATCTTCTCCACAACCATTAACTGCTCCACTCTTTCTCCATGTGCTGTCATCTTGTTAGCAATTGAGAGTGTTCTTGCGAAGTACTCATCTACAGATTCATTCTCCCCCATAGCAAGAACCTCAAACTCTCGACGGAGAGCTTGCAGCTGAGCCCTCTTCACCTTCGTTGATCCATGATACTTTCTACGCATAGCATCCCAAATATCCTTCGCCGTGTCACGAGTCAAGATTGTCTCCATGATTGATCTATCAATCGACTGGAACAAGTAATTCTTCACCTTCAAATCACGCAACTTGCTCTCTTCAGCTAGCTTTCTTTGTTCTGGATTCGCATTCGCCGGAGCTATAACAACACCGATTTCAATGAGATTCCAATACTCCTTTGATCAAAGGAGATTCTCCATCAGCATTGCCCAATGGTCATAGAAACCATCAAACTTTGGAATCGCCGGTTGTATAAAGTTTGAATGCTCCGCCATTAAAGAACAGAGAAAGTTACGGTGTAAAATCAAGAAGAAGGTGGAGAACGACGGTTGTAACGGTATGAAACGGTTGTAACTGACAAACTGCGGTTTTCTGTTACAGGGTGGATCTTTAGACTGATACCACTTGTAAGGAAAGGGTGATTATTCTCATTATCCAACTGTACAAGTTAGTCCCATATATATAGGGAAGCTTACAATGCAAGTGACACACTAACTATCTTGCTAGTAGCTAACTGACTACAATGTTGAGACATTATATCCAACATCCTAACAAAAGCTAACTGGCTACAATGTTGAGACATTATATCCAACATCCTAACAAGTAGATCCTTTATTAAATAGAGATGTGCTTAGTGCCGTGGTTGCAAGCCCATATCCTTGTTGGAAAAGATCACCATAACCACAAGCCCCCTCTACATAAATTAAAATCATTATATAAGAAAACTGAAATATTAAATAATAATTTTTTATATATAATAATTGTATGTGGGATACATGTTCGATCACAAGAAAAAACATTAGCCATGCATACATGCAAACATTCTAAATATTTGGATGAAGATTAGACAACTCGTACACTATTTTATAATATCTACTTTAAAATAATTTATAAAATATACAATTTATGCGAACTTCATCTTAATATTTATAAAAGAAAAACTTGTAAAAGTAAAACAAAGTTTTTTTTCTTAATAACTTACGCATGGTTTCACCCCCTGTTGCATCACCATAGAAAGTTGCACGAGCATCGTACCAATTGGGATCAATTTGAGCCATGGCCTGTACGAGAAGCAACATAAAACATGTCAAAGGAACCAAAGAATGAGACAAAGCCATGGCTAATGTAAAAGACAAAGGGATGGAATTTAGGTTTGAGAAGTTGATGCATGAATCAGGGGCGGATCTGGACACCAATAATTGGTGGGGCTAAAAATTTAATTATTATTGAAAGAAAAAAATTCATTTTGATAATTTAATTAAACAACAAAAAACATATGAGATTATTACCAATACAACATGTATATTCAAAAAAAGAACAACAAACTAGAAAATTTCTATTAAGAAAAAAAGAAACCAACAAACTATATCCAAGAAACCAAAAAATTCCTATTAAATTATACATATCACTATTGTTTGATGCTTCAAAATATCCTACTATGAACCAAAATATATAGAACCCAAAGTTATACTAGCTTATAACTTATTAATTTTTATTCCAATTAAATATTAATTAAACACATTTTTTATATCATTTCATATTTATATGCTAGTTCAATTAGTAATTTTACCCAATATTACAAACTCAATTATTATCCATTTTTTTTACCAAACAAAATTATTATCAAATTTAACTATAATGAAGGACTTTAAACTATCAATAATAGACATTGAACTAATATTTGGACTCATACTTAAACTAATATATGTACGAGAGATTTACGGTCATTAATAATAAACTCTAAACTAATATTTACATTAATATTTGTACAAATATATATACAGAATTACTTAAAATAATTTATAAAATATATATTTATTTTTAAAAAAACAAATTTGGACTGGGCTGGTGTGGCTATAGCCACACCATGCCTTAAGCAGGTCCGCCCATGGCATGAATTGTGGTATTTAAAGACATTATATTGTACCATTATAGAAATTATTTAAGCCAATTAAGTCAATATGTTTTTTACGAGTTAATTAAGATTTCTTTTATTTTTTAACAAAATCAACAAGATTTCTTTTATTTTTTTGAGGGGGACTTAATTAATATTTCATTAATTCGTCCTATAATACTGGCACCATTTTGTTAAGACTTGATTTATTTTGTCCATTTTTTTGGTGACTAATTTATTTTAGTCAATGCGCCAAAAACAAAAAAAATTGTCAAAAGAAAAATTATTTTGTCCATAAGTCAACCGATAAATATCGATATTATTATATTGGACACTTAAGTTTGAATACGGGGTCTCATAATTGTGAGTTTTTAGTGGTGATTATCATATTGTCTGTCTTAGTGTGTATCTTTGGAAGAGTTAGGATCTCTTCATTTCTCAAAATAATTAGACCTTTTCAATACTATAGTTTTAGTGTATAAATTTCCGATTAATGTCACCAATTCTAAAAATGTAGGCATTTATACTTTTTATTTATTTATTTATTTGAATTGATCTTTTATATATTTCAATTTCAAAATAGACATTAGACACTTCTATTTTTATTTTTTTAGTAAAAAAGGAAAAACTGACCGGACCTTTTTGTTTTTGGTCAAATTTGTAACAACCCGTTTTTCAAAGGCCAAAAAGGCAATATTTTTTTTCTCTTTTTCAACTAACACTCAGAGTGCGCATAGAATATTTTTCAATGAGCCGGCATTCAAATATACAAAAGAACTCATTACCATAAGGTGCTTCGACAAGCAAAGTGTGTTCCTGAATAATTACAGTCCAAGTCTAAGTATTCAAATTACTCCAAGCACTACAACCCAAAACAAACCAAGATATAAACCTATGCCTAACCCAAAGGCACGATGTACAACCACACCGGCACAGAGTCTAATTCTAAACTATAGCTCCGGCACGAGTTCACTGAGGCCCTGAGCAGCCGCCGCCCTCGCGACCTACAGCATCATCTGGGGTGGGAGGAGCCCGCAAATGAATATTGAAAGGGTCACCACAAAATAAAAGTATATATATATAACCGGTGCGAAAGATGTACACATAACAAATTTCCACATACACGAGAAAAACTCTTTAACACAAAAGCAATTCCCACCAACGGGCTTATATAAACCAATGCACACATAGCCTATCAATGCAGACTCTACATGATCGTGACACCAATCACTGGCTGCCACATGCATGAATTCCGGAATAAACCTCGCTGCAGAAGGTCGTAGGCTCAGGTGGGATAACATCTCCTACTAGTGGTGGGATAACACCAGGTAGAGTCACTCAGACAATACCAAAACAATCACGGTGGGATAACACCGGGTAGAGTCCCTCAGACAATACCAAAACAATCACGGTGGGATAACACCGGGTGAGTCACACGGACAACACCAAACTCAAAAAGGAGGACACCAATCACTGGTCGTCGCACCCCGTGGTCCATTCCCGATAACCACTTACTATGAATGCATGAGCATACGATTCCCCTTATATGCTAATGCAACAAATACACACCTCTCAAGCGTATGGAAACCAATCACAATATGTACATATATTCTCAAAATCATATGCACGCCAATCACATGTTCATACATATATTCTCACAATCATATGTATACAATCACAACAAACATACATAGATTCTCAATCATATGTAAACAACGCATGTATTATAAACACTTTCTCATCACGAGAATACATAACACATACATGCCAAACATACAAACACGCATCACCGGAAATAACCAATAAACATGTTATAACTCAGTGGAAAGACAGAAATAAAGTGATGCCCTTACCTCAGCAAGCATTCCAACACGCACAACTTACATTACGCGAGCAATAACCGTCCCCCTCAATGAAAACTCCAATTTGGCTAATCCTCTTAACCTTTTACAAAACATAACTTATCTAAGTTAATACCACATTCTAATTGGTTACTCAAATAAGTTCTAGATCGGCTACTAATGGATCAAGACCTATGGTTGTTCCCTCACAACTACTAGGCTCAAATCCACTATTCACGCTACCTAAAATTTAAGCAGCGTAATGCCAATAAAATACTCTCACTGTATTCTATCGCAACGAAACCAAAGCCCAAAAATCTATAGGGGTCTAAGGTACTTTCTAACACTCTCACTTAGTGATTTCGAGTTCTCCCCATAGTGATTAAAAATTCACGAAGTTAAATACACTATTTTTGCCATAAGAAATTCATTTTGTTTTTCAAAGCATATCACATACCACTATTATTATCAACCTCTAGGAAATCATTTTCACACAATCCAAACCATTTGAAAACAAACTAGAAACTCTTCAAAAATATTCCGAAGAAAATAAAAGTTTCCTTGCGTCGCAAGTTACAAGTTTTCTCACCAAATAAAATCTTATACTTGTACTCTTTTAAAAGCTATAAACATATACCAAACCAATGATCAATTCCTTACATTGTGGACTTTAAAATTTTTGAAATCTTTTTCCATTCTCCTCAATTGGCCACGGCCAAGAATGTTAAAAACACCTAATCACTCAAAATTTTTCAATTCCAAAAGCATGGTAATATCCTATAATACCCCAAAATCATTTATCCTCACAATCCAAATCATTTTAAATCAAACTACAATTTTTGACAATTTCAAATTGATTTTCCTTAAGACAAAATCAACACATTTCCTTCCCTAACAAACCATACTCAATTATTCTTTAAAACCATGATCATGCCTACACAATTGTCTTAGAACAATTTTGAAAACTCTCCCTCCCTTTCCATTATTATGCCACGGCCAAAAGAGGGAAAATAAGGCCAACCCTCAAAAATTTTCAATTTAAAACCCTAGTGATAATCCATTAGTTTGCAAGGTCATACAATTGTTCCATTCACAATTTCGAGAATCAAAACAAAATTCCCCTAAAACATGTTTATCAAATTACTCAAGAACACCATAAAAATTATTTTCTTATTTTTCAAAACAAAGTTCATAATCCAACATCCATTTTGCCACAAAGCTCAAAACTAACATCAAAAATCAAAACATATATCAATTACTCATGGTTATGCTCTTTTCAAAAATTTTTCTTACAACCCTAACTTAAATTTGTGAAAACTTTAAATCAACCATGGGAATCATCTCATGCTTCACTCATGTGTACTAATTACCTCTCATGAACACATCTTTGGAACCAACAACTAATTAAACTCCAACTCTAAGAATTTCTCTCAAGAACATAATCATAAAGAACTTAAAATCCAAGAGGTTCATGAAGAGATAAGGAAGAGAAGAGGTTAGTTACTTTAAGTGAAAGTGATTCCTTAGTAAGCCAATGATCCAAGCTTGAGAAGATGAGAAATGAAATTTTTGAATGGATGAATGAGGGAGAGAGTGAGTTCGGCCGAGAGAGTGAGGAGGAAGTATTTGTGGTTTTCTTTCTAAGTCTACAAAGTTAAACCTCCTTACTATGCAAAGGGTCTTGGTCCATCTTGACCCTTGGATCAAATAGTAAAAAGGTTTCAAGACTTAATCCTAGCCATTAGATCAATTCCAAGCTTATCCTCACAAGATATTTTCTTTCTCATGAGAAACTTACGCCTCACATACGAGTCGCGCCTCGCTAACGGACGGAAATCACAAAAATATAAAATCTACCAAATAAACGTCCGTCGTAAACCGTTTCCAAATATTATCGCTAAATCTTTTTCCTCGACTGTAATTTTCTTCCTCACCCTCGAAAATGATTCTCAGGACATATCCTAACTCGCGCAGATATATAAAACCTCCATCTAAATTTTTACGGAATTCAGAAGCCGTAAAATTTTACATCAGCGGATAAAATTCCTACTCGTTTTTCCAAAAACGAGAATAATCCAAAACTCGATATTTTGACTACGCATAAACCTTCTCACACATAAAAAAGGACTACGAACCAAAAGTCTGTGCCTTTCCAGCGCACGAGCACAAAACAGACTCAATTTCAGCAAACAGCCGTTATGGCGACAATACTCACAAAACCACTTAACAAAAACCCTAATATTCTTAGTTATTACTTATTTATTCACACAAAAGGTACAGTGAAATTACGGGTCTTACAAAATTAATGCCATGATTGTGGAAGGTATTGTTTGTTTCCTTATATATAATTTTATTTTAACTGTTAGTAATTAACAATATGTAACGAATTGCTTCCAAAAAAAAAAATATGTAATGAATAATGTTGGGTATGCGGGTTAGCCCGCCCCATTAACCCACCACGTATAAACCTGCATGTTAAACGGGGAGAATAATGGATGTTACGAATCATTGTTATTAGATTTTTTTTAACAAATCAATGATATTAGTTTGTAGTTGAAGTGACTTGTTTGTCCATCGTTAATGTTTTAGTTTATGCATCAATTAGCAACTAATTGGGTCTAGTAGTGGTATATGTGTATGGGTGTTGTGATTAGAAATTTCACTCTTTAAATAAGTGGAGTGTTCAGGATTTGAACTCGACCCTTGCATATATAATATAATTTTTTCAACTAAACTATGTTCACCGAGACGTAAAATATTAATCTTTAATTTCATAAAAGAGTAGCTATCTTATTTTTTTATGTATATTTTGTATGGCTCTGTAATTAAAATATAAATTAAATTAACAATTTTGAAAGAAAAAAAAAAGAAACTTATATTTTTTCTATAGCTCTGGAAATTGATCATTTCATTTACATTAAAAATATTATATATATATAAAATTTTTCAAAGGTGAATTGTATTGTGTGTGTGTGTGTGATTTTTTAAAGGTGAATTGTATATACAGACTCACACTATATAATTTTTTGTATGTCTATATTCAATTCATTTGTGAAATATGCCATTTATTTTTTTATGCCTATAAAAAATTACTTTTCTTTTGTCTAAAAATTTTGACAAAAAATAAATTATCATATTTTATCTTAATGGAAAAAAGAAATAAGAATTCTAAGTGGAATTTGAAAAATAATTTAAACATAAATTATAAAAATAAAAGGTGTACAAATAAATAACCATTTTGAAACTTATAAACTGTAGATTTTTATTTGATTAAAATGCTAAAATTGAAATTACATGATAGTCCAAATAATAATTATTTTTTTACACAATTCTCCTAATAATTTCATGACTAGTACTGATATTTATCAATTAAATTCTATCTAAAAATTTCCCCTGCCCTCATAAGTTTGTCCAAATTGCCAGTTGTAAGGAGAAACTGAATCAAACTCCAAAGTTTTTCCATCACTTGTAGTAACTTGAAAAGATAAAGCTTGTCCAACCAAATTCACTCCAGTATTCCACTTTTGTCCATAATTGCGTTTCATGGGAATCCATCCAGTCTTAGACCCTTTGACACTAACACGAGAAACATGACCAGCATTGGCAACATTGAACACCAAAACAAACAAAAAATTAGGGTTTCCATTGATCTCAAACCTGACACCCCCTTGTTTGACACATGAAACACGTCGATATTTAACGGGTATGATACCGCCTTTTTCGTAGGCAATAGAAGTGAACATTTTATAACTTAAGTCAAAGTGTTTTAGTGGTGGGTTACAAGCACCAGGCTGCGCGGAATTTGGAGGACAAAAATTTGTTGCGGTTACTGTAATTGGCCTTGCGCCCTTTATGCACCATTGAGGATCGTTGACACAAACTAACTGAAAACAAGCACCACAAGTAGCTCCTTGATTGAATAAAGCCGTGCTTAGTGCTGTGGTCGCAAGTCCATATCCTTGTTTGTAGAGATCACCATAACCACAGGCTCCCTCTGCATAAATACCAGAAATAATTAGCGACACAAGTTATTGTCTGTTTATTCTTCATTCATGTGTAATAACTAATAAGAAATAGTCATATGAACCCCATCTAACACATAACATATGATATTATAAAGATTGAAATTTTTTTTTGTTTTGTTATAATTGTATGTGGGTGAAGAATATTAGACAAACAAAATAATGAAGATTCATATATAGTTATTTATTATTGAGAGTCTAAATTACATATAAACAATTTATATCATCCGAAAACTTATAAAAAAAAAAAAAAAAGGAAGTTTAATTTTAGAACATACGCATGGTTCCAGCTCCTGAGGGACCACCATAGAAGGTTGCATGAGCATCGTACCAATTTGGGTCAATGCCAGCTATGGCCTGTACGAGGAGCAATGTGAAAAAGGCCAAAGGAATGAAAAAGTGAGACATAGCTATTAACTAAGGTACGCAAAAGACACTGAAAAGCGCTGTGGAATATTTGCATGATAGAGTGGTACATAAATGGTGGTATTTAAAGTAAATCAAAATAAATATAAAAATTATCTAAGTCAATTCTCAAGACAAATAAAGTAAAAAAAACAGTCAATTCTTATCCAAATAAAAAAAGAAATTCATAAAAGAATTAACATATATATATACTCTCTCGGCGGTGACATTTTATAAGCAAAATTCAACTTTTTAGATTCATTGCATAATTATAATTAATGTATTTGGTCTATAATATAGATCAGATACATTAATGGTACAAGGAACCTAGAAAGTTAAATTTTGCTTACAAAATGTCATAGAAAGAATGTGTGTGTGAATTTATATATATTAAGATGTAAATTAGCAAATCTAATTTGACAAAAAACTATTAACGAATAGGAATTTATAACGAATACGAATTTATGATATAGAAAAGGCTTATACCCGTATATTTATTTTTGGGCCTAACTTCTTGCTAAAAATATATGTATGATAACAATTTTCAATTCGACGGTTGATTTTTTAATACTAATATGCAGTGAAGAATTATCAAAAGTGACCTATACTAAGTTTGACACCATAGTGTTAATTGACCTTGTCATATATACTACTCCCTCCGTTCCTTTTTGTTTATTGTTTTAGAAAAGAAAATTTGTTTCAAATTGTTTGTTGTTTTGATAATTTAAGGTTATATTTTGTCTATTATATTCTCCTTCGTAATTTTTTTTTATTGCCTAAATCTATACTAATATATAAAGGGGATACAAATTTTTGGGATGACATTTTCAATATTCCTATTTTACCCTTAAAAAAAACTACAAAAAAAAAACTAAACACAACTTCCACATAAAAATAGGTTTTCAGTCTTTTTATAGTAAAAAAAATATTTTTTTTTCTTCTTAATAAGTAGCCACAACAAAAAAGGAGGTTAAGTAGTTATCAATTAACTAAGTCCAATAAAAAAGGAGATTAAGTAGTTATTTATATTTGCACAATAGAGAATATTGATCACAACAAAAAAAAAAATATCGATCACACAAACGGGCACGGCCCGTTTGGCGGCTAGTTTTATATAATCTTTTTATTATATCTTTTTTTTTATTAAACTTCTTCATATAAAGTGTGTGCAAAAAAATAGGAATTTTTTGTTGGATTAAAATTAGAGTATAATATATTCCAAAAAAAAAAGGATATAATAGGAAACTAAAGTGCAAAAATACACTTTCTTAATTTGATTTTTTTTTTCTCAAACAACAAACAAAAAGGAATGGAGGGAGTAACTACTAACTTACTAAGTGTCATTTATCACTCCAGTGCCATTGAAATTAAACGAAGCTAGCTAGGTATAAAAATATTGTGAAATTTGTGGTTCAAGCTATTCCAACTTACTAACAACACATTCTTGTTACTATCATCTCTAGGTGAAGAATTGATCATTTTGGCAGGGTTTGAATAAGTGTGTCTGGAGAGATGTTAGCTTAGTTGGGAGAAATTAATCATCGATGCGGAAAGAGTATGCATGGAGGCTCCTATGGGCATTAGACACTTCTATAGATTCAATCTTCTCATGCTAAGAGTACGTCAAGGTTGGAAATAAGTTATCAATCGTGATGCTATAGTAACAAGAGTTTTCAAAGCCAAATTTTTTTCAAAGAGTGACTTTATATGGGGGTTTGCTTGGGCCACAATCTCAGTTATGTATGGCGTAGGATGAAAGTTGCAAACCTTATTGTTCATGTGAATAGACGGCTCATGGTCGCTGACTGCACGCAGCCACGACTGCACTTAATCTCATTCCGAATAAATGGTGGAACAGATAATTGTTGATAGTATTTTTTATGCGGTATGGAAAAAATCAAGAAATTTTTTTATTTTTTTTTACAAATGAAGAGGATGCACTTAAGGTGAAGCCTATTCTACCTCGTCTACCTCTTCATAATTTTGGAGTATTTGTTCGTCAACTAATGAGAACAAGTCACATATGTAGATTTGCACGTTGTACTTACAACTAATTTGTAACAAATTTTTATTCAGCCTATTATATATACAGATAATTTGGCATTTCAAGTTGAGGGGGATGCATGCAGCTTGGGAACTTAATTTATAATTCCACAAAAAATCGTTACTTAGTTTGGAGGATTGCAAGATGTTGCCTACCAACCAACTAGAGTGAACTTTTTCAATTGTATGAAGGCTGAAAGCTTCTGGCATGAAGTGGGTCAATGGGAAGATGTGGATCATGAGTATGCATCTAGTTGAGTTATAAAAACAACTTTATATATATTTGTTTATATTATAAATTAAAATATCAGGAAGCATTTTATTTCAAATAAAATAAAACTTCTCTTTTTCAAATTATTATGCAGTATAGATTAGACGCCCTGGATCTTAATTGAGCGGCTCTTTTGTTAGTTGAGAAAAACGTAATTGAGTTTCTTCTTTTTTATCATGACAAGTACCACTTAAATTCACTCATACAACTGCAATATTTCAGGTTAAAACTTAAGTGAATGTATCCAACCTAATAATATCGACATTGTTAGTTGAGTAATTTTTTAGGTATGCATATATATTTGATAGGAAAAATAATAACAGTTGGCATAAAAATTAAATAAGAAATTTGCATTCTAAATGGAATTATCAAAGAAAAATCATTTTAACATTGAATCATATGAATAAGCTTATTCATCAAATACAGATATCTCATTGATCAAAACACTAGAATTGATATCATGATACGCCTAATAATTTTATGACTAGTTGTATTTCTCAACCAAATTATACAAATCTAAAAATTTTGCTTGCCCTCATAGGTCTGTCCAAATTGCCAATTGGAATGAGCAACAAAAGGAAAGCCCAAAGTTCTTCCATCACTTGTTGTAACAAGAAATGACAAGGGTTGTCCTACCAATTGCACATTAGTATCCCAATTTTGTCCCCAATTGTGTGACATGGAAATCCAACCAGTCCTAGACCCCCTAATACTCACATGAGTAACATCACCAGCATTAGCAACATTGTAAACTAAAACAAGCAAAAAATAAGGATTTCCTTTGAGTTCGAACCTAACACCCCCACTTTTGACGCATGGAACACGTTTATATTTAACGGGGATGACACCGGCTTTATAATAGGCAATAGAGGTGAACATTTTATAACTCAAGTCAAAGTGTTTTTGTGGTGGATTACACCAAATGTCTGTGGTTTTCGAGTAATTTGGAGGACAAAAATTTGTTGCAGTCACAGTGATTGGTTGTGCACCCTTTATGCACCATTGAGGATCGTTGACACAAATTAACTGAAAACATGCACCGCAAGTAAATCCATTATTGAATAGAGCTGAGCTTAATGCTGTGGTCGCAAGCCCATACCCTTGTTTGAATAGATCGCCATAGCCACAAGCTCCCTCTGCAAAATTATCAAAATATCATTAGTTATATCATAAAAAAAATTATATTTAAATATATATAACTCTTATAATTGTGTGGGATCAATATGTTAAAAAATAACTTACGCATGGTTTCAGCGCCTGAGGCATCACCATAAAAGGTTGCACGAGCATCGTACCAATTTGGGTCAATGCCACCTCCCATGGCTTGTATGAGGAGCAACATGAAAAAGGCCAAAAGAACCAAAGAGTGAAACATAGCCATGACTAAGGTTAAAGAAACAGAAAGAGGTGGAATTGTGGGTGTGAGTGATCGATGCATGAAGGGTATGGTATTTAAAGACTTGGTAATGTATAGCATTAAGAAAATTAAAATTAATCAACATAAAATTTGATGACTTAAGTCAAACTTAATTAATATTTAGTCGTCCATCTTATAATAATTATCACATTTACGAATAAAAATTGTTTTTAGTATTAATTATTCTTTTACAATTGTACCCCTAATTAATATTTATTTTTTTGTCAAACCCCTTAATTAATATTATAAGTCAATATTTTCTCTTTTGAACTTTATAATTATAGTGTCCATAAAAAAATTTAGGGTTAATAGGTCTTTACCCCCTGCAAAGTAGGCGAATTTTGTTTTACCCCCTGTAATTATTTTTTTTTAGATTACCCCCCTGCAAAATTTATTTTTTTGATTTACCCCCTTGGATGTACCTTTTAAATCGGTTATTATGTTTTTTTGCCTGCCACGTCAGCAAAAGGGGGGTAAATCAAAAAAATAAATTTTTCAGGGGGTAATCTCAAAAAAAATAATTACAGGGGGTAACGCAAAACTCGCCTACTTTACAGGGGGTAAAAACCTATTAACCCAAAAATTTATAATAATAATGAATACATCAACACTTACTAATGATACTATAATGTTATCTCAAATTATTAAAAAAAAGGATACTATAATGTTTTTTTAGCATATTTATTTCATAAAATATCAACAATGATGAGATGTAATTTTAAATTCATTTGTGAGTGTACTTTGAACAAATAGCTAGATACCTTATATTTTGTGCACACAAGATATAAAAATATGAAAACATCACTTATTACTTTTTTATGTTTAGATATGTAGTGCTTCAAAACAAAAGTTTAGATATGTAACATTTTTGTTTTTAACTATGACATGATAAAAATATATATCAAATTTAAATGATAAAATTAAATATATACACTTTTCTGTCAAAAAAAATTAAATACCCTTGTAAAACAATTACATATATCTTTTTTATATTAATTTAGAATTAAGAAAATTAAATTTAATATAGAATTGATGATTTAAGTCAAACTTAATTATTTTGTGTCAAAATTAGGTCAAACTTAATTATTATTATTTTTGTTAAGCAAAGAAAATCTAAAGATAGGTCAAAGAAGACTTCACCTCCATCCTTTGTTTAATTAAACTTAATTATTATAAAAAAAAAAAAAGTCAAACCTAATTAGTATTTATTCCCCAGTCCTATAATAATTATTATATGGAAAAAATTAACATGTGCCTTTAGGTAGGGATGGACAAAAAACCAAAATCCGTCCCAACCCAATAAAACCCGAAAATATATAGAGATTTGGGCGGTTTATAATGGGTCACGGTTTAGCAGGTTGAAAAATTCGATTTGAACTGAGTTATTATGGGCGAGTCGGAGTAAAGGAAACTGGACCGTGCCGGAACCCACCCACATGAGTAAATCAAAACATGGTGTAACAGCCCGGGCCTTACCACCTTAGGTGGTCCCAGCACTGCCACCTCACGATCTTCTCCACCCCCTCTCTAGTGGAATTTTTGTCTTCCGTAGGAATCGAACCATGTATCTTGGGATTTTGGTGGAATTTTTCACAATTTAATTGTACAATATTTTAAAAAATATTTCTACTTTTGAATTCTTAACATGTTTGCACGTGTTAGCAAGACCCTTGTTAAAATGGTACTACAAGCAAAAACTAACTTATTATTATAATAAATAATTAAAACAACAATAACAAGCATAAACTAAATTTGAGTACTAAATTAACCAACTAAAATCATATTTAAAACCAAAATGATTGATAATAGACATGGTTATATTTATTTTTATAATGGATCATGTTAAATAGTACCTTCGGACACTTGTTAATCATAAAAAAAAATGAAATCAAATACAAAATTAATATTAAAAGATAGAATGTACAATTTTTAAGATTTTTTTTTTTCATATGCTTAATTAGTGATCACACTTCCAATTGGTTAGGCCTATAAGATCCATGATGACACTTCCAATTTTGACTCATCTAAGTTATGCATTAATGTGTATGACCTAAAGGGGCAAATATTCCAAGAGTTCTTAGGTGGATGATATGGTTTTGGTTTAGGTGATATAAACTCCACAGTCTAAATAATCTTGTGAGGTTTATATAAACTCACAAGAGATATCTAGTACTAAAATAACTTATATATGACATGTATACACACTTGAAAAGTAACTTTTAAATGTATACTTTATAAGATTAAAAAAAATGTGATATAAATAAAATAAGTAACTTTTAAATGTTTGCTTTTCAAACTGTTTAAAACTGCAAATTCCAACACTCTTTCTAATATGCCATGGCATTTATGTCTTAAAATATCTCTTTAAAATAAATAAAATGATTTTCTAAATTGGAACAAATATTATTGCACAATAATTATATATCTGAATTATAAAAATCTTGTGCCATTATCATAATCTTGAGCCATGTTCATCCAACATCTTCAATGTAAGGTCCCTTCTTCTAGTACTCATCATGGTGCAATTGTAAAAAGAGGCTGCATCAAACACAGGTGTGAATGAAGTATTTTGGTTAGACAAATGAGACAAAAATGTGGAGAGAGAGAGAGAGAGAGAGTACCAGGTCTATGCTGACTGGTTTCCCATCTTCTACCAGAATGTCAACTATTGTTCCTGATCGGTCGGCCTAGAAAGAAATGAATGAGAGGAAGTAATTAGAATTCTTTTTCAAATGACTAAATAACAATAGCACGACACTTCAGGTTGAAAGCGTGTCTGAAAACTTACACGACACTGACATGTGTGCTTACATTTACATAAAGTTAATTCTATTTTCTCAAATTATTATCAGTGTTTACATGTTGGTCCCCTTGTCATGCCCGATGTTTATGTTTGTGCTTCATAATAGAACCTTTTATATGGATTTATGTATTTTACTACAAAGGACTATATATAATCAAAGTAATAGTGTGACAAATTTCCAGACTAAAGAGGAAAACAAATCAAGTAGTATAGTTAGTGAAAAGAGAAAGAAATGAAGAATAAGATGCAAAGAAAAACCATCATAAAAAGGACAATATACATACTTCAATTTCATTCATCAGCTTCATAGCCTCAATAATGCAAACAACCTGTCCTTTCTGCACTTTATCTCCCACCTGAAACATCAACAAGAGGAATAAGGCTATCGCTTATGCAAAAGTGCTTAAATAAGTTGTTTATCCAAACAGAGTCTAATACATACCTTAACAAATGCTGGTTCGCCAGGTCCTGGACTTCGATAGAAAGTTCCTGCCATCGGACATTTAAGCGGTGGATGAGATGATGCACTTGATTTCGGAGGAGGCAAAGCTGGAACTGCTTTTGAAGGTGGAGCACTTGCAGGAGCAGAAGTTGCAACAGGTGGTGGTGGTGGTGCTTGTGGAGAATGGTATACGGGATAGGAAAATTGTTGTTGTGGCACCGGCGGAGGCTGCAAAGCTTCCTTTTTCCTTATCATGAGCTCATAGCCTGGTTGCTTAAGTTCCAGCTCCACAATATCTCTAGAATCTACAAGTCTGCGCATGAAAAAATATTAGTATGATATAAACAATGTAGTTCCCTGAACTATTTACGGATTTGTAAATAGGTCCCTAAACAAAAACAACTTTAAATAATTTCTATCTAGGTCCCTAATTTCAAGGACTTAATTACAATTTATTTAAAAGTTTAGGGACTCAATTAAAAACTTCTTTTAAGGACCTAAATATGAATTACTAACAAATTCAGGGACTCGGTTAAAAATATTTTTAGTTCATGGACCTACAGAATAATTAAACTTATAAAAAAATGCTGCATATCCAAATGTGTGCAGTGAGCCGTAGATTAGTCTTACTTAACAAGTTCTGAAACTTGATTCATAAATGTGGAAACTGAAGATGCATCTATAGAAGTGCTTGGACCAGAGGGTTTCCCATTATGGTTATCTTTCTCGATTGGTGAAGCAACCTTAGGTTCATTGACCAATAATGGTGCAGAATTTGAAGAATTTTCAATAGTAGCAGCCTACACAACATACATGGCAATGTATATAATTAATGTTAACAAATTAATATTATAAAAAATCATCAGCGCAGCAGGGTTATGTATGATGACCACTTTTTCGCTCAAAGTAAACTTAATCGAACTAACCTCATTAGGATGTGCTTGAGACTTCCAGACAGAAGATTGCTTCCTTTCGAGGCACTGTAAGACAACAATTACGATGAACATGTAAATAATCAGGAAGAAAATAATGCACTTCTTCTGGTTATAAGATACTGAAAATTTGTGTAATCCCTTCATATAATTTTTTCAATGTTTGATTTGAAAAATTACTATAAGATAGAACAAAACAAGAGGCGACAATGTACATGACATGAAAAACATAAAATATTTTGTTACATAGTAAAGTAAGGAACAAACTTTCGCCCAACCCCTTCTCTCTTATAAGCATTCTCAATTTCACAAGATTTCACGGGCAAATACATCCTCAAAAAAACTCTCACGCACATGCATCACAACCGGCTACAACTCATTTCCATCCTCATCACCACAATGACGAAGGCTACGTTGAATTTGGTTTGTGCTTTGCAGTTGGTTCTGCTAGATGAATCAGTCAATATGGATCCGTAGAACACCAGAATGTGTGAAAAGTTCGGGACATTATTTGAGATGAGGGTTTTGTGGAACAATTTGGAAGCCGAGGACATGATCATTCAGTTGACGAAGGATTTGGCTTAGGAAATTGAGACAGAGATGTCACTGGTTGGGGGAGACCTTAACCCAGAGTTGTCAGTCGCAGGTTGTGGAAAATAACGGTTTGTTCAAATTCCGCTATGCCATGGCACTAAAGCCCCTATTTGACAACATTTTGTACTAAATAACATATCGCTGAACAATAGTGATTTGTTCAAAAAATGTAAAGGGCACTCATAAAATTCAACACATAAAAGACAGTGATAGAGATTATTTTTATTACTAATTTATGCTGAAAACAATAGAATAGCTAAAGTGGAAATATAGACTTCACCCTGCATGAAGTACTGCAACAGTTTGGGATGTAATATTACAAGTTCATAGATCAAAACATGCATCAACTGTAAATATGAGATGTTAAAGAACGCTTCCAATTATAATATGAATTCAAGGAACTAAAGGTTTTCTTTTTTATGAAAAATGTAAAGGACACTCATAAAACTCAACACAGAAAAGACATTGATGGGGATCTTTTTTTTCTCGTAAACTAAGGTATCCTCTATGCACAACTGCAAAGACTAATCTTCGAGGTAATTGAGATTTCTTTTTATTATTAATTTATGCTGAAAAAAATATAATAGCTAAAGCGGGAATATAGACAATGACTTAGCAATTGATATGTCATATCAGCCAACAACCTTGAATTCAAACAAAAAATTACTAAGAGTAAACCTTCAATCTGGTCCCTAAACTATCATTATCTCTCGTATACGGCTGTGACCTATAGAAATATAATAAATAGTCCCTAAACTATTGATAGTATATCAAGTTAGTTCCTCAATTACTTTCAAAATATGAGAGAGTGATAATTTAGGGACTAATTTACTAGATTGAGAATAGTTTGGGGACTATTTATTACATTTCAATCGTTTATAGATCAAATATGAGAGACTAGAGAGTGATAATTTAGGAATCAAAATGAAGGTTTACTCAATTGAACATATTCTCAAACAATGAATATCTTAAACACCATACACATACTACAAAATTAATCACATGCAGTGACATCATCACCAATCACTATCAAAAATCTAAAATTGAAAAAACAAAGTAATATTCATTATTCAATTTCAAACTACAAAACACAGATTCATAAATTTGATATCAAATTACAAACCTGAATCCCAGTAGACACAAAATCACAACTCACAGATCCAAATGACTGAGATTTGTTAAACCCCATCTGCACATTCCGTCGTGAAGGGGTCTGAGAATTCATCAAACCCAAATGATGAAAAGAGAGACATTTAGGACAAGGAAGAGTGGTGAAAGAAGACATTTTGAAACAAACCCAAGAATCAAAAAATGATTTTTATTGATTTAGAAGTAAAATGGTGAAATGGGTCGGTGTGATTATAAGGGTTTTTGTTTTGGGTGGCGATTAGATCGAAGAAGGTTTTGGGAGTGATGGTTTATTGAAGATGAAGGAGAATACAAAGAATGGAATGGAACAGAACAGAAGTGGGGTTTTGACAATGTGGCTTCGATGATAACAATGTTATTGTGAACATCAACAACGTAACGTAGGTTTCAATTTCAACTAACTTGGAACAATAAATTTTCGGTCACTGCATTTTTTTGTTTGCATTTGTTTGTTACCGTAACTAAGCTCTTGTTTTGTTTATTCTTCTAATGCTCCTTATTAGGGCCCAATAACCCGATTAATTCTAGAAACATTAGTTCCAAAAAATATTTATATCGTCACAATTTTTTGGATAATATTTTTTTTGGCAATAACCCTCTCGTTCTCTCATGAAAAGAGGTTTATAATTTTTAGTTCAGCTGTGAAGTTAGAAAACTCTGACAAAAAAATTTCTATTAGAAACTGAACTCAAATTATCCTGAACAATTAATCCTAGAGAGAAAAAAAAAAGTTGAACAAGCAAAAATGGTATTTATTTATAAAAACAATAGCTCCTGATCAGCACAAGGTGTGCCAAACAGAACAAACAGAAGTATACAAAAGTCAGTCTTTATCCATTAATCAGTCAATTGATATCTGTTTGCTCTATATAGATGATTGGCCCAATTAGGAGTGGCAAAACAAGTCAGATTGGTTTATTTACCTGCCATTTTTTGTGAACTGAAATAATGTTTTCAACTCGATACTTTAAAAAATTTATTTTTCCTTCCTTTTTTCCTAGACCTGAGATGAAAAATAAAGGAGATCGTTAAACTTTAGAGCTGAGTCCAATCTAACTTTTTTTTTTATTCTTCCTCTTTACTTTTTTAGACCTATAGGAAGAAAAAATTAATTTTTTAGACAAAATATTTTTTTTTTGGCATTGATGAATAGAGCAGTTTCCTTTCATTCTTGTCCTAAATTTTGGATGGCCAAGTTTTCATTCAAATTCTGAGTAGCTTTATTATTATCTTGTTTTCAAACATGTGAAAATTGAAGGGAGCATCCGTTTAAACCAGACAAGCATTTTTGTTGGATTGATGATTTAGTTATATAAAAGTTGATTTTAAGATAATGGCTATGGAGCCAGGGAAAAGGAAGGAGCATTTTGAGGATTTGGTTACTTTCAACAAAAGTGAGGATTTTATGCTAAGATTCGGTTAACCAGACACATGCAAACTAGTATACCAGACATGACATTGTTTGCAAACCAAATGAATGACATGATGCCTCGGCATGGTTTGGCTTTGGAGAAAAACCAAACTGTTTTCAAAATTTATAATAATCAAACCAAACCGAACTGTTAAAGTGGTTCGGTTTTATGGTTTTAAACCAAACCATAATTAACTTTTCACTAAAAAACCCGAACCGAACCGAAATGTGGATCATGAACCGAACCGAATTGTTTCAGTTTGGTTTCAAAACTGTTGGTTATATAGTTCAATTTTTTTTTTGTTCGGTTTGGTTTAGTTTGGCGGTTCGGTTTGATTTATTGGTTTTTTTGCCCACCCCTTGATGCCTGTAGCAAAATCAATATACATTTTTGTCTCATTTCATTTGTCCACTGCTACAAAATTGATCCTTTTGTTCAATCTATCTATTCATTTTATAATATGTATAATGTATCACTTCCAGCAGTAACAAAACATTTTATTGATTGATCAAAGGAATCAAATGAATTGATGCTCAAGCTTCAATCTTTTTAAACACTGTACAAAAGATCAAAGCCTGTGCAACTAAATTGGTTGCAATGTAGAAAAATTCAACATTATTCAGAGAAAGGGATGAAAAGAACATATTCACTACAAAATTAACATCAAAAGGTGACTTCGGAAGCTTAGTTGAGGCAGGAAGAGTATGAGTTCATGTCACTCCATGATGATGAACTGCTGCTGCACTTGACCTTCTTATGAAACTTGGGTTCTTTAGGTAGAGTAGGACACTTCATTGACCTTATTCATACAAAATTAATAACATAAGAGACATATTCTGAAGAAAATCTAATAAGGCTCACCAATAAGTGCAACTTTAAATCATTAATCATGTTACTAGATAAATCCTCACCTCCTTGGGATAAAGGGTCTGTCAAAATATGGCATTGGTTGTGCTTTTGGAACAAGCTCCTTCCTCAACCTTTTGATTTCTTCTTCTTCTGCCAACTTCAGTAGCGGAGTAGCACACAATAAATCATCAGCATTTAACGAAAGGAAACATAGAAATATGAATAGATAAATAGTAGTAGTGTATGTACCTTCTGTTCTCTCTCCTTTTCCAATTTATATTGCTCTATGAGGAGCAATTTTTCTGCCACCTGCATAATTAACATTCATCAAATCTTGTTTATATTTACATTTCACATCTTCCATAATTGTAGAGAGCACCACTATTCATAAATCTACGAAATCAAGAAGAAAAAAAACTAAGGTCATACTCAAAGTCCTGATAAAGTACAACAATGAGGAAAAAAACGGCACCTGTTCATCAAACTCGGCGCGACCCAATGCCCGCATATCAGTATGAAGCTTCAGATCAACAGGTATTGTAATTTCTTTGACCGGAGGCTTTGCCAAACACTGTTAAATTAGCACCAAAAGAATGTCAAATACCTTGTATCAATATAGAAACATAGGACCATATATATGCCACTTAATTATTGTGAACTTTTGTGTTTTGGACCATAACATAGTCATACAACACTAAACAAAGTACTTTTCATTACATAGCAAAACAACCTTACCTCGGGTTCATCTGTTGTCCAAGGAAGACCTTGTGCAACAGGAATCCTTTGTTTCTCTTCTTCTGTCTTCATCTGTTGTACCTTTTGTACAAATGCCTCCTCTTTAACCTTTCCCCTTTGCTACATTAATATTCCATAAAAGAATGTCATAATCCAAACTCTTTGGGCAAACAACAAAATTAATAATATATAACTTTAAAATGGTCAATCAATTGTGATGAATTACGTCAGTTCTAAGCTTGAACGGTTCTGGACGGGTGACTTTTTGCAGCTTCTTTCTCAATCTCCTCGTTCCCCCAACAGTGGTTGTTGATGATTCCAAGCTCTGCAATTGATTCAAATTAAATTTCAAAACTCATGACTTATTAATATATCATTAATTATACTGCATTGTTGTTGATGAACAAAATGACTTACATTTCTCCTGCTACTTCTACCCCCTCTAGAAGTCAAACTGCAACATATGGAGAGATAATAACAAACATCAAACAACACAAAACTGAAAATAGCACTCACTCATTCGTGAGTATATAACTTATAACATTCATAAATTAAATACAAAAGTTGGCTTATTTATGCTCAAATTCAATCAGATAGATAGTCCTTGAAAAATTCATATACAATAACAACCAAGCTTTATCTGACTAATTGGGGTTGACTAGATGGATCAAACGATGCCAAAATGTTCTATCATTCGCTACCATATTTCCATCCAACTCATTAATCTCTAGATCTTTCTTATAAACTTATCTCATCTATTAAATTAAAATTTAGCTTATTTGTGATCAGTAGCTATCAAATGACCCTTGAAAAAAGTTGGTTTTAAGTCAAAACTAATCAAATCATAATTGGTAGTATTCAATTGCAATGAAAATATAAGCATAATCAAAACTAAACACTTGGATTAAGCATAATCAAACCTTCCACGCGATCCATCCCAAGAAGAAGAGACCGAGGCACGCGGATCCAAACCAAGATTTTGAGATGTCAAAATCAAATCTGATGGACAAAATGAAGAACCAGAAACCTTCTTATCATTCTCTTTAACTTCCTTCTCATCATTCTCCTCTTTTTGATCCTCATCCTTAGAATCAGGTTCAAATAAAAGCTTCTCAAAAGCCTTAACCAAATTCTTAACTTTCCCTGACCCAATTTGAGTCACACTCTCTCTTACCTCTTCCCTCAATCTCTCCCTACTTCTCTTCACAATCAAAACTTCTCCTTGTTTTTCAACTTCTTTTTCAACAACTACACTATCAATTTCAGCAATTTCTTCTTCTTCTTCATTATCTTCCTCTTCGTGATCCCGATTCTTGAAAAACTCTTCTTGAGACTTTCTCAGATTATGATAAGCTACACAAACACATTTCCTATTCTTCTCCTTACAATTACAAATCAAAACCCTAGAATCTGCATCACCATCGCCAGAAGGTCCAGAACTACCTTCCTTTCCAATTTCCTTCTGTTTCTTCTTTGCCACAACGACGAATTTCCTCTGCCGCAATTTGTTTCGAACTGAATTAGGGTTTATTGGATTCCGCGGCTTTTTCGAAGAACAAGAAGGTGGAGGAGTATTAGGGTTTACATTTTCAGTGTGTTTCGGAGTTTGTTGAGATTTGGATCTACATACACGTGATGGAGTCATTGTTTCTATGGTGGTGGTGGAAGCCATGTTCGCCGGAAAAAGTGGTGGCGGTTTTGATCGACGGTTAGAAGAATGATGAAAAACGAAAGGGATTAGAATTTTTGAGAAAATTGGGGAAATTGAGAGTGTTATAGTTGAAGAAGACTCGTTATTTTCGTAACGGCTAGTTTAACGGGGACTCACATGATTTTTTTTTTCTTTCATAGTTCTGTTTAGATTTTATGACCGTTGGATTTTGATAGTGTTTTTTGGTTGTCTATGGGCTTGTGGGCTGAGTCATGGATGGGCTATTAAAAAGGCCTATTTGTTGATTCTTCAGTTGATTTGAAACCGAAAAATTCTCTTTAGGCCTCTCAATATGCTCTAAGACCCCCAACATGCTTTGAAAATTTGGGGGGCCTTAGAGCATATTGAATGACCTAAAAAGAATTTTTCTTTGAAACCAAACGTTGACAAATTGTTAGTGAGGAACTTGTTTTTGTAAAGAACTATGTTACTTATAAGAAATTTACCTCTCATGATAATTTTTTGGATTGCGTTTGTTGTGATGTGAATCAACTAATTTAGTTTCTCACATAGTTATTTCGAAGTTTGATTGTAAATAACTAATCTACTTAAAGGTGTGGTGTCTATAAAAAAAATGGAAAGTTGAAACGTGGTGACACGGGATAGAGGAAATTGAGTGTTCATTCAAGTTGCGTGGTAATTTTTATTTTCAAAGTTTGAAATTATTTTTATGTGTGAAAAAAATCCAATCATGTTTCAAAGTTAGATGATTATCCTGTTAAAAAATCATCTCGTAGAGGAGACACACTTCCATAGGCACAAATATAAATTATTTGAACTTAGGCACACATACATAACCTAATAAAATTTAAAGATAAAATAATTAATTGATATCAATTGATGTGACTAAATCATTTATGATTTAATTTTTACCATTTGTGTGTGTGCCTATATATAATAGATTTGGGGTTGTGCCCATAGTAGAATTGTTCCTCGTAGAGTTCGAAACATGGGCTTAAGTCCAAAAAAAATAAATTAAGATTCTATTTTTGCTACTTATTTCTTTTACAAAAATAAGTATTTATAAATGGGTCAAAAATATAGAATTTGATGAAAATTGATCTTAAAGCTCCCATGTTGCTCAGGCCCCCCAAAAATCAAAAGCTACCCTCCATTTTGGGTCTAGTATGAATGGGATGGTACAATCTAAAATGAAATGAGCTTTAATTTTGGAAGATAAGCCTCATTGAGTGGTAATGTAAAACGCTTAAAGGCAAGGAAAGCAATGCTTCATACAAGGAGAATATGAGATTATAACTTTCGAAACCTCATATGACATATGGGAACGTAGCTTCTGAAACCTCATGACATATGGGAACTAACTTCCAAATATTTAGTTGCAATTGAAACTTATCTTTCGATCCGTAGCGAATAGAAAAAGATAGAATCTGAAATAGTGTGTGGTAAACAGGAACCCTAGGACAATATTTCATTTGAGTTTTACTTGTTTTTTTTCCTACACAAAACCGATTTTTCACTGTCGGGTTTTAATTCAACCGGAAGTTCAGTCATGCCTATATAAACCAACAACGTTTCAGCAAAATTTAGTAAAATGCATGACAGTCAAATATTAACATAATTTGGGAATATATCTTCCCATTAAGGTTCGGAAGATATCTTCCCATCACATTTCGGAAGATATCTTCCAATATGCAGGTATACAGACATTCTTAAAAAATTCAAAAAATTAAACGGTTTAAAACACTCATACCTATTATTTGATGACAAATGAATGTAAAAACCCTCTATGTGTGAATAAATGTTGCTTTCATAACTCCAACACATAAAAAAATTGCATCTTTTTTCGTGGCTTTGGGGTTGATTGTTGGAGACAATATGAAAGTATAATTGCTGCAATTGCTACTAAAAAAACCAGTTCGGAAGATAACTTCCGAAATGTTCCGCTTTCAGCTCGTATTTTTCGAAACACACAATTTTTCAACAAAAAAAAAACCTAAAAACTTGACATATTTCAGATTTTAGAATCCCATACAAACTGTACTTTTGGATCCTAGCTTTCCATTGTACATAAAGGACATTTTCGTCCATTTAGAGGGCTTGTAAACAATTCAGGGGGCCTTAAGAGCAATTTTCAATTTATTTTTTTGTTGATCATGTAGTCTAGTGGCTAGAAATTTCACTCATAAGATAAATAAGTGGGATGACCGATGTTCGAATCTCAGCCCCTTAAATATATAATGCAATGTCCTACCAACTGAGCTAAGTTCATGAGTGCAATTTTCAAATTTGATTGACCCATATCTAGAATATACTTCTCGTCTCTTATTATATGCAAATGCAACAATATGATCAAACAAATTTGATAGACATCAATTTTTTTAACCAATTTTTGCATATACTTTAGATTTTAGAACACGTTATTGCAACTTAGTGATAAGTTAACTAATTGGAAAACGGGTGTAAAATATATAGGAATGATTTAAAGAGAAAATTTATGCGATCTTAAGTTCCTTGAGCTCATTAGAATTAAGACAAATTTTAAGATTTAGAGAATGCTTTTATCTATACTTACTTATATATTATCCACCAGCAAAATAGATATATGGATGGAAAAAATTAAACTCACATCTATGTAGAATATAAAAATATAAAACCCTACAAAATATAATTGGCACAGCAATTCTATGTCTTTTGAATATAAGCACATTTTTTTGTCAGCACCAAACAATTACAAGGACACTTTTTTTCTCATTCGTCATACTTTGTCATGTCTAAATGTTTGTTTTTTATTTTCCTTTTTGTTGCACTTGGACTTTCACGTGTTAGATCTATCGTGATAACATCATAACATTGGATCATTCAAGGATTATTCTTTTTATTTCAACTTCATAGTTATTGAAATTGTTAAATGTTTCTTTTTTTAGCTTAAAATGCACTCAAAATATAGTATTCATTTTCTAACATCTCAAGCAAAGTTCATTCGTACATTTGAAGTTTGCTCATCTGCTTTCATTACAAAGGCAGTTTAATAATGGTGCTTTGGTCAATACTTTAACTCCTTAAGCCACATAAAATCCTATTACCATAATAACAATCAATTATAATGATATTGCAAATTGGATCATGTGTTTCTTTCTTCTTCTTTTTTTCTTTCTTTTTTCTTTTCTCTAAAAAATTTAGTGATAAAACTCACAAACACGGACGCTTTGTTTTCGATTTGACTTTTGAAAGAGATAATTTTAAAAGGCTAAGACTATATTTTATATTTTAAGAAAAATAAGAAAATAACATTCTAAATAATCATATAATGCTTCAATAACATTTAGCTCTTTTTTTTTTGACGAATCACTTAATTCATTTTTAAAAATATTTGATAGTGTCATTGATTTAAAAAAGAAAAATAAATTCACTTTTTTCCTTCATTCTAAAACTTAACTCGTAGGCAATGCCTAAGTGTTGAGAACACCCCCTTGTATCAAATAACTCTCGTTTCAACGTATCAAATGTTTCGTAACACCCCTTTGTCCCTTTTATAAGTCATTGTCTACTTTTCATATATATATATATATATATATCAAGAGAAGTTGATGGTAAAATTAATTAATATATGTATACATTTGAAGTAAGACTATTACAATACGCAAGGGAGTTAGTTTCACATATTTCAAAAAAAAAAAGGGAGTTATCAAAAATTATTTTTAAGAATAACTTATTTTGGAATATGAAAATGAAGAATCCATCCGGTTATCTTTCAAAAAAAATGTTTCAACATAATTAGCATGGAGTATTTGTTTCAGCAGTGAAAAATTTGTGTTGATGGTTGAACGCACGTTGTTATAAAAGCTACTTTTTGTAGCTTTTGAATTTTCACATTGAACGCACTTTGATGGTGATTCATTGTTTTCCCAAACACTTAAACTGCACATATATCAACGGGAATTGAGTCTAGTGGAATGAGTTAGATTTCCACATAATGAACCAAATTTTAAATTTTGGTCAAGAGAAGTATCAATATTTAGGAAAAGTTTGAAATTGGGAGAAAGCGTAAAATAATGAGAAAACATTTTTGTAAAGAATAATAAATAAATAATTATGATTAATATATTTTAATTTTCTATTATAAAGGAAATTAAACTCTTTAAAGTTCTCCACTCCCAAATTCCTTCGCTCATTCCACTTACTCCTTCTTATTTTTAAGTCTCCAACCCATAAACTCTCAAAAAGAGAAAAGTCTTATTTTTTTAACATTAGAGAGAAAAATCTTATGCAAGAGAGTGACTTTATAAGGAATGATAAGAAAATACTTATAATTAATATATTTTAAAATTTTAGTATTAATATATAAGATCATGCTAATTGGTGTCCCAAAAATTCAAAGAATTTCTCCTAAATTACGACGATTTTGTATTATGAAGATAAAAGATAAATAAATTCCTCATTTATTTTTACAAAGTCTTCCTACTCCCTTTTTGAATTTGTAAACCGATCTTAGGAGTAATATTCAACACATATCGAATATGATTACCTCTCATAAGAAGAAACCTATTAAGAAATCTAGACATCACCTAAAAAATAGCAAAAAGTGACCTTGAAGCATGATGATGGAAGTGAAAAGTATGTACATGACTATGATTTTGACATTTCCTTTTGCCACCATATGGTTACTCGCACGCCCTACAAAATGAGCAAAATACCCTTTTATGGCTTAAGTCAAAATTACTAATTTTAAAAAATAACACCCGCTACTTAAGTCACGAATGATATAATTGGTAGGATGTCTTGGAGGGAGTCCGTAGCACAAATCACAGACATAAATATTTCGGAAATTTTATATGGTGCGCCTCAAAAAATCATAGGGTGGCAAAAGTAATAATCATGATTTTTAATTTCTCCAATTCTCAGTCCAGTCCATGTCCTGTACCTAATTTTTTTATATGCATGCTCCATTTACACAATCCAAAAATCTTTACTTGAATCACACATTTTACATCTAATGCATATTCGCATCGTACATTCCCATTGCATAAGGTACAAATAATATAGAATGTAGCCAGCACGAGAAACTTCTTAATTTACAGCTCATAGTAGTTAATCATCATATTCTTAATAGATAGAGAAAAGTAAGATGCAAAATCTTGCTATTGTTATTCTCCTCCAATAGAATTATATTAACTAAATAGATTTAAAGTAATACCAATTTATAATTAAATTTTATATAACATGCAAATGATTTATTCTCATTAGTTGTGATACCCTCAAATTATTAAAAGATAATGTTAAAAAAATTAATAGAGATTCAACATAACTAAAAACAAAATAGATGAATTTGCGAACAAATTCATTAACTTCTAAATTTACAAATTCACAAATTCAACATAGGCAATGTCTTATTATAATAGAATAAACATCTAGGAAGGTGGTAGTGATGAGAATGTGGTGCTTGAAGTTGAAGTTGACCGTTTGACACACAGGCAAAACGTGTGAAGAAGCTGTGAACTTGTTTTTGCCATTTGCCAATTGCATACAAAAAAATAAATAATAAAAAAAACTATGAGCTGAAATTCGTGGATATGATGTATTTACAGAAATTAACCTCAAATTCCCAATTTGCCCATGTTACACACTTTACGTACGAAATAAAATTGTGAAAGTCTTCTTTGTGAAATGAATAGTTTCGATTTTGAATTGGCCCAACCGACATTTTACTACATCAAAGTTTAGCAGACAAATCCTTTAAAAAAATTAAAAGACAAACAAAACATCCCCACCAATTGCAATAGTTTTACTAAGATAAAATGAATTAGACTCTCACACTCCAATATTCGGATATGAGATAAAAAAAATATGGCTTTAGTGCAAAAAATGTGAACTTTATCGCTTTAGTACAATGGAAAAAAATTATTGAAAAAGTAAATTACGATTACATGTATTAAACTTAATTAATTTAGGGGTAATGAATAATTTAGTGCCATATTTTAGCCATTATAGAAGAAAAAAGTGATTACAATATTGAAATTTCAATAATAAAAATATTAATTTTGTAAAAGAGTAATTTAAATATTAATTTTTAAAGATTTTAAATAAAAGTATAAAATGTTTGTGTTTATTTATCATAGCAAAAAAGTATTTTAGGCGGAATTGGTAGTTCAACTAATTTGAATTAAAGGTGAAAGAAAATAGAAGTTTTCATGAAATAATATTCATAATACACTTTAGGTGTTACACTAGTGGTAAGAAATTAACCTTATATTCTCAAGATACCAATTTCATATTTTCTCTTATAAAATGATTATTAAGCTGATCAATAAAAATTTCTCCATCCCCAAATTTTTTAAAGAAAAAAAACTAGTCAAAATAGTTTTTATTTATTCATTTATTTAAAGAATATTCTAGATTAATATTTAGTTTTTCATTTTTTAAATTAAATACTTAAAAACTTCCAAAAGTATTTTTTTTCAAAAAATAAATAAATTATAATAAACAAGGTCAAAATAAAAATTTGTAAAATTTATTTATTCAACAAAAAATTTAAATGAAAATAATTATTTATTGACACTTTAAATTATTGAATCTAGACACATCAATTCAAAGATGAGAGATCAATCAAACAGAAGAGAAAAATAATTTGTATTTTTGTGGGTCAAAGAAAAATATATATTTTTTTCTTTTAAGTCAATGAGAAAATTAATTTAAAACCAAAAAAGAAATTCTAAAATAGAAAATATTGATCTTTTTTCCCAATGTCAAAAAATAATTAAAATTAAAATAAAATAAAAACAATGATTTTGGACACCTACACCAAACGAGTCCATTTTGGTAATAACACATTTGGAAGCTAGATTTTCGTTGCGTATATATAACCTTTCTCACGTTCATCTTTCTTTCACATAATAACAAACACACAAAAAACCATTTCTTTCTTTCTCTTTTCCCTTTTTCTCAAAAGGGTTTTCATCATTCATCTCTCAAGGTAATTTTTTTGACACTATAACTTCATGTTTATGCTGTTAAAAGTTTAATTTTTGTGTTAATTTTAGTTTGATCACACATTTTGAATTATAAATTTAGTTTGTTTATTTGTTTATAGTGTTTATATGTCTTTTTGCTTGATGGGTTTGTTTAGTTTTTGTTATATGTTTATTTTGATTATTGGGTTTGTGTTAAAATGAGATGGATCTGTGACAATTTTGAATTTTTGAGTTTTGTTGTGTTGTTCAATTTTGAGGTTGATTTGATGTTTTGGAGTGATTTTGTTGGTGGGTTTTGGTTTTGAACTTGTTATGAAGTTAACTTGTAATGGATCTGATTGAATTAATTGCTTCTTTTTTTTTAATTGAATTCATTTGAGTTTAGCTCATTGTTGTTCAATTTGATAGATCTGCTTTGGTTAGATTGGTCTGAATGGTCAACTTATAGTCAAACTGAAAATATTTTCATCAAATCATTTACTTATGCATGTGTATGTTAGATCTGTATTCTTCGATGCTGTTTTACGGTTTCATGATCCATACATGTCATTGATGTCATTTTCATGTTATAGATCTTCTACCGATGATTCATGATCTGATTTTATATTTCTTTTATATGCAAAACAATTCACATGGTGTTGAATCTGAATCTGAACGCAATAGGAATATGCATCGTTAGTGTAAATTAGTTTTACTGTGACAACTAATCATAATCAATCATTTTGTGGTTATTTTCAAATTGTTGTTACAAAGTGAGCTTACGTGGGAATATTAATTTATGAGTTCTTATTGGATATCAGTGTAAAACTTCTTTACACCGATATAATACATATTATTTGGCCTATTGCTAAAGTGGCTTCTTTTTATGAATTTATTTCTTACTGATCCGTTTGAATCTTGATTTGGATAGGTCAAGTAGAAAAGCAAAATGGTGAAGATTTGCTGCATTGGAGCCGGATATGTCGGTGGTCCAACAATGGCAGTCATTGCACTTAAGTGTCCATCCATTGAAGTGGCTGTTGTTGACATATCTATATCCCGCATCGCAGCCTGGAACAGTGACACGCTTCCGATCTATGAACCTGGTCTTGACGATGTTGTCAAGCAATGCCGTGGCAAGAACCTCTTCTTCAGCACTGATGTTGAAAAGCATGTCTTTGAGGCTGACATAGTTTTTGTCTCAGTTAACACCCCGACTAAAACTCAGGGTCTCGGTGCCGGCAAAGCAGCAGATTTGACCTATTGGGAGAGTGCTGCTCGCATGATTGCTGATGTCTCAAAGTCTGACAAAATTGTCGTGGAGAAATCAACTGTCCCTGTCAAAACTGCCGAGGCAATCGAGAAAATTTTGACTCACAATAGCAAGGGAATCAAATTCCAGATTCTATCAAACCCGGAATTCCTTGCTGAGGGAACCGCAATCAAAGATCTTTTTAATCCAGACCGTGTTCTTATCGGAGGCAGGGAGACCCCCGAAGGCTTGAAAGCTGTTGAAACATTGAAGAGTGTTTATGCTCAATGGGTTCCCGAGAAACAAATACTAACCACAAATCTTTGGTCTGCAGAGCTCTCTAAGCTTGCCGCTAACGCCTTTTTGGCTCAGAGGATTTCGTCTGTTAATGCAATGTCAGCACTTTGCGAGGCAACCGGTGCAAATGTTCAACAAGTGTCCTTTGCTGTCGGCACTGACTCAAGGATTGGACCCAAGTTTCTCAACGCTAGTGTCGGTTTCGGTGGATCCTGCTTCCAGAAGGATATCTTGAACCTTGTCTACATCTGTGAGTGCAACGGCCTTCCTGAGGTTGCGGAGTACTGGAAACAAGTTATCAAGATTAACGATTATCAGAAAAGCCGTTTTGTGAACCGTGTAGTTGCATCTATGTTCAACACGGTTTCGAACAAAAAGATTGCTATTCTTGGATTCGCATTCAAGAAAGATACCGGTGATACTAGGGAGACTCCCGCCATTGATGTGTGCCAGGGACTACTCGGCGATAAAGCAAACCTGAGCATATTCGACCCACAAGTTACCGAGGATCAAATCCAAAGGGATCTATCCATGAACAAGTTTGACTGGGACCATCCTATCCATTTGCAGCCAACTAGTCCAACAACTGTGAAGAAAGTGAGTGTGGTTTGGGATGCATATGAAGCAACAAAAGATGCACATGGTATTTGCATTCTGACTGAATGGGATGAGTTCAAGAATCTTGATTATCAGAGGATTTATGAGAACATGCAAAAACCAGCATTTGTTTTTGATGGAAGGAACATTGTGGATGCTGAGAAGTTACGTGAGATTGGTTTCATTGTTTATTCAATTGGAAAACCATTGGATGCATGGCTCAAGGATATGCCAGCTGTGGCATAAGAATATAGAGATCATTAATTCAACAATGAAAAGTCAAGTATTGAGTTGAGGAACTCAGTTTGATTCTTTAATATTTTTTGTTAAGATTTTTGTTTTTTTATCTTTACCTTATTATTCACTTTCCCATAGGAATGTTGGAAGCTTTATGTTTAATTACTCTGTTTTTGTACTCACACATACATTACTGTATGACTGTTATGAATTTACTTTTGTTTGATTAATATGCTTTTATTATCAAGTTTGTTATAGTTTTCAAATTTTGTGGAAAATATTGTCGCCTCTAGTATTATCATGAAAGGAAATATGAGAAAATTAATGTAATTTCTCAACTCACAATTGACCAGAAAAAACTTGGCATGTAATATCATCTAATTATATTTTAAGAAAATACCTTTTTTATTTTTATTTTTTATAAAATGGAGGGCCCAAGCCCAAAAAAGGAATGACTAAATTAACCTGGAAATATTTCTCCCAATTATAACAGAAACATATAAATGACTAATTTGAGTAGGACAACATAAAACATGAACCTATATTATATTTTATAGGCTTAAACATCATTTTCGTCCTTGTATGTTTTAAATTTTTTGGTTTTAGTCCCTATATGTTTTTTTCATGCAAATTAGTCCCTGTATGTGTAAATTTTTTTGGTTTTCGTCCTTGCCTTCAGACTCCGTTAAAAACACTCTTATGTGACAGACGGACTCACGTGGCCACGATGAGTAGGCAAGTGAAGCCGGTACAGTCATAAAAGGAGAACCAAAACCAAAAAAACAAATTGCGGTAAGTTTGAAATCCCTAAATTCCCAAACAAATTTCTTCAATTTTATAATCACATCTGAACAAATCACAATTTGGTACCTACATATCAATTCAACATTTTTCAATTCAACTCAACAATAACTACACAACACATGTCAACAGATTCAAACCATTACTTTAAAACGAAATCAGATGAAACATGACAGATGACAGATTCAAACTTACCCTCAATCTTGAACATTTCCAATATCTTCTCTTAGGGTTATCATTTGAGTTTGAGATAAATAATCTCATTGGTTTGTTGCAACCACATTGTGGAATTTGGAATGGCACTGCATTGGCAACAGAAGAAGATGACATGCTAGAAGAAGAGAATCGACCTTGAGAAGAGTAAGATGAAGCGAGGGAGTGTGGGAAGAGAAAGAAATTTGTTTGGGAATTTAGGGATTTCAAACTTGCTGCAATGTGTTTTTTTGGTTTTGGTCCTTGCTTTGTGATTGTACCAACTTCACTTGCCTATTCATAGTGGCCACGTGTGAGTCTGTCTGCCACATAAGTGTGTTTTTAATGGAATCTGACGGCAATGATGAAAACTAAAAAAATTTACACATGCAGGGACTAATTTGCATGAAAAAAACATATAGGAATTAAAACAAAAAAATTTGGAACATATGACGACGAAAAATGATGTTTAAGCCTATTCTATATGTGCTTTCTATGATGTACTTTCATATCTATTTTGAAAAGGTCACCCATAAATGGTTTTTTTTTTTTTTGGTTAAATATGTTTTTGGTCATTATAAAATGGTGACCAATAACTTTGATTTTCCATATCTTTTTCTTAGGGGGTTGTTTTTATTTTATTTTTCATATTGGTGCAATGTATTTAATTTTCTCATTTTATGCAATATTAATTTGTTTTATATTGAAAGAGTAATTTCGATCTAGTAGAGATTTTCAATCAAGATACAAAGATATGTATATTCCAAACACTTCAATACAATGTTTATAGTCATGCAATTTGTTGTTTTATATATTATTAACGCGGATTGTGAGTTTGCACACGGATTAGTCGTACATTATTTTTAAATTTGTACTATTGCATAAATATACTCTTTCAATCAAAATATGTATATTGTTTTCATGTACAAAAAAAATGTATATAGTTTAATAATTTTAATAAAAAAAATTAATGACATGACACTAAATTCAGAATGTGTACCATTAAAAGAGAAGGGGTTCGAACTATATGTGCAGGAGCCGGAGTTCGAACCCCAGACACTCCACTTATCCATCTTTAAGGTGGAATTTCAAAACAACTAGGCTATCTACCAAAAAAAAGAGGAGGGTGTAAAATTGCACAATATTGATATTGAAGAATTAAGTGCAATTAATTGAAATAGTCCCTGTCCTAATATTCTATTGAACTGACCAAGTAGCAGCCAGCCACACTCAAACTCAAAACCATTCTCTCAAAAACCCCTCACTCACTCACTCTCACACATACATACACAGAGACACAAACACAGCTGAATGGCCTCTCACCACCACTACAACCACCACCATCACAGCCATCACCAACCTACACCACCACCACCACTACCACCTCCTCCAACTCATTGCTGCTGCACCCCTTCCTACACTTGCTGCACCCCTCAACAACACGACCACCTCGTACACATCATTTCCTCACTCATCCTGTCTCAACAACACGACCACCTCGTACTCAACAACAACAACAACCTTAATCCCCCCACTCAATTCCACCACCCCAAATCACAAACCCTTCATCATCAAAATCACAATCAAAATCACAATCTCAAACACCAATCTACAATCTCTTCTCTTCTTAACCGCATTGAATCACTTGAATCTTCTCTCAATCATCAATCACAATCACTCCGTCACTCTGCTGCACGTGTCATCCAAATCCATTTCCGTTCTTTCCTTGTTCGTAGATCAAGAACCCTAAGAAACCTTAAACAGCTTGCATCTATCAAATCCTCTTTCATATCTATCAGATCCTCCTTTTCAACACACACCCATTTCGATTTTCCAGCTCTTTCTCTCAAAGCTGTTAACTTGCTCATTCAACTTGATTCCATTCAGGTAATAAAATATTGAGTATTTTTTATATGGGAAATGCTTGTTTGTAAGAAATTAACAAGCAAGAAAGAGAAGAATAAATCATGGCCTTACAATTTCATAACCAACCTCCCCATGATTTCCTCTAAACTTCCTAATTTATAGCAATTTTAATTTTTTTAAAACAATACAGTACAATTCTTCTCTTTCTTGTGTTTTTTCTCCCGTAACATATAGCACTACTCTTTTTATATTATTAATTGGGAATTTCTTCTTTTAATTATACCCTGAAAATAAAAATTTGATCTTTGTCTTTAGGGTTGTATACAATGATTGTGAATTAATAGGAAACAGTTCTATTCTAGTTTATTTTGTGTTATTTTTTGGGAATTTCTTCTTTTAATTGTGCCCTGAAAATAAAAATTTCAACTTTGTCTATAGGGTTGTGATACAATGATTTTGAATGAATAGAAATAGTTCTATTTTATTTTGTATTTTTGGGGTAATTTCATCTTTTATTTATACCATGAAAATGTTTTTTCAAAAATTTGGCTTTAGGATTGTGATACAATGATTGTGGATGGGAAAAGGTCAATTAGTAGAGATCTGGTTCAGTTTTTGGACTCGATTGAAGAGGTTGCTGCGAAAAAGCGTATAAGTTATGTTAAAGCAGTGAAGAGTTCTAGGACTGGTCAGAAAGTTCAGAGACCAAGAAGTTCAGATGGTAATGATGATGAGAAGAAGAAGCTTTTGAAGAATTTGAGGGGGAGGGTTGAGAAGATTAGCAAATTGTGTGAGGCTTATGGAGATGATGAGGAAGGTTTAGAGGCTGAGGATGGCGTTCATAATCATGGTGATGATTATGACAACGATGATGATGGAGCTACCAATGTTTTGATTCGTACAAGGGATAGGAACAAAAACGAGGTCTTTGTTAAAAGGCTAGAGATTCAACCTAGAGTGAAGAAAAGTGTGAGATTTGCAGAGAATGGTAATGTTTGTGAGGTTTATAGCACGAGAACTAGTGAATCAGATGGAAGTTCATCGAATGACGACCAAGGCGAGGTTCTGGAGAATGGAAAGTTTGTAGTTGTAGATGTCGTGGATTCTTCTCAGGGTGTTGAAGAGGACAGTGGAGGATCGACGCATAGTAGTGACGACGGAGATATAGTGAAAGAGCAGCACCAAGAGAAGCTTCTGTTCTCTGCTCCATTACCACTTAAGATGGAAAACAGAACTGATTTGAAGAGTAAAGGTGTGAAAATTTTGTCGTGAAAAGTTAACATTATGTCATTATCTTTTAAGGTTTTGTTTACATTTGAGTTGTAATGTTTGATTGTATTCTATGAGAATTTGATTTGGACTTAGATTGGGTTGGTAATTGGTAGACTGTGTGTCTAATTGATCTTTGGTTCTGTAAATGGATTTGTATTGTTCCACTTCAATCGTTGAATTGTCTTCATTTGTTTTCTAAATGTTAGTTGTAATGAGTTATCAGATGAAAATCTCTACATTGTCTCCTGCTAGTTGACTTGACCAATGAATTAAGATTCATAATCTTTTGAAAATTTGATGGAACCATAGGAAAACATTGACTTATGGAGCTGATATGTATCTTGTCATGAAGCAGCATATGTTTAGGACAAAACCACAGAACATAGAGTTGTGGAGCTATGATATGTAGCCACGATGAAGCATATACTTGCATTTTCGAAAAACACTTCAAAAAGAGGAATGCTAAAGACGCACCATGAGACACTCTCATCTGTTGAGCCACATCACCTATGTTTTCTAATCCCTTACAGGTTATCCTATTAAAAAAGATCGACCTCTTTGTGTCTATTTTATTTTACAGTTGTTTATTACCGCTAACCTCGGTTAGCACTACCCCCAACCTAGCATTGTCCTTTACTGTGAGTGTTATTCAGAGTAACATCACCATCAGTATGTTAGCCAACACAATAAAACAAACTAGTTGAATCAAAATCAACTCAGAATTTTGTCATAGAAATCACCTTCAAGGTTAAAGTTTGTTCCAGAAATTGTATGTTTACAAAATATTAGTAGTTGCATTTAAGAGTCAAAATATCTTATATATTAAAAAAAAAATTGACTTTTTAATGAAGAGACTAAAATATTCTTACATAAAATGTTACTATAACTTTATAAGAGTACAAAAAGTGTTCTGGACTGGGCCTAGAGCTGGCCCAATCCATCCTGTGCTCGACGCAAGTGGCTTAGAGATCCTGCTCGACATTGAAGACTAGGAGCTTCTCCTCGATAGCTTTCGAGCTCCCCGCTCGGATCTGCTACGTTATCGCTATTACCACGTGTTTCTATTAATTAGGGCACGTTCATGATGAGCTCAACTGCCTCCCCACGCGATGCGGGATAACTCATCACCAGTATAAGGGCTAAATGTCGGTTCCTTGCTCCAACAACGGAGATATCCTGGCAGTCTCCCCTATTGGGCCGCTATGCACAGCCCATTAGGGAGACATTGGCCCAGCGCTGGGGGATCTATAAATACCCTCCTTCACTGGAGGGTCGGGTACTCTATTATCATTCTATACTTTCACTTTCACTCTCTGTATCTGTTCACTCTTCTGACTTAAGCATCGGAGCGCCTGCAGGTACAACCCCTCCCCCCGGTGGTGAATTGCTGTTCAACTCAACCGAAGTACTCATCAAGTGAAGGATTCACTGGCCCTCAACCTTTTCTGATCATCAGGTTAGATCAAAAAGTAACTTAATTGTAAAACTCATTCCTTCCCTTGTTAACCAAAAGAGGACTTTAGATCCATTTATTTCCCTTACTCTCAACCAAACAAAATATTACACTTCCTAAAGTAGGAGTGATCCACAAATTTTCTACACATTCAGCTTATCATTTCATATCCCCTTTTTTGCACCTGAGTCTACTATTCCACACTTAGATTTTTCTACCGATAAGTCTCACTGTACAAAAATCAACTAAAATGTCCTTCTCAAGAACTACACCAGTCTTTTGACCCAAAAGATACATAAGGTTATATAACACATGTATCTTTCAGAGTTTTACATGTTCATTCGAATTGAATGTAGAAATCTTTCAGAGTTTTATTGATTGTTTAAGACAATGAGATTAGTTCACCTTAATATGAGCACAAATAAATCAAAATTATGAATTTGAACATCAACATCGTTATATCTAAATCAAATCAAGTAGTTGATTTACAGACAGCCAACTATAATTATTCTAATTCTAACAACATAAAATTGGTTTTAAATTTATTAATAGGGAATGCCACGCAAAGTTGAATACGCATACATAAAACTGTCATCTAATAATATGAGTGTTGTCTATTTAAGAGAAGTTATCTCTTTATCAGAGAAAGTTGCAACTTCAAGATTCTCACTTCACGGCCTGTTCCATAATAGATGAATGCGAAATAAGGAAACACACATTTCCGCTTGTCCTATCCTATCCTCAACAGAACTTAACCTGCAGCAATTGCAATCACAAATGAATGAATACAAAAATGTAATAGCAAATCAAAAAGCAGACATTACGCAGAAGCAAAGCAATTTAACAACATGAACCTTTGCATGATGTTCATACTATAGCAAACAAAACGTTTCATATCGTCTATACTTTAAAAGGTTTCCTCACATGTTCCAAGGTTTATCGGACCAGAAAACCAGCCCCACTTAATCAATTTTCAATCTCTGTTGTGCACCATGATAAATAGTCTGCTGTAGCTAGTCAGGAAACCTTAATAAGATGATTAAAAGAAGTTTTAACAACTCTTGACAGACTCGTCAGAAATGGATAAGGGTGTTTTAAAGTGAGCCTAACTATACAATGCAGAAATTGAAAAGTGCCTACCCTCAATTTAGCATGCATTTGGGTAAACAACTTAGTTAAATATTTACCATTAACTGTTTGTCGTATAAGCATTTGTGTATAAATTGTTTCAACAAAGGAACGGGAAACTAGCGGAAACTCGGTGTGAACTCTGTATAAGCTACTCTTATAAAATAAGAAAATAAGTTTATGAAAATAACTACCAGCTTATGAGTATATCATAAGCGATTTTCATAGTTTGTTTCAAACACTTATGCAACTATATGTCATAAGATAAATCAAATATTGTTTACAAATACTTGCATTGTCTTCCCTACTAGCATGCTGTTCATAATGTACACCAAAAAGTTGCTTGAAAATTGAGACTAAGCCTAGTTTATAAACATTTACTCTACTCAACCTAAGACCTAGAGCTAACAGAAAAACAATTCAACGAATTGAGGTTGAAACACATACTACCAATAGAAAAACAACAGAATGCTTCAATTAATTTTAATTTTATATAAACATTTTATAGCTCCCACAATTTAATTTTTTTAATAAAAAAATCTAGGGCAAATTACATCGACCTCCCCTAATATTAACTCCGTTTGGCAGCTGTTACCTAAAGCAGGAAACTGCATCCCACTCCCATATACAAATTTCCCTTCTGTGCTCATTGCTTCTAATATGTGAAACACTGTCTTTTTTGCATGTTTTGCAATGGCTAAACCGACTAACTCTCTCACAACCCTTGTATGCATCATGCATGAGTGCACAAAACTTCAAAAATAATAACTTATGAATAAAACTACATGGCTTCTTTGCATTTGTCTTCACTCTTCAATAAAACTAACAACACTCCTTCTAGCTTCATTCAAAAATGGGGTTAATGTCATTGACAACCCCAATATTCTCACTAAAATTGTCCTCAAAATCAAATTTAGTGAGAGATGGATCAAACCCAATATTCTTGCTAAGCCACACATTTTCATAAAATGAAGAAACCCAATAACTCAAATTGCCTTCAATTTGTACAACAAAACTACTTAATCCTGAAATCAATTATGTTATGTAGCACTAATTCTACAACACTACCATGTGAGCATATATAAGGTCCTTCAACTCAAAATCTGCATCATAATGCTGTGGTCGAGGGGTGTAAGGTCCCCCATTTTAGTCAACAAACAGACACAGAGAGGGGTGGAATATGTCACATGACGACATATCACACAAATAAGGGTAGTTAGTCTCTATGTAAAAACTAAAGTGGGAGGTCAACATAATTTCCCCAGAAATCTATCTTCAAGTTCATTTAAATATAACTATAATACAGAAGAAAATTGAGTTGCAAATTCAATTATCCACAATTATTACGCACAAAACCTAAAACCCACAAAAAAAAATTAGTCTTTTGAGAAAGGGAGTTTAAGAGAAATTAAACAATGACTAAAAAGGGTTCTTATCAAATAAGCTAATCCAAAAAGACACATAATCTACCACAACCTACCAGCTTATGGATACAACATACACTATTTTCATAAGATGTTCCAATTTATAAACACTTCCAAGTGTTTTTGTCATAAGAAGAAAATCCTATCTTTTTTCAAACACTTGCACTGTCTTCTGTCCCAGCATATATCAATACAGAAACAATAAAACAATGAAATAACATAATTAGATTTAAAAACCCTAAAACATAACCCTAAAAGCCCTAAGTTCATTCAAACATAACCCTTGAGTTAGAAATTAAGTCATGCCCAAATTCCCAACTTTCAGGAAAAAAAACCCTAAAACCCATAAACAAACAAAAAATTGAGTCTTGTGAAAAGGGTTGAAAAAAAAATCGAACCTTGATTAAAAGGGTTTATTAGGAAGATCCATGACACTGGGAAGAGGAGGAACATAAAGAGAGTAAACAACGGCCTGTCGTTTGGCAACATCAAGCTGAGACTTTCCGAATGAGAAAGCTTCAGAAATTGAAGAAGGTTCAGAAAGTTTAGCGTTTTGACGAAACGCATCGATGGCGCGTCGTTTAGTGTATTCTCTGATGTTGTAATCTGGAAATTGACGAGATACTCGTATGAAAGAGCGGACAAGGGATAGGATTTGTGATGGAGAAGGAGATGATGTTGCCGCCGCCATAATAAGAAGCAGGTCGCGGCGGGTCTGATGATGGTTGCAGAGAAAGTGAGGGATGCGTGACTTATGGTGTGAAGAAGGAAGGTGAGAGACCAGGTTTTTAGTTGTATGGGTTTATATTTACACAAACAAGCTTAGAGATTTACACAAATGTCTAGTAAAAAACTATTATTACTCATTATTAGTTAGTTCTGCGGTGATCGGGGGTAGGGAGAATTATAGTTCATCTAGGCAACTGCAATTTAGAGGGATCAAAACCATTTGATGCACCTTTTCAAAAAAAAAAATCATTTGATGCTAGAATTGACTCTCAAATCAGATTAAGTGGGGTGAATACGGGTGATGAAAACAAGAAAAACGGTTATCATTCCATATCATAAGATTAAAATGGAGTAGAGTGAATTGATTTGGCGAAATACATAGTAGTTGATATTAAATGATAGTATAAAATTATTTTATAATGTCAGTGCATGTTTCATTTTTTTTTTTACTAAATAAACGATATTCATTCATTTAAATTGATTAAATACATCGGTGTTATAAATTTAAAATTGCTAAAAATGAAAACAATCTATTTTCTCTTGGTTCAATAGAAAATAGAAGATGCACGGGCGTAAAAATTTCTACTCTACTAGACCATATAGATATTTTAGTTGTGTGCGTGAAAAGTTTGTGGTTTTTTTATCGATTTATCCATTAAAGTCTTGGTTTATTATGAATATGAATTTTATAATATTTAAACTTAATTAGTCTTTTATTTGAGAAATAAGAAAATATAATAATAGTGTAAAATAATTTTATACTATCAATGCATAATGATCATGGTTGCTAAAATAATTTGAAGTTGAGAAGTTGGATGGAGTGCAGAATATTCTTGGTATTTTTGATCAAGTGCTAAATATCAAACTATGAAGATCATGAACATCCCATAGTGAGGGAGATTTTGCTAGCATTTGATTCAAAGTCTTGTATAATCCTAATTGTATCAAAACATCCCATAGTGAGGATGGTTTAAAAATTTAAATAACAGCTTCCCTATTCTAAATTTTTAGTCTTGGTTGTTATATTATTTGTGAGTATATCAACCTTCATATGAATTGAAGATGTTAGTTTAGTATTGTTGGTTTCTCTTGTAAAGAGATAACAAATCGTTGAGGGATTTATAAAAAATTGTGAGGTTTAGATAATTAAGGAATTGAGAAAGTTTGATAAACCAATGACAATAACAATACAATTTTTTTTTAAGGAAAAAAAATAAACAATACAATGTTTCTATTTCCATACAATTATGATTTTTTTTATTCAAAATAATAATAATAATAATAATTAATAAATATAAGTGTCACATCATCAGGTTGGGTCAGTGGGTTCGAAAAACCAGACCCAATACAAACCCATTATATGTGAGTGTATGATGCGTATCAGGTTAGGTTAGATTTTACCCGCAAAAGAACAAGTTCGAATAATTGATGGATTGGGTCAGTGGATTCGTGGGTCGACCCACATCCATGGACATCCCATAGTGAGGGAGACATTAATAGCATGAGATAGTCTTGCATAGGCACAAATGTATGGGCACAAAATTTAGACACACACTCACAAATCAAAAAGATTAAATGAAAAATAAAATAGTCACATCAACTAATATAACTTTAATCAATTTTGATTTAATTTTTTTAGTTTAATGTGAGTGTGCCTAAAACATAGGTGTTATATATGTGCCTATAGAAGACTTTCTCTAATAGCATTTGGTTCAAAGCCTTGTATAATCCTAATTGTATTAAAACATCTTTGACTTGTATTTTTCACAAGTCAAAAGTGATTCTTCAATCAAATTTCTTTATCTTCACTGCACTTGGTAAACTTGACAATGTAGTTGTAAGCAAGCAGTCAAATAAAATATTTCTCAAACATCAGAATTATTTTTTGATGTGCAAGTTAAGATAAAGTTATTACAACCACGTAGCATAATAAAATTTTATATCCCACTGAATTAAAGCTTTGATATCAATTTGTTAATAAGTCTATAGAGTTTAGAAGAAACAATTGAGTCAATGCTCCAAAATAAATTAAAAAAAGAAAATGTCGCATCTTCACTCAAAATCTTAAAATGTTACATTAATTAAGTATCATATTATTCTCTTTTCTTATTTCTCGTTTAAAATGACAACTATCTAAAACATATTTTGACCCTACTCAGTGTTGCATATGCAATTCAATTATGGTCCTCATTCAAGTACAATGTGCTAACCAAGTCAACAAGGCATACCGCAATATCAAACTTTCATTAACCTCCTTCACACAGGCTTCCCCACCCTCTTATATAAATGCACCAACATGTTTTTTTTATGTAAAAGTACAAATACTTATTGCAACATTTTTGTCATAATATATCCTCCATTAATTACACAAGACCTTTTTTACCTCTAAACTTAGAATATATAGTGAACTATACAGCACCTACACCACTTACGTTTTCCTATTACGAAGCTTCCTTCTTCTTCTTTTTTTCGCACAGTATTTGGTGAATTGAAATTTCAATCTTTGATCAAACTAGTTGAACATGTGGAAGGACCCTAATTCATTCCTTCAACACAAATTAAAAATAACTAAGAAGTTATGGTTCATTCGATTTTGGTGGAATTTAATTATTAATCATAGATTATAGATACAAATCATAACATATTTATATTATAAATAAATAAAAAACAGATCATGAAAAACATACTTTTTATTGTTTAGAGACAATTGATGAGAGAGGAGAACTAGCTTCATCGCCATAAGCTGATTGAACAAATTTTAATTATATGCGGCGATATTTCTCATTGGAATTAACTAAATGGTTCAACTTACTATGACCCGTTTAGAAACGAAAGTCCAACAAATCATTCGCCACCAATACTTTGTATTCATTCATGATTGACCATAATTTATAAATAATTGATTATGCCAATCCTTAATTTGATTAATTGAATTATTCCAACAATTCCTTCTCAATTTAATATTTGATGTCAATAATATTTGATTAATTGAATTATAGAGGTATAGCTAATGAACTAAGCAAGTAGAACTATATATATAGTTTAAGATCAATTTAATTAGTTAGCAAACATAATTTTCAGCTCACACTCAACTTATTTTGTTCACAAACCAAATTTAATGAATTAATTGTTGAGTTTTGGTTTCGTGATGGGGTGATAAAGTTGAGAAAGTCAAGTTTCAATTTATGAGAAGAAAGTATGAGTTGCTGCACATGGTGGAGGATCAAAAAATAGTTGATTACTTTTCAAAATTGACCACTCTTGTGAATCTAATGAAAGACTATGGTGAAGCTATGATTGGTCAATGAGTTGTTGAAAAGGTAATTAATGAGAATTCTGACTTCTAAATTCGATTTCATAGTGGTAGCGATTGATGAATAAGAGGATTTGAGTATCTTGATGATTAAAGAGTTGTAGAGTTCACTAGAAGCACATGAGTTGAGAGCCATTCGAAGAGGGATTGAGAGATAAGTTCAACCGACCTTGCAAGCTCAACATACAAAGAAAGAAGGGAATGAAAAGAAAAAGAAAAAAAGTCGTTGCTTGTCTAATAAAAAAAAGGAAAGACCAAGGTTGATGGCAGACCTGAAACCTTGAAAAAAGGTGGCAGACTTGCCAACAACATAATATTCTAGAAAAAAATACTTCACTATCATATCTCTCTAGTTAAAAGTTATATTTTTTATATGAGGTGAATTAGAAATCAACAAAACATGATAAAAAATAATTGAATCATTTATCCTTATATATGTATGATTTTATCACAAGAGTAATTTTGTCATTTGATATAATCTATTTTTGTAAAATCTATTGAAATCAAAATATTTAAAATAAAAATATGAACAGAAATATTGATTTAAATTTTATTTTTTCATAAAGTAAATACAATTTTCTTATATAAGGATATTTCTGTCTATTACACATGCACAAATAGATCCTGTCTTCATTCCTCAAATTTTGAGAACATAAATATATTAATATGACATTTGGGCAGTCTCCGTGAGCATAACTTATTGATAGAATATTGCATGTAATATGTAAAGATTGAAGTTCAAACTTGGGTGGACACACTTATTCACCTTAAAAGGTGAATTCTAGCCACTATACTATAACCAAACAAAAATAAGATTATCTTTTAGGATTAAATATGTTGTTAATTCCTACATAATCACAACCTTTCAAACTTTTATTCATTTTTTTTTTGTTTTCAACAAACTTTCAAACTTTATCCCTCAAGAATTATCATTTACTTTTACTTTTAATTTATATTTGTATTTTGTTTTTTGGTGCTATTTATATTTGTATTTTATAAGCCTATTTTGAGAGACAAAAAATATTCATTTTTTATACTCCTACAAAGTTTTTAAAACAAGGACAATTTTTACAAAGTGCAAGTCTGCAACATTACGAAGACCAAAATTACCATTAACATAATCCTATCCACATAATCCTCTTAACCCTTGTCCACAAACATAGGAAATATCTAAATTTAGGTATTATTACATCATACCCTATACTAGTACTCCCTAATCTCAAGGTCAAACTTTCACCACATTTCTCTCCCATTTTCTCCTCTCTCCCAACACACGCTTTTGTATTTTGACTCATACAAGCTTTTCACATTTTCTTTCTTTTTTCTCTTTTTCTCTTTCATCATAAATAAAATTTTCCGAGAAAATCGTAATTATAGATCGGACCAATCAAAGAGATCCGCTCAAAAAAAAAAAAAAAAAAAAAAAAAAGAAAAAAAGAAAAAAAAACAAACAAAAACAACCAACAAAACTAAAAAACATACCCAAAAATTTTCTCTCTCTTCTTTCTTCTTCCTTTCTCTCTCTCTCTTTGATCCATGGGAGAGAAACTTTGAACTTGAAAAACATCAAAAAGTTCAAAATCTTGAAATCCTAGGATTCAAAAAAACCAAAATTCTAAGATTGAAATTGAAATCGAAATCGAAATCCCTAATTTGTATGAAAACCCCCAAATGTGGGACAGAAAATAGGAAGAAGAAAAACCCAAACTTGATCGATCTGAGGACGACCCAGATAGAAATTGGATCCGAATATTGGATCTGAATCTGATGTTGTGCGTTTGGATGAAATGGGTCACGCTGTTGTTATCGTTATCGTATTGGGTTTTTGGTGCTAGGGTTATTGTGGATGTGAGGCTGCATATGCATAAACGACGATGCAGCTTCACTTCTCGCCTAGTATGAGAAGTATCACAATATCGAGCACAAACAATGGGTTTATTGACTTAATGAAGATCAAGGTCGCAGCTCGCCACATTTCCTATCGAACCCTTTTTCATACCATTCTTATCTTAGCTTTCTTATTACCTTTTGTATTCATTCTCACTGCTCTTGTTACCCTTGAAGGGAGTGTCAATAAGTGCTCCTCCTTTGGTACTTTACTATCTCTTTTTCTAATTATTATATCATCTATTTAGTTATGGTTCATTGCTTTTTTGTTTTGTTTTGTTTTGTTTGTCTAAAGCTAGATCTTGATTTTTAGTTTTTGAGTCAAACTTAATATGTTCATCATGTATTGTATGTTTGTTTGTTTGTTTAATTTTGGAATTGATTGATGTTTTGTTTTTGATGATGATGAATGTTAAGGCATTGAATTTGGAAGTGTTATAGTGCAAATGCATTTAGTTGTAACTTGTTTAAGTGTTATAGTGCAAATGCCTTTTTGTCCTGAAATTTATGTATTGTATGTTTGTTTGTTTGCTTTTTGGTACACATTTGTTTGTTTAATTGTTTGTGTTTATTTTTTGAATTGATTTTTTCATTTTTAATAATGATAAATGTTAAGGCATTGAACTTGGAAGTGTTTTAGTGCAAATGCAATTAATTTTAATTTTTTTTAAGTGTATGTTTGGGATTCCGTTAGCGTTTTATTTGTCGTGTTGCAGTGACTTTTTTGCCGTGGTTAGGTGGGAGCGATAAATTGTAGCTTTAGAGTTAATGCGTGTTGGCCAATTTTTACGGTGCGTGGTTTCGGGGGAGCCATAAATTAGCTTTAGAGTTAACGTGCGTTGACCATTGTTTACGGCGCGTGGTTACGGGGGAGCTATGAATTGTAGGTTGAGAGTTAGTTAATGCCCGTTGACAGATTCTTTACGGTGGAAAGAAACCGATGCCGAGTGTTTTTCTTGTGAGAAGTTTTTTTTAGTAGCCACCAATTAATATTTATGCCCCTTTATTATAGAATCTGAAGAGCGATTATGTGATTTGTAACATGTTTTGTTAAGCTGCCATTGGACTTAATTCCGGTTTTGATTTATCTATTTTGTATTTTTGAAACCCCAGCTGTCTGTAGCTTTTTTTTTTAATATTACTTGGATTAGATTCTGTTAGTTTATTCTTTTGTGCCCTTTTCTTTTTATGTGGCTGTTTTAGATCACTAATTTATTTCTTGTTTTGTGCTCCAGATTGTTTAGGAAGACGGTTAGGACCGAGGCTTCTTGGCAGGGTCGACGATTCAGGGGTAAATAATTTTATTATTATTATCATCATATTCAATAATGTTTTGGTTGAAAATAAATATCTGAACTCTTGTGGTGATGATGGCATTAATGGTGCTGCAGAGACTGGTTAGAGATTTTTACGAGATCCTTAACGAAGTGAAGACAGGGGAAGTTCCAGGTGATCTAAAGCTTCCAGATTCCTTTGATAAGCTTATTTCTGATATGCAGACCAATCAATATGATGCAAAAACTTTTGCATTCATGTTAAGGGGAATGGTAAGTTGCTTGTTACATTTAACATAAAGATTTTTTGTATGTTTCTTGGTTAATTGGTATTTTGTAGGGAAAGTATTGTTTGAAGCTGAACTTTATTCATTTTTTAAATCTTATTGGAAACATATATGGCTTACAAGGAAACAACGCTTTATAATTTTGTTCGGCCTTATGAGATTCGAACATTAAAAGGTCGAGGTTGGGATAACTAATACATTGTATAAGTATAGAGCTTTTAAATGGGTTCATTGAGTTTTTTTCTTCTTAAGCATAGTTTCATTTTATGTATCGAGAAATTTGAATGAACTTCTGAATTACATGAGCTTTATACTTGATACTTATTTATGAAGCCAACACTGTATGTTTGATACATTACGATGAAGTGGAGAAATTAGAATGAAATGTGTGGAAGAATTATATTTAAGTACGAGCAAAACACATAGCAACAAAGGAAAAAGAAAAAATCAATTGGCCAAAGCTGCCGATTTGGTCAGCATGTCTTTTAGGGAAGCCGCCTAAAAGACAGTTTACGTCAGACCACTTGGAAGCCAAACACCTAATATTATTCCAAACGAGCTGTCATGCAAAAGAAATCTCCTTAGGGATAATGTTATGTTCAACTCGAGTTCACCATAGTGTATAGAGATTGCACGTCGTCACAGAGAAGGTTCCAAACAAGATTTTCAAAGAGAAACAGAAAAATGTAAGAATTGACGAGGAGCTGGTTCTGAGCAAGCCCCATGGATAACATGGCTTAAGGAGGGAGTGGACTCTGTTCTCTAAGGCACACTTCCTCATTTTCCCCCACCCTCCACGGAGGGGAGTAAGATCTTGGTCACCATGTAGTTAGGAAGATGATCAATGCCTAAATCATGTCTGCTTGATATATCTATTCTTTCCGGTGAACAGTCTAGTAGCCCTAAAAGAGACCAATCCCTATCACCGTGTTATGGAAAAATTTAAATTCCCCGAGACCATGTACCTCATATTAAGGCTTCTCTTATTATCATGACATTTTGAGTGTACAATTGGTTTTATTTTTATTCTCTTCCTCCTTTCTCAATGTTTGTTACATTCGAATATGTACAATTGCAACTATTTATCTGTAAATTGCAACCTTCCTGATAGCCATTTGTTTATGCCAGCTACCCTATTAGGACTTCCAGAAATCTTATAAGCATATACAAGTTTGATGTGTGAATTTTAGCCCAAGTATTTGTAGCTTAGATATAGAGGGAGAAAAAGGAAGATTCTAATGAAATTATATTGATATGATATGATGTGAATGATATGTTTGGTATTATTAGAGAAGACAAAACAATAAAGCTATCCTAATTAAACACGGAAAAAAATCATGATATCTAAGAAAATATGAAAAAATTCCTGAGATAATATACGGCACTCCAAATCTAAATTACTCATATTTTTTTTTTGTATATTTACTATTTATTGGCCTTAGGCATGCCTTCATATAAAAAGTACCATTTATCTTGCAATGGCTCAACTACATTTATTTACATTAGATACTACAGTTCTTATATTGAAAATTGTAGTAAATAATCATGTCAATTATCAATCTTTGTTAAAATGACGTGTTTTTTTTTTGTGACACAGATAGAGAAATTTGAGAGGGACATCAGAGAGTCTAAATTTGCAGAGCTGATGAATAAACACTTTGCGGCAAGTTCCATTCCTAAAGGGATTCATTGTCTGTCATTGCGTTTGACTGATGAATATTCATCAAATGCTCATGCACGAAGACAATTGCCTCCTCCAGAATTACTTCCCTTGCTGTCTGATAACTCTTACCACCATTTTATTCTATCAACCGATAACATTTTGGCCGCTGCAGTAGTTGTTAATTCTGCTGTCCAGTCATCTCTGAGACCTGAAAAGATAGTCTTCCATGTAATCACAGATAAAAAAACATATGCGGGTATGCACTCATGGTTTGCGCTGAATTCAGTCGCCCCTGCTGTAGTTGAAATCAAAGGCATTCACCAGTTTGACTGGTTGACGAGAGAAAATGTTCCTGTACTTGAAGCTGTAGAAAATCAAAATGGGATCAGGGATTACTATCATGGAAATCATATTGCAGGAGCCAATCTCAGTGATACAAATCCGCGTAAATTTGCATCTAAATTGCAAGCCAGAAGCCCAAAGTACATATCTTTACTCAACCATCTGCGCATATACCTACCAGAGGTAGGTTGGATTCAACAATGATTACTCTTTTGTGTTTTCTCTCTTTATCTCTTTGTCTCTCAATATCGTTGATACTTCTCAAATCATAATTGTGAAATAAATGATAATTCAATTTATTAACTTTGTCATCTTATTTTCAATGTTACTTATTTACAAAATATATTTGATGTTGAATGTAACATAAGGATTTTATGATTCAGTGGTCACTCCAAACTGAATATTTATATGTAAAATTTTCCATATAAATTTAAATGCTTTAATGAAATGAGACGCAATAGGACATAAAGAGAAGAATAAAACAAAACATGAAGATTTTTTTAAAGTTTTACAGAAATGATGGTAGGACAGTTAACATTGGTTGATCGTTAGACGGGTGAAAGCGATAGTAGCAGGAGCTTAGCTTAAAAGAGAAATGTCAGCAACACACTCTTTTTGATTAGTTTATTATTTTCTTTTTTAAAAAATTGAGTTGTCTTGTATATTGAGCTCTTTCAAAAAATTGTATCGACTTTGTAGATATGTACCAATCATAGAATGTGTCGAAAAAAAGTGTGTTGCTAGTATATCTCTAGTTTAAACAGAAGGGGAAGGGCATAATAGAGGGTATATTGAGGTTGATAATATCGGAGAACTGAATATTATCTCAGTTGTACGGGAAAACGCTTTATCGGAAGGAAAACCTTTAAAAGAAGCATCCTCTCCTTCAGCCGAGATTCAATAAATTTACATAGTTCTGGTCTCTTTGAAAAAATGAATGGAGCGACATTCCCCTCCCCTTTTGTTGTTTTGGCATGTTAATAAATATTATTAATTTTAAATTGCTTTTGTATTGCGTTATTTTCATCAGTAAGCATCATTCAAAGCTTATGTATCAAATACATTTTATGATGGAGATAATATTTCTTCTTATTGTTCTTTCTGGGAAATGTTAATTAGGCTGTGTTTCATATACTTATGCTAATTATGCATGTCTTGTTTGTTATACAGCTTTTCCCAAACCTTGACAAGGTGGTCTTTTTGGATGATGATGTGGTGATTCAGCGCGACTTGTCTCCACTTTGGGATATTGACCTTGAAGGAAAGGTAAATGGTGCCGTTGAAACTTGCAGAGGTGAAGATGAGTGGGTAATGTCTAAACATTTTAGGAACTACTTCAATTTTTCTCATCCCCTCATTTCAAAGCATTTGGATCCTGATGAGTGTGCATGGGCTTATGGAATGAATATCTTTGATCTTTCTGCATGGAGAAGGACTGATATTAGAGAGACATATCATTCCTGGCTGAAAGAGGTAAAAGTCCATATAAACTCAGATTAATTGAACTTCATTTTATAACAAATTTTTAAGTATTCTTTGGTGTTCAACAATAAATTAATTATTAGGTAGTATTAGTAGTAATTGAACACAGGTGACATTTTGCTTCCTTTCTGTTCCTTTGTTTAACGGAAGAGCTGTGTTATTTTGGCACAGAATGAGACCACAATTGGATGGTTAACATAGTTCAAATTACATGATAAATTATGTTTAATGGATGGTTCATGGATATAAGGTGTCACAACTCATTAACCATCCATTGAACACAATTAATCACAATTTTCATGTATATTTGAACACATGAAAATTGTAGGTTCAATATAGCGGTTAATTACATTTAGTGGATGGTTGATGAAATGCAACATCTTGTTATTTTAATTAACCATCCACTGAACACGATTAACCACATATTTAAACTGTCAACCATCCAAATTGTTATCAAATTTGCATGTAAAAGTATCGTTTAGTGGTAGGTTGCATGTAAAAGTAACCTTCCTCCCCTTTTTCTGAAATTGAGATAGGGTGATGGAAGTTGGAAAGTCTTGGACATTTGTTCTTCAATTTATCTTTTTTTACTGAAGAGTATTATATTATTGACAACTTCATTATGGCAGAATCTGAGGTCAAACCTGACAATGTGGAAGCTAGGAACCCTACCTCCCGCATTGATTGCATTTAAAGGTCACGTTCATCCAATTGATCCCTATTGGCATATGCTTGGCTTGGGTTATCAGAGCAATACCAATCTCGAGAACGTGAAAAAGGCTGCTGTTATTCACTACAATGGCCAGTCAAAACCCTGGTTACCAATTGGCTTCGAACATCTTCGGCCGTTTTGGACTAAGTATGTCAATTATTCAAATGATTTTGTGAGGAACTGTCATATCCTGGAATCATAGTCCGCCGACGATGAGCGAGCTCTATGGTTTGATTTGTACAACAGTGAATATGAAAGGGACCGGATTTCTTCTAATTTTTTTGCATCTTGAGACTTTACTCAAGACGATAGAAAAAAAATGGTTGAGAGGGCAAAGCGATTAAAAACTTTGTTGGTGGATTTTGCTACCATTCCCTACATTTTTGCAGACAGAGTTATTACAGTCTCTAAATGGCTTTGAGAATCATTTGAGTCCTTGAGTTGTGACATGAAAAACACATCCTCTATTTTTGGTTGGTGAAAGGATATACTTATTATTGATCTTCTATGGAACAAATATAGCGAATATTCCGTAGTCGAATATATCGGAGAATAAACTGAATGGTAGAGATAAAAAAAAAATCACCTGGACCTGTTTCATCAATCTTGTTGGTATTGAGAACATTACTACTAGGACAGTTAATTTGTGAGGTTCCCCCCCTTCTAGAGAATCATTTTTTAGTTTCTTTAAATTTTGTTATTACCAATTTTTACCTTCACCAACTTTGATTTGTTATTATCATATATATGATGAATGGTGAATTCTAGGAGTAGTTCATGAGATTGGTTTGTTACAGGTCCATTGAATTGGGGAACTGTTTGTAGGATATATATAAATATTGTTATTCATTATGTAAGACTACAAGACATTGGAAATGTGCAGAAAATTCTTTTTTTCATATATTCTCTTCAATTTTCTTTTCAGCTTGCTTTCACAATGTTGTTGAAATATTGTTTTCTTATCACTTACCCCTCCAATTGGATAAAATGGGTAAAAATGAACGTTTAAGAGTTTACTTTGTAAAAATATATTTATTTTAAATTTTAAAAATGTGTAAGTTTTACTTGTTTTTTTTTTTGTTTTAAAACTGCTTCAATTGATTAAGCTAAGCCCATTTCCAAAAAGATAAGGGCAACAAGTTTTTGAAAAGTACATAAAAGTTTATTTGCAGAAAATCGCTCTTCTAATCCCCCAGATTGCTCCTAAGCTCCCCATTATAACCAAATTATCCTTAAGGGTGTTTTTGATTGTGAGATTTAAAATTAACTAACTTTGGAACATATTGACCAAAGTGGCCTTATTTTTCAATTTTTAATTTATTTTATATTTCGGAAGTTATAATATGAAATTAATTAATTTTGGAAAGTATATTTCGAAGTACAATTATTTTCATTGAAGTTAGTATCTTCCAAATTGATTTTTATTTCGGATGGTAACTTTCAAACTATTTTGTGTCTAAAATCAAGGATATTTTTGGGTTTTTAGGAGGGTATGGGAGCACTACCGAGGACATAAAGAGCAATTTTCTTATTAGCATTAGTTGTTTTGAATAAACTCGAAAGTAAGTCAATCTAAATGGTCAATTTTGAGCTGAACAAACATCAATTATTTCATTGTTTTAGCTGTAAAGGCGAGGAAAATCGTGATTTTTCCCCTTAAAGTTTATTGTCGACAATTGTTACAATTTTTGATAATTTAAGCACTAGTCTATGGTGGACCACAGTAGCACTCAACTAAACATATTAATTTTGCATTAAATATAACAAAATTTATTTTTTAAAAAGTTGAATACACAATTTTCAAGAAAATATTTCTACATTTTATTTATGTACCTTTAGCCTAATTAGTCAAAGTTGAATGGAGAATTTCCAAGAAAATGTTTTTGTCATTAGTTCCAAGAAAATGTTCTTACATAATAAAAAGTTGAATGCAAAAGTTTCAAAAGAGGTAATTTTTTTATTAAAATTAACATTTTTTTTAAAAAAAAGATGAATTACACAAGCTCTATGACCTTTTTATTATATTAGACTCTTTAACTAATACTTTCGGTGCACTAGTTAACATTTTCATTTATATAATGCTCCATCTGTCTTTGGTTATAGGAACTTTTACAAAAATATTTGTCTTTAAATGCAAGACCGCTACAAACTTTTATATGCATTTACTACTTTTTTTCCAAACATATCCCTTATTAATGCCACGAGTTTGCATTGGAAAAATGAAAAATCAACAATAAATATTTAATGCAAAGGGTACTTTAATAATAATCAACATTTCAAATAAGTTTTTATTCCAACAACTTTTCATAATACTTGTGATTTTTCATAAAGGTAAAATCATTTTTAGGTTTATCGAATAACTGATATACTTAATCTATAATATATATCATATTCATTAATTATTTGATTTAATGAGCTAAAAAAAACGGAGAAAGTGTTATTTAATTTAGTCAAAAAAGGATTATGCTATTTAATGACATATATTGAATATTGGGTTCTATAAAAACCATATAGAACCTCCTTAGTGGCATCATCAAATAGATTGTCATAGTTTATCAATTCTACTTCTGATTACTCACCACAAAAATGTCAATTCCATCTTATGGATTTGGTGTTCTTCTTTTACTTTGTTATTTTGTAGTATCTCTCACTATGAGTCAAAACAATGGGTTTAGTGTAGAACTCATCCATCGTGATTCTTCAAAATCACCATTGTACAATCCCACACAAACAAAATTCCAACAAATTTCCAATAGTATGCATCATTCCATCAATCGTGCCAAATATGTCAACCAATTGATTCATGCTTCCCATACAAAGACACTAATATCCAATTTAACACCATATTTGAGTGATGGTTATCTCATGAGTTATTCAATTGGTACTCCACCATTTCAAATGTATGGTTATTTAGATATGCTAATTGACATGATTTGGTTTCAATGCAAACCATGTAATCCATGCCTCAATCTAACATTACCCATATTTGATCCTTCAAAATCGTCAACCTACCAAAATGTCCCTTGCGGTTTCTCCGAATGTTATTATGTGCGCAATGCCGAGTGCACTTCCGACAATTGTAAGTATCACCTTTCAAAAAATTCATCAGATTCACAAGGAGATCTTAGTTTTGATACGTTTACTTTGAACTCCACGAATGACTCTTCTATCTCATTCGATGGAATTGTCATAGGATGCGAACATAAAAATGCCGGAGGTTTCCCATCAGAGGGGAAAGTTTCTGGCATGATTAGCCTTGGAGGCGGACCTTTGTCTCTTGTATCACAATTGGATTCTTCAATCGGTGGTAAATTCTCGTATTGTTTGGTGCCATTTTTTTCCAACTCTAACATCTCAAGTACAATCAACTTTGGCGATGCAGCTGTGGTTTCTGGTCCTCAGACCGTCTCAACACCGATAAAACAAATCGATCCTATTATGGTAACTTTGCAAGCATTTAGTGTGGGGAACGAAACAATACTATTAGAACAACCGGCATTCGGACCAATTACAAAACGAAATACAATAATTGATATAGGCGCATCAATTACTATTTTACCAAAGAAGGTTTATTCAAGGTTAGAATCAACCGTAGCAAATTTGATCAAGTTACAGCGTGTTAATGATTCCGGTCCCATACATGAATTAAATCTTCTTTGTTACCAAAGCACAATAGATGAGTTAGAAGTTCCAATAATCACTGCACATTTTATTGGTGCAGATTTGCAATTGAAAGCTCTCAACACCTTTATTCAAGTGGATGATAAGATTGTGTGCTTTGCTTTTACCTCTTATGGATATTTTGGTGGAGCTGCAACTTTTGGATATATAGCACAACATAACTTTTTAGTTGGCTATGATTTTCAAAAGAAAATTGTTTCCTTTAAACCTTCGGATTGCACCAACCAGTGATTGAATTTGGTTGTTCAGTAATAATAAAAAAGAAAGTCATTTATGTACCATAATGATAATATTTATATTAATAATTGCTGAATTTGTGTTTTATTTATGTTTTCTATTGGTAAACTGAAATTGCTTCCAAGGAGATGTCCATATTTCTTCATGATGATAAATTTATATTAATAATTGCTAAACTTTTGTGTAGAAATTAAGCTTCCAACAAGGAGAAGTCCATAAGTTGGCTTTCAAAAAGATTGTTTTATACTTTTATTTTGGGAATTTAATTTAAGGAAAATGCTAACTAGTGCCCACCAAATATAGAAAACTAGTGCCCAGTAAATGTTAGATTAGGAAGTTAAAATGACAATTTGAAAATGTGAATTCCACAAATGCATGGAAAAATAATGCATGCGTAGAGTAGTGTACCGTTAAAACTTGTGTGTTAATAAAAAGTTGTATTGAAAATTTTAAAAGACAATTATTAAATGTCGAAAGAAATTAAAGATTCATTAAAAAATTGATGCATTGAACAATCTGTCATTAAAGTTTATGCATCTAACAAAGGTTGATTGGATTCAATTCGCCTTTTTTCGATACAAATAATTAAGTTAGAGAAAGGTAAAAATGCCCCATGTGAGTTAATTAAAATATTGAGAGCAATAATGAAGGATTAGAAGTTTTTTTGTATTAACCCTCCGATTCTCAAGGGAATGAGTCTCTGATAATGAGTTCAGCCTCAAAGTTAATAAAGTCCGGTAAGAAATTATTTCACAGAAATCAAACTCGGATTCTTTTGAATAATTTTCTTAAAGAAAACTTCTTAATCACTTAAGCTCAATATTATATAGTTAAGTATATTAGGGAATTTAACACTAGAAAATTTGTAAATAGACTATGCATTTATCAATTAAAAAATGTGATAGTGTAAAAATACATTAAAAAACTATGTGTGGAACATTGTGTCAGTAAAACTTCCTAAATGTAAGAATAAAATCATGTCAACATTTTTGTGTTGTACATCAAAACACCCGATCAAATACATGCATAGATAATTCATATAGGTTTGGACTTCGGTGAATGAAAAATTGTCGAACAGAAATGATGTGTTTTTCTGTCAGCCTCTCCCTGCACCTTGTTAATGTTGATTAGTTTACCTGTCTATAAATTTTATTGGTACCCTAATTTCAAAAATCAAAATAAATCATGCTGATAGATTATATTTATTGGATTTATGATTTTATGATTATATTACGTTATATAGATTTTGATTATTGAATTTGAGGTTATTGATTGTAGATTGAAATTGATAAACGATACTTTTAAAAAGACACTCACAAATTGCATTGAAATAAAACCCTAACTTTAACTAATTCAATCTTTGTTAACTTTTTTTTTATAATTTTAAGATTCTGCTTATAAATGTAAATTCTAATTATACACACTAAATTTTAATAAATGCAACATTGATCCACACATCGTTTTTAAAAGTATTTTAGACTTTTATATTTATTAATTGTCATTTTAACTTCTCAATATTAATCTAACATTTAGCAAATTTTTGAATCAACCTTTGATAAATGCATAGTCTTCTCTAAAGTGTTAGAATCCCTAATCAAATCCTAATCTTTTGTTTCACTCCCAAAATTTTAATTAACGCATGTGGGGCTCATTATGCCATTCTTTAACTTAATTTTATTTTTATATGCCTCTTCTTTAACTTAATTATTTGCATCGAAAAAAGCTAAATTGGATCCAATCAATTTTTGATAAACGCATAATGTTTAATGACACATTATTTAATTTAAAAATTTCCAATGAATCTTTAATCTCTAAATAACTATCTAGAATTTCATATGTTATATGTCATTTTAATTCAACAGTTTCCAATGCATTTGTAGAATTTGATAGGTTATATGTCATTTTAACTACCCAATGTAATATTTGATTTTTTAATCAACCTTAGATAAACTTACAATCTTTGATATCAAAATCTTCTAAAAGTGTTGGAATCTCTATTAATATAACCCTAATCCTAAAAGTGTTGGAATCTCTATTAATATAACCCTAATCCTTCGTTACTAGCCCACAATCTTAATTAATGTGGGTGGGGCCATTTTTATCCCTCCTTAATTATTTGCGTTGAAAATAAACTAATAGAATCCAATCAACATTTACTAAACGCGCAATCTTTAATGATATATTTTTCAATGCATTATTTTTCAATGCATCTTTAATCTCTAGACTTCTACATTTATTAATTATCTTTTTAGTTTTCCAATTCAACCTTAACGTTTTCAAGAAATTTTTGATAAACGCGCCAATTTTAATTGCACACTGACTCACACCATTTTCCAATGCATCTTTAGATTTTCATACTTATTAATTATAATTTTAGTTTCTTAATATAACATTTAATTTTTCAAATCAACCTTTTATTAAACCACAATCTTTAATGACACATTATTTAATGTATAATTTTTTTAATGCATTTTAATCTCTAAACTTTTATATTTATTAACTGTCTTTTTAGATTCCTAATCTGACCTTTGATTTAAAAAAAAAAAAAATAGATAAACGCATATGTTTTAATGACATATTGTTTCACACATCATTTTAGCAATCAATATTGGATAAACACGATGTCTTTAATTACATATTAATTGTTCAATGCATCATTTTCCAATGCATCTTCAATCTCTAAAACTCTTACATTTATTAATTGTCTTTTTAGTTTCTCAATCTCTCTAAACTTCTACATTTATTAATAGTCTTTTTCGTTTCCCAATCAAAACTTTGATGTTTCCAAAACAACTATTGATGAACGCGCCGATTTTAATGATAAATTGTTTTAATAAACCTTTGATAAACACGAAGTCTTCAATAACATAAGGAAAATGTTAAACGGTGCCCCCAAAATACTGTTTAAGGAAGCAAATATGGTAATATAGCATTGGAACTTGTGCAATCAACTTCTCAAAATTCTAAAATGTATTATTTTTAATTTCAAACTTTCTTCTTTTGGTTTCCTTAACCAGTATCTCGGGGACACCAGTTAGCATGACCCATAACCTAATAATCTAATAATCTAATATAGCATAATGGTTATTTTAACTCTCAGCTTCTACAATTATTAATTGTCTTTTTAATTTCTTAGTTAAATTTTTTATGTTTTCAAGAAACTTTTGATGATGGGAGTCAAACACGTGTTGGGTACCGGTACCTATCTTGGTTTGCCGTCGATGGTAGGGAGGAGTAAAAAAGAGACATTTGCTTACATCAAGGACCGCATATGGAACAAGATAAATTCATGGAGGAGCCGCCCATTATCTAGAGCCGGTAAGGAAATCATGATCAAATCTATTTTACAAGCCATTCCGGCTTATGTTATGAGTATTTACCTCTTACCGGACTCTTTGATAAATGATATAGAAAAGATGATTAATGCTTTTTGGTGGGGTGGAGGTAACAATAATAAAGGCATTAGGTGGATTGCTTTGGATAAGATGGCGTGTCCCAAGGAGGATGGAGGGTTGGGTTTCCGTGATTTCCAAATGTTCAATATGGCGATGGTAGCAAAACAAGGTTGGAACTTGATTAATAAACCAAATTCTTTGGTGGCAAAAATTCTCAAAGCTAGGTATTTTCCTCGGTCCTCTTTACTTGATTCTAATCTTGGCAATAATCCGAGTTTTACTTGGCGAAGTATATGGAGGTCTAAGCAAGTATTGCTTTATGGGTGTAGGTGGAGTATAGGTGACGGTAGTAATATCAAAGTTATGGGTGAACCATGGTTGAGGCGAGAGGATGGAAGATGGGTTACATCTCCTCAAAATCAAGGTGTGTATGATCTTTCCCTCCAACATCTTATGCTTCCTAATGCTAAACAATGGGATGGTGAGAAAATTAAGTATTTATTTTCAGATCATGAGGCAAATAGAATACTTGTTGTCCCTTTGTTGAATGTGGTGACGGAGGATAAATTAGTTTGGTGTGAGGAGCGTGATGGAATATACTCGGTTAGATCGGGGTACCGGAAACTTATGGAAGAGAAGAAATTATTAAATAGGCCGAGGAGGGAAGAAGGATGGGGTTGCTTGTGGAAAATTCAAGCTCCACCAAAGGCCAAACATTTGTTATGGAGGATTTGTAAAGAGTGTTTACCGTCGCGGACGAGGCTTCGAAATCGTCATGTTCAATGCCCCTTGGAATGTCCTTTATGTGTAGGAGAGCCTGAAGAGGAGTGGCATATTTTCATAGGTTGTGAAGCTATCAAGGAAGCTTGGCATAGTATGGGGCTGCATAATATTATACAATCACATGTAAACAGTGGCGGAACTGGGAATTTTTTTTCGGGGGGGCCACTAAAAAAATTATTGTATAGAAATTAAATATGAAAATTATATTGTGTATAAAAATTTAATTATCACGAAATCTTATTACATACTTTAAAGCCATTCAAAAGAAATTACATATTTTAAAATAATATTGTGTCAACTGACTTGAAATAATCAATAATTGACTTTGAACTAATACTCACACAAATTTATCATTACAAAATCATATGTTTTATTATTATTACACATATACCAAAAAAAAATCCATGTTTTTAATTGAAAATAGTTGTTTTTTTTTAATAAAAATGATGGACTATTGGCATTTTTGTATTGATATATACAAAATGAAAATTAAATTTTAAAGAAGAATCCCCTTGCTGGCTTGAGAGAGTTTTGTCACCAAATATAAAACTAGTTCTTTTTAAGAAAAAAAAAATAAAAAGCACCCACAACCAAGTATTGAACTCAAGACCTCTAGGTACTTGGGCACCTCTTTTACCAGTTCAACCAATCTTAACAATTGATCATATATAATGCCCAAAGAAATATATATACAATTTGTATTTGTAATTTATGAAACTACCAAGGGCATACTAGTAATTTCCTATTTTTCCGGGGGTGGCCGTGGCCACCCACAGCCACCCCCTGGTACCGCCACTGCATGTAAACAATTGCCATGATTTTTGTGATCTTATGTTTAATATATGCAGGAATGAAGCTAAACAAATTGCTGGAAAAGTTGCAGTAATGTTATGGTGCATATGGCAGAACCGTAATAACTTTGTGTGGAATAATAACAAGATGAGTGCTCAGCAGATCGGGATGCAAGCGGATCGCATGTGGCACGATTGGGCAATGGCTCAAGGCCTCTTAGATGACCAACAACAACACGTTCAGCTGCTGCATGGAGATAATTTAGCGCTGCAACAGTGGCAGGCTCCATCCTTGGGCTATGTTAAGTGCAATGTAGATGCAAGTTTTTTCGATAACGACGGACCAACAGGTTGGGGCTGGTGTGTTCGTGATCATAGAGGGCATTTCTTGCTCGCAGGCACAAATCTCATACACGCACAACTTAATACTTTGGAGGGAGAAGCAATGGCTATAAAAGAAACAATGCATGAATTGATGCTTAGAGGTTATTCAAATGTAATATTTGAAAGTGACTCCAAAATTGCGGTTGATGCTATTTCTTCTAGACATGTAGGAATATCTGATTTTAGTATATTAATTTCAGACATTAAGTCGCTTTTAGTTGCGAATTCCAACTTTGAGGTGAAGTTTGTAAAGCGGCAAGCGAATACGGTTGCTCACTCCTTAGCTAGAGCGGCCTATTCCATGACTAGTCGCAGTATTTTTGAAACTATTCCTCGTTGTATTGTTAACTATTTGATGAATGAAATGAATTAAGGTTGCTCTTGTCAAAAAAAAAAAAGAAACTTTTGATGAATGAAGAGACTTTAATTACTCTTAAGACATTTTTGTACTTTTTTTATAGAAGTTATTTTTGTGCCTAGCTATAAAATAATTCTGACATATTAGAATATACTCTTAAAACAAATGTATTTCAAAAGTCTCAATTAATATTCTTAATTTAATATTTTTTTAATATTCTTAATTACATATGTTTGTGCCTAGAGATAGAGCTTACTACTTACTAGCATATTTTTTCTCATTCATTGAATCTGTACGAAAAATAATCTACCATATTAGGACATATTCCTAAAACAAATACTAGTACATTTCAATATATTCAATTAATATTTTTAATTTAAATACTTTTTCTAGAATATTCGAGTATATTTTTGTGCTTATAAAAATAAAAATAATGCTAAGAAAACAAAGGGAATATTGTTTTACTAAAATAAAAATAATTTTTATGATTATACCATATCAAGAGCGAAAGACATAATTGGAGATTGAAATTTCTAGCATATGGCAACTCATTCGTTGAATTTGGACAAAAAATATTCAGACATATTAACATTTTTCTAAAACAAATAACCCTAATATACTCATTTAGTAATCCTAATTAATACTCTAGATAGAATTGCTTAGTCATTACTGAGTCATGCATCTAGAATATATCTTCTAATTACAACATATTTGAGCCTATAAAATAAAGTTAAGATTCAAACCTTAATCATAGCATTTGAGTAATATGCTACATTAAAATTTGGTGTTTAATTATTCTTAAAACCCAAATTATGAAAATAGAGGCATATTATATATATACTAGCAATTTTAATGGCGAGATTGATTAGTATGAATCAAAGATGAAATGTGCCTTTGTTTGCATTTTTTGGGTTGTATTTAGAAATTTCAATCATTTGGATCTGAGTCTTGATTCGGTATCAACATGTGATTTCAATTTTGAAGAAATTTTATTTTGGAATATCTAATGGTGGAGCCCTAATTTAAATTTACCAGTTTTCTTTGCCTTTTCTCCACTAGCGATTTTGTTTCCCTGCAGGTAAGTTTTTTTGGCTTTGAATTTTCTTGTTGGAACCCTAATTTTAATTTTATTTCAAATTCATAATCTAATATATGATTATTTACTAGATCTGTGATTTTATGATTGTAATTTGTTATTATTTATTAGATATAAGATTTTGTGATTGTAAAACTTGTTAGATTAGATTTTGATTTATGCATTTGGGTTGAATGGTTAATATTAAGAATTTAAAAGACATGTACTAGTGTTAGTGTAAATTAATTTTACACTGACAACTAATAAGAATGATTCAACTTTCTATGTTATTATATTAGGAAAGTGAGGTTAAGTGAGACGACATAGCGGAAAACATGATTATACTTGGTTGATAATGCAAAATTATTTTACATTGTCTATCCATATCTTTTTCCTATAATCTTAAGATGAAACTCACAAATTGATTATATTTTGTATGCCACAAAGGAAAAAACGTTTATTGTTTTTTTTTTTGTTAAGTAGCCTAGTGACTAAAAATTCTACCCTTAAGGTGGATAAGTGGGATGACCGGGGTTCGAACCCAGTCCCCCTGCAAATATAATGCAATTATCCTACCAATTGATTTAAGCTCACGGGACAAAAAAAAGTTTATTGTTTCTCTCTCAAAAACAGACACACATATAAACCAACAAGAGAAAAAGAAATATGTACTGACAGTGGAAAATAATTTTTATACTATCAACCAATAACAACTGTGTTTTCCTTCACATCACCCTATTACACCCTACTTTTTTATATGACATGATAATTTGATGGTGTTTTATTAGATGATCATATAAAACTATTTTATATCGTTAATGCATCTCCATTAAACTCAACCAACAATTTAGTTCTGGACTATATAAATATGATAAGTAGTCTTTAAACAATATTAGTCCATCAATTTATTCCAACATCTTAAAGTAGAGATTAAATTGACCAATTTGAAATAATTTAATTAAGAACTACATATTATATTTATATAATTTATAAACTAAATTGGTGGTTTTTATAAACTTATATTTCTTTTTTTGTGTTGTGATATGTGTTATGTTGAGCAGTAGGACACACTTTATAAAATTAAAGTAAAAGTTAAAAATGAAAAAAATTTGTAAGTTATAAGCTCAAACGCTACTTGAAACAACATATAAAAAAAAACTATAAACTAATGAGAAAAACATTTTACTAAACACGTTTTATTTTATCAAACAAGTTTATAGCTAATATAATAAGCTATAAACTAGCTTATTGAACTTAGGAAACATACCATAGGGTGCACTTAGGGTGAACTTATATGCTTCTTTAAATCGCTTATACCGTTTTTTGAGATGCTATTAAAAATAGCGTTTGAACTTATATCTTATAACTTTTTACATTTTATTCCATTTTTACCTTTATTATTTTCACTTTATTATTATTTTTAAAATATAATAACTACACACTAATCATATACTTTTATATCATTTTACACTTATAACAGTTAAATTTGTCAAGCACTTTAACTTCAATCTACTAGTTTTTCAACTATAAGCCATTATGTGGCTTTTTTACAACAGGACCATTATTTTATAAATTATATACCAAACTACCACCATATTTTCATTATATACTAAATTACCACCCTTTTATACTAATTAAATTTTTGTCTTAAAAAATCATTTTTTAAGAACACGACTTCTCAACTATGAAATCGCTATGCCATGAAACGATTTCTCTACTTCATAATTATACTTTTGGCTAATTCCATCATTTTTTTTAATATATATAATAATTAATAGTTTAGTTAATATATATATATATATATATATATATATATATTAATTTCTTCCGTTTTTTTAATATAGTTAACTAGTAATTATGAAGTACGGACACCTCTATGATTAGATGTGTCACGGTGTCTGACATGTGTCGGTATCCGACACGTGTCGATGTCCAACATGGTATAACACTCCAAATGACACGTGTTATAAGAGTGTCATATGAGTGTCGATATCAACACGTATCGGACACTGCAACACACCTAATCATATAGGTGTCTTTGCTTCATAGCTACTAATTAACTATATTAAAAAAAGGGAAGGAACTAATATATTAACTAAACTATTACTAATTATAGATATTAGAAAATGGAAGGAATTAGCCAAAAGTATAATCATGAAGTGGAAAAATCGTTTCATGGCATAGTGATTTCTCATTTGTTTAAAATGTTGAAAAGGAAATTTCATAGTTGAGAAGTAGTGTTTTTAAAAAACGATTTCTTAAGGCAAAAATTTAATTAGTATAAAGGATGGTAATTTAGTACATATTCAATGAATAATTGATATATTTAGTCTTATTTTAATTATTCAATAAATTTGAAAAACAATCTTCCGCTTATCATTGGTAAGTTCAATTTTCATAAAATAAAATAAAAATGTTAAATAAAATGAAATGAAATAGCATAAAAACATACTCCATTGTACAACACATCACAAGTTCACAACAACAAAACAAAGCATGCTTTATGTGTGTCTTCATTTGGAGAGAGAAATGGTCGACTTTTGTTCGATTTTTTTTTTTTGTGTTTTTTTTGGGGTGGTATTCTCATTACCTTTTGATTGAATACAATTTGTTAACTAATTTTGTTTTCATGCGTAGGATCCGGGTCCAAGAAATTGTGTTTTTATTAAATTTTATATGTGGTTAATTTTCTGTTGGTTTTGTACATTTGACTATGCTTTTTTTTTTTTTTTTTATCTTCATTACTGTAACTAATGTTTTTCTTAAGTAATTGCAAGTATTTGCAACTATTGTTTTGATGGGTTGAAATTGTGTTTTTTTTTTTAAAACTAAAATATGCTTTTGTTTGTTGGTCAATCTAATATTAACTTTTAAAAAATGGCCTAAAGGTGAACTCTTACTACATTAAAAAAAATTATAATAATAAAAAATAGAAAATAAATATACAATATTTTATTTTTTTGGTAAGAAAGGAATATAATATTTTATTAATATTTAGTTAAAAGAGCTAAGTTCATCTTTACATCGAATTCATATTAGATGGCTTCTGATTTTTCATTCCTCCTATGTTTTTTTTTTTACTTGAATTCAAATGATAGTTTAGTTTTATGTAAATAGTATATATATATATAGTTTTCCAATAGCATATGGTACATGTGATATATCAATAAAAGGCTAAGGAGTATATTGATAATTACATCTTGCTTGGTTATGACTTATGCACATAAGCTAAGGAGTTTGTACTATCAGTGGTCACTACATGTTGGCCATTCAAATGCTTTGATTTTTCTAGGTAAAAAAGGAACGTGATGGTTTGTAAGGGAAATTTGTTGATTAGTATTTCCACTAGTAATGTATTAGGAATTCAATGATATAAATTAACCAAACCTAACAAAAAATAAAACTGAATGTCATATATATATATATATGTTCCTTTATAACACACTTGGTAGCCTCACTGTACATGAAGTTGTTTTGTTGACAATTTGTTAATACATGATTAATATTTCTTCAAGGATTTATCGATCGTCTACTTTTTTCTCATGATCAAAAGGAATGGAACTAAAAATTAACGAAAGAGATGTTAAACTTTACGTTCTATTGAAAAATTCGTTGGTTGGACGTTTATGTTAATTTAATAATCTAATTCATAGAAATTTGGTCTAGTAAAATGACAATTTATAAATCTTTAAAATAATATAGAGAAATACCGCAAATAAATTTTTTGCAAATAAAGTTTTTTGCAATTCGTCATCAAAGTCGAAGTTCCCTACTCTGGTGCTACGTACTTTTCAATATTTTAAATTCAATGGTTTTTAATATAAACAAGTGATTTTCACATAAATCAAATTTTTCTTTTATGTTTTTTTCGTGATTTCGTCGTTTTATGCGACATTATTTGATTTTCCGTATTATTGTGGCGTTCGTTTGATTCATATTGCAAGATCAAAGTTAATTATAAATTCAGTCAATGATTTAGACATCAACCATTTCGCTGTAAATAAAGGATCTTACCCTATAAATATATATTGATAAGTAAATTTTATATGAAAATCTGTTTTCTCTAACACGAAATCAAGCTAATTCCTATATCAACAACATTTGTTTATTTTTTCTTACTCTATTCCCCTCTAAAATGTATTAGAGATCTTATTTTCAAAGACTATTGTTACAACACTAAACCACAATTTAAGTAGGACCTTTTTTTTTCTTTTCAAGTTTCTTCATTCAAGTGTTGTCAATTAATCAACACAAATTGTCTGAAGGCTTTAACAATTTTGGATGTGCCCATCATTAAATAGTAGATTCTTCCAAAAACCATATGAAAATGTTCTTTGGACACAAAAAAATAATTTTTTTTCAAAAAATTCTTCATGTGTAACTACGCAGCTTATTTGTGTGTCTTCCTTTTATTTATATGTAACTATCTTACATTATATATATATTATTTATATGTAAAATCCAGCATCAATATTATCACTAAGATATGAGGAATCTATGCATAATCCAGTACATATCATTAAGAGATGAAGAATCTATGCATATATAATGTCACTAACACTATGTTTGGTTTTGAGGAAAGATAGTAGGAGGGAAAGAAAGTGAGTGGATGGATCCACTTTCCACCCTTTGGTTACAATGCAAAAGGTAGAGGAAAGAAAGTTTTTGGTGGGACCCACGTATAATTCCTTTCCGCGCAAATGTGGACGGAAACAAGAAGATGCAGCCATGATTTGCATAAAAAGACAAAAGTAACCCTATATAATGTTACTATTTTAGTAGTTGTATGTCATGTGATATAAATAGTACTTTAATATGCAACGCAATATTGACCTCACTTTTTTTTTGTTAAAATTCTTTTAATTAATTTTGGACAACATCCAATTTGTTTTATTGAAATATAAAATATTTTAGTTATATTTTAATTAAAGTTAGTTAATAAAAAATTAAATAAAAATCAAAGAAGATTGTTAAGGTTACTTTTGTCATTTTGCAAATATAAATTCAACTTTTTAACTTTCTTTCCTTTCACTTTCTCTTATACCAAACAACTAAAAAATCACTTCACTTTCCACTTATTTTCTTTCCTTTTAGTTTCTTTCCTTTTAGTTTCTTTCTTTTCACTTTCTTTCCTCTTACTTTCTCTTGTGTTCCAAACGCACCCTAAGATATGGAGTATATATCACTATTTATGTGGTTGTCATGATTTGAGGTTTGCAATTTCAAGTTGAACACTGCACTGTAATAGTATCGGCTGCTAATGTTTTTCTTTCATCACTGCAAGTCTGCAATAGAATCTATGACTAATACTTTGTACATATTCACATAAAGTTTGATCAATAGTACCAAACATTTTTTTTGACGTCATCAATAGTACCAAACATGAATCATGCTACTATGACATTAATTACTTGCAAAATATTCCGTTGAATTTTTTGGTACATAAATAATGTTACAATTATTTTGGCTGTATATCAAACTATCCGGCCCTAATTTACAAAAAAATTCTTATTTTTAAGCTCTCTTTGTTCATCATAGAGGGGTGATTTTAGGTCACTTTTGGCCTAGAATCACCCCTCTACACCTTTTTTTCTTTTCTTTTAATTTAAATAAGTGATTTTCACATAGATTAAGTTTTTTTTTGTGTTTTTTTTTTGTGATTTCGTCGTCTAAGTACGGCGTTGTGTTGGTCGTCGTCTTGTGCGACGTTATTTGATTTCCCGTTTTGTTGCGGTGTTCTTTGATTCTTCTCGAAAGATTATCTTCGGTCAATTACAGATTCAATCAATGATTTAGGCATCAACGTTGCAGATCCGGAAGCATGGATATTCCGGTGATTTTAATTTTATCATATTATTTGTTGTAGGCATTATGCCGTTGTATGCTATTAACTCGGATGCTGTGAGTTTGTTCGCAGATTCATCCTTTACGTTTTTAGTGAAGTTGAATATGTGATTGTATTTGATGTATCTGTCGATTTGAATGAATGAATATCATTTTGTTTGTGTCAAAAAAAATTATTTTGGCTGTATGTACAATTCAAATAAGTTGGCCCATCATTTTTTATTTTGTTTTTTTAGGCCGGCGCATCTTCTATCTTCTATCATTAATTCATAGTATTTTTTTTCAAATATCTAATAACTTGAATATAAGTAAAGTGCTTAGAATTCGAATTTCTTCTCCTATATTGATAAAATACAGTGTATCTATCAATTTTATTATAAATATATTGCAGATCATTTTTATTTTCTTACAATAGGCGAGTTGATATTTCTCTAAATTCAGCAACAAATTCAGATCGTTTTTATTTTTTATTTTATTTTCTTGCAATAATTGACAGCGGCAAATCCATATCCCATCGGTGGCAATATGGATAAAGTGAAAATTGAGTAATTATGACAAGTAGTAACCTAAAATGAGAAACAAAATTTACTTCATCTTCTAACATGTCACAACTTTTTTATTTACTCTATTAGAAAGGAGTGGTTTAAAATCAATTTAGTCTGATATTATGTTACTTCTAGGACTTAAACTTCTAGGACTTAAACATATGAGGAGAGCCTAACCTAAAAAACTGGATTAATAGATGAGAGAGTCTCATGGCTTAGGTATCACATTGAACACTTTAAAATACTCAATGTAAGACTCCTAACATGATGACGTCCTTTAAGAATCGACGTCCATGGCAACTTTCACTCGATGTAATACTTTCTTTTTCGACGGCTTCACTCATCTATCAGTATTCGGTAGAGCACTTTGATCCAACATATAAGTAGACCTTTTTGTGGCCAAACTTTCAATGAAAATATTAATTGTTATGACTTAAGCACATGAAAATAGCCCAACGTTGGGTTAACCCAAAAAACTAATCCAATAACCAAGTTGCTTGGTCTCCAGTGGCAAGAAGCTCCTTCCAAGGACGTACCCGGGGAATACCGGGTTCGATTCTCAGGGGGAACAACGTTTGGTCAGTGCGCATGTCTCTACGCACGAGCCGGATTAGTCGTCCACCTTTGGTGGGTCTGAAAGCAGTGCGAAAGCAAAAACAAAACAATAAACTAATCCAATAAACTAAAACAATAACACATTAAACACTTTGAAATACTCGATGTAGAACTCTAGCAAATTATCTTTTAAATTGCTTTTTTTAATCCCCACTTAATTAAATAAGTGTGGTTTTTACATATTTACATATTTTAATTTTCTGTTTTGTATTTTGTTTTTCCCTAATAGATAATTTAGATAGTAGCAAAAGTAGATAAAATTATTTGAAATCCTCTAAAAAGTAAACATTTACTCTAAAAAAAGGACAAAAACATTTTTATAATAGCAACTTGCAATTTAGAGTGTTGCCGTCTATTGTAATTGTTATCTTATTCGGTTCTATAGATTAATCTATGTAATAAAAATGTAATTAAAAATAAATTTAATTTATTCATGTTATCGGTATAAAATCATTTTACATATATTAATATATCATATATTGTAATTTAAAACACATGACCTATCACATTCATTAAATAATATAATAACATATTAGATATATGCATAAAATAATTTTATACTGAAAATACATAACAATTAAACTGATAAAAAATAGTTTGTATTTTTTACATGTAATAAAATAAAAAATGTAGTACCATTTCCACAGCCTTCGGAGATTAGGAAGAGGGAGAAGCCAACAAACAAAGAATGAAGACATTGACCACAAATTTCCATTACTTTGAAAATTCCAAAGCACCCTCTTTCCTTGCATTTCTCATCCTTTTCTTCTTTTCACTCATTTTAATATAATAATAATCAATTATTGCATTGCATTACACAAACCAACCAAAACCCAAAAAATAAAGATAAATAAAAAATTAAATAAAAAAAGAAGAAGGAAAAGCACCTACTTTCTCTTTTTCTTATTCTTCTTCTTCTTCCCTTGATAAACCAATTTCTCGTGACTTTCACAAATTACCACTCAGATCAGTTGAATCTATACCCAACTCACAAAAACAGAAAACACAAAAAACAAAAAACAAATCAAAACTTTCAGGTTTTTCACTTTTTGTTCTGTTTTTTGTTTGTTTTTTTTTTGTTGACCCAGTTGAAAATTTTAGATTTTTATTTATTTGATGCATACCCTTTTGAAAATCAGATCTGTTTCATGCACACAAGATGTTTGATGAATTGATGTTACTTTTTTGTTGGTGATAGTGTGTTGAATTATGAATTATGTTATGATTTTTATTTTTGTTGTTGTATATGTTATGATGTTTTCTTGTAAGCACTTGTTGGATTGGATTTCAATTATTTTATTCTTATGAAATGAATTTTATAGAAATTTATTAAACCTCTCCAAATTTTTCATGATTCATTTGGTTTTGTATGCTAGATTCTGTAGATTGTTGCTTATATGGATGTATATCTTAGAGAACTCTTGCTCAAATTTTTGTTGTTGTCTTATTTTCGCAGAAAACTCGAGAGTGATGATAGCTTCTTATTCAGTAATTAAACTCAATTGAAGTGATTCACAGGAAAACTTGTTGATTTGATAGTCTTTGAGATACAACTTGAAGTTATTAGATTTCAATTTTACTTTACAAATTTCTTGGATCTCTGAGCATGACCGGGAACCAAGAGCAGTTTGAGATCAAGTTTAGGTTGACAGATGGTTCTGATATTGGCCCCAAAAGTTTTCCTGCTGCTACTAGTATTGCAACATTGAAAGAAAGTATTCTTGCTCAATGGCCGAAAGGTTAGTTGTTTTGTGATTGATTGTCTTCTTTATATGCTTTCTCTTTTCGGTTTATCAGCTTAATAGCCAATTTATCTATGTGAGAATTGAGATGTTGCTTCTTTGGTACTGTTCATGTTTGTTGTAAGAAACATTGTGTTCATGCATTAAGAGAGACACGGCCAGCGGGGTCTAGCTAAAGTGGTTGGTGCACAAGGTGTTTGATTTGAGTGTTGTAATTGTAAACCTCCAGTTACGAAGTTTGATTCCTACTGATAAAAAAAAATTAAGAAGGAGGGTTGTTTGGTTGGATGGATTCGGAAACAGGTGACAGAAGGCGCGTGATTGTTTATGCCGCTTCTTGGTTTGATGTATTCATTATTTTAGAAGATATATATTGAGGATGAAGAAGTAATAATTTCCTTTTAGTTTTAAGTTATCACTTTTTCAATGAACCTTGATTTATCCATTGCGTAAATGACAGAGAATATCTAAATATTTCGTGCATGTGATGAGATTAGAGAAGAAACGGAATTGAAATATTTCTCCATTTAATGTGATATTTTGAATTTTTAATGTGTCAAAGATATCATCTCCTGCATATGCTTGTGCAAATATATGTTAAATTCATCTATGTGCAAATGTTTTGTTTTCTCAATTTTTTTAAGATACACTTCCCTCGTAAATTAAAGATACTTGCATTAATAAAATGTCATTTGCTTCATAGATAAAAGTATATAAGGTGATAAGACCTGAAATAGGCATTTCAAAAAAAGAAAAAAAGAAGGATAAAACCTGAAATAGTGCCTTAAACTAAAAATGTGGAAATCAATAGCTATTTGTCACTCATTTATTAGTTTGTTTCTTAAAATTCATTTCATTATTGTCCTGCGTGACAGTTCAACCAGTTGAACCTTGAATCGGCCTTCACTACGGTTCAGTTATTTGAGCAGTTCGACCATGATTTCATCCTGATTCAAGTGGTTTACGTTGGTTGAACTGCAATCCAAAAGTCTCGATAGTTCGATGTCCGGTTTGAATTTTAAGATGATATTGATATATTATGAGCTCACAATAATTTATTTGCCTATTATTGTTTGTAACTGTTAGTTTTGTGTTGTGTTTTGAAGATAAGGAGATTGGGCCAAGGACTATAAAAGATTTGAAGATAATTAGTGCAGGAAAAATATTGGAGAACAACAGAACAGTTGGTGAGTGCCAGAGCCAGAGCCCTTTATGTGATGCACCTGGTACAGTTACAACAATGCATGTGGTTGTGCAACCACCTACTACAGACAAAGGTCTAATGTTTATTTCCAATAATGCCATAAGCTAGTTCTGATTCTCTTTTTATTGTGTGTGAATACCAGTGTTATCGAATATCAGCCATGGCAGCGCCATGGAAGATATCAGTGGCGGATTTTGGTCTCTCTCAATATGGTAAATATCGGCTGTTATGGCGGGGTTTTCCGCCATAATCCGCTATTGCGGTGCCACAAAACAGCTGTTATTGCGGGATTTTGGCTCTCTGCCATGGACCGCCATTGACAACACTGGTGAATACAGCTTAATGATAAACTATTATTTTTCAATGGTTGACTGTCATGATTCCCAGACTGTTTCTTTTATTGGCTGTTCCATAATTGGCTTTGTCTAATGTGCACAAGTAAATTACTTTGCACCATACATAAGTTTGTGTTATCTTATCTTATTTAAAGGTGTGATTTATTGATCCAAATCCAATGTTGGAAACACACTTGTAATGCTGCAAGACTTGCCTCACATGTGCACCATAGAAGTGGCATCCAAAACATTCTTTTACAGTGTCTCTTCCTATAGTAGAAATAGTTTATTACATTGGTTGGGCAGGAAAATAAAAGTAAATAGGCAATATTGCACTAGAGGATTTTTTAACTTAATTTGAAGTTTCAAACAAGTCCTTATCTATTTCAATGTTTTTGTGACTTTCCGTCCATAATTGTGAAAAAGTGTACCAAGTGGACATAAGAAGTGTCAAAAACTGCCTGCAGTAGCTTGAGAAGGCACAGCAGCAGTTAAGGTCCAACTTTGTACACTATTTGTCATCCACTTGGTACTTTTTTTCTCATAGTTTTGAATTGAAAATCACCAATTGTCCAATAAAATAAAGGACATTTTTTATCTTAAGAAAAGATAAATCACCTGTTTGAAACTTTAAAATAGTTAAAGGACTCTCGGTGCAGTTTTTCCCAATAAATATATTGTAAAGTTAGCTTAATCACTATTTTGTATGTTCAGTATAGAAGTGTTTGTTAAATATTTACTTCTTTGTTGACACTGTCCGTGTATGTTTATTCAACTGTTTGTTTTTTTAATTTCATTTGTAGATTGTTAGTTTCATCTTAGATCATAACAACAATATACAATAATATCTGCTTTACAACACAAAAAATTGCATTTATTTCCTGAAATTTGGAGTTTACAATTATTTAGTAGTGACTTTAGCTAATCCTAATTGACTCTTGCCTCTTATTTGAGAAAGAGAAGAAAGCAGAAAGAACAAATATTGAGTAGATACTAGATTGATTCTGTTGGAAACAATGTAAAACCAACACTCCAGATTGAAGTCGTCTGGTGTTTGACACGTGTTAGTACCGATACATGTTATTACATTCAATTGTTCTATTTTTCTCAAATTATTACATGTGTCAACATGTCAGTGCCATGTCCATGTCATTGCTTCATAGATTGAAAACACTTGATTTTGCAATTATCAATTATAAATTTCTAATTGTACGTTTCAATTGCGATATGTTTTTTAAAATGTGTCAAAACTGGGAAACGCTTACTTATAAATGTAAATTTACTACTGTTTCAGTTTGGTTTGGCCAAATTCGATTTTCATTTAGCTTTAGTTCTTTATCTGCCACATATTGACATGTTTGCATTTTCTCCTTACACAGAGAAGAAAGCCGCGAAAGAAGTAACACAGCAAAGATGTGGTTGTGTTATTTTATAGCATCGAGATCGAATAGCAAATGTCATCATCTATCATAGGTGTTTACGGTTAGAGATGCTTCGTTTTCACGTGATCATTGGCTTTCAAAGATTTCCTCATACACAAATTATTTGGCTGCATACCTCATTGTTATTACACGCAAAGAGTACTTGACTTGGTGAGATTTTGTGAATCTTGAGGTTCAAAGTTCTTATACAATTTTCTTCTGAGATGTTTTTCTTCTTGTCATAGCTCTAATCACTGCCACTTACTGAAATGAAATCTCTACAAGTTTACCATTTAAGTTTACCATTTGTTGGATTGTATCTGATGTGTATTTCGAAATTGTTCTTATACCTGTGCCTGATACAAAATGTTTGTAGACTTAACTGTGTTGAATATTTGAATGTGCTTTATTTTGGTTATTGTTTATATATATGGTAATGTTGTTACTCTTTGTATAGTAACTTCATGTCTGTTGTAAAACTAGAATCAGATTACACAGTAACTGCGTCACACAATCACTGCTTCTTCGTCCTATTTTAATAGACACACGACACACATGCCCATTTTACACTTCTAACACAATCAGTACCTTATAAGTTATAACTCCGAATACATGTCAAGGAACATGGTAATGTGCTATCTCCCGAGACAGAGCATTCCAATTATCACATACTCGACTTGTACTAGAAATTCATATACATAAGAGCAATATTATATACATCATTAAAAAACTACAATAATTTTTTTTTTTTTTTATCTGCTTCTCTCTCTAGAAAAATCCTCTGACCTCTCTCTAGAAAAAAACTCAGATCTGCTTCTCCCTCTCAATCCAAACTTATTTTTAACGATGTAGACATGGTGGTGGTGGTGGTGCGACGAGGAAGAGGCCTCTCCTCCGCACCATGGTCCAGATCGGCGCCGGGTTTTTCTTCTCCGGTTCCGACTATTTTTCATTTTTCTGTTAGTTTTGTGTTTCTCTTCGTGATGTTGTTATGCATCAGTGTCTGGAAAACGGTTGTGGTGGGGTTGCTGCGCCGCCGGAGTTTCAAGCGGGCTCTGTTTCTGACGGTTGGAGGTGGTTCAAGTGTGCTCTGTTTTGTTTTCCTGCGACGGTGGTGGTGCGATGGTGATGATGGTGCTGTTATTTGGTGTTATGTTATTTGGTTCCTGCTTCTTGGTTTGTTCCCTATTTCTTATGTTGTTATTTGGTGTTCTGTTATTGGTTGCTGCTCCTTGGTTTGTTCCCTATTTCTTTTGTGGGTCACGGATCCGTGATGGAGGTGATGATGGATGTAGTGGGTGCGCCGGATTTGAGATGGGGTGGTGGTGGAGGCAACATATTTGGGCTTGTTGGTGGCGGCTGCATTGTTTTTGTAGTCAAACTCAAAACTAGCAGGTGTTGGTGTTATGGTTTTGGTGGGGATGGTGTGAAGATGTGACTGTGGTGGGAGTTTGGTGTTTGTGTTTTGGGGTGGTGGGGTTTGGCAGAGTTGGTGGGGTTTTTTTTTTGTGTTCTGACAGTGGTGGTGGTGGTGGTGGACTGAGGTGGTGCTTGGCTGGGGTTTTTTCTTGGTCTTGATAGTTGTCCTGGCGCGCCCGAAAGGGTGGGGTACGTAGACTCTCCGTGTTGACGGACGTTGTCGTTTTATCGTACCTCTGGACGTATTGGTGATGGAGAGGTGGTGGATGGTTAATACCGAGTGTGTGTGGATTCTCCCTGATATAAGAGTCTCTGACCATTTTCAAATCTGGTGAGATTTGCAGGACTCTTTGGAGTCGCTGAGGGGTGTTCAAGTCTGTTGAGACTTGCAGGTCTCTGGTCGAACTCTACGGCATCAGGTGTTGACTGTCGATTCTCTGACTACCGGGGTCCCTCAACCCTTGACTTTCGGGGCTACTTTCTGGGTCTAATGGGCCGAGTAATTTTAATTCGAGTTCGGAAGTTAGTGCCTAGTGGTGTCTCCTAGGGTCGGGTAGAGGTTTTCTCTGGTGGATTTAGCGAATCAATATTGGTGTATGGGTGGTTTGGGGTGTTTTGATTTGGTGTTGGTAATTGTGTTATATCACGTTACCTTTTGTTTGTATGTTTCCACGATAATTCCTTTCACTTCTTGTGGAGGAGTTGTCTCTTAATAAAATTTTGCCGTTTCAAAAAAAAAAAAAAAAAAAAATATTATATACATCATTCTCACACTCAGACCTTAATTTGAAGTTTTACTACTAGAGTAAATTTTAGAGTACAAAATCTAGGTACTTGAGAAAAGAGACTCAATCCAAGAGATTTGGTAAGATTTCTAACACTCCAAATGAAAGATGTCAAGTAGTGATTGAATAGATAGAATGAATCTATGGTTTGTAGTGTTTGAAAGCTCACAATTAAAGCTAGAACCCAAAACCCTTGATTTTTAATGAAATTTCACATTTATGTGAATTTTGGCCTGCACGAATCGTGGCTTTGGTACATGTGATTAGAGAGATTCCCTTTTCAAAACCTTGCTAACTTTGTGGGAGCGGGTCATGTCTTTTTTTGTTTTGCAAAAAATAAGACATATATATATATATATATATATATATATATATATATATATATATATATATGAGTCAGGATCCGTTGACACCAAATATTTTGACACCAAATCTTACACCTCTTAATAACGTCTTAACCGATATAAATTTTATAAAATTCACCGTTAGATTGAAAGTTTATATCATATAGATCATTTATGCAAAGTTTCAGAAAAATCCAAAATAATTTGATATGTTATTGAGGTACATCAAAGTTAACGGTTTGCGTCATTTTTTAAATGCCATTGATCTTTATATGTCTCAATATCATATCAAATGATTTTGGATTTTTCTGAAACTTTACATAAATGATCTATATGATATAAACTTTCAATCCAACGGTGGATTTTATAAAATTTATATCGGTTAAGACGTTATTAAGAGGTGTAAGATTTGGTGTCAAACTATTTGGTGTTAACGGATCCTGACTCACTCTCTATATATATATATATATATATATATATATATATATATATATATATATATATATATATATATATATATATATATATATATATATATATATATGGGTCAGGATCAAATGACACCAAGGTGTCAAACTTAGTAACATGACACCTCCGATAAATCTTTACCGGATAATCGTATTACAAAATCCACCGCTGGATTCAAAGCTATTATTATATAGATCATGTCTATAAATTTTAACATCAATCGGAAATCATTTGATATGTTAACGAGATGCATAAAAATCAACGTCTTACAAAACTTCGTCAAAACCGTTAATTTTGATCATTCTTTTTAACCCATCAGATGGTTTCCGATTGATGTTAAATTTTATAGACATGATCTATACAATAATAGCTTTGAATCCAACGGTGGATTTTGTAATACGATTATCCGGTAAAGATTTATCGGAGGTGTCATGTTACTAAGTTTGACACCTTGGTGTCATTTGATCCTGACCCTATATATATATATATATATATATATAGATCAAATTACACTGGTGTAATATTTGAGTAATGTTACACCGCTCAATAACGCTTTAGCGCATTTAAATTTTACAAAATCCACCGTTAGATTGAAAGTTTATATCGTATAGATCATCTATGTTGAGTTTTACAAAAATCTAAAATCGTTTGACATGTTTTTGAGACACATAAAGATTAACGGTATTAAATAAAAACGCATAAACCGTTATTCTTGATCTATACGATATAAACATTCAATCCAACGGTGGATTTTGTAAAATTTGAAATCGTTAAAGCGTTATTGAACGGTGTAATATTACTCAAATGTTATACCAGTGTAATTTGATCTCTCCCTTTTATATATATATATATATATCATTTTTGCAAAACAAAAAAAAAATCGCTTGAAAGGAAAAAAAGAAAACATGAGAGAATAATGGAAGAGCGTCCTTACGGTGAACGAAAACCTTGTCGGAAAACTCTTTGGCAAATTGTTCTGAGACATAAATCCACTATTTTTCACTGGTAAACAAAAATTAAAACAAGAATGAGGGTTTAAAGCAAGCTGTGAGTGGTATATAAAATGTGATAACAATATACCTTCCCTTCATTCCATGAACCATGACAACGAGATGGTCAACACCGGAGAGATTCTTCGGATTGGGAAGCAGTGTTCTGACTGATTGCTGCATCGAGGGAGAGGTCGTGTTCTTCGGTGGATTGTTGTGCTAGTTCTAGGTTTTGAATGGAGTTTTTATTATCATCTACTGGTGTGATTTCATCTGCCATTTTAGCTCAAACAAGAAATGTTGAAGCTGAGAGAAGTACACTCCGCAGAAAAAAGATTGATAGTATAAGGTGTATAATTTTAGAACACCAAAACAGAGATATTCCTTTGTTTTGTGTTTTAAAAAAAAATCGATAGTAGAGATATTTAATTTTAATCTAACTACTTCCCTCTCTGTTACAATTTCTTTATAGATAGAGGCAGGAGGGTTTTAGAGGGTGTTCGAGAGGAGCGACCGCACAGGGCACCAAAATTTTAGGGGCACCAATTTTTTTTACTTAGAGAGTGTGTATATGCGTGCGTGCACTCGCGTATGTGTGCGTGCGTGCGAGTGATAAAATAAATAGTATAACTAAATTTTAAACTTGACTTAGACTCTTATGATTTTGATAGTAAAATCTATTTGAAAAATTAAAAATTATCATAGGAATTATGACAATGGAAGGTATAATTTTTTAGCTTATCTTTCATATTATATATTTTTATATGATTTATAAAAAAAATGAGGCACCAAAATAATAACTTGCATAGGGCACCCAAAATCTCAGAGATGGCCTTGGATAGAGGAATTATTATTCTTCTTAATGCAAATCAAAGATACTTTATTTGGAAAAAAACTCAGAAGTAGTAGTAGCAGAAAATGAAATACAAAAACACGTATGAATGAAAGTGAAGCGACATAGTACACCAATAAATATACAAGCCACCAATAAATAAAGTGAAATTCTCATTCTAATAAAAATGATCAAAGATAAAATTCAAACACACATTCAAATTATATAGGTTTTTTCTAGGTTACCTTTTGAAAGAGGTGGGTTATTTGCATTCTATGATACTGTGCCAATATAAATTTGCCACATGTATTCCACTATCTATGTCAAACTTATCATTTAACTTTATAGAGTTTAACACATAGTTTTTGTATTTGTACATTCACCCCACTCTTATTAATGACATTTTATAGTTCCAACACCAATAAATCAATTGGATGTTTCTTCATTTTTTTTTAAGGGTCATGTTGGGGCACTGGTTAAGGATACCAAAACAAGAAATTTTTATATTGAGAATAAAGTTTTTTATCTATCTAAAAAGTCAATTACACAAATTCCAAGATAAATTTATTATGTTTAGTTCCTTAACTAGTGCCCCGGGGGCACTAGTTAGCATTTTCCTTTTTTTAATTACATAAAAAACATCTCCATCTTCAAATTAAAAAATTTATTAAACAAATAAAACTGTGTTCCATCTTTTTTCCACGCCAACTTCTTCTTTTATTTTTTTTTACATCATTTTTTTCTTGGTGGAAATTTTTCTTTGCATTTTCCAATGACCTTTAATTTATTAAACAAATTATCCTTTTCTTCTCATTCTCATAATTAACATATTTCTACATCATATCTTTTAAAATAACAAATTAATATTAAATATTCTAAACATAAAAGAAAATGTTAAATCATAATAATATTTATTTTAAATATAAATCTAAAATATATTTAAATATAAAATTTTCAAAAGATATTTATTTATTATCCTCAACATTTTTCTCAACTTCTTAGAAGCTTCGATAAAATTTTATTAAAATTTAAATATAAATTATTTAAAAAATATTTAAGCATTATTCTCAACATATTTCCTCTGTTTCTTATAAACTTCAATAAACTTTTATTAGGGGTGGCCAGATTAAAATTGCAAATTGATCCAAAAAAACCAAAGCAGTAACAAAACTAGAGTGATTTTTTAAAACTAGTTCAAACTGCATGTATATATTTTAATAAGACTTTTTTTTTTATTAATATGGCATATATTAATTGATGTGGACCGCCACATGTATAATTCAAAAACATTATTGAATAAATTAAGTACAGAAATTCTATGGTAGATCATTAAATTAATAAGTAAATAAATATTTTAAAATAAATTATTTTTTCTATTATTAAAAAAATTATAATAACCAAATATTATTTATCAAAACTATCAAAAATATAAAATTTTGTTTGAAATAAACTTTGAGAGCTAGAGAAGAGAATAGAGATAAAAAAAATTAGGGGATAGAAGATGTTGGAACATGATGTGAATAATTGGTATAAGAAATAAACACAAGTTATGAACTAAGGGTAGTGTGAATTGAAAAAAGCTTTTCTAAGTCCCACATTGGGGAGAACACAACTCTTAGAAGTGTTTATATATAGAAAAGTAGACTCTTGAGGTGTGCCCCAAGGGATACTCTGTTTTGTAAACGGCAGACCACACATGTATTGTACCGAATATCACACATGCGCGCCACCGCTGGCCGGCTCGGGACGGGTTTGGGCTTGGTGATATATTAATTTTTTATTGCTTAGAAGTGAAAATTAATTATTTTTTGCTATTGTGTGTCGTTCCGATCCGTTTGCAATCTATAACCCTTCTTTGGAGAATGTTACCGTTGTTGATGCCTTTGATTTTATAATTGATGAGTTTGGGAAACAAGGTATGATGGTGTTGGTTGATAATCATGTTAGTGATCCTAAATGGTGTTGTGACAATAATGATGGAAATGGGTTCTTTGGTGACCAGTATTTTGATCCTAAAAAATGGTTAGAAGGACTTTCTAATGTTGCCAATCGTGTCAAAGGAAAACCTCATGTTAAAACAAAATATTATTTAGACTACAACATAATCCCTTTACTCTAACTATTTGTTATATAAAAATTTAAAACACACTCACACATACATACATATTATATATATATATATATATATATATATATATATATATATATATATATATATATATATATATATATATATATATATATATATTTCAAGAGTACAAGGTAAAATGCGTTACATTTTTATGTATTAAAATAAACAAACAACTTTTCTAATGTTTGAGTTATGAATAGGTTGTGGCAATGGGGATGAGAAATGAACTAAGAGGTCCAAATCAAGACAAAAACAATTGGCATAAATACATGAGCCAAGGAGCTACAACTGTTCACAAAGTAAATTCAAATGTTTTAGTTTTTGTTTCTGGTTTGAACTATGACACCGACTTAAGTTTCTTGAAGACAATGCCTCTAAATGTTAGCATAGGGAACAAATTGGTGTACGAGGTACATTCCTATGCATGGTCAAATGGTTCACCAAATGATTGGAATGAGCAACCAGTAAACCAAAAATGTGCCAATGTAATGAATAGTTTGAATGACAAGGCAGGGTTTCACTTAAATTTGTTACCAATTAATATAAATAATACTATATGCATAATAACTTCTTTTTTCTTTTTAAAACTTGTTAAAATTACAAGCAAAAATTTTATTAATAGTATATTGTTTTAATTTCTTCAAAAAAGTATATATTTTTAAATAATTGATGGTGATGAATTTTTTTTAAAAATTTTCTTATAATTTTCAGAACCAAGTTCAAATTCAATCAAGTCCTACATTATATATCATCCATTAAGTGGACAATGTGCCAAAGTGAATAATAACAATGAACTTGAATTGGGTGATTGTGATGGGCAAAGTAAGTGGAATCAAGAAGGGTAACAAATCAAATTGGTTGGAAGTGGTACATGCATAGAAGCAATTGGTGATGGATCAATAGTGAAGCTCTCAAATGATTGCAAGAGCAAGCAAAGCTTTTGGAAAACATTATCGGCAACTAATCTTCATTTGGGTACTTTGGATGGAAAAGGGCAAAATTTATGTCTACAAAAGGAATCCTCTACTTCACCTAAGATTGTTACAAAGAAATGCATTTGTGTGGATGATAATCCTACTTGTTTGGATGACCCTCAAAGTCAATGGTTTCAACTAGTTACAACAAATGTATAAATGTTTTATTAACTAATATATTTATTTTATAGATTGTTTTTTTCTTTCGATATCATTAACAAATATATAGTAAAACATAAAAGGATGAGGCCACTTAAAAATGTTAAATGCCTTTTAACACAAGTTCAATGAACTTATTATCAAACAATCATATAGTCATGCAACTACCCTTTAAGCTGTATTTACATGACAATGCATAATAATTTTTATTCCTTGCAAACTACATTTATTAATTTTTTTTGCAAATATAAGGAGGATGCCTCAAGGGCAACTATTCTTTTATGAAATGTATTTATATTGAAAGATAACTATTTAAAGTGCAAAATGTGCCGCAAATAAAATAGAACAAAAGTTACCACAACAATAAAAATAAATTTACCCACTACAAGAAACATAATAAGAATAATATCATTAACGATTGAAAAAACTCGAAATTGTCTTAAACACTGAATTGTCTTACCGCTTTATACGAATGACTTCAAACAACACTTGAGAAACACTTTCGAATGGGACTTGTTCAAAACCTATATGCTTAGCTTCATTCACAACTTGCAATAATATCCATACTTCACCCTCCTCTATTGATAAAGTTAGCTCTTGCCACTATATGAGTCTAGCTTTAAACTCATCAAAATTGTTACGGAAACAAGTACTCATCGTCGTCCTTCCCAAGCCGACAAAAAATACTGAATCTACCTTGCATCTTATAAACAACAAACCACTCATTTCAATAATCAAACGCAGCTCATCTAACTTGACTTTATCTTCTAATAATATAATTCCATATTTTGTCATTCGTTGTGTCATATACTTAAAAAAAATCCTAATCCTAATTCCATAAAAGAACACATGTGGCACGTGGCAAAAGGTGGTTACCGCTGATATGGCGTTGAGTAACGTCGACATTCTTCACGAACACTCCAGACAGTCCACACTCAATCTTGCTATTTTCCATTTAATTAATTAATTAATAATATAAAAAACTAACCAATAACACTTTTTATTTTTTAATAATTAACGGCTATATTTTCATGTATTTATTATTTATATCCTTTTAAATAAATTGGTTATTTGCTTCATTTCATCCATTGAAGGATCAAAAAATAAATTCTTTTCTGAATTCTAACGCAAACAAACACCTTTCTTTTCTTCTTCTTCTTCTTCTTCTTTATTAGTATCAATCATCACTCACTCACTCTTTCTTTCTTTCTTTCTTTCTTCAATTATTATTCAGTAGTGATGGCTTCTACGACGTCGTTTTCACTTCCTTACTCGGTTCCCATTTCATGCTACAGAAACTCTTCTCGCCGCCATCTTTCTCTTTCCTTCTCAGCCAAATCCATTTCCCTCAAATCATCACTTCAATTCAATCAAACGAAGCTTCTTCCAAATGGCTTTTCCAGAACAATTCAAACCAATTCATCACGTTTCTCTGTTCGCTGTGAAGCTTCTGGAACCGGAACTGGAACTGGAAGGGTAATAGTATTATTAACACTCATTATCTTAGATTTCATTTTTTATTTTTTTCCTTTTTAAAATTTAGAATTTTACCATGCTTGAAACTAGTTAGAATAGAAGCTATTCAATCTATGAGATTAACTGAACTTTGAAATTCAACTGTCATTTTTTGTGGTAATTCAGAATTGGGCCGAGAGAAAACTTAAAAATCAATAATCTTCCAACTAATTTAATCATCAATTAACTAATCACATGGGTGATTTACTCAGCTTATTTGTAAAATTGAAGATTTGAAAATTTTCCATCTTGTATTTATAGCTTATGAAGTACACAAGTACATCAGGTTGATGTTAGGACTTGGGATTTTGATGCAATGGCAGATTACACAGCAAGAGTTTACAGAGATGGCCTGGCAGGCGATAGTTTCATCGCCGGAGGTTGCCAAAGAGAACAAGCATCAGATTGTGGAGACAGAGCATTTGTTGAAGGCTTTGTTGGAGCAGAAGAATGGACTTGCTCGTAGGATTTTTTCTAAGGTTGGGGTGGATAACACTCGGCTGCTAGAAGCTACTGATAAGTACATTCAGCGCCAACCTAAGGTGATCTATTCATTACTATTTTTGAACAAGTTTCAATTGATATATGAGCATTTGCAGTCTTGCATTTTGCTGATTAATTGAGTTTAGCTTAACTACTGTGTACTCATTAGTGGATTAGGGTCCCTCTTGGATAAATATCTCAATTAAGCTCTTATAGCATAAGCACTTATTATAAAAGTGCTTATGTATAAGCTATTTATATGACAAAAGATAAAATAAAGTCAAACTATTTTTGTAGAAACTATAAGTTGTTTTCATAAGCTGTCCTGAAGAGATCATGGAAATAAGGTCTCAATTGTTTTATTCAATTATGTTAGGTTATAGGGGAATCAGCTGGTTCAATGTTGGGGCGTGATTTGGAGGCATTGATTCAAAGAGCCAGGGACCACAAGAAAGAATATGGGGATTCATTTGTTTCAGTTGAGCACTTGGTTCTTGGTTTTATCCAAGACCAACGATTTGGAAAGCAACTCTTTAAAGAATTTCAAATATCTCAGCAAGGTCTAAAATCTGCAATAGAGTCAATTAGGGGACGCCAGTCAGTAATTGACCAAGGTAATGACATTTTCCATTTGTCTCATTCTACATTTTTTTAATTTATGATTATAGTTGTGCTGTGTGCTGTCATTTTTCTTCTTGTGCTACTACTATTCGCAATACGCTATTTTAGTATAAAATGTTGTTAGTGGTATAGTACTGTTGTGTATTGTAATTTGAACAAACCGCTGTTTTCTGCGGTCTGCAGTTGACAACACTGGTTTGAGTTTTAATTTTGTCCTCTTGAAGCGGTGGATTCATGTTATCCTTGAACTTCTTCTCTACGAAATTTTAGGAGCTGCACGTTGTATATGGTTGTCTACATTTAGTATTGATCAAACCTTGCTTTATATTTGTTAATAGATCCGGAAGGGAAATATGAAGCCTTGGAAAAGTATGGAAAAGATTTGACAGCAATGGCTAAAGCAGGAAAACTTGATCCAGTTATAGGAAGAGATGATGAAATACGCAGGTGCATCCAAATTCTCTCCAGGAGAACAAAGAACAATCCTGTGCTGATTGGTGAGCCTGGTGTTGGAAAGACTGCAATTTCTGAAGGGTACGTGCTTAGTTCTTTCTCTTACCTGTTGCTTAGTTCTTTCTCATGACAGTTTATTCCTCTCTTTCCAATATGCTTTTGTTTATATTCTTTTTAATGTTATTTATATTGACCTATATCTTCCATTGAAACAGACTTGCTCAGAGGATTGTGCAAGGAGATGTTCCTCAAGCTTTGATGAACCGTAGGGTATGTCCTGTCCTCTCTCTTCACTGTAATGATCCTTATTCCTTACTATACCAGTCTATTCTTTACTGTATCAGTTTGAAGTTGGAAAATTAATCTTATGCACTGGTCTCTTTTCAGCTTATATCCCTTGATATGGGTGCACTTATTGCTGGAGCAAAATACCGAGGAGAATTCGAAGATAGGCTGAAAGCTGTTCTTAAAGAAGTAACAGAATCTGATGGTCAAACTATCCTTTTCATTGATGAGATTCATACAGTTGTTGGGGCAGGTAATAAGCTTCAAAGCTTTTCATTTTCAGACATCAAATTCTTGAGGATTCTGAAATCTGCTAAAGATTGGTCTATTACTTGATTTGAATTAGTTTTATTCCAAAATGTCATCAGATCGACAAGGAATCTAATCATATAGATGATACAATTTGGTTTAATCCATATTTTTCTCCTAAAATATTGTATTTAGCTAATGCCTAATGGATTTTAGAAAATAACATTTGGATGTTGGATTTGACTGCAATTATAATTTTTCTTATGTTAGGTGCTACAAATGGTGCTATGGATGCTGGTAATCTCTTAAAGCCTATGCTTGGTAGAGGAGAGTTGCGGTGTATTGGTGCAACAACACTTGATGAGTATCGGAAGTATATTGAGAAGGACCCAGCATTAGAGCGCCGTTTCCAGCAGGTTTATGTTGATCAACCTACTGTTGAAGATACCATTTCAATACTAAGGGGACTGCGGGAAAGATACGAGCTGCATCATGGAGTCCGGATTTCTGACAGTGCACTTGTCGAAGCTGCAATTCTCTCAGATCGATATATCAGCGGGAGGTTTTTGCCCGACAAAGGTAACAATTACTTGTTTAAATTGCAAAAAGAACTAACTGCTAATTAATGATGTTCATAAAGCACTAACTGCTAACTTCTTCCAAATCACAGCTATTGATTTGGTTGATGAGGCAGCTGCCAAACTGAAAATGGAAATCACTTCAAAACCTACTGCACTTGATGAAATCAACCGTTCGGTCCTGAAGTTTGAGATGGAGAGACTCTCTCTCATGAATGATACAGACAAGGCTTCTAAAGATAGACTTAATCGTCTTGAGGCAGAGCTCTCTCTCTTAAAGGAGAAACAGTCTGAGCTGACTGAACAGTGGGAGCATGAAAAGACTGTAATGACTCGGATTCAATCAATCAAAGAAGAGGTATCATATACTTTTTTGGATGTTGAAATATGTCATTCTGTAATATTTTCACCATGCGGAAAATTTAGTGCAAGTATATGGGTTGAGTTGGCAACTATAATTGAAATTTAATTACGTAGAAGATGAATTTTCATTGATTAATGATCAACACCAAATACTAATATGTTCTGTATTTATGCATCAGATAGACAGGGTAAATCTTGAGATCCAACAGGCGGAGCGGGAGTATGATCTAAATCGTGCTGCTGAATTAAAATATGGTAGCCTAAACTCCTTGCAGCGACAACTTGAGAGTGCAGAGAAGGAATTAGATGAATATATGAACTCTGGAAAGTCTATGCTGAGAGAGGAAGTAACAGAAAATGATATTGCTGAAATTGTAAGCAAGTGGACTGGCATTCCTGTTTCAAAACTTCAACAATCAGAGAGGGAGAAGTTGTTGTATTTAGAGGAAGTACTTCATAAGCGCGTTGTAGGTCAAGACCCCGCCGTTAAAGCAGTAGCGGAGGCTATCCAGCGTTCAAGAGCAGGTCTTTCAGATCCTCATCGTCCAATTGCTAGCTTCATGTTTATGGGACCTACTGGTGTAGGAAAGACTGAGCTAGCTAAGACACTAGCTTCCTACATGTTCAATACTGAAGAAGCACTAGTAAGAATTGATATGAGCGAGTACATGGAAAAGCATGCAGTTTCAAGATTGATTGGAGCACCACCTGGATATGTTGGGTACGAAGAGGGAGGGCAGCTTACCGAGACAGTTCGCCGCAGACCTTATGCTGTTATTTTGTTTGATGAGATTGAGAAGGCACACTCAGATGTGTTCAACGTATTCCTTCAGATTTTGGATGATGGAAGAGTAACCGATTCACAGGGTCGAACAGTGAGTTTTACCAACACTGTTATCATTATGACCTCAAACGTTGGATCACAGTACATTCTCAACACGGATGATGACACAACGCCTAAAGAGTTAGCTTATGAAACCATAAAGCAGCGAGTAATGGACGCTGCAAGATCCATATTTCGCCCCGAGTTCATGAATAGAGTTGATGAATATATTGTTTTCCAGCCTCTCGACCGTGATCAAATAAGTAGCATTGTCAGGTTACAGGTAATTTTACTCCTCCTTTTTTCCTAAATTTGCTATATTTCAATATATCTTTTTTTTTTTTGTTTACAATGGAGCTCTAGAGTCCGGACCTCATGGATTCTATCCAAATCCCTCACCACTAGACCAAACCTAGTGGCTTTCCAATATATCATTCTTGCAAGTATAATCCGAATTATTATGAATATAAGATTTATAAGTGAACTTGCACTTGTAAGGAACTAATCTAGGATTTCTTAGTGGCTTCTATGCTCTCACCAAAATAAGACACATTGTGTGTGAGCTTGTTTTATTTGTATCCTTCATGCCATATTATTGGATTGTTAGGGTAACTGCTACTTGTATCTCTGATGTTTCTTTATGGAAAAAATTGCGGTTGAACTCTGATGTTATTTGACGTTTAATCTATGGTTGCATCACAATCGTTGATATTATGGAAAATTGTGGTTAAACTCTGCTGATATGACCCCAGTTGTAGTCCCTTTGTGGCTGCAGAGGCAAAAAAAATTCTTAATGTCGCGACCACAATTACAGTGGCAATTACATGAAGCCTTTTTGCAAGATTTTCTAACTTCTCTTCTATTGTGATGTTTTATTACAGTTGGAGCGTGTGCAGAAAAGAATAGCGGATCGCAAGATGAAAATCCGTGTAACAGATGCTGCCATCCAACTTCTTGGAAGCTTAGGATATGACCCTAACTATGGAGCTAGGCCAGTCAAGAGAGTGATTCAACAAAATGTGGAGAATGAACTTGCCAAGGGTATTCTAAGAGGAGAATTTAAAGAGGAGGACACAATTTTAGTAGACACAGAACTGACAGCATTTGCCAACAATCAACTTCCACAGCAAAAGCTAGTTTTTAGAAAGATTGAAGCTGATTCACAATCTTCACCACAAGAAATGGAACCTTCTGCTCAAGCTCCCTGAATGAATGATGCCACTGCTCCTTATTTTTCACTATACTAGGTTTCATTTAATATTTTGTATATGTTATCAATCAATATGAATATCATACTACATGACGAAGTATCACCTTTATCACTCCAAACAAAGCTGTGTAAATATATTTGTTTTTCCGTTTTTTATAAGCTCATAAAGATGTTTATCAAATGTTATATTTTTCTCAATTTTAATTTGCAAGTCAATCCATTTACTTGTGAAAGGCATGTGCGCACTGCATGATTCATGTTTTTAAGTCCATGTTTAGTCTTCATTTGCTAAATGATTTGTCTTTTATTCATATCAAATAATCTACAACAAAAACATATATAAACCAAAAAAAAAAAAACTCCAACTCTTTTGAATAAAGAAGTTAATGTCATTTAGGACAGATTTAAATGTCATTTAGGAAACAATTAAACATCTAAAATTTGTTTTAAATGTTTGGATTGATAGTGACAATAACATAATCATGGTGAGCCGTTAATAAAAATTACACTTGAGATTGTACCAAAAAAAAAAAACTACACTTGAGAGCTTCACTAATTTAGAATGCTATCATGATTTTGTCAAATTCACCGCCAATTCAACTCGCCGTCAATCTAAAGATACACTAGTTGTTCAAGTATATATAATACATTCCATCCAAGGACAATAACCAATCATTAAGAATAAGAGAATTAACAACAAATATCGAATACAAATAAGAATAATACAATATCAAGACCTTCAGATAAGGGATTATGCTACATCTCTAGTTACTTAGACTATGAGTATTCTTCACATCCACAATTGATATGCATCTGAAGAATTTCTCTACCTATTATCTTACAATATGCAAGAGCACATCATGAACCATCTCCAAGGTACCTTTTGCTTTCTTCGCGTTTCTTCTAAAAATCTTCATCTTGAATTTAGCAGATTCAGAAAGAATAATGACAGCTGCAGAAACATTTAGCACACAAGTGTGATTAATCTTCAAACTGATCTAGTCGCGTGCATAAAATTAACCACTTACAAAGGTGGCAGAAGATAAATTTAATCAATTACTTCCTTATATATATAAGGGTCTGGTAAGGAATTTTGTTTCAGAAAGTGCTTAACCTTCAATGGCTTAGAATTCAAACCAAACCAGTTTAAAAATGGTTAATCTGAGTGAGACATTTGTTATTTTTCATGTCGATGTAGATCTATAAGTTCCACTGGTGCAATACAGTAACAGTTTGAACAAAACCTTTTGCCAAATATCTAATGAAACCATAACTAATCATAATCTGAATCCTTATGAAAAATCAAATAGAAAAACATTGGCACATGTTACACTGGAAATAAGGAGCTTAAAACCACTCCACTTGAATTTAACACAAAATTTCGTTGAGTAAAACAATCAAATGTATTGAAGGGAGGATATGCTGCCATGAAAATATCTTCTACAAAAACTCTTACTCTTGATGATTTCTATATCTAGTTTTCATTGTTACGAAAGAGCGAAAAAGCACTAGCCAGCGAACTATTCACAGATATAATTAATATTAATTCTATCAACAAAGGCCCTATATATATTCGTAGGAGTTAACAAACTGATTTGAACTGACAGTACCTAAAACGACTAAAGGCAGAAAATGAGTTCTTATTTTTCACTAACTTCTATGCTGTTACCACAATCAAGAGAGTGAGTAAACACAAACAGAAGAGTAAGTTAAGGTTTTCCAGATACATAACAATACCTGAAAGTCATTGAAAAATTACTCCAACTCAGGTGCCTCTTCAGAATCAGACAATGGCAATAGTGTACAATTCCCAATCAAGTGACCATTGAGGCACACAAAATACTCAATATAATCTTCATAAGAACCAAGCCTGCAACTAGCACTTTGAGGGATCATTTTAGCTTGCTGCATGCTCCATAACTTTGCCTTACAGTAAGGGCAAACTTCTGTTTGATGGAGGTTGGCACCTTTACTAATAAGCATCTTTCTGACCTTTGATGTTGCAAATGACTTAAAAACTCCACGAAAAAATCCCAAATCTCCTTCTTCACCTTGATCAAGATGCTCACAAGGATCAGACACATATAAAACATCGGTTCTGCATTGTGGCAAAAGAAAGCTCTTTCCCGATGTTCTAGAAAATCGAGTCTGATACACAAAGTGACCTGGGACCGGAGTTTGAATGTTTTTGAACAAGCCACCTTTTGTGCATCCTGAACAGTATGTAAGAAGCTTCCCTAACGCCCTCCAGTTCCCATCAACGACGTGGCTCCCAGTAGATTGCAGATCACACAACATCTTTGGTGCTCTTGTTCGACAAAACTCTTTCCATAGAACTCGTTTGGCAAGATCATCAAACCATTTGCACACACACGACAAAGTAGCAATCAATTTGGGATTCCATTTTAAATTGTGAAACACTAAGAAAATTGCATCTTCACTTAAATGCCCTTTAGAACATTGACAGCTAGCTGAGTGTATGCATCGGTACTGCTTTGTGATAATCATTTTATCCACCTAGCAAAACTAAAAGAAAAATTATCAGTTTATGAAAATTCATACTTGGCAAACTTCAGGGTACTCACCTAGTTGACAAAACTTAAGCACCAAAATTTTAATCATAAAATACTTCACAGTAACTGGAAAAAATCAAGACAACTGATTTAACAGTCACTGTCTTACTGAATTATACAAATCTAAAACTTAATATTCAACTAATAGGATTGCAATCTAGAGTACTCAAAAAGTCGGTTCAAGAAAAGAAAAAAAAAATTCCCCTTCCAACAGAATGATGTGAATTTCCGGTTTAATGTTACTTGAATTGCTTTGTGCTAACTAGTCTTATAATCAATTAATCTCCAAAATAAAAATGAAGACTACAAACTTAGTATGTGTTTGGTTGGGTTTCTTATTCTCATTTTCTGCTGATATATTTTCATCGCAATTATAGTTACATATATACATTACAACCTTGTTCTATTTCGCTCATGTGCTCAAAACATTTTCTCCAAACAAACTCTTACAATATTAAGTGAGAAAATCCAAGCAATACTCAATCAATTCGGCTTCTACTCATTCCTAGTTTTTTCAGCAACATGTAAATTCATACTAAGTAAATTCATGCACCTAAGAGTTCAAACATTCACAAATCCCTCAAATCATACATACAGACTTCTACCATAAGCACTTACCATATAATATAAGTCCTTATGTATAAGCTAATTTTATAATAAAAAATTAAAGTCAAATTGGTTTTATATAAGCTATTCTCATGAGCTATCCTGGAGAGCTTATGGAAATAAGCTAAAAAAACAACTTATGTACATGTTATAAGCTACTCCCTCTTGGCACACTATTATAAGCAAATATTCACTTTTCAAATTGATTGAATAACCGATGTATCTAGTCTATATTACAGACCAAATACATCAGTTATTCAATGAATCTGAAAAGTTATTATATGCTTAGAATAGTGGCCGGAGGGAGTTTTTCTATAAGCTCGCTTTTAACAGTCTTACACAAGTGTTTATAGTAGTAGACAAGCTCAAATAAGCCGACCGAAACAGGATCAAAGTGATCAACTTGCTATAAATGATAACAATTTACCACAACAACAATTAAATTTTTGAAATTTTCCATAAAAACGTAATCCACATAGCATAATAAATTTCTACCATATTTATCAACAAGTCTCAAGATTATAGATCAGCTTGAAATTTCCCATGAATAAATAATGCACAGAAAGTCAACAACACTATAATTCACTCACAAAAACAAGAAATTTTCCCTCCCAAAAAAAAACTCAAATTAAGAAATAAACCAAAATAAATCGAATGAAATGAATCCAAGATTCGCAAAAACTTCAAATTTGAGAGATAACGAGAGTATTCATCATGATCTCACCTGAATTAACACGTTTCAGCAGAGCCCTGAAACCCTAGAAAAACCCACTTTTGTGTGCAATTGGAACAATCGAGAGAAAGAGAGAGAAACAATAACATTTTGAACTAAAAGCAGGGGCAATTTGGTCAAGAAATGTGAAATGAAGAATGAATAACGACAATACAGAAAGAAACAGAGATTGTTGCAACTTGCAAGATAATCATTGGATCATAGCTTTGTTACAAATCACAGGTTAAGGGCCAGTAATTTTACGACACGTGTTGGATCTCGATGACATAAGCATTTTCTTAGCTGGCATCAGGGGGAAGAGTTATTATGCATAAAGATTTTTCTTATGCATGGTGCATAAACAAATCTCCACCATTTGTACTCCAAAGTACTTAATAATGTTAAAATCACTTTGGAGTACAAATGGTGGGGATTTGTTTATGCATCATGCATAAGGAAAATCCTTATGCATAATAACTTTACCCGGCATCAGGTAGGATGTTATGTGGAGTAGTCTTATGACGTGGCACTTAGATAATCAAAGGTTATTTTTATGCCTAGCCTACATCATTCTTTAACAAAATAAAAATAAAAATAGATAATTCCATAAAAAAATGAAATAAAATAAAAGAGGAGTGTTATATCGGCAAATGGATAATTCATGAATTTTCATGACACCTGCGTTGGAGGTTACATACAACTTAATAACGAAACAGTTTTGTTAACAAATAAATTTTAAATTTGGTGTGATACAAGTAGATGTGGCATTATGTAGTTAAATAGCACTATCGTGATGGATTCGTGAAAAAAATTACTTCACTATACATATCATTTTTCAAAATAAAAATAGAGAAAGCCTCTAGATTTGATCTTAGTAGTGGAGAATTTTGATATTATACATGAGATCATGAATTCGATCTCTATTGAAAAAAAAAATGGAGAGAGAAGATGAAATATCACGGGATGAGTAGAAAAATAAAATAATTAAAATAGATAATTACAAATAGAATTTTGTAGAAGGATATGATATTTTCGTAAAAGTCTTGTGATCGGTTGTTTCACATCACTATCCAATGTGTTTTCTACTAAATTTGAAACTTAACGGGAATTTTCTATCTCACTTAAACTCGTTAACATTCTTCTTGAAGTTTCACAAAAAATATTTTGGGATTATATATAGCACTGTCATTTCGTAATATATCATAACATGTTTCGGACTTGGATGACATAAAAAATTTCTTAACTGGCACTTGTGTATGGCACTTGTGTATGATGTTTAGTGGGGCAACGTCTAATAACATGGCACATAGCTCATTTTTGTAATGACGTAGGCAAACAAATTTTTTGAATCTTCTCATGCATACATCACTCCTTAACAAAAAAATTAGAGTGAACGAAGAGAGAAGATGAAATGCGAAAAGATGATTATCATAGAAAAATTTTGTGAAAAAAACTTTAAATCTCGTGTCTTCTTTTTTGTGAAGAGCATGAATTTGTCTATAAATGACTTTTGCGTGTTTGTACCAAACACACATTGCAACCACAAAAAGAAACTATTCAAAATACACATTTTTATTATGCAAACAATAACTAAATAAATTCACAAAATTACACACTCCACTCAAATTCAAAAGAGCTTGTAAAACACAAAATAACTTCATATCATCATCACTGTTTTATTCAAATTCAAAAGATATTATTCATGTTTACTCAAACCATATGATAGAATTTATGGTGAGTGGTGAACAGTGAAATACAAAGATCCCCCTTTCAACTCTAAACTTAACCTCAGCAGACAACTAGGCATATCTAATCTATCTATATCTTCCACTTCCACAGCTTTGGTATACTATCCTATCATTTCTTCATAGAGTAATGAACTGTTTGAAATGACGTTGATTTGACGAAATCACAATGACATCTTAATTTTGTTAAAGCTTTAAAGTGTAACTTTTATCAAAATCATCTGACACACTCTGTGACTATGTCAAATTCAGCGTCAATCCAAACATCCACTAAATGAAAGTGTTTGTCTATGCTTTTTTCTCATTAAGTGAGATCAAAGTTTCAAATGCACTAACCAAAGCTTTCACCTTACTCCTCTGAATTTCAACAAGTTTACTAGCTGTTTCCTCAATCACATTATTGGACAATACTTGTTCATCTTTCTTTCCCTTCACATCTTGATGTCTTAAAACAACCTTTTCAAAACCAGTTATAGCAACAGTTTCATCAGCATCAACCTTATCATCAGTAGCGTTGTCCTTCGAGACTTTTCCACTTTCGAAGTTAACCTTCCTTGGACTATTTTTCTCAATTTGAGTTTCGACCAAATTTTCAGTCTCACCCTTTTGAGGCTTCTCATTATCCTCAACTTCCAAATCGAAAACCTCCATATTTTCAGTCTCACCCTTTTGAGGCTTCTCATTATCCTCAACTTCCAAATCGAAAACCTCAATATTTTCAGTCTCACCCTTTTGAGGCTTCTCATTTTCCTCAACTTCCAAATCCAAAATCTCCAAATTATCCATGTTTTCTTTTCCATTGTTTCCTAAGCAAGAATCCTCCTCAAGTTCACTTGTTGCATATTTCGGTTCCTCTTGATCAGATTGAAATGTTTGATCTTCACTTTCTATGATGACATACAAAGTCTTTTCCTCGGCCTCATTGTATTGTTCCTCAGGTTCAACTTTTCTCGGCATTGGATGATTCTTAACACGCGACGCAGTTTTCAGGCTCTTGTGTATATTAATACATGCATTTCTTTTTTGAGAAGATTTCGATAAGGAAGCCCTTGGTGAAGCTACTTTGCTGGAATCTAGATTCATTGAAGTCCGCGTCTTCTTGGAAGTGGATTTTGATGAAGTTTTGGCCATCTGAGAAGTTGGTATCGGATTAGTTTTCACCGTTTGAGAGGTTGATATTGATGAAGCTCCAACCCTCTTGGAAATTGGCTTTGGTGTAGAATCCATCTTAGAACTTGATGAAATCTCTTGCCTCCTTGTATTGTAGGTAGAAGAATTTTGCACATTTCGAAGAGGTAATGAATGTTTCACTTTAACCAATGATGCTTTCTTCTTGTTTACCACAACTTCATTGTCAGGTTGAACCAGCCGACCCGATCCAGTTTTAATCGCCTTGGTTGTGTCCGAGGCATTAGAAATCCGGAGATGAGAACCAGTTGATTCTCTACGTTTGACCAACGAAGTCTTCATTGGCTTAGAATCAGCTGATGCTTGAAGGTTGACACCTGATGTGACTACTACTTCACCAATATTCTTCTGCGAACTTTGGAGTAGTTGTTTTCTTTCGACTAACTTAGGTATGAAGCTTCTTTTCTTTGCTTCAACTGCAATGTTCTTCCCATATTTGCAAAAATCATGACAGGAACCAGTCGAAGCTCGACGATAATGAGGAACAACTTTTTCTTCATTGTTTGCAGAAGATGAGTGCCTTAATTCAACGACACGTGACATAGTCACTTGTTCAGAAATCACTGGTACATCAACACATTCCTCTGCCATCATATATTTGGAGAAACAATGCTGAAACAACAATGAAATCAATTATGAAATGAAAGTTTTTCAACCACTCATCAAATTAAATACTAGTGTATGTTATGCATCAAGAATAATATATTGTTCACAAATCATAATCTTTGTCAGTTACAAAAACAATTTTTTTTTTAAAATGATTTAGTGATCTCTAATTCAAATTCAAACATATCTATAAATGGAAATGTACATAAATGTTTACCGTTACAAAATGCCAAGGCAGCAACTATATAACAATTGACAACATTAAAATTACTTGTTTTTCTCATTTGATTCTTGTCATATTCAGATTAAAATGCAAATACTCTCTATCATTAAATTAAGCAAATTCTGTTGGGTCACCATGAGGAGGCAGTCAGGGGGATCATCCACATTGGGCTCAAGAACAACTATACAAGTGAGTTGGACACCACACTTTAACCCAAAACCTTAAGGTGTTAGGTTTATGGATCCTCTCACTTATAAAGTGTTCAACCTCCACTTCTCTAAGCAATGTACATAAATGTTTACCGTTACAAAATGCCAAGGCAGCAACTATATAACAATTGACAACATTAAAATTACTTGTTTTTCTCATTTGATTCTTGTCATATTCAGATTAAAATGCAAATACTCTCTATCATTAAATTAAGCAAATTCTGTTGGGTCACCATGAGGAGGCAGCCAGGGGGATCATCCACATTGGGCTCAAGAACAACTATACAAGTGAGTTGGACACCACACTTTAACCCAAAACCTTAAGGTGTTAGGTTTATGGATCCTCTCACTTATAAAGTGTTCAATCTCCACTTCTCTAAGCAATGTGGGACTTTTTTCACTCACACTTGTCACAACAAATTCAAATATATGAAGCAATATTATTATTATTATCATAGAAAAGAAAACAAATGGAATTATCAATAACTGAAAAGAAAAACTAAGATGTTCCTTTCACTCATTAATTTCAGCCACCCAATTTCACAAATATACTTCAACAAACAACATTCTAATTTCTAATAAACAAATTTTACTAATGAATTAGGTGTATCAATTGTGCATCTATAAGCTTTAACCGACCCTAACAAAACAAAAAGACACTGATCAAACAAATCAACAAGGTTACCACTTATCCAAGGAAATCTATGAAGCAAATAAACATACAAGGACACTAGATACGATACTGAAACGAAGTCACCGCTAATAAATTAAAAAATAAACAAAAAGATTGAATATATGTGTCGGTGTCATGTCACTATTGGATACTGACATAGGTTAAACATCAAATAAACCTTTGATCTGATGTGTCGATGCCATGGTTTTAAATTGCAGTCCACGGTCACAATTACGTTTTAAATTGCATTTTGCTAGAATATAAATTTCACAATGTTTGTCAAAAAAAATAATTCACAATGTATGCCCAATTGTGACTACAACCGCAATTTAAAATCATGGTCAATGTGGCATGGAAGGAAATCAATAGAGAAGAAAAACAACAATTTTAAACCTAAAGCATTACAAAAAAAAAAGTATATTTGGTCATTCTCATCTTAAATCAAATACAAGAATGGTAACCAAATAATTTCATACTAAGATACACATAACACAAATAATTTCATGCATTATAATCATAAAATTAAGAAAAAAAATTTACCACCTTAGATTGATTCCTCAGCACAACAAACCCACATCAGAAAAGTACAAAAACCATCGCAATCTTCAAATTCACCACCCAAAAAACACACCAAAACAAAACCAGAGATATAAAAAAGGGTATACTCAGAAACCCTTTTTTAAAAACTCAATCAAAATCACATCTTTCAAAGAACCCACTTAATATCTAAAGAAAATAAACAAAACCCATATGATAATTTTCAGAAAAAACGCACCTTTTTATATTATATATAACAACACAGTTTCACAGACAGAGAAAAAAGGGTTGCTTGAACAGAAAGGCAAGAAAAAATGAACAGAATGTATCAAAATGAACACACTGAACCAATCCTTTAGAAGGTTTTGTTGAGAATTTGAGATGGGATGAAAGAGATTGCAACAGTTTCTGGTTTTTGGTTGAGCTTTGTTTCTTCAGTAACGCGTTTGTTATATAGAAATAGAATTCAGAAAAGAGAAAGATTTGGTTTTTATTTTTGGCGCGGGTATAAAGATTTTCTTATATGGACAAAACTTATATGCATTGCTTTATGTGCAGTTTTTGCTGTTCCACTCACAAAGAAGTGGTTTTTTGTGTTTTTTAATTTAAAAAAAATAAAAGAAAACTGTTTTTCAATTAAAATAACTACATCTTTGTGAGAGGAAAAGTAAAAACTGCATGTATAGCAATGCATGTAAGTTTTGTCCTTCTTATATTACACCTTTTCACTACCATCACATCAATATTTTATTTAAAAGAAAGAAATCAAATCTTTTTTTTTTGAAGAAAAATATAAGTGATATCAATAAGAAAGAATTTTTTTGACTAATTTTTTGAAAAAAGAATTTTTTTGACTAATTTTTTGAAAAATAAGAAAGAAATAAAATAAGAGATAAGGCGAGTACTATAAAAAAATTTATATATAAGGAATTATATAAAAGAAAATATAAGTGGTCAGGAAATATTTTTTTAGTCACACAATGTACAAACTACAAAGAAATACAAAATAGTATTTGTGTAAAAAAGGAAATGAAAAAATAGTATGAAAAATCAAAGTTTATATGGTAGATATAAATGTTGATTTGGTAGATATAAAGATTTGGTTTATAAATTTTAACTCAATTGATAAATATTAATATTATTATATTAAATATATTTGTTTGAATTTAGAACATCAAAGTTGCGCCAAGAAAATATTTGATTTACGAAAAAAAAATACTTTTGAGGAATTTTTTGATATTGTAATCTGAATTTTAATGAACCAATTGAATTTTAATATTACTCCTCGCTGGGGGCTGGAACCACTTGATGCCAGAATTGACCCCCGAACCAGATTAAACTGGTGGTGAAAACCAACTATTCCAAAAAAAAAAAAATATTACTCCTCGCTTAGTTCCTTTGAAATTTCTTTTCCATTGGGCTTAGGCCCTTTTCTTTATAAAAAAAATTACTATGCGTTAATATTTTGGGCAGGGTTGGACAAAATATGGTGATATTTCAAATTTTTGAAATGTTGAAAAGGAAATTAATTTTTTAACCGGATAATTAAATTTGGACCAAGAGAAAGAAAAAAAAACCGGATGAAGTCTTTTATTTTTACTTTCAAAAAGTTAGTAAGTGTCTGTTTGGTTCGAAAGTTTTGGAGGGAAGGGGAGGTGATATTTTAAATTTTTATGTTTGGTTCAACTTTTTAACGAGGGGAGGGGAGGGGAGGGGAGGGAAGGAGAGAAGTAATTTATTTTTTTAGCCTTAACCTTATAAACTCAAAATAAGGATTAAATTATAATGGATATATTACGTCAAAAAAAAATCTAATGGATATATATCCAAAAATAAAAATCTAATGAGTAGAAAATCTAAATATTTTTTGTTGTTAAAAAAAATATAAACTAAAATTTTAATATTCCAACAAGGATAATTTAGAATTTTAATAAAAAAGTGAGGCTAATTTTGTCAACATAATAAATTATGTTTTACCTCGTCTCCCCTCTTTAAAAATCTCTCCTCCCACCTCCCTCCCCCCTTGGTTGAACCAAATAAGCCTTAAGGAAATGTAAATGGTAAATTATTTTTTCTTTTTATAGAATGTCAATGGTAAATTTTGGTTTTGTGGTCATCTCTCCCTATTTAATCTTCCCCCTTAAATACCCTTTATGTTTGTGTCATCTCTGTATCCTTTTTATATACAGTAATAGATAAATATAAATGCGTAAGAAAATTAGATGTTCATATGTTGATTTAAGGATTAGTTTGACAGCGAATTAAAATTATATGAATATTTTGTAAAAAAAAATCATATGAATATTATTATGGAGCACCTATTTTTGTTTTTTGACAAAAATAAAATAATATTCATTAATTCAAATTTTTTTGGTTTTTTTTTCATTAATTCAAATTGATAGAATACATTAAATACAATCACATATTCAACATTCCTTAAAAACATAAAGAACGAATCTGCGAACAAACTCATAGCATCTAAGTTAATAGCATACAACAACAAAATGTCTACAACAAATAATATGATAAAATTAAAGTGATCGGAATATCCATGCCTTCGGATCTACAACGTTGATGCCTAAATCATTGATGAAATTCGTAATTGACTAAAGCCGATCTTTCAGTAGAAATTAAATGAACATGCAACAATACAAGAAATCAAATAACGCCGCACAAGACGACGAACAACACAACACCGCACACAGATGATGAAATCACGAAAAAAAACACCAAAGAAAAAACTTAATCAATGTGAAAATCACTCATTTATATTAAAATAAGGAAAAAAACTGATGGAGCACTTATTAAGTATATATATATATATATATATATATATATATATATATATATATATATATATATATATATATCTTTTAAATTATGATGGGTAAAAAAAAATAATTTTGGTAGGGTTGGACAAAATGTGGTAATATATTTTAAAAATCGTTGATGTGATTTATGAATAAAGTGTTTTTTAATAAAAACGCCTCATATCATTAAAAAGAAAAGTGGAGTATAAAAGAAGGTGCTATACCAAACCTCAAAACAAATTAACAAAATCTATAAAAAGGTAAACCAAACCTATTGCTAGCTAAATCCCCTCTGATATTTTTCAAAAAAAAAAACCCCCTCTGATACAAATAAGAGCTGACCTCCACCAAGTGTAATCATCCAAGGATAATCCTATTTAGCAAGCTTGTCCACACGGGTGTCTCCAACTTTTTGGAGGCCCTGTGAAATTATTAATAATAGGTCATAATAAAAGAAAAAATGTGAAAAATTAAAAAGAATTATCATCGATTTAAATTATACAAATAACATTAATAACATTAAAACTATAATATAACAATTTACTAAAAAGTGTCTAAAAAATTTATTCACAGTAGAACAATATATTATTTTTTGTAATTAATAAATCTTTTATTTTAGAGTAAATAGAATCTCAAATACATTGAACTCCACAATTCCTCATTTTAAAGTCTACAATTTCTCGTTTTATACCCCCTATTTATTAATACTACTACCTTATAATTTTTTTATGAGGCCCCCATTTTTAAAAGGCCCTATGCCATGGCCCATGTGGCACATGCATAGGAGCCGCCCCTGCTTGTCCATACATTGGTTTCCTTTTCGATAAATATGAGAGATTATGAAATTCATCCTTATAGTTTTTGCTACACAGTTTAACCATCTATTCTTTAATTTCCAAGGCACGCCAGAAAGAGATATTAGTAGGACTTGATTCTCTAAATAGTAAATAATCTCTTTTTTTTGTAACAAAAAAAAAACTTAAGTAGTCTTTTTTAACAAATACACGTAATCTTAAACAACATTTAATATGACACGGAAGTATAATATAATGTACTCTTAAATATTATGATTGTGATGGTGTACGGGTTGGGGGCAATTGCTTCAATATCAAGTCAAAATTAGGAAGGAGAGAAGGTACAACTCATAATTTGTATTTCTGTACGGAATTTTGAAATCAAATTAAGTCCCCACAAAGATGAGGGTTTTGTTGTTTTTCAATTATTTTAGAATAGATGTGCTTGTGTTGAATTGTCTGAGTCTGAAGTGATTTTCGACATCAAAGTTCAAGAAATAAATGTTGTGGTTCCTAAAGGTTGCAGCTACAAAATGAACTCCTATGAATACCAATCGAGATTTCAATGATTTAGTGGAGGAAAAAATATATGTAGCGATTTTATCCATTAAATTACTAAAATAACTTCGTATGAATGATTGTCAATTAAATTGTTCCAAAATATTATTCAAAATATAATTTCTCTTCTTTTTCTTGACATTCAATTATATATATATATATATATATATTCAAATGTGTTAAAATCGATTTTATATCTCTGAAATCAATTTTCTTTTTAGAAAGGTAGAACCAAACATAAAGTAAATATCACAATATATCATAATAATTAGGTGAAAATCATAACCAATCTTTCAAATTAAAAATATCACAAACTCATTTCAATTTCTTTCGAAGATGTCGTTTTGTTGACAATTTTCATGCAATGGTGGGGAGTGATTGGTTTACCAGACTTTGGCTCTTTATATGTGTATGATTCCATTCACATGGAAGATCTTTATGTGTGATATGATTTAACAATCATCTTCACCAAAACTATATATGTACATATTTTTCCAAGGGTTAAAATATATACAAATTTTGTCCTTTTGAAAATTTCCTCTATTAAAAATAGATGGATGGAGAGAGATAGAGAGATATTGATGGAGGAAGATCAAGATAAATAGAGAAGGGTGGATGGCTAATAATTGATGTCTTCTTTGCATAAATTATAGAAGAAATTATAAGGCCAATGGACTATCAAAATACAATGGAGAGAAACAAAATGGGCTAACTTAATTTAGAAAAAATAGGAGGCAAAATAATTTCGCTTTTCTACTTTAAATACTCCTACAATATCTAACTATAATATATTTTTTGAATGACGTACGGTATGACACATTTCCTCCACTCACATAACAATACCGCTTCTACATACACAAGATACGCCCCTCATCCAATTCCAAGCAAACATTGAACCAACACAAAGCACCCCTACCCAAAACAATACTCCAACTTTTAGGGGTGTAATTGGACCGGTTTGAATCAGGTTTTGAGTAAATTTAGTGTCTGAACTAATAAATTTTCGATTGGTTCGGTTTGATTCGGTTTATAGTGTTTTTCAAAAATGAATCCGAATCAAACTCATCAGTTTGGTTTGGATACTTTAATCGGTTTTTACCGATGTATTCCATGCTATTATTTTTTCCCGATATATTTTTTTCTCATAAGCTCATCAAATACAAAATACAATTCTTTTCCCATAAGTTCATCAAATACATATAGATAATACAACCGTATTGTAAACAAATACATAATACAATTCTTTTCACTTAAGTTCATCAAATACATAATACAACCATATTGAAATTAAGTTCATAAGTTCATCAAATACAAAATAAAACATATTGAAATTAAGTTCATAAGTTCTTCAAATAATAAAGTGCAATAAAAATAAAACTTAAAGTCTATTTCCACTTAAATCGAAAAATAATAATCAAAACAACGCTTGAGAAGTTACCGTTTTGAGGGTCTAAGATGAGAGCAGCAACGTGACGTGAGAGTGTTGTTTGCGTAGTTTGAGAGCAGCTTGAGGATGAGGTGATGTGAGATGAGAGCAGCTTGAGGATGATGGTGAGAGCAGCGTTTCTGAGTTTGCATTTGCAGATGTGAGTGTTTCTAAGTTTGTGTTTTTAAGTTAGAGTTTCTAAGTAAGGCAGATTTTATTTTATTTTTTAGAAGTAGTTGAGTCAGTTGTAGTTTTTGATAGATATGGTCTGCCTAAAAAAATAATTTAACATATATACTATATATTGGTTTGGTTCGGTTTGTCCATTGGATTTGAAAACTTGAACCGAGAACTGAACCAAACCACTTCGGTTCCCAATTGGTTCGGTTTGGTTTTTGATCCGAACCATAATAATCGATTTTTTTTTGGTTTGGATCATCGGTTCAATTTGATTTTTCTGATCCGCTTACACCCACCTTACCACGAGCTAAAAATGCATGCAGTTCGGTTTGGTTGGTTTTTAAAAAGTCATCCAAACCAAATCAAACCAATGCTACTTGGATTGATTCGGTTGATGCGGTTTACAACATTAACATCTCAGTACAAACAATTTTCAACATTAGAAAAAAACTTGAAGTTTCAAAATAATATTACAATACTAATAAAAATTGTTTATCCAAAAATAACATTACAATATCTTACAATTTTAAATATACAAACAAAAACTTGAAGTTCGAAAAAAACATACCGATAAAAGTTGTTTATTGGAATATAATAGGAACTTAAGTTCGGTACGGTTCGATTTTCTAAAATGGAAACCGTCAACCAAACCAAACTGTGCGGTTCAGTAAAAAATCATCCAAATCAAATAAAGTTTTTAGAGTTTTCGGTTTAAATTGGTTTAATTTATAGTTTTATTTTTTGATTGGTTGAGATACAATAAATCCTATTCTCACCCAAATTTCTCACCACAGAACCCTTCAACCAAGTCTATTTCTTTCCCACCCACCAAGTCTTCTCTTCTTTTTTTCAAAAACACTACTAATATACTGTGGGATTTTTTTCCCCATATATTTTCTATTTTTCTCTTTAACTCAAACAAAATCTTAAGATGTATTACCAGTTTAGTGGACATGTAAAACTATCAATTTATTATGTTATACACTAATTTTAAAATATTTATGATTTAGTAGAGTACAAGATGTTTATTGACCGTTAGTATGAAACTATTTTATACTATTTGTGCATCTTCAATTTTCTCATACTATATATGTACACCAAATTAAAAAATTTGAAAGACAAGTATATGTTTTTTAACTATGTTTTTTTTAAGTTATACTCACACACCTTAAATATGGAGAAATAAGAATCTTGAGTTTGAAATTTGACCTTTGCAAATCAACTTTCTGCCGTTACGGACTGACTTTACTTATGATTCCATTTAATTTTCTGTTTTTATATTTATAAAAGAATATAAAAGGGTTTTTATCAAAATACAAAAAATTAAAAAGAGAATAATATCAATTAGGGGTAATATGTTGTTTCATGATGGTACTTTTCTTTCCCTTCTATTATAGTAGTATGTTGTTTCCTTTAATGTCTGTTTCTCAACGATGAGAAGTTACCATTGAAGATCAGTCAATATCAATGATTTGCTTAAATGATCAATGTGTTTTGTATTGACATTTGGAAATAAAATTGATAAAAGAAATTAATAATCAAGAAAACAAATTAACATGAAATGTATATCTTGAGAGAATAGGCATACAGATCAGGGAATTACACACATGTGTAAACAAACACTTTTGGAAATTGTAAAGAAGCAATACTAAATTATCTATTATTTTCTAACAAATGGTGGATTGACAAAAAATGTATAGATAATAATGATAAATAATGATAAATAAAAGAGTAAAAACTGTATTGTTATTGATATCAATAAAAGATGTCTGTAATCAATTGAGCTATCCTTACCAACAATGTTTTAAAAATTGGACAGGACCAATTACTGGACTGGTAAGAATATTGAGTCATTGAATTATTGGTCGAACCACTGAGTTATTAGTTGAATCGCATGACTAAATCAAATAATTCGGTTGAATAAACGGAACTCTATAACAAAACTATATAAGTATTAATTAAATCGGGTAGAACCAGATGACTCGGTCTCTAAAATTAAAATCAATTTTTTTTTGACAAAGTCTCTAAAAAAATCATAACACCTAAAAATGTGAAAATTTCAAAATATTATAATTTCACAACTTTATTCTTTAAATTCAAATTCTAAACATAGTTATTTCCAAATTATTGAAATTCAAATATCCTAATTTCAAGTTCTCTCTTATCTTATATCAATTCTCACTCTCAGACAATTTCAATTATAATAAAAACTAAGGTTAAAAACAATGTCGTTTTTTATTTTAAAAATAATTTTTTTTTTTGACAAAATTTTAAAAATAAAATTAATAAGCATTGTTTGTGTGGATTTGACTGGAGTTTCTCCATGTGGGATTGAGGACAGAGGATTTTATTGCAGAACAAGCAGCCCTGAAAGCTGCTTCAAACAAAGTGTCCAAACATGAGAAAACGTGTTCTGACAATCAACATGCTTTTATACCATTTGTGTTTGACACGTTTGAATTCCTAGCACCAGATGTTGTTGACCTTTTGCAAAGAGTTCAAAAAATCATGCATAATAATGTTGTCACTCCTAGGTCCATGGATTAGTTTTCAAAAGGATTGATTTTGCCATCCAAAAAGGATTAGTGGCGCAACTTGTTCTCCGTTTACCTTTCACTCATGTATTGTTATTGATAATGATGAATAAAAGATGTATGTAATTTTAGTAATCTGGAGGTTGAACTCCAATGCTTCTTATAATGTTTCTAGTAATAACTATCGATTGAATTATGTTATTCTCTATATATGATATAATCACTACTCCCTTTCAACCAAAATCTCGTCAAATATAGAAAAGTCAATATATATCAACTATACGAGCATAATGTTCAAATATTCTGATTAAAAAAAGAAAAAGGAAAAATAGAAAGCCAGGAGACATAAACCTAAAACCTGAAAAAATTTGTATTTTTCTTTAAAAAAATCCTTAATTAAAAGAAGGATTTGAATGCTAATAAAAAAATAATAAAATTTAAATTAAAAAAAAAAAAGAAGATGAAATTGAATGTTGTGACATTGATTGAGCTGATGGGACAAGCATGATCATCATTAGCTAAAAAACAGATATAATTGAAGAGAAGGAATATACGAAGAATTGCAATCCGACATGAATTTGAACTCGGTCTTTATTGATTGATCTGGCCGGGTACGTGAACAAATTTATATCCACAGAACTTGCATGACTCACATTACTCATGCTATTTTGGTGCATTGTTGACAGTGCCGTTCCTGACATTTCATGGGTCTTAGGCCATAAAAAAAATTTCTTTTATTTAATATAATAATATTAACACATACTTCTTGGGTATCTACCATTTTGAAAATAAATTTTTCAAGAGTCATTTGTTGTGATTTTATTAGCTCTTCCTTTGATTTTTTTTTTCTTTTCGGTTTTTCATTACCACATAAAGGTTTCTTAGGCAACATCTTCTAAGCTTCAGATAGACAAAAAAAAAAAAACTCAAGTAGAGAACAATAGCACATGGAAGGAGAATGCTGACTTCGAAAAACAATTGAAAAATCGTAAGATCCAAATTGTTGAAATTGGATGCAAAAAATAACATGTTAAGTATTAAGAAGTGTAGAAAATAAATTAAATAACTTATTAATAAAATTAGGAACACAAAAAATAAAACAACGCCAAAACCTAAACAATAAATACATATAAACATTCTTACATACCTTACAAGAATGCAAGAATTAGAAAGAAAAAAATAAAACAAACTCAATAGAAATTAGGAATAAAGACAAGTAGTGCCGTCTTTTTGTTGTTTTGCAGGGTTCTATATTAATCCTATCATTATGCCTAATTATTTACTAGGTAAATACCACCTATTTCGTAGGCTAATCATATTTTCTTTCCTTAAATATAATTGATTTTTTATTTTGATAGCTAGGTATAACAAAATATTTTGGGCCCCTAAAAATAATGGGCCTTAGGCCATGGCACCCATTGCCTACCCTCAGGGCCGGACCTGATTGTTGATGATAAGAATAAAGAAACAAAAAGATTTTTTTAAAAAAAAGAGTGAAAATTTAGATTGTACCAACTATAATTAGATGGTTAATTTTGTTCTGCATACGTGGTTAGGTTTATACAATTTATTGATAATGAATACATATAAATCGAATTGTGGTAACTATCATTTACCATAAATTGAAGACAATTTACTTGAGTTTGATCTCAAACTTAAATGCATGCGCATCATTAAAACTCTTACGGTGAGTTTATCTCCTATTTGAGTCGAACAAAAGTTTAAGATATTAGTATCTGTAATTATTCCCGATGATAATTGAGAATTGAGATTGTATTAGCTATATTTGATCACGATTTTCTATAATATCAAGAATCACGAAATGACCAAATTAAATTACGCGACCACTATTTAAAACCCCGGCTGTAAGCACTGCATCTGCTTGCAGAAGTATCCAAATAAAAAAACAGCGTGGTCCCTAAAGTAGGACAGAAAACGGCAAAGAACAAAAAAACATAGTTGGAACGTAAGTAGTCACACACGTACACATAAAACACCAACGTTAATAACGGGAGTGGTTATGGTGCATAAGTTTTTTCCTTATGCACCGTGCATAAACATGACTTATGCACCATAACTTATGCCGTTAATAACCCCACAAAACACTCTCTCTCTCTTCACAAAATACTAACATCCACTCTACATTGCGTAACCGTAAGCACCAGTGTGTGTTTTCATTTCCCTACTTCACCAAATTCACATGCAAAATCAAACTCACCTTAATTTCATTTCCAACAATTTTCATCATCTTATACATTTATATACTCTCTCTTCATTTTCCAACACAAACACCATGTGCTCTTCCCTGTCACACCTTAACCCCACTCTCTCACTCTCTTCCATGTAACTAAGTACTCCTTCCTCCTTCTTCAATTCCTCTCCCTCTCTCCCATGGTACTTACTCTTCATCATCAACCATGCCCACCTTCTCCTCTCTCCCTAGGTATAATCCATCTTTCAATTCAAATGTACTCTCTCTAGTCTTGATTAACGAAAGAGTCTTGGTATTCAGTCTAAATTTAGACCAGATACGCAGACTCTTTCACTATTATTAAAGATCAGATATGGTATTACAAATTCTTGAATTTATATTTATAAAAATAAAAAAGTTAGTACTAAAAAAATGTTAATTTAGTAAGAAAATCATGAAATTACTTTCTAACTTATCACTGGATTTTGTGACCAATGAATTTCTCATTTTTCATCATTAATTTTAGTAATTTGAAAATTATTTTTATCATCCAATTGTATGAGTTGAGTACTTATCAACCAATTTTGCACAATCTATGTAATTAAATTGAACTTATTTTCTTATTTTTCAAAGGCATTGAAGTGTTGATAAAAAAAAAGTTTTCTTGAAGTAGTGTTATATTATGATTTTGATATGAAATATGAAAATAGTTGAATTATTCAAATTTTAATGATTTTTTAACAGGTGGATTGGTGGAAAGAATCCTAAGAGCACAATCAACAACGTCGGTGACAGCGGCGACGACACTGGAGTTGTGGTCGTAGACGACAATCCAGTGACAAGTGTGGTGGAGTGTTACGCCTGCACACAAGTTGGTGTGCCGGTGTTCCACTCCACCAGCTGCGATAGCTGTCACCAACCAGAATGGGAAGCATCAGCAGGTTCTTACTTAGTTCCAATACAAAACCGTCCCGGAAAATTCGCAAGAGCGGTTACAGGGGCAAATTGGGGACCTTTAGGAAAAGTTTTAGATCCAAGAAGCAAGCGCGTGCAAATATGGAACCGCGCGTTGTTATTGGCGCGTGGTGTTGCGTTGGCGATTGATCCATTGTTTTTCTATGCGCTGTCGATAGGGAGAGAAGGTTCGCCGTGTTTGTATATGGACGGTGGTTTAGCGGCGGTTGTTACGGTGGCGCGTACGGTTGTTGATGCGGTGCATTTGTTTCATGTTTTGTTGCAGTTTAGATTAGCGTATGTGTCGAGAGAATCGCTTGTTGTTGGATGTGGGAAACTCGTGTGGGACGCACGTGCCATTGCTTCTCATTATATGAGATCTTTCAAAGGATTTTGGTTTGATGTTTTTGTTATTCTTCCTGTGCCTCAGGTATGATTTTTCTGTTTCTGTTAATTCATTTTTATTTTTTTCAAGATGTGTTTAAATCTAACGGCTGGTAATTTTTTATTTATGTTTTTTGGATTACTGAATTAATGTTTTAGATGAAATGATATTTTGATGTCCGAGGTTGTTTGCTGTTGTTCAGTTCAGTCCACTAATATATTCTTGGTTCGCATGTTGTCTCTGGTGACTAGGAAAAATTCTTCAATTAGTTTATTCTGTCCTATGTTTTATTTATGACAAATGTTAAATAAGATCCCGGATACTCTTTAAGTCTTTAAATAATAATATTTTATAAAAAAATTTATGAAAATGTGTGAAGTCAACGTATTGGAAATTGAAATGTTCAACCTTTTAAATAAATTAGTATTTCCTTAAATGGAATCTTAAAGAATACCCCGAGACACTGTTTAGCAAGACCCTTTAATTATTTATTATTGTTTTATTTGAGGATTTATTTATTATTATTGTTGTTATTTAATTAGTTTACTTTTAATAGATTGATAAATAACAGATAAGATTAATAAGAGAAGAAATGTTTGACATATATAAGCAGTTGACGGTTCATAATTAGAACAATAAGCAATCATATAACAGAAAATACTTACTTAGGCACAAGTTAGGCACACACAAATAAATATTTTATTTTCATTTTTATTTTTTTTGATTGATGTATGTGCGCCTAAATATTGTGCATATATTATTGTGTATAGGTAAGAATGTTTCTCATATAACTCTATGCTGCCATTTTTTATGTTGGCTCATACAATATCTCTATGAATATTTATTTTGCGAGAAACTCTTACTTGGACACAAACCCAACACTTATCATTTAGGCACACATACATAATTTTAAAAAATGTAAATATAAAAAGATTGATTAATGATAAGTGATGTGACTTAATCATTTATCTTTAAATTTTTCTCTTTGATGTGTGTGCACACAGGTATTTTTAATTTAGGGTTGTGCCTATAATAGATTTGCTCCTATTTTGCATGATTTGATTGGATGCATGTATAATTTAGTAAACTTATTTTGACTATATGATATACTTCTATTTGCAGGCTGTGTTTTGGCTAGTAGTACCAAAATTGATAAGAGAAGAGAGGATTAAAATAATTATGACAACAATGCTATTGATTTTTTTGTTCCAATTTCTACCTAAGGTTTACCATAGCATATCTATGATGAGAAGAATGCAAAAAGTCACAGGCTATATCTTTGGCACCATTTGGTGGGGATTTGGACTCAATCTCATAGCTTATTTCATTGCCTCTCATGTAAGCTAACCTCAAATGAAATTTGAACCTCATCACTATTGTCAAGTTATCATTAAAAGCATGTTTGAATTAACTTATTTGAGTTTATCTACTGGTATAAGTATTAGATAGTTTATGAAAGCTTATGAAAACAACTTATGACATGTCCATAAATTGTTTTCGGCTTATTTTCATCAGCTCTCCAGGATAGATATGAAAATAGTCACTTATGAGACTTTTTGAGAGAGCTTATGAAAACAATTTACTACATGGACACAAGTTGTTTTCAGCTTATTTCCATAAGCTCAGTAGGATAACTTGGGAGCCTATGGATATAGCTTTTGATATGTCTGTGAGCTACTTTCAGCTTACTTTCGTATACTCTTCAGGATAACTTGTGAAAACAACTTATAACTTATGAAAATAGTTTGACATTTTTTTTTATCTTTTGTTAAAACCGGTTACACTACAATTTATAGGTTGCCGGAGGGTGTTGGTATGTCCTTGCGATTCAACGCGTTGCATCGTGCCTTCAACAGCAATGTGAAAGAACTGCTGGATGCAGTCTCTCTCTGTCATGCCAAGAAGAAGTATGTTATCAGTCAATTTTGCCACCAGGAACCATTGGAAATCCATGTGGTGGAAACTCAACAATGAGTAAGCCAGTGTGCTTAGATGTTGAAGGACCTTTCAAATATGGGATCTACCAATGGGCACTTCCTGTCATATCCAGCAATTCCTTAGCTGTCAAGATTCTTTATCCCATATTTTGGGGTTTGATGACTCTCAGGTAAACTTCTCAATAAACAAACTCTTACTTTAGCATTGACTTATTTCAGACTATCTACTAGAAATCTAGAATAAACAATTGTGAGACTGTTTCGAAGAGCTTATGGAAACAACTTATAACATGTCCATAAGTTGTTTTCATACATGGCTTATTGTTAGTTTCTCTCTAGTTAAATAGTTTTCTTGTTCAAATTAGTGTCTTGATGGTTATAATTTTATATATCATAAGATTAATAAGCATTTATCAGGCCGAGGCTTGGTTTGTACATTTTTCTCATAAGATAACTTCTGCTTTTCTTTAACCACCAACATCATAATCGATGAAGCACTAACACAAAGATAGACACTGACACATAGATACTAGTAATAATTTAAGAAAATGAAAGTGATTGAGTTAGACATCGGCATGTGTTTGGACACCAGACACACCTTTAATCTGAATTGTTGGTGTTACATAGATCATAATCAAGTATTGAGCACTTGAACTGTTGGAGTGTTGAAATGCAAATCTGTTAAGCCTAAAATGTTTCTGAAGTTCAATCTAACCATATCTTAACTTGCTTTCGAAGCTTCATTTGCACTTGCATTCATGCGAAAATGTTTCCTTGATGCGTTTGGTTAAGATGTATCCAAATAATGTTCTATTTCATATAATAATCCAATTGATTTAGTTAGCATCTATGTTTTCCTAATCCCTATTAATTCTTGCAGCACTTTTGGAAATGATCTTGAACCCACAAGTAACTGGCTAGAAGTAATTTTCAGCATATGCATTGTACTCGCTGGACTACTACTTTTCACTCTGTTGATTGGTAACATCCAGGTATCCAAAATAGATTATTATTTGATTTGGATTGCCAGAAATCCTACACATTCACACAATAAACACATCAGTGGCCGTTGGACTGAAATCGGATGGTCTAGATTTGAAGTGCAGTGTTTGATGATTTTAACGAAATACAAATATGCTTGCATTCTGCACCGTCTGATATCAATTCATTAGCCACTAATGTGATAATTGCTTGAATGCATGGGATTGGTGTCTGCAGGCAATCTAATCCGACAAGTAAATATGAAAAATGATTGATATTGTTGCGCTTAACGAAAAACTGTTTCATAGTCAAACATTGTTTAACAATGAGACATTTGTACTATGAAGGTATTCTTACATGCAGTCATGGCAAAGAAGAGAAAGATGCAGCTGAGATGTCGTGACATGGAATGGTGGATGAGGAGGAGGCAGTTGCCATCCCGGTTAAGACAAAGAGTTCGGCATTTTGAACGTCAGAGATGGGCAGCCATGGGCGGAGAAGATGAGATGGAACTGATCAAAGACTTACCTGAGGGTCTGAGGAGAGACATCAAGCGCTATCTTTGCTTAGACCTCATTAAAAAGGTAAAATAGATCCAAACCTAAAAATGAAAGAAATTGGACAGTAAAGTTGCCGCAATAAAATGGATAATATTCCTTATGTCGGTTTGACAGGTACCATTATTCCATAACTTGGATGATCTTATTCTTGACAACATTTGTGACAGAGTGAAGCCCCTAGTCTTCTCTAGAGATGAAAAGGTATTAATGATATCATCATGTGAACAATTGAAGCACTTTGTTTTGATAGAACTTTAAAATGATCGTCATGGTTCTTTAACTCTTTCGTTTATGTCATTATGAAACAGATAATTAGAGAAGGTGATCCTGTACCAAGGATGGTGTTTATTGTCCGGGGACGCATAAGGCGAAACCAAAGTCTCAGCAAAGGCGTGGTAGCAACAAGTGTCCTTGAACCAGGAGGCTTTTTAGGCGATGAACTTCTTTCCTGGTGCCTTAGACGTCCTTTTATAGACCGGCTTCCGGCCTCCTCAGCTACATTTGTGTGCCTCGAATCAACAGAAGCATTCGGTCTTGATGCTCAAAACTTGAGGTACATAACTGATCACTTCCGGTACAAATTTGCGAACGAGAGGCTTAAGAGAACAGCGAGATACTACTCGTCGAATTGGAGAACATGGGCTGCTGTCAACATTCAACTTGCTTATAGACGTTACAGGCAGAGGACTAGAGGTCCAGTGACTCCTGTAAGAGACAATGGCGGCACTGAGCGCAGGCTCTTGCAGTATGCTGCAATGTTCATGTCAATTAGGCCACATGATCATCTTGAATAATAAAGGTTTTAAATTGCAGTCCGCAACTACAATTGCAGATGTAATATAAAGGAGTTTGAACTCTCCGCAACAACATCACAACCATAATTTCGACGGCATTGGTTGTATTTTATTGCATTTTTCCGCAATATTATTATTAAGATTCGCAGCTTAAACACAACTGCTACCGCAATTTGAAACCATGCAATAAACTAGTGTCCATGATTGGTTTTATTTTTATTGATTTGTTTTTTTATTGAGGTTTCTGGTCCTTATTGAATTTTCTGTGTCATTAAGTCCTTTAGATCTTTGAAATTATATTATTAAAATCATTCATGAACTTTATATAAAAGACAAAAAGGAAATGAGTAATAGTGATTCAGGAATCATTAAGTTCCTGTCAGAAGGAATTATTGGATTTGTATCTGAATTATTTCTTATTGAGGCTGCTATGTACTTATTGCATAAGTGAATGAAAGGTACTAGAATCAGATTTGTTTTGTTTCATTCTTAAGAAGTTTCCTTTCTATGAAAACCAAAAATAGGGAATCATGTATTTTAACTTAATTTCAAATGGGTAGGTAAACTTTTATTGACATTGCATTAGTCAGAGTAGAACTGATCTCGATATTTTTTTTTTTTTAACAAGCCTGATCTCGAATTCTTGAACTAAGACGTCAGGTTCGAGCCTTGTGAATGAAAAAAATGAGTAAACAGACATTTTGGTCCCTACATGTGAGAAGTGTTGTCGCAACAGTCCCCGAATGTATTGAAATTACAAAGTTATCCCGAAGTTTGTCTTTTATGAACCAAATTGACTAACAAAAGACACATTTGATAATAAAACTAACTAAAAAAACACATTTGACGATAAAACCATCGAAAACAAATTTAAATATGTTTTTGTAATTTTGATACACTTGAGAATTATTGCGATGATGACACACATATTTAATGGTCAAAATGACTATTTACTCAGAAAAATAGTGATTCAATGTGGTCAGCTACATTATTCGACGGAGATTAAACACATAAAGCTCGGTCGATAAGTCACACCTATGCTATAGAAAATGGATAACCTTTTTTTTTTTTTGGTTTTCACCACCAGTTGAATTTGGTTCGAAGGTCAGTTCTGGGCATCAAGTGGTTCCATTCCAGCCCCCTTCCAATCGCAGTTGCGGGGATCGAACCGTGGTCCTCCATACCAAGTTCAGTGTCAATCACCACTGAACCAACTAACGATTGGTAAAATGGATAACTTATTTAATAATTGAGTACTATAGTGCAAATTAAATATGGATAATATCAATATCATTTTGTAATAAAACTAAAAATAGAAATTTAAAATGACAGTTAATTATAATGACTGAGACAGTGTGATTTGGCAAAAACAGCAGACAAATAGGAAAACACAAAAACATAAAATACCTTTTGTTTCCTAAGATAACGGATTCTGTTGTAACAAAATTGGAAGAAATTGATTGGAAGTGAGGTAATCATTACCTCTAAACATAGCAAATCATATCTACCAATCCCCTTTCCATTTTTTTCTCTCTCTTACCAACCTAAGATCACAACATGGATAATCAATGTTGTAATCATCATCATCACCGTCATCATCACCTTTCATTTCATCATTCTCTGGGGGCTCCTCAATTTTTTTGGAGCCCTGGATTTTGCTTGCTTCTGATCTTTCAATTTTAGAGCTACTAATCTGCTACTACATGTTCATATTACTTAGGTAACACGTTTTGTTGTTATTGTCTCTTTATTTGTCTTTTACTTTTCATTGTTTTCAAAAGGGTCTATGAAAATTTTAATATTGTTGATAGAGGATATCTTAGAACATAAAAAGTACAAAATTTGATATATAATTTTACCAAATGAATTATATATGCAATTTTATTTAGACATTGTATGTCAGACATCGTACAAAACACATTCGGATTTAGTGTTATTTTGATCTAAGAAAAGAGGAAAAAATAATATAACAATCGAAACCGTACAAAAATATGTTGTCAGATGTTGGTTCTAGATGTCGAAATATCTTTTCTCGTGTCAAAATGATGTTGTCAACCTCGTGTTCAAACCACGATTTTTAATTGTGATGTGAAAAATTGCGGATAAATATAGTTGATTGTGGTTGCAATGATGTTGTGGAAATTTGATAAACTTTGATGTTGCAATGTTAAAACAACAATTTTAAGCCATGTTGAAACTATTAATTTGTGTGGCTGAATTTTATTTTGAGGTTTCTAAACATCGCAACTGCAATTGCGGCCACATTAATCTGTATTTTATCACAATAGCATAGTTTGCAGTATAATTGCAACCGCAGTTTAGAATCATAGGTTGCAGCCAACAATATGTAGCTAACCTTTATCTTATTCTATATTAGTTTTACAACATATATATGATTATTTTTGTGATAGGTACCTTATTGTCAGTGTGGAACCTGGCATATCAACCTAAAAAAATGGGGTTGAAACTTACAAAGGACACTCCACAACCCAAAATTTGTAGCCCAGCAAGTTTGGAACTACATCAACGCATGATTCATTACCTTACCAAGAATTTTATCCGTAACTTGGTATCTAAGCAAAGGAGAAGAATGCTTATTGCTGGTTATGATCTTGACATGTCATATATTACAGATAGAGTATTAGCAATGTCATTTCCTGCTGAACGTATGAGAGCAGTGTATAGAAATCCTCTTTGGCAAGTCAAATCTGTTTTGGATATGAGACATTATGATCATTATAAGGTGCAACTTCAATCCATCACTATTTTCCTTTCTTCTTTTTTATAATAAGTTTAGATAAGTTCGGTCCTATACGGACTCTTCAGAGAGCGCTTACAGATGTAATTGGAGATTTTCCAGCAATGAGGTCTTTTCTTTACATTGGTAGCGGGAGTTGAACCCGCACCTTTGTAGGATATGAATTGACTCCTTACCAACTGGTATACATTCGTTGTGAATCCACCACTAAGTTTACTCCATACTATAGCATTAATCTTACTTACCCTTAGTTTGTATGCATACTTTTCTATTTAGTTCTCTATGTAGGTATACAACTAGGGGTTGATACTTAAAAATCGTTTGAAAATTCAACGATGATGGGTGTTGTCTTTTGAAAGTAAAAGATCGTGGTCCTCCTCGTTTTTAGGGATGAGACAGTGACTTGACCGGTAGCAATTCAACAAAAACAAGAGAAAACAAATATATCCTCAAAACTCAACTCATATTCGTTTTTCTTTGGTTATGTTGAACCATCAATCATATCACTGTATCAATTGTAAGAACAAGGAGGATTGTGAGCTTTTATTTCCAAAAGTTGCCAGTTAGAGTTTTAGGTGATTTTTAAGTACCGAGTCTATTGTGGACCACTTATCAGGTGGATTACCATAGAACTCACATCAATTTGATCACTTTTTGTTCACTTTTTATGATAATGCATCAATAAAGTACTAATGTTGTTTTTCCTATTATACTCTTATTATTTATTACTCTCATTTTTCTAATTATTGTATTTTTTCTTTCTATACCATTAATGAAGGATAATTTTGTAAAGTAAGTTACAACTTCTCTTCTCCATATAAAATTAACGAGGTTTCTTAATTCGTGTGTCATTTTTAAGTGACATATTTTGAGACAGAGGGAGTAATGAATGTTAATTAATATCTAAGCATACCACTTTTGAAATTTTCAGGTCTATAATTTGTGCATAGAAGAAAATTATGATCCAGCACACTTCTATGGTCGTGTCGAAGCATACCCTTTTGATGACAATCATGTGCCATCTCTTGAGATGATCAAAGCTTTCTGTGAAAGTGTGGATTCATGGCTATCAAAAGACCCAAAAAATATTGCTGTTATTCATTGCATGGTATGAGTTCATCAATTTCACACTTCCTTTAAATTCTTAAGTATTACTAGTTACATATTTTTTTTACTCAATTGTATTATTTGATTCAAAATAATGCAGGCAGGTAAAGGTAGAACAGGTTTGATGGTGAGTTCATACCTAACTTATTGCGGCATGTCAGCAGAAGAAGCTCTTCAATTATACGCAGATAGAAGGACGACGAATAATGAAGGAGTAAGTTAATGTTAGGTATAATTCCAACAATATAAGATGTAAATTTAATCTATCAGAAAATCAGCAATAATCATATGATGTGTAATTATAGAAGTAGTTATGATTAAAAACAAACGTTTTAACAATCTGACGATTATGTTTGATTAACAGTATAAAAAATGTTTAATACTTATTAGGTATCAATACCAAGCCAACGTCGATATGTAGGGTACTGGGAAAGTCTACTTTCTGTCCCCAGAGGAACTGGATATGGACCTCCAAATGTGAATTTGCCTCAACCATGTAACAGAGAATTGAGGCGAATCCGACTGTATGATACTGTCAACATTAACACAGTTTTCTTTGTTATATCAGAACTGCAGGAGGTTAGTTTCACCACAATTTATGAAAATGTTTGCGATGAAATATGTTTCCGGCAATAAAGATAAGCTGCAAAATTTTGTTTGTATACTTACCAAGATATGTTTTTCAATTTTTCGGCAGATTCCAAATGAGGTCTATCGTCCACCGGTGGAAGTTTATAGGAGCGGCTGCAGAGAGATTAAGAAAGGTTATCAAAGAACAAACAGTCCTCGCTATTATATTTCCATTCCTGAAGGTGATGAAGATGGAACAACATCCGAAATAGAAGAACCTCGTGTTGTAGTTCAAATGGATACAGAGAGTCCTGCAATATACCAAAAATCTTGTTTGGACCATTATTTTGATAAACCTATACAAGTAAGTTATAAGTTTTTTCTAAACAAAATATTTTAACCTATAGAAGCAAAAGTGAGAGTTTAAAGATCAAATTGAAGGTTTACTCGTATTTTTAACAGAGATTGATATATTTTAACTCTTATTTCATGAAACTTTGTATATATTCTGAAGAGACATTACATCATTGGACAGGTAACTGGAGATGTACGTGTGATATTCTACGAGAAAATGATGGGAGGCCGTCTTTTCTACTGCTGCTTTAATACAGCTTTCATTAGGAACAGCTTACTGCAGGTAATCTCATCCTTCTCAGACACTACAATATACATGGAAGCAAATTGAACCACATTTAGAAAAGAACACAGTTACACGCATTAAGTGATCTCAGCCATTAATTTAAAATCGGTCAACTCACATTGCGCCTTCATTAAATTATCTTCAAATAAATTTTACCGTTGAGTTGAGACCAGATGGCCGATATCAATAATTGTGTTGCGTAATAACAACAAAATACACCGAGTTCGACTGACTGTGTTCACTTATGTAATTATTTTGTTTTGCAGCTCACAGTACAGGATTTGGACAAAGTTGGGAAGAAAGGAAGATCAATATGTGGCCCTACATTTTGCCTAGAATTATTGTTTGGTCCTGCTAATGCAGGATATTCATCATCTAGTCTTCTATCTGTTAGTGATCATTCTAGTGATGATTCATTATAAAAATTTATGTCAACATATCTTTTAAAAAAAAATGAATAATATGAAAGGTTTGTCCAAATACTTTTCACAACTTGTAAAATATTTTTGTGCGAAATGATCCCAACGATGAGTCCCTTACTGTGATGTGTAATAGTGCACCGATTCCATCAGCCGCTTTTCGTCTAGTTTTTCATTGGCGAAAGGTATGAGTGTGTAAACTTTGGCTAAGGAATGGTCTAGTCAGGGCTCAAACTCGGATACTCTTTGACCGGTTTGACCTTAACTGAATGTTCACAAATTTTTAAATCTCATCCATTTTGTAAAGGCTTGCTAAAATAATAACAGTTCAAAAACTAAGAAAAGAAGTCATCAAGACACAGAATGATATGGCATTCAAACCATGTGCATTTTTCTACAAATGGTGATATAGGACACATCAATCATTCTCTTAGCATAACCTTTTGCATTTCCTTCATTATAATACAAACTATTGTAGGTCAAAATGAATCGAACATGGACCTTAAAATCCTCGTCCTCATGACACATTAATACCCAAAAACTCGACTAAAAACAAGCGCACATTAGCTGATATTATTCCCTGTTGCTAAGAGATTAAGCTAGTAAACAGATCATTAAGGAAATATTACAGTTTAAATAGAAGCATGGTATTATATGGTGAGTTCCCCATTGTCATGTGTAAGGCCTGTGCGCGATGATTCGGCTAATGCATCGTAGCATTTGCTTAGTTAGTTTGCTGAAATATGATTAGAGGAAATCTAGTGTTTGCCTGTCACCTTGTCAAGAATGAGCGAAAGTACAACAATTAGAAGTGGTTTAACTTCCTGTGAATGCTACTAGGTCAATAATGCTGCCTTGCGCTTTGCATAGTCTTCGACAACACTAATCGCACTATTGCTATGGCGTAGTGAAAACTCAGCTAGTAGAATTCGTCTTTCTTCAACCGTTAAATCGCCATGACAGCCCTGCAAATGTCATAAAAAAATCAGACTTCGCGAAAAACAAACGAGATGCAGCAAACAACAATAATGATGCGATCAGAAATGAATTGTACAACAAGACATGAATTTATATCATAAACTTGTAATATTAACAAAACAAGAAAAGTGGTGATCGTGATTATAGTGCTCAGATTGTAATCATTAAATAACCAAAAAAGAAGGTGGGAATAACCATGGAGAAAAGAATACACAACAGTGGCATTATAGTGATCCGATTGTAATTATTAAAATAAGGTTGATTTAACGATACAAATCTGGCATCTTATGCCACATAAAGTATAAAATTAAAATCATTACCGTACGAGAAATTCTATCACAAACAGCATGGTGCATGAGAATTCCTGCAGCAACTGAAACATTAAAAGAGTCCACCATCCCTTTCATTGGAATACTGCAGTGTAAATCTGACATCGCCAAAGCCTCATCACTAATACCCCTGCAAAAAGAACATAATCCCGATTAAACATAAACATTCAACAGACTTCAAAAGTATTACATGGAATGTTCAAAAAGCTCACATTTGGATATTTAAAAGTATTACATGCAGTTTTCTTAATCCAACCATATATCTAAAGCACCAATATGAAGGAAATATATATATATATATATATATATATATATATATATATTCAAAAGCATCAACTGTCAAATTGAACTAAAACAGCTTTACTAATAAGTCATCTATTATTACTTCATAGATAAAAAAAACTAAAACAAGAGACAAATATGAAGGAAATAACCTATTTTCGTTCCCAACTACTATTGCAGTTGGACAGGACCAGTCCATGTCATAAATAGAAACCTATATACAGCAAGAAAAGTTCAGTCAACTTCATTGTATGACATATGAGGATTTTTGACACAATTTACATATATAAATTCAATGCATAAATACATGATTATAAGTTGCACACAATTCCTGTGAATATGAACTAACAAAAATAGCAGAGACAAACAATACCACATCTATTCCCACATGAGTTGTGGCAATTCTATAACCACGTGATTTCAACATTTCAAAGCACTCCTTTGTAGAATCCCATAGTTCAATGTCTAACCATTTCTCCGCACCCATGCTTACATGGCGATTGTCCTTATACCTGTCACAAGCAAGCTAGGTTACATGTTGCAATTATGTTTCTCTTAACTTCATTTCAATTTAAATCTACAAACTTCAAATACATAATTATGAAAAGTTTTGATCTTAACAAAAAAATCAAGAGATTGACTAAATGTTGGGAATATTATTCAAGAAGAATTAAACAGATATATAAAAATAAGTAGAACATAAATGACAGTTGGCTTAACTCTATTTATGGTTGAGAATAGAAAAAAGCAATTAGAAAGCAACACCCTTTATAATCACCAACAGCAATAATAATGTATGAAGAACTAACACATTCACTAGACACGACAGTAAGACTTAGACACTGCTAATAATTTAAGAAAATGGAAGTGATTTAAAATGTAACCACATGTGTTGGTGTCAGAAACTAACATGTATCATATATCGAACACACCTTCAATCTGAAGTGTCGTTGGTTGCTCCATAAATAATAACCCATAGCAAAATTTTCTAAAATCAAGGGCTCTTCAAAAGATAAAATGCAGCTATGATTCCACTAAATTAACTACACTATAGAATCTATTCAAATGAAATATGACTCCGCGATAACATATTAACAATTAAATTCTTAAGGTGATTTCAATTCAACGAAATGAATAAATCAATCCTATCTTATGAAGAGTAAATACCCAAGTTAATATTTGATATTGTAGGGTTGTATCAACCAAATTCTCTATATTATCAATATTCTTAAACAATTCCTACAATTGCAAAATGTTAATCAAGATCATTTTGATATCAAATACATCTAGTTTCAAATTCACTTCCGATACTACATACCTAATGTCATTCTAGTCCCTACAAATACCAACATAAGGAACAAATTTGACTAAATATTAAAATTTCATAGATGGTTCTAAAATATGAATAACTGTAAACAACTAGATTGATAAAGTCCTACATTATTGGAAGGAAATCGAGGAAGCTTACGATTTCCTACAATGGTTGTCCAAAAATCCACCATGCCATTCAACCACGGCAGTGTCGTGGCCGCCATTTAACAACACTCACTAACATTTCAATAGCGCAAATAATTTAAGAAAATGGAAGTGATTGATGTGTCAGTGTCATTTTGGTGTCGGAAACTGACACATATTAGACATCAAACATGCTTTTAATCTAAAGTGACGGTGGTACATAGATAATAACAAAATCACAAAATTCCTAAAAATTGCAAAATGTTAATGAAATTCCTAAGGTGATTTCAATTAAACGAAATCAATACATCAATCCTATTATATGAAGAGTACCCAAGTCATCCACATTGTTGCCTATGTTTAGAATCACAGTTGGTATGCTAGTACCACGGTGACCTACCGTGATTTTTCAAAAGTGACACTCTATAGCTAGCTTATGCAAAATCACGGTGGATCATCATGGTGGATCATCGTGATTCTGAGATACTCACCGTAATACCAAACATACTCCTACAATTTCAAGCACCAATTATGATATTTTAACCATTTTATGAATCCAAATGCAATCAATTGAAGAACAAAAAAAAAACCATAATCAAATTTCACCTCAACAAGAATGTAAACACCTTTTGTTAGCATCAGTAGAAACAACATGAACAGATTGAACACCAAGAGCATCAGCAGACCGAAAAGCAGCAGAAACATTCCCAAAATCACACAAACCTTCAACCACAAGACAAACCGAATAGCTTCGGTTCCGAACCGCATTCCCAAACCTAACCTTCCTCGATTCCGAAATACAAGGATTAACAGCTTCAATAACTTCATCGCTTGTAAGTTCATAACCGTTTCCACACCTGAAAGTGTCTAGGTAAGGGAACCAGCGAGCCTGAGGTTCGTGAAGAAGTGGCTTTCGTTCCATTTTCATGAGTGAAGAAACTCCTTCGCCTGAATTGAGAATGTTGTGTATTGTATCGGTTGACTGAGGATGTTCTGTTGAGGAAACGACGGCGGGTTGAGGTGCGGTGAAACATCGGCGCCATGTGGGGGTTTGGCGGCGGCGAAGGAGAGAATAGAGGGTGGTTGGTGGTGGTGACGGTGAATGGGTTTGTTTGAAGTAAGAAGAAGAGAGTGATGAACACAACATGGTTTTGCAACTACTCATATCAATCTTCTTGTTTCAAGTTATTGTTAGATTCGGGATAACAACACAAGGAGACAACATATATCTTACATAATAATTACTTTTGGCCTTTTATAAGTTACTCGCGCGTCTTACGTGTTTATTATTTTATTATTTAAATAGCGGATGATATAAAATGAGTAATTTTTAAAAAAAATCCGTCTGCTATTTAAGTAGCGGACATTATAATGGTAGGGTTTTTTTAAGGTATCTGCTATTTAATAGCGGATAAAAGTATTTTGGTAAAATCGTGAGGCGCGCGAGAAAATGTGTAGGATGACAAAATGAGTTTACATCTTAGATTTTAGATATTGATTCACTTTTTGTGACCCGGTTCGGTTCAAATATGTTTTTTCGATAAAAAATATCTAAATTCGTGAATTTTTTATTTTTTTGGTTAAGTAGTTTAGTGGCTAAAAATTCTACCCTTAAAGTGGATAAGTGAGATGACTGATGTTCGAACCCCGGCTCCGTGCATATATAATGCAATATCCTTGTCAACTGATCTAAACTCAAGAGACAAATTCGTGAAATTTTTATCTATTCGATAATATATTTTAGAAAATAAACCAAAACGAAATTAAAATATATCAGTTTGGTTTGATTTTTTTCGATTCAGTTTTTTATCCAAACTAAATAAAACTAGTTATTTTTTAGTTTGATTTGATCGGTTTTGTCTTAACTAGGGGTGTGCAATGGTTTGAAACCACACCACACCAAACCATAAATTAGGATATGGTTTATAACCAAAACCATTTCAATGACAAACCGGTTATTTTATAAAATCAATTTGGATATGGTTCATAACCGGTTTGAAACCAATTCATAACCGGTTAGTAATAAAAATTGGATTATTCAATTAAACCAACTTTTTTTCCTAAAAATCAGGAATTTTTTTCAAAAAAAAATTAGAACTTTTTCCGAAAAAATATTAGAAATTATCACGGAAAAAATCGTCAATTTTTTAACGGAAAAAATCGGAATTTTTTTTCCGGAAAAATCGGGAACTTTTTTTCCCGGCAAAAGATCAAAACTTATTTCCGGAAAAAAACGGGAACTTTTTTCCGGAAAAGTCGAGAACTTTTTTTCCGGAAAAAATCGGAAACTTTTTTCCAAAAAACCGGGAACATTTTCCCGGCAAAAAATCGAGAACTTTTTTTCGGAAAAATCGGGAACTTTTTTTCCCGGCAAAAAATCGAGAACTTTTTTTCCGGAAAAAATCGGAAACTTTTTTTCCGGAAAAACCGGAAACTTTTTTCCAGAAAAATCGGGAACTTTTTGTCCCGGCAAAAAAACAAGAACTTGTTTCCGGAAAAATCGAGAAATTTTTTTACGGAAAAAATCGGAAACTTTTTTTCCCGCCAAAAAATCGAGAACTTTTTTTCCCGGCAAAAAATCGAGAACTTTTTTTCCGGAAAAACCGAAAACTTTTTTCCGGAAAAATCAGGAACTTTTTTCCCGGCAAAAAATCGAGAACTTGTTTCCGGAAAAATCGAGAACTTTTTTACCGGAAAAAATCGGAAACTTTTTTTCCGGAAAAACCGAAAACTTTTTTCCGGAAAAATCGGGAACTTTTTTCCCGGCAAAAAATCGAGAACTTTTTTCCGGAAAAATCGAGAACTTTTTTCCGGAAAAAATCGGAAACTTTTTTTCCGGAAAAACCGGAAACTTTTTTCCGGAAAAATCGGAAACTTTTTTTCCCGGCAAAAAATCAAGAACTTGTTTACGGAAAAATCGAGAACTTTTTTTCCGGAAAAAATCGGAAACTTTTTTTTCGGAAAAACCGGAAACTTTTTTCCGGAAAAATCAGGAACTTTTTTTCCCGGCAAAAAATCGAGAACTTGTTTCCGGAAAAATCGAGAACTTTTTTTCCGGAAAAAATCAGAAATTTTTTTCCGGAAAAACCGGAAACTTTTTTCCGGAAAAATCGGGAACTTTTTTTCCGGGAAAATCTGAAGAAAAAATTCCCGCTGAAAATCGAGAACTTTTTTTCGAATAAAATATTGAAAGTTTTTTCGGAATTGTATTTATCTGAAATATCGAATAAATGGATATGGTTTACAAACCAATTATAAAAAAATGGATATGGTTTACAATTGATTTTTTTTTATTGGATTGGTGTGGTTTTCTTATAAAATGGATTTGGTTATTAAAATTGGATTTGGTTTGGTTAGTATTTTGGTTATGGTTAACCAGATTTTTTGCACACCGCTAGTCTTAACGGTTTAGTTCTTAGGTGTGTTTGATTTGAGAGAAAAAAGTAAAAAAGAGAGAAAAATATGAAAATTAATGAATGAATTTGGATTAAAAATACGGAAATCAATGAATGAATTTGACCTAAAACTCTCATACAATTTCAATTTTTTACAAGGACTAAAATTGTAAACTTTCTCAACTACAATTTTTGCACAGAAAAATTGCAAATCCTCCTCTCTTACAATTTTTGTTCGGAAAAATTATAAACCTCCTCTCAATATTACTCTTCATACTTATAATAACCTTCTACCTTGTTTTTCTTCCAACTACTCGATGTGAAACTTCTTGAGAATTCGTTTGATCTACAAAATATAACTTATATAAGTACTGATTAGAATAGTACATGACAGAACAACACATGACAAAGTTTAAAGCATTAAACAAATGATTTTTTGATAAAAAGCATTAAACAATGTTGTCTTATACGATGTTTAGTGGATTAAATATTATTTTGCTATATTAGACAACTTGTGCAAAAAATAAAAAGTTGTACAATAATTCAGTGGGGGACAAGAATCTCGATTTTTGTTTTGTCTATTGGATCCCAGTTTGTCCAGTGTAAGAAATAGTTGTCATGTTAAGTCCTTTATTTTTTAACAGATCAAACGCACTATATGAATACCCATAATAACTCAACAAAAACATCATTAAATTTTTTAAAAAAAAGAAAGTTTAAACAAAATTAAATTTAACAAACATTAAAACTGTATGATGCAAAATTTTATAGAAATAAAAACATCCTATATTATTTTGTAGGGATTAAAACCCAAAAACTCACATTTATGGAGAGAAAACTTATTTAAGCTTTTAGTAAAAATTAGTGATTAGTGGTGTGTTTTTTATTTTTATTTTTTGACTAAAGTGGTTAATTAGTACGTATATAGTGCACTTCTTTTTTGATTCAGTGTACTTATTTCTTAATCAACCAGAATTTATATTTTTGTAGATTTATCTCTCCAATGAGTTACCTCAGTAACCTGTGATGTGGGTAACAATTAGATGCAAATGATATTTATAAAGTTTGACTTTGTAAATAGTTTAACTTTCTTTTTGGTGATACTTGTAAGTAATTTGACTAGAAGGATAATAAATCAAACAATTTCTTGTTTAAAAATGCAACCGACGTTAAAGCACCACTTCTTTTTTCTCCAACTAAATTGATTTCTTAAATTTATTTTAGGTTTTAGCTTTTTTTTTAGATTTTTAAATTATAAATTTTTTTTTGAGCAAAAATTATAAATGTTATACTCTTTGGTTCTTTAAATTTTTATTCACTTTTGGTCCCTTAAATTTTGATTATATTACACATTTATATTATTTAAATTACAAAATTTAGACCATTTAATAGTGCATCAAAGGCAAAAATATCTTAATATATGTAATTTAAAAAGTCAAAGTGTTCAAAATTCATAACTTAAAGAGATTAAAATGAAATGAAAAAAATTTAAAGGACCAAAAATTATCTAATGTTTATAATTTAAACAACCAAAGACAAAAAAAGCTTTAAAAACCAAAGTAAAACGTAAAAATGTTTTAAGGGACAAAAAATATATAATTTAGCCTTATAATTTTGGCAGGTGCACCTTATTTGAAATTTATATTTTCTAAATTGAGTAAAATATGTATAAAAAAATGAGTAAAGCATAAAATAAGTAAATTAAAAGTTTATTAATTAAAATAACAACTTTTTTTAATAAACTCATAATTTATTATAAAATATATATAATATCTACTTTTAATTTCTAAATTAATAATTGTTTTTACTATTATAAAAAAATTGTTTTTACTCATTTTATACTTTAGTGTGAATTTATAAGACTTGCTAAATCTTGGCCACCAAAACTTAAACCCATTTTACTTCTCAACTCTTTTATAATTATGTATAAAAAAAAAAAAAACTCTTTTATAATTCTTAACTCAAATAAATTGAGCTGGTTTGAGCTTAGGGATGTCAATTTATATCTGATAACGGATTATCCGTGGGGATTATCTGTACGGTGATCCGAAGTCGCGGATTTTTTTCCCCGTGGGGACGGGGATGGAGGGAAAAATTCCCCCGTGGATAATTTGAGGCGGGGAACGGGGAAGGTCCCTCCGGCACCGCCGATTCCCCGACCCCGGCCATATTATTTAAATTATATATACAATATATAATTATATAACTTTATATGTTGTTTTTAATAAAAAATAATAATTAATACATTATAAATATTATGATTATGTATGGTGGCAACAAGTTCAATTGGATATTTAATTTTTTTGACAAAAAGAAATATTAGAATGTGTTTTTGCAGTTTTTTGTTATTGATGCAAATGTACTTTTATTTTAAAAAAATGAAAGATACAAAATATGTATTATTTTTTTTAAAAAAGGAAGAAATAACAAGATATTAATGTCGTACTTTTGATTAAAATGTATAACAATTTTGTTAATTTTTTATGTCCGTAGAGATCTGTTGATACTGTGGGGATCAGTGGGGATGGGGATGGAGGAAGAAATCTCCCAGCGGGGATGTGGATGGAGGAAGAAATGTCCCTGAAGCGGGGAATGGGGCAAGGAGTGGTAAAATACCCTCCGCTCAATCTCCGCCCCGTTGACATCTCTATTTGAGCTAGTCACTCCCCAACCAAATCAAATATTGTTTCCCTTATTCATTAATGATCACGTACGTTTGCTATTGTGATTTTTGTATGCTTTTTGCCATTTTTTGGGACAATGATAACGTGTTCAAAGACATCATTTTCAAGGTTGAAATTTACAAAATCTATTGAGCCTAATTCAATTTTAATGAGTTCAGATAATCTCTTAATATTCAATGTAGGAGATCAGCATGGCTCAATAAAAGAAATTTAATAGGAAAAAACTATTTCTTTAATCTACTAGTCATGTTTTAGATTGAAAACAGTTGGTTAAATATATTTGAAATTGAAAAGAAGGGCCTCACCTCACCTATAGACTTCTATAACTCTATGACGGAAGAAGTTTTGCTTTGTTACAAGCATTTGTACATATATAACATTTTGATAATGCACACATAAAAATACATAGTAGTATCACTTAATTATTCTAAAACATTTTTTATAATGTAATGTGTTGTTTTATTCTAAAATGTCAAATGCATATATACAAGTTACAATGACCTAGGAAAATCATTACACATAATGGAAAATAATTACAAACATAACCTTTAAGATTGAACTCAATAACAAAATATATATAACAATATACTATTTGATTAACGGGTCAAAGTAATATTAAAATTTGTTATAATATTATAAAAACCCACCAAATCCATGAAATAGTGAGACTTAAATCTCAAATCAAGTACTACTACTCAAAGATTCTGAGATTGAATATAATTATGAGATGCAACAATACTAAAGCTTTATCATTCATTGTTGTCCTGCACACTTTTGTCTAACTTGAAATATTATTCTCTTTCAAAAAATATTAATTTATAAATAAATAAAAAAAATCAAAATTGGCTATAAATAACAATACTTAGGGTATGCTTGGCTTAGGAGAGAAATTGTGAAGAGAGAAATAGGTAAGAGAGAGTATGAGAAGAGAGAAATATGTGAGAAATAAAGTAGATTTGAGGTATTGGTTGGTTTAAGAGAAAGATGAAAGAAATAGGAAAGAGAGAAATATGGATTGTTCTGGAAAATACATAAATACCCTTCAATTTAAAATATCTATCAAAATTAATTAATTTTCAACACAGTTAATTAATTATTTAATTTATTAAACTACCCCATATTTGGATTTTTTTACCTAACAGTCCCTTATTTTAATAAAAATTCCCACACTACCCCTTTTAAAAAAAATTCCCATTCCGCCCCCCAATACCCCCCAATACCCTCCCTTTAGGACAGGCAACCGGACAAAATCTGGCACACAGCAGGTGTAGCCACTGTCAACGGCGCCACTTGACTTGGGTGTAGCCAGTCAAAGTGGCGCCACCTGCACACAGTGTGCACGCGTCAGCTGTTGTCCCCTGCATGCACATCACTGCTTTTTTTTGTTTTTTTTTTTTCGTTTTTTATATTATATTTTTTTTATTCAACTATCAACTCCTTCTATAAATACCACACTCTATACTTTCATTTTTCACTCACAAACTTCATATTTTTTTCACTCTTTAATGGCAATAAATAAATTTAATTTATGATAAGAAATCACTACAAGAAAATTATTACTTTGCGACTGTTAAAATTGCACTTTGCGACAGTTGAAACAGTCGCAGTTAGCCATTTGCGACAGTTCATGAACGGTCGAGGATTCGTGTGTCGCAACAGCACATTGCGACGGTTTTGAGAACAGTCGCTGCAACAGTCGCAATTTCTTTTGCAACAGATATAAACCGTCCTTATATGTTTTTGAATTGCATACTTGACATTGATTGCAACAGTTTTAAAACTGTCGCAAATATTTTTTTTTCTATCTTTTTAATATTTGTGAAATCAATTTTTATTGAAACACTTTATTTTCATGGCTTATTAAATAACAACTAATACAATAGATAAGTAATTATAATATTCATACAAAAGTAAGAAAATTAAAATGCACAAAAGAAAGACTTAATTTCATTCATACAATTCAATAGTAATATCCATACATCAAATTTAATCACAACAATATTTTAAATTTGAGTAGTTCAAACTCAAAATAAAGATAATAAAAATAGTTCAAATTTGAATGTTTAGCATTCAAAAACTAAAACATTAGTAGAGTAGTTAATCATACAAAACATAAGTATTTCCTTGTGATTTTCTTCATGATGCTTATAGTGCTTCATGATCCTTATAGTTAACCAAATTAGAAATTCACAAAATATATAAATATTTCCTCGTGATTTGCTTCATGATCCTTATAGTACTCTCTAGTCAGAACGCCTACCATATCTCGATTCTTCAATTACCTGTAAAAAAACACAAGTATATATTACGATACTTAAAAATATTAGAAATTCAATTCACACGACAAAAACTAGACAATAACACCAACACTAATTCTCAACAAAAGAAACTAGCAAAAATTGAACTCACCTAATAGTCAACAACACAAATTAACTCCATCCAACACTAGAACCAATTTACAAAATCAAAATTACTTAAAATTAATTCACTATTAACTGATGTGTGAATGTTCCGAACTATTTCTAGTGATGTGAATGTTCCAAACTATTTCCGGTAAACTCCATCCAACACACACACACACACATACTATGAAACTTATTTCCAGTCCAACAAATAAACTCTATCCAACTTATATAATGCATAATGAAAACTCATAAATACTATATAAACACCACCACAAAAAATTACACAGTTGCAGCATCAAAAACACACACTGTGAAGCCACAAAAACAAAACCAAACCACTTCTTATCCTATACTATCTCAAACCAAAACAAGCTAAAAGTCCTAGACTACAAAAACAAACTACCAGATAATCAAATAAACAACACAACCAAAATATACTACCACTATCCTAACTCAAATCAAAACAACAGAAACCCAATAAATCTACAAAAATACCAGAGAAGAGTTATTAACACTTATAGATATTATTCTTTCCTCTATGCTTGTAGGCCAAGTTTAGGCCATTAGCTTTAATTAATGAAAATTGTCTTCATTTAAAAAATAAAAAAAAAACTACGTCGGAGAAGAGAAACAAAACAAAGGAACTTCTCTAATTACACACCACCAAAAATAGAAAAGACAAGTTTGTAGGTGCCAAATATTTACCCGATTTTCCCTAGATTTTTGCATTAAGAATGCAACTTGCTCCTTCAAAATATCAACCTGAGAAGCCTTCTCCTGAAGCGAATCAATTTGATCTTGCATTTTCTTTATCTTCTCATTAGCCTCAGAGGAAGATGTCAAAGTTGTAGGGTGAGAAGTAGTGAGTTGAGAAGGCGTTACCCCAAGCCCCATACTACGAACAGATCCGCCATGTTCTTTTCCAAAGACTTTCACAAATGCTTCAGTCTCTGACCGGGTCTTTGCAATTTCAGCTTGCAATTGGTCCTGCATATGTAAATATATATACAGCTTACAAACTTACAAACTTACAATATTGAACTTACATTTTTCAAACCAATGTTTTTATTTAATACCTATACCAACTTACAATATTGAACTTACATTTTTCAAATCAATGTTTTTATTTAATACATATACCAACTTACAATATTGAACTTACATTTTTTTTCTTAGCCTCTTCATTGACAAATGAACCTTTAGAATCTTTATGACTAACTCCAAACATTTCTGCCCTACTATATTTTCTTCCATATCTTATTTGCTACAAGTAAATACATATAATAAGTACTTGTGCAATTAAATATACAATCAATAATAGATTAAATGAATCATACCAACTCATCTTGTGTCCTTGCAATCGACTTAGTTCCTAGTGAATGATTCATCCTTAGCTTTGCCCGATTTGCTGCATTTTTCCGTGCCTTCTCCTGGATCGATAAGAAATGAAATCAAAAAATTTATACACGCATAAGAAAAATGCATTTGTATGAGATAAAAACTAGAAAGACAATTAGAAAATCGCATAAGAATTTTTTTTATCTACGCATAAGAATGATTACCATTGTTTCTTTCTTCCGCCTATATCGAACAAAACAAGCCCAATTGTCTGGGTCAATAGAACGTGGATAATTTCGAAGGTTTTCCTCCAACGTAAGATCCCATTTATAAAATTTCTTAAAAATCCGAGATTTGGCATCCTTCCATTTCCTTGCAATACTAGTAAGGATATATTTTTTGTGTTCTCCATCATCCACAACAAATTTTGGCTTGCAAAATAATCATAAAAAATTAGTTAGTTACAAACAAACATTAGATAAAAAAGTATTCAGTGTTGTTAACAATGATACCTTTATTTTTTGGTCATAAAATTCAGTTTTCTTTTTATATGAAATGTCTTTCCAACTTTCAAATATTATCGGAAATTCCCTAAACTTCCGTGCAAGTTCACCGAGAAAACCTGCTAACAAACCGGCAGAAGCTCCTACTGGTTGGTGAGTTTCATTCCAGCTAGTTATTACCCTTCTTACATTAGAAGAATCTTGAAACACGTCTGTAACCATTAAACGTGTCCTTGAAATATGACCCGCCTCATCTAAGAAAGTAAAGGAAATATGTCATAATTCAACAATTAAATCATTTAAAAATATTTTAACACTATATTACTTACCAATGACATTTACATCCCAATATCTAGCTTTCTTTTTTGGAGGCAAAGGAACATTTTCCACATCTTCCACATCATTTGCATCATATCCAGAAACATTTTCCACATCATTTGCATCATATTCATAAGCATCTTCCACATCATCCGCATCATATTCAGGAATATATTCCGCATCTTCCACATCATCTTCAATCTCTTGGTTTGTTGCTGGTGGTGTCGTCACCCTCGTAGGTGGTGTTGGTGGTGTTGTCACTTGTGTAGGTGATGCTGGTGGTGTTGTTAACTGTGGAGGTGGTGTTGGAAGTGTTGTCAATTGTGTTGGTGGTGTAGTCGACAATGGAGGTGCTCGTGATGAAGCATATGAACGTAGGCGTTTCTTGTTGGCTACCTCAAGATCTCCAGGTCTTACAAATCTCGATTGACCCTTCACAAACTAAATAAGATGACAGTCATAAGGCTTTATACAAATTAACTCAAACAAAACCAACAAACAGAACCAACAAACAGAACTAACAAACAGAAAAGAATTCTTACTGACCGATGAGGATTTTGAAGTGGAGGAAGAGGATTTGCGAAGGGATTCGGAGAGAAGAGGCAGATTGAGAGCCTTCAACCTTTTCGAATTCTCTTCAATATTTTTACGCCGTGCTTCCTCATATTGGGATGTCATCACGTAAGACTCAAAGGAAACAACCAAACCTGCATAAAACAACCAAAAAAAATAGAAACTAGATCAATGGTAATAATCTACAAAATCAATTAGAGTGAGGATAAAAATAGAAATTACAGTAGATTGCATAATTTACATCATACCAAACTATACTCAAAAACATGAAAAAATAAGAAAAGGCTTGACATTGAAAATAAAGACCAGCTTAACTGTAGTAGGTCCACTCACAGAGGCACACCAGCCAACCCATAACAAAAACTTCAATATTAAGCAATTTCTAAAGTAATCCCACTTTAGCTTATCCTTTGATGCAAACACCAATAAATATATATGTTAAAATCAATTTATATATGTTAAAGCCAAACATCATGAAATATTAAAAAATCACGTTTAAAGATGTTAAACGTAGAGTGAATCCAAACACCCACAATATCATATAGATTTCCAAAATTTCTCTCTAGATCTAAAACAATATCATATTTTCTAAAACAAATTTTACCTAGAGCAAGGTTGTACCATATTTATTAACAGGAATCAAAACAAAGTTATGGTTTCCAATAACCCCTTCAATAGTATCAAATGAGATGAAAACAAGCAAAAAGTAGATGGAGAACAACAAACCTGAGATGTAAACGAAATCAAGGAGAGAAAGAGAAGATTCGTCAAATATTTAGGGATTAGAGTTTAATTGGAGTGATGAAGCTAGGGGATTTGGATTTGGAGTGGCTGATTTGGAACTATTTAGGGTTTTCGAACTGAGCTAGGGATTTGGAACGGGGTTTGGAGTTGAGTTAGGGATGACGAAAACGAGAGAACGGTGACGAAGGATGAAGGACGACGATGAAACAATGATGAAGGATGAAGGGCGGCGATGAAACGGTGATGAACAAGTTTTGTTTCTCTGAAGAAAAGTTTTTTATTTTACAAATGAAAGAATGTTTTGGAACAACTCCTTTTGGTCTTGTTTCATTATTTTATTTTTAAAAAAAAATTCAATAAAGGGATTCTTTTCACAAGGCGCTAAACTGAAATATTGTTTTCCGGTTTCAAACTTTTGATACAAAATACTGCGACGGTTTTAAAACTGTCGCATCAACTGTCGTAGATGTCATTAAAAAAACCAATTGCGACAGTTATCTCTAGAGGTCGCAAATGAAGGGTCGCAAAGTGACAATTTTTTAGTGAATTATGATAACAGAAAATTAAATGATAAATAATATAAATATTATATATTAAAAAAATTATTTTATTACAATTGTTCTAATGCTGATCACCATCACCAGGTCTAACTCTATGTGAACCAGTGCCACACAGTGGAGGATAACCTTCCCGATGTCCTCGTCCATATTGTTGTTGATTCTCGTCCTCCTCTTGAGGTCGAGTCAATTCCAAGTCCATAAAATTATGGACTCGTGTTGGTGGATTATATGGAACCGCAGCCGATGACGAACCTTCACTACTAGAAAACATGCGTTTAGCAACTGATTTAGCGACTAATTTTCATCAAAATCGGTTGCTAATTCAATTAGCGACCGATTTAGCAACCAATTAAAATCAGTAGCAAAAACCTTGGTCGCTGATCTGTAGTGACCAAATTAGCAACCGATTTAGTAGCGACCGATTAGCAACTGAATTTTGAGACCAAATTAGCGACCAATATCAGCAACCAAATAAGAGACTGAATTGAAAGAACAACTTAGAGACAGATTGTTCGACGCATTGTTGACGCTATCAGCAACTGATTTAGTGACCACTTTATTTAATTTTAAAAAGAAATCGGTCACTAATTCGGTTGCTAATTTTGATTTTTTTATAAAAAAAAAAATTGTAGCCCATATATACACACACACACACAAATACACAAATATAACAAAATAAGTACATTTGTAAATTATATTCTTATAAAGATATGCTTAATCAAAGATTATATAGAAAATAAATCTCCTATAAAAAATAAATTAATGCTTTAAGTATCAGCTATTACATTAAATCTATACCTATACTAACTTAGCATAGTATTAAACAAGGCTTTAATTAATGCTTTTTTCTTCAAAGTCAATATTACAAAATAAATCTCCTATAGAAGCATCTAATCCACATGCTCCATGATATATATTCCTGGTACTATGACTACACTTACCTGCACAAAAGTTGAGGCATTCAATAGTTAATTTCTAATCAATAGTCTTTAAAAAAAGAGCCCCAAAATTCAAGCAAAAAAGCGAGAAAAAAAATTCAATCAAATCAAAGATGCAAATGGAAGAAAACAAAGCAAACTAGTAAATAGTAAAGAATCACCTTGCCAAGAGATAATCCAATATTGGCTATATGCATCAAGTGGAATTTTACCTTTACATAGAGAATTTTCATTAATTTCCCTCTTAGTAAAATCTCATACTAAGTATTTATTGCAAACAAGATCTCGTCAATGAAAAATCATAAAACAAAAACTCTTCAAATCCAAATACATTTTGCATTTAAACTAATCAAGTTGACATAACCTCTCGGTCCAAACTACTACTGTACTTAAGTCCTGCTACAAGAAAAATAGAAAATCAACTGTAATAGAAATGAATATCAATAAATCAAAGGTTATACGAATGTCAATAGTAAAAGAGAATGTCAATAGTAAAAGAGATAACACTTATGGTGACAATGATATCTACTATTTACTTTATAGAACTTATTCATCAAATAAAAAGTTTGAATTTCTCATTTTAAATTAGTTTAGAATCTTATTTCCATGAACTTAACATATGCATTGACAAGATAAACACAGAGAAAAAGAAACCAACAACATAAAATGAAGAAAATAAATGAGGGAGAGAACCAACAATCAAGTAATTTGAACTACTTTACAAGAGGTTGCTCTAATCTCTTTATATCGAGGCCTGGTGCAAGCTTCCATAACATATAATTTTTTTAAGCTAACTAAACATATTTCAGTTAGTGTAACAGACCCAATGTATAATTTTCTCACCTTGACTTGTACGGTGTAACTCACTTTTTAATCAAGTTAGGCTATAAACTTTACTTTGCACTTTGAATATATGGATAGCAAGTAGGAAAAAAATATCCTACACTCATGCAACAACAAACCGCTTTAGTTTGGACTTTAATATTACCTTTATAGGTAGTATTTTTTTCTATCACAAAGCCTATATATCTGCCGAAATGGCAACAAAGTTATTATGAGAAACACACATGATTTAAATGCAATTATGGGATGAAGGGGAAAACTAGTAGCATAAATATAATATATAATATGAATCTAATGAAACTATATACTCCAAAAACTCGTGATGTTGAAATTTACACTACCTATTTTAGTTTGCAATTTGCATGTTGATAACAAATATGACCCATACTGAAGCAATGTGATTCTGCACAACAGGATTAGGAAAATAACTACTTCACCAATATAGAACCAACCAGGATCCATTAACATTAATTACCCAACCAGGATCCATTAACATTAATTACCTCATTCTAAGATATGCTAATCAAAAGATTTATTTCAAAAACTCATGTTACCAACAAAATCGTAACAACAATATAAGTAGGGAATTGAATGTAGCAGCAATAGAAGAATTACCTCACCAACTCTCTTTGCTATTACGATTTGAGTGAATCCAGTCCCACCAACAACTTTACATATAACAAAACAAAAACAACAACAAAATCACAATCACCAACATTCAAATAAGCGTTTAAGTTAGGAACCAAAAAATATGAAATAAACCTTCAATTTGGTCCCACAACTATCAATCTTCTCTAATTAATTTAGTCCCTAAACTATAGAAATATACTAAATAGTCCCCAAACTATTAATAATCCATCAATTTAGTCCCTGGACTATCATTGTTTTTAAAATATGCGTATAACTAATAGCTTAATGTAAGCCAATATCGACTATATAATGAGGCTAAGTAATATATATATCATAAAAGAATTGAAGATGAGAGGAATTCAGCCCATTGTGCCAACTTCCAAGATACTCATTATCAACAATTAATAAATATAGATAAAACGTAGTAAGTGAATAACTGAGCAAATAACAAATACAACATCTACATAATAAGCAAAAGCTACTACCTCTCCCAACTAATAAAATTACACCAGACCAACAAAAATAAAGATAAACCAGTCTGCATAGTTGCCTTTTCTCAGCAATACAAGCTCAAACAAACAGATCATGTTTCATGCCGAACACAATGTTAGTATTCAAAACACTGCTAAGCATAAGAGATGTCCAAGGTTTAGAGCGATTTAACAGCAGCAAATACAAATCGGGTTCCCGGCCATCTTATGCGCAAACAAAGAACACAATAAGAACAAAGTCGGTGAAACCCCATACCTGGAAAGATTCGGCACTAACGATTCCTTCGTTTTCGATCATTGAGGCACTTTGCGAGTTCAATGTGAGTGAATCGCTGAGTTCTTTCCTTTCCGATCATAGTTCGCTGAGATTGAAGAAGGGTTCAAGTGAGAATTGTGAATTGAAGAGGGTTCACCGAGATTAAGGGTTTGTGTGATTGACAAAAGGGTTTAGGGTTGATGTGAATAAGGAAAGGGAAAAGCTTCGTGTGATATTGAGAAAAGAAGAGTGGAAAATAAAAATAGAAAATTAAAGAAGTGTTTCTAGTAAAAGATAAATACTATCAATTTTTATTAATAACAAAAATTGAGGAAAAGGTTATAAAAAAGATTATAGCAATAAATATTAAATTATAAAATATTTTAGATTTATAAATACTAGAAATTTATCTAGTATCTATTGCGTCGGATTTTTTATCGCTATTTTTCGGTCTCCAATTTGGTCTCTATGGCAACCGATTTAGCAACCGAAATGTTTGTGGATTTGACGGTCAAAATAACGGGCTCTAATTCGGTTTCTAAAGCAACTGAAATATTGGTCTCTAATTATCGGTCTCCATTTTGGTCTCTATAATACAATAGCGACCGATTTAGCAACCAATTTTTTTTTAAGTTTATGCTCAAAATATCGGTCTCTAAATCAGTCTCTATAGCGACCGAAATTTTTCGGTCTCAAAATCGGTTGCTAAAAGGGAGTTTTCTAGTAGTGCTTGACCACCATGAGCATGCGTCGAACTTTGACCATAAGTAGCCCACAATGAATTTAGAAGTTCGTTCAACATATCTTGGGAGATTTCTTGGGTTGGTTGGGGTTGTGTGGGTTGGTAGGTGGTTGTGTCGTAAACATGTGCGTAATTTTCATTAAAACGTTGAGTTCCCGGTGACTCAAAGTTCATATGGTTGAATAAATTACGCGTTTGATTGAATGGGGTAAGAAAATCACATTCATTATATGATTGGGATTGGGTATATGGTGGTGGTTGTGGGAATGAGGTATTTGGTTGTTGTGGTGTATACGATGGTTGGTCTGGGATGTTGGTGTATTCTTGATGATGGGTGTATAATGATAGGTCTGGAAGAGGGGTATGTGGCTGTGGTTGTTCGCTGTAATGTTGTGGGGAAGGTTGATATTGGGATGAAGATTGTGCGCCGGTATCATGTGGTTGGGGATATGGTTGTGGGCGCGGGTCGTTCAAGAAATAATCTCCAGACAGATATGACATGTAATTTCTTCTGTATTGATCAAGATCCTCGGCTGGGGGTACATTGGCAACTTGTTCTCCTTGTAGAAGATAGTGATGGCGGTTATTCCAATGCTGGCATTCGGCCTCAAATTCTATGGCCCAATCACGAACACGGTTCCGCAAGGTTATTTTATGGTAACGTTCCATCATTTGTGCGTCCTGCGATACCGGCAGTGAAAGTCCAAACTGGCGTGGGACTCTGTTAGCCTGATGGTACTCACAAATATAAAAATTTATGAGAAACGTGCTTGATGACCAACAGGCAATGTCCGCCGGATATAGGCATTGACCAATATTGTAAGGAGTCCAATCAAACTGTCAATGAGTCAAAAAAAACATATATATATTTGTTAATATATGCATTTAGGTAAAAAATACACTATTGAGAGAGTATATATTACATCTTGATGTGTCATGCAATCGATGAACACTGTAGCAGCCTTTACATTATGCGCTGCATCACCATCATACTTTCACAGAAAAATTATGAGTGGTTGATGTACGGACATTTGAAGAAGAGGCCATTTGTGATAAAATAAATAGCGAGTGAAAAAAATAGAGAGATGAAAAAATATGAAGTTTGTGAGTGAAAAATGAAAGTATAGAGTGTGGTATTTATAGAATGAGTTGATAGTTGAATAAAAAAAAATATAATATAAAAAACGAAAAAAAAATAAAATAGAGCAGTGCTGTGCATGCAGGGGACAACAGCTGACGCGTGCACAGTGTGTGCAGGTGGTGTCACGACCCAAACTCACATCGTGACCGGCGCACGAACTAATACTAGTCCGGCAAGCCTAATGACCAAATAAACAACTTTACAGGAATATAGAAATCGGGTATAATTAAAAAATTCAAAATAATCAACCTCGTGTATAAATCTCATACAATTTGATGGAATCAAAATAAACGCCTTTTAAAGAAAATATAAAAAATTCAGTAAAATAAAAAAAAACTGTTGCGAGAGAATCGAGAGATGGCTCCATCTCGTTGATAGCCCTTTCCTCCTAAGAGTGGCCTTTCACTTAGTGGTGGCTCCATCTAACGGATAGCCCTTTTCTCATCGATTCGGAACACATATTATCGAATCCATTGATCATTACATTGCTAAAATCGAGAGCTAGCTCCATCTCGTTGATAGCTCTTTCCTCCTAAGAGTGGCCTCCCTTAGTGGTAGCTCCATCTAACGGATAGCTCTTTTCTCTCGACTAATAAAAAACATCAACTATATCGATCAAGGAATCTACATCCCGTTGATAGCCCTCTCCTCCTAATGGCGGCCTTTCCATAGGGGTGGCTCCATCTAACGGGTAATTCTCCTTAGGTGCACCTAAGTCGTAGTCATTATAATCGTGATTCTTGAAATACATCACTTAAAACCATGTTTCAATACCTTTCGAAAGCTTTTGTCGAAATACATACAGTCCAAACATAATTGAAATTATTTCACTTTATAAACCATAAGTAAAAACAAATCCAATTGGAAAATATCAACATTTTCCAAAAACATACATCTCACAACCATATTTCTCAACACATCAAACGTATGCCAAAGTATATAAATCAAAACTCAATTAATCTTATGCCAGATAGCTCATAAGTAATCTAAATGGAGACTGAAATTATAGCTCGATAGGGAGGATCCCTGGTCCTACGTATCCCAAACGATTAGGGAATCAGAGCTACGTAGTTCTCTAAGTTTCATCAAACAACCTTTAAACTAAAATGATCGTACTTTGAAAACTTATACCAAAATAATCTATACAACATCGAAAGGAACAATATATGATAAAATCTTCAACCTAAACCAATTGTTAGTCAAACACGAAGTTCTACACGCACATCTACAACTGAAAATGATAAGATAATCATATCTCATATCGCATATATTGTCACACGGTAAACTATCTACTCACAATTTCTTATCGTTCTAAATTTGTAAACTAACACTAGTCTATTCTTTAAATTCTCAAGCTAAGGGAATTAAGGTTCAATAAGGGATATACTTAATCTGAGCAATACTATTAACTACTTGACTAATTTGATATTAACTATGATCAATATTCAACCTCAATTACATAAATAATCAATGAATATTTCATTCCTTTAGGGTTCCAAATCGATCTAATCAAGGAAAAATGATTTAATTTATTCCAGCCATTCCAATTATTCTCAAAGTGTCTCAGGTTACAAGACCAAGGGACTAAACCTCTAAAATCCTTCACACAACTAACAATAGCAGGTTCATGTGTTCTAGTATGTTCAAGGTAATACATAGCAGCTCCATTTTTAAACATATACGAGATTCTATTTGACAATGAGTTGCAATGGTAGAGTTCAAATTCTAATTTATAACAGCAACTTCTCAACTAGCTTTCCAAGAATTAATCTTATTTAACATTTTAATTGTATAACTAACAATTTCATATCAGCCCCAAATTTCTCATATTATATATATATGGAACACTATTTAACTCATGAATTAAGTGAACAAAATTCTAGCCACTAACATTTCAAATTTGAGTATTTACTTTTCTATCTATATTTCTAAATGAAATTAGTATTGAAATCTCTAAATCCTTTTACATGCAATTCATTCACATAACACTAACACTTAGGTTCTATTACACTAACTATAAATCTATCATAATAAAAACTCACCTTGTTTCTTGTTAAGGTGATTCTTGATAAAGGTGGAGATGGTGAAGAAAAGATAAATCCCTAGCACTTATAACCTTTTAACCCTCCTCTTCTTTACTAACTTGAATTTATAGCTCTAATTAGATGCAAGAACCACAGCCTTCATGAATCTTTCACATGAAAAATCTTATTTCTGGAAGAAAGAAAAAATGGGTGGTTCTAGAAGCTTAAGTTGACCGATCGAGAGAGAGACCCAAAAGGAAAAGTGTTTTTATTTAAATGGACCTAAGTACTTTTTCTTATATTATCAAGCACCCTTAAACATCCACTTTATTACTCTTGTGCCATTAATGTCTTTCACTAAAAAAATTCTATCTTAATTACTAATTGAGATTAATAGAACAAATTATCATAATTTATTAATTAATTATCTAGGATATTACATTCTACCCCCCTTATAAAAATTTCGTCCTCGAAATTTCACACTATTTGACAATCTAAGCTTTCGTTGCGTACTCTGATCAACTAATAGTTCTACTTGCTATTTTAAGCGTTAACATTTTCCTCCCTAATCTTTACACACACATTCACAAATGGTATTACGATTGTTTATATACACAAAAATGCTAAGTAACTGACTAACAAACTATGCCAGTTGTAACAACTAACTAACCGCTAACGTCTAACTAACAAATGCAGAAAAACATAACTGAACCAAGTTCAGAACCTATTACATTGACTTCAGAGGCTATGAGGGTTAGAGGCTACTACGTTAGAATGCCCCTGCATCCGAGACTGAAAACATAAGAAGCTGAGAACGTTCCACAGGTTGAACACGTTCAGGGCTTGAATTACCAAACTAACGGTATCTATGTACCACATGGGAATAACATTTACTCCAGCCTTAAGAAAATGTATATAGGTAGCCTCAGTATATTGATACATCCTGTTATCAGTTAATTTCATACTCTTAAAATATCTACAACTTTAAAGATGTCAGCAACTATAACATATTTCAAAGTTTACCACTCTACAAGAAATACTTGAGATTCGCTCCAATATGTAATCTATTTTTCTTCTCTTAATATTAACTTCAATGTTAACCACTTTTTGAGAAAGTTAATTTTGTGCCATATTGAATCATGATGTGAATACCATCCATTTTCTTAAAATAAAATAATCATCATGTTACAATCATAATCCTTACTCTTTAACCATCAATCATTATGCCGGCCTTAGAAAAATTAACTCACCCACACTCTAATCACCTTTTATATGTACTGCAAAGATTTATAAAATGCTCACTCTTGCCAATAAGAAGCAACTATATTAGACTTTCTAAAATCCCTCATAAATGTTATTGCAGTAACTTCATAACAATTTCTTCCAATTCATTCTCTAATATTTTCACCATTCTATAAATCAGTAAATTAACTTTCTACATTATGCAATCTCAAACTTACTTCATTGTTAACTGTTCCTATGCTTTTTGCTATTGGCATATTTTAATGACTTCCCATAATACCTCCTCACTCTATTTGATCTTATATCTTCAAAAATAATCACACTCATTTAGGGACACAAATTCTACATAATGTTTCATAATCCACAATCAAACCCAAGAAGCATAACAGTTCTTAATAATATCAATTGAACCAAATATAACATATAAATACCAAGTAATGTTAATATCTTCTCAGTACTATATATGTAACCCCTTAACCAGTTTAATCCACACAAAATCATTTTTTCAACTTCACTAACATTGTCTATGAAAATCTTAAGCCATAATGAGATCATTTAAAGTATAGTGGTATCATATCATTTCTAAGTTCATACTTAATAAGTGTCATAAACATTGACAAAACTTCTTGAAATATAATTCTTAAGGTAAATCTCAACTAGATTATTGTATACAATTAATCCTACTTGAGGTAAGACTGAACTTTTTGCAAAACCCATTAGTACAAAGACTAAAATGCTAAACTTCAACATGCTAGTCATGATTAATAGCTACTCGCTTGTAAATTGCATCCACTATCGAAATTACGAATAAGATTTTACAACGATCCCCAAAATAAACCATCCAAAAGACCTACAACCAGGCTCTGATACCAACTTTGTCACGACCCAAACTCACATCGTGACCGGCGCACGAACTAATACTAGTCCGGCAAGCCTAATGACCAAATAAACAACTTTACAGGAATATAGAAATCGGGTATAATTAAAAAATTCAAAATAATCAACCTTGTGTATAAATCTCATACAATTTGATGGAATCAAAATAAACGCCTTTTAAAGAAAATATAAAAAATTCAGTAAAATAAAAAAAAACCGTTGCGAGAGAATCGAGAGATGGCTCCATCTCGTTGATAGCCCTTTCCTCCTAAGAGTGGCCTTTCACTTAGTGGCGGCTCCATCTAACGGATAGCCCTTTTCTCATCGATTCGGAACACATATTATCGAATCCATTGATCATTACATTGCTAAAACCGAGAGCTAGCTCCATCTCGTTGATAGCTCTTTCCTCCTAAGAGTGGCCTCCCTTAGTGGTAGCTCCATCTAACGGATAGCTCTTTTCTCTCGACTAATAAAAAACATCAACTATATCGATCAAGGAATCTACATCCCGTTGATAGCCCTCTCCTCCTAATGGCGGCCTTTCCATAGGGGTGGCTCCATCTAACGGGTAATTCTCCTTAGGTGCACCTAAGTCGTAGTCATTATAATCGTGATTCTTGAAATACATCACTTAAAACCATGTTTCAATACCTTTCGAAAGCTTTTGTCGAAATACATACAGTCCAAACATAATTGAAATTATTTCACTTTATAAACCATAAGTAAAAACAAATCCAATTGGAAAATATCAACATTTTCCAAAAACATACATCTCACAACCATATTTCTCAACACATCAAACGTATGCCAAAGTATATAAATCAAAACTCAATTAATCTTATGCCAGATAGCTCATAAGTAATCTAAATGGAGACTGAAATTATAGCTCGACAGGGAGGATCCCTGGTCCTACGTATCCCAAACGATTAGGGAATCAGAGCTACGTAGTTCTCTAAGTTTCATCAAACAACCTTTAAACTAAAATGATCGTACTTTGAAAACTTATACCAAAATAATCTATACAACATCGAAAGGAACAATATATGATAAAATCTTCAACCTAAACCAATTGTTAGTCAAACAAGAAGTTCTACACGCACATCTACAACTGAAAATGATACGATAATCATATCTCATATCGCATATATTGTCACACGGTAAACTATCTACTCACAATTTCTTATCGTTCTAAATTTGTAAACTAACACTAGTCTATTCTTTAAATTCTCAAGCTAAGGGAATTAAGGTTCAATAAGGGATATACTTAATCTGAGCAATACTATTAACTACTTGACTAATTTGATATTAACTATGATCAATATTCAACCTCAATTACATAAATAATCAATGAATATTTCATTCCTTTAGGGTTCCAAATCGATCTAATCAAGGAAAAATGATTTAATTTATTCCAGCCATTCCAATTATTCTCAAAGTGTCTCAGGTTACAAGACCAAGGGACTAAACCTCTAAAATCCTTCACACAACTAACAATAGCAGGTTCATGTGTTCTAGTATGTTCAAGGTAATACATAGCAGCTCCATTTTTAAACATATACGAGATTCTATTTGACAATGAGTTGCAATGGTAGAGTTCAAATTCTAATTTATAACAGCAACTTCTCAACTAGCTTTCCAAGAATTAATCTTATTTAACATTTTAATTGTATAACTAACAATTTCATATCAGCCCCAAATTTCTCATATTATATATATATGGAACACTATTTAACTCATGAATTAAGTGAACAAAATTCTAGCCACTAACATTTCAAATTTGAGTATTTACTTTTCTATCTATATTTCTAAATGAAATTAGTATTGAAATCTCTAAATCCTTTTACATGCAATTCATTCACATAACACTAACACTTAGGTTCTATTACACTAACTATAAATCTATCATAATAAAAACTCACCTTGTTTCTTGTTAAGGTGATTCTTGATAAAGGTGGAGATGGTGAAGAAAAGATAAATCCCTAGCACTTATAACCTTTTAACCCTCCTCTTCTTTACTAACTTGACTTTATAGCTCTAATTAGATGCAAGAACCACAGCCTTCATGAATCTTTCACATGAAAAATCTTATTTCTGGAAGAAAGAAAAAATGGGTGGTTCTAGAAGCTTAAGTTGACCGATCGAGAGAGAGACCCAAAAGGAAAAGTGTTTTTTTTTTAAATGGACCTAAGTACTTTTTCTTATATTATCAAGCACCCTTAAACATCCACTTTATTACTCTTGTGCCATTAATGTCTTTCACTAAAAAAATTCTATCTTAATTACTAATTGAGATTAATAGAACAAATTATCATAATTTATTAATTAATTATCTAGGATATTACAGGTGGCGCCACTTTGAATGGCTACACCCAAGTCAAGTGGCGCCGTTGACAGTGGCTACACCTGCTGTGTGCCAGATTCTGTCCGGTTGCCTGTCCTAAAGGGAGGGTATTGGGGGGCGGAATGGGAATTTTTTTCAAAAGGGGGGTAGTGTGGGAATTTTTATTAAAATAAGGGGCTGTTAGGTAAAAAAATCCCATATTGGATTTAGATGGGAAGAAATTTTTTGGGAGACGTGCTATGGCTAATCACCAGTAGGAAGAGAAAAGGGTATTAGTGGAATAACAGGAAAAAATGGTCTTTCTCCTCCCTTTCTTCTCTCATTTGAGGAGACTAGCAAAAGTGGTGGACCCCACCATATTTCAGTCTTTCTTTCATGTTTCTCTGATGTACCAAGCAATAGAAAGTGGCTCTTTCTCCTCTTATTCTCTCTTCCCTTACTCTCTCTTCCCTATTTCTCTTAAAACAAGCACAGGCTTAAGGTAAGTAAACACACACCACAACACAATCACACACAAATAGATGACAATGATACACTCTCAGCTATGGTACTAGGTGCCAATTTGGTGTTTATTGCTGTTCTTAATGCTGCAATTGAACTCAACTTGTTTGAAATCATAGCTAAAGAAAGTTCACCAAGTAATGGTGGATTCATTTCAACCTTTGAAATTGCTTCAAAGTTACCAACTCAACACTCTGACTTGCCTAATCGGCTCGACCGGATGTTGCGCTTGCTTGCTAGCCACTCTCTTTTGTCCGTTTCGAATCGGACCAATGATGATGATGGTAGCTTGGTGAGAGTTTATGGTCTCACACCATCTGGTAAATACTTTGTTAATGGTGAAAATGATTGTGGCTATTTGGGTTCAATGTCAACATATTTGTCTCACCGTGCTTCCTTAGGGGTGTGGTAAGCAATTTTTCTCTTACTCGATATGGTTATTTAATAATATGTATATGGTTAAATTTGGAAATTTGTATCGATCGTTAGTTGGTTCATCGCTCTACTTTATTTTGGCGAGTATACAAATTAATTAGAACTTTTTTAATTAGTCAAAGTCACACTAATGATTATTTTTCAAGTGTTTTTAAATATATTTGAATGTAGGACTTTGAAGTTACTATATCAAACTCTTACAAGTGTGTTAGCATCTCAAGTAAATTAATTATGTGAAATTTGATACACATAATAAATTTTATTTAGAAACTATAAGTAAATATAAATATACTTGAGTCCTCAAATTAGTAGTATGTAGCAAATGGGTATTGTGACAAAATAATCGAATTTTTTATTGAATGTCAATATAAAAATAGTTAACAATAACCATAAAATAATCTTTAAATTAAAAAAGTGTAGGCTGAAGCAGTTAAACTTTATTGTAATATAAATTTTATATGTATCATATTACTTGCTAATATAGTTGGTTGCTGCATACAAAAATTGTTTTTGTATATAGGTTGAATTTCAAGGAAGCAGTCATGAATCCACATATAGACCTATTCACGAAAGTTCATGGAACATCTTTCTTTGAGTATTTTAAGAAAGATCCACAATTAAACGACATATTTAACAAATCAATGACTGATACAAGTGCAATTAACATGAAAAAAATTCTTGAAATATACAGAGGATTTGAGGGAATATCAACACTGGTTGATGTAGGAGGTGGAAATGGACAAAGTCTTAAAGCAATTATATCCAAATATCCATCAATAAAGGCAATTAATTAATTTTGACTTCCCACAAGTGATTGAAAATACATCACCCTTTCCAGGTAACCATTTGATCACATTTAAAATTTTATATACAACTTACCCAAAACTATTAATTGAAAATTACAAAATTTCATTTAGGGATTGAAAATGTTGGAGGAAGTATGTTTGAAAGTGTTCCACAAGGAGATGCCATAATGCTTAAGGTTTGTATACATACATAGGTTCTATTTCACAACACACATTTTTTTAGCTTAACTTATGATTTTTATTATTTTTTTCAGTTTTACAACTGTTATCTTTATTGAAAAGTTTGATTTTATTTAAACATATCTTTTCATGTTATTTCATATTTTTAATTTAATTCAACCCTTAATTTTATCTAACACTGCATTTTCAATAAGATAATTTACCTTAGTATTAGTTATAAATTAGCTTATAAGTTATCTGAAACTTTTTATTGAACAATGTCAATATATATATATATATATATATATATATATATATATATATATATATATATATATATATATATATATATATAAGCCGATTCTTTATAATTTCATCGATTCTAATGAAGTGCTTACCAAAACATTTTGTACCCTTGAAATATCTTTTGCAGTTTGTATGCCATAATTGGTCGGATGAAAAATGCTTAGAAATTTTAAGCAATTGTCACAAAGCTTTGCCTCTAAATGGTAAAGTCATTCTTGTGGAGTTCTTATTTCCAGAAGATGTAGGATCAACAAATAATGCATCTAAGATGGTTTCAACAATTGATAACATCATGTTTATTACAGCTGGTGGTAAGGAAAGAGCACTTCAAGAATATGAGAGTTTAGGTAAAAAATCTGGATTTTCTAACCTTCAAGTTATTTGTCGTGCTTTTTCCATTCTTGGAATGATGGAACTATACAAGTAACTAAGTCAAACATCAATTGTAATAAGGAATAATAAGATCTCTCCAAGTACTCTACTATATATTGACTCTTAAGACAGTATGTTTTGATAATTTTCATTTTTATTAGATTGTGTTTCTATTGATGTATCAATTATATTACTACAATTTCAACTATAATTTGGCTTGTATATTGAGGTTTAGGGTTTTAAATTTGGAGTTGAGTTTGAGTTTTCTTAAGAGTGCATGTTCTTTGTGTAAAAGAGCTATCACCTTTGAAACTCTATTCTGCGGTATGCATTTTTTTTCTAGTAAAACTAATGCCGCCATGGCGTCTAGGACTGAATTTTTTTGTCACAAATGAATTCTTTGCGCGCCGCCACAAGCCTCACTGGAATTGCTGCCAAACCACTGTCTATGCATGTCGTTGGGAAACAACTCGAGACTTGTGGAGGTGTGTGAAAGCTTCACCGGCGACAACATTTTTTACCATGTGTCAAAAGTGCCACATCAGCTAGTCATGTCCAGCCAACGACACCTCAATGTCCTTAGTTCTGCCACGTGTCATGTAGTGCCACAATGATAAAATATAAAAGTATAAATTAGTAATGCACATATTTTTATATTGGAGCAAAATACCTCCAACAATTCTCTCAAAACTGGGTTTTAAAGTAATTTAACTCTGCCAATTCATGACTCATTATCTTTGATTAAAAAAATTCTTAAGATATTTTCCTTCATTCATGTGCTTTCCTTTTTTTCCCTTTTTCTTTTGGGTACATGTTTTTTTTCTTCTTCTTCTTCTTAACCATTTGAATTTGATGTGCCCTTGGAGAGGTGATAAATTAAGCTTTGATTTTATCCTAATTTCATCATCTTACAGTGTCGTTTAAATTGGAGATAACCGGCCAAAATTGTAAAACTACAAAATCAGCGAGTCCAAAAAAGTAGCGTTCAAAATAATATTTCCCCCACTTGGAATGAAGTGAGCTTTTGCTCTAATTAGGCACGCTAGACATGCTTGCATTTTTCAAGAATGAGTGATAGCAATTGATAGTTACGCCCGTAAGGGATTTGGCTGAATTTTTTCCATTAAAGGGAGGTTAAGTAAGATACAAATATTTCCATTTAAGGAAGGTTAAGTAAGATTTTTTGGTGGGGAATTAGGCAACCTAATTAGGATTTAGTAGTTTGGATTTCTTAACTTTTATTATTATAATAAAGAGTGATTAAGTACTGAGAAAGAGAAAGAGGGAATGATATAACGGACTCTCGAATCAGATTCAACTGGTGGTGAAAGTAAAAAAAAAGAAGAAAAAAAGAAGAAAGAGGGAATGCAAATTTTTAGGAAATTAAGTTTTGTATCAGTTTATTGAGAAAGAGAGAGAGAGAGTGCAATTTTTTAGAAAAATTAAGTTGAATGATGGATTGGTAAGTGAATCGTACTGAGCAGCTAAGAAATACTACCTCCGTCCCATTTTATTAGAGCTCTTTTGATTAAATGACACTATTCACTTATCATGCTTTGACCATACTTTTTTAATAATATATAGATATAAATATAAGCATATAAGATCTTGTTTGATTTGTTTTGATGAGTATTTTTAAAATATCCAATTTTTATAATTTTTACTAATAGAGAATTAAAGATATTAGTGATCAAAATTGTGCATCGGCATACGTGCAGTAGTCAAACTAGTTCTAATATTTTGGGACAGAGATAGTAATTAAATAGATATTTTTAATTTGGATGACTCGTGAAACCTGAGATATGAACGATAAGATTGATGATAAGCCGTAGTGTAAGAATTGTTATTGGTGAACCCCATTGTAAAAAAAGTGATGACACTTGAAGACACTCTTTCTTCAATGAGCCAATAGTCAAACTGGCTATAAAGGGCCCGTTTGACCTAGCTTATTTTTGAGCTTATACAAATGACTTATGCAATATAAATTAGGTTTTATGTTATTTTATAAGTTCAAACTAGTGAAAATTGAATTTTTATAAGCTATTTTATCATAAACTACCTTAAAAAACTTATAATAATACATAAAAATTGCATAAACTGTTTGCATAAACTCAAAAATAAGCTAGGCTAAACGGACCCAAAATATCAGGGACCATCATTAAAAGTCATTAGATAAAAAATAAATAAAAATTAGTAGATCTTACCATGTGATAGCGAATAGCCACACTAGATTGGACCCATCTACTTCATTCTTTCTCCTCTCTCCCCCCCTTATTGCCACCCTTTTGTTATGGTGGTCCTCTGCAACCCCACATTTGTAGGTACCCTCTATCCATTCCATTGCTTGTTTTTCCTTATATATAGCAAACATGGAGTACCAACCATTATTGCATATTAGAACATTTTTTTATTAATATGGAAATGAAACCCATTGCATGGCCACAACCTCTGTCTCTGTGGCATTAGTTCAGTCTTCAAATCTTAAAGGAATAACATTTCACTTTGGCTAAGAAGAGTGGTACACCGACGAAAAATTTAATTGAACTCTTATCCTAAAGTTCATTCTATTACAAATGCAAAATTTAAAGAAATATTATATGCATTTGGCGTGGATTAAAAAAACAATTATAATGATTTTTTTTTTTTATACGTACCCTTATAAAAACAAAAGCATACATTAAATGGATTTTGCTATCTGTGTGTGCACGTGTGTGTTCATTCATGCCTAAAAGAATCAAAGATTAGAAATCGAGGGAGTACTAAATAATCTTTTAAATTATCCTTTATATTAATTGTATTCAATGTTAATTTTTTAAATTTTAATGCAAATTAGCAGTTTTAATGATGGATAAATTTGAAATAAATGCATTAAAAAAATTATGTAGGATCTTATATTTACGGACAAAAAAAATTGTAAAAAAACTTTGTAATTACAAACAAAGGGAGTAAAAAGTATGCTTGATACTTGTATTCCGGTTTGCCTATGAGTAACAAATGAGAGGGTGCAAAATAATAAATCATTAAAAATAGAAGACTATGGACCTGTTTGTTTCAACTTTAAAAAATTGATTTTTTTTTTTTTTGTATTTTTTAAAATAGATTGTACAAAACCGTTTTTCAAAATACTACAAGTCTTTTATATTCGTTTTTTCTAAATTCAAACACTAATTTTGACATCATATAACATAAACGTACATTATTGAAAATCAAAATATAGTCAAAATTGCAATTTTTTCAAAAAAGTTGTATTTCAAAAATGATTTTTATGAAATAGCTTCAAAATCACAAATTAAGTGATTTCTTTGAAATTTTGATATCCAAAAAAAATTTCAATAAAATGATGAAATACCTAAAATAACATTTTAAGAATAACCATTCAAACCAAATTTTCATTCGAAGCTTTTATAAAAAAAATCTTCGTAAATTTTTGTATACAAAATTATGTAACATTATAAAATCCATTTTTTAAACCAAAACAAACAAACCTTATACTTGAATTGAAACCTAAAATAAAATAGATTTAAGAAACAGTTTCTGTAAACTTAACATAGTTGGTAACGATATCGCATATTTAATATGTAGAGACCAATGTTCGAATCTTGAATATTTCACACTTATTCACATTAAAGTAAAATTTTAGCGCCACATATTAAACTATATTGAATTGGCTGACAAAAAAAATAATTAAACAACTAAATATTTTTTTTGTAAATATTAAACAACTAAAATTTACTATAACATAACGTTGAAGTCAACTAATCTTGAAAATTTGTTAAAAAATTATAAAAACCCACCAATGAAATAGTATGTGACACACAAGTGGTAAAATAAAACTGGATATAAATATTGTCAAAAAAATTAAAAAACTGGCTATAAATAACAGCACTCGAAGAAATTAAACACACACCACAGCAATTAACACACATTATATAAACCAAAGAAAACAAACATGAGTTCATATTCCAATGAAAAAGAGAACCATGTAGTGGAAACTCTTACTCCACAAATAGATGATAATAATGATACCCTCTTAGCCATGGTGCTAGGTGCCAATTTAGTTTTTCCAGCAGTTCTTAATGCTGCAATTGAACTCAACTTGTTTGAAATCATAGCTAAGGAAACTTCACTAGATAATGGTAAATTCATATCATGCTTTGAAATTGCTTCAAAGTTACCAACTCTACACTCTGACTTGCCTAATCGGCTCGACCGAATGTTGCGCTTGCTTGCTAGCTACTCTCTTCTGTCTATTTCCACTCGGACCAATGACGATGACGATAGCCCGATGAGAGTTTATGGTCTCACACCATCTGGTAAATACTTTGTTAATGGTGAAAATGATTGTGGCTACTTGGGTTCAATGGTATCATATTTGTCTCACCCAGCTTTGTCAGGGGTGTGGTAAGTAATTTCTCTCATATATGATTTTTTTTTAAAATGACAAATTTTATTAATAACCCCAGCTAAGCGCAAGACGAGTACAGTCCGCACAACCAACTCATACAAAATTCTTCAGAAAGAAAGAATTCCAACAACACGAATGGCAAGCCCTAAAAATCACTCATATGATGCGCCTCAATAACAAAGATGCGCCTCAAAAGTCAAACGAAGACAAATACACCAAATAACATCCCCCTCCCACTCTAATTCTATCTGAACTAAAACGGCCACCCCAAAGCCAAAAAGCATCCACTAACATATGGATATCAAACCAAACTTACTCAAAAAGAATCTCTATCCGGTGGCGGCACGAACCTCAATCCAAAACCAAAGTGCAAATACAACCATGCAATTAGAATGGACATAGATTAAACAAGACGTAGAAACAGCCAACAATTGTTATTAAATTTGGTTTTCTTTTTCCTTCTAAATTAATAATTGACGACCATTTTTATAAATCAAAAGCTATTTTTCAATTAGTGTGTTTTGGAAAAAAAATTATTGTTTATAAGCATTATACTAATTTTTGTTTATATTTTTGTTTTGAAAAATATTTAATATTCACTATTATAAGTAATAAAAAATAGTACATACTTTTTATTGAATATGTCTAGTAATTTTATACAATAACTATGAATAAATTTTAAATTAAAAAACGAAGGCTAAATTCGTATAATAGTTTAATTAATAGACTAATATTTTTAAATAGAAAGAAATGTGAATTTCGGATTATAACCTTGAACTTTTGTATGCCTACAGTTACCAAGTTATAATAATTAGATAACAAGACTTTATATGTTATTAGACTTTTTATCTTATAGTAGTCTAGTCCATTAAATATTACCCCCTCCGTTTCTTTTTAATTATCTTTTTAGAATGATAACACCAAGTTAAGGAAGTGTATTTTTGCACGTTATCTTCCTATTATACCCTCTTTTTAATCCACCAATAAATTCCTATTTTTTTACCCACACTTTTTCTTTCCAATAAATTTAATATATTATGTAAAAAAAACAAAATTTAATATGTTATGTATCAACAAAAATTTAAAAAAAAAAAATTTTGTTTTTCAAATATATAGCATTAATTGGTTTTATGGAAAAAGATAAGAGTAATTGACAAAGGGTATAATTGACAAATCATACCCATAAAATACAAAAAGGACAATTAAATAGAAACGCTAAATATGACAATAAAAGACAATTAAAAAGAAACGGGGGGAGTATTATATATTTTCTTATAATCTTTTTACAAGTTATGTCATTTAGATTACTAAAACCCTAAATCTCTTTTGTTCTTCTTCAATTTTGTATCTCTATAAACATTGTATATTTAATATAAACTTTAAAGTTTTAATAGTGTTGGTTCAATCTCCATTGATATGTATCATTACTTGCTGATATAGCTTGCTACATACAAAAATATATTGTTTTTGTAATATAGGTTGAATTTGAAGGAAGCAGTTATGGACCCACAAATTGACCTATTCAAGAGAATTCATGGAATTTCTATGTATGAGTACTTTAAGAAAGATCCACAAATAAACGACATCCACACTCTTATCAAAGCTGAATTTTTCATTTGGCCTAAAAAGCACTGTAGATCTCTCTAATGTTTCTACGTGGCCTCCCCTTGTGTTTAGAAAGCCTCACAAACTCACCACAAATAAAGTTAGTTTAATATTGATGATAAAGTTTTTTATAGGGGGTGTCCCACTTAAAAACCTATTACTTTATAGGGTCTACTCATTTTCACTGTACCTCTTCCTTTCTCACGCTTACCGTTACAGTAGAAATCAAAATCAAGAATCTAACATTGTAAATCCTCCAAAATAACAATCCGCAGCAAAGCCAAGAAGAAGATAAAAATCCAGACATCAAGAAAGAAAAAAAAAAGCTCAACATTTTCAAATATTGGACACAACAAATAAATCAAAATAGAAAAAAAAATTGCAACTTTGGATGTTCTAGCAAACCTGAAAGATTTAACCTTGTGGTTTATAAAAAAAACTCAAGTCAAACATTGCAAAATTTTAAGAAAAAGACAATAATGAAATGGCCTTAGCCAACCACTCTAGCATAGCTACTGGATGAGTTACTTATTTTGATGTCTTTGATTTTTTTGTTCAAACAGATTCAAACTAACAGAAAAAACCAGATATGATTCAAACCAGATTCAAAAATGGAGAAGACGAAATCCAAGTGTTTTTCGCACCGTTTCAAAAATTTCCTACTAGGCGGCTGAAAAATATGCTTTCAAACGCATTTGTTTCTTTTCACATAGATTAAAAACAAAACAAGGTAGAACTGGGCCGAAAAAAAGAAGGTGCTGTGAAAATTTAAACTTCTGTGATTTTAAAATAAAAATTGGGCTTTGTAGAGTGTGGAATGAGAGAAAGAATGGTGGCTTTATTTTTGGTGTGTGATGGTTGAAACTGGTTGAAAATTTAGAGCAAGGGTTGGTGAGGATGATGAAGGGGTTGAAACTGGTTGTTGAACGGCAAGAATAAAAAACGCAGAGAGAGAGGATGATGAAAGGGGTGAGGTGTTGGTGAGTAATGTGTGGCTAGGGTTAGATAGGGAGGGATTAATGTTAGTTTTTTATTTGTTTATGAGTTGGGCCATTAAGCCCAAATTAACACATGTTTTCTCTCTTTTTTTTCTCTCTTTTTTTTAGATTTGTGTTTCTCTTCATGCAAAAGGGTTTTTATATGTATAATATTTTTTGAGAAAGAAAATTATATATATTTTTTATTTTCAAACTAGGGATAAACGGGCGTTTGTGTCATTGACATTATTTATTGTGCTAATGTAAATAACTACTTAGGCTCCGTTTGGCCCGATTTATTTTTCTCTTTTTTTCTTCTCCTTAAAAATAGTAAAGAAGGAAAAAATTGTGTTTGACTTTACTTTTTTTTTATTTTTTACTTCTTTACTTCATTTCTCTAATACTTTTAAGGAGAAATAGTGTCAAATATAATTTTATACTTCTTTATTTCGTTTAAGCTAAAATAAAAAGTAAAAAATAAGCCGGGCCAAACGGGACCTTAATTTCCTTTTTTATTGTGCTTAGTTAATTGATAACTATTTTTTTATTGTGCTTAGTTAATTGATAACTATTTAACTATTTTATTGTGCTTAGTTATTAAGCAAAAAAAAAAAATTGTTTACTGAAAACCAACTTTTGTGTGGAAGTTATTTTCAAAATATACAAATATTTGAATCTGTGCAAAAAAAATATTTGAATAGAGTGGAGGACAAAAGTGACAATAAGAAAAGTCTACACTATTTTTCGTAAATAAATCAAACATGAGATACAATATGCTATTGATTTATAGAAGTGATAAAATATTCTATTCAAATATAGGATAAAAATTTATATGGGGGATAAATTATGGAGTAATCGATAAGATTTTTAAAATAATTATCATATAAATTAAATAAATTATATGCGAAACAAAATAAGACACTCATTTGAATACGGGGAACATTTATTATAAAGTACTAAATAAATCATATATGAGACAAAATATGATATTAATTCAAATAGCGAAAGAACTAATTATAATGTACAAAATGTAATAAATAAATCATACACGTGAAAGAATTAATTATAATGTACTAATTAATTATGATGTACTAAATAGTAATAAGAATACCAAAATTATCGTAATGAAATTTCGAAATTGATTATTCTAATTCTTTCATTTTATTCAGTCCGGTTGCTTTTTTTAAAAAAATAAATAAATCAAATATCTAAAATAATCATGCGTGAGACAAGTTCCAACTAATAATTTTAAAAAAAATTACTATTTTACGTGAAATAGTTCTAACTAATATAAATTTTGAAATAACCAACATATACGTGAAAAATTATCATTGATAAAATTTTTAAAACAATTACTATTATATAAGAGAAGTTCTAAGATGGGGGGAAGAATCAATCAAAAAAAAAAGATGGGGGAAGAGGCGTTGAGATTGGAGAGAGATGAGTTGGAATGATAATGGAAATAATTTCATTTCTTCTATGCGAATGATTTAATATTTGTGCAGTCATCTATCATACACTAAATATCTCACACTTATAAATTAAATAACATTACTCTTATTTACTTCTCTATACGAATAACGGTATCATTTTGTCAAAGACCAGAATAGCTAATTAATGACCCGTTGATTGAGTTTGTAAAATGTGAGAGAGAACACATTAATTAATTTATGAGATAAAGAACGTGTGAAATATGAGGTAAAAAAAATGGAAAAATAATTATTTAATCATTGATATAAAGAACAATTTTGATATTATAGTTAAATTTTTATAAATATTGGGTGTAACTGTATATTTTGGGTGTGACTAAAAAACTTATTTAGTGTTTAGAAGTCCTAGCTCAACTGGCAGAAAATTCCAAAATTATTAGGTCGGACATCCATAATCGGGTTTCGCTCCCGAGTCACTCCATTTTTTATGTGTAGATTTATGATGGCTTTACCATTTTATCTATGTACCTATAAAAAGAAAACTATTTACTAAAAATTTGTAAAAAATATCAAGATAATAAAAAAAAACAAAAAAAAAAAAAAAACAAATTGTTTATGCCGGAACCGTGCATTGCACGGGCAATGTCACTAGTATTTAACAAATCAATGACCGATACATGCGCAATTCATTTGAAAAAAATCCTTGAAATATACAAAGGATTTGAGGGAATAACAACACTGGTTGATGTAGGAGGTGGAAATGGACAAAGTCTTAAAACAATTATATCCAAATATCCATCAATAAAGGCAATAAACTTTGATCTCCCACAAGTCATTGATAATACTCCACCCTTTCCAGGTAACTATTTTGTCACATCTCCAATTTATATATATATATAAATTTATAACTTTTCCAAAATTATTGATTGAAAATTACCAAATTTCATTTAGGGATTGAAAATGTAGGAGGAAGTATGTTTGAAAGTGTTCCGCAAGGAGATGCAATAATGCTTAAGGTTGGTATACAAACATAATATACAAATATGATTTAAATATAATTTTAGTCGTGTAACTCAAACAAATTTTGAATTTAATCTCTACAAAATTTAAAAATTGTTGCTTTTAATACTATATTTCAGCTTAGTATTATTAAGCCGCATGACTTGATTATATTAAATCATGTATTAGAATATCAAGACTTGAAATAACTTTTTTTTCTTCTTAATTTTCAGGATTAAATTCAAACAAAAAACACTTACCAAAACTAAAATAATTATTTAAAAAGGCATTATAATTAAGACTAAAATCATACCTATTAATTTATTATAATATCGATTAATTCATATGAAGTGCTAACCAAAAAAAATATGTACCCTTGTCTTTTGCAGTTTATATGCCATAATTGGTCAGATGAGAAATGCTTAGAAATTTTAAGCAATTGTCACAAAGCTTTGCCTCCAAATGGTAAAGTCATTCTTGTGGAGTTCTTATTTCCAGAAGATCTAGGGTCAACAAATAATGCATCTAAGATGGTTTCAGCAATTGATAACATCATGTTTATTACAGCTGGTGGTAAGGAAAGAAGTCCAAAAGAATATGAGATTTTAGGTCAAAAATTTGGATTTTCTAAACTTCAAGTCATTTGTCGTGCTTTCTCCATTCTTGGAGTGATGGAACTATACAAGTAACCAAGTCAAACATCAATTATAATAGGGAAATTTCACCCCCTTTGTGTGGAATAATAAGGAATAAGTCGAGCATCAATTGTAATAAAGAATAATAATGTCTCTCCATTTCTACCACGCTAGTTTCTCCATTCCATGCACCAAGTACTCTACTATTGATTCTAAGATATTATGTTCGACAATTTCCATTTTTACTAGATTGTGTTTCTATTGATGTACCAATTATTACTATACTATTTCAATCGTTATTTGACCTATAGAATTATATATTATAATGTTCGATCCTTTCATGTACTAATATATATTGAAGTTTATGCAAATTGAGTTTTTCTATTGAGATTTAGAGAATGATGTTTTTTTTACTTTTGAGTCATTTTGACATCAGAACAAGGTTTTAAATCCAGAGTTGAGTTTGAGTGACAAAATCAATGGAAAGATCGAGTTTTTTTGGAGGTATTTTTAGTACAAGAGAGCTACCACCTTCTAAATTGTATTTTGCAGTCTGCATTTTTTTTCACAAAACTAATACCGACATTGTTTATTGGATTGGAGTTTTTTGTCACCGATGGAGTTTTCACGCGTCGCCACAAGTCTCACTGGAGTTGCTACCAAACCACTGTTTGTGTTTGTCACCGGGAAACCGCATGAAAGCTTCGTCGGTGACAACACTCACTTTTAACCGCGTGTCAACAATATCACATCACCTTCACCTGTCAAGTCAACAAACCGTCATCGCTAATAGTTCTGTCACGTGTCATCTAATGCCACGTTATCTATCCAATGACAAAATATTTTCAAAAATTACAAAATTAACCCTCACCTTTCAGAAATTACAGAATCACTAGTATACTTTTTGAAATTACACAATTGTCTCTCGATGTATTAAATCTACAAATCACCCCTAAAATTTTCAATTAAATTGAAATATTGCCTCTGAACTTTCTAAAATTTTAATTTTACCCATCTAATAAAAAAATGGATTTTGAAGAAAATCTTTTTTTTTTTTGTGCTGATCATTTTATAGAAAATTCTTATTATGCTATGTGGTTGCAGTTTAAAGTAATCTTCTATCTATTATTATTTCTGTATGCTTTTCCTTGCATGCATCATTTTACACCATTTTTTCCGACCATGATAATATATGTTTTAAGACATCATTTTCAATGTTTTATTTTTCAAACAAAAACGATAATAACATACTATGATACTATAATTAATATGAAAGTAACTTGACACGTAAACTTTTCAAAATTTGACTGTACGGAATAAACCATATATCTTTAATCTAGTATATGTTTCTAGATTGGAAATTGTTCAGCAAGAAAATTGTTCATCAAGTTACATTACGTTACGTTTCGATGAGATAATATATTTAATATATTTGACTTTTAAATAATGATTCAAGAATAAATTTTTGAACGGCAAAATATTGGAAATTTTTATGGTATATTGATAAAAAAAATTTGAAGAAGCTAAATTAACGTGTATCGGCATATTAATTTAAATTTAACTAGACTCTGACCCGTGCGTTGCACGGATTTTGTGAAGTGTTCATTATACAATTTAAATTGTTGTAATTAAAATTACAATAAAAAAAATAAAATGAAATCAACATATAAATATATTGAAATTGAAAGTAGCTGGTAGTCAAGCACAAAATCCTTAAGCCATAATTACTGGCAAATTTCCGCAAATAGTCTGAGATAAGAAATAAAAAAACTCAAAATTACATTGCAGAACATTAAGACAAAGGGTATTATATGTTTTTCAGCCATTAACCTTTAGTTGTTATCTCATGTAAAAACATATACACCAAAAATAAATTTCAGAAGCCAAATAAAAATGGAGGTATACCTTCACTTAACAAAATCTCATTTTCAATGCAAAAGAATAGAAAAGAAATCAATCATAGTATATGGCATTTAGGCTAGACTCTAAACAACAACAACCAAACCTTATACCACAAAGTGAAGTCGGCTACATTTGGATCAAATGACGCCATAATGTTTTACAAAAGCATAAATTGTTCCAATACACACTTGTGAAAGAAAAAAAATGAAAAGAACTAATGCTCAAGCTTCCAAAGTGGAAAATCAGTTCTCATGATGTCTAGAAACCATATTTCAAGAACATTAATCATACACCTCATAAAAGCAAGGGCATGAAATAATTACAGAAACTCAAAGCAAAGAACTTCTATAACAAATCAAAACAAATTTTCAAGAACTTCTATATCCTAAGATTGCAAACCGGATAAATATATTCTTGATATTGCATAACCCTGCACAAAATGCAACCAACACCATTAGGTGAGTGAAAACATCTAACAATTACAAAATATAGGCTTGTGAAAATTGAAAATCAAATATAATTGTATTTAAGGAATTAGCACCAAAGGATTGAATTGCCAATTTTGTCGAGAGGTCAACCTTTTTTTATACAATCAACAACATCTGACAAAACAAAACAGTATGAAAACCTAGTTTAGGTCATTCAGATCTTGCTCAATTAAATCATCATATTTGCTCCCAGATATAACTCACTACAAGAAATTCTTAATTTTTGGACGAATTCCATGTATCAATTAGTGACGGCCTGGGCCGTCTTTAAGTTAGTGACGGCTAGGTCCGTCAATAAATAACCCAAGGCGTCACAAAATATAAAAAAAAAAAACAAAAATAAAAAAAAATCCGTCAACGCGTTAATGACGGAAAAATCCGTCACAAAATTTGAAGTTACTGACGACTTAGGTCGTCACAGAGTGTTGACGCGGTTATTGACGGAAAATTCCGTCACAAACGTTTGAGGATTTCAAAAAAAAAAAAGAGCCGTTGACAGGCTCTGTTCGCTGCAGGTCTTGGGCAGCGCGCAACACTTATTGACGGAAATTTCCGTCACTAACCCTTGGTCAAAAAAAAATCAACGCGTTTTCCCATGGCTCCCAACGCATACTGATTTCCGTCAATATATGAACCTCATCTGCATACTTGCATACTGATTTCATTTGCAACATCTACTAAAATTTCTACTCTCACTAAAATTTTCTCCAACATCTTACTAAAACTTCTATATTTTTCTTAGTTTTTTGTTCTTCTTCAAAGTTTTAATTCGTAATAAAATGTAAGTGTTTTCTCCTCTTTGATATTTGTTTATGTTAATATTTGAATGATATTGTGTATTTATATTAATTGTTGTTTTTAAATTTTTAATGTAGAAAATGTAGCTTGGTTCATCTTGCTGCTGTTGGGAGTTGAATATGTTGACATTGCTTGACATAACTAGTAAGTATAATTTTATTTTGTTAAGTTTAATTATATTATTTTACAAGTCATAAACTTTTTTTATGTTTATTTATTTTCGTCCAAAAAAAGCTACATTTTTATTTATTTTCGTAAAAAAAAAATAGGCATTGCTGAAACTTTTATTTATTTCGTAAAAACTATTATTTATTTCAAAAAAAAAAGCTACTTTTATTTATTTTTATTTTTGATATTTGGTTTGATATATCTTAAACTTTTTTTATTGTTAATTTTGATTTAGATATTGCTGTTTGATTCGACGGTTGATTCATCGGTTGGTATTAATTATTTGGAGTTAGCTTTGTACACTTGAAGTCAGACACTACTCTACATACCAAGTAAGTAATATAATTTAGATTAATAAATATTTGTATATATAACAAAATATGTTTGCTGCTGTATTTTTTTTTATTTGAATTAAAAATCAAAACTTTGTATGTCATTTAGTTAAAACTTTGTATGTAAAATAAACTTTGTATGTCAAATTTGTAAACTACTTGTAAATTATTTTTGAAATGAAATTATTTATATGATAATTAAACAAGTATGTGATAATAGTTAGTAAACCGCCATATTTATTCTAAACTACCATATTGTAAAGAAAATTATTACCATATTGTAAAAAAAATATCTAGTGAATTAGTTAAACTTTTTATGTCACATAGTATAAACTTTGTATATCATATAGTTAAATCGTGATATTTTAATTTATTCTATACTTTAATTTTAATTTTAATATTTAAATAAAAACTATATAATAAAAAAATTCATTAAGTAAATTATTTTCGAAGATTAATTAATAAACTTTTTATGATATAATAGTTAGTAAACTTCTATATTTATTACTAAACTATACCATATTTTCAAAAAAAAAACTACGATATTGTAAAATAAATATCTAGTGAATTATTTAAAAAAAAATTGTTGGTAGTAAATTTTTTATTTTAATTATTGAAGACATCCACCTATTAAAACTTTGTATGTAATAAAAACTTTGTATGTCACATAGTATAATTAAACTTTGTATGTCATATAGTTAAATCGAAGATATTTTAATTTTTAATTTATTCTAGACTTTAATTTTAATTTAAATATTTAAATAAAAACTATATAATAAAAAAATTCATTAAGTAAATTATTTTCGAAGATTAATTAATAAACTTTTTATGATATAATAGTTAGTAAACTTCTATATTTATTACTAAACTATACCATTTTTCAAAAAAAAACTACGATATTGTAAAATAAATATCTAGTGAATTATTTAAAAAAAAATTGTTGGTAGTAAATTTTTTATTTTAATTCTTGAAGACATCCACCTATTAAAACTTTGTATGTAATAAAAACTTTGTATGTCACATAGTATAATTAAACTTTGTATGTCATATAGTTAAATCGAAGATATTTTAATTTTTAATTTATTCTAGACTTTAATTTTAATTTAAATATTTAAATAAAAACTATATAATAAAAAAATTCATTAACTAAATTATTTTCGAAGATTAATTAATAAACTTTTTATGATATAATAGTTAGTAAACTTCCATATTTATTACTAAACTACCATATTGTCAAAAAAAACTACGATATTGTAAAATAAATATCTAGTGAATTATTTTAAAAAAATTTGTTGGTAGTAACCCCTATGATACAGCACTTGAGAAACTTATCTGATGGCCCTGTGTCAAATGTTAAACAATGGCACACCTACTTTGTCAACGGTTATAAATTTCATACACATAGTTGGACGGAAGGAAAAGAAACAATCAATAGTGGAGTGTGTATGAAAGGTGTAACTGAAAATGGTGAAAATGATTTTTATGGAGTTATTGATAAAATAATCGAAGTCTCGTACAACTACCTTGATTACAATAAAGCAGTTGTATTGTTTTATTGTGATTGGTATGATCCATCAAGAAGAGGTACAAAGTATAATCCAAAGACCAACACTGTTGACATAAAAATGAATAGAAGATATCAACCGTTTGATCCATTTGCTATAGCTCACAAAGTCAGACAAGTTTACTATGTTCCTTTCCATCAACACAAACTGACAAACGAGGCTGGTGTGCCGCAATTACGACAAAACCAAGGGGTCGAATTGAAAAAGATGGAATAGAAGAAGAGGTGGAACCATATCAGCTCGATGAGATGACTAATAACGTACATGAAGTTATTGAAGTTGAACCCTTCACTGCTCTTTCGGTTGGGGCAGAAGAAGTAGAAGAAGTACCTGATGGTGGTGATGTTGAAGAAGAAGATGAAGATGATCATGTGGAAGAAGAAGCAGAAGACGTACCTGATGTTGTGTCAGATTGGGACGATGATAATTAAACACTTACTATTTATGCTTTTAATAATGTATTCATTGCTATCTTACGAAAAATATGTATCCATTATGTTATGTAGTTATTAATTATCAATGATTATGCTTTTAAGAATGTATCCACGTACAATGATATGTAGTTATTAATTATCAATGTTTATGCTTTTAAGAATGTATCCACGTACAATGATATATATATGTAGTTATTAATTATCAATGTTTATGGTTTAAGAATGTATACAATATGTTTTTTAAAATATATATATATATATATATATATATATATATATGTATGTATGTTTATGTTTTGTGTAGATGGCCGATCCATCACAGTATGTTGAGCATGGAGACCCACCAGTAACGGATGGTAAGAGGCTTCCACCGCGTGATCTTATCCATAAAACCGTTTATAACTCATTTCTGGTGCCATTGCCATCAACTGATGAAACTGGACAATCCTCCCAACAACCAAGTCTGGCAGCCGATGAACAAGAGCATGAGGATGAACTGATCCATCGTAACGACCTTTATGATCCTCCGAAGTTTCTTTTGGTTGATCGATATGATAGAACCATTATTATTCCATACGCTTCCGAGTAAGACTTTTTTTTAATTATATTCATTATATAATTTGAGTAAGATTTTTTATTTATTTATATTAATTAGTTATCATATAATTAATTTGTGCAGTTTTCAGCCACAAAAGGCAGCTACATCCGCTATTGGTATCATCATTAAGCAAAACTACCAAGAGCCATGGTTGACGTGGGGAGAGATTAGGCCAGCTAAAATTGGAAATGATCGAGTGTGGAATAGGTTTTGGAAAGCTTTCAAAGTAAGTTAAAGTTTTTTATCAAGTGGAATTAATAAATTATTTTTTATCCGATATTTATCAAAGTGGACTAATCATATTTATTTTTTCATATGTAGATGAAGTGCACTTTTTTAAAGAGTCGAGAATTCGAGGTTATCCAAATTTTCGACCATAAGTGCTCAAAGAAGTTGTCCACGTTGCTCATGGAAGCACGAGACAGGCACCGTAAGGGTAAGGAACCACCTGAATGGATTGGCCCAGGCGAAACATGGAACCAATTGTGTCGTAAATGGGATGATCCAGATTACATGGCCAAGTGCAAAAAGAATAAAGAAAACAGAGCAGCAAAGCCTGAATCAAGCATCCACACTACTGGTTCTACATCATCTGGTACTGTGCGCATAAGGTATTACCGGAAGCATGGACATTACCCAACCTTATCTGATATGAATGAAGAGCTGCATCGAAAAAGTGATGGTTCTTGGGATTCTGCCAGAGCTAAAAGGGCAAATGTGAGTATATTATTAATTTAATATTATTAATTTACTTTTTAATTATATTCATCAAAATTGGTTATTATTTTAATTTGTGATAATTAATTTACGTTTTATTTTGTAGGACTTGATTCAGGTGTATATACAGGAGCTCAAAGAAAGTGAGGCTGCCCTTCCACCTTCTAAGCGACAAAGTGAATTTGTTCTTCAAAACATGATAATAGACAAATTTGTGGAATTTTCGGGAGGAAAGAATCATGGTCGTATTGTCGGTCAAGGGAGTACTTCTTCATTCATTCGAAAGACACCGGGCGGATATATTGATGCTTCATCTGAGTCATTCAACAGTACTGCCAGCATGTGTACAGCTCGATCTCGAGGAGGACGTGAAGAAACTCAAGAAGAAATGGAAGCGCGAATTGAAGCGCGAGTAATAGCAGCACTCAGGGCCGAGATGTCTTCATCAAGAAACCAATCAGTTCAACAGGAGGCGGAGGAAGAGGAGGCAGAGGAAGAGGAGGCGGAGGAAGAGGTGTATCGACCTGAAAATGTTGCTTTGAATCGATCATCGTCTGATCCTGATCCGACTTTCTTTAATAATATCATGGATGACAGTGTGATGCTGCAGCAATTATTGGATTCTGATAACTTTCAGATGCCCAATTTACCAATTGATAATACGGCTGCATGGAATCAAGGCGGAGGGAATCCAAATTATTTTCAAGGCGAAGGAGGGAATTCAAATTCTCACGGTGGAGGGTATCAAAATTTCCAAAGCGAAGGAGAGAATCCAAATTATTTTCAAGGCGAAGGAGGGATTCCAAATTCTCAAGGCGGAGGGTATCAAAATTTTCAAGGTCAAGGGAATTGTCAAGGTAGTGCAAGTTTTCAAGGAAGAGGGAATATTCAAGGCAGTGCAAATTTTCAAGCTAGTGGAAGTTATCATGGAACAGGGAATATTCAAGGCAGGGGTAATTTTCAAGGTAGTGGAAGTCTTCAAGGAATGGGGAATATTCAAGGCAGTAGTTATTTTCCAGGCGGGGTAAATCTTCATAGCGGTATAAGTTTTCAAGTGGGTAATCAAGGTGCCGGAAGGACAAACAGCGGAGGTGTTGGAAGGCCAAGAAAAGGAAGTGACGGAAGAACAAGCGGCGAAAGTGGAAGCGGGAGAACAAACGCCGAAAGTGGAAGTGCCAGAACATCAAGAGGAAGAAGGGGTAGTGGAAGCGGAAATGCATAACTCAGATGTTTGCGTTGTTATTTTATTATGTTATATGTGTGGAAGTATCGTACTTTGTTTGTATCGTATTTTATTATGTAATTTTATGACAACTATCGTACTTTGTTTGTATTATTAAGACAATTATCGTACTTTTTAATTTATCTAATTATCGTATGTATCGTATTTTATCATTGTTCGTTATTGAATTTTTATTTTATATTATTATTGTGTTAAAAATTTAATAAATGTTTTATTATATATTTAAAATTAAAAATGATGATATATTATTTTTTAATATATCTAAAAAAAACGTTTTTTATGTTTTTTTTAAATAATTAATTAATTTATTTTTGAAAAATAATTAATAAAACAATTAAAATAATTATTTTTTAAAAATATTTAAAAATAAAAATGATAATATATTATTTTAATATATGTAAAAAAAAACGTTTTTTATGTTTTTTTTAAATAATTAATTAATTTATTTTTGAAAAATAATTAATAAAACAATTAAAATAATTATTTTTTAAAAAAACTTAGTGACGAATTTTGTGACGACCTAAGCCGTCACAAAATAAGCCAAGAATTTTTGACGAATCTGACACATTATTTTGTGACGACCTAGGCCGTCAATAATTTAAATTTTGCGACGACCTAAGCCGTCACTAAGTGGTGTTCAGAAAAGCTGCCCTTCACATTTTGCGACGGCCTGGGCCGTCACAAAGTGTCGTCACTTAGTTTGTGACGACCTGGGCCGTCACAAACTTTTCCACGAGCGTTTTCTTGGCATATTGAGGCCGTCACAAAGTCGTCACAAAATTATGACTTTGTGACGGATTTTCTTAGTTTGTGACGGATTTTGGCCGTCGCAAAATGGCGTTTTTCTTGTAGTGAACAGAGACATTAGAGTTTTATTCTTCTTTCTATTCTTTTAGTATTACGAAAATTTAAATAATATGGCAAACTATGGTTGAAGTAAAGTGAAGGTAGAAAGGAACTTGCAATGTTTAACACTTTGAGAACATTCAATAAAACACTAAACTAATCTATATAACTAAGTTCCAATTATGCAGAATTAGTACCACATTTTGGTCATTACAATAAAATTAGAATAAAAATTACAAAGCTCCAATTAAATCCATGTGTCAATCCAAATCCCGACCAACAAAACCAATAAAACTCAATTTGAATTGCTCAATATAAGACTCAATAACAAATTAGATAGCAATGCAGTTAAAAAACTCATCCAATTACTCCCACCGACACGCCGCCTAATGCCATGTAGTATTGTCCTCCTTCAATCATTGTAGAAGGACTTTTCTTTGTATTGACCTGTGCATCCCAAAAACCTATCAAATTGTTTTCTAATTCAACCCTAAAACCAAAATGAAGAGGAAGGAGGACACAACTTACATAATCTGTAGAAGGAAATTTGGTTGAATAATGAAGACTATTCAAAAGCAAAGCCTAATACAAATTTATCAAAGTTTAGATCTTGTAAAACAATCCAATTATGCAGCAAATCATTTAGAAGAAGAAGTAACACTTTGAAATAAACATTCGTCAAATGACTTTAAAACCGTTTAAGGCAACCATTCACCTATCTATAACAAAGTTCCAATTATGTAGAAAATACCATTTTTTTCATCATGGTCAAAAAGAAAATGCATAGTTAGCATTAAAATTTGCAGAAGCTCGTTTATAATTGAAATAAAAGACACATTGATGTTGTCATAATGTTATTAGCAGGTGCAAAAGTCTAAAAGCATACAGGCTCAAGTCAAATTTTATTTTAGAAGCCATGTTCAAATGCAAAAGTCTAATTATATAGCAACTACTTGCTTTTAACTTTGGTACAAAAGTTTACAAATAAATCATTCAATGACATGTTAAAAGAACTGAATAGTCATGTTTCAATTCAAGGAAGTGGAGTAATAAAAATAGAATGTTTTAATAGCAATTTATTCAATAGTATCACATGTCAAATACTAAAAAGATTAATAAAAAACTTTAAAACATTTTCTTATTGTCTCATATGTCTACAATTGAGATAAAACTTTATCTTAATTTTAAACTCATAGCGAGAAAGTTCATTTTTGGAATTATGTTCACCAACTTCTGCAAGAACAAAAAATAAACAACATAAAACCCCTAAATTAGAACCAAGTCATACTCATGAAATAAAAAGAATAGAAATTATAGACAAACAAATCTAGAGACAATGAAACCACAGCTAAAAGAATACTAAGCATTTCTTAGTGCAAGAAAGGACAATATTTTCAACAATATTTGAGTTTGAGTGAATGTTGTATATGAAACATGAACAATGAGAAGCATATATATATATATATATAGAAAACAAAGCATAGTTATTTAGGATTATACAGATTAATATTGATGCAGATTACTATAGATTGTTAAAGTATATCCATGCGATTATTAAAGCATATCTAGTGTGATTTTTAAATTATGATTATGATATAAAAAAAAATAAAGAAATAACAAACTATTGTTAGCTATATTTAAGTAATTGATTTAATTTAAAAAAGAATCAAATCAACAACAGATGATATATATAAGGAATAAAATAGATTAAATTAAAATAATAATAAAAAACAAACTGAATAATGATAATAATAAAAAAAGAACGTTTAATTAAAAAAATATAACAAACCTCATAATTCACCAATCTGTTGTGTCAATCCGATGAGAATCAGAAGCACCACAATCAAAGCCTCAGTTTCGTTGTTGCCGTCACCTGGCAAATTCGTATCGCGCGATTTAGATTGAATAAAAAGAACCGAAGAAACGGTTAATTAAAAAAATATAACAAACCTCAAAATTCGCCGGTTTGTTGTGTCACTCCGATGAGAATCAGAGCGACCACAATCAAAGTATCAGTTTCCTTGTTGCCGTCACCTGGGAAATTCGTATCGCCAAAACCGTCACTGCAATCAAAGCTACCGCTATCGCGCGATTTAGAGAGGGCAGTGGTGTTGGAAGAAGAAAGACCTCCATTTCTTCCATGAGAGATTTAGATCGGGCGATGTTTTGAGGAAGATGAGTGGTTTTTGGTATTGAGATCGCGTTTTACTTTTGTATGCTGAAGGTGCGTGTTTTTTATTTTTCTTTCCTTCAGATGCGTTTTGCGTGTTTTTAATTTTTTTTCCCTTCAGATGCTTTTTTTTTTATTCAATTGAATATTATCCTTCAGATGCCTTTTTTTTTTTCCTTCAGATTTTTTTTTTATTCAATTGAATATTATTATTATTAAATATTGAAGTTTTAATTGCAACCGTACATTTTATTTTTTTCCAAATGTCAAAACCTAAATCAACAAAATTAAACATTATTAAAAATTGATCTTTTAAGTTTTCATCATAGCCGTTGATATAATTTATTTTTTTTCACGTGTCAAAATCTAGACCGTTCATATTAGGGTTAGGGTTTAGAGTGCCTTTACTCTCGTTTTATTATATTAAGATATATTAATGATCATTTTTATGAATTAAAAGGTTATTTATTGAACTATGGGATTAAGCTTTAGTGGTTAGTGAGTTCCTCCTACGATGAATCGTTCAACAGAACTCGATTTCGATTTCTGGTCAGAACAATTTTTTATTATATTTTACTTACATCACAGCCAAATTCTATATTGTCGAGGGTTAATACCAAAAAAATATTATTTATTAATTATTATATTTTAGAGAAAATCATCTCATAAGAAAACACTATTCGATTATTTATAAACTTTATACTAGCTTTTTATTTATTTATTTATTTTATAAAATAAGCAATTTTCACTATTATGTATTACTCCTTGCGTCCTTGACCTTTGATCCGTTTTAGCATTTTAATTTTGTTTCAATTTTTTTTTTTTGATATAATAGCGTGCAAGCCATAGTTGTTCATGCATTCACACATTTGATTGTTTCACGATACAAATTTTTTTTTATTTACAATTGAGTTGAGGATCAATCCAGAATCTCTAGCATAGTACCCGAACATCTTACCACTAGACAACCTAGAATGACAAAAGTAAAATTGTAAAAAAATTGTTAAATTATTGATTAATAGACAATGACGTACATTAATATAATTAAACGAATTTTCCCAGTATAGCAACGAAGGGCCAAATTTGCCTATAAAAAGCAGCACAATTGAAGGTATTCAAAACACACACCCCATCAAAGGAATATCACAAAAGTTTGAAGCCAAAAAATAAAACAAACCATGAGTTCCTATTTCAATGAGAAACAAAACCATGTTGTGGAAACTCAAACCCCACAAATAGAAGACAGTGATACACTTTCCGCCATGGTACTAGGTGCCAATTTGGTTTTTCCTGCAGTTCTTAATGCTGCAATTGAACTCAACTTGTTTGAAATCATTGCTAAAGAAAGTTCACTAGATAATGGTGGATTCTTATCAGCTTTTGAAATTGCTTCAAAGTTACCAACTCAACACTCTGACTTACCGAATAGGCTTGATCGTATGTTGCGCTTGCTTGTTAGCTACTCTCTTCTGTCTGTTTCCACTCGGACCAATGACGATGATGGTAGTATCGTGAGAGTTTATGCGATCACCCCGTCGGGAAAATATTTTTCCTATGACGAAAATAATGACCATGGTTATCTTGGCTACTTCACATCGTTTATGTGTCACCCTGCTTTGATAGGGTTGTGGTAAGTGATTTTACCGTGCCTAGTTAACATATTTAGAAAATTAATTAGAAAATACTAACATCAGTTCTAAGGGGGTGAAACACATGTTAAGGAACTAATTTTAAAAATATTATTTTGTAAATTGTGCATTGTCATTTCAAAATTTAAAATATTAATTTCTTTAAAACAAAATTTCTTCATTTAAAATAGTACATGATAACATGATCCTTAATATTTTCATTTGTAATATAATTTCAAAGAAAAACTCTAAAACTCATTTATTTAAACAAAAAAGAGGAGCAGCAAGAGGGCTGCTACCCCAAAAGATATATTAATAAAGAGAAGAAGATACAAAAGAGGAGGGGGGAAAAGAGGCAAAACCTCCTAAGATAAATTATTTTATATACAATTTAAAATAATTTTCAGTCTTTAGATAAAATATATTGAGACAACTTAGTCCCTACCTTCTTTTTGCTTTGTTTTGTTTATGGATGAAACATATTAAAAATAAAGTGAAAAAAATATAGTTAAAATAATTATAAAAAAAAACGAGATGATTATTTAGTTTAGTAAAAAAAAAATGGCATAATTGTTTGGTAGTTTGGCATGAGAAGAAAAAATATGTTTATTTATACAATAACATAAATATATTTAATAAATATCTTTTAACAAAATAGAGGGAGTAGAGGTAAGATTACTTGTGATGATATGCTTCAAACTATTTTTCACTATTTTTCTATCATTTTAAAACACAGGGAGTAGTGATTTGGGTTTCTATTACATAGTAAAATTTGCAATTATTTTAGGTATCATTGATAAATTTATGTCCCGTATTTTTTTAATGCACATTTATTTGAACTATAAAAGTTTTTTACATTGCCGACGAATATAATTATCAAATCATTAAAATCTCGTTTGAATTTGATAATAATCGCTCTTAATGTCATATATATATGATTATGATTTGGTGATGTGTGAAGCCTTTTTTTTTTCGCCACCAATATCCGGGCCACTGAGCCGTCTAATCTAATTTGGAATTAATTTTGACATCAAGTAGTTTCAGCTCTCTTTCAATCACAGTTGAAGGGGATCTAATAGTATATTAAATTCAAAAAACAAATTTAGCATGTAAAATCTAGCTTAACTAACCTATGTTATAAAGAGTTTGGGTAGTATATATAAATTCTTAGATTCGATTCATACGTTGATTTTATTGTAAACTAAAAAAACATATCCACACAGATCATGTGTCCCCAAACAATTATAATTTATATATAATGGTCAATCAATTCTATCATCTCATAATATAAAAGAAACCTTAAAGATAACTATCGAATGCAAATGACAATTAGACAAATGATAAACATTTCTATTCTATCATAATATAAAAGGAACTTAAAGATAACTATCAATTACAAAAAATTAAACTTTGTCATAAGAACTAAATTTCCTAGGCAGAAAACAAAAAATTTGTATATAGTGGTCAAATTAAACTTTGTTTTTTGGTTTGTTGTTGATATAAGTGTATTATAAAATCATTTTTGCAATGGCATAGGTTGAATTTCAAGGAAGCAGTGGTTGATCCAGAGGTTGACTTGTTCAAGAAAGTTAATGGAATGTCCAAGTATGAGTACATGGGGAAAGATCCACAAGTGAACCAAATATTCAACAAATCAATGACTAATGGCACCAAAATTCACATGAAAAAAATCCTTGAAATATACAAAGGATATGAGGGTGTATCAACTTTGGTTGATGTAGGTGGTGGAAATGGACAAACTCTCAAAATGATCATTGAAAATTATCCATCAATAAAGGGAATAAATTTTGATCTCCCTCAAGTGATTGAAAATGCATCACCCATTCCAGGTATTTTTATAATTATGTGATTAAGTTCAAATGATTAATGAGTTTTGCAGAAGATAAAGTACACAATTTTTGTATTGGCAAAATACAATTAGATGTCTTTTGAATTTTGCGTTTGTAATAGAAAAATCTTTTAAGTTTTTTAGGTCTTTATTTTTTGTATTGGCAAAATGCAATCAGATGTCCCCAAACTATTTAATTGAAAATGGCCAAATTTCATTTAGGGATTGAGCATATTGGAGGAAGTATGTTTGAAAGTATTCCACAAGGAGATGCCATAATGCTTAAGGTTTGTATACACTAATAAAAACACTTATTATATAAAGCTTCAATTACTATCATATAATATTTACTAAAAGAATTGTATCTCTCTATTTGGTTGTTCTAGGCTGTATGCCATAATTGGTCAGATGAAAAATGCATAGAAATTTTTAGCAATTGTCACAAAGCTTTGCCTCAAAATGGAAAGGTCATACTTGTGGAGCTTGCATTGTCTGAATATCCAGAAGCAACAAATGCATCTCGAATGATTTCAATTATTGACAATATCATGTTCATCAATGCTGGTGGAAAAGAAAGAACTGCAAAAGAATATGAAAAATTGGCTCAACATTCTGGATTTTCAAGACTTGAAGTTGTTTGTTGTGCTTTCTCTATTATAGGAGTGATGGAACTTCACAAATAAATAAGTCATATATTAGTAGTTTTCATCTAGAATAAAAAAAGTCATATGACATTTTATGTACCAAAAATAAAAAATCATATTTCATTTTAATGTGGAATATGTTTTGGTATTTAAATATGATTTTGTACACCACTTTTTCAAATATTAAAATAAAATATATGTGCATGTGAGACATATATATTATTTCTCTATAGTTTACAAAATAAATAATGTGCAATTTGTATTGGTTTTTAAGGTTGTGGTTGATGGACCCTATGGTATTTTATTTTACTCTCATGTCAATGATGTAATTGATCTTTTGTACTTATCAAGACACATCTTGTGTATTATGTTTTATTTAAGATATATAGTTTGAACTTTTAAGAAGTTGATGTCATATTGGTGTTGAAAATATTGTTAAATTCAATGTATATGTATAATTAGTGCATATTAGAATTCGCCATGTACTAATATATAAAGGTATACAAGATTTTTATTTTTAAAAAAAAGGGAGCTAGCTACTTCATCAATATATTGAGCGGTGTAATATTACTCAAATGTTACACCGATGTAATTTGATCCCTCCCCATATATATATTGGGGACATTTCACATTGGCAACATCATTTATTTATTGATACATAGTGCTTATCAACATATTTTGTATAACTGGATTTCATTGTTGCAGGCTGTAATGCCATAATCAGTCAGATGAACAATGCATAGAAATTTTAAGCAACTGTCACAAAGCTCTTCCTCCAAATGGAAAGGTCACATAATCATAGAGCTTGCACAACCAGAAGATTCAGCAGAGCCAACAAATGCATCTCATATTATTTTAATTATTGACAACATCATGTTTATCATAGTTGTTGGAAGTTTTAGAACTCCAAAAGTAACAATCTGGATCTTCTAAGCTCCAAGTTGCTTTTCGTGTTTTCTCCATCATCGGAGTGATGGAGCTTTACAAATAACCAAGTCACACATTGAATCTTCGAGTTTGAGGGAGTATAGACAATTACCAATCATTCTATCAATCTAAAAATAAAGTTTTTCTTATATTAAGGACCGAGAGTAATAGACATAGACAATATTAACTAAATAACTTACAAAAGACAATTATCTTGCATTTCACGGTTCCAAAATACTAGTCCGAGTATAACTATAGTATACTATATGATTATTATAAAAACAGCTATAAATTTATCCGTGAGGTGTAAGCTCGTGATAAGAGTTTGACGGTTGTAAAATGATCATCGGTGACACTTATTCCCCTTTCCTAATTTATTTGTTTAAGAAAAACAGATACAAAGCCTCTTTCTGATAAAAGTGGGAAGAAACTTACAAGTTCAAGAAGAAATGGTACTTTTGGAGACGACATCAAAGGATATTCCATTTTGTTGAAGTCTCTGCTGGAGATCAGTAGGACCGAATACAATCCCGGGAGGGTAAACTCCTCCTTTAGGTAGGTTGTTGCGCTGGCTGAGAAGAACGAGAGCACACTGAACAATAATTATTGGGGTTGCTACATATCCAACTTCAGGGCCTGTTACTCTTGTTACAATTTCCGTGTCAGGTTTTGTGTTTCCTTGCGAAGCAAGACTCTCATTACTATAACCTCGTCCGACAAACCACATCTTGAACGAAGCGCTTTCCACTTCTTCTTCGGTAGGGCCATTCTTCCTGAACCAACCGAGACTAAATAACGATGGAAATTTCAAAAGAAGTCGTCGTCCGAAACTGTTGTTTCCTAAAAGGCCAATGAAAATCCCAACCATGATGATTCTTAAAATTCCCAACAAAGATTTTGCACCTATTTTCACACCAAAATGAGCTGGCTTCACAGATGACCAGAAAGCTTCTCTTTTAGCTACTGTCTCGGAACTTTCGTTCGACCCGGGGAGACCATTGGGGTGTTCGGTTAGAGTTGAAAGTGTTCTTCGAACAACACTTGCATCTGCTGAAGGTAGCATGACTGCCCAAAGGCCGATCTTCTTCTGGTGTTCTATAGTCTCTCCTTTTAAAGGAGAGGGCCCAGGAATCTACAACCATGAAAACAGAAATTGATAAAATGACACAATAGCAAAAATGTTAATAAAAAAGAACAGACACAAAATGCAATACAAATTCAATAGACACACACACACCACACCATACCAATTCAAAAGTGATGGACAAATCACAAGATTCAAAGGACGGCCCTAACCGACGGGTCCAACCAGTTGGTGGAGCACCAGAACAAGAACAATTGTAAGAGTAATATTAAAAACAGAAATATGAACCTAAGCTTTTACCATGGAAAAACCAAAGCTTCTGCTCCTCAAAGAAAAGGTATTTTTTTGTCTAAAACAACCCAACGCAACTGAGTCCACACTCTACCCCGCCTCCTATAACCAAACTGCATCGCCTAACTAACTTGTCAACACATGCCGGTGTCTAACACAACACAACTTGTCCTCACTAAACAAAATGTTGTGTAGATGCTTCATAAATAAATAAAATACAAAATGTAAAAAATAAAAATCAGTTGAACAAATTGTGGCTGGTTCAATTAGATTCCACAAAACTAAAATGTAACTGGAAACAAACCAATTTGCCAATTCGCCTTGTTTTTAAAATATTGGACTCTAATAATATTGGACTATAATGATATTCCACAAGAGAGTGCTATAATTTAGAACCAAAATGAATGTTCACTCTAATAATATTCTCATAAACAAATAAGTAGTGTTTGCACATATAGCCTTTCTTAATTAGCTAATGGGTCTGTTTGGTAAAATTAAGCTATAAGCTGATAAGAAAAGCTTGTTTACCAAACACATCTACTTTGATGAAAGAAGCTTATATTGAGATATAATAAGTTGCTCTAATTAGTAGTTTGTTAGTTTAGTTAGTTAGCTTATATATAGGCTTTGCTATAGCCATTTGTATTCAACTTTTCACATATTGTAATATTTTAGTTTGATCAGTACAAAGAGTTTGTAGCTTTTCTCTCATTTCTTCCATGGATGTCATGTTTCATAACAGCTTATAAGCTAATTCAATAAGCTATAAACTAGCTTATCAATGTTCCAAAATAGCCAATATCTTTTTGTTGATAGGTTACTTCAAATAGCATTCGAGCTTATAACTTATCATTTTTCCTCTCAATTTTACTCTTATTAGTATTATACTATTTAAAAATACTCTTACATCATTTAATATCTATCTGTTGGTTCAACTACTAATTTCACGTAACACTACAAATTCAATCAGATATCATTTCCCAACTGGTTTATCCGCTATAAACATGTCCTCGTCCACTATCGGCGCTACTTTTTTCCAAATGGAGCCTTTATTAAAAAAAAAATGGCATAGTACTTTAATGAGAATCTCAGAAACAAATGAAGTTCAAAATAGAGTTACCTGAGGCCTAGGTCTTCTTGGTCTAGACCTTCTAAAAGCCTGCAAATTATGAGCATTAGCAACACCAAGAACCGCAGATTCATAAGTAGCAAAATTTCCCACCATTCTCTTCTCAGATTCCAAACTAACATAAGCCTCAACCCGGTTCACCACCTCCGAACCCAACCACTGAACCGAATTAAACAAAAACCCTAACTCAGCCGGAACCGAATCAAAACCACAAGCCGAAATCACCAACGAACCAGTCTCAACTGCTCGTTCATGGTAATTCGCTTCCGTTCTCTCCATAAACTCCGGCTCGCCACAAATATCGAGATAATCGCAACCTGAATCGGCGCATGCCGATACGACTGGTTCGCCGTGGAGGCGGAATGGACCAACGCAGTTGAGAATGAGGCGGGTTTGGGAGCAGAGGGAACGGAGGGAGGTTGGGTCGGTTGTGTCGGCGGTGAGAATAGGAAGAGTGAGTGGTGGTTGGTTGGGCTTTGAGGCCCATTTGAGGGTTTGGGCTAATTTAGCTGGGTTTCGGCCCGCAATGGCTATGGAATTGAGAGATGATTGGTTATTGTTGAGGAATTTGAGGGTTTCTTTGAGAACGTATTTGCCTGTGAAACCTGATGCTCCTAGGATTATTAGGTCGAATTTTTTTGTTACATTTGGTTCCATTTTTTGGAGAAGAGAAGAGGAAAATGGTTTTCTAGTATAAGTCGAAGTTTGGAAGGTTTGAGGAAGTGATTTGTCTGTGTGTTCTTGTTGGGAGGTTTGTGTTCTTGTTGGAAGTGTTGAGTGGATGATTTGTCTGTGTGTTCTTGTTTTGATCCAAATGCCACACTTTGAAACCATTATTCCCAAAATGCCACCTTTTGAAAAAAAATTCCCCAAGTGCCACACTTTGTCATGAGCATGTGACGAAAATATTCTCCCTATTCATAGTCGCCACACCAAGTGGCAACTTTCTTAAGCAAGATTTAAAAACTTTGTCTTATTTGACTGGCACGGAATCTCACAGATTCTTTGTCTCTTTTATTTTTTTTTTTTTTCTCAAAACCCTCTTTTAACTCAAACTCTCTTCTACCTCAAACCCTCTCTAACCCTATAACCCTCTTCTAAACCCCAAATAATTTATTTTTTTATAAAATTATAAAATAATTATTTTAAAATTAATAAAAATATAAAATTATAAAAACCGAAGAAAAAAATTAAAAACACTTATTTATTTAATATTTAATTATTTAATAGAAGAAGAGGGTTTGAGTTAAAAGAGAATTTTGAAAAAAAAAAAAAAAAAAGACAAGGAATCTGTGAGATTCCGTGCCAGTCAAATAAGACAAAATTTTTAAATTTTGCTTAAGAAAGTCGCCACTTGGTGTGGCGACTATGAATAGGGAGAATATTTTCGTCACATGCTACTGATAAAGTGTGGCACTTGGGGAAAATTTTTTCAAAAGGTGGCATTTTGGGAATATTGGTTTCAAAGTGTGGCATTTGGATCAAAAAGCCTACATGTGGTCCAACGATAATTGCTTGAACCAGAAGAAGTATAAATTTAATCTCTCTCTTTGTTGTTATTCACAGTTAAGCACGGAACAATGACATAAATATCGGACACCGATAATAATTTGAGAAAATGATGTAATTTAATATAATCATAAATATCAGTGATATGTCGATGTTGACAAAGACAGCTTAATCTAAGAAATGTTTGTTATTTGGAAGAAAAACCATAACAAATAGTTAAATAAATTAAATTATAAGGATTTCGTCAAAAAAAAAAGTTACATTATAAGGAATGAACTTATAGCTGATAAGATTGTTTATAGAAAATAAGCTAATTAATTAAATTTATACCGTTTGATAAAATTAGTGGTTTAACTATCTTATATATATATATATATATATAAAATGACATGAAACTTATATGTTTAATTAATTTTTTATTTTTTCCAAGGTGACAAAGATATAATTGGAAGAAAATATAGTAAACTATAAATTTTAAGCTATCTAATTGAAATAACTTGTCCAAATAAAGTATAAACTACTAAAATAAGCTATTAGTTCATAAGAAAAAAAAGTTTACCAAACATGTCTTACAAAATGGAGAAACTTAAAAGATGTATTGGATGAGAGTTTAGAGGTATTTAGATGAATTTTCCAAATTCTTCATATGTGTTGTTTTAATACTTTAAGAATTAAAATATATTAAATATAAACATCTTTTATCATTCTTTACAACATATTTCACTCAAATAAGATGGAACATTTCTCTATTTTTCTAAGAATGTATCATTGTTAAAGAAAATTAATCTATGTGATTACATGAAAAATAAAATTGAATGACCAATATATATTATTCAATTTCGAAAAATTACACCCATCCTTGTGGATTGACATTTTGAACTTTAAAAGTGCAAAACTATCATAGTTAACATCATTCAAACAATTAAACACGACAATTAGGTAAATAATACTATATTTTACAACTTGTATCAACTTGTCAGAATCTAACTAAATCATACAAATGAGAACCTTCCAATCAAGTTGGTTTAAAATTACAGTTTAAATTAGGGCATGGTATTAGCATCTATGTTTTTCCTACTACGCCTAGGTTTTCTTAAAAGTTTATTTTCAAATGTGGACAATAAACTTGAAAGTAAACTTTCGAGTAGTATGCTTCTATTGATAGTATAAGATGAAATGAAACGAAATAGAATGAAATCGGAAAGCATACATTTCTAGATTTTCTTTCACTTCATTTCGCCATGTACCATCGATTGAAACATGCCCAAAATGTCTAGATGTAGCAGAGAACATCGGTGTCAATACCGGCACCCATTAAATTAGAGCCCAACTTTTTCCATCCCACGAGCACTTCGAAAATATACATTTGAAAAACAAACAGTTTTCTCCCACCCAAATATGTATTTTCGAACAAAAATACTCTTTTTTTTCTCGGTCCAAGAGTGTATGTCCGAAATCATATAAGAAGGGCGAGAGTGGGTAAAATTGGGCCCTTGCATTGAAGCTCCTCATTTGACCTTCCTTCTACCCATCAACCCAAGAACTTCATCCCAAAGCCCAACAATTCCAACACTCCCCAAATCAACAACACTTGGACTACAAGCAGCCACAGTCCAATAACCACTTCTAATTTCATCTCTCAATTGTTCTTTCTCCCAACCACAATACCCATCAAAGAACCTAAAATCACCAACCTCAACAGCATTCCTCTTCACCATTTCAGCAGCACACCCCACACTTTCTTTTGTACCATAATATAAACCCTTCATCACTTCATCAAAAACACCACTCTTACCCACCCCATCATCTTTAGGATTCACCAAAAACAACCCTTCTTCTAAAGGTCCTCCAAAATACAAAGGACTATTAGAAAAAGTACCATTCACATCAAATGCAGTTGATCTTGTCTCTTTAATAGACATCAATGATGGTCTATTGAGTATGATCCCTGATGGGCCTATTGGGCCATTTGATAAAAGAAGAATCACCGTTCGTTCAAAAATGTGGACCCCGTCAAGCTTTTCGGTAGCTATTAATAAACAACCTCTTTCAGGCTCATGGATTATGTGGGCCCATTTGTCACCGATTGTGATTAGCGGTGGATGATCCACAACCGTGTCTGGATTAGTTATTGAAGAAAGTGAGTCGGGCTTTAGCAATTGTTCTCCGGCCACCAGTTTTGCACGGAAAGTTCTCCAATCGGAGTTAAAGGTTGGTTTGTCATCATCCAACGGTGATGATGATGACATGTTGCAGCCTGTGGTTTGATCATAAAAGTTTAAAGATTAGAATAGATAATAATAATAATAATAATAATAATAATAATAATAATAATAATAATAATAATAATATTTTTTGGTGAATTCCAAATAGATAGTTATAATATTCCTATATACTACTAGGAGGTGTTAATTCTAACCGAAGCTCTAAACTCACACGATGTGACAAAATAAAGTTCGAATCCCAACTGAGAGGTGTCTGCATTTAGTGTCTTATAATCACTCCCGGTGAACGGAATTTATGGAAACCACAAAAACCTATATATATGCTACAAAATTAACACATTTCCTCTATCCCTATTTAGAAGGCATACTAAATTACTCGGTGTATGATGTATTTCATAATCCGAGATAGTACTAATAGTAATAAGAGATATATTTGGAGAAAAATATTAATAAATGTGTCCAGTAGTTTGCAAAGGGTCTTGCATTTTGGGACAATTTCTTTTGTAAACATATCTTATAATTAAGGATGAGTAAGTATCTTAGTCAAAAATTAAGTGTTACGCTTGCAAGTGAGATCATATCAGCTATATTTGACTATAATATTTTACAATATTAAAGATCATGATTCAGATCATATAAGCTGTATCCAACTACAATAATTTACAATATTAAAGATCATGATTAAGATCATATATATATAAGGTCAATTCAACTACAATATTTAACAATATCAAAGATCATGATTGAGATCATATCAACTGTATCTGCCAACAACTTTTTACATTATCGAAGATTATGATTCCATATATGTAATTGCAATTTATAATCTTGAATTCTTGATCTTAGTATAACTAGGAGAAAAGAGAGAGAGAAGAACTTACATGATACATGAAATGGAATTCCTTTTCTTGACCCAAATTGTTGAGAAGGTCTTTTGGAGTGTGCTAGAGATCCAGCTCTGACCTTAGTGAAGGAACTGTGGGAGAGAAAACAAGCATCCATGTTATTTGAGTAACTATTTTCTTTAGATGAGAGTGAGGTTGATGAGAGAGTTAGGTGGAATATCTACACTAGTATGGTATAAATTGAAAATGTGGTTTAATATGAACCACTCACAAGTGTTTTGTATTATATCTCATCTCATCCAAAGTTGGGTGTGTACTAAAAAAGTATGGGCCAGTGGATATGCTTTGACACATGGCACATAGGACAATCCAACACATAGTTATGCTCCACGGAACTTTATCTGTGGGTGTTGAATGGATCATATGCCCTTTTTAGATGAAGTGTCAAGTTCTATATCACTTACTATATTTTTGCTGAAAAGTTCTTTCTATATTTAATTTATTTATTTAATATAGTATATATATATATATATTCTCCCTATTATCAATGACAACCATTAAATTATTAAAAATGTTTGACTTATATTGATTGTTGTAATTTGTTAACAATGTGAAAAATATTATATAATGTATACAAATTAAACTCTTTTTTCTTATAATGTAAAAAAAAAATTATATGATGCCAAAATTCTATGTTGACCTTAATAACTTTTAAATAAACTCATTTATTTTTTACTTATTTTAACTAACCCCATAAATTTACTATAATTGAAGAAAATCACATCACAAATCACAATGAGTTTTAAGAATTCAAATTTTGTACTGATAAATCAAATGTCCAGTTATCCAAAATCAGTTTCTTGTTCAGGAAATCTGTAAAGACACTTTATCCGAAATTTAGAAATTTAGGAAAATAGTGTAAAATGAGAATGACAAAATGGAATGTAGGCAGCATGTGGAGATGGAGAGACCACGTTAGGGTGTATATAAAATATATTCTCTCCAGTCTTAATTATATTTATTGTAAATTGTAATCCTTGCAATGCAACATGTTATTGTCAGAACAAGTTATCAGTTATTACAATATCAGATTTTTAAGCACAGTAGCAAGAAGTGAATGAAGAAAATTACAAAAACTTATGATAAGATATTGGGAACCAACTATAACTAAGTGGCAAATTGATCAAACAACAAACTATAACTAAGTAGCCAACAACAACAACGAAACCTTATCTCACTTAGTGGAGTCGGCTACATTGATCAAACAATAGTATAATGTTTGATTATATACCATATTTTTATTCATCTTATTAATCTCTAGATCATTCTTGATAAAAAAAAAATTAGATGATTAGATGCACACTTTTTTATTTCAGTTTATACTTTATAGAAGTAAAAAAAAATGAAACAATACATGCACACCAACAAAATAAAAAAAGTAAGACTACAAAACCAACGGTTCTAATGAACTAACCTTGGCTCTTAATGGCCAATTGGGAAGCTTGTAACTTTTCTATAGGAAAGTAAGAAAAGAAAGACCACTGAGAGATAATGGGAAAAAATTATCAATTGTCACATAAAAAGAAATAAAATCAGACAATGTAAAATGTACCATGAATATGTATCCCAAGAACTACAGCATATGCAAAAGGAGCATCCAAAGCCAATGTCACCAAATATATCAATGAAATGAAGAAGCCGACTAAAAATGTTGAAGATTTTCTTGTTACTGAGCAGTTTATTTGATTGGAGGAGTGAGGGAGATATCAGAGAGGAAAAGCGGAGGGATTGACAGGGAGTTCTGTGGTAGTTTGGAGAAGGTATTCATTCAGAATATGACGTAGGTTCAGATATTGATTTAGGTGTGTAATGATAGTAAGGAAAGGAGAGAGAACAAAGTGGCGCGCCAACTGCAGTGATTACACTGTCGATGACTAATAATTTTGTTACTTATAATACATCAAATAGAAGTTACATTTTATTAATGAGACAAACTCCTTAAACCATATTGTGGGATATTTTGTTTATGTGCCTCTAAGTTCTGAGTCTGTATGGACACATTATCTGTGATCTTGAAAGAGGGTAGGCACAATCTTTGAAAACTTTATTATGGAGAACTTATCCTTTTAAGAATAGCCAATGCATCAAACTTAAATAAACAGGACAAAAATTATTTCACAAATCACAAGCATGAGAAATCCAAAAGTGTAAGCTTATGTCTAAAACAATTTACAAATCTAGGATATCAAACCATCCATTGATCATTAGTAATTATAAACTAAAAATTTCAGAAAACTAACTTGAAATAGGAGTGTGGAGGGATGTTTCTGAGCTCAGGGAGGCATGAGAAGGATGCAAGTGTCATCTCTTGGGTTTGAATCTTCACATCTAGCATCTGTGTCTGCATCAGTACTTCATAGTAGAAGAGTACAGATTAGACATAACCTGTAGTTGCAGAAATAATCTTATTCTGAAGTAAACGTCATTTAGTTTAACAAATCAATTGCGTTGTTTCAACATCAAATGTCATTAGGAGTACATTGTATGTGACATTGTATATGTTTCTCTCTCTCTCTCTCTCTCTCTCTCTCTCTCTCTCTCTCTCTCTCTCATTTTTTATATTCTAAACATACATTTCAAAAATAAACCAAAATTGTATTCAACATCAAAATTTTGATCTAAAATATAGTTTCTCTTAACAAATAGGCTGGCTTTGTGCCAACTGCCAACAAACACCAGTATACATATTTGAGTCAGCGCTTCTTTTTAGAATAAGTAGCAGACAAGAATCACCTCTGAGCATTTTCTCTTTGCAAAATATTCCCTTTCTTTGGCTTTACAAATTTGCTCCTGCCACCATTAGCAGAACGTAGGATGCTTCCACTGTTAGCAATTAGCATACGCTCTGGTATTCCACCATGGCCCCTGGATACAACATTTGTTTTGCCAAACCAGTGATAGCGATGAGTACAACTATTTCTTTACATTTTGTAAACCAGCATTGTGCGAAACTAAATTATGGTATTCATTGCATGAACTATAAGCATCACTTCAGCTATGAACAGTGATGCAGTCATATCATATTCATCTACGATATCCCAGGAGCATATCCAACTTCCCTTAGGTCATGTACCAATCTATCAATCATATTATATATATCACCTGATTTAGGGTGTGACTGATCATATACAGTAAATTCATGTACTTCTTCTTCTACCTCTATGGAACTAACCCCAGGAGGCTTTTGACCTCCTTTAATCTTCATCTGCAACCTAATATTGGCAACATCAATCCAACAACCAGCTCGAGCATAAATATTTGACAGAAGCGAGAAATTCCCAGGATCTAACGACACCGATTTAAGCATGTGTTCGCACACAGCTCTTGCGAGTTCTAGATCACTATGCATCCGGCAAGCGCCCAAAAGAGTGCCTAATATTTTGACATTTGGTTCAACCGGCATGCTGCGCACAAGCCTAAAAGCTTCTTTGAGATGCCCCCCACGGCTGAGAAGGTCAATCATGGAACCGTAATGTGAGATTTGAGGAACAATCCCATACACTCTCTCCATGGAATAAAAGTAACTACGACCTTCATTAACAAGGCCTGCATGTGTGCAAGCACCTAAAAGGCCAATGAACGTATAATTATCAGGCTCGAAACCTTCACGTAACATCCTAGTGAAAAGCTCAATCGCTTTCTCACCATGTCCGTGTATGCCAAACCCATGTATCATGGAATTCCAAGACACCAAATCTTTCTTTGCCTTCATTCCGTTAAAGACTGCAAAGGCAGCATCTATGCATCCACACTTTACATACATATCAATGAAGGCATTCAACACCTCAGTGCTACATCTTAACCTACGCCTCCGAACCGAATCATGAATTTTCTTGCCCAACCCAAGCATTCCAGACTCGGCACAGGCAGCCAAAGTACTTATCAAAAACCCATCATCAGGCCTGAAACCAGCCTCCTCCATTTCATAATACAACTTTGTTGCTTTCTTCACCTCCCCCTTCTCAGCATACCCAGATATTATTGTCGTCCACAACACCAAATTCTTCATAGGACACCTATCAAACAATATCCTCGCCATATCCATATCACCACTTTTACTATAACCAAAAACCATAGTAGACCAAGAAACAACATCCCTCTCACCCATTCTCTGAAACAGTTCAAAAGCCTTCTCCATTTCACCCGCCTTCGCAAACGCATCCAACATCGTATTCCAACTAACCCTATCTCTCACAGGCATTTCATCAAACAATTTCAAAGCACCATCAAAATCACCACATTTAACCAACCCACCAACCATAGTATTCCAACTCACAACATCTCTTTCCTCCATCGCCGAAAACAACTTCATCGCCATGTCAACACCCCCACACCTACAGTAACAATCAATCAAAGAATTGGGCACAAATATATCACCATAAAAACCCAATTTTTCAACATGGGCATGTACCATTTTCACCAAATTCAACCAAGAACGGCCATTACAACCTTTAAGAAGAAAAGGATAAGTAAAATTGTCAGGCAAAACGTCATCCATTTGCATCTTCAAAAAAGTGGCAAATGCAAGGTAACTGTTTGATTCATTGTTTGTGAGAGAATATGCTCTAATAAGATAATTATAAAGAAGAACATTTGGGTCAGGAACTTGGTTAAAGACATTAACAGCAGAAGTTAAGTGATTGGTGAGTGAATAAGAAGCAATGAGTTTTGGAGCAATGTAAAGGTCTTGATGAAGATGACATTTGATGAGTTGAGTATGGATTTGTTTGATGAAATTGAGGTTTTTGCATTTGTGAAGGTCGATAATGTTATCTTCTAAATGTCTTCTTAGAGAAAACCATGTGAAAGCTCGAACTCCTGATGAAACTTGCATAATTCACATGCCTAGAATGTTTATCTATATATATGTTTGGTTTTAGACAAAACCTTTCATAGGATTGAGTTTGATTTGAAATGAAATGGGGTTTTGGAAATTTTGGTTTTGTGGACAAAGGGTTGGAGGAGAAGAGTAGAGTAGAGGAAGCTTTGCTCAAGGTATTATCCTTTTTCAACCTTTTCGACCGAAATCTCCTTAATATCCTTTATAAAATTCTGGTCCTTTTAGGAATTTGGGTTTTAGTTTCTAAAAATATTTAGCAAAATACATTCATAAATTTTTTATACATAAATCTTTTAAGTTTTACATTTATATCAGATAGATTTTTTGAACTTTTTAAATATCAAATAAGTTTTTTATGTTTTTTAAATATAGATAGGTTCTTTAAGTTTTTTTAGTATCAGATAGATCCTTTAAATTTTACATTAAAGTACCTATCCAATACAAACGTAAAACTTAAGGGACTTATCTAGTACAAACGTAAAATTTAAAGAACTTATACATTTTCTCAAAAAATTCTTTCAATTTACTATTGAATGGTAAATTACTTTTGCTTTAATCCTCAATGAGGTTATGCTACACAAAAATACTGACATGTTCAGAATCTGCTAATTAAATTACTGTCACGGGTTCAGGAGCGTTGACTTGGCAAATCACATGGATGAAAACCAAAATAATTGGTTGAATAATTGGTTGAATATAAGGGCAAAAACATAAATTACCTCAAATTACATAACCAAAATAATTGGTTGAATTATGTGATAAATGTAAAATGACGTATAAAAACATTCTTAATACATAATAAAATTTATATCAAACAAATTAATAGTTAATATATGAGTACTGCTATACAGTACGATGAAAACCTGCCAGAAAAATAAGAAAGTGCACGTGTCATGCTATAAATGAATCAAATATATATCATCTCCTTCATTTACGGAATATATGGGGTGGTTTGGTATTATTATGCGGCTGAGATCTTTTCGCATGTTTCGTTTCGTACCAATAAGGATTATTCTTAATATATTTAGAATTTAGACTTTTATATTGGGACATACACTTTAATTTTAATTCATATCACACAATTACCAAACACTATTTGATATATCATCTAAAAAATAAATTATAAATTAATAAAAACATAAATCAATAAAAAAAATAAAAAATAAAATAGGAGTACTATCATAGTCAGATTCTTCGGTGTCGGCAAGTGTTGACAACAAAATGTGCTTATACTCAAAAAGAAAAAAAGAAAGGAAAAAAAACAATCAAATAGATACGCAGTTCATTCTTTCCTTTTCGCACTAACACGTCACTTCGCATCTCAAATTCCATTGCTGTCCTCCTTCGCCATATCTTTGAAACTTCAGGTAGGTTAGGGTTTCTGATTGTGATTTGCTGTATTTTGGGATTTTTTTTATAACTTTAGAAAACTCAAATTTAGCATTAGCAATTTCTGACATTAATGAAACTTATAAAAATAAGTATGAATATGTTTGGATACCAGATACACAGTGAAATTTTGTTGGTTTGTTAGATGTGTGCAACATATTAAACTTTTAAAAAAGAGCTTATAGCTTATTTTTCAAAGGTTATTTCAAGTAGCTTATGAGTTTATAGTTTATCATCTTTTCTGTTCAATCAGTTAGGATAAATTTGAGAAGTGCACAAACTCACGATGGAGACGAAGAAGACACAGCAGCTGTATCTGCCTCGTGAATTGATCCTCCAAATCCTTCTGAGGTTACCGGTCAAGTCTCTTTTACGTTTCAAGTGCGTTCGTAAGTCTTGGTTTTCTCTCATCTCTGATCCTCACTTTGCGAACTCACATTTTGAAATTACTAGTGCAACACACACTCGTAGAATTATGTTCATATCATATTCAGATCGTGCAACTCGATCTGTAGATTTTGAGGCATCGTTATATGATGATTCTGCTATTTCTGTTTCACATAACCTTAATTTTCTACTTCCCAACACTTGTGAAGATCTCGAAATTAAAGGTTCATGTAGAGGGATTATAGTTATGCGCTGTTGTTCAGAATTCCACCTATGGAATCCATCCACCAGAGTTCACAAACAAATAATTTTGTCTCCCAATGATTATTATATAAATTTCTTTGGTTTTGGGTATGACAAGTCAACAGATGATTACTTGGTCATTTCAATGTCAACATGGAATACTATTAGTGATGAGTCATACTTGGAAATTTTCTCATTGAGAGCTAACACGTGGAAACAAATTGGGAGTACTCACATCCGTTATTCATTTCTCGAGGAAGATAACGATACCCCCTCCGGAGTAGGGTTGCTCTTTAATGGGGCTATTCATTGGCTTGCTTGGCGTTATGATCATGATTTACAAGAGTCTGTTATTGTTGCCTTTGATTTAATGGAAAGGAAACTTCTAGATATTCATTTGCCACATGATTTTGAACCTAAAAAAAGTCAAAGATTTGGTTTGTGTGTATTTGGAGAATTTCTCAGTCTATGGTCTGCGGATTTTCTTATAAATAATACAGTTGAAATTTGGGTGATGAATGAATACAAACTACATTCGTCTTGGACTAAAACTATTGTTCTTCCTGTTGTTGGATTTCCCGATGAGTACTTTGCCCCTTTATGCTCTACAAAAAGTGGTGATATTGTTACAACCGATTATGGTGGTACTGGATTGGCCAAGTTTGATGGCAAAGGACAGTTGCTGGAGTATCGTTCCCATCGTGATCATTATGATGTTCAAGGATACAAAGAGACTCTATATATAGACTCTCTACTTTCACTCCACAATGAACAACCTTAAGAAGATGACACAACAAGAAGAATGAGGCTATGAAATATTCTCCTTAACCATTTTCATGATATTTATAATTATTTGTATATGTACTCTTTTGGTGGCTGCATTTGTAGGATAATTTGTGTTTGACTGTTTGGTTGCTTTTGTGAACTGATCCAGTGTGTCATCAAATTTTTCTTGACTTACTATTTGTATTGTGCTTATTTGAAATATTGACATGTTTGTGTAATTGGATTGAGTTATGATGTATGTTGTGGTCACTGCTTGAAATTGTTTATATGGTAATCTAGTATCATGAATTTATGCATGGTGATCAATATCAAAATCACAATTTCACGACTTTGACTCAAAGTTATTCATTCAAAATTTGATCCTAGCCACATATATTGAAGGAAAACGAAGGTTATGTTCTCTAACTTTATGCTGATGCCTTCATCTTTACATTCATCATACATTGTTTTGTTTGTGGAGAAAAAGTGATGAAGTCTTTATATGTTCATCAATGAACACAGATGCAAGATTGATTTCATTGATGCTAACATGTGGTGAGTCTGATCCTTCTTCGATATCTAATCATGAATTCAAGGACGATTGTTGTACATACTGTAATATCTTTATCATTTCCTTCACCACTTTCAAAGTTGTTAATTATAACTTATATGTGATGAACATAGTGTTTGCTAAAAAAAATGATGTTGCGGCAATGGGAACCCTTAGTCTTATTTAGGGTTAAATAAATTTTTAGTGCTTAAAAATTATCAAATTTTGTTGTTTGTTTCTATAAAAAAATATGTTTTGGTCCTTAATTATAAAATTAACGATTATTTTTGTAGACATGTATATAGCATATTAACTTCAAATTTGATTCTAAATCGAGATTTTTGTTACTTTTATCATTATTTTTTGAAATTAAAAAAAAAATTCTATTTAATTCTTTTCATTTGAAAAAATTCTAAAATTTTGTAAAATATAGTATTTTAATTGTCTGAAAAAATTATTCAAAAATCTAATAATAGTTTAAAGATAATTAAACAATTTTCAAAATTTTAAAAAATAACAGGGACTAAAATTACATGCATAAATTTTTTTAGAAGCCAAATTATACTATTATTTATAAAGATTAAAAACAAAATTTAATTAATAATTTGATGAGATAAAAACATATTTAACCACAAGTGAGAATTTTTATTTTTGGTACAAACCACAAGTGAGAATTTTAGTACAACTACATGAAAACTTCTAATTGAGGTACTTGCTTGGGTCATCATTTAATTTGCAGACACTAAATCGTGTACTCAAATTTAATGCGATTTAAATTCTTAGGCAACTTGGTGTTTTAATAAGGTCCTGGTTGGTCACCTTATATAGTGGCATACTCCGGACTCCATGTAGACTGTAGTATATTTATTATAGGTTATTTAACCATGTCCTTTAAAAATTGTATCTAATGACACTTCTTAATGTAGAACTAAATATAAAGATAGATGAAGAATACCCACAAAAGCGGAGAATAAAGACGGAAATATAGATAATTTTAAATGGTAAAAAATTGTATGATAAAATACTCTCCACTCCGTTGACACAACAAAACCCTTACATATAAATTGCCATATTGCTACTATTAAATGAACTAACTGCTCTTAATAATTGTCTTCCAATTTTTAAGTGTTGAGAACTTGAGATAACGAATAACGATCGATGTGACATTTAATACATGGAACCTACTACTTCACAATAGTGTTAACATGATACTCGTATTTATCTGCCTGCCACACATCGAAGCACAAGTGGCTCTAGAACTACCAAACCTAAGTCTTCTGAATTCGTGAACCATGGTTCCAAACCAAAACACTTTGAATTACTCTGTCAGAAAAACGAAAACACTTTGCATCAAGAGACATTAAAAAAAATACTTTGAGTTTAGATCTCTCCAATATATTTGCAACTTTTTCTCTCAAGTATTGGTAGTATAGGAAGGATTCATATTCTCTATTTCTCTATTTCTCTTATATAGTGTGTCTTACACTAATAGTAATTATTGAATCTCTATTTTTCTTGAACCACTTTTTTTTTTTTTTTTTTCTTTTACAATTTCAGTCGTTAGATTAAGTTAGAAAAGATGATATAACACATTAAGATAGGAGAGAATCAAAACTCGTATTAGAAGACACGAACACAAATTATTATTTTTTCTAGATAAGCTGAATTCTCTTCTCTCGATCAAAATTTTTTATACATAAAAGTTGGATATTGAATTTCTAAAAATTTTAATTATTTTTTTAACACTCGAAAGAATCTATTGTTGATGATTTTTAAAGGAGAATTTATTCTTGGTCTATAAATAAAGTGACAAAACATTCCTAAAACTCACGCACACAACCATGAAATCCTACATTTAAATTTAGATAAAAACTTTCAATCTAATAATATTGATATTTTACACTTCAGCTAAGACTTATATCTACTTATTTAGTTTTAACTTTTATCTAACTAAAAGGGCGTATTTTAAGTTGTATATTAAAGAAATATTTGATAAAGAAATATATTATTTAGATTTAATTGAAGTCTTGGTCCTTTATTTTCACTATTTTTTATAATTAGTCTTTTAATTTTAAAATTTTACAGTTTTAGTCCCTCCATAAAATATTTTGGCTAAATTATGGTGAGACAACATGTTTTAAATTAAATTTATAATTGAATTTTTTTACAATTTCATCGATGTCGATACTTTCGCATCATCGGATCATATAATATGTCGTTTAAAACATACTACATCATCATATTTTGGACAAAATTGATTGAGAGACTGAAACTATCCTAAAATTAGAACCAATTCCATAAAATAGTAAAGAATAAGAAGACCAAAAATTCAATTAAGCCTATATAATTTATTAGAAAAATATCATAAAAGATAGAAGAAGAAATGTTTTTTAAAAACTAAAAAAAGATTTTTTAAGGCAACAATTGAAGAAGAAAGATATTTTGTGGATTATTTATTTGAGAAGTGAGATTGAGCGGTCCTCCATTAACTTGCTTTAATTGCCGGTCTCCTCACGCCATTTTCTCATTATTTTCAATTGGGTTAGGTCAATGCAATTTGCAAAAAAGAAACAAATTCAGATAAGCATATAAAATCCGAAAAGAAAGACAATTATAAATATAAAAATTATAAATGAATACTACTATTTCTTTTCTTTAAGAACTAATTTCAGAAAAAGTCTTCTACGGAAGGAAAAATACACTCAAAGTCTTTTCAAAAATTGACACTATAAAAAGATGAATATCCTTATAATAAAAGTTGAGGAATGAAAATCAGAAAACAGTCAAACAATAAGGACAACAAAAGCTTTATTATATAAAAAGAGAGGACAACAAAAGATATCTATAAAATTGTACTTCATTTTTTCCCTTTTAAATTATTCATCCATTTTTTTTCTTTCAAAAAATTACTTCATGTCTTTCCATTCCATCCCCTTTTTATATGTTACAAGATTAAAAAAAAAAAAAAGACTACAAGGACTATTCACGAAGGAAAAAAGTTATACCGCATCGCTTCTAAGAAACTCAAAAATACATTCCAGAGAAGAAGCATGGATTGAAAGACTGACATGTGAAGAAGCACAAAATTTAGCTAGGAAATTTGCCCATTAATTTTCTTCTCTAAGAGCGTGACAGATCGTAATATTATTGTGAAAAAACAGCTTCTTAATATGCAGAATTAGTTTCCGGCCATAAATTGTTCCTGCTATTGAAAGAAGCACTGAGGGCACATATGATATTTTGTTTTTGACTTTCATCACCAGTTTAATCTAGTTCGGGGGTCAGTTCTGGTATCAAGTGGCTACAACCCCCGTGATTGCAATTGCGGAGATCAAACCGTGATCATCTCTACCAAGTTCAACGTCAATCACCACTGAACCAACTAATCAGTATGACACATATGATACTTAAAAGAGCTAATAATAGAGAAGTCTCTTATTGCTTGCCGAAGATGTAGAAAGTTTTGTTATATTTTTAGAGATAGATATATTTCCAATTAGAGTTTTTGTTCTTGAACCTTGCTTCATTACTACAATGTCAAATGCCATTCAAAATATTGATTAAGGTTGCAAGGATAACCTCTATACTACAACCTCTATGCTTAAGACAATCATCAATTGGTAACTGGTTGAGAAAATTTCTCCAAACATGAAGAGATTTTGAAGGAAGAATTAATTGTTCCAAATTAATTTGGCCCAAGCAAGATGTTGATCCGGAGGAGAATGAAATAAATATGCATTTTTGAAAGTTAAAATATTCCATTCATCCTTAAAAATAAACCTATCCGATAAAAAAATTATCATTAAATATAAATATCTTTCTAAACTATTAGATACATTTATTACTATTTTTTTCAAATAAACCTCTAATTTATATATAACACTCAGTAGTGATTGATGCTGAATTTGGTGGTGAGGATCACAGTTTAATCCCCGCAATTATAATTGGAGGGGGTTTGAACCACTTAATGTATCTTCGAACCAAATTAAACTGATGGTAAAAAAAAACTCTAACGAAACACATGAAATAAACATAAGAGAATATTAATTATTTAATCTGAATAAATAATAAAAATAAAATTCTGTGAAAAAAAAAAATAAAAAAAAAATAAAACTGTAAAAAATGATTAGTGGAGCAACAAAAGAGTTTTTTCTTACAAAAAGAAGTGGACTTTGCGCTGAGTTTCAAGATAACAACAACACAACACAACACAGACAAACACGAAACCATAACCTATCATTCATTCATTTCTCTTTTCTTCCCATTTTCTTCTTTTTTCTTTTTTCTTATTTTTATTTTTCTTTTTGTCTTTATTATTATTCTTACAACAACAAAACCACCAACCGCCGCAAAAAAAAAAAAAAAACATGTCCACCACCAACCCTTCCGACGCCGACACGGCGTCACCACCAACACGACCAACAATCACCCTTCCACCACGTCCTTCCGTCGAAGCATTTTTCGCCGGCGCCGCCAGTCCTGGACCTATGACACTAGTTTCAAGCTTCTTCGCCACCGAATCCGCCACCTTCTCTCAACTACTCGCCGGAGCTATGGCTTCTCCTCTTGCCTTCTCTTCTTCCTCCTCCGGTGACTTTATTTCCGGTAAAGATGATGATGGGTCTAACAGAAACATGGGTTTCAAACAAAGTAGACCTATGAACTTAGTCATTGCTCGTTCACCTGTTTTCACTGTTCCTCCTGGTTTGAGTCCTTCTGGTTTTCTTAACTCTCCTGGTTTCTTTTCTCCTCAGGTAATTCACCCAATTCATTCATTTTTGTTTCTTTATGTATAATTTTCAAAAGGGTTGTGATTTCATTTATAAAGTTTTTGTTTTTATCTTCATTTGTTTTGAAAAAAGTGAGATTTGAAAGAAAAAAAGAAGAGATTTTTATCTTGTTTGTGTTTTTGTATGAAATTGGTTGCAATAGTCTCAATTATTGAAATTTGATCTAAATTTTGTTTTGTTTTTTAGATTTAGTATAATTATATTTTGTTGTGTTGTGTGTAGTGGATTGATGCTGTAGTGCTTTTCTGATTTGGTGTTTTTTTAAGGGATTGATGAAGTTGAAGTGTTTATAGATCTTATTTTTGCAAAATTTGTGTGGATGTTATGTATTATTGGAGTAAAGTGAAATGAATTTTGGTGGTTGCATTATCTTGATTTTATTTGGTGGTAGTTTTGATGGAGTGTTTTAGTAAGAATGAAAAATGTAGATAAAGTTTGTGGCTTTAATTTGTTTTTGGAATATACAATCTTTGTAAGACATTCCATAATGAAAAGTTTTTATGAGTTGTGTTTGGTTATGTTTGTAAATTGTTTTTAGGTAAAAGTGAGTTGAATGCGAAGTGGTTTATGTTTGGATATGTTTACGTTAAAGTGAGTTGAACAATAAATTTGAATATAAAAATCGCATTAAAATATACAAATCTCAGCAGAATCGATTCCGAGTGACGTCAACCAAACATGTCCAAATAAACTTTCTGTCTGTAATCGCTTTTAGCTCTCTTTACCGTGAAATTAAATACACACTAAGCATCACAATGACTGGATTTATTCCTCAGCATTTGACTTGTTTTGACTTGTTCGTGAGTCATGACGGCATGTTAATTTTTTTTTTTCAAATATTACTGCAGATCTGTTTTATCCCTGCACATAAATGAAATGATCCTTTTCTGTGTTTGTGTGTTAAGTAGTTGCTGAGTAACATGATTTGTTGGTCATGCTTCTTAGCATTTTTTTCATTATTATGCATCAATGTGATCTTTTTCAATTGAGGATGGTGGATATACTCGTGCGAGGTTTTAACTATCTCTTCAATTCAATTTGTACAGAGTCCCTTTGGAATGTCACACCAACAGGCTTTAGCACAGGTTACAGCTCAAGCTGTCCTAGCACAATCTCATAATATGCACATGCAACCTGAATACCAGCAGGTCTCATTAGAACCTCACACCGAGCAACGCGTAGAGCAGCCATCTTATACTCTAAGTGAAGCTTCAGAGCAGCAAATGGTAGCATATGTATCAGAACCTAGAAATACTCAAATGGAAACGTCGGAGATTTCACATTCTGATAAGAAATATCAACCAGCATCTCTACCTATTGACAAACCTGCTGATGATGGCTACAACTGGCGTAAGTATGGACAGAAGCAGGTTAAGGGGAGCGAGTATCCACGGAGCTACTACAAATGCACGCATCTGAATTGTCCTGTGAAGAAAAAAGTTGAGCGTGCCCCTGATGGTCATATAACTGAAATCATATATAAGGGCCAACATAACCACGATAAGCCTCAGGCGAATAAGCGTGCCAAAGAAAATAGTGATGTGAATGGAAATGCAAATGTTCAACCTAAGTCTGACTCAAACTCACAAGGTTGGTATGGAAATTCGAACAAAATTAGTGAAAGTATACCTGATTCTTCGGTGCCTGAGCCTGATAATGACCTGACCTCCAATCAAGGGCCTCTCATACCATGGCCTGGAACGAGTGAGAGTGAGGAAGTTGGTGATGCAGGCAATAAGGAAGGCGGAGATGGTGTTGAGCCAAACCCTAAGAGAAGGCAAGTTTTTCTATGTTAATCCTTCACCATTCAGTTACACTTACTTTTTATTTTCTTGCAAACCTACCGTAATTAGGGTTTTTGACCCCCGATAGACGCCTCAAGGTATCCCCACGGTTTAGGCTCTCTGGCCTGCTATGGGACTAATCCTTGAGTCGGCAGCGAGACATCTGGTTTTTCTCACACGGGGTTGGACTGTCTCACAAATGGGCAACTCAAGGAATCCAACTCAGTTACGCTTATTTATAATTCTTAATGATACATGCTAAATCTCTGTCTTTCAGGAGCATTGAGCCTGTGGTTCCTGAAGTACCTCCATCTCAGAAGACTGTCACAGAACCCAAAATCATTGTGCAAACAAGAAGTGAAGTTGATCTTTTGGATGATGGCTATAGGTGGAGAAAGTATGGTCAGAAAGTAGTGAAGGGAAATCCTCATCCAAGGTGAATCCTTTAATAATTCTTATATATATAATCCTTAAAAGAATCAAACTAACAACTAACATTGGCCATTTCAAAGATAAAATAAAATTTGTAATATGCTATCCTTCTCTAGTTTTATATTATATATTAAGTTGTTGATTTATAATTTTTATTATGTAATTTAATACTATGCACCGAAACAAATTTATACAGTGGTATAGTATGTACTTGAAGAACTTTTAAATTTTAAGCAAGGTTTATTTGTCTAAGATGTCAACGTAATTTACTTCACTTAATCCATATCACATACGAAAAAGTGTTGATTGACACTTCATCTTGAAATATCAATTTTAAGGGTTTTCACAGCAACTTGGGGCCGATTTACTTCTACGGTTTCCACTGACAAATAAACATTAGAGAAGGCTTATGAAGGTTTTTGAAAATGCACCTTAAAACTAGATTGAATATGTTTGAAAATTCGGAAAAAATTCAAAACATTGTTTTCAGTTTTCTTGAAATGCTTTCTATCTAGTTAGCTTGCATCTTTTCTTTGTTTCAATTAAAAAGGAAAATCCATAACCAAATATCATTCCAGCCCCCAACATAGAAAATAAAAATTGAGAATGTTGTTAGAAAATAAACGGACACCGAGAAAGCCATTACATTACATACTCTTAGTTTCAAGGATATATAAGTACACTTGACTATATTACCCTCTCATCTCATTCCATTGTTGCTCTTTATTTCACTTGGTGAAAGTACCACGAGACAAGGATAAAGTTAGAAATACGTAGTTAAAAATTCTCCTCGGTTCTCTGAAGTGACATAAAATGTAACAAAATTTCTTTTAAACTAAAATGACTAATATTTTGAGGCATCGGGGTATTTTTTTCACTCCTTATCCCCAAATCAAGCTCATGTGCTTTTAGTTTCCTTAAAATCTTAATGTTTTGACCAAAAAATATATTAGCCATTAAATTTACTTTCACTGATCCTTGCTTACATGATTTGAAAGTTGTCTGTCACTTACTGTAAGAAGGTTCGTTCATTAGGAACTATGAATGCAAATGTTATGATTCACTAATTGCGAATGAAAATAGGAAGAAACTCACCATTTTGACTTGATAAGCCAACTATTTATTACGTACATGTGGTAGTTGTGAATTATTTTGAACAATCTTTCCCACTAGTTGGAATTGGAGACATGGATCAAATAGTTTCCTATCACGAATCATGTTTAATGACATCTTATAACTTCATACATTTTAATTTCTTTTGTAGACAAAAAAAAGTAGAAAGAGTTCTCTTTATTCCACACACTCTGGATGCTCCTTTGAGTTTGAAATGTGTTGTACTCTATTTGTATTCTTATCCGGAATAATCTTCTGTCGCGTACATTGATATCATTCTGAACTTGTTCTGCTGGTTCTGGTTACACAGTCAGCATTTCAGATTATTAGCACCACTCAGTGTCTGAGGCATGTTCATGTCATTTATGGATGACATAAAATTTGTCTATTCGTTTTCAACTTTTCATCATAAGAGAACAATAACTTCAGACCTCAAAAAATTGTTCTACAATACTGTAACATCCTTGCAAATGTGGTGATTTGGCTCCTTCCCCGCACCTTCCTTGCCTAAAAGCTATGCAGCACCGACATTTTGGATTGAAGGCGTGTTTGGTGTCCGACGGGTGTCGAACATTGACACATGTAGGTCCATAACATTGAATCACTTCTATTTTCTCATTACTACTGATGTTTGTGACTGTGTCAGTGTTGTGTCTTGTGTCCATGTTAGTGCTTAGAAGTATACAATGCAAACAAGAAATGTTGCTTTGTTTGCTCCCTTCTTGAAGCTAGTAGTCTCTTGTGATAATTTTAGCTATAATTGTCATGTAAGATGTACAAACTTTAGTTTGTCAAATATGTATGCACGAGGAGACACCGCACTCCTTTCAATTTGGCAACAAATTGATTACTTTTTTTTTGAAACGGCCAAAGGTAGTAGTTGTTAGTATTTTCACCCTTGCCAGGACTTGAACCTATAGCTCCTTAACTTCTTTAACCCTTAGATCAAACCGTTAGCAACAAATTGATAACTAAACTAGTTTAGTTTATAACTATTCATGTTCTTTGTTTTCAATTATTTTGAACTATTCTAACACTGAATTTCTGTGAGCAGGAGCTATTACAAGTGCACTAGTGCAGGATGTAACGTGCGTAAACATGTTGAGAGAGCATCAACAGATGCAAAAGCTGTCATAACTACGTATGAGGGAAAACATAATCACGATGTCCCCGCTGCTAGAAACAGCAGCCATAACACAGCTAGTAGCAATTCAATGCCATCAAAACCACAGGCTGTGATGCCAGAGAAGCACCCTTTGCTTAAAGATATGGAGTTTGGAAACAATGACCAGAGACCTGTACATTTACGCTTAAAAGAAGAGCAAATCATTGTATAAAAGTCTGGTGCCAGAATCAACGGTACAATACACTTGTTACAGAATGAAGTTGTGTAGAAGATGAATTATTGGTAGTAAGAATTGGTAATGGCCAATGCATGTTTATTGTTTTGTAGTTTCTTTTGTATGTAACACCCTTTTGTACATTGAAATTATGGAATTGCTTTTGTATAAGATATTGTTCACAAGTATGAAGATCATTTGAACTGATCTATGGACATTATTATTATCATAAATTTATAAACCATGATGCTCTTAGTACTGTCTAATACTTGTTAAGGGCAGTTCTAGAGTACAAATAAAATTGAAAAGTTGGTATCAATTGTATGTTATGGAAGTTGAATGAATTATTTTGCCAATGTATGGATTTATTTGTGTTACTATTTCCACATGATTGAATAAGATTTATGCTTCATTGTTGTATTTGTATTGGAACCTTGTAAACTTGAGTTGGTGAAATCTTAATCTAGTAAGGTTCTGTTGATGTATTAAGCCGGGGATGATAAAGCACGCAGCTCGCTTTAGGTGTCAAAATCGCAAGTTTGTAAAAATTAAGGGGACAAAAATGCAATTTAAGCAAACTAAAAGGTCGAAATTGGAGAGGTGCGCCACTGTCATATGACAAAAGGTCTAAAATGGCAACTGAACAAAGTGTCAAATTATGAGTGGAGGGGTTAGAGTTGGGTGGCATGGAGCCATCAACACCTTTCAATTCATACTGCTCAATCACAAACACACACGCATGGTGCAATTAAATTCCTCTACTTTGTATTATTCAAGTACTGCCAATTTTATACCTTTTTTTTTTGTCAAGATCACCAATTTTATAATTTTTTTTTAGATGAAGTGGTAATACATTGAAATTAAATTTAGATAATTGTGAGATTCCGGGTTCGAATCCGGATCACGACGTCCAGCCTAATAATTTTGGCAATTTACGCCAGTTGAACTAGGACTTATGAGACACCAATTTTATACCTTAAATGAAGGCGAAATAATAATAAAAGAATAATGTATTGGTTTATTGTTATTTATCCCTCTTTACATTTTATGGCTCTATTTACTGGTGTGATTATGGTGTAATTTGGATTGATTTTGATAAAAAAGTCATTTAATTTAAACAAAAATTATAGTGGTTTAGTCCAGTTTTAGACAACTAATTTGAAAATTTAATATCATTGAATTTGGGACACATTTTTCTTTTTATATCAAAGTGATACTCCCATTTCACATTTTATTTTTAATTATTGATATAATTTTTATCATTTCGTACTAATACTGTCATGGTGACTAAATGTTTAACTTGATGTTGGGAAGTATGTGCGATTGTAATTAATTTGTAATACACTTTGTGCTTAGGCGCGATAAGGAAGATATATACTCCCCCTTTTTTTTTTATAAGAAACAAAAGTGAAATTTTTTTTGTTTCTTTTTTATAAGAAACTTTGACTAATTTTCAAAAGTTTTAAATGTTGAATTTCACTTATGCCCTTATTTATTATGAAAGAGAATATTAAAAATAAGTAAGTTAATTGAATTTGGAGTAATTAAATAGGGGTATAGATGGAATAAGTTTAAATTTATAAGATTATTAAATGAAAATAACTATTTACAATGTGTTTCCTTGATATATGTAATTTTTTCAAACTGTTTCTTATAAAAAGGAACGGAAGGAGTATTACATATTGTTAAATGCAAATGTTAAACATTTACTCCCCTATACTACAATATAAGTCTTTTTGACATATTACACAAATGAAATATAGTTAATGTTGTATGAATTTTTTTTTATAAGGTACAAAATTGTTCTTCATTAATGGTACGAAAGATAAATTGAAGAATTGAAAGAAGAAAAAGTAATAAATAGTTAAGGGTATAATAGTAAAAATAACATTAAATGTTTCATTGATAATGTAAAACGACTTATAATTTAGTATAAATTTATTTCTTAAAATGACTTATAATTTGATAGAAAGAAAGTAATATTAAAAGGGTGTCTAGAGTGATTTATTCAACCTAATTTTATCATCTTGGTTGGTGGCATTGTTCTTATTTTTCCTATTATTAACACAACTTATGTTATGATTAATGAAATTTAATTTGAATAAATATATCTTGAAACTTAAATATTCTCTTATTTTTATGTATAGTTTTATTTTTCATTTCATTTTTAAAATATAAAATATTTTATTTTTAATTTAACTTTAAGAACATCTTCCCTATGCCTTGTACGGTGTGTGTACACACTAGTAACTTTTGAGATAATTTTTTCACAAAAACAACTTATAGTTTCGGTCTTTCGGATTTATTTGAAAACTAGCGTCCAGACGGGCACTCTCGTGCCCGTCAGTCCTCTCTTTTCATAGCGGGCCAAACGGGCACGTTCGTGTGATATATATTTTTATTATGCTAACTTATATGAAAAACATGGAAAGGAGAAAAACAAATCATAAATTGGCTCAATAATGAGTAAAATAAATTTGCTCACTCATAATTGTATTTCCATTGGCTCAATTGGAAAGGAAGGACACCGAGAGTTTTGTATTTCCATTGAGTCTTGTAGTTCCTGATAAAGTAAATATATAATTTATTTATTTTGTATATTTTGAATCTTAGGCAACAACCACATGAATAATTGATCCCATGAACACGTGAATAAAGAAATTATTGAATCTCGTATTTCTCTCAAATCTGAGAAAATGTACGATTTAAACCAATTACATAACAAATAGAATAAAAAATTTTAACACATGACTTTACTTTCTATGGTTCAAGTTAGAAAAAAAACAAAAGTAAGATATATAGTGAACCGAAGTCTTCTCGTTTCTTTTGAGATTATCTTCAATGAAACCAATTTCTTTCACATTCATCTTTCTAATTGCAAACTGGTGTGCACTCTACCTATTTCATAATGCAACAACACATAATACAATTGGTTACACACCAAATAACCAGCATCATTTATTAGTCATGTTCCCATGATATTGTCTGCATTTTCTGTGGTATTAGTCCCTTGGGCTTCTAATATCCACAAAATATCATATATGATTTTATGGGTAACTTCATAAAAATATCTTTTTCCATTGGGTATGAGATTGAGATTACTTATATATGAATATCACATTCACAGTATTTGTGAGGACCAAATAACTCATGATATAGATTAATTTTAAAAAAATATACATTCAATATACAAACTGGTGTTATACATGGTTGAGATATTGTGGAAGTCATTTGAACACTGCTGTACAGAGAAAAAAAAAGTAGACCAACATTAATCACAAAACAAATGAATGAATAATACGATGAGAAACAATAATAATGAAAAAAAAGAAGAAATAAACGGAAAAATTAACCACTAAATGGATGTGTACACAAACTTATAATTACTTAAATAGTATATGATAAAAAATTAATGTATATATTGTGTACATCTTTCCATGCGATGGGCTTGGCTTGATGCAACGTAGACCATCCCCTTCTATTTTTTCCTTTTTTGCTATTCTTCACTCATTTAAGTCAAAAAAAAAATCACTCGTTCAAAGACACTCTAAAAAAATTGCAATTCTTCCCCTTCTTTTCCAATGCCCCACAGGCCACAACACACATTATGCCCACCACATTGAGTAATTTGTGAGTCTTATAACTCTTCTCTCACGGATGCTCAAAGCAATAAAAATACATCTCCTGTTCATTTTCAAATTTTTTAAAAAAAGAAGATAGTCAGAACATAGATGAATTGAGCCATTTAAAAAGGGGACAATGAACATTCTTATGTGTCTTGAACAATGTCATAAAATAGAAGATGATAACAAAATGATATGTTATCATATATTGTTATGAATTACCAAGTTAACATTTAAACTAAGATTTTAAAAATACATTCAAAAAAATCTTAGATGTGTAGAACATGGGAATGAAAGACGACACAGCGAAGTAAAAATCCATTTTCAAAATGACTATACAATCTTGAATAGAAAATGAAAATTGATTTTCAAAACTACCAATACTGCAATCAAGATAAATATGAATATACATGAATAGAAAACAATCAGACAATTTATATGTTATTTTCAATCATATATGTTATTGCATAAACAAAACTAACATTGATGTACAAAATTTATGCATTTGATAAAGTGTGGTAAGATGTTAGAAATATATATTTTGAAAAAAGAAATAGATAATAAACTGAAGAAAATGAAAATCAATAGATAGACTAAAAAGAATAGAAAAATGCAGCAATTATTAATCAAGACAATTGGCAAAATGAGACGCATGGTGATATAGAAAATTACAATGTGCAAAAACTAATACAAAAAATTTCAATCCTTGAACAGTGCTTAACACTTACAATCTGAATATTTTTTTTTTTTTGGTGAAGACATTCTGAATATTTTAAACTATGAGAATATACTTTTTTTTAAAAAAAATTCTGAACTCATAATGAAATGACTTACTGTATCGGTAATCAAGAGTATACATAATATGATGTTCAAATAACTTAATAATAAATTAAATAGATGAAAGGAAGGCAAATAAGAAGAGAAAAAGCATAATGGTAAGTAAATTAAAATCAAACCAAATTACTTGCACCATAAATGTTGTTGCCTTGTTGGAGAAGAATATGTTGATTAGAGAAAAGGGTGCACATCTTCATTATCATTCTTTGTTATTTTTTTCTAATCTAATTTTCTTTTGTAAATTACTTTCATCTTTCTTCTTTTGTTTTGTTTTAATCATTTTCCACAGTTATTTACAATTGTTTCTATTAAGTGGTGGTTAATGGAAGTTACTTGAATTTAGGTGGTTATTTTGCAAAATTATTTAAATTTACACAAAAGTATCACTAATTAGTGAGGGGTACACTTGGAAAGCAAAGAGTATATGTAGTGTGGTGTTAAGGGTAGTGTTGTCATTATGAAAAGTCCATACCATAAAAAAAATGAGTCCTCTTTATCTATAGTTATAGATAACATAATTTCTAGCTTACACAAAATAGCTTAACATAATTCACACGGAACAAAGTGAAGACTCTCCCCCTTCCCCATATGAACAAAGAACAATGAGCATTAGAGACTCCCCTTCTAAGAAAATTAGCCTGAGCTAGAAGCCTAGACAATAATATTTGCAGTCAGAATGCGATTACTTTTGATTATGCAATTTTTTAAAATTTGTATAAGGTTTTGTATTCATGTACTAAAATTGCTCTCTAGTCATAGTTTTAGTTAATCAATGATGATATCAAAATATAGTTAATTAATTAGGGTTTTTTTTTTGTTAAACAATAATTAACACGTCTAGTAATAGATTACAAAAAGATTTATATTTTGAGACGAATTATTTTTCCCTAGGCACATACTGCCTCCTATATAAGGTGAAACTTGGTGCATGGTTCCTCCCATAACTTCTTTCCTCTTCATCTTATTTTTTTTCCATCAAAATCAAAGAAACTGATTTTGATTTTTGAAGGATCCCATATTCCCATTGACATTTGACAAATACTATTATATTATTATCATCCAATCCTAAGAAATTTGATCCCTATCTTTCCCCAAGTTGGTGATGCTTTCAAGTGTGGGGCTTCATCCAAAGCAGGAATTCCTTGCCGAAAATTTCATCTTGTTGCCTTTGATTGGTGAGAGACAGTAAATTTTATTGAAGGTGGTGCCGACACCAAAAATTCTCTGCAAAGCATTTGAATGTGAAGAAGAATAAATTCTTTATTTTTTGAGAAAAAAAGTTGAAAGTGGAAAGGAATTGCACAAGTATAACTCTGGGAAAGAAGAGAGATTAGTCTAAATTGGAAAAAAAGAAAAAAGGAATTTTTTTTTATGTTTTTAAAATTAAAAAAGTAATTAAAGCTGAACTGGCCGGTTAAATAAAATCAGAACCAGTTTTCTCGATTCGCATTGGTTCGCTCCGATTTTGCGCGATTTTTTAACGGTTTTAGGCATACTTCCGGTCCAATTCATATAACATTGATTTACCCTATTAATTATTAGCTTAGAAAATGCTACTTTACGACTACGACCCTCATGCTTATGCAGGTAATAGGTTACGAAAGATAATAATTAGTATTGTAGGTTTTGTTTCATTTGTATTAATAGTAGGTGGTATATATTGTTGTAATAAAAAACGTAAGGATAGTCGAGCACGTCTTGCGGCTCGACGAGAGAGGGTCAGAGTGTTAATATATGACACATCCGATCCTCCTCAATTTAGTCAGACCGAATGTATAGTGTGTTGGCACGAATTTGCAAACACACAAACATATTCTTGTTTACCATGTGGACATATATTCTGTGAGGAATGTTTGTCAAAATATATAATAAAACGTGAAGAGTGCCCTGTTTGTAGGGTAAAAATTTAAATTAGAGGAATATATATGTAATTAATGTGTATTATTTTATAATGGTAATTGATGTATTTATTTACTGTATTTATATATAAGACAAGACAAAAAGAAAATTAATGTGGGTAAACTCTTGAGTATTTTTTTTGGTTAAGTAGCCTAGTGACAACTCTTGAGTTATTTTAGTGCCCATGAAAACAACTTTGACATTTCTCTACACTTATTTTCTTTCCAATTTTACTCTCAACATAAATTATCTTCTCCCATTTACTTTTGTTAGTAAAATTAAATTTAAAATAGAATCCAAACCATTAATGGAGTTTGAGCAAAACCCAGAAACATGTCTGCAATGCAATTTGCATACCTAAACTACCAGATCTGTGTCCTAGACTTTCAGTAGTAACCTTGGTTCAAAAAAATTCAACAACAATGTGTTTTTCTTTCTTCGGATTAACATAACGATTCGCCTTCTTCTGTCTCTTTATTTAGTCCAAGGAAACCCCTTTTTTTTATGAAGTATGTTTAACTAGTGATGGATTTTAAATCTAAATATGAGCACAATCCAGAAAAAATCTAAACATGTTTAACAATTGGTTTAATCTCTTAATTTAAAAATAAGTTTACTTGATAGCAGCACTATAGAGTTATTGTTTTGATTGTTTGACTGTTTGTATTATTATGGAAGATTAAATAGGGAAGGAGGTTAGAAAATATGGAAGATTAAATAGGGCAAGGGAAGGAATCTGTATGAGATGTGATGATACAGTGTGGGAGACGTACAATAACATTCAATAGAGCTGTAAAATCCAACATTTAATTCAACTAGTCCATCATGCATGGGATGTCATACGTTGGAAACTTATACTGTTACAATAAAAAAGTTTCACATTCATAATGTATTGTTGCAATTTGATACTGTTAATTATTTTGCTATCTCATATCTGGTTTTATATTTGAAAAGAATAGTTTTTTTTTTTTATAACCGCAAGTAGATTATATTAATAAAAAGGGAATTGAAAAAAGTACAACAGGTACTCTATCCACTCTTGTAGGAGAAGTATAGGTAGTACTTCAACCAAATAAAACCCAAAAACCAATAAAGGTTATCCAAAACCTACCGATCCAAAAAAAACGTCGACCTGTGCAATCTAAGGGATTCACATACCATTCATGCAATAAACAATGCGCTGTAATCTTCTTGGCAAGAAGCCATTTCCAGGACACAAACTAAACCTTATCAAAAATCTCCTCCCGATGAATCTCAATCCCACTGAAGATCCTATCATTCTGGGTTCGCCAAAACACCCAAATAGCGGCATGCTAAACAAGCAACACTCCCTTCAACCCCACCTTCCCTTTATGATATGGAACGAGAGAAAGCTCTCAAAGAGGGAGGAAATAGACGCCGACACCACAAAAGATATACCAAACCACCGATGAATCTTGTACCAAATCCAAGAAGCCAAAGAACAAGAAGCAAACAAGTGGTCTTATGATTTAATGAAGCCATTACAACACACGCAAGCCAAATTTGAGAGGAACCGAATGAATTAGCTCCATCAACAATCTAAACGGCTCTAGCTCTCGAGAGAAAAAATTCTGTCTCCACTCTAACTTCCGATGGCAATGCTCACTATCCCACCCACCCATATCCTTAATCAAAAGCTCCGGTTGAAGTGAGATTCGAAAAAGACACGGAAAAGTAACACATAAAGGGGCTACACCCACCCAACGGTCCAACCAAAATCTCGTCGATCCACCACACCCCAACTTCTTAATAAAAGCGTTTTGGGTCCAATCACCCTCCACCCCTGTTATAACACCTAAACTAGCAACATCTTTCCACCATAAGGAAGCTTTGTATTGCCTACCCATTGGTAAAGACCACGACCCACATCACCATATTTGGCTTCCAAAACATTTTTCCACATGGAATCCCTCTCGATTGACAACTTCCACCGCCACTTAACTAGTAGAGCCAAGTTAAACCACTTTAAATCCTTCACGCCAAAGTCTCATTCATTACTTGGGATTCCAATCATTGACAAAGGATTGCTCATAATCTTGTATTGAATCCACAATAATGAAATGAACTAAGTTTATTCTCGTTAAAAAAAATAGTCAATATTTTTTTCCTAAACTCTGGTCCGTGAAAATTCTCCCCATGAACATAGTTAGAAGTTAAAAATAAAAAAACACTATCAAACTATTATGAGAAGTTAATCAGACATTAAACCATATAAAAGTAAATATTATATAAAAAAATAAAAAATACATAGTAGACAAATGATCTCTTTTTTTTTTCTTTTTTTTTAACGAAAGATAATCGAACATATAAATAAAAAACTTTCTCTAATTTTTGCTTAAAGAAATATCAAAGTAAATATCGCAATCATATACTATTAGTAACCTGAATGAAAATGTTAGAACAAATTTACAATTAAAAAACAATAAAATAGAGAGTTCATATAAAAAATAAAATAGAATAAAGTTTTTAAGGTGTTTTATTAAATGAAGTTCTCAATACAATCATAAATTACATTGCCCACCCGGCCCACCATACAAAATAGCTCGTCTATAAAGTTTCCCTAACTCTTCATAAAACTTCAAATCATAGCATTCTTTTTTAGCATCATTATATACCTTCATATATTCAGGTATTACATCAATTTGATCATAATCTGTATCAATATGCTGAAGTAATCCAATGAGAGCTGAATATTGAAATCCGTCTTGAGGTAATCTCCCACTACCCATTGGAGGACTCCATGTACTAGATGCACCAAAAGTTTCACCGCCAAATCTAACCTTAGTTGCTCTTGTGCTTAAGTGAGTGAATATTTCTTTTGGCCAATATCCAACATATACTTCATCTTTTTCATGAACAATTAACCACCAATTTCCTGTGGATCGATCCTACAAATATTTTATAAGCAAATAAAACATAGTCAAATAAGTTACTAATAAATTATATTAACAAAACATAATAAGAATAATTAGAAAAAAAACACATATTAACTCCTAACGAGCGTTAATTTTTTAGTTCGTCTATTTATTTAAATTATTTTCAACTAATTTAATTATAACTCTTTTAAGTTTCTCGATAAAAATATTGAGACAAATTACTTAATTATATGTCGATTATTTTTATGGAACTTAATACATGTGTTAATTAAATGTAATATTACATAACTAAGAATGATTTTATAAACACTATCATTTTTTATCAGATGTCTTAAATATAATATTATGATATATGTGTCTATTTTGATATTCGTCAAAACATTTACCCGTTGGATTTTGATTCCAAGGAATTTTTTAAATGGTTCTCCAATGCGAGTAGCGGGGGATTGGACAGATCCAAGAAAATACCGTTTGTCTTGAGTTACTTGGACGAAACCAGAACATTGAGTATCTGAACATCCAGAATGAGCGCTACCTAATGCCTGTATGTTCATGTCAATTTGAGCAAAACCACAATATGTATTTATAAACAATTAGTTGAGGCATTAAATTCATATTCTTACCGTCCAAAATGTAGTTAGTCGTAGTTGACTATCGCGATATATGTCTGGACGAACCTAATAAATAAAAAAATGGGTACAAAAAGTAGATTAAGAGAGATTTTTTTTTTTGACAAAATTAAGAGAGTGTTGTGCAAAAAAAAAAGAGGAAAATCATGAACATGCCGGTGAAAAATAGCCTTTAAAGAATGAAAGTTATTTCTCTTTTAAATTATCAAGAAATTAACATAAAAACAAAGTTTGACATGGATGTAATAAAAAGAATAACTCACCCCAAGTCCGGCGTGTATGCTATTAAGTTCTATTGGTGGACCACTTTCAATAATAACCGAAGATGTGCTATATTGGTCGACATTAAGTGATAGATTATATCCACTTATTAATGCAGATCCTCCATAAAATATCTTATTTTGGGTTGTATCAATAGTAACAGTCTAAGGAATCCAAACAAATGATATATTTAGAAGAGAAATCTCATTTGGGACAACAATTTTGTTGCATGACACCGTATATATATATATATATATATATATATATACAATGTCGATGCTCTAAGGGAACATGTTAAAAAATCAAATATATTAATTAAAATTACCGACTTACATGAACTTCACTATTGGACCTTTGGGCATAATACCGCAAATCTTCAATTGGTAATTTTGAAGACGAATTAGTTACAATTTGATATGTTTTTGTCCTTTTGTAAATAGGCACTTTTCCTGCTGGACATTCACGATCATAAGATGGTCTACGTCGCATGGCATTCTTCGCAAATGTTGGGTGAAGCTATGTTGCAATGAAGAGGGAACAAAACCAGGTTCAATGAAGTAAAATTGAAGCTATGATTCTTTAAAAAGGAACAAATTACAATGAATAAAATATTTATGTTTGAAATTTGGAATAATAAAATGCACAATATATTATTTGGTTAAATTTAATTATATATCATGGTTTTCTACTTCATCAAATAACAATTTTATTTTCACATTACAATGAAGTGAATTAAAGTTTTAACTTGTTCAACTATAATACCTGAATTTTGTGAGTTTTTAACAAAGGATGTTGTAGGGCAGATTGCTTGTAGATATCAATACACTCAAAATCATTGTCCACCTGAAGCTGGATTTGTGAACCAAAATTATAATCAACCAAAGCATGTGTAAAACAAATTAAAAAAAAAAAGGCTAATAAGTCTTGAATTCTAATCAGAAACAAAAATAAGCAAGAGACGATACTGATGCGGTAAAATGATTTTGCTCATTTAGTAGAGCTTTGCTTCTTGCATCAACTTTGCAACATGCTATGCACAAACTAAGAACTAGAAAATAAAATAACGCCATAAAAGTTATAGATGTTACTTTCAAGAATAGTTGGTAATAACATGCAAGTATATATATATATATATATATATATATATATATATATATATATATATATATATATATATATATATAGAGGGCATATCAAATGAGAGGAGTAATTATAGTGAGAGATGAGAGGAACAAATATAGGCCACATGATATAAATAAACGGCCATGATTAAATTCCCCTTTTAACAACAACCGTACAGTGTCCCGTACAGAATCTGAACGGTGTCACTCTCCTACTTTTCGTATTCGCTCTCAGATCTCTATTTTCATTGCCCAAATTTGTTTCAAGTTGTATCACTCTTGCGACAGATTCTTGAATCAAATAGAAAAATGTTTTCTCTATAAATTAAAACACCCACGTAATCAATTTGGTTTTCTCTTTCTCAAGTGAGCTTCCATGGCTTATCTATATGGTTAGATTCTTATAGCTTTTTCTGCTAATGTTCAAAAAAATTTACAATTAATAAATTATTAAGGAAAAATCTCATCGTGTTCAAGAACAAAAATCTGATTTTGGATTTTTTGATTAATTTCCAGAAACACAAAGTGGGAACTAGAATAAAGAACATAGTTGGATTTTTTCTTTTAACCAATCTATGTTTGTCTTCTATATCATGGTTAGCTGAATAGGTAAGGCCAATCAGTATGAATAACTGATAAATGCTCAGTGTATATACCTTCACCATCTTCATAGTTCATACATGAATTTCAAGTGTAAAATTAAAATAGGGGTTTGGAACAACAGGGGAAACAAAGTGATGTAAGCAAATCGAAATTCAAAAAAGAAAAAATCAATAGAAGTATCATTTGGTGAGTTTATGGATGAAGAAAACTAATTGCAGAAATAACTTTATGGAATCCAAAGAGGTGGTGGTGTAGTGAAAAACGGAGAAGTTGAAGAACACGTGAAAGGGGAAAATAATCGAGTGTTTGTACTAATCTTAAAAAATCTGATGTATTTCAATCCAACGGCTGATAGTTAATCCTCTCATCTCTCACTATAATTACTCCTCTCATTTGATATGCCCTCTATATATATATATATATATATATATATGCTTCAAAGTCAAATATATTTATATAGCTTATGTCACGACATAATAAACTCTTCTTTCTCTCTGCCGCCGCATAAACGTTTTTTGTTGCCTTATTTGTTGGTTTTTTTTCTTATCAATTAGAGAGGGGTGGTTTAGGATCAATTTTGATCCGGAATCACCCTTCTTGGTTGTTTTTAATTTCTTTTTATTTAAATAAGTGATATTCACATTTTTTTTAGGTTTTATTCGAGTTTTCTCTTTTGTGATTTTTTCAGTTGGTGTTGTTTTAATCCCGTCTTAGTGCGGAGTTTTTGTTTTGATTTTCCGTCTTAGTACAATGTTTGTTTGTCTGTCTTGTTACGGTGTTTGTTTTTGTTCATATCTCCAAGTTTTTGTTTTGATTTCCCGTCTTAGTACGGTGTTTGTTTTGATTGTCCGTCTTGTTATGGTGTTTGTTTTTGTTCATAACTTTAGCATTATCAATGTTGTAGATCATGATACATGATTATTCCGGACATTTAAATTTTGTCATATCAATTGTAGGCTTTTTCATAGACATTATGCCGTTTTATGCTATTAACTCGGATCCTGTGAGTCTGTTTACAAATTCATTCTTATTAGTTTTTGGCGAAATTGAATATGTAATGATTTCGATTGATGTATTTCCTATGAATTTAAATAAATGAGTATTGTTGTTTTTGAGTCAAAAAAGTCAAATATACATATTTAATGATATTAAACAATTTGGTCAAAAGTCAAATATACACATTTAATGATATTAATCAATTTAGTCAAAAAATATACTGCCTCCGTCCCTTTTTATAAGAGTTAGTTTGACAAAAAATTTGTCCCTTTTTATAAGAGTCTTTTACAATTATCAATGACATTAATTATCTTCTTTCCAGACTTACCCTTATTTACTTTGGATAGTTTTTTTTAATAGCATTAAATTCTCTTTTGTTGATACAAAGCACCACAATTAATTGTAAGGGTAAACATGTAAAATCAATATAATTTGTCAATCAATTTAATACTAAAACACACTTTCTTAATACCCATGTTTTGTCAAACTAGCTCTTACAAATAAAAACGGAGGGAGTATAAATCAATATTTTTTCGTACATTTACTCCCTCTTGTTTTTATTATATACAAAAGAGTCAAATGTTTGTAGCTTTGAACTAAATACATCTAACTTTTATGAAATCTTTTTGAGCAAATGTGACATATAAACAGTTATACATTTAACTTCAAGTTTGAATTTAGTGGTCATAAAAAGAGCTGTCAATGCTGTCGAATTAATGCATCTTCTTCCTCAATTAAGAGATCTCCAGAGTGAGTTTTTTCTACTTTGGTCATGTATGGGTATCGCAAAACTTTTTTCGGCCTCCGAACGTGTCAACCAACTCACATGAAAGGGGCGGCTGTTTTGTTTAATAAAGAGTTGCGAGCGGTGGTTGAAAACATATATTCTCCAAATATAAGAAAAAAGTTTTTCTATTATGTGCAAAATTGTACTCCCTCTAGTCTTTTATATAAGAAAACTTTTGTTTTTTAGATTCATGGAATGATTGATATATCTAGTCTATTTAGACCAAATACATCAATCATTCTATGAATCTAAAAAATAAAATTTTATATTAAGAACCGGAGGTAATACATATTAAGAAATTTAAAATGGTATGTTTGTATTGGAACTTTTATATTTAATATTAAATATATAAATTTTAATAAATAATTGTTGTTTTTAATAAAAAGTTACAATTTTTGTCTACTTTAACATGTGCAATGTTGTACATATTAGACAAACCATAAGAAAATTGTAGATTTAGATGATAGCTTGGTTGCTTCAAAGGAGACTTCTCTACAAATATATCAGGTTAGTTTTAGGTGATGGTTGATTGCTTGAGTTTTATCTAGTTGCTAGTTTTTCTGTTATACAAACGCACTTTTTTTCCTTTACTAGTTTTATTCCTTGATTTTCTTGATAATATATCGGGTTGAATAATCATTCAATTTTGTACAGACCGAAACATGCAACTTTTTTATAAGGATAAAAAACAATTATTTTTTTGGTACAAAAAAAACAATTTTTTTTATTATAAGGACTAAATTTATTTAACCCTAATATTTTTAATAAGATGAGTCCAAATTATTTGTTGTCTTCTTGGATTTTTGATATTGTCTCCCCAAAATATCATTTGTATTTCGCTCTTTTATATCTATCAATAAATTTATCAAAGTTGCAAATGATAGAAGATAAATTTGTGATGTGAACCTAGTTGAGGTGTTAATTTTTTTTTATAGATAGACAAATTGATAAACTATTAAAAATCCACTCACACAAAATAGAGGAATTATAGTTTGAACTCTGATCATGGCATCTAATCTAATAGTTTCGGCGTTTTCATCAATTGAGTTAGGATTTGTGGAATAAAATGTTAACTTTTTTTTTTGTTTTTTTTTATGGTAATGAGGGCCGAAGCCCCAAGAAAGAAAGTTACACAGGAATTAATCTAGGGGTAGTTATCCCAGATCATCGGCTAACAGAAAGTTCCTAATTTCAATTGGACAAACAGTATAAAAAATAATTTCCTTATTCAACGAGCAACCAATAGTAGCCAAAGCATCCGCACACTGATTCGACTCCCTATATGCATGCACCACCTTAACTTCCCAATCCAAGGCTAGCACCCGACGAATATTCCTTAGCAAAGAGGCCCCCACCGGGCTGTTCAAATTTCCTGTGGAAATAGCTTGAGCTACCGTGACCGAGTCCGTGTTGAGTTCGACAACCGCTAATCCCAGATGTCGTGCGTACTGTAGTCCTTCAAACACTCCCCATAATTCTGCCACGAAGGCACTACAGTCCCCTACTCCTTTAGCAAAACCACCAAGCCACTCTCCTTGTCCACCCCGGATTACACCTCCACATCCAGCTTTGTTGTTTTGTTTTCTCGCCCCATCCGTATTAAGTTTCACGAAATTACCTGTCGGAGGTTTCCAACCAATTTGCTTGTTCACATATTCCCTTCCTCCCAGCACCTCATTAGCTTTCTTAGCTTGGTAATAGTCTTTAACTCTACTCCTTACTTGTTGAACTGCATGTACAGGCCTAACAAAATTATCATCATGTAATTCCTTGTTTCTCCACATCCATAGGTTATGATAAGCCGTGGCCCAAAAATCACACCATACACTATCATTATGATGCTGCATACCTTTATTCAGGTTGGTTCTAATCCATAGGTTATGACAAGCCGTGGCCCAAAAATGTTAACTTTATCTAGTGTTATTCCTTCACATTTTAATTTTATATATACATAAAGAAGATTGTTAAATTTAATAGAATATGTTAGACTTGACAATATGAAAAAGCTAATATTCAAATCTCAATTAAGATAAGATAATCACATGAATATCCATATTTAATATTCGACAATATTTTAAACTTTTTATATTAATCCTTCAATTTATTCCTAAATAATCTAAAATTCTGCTACAAAATAGTAAATAAAATCCAAAATAAACAAAACCTAATAAAAATTTATTCCTTTCAAAAATCAAACACAAATTGTGGTAAAAAATTGGGTCCTACATGGAGCTCACACTCACACCTATCTAAAAATAAAAAGAAAGCGAAGGAGTATTTTTTTTTTCTTTTACTATCAATTTAATCTGATTCGGGCACCAGCTCACTCCCGATTACAGTTGCGAGGATCGAACCATTGTCTCTATATTAAATTTAGCTTCAATCACCATTTAACCAAGTTACTAATTACCGAAAGCAAAGGAGTATTGAACAGCAGTGTGAGTGAGTAACCATCTCTTTATGAGATGAGAAAACAAATACCAACACAACACAGCTTTTCCCAACGGTTACATTACACCTTTCTTTCTTTTCTCTCTTTCTCTTTCTCTTTCTCTTTCTCTTACAACACAACAATGCATGCAAACATCATCATTTCCCACAAATTCCTCCCAACCATTCACCACAGATCTCGCAACTCGACTTTCAAGACAAAAGGGTTGGATGGATTGTATTGCATTTTACATTTCTGGAAGAGAGAGAAAACCAAAAAAGACAAAAAGGAACCATTTTTCTCTTTTTTTCTTTCATCATGTTTCTGTATCTTCTGGGTACTATTCCTTTTCCTCTCTGACCCTATCAAATTATCTCGGAAGCGGATTTCCCAACCCGCTTCCGAGCTGGTTTACTCTTTCCGGGTTTATCTAAATGGGTTGCGTCAACTCCAAGAAAGCTCTTACCGGAGAAGCTGATACAGTTTCTCCGGTTGGACCTTACATTTATTCGAGTTCTTCTCGAAAAAGGAGCAATGGTTCAGGTAGAAGCATGGTTGTGGAGACTTCTCCATCTTCTAGAGGACCTTCTGGTGTTGTTGTCAATGTCACACATCAACAACATCATCAACAACAACAACAACAACAGATTGGTGACCTGATGAAACCCGTGGAGTGGAAAAAGGGAGATTTGAATGTGAAGATTGGTTTTTATCATAGGTTTGTTGAAGGTGAACAGATTGCTGCTGGTTGGCCTTCTTGGCTCACTTCTGTTGCTGGTGAAGCTATTCATGGTTTGGTCCCTCTCAAAACTGATTCTTTTGAGAAATTAGATAAGGTATTTTTTTTTTTTTTTTGGTTTTACAATTTCATGCATTGATTGATTCCTCAAGATTTTAAATAGATGTAATGGTTGTGGCCGCGTTGCGATCGTTGATATCGCAGAGAATTGGGGTCAGATGCGCTCTTAATCGCCGATTTTGATAACATTAGATTGCAGTTGCATACCTTTATTCAAATCCCTAGATTGCTACATTTAATTTTTATAGAAAAAATTTAGGATGAGAGGATTTGTAGGTCATGAGCGGAAAGCAGAGAAAATCTCGATAATTGCTAAGAATCGTTGTTAAATGTGGTGGCATTGTGGTTTTGACAATATCAGAAAATGTTATGTTGCAGCCCAGATCGCGGTGGCAAACCTTTATTTAAGACCGTAGATTCCTATATTCTTTTATAGAAAAAATTAGGATGAGGGGTTGCAAAATGCAGCCGTACTTGCGGTTGCGATGCTGTTGCAGAGAACTCAAAACTCTTTATATTGTGGCGGCAATTGCAATTGCAGACCACAATTTAGAATTATTGTTGTACCTACCGAAGTTTAAAGCAGAGAAAACCTTTAGACCCTAATAGCTATCATGAAGGATGTACATTTTACTCAAACCTGCGACAAAAGACCAACCCTTGTGTTTTAGGTTACTTTCTATTCGATCTTTACTCTCTATGTTGTTTTATAAATTGATGTGGTTATTATATTAAATGCATCAACATGAGTAATTGGCTGTGTAGAAAAATGTGTTTCATGGTTTGGTGATTGTATCATTGCTAGAAAGCTTCATCTCTTTGATTCACCATGATAAATTGCATGTTCCGTAAGCTAGAATTTCTTCGCCTTATTGTCATTATTTGGTAAACGTTAATCAATTTACAATCTTTATATTTTTGTTTCAATGTGTATTTATGTCTCTGTAGGTTGGACAAGGGACATATAGCAGTGTTTTCCAAGCACGCGAAGTCGAGACAGGGAGGATGGTTGCCTTGAAGAAGGTGCGGATGGACACACTTCAACCTGAGAGCATTAGGTTCATGGCTCGGGAGATAATAATCCTTCGCACACTGGACCACCCTAACATCATGAAGTTAGAGGGCATAATCACTTCACAACTATCAAATAGTATATACCTTGTATTTGAATACATGGAGCATGATCTTGCTGGCCTAGTATCTAACCCCGATATCAAGTTCACAGACGCACAGGTTTGTCAACATTTATTTTTGTGACGATTTTGTGGTTTTCATTGTTATAGGTTTATTTTATACATTAAGTATATTAGATTAATGATTTAATTTATATATACTGTCACTGTAAAGATTTTTTACACTGAATCAGATCATTAAAAACGTCTGACTTTGGTTGTGATTTATCGACAATGTAAAACTTTTTACACTGATAGTGTATCGAAATTAAACTCTTACATGAATTGTTGTTTCATATATTCCTCAACAGATTAAGTGTTACATGAGACAGCTATTGAGTGGAATTGAGCATTGTCACCTACGAGGTATCATGCATCGAGACATTAAAGTATCAAATATATTAGTTAACAACGAAGGCATTCTCAAGATAGGAGACTTTGGATTAGCAAATAACGTCAGCCCTAATAGCAAGCGTCCTTTAACCAGCCGTGTGGTGACTCTATGGTATCGTCCTCCCGAGCTTTTGATGGGATCAACAAACTACGGAGTTACAGTGGATCTGTGGAGTATAGGATGTGTGTTTGCTGAACTTTTTATAGGGAAGCCTATCCTTAAGGGGAGAACCGAGGTACTGCATTACTCATCTTCATATTCAATGTATTTAATCCTCTTAAGATAGCTTATTATGCACAAAGATAAATAATCATTGTTGTTAAGTAGCAGCTATAACGGAACTTAAACAAACCGCTATCTATCATTGTTTCTTGATCTGCAAATAATGCATATCTATCAATTACTTCTTCAAAGTAATACTAAAACTTTGGTTGCATAATTTGTTGCATCTTCTTGTTTAATCTACAGGTGGAACAGTTGCACAAAATTTTTAAGCTTTGTGGATCTCCACCTGAACAATTTTGGAAAAAGAGTAAGCTTCCGCTTGCAACAATGTTTAAGCCTCAGACTAGTTACGAAAGCTCCCTTGCGGAGAGGTGTAAAGGTTATCTTCCTGCAACTGCTGTGAACCTACTTGAGACCTTACTCGCTGTTGATCCTTCCAAACGTGGTACTGCCTCATCTGCACTTATGTCCGAGGTAAAATTCTTTGTGCATTCTAATTTTCTCCCGATCTCAATAGGATATTTAAATACCATTCTTCCTTGTGTTTGCATGAGATAATTTTTTACTTTTCTCACAAAGTATATAGACCGTTATTTTTTATGATGCTTGCTCACTGGTGATTCTGATTTTATGTTTCACGTTGTGCCTTTTATAGTATTTCAACACCGCACCATATGCTTGTAGTCCATCACTCCTTCCAAAGTATCTACCAAGTAAAGAAATGGATGCTAAAAACCGGGATGACATGAACAGGTAAATTGTTAAGATGTTTTCCATTCATAGAAAATTCTCATTTTTTAGTTGTTATTTTACTTGAATTTTTATACTGCTTTGTGCCTAATGAAACTATATACTTTATTTCTAATTTTTGTGACTAAAGTATAATAAATCTCACCCTCAGGAAAAAGAATGGCGGTAAAGTACGAGAGCGAGAGGCTGTAACATCAGGAAGGCAAAGACGGGCCCATAAAGTTATTCAGGATCCTAACAATGTCAACAAACCGGCTATGAAAGAGGTATTCTTTACTCAGTGTTGTAAAGTAACAGCTATAGATAGCGTAGCAGAATTTGAATAAATTGATTTTGTTTCGCGATATGCTATTTGGTATGAAGGGTTGTCAAATAGAAACTTTAAAAGTTTAATGCAGCGGAATTTAAACAAACCACTATTTTCTGTGATCCGTGATTCACAGCACAACATTGTTTGAAGAAAATAGCTACTTTTTTATATACTTATGTTTCTTCTTTGTGAAGGAAATGCAGAATATTTCTCAAAACCCTCGTAGAGACGATGATGGTAAAGAACATCATACAAAGGGAAGAGTAGGAGCTATGCACAAAGAGCAACAAAGACATTTGTATGATGCAAAATCAGATAATGTACAAAGGATGAATGGTTACAACGGCTATAGTGTGTACTCAGGACCAGCACCAGTATCAGGATCTAGTGGCTTTACATGGGCGAAAAGAAGAAAGCCGGATGCTTCATCGGTATTATCAGATGGCTCAAGAAGCAAAATCAGTGCACTGGATCCAACCTTTGCAAAAGGCACATATGATTTAACGAAACACGGGATAGAAGTTTCAGAAAGAAAACATCATTACAATACAAGGCATCACGATGAGATTTCCAAGCATGTAGCACAAAAGCACCAGGGTCGTAATGTAGAATCGTTTGATGCAGCTGATATATACAATTCCAATTACTTCATGGATCTTGATCTCATAGAAAAATCAGATACTCAAATAAATGCACAGGTAAGTTTGAAATCCCCAGATGAATATATACTCGTGCTTTAAATCAAACGGTCACAATGCACCGACTGCGTGAATGCAGGATATCCCAAGTGCATAGAATCTATTTTCGATTTTTGCAGTCACAAGATGTCAGTAGTACTGTAGTAATTTGGCCTTTGTGAATAGTAACTTTTAGACGATATTGATGTCAAAATATCATTAGTGGCCTTTGGGGTTGTATTTAAAATCACGATATTGATCAAGATAGGTATTAGCTTGCATCTTATTTTCTTTGCCAATTTTTTACAGGACGACAAAAATTATGCCGAACCTGTGGAACAATCAGTACCAACTACGATCCAAACAAATAAAAATGATGAGCTATTAAATTGGCATGAAAATAAAATGTGGCGGCAATCAGTTCGTAAATCAAGGTTGGGAAGAGGTATGGAAACTATTTTACTAGCTATAGCTATGTGTTTGAATAATGATTCATGTACACACACTTACACACTCTTCATATGTCCTCATAAGCTGTTTGAATTGACTTATTTGAGCTTACCTACTAGTATAAGCACTTATGAGACTATTTGGAAGAACTTATGACATGTCCATAAGCTGTTTTTCAAATGATTTCCATAAGTCCTCAAAGATAGTTTATGAAAACAACTTGTATATATGAAAACTGTTTGAGTTTATTTTTCTTTTGTTTTAGAAATAATTTATACATACGCAGCTTATGTTATAATCACATAAGCGCCTAATTAAACTGTTAATCAAAATAGTGTTGCATGCTTTCAAAAATAGTCTCTTTAACATTTGTTATTGTTTATTTCAATGTGTTTTTCAGACAGACAAATGATACAAGAATAACTGGAATAGAGTAATATTCGCTTCTACAAAGGCGACAATATCAACATTGTGGCGAATGATGGACTTCATTATCGATGACATTCGACCCATATTAACTTCTGACTTCAGCTCATCTGATAGCTTTGGCGATACTATCCCTCCTTTTGTTGATAAGAAAGTGTTCATACATACAGGCTTTATCATACATAGGATTAACAGTAACAGTGCCAACATGAAAGATGATATGATTAAAGAAAGGTTAATTTTTTTATGATAGAATTTTTGTGTTTAGCTTAGTGCATAAGTTTTTATATATTAAAAAGGGAGAGAAATCTCAAAGTAGTATTCTGATATATATCAGTGAGTTCTTACTACTTGCAAAACCACAATATACATAAATAGGGAACACAAAGAAGTTAGATCAAAGTAACTTTTTTGCATTAATTTGTAACATAATAATAAATAGTTTGATTATCTCATATGGCTCAATTTCCTTCTTTGACATTCTAATGCAATTCAGTAAAATTCTGAACTAAACAATCAGTTTGTACAACTCTTGATAAAAATGCTGCAAGAATTGTGTTAGAAGTGGTTACAAGTGAACAATAGTATATTGTGGTATAAACACTACCTCATGTGTTTATACTGGTGCAACCATTCTCTAACTTATTTGCACAAAAATTATTTAATAGAATAACAAAAAAACAAAATAACCGATAATAAATTGGTCCGACTGATAAGAGATTTGAGTAAATTAAACAACTGGTTCGATTTTTGCCTCTTGCGTATAGAGAAAATTCAATTGGAAGGGGATAACCTACTTTGTGTGCCTAAGAGGTTCTCCGACCGGTGATTAATTTGTTAAACGGTGGTGAAAACTTTGTATTTATAACATGGTAACAAATTAATACACAATAATAGAAGTTATTTTATCTTTTTGTCACTCAAAAAAAATAAAAAACACGAGAAAAATAACGCTCATTTTACCAACAAAGATTGTGTGTAGTGGAAGTGGCAAGATTTTTACAACATGGTGAATCAATATTGAAATTATAATTGAAGGACAACCTCGTTTAATGTCCAACAAATCTTAAATAGGATTATCTTTATTGGAAGAAATTTATAGAAAAAAAAAGGTCAAGATCCCCTCTATTCCCTTGTCTTTTGCATTTGATATAATGGATGAGCCTAAATACTATACATGCATTATCATTATAAATGTATTACCAATGATAAATCAACCTTTTACGAAAGCTGATTGAGCTTTAAAAATACATTTGTGAATGGTTCCTCTATTAGCTATCACCTAAGATGCGATTTTGTATAATGCATTACACAGAAAAATAGGCATCAAATTAATTAGTTATAGCCGCAGGGGCATCACATTTTGGTATAAGGACAAATATTAGTACCATTTAAAGAATAAAGGAAAATCGATCCTACAACTACGATTAGGAGGAAGTTGGAACTATTTGATATGGACGTGCATTGAATGATTTGCAAATCAGATAAACCAATTATTTAATGAATTTAAAAAATAATTTTTTAATAATAGGAATTAGAGAGAATTGTCATAACATGTACTAATAATAATGTACGTATAAAAATATAAATACAATAATGTACTATGTATATGTGTATGCATATATTTTCGTAGTGGTACACGTGCGTATACTGCACTTGCATGTGAAGATAGATCCTGTTTTCATGTGTTATGCCTCGTTCTTCGTTTTGGATTGCAACGTCTCTCTGTTTTATTTTTGGTACTTGTTTCAGTCTTTGATCATAGTAACCTCATCTCAAACTTTGAGATTTTGGGTCATGCTATGATGCATATGCTACATAACTACTAGTACTATGCATTTAAAATACAAAGTATCTATAATTTATACAAATAAATAAATTTTTATGTTAATTTATAAGTTTTTGTTAATAAAATTTGTATTTTTATAAACTGGTATTTCATGCCAAAATTGTTTCTTTTTAAATTATGTGTTAAAGTTAACTTGTGCTCAAAGATTCATGCTAAAACTTTTAAAAAGGTTGAATACACAAATTTTAATACGAATATTTTTATATTAAAATCTTAATATATGTTTTTAAGGCACATTTAGTATTCTCTTTAAATTATTTATGATAGGAAGCATAAAATTATTTAATAAAATATCTTATTTCATATGCATCTCTAATTGTAAAGATAATTTTTTATTGGGTGATTGGTTTATCTAAGGGTTGACATATTTTAACATATTATTTTTCTTCAGTACTATTAAGAGATCAAATTCCTAACTATATATTATTAAAGAATCTTAGTATCTATGTAGTAAAACAAAAAAAAATAGTATCTATCGTTTATGTTACCCGTCGTCGAAGAAGCATTGGATAGGATTAAATGAATTTCTTGAAAATGCTTGTTGGCAAAAAATCTAACTCTCCTTATTTGTTCTATGAATGGCTTGTGAACCCTTTGGATTGTATTGTGAGATAACATTATGGCTTTTTCCTCGTCTTTGTTTTATTGTTTATAAGGGTGAAGGTTTTTTTTTTTTTTTGAAAGAAGGGCGAAGGTTTTTGCCTTCTTTTGAGTTTTTTGGATTGAGTACTAAATGTACTTATCCTTTTTGGTGGGTTGAGTTCCTCTACTTTATTCATGCATTGTCTTCTCTTTCTAATAAAATTTTGCCATTTAAAAAAAAATGATTTAACTATCCTTACTTCAAAAAAAAATGATTTAACTATCTTACTTTCTCAAAGTTACTATTTTTATGTAATTCTTCCGTATAAGAAAATTATTTTTGTCAAGAAAATTAAGGAAATAAAAAGAAATGTCTTAAAACTTATGTAGTTAATATTTTTGAAATATAAATAATGTTATTTTTAATGCAAAATATACCATTTTTATTTTCTTAATTAGTGCATCGGAGACACTAGTTAGCACGATCCTTCATTTATTACTAAATGCGGTAAACACAAAATTAAAGACAGATTTAACATATTTTTCTCTTCATTTTTGTCACTATTTTAATTCTTTTATTATATAATTCTATTTTTAAATTAAAAATGATATAATAATAGATAATTTCAATATAGTTAGTACAATGCAATTACTAGAATAATAAAAAAGTTACAAATATAAGGAGGAATATTAATAGTATCCAAATACAGATTCAGATTAGAAAAACAGATTGGATTAAAAAAAAAAGATATAGAAAAACAGATTATGATGAGATCTTACAAAGCACGGCATGGCATATGGTTGCTAACATGGAAGTTATGTTTCTTGCTTCTTTCCTTTGTATAGAGCCAGCTAAATCTCATGCATTAAGGCCTAAGATTTCAAGGCAAATTATCACAACCAAACAACAACATGGCACACAATCCTTCTTATCAAAAACCTCTCTGAATAAATTAATGTGACCATTATTTTCATTTTTTTCATCTTTCTTCAACATAATTCATTATTGATTAATTTGATTGTTCATAAAAACAATACAATTATTGCAAAAGGAAAACACAAAGAAGGTGTTGTGTTTTTTGTGGCATTTGGATCCGACATTTTTTGTCGGAACCACATGCACATTTTCTTCTTGTCTCTCCTTCATATTATTGTTCTATAGAGAAGGGAGAGACAGAGATATAATATTCTTATCATTTTCAGGTACGATACTTTTACCAACAAAATGCCATTTTTATTTTTACATTTTTTATGTTTTTTATTCATTTCAAAGTGATAAAAATAATATATAAAGGGGTTTTGGTATGTTTTGTTTGTATTTCTCAATCAATTAAAAATTGTTCCAAATTTTTATGTGTCCTTGTCTTCTTGACTTCTTTGTTGTTTGTGAATTCTACATATTCTTTTGCCTTAGCCATTACCTTGAATCTTGTGTTCCAATGTTTTTTATATATGTTTTTTTCTTTTGAAATTATAGCTTACCTTTTCCAATTTTTTTGTTGCTATTTTCATAGTTCTAAAATTGTGGTTCGCAACTGCAATTGTACCTCACAACCGCAATTGCGGCTGCGATATAAAAGTTTTAGAGGCATCTGCAACAACATCAAAACCCCATTTGCACACTTATTCACTGCATTAAGGTTCTATGCGTAACCGCAACCACCACTTTGAACCATGCTATTCTTTAATGTTATATAAACAACTTTTTAATGTTACTTAACAGAATCAACAGATGCATTGAACACAAACATAATTATTTCTTTTCCCTTTTCAAGGTTGTTAATGTGTCATTCTCTTTTCTCTTCTTTACATGCTTTTGGCTTGTTTCATGTCACATTTGTGGATTCTTTTGCTTCTTCAGCTTTTTTGCCAAACACATGCACACAACAATTGATGTAGTTTCCTTGAAACAACCTTAAAACATACCCTATTTCTATATATATGTTTTTTCTGCTTATGGAAATTTATATATATGTTGCTTTATAAGTCTTTCTTTTCCAAGGGTTGAATTGAACTTCATTTCAAAGGTACAATCTACTTTCATCATATCTCAGCGGTGTTCAAATAGCGGCATTATAGTCTATAGCGCTATAACGTAGCAGAATTTAAACAAATCGTTATTGTTCTGCACGGTTTAATACAAAGTGTTGTAATAGCGTACAATCTACTTTAACATTATTTTTACTTGGTTCCTCGTTCATTTATTTTCGATTAGTTGTAAGTTTCAGGACGTTTGGTTTGACTTATTTGAATTTACCTGCCGACATAAACACTTGTGTGACCGTTTGAGAGAGATTATGAAAACAACTTATGACATGTCCATTAGCTCTTTCCATGATAGCTTATGAAAACAACTTATAGCTTAGATAAAAACAGTTTGACATTATTTTATCGTTTATTATAGACATAGCTTATACATAAGCATTTACCATAAATGCTTAATTAAGCTGTATATTGAAACAAATAGTTGTTAACACTACCTAATATCTTTGATATATGCTAATGCAGATTCTGAGGTACATAAATCTTTGATACAATGGGAGGTTGTGCATCAGTACCTTCTAAGGCAATAAAAGCACCAAAGAAGCTTCAGAGAAGGATAATAAGACGGCGTCGACGAAAGATATCAAATTCAGTTACTAAGGATATCAAGAAGAGGAATAGCAATGCAGGAGGACGCGGCGTAACAGATTATTCTGTTAGTGAATTCGTTCGTATGGACTTTGAAAATGGTGCAACTACTAAATGTAAAAGATCTGAAGTTTCTAATTCAGCATACCATCTTACTCAACTTGAATGGCATCATAGCCAATATGATGCTGATGCAAATTGTATGTATATATTTTTTGACTTAATTATCTCTTTTCACTTTTTATTTTGAACTTTAAGACATTCATAATGACTTTGTTTTAATAATTACTTTTTTTTTTGTAGTAATGTGCCAAGAAGAGAGTTACTTTGATTCAGTCAGTATTCTGGAATCTGATTCAGATGAGGAGTTCAATAGTGTTCATGAAGGTAATGAATAATTATCCCTTTTTAGCTTATGAAAAATTAATGTCACATAAGTGCTTATTTAAATGCTTATCATATAAGTCTAATGTTGTTCATATAAGCTATAAGTTGATTCAAATAGGCAAATCATTGTTTGTTTCTTTGCAGATGGTTTTCCAAGCACAGGTGGAAGCATGTCATGTGGACAAGTTCTTCAATATGAAGGAAGATCAACATGTGTTGTGGAAAATAACTGTCAATATGAAGAATATCATGAAAGTTATGTTAAGGTTGATGGAGGGAATAATAACACAGATAAGTTAAAAGGAAGAGATGAAAATGGCTTTGGACTAATCAATGCACAACATGGTTATGGACTTTCTCTCTTAGGAAAGAATCAAGGAAGCTTTAAAGGTTTAAAAGAAAGTAAAAATAATGCTGAAGATAATACTCAAGAGAACACAAAGAAATCGAACATGAATCGGTTAGCACCGTCCGTTAGTTTCAATAATCGGCCAAGCAAAAAGCTGTCAACGATTTTCAAGCTTTCGTTCAAGCGAAAATCTTGTGATGTAGAGGAACCACCTGAGCTTAGTAAGTGTTTGAATTAGCAACTATAAAGTTATATAGAACAATAAGCACTTTTTATTGCACTGCTTTAGACTTTCACATTAGCAACTATAATGTAGCATTAACATAATATTATGCTGATTAAGCTCCTTGATCTTGTTATGTAAAGGTCAATCAACACGATATCTGATTCGTCCAAGAGCAGGATATACAATTCCATGTCAGAATGGAGAGAAAATGTCTCCTGGATGTTGGTCTGAAATTCCGCCTTCAACATTTCAACTCCGCGGCGAAAACTATTTCAAGTATGTTGAATAATCGTATAACATTTTGTAACTTCCATAGAAACGACGGACACATTAGTGCCTGTCTGCACGCTAGAGTTAGAAAATAGATATCGCGAATTGTATTTTCGTGGAAATATAATTATGTAATGATTTACTTTTTCCAGAGACAAGAAAAAGACTCCTGCACCAAATAATAGTCCATACATTCCAATTGGTGTTGATCTATTTGTTTGTCCAAAAAAGATAGATCATATTGCTAGATACATTGAGCTTCCAAATGTGGAATCCAATGGAAAAATCCCTCAACTTCTTATTGTAAATATTCCGGTAAATTACATTTTTTTTTTTACTTCATTTTTTCAAAATTCTTAAATCTTTCTCTTCATTGTGTTTATATTATATGCTTTGTTGCAGTTACCTACATATCCAGCTGCAATGTTCCTTGGTGATAGTGATGGAGAAGGAATGAGTCTTGTATTGTATTTCAAGGTTTCTGAGACTCTTGATGATCACATTTCTTCTCAGTTTCAGGAAAGCATAAAGGTACATCAATTTCCATGGTACTTTACCAGTTTTCTCTATGATTATGTTTATAAGTAATTAAAATTTGGATTGAACTTAAATCTGTTAGATATATTAGGGCTTTTAGCATTGAGCTCTATAGGTTAGTAGTTTAATAGTCCATTAGGTATTATTATAAATTCTATTGTAATCCTTATTTTATTAAGCAATACTATTCAGACACTATTGAACCCTAACCGTCTTTATCTTTCTCTTAATTTGTATATCTGATTCTAATAAAATCAACCCTACAAAATCACTTGTAATTAAGGTGAGGCATATGTCTCACACTTATCTCATCAATGTGAGACTCTCAACAGTACCTTTACCTAGGTCTGAACATCTAGAGCGTGACATGAGTGGCTTGATAACGGACAGTCTAGAAGATCTTAGGTTAGGTTCTAAAAGCTACTTAAAATTTGAGTCGAGTCTAAGTCAATCCTATAAAATTGGCGCGTAAGGTGAGATGTACCTCCCACTTATATACACTTTTATAGGTCATGTCTCCTTCTCACGCCTAAGACTGGACATCTAGAGTATGACCTGAGTGGCCCGATAGAGGTATCCTAGTGGATTTTGGATTAGACTCTGATACCAGATTAAAATTTAGGTTGAACATATCTCAACCCTACAACCGGCCTGTAAGGTGATGGAAGTCTCGCACTTATATACAAATTTTAAGTCATAGTTCATCCAATGTTGGACCCTCAAAAGAAGTGTTCTCGGAATTATATTTAGTTTCTCTTGTTGTATATTTGGGTTTGTGCTTGAAGTTTAAAACTGAGGTTTAAGTGTTAACTTGGGTTTTGCTTCCATTTCATGATACAGAAACTCATTGATGATGAGGTGGAAAAGGTAAAAGGATTTGCAAAAGAATCTAATGTTGCTTTCAGAGAAAGACTAAAGATTATGGTAGGACTTGTTAATCCTGAGGATATGCACTTGAGCTCTACTGAGAAGAAGCTAGTTCAAGCTTATAATGGAAAACCTGTACTCTCAAGACCACAGCATAACTTTTACAAGGTAAAAATTAAGCTCATAATATATGCATATCATCACAAACATAGTTGGTATTAAAAGATTGTGATTACCTATGTAGCACTAATATTTTAGATTGAATGTGTGTTCGGTGTCAGACACCAGTATGACACCAACATGTGCTTATACTAAATTAGTTTTTACGTCTATGTATTAGAGTGATGTCTGGTGTTTATGTCAGTGCTATATAGGTGATTAACTAATTACTAGCTTGAAGGACGGAAAAAAAGATGATTGATTGTTGCTTCCTTGGCAAGCTACATCAAAATCAGCTTACATGATATACCTTACTAATAACATGTAAATGTTTTCACTACCTTGTTACATATAACAAAGAAATGATCTTGTTTATTCTGTTCTTAACAGGGTCCTAACTACTTTGAGATCGATCTTGACATTCATCGGTTTAGCTACATATCAAGAAAAGGACTCGATGCATTTCGAGATCGGCTAAAAGAAGGCATTCTTGATCTTGGCCTAACCATTCAGGTACAAATTTATTTGAATGAAGTGAATGTTCTAGTTAGCAATTAGTAGCTACGTATCGAGAAAAATTTGTTTAGTTATCCTTCAACTAAGATTGTAACTATTTCTCTTAATTTTTATACAACAGGCACAGAAACAAGAAGAGCTTCCAGAGAAAGTACTATGCTGCATTAGATTGAACAAGGTTGATCTTGGTGACAATGGTCAAATACCAATGCTAATGACTTTTGATGGTGAATGCTAAGGATTTTCATGAACTGTGAGGAATAGCATTCAAAAATATATAAACTAATTTAATGTTTTTATGTTGGATATGCAAACTTCTGTAGTCATATACTTATATTCAAATGTACATTAAAGTAAAAGAAAATAAATTAAAAGGATGATTAACATATATAATAGACAAATGACATGAAATGTAAAAAAAAAAAGTTTTTTTTTTTTAATTATTTATTTTAACTTGTAAACATTTGAAAATGTTGCATTATTGAAATTAATGAAAAATGGTGTTATAATGACTAGAACTAAAATGAATGTAACTATTTCAATAAGCCAAATTCTTGTTTATGGAAAGAGAAGAGGTGCCCATGGGAAAACAAAATTGTTTCAATCGTGCCACGACATAAGTTATGAGACCAAAGTGTGTATCTTATAACACAAATTATCTAAACTTATAAACTTATTATATTAAGTTTATTTCATGTTTTTTTTATCATAGTTTATTTCATAAAATTAAGTTATATGGTAATGCAGCTTTTTTTTACTAGCTAATACCTTTTTTCCGATGTTATTTCAAGTTACATTTGAGTTTATAGTTTTATACATTTCATTCCAATTTTAATCTTATTATATTAATTTTATCATTTCTTTATTTTTTTAAATAAAAGCTACCCACTCACAAAAATAATTATCCACTGACATAGAATAATTATATACTTTTATGTCATTTTGTATTTACAAAAACTAAATTTATCAAACACTTTGATTTCATTTTACTAACTTTTTAGCCATCAACTAAAAATTAGTCTATCAACTATCAGTTAACTTGTTTGATAAAAATAAGACGTGTTTGGTAATAAATTTCTCTAATTAGCTTATAGCATTTTTTGAGATACTATTTCAAGTAGCATTTGAGCTTATAGTTTTTTACATGTTATCCCATTTTATCCTTATTATTTTCATTTTATTATTTATTTATTTATTTTCAAATATAATAACTACCCAATACCTATGTACTTTATGTCATTTTTTTACATACAATAGCTAAATTTGTCAAACATTTTAATTTCATTCTACTAACTTTTCAACTATAAATCAATTATTAGCTCAATTTTACCAAACAAATCCAATAGATTAAAAGGGTCATGCTAACTAGTACCCCCAGAGCACTAATTAAAGATACAAAAAGGTAAATTTTGCATTGGAAATAATAATTTTCTTACTTTTTAAATAAATATTGACTACACAAATTTTGATGTAATTTTACTATTTTAAGTATCCTTAACTAGTTTTGTCAAAAAAAAAATATCCTTAACTAATGCCCCGGGAGCACTAGTTAGCATTTTCCTTAATTTTGCTAAACAAACCTAAAAGTAATAGCTCAGTTTTAATGATGCTTGTTACTGGTAATTTTATTTTTTAATTAACAGAAATAGAAAAATATATTAATAATTAATAACTGAAGGCTAAAATTATGGATGAGAAAAGTGACCATTTGTCCCGGCTAGCTTAGCCATTAATTCGTATAAAACAGTACGAGGCACGACAAATCAACCGTAGACAGTGGATTAAAATTTTCAACATTCACTTCATTACTTCTCTGTGAAGCTTGAAGTGTGTAACAATTAGATATCTTTGTTATCTTCTTTATCAAAATTCACTTCATTACTTCTCTATAAAGTGTCAATCATATTTTTGGTATCGATTCCAATTCCACTCAAAGTCTCAAATATGGAGACCAGTTCATAGTTTGACTCTTGCACATTACTCACAATCTCAATTCAATGTCAATTCCTCACATCACATATTCACATGTCCACAAATCAATATTCAATGGAGGCCACGTTGAAATATTGATAATATTTGAGGCTACACCTTGTATTTTTTATTCTCTTTTTGTTTTGTTGAATAAATTCACCTAATAATATTGGACTATATTCGTTTTGATGTAACTGAGATTGGTATAAATAACAAATCTCAGTTACAAAAACTTAAGCACACAATGCTTTTTTGTAAATACAAATTTTGCTCAAAATATCTAGAAAATGACCATAGTTGTTATGCAGTATTCATAGTTCTTAATGAGCAATCTGAAATTACATTGCAACTAAAAAAGCAAAAGCTAATTCATCCATAACTTCCCCAGAAATTTTCATTAAAATGAAAAAGTTAAACTCTCATGAGAAACACCTAGTCAAATATAATTGTTATAAAGCAAATCCTATCCATATTCAGGATTGGCTAATAATATACCTATTGACAGACCGGGGGAGAAAAACCAAGAATAGGTCGAGACTGAAGACAACGGGTTATATGTACAATGTAAGCGCATATTCACATGCAGAGTAAGACATGTCACGTATCTCGCAAGCCTAAGCTCCTTCCTCTAGAGGACACGAAGCTGGGAAAGGAAAGCGGCACAAAGATCCAAGAAAAGAAACTCTGAACCATGCACCCTTTGAAGATCAAGAAGATACTTCTCTTCCCGAGTTTTGTAAAGCTGTTAGAAATGTGAACATAAGAAAGAGAGAATGTTATGGAAAAGAAAGCACTACCAACAATGACAGGGAACACACTTAAGAAGACAGTTTCTCCAAATGCAGTAATAATGATTACAATTCTGAAGGTATATTACCTGGAGTTCAAATTTGACTGCATTTGAACAAGAAACAGCCACATTCTCAATAATGCTGGAATCATCACTAAAGTAATGATTATTATGCGCAGCATTGTTCATCGTTCCTTCATGATGACCGAGAATGCCAGCATCCCACCTGCACTTCATGTTGTAGTGCCCAATCTTCTTCCAACAAACATTTAATTCTTGGAGAGCTATAAGGACCTCAGTCATTATTTCACGAGGATGAGCTTTAGACTGTCACAAGTTAACAAACGGGGAAATTTAACTACCAACAAAGACATTATAACTACAATTTGCTTGTGGCATATATTATTAATTAAGAAGCTGTCATATGTAAAGTTGGTCATCTTCACCTAACACTAAGAATTTTGGAAAAGTTGGGTTTTGACAACAGGAATATCTATCTTAAGTGCATGTGTCCAACGAGGAAAGGAAGTACATACATAAGCAAGAAACTCAACGGCTCAAACTTTCGTAGAAGAGAAAGAACAATTTAGACAAATAAAGACATCCAACAATTAATGCTCTCAAACAGCCAGATAATTACATGGTCACTTACCTGAAGCCCAAGAGCCCATTTTCTTTCAACAGGGAGCTGTGGTCTCAATCCAGCTCTTGGATAATCCATATAGCCCGGAATGCGATGTCCAGCAACTTCATTGGGATGCATTTGGCTAAAGCTAGAGTCCTAGGTAACATTATAAAACAAAAAACTAATGAGCTTTGCATAGGATACATTGTTTAAATAGAAGACAGGCAAAGAAATATAATATCAATTAAGAATATGAAACCAGCAATTCCAGGGCTAATAGATGCACAAAGGTTCTTCTTGTTCAGGCTAGGAATATCAACTTAATGACATGGTTTACTCATATGAACCTCGCCCAAATTATAGAAAACACTGAACTGGAACTCAGACTCAGCACTCAAACCCAAAATGCAGCTTTGAAGGGCTAGTTTCCTCTCTCTCTCTCTCCGTTTTTCCTTTCCATCCTCTCCTTCTATTCTAACTGAATCCCTTTTCTCTTAACCCCTCACCCATTGTTATAAAAACCAGACATGCCTGGCCAGTCTGGTTTCACTGCAAACCAGACACACAACCGGTCCGGTTACGTCATTAGATTTGATTTTCCATTGAGCCAGTAATAACATCAATCAATTGGCTAAAAAATGGATGAAATGGTAAATTCTGTATACGGTTTGCAAATGAACTTGTTGAATATATTGCAAAAAATGAGTCAGAGAGAATCAATAAACAATAGAATAGAAAGAAATCAACAAGAAAAAAGATGTGGGAGGAAATATATAGAAACACTAAAAAAAAAACATGGAAGCACAACAAACACAATCTGGAAGAACCGGTGAAAGTGATTTACAGTTATACACAGTTTGCCTAGGGATACATTTTAAAGAAATTCCAGAAAAATGTCTTCTGACTCATTAGATAAACCAAGTCACTTCACTAGAGACAGGCTACTAATGAAATCTTCAGAAGTTAAGCAAAAAGAAACCCACCATGGACTCTTGATACTCAGCTCCAAGATAGCCGCTGGAAACACGGAACCGGTTGTCTAATATTAAATAGTATGCAACGGTACCCTGAAACATATGGGTGGTAATTAGAGAAAATTCAGCAGATATACTAGGCAAAAATGAAAGTTGCAAACCTCATTCTGTATCCGGTGGCGAAGAGATTCAATCAATTGATTCCTGTCAAATCCCATATTTACCACTTCCTGAAGGATTTCCTCATCAATCTACAGAACCATAAAATATTTTAGTTTAGTTTGATGAACTGATTATAATGTATAATGTCAAGTAACAATCACCTTATTATCCACAATATGTTTCTGTGCATTTAAAATGTAAAAGATTGATAAGCAGACAAAGAAAATAGCTGAGAGATACGACAACCCTGATGACATGTGGTTTGTTTACCCAAGAATTTTTACATAATGTTAATCAGTTTTTAACTATGAAGAACAAAAAAAACAACCTTTCACATTAACAGAAGAGTAATTTGCAGAAGAGTGAAATACGAGAGAAAAAATGGGAAAACCCAACATATGTTAAAATAAACCTTCTTAGCCTGTTGCATTGTATCGGGCGGTGGCACAGCTAAATAACGTGGAAGTCCGAGTTGGAACCATGAATGTTGACGGATCTCAGGTATGGTCATCCTCTTCATAGGGTCAACTACCAGCATCCTTGGTATCAAATCTCTAGCACCCGGTGACAGATGACTAGGAAGAGTGTATATTCCTCCCTATATGAAATAATATGTGATTATTAGATCTCTTTGACAGTACCATCAGTGAAAGAAAAATCTGATTTGGAATGTGGTTCTCAAAAAGTAGTATTATACGGATACAGAATGGTACAATTCAAAGCATCTCAAGAGGATGTATAACCAGTATTTTATAATATCCAATTCTATAGTTAATTAATATTACATAAATAAAATGAATATCAGCAAAACCTTAATTTTCTTGAAGAGATTTGGAATGTTTTCATCATCAAAAGGAAGAGTTCCACAAAGAAGAGCATATAAAATAACACCACAGCTCCAGACATCTACTTCAGGTCCAGCATACAATCTCCCAGAGATAACCTGTGGAAAAGGAAATGTTTAACCCATAAATATCAAAGAGATAGAAAATATGCACACCACACACAAATATATATATATATATATATATATATATATATATTCAATAAGAGTATTAATAATCATAATGATGATGATAAAAACATTACTAATAAATATTATTATCATTCCATTACAAATCAAAGAATTTTCAAACCTCAGGAGCTGCATAGTTGGGGCTGCCACAACTTGTCTTAAGAAAGTGTCCGTCACGCATTATGTTGCTTAAACCGAAATCAGCTATTTTGACATTGCATTTAGAGTCCAAGAGCAAATTCTCAGGCTTCAGATCCCTATGAACAACCATATTTCTGTGACAGTACTCGACACCAGATATTATCTGCTTCCAGAACAGAAGTTAGCTTACATAATCTGTTACTGGCAAAAGCTTGTCAAGTAACCAAAGTAATAAATTTATAATCCTACCTGCTGAAAGAAATTGCGAGCTTCCTCTTCTTGTAACCTGCCCTTTTCTACAATATAATCAAATAGCTCCCCACATTTCACATACTCCATGACAACATATATGTCAGTTTCGGTCTCTATCACCTCATACAGCCGTATGATGTGAGGATGCATGAACAGTCTTAATATTTTTATTTCTCTTCTGACTGCAAAAGAAACAAATAAGGAAAAGATGGTAAGCATATTAAATTAACAAGATAAACAATGAGCAAACAACAGATTTGGTAAACAGAAGAATAAGGTAACAAGTTATATTTTCCCTAAAAGTCCACATCATTAGAAAAGGTATGCAAAAAATAAGTTAGAAAACTACATTAAATTTGTGAATCTAGGATTACCAATATTCACAAAAACAAAATGAAAAATTGCCATAAAATAAAAAAATAACAAAAAGGCCCACAACTTGATGAAGATTAAAACTAAACATTTATTGATAAAAAATAATACAAACCTTTTTCTTCCATTTTCATGTTCTTTATCTTGCGACGGTTGAGGATTTTGATGGCAACCTTATGACGAGTCAGTACATGTTCAGCAATTTTCACCTTGCCAAAGGAACCAATACCAAGTGTTTTTCCCAGTTTATAATGTTGCAGTAACGAGTCTATACTTGAACCACCACCGTGCTCAGCTGGTCCATCCATGTTGATATCTGGAGGCAAAATTATGGAAGACACAAACACAAAAGTCAGGCACATCAAACTATATCTACATAGAAACAAGCAGAAAATATATCAAGGTTGTTATCAAATTTAGACATCAAATAAAATATATAAGAATGGAATGAGGAGGCACACAAAGGTATACATAAGTTGTCACAAGGGATTTATTATAAATATATGCACCTATACAAATTTAATTGACACTCCAACAGTTTCATTTCGTAAGGATTTCATTTCAGTGAGAGCAAGAAACTATATCCTAATCCAACCTTTATAAATAACAGAAGGGATTAAAAAATTGGGAGGGTTAGATTAGATCCCACTTTATAAATAACAGAAAATTATTGTCTTGTTTGCAAGAAGCAGCCGGAGAAGATGAAGTTAAGAGAGAGAAAGAAAAAGACATAGTGCTCGTTTGGACAGGAAAACAGGAGATGAAGATGGATTTTCCACGGCGGTTGCAATTTTACACAAAAGTGTTTGTGTATAGGACGGCTGCAATTTTACAATACTCTAGTACTCTAGGTTAGAGAAGAAGATGAATTTGGGCTCTCAAAGCCCGATAATTTTCTTTTCCTACACCAGCCCATTAATTAACTTGAATGATAAAAGTAAAGAAAAGAATATTTTGATGGTTTTTTATTTTAATTTTTTTTTGGACAGATTCTTTTAGAAGAAACGTTTGGCAATTTTTTTTTACTAACTACTTTATTTTTATTTATTTAGATCTCTAATATTTATTTATTATGCTAATTAAGTATATTTTAAGGGGATGATTTTATTTAAATATTATATTTAACTGATTAATTTTAATATTATATTTTGTTTTATGTTTTATGAAAAACACATTAAAATCCAAATTGATATTATATAAACATTCACTACATCAAAGACTCAAAAATGGAATTTACCGCCTGCGGCTAAAATTGTGCCCAGGCTTTCAAACATTTCTGGCTCCGCCTATGGGTATGACAGTAAGGTTGTTGCCATGTGATTCAATGTCATTTAGTGGCAGAAAAAATTGCATTTATGCCACATTCATGGTTCACTGTACATCTAGCCCTCCTAAGACCCCATAATGTCGGCATTCTCATGCACTACGAATTGCAAGTCTAAAACTTGTAGGTCACCTACTTTAAGGGAGACTGAAGGAGATAGGAATCTTTGGCCTGCTGTTAATGTGGAAATGAGGCACAAACCAATTATATGGAGAGTCTATTCACGTAGGAATAGGAACAAAAGAGAGGAGAGAGGAAATAGAAGTTAGTTATGATCGTGTCCTGAGTGGTAAAGTTTGGCATATTTTTGGTAGAGATCACAAAAAACTGGACTTAGTCGCATGGTTGGATTCGGTGGCGGCAGCACCATACCCTCCAGTGAGGATGAGTAGAATGGAAATGGACAATCCCAAGCCATAAGCTTAGGCTTCGCAAGCTTGAAACCATGAAAGAAACAGATATATGGAAGACAACTTAAGAGAAAAAAGATTCCACACAAAGAATACAAACACACAAAAACTGCTATAGTACATTCTAACATTAAGGTGACAAATAATTTTTAAAAACTAATTAATTATGGAAAATACAGCAGTAGGGAATTTTCTCCAACATTATGACAGTTTCACCATTTTAGCATCACAGTTAGCAAGTAAGTGCATATTTGTTTAAATGTTAGCTAGTGTTCCATTCAATATCCATCACCGATGCTACAAACAAATTAGAGTTTCTAGGTCGATACCAAAACATACATTCCCTCCCATAGATAGGTCACAAGTGGACCTTCGCAATTATCAAATATGTTTTGTGTAGCACCAACACTTCGGATTGAATGTGTATCAGTGTTTGTGTCATATCCATGTCAGTGATTCATAGGTTATCAATAAGAAGCACACGAGCAAGATGCGAAAGACACACACACTAAATCAATAGCTCAGGAGCATCACCTCAGACATGTCATTAACAACACTGTTTTTGCAACCCAAAAAAACAGCTAACTAACAAAATCTAGTGAAAAAAAGATTTTCCAAACGTTGGCATCTAACATTAACCAGAACCCTCCTTTTCCCACCAAAAAAACATCTTATCTAATAATCATAAAAAAACCTAACGAGAAAACCTATACACAATCTATGCAAACAATAATAAGCATGAAGAAAACAAGGAAAGAATATTGCATCAAAGGAAAAAAAAAATTAAAATTTACAAAAAAAACAAACAAAATCTTCACGATTATAACCATAAGAAATTCCTTATCTACACGCAAGATAAATCTAATACGTATCGAGCTTCCAATAAAAAAAAAATCATACTTTTAATTTCAAATTTAACATCAAGAAAATAAGAGAGAGAGGGTATGTTTTGAGATTGAGAATGAAGAGAAGAAAAGAAAAGAAGAACTAACCAAGGAAGGTATAGTGTTGATGAATTGTGACGAATGATGAAATTGAAGAAACCCTAAAATGATGAAAATTGGGATCGGAAGAAGCAACGAGGTTTGAAGAGCGCTTTCAGTTATGTTTGGTCGGATGTAAGAGACGGCATGAAATAAGTTATAATTAACCCTAATCCTGTTTTAATCTATCTATAAACTCGAACAATCTCGATAATTTATTTAAAGATAAAATTCGATCCAAAATATAAATAAAAATATTTTCGAGTAACTTTCTTACAAACCAAAAACACTAGTATTTTGTTTTTGAAAAAGTATTTTTACTAAAAAGTAGTAATAATTTTTTTAATAACTAAATTTATCATTCACCAATCGTTAGTTGGTTCAGTGGTGATTGGCGCTGAATTTGGTATGGAGGACCACAATTCGATCCCCGCAACTGCGATTGGAAGGGGGCTAGAACCACTTGATGTCATAACTGACCCTCAAATCAGATTAAACCGGCGGTGAAAACCAACAAACTAAATTTATCATTGACATTCTCAATTTTATAACTAACTTTGAGACTATAATTATAAAAAAAGAGTAACATTACTTAAAAAAATATAAACCAAAGGTTATGCAAACACTTTAAAAGTCTGTTTTTAAGCACAAATTTTTCATTTGACTCAAACTCTTGAAAATTATTAACATTGATATTTTATTCGACAAAATTGTGATTAATATTTAGATATAAGTATTCCAATGATTTGAAAATAAATAAATTAATACAACTACATGCATATTAGAACAGGTCGGATAATCCAATGCTTAACTTGAACCCGTCCTGACCCACTATTGTGTTATTATTTAGACAAATTTTTTTGTCCAAAAAAATTTATGCGACGAAGTTAGGACCAACTTGAAACCGTTGGGTTGGAACGAATCTTCTGTTTGGGTTGGGTCATGGACACCCCAAGTTGATGAGATTTATTTTTCGCACCTCCGTAACACTCACGCATCGTCTGGCGTTCCCAATTTACCCTATCGCTACTTAGGAAGCGAGTGTGTAAAGTGCAAAAAACTGAAACACCATAGTTCGCTTCCTACACAGCGTACTGTGTTTGAGTTCGCATTCTAGGAAGCGAATATTATAAAAATCAATTTTTTCTATATAGCAAATCGTGCTCGCTATCTAGAATGCGAACTATATTTTTTCAAGATTTTTTCATTCATGGGGGCGCAGACGTTGAGTTTAAATATAAAATATTGTCACTCGCTACTTAGAAAGCGAAATTTGCTCGCACTCTAAATGGCAAAGGGGTACTATGGTCATTTCAAGGGGTGGTGAAGGAAATCTGGGGGGTGAATTTGCTCGCACTCTAGATGGCGAGAAGATACTATGGTCATTTCAGGGGGTGATGAAGGAAATCTGGCGGTGAATTTGCTCGCACTCTAGATGGCGAGGGGGTACTATCAACATAAAAATGATCCGATCTTAATCAAATGGTTACTAATATCTTCATAAAATCAAAGCTGCACTCAACACTCATTTGAATTACAATAACTTATAATATTTTCCCCTTTTTTTAGAATATTTACATCAAGAAAAATTATGTAGAATAATGGTGAAATATATATAATGGCTATTCATGACATTAAATTTGATTAAACGACTTTATCAAAAAGAACTTTGGCAATATGAAAGTTGATGGTCCTTGAATCACAAAAAGCTGAATAGTAAAAAGTTTTTGCAACTATGAAGAAAGTATTCTTGATATTGAAATCAATGTCATTCAAAGATTTTTGGAACACCAATTGTACGAGTTCTTGCATTTTTGAATCTGCTTCTAGGATCATGATGTTTTCTTGTGTATTCAAGCTGCTACTCTTAAGTTCCTGATAATTTTAATTTATTCAAAGAAAATTCAAATGAGAAATCAAGTAGATTAAACAATCAATGATTTCAAAAATAATCAATAAGTGATTTACCATTACTTTAAATAATAAATACTCCTATATAGTAAAATTTTTGACGAAAATTATATATTTTTTAAATCAAATAAACTAAGAAATCTACGCTAAATGTATTTGACAAAAATGCAATTGATAGGAGAATAATTCCTATGTCAATTAATTCGGTTAATTTTCGGTTAATTTTGTATCAACTAATTCCTATGTCAGTTGATTATGATGCAATTGATAGGAGAATAATTTTGATCTAATCCAATAACCAATGCATGCTTCAACTAATTATTTTTTGGTGTAAATAGAATCTTAAAAAATGTTTGTGTTGTCACTAACCTTGTCCTTTTGATAGCAACTAAGCTTATGGCAAATTGTGTTAGTGAGTTGAAAAAGATGCTTGTATTGTGAATTGAATATTTGATCCTCAGAAATCCAATGACCATCATTTAGGTTTATTATTTGTACCAAAAGCTCTGCTTCTCCTTCACATTTGTCTCCTTCAATTTGCCAACTTGATAGCCACTTTTTCCACTACAATAATAGGAAGAAGGAAAAAAAAAGTCAAAATGCTTAACACATTTGAACCAATACTAAAAATATTTTTTTTTTTGAAAACCAATACTAAAAATAAAATTGATATCCCTAAATATTTGATACCATGCGTGGCCGCTCCTCCGAATACCCTCTGAAATCTTCGTTAATAATGTTACTTAAGATATTTTTTTCTTTCAATAATAGAAATGATATTAAAAAGAGTTAAAAAAAATGTGATCTCAATGTTTCATTGTTTGTGACATGATGTTTTGTATTTGTTAAATTGTTTGTGCTAAAATTGTCAATACAAGAGTTTTGTCAAGAAGTATGGTAACCGACAATTAACAACAAATCATCCAAGTCAAAAATAATCATCCAAATTCATACATTAATTAACATGATTGAGGATTGGAAGACTCACACATTGATGCATATCATATCCAATTTCATGACCATAAGAAACAACTATATCCCTTGATATTTGATCTATGGATGTAACAAGTGTCTCAGCAAGTTCATGTCTTGTTCTGTTCCTGTTCAACCTCCTGCACCCATACACACGAAACGATGGACCCAAATTGCTGCCGTAATAAATAAACACAGTTTTACGTTGTTTTTAATCATGGTCGTTAATTTAAGATCAGATGGTCTATATTACATATAAGTTTTAATATTGTTAAACAATCTCAGCTGTTATATATAAATCGTATGGTTGACAATGGTAACTATGTGAATTAGTTACTGTGGCAAATCCAGTTCCCAAAATGATATTATTCATTTTCTCCTTACTGTATTATAGAAACTCTAACCGCTATGTTACTTCTCTAAACCACCAAATCACGTTTTCACTCCTAAAACAACCATAAGTTAACTTACCGGCCAATCGAATGGTCTCGCCGGTTGATGTAGTTATTGAATTTTTTGACAAAATCTTTCCTCAAATTTGTATCATCACTAGCATAAGATGTAATTGTCTCAAGCAATGCTTTGGTTTTGGCCCATGCAAGTCTCTCATGAGACCTTTCAGGCTCAAATATGCTTGCTGCTGCCAAAAAATAGGCTAATAAAAGATCCCTTTTTCTCAATCCAAATTCTCCTAATCTTGATTCTGAGTACCACCTAATAAATTAATGTGATCATTGCAACAATGAGTGATGAAATTGATTAAGGCATTATATTATATATTGGAATAATTTTAGTAGCTCTTACTTCTTAATCATGCTCCATTCTGTTAGATGTTGTTCTTGGCAATTGTTGTAGTCTAATTTAGCAAGTTCAAGATAATTGTTGTTGTTCACATAAGCCATCCTATTAAAAAAAAGGTAACTTAATTAAGGAAATTAAAATTGCAAGAGAAAGTATATTAACAATATGAATATAAACAAATTAATGAATATAATTCTGTAAAACTAGAACCTAAAATAATTAATGAATACAAATTAGTCTTTTTTTAAAGGAAAATATACATTAGTTATGTTACACATTTTATATACCTCCTAATATATCAACATACTTTTTTTTATGCATTAATATATCAACATATATATTTAGTATATAATATATAAAGTGCAATTTTACTTATAAAGGAGTAGAGTTAAAGGTACCTACCTATAAAGAGTTTTACCAATCCAAACGTCATTTTCAGCACCATATTGATCAATGTAAAATCTTGTCTCCACACGTGCCAAGTTTGCATACCATGGCACGTCCAATGCATAACCCACCTGCCCAACAAATTAAGGATCACACACACCCCTCTTCTCTTTAGTGCCAAAAACTTGATACATTTTTTAGTTCTAGCCACACCTAGTAGTACCATATATATAGTACATCAAAGTGGTCCTACAACATTAGTACATTACTAAACTCCTAAAATGGTCCCATAAATCCCAAATTTTTTGTCCCTCAAATAACACATTAAGAATTTGATCTCGGTCTATAATGCATAAGTGAAAAAAATATTTCACCATGTACAAATGATATTAATATGTTATCTTATATATTGACTAAAGAGTGAGTCTATAGCTAGTTTGCAACAATAATGTGCGCACTATCAATTTACGCGTACCTCTTCGGGCAGATTCTTCATTATGATCCATTTATCTATTAGTTCATTTGCTTCTCTCTTTTCCTTCAAAAACTTGGAAGAGAAATGTTTGGCATGTTCAAGAATTTTTTCTCCTGGAAACAACACTTGAGCGACTCTATATAGACTATACATTCCTGTCACTGCTTGTGTGCATTGACCAGCAAAGCCGAAGAATTCACCATTTCTCTCAAAGTGCTTAAACACATCTATAAAAAAAATATTAAATCAAAATTCATTATCATTTCCATAAATAAACAATTAGAAACAAATACCAACTTCAAATCTTTTTAGCAATGTTTTAAGAACCGAACCGGAGCTCGAACCGGTGTGGCCATTGGTTCAAGGGTCAACCGGTCGGACCGGTTCAACCGTTATTGAACCGTTTACATTGAACCGTTTATATAATTTTCTATTTCACAGCTAATAAACAAATTAATTAACAAAGTAACATCAACAAAATAGAAAATTTAGAAACTTAAAACAAAGAAAACATAAATTCAAAATAGAAAATAAACTTTAAATTGGTAACAAAGTAACAAATTAACAGAACATATAAATATAAAAATATAGAATAGTAATTTAAATTGGTAACAAATTAACAAATTTCCGAAATGATTGTTACTGAACAAGAAATAATACACTAGAAATAATATTCATTATTTCATATTATTAAAAAATTAAATTCACTCAACAATTTCTCATACTTTTTAAATATTAAAATGATAGAGTAATTTTTTTATAATAGTAATTATGTATATTTATAATGTCAATTCATACATTATTTATTTAGTTTATTGTATTTTATGATTTAGTATATTTATTTGGGTTAATAGAAAAGAAAACTATGGGCCCAAGCCCACTTGTAAACCTAACCCTACACTTGTTATGAGAAGAAAAAGGAAACTCATTCACTCATAAGAAGAAAAAGTAGCAGACGTCAGCCACTCTTCTCATTCATTCATTCTCATATTTGCTTGATTGGAAAAGAAATGCAGTCATCGTCCTTCAACTCTCTTTCTTGTTTTAACAATCAATCTTCATTTTTTTTATTATGAATCTTCATCTTAACTTTTCTTCTTCCAATTTTCTTTATGCTAAATCTGTAACTTCTGTTCTTCTTTCTTTGTTCTTCTTCCAATTTGAAATAATAAGAAAATTATATAAAAGATTTTTTTTTTCTAAAAATTCAGTTTTTTTTTTTTTGTAAAGGAATGTTTGGGCCGGCCGGTTTTACGAAACCGCCACCGGTTCACCGGTTCGGACGGTTCAGAACGGTTCGGAACGGTTTTCCTGTCATTTTGTCCGGTTTTGGGATTTAGCGGTTCTAGAGGGTCGCCCGGACCGGTGCTGTGACCGGTTCCCGGTCCAACCGGTCGAACCGGCCGGTCCGGTCTGGTTTTAACAACATTGCTTTTTAGTGCCAATTTTTATATTTGGCTGATATGATTTTTTGTGTTTTTGTATTGCGGAATTTGATGTGATATTATTCTCAACAAGTTGGTCCATACAAGATTTTGCTTTGACTTCAAAGTTCAAAGTGAAACCCTACTAACTAGTACTAAGGTATGGAAGAATTGGTCTTTGAATTAGTTGTCCTTGTGCCGGATATTAAATTTTCAGTACACTGTAATCTAAATTTAGTAACCTTAGAGATAAATTCCATATTTTTTTCTCGCTAATCTAAGCTTTTATTAATCCTTCGATTTTAGAGAAAGAAACATAGTAATTTGGAGTAGTTTAATAAAAAAAATATTTCATCTAAGAATCGAACTTAGATTCTTCTACTGCGCACAAACACACACATATATATATATATATATATATATATATATATATATATATATATTGTCCACACGAGTTTAACTTAATTGGTAGGACACTATTTTATATGCACGAGCATAAATTCTAATCTCGGATATTCTGTTTATTCATCTTAACAGGTAAATTCTAAGCATCAAACTATTTCATAAAAAAGAAAAAATATATATAAACATATATATTATACTGTATCATTATCTTATTTACTCACCAGCTGAAACTTGATGGCCATGCAATCTTAATAATCTGAAAGCCATTGCCGTGTCATCAATATCTTGAACATTTGAATTTCTGGCCCAACAAATTCCCTTTTCAGTCCAATATCTGAAATTTAATTTATTCATTATAATATTGTAATTGGCTGAATTGTTGTCAATGTTGACCTTTTATTTATTTATTTTTTACTATATGTTGACCTTTTATTGGAATCTTATCTCCTTTGCCAAAAACAATATTAATAATAAATTAAAATTGGTATCACCAAGACCAAAAAACTACTGTCTCATAATTAATTTGTTCAAAAGGGTAATCACAACGTATTTATTTGAGGGCATTTTTTTTTTGACAAAAATAAGTTCATAGCACTTCATTATCAATTAGTATATGTCACTAATACTGTAATACATATGAGAATTTTAATGAATAATTGGAAATTAACTATAAATATAGACATTCCAACTAAAGTATGGACGACTTTATTGACTTGTCTTTTAATAAATTCAACATTTAAATTTGTAAAATGTTATTTGAGAGTCATTATTAATTAAATTACCTGGAAACATAACTCATACAATCTTTGATCTCTCGATGAAAATACCGTGATATTCCAAGTCGTTCAAGTCGATCAACCACCCAAATATGTTCAAACAAATCCACTGGATACGCAGTTGGAACTAATAGGACAAACAATCATGTCTTAACCAAATTAGTAAAGATATTATACATGACATGACATCAACAAAATTCTTAAGGTTTTCTTTTTATCCAAAATTTTCGGACCTAAAACTTTTAACTTGGAATTTGACCCCTAGATGCAGGGACGGAGTCAAGAATTAAACTTAAGGGGATGAATTTAAAAGTATAATTTAATAAAGAAAAAATTATAAATTTTAAAAATATAGATTAAATTGTAATATAAATCTAAAGTTAATATTGTGATTCAACATTTTTTGGGCCACCTATTTTAAGTTAAACTTTATGGCCTCTCTATTTTCACATTTATTGTGATTTTGGTCTCAACACATGCGTTTTGTCATAAAAAATGCGACATTTTGCATAAAAAAGTAATTTTTAATCTTAAAAAAGCTATTTTGTCATTAAATGTAAAATTGGGGCAAATTAAATATCACCATTTTTGGTATAAAAAACATTTTTATGGTGAGGAGGAAACATCTATTGAGATCAAATTTATAAAGTATAAATAGAATTTAAAAAGTTGAATTAAAGAAGGGGAGTCATGTTCGTGGGTTTAATAAAATTACAGGGATCAAAAATAAAATTAAACAAATGGTATAATGACATACTAGTATTAAAAAAATTGAAAAATTGGGGGGATCGTGGGCTCTGCCGATCCTCTACTAGCTTCGTCCCTACTATATATGGTATATGTGGCTAGATACAATTTTAAACTTGTATGTTTTGAATAGAACAATTTAATTTGTGTGTGTGTAGTGTTGAACAAATTCATATGTTTGATGGATATTAATTTCATAGAAATTGATTATCATCCATGAACTATTGTTGCATTGTATTTTGTTATTATTTGTGTTTATTAAGAAAATATGGTCACACAAATTTATTTTAGTATGGATGAATATTGAAATTAGTTGAAATGAAATTTATTGTTAGGCAAATAAATAAATAGTAGAATATTGAAAGGTGACATAAAAAGTTTAATAATTACTACATAGACAAATAGGTTGTAGCACTTTACCTCCCCCATTGAACTTGTTGACAATTTTATTCAAGTATTTGAAGCAATTTTCATCTTTAGTTTGCATTAGTGCAAAGGCTGTGGAAGATGGAGAAAACAAGAATGATCCTTCTTGAGATTGCAGTTTTAGAAGTTGTGTCCAATTCAAACCTGATATCCCTTCCAAACTATGGAGCAAAGTTGTGGGCACTTTGTGCATTATCTCCCTTGGTATTCTATTTCAACACCATACCACACCACATCAATAATAATGACAAACACACATTATTGAACAACTTAGAGGTAAAAAAGAAGTAGGCACGTGTGATATATACTCTATTTAGTCTTAAATATAAATAAAAATAAAAATATATTTAGTTTAACCATGATGCATTTTAATTTTATTTTGACTTAAATGCAGTTTTGGTCTTCTATTTTATAAAATGCGCAATTTTGGTCCTCCTATTTTGTTTTACGCAATTTTGATCCCTTATTTTATAAAATGCACAATTTTGAAAAAATCAGACATTTGATCTCCCCTCTTCATTTATCTTCAATTTTGATGATTTGACATATTTCTTAATTTTTGTTTTTTATTATGTTTTTCATTTAAGAAATAATAAAATATGATTTAAACAATAAATAAAAAATTAAATATGACATGGCAACACCATAAACATGTATCATGTGTCATTTCATTTGAAGAATGTGTCATGTCATCAAAATTGAAGGATAAATAAAAAGGAGACCAAATGTTTGAAATTCTAAAAATAGGAGGATCAAAATTGCGTAAAATAAATAAGGGGGCCAAAATTATCCATTTATCAAAATAGAGGACCAAAATTACGCAAAACAAAACAAGTGATTAAAATTGTGTATTTTATAAAATAGGGGGACCAAAACTCCATTTAAGTTTTTTATTTTATTTCGACAAAAAAGTCTTTTTTTTGGTAGAAAAAAAACCTTTTATTTTATATTTAATACAAAAAGAAGTGTGTGTGTATATATATATCATATTTATGACCACAACAAAGGTACCTTGTGAGCTTTTGATCTCTCTTTGCAAAAATGTTTTTTAATATAGGAGAATCATTTGGCACATCAATGTTCAACCCTCTAGCTCGTTCAAGAAGTGAAGGGAAAACAACTTCAAACCCAATTAGCATGTGCTCCTCATTCTCATTCTCATTCTCATTCTCAAGCTTGCCAAGGTTTTCTCTAAAAAATGTCATTCCTAAATGTACATTTTTTTTATATGATATTAATAATTAAAAATTGATAAAACAAATTATGAAATTACCACATGTCAAACAAATAAATCTACTTATATAACACATAGTTTTCAAAAAGGTTTGCATAAGCAATCCAAACTGCAATGTCAATCGACCAAGACAATGTTCACCATATTTGACCATAATTCTTTACAATATATAAATAATTGCGGCCGTAAGAACAAATTGAAAACCTTGAACATACATGATTATTACCTTTTTCGCACTTTTCTGGATGCATATTCCATGATCTTAACGCAATAATACAAGCTAATGTGTTAATGATTCGATCATGAGCCAAAAACAATTGATGATCGCCCCATGAACCATCTTGAAGTTGATTTTTAGCAATCCATTCTAGACTAGAAGGAAATTGAGGTGTTCCACTAGCATTAACATCTTCAACAAGAGCAACCCAAGCAGTATCATAAGCAGATATATTTACTTCTCCATCTTCCAATGAAGTCAATATAGATTTGATTTTGTTCACCAATCCAACCTTCTTATTAATCATAAAATGAAGATTAATTAATGAATAATACTAGCCAAATGAAAAGGTATGAGAAAACAAAATAAGAAAGAGTAATTGAAAAGGGCACAAAACAGAGACACTCTAAATAAATAGGGTTAATAGGCTTTTACCCCCTGCAAAGTAAGCGAGTTTTGTTTTACCCCTGTAATTTTTTTTGTTGAGATTACCCCCTGTAATGTTCAAGAATTTTTTTCTAGTTCATTTTTACCCCCCTACCGTTTTTTGTTTTTTTTTCAGGGGGGTAAAAATGAACTAGAAAAAAATTCTTGAACATTACAGGGGGTAATCTCAACAAAAAAAAATTACAGGGGGTAAAACAAAACTCGCCTACTTTACAGGGGGTAAATACCTATTTACCCAAATAAATATTAATTTAATCTTAAAAGTACCACAATATCTTGCTCCTTTTCATCATCTATGACTATGTCATCTTCCACATTAATCTCACTCAACTTTAACGTTGCTACATTAGTTTGAAATGCTTCTGAATATTCTGCAAAGAAAAATTTAATATTAAAATAAAAAATATTTTTTTAAAGGAAAATAAAATAAATATTTAAATGCACAATATGTAAATATAATTAAAAATAATAATAGAGAAACAGATCTGAACTACGCAACTTTTGATACAAAAATTAAATACATCATGATCCACTCTCACTCTCCCATCAAACCGAATTATTATTTTTTTTTGTTAGTTTAGTGACTAGTATTTCACCTTCTAAGGTGAATAAGTGGAAGTATCAGAGTTTAAATTTCGATCTCTACAATAACATCAATGTCTTTGCCAATTGAACTAAACTCACAGAGAGAAGAGTACCCGAAAACACTTGCCAATTGAACTAGAGGTTTTTGTGTGGTCTTGGTGTTGCGGTGGTGAGTTCTTGTTGGACTGGTGGTGGTGGCTGGAGTTTTGGTGTTGCGGTGGTGGTCTTGTAGGAGTTGGGGTTGGGTTTGGCTTTGGCATCAGTATGTTGGATGTTGTGGTGATTGTATTGTTGTTGACTAGGAAGAAGGGGTGCTGCTTGGTTTTGGTGGGGTTTGTTTGAAGGTGTTCTGACGGTGGCGGTGGTGGTGGTGGACTGAGGTGGTGTTTGGCTGGGGTTTTTTCTTGGTCTTGGTAGTTGTCCTGGCGCGCCTGAAAGGGTGGGGTACGTAGACACTCAAGGTTGACGGACGTTGTCGTTTCATCGTACCTCTGGGACGTATTGGTGATGGAGAGGTGGTGGATGGTTAATACCGAGTGTGCGTGGATTCTCCCTGATATAAGAGTCTCTGATCATTTTCAAATATGGTGAGATTTGCAGGACTCTTTGGAGTCGCTGAGGGGTGTTCAAGTCTGTTGAGACTTGCAGATCTCTGGTATCTGGTCGAACTCTACGGCATCAGGTGTTTGACTGTCGATTCTCTGACTACCTGGGTCCCTCAACCTTTGACTTTCGGGGCTACTTTCTGGATCTAATGGGCCGAGTAATTTTAATTCGAGTTCGGAAGTTAGTGCCTAGTGGTGTCTCCTAGGGTCGGGTAGGGGTTTTCTCTGGTGGGTTTAGCGAATCAATTTGGTGTATGGGTGGTTTGGGGTGTTTGATTTGGTGTTGGTAATTGTGTTATATCACGTCACCTTTTGTTTGTATGTTTCCACGATAATTTCTTTCACTTCTTGTGGAGGAGTTGTCTTTTAATAAAATTTAGCCGTTTAAAAAAAAAAAAAAAAAAAACTAAACTCACATAGACAACCAAGTTATAACTTTAATACTACTTATTAAGGAGTCTGAACATTAAAAACAACAAAAAACTAAAGATCATGAACTAAAAAAAAATTATATAAAGTTTTAAGACATTGAATATATCAAATCAATGCGGTACTAATGAATAAACATTTAGACTTGAATATATTATACCTTGACTTCGTGATTTGGATATAGCTCTACATCTTTTCTCTTGTTTGTCTTTAGCCACAAACGACACAGCACCTATATATAAAAATATTAATAAATATAAACATATAAAATAACATTAATTTTGTTGGATTAGGTAGTTATTCTTTTTCGTTTGGATTAAGGAAAAAACAACAGACAACTGCGTCATGACCTGCATGTGGAAGTGGAATCTTGAAAGTTGACAGTTATAGAGACAAAATCACTTACTAATTAATTAATTCAGCATTCATCTTTTAATTATGTAATTGTTTAATATATGCTCTTAGTTTATTTGATACATACTAAGAAAAAATTGAAATAGGTATTTAAATTTAGTATGCTCCTTATAATATACCAACACTAAAAAAAATTTGTTAATTGTTAATATATTACAATATTATTTTAATTTTCATTTTGTTGGAACTTGAGCTCTAAAAAAAAATACCAACGTTAAATTAATCCAAATGATAAGAATTTTTATTCTCTTAAACATGGGGTAAAGTTCTTCAATATAATACTACCTAAAAAAAAATGCTCCTTAATATGCACAAGTTGGATATACTAACTAAAAAGTAAATTGATAAGTAAACTAAAAGCTTAATTGTTTCAATCAACTTTCAATTTCTTTTTTCCATAAATGTATAACTTATGTGATAGATAGTGTTATATAATCAACATGATGTCGGAACAGTTGCCACATAAGACTCGCCCCTAAAAAAAAATCTAATTTTGATTTATTGAATTCTTCATATGCCACATAGCAGAGTCTAAAAATATAAATCGTTAGAATACATTGGAGAGCCTACTTGATATCGAAGATCCTAATTAGTGTTATGGTTTGTTCATTAACTAATATTAATTTATTCATAAAATTAACTTCAAATCTAGCCCCTACTGATTTAAATAATACTTGCTTTAGGATTGGTCCTGAAAAATATACTCTATTGAGATCCTATTTTTGTTTCATTTGATGTTTTTCTGTTGTTTTTTCCTTCCTTTTGGCTATGTTTTTGTTCCTCTAAAAATTGTTTTTTAATACAATTTTTAGCTTATACAAAAATAATAACCACTAAAATAAATAAGGCTTATTTAATGAATTGCATATATATATACATTACACTTACATAGAGATGATTTGGAAAATAGATGAAGGAAGTGAGAAGAAGAGGAAGAGTAAAATGGAAAAGAGAAAGAAGGGAGGTGGTAGTGAGTAGACATGATGTGTGAATTGATAGATGGAAGTATCCTACTTTAGTTTAAGTGTGATAATGAAATAAAGATAATTATAAGTAATTTGGTTTAAAAGCCAAATGAGAGGCAAATAGACAAAAGTGGCTTCTCTTGAGATTCCTATTAATGGATGCATGGTATCAAACCATTAATTGAAGATTCCTCTTTTCATGTTTTTTTTTTTACTCTTCATTCCAATATACTATTTTTGGTCTTTTTTTTTTTATAAAAAATAAAAATGATAATTTATTTGATTCTTTTTATAAGAAATTTTGATCAATTTTTAAAAGTATTAGCTGTTCAATTTTATTTATGTCTTTTTTATTAGGAGAGAAAATATCAAAAGTAAATAAATTAGTAAAATTAAGAGTAATTAAATAGAGATATTCATGAAATAAATTTAAATTTATAAGAATATTAAATGAAGTATTCTTTTCATTTTTGATGGCCATCAAGTTGCACTAGTTTAATTTAGTTAGCAGCCTATCTTTTGTATCTTTGTAACTTTTTGGACATTTCTTATGTCTTTATATTAATATATTTTCCTTTGTGACGCTGCAAAAAAAAAATTAAATGAAAATAATAATTTACAACGTGTTTTCTTAGTTTTAGTAATTTATGTCTTATAAAAAAATGAGGGAGAGTATGTATTAACACTTATAGAATTGTTTATTTAAGTTGCACATGCATTTGAATCAGATTCATATTAATTGACCTTCATATTTTAATTAATCGAATGCATTTGTATACGGGAATTGGTTGTACTCAATATGCTTACCCTGTATACTTTTTTATTTGAATTTCTTGGACTCCTAATTTTTTTTTGACGCAAGACTCCTAGTTTGTTCGAACTCGGACTCCCTACATATATAATATTCCTTTTCACAATCACTTCACACCCCAAAAAACAATCACCACTTAGTTTCATCAATTTTAAATTCAAGAAATTCTTCCACAAATTTCGACCCAGGAACAAACCCAACATTGCTGCTAAAACAAATTTCTTCCAGAGTTAAAATTGGCAAGAATATTTATTGTGAGAGAATTGGAATGATGGTGTTTTTCTATGCTTCTTATCTGCTCAAGAATTCTCTTAGTTGGGATAGTGACGAACTGACGATGGTTTATTATTACTTGTTTTATTATTTTAATATTCATTATAATTTTAATTATCGGGAATTCATGGGAAGCTCTATCTGGAATAAATAGATAAGAAAGAGGGTGATTGCTGTTTTTGTTTGCATTGTTCTTTTTGAATAATAACTAGTTTTGAGAATGCACGGGTCTATTGACTTTTATTTATAAAATATTGTTAAATTATAAATGACATCATTCTGTTATTTTTTGTAAAATATATTAGATTAAGTCACTTTTTTATTAAGGTAATTGTCCCGTGTATGATTTTTGTGTAATAAATTATAATTAATAATAAAAAATATTTAATATTCAATTTCTTTTTTTATTAAAGCAATTATTCCGTGTATGTTTTTTTTTTTTATTATAGCAATTGTTATGTATATGATTAAAATATTTTTATTAAAACAATTGTCCCGTGTATGATTAAATTTTTTTTTATTAAAGCAATTGTCCCGTATATGATTAATTTTTTTTTATTAAAGCAGTTGTCCCATGTATGAGTAATTTTTTTATTAAAGCAATTGTCTCGTGTATGATTAAATTTTTTTATTAAAGCAATTGTCCCGTGTATGATTAATTTTTTTTATTAGAACAATTGTCCCGTGTATGATTTTTTATATATATTAATGATCAACACTTTCTTTTTTTTACAAGATTATTGATTAACACTTGTCCCATGATGTTTTTAAGTATAATGACAAATATTTACCCCATAATTATTATAATATATATTCATCAATAATACACTTCTAATGTATTTTTTATATAAGAGTAAACAAAAATAGAGTAGATTTTTTATAATAAAAATAGAGTAGAATTTAACTATTGTATAATAATATATTAAATTAAAAAATATAATTTATTTTTTACGAAATAGAAGATTTGAAATATTTTTACGAATTGATGATGACAAATTAGAATTTTTAGTAGTAATACCTTTTAATATATTGTGCCTGTTTGAATTTGACTTATTTTTAAGCTTATGAAAATAGTTTATGATTATAATTTATAAATAAACTTTTATGTTAATTCATAAGTTTTTTTTACGCATGTTAACTCACAAGTTTTCACTAATAAAAATTATATCTTTATAAATTATTTTCAAGAACTACCTTAAAAAACTTATAATAATACATAAAAACTTATTTATTTGCATAAGTTATAAACTCATAAATAAGTCAATTCAAACGGGTCGATTGTGTTTTTGTTTCTATTTTTCTGTTCTTTTATTTTTAAGCTCAAATATAAGTATCTTCTTTTATTAGGTTATTCTATTTTTATTTTTTATATATAAGTTTTTATATGCTAGATTGAATTACTATTTTTTCATTTTTTTTTAAAAAAAAGTTACTATTTTTGAAGCGTATCTTTTATAGCGATTTTTGTTCATATTTTTATGTGTAAATTTATTTTAATTAAATTTTTATGGGAAGATTTATTTGATGTTTGATGCTTATCTTCTTTTTTTTTTCTTAGTGACTTTGTAGGATGCTTAAATAAGTTTTGTCTTTATATTAATTCCTTTTAATGTAAGCTAGAAACTAAATCAAATTTATAGTAAGTGAATAATTTAGAGGCTAAAGTGATGATAAGCTTAAAATACAAGGATTTAATGTTTATGGAATATTATCTGATATGAAATTTTCTTGTAATTTCATAAGTATTAATCATTCTACATCATTGGATCGTATAACATTATTTAAATATATATCATATCATTTTTTAGATCCAAAAATTTATGGGAGACAGAGGATAAAAATTGTAATGAAACCTTTTAAAATAATTCACTCATACTTTGAACTAGTGCCTTTTGAGGCCATCATAATATGTGAAGTCAAAATAACATTTTTGTTGACATTTGAACAAAGAAACTTCTCCCAAACAAGTGACAAAGAACACTCCAAAACAAGGGACTTGAGCCTCAACACTCCAAAATAGTAGCAATTGACAATTTAACATCACATTCAAAAAATCATCAACATTAAAAATAGAAATATCACATTCACAAAATCAACATTGCGCAATTTAACATCACATTCACAAAATCATCAACACTCTTAAACAAGGGACTTGAGAGCCTCAACACTCCAAAATAGTAGCAATTGACAATTTAACATCACATTCACAAAATCATCAAACAAGTACCAGAATCATAAAGTCTCAAAAGAATACTAAAACAATTACTCTTCCTTTCCGGCCTTCTTAGCAGCTTTTCCTTTATGAAATATTTTTGGTAATGTTACTTACCAATCATATTAGTCTTAGACTTTGTAGGATGCTTAAATAAGTTTTGTCTTTATATTAATTCCTTTTAATGTAAGCTAGAAACTAAATCAAATTTATAGTAAGTGAATAATTTAGAGGCTAAAGTGATGATAAGCTTAAAATACAAGGATTTAATGTTTATGGAATATTATCTGATATGAAATTTTCTTGTAATTTCATAAGTATTAATCATTTTACATCATTGGATCGTATAACATTATTTAAATATATGTCATATCATTTTTTAGATCCAAAAATTTATGGGAGACAGAGGATAAAAATTGTAATGAAACCTATTTTAAAATAATTCACTCTTTGAACTATTGCCTTTTGAGGCCATCATAATCTGTGAAGTCAAAATAACATTTTTGTTGACATTTGAACAAAGAAACCTCCCCCAAACAAGTGACAAAGAACACTCCAAAACAAGGGACTTGAGCCTGAACACTCCAAAATAGTAGCAATTGACAATTTAACATCACATTCAAAAAATCATCAACATTAAAAATAGAAATATCACATTCACAAAATCAACATTGCGCAATTTAACATCACATTCACAAAATCATCAACACTCCTAAACAAGGGACTTGAGAGCCTCAACACTCCAAAATAGTAGCAATTGACAATTTAACATCACATTCACAAAATCATCAAACAAGTACCAGAATCATAAAGTCTCAAAAGAATACTAAAACAATTACTCTTCCTTTCCAGAAATAACATTTTTGTTGACATTCGAACAAAGAAACTTCCCCTAAACAAGTGACAAAGAACACTCCAAAACAAGGTACTTGAGCCTCAACACTCCAAAATAGTAGCAATTGACAATTTAACATCACATTCAAAAAATCATCAACATTAAAAATAGAAATATCACATTCACAAAATCAACATTGCGCAATTTAACATCACATTCACAAAATCATCAACACTCCTAAACAAGGGACTTGAGAGCCTCAACACTCCAAAATAGTAGCAATTGACAATTTAACATCACATTCACAAAATCATCAAACAAGTACCAGAATCATAAAGTCTCAAAAGAATACTAAAACAATTACTCTTCCTTTCCAGCCTTCTTAGCAGCTTTTCCTTTATTAAATTTTCTTTTGCATATGTTTTTCAATGGACAACCATCACACCCTTTAGAAGTCCCCAAATCCTCTATATCTGGGAGAAAATTTTCCTCAGTGTTGACTTTAGACCCGACCTCAAATCCAGGAGATCCTGGTAAAAGAATATAGAAAAATTAGAGAGTTCTTCCTCAAATTTGACGGAAACCGATTTAACAAAGAATTGAGGTGACACTTACCCCCAGGGCCCCAGCCTTACCACAAGCCGCAACCTCAATGACTTCCTTTCCCTTCTCAGTTGCATCAACTTTGGCTAAATACATAATCATAAGTTAAATAACTTTTACCAAAAATAAATAAATAAATAATTAAATAATTAATTTACTTACTACACTTACCACCACCAGTCTTACCACAAGCAGCTACTTCAATGACTTCCTTTCCCTTCTCAGTTGCATCATCTTTAATTAAATAAATAATCATAACTTAAATAACTTTTACCATAAATAAATAAATAATTAAATAATTAATTTACTTACCACACTTACCACCACCAGTCTTACCACAAGCAGCTACTTCAATGACTTCCTTTCCCTTCTCAGTTGCATCATCTTTAATTAAATAAATAATCATAACTTAAATAACTTTTACCAAAAATAAATAAATAAATAATTAAATAATTAATTTACTTACTACCAGTTCCAGTTTTCACAGCCACAGTAACCGATTTCTTTGGCGGTGGATCCATTTTTCTGCAAAGAAAGCGATCGATTTAGATTAACAACAGTGTCAGTTACGGAAACTTAACGATCGACTTACTTTTCGGTTTCGCAATATCGAATTTATAGAAGACTTCACAATTCCGGTGACGAAGTCGAATTTATACATGACTTCGCAATTCCGGTGAATTGCTATAAACTCACCGGCGATGTATTAAACATAAATTGCTATAAACTCACCGGCGATGTGAAGCAAGACAAGAATGCAGCGAAGTTTGTTAAATTGGCGAGAGAGAAAGAAGAATGCACGAACTATGGTGAATTGCTATAAACTCACCGGCGATGTGAAGCAATAGAAGAATGCAGCGAAGTTTGTTAAATTGGCGAGAGAGAAAGAAGAATGCACGAACTATGGTTAGAAGAAATAGAAGAGAAAATTGGTTATATATACAAGAATGCTGTTGAAATAATTGATTAACTATGAACTTGTTCTAGAAGCTACCTAGTTCATAAGCTTCATAACCACTTTTCCCGTCTTTTGTAACTAACTAGTCTAGATTAGATAGTGTGTGAGTTTGTGTAGAATAGTTGTGGTGCTCCTCACTTCTTGTACAAATAGCTTCATTGTACTTCATTTCTTTTCTAATGTGAACATTAATGGATTCACAATTCAACATTTTCTATCTAATTTTCTTAATCTCTATACTTTGATATGGTATCATTTCCGCCACCGATCCTAACCGTTTTCTAACCGTTTTTCCGCTGCCGTAACCGTTTCTTCTCCGGTGAACAATGCCGCCGCGTGTGGCTCCCGTTGAACCTACTTCTGATCCTTCTTCTCCGTTCTTTGTTCATCCTAGTGATGGACCTTCATCTGTGAAAGTTTCTCCAGTTTTGACCGGTGCTAACTATCATGCGTGGTCTCGCTCTATGCGTCGAGCTTTAGGCGCGAAATTGAAGCTTGAATTCATTGATGGATTTCTTCCTCAACCTTTGGATCCGTTTGATCCTTCTATTCGAGCTTGGAACAGATGCAATATGCTTGTTCACTCGTGGATTATGAATTCCGTTTCGGATTCCATTGCTCAATCCATCGTTTTCATGGAAAACGCTTTGGATGTTTGGAATGATTTGAAGGAACGATTCTCACAAGGCGATCTCATTCGTATTTCTGAACTTCAACAAGAAATTTATTCATTGCAACAAGAATCGAAAACTGTAACTGAATTCTTCTCTTCTTTGAAGTTGCTTTTGGAGGAATTAGAAATTTACCTTCCTATGCCTGCGTGTAGCTGTGCCGTGCGCTGCACTTGTGCTTCCATGCGTCTTGCTCGTGCGAATCATAACCTTCTCTACATCATTCGCTTTCTTACAGGTTTGAATGATAACTTTTCTATGGTTAAATCTCAGATTTTATTAATGGATCCATTACCTCCTTTGAATAAGGTGTTTTCAATGGTGATTCAACATGAACGCCAAGGCAATTTCCCTTCTAGTGATGAATCCAAGATCTTACTTAATGCTGCAAAATCCAAAGCTAATTCTAAAGCAGGTGCTCGTGTGTGTACTTATTGTGGCAAAGACAATCACACTATTGATAATTGCTTTAAGAAGCATGGTTTACCACCACACCTTCGTAAATCATCTTCTGCTAATAACACTGCACTTGAGGGATCTCATTCTAATGATGTTGTTGACTCTGGTGCTGTTACTATTGGATCTTCACCAATTACTCAAGATCAAGCTCATCAGTTAATTGCTCTTCTTCAAAATTCATTTCATAATTCCACTTCATCTTCTAGTGTAACCAATCAGGTTGGATCTGCTTCTTTCATTGATCATTCATCAATGAATCAAGGTATGTGTCATCATAATTTCAAATCATGTAGCTTAGGCAATTGGGTCATTGATTCTGGTGCTAGTCATCATATTTGCAATTCCACTCAATGGTTTCATTCATATAATGAAATCACTCCTGTTAATGTCAAATTACCTAATGGTAATAGTGTTATTGCCAGATTTTCTGGTATTGTTAAGTTTTCTAATGATTTTTCTCTTTCAAATGTGCTTTGTATTCCTAATTTTTCTGTCAACCTTTTATTTGTTTCTACATTGTGTCATCATTCCAATTATACTTTGCTTTTTAATGCTTCTAAATGTGTCATACAGGACCTACCCAACCAGAGGATGATTGGTTTAGCTGAAGCATTTGAGGGATTGTACTACCTAAAACTTCATGATAAGAATGTGAATGTTGCTGCTGTTGACTGTCCCTCTACTACTACTATACCAGTTCAAGCCGTTTGGCATTTTAGACTAGGACATCTTAGTGCAACTAGACTTTCTGTTTTACATTCCAAATTCCCTTACATTTCTGTTGATCATAAAGGAATTTGTGATGTTTGTCATCTAGCCAGACACAAGAAACTTCCCTTTCCCCATAGTTTTAATAAAGCTGGTTCTCCTTATGAATTGTTACATGTTGATATTTGGGGTCCTATTGGAACTCAATCTATTCATGGTTACTCTTATTTTTTAACTATATTAGATACACTTGGCTATGTCTCTTAAAACATAAATCTAAAACTAGATCCAAACTTGTTAGCTTTATAAAAATGATTGAAACTCAATATAATGCTAAAATCAAAATTGTCAGATCTGATAATGGAGTTGAGTTTATCATGCCTGAATACTATGCTTCTAAGGGAATTTTACATCAGAGAAGTTGTGTTGAAACTCCACAACAAAATGGGAGAGTGGAGAGGAAACACCAACACTTATTGAATGTAGCTCGAGCTATTTTGCTTCATTCTCATTTGCCTAAGAAATTTTGGTGTTATGCTGTCATTCATGCAACTTACTTAATTAACAAAATTCCTATACCAATTTTGCATAATAAATCTACCTTTGAATTACTTTTTAATCAGGACTTAGATCTTCATCATTTAAAAGTCTTTGGTTCATTAACTTATTCTTCTACTTTAGCTAATCACAGAACTAAGTTAGAACCAAGGGGTCGAAAGTGCATTTTCTTGGGTTATAAGCAAGGTGTCAAAGGCACAATTCTTTATGATTTACATACTAAAGAAATTTTCATCTCAAGACATGTTGTCCATCATGATCATATCTTGCCTTATCAACCTTGCACATCTACCACTCCTTCTTGGCATTATCATACTGATTACCAGACTTACTTGCACCTCAAGAAATCACCCCCAACTCATCTAACCCTATAGCTATTGACACTGGCATTGTTGTAAATGATAATATCCCTACAAATCCTATTCCCATTTCCACAAATTTAAATCCTAGTCATATCATAACTGAAAATCCAACCCTGCATGTTACTTCTTCCACCATACCTGTCAGAGTTAGATAATCACCTTCTTATCTGCAGGATTATGTATGCAATCATTCACTTGATTCTTCTAGTCCTTCATCCAAAGGTATTCTCTATCCCATTTCTGATTTTCATTCATATCGCAATTTGTCTCCTTCTCATCATGCATACACTATGTCAATCACACACCACTCAGAACCTAACTCTTATTTGGAAGCATGCAAAGATGAACAATGGATACAGGCTATGAATCTTGAGCTGGAAGCATTAACCAAGACTGGAACTTGGAAGATTGTGGATTTGCCTCCTAATGTCAAACCTATTGGCTGTAGATGGGTATACAGAGTGAAATTCAAATCTGATGGTAGTGTAGACAGATACAAAGCCAGATTAGTAGCCAAGGGCTATAATCAAGTTGAAGGCTTAGATTTCTTTGATACTTTTTCACCTGTGGCAAAATTGACTATAGTCAGATTGTTGTTAGCCTTGTCATCAATCAACAATTGGCATCTCCATCAATTAGATGTTAATAATGCTTTTCTTCATGGTGAACTTCAAGAAGATGTTTACATGCAAATCCCTAATGGTGTCTTTTGTGATAAACCTAATCAAGTGTGCAAATTGCAGAAAAGCTTATATGGATTGAAACAGGCAAGCAGAAAATGGAATGAAAGACTCACATCTTTGTTGTTGAGAGAGGGATATGTGCAATCTACTGCTGACTACTCCTTATTCACACTCACCAAAGATGCAAATTTCACTGCCCTCCTTGTTTATGTAGATGATATAATTCTAGCTGGCAATGATCTTATGGAATTCAGTCGAATTAAAAACATTCTTGATTCTACTTTTAAGATCAAAGATCTTGGTGTGTTGAAATATTTTCTGGGACTTGAAGTAGCTCATTCCAAACTTGGAATTACCATATCTCAAAGAAAATATTGTCTGGATTTATTAAAAGAATCAGGATTGTTAGGCTCAAAACCAGCCATTACTCCATTAGATCCTTCAGCAAAACTTCACCAAGATGAAAGCAAACCATATGAAGATGTATCATCCTACAGAAGATTAATTGGAAAGCTGCTTTACTTAACTAATACTAGACCTGACATTAGTTTTGCAACACAACAACTCAGTCAATTCTTGCAAAAACCAACTGTGTCACATTATAAAGCAGCTTGTAGGGTTGTGTGATATTTGAAAATGAACCTTGGCAGAGGTTTGTTTTACCCTAGAGACTCTGATATACAAGTTCTAGGTTATTCAGATGCTGATTGGGCAGGATGTTTGGATACAAGGAGATCCACCAGTGGTTATTGTTTCTTTATTGGAAACTCCTTAGTGTCATGTAAAGCAAAGAAACAAATCACCATTTCCAGATCCTCATCAGAAGCTGAGTATAGAGCTTTATCCACAACCACATGTGAATTGATTTGGATTCTTTTCTTGCTAAGAGATTTGAAAATCACTTGTCTTAAGTTGCATGTTTTGTATTGTGATAGTCAAAGTGCATTACACATTGCTTTCAATCCTGTTTTTCATGAACGAACAAAGCATTTGGAAATAGATTGCCATCTTGTACGGGAAAAGCTTCATCAAGGCTTGTTGAAATTACTACCTATCTCCACAACTGATCAAGTAGCAGATTTCTTAACTAAGGCATTACCATCACCAAAGTTTAATCAATTTGTGTCCAAGCTAGGAATGATAGATATTTATCAGTCCAAGACTTGAGAGAGGGTGTTGAAATAATTGATTAACTATGTACATAGTAGTAACTTGTTCTAGAAGCTACCTAGTTCATAAGCTTCATAACTACTTTTCCCGCCTTTTGTAACTAACTAGTCTAGATTAGATAGTGTGTGAGCTTGTGTAGAATAGTTGTGATGCTCCTCACTTCTTGTACAAATAGCTTCATTGTACTTCATTTCTTTTCTAATGTGAACATTAATGGATTCACAATTCAACATTTTCTCTCTAATTTTCTTAATCTCTATACTTTGATAAATGCAGCGAAGTTTGGGCGGGAAAGCTTGAACAACTTTCTAACCGTTTTTTTTAGTGAAATTTCACCATACTTTTTTGTTTGGTAATCACATGAAAGTTCACATGATTTTTATCAATTGTTGATGTATAATTAGTTAAACTTTTAATGCGTATTTTCTTTAAATTCATATCTTGTTTACTATAAATTTTAATGACTTTAATGAAGATGCACTGTTTAAAATAATTTTATACGGTTATCTAATAAGAAACTACCAATCTTTCATGTCATATAAAAAATGTGGGGTGACGTGATGAAATTCATGATTGTTGTTGGTTAACAGTGTAAAACTATTTTACACTCTCAGTGCATATTTCTTTTTCTCAAATTAAATTTATATATTATTAGAATTTAATTAGTATACTCTGTCAGTGTATAATTATTATACACATACATCCAATGATGTGTTGCCACCTCAATTAATGAATATCAAAACACATGAATTGTCATATTCATTAATTGATGTGACAACATATCATTGAATGTATGTATATATAATTGTATACCGACAGAATATACTAATTAAACTCATATTGTTATTTTAAAGTGTTTTACATATGCATCTCAATAATATATTGATATATTCCAATAATGTCTTTTGACACCCATTGCATTTTTATATATGACGTATCACATTTATTAAATGATATGACACACATTATATTGAATGCATGTCTAACATAATTTTACACTGACAGTGCACAATAATTAAACTTTATATTAATTTAATGAATTTAAGTTATATAAACCGTCAGTGTAAAATTATTTTATACATGCGTCAAATAATATACCAATATATCGTGTATTGTATTTAAAAATAGATAATGTGTTTCACATCTTTAAATGACGTGGCAACACATCAATAAAAGTATGTGTAAAAAAGCTTTACACTAACTATGCATACAAATTAAACTCTTCTGGTATACTTTTTTTTGGTATGAAAATAAAGAATGTGCACTAACGATATAAGTTAGTTTTACACACTAAGCGATCTCGACCTTCTAAACTCCTATTGTATTAGCTATTTACCTTATATTTTTGTATAAAAATTGTTGTAAATGATATAAGGAAGGATCTAGATTGCTGTCTAAAAGATGAACACGCAGTGTTACTAATTCATCTTAATTTTTTTATATATGACACGAAGTTTAAATTATTCTTATCGGTATTTTTGTATAAAAATTGTTGTAAATTATATAAGGATCTAGAATCTAGATTGCCGTCTTAAAGATGAGCACACATCGTTACCAATCATCTTACTTTTATATATGACATGGAAGTTTAAATTATTTTTATCGGTTGTCGATGTAAAAAAAACCAAAGAATCCTCTTAATATTTAACAAAAATAGAAACTAAAAAAAAAAAGTTAACAATTTCACACCATGAATATTTTATTGTTTCTTTTTTACACAAGAATATATTTTTTTATAGTATACTATACTATTTTATTGTGTTTTAATTTCATTGTTATAGTATACTGTACTATAATTTAAATTTAAATATCACATAACCCATACCAAAATCAATTGAGATAAAAGCAAAAGAATGAAGAGATCTATGTGGATAATTCACTATATATATATCATCCTAAAATAATTGTTAACGAGGGTCATTAGATATTAATTGACCTACAAATTATTGTAATTGTTGTTTTTTTTGACAAGATTGTAATTGTTGTTTTAACCACCCACTAAAGAAGTTGATCCAAGTGAGCTAATCATTAGCCGCACATCCCTATTTAATGAATCATGGTAGATATCCAAGTGAGTTTATGTATCATTCTCTCAAGGTAAACGTTTCCAGTATCATTCTATCAAGTTGTTTTGTTTTCAACTTATTTTCATATGCTTTCCAAGATAGCTAATGAAATGAAAACAATTTGACTTTATTTTATCTTTTGTTATAGAATTAGCTTAAACATTACATATAAGTGCTTATACTATAAGCTCTTAATTAAGTTGCTAATTCAAACAAGTTCTAAGTTATGTTAAACTATATCAAAAAGTTAGCTAACAACTAATATTTGTCTATTAAAAAACAGTAATCTAATCTATATAACTGCATATCACGAGTCACAACATTAGTGAAGTAAACACTTTTGATGAAAGATCAACCTAAGCACACACAGAACCTCAAATAAATCAGAAAGTATGCTACGAATGTAATTGCAATAATCCTTGAAATTAATCAAAACCATATGATCAAAATATTAACCAAACTTGAGTCTGCATCAACATGTTGTTAGCGGTTGCACCACCATCAACCCTAAGCAAAAACTCATCTTTCTTGGATTGATATGCTCCAGAGTCTTTATGCATTGAGTCTATCATCACATCTTTCAATAATGGTCAGGGTAGATTTTAAATTCATTAAACAACGACCTAACTATACCCGAAACAACGCAAAAATATGGTGATATTGCCTGATGAAGACTTTGACAAATTGGTCAGAGTAGATTTTAAATTCATTAAACAAGTTTGGGCTGCTATGGAAAAAGGCGAGAAGCTTTCGCTCTTGTTATTAGTAAAAGTCAAAGGAAGACGGACAAACAATTGGTTAGGAGCAGAGGACAGCCATATAATACTCGTTCTAGGGTGTCACATCTCACAGGTCCCTATGAAATGGGATGGGATCTAGCAACTCGATAGCTAGAGCTCTTTATGATTTCACTTTGTAAGGATGGTTTTCTTGTACTTCGTTTATTTTGGTTTCTTTTAGGGTAAGGTCTCTAGTCCCCCATGTACATTTTTTTCTCTCTTTTATTCATATTATAATGAGCGTATACGATGAGAGTATTGAAACGCACCGTTTCAATTAAAAATAATAAATAAATAAAAGAAACCTTAAATAAAGGCAAAACACTATCACTTAATTGATCCTTTATTTTATTTATTTGTAACATATTGGTCAATTAAGTGGAGTTGTGGTGGGTAGAGAGACATGTCTTTGTTTGAAAAATGTGGTCTTTAACACTCGGTAAATTTGGATTAACATCAACGGAGGTGGTGCTACAGTTGAAGGGGTGTAAGGTAAAATTTTCACATCGTACTCTAGACAAGGATTTCTAAGGCAAAAAGTACACATTATTGGATACCTTTGGGCCGCAAATAAATATAGATGAGCCAATAAAGCAAGGGAATTTCTTTTCGCACTCGCCATGTTTCTCGCGCACCCCTTTGTTTTTATTTTTACCCTTTTTAGTATTTTAGTAAAAATTGGAAATTTGGAAAAATCACCTTCCACTATTCAATTAGTGAACAAAAAACATGACCTCTTCGATAAAAATAACAATATATTACATTGTGATGAAGATCAATAGCATAAATATAAATTAAACACATACGATTTCATCTTTATCATCCTAAGATTCAATCATGCATGCCGTGATTTTGTCAAAGGTCTTCAGACAGATCAACTTGAACAGATCTCACCAATGTTGCGTCTAACTCGGTCGGTTCCTTCAAATTGTACTGGTAGAAAATAGTGAACATACTTCTAACATCGTCATCGTTCTGAAGTTTCATGTTGGTGACCTAACATGTCCGTTTAAGTCGTCCGACGGACGACGATACTCAACATTGAACACACTTCTTGCACCGCGGCGGTATAAACGACTGCTGAGTTGGTCTAACTGATGCTTCAAACAAAACTACGTAACACCGACATTGATCTTAAACAAAGTGAGTTTTCACTTGTTGTATTAAGCTATAGTTAGGTGAGTATTCCTTTCCACGGGATACATATTTATTTTTTTGTTGTTGTGAATCATACGTGAACCAAACACGTTATTTATAATGATTTTAGTATGTTTAAGACGACACAAACTGTTGGTGTATTTTGGACCACATACTTTGTGATGTGATCTTAGTATGAACTCTCATTACAAGAAGAATTGGTTCACAAATGGAATAAAAAGAACCAATTGATTTTGGTTCCAAGTTTTATTTTCGTAGGTTTTAACCTATCTATCTTGTTTTTCGTATATTTGGAATTCTACATGTCCGATGAATGTGATTTCAGTTGTGTTGGAAAGCTAACATAATTTCCTATAATTTTCCTGTTGGACACAAGATTAAATTACAATCAATGGGTTGGAGTTTTATGATTTAGACAACATGAAGGGCTTTTTTATAATTGGTCCAAAGAGTCCTGTTCATTGCATTCATTTAATGATTCACGTGTTGGAAAATTTATGGAAGCACTACTATGATTTTGAAAATTATTTTTGGTGCCCTACCGTTTTTGGGGCGCGCCCTACGAAATTATAAAAATACCCATGTCCGTTACTTAAGTCACGGACACCCCTTAAAACTTAAAACACTCTACCAAATTTTATTTTTATAACGTCCGCTACTTAAGTCACATACAGTATTTTTCAAAATTTCTCATTTTTCATACATCCGTGACTTAAGCCACATAATGATATTTTGGTCATTTCGTAGGGCGCGCGAGTAACTTATAGAATGATAAAAGTACTTTTCATAATTTTTCATGAGCAATTGGACATTGTTTCTTTTAATTTCTTTGAACTTTTCACAATTGGGTTATCACATAGACTTGCAGCACAGCTAACTTGACCCACACCAGAGTTCATCAATACAACCAAAACGGTTCTCCTTATTCTCACAAGAAGGTTGAAGAAAATTTCTCTTCCAGTCCCTTACGATTCTTTTTTACCCCCCAAAAATTTAATTTTGTCGTTGATAAAAAATTCGGTTCGCAGAAACCGAAATTTTTTTAGTTCAAATTTCAGGAAAATTTCGGTTTCTAGAAACCAAAGTTGTATTTCAAGGCAAACAAAATTCGGTTTATAGAAATCGAATTTTTTAGTCAAGGGCAAAACAGGAAATCCAAGGAGTGAAAAAGAAACGCGGGGGACTGAAAGAAAAATCATCAAGGTTGAAATGGTGAAAGTGGGCCTAAACTATAGAATTCTTGTGGCCCACAAATTGTATCAGCCCATTGTTTTACTATCTCAATTTCCTCGCCCAAACTATAGGAAATGTTACTTATCACTGATAATGATATATATATGTATTTTTTAATTGGGAGCTTGTAAAATACCTATCAAGCAAACACCAAAAAAAAAAAAAAAAACCTATCAAGCATGTTTGATATTTCTTATGTCGGTTTAAAGACTTATCTGTGTTGGGACCGATGACTTAGAACTAACATTATAGGCGTGATTTGAGAATCTTGTAGAAAGCATCAATATGTGCGGATACCATAAAAATATAGCTTTCTTTCTTAGGTAATCAAGCCATAAACAAAAATCTATAATTTTCACATTAAGCTAATCATTACTACTACTATATTAAAAGTATTTACATGCAACTCATCCATCAATGACACAACTGACAAAGACTATTATGATTGAAGATTTTTAAGGCTACTATTTGTTATTGTTTATATGTTGCTTTCCATTTTTCTTGTTTGAAAATTAATTAAGAAGATTGTTTTGTTTTATGTAGTATTTCATTTCCATTGATTTTCACCTCTCATGTTTGTATATGTTTGGTGTTATATATAAGTCAACACTAACCTAGATTTGAATATTGAGTTCAATTTAATTGCACGCAGTCAATACATCTAAATTTAATCGAACGATATAATAAATATAAGTGATTGTTGCAATCACATGATTGTGACCAAACACATCCAACAATTATTTTTGATAGAGTTATCAACAATCATATATATATGGATAACCTCTTGCTGGTCATTGTTAGATGTCAAAACTTGCAAAACCTTTTGGTCATGAAGAACATTTAGTAGCTTTTCCATGATTAGAAAAGGAGCGTAGTTTCGAAAAATATATCCATCTTTCCTCTATTAAGTGGAAAGAGAATATATTTTTATAGATTCCTTTTACTACTTAAAGTAATTTTATTCGAGACGTATCAAATATTAAACTTATATGTCTTTTTCAATTGAAATTTAAACATTCGATTGTCACGTTTCACGTAAACATGCATCTAACATCTTCTACTTGCCCAGTTCCAAATGTAATTACTGTTGTACAAAAATACTTATATATGACCATATTTTTCTTAATAAGATATCCATTTCATTTAAAACTTTGCCACAAATGATATATATGGATAATTAATGATTATGGTTTATCTATAAACCTTGTTTCTTCTTACTTTCCCACCCACCCTAGCCAAATGATTAAGACACACACAAACAGCACAATATTTATAAAGCCATGAAGCAGACGTGATTTCATCTTAACAGCCTGGCTTTAAAGTGGGCTTTTCTTTCTTTCTTGATCAAATTAAAAGCCTCCTAGTAGCATTTAGTTGTAGGCACCAAAAATGTCACAAAATGCAAGATCACAATAGGTAACATATATGCATTCAATCATATATATCTCTTGAAGATATTATTGGGTATAAATTGGACAATTTTGAGAACTAATCATTTAAGCGGCAAATCCTTAAAAATAAAAATTTAACATTGTTGCATGCACAAACTCAATTTCGAACTTGATCAGTCTTATTTTTTTTCATCTCTTTTTATTTATTTTCTCTCCTTGAGCCACCGTCAAGTAATAACAAGGCCCAATAATATAAATTAAAACCAATACAATTTGCCTTGAGTCACCATCAAGTACTGTAAGTTTCATAGTTCCAATCTAGCTAGGTTAGGGGGTCGTTAGACCGTCACTTACTTACTAAGTGCTGTTTCTATCCTGGCCAAGCAACCAAAGTCGGGACGGGGACCTATATTTGGTGGGAATAGTGAAAGAAAAGAAAGAGAACGAGAAGAAGTAGGGTAGAGTAGTTGGCTAACTCGTCAGACTCATGATATGAAGATTGCAGGTTCGAATCCTGCCCCTACTCTGTCTTGATTTCTAAAAGTCTGAACTTACTCTCTCAAATATATCATCTTTATATGAAAATAAATCTTTTGACGAAATAAACAACTATTCCTTTCTTTTCAAATTGATCAAGTGCATGCCAACCAAATAATATTGAACACACCCGTCACAAACTTCAAATTATTAGCTAAGCCACAAAATTATCGAACATGATCAAAGGTGTTATCAAATAAGGCACTATACACTAGAGGTGTTCATATCTGAACTAATCCAAAAGTAAAATCGCAAAGTGGACTAATCAAAACCGAAAATCGTAAAAAACCGTATTTAGTTTGAACCGCACAACACAGATTATTTTTCTTCTAAACCGTGCCGTTAAACCTCAAAACAGCAATTTGATTGACACTAATCTTCTAAGATCTTGCATCGAATAGAATAAAATTCTAATCTAATGACAACAACCCGTGTAATAATTATGAGAAAGCATCATTTAAAGTTTGAACAAAGAAATGCTCATATTACAATTAAAATTCCAATTTTGATAGAGTACCGTCAAAAGTTGATCGATGGATGCATCTAATGGGTTTTGTTTAAGGTTAAATGAAGCTAATACAACAATCTAGAGGATAAACCTATTTATGAAAATGAAAACTCAAATAATTAATGGAACAATGTTAAGGGAAAACAATAGGAGAAGTGATGAAACGGAGCCGAAAGACATACAGTACTGAAGGAGCATTATTAAGGTTTGACAATATACATGAATAGAACCAAAAACTGGAATAAAAAATCATAGTAGAAAATATTTTAGAGATCAAAATTTACCAAAATTTTTAAAAACAAAATTTAATATATTATAGGAACTAAAAACATATCTTACTCATTTTAAAACTATAAAAAAAATCATATAAACAATTGGGAATAATTATTCCTCATTTTACGTTTATATTTTCAGTGTCAAATTATACTTAGATACATTTTTTTAAAGTTAATAGAGTGATTTAGTTAATAATTTTCACGGTAAATTGTTTGTTATTTGACCGTCTCAATTTCTTAACTACTACAAAGAGTGTTAAGTTTAATTATGGATATAGATAATAAATTAACTAAAAGAACTTGAGACAACGGGAAGAAAAATATATATATTTTTTTGGTATATAGATGAGATGGAAAAGACATCATAAACTCACGCACACAAAGTGGAGTAACTAGGGATCGAACCCCGATCATGGATGTCCAGGAGTCCTAGCTCAACTGGTAAAAAAATAGTTTTATATTGATTGAGATTTCTCTAATATAATATGTACATTTCGTAATTTTAGACAAAAATTTAAAGTCTTATTTCTACCGGCCATGACTTTGTTGGCCGACTTTGATTACACTCTACAGGTGTATTGGTTAAATTGCATAATTGTGTGAGAGAACATGATTTGCTTTCGTTCATTTTGTCATATGTACGTTCTTTGACTAAAGCAGTTGTATTTTAGAATCAGTTCAAAGAACGTGGATAAGACAAGACGAACAAAGGCAATGCAGTTGTGTTTCATCCTCTCTCTCTCTCTCTCTCCCTCTCTCTCTCTCTCTCTCTCCCTCCCTCCCTCTCTCCCTCCCTCCCTCCTTTAAATATAGAAATTAGCTAATAAGGTTGCATTATCAGTTTGTCTTGAGTCAAAATCGGTTTTGGAACTAAATCGACTAAATAGGCACGGTTGCAACCGAGAAAAATTTAGTCATATTGAAACATTTTTGGGTTAAAAGCTAAGAATATTTTTAAATATACCGACTCTAAAATATCTTTACAAATATCTATAGAATAAAATGTGATGGCATGCATTTGTAAAAATATAATTATACAAATTAAAATCTTAAACTTGCATATTCCAAGTACTATTTTCCATATGTACGTATTGGTGTATAAATGATATTTATATAGGAGTGAACAGTCAAAAAAGGACAAGAATAAAGATATAAAAGAAGGAAAAGGACATGAGTGCCCTCAAGTATTGAGTTTGAGATGATGCCATGCATCCTTGAGTGGGAATCTCAAGAGAAGTCATTTCTGTCTCTTTGCCTCTCTTTTGGCTTTTAAACATTCACTTGCTAGCTTACTTTCTTTCATCATCACTTAAACTAAACAATACTTACCTCCTTCTCTCAACACTCACACACATCATGTCTATTCACTTCTCCACCCACTACCACCTTCCCTCATTCTCTTCTTCTAATTATAATTTCTCTTTTCCATCTAATTTATCTTCTTCTTCTTCTTCTTCTTCTTCTTCTCTCTTCTTTCATCTCTTCTCCAAATCCTCTCTAGGTAAGTGTAATATTCAATTCACTACATTAATTTCTTATACATGGTGGTGAATGATAAACGTGCATGTTTTAATTACAAACCATAAAGAAGTTTTGTCTTTTTTTTATTTATATATTAATTTTTGAGTTGTTTATTTGATTTTTTTCTTTTATATGGCATGTTAGTTTCTTTTATGGGGACATTATTCTATAACCCAATCTTTTTAAATATTTAACCACAAAGTTACATGCTAATTAATTATACAATAAATTAAAACTAACATCCAAATGGAACATAATCAAAGAATTATTCATTATTATTATTTTTGTTACTTAACTTCAACCTTACTTCTAGGTAAGGAAAAAAAAAGCTTCAACCTTACTTTATTTTCCTCCCCTTGCATATTTACATATTCATGGCTTCTATTGTTCATGTAAAAGAGCAAAATAAACCAATTTATTTATTGTTACAAAAATAAACCAATTTAATTATTAGGAACTTAATTTAGTTAAGAACATAGTCATTTTGGCTCTATGACTTTCAACTTTCAAGATTTCATTATCACAAGCAGGCCACAGTTGTGAGATGTTTACTTGTATTTTGTATTTTGCTTAACCCAAAAAGAAAAGGACATTAAAAGAAAAAAACCTCCATTCCAAAACAATTGTCTCTTTTCACTATTGTACAAATGCCGATGTACGACTTTGACCATTAATATCTTTATTTATGTACTATTAAAAAAATACAAAAACTTAATATTTTGAAAGTTTTCATCCAAACAAATTTAATGATATTTTATATACTAATATTTATCTTTATATTTTGGAACGGAGGGAGTACTCCACTTCCAAAACCAACAAAATTAATGTTATTGTATATTCTTATTTTTTTTTATATAGGTGATGTGTCCTTTGTGGTTAAAGACAAACAAGAGAAAAGATGCAGGGCTATATCCAAATCAAGAATTCAAGGTATATATGTAGTTGAGATTCTTAAACATATAGTCGTAAAACGATCACTAGTGTCACTTGAAATAATTTAAGGAGTTCAAATTCTAATTAGACAGTTGTAAAATAGTCATTAATACCGCATAAATTAATAAAAGATTTTTTTAAAAAAAAGGTAAATAATACTATAATATTTCTTTTTTGCAGAATATCCAGAAGTATTTCAAACTAATGTAGCAACTTTAAAGTTGAGTGAGATTAATGTGGAGGATGACATAATCACTGATGATGAGGAGGAACAAGATATTAGGGTACTTTTAAGATTAAATTAACATTTATTTAGAGCTTCTCTGTTTTATTCTCTGTTTTATGCCATTTTTTATTAGACTTTCTAATATATTTATTCCTAATGCCTTTTCATTTGGTTACTACAATTCATTATTTAATTATTTAATATATTTTCATATACCTTGGTTACGACAATTAATTAATATTAATTAATTTTTTTTATTAATAAAAAGGTGGGTTTGGTGAACAAAATCAAATCAATATTGAGTTCATTGGAAGATGGAGAGATAAATATATCAGCTTATGATACTGCTTGGGTTGCTCTTGTTGAAGATGCTAATGCTAGTGGCACACCTCAATTTCCTTCTAGTCTAGAATGGATTGCCAAAAATCAACTTCAAGATGGTTCATGGGGCGATCATCAATTGTTTTCGGCTCATGATCGAATCATTAACACATTGGCTTGTGTTATTGCGTTACGATCATGGAATATGCATCCAGAAAAGTGCGACAAAGGTAATATACATTAGTCTTGTTGTCAAGGTTTTAATTGGATTTGCGTCGCAATTCCTTATACTACACTTGTGGTCAAATGTAGTTTATATTGTTTTAATTGTGGTTGCGTAGACATAAAAAACATCGATTTGCGATATAAGTTGTGGTAATGAACCTATTTGAGAACTATGCAATATAATTAGATTTATTTGTTTAATATATGGTATTTTATAATTTGTTAAATCATATGTGTATTTAGGAATGGCATTTTTTAGAGAAAACCTTGGCAAGCTTGAGAATGAAAATGAGGAGCACATGCCAATTGGGTTTGAAGTTGCTTTCCCTTCACTTCTTGAACGAGCTAGAGGATTGAACATTGATGTGCCAAATGATTCTCCTATATTGAAAAACATTTTTGCAAAGAGAGATGAAAAACTCACAAGGTACCTTAGTTGTAGTCATAATTATGTTTGGGTCATGCCCATATCTATTTTCATAATTGATTTTAAAAGTAACCTTATCTTACAATCAGGGAAATCAATTTAAAGTAATTCCTTCGCCCAACAATGATTTTTTTCTGCTTATAACTGTATATTTTTTTTTATATATTAATAAATATAAGATATAAGATAATTGTATATGAATAAAAGATAAATAGACGATAAATTGCACCGCTAATTCTTTTTGAATGACAAAATCAATTCTCTTAAAAATAACAATCATAATTATAGGAGACACAATTATTGCACAATGATTGATTATTTTTTAGTATATAGACAATAAAATAAAGCTATTAGACTGGACATCGTAACCTAGGTTCGAACCCGAGATATCACAATTGTGAGTTTAATTTCGGTAAATTATCACTTCATCTAAGACAAAAAAAAAATTGTATTAAACTTGAAAATATAATTTATTTTGAATTATATTTTTATAGATATATATGAGTCCCTCATTGTGGGACATATCGATTATATATTACAAGTCACTACTTTTTAGTACTTTTTTTAAGTTATGCTATAATTAACAAGTGTGTGTATAATTATTGTATTGTGTGGGGCTTGATTTTGTGTTATGTTGGGATAGAATACCAAGAGAGATAATGCATAAAGTGCCTACAACTTTGCTACATAGCTTGGAAGGGATGTCTGACTTGGATTGGAAACAACTTCTAAAATTGCAATCACAAGATGGATCATTCTTGTTTTCTCCATCTTCCACAGCCTTTGCACTAATGCAAACTAAAGATGAAAATTGCCTCAAATACTTGAATAATGCTGTAAAAAAGTTCAATGGGGGAGGTAAAATGCTACTACCTATTTGCCTAATAACTATTAAACTTTTTATATCACCTTTCAATATTCATATGGTTAACATATTTTAAATATATGATTAATTATATTCAATAGACAGTTACTGAATATAACAATGCATTAGTAAAAAAAAAATATAACAAAGGTCTCACAACTCATTAATCATCTCTTACTACAATTTTGAATTTCATTAACCCCGAGTTGGATAGTTAACGGATATATGTGTTTTTTTTTATCAACGCTTTAAAATTGTGATTAATAGTTTTCATGAACATAACTCGGTTGATAGAGACATTATATGTAATATGTAAAAATTGAAATTTGAATTCTGATACTTCCACTTATATATTCATCTTAAAAAGTGAAATTTTATCTACTGGACTACTTGACAACAAAGTTGTGATTAATAACATTTAAAATCATGATTAACTATGTTAGTATATGATTAATGAGTTATGACACTGTATTAGCAATCATCCATTAAAAGTAACTAACCACATTTTTCAAGTGCATTAACCATCTAAATTATTGTCAAATTTATGTGTAAAAATATCAATTCTGTTTTTCTACATAGTATATAATATCTTTACTAATTTGGTTCATGGATTATTTTTTGTTTATTTTCAGTTCCAAATGTGTATCCAGTTGATTTGTTTGAACATATTTGGGTGGTTGATCGACTTGAACGTCTTGGAATATCACGGTTTTTTCAACAAGAGATTAAAGATTGTATGAGTTATGTTTACAGGTAATTTAATTAATTAACATTGACCCTCAAATTAATTTTTTTTTTTTTGTAAAATATTAATTTACCATCAAATTAATATTTTGCTTTTTGCAACTACCCCTTCAAATTAATATTTTGTAATTTACAATGTATAAATGAAATTATCAAAAAAAATTGAAATTTCAGAAATTGGACTGAAGAAGGAATTTGTTGGGCAAGAAATTCAAATGTTCAAGATATTGATGACACAGCAATGGCTTTCAGATTACTAAGATTACATGGCCATAAAGTTTCAGCCAGTGAGTATACTGCACAATTAAATATGTTTTTTTTACGAAATTAAATATATTTTAGTCCTATAAAATTTAGGAATTTTTAACCGCATAATCCAGACATAAATTTTTTCAATTTATAATCCTTATTTTGAATTTTATATGTAAAGACTAAATTTAAAAAATCGTAATTTTATAGCAATTTAATATATATTTTTATTTAATACGTTATATCAAATTTAATTAATTTTTACTCATGAAATGATAATGAATTTTGATTTCATATTTTTGATAGATGTGTTTAAGCACTTTGAGAGAAATGGTGAATTTTTCTGCTTTGCTGGTCAATGCACACAAGCAGTGACAGGAATGTATAATCTATATAGAGCTACTCAAGTATTGTTTCCGGGAGAAAAAATTCTTGAACATGCCAAACATTTTTCTTCCAAGTTTTTGAAGGAAAAGAGAGAAGCAAATGAACTAATAGATAAATGGATCATAATGAAGAATTTGCCCGAAGAGGTATGCATAAAAGTGTAAATTGACAGTACCCACATTATTGTTGCAACTAGTTACCCTTATTTTTTAGTCAATATTAATCGGTTCTTAAGTTAGATACTGAATTTTTTTTAAAAAAAAAAATTAATATCATTTGTGTGCATGGTGAAAGATTTTTTTCATTTATGCATTATAGACTGGTCAAATTTTTAATGTGTTATTTGAAGGACAAAAATTTTGGGATTTATGGGACCATTTTAGGAGTTTAGTAATGTACTAATGTTATAGGACCACTTTGACCACTTTGATGTACTATATGGTACTAGGTGTGTCTTGAACTAAAAAATGTATGAAGTTTTTGGCACTAATTAAAGAGGAGTGTGTGTGTGATCCTTAATTTGTTGGGCAGGTGGGTTATGCATTGGACGTACCATGGTATGCAAACTTGGCACGTGTGGAGACAAGATTTTACATTGATCAATATGGTGCTGAAAATGACGTTTGGATTGGTAAAACTCTTTATAGGTATTTTTCACTCTACTCCTTTAGCTAACATTTTTTATATATATATATGTATTATTCAAAAAACATTCATAATTGATAAAGACAATTTAAGTAAAAGAATTTCTTTATTTATTTCTATGAAAATTATATATATATTGTTACTCACCACTCCCATCCTGTTTCATATATAAGTAAAGATTGATTTTTCAGATTCATTCTATAATATAAATCCGATATATTAATTATTTAATAAATATATTTTTTTTGTTTATATATAAAACAAGTGGAGTATGGAACAAAGAGAATATCCATTAGCAAGATTCATAAACAAATGAGTAAAATACAAAAAATCTATGACGCTAACTTTTCAATGTCGTTAATGCTGTTTGTTTTGCAAATTTGCTCTTGACATTTATTAATGTATTCACTTGCACGTAAGAGATAGAATTCTTGTGTTTAATTAAATAAAACAAACATAGTGTAAAGACAAAAAAGAACCTTCATATTTGATTTGAGGGACTTGAGAAAACAATTGGGTTGGTGGATTTGCAATTTTTTTGGATTTATATTTCGAGGGAATCTCAAAGTTATGCGGATATTTTGGCAAAGCATGAAAACACCCTTAATAAAAATTGTTTATAAGACAATGCGGATTAGATTTTAAAATTTGAACCCGAAATATCATAGTTGTGTGTGTTACAGTCAATAATACTTGCGACTTCATTTAAAACTAATAAAAAGGTTTATAGTCCATACAATTAATATTGTTTCTCTTGCAACATTTTTCTAAATTAAATTACTCTATTTTTTTCTTCAAAGGATGGCATACGTGAACAACAATAATTATCTCGAGCTAGCAAAATTAGACTACAACAATTGTCAAGCACAACATTTAACAGAGTGGAGCATGATTCAAAAGTAAGGAGTTTTATAATTTAGATTGTGCCTAACTCAACGTTGTTTCTCGGTAGAACTAACACTCATTGTTGCAATGATTACATTTATTAGATGGTACTCAGAATCTAGATTGGGAGAATTTGGATTGAGCAAAAGGGATCTTTTATTAGCCTATTTTTTGGCAGCAGCAAGCATATTTGAGCCTGAAAGGTCTCATGAGAGACTTGCATGGGCCAAAACCACAGCATTGCTTGGGACAATTACATCCTATGCTAGTGATGAACATTTGAGGAAAGATTTTGTGAAAAAATTCAATGACTACGGCAACCGGCGAGACCATTCCATTGGCCGGTAAGTTAACTTATAGCCATTTCTTAATAATATTAGGTTGGTAATTGTAAAAATATTAAACCCTCGCCTAATTTATTCATTTATAGACAAATGTTGGTATTATTTGTTAGGGGAACGGGGTAAGGATTTTGCCTTGGGACAAATACTTTTATGCATACCTCTTCTAATTGATCTAGACTATACTATATTTTCGTAAGATAATATACACTAGCTAATAGTCCTTTCTGGTGCTACATCATAAGCACATTGGGAACATAGATAATTGTAACCATATACATATAAAATAATAGCAATCGAATGCCAATCCCCCGTTAGTGGTAGGATTAAACACCGACCTTCTTTTAAATCTCTATTTATATTTACAAATCTAAGGTTAGTCGGATGCTAGCACTACAATTCAAAGTTCTGAAAATAAATTAGTTACAAGGAGAAAAACCTTAATTTTTATATAAAAAAAATAAAAAATTAAAGGACAATTATGTTATTACCAAAGTTGGTTTTGTACTTTTTAAGATTGTACCAAATTTGTATTGTCAAATAAAAAGGAATTTGCTTTATACTTTGACTCTTTTTTCTAAAAAGATTGAAACATATATGTTATCAAAGATCAAACTTACAAAGCCCTTCTTTTTATGTTAAATGATAATGATAATGGTTATTGACAACTCATTATTGTCTACATTGAGATTTTGTATGTAACACATCCCTTTCAATTGATGCCAAAGTTTATGGGACCAACATTTAGCCAAAGTTTTGGCCATGGTGACTTGCAATTTATTTTTTTGCTTTTTGAGATTCACAATCATTTTCTAGAGTAGGCACCAAATTTAGTACATCCATGAATTAAATGGAAATAATATTAATACTATCTATTTTTAAATTACTATGTAGGAGGTTGAACAGGAACAAAACAGGACATGATCTTGCTGAGACACTTGTTGCAACTATAGATCAAATATCATGGGACATACTTTTGTCTTGTGGTCATGAAATTGGATATGATATGCATCAATGTGTGAGTCTTCCAATCCTCAATCTTTTCAATATTTATATGAATTTGGATGATTTTTTAATACTTTTGAAGAATTCCTGCCAAGATGACGGATCCTGCCGTAGGTGCCTCTACATGAACTCGTGTATCGACAATTTTCACACAACTTATCAAATCTAAAGAGATCACACTTTTTGACATTTTCTTTATATCATATCTATTATTGGAGAAAAATCTTAAAGTGACACTACTATTTGATGTGATTAATATAGGATAATAACTTAAAATAGTGTAGAACTATGTGATACAAAGATTCCTCTTAACTAAAAATAAATACAACTCATTGATAACATTTATTTTTTATGCATCAAAACTCATTTGTATTTTTTATCAATGTTAATTCTTTTTTACACTATCAATCCAACATAACTATTAGATCATTGAAAACTTTTAACTTTAGATATAAATATTTTTAAAATCACAAATATAAATAGTTGTAATTTATTGACAACGTAAGATTTTGTACACCAATGATAGTGTATGAAAATTAATCTTATTTTTTAACAAGATTTTATTTTTCCTATTGCTGTACTAATGTGGAATTGGCCCCAACTTGAAAAAGAAATCAGGGCTACCAAAGATAGAGAATCAAGTATCAATAGATCAATACAGCCACCAAACTAAAGTATTGGTTCAAATGTCTTAAAGCATTGACTTTTTTTTTTCTTCCTATTATTGTAGTGGAAAAAGTGGCTTTTAAGCTGGCAAAGTGAAGGTGACAAATGTGAAGGAGAAGCAGAACTTTTGGTACAAATAATAAACCTAAATGATGGTCATTGGATTTCTGAGGATCAAATATTCAATCCACAATACAAGCATCTTCTTCAACTCACTAACACAATTTGTCATAAGCTTAGTTGCTATCAAAAGGACAAGGTTAGTGACAACACAAACATTTTATATGATTTAGATTCTCCACGATTACGAACATACACATTTGACATAATCATACAATCTAAACCATCAAATTAAAATCGGACAACACATATTCTTACTATGATAAAACAGGTCAAAAATACAATGTTGAAATCCGGATTGTCCTATTTTAATTGGACATTCTAGATAGTCGATAACATAAATATAGAGAATCTACTTTCTATTATATTCTAGGATAAAATTAGCTAAAATCCTACTATTATATTTTTTATTCTTATATAGAGGAAAATATATCTATATAGTGTTCCATAGTATTTCAAATAGAATTATCTAAAATAAAAATTAAAAAAATTTAAAATTAAAAAAGCTAAAAATATAGCACATGCTAGTGTTACAAATATGTATAGTTGTCTATAGATTACATATATTGTGTCCCCAAAAAAAAAGGCTACATAGATATGTAGTTTTCACAAAATACTCATAATTGAACTCATATCACCACATAATTGAAATTCCAAATTCAACATCAACCATAAAAACCATAAATCTTGTGTACAGTCTTCAACTTTAGCAAACCATGCTATTTATGGAATGAAATGTGAATATACAATTTCTTTTGTCATTTACTCTTGTGCCACATTACCGTCAAAAAATAAAAAAATCGTGTGTCGCAATTTTTTTTGTTTTTTGAAGATTAGTCTTGTGCCACATTAAAAAAAACCTATGCTATTGTCCCGTGAATTTAACTCAATTGGTAGAATATTACATTATATATGTAGGGGACAGAGATTCGAACCGTGGGCATCCCACTTTTTTTTTTTTTGACGCACATTATCCACCTTAAGAGTGAAATTTCTAGCCACTATATATTACTTGATAAAAAAAAGAACTATGGTATTTGTGGAATAAAATATGAAATATAACATACTAAATTTTACATGATATTGACATATTGTCAATGATTTATGAATATTTTTTCCTTTTATATTTAAAAAAATAGTTCTATTAAAAATTATTAATTTTTTTCCCTCAAATAAAAAATATCTGTAAATTTTAATAGAGCATTGTTTAAATATCAAAGGCTAGAGAATAAATATTTCAAAAAAAAAAAGCTAGTTGCGTCAACAAAAAAAAAAGCTAGTTATATAGATTACATATGTTTTTATCTTTTTATTTTGGTTGGATCTACTTGATTTCTTTTTCTGTTTTTTTATAAGCAACATTTTGTCTATGAAGTGTAAGTTAAGTAGTAAGATCTTAAAATTTCAATCTTCAGAAATAGAGTTCAAATCTCCATTAAAAAATTATAAAATAGTCATTAGTTTTATCTTTTATTTATGAGTTGTTAATTCAACGATAAGAGATTGACTTTGTAACTTCAAGAGACATAGTTCAAATTCTTTTTTTTTTTTTTATTAAAATGAGGGCCGAAGTTCGACAAAGTTCAAATTCTATATGAAAGAGTTACGTCGTAAAATATTTATTAGCGTCTGACACACTGTTATTTATAAAAATAAAAATTGCTCTTCTCTAAAAAAATTATTTAAAAATCTACTTTGATTTCTTATTTGCATTTTCTTTGAATAAAATTACCAGGAACTTAAGACAAGCAGCTGCAATATGCATGAAAACATCACTACACCAGAAGCAGAGTCAAAAATGCAAGAACTTGTACAATTGGTGTTCCAAGAGTCTTCTAATGACATTGATTTCAATATCAAGAATACCTTTTTCACAATTGCAAAGAGTTTTTACTATGCAGCTTACTGTGATTCAAGGACCATCAACTTTCATATTGCAAAAGTTCTGTTTGATAAAGTTGTTTAATCATATTTAATGCCTTGAATAATAGGTATTAGATTTCATCATTATTGTACATATATAATTTAATCTGATATTACATAATTTCCTCTGATGTGGTATTTAAAGAAGAGGAAAATATCAGTTATTGTAATTCAAATGTGTATATTAATTATATATGCCAATTAATTCACCAAAAAAATGTATACATATATGTCAGTTTTTTAATAAAAAAATATGTGTGCTTACTAGTGCAATATATATTTTGTCAATTTTGAACATCTCAATTTTGTCCCACTTTCATTATATATTTTCCATTTTAGAAAGACAACTACTTTTGCCACCCTATGTTTTTACTCGCGCGCCCTACAATTTTACCAAAATACCGCTGTCTGCTATTTAAGTAGCGGATACCCCAAAAAATACCTTACAATTATAACATCCGCTACTTAAGTAGCGGACGGTGTTTTTCAAAAAATACTCATTTTATAACATCCGCTACTTAAGTTGCGGAATGGTAAAATGGGAATTATGTTGGGCGCGCGAGTAATGTGTAGGACGGCAAAAATAGTTGACTTTTAGAAATGAAACTATAAGTAAAGTGTTTGGGCCAATTTAAGCCCAGTAACATAACGAACCTCTACAAATGAACTAGTTTAGGCCCAATACAATAGAAAATATAGGAAATTGCTATTCTCTCCCCCCCCCCCCCCCGTGCATTGCTCTCAACTCTCCCAAATTTCTATTCTCTAACTATCAGAAGTATCTTTTGGTAGTTATTTAGTGTATAAGATTGAGTTTGTCTTATATAATGATATCTACCATAAGATATATTTCAGTAAGTATCTGTATATAAGATAGAACCATGATTTTTTACATTTTTACTTCAACATTCGACCTCCAAAAAATGTTCAAATATTAACTTTTTTTCATAAAATTTGTGTTTCTCTATGCAATCCTTTCATCTACTATCTACAATATTTTCGTCACCAAAAAAAGATAATATACCTCAAATCATCCTTTTTTTTTTCTGTTTAAAACGGTACTAAGGAGTACTAGAAAGTATCTTCTCATAAGTCTGATTTTTAACACCTACCGAAAGAGTAATAAATGTTAATTTTTCATATTCTAATTCAAATTTGTGACATTTATAAGAAATATATTTTAAAAAAAGAATAATAAATGCCTCTAAAAATTTGTAGAGTTTTATATTTAGGATTAAACTTTTTTTTTTTGTAAAATGGTTTTATAATTAGGAACGGATGGAGTATTATATATATTTCATTTGGTTATTTAATTCAACATATCTACTGAGTTTCAGTTTTGTGTTTTCATACTACTGAAATGAGCATTATGAACTAAGAAAATATCAACAACTAGACTTCATTTTAGAGAAATCAACAACTACTATGTAATTACTACAAATTTCTTTGGATAAAAATATAATGTTACAATAAATTTTGCTTGGCATACAAATTATAAAGTTACAAAAATTGAATGAAACATTTAACAGCAGCTAGTTAACAAAATAAATATTAGAAAGATCAAGTGATGAATTCCACATCAAAAGTTCTCCATCAATAATGAAAAGTTTCACCCTCTAAGCATCAAATTTGTTTTTGTTACAAGCCTTTTTAAGGTTGGTTAGTTCATTAGAAAACTCTATTGTTTTGTTTTCTGATCCAAGTTTCAACTTCAAGCATTCAGGTATTCCATTGAATGCATATAAAGAAGCTGAAATTTTCCTCTCATATTTCATTCTCTTCATAGCATTTCTTAGCATTGAAGATTCATCATCATCATCATTGATCTCTAACTCCACATGCTCCTCAATATCAAAAGGAGAATAATAGTTCATTGCAACATCATTAACATTGTCAAGGAAATGAAAATGTTGTTGGAAACTCAAATCAATGTTTTCTTCAATGTCTTCCTCTCTTTCATCACTTGTTGTAGTTTGTGTCATCATAGATTCATCTTTTTCAGTTAAACATGATTCAAAACCACTTGTAATGTCATCAATTTGTACACTACTACTATTATAAAACTCAATGTTGCTATTTGTGTTATAATCTTCTTCAAGGCCATCAAAGAAATCTATAAATTGTTCATTTGTTATGTAAGTTGATTCATTTCCATATACATCTTGTTTGTTGTTCATATAATAAGAGTTGGAAGAAGAAGACATGGTTTTAAATTGCGGTCCGAAATTGCAATTGTAGCCACAATATAAAGGATTTTGTGGTCTATGCGGCATTGCAATCGCAACCGCATCGGCCTCATTTTCCTGCATTTTACCGTAATATAAAGGATTTTGAGGTCTCTGCAACGGCATTGCAACTTCACTACTTTCAACAGCATCGGCCTCATTTTCCCACATTTTATCCCAAATGAAGGGTTCATAGCGGCCGCAATATAAAGAATTTTTAGGCCTCAACAATGGCACCACAAGTGTATCGGCGGCATTTTCCTGTATTTTACCGCAATATAAAGATTCACAGTTGTGACCGCTATCGCAAGGATAAGTCCTTGCTTTAAGTCTTTGAAGGAGGAGATTGGTGATTTTTGAAGGAAGAACATGAGTACTAGTGGAAGATTTAGAAGAAGGTAAGAAATTTGTTCTAGTGTTGGAACCACGAAGTATACATGCAGCTTCATCATAGGCTCTTGCAGCTTTTTCAGCTGTATCATATGTTCCTAACCAAACTCTTATCTTTTGAATGGTATCTTTTATCTCAGCTACCCATCTTCCTGACGGTCTTTGTCTCACACCAACAAATCTCTTTCTAATATTTCTAGTTCCTTGTGTACTAGATTCCTTCATTACCTCATTCCATTCATTGATTGTTTCATGAGGACTAATGTCTTCAACTAGTGTTTCAGAAACATTTCTCTTCCTTGTCATGATTTTTCTTTAGAGTTAGAACAATGTTTGGTTGTTTAAGGTTATTTTAGTGTTTGTTTGATGGTATTGAAGCTTTGTGTTGGTTTGGACTTTTATAAGCAAGAGTGGTAGTGACTAGTGACCAATGAATGAGCCTTTTGAACATGACTGCATTCATTTAAGTAGCAATGACACTTTAGGTTGAAGGCGTGTGTACACGTGTCTGATTGGTGTGATCAGTTTCCGACACTCGTACAAGAACAACATATGTGGCTTTTCAAGGTTTTAAAAATAGAACCCGATGTCGAGTAGACAAAACCTCTAGATCATAGTTCAACTTATTTAAACCTCACAAATCGGAATGAAACTGCGATTGAACCGCCAAAATAACTAAATTGTAGTATAGGTCGATTCAAGTTTCAATCAATTGAATCGGCTGATTTGATTCGGTTTTTAAAACACTACATTCAATCACTAATATTTTATTTTTAAATGTTATTAGTATTTTATATGTCGGTGTCGTGTCTAGTGTCTATTTCAAAGCTCCGTAGACATTTAAAGTTGAACATGTCACACAATCACAATGGTTGGCTTCATTTATTTGTTTCTTTATAGTAATTTGTAGATTTCATGGTGAATTAACATTTGGCGGATTCTTGGTTTTGCAATTGGTGCAAGTTTGTTAGACTTGGTAAAGGGGATTAATATATAATAGTGTAATTAATTAAGCTTGAATTGGTCATTGCCACAACTTTTAACCTTAATGTGATAGAGACTAAATACTATGTGATCTTATAATTTAAGGTTATAGTATGTAGAATAATAATGGTTTCACACCTGAAAGCTCTTAGATATTTGTTTGTAAAAAAACTTCTCTTATAATATATCTCATCTTTTATTCTAAACTCATTTTTCCCACCTTCTTAGTAGGGAAAAGAAATGAGAAGGAAATTTTGCAAATTCTTAAGAAGCATAATCAAGAGTAAAAGTTCGCGGAAGATAAATTGTATGAATAAAAATTATTTAGAAAACACATTTATTGTAGTAAACACGTCACACAGTTTTCAAACTCAACTGATCAATCTCAAATTAACGGTCAAGATCGATCAAGTAATGAGTCATTTAATGTCAAAATAATATTCAAGATCAATAGTTGAGTGTGAACACGACCCATTTTCTGCGGCAAGGAATCAATATCCATATATTAATTAAATTAACTAGCAAACAAATCTTGTTTCAATTTATTAACAGTTAAGAAGTGGAATTTGTATGATGCAAGTGTGTAAAGAATCCAGTTGTAGAAGTCTCTTTCAAGAAAACAAGGTCAATGTCACTCTCATTTAATTAAATCTTAAACACTCAAAAGAAGTGTTTATTTTTGCTATTGTCATGTTTGTTAAAGCTAAGGAAATACGATTGATCCGATGTCACACACCATAATGTTCATATCCAGCCATAACATTGTTTAAAATAATATATATAAACATATTCAAATGTTTTTGCAATAGTGCCATCAAACTTTGATTGATTTATTATTATCATTTGATGTTTTTAGCTCCTAAAGTTTTTATGGTAATGCATCAAGCAAAGATAGTGACGTTTCTGGACCAACTTAAGAATCAGTTTCCCCTTGTGAAATAATGTAAATGCTGTAATACATCAAATAATGTAAAGTTTTTTTGAAAGTATATTTCTGGAGTAACTTTACAGAGTGAGAAAATACGTTCTCCAATTTTAACCGTTAAGTAGTTCGGCGAAAAAAAATGTTACGAATATATTTTATAGTAACAGTTTGCTTTTATAACCGCTACATTAGATAACACATGTTTCAATAAGTAACTTTTATGTTTGTACAAATATGTTTACAAAAATGTTTATTTATTCAAGCACATGTAGTGTAGACTATAATTGTGCAGCAATGTTACATCAAAGATTTGTATACAAGACCTAAATATAAAGCTGAATTCTACTGAACTTTATATTCTTAAACAAGTACATTAATTTTTCTTATACAATATTAATCATGTCTTCTGATGAACTCTCCCTGCTGCTAGTTTTGGATTCTGAGCTACCAAGTAGGGGAGATCTGCGACTACTAAACCTTCCGGAGTACTTGATTGGCATCAGAGCTGGATCATTATACGCTTTGTTCAACTTATCAAAAAATTCAGACATGTTAGGATCATTTTGATCTTGTCTATCTTTCTTGATCAAACACTGCAGGAGACAGACATAATTTCATAAGAATGCTAAAAAGGAAAACTCGAAATTGGTTAAGATATTATCTTCAGGTGTTTCATCGGTATATATTGCAACAATGGTTAAGCGAAAATGGAAAATATACAAGCATTGTATTATCAAGACAAGAATAAAATAAATTAGGATTGATTCTCAAACAACGTACTTCAGCAGGAAAGGCCTGGAATATAGGAAAGAATCGCTTCTGGCAGTACTCATTGAAAAGAAGTGTGACAATAGGAAGCGGAAGAGTCAAGCCGGATGCTACTGGAAGCTTCTTCAGCCCAAATATCCCAATCACTATGATTTGCATTAGTACCAATGAAAAAATTGTGTAGTTGTGTACTGTAGGCCAAAATTCTCCTCCAGTCTCGAATTTAGGCACATAAACATATAATAGCTGTCAACAAAAGAAATTTAAGGTATCTCATTCACAAGAAAATATTCTATTCTACAATATCATCTAATCTAGCAATTATGTTTCGAACTGCATAAGGCAAAAAATAGAATTTATCTTTTATCTCATTCATCCATTGCATACAGTTCATCTGGTTAAACCAAATAATTATAGACTAATCAAGAGTGAGAAAGATCAAAGTTAATCACGAAAGCCTCGCAAAATTAGAAGTTTAGAATATTGAAATAACACTTCTCCCGCCGGGTTCTTACCAAAAGATTCCTACTTAATACTGACTACCGTGTAAGATCACATTAGACGAACATATATATATATATAATCATTTGATCGTATTTATTTGAAACAAATCTAAGTGAGTATCACCTTCCCTAGTGTGCAAAGGGAAAACTTATCATCAGTAAGTAGTTTGTTTGCCAAGTTACATTAATTACTAAATGTATACTCCACGCAACAAAGGAAAATACGTATATGTATTGAAAAAAAAAGCAAATTCTAAACCTGGTTGCGGTAAATGATGTATCCCAAACAAAAGTAGACCAAGAGAAATGGCAGCATGAGAGGAGCGAGGATAAAGTATGTTACACCAAGAAGACCAAAGAAAACAATCCTGGGAATTTCCATGTGGTAAGGAATTGATGGTGCTTCAAAATCTTTGCTAAACTCTCCACCAAAAACTCTAGTTGCATAATTGTAACAAAGTGGAATCAATTGAAAAAGTTCTGATGCTATATTAGTCCATCCGAATGCCACAATATATGCCATGAAGAATGATGCCTGCACCAAATATGTATAAAAAAATTAACTGCATATGCTCCAATTCATGTAATAATATCTTATGCACAAAGATGTTTCCTGCAAGTAAATACACGTAATGCAGCAACGCAACAGTCAATATAAGATATATTTATGGAAAAAGAAAAGGAGAGAGAGGCTCAAAATTGTAAGAAAGTTGTCCAATCTCTCCACAATTCAGAAATAGAAGTTTCTGCAACTTGTCTAATCACAGAATGGGACACTTTCTTCATAGCATCAATAAAATAAGGCATACATTTTCATTTTGTGGAACGGTATTCCCTCAACACAGGGAGACCTATAGAAAATATTGCTTGAATTTGAGTAACAAAACTAGCATTATTCTCACCTGTGCTGGTACAGCTTCAGCTAGTACTCGAGGAAACTCTTTAGGCTCAAGCAAGTAATTCAATCGGTAGATAGTTGACCCTGATAATACGTTTGCAAAAAAAATGTTCCATATGGTAAACCATAATACTTTATTGCATGCACTTTTTTGTATCCGACTCCATGAAATGTATCCTTGCAAGGATGAAAGCATAATCATAATAGCTGGCACAAATGACAGAAACGCTTGAAGAATCAGAATGGGAAGGTATCCTGTAATAACTTGGCTCACAACTGTCCTGCAAATAAATATTGGAAAGCTTTACTTCATTTGAAAATCCATGGAAAGATTCCAGGGTTATGAATTTAACAAGAAGCTATAGTTGCAGGCACAGACTCAACAAGTCAACTTTTTAGGAAAAAAATAAAGCATTTATTTTCAAGTGAGATTTTAACCATACATTCTATTTTGCCTAATAAGAACCATATAAGAAAAATAAATTAGGAGAAACAGGCACAAAATTGTAAGAAACAGGTTACCTTTTATTTATTTACCGTATACAAATCGAAAAATTACAGGATATAAAACAGGAAAATCACAAGAAGGGGTGAGGATTAGATAACTTCTCTTAGAATCTAGGTTGTCACGAAGCACAGAGACAAGTCTTTCTCAAAAATGTACACTTAAAGTTAGGCAGAAAATTATAATTTTATGCTCAATTTTGGACCGAAAAATAATTCCCATTTCTCATGTAATATGAAATCATGCATGTCAATTTCTATATTAGAGTTTAATATTCATACACTAACAGTGTAAATATATTTTACATAGACATCAAATCATATTTAACCATCTCGGTATAGTTTAAATAGGTTTAAATAAGTAACATTATGATACAATGAAATAGGTTTGGACGACTATGAAAAATATGTTTACATATTTAACCATAATTACTAAACTCTATGTGTTAATCTGACTCTTTAGTAAGCTTAAGTATAGGAAGGAAAACTTTAACATCAATATTTCCAACTTACAGTCTCAGTATGTTTTTCAGAGGAGGGAACATGTTTTCCAATTGATCAAGATGGGTAAGGCCTTGAACGAGTGCAACCGGGATTAAAAATAGAATTGTAAGAGCATTGCAGGCAACATAAGCCACCAGTTTGCTGATCCATCTTCTAATGAAAGTCACAGAAAAGAAAGGCCAATAAACATCATGAGGCTCTGGAGCTTGTTCAGTGATCCAGTGTGTGGGATTGATACCCTCTTGCATGTTCAAAGCTATTGCCGCACCATATCGTGACTTAAACGAGACAAAGGCAGCTGGAACTTCCTATTCAATTAAAAGTAGTTATTTAACAAGTAATGATTGACTTACAGATGATATGGTTTAAAGTAACGATTCAATGAAAATGGTTATCCAATTATTTTGATTTGTTGTTAGATAGAGTGAAAGCCAAGCCAGATCTCAAACAGCAATAGAGGCAATACGATTAATTTTCGCTCAAGTCATCTATTAATGCCTAAACATGATGGTTACCTTTCCTGCCAATGAAGACTGTTCTATTCTCACATTATCTGCAATATTTCCCAATGACTTTTCATAATGATCTAACATATCAACTTTATGCCCAAAAATTCCTAAAAATCCATCGCGTCTATGCCTTTGAGGAGAGTTATCTTTATTTTTTAATTGGGTAAGCCTTTTGTACAGTCTCTCTCCATCAGTCTACAAGAAATAACTTTTCACTGTCAAAAATATTAAATCCAAAGCTTCACAAAGAAATGCAATGACTGATTCAAGATTAAGAATTTGAGAGCAAGTTTCAGGAGAAAAGATTGAATCACTTAGAAGTAGAACTCGAGAAACATGCTCACAACTAGAATTTGAAGTTTGCTGCTTCGACGGACAACTGAATGTGAATGATAATCAGAAGGGTGATACTCCATGAAAAATTGCTCGACAGCCTCATTACATGTACCTCCAGGTGGAACAGGAATACCTCGTACTAATATAGTAAACTGATGAGGCTGCGGTTTCGAGGAATAGAAGCAAGCAATTCTTTTTGATGCAATGTACGCATACTCCTGCATATATGATATTTACATCAAGGATGAAACTCGGTCACTAGTACACTATCATACAGACTAACATAAAACAAGAAAAATTTCAAAGCATGTAATAAGAAAACTCGAGCAGTAATAACTTACGTAATAAAGAAGAATGCAGACAACCCCGGTGAAAACATAAGCAGCACAAAAATGAACCCATAACCTTGATAAAGGCCAAATCTAGCGATCAGAGTTCCCATGTTATAACTTAGATAAAAATTACATAAAAGGAATCAAATTTCAATAACACTTGTGTAAATAAAAAAGCAAATAATAATAAATTAATATTCCATAATACAAATGCATGACAATGATAAATGATTCTTGATAATCATGTCAGGACATCCTCTTCCATTCAGGTGGGACAGACTCACCCGTGTGAACCATTGTTAACATTTGAAATACTGAAGGAATCCAAGGACTTGATCTGAAATTCAGAATTATCACGAATCTCAGTCCCCGTGTAATTAATCGGAAGAAGAAAGAGTGTCCCGACAATTCCAGCAAAAGTAAATACTTTTAAACTGCAGCATGCCCGAATAAAAGGGAAAGTATCAGCAAAACAAAGTAAATGCACCCTTCAAACAACACACAAAAAGGTACCAGAAAATAAGAACATCATAAAACATTTTAAAGAAATGTAAGATAGATTGTAATCAGTGGTTACAGATGGATGTTATATCATATTGAGGAAAAAACTTAAAATCCAATAACAAAGAATGTGATGTACTAGTGCAGAAACCACCTATGCATACTTATAACATATGTGTGCGCGCGCGCGTGTGAAAATGAATGACATGATACATGTTTAAACCTAGAATCAATTTGAAATCACCTAAAGACAAATATACGGATAAAGACGAAAGCATCTAAGCCGGCAGTTGATATAAATTCATCATCAGAAGGCTCCCATGCTCTTCTCACCCAACCAGCAGTAGGTAACAAACATTCCGAGTTAAATTGAGCGCCATCTTGGAGTTTTCCTTGAGAAACTAAGCGTGGTGCATAGACAATAATATTACCAGGCTGCTTCCTCAATATAGAGTACAAGGTGAAAAATATAAAACAAAGACCAAGATTTATTGCAACTGAAGTTAGAAGAGCAGAAAGAATCATTATTTAAATCTGGTTCAAAACCAGCAAATCAACTTTGTATGCCTGATAACACAACTATAGTCCTGAAAAATCAAATAAAACATAACTATCAGTAGTTGGCGTCGACACCGATAATAATTTGAAAAAATGGTAGGATTTAATGTAACTTAACCACACAAGTTGGCATCGAAAACCAGATACGCCTTCAATCAGAAGTGTCGGTTCAACATCTTGGCTAGAAAATTTGAACGCTTATATTACTAGTACTAGTATTCTCTAGAACCCTTCAATTATTGAGTTGAAAAATGAACCCTAAAGGCAAACCTTACATATTTACTTTTAACCAGGAAGAACAATGAACCCCAACACCGACACTTCTGATTGAAGGTGTATCTGATACATGTCATTGTCAAACTCCGACACACACAACACTAACACGTGTGATTGCATTCAATTAATTCATTTTTACAAATTATTGTACATGGAAGACTGCAGTTTTGAATATGAATAGTTTTGATCAAATACATTAACAGATCATACAACACGGATCCACGCACATATTCAAAAAATTGAAATACAGTTTGAAATTTGGCATGCAAAGAGTACGTTGCTTCACAAATCTGTATTAGGCATTAGCATGATTAAATTGGTGGATTTGATTCATAAATTAAGAATTAAAATGAAACAAAAAAAGAGAAAAATGATAGAGATTGAATGAAGAGTTTGGAACCTGTTAATAATGAAGGAATTAGCATGATTGAGCCAAGAATTGGATAATGCGAATAGAAGAACAATGAATATCAATTGGGACGGATCCAACGAAAAAAAATAATAATGATGATAAAAAATAAAAATAATAATAATAATAACTGTCAACTTTTTTCTCCCGCCTTTTCTGGCCATGATCATAGGTCTTGTTTTCATCTGTTTACTTTATTTTCTTTTATTTTCATTCAGAAAAACACAAACACTTATAAGAAAAAATCGATTAAACCAAAAAAATAAATTTAATTTAAAAATTAATTGAATAAAAATTCGAGCTTTTCTTTTATTTGTTGATATAGATATCCAGTGTGGTTTAATAAGTATTAACGGTCGTTATTTAGTGTATTTGTTTTGATATGGTTCTGTTTGGCCAAATTTTTTTACGGTTTAAAAACTAATTTCAAAATATAGTTAAAAGTAAGTGCTTTAAAGATAAAGTCAAAATTGTTTGATAAAATATTTCTATAAAGCTTTAAATTTTTCACAAATTATCATAATAAATAAAGAAAAATTTATGAATCCTTAGTTTGACAGTGCCATACCTTCAAAGTTCAAATTAACTGAAACGTACCAATTTTGTGGTAGCTTAAAATGTAACGATTCACAATAGATATAAAATAACATGCCTTCAAACTGATCAAAATGTAACGATTTTGTGATAGATATAAGCGTCGACTCAACTACACTAAATAAGCACTACAAGGGAAAATGAACGAACCAAAAACATTGTCAAAAAAAACCAAATTGAGACAAATAAAAAATGACTCGAACAATGCTCAAAGAACGGGAAAAAACCCTCTAAAGTGTAGTCCACAAGCTTGATGCGGTTCCAAACAAACTACGAGTCTAACTAGTCAAACGACATTGACAAACACATCGAACAGAGATAGCTAGAGTGAGTCGCAAGGGCCAACAAAACCAACAAAAAATGCATACTAAAAATGCACAACGCCCACAAAAACATGCAAACAACAGAAAAAGAACCTGTAAAGCAGTTAAATTCACTACTCTAATAACATCTGACACAATATCAAGATATTATAAACCACATGTCCAACGTAACTTTTTGTATTTACAATAAACTTACTTTGCCCGTCTTTGCAACACTAACATTTTTTTGTTGATTTTTGATGTCCAAACACTCACTACCACACGACATTGCAGAGAGATTTTAAGCAAACGTATTTTTATTCATGTATGCAGAAGGCACCATCTAGCATTTCCGATTCATCACAAATGTTTCACACATACAAAGGCCTACTTTCTTCGCCAGACAGAGAAGACATGTCTAAGCGGAATGGATGGATCCTCCCAAGTAATTGACTGCGTGGAATAGTCACGTGTGTCCGTGTATTTTCTAAGCAGAATATGGAACCCTCAAGCCCATTCTTTGAGCAAGCCAAGATCTATCTGGTTCTGGATCAATGAATGGATGCATGATGAATTGCTCTGCTTCTTCATCCACCAATTCTCTACACCATGTTACTCGATTGGTTGGACAGCATCCAGGTCCAAAACACCTGTAGTTACAACAATATTACTTCAAACTACTTCAACTCGATAAGTAAATTTTCGTTAGAAGACAAGCTAAACACGGAATCTGTAGTAGCAAGCAATTTCCATGAAAACTTCTAGCATAATCACGATAACAGTAGAACACTGTGCATTCTAAAACAAACTTTTCAAAAAACAATTCTTCTGGCAATGTGAAGCAGTTGAGTATTTGAATATAATATAACCTTCATGTATAATGCTGCAAATCATATAACCATACAAAATGGAATCTGACATGAAATACCTGTATTCATAAAAGCAAGCACTCCTCTCATTCTCTACTTTCCCCCAGTTATCCCAACCAACTTGTCTTATACATGGATCCATGTAAGTGTATGCAAAGACCACCCTTCCAAAAGGTCCCCACGGTCGTCCAAGATACGCATATGAATTTCCTCCATTACCTGTAATAACACATCTGCAACGGCACCGGAGACCACTTAATCGTAAATACTTAAAAGAATCAAAAGGTCCACAACATAAAGAAAGATTCCTTGAACAAGCAGTGTAGTAATTCAGAAAAGAACAAATTGAATGTCAAATTTAATTATTTTTATATAGAAAGTGCAAGATGAGAGAGAGAGAGAGAGAGAGAGAGAGGAAGTTCTTAAGCATTACTCAATAAAAAAAGTGAATCTTCCCGTAAAAACATTCTTAAGCTTAAGAACTTATAATGACTAAAACACGGTATTGGGTGGTAGATGATATTGTTGATAATGGAGAGTGTGGTCATTTACACACCTCAAGAATACATAACCAGTTGATTCCTGCGATGATTTTCTACCCTGTGCGGTTATGAACCCTTGAGACTTGCAGTGTATATGACAGTGCTCCAAAAGGGAAGTGCTATTGCCAAAGATGAAGTCCACGCTTCCTTCGATATAGCAATCTTTCAAATATTGTTTACCGTAATGTAAATACAGTGTGTCCTGCACCATAATCATGAAGAAAAAAAAATCTAGTTGGTAAATCCATAGAATGTAAACAGAACCTGGAGGATTGAACATAACATAAACTAGGCTTCTGATCATAGTCCAAAAATATTTACAGTAATAATTAACTGCGATAATTAAGGTTCTTTTTACAACACAACCCTAATTATTGTCACCTTTGTAAATATTATACTTGAGACAACAGGCTAGAAAGGTGACAGTAATAGACAATAGTGTTATAGCACCGCTATAGATTTGACTATTTTGTACTAAATAGAGTATTGTGGAACAATCACAATTAGTTCAAAGTTTGCTACGCTATAGTGCCACTATAGCCACTAATTTAACAACATTGATAACTAACACAAAGAACTCATCCAACAAATTAATCGTTAAACCAACACATTTTTTAGTTTTCGCATAAACATAACTTAATTCGATGAAGGTTTTAAAAATAATTTAGACATTTAAGATGTATATATAACCAACATGAAAAATATCACAAAGCCTCAAACCGACATAAAGTAATGCATCATGATACGGGGAAAATAGAGCACTGAAGATACCTGCCATCCAAGGAACCTGCAATTATAGAAGGCACAACGATCTGCTGTTACTCTAATTGCCACCGCCTGTCCTGAACCCTGCCAGAAAGAGAGAGAAATATAAGGTCTACTTGCCACCGCTTGTAATGAACCATCAACGATAATGTTAATGCAAATGTGTATATAACTTTATATATGAGTATACATGTTCCCAATTGTTAGTATCTTTAAATTAGTGCAATGATCCTCAGGTTACGATCTTTCAGCCCCTTCCCAATCTTAGGAACAATCTCGATTTTTAAAACATTGATTCCCTTTACCAACATGCACTTATGCACATTAATCAAACCAATACCATGAAGCGAAGCGACTAAGTGATGACAAAGGAATTAGCAGGAGGAAACACATTGGATTTGGAAAGTTGAAATTTCACAGGCATTACCTGGGGAGATGAATTCTCAAAAGTAATATTATCTGCAATGAAGTCCTCTCCTTCCACAATGACACTTCCACAACCAAACGTCCCAGTCCCAATCACCCTAGCAGGCTGCAAAAAAATTCACCACAAAACCAAAATTAACAAATTATTAATCATTGTTGACACATACTGATATGATTCAAAATTAGCAAATTAACTATAACAAATAATACAAAATGTTATCAAAAGATCTCTAGAATTGCAAAATGTTAATCAAGTTTGTCCCTCGGTCTGAATATGTTATCAAATGCCTCCTGAAAAATTAACTTGGTTTCAAATTTATCCTTCATATTAACAATTTAATGTCATCCTAGTCCATGAAAACATAGAGACAAATTTGATTAAAATTTTATAATTTCAGCTATTATTTTGGAATATTGATAAGGCAAGGGACCAATTTGGGAATTTAGTCGGAAAACATCGAATAAAAAATGAACAATTCAACCAAGTGGTTGATTTCAAGTGGTTACTAAGCTCCACCAACGACGAATTATTCAGAAGAATTCGAGTTTGATTCTTAGGAAGGAACAATTCTTCCAACGGATGTTTTGTCGCATACACATTACACCAAAGAAAGAAGACATTGAATGAAAAATGAACAATTTTGTGACATACCCATTACCACAAATGAATAAAACATTGAATGAAACTGAAAAAATGAACAATTTTGTGACATACCCATTACCCCAGATAATAAAAACATGAAGAAAATGTGCATACTTGATGGTGTTCAATTTTGGTGGCAGTGTTATTCCAAGTAAGCACAGTATCCTCAGGACACAACCCAGCAAGAGTGATGAAATTCTTTGTTTTAGCAACGTACACAGGTTGCCGGTAGATTCCAGGAGATACCCGGATCACAGTCCGTCGTGTGTTGCCAAAAGGAACAGCGTCGATTGCTTCTTGCACCGTTTGAAAATCTCCAGAACCGTCTTGTGAAACGGTGAATACACAAGCTGCCATTTTGTAAAAACCTTGAGATTTTGGTGTGAACAGAGTTATGATATGGAATCACATAAAATTAAGGAATTAATTAACGTATGCGATGAGTGTTTTGTTTTGGTATGTTATTGTTGTTTTGATTGTTTATGAGACAACTAATGGATTTGTCATCCCTGTCTGTCTGTCTCTCCTCCGTTATCATCCAATATGCTCACCGCCAGTTAAAACTTTAGCTGCCATTTTTTTTATTTTAAACATTTTGGACCAATTGCAAAGACTAATCTAAATAGAAAATAAATTTATTTTTTTCTTTCATCACCTGTTTAATTCGGTTTGGAGGTCAGTTCTATGGTTTCAATCCCCTCTGATCATAGTTGTGGAGGATCAAAACTAAGGATTTTAACATTGTTGGATATTTTAAGTCAAAGATCGAACACATGATTTAATTAAATTAGAAGAGATTCGTATATTTTATTTAAGTGCTCTTGAGTGTTTTATTAATATTTTATTTTGTCAATTTCAGTTGATGAACGTGCTCTATGGTATAAATAAATATTACATCGACATTTAATAAAAATTTAGGATTTTCTTGTGTTATAATGTAATATAGGTGTATTGTCAAAAAAAAGTAAAATGGATGATTAAAATAGGTAATTTCGAGGATTATAATAGAGCGGTTGTATAATTTAAATGATTAAAATTGACCAATTGAAATTTATGTGATAAAAATCAAACAATTGTAAAACTTTAGTAGTCAAAATGGCATTTAGTATAATGTCTAATTATTTTAAGGATATATGCTATTTTTCTTTTGAGTTTAAACACTCCTTATTTTGCAATTTTAATCTCCTATTTCTAATGGATCTTGTTAATATGTATCTATGTTAAAAACTTAAAAGTGAAAACTCTTATTAAGTAAATTGATTTTTGACTAATAATAAATTAAATAAACAATTTTTAAGGCAAAAATTATATATAATTTCTTAAGATACATGTTAACACACTCTTTTTTGATAATTTTTAGAATTAGTTTTGATGTATATTTGCTTTTGTGGTAAAAATAATTAATTTTAAATAAATTCACTATTTAAAATTGATTGAATGTTTTAATACTCTTCCATAGTAGTTATCAACTTGAAGTATTTTTATGGGATAAGACTTGTACTTCATCCGTATAAAAAAGAAAAAAATTATTTTTAAATTTATTGAAAAAATAATGTATCTATTTAATATTATTGGCTAAATACGTTATATTTTCAACAAATCTATAAAATTAGATTTTATTTATATATAGAACCGAATGAAGTAAATTATAGGAACTAAAAAATTATTTAATCTTAATAAATACTAATAGTTTAACAAAATCAAATTAATTCTTACTCCTATAAAAAAAAATTAGTTTAAATTTTGTGTTTTGTACTTTTGTTACAGCCGCCTGCACTCATTCAGATTTTGTTCCTCGCCGCCGTCAGCCTCACCGCAACTCAGCCGCACGCATCACCACTGGTATGTTGTGTCGTCTCTTGCATTTCCCTTCTCTCATTCTTCTTCCTCTCTTCAAAAACTCATTCTCAAAAACCAAAACCATTCACTACAACAAAAAATTCTCTTTTTCTTCTTCCACTTCTCTTGCACTTTCTTCCTCAGAAACCCATTTCACTAAACCTCAAAATTCCTCATCTTTTGATCCTAACACATTCAAAGTCCTCCAAAAACTTTACCTTTATCGTAACAACCCTTCACTTGCACTCTCTTACTTTACTCAACTTAACCAACATGGTTTCACACACAACATTCAAACCTATGCTTCTTTCATTAGAATACTATGTTATTGGAATTTGAATAGAAGTTTAGATTCTCTTTATCGCGATATAATTTCTCGTTGTTCCGAACAAAACCCATTATTTGAAATTCATGAATTGTTTGAGAATTTAGTAGAGAGTGTTGATTTTGATAATAAAAATTGTTACTTTGTTAGAGCTTTTGATGGGTTTGTTAAAGCTTATGTTGGTCTTAACATGTTTGATGAAAGTGTTGAGTTTTTGTTTCATTTTCAAATTGAGAGGTTTAGGATTTTTCCAAGTATGTTTGCTTGTAATTTTCTTATTAACCGTTTGGTTAATTATGATAAAATCGATATGGCTTTGGATGTTTATCGTCGAATTAAGAGGCTTGGTTTGTGTCCTAACCTTCACACTTATGGCATTATTATCAAGGCATTGTGTAAGAAGGTTGATTATTTGAAATATGTTGTCCGTGTGTTTGATGAAATGACGGATTCTGGTGTGACTCCGAATTCGTATTGTTATGAAGCTTATATTGAGGGGTTGTGTAATAATCGTATGTCTGATTTGGGATATGATGTGCTTCAATATCATAGAGTGGGGAACGCTCCTATTGAGGTTTATGCCTATGCTGCAGTTATTCGTGGGTTTTGTAATGAAATGAAATTAGATAAAGCCGAGGATGTGTTTTACGACATGAAATGGAAGGGACTTGTACCTGATTTTCATGTTTATTCTTCGTTGATCCGTGGATACTGTAAGAGCAATGATTTGGGTAAAGCTTTCAAATTACACGATGAAATGATTTCGAAGGGTATAAAGACAAATTGTGTGATTGCTAGTTGTATCCTTCATTGCTCGGGTGAGATGGGTATGGATTCAGAAGTTGTAGATACATTTAAAGAATTAAAGCGATCGGGTGTGTTTCTCGACGGGGTAGCTTACAATATTGTATTTAATTCTTTGTGTAAATTGGGTAAGGTAGATGAAGCAGTAGGTATGCTGGAGGAGTTGAAATCTATGCATTTCGATTTAGATATCAAACACTACACAACCTTTATTAGTGGTTACTGTCTTCAAGGTAAAACAGATGTAGCCTATAGTGTTTTCAAAGAAATGGAGGAAAATGGATTTAAACCTGATGTTGTTGCTTATAATGTACTAGTTGCCGGTTTGTTTAGAAATCGTCGTGATTGTGAAGCAGTTGACCTTTTGAGTTATATGGATAGTCAAGGTGTGAAGCCGAACTCTACTACACATAAGATTACCATTGAAGGTTTGTGTTCAGTGGGCAAGGTTGAAGATGCTGAGGCATATTTTAAGTGTCGGAAAGATGAAGGTGTCGAAATCTATACTGCCATGGTTAACGGCTATTGTCAAGCTGGCCTTATTGAAAAATCATATGAACTTTTCTGTGAGATTTCAAACCAAGGAGATATTGCAAAAGAAAGTTCCGGTTTTAAGAAACTTGGCAAAGTAATGTATTCTAAAGTATTAAGTGCGTTGTGCCAAGAAGAGAATATGAAACATGCTCGCTCTTTGTTTGATTTTTTCCTCGAGAAAGGATTTACGCCTGATATTGTAACTTACACAATTATGATAAAAGGTTATTGTAGAATGAATTGCTTGCAAGAGGCTCATGACCTCTTCCAAGATATGGAGATCAGAGGGATCAAACCTGATGTCGTTACCTACACAGTTCTACTCGTTGTGGGACTAAAACATTTCTATTCTCGACACAGAAAAGGAAAGGGTGCAATGTACAATGTTTTGACTATCTGGGGAGACATGAAGCAAATGGGAATTAGTCCAGATGTTGTTACTTACACTGTTATGATTGATGGACACATGGAGATTGGTAACTGTGAAAACGCAATTACATTCTTTAATGAAATGATTGATCTGCGACTAGAACCAGATATCATAACATACATTGCTCTAGTTTCTGGCTTGTTAAAGTACATGGAGAATGCGGTTATGAAGGAAATTACACTACCATTGCATATCAACTCAAAGTTACAACTTCAAATTATAAAATTTAAAAAGGTGCAATTTCTATTTTTTGTCTATGTAAATTCTTTTTTACACTATCAATCCAACAACTATTAGATCATTGAAAATTTTTCACTTTAGTTATAAATATTTTAGATATCACAAATATAAATAGTTGTAATTTATTGACAATGTAAAATTTTGTACACCAACGATAGTGTATGAAAATTAATCTTATTTTTTTAACATGATTTTATTTTTCCTATTGCTGTACTAATGTCGAATTGGCCCCAATTGAAAAAGAAATCAGGGCTACCAAAAATAGAGAATCAAGTATCAATAGATCAATACAGCCACCAAACTAAAGAATTGGTTCAAATGTCTTCAAGCATTTTGACTTCTTTTTTTTTTCTTCCTATTATTGTAGTGGAAAAAGTGGTTTTCAAGCTGGCAAAGTGAAGGTGACAAATGTGAAGGAGAAGCAGAACTTTTGGTACAAATAATAAACCTAAGTGCTGGTTCTGAGGATCAAATAGTCAATCCACAATACAAGCATCTTCTTCAACTCACTAACGCAATTTGCCATAAGCTTAGTTGCTATCAAAAGGACAAGGTTAGTGACAACACAAACATTTTATATGATTCAAATTCTCCACGATTACGAAAATACACATTTGACACAATCATACAATCTAAACTATCAAATTAAAATCGGACAACATGTATTTCTACTCTGATAAATCAGGTCAAAAATACAATGTTGAAATGTGGGTTGTCCTATTTTAATTGGACATTCTAGATAATCGATAACATAAATATAGAGAATCTACTTTCTGTTATATTCTAGAATAAAATTAGCTAAAATCCTCTATTATATTTTTTATTCATATCTAGAGGAAAATATCTCTATAGTGTCCGATAGTATTTCAAATAGAATAGAATTATCTTAGACTATAAAAAAAAAGGGAAGAGAGGTACAGATCTGTTACCAGAATGTCATTGTATGTAGGTATGTATCTTCTTTATACTGAATTAGAATGATATGCAATTATAAATGTTTGAACTTTAGAAGTTTAAGTTTGTTGCAATTTAAATTTGGATGTATTTTCTTTTTACTTCTTTTGGGTTACCTAGAAACAAAACAAGAATATATTCTCTACAATAAATAAAAAATAGTTTGTAAAATCAGTGAATAATTCTTAAAAAATATATCCTACAGATGTTGTAATTCTTAATTACCGGCAATTCTTGATTGTCACAATTTTGAATTACATTATGTAGTACGTAACCTACTCATCATTTTGCTTAAAACTGGTACAAAGAGCATTTGTTCCCAACATTATCATTAAACTTATCATTAGTTTTCTCACATTTACTCGGTGCTTCCGTCTTTACAATACAAAATTTCTGTTATTCTGAATAACAAAAATATCATTGTAGATATTAATGACACAAAAGAAGCTTGGAAGCTTGTAGTCTGAGTAACAAATCTCTGACATGTCCAGAATCCTCTTGGTACCCACTACAATGGAAATGCTTTTGATGGATGCCAATTGCCAAGGTATCATTACTTAACTTTACTTTTTGTGTCATTTAGGGAGATAAGATACACATTGTAGTGAAAAACAATGATATTTCTATGTAGAAGCCTAATTTGAGGGTGGACAGCATTGGACTCTCAACCCACACACACACACACTTAGCATTGGACATCAGTAGTGTGACCCGAGTGAACCCGATAACAGGTGGCTGAACAGAACTTGGTTAAGTTCTGATACCATCTTAGGATTTGGGTTGAGTCAAACTCAACTCTACAAAACTGACTTGTAAGGTGAGGGATGTCTCCAACTTACAAACATATTTTCAGGTCATATCTCATCCAATGTTGGACTCTCTCAACAATAATAAATCTCCCAATCCATTCAAAAATTATCTAAATGAAGGGAAAATCTGCAAAAGGATAGAGGCTTCCAGAGGTTCTCACAATGGTTATAATTTCACAAACTTTGGTGATATACCAAGTGGCAAGACCTTTTCTTGATACCTTATTAGGGTCAATATAATTCTAAATCATTATTTTACAATTTATTTCATTTGGTAGGTTGAAACTGGCATCGTCTTTGTCCTTGCATAAATGTCATTGGACAGTTCCACGGATCACGGATATTATCTATTAACAGCCTGAAGCAACACTAGAAAATGTTATATTTTCCTTTGAAGATCATAGGTAAGCAAGTACATGCAACATCTGTGTTTCACATGTGTTCCTTTTATCTTTTTAGTTATGGCTGTTGGAGCACTTATGAGAATGGTTTGTACTTTGTATTGTTAGGCCGCAGAAAGGCAATCGGACCATATCTCATCCAATGTGGGACTCTTAACACCCCCTCACACATAAGATTGAACATATGGAGTGTGGCTCAATAGCAGGTGGCCCAACAGATCTTGGATAAGCTTTGATACCATCTTAGAATTTGGGTTGGGTTTAACTCAACCCATACAAAACCCGCTTGTAAGGTGATGATTACCGACACTTATATAAACACATTTTCAGGTCATATTTCACCTGATGTGAGACTCTTAACAAGAACTAATGGTTGTATGAGGGACACTATGATTACTCCATCTTTCTACAACAAGATATAAAATGAATAACCTACAACAAGAAGCTGCATTTATTTAGTATTTTAGTAGTTTTATGCTTCTTTGCAGTGTCATGAATAGACGTCAGAATTCAAAAGATGCAGAAGGTGCTCACATGTAAAGAGATGAAGGGTTCTAACGTTAAACATGTGGTAAGAAGTATGAGTGAAAATCAACCCTCGCATAAGCAATCCTATAATGAGAGTAACAACGATACATAAATTAAACCGAGGAAATGTTATTTTTATCTGATATTTTTGTTTCTCAACTACTCTATCGTGCATATCAAGTAGACTTTGTTTTCCCCAACATATTAATTTTGAGTTGACTATAAATTTTTTAATATAGAATGATTTTGCAGGTTTATTTTGCTCTTCGAAATGCGAGGGCTGCACTTTGCACAGGAAGAGCATTGAAGTGTTGTGGGAGGTGACGAGTACCATTGATGGTCATATTAATGAATGAGTTATGAGTCACTATGTCAATGTGTACACAACAAACCACTAATAAATTCAGTTTACTATGATTGGTTGGATGCATAGCAATAGCGATACACATTGACATGGAAGTTTAAGTTGATCAAGGTTTTGTTGATGATGCTTATATGGCAAGTAATATTGGGAGTGTTTATGTGACATCCTAAAATGACTTATGAAAGCACTTTTTTTTTACAGGACTTATGGAAGCACGTTGCTGATAAAGAATCATGCTACAAGTAGGTCCCTTTTGAACATGTGCAAAATCAAAAGTGATATTGTGAATGTGTGATAATCTCACATGTATGAGTTAATAATGTGGCTTTACAATATTTAGAATAGTGCACTGGTCATTTATATCTATATTGTATATACTATATAGCATTAGCAGGAAAAAATATCTTAAAATAAGAGTGGTCCTATTTCATCAATATATATATATATATATATATATATATATATATATCTTGATAATAATAAAAAATGCATGAAGAGCAATCTTTGATGATATTGTTATATTCTATCTTGTTCTCAACATACTCAAATTGGCATGATAATATCTATGTTGTCAAGGAGATGGAGGTAAACGTACAAAGACCGGAGAGAAGATCCTCTCCGGTCAATTTACTATGCACTGAAATATGAGCCTTTGATTTAAAAGTGAAAATATAAGAAAAATGAGGATAACCAATTTTAAAAGTATACATGGTCACTATTTCCTCTACAATTAAATCTATAATTGAGATTTTGAGAAAATCTTTTCTCATAGAAGCAACTCTTTGATGGATTGGTGGGTGAAGGTGCAAGGATTGTTGCGGACAATTTTTAGTTTTTCATTTTTTTATTTGACGCATTTGGTTAGTTTTTCATTTAAAGTATATTATTATAGTCCTTTTAAAATAATAATAAAACTTATCTTTTTTTCCTCAACCAAACAAGATACTTTTATCTTTTCTTTTTTTTTTCTGCAAAAGAATTAGAAAATTTCCTTATATTTTATCATCTATTTCTCACTTCACAATTTGTTCTCTCCACCAAACACGGTGTTAATCTCTTAAATGAAAATTTAAAATACACTTAACTTTCAAATGCAAGAAATAAATTATTATTTTTTTAAATAGTACAAACCTCTACCTTTTTTTTTGTATAAATCGGTAATTCTCTACACGCAACATTAATCTTTCAAATCTTCTACATGCCTAAATCAATTATCGAACTCATTACCTTAATTAAGCTAGAGCTTACTAAAATTCGCACCTCTCCTTGTATTTCAATTCCACCAAATCAACTTTTGTTACCTTAATCAAGTCCTCCACTTTTCAAGAGTAGGATTTGCAGGTAGTTAATTTACCCCAAACCCAAAGTCTCAATACAAATTAAGACACACTCAGGCGATAAAAAATTTGGAAATTCATTATAAAAAATAAAAAATTGGAATTCAAAATAAAAATGAGTTTTTTTTTTTGGTTCATAAATAAAAATGAGTTTAAACTCAACTTTAACATAAAGTGTAACTCAGCCGCCAGGAGAGGTGAGAAAGAGCCGTCAACATCCGCCTCAACTCAGCCGCAACCAGCCGTCCTTCACCACCACCACAACCGGTATGGTATGTTGTTCCGTCTCTTGAATTTCTCTTCTCTCATTCTTCTTCCTCTCTTCAAAAAACCATTCTCAAAAACCAAAACCATTCACTACAACAAAAAATTCACCTTTTCTTCTTCTTCCACTTCTCTTGCACTTTCTTCCTCACAAACCCATTTCACTAAACCCTCAAATTCCTCATCTTTTGATCCTAACACCTTCAAAATCCTCCAAAGACTCTACCTTTATCGTAACAACCCTTCACTTGCACTCTCTTACTTCACTCAACTCAACCAACATGGTTTCTCTTACAATATTCAAACCTATGCTTCAATAATTAGGATAATGTGTTATTGGAATTGGATTAGAAAGTTGGATTCTTTGTTTCTTGATATTATTGCTCATTCTAAACAAGACCCATCATTTAAAATCAATGACTTGTTTGATTCATTGTTTGATGAAGATGTTGATGTTAATCAAAATCATTACTTGCTTAGAGCTTTTGATGGGTTTGTTAAAGCTTGTGTTAGTTGTAACATGTTTGATGAAGCTATTGATTTCTTGTTTCATACTAGGAGGAGTTTCATTTTGCCAACTATACTTTCTTTTAACTTTCTTATCAACCGGTTGGTTAAACATGATAGAATTGATACAGCGTTGTCTTTATTCGAGCAATTCAAGAGTTTTGGATTGACTTTCAACTGTTATACATATGCCATTGTCATCAAGGCGCGGTGTAGGAAGGGTGATTTGGAACAGGCATATTGTGTGTTTGAGGAAATGAATGAAGTTGGGGTGGATCCTGATTCGTATTGCTATGCGGCTTTGATCGAGGGGCTGTGTAACAATAACAAGTCTGATATTGGATATGACCTGCTTCAAGATTGTAGAACAAGGAGTCTCCCCGTAGATGTTTATGCTTACACTGTGGTTATTCGTGGATTTTGTAATGAAATGAAATTAGATAAAGCTGAGAGTGTGTTTTCTGAGATGGAAAAGCAAGGTCTTGTTCCTGATGTGTATATTTATTGTGCATTGGTCCATGGTTATTGTAAGAGCCGTAATTTGGATAAAGCTATAGCCATACATGATAGCATGATTTCAAGGGGTATAGAGAAAAATTGTGTCATTAATAGTTGCATCCTCCACTGCTTGGATGAGATGGGAAAGGCTTCAGACGTTGTAGATAGATTTAATGAATTAAAGCAATCGGGCGTGTCTCTCGACGGGGTAGCTTACAATATTGTATTTAATTCTTTGTGTAAATTGGGGAAGGTGGATGAAGCAGTAGGTATGCTGGACGAGTTGAAATCTATGCATATCGATGTAGATATCAAACACTACACAACCTTTATTAGTGGTTATTGTCTTCAAGGTAAAACAGATGTAGCCTATAATATTTTCTTCAAAGAAATGGAGGAAAATGGATATAAACCTGATGTTGTTACTTATAATGTACTAGTTGCCGGTTTGTTTAGAAATCGTTGTGAATGTGAGGCAGATGACCTTTTGAGTTATATGAATAGTCAAGGTGTGAAGCCGAACTCTGCTACACATAAGATTATCATTGAAGGTTTGTGTTCAGTGGGCAAGGTTGAAGAAGCTGAGGCATATTTTGATGGTTTGAAAGATAAAAGTGTTGAAATCTATTCCGCCATGGTTAATGGATATTGTAAATCCGACCTTATTGAGAAATCCTATGAACGTAAGAAAGCTGTTATGTTGCTAGACAGAATGTTGAAGATGAATATGAAACCCAGCAAAGAAATTTATTCTGAAATATTTACTGCATTGTGCCACACGGAGAACATGGAATGTGCCCTATCTTTGTTCAATTCGTTAATCGAGATAAATTATACACCTGATGTTGTAATTTACACAATTATGATTAATAGTTATTGTAAGATGAATTGGTTGCGAGAGGCATGTGGTCTCTTTGAGGATATGAAGACAAGAGGGATTAAACCTGATGTTGTAATTTACACAATTATGATTAATAGTTATTGTAAGATGAATTGGTTGCGAGAGGCCTGTGGTCTCTTTCAGGATATGAAGACAAGAGGGATTAAACCTGATGTTGTAATTTACACAATTATGATTAATAGTTATTGTAAGATGAATTGGTTGCGAGAGGCTCTGGATTTGTATGATGAAATGTCTTTGAAGGGAATGAAACCAGGTGCAACATTAAACCGTCGTATTCAAAAAGCTAGAAGAATGCAATTTCATCAGTAGCTAGTCAGTTTTACTGCTAGTGCTTGGATTTGTCCCATTTTTGAAAGTCTATCTGGTTGGTACTTAAAGGTAAAGTTGAAGCATAATCCCACCATGCGTTTTTGACTATTTTTCTTAGACTTACAACTGAAACTTGTTTAATTTTTTTATTAGAAAGATTGTTCTTATTTTTACAGATTGGAAAGAGACGAGAGACACAAATCGATTACCACGATGCCATTGTAGTTTTTAAGTGGCTTGGTTCTTTCCCTTTGGTAGCTAGCTTTTAAGGGAGGGTTCTCCTGCTTGGAAACTTATCAATTGGTATCAGAGCTGGTTGTTAGTAGCTCATAAAGGGTTACCTACGAAGGGGCTGACTGGAAAGGCAGAGTAAAGCATCGTAGAGTGCAACGGCTGGAGAGTATGATGTCCAGTGGAGAGTATTTAAGTGACTTGGTTCTCCCCCCTTGTTAGCTAGCTTTTAAAGAAGGGTTCTCGAAGTGCTCAGATGCTAATCAATAGGTGAGAGTGAGACAAATTCAATTTTTTTTTCATTCTGCTACTTGTTTGTTTTTATATGCCTTGAATACTTGTTTGAACTTGAGTAGTTTTAAATTTGTTGTAATTGGAATTTGGATGCTTTTCTTTGATTCTTTGGATTACCTGGAAACAAACAACTTATTTTCTTGCATCTTCCATTTTCACCTTAATTGCTTCTCTGTTGTTTTTTACTTGCCATGGCCAAATGTTTTAGTTATTTAGAAAATGAGTGTATACTAAATCCATTTCTCTCTCCTGGTTTGGTACATTTTTCAGTGTTGACACTTCTTTGATAGTCTAAGAGATGGTTCTGAAAAATACACTTTGGTGGCGACGCATTAAATCATGTGCCAACTGGTCTTTTAAGTAAATACCCTTGTTTTATACTTTTCTTACAACTTTTCATTTCACAACCTTGTTGCCACGCTGCAAATTGATACTAATCTCCCGATTCTTTCTCTTTGCAGCGTTTCTACAGCATTTTTATTTGTATGATGCTTGTACACATGTTTTATGCCCCAGTGGATATAGTTCCACATATGCCATTAACAGTAAAATCAGATGAAGAGTGGCTGTTTGTCATCTGGTAATTGAAAAACATATTCATGATGTTATATTTGCTATTTGAATACAAATCTTTGGTAAGCCAACTTTGATTTGAATTCAATTTCCCTTCCTTTTCCTACATATATCCAAACAGGATGATGTCATATCATATAATCATATGTCTGACACTTCTAGCTTTCATAATATGCAGCAGCATTAATAAGTTTTAATATGATACATTTTGATGAGATAAGTAGTCATACTCATATGTAACTGTTTGGTTGTGTATCCTTTTCCTAATAAAATAGTATTTCCTAATAAAACATACATGATATCTATTAACCACAATTTGTGTTCAAATATGCACTTAAAAGACATGGTTAATATTGACATTCAAAATTGTGATTAATTATGTTATGTGAATGCTTAATCAGTTGTGAAACCTTGTATATTTGAACTCCATTAACTATTCAAATTGTTGTCCCATTTTGTGTCAAAATAACACGACTCATGAAATAAGGTATGTAGCTGAGTGCAAAGACGAGTAGTGTGCACAAGGGTGTATACAATTGGTCAAAAGACATCCCACATGTTCAACAATTCAAATCTTCTATTCACTCGATACAGAAATTTTGCTAGCATCAATCTGAAAGAGACAACAGGCAATGCTACCAAATATCCTTATACCATATCTTTAGCGAATTGATTTAAAAAGATAAATGAAGTGTTTGCCGCAGCAATTATAAAATTGAGACAGCAGTAGTGGCCAGCAGCTTCATGATACCAGTATGACTTTTATATCGATGGCAGCATCAGCCCGAGGTAAGTAAATTCCTCTATTATTTTTTCCATGTTTTTAGGTATTCAGTTTAACTTAATGATGATCTGTAATGTGTGCAAGGTCGTAACATTTATCTGGAAGTATTTGGTCATGATAAGGTAAAACATTGTTTTACCTTTGCATGCCAGTTTTTGTATATATATGATATTTAATGTTTATTGCTTAATGTTTTCATTGCAGTGTCAATGTTGAAAAAAAGATGAGTTTCTGAACAAATCAAATCATTCAAGATGGCATGAAGATGTTTCGGTGTGCAGTACCGGTGTGAGAGTAGAGGAATGGTTTGACAAAACCGCTTCTTCTGCTGTGAATTTCTTCAGAGCCAAGATTCTGCAGTGAATGAGAAAAATCAAATCATCGGGCTATGCAATGCAAAGAATCTAAGATAAAAAGTTAGAAGTAATCAATGATTCTGTAATGTTTGATCATTGCATTAGTTTGAAGCCATGTAAGGTGAATGCAGATGCACTTGATTAGGATATAGCTGAAGTAAATGATAGTTTTAGAAAGGAATAAAAGAGTCATGTATTGTTATATATCTTGATCTTGATGTTATAGTATGTCATATTTGACATATATTAAATTAATACATAATGACATATGTTGATAAAAATAAAAAATGCAAACAAATGAGGGGGTCGAAACTCCTATAGTTTCTTTGTTTTGGAATGAAAGAAAGCCGAAATTCAGAAGAAAAATACTATAAAGCAATCAAACGAGGGGTCGAAACTCCTAAAATATCAGCAAAATACAATTGATTAGGCTCAAATAACTAAGCCATATGCGCCGCACATGTTGGTTTCATGATAATCACATGCCACCTTAACTTCTCAGTGTAGGAAGATCGGTTGTTGAATTTTTTTTTCTGTAGCAATCTCCCACGAGAGCATGTTGTGGAGGTAGTATAGCCATGATTTTATTCAAAAATTCTGAAGGTAACATAGACAAAGCATCAATATTCCAATTATCATTTAAATCCATGTCTGAGACCTGTGCACTACTATATTACTTTCATTATTACAAGAGTATTTTACTTCCATTTTTCTTGTTATATAGAAGTTTAATACAATTATTACTTTTCGTTTAATTAATGATAACTTAACCAGAGATTGGAAATGCTGCAACTTACACACGTATTTGACATCAAAATTTTGATGTTCAAAAATCATTTCTCATTTCTAATTATCACTATACATCATAAAAAAAGATATATAATAGTAATAATTTTGATACAATAGGGACAATCTGTCATCCAAATTAAGATCCAAGTGGATAAAATTGGTGTGAAGGATCTTAGAGGAGCTTCTTACTCTCAAAGAATGTCTTCAAATGCCATATTTGTAAACCAGAAACAGACAAGCAAACTATGATTGAAAGAAAAATGAAAGTAAACAACTTATTATCAGTCCCTCTGTTAAGATCTTGCATCTCTTCCTCCCTGTATCAAGGAAATCAAAATACAACAAAATTTGTCATTAGAATGAGTAGAAAATATAAATAGAATTTGTCATCTATCTATTGCAGCCTTCACCCTTCGCTTCTCACCCTTCGTTAAATGATTTTTTTTATGAAATTTTAAAGGAAGATCACAGAATAATCTTTGTTAGGCATAGGTTTAAATGAAGTCACATATTTTCTATATTCTTTTCTTATTTCTGTTTTATTGGTTGGGCATAGGTTTACTGAGTAATGATCTCTATATTGTCAATCCCTAATTGTGGAGTAGAGCAGTCGAATAAAAAATTGGGATGGCTGCAACGGAAAATGTGGTCTTATAGTGGTGCACCATTGGCAAAACATGCGACTCTTCTCAGACGCTAAAGCTACAACACCATTTTGCATTGCCTCGCCGCATGTAGGGGAGGCTAGCCACTGTTCTGTGCCGCCCCAAGCCGCCATGGACAACATATGTTATGCTTTTATTGCTATCTCCCTATTGGTCATATGAAAATTAATAGAATATCAGTTTTGCAGCATCGCCGTAAGCCACAGCCATACACACAGAGATCCATCAATGAAAGATAGTCCAATTTCCTCTAAGCTGACAACTATATGTTCCATATTTCTTGCATATATAAGAAATTTTGAATGTACTTGTTGCCATAAGAACAAATTATGTCATAACATTTATACCTTCCACGAAGATAAAACATCTCGTCGTGGATGAATGTGACAGTGTCATACAACCTGTGTAATTCAGATTCCATTACCTAAGATGGAAAGACAAAAACATCACTTTAGAAAACGCACATGATCGAATAGAGTACATTTGTAAACAGAAATCCCTATAACAATTGTGAAAACGAAAAAATGGTTTAAACTTTAGAATCAGTTTACTCATTCCTATTTATAAACTTCATTACTAACAAACTTTCAGGCATTAGACATTAAGACACCAAAATCCTCTTCTAGGGATTCGAATCATACACATCTAAATGCTAACTCAACAAATATTACAATACTATACTACTCAGACTTACATCAATGTCATCTTTTTTCACAATCTTATACCAGTCCTTGGCAGCCACCCCAGCTCTCCACTCAAAATCAATGGTCACAGTTATCGAGGGAGTGTGATCCAGCATCGAAAAACAAGCTGTGTGGTCACCAGCTTCAACTGTATTAAATGCAAAATTACCAGAAGCCACATGATCACCAAAATGGTAATTTTTCCCATAAGGTGAACTAACCTGACAACCAGCCACATTATACAAAGCCATTACAAATTATGAGCCATTTGACGACAAGTTCAACGGTGGATCACCGTACTTGAAAATCGTCCGAAACTCTAACAACGACTGACATTAAGTCTCAGAAATCAAAATTTCTCATTCTCTCATTAATTAGAATCCCTATAAATTTATCAGAATCATCCCTAAAATCCATTTTCCCGTCTCAAATTAATTAATAGAAAAAGAAAAAGCTTCCAAATTTTTAAATTTAAATACATGCAATAAGAACCTAAAGTTCTATGGTTGAATCATCAAAATTCATAAGCATACCCTAACAGTTATCATGTAAGAATCAGGAAGTGGATAACCTTCAATAGGATTAACGACGGAGTAATTACCGACAGTCAAGGCATTACCCTTAATTTCCTCGGTAATACATTTAGGTTCACCCGATTTAAGGTCAAACCGCATTGAATTCACAAAGCTACACATCAATGTAGAGATAATAGCAATGAGAAGAAGAATTGAATTGAACATTGTGATAGTGAAATATTCTCAATTTGGATGAATTTGGAATTTGAAGATCAAAGAGGGATTAATTTAGGGTTTGCATGGGAACGAAGAACAGAGAGAATCAAAACGACAAGTGATAAGAGGTGTAGTGAACTCAAAACGGTGAAATGTAAAATTAACGGTTAACTGCCAGAGGAATAATATATAATGAGAAATTCATTTGTCAAAAAAAAAAATCAGCATAAAGAAATTCAAAGAAAAAAAATTCAGCAAAAAATTTACCAAAATTCAATTTCAATAAATCTCATGAGTAAATTATAAATCCATAGTTGACTAATATGAATAAAATTTATCAATTCTTAGATGGTTTATGGCCCGTTTGAATTCACCTATTTTTTAGCTTATTAAGATAGTTTATGCAAATAAATAAATTTTTGTGTTAATTCATAAATTTTTAGTGACAAAAATTGTATCTTTATAAGTTTGTTTTCTCCTAAACTAACTTGAAAAGTTTATAATAATACATAAAATCTTATTTATTTGCATAAGCGATTTCACATAAGCTCAAAAAAAAACTAATCCAAATGGGCCTTTAGTGGTGATTGGCGCTGGACTTGGTAGGGAAAACCACGGTTAGATCACCGCAACTGCGATCGAAAGGGGATTGGAACCACTCAATATCAGAACTGACCTGAACTAGATTAGACGGTACAATGTGTCAGATACTAAGAAAAAATATGAATAAAATTTAACAAAATTAGTGTTACCTTAATAATAAGTGTTTTGTAAAATCAATGAGTATATTTAACATATATTCTCTGAATGACTAATACGAACAAAATTTAACAAAATCGGTAACTTTTTTACAATAACTAATTTGAATTAATAAATCACCGTGAAAGAAAAAAAAATCAACTGAAACGATAATTAGATAGCCCTAACCTATTGCGGTAAAATAAATTAAAACACAAAAGGGATAGAATCCCACCAAACAAAATTATTACTTTGTAGTCTGAAAAAAAAAATTTGCATAATTATTGTCTTCTCTAAAAATATGAAAAACAATGAAGCGCATTGTTGAAAAGACACTTATTATAATGTAACTGTTCTGGGTAAAAATATGGGGGTATCATTCTCTCTGAGTAGTTAATTAATGGTGTGATTTTGCTAAGTTGTTCCCCCTCTAGAATTTATTAGAGGACTGGTATTTATAGACTAAAGGGAGTTATGAGAAGTTGATATTTTTCTCCCATGATCTCCATGATGTCTCAGTTAGTGGGAGGGGGATTGTGTTTTTCATGATAATATCGGCCCATGTTCTTTAGAACGTGGGAGGCGAGCTTGCCAAGCAAGAGATGGGTTAGACTTAAGCATATTGGCCTTATTGTCAATAAATGCACCGGTTTTCGTGTTTTTATTCATCTCTTCTTTATTTCTCTCCTACCAAGTAAGGCCTAAAGGTGAAATTTTTAGTCACTAGTCTACTTGACAATAAAAAAAATTACAAAAAGAAATATAGAGTGGAGTAAAGATAGGGCGTTTGTAAACAAAATCCGTATGCCTTATTGAAAGTGACAAAATTGGGTCTTGCCATTCAAATCATAAAAGGAGTACAATTGGGAAAATGTGGTTTGAGAGTTAAAATTTTGAGATTTTCTTTTATCATCCTATCAATTTTTACGCCCGTTTTACAAAATTACCAAAATATTTTTATCTACTATTTAAGTAGCGGGCGTTATAAAAATAAGAAATTTTAAAAAAAGAACATACTTTACACATATGCTACTTAAGTAGCGGACTGATAAAATAGGAAACTATAGGGCGCGCGAGAAGGTGATATATGATGGGAAAATAAATTCTCTAAAATTTTTACTTTAGTATTAATTGTTTCGAATTGGGCCAAAACCCAATACAATTCGATCACTTTCAATTTCATTTTACTTTATTCACATATTAATTTGAGCGTCATAATGCTAATTTATTTTACAGATACATTCGCCACAGTAAACCATTACTCTAAACACTTACCACCACTATAACGGTCTCAAACCTTACTGTCGAAGTCAACTAATTATGTTCAAATTTTAAATTTTGAAAGAGTTAGGGCCCGTTTGGTTTGACTTATTTTTTAACTTATACAAAATAGCTTATGCAAATAAATAAATTTTTGTGCATTATTATAAACTTTTCAAGATAGTTTATGAAAAAATATCTTATAAAAATACAATTTTTGTAAGTGAAAACTTATAAATTAACATAAAACTTTATTTATTTACATAAGCTATTTTTATAAGCTAAAAAATAAGCTGAATTCAAACTAACCCTTATACTCCTAGTCTAAAGTATCTTTCTTTATTTTTGAGCTCCGTATCTTTCTTTATTATTACACCTAGTCTAAAGTATCAAGTCAAATATTTTTTTTTTGGTAACAACATCAAGTCAAATATTTTTTTTGTTCAAGATGATAAGTCAAATATTTTAATTACCATATATACAAAAACTATCATTCAATTCACATATTTCTTTTGGAATCATCATCAAGTCAAATAATTTTTTTGGTCAAGATCAAGCGATATCTTAATTACCTACCATATATACAAAAACTCATTGATACGGTGGAATTTCTACCTCTATAAAATAGTTTGCTACATCCAACAATTCCAATCACAATATTCAGTAGTATTAGTAATCATCATAAACAATAAGATGAAGATTATTCACATGCTTTTTCTTTTTACTTTTATCTCATTCACTATTTGTCATGCTTCCGTAAATGATTTTTGTGTTGCAGATTTAAAGGCTCCAAACACTATTTCAGGCTATCCTTGCAAACCCATTGCAAATGTCACATCGGACGATTTCGTCTTCCATGGCCTCGTAGCCGGAAGCACGAAAAACCCTTTCAAACTTGGAGTGACCCTTGCAAGTGTCACCAATTTTCCCGCCCTTAACGGACTTGGAGTCACCGCGATGCATGTAGTCATAGAAGAAGGCGGATTTGCTCCAATGCATACTCATCCTGGTGCTACCGAGTTAATTATAGCGGGTGATCAAGGTGAAGCTACCGTTGGAATTGTAACACCTACCGGAGTTTATACCAAGGTGTTGAAATCGGGTGATCTTTTTGTCGTTCCACCGGGATTGATGCATTTTGTCGTTAATACGGGAAAGGGGAAAGCTACAGGGTATGCTGCTTTTAGTAGTGAAAACCCTAGTACTCAAATAGTTGATACTCTTTTGTTTGGTAATAAATTGCCTTCTGAATTAGTTGCAAAAACTACTTTACTTGATCTTGCTCAAGTGAAGAAGTTAAAGGCTCTGTTTGGTGGAAGTGGTTAGGACTTAGGAATGTAATAAGGATTTTTTTTAATATACCAAAATATTAAGATACTATATGAAATAATAATTTGAGTCATACATTTCTTGGTTTCTTCTCAATCTCAATGTAAGGATTATAATCAAATGACGTCAAAGTGTCAAAGTTAAAATCGACACTAAATCTTTACTGTTCATTTCGTTTAATCTGAAGGTCTAAAATAATTAAAGTGATCAAATTAATATATGAATATTGTGAGTTTTTTCAATCTTTTCTTATAGCAAATATTGCATTCACCTAAACAAACAAATAACCAAACAAACAAAAACTTTATTGTTAATTTGTAAAAAAAAAAAAAAAAACTTTATTGTTAATAAATTAATAGTCATCACCGTTTCTTATTTTCTTTTCCATTTATTTTTATCCGTCATATTCATACTCGTCCAACCTTACCAAAAAAAAAAAATACTTGTCCATCAACATGATTTCATTGTGAAACACTGAAAATACACTAAAAAAAATTAATACTGTAGTTTTTATACGGTGCAGCTTTAATTTTCAAGACATTTTACATTGACTAATTTCAACATTGATGGATTATTATAAATTTTCGAATGATATTTTTTTAAAAAATCAATAAATTTGTATTTAAAATATTGATGAGGTAGTCGCCATAAAACGGGGAAAGTGAGATTTTCAACCCACTGCCTTTAGTTGGACCGCCCCGTCCCACTTCAGAGTTATAAAAGAAGAAGACGCCACATGTTCGTGTTAAATCAAATATTATAGAATAAACTCTGAATTTAGTCTCTTAATTCTCTCTTCAAATTAATTTCAAAATTATCAAAATATATTACATCCGCCCCTAGCTAATTAAATATAAGATTCCATTAACTAAATCACAAAAATTAAGCAAATTGGCAGTAGTAATAAATTTATTTATAGTGACTAGCGGCTAAACGGGCACATTCGTGTAATACACATTTTCTGTGCCCGTAGTGAATGAGTTTGTTTTTCCATTCTCCTGCTTAAATGGTAATTAAGTTTAATATTTCCTCATTGAAAACAAAGCTTTCATCTCACCTTATTTGTTGTCGGTTGATGCACTTGGATTGAAGATTTGTATGAGGAAAGATTGATAATATTAACAGGAGAAGGAGAATTGATGCTGATGGAACAATGGTACCGTATAAACATAGATGCAGTTACGATGAACAGCTATCCAATTACAATAAAAATATGTTTGTTAATTGATAACTACTTAACCTAATTTTATTTTTTTGGTAAATCACTTGACCAAATATGCTACAAACGTGAAACTTAAAAAATCTCTAAATGCACCTGACCTAATTTTTATTTTTTTTGGTAAATCACTTGACCAAATATTTATTGTATGGTATATAGAAAAAGAGGTAAAATAATTAGCGGTATATAGATAAGAAATAATAAATGAGTTTAAAAATCGAAAATGATTTTATAAGAAAGGATGCAATTTTTTTAAGTATATCTTATATCTAGACAGTAATAATCAACTAATTAGTGTGGAATAAGTAGCTACAGTATAAAGGTTAAAAGAGCCGTAGGTGTAGAGTTCAAGTCCCGATAAATATTTTTTTTTAAAAAAACTAACATAACAATTTAATATATTTAATATATTAACAACCGATCAAGATTAAATGACACCAACTAGTTTGACATTAAATATTACACCGTTTAATAACGCTTTAACGAATTCAAAATTTATAAAATTCACCGTTAAATTGAAAGATTATATCATATAGATCATCCATGTTAAGTTTTATAAAAATCTAAAATCATTTAATATATTATTGAGACTCGTCAAGATTAACGGTATTCAATAAAACGCATAAACCGTTAATCTTGATGAATCTCAAAAACATATTAAACAGTTTTAGATTTTTATAAAATTTAATATAGATGATCTATATGATATAATCTTCCAATCCAACGGTGGATTTTGTAAAATTTGAATTCGTTAAAGGGTTATTGAGCAGTGTAATATTTAATGTCAAACTAGTTGATGTCATTCAATCCTGACTCATTAACAATTTCCCATAATTTTTTTGACCAACAAGAAAAATAATAATCAACTAATTTCATCCCTAAAATATCATTCTCTTCACTACAAGATCTTCCAAAATTAGCGGAGTGAAGAAACAGAGAGACCGGTCATTTTATTTTATTTTTTGGTAAGTCAGAGACTGGTCATTTGACCAAATTGAATGTTAATTAAGAAAGAAATAATAGTTGGTATTATTCTTCATAGACCAAATTGGAGAGTCTGATAATTTGACCAAATTAAATGGTTTATTCAATATTTTAATTACCATATATACAAAAACTACCATTAATATGATTAGTCAAAAAGAAAAAAACTAATATTAGGTGTTTTGATTACTGATTTACTTATGAATCAATAATTTAATTAATATAATTGATACGTTCAACATTTGAGATATGGTAGAATATTTTTACCTTTTCTCTCCCCTTCCTACCTCTCTATAAATATAGTTAGCCAATTACAACATTATATCTCATACACCAATTAAACACAATAAAGATGAAGATTATTCACATTTTCTTACTTATCACTCTTATTTCATTCACTATTTGTCATGCTTCCGTAAATGATTTTTGTGTTGCAGATTTAAAGGCTCCGATCGGCGTTTCAGGCTATCCTTGCAAACCTGTCGCAAGTGTCACATCGGACGATTTTGTCTTTCATGGCCTCGTAGCCGGAAGCACCAACAACACTTTCAAACTGGGAGTCACCTACGCAAGTGTCAGCAATTTCCCAGCCCTAAACGGGCTTGGAATCACCGCGATGCGCGTAGACATAGAAGAAGGCGGATTAGCTCCAATGCATACTCATCCCGGTGCTACCGAATTAATTATAATGGTTCAAGGTGAACTTACCGCTGGATTTATTACACCTACTTCAACTTATTCCAAGGCGTTGAAACCAGGTGATCTTTTCGCTGTTCCACCGGGGATGATGCATTATGTCCTTAATACTGGAAAAGGAAAAGTTATTGCTTATGTTGCTTTTAGTAGTGAAAAACCTAGTATTCAAACACTAGATCTTCTTTTGTTTGGTAATAATTTGCCTTCTGATTTAGTTGCAAAAACTACTTTCCTTGATCTTGCTCAAGTGAAGAAGTTAAAGGCTCAATTTAAAGGAAGTGGTTAGGAATATTAGTTTTTTGTAATTTTGTTTTTATGTTCTAGTTATACCAAATGTCAAGATACTATATGGAATAATAATTTGAGTTATTCATTTCTTTGTGGTTCTACATTACTCCAATTGAATATTGATTTAAATTATACATATATATAATCTAATTTATCACGTGAAAATACATATTCAATATTTGTTGATGGATATAGCATTTTGAATTCAAATAGTAGTTTTGATTTTGAATTATACATATTCATATTCAATTTATCACGTGAAAATACATATTCACGTGAAAATCAAATATTACCAATAAAATTCAAAGAATATTGTTTTGATTTTGATTTAAAAATTATGTAGTATTTGCAATCTAATGAGGCCTCACAATTAGTTACGTATATATAATCTAATATTTTTTATTAAAAAATTATTAAAAATAATATATATTGACAAAATATATTAATGGAGTTAACATATCGTATTTTGAAAGATCAAGTAGAAAAATGAAAAGTTGAAGTGATCTATTGCAAGGCTGAATTTCAAGTTGCTGATATCTTTTTTTTTTTTAACAAAATGCTTTTTTTTTTTTTTTTTTAGCTAAAAGGAAAATATATTCAAATAGAAAGAAGAGATACAGAGACTGAGGGGGCATTAGACCTGACCCAGTTACAACCCAAACGGGAATACATCGTGTACATACAAAGCAGACCAACCCTAATCAATCCTACGTTAATTAGCACTCAACACGAGCGCAACTCAGCGAACCCGCGTACGGGCGCGAAACTAAGTTACAAAAAAGATGAGGAGTGGGCATCAACTAGGATCAAGAAGGGTTTGACTGGCGAATGGACCAACCGCCAACACGGAAAATGATCCACGTACCAACAACCCCCTGAACAAAGCAGCAGGCTAAAAACTCATTCAAGTTGCTGATATCACTCAAAAGTGAAAGGGATTAAGAGTCTTAGGGTTCGTTTGGCCCGACTTTTTTATAGTCTAAAAGTAACTTATGAAACAAAGTTAAAAGGAAGGACTTTATAAATAAAGTTCAAATTGTTTGGTAATTTCTATTGTGAAACTATTTTTAAGTTAAAAGTTGTTTGTTAAAATAGTTTTATAAAACTTTGACTTTATTATAATAAATAAATAAATAAAACATTTTTTTTTTCAAGAAGTTAAATTAACCCACCTAAATTGGCACCGGAGGAAATCGAACTTGAGACCTAAATAAATAAAACATTAAGAATGTTTTTTTAAAAAAAGACTAATGATCCATTTTATCATGTCACAATATTTTGACAGCATTATTTATATAATCACCGACAAAAATAAAATTTAATTTAGTTCCAAATATTTTAAAAATAGTCTTGGTTCATAACAATTGAGGCACTATTTATCTTCAATATAAAAATCTTAAATTATAAAAAGATTGTTTTTAAGACTATATATATATATATATATATATATATATATATATATATATATATATATATATATATATATATATATTAAAAGTTCTTAAAATATGATTTATTCGTACAAACTCCAATATCATGGAGATTAAATTAATCATTAAAATTTATTAGAAACTAAACATAAAAGAATATTATTTTATAGGAACTAAAGTTATATTTAATTATAAAATATATATATGAATATTCTAAAATGATTTTTTTCTAATAAAATGATATAGCAATATAAGACAACAGTAGAATGATATAAAATCATTTTTTATTAGTAAACATAAAGCCATCTAATTATGAAGAAAAAAAAAAGTAAACATAAATCCATATAAAACGGATATATAAAAGATTCTAATTTTATACCAAAAAAATCCATATAAAAAAAGAAGTATTATAGTTGATAAAAAAAAACTATATTATAAAGTAAAAAGATGAGAAATATTGCACATGAATGACTACTTACACTTACATAATGACTGAAATCATTAAAATAAATAAATAAATGTTGCCGGCAGGGATTGAAGAGAGTACAAACAAAATAAGCTCCGTGAAGTAGTTATAAAGTTCATTTCATCACCTTTTGCCAAAAGTTGCTTCTAGTCCATTTTCTTCTTTGCAACTAAGCTCCTTCTTATACTAAGTACTTAATTTAAAATGTGTTTGGCCAAACTTATTCTTAAAATTGTAAAAAAGTAGAAAAAAAAATCCGGCCAAACGGTACCTTACTTTGCTATGATGTAATAGAAAATTAAATTAGGTAGAGCGTTAGGAGAAAATTCAATTTTAGTTTGATGGTTTTTTTGGTAGATAATCTTAGTTTGATGTAATAATATATATTCAGTAAAAATAGGAGGTGTATGAGCATGTTATATGATAGTCACTTGGGCTTTTTAATAGAGCCATATGCCATGTGAGTGCAAGAAGGTTTTTCTTCCCACCCCCTGCTTTTCTTTTTCACCCCCTGAGTTTCCGTTTATACCCTTAAAAAAAGTTCGGTAAATGCGAACCGAACTTTTAAACGGTTGAAAACACATGTGTATACCCTTTAAAAAAAGTTCGATAAATGAAAACCAAACTTTTGGTGGGTAAAATTGGATTTTGGGGGGTGAAAAAGAGACGCAGGGGATGGGAAGAGAAATCTTCTGAGTGCAATGCATAAAAATATTGCTCTTTAGCCCCTGAAATGCTTTCAAACCTCCAAAAATATCTTCAATTTGGACTCAGTTTGTTTGGAAACTACGATCCAAAATGCTCTTTAAATTAAGAACCTAGCTATATACGATCCGAAAATAGTCAATATCGGAACCTACGTTCTAAAATGGTCTTATATGAACAAAACACAAGAACTTGACATCAGTTATGTTTTTGGCTCGGTTTGCTAATAAAAAAAACGTGTTTAAAAACATATTTTTTATTCTTAGGTACAAATAGATTTTGGATTCGCTCATAAGAAAATGTGTTTAAAAACATATTTTGAATTCTAGGCTACAAACAGATTTTAGCTCCTAAGATACAAACAAATTTTGGAACATAGGCCATAAACACACATAATTTTGGAATTTAGCTTCCGAAATTATGCGTGTTAGGAGCCTACGTTCTGAATGGTGTTTGAGGGATAATTTCGTAAGTTCTGGAGATTTGGGAGCAATATAAGGGATAAAAAACAATTTTCATACATAAATAGTCATGATGCAGGTGAATAAACAAGTATTGTTCATAATTTCACTCATTCATACTTCAACATATTATTAATAGTTAATTCTTCCCCCAACAATCATACTTTTTCACTGGGCATATATTACGTTAAAGAGTGGTAAGACTAGCAAGATGGTTTTAAGTTGAAGGAGATCTGAATTGATATATTTTAATATAAAAATCTTTCAATTTTTTGAAAAAGACTGTGTCTATTTTGTTAGTTATGATAATATTGATACTAATGCACTAATTACATTTCATCATAACTTCACAATATATACAATTTTGACCAAGCGTGGTACTAGATGAATGATGAATGACTTTCTCAAAAGTTATTGTGTTATCTCTTTTATGCGATATGTATTTGTATTTACACTCTTCTTTTTATGAGAAAATAAAATATTTACCGATAGTATAAAATTATTTTACATGATAATCGAATAACAAATTGTATTTTGCTCAATCACGTACTGTATTCACTTTAATAATATGACATGGAAAAATAAATAATTTCTATTAAACATCGATGCAAAATTAATATACATAGACAGAGCATATCGATTAAATTTTTTTTTATAAACAATTGCATTTACACTCTTGATTTCAATTTTTGCTTGAATAAATATATATATTTTGCTTAATGTTTATTAATGAACACGTTCACAACTAATTCACGTATCCATATGGATCTCCTCTTTAAAGGGCACGTTGGCCATGTTGAGGATATATGGACGGTATTGTTGGCCCTATATTTTTCAATACGGTTGGTTCGATACAATAGATTTATTACAACCTTATCCTTTTTTTCTAGCAAAATTGTAACTCTTGATGAGATATTTGATAAGATTAGACTTGTTTCTTGGAAGTGGTTATTGGCTAAGAAGATTAGCACGCCATGTTTGTTTTATGAGCGGTGTATTGACCCTTTCAATTGTATAGTTAGATAGTCTTTTGGGTTGTGTGGAATCATATCTGTACTTTTCCTACTCGAGTGGGTTGAGTATCTCTTGTACTTTGTTCCATTCCCTTTTTTCATATTTATTTATATATATTATTTCGCCGTTCAAAAAAAAACCTGTCCTTTTTTGCTTGTGAACAGTCAGAGCCATGTCTTTGTCACGACTCACGACTAGTAGCACAACATATTTTTTTATAGAATTACACTAACTAAATGATTATTTGTGATCACATTTAAATTTAAAGATGAATCAAAAATATATGAATGGATAGAAGAGTCCAAAGTCTACCCCTTCTTTGCACTTGAAAGATTATCAAATTATCAATAGGAAAAGCTAATATGTGTCTTCAAGGCTAAAAAAAATGTTCTATCTTAATACATGCATCTAATTCACTTTTTTAAATTTTTCATAAATTAATTACATAAAATTTAAGAGAATAATTTCTATTTTTGGATTCTTAACATGTGCCCTAATGACACATATTAGTAAGACCCATTCTCAGTCACCTTTTGTCACCATTATAATAGCATAACATATTTTTTATATAGATCTCCACAAAACAAAATAATTATTTTGTGATCATGTATACATTTGAAGATGAATAAAATTAGGAGAATATAATTTTTATAAAAAGTATGAATGGATAGAAAGTTTGAGAGATTAACATATGAAGACAAATAGAATATACACAAAAACATTTGACAAAAAAAAAAAAGAATATACACAAAAACACACATATATTATGCCTTGATTGTAGGCCATAATAACATGCATTATGCAAATTCTTGTCACAATTACAATACACCTATAGATTGCCTTTAAAAAATTTATATATGTGGAATGATTGTATTGGAGAAGTTGGAGATATGTGGTAATCACGACATTAACATAGCTAATGAAGTAGGTGACACTTTCCTCCAGACATAATATAGCTAGTTAGAAAACTTTAAAAATTTGTACCAAATAAACCTGCAAAACTCTCTCTATTTAATTTATTTTAGGTCTACATATTTATTTTAGGCCCTACACATTTATTTTGTTTCCTATTTCTGTTTTCTTTCTTTTGGTACAATTCTGTTTTTTTTCATAAAATACTAACTTTGAAAGTTTAACAATATTAAATCATTAGATGAAAGATAATTAGATACATACCAACTAAATTCCAAAGTACTACTCAATAACATAGCGCAGGTTTGTTCTAGCTTAACTAAAGTTTTGGGTTAGATATCAGATTTGAGCATGCAGCAGCATTAAAACTTTTAAGTAAAAAAAATTGTCTTCTTACACGCAGAGAATATCCTGTTTGTGAAAAGAAAAAGAAAACTAAAATACCTGAGTGTTGAAGATGAATCAATATTACATTCTCTTAAATGGAAAAAAAAAATATCTCTAATTAATTTTCATCTTATTCTCTAACATAATTAAAAAGGAAAGTCTATTATCAATTGTGATTCTTGGCGACCCACTTATGAAATAAAAAAAATTGAATATGTACCAATTAAGCAATATATACCAAAATATGCCATTTACAAGGAAACACTATGGTCTTATTCTCCCATGTTTCAAACAAATCTCTAATTAAAATCCATATATTTTTTTAGCACAAACATAAATTTCTCATCACTTGAAAAAGATGAAGTTTGGGAAAGAATTTGTGTCACAAATGGTGCCAGAATGGCAAGAAGCATACATGAATTACAACTCTCTCAAATCTATTCTTAAAGACATGTCAAAGTTTAAGAAACAAAATGAATCAAATGCACCAATGGCATCAACACCAAAAGGTTCATTAAGAAGAAGGTTAACTCTCTATAGAGCTTTTAGTGGTCTTAATGGTATACAAAGAGATTCTTCTTCTTCAAGTAAGAGTGAAGATGAAGTTATACTTATTCGTTCAGAAGAAGGTGAAGAAGATTCAAAAGGGTTATATAAAACAATGTTTTTAAAGCCTTATGAAGATGGAGCAGAAAAAGATCTTGTCTTTTTTAGAAAACTTGATTTTGAGTTTAATAAGGTTAATGCATTTTATAAGAAGATGATGAAGGAAGTTGTTGATGAAGCTGAGGAGTTAAGTAAGCAAATGAATTTTCTTATTGCTTTTAGAATAAAAGTTGATAAGGTTGGGTTTGGAAATGTTGATACCAATATTGGAAACTCTTCTTCATCTTTCATTCATGCAGATCATGGCAACCATGGTAAGCCATTCTTATGTTCTGTTTTTCTTTTAATCTTTATAATAAATCTACGTTTGGTAACAGAAATAAGCTAGCTTATAGTTTATAGCTTATAGCTTGATAAAATAAAATGTTTGGCGAAAAGCTTTTCTTTCGAACTTATAGCTTATTTTGAGATGTTATTTGAAGCAGTGTTTGAGCTTATAGCTATATAACTTTTATTCCAATTTTAACTTTTATTTCATGGCTAATGCTAGCATGCACAAGGGACTTAGGTCTCCCATGGTGCACAATCTCTATTTTTTTTATTTTTCTTTTTAAATTATTTTGATGCTTCATGTTGTTCCTATTTTCTGGGTTTGTTGAATTCTTCTTCATGAATTCATGCTGTCGGTAGCAAATTAGGGGACCGACATTGATGTTTTGATTAGGACGAAAGAATTTAAAGGAAGAGAGGAATTGAAATCTAATGTTCCGTTTGACTCAACTCTTTTTAGTTTTTTATTCTCTTAAGAATGAGAAGTTGGACCAAACATATCTTTAATAAAGTTTTTAGCCAAAAAAAACAACTTTTATTCAATGTGCAAAATTGAATAAAAAGAGCTTTTAAGAGAAGAGAATGAAACTTACTTTTGAGAAAAAATTCGAAACTTTTTATGTTTGTTATTATCTTTAGTAAATTTAGTTTAATCTAGTTTGTCATCATCTTTTTTTAAGTTTGTTATTAATCTTTAGTTTGCTATTATCTTTGTTTTTTTAGTTTGTTATTAGTCTAGTTTAATTAGGATTGATATATTTTTAAGTTTTTTTTAAAAAAAATATATTTTACCAAATAACTTTTAGCCTAAAAATAACTCTGAAGCTAAGAAAAACAACAATTACCAAACAACTATAACTTTTTCCTGAAATTTGAAAGAGTGCAATGCAAATGTATCGATGTTTTGGCTCACAGTGGCAAAGTCTGGTAGTACGAAGGTGGGCAAAAAGGGATGGTGAAAGAAAAAGAAAAATTAAAATAAGAGTGTTCATGTGTGTGTAGGACATGATAAAATTTGTGGACTATCATAATCCAACCATTAAACAAACTTGTGCACCATAGGAGACCTAAGTCCCTTGTGCATGCTAGCCTTCGCCTTATTTCATTCTACTAGTTTTTCAACTGTAAGCTATCAGTTATCAGCGATCACCTATAAACTAGTTTTTCAGTTATAACTAGCTTATAGCTTAATTTCACCAAATAGAACCTTAGCATTCATCATAAAAATTTTGTGTCGGGACTTGAACTCTGGATCTCAAACTCCTTTAACCCTTAACGCTTAGCTCAACTAGTTCAAACAGTTGAGCTACCCATCCCACCCCAATTCTATGCAGTTCATGATGTTATTCAAATGCCAATTGCGGCTGGCTCAGATAGTTAGACCAAATTCTACACCTATATTGTGACTTGGGTTCAAGTCCCAAATTTTGCATGATAAGAATCTAAGTAGCATCAACAATTCAGATCGAAGGTGTGTCTGATATCTGACACAGAAATATGTAATTACTTTTAATTACGACACTTTTTCATATTATTACCAGTGTCAATGTATCAGTATGTCAGTATCCTGCCTGGTTTATGTGTCAGTGCTTCATAGGTAAGTATATTCTTTTGATCTATTCAATGAGCATGCATCATAAAAATCTTTGCAATTCATGTTGGTTATTTCTGAGAAGGAGTTGCAATCTAAGGTGTTAATTATCATTTTTGAAGGTCACACACATTCACCACACATGGATGTGATTCCTGAAATTGAGATGAGCAATGAAAGTCAATTTAATGATGAAGATGTAAATAATGTGGCACAAACAAATTCTAAGACTAGTTCCATAGAAGGTTTTAGACCAGCTCCTTTGGAGATCCTTAATCATGTGAAAATCAATGTGACTACACCAGAAACTCCTGTATCAACCATAAAAGGGCTTCTCTTAAGTTCAAAAACTGATCAAACATTTAACAAGAAAGAGCTTAGGAAAGCAGATGGGCAACTTAGCATAGCCTTAAAGGAATTTTATAAGAAGCTTAGGCTTCTAAAAAGATACAGGTGACATGGCTTCTTCCTTCACTTTTTAACTTACAAATTGTTTGGATTGACTTATTTGAGTTTATCTATTGACATAGGGTGCGTTTGTTTAAGCTTTAAAAAAAATGATTTTTTTTTTAAAAAATCTTGAGATTTTTTTGTAGAGATTTTGAAGAAAATCTAAAGTTATTTTGTGTTTGTTTACAACCATAAAAATATATTTTTTAAAAAAAGAAGTTCATACACTTAGATTCCTTAGTTTTAAAAAAATCTCAAACAAACGCACCCATAATCACTTGTGAGACTGTTTGGAATAACTTACAGAAACGACTTATGACATGTCTCCAGCTTATTTCCATAAGCTCTTCATATGAAAGCAAATTGATTTTATTTTATCTTTTGTTTCAGAAATAACTTATACATAAACACTTGTTTGGATAGACAACTTAAATAAGTGCTTGTGTAGTATAATTTATTTCTATAACAAAATATGAAATTACTTATATATAAGTTGTAAACTATTTTCATAAGCGATCTTGTAGAGCTTATGGAAATAAGCTGAAAATAGCTTCTGGACAATGTCATAAGTTGTTTCCATAAACTATCCCTAACATTCTCACACGTGTTTATGTCAGTAGATAATCTCAAATAAGCCAATTCAAACAGGCCCAAACACTTATGCTATAAGTGCTAAATTAAGTTGTTGATCAAGACCTGACCTTATTAATAGTGAATCGATTATCATTTACAATGCTTGATTGGTATGCAGCTTCTTAAACTTGTTGGCATTCTCAAAAATCATGAAGAAGTATGATAAGGTATATTCTCTATGATTTGAAGTATAATCTTTTTGGTTGCAATTTTCTAAGGTTGATTCTATATCTAACCAATAGTCTAATACCACTACAGGTCAGTTCAAGAAATGCATCAAAAGATTACTTAAAGATGGTGGACAGTTCTTATGTTGGCAGCTCAGATGAGGTTCTTAGTAACATCATATCATATTCTCTACATTTTCCAATTAATCTATAGTTTTCTTCCAAATCTAAATGCTGCATACTCCATCATGTATTGTAAAAGGTTAATAGGCTCATGGAAAGAGTGGAACATGCATTCATTAAACATTTTGCAAATGGAAATCACAGAAAAGGAATGAACACATTGCGACCGACTGCTAAGAGGGAACGACATCGAATTACATTCTTGTTAGGTAAGAGTATGAAGAATTGGTTAATCTTTAAATAATTTCATTGAAAATCATAAGGTGCATGAAGAATTGATACATTGATGCTCACTGAATTTCAATTTCTTCAACGTGTCTCAAACTTAGAATTGATCATTTGAATTTTGATTCAGGACTATTTACCGGATGCTCAATTGCTCTCTTTGTAGCACTAATTATACTTATACATGCAAGAGATATTCTAAATAGTGAAGGTAGAATTACATATATGGAGAACATATTTCCACTTTATAGGTAAGTTAGAAATATTCATCTACATTTTTTATTACCCACTAGTTTTGAGACCTGTGCATTCGCACGGGTCTATTAACTTTTATTTATAAATTATTGTTAAATTATAAATGATGTCATTCTGTTATTTTTTGTAAAATATATTAAATTAAGTCATTTTTTATTAAAGTAATTTTCATGTGTATAATTTTTGTGTTATAAATTAAAATTAATAATAAAAAATATTTACTATTCAATTTCTTTTTTTATTAAAACAATTGTTCCGTGTATGATTAATTTTTATATATATATATGCTCTATCAAAAAAAAAAAATTTATATATATATTCAAGCAATTGTCCCGTGTATTATTAATTTTTTTTTTATTAAAGCAATTGTCCCGTGTATGATTAAATTTGTTTTTATTAAAGCAATTGTTCCGTGTATGATTAATTTTTTTTTATTAAAGCAATTGTCTCGTGTATGATTAATTTTTTATTAAAGCAATTGTCCCGTGTATGATTAAATTTTTTTTAATAAAGCAATTGTCCCGTGTATGATTAAATTTTTTTTATTAAAGCAATTGTTCCATGTATGATTATTTTTTTTTTATTAGAACAATTTTTTTATTAGAACAATTGTCCCGTGTATCATTTTTTATATATTAGTGATCAACACTTTCTTTTCTTTTTTGACAAAATTAGTGATTAACACTTGTCCCGTGATGTTTTAAGTATAATGACAAATATTTACCCCGTAATTATTAATATATATATTCATCAATAATGCACTTCTTCTGTATTTTTTATATAACAGTAAACAAAAATAGAGTAGATATTTTTATAATAAAAATATAGTAGAATTTAACTATTATATAATAATATATTAAATTAAAAAATATAATTTTTTTACGAAATAGATGATTTGAAATATTTTTAAGAATTGATGAGGATAAATTAGAATTTTTAGTAGTAATACATTTTAATATATTGGGCCTGTTTGAATTTGGCTTATTTTTAAGCTTATTAGTTTATGGTTATAATTTATAAATAAACTTGTATGTTAATTCATAAGTTTTTTTTACGCATGTTAATTCATAAGTTTTCAATAACAAAAATTATATCTTTATAAATTGTTTTCATGAACTACGTTAAAAAACTTATAATAATACATAAAAACTTATTTATTTGACTAACTTATTTCGCATAAACTCATAAATAAGTCAATCCAAGCGGGTCGATTGTGTTTTTGTTTCTATTTTTCTGTTCTTTTATTTTTAAGCTCATAAATAAGTATCTTCTTTTATTAGGTTATTCTATTTTTATTTTTTATATATAAGTTTTTTTCATTAAAACAAAAAGTTACTATGTTTAAAGCATATCTTTTATAGTGATTTTTGTTCATATTTTTATGTGTAAATTTATTTTAATTAAATTTTGGGAAAAATACACTAACCTCCCCTGAGGTCTCTTTAAATAGCGCAAACACCCCCTCTAGTTTTATATTAGACACTAACTTCCCCTCAGGTATCTTAAAATAGACAAAAATCTCCCCTATCAACTTAACACCGTTAACTATTCCGTTAACCTCTCATCATAGACACAAACCTCCCCTAGGATATTTTAAAATGGATAAAAACTTCCCTTATCAAATTAACACCACTAGGCTTTAAAAAAAAAAACTTCACAATACAACAAGACTAAAATCCTCCATATTACAGAGACATACAACAAGACTAACAAAGTGGCTATACAACACAATACCAATGAATCAACAAATTCTACAAAATTCTCACAATCATAAGATAAAAAATTGTGTCATTCTTTGGCTTATCAAGTAAGCCTATAACCTATTGCTACGTAGCAATGCCATGTTCCCTAATGTTTATTTATCAATACTCTCTAGGCATGGGGTACTGTTTTCCTTCTGTTCTATCAATATTCACAGCAGAAATTACACAATATTCCTTAGCAAGCAGCATTCGCTTTTCTCATTGCAGCTAGCCACTTGGTAATATTGTCCTTGTGGTATTGGCTAAGCTCATGATTTATGATAAATGGTTTTGTGAGTATTTTTTGATACATAGGTTTTTGATAGGGCTGTTCTAAATTTATTCACATCAACAAACAATAAACCAACTTCTAATTCAACCTTTCCATCATAAAGAGGTTCAAATATTCTTCCTTTCATACCTCTATCAAAATAAATTGGTATCTTATCTTCATCTGAATTCTGATCAGTAACAATAACATATGTTTTTCTTCATAATCACTAAGTAAAGAACAGACCTGTATGAAGTAAAGAAGAAGAAGAAGAAGAGACAGCGATACCTGTATGAAGTGAAGAAGAGACAACGATGAAAAAAAGAAGAAGCTGCGTGTTTCTATTTTGGATTTGACTGCGTTAAAATTAGGTAACGGCAATGGAGGTTTGTGTTATGTGAGAAAATAGAGGGGATGTTAGTTACATATAGATAGAGTTCAGGGGAGGTTAGTGTAATTTTCCCTTAAATTTTTATGGGAAGATTTATTTGATGTTTATTTTCTTTTTTTTCCTATTTTTGTTTTGTGTTTTTTATTAGATATGTGGTTTCTGATGCTATTTTTATGGGAAGATTTCTTTTATGCTTATCTTTCTTTCCTATTTTTTTTTTTTTGTATTTTTTATTAGTTTAGAGTTAAAATTACATTTAAGGGCGTAAAACTTGGAACACCGTTAAAAGTAATAAGGACAAACTTGGATTTTTAATATTAGTTTCTTTTAATATCTACTTACAATATATTAAAAGAAACTTATGTTAAAAAACCAAATTTGTCCTTGGCACATTTAACGGTGTTCCAAGTTTTATACCTTTAAATGTAATTTTAACTTTAATAAGATAAGTATAAAAAATAAATTTACCATAAAAATAGCATTAAAAAACTACATCTCTAAACTAATAAAAAAGTTCCAAAATAAAAATAGGAAAAAAAATAGATAAATATGAAATAAATCAAATTGAACAAAAAAGGCATAAACATAAAAATAAAATACATACAAAAAAAAAGAAAAATAGATAAGCATGAAATAAATAAAATTGAACAAAAAAAAGGCATAAACATAAAAATAAAATATGTAAAATCAAATCTACTTACAATATATTAAAAGAAACTTATGTTAAAAAACCAAATTTGTCCTTGGCACTTTTAACGGTGTTCCAAGTTTTATACCTTTAAATGTAATTTTAACTTTAATAAGATAAGTATAAAAAATAAATTTACCATAAAAATAGCATTAAAAAACTACATCTCTAAACTAATAAAAAAGTTCCAAAATAAAAATAGGAAAAAAAATAGATAAATATGAAATAAATCAAATTGAACAAAAAAGGCATAAACATAAAAATAAAATACATACAAAAAAAAAAGAAAAATAGATAAGCATGAAATAAATAAAATTGAACAAAAAAAAGGCATAAACATAAAAATAAAATATGTAAAATCAAATCTACTTACAATATATTAAAAGAAACTTATGTTAAAAAACCAAATTTATCCTTGACGCTTTTAACGGTGTTCCAAGTTTTATGCCTTTAAATGTAATTTTAACTTTAATAAGATAAGTATAAAAAATAAATTTACCATAAAAATAGCATTAAAAAACTACATCTCTAAACTAATAAAAAAGTTCCAAAATAAAAATAGGAAAAAAATAGATAAATATGAAATAAATCAAATTGAACAAAAAAGGCATAAACATAAAAATAAAATACATACAAAAAAAAAAGAAAAATAGATAAGCATGAAATAAATAAAATTGAACAAAAAAAAGGCATAAACATAAAAATCAAATATGTAAAATCAAATATCTACTTACAATATATTAAAAGAAACTTATGTTAAAAAACCAAATTTGTCCTTGGCACTTTTAACGGTGTTCCAAGTTTTATACCTTTAAATGTAATTTTAACTTTAATAAGATAAGTATAAAAAATAAATTTACCATAAAAATAGCATTAAAAAACTACATCTCTAAACTAATAAAAAAGTTCCAAAATAAAAATAGGAAAAAAAATAGATAAATATGAAATAAATCAAATTGAACAAAAAAGGCATAAACATAAAAATAAAATACATACAAAAAAAAAGAAAAATAGATAAGCATGAAATAAATAAAATTGAACAAAAAAAAGGCATAAACATAAAAATAAAATATGTAAAATCAAATCTACTTACAATATATTAAAAGAAACTTATGTTAAAAAACCAAATTTGTCCTTGGCACTTTTAACGGTGTTCCAAGTTTTATACCTTTAAATGTAATTTTAACTTTAATAAGATAAGTATAAAAAATAAATTTACCATAAAAATAGCATTAAAAAACTACATCTCTAAACTAATAAAAAAGTTCCAAAATAAAAATAGGAAAAAAAATAGATAAATATGAAATAAATCAAATTGAACAAAAAAGGCATAAACATAAAAATAAAATACATACAAAAAAAAAGAAAAATAGATAAGCATGAAATAAATAAAATTGAACAAAAAAAAGGCATAAACATAAAAATAAAATATGTAAAATCAAATCTACTTACAATATATTAAAAGAAACTTATGTTAAAAAACCAAATTTATCCTTGACGCTTTTAACGGTGTTCCAAGTTTTATGCCTTTAAATGTAATTTTAACTTTAATAAGATAAGTATAAAAAATAAATTTACCATAAAAATAGCATTAAAAAACTACATCTCTAAACTAATAAAAAAGTTCCAAAATAAAAATAGGAAAAAAATAGATAAATATGAAATAAATCAAATTGAACAAAAAAGGCATAAACATAAAAATAAAATACATACAAAAAAAAAAAGAAAAATAGATAAGCATGAAATAAATAAAATTGAACAAAAAAAAGGCATAAACATAAAAATCAAATATGTAAAATCAAATATCTACTTACAATATATTAAAAGAAACTTATGTTAAAAAACCAAATTTGTCCTTGGCACTTTTAACGGTGTTCCAAGTTTTATACCTTTAAATGTAATTTTAACTTTAATAAGATAAGTATAAAAAATAAATTTACCATAAAAATAGCATTAAAAAACTACATCTCTAAACTAATAAAAAAGTTCCAAAATAAAAATAGGAAAAAAAATAGATAAATATGAAATAAATCAAATTGAACAAAAAAGGCATAAACATAAAAATAAAATACATACAAAAAAAAAAGAAAAATAGATAAGCATGAAATAAATAAAATTGAACAAAAAAAAGGCATAAACATAAAAATAAAATATGTAAAATCAAATAAAATAGATAAGCATGAAATAATCTACTTACAATATATTAAAAGAAACTACTATTTAACTCTAAACTAATAAAAAAAATACAAAAAAAAAATTGGAGAGAAAGATAAGCATAAAAGAAATCTTCTCATAAAAATAGCATCAGAAACCAAATCTCTAAAAAAAACATAAAAAAAAAAATAGAAAAAAAAGATAAATATTAAATAAATCTTCCCATAAAAGTTTAATTAAAATAAATTTACACATAAAAATATAAACAAAAATCACTATAAAAGATAAGCTCCAAAAATAATAACTTTTTTTTAATGAAAAAATAGTAACTGAATCTAACATATAAAAACATATATATATATATATATATATATATATATATATATATATATATATATATATGTATATCTACTTACAATATATTAAAAGAAACTACTGCTAAAATACCAAATTTATCCAATCAAGTTTAATAATATTTCAGAGTTTATGCCCTTAAATGTAATTTTAACTCTAAACTAAAAAAAATACAAAACAAAAATAGGAAGAATAAAAAAAGATAAACATAAAAGAAATCTTCCCTTAAAAATAGCATCTAAAACTACATCTAAAAAAAAGATATTAATCCAATATATTTAACAAAAAAAATTAATTAAAAGAAATTTACGCATAAAAATAGAAACAAAAATAAATATAAAAGATACGCATAAAGAATAGTACTAACTTTTTTTTGAATGAAAAAATAGTAACTTAATTATAAAAGAACATAAATATAGAAACAAAAACAAAATGAGCCCGTTTGATTGACTTATTATATGTTTTATAAGGTAGTTTATGAAAACAAGTTATAAAAATACAATTTTTGTTAGTGAAAATTATGAATTAACATGCGTAAAAAAAACTTACAAATTAACATGGAACAATTGCTTTAATAAAAAAATTAAACCATACACGGGACAATTGTTTTAATAAAAAAAGGAATTGAATAATAAATATTTATTAATATTAATTATAATCTAATACATTTAAGGGTGTTCCAAGTTTTATACCCTTAAATGTAATTTTAACTCTAAACTAATAAAAAAAATACAAAAAAGAAAAATAGGAAAGAAAGATAAGCATAAAAGAAATCTTCCCATAAAAATAGCATGAGACACATCTCTAAAAAAAGCACAAAACGAAAATAGGAGAAAAAGAAGATAAGCATCAAATAAATCTTCCCATAAAAATTTAATTAAAATAAATTTATGCATAAAAATATCAACAAAAATCCCTATAAAAGATACGCTTAAAAAATAGTACGGAGCAAGTAAAATTTTTTTTAATGAAAAAATAGTAACTCAATCTAACATATAAAAACTTATATATAAGAAATAAAAATAGAATTATCTAATAAAATAATTTACTTATTTAAGAGCTTAAAAATAAAAGAACAAAAAAATAGAAATAAAATCACAACCGACCTGTTTGGATTGACTTATGTATGAGTTTATGCGAAATAACTTATGCAAATAAATAAGTTTTTTGAATTCTACTCTAATTTAATTATAAAAAAATCTACTATATTTTTGTTTACTCTTATATAAAAAATACGAAACAAATGCATTATTGATGAATATATATTATAATAATTATGGGGTAAATATTTGTCATTATACTTAAAACATCACGGGACAAGTGTTGATCAATAATTTTGTCAAAAAAAAGAAAGTGTTGATCACTACTATATAAAAAATCATACACGGGACAATTGTTCTAATAAAAAAAATTAATAATTGACGGGATAATTGTTTTAATAAAAACAATTTAATCATACACGGGATAATTGCTTTAATAAAAAAAATTTAATCATACACGGGACAATTGCTTTAATAAAAAAATTAATCATACACGGGACAATTGCTTTAATAAAAAAATTTTAATCATACACGGGACAATTTTTTTATTAAAAAAAAATTAATCATACACGAGACAATTGCTTTAATAAAAAAATTTAATCATACACGAGACAATTGCTTTAATAAAAAAATTAATGATACACTGAACAATTGTTTTAATAAAAAAAATTGAATAGTAAATATTTTTTATTATTAATTATAATTTATTACACAAAAATCATACACGGGATAATTACTTTAATAAAAAAATTACTTAATTTAATATATTTTACAAAAAATAACAGAATGACGTCATTTATAATTTAACAATAATTTATAAATAAAAATCAATAGACCCGGGCGAATGCACGGGTCTCAAAACTAGTATTGTAAGTAGATTTACACAATTGTGTTTTTGTGTATTTGTGTGTAAATCTAATAGAGTCTATGAAGCACTGACACAGACACGAACACTCAACATGTGACGGTGGCAGACACTGACACGTGTTAGACATCAGACATGATTAACAAACTTCAGGTTTTTTGCAGTCTCTTTGGATACATCGTCTTGCATATGATCATGTACTCGGCAAATGTATACTTCTGGAGGCGTTTTAAAATCAACTATTCATTTATATTTGGATTCAAGGAAGGAACAGAGTTAGGTTATAGAGAAGTACTTCTTCTTAGCTCTGGCCTTGCAGTACTCTCATTGGCTGCGGTTATCTCAAACTTAGATATGGAGATGGATCAAAGTACAAAGAGCTTCTCAGCATTTACAGAATTAGTGCCTTTAGGCCTTGTCACAGTAAGTTATAATACATATCTATCTCAAATTTTAATTATCTTGTTGTGTACTTTCTCTATGATATACTTGTGGAAAGAAAAAGCGCGCCTATAGTAGCTCAAGTGGTTAATGTGCTGTAGTTAAGTTTGAATTGTTCAAAAAAATCCAAGTTCGAATCTTGACAGGAACAATCATTGATCAGACTTTACTTGCCTCTCAACCGAGCTCCTGATTACCAGGACCTTTTTCTAGGAATAATTCTTGTATTGGTATCTTGCTCTTTGTCCACAACCAAATATCTGTTTGAATTGACTTATTTGAGCTTATCTACTAGTATAAACAAGAGCTTACGGAAATAGCTTATGACATGTCAGAAGTTGTTTTCAACGTATTTCCATAAGCTCTTCAAGATAGCTTATGAGAACAATTTATAACTTACATGAAAACGATTCGACTTTAGTTGATCTTTTATAGAAATAGCTTATACATAATAACGTATATGATAAACACTTGTGTTATAAGAGCTTAATATAATTAAACTATTTATCCAAAGAATGAACTTGTTTGCTAATGAATTTGTATTACAGGTTGTGCTTATCATAACATTTTGTCCCTTCAATATCATATATAAATCAAGCCGATTCTTCCTAATTAAATGTGCATTTCATGCCATTTGTGCTCCTCTCTACAAGGTAAACAAAAGTAAAAATTCAAAACTTATGCTCAAAACTTCATTGATGATACTAATCATGATGGTTTCTGTTTTCAGGTCGTCTTTCCAGAAAATTTCTTGGCAGACCAGCTTACCAGTCAGGTTAAAAACTTTACATTATACTAAATCATAATATTAGTGTCCTCTTTGAATCATTATGTATAACAATGTTTCAAAAACTAATACAATCTTATGTTTTAATATGAAGTAGAAATTCTATAAAACCAACACTGAACTGTATTTTTTTTGTTCAGGTGCAAGCATATAGAAGTTTGGAATTCTATATTTGCTACTATTTTTCGGGTGACTTCAAAACCAGATCAAACAAGTGCATTGATAGTGAAATCTATAGAACATTTTATTTCATTGTAGCTATTATTCCATATTGGATCCGTTTTCTTCAGGTACGCATCTGCCATTCATTTTCTTGTCTAGGAAACGTAGGCACAATTGACCGAACTCTGTGATCAAATATTGCGTGTTATATGTTTGTGTTTTTTCGTATCTATTTTTAATCATTTTTTATCAACATAATTGAATTTAACATGAAACTTTCTTATTTGAAGTGTCTTCGACGATTATTACTTGAAGAAAGAGATATAATGCATGGACTCAATGGACTAAAATACATCTCAACAATAGTTGCAGTTGCAATGAGGACTAGTAAGGATTTTCACAAAGGAATAGTTTGGACAATTCTTGCTGCAAGTTCTTCAGGCATTGCAACAATTGTTAATACTTATTGGGATATTGTGATTGATTGGGGTTTGCTTAGAAAAGATTCAAGAAATCCTTGGTTAAGAGATAAACTCGTCGTACCATACAAAAGTGTATATTTTATTGCTATGGTAAGTTAATATATTAATTGTTATCTTAATACTAGTATTCTGCTTTCGGCTCTAAGATTAATGATTATGAATGGATGGTGTTTTTAGGTGTTGAATGTTATACTTAGGCTTGCATGGATGCAATCTGTTTTAGGCATTAAGGAAACTCCATTCCTGCATAGAACAGCTTTGACTGCTTTTGTAGCTTGCTTGGAGATCCTTCGTCGTGGAATTTGGAACTTTTTCAGGTACCTTGTTGAACTAATTCATTAGATTCTCTAGGAACTCAGTTGAATAATCAGCTTATTGGCAATAAGTAACAGCTTTTGATTTGGGACTATATGTCCTATTGTTAGCATAAACATGTTTCATGAATGTTAACACAATCGATGGCATTATAATTTGACACGGAGCAGGTCCAAGGGTAAGGCTACTGAAGCTGTAACTTTTGGCCTACAAACAAACAAATATTTTTCATTAGATATTATTACGAATAAAAGGCCACATATGCAGACAAAAAAAAGACCGCGTATATTAAAACTTGCTTTAGACCTCAGACACTACTGAAAATTATTGGACCGACGCTGAATTTCCGATTATATATTAGGAATGAATATATGTTTTGAATTGAACAGGTTGGAGAATGAGCATTTGAACAATGTTGGAAAGTATAGGGCATTCAAGTCAGTACCTCTTCCTTTCAATTATCATGAGGATGATGATGAAGAAGAGAGCTCAGATACATAAAGAAATATAGGATGGAGTAAAGATAGTGTGTTTGTAAAGAAAATATGCATGTTTTTCTAAATCAATTCATTGTAGCAGTTTTGATGTATAGATATTGGGAAAAACTTAAATTCTGTATTGAAAATGGAAAAGGCTTTTGAAAATAGTATAAAAAGAGTGACACTTATCAGCTTATAAGCAGACTTATATGGATTAGATAGGATAAAAAAGCTACTAAATGATTAGTATGGAGAGTATTGCAAATGATAAGTTAAATGCTTAACAAGGAACTATATCTCACTTGCTTCATTATGATGTATTTTTCATGTAAGTGAATAGACAAATTGGTCATTGAAATTGTAACCATTGGTCAAAATGGTCACCCTTTTTTGTTTTTTGCAAATTGGCATATAGGAGTATCTCCTAAATTATAAAATATCATTCCAAATGGTCCCCAGTCAACTACTATCATTATTGCCTGCTGGTTCACGTCAATATTCAATAGAGACTAATTCGCCTATTAAATTTACGTTATCTGGTGTAAAAAAAAAAGTCATCTTAGGGACAAAATTGTCAATAGCTAACATTTCAAAATAGTTTATCTCTTGCAAATTAGTCCCAGAGAGATGTAAATTCCATAAAATAATTAGTTATGTTGTAGTGATATTGATGTGTGATCAACATGAAAGATCACATTTTACTAATATTTCACGTGATGGTTTTTTATGTATAAAATGGTTAATTTTTCACATAATATAAAACGGAAAGAGTGTTTTTTTTTAACTATAAAATATCAAATTTACAATGAACCATCATGACATTGTGAGTGCACAATTAGGTGGTATTGGACCATTTTATCATATACTTTTTTATCACTAAAGTGAATAATCATAGGTGGCTACGTTCCTTGGGAGATGTCCGCACAACTACATATCTCAACAAGTGGTAAGGGAGTACCCTTGTTTAGGTACTCTTCCCCTAGGAAAATGTCAAAAAATATGCCCTAGGCAACATATGCAAGCAAAGTAATCCTCTTGTTGAGCTAACCTGCCCCCCCGTCCCCCCCGATTAAGGTCCCCTAACCCCTTTTTGCTATACTTTGCTACATAAGGAATGACCAACATGCAAACAATTCTTGTTATGATTTCTCTACGTGCTTGGTTAGATACGATGTTTTTTTCTTCTAGCATTAAATGATTATTCTTTGAATTTATATAAAAAGGTATCAACTTTTAGTCTTGTGAAAGATGCATTTTTAAAAAATAAAATTATATATTTATCCTTATCCATTAATGATTAGATCTTTCATGATGTGGAAAAAAAAAGACAATTGAGTATTGGTTAATAGAATTTTCTCTTCAATGGTACCCCCTCCCAAAGAGTAAAACAAGGTTAATGTGGATGGCTCTTCATTTGGAAACCTCGATAATTTAAGTTTTGAGGTTCATATTTAAGGACCGATAACAATGCTTGGATTAATAATGTCTCTAGTTCTTGTGGGATAACCTCCGATCTTCTTGTTGAACTTCAATAATTTGGAGAGGTTTTCAGTTGGCTTGTGACCTTGGTTATATAGTTATATATTATTGTGAAATTCGACTTAAATTCAACTTTAGATTATTTTCTAAAGACCCAGTATCAGGTCCAAGCAACGTAATTACTCAAGCAATTTTGAGAGATCGTCAATTGGCACTGGTTGGCTTGCACTAGTTAAGTAAAAAAAATTACATTAAAACAATGTTTATACTTTTAAAAAAATCAAATATACAAATTTCAAAACTTATTTATCATATTTAACTAGTATCCCTAAGGCACTAGCTAGCATTACCTAAAATTAATAAGTTGCATTTTCATCCACATAAAAAGAATTATACTTCTAGTCCTACAAAATTATAATGTCCCACAAATTATAATGTTATCAATTTTAGTCCATGCGCAGACATGCCATAACATGTTAATCCTTCGACTTCAAAAAAATTGAATAGTTTTTCACACTCATGTTTAAAATATTATAATAATTATCTCACAAAAATTTAACTTTTTTTAATATGGATGAATTAAATATGATTTATTATAAAATGCCAAAAGACCAATATAAAATTAACAAAAATTTGGATTTAGAAATCAAATTTTGAGCTCATTTTTTGTTGAAATTTTTTTTATAAAATTTTAAAAATGTCTATGAAAAACAATTACAAAATATATGTTGACTTAACAACATAGACTAAAAAAAACTGATAATTTTATAGGGACAAAAAATATAATTAAATCTTATTATTTTATCAATAATAATCTTAATTAAATATTGGGTTTGTCTAATATAGTCCTTTCAAAAAAGGGTTCACAAGGTGAACTTGTAATGTAAATAATTGAAGTAGTACGGTCTCCATGAAGTTGATAGGAATATTGGTATATGCACAGGTCAAGATTCAAATTCTAATATTTTATTTATTTATTTTATGAGTATAATTTTAGTCATTAAACTATTTGATTAAAAGAACAATTGAAATGGTACGCACACATATTACATATTCAATAATAAGACACATCATCACTAGAAAAACTTAAAATAACAACAAAAATTTAGAGAAAATCTATTTCAACTAATGCTCAAATTTGAGCAAGAAAATCACTCCAAGTTTGACTTTCATTAAGAAAGTCCAAAGAATTTGTTATTGAATTAAGATCTTGATCATTCCAAAAGTCCATCCCACATAAGTGATTGTTATGATCTTCATTGTCATTTTGGAATGATCAAGATTTCCACCAATTGCATGTTCCTGATGAATTTGCACCTAATTCTTCATTCATATTAACTTTGGAACAACTATGATCATTTGATGCAATAAATTTATTCACTTCCAACATTGGTTTTGAAAAAGTTCGTGGTTGAGGCTTTATCACTTCATGTGGTTTCATTGTTTCTATTTTTTCCTTTTTTTTTGCTACGCATGTTGGTGTTCCAATAATTTTTCACATCATTTGAAGTTCTTCCCGGAAGTCTTCCAGCAATTAATGACCATCTATATAGATAAAACAATTTTTGATTAGTGCTATACCGTAGTTAATTTCTTTAGAATTTAATAGACATCCACCGACAATATAAAATAGTCTTACACCATCCGTAAATGTCTATTAAAATACACATCAATATATATTGACAAATAGAGACAACCTAATAAATTCTTATTCCTAACCAAATATTATTTCTCAAAACACAACATACCAACCTGTTTCCTAAAAGTTTGTGCAATTTGATCATCAAATCAACTTCATCTTGACTAAATTCTCCCCTCTTGATATTTGGGTTTAGATAGTTCAACCATCTCAATCTACAACTCTTGCGGCATCTCTTCAATCCTATCAAATTTAACAACATATATACAACAATATTTATTGAAACTAATTTAATTAATTAATTGTCAAATAATTTCTACCAAAATTATTTTTAAAAAAAAATAGGGAATAAGATGAAACTAATAATTATTTTATAATTGTTTCAGATTATATATATTTGAATTATATTTATTGAGATTATAAACTCGAATTCTTATCTGTCGACGCGATTATATTTGAATTAATATATATATATATATATATATATATATATATATATATATATATATATATATATATATATATATATATATATATATATATATATATATATATATATATATCAAATACAACGAAATTATATATAAAAGAATTGAAATATGCACCTGCTCTTTGAGGAACTAAGTGCCATTTTCCCACCCCATAACGTTGAATACAATCTTTGAGAAGATCATCCTCTAATTTAGTCCATGCCCCTTTTCTCAAACTTGATGATTCTACCACATGACTTGATGAATGTTGCATTGTATATATATATAGGCAATATATTGTATTGTTTCAATGTAATTTTATGTACTCCTAAAAATAACACACAAGTGTGTATATATACACACACAAACTCTTACCCAACTTTCAGTTACATAAGAAGGGACAAAGGCAGAGTACGGTCACATGCATGTACCTTGGTCTGTTATGAATGTTAGCAAATTCACAAAGGTTTAATGTGGAACACAAATTAAGAAGTTGCATTCCTAGTTCTTAAGGGAAAAATTTCAAGTTCTGCATTAAAAATAAGAGCTATGTTATATGAACATTTTTCTATAGACAAAAATACGACACCTGTATTTTACTTCTCTCTATGTACAATTTTTGAAACGTGCAGAAAATATTAATAAAAAAAAAAGTAGCGCAAATACATAGATTGTCGTATTTTTATTTGAAAGTTGGTGTTCAAAAAATATTTTTCTAAAAATAAATAAAGAATATTTATAATGAGTGATATTATATGTAACACTTTTATAAGAATATGTTATATTTAATATTAAAATATAATATGATATCAAAGTCTATTTATTTATGACATCTATCCACCAAATATCCATGTATATCATAGCCGGAATATATGAGGGGGCCTATTAAAAAAATTCAAGTCGCACATTTCAAAATAAGCACAAAAAGGTTTTTTAAATGAGGTATCATCTCATGACCTTAAACTTTTTTGATAAGGATAATTTGGGACTAACTTAAAATTTCATAGTCAAATCATTTTTTACACATATTTTCTACCTCGTCTTAAAAATACAAGAGAAACATGAAAATCTCTCTCTTTTTTCACAAGACCGGTAGAAAATGTGTGTAAAAAATTTGACTCGAGTTTTTATATTATAGTACTAACTCATTTTTACCAAATTATACATGTATCAAAGCCAAATACATGAGGGGTCATTGAGAAAACTTCAAGTGCATGCACATATTGAAAATAAATAAGGCCTAAAAAATGTTATTTAAGAGTGCATCATTCATATCATGATTTTGCATACTAATTTGGTAAGGATGAAATATCTTGCACGCATCTACTACTATTGTTTTAAGAATCAAAGAGAGGCATAAAAATAAATATCTATAATTTTTTTTTTTAGACAACGGTAGGATGAAAGCCTCTTGTCCTCTTTGACCAAAGTTTCATCTTGAATTCTGTAAAATTTTATAATTTTAATTTACATTTATAATCCTTTTAATTTTTTAAAGCCTCAACAAAAAATTTGTTTTAGAACATTAAACCGGTTAGGCCAGCCCTTTCTCCATCACACCTTTCTCCCTCTCTCACTCCTAATCGGACATTGCACCAAAAATTGCAACTACACCTTCAATAAGCATGCATGAACCTTTTTTTGGTTACAGCATGCATGAACTTAAGTACAATTAGTTTAAAAGTTTATGAACTAATTTTATAAATTATTCTCTGAATAAAGTCTAAGATTGATCCAGATAGGAACTATTGTCAAATACATAAACACAATTACAAGTTTTTGGAAATTTTTAAATAAAGAACCTACTAGATTATTGATCCTTTATAATTTTCAATGGAGAAAAAAGAGAAAAAACTTGTAATTGTGTTGATGTATTTGTCAATAGTAATTGATTAAAAACAACAGTATATATAATAGTAATGCACAACAAACTGATGAAACAAGTGAAACACCCCAAATACCAGCAACATCACCAACCCACTTGTCCTGAAAATTGGTTACAATTATTTTGTAACTGAAAATTATCGTGTCCTTTTTATAAAAAAAATTATTAAAAAGAAAAAAAAAACCACAAATTTCCTTTAACACTAAATTAAATGCCAAAGATTAAAAAAATAAAAAATTAAAAGGATAAATCATCAATTTTAGCTGAAAGCCATATCACTTCAACTCAACATCATCAATAGATTCATAAATCAAAGACCGTTTTTCTTAAACAAGCCCAACAGATCATTAGACATCTTAATTCAATTGATTCACCGGACAAGATAACAAGAAAGAACAAAGAACATCATACTCAGTTCGAGGAATTAATATCCGCAATTTCACATAGCATATGCCGGACTTATACCCAAACACAGAACATAAACCACGATTAAATAAACGACTAAAAGAAAAAAGCTTGCGGTGAATAATGAATACAGCCTATATGGCTTCCAGTGCCTGCAAAACATCAGCCTTCAAATCCTCAAAATCTTCAACACCAAAGCTGAAGCGAACCAAATTGTCATGAATCTTCCACTTGGCCCTTTCTGATGCAGGAAGATCCCTGTTGCAAAATACATGAAAAGACTGAATACAGCTAGACCCAAGTAAATAAATGACACAATGAAAATTTGACAGTAATGCTTTGTTTCGATCACAAGAAAGTGGAAAAAGGGAAAAGGGAAAAAAAATGAATGTTGAAGAAATGAAAGTGGGTAGAAAATAAGATCATTTTTGAGTTGTTAAGACTGTAGGAGGGAAATTGAAAGGAAAGGAAAGACAGAGATATGTTTAGAGAATGGAAAAATCACCCACATGTAAAAAAGTAAAATAATACATGTTCACTAATCAAAAGCAAGGGCATGAATGACTTTTTTGTCAAAAAAGGAACAGTCTCTTTCTACTTTATTTCCAATTTGTGAAGTGTTTCTTTTGTAAAAGCCTTAACAACCAAGATACCAGTAGATTTCATTACATGGTCACATTTAAATAGGACCATAGCCCATGATAAGTAGTGTCAAATCAATTAATAATGACAACATAAACAAAGAATCTGAAAAATGAGTACCAGTAAGATAATATGGCTGGTTGATCCACAATGCTCTCACAGCCACCAAAAGAGGCAGCAATATATGGGATTTTAAGTGAATCAACAAATTTTATTGTGGTGTGTAGATCTCCATCTATCTGGATGATTGCCAAAAAAAAAAAAAATCAAATTATGGACATAATGGTACCAACTATGTTATAACAAAAAAGCATTATGGCTGGCAACCACATATTCAAATATCAATTCCCACCTCAAAACTGACAACACCTCCAAAACCAGTCATCTGCCTCATGGCAAGCTCGTGTTCGGGATGACTCGGCAAGCCTGGATAGTAAACACGCTTTACCTGCCAATAATATTAGGTCGTTAGAGACTGACAGTTCACATCAAATGCAGAATAAAAAACATTTTCATTTCAAAACCTTCCATATGAAAGTCGTTAGCAGAACAGCTTAAGCGCCAATGTCGAAGGTTACAAGTAAAAGAATCATCGTAATATTACAGAGAAAAGAAAGGATTTTCAAAACTAAATAACATCTTCAACCATAAGTTTCATTTTAAATATATCATCCAATCTAACCATATTTGTGTGCAAGCTCGTTCAAGAACTAAAAAATCCCAATTTACTAATACAAAATATCATAGTAATGGCATGGTACCTTGGGATGTGCCTCTAAAAGTTCGGCCATCCTCATTCCGGTTGAATTCTGCTGCTGTACACGAAGATGCAGCGTTTTCATGCCTCTGATGAATAGGTATGCAGCATTCTGTAAACACATTTACCCTACGTCAGTCACAATAACTAGTAATAGTATTCTTCCCTGGAAAATACATTTGCGACATATGTCAATCACAGAATCAGGCTGGTAGAAATGACTAACCGGGTTAAGAGCACCGCCCAAAATATGATGCAAAATTCGAATTTCTGAAATCAACTTAGTAGAGCCACTTACACAACCACCAAGGACCTGAACCAGAAAGAAGTAGTTGGAAACTATGAATACCTAATATGTAAAATATTTGTTCTGCTTTATCAACTAAATTTTAAAGAAAAGAACAACAAATTGACTTACATCATGATGTCCACCCATGTACTTTGTACAGGAGTGCATAACCAAATCAGCACCAAGGGCAAGGGCCTTCTGGTTCAAAGGAGTTGCAAAAGTACCATCAATACAGAGCAAAGCCCCGTTCTTGTGGCAAAGCTCTGAAACAAGCTTAATGTCAACACATCTCAGGAATGGATTGGTAGGAGACTCGGTGAAGAATAGAGACGCCTACACATTAGTACAATACCATCAGAATCCCAAATTATAATTTAATAATTTGAATAAATCAGGAAATGCAAAAAAGGAAATCAATTACTCTTCGTAACACTAACATTGTTCTGCTCCAATGCAGATTGCAAGGCTCCAACATCAGCAGGATCAACCACGGAGGTCTGTTCAGCATAATGAAAATTGCTATCAGTTTATACCTCATAACAATAATAACTGTCTGTGCCCAGTTCAGAAATGAAACATAAAAGACATCCACCACACCCAACCAATTAGAGATATCCATTTCAAATGTTGTTAAAACCATACAAAAACTTTAAGTGTGATACATTAAAGTGCATCCATCAACCATTCACTTCCAAAGCAGAGTTTTGATCTCTCTAAATAAAAACTCCAGGAAAAACAAGTTGGAGCAAATTATGGAAGTGCATTCAGTTTCAAGCACCATACAAAAAAGAAAAATCCAAACCAACAAATCAGTGAAATCATATACCGTGATCCCCATCTTTGGAAGCACAGTCTCTATAAATATCCTAGTCTTCCTGTAACAATCTGTAGTAGTAATAAGATGTCCACCGGCTGGAACCAGCGCCATCAGCAAGACTATGCTAGCACACATCCCAGATGCCATTAAGATAGTTGATTCAGCCCCTTCCAGTTCACTGGTTCAATAATGATGATAACCTTATTAAATTCAACCAAACCTCCAAACATTACAAGATCATAATAATAACGATACCCCACAAACAAACCTTATCTTCTCCTCTAAAACAGTACTGGTTGGGTTGCCATAGCGTCCATATTCATAACTAGTCTGACGTTTCTCCTGCAAAATAATGAAAAAATTTATCAACAATAATTATGAAGCTCTGGTTCATACACCAACACAACTGCCATAGATAATAAATTAAGAAAATGAAAGTGATTGAATATAATCACATGTATCAGGTAGACACCGACACATGTCCGACACTATAAAGTGTTGGTGCTACATAGCACACTAGTAATTCACATTTTCTCCCTCATTCTTTCATGAGGCAAATTCATTTATCAAGTAAAATTGTAGTCATCCTAAAAAATACCTTAAAATCAATAAGATCGGCAGTTTTCTTAAAAAAGTAGGCAGAAGTGTTGACCACAGGAGTGGTAATTCCATCAGTCACAATACCCCTACCAAGTCTTTCAGCTGCATAATAGCACAAATACAAAAACTAATCAATCAACTTAGCATACAAAAACCACTAACAATAACATATCAGCAAATGAAAGTTACATCAAATAGATAGAATCCGAAAAAATAAATCACTTCAAATTACATCATAAAATTCATGATTAAATATATTTTTAGTCCTATAATTATTTTGAATTTTGTTTTTAGTCCTTATACCCTAGTCTTACAAGTAAAAATTAGAAACCATTTTAGTCATAAAGTTTTGTAATTTACAGGAAAAAAAAAGTGAAACTAAAAACAAAACAAAAATTGCAAATTTTACAAAACAAAACACTAATTAACCCTAAAATGTAACATTTGAATTTAAATAATATAATTATAAACGATGAAAATAACAAATCTTGGAAATAAAATTATGTGTAACAAGAAAAGCAAGACGAAAAAAAATTATTTTGAGCAAATCACAGCTTAAAGAAAAGTGAAATTGGATTAAATAATAAGTAATTAATACAATTCAAGAAGGAAAAAAATCACATACCGGCATGAATCGTTTTGCTTGCATCGGATTTCAAAAACGAAGAATAAGAACTACGGTTAGTCTGTACAGCCCCATTCTCAACGGCGGCGACAACATTCTTGTCGTCGGCAGCGTCGAGGTCTAAGGGGAGAGGCGCAGTCGCGGCATCAACAGCAGATGCAACGGCTGGCACCGGAGGAGCCCCAGCGGCGGGGTTGCCGGTCCCTTCATTAGACCACGAAGCAGCGACGATTTGTGCGACACCGATGTTGCTGCAATTACGACGAGCTTTGGTACTTAGTTGACGCTGGAAATTTGGTGGAAAACGAAGGATTGGTGAAGAGACACCGTAAAACGCGACGGATAGACCGGCGGCGGGGAAATGACGTCGGTTATTGCGGAGGTTTTCGGTGGATGGAAGGGAGGAGAAATCGGGATCGGAACGACACTCGAAGGTGAAAACGCGGTGGAAACTTGAAACGGCCATTTTTGTCGTCGTTTCACGGTTTTGATGTGGTTAGGTTTGTTTTTCTGTACCAACCAAATGAAAATGAATATCAAAATGAATCAGTTGAACCCTTTTAAGTTTAGGAACTTTTTTTTTTTTGTTTTTTTTTTCCAGTTATTCAATCCTTATTAATAGTAAAAAAAAATTAAAAAAAACTACTATCGGTGAACTTATTTTGTTTGCGGTTAAAAGATGGTTTGTTCGGTGGTGATTGGTGTTGGTCTTGATAGATAGTATCGTGGTTTGATCTCTACAAACGCAATCGAAATGGGCTAAACTAGAATCACTTTATGCCCCCCAGATTATATTAGGCAGTCAGTAGATTGGATACTGATGATGAAAAAAAAAAACAATAAGAATTTAATTTATATACATTATTATTGTACAATTATTTCACAAGAAAATATTTTCTCAAATTGAAAATTCCATCCAGGGAGTAGTGACAATCCATACCATTAAAATAACTTACTTTCATTTTTCTTGAATTTTTTATTATCAAATCTAAGGCTAATATTTCACTGCACCATAAATTAACTACAAAGGATCTCTATTGTCAAAAAAAAAAAACTACAAAATATCTCTCTCTTGTTTAACATATGATATCTAATAATATATTGACACATTATATAATAAATCATATATCACATTTACCAAATGATATGGATATGACACCATATTATTGAATAGTACATGTGTAAAATAACTTTATGCTAACTATATAACAATTAGACTCAAAAAATAAAAAAAATAAATGTTGAATTAGGGTTGATAACATTTAACAATTAATAAATTCCACTTTTAAATCAGTAAATTTTACAATAAAATCAAGTGAATACAATAGAATTTATTAATTTAAAAGTAGAAAAAAAAACTTATTAATCAAGGATCCTTTTGGATTAGTTTATTTTTTAGTTTATCCAAAACAATTTATGCAAATAAATACATTTTTATATATTATTATAAGTTTGTCAAGATATTTTATGATAAAATAACTTATAAAAATACAATTTTCGTTATAGAAACTTATAAATTAACATAAAACCTTATTTATTTGCATAAATTGTTTTGTATAAGTTCAAAAATAAGTTAATTCAAATGAACCGCAAGTGTAACAATATTTTTTATTAAAAAAATCAAGTGTAGCAATATTTTATTTATCTTCCATAGAATTAATTTGTGTTTTGATATTCAAACTTAGAAATATGAGCAACTAATTACAACATTTGAAATGGAGGGATTAAAATTGAATGGTTTTAAAATAAAGAGACTAAGCCACTAAATTTGATCTGGATGATTTGAGTAATATGTCTAAGATTTTGGATTTGATCATCGGCCCTCATTGTAAAAAAAGACTAAAATTATTAAACTTAAATTTTAGTTGTTGTCCATGTTGAGACCAAAAAACTTCTTTTTTTGTTCTATGCAATATCTAGTATATTTTTTTGGGACTAATTTAGCTTCTTCAAAAAAAATATTTGTTTGGTGTGAATCGTGAATTCTTTATTGGAAATTGATTTGACGGAAAAGCCACAGCCAAGATGCTATAATTAAAACTATATCACTTTTTTTTTAAGAAAGCTAAGAAAAAATTATTCACAAAGAAAAAAAAAATTCATTGCGTCGCTCTTAAGAAGATCATGGACGTCTTCTGGAGGAGAAACATAGTCAAGAAGCCGACATTTGAGAAGCTCCAAGTTTAGAGAAGAAATTGACACATTGATTCCCCTCTCTAAGTGTGTGATAGAGAGAAACATTAGACTGGGAGAGCAACTCCTATATATCTTAAATCAATACAGCATGAATATGATATCTAAGTAAAGAGTAAAGAATCGAAGTAGCAGACAAGAGGCCATGAATATGTTATCCATGAATATGTTTTTGGCCAGCAAGAGGCCATTGTAAATAACATACAGTTCATTGAGCAAAATATCATATGGTCCTTGAATTAAGTCAGAGAAGCCTGCAAAATAGTGGGTGAAAGTGTTTTTAATAATGCCATCAAATCCAGATCGAATGAAAGAACCAAGACAACTGACATCCACATTAACAATAGCACAAGAGTGGTTATTGTTGTTCCACTTGATATATGTATCAACTAACTTGTCATTAGAAACATGAGAGAAACAGTTCTTGGAGGTCTTGACAATAGCTCGGATGTTGAAGGAGAGCCGACTTAATGACCAAGTCTCATTGTCCAAACACATCATGTTACAGTGTCTCCAAAACCACCATATCACTTATCGTATCATTATAACTTAATTATTAAGGACATTGTATATATTATATATAATATATAAAATTGAAGTTCGAATTCTAGTATTTTAACTTGTTCATTTCACAAAGTAAAAATTTTATAATTAAACTATTTGACAAAAAAAAAACTCACTTTCTTAGGTGTAAAAATTGATTTTATAAATTGATTTTACTAAAATTAAATCGAAATTAAATCAATTTAAATTTTGAATGTATTTATATAAAAGTGAATTGAACAATTAATATTAATATAAAACCAATTTTATAATCATAAGTTACAATAAGGAGAATCAATTCTTGCGTGAAAAAACTGTAAAATCAATTCTATAAACAAAAGATAATATATCAAAAATACAAAATAAACATATAAAAACTAATTTTACACATCTCACGTTCTCATTCTTTATTTTTCATTATTTCTTTTATATTCCTCTCACTTTCTCTCTCAAACCAAACATACAACTAAAGACAAACAACGGTACCAGTTGTAATCCGTAAAGAGCATGCTCAAGTGATTTATTTAGCAAACAAATCAATAAATCCTAGTGACACTTTTGACCTCTCAACAAAATGAACACTTGTTGGAGGCAATTATGATGATTGATGAGTACCACCACACCACACCACATCATAGTCACATCAACATAAATAAATAAATAAGAAAAAAAGAGGAGGATATGCTTCCATGAGAGTGGTTATGGTGCATAAGCTTTTTTCTTATACACCGTGCATAAATAATGAAAATTGCTTAATGCACCCCTCAGATTCTTTAGCGCACCCCCCAGATTACTTAGCGCACCCCCCAGATTTCTAGCGCACCCCACAAATTTCTAACGCACCCCCTAAAAATATGGGGGTGCACTAAGTAATTTGGGAGGTGCATAGAAATCTGGAAGGTGCGCTAAATAATTTTGGGTATTTATGCACTGTGCATAAAGATAGTTTATGGACATAACTTGTGCCTGCTTGCATGTGTATAGTTTCGGCTGCTTAACTATTTAAAAAGGACAACTGATTTTGGCCAATATTTAATTTGTCCATTGCCATTCAACTAAATAACCATTCATGGACCATCTTCAAAAGCAAAATTACGAAATTTAACCCCCAAATTAAAAGTTGGAATATGACATAGAATTTTAAATGATAAAAATAGTATACAAAATATAACATACTTGCAAAGTTTATACTAAAAATAATAAATGGGTATAAATTAGTAAATAATTCTTTAATTAATTTAAAGGTGATTACAGGCTGACTAAAATGGTTCCGTGAGCTTATTTCAATTGATAGAAAAATGCATTATATATGCGGAAAATCAAGGTTTGAACCCCAATCATCCATTTATTCACCTTAAGAGTGAAATTTCTAACTACTAAACTACTTGAAAATAAAAGGCTTATCCAAATGAGGCGGCCGTCTTAGGCCTCGCATTTTTTAGTCCTCCTAACATGGATATTAATTTAATTCTGATGAATCCTCAAAAGATTGTTTTTGTTTGTTTGTGCATGATGAAATATTTAGAGCATGCAGATGTATCTTTGTAGATTTGCTTGAAATTTATACATTTTTACTTCTCTTATTGTTGAATTTACCAATTGTTGTCATGATGAATATTGAGATGACTCATGATAGAGTTTGAAGGCGTATTTGGTCAGATATTTAATAGATGGCCGTTTCCCCAGCAAAAATTAAGTCGTTTCGAGAAATTCAGACCGACCAAATAATATCATGCCAAATTAACAACCACCTTGATAGGTGTGCCTCCTACCCATTCCCAACCCAAGGCAAAGTAAAGCTCGAATAGACCTAAAACCCCTTTGGCAAAACAAACTCAGCCCCTAACCACCTAAAAATAGAGTATCAGATTGAAGAAGCCAAGTCAAACCCTATCTACTTATAGATCATTTATTAAAAAGATAGTTAAAATCACCTTTTTTTTATAAATATAATTCAATTTTTTACCAAAAAAATCAACTTAATCGATTATTTAGTGTATATATATACCGTGTTAGATATGGTGTTGAATTTTGTGCATTTAATAACATTTGTTTTTCTAATAACATAGCTCTCCTGATTTTTTTTTTTGACACAAACAAAATGATATTCATTCATTCAAATCGACAGATACATCAAATACAACCACATATTCAACTTCGCTAAAAACGTAAAGGATGAATCTGCGAACAAACTCACAGCATCCGAGTTAATAGCATACAACGGCATAATGCCTACAACAAATAATATGATAAAATTAAAATCACCGGAATATCCATGCTTCCGGATCTGCAACGTTGATGCCCAAATCATTGATTGAATCTGTAATTGACCGAAGATAATCTTTCGAGAAGAATCAAAGAACACCGCAACAAAACGGGAAATCAAATAACTCCGCACAAGACGACGACCAACACAACGCCGCACTTAGACGACGAAATCACAAAAAAACACAAAAGAAAAACTTAATCTATGTGAAAATCACTTATTTAAATTAAAAGAAAAGAAAAAAAGGTGTAGAGGGGGTGATTCTAGGCCAAAAGTGACCCAAAATCACCCCTCTATGATGACCAAAGAGAGCTTGGAGACAAAAAAAAATTTGTAAATTAGAGCCGGCTAGGAGAGGTTTGTGTTTGTTGAAAGTATTTTGTTATTTATTTTATTGTACATAGCTCTCCTGATTAAATAACATGAAACCACCTAGAGTGTGTGTGTTTATAAAATAAATATTTTGATGACTTTTGAGTCGTTATATACATTATTCTATGTTTGATTTTGCTTAGGCTAAATTTATATTGTACAATTAAGACAAGTTTTACATTATATATAAATTTATTTTAACTATTAGAATAATACATTTTACCATCAAATCAAATAAATTGTGATGAGAAATATTCATCTAACATTAAGAAATAAACTGTTGGAGTAAGCCCTAAGAGCCAATCTATTTTCATAGTATTTGCTTTAGGAGTTTGAATATAAATATGGCATTTCTTTATTATGTTTGTAAGGTTGCAAAATAATGAAGTCCCTAGAATAGAAAGTCCGTTTAATAATTAAGTGTGACTTAATCATGAGATAATATTAAACATAAGGACACTATTCTTAAAGTATCCGTAGTCGAGCTTTAAGGTAAAGGGGATAACCTTAAAGCATAAAGACTATTATGAAGATAGACTGATGATCACATCTCATGGATCATGGGATAAGGAGTTATCAAGTCTTGACGTAGGTATAAATATTAGGAGTAATATTTATACTGGATTGACCCGCTATGAGAGTACTACATGCAAAGTTATGCAAAGTGTCATAAGTTACTCTCATGGTGATAATGGTGTAGACCACCCTTAGACCTGAAACTACTTTGTACCCTAGATGGGGAGTGAAGTACTTTGTTGCTGATCTAACGTTATCCGTAACAGGATAATTATAAAGGCAGTTGATGGGTACTTTACGAAGCATGCTGAGGGACAGTAGTGACCTAGATGGAATTTGTCAATCCTGCATAACAGGATAAATGTCACGGGCCCAATATTGAACTGGACAAGGATGACACTGTGTATGCCTTGTGTTCAATATAGACATAAGGGCAAAGGGGTAATTATACACACTGATATTATCACAAGAGGTTATGTTTAGATCACATGTTAATTTCTCGTAACTTGAGTAGCAGTGATGTGTTGCTAGATACCGCTCACTGTTTATTATAATAAATAGTGATTTATTATAATTGTCAATGTTACGGAAACCTACAGGGTCACACACATAAGAACAATCTAGTGAGATTGGAACACCGTAAGGTACGGTGCACCTTGGAGAAATAAGGAAATATGATAAGGGTATTATGGTAATTAAAATGAGCATTACATCATATGGTATGATGTAGCAAGAAGGGGGTGCAAATATGTACTAGACATATTTACATGAGAATGGCGCCCACTATAGCCCATTTAGTTAAAAGGGCTTTAGTGTAATTTTGCCATGGCAAGTGGTTCTATAAATAGAACCCTTGTGGTAAGGAGAAATAGTTACACACTTTTGTTACTCATTCTCATGAGCCTTTGTTCTCTCCTCTCTTGAGAAACCCTAATCACCTTTCTAGAGTTTTTGTGAAAAACTCTAATCCTTATTTTGTGCCTCCTTTCTCCTAACCCTTCAAACCATTGGAGCTAGCACTCCATTGAAGGTTGTTGTTCGTGTGGACTGGCTAGAGGCGTTATACCTTTAACGCTTGTGATCAAATTCGTTGGTGACTTGGTGGTGACCTTGTTCGTGACGGTTCGAGGTTCTTGTTCGTGATTCGAAGTGTTCGATAGCCGTTCGTGATTTAAAGGGAGTTTTCGAACCAAAAGGTAAAACTCTAAACACAATTCATGACCATTCGTAAGGATCACAAAAGGAAAATTTTAAAATTCCGCTGCTTTTATTGTATCAATTTTCCTTCAGTGGTATCAGAGCCACTTACGAAACCATGAATTGATGTTTGTTTAAATTCATGAATTCAGTTTTAATATGATTAAAACGGTTAATAGAAGATTAAAATCGAGTAATTAAAATTTGACGGTTGTTTGTGTATAAATTGGATGATTAACATTGAAACGGCTCCGGAATCCGACACTTGTATGGTGGAGCATGCGATATGTTGATTGTCCTAAGGTTACACGAACAAGAACGGTCAATACTTACATGTGATGTAAGTTTTGTGTATGAATTGGGTAATTAACATTGAAACGGCTTCGGAATCCGACACTTGTATGGTGAAGCATGCGATATGTTAATTGTCCTAAGGTTACACAATCAAGAACGGCCATAAACTTATATATGATATAAGTAACCGTAATGCAAAATGGTGTATGTGATATACCGTTAGTAATTTCGTTAAAATTATTATGAAAGTTATTCAATTAAAGCGAGCCGTGTTCATTTGTTTCGGAATCCGACATTTGTATGGTGAAACAATGACATGTTGATCAATTGGATTGAATTTCGGTCATAAGGAATTTTGACGGCATGAAAGGGTTGCACAAATGTTGTGTCATTAAAATTAGGATTTGCAAAACGTATCAAGTGTTGATGCGAAAAGTAGATGATAAATATATTTAATTTTGAAATCGTTTCAAAATTCTAGAAATATCTTTTAAAATTGTTTTAAAAGATAATATCATCAATTTTGGAAATATTTTATTCAAAAGGGTTTTGATTAAATAATTTTCCATATTTGACAAATATATTTAATTATGAAATCGTTTCAAATCTCTAGAAATATCTTTTAAAATTGTTTTAAAAGATAATATTACCAATTTTGGAAATATTTTATTCAAAAATGTTTTTGATTAAATAATTTTCCATATTTGGAGAATTGTCAAAAGATTTAATTCTACTTTAAAATAATGTTATTTATTTTAGCAAATTTTGATTCGAAATATTTAATTGTGAATTAAATATTTGAATCAAACTTACCTGATTTGATCAATCGCCGGATTTAATTAATTATGAGACTTTAATAATAATAAAGTTTGTTTGTTATTATTATATTTGATGATCGGTTATGGCCTTAGTTTATTTATTTTATTGCATTTGGTTTTTTAAATACGGCCTGCGTGTCGTGCCTTATCTCTATTCTCTATATTCTCTTCTCATCCACTCTCTCGTATGTAAAACGAGTATTCTTTTATATTATTATGTAATATTATGAAGAAAAAGAACAATGGAGGTCAACCTTGGAGATCATGCTTGGAGAAGTATAGATCGTTTTAGGTTAGATTAGGTTCTCTCATTGGCTTGGGAGAACAAATGCGCTAGGGGCCATAACTGTTTCATTTTATTTATTTATGTATGTTGATGCATGTGAGTGACGATTTATATGATAAATAAGCCGGTGAGATCAAATTAAATAAAATCCCTCAAGAGACACATAAGAGATTAATAAAGAAAATGTAGGTTCGCCCACCGCGGAGTGTATTCTCTTTAATAATAAAATATGTGAATATTAAGTTTACGCTTTCCAAGCTTTAGAACTCATCAAGACTAGTATCGAACTATGTAGGTTCGCCCACCGCGAAGTGCATACTCTATATTGGTAAGGTGCGATGGGATAATTGTAATATCCAACTTCTAAAGTAAGGGTCAAACTTAACTTAACAAATATAATGAGATTACATGAGTTTAAGAAGCAATGGTTGGGAATAATTCATAAGATGAATTAGAATAAGGAGTTATTCACCCAATTGATATATTCAATAATTGTATGAGATACAATTGGAAGGAGTTCCTACCTAAATAACTAAGTCTTGTGTAATCCGCCCACCGCGGACTTAAGACAAGGTGAAATATGGATCTCGACCCACTAGAAAGTCTTCCAACGGGATTTTCCGAATCAAATGATGAGGGTCATTTGTTTTGAGTAAAATAGTGGGAGTGTATTTAATTAAAGACCAAATTAAATATGATTTAGTCATAATATCTTACATATCTTTGTAATTAGAATTTCGAAATACAATACATATTAAGTTGTCCTTATGAAGGACAAGATTTTCAGAAAGGAGTTTCTGTATTGGTACAAATTGAGAATTGTTCTCAAATGCGAGAAAACTATAAGTCTTGAACTATAAACTGTGAACAACCTACTATAACTAGATTGGAAAAGGGATACTTGTTAGAAGCATCAAGTTGACGTCTAGATATAGAATATATAATAAATGATGTGATCATTTAATCTCAAGTAAGATCCTTTTGAAAGAACTTTAGAGTATGATAAATTTCTCAATGGATCAAAAAGTTGGTCATAGGATCAATCTAACAAATTATAATGGAATAGATATAGACAAAATTGTTTTGAATATCTACCGGAATTTGTTGAGTTGAATGAGAATTAATTTGCACTATCAAAGATTTGAGATATAATATAAATAAGATTTATATTCCTCTTATTTGAATAGTACAAAATGGTTGTCAAAGTAGAACGGCTATGGTTAGACCATTAAATAAAAATGACGTAAATAGTTCTTGGAAGAGTCAAACCAAAAGTATGAAGTGAGACTTCAATAATGCACATATTGTTATAGAAAGTCAAAATTTCTATTTCTACATCAAAAGTATATGATACAAGATGTTGAATCTCAATTTTTCGAAAATAGAGATGCTTAAAGAATTAGAACATTGGCTATAATTTTAAGTCAATCCATATCTAGAATGAAAATTGTTTCATTGATAATGAGAGCTTATGCAATGACTTAAAATCGAGTTTGAAATGGAACACAATAATTGTTATTGAATTCCATCTAGTAATAGAAGTAGCAATTGTATATCTTGTATTGACAATATATGAATTGTAGCCTTAAATGATAAGACAAGTAATGGTCCTATCATTTAAGCAAAGTCTTCTATACTATTACTCCAAGTCAAGTAATGGACTAGGGTTCCATGGTCTTGATAGGGTTATCTATAACAATCGTGATAAGAGCCAAATATGATTTGGACCTTAAATATATCAAGAGCATTGTTGTTTAGTACAAATATTCGATGTGTCAATAAAATAACGCATGACCTATTTGAACAATATACATGAGATGTATGTCGACCACTAAACATATTTGGTATATTGAGTTTATTCTACTTCATTAACATTGATGATTAAAATCATTAGATGTTGGTAGGTGTATGACACCAATTAGAAATCTTTGAATTTGTCAAAGAAATTCAACAATGAAGAAAATAGAACTCGACAAAAGTATTTAAGTTATATGAATGAGTCATATCAGTAAATACTTAAAGGACTATAATAACTATTTTATCACATCATGTTTGACATGATTTAAGGATAGTTTAATTATATATTGACTCTTTCTATAAATCTCTTTACTTATAATTAATCTTCACCCACAATTCCCTTTTAAAATGATCATAAAGACACCATATGCGATATGGAGGTAAGAGTACCAAGTTTGTCTTTATGAGAATTTTGGATTAAAATTTATTAGATAAATCTAATTCCAAATGAATGAATGAATAAGTGGAAATATCCTAAAGAAAGGGATATTGGTCCTATATCACTCTTAAGGACAAAAGGTTGTTTTGTTGCTAGGTTTGAAACATTCCTCTAGTGGGAGTGTGTCTCTAAAAGAGACAGTGGGAGTGATATAGAACTTGAATAAATTCAAGTACCACAAAACGTATTTATTTAAAAGGGAATGCAAACCGGTTCCTCAAGGTTGTTGAAGAACCATTGTTTTAAAGTTGCACAAATCCAAGATAAGTCTAACATATCACATATGGCTACAAGGTATGGTTTTATCATGACTCAGCAATGTGATATGATTCTCATGGAAGATGAGTCTTTGACTTTCTAAAAGGTCGTAAGATGATCTAGATTATGAGAAGTGGCTAAATGCCATGAAATCTCATACAGAATCCATATACACTAACCTTATGTAGATAATGGTTATGTCTTCAAGATGAGTAAGACTCATACGATGAAAGTGAGTACTCTTTTTGAACACTGATATGGATGGTATTAAGAATACCTTATAATATTTGATTGCTTCTGCTAAATGTTGTACTACATGTTTTGGTAGATGGATAACAAAGTTGCATTCCTTAATTGGAATGACCTCATATATATGTGTTGGACATATACGTAAGGGTTTTGTTGATCCAAATGATGCTAGAAAGGTATATAACTTGTAGCTATCTAATTTTGATTAGATAGAGTTTTCAGAAAATTAAATTATTGTTTGTTCCTTTTATGAAGTTTTATGAAAACAAATTAACAAGGACAAACCTATCTAATTTTGATTAGATCGAATAAATTTGAATATTTGTTCCTTTTGAAAGTTTTGTGGAAAACAAATGAAGGACAAATATAAATCTTGTGCATACAAAGTTTTAGTGGGAGTGATAATATCTGATATCATATTAATCATCAAGACATTTTTCTTATACATGTGAGACATGACTAGGAAAATAACTCTTGATGAAACACTTAGGCAAGAATTCCTAAAGAGTTAGGAATAACCTATGTACCAAAATTGAAATTAGTGTTTGACACTAACTTACCTTCAAGAATATCCCTAAGGACCTTAAAGGAACTAAGGCCTATTTCTTGAAATAGATAGGTATGGGAAGGATCATTATAAGGAAGTTATAATGAAGGAAGTTTCCATACCAATGTATTGTATATCATGGCTGAATACAAGCATTGAAAGCTATAAGATAAGCTTCGTAATATGTTTGTTTCAGTTAAATAAGTTGAGTATTTAAGATTGGATCGTTTGGCTCATGATTGAGCTAAAGCTATGTTTCCGGTGTTACAAGTCACATTAATCACATTAGTGATGGTAATAGTTTAATCTTGCAAGAACACTTGAGAATAGATCTCACCGACGATTCATGAATATACTTAGACACTTATATATTTCGATAGAGATCGAAATAGAACGTTGGAAGATACGTAAGATACCAACATAGGAAATAGTTCCTTATCCACTAACAAAACCTCTTGCGCAGTTGAAGCGTGATGGGCATACTAAGTCTATAGGTATTAAGAGTAACCTAGATTGGCTTTAGTGCTAGTGGGAGATTGTTGGAGTAAGCCCTAAGAGCCAATCTATTTTCATAGTATTTGCTTTAGGAGTTTGAATATAAATATGACATTTCTTTATTATGTTTGTAAGGTTGCAAAATAATGAAGTCCCTAGAATAGAAAGTCCGTTTAATAATTAAGTGTGACTTAATCATGAGATAATATTAAACATAAGGACACTATTCTTAAAGTATCCGTAGTCGAGCTTTAAGGTAAAGGGGATAACCTTAAAGCATAAAGACTATTATGAAGATAGACTGATGATCACATCTCATGGATCATGGGATAAGGAGTTATCAAGTCTTGACGTAGGTATAAATGTTAGGAGTAATATTTATACTGGATTGACCCGCTATGAGAGTACTACATGCAAAGTTATGCAAAGTGTCATAAGTTACTCTCATGGTGATAATGGTGTAGACCACCCTTAGACCTGAAACCACTTTGTACCCTAGATGGGGAGTGAAGTACTTTGTTGATGATCTAACGTTATCCGTAACAGGATAATTATAAAGGCAGTTGATGGGTACTTTACGAAGCATGCTGAGGGACAGTAGTGACCTAGATGGAATTTGTCAATCCTGCATAACAGGATAAATGTCACGGGCCCAATATTGAACTGGACAAGGATGACACTGTGTATGCCTTGTGTTCAATATAGACATAAGGGCAAAGGGGTAATTATACACACTGATATTATCACAAGAGGTTATGTTTAGATCACATGTTAATTTCTCGTAACTTGAGTAGCAGTGATGTGTTGCTAGATACCGCTCACTGTTTATTATAATAAATAGTGATTTATTATAATTGTCAATGTTACGGAAACCTACAGGGTCACACACATAAGAACAATCTAGTGAGATTGGAACACCGTAAGGTACGGTGCACCTTGGAGAAATAAGGAAATATGATAAGGATATTATGGTAATTAAAATGAGCATTACATCATATGGTATGATGTAGCAAGAAGGGGTTGCAAATATGTACTAGACATATTTACATGAGAATGGCGCCCACTATAGCCCATTTAGTTAAAAGGGCTTTAGTGTAATTTTGCCATGGCAAGTGGTTCTATAAATAGAACCCTTGTGGTAAGGAGAAATAGTTACACACTTTTGTTACTCATTCTCATGAGCCTTTGTTCTCTCCTCTCTTGAGAAACCCTAATCACCTTTCTAGAGTTTTTGTGAAAAACTCTAATCCTTATTTTGTGCCTCCTTTCTCCTAACCCTTCAAACCATTGGAGCTAGCACTCCATTGAAGGTTGTTGTTCGTGTGGACTGGCTAGAGGCGTTATACCTTTAACGCTTGTGATCAAATTCGTTGGTGACTTGGTGGTGACCTTGTTCGTGACGGTTCGAGGTTCTTGTTCGTGATTCGAAGTGTTCGATAGCCGTTCGTGATTTAAAGGGAGTTTTCGAACCAAAAGGTAAAACTCTAAACACAATTCATGACCATTCGTAAGGATCACAAAAGGAAAATTTTAAAATTCCGCTGCTTTTATTGTATCAATTTTCCTTCATAAACTTGCACATGATGAAAGACTTATTTATTGAATAAATTAAATTAGACAAAACCATGATTTTATGCATAAAATAGTTATGAAGAGGAATCTCCATGCTTGTTTATTACTAGTAAATTAATTTATTTAAGTGGAAGACTGCAAGTATCTTGCTGCATGCTGGATTTAGACACGTAGTATAGAGATACTTGCCCCATATAAAAATATGGGACGGCGCCTAATGGAGACAAGGTCATCCCACAGAGTTTGTTTCTTTTATTTTATTAGAGAAAAAAATAAATTTTTAAAAAAATACTTTCAGTTTTAATTGGACAAATTAAGGATAATTGATTAGATAAAGACTAAATTTTTTTGTCTCTTAAATACAAATTGGTTAAAATACTAAAATAATATTTTATTTACTAAACATAGTATAAAGTACAATATCATAAAAATTTATTTTGTGCTATGTATTATATTGAAAAATGCTAACTAGTGCACTTAGTACACTAGTTAAACAACTAAATATGGTAAACAAATATTAAAACTTGTGTAATTTACTTCTTAAAAATATGAATAATGTTTATTTAAATACAAAATTTGTTTATTTTGTCTTTTTTAACTAGTGCACTGGATTCACTGGTCCAATGCATTAGTTACCATGACCCTATTCTATTTTATTTTATTCTAAGACATACAGTACTTTTCTTTTAAAACATTTGAAACACTTGTTAGCCTAATCTATTTTAAAAGTTTTGAGCTATAAGTTAGCCCCCCATTGCTGACTGTTCAAGTTGAGAAAGGATATATTTCAAAATTTTAGGTAGCGTATTATACAATTCACCACACTATCAATGCACATAATACTGGCAGTCCCACTTGTTTTTTTGACTCCCAATAGTGTGCAGTGTGCACTTAACATGAAAGAATTATGTGTGGGATTTCACAATTAAATTCATCAAATAACAGGATCTCCCACTTAGCTCTTTCAAGTAAAATTTTCATATGTGTTAACAATAAAAGTTTTTCCAAAGATTATATATGCTGAAGAAATAAATTTTGTTTTTTAGATATGAGTTTGTTAACTACTCTAAAAAATGTTAAGTATATATATGGGGCTTTTGAATATTGAACTGCTAAACTAAAAATGCATAAATGCAAAATAAAGAGACTGTGCCTTTTCAGAGAGCAATAAAAAAAAAATCATAGACCAAATGATTAAGATTATCAACCATCGGTCAATTTGTGTATTTCTCCCGTCCAAATTTTATATTTCAAGCAATAAAAATTTCGCTTCAATTTTTTTATAGAATTTGTGCATAATCGTTTTAGGGAAGCGCATGAGTCTTTGGGGATGAGGGGAGGGGATATTCATAATATTACAATGTATTGTCCTGATAATTTCTTTTGACACGTGACCGAATTTCTAAGTTCTACTTCCTATAAATTACAAGCCTCTTCTCATTCTAAGGCTTACAATCGTAATCCTGGTTTAGAGAAGATTTGAACTTAGTATCTTGAAGTTATAAAATTTTCAGTCTTATTATCGAGTTAACACCTCAAATAAATTAAATAATTTGAAATTTGGAAGAAAAAAAAAACGAAAAGTGATGACCAAATATTACCTCCTGTTCTAGTGAACAAATAAGGGGGTATCAATAGTATTAGAAATAATAGTAATGTGTATATTCTTGGTTAACAAAAAATGTTCATCCTTTACAATGAAGTTGATTCTCCTATTTATAAAGTTTCTTCCCCTAACTGTCGTTGTCCCCTATGTCGTGTGTACCCTTTGATCGTGGAAGTTCCCTCCTTCTCTGTTGTGCCATCATGGTGGGAATGGGTGGTTTAACTCCCTCTCCATTGTGCCATTGTGGTGATAATGGGTGGTTACCTCCTCCCATACGGTGGATCATGGAGAGGCTTCATGACTGAGTAGTTATTTCTTCTGACGAGGGTGGCGCCCTCGGGACGTGGCGCCTTCTCATTGTCTTTCCCGCCAAGTCTTTCGTTTGAATTATATGAGTTGGAAAGTTGGGTCATCTTACTATTGGCATATGCTACTTATTTTTGGGCCGTAGTCAAGTCCACGAAAAATTTTCCTTCCACCCCTACAATTATACTTTTACCCCTACAAACAATTTATTTTTTCCAATTTTATCCTTTTTATCATTTCACTTCCTACAATTTTTTTTTTCGGTATGCAGTTTTTCAGTGATCAAAATTTCAAACCGGAACACTTAAAAAAAATTCTGAAACATTACACTCTATGACTAAAGTACAAAATCTGGATTCACTCATTTTTTTTAATCGGAATAATCACACTAACTGTTCCGGTTCACATATTTACCGGAATACTCATCCATTGTTCTCCGGTTTGTGAACATTACGGTATTCTTACCGGAATAATCATAAAATGTTTTTCGGTTTGATAAAAAAATTGGAAGAGTCAATCGGTGGTGTCAGAGCAGTAGATTGAGCCAATCATTCTTCATAGTTCCAATAAAAATGTCATCTTTTACCATAGGAATTACATTGAATTATTTATCAATAGTAGTAATTTACATTGAATTAAAGTTTCTACGTTGTTGCTTTACTGAATTTTTTTTATCTTTGATTTCCCTTGATTGATGCTAGTTTCGAGTTTGTTACAATTTATTTTACTTTGCATCTGTCTCTTATTTAAAATCTTGTTTCCAATTGAATTTCCAGATTCGGAACCGTGGCTACAATTATCAGAAAGAATTTCCAAATTGTTCTTGTTTGTTAGATATTAAAAGGGTAAAATAGGAATATTGAATTGTTTGTACGGGTAAAGGGTTAAATGTAGGGGTGGAAGGAAATTTTTTCCAAGTCCACCTCCTAAGCCTAAAAATAGGTCATGAAATATTGAAAAGAGATATACATCTTCAAAATTTACTTTTTAATAGTATAAAATAAGATATTTTATATAAAAAAATAGTAGTGTATTTGGGAAACAATGGGGTGCAAAAAGTAATTCTTATATTTGCCCTCATTGGACGATATATTTTAACAAAATTATCGGGTCTCCTCTCTTAATCACTTTTTTTTTTCTTTCGGTAATAAGACTTGAATTTAATACATTGCTTAAGAGACCAGAGGTCAGGTTGACTCGAATTAATGTATACCGATAATTAGTCACAGTTTTACCGTGCTAAGTTCTATAAATTTATTCTCTTGAACTTAGCTCGGTTAGAAGAGATATTACATTTTATATGTAGGGCCAAAGTTTGAATCTAAACAATCTACTTATTCACCTTAAAATAGTAGAATCCTAGTTGCTAGACTACTTGACAAAAAAAGTTATAGAATTTTTTTAAAGAAAAAAATCACATTTAGGATAAAACTTTTTTTTAAATAGATTTTGGAGTATCCGAAATTTGATTTTGTTGAATATCACGAAAATAGTCAAAATTCAAATGAATAAAATAATATTTATTTTTATCATAAAATCATCTGATAAAATTCTGTTGATACATTTAAGGCTTAAACATCATTTTCGTCCCTGTAAGTTCGCGTTTTTTTTGTTTTAGTCCCTGTATCTAGGGGTGTAAGCGGATCAGAAAAATCCAATTAAACCGATGATCCAAACCAATCCAAACCGAAAAAAAACCAATGTTTATGGTTTGGATCAAAAACCGAACCGAACCAATAGAAAACCGAAGTGGTTTGGTTCGGTTCTCGGTTCCAGTTTTCAGATCCAATGGACAAACCGAACCAAACCAATATATAGTATATATGTTAAATTATTTTTTTAGGTAGCCCATATCCATCGAAAACTACAACAGGCTCAACTACTTCTAAAAAATAAAATAAAACCTGCCTCACTTAGAAACTCTAATTTAAAAGCGCAAACTTAGAAATACTCACGGCCGCAAACGCAAACTCAGAAACGCTGCTTTCATCTCACCTCACCATCATCCTCAAGCTGATCTCAACATTACGCAAACAACACTCTCACGTCACGCTACTGCTCTCATCTCAAAAATAATAGTATGGAATACATCAGAAAAAACCGATTAAAGTATCCGAACCAAACCGATGAGTTTGATTCGGATTCATTTTTGAAAAACACTAAAAACCGAACCAAACCGAACCAATCAAAGATTCATTGGTTCGGACATCGGATTCACTCAAAACCGATCCAAACCGGTCCAATTACACCCCTACCTGTATCTTTTTTTGTTGTAAATTAGTCCTTGTATGTTCAAATCTTTAGGTTTTAGTCCCTTAAAACTAAAATTCGTAGGAAAATCCGCAGGAAACCAGCGAATTTTCCTGCAGATTTTCCTGCGGATTTTAGCTTTAGGGACTAAAATCAAAATGATTTGCACATGCAGGTAGAGCTGTCAAAACGGGCGGCCCGGCCCGTTTCGGGCCGGCCCATTCGGGCTTCGGGCTTCGTCGGGCCGGGCTTAAAAAGCCCGGATAAAAAACGGGCCGCATAATCAAGGCCTGAGCCCGGCCCGGTACGGGCTCTCGGGCTTTCGGGCCGGCCCGGTTTAAAAAAAAAAAAACATTTTTAGAGCAATAGTTGAAGGGTAATGAAAAAAGAAGAAATTTAAATGCCCAATAAATTTGACAAAAAGATCACTAACATTAACTAATTACAAATAGGTTGAAATTTGTTAGAATTAGTGTAAAGTTATTTAAGCTAGTTACAGTTTACGAGTAATTACGTAGAAAAATAATTCACGACCGTGGTTTTATATTTTTAGCTTATTTATTTATTTTAATGACACGATAAGTTATTTTTACTTTTAGCTTATTTTCATTTTTTTATGTATATAATTTGCGTTACTAGTGCATGTATATAATTTGCGTTACTAGTCCATATTTATTCTCTTAAATGCGTGTTTCATGGAATTGGAAGGTGTGTGTGACGTGTGTGTTGTGTTGATGCCGTGTTGTTAACTTATTATGTTTGTGTGGACTTTTAGATTGGTGACCCAAGTAAAAATATTATAAACATCCTTCCTTATTTACTCATATTTTTTATTTTTATTTTTTTATTATAATTTTATCGGGCTTGCGGGCGGCCCGCGGCCCATTCGGGCCGGCCCATATTTTTTGCGGGTTTTATCGGGCCGGGCTAAAAAGCCCGGATGCTAATTCGGGCTAGATTTTTAAGGCCCAAGCCCGGGAAAAAATCGGGCTTTCGGGCCGGCCCATTTTGACAGCTCTACATGCAGGGACTAATTTGCAACAAAAAAAGATACATGGACTAAAACAAAAAAATTATGAACTTACAGGGACGAAAATGATATTTAAGCCTACATTTAATACATATTGTGGTGCAATTTCAAACCTAGTACTCATATTCTATACACTTAGTACATATGAAATTTTTTTTGAGACAATAACATAAAACCACCTAAAAATCCACAAACATAAAAAGAAGATCCCAAATTCAACCTAACAATTTTAATATTATCAATCAAGTTGAGTACAAATTAGTGCGTGTCAATTTAGGGGAATAATAGGCCATGGAGTATATATTCAAGAAATGTTTCTCTTCCCACCTCTCAAATATTTTTTCTCACTCAAAAAACTTCAGAAAATGTTTTCCGAAATTTTTTTTGAGACAAAAAAAGTTTCCAACCCCCCAAAATTAAAGGAAAATTTGGGAGAAAAATAGAAATTACATTAAAAAAAATTTGAAAAACGTTTTCTAAAATATTCTAAATGAAAAGAGAAATTTGAGGGGTTGCAAGAGAAACCATCGTATTCAAGATGCCTAAGCCATGACAAATATGGGCTTATTTGGTCCTATTAAGCTTGGCCCAAAAATACAATGCCCTAATTTTTGAGTTCTTGCTTAATAAATTCTAACCCTGCCTCTTCCTCATTCTGCAGCCTCCACTCCATGGCAGCTCCTACAAGTTTTTCTCTTTCACCATTAAATTTGTCTCTCTTTTAGGATTTTATTTCTTGTTCATCTTTGTCTGTTTAAATTGTTTGCTTTTCTTGTCTTTTCAATTACAAAATATGTCCTTTTCATTTTTTTATTAGCTTTGTGTGTTAGGGTGTTAGATTCTGCACTTAACTGGAATAAGGCTCTGTAATAGATTAATGTTATAAGTGGCCTAATAATAAAAAGTGCTAAAACAAATTTTGGGTACCGCTTTGCAGATTTAACATCTTATGTTTCAGCTGCCAGTATAACCCATATATTATTAAGTGCAAAATTTGCTTTTTGATTCTCATGTTTAAGTTAGATAGAGTCTTATGTGCTACCCTGTTTTTCCCCTTAATTTGATTTGATTTGTGATAATGTGGTTAAGGTTTGATTATTGTTTGATTATTTGTAATAGATTTGCTTTTTGATTATTGTTTGTGATAATGTGGTTAAGGTTTGATTTGTGATAATGTGGTTAAGTTAGAAAGATTTAATTTTCTTTTTTGGTACAAAAGAGAGCCGAAGCCCAATAGTAAAGATATAGTTATTCTACTTATTCAAAATTTAAGATTAATGTTCTTAAGAGAGGCAATTATAAAACTATCTAGAGTCACACTTATATAGTTAAAATTCAAACTCATTTATCCTGAACAGTTCATCTTTAATTAAAACTAATTAATCACTTTGTTAAAGTCCTACTCTTTTAAACACAAAGAAGTATATGATTACTCCAAAAATGTGTTTTTGGGCAAGGAATCTCTACAAAAATGTTTACCAGTTATTAAAAAATTAAATACATTTTGTTTCATTAAGATCATCTTCAATGGTGATACCACTTTGGAAAGTGGTCATAGAATGTCATGTAATACTAATGCAATTCATATATATTTTCCTCCAACGGTGATATAATTTTGGGTATTATTCATACATTATTAATAAGTAATTCATTCTATTTAATTTCATATAAAAAAAGGTAATATTAAATTGATGATACACGTATCAATTTTGATACCTCTATGTCACGTCATGGAACTCCAATGATAAAAAAATTAGGTACGACTCATTAGTTGATGAAACTCTTTTTGATACTCTTATTAGAGATGATTTAAGGAGTTTAAATCGAATTAATTCTTTTTTACTAAAAATCCACTTAATTATTGGGTGAGATATATTGTACATTCACATAAAGTTTTACAAATAATTATGCATGAAGTATTGTCACATCCAAATTTAAGTCAAATTGAGTGTATATTAATGAGAGACTCAAGTTAGCAAAAATGAACATTTTTCTCCTAACATATTTTAACATGGGAAACTAAAGTTTGAATTTAATTAAAAATATTAAGAGTCTCACATCGATTGTAAGGTGACTTGAATATATATTTTTAAGTGAGGATAATTTTTACTTTACAAATCGGTTTTATAAGGTTGAGTTAGATCTAATTCTCAATTCTAAAATGGTATAAAGTCTTCTCCACAATCCGCTCAATCACCTACTATCACGTTATTAATCAGATCATCTGCCATTTATATCACACATCATACTCAATAGTATTGGGTGTAAGATGGCGTGTAAAGAGTCTAATATCAATTGCGAAATAACCTAAATATATATTTATAAGTAAAGACAATCCTCATCTTAAAAATTCGAAAAATAACATACATATCGTGCTTCAAATTATATTATCTCAAATGGAAGTAACATACCCAATTTTATTTTATTGAAGTGTCCTCATAAATGACTACAGTCTATCTATATAGGAGTGAGAGAAGCCAAATACAAACACATGCCATTTTTTTTTTTTGGTTTTCACCACCAGTTGAATCTGGTTCGGGGGTCAGTTCTGGCATCAAGTGGTTCCAGCCCCCTCCCGATCGCAATTGCGGGGGATCGAACCGTGGTCCTCCCTACCAAGTTCAGCGCCAATCACCACTGAACCAACTAACGATTGGTAAACACATGCCATTAATGAATGAATAAAAACATTGAAAAGTAACATGAATGTGACATGAAACCAACCACAATAAAAGTCCATACTAAATACTTCTATTATTAGATATACTTTGTATACAGTTTGAAAACATTGGAAATTCACCAACAAGTAAAAAACCACAACTTGATTTTTTGCATATCAACTTGTCTACAGAAACATATCTTCTACCATTAAACATATATTGAAATCAAACTCTAAACAATTTCATATCAACATTTGACCAAGCACTCAACCGACAAAGACCTGTTTATTTTCACAGAAATCACTGATTGAATTGCTTTCTGACATTGTCCATAACTTCATTTCTCAACCATTTTATTTTCTTTTCCTCTTTGCATGTGGTCACTTCTTGTAAAGGAAAAACCACTATAGTTTTTCACTTAGTTTGAGAAACATTCTGAAATTCACACTTAATCCACAAACTCAATTTGGTCAACTATTCAATACTAAAAAAAAAATTGAATTATTGACAAAAATCAAAGACAGAAAAAAATAATTCAAACTCTAATTTTGTCGTAGTTTAGTGTCAGAAACAACAAAGTTAGAGACTAAATTTATAATTTCCTGTCAATAATTTTTATCAATAATTCAACTTTTTTTAATTATTAGAACATCGGCGAATTAGAAGGTGAAGAGTTAACTAAATTAAGAATATTGTTCCAGTAGTTCTTGTTGTCTTCATAGAAATCACTTCCACTTCCACCACCGCCGCTACCACTTCCATCGCAAGTATTACACTCTCCACCGCTCTCTGGTGACAAACTCGGATCACCGGAGTTAGAATTATCGAGCAAGAGATTAGTGAAACCGTCCTCAGCAACACTAGTCATTGTAGAAGTAAAAGCTATTGATGAATTCTCCATCACTTCTTTGAATTCTAACAAATGTGTTGAATCTTCATAACCTTTCCACTCTTTTTCACCTTCTTCTTTAATATTAAGTACTTGATTTGAAGATGATGATGCAGATGATGAAGATTGTGATGGAAAAACAGAATTATTACTTCCAATTTGCAATGAATATTGTGAACGTAGCTTTGATTCTCTAACCAATCTTGCTTCAGCTTCAAGTCTTGCACTTTCCCATTGAGCCATGTGACTAAGATTTGCAGCATTCTTGGAATGATTATCAGAGAAAAGTGTTTCATTTTTTGGTTTGTGTGTAATAGGATCAATTCCCATTTTTGTTAACCTTTTTTTAAGATGTGTGTTCCAATAATTCTTGATTTCATTATCTGTTCTCTTAGGTAAATGTGTGGCTATTGCTGACCACCTAAATTATAAGACAAAAAATATTAACATATATTTCATTACATGCATGCATGGACAAATTAAATTATACTATAGTCATTTTGTTATAGGTTAATTTTAACTAAATCATTGTCAATAATGGTTGTTTTCATTATCTTTTATCAAGGTGTGACTCTCTTAATCTAAATTTTTAATTATTTATTGTGAACCAAAATAGAAGATGTAATATTTCATGGGCCAATGATTATTTATCTTGGTGAGGAAGAATAGAAGATTGTTCTATCCTCTTTCATTTAAGGACCACCTATAATTAATGAGGTATGCCAACGAGTATTCCCGAAATACAAGTTTAGCATACTAAAAAAGAAAATAAAATAGAAAATTAATGTATGAAAAGAAATTTTTTACATTTTAAAGTATTAAATACACAACTTTTAAGATGAATTTTTTTGTTTAACAAGTGTCCCGAGATATTTGTTAATATTTTCCATAATTAATTTGAATGTCATGGAGTAAATTTGTGAACATGGCTGAGATCACAATTAAGAATGTGTTGGAAATGTAGGTTAGAATTTTCTGTTCAAGGAAATTGAGATGCCATTGCATTTAAGAGATTATGGACAAACAACAAGGGAGTTGAAAAAAAGCAAAACAAACTATGGCTCTCCCAGTATCAAAATGTCAAATACTATTCTAAGTTTGTGTAAGAAAACTAGTACGTACTACCAATAAAATATTAAGGCATCAAAGAGTAGAATAATTTTTAATGAATTTTGGTTGAATCAGATGAAAATCTGATCACGAGATGTTAGTCCAGTGATAAAAGTCTGATCTTAAGAGACGAAAGTTATGAAATAATTATTAATGACATTTTAGTTAATAATTAAATGAAGATTTAAATACACAAAGTCGCTAGAATAAATAGTTTGATTTTAAATTGCAATTGCGGTCATGACTACACTACGAACCATGAAATTATATCAAAATATTTGTAAATGCTGCTGATAAAATCTTAATTGAATATTTGCGATGTTGTTATAGAAATCTCAAAAACTTTTATATTGTGTATGCAATTGCGGTTACAAGCCACAATTTAGAACTATGACTAATAGATATATGAAGTTTTATGGATGTATATGTCAAACCTGTTGCCTAATAGTGCATGAAGTTGAATAATGGTTTGTTCTTCTTGTGAAGTAAACTTTCCTCTCTTAATATCAGGCCTTAAATAATTAGTCCATCTCAATCTACAACTCTTTCCACATCTCTCAAGTCCTATAAACAAATATTAGGATCAGGATTCTCTACAGTCGATTTTACCGTGCAGCCGATCGATTTTAGAGAAAACTATAAACATAAACAATTTAAACAATGTCTGTAGTTATTATATTATATAATAATGAACATAATTAGTTACAAATTAATTACCAGCTTTTGTAGGGAGAGCACGCCAACTTCCATGACCATGTTCTTCAATGTAAGATAAGAGCTTTTGATCTTCCTCAGGTGTCCATGGTCCTTTTTTCAAACCAACTTTTTCACAACATGGTGATCTTCCCATTGGAAATGTGCTAATAATAAATTATTAAAAACTATATAGTAAATTTATATATGGTGGAGAAGCTATAAATTGTAAGAGAAAGAAAGAAGAATATATAAGTTGAAGTAGCTAGTAAAAGAAATTAATGAGATGGGCAGAGAAGAATTTGTCAGCGGTATAAAAGGGATAAGAAATTAAATTGATACTCATCGGTATTTATTATTTTATACGAGGAGAATAGTAAAACTTTAATTTAACTGCAGTACTATAGTACACCACATTCACTATACTCCGTATATTCTAAGTGCACTGTACGTTGTATGTGCTCAACAAATTGAACTATAGATATCTTAAAAATAATAATGTCAATAAACAGGTACCCAAAGGTCTCTGTGTTGGCTTGACGGCTTCTAAAAAATAGGTTAATGACTAAAGATAATTTGGTGGCTCGCCACATTATATATCAGGATGCTCAATTTTGTGTGACCGGGTGGATTCAAATAGACTCAATATATGTTCTTTTCTTGTCTAGTTTTCGCACCTTTGTGGATTTCTATTAGGTCTTGGATTGGTATATCTTCAGCTGACCCAAATCTGTTACAGGATCACTTTGTGAAATTTATACGTTCTTCTGAATGATTGCGAGTCCGGCGCTCTTTCTTGCAGCTTGTCTGGTTACACTGAATTCTATTATTTGAAATGAGCGGAATTGTAGAATCTTTAAGGCTAAAGAGACTATAATTCATCACATGGTTAATAAAGTTAAACTATATTTGTTGTGGTGGTTGAAAGTTCACAATGTTAATCTTGGTTTAAACACCTACATATGTGGTGATTGAACGCCTTTAATTTGTTTGTTTCGGCATCAACTAAGATTTTTATTTCTAGTATTCTCCCGTTGTCTGTAAACTTTAAAGACTGTTTCTGGCACACCTTATACTAACACAAACTCTTCATTAGTGCTAATATATATATATTACTAAGATAATACTAAAATAACTAGTTATATGAACTCTTAAAGTTTTATCCAATGGTAAAAATATATGCTATTAGAGTATGATTCTCCCACACTAATTTTTTCACATATCGGTATTAATATTGGTCACAAGTTCATATAACAATAATTTTTTAAAGTTATGCATCAGCATGTATGAAACAATCAATTGAGTCACTCATTTTAGGATAAAAGGAGTACTTTTTAATGAGAAATTTAATGCAAACACTGAATTATATAGATATCTTCATTCTTATGAATTTTGTGAAAATCAAACATAGACGAAAGTAGTACAATATTGATGGAATTGGATGGCAATGAAAATTCACCGGCTTCATTGTCTCTTTCATGTTACCCGGGGGATATCATTTTAAGCCTATCGACATCATTAATTCAAGTGACACGTCACTAAGCATTTATGGTGTTGCTCTGGCCAATTTTTATTAATTCCTGTATTCATTTTGGTGAAGACTTTTTTGCGTGGTCCTTGTTACTATATATATAAATAAATAAATAAATTTATTCTTGAATATTTTTGGATAAATTTTATATATATAGTTTTTCAACGTTTATTCTTTTGATATATGAATAAAGTATTCAACAATTCTTGACAAAAATAATTTCAAACAATTTTAATTTTTAAGATATGATTAGAGGGGGAGTGATTATGGTGCATAAGCTTTTTCCTTATGCACCGTGCATAAATAATGAAAATTACTTAATGCACCCCCCAGATTGCTTAGCACACCCTCCAGATTACTTAGCGCACCCCCCAGATTTCTAGCGCACCCCCCAAATTTCTAACGCACCCCCTAAAAATCAGGGGGGTGCGCTAAGTAATTTGGGGGTGCACTAGAAATCTGGGGGGTGTACTAAGCAATTTTGGGTATTTATGCATGGTGCATAAACATTGCTTATGCACCATAACTTATGCCGATTAGAGGGTGTATACACCTCTGGTCTTTTTTTTTTTTTTCCTGAAGCATACACCTCTGGTCTTTAAACATGTTATTAATTAGGAATTCAATATTTCACTCATGGTAATTAAGAGATATATTGTTTGAAATTATTGTAAAAAAAAAAGAGATTAATCTCTACAAGTGAAAAGGTACTTATAAGATTTATTGCAAAACAAATAAAACAACTTTTTTAATTTAAATTGGGTAAATGGTGCTTTTGGTCCCTGTAAAATTCTTCAATTTGGATTTTGGTCGCTGTAAAAAAAATCCACCAAATTTGCCCCTGTAAAATTTAAACCCATAGGTTTTAGTCCCTCATTTGATCTCTCAGCAAAAAACCATTACGTGGCATGGGTTCAGTGACATGGCAGATGCCATGTTGGATTCATGTGACACGTCATCAATTTTTTGGTGAAAAGACAAAAATGTCCAGGGACCAAAATCAAAATTCTTGAATTTTACAGGGACCAACATTAAAATTGCAATTTTTTTCCTTTTCTTCTTCTTCCATCGCACAAGAACATAAAAGTTACCTTCTTCCACTATTTTTTTCAACTTCTCATTTCTTCCACCATTTTTTCCAACTTTTTATATCCCTGTGTTTCTTGTATTAATTGATAATCATAACTACATAAATACCAAAATAAGTGAATGAACATAACTATCAAATTACAAACATTTCGTACTAATTTAGTGCATAAATTAAATTTTAAAATACGCACATCATGTGCATAAGTACCAAAATACAAATTGGTACTTATGCATATTAGGAAATGTTTGTAAAATTCCAAAATGCGCACACTATGTGCATAAGTACCAAATTACAAACATTTCCAAATGTGCATAAGTACCAATTTGTAATTGGTTCTTATGCACATAATGTGCGCATTTTGAAATTTTATGCACTAAAATTGTGATTATAACGAAATGTTTGTTATTTGATACTTAAGCTTATTCACTCATTTTGGTATTTACGTAATTATGATAATCAATTAATACAAGAAACACAAGAATATAAAATCGTGGAAAAATGGTGGAAGAAATGAGAAAAAGTTGAAAAAATAGTGGAAGAACGTAACTTTTCCCGAATTTTGATTTTTGTTCCTGGGTATTTTTGTCTTTTCATGAAAAAAAATTGCTGACGTGTCACATGAATCCAACATGGCATCTGCCATGTCACTGAACTCATGCCACATAATGAGTTTTTTTGCTGACAGATCAAATGAGGGACTAAAACCTATGGGTTTAAATTTTACAGGGGCAAATTGGATGGATTTTTTTTTACAGGGATCAAAATCCAAATTGAGAAATTTTACAGGGACTAAAAACACATTTTACCCATTTAAATTTAGAATAATTATGTGTTTTTTATTTTAAATTATTTTTTAACCACAAGTGACAAAGGCACGTTATATTACACAAATCAATACAATATTGAATTAGTTTTTTTTTTTTTTTTTGAGGGATATTGAATTTGATTGAATTTGGTTTTACCTATGCCCTTTGGCTTTTGGCATGTTCCTAACCTTATATATTCGAAATTAAAAACACATTCAATGAATAAAGATCATATCATTGATCTATTAAGTTTTAGTTCAAATGACAAATATCAATATCATTAAATTGGATGTTTTTATTTAAATTCGAACTCATAATTTTATGATAGTGTATAATTAAGCTTCAATGATACGTACCACTTTTTTTAGAATCCAAAAGGAAACCCATAATGTTGAAACTCAACCCTCATACCACCCCAAAAATGAGGAAGAATGGTACCCGATGAGAAATTCATGATATTCTGATGAGATTTATTAAATTTTTAATTGGATTTTACTCAATTTTTACTAAGTATATCTTTAAAGAGATTATTAATTGCATGTCATTTTTTCAAAAAGGAAAAAGAAATAAAAATTATCTCCACTTATAAATTTATGTAAATCTTATCTTATTTATATAAGACTCTTAATAAGAGGAATAAATCTACATTCAACATATTGGAGCAGCTCACTATTTATTTATTTTGTAGAACGTGTTTGAATATTCTCACCAAAAATCAAATTATGACCCCACAAAAAAAATATTTGGATGATTTTGTTTGTTAATAATCAAATGCACAATAGTATGAAAGTTAGATTGTTGAATGATTTGATCACATATGCACAAAACTATATATCTTATATTTGTGATTTTAGGTGAAGTGGTAATCCAGTGAAATTAAACTCACATAATTGTGAGATCCCGGTTTCAAACCTGGATCACGACGTCCGGCCTAACAATTTCGGCAATTCTTTGACTATTCAAACCATGCAAGGTAGAATTGCGCCATTTATAGAAGAAATTAAGATTGATTACATGAAAGAGAATATAATTGAACTAGATTTTTTTGTTTTATTTTCACCACCAGTTGAATCTGGTTCGAGGGTCAGTTCTGACATCAAATAGTTCTGGTCCCCTCCCAATCGCAATATAATTGAACTAGGTAATAAAGTTAAATAATATAGAAAATGTATTAATATTATGTTTATATACATTATGTATTTTAAATAGTTATGACCACTTTTAAATTATTCATCAAATTATAAAATAGAGTTGATTTTTTTTCCACATTAATAATTTATTAGAATATCTCTCTCTCTCAAAATGTTTCCTATTAATAAAAAAAGATACTGAATTATATAGCATGCTCATATGATTTACGTATAGTATTATTTGAGTGATTTAGGATTTTTAATTGTTTTATATATTTTGAGTGAAGGTTTTTTATTTTATTTAATGTATATTTGAAGAGGATTTTAAGTGAAATAGTAGGCATAACTTATAAGTGAGAGAAAAATATAAGCTATGAGGTTCAAACACTGTTTAGATTTATATATAGTAGCATATGAAAAAAATAATATTAGTATAAACAAATGAAATCATGCTATAGTCATTTATCAAATAACTCTATTATACTCATTCCTTTTCAAAATAACTTATCTAATTGATCAATTTACACAAATTAAAAAAAAAAAAAGACATAAAAATACTTTCAAAGAGGTTAGACTGGTACCTAAAAATTAAACTTATATACGACATACTATAGGTCAAACTAATTAAGTTTTTCGACCAAAACCATATTTGAGCTTTGTAAACTCTAACTCACCCACAAACTATATTTATCTCTAATCATGGGTTGGTAAGAATGTAAGATACATAAGTTTATCCACTTGAATAAAAAAATTAAGAAAGTAATGGTAAACAAGTAAATTTTATTTTACTTTATGAAAAATTGATATATAAATAAATAAAAGTCAAAATAAGAGTACTTGAGTAAATAATTAAACTTACATTTTAAATAGGAAGAAATAAAGAATCTCGATTTCAAACTCAATTTTATATATAATAACAATATTCTATCAATCGTTAGTTGGTTGATCAGTGGTAATTAACGCTGAATTTGGTAGCAAAGATTACAGTTTGATCCCCACAATTGCGATTGAGATGAGGTTGGAACCACTGCTAGAATTGATCCTCAAATCAAATTAAACTTATGGTAAAAGAAAAAAAAATCTTACTACTATTAAATAAATGAGTTGTTCTTACATATTTTTAGACGGTTAAATAATTGATTTTAGCGATATAAACCTACATATAAATGAGTTGAACATATTATGTAATATTACTCTTAGGTCGTTGCAGATGCTAACTATAAAGGTCTCATGTTGCCACAAAGTGGAGGCATACACGCACCTTGTCTTGATCTCTCTTTTATTGTTTCATTAATTTAGTCATTTGTCAAATGGCAAAACTAAACGGTCCCAATCCAAAACTGTCTTAGTTAAATGATTTAAGTGATCAACATGTGACAATAACATTAGAATTAGATGTGGTACAACCTTATATATTTATTATAGATTTATGAGAGAAGCTTAGCTTGTTGCAAATAATGGAGCTACAATTGACACTAGAAAAATCAATTCACATATATAATTAATTACCTATAAAAAATCAACGGATCTAGGTGAATATAGTTTGAAATTACTAAAAACTTGTAGTACAAGTGACTCTTACGATTTTAACAATGTACGTCCATAATTGGAACCAATATTTTAAATTTGAATCAAGCTAAACCGGTTCAAATTCAACGAACCATAAATATGTATCGTCTATTATTTTGTTCAATCATGATCACCAAAATTCGAACAATTTTAAAAATCTGATAGATGATCGTATTGTTGAGATTTTCAATTTATGGTTTAATCAATTTAGCCACAACTGAACTAAATGACAAATATATATATATATATATATATATATATATATATATATATATATAAGTAAATAATATTTTTGAAAAATACATATAAAATAGAATACATAAAAATTAGGAAAATAGATAAAAAAAAAAAAAAAGTACAATGAAAATGATTGATCCCATTTTAAAAACATGTATAGACTGAAATTATTACTAAAGCTATTGCTTTAAACACCACCCAAAGAGGGTCCATTATTAATAGTCAAAATTAAACAATGATTATAATTTTAAATCTTGGTGTGTTGATATGTTTTACATATAGAGGAACCAACACTAATCTATTTATAGTTAGAGTTGGGACCTTCACATACATACATAAACTTAAAAGTTGAAACGATCATGGTAGTGAGGTCCATTGAATTGAAGAACTATAGAACGGTGGAAGACATTTTGGTAATTTGCAATGTACATGAACAATTTATTTCTAGTGGGGCTATAGGATTGGGGTAGGGTACCTTAAATGAGTTGTTATATGAAAAGACAAAAGAAGGGTCCCTTGATGAGAAAAAAGGGGGGCTAAAATAGAAAACATAAATGTGGATATGAGGTGTATGAAGGAAAGGTTTATTGGATCCAAGACTTGTATTGGCTATATAAAGGACAATGGGGACACGACCTTAAATTTTCCTTGATCACTGCCAGCTCTAGCAAATAATATGGTCCATTGTAGTCTTAATGATCCTATTAAATGAGTTATCATGACACTTGGCAAAGTGATACAAGTCCAACGTGGTTAATATACGACACTAAGAAATGCCATAAAAATAAAATCCCGTATTGAGTAGATAAAAATACTCATATCTTAATTCTAGTTATTAGACTATTTAACAAAAAAAAATATGGATACCGTACTGTACAAAAAAGAAAATATAATATTTAAATTATAAAACTCTCTCATCTAATGAACTAAGTGTTTTCGATTGAGTTCTCATCATAAGCTTAAGTCATATAAATGGGTGCTTTTATTAAGAGTTCAACTACAAAAAGAGCTACTTATAAGATTAATTATGATTTACCGTGGAATACCGATAGATATGAGTGAAGCCAAAATGACCATCATCAAGTTAATATCGATAGAGTGAAAATTATTATCTTGGGAGTAAATTCTTAAAGGTTATAACAATATGTATTTAATTAAGCTATGCGACTCTCTCACTTAATAGATTTGTTTTTAAGTTGAGCTCTCCTCACAAATTGAAGGAAAGCAACAAATCAGCTTATGCTAAGTTAGATACTTTTGTTAAGTTTTGGATTAAAAATGTCTATTGGCCTTGTAATTTTCTTTGCAATTCCCACTCTATCTTTTATACTATGTTAACTAATAAGAGCTTTGTCACCTCTTCTAAGATTTTTTAGTTTTGTTTTTTTTCATTTTGTTGGGGGTAACCTATTTCTATTCAAGAAAAATAAAATAAAAATGACAACAACAAAATCACATAAACAATGTTTTCAGAATTTTTTTTCAATTTTTTTTGAAAACCTCCATCATTTTGGCAGATCTTCATCAATATAAGCCACCTCTATCATACCAATTGAAATTGAAAAGTGATAAAGGTAAATGTAGAATTATCGTAGTATGACCAGTAAGTATGGGTGTACACTCGGAAAACTTATGTTTAATGGGCCTTTAAAACACATCTGAAATTAAAATAAAATGGGCCTGCTTAAAAATTGAAATGGGCCAATTTATACCCGAGGTGAAGAATTAGTTTCTCTTTCCAATTTTCTCACATAATAATGCAAAAAGAAATAAATGTGATGAATTTTGTTTTGGTTAGAAATAAAACATACTAATTAATTAATATTATAATTTATGCAAATAAATAAATTTTTATGTTATAATTTTTTTTAATGAAAATTCTGTAATTTTATAAATTATTTTTTTATAAACTACCTTAACATATGAATAATACGTTAAAATTTATCTGTTTGAATAAACTAAAAAATAACTGAATTCAAACAGACCTTAAGTTTAATAAACTCTGTTGTTAAATTGAAAGTGAAATGTATAGTATAAATATTATTGTTTTAATAATTTCTTTTTTGTATCATTAAACAAAAGCTAATTTTATAATTATGAATATATGCATTTACTCAAAATTTGAAATTATCTATTTTAGATAAAATACATCAAAATATTATATTTTACATAGACAAATTATGATAAAATTATCATAAATTTACACACACATACGAATGAGGGAACAAAGGTTCGAACGAAGACCAAATATATTAAATTTTTTTGTCAATTAATTTACTAACTAGAAATTTCATCCTTAAAATAGATAAATGGATGATTGAAGTTCAAACTCACCGTCTCGGTATATAATGTAATGTCTTTGTAAACTGAGTAAAATTCACGGACTTTTTTTATCGGATATGCTAAAAAATACATGAATACATCACATGCTATAGAGAACATTCTCCTTTTCTCCTAGGCTTCACTATCATAACAATTTTCCGATTCAATACTTTCATATCATCCGAAACAGGAGGAGAAAAATGAGCTGCTGAACTGAGAGATGAGTGGGAGAGAAGCACTTCCAGAGCCTCCTGGCCTTGCAGGATCTGTAGTTCTAAATTCCAGGTAATATATAGTCTGTAGCATAAATCTCTAAAATTAGAATAAATCGACCAACAATAGATTGATTCAAGTGGCAAGAGATTTATATTTTTTAAACAAGCGGTTAGAGGTTGATCCAGATCTCTCATGCTGTGTCCTAGATTAGTCACTCCTAAACCGAAATGAAACTTTATACTCATAAACTTAATCAATCAAACCCATGAGAGTACTTCTAATTGTGCAACTAAATTGGAGTTACTTAACTTTTTATTGATAGATCATAACATTTTACATCAAGTTTAATTACTTTCTATTTGAAGCATGCAATGCAATTTATTAAAAAATTAATTAATTTAAAATGCTGTAACTAAGGAAAATTATATTGTAATGTTAGAAACAGATTGCTTATAGAAAAGTTTTTGAACTTAAGAATTATTTCTATGTGCACCTTATAGCTCTAACAATTATTTCTATGTGCACCTTAATACTGCAATAACAAGAGCGCCCTTTTCAGTAGTTAGGTCAAACAACATTGGATATATCTCGTTGTGCGGCTATGAAAGATTTTCATGTGATGTATTTCTATCTATATCATCTGGGTGGACTACAGCTCCGTAGATCAACTTTCGGGGCAAAAGTTATTGTCCAAAAGGACAATCCTTATGGATGGTCCATAAGCCAATCAAAACACAACAGCTTTACTCACAAGCCCCCCCATTCTACTCGCGCGCCCCCCATATTACTCACACACTCCCAAATTTCTCGCGCGCCCCAACTGACTTGCGCCCCCCATATTTCTCGCGCACCCCCCAAATTTCTTGCGCGCCCCCAAATGTCGTGCGCCCCCCAAATTTTTATTTTTTTATTATTTTTTTTTGTTCTTTCCTCCCCAAATTTCTAGCCAAAACCATTTTGTTGTTGGAATGGTTTCCAGGAGTTGTACTCCAAAACCATTAAGTGCATAAAATGGTTTTGGAGTACAACGCTATAATTATGCACTTAATTTTTTTTTCCCTCCCCCAGATTTCTAGCCAAAACCATTAAGTGCATTTGGGTAAGGATTGTTGATTGTCTTCTATGATTGGGTCATAACTCAACTCATAAATTATAACTACTTTCATAATTTTGTCATGTTGAAAATTATTGGAAAGGGTCAAGGCTAGTATTGTAAGTGTTAAGTGCATAAAATGGTTTTGGCTAGAAATCTGTGGGGAGGGAAATAAAATGTTAAGTGCATAATTATAGCATTGTACTCCAAAACCATTTTATGCGCTTAATGATTTTAGAGTGCAAATATCTGAAATCATTCCCAATGCAAAATGGTTTTAGCATGATTTGGGGGGGCGCGCGAGAAATTTGGGGGGTGCATTAGAAATTTGGGGGTGCATGAGAAATTTGGGGGGAGGGAAAAAAAATTTAAGTGCATAATTATAGAGTTGTACTCCAAAACCATTTTATGCACTTAATGGTTTTGGAGTACAACTCCTGGAAACCATTCCAACAACATAATGGTTTTGGCTAGAAATTTGGGGAGGAAGGAAAAAAATAAAATAATTGGGGGGGCGCACGACATTTGGGGGGTGCGCGAGAAATTTGGGGGGCGCGCGAGAAATTTGAGGGCGCGCGAGAAATTGGGGGGCGCGCGAGTTACTTGGGGGGTGCGTGAAAAATTTTCCCTCACTTATGGGGGGTGTATGAAGAAAAAGTATGGTGTAGGTAGCAATGGACTGTGTAAGCGCTAATGAGCTGAAGCTTATGGACGGTCCATAAGGACCCCTTATGGACAATAACCCCACTCAACTTTCGGTAGATGCGAAAATGATTTTGGATGCTTATATGCCACAGTTTCTAAGATATTGGAGTCAACCGCAACTACATTACAAGTATCAAATACTACTACTCCTACATTAATTCAATGTTGTAGTCAAGTACACGTTTCAGGATCAAAACATTCCTGGAAGTTTCTTATGGGAATAAATTGCCAAGTCACCATATTCTAGAAGAGAAAATATTGCAGGTTTGACCTACTCTCTTTGTCCTCCCTTTGTATGTTTGCTTGTGTGTACCACCTCATACATTTGAATTATTAGAGTAACTAATAAGATTGTCCAAGGTTACCTAATCTGGCGGTGCTCGGACCCTGGCCCAGGGGGTGCAAAATTTGAATCAATATTTTAATAATTTTAATATAATAATAATAGTAATAAAAATAATAATATATCAAAAATTATATTGTACTAAAAATCACGATGTTTTGAAATCATTGAATAATCTCATTATCTAGATGGTTGAACACATCTCTTTCAACATAAATCACGAGACAATCATTCAAAAATTCATCCCCCATTCGATTACGCAATCTCATCTTCACATTCTTCATAGCAGAAACAAATTGTAAACAGAGGCAAGACATTCTAGTGCTACTATTATTTAGTTTTCATCAATAAAGAGAACAAGTGTTACATACCTACAACTACACTGGTAAATAGAAATTTAATAATCAATCAAACAACCAAGTTATAAACATCTCAACAAGCAAGCTGCAGAAATATAAACATTAAAAGAGTCTTTGTAATCACTATGAGTATTTTTAATATCTCATTTGAACCAATTATAAACTCCAAACAAACAACCAATAAATTACAAAGCACACAAATATGTCATTAAAATCCCCAATTGAAAATCAAATCAATTTATCATTGAAGTTATATAAAAAAAAATCTCAAATTCTAAAACCTTAAACTATATTTGTTTTTTAATTGACTACCTTAGTGTTGTTTTATTGGTGTTTTGTGTTTGAGATACTTTAATTTTAGAGAGAAGTTTAGGGAGAGGTTGAAAGTAAAGAATGAGAAGTGAAAAATATTTTGGGCTTTTGGACAAATGGTGCAAAAGCAAAAAACTAGGGGGTGCAAAATGTAAAAGATATAGGAGTATTAGTGAGAAAATTAAAATTTCAGGGGGTGCACCTGCACCCCCTCACACATGAACAGCACCGCCCCTTACTTATATATATGTATCAAGTTCTGAATAGATTATGTAACCAGTAAGAACTAGAGGAAATAATCATTTTGGTCTTTAAATGAATGAGACATTGTTACTATGGTCCTAACTATTTCCCTTTGATCACTTCTACTCTTTCCCTTGCCAAAAATGGCCCTTCTATTGGTGTTCTCTTTTCCTCCTAACTATTTTTCCTTCTTAGTATGATTACTCTATTTGATTGAAATTTTGTTTGAATCCAGATGACCCTTTACTTTTTCCAATTTGATTTTTGCCTGTTTGGGGACATTGTTTGCTGAATGAGAAAATGAGGTGTGTAAAAGAATATAAAAAGTTAGCATGTAAGGGGATATATACTTTCTTATTTATTTGTTGTTTTCTTAAAAATAGACTTCCTACAAAAGATATAACGGTCTGACGTGACATTATTAATTCAGAATCTCGATAATTTATGCTAAAGTGGTTTTCATATTGAACGAAGTTCTCAACATTTACTAATTATCAGTTGGTTTAGTGGTGATTGATCCTGAATTTGGTAGAGAGGACTACGGTTCGATCCCTACAACTGCGATCAGGAAAGGGCTGAAACCACTTGAAAACCAAAAAAAAAATCCCAACATTTGTTTTTTTATTGTAGTTTTTTTTTTGGGCGTTTTGGAACCCAGGTTCCGAAATGGTTGAATATTTATTTTGCTTCACTCAATACCGTTAAAACAAAAAAAATCTCACTTCAGAATCTATATATTCCAAAATTAACTATTGTTGGATCCCCGAAATACCCTGGGGTAATTTCGTCTATTTGGGGGATCCGGGGAGCAACAGAGGGAGCCTAAAGAGCAATTTTTGCACTATTATGCATGTCTACTAATTTAGTGCGCTTCAGTCAGGTAACAAAGAACTTTGAGACAACCTTCAAGCAATGACTTCTACTTTTCTACCCCTAGCAAAGTAAGACGCGAATGTGTAAATAGCAATATCTGAAGAAAAAAACAGGATGCATCCTAGAATGTGAACCTTTTAAAAGAGGGGCGATGGAAGAGTGATATATACAAAAATATTAAATTTTATGATCAGCCTCAATAATCGAAAAGAATAAATATCAAGCAATTTAGTTGTTTTATGCTTCAATCTTATGAAAATAGCACAATAATCGACTTTTTGGCCCATAATTATCAGCCTCAAATCATTGACCAAGTAAAAAAAATCACATTTGATGGTGGATTTAAATCAAAGAACAAGAGCTTCAAATATGATTTGAATCACTGGTGGCTTAATTCACGTAGGTGTATCGGTTACAAAGTCTCATCTCACGACGATCCTTGTTTTTTGATGTCTTTTTTTATCGGTTTTTCCTCCTTGTATTGTGACTTTCTTTTTCGTCTATTTTAAGTATGGCTTGTGGCAGAATAGTTTTATTAATATAAAGCCTTGGCATATTAAATAAAGATATTTAAACAATCAAACTCTCTCTCTCTCTCTCTCTCTCTCTCTCTCTCTATATATATATATATATATATATATATATATATATATATATATATTGTTTCTGTTGCAAAAGAAGAAGAAAAAAGACGATTGTTCCAAAACTGTCATTTTTTGTTGTTCAAAGACGATTGTTTCTTTTTTTAATAAGTAACTATTATAAATTTTATTTTGAGTTTTTTTTAGAAATATAAATTTTAACAACACAATTTTTTATTTTTTTTAAAAGAACAACACAATTTTATTTTAAAACATACAACATAAATAAAGTTTATATTTAAATAAATATGAACAACAGAGATAAATAAATATGAAACATGCTAATTGAATTTAAACAAATATTATACAATACACCCAATAAAATATTTCAACAAAACACAATAAATAAATAAAAAGACATAAAGACATTGTACTAAAATACAAAAAAGACATACGACACATTAATTACTACCCCATATTTTCTGCTACTTTATATAAATAGATAGATGACATATTTTGTTTTTAATAATAAAACCACATGATATTCTCTTCTTTTATTTTTTGGACTCAACTACATGCATGATACTTATCTTGATCCATAATTCATCAGTAATTCCACAAGCAATCAGTGACCACAGGCTGATCAGTAGAAGAAGCTGGAGCAAATTCTTGATTCCCATACCACCTTTGAAACATGTTATTTCCATAAACCACAGATGAAATATCACCATCAAAAGAAAAGTCTTGTTTTACAAATTGCTTTGAACTTGTTGCAATATTCTCATTATTCTCCATTTGCATCTTCAACATGGATTCTTGTTGAGACAAGAAACAGTTTTGTGTTGCTAATTCAGCACCAAATTGTTTGGAAGAGGATGAAATGTTCATAGTTTCATCATTTTTCATGGAGAAGGAATTGAGGACATGGTGAGAGAAATCACCAAAATTAGTTTTGGTTTCATTATTGTATGGAGGAGAATCCATCAATGGAGGCAATAGAGATTCATTAGCATTTGATGGTCCTTCTCTAGAAGAGTTAAACCTTACAAGTTTTGAATTACCATGCATTTTCCTTCCAAAATTTCCCTTCTCATAGACTCTAGATATAACCCATTCACCCTATAAAAAAAAAAAGAGAAACACATAATGTTAGTGTAAAAAGAACCCCACTTTTTAAAGTTTCCATAAAGTCTAAAAACTGCATTAAATGCAAAATTTGTTGAGTACGTAGCTTTTTTAAAAAATAATATTTTTTTATTAAACAGACAATGTTAGTAGAAAAAAATCACACTCTAAAGCTTTCATCTATAATTTTCTTTAAAAAAAAATAGAATTTGCAAAAAAAAAAAGTCTAAAATCCAACTTGGATTTCATGCAGTAACACAATTATTCGTCTAAGCCATCTAATTTAGAATTGATGACCGAGATTGGTTATAGTTATTAGTTAATTTTGATAGCTAAATCTAAAATGTTTGATGTTTAATAATCAACAGTTGTGATTGAAAATTGCATGTTATATTGACAATCCTCCTAATCCATCTAAATATTATTTTAAATGAAAATATATTTCGAGTAGCTTCTTTAGAAAAAAGAATTTTATCGTGTTCACTCTTTTATAATATGTGACAAACGGGTTCAAGTGTATATTTGGAATGACGACAAATTTAATAGCGGTGGCACGAATATTTTGTTGAAGCTTTAAAGCGTGATTTTAGTGAAAATCACAGTAGTTCATGATTATATAAAATTTATTGTCGATCTAAACATGCACCGAAAAATGTTAACCTTTGACTATAGAGTAGAAAACAAAGCAATATAAAAAATAAAAAAAAAAAAACTTAGCAATATTACCGATCCTTGTTTGGAGAGATTCTGGTCAGAAATTGTGTTTTTACCCTCCAGTCTGTATTCATGCATGACCCAATTGGTTTTTTCACCTCTTGGAGCTCTTCCTTTGTAGAAAACCAGTGTTTTCTTCATCCCAATTAAGTCATTTCCCTTGATAATCTCTTTGTCTTTGCCAGTGGCCTTCCAGTAACCAGCATTAGTAGCCCTGTTTGTCCTTTGTCCAGTTGGGTATTTTTTGTCCCTCACACAGAAAAAATACCATTCTGTTTCTCCCATTTTAGCTAACTCTTTAAAAATCAAAAATAAAGAAAAAACATAATTAATCTATAAAGCACTGAAATTGATATAGAACACAAAATTGTCACAAAAATAACGATAATAATTTGAGAAAATAAAATAATTGAATTTAATTTATTAGTGTCTTGTCGGTGCAGCTCCCGACGCATTATGATGTGTCGATCGGTGCTACATATTAATTAAGAGAAAACTACATATTAGTATAACAACAATATTTTCAAGACGTAGTTTTTGAAATTACGACTACTATATAATATGATAACAACTAGCATCTGCTTAATGAAAAAAAAACTCACCAGCCAAATCCCATGGTTCACACTTATTCATATCAATCTCTGCGATAGCTATAGCACAGAAGCTATCGTCAATAACCTTCTTGACAAGGTATTGACTTATGAGCTCTTCATCGGTCGGATGGAATCGAAAACCAACCGGAAGTTTGAACTTTTCATCATCCATTATGTGTTTGAAAACATTTTCATATGATCTCATCCTGCACCAAAATCCTCTTTTTCATTAAAGAAGCAATTTAAAAACTAATTAGAAAAAAATAATATATAAATTTTAGTTTTGTAAGTCTTGATAAAATAAATGTAGGATACCAACCTATTAAAGTTTGAGATGGGATGAGGAGAAAAAATTGTTTTGTTTTAGTGATGTAACTGAAAAACAGAAAAGGGGAGAGAGTGAATGATGTGAGAGAGTTTGTTTTGATGAAATTGATGAAGATATTGAAATTTGAGACTACAAAACTCCTTAAATAGTGATCTTTTGGGTATGCAAAATGTGGCTTAGTAGGAAATTAGGGAGGGTTCAATGTTTCATGCTTTTAGTTTTTTTGTATTATATGAATATGATGTATGTGCAAGGTTTAGTATTTTAAAGGTTGAAAGGTGAAAATTGTGAAATGATTATGAAAAAAACTAAAAATAATAATAATATGATATATGCAATACTAAATGTGTGTTTGGTGTTCGACATTATTATGACACTGATAAATATGATTACATTTAATTATTCTATTTGTTTCAAGTTATTATTGATGCAAATGTATTTAGAGTTTTTTTTTTTTACTAAACAAATGTATTTAGAGTTATATTTAGTGTTTGTGCTTAATAATAATAATAATAATAATAATAATAATCTTATATGATGTAAGACAAATATTTAAGTGTACTTCAGTTATGAATATATTTGGTTTTCCGAGATTACCTTGATTCACGAATCTCGTGACATAAGAGATTATTAGATTAAGAACGAACGTCAGTGGCGAGTTAGAAAATTTATAAAGTTCGAGCAAAATTTTAGTTTTAAACAAAATATCTTAGTTTTATTTTAAATTAATCACTAAAAATTTAATTTTATTCTAAACTAACCCTTAAAATACCAAAAAAATTGGGCTGAGCTCGGACAAGTGCCCAGGTTGGCCGGACCTTGTCTCTGCCCCTATCAAATGGTACAAAGATAAACCATTGGAATTTTATTTTATATTCCAAAATGTTAAGCTTAAATTAGGACCGTTCGATCTCAATTAAACATCACTCAATTGAACTGATGCTTTTGATGGTTAGAACCCTACTGTCTAGATTGTCCTTTATTGATCAGAGGGCCCACAGTTTCATTGAGATATATGTAAGGCTTAAATAGTGTTTTAGTTCCTGCAATTGTCCCTCATTTTGAAAAGAGTCCCTGTTAAAAAAAAAATTTGATTTTAGTCCCTGCAAAATTTAAAAGTTTTGAAAAGAGCCCCTGAACAGGAATCATTGATGACATGTCACCATTTTAATGACTTTTGCAGGGACTAAAATCAAAACAAAAAAATTTAACAGGGGCTCTTTTCAAAACAAGGGACAATTGCAGGGACTAAAACACTATTTTTTTTGACACATGGCATCAATGATTCCTGTTTAGGGGCTCTTTTCAAAACTTTTACATTTTGCAGGGATTAAAATCAATTTTTTTTTAACAGGGACTCTTTTCAAAACGAGGAACAATCGCAGGGACTAAAACACTATTTAAGCCTATATGTATTCTCTTTACCCACAAACCCAAAATGGAACGTTTTTTGTTTGTTTGATTGAGATTCTTGTGAACTCAAGTGACGACTACCAAGTCACGTTGAACTTATTCACTGAAGAAAAACTTATCATGCATTCTACAAACTCACATTTTCGATGATTATAACTCTAAATTGAACTTATTGTCGATTGTGTGATGATGAAATTTTCAATGTTATGAGTTTTTACAATGTCAATCAATCGTATTCGTCGAATAATAAACAATATTTGAATATTATATTAACTACTAAAATTATATTTTTTTTTAAAATGTATAGACAATGATAATTATTTTTTTTAGTCAAGTAGTCCAATAGCTAAATTCACACACACGTTAAAGGTAGAAAAATAGGGAGCTCCGAACCCGAATTTAGACCCTCCATATATTTTTGCAGCTACCAACTGAGATGTGATTAGACACGACAATGGTTATTATATTAAAGTATGTAATATATCATTTAAAGATCTATATTTATATATATATATATATATATATATATATATATATATATATATATATATATATATATATATATATGATTTTCCATACAATAGAATAACTTTTAAGTAAAAAAAATGTTCAGTCAAGGAAACCTGAAAGCACAAACAAACAGTTAAATACCAAATCCTAATAATGCACTTTTATTGAAACACAAGATTTATCATGCTCATACAGTTAGCTAGGTCGAACTAATGTTTTGAGTTGTTGGAACTCTAAATTAATAAGACAACTGTTTACTTGATAGAAATTTCTTTTTTCTTTTTTTAATTTCACCACCAGTTTAATCTGGTTTGAGAGTCAGTTCTGGCATTAAGTGGTTCCAGCCTCCTCCCAATCGCAGTTGCGGGGGATCGAATCATGGTCCTTCCTATCAAATTCAGCGTCAATCACCGCTGAACCAACTAATGATTAGTTAATTGATAGAAATTTCAATAAAGTAAATAAGTGAAGTGTTCGAAGTTCGAACATTAACTCTAAATATATAATGTAACATTATTACTAACCGAATTAAGTTCATTTGTTTAATTGATTTTGGGGCCCCGCATATTTTTTTTTTAATTTATTAAAACCTAAAAGAATTCGACAGTTCAGCCAGTTTTTCTGATCGTATGTACTTCTTTTCATTAAAATAAACATAATAAATATTGTTTTAAGTCGATCATTTTATAAAATAATATAAAAGGCATCAAAACGACGTCATCATTTGGCTTCTTGTATTTCTTTCTATCCTTTGTATTTCTATTTTTTCCCATTTGTGATTGATTTGTTGTCAAATATCAATTATGTTTTTCCTATTTTTTCTTGTTTTTTTGTCAAATATTATTGTGGATATTAGAATTTGGAATGCCTATACTCAATCACAAAAGCTAGCTTGAGAGTTGAAGTTTGCACTACTTTTATAAAGGCTATATTTGTAATATCTCTAGCCAAAATGAGACTTCTAGCACACCCCCTCACGTCAAAGACTTAACAAACTTGAACGTAGAATCAACAACAAGTGATCCAAAAATGAGAGGTCTACCATATTAGAATTTGGGATGATTATACTCAACCACAAAAACCAGCTTGAGAGTTGAGGTTTACACTACTCTTATAAAGACCATTTATGTCATATATCGAACCAATGTGAAACTTCTAACAATAGATGCTATGGTTGGATCTATTTTTGTTTTACGTTTTTTTCCTTCTATTTTTATTTGTTTTTAGAGTTAAATAAAAATTTTATTTCTAGAAATATATTATATTTCGTTTGTACTCTACTTAAATTATTCTTCAAACAACAATTCTTCTATTTTTCACACCAATATTTTCGGTTTCTATTTTTATGTTAATTCATATTTATCCTTCTTATTTTTTAATTATTTTTTGCATATATCTATATATTATTATAATAGTATCACCCACAAAAAAAAAAATTAAACAATTTTTATCAAAACATAAATATTTAAGTGTCATTATTTCGAAAATTCATATTTAATTTATCTCATTAAAAAATTTTACAATTTTGTAAGAGATATTTTTATAATGTTACTACTTCAAAAATTCAAATAAACAAATAAGTTTATTTAAAAATAGAAAACAAAAATACTCTCCGAAAATATTTGAAGACAATTGTTTAAAAAAGATTAGATCGTAAAATATAAGCAAAAAAACCTATCTATTTTAGGGCAAGTATATGGTGAAACACTTGGTCGAGTGGCGCACGTTGCATAAGTCGTGAATAACACTATAACGAGTATGAATTTTACAAAACCCAACGTTGATTGAAAATCTATATTATTAGATCATCCATGTCAAATTTTACAGAAATTAAAAATTATTTCATATGTTATTGAGATCCATCAATAAATATTCCATAAAAATTCATCAACAATTAATCTTTATAGATCTCAATAACATATCAAATAAATTTTCAATTTTGTTAAAAATTTGTATGAATAATCTATATATGATATAAACTTTCAATCAAACGGTAAACTTTATAAAATTTGTATTCATTATTGTTTTATTGAGAAATAATGCCCATGCACCACTTCATAAACTCTTTCATGTAAGAAAAAGTATGCAATTAAGGGTTCTTATAAAATGCAAAAATGAATTAAAAAAAATTAAGTAAATGAAAACATAACAATTAACAAGCCATGCCATGAATATACTAACGCTTATGAAAACCGAAAATTGGAAGCATGATCAGAAAAAGAATAGGTACCGTTCCCAACCTCGAAACGCTCAAACAAATCCATGCTTTGATCATCATCAACGGTTCCAACAACGTTTTATTGCTCAGAAAACTTGTCTTAACAACATCCACCTCACTTGTTGGTCCTACTTCAACTCCAACTGTCACTAATTATGCACACCAACTGTTTGCTCAAATTCCCCAACCAGACACATTCATGTTTAACACCATGATTCGTGGTTCTTCTCAGAGTCCTAATCCGATAAGAGCCATCTCATTGTATTCTCAAATGCACCAATGTTCAGTGAAGCCTGATAACTACACTTTCCCTTTTGTTCTCAAGGCATGTACTAAGCTTTTCTGGGTTAATACCGGTTCAGCGGTTCATGGTCGGGTTTTGAGGTTTGGGTTTTGTTCTAACACTGTTGTGAGGAATGCCCTTTTGGTTTTTCATGCTAAATGTGGTGACTTGAATGTTGCAACTTCACTTTTTGATGATGATTCTTGTAAAGGTGACGTGGTTGCTTGGTCTTCACTCATTTCTGGGTATGCCAAACGCGGTGATTTGAAGTTTGCACGTAAGTTATTTGATGAAATGCCTGATAGAGATTTGGTGGCGTGGAATGTGATGATTAGTGGGTATGCTAAGCAAGGGGAGATGGAGAATGCGAGGTTGCTTTTTGATGAGGCTCCGGTTAAAGATGTTGTTAGTTGGAATGCGATGATCGCGGGTTATGTTGTTTGTCAATTGAACAAACAAGCGTTGGAGTTGTTTGATGAAATGAGTAAAGCTGGGGTTTGTCCGGATGAGGTGACATTGTTGAGTTTGTTATCTGCTTGTGCTGATTTGGGTGATTCAGATATTGGTCAAAAAGTACATGCCAAGGTTATGGAGATTAGTATGGGAAAGTTGAGCACGTTGTTGGGAAATGCACTTGTTGATATGTATGCTAAGTGTGGAAAGATTCAAGAAGCGCTTCATGTGTTTTGGTCAATAAAAGATAAAGATGTGATCTCATGGAACTCGATCATGGAGATGGCAAGGAATCACTTAGTCTCTTTAAGGCGATGTTGAGGACTAAGATTTGTCCAAATGATAGCACATTTGTTGGTGTTTTGGCTGCTTGTAGTCATGCTGGGAAAATTGATGAGGGTTATAAATATTTTGATATCATGAGAAGTGAATATAAGATTGAGCCAAATATTAGGCATTGTGGTTGTATGGTAGACATGTTAGGACGTGCTGGACTTCTAAAGGAAGCAGTTAAGTTCATCGACTCCATGAAAATTGAACCTAATGCAATTGTTTGGAGGACACTGCTTGGTGCTTGTAAGGTTCATGGAGATGTTGAGTTGGCAAAAGAGGTTAATGAGAAGCTGCTTAGAATGAGAAAGGACGAGAGTGGTGACTATGTACTCATGTCAAACTTATATGCTTCACAAGGCGAGTGGGATGGGGCTGAGAAGGTAAGGAAGTTAATGGATGATAGTGGTGTGACAAAAAGTCGTGGGTTTAGCTTAGTTGAAGCGTGTAATTGATGAACATTGGTTGGTTGCTAATGCAACTGTGTTTTTTAAGTTAGTTGTAGTGCCAATTAAAATTGTCCCAATTTTGAAATTGTAGAAAATTAGAAAATAAATACATTTAATGTTGCTGTAATTGGCTTGCAGCCACAATGTAACTGTAGAGATCTCTGCCATGCTAACCAATTGATGTCTACAAATTAATGAGAGTTCTTGGACTGTTTTTGAAGTCATGAATGTGATATTCGCATATCATGTGATAAATGAGATTATTAACCAATTATCACAATGATTCAAATCTAGTATTTATTCAGCTATAAAGAAAAGGAAAATTTCAAAGTAGTCCACTGTCTACTGGACATATGTTTGAAACACTAAGAAAGACATATGTTGTCTTTAGAAGTAGAAGATTATGGTCGTCATCGTCCTCATGGCTAAAACAAGGGCTTTATCGGTGTCCGTTCGACAAAAATAAGGAAAAACAAATGTGTGCCTCAAAAGTTGGTCATTGTTAGAGTTTCAAGTGATTTTTAAGTATTAGTCCATTGCCTTATTAAAGAAAAATGTTATCTTTGATGATGTCAATGCCACAAATTGTGTAAACACTAGCATGGAAAATTTACTGATAAGAAGCTTGTGAATAAAAGCCAATACAATTATGCAGACATTGAATTTCAAACAGAAAGATAAACACAACACATTAATAGTACATAATTAGATCCCTTACTCACACACACACACACATTTTCCTTCAACGATTACAAATAGGCATGCCAGTATTAAAATGAAGCTAAAGTGAAAGTACAGTGTGTTTAGGTTTAACGTCTTGACAGAACAAGAGCCGACAAAATGATTAGAATTATGAATAGTGGAATTGCAATGAAGGATCCAATCATCGAACCAGATATACGCTCGCAGAAAGAGTTGTATTGTTGACAGAAAGCAAACCAATTTGCTTTTGTATTTCCTTTATGTGCCAAATAAACAATAGATGCTGCTGCTGAAGATCCCGCTGTCAATGAAGCTAGCATTACCTGCATATATATCGTATAGAGTTAATTAGCCGTCTACCAGCATCTAACACAAATGTTTGTTGCGTTGTGCGCGTAGTGTGTGCATGTTGTAAACTGCCTTTTTATGTAATAGTCAGACCCCATCCGACAGTTGGCGCTATTACTTACGGGCTTCTCGCCTGGCTACCTCTGCCCTGGACAACTTAGGGATTTTTTGTCTTCTATGCAACTTGGAAATCGAACCTGGATCTTCATTTGGTACACAAACTCTCATGGAAGACAAAAACTCGCTAAATTGTCCGGGGGCGGCACCGGTTGTCGGATGGTGCTAAAAAACTTATTATTTAATTTGACTATGTAATTAAGCTTGCCACAAACAAGTTACACACATAAAATGGATATTAAGGATAGTTCTTGGAAGCTGAAATAGAGGAATTTGATTCTTATTGCATGGCAAACTACAAATAAATATTCTACATATTCTCACCAACAAAATTTGGTTTAAGATATTTTATTATTCTTACTTTTAAATCCAAAACTGTCACCTTATTTTTACTAATTGTGTCAAAAAAAAAACCTTATATTTTTTTTTTGGTAAGACCTGTTATATATATTATATGGACTGAAATTATTTTTATTAAAAATATAATAATTTTTAACACTTGTAAAAAAAAATTGACAAAACAGAAATATAATAATTGTGATTAACAAATTAATATACCGTGTCCAAGATAATCAATATAACCCTAGTCATTCCTGCATTGCTCCTTATGATATGCAAGATGGACAAAGGCAGAGAAAGAATCAGGTAGCCACTCGTAATAGCACTTGCAACTACAAAAAGTCTGTTTAATTTCAATGACAAAAAAAAATAATAGAGATTAGGGTACATGATTAAATGAAGTACATCATAACAAATTATAAGTTTATTAAGAAAAAATATGGTTAAATATATTTTTAGTTTCTATAATATTGTGAGCTTTTAAGTGTAGTTTTTCAAAAAATAATTATTCATTTTTAGTCTCTATTTGCATTTTATAAAGACCGTTTTAAACGACTAAAAGAAACTTTTTTAAAATATGGATTATTTTTACAAACTAGAATACTAAAAATTTAGTCCAAATAAAAGAAAACTGGAATTACCAATAAAATTTAGTTCAAAAGATCATGCATAGTAATATTGTATCGCCTAAATCTATGAATGTAGTTTTTCAAAGATTAGGTTTTGCTATACAAAAAAGTTTAGCGGCGCAGCTTGTTGCTCCGTATACCTTTTATTCATGTATAATTATTTTATATATATATGAACAAATATTAGTCTCCCTCATAAAAAAATATTAGTCTAAAACTGCATTGCATCAATTGATTAGTCCATTAAAAAAAAGTTAGGTTAAATTATTAATTAAAAATAAATATTGATTAAATACATATATATACCTCAATGCTGGAAGATCATCATACTTGGCCCTAAACCTAATGAATTGAGTGAAAAAGGGAAGTGTCTCATCAGTGGTTCCCATTGCAATTGCACTTGCTAAAGTGGCTACAATTGCAATTAACCTTAGAATAAAATCAATTACAGCCACTCCTCTCTTCATTTTCCCATTTTGGTTGGATGACTTTTCTTCACCAAGTTCAACAAAAGTTGACTTCACCATTTTTCCTAAGTAATAGAAAGAAATATTAACTTGAACCTTAATACTTGAAAGGAGTTTAAAGGGATAGAATAAGAATAGAATGTGATGGTGTACTTTGAATGGGAGAATATTATCTATTTATAGTCATTATCTTCATAATCATCCATATGCCACATATAGTTTTGGTACGTAAATTAAGACATGTACATTAATAAACTATTAGTAGTACCTAATCAAAACAAACAAATCCATTTATTTGAAAAGCTTTTTTTTTTTAATGAATACAAAAGCCAGCTTTAATCTATATTATCTTTTGTTGATATTACACCTGCCGTACTTGCTCTATGTTCTAAAATTAATATTTTAATGGTCTTTTTCATCCTAACTCCACTAAGATTTCCATAATAAGAAACTTTCTTTCTTTCCTAAAAGAGTCAAAGGACAAATCAATCTCTAGAATAAATTACTAGCTTAAATGCTTAATTGTATTTTTTTTAGTTCATCTGCTATGACTTTTATTACAAGTCTTCTATGATTCAATTGAGCAGATTTAAATTTAATTCCCCAACTTTTTACTTGTTATAATTTAATCTCTCTGTCACTTTTAATTTATTTAAAATCTCAAAATAATTGTAATTTATTCAAAATTATTAAAAATTAATTAATTAAAGAACAAAATATTAGTTGCATTTTCTTTATGCGTCGTTCATGGGCATGTTCTTCACTTAACTAAATGCATTGTTTCTTACCAAAATTAAATGCATTTTGTTATAAACATAACTTTATATAATAAATGTCTCGGAGCTTATTATACCTACAAAAAGTACATTTTGAGTGAATAACAACACCAACAGTATCGAACAAAAAAATAATAATAATAACACCATCAATATACTTGAGTCCCTTAACCACGTGATCCTAATTTCGATCTCCAACCGATACATATGTATTTTGTTGATGTTTAAGTTTCAATTTCAACTCCTCGTTTAATCACTTTGTAATGCTTATTTTAGGGCCTAGGCTCTCTTATTTATTTATAAATAAATAAAATGCTAACTAGTGTTCCAAAACATTAGTTAAAGAGCCAAAAATGTAAATTTTTCATTAAAAATATTGTTCATATTTTAAATATATTGATTATACAAGTTTTAAGATTATTATATTTAGTATCATTAACTAGTGTCTCATTTTCTAACAAATTGTACTTAAATTTTGTACTTTGCTAAATCATTTTAACCAAATTGCCACAAGACAGCAAATCACAAAACATATCTTAAGGCTCTGTTTGGTTCAACCGAGGAGGAGGGGAGGGGAGGGGAGGGATTTTTAAGGAGGGGAGGCGAGGTAAAACATAATTTATTATGTTGACAAAATTACCCTCACTTTTTTTATTAAAATTCTAAATTATCCTTGTTGGAATATTAAAATTTTAGGTTTTATTTTTTTTTACAACAAAAAAAATATAGATTTTCTACTCATTAGATTTTTTTTGTTATATATCCATTAGATTTTTTTTGACGTAATATATCCATTATAATCTAATCCTTATTTTGAGTTTATAAGATTAAGAGTAAAAAAGTAAATTACTTATTCCCTCCCCTCCCCTCGTTAAAAAATTGATCCAAACATAAAAATTTAAAATATTCCCTCACCTCCCCTCCCCTCCAAAAACTTCGAACCAAACAGACCCTAAATGGCTGGCATTTGTAGCGCACTACACCATCCACGCTTTAAATAAAGAAATAAAATTTTCAAACTTCATTAAATTTTGATTTTTTTATTTATTTTTAGACTCATGCATACAAAAAATCACAAATCAAATAGTAGAAAGGTACGTATATTTGCTGTTAAGATTTATTTATTTTTATTTGTAAGCAAATTACTTGCTGTTACAATTGAAACACCAAATGGCTTTTATAATCTTAATGGCCTAAACCAATAGATTACCTGTTCAATTCCTGAAATGACCTGGTAAATGAGTTACAAGAAAAAATTTAACTGCATTCAATTCAATTAATATTACAGATCAGGGAAGGGGACAAAAACAGATAAATACCCACTTAAATCAATGAATTTTAAATACCCAAATCTCCAAATACTTGAAAGGTTTCCAGAATCCCAGGAATCTGAAAGTAGCATGTTAACATTTGATTCAAGAGTATCCAACAACCTAGACAAAATGCAAGACTAGCATCCAACAGTTGGGTCCTCTGAGCCTCCTGTGCTTGGTTCATTTAAGGCAAAAATTTCCAGATATGTACTTAAAATAACATTATACAAGTAACACATTCAGAGGGCAAAGAAATAATCAATTTTTTATTTTTGATTAGTTAAATAACAACTAATCACAAAACAGTGTGGTTAACTGCAATGTAAGAAATGGAACTAGTCTACATGTCATTTGTCGACTAGTGCAAGGGTGGACAGATAGAACATTACATTATTTGTGCTAAATGGTTGGAGTTGATGCTGTGTGACAGAAGGAAACATGTTCATCTAATAACAATAACAGTAACAATCTCTTACAAGGCCTACAGTAGATCAACATATCCGACCCTTCCCTAGACTCCACTATGGTGACAGTTCTATAGCACCTGGTTTCCCTTTCTATGTTGGGCTCAGCCACAAAGGTGAATAACCCATTAAGAATGAATTAGGAAGCTATACACCAGACCAGTTTGGTGTTTAGATTCAAACATAATACTCCAAAGTAGTAACCCAGTATGGTTGTATGTAGGGATGGGCATGGTTTGGTTTTGGAGGAAAACTAAACCGAACTGAACCAAACTGTTTTCAAAAGTTAGAATAACCGAACTGAACTGAACTGTTTGTCTATAAAACTGAACCGAACCGAACTGTTAAAATGGTTCGGTTTTATGGTTTTAAATCAAACCATAACTAAATTTGCACTAAAAAAACCAAACCATTAAACTGAACCGAACCGAACTGTTAATCATGAACTGAACTGTTTCAGTTTGGTTTCAAAACTGTTGGTTATGGTTCGGTTTTTTTGGTTCGGTTCGGTTTAGTTTAGCAGTTCAGTTTGGTTTTTTGGTTTTTTTGCCCACCCCTAGTTGTATGGCCTCTGCTCTGGGTTTAAACACTATGGAGACGAGCACTCAACTCCTTTATAATTGGTATGTCTAGTTCATACCCATTATCGATCGATAGAATCTAACAAAACTTGTTTGGGATGTTTGACTGATTTTGTATTTGAACTATTGAATTGTTTTCAAAACTTAGTATATTTAAAGTGGTACCTCGTATTAATTGTCATTTCACCCAGACTAGCCCATTCAACCTAAAAACCAATGAACCAATCTAGTATGCAGTTTCAGTTCATTCAGCTCATAAAATCAGAAGAACTACAAACTGGTACAAATTCAACTATACCAGAATGAAATAAGCAAAACCAAAAAAAAAAAAACAGTGGTGAAATGCAGCAATTACTAGCTTAAGAAAGATATGAAGAGATTTCACACAAGCTCTTCCAAATTAAACATAGACTGTAAGGTCAACTTACAAGGATGCAACATCATTAAATTAAATTCACAGAAATAAAATTCAAACTGCCAGTAACCATGAACTATCAAGAAAACAAAACAAAAATAATAATACAGGTATACAACTGGCAAAGGATCATAGCTACATGGTGTTTTAGATCTAAAGACAAGCAAAGAGGAATGAAAAAGCAGAGCCACAGAGGCAAACTATTTTTATAGGTTCTTGGGAGTACATGTTATCAAGCTTGGGAAATAAGGTAAAATGGACATGGTCAAATTCAATAGTCTCCACATGTTTGATCCTCAAGATAGAGGCGACAAGGTTGGCCATGAGTTTGTCAGTTCCTAGGTAGAGGCGTCAAGGTGGGCCATGAGTTTGTCAAACCGTGGTTCATCTGGTCTTCCAGTTTAGGCTGTAGGCTTCAGGGCTTCACATAACTCAGCTGTTTGGATGGGAAGGGAAAGGCAACAAAGGGAAAACAAGAGCATCAGAATTCTACAAGGTACACTGGTCAGGTTAAGATATCAATCTGTTATATGCTTTATGTGAATGGTCTATATTGTAGGAAGTTGCCAAATAAACTATAAAACAAAACATGGAAACTGAAATCTACCTGCAGGGACCCACCAAGTTTTAGTAACCATGGTTTCTCCTCCGAGAAACACCATTCTGACTAGACAATCTGTCAGACAATCTGTCCGGCAATCTGGCAATAGATACCAAATGTCAGTATTGAGAAGTTTTCAAAGACTTGGAATAAAATATCAGTGAAAGGAGCCTCTTCGCAACATGTATAGGGAAGATATGGGAACTAGAAAAATAAAATAATAACAATATGTGGAACATAAAATAAATGAATGTGATTACCCAGAAGTACTAGTCCGTCCTGTAGCATAACTTCCATAAGCTCCATAAGGACCACCTCGACCAAGCTGCCACATATGAAACGATAATTAAAACAATGAATTGAGAAATAATAATTGCACTAGCAGAACTCATCCACACTTCAAATCCTCAAAAATGAAGAGCTGTAAAAAAGAACCTGTGAACCACCATAGTTTCCATAACTGTCGCCAGATACCAAATCACTAGAGGCTCCATAGCCGTCTGAATAAGAATGTTCACGTCCATGTCGTCTTCCATCTCTACCTTCATAGCTAAAACCATCTGGTCCCTCTGGTGAAGCAGGAAGATATGGAAGTACTGGTGGAAGGTAGGATGAGACAGAACGTTCCTTATCAAAAAGATTTGCTCTCAGCCGTGTAAGTACTTGCACAAGAGCGTCCTTGGCAATATCTAGTTCCCCCGAAATCTAAAAAGCATTGAGAAAGAAAAAGAAAAATAATAGTTCAGAACTATTGGGCATTGCAACTTTCGAATCCCCAAAAAAGACATTACACGAGCAATATATGAAAATGCTCTCACCTGCACCATTTCATCATCTTCCGATGCAATTTTAGGAAGATCTTCCTTTGATAGGATGCGGATGTTAGCTTTTGTAAGCCTTCTCATTTCAGTTATGATTGTTCCTCCTTTGCCAATAAGGCACCCAATTCGAGAGCTTGAAACCAGTAACCGGCTAGTGAAAGAGAGAATCCCAGAATCTCTTTCAACTTTCTCACTGCATCGGGGTTGCAAACGCACAGCTGCTTCTATTGTTGGAGAGAAAGAATCCTCAAAGAACTGCATAAACACAATTCAAAAACCACCATGAACAACTAAGAAAAAGCCATACAGTCATAGCATATGCCCATACAAAAAAACAAATTGACTAAATAAAAAGGTACAATTGATAGTCAGCAGTTCACCTCTCTTGTCGAAATGGATATTAAGCAGTCATCTCCTTCAGTTGCCGAACTATCAACCTTGATATTCGCCCCAGAGTCCTGCCTAATTTGATTTATTATACCACCACCCTTACCTATCACACCTCCAATGTTAGCAGTTGGACAAACAAATCGGACTGAAAACTCCTTGACAGAAGCTTCATCCCTTGAACCTGAATACATGCCCCGTGGCCAGTCTCCAACATCACCTTTATACCCCCCATAACCACCAAGAGGAGCCATCCCCATAATTGGAGCCCCACCAGGAGGACCCCCCATTGAACCACCAGCCGTATATGCCCCAGGAACCGCAGAAGCAAGCAAATGCTGAGTACGTGAAGGGTTGTCATGAAGCCGTGAAGCAATCTGAATCAGAGCCTTCTTCACAACAGCAATCTCGCCAGTAATCTGCAGTTTGACCGTTGCGAACAAAGACTTAGAATAACTTCTCATTCAAATGCAACAATAATAGATAAATTTACAAGTAATTCTTGTGCATACAGAAAATAGACACACCAATAGAAAACTCACTAAAAATTAATTTCCTTAAACATTAAACATTATTTGTCAAACATATTGAGTTTTTCACTAATTGTGTCTACGGAGCCATTTGAATTGGTTTATTTGAGATTATCTATTGGCATAAACACTTCATTTGTGAAACGGTTTGAGAGGGTGCGTATGAAAATGGCTTATATGACAATAAATTGTTTTCGGCTTACAAAAATAGCTTATAGTGTACCACGTGGCAACCGCGGTTTGTTCAAATTCCCGCTATATGACAACATTAAGGATGCCCCAATAATTTTTAATAGTAAATGAAACAAATTTTACTATATGGGGCATTTTTTGTCTGCATATAGGCGTTTTGTTTAATAAAAAAATATTTTTTCAGAGACCTAAAGCTAGGACTTTAGTAGCCTTACCCACGGACCGGCCCTGATCCAAACAAGTTCATAATCAATGTACTTGCACAAGAATCAAATTACTCTCAATTTGTTAAAGAAAACAATAATGCAAATATACACAACTACAGTACTACATATGCATCAACAAAATCCACAAAGCAATGAAAAAGATGATGATAAATTAAAATTAACCTGAACAAGTTCATCAGAATTCAAAGCACAAAGAGGCAAACGTTCATCCTTAAGAATCCTAATCTGAGCACCAGTTTCACTTCTAATATTCTGAACAATCTGTCCACCTTTACCAATCACACAACCAATCTGATCAGAAGGAACAAGCAATTTCGCCGTAACAACATCTCCACCATCAACTTTCTCCATAACCTCATCTTCATCATCCTCTTCACCACCACGACCACCACCACCACCACGCAAATCTTCAGCAATAACTCTCTGATGAATCCTAATAAGCGCATCATGAGCAGGACAAACAAACTCACCTGAATCTTCAAAATCATTAGATTCATCAGAAACACTATAGATCGTAACAACACGTTCATCACAACCAGGAACTGTTTCACCGATTCGGATCTTAGCTTTTGTATCAGCACGAAGCTGTTTAACGATCTCACCACCACGACCAATTATACTTCCGATCTTACGAACCGGACAAAGATAACGGTAAACGGTGTCGTCTTGTGTGATTTGGAAAGTATCACGGGATTCGTCACCGCCAGGGTTACGGCGTCTGTTTTTGTTATTGCTGCCGTCATCATTGTGAGAGTGAGAGCGTTTGTTTCCGTAGGAAATTCTTTGACCTGCCATTGGTGAAAGAATAACGGTTTTCACAATTGAGGAAAAGTGCAGAATGAAGCGCAAGATTGGTTTTAGGGTTTTATCTATTTATATGTGTGTCATGTGGTTGTACACTTCACCGACTTAGTTTTGCTTTACTTTCCTTTCTAAGTCAACTATGTGTTTCTTAAATTAGTTTTTTTTTATTAATCTTATTTTGTCACTTTTATGATGACTTAATCGAGTGTCCCGTGATCTTAGATCAGTTGGTAGGATATTGCATTATATATGCAAGGAGCAAGAGTTCGAACTTCAGTCATTCCACTTATCCAATTTATGGATGAAATTTCTAACCACTATACTAAACTACATGACAAAAAAAAACAGTCAAGATCATTTTTTAATTGTAAATCACAAATCCATCTACAATTGCATTAGAGGAAGCCCACCATCACATAATTGTGTGATGTGCCATCTTGATATGATCATGAGTATGTTCGAAAGAATGCAAATATTTGCCTCATTCTCATGGTGGCAAGATATCATATACTCCCTCCGGCCATAAATATAAGCAAAAGTGCACTTTTTAGATTCATTGAATAACATATGTATATGGTCTGTATTATAGTCTAGATACATCAATTATTCAATGAATCTAAAAAGTGCAATTTTGCTTATAATTGTGGCCGGAGGGAGTACATGTTATTATGATAAATCATTTTGTTTGTGAAAGTTTATTTTGGATGAGCTTGGAATTGATTTGGAAATTGGAAACAACGGCCTTATTAGACTAAATGTATAGCACGCAGATATGATTTGGGTGATGAAGGGATCGGTTATCCTGCATAAGCCAAAGCTTATGCAGCGTGCATAAGCCCACCCCCCCCCCCCCCCCCCCACCCCCCCCCCCCCCCCCCCACCCCAACCCATTTTTTTAATTTTTTTTTTTTTTAGTTTTTTTTTTATAGTTTTTTTTTTTTATTATGTATGATTAAATATTTTCGTAGTTATTTTTAAACTAAAATCATGCCCAAACCTTTTTTTGAGGTGGAATAATTTCATAATGGATCTTTAAAACCATAAATATTGTCGAAACTTTTTACCTGAAAGATCGGAACTTTTTTTTCGGAAAAAACAAATCGAAAATTATTCCGGAAAAAAGATCGGAAACTTTTTTTCCAAAAAAAAAAAATCAATTTTAAATACTAGACTTTTTAGTAATGGTTTCAGTAATAATCGGTATTTAAAATCATTGAACCATTTAGTGTAAAACCATTTTACAATACAAATGGTTTTAATATATAACTATCTGAAACGATTTAGCTAGCATAATGGTTTCCAGGATTTTTAAAACTATAAAAACACAATTTTGGTTTCAGTAAACACATAAAACCATTTAACAATACTATTGGTTTCATTGTATAACTACCTGAAACCATTTAACTAGCATAATGGTTTCCAGAATTTTTAAAACCATAAAAACACAAAATATTGGTTTCAGTAAACACATAAAACCATTTTACAATACAAATGGTTTCACTGTTTAACTCTCTAAAACCATTTAACCAGCATAATGGTTTCCAGAATTTTTAAAAACATAAAAACACAATATTGGTTTCAGTAAACACATAAAACCATTTTACAAAACAAATGGTTTCACTGTTTAACTCTCTGAAACCATTTAACCAGCATAATGGTTTCCAGAATAATACTGCATAAATGGTTTTCAGAAACCATTTAACTCTCTAAAAAAAAAAATCGATTTTTATTTTTTGGAAAAAAAGTTTCCGATTTTTCTGAAAAAAAGTTTTCGATTTTTTTTCGGGAAAAAATTTTCAGAAAAAAGTTCTCAGTTTTTTTGGAAAAAGTATTTGATCTTTTTTCGGGAAAAATTTTCGATTTTTTTTCGGAAAAAAGTTTCTGATTTTTCCGGAAAAAAAGTTTCCAATCTTTTTTCGGGAAAAAAATAGTCTTTATGTTAATTGTAAAAAATTAGCCATAATTATAGTACATGTTTTAGTATGCAATTTTAAATCAAAATAAGACTATATAAACATCGAAAATAGATTGTTATAATATGTATTTCAAAGGAATAAAAAATATTTTAAAAAAGTAAAAAATACAATTAAAAAAAAAACTGTAAAAAAAAATTCAAAAAAAATGAGTGGGTGGGTGGGGGTGGGGGGTGGTGGTGGGGGGGGGGTGGGGGGGGGGGCTGGGGATGGGGGGCGTGCGTAGTAATATGGGGGGCGCGCGTAGCAAGGGGGTGGGGTGGGGGGCGCGCGTAGTAAATTGGGGGGTGTGTGAGTAAAATCATTGTGTTTTCATTGGCTTATGCACCATGCATAAGGTTTGGGCTTATGCATAATAACTTTGCCCGGTGATGAATGTATGTGTGACAACAAATTAAAGCTCAAATAAGATAGTCTTTACTTCTTTATTTCTTTATTTAGGTAACAATGCAAAAGCATTGCATGCCAAATATCAAAATATAAAAGATACAAGAGATATTTATGTAGATGGCGAGATCAATCCCTAAAGAAATTAACTTTGTGCTTAACTAAATTATTTATGTATCCTAAATTTATTTATTTAATACACTATGCTTAACCTTGCAACATTTCAAAAGTGATTTTTGGCAACAAGACAAAGATGATTCTTCTTGTGACTAGCGAGTCCCGGCAGTCCTTCAGTGTCTATATCTTCTTTTGTCATCCCTTTAGGCATTTCCCAATCAAATGAATTTAGAAGATTTGCAGTTATCATTTCCACTGTGGCAATTCCTAGTGGTATGCCAGGGCAAATTCTACGCCCTGCACCAAACGGAATCAATTCAAAATCTTGTCCTTTAAAATCTATATCATTGTTTAAAAATCTCTCGGGATAAAACTCTTTTGGATCATTCCATGTCTCAGGATCCCTATGAATAGCCCAAACGTTCACATATACTAAAGTTTTTGGCTCTATTTTATAACCATTTAGAATGAAACCTTGATTGGTTTCTCTTGGTACCATTGGTGCTGGTGCATAGAATCTTAATGTCTCTTTTATCACGGCCTTAAGATACACAAGGTTTTGAATATCATCTTCATCTATGAACTCTCTGTTGCCATAGAGGTTTCTAACTTCTTCCTGAGCTTTCTTCATTGCTCTTGGATTCTTCATTAGTCCAGTCATGACCCAAACTGATGTGGCTGCACTTGTGTCTGTAGCTGCTACAAGTAGGTTCTGTGATAATCAAAAGCCAAACAAACAATTAATCAGGACCTTATATCTTTGTTATTATATGAAAAGAAAACATAATAATTTGAAATATTACTTTTGTTACCACAATACTCAATATGAGACCATAAGAGTAATGATGTGACATTCATATGATACAACTTCTTAGATAGCATATGGTAATCAATGTTATCATAATGTAGAAAGAATTGGTTGGTCAAGAAACAAGCTATCCAAAAGGAGCTTACTTGATAATTAATAGTACCATTGTGCTTGTACTATACAGTTTCAGCTTAATTTCATGACATCAAGTTAGTCTAAATTTATTTTTCTTTCCCTCAAATTAAACACACCTTAAATGTAGTATACTTTTTTTTTAAGTCATATAAAAATATATAATGTGAAATAAGAGTTAAAAATTATACTTTCGATTGTTAGAACTCGTCTTGTAAATTGTAATTCTTCCGATAGATTTCACTATCAAATTAATTATAAGAGTTTAAGTCTATTTTAAAATTAATTTATAATAATTATTTAATTTATTTATTTTAATAACAGACACACGTACACACGAGTTCATGACGTACACACTAAGTAAAAAAAAAATGGTGCCTTAAAATTTTGGTGTAGCACTGTATAATAAAATATAGAAATAAAACAGAGATATTGAAAAAAAGAATACATACCATAATAACTGCTTTGATGTGATCATTGGTAAGATCAATTGAGAGACGACCCTTCTTTTTTAACTCAAGTAACACATCAACTATATCCTTCTCTTCTTCTTCTTTCTTCTCATTATTAGGATTAAGATGTTCCTTAAGAACTTCTTCAAAAAAACCATCCAAAGCTTTAAAAGTGTTATCAACACGATCAACTAACCCTGTGAGTTTATCAATCCACCCCATGAAAGGAATATAATCCGAAACAAAAAAAGAAAGAAAAATAGCTTGTGTCTCATTAAGTAAACCATGGAACCTACTTTTCTCACCCCCTTCATTTTCATAACTTTTTCCAAAAGCAATTCTACAAACTATAGAGCTTGAGACAGACATTAGGATCTCACTAAGGTTTGAAATTGTGGAAGAATCAACATGCTTAGAAATTCTTTTTATCATTTGCTTGACCTCAAATTTTCTCACATGTGAAAAGCTAGAAATTTTTTTGGAGCTAAAAAAATGGACAACGCAAATTTTTCTTATTTCTCTCCAACAATCATTGTATGGTGAAAATATCATATCTAAGCCATTGTAAGACATTTTTTGTTGACCATATGAAGGTGGTCTACTACAAACATCATGGTCATGATCTTTGAGAATCTCTTTAGCTAGTTTAGGTGATGAAACAACAATTGCTTTTTTGAAACCAATTTTAAGAGAGAAAAGAGGACCATAGATTTTTGAGAGTTTCCAAAGTTGAACATGAAGTTTTGAACTATCAAGTTGATGGAGATTGCCAATTTATTGGTAGGCCTTTTGGACCTTTTAGAAGGGTTGATGAGTTCTTAACAATGGTTTTGTATCTTATGAAAAGGAAAAATATCAATAGAGGAAAAGCTAGAAGTATGTGAAGAAATGACACCATTATTATGGATTAGAGGTTTGATGAAAAATATCACATTAAGGATGAAGTCTTTGATATGAAGATTATCACATGTGGTGTCAGAACAAACAAAGCTGATGCTTCTGTATTTATACTGACATTTACAAAGATAGGCATTGGACTTTTTGACCCAAATACCATACTTTTCTACAATGCTTTGACCGAATAAAATTCACTATAGAAAAAAAGACTTTTTGACCAAACTGCCACCTTTTGAGACATAAATTTCCAAAATGCCACACTTTCAAAAATATTTCCCCAAATGTCACACTTTCTATTCAGCCTTTGACCGAAAGTTATGCACTATTAAGAGGCGCCACATGGTGTGGCGACTTTCTTAAGCCTTTTAAAAGTTTTTGTCCTTTATGTCAGGCACGTAATCTCATGGGATTCTTTGTCTTTTTTATTTTTTGTCTTTCTCAAAACTCTCATATAACCAAAACTCTCCTCTAACCCAAATACGCTTTTTGACCAAAATAATGAGTTTTATACTGAGTTTAATAGCTAATGCTTTTGTATTTATACTGAGTTTTACAAAGATAGGCATTGGGCTTTTTGACCCAAATACGCTTTTTGACCCAAATACCACACTTTTCTACAATACTTTGACCAAATTAAATCTATTATAGAAAAAAATCCACTATGGTAAAAAAGTGTGGCATTTGGGGATTTTTTTTCAAAAGATGGTATATTGAGAATATTGGTTCAAAAATGTGGTATTTCCGTCAAAAAGCCACAAAGATACGCAACTATATATGAAATATACTGTTTTATGTTCTCTCTTCATATGAACTCTATGTTCTGTCTATACATCTATCTATAATGTCTATGTTCTGTCCTGATTCTATGGGTTAGTTGTGGAAAACAAGCACTTGTCCCATTTTTTTTATCATTTAAGTGCAGAAAAAAACTAAAAATATTAACATATAGAACAATGTAAAAATATTTTGTTACTCATTATAAATAATTAAATATACAACTTTTATCTATTTCCTTAATAAATAAATTATTTTATCTATTCCTTTTCCTCTTGAATGTATTTACTAAGTTCAAATTAAAATCTTAATTGTATATTTAAGTTGTATTTGTCACTTCGTCTAAAAATAAATTGAAAAAAATGTTTTTTTTTTTCATTTGAAGAATAACTAAATTTGAATTGATATATGTATTTATATAGCCACCTCTTGACTCTTCTGATCTCAGTGACTAAATATTCTATTATAATATGCTATTATGATTGAGTGATATTTGTATTTTAGCTTGGTAATCAATTTGATATTTTCTTGGTGCATTTTGAGAGTTGGTTCAATTGATCAAGACTCAATTCTTGATTGCTTGATTTTTCAAAGATTGCCACAATAAAAGTGATTTTCAAAGTTTGGATGTTCAAAAATGGTCAAGTATTGTATCCGATACTGATACTCACCGATACTTTCCGATAGCCATATCGAATAAGTATCGAACAATTAATATTATTTTTTTAAAAATTAAATGATCGATACGTGTCAGATACTTCTCCGATACGCATATCAGAGAAGTATCGAACAATTAATGTTCTTTGATGATCAAAACGAAGGAGAAGAGATTGATACAATTCGTGTTTCCTCTTAAGTAGTGAATGTTAAAGTATGATGTTCCTTGTGGATAATCAACTATGTCTTTTTTGGTACTAAGATATTTTTTTGGATAATACTAATTATGTCTTGTTTAGATAGTACTTAACTTAAATATGTAATTACTAATTGTCACTTGTTTGCTTATTTTGAGTAATTTGAATATTAATTTATTATCATTATCAATTTTAGTTAAATTATATATTGTGCATTTATATATTTAATTTTTAAAAAATTAATTTTTTAAATAACGTATCGCGGCCGTATCGTATCGGTAATTTTGAAAATTTACTCGTATCGCCGTATCGGTATCGTGTCGCGTATCTGGGCTTTATAGAAGTGTTATCAACACGATCAACTAACCCCCCATGAACCCCCCATGAAAGGAATATAATCTGAAATGAAAAAGCATAGGGATAGCTTGTGCTTCATCTAGTAAATCATGGAACCTACTTGTTTCACTTCCTTCATGTTCATTACTTTTTCCGAAAGCAATTCTACATACTATAGAGCTTGAGAAAGACATTATAATTTCACTAAGATTTGAAACTTTGGAAATAGAAACATATATGCTTAGATATCTTTTCCATACATCATTTGCTTGACAACAAAATTTCTTACATGTGAAAAGTTATAAATTTTTTTGGAGCTAAAGAAATAGACAACACAAATTTTTCTTACCTCTCTCCAACAATCATTGGATGGTGAAAATATCATATCTAAGCCGTTGTAAGACAATTTTTGTGTACCATATGAAGGTGGTCTACTACAAACATCATGGCCATGATCTTTGAGAATTTCTTTAGCTAGTTTAGATGTTGAAACAACAATTGCTTGTTTGCAACCAATTTTAAGAGAGAAAAGAGGACCATAAATTTTTGAGAAATTCCAAAGCTGCAAATGGAGATTTGAAGTGTTAAGTTGATGAAGATTTCCAATTATAGGTAGGGGTTTTGGACCTTTGGGAAGGGTTATTGATGAGTTCTTAATATTGGTTTTGTATTTCATGAAAGATGAATAGTAGCAATAATGGAAGGGCTAGAAGTGGGTTAAGAAATGATACCATTCTTGTGGATTAGAGCTTTGAGTCAATTCTCACTATCAAAATATCACATACACACATTCATCACATCACATATACAACACTAATGCACCGGATCCCATCAGAACTTCGCAGTTAAGCGTGCTTGGGCGAGAGTAGTACTAGGATGGGTGACCTCCTGAGAAGTCCTTGTGTTGCACCTCTTTTTGCATAATCAAAAACAATATATATATATATTTATATATCTAGACTATGTTAGTGTGGAATATGTACACTCTCTTAGCTTTGTTGCTTGAAAATCTATTTTATTATCTTTTGGTATTAGATGATTGGTATTAGACGATGGGATAAATATGGATTTGGATTGTGTGCCGTGTTTTTTCATGCAATTTTGAATCTCAACTGTTAGATAGAGATCGAACGATTCAAATTTAAAATATAATTTTATGAAGTAAAACAATCTCAGCCGTCAATTAGAGATCGAACGGCTAAGATCTGTTACAACACAGAAAATCTGATTCCGATAAATATCACTCAATTTCATATTGTATTGTATTAATCAATTATTATAGATTAAGAGTTAATTTCAATATAACTAACATGTCCTTAGAATGACGAAATCACGGAAAGAAACACCAAATAAAAACCTTATTTTGTTTTTTTTTTTATGAAACACCAAATACAACTTATGACATGTTTGAATTTATATTATTTTCGAGTTTATGCAAATAAATAATTTGACGTTAATTTTTAAATTTTTATTAATAAAAATTATATTTTTATAAGTTATTTTCTAATAAATTATTTTGAAAAGCTTATAATATTACATAGAAACTTATTTATTTGTATAAATTATTTTGCATAAATTAAAAATCAATTCAACCGGACCTTAATCTATTGCTATATATAAAAAGGATACAAATTTTTGGGATGACTTTTTCATTATTCCTATTTTACCCTTAAAAAAACTATCAAAAAAAAAATAAAACTAAGCACAACTTCCACATAAAAATAGGTTTTCAGTTTTTTATAGTAAAAAAAATATATATTTTTTCTTCTAAATAACTAGCCACAACAAAAAATGAGGTTAAGTAGTTATCAATTAACTAAGTCCAATAAAAAAGAAGATTGTTATTTATATTTGCACAATAGAAAATATCGATCACAGCAAAAAAAAAAAAAAGAATATCGATCACACAAACGTGCCCGTTTGACGGCTAGTCTACGTAAAAACAACTTATTTAAAAAATGATTTTATTTAAGCAGAAAAAAGTGATTTTTATAAAAGCTTATAATAATGGATATGAAGTGTACTAGTAGACAGCAACAAACAAACAACTCTTTACCATCTTCAACAATCATACATACTTACATACCTTTTCCTCATCACAATCGGAATCTGCAAAGAACGAAATCAGAGCATGTCAACATCAACCCAACACCAGTTCCGATACACTCAAACCCCTTCCAAGGTTCTTCACCTTCGCAATCTTCCATGGGAGTGTTCAGAAGAAGAACTCATTGAACTTTGTAATCCATTCGGTAGAATCGTCAACACCAAATGCAATGTTGGCGCTAATCGTAATCAAGCCTTTGTTGAATTCGTAATTCATCTATTTATATCCCTTCGTTATTAATATTATATCTATCTATCTTTGATTACTACTAATTTATTAGGGTTTTTAATCATGCAATTCTTCTTAATCTGATCTTAGAATATAGAAAAATTTATTTCAATTTAACTATGTATGTATGACATAATTTGCATGAAACTTAGGCTCTGGTAATAATTTGAGAAAATAGAAGTGATTGAATGAAATTACATGTCTTGGTGTCATATCGGTGTCGGACACAGGCACAGATAGATACCGGACACACCTTTAATATGATGTGTCGTCGGTGTTATATGAATGCTGTTATATAGATTTCATCTCATGAGATATTGAATTTGATTTTGTATAAATTTTCTCATTTTCACTTGCTTTCTATTAAAAATGAAGCATTTTTTGTGCTTTTGTATTAATATATCCAGCTCCAAGTTACATCATTGATTCGTTGTGAAGATAAATTTTAGCTAAAATTTATGATAAAACAGAATTATTCACTATTGTATTAATAAAATAGAAAAAAGTATGTAATCTTGATGAATGTGTCACTTACAATTCAGTGGGCAGAGAACCCTCAAGTCACCGTGAGTCTGATGTTACCAAAAAATTAGACTTTATAAAGCAAATGATAAACCGATTGTTGTTGCGGTAGCAAAGGTGAATGAATTTATGGTTCAACAAAAACCTGGAATTTTTTAAGGAGAAAATTAGATAGACATAGAAGGAGAAAGTCCTTTTGACACATGGAAGAGTTTACTTCATGTTTTAATATGGCTTTTCTGCATGTTTTGAGACAACTCTGTGAAGGAGCCTACGTATATTTAGATTGATGATTATATATATTGGGAATAATGAATCTGCCATATAATGAAAAATGTTCATATCATTCATAAACATTTGTTTCTGTTACCATGTGCAAGTTTAGCTCATTTCCCTTGATTAGTATTATAAGTAAAAAACTGCCAACTACCATGTGTCCAAGATTGTGTTTTCTCATATTTGATGATATGAGACATGGACTTTTATGATTTTCTAAGTCAGATATCTGAACTCTCAACTCTCAAGTATACATGCTCTATCAGGTGGATCAAAATCAAGCAATTTCAATGGTTTCATATTATGCTTCATCTTCAGAGCCTGCTCAGGTTCGTGGTAAAACTGTTTACATACAGTATTCCAATAGACACGAAATTGTCAATAACAAAAGCCCTGGAGATATTCCTGGAAATGTCTTGCTGGTAACTATTGAAGGCGTGGAAGCCGGGGATGTGAGCATTGATGTTATCCACTTGGTAAGTGCCACAGATTTGGTTTGTTTCTCTTTTGTGTTTGTGATTTTTTAAGCTCCTTGGGCTTGTTTAGGCAGACGCACTTTGTAGATGTACTGCTTTGACTTTTTTGAAGTGTATATTTTTAAAGATCCATATGTTTTACCCGCCAAGGCTTATGTGTCAAGTGAGTATTTAAAAGCATGCTAGAAAAATGTCATGATCCCAATAATACAGAGGTAGATATTAAAGGAAATGTAATCAAAGCTCCTAATCTAAGATTTTGACAGTGAAATAAGGTTATGATTACACACATAAGCGGCTTCCAAAAATATCTCTCTTTTTTGGATTATCTATATTCTATTTTACATTTTTTAGTTAAAAAAGTTTGGAATTTTTCAGTCTTGCAGACTAGGATACATATTTCGAAAGCACGGTTTATTTTTAAGTGTGCTATAACGTCACTAGGCAGCAGCTTATTCACAAAATTAGTTTCTGTTTTAAACTTTTTATTTTTGTGTTAATAGCACTGTCCATTTTGAGGGGAGACAATCTCCAACTTTGTATTAGGTTCCAAGTATGAGTACTGGAATGGGGTACTGGAATTTCCCTAAATCTTGTCGTGAAATACCAGTTTCTATCATTCTGCTTAATATTTTGGTTTTGTCTGATGTTTTCCTGCGAAGCTTGAAGTCTCATGCAAAGATCTTTCATTCGTGTTACATCTTTTTATCATCCCTGCTGGTAGTAGCAAGGGTTATCTCGTGAATAACTGGCTCGGAACCTTCATTTTAATACTCTTTATTCATATAAATTCTATTTGCTTTTCATTTAATCAGTTGAACTTCTATTTTATACCCTTTTATTTAAATTTAGAGAGAAACCTGGTTAAATCATGTGCCACTTTTTACTGAAATCCGTTTGAATCACAGATGGTGTTCTCTCGTATTTAGATACTTTTGTTGGAGAGAGTTTGGAATTATTATCATGTGCATCGTACTCCTTTCTAAGGTCACACGTATGACTACAGGTGTCATTCTGGACTTATTTCTCATCTGTTTGGAACTTCCTTTTCCTTCTTGACATTGTCTGCCTTGTGATTTTTACATTTGTGATGGTTCCCGATCATGTGCTGTCCTATTATCTTCCAACCTTTTTATTTAGCTAGAAGCAATGTGATGTATGAACTAGTTTTTTAATTATTTGTTCAGGTGTTTTCTGCTTTTGGCTTTGTTCATAAAATTGCTACATTTGAAAAGACCGCTGGTTTCCAGGTTAGTGAATTATTGTCAGTTAAACTTGCTTCAATGTTCTGACTCATTGTGTGTATGAACTATGTTTTATACCATGACAGGCTCTGATTCAGTTCACTGATGCTGATACTGCTGCTTCAGCTAGGGAAGCACTGGATGGAAGAAGCATACCAAGGCAAAATTATTTTTGTATTTCCCGCATACTTCTCTTACCCTGTCTTTAGTTAGTTCTCTTCATAGCTTGATAGTCATAAAATTTGTTTATTAACTTGTGCTTTTGCATCCAGATACCTGCTTCCAGATCATGTTGGTTCTTGTAATTTGCGTATTTCATACTCAGCACATAGAGATCTAAATATCAAATTTCAATCCAATCGTAGCAGGTAATGGTGGAAGCAGGCTAGACCAACTATCATAAATTATTCTTTAGTTATGTTTCTTGATGGCTTATTTTCTTGGGGTTTGCTTATCTGCTAATTGATACACACATTTTTATCATCTATGGGTTAGTGATGCTTGGTAGTCAGGATATGGTTGAGTTCCATGACCACTTTGTAAATTCCTTGATCATTTTCCAGCTGTTTGATGCATTTTCTGTCAATGTTGTTAATATTCTTATGTTGTTGACATGCATTAAGCAAACTTCAATGTTTTCTTTAAAATCATATCGGGTTTTAAATATTAATTATCCGTTGTTGTTGTTGACTTCACCTTTACTTAAATTGCTAGTATCTACAATTGTTATCATAGACTGTATTCTAGTGAATACCTTCCCTGTAACTCTGCCATTCTGTTGAGGCTGTTATGCTGAGCTGGAAGCACTATAACTGAATTGCATCCCTATCAATAAGGGAATGCTCCATTGTAATCATTTCAAGAAGGATCAATACAATTGAAGTATTTTCAGTTCAGTTGTCTGTTTTCTTCTTGATTCAGTGATGAACACTGAAATTTAGAATGGTGTCAGAGCATAGTTTGATACATGGAACCTGTTCCTTCTCCTGCTCCACGTCCACCGTCTGCTCTGGTGGCTTTTCTGCTTTCCAACTGAGTCTCTGATATTGACAATGCACAACTACCTATATCTGTGTTTACTGCTGTTAAATACCAAGGGTGCAGAAAATAAATAAAACAGTAAAGCCCTGACCAAAAAAAATAATAATAAATAAAACAGTAAAGAAACAAGTAGAGGGAATAAGACTATATCGTTTACATAAATGAAGATTTACAGAGGAAAATGATTCCTTCTGCCAGAGAGCGAAGCTCCTATAGAGAGCCACAGCTCTCCATTCATAACAAACTCAAATGAATGCCAAAAGACACCTTTCTCCTCACACCTCTTCTGATTATATGATAACCGACTTCCCCTCATGATTCTCTATTTTACTTTCTTTCTGCCAGCACAGCATGCCACACATTTTCTCACTTCATTATTTCCTTATCTCTCTTGTGGGGTACACCTTCCACACCCTGGGATCACTTGACACTTACCGATTCCTCATTTGGGCTGATTGCCTTCACTTGGGCTCTATCAACTATAGACCAAACTATTGTTGTAGAGACAATTTATAGTTGTTGATTGTTCTTCAGTTGAAAAAATGGTCTTTCCATCTGATCTGGTGTTGATCAGGCATTACTTTTAAAACAATTTTTAATATCAGAAGTATCTTATCTTGTTTGTTTTCTTCTTTGGTATGGAGGTTCCAAACACGAAGCTTGTTTCCTAAAATATGTACATCTTTTATATGAAAAAAAAATCTTATCTGATTTTTTTTCTTTCTTGTTGTATGGAGCTTCTACACTTGGAAGACTTGTTACCAAGAATGTCATTGTAAAAATTTCTTCAACATTGTGTTAAAAAAATTTGATGCAGTTGTGATGAACTCAAAAAAATTGTTTGTGAACCATAATTGTATCAATAAGCTTGTATTGTGAACCAGCATCTCTTCTATCATTATATTTTGAAAATTACATTACATAAAGTTAACAGGTTTTTTTTTCACTGGTATCAACAATTTTGACATAACAGGGTTGTCTATCCTCTAGCAAAATCTTCTTATATGTCTAATGGGCAAGGGCAATGCGGTGTTATAAGTTCCCACGATGGTAGAGCACAGGGAAGGGTTAGACTCAGTTTGGATCTATTATAGAAAGTCATATCTTGTATTTGCAATAGTTTTATTCCACAACTTCAACCCTCAACTTCTTCGTAGTCACATGAAAACAAATCTATTTGTTGTGCCAAACAGCCAATGACCCCTTTGCTATATGTTTAATATAATCAATTTATTTTGAATCTTTGGCTCAGGGATAATGTCTTTTATTTAATGTGTATGGCTATATGTATATTTTTCTCTTTTAGATGTTAGTGTGTCAATGATTACCAATACTGAATTTTCCATTATTTTTCAGGGACTATACAAATCCTATGCTTCCTGTCAATCATAGTGCTATTGAAGGGGCAGCACAGGTATTCTATTGTAGTATTCTTTAATAACATTTTGCTTTTTTTCTTTTAGTATGTGTTAACAATTTGTAATCCTCAGCCTGCTATTGGTCCTGATGGGAAGAGGATAGAACCGGAGAGCAATGTACTTTTGGCTTCCATTGAAAATATGCAGTATGCTGTTACTGTCGACGTCATCAACACAGTGAGAATTTATATATTTCAGTAAAACTTCCTAATTAGTGTGAATTATACTCTAATGCTGGTCTATCTTTACAGGTATTCTCTGCATTTGGTGCTGTCCAGAAAATCGCCATGTTCGAAAAGAATGGTCAAACTCAAGCACTAATTCAGTACCCTGGTACCAATACTTTTTGTCTATTAGTTCTTGAGTTTGTGCACTATGTTTCATTTTTATATACAATTTCTAATTTATATATGCATACTTTCTTTCCTCTGTTTTCTTATCTTTGGATTTGGTGGTTCCTTGTGTGCTTAATGCTAAGAATTAGTGTTCGCGAAATAGTGTTTAGATTGAATGATTGATAACCCATGGTCTATTTTTCGGTTGTTTTGTCCATTTCATGAATTCTATTCCATATTTCGTCCTTCTTTTTGTTTATTATTTCGTTAACCAAATGCTTTCCTTCTGCTTCAGCTTTGAATGTGGCTGTTTTTTTTTTTTTGCTAATGGATGGATAGAAATAATTATGGTACTTCTCTATGATTTTGACATAAATTGCATTTTTTTTTTGCAGATGTTACAACGGCAGCAGCTGCTAGAGAAGCTTTAGAGGGGCATTGCATATATGATGGTGGCTATTGTAAGCTTCATCTATCATACTCTCGTCATACTGATCTCAATGTAAAGGTATAAAAATGTGTTTTTGGGTTAATGTTAATGAGGGAAAAAAAATTAAGAGATATCCTTAGAAGCAATGTGGGGACTTTCTTGATCGGAAACAGATTTGATACTTAGATGTATGCTTCTTGACACTTGATTTACCTTTTATGGTAATTTGTTTATGACAATTGAATGAAACTGAGTCTAATTTTACTGTAATATATGTTTTGGTTTCAGGCTTTCAGTGACAAAAGTAGAGACTATACAGTGCCACAAGTTCCTGTAACAGCTTGGCAAAATCCTCAGGCTGCACCTATGTACCCTACCAGTTCCCCTGGTTTTCAGACTCAAGTTCCTGGAGGACAAGTGCCATCATGGGATCTAACTCAGCATGCAGTTAGACCAGGTTATGTATCTGTTCCCGGTGCTTATCCTGTTCAAAATGGTGCATTTCCTTCTATGCCCGCCTATGTGTCTGCAGCTATGCCTACCGCTTCCTCTCCTCTTGCTCAAAACAGCCATCCCGGGATTCCACACAATGTAAATTTACAGCCTAGTGGTGGTTCAACTTCCGGTCCTGGTTCCTCGCCTCACATGCAAACCAACTTTGGTGCTCAAGGATTGGTTCGGCCTGGGGTGCAGCCAAATGTGAGACCTGGTGGTGATTCACCATCAGGTCAGCATTATTACGGTTAGAAAGTTATAGTTTTACTTTTAAGTCTCAATTCAATCAAAGCAGAACAGCTTTAATGATGGAAGGGTGATAATATTACTAAGCTGCTGTTCAGTTTGAAAGTACATCATCATGACATCATCGATATTTATTAGTAATTTTAATAATGAAATTTAATTTGCAAGCTTTGGAATTGCATATACTTATAATCTCTTTCTCTCTTCTTCATTATGTTCCTGTACTGTTTCTTTTTTCAATTTGCAGACACTGCGTTTTCATTAAATATTCACTTGCACAAAACAAAGATGTTAAAACATGTGTTCTCAATCCAAATCTTCCACAATTAAGAATTAAATACCACCGGCTACGAATTAAATACCACCGGCTAAGCGGTTGTCATATGAAATTTTGGACAATACTCTTTACACTTTATGCTGTCATCATATCAAAGGTTATGACTTGTACTGTATGAACGGATTTCTGGCACTCACATTCAATGATCTCTATTAATGATCAAGATTGAACAACTAAGATGAAGACTTTCTGATTTGTTAAAGTCACAATGTGAAAATGATCTCTATTGTTGATCAAGATTGAACAACTAAGTTTTTGACTTTTTGATCTGTTAAAGTCACTATGAACCGTTTCGCTCGATCTCTATCCAACGACTTAGCAATGCCGGTGTGAAATCCCAACTCCCAACTGTATGAATGTATGTTGTCTGCAGGATTCTATACAGTTTCCAGCTTGGGGTTGTTGTCACTGTTGCTGCTATTAAATTTGAGGAATTATGTTGATATTCATGAATTTAATTACTTTTTATAAAGAAAGTAAAAAGAGAATTTTATCAACTCAAGTGCATGTGCATATGCATGTCCCTTCACTTGGGGACACATGGAAGACTGAAAGATGATATATAATGGGTCACATTGGTTAAATTAGATACATGACTAAACCTAGCAACTTATTTTCAGAATGGTAAAATAAAATAAAATAAAATCAAAAGAGAGCCTTATTTGTGGACACAATTGAAAAAAAGTACTCTTTATTAGCACTCTCCTCTGCTTTATTCCATCATGTTATGATATGCTAATGAAGGCAATGATGCGAAAGATAACCAAAAATTGACTCAAACTGAACATGCACTAATGCCCAACTAAGTGAACTAACACGTATCTTTTTAATTTTAATGATTTTTCTACCAAAATTTGTTCCTTTTTCTTCTTTTTGTTAATCATGTTATTGATGTTAAGTATCAATCGGTTTTATTAATAATTAATTTTTGTCGGAAAAATAAAGTTGGCCACAAATTTTTAAGGAATCTGAAGTTCAATTTCACTCAGATCAAACGTTGGTAAACTTTTTCTTGTTTACCAGTCGCTTTCAAATTTTGAAGTTACATTTGTTTATTATACTCTTACCAATTATTTTTCACTTACATTAATGAAGATAAAGATTAAATGAGTAAATAGGTTGAGACATGCATGTCAACCCTATTAAATAGATCTCTGTTATCTCGAGGATTATTCGCCACAATTACACATGAGATACTTAAGTTTAAAAAGTGTGAAAAGTTGCAAGCAAAGAATGTAACTTTTCATATTGCATACTTTTTGACTTGCCACACTCAACACAAGTGCATGTGCGCACTTAGACATAAAAGAAGCTAATGTAAGGTTGTTATCCGCACAATACAAACCCATGTTCTTTTTTATGGGTCACATATTCAATTTATGATGATGCACTGTCATTGTCATTAAACAGTGGTTTAGGCTTAATCCCAAGTGCAAGCAACAAAGCAAAATCCTCATTTAATTTCTTTGTTTCTTCACGTTCTTTTCACATAGGTATGTGTAGTTTGTAGCCTTAGGCGTTGACACCGCTGAAAGGAACAGCAATGGTAACAATATGTTATTGTGTTTAGATCCAAAAATATTAACTAACATTACAACATTTTTGTTTTTATAAATAACTTGAGATTTAAATTTAGGTTAAGATGTATATCACACTCTCTAGGACATTGTTAAGGTCAAGATGTCTCAACTTTCCATGTGATTACCCAAAAATATGAGAGGAGAGTATCTTTCATTCATGTATATAACTCGGTGAATATTAGATTTTTAAGTAATTTTACTCTGTTTTTCTGAAAATCTCGCTACTCTCGCTCTGTACTATAATAATAGTCACATTTGTGCATTGAGAAAAACTTCGAAAAATGTTTCCTAAAATTTTCCGTGTGAAAAGAGAAATTTAGAGGGTGGGAAGAGAAACCGTCTTTAATGTATTATCAATCCATCTATGACTGACCTCTTTAAAATGAACCGACCGCTTAAACCCATTTTCTTTTTTCAATTAGTTTTTTCTAAATAGTATTCTCCACCTTGTTAAATAGGAACATTAGGCATCAAAAAAGCAAAATAATAAAATAATAGAAGATTTAGCCTTTTAGGTGACCTAAATTAGCATGTTCTAATCCATTAGTAATAGTGTATTTACTTTTCGGGTACATGCTTTAAGGGCATTCACATTAAAGTATATTTAGCATCATAATAGACACTCATAATTGTGATTTCAAGAATTTGAGTATCATCTAAGGAGGTGTCAAATGAGAAATTGAAATATTCTAAATATCAAAGAAGTTGAATGCTTATTAAATATTAATATTGTAAGTAAATAATATATAATTGCACAATTCATTTTTTTTCAAGTAGTTTAATGACAAAAAAAATTCACTCATTAAAGTGAATAAGTGAAAAATTCAAAATTCAAACTTCGAGTTCGGCATGATTTCTATCGATTGAGTTATATATATATTGTGACATTGCATAATCTATTTAAGCATTCAAATGAAGATAGCTCTATTGTGTGAGTGAGTGTTCTAAACAAATGAATTATTTGATTATATTGACCCAAAAGTGATGAGACCATGCTAACAATGAAAGACAAACAGAACTTTACAAGATTCAACTATATTGGATACTTTTTTTCTTTAGCTGAATCTTTTTGTGGGACCAAACGTGTAACAATGATAACAATAGTGAATTTCTGCATTTGATTCAATTTTTTTTTTTACTAAGCTGCATTTTAAAGTTTTCTACAAGCTATATAGATAACAAATTTTCAAAATTCAACATGATTATTGATTACCATATGTCCTTTCACAGCTACAAAGAAATCTTCATATACACAAGCTGTCACCTTAAAGACTTGGTAAATTGACACTAAGCCCCCACCCAAATTCAATACCATACCTTTCTTTATCCCTCTCTGGCATGCAATATGTTTTGACGTTTTGTTTCCTTAATGGATATAGTATATACTTGATTTCTATGAAATTCTTACTATTTAATAACTATTTTTGCTATATTGGATTTTATTAAAAATTACATTTAAAAATTTTAATAAAATTATGGTGTATATAAATCTGTCAAATTTACTGTTAATTCAAACATGCACTTAATTAAATTAATTACCGTAATCATGATATTTTTATAGAAATGACCATAGCATATATGACACAATGTGCACTGGTGGGAATTTATTGAGTTGTCATTGTTCCGAATTGGGTCATATCTATTTTGAGACGAAGACTTTATTCTTAAATCCTTTTAAAATTATAAAATTTTCGTCATTATTGTTTAAACTTGAGTAAAATCTCAAACTGGACTAACTTAAAACGAAAGTCCAATTCTCTAATAAGTTCAAATTTGTGGAATTCTCATAAGAAGTTCCACATCACTCACTCTATAAATAGAGACCAACATATTTGAAAAATGTACATATTATTGGTTCACCAATTATTCGATATTTTCAATCACATTCTAACTTGAGTGTCTAATTACTCGCAGATACTTCCACCAACTCATTAGAGACTATCCTCCGCTGTTAGTGCAATCTATTTGGTCATCACTATGGTCAACAATTCGTAGGTGACAATGGTCTAAATTTCAATGACATGTAATGTAGTGCTAACAAATTGTGCCAAGTCTTTCTTTGTGTACAATTATGAAAATTCCACAATTACTCTAACTCCTTAATTATCGGTCTTGACTTGAATGACAAAATAAGTAAAAGTCATGAACAGAAACATATTTTGACAATATCATAATTTGCAGTACATAATTTTAATTATAATGTTATAGGCCTACTAGCTATAATTACTTTCTATATGGTAATTTTAATTATTAAAATTTGAAGGACTAGTTTTTATTACTTTACTAAAGTATAAAAAGCCAAAAGATCCTATATAATGCTGTCTTGTCTACCCATGTGAAAAATTAAAGTACTTAGATTGTATATATTATGAACTAGACCCCACATCAAAATTGAGAGATCTAAAAAGACTCTGCCGACGAAATTAACAAATCAAAATGTTCAAAATAAATTTAAATAAATTTGTGCAGTTTGTTTAATTAGCATCTTAAACGTACATCTAAATTAGGTTGAAGTTAGTTAACCATTGCAATGAGTTAACTAACTAATCATTCACTTTTTTTGGTACAAAACTAATCATTCATTTTTTTTCTTTCACCATCGGTTTAAACTGATTTGGGGGCCAGTTCTGATATCAAGTGATTCAGACTCTTTCCCGATTGTAGTTGCTGGGAATCAAATATTTAATTAATTTAACAGTTAATTTAAGATTTAACGTTTTAACTTATATAGTTAGTAAATTAAATTTAAGCGATTTTGACTATTAATTTAAAACGGGACATTGCTTCACACAATAACAACAAAGAATTTATTTGCTATTTTGAGACTTATAGGAAATTTCCTACACATCATACATGACATGAGCATGAGTTAGCTCCCTATAGTTACAACACCTTTTATTTGTTTGTTGGCTTAGTATTTTTGGGGTGGGTTATGTGCTTAATAATTAAGTAGGTACTTGTGTCTGCAGATATGAATAAATTTCACATGCTTGTATTTAATGGTGAAGCAAAACTTGCATGCATGCCAGCCAAACATATACTATACTGTGTTTGCAAATTTTTATTTTCAACTTATGAAATTAATGGGGAAATCACGTTGATATCTCTCGAGTTATACTTATATGGTACACTCTCCTTTAACTAAATGAATGAGATTGAACTTAGATCTCTTCAGCAAATTTTTGAGTCCCGTATACAAAAAATAACTATTGTTCAGACAAAATAATATTTCATCAAAAGTGGTCAATCAGATTTTCAATAAAAAAATTATAGTACATTTGAACCGGTTGATACTCATACCAACAAAATGGTTACCACAAAAAACTGTCATGTTTTTCATTTTATTTTTAATTAAAGAATTATTCACTATTTTTATTTGTAAGTAAATTTGCATTGAATTATATATTGAAACTTGATGAATTCTACTCTCTCTGTTCTAAAATATAAGAAAATAATGGTCAAACAAAGTTGATATATTTAGTCCAAATTTTTAACCAAATATATTAACTTTCTTTGACCAATTTTCCTTTATATTTTGGGACGAAAGGAGTATTGTGGACCACTTTGATAGGTGGTTCATGGATGTGGATTGATACTTAAAAATCGTTCAAAATTTTAATAATAAACGACGTCGTCTTTTGAAAGTAGAAATTCATACTCGCCATTACCATCATAGTTGAGAAGGTTACATTTTGTCAATTACTGTAAAAATTTAGAGTAATTTTTAATACAGTAAAAACGCTACTGAATTGGTTGTGTTTTATTGTTGCATTTGCCTTGAAATCAATGTGCCAGAAAATAGGCCAAGGTTCTACCCCTTGCGCTAGGCGTAGAGGGAACTGCGCTAGACACAGAGGGAGCCGCGCTAGGCGCAATTCGTGCCTGTTGCTAGGCTTCAGAATCTGTCTCCTGCGCTAGGTGCAGACACGTGAGACAGTATATATTTTCTTGCGTTTTCTGATTCATGTGAGGGAAAAATAAGAGTTTTGCAGCCAACTTGAAGCTAGGGTTTATAGAGAATTCTCTTGGCAATAATTCTAGGGGTTGGGATCAATTCATCTTGGTTAAACACATAATTATATTGAGTCTCTTGGCCACGGGAAGAGATTCGGGAATTGGGTAGAGTTAGGTATTCAGGCTAATTCTTGTAAATCGATTGAGATCTCTTGTAAACAAGTACTCTTTGATTATAGTTGAACGGAGAGATGCTCTCTCCACCAGAGTAGGTCATTTTTGATCAAAATGGATAAACAATCTTATTATATCTGTTTACTTTCTCGCTGTTTAACTTATGTTTGTGGTTATAATTGTGATTCCCATCGTTTGGTTGCTTACTTCAATTTGCTCCACGCATCAAGATTATTGGCGTGATTAATTTTGAATTCACAACATGTTTAAATGACACACCTCCTATGGCTTTTTAGCCAAATAATTTAGTGACTAAAATTTTAATTCTTAAGGTGAGTAAATGGGATGAGCACATCCGGGCCAATAACACACCTCCCATTATTACATTAATAGAAGTGAATGCAAGATTAGAGAGTTGTGGGGCTTAATTGCCCTCTTGTCAATCAAAAAAAAAAAAAGATTAGAGAGTTGTGTGTTGTTTATACATATATAAAATATTATTATATTTATTTTTATAACACGTTGCCTTATGACACATGTTAACATTCTCCATAATTTAGTACAAGTGAATAATGATAAAAAAAAATTTAGCCGTAAAACAAAATTAAAAGTGAAATCATTGTAAAGCCGGTGACATTTTTCATTAGAATCATTATATTTTATTTGAAGTTTATCCACAAAAGAATTAAGATGTAAAAGCATTTATTAAATTATCACAAATAATGGTCTTATACAATGAGAAAAAAAAAAATAGATTGGTTAATGTTGTGCTAACCAGCTATAAATATACTAATAGTACTAGTAAATAATATTTCTGTCGGTGAACCTAAAACAAGATTTAATAATAAATTGAATCTATTTCTAAATGTGCACATAGCACATCCACATATAATCTATTAAAAAAAAATTATTCATGAAATTGATTATGATGATATAAATGTCTATATTAATTGTACCATATGATTATGAACCATCAATAACCAACTTGCTCTATGTATGAATATAGTACTAGTACGGAGGAATATGGCCCTAGTACTTTCATAATTTATTTACTACTGCACTTTGCTTGATGTTAAATAAATCATTGAATCTAAATTAGGAAAATGTTGAAATTGAAGGATATATTAAATTATGATTCATATACATTTCACTAGGTAAACTAAGGATATAGGTGAAACAAATTGAAAGATACTGTTTTATGTGACTATGTCACATAGCAATTTATAGTTGACAAATGGCTTTTCTAGCATCCAATGTATAAATGCCACTCACAACAAGAACGTTATCTTTGTTTGTTGTTATTCAATATCATTGATGTTGATATTTTTTATCAACAATATTCTACCATACATTTATTTATGTGAATGTTTTAATCCAAGACAAGAGAATAATAAATTGGAAATGATTTTCTTATGTAATCTCAGTAATATATTTAATAATGGATTCTACCATACAACATTTTTGTCTTTGTGTTGTTTTGTTTTTATTTTAAGTTAGCATTTGGACAAAGTGTAAGTATACTCCAAAGCTTTCATAATAATTATAAATAAAAAATTTACCCTATCGATCGAGTGTATTTACATGTATAAATTTTTTTATGAAGATTGGACGAATGAGATGTGCATAGGATCTACGTTTTAACCACATGTTTTGAATCTACTTTGCAGAGTTATTATATAAACCGTTTGATTAACACATTTGATATTGTATAACTACGTAAATATTTTGTAATCTCAATTGCAAGGGGAATTTCCACCGGAGAATGTCCGGTAAAAATTTTGACAATTCAATTTTCTCTCGATGATTTTAACCGCATACGATATAAATAAATGAATGAATGGTTGAGATTTCACGGTTGAAATTTTTCACGTGAGAGTAAGAGTGTACCAACAATTTTCAGCATTGGAATGGTCCCAACAGCTAAAGTGTGTCAGTTTGCTTGTCAGATTAAATCATAACTGACCTCTATTTATTCCTTTCCAATTCCCTTTCCATTTCCACAAACAACTCATTTCAAGGTTCAACTTTCTTTGCTAACTAAAACTCTTCTTCTCTTTTACTATTTCCTTTTTCTGTTTTCTTTCACTTGTATTAACTTCTCTATGCTTCACTTATGTAGGAAAAATGTCTCTTCTTGTATTTCTTCTGGGAATTTTCTACTTGGTTTCACATGTAAATGGCTATGGTCGTCATGCGAGTTGGATTAATGCTCATGCTACTTTCTACGGCGGAAGTGATGCTTCCGGAACAATGGGTATGTATGCTTGCTTGCATAAATGTAACTGACATCCAAACTATGTTAACTTAAATCTCAACGGATTTGGATTTGCTGCAGTCACAAAATCACGTATTCACTCAGTTAGCATATTAGTAGTTGTTAGAACAAGATCGAACAATGCAAAAAAGCAAACAAAAATTGATTTTGTTTTTAAAATTGTGAGCATATATACCGCGTTGAAATCTCTCAATGCAACAACTATAACCGTTGTACTGACTGCATGAATGTGTAAAATTTGTGACTACAATAAATCAAAATTTCATCTGAACTATATTGGCACCTCAGAAACCAACCTTTATGTTAGTCATAATTTTGCTATAAGGTTTTTCATTTGCTTAATAACATTTTTATAGGTGGGGCTTGTGGATATGGAAACCTTTATAGCCAAGGTTATGGAACTAATACAGCAGCTTTAAGCACTGCACTATTCAACAATGGATTGAGTTGTGGAGCATGTTATGAAATTAAATGTGTGAATGATCCACAATGGTGTATACCTGGATCCATTATAGTTACTGCCACTAATTTTTGTCCACCTGGTGGTTGGTGTGACCCTCCCAATCACCATTTTGATCTTTCTCAACCTATTTTTCAACACATTGCTCAATATAGGGCAGGGATTGTGCCTGTTGCTTACAGAAGGTAACTACTTCACATTTTCATTTTTATTTTCTCTATACTATTTTAGTGTGCATTGTATGTTTGGATAACAAACATGTTTTTGAATTAATTTGGTTTTTTTTGTAAAATCGGATAAAATTTAGTTGAACGTAAAATGATTGATGTTCAGATGTCTTTTATCTGTAATAAAGTTTCTTGTTAATTTTTGTGTAATTTTTCAACCTAACGCAAAAGTTACTTAACAACATTTCTAGTCAAAACGAGGTTAAAAGAAAAAAATAAAAAATTGACCGAGAGACACAAAATAAATTCTTATATTTTTATCGTAAAATCAAGCATACACTATATTCTTGAAATTGATAATTTTATTTTTGTTCTTGGATTTTGAAGGGTAAGATGCAGAAGAAGAGGTGGAATAAGATTCACCATCAATGGTCATTCTTACTTCAATTTAGTACTTGTGACTAATGTTGGAGGTGCTGGTGATGTACATTCTGTGGCCATCAAAGGTTCAAGAACTAGATGGCAAGCCATGTCAAGGAATTGGGGGCAAAATTGGCAAAGCAACTCTTACCTAAATGGACAAAGTCTTTCCTTTGTTGTTACCACAAGTAATGGTCATAATGTGGTCTCATTCAATGCTGCTCCAGCTAGTTGGTCTTTTGGTCAAACCTACACAGGAAGACAGTTCAACTATTAAGTAACATATCAATTAATTAAAAATATTTTCAACATTGTTTAGTAATTAATAGTAAAATAGTATAGTAATTGTGTGACGTGTTTATTGATCTTGGTCGTATAATCTCAAATCAGCGGCGAAGATTATTTTAAGAATGGTTTAATAAAGATGTAATGTGAGGTGACTGGTTTTAGATAGTCGGAATCTGTAATCGTGTGATTTTCTAAATCTAGGAAATCCGAGTCTCAGTTTGTGAGATTAGAAAAACGACCAAGTTTTAGTTGAGTAGTGTAAATGGATTTATTAGTGTTGGGCTACATAGAATATGGTTTAAGCCCATTTTATTTATATTTATTTTGATTTTTGTATTTTTATATATGGCAAGCATTTGCAGATGATGTGCTGGCTTTATTTATGCTGTGCCTCATACTTGCCATGTTGAGAAAGATTAATGTTAGAGAGATTGTTGAATGTGCCTTTGTACTTTAATTATTGGTGAATCAATGTGAAAGATCATGCTTCAATTGTGTGATAACTTCACTTGCAATCCTAAAGTTATTATCTTTATCATTTTGAATTGATGTAATCCAAGACATTTGAAATCTTACTGTGTATATTTTAAGATATTTTTACGGTTTCGTCCAATTTTACCTATTATTCTCGGCCTCTCAGTGAGGACGATTTCAAAAAGATTCGAACTCAAGTTCTCCTCTAGGCTAGTTGTTAAGATGACAGTTCAAAATTCAGAATGAAATAAAGACTATATATAGCCAAAATAACATTTGAAGTATTTCTACCAATACAAAAAAGGCAACAAAATTTGGTCAGAAAAAATTGATTATACAACAATATCAAAATACAGCATTTAAATTTCATTATCACTCAACTTGAAAAAGCAAGTTCCTCAGCAGCATCCTCCTTCCCCCGTCAATGAATTTTATTTCGAATACTACTCGTAAATTATTGTCAGTCCTTTTGTAACTATGTTTTCAAGTTTGAAGAATAGAAGCTTCCCGAATTTCCTGCTCTGTTAGTAGCTTAGTAGTATGAACATATTCAGAAACAGAATCAATGTTTATGGAATCCAAGCTAACGGGATTCACAGAAAACTCGTCTCCGACCGCCTTTATAGTTCTCTCAATAAATTCTGATCTTGGCATATGCTCCTTCATTCGACAAATAAAATCCGTGTGATCTCTTGTCTGCACCGTAGCAATAAAATGTGAGCATCAATCTATAAACAAATGAAGCAAAAATCTTAACACTATTTGAGTTTGATGATGCTGTCTGCAGACAATAACCAACTTCTAAATTGTACACAAATGCACAACATAGGGAGCATACATTATTATAGAATTAATAACCTGATTTTCGAGAAAAGAAAGATCTCAATATAAACTTACTAATCGATACTTAGGAGCCTTTGCAGGTAACTTGAGATAAGACATATTCTTGACTTCATAATCCCATAGAAAAGACGTGTGGTGTATCCAACGGTTCTTGGTTATAGATTGAGCATTTCCACCAAACTTGCGATCACCAAAGGCATAATCTTTGAGGACAGAGCGAAAAAAAGAAGAACCGGATCAGAAATTCATTATAGAAATCATGAAACATATTGAATTTTAAACAAAGACTTCAAGTGAACCATTGAACTAAACACAACTGTGCACTATAAATTTCATGTGTTCATTTAACACAAAAAAAATGAAGGGCCTAGAAACAGTGTAAAACAATCTTGACACAGGACTAAATTAATATACCATTTTCACGGAGATGGAAATCGGCAATCCCTTCAAAAACTTTACTATACAATAGACCACTCCACGACATAATGGGACGGGGAAAGGGTTGAACATTTGGAACAGCGTCTTTATTGCATATTAGCGTAACAAATATAGTGCCTTTGTCAACAACAACAGTTCCTCCTCCAGTAAACCTTCTGATGATAGGTATATGATCTCGCAACACAGACTTGGCTTCAACAAGTTCGGAAAGTTTCCTATGTAAAATATTCCCACATTGACATTAGGTCCTTCTTCCCATGTTTAGAGGGAGGGAATGAAGAAGGCATCACACAAATAAAGCAAATCAACTAATAACATTCATTTGCTAGTTACAATTCTTATTTTTCATACTTGGGAATGCATTATGATTACACTAGCATAGCTTACTTGTAAGACTATTTCCATAAGCTGTTTTGAGCAGCATATTTCCATAAGTTCTCTAAGATGGCTTATAAAAAACATCTTATAGTTTATATGAAAATAGTTTGACTTTATTTTATCTTTTGTTATAGAAATAGCTTATACATAGACCCTGAATGGATGAACAACTTAATTAAGAGCTTATACATATAAATGCTTATATATAAGCTATTTCAATAACAAAAAATGAAATAAATTCAAATTGTTCTCATAAGTAATCCTAAAAAACTTAACGAAATAAGTTGAAAAGACATGTCATAAACTATTTCCATAATCTTCTCTCAAACGGTCTCACAAGTGTTTATTTAAGTACTTAAACTCAAATAAGCACTAAAAAGATAAGTTATTTATCCAAACAGAGCCTAAAAAAAAGCAACATTTCAAAGATTGTAAACAAGTACTACTCACCCAGACAAACCCATTACAATGGCAGGGGAATTGGTTCCATCATTAATAAGACACCAATTATCAGAACTTGTTCGAAGTAACCGTTCTTCTAAATGCAATTGCTCCAAAATAGACATTCCTTTTAACCTAACAACTTTCATCAATGGAACTATTCCTTCTCTTACTTTCCCCAACACACTCATTACTATAAACTCTTCTTTTTCTTTTCTTCTGCAATGCAATTCAATTCAATGAAATCAATTAACACATTAATAAAAAATTTATTATACAAATAAATCAATGATGAAAATTGAAATTGGCGCGTTTTTTTATTGCAATGGCCGCAAATCGCGCTATATGAGACGGGAAGGAAAATCACCTTGTGGCGGCGGCCGACGACCAAGTCCGGCGGCTTTGATTTCCGGTCAGTTCAGTTCACGCCGGCGACTGCAACTTTTGAATACTGCTGCTGAGTGAGTGTCGTTGTTGTGTGTTATTTTTGGTAAAAACAATAAAAAAAAAAATAGACATTCCTTTCGAGTCTTGTGTACCATTAGATCAATCTGAAGCATCTACGTGTGCCACGTGTTTTACTTTAAAAAAAACAATTAAAGGGAAAAAAAGGAACACGCGACACACACAGTTTGAATAGCTATGACAGTGGCTTCAAGGTATCTCCCATCACTTGAGGATCTTTTACACCTCTTAAAATTCTCTGCCGATGCTAAATATCTAAACTTTGGCAAAACCATCCATACTCAGTTGCTCATTCGCAACCAATCTTCAAACCACCACTCTCACATTGTTCAAATCAACTCCCTAATCAATCTCTATGTCAAATGTTCAAATGTCCGTTTGGCACGTTACCTGTTTGATGAAATGCATATTAGAAATGTTGTTTCTTATAATGCTTTAATGGGTGGTTATTTACATAGTGGTCAACACTTGGAAGTTATTTCACTTTTCAAGAAAATGGTTTCTTCCTTTCAAAATGATGTTTTACCGAATGAATATGTGCTTACTACCGTTCTTTCTGCATGTGGTCATAGTGGGAGAGTTTTTGAAGGGATGCAGTGTCATGGGTATTTGTTTAAATTTGGGTTGGTTTTTCATCATTATGTGAAAAGTGCTCTTGTTCATTTGTACTCCAAGTGTTCTCATGTTGATTTAGCATTGCAGGTTTTGGATAGTGAGCAAGGTAGTAATAATGATGCATTTTGTTATAACTCTGTGTTGAATGCGCTTGTGGAGTCTCGGCGTTGGGATGAGGCCGTGGATGTTTTGGGGAGAATGGTGGATGAGTGTGTGGTTTGGGATAGTGTTACGTATGTTAGTGTCATGGGACTTTGTGGTCAAATTAGAGATTTGCGATTGGGTTTGCAAGTTCATCCGCAGTTATTGAAAGGTGGTTTGATGTTTGATGTATTTGTTGGTAGCATGCTGGTAGACATGTATGGAAAATGTGGCGATGTTTTGAATGCGAGGAAAGTTTTTGACGGTTTACAAAATCGGAATGTGGTGGTGTGGACATCCCTCTTGACCGCTTACTTGCAGAATGGTGATTTTGAGGAGACGTTGAATCTTCCTACATGTATGGATCAAGAAGGTATTATGGCCAACGAGTTCACTTTTGCGGTTTTACTTAATGCTTGTGCAGGTATAGCAGCACTCAAACATGGCGATATATTGCATGCTAGGGTTGAGAAGTTAGGTTTTAAGAATCGTGTCATTGTCGGAAACGGTTTGATAAATATGTATTCCAAGAGTGGCAGCATTGATTCGTCATATAATGTGTTCTTTGATATGATGCATCGAGATATTATCACTTGGAATGCTATGATATGTGGGTATTCTCAACATGGACTTGGTAAACAAGCTTTGCTAGTGTTTCAAGACATGGTGTCTACTGGAGAGTGTCCAAACCATGTAACCTTTGTTGGTGTTCTATCCGCTTGTGCTCATTTGGCTCTTGTAAAAGAAGGACTTTACTATTTGAATCAACGAATGAAACATTTTAAGGTCGAGCCAGGATTGGAGCACTACACCTGTGTGGCCGCAGTTTTGTGCCGAGCCGGTCTGCTTGAAGAGGCTGAGAATTACATGAAGACAACACAAGTGAAGTGGGATGTTGTTGCCTGGCGAGTATTGCTTAATGCATGTAATGTTCATCAAAATTATAGCATGGGGAAACGAATTGCAGAAACTATCTTACAGATGAACCCTTGTGATGTGGGGACATATACATTGCTATCAAATATGTATGCAAAGGCACGTAGCTGGGACGGTGTCACAACAATTAGGAAAATGATGAGGGAAAGAAATCTTAAGAAAGAACCTGGAGTAAGTTGGTTGGAGATAAGGAATGTTGTCCACGTCTTTTCTTCAGATGGAAGCAATCATCCAGAGTGTATTCAAATTTACAACAATGTTCAAATCTTACTGGAAATGATTAAGCAATTGGGATATGTGCAGAATATTGAAGCTGTACTACATGATGTGGAAGATGAACAAAAGGAAAGTTATCTTAATTATCACAGTGAGAAGCTCGCCATAGCATATGGCCTCATGAAAATACCTTCTCCGGCACCCATCCGCGTAATTAAAAACCTTCGGATATGTGATGATTGTCACACTGCTGTGAAACTAATATCAAAGGTCACAAAAAGGTTGATAATTGTTAGAGATGCTAGCCGGTTCCATCATTTTCGTGATGGGACCTGTACTTGTTCGGACCACTGGTAGCATTTCAAGGGTGTTGCTGTGGTCTGAGATTATTGAAATCAATTCCATTTTATGTGACCGAAAACTAAATTACGTATAGATTATGTTAGAATATAGAATAAAGGGGAATTAAAGTAGGTAAGAGTGGTTCGACAATAGGTTAGTCAGTTACTTAGAGAAATATTGGTATAAATAGGATAAAGATTAGGATTGTAAATCTTGTGAATGGAATAGTGACTCTATTGTAGAAGGGGAAATACTGGGAGGAGAGATTTTTATCTTATTTTCACTCTATCTTTTATTCTTTCTTAATCTTTCAATAAAGTGATTCTTCCTTTGAATTCAATTTTCTGGGTTCCTAACAGAATACCTTGTATCTTTCAAAAATCTATCATGTGTTTTTGCTTTTAATATGTAGAAAAAGTATAATAAAATTCATGTTCCATTTTGTCCAATTATAATCTATCACCCAAAGGCTTGTTGTTCTTTCTGTCTCTTTTTGTTACTGTGGATTTGTTTCGGTCTCTTATTTAACTATTTGTATTAATATAACACATATATGCTTAGTTTATCATGGTTTTGTTTCAACTGGAAACTTCTGTGTTGATTTATTGATCAGAATTTGTGATGTTGGTGATGCAATCAATTGGTAACTGCTGTGATGATTTGTGATCTGAACCTGTTATAGCATGTTTGATAGAATATTTTTTTTCATAGAATCTATTAACCTGTTCTAGCATGTCTGATCTGAACCTGGCAATAGAATATTGTTTGATACAATCAAATATTTTGATGTCTAATAGTTCTTCAATACTGATGCATTATTATATCTGCCTTTTCTACAAAACCACTATTTTTCATTGGTTAACTACGTTTATGCTATAGTTAACTACAAAATCTACTATTTTTCACTGTTGCATCATCTGAGTTTGTTTCTTAAGAAGATAATGCAACTCTTAGGAAGCATAACTATAGCATATTCTAAATTTTTGTCACTTGTTCATGTGGAGGTAGAGTTAATTCAAGGTAGATTCCAGCTCATCCAATGCAGATAGGCGTAGAGGTCGGTTCGATGTGTGGAGCCACTTCGCTTGAGTTCATGGTTCTGAGTAAAGGTTAAATGCAATTACTGTGGCTCTGTCATTAAGTGTAACGTGAGACAAGTGCAATGAGTGCTCATCTATGCAGATGCACAAAAAATAGTGATAGAGAAACAAAAAAATGCAAAGAACCACTAAAGAAGGACAAGTAGGCTCTTTGCTGAGATATTCTATTTTCTTCTGTAATCATTTGTGTGCGAAGATTCCATTTTGTTTTGTGGAGAATGAAGAGTTTTGAAAGTCATTGACCAACTTGTAGCCCCGATTTTGCTATCCCATCACGATTACATTGAGGCATGATATTTGGGCACTCTACATTGACGAAATAGTGAAGTTGAAAAAGCTATTGAAAAATTGTCGGTGAGTTTGTTTTACTACAAGCATGTGAACTTCGGTTGAGGTAAATTATTCTTTCTCAAATTAAGGTCATGCGCTATCAAGTTTATTCTTTGGTTGAGGTAAATGATTCTGGTGCTGGAATGTCAAATTCCAGGGAGCTCTGAAATGGGTTGCCAGAATATTTTCCAAAAACATATAAATTGAGACTAAGGTTTGTAAAGTTGTCTTGTGCGAGTCGAGTTTTTTCAAGAAAATATAGACAACTTTTGTTTCCTTTCTTCAGAGTGTAGCTTTGTTTCTTCTGATATCAAATTGGATCTGCTACATGTTTTATGATGCTTAACTTTTTTTATGAAAGAAATTTATTTGTTTCATTTTGATTGGAGTATTAATCAAATCTAGAAGTTGCTAGGTGCTCTTTCTTATGATTTTTTAAGGCAATCATAAAATTCATGCTTCTTAAATATGTCTTACTCTTATGAATTCAATCAAGGAAGACGACGAGGAATGATAGAGAATTGGAAAGAGCTATGGCAGATACGAGCACCACCAAAAACAAAACATTTAATTTGGCGGATTTGTCGGGACTGCCTACCAACAAGAATGCAGCTGCGGCAGCACCATGTTCAATGCCCAGCAACTTGTGAATTATGCAGTGGGGCTGTTGAGGATACTTGGCACGTGTTATTTGAATGCGAGGAAAGTAAAAACTGTTGGATGGCAGCCGGGTTACAAACTGTCATAGCAGCTCGGTTACAAGAATATGATAATGCAAGAGATGTAATTTTTTATATATGCAGCAAGGAATCAAAGGAAATAGCAGGGAGAATAGCAATGATGATTTAGTTGATATGGAATAATAGAAACCAATGGCTATGGAATCATGAGAAGAGAGATGCAACACAATTGGGTGTACAAGCTTTCCATATGTGGGATGAATGGTGTAAAGCACAAGGTAATAGTAACAGCTCGTCAGACCAAGAACAGGTGCAGCAACAGTACCAGTGGTTACCTCTGAGACAAGGACAGACAAGGATGGCTAAAATGCAACGTTGATGCCAGATTCAATAACAACGGAAGAATCACAAGCAGTGGATGGTGCATTTGAGACGCTGCTGGGAAGTATATACGTGCAGGAGCACATTATTCAATTATTGATGCATTAGCTCTTTTGGAGGCAATGAAGGAAGCTTGCACAATGAATTTGGAGCATGTTATTTTCAAAACTGATGCACAGGTTGTATTTAAAGCCATACATGCCAATCATGCTGGAACATCAGACTTTAGTTTGCTTATTAATAGGATTAAGAATTTGTTGTTTTTAAATTCCAACTTTGAGGTAAAGTTTGTAAAGCGTCAAGCGAATTCGGTTGCTCTTAAGCTATCTAAATCGGCCAATTCATGGGCTAGTCGTTGTGTCTTTTATTCGATTCCTCCTTTGTATTGAGTACCAGTTAATAAATGAAATGAGTTAAGTTTGTGTTTGTCAAAAAAAAAATGTATATCATTTGATTACTAATTCATACTAAAGTAGTAGTTTTTTGTTGTTTCATTCTGGCTGGTATTGATGATAACATTATGTTGAAGAAAATAATTAAAAAACATGTCAAAATAAATTCATATATTATATAAATCCTTTAAACAAAGGAACAAAACAAATCAACATAATCTATTTTCCATAATTCTTACAAATTCATTGAAATCAATTCTTCCATCTTGATTTTCATCAAATTTCTTGATCATCTTCTGACAATTCTCAACTTCTGAACCTTCCTTCAAACCCAAAATACACATAACTCTCTGCAACTCTTTAGCATCAATAAATCCATCTTTGTTCTCATCAAAAATATCAAAAGCCATTTTCACTTCCTCCAAACTTGGCTCATTCTCATCAAACAGTTCAGAAAGCTCCTTTGATCCATATTTTTCTTCAAGTTCATCACTTTCTGAGCTGCAAAAAATTCCCATATTTTCCATCACCATTTTCACTTCATCCCTCTTAATCTCTCCACTTTCTCTGCTAACATTTGATTCATTTTCTAATATCTTCTCTACCTTTACATCCGAGTCACCGGAAAAAAGTTGGCAAAGAAGAAAAAACCGAAAACTCGAGACTAACTTTTGTATTCTGATGAAGAATGTTGAATATATTAAAAAATCTATCAAACCAAACAAGGTTGAACTTGAAGTTGAGTTGCTTTCATCATTCTGTGATCTTTCCTCCTCTGCAACAAAATATATAAGTTGGCCAAAAACCATGTTTATGTTTGCAAATATACTAAAAATTCAAAATATAGATGAATATGTAGAATTCTATGATCCTTTGTACAAGCTTCAAATTTAGTTAAGTTGTTATTTAAGCTATGAAGAAGAGAAAAATATTATTGTGGTTTGAAAGGGTGGCTAAGGGTTGGTTATATAGTTAAGAAAAAAAGAGAGGACAATTTTGATTTGTGAAGGAAGGTGCATGACAAGTTCATATTTTTAGAGACGGTGGAAAGAAAATGATGGCTATAATAATAAAAGTATGGTGGTAGGTTATTACTTGACAATATCAAAGGAAATTTATTATTTTATAAATTCCAGCATATATATATGGAATTTCTTTTTTGTTGTTCTGTGGTCATGGTCATATGTTGGCCTGCATTTTCTTGTCTGTTTCTGCTTTGATTTTGTCTTCAATATAATTTTTTTATGTGTATGGCTTTTTCCTATGAAAATTAATTGATGTACAAGTTTTTGAGTAAGTTTCCAAGAAGTTGTGTATGCAATTTGTGGTCAAGTCATATTTCCACTTACTCATTGACTTTCTCCCATATTAATTACTAACATATACTATAAGGTCAAGATCTAATGACACTAAATGTGAAACTTAGTATAATGATTTCTTGAAAAATAAAAATAAATAATAATAATAATAATAAAATAATAATAATTTTCTCTAAATTTTTTTCTTTTACAAAAGAGAGCCGAAGGCTTATATTCTCTAAGTTTTTTTATTATAAGTGTCTCATTTAAGTTTCTTGTCATTCTTAATAAAATGATTAGTTATAGATTTTAATTAAAAAATTAATGTTATTTACTAAAAACACTCTTCTTAACTGTAGTTAGTAGAAATTTTTTTTATTAACTCTCTGGTTTTTATGGGAATGAGCTAAAAAATTCAAGTTCGGCCATGAGGTAGAAAAAGTCTGATCGAAAATTGTTCCCATTAAGAATCGAATTTGAATTTTCCTAAATGATTCGTTCTATGAGAAACTTATTAACCACCCGAATTTAATGTTTTTATTGTTGTTAGTGGAATACCTGAACAAATTGAAATTCAATAGTAAATAAGAGTATATTAATGGGGAAAATTTAATGTTTTATTAGTATTCTAAAGTAAGGTTTATTTGAGATATAAATATTACAAATAAGACTTCTACCAAAAAAATATTACAAATAAGACACTTATTATAAGACAAAGAGAGTTGTAACAAATATTTCTAATAATTTGATATAATCTTTTCATTCATGGATTTTTAAAAGGATTTATATTTAGAGATAGAGACGAGAAAATGGCATGCTTTAATCTTTAGTACTCTTCAGTTTTCGAAAATTGAGACTATAGCATTAATATGAAATTCGTTCATAATAAATCTGATCAAATACTCCCTCCGTTCCTTTTTATAAGAAACAGTTTGAAAAAATTACACATACCAAGGAAACACATTGTAAATAGTTCTTTTCATTTAATACTCTTATAAATTTACACTTATTCCATCTATACCCCTATTTAATTACTCTAAATTCAATTAGCTTACTTATTTTTAATATTCTCTTTCATAATAAATAAGGGCATAAGTGAAATTAAACATTTAAAAGATTTAAAAATTAGTCAAAGTTTCTTATAAAAAGGAACAAAATAAATTTCACTTTTGTTTCTTATAAAAAGGAACAAAGGGAGTACTATTTTAGCTATAATTTTAATTAAAATTCTTTCAAACAATTCGTCGTTAATTGAAATTCATTAACCAAATATAGGGATATTGTACTAATTAAAACATAGGGTTAATGTAATCAAGTTTTTAAAGGTCAATGCAATGCATGAAAGTCATTTTCATGGTAGAAATTTCCTACCATATATACTAGTATTATTTAGCGGCAAGGATTAGTATTTTCTATGAAGCTGGTGTGTTTACACTTTTCTTTTGAAAGTTAAGAAACAATTTGTGAAGACCTGAAAAGCGTATGTCACCGTTTTACAAGTCATAGGAATGGAATTTTGTCCTCTTTCAACAAAAATTAAATTAAAAAAAAATTAGTCTATGATTTTTATTTTGACAAACAGTCTATGGTTTTATTCTTTCTAGGAATAAACTTTGATTCCAATGTACCGTGACCAAGGCTACCAAAGTTTAGTGTAGTACTACTAGTAACGATTGAAGCACTTTTTAGATATAAAAAGTGTGCTGGTGAAAACAAAATACACTAAAAAAGATTTGTGTTGATTTGTAGGATCTATTAGCAATACTTAACGTGATTTATGATATTACATCGGGGGCTCGATAAATGGCCAACTTACTCGAATAAAGATTTGTGTAATTTATGTTTTTGTCCAATAAGAGTATATGTGTACCATGACTCCGGGTGTGCTCTAGTTCAAGTGATAGACTCCTGAGCCAAATTATCAAAGAATCAAGGAGATGTCCTCAGATCGGTCCTGATTATTTGAAGGCCCGGCTTAAATATTAAAAATGGACCTCTAATAAAAAAATTCAAAAGAATCATCTTCTATTTAAATGATTATTTTTTTTACTTGATTGTGATTTTTTTCACCAAACATATAATATTTTATGAACATTGGTAATATTTAACCTTTATTATAGGGTCTCAAAATTAATCAATTGAGTACATATGATATTTATAAAAAACTAACAATATATAACTATTATTATAGAACCTCAAAATTTTGAGGTCCGATGTCGTCGCTCACCCTGCACCCTCTTAGGGGCCGGGCCTGGATGTCCTAAGAATATGTCAATCCACAATCTTTTAAACATGAAAATGGTAACGGCGAAATGTTTAAGAAATACCTCTGCACCAACTTCTGTTTTATAAAAACAAGCTGTTCATACCCAATTGTTCTGAGTTAAAGACCTTATTCCTTGAAGAATTTCACTCATCTCAAGTAGGAGGTCATAGTGGCATTACTAAAACTTACGGGCGTTTGAAAGAAAATGTTTTTTGGGTAGGAATGAAAAATGATGTCTCTGTTTTTATCAACTCTTGTGCTATTTGTCAACAAACCAAACACCCAAACCACTTACCATATGGCCTCCTTCAACCTTTACCCATACCTGAAGCTGTTTGGGAAGATATTTCTCTAGATTTTATAACTGGGCTCCCTTCTTTCCAAAATTATACCACAATCTTGGTTGTAGTAGACCGCTTTTCTAAAGCTGCCCATTTTGGCAAATTACACACTAGTTTTACAGCTTCTGCAGTGGCTGAATTGTTTGCTGAAATCATTTGTAAACTGCATGGTATGCTTAAAAGCATTGTGTTCGATAGAGATCCTATTTTTCTTAGTCATTTTTGGCAAGAATTGTTTCGCTTGAGTGGCACCAAGCTTAGAATGTCCTCTGCCTACCACCCTCAAAGTGATGGCCAAACTGAGATAGTTAACAAAGCCTTACAACAATACTTGAGGTGTTTTGTTTTTGACAACCCAACCAAATGGGGAAAATATTTAAAATGGGCGGAATGGCATTACAACTCTTCTATCCACTCTTCCACAGGCCTGACTCCTTTCCAAATTGTGTATGGAAAGCCACCCCCCACTTTATCTCAATATGTGCTTGGATCTTCAAAAATAGAAGCTGTTGAGACTGATCTTATGACTAGGGACACCGTAATGGCCATGTTCAAAACTAAGCTTCTCAAGGCTCAAACTGTCATGAAACTCTATGCGGACAAGAAGAGAATTCCTCACCCCTTCAAAGTTGGTGACTTAGTTTTTATCAAATTGCGACCTTATCGACAGTCCTCATTGGGTAGTCAGTATTCTCACAAGTTATCAAAAAGATGTTATGGTCCTTTTACTCTATTAAGAGCCATTGGTGAAGTAGCTTTTGAAGTCGACCTTCCAGCAGCAAGCAAAATTCACAGAATTCTGCATGTCTCTCAGTTAAAACCATGCAATGATCCCGCTGCACAGCCCCTGAACTTACCCCCAAATGCTAAGGACAACTCTCCAGTCATTCAGCCAGTCACTGCTCTGGATTGGCGCCTCAATTCTGTTTCCAACAAACCTGAAATTCTGGTTCAATGGCAGGGGTTATATCCGGAAGATACTACTTGGGAGGACTTGGCTGAAATGAAGCAACTATATCCCAATATTCACCTTGAGGACAAGGTGCTTGTTCAAGAAGACGGAAATGTAATGGACTTAGAGGCTGAAGAGGAAGACCACATGAATTCAGACAATGAGGAGCTAGGCCTAATTCCCCTAATGAGGGCCCAAAGGAACAAGACAAGGCCCAAGTGGATGAACAACTTTCAAATTTCCAAGAAACTCCAATAGACTCATTCTGGAATGTTCTCATGAGTATATTTCCATTTTTATTTTACTAAGTTATTTAAGATAAGAATAGACAGCTGTAGTGGTACTATTTACAGTTGTATCCTTTTAGTAGTATCTATATAAGTTGTATTCAATGAAGGGAATGATCATGAAATTAATGAATGAAGAATTTTATTTCAGCTATGTTGTTTCTTTGCATTGTTGTTAATTTATTCCTTATTTTGTCTTTTATTTCCTGCCATTGTTACTGAGACCCTTTCAGTATATTTATTTATGTGTGTCTACTAGAACAATATCAAAATAAAAGAACAAATCCATTGATAGAGGCAATCTAACTTGTAAGCAGTGGCGGAACTGGGAATTTTTTTTCGGGGGGGCCACTAAAAAAATTATTGTATAGAAATTAAATATGAAAATTATATTATGTATAAAAATTTAATTATCACGAAATCTTATTACATACTTTAAAGCCATTCAAAAGAAATTACATATTTTAAAATAATATTGTGTCAACTGACTTGAAATAATCAATAATTGACTTTGAACTAATACTCACACAAATTTATCATTACAAAATCATATGTTTTATTATTATTACACATATACCAAAAAAAAATCCATGTTTTTAATTGAAAGTAGTTGTTTTTTTTTAATAAAAATTATGGACTATTGGCATTTTTGTATTGATATATACAAAATGAAAATTAATTTTTAAAGAAGATTCTTAAAAAGAACTAGTTTTATATTTGGTGACAAGGGGATTCTTCTTTAAAAATTAATTTTCATTTTGTATATATCAATACAAAAATGCCAATAGTCCATAATTTTTATTAAAAAAAAACAACTATTTTCAATTAAAAACATGGATTTTTTTTTTGGTATATGTGTAATAATAATAAAACATATGATTTTGTAATGATAAATTTGTGTGAGTATTAGTTCAAAGTCAATTATTGATTATTTCAAGTCAGTTGACACAATATTATTTTAAAATATGTAATTTCTTTTGAATGCCCAAAGAAATATATATACAATTTGTATTTGTAATTTATGAAACTACCAAGGGCATACTAGTAATTTCCTATTTTTCCGGGGGTGGCCACGGCCACCCACAGCCACCCCTGGTACCGCCACTGCTTGTAAGTCAACTATTAATTTATATATACCATATATTTAGTATTCAGATAATTCTTGGAAGAAAGAGCTAAATGCATGTGTGTGTCCGATAATATTATACACATAGGCTCGAGGAAGCAACTCACTATTGATCCATGCAGGAAGCTTCATTCAACCATTTTTGGATCTCACAACTAAACATGATTTTAATAAATAAAATCCAGATATTTGATCATTTCAATATTTCATTTTCCTTCTACATATCAATTTAAATAAAAGTGATGAAAATATTTTCTTCAATCGAAATAAATGAAGTTTTTTCTTATCAAATAATCTCTTAATTAGCTAAAATCATACATTTTCAATATGGAAAAGTGATAAATTTCGAATTCAAATTCAAATCTATACTTATCAATGTTACGAAAGTTACCAACTGAAATATACAATTTCGCGTCTAGTATACGTGATTGTGTTATTACTTTGCCACAAAATAACCAGGTGTTGGATTGAACGAGAGGAAAAGAAAAGAACAGAAATACATTTATTGGTGTTGATTTATCATTACATTTCAAAAGTACAAAACAAACTAAATTAAATAACTTAATAGCAACACAATTAACATGATCCATATTTTATGGATCACGCGTTAAGTTGAATGCGATTATACACCCAACTTGTTGTTGTGAATGTGGAGTCTATAGATTACTGCGAGCATCGGTAAACTAATTAAGATCTAGATTATGAAGTGATTTAAACACCTAAAACATAGCTTTAAGGATTTTAAGTGAAGATAGATCAATATCTCCTTAGAGATTTGATCATTAATTAATTTGTTTTTCTTAACCACTCCGTCAGACTCTTCAACAAGTGATACCACACTTATTTTACAAAGTAATTTTACAAAGTAATGCAAAATTGAAAATTCTAATTAATTTGATGTTACATTTAAGCTGATGGTTGAGAAGCTGGAGGGATTATTGGTGCTGTGGGAGGGGTTAAAGTATAGCCACTCTTAGGATTGGTATTTGGCTCTGGCTCTGAATAATCCATAATTTCATATACTTCCCTCATTTTCCTATCAGGCTCCTAAATAAAAACACCAATTCTTGTTAATTTTCAGCATATATAAAATCCAAAACTAACTAATCTAACAAAATAATTGTTTTGACCTCAAATAATAATAATAAAAAGAGGTAATAATATTTTAAAGTTCGGTCAAAAGATAAATAACATATTTTAGCTATATTTTGAAATAAACTAAACAATATAAAATGAAGAAAACAAATACTACCTTATGGATGAAATATTAAAATAACAAACTAACCATGTTAGAATCTCCTTCTTCAACTCTCTCCACCATTGCCACTCTCCCAAAACCTTGAAATTTTGAACAAAATAAAACATCAAACCAACAATAACAAAACTAAAACAAAAGATAGAACAAAATAAAACAAATTGATCGAGAGACACGTGATTTATTGCTCCATCCTTAATTATAAGAAAAAATCAACTCAATGTTTCTGATTTATTAAATAAATTATGTATTTGATGTATATTATAGACTAAATATATTGATTATTTAATGAATTAAAAAATGAACTTTTATTTATAATTAAAGATGAAAAGAGTAATTTGCAGTCCACAATTGCAATTTGATCGCAATATAAAAAATTTGGGATCTCTGTAATTGCATCTCAGTCTCAATCGCAACTGCAATTTAAAACCATCAAAAAGACATTATACTTACCATAACCAAAGGAGAGAAGAAGAATGGATGAAACAAGGAGAATCATGAGAAAACGTGAGTGACCCATTATTGTTATAGAGGATACTAAGAAATGGGTATGTGAGAAATTGGTGATCTATGTAAGAACAAAACAAAAAAAGAAGGAAATTTGATTGATGTGTTTAGAGAGAATGAAAATATTGGTATATATGTGTGAGTGTGAGAGTGTGAGAGTGAGAGAGTGCAGTGTGTCAGCATGAGATTCTGAAAGAAACATTAATTTTCGGAAACCGACTTTGGCTTCTGCTAAGATCCAGCCAAACATAGGAAAGTGGCAAAGTGATACTTTCGTTGGCATCATATGCATTATACACGTTTTGCCTTTTATAACTAGGTTACCCCTTCCAATTTTTTAAGGTTTTTCAACATTTAAAAACATTAATTATATATATTACATCACTCAATAGCACTTTAACAAATATAAATTTAATAAAATTTACGGTTGGATTGTAAGTTTATAATATGAAGTTTGAATACGCGACACAATACAGATATGATACGATACAGTTGCGATATGCTATTTAAAAACTAAATATATAAATGTACAATATTTTTTGACAGAAAATACACAATATATAAATATAACTAAAATCGATAATCATAATAAATTGACATTCAAATTATTCAAAATGAACAAACAAGTGATAATTACATATCTTAAGTTAAGTATTAGAAGAAAAAAAACATAAATTAGCACTATCTAAAAAAACATTATTAGTAGCATCCAATCCAAAAAAGACATAATTGATTATCCATAAGGAATATCATACTCTAACGTTCACTAAACACAAATTGTATCGGTTTTCTCTCCTCCGTCTCCATCGGCAAAGAACATTAATTGTCTGATACTACTTTGATACGCGTATCGAAGAAATATCTGACACGTATCAGTCATTTTTTTAAAAAAATAATAATATTAATTGTCTGATACTTCTCCAATACAAGTATCAGGAGGTATCAGATGTGTATCGGTATCGAATACATCGAACACGATACTTGGCCATTATTGGAGTATTGGAGCTTTATAGGTTTATATCATATATATTCTTCATGTTCGATTAAAAAAATCTAAAATCATTTAATATTTAATATAATATTATAATCCACACAAAATTAAAATTTATACATTTTTATTAAATGCTGTTAATCTTAACTGATTAAAAAATATATAAATGAATTTTCAAAATTTTCTTCATCTAAAAAACGAAAAAAAAAAAGAAAAAAAAAAAACTTAAGTGCTACACCCTTGTATTTTCAACTTGCACGACCAAACACCACCGCATGACAAAACCACAACAGTGACATATTACCAATTGTCCTTGCTTGCTCCACCTGCATTTTGCATATCATACATGTTTCCAACAATTCAATTTACTCATGCATCATCTCCACCCAAAATCGTGTTTCACTATATAAAAAATGTACCAATTTCTATGTTTAGGTGTCAAAATCGTACGTTAACTCGGGATATACATTTCCTACTATCTATGCTGCCATCATCTCAATTGCTCATTCATACAGTATCTCTCTTTCTCTCTAACTGTTTTATTAATTTATTATAGTAAGTTGGATCCAATTTTGTTAACTTGTTGGTAGATTTGAAAATTGATAAATTCATACTTAGTAATTACTTATAATTGCGTTGACAAAGTACCAAAAAGTAAGTTTACTTTAATGTTAAAATTAGGCCCAAATTTAGAGGTTAAGCAACACAACCCTCTTTTCCTTAATTATAGTTTGCTACAAATTAATGAGTATAACAACTCAGTGATTAGACTCATACTAAAAAAGTCTATTAAAATTCCAAAGAATTAATATAATCTCACAAAATCTTTTAAAATCTTTTAAATTTTCTTGTCAAAATAGTCTCTTAAAATCTCAATCCAATACACATTGTAAAAAATTAATAAATTTGAAAGCCTTATCAATAATATCCCTTAATAGAGCACTCCACACTATCCCTTCAATAATTGTTATTTTGTCCATCTTTCCCCACCTTTTGATCAAATTTCCAAATTGTTGAAGAATAACCATCATTTTTATTTTTTAAGACAATTTTTTTTAACGGCAAATATTATTATTATGATTAGGTCTCTACACATGACGGACAGAGACCTGTAAAAAGAGTGACTACAAAAACAAAGACGTCGTATATAAGCGGAATGTCAATGAAAATATCAAAACAAACACCACTCGACTTCTAATCTTTTAAACCAAGTATCGATATGCATAACTGCGGAGATTAATCTCTCAATAATTGAGATTTATTTAAAGAATTAACATCTAAAACAAGTTCTATATGTATTGGCTAGGGAAATCCATAACCAAATAATTAATCAAATGGTTAAGGATCCAAATATGTCGCATGTTGTTGGTAATAGCTTTTTATCATGTATCATATTTTCTGGATAAAAGATTACTTTAGTATTTTAGACAATTTACTTGAAATAATAGTTGTTTTGTGGTTTAGTGAGAATAAGAGTTTCAATTTTTGTCAAAGTTTTTTGCTTTTCAATTTGTCCAGTTTCAGAAATAATTTTAAAATCAAATACAGTACAACTGAAATTGTCTTGTTCAATCTTTTATTAGCAGATCAAACAACCCATTTTTCTTTAGGTCTTATATATGATCTAAATCGTTGAATGTTGTTTTTTCGATATAAAGATTGTGGAGATTAGATTGTGTAAATTGAATGATCGATGGGAATGAATGGATCAAGCTATCTAAAGAAGTATAACTTATATTGAGAGAGATGTGTTCAAGAATGTTAATATTGAGATGATTATTCAACTATTGTGAAAATGAGATCGCATAGACAACAATTATAGAATATGTACAAAAGCCTATAGTTACCTAACAAAGAAGATAAGTTTAGCGTATTTGAAGGTTTTGTAAACGTGAAAAAAATAGTACTAGATTTTCCACGTTGAAAAGGACTCAAACATATATAAGTTGAAGTCACAAAATACGAGTCCAATCATGTAAAGGTTTATCCAAATTCACTATAAATTAAATCATTATACTTGTGTTATAAATCACACAATCATCTCATAATAAAAATATGCTCAAGAGTTATGCAAGGGGAAAATGCTTATAACTCATTGAATGATTGATTAAAATATAGGAATTGAGTATGTAGCTCTATATAGTATAGGTAGAGTTTGTGAGGAAATAACAAACTAATTAAGGTTGAAAATGTATAATGGGGTAAGTGAGTTATGTTTATGTGGAAATTAGGTGAATATATGAAAATGAATTGTTGAAAGTGAAATATATTTCAAAATTCAAATCTATATTTCTGTGAAAAATATTACTTTTAAAAATGAAATACTTTGCGGAGAAATAAAAAGCCTGGAAGGGGGCTTATAAGAAATTTTGCAAGTGTTCTTTAATATAAGCACTAATTAATTATACAAGTATTTATCAAATAAGTGCTTATGTACAAGGTCATTTTATGATAAAAGATGAAATGAAATCAAACTATTTGTATGTAAACTATAAGTTATAAACAATTTGTATAAGCTATCATAGAGAGCTTAGGAACATGTCATAAACTATTTTCATAACTTCTTTCAAGCAATCTTATAAGTGTTTATACAAGTAGATAGTTTCAAATAAATCAATCCAAACAATTCAAAAACAAAGAGCAGCAAAGAAAGTCCATGGACAAAAATATGTATTTTCACCTTAGCTTTGTACATATTATAAAATAAGATTAAGAAAGAAACTTAAATTGCATTCTAAAAGAAAGAAACCAAAACAAGAATTACAAATTGAACCCCTCATTCTTATTCTTATTTACACAAGAGGTTTTGGAAAACAAACTCACTATGTCTCACTATGTCATATATAAACTTATATATATGTACATGAACTATGAAAACCATCTGAGTGAAAGGTAAGAGAGAACAAAAATGCTTCTTCATTAATGTGATTCATATTCGGCTGAAATGAACTAGCTTTATAGTTTGTGATTTCCTCATGAAAAAGTTGAACACTGCCAAATCAGTTTGGTGCAACACAATTACCGATATATAAGCTAAGTGATTATGAAGTTTCGCGAAAGTTAAGTGACCTAGACAACGCTGCTGGATTGGCCTGCAAGACTGAAGTCGCTTTTACTGAGTGATTTCTCTCGTCACACTTTGAAGGGAATGCATTAAAGAGTCTTCCTGAAGAAACTGAGTCGGCGTTTTTATTTTTAATCCCAAGTGTTGTCCATAAAGAGCTTTTTTCTACTTCTCCCGAGTCATCGATCCTTAAAGTTTTTGGAAACCACAAACATTTTTCTTCTCTACTTTCTTTCCTACCATCTTCGCTCGATTTAAGCATGTTGTCATCCCTTGAATGTTTTCCTAATGTTGGAGAGTTTGGACTAGAGTTAGGGTTTGGACCATTTGGCGAAGACGGTTGTGCTTGCCATGGAAAGTTCCATGCCCCTGGCATGGTACAACCCCAATAAGATGTCGCGGGATAGAATGGCATGGAGAATCCCGGTGGACAAAAAGTTGGTGGTGGAATCGATGAGCTCCATTGCACTTGATTCCATGGGAAAGACCAAGGAGTTCCTGAAGGAAAGTAGGCCCCTTGTGGTGATAACCTCTGGCCGTTCCGCATAGCTTGTTCTTGTGATACATTGGTACTACCAACTTCTATAGACTTTGTCGATGTAATCGATGATATATTTGATTGATCATTACCTTTTTCTCCACTTGCATGAGGAACATGAATTCTTAGTACTTCTGGTTTACAAAATCCATTTCTTGCGTAATTTTGCATTGATTTATCAGCAAGTTTCAAAACAGATGTCATTGATCCACACAAGGGTGTATCAGATCCAAATGTAAGGATCGTATCGTTGCATTTCAAGGGCGAGTATATCTGAGAATTTTGGAGTGTTGCTTCAGAGACAGTTATCTGATGGTAATGAGAAGAAGTGTTCTTGTTCTTTCTTCTACCGGCACCTACAGGTACATTTCTCATGGTTCCACCTGCAGTCCAGTATCTCTGGCATTTCTTGCAGAAGTGACGGGGTTGGTTGACATTGTAATTATTATAGTAGCAGAACTTTGTGTCCATGCTGCTACATCTAGGACAAGGAATTATTTTGTCGGGTTTTTTAAGGTTCTTATCTTGTGAATTACTTGTCTCATCTTGTTCTTCTTCTTCGACCTTTGAAGTTTTCAACGTAGCAGCCTCCCTTTCGGTGGACATAGTAACAGATTCTTCTGTCGATTGCGTAGGGACTCCTTCGTTCTTTTCATCAATTTGATTTTCTCCCAATGTATCCTGCATTCATGAAAACCACAAATAATTATGTTTCCTTCACTAACACGAAAACGGACATCATACTAACACTGACACATCTACACCAATAATAACTTGGAAAAACAAAAGTGATCGAATGTAATCACATATGTCTGTGTTGTGCTAGTGTCGAACACTTAACATGTCAAGTGTGAGTGCTACATATATTCATCGACAAACATGTTGATTCAATTTTCCAAAAAAGTTTGATTTGAAGCTAGAAATATTACCATTTAACACTTGCTGACTCAAACCAAGGGAAAGGGGTATAATTGAAATGCATCAAAGTGGAAACTTGTACAGAAAAAAAAATGAATTGAATTGAAACGAGATAGCTTATTATTCTTCGTTAGCAAAAGAGAACATCAATTACTAATTAGGCAAAGTAAGACCTAAGTGTTGATATAAACATAAGAGCAAACAAAAAGAGAATCAAAAGAAAAAGTAAATCAAATAGGAAGTTGGTTTCTAAAATTATGTTCTTGCTGGATTTGGAAAAATTCATTAAAACACAAAAGTCAAATCAAATAGGAAAAATGAATAATTAAAGAAAAAAATCAAATCAAATTATTTTTTGTTTTGAAATAAACGGTGAGTTTAACAAAATCACAGAAGCACGATGATTTTGTTACTAAAATCATAGTGACACACCATAATTCTGCTCATCATCAATAAGCTATCTTGAAATCTGAACAGAGCATACAACAAGAAATGGAAAAACTAAATAAGCTATTTCCTCAAAACTTCCCTCACAAAGCGCTTTTCATTATAATCAATTCATTTCATATACAAAATAAGTTATATAATTCAAATACACAATGATTCTTTCAATCCATCATAAAATCAAACTTCAGCAAGTCAAATAAAACTTGAATTACAGAGCAGAATTTGGAAATTTGAATTAGAATCATCAATTAACTCCCCCAGATTGAAAACATAGCCCCAAATCCCAAATTAAACACTAAAAACTCATTGAAAAGGAAAAGAAGTTATAAACAATAGAATAAAACTCAATACAATTGAATCTTCATTATTAAGCAAAACTAACACCAACCCATTAAATATTTTTTCATTCCAAATAAAGGGTCATAATCAAAATAAAAAATTTATCAACCCCAAAATTCAAAATTCACATATATATAATATACCTTCTCAATCTCTTGCTCATGTGTATCTCTAGTATTATGTGACTCCCTCGAAGAGTTTGTAGAGGAATCATGATTTTCATCATGAGTACTCTCATCAATGATATCACCAGAAGATAAAACCGCCGGAGTTTCGAGAAGAATCTCCGGCACCGGAATTGTTTTACCGAACAGTTTGATGGCAGAGTCTTTTGTCTCTAACATTTTCTGTGTTTTTTTTTTTTTTGTTCTGCTAAAAACTAAAAACAGGTTAAAACCTTTTTGCTTGTTGTTTTGTTTGTGGAAAATAAGGTAAAACTGTTGTGAAAAGGTTGTTGGAGAGAGAGAAGGAGGTGACACGTTGTATGAAAGTGTGAGAGTGAATGTTGTTGATCCGTAGAGAGAGAGGTTTGGGAGTGCCACATCAGAAGAAAGGGTTGAATTAGAGCCACATATTCAACTTGTGGCCTTTAAAAGATCTTTCTCTTTCTTCCTTTTTGAGTTTCCTTTTTCTATCCACCTGACATGACCTGTCCTGTGTGCTTTTGCTACTTTCTCGTTGCGGTTTGTCATATCATTATCATATAGCACACATTTTCGTACTATCTTGCTTTGCTTCCTTATAAAAATCTAGTCTTTTTTCTTTTTATTTTTATACATAGATAGTCAATATGATAAACTATCGAAAACTCACATATATAAAAGTCAAATATATTAGTTAATCAATGAATCTGAAAAATGAAAATTTGTTAAAATTAAGGTCGGAAGGAGTAAGAAGATTAAGGTTTGAACTATAACCATAGTCAGGGCGGATACAAGGCCCAGCTAGCCTCGGCACTTGCCCGGGCTCGGCCGAAATTTTTTGGTATTTTAGGGGTTAGTTTAGGGTAAAATTAAAACTTTTAGGGATTAATTTATGGCAAAATTGAGACATTTTATTCAAAACTGTAATTTTTCGGTGTAATACCTTAATTTTTTGGTATTTTAGGGGTTAGTTTAGGGCAAAATTGAAATTTTTAGGGATTAATTTAGGACAAAACTGAGATATTTTATTCAAAATTGAAATTTTTCGGTGTAATACTAAAATTTTTATTTAAAACTGATATTTTGTCCAGGCTTTATAAATTTTCTAACTCCGCCACTGACCATAGTGTTCGACACTATCAATTTCGATATTTATGCCAGTTAAACTAGATTTATGGACAAAAGTCTACTCTTTATTAGTTTATAATAATAATTCAACCAATAAACTATCATTTTGTTTTTAAAAATATAACTCTTTTTATTAGTATTGATGTTTTTATTTCTTTAGAACCTTCTCCTAGCCACCTTTCATGTCGACAGGTGCTTGTTGATGGCTAGGAGTAGGGATGTCAATGGATATCCATGGACGCGGATAGTGTGATATCCGTGTCCGCTCCGTCAGACAAATATGATATCCGTGTCCGCTCCAAATCCGTGCGGATATCCACTAAGCGGGTAATCCACGGATATTGAAGTATCCGCGGATATTAACAGATATCCATGGATAATATTTTTTTATTAAAAAAAACTAATTATTGAAAAAAAAATTAGTTTTTCTTAAAGACAAAACATTAACACATAATATTCATAAATTTTGCTCACTTTTTTTGTCAATTGTAAGAAGTTGAAAAGTTTTTTTTTCAAAAATTAAAATAGAAAGATAAAATATAAAAGTACAATTATTTTTATATATAAAAATACTTGAATTTATATGTAAGTAGATATATTTAAGTAATTTTACTAATTATTTAGCGAGTATGGATATCCGCGGGCGCGGATAGTATTAAACCCGCATCCGTATCCATTAACTGCGGATAATTAAAATATCTATTTATTTTATCCGTGGATATCCATTAAACTATCCGCTCCATATCCATGACGGATTTTATCCGCAGATATCCACGGGTATGGATATTTTTGCCATCCCTAGCTAGGAGGCATAATTTGGCAACGCACGTGTCTCAACAATTGGTAATCATATGCGTTTTATGGTATATTTATTGTATGATTCGGTTGACCTAGTCTAGCTCGCGGATGGACCTTGACCCAATCTAGAACAAATATATATATACACCAAAATTTTATTTTAAGGCTTCAAAATTATTTTATGGTACATATTATTGTTGAGCCTAAAAATTTGAGGTACAATGTCGACACATACTCGGCACATGGTTGGGGGCCTGACCAAAACTATTGTAATAAAGATATCTATTTAATTTAAAAAATGACGAGGATACTAACTCTCTGAATTTAAATACTCACTAAAACAATTGTATTTTTAGTCAGGTTTTTTTTTAATCAACCAATGAACCATTTAAATTAAAAATAACACTCTAAGTTGACACAAGGTGTGCTCAAAATAGAGGTTATTAACAAAAGTCAATTACAATAAGAAAAGAACAATCCAAGAAAGCGATAAAATAAATTATAGAGTACCACAAATTAAAGTCATAAACAAAGTTATTGAACTTCACATTCATTGCGAGCTTTTTAAATCATTCAAATTATTTTCAACCAAATAGCTTTAAATCTATCTTTAAAGTTCAAAAATTGAAACTATAATCCGTAAACCGGTAAGCATGAAGTTGTGCATTATTATGTAAGCACCATGCACACATAACCAGCAAATACCGCGCCACCATATGGGATACACAACCCACAATCCTTAATCAAACTTTATTATATTCATATCAATTTGTTGATTATGACGACTCATTAAATTTGAAATGAAATATAAATAATTAAAAGCAGACAAGTGTTTTAGAAGGCATCGGTTCTGATTTGATCATCAGCTTTAACTAACTGTCTCTAGAGTGCGTCTATGACACAATCACTGATGTGACTTGAGAATAACTCAATTCGTTGTTGGATTGGACTTGACAGTCCTAACAATATTACATCTCAATTAAAGGAGGGTTGCCACAATTTTATTTTAGGTCAAATGCATTTAAGGGTCTTTTAAATTTCACATTTATATTAGTTAGGTCTTTTATATTTTTAAGTTACATATAAGTTATTTAAGTTTCTAACTTATTGCACCGGCATCCTATCCTTCGTTACAGAAATTTGATGCAACATTACCCTTTCAGTTAATCTCTTTCAACACATGTATCTTTTCATCAAAATTTTCACCACAGTAAAAATCAACGTTAATAGCCATAATTCAACAAAATAACAAAGATTAAATAAAAAAGTAACTATTCAACAAGTTAAAAACACAAATAACTTATTTATTATCTAAAATATTTAAAGAACTAAATGTTACTTAAAATACTCGAAGAATATAATTGTTACAGAGACAAAATGTAAAAAGCTCTGAGGTAACATGCATGCATTCTTGCTTAGTTGGATTATCATAGAGTGAAGTCCAAAGAAATGGGGCACAAAATCGTAATTTAGACATATCGGAAGCCCATTGCTAATTTCCTAAACCAAACACGCATATATACATTTATTTGACGAAAACAAATATACACGTATGTTTCTTTTTCAAGCAAAAAACACGCGTAATGTATACCTGTTAAATTCTGATTACAAAACGTGTCATTTCCAAACACATCATCCATCCCAAGGTAGATATTTTTTACACTCATTTATTTGACACAAATTAAAAAATACATATATAGAAATTTTGTATATTTATATATAAAAAAAAACTGTTGCAATTCCTTATCTCATATATAAACAATTTTTTACTTTTTAGATTATTGAATAATTGATATATTTAAATACATGTAAATCAAATACATAAATTATACAATAAATCTAAAGAATTTAAAGTTGCTTATATATAAAATAAAAAACTATTAACATATATCAAAGTAAAAAATGATAACATAAAATAAAATAAGAGGATCACGATTAAAACAAATAGATAGAGTATCAAAAGTAATCAACCTCCAAAAATAATAAAATTACACCAAGAGGCCCAACTGTCACGGGAGAGGGGATACCAATGACCGCCCAAAATATTGCAATTGTGTGAAAGTTTGAAAGGTTTGTAATCATCTTATTTATGATTTTCTTAACTAATGTTATATGTTTACTTTGAATTTGAATGTTTCTTTGTTTGATGAGAGGATTAACTTCTCCTTATAGAAGTACACAGTCCAATACTATTTGTTCCAACGCAGTCTTGATTATGCATCAAGTGACGAAAAATTCAAAGTGGAGTATAATTCAAAAAAAAAAAAGTGAGCACAATTTGATTAACGCATGCTTCAAAGATTAGAGCGACTTTGTAACTGTGCTGAAAGAAATTTGTTAAGAGAAATTGTGGAATTTGTTGAAATCTAAATTTTTTATCAATGACGTTAACCAACTGATTGATGATGAAAATAAATTTGTAAACACATGAATGTAATGTGTTTGATCATATCAATTAGTTTAATGACTTGATATCTAGACTTACGAATACATGGGACAATACTAAAGATGAAGCGCAAACATTACTATTGTTGGATTAACTACCTAAATCTTATAATTATAAACAACTTGTCCGGTCAATGTTTGTAGGGAAAAGTACACTACAACTAGATGAGCTACTTAAACTATTGAAAAAAATTCAATAAATGATGAAGGTTGATAAATCTTTTAAACACAATCAAATACTAGTAATTAAAGGGCGGAAAAAAAAAGAATTATGATGATCATATGGTAGAAGAGCTCAACAAAGAAATATGAGTGTATCAAGTGTCATTATTGTGAAAGTTTAGTCACATACAAGCAAAATGTTCAAAATTTATGGACGATTTGCGAACTATAAAGGAGAAAACATAAAAGTTGAAAAGTGTTTATTCTACAAATGTTGTTGGTTATGAGGATGATATTCTCATTTGTTATGATGAAGTTGATAACAAAGTGAAGAGTTGTGAGCCTCTGGGTAAAGGGAGAATATGTTGTGTTAAAGTTGATAGTTATTCAAGTCGTACATCGAGTAGTTAGAAGAAAAAAAAAGATAAGTGAATATTATAAATATGAAAAGTTATAAATTGAGTTTTATTCACCACAACAACTCTAGTATTTTTTTTTTAAGCTTGAGTAGTTGTGAGTCTTGAGAGAGTTTGTAAGTTTGTCCTTGTAAAAAATTACAATTGAGTGAGAGCTTAAGAGGTTTGCAATAACTACTATTTTGTTTATTGTGTCAAGATAAAAATGAATAATCTCCTTCATTCGTTATCTATACTACTCACCTAATTCTCTATCTCACTTCTCACTTAATTGTTTTTAATCACTCCCAATCAAACTTCGGATTATCGGATCCATTTTTCTAAAAATTGAAAAATTAACAAAACAAAAAAAATATTTTTTCACTTGAGTAATTACTTTGTCATTTTATAAATTTTAGAGACAAAATTTTCAAACCTATATAATTTTGAGTAGCATAGTTACTATCTTTTTTTAAAAAAATCATTACTTTCTAAAAATAAGTTAATTGATATTGACTAACAACTTACATATTTCATAATTCATATACCGTCAATAAATTATATCATTGAATTATTAATAATATTCAATTTCAATTACAAGTAATTTAAAACTCATACGAGATCGATTGACATGTAACTATTTTATATCGACTCTGTATATAAAAATCATTTTTTTTTCCTTTCACAAGTATTAAAATTCATCATTTTTTTAGATTTATATTAAATTTTTAGTCAACAATAGTATATAGTTTTTTATCGTGTTTAATTGTAACTAATATTCATAGAGAACTTGCGAACACACAAAATATGTTCACTCATCGCAATTAAATTTTTCTATGTATAAAAATCAATCATCAAACTTCATCACAATTCATCTCAATCTCGGTCAAAAATATGTTGATTCATCTCAATCAAAAGATTTCCATTGAGTAGAAAAAAAATTAAAACTTTTCCATACACAAAAAATAAATAAGAAAACTTGAGTCAAAATTAAATTTTGGAAAATATTAAAGTGCAATTATTTTAGTGCAAAAAGTGTAATTTAAAATTAATGTTGTAAATTAGTGCAATATTTATAAGTAGAATATGCGATGATAGCAAAACAATGAAGCAGTGATGCTTCTTCGTCTGCTTATGCTCTCTGCAACCCTTCATGCCGGCCAAACCTAAACCCACTTCCAATTTCATACTTTTTCTTCAATTCTCTTCATCTTTCTCAAATTCAATCCATCACAATCAAAAATCCCCAAAAAATTTCACTCTTTTGATTTGGATCCATTGATTAACAACACAACAATCAATCACAACAATTCTTCAATTCAATCTTATTGATCACTTCAAATTTTCAATCTTTTCAGTTTTAATCGAACTGGGTCGATTCAATTCGATTGATTTGATCCAATTTTAGGGTTTCTGTGATTGAAATGGTATATTTCCATAGCTCAATCTCCATTTGCAAGTCTTCCGTTGACCAATCATCATCATCCATGGCGAATTCCCTCGATTTTCCTAAATCGAGGAACCGTAAGACACTCAATTCTCTTCAGATTCCGCCGTGCGAACGATCTCGCTCGGCGGTTGTTGATGTGGTTATATTTATTGCTGTTATTATCGCTTTAGGGTTCTTGGTTTTTCCTTATATTCAATTTGTGATGAGTGAAAGTTACAAAATTTGTGGTTTGATTATGGATTTGGTGAAAGAAGAAGTTGCTGTTGCTCCTGTGATCTATGCTTCATTAGGAGTTAGTGTTTCTTGTGCTGTTTGTGCTACATGGTTTTTTGTGTCTTACACATCAAGGAAATGTGGGAACCCTAATTGTAAGGGTTTGAAGAATGCTGCTGAGTTTGATATTCAATTGGAAACTGAAGATTGTGTCAAGAATTCACCTTCATTGGGTAAAGATGGTGGTGGAATTAAAAAGGGTCTTTTTAAGATTCCTTGTGATCATCATCGCGAACTTGAAGCCGAGCTTAAGAAGATGGCACCTATTAATGGAAGGGCTGTTCTTGTTCTTAGAGGAAAGTGTGGTTGTTCTGTTGGTAGGTTAGAAGTTCCGGGACCTAAGAAGAATAGAAAGATCAAGAAATAGGATACAGAAAGAAAAAAGAAAAGACTCCTAACTCATAGGAAGGAGAGAATAATTGAATACATAATTTAGTCCGAATTGGGAGAGGAGTTGGTTATAGTTATATCGTCATGGTCATCTATGTAGCACCGACATGGACAAGACACCGAACATGTGGTTGTGTTGGATGTTTGTGTTTGTATCTGTGTTTCATAGATGGTCATTCTATTAGAGATTTACATTGTCTTTAAATAAGCCTGTCTTGGCAATAAGTTGTAAGGAACTTTGAATCATACACAATTTGGTTATTTATACTTTGGAATATCAGAATACTTTAATTTGATTTACTTTACTAGTTTGCAATTTCATTTTTGGTCTTTTGGATTTAGTGTTTATGATATTCTATTATTTCGAATTTGGTGTTTATGATATTCTATTATTTACTATTGACACTTCAGATTGATGGCGTGTTTGGTGACCGGCACGTGTCACAGTATGTCATCGATACCGATAAATGTGGTTACATTCAATTTATTAAATTATTACCGTTGTATATGTGTATATGTAGGTCTCGTGTTTTTGTGCTTCATAGGTTACAGATTTGAAGTTCTTTTAGTTTTTGTGATAAGTATCCGGCATTGAAGTTGCCAATCTTTTTGTAGGGTGCAGGGTTACAAATGGAGTAAGTTGTTGTTTTCTGGTTTTATGAACATACAGCTGACCCTGGTCATGTTTTGATCTTAGAAATGTTGCTGAAAAATGAAATTGATTTGCTGGATTTTACTATGTTTTGATCTTAGACAATGGTATGCATTTTCTCCATTGACTATGTAAATTGTTTTATCATTTTGATTGCCATTGTAGGCCGACTCATCTAAGACAGATTGCCTAGTATGATGTGAATCACGGAGTGGACTACTTAAGTGCAAGACATGTTTTCTACAGGTATCATGTATTTGAATCAACTTTTATGAAAATTGATTGTAGGGAAAATTGCATCGATGCTCCTTTACTACAGCGTTTTATCACTTTATGTCATTTGTCGTTATCTTTATTTCGTGTCAATATTTCATCATTCATGTTTCAAAATGTTTACATTATTGGACTGACATTCATTCATCATATACTTCTGTTATAGATTTGCGAACATGACCAATAAATGATTTAGTATAAAGAATGTTTCACCACTCAACACCATTATTACACCCGAGTTGACAACAAAGAGACCACAATCTTAGATAAAATATTAAAATGTCCATGTTAATTTTGATGGATTATAGATTATAATTGTTATTTTGATCAATTGGGAACATAGTTAACCCTTATAAATGGTCATGGAAAACTTTTGGTAACTGACATAGAAGAAAAATGAGGTTCAGTCCAACGTTGTCAAAGTTTTTATACATAGAAGACTAACTTGACATGAAAAGATGACTAACTTGACATGAAAAAAAGATTAAGGACTACATTGATAACAAATTGAAGATCAATGATTCCTAGTGCTAATTTTTCCTTCAAAATTTGAGGTTTATTTTCTTTTGTTGATGTCTCTTTTTGTAATTTGCTGTATCTCATACCTAGTGCATGTTTACTGAACTTATATGTATCCTGCTGCATCTGTTGTCATGAACTAAGCCTGCCTAAAATGTGACCTTTGCACCCCTCTCTTTCCTATGATTATATGATTCCAAACCAAGTTGTTTGGCTCAAGCGGTTAATGAATTTGAGTTAAGGTCGAATCATTTGGAAAAATCCGAATTCGAATCCTAGCCGAAACATATTATTCTCTTCGTGCAGTTGATGGATAAATGGAGGGGAGGGGTGCTAATATGCAGTTCTAAGATTGCATAACTGATTGATTTGATCATTATGTTGTTATTTGTTGAAACTTGAAATGCATCTCTTTCCAATATCTCCCTTTTTTCAAATGCTATGTGTATGTATGGACCAAAATCTACTACTGTAATAAAACCATGCTATTTTTAATCTCAGTCGTACATTTGAGATCCAACGGCTCTGATTGCATGGTACAAATCTAGGTCATATTACTTTTCGACCATTCATTTCATATCAGATGGTCCATATCAATTATTGTGTTCACGTAGTAACTTCGTGGAATTCGGATATATTTATAAATTCAAGAGAATTTTAGATTATTAGGAATTTAATTGCTTGAATTAAATTTCCTTCATTTTAATTTTATTTTGTTGGATAAAAGTTATTTCATTTTAATCTATTTTTCTAAAAAAAATTCTTAATCTCTTTACATGAACTTAGCCTTCTCTTAGAGCATTTTTTAGACACAAGGTTCCTTTCTCACCTGTTCGTAAAAATTCACCTATCCTTTAGAATTAGATTTTTTTCTTCTCAAAGTTAATTTTATAATTCATATTAAAGGATAAAAGTTGTGACTTGGTGGGCCATCAAAAATAGGTGGTCCACAAAAGATTACTTTGCAATTTTATTTAAAATCATTTAGAACCATTGTATGTGTTCTTTTCTACTTTCAAATTAAATTAGTTTGAGTGAATGATAATTTTTTATTTTTTTTAACGGCAAAAACTTGTATAAGTATATAGCAATATGGAATACATAAATGTTATATGGACATCTTTATAGTTGTTGGACAACTACTGTCTGTGGGTCTCACCGCCTTTTTTCTATTTTTAATTATTTTAGGTTGGCCTTGGGTTACGTGCAAGGCATGAAAAAATAGTTGTCCGACCGGGACAACTTTTTGTGGGTGTTCAAATAACACACCTCTATGGAATAAAGTACAATTAGTACTATACTCATTAATGGAAAGAACCAGATAAGTTTTGAAGTTTTGAATTTGTGATGTGGAGATATACTAGTTTGAATTCAGGTGTTAAGAAGACAAGTGATCAATTTGAAAATTTGTTTGAAGTTACGATTTTGAATGAAAATTGTACTTAGAGAAAATTACATAAGAAAAATGCATAAAATATAATGCTCGAAAAAAAAAAGGTTTGAATCTTCCAAATCAATAATCGAAGATTCTAATACACATGTGTTTAAGGGAAGTTTCGACGTTCAAAAAAGAAACCATTTTGAAGATAAGAAGACTTTCAAGGGAAGTTTAGAAGTTAAGAAAATAAGTCTTTTCGAAAAAGTTTTTAAGCAAGTTAGAAGACATGCCAAATAAGAGGCAATTTTCTCATTTTTTCTATAAATAGGAAGTTTTGTCTTTATATAGAAAGTTATGTCTTTGTAAGGGTTCATTTTTCATTCTTTAAAATTGACTACTAGATAAAAATTACACACACACAGAAAGCCGAAGCTGCATGTTGGCTCGGTAGAACCACGACTCGCCCTAAATTTTTTTTCAATTTTTTTACAATGGAAAATTACTTTTATACCCTTGGTAATTTTTTAAAATTACAACATAATATTTTCCTCTTAGAATTAGACTCAGACTCACGCATGAGATCATTCCCTATCCTTCACCTCAGACGCAAACGTCAATGTCCGCAACCACACGGAAGCGCCGTCTATGCACGCCACCTTCTACCGTTGACCTCGTTTTCTCATATCTTTGATCTTTGTTGTCATGTATCTCTCACGAAACCCCTCTTTTCTCTCAGTTTTTTTGTCAAACTGTTATTGTTGAATGTTGTTGTTGTTCTTTGCCTATTTGTTGTTAGATTGTTAGAAATTGTTGGTTGTTGTTAAATTTCAGTTGTTGTTCTTCCTTCTTTACTCTATTGTTATTGTTGTTGATGTAACGATGTTGTTCTATCAACCTTATTCTGCTGCTGCATTGTAATTTTAATGGTTGTTTTTTTGTTAAATTTGATAAAGAATGGTGGGATTTTTTGAGTTGGTGGAAAGGTTCCATTGAGTTTTAAAGATACCCAATAGAAAACGCCTTTGAGTTTTGAGTTAGCTGAAAGCAGTAGAATCAACAAAGTTGAAGTGGTGTGAAATTATTAGTGAAGTGTTTGATTATAGATACAATCAAACTCAATTACGTGTTTGGTTAGGGTGATTACTAAATTGTTTAATAATTTATTGAAGTTGAAAAACGATAACTTTTACATTTGAACATTCGAACCTGATAAATTGCGGCCCACCCCAATATTTTGAGCAGAGAGATGTACCCTGAAACCGAAAGCAGAGACTCCACAGCACAAGATTGCCACACCACAAGAACTAACAACGCCGAAACCATAAACAAAGCAGAGACTCCACACATCACCTTATCAAAAAGTTTTCCTAAAAGTATCATCACCAAACCGTCAACTAAAATAAGAAAGAAATTAAAGAAAAAGTGATCGCTTCTTCTGACGGCAGCATAAGTCAGGCATGCCATACATGCAACTTCCATAATCAAACTCATGATGATAGTATATGACTTTTGTTTAAGAGTAGAGCGGTGTTCAACGTGGAGTTTATAAAATTGTCCGTACATATACCAGATGACAAAAAATATACCCTAAAATTGATTGTCGTTAGAAATATCTACTACGACATCTCGAGCAATATCTTGTGTGCTGTTTTCATGCGCTCTGTCTTCTTATTCAGCTTGCTTTCTCTGTCTCTCTTCTTCAGCTTGCTTTCCCTGTCTCTTCTTCAGTTTGCTTTCTCTGCCTATCTTCTTCAGCTTTCTTTTCCTCTTCTTCTGCCTTGGCAGCACCACCACAGCAAAGTTTGTCGATCCATCGGTTACATTTGTTTTACATTTGAGCAACACACAGAAGATCCACAAATGTCTAGGTCTACAACCACACAGAAGCGTTGTTTATGCACGACACCTTCCACCATTGACCTCGTTTTCTCATATCTGTGATCTATGTTCTCATGTATATCTCACGAAACCCCTCTCTTCTCTCATTTTTTTTGTTAAACTATTATTGTTGAATGTTGTTGTTTGCCTGTTTGTTGTTCGATTGTTAGAAATTGTTTATTTGTTGTTAATCTCCAGTTGTTGTTCTTCCTTCTTTACTCTATTGTTGTTGTTGATGTAACAATGTTCTTTCTTCCTTATTCTGCTGTTGTATTGTTGTTTTTTTTTTGTTAAATTTGATAAAGAATGGTGGGGTTTTTGAGTTGGTGGAAAGGTTCCATCGAGTTTTAAGGATACCCAATAGAAAGCGCTCCTGAGTTTTGAGTTAGTAGAAAGCAGTAGAATCAACAAAGTTGAAGTGGTGTGAAATCAATTAGTGAAGTGTTTGATTATAGATACAACTAAACTCAATTAAGTGTTTGGTTAGGGTGATTAATGAATTGTTTAATGATTTATTGAAGTTGAAAAATGATAACTTCTACATTTGAATACTCGAACCTGATAAATTGCGGCCCACCCCACACATAAAACATAAATATCTTACTATAGTTATATTTACTCGAATGATGTATGTTAACTCTTCTTTCCAATAATACTATTTATATGTTTTTATTGTTATTTCTTTTATGAATATTACTTACCATTTATCCAGTTTTTACTAGTATTTTTTTCGTTTTCAATCTTTACTTACATACAAGTCATAGCTTAAACATTAAACTTATCCATTTAAACCGAGAATCGTTGTTCTTGTGAAATTAGAGTTAAATAATTTTCAAATGAATCAACATTGATGGCGTTTATATCTTTACAGTCAGGTCAATTATAACACATCTAAAACTCTCCATTTATATCTTTATAGTTAGTTCATTTTTTTTTTCCTTTTCCCATTAATTTTTTATAGCTGAGAATAAAATTTGATAAATTTACAAACATAAAAATACATTTTTCTTATCATTTTCTATATTCCCAAAAACCTATAATAAAGATAACTTGAAACATACTATAAAAAAAAAACTTGAAACCAACACACTTTTATATTCCGTTATATCATCTCACTTCACACTATTTTTTAGTCAAATAGCTTAGTATCTAAGACTCTGTTTGGTAAGTCAAATAAGATAGCTTATAGCTTATAGCTTTTAGCTTATAAGCCAAAAGCTCTATTTGGTAACCGTTTTTAAAAAAGAGTTTATAGTTTATTTTACTAGCTTATAGCTTATTTCTCAAATGCTATTTCAAGTAGCTTATGAGCTTATAGCTTATTATCTTTTCTTCCAATTTTACCCCTATCATCTTACTTGAAAAAAATAATATATTAATTAAAATATCTTTTTTACGTCATTTCATACTTATAAGTTAGCTCAACCGCTAATTTTACCAAACACTACAAATTCAATCAGCTAGCTTATTCGCTATAAGCTAGCTTATAAGCTATCCGCTATAAATTCATCCGTTATAAGCTAGCTTATCAGCTATCCGCTATTTTTTACCAAACCGAGCCTAAAACTCCACCTTTAAAATGAACAAATGAAGTGTTTGTAGTCCGGATTCTAACTTTTAAATATAGCAATATCTTTACCAACTAAATTATACTCATTCATTTAATTATATGATGATATTAAAGAATAATCCAACTCTGCAATTTATTATGAAATAAATAAAATTAATTTGTTATATATATATAGCACCGAATTATAAAACAATAAATTTGAAAAATAGAAATAAATAATTTTGTTACATTTGCATCCATCCTCGTTGCTACTTGCTCGAACAAGTTCTTTGAGGGCAAGTTTCTTCTCCATGGATGCATCTCGCTTCGACATCTTCGACATTTACCGAAGATTCTGTGGTAATAATAATCTCTTCTTCTACTTTCTATTTTCAATTCTTAATTATTGTGTACCAATTTTTTATTTTTTTTTCCCTTTTGGATCGTTGAATTCAGCTTCTGCTTTTCTTAATTTTATCATATTGTTTAATTTCAACACCATTGCATGAATATGATGATTAATTTGTTTAACTTGAAGCAATCATTTTTATTTATTTTTTTTAGTTTTAATTTATGTAATTTTTTTGTTAGTGGTGATTTTGTTAGGGTTAATATATGTTCAACTAAATGCATGCAGTTTTGTACTAATTTGCATTGACCGAGAAATTGATACAGGAACTAGAAAAAAAATTATAAATTTTTGTTGAAGCTATAAACATAGTAACTAGTAAATTTTATTAATTATTTTGAGTTTGTGCAGAAATAAAATCAGGACATGCATTTGTTGTTGGTGAAGAAGGGTATAGACAAGATAGTGACTTTCAGAAAGCTAAGGTCACAAGGGAGGCACTGACACAGCTCTCGAAGTTGGTGGAGTCTAGAGTTAGTACAGGGTATGTTTCTTTCTTTGATTTTCTTGTGATAATTTTGAAGCCGAATAATTAATTGTTCGGCTTAGGGTTTTATTTCGCGGGCGCGGTAGCGGTTGCGTCACGTTATTTGAAATTGCAGAGAATAACGGTCAAATGTAGCGTTAAATGTGGTCTTGTCGTGGTTTCGGCAACATAAACCGTTATGTCGAATGTTACCTTAAATGAGGTCTTGTCGTGGTTTCGGCAACAACGGAAACCGTTATGTCACGGTCTAGATTGTGGTTTTGAACCTTTTATTTAAAACCCTAGTTCGTATAATAAGATTTACTTTGCTGTTTGTGATTCTAGGATAATCTTGGACGTTTATTGGTTTTTGTTAGTGAAAGTTTTATGATTACTATGCTGTTGGCTGCTGCTTTAATTGTCTATTGTTTTGTTCTTCTGTTGTATAAGAATACAAGTTGTATTCTTTCGCATGATTTTCCGAATGTTCTATTTTATGTGCTTAGCTCTAGTTTAGATCAGTACATTGTATGTTCTAGAATTTTATGTTTCTAGCAGCCTCTATTGGCCGTCGAACTACTGGATCACACGTGATCACTCCATGCTGAAGCATTTAATTTTTCAGCAAGTAATAAAGTGCTATTAAATTTTATAAACTTATGTACCAAGCTAAAGAAGGTATGTGGCATGGTGGTTCCAGCTGAAATTAAAGGAGGTTTCGGATGTGGGATTGAATCCCACTAGCATAAGTTTTAAGTTTTTAGCAAACTATATCAGTTTTTTTCTCGCCAGTGCTGCTTGCCACCCGCTGAAAAATCAGAAAAGAAGTGCATTGAATTCTAATTACTCTCCGTCAACAAAAGAAGTTTATTAATTACTAATATAAATATACTTTGAAAAGACTCGCCTTGAAACACTGGTAAGTTGCATCAGATATTGAAAGGCGAGAGTGCCGGTTTTCATTTGAATCAAATTTGGCTGGTTTTGACGGATTGAACTCGTTCATGACCGGTTTGGTGGCAGAAACAATCCAAATGCATGACTGGACCTGCTATGGGTCCGGTTCCCAGAGTTAAACTGGTCGAATTGGTTGGTCCGAGTTTACGCACACTGTCTTCTTCTATCAGATTTGCAGTTTCTTTAATAATTTCAAGCTTTAATTTCATCCAATGCTTGTTCCCTTATGTGATGATCAACTGTGATTATTACCATATCTGTGGGATTTTTTACAATCTGAGGTTTTGGTATATTGGAAAAATGATGGCATGCTTGAGCTGAATCCGGGCAGTTTTTTATTTTCTATTTGTAGCCATGCTTGGATCTTTTGTACTTTATGTTTGCTATCTGTGTCGAAGTTATGCTTCTAAACAAACAAATTTGTTTTTCTACTCCACCTTATTGTTGTCGTCGTCATGGTCATGTATATCTCAATGTTACTTCTGTATAATGTATAGATTAATGAAACTTAAATGTTCATAAAATCACATGATTGCACTAAGTGGCCATCTTTCTTCCCTAACTTAAAATTTCTTGACGTGTCAAATTTTCAGGGCAACAATTTTTGATGAACTTTCAATGCTCATGTCACGGCTGGGTTTGATGGTCAGTTTCCCTTTTTTTTACCACATTCAGTCATGCATATGTTTATCCAACATAACATTTGCAGTAGTGAGATACACAGAAGTGAGACTCCAAAAGTGAAATTTCTAGAGGTTGTGCATTCTCTATATTATGAGGAAAGAGAGAACAAAAAATATCTAGCACAATGCAGAGAATTATTGCATTCATTTTGTTGTTTCCTCTCCCTTATGTACTTCCCGTGTTTATCTTTCTAGGCAACCTTTTCAGAGTTCTCTCGGTTTTATGAATTTGTTTTCTTCATGTGTCGCGAGAATGGTCAAAAAAACATCCGTAAGTATCTCATATAAATTATTTATGTACGGTCTTCTATTTAATCCTTTTAACAATGAAGTAGACGAATGTATACTCACTGGCTATTCTTTGTTTTTCAAAATTTGATAATTTACAGCTGTAAGCAAGGCATTAACTGCTTGGAAATTAGTTCTTAATGGGCGGTTTCCACTGCTTCGTCCATGGTGTGACTTTGTTGAGGTACAATAATGCTTATAATAATGCAACTTGTCATCCTTGTTCTCATGAGCAAATGGGTGGTGCTATTGCTAGAACGTTTATATAAGACGTGTGATAAATTTCAAATGTGCACACTTCAAATTTTTCCTTTTTTAATGCAATATGTGATTATTGTAAAGCTATGAAAAAATAAATCGGAACATCTATCAAGTCCCAGCTAGGTAGAAAGACCTGAGCTTGTGTGCAATCCATTTAACCCTTATCTGGGGTTAGGGCCATTTATTTTGTCAAGTCTCGGCTAATTTAATTCTCCATCTAAAAGGCCCATTTTATATGACCCGTGTGCAAATCCATCTGTACTTCCTAGTAGGGTCTTGTTATTTTCATTTAATTTCTATTGGAAACTGATCTATATTACTTTTGTGTTTAGAAAAATCAACGACACAACATATCTGAGGATACATGGCAACAGGTTCTGTCTTTCAGTTTGTGTACGCGTGATAATCTAGATGCATATGATCCCGAAGGTATTGTTCTCATTGGTTACTTTTTACAATTAGCTACATAGATACATAAATTTGTACTTATATAGCTTTTTTCAATGCATTAATACTTGGATGATCATCTAATTTCTTCTCCTTGTGCTATATCTGCACGTCTACTTGAATTTTTACTATTTTGAAATACTGTGTTTCATATCGAGAAAAAAAACAAAAGATTCCAACCTTTAAAAAATGGAAGGTTAGATTAGAAGACTTCAGGAATCTGCATTGGAAGTGACGCTGGCGTAGCCATGATTTTTTTTTACTAATTGATTTTTGTGCTTGCAGGTGCTTGGCCTGTTTTAATAGATGATTTTGTCGAGCATATGTACAGGTTAGGTTTCTTTATGGCCAAACAAGGCATCTTGAGTTCTCACAGCGAGTTTGAATTTTGCTGATAAAATTATTATTGTTGGATTTGCTCAAAATTTAGTTTTTGATAGAGCCCGATGGCATTGATTGATACATGTATTCCTTTAAGATGCTAAATGGTGGATTGATTAATATTTATTGGTTTTGGTTGATACCATGTATAATATGTAGGTAGAGTAAAATATTCAGTCAATTAATTTCATGAAAGAGTGTAAACCAGTTCTCATCTGTTGTCTTTATACTCTAAGATGGTTTTTTGTTGTTGATAAGTATGCTTTAAGATTGTTGTTAGCATGTTATTGTCAAGTATGCAAGTTACGGAGGGTTCTGTAGAATGTCTTTCATCATATTTTGGATAAGGTCATGCAGAAAATGGTGTCCCATAAGATTAATATATAGGTCGGTCAGCGTAACGGTGTCTCATCATATTATTGTTGTATGAATTTTTGGAATCTCTAGAGGGGTTAAATATTTGTTTGAAAGATCTCTTGAATTTTTCATGCTAGTGGACTTATCAATGAATTCCTGATCCTGATATCTATAATTGCTACTGATTTAGGCATGTCTCAGTTCCAAATGTTGATGACTTGAGATTTTGCTGCTTGTGTTTGTGTTTGTTTTTATGCTCTGTGCTTCTAACAAATACAGCCTGATGAAAGATACTCCATATTTTGAAAGGATAATCTTGTTTAGTGAAATTCTATAGATGACTAGCATACATTGAATTAACAAACCTTCCTTTGAAGTCTTGTGTTATAGTTAAAATTAATGACTTGTATGTGGTTTACTTTCCAGCTGGGGTCTTGCAAGTTTTAAAGTTTTGCAACAATCCAATTTTAGGCACTCGTTCTCTGATAAATTTTGAACTCACTGGATTTATTATCTCAGCATAACTGACCTTTGTTTAGTTTACTGTGCTGCAGGTTACCGGGATCGTATTATGATAATTCCAACTTCCATTGCAACTGTGGTGATCCCGAATCTCTGTCAGTTCCTGGTGAGTTAATTGAAGTTACTACTTGCAACCATTCATTGATATAAGGAAATAGTCTTTCTAGTATATGATAAGAGTCTGTTTGAATTGACTTATGAACTTATCTACTAGCATAAACACTGATTTTGGTTTTCAAACAGGACTGAAAAGTTTTGCTGGTTTAAAGAGGAAGTTAGCTGAGGAAGCAAGTAAAGATGACATGGAGTGCTCCTATTTATCCGAGGACATGAATGCCTCAAACTGTAAAAAAAGTAGAGCATATGGTGTAGTAGATTTGGAGGACAATCTACAAGGGAATGCACCAGAGGAATGTATGGAAACTAGTAGACAAAGTAGCCCTTTGTGTTCATCCAAGTCCCAATGTGCAGTTGAAGGTTGTCTATCAAAGGGATTTGCAGGACTACTTTCAACTAGTTCCTATATGCAGTTTGGTAGAGAGAGGAGAGCTTCCTTAAGATGAAGCATCCTTTATAGTTAAAGTACATACAAATTTCTTTTGCTAGTCTGATGTATTTTATTTTATATGAGCAATGACTATAAAACTGCATTTTGTCATTATTTCTGATAGCTGACTTTCCTTTTTTTTCTTTTCTTATGTGATTAGAGTATATACAAATTGCTTTTGCAAGCTGTTGTATTTTATTTTGTATGAGCAATAATTATGTAATTGAACTCATTATTTCTGGTAGTTGATATTTTTTTTATTTCTTCTTTTCATATATGTTATAATAATTTGAAGTTCTGTTTGTGCATATCTTGTAAATTTTAAAAAATTGTGTGAAGTTTCAGCAAGAAAGTGCATATAATGCTTTAGGTACTTAACTCATAAATGGTTCATCAAAATAATGGATTCAATAGGGGTAAATGGTTATGGTGGCTAGTAGGAAAGTATGTTCAAAGTTACATTAATAAGTCAAGTTTGTATACCATTTCAAGCACAATTGAGTTGTTGATTACTTGGAGGATCCTTAAACATGGCATACAGGGGCAACTGTATTATTTAATATAACCTTTTTAGAACAAAAGTTTAGCTTCACATTTACCATAGTGAAGGTTTTAAGTGTAAACTATGATCCACTATAGCACAGTTTCTTTCCCTACAACATTTAGCACACTGAAATCAGTTAACAATGATGAGCGCTTCATTGAAAAGTCAACTTAGATGGAACGTATGAAGTAACGACATAGACTCTTTACACGATGCATACATAAACACATTTACACCATGCATAACACAAACACTTGCGATAAAAATAAAAATGTAAATCATAATCTATTTTCATCCCTATTATTAGGATATTAAAAATAAGTTGTACTATTAGTTGAGAATGCACACACTAATATCCTTGGAAGCAAAATTCCAATAAAAAAATAAAAAGATATGTAAATTAATGTTTCAACTGATTATTATATCTACAAATTGGATCAAAAGAGTATAAAAAGAGAAAAAAAAAATACTGCTGATCTTAGTTTCTATATGCCTAACCATTAGGAAACAAATCTTGCCCACCACCACCAGCATTGAAAATATGTTGAGCTAAGTTGAACTCGTCTAAGTTCGATTCGATTCGCTAGGAATTGGTTCAGTTTGGCTTAAGTTCAATAAGAACTCTTTTTTCAGTCTGAGTTCGGCTCGTTTAAAGTTTATGAACAATTCGGTTCGACTCGTTAAATTGATCAATTCATTAAGCAAATCACATAATTTTAAAGTCAATTTTTTTGTCAAAATTTCATCTTTAACCTTTTAAACTATTTTTTAAAAAAAGAAAAAGTAAATATTAAATTAAAATAAAAGTCATCACATGTGTATAATGGATAAACACGTACAAAATTCAAACCAACATAAACCGATGTACCATATTTTATCAATATATCATAAAAGGGGGATACGGTAATTCAAAGTTCACTCATTTAGTAAGTAAAATTTGATCAAAAATTATTTTCTACAGAAATCGAATTTGGGTTATCCTGAATGATTTGTTCTAGGGTGAGCTCGTTAGCCACTTTAGCCAAATACCTTAGTTATTTTGACTCAAATTTCACACACACGAGCAGGCACACATATTATTCCAAAACTCTTCGTTTACTTCAAGTAATAATTGTGTTATAGTAATATACTAATATGTTCTCACTTATCATGCATAGAGTAAAACTTATGGTTCTACTTGGACCCTGTGCTAATCAATGGTTGAATTGATGCCACACTAATCGTCATCTGTTGTTTCTAATTTAGAATTCGACCACAAAATAAATAAAATCTGATAAAAAATTATTCTTAATACAAATTTAACTCAGATTTTCATTAATAAAATAAATAGAAAAGAAATAAATTATACAAACTACACTGTATTCAGCTCATTATATCATATGTACAAATCGGATCAAAGATTAAACAAAAAAAATTAAAACCTAATTTCCATATATATGCTTAACTACTACTGTACTAAATAAATCTTGGCGACAAATAGGACAAGTAGTTTTTCCTTGATTGTGTAACCATGAGAATAAACAAGAGACATGAAATTCGTGGTGGCACACTCTAAAAGGTTGAATCAATTCTCCTTTTTTGAATTCCTCCATGCAAATAGGACAATCGATATTTTTGTCATGATGAAAACTTTTAACCGGAGGCAATGATCTTATAATTGTCCATCTTGTAATCTCTTTAACTGTTCGAAAACTATGATTATTTGATATGGAATGTGCCCTCTCTTCATATAATGCATTAGGTCTTGAATTTTGTTGATTGTGATTAGCTAGAACATTGTTACGTTGATTGTGAAGGCTTTGCGCATTTGTAGTGCGAACATGTATAATAGTATTAAGCCACATAAACAAAGTGTTTAAGAAAGCAAAAATTGCATCTGAGTATGCCATTGCTATGAAAATAATAATTGAAATAATGAGTGATATCAACCACAACCACCATATTAGCTGCAACCACCACATTTTTGAGTGTACGTAGCTAGATACTATCAAATAATGAAATTAAAATCGTTCACTTTTGAAAATAAAGGTAATTTGATTTGGATAATAAGTAGTAGAGAGTACACAAACAATAACTCTATTTATAAACTTTTTATTAAGATCGGATCTTAACAAACCTTGGATTCCTAATACATATCTTTGTATATCTCTTGTGTGTAAAAAAAGAAATCTTTTATATATCTTTTTTCTTAATAATAATCTTTGTATATCTTTGTTTTTAAATTGTTTATCTTTATCTTTGTATAACTTTTTTTGGAATAATAATCTTTGTATATCTTGGTTATTGGTATATGTAATTCAAAATGTATCTAAATTTTGGGTATAAAAAGCTGAATTAATAAAAAAAAATTACTCGATCTATCTCTTTAATAAAATTTTAATAGCCTAAATAAAAGATAAAATTGAAACAAATAATATCCGAATATTTTTTTTAAACAAACAAACATTAAAAAAAAAAGATACATTCCTTTTATATAGGCATATATATCTCTGGTCAATGTAGGAAAAAAAGAAAAGATATCTTTGTCAAAAAACAAAAAATATATATATCTAATGCAGGAAAACGGATTCCCTTACGCGGGAAATTTCTCATGTCTATCATGTGTGCGAATTCATACCATTAAAATCATTTTTTTTGACAAAAATAAAAATCAACTTTTAATAGTTAATTATTTTTAATGTTATGTGAAGGAAAACAGGTTCATGCTAATGTTGTGAAGATTGGTTTTGATTCTGATGTTTATGTTAATTTGATTAATTTTAATGGTTGTTGCAAGAAAATTGTTTATGCACGTAAGGTGTTCGATGAAATGTGTGTGAGGACGGTTGTTTCGTGGAACTCGGTTATGACTGCTTGTGTTGAGAGTGTTTGGTTGAGTGAGGGGATTGGGTATTTTTTTAAGATGAGGGATTGTGGGTTTGAATCGGACGAGACTAGTATGGTGTTGTTGTTGACTGTTTGTGCTGAGTTAGGTTATTTGAGCCTTGGGGAATGGGTTCATTCTCAATTGATTTGGAGAGGGATGGATTTGAGTGTTCAGTTAGGTACTGCTCTTGTTGATATGTATGGTAAATCGGGTGCTTTGGGTTATGCTAGGATTGTGTTTGAGACAATCTCTATCTCTATTATATACATTTCGGGATTCCCACGGGGCTCTCTCGTGCATTCTCAATAGAAATTGCTTAGGTGTCATTCAATTAGAGCTTCTCTAATATTATACTTATGCGGAGTTTCTAGCTTAAGGTCTGCTGTTCGAATCCCACCGACGACAATAATTGAATTTTTATAATATTTTAGGAAAAACTATTTTTTTTTTGTTTCTATCCCAATTAGAGCATCTCAAATATTATTTTTTTTAGAAACTCTCTTTCAAATCTCTATTATATACATTTCGGGATTCCCACGGGGCTCTCTCGTGCATTCTCAATAGAAATTGCTTAGGTGTCATTCAATTAGAGCTTCTCTAATATTATACTTATGCGGAGTTTCTAGCTTAAGGTCTGCTGTTCGAATCCCACCGACGACAATAATTGAATTTTTATAATATTTTAGGAAAAACTATTTTTTTTTTGTTTCTATCCCAATTAGAGCATCTCAAATATTATTTTTTTTAGAAACTCTCTTTCAAATATATTTTTTGTTTGGAAACCCTCAATTTTTTATTTTTTTTTTGTGAAAACTCTCTCAAATATATATATATATATATATATATATATATATATATATTTTAATTTTTTTGTAAACCAAAAGTATCATCCGCGCGCAACTGCAAAGATTAATCCCCTCGAGGTAACTGAGATCCATTTAAGGGGTTGACCTCTCCCAAGAAATGTTTCTCCATACGCACTGGTCAGGGATCGAACTTAAGACCAAATGGTTAAGCGGCCCAAATATTTAACACTTGTGCGACACTATCTTGAGACATTTTTAATATTTTGATTTTGTAAAATAAAGGAACACTCATACTTAGATTACTATGACATAAATTGAAATAAGAAAGTACACTAATTTTTTCACGGATAAGATCACTTTAAGTATTGAACCAAAAAAATAGCTTATGACATATTTGTACACTTATATTTTCTTTTTACGTAAAAACATTTTATATTATTTTATTTTGAAGAAAAAATTATGTTCATTAGGGACAAAAACAAAATCGAAGATTTTGAGAGAGAGAGAGAAATCTTTTAGTGTTGGAGAATGAGAAACGGTGAATAGTGAATACTTTCTATTCCACTGTTAAAAATACATATTGACAAATTAAAATTTGAATTACAAACTGCGGGAGTTATCATTATTTTCATATTTCATATTTTATCATGGGGAAAACTTATTCAAAATTTTATCAAGCACGAAGAAAATGACCCCCATGATGAAAAGTGTAAGTAGATCATAGTGAAAACTTAATTGATATTCATTAAAAAAATTTATAGAATTAACAACTATTTTTTTGTTGATGAAGCCCCTATAGAGTCATGTAATGGACACGATAGATAGAAATAGAGAGAGAGAGGGAAAAAATCTTTCAGTGGTGTAGAATGGAAAACGGTGAACACGTTCCACCCGACTATTAAAAATACATATTTACTAATTAAAATTTGAATTTCGACTATGGGAGTTATCCGTATTTTCATATTTTATCACGGGAATCACTTAATCAAAATTTTATTTAGCACGATCATGAAAAGTGATCCCCCATGATGAAAAGTGTATGTAGAAGATAGTTATAACTTAGCACGAGAATTTTATTGATATTCATTAAAAAAATAATATAGAATTAGCAACTATTTTATTGTTGATGGAGCCTTATAGAGTTCTGCAACGAAGACGAGAGAGAGAGAATCTCTCGGTGGTATATAATGGGAAACAGATAACACTTTCCACCCCACTATTATAAATACAGATTGACAAATTAAAATTTGAATTTTGACTACAACAGTTTTTTCATATTTTGTCTCATCACACTTTCATTAGATTACATTTGGCTGATGAAATTTATAGAAAATCTAAAATATTTTTATTTTTTTTTATAATTTATGCTATTTTTTTATAATTCAAATTTTAAACTTTCCATAAACCTTCGTTCGAAATTTTTTAGGAATATAAATTTATCAATGTGAGTGGAGATTCACACATAGATTTTACCATTTGATGCTCACGCGTGAAGATTGCTTCTTTGTGGTACGGTGACAAGAAAAAATTTGAGAATAGGAACAAAGTCAAAATATGTTAATAATCATTTAAAAAATAGTATAGAATTTAAAATTATTTTTTTTGATAAAGTCCCTATAGAGTCTCGGGTTTAAACATATATCATACTTTCATACTCAAATAAACTAAAAGAAATCAATCTCATAGACAATTGAAAAAACGTAGACAACCTTATAAATAATATAAAATGAAAAAAGACATAGATAACCTTAAAAAAAATTACATATGAAAATAAATATTATTAAAAAAATAAAAATTATCCCGTGTTTGACAATGAACCTAATCTAGATTTTCGATAAAGAGTCAGCAAAAGATGAAAAAAAAAATCATGGTATATTTTTATTTTATGAGTACGCTCCCAAAAAATCTTAAGGGCGCCATGAAAAATCGGAGTATATTTTTATTTGAGAATGAAATTTATAATTATTTTATATTTATAGGATCACTATATAGTTTCGGGAATGAAGACGAGATAAAGAATTAATTTCATAATAGTGTAAAATGGGAAGCGAAGTAATACTCTTCATCTTGCTTTATTTGGTAACATCGTTAAATCTATATTATGCAAAATCTATCTCAATTTTATCGTAGAATTTTAAACCAAATTACTCAAATAATATATCAAAATAAACACAAAAATAATATTAAAAAAGAAAATAATCCCGTGCACGGCACGGACCAACATACTAGTAGAAAAGAGAAATGTGTAGACTTGGAGTGCTATGATAGTGAGGTTAGCACAACATGGTTTTGCTGAGGAAGCTCTTGTTTTGTTTGGAATGATAAGTGACAGACAGATAAAGTAATGACATTTGCCCTAATTATGTGACCTATCTTGGTGTTCTATGTGCCTGCAGCCATGCTGGGATGGTTGAGGAGGGTGTCTCATATTTTCGCGATATGGAATTTGTTCATGGGATCAAACCTATGACGGTGCATCATGGAGCCATGGTTGATGTATCATGATGTTTGTGAGGATTTTATCCCTTTCATGCAAAATTAGTTAAGCTCGTGTTTATAAAGCCATTGTTCTAAAATAATAATATAACATTTGAATTAAAATACAGTGAAGGAAATATTATGATATCCACCACCTCCTTTTTTTTTTTTACCATACCTAGAGATCAAAGAAAAAAAAAATTGAAACCGTGTTCGCCTTTTGAACATAAAGAGAACTGAGGGGATTTCATTAATAAAATAAATAGAAAAGAAATAAATTATACAAACTCCACTATTTTCAGCTGTTTTTTTTTTTTAGGGAAGCTAAAAAGAAAAAAACAAAACTAAAAGGAAAAATTAATCACGAATAAAGAAGATTCCCATAGCATTGTTTCTAAGAAGATCATAAACACTTTTAGGAGGAGAAGCATGAGTCAAGAAGTCAGATCTGAAGATGCTCCAAGTTTCGCGAAGAAATATCAGATCAAAGATTACACAAAATAAAAATTAAACTTAATTTCCTTTGCTTAACTACTACTACTAAATAAATAAATCCTGGCGACAAACCGGACAAGTAGTTTTTCCTTGATTGTGTAACCATGAGAATAAACAAGAGACATGAAATTCGTGGTTGCACACTCTAAATGGTTGAATCAATTCCCCTTTTTTAAATTCCTCCATGCAAACAGGACAATCCATATTTTTTTCATCTTGAAAACTTTTAACCGGAGGCAATGATCTTATAATTGTCCATCTTGTAATCTCTTTAACTGTTTGAAAACTATGATTATTTGATATGGAATGTGCCCTATCTTCATGTAATGAATTAGGTCTTGAATTTTGTTGATTGTGAAGGCGTTGAGCAGCTGTAGTGCGAACATCTATAATAAAACTAAGAAAAAAAGAGAAAATGTTGAATACTAATACGGAACCATAAATTACATCTGAGTATGGCATTAAGTATGGGCTGTATGGCATTACTATGAGAGTAATAATTGAAATAATGACTGATATCAACCACAACCACCAACACCACAACATTTTTTTACCGTACCTAGCTAGATATCAAAGAATGAAATTAAAATTGTCCACCTTTTGACAATAGAGGCAATTTGATTTGAATAATAAGTAGTAGAGAGTACATGCACAATAACTCTATTTATAAACTTTTTGTTTGTTAAGACCGGATCTTAACAAAACTTGGATTTCCTAATCCATATCTTTGTATATCTTTTTTTTAATAGTAATCTTTGTATATCTCTGTTTTAAAATTGTTCATCTTTATCTTTGTATAATTTTTTTTTAGTAATTATCTTTGTATATCTTAGTTCAATGTATATGTAACTCAAAATGTATCTAAATTTTGGGTATAAAAAGTTGAATTAATAAAAATTTGAACTCAATCTATCTCTTTGATAAAATTTAAACTCAATCTATCTCTTTGATAAAATTTGAATAGCTTAAATAAAAGATAAAATTGAAACAAACAGTATAAAAAAAATTGAAACAAACAAACATTAAAAAAAAATACATTCTTTTTATACAGGCATTACAATACAAGGAAGCACCTAAAACCAGGGTTTTAAATAAAGGTTCGCGACCGTGAAAACGGCCGCGACAAAACAGTTTTGGCAGGTGTCGATACTGTTACCGTTATCACCGTTTTTTATATTAAAGAACAAATTGTGATTAATTCACACCGCAACGACCACAATTAGCGTCATAACACCTGTACCGACCGAAATCGTGAAAACCACCGAGACGCGAACCGTTTTTTAAAACCTTGCCTAAAACCATCGATGAACTTGTCGGTAGAATGGTGAAGTCGTTTGAAAATTTTCCTTCAATTAAATCCAATCGCATATTGGTTTGATTACAATTATCCATGATAGAGATCATCAAAACCAAAGGTTCCATTAGAATTAAAATTCCCCATGTGAATAGGCAAAGGCTAGAAATAACAGGATAACTACCCATTCAAATGAAGTGTGATCCAATCTTAGTACAAGAAGTCAAGGATTATTTAGGCATGAAATAATACTTATTGTGACTAGGTTGCAATCACATTTTTATTTTTAAAGTAGAGTATTTCAAAAGTTCATGTGTTCTAAAAATTCTCGTATTTTCACGTTGTAGTCATTTTGAGTTTCTTAATGTTGTGTAACAAGATTTTCAATAAACATGCAAGAAAAAAAAATGAACAATAAAAAGATTATATAAAATTTAGTTAATAAAAAAAAATTAGAAAGGAGAGTATAATAGACAAATTATAACCTTAAATTATTAATACGACAAAGAATTTAAAACAATTTCTTTTCTTCTAAAACGACAAATAAAAAGAAACGGAAGGAGTACTAAATAAATAAATCTTGGCGACAAACCGGACAAGTAGTTTTTCCTTGATTGTGTAACCATGAGAATAAACAAGAGACATGAAATTCGTGGTTGCACACTCTAAATGGTTGAATCAATTCCCCTTTTTTAAATTCCTCCATGCAAACAGGACAATCCATATTTTTTTCATCTTGAAAACTTTTAACCGGAGGCAATGATCTTATAATTGTCCATCTTGTAATCTCTTTAACTGTTTGAAAACTATGATTATTTGATATGGAATGTGCCCTATCTTCATGCAATGCATTAGGTCTTGAATTTTGTTGATTGTGATTAACTAGAGCATTGTTACGTTGATTGCGACGGCGTTGAGTGCAAACATCTAAAATTAAACTAAGACCCAGCAAGATAACGTTGAATGCTATTAAGATAAGACTTGCATATTCGTATGGCGGAGTCATAGGATCGGGCATAAAATATAGTAATATGAAAAGAGTAATTGTTATTGTGACTGATATCAAATCCAACAACCACATTTTTTACCGTACCTAGCTAGCTAGATATCAAAGAATGAAATTAAAATTGTTCACCTTTTGAAAATAATGGTAATTTGAGTTGAATAATAATTAGTAGAGAGGTCACACACAATAACTCTATTTATAAACTTTTTGTTAATTAAGATTGGATCTTAACAAAACTTGGATTCCTAATCCATATCTTTGTATATCTCATTTTATTTTTTTTCTTTTTTTTTAATAATAATCTTTGTATATGTTTTTAAATTGTTTATATATCTTTATCTTTGTATAACTTCTTTTTTTTTTTTGAATAATTAGCTTTGTATCTTAGTCCAATGTATATGTAAATTTGTAATTCAAAATGTATCTAAATTTTGGGTATAAAAAGTTGAATTAATAAAAATTTGAACTTGATCTATCTCTTTGATAAAATTTTAATCGCTTAACTAAAATATAAAATTGAAAAAAACAGTATCCAATTTTTTTTTGAAACAAACAAACATTAAAAAAAAAGACACACTCCTTTTATATAGACTAGAGGCATAGATCAGATGTCTCTGGTGAATGTAGCAAAAAAAACAGAAAAATATCTCTTGTAAAAAATACAAAAAACGTGTTGGTATCTGATGTGAACTCAACATTACCATCACACCAACTACTATTAATACTGGATATTTTCTCTGGTTCGTTGTGATTTGTTTGGTTTAATGGTGGTGTTTGCAACTGGATGTTTTCTCTGGTGTCTGTTTTGTTTTCCGTTCTGAAAGTGTTGTTTTCCTCCTCCTCCTTCTTCTCCGGCGAAGTTGCTGTTCGGGAAGAAGGTTCGTTTTTATTTATTTTCTGGTTTTGGTTGTTTGGTGTTTGGTGTCATATGGTGTTTGGAGGTGATGCTGAGTGGTGGTGACGGCGAGGATGCACTGTTGGTGTTGGAGGTGGTGTTGCTCCATCTCTCTAGTGGCTATGGTGGGGTCAGTGAGAAGTGGTGGCGGTGGCTGGGAGTTTGGTGACACGTTTTGGCTGAGGTGGTGTTTGACAGTGGTGGTGGTTGGCTGAGGTGGTATTGGCTGAGGTTTTTCTTGGCCTTGGTATTTGTTCTGGCGCGCCCGAAAGGGTGAGGTATGTAGACACTCCGTGTTGACGGATGTTGTTGTTTTATCGTACCTCCAGGACGTATTGGTGTGGGAGAGGTGTTGGACGGTTAATGCCGAGTGTGAGTGGATTCTCCCTGATACGAGAGTCTCTGACCATTTTCAAATCTGGTGAGATTTGCAGGACTCTTTGAGTCGCTGAGGGGTGTTCAAATCTGTTGAGATTTGCAGGTCTTTGGTATCTGGTCGAACTCTACTGCATTAGGTGTTGACTGTCGGTTCTCTGCCTACCGGTGTCCCTCAACCTTCAATCTTTGGGGCTGCTTGCTGGATCCTGATGGGCCGAGTAATTTTAATTCGAGTTCGGAAGTTAGTATCTAGTGGTGTCTCCTAGGGTCGGGTAGGGGTTTTCTCTGGTGGGTTTAGTGAATCACTATTGGTGTACGGGTGGATTGGGGTGCTGATTAGGTGTACTGTTACTTGGTAATTGTGTTATATCACGTTACCTTTCGTTGTATGTTTCACAACAATTCCTTTCACTTCTTGTGGAGGAGTTGTTCTTTAAAAAATTTAGCCGATTAAAAAAAAAAACTATTAATACTGGATATAATTTCTAAGGGACACTAATAAATACCGATTTATGTACAAAGTTTTCAAATTACTGGTACTAGTTAATTAAATAAGTATATTTTGATTTTTTTTCTTCTTTCTATCATTTAAGCAGTTATAATAATTAATTACTCCCTATTATACTCTCGTTTTAAGAAAATGTATTTTTCACCTTATCTTCCTATTATACACTCGTTTTAATCCACTAATAAATTCCAATTTTTTTGCATACACTTTCTTTTTCCAATAAATTTAATATACTATTATGTACAAAATAAAACAAAATTTAATATGTTATGTACCAAATTTTTTTTTAAAAAAGATTTAATTTTCCAAATATATAGCATTAATTAGTTTTATTGAAAAAGCGTAAAAGCAATTGACAAATGATATAATTGACAAATCATATCCTTAAAATACAAAAAAACCAATAAAAATGAATATTAAATCTGACGATAAAAGACTAATAAAAAGAAATTGAGGGAAAATTATTTATCAAAACCATGAGCAAAATGAAATCAAATTTGTTCTTTATGAACACTAAATATGAAATATCTATCTTACACTGTTGGCTACAGATATTTTTTATGCAAAATTCAATTAAATATCATGTTATATTTTTGATGGCTTCTAGAAGGATGCTCTATTAAGTCCCTCACCGATTGACTATTTCGTACAATTATTAAGGGTGTGTTTGGTTCAAATGATGGGAGGGGAGGGGAGGGATTTTAATGAAGGGGAGGGGAGGGAAGGGGAGGTGAGGGAAGATCTTTTAATTATTTATATGTTTGGTTCAAAAGATGTGAGGGGAAGGGAGGGGAGAGATTTTAATCGTAAATATGTTTGGTTCACGAGGGGAGGGAAGATACAACTAAATTACTTTTTTATCCTTATAATCTTGCAAGAGTCTCATAATTTTAAAATTATTCACTTTATAAATAATAATTAAATATAAAACTTTGTAAAAAAAGTATAAAACTCAATAAACTTAAAAACTCCACAAATCAAATTATTTGTTGATAATAATCTTTTTGATTTTGATGACCACCATATAAATATAATTTATAACAGTAAACTCTACACACAAAAAGGTTAAAAGAAATTGTATGATTTGTAAAAAAAAATTGTATGAAAATAAAAACTATATATACACGTAAAAAATTGCAAGACTTTATGAAAATGTATTATATACATTGCAACGAAAGAAAAAACTAGAAAACCAAAACAATATTGTAGTAGATAATAATAGACGTAACAAAGAAAATAATAAACATAACTAAATTATAAAAAAAACGTAATTAAAAGGACTTGCAAAAAAAAAAATTAACAAGGTAGCAATATTAAAAACTTATACGAAAAGGATGATTTTGACATTTTAAAATAAATATGAGGACAATTATGTCAATATAATTAAAATTGTAATAAGATGTCTTGCCTCACCTCCCTTCCCCTCCAAATCCCCCCAATTTGGGGGGAAGCAAAAATGGTCTTATATTCCTTCCTCTTCCCTCCCTTCCCCTCCCCTCCTCTTCTTAAAAAAATGAACCAAACACAATTCACTAATAATATTCCCTTACCTTCCCTCCCCTCCCCTCCAATAAGAGTCATTGTGTTAATCAACTTCACATGTGTATTATACACTAGATCACACTTTTTAATTGTTTTTTTGACATAATTCAACATTTGGTCTCTTATATTTATTTTAGATTTATGTTATGTTTTGTAAAAAATAGCGGATAGCTGATAAACTAGCTTATAGCGGATAGTTTAAAAGCTAGCTTTTTTAGCTTATAGCAAATAAGCTAGCTTATTGAATTTGTAGTGTTTGGTAAAATTAGCGGTTGAACTAGCTTATAAGTATAATGACATAAAAAATATATGTTTAATTAATATTTAATTTTTTTAAGTAAGACGATAGGGATAAAATTGGAAGAAAATATGATAAGTCTCATAAACTACTTAAAATAACGTTTCAAAAATAAGCTATAAGCTCATAAAATAAACTATAAACTCTTTTTTAAAATTCATTATCAAACAGAGCTTTTATTTTATAAGCTAAAAGCTATAATCTATAAACTTGATCCCTTAAGTTTTAATTTGGTCCATTTTATTTTTTATTTTTAAGTTGTTTATGCCAATAGAGTTTGCTGAACTCAAACCAAATACAATCAAAAAAATCTAAATGCATGGTTCGATTCCAAACTCATTCCTTCCCAAACAAGCAACAATGTCTCTCTCTTCTGAAATCTTGTCATTCCGTAAATCAACTCCATCAACTCCAAGCTCAAATTCACCTCAATGCTCTTCACAACGACACCCACTTGCTTTCAGAACTCGTTTACTTCTTCTCCCTCACTCCTTTCAAAAACCTCACACATTCACGTAAACTCGTTTTCAACTTTTCCAACAACCCATCACCCATTTCATGGAATATTCTCATCAGAGGTTATTCATCAAGTGATTCTCCAATTGAATCTATCTGGGTATTTAAAAAAATGCGAGAAAATGGTGTTAAATGTAATAAACTTACTTACCCTTTTATTTTCAAGTCTTGTGCTATGGGTTTAATGTTATTTGAAGGAAAACAGGTTCATGCTGATGTTGTGAAGATTGGTTTTGATTCTGATGTTTATGTTTGTAATAATTTGATTAATTTTTATGGTTGTTGCAAGAAAATTGTTTACGCACGTAAGGTGTTCGATGAAATGTGTGTGAGGACGGTTGTTTCGTGGAATTCGGTTATGACTGCTTGTGTTGAGAGTGTTTGGTTGAGTGAGGGGATTGAGTATTTTTTTAAGATGATGGATTGTGGGTTTGAACCGGATGAGACTAGTATGGTGTTGTTGTTGACTGTTTGTGCTGAGTTGGGTTATTTGAGCCTTGGAAGATGGGTTCATTCTCAATTGATTTTGAGAGGGATGGATTTGAGTGTTCAGTTAGGTACTGCTCTGGTTGATATGTATGGTAAATCGGGTGCTTTGGATTATGCTAGGGTTGTTTTTGACAGAATGGACAAGAGAAATGTCTGGACTTGGAGTGCTATGATAATGGGGTTAGCACAACATGGTTTTGCTGAGGAAGCTCTTGTTTTGTTTGGAATGATGAGTGACAGAAAAAGTAATGACATTTGCCCTAATTATGTGACCTATCTTGGTGTTCTATGTGCCTGCAGCCATGCTGGAATGGTTGATGAGGGTTACCGATATTTTCGTGATATGGAATTTGTGCATGGGATCAAACCTATGATGGTGCATTATGGAGCCATGGTTGATGTATTGGGCCGTGCTGGTCGTCTCAGCGAAGCTTATAGGTTTATAGAGAGGATGCCTTTTGCGCCTGATCCGATTGTGTGGAGGGCTTTGTTAAGTGCGTGCACGGTTCATGATGTTTGTGACCATACTGGGATAGGGGATAAAGTAAGGAAGATGTTGCTTGGAATGGAGCCAAAGAGGGGTGGGAATTTAGTTATTGTTGCTAACATCTATGCGGAAGCAGGAAAGTGGGAAAAGGCGGCAAGTGTGAGGAGGGTCATGAGAGATGGAGGTTTGAAGAAGATGGCTGGAGAGAGTTGTGTTGATTTGGGTGGTTCGTTGTATAGGTTCTTTGCCGGGCATGATTCTTGCCCGGATTTGATGCCTGTCTATGATCTGCTAGATGGGTTGAACCTACACTTGAGGATGGTTCACTAATTTGGCTGTAGAAGTTGGTGGTTTCAGTTAATTCTATTTGGTGCTGAACTTGAAATTTTAAAATTAGAGTAGGACAAATGATAGCTTATTTTTTACTTTTTATATTGTTGGTGTCATTTTTGTTAGTCACAATGTTACCCCTTAATTGTATATTGTTTTGTAGGATTTTAGCATATATCAGGTATGTTTTATGGCTAATTCTCATATGTTTACACCATTTCTCACATTTGTTCCTTTTCAAATTCCTTACCATTTCTTATTGGGGACTGTTTAGAGCCTCTCATGAACTAATTGACAGTTTTAAAAATCTTGTTTAAGATTTTTTCCAGTATTTAGGAGTGCTTTATGAAGAGATTTTCTGAAATTTATTAAGCTCATAACATAAGGCAGATGTTATCTATATACAAAGAGAATATAAACTTTTGGTATAATTGAGTTTTACAATACCTAGAGACCAAAGAAAAAAAATTGAAATCGTATTCACCTTTTGAATATAAAGGGAACCGAGGGGATTTTATTAATAAAATAAATAGAAAAGAAATCAATTATACAAACTCCACTGTTTTCAGCTAATTATATGTATAAATAAATCAGATCAAAGATTAAACAAAAAAATTAAATCTTAATTTCCTATGCTTAACTACTACTAAATAAATAAATCTTGGCGACAAATCGGACAAGTAGTTTTTCCTTGATTGTGTAACCATGAGAATAAACAAGAGACATGAAATTCATGGCTGCACACTCTAAAAGGTTGAATCAATTCTCCTTTTTTAAATTCCTCCATGCAAATAGGACAATCCATATTTTTGTCATCATGAAAACTTTTAACTGGAGGCAATGATCTTATAATTGTCCATCTTGTAATCTCTTTAACTGTTCGAAAACTATGATTATTTGATATGGAATGTGCCCTCACTTCATGTGATGCATTAGGTCTTGAGTTTTGCTGATTGAGATTAGCTAGAACATTGCTACCTTGATTGTGACGCCTTTGAGCAGCTGTTGTGGGAACATCTTCTAAGCAAAAACTAAGACACATAAAGAAAGTGCTGAATGCAAATATGAAAGCAAAAATTGTAACTGAATATGGCTTTGCTATGAAAATAATACTTGAAATAGTGAGTGGTATCAACCACAAATAGAAACACCACAACATTTTGAAAGTAAAATTGTTCACCTTTTGAAAGTAAAGGTAATTTGATTTGAATAATAAGTAGTAGAGAGTACACACACTAACTCTATTTATATAGTTTTTCTTAAGATTGAATCTTAGCAAAACTTGGATGGATTTCCTAATCCATATCTTTGTATATCTTTTTTTTTGTAATAATAATCTTTGTATATCTTTGTATAATCTTTGTATATCTTTTCATGAGCTAATTGATAGCTTTAAAAATCTTTAATAGTTTAAGAGTTTTTCCATTATTTAGTTGTGCTTGATGAATAGATTTTTTGGAATTAATTAAGCTTATAACATAAGGCAGATGTTGTGCTTTATGAATATATTTTCAAAAAACATGTGTTATATCACAAATAGCAAAAGAGGCTTTTCTGCAAATACTGGAACATACCATAATTATATGTGATGCATAATTCTTAATTGTCTAATACTTAGAAATACTGGATTGTGGATTCTATCCCTTTCAAGCAAAATTAGTTAAGCTCATGTTTATAAAGCAATTGTTCTGAATTAGTAATAGATTCATTTTGACCATAAAAAGTTTTTAGTTAATTGTTCTGATTAAATAATTATAAGAGCCGCCAAATTTTTTGTGAACACTATTCATTCTCTAGAAAAATCCAAGTCAAATCATATATCCACTGATGATTTTAATTTTTAACGTCTTTTGGTAAGTCAAATTCAATAATAATAATAATATAATTGTAAAGTGGAACAATCATATCCATTGATCTTACCATCCTCTAACTACACAAGTGCAACACATCTATAAGGCTAAAAAGGACAGATGTCAAGCACACATCAAGCTAGAGGAAATTCCTATGTGGACTAAAGGACAAAATGTTTACTTCATTTGGGAAATGTTTTCAAATGCTATTTCCCTGTTCATTCTCTGGGCCTCAGACACATTTCATTGACCCGGCCCACTCAACAAATTGCAAATGGAGGGAGAGGCAAGTTCACGTGAAGGTTGAACCAAATATTATTTTTTTTGCAAGGCTGGCAGGCAGCAGAACACATGTGTAACAACAGTGGTTTGTCACTTTCATTACCTTCTTCTTTTAGCAAACTGATTAATTTCAGTAGAGCTCAAATAACAACACATCACTAATTTGTGAAAAATCCCTCTCATCTGCTCTCTATCACAATTCAAATTCAAAATTCAAAATTCAATTTCACACATTCTCATTCTCCTCTTCATCTTCTCTTCTTCTCCTTCTGCAATTCTATTCTCCTCCTTCTCTTTCAATTTTGCCAAATAAAAATTCAACCTTCACCTCAAAACCCTAAACACCCAAATATATCGATTCCTCAAAACAGTAAACAAAGAAAAATCAATTCAAGCGACAATGGAAGGAACCACCAAAGACACACCGCCGGAATCGGTTAAAGAGAAAATGCAGGTTTCTAATCACTCTTATTTTCCCTGTTTCCAGTTATTTTTCCAATCCCTTTTAATATATGTTCTTGCTTTATTGAAGGAAATATAACAAAAAGATAATTTTGATGAAAGAAATGCTAGGTAACACTCAATTTCAGTTTCTTACGTTTTTGAAATCCCTAATTTTCTATTATATTTCTAATCCTCTTTCTATTTCGTTTTTTTTTTCATTCTGTTTTATAGGTAAAATTTATATTGTGAAACCCTAACGAAGGAAGAAGGGGTATCAGGTCAAAGATATCGAAAATGTTTTTCACTTTCTGAAACCCTCTTATTGTTGTTTCAAATGAATTTGATTCTGTTTTTTTTTTTTTTTTTTTTTCAATTAGATACTTAATAAAATTTGATTGTTACATTTTCTGGTCAGTTAATGGTGCTATTGTTTAACTAAAATTGCCTGAAGCGCAGAAAATTCTGCATGATGTAAGTAGAAACCTTGATTTTGTGACTTTTATGAACTGATTTAGTTTTGTCACTTTGCTCTTGGATCGATATATCGCTTATGATGATAGTTTGGAAATTGGTAGTTTGTTTTGTTTAGGTTAGATTGAGTGTCTTCTCTTTCTACGATGTATTGTAGTGCAAATTCACAAGCAAAAATACTACATTTACTGAATTTATATTGTTCAAAATGTTTCTTTTTTTTTTGTGCTTTTGGATTTGGCCTCTATCAAGCTTTATTATTTGTTGGCAGCATGTTCATTGTTCATTACCTTCAAACTACACATTAATGATTATTTGTTTCATTTGTGGAGTTTTGGTTTCATGTTTAATTGTTATTAGTAACTTCTGAATTGTGATGCTTCTTTTTGTTGTACCTTTTGTTCTGATGCAGGGCTCTTTGCATGCATCTTTGGTTGAAGTAGTCAGAGCCCACAAAATGTTGCGTACAAGCCCATATTGCAAGAGGATTTTCTCAAAAACTCAGTTTAAGAAGTGATGCTCTAACAAGACAATGTTGTTGTTCCTTATGATCATTCTCCTAATTACATCCAGTTTGTTTTCTATGTGTATCTTAGCTACTATAAGCCTATGTTTAGTTTCCTGTTGCATTTTGTATTATTCATATAGTGGTCTCCAATTGTTTACAAATGTAAGTATCAATCATTTATTTTATTTTTTGTTTTTGTAGATGTTCCATTGGAGTAAGTCCTATTGTGTAAAAGGTTCTAAATGACATGTTCAAGGTAGAGATGATTCTTGAAGTAAGTCTTCTCACTTTTTCTCAGTAAGCTTTTATTTAATTATGTTTCTTGGAACTAATAAGATATATTTTTATTTTATTTTATGATTTGTATCAATTTTAATTTATTTTATTTGTTGTTTGTAAAGGAGTTGCCATAAATCAACAAAGTTGCAGACAAGGTTTCCTTAATCTACGCTCAGAGTTCCCTTCTTATAAATTTGGGTAAGGTTTTCATGCTCATTTATAATATGTGATTGGAATGAATTGTATTTATCAAGTTTGTTTTGGTTTGTGTTGTTTTTTATATGATTTTCTATTTAGATGCATGGTTTATATTCATGAGTTGAGACTTGAGTGATATAATTCTTTATCTTAATTTTTTTTCAAATAAATATTATGTTGTTTTATCAAGTTAGTGATGCAACCAATTGGTAACTGCTGTGATGATTTGCAATCTGAACCTGTTATAGCATGTTTGATAGAATATTTTTTTCATAGAATCTATTAACATGTTGTAGCATGTTTGATCTGAACCTGGCAATAGAATATTGTTTGATACAATTAAATATTTTGGTATCTCATGGTTCTTCAATACTGATGCATTATTATATCTGCCTTTTCTATAAAATCTACTATTTTCATTGGTTAACTACGTTTATGCATGCTACATCTGAATTTGTTTCTTAAGAGGATAATGCAACTCTTAGGAAGCATAACTATAGCATATTCTAAATTGAAAATATAGCATATTCTAATCCTCTTTTTGTTTCGTTTTTTTTTTCATTCAGTTTCTTATGCAATTTCAGTTTTCAGTTAGATACACGAAGTAACAACTATATTGAATTCAAGGAAAATCAATTCAAGCGGCGATAGAAGGAACCACCATCGACGAGAACACACCCTTGGAACCAGTTCAAGGTAAAAAAATTTTAATAAAAAAGAGTGTTTGCTTCATGTTCATTAGCTTCAAAATATACAGCTTTCTGTTATTTAAGGACCCAAACCATGGGTATAATCACTACATGATATGTAACTTTTTAGATTAGTCTTTTGCAATAGAGATATAATTTCTTATTTTCTTTTTGTTGAAGTGGGTTATAGTTGTGTTTGTTATTTCATTTTTTATGTTTTGAAATGTACATTGTTTTCTGTCCTCTTGATTATATGTATATAGTGTGTGTTTTGAAGGCAATAGAATGCAAAGTACCAATAACTCAATGTATGATGAGATCCTTCTATGTGGAGTGCAAAGTCCTATTTTACATTGTCATGTTATTTTTAAAGAGGGTTAATTTTTATACTTTTGCTGCATTGTAGTACTTTTCTTGATTTATTTGTAAAAGAAGTATGGTATCCTCATAGTATAACTAAAAGTCAAAAGGGTAACAAGAAAATGCTATAATTGTGATTTGTGATTTTTCTAGCTACAATCTTGAGAAAAAAAAAGTCTTTATACTATTGAAATTGTTCATTGTTTATTTTAATTTTAGACAAGTTTTAAGTTTCAAGATTTTATATTGTGTATTTCTAATTTCTAAAGTGTTAAAATTACAAGTTTCCACTTTGGTCAGAGGGGATGAAGAATTTGTTCATGGAAAAGTATGAAAAGTGACATTGTTCAATCAACCAGCATACTCTTTTTCACATCACTTATAAAAGTGACATTGTTATATCATCTTTCTGCTATGTTTCAAGTATAGTAGCAGTTTCTTTTTACTTAGTTCAAGATATACAATCTTCATGTTTCAATATAGTTATAGTAATTTTTTATTTTTCAATTCTTATAACACGGGGGCTATAGTCTATTGCTTTTGTTTCTTTTATTTACAATCTTCATGTTTCGGTATAGTTATGATTAGTCATTTTTTATTTTTCAATTCTTATAACACGGGGGCTATAGTCTATTGTTTTTGTTTCTTTTATTTACAATCTTCATGTTTCGATATAGTTATAATTATAGTCATTTTTATTTTTCAATTCTTATAATACGGGGGGCAATAGTCTATTGTTTTTGTTTCTTTTATTTACAATCTTCATGTTTCGGTATAGTTATAATTATAGTCATTTTTTATTTTTCAATTCTTATAACACGGGGGGCTATAGTCTATTGTTTTTGTTTCTTTTATTTACAATCTTCATGTTTCAGTATAGTTATAATTATAGTCATTTTTTATTTTTCAATTCTTATAACACGGGGGGCTATAGTCTATTGTTTTTGTTTCTTTTATTTACAATCTTCATGTTTCGGTATAGTTATGATTATAGTCATTTTTTATTTTTCTATTCTTATAACATGGGAGACTATAGCCTATTGTTTTTGTTTCTTTTATTTACAATCTTAATGTTTCAGTTTAGTTATAGTTATTTTTTATTTTATTTTTCAATTTTTTTAACACGGGGGGCTATAGTCTATTGTTTTTGTTTCTTTTATTTACAATCTTCATGTTTCGGTATAGTTATAATTATAGTCATTTTTTATTTTTCAATTCTTATAACACGGGGGGCTATAGTCTATTGTTTTTGTTTCTTTTATTTACAATCTTCATGTTTCTTAAATGAATTCTTCCCGTTGCGCCCCGTGCGTTGCACGGGTGTAAATACTAGTTTTAAAACAATCAAAGAAAAACAAATAAAGGAACTTAGCAGATCCTTCATGAATGAAAAATAAGACAGAAGAACAAAAATCATACTCAGAAAATTTCAAATTGAAGGCACCAGAAGTTTCTAATATTTCTCTCTTTTAATACTAACTCAGCTCTTTCCCTCAGAATCAATTTTTTGCACACTCATAAGCAACTTCAGAAAAAGTGTAAAATTACAAAACCATAATCAAAACCTTAAAAATAAGTATAACATCATATTCAAATAAGGTTGACAATTTTCAGTTATAAAATGTCTTCAACTTTATCTCTCTCAGTCTCTCCCACTTTAATCTTCAAGCCTCATAATCTTTCCAAAGACACCAACCTTAAAAAATCCAACAACAAAGTAACACAATCTCAACAAACATTGTTAGACACCACCAAACTCACAAAAAGGAAGCTATTGACATCAAGTGTGATTGGATTAGTCCCAGCTTGTGTTGCTAAGTCTACAAGAGCTGAGCCTGAAAGCCCAAATGCTTCAACATCAAGTAGAATCTCATATACAAGATTCTTGCAGTATTTGGATGAAGGTGTTGTTAAGAAAGTGGACTTGTTAGAGAATGGAACAGTAGCTATTGCAGAGATATATAATCAAACTTTGGATAAAATCCAAAGGGTTAAAATTCAGTTACCAGGGTTGCCTAAAGAGTTGGTTAGAAAAATGAAAGATAAAAATGTTGATTTTGGTGTTTATCCTATGGATATAAATTGGGGAGATGCAATACTTGATCTTTTGGGAAATTTGGCTTTTCCTTTGATATTGCTTGGTAGCTTACTCCTTAGGTCATCTAGAAATAATCCTGTTGGTGGACCTAACTTGCCCTTTGGACTAGGAAGGTATGAATTGCCCTTTGTATTAGTAATGTCGTCAAGATTTTAAATTGCAGCCACGATTCAGATTATGTCGTCACTCGTGATATGATATGTGATACTGATATTGTTTTGATTTCATTACCTTTATTACTTCAGGAGCAAGGCAAAATTTGAGATGGAACCAAACACAGGAGTGACATTTGAGGATGTAGCTGGAGTAGATGAAGCAAAGCAAGATTTCCAAGAGATAGTTGAGTTCTTACAAACCCCCGAGAAATTTTCATCACTCGGAGCGAAAATTCCTAAAGGAGTTCTTTTAGTAGGTCCACCAGGGACAGGAAAGACATTACTAGCAAAAGCAATTGCAGGAGAAGCAAAAGTTCCATTCTTTTCTTTATCAGGTTCAGAATTCATTGAGATGTTTGTTGGTGTTGGTGCTTCAAGAGTAAGAGATTTGTTTAATAAGGCGAAAGAAAATTCACCTTGTTTGATATTTATTGATGAGATTGATGCTGTTGGAAGACAGAGAGGTACAGGTATTGGTGGAGGAAATGATGAAAGAGAACAAACATTGAATCAGTTGTTGACTGAAATGGATGGTTTTAGTGGTAATACTGGTGTTATTGTTATTGCTGCTACTAATAGACCCGAAATTCTTGATTCTGCATTGCTTAGACCTGGGAGGTTTGATAGACAGGTAAATTTACTTGCGAATTCTTTCATATCCTTTCTAGCTGCTGTTTAGACCAAACAAACAAATAGATGAATATTGTTGAGTATGACTCATATTCGCCGATAAGTAGGTAGCATGTGTAGCCCTAACACTTCTGATTGAAGTCGTGTCTCTAATGTTAGGCACGTGTCGGATACTGATCCATGTGACTATATTCAATTTATTTATTTTCTTATATCACTACCAGTGTCAATGTCGTGTCTGGTGTCTGTGCTTCATAAGCAAAATCTCGAACATAGTGCAATATCTTTATATTGTAGCAAAATGCGGGAAAATGTGGCTGATTCCTTATGTGGTTGAAATTGTCATTTCTGACACCACAAAATTCTTTATATTGTGGCTACAATGTCACTTCTTGATCACAATTTAAACAATGGTATTTAAACAAAGCTTTTTACTATATAACCCTAATTTATTGCATCGTAGAAAAGTTTGATGACGTAAGTATAATTGGTCGAATTTTGTGATCAATCGTTGTGTTCTTTTGTGTTTATCTTATTACTTTCGACCTGGATTTTCGATATTAACTATAATTTTGTGATGGTTCCATTAGGTAAGTGTTGGATTACCAGATATTAGAGGGAGGGAAGAAATATTGAAAGTTCATAGTAACAACAAGAAGCTTGACAAAGATATCTCACTTAGTATCATTGCCATGAGAACTCCGGGATTCAGTGGTGCAGACCTTGCGAACCTCATGAATGAAGCTGCCATTCTAGCCGGTCGAAGGCGAAAAGAGAAGATCACAATGAAAGAAATCAATGACTCCATAGATCGCATTGTCGCGGGCATGGAAGGAACCAAGATGACGGATGGCAAGAGCAAAATTTTAGTGGCTTACCATGAAGTTGGACACGCTATTTGTGCGTAAGTAGATCATATAAAGCACTGCTTCAAAGTTCAAACTTAATTTAAATTGTAACCAAATTAATTTCATAAATATCAATTTCATCAAACACTAAATTTGATATGTGCAAATTCACAGGACACTAACTACAGGACATGATCCAGTACAAAAAGTCACTTTAGTTCCTAGAGGCCAAGCTAGGGGCTTAACATGGTTTATACCAAGTGAAGATCCTTCACTTATCTCCAAGAATCAATTATTTGCAAGAATAGTTGGAGGCTTAGGAGGTAGAGCAGCAGAAGAAGTCATATTTGGTGAAACTGAGATAACCACTGGAGCTGCTGGGGATTTGCAACAAATTACACAAATAGCAAGACAGGTTAGTAATTCATACACAACATAATTTGGAAAAAGTTATGTTGTTTTGTAATGGTTTTCTCTCGGGAGTTTAAAGTGTTTTATCACTGACTTATAACTAGAGCTGTCAAAATGGGCCTAGACCGGCCCACTAGCCCTGAAGTTACCTAAAAACTGAAGTAGATAGATTTGTAGATGATGAATGACATAGAGCACCCTCAAAGATAATAAAGTTCAAACTTACGTCACAAACTAAATTTTCAACCTAACAATTCAAAATACATAACAAAGTAAATTACAAACTAGGTAACTTCTCGCCTAGGTAACTTCAGGGCTAGTGGGCCGGTCTAGGCCCATTTTGATAGCTCTACTTATAGCAAATAGTTTATAGCGTGTATAATAAAAGTAGAGTTGTTTTGTAACAGATGGTAACAATGTATGGCATGTCTGAGATTGGACCATGGACATTAACTGATCCTACAACTCAAACTAGTGATGTAGTGCTAAGGATGTTGGCAAGGAATTCAATGTCTGAGAAACTAGCAGAGGACATTGATAACTCAGTGAGACATATAATTGAGACAGCATATGAAGTTGCAAAGAATCACATAAGGAATAATCGTGATGCAATTGATAAATTAGTTGATGTGTTACTTGAGAAAGAGACACTTAGTGGAGATGAATTTAGAGCAATCTTGTCTGAATTTACAGATATTTCTTCAATTAAGATAGATAGAAACTCTATTAGGGAAATGATTGAAGCATAAGAAAGATCATAGGCTATGTAATGTGGTAGGATGGAGTTGTGTACATGAGTTGATCATAGTCTATAGAGTCTAGACTTTAGACTTTAGAGTATAATATTTACATTTTTCATTTGTATCTGCCACGTATGTTGATCACCGTTTTTTTTTTGTTGAAAAATCATGTAACATGTGTCTGTCACGTGACATGAATGAAAAATAGGATCGACTGGGTTTGATTTGCAAAACAATAAGCAATGTACAGCAGAAGACATGATAAAACAAGGTAGAATAAGACAAGATAAAATTGCACTGGTAAGAGAAAGAGAGATAATATTTATTATATTTGAAAATAAAATGGGTATTTTTCGTATTTTTTATAGTTGTACCATGAAAAAAAAGTTGTCATGTGGTTTAGTGAGAGACAAATTCTTATTTTTGTCATGTCCCTTACTGTCTATTTTGTCTAGTATCATAACCGGTTTCTGAATCAAACGGTACAACAAAAATTTCCAGTTCAATCCCTTGTTTTTAGCAGATCAAACGCACTATAAATATAATTACAGGGATCAAAATAAAACTATAAATTACATCACATTAATTACATGTATTGAAATTGAAAAGAATTAACACAAACATTTATCATTTTATGTCATTTTACATTTATCGGCTAATTAAACTACTAATTTTTTCAAACAGTTCAATTAACTTATCAACTATCAACTATAAATTATAAGCTATTAGCCATTATATATAAGCTATAAGCTATTCATTAACCGTACATGTACCTAAACCAACTCATTTTTATGGACAATTACTCATATTCACTATCCATATACTCCTATCAATCAATAATTTGTGTTTTTAAAGCTACCTTCATCGATGTTATCTGTGTGTACCCGATAAATATAGTTCCAACACCCATCCCTAAAGAAAAATGAAGAAGAAAGCAAAACAAATAAATGCAGAACAAATGAAAAACGTGAAGCATGTGGCTGTTGTCTTAGAAACATAAAGAAGAAAAGAAAACAAGTCAGGAGTTGGGAAGCAAAGTTACGTTTGAGCCAAGCAATAACTAATGAGTAATGTGACATGATTAAAAATACTTTTAAGCAGCTGTTTTAAATCTCTTAAAAGGAAAATTTTGTTCATTATTTGTTCACACACATAAAATAACAGATTAATTAAAAATATAATATGAACTTATAATTTTTTCACGGTCAATTCAGTAATTGATAAAAAAACAACACTTAAATTGATCTCTAATATTTTTATACAAGTGGACTACATTACTATTTGAAAAAATCATTAACTAATTTAAATGTTGTTTTTATTAGAGACTAAATTGAATTCGCAGAAACCAACATTTGACTCAAGTGGTCAATGAACTTCCTCTAAGATGAATTATTCGGGAGAATCCAAGTTTATTACCGATGGAACAATTCTTTACTAAACTTTACTTATCTCGCAACCAAATTCTGATTTATAGAGCCTCTTTCTCTAATTAGAGTATTAATAAAAAAAAATTGAATCACAAAATTTATGAATAACCAAATTAAGTCCTCGATAATTGCTCATCCAACTCTCTAAAACACGACATCTTATGTGGGGCGGGGGGGGGGGGGGTGTTTTAGTCTTTATGGTTAACTATTATTGTGTACAGTATATACCAATTGATTCCACTAGTGACTCCATTTTTAGTAACGTAATTGCATTGATAGGAAAAACAAAAATGAAAATGGTCCCTATGATTATGAACGAGGTTTTGAACAATTATTCAACTAACAAACGTAGTGTCCTACTCCACTTATCTTAAAATCCTCATACTAGTCTCCACGTAACCAGCCGTCATAATTTTTGACATTATTTAGTCATTAGTCATATGATAAGATTAACACCACCTCCTGCCTTATTAATTCAGCTGTTAGATATTCATAAATTATGAAGTTTTTGTATTGTATTAGCCTTTTATAAATAGGGAAGGAGAGATTAAAATATAAAAATGGGTAGTTTTTATACAATTATTATTTTATGCAACTATAATTATCTCATCTTCTCGCTACAATCCAATAAACTTATAATTTTATTTTTTGAAGAAAAACTTATAATTTTATTACACGTGTAATGATTGTTGGATTACGTTAAATTTTTATGTACTATCTTTTGATAGACTAACTCCTCTAAAAATTAATTAATGATACATTTGTTATTAATTTTGTTATGTTGTTGACGGATCAACACTATTCGGCCAACCCTACAAGACCCGGGTATGCAGTTGGAGTCTTAACACACCTATTTAAGTTGATTCGTACCGCCTAAGAACGGATATGGATAGGACACGATTATGGGCTAGGCCCCTCTCTCTCATGTAACAACAAACATTATATTTTTGACAGTATTTGGTGAGGTGGGATGTACAATTGACTTGTAAGGGAAGGTTGTTTGCCCTCATTCCGTGTCTAAGTTGTTTTTGGTATATGTTAGGGAGGTTGGCATTTAAAACTCAAACATTATTGTAGTCATCGAATTATTTTTTTGTCCTTACCTGTTTATTGAGCACAATTTAAGCACCTTGTAGTCTTTTCTACCAAAAACAACTGCACTAATTTATTATTTTACCATCCACATTGATAATTAATTTTTGTTTGAGAATTTGTGAGATATAAGAGATAAGTTTTTTTTCTCCCAATTGTACTAATTTCTATCATTGTTAGCGATAATTTAACTCTTTGTCGGAGAATTTGTAGGATATACAAAATGAATTTTTTTCTCAAGAAGTAAAAAACACTTACCACATTCACAAATGCATTAATTGTAGGTATATATATATTCACTAATACTATTTAAAAAAAAAACTAATTTAAAATTAACAAATGCTTATAGAAAAATATCAAATTTTGCTAAGTCTAATGTTTGAACCTAGATGTTTAATTTGTATATTTATAACTAAACTAAAAAAAAAAAAACTCTTTTTTTTTCCCCAAAACTTTGAAGCTTAAAGTCCTAGCTTTGATTGTTTACTATTAATGTGTATCTATGTCTATATTTAGACGTATGAATGGTCCCTTATGCTATTAATATACTTCCTCCAGTCTCATATATAAGCAATAAAACAAAAAAATTGAAAGTCTCAAATATAAGTAAAAGTAACTTCTAATCATTACAATAAATGTCATTTTTTCAAATAAATTCATATTTTTTTTTTCTTCACATTATCATGTTTTTAACGGTTTTCATGTCAAAAGATAGAAGTAAAATTAGAAAAGTGTATAACTTAAATGCATTTAGACACTTTTTTTAAAAGAAGAGTTTTTTGTAAATTTGCTTATATATGAGACCGGAGGAAGTATACTATTTATATACATTAGTTATTAAATGAATCTAATTTTTTTATTAAGTAGCTCCAAAGTATACTAGGAGTATTATAAAAAGAAGTGGGATATGATTATTAATATTATTTCTGAAAAGAAGAGATAAACATTCTCCTTAGTTTTAGCAAAGAAACAAACAACAAAACTCTGTTTGTCTTCCTTGAAAATATCAATGGAAGGAGAAGGTGATAAGTGGCAGCAGAAGTGTGATGAAGATGTGGCTCTGAATATTCCTCTAATAGGAGCAGAACATGAAGGAAGTAGCGGTCCCAACAACAATGTCACCACATCTTTCCTTAAAACTTGTTTCAATGGCCTCAATGCTTTATCAGGTATGTAACCTTATTATCCTTTAAGTTGTTCTGCTTTGCAAATAATTAGTTTTTTTTGTTGTTCAAAGTTAATGGACAATTATTGTCAAAAAAATAATTAAGGTTGTTTTGCTTTGCAAATAATTAGATTTTTTTGTTGTACAAAATTAATTGACAATTATTGTCAAAATTAACTGATTTTCCTTTGGTTCAAGCATTCTCAATTTCATCTTGTCGCTCTTCTGTGTTTTGCTTAGTATTAAGGTTGTTTTTTTTTGACAGTTTAGTATTAAGGTTGTTAACACTTTATTGTTGGACATTACATTTTTTTTGTTGTTTTGAAAATTTTAAAATGTACAACATATTTACTTAGAAGGAAATCACTAAACTGAAGAACTGAAATTGAGTCTGGTAGAACCGAGCTAGTCCTCCGTATGTGTATTGAGCTAAGATTGAAATATCGGTTAAGAGAGATACACATTTAATGTATACACTATCCAGAAACTTGATTATCTCCTTGATCAAAAGTATTTGTGGAAGAAAAAAAAAATTAATATGTTGATGAAGCTGATTATTTATACAAGCCATTTGTAATAACATTTATGAGATATTCGAGCTGGATTTATACTAAAAAACCCAGAAATTAGAGCAGAACATTTTCTCAACTTTGTCCATCAAGTATGTCTTTCATACCACTTCACTTTCATGTGTTTTTCTTCCCCCCTCACCAATCCTCTAGCTCTCCTAAATATCTAAAAATATCCAAGGTGTCTTTTTGAATTTTTTTAGTTCTAAGATCCAAATCAGTGTTTGACACGAAGTAAAATTGCACTAAAAAAAAATTACAATTAAATATGTTTATATTACTAAAAATTAAAATTACATTTTAGTCAAAAAATAAATAAATTAAAATTAAATCAATATATACATCAAAAATTAGATAAAAATATCATATTAAAATTAACAAAGAAAATTAAATAAAACTGTGGGCGAATAGAAGTTATTGGGAGTCACACAGCCACTGACTCCTTTTAGGAATAAAAGATAAAAGATAAAAGATAAGGAGACTTAATTTTTCATTTTTATTCACATCCACAAAGGTGGCAGAATAACCACTCATCACAGGAATCACCAAGGCCAAGAGGGGTCAAGAGGGGTGCAATCAGCTCTCTAGTGAAGGGCCTCCAATTTATAAGACCTCCAAAATTTATAAGAGGGGTCAAGAGGGGTGCAATCAGCTCTCCCCTGCATCTCTTTTTCACCCCCTAAAATTTCAATTTTACCTCTAATTTTACCTCCCAAAAGTTCGGTTTTCATTTACCGATTTTTTTTTTAAGGGTATACACATGTGTTTTCAACCATTTAAAAGTTCGGTTCTCATTTATCGAACATTTTTTTAAGGGTATAAACGGAAATTCAGGAGGTAAAAAAGAAAAGCAGGGGGTGGGAAGAAAAATCTTCCAAAATTTAGTTATATGGTATTGGGTCCATTAAAACTAAAAGCAACAAAAAAATGATATAAGCCTAAGTCTCATATTCTCATATAACTTATCCACCCATGGTTCACTCTTATTTTGTAATTGATATTTTTTTCCTTCTCTACTAATTAGATCTGACTCTTTTTATATTAATAATAATGATGACTATTTTTTAATGTTATTTATAATTGAAATAGAAGTTTTTTTCTTTTTTTCTTCTTTGCTAATTAAATATGACTCTTGAACATAGTCTTTAAATAGTCAGTGATGGTTCTAGGAACCACCCCATTAGTGTTGCAATTTGAAAGCAACATAGCTTATAAAACCAATTAGATTAGAAAAGGTCACTGTCAAAAGCCAATGTTACTTGACCACCAACCTCGACCTAGTACATATTTCAGAACCCAAGAACTAGAGTTATTTAGAAAAAAAAAATCAGGGAAAAAGAGAGAGGCTTCAATTCTATTGACATTAAGTAAGTCCAATTCTTGAACATATCTATTTAAAGTGTCACTACATGATGTACAAAGGTTGAACTTAATTGAAAATTGTTGAAATTGTTTTTATCAATGTAATCAATAATTTAAAAATCTAGTGTTTTTCGAGTTTAGCTTGACCTTTGAATACTTTAAGATTTATGTGTGGAGATGTAGCATCTTTGCTTTCTTAGTCCATGTACATTAATCCGTTTTTTCTATCGATGCTCTCTCGAACTCCTCAACAAATAATTTGACAGATTCTTTGTATTAAAAGTTTTATTGGCCAAAATATTTATACTACATGTCCCTTATATGATTGTTCAAAATTCAATGTCATTATCCACCGGACTATCTCACAATCGCCCAATCCATTTTCTTCTTCTAATTTTATCATTTATTTAACACCAAGCATAATGTTATAAAACTTAGTACTTACTTTATATTTTGAAAAGAAACCGCATTAGATATTATAGACTATCTCACTTTCCAAAAAAAATAAAATATTATAGACTATTGAAAAGGTTTTTGCTCGTAAAATTGTGTATATTTTGTAAGGATCAAAATAATTTTCTGCCTTCACATGCCAATTTCTATTGAATCCGCCAATTGTGCTGTCAAATTTTAATTTTGAAGATCTTACTATATCGAGATTTGAGCTTATGTAAACAATACTCCAAATTATGCACGACTTTTTGAATACGTGAGATATGTCACACTACTAGTATTTTACTTGAGTTATTTTATTTACTGGAGTTATTGGAGTATCTTACTTGTCACTTGTGGAATGAAGTAGAGTCTAAAGAATTTAGTGCCTTAAAAATATGAGGTTTGTGTGTACACGTCAGTATAAAATTGTTTTTAAGACACATATTAATATAATTAATTAATTCATATTACTCTCCCAAAAACTTCATACTTTTTCAAATATATCTTTACAAATATATCTTTACTCGGTGTGTCTCTATGCTTAGTACCAAGCTGGGCCCATCTTTTTGAGCCATGTTTCTGGTGTGTTTTTTATTTCCTACTACTTGCCTATAGAATAGAAGGTGGTAATAGTAATACTAATATCCTACCGTGTTGAGTTTGACTTGCAAGATTAAACAACTTTTACGATATGACTGCTAAGAATAATACATTCAAGAAAGCAACACTATCTTATGGTCAACTAATTATATTTTCGGTCTTAAATTTAAAATACAACTTCGTTTGAATTAGTTTTTTTTTAAGTACATATAAAATAATTTATGTAAATAAATAAGTTGTTATTTATTATTATAAATTTGTCAAGTTAGTTTATGAAAAAATAATTTATAAAAATACAGTTTTTATTAGTGAGAACTTATAAATTTACATAAAACTTGATTCATTTGTATAAGTTCAAAAATAAGCTAATCGAAACTAGACCTATAAATTAATTTTCGTTAATATATATATTTTTTTTTGTATTTAAGACTGGCGTCAACAATGTATATATAATATACAATTAGATTTTTTTTTGGTAAGGAATATGTTTTAATTTGTCAAAATTATGAGATAGATTAAATAATAAAAGATAAAGTCAATTTAATTTGTCATATTTTTTCTTTATAAAAATTTGTCATACTTTTCACTTCATTCTTTTTTATAAAATAATTTTATTTTAATTTATTTTAACATAATAACATTTTTATATTCTTACAATGATATAAATAACTTTTACATTGATACAATTAGATTAGAGATGGTATTTGTGTGGTTCACAATTTTTTTTTTGAAAAAGGCAAACTGAATTATATATAACCGAAGAAGGCACAAGGAGTGCCAAAATAGATACAAGGATGCAAGCACCACAGTCCACCCACGAAAGAAAACACAAACAAAAACAACAGGCAGCAACCAAACAAAACAACAGGCATCGGCAAAACAAACTAAAAAACTAAAAAACAAGCTGCAACAAACACAGCTCCCTGCACCTCACACCCAGGCCGCGAACAGCACACCAGACAGCAGCAACCTCCCTGCAGAACCTCACGCCATCACACTAGACAGCAGCAAAAAACCCCCCACCAGCTCAACTGAGGCAAATTCCGGGTTCACAACACCATTCGTAAAACAAACACACCGGAAACGCACGCCGCGCCAAACCCCACCTCCAAGAGTGGGATTGCTGAATTGAGCCATGTATTACACGTTTAGATCACTGTCTACCTATCTTACGTACTAACTAGTATATATATCAAACCTCTAAGATTTAAGAAACTATATACAATACAATTTATATTGGAAAATATCCAAATTTTGTCTTTCACAAAAAAATTATATTTTAGTTTCAGTTCCAAAATGTCAGAAAAACTTCAAAGCAACTCTCCCTTAAGTGTGCCTTTACTATCTGAGTGGAAGTTAGGATATTCCATAGATGAGGAGAAAGTCATAGTCTCTCATCCTTCAGACAAAAATGCATTATCTTTCTTTAGAACATGTCTTAATGGACTCAATGCAATTTCAGGTTTTACTTCTCTTATATTATGATTTTCATATATATAGTTATATAATCATTTAGTTCTAAAATTTCCTTTCAAATACCAACCTTAATATCTATGAAAATACATAATTTTGATTTAGCGTTCTTGTAATTACATTTCTTCATAACATACTCTCCAAAAAAAAGTCAATTCAATAGACTCGTACTATTGTGTCCTAGATTTCTTAAAAGACAAGAACATAAGTCTGGTGGATGAATTGAATGACGATGAATCTCATGATTGAGACCTCATCCTATGTTGTAGAGGATCAATCTCGGCCAGTAACACCTGACCACAGTGGTCGCATAGTGTTCTCACAACCTCAACAATTTTTTACACTTGAGGTGCTAGCTCAGTGATAAGAGCTTAGCCTTATAACCTCAGTTTGTCGAGTTCGAATCTCCACTTCCCCAATTTTTTTTTTTATATAAAAAAAAAAAACAGCTTAAGAAATGAAATATAAATATTCTAACAATGTTTTTTATGTGCTTTTGATTTTCCAGGTGTTGGAATATTATCAGTTCCATATGCTTTAGCCTCAGGAGGATGGTTAAGTTTAGCACTTTTATTTTTTATTGCAGCAGTAGCATTTTACTCAGGCATATTGATGAAAAGATGCATGGAAAAAAATTCCAACATAAGAACATATCCTGATATAGGTGAACTTGCATTTGGAAAAACAGGAAGATTAATAGTATCAATTTCAATGTACACAGAACTCTACTTGGTTTCAATAGGGTTCTTGATTCTAGAAGGAGATAATTTGAGTAACTTATTTCCTATTGAAGAATTTCAAGTGGTTGGTTTATCAATTGGTGCAAAGCAATTTTTTGTGATTTTGGTTGCACTAATTATTTTGCCTACAATTTGGTTGGATAATTTGAGTCTTCTTTCTTATGTATCTGCAAGTGGTGTATTTGCTTCTATAATCATAATTTTGTCAATATCATGGACTGGAGCATTTGATGGAGTTGGATTTCATGCAGGGACGGAACCAGAAAAATTTATTAAGGGTGGCGAAAATATAACACATTATAAATTACATCATTAATCATATATTTGTATTATTAATAATTTTAAATAAGTTTCTTAAATTTTAAAAATATCAATCTAGCATAAAAAATTAATCTGTAATTTGTTTTGAGTAGTTTAATAGTTATAATTTCACATTTTCTTGTCAAAAAATGGAATTTTCGATTGAGTCCAAAAAAAATCTGGATTTTTAGGAGTTTAAATTTCACTTTCTACATATATATTATGATATTTCTACTAACTGAACTAAACTCATGAAACTAATCTCTATTTTATCTCTTTTGATTTAAAATCAAGTGAGCGAATGGTTTGTCTTTTCTGTTAAGCAAACTAAAATTGACTATTTAGTACTTCATCCGTCCTTTTTTATAAGAGTTAATTTTTTTTCCAAAATTACCCTTATTTACTTTACATAATTTTTTGAATACCATCTAATTCTTTTTTGTAAGTGGGTACTCTATTAATTATATGAAAGTTATTACTAAGGGTAAACGTGGAAAATCGATATAATTTGTCAACCAATTTAATATTAATACCAACTTTTAAATACCCGTGTTTTGTCAAATTACCTCTTATAAATAGGGACGGAGGAAATATTTTGTTTTTATAAAAAAATATTTAGAGTGAATGGATAATGTCTCAGTCCAAGACAGAGAAAATGTTAGAGTTCTTAGAGCATTTACAAAGATAATTACATTTACATCCTTTCAAAAATATTAACGGGACTCAAATCCAAAACCTCCTAAATCTAAGATATGTCTTTTTACTACTAGACTAAACTCTTGAAGTTAGTATTTATTTAATATTTAGTATTTACATTGCAATAGCCAATGAATATTTTTCTTGTTAATAAGAATCAAGTGGTGAGTGGTGACAAATGACGATGGACTGAAGTCACTAAACAAGTCCGTTAGTTTTTGTCTTAATAGATGACATCATTATTATTTTATATAAGTTACTACTGCAGGGGCGAATACTTAATTTTTGTTAATACATGAACAGGGGCGAGCACTATACATAAAAGGGGTATACTATAGTATCACATATGTAATAAGGGTGGCGACCGCCCCTTTTGCAACACACCTAGTTCCGTCCCTGATTTCATGAAAAGGGTGATATTGTAAATTGGAATGGAATCCCTACAGCTGTTAGCTTGTATGCCTTTTGTTATTGTGCTCATCCAGTCTTCCCTACTCTCTACAATTCCATGAGGAACAAACATCAATTCTCTAATGTAAGTTTGCTTCTATTTTTTGTTTTGGTTGTTTGATTTATGTGATTATAAACTTGATTTCAAAAGTGTATAGGTATAAATCATTGTTTAAAAACCGAATTGAACATTAAACTATCGAGATCTTTAGTTCACGATTCAAATGTTCGGTTTAATCTTCTTTTTTTTTTTGGTAAATTGTTCGGTTTAGTCTTTAAGCATCAGTACAAATAAATAATTTTTCATAAAAAGATGTTGCAACATAAATACTTTTAATATATTTATTTATGAAGTGTTAGTTTAGATATCTTCGGAGAAATTGGTAAATTTACAATTTGTACTATTTTAGTTAATATAATCCCTCTTTTGCAACTTTTTTTTAAGAAGTAATTACAATATAGAATTTTTTTTTGAAATACTTTAATATGTTACAAGCATCATAGGTCAAATAAACCAACAAGAAAATCCATACAAATTTTAATATATATTAACTTTGAAGTAATTTGGTTATGATCTTTTTATTATTTTAATGTATTAATGTGTTTCTTTTTTATATTGCAGGTCCTAATTGTATGCTTTATATTAACCACTATTGGTTATGCATCAATGGCAATAATTGGTTACTTAATGTTTGGTTCAAAAGTTGAATCACAAATAACATTAAACTTACCACTAAACAAAATAAGTTCAAGAATAGCAATATACACAACTTTGGTGAATCCAATAACCAAATTTGCTTTGATGGCAACACCAATTACAAATGCTTTGAAAGATTTACTTCCAAGTACATACAAGAATAACAAAATGACCAACATCATTGTGAGTACTGTTCTTGTAATTAGCACTGTTATTGTTGCATTGAGTGTTCCCTTCTTTGGTTCTCTCATGTCATTGGTTGGAGCATTTTTAAGTGTCACTGCCTCTATTTTGCTTCCTTGCTTATGCTACTTGAGGATTTCTGGCACTTATAGGAAATTTGGGTTTGAAACATTTGCCATAGTGGTGATAATATTAGTAGCTATTGTAATGGGAATATCTGGGACATATACTTCAGTTGTTGAAATAGTACAAAATTTGTAATAGGTAATTTATTATGGAGTATCTATTTTTGGGTTAGATATATTACATGGGAAAATCAAATCGGATTTTTTTATTTGATACATTTAGGTCGTTGGATCAAGATCGAAAAATTCAAATCTCGATCCAACAACTATGGTTGTTTTAAATGTGTCAGATAAATGACTTTAGACAATCATAGTCCACGAGATAATAGGATTTGATGTATCAATGTAACATCTATGTTTGATCTTAGCTGAAAATTATAATTATTCATATTTAAGAAAAATGTTAATATTTTAAAAGTTATTTTTAGAAACTAGCAAAATGCTTGAAAATTCGTGCAATATCCATAATTGACTTATTATTTAGTCTCAACTCTTTTTTGTACATTTTTTTTTTCAAACATATTTTTATATATTAATGACAAATATTTATTTTATTTTTTTTATATTATTATTTTAAGTTGATTCAGTGGTAATTAGATGTACTTGGTAGGAAGAATTATTGTTCTGCATTCGAGAGAAGACTAGAACTACATGATATTATAACTAATCCCCGAATTAAATTAAGCGGTCAAGTGGCTTCATACTGATGGGTTTTTTTTTTTTTTAAAGAGACACATAATTTGAATGTAGATCGAGACATCATCAGGTAACAACTTCGTCTAAAAATAGCACACATGAAAATTGTTTAACTAATCTTGCCAAGTCAAACACTATAGAAGATTACAACCAAGTAGGAAACAAATACTGCATAAACACCATAAACATGGCCACATGCATGCCAAGATTACTATGTACGTTTAAAAATGAGTGATGAATAGAAAAAGAAGGCTAGATCTTGTTATTAAAAAAAGTGATAGAAGTAAAGGATATCTAATGTAATCTAACATCTAATACTAATAAAAAAAAAAAAAAAACTCATTAACTAAAATTCCTTCATAGGCTGACATCTGGCTAACAATGACCATAATACCTTTAAATTTTACTTTTAGTCACATGTGCATTTTTCAATTTTTTTCACATTTAATGTTGCAATGTCTATTTCGGCCAGCCCACGTAACTTAAGAACCAAGAGACAATAGACAAGACATGTACTTTTGTCATCCTATAGATTATGGAGAGCCCTTTACAAAATCACCAAAATATCCTGTCCGTTACTTAAGTAGTGGATACTCACAAAAATATCCTACAATTATAACGTCCGCTACTTAAGTAGCGCATAACATTTTTTAAAATTTCTCATTTTTCCTACATCCGTTATTTAAACTACAGAAGGATATTTTGATCATTTCGTAGGACGCGCGTGTAACTCATAGGATGATAAAAATATTTTTCATAGACAAAACTACTTCCTTCACCTTGTTACCAAAAATAAAAAATAAAAACTAGCCCATCATCTCTTATTACAAATTTTGTACTATTTCAATATCTCAAATAAGAATGGACCACTTCATTACCTATTACAAATGGACCACTTCATTACATGTTACAAACTTTTTGCTATATCAACAATTGAAGTATATGTCCCATATATTCCCATAACTATTCCTCCTAATATTATTACCACAATGGCAAATGTCTCAAACCCAAATATCCTATAAGTGCCAGAAATCTTCAAGTAGCACAAGCAAGGAAGCAAAACAGAGGCAGTGACACTTAAATATGCTCCAACCAATGACATGAGATACCCAAAAAAAGGAACACTCAAAGCAACAATTACAGTGCTAATTACAAGGGCAGTACTCACAAAGATATTGGTCACTTTATTATTCTTGTATGTACTTGGAAGTAATTCTTTTAAAGCATTTGTAATTGGTGTTGCCATTAAAGCAAATTTGGAAATTGGATTTACTAAGGTTGTGTATATGGCTATTCTTGAACTTATTTTGTTTATTGGTAAATTTGGAATTGAGCAGGTCCCTACGATATTGTTTTAGTTTGAATGGTTCAAAATAGTTGTATTGAGGGTGTTTATTTATTTTCCATGAATGATAAACTTTTTTCCTTGGAGATGATTCTACCAAAGGAACTTTAGAAATAGGGGCGAGGATATATATCTTGTTCCACGAGGTCTCTCTCCTCAATAAAATTACATAATATTTATTTACAAATTTATTAAATTTTAGTTTATTTTTATGAACCCCAACAGCTGTAGGGATCTGTAGAGATCTGCACGGACGAGGATAAAGGGGAAATCTATCCTTGTCGAACAAGTTGAACAAGGACACAGAGAATACTCTTTGTCTCTATTCCAGCTTGTTGATATCCTTAATTGAACCATAATTTTGTGAACTTGTCAGCTCAATGTTCGTTTCAAATTTTATAAGTTTAGATTTATACCTATAAATTTTTGAACTCTAAGTAATAATTTTTTATAGAAATCACAAATTAAAACACACTAAAAAAAAGAAGAATGGCAAAAGCACTTACATTAGTGAATTGGTGTTTGTTCCTCATGGAATTATAAAGAGTAGGGAAGACAGGATGAGCACAATAACAAAAAGCATACAAGCTAACAGCTGTAGGGATTCCATTCCAATTTACAATATCACCATTTTCATGAAATCCAACTCCATCAAATGCTCCAGTCCATGATATTGACAAAATTATGATTATAGAAGCAAATACACCACTTGCAGATACATAAGAAAGTAAACTTAAATCATCTAACCAAACTGTTGGCAAAATAATTAGTGCAACCAATATCACAAAAAATTGTTTTGCACTAATTGATAAACCAACCACTTGAAACTCTTCAATTGGAATTAAGTTACTTAAATTATCTCCTTCTAGAATCAAAAACCCTGCTGAAACCAAGTAAAGTTCTGTGTACATTGAAATTGATACTATTAATCTTCCTGTTTTTCCAAATGCAAGTTCACCTATATCAGGATAAGTTATAATATTGGAATTTTTTTCCATGCATCTTTTTATTAATAAGCCTGAATAAAATGCTACTGCTGCAATAGAAAATAAAAATGTCAAACTTAACCATCCTCCAGAGGCTAAAGCATATGGAACTGATAGTATTCCAACACCTGAAAAATCAAAACCACATAAAAAATAAATATATTTATTTCTGTTTATGGTGGCCCTGATTATTTCAAGGCCCTGTTCAAAAATTAAAAAATAGATCATTAATAAAAAATTCAAAAAGAATAATTCTCTAGTTCAATTAGTAAATAATATTAGTAACAAATAAAATAGTAATTCTTGTGGGCCCTTGCCCCTCTTTGTACAAAAAATAATTAAATAAAAATAATAATTCATGTAGCTAACATAAAAAATAGTGCTGGTAGCACTTCTTCTGGGTCGGGCCTACTTTTGTTGTTGCGATTAATGTTAGAAATGTTAAAATTAAATTTCAAATTCTTTTCATTTCTAAAAATGAGAAAAATTATGTTTTTTTTAGATGAAGCCAAAAGAAAATTTTATTTAAGAGTTGGAACAAGATATGCCAAATACAAACAAACCAAAGCTAAAGTCCTAACAATTATATAAAGTAAAATTAACCTGAAATTGCATTGACTCCATTAAAACATGTTCGATATAAAGATACTGTATTTTTGTCAGGAGGATTAGAGGCTATGACTTTCTCCTCATCTATGGAATGTCCTAACTTCTTCCACTGAGATAGTAAAGGCACATTTAATATTGGATAGTTGTTTTGAAGTTTTTCTGACATTTTGTAATAGAAACTGAATTGTTGATGGAATAACTATAGGAGATTCTCAAATATAAATCTGAAGTTTCAAAATCTCAATGGTTTAATATATACTAGTAGTTGGTAGATGTCTAAACAAACAATGATCTATACCAAACAAGACAATTTATAGTCAGGTGTGTTTGCTTATAAACGTTTAAGGTATAGCCCAATTCAACATTTCCATTTGTTGATTGTGAACCGCACAAAAACTTCTCTCTCCGTCTCAAAACTTTGATTATTTTAGAGTTTTGCATTTGGATTAAGAAATATTAATAAAGATTGACCAATTAAATTACTTTTACCATTACTTTATTAAAAAAGAGAAACTCCAAAAACTCCAAATATTTTACTTTTTTGTAAGGATATAAATTGTATGCTTAAACATCATTTTTGTCTTTGTAAATTCTTAAATTTTTTGTTTTAGTCCCTGTATATTTTTTTACTGGAAATTAGTCTATGCATGTGCAAATCTTTTTGAATTTAGTCACTAAAGATAAAATTCGCAGGAAAATCTGCAGAAAATTTGCTGGTTTCCTGTGGATTTTCCAACGAATTTTAGTTTTAAGGAACTAAAATCAAAATATTTGAACATACAGGAATTAATTTGCAACAAAAAAAGATATAGAGATTAAAATAAAAAAATAGCAAACTTACAGGGACGAAAATGATGATTAAGCCTAAATGGTAAGGTATGATTAATTGTAAGGATGAGAGTGTTGTCATATATTATAACCTTTCCAAATCACGGGTAGAGAGTATCTAATTTATAAAAATATCTCGACATGAGACTTCAAATTGTTGAACTAGAATGAAACTGAATAAGCAATTTCCTATTTCAAATTGAAATGGCTTGTTTGGATTTTTATTTTTTTTATCTTATGAAAATATCTTATACAAATAAATAAATTTGTGTTAACTCATAAGTTTTTATTGATAAAAATTATATTTGTATAAATTGTTTTTCTCATAAACTACATTTAAAAAGCTTATAATAATACATAAAAATTTATTTAAGTATAAATTATTTCGAATATGCTTAAAAATAAATCAATTCAAAAGAGCCGTAATCAAAATTTTCAAAACATTTTGTCTTTTATTTTCAACGTGAATCATCATGTAGTAACACTTTAAATGAAGAGTGATGATTGTCCACGTGTCTAAGTGGAAGAATCAAGTTTACACAATGAGTCAATGACAATTGAAATTTCGTAGAAAATAAGGTTGTTGAATAATGTTGAATCTCTGATTCAGGACAATGAAATTGATTCCATTGAAAATAGGTCTGATAGACAATATTTGTAACTATCAAGATTGATTTCTCAAGATAATTAACTTAGAATATAGATAACAGCCATACAAAGAATGAATTCTAGATGAAATAATTAAGAGATATAAATATCTAATTATTCTCAAGATAATTAACTTAGAATATAGATAACAGCCATACAAAGAATGAATTCTAGATGAAATAATTAAGAGATATAAATATCTAATTATACACACCACACAATATATATATTGGTATAACAATAGTTGGATAATACTCCATGTGGCAACTTTAAAGTGAAAATGTGTCTATTGGTGTGAGATACTCATTATTCCAACACACATAGTTATATTAGGTAGTGCCTTTATGGTGTATATTTACCTTTGTTTTTTATTTTTAGCTAACAGTTTTATGTTTGTGTGAATTCCTAATGCCTTTTTTTATTCTAGATTACTTTTTATCCTATTTTTGTTTATATAATATTACAGCTTTTTTTAAAGAGCTCTCGAAATTCAAATACAGGTATGACCTATTCAGAGATATGCTCTTTGATATTTTCAGGCGTGTATGAACTTCTGTGATCATAAAGAGCACCAGTGAACTTTTTGACTGACCTATGGATGGGTCGGTGGGAAACAAGCCTGTGTAGATTTGACTAGAGTTTCCCCTCTTATGGGACTCGAATTCGGGGATTTTATTGTGTGACGGACATCCTTCAAAGCTACTTCAAGCAAAATGGTCAAACTTGAGAAAGCGTGCTCCGACAATCAAGACATTTTATACCATTTGCATTCGCCACTTTTGACTTTTTAGCACCAGATACTGTAATCTTTTGAAAATAGTTCAAAATGTCATGCATGGTAATGTTGTGTCACCTAAATCTATGAATAATGAATATAGTTTTTCAAAGATTGAGTTTTGCTATACAAAAAGGTTTAGCAGCACAGCTTGTTGTTATTCATGTTTAATTATTATTATTATTATTATTATTATTATTATTATTATTATTATTATTATTATTATTATTATTATTATTATTATTATTATGTATATATCATCCAAGTTTTAATGTAAAAAAAATTATATTTACCATTAAATAAAATATAGTTATATTATATCACTTCCATTATTTATTGATATCAAAGTGTAATTGTTGTGTACATGTCTTCGACCCCATTTAAATCCATCTCTAAATGTCCAACACTAAATGTGATATTTCTCTTAGTTAAAATTCAAACGTGTAAGTTTAATACTACATCCGTCCTAAAATATAAGCAAAAAAAATCATTTTTTCTTGTCCCAAATTATAAGTAAAAAAATCCAACTTTAATCATTTTTAAGATTTACTTTTATTTATTCTCATAAAATTAAATGCAAATTGCATTTAATTTACTCTCTCTCATTTTTTCTCCATAATCAATAACTAATAAATTTTTTTTTTACATATTCCCATGAAACTTATTTCAAGAAAAACACAAAAAGTCATACTTCAAATTATCACATTTTTCTTTTCTTAATAAATGTGATTGTTTTTACTTACATGGAGTATATTATGAGTAGTCTCTATGGCTAGACTCCCAAATTCCTTTCAAGCCAATATGTCGTACTTTTTGAAATTTTCAACAAATATTGTCCAAGAATAGTGTTCAAGAAGAGCCACATGACGAAAATGAGAATGCTTGAACCAAAGGAAAAAGAGTGGTGTATAATTAGTGACTATAGTATTAGATAAAACTCATCTTCAAAGACACCCATCTTCACTAACAAAAAACTTTATGGTCTGCAATCTTTCAGACACAACAAAAACCATTGACAATGATAACATATTAACATCCATAATAATTCATACATTTTTTTTTTTTCGAAAACTCCGGTATCTGGCCAAAGGACCTACTAATAGGAGGAAATTAATTTTAATGTTCATTTTGCGGAAGCCCCGTTTAAAGCTAAACCAACTAAAGGTAAGAATTCGAAAGAATAGAAACAATAAAGTAGCTAGTAACATAACACATTATATTATTTTTTTTCGAGACTTGGTATCTACCCTCAAACCGACTATTCTGAACGACACTAATTTCTCTATATACTAGTAGGGGACCTATTTAACGCCAAAACTTCACTCTGTATAAATTGACCCAACACAATAAGTGACAGAGATGATTTAAACCTAAAACCTTAAAAACAAAAAACAAAAATATTAAGCTTCCACGTCTTTACCACTAGATCAATTAGCTTTATATTTTTATTAATTTGGGGACCAACACCATCATCAACTCAAATCTCTGGTTTTAGGCTAATCAGATCTACTAATTGTCAATTAATTTCAACAACAACAAAAAACATCTAATTTGGATTTTATAGAAAAACAGTTTGTGTTTTTGTAAAACAGAACAACTTAAAGATATAAGGTTACCTGATAAAGCATTAAGACCATTAACACAAGTTTTAAGGAAAGATGTGGTGGTGACATTGTTGTTGGGATAGCTACCAGAAATTTGGTTTCCTTCATGATCTGCTATTAGGGGAACATTAAGAGCCACATCTTCATCACACTTCTGCCACTTATCAGCTTCTCTTTCCATTGATATTTTCAAGGATGATAGAGAGACAGAGTTTTTGTTGTTTGTTACTTCTCTGTTTGCTAAAAATAAATAGAATGTTTATCTCTTTTTATGAGCAATGATGGCAGTAATTTTTTGGTACTTCTTTTTTAATATTTTTCTAGGAGGAATGATAACAGTAATCTTTTGGCTTAGTTGTAATTTTGGTTTCTTGTTTTTACAATTTTGTTAAATTAGTCTCTTTATTTTTAAAATGATAATTTTGGTTCCTTTATCGTATTTTTTAATTATAAATTTACGATGTAATATATTTTAAACAATAGGGTATATAATTTGATGATGAAAAAATACCAACGTCGAAGAAATTCTAAGATTTTTTTTTATAAACTTAATTTAAAACATGTCGTATCACCTTTAGATAAAATATTTGATGAAAGGATAAAAATAGTCAAATTTTAAAAAAGAGAAACTAATTTTGTAAAATAATGAAAATATGGAAATTAAAACTGCAGTTAAGCTTAACATTTGTATGAGGAATGTTTCACTTTGCCTCAAATAATTAATAATTTTGTAAAAAGAATTCTCCCAAAATAAATACCTTTTATATGATTTATTGAAATTTAAATAAATAATAATATCATGTGTAACCGTTGGATCTACATCGGATACGACACATCATCAAAATGGATGCCAAAATAGGTTAGGGGACCATAAGAAAATAATTGAAATAGCTAGAGAGACCAAAAAATTGATTTTCAAAACAAGAGGACCAAAATTTTAAAGAATTAAAAGTAGGAAGACTAAATTTTTATTTAAGCCTCAATCTTATTAATTAAATGTGTTTTTGGTCATACAAGATATGGATCTTCTAAATGTACTTACTTTTTATTATATTTTTAATTTTAAAAAATTATTATGCACTAAGTTTTGATCTCTACTATTAAGTATACATGTATTTTTCAATAATTTTTTCACATGTATATTTAAAACATCATAAAAAGTTCATTAAAAAAAAAGCACAAACTTTAATTTGTAGATACTTGAAATTAAGTTAAGGGATTATGTGTGTAATAAAAAATAATAATAAAGGGCTAAATACTTGAAATTAAGTTAAGGGATTATGTGTGTAATTTTACCTAAAAATATACTTGTTTTTATTGATGTTCTATCTTATTATTAAGACTTATGAGACCTATTAACCCAAGGTCAAAAAGTAAATTTTGTTATTGGTCCATTTTTATTTTCTTTTTACTTTGTTATTGGTCCATGATAGTGACCCCTTTTTTTTCTTATTAATGATAGAACCTTTTTTTTTGTCTATATATACCTTGTCTGAATTATGCTATCAGAGTTTAACACATGAATAGAGGCTCATGTCATAGAGAGTTCCATTTGTGTTCTCTATGACATGAGCCTCTATTCATGTGTTAAACTCTGATAGCATAATTCAGACAAGGTATATATAGACAAAAAAAAAGGTTCTATCATTAATAAGAAAAAAAAGGGGTCACTATCATGGACCAATAACAAAGTAAAAAGAAAATAAAAAGGGCCGATCGACTAAGGGTGATAGTTTACTTCTTGTATTTGGTTTTCTATAGTAACGTAAGGTCACTAAAACCAGTTGTAGAAATTGATGCACTCTAAAGTTTTGTTTGCAAAGGTTTAGAGGGGATGATAAGAGAACTTTGGAGGGAAGAAAGAAAATTTCACATTTTTTGAAAAGCATTTTTATAGAGTTAATAGATTTTTACTCCCTACAAAGTATTCGAGTTTTGCGTTATCTTCTTATAATTTTTATTTTTTTGAGATTACCCCATACAAAATTTATTTTTTTGATTTACACCCTCATTTTGCTGGCGTGGCAGGCAAAAAATCAAGTTTTTTGTTGACGTGACAGTTGACTTTTTTTCTGCCACGTCAGCAAAATGGGGAGTAAATCAAAAAAATTAAATCAAACTGAAATTAAATTCTTATATAGATTAATAAATATTCACTACAACAAAATTGCTTTGGAGCGTCAGCTCAAAACAGACGCTAAATACCAAAAAACGGACGCTACAACGTTTTAGCGTCAGCCTAGAGTCGGTGTCATGTCGGACGCTTAATTGCCTGAAGCTAACAGTTGCGTCCAGCAGACGCTATTTTAGCGTCCATCATATTAGACGCTAAGTCGTGACTACAATCACACATATACGGCAGACGCTAGTAGCTTCCGTTTTTTTGTGACGCTAGATGTAAGGTTTGATTTATATCATTATCGCCAATAGAGTCAGCTTAGCGGACGCTAATGTTTCTTTTAAAAAAAAAAAAACTTTAATTTCTAGTTGACTCTCTTCCAACCACAAATAGATCCCTAAAATCAATATTCATACAGGGACAAACACAATACGTCAACCAACAAACAAACTAAACTTGGTGTGAATTTTAAGAATCTAAAAACATTGGCAACCATTATGTCATACAACAATAACACTAAGAAAAACAAATCAAATGCTCTAACATAAATTTTCTCCTGATGACGGTGATGGCGGCGTTTGCACAATGTTGATTACAAGTTACATTTTTTTTTATCCTTCTTCTCTGTCATCGAACACAAGTATATAGCCCTACATAAACAAAGTATGAAACCAAATAATTGTTATCAACAACATCATCAAAGTTTCTCATTTCAAAGTACCTTTGTCACAAACATAGTCCTTATTAACTATAACTTCATTCATAATGAAGAACATAAGTGCCTAGCTACATATATACATTAGTTATGCTAGTTAACTATTAACTATATATTTTTATTAATTGAAACAAACTTAGCACCCACAGGTTAGTTTCACTGTGCATAAACAACACCTACAAACATCATAATTCAAGCTACTAAATTAAGGACTAACAATTTACTTTTCTTAACAACTAAATTAATGGCAGTCATTTTCCACAACTAATGTCTCTTCTTAGCCGAATTACTAACTCAAATTATGAAGCAAACATATTTTTCTTAAATTCATTTTTGCATTCAATTAAAATTACTATCTCATCAAAATATAAAATTATCTATTTAAATACTAATTTCATTCTTACAAATCATTTTATATTCAGTTATAGAATTGAGATTATTCATATGCATTCATTTTCAAAGCTTCATAGACTTACAAGGAATAAATCTTACATTAAAGCCTTACAACAACTACATGATGCATCTTAGCACAATATATCCTCACTTAAAAGTCAAGGTTAAAAGTCAAAGTTCATATCTCTATAAACATGTATTTCTATCATGACTAGAGGAAAAACCTCAATAAAATTCAAACCTTCAACATGCAAAGGCTATCAAGCCTAGACTCATAATTGTCATGTATATATACATTCCTAGATCCAAGTTAAGTGGCAGAAATGTCAAGTCAAACCTTGTAATATGCGAGGAGCCGAACAAGGTTTGCAACAACCTTGACTATTGCGGGTTTTCCAAGCTGAATCCTGCGTAAAATGCAAACTAATAGTTATTTGAATATCATCATAAATAAACAGAAAAATCATCATAGTCTAAAACATTATATTAACACACACATGATATTAACCGCTAATAATGTCTGCGGATTTATAATTTACTCATCTTTAATCAAGAGAAACAATAGAACATGTTCTCCACGTTCCAAAAATAAAATGATTCCATTAAGTTGAAATAAATATAAGCAAAGCCAGCATCGGTGATGCCTGATACTGAAATACATACAGCAAATAATAGAGCAAAACAGAGCAAAAATACAAATGCTATAAAACTTGTGGGGCTAACCACATCAAAGCCTTTCAAATGACAAGAAAAAAAAATGTCAGGACACACTATAGTACAATGGTATCCCCAAGTAATCTACATAATAATCTCATTCTATGTCATACTCTGTACTAGTGGTCCTTCACAAATGTATAAATTTCCTGCTATTATCAAGCATCTCCATCACAGGATTAAGTTTGTAGAGCAATAACAAACTAAAGTCTATACAAGCTAGTCTCAGCCGAACTCCAGATTACCAAGGGGTCGTTCCCGTCTGAACCAAAGAGTTAAAAAAAAAAAAGAATTGTAACATTGAATTTCAAGAAGTGAGAAACAATAAGTTCAAGAATTAATGCTTACTAGCAGATAACACTACCATCCAAATAATCAAAAGCTTTATAATGGATACTCCTTGATTAAGTTCTTTTTCTTGTTCAACCTTACAACCAGGACAATCCTTATAATATTGCTTCTTCTCTAACAATGGCTCTTTCATATGATTCAGGTTTGTAAAATTTCACTTCTTCCCTTTTTTCTATATCACTTCATAGATGAAAAAGGTTGATCAGAAAAGGTTGATCAGAAAGTAAATTAAAGACAATACTCTTCTTAATATATCAAAGAAAGTAACATAAGCAAATAAATGAACATACAGCTCCTTGAGAAATTCTTGGAGCTGAGCTGAATGAATTGAAAATGAAAACCACTATTATAAAAAAAATCACCTTTGATATATGGTCTACTAGCTTTGTTGCTGCCTCTGAATTTATCCACTTATAAATTTACTGAAAAAAAGAATTAACAACAGAACTTATAAACTTCTACCGAATTTATCCACTTTAATAATACCAGGACTTAAAAACGTGTGTGTGTGTGTGAGGATACGAAAGTACCATTAGTTTAAGAAGTGTGCTTTGTTAAGCGATGTATCTGACAACCTTAAGAAGCTATCATGGAGAGTCTGAGATTGGCTTTTGTATGTATGTGAGGAGAGGAAATAAACATACTTTATGGTATACCTCGACTTTCTTCACTTCAAAGTCCTGAGAAGTTTCTGCACTCCAATTGAGACATTTTTCATCCATCATTTCATATGATAATACCATACTAGTAAGTTCTAAATCTATAAAATGCAACTTAAACTAGCCAGGACTCAAGTATTACTTTGCATATACACATTGTATCTCGCTTTGATTTGAGTTTGACAGAAAACCAATTTTGAATTGAAAGGAGAATTTATCATATTAAAAGAATACACTGTTTAATAACAAATGAAGAGCATATGCCACCTTCAAAGAATACACTAAATGTATATTAAAAAACCGCTAACATGCCATAGTGACACACACACAAGATGCAAAATTGGCTTCATCAAAGACAAGGCCACCTTCCACTAATGAGAAATACACAAACACCACACAAAACCTTAGCTGCCTTAGTTGATAAATATGGACCCATATTCACAATCAAGCTTGGTGCTACAAACAACAACTAGTAACCGAAGATTAAAGAAACACGTAAATCGCAAACAACAGAACATAATTGTTTGTTCACGCTCGGTAATTGCTCACCAAGTCCTTCGCCTCTCTTGCGTGACTACGAGTCATACTCAACAATAATATTTTTGGAACATACATACTTACATACATAATTTTATTTCACTATATATAGGGGAAACAATTAACTACATGCAATATGATCATTTGTTTCTAACTGTAACATAACAAAATACAAAGCATAACATTACACCCTATATTAATCGCATTATCTTCACTTAGAATGTATACATTTTATTCATTTAAAATTTTCAAACCAATTAAACAAACACTAACCAAACTCCATAATCCCTCGGCAAAAACTACTCAAACTTTAAAGTAAAAAACTCAGGTTGAAATAAACATTATCTTAAACTCCATCTTTGCAAGAATTTGTTAATCACAACATACTATGTAAGAGATTGGGGATTTCTTTCGTTCCGTTGAGCTATTGTATTTGAACTGCTCTGTAAGAATGTTTTAAATTAGGACTGATTTGTTTGCTTCGGTTCAGCCATCTCTTTGAACTATTTTCAGTTTCATCATCTCCTTCATGATTTTGTATGCAAATAGATCACAAAATTAAGACTCTGGGAGAACTTTTTTTTAGTAAGCAAATCAATTTATTAAAGGAGAAATCGATGCATAAGGAGTACAACCGAAGTCCCTAAGATCAGCCAAGGGGATAAGCTAGGCAAAAAACACCAGATAAAAAAACAGAAAAAGGGAGGAGCAAATCAAAAATAACAACAGACCCCTCTCTAAACAAAAAGAAAAACCGGAACAAATCAAGCCACATCCATCCAATGAAAAAATCAAAACGAAAGAGGAAAGAGATGAAGTTACTTACCTCGGAACCGCGAGAATGACGGAAAATGGCGGAGTAATTGAGGTTCTTCAACGAAGGACGGATTCAAGGAGAGACGCGTGTTCTTCTACGGCGGAGGGATTGTTCTTTGACGGCAGATTAGGGCTTCGACAGACTCATGTTCGGCGGAATATGATTGTTCCTCAACACTGTACCTACCTATTTAGGTTTTCTTTATGTGAAATTTGGGAAAGAAATGGAAAATAAGGTTGCTTTGTTTTACAGAAAAAAGTATAATCATCATGTTATTAAGAATATAATATTGTTGAGTGGGAATGAAAAAAAGAGAGTGGGAAATTGAAAATTTGAGGAAAATTTTGGCTCTTAACAAATAGTATCTTTTTTATTTTATTTAATTTAATGTCAATTTAGAGTCTGCTAAAGTCAACGCTATACTGTTTATCAATAAAATTTAATAATAAGAAAACATTTGAGTCTAATAAGGGCGGAAGCTAATACGTATTGTAACTTACTTTTTTCTTTTGCTTCGCTTTAGCGTCTGCTTAGGCAGACACTATAATTAATGGGTCTTTTAAAATTAAAATTAAATGGATAAAAACATTAGCGTCCACGAGATAGACATAACTGTAACGCTATTAGCGTCCGCGTCGGGGCAGACGCTAAAATTCAGAAGCTAAAACACATTTTTCTTGTAGTGATTTTTGTTTGAAAAGTATTTTTAGCTTAGAGACTTGAACCTTGAAACTTTACTCCTTGATCCTTTCACACTTACCTCAAACAAGTTAAGCTATCCACCCCACCCTCTTTAGTTTTTTTTTTTTTTTTTTTTGAAGCAGCATCCACTTTAGTTTTAGAAACCTTCAATCTAAAATGAGTGTTACTTTAAAAAAAAATTATTTCATAATAATAGTCATTTATATTTTTCAATGTATATTTTAATTTTCTCTTTTTAATTTTTTTTATATAATGATTATAGTGTATATTACTTTCAAAATATTATATTTCATTTTAATCAATAATAACTATTAATCTTTTGGATTGGCCAAAGGCCCACAAAACCAATAGGCCTATTTACATTACAAGTCGACAACACTTCCATTATCATCACTAATTAAGGTGTATCATATTCATGTAGCCTCATCCACATCATATAAATAACGCATCTACAGGAGCACCATATCCTTACAATACATAGGGGATAAATGACCTTTTCATAAAATATTTGTGATTCATTTCACTCATATAGTGGAGCCTTCAAAATGGTTATGCAGTATATTAACTAATTATCCATGCATATGCACTCATGTTGAACATATGCATATTTCACTCATTTTTGTTTACAATGGGCAAATAAAAATTGAACCTAAAATCTCACCGATCGACTAATTTTTTTTTATTAATAATAATAAACGGGCCGCAGGTGCAATTAATCTAATCATATTTTTTTTGGTAATGAATTAATCTAATCATATGATAACCAGTAATAATTAACAAAAAAATATTATGGTTATGTGTTGGCTAAAATGTGGAGTATATAAGTGGAGTAAGATTTATTTTAAAATTTGGAATTTTATACTTCCATTTTACATTTTTGGCTTAAATGCAGTTTTACCCCCCCTATTTTAAATGAATCGGAATTTTACCCCCTCTATTTTAAAATTCAGAATTTTACCCCCCTATTTTATAATTCTTTGAATTTTGCCCCCTATACACTAAATAAGATTTTTTTTCCTCAGGAATGCATGAACCTTTTCTGATTTGATCTTTTCTCTTCATTCTCCTTGGATCTTTATCCTATTTTTCAATTCATCCATCTTTTCTCTATACTAACAATTTTTTTTTAGAAAAAATATCATTTTTTTCTTTGATAATTGAAGAGCTTCAAATTCTGCTGAGACAATTGGAAATTAGAAAGATCTAATTTTGTGCCTAACCCTCAATTACCAGCTTCAAATTCAATTCTGGGTCGTTTCAATTTCTTCTTAATACCGCAAAACAGTGAGATTCACTTCGTGCAGTGTTGGTCTCTAAGGTATATGAATATCTTCAATTTCATAGATTCACTAATTTTGCAATGCACAGCTTATGAATGAGAATATTTTTGTTTTGTTTTATGGTAGGAGATTAGTTTTGAATTTGATTGTTTTGAGGTGGTTGGAAAGTGTGTGAAGGTTGTTATGGTAATGAAGCGGCAATGAAGTGTGTGACAGAGAAATGGAGGTTAGATCAGAGGGTAATCAAGTTAGATATTATGATAACCTTCATGCTCCTGTAATTGCAAGGAGCCGTTTTCGTGTTTGGTTCATTCGAGTTTTTCATGCATTTGTGCTTTGATGCTAACTCTGTTTTTCTAGAAAATAGCTACCAATTAGCTACAACCGTCGTAGCTAATCCGAGGAGGGGGCAAAATTCAAAGAATTATAAAATACAGGTGGTAAAATTCCGGATTTTAAAATAGGAGAGGTAAAATTCCGATTCATTCAAAATAGGGGGGGTAAAACTGCATTTAAGCCTACATTTTTATAGGATTTAATTTTTTCCGTTAACCACATTTGGCCTCGTTTTTGCTGACATGTGCGATAAAATATTTAATGATAAGTAGTTAGGTTAGGTGCATAATGATATAATATAATTAAATCCCCATCATCACCGGAAGTGATTATAGTGCATAAGTTTTTTCCTTATGCATCATGCATAAATAATGAAAATTAATTAACGCACCTTCCAGATTGTTTAGCGCGCCCCCTATATGTTTAGCGCGCCCCGCAGATTTCTAGCGTGCCCTTCATTTTCAATTAAATAATTACTTTTGTTCCTTTGAAGTACATACTATAAGAACACATTTTCAATTAATTGTGTTGGATGATTATATAGCATATTTTAATTTAAAATTACATACTAAAACATGAACTATAATCATGGTTTAATTTATCACAATTAACATAAAAACTATTAAGTACATCTAATAGTTTTGGAGTACAACCATCTGAAACCATTCCACAGCAAAATGGTTTTCGCATGATAAGTACATCTAATGGTTTTGGAGTACATATCTCTGAAACCATTCCACAGCAAAATGATTTTGGAGTACAAATCTCTGAAACTATTCCACAGCAAAATGGTTTTGGCATGATTTAAGTTTAAAACTAACTACTACAACATTTAACAATACATAATACTCTGAAAATTATCCCTAATCAATAAACTAATATTCAAATCAAAATAAAAAAAAAATCTGGGAGGCGTGCTAAGCAATCTGAGAAACACGCTAAGCAATTTTCATTATTTATGCATGGTGTATAAAACTTGTGCCATCAGCATCATTGTATAAATACAAAAATAAACTCAAATGTGGTGGAGGGCGCAAAATCCTACAAAGAAAGTGAAACAGGGGATTAAAATTCTGAATTTTAAAATAGAACAGTTAAAATCCAAATTCAATGAAAATAAGGAGTTAAAATTGTATTTAATGATTTATATATATATATATATATATATATATATATATATATATATATATGTATTTAATAATTTAGACCCACTTAATAACATATGGGTCTAAATTAGCAATGTGCACCTTTTCACTTTGGACAACAATACCCTTCATTCACTATTTTAAGTAAGTTTAATATAAAGGGTAATTTTGTAGTTTTATAAGTTTGGATTGTATATATGTTTTTTTAAGTTGTCATTTTTTCATTTCCTAGGTTATTTATTTAGGTTGCATATATTTATAATTAAGTGGCTCTAAATTAGCAAAGTGGGTGCACACTATTTAATAAAATTTACCTAACTAACCCTCAACTTCCTAGTGTAAAATAACTAAATGCAAGGTTTTTTTGTCCAAAGTGAAAAGGTGCACATTGCTAATTTAGATCCACGTGTTTTTAAGTGGGTCTAAATTAGCAAACCCATATATATATATATATATATATATATATATATAATCTTTTTATATTTTTTCCAATGTAAGGAGTAGTAATTTACTTATTCTCAAATTGACTAGGTTCCTATTTGAGCATGAATTTGTTTTAAATTAGATTAATAAATAAATAAAAAACATTTATAGTGAGATTTAGGGCCTGTTGGAATTAGCTTATTTTTGAGCTTATCCAAAATAGCTTATGCAAATAAATAAGTATTTTTGATAATTTATAAATTTTAACTAATGAAAATTGTATTCTTAAAAGCTGTTTTTTCATAAATTACCTTGACAAACTTATAATAGTACATTAAAACTTATTTATTTACATAAATTATTATTTTTTTTGATAAATTAGAAGCGTCTAGATATCAAGGTCAGAAACGACATCCCAACTATGTTGGCACCTCGCTTCCTTCCCATCCCTTGCCTATAGCTCGTATTATTAAAAGAAAAAATAAAATATTTACAAGGGGGGACGAGGCCTTACCCCAAAGAAACAAGATAAATTACATAATCAAGTGATACGGTATTGGGGGATTCCTAGTTTATCACGTAAAAAATCATCCCGGAGTGTAGTCGGTAAGGAATTCCACCATCTCATTTGCGAGTGATTGTGGCCTAAATTTGCAAGTTTATCAGCACATGTGTTTCCTTCTCGAAAAATATGAGACCACTTCAATGTTAAACCAAGATTCAAGCAATTCGACCATCTATTCCGTAAATCCCATGGAACCACATTCATGTCATCAAAAGCACGAAGCGCATTCAATGAATCACTTTCCAACCAAAGATAATGCCAAGTTTTACTATGCGCAACTTCCATAGCAAGGATCAATGCCATAAGTTCCGCATGCAATACTGATAGACCGCTTATTTTTTGAGCGTATCCGCCATGAAAGTTCGCCAAATAATCACGGAACAGCCCCCCACATGCAGCTGAAGCATTAGTAACAGAACCGTCGGTGTTTACCTTCATCCATCTGATACTCGGGGTGCACCACAACACCATTTTTACAGCCGCAGAGGTCGTGGTAGCCAGCCTAGGCGTGACTGACAGCTGCTGTAACAACGGCTGCTCCACAATTTTGGGTCGGCCTGTCATCGTGTCTGTGCTGAGTTTTATTGCGGTGAGAATCTTTATCTTTGCTGCGTGAATGGATATTACCGCATTATTAAAACGGATGCCATTTCTTGCTAACCAAATTGCATGTAATGCGTGAATGATGGCGACATTAGCAATTAGAGTGAGGAATGGACTCCAACCTGTGTCAAAACTGTCAAATAATTCACGGAAACTGTTAGTATTAAAAACTATCTGCAACAATGAACCCAGCCAAGTCCAAATTTGATTTGCAAAATCACAGGATAAGAATAAGTGAGTGGTTGTTTCGGAGTTAGAGAGGCAAAGATTGCACCCGGAAACAACTATGCAGCCTCTTTTTATCAGATTTTCATCAGTTGGCATTTTATCATGGAAACATCGCCAAACTATAAAAGATGACGACAGAGGAACAAAAGTGTGCCAGATCCATTCCGTCCAGTCTACCTGCGGTTGGGCAGTATACAAAAAATCATAGGCTTGCTTGGCACTCAAAGTGCCATCCTTCGAGGGGCACCAAATTAACATATCTTCCAGAGCATGTCGTGGAATGACCACGTTGTCAATGCGAGCACGAATCTCAGAATCCCGCTGCACAATACTAGTGGGAATATTCCACTCGCTGTTAACAATAAAAGAGGACACTCTCGTCGTTAGTGAAGGATAAGCGGATATAGGAAGGTTTAACACGTCAACCAGAGGTTCCGAAAGCCAATTATCCAACCAAAAGGAGATTTCAGTTCCCGAGCCGATGATCCAACGGGTATTAGCCTTTACAGTAGGTACGTGGTGCTTGATACCATGCCATAAAGAAGATTTCAAGAATGTATTCGACGGCTGGCCCCATTTCAAGAAACGCGCTCGACACATAACTGCCCATTGTTCATTGCTGGAGTAAAATTGCCAACACCTTTGAAGCATCAAAGAATCATTCACCTGACAAAGAGACCGAATGTTCAAGCCACCTTCCTCATACGACTTACATACAGTTCGCCAGGCGACCGTACACACTTTCTTGGTGTTTATATCCCCACTCCAGATAAAATTGCGGATCCATCTATCTACCTGACGAAGAAGTGCCTGGGGCCAAGCATAGACGTGAAAAGAGTATACCAACATTCCATGTATGATTGCCCGCACTAATTGCACGCGTCCCATTATCGATAGCAATACACCCTTCCAAGAAGCCATTTTCACCTTTATTTTATCAGTAATAGCTCTGAAGTGGATCGTTTTCGGTTTACCAACAAAAATTGGACACCCAAGATAATTGAAAGGAATACTACCCGAACCAAATCCAAGTAAATTCGTAATTGACAATAGTCTAGAATTAGAAATAGCACCGGAGTAGAACTGACTTTTCTGTTTATTAATCACCTGACCCGACACCTCGCCATATAAATGGAAAATGTGTAGGAACCTGAACATTACGACACAAGGACATCGGAGTGAGTTTCCCCTCTGTTGAGGCTTTTGAAATGCTTCTACTCAATACATCTTCCGCAATACAAAAGAGAAGAGGTGAGAGAAGGTCTCCTTGTCGAACTCCCCGAGTGCAAGGGAAGAAACCTGCCAATTTACCATTCACAAGAACCGACAGTCTCGCAGAATGCAAAATTTCCTGTATCCAACTACAAAAAGTCTCACCGAAACCAAATTGCTTAAGGACGGCAAGCAAGAAGTTCCAATCCAATGTATCAAAGGCTTTACTAATATCAATTTTGAGTGCAATATTGCCGGCGTAACTCTTTTTGGATAAAACATTTACTGCTTCAGATGCTATAATCACACTGTCCGCAATATGTCTGTCAGGGATAAAACCGCGTTGTTGAGGTGAAATGATTCGGGACGCCACAGAGGAAAGTCTGTCTGCCAGAATCTTTGTAATAATTTTGAATTGAAAGTTGGCCAGAGCAATTGGACGAAAATTCTCAATACGATCTGCTTCCGGAAACTTTGGAATTAGAATTAAAATATTTGAGTTCAAGCGCGGCGGGAGTGTACCAGTCAGAAAAAAAGATTGCACTGCATATATCACATCAGAAGCCACGATATCCCAAAAGTGTTGATAGAAATGTCCCCCAAAACCATCAGGCCCGGGGGCGCCGTCACCATTCATAGAAAAAATTGCTGATTTTATCTCAGCGTCCGATGGAGTAGAAGTAAGAAAGTTATTATCCTCCGTTGAGACCAAGTCGGGAATGCAATCTTGAATCAAGGAGTTAGCACTACAATTATTTGAGCCACAAAAGATACCCTTAAAGTAATTAACGATGTGAAGCTCTAGTTCTGTTGCATCTGTGATGACACCGTGTTCATGATGTAGCAAGGCAATTGGTTTAGAAGTGGATCTAATTTTTGCTAACCTGTGAAAATACGTTGTATTTCTATCACCAAAGGAGAAGTTGTTAACCCGGGCTTTTTCTCTCCAGAAGATTTCTTGTTGCAGTAGCACTTTAGAAAGTGCCAGTTGTGCCTCAAAATCACGCTGCTGCAAGGCATCAGTAATGCCAATCTCATCAATCAAAGCTTGAACAGAATGAACCTCGTCAATGGCGGAGGTAACATTATGATCCATGTTTCCAAAAACCGTTAAATTCCACTCCTTGAGAGCCGCTTTCAGCCGTTTTAATTTAGCCTGCAAGCAAACCATAGGAGAGCCGTGCACAGGTTCAGCCCATACCTCTTTCATAACCCGTACACAATCTGCATGAGAAGTCCAAGCTCTAAAAAAACGGAACGGCGCTGGATGCTTTACCCCTGATAGATCTTGACTAACAAGGAGAGGATGGTGGTCGGAATTATGCTTGAAAAGAGCACAACAGTGGATGTTCTGCCAAAAGTCCCTCCATGCTTGATTACAAATACTACGATCCAAGCGTTGAGTAACAAATTCACCCCCCGGTCGACCATTTGCCCACGTGAAACGGACCCCAATAGTATTGAGATGAGTAAGATGGTTTGCATTCGTCCATAAAAGGAAATCATCACAAGATATTTTGGAAGGAAGTCTTTTGCCCCTCTTCTTATGTGCCCCTAGAATAGCATTAAAATCTCCTACAAACAGCCATGAACCAACATATTGTGACTGTAACAAAGTAAGATCTGCCCAAAGTTGACGTCGAATTAAATACGAAGTATGCGCATAAACAGCCGCTACATACACCTTGGCATTATTATAAGAATATTCAAATGCAATGCATTGTGAGGAAACAAAGAAAGGAACCAGAGCTACCTCCGTACTCCACAGCTCCCAAAGATTCGGAATGTGTTGCGCTCTATTATTTACACAATATTTATTAATTTTTATGCTATTCCAATACCATTTAGGTACCTGATCAAATGCAATCATTGGTTCGGCTAGGAAAACCACATCCGGCTTATGAGATAGACAATAATTCTTCAAGGCTAATCTAGTTTCCGGATTGCCGAATCCTCGAAGATTCCAGAAAAGAATCTTCATAAAGACATGTTAGTAGGTGCACCCTTGGAACGGGTTTGATACGGCTGGCCCGCGCTGCGCACTTTTTGGTTGTTTCTCTTCCTTTGGCTCTTTGAAACAAACGGCGTGAAGGGTTTCTCATTCTCTGCCATATCCGCCCATATTTGTTTAACCACCTGCAAGTCCTTTTGAACTACTGCATCAAATTCCTCACCATTAACCACTTTTGTTAATTGAGTTTCAGGTACCAAGATGATATTTTGTTCATCATCACTTTCATTAATTGTCTCAACTTCCACCAGTTCATCTGTTCTTTGTAAAATCGGGGCTGCACCATTCATGTTACCTTGTATGATTTCATCTGTCACGCCCAATAAAGGCATGTTTTACGCCGAACCCTGAAGCTGATCCCTAGGTGAAGAAACTTTATTAACCTTTGTCGCATCAGTCCCCTGACTTTCTGCAACAACCTCTTGTAGTGTAGGGGAATTTTCTGGTGTTGCAGTGACGATATTGTTCTTTGTTGTGTCGATATTGTTCACAGTCTCATTGACCTTGTCATTCACAGGCTGTGCACTAGACTCAGCAGCTTTAGGCACATATTTCATCACCCTATTTGCTTCTTTTTTTTACCTTAATGATCTGTTTATTGTCTGCTGCTGCTTTCTCAATTCGCAACCATTTGCAAACTGAAATATCATGTCCGATAATTGTGCAATGCGAACAAAAATCTGGCAGCCGCTCATAAACTATCGGTACTTTAAAGGCATAGCCCTCTCTTTCAACCAAGATTTCATTAAAAATATGACGAGACAAATCTATATCGACAAGGACTCGAGCATAGTGTCCGAAGGTGCGGTTCTCGGTTGCTGCATCCAAAGCTAAAGGTGTACCGACAGCACTTGCTATTTCAAATAAGGTTCGGCGGCGCCAATATTCCTGAGGCAGTTCCATTAAACGAATCCAAATTTGTGTATGCGTCTGACGCTGCGTAAACGGATTAAAATCATTTGTCCATTTTGAAAAACGAATAACACCCGGCTTAAGGTTAATGGTTCCCATAGACCATGCGAGACGCATGTCCTCGAAAGAGGCAAATTGAAACTCATAGAACCCTCTGCCCAATGAGATCATTCTCCACTGTTCTTTTGTTTGCCAAACTGTTGTAAGTTTCGCCGTTAAGTCACGTGCAGTCCAAGGCTTGTCCCCCTTGTTAAGAACAAGTCTGCCATGAAGATTTTTCTTGCAATCAGATAGTCCCCTCTCATATTCAGATTGAGTAATTTTAATGCAAAGAGCCTCTCCTCTGATTACTGGTGCTGGAAGTTGGCTAACCTGGACCTCACACGAGGTATTCACCATCTGCGCAAAAGAACGATTGGCTGCTGTAGAGGGACCTGGCTTCGTTTGCTCTGGTTTCGCTGGTGGATGTGGTACCATACAAGGCCAGCAGCAAATGTCTGCCATGGCCAAAAGTCACACGATATGATGTTATGTCACGTGAAGTATCAGATACGGAGAACCTACACTATTCTTTGTAGCGACAGGAAGCCCTAGCGCGAATAGCAAGCCTCACGTAATTAGATAGCAGCACGCAAAGTGATGAGGGAGATCGTGCAATTTTCTGGTGAAGAAAGTATCAGAACGATGAAGCCCTAGCAGAGCTCATGCTCCTTCGAAAAAACAACTTATTCTAAGCTAAAAAATTATTTTAAATAAGCTCAAAAATAAATTAATCTAAACGGACCTTATTCTAAAGGATTATATTTGAAAATTATGGACAACTTGTAATTAGTTTTGTTTGTAGCGAAATCAATAACTAAGTTGCTTATTTACCCGTTTAAAATTACATGAAAAATGTCTTCTAACTAAATTTCGTTCTGGAGATTGCATCTTGGGCTAGGTAATGAAGAGCCCAATTACTTGTTTAACTTCAGTTGATTCTATTTTCCTCATAGTCTTTATTGGTTGTCATCTTTTTGTTGTTTGTTGGTCAAATATGTTCTTTCTTAGCTAGCCAACACAAATAGAATAAAATCATGTTGACCGTCAGACTTTCTCACATTTAGTAATTTTACTTGAAGTAGTTTGAGGGTTATCTGTTCCATAGTAAAAGCATCAGCTCTTAATCTCATAAGTGGCGAAATACACACAAGCATGTCTTCCATCTCTCCATTCATACACCAAAATATCCGTTCTTTCTACTTGCGAGTCGGTCAAAAAGTTAACCGACACGTCTTTATTCACAAATATTCTTGCAGCTCTTTGATATGTCAATTGGAAGTCTATGTGGAGATTGCATTATTTGGGAGCCCAAAAGCAGATAATTTTTTTGGCCCGCGGAAGGTTTATGATGGAGAGATTTTATCTCCCGCTTCGTAGAGACTTCATCACCGAACACTTTATTAAAATAACATTTATATGTTTATATTCAAGTACTTGATTAAAAGAACAAATTACTTTTTTAATGTTGATTGATGACTTCGAGTCATTACTATGTTTCTAACCGCATTTCATGGCACTTTTATTAGTTTTATGACTTTTTCCGCATTGAATAAAGAGAAAATAGCATTGTTGCAAAGATTTCTTGATGCACAAGAAAGAGAAGAAAAAGAGAAAAATCACCTACAGATGGCGCCAGGCGCAGGGATATGGAGCATGGCGCAGGGTCCTCAGATGGGCACGCCATGGCGCAGGAAGCTTGGAGCATGCCGCAGGACCATCAGGTTTCTGCGTTATGGCGCAGGAGAGATGGCGCCTGGCGCAGGAGTGAGAAAATAACCCTATATATTCGAATCTAATTCAGAAAAAGGGTTACAAAATTTGACGGCGAAGAACTATTTGTCTGAGGCGATTCCAGAAGTGCATCAAGGAGATTTAAAGTGTAAAGACACATTCCAATCTTACTTGTAATGAATTCTATTACTCTATTTTATGTTATTGATTTAATTATGAGTAGCTAAATTCCTTTGATTGGATCTTAGGGGATTCTAATTGCTATTACTCCTGAACCATGTAGTTTCATATGATATTTTAATGAATTACGAAGTTAGTTTCAGTTAATTATTCCTTGTGTTTAATGCTTTGCATGATTTGGCCAATTGTGTGATGAATCCAATTGTTTGTTTTACTATGAGAATAGGAATAAATTTATCGATCTAGGAATAATTATTCAATTAACCTTCACTTAAGAGATTTTGGATTGTTAATTGAGAATTCAAAGATTAAAGTTCTAAAACCTCAATTGATCATAAATCACCTAAGAGATTAGGGAGTTATGATCAAGGGAGAGGATTATGTTATCAAGAGATTGAGCATAATTACTTTTTTTAATCGAATCGTGAAACTTAATTTGTAATTTATTAACATGCATGAACTACCAAGATGATAGTAATTAGATGAACCAAAAAGGTTCAATCGCCTTCTCTCTTTGACCTAAATTCTAATTTCTTGCCGTTTTATTTCTAAGAAACCTGAATCCTAAACAAATCCCCCCTTTTTATTTATGCAAATTAAGTTACGTATGATTTCGACAAACCACGTTTGATTCACGATAATCCCTGTGGAAACGATCTTTTATATTACTACTTTTTGGCTATTTAGTACACTTGCTAAATTTCTATCATTGATGGATCTCTGCAGAAACTATGAGGATCCATAAAGATGGAAGGTAAAAAAATACTCTTTGAAATGGAAAATAAAAAAAAAATAAGAACGTTTTAGATGGTGGAGATGACGGATTTCTAGCTCTAACAATTGTTTGACAATCTATCAAAAAAATTATTAAGCGCATAAGCTTTGTGTCTGTTTGGTAAACAAAATAAGCTAGCTTATAGCTTATTATATTATCTTATAAGCTTGTTTGATAAGATGAGATGTGTTTGGTAAAAAGTTTTTCTCATTAGCTTTTAGCTTATTTTGAGATGCTACTACAAGTAGCGTTTGAGCTTATAGCTTATAGCTTTTTACAATTATTTCCTTTTTTAAACTTGAATTTAATTTTATTATTTTTTATATAAAAATAAACTACCCACTAAAGAAAAAAACTACCTACTAACATGTCCTTTTTTGTCATTTTATATTTATCAACTATTTCAAAAGCTAATTTTACCAAACACTTTAATTTCAATCAATTAGCTTTTCAGCTATCAGCTAACTTATCAGCTATAAGCCAGCTTATAACTTAATTTTACCAAACAGACCATTTACTTATTTTTTATAAATAGACAAAATAACGAGTCATTGAAAATTCACACATAAAAAATAGACCATAAATAATTTCGATATTTCTATCAATTAAACTAAAATTTATGAACTTTTAAGTTTTTTCTTTTAACCTTTTAATGTTGTCAAATCCATCTATAATCAAGGTTGCCGCCACATACAATATGTGGATTTGACTTCAAAGTTTTTCTATAAATGTGAATCTGTGATGTATTTGGTAGCCACAATTCTATACGTACGATCCAACAACCAAAAAGCAACGAACTATGTTACCGATAAAAAGCCCATAAAATAATGTTACCCATTTCTACCAACAACCAAAACGCAAAGAACTAATGTTAGTATGTTACCCATTTAATATATTTTTTTCTCTATTGAGTTATAAACTGTGTTTATAGTTAACAACTCCTATTTGTTTGACTATGTCCTAGGTTTGTACTTTAAACTTACAGCACTTATGTTTTTGTTTGGTTTCTCTTCTAATATTTTTTATTTTACATTGAAAATATATCTTATTCTTAATAAAGTTGTTTTGCATCCTAAAAAAAAATCAACACCTACTTTAACATGTACTATATTTTTAACAAATCCATTATAACTTGTGGTTTTAGTCCACCACTTGCATTATTGTGGTCAACGTGTATCTGTTCAGTCCACACTCATGACTCTGTTTGGTGCATATAAACTGATATATATATATATATATATATATATATATATATATATATATATATATATATATATATATTGTATGTATATGTATATGAGTTGTCTTTAGAGTTTAAAATTTGAGGAAATTTTTTCTTTTATTAATTGAGGAATTTTAATTGAACACTTAAAAATTGACAATGTATTTTGAAGGTTATAAGGGGAAATTTTATTAATTTGGATCATTAGATTGATAAAAAATAATAATAATATAAGTGAGTTGGATATCAGATAAAACATTCACCCAAAATTTAAAAATTTGGTTTATCATTACTAAATTGACATCATGCAATATATAAGATTTAATGGTAGTATAAAATTAATTCATAACGTTAATATTTCTTTATCTTTTTTGAATTAGTTATCTTCTATGCTTAATTATAGAAATAAATTTCTCGAACTGAGTAGGACCATAATGAACGACAATACTTTTCCTCAAAATATTTAATTGTTATGTATTCTTTAGTTTGAAAATTCCAACTCATGACCTCTCTTTAAGTTGGAAGTAATCTTTGTCTATGTTTACTTTCATTTATTAAAAACTAATAATTATTTCTTTCACTCTTTTTATAAATTTTTAACAATAAGAAAAATTAATTTCCTCATGGGGGCTCCTTGAAAAGGTATTTGACACACCAACTCAACTATAAATATCACTTATTATGGAATCATATATTTGAGGGAGATTGTAAAAGGGTCATAGCTAGAATCACATTTGTGATAAAGTTATATTACTCCAAAAGGTATAAACACTATGGAGGGAATAGACAGATCAAGATCAACATGCCGTTTGGTAACTGTTACAAATGAGTTGCAAAATCGTATAACCCAAAAGCAATCAATGTACCCTCCTGGCTTTCCAAGAAAGGTAAGAGAACTCTATATATTAATGTCTTTGGTTCATTTCACTTTATGTTATTATTATCATAGCATGGTTTCTTCCGATATTTTAAAAACTAAACCGAACATCAAACCAACAAGATTTATAGGTCGTGATTCAAATGCATTAAACTTCTCGAATCACGATGCAGTTACGTTCAAATCATTTACATAATAATTGAACAATTCAAAAATAATATTTGTTTATATGATTCAACCGATGATTTAACTGTTCAATTCGATTTTTAAAAAATGGTTTCATCATGTATGCTTTACATTGAACAAATAAATGTAAGTGTACTATACAAAAATGTAACATATACAAATTAAATGTATCTATAAGTGGTGGAAAGTCATCACTTTACAAGTTAATTTCGTACGATTTTTATTTTTTGGATAAAAATTATTGATATTAATAAATATTGGATAATTACATATGATCTAATCATTGCTATCGAGTTACCGAGTGAATGATTGATCCTTGAATTAATTTATAGGTATTTGCAGAGGTTATAGGGACATATTTGTTGGTGTTTGTCGGAAGTGGGACTGCAGCTATGAATGCAATTGATGAAAACAAAGTGTCAAAATTGGGAGCTTCACTTGCAAGTGGATTCATTGTTACAGTTATGATTTATGCAATTGGACACATCTCTGGTGCACATATGAATCCGGCTGTTTCCTTAGCTTTTGCCACCGTTAGCCATTTTCCTTGGAAACAGGTTTGTCTCTTATACACTATACTGTACTTCCTCTACCATTCCAAAACTTTTGGTGGCTTTTTTTGATATTTTTATCTTTTATATGTTTCTATTCGATAAAAATATAATAGCTGATAAATTAATTTATAGCCGATATTGATAATTTATAGTAGTTATACTTGTGGTATTTGATAAAAGTAGTGGTTGAAATTTGATGATTTAACTAGCTTAAAAATATATAGTATATATGAAAAATATATGTTTATTTAGTATTTAATTTTTTTTAATTAAAATAAAAAAGAGAAAATGATAACTATAAACTTTTTTAAGCTATAAGTTACTTAAATTAACTTATCAAAATAAGATATAAATTAACTAATAACGACATCGATAAACTATAATTAAGCTCGTGAGTAATTGACTGTTATCAAATAGATAGACCCATGTTTACTTGTTTTATTATAAGTTTACTACTTGAGTTCACACAAAGCAAACTTATTTAATATTTTGAGTTTGAAAGCATCAATGGTAATTACATAAAGTACAGACACTTTAAAGATCAGATGTGTCACCAAGTCTAACACGCACCGCTGTTCAATACTCGAAGAATATCCGTATACATATCCGACAACTTAGACAATTTCAAAAAAAAGATTCTTTGCTTTGATACACCTTAGGCCCATTGAACACATCACAAATACAACTATGCTTGTGAAATCAATGATGATCGATATAATGATTAATAAAGATAGTATTAAATTTAATTATATCATATTTAGTATTTAGTTAGAACACAATAGATTTAAATATGGACTATCTAATAAAAATGTTCAAAATATTAACAATGATAAATGTCGTTTTTTAGATTTAGAGATTAATGGTTAGTAATTTTTACAGATAAAAAATAACTTAATTGATACCGATTTGATATTTTTTTTTTTTTTTGGAAATAAAAAGGGGCCTAAGCCCAAAAAGAAGTTACATAGCTACTAAACGGGAGAGAGAAACACCCCTAAAATCATCAGCAAGAGCTTGATATTAAAACAATAGATTATTTTATTTTTTTTAAAAAGGCCAATTTTCATCAATAGATAATCTCAATAGATAATCTTTTTATGCTAATTCACAATAGACCACCTATTCAAATGGTCTATATTAGCACTTGCCTATAAAAATATAAAGGTCATGAGCTAATTGTCTATAGTTATTAATCTTTTTGATAATTTTTTTATACTAATTCACAATAGACCACCTATTCAAATGGTCTATATTAGCACTTGCCTATAAAATAATATAAAGGTCATAAGTTATTAATTTTTTTGATAATCTTTTTATACAAGTTCACAATAGACCACCTATTCAAATATTCTATATTAGCACTTGCCTAAAAATAAATGAATGAAGGTGAAAGAATACCATATACAGTATTGTTTAAACTTTTCTCTATAAAATAAATTTTAATCTAAACTTCAAGTAAATTTTAACAGAAAAAACTAGTATCAATTTGTTATTTAAACTATGATTCTCTTGATAGAGTGTGACGCCAAACCAACCAACATGTGTCAATTTTTAATGGATGAAGTCCATATCCAACTTGTTCAGCCAATGAATAAATTGGTATGAGTCAACTTCAAATATGACTATGGACCCGCAAAAATGTATTTGCATTTAATTGTATCGTACTAAATTGGTCTGTGAGAATGAGAGTGACCGACAGGCATGCTAGACACACAAACAACATTATAAAGGTTTTTAATTTCATGCATCTTAGAACATTATATGTGCAATTTATTAGATCTCAAAAAAAATATGAACTTGACAAAATATTTGGTTTCTATATTCTATGGTCCAAAAATGTGTATGGTCTTTGTTCTTATTATTTGGGGTTTGATTGTTGGGACTGAATCTTCTACATTGACATCTCAACGTGAAATGGAAGAAAATGCTATTTTGAAAAGTGGATGGTGGAACACTTCTGATGCAAACTACAACATCTCCAATCGCTGTAATTGGGGTCTGATATTTATTTGCAACAAGGCTGGAAGCATAACAAATATCAGCGTAACAGAAATCAGCAACAAAACATTATATGGAAATAGGATTCACTTTGCAACATTCAACTTGACTGTTTTCCACAATTTAGAAAGCCTTGTTATCAGTTTTGCTGGACTAGAAGGGACTATCCCAAAAGAAATTGGTCTTCTCTCTAACCTTATTTATCTTGATCTATCTTTCAATTCTCTTGTAGGTAAGATACCTCTTTCACTAGGAAATCTCACAACACTCACTTATCTTGATCTGTCTTTCAATTCTCTTGTAGGTGAGATACCTCCTTCTCTAGGCAACCTTAGAAAATTAACTATGTTACAAATATCTTACAACAAGCTTCAAGGTTCCATTCCTCATGAGTTGGGATTCATTAAAACACTAGTTTCATTAGGTCTATCTCATAACTTCTTTAATGGTAGTTTTCCCATTTCCATCATAGGAAATCTCACACAATTAGAGGACCTGGACATCTCCCACAACACCATTCAAGGTTCCATTCCTTTTGAGTTGGGGTTCTTAAATAATCTGTTAAGATTAGATCTATCATACAATAGATTCGATAGAAACTTGCCTATTTCCATTACAAATCTCACACAATTAGAAGACCTTGACCTCTCCCACAATTTACTCCTTGGTACCATTCCTTCCAATTTCTTCCTATCGCCAAATTATGAAATTTCCATTGACCTCAGTAACAACCTCATCAGTGGTGAAATCCCTTCTCAGATTGGACATTTTCAAAATCTTAATTTAAGCAATAATAATCTCACTGGAATAGTTCCTGCATCTCTCTGTAATGGATATAATATAGACATTTCTAACAATTGTTTGAAGGGTCCCTTTCCGAATTGTTTTGGTTCTTTAACAACAATAGTAAATACGAACAATAATGTATGTATCGACACTTCATATAACCAATTCCAACATTGGCCACCTCACAAGAAAAATAACAAAGTAATACATGATGTTGTCATTGTCCTTCCTATCATTATTATTCTAATATTAGCCTTCTCACTTGTCTTGTGCTTGAAACTTCGTCATAATTATATGACGAACAAGCATGCAAACAAAATCACTACAAAAAATGGAGATCTGTTTTGTATATGGAATTATGATGGCAAGATAGCACATGATGACATCATTAGAGCAACTGAAGACTTTGACATGAGATATTGCATTGGAACTGGAGCATATGGAAGTGTTTACAAGGCACAATTACCAAGTGGCAAAGTTGTTGCCTTAAAGAAACTTCATGGCTATGAGGCACAGGTTCCATCTTTTGATGAAAGTTTCAGAAATGAAGTGAGAATATTATCAGAAATAAAGCACCGACATATTGTGAAGCTTTATGGATTTTGCTTGCACAAAAGAATCATGTTTTTGATTTATCAATACATGGAGAAAGGAAGCTTGTTCTCTGTCTTGTATGATAATGTAGAGGCTGTCGAATTGAAATGGAGGAAAAGGGTTAACATTGTTAAAGGAGTTGCATCTGCTCTATCATATCTTCATCATGATTTTACCTCTCCAATTGTGCATAGAGACATATCTAGTGGCAATATCTTGCTGAACAATGAGTGGCAGCCTAGTGTCTCTGACTTTGGCACTGCTCGACTCCTTCAACATGATTCATCCAATCGAACAATAGTCGCTGGAACAATTGGATACATAGCTCCTGGTAAATTATTCATTGCCCTATTCTTTTCCCTTTCGTTTAGCTTTTAGTATGATGCACAACATTTATATTCATAATCCAAAGAATAGACAATGTTCATTAGTTTTTGATTTCTATGTTCGTAAAATTTTACTTTTGCAAATCAGTTGTTGGCTCTGTTTCTAAATATTTTACTTTTTAGATCCATTGAGTAACTAATCTATATGACATATAATATAGGTTACAAATATTAGTTCCTAAATATATACTCTTTAGCCTTTATCAATGGTATTTTAGAAACATTAAACTAATGAAGGATCTTATAATAAACAAAGCTAGTGATTTTCAAATATTTGTCTTTACATTTTTAACATGATTATTGTGATTTGGTCGTGCAGAGCTTGCTTATACTATGGTTGTGAGTGAAAAGTGCGATGTATATAGCTTTGGAGTAGTGACACTAGAAACTTTGATGGGAAGGCACCCTCAGGAAATGTTGTCGACACTCCAATTAGCATCAACTCAAAGCATGAAATTATGTCAACTATTAGACCAACGTCTCCCATTTCCAAATAATGCAATGGTTTTACTTGATATAATTCGTGTAGCTGCAATAGCGTTTGCGTGCTTAAATTTCAATCCTAGCTCTCGACCAACAATGAAACGTGTATCACAGAGTTTTGCCACTGAGCTTACACCATCAACCATTCCTTTGAGTGAGATTTCAATTCAACAACTTATGAGTCAAGAACTCAAAGCATTATTTCATATTGTCAACCATTGAAAGTAAAACTTGGAAAGTATGTGTTGAGTTGAGTGTCTTAGAATTCAATATTGACAATGTACCAACAAAAGAAAAATCAATAATGGACATTGTCAAAGTTTATTTGCATAAGTGTTGTTAAGATAAATCAAATCAAATGTAGCTTATGTTATGTTTAGGTGTTTGAATAAAATTGAACTAAATTTAGTTCCAATATTTTGTATTTTAGTTGAATTACAAATTAAAGGATAATGCAACTACTTGAATCTAAATGTCGAATTTTAAAATCAATTGTGATTGAACTTAAGTTAATTAATATAATTTCAACTAATGTCCTGACCAACACATGATTAACCGAGACCTTCTTATCCTAAGAGAACAGGTAAATTAACATAAAGAAAACTAAAAGATTACTTAAAAACTAGAGAAATTTTAAATATTACAAACAATACTACGTATAATTGTGTACTGATAATTGTGTTGGGGATTAGATTGATTGTGGGAAGATCAAATGATAAACAATATCAGGAAAGGCTAAAATAGAAATAAAAGTATACGGTTTTGTGAGCTTTTTCAACAAAGCTGTTACTCTTTAGGGATTTTAATTCCGACTATCAGGAAAGGCTAAAATAGAAATAAAATAATTAAATATCATTGAAAAAATGAACTTAAATGATAAACAATATTTTTATGTGAGCTTGTTACAAAGATCAAATGATCGGTTGAGCGGTCTAAAGGGACAAACTTAACTTGAATCAGGATTTACTACAGTAATAAAAGTATACGGTTTTGACTCAGTTTCAATCTCGGTCATTGATTATTGATTAGAGGTTTTGATTAAATCAGTTATAAAATCAATCAAAACAATCTCATTCGTATGTAACAGATCGGACGGTCCAAAATTAAAATTGTGTGGAAATTTCCAACATTAAATATGCTTCCCTTAACTAATAATTATTATTTTCTTTTATAATAATGTGTTTCTTGAGATTCCATAAGTACCAAGAAGTGAAACATTGAAGCAAATAAAGTATATATGGAGTTTTTTATTTGGGTACATGAAGAGGGTATATGGAATTTTTAATTATGTAAACTAATTGAAAAGACTTTCTGTTTGAATCATGGACATGAAGAAAAATATGCCTAAAATTCTCAAATGGTTAATGACTCATACGCTTAGTTTTTTATTAGTTTAATCTGTTTGAAAAGACGATTTTCTACTAATTTTGATCAAGTTAATATACATATGGTTAATGACTCACATGACACGCTAACATGTCTTTGCCACATAGACAATGACTCATACGCTGATGTGGCATGTGAATCGTTGTCCACGTGGCATGTCATGCTAGCGTGACATGTGAATCACTAACCATGCGTACATTGACTAAAGTGCTATTATGAAAATTAATGGATTAAAATTGCAAGTTTGTAAAAGTTAAAGCGTCAAAATAAAATTTAGCCTAAAAAATAATGTCTACCCTAATTTTCTTGGACTAATATTTGAGTAGAGTGTGAACACATGAATGATAAAATTTTCATTCAAAACTGAATTGGAGGAATATATAATAAAAGAAAAATGCTATTTCGTAAGAATTTTGTATGTAAGAAAGAGAAGAATAAATCTATCACTATGGCATGAATAAATGATCATTTTGATTTTTGAATATATCTATCACTATAACAAAAAAATACTAAAACACTTTTGAATGTCCATCTTTGTGCTTAATTTGATCTTCAAATGAGTTTCTATTATGCGTAATTATTTTGGATATAATATTACACAAAAATGTAACTGGGAAAAAAGAAACCTAACAGATTTAATTTTTATAATGTCGGCTACTTAAATAGTGGAAGACATTTATAAAAAAAATCATTTTTATAACGTTCGCTGCTTAAATAACAAAAGAGTAAAAATCTCTTTTGTAATTGTGGTAGTCTTTCATCGAATCAGATTTTGCGTATACACGTTTTTGTTCAAGTGGGCCTTCTAGTGTAGCCCCATTATCATTATTGGGCCCTATTTTGTTTGGTGTTGTGTCATCACTCATTGGGGGTGTGTATCACTGAACTCACTTGTTATCTCTCCAACCTTAATATTCTTACAACAACACTTATTATCTCAACATTTATATTCTTAAATTGTTTAATTTTATGTTTTGCAGAGTCTTATCATTTCAATAATGAGCTACATGGGAGTGCTAAGAGTTACCCTCAAAACAGAGAAAGATTTCATAGACGAAAAGAGATTGAAGTCTTGCATGCAAAGTGCCTTTGAGATTATATACAAAGCAACTATGAAATTAGTTGTTCCTCATGAAACAAATTAAACATTAATGTTCCTCAACAAACCAAAAGGTTTAAAGTGTTGTATGTCATTTAGATAATTGGAATTTCTTTTTACTATTTAATTTTTTAAAATTTTTAGTAATGATTTATCAAGGTTTTATTGTTTGATTCTTTGGCTGTGTGTATTATATGTCTGCTTCGAAACTTACTAATGCAAGCCTAGTCACATCTCTTTTAACTTGTCCATTGTTCTCAATTTACCGGTTTATCAATAAAATTGATTCATTTTATACTTATTTTTGCTCGCATAATTTTATGACATAATTTCAACTCTTTTGAGTTTCATTTGACAATCTTTTTTTATTCAATTTTTTATCTTATTACTTCAAATCATAATTATAAAAGAATATCAATTTTTACCACCATCTATATTTTGTCAAAAATAAGTTTTTATAGAAATTTTGATATAAACCATCTATATTTACTCAATTTACCGGTCTATTTCTTTTTTTACTTAATTTTTTTACTCTTTTGAGTATCATAATTATCAATTCTTCATTTGACAATATTTATCAACTGTCTGTATGAAATTTTATGTAAAATTATTAACATCATAATTCTCAAAATTATCAATTTTGACCACCATCTCAATATGTTTTATAGATCTCAAATGAATACTTAAGGTGTAGAGTTTATTTGTTAATTATTAAACTCAAACACACCATACTTAGGGTGTCTTCTTCTAGATTTGAAAGGACTTAAATCAATATAGTCTTGAGCTGGTACTTTTCTTACCGTTGCTTGGAAACATATTTGAGTGTACTCAATAATAGTCTATACTAGATAATTGAGTCCTTCACTAGATGATTTAAAATTTGATTTTTTATTCAGTACAAGAGAAAAAAATTGTTATTCAATATATGAAAAAAAAAATTGATAGACAATGTTAGTTGATAGTATATTATAATGTTAGTTTTTCTCCTTTGGCAGGACTTGAACCCTGGATCTCCAACTCCTTAACCAATCGAGCTACCCATCCCATTCATGAAACAAAAATTGTTAAGAGAGATCAGCGTAATCCCATCCATGAAACAAAAATTGTTAAGAGAGATCAACCTATTAAAATTTATTTTTTTAAGCAAAGATAGAGCTTAGTTGAGATAGGTAAAGACATTCCAACTAGGTGGGTACTCCTTTACTAACCCAATAAACAAGCTAAATCTCTAACATATATATTATTAAAAATAAAAATAAATACAAAAAACTTGGAGGAACTAGACCAAAACTCAAGTGGGAGCTTGAGAGTATATACAACTGCCTCATTAAAATTTTTAATTATAAAACCTTGAGGGTAAAATCAGGAGAAGGGAAAAAGATTGCGGTGCTTCAAACAAGAATGTGTGTATGTTTTTTTTGTTTTCAAACAAAAACACCAAAGTAGACATGTGAAATAAAACTGAACACAAATCAAAAATCTATGAATCTTTTCAATTTTTTTCAATTTTCACATCTCAATTATCAATCAATTTTTCTCTATTTCTTTTAAATTAAAATATTATTTTATATTTATAATTCAATAATGTAAATACTCATATTATTTCCTCAATATTTTTCCACTTGAAAGAATTATTTCTCATGGTCCAACCTACACACAAAACTTTAAAGTTGACTAAGTCGACGACTTGGAAGATGACTCAATGGTACCCATTAAAAAGAGACGTAATAAATGGAGAAAAGACTTTTCAATAATTATTTAGTAAAAAAAAGCAATAAGAGTCATAGATAGCTATGAAGCACAAACTCTAATACGGACACCGTCACACGACACGATATAGACACTCCAATATCGATAATGTAAAAAATATAGGATACTGACACTGCTATATATATAATAAAATTTTATTTTATTTATTGATTTATTATTAAAAAATTACTAATGTTCTAATCAAAATGAATATCTTTAATTCTTCATTGATAACATTGTTTCAATACATGGTTAACTTTTTTAGAGTGTCAAAGCAAAGAAAAGAAATTATTTTTTTGGTGAAACTTGTTTGGCTATTCTAACAGGTGTCGTATAAGTGTCATACAAGTGTCGTTCTCCAAATTGATACATTTATACTATTTAAAAAATTATTAAAAAATTTAATAATATAATTAATTTTCTTAATTTTTTGGAATTAAAGAGAGGTTTTATATTTATATATAGGACCGAAAGTAATAGACGCAGAGCATAATACTAGTCCACTCATGTCTCCTTCATTGGGCTCCTGGAAAAATAATTCTCAGTCCACTCATGCATGCTAGACTTATCTTATAGAGCGTTTGGATTTGTTGTTGTAAAACAGCCACGCAATATGCATTGGCATATACGTAGTGCATGATATAATTTTTTGTGTTTTTGATATTACGAAATTTCATAGATATATATTTATATGGAGAAACTGAAATTCTTGTTATCATTATAATTTATAGGTATATACTTTATATATAAAAATAAAACTATATAAAAACAAACAATATCTTTAAATAACAAATTAATCCTATAAATTATAAATAAATCTTAAATATTCTAAATAGAAATATAAATCTTAAATTCTAATATCATTTTATTTTAAATTTAAAACTAAAATATATTTAAATTTAAAATCTTCAAAAAAATATTTAGCCATTATTCTCAACAGCACAATATTATATGATAATAAAACTATGGTTCAATTATTATGCAAGTCCTTATAGTTATAGTCACTACAACATTTTGAAGCTTAGGCAGCGGCCAAAAACCGTTGCTTAAAGACAAAAAACCGTACCTACAACCAAAGGCAACAGTTTAGCAACGGTTTTGCTAGCGCACTCTATACGGCCGTTGCCTTTTCTATAGGCAGCGGTTTTTTGAGTTTTAGGCCACAGTACGGAAAAACCGCTGCTTCAGCTTCTGGCAACGGTTATTGAAATGCTGCTTATTTGCATATGCAACATATATGTACGCGTTGCTTGTTCCTGTAATGGCAACGGTTTTAAACTTACTATAATGGCAACACTTATTTTAGCCATTATTCTCAACAGCGCAATATTATATGATAATTAAATTATGGTTCAATTATGATGCAAGTCCTTATAGTTATAGTGTTTTTTTAGTTTTAAGTGTCTGTAAATGCTTTTGTTTATAAGTTTAATCACTATAAATTTAAAAACTGTTGCTTTTGCCTTTTAGTCTCTAAGATCATTTTATAGGATCACGTTAAAGATTAAAAATAATAATTTTTAAATTTCTAATAACTAAACCAAAATAAAAAAATTTACAAAAACTAAAGCTAAAAAATACTATAATTACGGGTGCTAACATGATATTTAAACCTTAAAACATAATTAATTGAGAAATTGAAATATTTTTCTTCTTGACTCTATTAGAAATTGAGGTATATTATTAAAGTATATAATAAAACATTTGCTAAAAACAAAAAAGTATAAAATAAAACATCATGTAAGCTGGACCTTTTTCATCACCAGTTGAATCTGGTTCGGGGGAATTATTTGGAGTTTTGTGCTAGACATACAACATTATAAAGGTTTTTCGTGCATCTTAAAACATTATATGCAATTCCATTAGAACTCAAAAAGAAAATGAACTCTTTAGTTTTTAATTTCTATGGTCCAAAAATGTGGATGGTCAGGAGGTGCTTAAGAAGCTCAGGGGGTGCAAAAAGGAATACTCAAATTTAAACCCAAATCTTTGTTTCAGACTTTTTTGGTAGCCTACTTATTTTTTTGGACTAATTTTAGATGTGGACTCTTCTATTAAGGAAAATTCTCTTCTCCCCCGCCCCCACGACTCCCCCTCCCCCAATATTCCAATTTTGCCCTTGAACTAAAATTTCGGAACACCCCCAATTTTAGTTTACATTTGGTTTCTTTCTATTAAGGCATATAACAAGCCCACATACTTTATATGCAGGTCCCATTTTACATTGCAGCTCAACTCACAGGAGCAATTTCTGCTTCATATACACTTAGAGCGTTGTTAGAACCATCATAGCAGCTAGGTGCAACATCACCTTCTGGATCAAACATTCAAGCACTAATCATAGAAATTGTCACCACCTTCACCATGGTGTTCATCTCCACCGCGGTCGCCACCGACTCAAAAGCGGTAAAACAAATAAAAATGCTTAAATATTTAATTTTGTTGGACCAAATTAATTATTGACATTATTTGCTTTTATTTGGCAGACTAGAGAGCTTGCTGGAGTAGCAGTAGGTTCATCTGTTTGCATAGCAAGCATTGTTGCTGGGTAAGATAATGCCTTGCACCCTCTCCAAGTCCTAAACTAAAAAAACAAAATAAAAAACGAGCACATATCCCTAATAAAAGACCCCTTTCTTAATTTTTCTTTAGTGAATCTAAAATTGTAACAATGAAAATTTGATCTTGAAATTAATATAATTCTAAAAAAAATTACATATCACATTTTAGTCTTTTTGGGCCTGTTAATATAGGGCCCATTAGTTATAGGTTATAATTCAATATTTACAAATTATTTTTAAAATATTTCTGAGAAAGACATAAGCTAATTTGAATTTAATTTATTAAATAAAAATCATTTTTTGTTTAAAAAATTATCTATAAAATTACTTTTTTAATAAAAAATAAATACTTAAATTAAATTCTCATTTTAAGTTTATTAAGAAGGCTTTTTTTTAGATTAACAATTTTTTAGAGTTGTAAGTTGTAACACATTCACTTTTGTCAAAAAAAAAAAAAGTTGTAACGCTTTCACAGAATTTTTGTCACAAATAATTATTTTTATCAAAAGTTTAAAAAAAAAAATACTGTAACGAAATTTTTTAACGGTGATTTTCTTTCTTAAGAAAATAACTATCATCTATAGAAAAACTACAAGCTCTTAATAATTAGAGAAACTACTGTGATGAAGATTTTTCGATTTTAAATGTCATTTAAATTTTGGTTAAATTTAAAGTCTAAATTATTAATAATATACAATTTCAAATATTATTTATTTATCTATCAAATATTAAAAAAAATCAATTGCAAACTCATTCTCTAATAATTTAGAGAAATACTTGACACAGCCTTTTGTTGTGAAAATTACTATCAAAAGAACTAAAGTTGGTAATTAGATGGTAATTAATATAAGTTGTAAATGTGTTGTGATCTTGTCTATGTATACAGACCAATATCAGGTGGGTCAATGAACCCAGCAAGGACATTAGGTCCTGCAATTGCTACTTCATCCTACAAAGGAATTTGGGTTTATATGGTTGGACCAATTACTGGTGCACTTTTAGGTGCATGGTCTTATGTTGTGATTCAGGAGACAAATCATAAACAAGATATTTCAACTTCACAATCTCCTCTTTCAATCAAGTTACACAATGATATGACTGGGATTGAACTATAGCTTGTGACAAGGACAATCAAAATCCTAAGTGTGAGAGAATAGTGGATGTGAGTAACATATTTTTGCAATGTGATCTTGCATGAGCTATTTTATATAAGTTTTTTAATGGTTCTACCAAGGGACCTTTTCACCCTTGTTGATTTGGCACGCAACGTTGTGGTTTATGAGGAAAGCATATAATGATTTTGTTTTTTCCGAGAATACATCAATGTGGCGGAAGTCTTGGACTCTTTCAAAACTATCTCGTGACGGTGGTTTTCAGTGAAATAATATGGTGGGTGTATATATAAGTTGGCACTTTTGTTTTAGTATAATTATATTTGTTTTGTGGGTGCAATATTTATTCTCAACTTGTGGGTGCAGTATTATTTGTATTTTTCCCATTAATCAAATTAAATTTCCCATTAATGGTTAAGAATTTATGGGGTTTTATTTAACAACGTTAATATTGATGAATCTCAATAACATATTAAATTATTTTAGATTTGTGTACAGTTTTATGTTGATGATCTATAAGATAAAAACTTTCAAAGTTGAGATATAAAATTTAAAATAATAAAGGCGAAAATTCGAGTAGTTGATCTAAGACAAAAAAAATAACATGAATCGAAGAGTGGGAGAAAGCATAAACCGTAGCATCTTGACGAGAGAAGTGCAACATGCACAGTCGTCAATCGAAGTGAAAGCAAATTTCTAAATTGTTTATAAATTGAATAATGTCATTTACCATGCTGAGACTTGCAAGTGAGAGCCAAAGCAAATTTTTAGTTTGCGATTTGTTTACCATATTGGAATTTGCAATTCGCAATTTGGTTCATGATGTGGTTATAGCAGATTACCATATTAAGTTGGGAGTTGGATTATATCTCAATTCGATACCAAATTTGTCAAAAGTACCCATCAAACGATTCTTGGCACAAAATCATCCTTCAACTAGTTGGACTCCACCCTTTGACGCTCTTCCTCATCATCAGAGATGAGGACACGATAAAAGTCGCGATTCACACACTCAGCGAGGGATTCAGTAATTTTTTATGTTAGTGAACTAAGGATTCGGTGTGTAGCGATTGTTAGTTGCCACTTCGATCCACTCGACTAAGGACCAAATAAGGTGTGGTGCGTTTGACAAAGGAGCCGATTTATGTGAAGGAATGTAGAATGACTCGGCGAGGCTATCTCCATTAAATAGGTTTAGCAAACAATTAAATATGCGTTTGATAGGTTGTGCATTTAAATTCTACCAGAGTCCCATGAGCATAACTTCGTTGATAAGGACATCATATTATATATACAGATTAGGGTCCTCACTACATATTTTAAGGCCCGGGTGATTTTTTTTTCATAACTCTTATAATTTCGGAAAAAACAAATCTATTAATTCTTAACAGAAAAATAGAAAAAATGCAAACAAATTTGACACACTTAATAAAAATAAATGCAAAATATACGGTTAGTGGGACTTGAACCCATAAACACAAATAACATATAACACAAATGACTCAACCAGACCACTAGTCTATTAGTTATATTGTTCCAAAATGTAAGTTATTTTGGCTATTTTACACAAATTAAGAAAAGTAATCATTGTTGTGTGGAAAAGAGAAATTATGAATTAGTTTAAAAAATTGTTCCTCATTAATGGTATGACAAAAATAAATTGAAAAATTAAAAGAAGAAAGAGAAATAAATAGTTAAGAGTATAATTGGAAAAAGAGCATTAAATAGTTCATTGGTAATGTAAAGTGACATATAATTTGGTACAAATTTTTTCTCAAAGTGACTTACATTTTGGAATGGAGGGAGTATTAATTAAAAAAATACACAACAAATATTTTAAAAATAGACAACAAATTAAAAAAAAATAGGCCTCTATTAGTGAAGCCCTGAGTGAAAGTGTTTAGCCATTTCTTAGAGCCACCCCTAATGCAGATGTCTAAGTTCAAACTCTAGATTTTTTACTTAATCATTTCAATGAGTAAATTTATAGTCATTAGGCAACTTAAAAAAATATTACCAACGTGAATAATTTGTTGGTGAATTAAGAATCTACTTGAACAGTTTATAACTGTTGGTAAAAATCAATGAACCCGTTGAGTACTATGAATAAAAAAATTATTAACTACCGCAACAGATTATGAAATCGTTGTTGTACTTTTGAAGAAAACGGTTTTGTTTTTAATCTTTCAAAATATATAGGTGTCAAGGTCCAAAATGTTGTAGTGTCGTCCTATACTTGATGGGTGATGTCTAAGTTTCATTCAACCAACAAACTTAAAATGTTGAAGAATTTCACATAAAACAAAATGGCATAATTACAAATTTAATACATAGATAAATGATGAAATAAAATGAAACCCGTCGGTGATATTTAACTTTATGCTCTTTAATAAATATATTCAGATAAAGAACCCTCAAGTAGGGGCTTTTGGATTAGTATCATTTTTTAAATCAAAATGCTTTTTGTAAAGTGCATTCTTACAGCGTATTTTTAGTGAAAGGAGCAAAAAAAAAACACTAAAACGTGAATACTCTATGCTAAGGCAAGTAAGTAAGAAGCCTCACCAACATATATAAACCAAGATTCAAATTTCATAAAGATATATCTATATTTTTTGTCAAAAAAAAAGATATATCTATATTTAGTCATTATAAAAAAACCCGACACGTATGAAATTATATTTTGTAAAAGAAATTATATTTTGTAAAAGAAAGTATAGAAGAAAAATAAAAAGTAAGTGGAAGACTCATATATAGTGCCAAAATCTCCTATAAAAGATGTGGCAAAGGCACATAGAAGTCGCATCTTTACGTTTCGTGTAAAGTTGAAAATAAGTTGAATCAATCGAGTTAAATCTATCTAAATTTGATTCGACTTGATAAGAATTGATTCGAATTAAAACTCAGTTCGAGTTCGATAAAAACTCTTTTTATGGCTCGAGTTCAGCTCGTTTAGAGTTTGCGATCAGTTCGGTTCGATTGTTAGGTCGAGTTCATTTTCAATTCGAAACTCAACTCAAGAACTCGACATGAATTTTTTTTCTATTTATTGTTTATCTTTTATATACACTATGATGTGAGACAATTTATTTTAGAAATCAAAATGCTTTTGTAAAGTGCATTCTCATAGCGTATATTTAATCATTATAAAAAAACCGACACGTATGAAATTATATCTTGTAGAATAAATTATAGAAGAAAAATAAAAAGTAAGTGGAAGACTCATAGTGCCAAAATCTCCTATAAAAGATGTGGCAAAGGCACATAGAAGGCGCATCTTTACGCTATGCGTAACGTTGTAAATGAGTTGAGTCGATTGAGTCAAATATATCTAAGTTCGATTCAACTTGATAAGAATTGATTCGAACCAAAATTCAGCTCGAGTTCAACTTTTTTCAACTGGAGTTCGACTTGTTTAGAGTTTGTGAATAGTTCGGTTCAATTGTTAGGTTCAATTCATTTTCAATTCGGTTTGATGGTTAGAGATATTTTTTAACAAAAAGTTTTGTATTTTTATTAAAAATAATAAATACATGAGACAAAAAAATATTTTTTTGTTTGAGAAGAGAAAAATACTGCTTTGTTCTTTCTCTTGAATCAAGATATCCTCCCTATTTTTTACTTTCACTATTTTTATCATTAATAAAATTTTGGAAATATAAATATAATGATTTGATATTTGATAAGTCCAATTAATTAATACATATTTTAAAACTCTTTAAAATTATAATAATAATAATAATAATAATGAAGAGGATCATAATTCCTAAATTTTAATTTTTTAATCAGAAATGGACTCTTTTAGAGCATAATCATCGGTACAAAATGTACCGTGTCTTTATATTTAGGAAAATACTAACTAGTGCCCCTAGGGCACTAGTTAAGGAACTACATATAGTAAAAAGTGTCTTGAAATTTGTGTACTTCACTTTTTTAAAGTATAAAAAATATTATTATCAATGCAAAACTTGCTTTTTTTAGGATCCTTAATCAGTGCTCCGGGGCACTAGTTAGTATGACCCTTATATTTAATAGGTATGCAAGGTTCATATAGTAAAGCACGTTCATCTACCCAAATACGTATCTTAAGTGCCACCTAGGCGTGACTTTTGTTTTATTTTTTCTTTGAAATAATTGACAAACTATGTAGGAAATATTGTGGGGTTAAGTGAGACCCATTTTAAAGTATTTGATAGATTATATAAATATTTAGAAAATGTAATTAAGTTGTTTAAATCATTGAAAAGTATGAAGTAATATAAAATATTAACTTGGGCCCATTTAAAGAACCCAAGTGTGGGTTTAATGGATGTGGGTGTTCTTAGTTGGTGTGTGGGAATCTTAGTTTATTGTTTAGGAAAATTATTTTTTCCGCCCTATGGGTTGCTCGCGTACCCTACGAAATGACCAAAATATCATTTTGTGGCTTAAGTCACGGATGTAGGAAAAATGAAAATTTTTTAAAAAATGCCGCCCATGACTTGAGTAGCGGACGTTATAAAAATAAAACTTGGTAGGGTGGTTTAAGAGTGTCCGTGACTTAAGTCACGGACGAGGGGTATTTTTGTACTTTTGTAGGTGGCGCCCCAAAAATAGTAGGACAGCAAAAGTAATAGAAGGGACATAAAAGGAACTCATACATACAAAACCCAAATAAATAGAAGGGCTCATTTTCAAATCAAAATCTTTTTTTCCCCTGAACTTTTAACTACCACCAATATAACATTTTAACTTTAGGAGAAAGTTAACATGTGCCCTAAAAATACATGTTAAGAAATTCAATATAAAAATATTCACCAGTAAATTCGTACATTCACCTTTGTAAAAATTAAAATATTATTATTTTTCAATATAAATTATCCACTTTTAAATTCCTTAACGTATTTTCATATGTCACATATTAGCATGACCTTAAATTTTATTAACCAATTGCTCCAATTACACCGTGAATATATCACAACCCACTAATGGGGTAAAGTATATAATTAATGCAAAATCAAACAATACAATTTTAAGCACAAGATTTACTTCTGACTTGCACATCTACGAGATCACGGCTAACATGACAAGCTTCTTTCACCAGCACCAAAGAAATTAGATTAACTCTAAGAAATACAGCCTCTAGAGAAATAAAGTGTGGTGGAGGCTCTGGAGGTGGGCGATTTGACACAGGGAGAGAGGTGGGTGATGACACATTGCCACCACGGTTGAAGAATCCGTTCGAACTTAGGAGCAAAAGGAAACCATGAGAGAGGAGTAGATCTAGCCATTGCACTAGGGAAAAACCTAGCCACCATAGCACTAGGGAAAGAGGGAGAACTGGATTCTTAGATAACACATTTTCTTTAAAAAATTGATTGTTCCTCTGCTTTGAAACTGCCCAACTACAAGCCTTATCTGGAGTTTTCCTCATCGGGAATAAGTAATGGTTACTTGTTCATTGATGTTGAATGTGAGGCTTACTTATTTCAATCCGGCTATTTAGCCTCCTTTGCGCTTTGCCCAACCTACTCATAAATGTTAGACCAACCAATCACGGGGCTGACACAACCGAATTGGTTGAGGAAAAGGAAACCCTAACGACCAAACAAATAAAACCCTATAATGGAAAAGCTAGCATGGGAAAAAAAGCATTATAAGGAAGAGTATAAGAAACTCCTAACCAATATAAAAATCATATCAAATTGAACCATAATAATCACACTAAAAAACCAGTGATTAGCGTTACCAGTACGCAAACCTAAATCGCATTTATAAATATCACACCACAACAAGATATCATTTGTAGGTAGCCGATGACTAAGGAAACGCCACACATAGAGAAAAGATTTTATGGGTTCTAACTTATTCCAAGTTAAATCATTGCAAACCATAAGATCTGCCTGTATCGAATGTGTCAACCAATGATAAAACCAATTAATTGAATAACGTGAGAAGGATCCAAATTTTACCATCAATGATTAGACACATTAACCCCGAAAACAACATTAACCGACAAAAGACTGCACTCCTCAGCCAACTCCTCTTCCCATGCAAAATTCTTCACTGCCAACTCCTTCCATCTACTCCCCAATCTAACCTCCACAGTCACCTCTTTATGAACCGATAATGCAAACAATCTATCAAATCTAGACTTTAGAGAACCACCCTCCAACCAATCATCCTTCTAAAACATTGAATCCTCTTCATCCCCAAAAGTCTACTGATGTTGTAATTAAACCACCTCTCAACTATCAATATTTCTTATCAAGATTCAAAGAAAAAAATAATTTGAGGAGATAAATTATGGTTGATTGAGATGATACAACCCACTAATTGAATAGCGTGCGAAGGATCCACATTTCACCTTTAGTGATGAGACACATTAACCCTGAAAACAACATTAACCAGCAAAAGACTGCACTCCTCAGTCAATTCATCTTCCTAGCTAGGCAAAAAGTTTTCAATGCTAACCCTAACTCCCTCTAGCTGCTCCTAACCTCCACATCTTCGTCACAGTTACCTATTTATGAACCGGTAATGCAAACAATCTATCAAATCTAGACTTAAGAGAACCACCCTCCAACCATTCATCCTTTCAAAACAACGAATCCTCCTCATCCACCACTCTACTGATGTTGTCATTAAATCACCGCTCAACTATCAACTCGTTTCCTATCAATATTCAATGAAAAATAATTTGAGGAGATAAAATATGATTGATTAAGATGATACATCCCACTAATTGAATAACGTGAGAAGAATCCAAATTTCACCTTAATGATTAGACACATTAACCATGAAAACAACATTAACAAACAAAAAACTCCACTCCTCAATCAACACCTCTTCCCCAAGTAAAAAGTCTTCACTGCCAGTCCCAACTCCCTCCACTTATACTCCCAAATCTAACTTCCACATCTTCGCCACATTCACTTCTTTATGAACCGATAACGCAAACAATCTATCAAAACTATGTTATTTTTGTAATTCAAGCTTCTTACGCGATCAGCTTCTGAAGCAGACTTACTCACACAGCTTCTGGAAGTTACAGGCTCTTGTACAAATTCTGACTCACCTAGCTTCTGATGCTCACAAGACTCTGACTCAGACTCTTATACAAACAGGTTCTGAAGCAACCAGCTTCTGAACAAGCTAGCACAACTTCTGATACCTTCACAAGTTCTGAACCTCTGGTTCAGTTATGTTTTCTGTTTTGTTTGTTAGATTAGTTTGTTTGTACAGTTGTATTTCTGTTAGTTAGTTAGAGAGGTTATATGATTGTTAGTTGGCTTGTTTTATAAGCTACATCTCTCATCTATTGTACATTCACCTATAAATAGGTGCTTTTGTGATTAATAAACATAACCCTTTTCCTTTAATTCATTCTCTTCAATTCAATTCATAGTTCTCTCTATTCTTTCTTAGTGTTTCTTTGTTGTTCATCTTTGTGGGAGTTATCCCTAACAAAGTGGTATCTAGAGCTCGTACGATCTGAGGGATCTTGATTCGTTCTTGAAAGAAGAATCAGGTTGAAAGTGAATCAACCATGGCTGGGAACAACAATTTCCATGCGAATTTGCCAGTTTTCGATGGAAAAAATTGGGATAGATGGGTGAAGCAGATGAAGGTGATATTCAATGTTCAAGAAGTCAATGAACAAGTGAATGCAGCAATCACTCCTCTACCAGAAAATGCAAATGAAGAACAAAGAACAACATTCAGAGAAGCAAAGAAGAAAGATAACAAGGCCCTGTTTCTCATTCATCAATGTGTTGATTCGAAGGTGTTTGAGAAGATTGCAGATGCTGAGACCTCCAAAGATGCATGGGATATCTTGCAAAAGAGCTATGGTGGTGATGCAAAGGTGAAGAAAGTAAAGCTTCAGGCCTTGAAGAGACAGTACGAATTGTTGCAGATGAAGAATGATGAATCTGTTGCTGATTACTTCACAAGATTGGTGACTCTCACTAATCAAATGAAGAATTGTGGAGGAAATCTTGGTGAGCAAGAAACGGTGGAAAAGGTACTAAGAACTTTGACTTCTAAATTTGATCATATAATGGTGACTATAGAAGAGACTAAAGACTTGAGTGAGATCAAGATAGAGGATCTGCAAAGCACTCTTGAAGCTCATGAGTTGAAACATGGTGAGAGGAGCCATGACAAAGAAGATGAGCAAGCTCTCTTTTCAAAATTCAAGAAGTATCAAAGTGACAAGAAGAAATGGCAGAACAAGAAAGATTCCAAGAAAGGCAAAGATCATGTTGAAGATGATGTTGAGACATTGTCTGAATCCTCTGATGGAGGAGGAGGAAAACAGAAAGATAAGTCAAAGAAGAAGGACAAAAGCAAGATTCAATGCTACAACTGTGACAAATATGGCCATTATGCTAATGAGTGTAAGATCTCAAAGAAGAAGAAGGGTCAAAACAATGATGAAGAAGCAAACGTAGCACATGATAGCTCAAATTCAGAAGATGAAACAAGCTTCATGGTGATAGATGCTGATGAAACAGCAGATTCTATGGAGTGGTACTTTGACTCAGGATGTTCTAACCATATGACAGGTAATATAAGCATTTTATCTAACTTTAATGAATGTCTCAACATAAAGATCAAGCTTGCCAACAATGAATTCACCAAAGCTGAAGGTATGGGGAATGTCATGATTGAGATGTCAAATGGCAAGAAAGCTGTGATTGAAAATGTTCTTCTTGTGCCTGGAATGCAATGTAATTTGTTGAGTGTAGGGAAATTGATTTCAAAGGGTTTCAAAATAGTGATTGAAGATGAGACACTACAACTCATTGACTCTAAGAAGAGACTGATCCTCAAGACAGCTCAAAGTAAGAACATAACCTACAAGACTCGATTCAAAGCCATTGGAGCAGAATGCCCACCTGCAACTGTTGATAACAGTCAAGTGATTTCTGAAGGGATTGGAAGTATCTTGGTGAAGAGAAATGATGGACAAGAAGCTAGTATCACTGGTGCGTTAAAGAGTAATGTGATAAGTATAGGTCAATTACTAGAGAAGAACTACTCAGTGAAAATGCATGATAAGGAGCTGAAGCTAGTTGATGCAAAGGATAGAGAGATCCTGAAAGCTCCAATGTCCAACAACAAAACCTTCAGGATGTTGAACATGTTGGAACATCAGTGCGTTGTCCCAACTGTGAATGAAAGTCGGAACTGGATTTGGCATCACAGGTATGGCCAGTTCCATTTTAGGAGTTTGAACCTGTTAAGTTTGAAGAAGATGGTGAATGGTCTTCCTCAGATTAAAGTTCAAAGGCAACTGCGCAAAGAGTGTTGCGTAGCCAAGTCAACAAAGAAGTTAATGAACAAGACACCACATAAAGCATGGACTGGTGTGAGACCATGGATTGGTGTGAGGCCTAGTGTAGGTCACTTTAAGGTGTTTGGGTTACTATGTTTAAGACATGTGCCAACACATTGTAGAAGGAAGTTAGATGACAGAAGTCAATCAATGAATTTCCTTGGTTATCACTCAGCTGGAGCTTATAAATTGTATTCTCCAACAAGAAACAAGATGGTTACATGTAGAGATATGCAGTTTGTCAATGCTAAGAGTTGGAGCTGGAGTGGTAATGTTGTACACCAAGATGTTGCAACATCTGGTGTGACAACTGTGCTTGAAGAAGTCAATAGGAATGTATTCATTGGAGAACATGCATTAGGAGGTTTGTTGAAGCATAATTCATGTTCTCAGAAGATGTTGGTTTTAGAAGCTCTGAGATGGTCAAGAAGCTTAGAAGCTGAGAAGCTCCAGGTTCTCAAGAAGCTCAAAAGAGAAATGGGGGTTGTGAGTTTTAACAGCTTGAATTAAGGAGGAGTGTTAGTTTTGTAATTCAAGCTTCTTACGCGATCAGCTTCTGAAGCAGACTTACTCACACAGCTTCTGGAAGTTACAGGCTCTTGTACAAATTCTGACTCACCTAGCTTCTGATGCTCACAAGACTCTGACTCAGACTCTTATACAAACAGGTTCTGAAGCAACCAGCTTCTGAACAAGCTAGCACAGCTTCTGATACCTTCACAAGTTCTGAACCTCTGGTTCAGTTATGTTTTCTGTTTTGTTTGTTAGATTAGTTTGTTTGTACAGTTGTATTTCTGTTAGTTAGTTAGAGAGGTTATAGGATTATTAGTTGGCTTATTTTATAAGCTACCTCTCTCATCTATTGTACATTCACCTATAAATAGGTGCTTTTGTGATTAATAAACATAACCTTTTTCCTTTAATTCATTCTCTTCAATTCAATTCATAGTTCTCTCTATTCTTTCTTAGTGTTTCTTTGTTGTTCATCTTTGTGGGAGTTATCCCCAACAAACTAGACTTAAGAGAATTACTAACCAATCATTCTTCCAAAACAATGAATCCTACCCCACCATTCTACAAACATTGTCATCAAACCACCTCTCAACTATCAACTTTCGTATCAAAATTTAAAGAAAAATAATTTGTTGAGATAAAATATGATGATTGAAATGTGAAATTTTGTAAATCGATCATAGCATGATACGCTTGAATTGTAACAATTTGGTGTTGAAATTCCTCAACAAAATTAAAATAAAGGAACGAAACAAAATCATCATAATAAAATTATATACTCAACATTCTTTAATCGAATCAACCATTTCTTAATATCATATTAATCATCTTACTAAACTAATCACAAAAAAAATCATTTTCTTTATCCCAAACCATTGTAGCTTTAAATTCTTCATTGATTGAGAAGGGATCGAAGAGATATATAGAGACAAATGATGTGTTTATATATGATCTCAATCCCCATAGCCACATCAATATAGTCCACAAAAGCTGAGCACAGCAAGTTCAAGCAAGAGATATATATATAGCACAACTCTAATAACACAATATTATCTCTATGGCACACACCTATCTCGAAAAATATTTCCCTTTCAGAACTCAAATACTGGTCTGTTCTCTCTCTCTCTCTCTGAATTAATTTTTCAATTCATAAATGAGTTTTTTCAGTTCTTAGGTTTACATATAGTTTATTTTTCCTCCTTTTGGTGTGTTACTTTCGATCTATTGATTTGTAATCATGCTTTCATCGGCTTGATGAAATTATAATATTAAGATGTTAACTAGTATTCTGAAACACTAGTTAAAGAATTAAACAAAGTATAAACGTCTTAAAACTGGTGCAATTTATTCCTCTGTCCCAAAATAAATGACATGTTTGACCACTAACACGTTTGCCAATGCACAACTTTAATCGTTAATAATAATATCTCTAATTATCTATTATTAAAAATTATAAAAATGATATATTTTGAAAGTACTCGTCGAGACAAATCAAACAACATCTCATATGCTAATATTTGCATGTATATATTAGTAGAAAAATAAGGTCAAAGCAGGTCAAATGAATAGTACACTAAGTCAAAAAAAGGTCATTTAAAATGGAACGGAGGGAGTATTTTTTAATAATATAAAAAATGCATTTTTTAATACACTGTAATTTTATGTGATGTTTTTGTTAAAGAACATGGCTTACAATTTCCTCCTAGCCTTTTTCTTGATCTTATATTGCTAAACATGGACTTAATAGTCACTTTGTGCAAAAAAATTCTATTTTCTTAATTTCCTCTAAATCAAGCTTCATTTGAAACTTGTTTCTTTTTTGTTCTTCTTATTCATGATTCAGTTGGTTAATTCATACATGCATGATGAATATGATCAAGATATGTATGGAGCGGTGGGTTTTGAAAACTTGTAATAGAAATCTCTATTTTTCTTGCTGAATTTAAGACGGTGTGATGATAAAGTTTTTTTTTTTTTTTTAATATGAAGTGTGATGAGAAATTTGTTTTAGAAAAATACAAAAAATACAATAAAGTGAAATCAATCAAACTTTATGTGAAATCACAAATACGTATACGTTTCTTAATTTCTTATTCTTATGTCATGAAAGTCATACATACATGTGCCAACCTTCATACAAACCAAAATAAATACACAAAACAAACACACATATTTTCCTTGCTACTCTTTTTTTTTTTTAAGCTATCAATAATTAACATGCTTCTTTTTCAATTATAGATATGAATATGGGAGATAACAACACTAGAGAAGACCATGTTGAAATTTGCATAGAATCTTTAGAAGCTGCAAATTTTAACAACCCTAATGACATTGACAAAGTATGTGAAGAACAAGTTGAAAAAAGTGAACCAAAGGGTGAATGTCGCTATTGCCATGAAGAAGAATTGGTTTCTAGGCTTGAAGCACCATGTGGTTGTGATGGAAGCTTAAAGGTTTTCCAATTCTACCTTAAACATACATCATTCTTGTTTGCATGTTTTAATTCCTTTACTATTTCTTCTAAACGATTCGTCTACTATTTTAACTCAAAGTTTGATATTACGTTATAAAGTAGTTCAGGTTACGCCGCAAAGTTCGATATTACGACAAAATGTGAATAAATTCCGTCGATGTAGCGGAAATTACGGTTGTGTTGTCGTTGCGCACGCGTGTGAAACTTTTATATCGTGGTTGCAATTATGCGGACCGTGATTTAGAATTTTGTTATAATCGTATCTAGTGCGCGAAATTTCCGCCAATTTTGTCGATAGTTGATCTCTGTCGCAAAATCTCTGGCGCGAAATTTCCGCAAAATTTATATTTTCACATGTTATATAGTTGTTAAACTATATACTAAAACTCAAATTTTCTTGTTCTTGTGCCTTAGTATGCTCACAGGCAATGTGTTTCTCATTGGTGCAATGTCAAACGCAACATAATATGTGAGATCTGCAAGCAGGTATATACTGTTTATGGATACCTTGTAATTTATTTATTTTTTAATGAAACATGTTTAATAATTAACCATGTAATTTTTATGGTGGTGTTTTCTTTGTATCAATTCAATTAATTGATGATTCCTTCCATTTTTTATTATATCCATTTATTTATAAGGATAACTACTATATTTCTTGACAAAAAGAAGAGTATAATTTCTCAACTCCATACATCTCTAAACTATATGAGAATTTTCAAATAGGCCCATAAGAAAAAACAATTTAGTTTGTAATTCAATATTTAAATTTGTTAGTAATTTATGATTTAGTAGTACAAGTTTTTAAATGGATCATAAATTTTTAAATAATTTGTAATTATGTCCTGATCCAAATACAAATTATTTACAAGTTTAGGAACTTATTTAAATTTTTAAAAATAATTTAGGAGTGTGACCTATAACTTTTTTTTTGACGAATACATTTTAATAGAGTATTATTATATAAAATTTAAAGAGCTTTGCTTTCTTAATAATTGAAATATTCAGGTTTTCTCTCCAAATTATTCAGTGATCGGGCCTCCACCTTTGGATGATGACATTGTCATGAGGCAAGTTCTATATTACTTGCTACTCTCTTCTTATTTTGTATCGGGATTCACTGTTGTAATGTTTACACGCAGTTTCATAATGTAATAGAACTCAATTTCATATAATAAAATGATCTCGGCCATTTATATACAAATGTTAACAATAATATAAACCAACTCACAAAGTTTAATTATTCTTTTTGAATGAAGTGAGCGATGGAGAATTCCAGGAACAAACATTAGAATGGTGTCACCATTTGTACTGATACAACATGGCATAAATCGCGTCCTCCGATCAATGAATTCTGACTTCACATTGAGAAATCCTACTCCCGGCGTCATTTTTGGAACACTACTCCTTTTGGTAATTAATACTTTTCTCTAAATCTAACGGTTTCTACAACTATAGTACCGTGCAATAGTTGTATGTACGTATGTATGAATTTAATTAGTAGAAATTAGCGCAATTTTTTCTTTATATATTCGAGAATTAAATTCTAGCCAAATCTTTGATGAATTAATTAGTTGCTTATGGATTGTTTGCAGTTTGTTGCATCGATGATTATAAGGGATGCATATTACTATACTCCACCCAAGGAAGATACATTTTCTTGCATTATGTACATTGTAAGTGTGGAATATGTATTTATATCACTCTATTATATTGAACGAATTAGTTTAATCTAATGAACATTTCTATATAATGATACATAATGTAAGTTTGGAAATGTATAATTGTATCACAGGCTGTGATCATGATCTCTGTGCCTATCTATATTTTATCATGGCTTTCGGAATGCAGGTAACTTAACCTTATGTTATTCCTTTTCTTCTTTTTTGGCAATGATTTATTTTATGATATTGTTGCATATTTTTATGATTTTTTATTATGGCTTTGTAATTTTTTAAATTAATTTAGAAATCGTAGAGACGATCATCAGCAGTGATAGGGATAGCGAAAGGAATCTGAAGGGATAGTTACCTCCTTTATTATTTAAAACTAATAATTACATCATTAGATGTAAATGTTATTGTTACCTTGTTATGGAGGGAGGATAAGAAATCATATGTATTTGTATAATTGAAAACTTGGATTTGTACATAAGCTTTAAATTTGTTTCTGTTTCTTCCCCTGTTCTGTACTATGTATCTTTCAGTATATAAATAAATAAAATAAATAAAATAACCAAGTTTTTGGGTGTTTGTATAGAAAATGAGCTTTTCCATATACATGAAATGTGTGTGTATGGTTCTTAATTTGAGATTTATATAACTTGTGAAAACTGTGTTAGTTTGTTTTCAATAGAACAAACAAATTTAAAATATCATCAATCAACTGTCCCTGAAATTTTAGGTGTTTTGTGATCATAACAACATAAGTTTATATTAAAATTTATTTATATCAATAATATAATTTATTTATTTTAATATGCACGTACGCACTCACACACTCGCTTCCAAGTGTGCCGTGTGCGTGCACATATACATACATTAAGCAAAAATAAAATAAAATTTGGTGATCCTAAAATTTTGTTGTTGTATGCGATCGCTCCTTCCAAACATTCTCCAAAACTCCCTATCATCTATCATGTCAATAGTGCTATTGGTTGTGGCTGCTAAAACTCTAACTATAATTGTTTCTTGTTGAAGTAATCTAGTTCGCTTGATCTATTCATATTTTCTTTTTTTATAATAAAAAAGAGTATCCAAGTTGAGATTTTGAAAGTAATTCACCGTCATGACGGAGTAACTGTGATGCACGGAACACTTTAGTTTAAAAATTAAAATCCTTGTTTCAAGGCAATTGTTTTAGGGCGGAGAAGTATCGCATATGATGAAGTGGATTGATACTTGAAAATTGTTTGAAACTCTAACAAAGACCGGTGTCCCTCTCTATAATGTAAGTAGACACTAATGATATTTTTTGTCCCCAACCTTGACACTGTGATTAAATTGGTGTTGGTTCATCAAGAAACAATGAAAATGAATATTAGGACTTCAAAATTCAATTTATATTTGTTTCCTCTTACTTTTATTAAATCAATATTGACCAGTTCGCTGTCCCAAATATTAAAATATTAAAATACGAAATAGCTTCTTGCTTTGAATTGGAAGATTAAGATTTCTCATGTGAAGTGTGAAACTAATAGATGTGTGGATATAGGACCTAGATTGAGTGAATTTAAAAGTGAGTGCAGTCAGTGGTTTTAGACTGTATGATGATGATCAGACGGTCTAGATATTATTTCAAAATTTTATATTAAACCAAAATAAAAAATTGTTTTAAATTCAAATCGTCTGATCAAGATCAGACGGCTCACAGTTGCTGACTGCATGCAGTCACAACTGCTTAATCTCATTTCGTGGATATATGATTGTTATTATAGACCGTGAGTGTAACGCTCCTAATCGATTCGCATGCAATAATTAATTTAAATCATTCAACATACAAATCATCAAGGCATTACTTAACACAAAGTAACTAATAGCATGCATTTAATTCACTTAAGCCAACGAAAACATCAAAACTACTATACTAATAAGTTATAGCAACTAAATCCAAGCATGCAAGTCATAAATCATATTACAACTTCAACTAGGTACTTCCACAATGAAGACCCATCATATAATCCAAGATAATCCAACAAGTAATAAAAGATAAGATAATATAAGTAGCAAGGTCATACATAAAATCTCAAACAAGCGAAGAACCGAATACTAGTCTAAGCAAGATTACAAGTATCAGAGCAATCCTAGACATCTAAGCTTCTAGAATCCTCCTATCCTTCACCTTACCAAGCTATGCTAGTCCTCACGAGCTAAACTCCAAAGCCACGGGATCACTCCTCAAGTGGAGAATCTGGACCCAAACCATTACACATACACAAAAATAGAGAGTTAGTTGCAATTCAAGTCTATAATAATAAGCATAGTATACACTTATATTATATAAACAAACATAATAAATTAAATCATGCATATACCACATAGTATTAGCAATCTTCAACAACATAGCAATATCACACTTATTAATGAGATTTAGATCATCTAATCAAACCACACAATCCAAACATCCATAAGTTCATAATGGAATGCAATCACAATTACCAATTATCAATTATCAATTATCAATTATCAATTAGGTCATATAATACCCTAATGCAAACTAGTGCAAATACACAATGTATGTCACCCTAGACATATCTAATGCATGTGGTACCATCGTCTTTATTAGAGTATCTCACCTCTAATATCCGTCTTTATCAAATATTATCATTTGATATCCTCTTTATTAGAATCCACATGATCCTAATATACGACTCAAAAGATGAATGCATGAATGTACACATACCAAATAGTGATGATAATACTATACTCTACTCATGAATAATAGGCCACTCATCCCTATTACTCCTTCTTTAAGTTATTATTAACTTATCTCAACACGTCATCATATCATCATTAAGGTATACATTCAAACATTACATAATAACACATGTTATCTTAGCTAATCATAGCTCAATCTTAATCAACATACTCATATAAACATATTATCATCATACCAACTCAAGGTTCAATCAATCCATACATATAACACATTATAGGACCAAATCTAAACATGTTATAAGCTCACTCTCATCATACAACATGAAGAAATTTCTCAAAATCAGGTCATGGTCGCTGGGCGACTACCAGCGATGGAACAAACGAGCAGAGGCAGACAAGTCATCGCTCAGAGCGAAGCCTGGCGACATCTGGTCGCTGGCGGTCGCCACTGGTCGCTGGGCGACCACATGAAATTCTGGGTTCGCGAAGAACACATGAATCCTCGCTCGAAGCGACGGATTGGTGGCTTAGCGACCAAACCCAGATTTTCATGCTCTGCTCACGGGTTCACATAGAAATCACATAAAAATCACGAATTTCATGTCATAAACTCTTAAAGCTATCACATTTAAGCATACATATCATATATAGACCTAGAAGTACAAGTTCTAACATCATCAAACATCATTTCAAGTATAAAGTAGAGATTTTTCCTCATTTTGTTCAAAACCCATTTTCAAATATCAATAACAACAATCTTCATATAACACACGAAATTGATGATTGAAATAGAGATAGGATCATGTAATAACATATTAACATCATGCATTAACACAAAATCATTAAATCACATTCCCTTGATTCCCTTTCCCCACCAAAAGAGATGAGAGGGTTTGGGTGTGGAGAATAGGCATCTCCCCCCTCTTTGATCATCTCACATGAATTGTAAACTACTCTATAACCTTAAGGATGATGAATTTCTGATTTCCTCTTCCTCTTGAGCTTTCTCTATTCTTCCCCTCTACTTCCTTCTCTTCAAAGCTTTTCTCTTTCTACCTCTTTCTATTTTCTCAAGTTATGAGCACTCTCTCTATTCTCATAATTCTTACCTAAACCTAGTTAGCCAAAGACAATAATATCCCTCTCACTAACTTAGGCCCATTAACACTCAAACCCAACTCTTATTATCATAACTCTAATAAAACTTATCCTACTCAAAACACTACTCTTTCCCAAAATAGCCATAATTCTTAATTAATTACTAACTCACTATTAAATACCATAAAAGGCTAATTAACTCTAATAAAATAAATAAATACGGGTGTTACAGTGAGCTTATCTCGTCAATTGTTTTGTATAATGGAACCTTTACATTAGATGATTCAAGTTCTTGATGATAATTGTAGGGGATACCTATACGCCGACCAGTGTCTCTATTTAAGCATAGGCTCCTTTGAATACTAAAAAGTTGAAATTTTAGTCCATAACATGATTTTGGTCTTTTCTTATTTTTTAAGTATCTCTTCACTTATAAATTTTTGAATCAAATATCTTTTTATTTTTGGTCGATTTACTTTATGAAAAGAAGAGGAAACAACAATAATATTATTGAATAAACTATGGGCTTGATATAATGAGAGAGAAAAGTGTGTGAACTAGCAATATTAAATATGGGCTTTTTCTTTCATATGGGCCCTATCTAGTACTGCCAAAATTATTTTTCTTATAAAAGTGGTAGGGTATATAACTTTGACATTTCTCTATAAATAGTTCAATACAAATTCAATAGATAATTACCAATTAACACAATTCATCCGTGATTAGAAACATGTAATAATAATTGATCTTCCAAATCAAGATTACATTTCATTAGATGGTAACAATCACATTAATAAGCCATTCTCAATAAAGGAGAACAAGCCTAAAAGTAGTGAAGATATAATACTAATAATAGCACATGGAACCCATAAACTTATAAGGGTATCACAAAGTACATGAACACATTTTCTTAGAACCCAAAAGGGGTTACCATCTAGTTAGCATATAATAATAAATTAAAATATAATAAAGTACACAACAAGGAGGGAAATTATTAAATATATAGTAACTTAGGTAGTTGATTGATTGGTTGATAAAGATGAAATTATTTATTTTAAGGGCACTTGGGTCCTCCTTGTTGGGTCTTCCAGTTGTTGTAGCAAGGGCACACTGCTTTGTTACCATAGTAACCTGGTGGTACACACAAGCATTTGTTGCAACACTTCTGACAGAAAAACATGCAAGGCTTGTGGTACTGTGTCCTTCCACATCTCCTCGCACATTGTGATGGACATTCTGGTCATTTCACATTCACCAAGAAACAAAAAATATTACTATTAATTAAATTATTAAAAGTAAATTTGACCAATGGTCATTTCTTTTTCACACATCATTATGTAGTCAAGACACTCCAACAGAAACAGCTTTTACCGGAAAAATATTTGACTATGGTCCATGTAATTGATTGAGAAGAATATTTTGTTCATTGTAATTTGTAATCAAGAAAAAAGTATAAAACTTAAACAAATTTATGTATTCACAATTTTTTGTTTATTACCCTTATACCCCTTTGTTTTATTAACAATAGTAAGATTTAATTTTTTTACACTATTTGTATTTTTATATATATAAATTTAGTATCCAACATAAAGATCGACTATGATTTGTCATTTTTAAACACGAGTAAAATTTATACTATTATTTTTTAATATTATTATCATTTATTAAAGTAGTTGTCCATAGTATATTGTTAGTTGATGGTAATAAATGAGACTAGAAAAATAGATTAATCATAAAATATTATTTTATATAGATAGATGTCTAATGCTGACACAAATTACTATACATTTCATTTGAGAAGAAATAGCTGTTTGCTTTTCTTCTATAAACCCACCAAAGTTTAGTACTTATAATTGTAAATTCTGGTTATCTAGTTATATTTCAAGTTGTAAAAATAAAGTCATGTTTGTTTAAATACTTTTCAACTAGACTAACTAGTAACAACATAACCCAATGCATGATCTGTGCTCTTCTTTTTGGGGTAATTATTTATTTCTTCTTCCAATCGATGTTGACACTATTTCTTCTAAGATTCTTTATGCCAAAAAATTAAAGAAAATGTGAAGAAAATTAGAAAAACAAAAAATTGCAAAGAGAACTTTACTTACGGTAGCTCTTAAGACTGCCAGGTCCATATTTACTCTGAAGAAAACACAATTAAACACCAAAATTAAACACTAATTCAAAAACAAAATTCTAAAACCCATTTTGACCATTTTACCCCTACCCAAAAAAATGTTGAGTATATAATATGAAAAATAAAATAAAATAAAAAAATACCTTGTTATCATTGAGGTGGCTATCATTACTAGCCATGACCTGAAAAATCAAACCATACATTCAAATATAAGAACTTTAATACACTAAAAAATTCATGCTATTGTAGTATATATACTTGGATCTTTAGAATGAAAAACTCACCAATGTTTGAAGCATGGAAATGGCAATGAGTGCTAAGATCAAAGAAGCAAAAAACTTAATCATGGCCATTGTAGTAGTACCTCTAGATTTGGTAAATCTCTTTGTAGACAAGAGAGAACCAAATCACAAGAGAGATATTTTTTGAGGAGATGATGGGTTCAATGAAGAAATGAATGTGGGGTATTTATAGAATAAATAATGTGAATGGGGTTTAGATGAAACATTTATTGTATACATCCAATTGTAAAGAGTTGTCCTTGTTTTGAACAACAAAAAATTGACACGTGTGTCTGATCATTATCAATCGGTGATGTAAGCCACATGAGATCTGATCGTACGGTTTACAATTAACATTTAATTTATTGTGAGAAATAATGCTAAGCAACTTGGAACATAAATAGTACTCCACACTATAGCTACTACTCAAACCAATTAACAAACAATTTTCTACTAGTATGTCTCATATTAATTGTTATTTAAAAGTGTGTAGTATATAAAAAATTGCAAAAGTTAATTCCACATCAACTTGAAAACTACGGTATAAATAATTTCCTTTTGCCGATAGTATCTTTTTCCATTCTTAAAAAAAAGAATTGTCACTGTCACTTTTTATAACAATTATTAAATTTTGGATCACATTAATTATTTTTTTTACTAGCATTCTTACAAATAGTTTATCTCTTTTCTATAATTTAAATTAAATACATATGATAGAAACATACACTCTCTTCGTCTGTAGTATAATTATCAATTTAGAATTGATTCTGGAACTAAAATTGTTTCTTGTTTTGGGACTTAAGGCTAATTTAACTCAATACGTCATCATTTAATTAGACCAAACTTCACATCACTACCTCTTAAGGTATATGCATCATAAAAAACATAACATCAACCTCGACCACATATTTACTTGAGTGTCAAGGTATTTGCAGGTACACCCTTACCATATATATCAGGCGTTGTCACTGTTGCGAATTTTGGTCAAACATTGTAGTTTAATGAGCTTTCTTTGACAGATCTTCTAAAATCATTGTGAGTCACTGAGTCCAGTTCATAACATTAACATCATCTATGAGAAAGAATTTTCGTTCTCATTCATTACTAACCACGATCTCAGAATAATTTCTGCATATTTGGATGCATATCAGCCTAAATTTTCTTAAAACTTTGCTCTTTCTTTTTTGAATGATTTTCCACAAATGTTCTTCAGGTTTGGACCAAAGATCTTCCACCATAAACAAATCAAAGTCCAATAAAAATGGAAATATAGTCCTAGTTTGTTTCACTCACTCATGACTCAATCCACCAAGTCAACCCAGTCATTTTCTGAAATCACACTCTCTATACTTGGCGACGTCATCCGAAATTGGGGAGAAGAGGGAAAATACAATGAAAACTTATAGAGACAACAAGAGAGAATTCTCATAAGTTTAATCTCAAGTGTTGAGTGTTGCTTCGGGTATATCTAAGGTTATATATGAACACATTATACGCCTCTTGGGATTGTTCACCATTGTTCTAGAGAGGTTGAGAGAAATAGGTTGAAATTAGGATTTTGTTTTGATGAACTATTGAGACTAATTACTTCTAACTCATTTAAATCTATTTTAAATGGTGTTCTATAGTGAATGAAAAGTTGTTCCTTCATATGTATGTTACATTGGCAGAATTAACCGGTTACAAAGCCTATTATGTTCTTTATTCTACTTTGTTGTTTTTGTTAATTGCTTGGTTGGATTGTGCTTATATTTTGTTTGTTTGTATTGAATTTTTGTTTTGCTCTTTATTATAATTGGTTTGAATAAGAGGTTTGAAGTCACAACAATTTATAATATGTTCCTAATTTAGAAATTCTCTATCCTAGTTCAAAAATCGGTTTTTGTTTTTGAATTTTTTTTTTAAATATAAGTATACTAGTTTTTTATAAAAATAAATAAATTTGGTACTACTGTTTCTAACATTCTTTGAAATTGATCGTATGTAAATACTACTATAAAAAATAATCTCAAATTTTTAGCGTACTCATAAAGGTGAGGCAATATAAAACAATTTGATTATGCCTTTAAACTTTCTTACTCTTTTTTCAAAGACATGGGCCACTAGAGATGAACATAATAGATCATGTTTCAACTTTGGTATTTGAACAAATGGATCGGGGATCATGTTAATGCCATATGCAATCCACATGCAACTAAATCATCGTAGTATTAAAAAACTTGGTGGGCTCTCCCTGCGGTGCATCATTTGCTTTCATGAGAATTAATTACAGATTATACATATTCACAAGAAGATACTTTATACATATCCTCTTTAAATCTTTTTTTTATATACTTTAATACTTTCTTGAAATGGACTCCGACGATTTAGAGTTTGACAGTGAAGTAAATTAAATTAAGTTTGGCCAATTTTTTTTTACTAGAAATCAAATATTTTAATGTCTTTTGTAATTTTAGGTTTGAACTAACTCAACATTATAAAACTATTTGTAAAATGACGATTGCTTCTACTTATAAAAACATATGTTTAGATCATCTATCTTTAGATGTGAACCTCTTAGCAATGAGTTTGTGACATTGCCTCAATAAAGAAAAAAGTGTGTGATACATTATAAAAATAATTATTCTAAAATTTATATTACTTTTAATTTTTAATGTCATATTAAATTTATTTATTTTTAATTATACCTATAATATTGTGTACAATACGTCCAAGTCAATATTTTCACTTTATATTTTTTCTAACAATTCATAAATACTTGATAAAATTATTATTCTCTTTATTTTATATATGATTATTTTATTTTATTTTTAGTTTTCACCACCAGTTAATCTGTGTCGAGAGTATTATATTTTCTAATTTAACATAATTAGGGATTTTGATTTTCAATATGAGACTAATTTTCAATTAAATAGAAAAGCATTTTTTTATTAGGGCTAAATTGCCTTTTAAGTGGACTACTTTTCAAATCATCAAATTTGATAATTTTCTTTACAACTCTTATCACAGTAGTAGTGAATTTTCTTTATAGTTTAATTTATGTGAAATCGTCAAATGTAATAAGAAAAACGGAGTGAGTATATATAATTTTACTTTTATTTATGCGAGTTCTAAGATGAGCTAACCATCGTTACTAGCTACGAATTATTAGTAATAGATTAAAAGAAGCTTCAAATTCAAAATGGCTCATAAAGAAAAAGGTACGAACAATATGTTGTTAGCTACATTATATTTTTCTTAGATTTTGTCTTTCAAAAATACTTTTACATTTGGAGCAACCAACGTCGGTGGTAGAACTTGTATAATATCATAAAATTTGTCCACATAAATTTGTTATATTCAATTAAACTCCTATCACGTGAAGAGTTCCACAAAATTTTCTTTAGGAACAGTTTTTAGGCAAGTGTGTTAGTGCTAGTCTAAACATGCATTGAATGTGTGTTGGATTGAACCCAATGTGGATATGAGAAATTTTAGCGATATTAATTCGTTGCCCATACGGAAAAAAGGACTTGTAGTGTACTACTATTAGTATATTGTAGAATATATACAAGGCCAAGTCTAGCATGAGAAAAGCATGTAGGTCTCCCATGGTGGGAAATAAATTTTAACCTTTAGATTATAAAGACCTACCATAAACTATAATAAAGTGTCCACACCATATTCTATCATCTTTTATCAAAATTATTTTTTAATTTATACATTATTATTATTAAATTAATTATATGTTATTATTAAATTAATTTTATATGCCGAAATTAATCTTTTTTTTATCTTTCAAAGATTATATTGTGTATGCAATTTTTAATCTTTATCGATATGATTTTCATTTCTTAATCCTTTTTATTTTATTAGTAATTGTATTTGTTGTTATCTATGAAGCCCCGGGACACCATACTGATACGATACCGATACGTGAAATTTTTTAAAATTCTCAATTCGATACTGTCGCGATACGTTATTTAAAAATTAAATTTAAAATTAAATATATAAATACACAGTATATAAACATGACTAAAATCAACAATATTAATAATTAAAAGCAGAAAATATCTAGTCTTATATCAGAATTTTGGGATAAGCTCAAATTTTTAACAACCTGTTATATAGTAGGTCACCATAGTTTTTCTTTTGAAAAGTAAAAAATTATATTGACAAAGGAAAACCACAAGAAGTGCTAAAGTACAAACAAACATCGGGTACCGGGACGTATCAGACATATCGGGTATTATTTTTTTATTTAAAAATAATGATTTAACCGATACTTTACCGATACGAGTATCAGGACGTATCGGAAGAGTATCGGTATCGAGTACGTATCGGACACGATACGTAACCACTTTTTGAGTATCGGGGCTTCAGAGGTTGTTACCTTCATTTTTTTATGTATGACCAAATATCAAGAGTAAGGGGAAAATGGAATTCTCCATGTTAATTTATTTTTTATCTGTTCAACTCACTAAATTAACATTTTTAAAGTATGTTTGTTACATATTAGTTGAGAGAAAAATCAACATTTTTAATAGTTTTATTTGTGTTTCTTTAGGTTTTGAAACAATTACTAGTTTAAAAATATATTTTTCTCATTATAATAGAAATTAGTTTATTATTTTAATAATTATTGTAAATGAGAGAGAATATTTAAAAAAGTCACTATTAGGAGGTTCATTCCCCTGCAACTGCTATCGGAGAGGACTGAAACCACTTGATGTCAGAACTGACTAACGAACCATTAGGTGATCCAGTGGGCCGGATACTTATGGTGGGAAAAAAATCACTATTATATAGACAAAAACAAATCAACTTAAAAATGAGATATTAAATTAATAAAATGAGATATTTAGTACAATGAGACTTACGCTTATGTGTGTTTAGTCTCTCAACCTTCTTTATTTATAAGTTCGATTTTTAAATATTTTTTTTCACCTTTGTTATTGTACATATACACTTTGACGTGAAATATATACTACATTAAAATAAAATTTTGGCATATAAAAATTATTTTAATAATAAGATATAATTAATTTTTAATAATAATAATATATAAATTAAAAAAATAATTTTGATGAAAGATGATAGAATATGGTGTGGACACTTTATTATAGTCTATGATAGACCTTTGTAATCTAAAGGTGAAAATTTGTTTCCCACCATGGGAGACCTACATGTCTTTCCCATGCTAGACTTGGCCTATATATATATATATATATATATATATATATATATATATATATATATATATATATATATATATATATAATTTTATTTTTGTACATAAAGAGGGTAAAGTCAAAAGAAAAAGAAATTAAACACACATTTTTAGACATGCATGTTCCAAAAATATAATTAAAGAGGATATTCTCAAGTTTTTTAGAAGTAGTCTCCAAAGATATTACATCAAAAGAACTATGGACTAAATTATGGTTATCCAACCAATTAGCGCTTCTGTTGTCTTCCCACCACGTATGGTTAAGTCGAACTTGTCAAACGAAGTTTATAAGCCCCTGAATTAGTTGGATCAATATGGGGGTGGTCTGTTTAAATTGCATCTCCGGTAACCATATCAATTAGTAATTTGAAGTCATTTTCTTCAATGAGGTGAATAATTCCTTATCTTCGAATCAAACTTATTCCTACATGCTACCCCACATTTCAACATATGTAGAGCATCGAGAATGGATTATCTCATGTCAATTTAGCCTCCCGTGAAACTTCGGCCCTTAGATTGAAAATAAAAAAATTAAATTATTAAAATGTAGATTTTTAATGGTGGATGTATCCACTGCTCCCTCCGGTCACTTTTGCACCGAAGAGAATCTTCTCTCGTAAAGCATCACATACACCAATCTCTTAGAGATGTGTTATATAGACAATTACTTTTTAGACAACTCATAAAACAACTAAAAAATAGTAAGGTAGTGTAAATTTTGACACATAAATCAAAACAAATAAAAAATTATTTAAAAAAACTAAAATGACTTTGTATGAAGGGTTGTCCCAAATTAATTGTCAAAATATTATTTCTCATCTTTTAAGTGTATCCTTAAATCCACTAATCATATGAGTGTTGTAACAAATATTTTGTAGAACATATATATTCATCAAATCATTCGTAATTGAGAAATGATATTTTATTATTAAATTTTTTTTTGTTACATTTAAATATACTTTTTGAATTACAAACTCAAATTCTTACACTCAATTAACACATCTTAGGAAAATTTACTCACTATATTATTTGTGGAGTTAAATTCAAATTCTTACACTCGATTAACACATCATACGAATAATCATAGTTTTTTAATAATTATCAATTGTTTGTGGAGTTAAATTTACTCTTAGAAAAAATATATTTTGTCTTTTATATATAATGAAATAACCTTGTACTATTTTGGATGGAATTGAACTCAGCCTTTTCTGAACAATGTTTCAGATATAGTCATGTGTACATGTAGAAAGAACACGGTTGAGAGAAGATATCCCACTAAATGTGTTAGTTGAGTTTTTCGACAAAAATTTATTTAATATTATTATAATTATAATTGTTGTTTTAATTTATAGTCGTAATATCACTTATTTACATATATAATTGTGAAATTTTAAGTTCAAATTTAAATAAAGATGTTCCATTTAACATTATTTATTAGTTAAGTTATATTTTACAAGACATCAATAGTAGTTAAAATGAAACTAGAACAAAAAAAAATAGTTAAAATAAAGTATTTTATAAAGAAATAATACAATTAAATTAAAAACAAAATCTAGACGGAAGAAAAAGTCTCAAGAAATCCAATATTTAAAGAGGGAGATAATGTAAAAGCTAACTGCAATCCAATTGCGCAGGACTCATGTTCTAGGCATGTGGGATTGTTTAAACATCCACATGGGAGACCCAATTTATGTCTTTTTCAAGGATAATAATGATAATGATAATGATTGAGCTCAAAATTATATCACTACTTTTTTCGATTTGGATCGGAGAGTAATAATGGTAGGTACTCACATTATTCTCTACTTGTGAATCTTGTATAGTCATGCATTCTAATTATCCATTTTATAAGAATGTTTTGTGTTCTGGATTTAACTAAATATAACAATGTTAATGTTATTAAAAAAAATGCGACACTAAATTTTACTTATTTTACATCTAAATTCTAAATTATTGAGCCTCTTTCCTAAAAACCGGCCAAAAGCTTGATATAAAAAAAACACTATTTACAACAATTTACTACCTTGTTAATAAAAATTAAATAAATAAGAAAAAATAAATAGTGGATTAAAAATGATGGTAGAATTGAAAAAAAAATACAATAATTTACTATTTTGGTTTGAGAGCTTTATGTTAAAACGACATTAAAAAAAATGGAAAGGAGTATTTCATAAGCTAGTTTATAGCTTATAAGTTTGCTCCATAAAATTAGAAATGTTTGGCAAAAAGTTTTTCTCATTAGTTTATATATATTTTTGTTATATGTTATTTCATGTAGCATTTGAGTTTATAGCTTTTTATATATTTTTTTTTTTTCATTTTTATGCATGCTTATAACTATTCACTCACTCAAATTATAACTATCCAAAAAATAATTATTTACTTATGTCATTTTGTATCTACAAACTTACCATACACATCAATTAGGTAGTTTTTCAGATATAAGTCATCAATTATCAGTTATAAGCTAACTTTTAAACTATCAGCTAACTTTTTAGTTAACAGCTGACTTATAGCTTAATTTTAACAAACAGAGCCTATAACATCGACTTTATGTAACATTCAAAATTCATTCTCAGTTTTATGTGTGCTTGAAATCATGTTAAAATTGTAGAAAATAGGTTTTGGTTCGGCCTCATATTTGAGTTGGGTGAATTTTATAGAATTAGGATATTTCTGCTCTACCTCATCTGCAAGACGGGTTATAGTTAGTTCAAGTATAAAAGTCTGCGATTTTCTAAAGGCTTGAGAGCTTTTGAGAGTTTCTTTGGAGGCTAAGGTTAGGCCAAAAGATAATATTTTGGGAACCAAAGGTTGAGGCTTGAGAGCTTTTTGGGAGAGATTCTTAGGGTTGGAAACACTTGGAAAACACCTCGAGTCTCTAGGAATCATTGGAAAAAGGATTAAAGTTTTTTCTAATGGCTTATTGGGTGAAATCTATCAAGTGAGGGGTCGAGAGGAGAGGAGGGAAATTGGGGTTTCTCTAGAAATTTGTGACATGATATGGATGACTTCTTTTCAATGTTAGTGTGATAAAACCGGTAAAATCGAAACTAAATTGTACACCATTTGTGATAGATCATTGACCTTTGGTGAAATTTGAGTCTTATAATATATATAGAAAACATATTGTCATTCTCTTTCTTTCTCGTGTTATTTCACTCATGACTGTTAGTTACTCTAAAACTTGATTTGACTCTTGTTAAAATATTTGTTCAAAAAAACATCTCATATGTAGTTTTCTTTTGACACAAAATGTAGTGTTTTTTCTATAAAAAAAAATAATAATAAAATAGTAATGTTATTTATAAGTTGTAGCTTATTTTATTTATAGAAAAAATTATTATTTTGTATATATTACTATTAATATTTTCAAATATGTTTTAAAATGAAATAAAAAAATTGACATAGGTGAGAGAACTCATGCCCCCTAGACACTAGAAACTTTAACAAAGATACAAACAATTACACCAGTTCATTTCTTGTGTAATTTTTTCACATGTACGCTGGCTTGAAAAAAAAATGAAGTCCTCAATATTGTGAAGCCCCTAGGCTATGGGCCTGCTTGCCCTGAGTCGGGCCCAGAAGTGATCTAGGCATGTTTTGTTCTTTTATAAGCAACTAGTCAAATAAATCCTATCCGAAAACTAATAAATATGTATACACACACACACAAAATAAAAGATATTTTGCAGCAAATTCTTTCGTCGCAAAAAATCAAAAGTCATTGGCAAAACTAGATTTAATAATTTCGTCAACGACTTTTGATTTTTGACGACGATAAAATTCGCAGCAAAATATCATTAATTTTGTAGTAGTATATATCATTGAATTGGACTCTTAAGTTCATTGGTTCAATCTCCTGTAGAAAAAAGTTCATTGGTTCATAATGTAAAACTAACAAATTTAGCGAATGATTTAGAGATAAATTTATCGATTGCTAGATCAATGGTCGTTAACTTGTAGTTACCAATTTAGTAACTTGGTTATAAAAATTGATTTAGAGATTTTTTTTGGACCAATTTTGGCAACAAATTTTACCAAGTTATAGAAAAAACTTATGAATTAATACAAAAATTTATTTATTTACATAAGTTATTTTCATATGTTAAAAAATAAGCCAAATTCAAACATACCTTTAATAGCACTTTTTTTTCTTTGATGAATGATTTAATAGCACTTTTTAATTAAGTGTACTCTCTTTCGATAGGGAAATCAATTACTAGTATTTTATGTATGAATTTTAATTGACGTATTTTAGTAATTAAGTTTAAATTGTCACATTCTTAGCCTTTCATAACGACATATATATATGCACACTTTTTAGTGGTGTTTTTATTTCATAAATTAATGTTTTTTTATTTAGTTTTCAGAATTATTTTACTTGTTTTTTATTTTATTTTCCAATTATAGGATCTGATCAAGGGAAATTGAAGAAAAATGTTGAATTTGATGCATTTTAGATATGAAGTCTTATTGTCCATGGAAATAATTATGATAGTGAGAGCCCTTCTTAATTAATGGAGAAAATGTGGAAAATCAATGCATTTTTGTGCGTAGCCAAAAGGTGAGAATTTCGTAGTTATACATGAGAAGCTGAAATATAACAAGTGTACAAAGTCCAGAACACTAGAACCATCTGTAGCCCCATGCTATGGCCGTAATGCCAATTCAGAAAGACAATATTTTGTCTTGTTGAAGCCCTAAATTTTCTATGGTTGCTCGTAATGCAAGGCTACGATCGTAGCAAGTTGCTTATTGTTATTGAATAACACAAGTTTAGGGTTCCTAGTGGCTAGCTAATAAAGGTATATAATCTTACTCATATCATCAAGCACCAAGGAAGCTTTAAAACTTGATGGAATTTATACATGATCATCGACACATTATAAGATTATACAACGTTTTGATTCAATTAAATCTCCTTCAAGAAAGAGTTTTTGAAGGTGTAAGTATACTAAATTTGACATCGGATATCAATGAATCCTTATTCATATAATTATATGAGTTGATGATCATATTATATTTATTGAAATATGATTTTGGCAAATCAACAAGCCATATAAGAATAAAATTACGTTTATCTCTTTTAGTAGAAATTACATTTCTTAGACTACATTTATCTCTTCTCCATTCATCTCATTAATTAAATGAGAGACCACTTAACCACAAGGACTAATTGCAAGGACTTTGCTTTGTTGTGCATTGCTACAACATCATACCCACTTATTTACAGTGAAGCTACCTCTTATTTTTTTATGAAACTAACAATGTGGGACTAATATTTTAGTCCAATCTCTCCGTATTAGACAAGCATTATCACAGTGTCATAAATACACGCCTCATACTTTTTTTTTTAAGTAAAATCAAACTTTTTCCACTTTAATATCTTTTATGGTGAACTTTTGTTAGAATTTTTTTTTAACCTCGCATTTTTTATTATTTCCCTTTTGGTATTTTGTTTCTAACTTTAATAGTCAATAAATATTATATGTTTTGTATGATTCTTGGTCAAGTAGATTAGAAATACTTAGTAATTTTTTATTTCTATATATTATTGAAAAATATATATTTAATTAAAAATGGTTCGATTCCGATTGAACTTCAGTCTAACCAATTGAACCTTGAACCAATAACCACACCGGTTCAATGCCAGGTCTGATTCCCATTTTTAAAACTTGGTAAAAATATATTAACATACAATTTTGGAAAATAATTACCAACCACATTTTAGTTAGTTTAAATTTATGTTATTATTTGGCCAAAAACAATTTATGTTATTATTATTAATGTTCAATTTTGTCCAGGTTCATAAGAATTTAAAATTGAATAGAATTTGAATTATTTCAGTCAAAATATTTATTTTATACTTAAAAATTGTTATTACTATTATTATTTATTTCCCTAATATATTCAATATTGCGTCCAATTAAGTTCATTTGAAAATAGGTAAAGTTTCAAAATTTGTGCAAACCAGCAAAACCATCATGACATACAGCGAATGGTGGTAATATTTATTTTATACTTAAAAACTGTTATTACTATTATTATTTATTTCCCTCATATATTCAATATTGCGTTCAAGTTCATTTGAAAATAGGTAAAGTTTCAAAATTTGTGCAAACCAGCAAAACCGTCATGACATACAGCGAATGGTGGTAACTTTTGGATTGGTCCTCAAAAACGTTCTTTTTATGTTAACATACCGTGACAATGTGATGTCACTAATTTTGCCTTTATAAACCCTAAGAGATACTCCCTCCGGCCTTAATTATAAACAAATTTTCACTTTTTAGATACATTGAATAACCAATGTATCTAGTCTATAATTATGGTCAGATACGTTGATTATTCAATGAATCTAAATAGTGGAAATTTGCTTATAATTAAGGCCGGAGGAAGTATATGATGAACACATTTCTTCCTCAATCTTATACCTCAATCACATTTTAGTTAGTTTAAATTTATGTTATTATTTGGTCAAAAACAATTTATGTTATTATTATTATTGTTCAATTGTGTCCAGGTTCATAAGAATTTAAAATTGAATAGAATTTGAATTATTTCGGTTCAAATATTTATTTTATACTAAAAAATTGTTATTACTATTATTATTTATTTCCCTCATATATTCAATATTGCGTCCAGGTTCATTTGAAGATAGGTAAAGTTTTAAAATTTGTGCAAACCAGCAAAATCATCATGACATACAGCGAATGGTGGTAACTTTTTGGTTTGGTCCTAAAAAACGTTCTTTTTACGTTATCATACTGTGACAACGTGATGTCACTAATTCTGCCTTTATAAACCCTAAGTTATATATGATGAACACATTTATAACTCAATCTTATAGTTCAATCACATTTTAGTTTATTTAAATTTATGTTATTATTTGGTCAAAAATAATTTATGTTATTATTATCATTGTTCAATTGTGTCCAGGTTCATAAGAATTTAAAATTGAATAGTATTTGAATTATTTCGGTCAAAATATTTATTTTATACTAAAAAATTGTTATTACTATTATTATTTATTTCCCTCATATATTCAATATTGCATCCAGGTTCATTTGAAAATAGGTAAAGTTTCAAAATTTGTGCAAATCAGCAAAACCATCATAAAATACAGCGAATGGTGGTAACTTTTGGATTGGTCCTCAAAAAGATTCTTTTTACATTATCACACCGTGACAATGTACTGTCACTCATTCTGCCTTTAAATAAACCCTAAGTGATATATGATGAACACATTTCTTCCTCAATCTTATACCTCAATCAAATTTTAATTAGTTTAAATTTATTTCATTATTTGGTCAAAAACAATTTATTGTTTATTTCTATTATTTCAGTCAAAATATTTATTTTATTCTAAAAAATTGTTATTACTATTATTGTTTATTTCCCTCATATATTCAATAATGCGTCCAGGTTCATTTGAAAATAGGTAAAGTTTCAAAATTTGTGCAAACCAGCAAAACCATCATAAAATACGGCGAATAGTGGTAACTTTTGGATTGGTCCTCAAAAAGATTCTTTTTACGTTATCACACCGTGACAATGTACTGTCACTCTTTCTGCCTTTATATAAACCCTAAGTGATATATGATGAACACATTTCTTCCTCAATGTTGTACCTCAATCAAATTTTAGTTAGTTTAAATTGATTTCATTATTTGGTCAAAAACAATTTATTGTTTATTTCTATTATTTCAGTCAAAAGATTTATTTTATTCTAAAAAATTGTTATTACTGTTATTGTTTATTTCCCTCGTATATTCAATAATGCGTCCAGGTTCATTTGAAAATAGGTAAAGTTTCAAAATTTGTGCATAACAGCAAAACCATCATGACATATAACAAATGGTGGTAACTTTTGGATTGGTCCTCAAAAACGTTCTTTTTACGTTATCACACCGTGACAATGAGCTATCACTCATTCTGCTTTATATAAACCCTAAGTGATATATGATGAACACATTTCTTCCTCAATCTTATACCTCTCACAAAATTTCACAAATCGTATACTCAATTTTCTCTTTGTTATACTTTCGTTCTCAATTCCTTCGTTAGATTTGTCAAAAAGAAGTTCTTGCCTCAGATCCCATCACAATAATCGGTATGTATGTGAGTTATCTTGTAAATTTTATGTGCTCTTAAAAACCATCTTTATACCTTAGAGTTTTCATTAATTTAAATTATCATTCCATCCCTAGACATGAACATGTATTGTTATATATCAAAGATTTTATTAGTTTTGAAACTCAATTCAGGGACGGAACTAGGTGTGTTGCAAAAGGGGCGGTCGCCACCCTTATTACATATGTGATACTATAGTATACCCCTTTTATGTATAGTGCTCGCCCCTGTTCATGTATTAACAAAAATTAAGTATTCGCCCCTGCAGTAGTAACTTATATAAAATAATAATGATGTCATCTATTAAGACAAAAACTAACGGACTTGTTTAGTGACTTCAGTCCATCGTCATTTGTCACCACTCACCACTTGATTCTTATTAACAAGAAAAATATTCATTGGCTATTGCAATGTAAATACTAAATATTAAATAAATACTAACTTCAAGAGTTTAGTCTAGTAGTAAAAAGACATATCTTAGATTTAGGAGGTTTTGGATTTGAGTCCCGTTAATATTTTTGAAAGGATGTAAATGTAATTATCTTTGTAAATGCTCTAAGAACTCTAACATTTTCTCTGTCTTGGACTGAGACATTATCCATTCACTCTAAATATTTTTTTATAAAAACAAAATATTTCCTCCGTCCCTATTTATAAGAGGTAATTTGACAAAACACGGGTATTTAAAAGTTGGTATTAATATTAAATTGGTTGACAAATTATATCGATTTTCCACGTTTACCCTTAGTAATAACTTTCATATAATTAATAGAGTACCCACTTACAAAAAAGAATTAGATGGTATTCAAAAAATTATGTAAAGTAAATAAGGGTAATTTTGGAAAAAAAATTAACTCTTATAAAAAAGGACGGATGAAGTACTAAATAGTCAATTTTAGTTTGCTTAACAGAAAAGACAAACCATTCGCTCACTTGATTTTAAATCAAAAGAGATAAAATAGAGATTAGTTTCATGAGTTTAGTTCAGTTAGTAGAAATATCATAATATATATGTAGAAAGTGAAATTTAAACTCCTAAAAATCCAGATTTTTTTTGGACTCAATCGAAAATTCCATTTTTTGACAAGAAAATGTGAAATTATAACTATTAAACTACTCAAAACAAATTACAGATTAATTTTTTATGCTAGATTGATATTTTTAAAATTTAAGAAACTTATTTAAAATTATTAATAATACAAATATATGATTAATGATGTAATTTATAATGTGTTATATTTTCGCCACCCTTAATAAATTTTTCTGGTTCCGTCCCTGACTCAATTAAATGAAGTTCATTTCGTTCATTATCTTGGATATATTTTATGATTTTTTTTTTCACAGTTATTCAAGTGATCATTGATTTCAATAGTGTGGATCTAAAGTAGAAATCGTGGTAATTTTTTTTATTTCATGACAAATTATTTTATTAATTATCTATGTAATGAATTACAGTTCTGTATTTTATGGTTTGAGTTGATTATGTGGTTTGACTGAATTAGATTTATGTCTGACCCCAATATTTTTTTTTTATTTTAATCTATATAGGGTGTTGCAATAGTTTACCAGTTCCACACCTTTTGCCTAAAAAAAATATTATATTTGTGTCTTGCGTTGATGATATACAATTCTTTTTTTTTTTTTTGTGTTTCACCTTTTTCATACAAATCTAAAGGGAGTTCTACCTTGAAAAACATAACTCGTTGCTTGTTTATAGTTTTCATTTTATTTGGGATCAATTTTATTAAAATTTTATTATATACTTTCAAATGTTTCTTGAGCAAGAATTAAGCAAATATTTTATGTGTATATTCTATAGTTTAATGTTTAAAAAATTCTTGAAATTTTTAAGGGATAGATTCCTATAATAAAGCATTGATCCAAATCCTCAACTACATTTAGTACCTCTGTAGTAAAATATCGGCCACTAGATTATTGATCTATTAATTAGTCCTAGATTGTTACTAAAACATTAATCTCCCCTAATAATTTGTCTACAAAAATACAAATATGTTATGCGAAAAATTTAAAATATCTTGTATGTTGATATGCATATCTATTTTTCATACTTTGAGTAATTTATGAATAATTCATGTTGTTGCAGAGAGAAAAGACATAATGAGTGAATTACCAAACAATGATCCTTTTGCTGAAATCAAGCCTGGAATGAGCTTCACGGGCGTTATCGATGGATCATTTCCCGGCGGATATTTGATCACAGTTGGAGTAGGAAATTGTCCTACATTGTCTGGTGTAGCCTTCACCTCTGATCAACCTGCACCAATTGAGAGGAATATCAATGAGAATGTTCCTATTTTTCCTCCGCGAATGGATATCAACATCGATGAAGTTCCTCCTGGATTTGAAATGGAACACGAGTTAGTTTCGAAATACTACAATATCGGTAAATTTGTTCCTGTCAAGCTTAACCCTGTTAATCCATCAACAAGAGTTCCAATTAATCAAGCTGCTAATTCTCTTGATAAAGGGAAACGTGTCTCTCAAGAATATTATGGTAATCCAAAAGACTTTGGAATCAAGAGAGACCCTTTTCTACCTAGACATTTTCCATCTCCAGCACTTGCTAATCTTCCTACTTCTGATATGATACAAAGTTACATGCAAACAAGAGAAGGTTTGTTTTCTCTTAATTAGAACACTAAAGTACCAATTGTTGTGAATGCATTTTTGGCGACAAATATTAAAGGGTCGCCAAAAATTATTCGCGACCAATATTAAGGATAAAATATTTAATAATTTCTCTTAATTAGATTAATGAAAGAACTTTGTATGCATTTCAATACCATTAATTTTATTTTTTTATGTTGTTAAGATGTTTCAAGGTAACTCACATTTTTCAAATATTGTGACTCATAACAAAAATTTAGGTCCGGAAGGTTCTAGAAGGGAGCAGCAAGGAAATAATAATGTTGTTACTGAGTTGGTGGACGAGCAACATTCTGATCATGCAGAACCAAACTCTCTATTTCAGCCTTCCAAAAAATCCAAGCATATGCAGGTAGTAAAACAAATTAAAACTTAATATTTTACCTGTTTTTGTTTATTTAATAATTTCACACATACGAATTTAGTTGTAAAGGAAGAATTTAGATATAAGTATAACAATGAATGAATGTTGTGCCTAAGATTTATTTTGACCTAAGTGATCTAAAATATATTTTAAAACAAAAATAATTTTGGAATATATATGTGTTGATATTATAAGTTGATTTTTGCAGGACAATAATTGATTTGGAGATGAATCTATACCGATCAAAGTACTAAATGCTCAAGGAAAATTATATTGGAGATATATTGCTTAATTGGTCAATTTGGGAAAGGTGGATGGATAATATTGGCATTTTAAATGGTATTTTTAATTTTAAGCTTATGTGAAATTAGGGAAGATAATTTTGTTGAATGGTTGTTTAAATGTAATTTGGTATTGGTTCTCATTGAACAAATTTAGATGTTTTGTTTATGTTTCTAAAAATGGTGGATTGGATTTCATTTATAATTTAAATATTGTTGAACTAGCTAAATTATTATTTGTGATAATTTTTAATTGCTTTTTAGTGCATCCTCTTATGATAAATCATATAATGTGATGATTCATATCGAGAACAAAGATTAATTGTTATGATATACACATATCTTCATAAACATCTTTATAAATAGATCGAGTTGGAAAACTTGTGCCAAAGATGGACTCCTAGATTCTTGGCTTTATAGATTTTTGTTTCTTTATAATGAACAATGTATATATAGTTATAGTTATATAGATCAAAATAAAGCACGCAACATTGCAGGTCAGGTTATTATTATAATCCAAAAACTCTCGTCGGGTTTCAAAAAAACTCGCACTTCACTTTCTCTTAGAGCTCTATTCTCACCTCTTAGTCTCTTACTAAACTTCATGTCGTCACCGTCATATGAGTCTGTCCTCTCTCACTTTTGTTCACCTCTCTCTCTCTCTCTCAACCCTATCTTTCATTGATTTTGAGCCCTATTTTTTGTTCAACTCATCTCCTTAAATTTCCTTACTTTGACTGATGCATCATGCATAAGTCTTTTGTGAATGATATGTTTTCTTTTGTGAATGATGCATAGACCTTTAGTTATTTCATGAACTTGGTACCCCATGGTTATGAACTTTTGAAATAATGATTATGAAATATTAATTAAATAAGTTTATTTCGTTCATGTGTTATATTTTTTGAGTTTGTGTGTATATGTATATATATGAAGTTATAAGTTTGCCCTTGAGTAGGATCTTGCGAATCATGCTATGACCCTTGTGCTTAGGATGCTGCACCAGTCTATCGAGCCTACATAGAAACTCGACCCTGACTAGAGCGTATGTCCGACACTGAGATGACATGACACAACACTGACACTTATTTATGATTCCATTAAATTGTGTTATTTTTGCGAATTATTATCAATGTCGATGTGTTAGTGTTCCTGTTGTGTCTAATGTCTGTACTTCACAATATGTCTATATGGCAACTTTCTTTTTTTCACTCAAATAAACTTTTGCCGTTTCATTCAATATAATAGATATATTAATTAGATGAGATACATTCAGGAATAAACTGAAAATCATTGCGAGGAGCGTGAGAGATAGAAGCTCTAGTAGCAGGGACATGTCACATGAGTACTACCATTAGCTGATGATCGCTTAGCAAAAACAAGCTGATAGTTGTTTGTATAAACAAAAGAAAATTTTACATTCTTTAATCAGAGAACCATTTTTCTAGGCGCTTATCGCGGATCACTTGCTAGGCTATTAGGGGTGGATACAGATCATTTTTCTGCTAAGGTGTAAATAGAGAAAGGTGCTTATGTTGGTAGGGTCCTTATAATGCATTGAAAACATTAAGCTTCTTATTGAAAATGTTCATTATAAGATTCATACACTTTGCAGATAATATGGTATCCTCTGTTTGAGAAACTTTGTTTTGACAAGTCCAATCCCAGTCCAGTAGACCAGCCCAATATAGGTCCAGCTATTGAGTCCATGAAAGAGGTATCCAGCATTTTTCTTGGATCATCTATCAAACACTTGTACATGGTCCTAATTTATAAGAGTGTTTCTTTTTGCGCCCCTGGTTTTCTTGCGCGCCTCTTGAAGTTCTAAAAATATTCCCCTCGCAAGATAACCGGTAAGTGTTGAAGGGGTGCAAGATCTAAAAAAATACAATTCGCTACTTAAGTAGCGAACTGAGTTTGCACTTTAACTAGCGAAACTTATAAAAGTATTTTCATAAGGGTGAAAGAATGGTGAGGGGGACAAACATATTATATTTTATAAGGTTCGCTACCATAATTTCTATCATAAATATTAAATAATGTCTACAGCCTAAATATTAGATGAAAAATTGTTCTTTAGATAATGATATAGTTCATTATTTATTTGAGTTGGATGAATTTCAATACTACATTTATACAAGTAATGTATTTTCTAGTCTAGAGGTGTCAATCTTATTAATATTATTAATGAGTTTTGTTTCATAAGAGGGTTATCTTTCACTAAATTGTGATGTTCATGGCCTTGTGATAATATACCTAAAAGAAAATGGAGCACTCATATGGTGATTTTAGAAGCAAGTATATATATGACTCAACTTAATATTAATATTTCTCTTCTTTTTAACTCTATATTCCCCACAAAATTCCTAGATTGAGTCATATCAGCTTGTAATGAACAAAAAATTTGTGCTCTCCCTATGATCCAGAGAATACATGGATTTGATAAGGTTCAGTACTGCAGTTATTTTGGTTATGCTTCATAATCACACTTCACACCCCATACTTCTACTGTTGCATCTAAAAACTTGAAGACTAAAAAGATTGATGACTATGTTAAAATGGTGCACAACATGTATGTTACTTGCGATGATTTGATTTATTTAATTTTTTGAACATCAATGATTTGATGTGAATTGAAAAATTTAGTGCTCTCATTTTAGAATCTATAATAAAACTCTCTGGCTTTTTATGATATACTCTCGGGACTTAATTTTAAATAGAGAAATTAAAAGGTCAAGAGTTCTCTTTAAGCCCCTCAATATGCTCTAAGATCCCTTAACATTAACATGCTTTGAAAATTTGGAGCGTCTTAGAGCATATTAAATAATATAAGAACTGTTTGTTAACAAAAAGAGTTAATGTTTCATGGATGATTGTTCTTTTCTTTCGATGTTGTTCAAAATTGATAAATTACACACTACCTGAAACTAGCTTTCAGTAGGGTATTTACCAAAAGAAGACGAAAAAAAAACAGTACTTGAAGCTAGTGTTGAACATCACATGGACATAAGAGCAATCATCTCCATCGTAAACGGTACGTACAACAAAAATCATATTAAAAAACGTCTAATAATATTTGGTTTGTATGATATTTTAATTATTGGTATACGGTTTTAATTGGATCGATTTAAATATAAAAAAAATTATTTTAGATTGTTTTCCCAAAATAATGATAGATTTTTTTATAGGAGTGTTATTGTGTATTCTCAAGTAAAAGGGTCTTTTGATAATATAAAATTAGACCGAAATGTAAATAAAGTTTGATAAAAAAAAAAAATATTCTAACTAGAATTCAAACTCATGTTTTCTTGAATGATTCACAATTAATAAATGCTAGATAGTTAATTCAATAAAAAAAAGTTCAATAATCAATTAATAATTTACTTGAATAAAATGTCCAATAATATGATTCAAAAAAAAAATCCAATAATTATACATGAGGTGTTAGCTTAGTGTTAAAAATTTAGTGTTATAACTTCAAGGTGTCAAGTTCAAATTCCATTAAGAACAATTGTAAAATAGTTATCAGTGTTGCTTAGAATTATAAAAATTTCCCCTTTCTCAATATTCTTTTAAAAAACCAATAATTGATGTACCCAAAAAAAAATCCAATAATAGCATTTTTAATAAGATGGATGCTGTCGGGCTTAGGCCCTCATAATTTTAAAAAGAAAATAATAAGATGGATGCCTGTTATTTAGACACTTTCTAGTTTAGGAATGTGGTGCTAAATTAAACTAAGTTGATAGATAATTTAACATGAGTGGGGTTTTTGTTAGGGAAAAACTAAGGTGGTTAGGGCACAACAATCATAATGGTAGCACATTTTCAATGATAAGAATCCATTGTATTATTGATTGGTAACAATATAACAAAATTGCCAGTTGGGGAAGTGACAATACATTATACAAATTTCACATTACATATTTGTTAATTTGCATAATTATATTGTACTTTGTTTTTTGATTGCTAACCTTTTTATAGACTTTGATTCCGTAACATTTGTTTTCACTAACCCTTGTAGTGGCTTAAAAAGAGGATTCATGTAGGACCATAGGAGCACTTGTTAATTCAATTTTCTTATCACAAATAGCTGTTATCTCTCAAGCAAAATATTATTCATATTTAGCTGGTTTTAATTTCAACTTTCTGAAACTTGTGCAATTGAAAGGGACTATTAGGTAGATATGTCAGAGGCCATAATAAGGGTGTATGAACTGTTACAAAGGGTAACAATAACAACCCAATTTACCTCTTCGTGGACCTCATATTGAATAGACCACTTATAAAATATGGGCCATTAATTCCACACCTTTTGTAACAATTTATTTACTTCCAAAAGGATTTGTTTTAATTTTTTTAGAATAAGGTGTAACATAACATGCTATTTTTTATGTAGCATATAGTAATAATTACACGAGGAAAATAAGGTAAATGAGGTGTATCTTTTTTTTTTGCCTGAACAATCCTATTTCTAGGGGGAAGAGATTCTGGTAACTTGGAATTTGGTCGATTAAGTGATAAATAAAATATGATTAATAATTGTTAAAAAATTTGAACTCTTCAGAATAATTTGTTCTTAACTAAAGTTTAGTAACTATTTGAGTCCAATAAGTTGATTTATGCTTTCATTTGATTGTCACATTTCAATTGCTCAGTATCTATAGTCATAATATAATAGATCAATATTGAATATAAATATAGGTAGGCTATATTTATTTGGTTTAATTTTATTTCCTCTATAGATTATAGTGTTTTGTTTTTTGTTTTTCTTATAAATATATTATTTGATCTTATTTGAAAATATTATGGAGAAAAGATGCAGTTATACAATAATATTTTATCTTTTTTATAAAAATAAATTTTGATTTTATTGATTTCTTTATAAAAAAGCAATTATAAAATAATCAAAAAAATTTGTTGCTATTTGTTTGTTTCTTATTTCATTATTGAACATTGTAAGAAACTACTTACACAAGATTTTGGACCACCGTGTAAACATTAAGATCCAACCATAACCATAACTACCACATTGCATTACATGAGTAAAACTAGATTCAAATCCCTTAACTAATGTCTCAAGTTTGAGTCTTGTTGGTTTGAAAGAGAGCCAGACTCTACTAGAAGTGGCCAGTTAGATTTCCCCAAAAAAATTACTCATCAAAAAAATCGGTAAATATTTTCCACCAATAACATGATAAAAAAAACTATAACCATAACTTTATAAATAAATAAATAAATAACTAAATAACGAAATCCAACCATAACCAATATTTTTCGAAAAATAAATGATTTAAGATCGGTTATTTTATCAAATTATTTAAAATTTACCAAAGTATTACAAAAAAATAAGATAAAGGATCAAACGTGTAATTTTACCTGTATTTTATTTATTTTCTAGCGTGCACATCTTACATTAGAGGAGGCATATATATTCTTAATTATAGCTATAAATTGGACAAGTTGTGTTAGTTGGTTTAACAAAGTTGCTAACTAGAATTCTAATTAAGAACTTGAAAATGCCTTCTACGAAATGCAAACAGTGGGGTATGAAGAGACAAAAAATGGGATGACAATGTTAATGAGTTTGTAAGAGAGTGGGACATTACACATGATGATAATTGAGATATAAAACTTGCATTGTAATTCATGATGTGGAAAAAAAAGATAATGAGAAACTTGACTCTTGTTATTTTGAGTAAAGTTAGACAACTACTTTTCAGAAATTTAATTTCTATGGAGCATTCACCCTCTCTAATGAAGAAACAAAATTTTGGACATTACTCATCCCACCTCGGATTCTAATTTTGACCAACATCTTTGTATATTCCATAAATCATATAATAGCTTTCATACTTGCAAAAATATTTGTATCAAACTTAGAGTATCTCATATACAATTCTCAATATAATTTTAATTGATTTTTCTTCTTCAAATTGTACCATATAATAAGTATTATGTGTGTATCACTTTTAGATATTATTTTCTATTTGCATTTATGTTAATAAAAGTACACCAATGGTTTATAAAAATAATTTAATAAAATCGTCTTCTCTTGTTCTGTAAGTACAACTTAGATGATAATTAATGGACTGGAATGATATTTGATATGTTACCGCTCGAGATTGAACTCACAATTTTCCACATCACACTAGATGATAATAGACTGCAATTCTAACCAGCGCCAAGAACACTAGTTAAGAACACTTAATTTAGAAAAAAATATCTGGAAAATTGTGAAGTGAACATCTTAAAAATATAAAAAAATAATTCAACACAAAAATTTCTCTGTTTTTTTAACTAGTACTTCAGGGGCACTAGCTAGTATGATTCTTAGTCTGATAGGTTATTGTAGGATGCTGGCAGAATTATTTTTTGTGAATTATCTTAATATATGAAGATGCAAGGCCAAGGAGAATGACCATTCATGACCTATAATTAAATACTGTATTGTCCACAATGTATGAGAAATTTAAATTTGAAGGGTCATGTTATGCATCTTTTTCATATAGTCAATAAATTAAAACCTCACCGGTGTAAAATAATATTAGCACCCTACACATTATTATAATTATAACTAATTTGTACATACATGCAGCCAATGACCTTATACACAAAAAACTTATAATAATGGGGAAGCATTATTGTTGTTGTTCAACTTTCTAAGGATGGAGGATCTACAAGCAAAGAAGTTACATGTGCATGAAATGTGCCCATTATCATTATATGTATGAAGCACTTGATATATATGAGTAACTTTAATACGATTGAGTCCTATAATAATTGGAATCATGCACAGCTATTAAACTCGACTATATAAAACCATATCTTGTAAAGGGTACTATTTTTTAAAAATGATATTCCTACCTTTTTTTATGCATAATACTTACATAAAGGTATTTGTGTAATTTTTCATCTTCTTTTTCTTATGAAAATAGTAAAAAGTATGTATAAATAATGTTCGTGTAAAATTTATGTAGTAAAAGTAATTATCTCAATTGCAATTTATATTGAGAGAAAAGAACTTAACAACATTGAAGTAAGATTACACAAAAATCCATGTATTTGGTTGGAACAAAATGCAATCATGTTTTTTAATCATTGTTTAAGTTAACTGCTGGGTGAATTATTCGATATATATATATATATTATGTGGATATGTATTGGTATATTTGTTGAGGTGAATGATTATGATTGGTTTATTATTGTATTTATTAATTTTCTATATTATTAAATATTATTTGTGGACCAATGACAATCATCCAGCTAAACCGTGTATTAGTACATATCCACATAAGATATGTACTGGAGTGTTCACGTAATTACTGATAGTCCTTAATATAAGAAAAAAAAAGTTAAATTCATTGAAACATTGATGTGTGTAATTCATAATATAGACTACATACGTCAATGTATCAATTTCAATGAATCTAAAATGTAAATTTTTCTTATATTGAGGATTAGGAGGAAGTATTTAGGTACATAAATTTAGTACGTATTCGACAAATTTATGTGGGATCGATATTTTTAAGGTTAATAGGTGTTTTACCCTCTATCCTTCGATTAGATTTTGTTTTACCCTTGGTAAAAAAATATTTTGCTTCGCCCCCTATAATTCAAAGATTCCTTGTTTTTGACCCCTAATCGACCCCACACTTGTTGGCATTTGATCGTACATTTTGATGACGTGGCATGCCTACTTGTCATTTTTTATTTACTTTTAATTAATCCACCAGGATATTTATATCCTTTTAATAAAACAAAAAAAAAATTAAAATCACTAATCAAGAATAAAATATTAAGATTTAAAAAGTTATAAATCTATCTGTGCACTTTTGTTTTTTTGGTATTATTAAAATCATTTTCCGGTTCGTGAAATTTTGGCGATTGCTTACTGGTTGAGAGTTGGATTTTGATAAAGGTTATAGATTTGTGGAGCTTTGTGTAAATTCTAAAACAATGATGAGCAATCTTTGCAAAGCTACCATAGGTAGTTTAATGGGGTGGAGGTTGATCCAAAGAATAAGAATGTTTGTTGAATTGGGGTGAAAAGTCAAAGTGAGTCATTCTTATTGTGAAGTGAGCTGTTGTGCCAATTTGTTAACCTATATGGATGTCATGGTGGTGACTCTTTGATCACATTGATAGTTGTCCCGCTAATCTTAGTAAGTTGATCATCGTTGATGCCTTGGAGTGTCTACTCCTCATTTTGTTCTTTTGTAGTTTTATTTTTTAATATATGAAAAGGAGAAAAGATTGAAATGTGAACACAAAAGAGTGGGGTTGGAAGAACAAATTCATCTTATTTACAATTTTTGAAATGGTGGGGCTGGAAAATGTTCACCATTAACGCCCTAAACAAAAAATTAATACTTCATTCAGTTCTAATTATAAGAAAATATTCATTTTTTAGATACATTCAAAGTTTGATGTATCTAAAAAGTGAATCTTTTCTTATAATTAGGAGCATAGGGGGTAATAGTTCATGTATTATGTGTAAATTTGAATTATTGTTATGAGAAATGTCTAAGTATAGCATTGGAAACATGTGTTTTAAAATAATTGACTTAGATGATTATTTCAAAGCAGATCATATGAATAGTACACTAAGTCAAAATTAGGTCATTTATTTTGGTATGGAGGGAGTGAATTGTATATATAAATGAAAGAGTGAGAATATTATTTTTACTAAAACAACATTTAAAAGTATTGGTGTATTTACAATTATCATAAATACAAAGTGAAAGATGATGAATTAGAAGGGATGTGAATAGTATTATTTAGAGGGTAGAATTGGAAAAGAGTAATTAAAGTTGTATTGAAAATTGAAAAGGTTAAATACTTTGAGACAATGTTTTTGTACAATAAAAACAATTATTTTGAAACAAAAGAATATTCCATATTTCAGTTAAAAACTTGGCAAAAATATGTTTTTCCTCAAGCAATTCAAAACAATTAAGCATTGACAATTCAATAGATGTATTGGGAATTAACAATGAAATTAAAATAACCCATTCAAACAAATAGGGAGCAAATAGAATGATGCTAATATCTATTAAATTTATATTGAAAAGAGACAATAACATTAAAAGAAATTGATAATGCTTGTGTTGTAAAATGTGTAATTTGTATTGGAAATAGGTAATACAATTAAACTTGTTGACTTTTTGAAAATTGATTATGTCATAAGAGAAAAGTCAAACTGATAACAATACATTTAAGTGAATGGATGGAGAAGGCACAAGTTATGGTGCATAAGCCATGTTTATGCAGCGTGCATAAATACCTCAAATTGCTTAGCACATCCCCCAGATTGCTTAGCACACCTCCAATAAATTTGGGGGGTGCGCTAAATACTAGTACAAACGACCATAAATGTCCTTCAAATTTATGTGGAAAAAACAAGTAAACTCATTTAGTTATTATGATAATATTAAATATACTATTTTCTCTATTTATTTTTCATGTCACATACTCATTTGTTTATGCATTAAACTCCTTTATTTTACGAGAGTCGTTACTTTTTTTCATCTCCTCTTTGTTTTGGTCTCCTCTTTTGCAATGGAAGCACAATAATATTTATTTTCTATTTTCTTTTAAGAAGTCTCATATAGAATGTGAAGTTTATCACTTATTTGGCTTTTAATTGTGGTGAGAAATCATTCTATCAAATAACTTCTCACCTTCCTATTTATTGGTCTCAAACAAAATTGAAACTTAAAAAAAAAAAAAAAAAAAAAAAAAGAATTGACACTTTTTAAAATTAATTATACTAGTTTTTGTGTTTAATTCGTGCTAGCACATCGGTAAAAGTTTGGCAATATAATTTCATTACGATATCTTAGAGATAATTGTAAAATCGTTAGTGTCTATGAGTGAGACGCTAAACCCCAATACAACATAATTATAAATCCATATATTTATATAAATTTAACATGATCAATTTTCTCAAACAAATGAAATCGTCCGAAATACTCAAACCTAGTTACAAATAAAAAGTACCCCAAAGTGATACAACAACATAAAAACATCAATTAATCTCATAGGGTCGAGATCAAATAATACCAACTAGTTTGACACCAAATATTACACCGCTCAATAATCCTTTAACGAATTCAAATTTTACAAAATCTACCGTTTGATTGGAATATTATATCATATAGATCATTCATGATAAATTTTATAAAAAACTAAAACAGTTTAATATATTATTGAGACTCATCAAGATTAACGGTTTATGTGTTTTTATTAAATACAGTTAATCGTCAACTTGACGAGTATAACAATATCCAATAAACTTTGCATGCAACATGGGGGATGTACAGACAAATGAGCCATGGTGACTAATTGAGTTATGTTATGCACAATAACAAAATATAGAGTAAACTCGGTCACTTAAATCCATATCACAATCAAAATTTCAGTTCACAAGTTCACATATCATAATTATATATTCACATTATGTATCCCAACTTAATAGTAAAGCACATTTTATATTGATAGACACAAGCATGCACACTTGACACTTATAAGGCTCTGTTTGGTAAAAATGGCTGATGACTGATAAGCTAGCTTATGGCTGATGGCTGATGACTTATAGCTTATAGCTGATGACTGATAGCTTATAGCTGATAAGCTAATTGAAGTGTTTGGTAAAATTAGCGGTTAACTAGCTGATAAATGTAAAATTACATAAAAGGGTATTCTTAATTCATATTAAAATTGATATTAATTTAATAGTTAAGATACTTTAATATATTATAAAAAATACCTTAATTATTTATAATTAATTTTTAAACATTTATATAGTATTTTTATTTTATTTCAAATCAAATTAAATCAATATTTATCTTCATTATTTTTATGCAAGTTATTTATTTTCATTATATATAACCTAATATTATATATAAATGTATACTTTTTATATTTATAAGTAAATATTATTTTTGAAATGCAATGACAATTGCATTTTCCAAAAATTGATCATGTAATTGAAAAATAAATATGATCCAATAGTACAAATTGGATTGGAATTGGAATATACAATACTGTGGCGTCTAACAAAATATAAATTAGAACTTGAATATATTATTTATTTTATTTTATATAAAAAGGGTAAAAATGGAGTTTAAGTAATATGATAAGGGTAAAATTGGAAGAGAAAATGATATGGATAACGAAATCATACGTACTGTGTATTACTTTTTTTTTTAAACAGAAACGTATTATATATTACATTAATACCGAATATATCCTACATATATATCAAACATCGCTTTTTTTATAAAAGAAATATAGATGGAGATAGTTTGTATTATTCTAAGCCCATAATTATTTTCTTTTAAATTAAAATAAATTATAAAGGGTAAAAGTGGATTTTAGTTAAGACAACAAGGGTAAAAATGGAAGAAAAAATGATAAGCTATAAGCTATAAGCTCATAAGCTACTTGAAATAGCTTATGAAAAATAAGCTATAAGTCAGTAAAATAAGCTATAAGTCAGTAAATAAAAACTGTTACCAAACAAGTCTTTTAGCTTATAAGCTATAAGACATAAGCTATAAGTCAGTTTTCTGACCTTGCCAAACAGACCCTAAGTCATAAGACATTTTGCACCTCCTAACTCGGGTTTTAAAGAAATTAAAGTCGGGTCTCCCTCCAATTAATGTACATAGTCATAGGACAAAGCTACGTACCCTTCAATTCAATTGAATATTTTCACTAGAGTATTGAACCACTGTACATGTATATGATTCAATTTATATTTGACATGTACATTTTCAGATTAACATCATATGATTTCACAGTACAAAGATTCACAATTAACATTCACATGTTATTTCTCATAAATCACTATTCAGAGATAACACAACACATATAGTTCACATTAATGGTTTCACATATTGTACATAATTCACGTGTAGGAAATATCAACTGACAATAAATTAGTTCAAATAATTTCATGAAAGAAAAAAAAATTAATTCAAATGATAATAATTTTAGTTTTTATAAGTATATAGTCAGAAGTTCAATTAATGACTTGACTGAAAAGAAAAAAAAATCACTTAAAAGAGAATAATTCACTTTATGTGTTTCAGAGGTGAGGTCCTTCAACAAGCCAATAAAAATTAATCATTACTAATGACGATAAAAACTTTGTACAAATATATTTCACTGCAAAAGAAAAACACATCACATCACATTTCACACATAACAATTATATATATAGTATTTTTGAAGAATTGAAGTATAACAAATAAGGTATTTAAATCATCAAGAACCATCACTATAACATATGATTAACATATGAACAGTATGATCATTTATTTCAAATTCATATTGATACAAAGGGGACTAAACACACACAATGCCTTTCCTTTTGAATACTATGACATACTACAATCAAATTAAAAGTCCTCAAATTCAATATAATATGGTGTGAGGAGTTATCTTGTGTTATCAATATCACATAAACAGTGTGAAGATTTATCATATAGTATAAGGGAGGTACTAGTAATAATGAGATTGAGAATATTTGTTCATAGAATAAAATAATAAAATAATAATGAGGGGTTTATAAACAAGAAGGGAAAAGAGTAAAGATGAAAAGAAAAGGAAATGGGTTACATCCCCAAAATAATAAACCTCAATGATTTTATTTTACTGTGAAAGCTGTCTTGTCCTTTCCTTTACTGCCAACTTGACAAATTAAGATGGGTTACAGTCAATGGGCTCAGAATTGCAGGCCATACTAATTTTATGTTAACAAATTACACTAATGAGTCAACTCACTAGTACTAACCGAGTCATTATTTTATTGTTTTTAATTTATTCCTACCATTAAAAATGAAAAAAACTTCTTCTTCAAGTAAATTACTCCCACTGACTCACTCTCTTGTGTTTTTGCTTCTGCAAGGTTTAGTCAAAATCAAATTCCCATTGTTAAATAAAAACCATTATTATTGTAGAATATAGTATTGAAACTTGTCTGATGTAAAAAAAAAATAAAAATATTGGGTAAGTAAACTTACAGCAATGTCATATTACTATTACTATTACTATTTCATTTCAATTTCTTTTTTGATATACATCATTTCAATTTCACTTTCACAGATAATTAATTATTTTTATAATTAATTCTAACTTAGTATTTAAATAGAATTAATTTATACTCATATTATTATTCAACTTATTTCGTCATATTTATTTTACAAATTTAGTTCACTCGTCATTATTATTATTTTCTTAATTTTGAAGCGTCATTTTAGTTAAAATTTCACCTTTTCATGTAATTTTTTACAGTTTATTATATTGTATAATTTTTTTTTACCAAAATATACTATGTTTGATTCAACATTTAAAAAAGACAGTTGATTTTTAGAATAATAAAATAAATTTTGAAATGTTTGTATTTTTAAATAGAATTGATTTTATTTACTTTTAATTTCTAGAATTATTCTAACTTTAACTTATAACTTAAACTTAGAGTATACTTTCCTCTAGAATTTAATTTCAATTTTAAATATTTTGTCATCTCAATTTTAGTTCCAAACAATTTTACAAACACGGTTTATTTAAAATCAATTTCTACAAACACGATTTCTTTGTATCACGACTTCTACTGCGTTGATGTTGACTGTTTGAATGCGGTCTGTGATGTGAGCTGAAACTTATCTATCTAGGTTCTCATTCTACCTGTGTCACTTCAACTTTTGACTCAAGAAGCTATTCCCTCCGATCGTATTTATAAGCAAAAGTCAACAAAATTTTTTGGCCTCAAATATAAGTAAAAGTTACCAAACTTTACTTTATTTAATGATATTCTTCCAAAAATACCCTCATTAATTTTTTTACTTTTTGACATGATTGTAGAGTCCCAATGCAAATTTAATATATTATAAGGTCATTGTAGGAATTGTAGTAGAATTTTCACATAAAACCAAGACAAAAAGTAACTCCTTAATAAGTGTGCAAATAAATAAATTTACTTATAATAGAATAAAAGAGGTCAGAGGGAGTATTTTTTTGATTTATGATGGATCGATAACTTTTTATTCGAGATCGAAAGTTAGCGTATATAGGCATCTCTATTGGTTGGGTAGAGGTCATCTTTGGTAGTCTGGTAGGTGAGGAGGATCTTTCTAAGAATGAATTAGAAGTGAATCTCTATTAGATGGTGTCTGTCTTGATATTTTTATTGGTATTTCGCTTATATATGGCACATTTATTTTGTAACCCTTTTTTACGGGTCTCTGTTCATCTTATGCGGAGACCTATTTATTATTAGTAATAATATATTTTCTGTTAAAAAAAATCTTTATCACCAAAAGTCATAATTCAACCCAAAAAATACAATTCAAAACCCCCAAAATTGTGCATGTGAATTTTAGCGATGTCAATATTTTTTTTTGCCTTAACCATTGATTTTCGGGGGAAAAGATTCCAATAATTCAGAATTATTTATGAAGTTAAGAATGTTTGACCAAAATTGCTTACATTAAAATTTGAACTCGGGTTCTACCAAACAATTTGTTCAAAAGAAGCTTATTAACCACTTGAGATAAATGTCTCGATTAATAATGTTTATAATTTTTTTTTTGATTTCACCACTAATTTAATCTGGTTTGGTGATCAGTTCTGGCATTAAGTGATTTCAGTCCTCTTCCGATCGCAGTTGCAGAATATTGAATCATTGTTCTCTTTACTAAAATCAGCGCCAAACATCTTTAAACCAACTAACGATTGTTATAATGTCAATAATTTTATTTGAGAAAAGAAAAAGAAAAACAAAGGAATATGAGAGTAAAGAAGGCATATTTATTACTCACATCTAACCTCAAGTAGGGTCAATAACTTAACCATAGATTAGAACCCGGGTTAAAAAACAAGTGGTTAAGAAGGACAACACAACCACATAACCCTTGATTTTTATTTTGCATTATCATCATCATCACTACCCAAAACCAAAAACATCTCTCTTGTTCATCTCTTCTCCCCCTTTTTCCCCCTTCTAACCCATTTCTCATTTTAATTTTCACTATTCCTCAAACCCAAAACCAAAAACCCCTTAATTTCTCAAAGATAAAACAGTGTCCTCTTACTCACTCATCAATGTCTCAAACTTCAATTCATGGTGACTATATATCATCATCCTATCTCTCCTAATCTCTAACCTAACCCTATATCATAAAAAGCTAACGTTGTCTCTCCTCTTTTTTATCATTTTTTTCTACTTAAAATTATAAATTATTACACAAAAAATCTTTTCTTCACCATAGATGTTAGAGCCATGGACTTAACCCCAAACCCAACAACAACACCAACACCAACACCAACAACAATACCAACCATTGTAACAACAACAACAACTACTTTAACTAAATCACCGGAACATGAAACCTCAACCCCCACAAAAATCACAACCTCAACAACTCCAAAAATCTCACCTTTTTCCAACGGTGTCCTCAAACGCCTCCACCACAATCACCACCACCACCTTAACCACCACAACAACCACCACCTTAACCACCACAACAACCATCACCAAGTAACTGTTACTTACAAAGAATGTCTCAAAAACCATGCAGCAAACTTAGGTGGTCATGCTCTCGACGGCTGCGGCGAATTTATGACATCACCCACCGCAACATCCGCCGACCCAACATCCTTAAAATGCGCTGCGTGTGGATGTCACCGTAATTTCCACCGCCGTGAACCAGAAGAACCACCACTTTCAACCACCACACATGTCATTGAATATCAACCTCACCACCGTCATCAGCCACTTCCACCACCGCCTTTTTCCAACCGCAGCCCAAATTCCTCCTCTCCTCCGCCGATCTCCTCCACTTACTACCCTTCTGCACCTCACATGCTTCTTGCTCTCTCCACCGCCTTGCCGGAAAATGTCTCCGGACCCATGATCTCTCCTGGGTCCCACACTAGAAAACGTTTCAGAACAAAATTTACTCAAGATCAGAAAGAAAAGATGTTGAAATTTGCTGAGAAAGTTGGATGGAAGATGCAGAAAAAAGATGATGAATTTACTCATGAATTTTGTAATGAGATTGGTGTTGATCGAAGTGTTCTTAAAGTTTGGATGCATAACAACAAAAACACTTTCTCTAAGCGAGAAAACATCAACAACAACAACATCAACAACATTAACAACAACAATGAGATTAATGTTGTTGGTGTGAAGAGTTTTATGCCTTATGAAGATGAAGAACACAAGATGAAGAATAACATTAACAAAGATGATATGAATGTTGAGATTCATAGTCTTAACCATTACCAGAATGATGGTGGAGTTGTTGTTCGTGCTAATGGTTCATCTTCTTCTTGATCTTTAATTAATGGAAGTTAATAATAAAGTACTAATATGTTAGATAGATTTTATGAGTACTATGTTACTGGTTAATTAATTAATTAGTTTTTTTTATTATTTTAGTTTTATGTTATGAGATGATGAATGTGGAATTATGATCACCACCTTTGTTAACATTGCAGAGAATTTGATATCAAGTGAAGGGAATTTAGTTTATTTTATGTGTTATTTTTTTTTTGTGGTTCAATATGTTTAATTAATTAATGTATTAAAATGGTTTTATTTTTAGTATTAGTTTTTTTTTGGAACCAAAGTGAAGGGAATTTAGTTTATTTTATTTTATGTTTTTTTTTGTGGTTCTAGATGTTAATTAATACTCCTTCCGTCCCATTTTAAATGACTTTTTTTTGACCTAGTGTACTATTCATTTGAACTGCTTTGACTTTATTTTTCTACTAATATATACATTTAAATATTAGCATATGAGATGTTGTATGATTTGTCTCGACGAGTACTTTCAAAATATACCATTTTTATAATTTTTAATAATAGATAATTAGAGATATTAACGATTAAAGTTGTACATTGGCAAACGTGTCAGTGGTCAAACAGGTCATTTATTTTGGGATAGAGAAGTACTTAATTAAATTGGGTTTGATTCTAATTAATTAATTAATTAATTATAGTACTACTAGTAGTAGTGTTAGTTTTGGAATTGATTACTATGCTGATGCTGGTTTACTTGTACGTGTGGAAATGTTTGGTATGATTTAATTAATTTTTTCTGTTCATTGCTCAGTTTAAATTTGTTTGAGAGTGATGTATGAACAGTGATTTTGTCAGTGTCATAATTTGGTTGTGTTTTTCAAGCTTTGAGAAATGAATTAGAGAGTGTTTTTCTGCAAATTTGTTTTCTGTCTAATATAATTTTCTCTCCCGCAAGAAATGGAATACAGTACTTTATTTATTATTTCATTTTTATTTAACTTTTTAATTATTTTTTATAAATTGTATTCGTGTCTGAGAGAAAGAGGCAGAAAGTGTTGCTGTTTGATCAGAAATTTTTTTGATTTTGTTTTGTTTTGTTTTATAGAAGGTGGTGAAATTGGTGATGGTGTTATTCTATTCATTCCTATGGTTCCTTCCTATTCCTATGGTACTGTGTTCTACTCCCTCTGTCCCAAAATAAATGATTTGTTTGACCACTGACACGTTTGTCAATGCACAACTTTAATCGTTAATATCTCTAATTATATATTATTAAAAATTATAAAAATGGTATATTTTGAAAGTACTCGTCGAGACAAATCAAACAACATCTCATATGTTAATATTTGCATGTATATATTAGTAGAAAAATAAGGTCAAAGCAGGTCAAATGAATAGTATACTAAGTCAAAAAGAGATCATTTAAAATAGGACGGAGGGAGTCCATTATATCCACGAATGAAATTATTGGATAAAAATATTATATTATATTCCATTCTACTATTGAGGAGTGTGTCAAAGTTGTGTAAGCTTTTTATAATTTGTACTAATATGAGTATGATTTAGATAAGTGAATAGTTTATTAGTTTAATATAATATGTTAATGAATCCAAAAGAAACCTTAATAAGTAGTACGCTTTTAGTTATTGTCTCTAATCAAGTACTCGTATCTAATTTAAAACTAATTTAACATTCTTGGTAGCTTTAGTATTATATTCTTGAAGAATAATTTGTGGGCACTTTCCTTATCATGAAATGAAAGTAGATCTCCCTATTAGTAAAGTATAAAGTAATCTATAAGATATTTACTAAAACAATAAAATAGTTCTTAAAAAAAGAGATTATTCTCGGCTCCAAAAAAGAATAGATTATTCTTAAATTATTTTTGACTCATTAAACTAGTTCTTCACTAATGAATTCAATCAAGTAAATGAATTTAGAATCCTTAAGGAAGTGTGGTTATGCTTTTGATTTATAACTTATGTGTATAGAAAAAAATTCAACTGAAATAGTCAAACTAATTAGCCATGTATGCCTCACTAGTTTGACGATGAAAATTAGTCATCATTATCAAGATTTTTATATTTTAAGATAAATTAATACAAAACAAATAAAATTGTGTCATCATTATCCACTCCTTCTCCTCTTCAAAGGGAGAGATAGGTGAAGGAGAGGATTCAAACCAAATTTTTTATAGGTTGGATCCTCTCATTCTCATCTTCAAAGAGAAAATTAATAAAAAGATAATAAAGAGAAGAAGTGTGAAAAGTAAGAGAAAGATAGATACAAATGAGTGAATGAGAGAGTGAGAGAGATAAGTGAAGAAAAGAATCCAAACCCAATCTTTTAAGTTTGACTATTTTACTTAAACTTTTAACTTCAGTTTTTGAATTGGGTGTGTTTATAAGTTTGTTGTATTCTACATTTACGTTATGTTAAATTATGCCAGTAGTTTTTTAAACTTTATTATTTTTCGAAATTCTAACCTAAAATATTAAAATCTAATCTCAAAGCACAATCAAGTTGACAATACAAGTTACACGTGAGTGCGTGTGTACGCTCGCATTAAATATGGTCACGAATATGTCAAAATATAAATTTTTTAAACGATTATTATATGATGGCCGATTTTTACATTGATAAACATATACCATAATAATTGTAGAAAAATATAACATCCTAATATACACATTCTTTCAATTAGAGCAAAATTGATGAAGTTGAGATAGAGGACAAAAAAAATGAAAAAATAAATAATAAGAAGACTAAAATTGTAAACAAGATGTTACATATATTATTATTAATAAAAAAAAGGAACTTATAAAATCAATCCTACAAAAATAAAATTTCAAAGACAATAGACATAATTTTATCTAAAAAACTATAGTAATTAAAACATGAAATTTTTGTAAAAAAAAAACAAAACATGAAATTGAAGATTTAGTATTTACCAAACAATGAATTTTCAAAACAACATTATTAAAAAATGAAGATGATGACGAGAGGGGGGTGGTACAAGTACTGAGCCAGTGTCTTTTTCTTCCTACGCATCCGCACTTTGCGTTATGGGTCTGTTTTGTTTTTTTTTATTTTTTTTCATTTTCACCAATAGCTTATTTTTAAATTTGAAAATTGATATATGTGTGTGGGGTCCACTTTTCTCCCTGCTGAGTTTGTTTCGGTTTTTAGTTTTTGATGATATGATGAAGTCAGTAATCTTGTTTTGGTGAGTATGTGGGACCCATTTGGTACTGCTAACCAGCTAGTCATGGGCTGGTTCTTGATCAGACCCTTTAATTTCCCCTTAAAACTTGGGTACTGTTGCACAGCTTAAGAATTTTTGTCACTGTTTCATAATCATTTTCTTTCAAATCTTTCAATCCAAATAGCTTCAACTTCTTCTATCAAATAGACAAATACTAGTAAACTATATAAAAAAAAAAGTAAAAGAAAAAGTACATTTTTTTTTCAAAAAAAAAAAAAAATAACAGTAAAAAAAATACAATACCGACGGTGCATCATCATATGATGCACCACATTTAATCTAAAGGTCATTGTTCATTTCCCATGGTGGGAGATCTAGAGGCCTTTTCCACCCTAGCCTTCGCCCTAGTTGAATTCAGTTTTATTTTAATAGATTTGAAAATTACTACAAGAGTTGTAAAAAGGGGATTAATTTTTGTATGAGAATCCGTAAGATATATGACATGAGTTTTTCACTATTTAACCGAATTTTTTATTACATATCTAAAAAAAATAATCGAACTCCAGTTATTTATTTAAGGGGCACACATTTCTTATAATTGAGTCTATTTATTGTTAGTGGATTTAATGTATTTTTCAGTTTAGTCCTAAATAAAATGACAATTATTGATGAAACTTGCACACATACTATAAAGTTTTACGTTTAAACTCAAGGCAAAATATCTAGCTTAAATTAGAGCATAAGTCTACTAATAAGCTTTTTTCAAAAACAAGATTCTCTATAAGTAACTGGGTTGGATTTAATAATGAAGAGTTTAGATATATGCATGAGACTTTAAGTTCGATACTCATCTTAATTTTATTTTTTTAAAAATTCTCTCAAGACCAAATGACGCTGGGTTTATTATTGTAATCAACTAAAATTGGGTTTATGGGAATGAGCTTGACTTATATAATATAGCAAATTTATATTTAATTTAATATAAATCGTGTCTTAAATGATTTTATTTTCGGTGAAAAGAATTAATGAAAACTAAAATAAATCTGAAATTAGTTACTTCTTATTTATCAATTTAGTTTCTCAATTTTTTTGGTATAAGGATTAATATAATTGAGAATTTTCAATTATTCAACTATCATTGTGAAACTTAGTTATTGAATTTATTTTTGAAATAAGTTAACTTCAAGACTAAATTAATTGTTCACTTCATTAAATTAAATGGTTAAATAGAAAATTAGATGAAAACATGATCACCATTATAATCTTGTTATAATTTCACTTGATTTATAAATCATAAGTTGATGTTCAAAACTCCTTTGCTACTGATATACTTCTGCCTTAATCCATTCCTAGAATTCTTTTAGAATATAGATTCATTGTTGTGTAATTATATATAATTTCTAATTGTAATAAATTTTGTTTGTAGATTTCAAATTCATTCCTTCTTTTAGAACCATTGGCATTTCCAACAAGGTCAATAAAACAATATTGTACATTCTTTTGGACTAAATTTGAAAGCTGTCATTTTCAGAGCATATTTTTTTTGTATAATTGTGGAGCTTAATTTGTCCATGATGTCCGAAAACCACACACTGAAACATCGTTATCATAGGATAATTGTCTTTTTTTTGCTTATGTTTGAGGATTAAGAATTAACACATACATGGCGGGGGCAACTTATCTTAATAAAGCAGTGTTACTTAAAATGGGAGTAAGCTTTAGAGAGAGATTATAAATTCATAATTATAAATCCTATTTAATTTTACATATATCAAACAAAGAGTAGTATATTATTTGAATAATTAAAAAATTACAAGTATAAAAAACACCATTTATAACTGTTGATGTGGTTTAAAAAGATAAGAAAAATAATAATTAGAAAACAATATTATATATACACCGTGTTGGGCAACGTAACTAAGAAATTGTCAACATCATATTTCTTTAAAAAATGAAGTTGCAAATTTATTTATTTTGTGAATGTGAATTATTAAGATAAGTTCGCCTTGTTGGGCAACTAAGAAAAATGAAGTTTCAAAATTTCCCTGTAATTAGTTTGTGAATGTGAATTTTAACAATTACCTTTCCAATTTGTAGGGGTTATCAACCTCCCTAATATTGTTCAATCGAAAAAAAAAATTAGAGGTTAAAACTACTGCAAATTATATAAAAATTCATTAAAAAAATATGAAGTGTATACATAAGAATTAGAAGTTGTGATAAAAAACATTTAGATAATCAAAACTTATAATTTAGTACTTAAAATTATAATAATTATAGTAATAACATATTATCATTCTTATATTTCAAGCATTTATAATTCACACATCAAATGTAGTGAGATCAAAATTAGATATTTGCACTTTTTTTAACAAAGAGAAAAACTCGGTTGAGATATGTAAAAATATCTCAATTGGGTTGGCATCCCTTTACTAACTAGACAAGTTAAATCTCTAACATATTATTAAAAATAAATATAAAAAGTACAAACTTTGGGAGACTAGAAAGGAACCCAAGTGGGAGCTTGAGACTATACAACGGTGTCATTAAAAATCTTACTTGTAAAACCTTGAGGGAAAAACCAGGTGAAGAGAAAAACTAAGCCTATATCTAGAAAAGACATTACCAATATTCAGGAAAACCAGGTGAAGACCAATATTATCAATATCATCAGCACATTGATTGCCTTCTCTATATATATGAGAGATAATGAAAGACATCTTCTTATTGAGATCAACCGTTAAATTTCATCTATTTCAAAGATGTCAAGGAACCATAGTAGCATTTTTAAAAGCTAGAGTAACAATAATAGAATCAGTCTACCCAAAGTAAAGTCCAACCCTTCAAATTCGCAATTTCAATGGTCATCATTACCCCAATAATTTTAAAAGGCATAAGTCACTCCAAAATTTCTAGCGAAGCAACCTAGAGTAGCTTCCGAACTATCTCTAAAAATACTACTATAAGCCGTCAATTTGGGGCAACCGAGAGCAGTGCCATCAGTATTACATTTAATCCAATAGGCTGTAGGAGGTACCAATAAACCTCCTTGATGGTATATATGAAGAGCATTAGGAGGATGCACTTTGATAGATAACACTTTCGGGAGTTGAAATTCTTGCATAGACACAGAAGCTGGAGACTTGGTAAAATTATCAGTAATAGAGACATTAGCATAAATACAGTTAAAAGCAGTTTAAAACTTGATTTTCTTATCATAGAAACGAGCTTGATTTCCACAATACCAAATAGTATCCACAATATTGATGATCCTGCAATCACAACTTCATCACATTGTTTAGACCAATCACAATTGCACAAACACATAATATCATTTTGTTGCACTGCAAAAGAGAACTTCACTAAATTGGATCAATATTAAAAGATTAAGCAACAATATAAGTGACTCTAACTTTGCATGTTTACCATATATATATATGATATGCATTCTTTTTTGTTTGAATAATTTTTTGCAGATCAATATTAATTAGGAAAATGCTAACTAGCGCCTCAGGTGCACTAGTTGTTTTTTTTTTGACAAATCCCCAAGTGCACTAGTTAAAAAACTAAATAAGGTATAAAAGTCTTAGAACTTGTGTAATCTTCCTTTTAAAAGTTTAAAGAATACATTTTTTTAATGTAAAATTTGTTTTTTTTTATTTCCTTAACCAGTACTCCGGAGATATCGGTTAACATGACCCTGTTAATTATAACATCTAAAATTAGTCACAAAAATAAAATATAATACTACCTTAGCTCCTTGCGGATGGGTTGATAGGCTACTTTCTGTCCCTATCCAAAAATTACACAATGCCAAGATGACGTGACCCCTAAATCCCTTAACTAGTCTAAAGATAAATTACCTTAAATTAATTCTTCTTGTATAATAATAATAATATACATCTAACAACAATTAAGATCACCAATAAATTACTCCAGTACTTGTACCAAAAGAAATAAAATAGTTTTCAGGCAGACGTTGAAGAAAGAATGTTGTTATTAAATAGGGAGGCTTTGGTTGTATACACCTTGGCTAGCGTCATTCCACCACAAGAATTATACTCATTTGGCCGAATTTTTTTTTTTTTATAAAAAAAATTGTTAACAAAATGCTCGGACAAATTACTGGTCATAAAAACTCTCACAAAATATAAACTACAAGTAAATTGTTATTTGTGACCTAAAAAGCCTCACAATTATCAAATAATTTTGTGATAGAATTTTTTATATTGGGGCTGCATAAAAGTATAAAACGACCACAGATAATTAGGAGAAAATAAAATTTGAATTTGTTGTTGTCGTCCCAACAAATTTAAATTTATATAAGAGAAAGAAAAAAAAATGCATTAACAATGTAAAAGACGATAGATGTTCGTTAAACACTTGTGTCCATGAAAATATCGTAACAAGAAAGTCTTCCTCCACAGGTATATCCAAGAACCCGAATTTTCTAACATTTCTATGAACGAATAGTCGTGATTTAAATTGCTCACATTGATGCTAATTCTTTCTATCTCTGTATCCAAAGATAATCGAACATTAATTTTTATTTTCTTCATTTTACTAATTTCGTTTCCCCTTTCCCAAATTTTGTTCCCCCCCCATTTTACATAATTTTGTTTCTCCCATTTTATCTCATTCTATTGTATTTTGAAATAAATTGTTTTAATTTATTTCAGTGCCACACCTCTAAGCTCCTTCCAATTTTTAGTAAAGTTCCTTCACAAATGCATAGTACAATACTTATGTATCACATATGACATGACTTCTTGCAAAACAGGTATAAGACCTGGTCCAATTACAAAATTAACATATCAATAAAAAATAGACCTTAAAATTTCTCGCTTACCATCAAATTTTTCCCAAAAATTATTGACTTAGGGTGCGTTTGATATGCTAAAAAACAGGGGACTTGACAGGACAACTTTTGTTGTACTGTAACTTCTGTTGTACTGTGTTTGATTTGAAAACTGTCACTGGTACTGGACAAACTGGGGGTCAAGGGACTGGACAAAATCAGATATTCTTGTCCCCCACTGAACCATGAGACAACTTTTTGTCCTCAGCACAACTTTTCTAAATCACCAAAATAACATTTTTTCCATCAAATATCATACAAGACAAAATTTGTTTAATATCGTAAATGTTTGTCCTGTGCTGTTCTGCCTTGTACTGTCCTGTATTGTTCTGTACAATACTTTCATTTTGCAGATCAAACAGACCCTTATTGTCAAATTACTCCAATAATTATAGGTATATCACAAAATCACTAAGCAAAGTTTATAAGATGTTAAATGGAGATGATATAGCATGAAGATTCTTTTTCCTTAGTTCTAAAACAAAATATGATAAAAGTAAAAGGTTACAAAACATACCCTTATAGAAATGAGAATGTGACAAGAAGTAACTAACCAAACGAACAGGAAAATGGCTAAGAAAATCTTTGGGTTGGAGAAGATGATTCTATAGAAATGAGAGAAAGGATGATTACAATGGCTGGTTGTTTCAAAGAAGAAGAGAATCGGTTTTTGCTTTTTGGAGAAATGAACACCTTCGATTCTTAATGCAAGAAAAAAATTACTTTTTGGATATATTGATTAATTAATGTATCTAAAAAGTTAGTTCTCTCTTATTTAAGGACCAGAGAGAGACAATATTATGTTATGACCTTTACATATTCGGGCAAATATCTCCTATGAGATGACATCAATTGTCTATATAAATAGAATTGTCATGTAATCAAATTTTATTCACCTCATCACCATTAATAGAGCAAATAAACAAAAGGAATGATTTGTTGGACGTCAAACAAATTTAAAAGGTTTATTTTCATATTTGCAAATTTAATTGAATTGGTTTTGCTATTAAAAAAGGGTTAGCAGTGCAATTTGTTGCGCATTTGTCTTTTATTCATATGTAATTATTCTATATTTATTAATATATATTTAAGCCAAAATAAAAATAAACTCCTTTTGATGGTAAATTCTAGGCAAAAATTGATCGAGCATTGAGAAAACACGTTTTCTAGTCAAATACATATTTGTGATTCTGCTCAATTTCAAATGACATATGATATTTGGAGGTATACGAAAATTCATTTATTTCATAAAATGCATTAAATAAAGTTGGACCTCACTCTTAAAATTAGTTTGTAAGACGAGGGTCTCCAAACACATAAATTGCACATCCCATGAACTTTGAAAATGTAAGGTACAAATAAATGCATAACAAAGAAAAAAAAACATATGTCCTAGGTGTGGTTCTTGATTTGCCTTATAAACCTAATTTATCTTGAGTGTAGTCCCATCTATGTTGAGATTATGACCATGTCCTTCGCTTTGCCAACTTGAATTAGCAATAGAACATGCCCCATGTGCTACTATTTAAGAGGAATGGGAAACTTTCCTTATAAACCGTTGCAATTTACCTATTAAAGGTTTGTTCATAGAGAAAAGAAGAAGCATAACAGGTATACTTGACTATCACATTTTTGACACATGTTTTTTGTGCTTATAATCTTTTAACCTTTGAGACATAGTGGATTATGTTACATGTGTTTTTTGTGCTTATATAATCTTCTAGTCTTTGAGACATAGTTAGGTTATGTTACAATATTTTGCTTGACTATTTTCATTGGATTCTCTATTTGACTTGCCAATATTTTGTGATATTATGTGCCTTTTCAAAGAGACTGTACTATATATAGTGGCTTGGATTCTTTTTCACCTCAATTGTGAGATTAGCTAGTAAAATTGTATATGTACTATTGAGTTATTTTGTTGAATTTTTTGAATGTACGGTTTTCATTAATTGTGATTTTGTCAAATTGATTGCAAAATCAAACATACACTAATATCTGGTTAATTGATTGGTATCTGGTTATAAAACATACAGTTTTTCCAAATAGTCCTTAGCCAAGAAAACAACCAATTTTGCATATTTGGTAATTGGTAGCAAAATTATAGTAACTCACTATGATTCTTTCATATTCACGGTAGATTCATAGATGCACTAAGGACTATACTTGATTGGAAATTGCTTGATGTAATGAAAATTTTCAACAATGATGCTATACATCACGAAAGACAACTCAACAGATTTCACGAACATGTGTTGGAATTACAGGTTTTCTTCTTTTAAAAATAAAAATATAATAATGTTGTTTTACAAAACAACATAATGGTGGTGGCAATGTTATTCATGGTTTTCGTGAATTCATAATTCGTGGTTACAAGCATTAATTTTCCAATTTTCAATCATAATGTGTCACGAAATAATATATATATATATATATATATATATATATATATATATATATTTTGACAGAGTCACGAAATAATATTTTTGGACAACAACTTTTGTGTTATGTCGAAATTCGATTGATAATTTATAATTTTTTTTTTGGTACATAAGCTAAATTATCATTTATTCTTTAAAATCTGACTCGAGTGATGTTGCGACATTTGTGATCGTTTTGCTTCATACATTTAACACTATTATAATTGGTTAGTGATGCCGTTATTTTCAGTTTAATACGCATTTGATGATTATTTGAGCCATTTATCATCTTCAACGTTGGCTAGAATAAAATTACATGATATTTAGGTGACTAATGCTACCAATTAGTAGTATAAAATTTTATGTATGAAGATACATTTCAAATTTGTGATGATTAAATCATAACATTAATAGAAGTTGATCAGAAAAGACAATGCAGAAGAAAAGAAGGCACCAGCATTTCAATATTATCAAAATTGTAATCATTTAACTAACATGTCACCAAGGGAGAATTGTTAAAACAGGATTTTGAATGATTAACTTGTTGCTTATTTTCACAGAGTATAGTAACTCAGTGTATTTTTAAACAAAGTTATTCCGTTTAGTAACTTCCACAAAATATTGAACTTTACTAGTTTAACTGTTGATTAGCATCTTATATTAATCCATCAATATAATTTTTTTTATATCTGTAGAGATTAATCCCTCGAGTTAATTAGGACTCCAATGGGTTGTGAAGCTTTACATCAAAATAATAATTATAATGGAAGTGATAGTTTTTTCAAAAGAACAATAATAATTGAAATAAATGTTTTTATGAGAGGTGCAATATTTTCTTTGTTGTTTCAACTAGTTTTTTCAAGTGTGAAGCCCAATTTGCTCGAGGCCCAATATAACTAGCAATTTAGAGTTAGACCCTTTTGTTTTTATTTAGAAAGCTTCTTTCGCCATCTATCACCTTCTATGGCACCTTACTAATTTTCTATTTTACTCTTTAACTGTTTAAGTAGCAAACATGTGACGTGTAAAGTACGGTGTTTAATTTTTCCTATCAAATTTCTCATTTTTTTAATATCTGCTACTTAAGTAGCGTATATATTTTAATAATTTTGTAGGGTGCAATAGAAAAATTGATACTGTGACGAAAAAAACTGTTTTATTTAATTAAAAAGATTTGAAAATTGCTCATTAGTCAATATATACATTTCGGAATGTAAGTTCCAAACCACCCTGAATCCAAAATTAGAGGTATTTTTTGAGTTTTTGGAGGGCCTGTAAGCAACACAAGGGGTTTAAAAAGCAATTTTCAAAAGAGGCTGTTTAAGGCCCATCTCGTTTCTTCCATAATTCTATTTTTTTTAATCTGTATATAATGTAATAAATATTATTGAAATTTACACAATTGCAAAATTTTGACCTGAATCCAAATTAAGATGTCTAACCCAACTATATGTTAATTTTGCTTTCTTAATTTTCTTTTAGTATTTCTGAAAACATATCCCATTAGCCATGGTACATTTTTTATAAGCTAATTAGAATCTACTTGTTGATGATGTTAAGGATAATAGAAATATTTGCATCCATTTTTGCTTATGAAATATATTAACAGCAAAAAGATTTCTAAATACTCTATTAATTTATGGTTCTTTCTCAACAAAAATTGCATGTGTTACGGTCCAATATGTTAAACACTAAGCCCAACATATTGGTGTTTCTATTATCTTCATATCTCTACTCAAGAATTGAGAGATGTCATGGAACAAATAAAATCAACCCCAACACCTAGCTAACACCTCCTTCCATGTCTTGATACCTTGGAACAAAAAAAGAAGAAGAGACTAGAGTAGAATTGAACTAGTGAAGAGTGAGTTTTATTGACTATCTAGAAGAAGAATCTAGATAGAATTATTTTGGTGTGTAATTGGTTAGTTTGTTAGAATAAGTAGGAATATATTTTTTCACTGTGCTCAGATTCGGAGCTGCTGGGAGGCGGCAGGATTAGCGCGTGTGGTGCAGAGGCGTTGCCATAGTTAAATAACATATCAGATTCTAAGGATAGGAACGTAGCTGGCCGCGTTGTAGTGGTGTTATGGTGCATATGGCAGGCACGCAACAATTATCCTTGGAATGAGAAGTCGTGCACAATGCAGCCGATTGGGACACAAGCTTTTGAGATGTGGAAAGCATGGTATGAAACAAACCAGGATCTTCTGATAGGCGCAATTCAGCAGATCAGAATGATCTTAGCAGAAATTCTGCAGTATACAAGCAGCCTAGCGAAGTGCGTTCGTCCACTGATTGATTGATTGAAAAGTACTGTTAATGCGATATTGTTTGAGGAAATCAGCGCTATGTCAACAAGTTGTTGTATCCACAACAGTAGCGGTGAATTCGTCATGACACAAACTTGATGGAAAGTTGCTAATATGCCTATTATGGAAGGTGAGGCTACTGCTATTCTAGATGCAATCACAATGACGTCCAATTTGGGACTAATCGAGTTATTTTTAAAAATGATTCTTAAATATCGGTTAAATCTTTTTGCCAAACTTATTAAGCGTCTCTGAGTTTACTAGTGTTGTTTCCAATATTATTTCTAGATTGACTTTAAATGTAAACTTTGAGTTTAAGCTCTAAACTTCCTACTAAGAACTCTTTTATTGTCTCCCCTCTCCCTAGCTATTGAGAAAGGAATGTTAAGTACTCTTAAAGCTTTGACCAACTATAAGAACTATTTTACCATATATATATTTCAATCTTCTACATATATATTAGACATCTTGACCGTTGATTTAGATCTAATGGTTACAATTTTATCAAGCACAAAGTAGCCTACTTTTGCAAGATACCCTCAAAATGAATGGTACCTTAAACGTTGCATGATCATCTACTAATTTCTTCAAACACCCTTGGTTTGTTTTGATGGCAAGCCATTAATAAAATGTTAGGCTTCCACTGCCTCCTGCAAATTTGTCACAACCTTGAGAGGGTATCATTCGTCTAGTCGCTATACCCTCACATTTCTCCCTCTACATCATTTAAATAATTGGCCCAATAACAAAATTGTTCTTTTGTGATAAAAATTTAAAAAGGCTTAAAAAATATTTAGAGAGATTACTCTCTCACTTTTTTTTTTTCAATACACTATAAGTTGTTTAAGGTTTCTAACAATGTAATGGCATATATAAAGAGTAATGGTAATTTTGACATCAAATTCTCAGAGAAAGTAAATGTAAATACATTCATAATTATTTTTTGAGTCTTTAATTTCTCTATTTTGAAATAGAGCACGCTCACAATTTTCTTTTAACAATATATATTGATATCAAATACATGTATTTTAGAAATGTCCAAAACTCGGAAAAAAAAAGAAAAAAAGAATAGAGATAAATATATACGTTGTCACATACATGTATTTTGGACTTTCAAATAACACAACTCGTATATAAAAATAACTATTTTTTTTTTTTTCATTTTTGAAACTTATCTTATAAAATAATATATCCATGTTAAAGATATGATCTTGACCATTAAACCATAAAGCACAATTGAAAAACTATCCAATCATAAATGTCCTATATCTTTATCTTCTTTTCTTCTGTGTTATTGGTCACCAAGCAAACACTTGTCCATGATGTTTTCACTCTTCTCAACATTTCTATCACCAGCTGGTACATCATCAAAGAGGGGAAAGAAAATCCCCACATACACCAAACTAGAATTTGTTGTTCAATCATTGAATTTTGTTGATTGCATCATATATATATAACCAGGCATTAATGACAACATACATAATACTTGTATGAATCTTACCCGATCGACTCGTATTTTTCCAAAAATGTATAGGATTTGAAAATTAATACAGCAACACAACTACACAAGATACACTTGATTGTAGATACATGCATAGTTTATAAATATAGCCTCAATTTATCAAAATTGAGGTCAGAATTTTTCAACAGGTTGATCGACGATCCATAAATAATTTTTGTGATTCATCAAAGGAGCATTGTCTAATTAGTAATGAGTTGACTCATATAAGAGTATTTATTCAATTTTCATTGTAGACGGGGTGGGATTTGGGAAGATGTTGGTGTATTAATTATCTAGGTCTATAGATGTAATTTTCGAATAACTAATTTTGTTATATATAAAGATTTAGCAGCGTATTTTGTTGTTCATTTACTTTTTATTTGTGTGTAAATATGTTAAATATATTAAAATATTTGTATATTAATATATGTCAAAGTGATTGTCTTTTCCTACAGCTTATTCAGGATAGGATACCTACTCATTAAAATCTAACCGGTTTAAAAACGCTTGAATTGGTCTAATCAGTTGAACTATAATTCGAAAATCACAGTGATTTGAACTCTCTAATATAAATTTGGGTTTATGTTCGGTGTATATGAAAAACGTCAATATATCTTGAGATAAGTCAACATCTTAACTAATTAAATCTCAATTACTTCGATGTTTTGATCAAAACAAAAAAAAATCTCAATTACTTCGTTAAATTAATCAATAAAATTGCACATAGAATATATTGATATTAAAATAATAAAACGTACAAACAAAGTTGCTTGGGCTTCAGTGGCAAGAAGCTCATTCCAAGGACGTACCCGGGGAATACTGGGTTCGATTCCCAAGAGGAACAACGCTTGACCAGTGCGCACGCCTCTATGCACGAGCCGAATTAGTCGTCCATCTTTGGTGGGTCGAAAATATTAGCAGTACCCAGCTGTCATTGGATAACAATTCTTCTTGTCCTTATTTTCTTCTGAAAACCGGTACGAAAGAGAAAAATAAAAATATAACGTACCAAGGAAATTAAATGAAATTAGGTTACTTATGATCATAAAACATGAATAGACCATGTCAATTTGGTTCTGTAATGTATGTAAAATTAATTAGTCCAACTTGATGGAGTTGGTTCTTTAATTCCATAATACAGGGACACCATATTGTTGCTGATTATTGGTTACAAAACCAACACCTGTCCATTCTAATTTCACTCATTTCGACATTTCCCTAGTACTATAGTACATCATCAAATCAATATAAGGAAAAGAAAATCCCCACATACACCAAACTAAAATTTGTTTAATCATTGAGTTATATATTGATTGCTTCATGCACCGGTTATTGATGACAACATACATAATACTTGTACCTTGCCGACTTGTATTCTACAAAAATAATGGTATCATTTCCTGGTTGAGGATCACGTGGGTTTGTTCTGATGTAATTTAGAGAGCATCTCAATTTAGAGTTCAACATATAATAATTTCAATCTTAATTTTTTCGTTGTATTTGAACCTTGTTATATAGACACTTCTTATACTTATTCTTTTTTAATATATTCTTTGGCTTCTAAAATAAATAGATAAGAAAAATACAGCAAAACAAGATACACTTGATTGAATGTAGATACATGTACAGTTTATAAATACAGCCTAAAATATTAATCACAATTGAGGTCATAGTGTTGATAACTTTGACCACATAGTTTAATCAACGATCCATGGCGTTTGCTTAGTTATTTTTCTCATTAAGTTTCAAAGTTCTCGTCTGGCGCTAAGTAAAATCTTCAAAGGGATGGAGAGGAATTATGAGACTATGTGAGTTGCATTAGTGATAAATTTGTTTCAAATGGTTAATGAGTTTTTTCTTTTTGATTTGAAAAAAACATTTATTCATTTAAATTGGTGAATTACATCGAAAATGATACAAACTTAATGTTGTTAAAACTGAAAATAAAATGAATATGCAAATAAATTTACAATATATGCAAAATAATAACATAAATCGGCAAAATATTTACAAATGTGACAAAATTAAAATTATTGAAACATTCATATATATTTCTGAATTTGTAACATTGACGACACTCATCGATTGAATATTTAATGGATATATAATATTGCACCAAGTAAACATTTTAACTGAAAAGAAAACCAAACAATGATGTACCAAGATTAAAAACCAAACAATTAATGCCACACCAAAAGGATAAACAAAAAAGTTGTCCTTACAAATAAAATTGTAGAAAACAAGAAAACTAAACGAGATCTATGAATAAATGACTTATCTAGTCTAGATAAAATTAGAGAAAAAGAGATGCATATATGAGTGATTTGGAACTAAAAAATGTTCCAAAAACAACCGTAATGTTAATTAAGATACATCTTTGAATGTGTAGAACAGAATGTTTCTCACTACAAGAAAAGATCAGATTAGCTACCAAAACCTTGCTACAGATATTTTTTCAAGTTAATTTGTAGTTACTTGGCCACAAATACAAATTTTCCTTTGCCAATTCATTATTTTCCTTCTGGAATGACAGTTTCGAATAAAAAAAACATTTTCTCAAAATAAATAAATAATAAAATACGGATATGGATTGAGTGATACATATGATATTTTCATTTAATTCCTTTTCCCCAAATTTCTCTCTCTCTTCCCCTAACCGTTTTCATTCCACCACTGTTTCACTCGCTCTCTAATCTCACCGCCGTCGCCACTCGCTCTCTATTGTCACCGCCGTCGCCACTCGATTACTCTCCGTTGTCACCGTCGTATCCACTCGATTGATCTCCGTTGCCACCGCCTTCGTCACTTATGTCACCGCCGTTGTGGATCATGCACCACCGTTGTGGCTCATCTCACCGGTTCTCAAAGTGTTCTCGATCTACACGGGATAGTTCTCAATCTCGCTTTCGAACTACACTGTATCATCAACAATCTCTCAGAAATACGCTCTACACGCTCTGTATCATCGTCAATCTCTCAATCTCACATCGACGTTCTCATTCTTCCTTTCTCCATAGCTTTCCTGGTATTGACCTGCAATGATTTTGTTTTTGTAGTGATTTCTCGTGCTTTTGATTCACATTTTGATAAATTTGTCCAATCCTGAACCCTAATTTCAGATTATCATTTTTTAACTTGATGCTTTTCTTTGATTCAACATGTTTTTTGTACGTTCTTAGCTTGAACTCTATTTTAATTTTCAGATTTCTATTTCCAAATTGCTTCATATCGTGCTTTTTTATTCGATTCAAGTTTGCGAAATTGTCAGTATTACTGTATTTTGGTCTTGGTTGTTGATCATTGTTCCGAGAAGCATGCAACGAAGATATGGTGGAGGCAACTTATGTTGAAGAGATAACCTAGGTAAGGTTCCAATCCATAAAATGAACTTGTGCTTTAGTTTTCATTTAGTTTTTCAATTGTGCTCTAATGGCTGTGTAGTTTTTCATTGAGTTGTTTTGGTTTTGTTTTGATTATGTGAAGCATGCCATAGTTCACATTACATGATTGATGTTTCTATGCTTCACTCTTCTGCAAATGTGTATGACATGTAACAAGGGGAATAAGATAGCATGTAAGAGAAATTGACATGTTTCTATGCCCACTTGATAGCTAGCTTTTAAGGGAGGAGGGTTCACTAAGTGTTTATGTACTTATCGACTGGTTGCCGAGCCGATGGCTCAAGAAGGGATACCTATGGATGGGCTAACTAAAAAGGTCGAGTAAAGAGTTGTAGAGTGCAGCCGCTGTTTCTCTACATACTTGTTTCCATACCCTTGATAACTTCAACTAGTGTCATATAATATAACATGGTTTCATACATTGATCTGTACATGATATGGTTTCATACATTGAATTCTACATCTTATACTTTATTATATTCTCTTGTTGATAACATTATAAATAAAAGTTATGAAAGAGTTTTGTTGGAGTTGTGAGTATGGTGGTTGTCAAAGTACTTGTGCCACTTTTTGTCGGAGGGTTGATGCTTTTGTCACAATGGGTGAGTCAAACTTAGCCTTTCATTTCTTTATTTTGTGACTCATCTTTATCTAAATTTAAAAACATTTTATTTCTCAAGTGTCAAGAATGATCAAAGCAAAAGAAAAAGTCAAGGATTGACTGAGGCTGGTAAATATTATGCCGATAATGATAGTGAAGATGAAGGGATGCAAGTCATTCGAAAGAGGAAAAATCAACAAGTCACTCAGGCAAGAAACAACGTCAATGCCATCAAGTGGAGGATCTCATGATAGGAGAACAGCTATATCTGTTGAGGCCGTCTCTAACTCGTAAGTTATTTGCATATCTTATTTTAGGACATGTATAAGAACTTAGACGTGATAGATAAACTTGAATTAAGTGTTTATTCTCTTTGGTTTGGTGACTGTTTTCATATAGACATGATAGATAATTTTTCTCTTTTTCTCCCACTATTTGTTTTCCCTTTCTCTCATAAAGCTACCAATTCCCTTTTTTTTTTTTTTTATTTATTTCTTGCCTTGTTCTTATGCCGAGATTTTGCCAATTTGAATGTGGTATATCTGGTTCAAATGGGTGGTAGTCTACTAGTCTTTATTGTTTGAGTCAGTTTTACAATTCTTTTGGAACCTGTCACGGGTTGAACTAGTGGAAGAGAAGAACATGAGTAGAAATGTCATTTATCCAGTAAAGTATAGTAATTGGGCATATATCATGCTGCATGTCATGCAACTTTCCTCGATTTTTATCATAGAAAGCAAATAGGGTGAATACAAATATAGGACTTGGTAAGCTGCTGAGTCACACCATAAATAAACTGTTTTAGACCCTGCATCCATGGCACAATATGATGCATTTTGTTTTCGTCATAGCGTCATCATGCATTTTCTTTTAGCTTCATGTTGTGTTCTCTACATGCCTATCCCTATTGTATTTATTAGCATTGATAACTTTTGTGTGTATTATGTGTGATTTTTTGTAAACAAGTTAGCTATGAATGTAGACAAGTTTACAGCAGGCAGGACTAAAGTTGGGGATGCTGTTGATAGAACAATTAAGATAATAACTGTTGCGGTAGGTGTCTTGATAAATACTAGATTACCAGAGTATGAATGGTGAAGTGAAAGTTGCAAATCCATATTTATTAGTTGATTTGGTTTTGAAATTTAATATGTATATTATGATTGTAATTTGTAACCCATTGAATATGATTATTTAGGTCATCATTGTAGTTGTTGCAGTGCCTGAGGGGCTTCCACTTGCAGTCACTTTAACGTAAGTAATCTAGCTCTTGTCTAAGCATCTAGTTTTGCTTCATTTATTGTTGTGAAGTCTTACCAGTCTGTGTTTTAACATTGCTGCCATTGCAGTTTGTGATAAATTTGCCATGGTTCTTGTCCTTCATTATGATTTAAATTGTCTATAGAGATTTATGTAACCTCGTCTGATTTTTCTGCTTAATACTTGTTTTTAATCACTGATTCACAATTATTTATGAATGCATCTATATCATTATTTATTTATGAAGCATGTGAAAGTTGCTTTATTTACCTGGAGGTTGGTGAGTATCCAACTGAGGAGAAAAAAGACAACCAAGATGAGAAGACTGGGGTAATGTTTTGATTATGGTGTGTATACTTAATTGATTAGTATTTTGTAAAACTGCCAAAATCCGTCTGCCAACCGATACAACTTAAATTGGTTAAACGACGCGTTTAGATTGAATTACATGAAGAACATTTTGAACTGTGCCTAAGGCACCATAGCTAAGTATTCTCCTCTTAGAAATGTTCCAGAATTTGTTCCTTGTTTTTAAGTATAACATGCATATTTGATTCATTTGTTAATAATAAGATGTAATGAGCGTATACCATGCACATTTAATTTAGCTTTTTTTAATGGATGATAATTGATTTGGTTTTGGGCATGGCTTCATAATTAGGATTTTATAATTATAATTTTTTTCTAAAAGGCTTGAATTTGGCTGTGAAATTGCTAGGAATATTTAGCTAGAGATTTATTGCGAAATCGTTGTGACAATATGCTAGCGATTTAGTTGGGAAACATAAAGATATCAACATTATTTAGCTATGTATTAATTGGGAATTAACTAGGATTTCCAATATATTAGTTGCAAATTAGCTAGGAAATATTTTGGAGGATAATTTGCCGCCCAATCCATGCTAGGACCTATACCACAGCTAGTTCACAACAAATCTGTAGCTAACTCTGTTTAACTAGAGATTAGCTACGAATTAGCTACAAATCGTGTCATAGCAAATCCCAGATTTTCTTGTAGTGTCTCTAATGGATCGGAGAGTTCAAGTGAAATAGAGGATGTATTTAGGTAAAATGTGTGTACCTTGAAGACGAATGCACATGTGCATATATATAGTTGGATGGAAGAGTTAAAGTTGAACAATATAGAGAACCGATAAATTAATGTCTTATAATTTTGAATGAAGATGTTGTATTCAACCTTATTAGTATGGTCATTGCTCTTAGCTAGACCAATGTGTTGGTCTAAACCAGTTACCATATAGTGGTATTAAGACCCGGTTTGATTTGTTGCAGGATAGATTCCTTATGTTGGATAATAGACGCATGTGTAAGTTAAAGTCTCACATCAATTAAAAAAGTTATAGGTTAACATATAAATAAGAGAACTCATATAAGTCTAATACTTCAATGTAATTGTGGTTAACTCAACATACTAATTCAACCCAATAAAGCCTCCTCTAGGGCCCAACAAAATCTTCAGTTACTGGAATTACATACAAAACAATAAAATGAAATCATGTTCTTTATAATTATGATCAATCAAACATCACATGGTAAGAAAATTTAATTAGTCCAACACTATGGCATGGAGTTGGTTCTTCAATCCAAAATAGGAATTTCATTCTGTAGCTGATCTTAGATGAATAGTTGAATACCACATAAAATTGTTTGGGACCCCACTAATTTAATGACTTTATATGCAGTAAGCACATATATTTCAGCATTGGAGGGGTACTAGTATATCTAATTCGCTAGTTGGTTCAATGATGATTGACATTAAACTTGATAGGGAGAACCACAGTTCGGTCCCCCGCAACTGCGATCGGAAGGGAGCTGAAACTATTTGATGCCAGAACTAATCTCCGAATCAGATTCAACTGATGGTGAAAAAAAAAAAAAAAAAGAGGTTCTAGTATATGGCAACACATTTCAAAATTGGTATTTTCAAAACATAGTAATAACTTATGTACTTCGGTATATATATATTCACAAATACTATTTCCCCTCTTAAATATAACACCTTTCAAAAGTTTAGGCAAAATCATTTTTAGGATCTATAATAGATACTCTAAAAAATATCAAATGTGAACAATTTTAATAGCACAATTTACTTTCTTAATCTCTATAATTTTTTATATGGTCTTATATTTATAGACGAAAGTAATATATATTATTATATTTTCTTAATATAATAGAGAAAATATATTAGAATATACACCGCTAAGTGAAATAGAATAAAGAGAAAAGCTATACTAATAATTATCAACGTTCCTTTTTCTCTCTCTAAAAAAACCGTTCCTTTTTTCTTTGCCTTCTTTCTAGAAAAGTAGATCAGCCGCCTCCTTCCCTCTTCATCCAAATCGTTCATCCACGATGTAGCCATACTATCTGGTGGTGCGTTCGAGGCTTGGCTTCACGTCACCACATTCTCTCGCCGACGACAGAGCGTTTTTCCGGTGGTTCCGGTGGCTTTGGGTGCTCGGAGCTTTTTTTCTCTCGGATTCGATTCGCCGCCGGTGTTTTTATTTTTTTCTCTCTGTGGTGCTCTGTGTTTCGTTTTGGTTTTCTATGGTTTTGTGCTGTGTTTCAAGTTTTTCGTGTGTACTATGTTGCGTATTCCAGTTTTGTGGATTTGGTGTTGTGTGTACTGTGTTTTATTTTTGTTTGTGTTCTAGATTTTTACTTTTTCCTTAAATGTACTGTGTGTTCGTGGCTGGCAGCAAATTTTGGTTTTCTCTTGGGTGAAGGTTGGTTCCAGCTGCTATGGATGTGAGATGGGATGGTTGTGATGTTTGGAGATGGTGATGTGGGTTTTAGAGGTGGTGATGTGGTGTTTAGAGGTGCTGGGGTGGTGATGTAGTGTTTAGAGGTGCTTGGCGCTGCCAGAGATTTGGTTCTAAGTTGGTGTGGTTGGTGTTCCGGTTTGGTGTTGTCGGAGTTGGTGTGTCGGTGATGGATCTGTTGCTTGTTTTGCTGCAGATCTGGTTTTTACGTTTGCTTGTTTTTGGTGGTGGTGAGGTGTTGAGACGGTGATGGCGGTGTTCAGATTTGGCGTCGCCGAGGTCTGGTTTCGGTGATGATTGTTGGTGCTGTGGTGAGGTGGTGGTGGTTACTGGTGATGAGGTGTCAGTTAATGTCGCGTGATTGGTTTTCTTTGATTCCAGATTCTCTGACCACTTTTCAAATCTGATGAGATTTGCAGGACTCTTTTTGAGTCGCTGAAGGTTTTCAAATCTGTTGAGATTTGCAGGTCTCTTGGTATCTGGGTTGACCTCTTCCGCGTCGGCGTCGACTGTATTATTGGTTTTTGTTTCTTTGGTGTTTATTTCGCCACTACCGGCCTCATGGTGGTACCTCTGTCATTGCTGAGACTTGTCTGCCTGGGTTCTCTTTCTACCTTTGTCTGGTCAGCGGTTCGCCTGATGGAGCTGGTTTTGGATTCTGATGGGTCGAACGCTTTTGATTCGAGTTCGGGAGTTAGAGTCTAGTTGTGGCAACTTTCTGGGCTGGATTGGTGACTGCTCTGGTAGTCTGGAATCTGTGGGGTGCCTTTCTGATTTGGAATTGGAGTTGAATCTTATTTAGGTGGTGTTTGTTTAGGGGTTTTTATTTGGGTGTTCCGCTTATATACGGCACCTATATTATGTAGTTCTCTTACTGGTCTCTGTTTGTCTTGTGCAGAGACCTGGTTATTAATAAATTTTGCCATTTCAAAAAAAGAAAAGCTATACTAAAACTGGTGCTTATTTGCAAGTTGTCAACCAAAGCTAATGATCATCAATAGTTCATAAAGACAGAATCATGTGCCGTATTTCAGAACCCAAACCCATTCTGCATTTAGTAGAACATGTGAATTCGTATACATATATATTGCTTTATTTCACAGCTTGCAATGTCATACACGTAACTTGAGTTTCTTTAAACAAAATTAAAAAAAAATACACAAAAATATAGTACATCTAATAAGAAACTAGCGAAAATTACTATTTATAAGTAAATATTAACATGTGTCATAAGAATATATTTTAAATAACTTAATACAAAAATATTATTTTAAAAAATTATATATTTAACATTTTTAAAAGTTAGTATAAAAAAAACATTTTGAAAGTTAAATTGTGGTTCAATATAATAATTCTATTTCAAAATTCTTAAATATATACTTTTAAGACATACTTAGCAAAATTGATATTTATAATAGTCAGAATTCATTTGAATATTGGAAATTAGCAAACAATAAAACAAAAGTGTTCAATCGGATGTTAATTTCTTTTGAATTACTTAAAAGTGTAATATTTAGACTTCAATGTTGATGAATTACATATAGGAGGACTAAGTCTAAAAATTATAATTTAGGGTGCAAGTGTTGAGTATGGCTCATTATCAAAGACGGGGAGAGCGAGCCTAGCAAGTGAAGCACCCATCTATTTTCAATCGGGTAAAATTCACATGGGACACTGACTATTTATGTGAGATTTATTTACAAATTTATAAAGTGAGAAATTCATATTGACTTAAGAAAAAATCCATAGTTACTCAACATTTAGGGTGTGTTTGTTTTAGATTTTTTTAAGAATTTTTTTTTTAAAATTCATTTTAAAATTTTAATAGTGTTTGTTGACGTCGATTTTTTTAAAAACCATTTTTAGGCCTAAAATGAAAAGCTAAGGAACCTAAAGAACTTTCTATTTTTAAAAAAATAAGTTTTTTATAGTAAACAAACGAAAATTAACTTTAGATTTTTTTTAAAATCTCTAAAAATGAACCTCTAAATTTTTTCAAAATAAAATTTAGTCGTATAAGCTTTAAGAGGTCCAAGTTTTGATGGCTTGCTGTTTTGCAGAGAGTTGACGGCTCGTTGTTCGCATCCATATTGGCATATCCTTTTTGTGTTTGGTGGGCATTCTAGTTCTCTGATTCTTTCACTTTTTCTAATTCTGTCGAGATTTGCATATTGAACTTTTTGGCATACTATTTAACATTTTGCATGTTATTACTAGTAAAAGTAATATTTGGGGGATTTGCTCTTTTTCTTTTAATGTTCAAAAATACTGAAAATGAAATGGAGATTGAATAGGTTTATTCAAATACGTTAAATTAGTGGGAAAAAAAATCATTATGACGAAAATTTTATTTGATTTTAGTTCCAATTTACTACCTATTGTGTTATTTAAAAAGCAAATTTAGATAAAAGTGGTCTATATAGCTTAATTAATAATTTTCTCTTATAATCAAGTACAAAGAATACTTTGGTCATAAATTTTTTAATAATTAAAACCTTTTTTTTTTTTTTGAAATGGCAAAATTGAAATGCATACATTAATCAAAATCGTTATGAATATAAGTGATACCCCTGCCCAATATAATCAATTTGGTCCTTGAGTAGAGTAATTTCACGGAAATGTCATTTGTCCGTTGCTTTGTGCCATTATTTTCTTTAATTTCCCATAGTATGAGTTGTACAATCCTAAGGGAAAGTAAGCTTTGGAAAAGAAAAAAATAATAATAATAAAAAATGCTTACTAGAATGTTGATAGGACGTAACAAATGAAAAAAACCAATCAATATATTTATTACACGAGAAGAATGAAGAAATTAATTAATTCCAAAAGGAAGATCACATTGCTGGAGCTTTACATAAGTGAAGCAAGTTTTCCATTTCGGTATCTAAGTAATGTGTAATACAATCATGTTAATAGTCTAGCACCAAAAGATTGAAAACTTGTCTCTCTTTATAGGAGTAAGCCATAAAGTAAAGATTGTTGATTATGAGACCTTTCCTATAGAAAGGTGATAAAACAAAAAATTTAAAAAGTTTTTCCACATATATTTCACAAATTGAACCATAACTTTATATCGTTGTCGAAAATGGTAAATGATCAAAGGTCTCTGCAACTGCATTAAACCACAATTTTGACCGTCTCTTCTTGTATTTTATTGCATTATAAAAGTTCACGGCATAATTAGCTTCAACTGTAATTTAAAACCTTGTATTTCAGAACTTGAACCAAGCAAATAACATCTCAATGAAAATTTCGGCCGCATTTGCCCGTATGTTTTTTCAAAAATAAAATCTAGAAAACTTGAGCATGATCACCACAACCTAATCCCACTTTCTCAGGACAACTAGCTTCATCAAGAAGCCATTTCTCAAGCAAAGAAAAGGGCATTGTTTCGGAACCAACTTCCGGCTTACTTTCATCTTGTAAAACCGTTGCGTCCGGCGACAATGATTGATGAGAGAATTCGGAATTCGAAGACTCCAAAGATTCCAAAGACTCAAAACCAAACAAAGATTCAAAAGTCTCAGATAATATTTCATTTTCACCCTTTGTTCCACTACTAGAAACACAATCAATGTTGTTGAAGGAATTTTGTGCCACAGATGAATTAGTACTTCTAGATGATTTTATTGGATTTTTCATCCAACCCTTAAGTAACCTAGCTATGTTATCAGCACTTGAAGCATAGCAAATAGATTGTGGTAATTCTTTAGTGGAAGAAATAGAGTTACTATTAGAAAGGTTTGAAGCTGAAAAATTAGAAGAAGATAATTTTTGTGGTGAAACTGAAAGTGCTTCATTAAGTGCTTTTTTGGCCATTTGAATATCTGTTTGAAGTCTTCTTTCCCATTGACCTCTAGGAATTCTTTGTGATGCTGAAAAATTTTCTTCTTCAAAATTTCCTTCAGAATTATTATTAATATTATTACCTGCTTGCATTTTCTTGAGCTTCTTTTTCAAATGAGTATTCCAATAGTTTTTTATGTCATTATCTGTTCTTTGTGGAAGATATGATGCTATTGCAGCCCATCTGTGATATAATCAATGTGAATTCAGTTAGCCATGTGAATCATAAAGAAGCACAAAAAAATACTACTAAAATAATGAAATTAGATATAGAGAGAAAAATTATATTAAATTTTAAAAATAATAACATTAAACTCTTTTGTCACTAATTTTCGTCGCTAATTATATTTTTTCCGATAGATAAAATTAAAATAAATACTAAAAAAAAGTAAATACCAAAGCTTCAAAACTATGTATACTTAATAACTTGTTTAGATTTACATAACTAATTACCAAAGCTTCAATACTAATTTTTTCATAATTTAATTTATTTTTTTCAAACAGAAGTAGGTTTCTCTAATGATATATTTCCTTATAATCTTTAGGCAATGATTTTTTCTTCATTAATAAATTTTTTGGTGGAACTAGAAACAGATTTTTTTTATATAGTTATTCAAATATTTGTTTCTAATTTAATTTTTATAGCAAATTAAGAAAAGATTTATACCTATTTCCTAAAAGATCTTGAAGATGGATAATCATCTTCTCCTCTTGTTCAGTGAAGTTACCCCTTTTGATTCCTGGCCTTAAGTAATTAGTCCATCTAAGTCTACAACTCTTGCTGCATCTTGACAACCCTGAAAATTATACCACAAAATCAAATAAATAACTTTCATTCTCATAAAAATATTTTTTTTATATAAAAAAAAACTTCAATTCAGATCTAGTTAAGTAATAAAAATAAAACCTAAATTATTAATTTATGATCAACAAGGATCATTATTTTCCTATTGATAATATATGTTATATAGAACAAAGAAAATAACCAATAAATAAAATTTTATAAAAAAAAATATATATATATATAATGAAGTTTGCAAAGTTATGAACTATGAACCTGTCTTGGTTGGAACAGCCCTCCAATTTCCAGGACCATGTTCTTGTATATAAGTAACAAGTATGATATCTTCTTCAGGTGTCCATGGTCCTTTCTTTACACCTTCTTTGTCACAACAAGGTGGTCTTCCCATGTTTCTTTGTTTTTCTTTTGCTTTATATTATAGTAACACTTTTATTATTGTTACTATAACTTTAAAAGCCCTTTTTCTTCTTCTTATCTCTCTATATCTTAGTGTTATAGTATGATACTATCTTCTACTTAAATTTCGCTCTAAAACCTCTTGACTTTGTTAGGTTTCAAAAGCAAGTGTCCAAGCCTAACCTTTGCTCGGTGTAAATATATAGCTAAAATGAAAGACTAGAAGGGTGTGGGGGTGTATTTAGTCCTCTCATAACAACTGTCATGTTTTTTTAAATAAATGTTCTAAAAGAACCGTCATTTAATATTTAGCTTCTAATATAATTTTAGTTTTTAGTTTTTTATATTTCTTTTAGTTTCTAATATAATTAAAAATGAAATAAAAAGTACAATTAGTACTCACCCAATTATATAGGCGAAAGTTTAAGGGTTACTCGACTAAAAATAAAAAAAGTACAATTTTTTTTAGATTGCCCAACATCAAACAATGAATACATTCAAGCGGATAATTATTCGACTAAAAATACTCAAATCTTCCTTTATTAACGCTAAAATCCAACTCCAACAAATATACTCCATCCGTTCCTTTTTATAAGAAACAATTCACTTTTTAGATTCATTCAATAATTGATGTATTTGATCTATATTATAGCTTAGATACATTAATTATTGAATGAATCTAAAAAGTCAACTGTCTCTTATAAAAAGGAACGGAGGGAGTATTTGATAGCATGCACGACCTCTTCAATTCAACACTAGGTGATTTTGAGGAAAAGTTCGATTCATTCCTTGCTCTCCAAATTGATCAAATTGTCGAGTGCCAAATTAAAATAAGATCATTTTTTCCTTTTTCATCCTTCGACGCAATGTAAAGGAGTCAAAGAGTGAGAAACGTTCCTTCAAAAGAACTATTGTGTCCTCTATATTCATTTATTAATTTGATACCACACCTTATCACACCTCTAAAGTTATTGAATAATACTTTGTATACCCTTCCAAAATAATTATTCTTCACTTAATTATTTTTCTGCTTGTGACCTTAAAAAGTACAACCTAAAACATACACACAAAAAATAAGGTTCTAAATTCAAAGTCAGATATATATTTTAGTTTAACAGTATTGATATTTTCAATTGATCGATTTAAATTAGTTATTTATAATTTCTACTTAATTTTTATGAAATCATTTAATTCAAACTCAGTTGAATATTTATAGTTTAATAGTACTGATATTGTCAGTTGAGTTAGATTAATTAAAATTGTGTGCGGTTCTTTGAAAATTTATTAGTTATGTTGACTTTAATGATAAAATTAGTGTCACTTATTAAAGCATCTGCAATTAAGTTGAGTGAAATTCAAAAAATAAAGATAGAAAAATGTTAACTTGTGCCTTAAGGAGATAAATGTAGAAATATTCTTTTGAAAATAGTGTATTTAACTTTATAAACATTAAATGTCTTAAATCATTAAATGCTAAATTTCTATTTTTAGGTACCTAAACATGTGCCCTAAAACATGTGCCCTAAGGGCACATGTTAACATGACCCATAAAGATATACTATAGATCTATAGTGAAAAAACCCATAATGTTGGTTTGACATTTTAAAATAACATTTATGTTTATATAGAAAAATTGTAAATAAGACACTATTATGAGATAGAAATAGTACTATACTATAATACAACCAAAAGATTTGACTTAATAATTGATTATAATGAGCTCCCTTAGACGAATTATATTTGGGAGAATCGAAGCTCGTTTTTTGTTGAAAACAATTCTTGGATAGTCTTTATTTGCAGTCGAATTCTAAATTATTGATGTTCATTTTTTTGAGAATTTTAGGGTTAATAAAAAAAAGTTGAATACTACCTCTCAATTCAAATTATAAGTTGTTTCGACCGCTTGACACAAATTAATAATAAAAATATAATTAATTATTTATTTAGTCAATTAATTTAGTAGTTAGAATTTACCTTAAAGTGAATAAGTAGATGTATCACAATTCAAACTTTGATCCCTACATATTACATGCAATATCTTTACCAACTGAATTATACATACAAGGACAAAAAAAATATGGATAAAGAAATTTTAAGTTATTTTACAAATGGATAAAGAAATATTAAATTAAATTAAATAATGAATAAAAATATGGCATTAAATAGTTATGATTTAATAAAGAAATATTAAATATTATTTTTAATATTATCAAATGACTTATAATTTGGGAAAACAATTATATAATATTATAATATTAACTCTTTTTTCTGGGTAATGTTAAAGAGTACTCCGTACTCTCGAAGTACTAGTTAACAATATTAAAAAGTTCACTTTTTAATATTAATTTTATTTAATTTTTTTAAATTATTATTAGTACTACGTATTTTCTCTAGTTCTTTTTAAAAAAGATAATTTACTTTTTATATTTATTCAATAATTTGATGTATTTGGTCTATATTATAATTTAAATACATTTATTATTGAATGAATCTAAAAAGTCAACAGTCTTTTATAAAAAGGACCGGAGGGAGTATTTCAGAGTCTTGTATAACTTGATCCAATTGTTTTTTACAGTATAGTACTACCTCCGTCCCATTTAATAAAAACTATTTGAACTAAATGCACTATTTATATGTCTTATTTTGACCGTATTTTTCTAAAAGTATATAAATGCAAATATATTACTAATATCATATAAGATCTTGTTTGATTTGTTTCGATGAGTATTTTCAAAATATCAAATTTCTATAATTTTTAGTAATAGACAATTAAAAATATTCGTAATCAAAATTATGATTTGACATACGTGTAATAATCAATAAGTTTTTATATTTTGGGACAGAGAAAACATTATCAAACTATTTAATGGAATATAAGCATGGAAATTGACTTAAAAAAGTATAGAGAAAACCAAGAGTCAAAATTTGACAGCAATGGGCATTAACTGAAGGAGGAAAAAGCTACTAAATTATTTACTACAACATGTTGTGTACCACTCAAAACCGCGTTGAGCATTGATTGTTGCTCTATTTACACTTACACTGGGAAAGCTCAATATTATCTCTGCTTTTAAAGTCTCTATAAATAAATACAAACATGTCATTAAATGTAAATTTGAGATAAAGCTGACTTTTTGCATATGAAGGCTAATTAAGCTATCACAATTATGTCTTTCTATTTGCCTATCTGGTGATCACAATGAACAAGTCCTTTCAAGTCCTTTCACAATGATCACTATGTTTGGATCTATGGAAAGATTGTAAGGAGGAAAGAAAGTGAGAGGAGAGAATCACTTTCCATTGTTTGGTTGCACAACAAAAAGGGAAGGAAAGAAAGTTTTAACTGGGGCCCACATCAAAATCCTTTCCACCCATATATGGACGGAAAACTTTAGAAACACTCATTTTTTTATTGAAAAGTCAACAAAACCCTTACTTTTGTTTGTTTGTTTTTATTCGGTACTAATATCATTCACTAAGATTTTTTTTTAAAAAATTCACCACTATTTTTTTTCCTATTCACTACAATTAACCACCAAGATTTTTTTTCTCATGGCATACAATTGCTCCAACACCCAGAGACATTTCTTTTTTCATTGAAATAGACCATATTCTTTTTTATAGAATAATTTGTATTTTTTCTAAACAAGGGTATTTTTGTCATTTACTAAATATGGATCTTTCTTTCCATTCACTTTCTACCCTACTTTCTCTTCAACCAAACAACCATAACAATCCTCACACTTTCTATTCTCTTTCTTTCCTCTTACATTCTTTCCTTTTACTTTCTTTCCTTTCACTTTCTTTTCTCATCCAAACACACCCTTAACTTGTCTATAAATCAATTTATGCATTTATATTTTGTTAATTGGACAGTGACCAAAACTGCCACCTTTGCTGTCTTCTAGAAAGGGATAGCTTTGCATTATTAATTAAGTGTGGAGTACAATTCTAAATGCTCAAAAAAGTCATGTTAAGTTCTGGTTCTAGTGCCTCTCGGAATGCTGATTAAGAATGAAAAAAAAAAATTAATACTCCCTCCGTTATAATATATAAGAAAAAATTCAGTTTCTAGGTTCGTTGTATAATTAATATCCAGATACATTAATTATACAATAAATCTAAAAAGTGTATTTTTGGTTATAAATTGTAACGGAGAGAGTATGCATAATGCCTCAAAGTACTAGTTAAGAATGCAAAAAAGAAAAAAAGGAAAATGCCTCAAAGTTCTGGTGTATTTACTTTTCTCACATACATTTTTTTTACGGGACTTTTCTCACATACTTAAGGCTCGTTTGTTTTAACTTTAAAAAAATAAATTTTTTCTTTTTATTTCTAAAAATGATTTTTAGAATAATTTCATTAAAAATAATAAAAGTTATTTTAAATTCATCTTTTTACAAATTAAAAGAGTAGTTCTGTAATATTCAATAACTTAAATATTCATATTATAAATTTTAATTTAATAAAAAAATATTTAAAAAAATACTTTTTTGAAAAAGATATCTCTCAAATATAATTTTCAAGAGAAACTATTTAAAGTAATTTTTTTTATTAGGGATATTTTAAAATTTTATGATCCAAAAAAATTTGTAATAAGATGATGAAATACTTAAAATGATATTTCAAGATAAACTATTTAAACAGATTTTCTACGTTCCTCCTTTATGTAAGGTTTCAAAAGAAAATCATTGTCATGTAATTGTGATAGACACATTTGTTAGAATAACGAACAAGTTACTTGTGTTATTGTTTTAATGACAAATATAATATTTTACACACAAACACGGAAAAGGATAAAAAAAAAAGTCCAAAGTATAAAAGGGAACCACAAGTATACTACTAACACAACCATATATCCAACACCCAAACAAAACAAAATACAAACACCCGAAGAAAAAAAAAACGCACCAAAAACAACACTAGAAAGAAAGCAAAATATAGGCCCACCGACTCTCATAAATCAAGAACACCTCAACACATCACCACAAAAAGACATGTCTCTTTTTGAAGAGAAGAAAATGATCTCCTATTGAGGCAAGACAGACACCAAGAAGTCCTCCAACCAACCAGGACCGTTGAGATCTAGGTCCACACTCAACATACTCTAACGGTTCCAGTATAAAATATGGTACATTCCCCATTTATCGAAGGAAGTGCCAGGATTATCTAGAAATCATTTTCAAAAAATAAGTTTCACCCTATTCAACAAATACTCAACATGAAAGGTACCCTCCAGAAAGATTATATAGATTAGATTGTTCCAAATAGTCTGCACAATATCATGTCATATTAACAACCAGCCCAATCTTCCTTGCTTGCCTACACTGATACCTAAGAAGTTCCCCAAAAGCCCAAAAATACTATGGGAAGGTACCAACTCAAAACTCAACCACCTAAAAATATCTTTTAAGACTAATAGAGTTTGACTACAAGAAATGAACAAATGTTCAACTGATTCATAGCTGAGCTCACCGAAGACACGCAAAGAATCACAAGAATCCCAATGACGCTTCGATAATATTGAGCAGCACATGAAATAATATTTTGCTACCTTGCACAAATCCTCCTGCGCTCCAGCCATGTCCCTATCTAATTGATTTAACAATGTACTCATTTTGTTTAAGGCAGTGGCGTCGTATTGTTCTCTAGGAGCCACAATCTCTCAATTCTAGCATGTGTTACACATTAATTGATTGTATATGAGTTTGACTTTGGAGTATCTCTTGTATTCTAATTTGCAGGGTTTTAAATAAAGTTCCGCGACCGCGAAAAGGGTCGCGACAAAACGGTTTTGGCAGTTGCCGATACTGTTATTATTATCACCGTTTTTTATATTAAAGAACAAATTGTGATTAATTCACACCGCGACGACCGCAATTAGTGTCATAACACCTGTACCGACCGAAATCGCGAAAACCTTTACGTAACCGAAACGCGACCGCGACCGTTTTTTAAAACCTTGCTAATTTGTACTAATCCATCTTTGGTGCTTATAAAATCTTGTGAAGAGTTCTCGTGAGTATAAATTAGTTGGTAGAATATTATATGTAATAAACAGCGATGAGAATTCAAATCCTGATGCTTTCATTTATTTACCTTAATATGTAAAATTATAGTACGTAGTAGACAATTTGGGGAAGAAAAACAAACTTGTTAAGATATTTATAGTGTTACCACTACATTAAAATTAAATTAGTTCTTTCGCTGTATTTATCATTTCCCATCAACAGCTATTAAATCGATAACAACCCAAATGAAACTTGTGCAACGTGTTAGTCCATGGACCATAATATTTGCAATATTTGATCAAACAATCAAACGCTATAAAACTCAAAAATCATTTAGTTATAGCACATGCATGATCTATGGCTAAATCAATAGAGTGATGACTTCCACATCATGAATAGAACATGAATATAATGCATGGATGTGGACTAGTTTAAACAGTTATGGGTCTTGCAATCAGTGAAGAAAAGTAAGCTGTTTATACTATGAAAACAAAATTGATAGTATTAAATTTCATAAATGACATGTGGAAAGAGTAGGCACCCATAAGAAGGCCCACTACCCTTAGAATGTGCCACAGGTGATGCCCATTTAACCAATTTGAGAGTACAAAGAGGCCTAAGTGTTAGAATTCATCTTTACTTTGGTTTATTTTTAGTTACTTGTAATAGAAGCTATTGCATTTTAGTGTAGAAATTATATGTAACTACCTATGCTAGTGGTGTGATCAAGTGTGAAAGTTAGTTATAGCACACCATGCTCCTTCACTAAGCTATATAAGGAGCTAAGCTAGCAATGTAATCTTTTAGTTGTGATAATAAAAATTACACTCATTTTTCTTCAATTCTCTTTCACAATGTATCAAATCTAATATTCTAACATGGTATCACAAGCCTTCTAGATTCTTTCCCGCTTCCGTAACAAACTTTTCTGGTCACCGTAACTAACTTCTCCGATCATCATGCCTCCACGAGTTGCGCCACTGGAACCTACTTCTGATCACTCTTCTCCTTTCTTTGTTCATCCTGGTGATGGTCCCTCCTCCGTCACGGTTTCTCCTCTTCTCACCGGCTCCAACTATCATGCTTGGTCGCGCGCAATGAAGCGTGCTCTTGGCGCCAAAATGAAACTCGATTTCATCGACGGTAGCATTCCGATTCCCGCCGATGCGTTTGATCCTAGTTTCCGTGCTTGGAATCGTTGTAATCAACTCGTCTCGTCATGGATTCTCAACTCTGTTTCTCCTTCCATTGCTCAATCCGTCGTGTTTCTTGAAAACACGATCGATATTTGGAATGAATTGCGCGAACGTTTTTCACAAGGTGATTTGGTACGTATCTCTGAACTTCAACAAGAGATCTATGCTTTGAAGCAAGATTCTCGATCTGTTACCGATTTCTACTCTGCTTTGAAGGTGTTATGGGAAGAACTAGAGCTATATCTTCCTATTCCTACTTGCACGTGTCGTAATCGTTGTGTATGTGAAGCTATGCGCACGGCTCGTCATAATCATCTTCTTCTTCATACAATTCGCTTCTTAACTGGCTTAAACGAGAATTTTGCCACTGTGAAGTCACAAATTCTTTTGATGGAGCCACTTCCACCTCTTAACAAGGTGTTTTCACTAGTTTTACAACATGAAAGACAGAGCAATTTTCCTCCTTCTAAGGATTCTGATGCCTTGATTAATGCTGCTAAGTCACGTTTTGCTAGTTCTTCTAAGAATTCCTCTAAGATTTGCACCTACTGTGGTCGTGACAATCACACTGTGGAAACATGCTTCAAGAAGCACGGTTTGCCACCACATCTCAGAAAATCTTCTAGCTCTAACAATGCTTCAATTGAGGGAGGGAATGATGAGGCAATTGCAGCAAATGGAAGTGATTCTAACTCCAACATTATCACTCAAGATCAAGCTCTTCAGCTAATTACTCTACTTCAGAATTCTTTCCCTAGCCAAGCCTCTAACACTGCATCCTCAAGTAAGGTTGGTTCAGCTGAATTCACTGGTCACACATCAGTGAATCAAGGTAATGTCTCTAAATTCTCAAATTCATGTAGTCTAGGTAATTGGATTTTGGATTCTGGTGCAAGTCACCATATATGCAACACAATTCAATGGTTTCATTCTTACAATGAAATCACTCCAATTAAGGTAAAATTGCCAAATGGAAGTCATGTGTTTGCTAAGCACTCAGGCATAGTCAAATTCTCCAATAGTTTCTTGCTTACTGAAGTGCTATGTGTTCCTAATTTTTCAGTTAATCTTGTGTCTGTTTCTCAAATATGCAAAGCTTCAAAATATGTGCTTCTGTTTAATGATATTCAATGCTCAATCCAGGACAAGATAACCAAGAGGATGATTGGTTCTGTTGATGCACTTGGAGGATTGTATTACCTCAGATTAGAAGATAAGAAAGTGCATGTAAATACCACATATGGAAACCACACAACTACTATCCCTGAACAAGCCATTTGGCATTTCAGATTAGGGCATCTATCAATAAACAGAATGCAATTATTGCATAAACAGTTTCCTTACATAATTGTAGATCATAATGGTGTTTGTGATGTATGCCATCTAGCAAAACACAAGAAACTATCTTACAATAATAGTTGTAATAAAGCTACTTTTCCTTTTGAAATGATACATTTTGATATTTGGGGCCCCATTAGCACAAAATCTTTGCATGGACATTGTTACTTTCTAACTGCTGTAGATGATTTTAGCAGATTTACTTGGATCATTCTTATGAAAAATAAATCTGAGACTAGGCAGCACATAAAAGATTTTATTCAGCTAATTGAAACTCAACATAACACAAAAGTTAAAGTAATAAGATCTGATAATGGGATAGAATTTATCATGCCTCAGTTTTATGCATCAAAAGGAATAATTCATCAAACTAGTTGTGTAGATTCCCCAGAACAAAATGGGAGAGTTGAAAGAAAGCATCAGCATTTGTTAAATGTAGGTAGATCTCTCCTTTTTCAAGCTAAAATTCCTAAAATGTTATGGTCTTATGTTGTTCAACATGCAACTTTTTTTATTAACAGAATTCCAACACCTGCCTTGCAACACAAGTTACCTTATGAAATGATTTTTAATAAATTACCTGATTTAGAAAATTTGAAAGTGTTTGGTTCACTCACATATGCATCTACATTACAAGCACATAGAACCAAACTGGAACCTAGGAGTAGAACTTGCATATTCTTGGGTTACAAGCAAGGGGTGAAGGGTGTCATTCTTTATGATCTCAATAGTAAGGAAACTTTTGTTTCACGCAATGTTGTACATCATGATCATATTTTACCATATACAACTTCATCTACCAGTCCAAATTGGCATTATCATCTTAGTGTTACTACATCAGAATCCACAAGTCAACCTGACACTATATCTCCAACAACACCTTCTGCACATGAACCAGCTGTTCCTACTTCTAATGAGCCCTTGTCCACATCAGATAACACATCACATACACAAAACACACCAGATATTTCTTCATCATTATCTACACAAAATTCAACATCCTCAGATCAAATTCAAAATTCCCCCAGCACCAGGCCTGTCAGAACCAAACATGTACCTTCTTATCTTTCTGACTTTGTGTGCAATCAATCAAACTCATCAACAGATCATTCTTCTAAAGGTAGTCTATATCCTATCTCTGAATATCATTCTTTATCTCAGTTATCAGATACACATCATGCATACACACTGTCTGTCACACACACACCTGAACCACAGTCTTACACAGAGGCTTGTAAGTTTGAGTGTTGGCAAAAGGCTATGAATGATGAATTAGAGGCATTAACTAAGACTGAAACTTGGATAATGGTTGATTTACCACCTCAAGCTAAACCTATTGGTAGCAAGTGGGTATATAGAGTCAAATACAAGGCAGATGAGACTATAGAAAGATACAAGGCAAGACTAGTTGCTAAGGGGTATAACCAGATTGAAGGCTTAGACTATTTTGATACATTCTCCCCAGTGGCAAAGCTCACAACTGTCAGAACTTTACTTGCCCTTGCTTCTATCAAACAGTGGAATTTGCACCAATTAGATGTTAATAATGCATTTCTGCATGGAGATCTAGAGGAAGATGTGTACATGGGTATACCAGATGGAGTTACTTCTACCAAACCTGGTCAGGTCTGCAAATTGTTGAAAAGTCTATATGGACTTAAGCAAGCCAGTAGAATGTGGTATGAAAAACTTACTTCTTTGCTTATTCAACAAGGGTATACTCAATCCACTGCTGACTATTCCCTTTTCACTCTGACTACAAATGATAATTTCACTGCCTTGTTAGTATATGTTGATGATATTATTTTGGCTGGCACTAGTATTGATGAGTTTAATAGAATTAAGAAGATTCTAGATGCTCAGTTCAAAATCAAAGATCTTGGTGTGCTGAAATACTTCTTAGGGCTTGAGGTTGCTCAATCAAGGGAGGGAATACACATCTCTCAGAGAAAATACTGCCTTGACTTACTCAAAGACTCTGGTCTGCTTGGCGCTAAGCCTGCTGCAATGCCACTAGACCCAGCAGTTAAGCTTCACAATGATGAAGGAAAATTGTTTGATAATATATCACAATACAGAAGACTCATTGGGAAGCTACTATATCTCACTAATACCAGACCAGACATAGCCTATGCTACTCAACAATTAAGCCAATTTATCCATAGGCCAACTGTGACTCACTATAATGCTGCCTGTAGGGTCATCAGATATTTGAAAAATAGTCCAGGCAGAGGCTTATTACTTTCAAGGCATAGTGACATACAAATTCTTGGTTTTTCTGATGCTGATTGGGCAGGATGTTTGGATACTAGAAGATCTACATCGGGACATTGTTTCTTCCTTGGTACATCACTCATATCTTGGAAAGCTAAGAAGCAAATAACAATCTCAAGATCATCTTCAGAAGCTGAGTACAGAGCTCTATCTAGTGCTACTTGTGAACTGATTTGGCTATTGTTTCTTTTGAAAGATTTGAGGGTCACATGTAGTAAGCTACCAGTGCTATACTGTGATAGCCAGAGTGCAATCCATATAGCTTCTAACCCAGTTTTTTATGAGAGAACTAAACATTTGGAGATTGATTGTCACTTAGTTAGAGAGAAACTACAACAAGGAATTCTGAGATTGTTGCCTATAGCCACTGAGGATCACCTAGCAGATTGTTTGACCAAGGCATTACCTGCTCCTAAGCTCAATGGATTCATTCACAAGTTAGGCTTAAAGGACATATATAAGCCTAAGCTTGAGGGAGGCTGTTAGAATTCATTTTTACTTTGGTTTATTTTTAGTTACTTGTAATAGAAGCTATTGCATTTTAGTGTAGAAATTATATGTAACTACCTATGCTAGTGGTGTGATCAAGTGTGAAAGTTAGTTATAGCACATCATGCTCCTTCACTAAGCTATATAAGGAGCTAAGCTAGCAATGTAATCTTTTAGTTGTGATAATAAAAATTACACTCATTTTTCTTCAATTCTCTTTCACAATGTATCAAATCTAATATTCTAACACTAAGTACCCTTTAGTGTCTCACTCTCTAGATTCTCCTATTAAAGTTGAAACAAAAAAAAAGATATAAATTGTTTCCACATGTCTGACTTTGAGTACGTAGAGTTTCATATTTAGGGGTTGGGATTGCTTAATTATAAATTTATAATGTGGCATCCCAAATATATGTGGCCTGATGGCAATACAAGCTAAGTGTAGAAATTAGATATTAATTTACACACCTATTGATGGTGGATGTGGAACTGAGTCTTCATTAATTGGAAGTCTCTTATGTCAGTATTTTTGTGGTTGATTCTTGTTTCTCCCTTCAAAGAATTTTTGGAATTTTTTGTAGTCGGAAGTTAGAGGTGTTTAGTTTTTGTTATTGATGTGTGCCCATTTATTTACTTGTGTTAATTGTAGTCTTTCAGGCGTTGTTGAAGTGTACTTTTGATATCCTCCGTATTCTAAATATTTTCTGATACTTTTCCGTTTTTATATAATATTTGCTATTGAAGAAAAATTATACACTAATGATATAAAAAATTATATGTATATTGAATTAAATTATATTATGGAGTCACTTCCATCTGTTCCCCGCATAACTACAAATATCTATTTTTCATAGTTTGATTGAATAGATGCATAAAATAATTTACTTGTTGGTTTGTTGGATCAGTATTACTTATCCATGCTTAGGTTTTTGTGTTTTTTTTCTCTCTTTTAGATATATATATATATATATATATATATATGTTGTAAATTCATAAATCTCACACCAATAACCTTGATGTGTGGAGCAAATCGAATAAGCAATCAAACAAGCGGAAATAGCAATAGTAATCGCGAACAAATAAAACAATGAAAGCGATAAAGAACACAAATGATTGTTTAACTAGTTCGGCCAAATAAAGACCTACGTCTAGGGGAGAGAGCAGCTCTCCGTTCCACTATCAAATCAACTTCTCAGTTACAATAAAAATCTCCAAAGAGTTACAAGAAATAGTCTCAATACCTAATTCTACTCTTTGCCCGAATTTCTTCCCGTGACCAAGAAATTCAATATGAAAGTGTTTCCCAAAGTGATGAATCAATATCTCGACCCTAGAGTGTTGCCAAGATGTTAATTTTATAACCCTAGTCTATTGTCGGCTCAGAAATAACCCTAAAACACTGTTAAAACTCAGAAAATGCAAAACAGCAAAATATATACGCGCACCCGCGCCCAGGTGCAGGAGGCAGTAGCCAAACTTCAATTCGCACACAATTGCGCTCCGGCAAGAATAGGCTGCGCCCCGGCGCCACTCAACTGCAAAACTTAATTTTTCTGACTTATTTTTAAGGCAATTCATCACAATAAGCAATGTGTTTCAGGTTGGTTTTTCATATCATAAGGAAAGTTTATTAACAACTTCAGTTTAATGTCTTGATTCAATATGTATAAACTTTGATCCTATACTTTTATTATAAAAAAATAAACTATCTTGTAGTACGTTTAATTAATAAATAAATGTATTTTGATCACCTCTTCAATGCATTATTTCCACAACTTATCCATTTCATCATTCATCACTATCGTTTCTATTTTGGAAGTTTCCCTTTGTCTATCATGAAATGCTAAACGAGAAATAGAAAAATATAATTAATTTTTTATTTAAAGAAATGAATGAATTTTGATTATCATCAAGATATTTATGTCAATTTTTTATTAGAATTAAGTGGTCAATTCAATGAGCTTGGAACACTAAACTAGTTTTTTTTTTACGCAGAACACTAAAATAGTTGATGGACTGTTAAGTGGTAGAAATAGAAATACAAATATTAGTTTCAATGTTTTTATATATATTGGACACATTGATGTATATATAACAATAATTTAATTTTTTTTAATAGTTTCTTGCAACTGTAAGTTAATTTTGAAAAGGATTTAAACGAAGTTAACAAAGCATATAATTTTTACTTATAAAATAAAGTAATAATTTTGAATTTTATTACTCGTATATGCTAAGGAAGATTAACAACATGGCTCAAATTTCCATGTATATTTATATTTTGATCATATTTTTTTCTCTACTTCTTGAGGTAACCAATGGAAGTAAGTCATTTTTAATACAATTTTCAAATTTTGCTCTTTGACTTATATAATCAACATTTTAATTTGTCATCTTCTGGTAACACTTATTTTCTTATTTGACACTGCAGCTCCTATCCCTTGCAACACTGACGCTGATTGTCCAAGAATGGTGTGCATATTTCCTCTAAAAGTAATCTGTGTTACGTGTAATTGTGTCTGCGTGTAAATGTAACAATAAAGATGAAAAATAATACATGTTACTATAATAATAAGTATATAATTTTAGTACAATTCAGTTGAAAAATAAATAATAAGGCGCAACCTCTCTTGTGATGGTTCAATAAGGTGAGGTCAGGAGTGATGTCTGGATGTATCTGATTTTTTTTTAGTATTATATTTTGGGGTTGCCCATTCTTAGTTCTTTTCCCCTTCCCTTTTCGGTTGCTGCTTTGAGTGGCTTTGGTGTGGTTTGTTGCTTTTCGGAGTTCTTTAGTGTTTTTTATGTATCTATTTATTTTGTTTTTTTTACTATTTCTGGTACTCCTGCTCTGTACTTTGGTCGTTTTATATGTTATATATATACTACTTCAGTTAGTAAAAACAAACTTTCTAGATTCATTGAATAAAACATATATATCTAGACAATAAAATAGTTCAAATGTACATGTTTTATTCAATGAAATTAAAAAGCATGTATATCTGTTTGTAAAAGCAAAAAGTAGGACATTGCAATAATCTTTTTAAAAACTAGGACATAATTATTTTTGAATGAGAAAAAGGAAAAAAGACAGTGTAAAATAATTTTACATTGTCAATCAATTGCAACCATGTTTTCCGCCACATCACTTCACTTAACCCTACTTTCTTGATATAACATGACACATTGAACCATTTTTATTGGTTGTTAGTTTAAAATTCATTTACACTGACAGTACGTGTTTTTTAAACACTTTTAACCACCTAAAAATAGAGTACCACACCGTAGAGGATACCTCACAAGTTAAGAATAAGTGGTCCACCGACTCAACTGAATTCCCACATAACACACATAAGATATTGTTAATATCTGTAATCATCATTCGTCGAACGAGATTTTGACAAAATGGAATACAATTTTGGAGTACTTGCTATGAGAAGACAATCACGGTGCTCAAAACTTCCATACTTTAACCAAGATAAGTCTGAACACTCTGACAGGACAGGATATCAACCCAGAGGCTAACTCATGTTTTTATATGCAAGTCTGTGTTATATTAGAAGAACATGTAGAGACTAAAAATCAAACAAAAAATATTTGAGAGATGAAACATCGATCTCCTTTTTAAAATTTTTTTTTTGCTCTTTTGAGTACCACATTTGTTTCAAATTTTAGTTCAATCCAATTGATATACCAAAAAGCTTAGTTTCAGAAAAAGATGACTATTTTTTTAGCGTGATAAATAAGGGGACCATATAAATTTCTCACTTGAATATTTGGTTTATCATCAAATTTAAATAAACGATGGTCTAGAATATTAAATCTATATGATTCTAGCATATAGACAAAGTCTTTGAAAAGAAAAATAAATACAAGGTAATATATTATCAACCAGATATATTAACTCTTATTGATCCGGTTGACTTATAAAAATGATTGAATGGAGTATTGAATTGGAGTTAAGAAAACTTTATATTTTGAAGTAGGATACTACATAATATAAATAATGGTTAATTAATAGGTTTTTACCCCTCTGTAAAGTAGTTGAGTTTTGCGTTATTCCCTTGTAAATTTTTTTTAAAGATTATCCGCTTGTAATGTTGCAGAATTTTTTTTCTAGTTCATTTTACCTCATGTTATGTTGTTTTGTTTTACCCCCGGGAGAGTAAAATGAACTAGAAATTTTTTTTTACAATATTACAAGGGAATAATCTCAAAAAGTAAAAAAATATAAGGAGGTAACGCAAAACTTACCTACTTTATAGAGGTAAAAGTCTTTTAATTCTATAAATAATTACTTTTATTTCCTTGCACGAGATAAACACACCATTTATTTAATTCTTCAATTCATGCAAATTTTATATTGGATATGTCTCATCTTTGATCCTATATTTTTATTAAAAAAACAAAGTATTTTTAGTATATATATATATATATATATATATATATATATAGGGTTTGCTAATTTAGACTCACTTAAAAACATGTGGGTCTAAATTAGCAATGTGCACCTTTTCACTTTGGACAACAATACCCTTATTTCACTATTTTAAGTAAGTTTAATATAAAGGGTAATTTTGTAGTTTTATAAGTTTGGATTGTATATATGTTTTTTTAAGTTGTCCTTTTTTTGATTTCCTAGGTTGTTTATTTAGGTTGCATATATTTATAATTAAGTGGGTCTAAATCAGCAAAGTGGGTGCACACTATTTAATAAAATTTACCTAACTAACCCTCAACTTCCTAGTGTAAAATAACTAAATGTCAAGGTTTTTTTGTCCAAAGTGAAAAGGTGCACATTGCTAATTTAGACCCAAATGTTTTTAAGTGGGTCTAAATTAGCAATGTGCACCTTTTCACTTTGGACAACAATACCCTTCTTTCACTATTTTAAGTAAGTTTAATATAAAGGGTAATTTTGTAGTTTTATAAGTTTGGATTGTATATATGTTTTTTTAAGTTGTCCTTTTTTTGATTTCCTAGGTTGTTTATTTAGGTTGCATATATTTATAATTAAGTGGGTCTAAATTAGCAAAGTGGATGCACACTATTTAATAAAATTTACCTAACTAACCCTCAACTTCCTAGTGTAAAATAACTAAATGCAAGGTTTTTTTGTCCAAAGTGAAAATATGCACATTGCTAATTTAGACCCACATGTTTTTAAGTGGGTCTAAATTAGCAAACCCATATATATATATATATATATTTAGATAGATGAAATGACAAGTTATTAGAAACTCGCATATATAAAGTGGAGGAATCGGGGTTCGAACCTTGGTCATGACAAGCGATACTAGCAATTTCGGTATTTTTACTAGCTAGTTGAGCTAGGATTTGTGGATGTCTTGTTATACTTTAAATTAATAAATTAATGTATTTTCACCTCTTCAATGCATTATTTTCACAACTTACAATTTCATCATTCATCACTATCGTTTCTATTCGGGAAGTTTCCCTTTGTCTATCATGAAATGCTAAACAAGAAATAGAAAAATATAATGAAATTTTAATTATAAAAAAAAAAGAATGAACTTTGATTATTATGAAGATATTTATGTGAAATCTCTATTAGAGTTAAGTAATCAATTCAATGAGCTAAACAGATATATTGGACACATTGATGTACCTTAGAGACATAACAATAATTTAATTTTTTTTAATACTAGTTTCTTGCAACTCAATCTAAGGTTAGTTTTAAAAAGGATTGAAAATGAAGTTAACAAAGCATATAACTTTTACTTAAAAATGAACTAATAATTTTGAATTTTATTAGATTAACAACATGGCTCAAACTACCATGTATATTTATATTTTGGTCATATTTTGTTCTCTACTTCTTGATGTAATCAATGGCAGTAAGTAATTTTTCATACAATTTTCAAATTTTACACTTTGATGTATATACTCAACATTTTGTCACCTTTTTGTAACACTTATTTGTTCTTATTTGACATTGCAGCTCCTATCCCCTGCAATACTAAAGTTGATTGTCCAAAAAGAGTGTGCATATTTCCTCTAAGAGCAATCTGTATTAAGTTTAACTGTGTGTGCGTGTAAGTGTAACAATAAAAGATTAAAAGTAAAACATGTTACTATATATAATAAGTGTATAATTTTATTATAATTCATATCTTTTTTCTAATCGTATCATTTTTTTTTTGGGTAAAATCTAATAGTTATCATTTTTACGATTGAGGAGGACTGAAACCACCTAATAGTTATCATTTTGGCACAAAAGTCATTGATTCGATCTGCACTGGATCAACCGTAATCTTTCAAACTGAAACAAATGAACACCGCACCAAGACGGGACAACAATACTCCGCACTAAGACGGGACAACAATACTATCAAAACAAAGGATGAAATAAAAAAAACAAACAAAAGAAATACTAAATATATGTGAAAATCACACTTATTTAATTAAAATAGAAATAAAATGATTTGGAGGGGTGATTTTAGGTCTAAATTGATCCTAAATCACCCCTCTCTAATATATCAAGAAGAAAAGAAAAAGTGGGCGATGGCTAGGGTTAGAGAGGGAGTATTCACATTTTATATATAGTTTAAAAAATGACATATCTTGTCAAAAAAAAAAAATCTAAAAGTGTGTGGGGTTGTCTTGTTTCCCTTATAATTTGAAAGCATCCAATTAGAGTTTTGATGTTTTCGGTAAGAAAGATTTACAAAATAAAGAGAAAATCCATAAAAATATAGAATTTGACCAATAAAAAATTTGCTAACCATATGAGATAGAGAGTGAGTGATTATAATTTGTAAGTGTTAAATGTTTGTCACATATGATTTTTCTCTTTCTTGCTCAAAATTTTTCTTACTAAATAACATTTTTCTTCTTATAATAACAATTAGCTTCGTTGAAAGAGACATCAATATTAGCTAACGCACTCGACCATTTAAGATTCTTATAACTAAAAAAGAATAAAGAAAAAAAATTTATTAGGACCATTTAAGCTTATAACTAAAATAAAAATAAAGAAAAAGAAATAGATTATGACCATTTAAGCTAGTGGGCTCATAATTTTCCTCAAAGCCACGAAAATTGCTATTTACGCCTCCGGGATGCTCCAAGACCCCCTAAAAATCCTAAAATGTCGCCACTTTTGAACTCGGGATAGTTTGGTTTCTAGGATACGAAATTAACATTTTTTCGTATCATAGAATACGAAATTAAAATTTTTCATTATCATTCGTTTCTCAGGCCCCCAAAATAGGTGTTTAGTGAGTTGGAAGGAAAAACATGTGGCCTTTAATCATGGGAAATGAGAATCAATATTATGTGATGAACTTTGTCATGTTTGCTATAAGTTTGGTATTCCTTTAAAGGGATGATAACTAAAAAATGGATTAATTTTTCTTGAATTCTGTTATGCAAAACTTATTCATGAATTTATCACCTCTATTTTGTAATGGGGTAGCAGCAAACTATGAAACTAACTTTTAGAATCTTTTATGAATGTTTTCAGCTAATTGAAATTATTGAAGTATTACTTTAAAAAAAATTATTCTTTTTTTCAGGAACTAATAGAATTGGAAGCAAGACACGAAATTAAGCGTTTTCGTATTCTAGGATACGAAACTGGAGGGTTTTAAAAAAACTGTGTATTTTGTATTCTATGGGCTGAAACCTTTTTTTTTTTCTTCTTCAAAATATGCCTATTTCATATCCTAGGATACAAAGTTGTTGTCTATTTCGTATCCCTTTAAACCACAGATAACGTTTCCGTCCCCCGATAACGTCGAGAAATCTATTATCTCTGTCAAACACCGATCCCTCGAGTGATTAATCGAAATAATAGAATTAAGTTCCAATACTTTAAGTGAATATTAAATCTAAGTCTATTCCTAGATCTTAGCCTCTAATAGATGTTATCCTAGATCAAAATTCAAAACATATATTCCTATACTATTTCAAATCTAAACATAAAAACAATAACAACAAAGATACCATCAATATTGATTTGTAACTAGAATATATATAACACCATGATCAATGAAAATACATATTAATAGAGTAATTATATCTAATCTCAACAAAAGTGTCTTTAGCTACTCATTACCATGGTAACTTCACAAAAGTGAGAAGAAAAAGACAAAATAACATCAACAGTCGATCCCTCGAACAGTTGGTGTGCATTAACCCTTGTCTTCTCGTTGCTATAGCTCTGCCATTTCTCTCTGATTTTCTCTTGGCTTCTGCGTTCCTCTTCTGTTCGTTCTAATCTCTCTCCAAAGTGTGATAAGTTGGCCTTTTATATCCTTCTCTTAAGCAATGGAATTCTTTGGTATTAAGCAAGACTAAAAACGGTGGTGTTAGTTGCCACTTGAGCTTTGTTTGGTAAATCAAATAAGCTAGCTTTTAACTTATAAGCTAAAAGCTCTGTTTGGTAACAATTTTTAAAAAAGAGCTTATAGCTTATTTTACTAGCTTATAGCTTATTTTCCAAATGCTATTTCAAGTAGCTTATGAGCTTATAGCATATATCTTATTATATTTTCTTCCAATTTTACCCCTATCATCTTAATTGAAAAGAATTAAATATTAATTAAACATATCATTTTTATGTCATTTCATTCTTATAAGCTAGTCTAACCGCTTATTTTACCAAACACTACAAATTCAAACAGCTAGCTTATTTGCTATAAGCTAAAAGATAGCTTATAAGCTATCCGCTATAAGCTAACTTATCAGCTATCCGCTATTTTTTATCAAACAGAGCCTTGATTTTCCTTTTACTTGACCGCCCTATAATCCTTATTTGGCTACTTTCCTCATTTTTCCTATTAATTTATAACATAAACATTATACTTAATAATAATAATAGTAGTAGTAATATAATAATTATTATAATTTTGAAATTATATCAACATATTTACAATAAAATTAAGTTAATTAGTGTCTTTAATTTAAATCTCTTATAAGTAAAATTGACACTTATCATTAATTTCATAATAATTTATAAAAGTGGAGTGAAATAGGTGAAAATAGTTAAAATACTAATTTGCTAGTAAAGACTACTATTTACAAATAGTTGGGGTTTTTACTTCAAGTAACTTACAAAATAAGTCAATAAATACTTCAAATATATATGTAAATTTACTACTTTTTAACACTTATCACTATTTCGTATCAATGAATATAAAATTGGGTTATTTCATATCCTAGCTTATAAAATCTTTCGTAAGGGTATTTGAGTCACAATGGAGGGCCTGAGATTAAAGTAAAGAGGCCTAAAAATTAATTTTTCAAAGCCAATGATAACAACCTATAGTTGATCCAATAATATGTTCCAATCCAATACTCATCTGCAACTTTCATACAAGAATTTCTCTCCCCCAAAATTCCATCTTTGCGCTTGTTTTAAAATTTTCGAACTGCATTCCAAAGTTTTCAAACAAGGACAAAAAATGAATTTTTCAGGGGGAGTAAGAGAAATGTGAGAGGGGGGGGGGGGGGGGGATTCTTCTATTTATATGGTGTATAGGGTATGATTTTGGTCTCTTTTTGTATAAAAGAAAAGTAATAATATATTTTTTGTCAAATAATTAAGTGGCTATTTAATCCTTAAAATAAAACTCATGTTTAAAGTTGAACCTTAATCTTTGAGAGAAGATCTCAATTGTAAAAAACACTTGAGGAAATAATGTGGATATTAGAATTGAGTCTAACTCATCCTCACAAAACCGGCTTGTAAGGTGAGGATTGCCTCTTTTTTATAAAGTCTTGTCCAGGCCTTCTCACAACTGATGTGGGACTTCTTAACACACCCCCTCACGTCCAACACTATTGGGTTTGATGCGTGGATATAAACGGTAGGTGGCCCGATAACGGGTGGCCCAATGGATCTTGGAGAGGCTCTGATACTATATTAGAAATTAGTATTGGGCTTAACTCATTCTCACAAAACCGGCTTATAAGGCGAAGATTGTCTCTTACTTATAAAGTCTTGTCCAGGCCTTCTCACAACCGATGTGGGACTTCTCACAACCGATGTGGAATCTTAAACCATTAAGATTATAGATAGGGGATAGAATTGGAATTTGAAAAAAAAAAAGGAAAAAAGTATGTTAATGATTGAGATGTAAAAATTGAGAGAAATTGAGAATTTTTTTTTTTGAGAGAGTCCATTCTCTACAACATCTAGGGATGTGTGTGTTTTAAATAGAGAAATCAATAATAGAAGTTGTAACTATATTAGTGTGATTGTTGAGACAATTTATTTTGGGGGCATTTTGTGAGCTTCACGGGATATAAGTAATGAATTTATTATTTTTGTGTCTCTTTTATTTCCAATGAATAGAAAGTGTTCATGTGATGCTTACATGCCTTTAGTTTTGGCATTTTGGAGCAACAACAATATGACATGTAGACTTATTACCTAGTGTCAATTTGCAATTCTATTTTGTGCATTCATTTTGTTGTGGTTTGTTGCTCTGCTAATTCGTTTTAATTGTGTGCAGCGTAAATTTAGCTTATGTGAAAACAATTTGACTTATTTCATCTTTTGTTATGAAATATCTTATATGTAAGCGCTTATATGCTATAAACGGTTAATTATGTTGTTTATCGAAACAAGGCCTTAGGGTACATAATGCGCGCGAGTAAATAATTTTTTTGTGTTGTATTGGCTGCCATCATGATTTTTTTTGTCCCGAAACTTTTCTCTTTGCATTTCAGAATATGCACATGGGATTTTTTTTAGCCAAAGCTCATAAAATGGTTAGTTAAATCTTTTAGATGGAATTTCATCCAGGTTGATTACTCTTATTCATTAATTGTGAGTGTTAATCTTTGAATTTATATCATTTGCTGATAATTTAAACCGTTGCAGTTAATTGATTGTTTACATTGGATGGAGAACATGTTTTTGTGTTGCTAGTATCTTTGCTTCATTCAATGATACCTTCATTGTGAGTTATCTTAGTTACTTTTTCTTTATCTAATTCGTGTTTAATTTGCGGTTTTTGATTTTTTTTGTTTGTTGTAATTGAATGATTTGATTTATTGCAGCATGTCACTGATTTGTCTGGGAGAGAAACACTTGTCTGCATTACTTCTAGCTTGTGTATAAGGTTTTTAATAACAGAAGATAAAATGAAGTTAAATTGCTTTCATATATGTTATTTTCATAAGCAATCTTGGAGAGCTTGTGAAATTAAGCAAAAACCAGCTTATGAACATGTCCTGAGCTGTTTTTACAAGTTCTTTATGACAGTAGACAACCTCGTGTTATCCAATCCAAACTGTCCTTTACTGCCTTCCGTTAACGGGTAAAATGCTTTCCTAAGTCTCTCGTTTTTTTAGGTGGAATGAAGGTTAAAGCTGATAGAGATGAATCATCTCCATATGCTGCTATGCTTGCTGCACAAGATGTTGCTACATGATGCAAGGTAATTGAATTTATTTGTATCTTCTTATTCATGTGCTTTTCTTAAGATGCAAATGAATAATTTGGTTGCTCTGTTCCCGGTAGCAGTTGTTATTACAAGGCATTTATCATTAACTGCCAACATTTGTTGATTCTATGTATTATGGAACAGGAGTTGGGCATTACTGCTCTTCATATCAAGCTCCGTGCAATTGGAGGAAACAAGAACAAAACACCAGGTCCTGGTGCTCAGGCTGATCGCACGTTCAGGAATGAAAATTGGTCGCATAGGTATTTCTTTTAACTCGTTTAAATGTTATGATGTATCCTGGTAAACTTGTTTTCCTTCTGTTTTAAGTTGTTGATATGGTCTATAGTTTTTTCCGTGCTTTTCTAAAAAATATGCATCTCAGGCGATCATAACATCGGACGAGTCAAACGAGGCATATAACTATTTTTTTCTAGAATCGGTTGTCGGTCTTCTTGGTGATGGTTTTGGTTCTACACCCGAAATGTGCAAAAATAACCTGATTTGATCGTTATCCGACGTGGTTAGTCATTCTAAACTATGAACTCAACTTTTTGATTTGTGAGCTGCAAAGATGTTAATGTTCAGTTGGTATTTGTGTGTGTGTGTATCATACTCTCATGCTGCTAATGTCTAAACTTGATGATTAAACTTTTATTAATTTATTATTATCTCATGTTTATCTTTTTCGTTTGCCTACTTTTAATTATTTGGTTACATGACTTGATTATTGGCTATTGCTCAAGCCACGGTAGAGAAAAACAAAGTGCATTTTTCTATCCTTATCATCATTATTGTTTACCTTCATAATAGTTTAAAGGAATGAAAGGTTATATTTCCTTAAAAATGTCAGCTTCATTTTGTGTGTTTATTGACAGTCCTAAAATGTCAGCTTCTGACTATCATAATTGAGGCATTCATGCTCTAGGATTTTATTCAAAATTATCATGCATGATATCATTATTATGTTATTAGAATTTGTAGATGATTAGCTTATTGAATTTTAACAATTTGATCAACAAAGTGATAGTACTTATTCACATGTATAAGTTGAATCAATTAACTCTTCTCACTTATTTCATTAGCTAACATTGTTTCTATGGCTTAGATTTAAGTTTAAGTGGATATTTATGGGCTTGGAAATGTGTTATGTCCATATCAAAATGTTTTTAAAACTATCACTAGCTTGCACCAAAATCATATGCTTTAAATTTCAACACTTGCACCAAAATGTCTTGCTTCATGCTAATTTAGTATAATTGAATCTTTTATTTTTGGTTTTAATGATTTTAATGAGTATATTGGCAGAGGCAATGAAATTCAGGTGGGGATTGGGCAAAAAATCAAAGGTACGGCAAGCTTATTCTTGAAATAGATGTTGAAGTTGTTCTCCACTGCCTCTATGGCAATTTGAAGTTGGCTGAACTTGATCTTGTAATGTTAGAGTGTTTGGATTTATGTTAGGCGAAACTTCTGTAATTTATGTTAGACGATATAAGAATGTTGCATTTGTTTTAGTTGGTGTAACTAGGAAGGTAGGTGCTACATGTTGGATTGGAAATGTTCCGTCTCGTTTCTCTCATTACTTGTAAGGAATCTATTTTCTATTAATGAATGAGAAGCTTTTATTTATGTCAAAAAAGAAAGAGTATGTGTAGAAATTTTATTGTTGTGAGAAATTATGGTTGAGTATTTTGATGTATTTTCAATAATATAGGACAGGAGCCTTCCTAGGAACAAATATATAAAAGAAAAATAAAAATAACAAACGTCTGTTGTAGCTGACGCTATGTATTAAAAAAACTGATATATAGCATCTATCATGAGCAGACGCTATATCTAGCGTCCGCTATGCGGACTCTACAAACGGCATTGAAGAAAACAAAATGACATATATAGCGTCACCAATAAACGGAAGCTAATAGCGTCTGCCTGTACATAAGATTACAGCTTCGGTTTAGCTTCAACATAAACAGACGCTATGTATAGCGTCTGCTGGACGCTACTGCTAGCTTCAGGCATTTAAGCGTCTACCACGACATGGACGCTAAGCTGACGCTAAACACAGTTAGCGTCCGTTTTTTGCCATTTAGCGTTTCATTTTGGCCGACGCTCCAGAGCAGTTTTGTTGTAGTGTTAGAATGTGCCACAGGTGATGCCCATTTAACCAATTTGAGAGTACAAAGAGGCCTAAGTACCCTTTAGTGTCTCACTCTCTAGATTCTCCTATTAAAGTTGAAACAAAAAAAAAAAAGATAAAAATTGTTTCCACATGTCTGACTTTGAGTACGTAGAGTTTCATATTTAGGGGTTGGGATTGCTTAATTATAAATTTATAATGTGGCATCCCAAATATATGTGGCCTGATGGCAATACAAGCTAAGTGTAGAAATTAGATATTAATTTACACACCTATTGATGGTGGATGTGGAACTGAGTCTTCTTTAATTGGAAGTCTCTTATGTCAGTATTTTTGTGGTTGATTCTTGTTTCTCCCTTCAAAGAATTTTTGGAATTTTTTGTGGTCGAAAGTTAGAGGTGTTTAGTTTTTGTTATTGATGCGTGCCCATTTATTTACCTGTGTTAATTATAGTCTGTCAGGCGTTGTTGAAGTGTACTTTTGATATCCTCCGTATTCTAAATATTTTCTGATACTTTTCCGTTTTTATATAATATTTGCTATTGAAGAAAAATTATACACTAATGATATAAAAAATTATATGTATATTCAATTAAATTATATTATGGAGTCACTTGCATATGTTCCCCGCATAACTACAAATATCTATTTTTCATAGTTTGATTGAATAGATGCATAAAATAATTTACTTGTTGGTTTGTTGGATCAGTATTGCTTATCCATGCTTAGGTTTTTGTGTTTTTTTTCTCTCTTTTAGATATATATGTGTTGTAAATTCGTAAATCTCACACCAATAACTTTGATGTGTGGAGCAAATCGAATAAGCAATCAAACAAGCGGAAATAACAATAGTAATCGCGAACAAATAAAACAACGAAAGCGATAAAGAACACAAATGATTGTTTAACCAGTTCGGCCAAATAAAGACCTACGTCTAGGGGAGAGAGCAGCTCTCCGTTCCACTATCAAATCAACTTCTCAGTTACAATAAAAATCTCCAAAGAGTTACAAGAAATAGTCTCAATACCTAATTCTACTCTTTGCCCGAATTTCTTCCCATGACCAAGAAATTCAATATGAAAGTGTTTCCCAAAGTGATGAATCAATATCTCGACCCTAGAGTGTTGCCAAGATGTTAATTTTATAACCCTAGTCTATTGTCGGCTCAGAAATAACCCTAAAACACTGTTAAAACTCAGAAAATGCAAAACAGCAAAATATATACGCGCACCCGCGCCCAGGTGCAGGAGGCAGTAGCCAAACTTCAATTCGCACACAATTGCGCTCCGGCGAGAATAGGCTGCGCCCTGGCGCCACTCAACTGCAAAACTTGATTTTTCTGACTTATTTTTAAGGCAATTCATCACAATAAGCAATGTGTTTCAGGTTGGTTTTTCATATCATAAGGAAAGTTTATTAACAACTTCAGTTTAATGTCTTGATTCAATATGTATAAACTTTGATCCTATACTTTTATTATAAAAAAATAAACTATCTTGTAGTACGTTTAATTAATAAATAAATGTATTTTGATCACCTCTTCAATGCATTATTTCCACAACTTATCCATTTCATCATTCATCACTATCGTTTCTATTTTGGAAGTTTCCCTTTGTCTATCATGAAATGCTAAACGAGAAATAGAAAAATATAATTAATTTTTTATTTAAAGAAATGAATGAATTTTGATTATCATCAAGATATTTATGTCAATTTTTTATTAGAATTAAGTGGTCAATTCAATGAGCTTGGAACACTAAACTAGTTTTTTTTACGCAGAACACTAAAATAGTTGATGCACTGTTAAGTGGTATAAATAGAAATACAAATATTAGTTTCAATGTTTCTATATATATTGGACACATTGATGTATATATAACAATAATTTAATTTTTTTTAATAGTTTCTTGCAACTGTAAGTTAATTTTGAAAAGGATTTAAACGAAGTTAACAAAGCATATAATTTTTACTTATAAAATAAAGTAATAATTTTGAATTTTATTACTCGTATATGCTAAGGAAGATTAACAACATGGCTCAAATTTCCATGTATATTTATATTTTGATCATATTTTTTTCTCTACTTCTTGAGGTAACCAATGGAAGTAAGTCATTTTTAATACAATTTTCAAATTTTGCTCTTTGACTTATATAATCAACATTTTAATTTGTCACCTTCTGGTAACACTTATTTTCTTATTTGACACTGCAGCTCCTATCCCTTGCAACACTGACGCTGATTGTCCAAAAATGGTGTGCATATTTCCTCTAAAAGTAATCTGTGTTACGTGTAATTGTGTCTGCGTGTAAATGTAACAATAAAGATGAAAAATAATACATGTTACTATAATAAGTATATAATTTTAGTACAATTCAGTTGAAAAATAAATAATAAGGCGCAACCTCTCTTGTGATGGTTCAATAAGGTGAGGTCAGAAGTGATGTCTGAATGTATCTGGTTTTTTTTTAGTATTATATTTTGGGGTTGCCCATTCTTAGTTCTTTTCCCCTTTCCTTTTCGGTTGCTGCTTTGAGTGGCTTTGGTGTGGTTTGTTGCTTTCCGGAGTTCTTTAGTGTTTTTTATGTATCTATTTATTTTGTTTTTTTTACTATTTCTGGTACTCCTGCTCTGTACTTTGGTCGTTTTATATGTTATATATATACTACTTCAGTTAGTAAAAACAAACTTTCTAGATTCATTGAATAAAACATGTATATCTAGACAATAAAATGGTTCAAATGTACATGTTTTATTCAATGAAATTAAAAAGCATGTATATCTGTTTGTAAAAGCAAAAAGTAGGACATTGCAATAATCTTTTTAAAAACTAGGACATAATTATTTTTGAATGAGAAAAAGGAAAAAAGGCAGACAGTGTAAAATAATTTTACATTGTCAATCAATTACAACCATATTTTCCGCCACATCACTTCACTTAACCCTACTTTCTTGATATAACATGACACATTGAACCATTTTTATTGGTTGTTAGTTTAAAATTAATTTACACTGACAATACGTGTTTTTTAAACACTTTTAACCATCTAAAAATAGAGTACCACACAATAGAGGATACCTCACAAGTTAATAATAAGTGGTCCACCGACAGATTTTGACAAAATGGAATACTATTTTGAAGTACTTGCTATGAGAAGACAATCACGGTGCTCAAAACTTCCATACTTTAACCAAGATAAGTCTAAACACTCTGACAGGACAGGATATCAACCCAGAGGCTAACTCATGAGTAAAAAATTCCAATAGCTACCATGTTTTTATATGCAAAGTCTGTGTTATATTAGAAGAACATGTAAAAATTATACTCCCTCCTGTCCTATATATAAAAAAAATTTTACTTTTTAAATTCATTGTAAACTCAATGTATTTAGACAAAAATATAGTTTAGATACATCCATTTTACAATGAATCTAAAAAGTAGAAGTTTTCTTATATATAGGATCGGAATGAGTATTTGTTAGAGACTAAAAATCAAACAAAAAATATTTGAGAGATGAAAAATCGATCTCCTTTTTAAAATTTTTTTTTTGCTCTTTTGAGTACCACATTTGTTTCAAATTTTAGTTCAATCCAATTGATATACCAAAAAGCTTAGTTTCAGAAAAAGATGACTATTTTTTTAGCGTGATAAATAAGGGGACCATATAAATTTCTCACTTGAATATTTGGTTTATCATCAAATTTAAATAAACGATGGTCTAGAATATTAAATCTATATGATTCTAGCATATAGACAAAGTCTTTGAAAAGAAAAATAAATACAAGGTAATATATTATCAACCAGATATATTAACTCTTATTGATCCGGTTGACTTATAAAAATGATTGAATGGAGTATTGAATTGGAGTTAAGAAAACTTTATATTTTGAAGTAGGATACTACATAATATAAATAAGGGTTAATTAATAGGTTTTTACCCCTCTGTAAAGTAGTTGAGTTTTGCGTTATTCCCTTGTAAATTTTTTTTAAAGATTATCCGCTTGTAATGTTGCAGAATTTTTTTTCTAGTTCATTTTACCTCATGTTATGTTGTTTTGTTTTACCCCCGGGAGAGTAAAATGAACTAGAAATTTTTTTTTACAATATTACAAGGGAATAATCTCAAAAAGTAAAAAAATATAAGGAGGTAACGCAAAACTTACCTACTTTATAGAGGTAAAAGTCTTTTAATTCTATAAATAATTACTTTTATTTCCTTGCACGAGATAAACACACCATTTATTTAATTCTTCAATTCATGCAAATTTTATATTGGATATGTCTCATCTTTGATCCTATATTTTTATTAAAAAAACAAAGTATTTTTAGTATATATATATATAGGGTTTGCTAATTTAGACTCACTTAAAAACATGTGGGTCTAAATTAGCAATGTGCACCTTTTCACTTTGGACAACAATACCCTTATTTCACTATTTTAAGTAAGTTTAATATAAAGGGTAATTTTGTAGTTTTATAAGTTTGGATTGTATATATGTTTTTTTAAGTTGTCCTTTTTTTGATTTCCTAGGTTGTTTATTTAGGTTGCATATATTTATAATTAAGTGGGTCTAAATCAGCAAAGTGGGTGCACACTATTTAATAAAATTTACCTAACTAACCCTCAACTTCCTAGTATAAAATAACAAAATGTCAAGGTTTTTTTGTCCAAAATGAAAAGGTGCACATTGCTAATTTTGACCCAAATGTTTTTAAGTGGGTCTAAATTAGCAATGTGCACCTTTTCACTTTGGACAACAATACCCTTCTTTCACTATTTTAAGTAAGTTTAATATAAAGGGTAATTTTGTAGTTTTATAAGTTTGGATTGTATATATGTTTTTTTAAGTTGTCCTTTTTTTGATTTCCTAGGTTGTTTATTTAGGTTGCATATATTTATAATTAAGTGGGTCTAAATTAGCAAAGTGGATGCACACTATTTATTAAAATTTACCTAACTAACCCTCAACTTCCTAGTGTAAAATAACTAAATGCAAGGTTTTTTTGTCCAAAGTGAAAATGTGCACATTGCTAATTTAGACCCACTTATGTGGGTCTAAATTAGCAAACCCCTATATATATATATATATATATATATATATATATATATATATATATATATATATATTTAGATAGATGAAATGACAAGTTATTAGAAACTCGCATATATAAAGTGGAGGAATCGGGGTTCGAACCTTGGTCATGACAAGCGATACTAGCAATTTCGGTATTTTTACTAGCTAGTTGAGCTAGGATTTGTGGATGTCTTGTTATACTTTAAATTAATAAATTAATGTATTTTCACCTCTTCAATGCATTATTTTCACAACTTACAATTTCATCATTCATCACTATCGTTTCTATTCGGGAAGTTTCCCTTTGTCTATCATGAAATGCTAAACAAGAAATAGAAAAATATAATGAAATTTTAATTATAAAAAAAAAGAATGAACTTTGATTATTATGAAGATATTTATGTGAAATCTCTATTAGAGTTAAGTAATCAATTCAATGAGCTAAACAGATATATTGGACACATTGATGTACCTTAGAGACATAACAATAATTTAATTTTTTTTAATACTAGTTTCTTGCAACTCAATCTAAGGTTAGTTTTAAAAAGGATTGAAAATGAAGTTAACAAAGCATATAACTTTTACTTAAAAATGAACTAATAATTTTGAATTTTATTAGATTAACAACATGGCTCAAACTACCATGTATATTTATATTTTGGTCATATTTTGTTCTTACTTCTTGATGTAATCAATGGCAGTAAGTAATTTTTCATACAATTTTCAAATTTTACACTTTGATGTATATACTCAACATTTTGTCACCTTTTAGTAACACTTATTTGTTCTTATTTGACATTGCAGCTCCTATCCCCTGCAATACTAAAGTTGATTGTCCAAAAAGAGTGTGCATATTTCCTCTAAGAGCAATCTGTATTAAGTTTAACTGTGTGTGCGTGTAAGTGTAACAATAAAAGATTAAAAGTAAAACATGTTACTATATATAATAAGTGTATAATTTTATTATAATTCATATCTTTTTTCTAATCGTATCATTTTTTTTGGGTACAATCTAATAGTTATCATTTTTACGATTGGGGAGGACTGAAACCACTTGATGCTAGAACTGACTCCCGAACCAGATTAAACTAGTGGTGAAAAAAAAAATAGTTATCATTTTATTTTTACATCATAAATTTTTGTGTTCTTTTTGGGCCGTTGAAATTGCTTTGCTAACTAAATCCGAATCATAAACAAATATTCAATAGATGTGAGTGTGGATATTTTTAAAAACGTCTTTGACATAGGTTTGGATATTTTAAATTTTGAAATTGGTTCAAAAAATGTTTAAAAGGTTAATTGCTTTGAAATAAGTTGCATGAAGAAAACGATTGAATTTTAAAAAAAAATCTTGAAATTAAAAAGGTGTCAAGTTTAAAAGGTTGAATGGTTTGAAATAAGTAATTGAATTACTGAATCGTAAATAGCTTGCTAAAATAGGGCTTGAATATATAAAGATTTTCTAAAAAAATAAATTGTTTCAAAGTTAATTTACAAGAATTAAAAATAATTTAAAGATCATATGTTTACTTTAGATTTTGTAAGGCTTGAATTTGTTTCTAAGCCGGGGTAGGCTTTAGAAGTTGTAGTAAGTATTTGTCCGTTGTTCCTTTGCAAGAACAATTATTTTTAGAGGAGTAATTAAAACTAAGTAACTTCCACTTCAACAATAATTCAATAAACCATGATCATGGCAGTTGCTTCGCTGAATTATTTTTAACAGAACGTACACTTAGATATTGACATTGGTTTAATATGGATAATACATGATAAGCAAAACATGACATTAAATTTTACTTAAAATACTGGAATCCAACTACACTCCAAAATATCGGAGTATTCACATTTTATTTTTTTTGACTAAATTAAAGATATCCATTCATTCAAATTGATAAGAGTACATCGATGCAATACAAATTCAAAATCGCTAAAAACAAAAAGGATGAATCTGCGAACAAACTCACAGCATCCGTGTTAATAGCATAAAACGACACATTGCATAAGCCTACATATTTGACTATATTGAAGTTTCCGGAGTATTCATGCCTCCGGATCTGTAGCGTTGATGGCACAAAAGTCATTGATTCGATCTGCACTGGATCAACCGTAATCTTTCAAACTGAAACAAATGAACACCGCACCAAGACGGGACAACAATACTCCGCACTAAGACGGGACAACAATACTATCAAAATAAAGGATGAAATAAAAAAAACAAACAAAAGAAATACTAAATATATGTGAAAATCACACTTATTTAATTAAAATAGAAATAAAATGATTTGGAGGGGTGATTTTAGGCCTAAATTGATCCTAAATCACCCCTCTCTAATATATCAAGAAGAAAAGAAAAAGTGGGCGATGGCTAGGGTTAGAGAGGGAGTATTCACATTTTATATATAGTTTAAAAAAATGACATATCTTGTCAAAAAAAAAAAATCTTAAAGTGTGTGGGGTTGTCTTGTTTCCCTTATAATTTGAAAGCATCCAATTAGAGTTTTGATGTTTTCGGTAAGAAAGATTTACAAAATAAAGAGAAAATCCATAAAAATATAGAATTTGACCAATAAAAAATTTGCTAACCATATGAGATAGAGAGTGAGTGATTATAATTTGTAAGTGTTAAATGTTTGTCACATATGATTCTTCTCTTTCTTACTCAAAATTTTTCTTACTAAATAACATTTTTCTTCTTATAATAACAATTAGCTTCGTTGAAAGAGACATCAATATTAGCGAACGCACTCGACCATTTAAGATTCTTATAACTAAAAAAGAATAAAGAAAAAAAATTTATTAGGACCATTTAAGCTTATAACTAAAATAAAAATAAAGAAAAAGAAATAGATTATGACCATTTAAGCTAGTGGGCTCATAATTTTCCTCAAAGCCACGAAAATTGCTATTTACGCCTCCGGGATGCTCCAAGACCCCCTAAAAATCCTAAAATGTCGCCACTTTTGAACTCGGGATAGTTTGGTTTCTAGGATACGAAATTAACATTTTTTCGTATCATAGAATAGGAAATTAAAATTTTTCATTATCATTCGTTTCTCAGGCCCCCAAAATAGGTGTTTAGTGAGTTGGAAGGAAAAACATGTGGCCTTTAATCATGGGAAATGAGAATCAATATTATGTGATGAACTTTGTCATGTTTGCTATAAGTTTGGTATTCCTTTAAAGGGATGATAACTAAAAAATGGATTAATTTTTCTTGAATTCTGTTATGCAAAACTTATTCATGAATTTATCACCTCTATTTTGTAATGGGGTAGCAGCAAACTATGAAACTAACTTTTAGAATCTTTTATGAATGTTTTCAGCTAATTGAAATTATTGAAGTATTACTTTAAAAAAAATTATTCTTTTTTTCAGGAACTAATAGAATTGGAAGCAAGACACAAAATTAAGCTTTTTCGTACCATAAGATACGAAATTAAGCGTTTTCGTATTCTAGGATACGAAACTGGAGGGTTTTAAAAAAACTGTGTATTTTGTATTCTATGGGCTGAAACCTTTTTTTTTTTTCTTCAAAATATGCCTATTTCATATCCTAGGATACAAAGTTGTTGTCTATTTCGTATCCCTTTAAACCACAGATAACGTTTCCGTCCCCAGATAACGTCGAGAAATCTATTATCTCTATCAAACACCGATCCCTCGAGTGATTAATCGAAATAATAGAATTAAGTTCCAATACTTTAAGTGAATATTAAATCTAAGTCTATTCCTAGATCTTAGCCTTTAATAGATGTTATCCTAGATCAAAATTCAAAACATATTGTAACACCCCGTTTTTCAAAAGCCAAAAAGGGCATTTTTTTTTTTTTTTTTTTTTTTTCCTTTTTTCAACTAACACTCAGAGTGCGCATAATAGTTTTATAAATGAACCGGCATTCAAATATACAAAAGAACTCACTACCAAAAGGTGCTTCGACAAGCAAAGTGTATTTCCTGAATAATTACAACCCAAGTCTAAGTATTCGAATACTTACAACAAAACAAGTTAGAGACCCTATGCTAACCAAAAAGCACGGTGCACAAAACACACCGGCGCATACTCTAACTATTCTAGGCTACAGCTCCAACCGCTCACTGGGGCCTGGAACAGCCACCGTCGTCGCCACGACCTAACCCATCATCTGGGTGGGATGAGCCCGCAAATGAAAGAAAGGGTCACCACAAAATACAAGTATATATATATATAACCGGTGCGAAAGATGTACGCATAACAAATTTCCACATACACAAGAGAAAGCTCTTTAACACAAAAGCAATTCCCACCAACGGGCTTATATATATAATGCACACATAGCCTATCAATGCAGACTCTACATGATCATGACACCAATCACTGGCTGCCACATGCATGAATTTAATTCCGGAATTCAACCTCTCTATAGAAGGCGTAGGTCTCTGGTGGGATAACACCTCCTACTATTGGTGGGATAACACCAGGTAGAGTCACACAAGACAATACCAAAACAATCACGGTGGGATAACACCGGGTGAGTCACACAAGACAACCACCAACTCAATAAAATCCAGTGGGATTTGGCGAAGTCGCACCGACAACCGCCTGGTACGAAGGCAAGTCACACAAGACATACACCTAGGCACGCAACTATGAAATGCATGGCATATATTCTCCTCGGCATATACGGGATAGTCACACAAGACACAATCCTCGCGTAGTCCTATCTGACGCACGCATTCACATATGCTCATGCAAACAAACACATAGCCTAAAGCCTATGTACAAAGCATCTCAGCATACATACATTTTCTCAATCATATGTAATTTGCACACATCTTTATAAACACGTTCTCATCAACGAGAATACATAAGTACAAACATGCCAAAGCACACAGCAATTGCATACACAGCAAAACAAAGCATGTCGTAATCGTTTTAAAGACAGAAATAAAGTGGAGCCCTTACCTCGGCAAACTTCCGTCAACAACACACGTCCAAACAACACAACGCGCTTCCTAAAACAAGCAGCGTACCATCAATACATTGTTTCCCAACCAATCGTATTGAAACTAAACCAAAAACCCCAAAAACTTAAAGGTTTCTAAGGAAAATCCCTCTTTCGGATACTATGCCAAAAACTACCGTATTGATCAACCCCCATGAGTTATTTGTACTATTTTTAGGACCCAAAACAATTGCCAAAAGTCTTAAATAATTTGAAATGCCAAATGGCCGTTTTCTTGCGTTACAAGCTACGTACTTTCCGAGTACCCGAAAAACTCGTTTCCAATCCCCACCACTTCCATAAATTAATAAAAAGGGATTAGAAAGCTAAAAACCAAGTTTAGAAATCAGAATCCAAAATTTTAGGTCCCAGAGCTCGCCCTGGCGAGTTGGCAGCGAGTGGAGGCAGAGAGTACTGGTCTTACTCGCTCTGGAGCTCGCCCTGGCGTGTTGTCATGACCTGTGACACTCGCCCTGGCGAGTAACAACTCGCTCAGCGAGTTGCACCTGTCATGACAGCACAAGACAGCAACTCACACCACCTTTTCCACCCCAAGCCTAGTTTGATTCTATTAATTCCCAACATCTTTTCAAGGCATAAAAGCAAACCATTTTCATAAGCAAGCAACACATTTCCGAAAGCATGTTGGTTGCTTCGAGTGCAAGTTATTTGATTTTCATTTCCAAAATCAAAACCAAACCCAAGCACAAGTTTTATTACGGGCCTTAACCGTCCGGTAATCATTTTCAAACATGTTTTCAAAGTACAAAGCGACACCGCATGTCACAATAGTTTTAAACCATTTTGACCCCAAAACACTACCCAAAAACACTTAGGAAATATTTTCATAAACCTCAAAATATTTTTCATCGGATTTTCCAAAACAAAACCATACAACGCATTTCCCTTTCGCCCAAAGGTTCGAAAACAACTTTTCTTTTCAAAACCTTACAACATAACCTCATGTAATTGATCAATACATAAACCAACCAAAACCCTAACTTTTCTCATGAGATTCTCACAAACTCATGGAAAATTGAAATAACAAGGCCTACACATGCTTCTCTAGACCTCATGAACAACATTCATGGAACAAAAACCATGTAAAGTAACATTTTCTAACAAACCCTCATGAGAACATAAACCCAAAAACTCTTAAACTCTATAAGTCTACCAACCTAAGAGATGAGAAGAGAGGGTTACCTTTAGAAAGTGATTCTCTACAACTTTCCTCAAAGCTCCAAAGCTTGAAATGGAGTGAAATGGTGAAGAATGGAAAATTTGTGAAGGTTGGAAAGAAAGTAATGGAGTCTACGTGAAAGAGAGAAAGAATGAGATGATTTGTGATGTTTTCTAAGTGACCAAGTGACCAAACCTCCTTACTATGCCATAGCTCTTGCTCACTCATGGCCATTGGATCGAAAGACAAAATGCCAAGACAAAACCCTAGCCATTGGATCAAACCAAACCAAATCCACTTGAGATAAAACTCAATACCTCATAGAAATACTCACACGTTCAGCTCTCGCACGCCGCGACAAACGAAACTCACCAAAACAGAAAACCTACGGAAAGAACGTCTAACGTTTCACATTTCCAAAACTTATCGCCGAATCTTTTTCCGCGACTGTAATTTTCTTCCATACCTCAGAAAATTAATCTCAGAATATATCCTCACTCGCGCAGATATATAAAACTTCCATCCGAAACCTCACTCAAAACAGACGCAATAAGATTTTACAACGACGGGTAAAATCCTACTCGTTTTTCCAAAAACAAGAATAATCCAAAACTTATTATTCTACAACCACATATAACTTCTTATTCAAGCAACAGGATCACAGAACCAAAGTCTGTACAATTACAGTGCATGAGCACAAAACCGGCTCAATTACAGCAAAAGCTAATAATTACACGATGTTTCATCACACGAACCCATCGAAACCCTAATAATTCCTTAAACCAACTATACAATGAAATCTTGGGTCTTACAATACTACCCCCCTAAAAGAAGTTTCGTCCTCGAAACTTAGACGTCGTCAAACAAACTGGGGTATAATTCTTTCATCTTACTCTCGAGCTCCCAGGTGGTATCTCCTGTAGCTTCGTTCCATATTACCTTCACCAAAGGTATCTCTTTCGTTCTCAAACGCTTCATCTTCCTATCCGCAATCTTGATCGGCGGAACCTCAAATGACAAGTTATCCCTCAGCTGGATGTCATCTGGTGTGATCACATGTGATGGATCCGGTGTATATTTCCGCAATTGCGACACATGGAACACATCATGAATCAAAGATAGTACCAGTGGCAACGCGATCCGATATGCTACCTTCCCAATCCGCTCCGTAATCTGATAAGGCCCTATAAACCTCGGAGTCAACTTTTTCGCTTTCAAAGCCCTTCCAACACCAGTTGTTGGGGTAACGCGGAGAAATACATGATCTCCCTCCTCAAACTCTAGAGGCCTCCGACGCCTATCCGCATAACTCTTTTGTCGATCTTGAGCAACCTTCATCATTGCCCTTATCCTTCGGACCTTGTCCGTCGTCTGTTGTACCATTTCCGGTCCTACTATCATACTCTCCCCATCTTGGTACCAACACAAAGGAGTCTGACATCTCCTCCCAAACAAAGCCTCGTATGGTGCCATTCCAATACTCGCGTGGAAACTGTTGTTGTATGTGAATTCTATCAAAGGTAATACATCATCCCAACTTCCACGATCATCCAACACACATGCTCTCAACAAATCTTCCAACGATTGATTTGTTCTCTCAGTCTGCCCATCTGTCTGAGGATGGTAGGCGGAACTCAATCTCAGTTTCGTCCCCAACGCCTCATGCAAAGTCTTCCAAAAGTGTGAAGTAAACTTTGGATCTCGATCCGACACTATACTTGACGGAATCCCATGTAACCTCACAATCTCAGCAATGTAAATGTCGGTCAACTTTGCTGCTGTATCCGTAGTTCTTACCGGTAGAAAATGAGCGGACTTTGTCAAACGATCCACTATCACCCAAATGGAATCATGCTTCCTCCTGGTCTTAGGTAACCCAGTGATGAAATCCATAGAAATGCTATCCCACTTCCACTCGGGGATATCTAATGACTGCAGCATCCCTGCTGGTCTCTGATGCTCAATCTTCGCCTTCTGACAAGTCAGACACGATGCCACATACTCAGCCACATCCTTTTTCATACCCGGCCACCAGAATTCATGCCTCAGGTCTTGATACATCTTTGTTGCTCCGGGATGTATACTAAGTTTACTCTTGTGTGCCTCCCCTAGAATGATGTTCCTCAAGTCCATAGCTTCGGGTACACACACTCTCCCTTGACACCTCAAGATGTTGTCCGATCCCACCTTGAAATCTCGGTTGGTTCCTCGAACAATCAAAGCCCTTTTCTCCATAAGGAACTTGTCATCTTGACAATTTGCAATGTCCTCCAATAAACCGCTTGAGATGGTAATCATACCCAGTCTCATATTCCCTAAGGCAAACTCTACCTCTAGGTGCAAATCACGAAACTCTCTCAACAACTCTTGTTGACTAGCCATTTGTGCCGAACACGCTGACACACTCTTCCTACTCAAAGCATCGGCTACCACATTAGCCTTTCCAGGATGGTATTCTAAAGTGAAATCAAAATCTTTCAAGGTTTCCATCCACCTCCTCTGCCTCATATTAAGCTCTTTCTGATCGAACAGATACTTAAGGCTTTTATGGTCACTAAACACGACAAAAGTGCAACCATAAAGATGATGTCTCCAAATCTTCAATGCGAAAACAACGGCCGCAAGCTCTAGATCGTGCGTAGGATAATTCTTTTCATGCACTTTCAACTGTCTTGATGCATAAGCCACTGCTCTCTTGTGTTGCATCAACACACATCCCAACCCCTGATGAGAAGCATCACAATAAACCTCATACGGTTCCTCCGACTGTGGTAACATCAAAACTGGTGAAGTCGTCAACCGTTCTTTCAACAACTGGAAACTCAACTCACACTTCTCTGTCCACGCAAAAGGTTGATCTTTTCGCGTAAGTTGTGTCATCGGTGCCACAATCTTAGCGAAACCTTCAATGAATCTCCGGTAATAACCGGCCAAACCAACAAAACTCCTCACATCAGTCACTGTTTGAGGCTGCTTCCATGAAAGTACCGTATCAATCTTGGCTGGATCCACGGCTATTCCCTCTTTTGATATAACATGGCCAAGGAAATTCACCTCTTCCAACCAAAAATCACACTTTGACGGGTTAGCATACAACCTTTTCTCCCGCAAAACTTGCTAAACCAAGCGAAGATGCTCTTCATGCTCCTCTTCACTTTTCGAATACACCAAAATGTCATCAATGAACACCACTACAAACTTGTCCAAAAATGAATTGAATATCCGATTCATGTAAGCCATAAAGATAGCAGGTGCATTCGTCACTCCAAACGGCATCACCAAAAACTCATAATGCCCATACCGCGTCCTAAACGCCGTTTTCTGAATATCCTCATCTCGTACCCTTATCTGGTGATAACCAGACTTCAAGTCAATCTTTGAAAACACTGAGGCTCCCCTCAACTGATCCATCAAATCATCGATTCGTGGCAATGGATATCGGTTCTTGATAGTCACCTTATTAAGCTTCCGATAATCCACACACAAACGAGACTTACCATCCTTCTTTTTAACCAATAAGACCGGTGCTCCCCAAGGCGACACACTAGGCCTTATGAAACCTTTACCTAACAAGTCCTCAATCTGACCTTTCAACTCTACCAACTCGGCTGGAGCCATCCGATAAGCTGATTCCGAAATCGGACCCGTACCCGGTTGCAAATCAATAAAGAATTCCACCTCTCTACACGGAGGAAAAGCTGGAATCTCCGATGGAAACACATCTTGGAAATCCTGAACCACTCGAATTTCCCCAATTCGGATCTCCGACGTCACTCCTAAGCTAGCAAGTGAAACTATCTCCGGTTCTCCGTTACACATAACCACAGAAAGCCGATTTGCAGACAAGTACCTTCGCACACCTGGCTCGGGAAAGAAAACCAATTTCCGAGCGCAGTCTAGAATCACATAATGATACGACAACCAATCCATCCCAAGAATGATCTCGAGAGATAAGAGCGGTAGACAAACCAAATTTACCAGAAAATCCCTATTCTGAATTACTACCAAACAATGCAAACATGCAGTATTCACTACCAAATCCTTAGCAGGAGTCAAAACATTCAAATCAAACGGAAGCACAGATACATTCAAACTCAAACGATTTGCACATGCCAAAGATATGAATGAGTGGGTTGCCCCCGTGTCAATCAAAGCAGTTAAAGAATTACCTGCGATGTGACAGCTCTCGTGGATGGCATTGCTAGCCTGCCCACTCAACTCAGTGCCCATACAGTAAGCACGTGCCTTTGCCGCAGGTCTGGCACCTTGTGAGCCCTGTGCCACATTTGCCGACGGCCCAGTCTTCGGGGCTCTGAAATCTCTAGCAAAGTGTCCCGGCTTCTTGCAGTTGAAGCAAGCGCTTCCCCCTTTCGGTTGCGTGCATTCATTAGAAAAATGCCCCGCTTCTCCACAGTTGTAGCAAGCCCCCTTACTACCCTCTGATTTTCCCCGGGTTCCCTGATTCACCGATCGGCCCGGTCCTTTACTGTGCTGAGGACGGTTATAAGGCTTACTCCCTTGCCTCCCACTATTCTGGGTCGAACCACGATCATTGGTGCGACTTGGTCCTCCGGCATTAGAATTCCCATGGCGGTTCACCCGCTTATTCCTCATGTCCTCTACCTCTTGGCACTTTTCAACCAAGACCTGGAACTGTCGGATACCCAATGGCACAACCGCATCCTGCAGTTCGTACCTCAGCCCATCTTGGAATCTACGACACATATAAACCTCATCTATCCCATCCCTAAAGAAGCGGAAGAAACGGGATAGTGATTCAAACTTCTTGGCATATGATTCAACATTCATGCCCCCCTGACGCAACCTCAGAAATTCCTCCCCATACCTTTCCCTTGCAGTCTCGGGAAAGTACTTGGCCAAAAACCTCCTCTTGAAGTTCTCCCAATTCAATTCCTCATGGTCATTCTCCATGATCAGTCGGGTGTTCCTCCACCAATACTCAGAACCCCCGAGTAATTGATAGGTAGCTAAGACCACCTTCTCTCCTTCTGGACAATGAATTGCCCCGAATATCCTCTCCACAGATTGGAGCCACAAATCAGCAGTTTTCGGACCACCCTCTCCGTTAAACTTTGGAGGAGTCTGGTGGTTGAAATTTGAAAGAAGTCTAGAACCAGCAGCAAGTATTTCCCTTTCGCGCTTTTCCAGATCTCTCTGCGCCTTAGCATGGCTCTGAGCAGTCACAGCCGCTGCCATTGTATGCATGGCATAAGCCATCTGATTCACATCCACATTGTCCGCCATAGGTACAGTAGGTGCCCTTCTTGGAGGCATTCGATTTCTGCTCAATACCAATTCTGATTAGATCCTTAGTCATTCAATTCTGAATCCTAACAGAATATCTCACTCCACGGATTACTAACTCGAAGCCCGACACAGAACAAACACTAGAACTAACTCCACACTAGTTACGTTCTAACCGACTCTGGACTAACGACTCAAGTATACACTTTCCCTTTGAAGATTTAAAGCCGTGCTCTGATACCAAATTGTAACACCCCGTTTTTCAAAAGCCAAAAAGGGCATTATTTTTTTTTTTTTTTTTTTCCTTTTTTCAACTAACACTCAGAGTGCGCATAATAGTTTTATAAATGAACCGGCATTCAAATATACAAAAGAACTCACTACCAAAAGGTGCTTCGACAAGCAAAGTGTATTTCCTGAATAATTACAACCCAAGTCTAAGTATTCGAATACTTACAACAAAACAAGTTAGAGACCCTATGCTAACCAAAAAGCACGGTGCACAAAACACACCGGCGCATACTCTAACTATTCTAGGCTACAGCTCCAACCGCTCACTGGGGCCTGGAACAGCCACCGTCGTCGCCACGACCTAACCCATCATCTGGGTGGGATGAGCCCGCAAATGAAAGAAAGGGTCACCACAAAATACAAGTATATATATATATAACCGGTGCGAAAGATGTACGCATAACAAATTTCCACATACACAAGAGAAAGCTCTTTAACACAAAAGCAATTCCCACCAACGGGCTTATATATATAATGCACACATAGCCTATCAATGCAGACTCTACATGATCATGACACCAATCACTGGCTGCCACATGCATGAATTTAATTCCGGAATTCAACCTCTCTATAGAAGGCGTAGGTCTCTGGTGGGATAACACCTCCTACTATTGGTGGGATAACACCAGGTAGAGTCACACAAGACAATACCAAAACAATCACGGTGGGATAACACCGGGTGAGTCACACAAGACAACCACCAACTCAATAAAATCCAGTGGGATTTGGCGAAGTCGCACCGACAACCGCCTGGTACGAAGGCAAGTCACACAAGACATACACCTAGGCACGCAACTATGAAATGCATGGCATATATTCTCCTCGGCATATACGGGATAGTCACACAAGACACAATCCTCGCGTAGTCCTATCTGACGCACGCATTCACATATGCTCATGCAAACAAACACATAGCCTAAAGCCTATGTACAAAGCATCTCAGCATACATACATTTTCTCAATCATATGTAATTTGCACACATCTTTATAAACACGTTCTCATCAACGAGAATACATAAGTACAAACATGCCAAAGCACACAGCAATTGCATACACAGCAAAACAAAGCATGTCGTAATCGTTTTAAAGACAGAAATAAAGTGGAGCCCTTACCTCGGCAAACTTCCGTCAACAACACACGTCCAAACAACACAACGCGCTTCCTAAAACAAGCAGCGTACCATCAATACATTGTTTCCCAACCAATCGTATTGAAACTAAACCAAAAACCCCAAAAACTTAAAGGTTTCTAAGGAAAATCCCTCTTTCGGATACTATGCCAAAAACTACCGTATTGATCAACCCCCATGAGTTATTTGTACTATTTTTAGGACCCAAAACAATTGCCAAAAGTCTTAAATAATTTGAAATGCCAAATGGCCGTTTTCTTGCGTTACAAGCTACGTACTTTCCGAGTACCCGAAAAACTCGTTTCCAATCCCCACCACTTCCATAAATTAATAAAAAGGGATTAGAAAGCTAAAAACCAAGTTTAGAAATCAGAATTCAAAATTTTAGGTCCCAGAGCTCGCCCTGGCGAGTTGGCAGCGAGTGGAGGCAGAGAGTACTGGTCTTACTCGCTCTGGAGCTCGCCCTGGCGTGTTGTCATGACCTGTGACACTCGCCCTGGCGAGTAACAACTCGCTCAGCGAGTTGCACCTGTCATGACAGCACAAGACAGCAACTCACACCACCTTTTCCACCCCAAGCCTAGTTTGATTCTATTAATTCCCAACATCTTTTCAAGGCATAAAAGCAAACCATTTTCATAAGCAAGCAACACATTTCCGAAAGCATGTTGGTTGCTTCGAGTGCAAGTTATTTGATTTTCATTTCCAAAATCAAAACCAAACCCAAGCACAAGTTTTATTACGGGCCTTAACCGTCCGGTAATCATTTTCAAACATGTTTTCAAAGTACAAAGCGACACCACATGTCACAATAGTTTTAAACCATTTTGACCCCAAAACACTACCCAAAAACACTTAGGAAATATTTTCATAAACCTCAAAATATTTTTCATCGGATTTTCCAAAACAAAACCATACAACGCATTTCCCTTTCGCCCAAAGGTTCGAAAACAACTTTTCTTTTCAAAACCTTACAACATAACCTCATGTAATTGATCAATACATAAACCAACCAAAACCCTAACTTTTCTCATGAGATTCTCACAAACTCATGGAAAATTGAAATAACAAGGCCTACACATGCTTCTCTAGACCTCATGAACAACATTCATGGAACAAAAACCATGTAAAGTAACATTTTCTAACAAACCCTCATGAGAACATAAACCCAAAAACTCTTAAACTCTATAAGTCTACCAACCTAAGAGATGAGAAGAGAGGGTTACCTTTAGAAAGTGATTCTCTACAACTTTCCTCAAAGCTCCAAAGCTTGAAATGGAGTGAAATGGTGAAGAATGGAAAATTTGTGAAGGTTGGAAAGAAAGTAATGGAGTCTACGTGAAAGAGAGAAAGAATGAGATGATTTGTGATGTTTTCTAAGTGACCAAGTGACCAAACCTCCTTACTATGCCATAGCTCTTGCTCACTCATGGCCATTGGATCGAAAGACAAAATGCCAAGACAAAACCCTAGCCATTGGATCAAACCAAACCAAATCCACTTGAGATAAAACTCAATACCTCATAGAAATACTCACACGTTCAGCTCTCGCACGCCGCGACAAACGAAACTCACCAAAACAGAAAACCTACGGAAAGAACGTCTAACGTTTCACATTTCCAAAACTTATCGCCGAATCTTTTTCCGCGACTGTAATTTTCTTCCATACCTCAGAAAATTAATCTCAGAATATATCCTCACTCGCGCAGATATATAAAACTTCCATCCGAAACCTCACTCAAAACAGACGCAATAAGATTTTACAACGACGGGTAAAATCCTACTCGTTTTTCCAAAAACAAGAATAATCCAAAACTTATTATTCTACAACCACATATAACTTCTTATTCAAGCAACAGGATCACAGAACCAAAGTCTGTACAATTACAGTGCATGAGCACAAAACCGGCTCAATTACAGCAAAAGCTAATAATTACACGATGTTTCATCACACGAACCCATCGAAACCCTAATAATTCCTTAAACCAACTATACAATGAAATCTTGGGTCTTACACATATATTCCTATACTATTTCAAATCTAAACATAAAAACAATAACAACAAAGATAGCATCAATATTGATTTGTAACTAGAATATATATAACACCATGATCAACGAAAATACATATTAATAGAGTAATTATATCTAACCTCAACAAAAGTGTCTTTAGCTACTCATTACCATGGTAACTTCACAAAAGTGAGAAGAAAAAGACAAAATAACATCAACAGTCGATCCCTCGAACAGTTGGTGTGCATTAACCCTTGTCTTCTCGTTGCTATAGCTCTGCCATTTCTCTCTGATTTTCTCTTGGCTTCTGCGTTCCTCTTCTGTTCGTTCTAATCTCTCTCCAAAGTGTGATAAGTTGGCCTTTTATATCCTTCTCTTAAGCAATGGAATTCTTTGGTATTAAGCAAGACTAAAAACGGTGGTGTTAGTTGCCACTTGAGCTCTGTTTGGTAAATCAAATAAGCTAGCTTATAGCTTATAGCTTTTAGCTTATAAGCTAAAAGCTCTGTTTGGTAACAATTTTTAAAAAAGAGCTTATAACTTATTTTACTAGCTTATAGCTTATTTTCCAAATGCTATTTCAAGTAGCTTATGAGCTTATAGCATATATCTTATTATATTTTCTTCCAATTTTACCCCTATCATCTTAATTGAAAAGAATTAAATATTAATTAAACATATCATTTTTATGTCATTTCATTCTTATAAGCTAGTCTAACCGCTAATTTTACCAAACACTACAAATTCAAACAGCTAGCTTATTTGCTATAAGCTAAAAGCTAGCTTATAAGCTATCCGCTATAAGCTAACTTATCAGCTATCCGCTATTTTTTATCAAACAGAGCCTTGATTTTCCTTTTACTTGACCGCCCTATAATCCTTATTTGGCTACTTTCCTCATTTTTCCCTATTAATTTATAACATAAACATTATACTTAATAATAATAGTAGTAGTAGTAATATAATAATTATTATAATTTTGAAATTATATCAACATATTTACAATAAAATTAAGTTAATTAGTGTCTTTAATTTAAATCTCTTATAAGTAAAATTGACACTTATCATTAATTTCATAATAATTTATAGGCTAAACTATACTTTTGGTCCCTTACGTTTATTTTAGGTTTGAATCAGGTCCCTTACGTTTTAAAAGTTTCAATTTAGTCCCTCACGTTATCAACTTTTGCATTAGTTAGTCCATTACGTCAAATATTTCACTAAATTCGTTTGATTTTTACACGTGGCTGACGGTTTGGACACGTGGACGTTATTTTGGACACGTTGACACTATTTTGAACACTTTTTTTGGGGCCAATTCCATTATTATAAGTAATATATATTATTTTTAATTATTTCTTTTTACTTAGTTAGTATCCCAAATGGCACCGAACATGTCCAAAATAATGTCCATGTGTCCAAACGGTCAGTCATGTGTAAGGATCAAACGGATTTAGTGGAAAATTTGACGGAAAGGACTAACTAATGCAAATGTTGATAACGTGAGGGACCAAATTGAAACTTTTAAAACGTAAGGGACCTGATTCAAACCTAAAATAAACGTAAGGGACCAAAAATACAGTTTAGCCTAATTTATAAAAGTGGAGTGAAATAGGTGAAAATTGTTAAAATACTAATTTGCTAGTAAAGACTACTATTTACAAATAGTTGGGGTTTTTACTTCAAGTAACTTACAAAATAAGTCAATAAATGCTTCAAATATATATGTAAATTTACTACTTTTTAACACTTATCACTATTTCGTATCATAGAATATAAAATTGGGTTATTTCATATCCTAGCTTATAAAATCTTTCGTAAGGGTATTTGAGTCACAATGGAGGGCCTGAGAATAAAGTAAAGAGGCCTAAAAATTAATTTTTCAAAGCCAATGATAACAACCTATAGTTGATCCAATAATATGTTCCAATCCAATACTCATCTGCAACTTTCATACAAGAATTTCTCTCCCCCAAAATTCCATCTTTGCGCTTGTTTAAAAATTTTCGAACTGCATTCCAAAGTTTTCAAACAAGGACAAAAAATGAATTTTTCAGGGGGAGTAAGAGAAATGTGAGGGGGGGGGGGGGGGGAATTCTTCTATTTATATGGTGTATAGGGTATGATTTTGGTCTCTTTTTTTTTTTTTTGACAAAAGATTTTGGTCTCTTTTTGTATAAAAGAAAAGTAATAATATATTTTTTGTCAAATAATTAAGTGGCTATTTAATCCTTAAAATAAAACTCATGTTTAAAGTTGAACCTTAATCTTTGAGAGAAGATCTCAATTGTAAAAAACACTTGAGGAAATAATGTGGATATTAGAATTGAGTCTAACTCATCCTCACAAAACCGGCATGTAAGGTGAGGATTGCCTCTTACTTATAAAGTCTTGTCCAGGCCTTCTCACAACCGATGTGGGACTTCTCACAACCGATGTGGAATCTTAAACCATTAAGATTATAGATAGGGGATAGAATTGGAATTTGAAAAAAAAGGAAGTAGTATAGGATGTATGATTTACTACAAACCAATAGGGAGAGAAATTAAGAATCGAGAGAAATTAAGAATTTTTTTTTTGAGAGAGTCCATTCTCTTAATCTTTACAGGATGTATGATTTACTACAAACCAATAGGTTTGTTCGAGTGATAAAGAATTTAAGTAGTATAGTGGACTAGTGGTAGGTTCAATTCTCAACTCCATTATTTTTTTTTTTGGTACAAAACTCCATTATTAATAAAATAAAAAATGATATGTCCATTGTAAAAGACTTCATTCCATTACTTTGTCATTTCCAAAGCTACGCATGGTTGAATTTTTCTTCTTACCGATCAGTTTCACGCGGACCCTAAAGATAGGTCTCAAATAGTTTCACTCTCAACTTTCACCCCTACTTAGCTCTACCTACCTTACAAATTCGATCACTATGTTCATGCTAATCGATAGTACTTCATTTTAAATAAAAAATAACTTTTTATGATTATGAAAAAATAGATGTATTTGACCTATATTATAATAAGTTAAATATATTGGTTTTTCAATAAATCAAAAAAATGGTTTTTGCTTATAATTATAATCAAGGAGAATCTCAATTAAGAAAAAAAAATGAAAATAATATACTTTATATTTTAAATATATTGACTACACATATTTTAAGATAATTATACTACATTTGTTTTAGTACTGTATATAAGATCTTTTTCACAAAAGCATAAGAATTAAGGAAAGTAGTTTTTGCATTAAATTTGAAAATAATATATTTTCTCTTTCTAAAATTATCTTTTAATTATTTAAAGAGAGAAATAATGATCTTTTACTTCTCTTTATTTAATTAAGAGTATTTTTGTGAAAATTTAATTGATATACATTGAACTTTAAAAAAATCTTATAAAATAGGACCAAAAAATTTACAAAAAGATTTTATAAATTGAGACGAATGTAGTATTATATTTTTTTTTCTTACACCTATATTTATATTCTTTAACTAATGCCCTTGAGCACTAATTAACATTTTCTATAACAATACTAGTAGTACTACTGGATGGTTGAATACTGATATATCTAGGTAACCTTTATTTAAAGTTTAAATTAAAATAACATTAATTTTTTTTAGATTATACTAATAGTCAACAATATAAGTTAAGTACCGAAGTAGTCACCTAAAACATAAATTTAGAGTAATGAGAAAATATTCAATAAAAAATATAGTACTTCTAGTCTTTAATATAAGATGATAAAATTTATTTTTTAAATTCATGAAATGATCGATGTATCTAATTCCTCTCAATCCACAAGTGTTATGATATTGATAGGAGCCAATAAAGAAAAAACCCGACTCACAAAATCTCTTGACAAATTATTCGTAAGGAAATCAAGATCTCACTGATCATTCTTTATTGTAAAAAAATTATTTTTTTAAATTTATACAATGATCAATATATCATAAACCAAATAGATTAATTATTCAATAAATAAATAAATATAAAAAGAAAACACTTTTTAGTAAGTATTTTTTTTAAAAGAAATCTATCAATCTATTTATTTTTGACAGGAATCTATATCTATTTTTACAATAAGGACAAATGAATCTATTCTAAAACGCGTATGTTGATTTATTTAATTTTTACAATAAATAGAACAAGACGTAATCTTTCAATTTCACCCAATTTTATTTTTGTTCTCACTCGACAACCATTGAATCAAACCACATAGTAAAAATCAAACACACAACAACAACAATTCCCTTCAACTTTGATGCAAAATTCCAACAATTCTATGACATAAACACAAGTCACTAACATGTTCCTTTCTTAACATACTACTTATAATTTCTATATTATTTTTTCATTCTCTCTCAATTTCTTCAATTAGGTAACACTTCAACCTCTGCTGAATCGATTCCACCATGTGAAAAACCAATTATAGGGTGAGTTTGTACTTATATCTTTATCTATATTGTTGTAATGTCTCGTTCAAATTCATCAAAATTTTATTTTCAAACTACATATCAAAATTTTGCATGACTTTGCTCTGTTTTTCTTTCCTCTGTTTTGCTTCAAAAGGAATGAACTTGTTAATTTATTCATTCACAAATTGTTTCAATTATAGTTTTTTGTGAAATTGCAGAAATACCCATTTGAGTTTATTTGAGTATGGGCTATGTGAAAGGTTTTTTTCACATAAAGATTGAATTTTTTGGTGTTTACTTTTGGGTTTTTCTTTGTAATGTTATGCAAACTCTGTTTTGGTTTTTCAACAAAGTCTGCATAAGGTAATGGAGTTGAATTTTCCATTGATTTTTTTTTTATTTTTAATTATATAGTTGAAAAATTAATACTTTTTTATTAATTTAGTTTAATTTCTTGATATTTTTTGTTTTATGTTTTCAGATTCTATAGTTCTAAAGCAATGAACACAATTTATGGTTCTGAATTTTCCTTAGAAAATCATCAAATTGAGTCAAAAATTGAGCCTAGTGAAGAAGAATTTTATGAATGTTTTGATGATACCAATGTGGAGTATGAAAATTTTGAAGAAATTTCTGATACTTCCTCACATGAAAGTGATCAAATTGAGTTTAGTTGTAGCCAAGAAAAAGGAGAAAAAGTAGTAAAGTTATGTTCTGCAAATTTTGATCATAGTGGAAATTTTGATCTAGAAGGAGAGGAAAAATCAAAGTTGGTTTTCAAATTTCAATATCAAAATTGGAATTGCAACTTAAGTGAGGAATTGAAGGAAAATCTTAGTGAAAGTAGTGATTTTGACAAAAGGGGTGTGGTTTCGTCGAGTGCCAACAAGTATGAGTTCATCTCAGGAAAGAGTTTAAGCCAATTTTTGGATAAACCTGAGGCTGCAAATTTTACTGTCAAAGAGTTCTTCATTCATTCAAATGATAATTTTCAATTGGAAAAAAATAATGTTACCAATGATGATTCAGCTGGTTTGATATCTGAGAGTAAATTCAAGCAAGAAAATTGTGAAGAGGTTGTTGATGAGAAAATTGTTGACAATTTATCAGAGAATTTGCACATTGAAGAGGTTTCTGAGAAGCTTAAGAATTCGGAATTGTATACGCGTAATTTTCTTTTGGATGATGATTTCATTTGTTCAAGGTCTGATACAGATTCTATTAGTTCTTTTGATGATGGTTTTTTGTCGGATACTGATTTTGGAACAACTACTGAGCATGATACATTAGGCAACAATGAAGAAAATGTAGAAGATTTGGACTTTATGGATGACAAAACCTTAGAAAGTTTGGATTTCGGTTATGAGCCGGATGATTTTGCCGGAGAAGATGAAGATATAATGAATGAGCTTGGAAAATTGGAAGAAGAAATAAAAAATGAACAATCTGTGAAACAAAATTCAAAGAGTTTAACAGCTTTTGATCTCGAGGAATCGAACCGGTTCGATACACTTTGGGAGCATCAAGATTTGTTAGAACAGTTGAAGATGGAATTGAAGAAGGTTAGAGCTACTGGTTTACCTACAATCTTTGAAGATTCTGAGTCACCAAGGGTCATGGAAGATTTGAAACCATGGAAAATTGATGAAAAATTTCAGCATAGTAGTAGTACTACAAATGAGCTTCCAAAATTCTACAGAAGTTACAGAGAAAGAATGAGAAAATTTGATATCTTGAATTACCAAAAGATGTATGCTTTAGGTATGTGTTTTTCTTATCCATTACCTTAAATTGATTTACCTTTCTTTAGCAATTTTTATTTTAGTTTTAATCGGATGTTTTATAAACCGAATCAAACAGACAATTCGACTAGTTGAGTCATGAACCAACACTAGTATTTGATTATTTAAGCATTTCGACTATGGTTTTGTCTATGTTCATATGGTTTAAATCAGTTGAACCGTTGAACCATGGCTATGTGGTCTCATCGGTTTGATGTCATGTTCGGTTTTTAAAACCATATGTTTTATTTGTTTACTTCCTTGTTCAAAACAATTTTATTTAACTTGCATGCTGATCAAAACCTACTTTATCTAAATCATTAAAAATAGAGGTAAGGACCCTACTAAATCTGGTTAGTTGAGCATTGAGAAAGCATGAACTAACCAATTATGTGACATAAAAGTGAATTTTGACTCACATGTTCTCTTTCTTTTTACTCTTTTATGGTTGGTCATGTTTATGGCAAGGTATTCTCATTTTTCTCATATATTTTGTTATTGCAAGAAAGAGTGGTAGGATTGGAGGTTGGCCATTAAGGAATTGAACAACTTTCTTATGTCACATACTCACATGCTTGGCTCTATACACTTTGCACTCATTAATATCAATCCTCCATTGCTGGTAGTTTTGCATTTTTCCCAAAGATAGCCTTATGAGAGTTAGGATTTAGACTCTTTTATTGTTTGTTAGTATTAACTCTAATTAGTAGAAAACTACTCCTTTGGTTGCATATATTCATTGATTTTAGCCATTTGCATTGCTTTTGTTTCAAGACTATATTAATTTTCAAATTCCATTTTTCTAATTAGACTACATATGTTCCTAAACATAGGATCTCATTAACAATACCGATAATGAGAATTAAAAATATTTGCCGTAATATTAAATTTGTTGACTATCGGTATTGTTTTACAAGATTGTCTTTTAAGAGTGATAATGAGTTTATATTTCCATTATCATATCATATTTATTACAATTGCCGAAAAATATGTAGTCATGTAACATAATTAAAGGTCATAACATGGATTAGGGTATTTTTTGGGACAGAAAACAAGTGTTAAGGAATTATGTAATAATATTTTAGTCCAAAGAATTTTAGTCCAAAGAATTTTATTATTTCTAACATGTGTCCACTAACCTTAAATTAACAAACAATATATTATTGCAAAAAGCTAACACACTTTCTTATTGTGATGTAGCACTAATTATAATGCTCCACCTAATTTTTCTATTACACTTTTTTTTATTCTGTTTATTATAAACAACCCTTACCATGCAAGACAATTTGGAAAGCTATTTTCCTTTGTCCTTGAAAGTTATGTTAAACTTTTATCTATGTGACCTTTTGCATCATGCTTAATTTTGAAGACTCAAATCATATAGTCCTATTAATTCTTGTATTTTTTATAGGTGTTATGAAGTCAAAGGACCCACTAAAATCATTTTCAATTCACAAGAAAACTCCATCATCAATCACATGCATTCTTCCACGTGGCATTAACTTCTTGAGACGTAAAAACATTGATGATGCTGACCCAATGGAGAAGTTCATAAGAGAATTATACAGTGACTTAGAAATGGTTTATGTGGGACATTTGTGCCTTTCTTGGGAATTCCTTCGTTGGGAATATGAAAAAGCATTGAAGATATGGGAATCTGACCAATATGGATTCAGAAGGTTCAATGAAGTAGCTGGAGAATTTCAACAATTCCAAGTTCTTCTTCAAAGGTTTATAGAGAATGAACCTTTTCAAGGTCCAAGGGTTGAAAATTATGCTAGGAATCGTTGTGCCATGAGGAATCTTCTTCAAGTTCCTGTCATAAAAGGTGAGAACATTAATGTGAATTCATTTGTTTTTCTTAGATGAAGTAGTCACACTACATTCAGTAAGGACATTTGGACCGTCCGATCAATATTAGAAGGTCCAGATTTTAAGATAAAATTTTAACTGTTTTTAAATATAAAATTCAAGCTAAAAATTTGGACAGTCTATTCTTACTCAAACGGTCCAAATATGACTTACTGCAATATCGTCACTTCTCTCGGATTGCACAGAAACTTGATCAAACACACACAATTGTGAGGTCTTGAGTTTGAATTTGGTTGAAGGTATCCACCAATACATTGGCCAATTTAGTTCCTAAAACTAATAATTTTTTAAAATTATTTTTAAATTTGAAAGTTCTCAATTGCATTAGCCAATTTGAGTATATACTCTTTCAAAAATCAAAATAGTGACCTCCTATTCAAAATTGAATCTAGTGATAATTATTTGTAAGTAGGCTCCATTTTCTTTGAGCTATGTGGGGGACCATATTTAAAATTTTAATTGTGAGACAGAATAGTTCCTCATGATTTTAAAATTCTTCCATTATTGGTTGCAGAAGACAAAGGCAAGGATATAAAGAAGTATAGAAAAAGAGAAATTGACAATGATGCCATCACAAGTGAAATGTTAGTAGAAATTTTGGAAGAATCAATAAGAACAATTTGGCGTTTTATAAGAGGTGATAAAGATGCATCAAACTTGAAAATTAAATGTCTTAAAGAACATCATGTGGAGCTAAAAGACCCTGCTGATTCACAACTTTTAGTAGAGATTCAAATGGATCTTCAAAAGGTAATTGAAGTTTCAAATGAGACTTTATTTGAATGCTTAATTAAAAATATTCTTAGTCTCTTAAAATGAATATTTTTTTTTTTACACTTTCGGTGAAACATATTTTATCATTCGATCATTAAAATAGTTTAACTTTTATCATATATTTAACTTAAAAATACTATGTCAACGTAAATTAATTTTACATTTACATCAAATGAGAATCTATTTTGCTATCATATATAATTTCAATTTTTATGTGATTTAAAATTACTATAAAATCTTTTATTTAAAAAAATACTATAAAATGTGTATTCTCATTATACGACAGTATAAAACTAATTTACAGTGAAAAAAAAAAAAACAAACTAATTTACAGTGACAAACAATGTCCCATTTTCTCAGAAAAACATATTTACACTTTTTAATGTCATATAATTTATAAACCAAATTTATTGTTTTAAAGTTTTTTTTTGGATTTACAGAAAGAAAAGAAATTAAGAGACATTTTGAAGAGTGAAAGCTGCATATTGAAGAAATTCCAAAAGCATAATGAAGATGGAACAGATCCAGTTCTTTACTTTTTCTCTCAAGTAGATATGAAATTGGTTTGGAGAGTGTTGAATATGTCAAGGATAACGACGGATCAACTAGCATGGTGTCGTAGTAAACTAAATAAGATCAATTTTGTAAACCGTAGGATTCATGTAGAACCATCATTCTTACTTTTTCCTAGTTAATGATGATTTAATTAAGGCTTAATTAGTATTTTGGTCCCTTAAAAATATTTTTGGTTTCACATTGGTCCCTTAAAGAAAAAATGTTTCACTTTGGTCCCTTAAAGACATATCCGTTAGCCAAAAATGTCATTTCTATTAAATTTTAACCACAACTATATAAGATGGACTAACACTGTAAATGGTCCACCATAGACCTCATTAAATTTTTTTTTATTATAACCATTTGATTTTTTCCTTCAAATCTACACCTTTGAATCTTTCAAATCTATCATATCTAATAATGAACCATTAACACTTGATTTATTATACTTTTCTTTATCTTCTTCCCCCCTTCTCCTCTTCATCTTCATCACCATCTTCATAATTTCAATCATCTTCATATAAAACCCAGAAATTTCTTAAAAAACAAAACCCAAAAAATCAAAATATTTTTTTTTTGGGATTTTTAGTAAATTTCTGGAAATTAAACCAATTTTTTTTTATTGACTATTCCCTCACCAAGCAATTTAATATGCTGTCCACTTCAATCTCACTCTTCAAATTCATCCCCCTTTGCTTCTATTCCTCAATTTCTTCAAAAAATATGAAGCTCTCAACATTCAAAAGATTACATATGAGACGTAACTAAAAAATAAAAATAATCATAAAAACATTCAATCCATATCTTCAAACATTCAAACCCAAAAACTATGAAACTCCCAAAACCCATAAACATGAGACATAACTATAGTCACACCAATTATCACCACCACCCAAAACAAGAAAAGGGGAAAACAAAGACACCCATTTATGGGTATGTGAAAAAGCTTACATTTTTGGCATCCGAGGAAGATGAAGATTTTCGTGTAATAAACAAAATGCATCAACGAGACAATACTCCTAATACAGGAAGAGAGACATAAACTTTTCTCCCGTCATCGTTGAATTTGTGTGTTAATTGTTCCAATCTAACAAGGATTTTTTTTTCTTTTCATTATCTTGGTTTGATTGAAGATCTGGATTTTTTCTAAAGAAGTTTATGAAGATGATGGAGAAGGAGAAGGAAGAAGATGAAGAAAAGTAGAGTAAATTAGATGTTGATGGTTTAATGTAAGATAGAATAGACTTGCAAGATCCAATGACTTCCTTTCAAATAAAAAAAATCAAATAGTTAAAATTTAAAAAATTAATAAGGTCTTTGGTAGACCACATACACCATATAATATCCACAATGACACATAACAAAAACTAACGTTTTTTGAAATTTTTTGGCGGAAAGGATTTTTTTGGTTAATGGAGATGTCTTTAAAGGATCAAAATGGAACTTATATTCTTTAAGGGACCAATGTGAAACCAAAAATATCTTTAAGGGACTAAAATACTAATTAAGCCTTTAATTAATTGCTATTTAGTGCATATGCTCCTTTTCCTTTACATTTAGATGGTCATTATTGAATTAATTAGTCAAGAATTTTGGCGCGTATGTCTAACAAGTTGCTTGGCCTAATTTGTACAATTTCCATTTGGTGCCATGCAAATAGGCTTACATAAATAGATGAAGATATAAATAAGATTTTGTTTATGTTACGATACATCAATAAGTCCTACATAATTGAAGTTAATGGTAATTTATACTACTATATTTTTTTTTATAAGAAATATGGAATTATAAGGAGTACAAGAGGTACTCAACCCTTACAATTCAGGGAAAACAACCCCTAAGCACTTTGGAAATAAGCCCTTACAATATGGTAATTTATACTACTATATAATATTTGTACTCCTCAACCCATTGAGATGTCTGTTACAAACGGCAAAACTATCTGTAAGGGTTCATATGCAGCTTAAAACAGACAATACCTTAAAATGGCGTGACATACTTGAAATTAGAACGAAACAATTTTATATATCCATCCTCTTTTGTAATGTTTTGGTTAATTTTACTCTTGACTTTCTAAGTGCTACGATTGTAATTTGACCTCCCTCCCCTTTTTTTAGTGATTTTGGCTTATCATGTTTTCTTCCTATGAATCAATTCGTCCTTAAGCATGAATTTTGATTCATGCAATTTCAGCAAAACCTAAGAATTGTTTTTATACTTGATGATTTGATTCACAGAATCAATATTTCTCAGACTTGTGAGCATTGATTTATAAATACAATATTTTTTCAAACTTTTGGATGAATCAATTTATTCTTTTTATATGAAAATTGATTCATAAATACCTCGCACATGAATCGATTCATGCCTTCTTTGTTTGAGTTTTAACACAAAGCAATGCAACGAATCTATTCATACTCTTCATATTTTAGTCATACAAGTTGTAGGAATGTCATCAATGAGGGCAAAATTCCAAGAAAACAAATGTCATTGTTAGTTAGCTTTAAACAAGAATATTACGGTGGTTGAGATGTGTGGCTGGGATGCGGGAAGAGGGCAGTGGGTGACAGTGGAGAAGGCGCTTGTTTGTGTGGGAGGAATAATTGGTTTTGGAGTGTGGTGTTGTGTTGAAAAAAGGTGTTATTATAGGTTAATGTTCCAAACCGATAGATATGGTAACTAGATCCTATTGCTAGCGATCTCTTATGAATGAGGTGCTATCTTCAAGAGGTTGTGGAATCGAAGAAGGTCCGAATCACTTGATAGTAGGTTGTGCCGAGGTTCAAAGCTTTTGGAATAAAATTGTAACTTGGTTAAGTGTTACTGACCCTTTTTCTATTGTTAGTAAGAAACATGCGACTCAATTTTGTAATGTTTTTATGTTCGGGAATGAAGCGTGTATGAATTTACATGTAAATTAGTTGGGTAGTTATCGGTATATTTGGAAAGAAAGAAACAACAAGGCTCTAATAGACAAAGTGAAAGTCCTATCTTGGTGGTAGTTGAAGTCGCAAAAGAAGAGATTTAATTATCTATTGCATATGTGGTTGACTAATCCTTTACCTTGTTTAGAGATTAACAACATATAATTTATAGGTTTTAAACATTTCCTTGTGATATAATTCAGCTGCTTTATTAAAAAAAAAAGAAGAACAAATGTCATTCTTGAATTAATACATATTTAAAAATTAAAACAAGACTTATGTTTTTTTTTGGTGAATAGAATGACCAACCTATGAATTAAACAACCAAAGCAGGCTTTTAAGTTGGGCTTATTCCAAGCCTTATAAGACACAAAGAAAACAAAAAAGGCCCAATTAAAGATTAAGCTAAATCTAGGGTTTTTCAAGAAGCCACCATTTATAACACAAACAAACACAATCGAACACGCCCCTCTTTCATTTTTTAGGGTTTCATCGTCACAACAACAATCACCATGGTTCAGAGACTCACATACCGAAGGCGTCATAGCTATGCCACCAAATCCAACCAGCATCGTGTTGTTAAGACACCTGGTAATGCTTTTCTTTTCTCAATTTTTTCGTTCTAATGAATCTGATCTATGTTCTGTTTTTTCAAACAAAAATTGATTTTTTTTTGGGTATTGAAGTGTTTTTTAACTGATATCTGAAAATGGGTTGTTTTGTTAGGTGGAAAGTTGGTTTATCAGACTACTAAGAAGAGAGCCAGTGGACCTAAGTGTCCTGTTACTGGAAAGAGGATTCAAGGGGTATGAATCTATATCATAATGTTCCATTTTTATATATTTGTTTAGAAATTATTATGTTAAAAAATGATTAGTGATTCATTGTGTAGATTTTTATTTGTTTTAGTTAAAAAATGTAGATGTAGATTGGTATAGGAGGTATTTACCAAATACCTTATATTATTTCTAATGATTTAGGTGAATTTGTCTATGTAATTTGAAATAGGTTGAATTTGATATTTAAATTGATAATTTGATAATTTTTTTGTATGATTGATGTTAATTCGATAATTTGAGCTTATTGTAGAATCAAATATTAGTTTTTTGGTGTTATTGAGGTAATGTTGTGGGAGTGAGAGACTGAGAGTTGGTTTTTACTATCTTTTATGTTTTATCTGATTGGAGTCATTGTTGTTAATGGTTCTCATGAGGGAGAGATTGTTTTTTTGCGTTGGTTCTGTTATGATTTTTGGGTTTATTTGAACACTTTATATATCCGAATTCACTAATTCTGCTGCGTTTGTGAAGTGAATGAGTTGAGTCCATTTGTTTTGTTTTTTCAGAAAGTAGTTGGGTTCATTTGTTTTTAATTGTTGATTATGGCTTCATCTAAATATCTAGCCCAAGATTACTGTTTCCTTCCTCCTATGACCGTTGGCATAGAAATTGTAATTCTATAAGAATGAAATTTAGATGCAATGTTAGTTGCACTGTTCTTCTTACAGTGACAGTTTTTGTCTCATAGAATTTCAAAGTTATTGGCGACAATCATACTTTTCTCCGTTGCAAATATCAAGATCGAACATTGCTTATAGCACTGCACTGCACCTAAGTTTGTCCATTCTTTAATTTCAAGGATGCAATTTGCATCTTACAATACAGAATCAAAGTTTCTCCTTGCTTATCCTTTTAATTTTTGTTCAAAGTTTTCATTGCTCTTTCCCTTTTTTTGTTATATCATGTGCTTCATGTTCACTGTTTTCTTCTATCATGATTGTTCTCATCCGGTCTTAAACTGCAGATTCCACACTTGAGACCTACTGAATACAAGAGGTCTAGATTGCCTCGTAACCGTAGGACTGTAAACCGAGCATACGGTGGTGTCTTATCTGGAGGAGCTGTTAGGGAAAGGTATGTTGTTCATAATATCATTAGACATTTACATTTAAAGTTTTTGTGATTGTAGGAATCTTAAATGCTGTTCAATCTCGGTACAGGATTATTCGTGCTTTCCTTGTTGAAGAGCAAAAAATCGTAAAGAAAGTTTTGAAGATCCAGAAGACAAAAGAAAAGCAAGCATCCAAGAGTTAAGCCGTGTTGATCATTGATGGGGAAAAAAGTTAAAAATCATTTTGTTAAGTTTTTGTGTTCAAGAGTTTTGATTTTGAATGTTGTTAATTATGAATGTGGAGCTTAATTTGAAATTGATTTCATGGATTTTTGTGTTTTCCGGTAGTTTATATTTTAATCATACATTATTGAATTCTAATGTTCCAGTGCATATTTTAAATGGTAAACCTCTTAAGTGCTGTTTCCTTCAACCAAATTCACTTGTGGCTACCAAGCTTGATTTTAAATTTTTGACATGCATCTTTTATAGTTGCAATATCGAAGGTTATATGTGGCATTTATTCATTACTGTACTTTTGGCTGCACCATGCCTTCTTTGTCTGCTATGTAACTACTATGACAATTACAATGTAAAATTTTAACTTGCATGATTCTCTAATGCCAATAATTCACTATAAGCTAAGAGTTAATTTATAAGTTATTCGTTATAAGCTCATATTCTATAAGTTACTCTTTCCTTTTCAAATCTTTAGTCCCTTTAGCTTTTTAGTTTTGTCTCCATATTTTGGTTCTTTTAGGAAATCAAGACACGTTTAATGACATATTTATACCCTTACAAAAACTATTTTTGATTGTTTTAACATATTTAATATTACATATATTTAACAAATTATGTTATTTTTTTTGTATAAAAAAACTTGTGTCGATATATTAGAAATATGTTAGATAATGAATAAAGATAGTGACATCGATTCTCCTTTCCTCTTCTTTGTACATCATTTGGAACACTCCACCTATTGCACCCACAACTCCTAGCAACATCACCAAACTAATCAATCAAAACAAATTGCAATTATAATGAAATTAGTATCCAATGGAAAGAAACTTATGCAATTCGATAGGATACAGATTCATATACAAGACCAATGCGATAAAATTTTCAAAATTCTCAATATGATACGCCCGTGATACGTTATTCACAAATTAAATTTAAAATTAAATATATAAATGCATGATATATAATGCGATGTCTCCACCAACCAATTGAGTTAAGACAACTTAAATGCACCATTTATCAACAAAAGAAAATTTGCAGCTGTTGACATCTATTTTTACTGATTTTTTTTTACTGTACCGATTTATAATTTTATTCCCTAGATTTAACAATCAAATTAAAAGGGAAATATTAGTTAATTATATATAAAAAGATTAAAAAAAAATACTGTTCCGTAATTTACAAGATATCAAAAGGATAATTTAAAAAAAAAAAAGATTTCAAAGGTTCATAAATTTCAACAAAAAAGGTTAAGAGGCCATTTGTTATAGATTATTTTAGAAAAAAAATCACTTTTAAAAATATTACATCTGTTTGTTACAGATTTTTAAAAAAATCAAAATCTAAAAATAATTAGAAAACAGCCAAAAATGAGAAGATGCTAAGACTAATTTCTCAAATAATTGATTTTCTTGTTAGAGGATAGAGAAATCACTTTTACATGTTGTATCCAAACAAGTTAAAAATTATTTTATTAGAAAAATTATTTTTATTACAATAAACAAACTGAAAATAAATTTAACTTTCTATAAAATCTCTAAATTATTTATTATCAAAATTACTAATTTTTTAATAAGCGGAACCTAAGTTGCCTAAAAAATTGTTGTTTTTATAATAGTATTTAGTTATTAGGATTCAAAGTTTCAGCTCCAATCCGCCGCACTGTTCTTAACAGCAAAACTCCGACGTGAATTTCCACATGAATCTCCAATCTCAGCGGCGTCAGAAGGAAGTAGAAGCAGAGCCATCAGCGATATTTCTTCCCGAAGAACTTATTGCTGAAGTGCTTTCGTTTCTTCCTGTGAAATCTCTCGTTCGATTAAAGTGTGTGAGTAAATCATTTAACACCCTTATCTCCGATCGCAAATTCATCAAATTGCACCTTAATCGGTTTTCACAAAAAGCAGACCGCACAGTTGTATCTGGCAACATAGATTATTGGAATGGCAGTTCCGTGACCTTCACTTCTATTCATATGCATGAGAACCCTCCAAACAATATCACCACCGTTCTCAAGTACCCTTACCATAATCTGGATGATAAGGTTAAGGACTGCTCCTTTATAGTTGGTTCCTGCAATGGATTGCTATGCTTGTGTGGTTGTTCCTTTGTCGATGGATATAGTGAGTGGTGGTTTCGTTTTTGGAACCCGGCTACACGGACAATATCCGAAAAACTAGGGTATTGCCACAAACGTCCTGACTCCCTACGTCCGCTTTTTAATTTCACGTTGGGGTATGATAAATCAAAAGACACTTTTAAGTTGGTGAGTTTCTTTCCAAAAACAACAAATATACAAATTTTAAGTTTAAGTGATAATGTTTGGAGAAATATTCAAAATTCTCCCGTGGCTTATCATAATTATGAGACTGGTGTTGTGCAATTGAGTGGTAGTGTTAATTGGTTGGCAATTTGCAATTACTTCGATAATTATGATTGTAAGGATATTGCTATTGAGCAATTTGTGATTATTTCGCTTGATTTGGACACCGAGACACATACTAAGATGTTGCCTCCTCAGGGTTTTAATGAAGTGCCGTTTGTTGTGCCAAATCTAAGCTTGTTAAAGGATTGTCTTTGTTTTTCTCATGATTTTAAACAAACTCATTTTGTTACATGGCAAATGAAGTTATTTGGAGTTGAAGAGTCTTGGACTCGGTTACTTAAAGTTAGTTATCATAATCTTCAAAAAGATTATTCATTTAATGATTCCTCGGATTTTCATTTTTCGCCAGTATGTCTTTCAGAGAAAAATGATACACTATTATTGACAAACAATTTTAAAAGCCGAGCAATCCTCTATAATTGGAGAGATAATAGAACAGAATGGATCAATAGACTTTGGTGGTTCAAACGCATGGATTATGTTGAAAGCTTGGTTTCGTATTGTTGAAAGTAAGTTCCTCTACAACGATTTGCTTGTTTGAATTTGTGTTAATACTCGTGTCTGGTCTATGCGTTTTCTTCACATTTGATAGGCATTTTGGTTCTATTTATGTTTAGTGGAAGCTTGATGTGTCGATTTTACTTGCGATTTTCGTTCCGAGTAGTATTGCCTCTCAATTGGAAGCCTATGTATTTTTGGAAGCCTATTTTTACGTTTAGAGCTTGATTATCTGTCCTAAATTTAAGTATGAATATCTGTATGCAAATTAATATATGTTGAAGATTCTTGTTCTGATTGTGTTTGCAACAAGTACAATCGTCAACATTGACCAGGGAAGCAAAATTTATATTTTTCTACATCGAATCTACCTTTTAATAACATAGCCCCAATGTTACCTGTGGTGTAGGTTTGTATTCATTGTTGCACGGTTAAAGGCTGTTGCGGTGGCACAATTCAATGTTGGCCAGCTCCTGGTGCTGCCATCTGGGCTCTTTTGTTGGGTGGTTTTTCTCTTGCTCTCTCCGCTCTGTGTTCATAGCAGTTTAACGCCTGGTTGTGGTGTAGAAGCTCGACAGGGTATCGTTTCGGGGTTAATCTATACATTGAAAGTGTAAAAAGTTGTAACTTTATGTTTTATGTGCACTGTTTAGTATGACGACCCTTATTTATATATGGTTAAGATATTTAATTTGTTTTCAATCTGAAGCTATGCTGTGCAAAAACAAAAACTATGATGCAGATTTGGAAACGGTTTTATATTTGCCCTCCATATGCACTTTAACTCAGCATGCTAGTTATTGTTTGTTAATTTGCATAATGTCTAATTCACATTTAATAGCTAAAAAGCCTTATTAGCAACCCATGCTATAACGATCAAATGTTAAAAAGAATCTTTAGCAATGCTACTGATCATTAGGTTAATAAACTTTTATCCCCTTGCAAAGTATGCGAGTTTTGCGTTACCCTTATAATTTATTTTAGATTATCCCTTTATAATGTTGCAGAATTTTTTTCTAGTTCATTTTACTCCCGAGGGGTAAAACAAAACAATATTACAGGCTAGAAAAAAATTTCTGGAACATTACAATGAATAATCTAAAAAAATGAAATTACAGGGGATAACGCAAAATTCGCTTACTTTGCAGGGGAGAAAAACTTATTAACCCTAAAATTAAAGATCACATAAATTAACTTGTCCTATGCTCATGTTAAAAGTAAAAGAAATATTTTTGTATAAATGGATTTAAAGTCTCATGTAATAAAAGTAGTGAGTACTTTAACGCACTACAAGAAAACATGATATTATTGAGGGTCAAAAGCTTCCAAGAAGTGTTAAAATCCGTCAAAAAACACACATTATTGGCGGCCATAGTCCCACAATAAAACCTTCGTCGGTAACCATTCTTGGTAGCCCACGACCCTCAATAACATTCTTGGTGGCCTGCAGCCTTCAATAATGCTTAGTCAACTGATAAACGCGTTATTAGTGGCCTGCAACCCTCAATAATGCTTGGTCAACTGACAAACGCGTTCTTGACGGCCTGCAACCCTCAATAATGCTTGGCGAATATTTATAAAAAAAATAATTTAATTATTTTAAAATCAGAAATTTTGATTTTTAAATAATTTAATTATTTTTTAAAAAATACTTAGATCAATAATTTAATTATTTTAAAATTAGAAATTGTTTTTTAAATAATCAATTACTTTTCTTATATATTTTTCTAACATATATCTCTATTCTTTAAATATTAAATTTGCTTTATGTTAAAAAATATTTTAATATTCTTTTTAAGTTAAAAACAATATATAGCAATAGTTAAAAAATTTGATTTTTCTCTACTCTTTTAAGTTTAAAGATTTTTACTTAAAACTAATATTTCTCTTTTCTTCAAAACTAACATTTTTCTAACATATTTCTCTATTCTTTAGAAGAAAAAAACTTGAAAAATATCAAAAAAAAATTCAAAGATAGAAGAATATGAAATTTTAGAGAGAAGTTAGAGAAGATTAGAGTGAGAATGAAAGTGTAAAAATGAATTGAAGTTGGATTAATATATAGAGGAGAAGAGGGAAAAATACTGTTTGAATTTTTGAATTCATACAATTAATGGCGGCCCTGGACCCTCAATAACGCGTATCGGGCATACATTCTTGGCGGCCCATGGCCCTCAATAAAGCGTTTGTCAGATTTTTGAAAAATTGTGCCACTTCTTGAAGGCTCAGGACCCTCAACAACGCGTCTGTCAGACATGTTAAAAACTGTGTCACTTCTTGGCGGCTCAAGGCCCTCAATAACGTATTTTGTAACTTATTGATGGCTTTAAATCATCAATAAATTATTGAGGGCTTAAAGCCTTCAAAAAATATCGTCAACAATATGAGATTTTCTTGTAGTGACATAAGCAAAAACAATAACGCCCTATATATGTTGATACATTTGTAACACTACTCAACTTAGAAACGAAATGTGAAAAAATATTTTGGTATTTATTCATCTTTTGTAAAATGATCAGCAACTTGAATTAAGGGATACATATATTTTTTGTCTTTGTAAATAAGATAAAGGATTAAAGTGTTACAAAATAAAAGATAAAGTAGCAAAGTGTTATAAAAAATAAGATAAAAAATCTGCAGTTTAATTTTGCCTTTTTGTTTTAATGTAAATTTAGGACATTGTTGATTAAATAAAAAGAATTAATAGTGAATGTTGTTTTTACAAATTTATCTTTCAATATACAAAGTTTATTTATGTTACTATCATGCATAATATTTAATAAATTATAGAGAATGAGATAAAATAATTGTGTATATTAATAATGAAATAGTTGATGTTGTTTTATTAAATAAAAAAAAGCAACGTAGTTGAAAATTTAGACCGAGTGTTATAAAAAAAAGACAAAAAAATATTGTAAGAGAATCTTATATTTTAAATAAGGTAGTACGTATATGAGATTAGGTGGATATTTCTAGAATAGGATTGAGTTGCTCTAAATATAGATGGATCGGTAATGGAGCTCGGAAATAATGTAACTTGTGGATGGTTTATCTTTGCGTTTTCGGCTGCATCAACTATTTGTGATCGAAGTTGAACTATGGGAGATCTATTATGGGCTCAAGTTAGCTTGAGAGAGAGATTTATGCAAAATTAAAGTGTAGTCAGATTCCTTGGTTGCTATTAAGCTACTAAAAAGACGGATGGCCGCTTACACATCTACATCGTATCCTTGTGGAAAATGTGCACTAGATTCATCAAATTGAGAGATCGGTTCATTAGCAAATCATAGATTATCTTTTAATGTTGTTCCTAATTTGATTTTTTTCCTCTGACTCTTAAAGTCATAATAATTATATAAACAAAAGAAGTTTTCTTATCGTTAAAAAAAGTAATTGCTGTGTAATTTTTCTTTCTGGGCTTAGGCCCTCTTGATTATAAAAAAAAAAAAAGAATAGAAGTTTCTTAAAAAAAAGGTTTTCTTAACAATTGTGTGATCCCTTACAGTATTTTTTAATTTTGGTAAGCAACTAGGGTTCAGCGTTTCGCACATACTGATTCAATTCTTAATATCAAAACTCCACATGAATCTCCTCTCTCCATCTTAGCTGCAGCGGCTTGAGCACAAAGTGGCGGCCATGGCGTTGCCGATATTCATCCCCGAAGATCATACTACCGATATTCTTTCCTTTCTTCCCGTGAAATCTCTCATTCGATTTAGGTGTGTGAGTAAATTATGGAACTCCCTCGTCTCCAATCGCGACTTCATCAAATTGCACCTTAATCGATCTTCCTCAAATGCCGACCTCACAATTGTATTTACATACGTGCATATGACAAATCCCAGGGCTGTCTTCACGATTATTCGTATGCTTGAGAACTCTCAAAACGTTGTCACCATCCTTCCCGATGTCCCTTACCATCAACTGAATTATAAGGACTGCTTCTTCGTAATTGGTTCATGCAATGGATTGCTATGCTTGTTTGGTCATGAAGTATACAATGGATATGAGATTGGTGGTTTCGTTTTTGGAACCCAGCCACGAGGACAATATCTGAAAAATTAGGGTCCAGTCGCGAATGTGATCATGATCACTTACATTGGGCTGTTCATTTCACGTTAGGGTATGATAAGTCAAGAGACACTTTTAAGGTGGTGCATTTATTTCCAAAAACAACAAAGCTAAGAGTTTTCAATTTAAGAAATAATGTTTGGAGAAATATTCAAAATTCACCTGTGGCGGCCTATAATTCCCATCATAGTCACCGGATAGAAGCTGTCCATTTGAGTGGTAGCGTTAATTGGTTGGCAATTCGCAATTTAGAAATCGACAAACATTATGATTGCAAGGATATTGCTATAGAGCAATTTGTGATTATTTCACTTGATTTGAGAACTGAGACACATAATATGATGTTGCCTCCCCAAGGTTTCAATGAAGTGCCCTTTGTTGTACCAAATCTAAGCGTGTTAATGGGTTTTCTTTGTTTTTCTCATGATTTCAAACAAACTCATTTTGTGATATGGCAAATGAAGAAATTTGGAGTTGAAGAGTCTTGGACTCAATTCCTTAAAATTAGTTATCATAATCTTAAAATAGATTATCACTCTAAGAATGAATTAAATATTTTGCCATTATGCCTTTCTGAGAAGAACGATACACTAGTGTTGAAGAAGAAGTCTCAAAACGAAGCAATTCTCTATAACTGGAGAGATAATAGAGCACAATGGATCGATAAACCTTGGAGTTGTTGAGAGATAATCCATTGTCAGTTAGTTAGTTTGTTAATCCACATGGAATTAGTTATGTAACCATGTGTGTTAGTTAAAGTAGCTAGAGTTAGTTATACTATAGTTAGTTACTTGTCATGCAAGGTATTGCATTTGTAAACTCTATAAATTGCACTTGTGTGAATAATAAAGATCAACCATTATTGATCCATTTTTTTCCTCTCTTTCTCTCTAATCCACCCTAACAAGGTGTATGCTACAAGGCAAAAATTTACCAAAGTGGTATTGGGGTGAAGCTGTCAACACTGCTGCATATGTGTTAAATAGGTGTCCTACAGCTAGATTGAAGGAGGTGACACCAGAAGAACTATGGACAGGCAACAAACCAAGTGTCAAACACTTGAGAATTTTTGGCTCACTATGCTACAGACACATTCCTGATGAGAAAAGAAGAAAGCTTGATGACAAAAGTGAACAATTGATACTAATTGGCTATGATGCTACTGGTGCTTACAAAATGTACAATCCTAAAAATCAGAAAGTTGTGATTAGTAGAGATGTGGTTGTTGATGAAAAATCACAATGGCAATGGAATTCTGAGGCAAACAAGAACATTGCAGTGCAACTAGATGATGTGATACATGATGGTGAAGACACACACCAGCCAGCAGTTGATCTTACACAAGGTGAAAGAAGATCAACAAGACAAAGATTTCCCTCAGTTAGACTCATTGATCATGAAATCACAACAGATGATGTGGTAAATGATGATGGAGATATTGTGCACTTAGCATTAATGGCTGATTGTGAGCCTATCAACTGGCAAGATGCAATAGCTAATCCTAAGTGGCACAGTGCTATGCAAGAAGAAATCAACTCCATAGAAAAGAACAGGACATGGAAGCTAGTTGAACTCTCAGATCACAAGAAAGCAATCAGTGTAAAGTGGATATTCAAGCTAAAAACAAATCCAGATGGTAGCATAGCAAAACACAAGGCAAGACTAGTTGCAAGAAGATTCCTTCAACAACAAGGCATTGACTACACTGAAGTATATGCACCAGTAGCTAGGATGGAAACTATCAGATTAGTAGTTGCAATAGCCAGCTCTTTCAATTGGCCTCTATTTCACATGGATGTCAAATTTGTCTTTCTAAATGGTCCATTAGAAGAAGAAGTTTATGTGCTACAACCACCTGGCTTTGAAGTTGAATCAGATAGAGACAAGGTGTATAAGCTTCAGAAGGCTCTATATGGGCTCAAGCAAGCTCCACGAGCTTGGAATAGAAGAATAAATCAGTTTCTGAGCAATGAAGGATTTGTGAAATGTTCTGTTGAATTTGGTGTGTACATGAAAGGTACTGATATTTCAAATGCTATTTTAATTTGTCTTTATGTGGATGATTTGTTAATTACTGGAAGCAACACTGATAGCATTGAGAAATTCAAGGGGAGACTTAAAGTTGAGTTTGAGATGAGTGATTTGGGCAAACTCAATTACTTTCTTGGTTTGGAATTTCACTATGCTTCAGATGGTGTTGTGCTGCATCAGAGAAAGTATATTGCAGATGTGTTGAAAAGATTCCACATGGAAAATTGTAATGAAGCTGAAACTCCTATGGAAGCAAATTTAAAGCTGTCAATGAGTGAAGATGAACAAGCAGTAGATGCTACCTTATTCAAACGGGTTGTAGGGAGTTTGAGGTTCATTTGTAATACAAGACCAGATATCAACTATGCTGTAGGATCAGTGAGCAGGTTTATGAGTAAGCCTAACACATCACACTTGATTGCAGCTAAAAGAATTCTTAGATACCTGAAGGGCACTAAGGACTATGGCTTGGTTTTTCCAACAAGCAACAACAACTCACAGATAGAGTTAGAAGGCTTCTCAGATTCTGATTGGTGTGGAGATAAAGATGACAGAAGGAGTACATCAGGGTACTGGTTTAGACTCAGAAATTCACCAATTTCATGGTCTTCAAAGAAACAAAGTATAGTAGCATTGTCTAGTTGTGAGGCAGAGTATGTTGCTGCAGCACAGGCAGGTTGTCAGGCAGTTTGGCTTGAATCACTACTAGAAGAGTTGAAGATCAACTATGTGAAGCCTATGAGGTTAAATGTAGACAACAAATCTGCAATTAGCCTAGCCAAAAATCCAATTGCACATGGCAGGTCAAAACACATAGAAACCAAGTTTCACTTTATTAGGGACCAAGTTAGTAAGGAGAAGCTAATTGTTGAACATTGCAGCACCAATGTTCAAATTGCAGATATCTTAACTAAACCCTTAAAAGCTGACAGGTTCAAAGAGTTAAGGAAGCTTGCAGGGATTGTAAAGTTTGACTGCACACAACCAGCAAAGAAATAAAGCTTGCAGCAGATTTTTTTTCTGCATTTTTGTTTGTAATGAGGATCAGACATTGGATTATGGAGGTGTGTTGAGAGATAATCCATTGTCAGTTAGTTAGTTTGTTAATCCACATGGAATTAGTTATGTAACCATGTGTGTTAGTTAAAGTAGCTAGAGTTAGTTATACTATAGTTAGTTACTTGTCATGCAAGGTATTGCATTTGTAAACTCTATAAATTGCACTTGTGTGAATAATAAAGATCAACCATTATTGATCCATTTTTTTCCTCTCTTTCTCTCTAATCCACCCTAACAGGAGTTTCATAGGCTTAAATTATGTTGAAAGCTTGGTTTCATATTGTTGAAGGTAATTTCCTATACAACTATTTACTTGTTTAAATTTGTGTTAATACATGGATGCTATATACTATGTTGTTGCAAATTAATATATGTTGAAGATTCTTGTTCTGATTGTGTATACACCATGTATGTCCACGTTGATTAAGGAAGCAAGCATTATTTGTTTCTAATTTTTAGTAACATAACCTCCATGTTAATTACCTGTGATACAGGCTTGTATTTATGGTGGCGCGGTTGAAGGCCTTTAGCTGCACGATTCAGTGTTGGCCAGCTCCTGATGCTGCTGTCTGGCCTCTTTCTTTGGGCCATTTTCATGTTAGGAGGGCATCATTTCGAGGGTCTGATTTGCTGCTGTTTCTTGGCCTTTTGTCCTGCTATCAGTTTGTCCTGCTTAGTTTTTGTTTTGGTTTAGTTTTTGGCCTTCGCTGTGAGCGCTGGTGCGTTTTTTTTTTCTTGCACATTGTCGGGTACATTTTGTTGGCCAGCTCCCCACTACCATCTCGAATGAGATTATGAATATTTTGTTTTTCTGTTTCTTGCATTTTGTATTATTTATGCTTAGAGAGGAAGTTATTTGATTTCAACTCTTCTTGAACTGGTTTTTAAGTTGTCTCTATCGCTATATTGGAAAGTTTGATGAGGTTTGTTTGAACTTACTACATAATGTTCTTTGAGAAACAATAACTTGAATCACAAGCAATAACTTGAATAAGAAATTGTGAATGTACTACAAGCTCTATTGGAGCTGATATAAATTAGTTGTGCTTTCTCTTAATGCAAACTTAAAACTTAAGACATTATAAACTTCTTTATACAAAGCATGTCAAAGTTTCTTCATGGTAAACAATTGATTGAAATCATTCCAATTTAACGATTTTTGCTTCCATTATAATATTGATCATATCATATTAATGCAATAATTTTCAAAAGATCTCACTCAATAATACCACATATTTCCAAACTGCATGCTACTGAAATTAAGTTGTTCTAATTATCTATTAAGCAAGCTTGATTTTGCATCAATAAATGGAAAGTGGTTATTCCATGATATACTTCCTTGGTTTAAAAACTTATTAACTTATTAACTTTGCCCAATATTTTGAAAAATCTAAATGAATGTGTACGCGGGTCAATTCTTCCATTTTAGGTTCAATTATTTGGAGTTTTAATTGTTCGGATTAGTGAATCATGTGATATAGTTAAACCGGTTGAGTTAAGGGTGATCACAGGTTCAATTTACTTTCAATATGTAATAAAGGGGTGTAGCACGTCTGTTTTGGGTACAAAATGTCACAGATTCAAATCTTGTCATTCCTATCCCTAACTATTTGTTATCATATCGGCAAGAGATCAATTTCGATCGATTCAAATTGGACATACTCAATAGGAATAGTTGTCCATATTGAGTATGTATCAATCTGATAATCTAACCCGATATGTTTAAGTGTGGGTTCATTCGAATCAACATGAAGTGGGATTTGGGCAATATATTTTTTTATTCAAAATGTGATTGTTTTAACTTTTTATTATTATATTAATTTAAGACTTTTATATGTTGATTATGTCCCAATGTAATTCAAATGTTACAATTTGAAGTTGTAGAATTTTGTCCAAAAAAAAGGTTGTAGAACTTTGTCAAAATATTCCATGAAAAATATTGTTTAATTATATAAATGACCTAATAAATAATATGATGGGCCGGGCTTATTAGCATGTTAGCAAAATTGGTTCAAACCCCCCAAGCTTCGTAAATAGAATCACTTATTGAAGAAAGAAATTAAATCGAAAAATTGTCAAGAATGGGATTCGAACCCATGCCCTTTCGGACCAGTACCTGAAACTGGCGCCTTAGACCAACTCGGCCATCTTGACTCATGTTACTTAAAATGTTAATTAACAATATAAATTGTAGATTGCATAAAAAACAAAACAAATATAATGTAATTTAAATTGAAAAAAAAAAGGAATTTGTGAACAGCTATACACACAGAAATATTGTTCCCTTAACTTTGACTTAGAAATATTGTTCGGGTGCAACACAAAAGTCTTGTATTTTTGGAAAATAGAGGTCGAAAATAGTTTATAAATAACATTAACACTTTTAAACCCACCAAGATTTATACTCCATCCGTTTCAAAATATAAGTTATTTTGATTATATTACACAAATTAAGAAATGTAATAAAGATAAATTAGTTTAAAAAATTATTTTTCATTAATGGTATGAAAAAGATAAATTAAAGAATTGAAAGAGAAAAGATAAATTAATAGTTAAGGGTATAATAAGAAAACAAGTATTAAATACTTCATTGATAATGTAAAGCGACTTATAATTTAGTACAATTTTTTTCCTTCTCAAAACGACTTATATTTTAATACCGATGAAGTATCATTTACAAATAATAAAACCGTAATAATTGACACAATTACAATACCTAAATAATATGGACTTGAGGTGGGAACAATGTGCTTTGGATGACTTGTATTTTAATGTTTAGGTATTGTCATTTAGTAGTGTGGTGTCTGCATAATTGCAGAAGATATGTATTATAACTGTTCTATTCACCGCACAACTTGCGATTGATTTTTATTTTTTTTATTTTTTTCTTTGACAAAACTTGTGATTGGGTTTTATTTTTAATTTAATTGGATTTTAGTTCTTTATAAAAGGAAAAACATGGCATCGAGGGCTAGTCCCACAATTTGATTGTATATAGCTAGGAAACATTATGGCCATTAATTTTGTCTGAGGCTGTGAATAGAAGATATACTAATAATTGAATTTGAGGCATGCTTAGTTTTTTGATGTATTTATGAAATATATTTCGTATCATGTATAAATTTATTTTATCTATTGAATTAATAAATAATACTGTTAGAAATAATATAAAACTATTGATGTGACCAATCCTAACAGCTTAAGCTTTTGGGATAATCGGTTATTTGACATAGTATCAGAGCCTCTATGACTAAGTGGTCTAGAGTTCGATCCTCGCTCCCCTCACTTCCTAATTAAAAAGTAAAATTTAAGCATATGGTAGGTGGGCCTATGCATTATCCACGCTTCAAGCCCAAGTGAACTATTGCGTGAGGGGGCGTGTTAGATAATCGGTTATTTGACAAATACTATTTGAAATTCCTGGCACGCTGAGCACGATGCTCTACCCGATGCTCCAACACTGAGTCCGGTCTAACGCGTAGCAGTTCAAAGCGTATAAATGAAAAACAAATAAAGAAGACAAGTTATTTGTTAACCCAATTCAGCGCAAACAGCAACCTACTCTGGGGGATACCAATCCAAGAAGGAATATCACTATAATAGCCCTAGTTCTAAGTTCTCAGCAAACGCCCCGTTTACAACTTATAACCTAGGCACTACCAATGATTCTTCAACCTAGGAACTCCTAGATCAGAGATCCCATCTCACTCCCTTACAACCTTACAAACAGCAAGGATTTCACTAACACAAACACAAAAGAGTTTTGGAGACACACTCCTAAAAACTACACACTCGTACCTAAAAGCTTAGAGTGATAAAACACCAAGAGTCCTAACTCCGTACTTCAAAGCTTAGGAGAAGGATCACACACAGTACAACTCAATAAACACAGTCCTAAACTTGTATCAAAGTGACACAAGAAAGGCTCACAAAAAAAACACACGCAAAACCTAATTTCTTAGACAAAAAAAAACAAGACGGCGTGAACAACTCCTAAATTAGGTTTAGCTCCTTCCATATATATATAGCTGGTGACAAGGGCTTCAGAAGATCAGATCCAAGAGAATATCCAACTCACAAAATAAAAACAAATCATATCTTTTTCCAAAAGATTTGATATGTTTTGAAAATAAATCTTTTTTCAATCTTCACAATAATTTCCAAAGCAATCTTTTAAACAAAAGATATGTTTAGAAAATAAAATCTTTCTTAAAGCACAAGATATGATTCATGAGAGAGAAACGCGCATAAAGGAAAACGCGCATGCTTGGCGCACAAGTAACACTTCCAGAACCTGATATGATGCTTGAGGCAATGCTTGAGGCATCGGATCCAGCATCCTGCACAAAGTTTATTTTACCAAAAATGCAGCCAATACCAAAGACTCAACAAACTCCCCCTTTGGCAAATTTTTGGCTAAAACACATTATGACCATACAGATACTACTTAAACAGATACTTCAACTACATATCTTTTTCTCAACATAATCACACAAGCATAAAGATTAAGTAGCAGCTATCCTTCAAAACCATTACCATACTACTCCTTCATGGAGAACAGTAGAAAAGAATAAGATGTATCTTTTTAAGATTATCAGAGAGGCGTGCAACAGCGGAAAACACAATAACTACTTCGCCTTAAATGGTCAGGAAAATAAACTTGATAGGATGTGGAACAGAGTGCTTCAGCATTTTACACTACTACTCCCCCTGCACACATGCATAGGATGTTGGAACATCGTATCCAGCATCCCCCCTGCATAATACAACTCAGCTCCCCCTTAACACCAAATTTTACTCCCCCTTTTTGCCACAAATTTGACAAATCAACAGAACAGAGGGTGAAGAAGTACAGGAGCAGAACATACACACCAGCAGAACAGTTCAGCACAGAACATCTACCAAAAAAAGATTATACCAGAGTACCATTCATCTACCAGAGTACCATACTCATACTCGACTTCACTACTCAATCTCATACACATATAAGAATAGTAGTAACCACCACCAACTACCACAAGAGTTACTCCTCCCCCTCATTACTCAATCTCATGCACATAGGCCAGACAGGCTATATGCAAACACACCACAACTACAAATGCACATGGGGCAGACAAGCCATGTGTAAACACCATAACATACACATGCTTCTATAGGCAAACATGCTACAACTGATCGCATATAATGGGAAGAAAGAATTTGATTTGATTCTCCTAGAATAGCGTGCAAGCATAGGTTGGAGAAGTAAAAAATGACAGTTGCACGCCTCAAGCTCATTAACTGCTATAACTCTTCATAGAGGCAAATTCCTAACTTGCCCCTTAGCTTCTCAAATTGCACAGCATCAAGAGCCTTAGTGAAAATATCTGCCACTTGCTCTTTTGTACCCACATGCTCCAGGGTCACAATTTTATTCTAAACCAAATCTCTTATGTAATGATGACGGATGTCAATATGTTTTGTCTTGCTATGTTGAACTGGATTCTTTGAGATGTTTATGGCGCTCATGTTGTCACAGTACAATGTTAGAGCATCCTGTTCAACATCGTATTCTTTCAGCATTTGTTTCATCCATACAAGTTGTGAGCAGCTACTCCCAGCTGCTATGTACTCTGCCTCAGCAGTAGATAGTGCCACACAATTTTGCTTTTTACTAAACCAAGATATTAAATTAGTGCCTAAAAAGAAACATCCTCCTGAAGTGCTTTTTCTATCATCTGCACTTCCAGCCCAATCAGCATCACAATACCCATATAGGGTAGAGTCTTCACAATGAGAATACATTATCCCATAATCACTGGTTCCATTCACATACTTCAAGATTCTCTTAACTTGAGTCAAATGACTTACCTTAGGGTCTGCCTGATATCTAGCACACACTCCAACAGCATAAGTGATGTCAGGTCTGCTTGCAGTCAGATATAGTAGGCTCCCAATCATGCTTCTGTAGAGACTTTGATCAACACTTATTCCCTTTTCATCCTTGGTTAGTTTCAGGTGAGTAGGTGCTGGTGTTCTCTTGTGAGTAGCATTCCCCATTCCAAATTTCTTGACTATGTTTCTCGCATACTTGCTTTGAGATATAAAAATAGTGTCCTCCATTTGCTTAATCTGAAGGCCAAGAAAATAAGTCAATTCTCCAACAAGGCTCATTTCAAACTCTGACTGCATCTGCTTGACAAAATGTTGGACCATCGTATTCGACATCCCACCAAACACTATGTCATCAACATAGATTTGGGCTATTATGAATTTTCCCTTTTCCTCTTTCACAAATAGGGTTTTGTCAGATCCTCCCTTCCTGTATCCTTGGTTTTCCAAGAACTGACTCAATCTTTCGTACCATGCCCTAGGTGCCTGTTTCAATCCATATAGAGCTTTCTTTAGTTTGTAGACATAATTAGGATGTTCTGAGTCTACAAAACTTTTGGGTTGCTCAACATACACTTCTTCCTGTAGGTATCCATTAAGAAATGCACTCTTGACGTCCATTTGATACAGTTTGAACTTGAGAATGCAAGCCACTCCTAGAAGCAGTCTGATAGACTCTAGTCTGGCTACAGGTGCAAAAGTCTCTTCAAAGTCAAGCCCTTCAACCTGGGTATATCCTTGAGCTACAAGCCTTGCTTTATTTCTGGTAATGGTACCATTTTCATCTGACTTGTTTTTATACACCCATTTGGTTCCAATCACATTCACATTTTCTGGCCTTGGGACCAAATCCCACACTTCACTCCTCTCGAATTGATTCAGCTCTTCTTGCATAGCCTCAATCCAAGCTTCATCAGTGAGAGCTTCTTTGACATTCTTTGGCTCGAACATAGATACAAAGCAAGAGTTTGCAATTACATCATTTGTCCTCCTAGTGGTTATTCCTTGTTCAGGATTCCCAATAATGAGATCTTTGGGATGATTTTTCTGAACACGAACTGAGGGACCTTTGTTTTGGACTTGAGGTTCAGTACTTGTCTCAGCATCTTCTTCAAGAGTCTTTTCATCAGATTTTTCTTTACTGGGATGTTCTAATGCTTCAGCATCTTGTTCAGCATTGACACTAACATGATCACCTTGATCTATGCCATCATTTTCTTTCAAGGGAGAGTCCTTTACAACAACATTTACATATTCCATCACAACTTGAGTCTTTGAGTTATAGACCCTGTAAGCTCTACTATTGGTGGAGTACCCAAGGAAGATTCCCTCATCACTTTTAGGGTCAAGTTTCCTTCTTGGTTCTCTATCAGCTAGGATGTAGCACTTACTTCCAAATATATGAAAGTGTTTGACAGTTGGCTTCCTTTCTTTCCATAGTTCATATAAAGTAGAAGAAGTACCTTTTCTTAGAGTAACTCTGTTGTGTATGTAGCAATCAGTGTTCATGGCTTCAGCCCAGAAGTGATATGGAATGCTTTTGGCATGAAGCATGACTCTAGCTGATTCTTGGATGGTTCTGTTCTTCCTTTCAACCACACCATTTTGTTGTGGGGTTATAGGAGACGAGTACTCATGCTTGATCCCTTCAGTGGAGCAGAATTCGTTGAATTTAGAGTTCTCAAATTCTCTTCCATGGTCACTTCTGATTCTAACAACATTACTTCCTTTCTCTCTTTGAAGTTGAATGCACAGCTCCTTGAACACATCAAAAGCATCTGATTTTTCTCTAATGAAATTCACCCATGTGTATCTAGAGTAATCATCTACCACTACAAAGGCATACCTCTTTCCTCCCAAGCTTTCAACCTGCATGGGTCCCATGAGATCCATGTGCAATAATTCAAGAACCTTGGAGGTTGTCTGATGCTCCAGCATTGGATGCGACATCCTGATTTGCTTTCCAATTTGACATTCACCACACACCTTTCCTTCAACGATCTTGAGTTTGGGAAGGCCTCTAATGGCTTCAACTGATATAACTTTCTTCATTCCTTTCAAATTGAGATGTCCCAATTTCTGGTGCCATAGTTGAACTTCATCTTCTGTGGTGACTAGGCAGGTGGATGTGAGGGCTTCTTCCTGAGGCATCCACAAGTAACAGTTGTCTTTAGATCTAGTGCCTCTCAGCATTAGTTGTCCTTCCTCATTGTTAACAAGACATTCAGATTTAGTGAAGTTAACTTTCATGCCTTGATCACACAGCTGGCTAATGCTAATCAAATTTGCTGTAAGGCCTTTAACTAAAAGTACATTCTCCAGGTTGGGCAATCCATGGCTGATCAGATCCCCAATCCCTACTATTTCTCCTTTTGCACCATCTCCAAAAGTTACAAAGCTGGCCTTGTAGGATCTTACATTTCTGAGATACTTTTCTTCACCAGTCATATGTCTAGAGCACCCACTATCAAAATACCAATCTTCCCTAGAAGAAGCTCTGAGGGATGTGTGAGCAATTAACCCAACATTTTCTTCTATAGGAAGCTCAACATTTTCTTCTTTAGGCCTCCACTCCTTCTTAATAACATTCTCTTCCTGTACCACATTTGGTTTAGGCTCCTGGTTGGGGTATCCATACAACTTGTAGCAGAAAGGTCTGATGTGTCCTCTTTTTCCACAATGGTGACACACCCACCTACGATATCTCCTTTGGTTTTTAGGCCTTTGATGAACAAAAGGTCTTGGTCTTTGATGAACTGAAGATTTTGGATCAAGAGCGAACTTTGGAACTGGGTATGCTTTAGAATGTCGAGTCTGATGCTCCAGCATTAGCTTTCCAGTACAGGGGTCAAATACTTCTTCACTGGATGTAAACTTGGTTTCAGGATTCTGTTGATACTGATTGAGACTAGAGTAGTTGTATCCAACAGACTTTAACTTTCCACTTGGTACATTATCCAGAATTTCTTCAAGAAGATTGGCTCCTGAGTTCAGCTGGCTAACGCGCTTCCTTAGATCATCCATTTGAGCATTCACTTGGATGACTTTTTCTTCTGCCTGTGTAGCCTTTTCAACTTGCATGTTCACTTCAGCTTGAAGTTTGTTGATGGTCTTCTTTTATTTCTCAAGAATCCTACACATCTCTTCATATCTAGTGACCAATTCTTTGTAGGTGCTGGCAAGTTCTTCATAAGATACATCACCATCTTCATCTGAGTCACAATCTGAAACGCAAGTTCCAGTAAGGGCAGCCATATGTCTTGCTGATTCACCTTGTTCATCACTGTCTTCATCTGACCAAGAAACGGTTAGCCCTTTCTTTTGTCTTTTCTGATAAGTACCACATTCTGACCTTATGTGTCCATAACCTTCACACTCATGACACTGAACACCCTTGTTTTGACTGCTCTCTTCTTCAGGCTTGTTTTTCTTGAAATTATTTGGCTGCTTGTTGATGTCGAACCGGATGCTCTGCCCATTCTGTCGATTCCTACCTCCAACTCTTTTCAACACTTTGTTGAATTGTCTACCAAGCATGGCAATAGCATCAGCTATGCTATCTTCCTCTTCATCCTCAATTTGGTCATTGCTATCATCAGTGTTTGAAACAAAGGCAATGCTTTTGTTCTTCTTGTCACCACGTTCATTCAAAACAATTTCAAAGGTTTGGAGGGATCCAACAAGTTCATCCATCTTCATAGTGGAGATGTCATGTGCTTCCTCAATTGTCGTTACCTTCATATCGAACCTTTTGGGAAGGGACCTGAGAAGTTTCCTTGATAATTTTTCATCAGAAATTTTTTCCCCTAAGGCTTCAAAAGAATTTGCAATGTCTAGAAGACTCAAATGAAAATCTTGGATGCTCTCATCATTTTTCATTCTTAAAGATTCAAACTTGGATGTGAGATGTTGAATCTTTGACTGTTTTACTTTGGTAGTCCCTTCATAGCACTTTTCTAATATCTCCCATGCTTCTTTGGCTGACACACAATTTTTGATAAGTTTGAAAACACTAGCGTCTACTCCATTAAAGAGAGCATAGATGGCTTTGTGATTGTAATGAGCTGTAGTTTCCTCTTCTGGAGTCCATTCTACTTCAGGTTTTTTCACCCCCGTTGAGGTACCTTCCTTGCTAGTATAGGTAGGGCATTCCCATCCAGTTAGCACAACTTTCCACACTTTACTATCAATCGATCGCAAAAAGGCCGTCATTTTGGATTTCCACTGGTCATAGTTGCTGGATCCATTGAGCAATGGTGGTCTGTTCATGTAGCCTCCATCTTTTTCCATGATGCCAGAGAATTCAGGTCCTGAATCTCACCCTAGAAACAGGCAGGGTGCCTGCTCTGATGCCAAATGAAATTCCTGGCACGCTGAGCACGATGCTCTACCCGATGCTCCAACACTGAGTCCGGTCTAACGCGTAGCAGTTCAAAGCGTATAAATGAAAAACAAATAAAGAAGACAAGTTATTTGTTAACCCAGTTCAGCGCAAACAGCAACCTACTCTGGGGGATACCAATCCAAGAAGGAATATCACTATAATAGCCCTAGTTCTAAGTTCTCAGCAAACGCCCCGTTTACAACTTATAACCTAGGCACTACCAATGATTCTTCAATCTAGGAACTCCTAGATCAGAGATCCCATCTCACTCCCTTACAACCTTACAAACAGCAAGGATTTCACTAACACAAACACAAAAGAGTTTTGGAGACACACTCCTAAAAACTACACACTCGTACCTAAAGGCTTAGAGTGATAAAACACCAAGAGTCCTAACTCCGTACTTCAAAGCTTAGGAGAAGGATCACACACAGTACAACTCAATAAACACAGTCCTAAACTTGTATCAAAGTGACACAAGAAAGGCTCACAAAAAAACACACGCAAAACCTAATTTCTTAGACAAAAAAAAACAAGACGGCGTGAACAACTCCTAAATTAGGTTTAGCTCCTTCCATATATATATAGCTGGTGACAAGGGCTTCAGAAGATCAGATCCAAGAGAATATCCAACTCACAAAATAAAAACAAATCATATCTTTTTCCAAAAGATTTGATATGTTTTGAAAATAAATCTTTTTTCAATCTTCACAATAATTTCCAAAGCAATCTTTTAAACAAAAGATATGTTTAGAAAATAAAATCTTTCTTAAAGCACAAGATATGATTCATGAGAGAGAAACGCGCATAAAGGAAAACGCGCATGCTTGGCGCACAAGTAACACTTCCAGAACCTGATATGATGCTTGAGGCAATGCTTGAGGCATCGGATCCAGCATCCTGCACAAAGTTTATTTTACCAAAAATGCAGCCAATACCAAAGAATCAACACTATTGAATTAAATGAAATATGGTGGAGAAAAAATCTTGCATGTCGTAAAGTTAGAGATATGGATTGCATATACTCACATTTTTTTTATCCCTTTTCAGTCACATTTTTCATTAATAATTTTATTTTTTTAATGGTCAAATGATATATAAATTTAAAAGAAAGAGTTGAAATAAAGTACAAACAATACTCAACTCAAAAAACCAACTAAGTAACTAAGAGTACTCCCCAAAATCATGTGAAAGAAAAAAATTCTTCCATAAAAAAGGAAGCTATACTAAATACTAATCACTAAACTAGAAAGCACCAAAAATCTCTATCCATTATCTAACTATGCAATCTAAAGGATAAACGCGTCATTCATAAAACATACAAGAGAAATGGGGTTTGTTTGCTCGGAGCCACTTCCAAGAAATGAGTTTAATTCTCGCAATGGCTTCATTCACGTCAATAACTTTATGAGCGAAAATAACATCATTTCTAATATACCAAATAACTCAAGTCACCGCTTGTCAAACCTCAAACCTCCTAATTGTTAAAGTGTGTCAATTCTGTTAGTATCAATAGATGAGTTAGTAATTAGTTAGAGGTTGATTACTCAATTAGTTATTTAATTGTAGAACACTAATGTACACATATGATTTGGATTCCCTGCATTTGGATTTCCTAAATTCACCTACATTAAAATAAAATTTAATTAAGAAAGAGAAAATATAGTATATGTAAGTGCATTTATGTATGTTGTAAAGACAAAAATACCTTAAAGTTTTGCTTAAACATAGGAAATGTAGGAAATTATGACTTTAGGAAATCCAAATCCGTACACATATTACTATTTTTTATCAACCAAATATGAACTCTTATGAACTTTTACCTCATTAGCATGATTATACTCTCTTGCCAAAGCATAACAATGCCCTTAATGAAAAATGTTATTGGAACACAATTTTTTTATGGAAATGACAATAATACCCTTAGAATTACAATTTTGTTCAAAAAATTTTGTTCCAATAACGTTTCTCTTTATTATATGTCCCAATTTATACTAATAGACTACTCATTCGAAAACGGTTGTTAGCAAACATCCTAAATTTGGGACAATAGATAATGAAGCAGAGCCAGGAGATCAAAGAGAAGAGGCCCTTATTCAAGCTCTCCTTGAGGGGTCTTCCAAATTGTATAGAGGCTGCACGTGATGATGTTTAATTTAATGTTTAATTTAACAGAAAAAAACAACATTGAATTCTCAAGACATGCCACGTGGAGTGTTTGTACATAAGGAAAATACCGTGTTGTTGTTGTGCTCTAACAAGGATGCAAAAATAACAAATGCCATGCGTAGATGTTCACTATAAGATTTTGGCAGCTTTCTAATTGGAATTTGGTTTTGATGTGGTTCACTAATCACTACCTTCAGGTGCAATCAACATATCAAAATTATCAGATTTTTATCCAACGATTCAAATTTAAAACATTAATATTATATTTTTGTTTTATATAAAATCTTTATATTAGTCCCGTGAGCTTAGCTCAATTGGTAGGACAATTGCATATGATATGTAGGGGGCTGGGGTTCGAACCCCGGTCATCCCACTTATCCACTTTAAGGGTAGAATTTCTAGCCATTAGGCTATTTGACCAAAAAAAAATCTTTATATTAAAATTTGTTGTTTGATTTTAATTCAACGGTATCAAGAATTTGTTAATTGTGTATAGTCATTGAGTTGTGGTTGCATTCAAAGATGGTCCTTTCTAATAGGTTGTCAAATCAAATACTTAAGTACACTTTGTTCGTCAATCTAGTTTATAAGCTTATACGACTAAAATATTTTTGTATGGTAACAAATTTTTCTAAGAGCATCTTCAATAATGCAATTACTACAAATGTGTTTTGTGGGTTCCATTAAAACTTATAGTATTTTTTTATATTATTTCATATTTAATAATTATAATTAATCATTAACTTTATTAAATACTACAAATTCAATTAACTAGTTCATCCATTATATATCAATTATCATTTATCTACTATTAATGTAAAATAAAATCAGTTATTTGTTATAAGCTTTTCTGCAACAAACTTATCAATTACTACAAGAACCTTAATTTAATGAAACATTTCTAAAACTATCATAAATTTAATGTTAAGATCAATAAATAATTAGTAGGAGTATTATTCTCTTTATAAAAGAATTAAAGAAAAACACCTTAAAGTACTTCAACAACTTGTTTATCTTTTTCTTCCTTCAATTATTTTAGAAATTTAAGGTACATTTACCAATTATGGAAGTTATATGTCAAATTAATTAATTAATCATATATATACTTTCATTAAGTTGGGGACTAAGATCTCTATTTAACTCATGTTGACCAATAACAGAATGCCAACTCAGCCTCAATAATCCAGTATTAGATTCTTAAATCCGATCTATATGAATGAATTATATATAACTAATCATGGTGTAAGGAAAATAGTCCATTGGTGTGTAGGGGTCTCTTGTTTTCGGTTCTTTATATTCAATTTTGTCCTTTATATTTTGTTTCTTGTTGTCTACTTATTCATGTTTTTTAATGAAGTATGATATATCTCTCTACTTTTTATTATAACTTTTTTATTAATTATATAACTAATATATTTGTCATATAATATAAATTAGATACACTAATTATATAATAAATCTAAAATATATTTTTCTTTATAATAAGAAATAGTGGGATTATATTTTTTCTTGAGTGGCAAATAATATTAAATATAAAACGCAATAAGAACAAGAGAACATTCACAATACAAAAGAATATCAAATGTATTTCCACCAACATCCAACAACCTCTAAAAAACAAGAAATGGAGGGAGTATTATTTATGTGAAATAAAATAATGTAAAATTTTGGATTGAATTTATTTTTATAATTATTTTTTATTAATCTACATAACAATGTTTTTAAAAGTATAAAATGTATTTATTAAGAAACTGTTTTTTGCTATATCAAATATACAACCAATTGAGTTGCCAAATGCACAGACAGAAACAAGTTGACGTGATTCTTGACTTGTGTATTGCAATCATTTAAAAACCTTTCTAAAAATTAGGTGTGTTGGCGGTTGAATTTGGTCGATTTTAATTAAACCGTTATTTGATCAAATCAAAGTGAATTGTGTTTGCGGGTTCATGAGTTTAAAATCATAAACTCGTTAATTGAATCAAACTACTTCGGGTTTTAACGGGTTAATCCGAAATAGATTCACACTTGAACAAATTCAAGTAAAATAGGGTTGGATGATTGAGCCACCGCGTTGAAAGAGGCAGTATTCATGGGCACCCCTACTAAAAACTATGTGAAAAATGCTCTTTTGAAATTTGTATTTAAAGAAATTCTATCGAAATATAAAATTTTTAAATCTTTTGATCTTTCATGCATTTGCGCATTTAGACTATCGGTAATCGTTTAATTAAAAGAAGACAATTTAAATTCAAATTTACAATATTTAATTTGTAAAAAAAAACTATTTTTATATTATTTGATCTTAAATGATCAATATTTTAAATATAGGAAAAATTACACTGCAGATCCTTTATTTTATTTTTTTTGTAACATTTTGGTTTTTTATCTTTTATTTGTAACAATTTGGTCATTTATCTTATTTTTTTGTAACATTTTGATCCTTTAAAAAAGATGAAAATATGAAATAATTGATAAAGATGATGAACATATTGATCAAAGTTATGCAAATAAAAGATTAAAAACAAAAATATTACATATAAATAAGTTAAAAAACTAAAGTGTTATAAATAAAATATAAAAGACCAGAATATTAAAAAAAAGAAAAGTGAGAAATCCAATTTCGACTATTCTTTCCGACACCTATCTTACTCATCATCAATTTTCCACTTTATGTAAGTACATCTCCCCAACATGTGAATTTGTAATGTCTCGGCATTATTATATATAAAAACCAGTGAAATCTTTTACCATATGTATGTGGACATAAACTTCATTCGACATAGTTCTATTCACTCGTTGTTATCATTTTCCTAACAGTATAAAATTTTGAATTTTTTGAGACTTTTTCTTAATTGACAAAAAATTGTCTTCTTTCTCACTACTGCCAAGTCATCCGTGAATTATTTTTATATCCAAGGATTTATATGGCTCCAAATAATATTTGTAGAGATAATTAGACACTGAAAATTTATATTCAAATCAACATGTAACCGAAAGTAATTAGAACTTAAATAAAAAATTAACAAACTTATGAAACAAAAACGGTTAGAACTATAACAACATATGTGATGTCAATTAAACGCTAGCATATATTTTACTGTATGTTTGATTTAATGGTAAAATTGTCATGATAAATTGTGATACTTTAACAAAAACTATAATATTACTTTGACAAATTCATTTCTTATTTGAAGGAACAACTATGTAAATTACATATTGTTTTAGTACACCTAAAAGTCATGCGTCAATTTAAAATATAAATTAAGAACAAATATTATTCAATCTATCAAGACAACTTTTACGAAGAACAAAATTATAAGTACTTACAGTCAAAATCAAACAATACCTCAAAATATAATGTGACTTATTTGAGAGTATAGAATGAAACAAGGTAAGTTCTTCAGTACACATTTGTACCGGTATACTTTTTGATGTGGACAATTATGATAGTTTCACAAATAATTAATACTTATTAAATTTTTTATATTTGTATCATGTCCTTTCAATTAACTATAGATAGAAAAAAAAGTTCTTTAAAGTTCACATACTTTTGCAATACTTTTATAAGAGTCATGACTTGTGAAGATCGTGGAACGAATTTTGCGTCCAAACCAAGTCAACAACCGTGGACCGGCCTACATATAATCTTGGTAGCTACCCAACAGCTAAAAGTGATACTAATACTATCATTCAAATTTTTTAGTATTTTTTTTCTCACAAAATTACGGTTTGAACAAAAAGAATTCTTTTAAATGAAGAAAAAATATATATATATATTGACTTCATGAATAACTCTAAGGTGTGTTACTCCACTCCATAATTATTATAAATAGTGTATTTCACTGGTCTATCTAACCCTTTAATTATTGTCAAAATATATAAATCACCAATCATACAAAGTTTATACAAAACCGAAATTTATAACTATGTAATATAACCATTGATATTTATTTTTATTTTTTAAAAGTTTATTATACATTCATTCGACAAGTTTAAAGATTTTTAGATATTTGGTTATGCTTTTTGAAGAAGTAAAATTAATTTTAGCCCCATACACAATTCAATCCAAAGTTCAGTGAATATTTGGTTATGCTTTTTGAAGAAGTAAAATTAATTTTAGAGGTGTAAAATTGATTTTGACGTACAAGTTTAAAGATTTTTAGATATATATAATTGATTTTTCATTTTAAATTGATTTGAACTTAAACATAGAGTTTTGAGTTTTATCCTCTACATTAATTTATAATCTCATATTTATTGTTCAATATCACTTTCGCATATTGATTCATATATCACGCTATAGTTAATTCAGTAGATAAAATAATTTTTTTTGTCACAATCACATACTTAGATTTCTAACTTAAGAAAAAAAAATGCATTTTTTCAATTTTGTTACTCTTTAAAATAATTTTGATTCAAATTATCCAAAAAAGAATTGATAAATTTACTTTTATTTGTAAATATATCAAAAAATAAATTGTTATGCGTTCGTATAGTTTTTGTTTGACAAAAATTTATTTTACAAAATCAATTTATTAAGATGCAATTTTTTCCCTTCTTTTAAGTAATTAAGAAACGTGTTAATGCGAGTTAAAACTTAAAATAGTCAAATTATATATGTGATCATTCAAGTTTGATATATTTTTTTTAATTGATCTTTTATTGTTATAAAAAATAAAAATAAATTGATGTTTTAATTTTTTTTTCTTTTAAAATTTGTCATTTATATTACATTCCATTTGCACCCTCTATGTCTCTCCTTAACCACCCTATCTAACATGCAACTTGTCTAAAATGAAAGCAATGAATATCGAGACAGTAACTCGTGATCTTATGGTAGTTAGTGCTTTGAAGTACACTCACATGGAATTCTGTGATTTGTGAAGAAATTATTATTTTTACATGTTGTCCTTACATTGCATAGAAGAGGGTCCGTTTTTTAGGATCACATGGTCGTGCTTATAGAAACATGTACATGAAGGTCCACTCTTTTTATTTTTTATTTCTTTGATTTTATAAATTTTATATTATCAGCTTAAATCCACAAATGATCCTTACAAATAATAGAAAGAGGTTTAAGTTTAATTTTCGTTTCTAGAAAAATTTTATAGTTCTTATAAATATATAACTTTTATTTTTAGTCATTGTTGTTTTGTTTTAGTGTCCATAAAATTGATTCTTATTTAAAATTGATCTTTGTAATATGTAAAATATTTGATTTTTTTTTCTTCTCTTTTTTTGGTCAAGAGTAAAACATTTGATTTTATTTCCTAAAAATAAGCACTAAAATAGATATTGTCTCCTAGGTTCATGAATATTTTTTTAAGTGAATTAGTTTTTTTTTTTATAAAAGGGTTAGTGTTGAAGTTTGTTTTCTGTTTGTCTTTCATTCATTTGTAATTATTTTATTAATTTATAAAAAAAAATATAGTAATGATATAAAAGAAATATTACAAGGATAATTTTAACTTGACTAAAATTTTCAGAGATTAAAACAATATATTTAAGGATTTGGATACATGAAAGTAGTCTAAGAAATGTTAGTTCAATAATAAAAATTTGACATTGTAATTTTAATAACATAATTTGAAAGTCGCATAAAATAGTAATAAAATGATCATTAATAATAATTTTCTCTTTCTTTACTTTTATTTTATTTTGAAAAAAAGAAGAAAGATTGCATGAAGGTCCACTTTGTTAGATTCAAAACAAACACACTTATAATCTCACAAGAGATCTAACCCCAATTTGGGAACACGCGCGGAAGAAGATACCTATACTGAGAAAAGTTTTAGGTAAAAATTCAACATCAAACTAGTACAATCTATAAAGTTATATAGATTTTAATTACAAGTTTGCCATGAGTTTTATAATGTTTTTAGAGCCATATGATCTTTGGATTTGATTAATATATGTTGATTTTCTTTTTAATTCACAACCACACATATAAATGATTATTTTCTTTTTATATATATGTTGATTTGTAAAAGTCAAAGAGTGTACTTCTAGTACCTCTTTGATTTTTCTGGATCATTCTCTTGTACTTTTTCATTTTTATATTTATATATATATATATATATATATATATATATATATATATATATATTTGCCGCTCAAAAAAAATATATATATGTTGATTTGTAAACATTTTCCTCTCCTATCTAGTTCACTCGTCTTATGTCTTTTTAGGTTAATGCACAATTTTTAAATAAAGAACACTAATTAACTAATAAAGATTAATGTCATATCAATAAATAAATGAAGTCACATCAATGTAATTTTGGAGGAAATTGAGAGCAATACTACCAAATCTTAAAAGGAAGAAAACATAAAGGAAGAAAAATCTGTCAAAAAAATATGGAGGATCAAAATTGCAGAATCTCAGATATATTGAGGTAAAAAATTACAATTAAATCTATTTTATTATCATTATATTTTAGTATATAAAATAACAAATGACATGAAAAGAGAAGTAAAAATAATTAATTTTTTTTAAACACCGAAAGTCAGTTACTATTGTTAATGTGATTTTACTTAAAATAATAAAATGTTAATGTTAGTATTTTTCTTCTTTAAAAGGACTTAAACCCGCGTCCTTTTACACTTTAACTCTTTTAACCTTTAGCTTAAATTAGTTGAACTATTCAAACTCGACAAGTGAAAATACATATATCTAGTTTTTATTTTATTGATTAAATATATGGATGTTTCAACTAGGCAGTTTGTCTCTATGTTACGAAGGAAATGATGAAGAAGAAAACATAACTTCTAAATATAGCGATTTTGTTATAATCACGAAGGAAACAGAAGCCTTAAATATAGGGATTATGTTATGATCAAGAAGGAAATGAAACTTGGTCTTTATGTGTCTACTCCTCTCATGATTTGTGTTTTTTTTTTTTTTATCTAAGTTGACAGTTGATTTAATTTGTTGTCAAACATGAACTCCACTGTTTGTTCATTTTTCGTTCCATATTCTCTCCAAACTAGACTACAACCAAATTCTTTGACATGATGCACTACAAAAAGTATATATATATATATTCTGCTTCACTTGAGGACAACCACTATTGTTAATTTGCTTCTTTGACCACCATGAAATTGGTGCCTCAAAGAGCTTAAACACATATTTCATAATTCTTTTTACTTTATCACCACACCAAACTATTTTAGAATAACCAACTAGATCATATTTGTTAGAGCTTTCTAAAATTAGGAAACAATACCTTATAATAAATCGTTCCTTGCAAATACCTTAAAATTCTTTTGTAGGTTAAACTACACTAACAAAGAAAATTTAAAATTATAGACAAAGTCAAACTATATGGATTATGGAATATAATCCCCATATATCTCCCACCATTGTGTTAATTGGTTGCATATTGTTAAGATACATCATGTGTGAGTTAAAAATCTTACATAAGATGAAATAGTTAGATCAAATACTATACACTTATATGATTGTTTTTAGTCCAATATGTTAATCCAACTCGGTAAAACATTTCCTCATTACCCAACAATGCGAGAGTCTCACACTTGTAAGGCATATTGAGATATATCATGTGCGAGTCAAAGTACCATATTGGTTGAGCAATACATAAATGAAAGGATTCATTAGTTCAATGCCATAAGGTTCTCGGTGAAGATGTAGTATTAAAATAATTTGTATGATTGCTCTTAACATAATGTGTTTATATCCACCTCAATGAGACTATCCCCTTATAACTCAACAATGGTAACTCAGCAATGGTATCAGAAACCATTCAACATAGTGAGAGAGCACTAAGGTACTTCTCTCCGTGTTGTTTGCATAATTGGTCCCAAAAAGAGGCCTATGAGGAAAATGGTTTTTCATTACTAGACGACCTAATCTATCCTCAAAACTTTGGGTCACTTATCATTTAGTTGAGTCATTTATTAATTTGGTTTACTTTATAATTTTCTTCCAACAATCAAAACAGAAAAAATAAAATAGGACTACATATCAGCTCAACCCAATCCACCTCGCCATTAACCGGGCTAAAATGCTATGGGTCGACATACTAACTAGAGATAGTAGATTGAAATTTTTACCCCACTCAATTGTATGGCGGACTGGTTAGTTGGCGGCCCACCCTGTAAATATTTTTAATAAAAACTTATTAATTAAAAAATAATAATTTTTTCAATTCAAAACTATTTATCATTTATTTCCTTTTTCAATTTTAATTAATAACAAGTGTTTTTAGGACAACCATTAGCATGACATGTATTTCTAATCCTATGAAAATCAATCATCTATAATAAATAATGAAAAATCTCATATGAAAATAAATTTTTCCAATTCTTCTCAATTGATTTGAGATACTTTCTCCAAGTCAAGATCTTTTCCATTTTTTAGCTTCTTCATTTTTAATATTACTAATTTTTCAGAAATATAAATGTAATAGTGTCACATTTGATAAGTCCAACTATTTAATATATATTCGAAAACTAGTCAAAAACTATACTAGTAATATAAAGAAAAAATGAATAAAAACAAATGGAGATGATCTCGACTCAATTTCACCTCCCTAAAATCCATATAGCTACTAACTAGCTAGGGAAAGCCTACTCCACTCCTTTTCCAAAGCAATTTGGCCAAATGTTTTCTTCCCCTCCAACATTGTTGTCTACCTTATTGTACGCTGTCTATGTTTCTTTCTCTCTCCTTTGTGGTCCATCCTTTTTTGCATACCATATATCATAATCTCACACTTCTCTTCTTTTCCTACTACTTCTATTCTTCATCTTATTTCACTATATATATAGCTTGTGTGTTTCTCAATCCTCTAAATATATCTATACTTGTATTATTATTTCAACTTGAATAATTAACCATATTGCACTTTGAAGTATACAAATTACACTAAGCTTAATTAAGGATATGTCTAGCAGAAGATCAAGGCAACAATCAGGAGGGTCTACAAGAATCTCTGATGATCAAATTATTGATCTTGTTTGCAAGTTGCGTCAACTTGTTCCAGAAATTCGCAATAGGCGCTCCGACAAGGTACTATACATAGCTATATTTCAAAAAACACTATCACCCTTTACAATCACCATTTTAAAGTTCCGCAATGATTGTTCTTTTTGAGAGGTTGGAGTTCGAACTCTAAATTTTTTATTTTTTATTTTTATATTTAAAATGTGTGAATTTTAACTACTATATTATTTTTGGACAAACGAAGAAATACAATATTATGAATTGTACCTAATTAATGGACAAAAACAAATGCATTATCTTAAATATTGTACCTCTTCTAAAAACCTAAAATTTTCATAAAAAATTGAAAAGAAAACGCCATGCATAAAAGTTATGTCATAATTGTTCAATAACAAAGTAGTTATCATATCAAGCAACATATAAGTGAAGACTCGTACATTTTTATTTTTTTTTGACAAAAGAAGACTCAACTCGTACATTTAATTTCTTAAAATTTCAAATGAAAATATGATGTCAATTTTATTTGAGTGTTTGCTATTAATTCAATATTTTATTCGCTTTAGTGTTCGCTTCTCCGAAAGTCCTAACAAGTATGTATTTTGAAATCAAAAATATATTTAAAAAAAAAAACATATATATATATATTTTTGGTCAAGAAATAAAACATATATTTATAGATGACCATGTGTGATGTTTTTTTTCCCTCGCATTATTCAACTAGTATATAGCTACCTCGCTTTAATTATTTTGATGCAAAATACGGAATGTGTAGGTAACCGAAACTGACATAGTGGATGATGCATGCAGGTACCAGCTTCTAAGGTCCTACAAGAAACTTGCAACTTTATCAGAAACTTACAAAGAGAGGTTGATGATTTAAGCATGCGATTGTCTCAATTGTTGGCTACTATTGATGCTGATAGTGCTGAAGCTTCTATCATTAGGAGCCTACTTAACCAATGATTTTATTATTATAGTGTCTTAGTTAAATATAGACATTATCAATTTTCAATAAATATTTAGTACTTGCATGTACTCTATAGCTTAGCTACATCTTTTAGAATTGAAGGCCACAAAATGTAGCACTTGTTTGATTTATTAAGGTTTTGTTATAGTTTCAGGTTTAATAGTGTAACGACTTCAGTTGGAGGTTTGAGATCAGATTTGTAATGTATAATGTTGATGTTTTATTCTATGTTTTAATAGTGTAACGACTTCAGGTTTTTTTTTTAGAAAATGCATGTTTATTGATACAAACAAAGATCGATAAGAAACAAAAGAATCCTATCAACATCATATTTACAAATAATAATCATCCACCCTATCATGTATGGTAAGTCAAAATTGATTGGTCAAATATTTCTTCCGTTCTTTTTTTATTAAAAACAAAAGTGAAAATTATTTTTATCATTTTTATAAGAAATTTTGACCAATTTTTAAATATTTTAAATGTTTAATTTCACTTATGTTTTTATTTATTATGAGAATATTAAAAATAAGTAAGTTAGTTGAATTAAGAGTAATTAAATAAGGGTATATATGGAATAAATTTAAATTTATAAGAGTATTAAACAAAAATAACTATGTACAATGTGCTTTCTTAGTCTGTGTAATTTTTTAAAAATATTCTTTATAAAAAGAATCGGAGGGAGTATCATTTTATTTGTTCGGCATTTTTCTATTTCTTTTATATATCATTTGTACCAAGTTGCATATTTTTTTTATAAAATGAAAAATGTTTTATTTTTTATTTCTTATTAGGAAAGTTGAACTAATGAGACTTTCTAATTAGTCAATTATTAATTAAAGAGTGGAGATTCGTTTACTTCAGAAGTAACATTATCACATGAGTTTAATGTATAACAAACTTATATATATGAGGAGGGATCAAATTACACCAGTGTAACTTTAAAATAGTTACACTCATTAATATCCGTTGATTTTATTTTGATCCAATGACTATTAAATACTCACTTATATCATTAATCAATTAAAGATTCTCTCACTCTCTTTCTTCTTTCTTTCCTTTTTTGCCCGCAAGATACCTGTATGCTTCACTTCCACAAATCAGAGTTGCAATTTCAGAGTTTTATCGTTAAACAAACTCTTTGGACACCCACATGATTGATTGTTGCAACTTGCAAGACTCACTTATTTACACTTGTAGTCTTGTACAAATGTATTCAAACTCTTATTTTTAGATCAATAGAATTTTTTATATTTCTGATTTATGTTGCAAATCAAAATAGAAGTAATCAAATAATGAAACATAATAATTAAAAACAACTTAATTTATTTTTTTTAATAAGCAAAGATTTTATTACGGCAATTCTAAACACACAAGATGTGCATGGAAGCCAAGAAATAGTGGGACAAAGTTCAACACCAACACATCAAAGGAAAATACAATGAACCAAACAAAAACCCAACAAGAGCTTCCTGAAGATTAACCTGCTACATGACAGCAGCCCCTACTCAAAACTCTCAAAACACTAAAATATACAGTCGCTTTACAGGAATTTTGCGGGCAAAAAAGGAAAGGAAGAAAAGAGAGAGTGAGAGAATCTTTAATTGATTAATGATATAGGTGAGTCTTTAATAGCCATTGAATTAAAATAAAATCAACGAATATTAATGAGTGTAACTATTTTAAAGTTACACCGGTGTAATTTGATCCCTCCTCTATATATATATATATATATATATATATATGTGTGTGTGTGTGTGAATTTTGAATTTGTTAATTGATCTCAAGCATTATTGGTATTCCTTTTCAATTAGATAGGGCAACTAGTAGTCACAAATTTAGATATTATGCAACTCAAAAGAGGCTATTGGAAAGACACACAAGTTCCTTTACTATATTTTTGCCAAGAAATTGATAAAGATGATCGGGAAACATAAATAGTCGCGGCCCACCCGAAACCATAGTAACTAGATGTTATGCAATCGAATAACATAGTTAAATTCGGTTGAGTCGGGTAACACATATTGGTGATGACACACAAGAGTTAGTTGGGTCCACAATTATTGGACTAGCGATACCTTATAAGTCGGCCGACCCAAACAATATTTTTTATATTGATTATTATTTTTGTCATCCTATAATTTTTGGGGTGCACCCTACAAAATGAATAAAATATCCTTGTTCGTGACTTATGCTACGGATACTCCTCAAAACTCCCTACTAATTATAACATCCATGACTCAAATAGCGGATGATATTTTTCAAAATTACTCATTTTCTTATATCCGTGACTTAAGCCACGGAATGATATTTTGGTCAATTCGTAGGGTCCAAACCTTTATATTAATATTAAATTTGCATATACGGTCCAAACATTATTTGACCAGACTACTAAAAGACATAAATTATTGGCACTATCCAAACAACCATTTCTCTCTCTCTCTCTCTATATCTCTCTCTATCTCTCCCTCCCTGCCTCCCCCTCTCTCCCTCCCTCTCCCATTTCTATTATATATTGTTATTATTGTGTGGATTATGTTCATCTTCTTTCCTAAGCTAAACTTGGTGTACTGACAAAATTTGATCCTTTAATCCATCATCCATTCAAATATTCATTCAATATTCCATCCACTAATTGTAAAGATCCATCTATATCCTACCTATTATAAAGATCCAATAGATCATTACTTAGTGTTTTCTTTTGTTGATAGATATTTTTTATTTGTTGTTAGTAAAATAGATTTATATTATATAAAAATAAAACATAAATAATTCATCATAAAAAATTGGAAAAAACATAAAGAAAGTTGAGAAGAAAAACTAAAAAACTTAATTTTAAAATGAATAATAATAATAATATATTAAAAACTAAAGAAAAAAAATAATATAATAATTGAATTAAAAACTAGGAAAAAAGTTCATAAAATAACTTATTTTGAAATTAATATAAATATTCAAATAGTTTATAATTTAATATTTTAACAAAAATGTATTAAAATAAAGACAGTGGTGGTCAATGCCAGACACTACCGGTGAACACCGGAGCAGCCCTCGTTTCAGCCACATGAGTTCCACCCTAGATTGGCTCGGTGGTTGGGAAGCTGTCGTACACCATTATAACGATTGTCAGAGCTCCACCTTGGACTACCACTGATGGTACTCGATGACTGTCGTTGACCATCACATTTTTATAATTATTTATTAAAATCGTTTCTATAAAACTATTTAAATATATTAATTTTTTAATAAATCAGATTTGGGTTGGTGTGAAAGAATTGTTTTGGGCTTAATAAATATTGTTTGGGCCTAGTTTAAAAAAAATAAGGGCTGTTTATGTACCAATTCATTCACAGATAAAAAAATAATTTTGTTTTTAAAATAATTTTAACAAGTGAAGTAGTCGTTAAAAACCTTTTTTGAACTTGAAATAATAAGGTTTAACCGTCAACATAGGTTGGTCTAATTAATAAGGAGTATACTCGTATTCTAAAAAGATGAGGGGTTTGTCTAACATATGCAAAATTGCACATGTTAAGGTAATAAAAAATAGTAACTATTTATTGGAAAACACCAATTATTTATTCAAAAGTTACACATTTAATAAAAAATGCCCAAGTTCCCATACAAACTTATTTTTTAAAATTTCTTAACATGTGCAAGTTTGCACATGATAGAAAAACCCAAAGATGAGAGTTCATTTCCAAAACTGTTTAACTCTTGAAATTTTCAACTTTAATGAGACCCAACCCACTTATATTTTTTCCTCTCACTATATTATATAGGCCTCGGATAATTAATAGTTGAGATCGATTTGAGTTTGTACCGAATAGATTGTAAGTGTGTCGAGATATCTACTTGAATTTTAACCAAAGGGAAAAGAGACAAATCTAATTTATTTGACTTGAAAGGGGTGTTGAAGAATTAAGTCTCACAACTAGAATGGAAAAAAGTTAAAATGAATGAAATTGGAGTGCCTAAAGTCAAAAAGTTTAATATAGGCTTTTCTAGAACAATAATGTGATGTGATCAATACTAGTCATGTTTGCACTTTTTCAATTGGGTCAGCTAGAAAACTTCTATGAATATGACTTCTCAAATGTGATACCATATCTTTGCTTTATTTTCCATATTCCGACAAACCATGGATCTGTCCATGGATTTCAATTTCTCTTCTTTTGTATATGTGTGTTCAACTCAATGAGTAGTTTGTCCCAAGCCATTCACCATTCTAATTTCAATTCATAAATATGATTTTTTTGGGGTGTTACATGCAAATGTTTGTAATTTGTTTGTTAGAGAGGAGGAATTATTATTAGCACAAATTGAACCCAACCTTCTACATATAATTCTTTTGCAAAATATATATTAGTTGTAATGTGATTAATTTGTTAGAAGATAGGTGCATGAGATGAGCCAATTTAAATGGTCGAGTTGAAACTCGCACTCCATTCTTACAAAACGAGTGCGTTCGTAAATATATACATCCACACTACCTATATCAAATAACCAAAACAAATATAATGTTGTCGATATCTATGCCACAATTAATAATTAAAATCAATATCATGAAACTAAACTAATTCTTCAACAATAATCTTAAAATGGTCAAAGTTTTTCCAACAAAATAAACTCAAAGATATAAAAACTAATGTTAAATTGGTATGACGGGCCTACTCGCTCCATCATAGTCTCGGTTTTTTTAACTGAGTTAAACGGACGGGTCAACTTTAGTGGTTAAATTTAAAACATCAAGTCATTTCACCAAAAATAACAGGTTGAATGGACCTATAGTGGCGGACTTAATTTGTCTTGTCACCCATATGATCGTTATAAAACATAAGATTTGATTCAGATGTTGTGTTTTTTATCATTTGATTTCAATTTTTGAAACAAGACACACACACATTTGTAAACGTGCTAGTGTGCTATAGACCATGTACTTTTAGCATAAACAAGATCACGTATCTTGCTACCAAGTCTAGCTTCATTTTGCAAGTTGTTTGAATTGTTGCAACAACATGCTTAGATTTAGATTGATAATAAACAGGTCTTGCAAATAATGTTAGGCATACAATAGAAGAAAGGGACTAAACGTTTGTACAAAATATTATTATTGAGGCAAATGATTCCCACACTTTAATCCTCTGTCAATAAAAAAATTGGTGTCATTCTTGAGAAGTAAATCATGCAAAATTTATCACTGACTAGTATAGCCAATTCTAGCAACTAGGTAGCTACATATTTTATCAAATCATGCCAAAATAGCATAGTTAACTTTTTGTTAACTATTCTGAGAAAAAAAAGAAAATAAAATAATTCAGTGTTTGGTCGCGAGGTACCATTGTCATCTTAACAACACTGTATATAGTTTCTTGTTGTTGTGATAAATTATGCACTTGTGGCTTTGACCATATATAAGTCTATAATTCGCATTTTGAATTATTCAAAAGGAAACATTAAGCCAACAAATTCATGTATGAGAGGTCAGAGGAGTACAGGGTAAAGAAAAAGTTGAGCTTAGAAACAAGGTTAAATTCGTAGGAGGCAAATAAATATTGAAACCAATTGAAGAAAATTTTAAAGATAAAACTCAGTGATTAAAATTTCAAGTTGCTATATCCATTTTCTGAATTGAGAGAAGTTCTGAAACCAAATTATGTGGATCAAGGTCACGAGTTCTGGTCGAGTGCGAGTTCTGAATTAATCTTATGTGAAATATGTTATGTGACATTATTAAGAGATTAATATTCATTTATTTTGAAATGAAGGGTGTTTTCTTTTCTTTTCTTTTCTTTTTTCAATTATATTTTTAATTAATATTACTTATATCATTACCAATAATAAATATCCTTAAAATATTATTTAAGGAATCAATAGAAATAATTTTTGTAAGTTTGTACCCAAAAAAAAAAGTTTGTAACTATTTGACTTTAATTTTCAAAATAATACTATTAACTTTTATAGTTTCTTTAAACAATACTCTTAAAATGAGAGTGGATCATCTCTCGTGTATTTCTCACAGGAGGGTGTCCAATATTGATCTGTGCCATTTAGTTGAGACTTTATAATATTGATCAGACTAGTTGACTCAAATGGACGGAGGTGATTTCACAGGACTCTACAGTGACTGCAGAGAATCCATTCACTCTTAAAATACTTGTTAACATCACCCTTAAACAAAAAATTCAAATGTTATGAATAAGAACAACGACTTCAAACTCAAGTTATCAAAAGCTTATCCTTAAACCAAAAATTCAAATGATATGACAAGAAAGTTATGGAAAGCTTGAAAAATAGCAAGCATCCAAATCTTAATACTAAGACTTTAAGTCAGTATTTTTGTTTTTGTTTGAATGACTTTGAAAAGTTCAAGTCATCCTTAGGTGAGGAAAAAAATAAGGAATTAAATTGACTTATTAAAAGAAAAACATCCACCAAAAATTATTAGACATATATAATTGATACTATAAATATTGTTGTGGAGTTTTGATCTTTGGAATACAATCTTAATTACATTGAAGATATTCATTCATATCACTAAAACAATAGAATGGGAAATTATATTCTCAAACTATGTTATGCATTGCTTTTCATTTTGTTGCATTCTTCACTATCAATCAATGGTTATTTCAACTCAACAATTAGGACAAAAGATATAAAATGCAAGAGAGGGAGAGAAAAGCACTTATGAGGTTCAAACAAGGTCTCCAAGATGATTATGACATGCTTTCAACATGGAGTAATGATGAGAAAAATAGAGATTGTTGCAAGTGGAAAGGAATTACATCTAGCAATGAAACAGGTCATGTGCTCATGCTTGATCTTCATGGTTCTGGTACACATTTTTTGATAGGTGCAATCAATCTTAGCTTATTGATTGAGGCACAAGTTATGGTGCATAAGCATGGTTTATGCATCATGCATAAATACTCCAGATTGTTTAGCACACCCCCAAATTTTTAAGGGGGTGCGCTAGAAATCTGGGGGGTGTGCTAGAAATCTGGGGGGTATGCTAAGCAATCTGGAGGGTGCATTAAGCAATTTTCATTATCTATGCATGGTGCATGAGGAAAAAGCTTATGCACCATAATCACTCCCATTGATTGATTTGCAAAATATCAAATATTTGGACCTAAGTTGGAATTATTTTCTTGGTAGTTACATACCAGAACTTATTAATTCCTTCAAAAGATTAAGATATTTCAATATTTCAAGTTCTGAATTTAGTGGAATGATACCTAGCCATCTTGGAAAGCTTAAGAATTTACAATATCTTGATCTCGGAATTAATTACAAACTTCAAGGAAAAATCCCTCATGAACTTGGAAATCTCTCACAGCTCAAGTATCTTAACATTCAAGGAAACTATCTTGTTGGTGAAATCCCTTGTGAACTTGGAAATCTAGGAAAACTAAAGTACCTTAATCTTGGAGGAAATTATCTTGCAAGAGCAATCCCTTATCAGCTTGGAAATCTTGCACAGCTGCAGTTTCTTGATCTTGGAGACAATTCGCTAGACGGAACAATTCCTTTTGAGATTGGTGAGCTTTGGATGTTGCAATCACTAAGGTTAGGTAGAAATTCTAATCTTAAAATTAATATGCAAAATTATGCTGATGCAAAGTGGCTATCTAGTCTCTCTTATTTGAAAAATCTTGACTTAAGTTCGTTTAATATCGGCCATTCTCATCGATGGTTGCAAATTGTCAGTAAGATTCTTCCAAATTTAAGAGAACTTAGGGTAAGTGATTGTGATCTTTCAGATGGAAATACTGCTCCTTTGTTTTATTCCTTTCGCAACTTTTCTTCGTCTCTTACCATCCTTGATCTCTCTTCCAATATGCTAACATCATCAGAAACCTTTAAGTGGCTATTCAACTTTAGCTCTAACTTAAAGGAGCTTTATCTTTCAAATAACAATTTGGTTTTGTCATCTTTGAGTTTGAACTTTAATTCTCTCTTGATCCTCGACCTCTCTCATAATAAGTTGACACCAATTTCATCTCAAGACAATTTCATTTTCAACTTCAGCTCCTCAAAACTTCAAAAGCTTTATCTTCGAAACTGCAGTCTTACAGATAAAAACCTTCCTTTACCATCTTCATCCAATACACAAATGCTATCTTCTCTCGTCTTCCTCGATATATCATTCAATATGTTGAAATCATCGGTTATATTCCATTGCCTTTTTAATTTCACCACCAATCTTCATAGGGTTTACCTGTCAAATAACTTGTTGCAAGGTCCAATTCCAGATAACTTCGGCAACATAATGAAGTCTCTTAGATATCTCAACCTCTCTTGTAACAAACTGCAAGGCGAGATTCCAACATCCTTCGAAAACATAAAAACATTGCAAACTTTATCTCTTTCCGATAATCAATTAAAGGGAAAAATACCTAAGAGTATTGGCTCGCTATCTATGTTGGAGTACCTCATCTTAAGCAAGAACTCCTTGGAGGGTGAAGTCAATGAATCACATTTTGCTAGCTTGTCCAATTTGAAAAGGTTAGAACTATCACGCAATCATTTGTCTCTAAAATTCAATACTAGCTGGGTTCCGCCGTTTCAATTACTTAGATTGGAACTAGCATCTTGTAAGTTAGGACCAAGTTTTCCAAGATGGCTTAAGACACAAGGTTACTTGTTGAGTCTGAATATTTCAAATGCGGCGATTGTAGACTCGGTACCAGTGTGGTTCTGGCACATGTCACAACATTTCCAAAATCACTTCATTGGAAGTATACCATCACAGATTTGTTATCTTACTCAGATCAAACTTTTGGATCTCTCACAAAATCACTTATCAGACACAATTCCAAAATGTTTACACAACTTTACTGCTATGGCTGCAATGAGTATGAACATGATTATGAGTGATAATGTAAGTCATAACTATCATAACAATATTACTGGCAGTGTGTATGATTACTACATTTTGCTTATTTGGAAAGGCGTCGAAGATGTGTTCAAGAATCCTGAGTTGCTTCTAAGGAGTATTGATTTGTCAGGAAATAATTTAACAGGTGAAATACCTAAAGAAATAGGGTTGCTATTAGGATTGGTGTCTTTGAATTTGTCAAGGAACAATTTGAGTGGCAAAATAATGTATGTGATCGGGAATTTGAAATCGTTGGAGTTTCTTGATTTGTCTAGGAATCATTTATGTGGTGAAATTCCTTCCAGTCTTGCTCAAATTGATCGTTTAAGTGTAATGGATTTGTCAAACAATAGTCTCATTGGTAAAATTCCAATCGGAACACAGTTACAAAGCTTTGGCGCAACTAGTTACGAAGGAAATCTAGGCCTTTGTGGAAAGCCACTGGAAAAAGTCTGCTCAGATGATGATGATAATGACGTGCCATTGGTGTTTGATAATGAGATCGAAGATGACGAGTCAAGTTTCTATGAAACATTTTACATTAGTTTGGGACTCGGTTTTGCTGTTGGATTTTGGGGATTCATTGGACCGTTATTACTTCTTCGGTCTTGGAGATATTCCTATATCAGATTCTTAAACAGATTCAATGACAGTATGCATGTCATAGTAATACGTTGTTATGCGTTTGTATTTAATCGGTTGCATAATAGATAAAAAGGTATTCATCTTATTGCTACCTAGAAGTGTATCTAGACTGAACTTTGTAAAACTCTGCTTAATTGTTTTAGTTTTTATTTCGAAGTGATTTATCCTATGATGTGTAGGAAGGTTCATGTTCCAATTTGCTTTTACTCTTCTTTCTTTATTTGGTTTGTATATCAAGTTGCAAATACTATTTCAAATTCACACAACTGCAAAGTTTGAGTTTGAATCTGAGTATTCTCATTTTGTTTCTATGCTTCTGCTATAAATTATTGATGTATGCATATCAATTTTGGGATTAAAAATTAGGTGACATATAAGTGATAAAGTACTATATGATAATATGACACATTACATTACTACTAGTATCTCATACATGCTTTCTCTGCTTTTCTTGTATGCTAATTCACGATCAATGATTTTTTTAGTCACCTAATTGTTATTAAAAATTGAACCCTTCAAGTTCAATATTCTCTTCAATGGAGATATTGAAAATTGAGCATAATAAACTACTCTCGTGAGTCCTGAGGCATATTATTCCTAATTTCTTGGACTTTGAAGCTGAATGCATGTGATTTACTAAGCTAGAAATTAAATAATTAATAATGCAATTTCTATAGTGCTTCGATTAATAATCTACATATGAAACATTGACATAGACACCATAAAAATCTGTCAAACACTAATGCGTCTTTTATCAGAAGTACCGGTACTACAAAGTAATCTACTAATAATTTGAGTGTATTACAATTTACAAGCTAAAAGACAAAATGCTTCAATGATTTAGGAAACCAAACTATGAAGGTTAATCTAAGGTACTTAAATTAATCTCCTATGATTCAATGTGATCCTTTGACAGAGTTTAAAGTGTACTAAACCACACAAGAGTTTCTTTTCTATACTAGTATTACTAGTAGTTAGATTTTGAGATTTTCTTTGCCTAGGACAAAATCTTTGCCAGCGTGTCAGATTCCTAGCCAATCAAATTTCAGAAACATATATCCATCCACCAAGAATGAAAGGCAGTAATAAATTTCGCTTTTGATAAGCTCTTTGGCCAACAAATCACATCACGCGCCACAGTCATTAAACTCACATGATAAAAAAAAGGAAAACGTTAACTAGTTAAATATATTAATATAGAAATATTTTTTAAAATTTTTTGCATTTAATATATTGAAGAGGTAAAATATTATCTTTCTAGTATTAATTTTATTTTAATTTTATTTTTGGTCATGTTTAATTAATGCACTGGGTGCACTGTTTAGCGTGATAAAAAAAAAATTAGTACCTCCCTCACTAAATATAATACTTTTTGAATTTTTTTCCCTTTTTATCAAATTTTTAATATTCTTAAAAATATTAATTATTTCTTTATTAACATACCCTTAATTATAGTGTATATATATTTTTTTAATCTGAAATAAATATTTTAAAGAAAAAATCATTCATTCTCTCTCTTAAAGGGTAAAGTAGTAAAAATTAATCAATTATCAACTAATTTAATACTATAAGTAACTTTATTAATTTTTATGATTTTTTTAAAATTTCAAAAAATTCTTATATTTAAGAACGGATGTAGTAATATAAAATAAAAAATTGCATAGAAATACTAAAAATATAATATATAATCTATGTAATGTCCATTTCTAATAAAAAAACATTTTTTAAGAATGCACGAGTTTTTTATTAGTAGTATTTGATGTTAATTTCCGATAAAAAAACATTTTTAATTATTTTTAAGAATATTTTATGTTTAATTTGGAGTATATATTTCACCATATGTTGATGCAACTAAATAATTCATAAACACATGTGACGAAAAAACAAAAAAAAAAGTATATGATGCAAAATACAAAAGTCACGCACGCGCGTGAGATTCCATAAGTAACATTTTTTCCATAATCAACAAAATCATTATTCATGTTTGGATATTTTTTTAATACAGGCGCTATCTCTGGTCACACCATACTCGCTTTCCCTTCTCTGTTTCTCTTCTTTTCTCTTCTCCTCTGTTTCACTTCATTACAAGTACAAATAACAATTCATACATAAAAGCACAGAACTTTCTCACCATTTTTAATCTTGCTACACTCTTTCAAGGTACTTTACTCATGTTGCTTTCAATTATTACTTCTTTCTTTAATTAATCCCTTTAATTTTCTCATGTTGGTTTTTTTTTTCATTTTTGTATTGTATTGTTTTATTTTCTTGTTTTTCTCTCACTTTATTGATCAAAGCAATATTTTATATTGTTGTTTTAATCAATTTTGATTGTGTGATTATTGATTTTGTGATTTTGTAATATTATATGTTGGATTTTGTTAGAAATAGAATAGAAAATGTGGTTGTAAAGAAAATAGATAAATAATCACACACATGAACATAAACAATTGATCACTGTTGTAGTTTTTCGATTATTCAATTCTTAGAATTACAGTGTTTAAGACCACAAACAATTGATAACATAGTTCAACTAGTTAGTTGTGCCTGCCTCTCTCACAAGAGTAGTTTTTTTTTTTATTATGCAAGCAATTGTTTTTTTTTTTGAAAAAGCTAAATTAGCCAACCTAAATTGACACCGGAGAGAATCGAACCTGAGACCTTAAGAGGAGCACACTCCCAGGTCCCAAGTCAATGCCACCAGACCAACCCAAGTGGGTTTATGCAAGCAATTGTTAGAGTTACAAAGTACAATAGTACCCTCTTGTGGGCGAATATGAGGGACATTTTTCATTCTCTTTTTTGGTATTAACTCTCTGGTTACCAGGGAAAGGGGCCATGGTAATCGAAAGTTCGGTTGCGAGTAAGTAAATCTTGACCAAGAATTGTTTCCACTGGAAAATCAAACTTGGGTTTTCCCAAAAGATACTTTTTTCATCAATGTCTTTTGACATTGAATTTTATCGGTAAGGTGTTTTTTTGGGTGCAGAAGAGGGCCTAAGCCCATCTCGATAAGGTTTTTAATCAGGCAGATATTGTCTATGCTCGACTGTTTAATTTCGATTTTGGCGTAGTATTTTGTAATTTATCACTCCCTTGTCAAAAATAAAAATTGCATGTGAGAGGAGCTTAAATGTGTGTTTTATAAAAACAATAAATGAAACAATTAAGTTATGTGATTAGGGATATGAATGTGTTTAGGCTGAAATTGAGGCTGATTTGTGATTAATGGGAATATGATGCAACTGGTACTATTTATTATAATCTTGGCAGTAACTTCCGTAAAAGTAGTTACAAACACACAATATGAAACTGTCTGAAACATAAAAGTAACTACTAGAAATAAAACTATCTGTAGGAATTAGACGATGCGTGTATGTTTGGTTTCACTTTTGGCCGATGATTGATTTTCACATGTTTGAATGTTTTAAAAAAGAAATAATTTGGCCTCGAGAATTGATTCTAGAGTTGTAAAATTGACTTTGACATTCAAAATCAACTTTTGTTGCCATAGAACCAAACACACACAAATGAATGTTCCTAAATGATACTTAAAAGGTTTCATATTCTTCACTGAAATCTGTTGCTTATCATCATTGTGTGTTCTAACAATGCATTGTCTCACAATTGAAGCAATCAAAGGGAAACACAAATATGTTCCTTTTTATCATCAGTTTCGTAACTGACATAAATGTTTCTTGCCGAATCACTCTCTTTTGTTCATATCAGGCATCGAAGTTTTGACTTTATTTGATTTGCTTTCTGTAGGTTTGTGGAATTTGAATCTGTTTTTCCATTTTGAGAATCTCCAATCACTCGACAATTATGTATCAGGGTGGTTATACTGCTGAAATTACAAACTTATCTCCAAGAGCTACAGAAAACGATGTGCACAACTTTTTTGGATACTGTGGTGTAATTGAGCGTGTCGACGTAATAAGGTAATATTACTTGAGCTTAATTATTGATAAATTTTCTTCAACTCAAAATCAAACCTTGTGTGTCTTGGTTTTGAGATTAACGTGAAAGGTACTGTTTAATACTTTAATGTTCAAAATTGAAAATTCTTTTGGCATTTGTTCCTGATTTAGTCTTGACACACACATGAGAGAATGTATGTATATATGAATGACAGTATGAATTTGAAAGTATATATGCTTTTTAAGTGGTTAACGCAATTCAAATAGACGGTTAATCGATATTCCAAGTGTTAAAACTTATTAACCACTGTCCACTGACACAACTTTATTAACCATGAATTTGGATTTGGTTAACTATAAATTTTAGGTGTTTACTTCATCAGGTTTTGAACACCTAAAAATTGTGGTTTATGACGTCCAAGTTCGTGGTTAATGAAATTACATTAATGATTAATGAGTTTTGTCACTTTGTCTCTGGATTTTGTTATTCAACTTTTTCTGTTTGAATAACACACTTGCATGTATTTGACAGGATAGAATAGATTTCAGCTTATCTCAGCTTCACTGTTCATACAGTTTCTTGTTAAATAGTTTTACTTCATAGTATCGGTGTAGATTCTTGGAACTATAACTGAAAAAATGACTTTTTTTTAATAATGATACAGATCCAGTGATTATGAGTCTATTGCATATGTGACTTTTAAGGATGCTTATGCCCTGGACACTGCATTATTGCTGAATGTAAGGCTCTTATCTTCTTTGTTTGATTTCATGGATCAACTTAATACATAATGGACTTCCTTGTTCTTTTCAACTTTCAATTCTGTGCTACTGATAGATATTTATAATCTACAAAGCATGAAAGTTTTAGTGTGTGCTTGTACATCACGGTAATCGAATGTAACCACATGTGTCAATGTCATGTGGTGTCAGACACTGACACATGTCGGTGCTACATAGGTGTGTAGACATTTTGTTTTACTTTGATGAAGAAAATGATTGTGTTTGTTCATGGAATATTTAAGTTGAGCATCTAAATAAAAAAATCTGTTTGCTAACGCGCATATTTTGGTTCAATGATCTTCAGGGATCCATGATTTTGGACACATGCATTTCCATTTCGCGCTGGGAAACTTATACAGATGACAATAATAATTGGAACAGTCATACATCAAACCATGAAGACAGTATTACATACTCACAAGTATGCATAAAATCCTTCCTTAGAAAAGCTCTTATACTTTTAGTTTGACCAAAGTGAAAATTTAAGTTTTTTTTTTTATACTATTGAAATGAATATGCACGAGAAAGTTTATACTGCGAATTCGGAAAATTGGATACTCGTGAATTTCTTGAGGCAAGTTTAACGCATTTCGTAGTTGGCTTGTGTACTTCTGACTTGATTCATCGCTTCTTGTTAGGATAAGTTTGTCTCTTCCCCTGGTGAAGCACTGATTATGGCTCAACAAGTTGTCAAAACAATGGTAGCGAAGGGATATGTTCTGAGCAAAGATGCATTTGTGATGGCAAAAGCTTTTGACGAATCGCGCAATGTATCATCATCAGCAGCAACCAAGGTTGCTGAACTCAGCAACAAAATTGGATTGACTGAAACTATAAATTCAGGCATTGAAACTTTTAGATCTGTGGATGAGAAGTATCATGTTACAGATATCACCAAATCAGCCGCAACGGTAACTGGGACGACAGCTATAGTTGTAGCAACGGTTACAGGGAGAGCAGCTGTTGCTGCTAGTAATGCTATAGTCAATAGCAGCTACTTTGCAAAAGGAGCTCTTTGGGTTTCAGATATGTTATCTCGTGCCGGGAAATCTACTGCCGAGTTGGGACATCATCAAAACAAATGAAACTCCAAGACATACACTTATGTTTATTTGTTGTACACAAACAAAAAACAACAATTGTTGGTGATACTGTATTGGTTTGTGGCTACTTATATTATGCAAATGTTGATATATATCATTAGTTTCGGAGGATCCATGATAAGCAGCAACTTGTTTGTGCATGTATCCTAATAGAAATCAGAACATCTTGTTGAGTTTATATTTGTATGTATTGAGTTTCTTCTTGTCTAATTTCATGTTCACTGGTTTTGTTAAGTTTAATTACTATGTACCGACCACTTAATATGTTGTTTCTCGTTCGCATTCAATCATATTTTACGACGTAGTTATTTGTGCATATAGTTTAAGATTTAGGAAATAGTATTATGTGTTACTATGCTGAAATATTCAACCTCAGTTTTTTTAAATATTTTACACCCAGAAATACAACGATTATTTTCACCTTGTTGGCGATGAATGTTTCCTTGGTGAACCTTCTGGAGGGGTTCAAGTCAACATATGCAAAAATTGATGGTATTTTTCGCATTCGCTTCTACTCATATGAGACATGTATCTGCAAATTAAGACACTTCAATGTCAAAGTAAGGCCGAATTGTTGAAGTAGGGTTTGCAGTGTGAGATGTGAAGTGAGTTATTTATAGTAGTTCTGGGACCCGGATAAGATGATATCAAAAAGTTTGTGTTCAGACCTCAAGTCACACTATTTATTTGAGAAATTTCAATTAGCTTTGGGTGTAAACTACAATAGAAAAGTGTGAGTATTGTTTATAAACTACTATTGACCTTGATTCTTAAAAAATATGGAACTTTTAGGTGTATCGAAACAATTAATAGCCCCGGTCGAAACTAAGGAAGTAAAGGGTATTTCGGCCATTGTGGGTAGCTTAAACCTGGTTCCCAAAGACTGTGCTAGTTATTGTCGTCGGAACTATTTGTTATAGAATGCGGCATGGTTACCGGATGTATGTTTCTAATTGCGTTTTTTAACATATTTGAGCATATACGGGGTAACGGGGGATGAGAAATATGGCCTAAACTCGACACGAAAGCCTTTGAAAGATATAAAATAGTACCTCCAAATTCACATAACTGATTTCAGATTACTTAGTTGCATCAACACACTTTTCATGTTGCCAACACACTTAGTTGTTACTTAATTTCAAAACATAAGATGACAATGATTCACATAATAACATGCTAACTACTTTCTAATATTTTAATGTTTTAACTGATTCTTTGCCAACTATATTGTTTTGCTTTTATAAGCATCATAGCCAATATATCTCATTCCTAACAATTTATCATTCCCTTTACAACCCAACCACTTCTTTGCCGTGACCAACCTACTTTTATTCAATAATAAAAAGTTACATGGATTGATTGATATATAAGATTATTTCAATGTTTCTTTCACTCATTAGCCTTAAAAATCTTGTAAGTATGGAATCATAATTGTACTTTGTAAGTTTTTCTACGAAAAGTCATGTTGATTACAAGTATCCATCAACTTAGTTTTGTAGGCTTGTTATGCTGAATGAGTAATGTGGATTTCCTTTTTATCCATAAAAACAATATGCTAGTTGCAATCTTTATTTTTAGCTACTTTTTATCATGTGTCACTACTAAAAAATCAACTTTTTTTTTATATAAAAAAGTTTAAGCGAGATAAAACGGTGAATATACTTATAGATTACCCACCAATAAAACCTTTATGTCGACAACAAAAATTAAACTCATGTTTTTGTAGGACATAAGTCAATTCTTACCAAGTAGATCAATATTTATTGGTTAAATTCACACATTTCTAAAAGTGTAAAAGTGCGCCAACAACATATAAACAAATTTTTTTTTTGACAAAATGAGTATAAATACTTGGATCATATATTTCAAACACCACAAAATTAAAGTATTTTTACAAATAACACAATAATTTTTTCAACGTTCACATTCAATTTGTAGTATTTGAGACATTATGTCCCAAATATTTGTGCCCAAATGTATCTCTGATTCTCATAAGCCATTAAATCACTTTTTTTTTTGACAACCATTAATTTACTTTTTCTACTCTAGTAACAGTGTGACGTTATTGCCACACATAAAGATAAGATGATATCTTAGAAAAACATATTTTAGTCCCAAGAATGGACAAATATTTACTTTATGTAAAAAGTTTATTTATCTTTAGTTTCTAAATATTAGATGATTTTATCTTAAATATTAATATTTTTTTCTGTGGATCAACATATCATTTTGAGTATTATGCATCTAACATTATCCACCACATAATAAATACCAGTATAAGCAGCACTTCTACCATTTATGAACCGTAATTGTCATCTGCCACCAACCACCTAATGGATTATGATTTTGATTGGACGACAAGGGACGTGTAGCCTATTCAGAATTTCTTACCTCTAGCTAAGTCCATTCATTATATAAACATATGAAGATGATTAAGAAAAGACACAAGTAGGTATAAGGAAAATAAGTTTGCTTCTTTTTGTCAAAAATCATTTGTATCATTTCAGATGTTCCTTAGTCTTGTATTCTTTAGTAAATGGCACGACATTAGTGTACGTATACTTTATTGTCTAAATATTTTTTTTATCATTTTTTATATATATAATAAAGTTTCATATAAATATACCATCCATTTTAAAATAATTGTCGTTCTAGTTTCTTAAACACAATTTTTTTTTCTTATTTTTTAAAATTGTCAAAAAAATTATATTAAAACAAAAATATAATATTCAAGAGCTGTATCCACAAAAGGAAAAAGAAAAAAACACCAAGACAAGAATAAAAAAATGTTACAATTTTACAAAATTATTCTTATTAACTATAGTTTGTTAGTTATTGTCATAAATATATTGTGGTCAAATATATTTTTTTATGGACTATATATTATGAAATATAATGACTTAAAAATAGTGCAAATAATATTAATTTAAGAGTCAAACTGAAAAAAAAAAAGTAATGTCCCAATGATAAAATAATATTATATATAAGCCGATAAAATAATATACTAATATGCTTATTTAAAAAAATATACATATATATATATATATATATATATATATATATATATATATATCAAAACAACAGTTATTTTTTTATTGATAGAGTTTGCTAGGTGACTTAAATGTGGCATCTCCCTTTATGATCAAAAGTGATAGTTATAAAAAGTTCGAAAACCTTTTTAAAATTTCAAGTGCCCCTTGAAAGAGTATATAACTATATATTATGGCCGGTGATAACTGAAGTCAAATTTGGTGATTTTTCAAATCTTTGCGTTGTGGACCATCATTCTAGTCTAAACATTGTTGTTTTCCTTCTTAGAAGATCACAAATTCAATGCAGTGGGATTCAAATTCCTCTACTTAAAAGTTTGATTTTGACACTAAAGTGTGTATAAAAACTTACTAACGGAAGATACCAACGTCTTTTTTACTTAATTACTGTAATTTTGAGTAATTTCAAGTAAGAAAATAAGTTGTTCATAAGAACTAACTCAATTGGTAATTTCAAGATTGGTAGAATGAACATCATATTTATTTCCTCAGATTTAAACATAAACTCGAAAACTATAAAAATTAGGAGTGTAAAAAAAAGATAGAAATACTAACTTATGTATTACAGAGTATATTAATTAACCACTAGAATAATATTGTTTATGTGAGTTTGACTCAATTGATAAAAATATCACATTGTATATATAAAAGTTAAAGTTCGGACATATTTCACCTAATAACGGTGAAATAACATTTTCATATCTTTTTCTAGAACAATATAGAATGTTTGATTTTTTTTAAATTTCTTTAACTAATGAACATATTTCATGTGCTTTTGAATTTTGTTGACTAGGTTTTAGAAGAAATTGTCTGCTATAATTTATTTTGCTAAAGTAATCTACAATATTAAAATCATAAAATCAATATTTAAAAAAATATTATTATTATAATTATTTTTGAAAGTGGAATACATTAACAATACATAGCTTTTTCATCCAAAGAAACATTGTTTGACTAAATCAAAAGTCTCTCGCCGAAGTTGACCCTAGACAATGTCTACTTGCGTCCAACTTAGCCTTAATTTATTAAAAACAAAGAAAATGTGGAATTATACTTTAAAAAATGATAAGTTGAAAACAAAGAAAATTAAACATGCAAGGCATACAATTCATTATAATTAATATATAAATAACATAGCAAACACTTTGATTTAAAAATTAATTTATTCATACTATAGTAACCAAGGAATTGTAATATCTATACTAATATATAAAGGGCATACAAATTTTTGGGATGGCTTTTTATTATTCCTATTTTACCCTTAAAAAATAACTTTCACATAAAAATAGATTTTCAGTTTTTTTTTAGTAAATAATATATTTTTTTTCTTCTTAACAACTAAGCACAACTTCCACATAAAAGTAGGTTTTCAGTTTTTTTATAGTAAAAAAAAAAATATTTTTTTCTTCTTAATAGCTAACCACAAAAAAAAATGTTACGTAGTTATCAATTAATTAAGTCCAATAAAAAAGGAGATTAAATAGTTATTTATATTTGCACAGTAGAGAATATCAATCACAAAAAACAAACAAAAAAATATCGATCACACAAACGGGCACGGAACGTGCCCGTTTGGCGGCTAGTATTTATAATCATGATCATATATAAAATCAAGTGCTAGAAAAGGTGTGCTCACTTCTAATGATAATAACTTGTGTAGTTGTCAACAAATGGTAGCGTAAAGATGGACAAGCTTGGTGGTAATTGTATCAACCATTAAACCACAAATTTACAATAACGTTTTTATGAAATTTTGTATCGAAGCCGTTTTCGATGTGCGATATATATCGGCGTTTATACCAACATAATCTTGATACATACGATTATATTAAATTATTTTATTTTCTCAAACATGTCAGTATAAAGTGTGTATCTAGTGTACTAATAATGAATTGATCCAAGTGTTAAATATTTTGGTTTTTGTAAGTATGTGATTAGGGTTCAATTTCTGGTTCATACGTATTTAGAAAATTTGATTTGAAGGAAGAACTCACTTTGTGTTCCTCATAGATTTTCCGACAGAAATTAATCATTACTAACGAAAATAGTAACTTCTTACAAATTTCATTATAAAAAACAAAAGTTGTGTATCTAATGTGATTGTTTGTGTTTCTTAGACAACCGTGCATTATGTAATTTTTTTGTTGGCTTTCACTACTAGTTTAATGTGGTTCGGAGACCAGTTTTTGCATCAAGTGGTTCAGCCCCTTTTCGATAGCAGTTGTTTCGGGATCAAACTGTGACCCTTCCTACCAAATTCAGTGTCAATCACCACTAAACCAACTAACTGCACTACATAATTAGTCTATGATTCAAATTTCAATTCTAGGCTATTAAACCATTCAATTAATTCCACAATTTAATGATATCCAAATGTTACGGCTAGATTTAAAATTGCAGAAAGGAAATATTATAAACCAACTTTGTATCTGTAATTTTCTTTTGCAATTCTTTCAAATTTTACATGAAAGGAAATTGTATACAACCTTTCTCTCTTTTTTTCTGAGAAATGAAAATGAAAAGTATACACTTTGCAGCAAATTCACTGGTTATGCAGAGGGAGTGATTAGAACATGTTATTCACTCTATCCACCATATCAAAGACTCAACTATACAACAAAATCTCATTAAAAAAAAAAATACAAAATACTCAGAATGATAACACTCAAAACTTGGTTTTAACCAACACTGTTAAGCTCATGTTTGAAATCAATGAATTTCACGAAATCACAATGACACAGTAATTTTGGTAAAACTTTTGTCTATCATCGTGATTCTGACAAACTTAATGACATTCCAAACACGTAGAACTAAACATCACCTGGACGTGGTAACTAATAGCAGCACACGGCGCAACGAATTAGTCCATTTTCATTACAATCCGGGCAACGATGGAATCCAAATTCACCCTCTTCACCGCCATGATCATCATATTTTTCTTCGTCATCACAGCCTTCATAATATATTTTACAACTTCCAAAACAAGTTTCACAAGGCACAAATCTTATATCACCACAATTCTCACATTCACCACAACTATCCTCAATTTTCTCACAACAATCTAACAATTTCTCAAGCTTCCCATCCTCATGAAGTTTCACAATCTCCTCAATTCCACCAATGTAATTTCTACCAACAAAAACTCTTGGTAATCCTCCTCCACCATATAAATCACCTAAATGATCTCTTAATTCCTCCTTGAATCCTAAATGCATTGATACATCTCTCTCATCAATTTTCACTCCTAACCCTCTCAAAATCATTCTCACTTGACAACAATCTTCATAAGTCTTTCTCACCCCTCTTAAGCTTGTGAAATATAACACAACCTTGTTCTTCTCACCAACCTTAATATCCACAAAAACATCATCTTTCATATTCTCTTCATCAATTGATGTTTCTCTAAGATGAAAAGGGCTATCTTGAGAAAGATTTTGTAAAGACTTTTTGAATGATGAAATCACTTCAGGATCAAAATCTGATATTGCAGGATTAAGTTTTGATTCTTCCTCTGTCATTTCAAGCCAAAATGGTTTAGGAGGATCAACATTAACACCAACAACATCACCATTGACATGAAAAGAGAAACTTTTGATATGATTCGGCGATCGATAAGGACTAATATCTTCAAGACCTTCCATTAATTCCCATGTGTTGATTGTTTCTGGTTCACCAGGTGGTGTTCTTGTTGGTGTCATAGGAACAACTTTTGTTAACTTTTCTTCAATCATATTAGACCAAGTCTTAGCTTCAACCAAACCCATTGAAAATTCTTTGACTTTCACATCATCACTCTCCACCAATGCTTCTTTCTTCTCATTCTTCTCTTTTTCCTTTTCCTTGTTGAGTTTTTGCAATAAACTTTCACTATGAAACCTAAAACTTTCATTCTCTTCAACTTTTCCATTTGAAAACTTGAACTCATCATGAACATGATGATGATGATGATGAACACCATGAAAACTAGATGAATTTTTTTTAGGAGAATTGAGTTGTTTGAGAGTACCTAATGTGGTTGATGTGAGTGCTACAACATGGTAACTGTCATCTTCTGATTGAGGTGGATGATGAACATGCATTGAATAGCTTCTTGGAACTGGTGAATAAGGATTGTTACAATGTCTACATCTCTTTTGCTTTGAATTTGCACAACCCATTATAATAAAAATTGAAATTTGAACTGATCAATGATAAAAATTCAATCTTTGATGAATTAAATTTGTGGGTCATAAATGGGTGAATCTGAAATGGAAATAAAAATTAAAAAAATACCAAATTTGGAGGAGAAAACTTTGAAGAACTCAAAGAACAAACAAACATAGATCAAATTTTTAAGGTGGTTTTTTTGGGACAAAAACAGAGGACAAGAACAAAGGTACAAGGATGTTGTTTGGAATCAGAATTAAGAAAAGAAATCTTAGAAAGAGAAAATGGGAAAATGGATTGAAAAGTCAAAAGGAGGAGGTTGCTGAGAAATGAATGAAAAAATTCATTGATGAAGCAAACTGTGGCTTTTACTACTCTGATGATCCCACACGCTCTCTCTTTAGAATTTTTCAGAGAGAGAAAAACGACAAAGTCTTCAAAGAAACAACCACAGTGGCAAAATATTATTAAGGTTGAAATTTCAGTTTAGTTTCATTTATACGATGAAACACGAAACATAACATTTTTTTTTCTGAAAAAAGAAAGAAAAATAAATCGATCAATATTTGTCAAAAAAAATGGAAAAAGAAATGGATTAGTAGGGGTTAGTTGGCAACTTACATTAAGGTTAGCAATCTCACAATAAATGTTTTAAAATTTGAAACAAAATTTCATTCTTAAGATAGATAAGTGAGTTAACCTAAGTTCGAACTACACTCTCATATATATATATATATAATACAATGTCCAATCAATTGAATTAAGCTTATTGAACAATTTGAACCAAAATTCTAACAAATAAGACTTCTGAATTATGGTTCAAATCGGGATGAAACTATATTAGTAGTAATCAAATTATAACAAAAAATTTGTACAAAAAAAAATTATAAAAAAATTTGAATTGTACCGTAGTAATTTATTTTAACACATGTAGGATAGTAAATTTAGGTTCAAGGTTCAACTAGTTGAATTACGTGGTTCATACATGAGGCGCAGGCCGTTGACCCCAAGATCCATGCTTGGGACCAGACATAAATACATAAATGTTGAATTAAGATTTAATTTAATAATATATAAATATTTAAAATTAAAAAAAAGAAAAAATTAAATTCGTGGTCGGACTAAGTTACTTAGTAGAAATCTGGATTACCTCCTTTAAGAACTATAGAGAGAATAGAGAGTTAAAAATAAATAAAAAATTTAGAAACAAATAAATTCAAGAAAGAAAATTAAAGAAAAATGTGACAGGACAAAACTGAATGCGAAGATCATTGCTTGAATCACTCTTCACTTTCTCTTTAAAGACAATCCAATATTTTCAAACCTCCTTGCACGTTATTATTAAATTGAAAATTTAAATTATGAATAACAACTAATCCGTAATAATATTCGTTATTACTGTATTAACTACTTTGTTACAGTTATGGCAAGGTGACGTAGAGTAATGATCCTTTGAGTCGCACTTGACAGATCGTGAAGTCATTATAATGGGCTTGGGTAAAAAGTTTTGATTTTCAATGTATACGAGTTTGTGTAAAAAGTTTTAATTTTCAATGTATATAAATTAAGTTCTTATGTTTTATATCAACTTTTTTATTTTTTTGTTTATAGAAAATAGCTAAATAATCAAAGCATCAGTTGGAATAAATGAAATAATATGGGCTCGTTTGACGGTCATGATAGGATAAAGATAGGATATGATATAAAGTTAAATATAGATAAGATATGATATAAACAGGATAATTACATATTGTTGGAACATGATGTGAAGATTGGAGAAAATCTTGGTATATGAAATAAACACAAGTGTAGAACTAAGTGTTGTGTGAATTGAAAAAAGTCATTTTTACATTCCACATTGGGTATGACACAACTCTTAGTGTCTGTTTGGTTTTGCGTTTGCAAGCCTCAAACGCACGTCCTCATCTCCAGACGCGATTTCAAACAATACTTGGGTGTTTGGATAACTTGCAAAATCAAGTTCCTTAAACGTGAATCTAGCTCCAAACGTGTGTTTTCTTAAAGCCACAAATTGGAGCTTCTGCGGCAGACCAAAATCGAATCCAGACAATTAATTTTCGGAGACATGTAAACTTACCAAACTACCCATATCTCCTTCTCCAATTTCCTACACATAAATCGATTTCTGCTTCATCACCCCTTTGAAACCCATACAGATCTGATCTTTTCCCTTTGTTATCACACAAGTATTGAGTGATGAAGAAATTGTAGAATGAGAGAAGTATATTTAGATAATGGAGAAGAAGAAATTATAGAAGAATACTGAGAGATCGAAATGGTAAAAAGGATAGAACCCATTGTTGAAGGTTATGGAAAAATGGAAGAGAAGAACACGTTTAATGGAAGATTTTGGAGATGTTGAATAATTATTTTTTAATTTTTTCTTTACTATTGGGTTGGGCTTAGTGATTTTAGTTCATAATTTTTTAAATGTGGTTTCTTTTTAATTGTTTTTTTAATTGTTGAATGTTAGTTAAATTAAAAACCCATTTTGGTAATTAGACACCCCAAAGCAATTTTGGTTAAAACTATCCAAACAATAAAAATTGGTCAAAATCACTTTTACTAAATGCATCCAAACATAAATCAATTTAACTCAACTCACTTTTAACCAAAATCAATTCTGTCAAACTCAATTCTACCAAAATCAATTATAGTCACCACCAAACCAAACACACACTTAGAAGTGTTTATATATTGAAATGTGGCATCTTGGGGTGTGCCCCAAGGGGTACCCGTTTTGTAAATGGTGGACCACGCATGCTTTGTTCCGAATATCACACACGCGCACCGCCGTCCGGCCGGCTCAGGCTGGGCCGGGCTTGGTGATATATTAATTTTTCTAATAAATAGAAGTGAAAAAATTGTTGATCCGATCAATTTACAATTTTGCACATTTATTTTGTGCTACGAGACCAAGTCCTGGACGGAATATAACCGTTATTTGCTCCAACTCAGTCAATAACCGAGTGCCTAGAAATCAGGCCATGTTTTGGCTTTGCTGGCAGATTAAGGCTCCCACTGATTCCTCCTTAACAGTTTAATTCATTCCTCTATAAATATTGCTTCAGTTTTCAGAATTTTCCTTTACGAAAATTATCTCTCTTCGTTCTTATTGTTTCAAAGAGTGGTTGCTGCCACTTCGAATTGATATTCGTATATCAATATTGAACTGGTTTCCAAAACCACAGAAATGTGTCTTTCTGTCCGTTTTCTTCTGTGCAGTTGAAAACGTTATTATTTGATTTGGCTGTTTTATCCTGGGGACTTCACGGTTGTTTAGAACTACACTGCATAATTTTGAGTAGTTCCGTGAAACGTCTTAAAGAGAGTGACCTAGTCCGCGACTCAGCCAATAATTTATTCGTTGCTGTTTTTAAAATCGTTTTTTCTTAATTTCGAAAACTTCCGTTTTTAACACATATCAAATCATACATATGATAACAAAAAGGATAAGATATAATGATAATTAAATGACAAAATTACCCTTATAATCGAATTCATCTTTTTCTTTCAAATAAACTTGTATTTATTTTTAAATATTATTAATCAACTTAAAAATGTAACTTGTAGTCCAACTGTCTATTATCACATACAGTGGCGGGTCCCGGACCCTGGGTTAGGGGTGCAAATTTTATTGCAATTTTTTTTACTTTGTTCATAATTTTTATAATAAAAGTTTAAAAGACAATTTTAGTAGAAAAACCAACACTAATATATAATATGTATCATGAATATATTATGAGTGCCCGATTCGGGTGAGGATATTTTGTTATGTGAGAATACAAGGAGGCAAGAAGCAAGTTGGGTGAGAACACTTTGTTAATGTGAAAAATGAGAACAACCGATATTAACCGTGAGATTAAAATCAATGATTTTCATTTAAAATACACTCTTAATTACAAGTTGATCATTTATGTTTAAAAAGTCTTGAGTTGGTCGTTTCTAATGTCAAGATAAGTTCGTCCTTTCGATTAAATTTTTTATAATTTCATCTAATTTTGCGTTAAATTTTGAGTTAATTTTGTCTAAAATTTCCACATGCACCCTCCTAAATTGTACATGTCTACAACTCTATTAGCTACGCGGATTCTTTAAATAGAGATTTAACTAAAAAGACTAATCGAAAAAATTTTAAACATAAAAGATCAAATTAAAACTTAAAATAAACATAAGATATTAAACTTGAGATTAAGCCTATTCCTTATTATTGTGTATATAATATGTCCAATGCATATATATGAATGGTATGAATGGCGTGTAATAGCATACATTTTCCATTAAAAAACATTAACTAACTTATAATTTTACCTTTACTCCAATTTTACAAAAGAATTTATTCAAGCAAGAAAAATAACATTTGTCCAAAAGCATGCTTGGTGGCCCAGGTCCACGATGACAAAACATAACGCTAGTATTGTTTTGTTTACATAGCTCCAATTAAAGAAAAGTAGCCAGCCGCCACACTTCTTCTTCTTCTCTGGTTCCACATTTCACTCTTCTTCTTCTTGCGTGCGAATTGCCACACTTTTACAGAAGTTCTTTTTCTTTCAGTTTTTAATTTCCTTGTGATAGAAATAGTAGGCTATGGGTGCAAAATGACATTTTCAGGGTGTGCAAAAGAACAAAATTACAAGATTATATATGCAAATTTTAGAATTTCAAGGTGTGCAGCTGCACCCCTCAGCTGTATGTAGCTCCGCCCCTGATCACATATATATACATTACATAAACTACTAGATAGAGACAATGCATCTCCGTAACAAAAAAAATTCAGTCAACACATCATAAAATAAAATAGCATAGAACAAGAATTTTTTTTTTGATGAATTGCGATCAATTGAAAAAATGTATTGCCGGTGTTGTTAAAAGTTGTGTTGTTGATGAAATTGTGAAGATAATTAAAATGGTGGTGGTGGGGTGAAGGATTTGAAGAAAGGTAATGGTATGTTGGGATTTGAAGATGATGATCTATATTATAAACAAATGCAACCCTATTCATAAGAAGCTTACACGTGTCCTTTTTCATTAAATTATTTATTACATTAATTTTTATTTAATATTTTATGACGTTACATTTTTAATTAAATAGTAAAATAAATAATATATATTATTATTTCAATACGTTACATTTTATTTAATAATTGCTGACGTTACATTTTATATTAAATACTAAAATAAAAAATATTTACATTATTACGTTACAAAATAATGTAATTTTGTCGGTTACATGCAAGTCATAAATAATAAAATAAACGTTTCGATATATTAAAGTTGCAACAATTATATTATTAAAAAATATTAATACTATTAAAGACTATTAAAAAGAAACGTCTCAATATTTTATTAATTGTCATAAATTCATGTTTAATTTTATGTTTCTATAACTCAGTATAAATATAAGTCATTTGTCACAATAAAATCCACAAAGTCATTTCATTTTCATCCATATTTAAAAATTTGTATTGTGTTGTTTCTCTCATTTTTTTGTGAAAGCAATGTTTCTCACACGATTTTATTATTGACATATCATTAAGAAAACAATCATGGATATTGGTTGTAAGAGTTGTGTGAGTTTAGATTATGATGATTTATTCTTTGTTATGTAGGGAGATTGAATTAAAGTTTTTGTTCGAAGAGCATTGATCTACAAGTTCAAAGACCGACTTCAAGGGGTATGGTTTACAGGATATCCTCATTGGATGTTGGTTCTTTCGATGTTTGTAATGTTATTATTATAAATTGTATTTATAAATTTCATACTTAACACTCAAAAGAAAAAATAATTTTTTTTTCATACTTTGTGTGTGTGTGTCTATATATACAATGTGACCTAATATGTATATCAATCTAGCTAAGTTTTTGATGATATGATGTAAAGAAAAAAAACCTAGAAGTTGTGAAACGGGGAGAGGTTGTTGATTTGGAATGTGTCTTCACTATTTCTGTTAAGAAGAGAATATTTTCATTAGACGATACATGAGTAACATTTAATGCAAATGTCCAAGTGAGCAAAAAGATTATTAAAAAATAGTTGTTGAACACGAATATGTTTCTTTTGAGTTTTTGTTGAATCTTTCTTGATTATAATTTCAATTTAATACAAATTTGTATTTTCAAAAATTATTATTGAAGAGATTATGTGTCAATTCACCTATATTATTATCTTCTGTAGAAATTCAAATTAAATTAAATAAGTTTCTATACTATAAACAAATGCAACCCTCTTCATAAGAACATGCCACGTGTACTAGCTATTTCTAATTATTATTTATGACAAGCATTTTATTTAATAATTGAATTAATATTTGATAACGTTACATTTTATTTTAAATATTGAAATAAAAAATATTTATATTTTTATGTTACAAATTAAATGCATTTCATAAGTTATAAGAAAATAATAATTATAATATCTTAACCGTTTTGATAAATAAAAGATAACATGTCATTAACAATTTGTAACGGATATATCATTAACAATTACTAATAAATTAGCATAAAATCCTTTTATTTTTATGCCTTTCTAAAGATGGCTATAAATATATGTATTTTTTGCCACAACCAACTCACAAAGTTATTTCTTATTCAAAAATTGCACCCAAAATCAACCAAGTTAGTGAAGATTTGAATGTTATTGTGTAAAATTTGGATGTTGTTGGTTCGTGATGTTCGAGCAACATTGACCCATTTTCTTTAGATATGATATTAATGGAATCAGCTGTAAGAATATTTATATAAGTTTTATTTTTATTTACACTATTTTTCGATTTTTTTATGTATTTATTAACATATAGTCGTATTATTCAGAGAAACAAAATACATGGTACAATGTGTCGCACTCTAATTTATACGTTTTAAAAAGATCTTAGGAAAAGTAATGTTTACTGAATTAGTAATTTTGGAGTTTTTGCAAATGGTGGATCATACCGTGCTACTAGGCACATGTATAAACTAAATTTATATTCCACGAAAGTTAAATTTCCTTCTGATATATATTTGATTGAAAGTTATGTTTCAACTTTTGCTCCTAATTACAATACAAATTATCTTTATGGTAAGAAATATTAGTATATAATGTATTATACGTGTAAAAATTGAAGGTAATGAGTGCGAGTATGAGTACTCTGATACCAAATGGTACGTGTATGATACATGTAAAAATATTATTATACACGCGGATATGAGTCAAGATCTATGAAGCACGGACACCCTTAAATTAGTTGTGTCCGGTGTCGGACACCAACACTTATGATTACACTTAATTATATTATTTTTCAAATTATTATCAATGTCAAAGTATTAGTATCTGTGCCGCGTCCAAATCTATATTTGTATTCGTGTTTCATAGATCATGCATATATGCTTAAATTTAAAACTGAAAGAATTGTTAATATCCCGTGCTTGGCGCTGGATCCATTCTAGTTATTATTATTATTATCATTATTATTGAATGGAAAAAAATTTAATGAGAGAGAGGAAAAGGTGGAGGACAAATAAGGAAAATAGTTACTAATCACAATAGAATATTTTTAACCCAGCTTATTCTCAGGATAGAAATACAAAGGCCGATTATAATATGATTAAAAATAGAATTAATATATCATATCCAATTGGTGCATCAAATGAAAGATATTAATAGGATATGATAGATTTATCATATTCTGTCTTTCTATCCTGGTCATCAAACAAGCCCTATAAGAATTACATTTATCAATCCAAACGATATCAAAAGAAGATAAATGTTGTTACATTATGTTCATCCTCCTTGTAATTTAGGAAATAAGATTTCTTATAGTGATAATAAAATGTTGTAATAAAATGTGATAATAAGATTTCTTTGCCTAACAAAGAAGGATTAGTGCAAGAAACTATACAATATAAACAAATACCTAAAAGAATATAAATTGTTGCGATGCTCCAATATCTAAACGCCAGTCCCCGGCAACGGCGCCATTTTGTTGAAGTACAAAAGTAAGTATAGTTTTATCGTCTCCTCAGGGACTAGTGCGATATCGATGCCGTTCAACAATTGATACAATTTTAAGTATAGTGATTATAAGATTGTTTAAGTGTGAAATTATGAAATTGTAATTGCAAGTAAAAAATGATAAAGTTTCACAGAGATAAGTTTGCTGGGATTAGATTTCACCAACTCAATCGTATGTATCCTTCAATCAGTTATACAGGTTTTAGCTATTAATCAATTCTATCACATATCACTCACGTACGTCTCCGTGTCCAGAGTACGACGAGAATCCCGTTATACCTATTAACTATCGATGTCTCGAGTGATCAATCTATATAACGGCTATATTGTATTGCTTAAACTTCCAATATCTCGGATAATTTGAACAACACAATATCATTAAGTTCCAATACACAAAGTGAATATTAATCCTAAATCTATGTCTAGAATTTAGGGTTTTAATAAGTGTTCATCTTAGTTCCTTGATTCAAACATTATACGTCTATAAATTCAAATCAAAAGATAAAGCATGAAGATTAAAGATGACACTAACATTAATGAATAAACTAAAACATATATAATACCATGATCAAATTAGATACATACTCATAGGTTGATTACACCTAATCCCAACAAAGAGAGATTAGCTACTCATTTTCATGGTAGCTTTACAAAGATTAAGAAGAAAAGAGATGAACAAACTTATCAATGATGATTTCTCAACTATTGTAGTGAATCCACCTTCAAACCCCCTTGAATCTGTCTCCTAGGGTTTCCCTCTGCTTCTGTTTCTCTATTATAAGTTATATATCAAGAAAAATGACAGCAAGCTCTATTTATAGTGTTTCTGAAAATTAGAACTCGCTGAGCGAGCTCCAGCTCGCCATGGCGAGTTGACCTTTCTTCATCAGAAGGTTTCTGCCACGTCATAAGTGAGTTTTGAACCGCCTTCACTCGCTCTGGCGAGTTGTTACTCGCCCTGGCGAGTTGCTGCTCGCTCTGGCGAGTGTATCAGTTATCTAATTTGATGCTCTCTGCCTCTATTCGCCCTGCACTCGCTCTAAGCTCGCCCTGGCGAGTTAAGTTCAATTCTTCTTCAAATTTCTGCACAGATGTTGAGATTTAGGGAAACTTAATTGAAAGAAATGACTTAAACAAATATGTACATTTAAGTGAGGAAAAACTAAAGAATATCTTACAAAATAGTTAATAAGTGCTTAAAATATATATGTAATTTTAGCTACTTTTTGGCACTTATCAGAGATTAAAGGTTTTTGAGAGATATCTTGTATTCCAAGCCAAGACCAAAAAGGAGGGAAAAACAAGTTAAATAGTGGTTAAAATGGTTCGAAGTTCGCCTGAGGCGAGAAGGAGCTCGCGCACGCGAGGTTGATGAGTGGAAAGCCAGAATCTCTCTGGAAAATTCGCGTAGGCGAACAGATGGTTCGCGTGCGCGAGAGTTTGAGCTTGGAAGAGGAAAACTCCTCTGGTTAATTCGCGTGCGCGAAACTGAGGCGAAGGCCGCGCGAAGGTAGGCGGAGTCCGCGCAAGTTTTTGTACTGAAATTCAGATGTTCGCGCGCGCGAAGCAGATCTGGCGCGAGGCGAAACTGAGGTGAACGGTCCTGTTTCTGAAACGTATAAAAGCTGATCTGAAGCTCAATGGGGTTCGGATTCTGAAGATTGGAAGCTTACAACTGAGGATTTTCTACCTCCAAGAACTGGATCTAAGAAGGTTTGAAGAGAAGATTGATAATCATGAATGGAGATGAAGAATTCCTTTTCCAATCCACCATGACTATTGGCTAAACCTCCATTGGATTGAATCTCTATGTAACTTGAACTCTATCATATTGTAGCTAAGTTTCTTGTTATTGAATTCAGATTTTATGCATCTATTGATCTTGAGTTTAATGCTTATCTTTCCTTGATCTAGTTAGATTTGAATCTAGTAATTGAGTTTCTATGAGAATAGCACTTGAATTATGGACCTAGATTGATAGAACACATGTTTATGCTTAAGAGATTTTGTATGAATTTGTGTGATTGCATGATTAACTGTTCTTGATCCTCTATGAATGTTGAATTGGTTAAGAGATTAGGTAATTGACATTATTTAGAGAGTGTGACTATCAAAGAGATTTGTAGTTGCAACTTAGGTTAATCAATCTTGCATGAAATTGATTCAGAACTTGTGAATTTAGCTACTACACCTTAATGAGTTCATGGAAGCATAGACGTTCAATCGTTTCTAACTTCGTGTTTGAAAGTTTCGTTGATAATTGCATTTTAACTTTGATATTTGAAAAATCCCCCAATTATGTTTTTGTTCGATAATAGTAATATAGTTTTAATTGCCTTTAAATTCGTTTAAGACAATCCCTGTGGATTGATATTCTTTTTACTACTTGCGGATAATCGTACACTTGCGAAATATCTCATCACATTGTCCTACACTTAATCAACTAGCTGATGGTTTAACAAAAGCTCTAAAGATTGACAAATTCGTTATCCTAAGAAGAAAGTTAGGAATTGTATCATTCTGAGATTTATGGATTAGGAAGGTGTGCTAGTTATTAATCCATAAAACTAGTTAGTTAAAAAGTTGTTAACATTGTTAGTTAGTTAGTTAAGTTTTCAATTACTTCACTTGCAAGTTACAGTCTATAAATAATGTAACCCTACTCATAATTCTCAATAAGAGTAACACATCATATTGCAATCATCTCTCTCTTTTCTTAGCATTTTTATCATTCATAACAATTGCTTGTAAAGGAAGAAAATGTGTACTGCTTTAATATGACCAAGTGGTTAATGAGCTCCACAAAATAATAAATTATTCGAAAAATTAGAAATTAATATTCTTGACTGGAACAACTATTAACCAAACTTTAGTTACTTTATAAATGAACTCTAAATTACTAAACTTTTATCCTCTCACAAGTGACAACCGAAGCATTATTTAATTTTAACAATAAAAAAGAAAAAGCCTCATTTTTCTCTTTGCTTTAGACCTTAAAATATATTGAGTCGGCTTGAGAGAATTTTTTCATAATAGGTGGTTGTTATTCTCCCCTTCATTACTCACATAGACAAAAATATATTACTAAAAGATATATTTTGTTAAAATTTTACTGCACTAACCTAAAAAGTATTTTCCATTAAAATTTACACCATCAAAAAATATATACTCATTCCGTTTCAAAATATAAAGTAAAAATGAATCAAAGAAATTTGATATATTTAGTTAAAAATTTGGACTAAATATATTCATTTTTATTGACCAACTTTTACTTATATATATTTTGGGACGAAGGGATGATTTTGATAAGCTAAAATATTGAATGCTAGTTGCTACTCTTGAAGCATTGTTTGATTAATATTATGATTTGGCAACAAAAGTTACACGTGTTGGCAGGTAGACATGAATCTTTATTGTTATTGGATCTAGCTTTTCTCTCTACTCAATAATGAATATATAATAAATTTTTGACCCAATTATGACTACAACTATGGAGGGAGCAACTTCAATTTACACTAATCAATGCCCTCAATTTGCATATACAGCTTTTCCATGTTCATTTTCTTTTCCATAATTGTTCATTCATCCTACTATTATCGGTTATCTCATTTATTTCCCTTTACAGTTCAACAGCACGGTTTTTCTTTCTGGTTTATGATATTTTATTTATACTATTTTTCTTGTTTTTAACAATTTTTCCTTTTATATTTCTCTGTTTTTCTTTGTTTCTTTTTTGTGAGAAACCCTGTTTAGTTAAACGAAAAAAGCCTCAAATTTGTTTTGTGATATAAGAAGTTGCAACTTGCATCTCATAACTTATCAAAAATTGTATCTCCTAGATTATGCAAAACCACATTATCCTATTGGCTTAAATATATAATTTGAAAATTTTATTTTGACTTGGATTTCCAAATTTATAGAATTAATGGCCATAAAATGAGTAAACTCTGGCGGTGTAATGAGTTAAAAATTTAATGGTGGGATGTCTCACTGCTCCCCTTAAAATAAAATAAAACTACTCTCTCTAATTTTAAATATAAGCAAATTTTTACTTGTTAGATTTATTCAATTATTAATATATATGGTCCATATTTTAGGTCAGATATATTAATAATTGAATAAATCTAAAAAATAAAAATTTACTTATATTTGAGATTAAAGTAGTAATTAAGAGGATCAGCACTCTTTTTTCCATTAAATGTCCTAAGAAAACTATCAAAAGATTAGAAATGATATTCTTGTTAATTAATTTGGTTGCGGCGCTGATCTTAATGCTGATACTACTGCTATAGGTATATTAATATTATCAACGTGAATGGCATTTTTGTTGACCTCAAAAGTCAAAACAAAATGCTAGTAGTACATGAAAGACTTTGATCTCTATTCACTCTAATTTCTATATAATTAGGAGTGTGCTAACTAATGTATCTAGAGCATTAGTTAAAAACCTAAAAAAAAAAATTATATTAAAAATGTACTGTATAACATTTTTTATACTTTTAAAAATTTAATTATACAAATTTTAAAATATTTTTATTATTTTTACTTCTTTAATTAAGAACTAGTTAAGTAATACTAGTAGAAACCATACCCATAACTAATCGTTACAATTTAGCCAATTGTTCTGATTAATTTATAATTCAGTGTCAAGAAAACAGGGAAAGATACATATAAAATATGTCATGAAATTATGCAACTAGCTAATAATTCATGCATGCTTGGAAAAAGGTGCTTGGAGTACTTAATTTAGTGGCATTTTATGCTTGGATGGTATGTTTGTCTGCCTCTTTGCTATATGCATAAATCCATAGACTCAATTAAGGTCATTAAGATATATTAATTCAAATGAATGTGGTTTGGAAGTTTGTTAACTATTAGTGGGAAATGTGGGACACACATTCTCTATGTGACATCTAATGGTTCATGGTCTTAGCTAATCTGATTTTTGGGATAGAAAATCTTGCAAGCTGTGTTTGTCTTCAACTTGTCAACAGGGGCCTGAAATTGCGGCCACTACTTATGCATTTGATCATCTTCAATTCAATTCAGTTGTAAATAAGTTGAAATTAATTTTTTTGGTTGAGAATAAGTTGATTCTTTTTTTGTTTAAATATAAGTTGTAATTTTTATTTGGTTGTAACTCTGTAAATTTGTAGTTCAATAGGTGGATTGGTAAAGTCAAATCAAACATAGTAAAGTTGATATTTTTCTTTAGTGTTTTTATCCTTTTTCATTCGTGCAGGTTCTTCTTGAGATTGAGTGTCTATGTATTTTTAAGGGGTTTTGCGGTTGTTGATGGTAGTTTTGGGTGTGGTTGTTGTTCTAGTGTGACTTTTCCGTAAATATTTGTATTCTTTCCCTTTTTTAATGGTTTCAGTTATTGAATTGAATCATATAAATGGTTCAGTTCAGTGCAGTTTATGAACCGTGAACATCCCTAGTACATACCCCGATACTCTTTCGAGTTTGTATTTAAACTTTTTTTCTTTATAATTTAAGTATTATATTATATTATATTTTTCATTAAAAAAAAACTTAAAGTTGTTATATCCATCTTTCATATCCGAAACAATTTATATTTACCACATCCCATTAACAACTTAATATTATGTTGTGTATAAATGAACACAACCATTCATTATATTATATGAATAACAATCTTAATAGTTAATACTTAAAACACGAATTAATATCTTCTGACTACTTGCTCATACGCATTACACTTTCAACTAAAATAAAAAAATCACTAATCCAAAAAATAAAAAAAAAATCACAACAAATCATAGTGTTGCTGCTCAACCTCATAGTGGTGCATCTCAACCTCTTGTTGCTCTACCTCATTGTTTTTAAACTTCTAAATATTTTGCTTGCAATTGATAGGGTTCATTCACCTGAGTCCTTCGAGTTGTATTAATTAGCTCTCTTTCTTCCGTATATAAGTATGCACGAAAAAATGATTTGAAGTATTGTTTTCAAAACATTTGGTATCAATATTTGAATTGAATGTTTTGAAATTCAAAAATCTGGTTTAAATATTCAAACCAGAATTTCATATATAAGAAATCCAATTTGAATATTTAGATCCGAAGTTTTGAAATTCTAAACATCCGATAATTTGAAGAGAAAACAAATTCTTACTATTGGGATCTTTTGTTCATAAAAAGTTCTTATTAAGGTATATGTTATTTGGAATTTTTTCTATTTTCTTAATTTGTTAAATAATGGTGTTTTTTCCTTCAAAAAATAATAATAATGGTGTTTTGGGTAGTATATGTGATTGGGAGAGTAGGATAATAAATGGGGGTATGGGGTAAATTTTTTGCTATATATAAGCCAAAAGAAGGTTTGCGCCATTTATTATAGCGTATACCAAGCCTGGACTACTTATATATCTCAATTAAAAGAAGAAGCCCACCAAAAGCAAAGAGAAGGTGGTTGGTGGTCTATGATATGGAAAGATCTTGAAAAATTCTCTTCCCACGCCTTACATATCTTTTCTACCCTCGGAATTTCAATTTTGTCCTTAAAAAAATTCTGAATGAGTTATCCGAATTTTATTTTGTCTTGAAAAATAATTTCGGAACATATTTTTCGAATTTTTCCCAAATTTGAACTAGAAAACTTCGAAAAACGCATTTCGAAATTTTTTTCAAAGGAAAAATTAGAATATTGGGGGTAAAAAAGATATGTAACGGTTGGGAAGAGAATTTTTCAATGATCTTACCCTTCATTTTGTTTTAAATTTGATTGATGAAACCACTAGCCTTATTGGTTTATTTCTGCATTTCTACACTTGAAAAGTATTTTAAAAACATTAAAATTTATTCTTAAAACTAAAAAGGCTAATTCGGTTGGTGGTCTATTATATATATTTTTTGGACATATTTGCTTACAGTTTTCTGTTTAACAATATTTACTTTAATTATTAAGTCATAATAAAAGACTTAAAATAATAAAAATATGAATATCTATATTCCATATGTAAATATATATTTCTTTGGCAAGGGTCTTACCTCAAGTATACTAAAGTGCTTTAATTATTTGACTAGTTTTTTAGGTTGAGCTCTTGTCATTGCTTAAGTTCTAACAATTAGTATTTTTATTGAGAGTTGGATTACAGAAAGAATTATTTATAGATTGAATTAATTTGTTCCATTGAATACTGATAGATGAGTGAATCCTCCAAAAATAATAGTGCAAAAGAGAGAAAAAAAGATGAATAAATAGCTGAGATGAGGACATGATGAAGAATATGAGGGAAATGGACGAAGAGGATTTAAATGCAAAAGGTAAAATAAATACTATGCAAAAGCTAAGTAAAATAAAAATGTTTTGATAAAAATAAAATAAAATAGTCTCAAATTCAATGTATATTCTCCCGATTTATGCTAAGGAGAATAAACACGGAGTATAAAAATGGAGCAAAGCTGCACTCCTTTATTTGAAGACTTCAACAAAGGACATGGTTGACCTAATGGCAATGCTATTTGGGCCATATTTATTATTATATAAGGTACATTATACCAACACTTGACTACTTGTGAATTTCTCTTTGCCCCATATTTACTTTTACTATAATAAATTTACAATCAAGACACACTAATGTTCTACTCCAACTCCTACCCAGAAAATCTAACATATTAAAATATAAATTACTTTACGCAGGGTAATGTAGAAAAATATCATTATTTTGTTTGTGTGGGATACAAGATAAATAAACATGCTTAAAAAAAAATATACAAATAAGATAAATAGTTGTTTGTGACAAAATTATTTTTCTTGTGTAATTCTTCTTCTCCTGTCAAAGATCTTTGAAAGGTCAATGAAATATACCTCAAAGTGTGAGAGAAATCATACAAATAAAAATATTCACTCTAAAATGCAAAGAAAACTATAAGAATAGAATTAATAGAAGGTTTTTCTACCCTATCTTTTGATAATTCAAAGTATAATATTTATCCAACAATCAATGAAAATAAGTCATATAAATATATTTGCATGTGATATCCATACAATGATCAAGAGATATTGTCTTATTCTCATTTATTATTAGATAAATAGCTTCAAATTATCAAAAGATCGTATAAACCTCACCTTAATTAATAGAATTATTTTTCAACCTAGTGCAATAACACCAACTCATCAAGCATATCGACTTTTCAGGTAAAGTGCAATTATTATGTGCACAATCGATGTCAATAAGACAATTATAATCTGTGATATAAATCAAATAAAAAAATATAATTAAAAGGGGATGAATGATTGAGTATAAGGTAAATAAAGAAGAAAATTTGAAAAAAAGTTGTGAAATAGGACTCACTGTAAGTGTCCGTTAAAACAAGAAATGATAAAAGAAAGAGGATCGTAACATAAAAAAATTTGAGAATTTTAGGCATATTTTTCTTCATGTCCATGATTCAAACAGAAAGTTTTTTCAATTAGTTTACATAATTAAAAATTCCATATACCCTCTTCATGTACCCAAATAAAAAACTCCATATACACTTTATTTGCTTCAATGTTTTTACTTCTTGGTACTTATGGAATCTCAAGAAACATATTATTATAAAAGAAAATAATAATTACTATACGTCTTTTAAATACATTAATATTAAGTTAAGGGAAGCATATTTACTGCTGTAAATTTCCACACAGTTCTCACTCAATTTTGATTTTGGACTGTCCGACCAGTTATATACGGATGAAATTGTTTTAATTGATTTTATAACTATCTTAATCAGAACCATCTGATCAATAATCAATAACAGAGATTGAAACTGCGTCAAAATATGTGCTTTTATTATTGTAGTAAATCCTGATCCAAATCCTAATCCAAGTTAAGTTTGTCCCTTTAGACCGCTCAACTGATCATTTGATCTTTGTAACAATCTCAATAAAATATTGTTTATCATTTAAGTTCATTTTTTCAATGATATTTTATCATTTTATTTCTCTTTAGCCTTTCATGATAGTCGGAATTAAAATCCCAAAAAAGAGTAATAGTTTTGTTGAAAATTAGTAAGTTAATTAGTTGAAAGAATAGTGATGGCGTAATAGTTGTGTTGAAAATTAGAAAGTTTCATATGTTCATATTAAAGTTATCTATAATTCATATCCAATGTTAATAAAAAAAAGAAAAAGAATAACTCATGGAATGTGGTATTGAATGTTGTTGTACATGTCTAAAAAATGTGATGTACCTCAATTTATACATTTAGTTTCTCTCTCAATTTTTCTTCCCACAATCAAACTGATCCCCAACACAATCATCAGTGCACAATTACACATATTATTGTTTGTAATATTTAAAATTTATACATTTAGTAATCTTTGAGTTTTCTTTATGTTAATTTACCTGTTAGGATAAGAAGGTCTCGATTAATCATGCGTTGGTCAGGACAATTCGTGATTAGTTGAAATTGATTAACTTAAGTTCAATTACTTGATTTTAAAATTTGACATTTAGAGTCAAGTATTTGCATTATCCTTTGATTTGTAATTCAACTAAAATACAAAATATTTGAACTAAATTTAGTTCAATTTTATTAAACACCTAAACATAGCATAAGATACATTTGATTTGATTTATCTTAACAACACTTATACAAATAAACTTTGACAATGTCATTATTGAATTCTAAGACACTCAACTCAACACATACTTTCCAAGTTTTACTTTCAATGTTTGACAATATGAAACAATGCTTTGAGTTCTTGACTCATAAGTTGCTGCATTGAAATCTCACTCAAAGGAATGGTTAATGGTGTAAGCTCAGTGGCAAAACTCTGTGATACAAGTTTCATTGTTGGTCGAGAACTAGGATTGAAATTTAAGCATGCAAATGCTATTACGGCTACACGAATTATGTCAAGTAAAACCATCGCATTATTTGGAAATGGGAGACGTTGGTCTAATACTTGACATAATTTCATGCTTTGAGTTGATGCTAATTGAAGTGTCGACAACATTTCCTGAGGGTGCCTTCCCATCAAAGTTTCTAGTGTCACTACTCCAAAGCTATATACATCGCACTTTTCACTCACAACCATAGTATAAGCAAGCTCTGCACGATCAAATTACAATAAGCAAGTTAAAAATGCAAAGACAAATATTTGAAAATCACTAGCTTTGTTTATTATAAGGTCCTTCATTATTTGAATGTTTCTAAAATACCACTGATAAACTCTAAAGAGTATATATTTAGGAACTAATATTTGTAACATATATTATATGTCATATAGATTAGTTACTCAATGGATCTAAAAAGTAAAATATTTAGAAACAGAGCCAACAACTGATTTGCAAAAGTAAAATTTTACGAACATAGAAATCAAAAACTAATGAACATTGTCTATTCTTTGGATTATGAATATAAATGTTGTGCATCATACTAAAAGCTAAACGAAAGGGAAAAGAATAGAGCAATGAATAATTTACCAGGAGCTATGTATCCAATTGTTCCAGCGACAATTGTTCGATTGGATGAATCATGTTTAAGGAGTCGAGCTGTACCAAAGTCAGAAACACTAGGCTGCCAGTCATTGTTCAGCAAGATATTGCCACTAGATATGTCTCTATGCACTATTGGAGAAGTAAAATCATGATGAAGATATGATAGAGCAGATGCAACTCCTTTTATGTCATGTAAAACCATCGCATTGTTTGAAAATGGGAGACGTTGGTCTAATACTTCACATAATTTTGTGCTTTGAGTTGATGCTAATTGAAGTGACGACAAAATTTCCTTAGGATGCCTTCCCATTAAAGTTTCTAGTGCCACTACTCCAAAGCTATATACATCGCACTTTTCACTCACAACCATAGTATAAGCAAGCTCTGCATGACCAAATCACAAGAAAAGTATATGTTTAGGAACAGAGCCAGCAACTGATATGAAAAAGAAAATTTTAATTTTATGAACATAAAAATCAAAACTAATGAACATGTATCTCTCTTTTCTCGTTTATGAATATGAATGTTGTGCATCATACAAAATGCTAAAAGATAGAAAAAAAGGACAGAGCAATGAATAATTTACCAGGAGCTATGTATCCAACTGTTCCGGCTACTATTGTTCGATTGGATGAATCTAGTTGAAGGAGTCGAGCTGTGCCAAAATCAGCAACACTAGGCTGCCAGTCATTGTTCAGCAAGATATTGCCACTAGATATGTCTCTATGCACTATTGGAGAAGTAAAATCATGATGAAGATATGATAGAGCAGATGCAACTCCTTTAACAATGTTAACCCTTTTTCTCCATTTGAATTCGACGGCCTCAACATCATCATACAAGACAGAAAACAAGCTTCCTCTCTCCATGTATTGATAAATCAAAAACATGATTCTTTTGTGCAAACAGAACCCATAAAGCTTAACAATATGCCGGTGCTTTATTTCGGATAATATTTTCACTTCATTTCTAAAACTCTCATCAAAAGCTGGCACCTCGGCCTCATAGCCATGAAGTTTTTTTAAGGCAACAACATTTCCAGATGGTAATTGTGCCTTGTAAACACTTCCATATGCTCCAGTTCCAATGCAATATCTCATGTCAAAGTCTTCAGTTGCTCTTATGATGTCATCATGTGCTATTTTTCCATCATAATTCCATATACAAAACAGATCTCCATTTTTTGTAGTGATTTTGTTTGCATGCTTGTTCGTCATATAATTATGACGAAGTTTCAAGCACAAGACAAGTGAGAAGGCTAATATTAGAATAATAATGATAGGAAGGACAATGACAACATCATGTATTACTTTGTTATTTTTCTTGTGAGGTGGCAAATGTTGGAATTGGTTATATGAAGTGTCGATACATACATTATTGTTCGTATTTACTATTGTTGTTAAAGAACCAAAACAATTCGGAAGGGGACCCTTCAAACAATTGTTAGAAATGTCTATATTATATCCATTACAGAGAGATGCAGGAACTATTCCAGTGAGATTATTATTGCTTAAATTAAGATTTTGAAAATGTCCAATCTGAGAAGGGATTTCACCACTGATGAGGTTGTTACTGAGGTCAATGGAAATTTCATAATTTGGCGATAGGAAAAAACTGGAAGGAAGGATACCAAGGAGTAAATTGTGGGAAATATCAATGTATTTTAAATTATATAATTGGTCAACCTTAGAATATGAGAAGGAACCATTGAGATCATTGTGAGAAATGTCAAGGTATTCTAATTGTGTGAGATTTGTAATGGAAATAGGCAAGTTTCTATCGAATCTATTGTATGATAGATCTAATCTTGTCAGATTATTTAAGAACCCCAACTCAAAAGGAATGGAACCTTGAATGGTGTTGTGAGAGATGTCCAGGTACACTAATTGTGTGAGATTTCCTATGATGGAAATGGGAAAACTACCATTAAAGAAGTTATGAGATAGAATTAATAAAACTAGACTTTTAATGAATCCCAACTCATGAGGAATGGAACCTTGAAGCTTGTTGTAAGATGTATCTAACCAAGTTAATTTTCTAAGGTTTCCTAGAGAAGAAGGTATCTCACCTACAAGAGAATTGTTATATAGATAAAGATGAGTGAGTTTTGTGAGATTTTCTAGTGAAGAAGGTATCTCACCTACAAGAGAATTGTTATATAGATAAAGATGAGTGAGTTTTGTGAGATTTCCTAGTGAAGAAGGTATCTCACCTACAAGAGAATTGTTATATAGATAAAGATGAGTGAGTTTTGTGAGATTTCCTAGTGAAGGAGGTATCTCACCTACAAGAGAATTTCTAGATAGATAAAGATCAGTGAGTTTGGTAAGATTTCCTAGAGAAGGAGGTATCTCACCTACAAGAGAATTTCTAGATAGATAAAGACCAGTGAGATTTGTGAGATTTCCTAGTGAAGAAGGTATCTCACCTACAAGAGAATTTTCATATAGATCAAGATAAGTGAGTTTTGTTAGATTTCCTAGTGAAGGAGGTATCTCACCTACAAGAGAATTTCCAGACAGATCAAGATGAGTGAGTTTTGTGAGATTTCCAAGTGAAGGAGGTATCTTACCTACAAGAGAATTTTCAGACAGATCAAGATAAATAAGGTTAGAGAGAAGACCAATTTCTTTTGGGATAGTCCCTTCTAGTCCAGCAGACGTGATAACAAGGCTTTCTAAATTGTGGAAAACAGTCAAGTTCAATGTTGCAAAGTCAATCCTATTTTCATATTCTGTTATGCTGATATTTGTTATGCTTCCAGCCTTGTTGCAAATAAATATCTGATCCCAATTACACCGATTGGAGATGTTGTAGCTAGCATCAGAAGTGTTCCACCATCCACTATTCAATATAGCATTTTCTTCCATTTCAAGTTGAGATGTCAATGTTGAAGATTCAGTCACAGCAATCAAACCGAAAATAGTAAGAACAAAGACTATCCACATTTTTGGTCCATAGAAATTAAAAACTAAAGAGTTCATTTTCTTTTTGAGTTCTAATGGAATTGCATATAATGTTTTAAGATGCACGAAAAACCTTTATAATGTTGTATGTCTAGCACAAAACTCCAAATAATTCCCCCGAACCAGATTCAACTGGTGGTGAAAAAGCCCCAGCTTACATGATGTTTTATTTTATACTTTTTTGTTTTTAGCAAATGTTTTATTATATACTTTAATAATATACCTCAATTTCTAATAGAGTCAAGAAGAAAAATATTTCAATTTCTCAATTAATTATGTTTTAAGGTTTAAATATCATGTTAGCACCTGTAATTATAGTATTTTTTAGCTTTAGTTTTTGTAAATTTTTTTATTTTGGTTTAGTTATTAGAAATTTAAAAATTATTGTTTTTAATCTTTAACGTGATCCTATAAAATGATCTTAGAGACTAAAAGGCAAAAGCAACAGTTTTTAAATTTATAGTGATTAAACTTATAAACAAAAGCATTTACAGACACTTAAAACTAAAAAAACACTATAACTATAAGGACTTGCATCATAATTGAACCATAATTTAATTATCATATAATATTGCGCTGTTGAGAATAATGGCTAAATATTTTTTATGAAGATTTTATATTTAAATATATTTTAGTTTTAAATTTAAAATAAAATGATATTAGAATTTAAGATTTATATTTCTATTTAGAATATTTAAGATTTGTTTATAATTTATAGGATTAATTTGTTATTTAAAAATATTGTTTGTTTTTATATAATTTTATACATAGAGCATATACCTATAAATTATAATGAGAATAAGAATTTCAATTTCTCCATATAAATATATATCCACGAAATTTCGTAATATCAAAAACACAAAAAATTATATCATGCACTACGTATATGCCAATGCATATTGCGTGGCTGTTTTACAACAGCAAATCCAAACGCTCTATAAGATAAGTCTAGCATGCATGAGTGGACTGAGAATTATTTTTCCAGGAGCCCAATGAAGGAGACGTGAGTGGACTAGTATTATGCTCTGCGTCTATTACTTTCGGTCCTATATATATATAAATATAAAACCTCTCTTTAATTCCAAAAAATTAAGAAAATTAATTATATTATTAAATTTTTTAATAATTTTTTAAATAGTATAAATGTATCAATTTGGAGAACGACACTTGTATGACACTTATACGACACCTGTTAGAATAGCCAAACAAGTTTCACCAAAAAAATAATTTCTTTTCTTTGCTTTGACACTCTAAAAAAGTTAACCATGTATTGAAACAATGTTATCAATGAAGAATTAAAGATATTCATTTTGATTAGAACATTAGTAATTTTTTAATAATAAATCAATAAATAAAATAAAATTTTATTATATATATAGCAGTGTCAGTATCCTATATTTTTTACATTATCGATATTGGAGTGTCTATATCGTGTCGTGTGACGGTGTCCCTATTAGAGTTTGTGCTTCATAGCTATCTATGACTCTTATTGCTTTTTTTTACTAAATAATTATTGAAAAGTCTTTTCTCCATTTATTACGTCTCTTTTTAATGGGTACCATTGAGTCATCTTCCAAGTCGTCGACTTAGTCAACTTTAAAGTTTTGTGTGTAGGTTGGACCATGAGAAATAATTCTTTCAAGTGGAAAAATATTGAGGAAATAATATGAGTATTTACATTATTGAATTATAAATATAAAATAATATTTTAATTTAAAAGAAATAGAGAAAAATTGATTGAAAATTGAGATGTGAAAATTGAAAAAAATTGAAAAGATTCATAGATTTCTGATTTGTGTTCAGTTTTATTTCACATGTCTACTTTGGTGTTTTTGTTTGAAAACAAAAAAATCATACACACATTCTTGTTTGAAGCACCGCAATCTTTTTCCCTTCTCCTGATTTTACCCTCAAGGTTTTATAATTAAAATTTTTAATGAGGCAGTTGTATATACTCTCAAGCTCCCACTTGAGTTTTGGTCTAGTTCCTCCAAGTTTTTTGTATTTATTTTTATTTTTAATAATATATATGTTAGAGATTTAGCTTGTTTATTGGGTTAGTCAAGGAGTACCCACCTAGTTGGAATGTCTTTACCTATCTCAACTAAGCTCTATCTTTGCTTAAAAAAATAAATTTTAATAGGTTGATCTCTCTTAACAATTTTTGTTTCATGGATGGGATTAGGCTGATCTCTCTTAACAATTTTTGTTTCATGAATGGGATGGGTAGCTCAATTGGTTAAGGAGTTGGAGATCCAGGGTTCAAGTCCTGACAAAGGAGAAAAACTAACATTATAATATACTATCAACTAACATTGTCTATCAATTTTTTTTTCATATATTGAATAACAATTTTTTTCTCTTGTATTGAATAAAAAATCAAATTTTAAATCATCTAGTGAAGGACTCAATTATCTAGTATAGACTATTATTGAGTACACTCAAATATGTTTCCAAGCAACGGTAAGAAAAGTACCAGCTCAAGACTATATTGATTTAAGTCCTTTCAAATCTAGAAGAAGACACCCTAAGTATGGTGTGTTTGAGTTTAATAATTAACAAATAAACTCTACACCTTAAGTATTCATTTGAGATCTATAAAACATATTGAGATGGTGGTCAAAATTGATAATTTTGAGAATTATGATGTTAATAATTTTACATAAAATTTCATATAGACAGTTGATAAATATTGTCAAATGAAGAATTGATAATTATGATACTCAAAAGAGTAAAAAAATTAAGTAAAAAAAGAAATAGACCAGTAAATTGAGTAAATATAGATGGTTTATATCAAAATTTCTATAAAAACTTATTTTTGACAAAATATAGATGGTGGTAAAAATTGATATTCTTTTATAATTATGATTTGAAGTAATAAGATAAAAAATTGAATAAAAAAAGATTGTCAAATGAAACTCAAAAGAGTTGAAATTATGTCATAAAATTATGCGAGCAAAAATAAGTATAAAATGAATCAATTTTATTGATAAACCGGTAAATTGAGAACAATGGACAAGTTAAAAGAGATGTGACTAGGCTTGCATTAGTAAGTTTCGAAACATATAATACACACAGCCAAAGAATCAAACAATAAAACCTTGATAAATCATTACTAAAAATTTTAAAAAATTAAATAGTAAAAAGAAATTCCATTTATCTAAATGACATACAACACTTTAAACCTTTTGGTTTGTTGAGGAACATTAATGTTTAATTTGTTTCATGAGGAACAACTAATTTCATAGTTGCTTTGTATATAATCTCAAAGGCACTTTGCATGCAAGACTTCAATCTCTTTTCGTCTATGAAATCTTTCTCTGTTTTGAGGGTAACTCTTAGCACTCCCATGTAGCTCATTATTGAAATGATAAGACTCTGCAAAACATAAAATTAAACAATTTAAGAATATAAATGTTGAGATAATAAGTGTTGTTGTAAGAATATTAAGGTTGGAGAGATAACAAGTGAGTTCAGTGATACACACCCCCAATGAGTGATGACACAACACCAAACAAAATAGGGCCCAATAATGATAATGGGGCTACACTAGAAGGCCCACTTGAACAAAAACGTGTATACGCAAAATCTGATTCGATGAAAGACTACCACAATTACAAAAGAGATTTTTACTCTTTTGTTATTTAAGCAACGGACGTTATAAAAATGATTTTTTTTATAAATGTCTTCCACTATTTAAATAGCCGACATTATAAAAATTAAATCTGTTAGGTTTCTTTTTTCCCAGTTACATTTTTGTGTAATATTATATCCAAAATAATTACGCATAATAGAAACTCATTTGAAGATCAAATTAACCACAAAGATGGACATTCAAAAGTGTTTTAGTATTTTTTTGTTATAGTGATAGATATATTCAAAAATCAAAATGATCATTTATTCATGTTATAGTGATAGATTTATTCTTCTCTTTCTTACATACAAAATTCTTACGAAATAGCATTTTTCTTTTATTATATATTCCTCCAATTCAGTTTTGAATGAAAATTTTATCATTCATGTGTTCACACTCTACTCAAATATTAGTCCAAGAAAATTAGGGTAGACATTATTTTTTAGGCTAAATTTTATTTTGACGCTTTAACTTTTACAAACTTGCAATTTTAATCCATTAATTTTCATAATAGCACTTTAGTCAATGTACGCATGGTTAGTGATTCACATGTCACGCTAGCATGACATGCCACGTGGACAACGATTCACATGCCACATCAGCGTATGAGTCATTGTCTATGTGGCAAAGACATGTTAGCGTGCCATGTGAGTCATTAACCATATGTATATTAACTTGATCAAAATTAATAGAAAATCGTCTTTTCAAACAGATTAAACTAATAAAAAACTAAGCGTATGAGTCATTAACCATTTGAGAATTTTAGGCATATTTTTCTTCATGTCCATGATTCAAACAGAAAGTCTTTTCAATTAGTTTACATAATTAAAAATTCCATATACCCTCTTCATGTACCCAAATAAAAAACTCCATATATACTTTATTTGCTTCAATGTTTTACTTCTTGGTACTTATGGAATCTCAAGAAACACATTATTATAAAAGAAAATAATAATTATTAGTTAAGGGAAGCATATTTAATGTTGGAAATTTCCACACAATTTTAATTTTGGACCGTCCGATCTATTACGTACGAATGAGATTGTTTTGATTGATTTTATAACTGATTTAATCAAAACCTCTAATCAATAATCAATGACCGAGATTGAAACTGCGTTAAAACCGTATACTTTTCTTACTGTAGTAAATCCTGATTCAAGTTAAGTTTGTCCCTTTAGACCGCTCAACCGATCATTTGATCTTTGTAACAAGCTCACATAAAAATATTGTTTATCATTTAAGTTCATTTTTTCAATGATATTTAATTATTTTATTTCTATTTTAGCCTTTCCTGATAGTCGGAATTAAAATCCCTAAAGAGTAACAGCTTTGTTGAAAATTAGTAAGTTAATTAGTTGAAAGAATATTAATAGTGATGGCGTGTGTGTAGAAAGTTTCATATGGTCATATTTAAGTTATTTATAATTCATATCCAATGTTAAAAAAAAAAGAAAAAAGAAGAAGAACTCATGGAATGTGGTATTGAATGTTGTTACTTGTCTTAAAAATGCGATGTACCTCAATTTATACATTTAGTTTCAATTTTTCTTCCCACAATCAATCTAATCCCCAACACAATTATCAGTACACAATTATACGTAGTATTGTTTGTAATATTTAAAATTTTCTCTAGTTTTTAAGTAATCTTTTAGTTTTCTTTATGTTAATTTACCTGTTCTCTTAGGATAAGAAGGTCTCGGTTAATCATGTGTTGGTCAGGACATTAGTTGAAATTATATTAATTAACTTAAGTTCAATCACAATTGATTTTAAAATTCGACATTTAGATTCAAGTAATTGCATTATCCTTTAATTTGTAATTCAACTAAAATACAAAATATTGGAACTAAATTTAGTTCAATTTTATTCAAACACCTAAACATAACAGAAGCTACATTTGATTTGATTTATCTTAACAACACTTATGCAAATAAACTTTGACAATGTCCATTATTGATTTTCTTTTTTTGTTGGTACATTGTCAATATTGAATTCTAAGACACTCAACTCAACACATACTTTCCAAGTTTTACTTTCAATGGTTGACAATATGAAATAATGCTTTGAGTTCTTGACTCATAAGTTGTTGAATTGAAATCTCACTCAAAGGAATGGTTGATGGTGTAAGCTCAGTGGCAAAACTCTGTGATACATGTTACATTGTTGGTCGAGAGGTTGGATTGAAATTTAAGCACACAAACGCTATTACAGCTACACGAATTATATCAAGTAAAACCATTGCATTATTTGGAAATGGGAGACGTTGGTCTAATACTTGACATAATTTCATGCTTTGAGTTGATGCTAATTGAAGTGTAGACAACATTTCCTGAGGGTGCCTTCCCATCAAAGTTTCTAGTGTCACTACTCCAAAGCTATATACATCGCACTTTTCACTCACAACCATAGTATAAGCAAGCTCTGCACGATCAAATTACAATAAGCAAGTTAAAAATGCAAAGACAAATATTTGAAAATCACTAGCTTTGTTTATTATAAGCTCCTTCATTATTTGAATGTTTCTAAAATACCACTGATAAACTCTAAAGAATATATATTTAGGAACTAATATTTGTAAACTATATTATATGTCATATACATTAGTTACTCAATGGATCTAAAAAGTAAATTTTCTCTTATTAAGGACCGGAAAAAGTATAATATATAATAAAAAATACATTGAGGAACTTAAAATGAACCTTATAGTTAGAATTTTTTTTTTCTTTCTAAAGAGTATATATTTAGAAACAGAGCCAACAACTGCTTTGCAAAAGTAAAATTTTACGAACATAGAAATCAAAAACTAATGAACATTATTGTTTATTCTTTGGATTATGAATAAGAACGTTGTGCATCATACAAAATGAGCTAAAAGAAAGGGAAAAGAATAGAGCAATGAATAATTTACCAGGAGCTATGTATCCAATTGTTCCAGCGACAATTGTTCGATTGGATGAATCATGTTTAAGGAGTCGAGCTGTACCAAAGTCGGAAACACTAGGCTGCCAGTCATTGTTCAGCAAGATATTGCCACTAGATATGTCTCTATGCACAATTGGAGAGGTAAAATCATGATGAAGATATGATAGAGCAGATGCAACTCCTTTAACAATGTTAACCCTTTTTCTCCATTTCAATTCGATGGCTTCTACATCATCATACAAGACAGAGAACAAGCTTCCTCTCTCCATGTATTGATAAATCAAAAACATGATTCTTTTGTGCAAGCAAAACCCATAAAGCTTAACAATATGCCGGTGCTTTATTTCTGATAATATTTTCACTTCATTTCTAAAACTATCATCAAAAGCTGGCACCTCTGCTTCATACCCATGAAGTTTCTTTAAGGCAACAACATTTCCAGATGGTAATTGTGCCTTGTAAACACTTCCATATGCTCCTGTTCCAATGCAATATCTCATGTCAAAGTCTTCTGTTGCTCTTATGATGTCATCATGTGCTATTTTTCCATCATAATTCCATATACAAAACAAATCCCCATGCTTTGTTGCCATTGTGTTTCCATATTTGTTTTTGATAGAATTATTACGAAGTTTAATGCACATGAGTAGTAAGAAGGCTATGATTAAACTAATAAGGATAGGAAGAACAATGAAAACATATTGCATGACTTTATTACTATTTTTGCAAGGTTGGATTTTGAAGTTGATTTGGCTATATGGTATGTTGGTACATACATCCTTGTTCCCTCTTATCCTATAAAGACGAATACAATTTGGAATGAGACCCTTCAAATGATTATAGGAAATGTCCAACAAAATGACATTACAGAGAGATTGGGGAACAATTCCAGTGAAATTATTATTGCTTAAATTAAGTTGTTTAAAATGTCCAAACTGAGATGGGATTTCACCATTGATGAGGTTGTTACTGAGGTCAATGGAAATTTCATAATTTGCCAATAGGAAAAAATTGTTAGGAAGGGTACCAAGGAGTAAATTGTGGGATATGTCAAGGTATTTTAATTTCATTAATTGTTCAAAGTTAGAATATGGGAAGGAACCATTGAGATAATTGTGAGAGATGTTAAGGTATTCTAATTGTGTGAGATTTGTAATGGAAATAGGCAAGTTCCTATCGAGTCTATTGTATGATAGATCTAATGTTTTCAGATTATTTAAGAACCCCAACTCAAAAGGAATGGAACCTTGAATGGTGTTGTGGGAGATGTCCAGGTAGTCTAATTGTGTGAGATTTCCTATTATGGAAATGGGAAAACTACCATTAAAGAAGTTATGAGATAGAATTAATAAAACTAGACTTTTATTGAATCCCAACTCATGAGGAATGGAACCTTGAAGCTTGTTGTAAGATATTTGTAACCAAGTTAATTTTCTAAGGTTGCCTAGAGAAGGAGGTATCTCACCTATGAGAGAATTGCCAGAAAGATCAAGATGAGTGAGTGTTGTGAGATTTCCTAGTGAAGGATGTATCTCACCTACAAGAGAATTTTCAGATAGATAAAGATGAGTGAGTTTTGTGAGATTTTCTAGTGAAGGAGGTATCTCACCTACAAGAGAATTTTCAGATAGATAAAGATGAGCGAGTGTTGTGAGATTTCCTAGTGAAGGAGGTATCTCACCTACAAGAGAATTTTGAGATAGATCAAGATGAGTGAGTTTTGTCAGATTCTCTAGTGAAGGAGGTATCTTACCTACAAGAGAATTGAAAGATAGATCAAGATAAATAAGCTTAGAGAGAAGACCAATTTCTTTTGGGATAGTCCCTTCTAGTCCAGCAGATAATAGTCCAACAGACGTGATAACAAGCCTTTCTAAATTGTGGAAAACAGTCAAGTTGAATGTTGCAAACTGAATCCTATTTTCATGTATATATAACATTGTGTTGCTGATTTCTGTTATGCTGATTCTTGTTATGCTTCCAGCCTTGTTGCAAGATATCTGATCCCAATTACACCGATTGGAGATGTTGTAGTTTGCATCAGAAGTGTTCCACCATCCACTTTTCAAAATAGCATTTTCTTCCATTTCAAGTTGAGATGTCATTGTAGAAGATTCAGTCCCAACAATCAAACCCCAAATAATAAGAACAAAGACCATACACATTTTTGGACCATAGAAATTAGAAACCAAATATTTTGTCAAGTTCATTTTTTTTTTGAGATCTAATAAATTGCACATATAATGTTCTAAGATGCATGAAATTAAAAACCTTTATAATGTTGTTTGTGTGTCTAGCATGCCTGTCGGTCACTCTCATTCTCACAGACCAATTTAGTACGATATGATTAGATGCTTTGACTCATTGATTTACATAGAAAAAGTTTAGTGTGAACATGGAAAAATTTAAACCAACATTCATGGGGGATGAATGTTTTCTCCACAGAATGTCTTTCTCCATAAAGGGAATTGAATTATGTATATTTTTGCAGAGAACAGGAACAATAAGACAAAAATAAATCATTCTTCTTCCAACTCATATCTTTTTTTTAATGGCAAATAGATATTATATATAGATATAAAAATAGGAATTTGGAAACAAATCATGTGTTATAAATTATTAGAAATAAGTATGGACCTAACTCATCCTCACAAAACTGGCTTGTAAGGTGAAAACTACCAATTGCTTATAAACACTTATCAAGGTCATCTCATATCCGATGTGAGACTTTTTAATATCATGAATACCAGAAGTACACTTCCAACTCATATTTGTTCTTTCTCTTTCACAACTGTTGGAGTTTCCAGCCAATGAGAAACACATGGTTTCTCTATTCGGTGTTTTATTTCAACTAGTGTCAAGAATCTTTTTTAAAACTTGGCAAATGTAAAAGTAAGGGTCAATTAAGACGGTGCAGTAAAATTATTGCACTTTGTTTCTATTAGTACAACAACACTTCTAGAAACATTTGAGAGAAAATAAGAGAACAATAAGACAAAATATTATTTAGCTAGTCGCAATGTCTTTGAGTCGATTTCTGGTTATATTAAAAATTATTTGATTAATGAAATGATTTAAGTTTCTTATTATCAATAAAAAAAGAACAATTAATAAGACAAAAATAAATCATTGTTCTTTTACAAAGATCAGTATAAAATGGATCAGTAAAAAGATTGCAACATTCAATTTGATGTGATTACTGATTTAATTTTAAATATTTTGATGTGATTACTAATTCTACTCTCTTTTTATTTTTTAGTTTTATTTTATAGATTGAAGATTCATAAATTTTATCTCCGAAATTTAATTTTAAATATAAGCTTTTTTTTTGGTTCGTGAAACTTTTGCTCCGGTAGCAAAAACGACAACACTTCGTTGTTTGCTAACTATTGCAGCAGCTAATTACTAGATCAAATGGTTGTAAGTAATTCATTCCTTCATGAGGATCTTGAAGAAGAAGTGTACATGGCTCTTTCACCTAGATATGTTGTCCCACAGCCTAATCTTGTTTGTCGCCTACAAAAGCCCTTGTATGGTCTTCGACAAGCATCTCGCAATTGGTATGGCAAACTCTCAAATAGTCTACTCAAATATGCTTTTAATCAACCTAATGCACAGATAATAGTCTATTTACCTACTCCTCGGGACAAACTTTCCTTATTGTTCTAGTTTATGTGGACGACTTGATCATTGCTGGTAATGACACTGAAGAATGCAATAGCTTAAAGACATATCTACATAATTGCTTTCACATGAAATATATATGAATTCTCAAATATTTCCATGGTCTTGAATTGGCCCGTGGTCCATGATGGAATGTGATAATTCAAAGTGAGTTAGGTAGTTAGTTTTGTTTTGTTTTAAGTAGTTAATCAGTTACTTAACTACCAAGTTAAGTGTAGTTAGTTAGTTAGGCCAATAGTTAGTTACTTGTAGCTCAAGTAACTCTTATAAATACACCTAGTGTGTATCATTTGTAATATACTCTTTTACTTGGCCCAAAGTGTGGATGAATAAATTTTTTCTCTTTTCTTAGTTTCTATTATTCATCAAGTGTGTTCATCTTGCTTGCATAACAAGTTTTCTTCTTGTTTGTGTGTGTTCTTTCTCTTTTGCTGCACATTGTTGTTCTAACAATTGGTATCTAGAGCTCCGGTTAAAGATCAAAGGGAAACACGAGTGAATGTGAGGGGAATTCATTAAAGGGAAACACTTGAGTGAGGAGTGTGATTTTCTTCAAGAAATTGTGTGAATTTCTTCAAGAAAACTGTGTGAATTTCTTCATAGATAACAAGATGAACACAAATGGTTTTGGCATGAACATTCTGGTTCTTGATGGGAAAAATTGGGATAGGTGGAGTGCAGTAATGAAGTCATTGTTTGGAGCACAAGATTGTTATGATGTGGTGCTGAATGGCTATGAAGATTTAGCAGAAAATCCAAATGATGCACAGAGAAATGCATTCAAAGAAACCAAAAAGAAAGATTGTAAGGCCTTGTTCTACATACAACAGAATGTTGATTCTCAACACTTTGAGAAAATTGCAAAAGCTACAAAATCAAAGGAAGCTTGGGATATTCTTGCTAGTTATCATGAAGGTGGTGAAAGAGTAAAGAAAGTGAAGCTTCAATCCTTCAGAAAACAATATGAGATGTTGCAAATGGAGGAAGATCAGAAGGTTAGTGATTACTTCTCAAAGCTTCTTGCAATTGTACACCAAATGCAAAATTGTGGAGAGAATGTCACTGATCAAATGGTGGTGGAGAAAGTGTTGAGATCTTTAAATCAGAAATTTGACTTCATAGTGGTAGCCATAGAAGAAACTAAGGATATGAGTACTATGAGAATAGAAGATCTGCAGAGTTCTTTGGAAGCACATGAGATCAAATTAGTCAACAGAAACTTTGAAAGAACAACTCAACAAGCTATGCAGGCTCAATCTAGTGGAAAAGATAGCAAGAATCACATGAACAAGGGCAAAGGCAAGGCAAATTGGCTCAAAGAATCAAAGATCAAGACTGAAGACAAAACTGAATCCTCAACAGGAGGAGGTTCTGTCAAGAGTCAAGGCAAGAAGAAATTTGATAAGAGTAAGATCAAATGCTATAACTGTGATAAATTTGGCCATTTTGCAAATGAGTGTCGGTTTAAAGATCAACAAGGTGCTAATATGGCCACTGAAGATGGTGATGCAAATGCTGTGTTAATGATGGCCACAACTTGTGATGAAAATGCTCAAAATGAAGATTGGTATTTGGACTCAGGGTGTTCAAATCATATGACTGCACATAGATTGTGGTTAAAAAATTTTGATGCAAGCAAGAAATCAAGCATAAGGTTAGCTGATGGCAGGAAACTTGCAGCAGAAGGTACTGGCAACATTGTGATCAAAAGTAAGAAGGAAGGTAAAGTGATTATCTCTGATGTATTCTATGTGCCAGATATGAGTTGTAACTTGCTCAGTATAGGTCAATTGGTGGAGAAAGGATTCTCAGTGACTATGGAAAATAGTGCACTGAAGCTGTTCGACAAAATGAAGAACTTAATTCTGATGTGTAATTTGTCAAAGAACAGGACCTACAAATGCAAGATCTCAAGTGTAGATATGATGTGCATGTCTACTACTATGAATGAAGATACTGAGGCACTATGGCATAAAAGGTATGGACACTTAAATTTTAGAAGTCTAAGTGAGTTGAATTCTAAGGAATTAGTGTCTGGTTTGCCAAAAATCAACATGAAACATGCAATTTGTGATATCTGTATGAAGAGTAAGCAAAGTAGATTGTCATTTGTGAAGGAGATTACAAAGAGATCTTGTGCAGCTCTAGAAGTGATTCATTCAGATATTTGTGGACCCTTTGAAGTGCCATCATTGGGAGGAAGCAAGTACTTCATTACTTTTGTAGATGAATTCACCAGAATGATGTGGTTATTCACTATAAAGTTTAAAAGTGAGGCTTTAGCAGTGTTTAAAAATCTTAAAGTTTTAATTGAAAAGGAGAGTGAGAAGTCAATTAAAATTTTAAGAACAGATGGTGGAGGTGAATACACTTCAAATGATTTTGAAGATTTTTGCAAAAGTCAGGGCATATCTCATGAGGTCACAGCTCCCTACACACCACAACACAATGGTTTAGCAGAAAGGAGAAATAGAACACTGTTGAACATGGCTAGGAGCATGATTAAACAAAAATGCCTACCACACAAGTTCTGGGGTGAAGCAGTTACTACTGCTGCTTACATTCTGAACAAGTGTCCAACCAAGAAGCTGAAACTAGTGCCTGAAGAAGCTTGGTATGGAAGAAAACCTAGTGTGAAGCATCTAAGAGTGTTTGGTTCACTGTGTTACAAGCATGTGCCAGATGCTAGAAGAACTAAACTGGAAGATAAGAGTGAGATCATGATTTTGATTGGCTATCATCCAACAGGTGCTTACAAGCTATATGATCCTGTGACAAATAAAGTTCATATCAGCAGAGATGTGATAGTGAATGAAAATGAACAATGGAAATGGGATAATGAGAATACATATAGCAGTGAGAAAAGCTATATATTTCCTGAATCAAGTGATAAATCAGAAAATGAAGTAGCAGGAGATGATTTAGCAAATGAAAATGAGAATGTAGTCCCTGACAGTGATGAAGAAAATGAGGGAGTTGTATCCCCACCTGTGATAAGGCAATTACCTCAGAGAGTCAGAAATGCTCCAAGTAGATTGAATGATCATGTTGTAACTTCTGACAATGCAGTTAATGATGAAGGTGACTTAATTCATTTTGCCTTACTAGCTGATGCTGAACCTATTACCTTGAAGAATAAAGTGTGGAAGAAGGCCATGGAAGAAGAACTGAGATCAATAGAGAAAAATTAGACATGGAAGCTAGTTGCCTTGCCAGACAAGAAAAAGAAGATAAATGTGAAATGGGTGTTCAAAGTGAAGCTAAACCCTGATGGCACAATTTCAAAACATAAAGCAAGGTTAGTAGCTAGAGGATTCTTGCAAAAACATGGTATTGATTACAATGAGGTGTTTGCCCCAGTAGCTAGAATTGAAACTGTAAGACTGGTAGTAGCTCTGGCTTGCAAGAACAAATGGTTACTATATCACTTAGATGTTAAATCAGCATTTCTAAATGGTCCCCTTGAAGAGGAAGTGTTTGTGTCACAACCTCCAGGTTTTGAAATTAAAGGAAAGGAGAATATGGTGTACAAACTATATAAAGCTCTATATGGTTTGAAGCAGGCACCAAGAGCCTGGAATAAAAGAATTGATGATTTTCTGATTCAAATTGGTTTTAAAAAATGTGCAGTAGAGTTTGGTGTGTATGTGCAGAACTCAAAAGATGAAGAAATTATCATCATCTGTCTGTATGTAGATGATTTGCTTATAACTGGTAGTAAAACTGCAGAAATTGATAAAGTGAAGGACAAACTCAAAAGAGAATTTGAAATGTCTGATCTAGGTGAGCTTTCATTCTTCTTAGGAATGAAGTTTGTAAAAAGAGAGGGTGGTATAGTGATGCATCAACAGAAGTATATAGGTGAGATACTTGAAAAATTTGAAATGACTGACTGTAAACCTATTTCAAATCCATCAGACACAAATGTGAAGCTAGATGAATGTGCAGATGAAGAGGGAGTAAATCCTACATTATTCAGGCAAATGATAGGCTCCTTGAGGTATCTGTGCAATAGCAGACCAGATATTTGCTATGCTGTAAGTGTAATTAGCAAATTTATGAACAGTCCTAAGAAATCTCATATGACTGCAGCTAAAAGAATTCTTAGGTATGTGAAAGGTACTTTGAAGCTTGGTTTATTGTTTCCTACTGGATCAAATGATGATAGTGTAGAGTTAAAGAGTTACTCAGATTCAGATTGGGGTGGAGACAAAACTGATAGAAGAAGTACTTCTGGATATGTCATGATTTTTAATAATGTTGTTGTTGCTTGGAGCACAAAGAAACAGCCAGTGACTGCTCTGTCAACTTGTGTGGCTGAATACATAGTTGGAACATTTGCTACTTGTCAACTTATTGTTTTGAATATCTACCGGAATTTGTTGAGTTGAATGAGAATTAATTTGCACTATCAAAGATTTGAGATATAATATAAATAAGATTTATATTCCTCTTATTTGAATAGTACAAAATGGTTGTCAAAGTAGAACGGCTATGGTTAGACCATTAAATAAAAATGACGTAAATAGTTCTTGGAAGAGTCAAACCAAAAGTATGAAGTGAGACTTCAATAATGGACATATTGTTATAGAAAGTCAAAATTTCTATTTCTACATCAAAAGTATATGATACAAGATGTTGAATCTCAATTTTCGAAAATAGAGATGCTTAAAGAATTAGAACATTGGCTATAATTTTAAGTCAACCCATATCTAGAATGAAAATTGTTTCATTGATAATGAGAGCTTATGCAATGACTTAAAATCGAGTTTGAAATGGAACACAATAATTGTTATTGAATTCCATCTAGTAATAGAAGTAGCAATTGTATATCTTGTATTGACAATATATGAATTGTAGCCTTAAATGATAAGACAAGTAATGGTCCTATCATTTAAGCAAAGTCTTCTATACTATTACTCCAAGTCAAGTAATGGACTAGGGTTCCATGGTCTTGATAGGGTTATCTATAACAATTGTGATAAGAGCCAAATATGATTTGGATCTTAAATATATCAAGAGCATTGTTGTTTAGTACAAATATTCGATGTGTCAATTAAATAACGCATGACCTATTTGAACAATATACATGAGATGTATGTCGACCACTAAACATATTTGGTATATTGAGTTTATTTTACTTCATTAACATTGATGATTAAAATCATTAGATGTTGGTAGGTGTATGACACCAATTAGAAATCTTTGAATTTGTCAAAGAAATTCAACAATGAAGAAAATAGAACTCGACAAAAGTATTTAAGTTATATGAATGAGTCATATCAGTAAATACTTAATTAAAGGACTATAATAACTATTTTATCACATCATGTTTGACATGATTTAAGGATAGTTTAATTATATATTGACTCTTTCTATAAATCTCTTTACTTATAATTAATCTTCACCCACAATTAGTTCCCTTTTAAAATGATCATAAAGACACCATATGCGATATGGAGGTAAGAGTACCAAGTTTGTCTTTATGAGAATTTTGGATTAAAATTTATTAGATAAATCTAATTCCAAATGAATGAATGAATAAGTGGAAATATCCTAAAGAAAGGGATATTGGTCCTATATCACTCTTAAGGACAAAAGGTTGTTTTGTTGCTAGGTTTGAAACATTCCTCTAGTGGGAGTGTGTCTCTAAAAGAGACAGTGGGAGTGATATAGAACTTGAATAAATTCAAGTACCACAAAACGTATTTATTTAAAAGGGAATGCAAACCGGTTCCTCAAGGTTGTTGAAGAACCATTGTTTTAAAGTTGCACAAATCCAAGATAAGTCTAACATATCACATATGGCTACAAGGTATGGTTTTATCATGACTCAGCAATGTGATATAATTCTCATGGAAGATGAGTCTTTGACTTTCTAAAAGGTCGTAAGACGATCTAGATTATGAGAAGTGGCTAAATGCCATGAAATCTCATACAGAATCCATATACACTAACCTTATGTAGATAATGGTTATGTCTTCAAGATGAGTAAGACTCATACGATGAAGTGAGTATTCTTTTTGAACAATGATATGGATGGTATTAAGAATACCTTATAATATTTGATTGCTTCTGCTAAATGTTGTACTACATGTTTTGGTAGATGGATAACAAAGTTGCATTCCTTAATTGGAATGACCTCATATATATGTGTTGGACATATACGTAAGGGTTTTGTTGATCCAAATGATGCTAGAAAGGTATATAACTTGTAGCTATCTAATTTTGATTAGATAGAGTTCTCAGAAAATTAAATTATTGTTTGTTCCTTTTATGAAGTTTTATGAAAACAAATTAACAAGGACAAACCTATCTAATTTTGATTAGATCGAATAAATTTGAATATTTGTTCCTTTTGAAAGTTTTGTGGAAAACAAATGAAGGACAAATATAAATCTTGTGCATACAAAGTTTTAGTGGGAGTGATAATATCTGATATCATATTAATCATCAAGACATTTTTCTTATACATGTGAGACATGACTAGGAAAATAACTCTTGATGAAACACTTAGGCAAGAATTTCTAAAGAGTTAGGAATAACCTATGTACCAAAATTGAAATTAGTGTTTGACACTAACTTACCTTCAAGAATATCCCTAAGGACCTTAAAGGAACTAAGACCTATTTCTTGAAATAGATAGGTATGGGAAGGATCATTATAAGGAAGTTATAATGAAGGAAGTTTCCATACCAATGTATTGTATATCATGGCTGAATACAAGCATTGAAAGCTATAAGATAAGCTTCGTAATATGTTTGTTTCAGTTAAATAAGTTGAGTATTTAAGATTGGATCGTTTGGCTCATGATTGAGCTAAAGCTATGTTTCCGGTGTCACAAGTCACATTAATCACATTAGTGATGGTAATAGTTTAATCTTGCAAGAACACTTGAGAATAGATCTCACCGACGATTCATGAATATACTTAGACACTTATATATTTCGATAGAGATCGAAATAGAACGTTGGAAGATACGTAAGATACCAACATAGGAAATAGTTCCTTATCCACTAACAAAGCCTCTTGCGCAGTTGAAGCGTGATGGGCATACTAAGTCTATTGGTATTAAGAGTAACCTAGATTGGCTTTAGTGCTAGTGGGAGATTGTTGGAGTAAGCCCTAAGAGCCAATCTATTTTCATAGTATTTGCTTTAGGAGTTTGAATATAAATATGGCATTTCTTTATTATGTTTGTAAGGTTGCAAAATAATGAAGTCCCTAGAATAGAAAGTCCGTTTAATAATTAAGTGTGACTTAATCATGAGATAATATTAAACATAAGGACACTATTCTTAAAGTATCCGTAGTCGAGCTTTAAGGTAAAGGGGATAACCTTAAAGCATAAAGACTATTATGAAGATAGACTGATGATCACATCTCATGGATCATGGGATAAGGAGTTATCAAGTCTTGACGTAGGTATAAATATTAGGAGTAATATTTATACTGGATTGACCCGCTATGAGAGTACTACATGCAAAGTTATGCAAAGTGTCATAAGTTACTCTCATGGTGATAATGGTGTAGACCACCCTTAGACCTGAAACCACTTTGTACCCTAGATGGGGAGTGAAGTACTTTGTTGCTGATCTAACGTTATCCGTAACCGGATAATTATAAAGGCAGTTGATGGGTACTTTACGAAGCATGCTGAGGGACAGTAGTGACCTAGATGGAATTTGCCAATTCTGCTTAACAGGATAAATGTCACGGGCCCAATATTGAACTGGACAAGGATGACACTGTGTATGCCTTGTGTTCAATATAGACATAAGGGCAAAGGGGTAATTATACACACTGATATTATCACAAGAGGTTATGTTTAGATCACATGTTAATTTCTCGTAACTTGAGTAGCAGTGATGTGTTGCTAGATACCGCTCACTGTTTATTATAATAAATAGTGATTTATTATAATTGTCAACGTTACGGAAACCTACAGGGTCACACACATAAGAACAATCTAGTGAGATTGGAACACCGTAATGTACGGTGCACCTTGGAGAAATAAGGAAATATGATAAGGGTATTATGGTAATGAGCATTACATCATATGGTATGATGTAGCAAGAAGGGGGTGCAAATATGTACTAGACATATTTACATGAGAATGGCGCCCACTATAGCCCATTTAGTTAAAAGGGCTTTAGTGTAATTTTGCCATGGCAAGTGGTTCTATAAATAGAACCCTTGTGGTAAGGAGAAATTGTTACACACTTTTGTTACTCATTCTCATGAGCCTTTGTTCTCTCCTCTCTTGAGAAACCCTAATCACCTTTCTAGAGTTTTTGTGAAAAACCCTAATCCTTATTTTGTGCCTCCTTTCTCCTAACCCTTCAAACCATTGGAGCTAGCACTCCATTGAAGGTTGTTGTTCGTGTGGAGTGGCTAGAGGCGTTATACCTTTAACGCTTGTGATCAAATTCGTTGGTGACTTGGTGGTGACCTTGTTCGTGACGGTTCGAGGTTCTTGTTCGTGACCTTGTTCGTGATTCGAAGTGTTCGATAGCCGTTCGTGATTTAAAGGGAGTTTTCGAATCAAAAGGTAAAACTCTAAACACAATTCATGACCATTCGTAAGGATCATTAAAGGAAAATTTTTTATATTCCGCTGCTTTTCTATTACAATTTTCCTTCAGTCGTATCAGAGCCACTTACGAAACCATGAATTGATGTTTGTTTAAATTCATGAATTCAGTTTTAATATGATTAAAACGGTTAATAAAAGATTAAAATCGAGTAATTAAAATTTGACGGTTGTTTGTGTATAAATTGGATGATTAACATTGAAACGGCTCCGGAATCCGACACTTGTATGGTGGAGCATGCGATATGTTGATTGTCCTAAGGTTACACGAACAAGAACGGTCAATACTTACATGTGATGTAAGTTTTGTGTATGAATTGGGTAATTAACATTGAAACGGCTTCGGAATCCGACACTTGTATGGTGAAGCATGCGATATGTTAATTGTCCTAAGGTTACACAATCAAGAACGGCCATAAACTTATATATGATATAAGTAACCGTAATGCAAAATGGTGTATGTGATATACCGTTAGTAATTTCGTTAAAATTATTATGAAAGTTATTCAATTAAAGCGAGCCGTGTTCATTTGTTTCGGAATCCGACATTTGTATGGTGAAACAATGACATGTTGATCAATTGGATTGAATTTCGGTCATAAGGAATTTTGACGGCATGAAAGGGTTGCACAAATGTTGTGTCATTAAAATTAGGATTTGCAAAACGTATCAAGTGTTGATGCGAAAAGTAGATGATAAATATATTTAATTTTGAAATCGTTTCAAAATTCTAGAAATATCTTTTAAAATTGTTTTAAAAGATAATATCATCAATTTTGGAAATATTTTATTCAAAAGGGTTTTGATTAAATAATTTTCCATATTTGACAAATATATTTAATTATGAAATCGTTTCAAATCTCTAGAAATATCTTTTAAAATTGTTTTAAAAGATAATATTACCAATTTTGGAAATATTTTATTCAAAAAGGTTTTGATTAAATAATTTTCCATATTTGGAGAATTGTCAAAAGATTTAATTCTACTTTAAAATAATGTTATTTATTTTAGCAAATTTTGATTCGAAATATTTAATTGTGAATTAAATATTTGAATCAAACTTACCTGATTTGATCAATCGCCGGATTTAATTAATTATGAGACTTTAATAATAATAAAGTTTGTTTGTTATTATTATATTTGATGATCGGTTATGGCCTTAGTTTATTTATTTTATTGCATTTGGTTTTTTAAATACGGCCTGCGTGTCGTGCCTTATCTCTATTCTCTATATTCTCTTCTCATCCACTCCCTCGTATGTAAAACGAGTATTCTTTTATATTATTATGTAATATTATGAAGAAGAAGAACAATGGAGGTCAACCTTGGAGATCATGCTTGGAGAAGTATAGATCGTTTTAGGTTAGATTAGGTTCTCTCATTGGCTTAGGAGAACAAATGCGCTAGGGGCCATAACTGTTTCATTTTATTTATTTATGTATGTTGATGCATGTGAGTGACGATTTATATGATAAATAAGCTGGTGAGATCAAATTAAATAAAATCTCTCAAGAGACACATAAGAGATTAATAAAGAAAATGTAGGTTCGCCCACCGCGGAGTGCATTCTCTTTAATAATAAAATATGTGGATATTAAGTTTACGCTTTCCAAGTTTTAGAACTCATCAAGACTAGTATCGAACTATGTAGGTTCACCCACCGCGAAATGCATATTCTATATTGGTAAGGTGCGATGGGATAATTGTAATATCCAACTTCTAAAGCAAGGGTCAAACTTAACTTAACAAATATAATGTGATTATATGAATTTAAGAAGCAATGGTTGGGAATAATTCATAAGATGAATTCGAATAAGGAGTTATTCACCCAATTGATATTCAAGAATTGTATGAGATACAATTGGAAGGAGTTCCTACCTAAATAAACTAAGTCTTGTGTAATCTGCCCACCGCGGACTTAAGACAAAGTGAAATATGGATCTTGACCCACTAGAAAATCTTCCAACGGGATTTTCCGAATCAAATGATGAGGGTCATTTGGTTTGAGTAAAATAGTGGGAGCGTATTTAATTAAAGACCAAATTAAATATGATTTAGTCATAATATCTTACATATCTTTGTAATTAGAATTTCGAAATACAATACATATTAAGTTGTCCTTATGAAGGACAAGATTTTCAGAAAGGAGTTTCTGTATTGGTACAAATTGAGAATTGTTCTCAAATGCGAGAAAACTATAAGTCTTGAACTATAAACTGTGAACAACCTACTATAACTAGATTGGAAAAGGGATACTTGTTAGAAGCATCAAGTTGACGTCTAGATATAGAATATATAATAAATGATGTGATCATTTAATCTCAAGTAAGATCCTTTTGAAAGAACTTTAGAGTATGATAAATTTCTCAATGGATCAAAAAGTTGGTCATAGGATCAATCTAACAAATTATAATGGAATAGATATAGACAAAATTGTTTTGAATATCTACCGGAATTTGTTGAGTTGAATGAGAATTAATTTGCACTATCAAAGATTTGAGATATAATATAAATAAGATTTATATTCCTCTTATTTGAATAGTACAAAATGGTTGTCAAAGTAGAACGGCTATGGTTAGACCATTAAATAAAAATGACGTAAATAGTTCTTGGAAGAGTCAAACCAAAAGTATGAAGTGAGACTTCAATAATGGACATATTGTTATAGAAAGTCAAAATTTCTATTTCTACATCAAAAGTATATGATACAAGATGTTGAATCTCAATTTTCGAAAATAGAGATGCTTAAAGAATTAGAACATTGGCTATAATTTTAAGTCAACTCATATTTAGAATGAAAATTGTTTCATTGATAATGAGAGCTTATGCAATGACTTAAAATCGAGTTTGAAATGGAACACAATAATTGTTATTGAATTCCATCTAGTAATAGAAGTAGCAATTGTATATCTTGTATTGACAATATATGAATTGTAGCCTTAAATGATAAGACAAGTAATGGTCCTATCATTTAAGCAAAGTCTTCTATACTATTACTCCAAGTCAAGTAATGGACTAGGGTTCCATGGTCTTGATAGGGTTATCTATAACAATCGTGATAAGAGCCAAATATGATTTGGATCTTAAATATATCAAGAGCATTGTTGTTTAGTACAAATATTCGATGTGTCAATAAAATAACGCATGACCTATTTGAACAATATACATGAGATGTATGTCGACCACTAAACATATTTGGTATATTGAGTTTATTTTACTTCATTAACATTGATGATTAAAATCATTAGATGTTGGTAGGTGTATGACACCAATTAGAAATCTTTGAATTTGTCAAAGAAATTCAACAATGAAGAAAATAGAACTCGACAAAAGTATTTAAGTTATATGAATGAGTCATATCAGTAAATACTTAATTAAAGGACTATAATAACTATTTTATCACATCATGTTTGACATGATTTAAGGATAGTTTAATTATATATTGACTCTTTCTATAAATCTCTTTACTTATAATTAATCTTCACCCACAATTAGTTCCCTTTTAAAATGATCATAAAGACACCATATGCGATATGGAGGTAAGAGTACCAAGTTTGTCTTTATGAGAATTTTGGATTAAAATTTATTAGATAAATCTAATTCCAAATGAATGAATGAATAAGTGGAAATATCCTAAAGAAAGGGATATTGGTCCTATATCACTCTTAAGGACAAAAGGTTGTTTTGTTGCTAGGTTTGAAACATTCCTCTAGTGGGAGTGTGTCTCTAAAAGAGACAGTGGGAGTGATATAGAACTTGAATAAATTCAAGTACCACAAAACGTATTTATTTAAAAGGGAATGCAAACCGGTTCCTCAAGGTTGTTGAAAAACCATTGTTTTAAAGTTGCACAAATCCAAGATAAGTCTAACATATCACATATGGCTACAAGGTATGGTTTTATCATGACTCAGCAATGTGATATAATTCTCATGGAAGATGAGTCTTTGACTTTCTAAAAGGTCGTAAGACGATCTAGATTATGAGAAGTGGCTAAATGCCATGAAATCTCATACAGAATCCATATACACTAACCTTATGTAGATAATGGTTATGTCTTCAAGATGAGTAAGACTCATACGATGAAAGTGAGTATTCTTTTTGAACAATGATATGGATGGTATTAAGAATACCTTATAATCTTTGATTGCTTCTGCTAAATGTTGTACTACATGTTTTGGTAGATGGATAACAAAGTTGCATTCCTTAATTGGAATGACCTCATATATATGTGTTGGACATATACGTAAGGGTTTTGTTGATCCAAATGATGCTAGAAAGGTATATAACTTGTAGCTATCTAATTTTGATTAGATAGAGTTCTCAGAAAATTAAATTATTGTTTGTTCCTTTTATGAAGTTTTATGAAAACAAATTAACAAGGACAAACCTATCTAATTTTGATTAGATCGAATAAATTTGAATATTTGTTCCTTTTGAAAGTTTTGTGGAAAACAAATGAAGGACAAATATAAATCTTGTGCATACAAAGTTTTAGTGGGAGTGATAATATCTGATATCATATTAATCATCAAGACATTTTTCTTATACATGTGAGACATGACTAGGAAAATAACTCTTGATGAAACACTTAGGCAAGAATTTCTAAAGAGTTAGGAATAACCTATGTACCAAAATTGAAATTAGTGTTTGACACTAACTTACCTTCAAGAATATCCCTAAGGACCTTAAAGGAACTAAGACCTATTTCTTGAAATAGATAGGTATGGGAAGGATCATTATAAGGAAGTTATAATGAAGGAAGTTTCCATACCAATGTATTGTATATCATGGCTGAATACAAGCATTGAAAGCTATAAGATAAGCTTCGTAATATGTTTGTTTCAGTTAAATAAGTTGAGTATTTAAGATTGGATCGTTTGGCTCATGATTGAGCTAAAGCTATGTTTCCGGTGTCACAAGTCACATTAATCACATTAGTGATGGTAATAGTTTAATCTTGCAAGAACACTTGAGAATAGATCTCACCGACGATTCATGAATATACTTAGACACTTATATATTTCGATAGAGATCGAAATAGAACGTTGGAAGATACGTAAGATACCAACATAGGAAATAATTCCTTATCCACTAACAAAGCCTCTTGCGCAGTTGAAGCGTGATGAGCATACTAAGTCTATTGGTATTAAGAGTAACCTAGATTGGCTTTAGTGCTAGTGGGAGATTGTTGGAGTAAGCCCTAAGAGCCAATCTATTTTCATAGTATTTGCTTTAGGAGTTTGAATATAAATATGGCATTTCTTTATTATGTTTGTAAGGTTGCAAAATAATGAAGTCCCTAGAATAGAAAGTCCGTTTAATAATTAAGTGTGACTTAATCATGAGATAATATTAAACATAAGGACACTATTCTTAAAGTATCCGTAGTCGAGCTTTAAGGTAAAGGGGATAACCTTAAAGCATAAAGACTATTATGAAGATAGACTGATGATCACATCTCATGGATCATGGGATAAGGAGTTATCAAGTCTTGACGTAGGTATAAATATTAGGAGTAATATTTATACTGGATTGACCCGCTATGAGAGTACTACATGCAAAGTTATGCAAAGTGTCATAAGTTACTCTCATGGTGATAATGGTGTAGACCACCCTTAGACCTAAAACCACTTTGTACCCTAGATGGGGAGTGAAGTACTTTGTTGCTGATCTAACGTTATCCGTAACAGGATAATTATAAAGGCAGTTGATGGGTACTTTACGAAGCATGCTGAGGGACAGTAGTGACCTAGATGGAATTTGTCAATCCTGCATAACAGGATAAATGTCACGGGCCCAATATTGAACTGGACAAGGATGACACTGTGTATGCCTTGTGTTCAATATAGACATAAGGGCAAAGGGGTAATTATACACACTGATATTATCACAAGAGGTTATGTTTAGATCACATGTTAATTTCTCGTAACTTGAGTAGCAGTGATGTGTTGCTAGATACCGCTCACTGTTTATTATAATAAATAGTGATTTATTATAATTGTCAACGTTACGGAAACCTACAGGGTCACACACATAAGAACAATCTAGTGAGATTGGAACACCGTAATGTACGGTGCACCTTGGAGAAATAAGGAAATATGATAAGGGTATTATGGTAATGAGCATTACATCATATGGTATGATGTAGCAAGAAGGGGGTGCAAATATGTACTAGACATATTTACATGAGAATGGCGCCCACTATAGCCCATTTAGTTAAAAGGGCTTTAGTGTAATTTTGCCATGGCAAGTGGTTCTATAAATAGAACCCTTGTGGTAAGGAGAAATTGTTACACACTTTTGTTACTCATTCTCATGAGCCTTTGTTCTCTCCTCTCTTGAGAAACCCTAATCACCTTTCTAGAGTTTTTGTGAAAAACCCTAATCCTTATTTTGTGCCTCCTTTCTCCTAACCCTTCAAACCATTGGAGCTAGCACTCCATTGAAGGTTGTTGTTCGTGTGGACTGGCTAGAGGCGTTATACCTTTAACGCTTGTGATCAAATTCGTTGGTGACTTGGTGGTGACCTTGCTCGTGACGGTTCGAGGTTCTTGTTCGTGACCTTGTTCGTGATTCGAAGTGTTCGATAGCCGTTCGTGATTTAAAGGGAGTTTTCGAATCAAAAGGTAAAACTCTAAACACAATTCATGACCATTCGTAAGGATCATTAAAGGAAAATTTTTTATATTCCGCTGCTTTTCTATTACAATTTTCCTTCACTATACATGTGTTGAGTCATCACATGCAGACACCTCGACAAAAACATTGGGAAGTTGCAATGAGAGTCTTATGTTATTTGAAGACCTGATCCCCAGGCCAAGACATTTTTTCTTACTGCTTATTGTGATTTAGATTGGGCAAGTTGTCCTACTACTCATCGTTCAGTCTCTGATTATCTTATGAAGCTTGTCTCAATCTTCCAGTGAAGCAGAATATCGTTCCATGGCACATGCCACCAGCGAGATCATCTTGTTACGCAATCTTCTTTCTTCATTATTGATACCCCGTGACTGCTGCCACTATCCTTCATTGTGACAATCAAGCTGCTTTACACATTGTCGCCAATTCCGTTTTTCATGAATGTACAAAGCATATTGAGATTGATTGTCATTTTGTTTGAGAACATATAGCGACAAACACTATTGCAACCACATATGTGTCTCACAACAATAGCAGGCATATATTTATTCACTAAGGAAGTTCATTACCCTCATAAGAGTATAAGATACTTATCTTATGTATCTGATTTTATTTATCTTAATATATTATTATTAGGATAAGTAATATAACAACCAAACTTATCTTAATTCTATTATGAGATGATAAAGTTTGTGATAGCCTATAGTTTGTTATAGCTTAGTCTATAAATTGTATCCTTTTGTTAGACACATTGAATAGATTGATAAAGAAGACTTATCTTTTATCCCTCCTTCTCAAATTCCATAATCTAACAATTAACCATACTTTGTACACGATTTTCATGTAGCCATTCTTGCTATTCGAACAAAAATTGCTTGTAAAATTTAACAACACTCTTGTTTTCAAGTAAACTTTGAAATTTAAATTATCTTCATTTTTTCAATTCAATTAAAGTGCAAGATATCGAAACCAATTAATGTAGCTAAATTTTATTCAAACACGAAAAAAGATACATAGATACATTTGATTTACCGAAACAACACAAAATTATATAACATTTTAGAACAACTTATGCAACTAAACTTTGACAGTGTCTTTATTGAATTGTAAGACACTTAACACTTACTTTTCAAATTTTCCTTTTCCTTTATGAGTTGACAATATGAAATAATGCTTTGAGTTCTTGACTCATAAGCTGCTGCATTGAAATTTCATTCAAAGGAATGGTTAATGGTGTTAGCTCAGAGGCAAAACTCTGTGACACACGTTTCATTGTTGGCCGAGAGCTAGGATTGAAATTTAAGCATGCAAATGCTATTACGGCTACACGAATTATGTCATGTAAAACCATCGCATTGTTTGAAAATGGGAGACGTTGGTCTAATACTTCACATAATTTTGTGCTTTGAGTTGATGCTAATTGAAGTGACGACAAAATTTCCTTAGGATGCCTTCCCATTAAAGTTTCTAGTGCCACTACTCCAAAGCTATATACATCGCACTTTTCACTCACAACCATAGTATAAGCAAGCTCTGCATGACCAAATCACAAGAAAAGTATATGTTTAGGAACAGAGCCAGCAACTGATATGAAAAAGAAAATTTTAATTTTATGAACATAAAAATCAAAACTAATGAACATGTATCTCTCTTTTCTCGTTTATGAATATGAATGTTGTGCATCATACAAAATGCTAAAAGATAGAAAAAAAGGACAGAGCAATGAATAATTTACCAGGAGCTATGTATCCAACTGTTCCGGCTACTATTGTTCGATTGGATGAATCTAGTTGAAGGAGTCGAGCTGTGCCAAAATCAGCAACACTAGGCTGCCAGTCATTGTTCAGCAAGATATTGCCACTAGATATGTCTCTATGCACTATTGGAGAAGTAAAATCATGATGAAGATATGATAGAGCAGATGCAACTCCTTTAACAATGTTAACCCTTTTTCTCCAATTGAATTCCATGGCTTCTGCATCATGATACAAAACAGAAAACAAGCTTCCATTTTCCATGTACTGATAAATCAAAAACATGATTCTTTTGTGCAAGCAGAATCCATAAAGCTTAACAATATGCCGGTGCTTTATTTCTGATAATATTCTGACTTCATTTTTGAAACTCTCATCAAAAGATGGAACCTCTGCTTCATAGCCATGAAGTTTCTTTAAGGCAACAACTTTGCCACTTGGTAATTGCGCCTTGTAAACACTTCCGTATGCTCCAGTTCCAATGCAATATCTCATGTCAAAGTCTTTTGTTGCTTTGATAATGTCATCATGAGCTATTTTCCCATCATAATTCCATATACAAAACAAATCTCCATTCGTTGTTGTCGCTGTGATTGCATGGTTGTTCTTAATAGTAATATGACAAAATCTCAAGCACATGTAAAGTGAGAAAGCTAATATTAGTATAATATTAACAATAGGAAAAACAATGACAAAAATCTTAATTCGTTGTTGTCGCTGTGATTGTACTGTTTTATTACTTTTTTTAGGAACTGGGCAAGGTTCGAATTCTACTGGGAGGTGGATTTGGTCATTTGAAATATCAGAACATAAATCTTTATTCCCTACTATCATATAAGGATTGATACATTGTGGAATGCGACCCTTCAAAGAGTTGTAGGAAATATCCACATAAGTGACATTACATATATTTTTGGGGATTGCTCCAGTGAGTTTATTATAACTTAAACGAATACTGATAGATGAGTGAATCCTCCAAAAATAATAGTGCAAAAGAGAGAAAAAAAGATGAATAAATAGCTGAGATGAGGACATGATGAAGAATATGAGGGAAATGGACGAAGAGGATTTAAATGCAAAAAATAATAATAATGGTGTTTTGGGTAGTATATGTGATTGGGAGAGTAGGATAATAAATGGGGGTATGGGGTAAATTTTTTGCTATATACAAGCCAAAAGAAGGTTTGCGCCATTTATTATGGAAGATTCTCTTTCCACCCCCCACAACTCTTTTTCACCCCCCAATATTCCGATTTTGCCCTTGGTTAAAAAGTTCGGAACGCGGTTTCCGAACTTTTTTTTGCCTTGAAAACGAACTTCGGAATATGTTTTCCGAAATTTTTTCTGAATTTACACTAAGAAAACTTCAGAAAACGCGTTCCGAACTTTTGAATCAAGGGCAAAATTGGAAAATCAGGGGGTGAAAAAGAGTTGTGGGGGGTGGGAAGAGAATCTTTCATTTATTATAGCGTATACCAAGCCTGGACTACTTATTGTAGGCCCAATATCTCAATTAAAAGAAGAAGCCCACCAAAAGCAAAGAGAAGGTGGTTGGTGGTCTATGATATGGAAAGATCTTGAAAAATTCTCTTCCCACGCCTTACATATCTTTTCTGGTGGCATTTAGCATGCACAAGTATAAAATTTGTGCATGATGGACAAATTAAGATGGATGGTTGGATATTGATATCCTACTAAATCTAATCATACTCTTCCTACACCTTATCACATATCCTTTCTTTTTCACTATTTCTCTTTGTCTCTAGTACAGTATTACCCTTATTTTTTAATTAATATTTTTATAAAAAAATTAATAATATTAATCCACCATCATCTTCTTTACTCTTCATCTTTAACTCATTTATGAACACAAAAATCACAACACACAATTATGCACAAAATTGCTTAGCTAACCACTTAAATGTATAACTTTATTTTCTTCCCTTCATCCATTTCCTTCCCACCCAGATATGAATTTTTACTAGTTTGATTCTGAAATTCTGGATTTCAATGTGTATCATCTTGATGTTTAATTTCTTTGATTTTAATTCCCATTTGTGAAACTCAGGTCACACTATATTCCCTTGCTATTATATTTCCCTGGCAATTGGTTCAAGCTCTCCGTTTTGGGTCCAAACTAAGTGGGTCGGATTCTACCTCCGTTGTGTACACCCATGACCCACCCACATAGTCTCTGCGCTCGAAAATCACCACCTGGTGTCTCTGCCGTTGGAGCTCGTGCGCCGTAACTAAACCTCCGGCACCGGCGCCTATAACTGCAACGTGCGCGGTGGACATGTGAATTTAATTGGCATGAACAATGAAATTTTTAGTAGTAATTTTTGTGTTCTTTCAACGGATTAAATATGAAAAAGAAAGAGATGAATGTTTGCCGTTCAAATTATTTGAGTAATTTCATGTTTTTAATAGAAGAAGTTAATTGATTAAAAAATATGTTAATTAAAAGTACCGCAGATTCATTAAGTAGCTACAAAATTAAGCCCAAAACAAATACTTTAATAAAAAATTCTGACAAAGAAAAGTTTGTAACTGTGTAGCCTGTAGGAAGAGTATGATAAGCTTTAGTAGTACTGCAATATCCATCCATCCATCTTAATTTGTCCATCATGCACAAGTTTTATACTTGTGCATGCTAAACGCCACCATCTTTTCTACCCTCGGAATTTCAATTTTGTCCTTAAAAAAATTCTGAATGAGTTTTCCGAATTTTATTTTGTCTTGAAAAAAAATTTCGGATCATATTTTCCGAATTTTTCCCAAATTTGAACTAGAAAACTTCGAAAAACGCATTTCAAAATTTTTTTCAAAGGAAAAATTAGAATATTGGGGGTAAAAAAGATATGTAACGGTTGGGAAGAGAATTTTTCAAAGATCTTACCCCTTATTTTGTTTTAAATTTGATTGATGAAACCTCTGGCCTTATTGGTTTATTTCTGCATTTCTACACTTGAAAAGTATTTTAAAAACATTAAAATTTATTCTTAAAACTAAAAAGGCTAATTCGGTTGGTGGTCTATTATATATATTTTTTGGACATATTTGCTTACAGTTTTCTGTTTAACAATATTTACTTTAATTATTAAGTCATAATAAAAGACTTAAAATAATAAAAATATGAATATCTATATTCCATATGTAAATATATATTTCTTTGGCAAGGGTCTTACCTCAAGTATACTAAAGTGCTTTAATTATTTGACTAGTTTTTTGAGTTGAGCTCTTGCCATTGCTTAAGTTCTAACAATTAGTATTTTTATTGAGAGTTGGATTACAGAAAGAATTATTTATAGATTGAATTAATTTGTTCCATCGAATACTGATAGATGAGTGAATCCTCCAAAAATAATAGTGCAAAAGAGAGAAAAAAAGATGAATAAATAGCTGAGATGAGGACATGATGAAGAATATGAGGGAAATGGACGAAGAGGATTTAAATGCAAAAGGTAAAATAAATACTATGCAAAAGCTAAGTAAAATAAAAATGTTTTGATAAAAATAAAATAAAATACAAATTCAATGTATATTCTCCCGATTTATGCTAAGGAGAATAAACACGGAGTATAAAAATGGAGCAAAGCTGCACTCCTTTATTTGAAGACTTCAACAAAGGACATGGTTGACCTAATGGCAATGCTATTTGGGCCATATTTATTATTATATAAGGTACATTATACCAACACTTGACTACTTGTGAATTTCTCTTTGCCCCATATTTACTTTTACTATAATAAATTTACAATCAAGACACACTAATGTTCTACTCCAACTCCTACCCAGAAAATCTAACATATTAAAATATAAATTACTTTACGCAGGGTAATGTAGAAAAATATCATTATTTTGTTTGTGTGGGATACAAGATAAATAAACATGCTTAAAAAAAAATATACAAATAAGATAAATAGTTGTTTGTGACAAAATTATTTTTCTTGTGTAATTCTTCTTCTCCTGTCAAAGATCTTTGAAAGGTCAATGAAATATACCTCAAAGTGTGAGAGAAATCATACAAATAAAAATATTCACTCTAAAATGCAAAGAAAACTATAAGAATAGAATTAATAGAAGGTTTTTCTACCCTATCTTTTGATAATTCAAAGTATAATATTTATCCAACAATCAATGAAAATAAGTCATATAAATATATTTGCATGTGATATCCATACAATGATCAAGAGATATTGTCTTATTCTCATTTATTATTAGATAAATAGCTTCAAATTATCAAAAGATCGTATAAACCTCACCTTAATTAATAGAATTATTTTTCAACCTAGTGCAATAACACCAACTCATCAAGCATATCGACTTTTCAGGTAAAGTGCAATTATTATGTGCACAATCGATGTCAATAAGACAATTATAATCTGTGATATAAATCAAATAAAAAAATATAATTAAAAGGGGATGAATGATTGAGTATAAGGTAAATAAAGAAGAAAATTTGAAAAAAAGTTGTGAAATAGGACTCACTGTAAGTGTCCGTTAAAACAAGAAATGATAAAAGAAAGAGGATCGTAACATAAAAAAAATTGAGAATTTTAGGCATATTTTTCTTCATGTCCATGATTCAAACAGAAAGTTTTTTCAATTAGTTTACATAATTAAAAATTCCATATACCCTCTTCATGTACCCAAATAAAAAACTCCATATACACTTTATTTGCTTCAATGTTTTTACTTCTTGGTACTTATGGAATCTCAAGAAACATATTATTATAAAAGAAAATAATAATTACTATACGTCTTTTAAATACATTAATATTAAGTTAAGGGAAGCATATTTACTGCTGTAAATTTCCACACAGTTCTCACTCAATTTTGATTTTGGACTGTCCGATCAGTTATATACGAATGAAATTGTTTTAATTGATTTTATAACTATCTTAATCAGAACCATCTGATCAATAATCAATAACAGAGATTGAAACTGCGTCAAAATATGTGCTTTTATTATTGTAGTAAATCCTGATCCAAATCCTAATCCAAGTTAAGTTTGTCCCTTTAGACCGCTCAACTGATCATTTGATCTTTGTAACAATCTCAATAAAATATTGTTTATCATTTAAGTTCATTTTTTCAATGATATTTTATCATTTTATTTCTCTTTAGCCTTTCATGATAGTCGGAATTAAAATCCCAAAAAAGAGTAATAGTTTTGTTGAAAATTAGTAAGTTAATTAGTTGAAAGAATAGTGATGGCGTAATAGTTGTGTTGAAAATTAGAAAGTTTCATATGTTCATATTAAAGTTATCTATAATTCATATCCAATGTTAATAAAAAAAAGAAAAAGAATAACTCATGGAATGTGGTATTGAATGTTGTTGTACATGTCTAAAAAATGTGATGTACCTCAATTTATACATTTAGTTTCTCTCTCAATTTTTCTTCCCACAATCAAACTGATCCCCAACACAATCATCAGTGCACAATTACACATATTATTGTTTGTAATATTTAAAATTTATACATTTAGTAATCTTTGAGTTTTCTTTATGTTAATTTACCTGTTAGGATAAGAAGGTCTCGATTAATCATGCGTTGGTCAGGACAATTCGTGATTAGTTGAAATTGATTAACTTAAGTTCAATTACTTGATTTTAAAATTTGACATTTAGAGTCAAGTATTTGCATTATCCTTTGATTTGTAATTCAACTAAAATACAAAATATTTGAACTAAATTTAGTTCAATTTTATTAAACACCTAAACATAGCATAAGATACATTTGATTTTATTTATCTTAACAACACTTATACAAATAAACTTTGACAATGTCATTATTGAATTCTAAGACACTCAACTCAACACATACTTTCCAAGTTTTACTTTCAATGTTTGACAATATGAAACAATGCTTTGAGTTCTTGACTCATAAGTTGCTGCATTGAAATCTCACTCAAAGGAATGGTTAATGGTGTAAGCTCAGTGGCAAAACTCTGTGATACACGTTTCATTGTTGGTCGAGAGCTAGGATTGAAATTTAAGCACGCAAACGCTATTGCAGCTACACGAATTATATCAAGTAAAACCATTGCATTATTTGGAAATGGGAGACGTTGGTCTAATAGTTGACATAATTTCATGCTTTGAGTTGATGCTAATTGAAGTGTCGACAACATTTCCTGAGGGTGCCTTCCCATCAAAGTTTCTAGTGTCACTACTCCAAAGCTATACACATCGCACTTTTCACTCACAACCATAGTATAAGCAAGCTCTGCACGACCAAATCACAATAATCATGTTAAAAATGTAAAGACAAATATTTGAAAATCACTAGCTTTGTTTATTATAAGATCCTTCATTAGTTTAATGTTTCTAAAATACCATTGATAAAGGCTAAAGAGTATATATTTAGGAACTAATATTTGTAACCTATATTATATGTCATATAGATTAGTTACTCAATGGATCTAAAAAGTAAAATATTTAGAAACAGAGCCAACAACTGCTTTGCAAAAGTAAAATTTTACGAACATAGAAATCAAAAACTAATGAACATTATTGTTTATTCTTTGGATTATGAATAAGAACGTTGTGCATCATACAAAATGAGCTAAAAGAAAGGGAAAAGAATAGAGCAATGAATAATTTACCAGGAGCTATGTATCCAATTGTTCCAGCGACAATTGTTCGATTGGATGAATCATGTTTAAGGAGTCGAGCTGTACCAAAGTCGGAAACACTAGGCTGCCAGTCATTGTTCAGCAAGATATTGCCACTAGATATGTCTCTATGCACAATTGGAGAGGTAAAATCATGATGAAGATATGATAGAGCAGATGCAACTCCTTTAACAATGTTAACCCTTTTTCTCCATTTCAATTCGATGGCTTCTACATCATCATACAAGACAGAGAACAAGCTTCCTCTCTCCATGTATTGATAAATCAAAAACATGATTCTTTTGTGCAAGCAAAACCCATAAAGCTTAACAATATGCCGGTGCTTTATTTCTGATAATATTTTCACTTCATTTCTAAAACTATCATCAAAAGCTGGCACCTCTGCTTCATACCCATGAAGTTTCTTTAAGGCAACAACATTTCCAGATGGTAATTGTGCCTTGTAAACACTTCCATATGCTCCTGTTCCAATGCAATATCTCATGTCAAAGTCTTCTGTTGCTCTTATGATGTCATCATGTGCTATTTTTCCATCATAATTCCATATACAAAACAAATCCCCATGCTTTGTTGCCATTGTGTTTCCATATTTGTTTTTGATAGAATTATTACGAAGTTTAATGCACATGAGTAGTAAGAAGGCTATGATTAAACTAATAAGGATAGGAAGAACAATGAAAACATATTGCATGACTTTATTACTATTTTTGCAAGGTTGGATTTTGAAGTTGATTTGGCTATATGGTATGTTGGTACATACATCCTTGTTCCCTCTTATCCTATAAAGACGAATACAATTTGGAATGCGACCCTTCAAATTATTATAGGAAATGTCCAGCAAACTGACATTACATAGAGATTGGGGAACATTTCCAGTGAGATTATTATTGCTTAAATTAAGTTGTTTAAAATGTCCAAACTGAGAAGGGATTTCACCAAAGAGTAAATTGTATGATAGATCTAATGTTGTCAGATTATTTAAGAACCCCAACTCAAAAGGAATGGAACCTTGAATGGTGTTGTGAGAGATGTCCAGGTACACTAATTGTGTGAGATTTCCTAGTGAAGGAGGTATCTCACCTACAAGAGAATTTTCAGATAGAGTAAGATAATTGAGATTTATGAGATTTCCTAGTGAAGGAGGTATCTCACCTACAAGAGAATTTTTATATAGAAAAAGATAATTGAGATTTGTGAGATTTCCTAGTGAAGGAGGTATCTCACCTACAAGAGAATTTTCAGATAGAGAAAGACCAGTGAGATTTGTGAGATTTCCTAGTGAAGGAGGTATCTCACCTACAAGAGAATTTCCAGACAGAGAAAGACTAGTGAGTTTTGTGAGATTTCCTAGTGAAGGAGGTATCTCACCTACAAGAGAATTTTCATATAGATAAAGATGAGTGAGTTTTGTTAGATTTCCAAGTGAAGGAGGTATCTTACCTACAAGAGAATTTTCAGATAGAGAAAGACCAGTGAGATTTGTGAGATTTCCTAGTGAAGGAAGTATCTCACCTACAAGAGAATTTCCAGACAGAGAAAGACTAGTGAGTTTTGTGAGATTTCCTAGTGAAGGAGGTATCTCACCTACAAGAGAATTTTCAGATAGAGAAAGACCAGTGAGATTTGTGAGATTTCCTAGTGAAGGAGGTATCTCACCTACAAGAGAATTTCCAGACAGAGAAAGACTAGTGAGTTTTGTGAGATTTCCTAGTGAAGGAGGTATCTCACCTACAAGAGAATTTTCATATAGATAAAGATGAGTGAGTTTTGTTAGATTTCCAAGTGAAGGAGGTATCTTACCTACAAGAGAATTTTCAGATAGAGAAAGACCAGTGAGATTTGTGAGATTTCCTAGTGAAGGAAGTATCTCACCTACAAGAGAATTTCCAGACAGAGAAAGACTAGTGAGTTTTGTGAGATTTCCTAGTGAAGGAGGTATCTCACCTACAAGAGAATTGTTATATAGATAAAGATAATTGAGATTTATGAGATTTCCTAGTGAAGGAGGTATCTCACCTACAAGAGAATTGAAAGACAGAGAAAGACCAGTGAGTTTTGTGAGATTTCCTAGTGAAAGAGGTATCTTACCTACCAGAAAATTGGAAGACAGATCAAGATGATTAAGGTTAGAGAGAAGACCAATTTCTTTTGGGATAGTCCCTTCTAGTCCAGCAGACGTGATAACAAGGCTTTCTAAATTGTGGAAAACAGTCAAGTTCAATGTTGCAAAGTCAATCCTATTTTCATATTCTGTTATGCTGATATTTGTTATGCTTCCAGCCTTGTTGCAAATAAATATCTGATCCCAATTACACCGATTGGAGATGTTGTAGCTAGCATCAGAAGTGTTCCACCATCCACTATTCAATATAGCGTTTTCTTCCATTTTAAGTTGAGATCTCAATGTAGATGATTCAGTTCCAACAATCAAACCCCAAATAATAAGAACAAAGACCATCCACATTTTTGGACCATAGAAATTAAAAACTAAAGAGTTCATTTTCTTTTTGAGTTCTAATGGAATTGCATATAATGTTTTAAGATGCACGAAAAACCTTTATAATGTTGTATGTCTAGCACAAAACTCCAAATAATTCCCCCGTATCAGATTCAACTGGTGGTGAAAAAGCCCCAGCTTACATGATGTTTTATTTTATACTTTTTTGTTTTTAGCAAATGTTTTATTATATACTTTAATAATATACCTCAATTTCTAATAGAGTCAAGAAGAAAAATATTTCAATTTCTCAATTAATTATGTTTTAAGGTTTAAATATCATGTTAGCACCTGTAATTATAGTATTTTTTAGCTTTAGTTTTTGTAAATTTTTTTATTTTGGTTTAGTTATTAGAAATTTAAAAATTATTGTTTTTAATCTTTAACGTGATCCTATAAAATGATCTTAGAGACTAAAAGGCAAAAGCAACCGTTTTTAAATTTATAGTGATTAAACTTATAAACAAAAGCATTTACAGACACTTAAAACTAAAAAAACACTATAACTATAAGGACTTGCATCATAATTGAACCATAATTTAATTATCATATAATATTGCGCTGTTGAGAATAATGGCTAAATATTTTATATGAAGATTTTATATTTAAATATATTTTAGTTTTAAATTTAAAATAAAATGATATTAGAATTTAAGATTTATATTTCTATTTAGAATATTTAAGATTTGTTTATAATTTATAGGATTAATTTGTTATTTAAAAATATTGTTTGTTTTTATATAGTTTTATACATAGAGCATATACCTATAAATTATAATGAGAACAAGAATTTCAATTTCTCCATATAAATATATATCCACGAAATTTCGTAATATCAAAAACACAAAAAATTATATCATGCACTACGTATATGCCAATGCATATTGCGTGGCTGTTTTACAACAGCAAATCCAAACGCTCTATAAAGTCTAGCATGCATGAGTGGACTGAGAATTATTTTTCCAGGAGCCCAATGAAGGAGACATGAGTGGACTAGTATTAGGAAATTTTTTTTTCTACCCCAACATTTATCTCTTTACCCCAACATATTTTGAAATATTCCTATTTTACCCTTATCTTATTCTAGTATATTTTATCATTTTTTATTGTGTGGTTTTATCACTTTTCCGGTAAACTGTACACCCCCCGAAACACTGTTCCGGTAAGATTTTTTTTTTTCCGGTATAGTAATTTTACCGGAATATTTTTTTAAAAAGTGTACCGGTTTGTATCACTGCAACATCAATTGAAATATTGTACCGGAACACTTTTCACATGTGAAATGCATTTGGTTTTGATTTTGTTGTTGTTGATGACGGTGAAGGGAAGGGGATGGAGCTATGAGAACTAGGTCTCTAAGGTCTAACATATACTCATTGGAATTGAAACAAGTTACAAGTGGGGAAACAAATTTTACTGGAATACTGTTAACTATTAACAAACCGGAACACTCTGGAAAAGTGTACTGGTAACAAAGAAAAAATTTGAACTGTACCGGTACACTTGTTCAAAAGTGTACCGGTATGAATATTGATACCGGTACACTTGTTCAAAAGTGTACCGGTATGAATATTCTTACCGGTACACTTTTGAACAAGTGTACCGGTATAAATATTCATAAATATTCATACCGGTACACTCGTTCAAAAGTGTACCGGTACCTATATTTCAAACCGGTGTACTTCGACGAAAATGGACCGGTAAACTTACATTTTCGCTTTTCTCTCTACACACCGGTACACTTCTTTTACCCAATGAGTGAAAATGAATTTTTTTTTACTCTTTTACATTATATATGAGGGCATTTTAGTCATTTCACATATAAATGTTGGGGTAAAGTGATAATTGTAGGGGTAGGAAAAAAAATTTCCCTAGTATTATGCTCTGCGTCTATTACTTTCGGTCCTATATATAAATATAAAACCTCTCTTTAATTCCAAAAAATTAAGAAAATTAATTATATTATTAAATTTTTTAATAATTTTTTAAATAGTATAAATGTATCAATTTGGAGAACGACACTTGTATGACACTTATATGACACCTGTTAGAATAGTCAAACAAGTTTCATCAAAAAAATAATTTCTTTTCTTTGCTTTGACACTCTAAAAAAGTTAACCATGTATTGAAACAATGTTATCAATGAAGAATTAAAGATATTCATTTTGATTAGAACATTAGTAATTTTTTAATAATAAATCAATAAATAAAATAAAATTTTATTATATATATAGCAGTGTCAGTATCCTATATTTTTTACATTATCGATATTGGAGTGTCTATATCGTGTCGTGTGACGGTGTCCGTATTAGAGTTTGTGCTTCATAGCTATCTATGACTCTTATTGCTTTTTTTTACTAAATAATTATTGAAAAGTCTTTTCTCCATTTATTACGTCTCTTTTTAATGGGTACCATTGGGTCATCTTCCAAGTCGTCGACTTAGTCAACTTTAAAGTTTTGTGTGTAGGTTGGACCATGAGAAATAATTCTTTCAAGTGGAAAAATATTGAGGAAATAATATGAGTATTTACATTATTGAATTATAAATATAAAATAATATTTTAATTTAAAAGAAATAGAGAAAAATTGATTGATAATTGAGATGTGAAAATTGAAAAAAATTGAAAAGATTCATAGATTTCTGATTTGTGTTCAGTTTTATTTCACATGTCTACTTTGGTTTTTTTGTTTGAAAACAAAAAAAACATACACACATTCTTGTTTGAAGCACCGCAATCTTTTTCCCTTCTCCTGATTTTACCCTCAAGGTTTTATAATTAAAATTTTTAATGAGGCAGTTGTATATACTCTCAAGCTCCCACTTGAGTTTTGGTCTAGTTCCTCCAAGCTTTTTGTATTTATTTTTATTTTTAATAATATATATGTTAGAGATTTAGCTTGTTTATTGGGTTAGTAAAGGAGTACCCACCTAGTTGGAATGTCTTTACCTATCTCAACTAAGCTCCATCTTTGCTTAAAAAAATAAATTTTAATAGGTTGATCTCTCTTAACAATTTTTGTTTCATGGACCCACCTAGTTGGAATGTCTTTACCTATCTCAACTAAGCTCCATCTTTGCTTAAAAAAATAAATTTTAATAGGTTGATCTCTCTTAACAATTTTTGTTTCATGGATGGGATTAGGCTGATCTCTCTTAACAATTTTTGTTTCATGAATGGGATGGGTAGCTCAATTGGTTAAGGAGTTGGAGATCCAGGGTTCAAGTCCTGACAAAGGAGAAAAATTAACATTATAATATACTATCAACTAACATTGTCTATCAATTTTTTTTTTCATATATTGAATAACAATTTTTTTCTCTTGTACTGAATAAAAAATCAAATTTTAAATCATCTAGTGAAGGACTCAATTATCTAGTATAGACTATTATTGAGTACACTCAAATATGTTTCCAAGCAACGGAAAGAAAAGTACCAGCTCAAGACTATATTTTTTTTTTTTGAGCAACAAAGATGAATTATATTAAACAACTCATCAAAACATAAGGCATGTTTTGACAGAGCTAATGAGGTACAAATATACACAGCAGCCAGCCGACAGAAACAAAACAACTGGGCAGCAAAAAACAGCAACACAGTACCGGTACAAACAGACAGAAAAAAAACGGACAGAATAACAGAAAAAAACCAGCAACAGCCGCAACACTAAATTAACATAACATACAATCAAGCGGACTCCATTTCCATTCATACAACAAGCACGGTCCCTTGGCCACTTTGCCGATAAACCACTTCCAAGACGTAAGCTTGATTTGCTCCACCAAATCATCAAGGTAAACAGCCCCATTATTGAATATGCAATTGTTTCTAGCTTGCCAAATACTCCACACAAAGGAATTCCAAACTAAAACCAAACCACCCCTCTCTTTCTTATTCTTCGCACATGTGATAATAACAGCCAAAGAGGACATAACATCATGGGGGAGGGTAATCATAAATCCCAGCCATCTAGTAATATCATACCACACCTTAGCACTATACTTACAATGGAGGAATAAGTGTAGCGCACTTTCCATAGCTTCACCACACAAACCACACGCACCATGCTGCACCTCTATAATTCTCCTTTTTAGCAAATTATCTTTTGTTTGGATTCGATTAAAAAGTAATTGCCAAGAGAAAGCACACACCTTAGTCGGCGCTCCACACTTCCAAAGTTGTTTAAACACCAAATTCTTGATCGGATCCTCATCAATTCGGGGGATAAACTCATCCACCAAACGCAAATAAGCAGAATTTACGGTAAAACCCACCAACGCATCACCATTCCACAACCATTTATCTTGCAACACCGATGGAGAGAAAGGGTTGATTACCTCTAAAAACTCATTGTATTGTTCCTCCTCCCAAACAAACAAATTCCGACGCCATCTAAACTCCCAATGCCACATATTGTCCACAATCCTACCCATCCTCCCAATCACCTCGTTCCGTTGGAGAGAAATACCAAAAAGCCTAGGGAACCTTAGCCTCATAGATTGGTCCCCGATCCATACTTCATCCCAAAATGATGTAGAATTCCCATTACCAATTTTCTTACCAATAGCATCAATAAACCACCCGGAATCCTTATCAAGCAAACAAATGTCTTTCCACCACAATGATCCCTTTGTAGTAATATCAATCTCCCCAAGACTCTTCTTGCCCAACACATCTATGCCATATCTCGCTACCACCACATCCTTCCATAATTCATCCTCGCGAGATAATAATTTCCATTTCCACTTTGCAAGAAGACTTAGGTTCACCAACCGGAGGTCTCGGACACCCAAACCACCTTCCTTTTTTGGCCTACAAATCACGTCCCACTTAACCCAACAAGTTTTACTATGTTTTGATAAACCGGCCTGATGAGAAAATTCGCAAGTATACGAATGTCGCAAGTAATAAAAGATTATCGATCCACGGAGATTGTTTTTAATCGAATTTCAAGGCAATTAGAATTATACTACTATTATCTAACATACACATGATTGGGGGGTTTTCAAGTATCAAGTTCGAAACAAATGCAATTAGCAACGAATTTTTCAAGTGCGAAATGACAAACGATTGAACCTCCATGCTTCCATGAACTCATAAAGGCGAAGTAGCTAAATTCACAAGCATTGAATCAATTTCATGCAAGATTGATTAACCAAGGTTGCAACTACAAATCTCTTTGCTAGTCACACTCTCTAAATAATGTCAATTACCTAATCTCTTAACTAATTCAACATTAATAGAGGATTAAGAACGGTTAATCATGCAATCACACACATACATACAAAATCTCTTAAGCATACACATGTGTTCTATTAATCTAGATCAATAATTCAAGTGCTACTCTCATAGAAACTCAATTACTAGATTCAAATCTAACTAGATCAAAGAAAGATAAGCATTAAACTCAAGATTAATAGATGCATAAACTTTGAATTCAATACAAGAAACTTAGCTACAACATGAGAGAGTTCAAGTTACATGGAGATTCAATCCTAAAGAGTCTTAGCCAATGGTCATGGTGGATTTGAAGTGGAATTCTTCATCTCCATTCATCATCATCAATCTTCTCTTCAAACCTTCTTGGATCTGGTCCTTGGAGGTAGAAAATCCTCAATACTAAGCTTTCAATCTTCCAAATCCGAACCTAAGCAAAGTGTTGAAGTTTGGCTTTTATAGTTTTCGAGGTTTCCGCGCACGCTAGCATCGTTTCGCGCGCGCGAGCATGTCCCTCGCGCAAGCCTCGCGCACGCGACCCTTCCTCCGCATAGCTTCCGCGCATGCTAGCATGCTCCTCGCGCAAGCTAAGTAGACAGAATTGTTTTGGCCTATTCCTTCCCCAACTTAGCGCACGCTAACTTGCTTCTAGCTTGCGCGAGATTTGCTTCTTTTTCAAACCACTTCTTTTGCTTTTTCCCTCCTACTTGACCTTGGCTTGTAGTTTAAGTAATCTCTTAAAACATTCATTTTCCACCACTTGTAGCTATCTTTATTGGCAAAAGCATACTAAAAGTATTCAAAACGATCCTTGATTTAGAGGAATGATGAGATATCATCACAACCCCAAACTTATCTCGTTCCTTGTCCTCAAGGAACACTTTTATCAAACGAAAAACCACAAAATCTTGACAACCTTCTTAAATCCCTTCAACACATAATTCATTTGATCTTTTCATCACGCACTTCAATTGATCAACCTTCCATACAACATTTCCCTACAATGACTTCAATTCACACAACCATGGAAACATTCACAATATTTGATAAACAATGATCACTTCACACCACTCACATTCACTCAATTTTTAGTAGGCTAATCACTCTATCAACACCTACCTAACTCTTCTACCATAAGCTTGCAAGCATTCTAAAGATAAATCAAATAACATATGAAACACACACATTAGAGGACTTTCAAGGTTATAATGGGGCTTAAGGTAAGGTGGATGTTTTTGGGAAGTGAGTTAAAAACTTGGAGTTAAGAACAAACTTTTCACACAATTTTCAACACAAAACTTCCATTTTTCAAGGCTATACTAGAGAGCATTTTATTTCCACAATCATAAACATTCTTTTTCAAACTTTTCAAAGATTTTCTTTTCACAATCTTTTTGAAGAAGTCAATTTTTTTGGCTTTTCAACTTTTGGACTTCTTATTCTTTCACAACTTTTCAACAATTTTTTTTTCTTTTTCATGCTTTTTTTTTTCAACAATTTTCATAACATGTTTGCTCTAGTATACCCACCCCAAACTTAATTTGTTGCTAGTTCCAAAAGCAACCCCAAACTTATGCATTTGCCATATGAACAAACAAAAACAATCAACTTAACTCCAAGAAAACAATTTTTTTAGAAAAAACAAGGGTTAAGAAGACAATCAACCAATAAAATTTGTTTTTAGGCTCAAAAGTGGGTTAGCAAAGGATATAACATGATAAGGTAGGCTACAAAGGCTCTAGGTACCAACAAACTTGCCTCGTGTGCTAATCAATGCTACTCAATAAATCAAGAGAATAAAAGCAAGTTCTAGAGTCGAGAGAGATAGTGGACTCACATATTCAAGCAAATAGAGTGTATAGGCTCAAATCCTCACGGTTTAAAGGCTCGGATCATTAGATCATCAAATACGTGAATGTCCCCTAGCTTGTGCTTCAATCCATGCATTGCAAAAATTCGTTGCACTTCAAGCATCACAAATCCATGCCTAAGGTCAAAACCAAACAAACTATACATCAAAGAAATTCAAAAATGATATCAAAAGTTTGAGATATTCCAAAAGATAAATTTGTGCCTAGACAACAATTAGCAAGACAAAATTAAGAGTCATGGTTCACCAACATCATTCAACTTATTTCCACAAGAGAGATAGAGATATCAAACCATGGGTTGCCTCCCATGAAGCGCTTGTTGTTGACGTCTCAAGCTTGACGTATCATCACCGTGTTAGGGAGGATACTTCATCTTTGACTCCACCCGGCTCCTCTTGAGCTTCTCCACAAGGATCACCTCTTGAGCAACACACAAAACTTTTTCAAGAACCGGAGGACTCATGAATTCTTCCCACTTATTCTCCCCTTTGTTTCTAGTTTTCTTTTTGGCTTTGGGAAGAACCTTTTTGGCTTTTTTCACAACATTCTTCTTCCTTTGGACAACTTGAGCCGAATCAAGCATTCCGGACTCAACAAGCTTCATTACCTCTTTCCGCACCAATTCCTCCAAAGATGGGCTAGGAGGTTCAAGTGGCAAATCACCCGGATTGGGCTCCTCTTCATTCTTGACCGGTGTCACACAAAGAACCGGAATAACACCATTCAAATCAAAACCGAGGCCACCTTGACCTTCCTTAAATTTCTTCAACAAAACCTCTTCTTCCAAGGGAGTGAGAGAGCTACTAACGATAACCGGATCCTTGGAATCTTCATTCAAGAACACATACTTCCAATTGGGTGGAAGTTCTTTCAATTCCGGAACGGTAGGCATAGGTGCCTCATCACTAGAGCTATCCTTCACAACTTCTTCATTTGCCTCCACTTGGAAACATTTAGGCTTCTCTCTTTTGTAGGGCTCCATTCCTTCAAAGACTTTGAAGCTCACACTTTCCTCTTCCAACCTTAACATCAATTCACCCATGGCAACATCAATTAGTGCACGACCGGTTGCTAAAAATGGCCTTCCCAACAAAACCGGTGTATCCACGCACTCATCCATATCAAGAATCACAAAGTCGGCCGGAAATACGAATTCGGCACATCTCACCAATACATCTTGAAGTATTCCATAAGGGTGTGTGATGGATCGATCGGCAAGGGTGATTTGCATCTTAATTGGCTTGACCACGGCACCGGGAATGCGCTTCATCAAACTAAGAGGCATCAAATTTATGCTAGCTCCCAAATCACAAAGGGCTCTTCCTACATGCAAATTCCCAATTGAAATAGGAATTGTGAAGCTACCGGGATCCTTTTTCTTTTGAGGTAGTTTGGATTGGATAGTAGCACTACACTCTTCATTCAACAACACCGGCTCATCTTCTTTGAGCTTTCTCTTCTTCGTCAACACTTCCTTCATGAATTTGGCAAACAACGGCATTTGCTCCAATACGTCGGCAAAAGGAATATCAACTTGAAGGCTATGGTACATTTTCATGAATTTCCCGAAAGCTTCCTCTTGGTTCTTCTCTTTTTTCGGTGTACGAGGATAAGGTAGCTTATCATATGGAGACACTTCTTGAGGACCGGAATCATTCATGAGATCCCTCTTCTTTTGCTTTCTCCGTTTATCAATCTCCTTCCTCAAGGCTTTTCTCTCATTTTCAACTTCGCCCTCATTCTCCTCATCACACTCATTTTCAACTTCTACCTCAAGCTCACTTTTTTTCTCCTTTTCAACTTCTCCCTCTTTTTCTTTACCTTTCTCATTTTTTTCAACTTTTTCTTCTATACTCACTTCTTTTTCAACTTCTCCCTCAACCTTTCTTTTCACTCTTGGCTCTCTCGCCGGTGGTGTAGGAACCACTCTAGATCTTAACTCGATAGCATTACAACTCTCCTTTCTAGGATTTTCACAAGTGTTGCCCTCAAAGCCTCCACTAGATGATGAAGCCATTTGCTTGGATAATTGACCAATTTGAACCTCCAAGTTCTTTATCGATGCTTTGTGATTCTCATTAGAAGTCTCTTGGTTAATCCTCATGGTTTCAAAATTGCTTTGCGTCATCTTAATGAATTGAGTGAGAGTGTCTTCCAATGGTGAGGCACGACTTTGTTGAGGTAGATTCGGGGGTTGATTTTGGTTTTCACCCCACCCTTGATTGTAGGGGTTACTTCTCCTAAAATTTGCCATATACTTTGCCTCTTCGGACCCCTTAGGCATGCATTCCCCATTCTCATGGGCTTGTTTACAAAAATCACATCGGAGTCCTTGCACTTGATTAACTTGAGTAGAGGGAGTAGATGTCAAATGCTTGAGCAATGTCGACATTTGAGTGTTCATAAGCTTTGATGAGGCTAGAAGCGCCGTTTGGGTGTCTAACTCAAGTAATCCACCTTTCTTCTTGGCTCCACGATCATTGTTGGCCCTATATTCATTTTGAGCCATAGATTCAATCAATTCCATTGCTTCTTGCTCATCCTTATTTTTCAAGGATCCACCCGCCGAAGCATCCAACAACATTCTTGTTTGAGCTCTCAATCCTTGAGTGAAATGTTGCATTTGAGCGTGTGTATCAATACCATGCTTGGGACATTTCTTCAAACACAATTTGAATCGCTCCCATGCATCATATAGTGACTCGGCATCCCCTTGCTCAAAATTAACTATATCGGCCCTTCTTTCAAGAAATTTGTGAATCGGGAAATACCGCTCAAGGAACTTTCTCTCTAGTTCTTGCCATGTATTGATGGTACCACTTGGCAAAGTATCCAACCAATCCTTGGCTCTCCCGGTGAGCGAGAACTTGAATAACCTCAATCTCTTTTGAGAATCGGTAACACCCGGTGGGTCCGTATAATCGCAAGCCTCATAAAACCGTCCTAGATGGAGGTTCGGACATTGGCTTTCCGCCCCCGAGTATTGGTCTTCTTTCAAAGCATTGATCACGGAGTTCTTGATGTCAAAGTTAACCGGGTTTGCCGGTTGGAACCCCAAATTTGCTAGTTGTCCGTCATCCCATTGACCATAGTCGCCTAGAGTCCTCCTAGGTGGAGGTGGTGGTGGTGGATTCGGCTCTCCCATCTCAAGGACTTCCACTTCTATCTCTCCTTGAGCTAAGTGTGCCGAACGAATTGCTCTCTTTGTTGCTATCAAGGACCTATTACCTTGCATACACAATTCAAACAAAGAAAGGGTAATTCCGAACAAGCAACAAGTAAAATAGAAAATTAAACACTATCCTAAATTTTTCTTTTTGTTTTGGTTTTGAATGAAAATTACAACTAAAAACAGAAAATTACAGCTAAACACGGTTCCAATTGCCTTGTCGATTAACGACAATCCCCGGCAACGGCGCCAAAAACTTGATGAGAAAATTCGCAAGTATACGAATGTCGCAAGTAATAAAAGATTATCGATCCACGGAGATTGTTTTTAATCGAATTTCAAGGCAATTAGAATTATACTACTATTATCTAACATACACATGATTGGGGGGTTTTCAAGTATCAAGTTCGAAACAAATGCAATTAGCAACGAATTTTTCAAGTGCGAAATGACAAACGATTGAACCTCCATGCTTCCATGAACTCATAAAGGCGAAGTAGCTAAATTCACAAGCATTGAATCAATTTCATGCAAGATTGATTAACCAAGGTTGCAACTACAAATCTCTTTGCTAGTCACACTCTCTAAATAATGTCAATTACCTAATCTCTTAACTAATTCAACATTAATAGAGGATTAAGAACGGTTAATCATGCAATCACACACATACATACAAAATCTCTTAAGCATACACATGTGTTCTATTAATCTAGATCAATAATTCAAGTGCTACTCTCATAGAAACTCAATTACTAGATTCAAATCTAACTAGATCAAAGAAAGATAAGCATTAAACTCAAGATTAATAGATGCATAAACTTTGAATTCAATACAAGAAACTTAGCTACAACATGAGAGAGTTCAAGTTACATGGAGATTCAATCCTAAAGAGTCTTAGCCAATGGTCATGGTGGATTTGAAGTGGAATTCTTCATCTCCATTCATCATCATCAATCTTCTCTTCAAACCTTCTTGGATCTGGTCCTTGGAGGTAGAAAATCCTCAATACTAAGCTTTCAATCTTCCAAATCCGAACCTAAGCAAAGTGTTGAAGTTTGGCTTTTATAGTTTTCGAGGTTTCCGCGCACGCTAGCATCGTTTCGCGCGCGCGAGCATGTCCCTCGCGCAAGCCTCGCGCACGCGACCCTTCCTCCGCATAGCTTCCGCGCACGCTAGCATGCTCCTCGCGCAAGCTAAGTAGACAGAATTGTTTTGGCCTATTCCTTCCCCAACTTAGCGCACGCTAACTTGCTTCTAGCTTGCGCGAGATTTGCTTCTTTTTCAAACCACTTCTTTTGCTTTTTCCCTCCTACTTGACCTTGGCTTGTAGTTTAAGTAATCTCTTAAAACATTCATTTTCCACCACTTGTAGCTATCTTTATTGGCAAAAGCATACTAAAAGTATTCAAAACGATCCTTGATTTAGAGGAATGATGAGATATCATCACGGCCCATAGAAAGGCTCGTTGAATTTTAACAAGTTCCTTCCAAACTTTCTTGGGCATCTTCAAGAAGGAGAGATAAAATGTGGGAATAGCATTTAAAACCGCATTAATCAACACTATCCGCCCACCAAGGCTAACAAATTTGTTTCCCCACGCACCAAGCCTTCCCCTAATCACACTTAACATAGGCTCCCATGTTGACATCTTACGCGGGCTTGCTCCGACCGGTAGACCAAGGTACTTGAAAGGGGTTCTACCGATCTTACAATTAAGGAACTCCGACGCCATACCAAGGAAGTCATCATCAACATTTATCCCAATCACACAACTCTTCCAAAAGTTTACCTTCAAACCGGATGTCATCTCAAAACCCCGAAGCACCGCCTTTAAAGCCCATAAATTATCCACCGTTGCATTGCCAATACAAAGAGTATCGTCGGCGTATTGTAATAAGGAAATTGGCATATCATCCCTTCCTACCAAGAAAGGTTGAAATCTTGAATTCGCAACGGCTTTTCTCATCATACCACCTAGACCTTCCGCCACTAACAAGAAAAGAAGGGGAGCAAGTGGGTCGCCTTGCTTAAGGCCCCTCTTTATAGGCACCTCCTCGGTTGGGCTACCATTAACAAGTATCGAGAGATTACCCCCCCCCCCCCCCCCCCCCACACACACACTTTCATCCAACTTCTCCATTTACAACTAAAACCAAACCGATCAAGCATATAATCTAGAAATTTCCAATCCACCGAATCGTAAGCCTTCTCAAAGTCGACTTTAAGAATCATACAACTTTTCCCCATTTTCTTCGCATAATCAATCACCTCATTCACTACCACCACCCCTTCTACCAATTGTCTCCCTTTTAGAAAAGCGGATTGATATTTTGGAATTAACACACCAATAACATTAGCAAGCCTATTAGCCAAGACCTTTGATAATAACTTATACCAACATCCGAGAAGGGAGATAGGGCGAAAATCCCCTAACTCTTGTGGTGATTTGACTTTGGGAATGAGAGTCAAGAAATATGATAGCAAGCATTTAGGAAAACTATCAATACCGGAGAATTGGTCAAACATGATACGTACCTCATATTTCATGAGATCCCAAAATTCTTTGGTGAAAGCGAAGTTAAATCCATCCGGTCCCGGACATTTGGTGCCGTCACTAGATTTCACCGCCTCTTCAATCTCTTCTAGCGAAAAAGGAGCAATTAGGGAATTGTTGTCCTCCTCCGAAAGAACCGGGAATACCACACCATCTAGTCTTGGCCTATCCCAACTTTCCTTAGAGAAGTGACCTCTAAAAAAGTTCACGGTTGCATCACGCACACTACTCGGGCCAACTGCCCAACCACCATTCGTCTTTATAGCCGAGATAGTATTCCTTCTTCTTCTTGACTTGATACACGCATGAAAGTATTTAGAATTTGAGTCTCCCTCCAACAACCACTTGGACCGTGCTCTTTGGAAAATAGAAGCATCTATACTTTTTAGCACCGCCCATAAATCTTCAAACAATCGTTTCCGAAGGGACACTTCCTCAACCGAAAGTCCAACCAACTCACTCTTCAAATCAAGATCTTTTATTTGAGTTACCAAAGTCATCTTGAGAGTTTCCGGTTTGCCGTACACCTCCTTACTCCACTCCTTAATCACCCCTTTTATCCCTTTAAGCCTCTCCTTTAACACAAACCCCATCCAACCTGTGATATGTTGTGCATTCCACGCATTCACCACGACCTCCTTGAATTGCTTATTTTGGATCCAGTAGTTATTAAAACGAAACGGCTTAGGCCCCCAATCATCATTATTATAACGTAGGATGAGGGGACAATGGTCCGACACATCTCTAGTCGCCACCCAAACGTTTGGGCTACCCCATAACGACAACCAACCCGCAGAAATAAGGATGCGGTCTAACCTGCTCATTGTGACACCATTACTATGGAACCAAGTAAACTGCCTTCCAAGTAGCGGTAAGTCTACCAACTCAAGTTGTCTCACAAAATCACGAAATTCCTCCATCTCCCTTCCACCACTACTAGCCACACCAATTCCTTTTCGATCGGATGGATCCAAGACCGAGTTAAAGTCTCCCACCACACACCAAATAATATCACCAAAGCCCCTTTTAGTCATTAGCACCTCCCTCCATAGTCTTCGCTTGTCCACCAAATTACATTTTGCATACACGTTTATCACACAGCATCTAACATGTTTATCAACAAGATCCAAGCACACCCCAACAAATCCTTCCCCCATAAATGTAAAAACCAAGTATGTACATCGCACTTTTCTCAATTAATTATGTTTTAAGGTTTAAATATCATGTTAGCACCTGTAATTATAGTATTTTTTAGCTTTAGTTTTTGTAAATTTTTTGATTTTGGTTTAGTTATTAGAAATTTAAAAATTATTGTTTTTAATCTTTAACGTGATCCTATAAAATGATCTTAGAGACTAAAAGGCAAAAGCAACAGTTTTTAAATTTATAGTGATTAAACTTATAAACAAAAGCATTTACAGACACTTAAAACTAAAAAAACACTATAACTATAAGGACTTGCATCATAATTGAACCATAATTTAATTATCATATAATATTGCGCTGTTGAGAATAATGGCTAAATATTTTTTATGAAGATTTTATATTTAAATATAGGGGAGGGATCAAATTACACCGGTGTAACATTTGAGTAATGTTACACCGTTCAATAATGCTTTAACGAATTCAAATTTTACAAAATCTACCGTTGGATTGAAAATTTATATCGTATAGATCATCTATGTTGAATTTTACAAAAATCTAAAATCGTTTGATATGTTATTAAGACACATCAAGATTAACGGTTTATGCGTTTTTATTTAATACCGTTAATCTTTATGTGTCTCAAAAACATGCCAAACGATTTTAGATTTTTGTAAAACTCAACATAGATGATCTATACGATATAAACTTTCAATCTAACGGTAGATTTTGTAAAATTTGAATTCGTTAAAGCATTATTGAACGGTGTAACATTACTCAAATGTTACACCGGTGTAATTTGATCCCTCCCCTTAAATATATTTTAGTTTTAAATTTAAAATAAAATGATATTAGAATTTAAGATTTATATTTCTATTTAGAATATTTAAGATTTGTTTATAATTTATAGGATTAATTTGTTATTTAAAAATATCGTTTGTTTTTATATAGTTTTATACATAGAGCATATACCTATAAATTATAATGAGAACAAGAATTTCAATTTCTCTATATAAATATATATCCACGAAATTTCGTAATATCAAAAACACAAAAAATTATATCATGCACTACGTATATGCCAATGCATATTGCGTGGCTGTTTTACAACAGCAAATCCAAACGCTCTATAAGATAAGTCTAGCATGCATGAGTGGACTGAGAATTATTTTTCCAGGAGCCCAATGAAGGAGACATGAGTGGACTAGTATTATGCTCTGCGTCTATTACTTTCGGTCCTATATATAAATATAAAACCTCTCTTTAATTCCAAAAAATTAAGAAAATTAATTATATTATTAAATTTTTTAATAATTTTTTAAATAGTATAAATGTATCAATTTGGAGAACGACACTTGTATGACACTTATACGACACCTGTTAAAATAGCCAAACAAGTTTTACCAAAAAAATAATTTCTTTTCTTTGCTTTGACACTCTAAAAAAGTTAACCATGTATTGAAACAATGTTATCAATGAAGAATTAAAGATATTCATTTTGATTAGAACATTAGTAATTTTTTAATAATAAATCAATAAATAAAATAAAATTTTATTATATATATAGCAGTGTCAGTATCCTATATTTTTTACATTATCGATGTCGGAGTGTCCATATCGTGTCGTGTGACGGTGTCCGTATCAGAGTTTGTGCTTCATAGCTATCTATGATCCTTATTGCTTTTTTTTTTTTACTAAATAACTATTGAAAAATCTTTTCCCCATTTATTACGTCTCTTTTTAATGGGTACCATTGAGTCATCTTCCAAGTCGTCGACTTAGTCAACTTTAAAGTTTTGTGTGTAGGTTGGACCATGAGAAATAAGTGGAAAAATATTGAGGAAATAATATGAGTATTTACATTATTGAATTACTATCCGCTAAACGGGCACGTTCTGAGCCCGTTTGTGTGATTGATATTATTTTTTTTTATTTGCTATGATCGAAATTTTCTATTGTGCAAATATAAATAACTATTTAATCTCATTTTTTATTGGACTTAGTTAATTGATAACTACTTAACAACCTTTTTTGTTGTGGCTAGTTATTAAGAAGAAAAAATTTTATTTTTTTTTTACTACAAAAAAACTGAAAACATACTTTTATGTGGAAGTTGTGCTTATTTATTAAGAGAAAAAAAATTATTTACTAAAAAAAAACTGAAAATCTATTTTTATGTGGAAGTTATTTTTCAACATATACAAATATTTAGTTTTTTTTTTGTAGTTTTTTTAAGGGTAAAATAGGTATAATGAAAAAGTCATCACAAAAATTTGTATCCTTTTTATATATAGTAATAGATAAATATAGAATAATGTTTTAATTTAAAAGAAACAGAGAAAAATTGATTGATAATTGAGATCTGAAAATTGAGAAAAATTGAAAAGATCCATAGATTTCTGATTTGTGTTCAGTTTTATTTCACATGTCTACTTTGGTGTTTTTGTTTGAAAACAAAAAAACATACACAGATTCTTGTTTGAAGCACCGCACTCTTTTTCCCTTCTCCTGATTTTACCCTCAAGGTTTTATAATTAAAAATTTTAATGAGGCAGTTGTATATACTCTCAAGCTCCCACTTGAGTTTTGGTCTAGTTCCCCCAAGTTTTTTGTATTTATTTTTATTTTTAATAATATATATGTTAGAGATTTAGCTTGTTTATTGGGTTAGTAAAGGAGTACCCAACTAGTTGGAATGTCTTTACCTATCTCAACTAAGCTCTATCTTTGCTTAAAAAAAATAAATTTACTAGGTTGATCTCTCTTAATTAACAATTTTTGTTTCATGGATGGGATTAGGCTGATCTCTCTTAACAATTTTTGTTTCATGGATGGAATGGGTAGCTCAATTGGTTAAGGAGTTGGAGATCCAGGTTCAAGTCCTGACAAAGGAGAAAAACTAACATTGTAATATACCATCAACTAACATTGCCTATTAAATTTTTTTTTTCATATATTGAATAACAATTTTTTTCTCTTGTACTGAATAAAAAATCAAATTTTAAATCATCTAGTGAAGGACTCAATTATCTAGTATAGACTATTATTGAGTACACTCAAATATGTTTCCAAGCAACGGTAAGAAAAGTACCAGCTCAAGACTATATTGATTTAAGTCCTTTCAAATCTAGAAGAAGACACCCTAAGTATGGTGTGTTTGAGTTTAATAATTAACAAATAAACTCTATACCTTAATTAAGTATTCATTTGAGATCTATAAAATATATTGAGATGTGGTCAAAATTGATAATTTTGAGAATTATGATGTTAATAATTTTACATAAAATTTCATATAGACAGTTGATAAATATAATGTCAAATGAAGAATTGATAATTATGATACTCAAAAGAGAAAAAATTAAGTAAAAAAAGAAATAGACCGGTAAATTGAGTAAATATAGATGGTTTATATCAAAATTTCTATAAAACTTAATTTTGACAAATATAGATGGTGGTAAAAATTGATATTTTTTTATAATTATTATTTGAAGTAATAAGATAAAAAATTGAATAAAAAAAGATTGTCAAATGAAACTCAAAAGAGTTGAAATTATATATGTCATAAAATTATGAGAGCAAAAATAAGTATAAAATTAATCAATTTTATTGATAAACCGGTAAATTGAGAACAATGGACAAGTTAAAAGAGATGTGACTAGGCTTGCATTAGTAAGTTTCGAAGCAGACATATAATACACGCAGCCAAAGAATCAAACAATAAAACCTTGATAAATCATTACTAAAATAAAAGATAATAATTTTAAAAAAATTAAATAGTAAAAAGAAATTCCAATTATCTAAATGACATACAACACTTTAAACCTTTTGGTTTGTTGAGGAACATTAATGTTTAATTTGTTTCATGAGGAACAACTAATTTCATAGCTGCTTTGTATATAATCTCAAAGGCACTTTGCATGCAAGACTTCAATATCTTTTCGTCTATGAAATCTTTCTCTGTTTTGAGGGTAACTCTTAGCTCTCCCATGTAGCTCATTATTGAAATGATAAGACTCTGCAACACATAAAATTAAACAATTTAAAAATATAAAGGTTGAGATAATAAGTGTTGTTGTAAGAATATCAAGGTTGGAGAGATAATAAGTGAGTTCAGTTATACACACCCCAAATGAGTAATGACACAACACCAAACAAAATAGGGCCCAATAATGATAATGTGGCTACACTAGAAGGCCCACTTGAACAAAAACGTGTATACAAAAAATCTGATTCGATGAAAGACTACCACAATTACAAAAGAGATTTTTACTCTTTTGTTACTTAAGCAGCGGACGTTATAAAAATAATTTTCTTTTATAAATGTCTTCCGCTATTTAAGTAGCCGACATTATAAAAATTAAATCTGTTAGGTTTTTTTTTCCCAGTTACATTTTTGTGTAATATTATATCCAAAATAATTACGCATAATAGAAACTCATTTGAAGATCAAATTAACCACAAAGATGGACATTCAAAAGTGTTTTAGTATTTTTTTGTTATAGTGATAGATATATTCAAAAATCAAAATGATCATTTATTCATGCTATAGTGATAGATTTATTCGTCTCTTTCTTACATACAAAATTCTTACGAAATAACATTTTTCTTTTATTATATATTCCTCCAATTCAGTTTTGAATGAAAATTTTATCATTCATGTGTTCACACTCTACTCAAATATTAGTCCAAGAAAATTAGGGTAGACATTATTTTTTAGGCTAAATTTTATTTTGACGCTTTAACTTTTACAAACTTGCAATTTTAATCCATTAATTTTCATAATAGCACTTTAGTCAATGTACGCATGGTTAGTGATTCACATGCCATGCTAGCATGACATGCCACGTGGACAACGATTCACATGCCACATCAGCGTATGAGTCATTGTCTATGTGGCAAAGACATGTTAGCGTGTCATGTGAGTCATTAACCATATGTATATTAACTTGATCAAAATTAGTAGAAAATCGTCTTTTTCCATAAAGGCAAAAGTTAAGGGATCAAAATCACAATCTTGTAAAAATTAGGAAGCCAAAAATACTATTATAAAAGTTAAGTCCAAGACACGGTTTATACAACAAAAATATTCATATAGGATGAGTTGGATAACCAAATGAAAATGGAACAGTAATAATTGATGATACCTCGGGACCACCGGCCAATGTGAAGTACAAGCCTTTAACAGGATGATTAGCCAAAGACATTTGTTGAACTGGTCCAACCAAATTTGTAACCACTGCACTTGACTTTGTTATTGTTCTCCTAATATGTTTAGCTACTGCCTACATAAAACAACAACAACTAACTTCAACAATCTTTGTAATTAGTTTGGAACATTCGAATTAAACAGGTTAATTAAGAAAAGACCTAATCATTAAACTTAACATATCACAATTTTTTTCTTGTCAAAAAAAAAAACATATCACAATTTTTTAATCCAAAAATCTGAGTGAGAAATCAAAAAACAATTTAAAGAGCCAATTTTGTGAACAAGGAAAAATAGAAGATTTTAAGTGCAATTAAACCTTAATATTATCATAATTTAGGTAACAATATATGTTACATGTAATAAAATTTATTACCTCTTGACCTCTGAATTTGCCTTCAATTTCCAAAAGTGTCCCTGTAAGAGCCACAGCCAAAGATTGTTTTTTCCTATTGATTATGTTATGTGTGTCATGAATAAAATCTAGAGGGTTTAAAATTCTTGTTTCATTTAATTTTGGTATTGGTACATGCAAGAATGAAATTTTATTCCCCCAAGGACCCTTTGATTTTTTAGTATTGAGCATTTCATCTATTGATTGGTAACCTTCAATGTTTCTTGTATTTAGTAGTACCAATGCTGTTGAGTTTGATGTCGTTGATTTGGAATCCATTTCTTGCATGTATAGCCTTGTTCCATAGAACACAATTCCAGTCACCACATCGTTCATAGTCTGCAATTAATTAGATGTCAAGAAAAACAAGCTTATAATAAGATGATTGTTGGATTTAAAGTGTGATTGGTTAAGTTCCACATCAACTATGAATAAAAAAAATGTTGAATTTATAAAAGATATAACCTTAATTTATCAGGTGATTGACATTGAGGGGGGATCGATGGTGAGTATTTTTAAAGAAATAAGTGTGTGTTTAAAATAAATTAAAAGCAAAAGGTGGGAGTTGACTTATGTGCAGTGTGACAATACAAAAATTAAACATTAGATCGTTCAATTAAGATCCGATAATCTAAATTTTAAAGTTGATTTTGATTTTTAAATCTAAAATACAAAGTTTGAAATTTCAACTACACAAATCAAATGATATATGTGTCGTAGTTTAGATATATCTTAAGGGGCATGTGTGTAATTTCCCGCCCCCCAAAAATGTCTGATTGTTTCTTGCATATGTCCACACATTTATCATGAGAGTGACAGTTAAGTTGTCTAATGAAGAAAAAACATTCTTATGGTCGGTTGAAAAGTTTAAAAGAGAAAGAAAAAAAAAAGGCAAACTTTCATTAACAAAAAAACATTTTCATACCACTCCAAGCTTGGATTTGATGTCTTTGATATGATCAATGGAGAATGCAATACTTGATATAGAAATTGGTTGAAAATCAGCTCCATCATCACCTAATCTTATAGGAGTTTTATCATCATCAATAATGCTACTCTTCAATACACTCCATCCAAAATCAGAGGCAGTATTAAAAATAGAGGACATAGTCCAAGAAACTTTTGTCCAAAAACTTTTATTGGAAGCTTCTAATTTTGATGGTTTAAGAGTTGGAAAAGATAAAGGAAGATTTGGATCATCAGCACGTTGTAGACAAGAAAGAAGTGCACCCATTAGAGAATAACCATCTCCAAGTGCATGGTGAAGTTTGAATATTATTGTTCCTAATGAATTTTTTGTAGGGTAATTTACTATGTGAACTTCCCATAATGGTTTTCCTTGTGGTAATGGCTCTATTGATATGGTTGACAAATAATCTTGAAAACATTTGTCATAAAATTCTAATGATTTTCCTTTTGAAAATATTGGTGTTTTCACATGGTCTTTCAAGTTTACATCAACTCTCTTCCATCTTTTCTCCTCATTTTTATCATGTACCTGTTCACACAATTCAATAATTCAATAAAACTATATAGATCATCTAGTTTACTATATTAAGTAATATAAACTAAAATCGAACGAGGCAGTTAAACTTGTTGAATCGTCAACATAGAATGTCTACTATTAAGTTATTTAATTAAGTGGTTCAATTGTGGATTTCGTTCAGATTCAAAAGATTTCAAGCAGTTGAATCATGACTCGAGATTACATAGGTTCAATGTTAGTTCTAGAGGTGAAACTTGGCCTTTTGAAGGGGTTCAGTTAAACTCAAATGTTTAAATCCTTTGGACTATGTCTCCGCTGTTGTCCGATTCTATTTTTAAAACATTGAATTGAATAAAAATTACAACGTAACTATTATAAAAAATTACAACCATTAAGAAAAATAACAAAAAAACATAGTATTAGGAGTGTTGGTAACATGACTAATCCTCAATAAAGAATTTGAATTCAATTTATAAAATCGTCCATATAAAGAAAATAGATGTCTCATTGCTAACTCAACGATTTTTCTCATGATAGATCCAAGACCTAAGCCGCATCCGGAATACCTTACGACGGCTACCAAGTTAAAAAATCTTAATTACTATGAGTTAGAAGAAAATAAAATAGTAACATTTCAAAAGGAAAATAGTATTTAAATGGAAATTAGAGAAATAACCATGATGGAGGAGAAGCGAGGACTAATGGGAAGGAAAACATCTTTAAGAAGAGCAAAAGCTTGCAAATCATCAATGGCAACTTCAAATTCCAAAACTGCAATAATATATAAGCATAGTGAAGAGCTATTGAAGTATTGTCCAATAGGACTAACTGGTTCTTCTAATTGTTCTTCATACTCATGTTCCATAGTGCAAAAGAAAAAAATATATAGAAAATATCAAACTTTAGGATGTGATAGTTAAATTGAAGGAGAATCCAATTGATTTTATTGAACTATATATAGGTAAATGAAATGAAGAAAATTTGGAGAAACAATAGTGTGGAAGAAATCACAAATGATCATGATAGATACTTTGTTAGCAATAAATGCAACAACCATAGTTTAATTTAATTTAGTTACCTTAAATAAATATTGAATAGTTGGATAGTAGTGTTTTACTTTGATAAGTTGATGAGAACAACGCGCTAAAGTGGCGGATCAACTATACATGGAATTGAATTTTTTTTCAATTAGGTGGCTGTTAAATAATTTTGAGATTGAGCATGTAAACAAGTTAGATGAACGGGTACATTTTAAATAGGCTTAAGCATCATTTTCGTCACTGTAAGTTCATAAATTTTTTGTTTTAGTCTCTATATCTTTTTTGTTGCAAATCAGTCTCTACATGTGCAAATCTTTTTTATTTTTGTCCCTAGAGCTAAAATCCGCAGGAAAATCTGTAGGAAAATTCGCTGGTTTCCTGCAGATTTTGCTGCGGATTTTAGTTTTAAGGGACTAAAACCAAAAGATTTGAACATACAGGAACTAATTTGCAACAGAAAAAGATACAGGGACTAAAACCAAAAAATCGCCAACATACAGAGACGAAAATGATGATTAAGCCTTTTAAATAATATTCATACAGAAAAATTGTTATATACTTCCAAATAATTAACATTAATTGCCAAAACCAACATTTTTAAATGGTTTTTAAAAGATGTCGTATTACATATGGCAAATCATCTTATATAGGAGTATATATTATTAATAGATAAGAAGAAGACAAGTCACGTGAAGTTTCTATTGAGTGTTCAAATTTTTTTTTTAATAAGAATTTTAATCTTAATCATCTACTTTAATCTAAAAATTGACATCTATTCCTATGATTCTTACTGTATATAAGATAATCATTCTCATATCACTACAAATAAACTAGCCATTTAACAATGGTTTTTTTCCGGCAATTCCATAAACCTTCAAAGTTTATTAATGAAAATATATTAAGTAACAAATATTTCTTTAAATTTGGAGGGTCGTATAGCCCCTCAAAATAAAGTAATGTTTTCTCCATTAAACATATTTTGGAGGTTGAAAATCATCGCTAAATAGAACCAAAACCGCCGCTAGGCGGTTTTTTTTGTAGTGTATGGTATATATATATTGGGTTTGATAATTTAGATGCATCTGAAAACATGAACGTTTAAATTAGCAAGGTGTATCTTTTCCATTATGATTAAAAATACTCTTCTTTAACTATTTCAAATAAGTTCAAAATAAAGGACAATTTTAAAGTTTTATAAAAAAACAGCAAAACATGTTTTATCATTCCTTAAAATTCTCAAACAACATTTTCTAATAACAAAACATATAATTATTTTATAAAAGTGGGTGTAAATTAGCAAATGGATGCACAACATTTAATAAAATTTACCTAACTAACCCTTAATTTTCTAGTGTAAAATAACTAAATATCAAGAGTTTTTTGTCCAAAGTAAAAATGTACACCTTGCTAATTTAGACAATTCATATTTTTAAGTGGATCTAAATTAACAATCTCCATATACGAGGTTTGCTATAAAAGAACTACTCATTTTTATGAATGTGTGCTTAGCAACGTGTATTTTATAGTGTATTTAATCATTTATAAATTATTAATTTTAATTAGCAACGTGTATTTAATTAGCAAACTCTGGAATTTGCTATAAAATATCTACTCATTTTTAATCATTTTTATGGTGTACTTACATTTCCTTGGAAATTATTTTTAATTTACAGTTAACTAATGCTTAAATATTCTAAGCGACAAAATAAATGTTTTAAAAATATCTAGCAATTGTGCTAACGCTCTCGTCAACATGGGTTGTGATTATGGTCCGGAGCTTCGAATATTTGAGCAGTGTCCTGCTAATATGAGTAATTTGTTATTAGTGGATACTATGAAAATTACTACCCCTAGAGTTATTGTTGCTTAGTTTGTGTTCTTTTTTTGGGCTTAGGCCCTATATATATATATATATATAGCAAATTCATAATTTAAGAATCCTAGCTAGTTTTATGACCATGTACGATGGGTCATGTTGCCCTTGCTAGGTTCCGACTCTAGCCGCATCAATCTCAGTTACAACTTACTAGTATCACCATTCACCAGCCACCCTCTATAAGGACCCGCACTGCATGTAATTTTTTTTTGTTTTTACGGTACGCATTGCAGCTATAGGCAATCTATAATCTTAAGAGGTCTAGTTTAACTTAATTTCTTTAAAAACAATTATAAAATAATTATTAATATCATTTAAATAATAATTTTAAAGAGAAATACTTATACTTATTAATTTATAAATAAATAAAAATAGTCAAAATATACTATTGCTTTTCACATACACTTTCCGTATATGTGTTGTGATTTCAGCTGTCATGACATGATGTCTACTTAAAATTGGGTGAATTCATATTGAAACATGTTATTGTCTAACCAATTATAGTGATTGGTTCAACTATCACAACCGAAAATATATTGCTGGCTAACCATATAAATACCGAAAATTAAATAACGAAATCTGACTTATCATATAGTATGTATGTACATGTCACATGTGTTTAATTTGTTTGTACTCTGCAGACATCATCATATAAAAACGACACATCTTGCACTTTATAACTTCAACGATTTCTTGTACCAAAAATTAAAATTCAATGATTTCATACTATACTAGACCCATATCCATTAAAGATGAATAATAGTGTCGGTTTCTTATATGATTTCTCTTCATCAAGTATCAAAAGAATTGTAGATAATGTTAAAAATTAAATTATGGTCCGTGTTATATTTTTTTTTATTTATTTTTGAAGCAATGGTCCGTTATAGTTGTACCTAGTCTATATACTACTTCAAATAAAACAGTTCACCAGGTTTTTGCCCCTTACTTGTAAGAGAAAATTTTATTGCGAGCATAAATCATAACAATCAGCACCGTATTGTTATTCGGTCGGAATGAGCAACACTTGTATAGACACAAATTATAAAAAAAATATATTTAAACACACTCAAATTAAAATACATAAAATAATATACTTATTTAAAATTATATATCCTTCGATTCATTATTCCTTTTTTTCATACTTATATATGTGTACCGAAATACAATTTCTTTAGGTTTGTCTTGCTTGCTCGAAATATACAATAATTTTAAAAGTTGGTTTAAGAATAAATAATTACATTTATTGACTATAATTTTTTTTTTATATTTTATCTTTTGCAGTTTGGCTATTTTATATAAATTCTAGTTTTGTTTGGCTCTTTTGCAGTAATGTGAGGTGATTTTTGTTTGTAGATTGAGTGTTTTCATTAAAAATAGAGAGCAAAATTTATGAATATTATGTGTTAATGTTTTGTCTTTAAAAAAATATAATTTTTTTCATTAATTAGTTTTTTTTTCAATAAAAAAATACCATCTATGGATATCTGTTAATATCCGCGGATACTTCAATATCCGTGGATTACCCACTTAGCGGATATCCGCACGGATATGGAGCGGACACGGATATCATATTTGTCTGACAGAGCGGACACGGATATCTCACTACCCGCGTCTATGGATATCCATTGACATCCCTATTTGTGAGCAATGTTTTCCTTTGTAGAGATGGTTATTATTTTGTACTACATTTATTTTATTACTTTTAGGGTATATGGTCTAGCCCCACGTGTAAATTCTTTTTTTCTTTTTATTTTTATTTTTATGAGTTATAAATATAGGATGAAAGTGTTTAAATATATCAACTTAGTTAGAATACTTACTCAATTCTTGATGTCTAGATATTTTTAGTTTATGTAAAAAATAAAAAATAAATTGTGAGCAACATACGTGTAGCATAAAACCCCTTAAATATTATAATGGTTTACACAGTTTTATGCTATTAACACGAATTTTGCGAGTTTGTTCGCAGATTTATCTATTTTGTTTTTAGCAATTTTGAATTTGTATTGCATCGTTGTACTCCAACAATTTGAATGAATGAATATCGTTTGTTTTGAGTAAAAAAAAAAAAGAAGCAATTTGCTACCAAAAATTATTAAAAGACTAATTTATTACAAAGATATAACTTAAAGAACTCTAGAGTATATTTGGCGAAATTAATATCACAATAATCTTTTAAAAAGAAAATCACAAAAAGCAAATGAGAATTATTTTTCTACCATATAAGAGAAGGAATTTTTCAAAAACATAATAGTGATTCACTTATATATATATATATATATATATATATATATATATATATATATATATATATATATATATATATGAACCAGAAGAAATTCTGCTTCAGTCATACATAATTAAATATCAATGTAAAATTATCAAATCCAAGATATATATGCAGGGAAACAACTTGAAATTTTTTGAAGCTTCACTAGTTATGAAACTAATCATGGGTCTCAATTATTCACTGGAAATGAACCCAAATTTAGATGTAACACTAATTTAACTCACTAGTCTTAATTAGTTCCCTTAATAAAACTGAAAAAGACTAATACAGATCATGACAATAACATGGATGCATAGAAACCAATAATAATTGACGAAACTAGAAATGGTTGAATATGGAACATCAATACGTGTCAGACACTAAACATATCTTTAATTTGAGGTGTTACTAGTGGGATTTGGTTGAAAACTTAAAAAGCATATAATGCTTATAAGACTTTTCTTTGGTCACAATTGTTGAAGGAAAATTAGGATGATTAACTGAATCAGGAAAAGCTTGACTCTCCAAACATAATCCTGCATGAGCATTATAAACATATCCACTTTTGCCCTTCACATCCTTAATATAGTTACCAGTATAAAACTGCAAACCAGGGGCATTTGTGTAAAGCTCCAAACTTCTACCTGATTTCTTATCATGTACTTTTGCTGCTAGCTTAATCTTTTTTCCTTTTTCACCATCCAAGACATAATTGATGTCATAACCCTTAGTTTTAGCTAATTGGTTAATCCTGCTTCCAATAATTTGTGGTTTGAGAAAATCATAAGCAGTTCCTTTGACAAAAGCAAATTTTCCTGTAGGAATTAATTTGCTATCAACAATTGTAATTTTGGAACCATAGATTTGTATCACTTCGTTTAGAATGTTGCCACTATTTTGGCCTCCAAGATTCCAATAAGCATGGTTTGCCAAATTCACAGGTGTAGGCTTGTTTAGAGCTTTTGCTTTCATAATTATGACCAATTGATTTTTTCCGGTAAGAATGTAGCTCACAGTTGCTAGGAGATCACCAGGAAATCCTAAAATAAAAATGAAACATATATACAAATTTTAATAAATGTAATAATATTTGATATTGACATTTAATCACTTCAATTTTCTTACATTACGTACGATGTGTATGTGTAATGCCATGTATGATGTCAGTCCAACACATATATAGAGACTTCAAACGAATATTGATTTGAGGTTTTTAACTTATAACGAATATTAAAATGATTTATTTATTTAAATAAAGGGTCAATTTTTCTCTTATGACTAAATGGTATGAAAGTTTCTCTTCCCCCGGATTATTTTTTCCCCCCGAATTTCCTTTTTTGCCCTTGAATAAAAACTTTAGAATGCGTATTTCAAATTTTTTGTTACCTTGATTACGAACTTCAAAACGTCTTATCCGAAATTTTGTCAAATTTGAACTAGGAAAACTTCGGAAAATATGTTCCAAAGTTTTTGTTCAAGGGAAAAAATGGGGGGAGTGAGTGGTGGGGTGGGGGAGAAAATTTCAAAAAGTATAGATTGTTTGTTTCAAAGAGGCCCACATTTTTTGACAAAAGAGAGGCCTATATTGACAACTTGAAATATATACTACCACAAAGTATAAATAAAAAAATAAAATGAGTCCTATGGAATATAAAATAAATTAACCGAAATGTAATGTAATATCAACTTTTGCTCTAATTTTACTGACAATATTAGAGACGGTTTTCAAATTATTTTTTTCTCAAGAAAATTTCATTTGTAATTTAACTTGGGTAAATAGGCTTATACCCCCTGCAATGTATGCGAGTTTTGTTTTTCGTCCCTGTAAAAAAAAATTGGTGACTCGCCCTTTGCAATGTTGAATTTTTCCTCCTAGTTCATTTTACCCCACTGCACCCCCTGCAATGTTGGCATTTACTCCTCTACGTACAGGGGGTAAAAATGAACTAGAAAAAAAAAATCAACATTGCAAGGGGCGAGTCACACAAAAGAAAATTATAGGGGGAAAAAACAAAACATACTTACATTGAAGGGGTAAAAACTCATTTATCCATTTAACTTTGTAGTAAAGAAGCATAACTACATTTGTACCAAAAATAAAATAAAAGCATAACATTTACCTTCTTCACCATCAAAACTATGGTAAGTGAAGGTAACAATGGGACTAGGACCTTCTCTTTGATACCTTTTAACCTTCCACACAACATCACTGAACCCTCTTGATCCACCTAATTAGTTGCACAACAAAAGACTATTATATGATATATGTGGTGCATGGTAAATGGAATGTATAACTATATGGTATAAACTTAAAATATACCATGAAGTGTATTATTTCCTTCATTAGCAACTAATTTGTAATGCTTTCCGTTTAAAGTAAACTGAGCTCCTCCAATTCTGTTAGCAACTCGTCCAACTGTAGCTCCAAAGTATGTTGAATCATTCTGCATATAATTAAATGAGCACATTTGTTGTTGAAAGAATTGTTTCATATTTTACAAAATTAATTTTGAAAATTTGAATTAATTCTAAGAAATTGGAAATGTTATCATCCAAATAAAAATAAGTCAGAGCATGCATATTTAATATCACGGTAGATTTTATGAAATCATGGTAACTCGCCGAAATTTTGTAAGTTCAAAATATCGAAACATGCTTAAAAAATAATAGTATGTATTGTAAATTTTTTCTTACAACTTTATGGTAATTAGAGTAAACATTTCTTATGGAAAAAAGTGTAGGTTCCGTAAAAGTTACATATTTTTTATCATTAGATTATCATAGGAATCTAAATGCAAAATAAAAAAAATTCAGCTATTCAGAGTGTTAAAATATAGAGATATTGAGTGTTGCAAATTTTCAAAGATTAGGGTGTGCAAGTGGGCACCCTTGCCTCACATTCTCAAAATGTGTTTGTATTGCATTAATTATTATGAACTAGTTCTTCCGGTCTCAAATATAAGCAAAAAAATAAAATTGAAAGTCTTAAATATAAGCAAAAGTAATATGTAATCATTATAATAAATGTTATTTTTCCAAATATATCCTTACTTTTTTAACATTCACATGTTTTCAACGGTTTCTAAGTCAAAAGATAGGGGTAAAATTAAGAAAGTGTATGATTAAATGCATTTAAACACTTTTCTTAAAGAAAGATTTATTTGTAAATTTGCTTATACTTCCGTCCCAAAATATAAGAACTAGTTTGACTACTGCATGTATGCCAACGCACAATTATGATCACTAATATTTTTAATTCTCTATTAGTAAAAATTGGATATTATGAAAATACTCATCAAAAAAATCAAACAAGATCTTATATGCTTATATTTACATCTATATATTATTAAAAAAGTATAGTCAAAGCATGATAAGTGAATAGTATCATTTGATCAAAATGGCTCTAATAAAATGAGACTAGAGGGAGTATATATGAAGTGGTGTAATAGGAACTACTTAACAAAAAAATTGGTATTTTGTTTTTATTAAGTAGTTTAATTGTAGAATTTTAGTTTTTAAGATGAATAAGTTGGAGTAATTGAGTTCGAACTCAATCCTTTCATATTACATACAATATTCCTATAAACTCAATGATGTTCACGGAGATTATTTTATTCCTTAAAAATTTCAAAATTGTTTATTTAACATAAAAATTATACATATTATAAGCTTTTTAAAAATTCTAAAGAGTTGAGCGGTAACACTTTGATCTAATATTATATTTTTTTATAAGTGTTATGAAGACACATAGCACCTACACCAAATATCTCTACTATAAATCTTTTCATTGAGCTAGCTAAGAGAAAAGTTTCTATCCTATTTTCTTTCTTTTTATTTTTTAGGGAAGTTTCTTTTCCATTTTGCACTTTCGTACTATATATAATTATAAGTATATGAAGCATGCATAGTGAATGATGCAACTAATTATTACACCATGAACATAATTGCTACCCCAATATTCCCGGGGATCGCACTGCAGGATGGTATGTTACCCAGTTACAACCTACACTCATGTTATCTATCTATAGTACATAATTACTTGTCATCATACAATTCCTCTACACCCCAGTTACTAAAGTCGGATAAATTATAATAAAAAAAAAGTCGGATAAATTAATACTTTTCTAAATCTAGAAAATTAATTTATATTTTTAAATCTATATTAATTTTTAAATGATGAAACATACATCATTTTTCTTTTAGTGCAAAAATATTAATCATTTTTTAAGATATAAAATTATTTTACAAGTTACAAATTAAAAGAGAATATAGTGATGCTTAACCTAAGATATTGTCCTGAGTTTGGTTTTAATTAATTAAGTTTAGAGTAGGGTGATTAGCAAAATTACATTATAATATATTGATGCAAATGGTTGGAGTTGCTTTTTTTAATCTTATAATTTAGTTTTGGCTATAAAGAAAGAATAATGGAAAGCATTAGAATTTTCAATGTAGCCAACCAAACATGACGAATGGTAAGTCAAAAAGAGGAATGAATTAGTGGCTAATGAAGATTAGAATACGCAAAATATATATAGCTACTATATTATTTCTTTTCCAAACAGAACTTAATTTCGACCCCAGCTACCCTAATCAAACAACACATATATACAAAATGTAACTATCAAAGCAAAATAAAAAAAAATACAATAGACTTGGTTCAAGCGTGTGACCATATGTGAATAGTTTCATATAAAATAAATAAACCGAGTGTCTAGGATTCGAACTCAAATTCCAATATATATAATGTAATGTCTCTATTAACTGAGCTAAGCTTACAGAGAGACGATTGCATATGTATTCTAGTCAATAAATATGCATATCATCTAACATAAAATTTCTAATTATATAAAAATTAAGATCAAACAAGTGGTGCAATGTAGCACAAATAAATTTCAACAAAATATCTTTAAAAAAATTTCCAATATTAGGCGGATATTTCATGAATGTTGGGTCTAGTAGAGCTGGTGGTTGGACTTTTCTGTGAAGGAAATTTGTCCACAAGTTACAAACTATACTCCTAGATTCTAGTTTTAGCCAAAGGAGTTGGCAAAAAGTCTTTGTTAACTCAATATCTTAACTCAAAATATTAATACACCATGTACATCATTCTTTCATTTATATGTTGTTCAACATATCCGCTCATTTATCTAATTGGATTTGTCCTAAGTAGAATCAGATTCAAATATTATTGTTGAGACTAAGAGTCAAATTATCATATTAGATTAAGATTAACCACACAAATGGTGTTTGAGACTATTCTCTTAGACAAATGAATCCCATTACACAAATATGTGGTCAAGGTTATTAGTCCAATTAATTTCTTGGATCCAACTCACCTATACTATTAAAAATAAATAATCCAATAGCTATGAGATGTTTGTTCAACCTAAGTAATACTATCTTTTTCTTAAACAAAGTAATACTAATGATGAAACAATAAAATATCCACATAAGTTAATCTTTGCACATGAAAAGAAAGTGTGGAGAAGGTAACAAAGTTTAATGAATACATTTATGCAAGAAGATATTTTGGAACAAAGGACATAGATCACTCACAGTGTATTCCTTAATTGAATCATATCCAAGAACAACATCACCCAATTTTCCTAAACACAAATCACATATAAAGAAAAACCACACAAATTAAAAGACATGGCATTAAAAAAGCAACATATACTTAACAAGAATAAATTTGAATATAAGCATTTGTTCATACCATTTTTATCTGGAAGAACAAGAGAAACAATTGATGCACCCCAATTGGTCACTTTCAAAGAAATTTCACCTTTCTTCAGCTCAAATATCCGAATCTTTTCTTTCTCATCAACAGAACCATTCACAAATCCAAAAGCTACAACAACTAAACATAGAAGTAGCACAATAATCTTAGCCATGTTTTTTTCTCTTGTGTGTACCAGTGATTTGGAATCAAATAAATAAGAAAAAGGGGTTATAGTAAATATAAATATGTTGATGGATCATATGAAAATGGTAATAGAGAGACAGTGGGAACAAGGAGTGTATGAAATATCTTCTATTTTGACACTGTTTATATGATACTCTGACTAGTTACTTAGCTGGCCCAAAACGGACTTGGCACATTAGGTGATGGTTCATAATTGTCTTTTTGTGGTCCCCTATTACCTTACTCTCAAATCAATGAATTTCCATTTTCAAGGATTTAATTTTATGATTCTATAAATTAATATAATAAAATTTTGACTAAAGTATGCTTTTTGGATATCTAAAATTGCTCATTTACATTATCATCTTCACGTGGCTCCTGCGCGGGGATTAAATTATAAAGAGTTGGAGTAGATTGGTTCATACAGATGTAGAACATCAATTGTCATTCTTTTCTTCTGTCTTTTCTATTATATTTTTAATTTTATGTCTCTATCTGTTTCATCATATATTTTATTTTCATCTAGAACTATTTTTTTTTTGACATAGGAAGGGCGGATTTAATGTTCATGTATCTTTTTCTGATTGTGTAGAAGTCTTCTTGATTGTTTTCGTTGACATGCGTTGTTTCGCCTTGAATTGTAGGGGTTGCGTATTCTATTCCTTATAATTCAAATTTTGTTTATAAAAAGAAAAAACTATAACAGAATTTGAAACTCATAATAGCAGTTGTGCACCATTCTTCCATCAAACACATAAATCCTTAATTAGGATCCACACAAACAAGAGACAATATTACATAATTTAATATGGTCATGTCCATCGCCATAAAATATATAATATACTTTTTATTACATATTTTAATATATGTAATGTCCATCACCATAAAATATAATTTTTATTTATACATCACACAAACCGAGAAAGGATCCTCTCCCGTGCAGTTTCAACTGCAGGGAGTACAGTAACTATCACTGCCATTCATTTCAATTTTTTTCTTTTTTTCTCTCTCTCTCTCCTACCTAAATCAAGGGCTATGATTGAACTGGATAATAAATTTACGGGAGAGAATCTGTTATCCACACAAACCATAGTTTTTGTAGTAGTATACAATTAGACACAAAAGGCATAAAGAGAAGTACCACCGGTGAGGCCTCCAATAACCGTTCCAATACCAAAAGTATAACCATTTCCAAAATATATGCAACCATTGCTTATTGAAATTCCACCATAAATAGTTGATCCAGTTTCATATGACCAAAGAATTTCACCATTTTTACCATTAATTGCATAGATAGTTCCATTCACATTTGTGGATCCTGCAAAGACAATCCCATTAGCAACACTAACAGGCCCATTAGTAGTTGCATTACTAGGATTTTCTAAAGACCACAAGATTTTGCCACTGTTTGCTTCCAATGCTACCCAACCTCCGGTTTTTGTTATCTTGTTGGAGGGTTTAAGAGTAAAGTTTTTCCCATTTGAATTAACAATGTTTGTATACACTCTTTTTGTGTCTGTTGCTGCTCCCCATGTTCCACCTCCTGCAACTCCACCAGGTCCAGCTTCCTTCAAAACAAAACAAAAAAGTATGACCCATGACTTAATATACAAGTAACATAATTCTGAGACTATTTTTTTTTTGTCAAATAATCTAATAATTAAAAATTTATCTCTTGAGGTGAATAAATGAGAGGTCTCAAGTTTAAACCTCGACCCTGCATATAAAATGCAATATCTCTACCTAGCTACCAATTGAGCTGAACTATGTTGACCAAAACAATTTAGGGACTAATTTATTGACAATAAATAAGATACAAGATTACAAGTTAGTATGATGACCAAATTGCTCCACATAATTTATAATCAAGGACTTGTTCTTCTAAATATTTTTTTAACTTGTCTACTTAATTTCAAACAAATTGTAATATATTATCATATAGTAAATGATTTAGATAAAAAAAAATTAAAATCAAATCGGTCCCTAACATCGACAACGTACTAGTAGTTTAATAATATTTCACAAATCGGTCGTTTTCTAGATTAAAACAAATCGGTCTTTAAATCAGTCAAAACTCATTGAACAAAAAATTACAAATTTTAATTTCTAAATTGTCATTATGAAGACTTAAAAATTCGGGCACTAAATTGATCGCTAAAAGCATAATATTGATAAAAAAAATTTAATGTTACCGTAGACCAAATGAGATTGCCATAATCACGTTGCAAAGACCAAGCAAAACCACTTTTTTGTACAGCAACAACAACATCTTGTTTAGTACCATTAACATCATTAATTGTGAGCATCATTGGTGCTTCTCCAAAATCAGCATCAGGGTTAGGTCCAGGTGGACAATTAGCCACTGACAAATTATTACAAGCAAGAAACCAAACATCATATCCACCAAATTGTTGGAACCATTTAATTTCACCATTGTCTAAATCAAGTGCTAAGATTGAATTAGAATGATTTTCTTCTTCAATACATTCATCAAGATGAGTTGGTATTGTTAAATTATTTTGTTTCTCTTGACATTCTCTTATTCGTAAAGGCGCAGAGTACAAATTTCCGGTCGCAATGTATATATGATTTCTCGATGAATCGATTGACGGACTACTTCCCCATAACGCTCCTCCGGCATATTCTCCTCTTTTTCCTTTGTTATCAGGTAACATGAAAGTTTGCCATAAAATAGCACCAGATTTAATATCTAGCTTTGAAAAACTTCCCCTAAAGGTGCAACATTCTTCCTCGCTTTTGAGTTCTTCTAGTGATGATGAACCAACATAATAAGCCCTGTACAAAAAAGTAAGAACCAACATTTTGATCCCTAAAATTTTAAATAAAATCATTAAATGGCGAACGAAAAAAAGTACTAACCCTCGATAATAAGTACCGGACATGGTAACAATGCCGGCATCATTGCCATCCAATCGAGTCTGCCAAATTAATTCACCATTTGATCTATTCAAAGCAACAACTACAGCTGGCCCATATATTCCCACAATCACAAGATCTTCATCATAAGCTATTGTTGGTGTTGCTCTAGCCACAGTCCAATTAGCATTTGCTACAAACCCTGTTGCCTTTAAGCCTGTTAATTTTGTCAAATTCTTTTTCCAAACAAGTGATCCATCAATTTCTTTTATAGCAAATATGTATCCATTCCATGATGGAAAATATATTGTTCCATTGAAAATTGATGGTGTTGAAGTTATGTCTTTGCCTGCATTGAATTTCCACTTCAAACTCAAGTTTCTAATTGTTTTAAGGTTGATTTTGTGCTCATTGCTAGCATATCTTCTGTTGTATATGTCTCCACCATGGTTTAACCAATTTTGTGATGTTGAATTTATCCTAGGCTTGTGCTGAAACCATATAAAAAGTTTAATTAATTATATTTTCAACTTATTTTCATGTATTTCAAGGATATCTTATAAAGATAGGTTATAACTTTTTTTTGACAAAAAAGATAGGTTATAACTTATATAAAAATACTTGATTGTATTTCAATATTTTATCTTTTGTTATGATCAAAATAGCTTGTACATAAGCACTTAGGGTCTATTTGGATAAAGATTTTATTTTGCAGCTAGCATAAGCACTTATCATAATAATTAAGTGTAACAGCCCGAACCTCTTTTCTATATATTGGGAGTGATAATGGATTGAACATGTACTTGAATCCCAGGATACATGGTTCATGAAGTACAGTGTCGAAATTGTCTACTAAATACGTAGAAAAGGGGTTCGGGCTGTTACATTAAGCGCGTATGTATAACTTACATAAGCTATGTTTAGTAAAAGATAAAATAAAGATAAATACTTTTATATATGGTATAAGTTGTTTTCATAAATATATTGAAGAACTTAATTATGAAAATAAGTTGAAAATATATGAATATTATCATAGAGCTATTTTCATAAATTCTTCCAAACAGTCTCACGATACTTATGTAACTTATGTCATTAGATAAACTCAAATAATTCAATGAAGACAAACTCTAATATGATACTCCGTACATAGTAATTAATTGTTTATGGTATAAGCTCTTAATTACGTTGTTGATCTAAACAAGTTTATAATTTTAACATAGTAGCAAGGAATCAAGGACCATAATGAGTAGAAGGAGAAATAGAAGTTAGTTTTTGAAGCTTACATGAAAGGCTTCTGAAATTGTTAATGAGCATAATAATAGGAACAAAGAAATAACAAAGCAGTTTATTTGATCAACTCTTGCCATATCTAATTGTGCAAGTACTTTTAGAGTTAATTTTTTCTTTCGGTAGTGGAAGTTATTTATCACTATGACACTATATATATACGTGTGTATATATGGGAATGCCACCACCAAAAAAATATACATAGAATGCGTTTAGATTTTGTGATATTTTAATCCCTTTGACTTATTGGATATGACGTATTGCCCTGTAAAATAACTTAAACGATTTTACTTAAACTATATTTTTTTTTATGGAAACGGTGGCTGCTGGTATACTTGATTATGACCCATAAATTTTGATCAATCTCAATAATATATTAAATAACTTTTAATTTTTTTAAAAAAAATTATGAATAATTTATATGATATAAATTTTGAATTCAACGGTGAAACTTATAAATTTATATTTATTTTAATAATATTTACGACTTTTGTACCGTAAAAAACTTGGTCATGAGATATTTCACCATAGACTTGACCTACAAAATTAATATCATGTAGACTGTATAATGACTTACACTTCAAGAAATCTTAAGTATAATTGGAGATATTCCTTGTGCAAATGCAACTTATCCAAAGTCAACTTACCGAATTATAATTTCATATTACACCGTCGCCGGCTTAGATTAACTTAATTATATTTCCATAGGCAAAATTGTGTATTTCAAGTTATGGACATCTTTAAGTTTGACTTTATTTTTCATGAATTAATAAATATTTTGTTTTGTTGAAATGGTCATGACCATAATTTATGTTGTAATTTATTTTTCATTTATGTTGTATTTTGAGTCCATTTGGAATATTGACATATTTTTTAATTTATGTAAAACAATTTATTTTGAATCCATTTTTCTTTTTCAATTACTCTCCTCCATATATTAGAAAAATGAAGAAAGGATCTGTAGATGATTTTAACTTATAGAATAACCAAATTTTGGTGCTTTAGTAAAGAAGGATTTGAGTAGTATGTTAGAGATACTGAATTCGATCATCAGCTTATTGTAGACAAACAAAAAATATAATTTTATTTTAATTTTTTCCTTGATAATTTGGCTATTTACCCATTAAATTAATAATAAAAATCTATATACATCTGAAATAAAAATTGATTATAATTTAATTGTGAGTACTATATACAAACTTATTTATCTGATTTGGAGAAACAAAAAAAGAAAAATATTTTTGGAGTTGCGACTATTTTCCTTATTTAGATATAGATAGATAAACCATAAACACAATCACTTAGTCGGTACACAAAACAAAAATAGCAAAAAGAATTCAATTTCTTTTGTGTACTTGCAAAGTCAAAGTTTGGCAGTAGACAAGATATAGGCAAACTCCAATTCCACGTTGCCATAATAAAATGGGGCATAACTTATGGTGCATAAGCTATGTTTATGCACCGTGCATAAATACCCAAAATTGCTTAGTGCACCCTTCAAATTTCTAGTGCACCCCCCAAATTACTTAGCACACCCCCTATATTACTTAGCGCACCCCCTATAAATATAGGGGGTGCGCTAAGTAATTTGGGGGGTGCGCTAGAAATTTGGGGGGTGCACTAAGTAATACGAGGGGGTGTGTTAAGCAATCTGAGGGTGCATTAAGTAATTTTCATTATTTATGCACAGTGCATAAGGAAAAAGTTTATACACCATAACCACTCCGGGGAGAGGCATGACTCTTGAGTGTTGTCTCCTATAAAACATAAGATGAGATAAACTCTTAGATTGTAAGTTGTAACACATCACCCTTTTTTTTTGTCAAAAAAAAAGTTTTTTCACTTAAATGCTTAGAATTTTTTTAAAAAAATGACAAATGTTTTTTTTTTTTTCTGTTACAAAATGACAAATGTTTAACTTCTTTAGTTAAATTTTTTTTCGATGATTAAATTTTATTTTTAAACTCTAACCAAAAGGTTAGATAAAGAAGAAGGTACCATTAAACAACAATTACCCTACCAAAATTCACCTTTAACACAAAAAAAAAACAACACTTGAGAAAGCACCCGAAGGAAGAAACACCTATCAAAGATAACCGAGTTGAAAAAGAAAAACATCTAAAGTAAAAATAACACTCTAAAATTTTAACAAAAAACGAAGATCACTTAAAACGCTTTTGAGTAGTAGAGCTTCGTCGGAGCTTAGTTATATTCTCCAATTCTGCGTAAAGGCCCAACTGTTTACCAATCTCCAAAGTTTTTACTGCTTCTTGAACATCGTCCTCAAAGTCATCTGAGTTATCTCGATAATTTAGATTAGTCAACTAACTTCTTTAGTTAAATTTAACTTCATTATTAAAAATCTTTTTAAGATATCCACAAACACATTATTTCTCACATTTTGGTATTTGAGAGAGATAAATAGTTATAAAATTTAAACTAATTTAAATGTAAAAATCAAACAAAACACCTATCTAATCTAATAATATATAACAAGAATTAGAGTGTGTGCCCATTTTTTTCAAAACAAAAAATAGATTTGATTAAAATTTGCAAATCCTTTATATAAGAAGCATGACAATATTGTCTTTCCATAAACCATTTATATACAACTAATGGTATAGTATGATACAAGTTGGAGACAGCATGAAGAAGATACATACAACTATTATACACCTTCCATATAAAATCAACAAAACTAAGTATCAAATCATTGTGATACACATTTTACCTCTAAAACTTAATTATCCCACTCACTTTTTTATTTATGCAAATTCATACAATTACTACATAAATTCTTTAAACACAAAAGGCAAAGAGTGAGGTGCCACCTGTATAATTAGAGTAAAATCCTAGAGAGACATTATATCCATGACCTAAATATATACATCCATTGCTAATTGACATGCCTCCATATACACTAGCACCAGTTTCATATGACCATAAAACTTTTCCATTTCTTGCATTGATTGCATATATGTGTCCAAATTTATCTGTAGATCCAACAAAAGCAACTTCATTTGCCACACTAACAGGGCCACTTGCAGTGCTATTGCTAGGATTAGCTATGGACCATATAATTTTTCCATTATTGGCATCCATTGCCACCCACCCTCCTGTTGTTGTATTCATATTTGATGGTAAAAGTTTGAAATTTTTACCATCTGAATTTGCAATGTTGGTATAAATTCTTTTTTCATCAGTTGATGCACCCCATGTTCCACCTCCAGCTACTCCATTAGGCCCTGCTTCCTGCAATGTTTTAAGTTTATAATTAAATTACACATTTTATCTCTTAATCATGGTTTCAAATTGCGGTTTGTATCCACAATTCGCAATTGCCGCCGTGATATTGCTGAATTGATAGCCTCTGCAGTCGAATCGCAAAAACCATATCTGCATATGCGATTGCAACCGCAATTTAAAACCGTACTCTTATGCTCTGTTTGACAACACCATATTTTGAGCTTATGACTTATAACTTATAAAATATATTTGTTTGGCAAAGTTTTTTTCTCATGAGCTTTTACCTTATTTTTACAAGCATATAGCTTATCATTTTTTCTTCCAATTTAATTACTCCTACCATCTTACTTGAAAAAATTAAATATTAATTAAACATATTTTTTTTATATTATTTCATACTTATAAGCTAGTTCAACAATTAATTTTACCAAACACACTACAAATTCAATCAATTAGCTTATTCGTTATAAGCTGCTTATCAGATATCCGCTATTTTTCACCAAACATAGCCAAATTCATAAAATGAGAGAGATGATTAAAATCCTTAGATTGAGTATATGTATTACCGTAAACCATAGAAGGGATCCATTGTCACGGTCCAATGCCCATGCAAATCCACTTTTCTGAACAGCAGCAACAACATCTTTCTTGGTTCCATTTACATGTATAGTTAACATCATTGGTGCCTCTCCAAAATCAGCATCTGGTATAATACCTTGAGGAGGACAATTAGAAGTTGAAGCATTGTTACATGCAACAAACCATACATCATAGCCTCCTAATTGTTTATACCATTTAATATTACCATATTCCAAATCAAGGGCCAAGATTGAATTAGAGTGATTTTCAGGTTCAACACACTTGTCTTGTTCAATAGGTGTAGTTTGATTATTTTGTCTTTCTTGACATTGAGTTATGTTTTTTGGGGCAGAATAGAGATTTCCAGTTGCAATATAGACATGTTTTCTATCAATATCAATGGAAGGACTACTTCCCCAAATGGCAGCTCCTGCATATCCTCCTATTTTTTCATTGTTGTTTGGCAACATATAGGTCTTCCATAAGATGACACCAGTTTGTGCATCAAGTTTTACAAGGCTTCCACGAAATATGCAACAATCTTTAATGGTTGAACCTTCTTCTAATGAAGATGTTCCAACATAGTAACTCCTATACATTGAGACTTTAGATTACAATACAATCAAGAAGGAGGATCAGGGTTGTGTGCAGTCGGGCAATAATGACTACGGTGCAGTTGCTTAATAATCGCCGTCAGGTTAAAATCAGATGATCCATAATTTAATCTCAAATTTTTTTATTTATAAACAAATAAAATTCAATTATAAAATTTGGACCATTTGATCTTGAACGGACGGTTCAAATGCAATGACTGTATATAGTCTGACTGCACTGAATCCAAATCCAATCAAGATCAAACCAAACCAACCAACTTAACCAATTATTTATTCAACCAGTTGAACCGACCTATTTGTTCCGATTGTTAAAACATTAACATAAAAACCAAAAGAGTTTCTATGAGCATAGTTCAGTTAGTAGGAACTACGAACATCATATTTTATATGTAGGAATTGAGGCTTGAATACCAGACATTCCATTTATTTATTTTAAAGTAAAATTTTAGCCATTGTACTACTTGGAAAAAAAAATCAAGAGTAAGAGAGGTAAGAACATGTACTAACCCGTTGTAATATGTTCCAGACATAGTAACAATACAATTGCTGCAGGATGATTATCCAATTGGGTCAACCAAACAAGCTCACCATTTATTCTTTTAAGTCCAATAACAACAGCAGGTCCATAAATTCCAACAATCAATAAATCATCAGCAATAGTTGGAGTTGCTCTAGAAATTGTCCCATTTGCATTAATAATAAATCCAGTTGCATTTAAACCAGTCAATTCCCCCAAATTTTGCTTCCAAATAAGTGAACCATCAATTTGATTAATTGCATAAATGTTACCATTCCAGCTAGGAAAATAAATTGTACCATTATATATTGTTGGTGTTGCTGTAATATCTTTGCCAGCATAAAATTTCCACTTTAAACTTAGGTTTGGTGCTGTTTTGAGGCTGATCTTATGTTCCTTGTGTGCATATCTTTGGTTTGACAAATCTCCACCATGGTTTATCCACTAATTAACAAGAAATTAACCAATAGATAATTAATTAGAATACAAAGGGCTGGTTTGGATAAACAGCTTATTTTGCATAAGCTATTTTTTATAGCATAAGATAAAATAAAGATAAATTATTTTTTTATATGCTACAAGCTTTTCGTAAGCTATCTGAGAGAACTTATGAAAATAAGTTGAAATAAACTTGGAAAAATTGGCATAAGTTGTTTCATCATAAGTTTTCTAAAACAATGTTGCAAAATTTATACAGGTAGATAAACTTAAATAAGTCAATCCAAACTGTTTCAAAATTATAAATTTGCTAAACTCAAAAGATAAATGCTAAAAAATATGATAGTTTGGGAAGTAATTATATCTTACATTTGATTTTGAGCTTGCAGCAAAAAGTAATGCCAAATGAACATAAAACAATAGTAAACAAAGAACAATGTCTATCCTCCTTAACATGATGACTTGATAATGAATATAGTGTGGCAATTAGCAAGATGTTTGTAGGTTATATATATGTTTCCAACAATAGGTGAAATTGTTGCGCAAGAAATTTGATTATCATAATAATATATACTGTGTATGACACATTGCATAATTGACATCAAAATTTAGTGTTTAATAATCATTTTTCAATTGAAATTAGGCTAATCTGATCTCTAAATCTTTGACTATATTTTTATTGGAGTAACCAGCAAGCAACACATTACAAAAAATCGTAACATTATCCTTGCATCAAAATTTTATTAATAATATATTTTCAACTTTCAAAAAAAAAAATAAAAAATAATTTCTTTTCTTTTGACCAAAATTAATCGTTATCATTTGTATTCTTTTATATAGCATGAATTACTTATTCAATTTCTCTCTTTCTCTTTTGCAATGGGGACATAAGCGTTTGAAATTTTTCAAATATTTTGCCCATCAATGTCAATCTCCATTTACCACAAAAGGTATTGGCTTCATTGAGTGTTATAGTTTATAATATTTTAATAATATTTTTAAAATACAAATAAATAAAATTTTTTTTATAATTAAAAATTCAAAAATGATGATTACTAGAGTTTGCATCATGAACACGTTACAAGTACATAACTGCTCTCCATCAAAATATAGGCGACTAAATCGATTCTTCTTTTATCTATAAAATCTATACAATTATCGAAATTGATATTGTTAAATTGAACAATGTAAACTTATGTGGCAAATTAAATTCAACACTGAAGATCCAAAATATCAAATCAATGCTAGCATACCAATTTATTTGGACCAAACATATAAAGTACTAATGTTTCTAATATCGGAAGTGTGACAAAATTACATTTTATTATTAGTCATATAAGTAAAATTCCACACTGCAGGCATCTTCATTTTATTATATATATATAGTCATACAAGTAAAATTTCACATGCATCTTCATTTTATGTCTCCAACACCTTACACACAAAATGCAAAGAGAGAAATATCTCCTATAGGCTTGTAATTTGCAGGTGCAGTAATTGGGCTAAGACCTTGACCAACATAAATGCAACCATCACTAATAGAAACTCCACCATAGACACCAATGCCAATTTCATAAGACCATATAATTTTTCCATTTTCTGCATTTATAGCATATATTGTTCCATCTTTAGTTGGAGATGCAACAAATAGAACACCATTAGCTACACTAACTGGACCACTTATAATAGTAGTATTGCTTGGATTTGATATTGACCATTTGATTTTACCACCCCTAGCATCCAATGCCACCCATCCACCATTGTTTGTAATGTTATTAGATGGTACAAGTGTGAAATTTTTACCATAAGTATTAACAATGTTTGTGTATACATTTTTTTCATCGGTTGCTGCTCCCCATGTTCCTCCTCCTCCTAACCCACTAGGCCCTGCTTCCTGCATAGATATGAACAAATTATATTAATTCAAATATACACTCCAAAATTCATTATTTTTTGTGTAAATCGAATATCATCCGTATAATTACGGATAATAATTGCTCAATCAAGTAATACCACAACGCCAACAAAACTCTTTCTCAAAAGTTAATTTTGATGTTATTGCATTTCTATACTGGTTTGTATCAGTTCAAAAATAAGTTATTTTAAACAGACCCTAAGCTAGAATAAAATTTGACTTAAATTCATAATCATTCGTTTTCTTCAAAAATGAAACTTATATTTAAGGATAAAAATAATACCGTAGACCAGACAAGGCTACCATTGTCACGATTTAAGGCCCATGTAAAACCACTTTTTTGGACAGCAACAACAATATCTTGTTTAGAACCATTCACATAAATGGTTAAAATCATTGGTGCCTCACCAAAATCAGCATCTGGGTTAGGACCAGGAGGACAATTTGGTGTTGATAAATTGTTACATGCTGCAAACCAAACATCATAACCTCCAAATTGTTGATACCATTGAATTTTTCCAGAATCCAAATCAAGGGCTAGGATTGAATCTGAATGGTTATCATTTTCAACACATTCATCTTTATGACTTGGTATAGTTTGATTATTCTCATTTTGTTGACATTGACTTATTCTCAATGGGACAGTGTATAAATTTCCTGTGGCAATATAAACCAAATTTCTTAATGGATCAATTGATGGACTACTTCCCCAAATTGCTGCCCCTGAATATTCATTTTTATTTCCATGATTATTTGGTAGCATATATGTTTGCCATATTATGGCACCTGATGTTATATTAAGTTTGGTGAAGCTTCCACGAAATGTGCAACATTTTTCTACACTTAATGATTCTTCTTGTGATGATGTTCCAACATAGAAACCCCTGTATAAAGGCATTATAATACATTTTATCATAAGATTTGTCCACAAGCAAATGAATTAATAGAATAAAAAACTATACTAGTAAGATAAGAATTTTTTTATATAAAAAAGATTTAGGTCAATTTTGATATGGGGTTTATCAAAGTTATAGAAAGTCTCAACTCCTAACGCACTGGAAATTATAATAGAGATACTTATAAATTATCCATCAATTAAGTCTATATATCAACAACGGGCGTTGACTAAATTATGTTTTAAATGAGTATTTTTTATATTTTGTTGTGAAAGATATAAATTAAAGTCTCAAAATATATAATTCAGAATTCGAACCGCGATTTTTTTCCTACAAAAAAAGAATATATATAACCACTTGACCAATTTGGATTATATTAAATATTATTTATGCATTTTTTTAATTTGTTTTGACCCTCCCATAAAATTATGTGAAGTTCTACCACCACTATTCACTTAATTTAAAACTTTTGCATAAAAGAAAAGACAGAAATACATACAAATATATTCATAAAAATAAGCTTAAATTTTGTACTTATAGAGACAACAATAATATTCTTACTTGTCTTTTAAATTTATTTTACACAAATTATTAAAACATAATTTTGATTAATAATTGAATTTTCAATATCTTTTCATACTTTATACTGCTCAAATCCACTCATTTACTCTTCTCTTTAATAACAACAATGTGAAATAATTGATAAAATAATTATATAATTAACAAAAAAAATTAATATAATAACTTAAATTTAAAAATGAAAGATATTAACAAAGTTTTAAAACAAAAATTGACAATTATAGGAAGTAATAGTCAAATATTCAAGTTTGAATTGAGGATACTAACCCTTTGTAGTATGTTCCAGACATAGTAATAGCACCTGAATTATGTTCATCCAATTGAGTCATCCAAACAAGCTTACCATTAATTCTATTAAGAGCAATAACCACAGCAGGACCACATATTCCAATTACAAGTAAATCATCACCAGCTATACTTGGAGTTGCTCTTGAAAATGTATAATTAACATTAGGAATAAATCCAGGTGATTTTAATCCTGTTATATTTTCAATGTTTTGTTTCCATACAAGTAAGCCATCACTTATTTTTAATGCATATATGTAACCATTCCAGCTTGAAAAATAAATTGTCCCATTGAAAATTGTTGGTGTTGAAGTTATTTCTTTGCTTACATTAAATTTCCACTTCAAACTTAGGTTGTGAATTGTTTCTTGGTTTATCTTATGTTCTTTGTATGCATATCTTCTATTGAATAAGTCTCCACCATGGTTGATCCAATCTTGTGAATCTTCTTCAAGGGACTGAAATTAAATTAAATAAATAAGTACAACAATTATTTCAAGAATTTTGAAAATGAATATTAAGTGTTATAAGAATTAATCTACTATACATATAAGCCTTCAAGTGATGTAAGTATATGAAGGCAAAATAATAGGGAACAAAGGATGGTGCATAAGTTGTTTTGTGATGTTGCCATTGTTGAGGAACTTTGGATTCACTCTTTTACTTCATGAAGCTGCAAATTAAATTAACTTGTTAAAAGTCCAAGTTTAAAGGAAGACTATATATAAGTGATATTTTGAATTAATTTTTGAAAATGTATGTATTATGATATAATTATTAGTATTTGATTTTGACCGATATACTTGATCATCATTTTTTATCAATATCAACATCAATATTACATAATAATAATTTTATAAAAAATGAAGGTTATATATATATATATATATATATATATATATATATATATATATATCTTTGACAAAAAAAAATTGATCGTAGGAATATTCGACGTGAAACTCATCTCATTTGCTCATCTCAAATTAAGCTCAAGTTGACTTTGCATAAGTTGTCGTAGCTTTTGCACAATGAATATTGCCAAATCTACTTAAAAGTTTCTAGAAGTGTAAACAAATTATCATATTATTAATATGACTAGAAATTAACTTCATAAATTATCATATGATATTAACTTCCTAAACGATGACTTTTGTATGTAATTTTTTTTGTCAAGTAGTCTAGTGATTAGAAATTCACTCTTAAAGAGTATAAGTGGGATGATCGGGATTCGAACCCCGGCCTCCTTGCATATACTCCCTCCGGCCACAAATATAAGCAAAAGAGCATTTTTTAGATTCATTGTCTAATTGGTGTATCTGGTCTATAATATATACTAGATACTTCTGTTATTCAATGAATCTCAAAAGTACATTTTTGCTTATATTTGTGGCCGGAGAGAATATAATGTAATGTCTCAACCAAGTGAGTTAAGCTCACGGGATCTTTTGTATGTAATTTTCAACTGCTGACAGCAATTTTTTAGTGTGCATTTATAACTCTCCAATTTATTCTTGAGAACATCTTGCTTGGTTAGGCAAAATTGGAAATGCTAATGTTCATTAAGATTCAATGACGACATTTAATTATTTAAACAAAGTTCAACATAATTAGAGACTTAAAGTAGATTTTATTGTCTCGTAAACTTAGCTCAATTGGTATGACAATTGCATTATATATGCAGGGGGTCGGGGTTCGAATCTCAGTCATCCCACTTATCCACCTTAAGAGTGAAATTTCTAGGCACTAGGCTACTAGACAAAAAAAAGTAGAACAATTTGACAATTAATTTAACCTCTCCAACCTGATATCTAGATGGTAAGATTAACACGAACTGTTGATTCCCAATTGTTGGTAGTTGAACTTCGCAAAGACGAGACGACACTTGCACACATTAATTGTGTAGTTAGTTTTACTTTTCGGATTTTACTTTTATCTATTTGGACCCTAATTTTTTAACCCAAATTTCACTTAAGTTCGGAAACTTATATACTTCACATCTTTTAGTTCTCCATTATCCCATGCTCAATTCTAGTGTCATAGTCTAATTCCTAAAATATACTTATTGATAACAAAACTGATTTAGATGAAATAACATATATACCTTACATTTAAAAAAAAATCGCAATTGTCAAACATCTTAAGACGAATCTAGCGCATAACCACCTTACAAACTCTACAAACTTTGCCATTTTCATTATTGTCTAAGTTGGCGACCATAATTAAAAATTGTATTATTTTGTGTCTATTGACAAATTTAAAAAGTGTAACTGTCTCACCCCTTCAATTTCAAGTAGCAAATCAACAATTAACCCTATATAATATAAGTAAACATGAGGTGCAAATAGTAATTCCTCTAAATCAACCCAACATCCTACATGAAAGTCCAGCCCAGTCCAGTCTACACACACAAAGCAATAGCCAAAACGACATCGTATCAAAAGTGAAGCAAAGCAAGCTCTGGTTTTCAAGCTTTTCATCAATGTTCAACAAAACGCAGTTTCAATAACCAAAAAACATAAAAAAACCCTGAAATGGGTTATCTTAGAAAAGTTTCCAAAACCTTAAAACAATCAAATTATGTTTCATTATTGTTCAATTTCAATTTCACTCCATTATCAAACAGAATAACCCATCAAAGATTTTCCTTAACACGTGCACTTTTCTGTACCCAATCACGTCAAAATAGTACAAAAGAGAAACCCATTATAGATTTGAGTCAGTACCCTCCAGAGCTTGTGAGAAATTTCTCAATCATTGCACATGTTGATCATGGAAAATCTACTCTTGCTGATAGGCTTCTTGAACTCACTGGAACTATTAAGAAAGGACTTGGCCAGCCTCAGTATCTTGATAAATTGCAGGTTTTTTGTTTTGTTTTGTTTATATAAATAATAAATTATCGATTTTTTTATCTGGGTTTTGTTGTTTTTAATGTTATATGAAATGGGTATTGCTCAAAATCATTGCTTTTTTCATGTATGTATTTTGGGTTAACTAGGATATGGAATGGGACAATGGGTTGGTTTCTATGAAACACTGACAAATACCTCAGACACGATATTGACACTTACACAACTTAGACATTGTAATAATTTGAAAAGATAGAAGTTATTGAATGTTGATGTCGTGTCGGTGTCCGACAATTGGCAACCGGTCACGCATTTAATCGGAAGTGTCTGTGCTACATTGGTTAGTTTTGGACAAAGAATTAAAATTTTGGAATTTTATTCGATTTGGTATTCCTGGAAACACAGACACAAACACCGATATGAGACACTGACTGACACTTAGACAAAGTAGACATGTAATTGCATATGCCGGTGTCGTCGGTGTCCGACAATCGGCAATCTGACATGTTTTTAAATTGGAAGTGTCCGTGTCTGACAATTAACAATCGAAGTCCTTTTAAATCGGAAGTGCTGGTGCTACATTGGTTAGTTTTGGAGAAAGAATGAAAATTTGTAAAGATGAAAGTCATTATATCAAACCATATTAGTGAGTGTTGCGTCGGACACTCAAACACGCTTTTAAACTGAAGTATCGGACACTCAAACACTCAAACACGCTTGTAATAAACTGAAGTTATATTGTTATGACTTTTATGTCTTGTTACTTAATTGGTGACAATGTTGTTCAATAGTGGCTATAGGGTAGTGGAATTTTAACAAATCTATATTGTTCTATGATACACTATTTAGCATCTATAATGGCACTATTGAACTTTGAAATGTCCTAGGTGGAGAGAGAAAGGGGAATCACGGTTAAAGCTCAGACAGCAACAATGTTTTATAAGAACATCATAAATGGCGATGATTCTCATGATGGAAAGGAGTCACCTAATTATTTGTTGAATCTTATCGACACACCTGGGCATGTAGATTTCAGTTATGAAGTGTCAAGGTCACTAGCTGCTTGTCAGGGTGTGCTTTTGGTTGTTGATGCTGCTCAAGGAGTTCAAGCACAAACCGTTGCTAACTTTTACCTTGCCTTCGAATCTAACTTATCAATTATACCTGTCATAAACAAGATAGATCAGCCAACTGCTGATCCTGACCGTGTTAAAGCTCAATTGAAATCGATGTTTGATCTTGACACGAGTGATGTATTGCTAACATCGGCGAAAACTGGGAAGGGTCTTGAACATGTTCTTCCAGCAGTCATTGAGCGGATACCTCCTCCTCCTGGGAAGAGTGACTCTTCTTTGCGTATGCTTTTACTTGATTCATATTTTGATGAATACAGAGGGGTGATATGCCATGTTGCTATTGTTGATGGTGCCCTGCGCAAGGGGGATAAGATTTCTTCGGCGGCCACTGGCAAGTCATATGAAGCTTTGGATATAGGCATCATGCATCCTGAACTTACGCCTACTGGAATCTTGTTTACTGGACAAGTTGGTTATGTTATAAGTGGCATGCGGTCGACCAAAGAGGCACGCATTGGAGATACAATTTACCATACACGAAGCACTGTGGATGTGGAACCTCTTCCAGGTAAAGTGGTCGTCTTTTACATCCTATTTTTGGAAATTAGTTTCTTGACATTTTAGTTGAAAACTGTTGAATTACTTGGAATCTACTTTTTGTCTCAGATAGTTGGTTAGGAGAGCCATGCAATAGCTTATACCTTAGCACTTATATAATAAAAGCTTATGCTATAAGTGTTTAATTAAGTTGTTTATCCAAACATGACATAAGTTTTTTTTACAACTTTTACAAAATGGACTTGCAGAAAATGGAATAAGTTCATTTCATTGTTTGACAATCATTGTTTTGGCTTAAAAAATTAAGCATTTCTTTGGTCTAATTTTATTTTGTAGGCTTCAAACCAGCAAAACATATGGTTTTTTCTGGTCTTTTTCCAGCTGATGGATCTGATTTTGAAGCTCTCAACCATGCAATAGAGAAGCTTACATGCAATGATGCCAGTGTGTCTGTTGCTAAAGAAACGAGCACTGCTCTAGGTCTAGGGTTCAGGTCTGGTATCAATTACTAAAACAATGGAATGCTAATAGCATTCTTTTAAAATTTGAAACATAGTTAGCTTCATAAGGAATAGATTTTTCATGTTTATTTTTCATATTGAATCAGGTGTGGATTTTTAGGCCTTCTTCACATGGATGTTTTTCATCAAAGGCTTGAACAGGTAACATCAATGATGTTTTGGAGTATCTAATATGATGCATATCTAACGCGTTGGTATGTGTGAATATAAAATTGATAACACATGATAAATATTTAATTGCAATTCAAAAAATTCAAACTCAAAACATGTCTTAGATATTAAAAACTAATATCTAGTTTCAGTTAGATGCCGTGTATTTGGATTTTAGAATAAAAATCTAACTTTTGGAAATTAGAATTATCCAGCGAATAGAATTGTGAAAGAAGAAAAATATATTGTAAAGCCACAAACATGTTACATCTGGAAGACTGAAAAAGTGATGCATTGAAATAGACTTGGCTTAGAATGGAAACTATGTTGATATTGGCATTTTGTGCCAAAAGAAGTGACATTTTATAAAAATTGGTGATTCACCAATAAGTATTGTATTGGTGAAATATTCAAAATATTAGTATATAATATGTATCACACTATTGTGTATTCTTAGAATTTGGGTTAAACCTAATTCAACCCTTAAAAAGCGGCTTGTAATGTGAGAACTGTCCACCACTTATAAGCTTATTCTCAAACCATATCTCATGATCATCTAATGCAGGACTTCAATATGAAAAGAAAATATAAAATCAATGTTTCATAGCATAACATATCGTGTACGGAAACCAAATTATGACTTTATGCTGTGGGTGAAGATGTATTTCGCAAGATAACGTACCTTCGGAAAATTTGATTTGTATGGTTGCTTCATAGGCATTGCACATATATTTGACTTGAAATGATCAACATTTGTGTATCTCCCTTTTCCAAGCACGGTGAGTCATTATTGACACGCGCATGTTTGTGTAAACAGGAATATGGAGCTCATATTATCTCAACCGTTCCTACCGTGCCTTATATATATGAGTATTCTGATGGAAGGTAGATTAACAAAGTTGTATTTGTTGTCTGGCTACGTTTGTGAGTTTACTAATTACTAATATTTTTTGTTTCTTTTCAGCAAATTAGAAGTTCAGAATCCTGCTGCATTACCATCTAATCCCAAGCAACGAGTGGTAGCCTGTTGGGAACCCACAGTAATAGCTACTATAGTTATGCCTAGTGAGTAAGCTCTTGCACAACTCGAACAAAAGAATCATTTATTTGCTTCTTTCAGAGCTGATATTCACTATCTTAATTATTTGTTTAATCTAAGGTATGTTGGACCTGTTATCACCCTTCTCTCTGAGCGTAGGGGTGAACAGTTGGAGTACTCGTTCATTGACAGGTAAGATTTTGGTTTTCCAAGGTTTCTATGTCACTAATATATCAATATTTATCATGAAAAGATTCTGTTCTAGTTTTGTCTGTGAATTTATCTCTTATATAGTTTTCGAACTCTTGATTTTGGTTTGCATCTCAAATTTGACATCACTGATCTCTGGTCAAAAGCATTGATCCCTTAATTTTTGTTCTTCTGCAGTCAACGAGTTTTCATGAAGTATCGTCTTCCATTGAGGGAAGTTGTTATTGACTTTTATAATGAATTGAAGAGTATAACATCAGGCTATGCATCATTTGATTACGAGGATTCAGAGTAAGTGCCCGCATCCTTTTCCCTCTCCGAATACCCGCCTTTCATGATTATTTTTTTGCACCCGCTTCTATTTGCTTTTAGTAAATTGATTTCAGTTTAAAGGATATGCAGTGTCAGTGTAAACTAATTTTACGCTAACATCCAATGAGAGTCCACTTTTTTTTCCACGTCATCTAACGCTCATATGTGTATTTTGAATTTGATTGTACAAAGTTACAAAGTAGCGGATTCTTATTGGTTGGCAGTGTAAAACAAATTTACACTGACAGAACATGACCCTTTAACTCAACTGATCTACTCTATTGTGTGTGGTTTGAATCAATTATCTGGTTCATGCAAATATAGATTGGTAAATTTTGATACAATATATTATTATATATATATTAGCAGTCATATGTTATCAGTCTTTCTTAGCAAACAACTTTATATATTTGGAGTATCATACTTCTTATCTTACAATGCATTTGATGGTTGCAATTACAGTTATCAACAATCTGATCTGGTGAAACTTGATATTCTCTTGAATGGACAACCGGTTGATGCCATGTCAACCATTGTTCATAACTCGAAATCATATCGTGTTGGGCGTGAATTGGTGGACAAATTGAAGAAAGTCATAGACAGGTCATTTAGCGCAAGAAATTATTTTATTTCCATACCTCTTAATGAATTTAAACTCATCTGAAAAATCATCTAAATTCTTATCAGGCAAATGTTCGAGATATCCATACAAGCTGCTATTGGGTCAAAAATTATAGCAAGGGAGACGTAAGATTCTATTTAAAATATTGTGCTAGTGTGTCATTTTGTTAATATTGCTGTAAAATTTTTCGCTTCTGATATGAATGTAATAATCTTGATCAGAATTGTGATTATTGTAGTCATTTTTGTTTTCCAATAGGTTTTCGGTAGATGGAATATAAGGCTCCTAACAAAATCACTATAGATTAAGGGTCTCTTTAGATTGACTTATTTGAGTTAATCTGACACAAAAAAAAAAAAAAAAACCCTGTGAGTCTGCTTATGAGAGCTTATGGAAACAGCTTAAGATGTGTTCATAAGCTGTTTACACCTTATTTTTACAAGCTCTCCAGGATAGCTTTTAAAAACAGCTTATAGTTTGTATAAAAATAATGTCTTTAGTTTACTATCTTATAAGCACTTATATGTCCTAAGCTCTTAATTACGTTGTTTATCTAAAGAGGGCCTCATTAATTTATCAGCGTGCCATACTCATAAGTTCATAACTCATCTGTTCTTCCATGCTGAAACTTTCTACATCTGTTGCAGTATTACGGCTATGAGAAAGAATGTTCTTGCCAAGTGTTATGGTGGTGATGTTTCACGAAAGAGGAAGCTATTAGAGAAGCAAAAGGAAGGTAAAAAGCGAATGAAACGTGTTGGTTCTGTTGATGTACCACAAGAAGCATTCCATGAACTATTGAAGGTTTCATAGAAGACGTTCGGATAAAATTGCGCATTAGATATTGGTAATTACTTCCTTGATTTACATTTTTTACAATAATGTTAATGTGCATCTACTAGTGAGTTTATCTATCTTTTGTTTCAATGTTGTGTAATAAAGTAACTTAGTTTTTCCTCATTTTCACTTTTGATTATGTTATGTAGGTTTTGTAACATATTGCTCATAAAATTCTTGTGGAATTAGCTAGGAGAGTGCCACATAAAACAATAAGAAGAAATAGTGAAAGCAATTTTCTTTGCTGCTTTCATGGAAAACTAGTGAACCTTTACAATTTGATCTAATTTATTAGTGAAAATGATAAAATATCTTACAATTGTTTTCATGTTCTTCCATTCATTGATGTTCTGTAATGGAAATTGAGCTTCAAGAGTTTGATTTCATTATCATGGCAAAAAAATTGGGGTTGGACAAATGAATTGTTGTCTTGTAGTTCATCTACCAGCCATGATCTTTTGTAATAATATACAATATAGTTCTAATTATTTCTATTCTTTCATAAGTATATAGTGTAGTGAGAACTCCATAATAACACCAATAAACATGTGACTGCTCCACAATAACGATGATGTGTCTCTTAAATAAGAGACTCACATCATCGTTGTTCTGATGCCGGCCAGAAGTACACTTTCGGACGAAGAAAAGACACCATTTTTGCTCAAATTTATCCATCTATATGTTGGAAAACCCCAAAACCCTTTTGAACTTTAGAGTTTCATACACTTTTTTTAAATTATTGTTTAGTGCTACATAATTTCTTGGCTTCATGGGTCACATTTGACCATTTGATTGTGACTTGGCTACTTAAATATGTAGGTACTTTACAGATAATGTTTAACTTACATAAGAAAAATAATAATGAAGTTATCATAAGATATGGTCAAATTTCATGAGGATCATTACACCATCATACTTGTTAAAAAAGAATATATTACTCTTTCTCTAGTTGATTAAAACATCATTACTCCATATCTTACCTAAGTTCTCTGGTATCACTCTTTCTCTCTATTTGACTACATTTTAATACTAGGTATATTTATGTTAGGGTTTACTAAATCATGTGTGTCATACTGTCATGTTATATAGTTGATGATATCCATTCTTAAAATAATAAAAATAAAAGAGAGTTCAAATAGATAACATGTACTCATGCTTCATTTGAGTTAGGATTCTAACTCTTAATCATAATGTCTAGATGCCGCCGCCTATGTTTTAGGTGGCGGTGCATCATACATTATGATTAAGAGTTAGGATTCTTTTCATTTTTTATTATTTTTCAATTACTAAATATTTAAAAGTTTTGGGCTGTAATGTTGGTGAGAAAGAGAGAGGGAAGAACATGGATTAGGGTTTTGATTATGTGAGATGAGTGTTTGTAACAAGGTGCTAATTTGAAATTTTTTTAAATATTTTTTTAGAAATATCAAAATGGCATATTTTATGACGCAACATATTTTTTTATCAGTGGAAATCGTACTCGACAAATAAATAAGCTTGCAGATGCCAACAAAATGCTAAGTAAATGCCAACTTTACGTTGTCCAGACTTTAGTTGTAAAAGATTCAGTTGGTGTTTTCGGACTTCAACTTGTCTAATTTTTTTTTCTATAAATTTAAGAATGTTATGCAAATAAATAATTAAAATTTTAAGAGTGAACACATCTACTTGTCTCAATCTCCTTTATATTTTGTATAAAACAAACAATAAAAGAACAAAACTTTTTATTCTATAAACTTAGGTTCAACTGCTTTGTCGTGGCTACGTTGGTGCAGCCGCTACATAAGATTCAAACACCATTTAGAGAAAATTGGACCCCTCTTCTATTGTTGAATGGTGTAGTTTAACGGTCTCTACGCTGTTGCACCATGCAACAATAGTAGAGGATCCAAAATTCATTTTTAGTAGTGTTACAAAAAAAAGTATAACTAATGATGTGTCTTCATATTTGGATCACAATGATTGATATGATTAACAATGGATGAAGGTCTAGTTGTGTTACTCTTAGAAAGAGAATTTGGCAATGATGGTTGAAGAAGCATGAAATTTTTGGCTTGTGAACTTGTTGTTGGTGACAACCTTTTGAAGTATGAACCCTTCAAACATCCTTTCCCATTTTGATTCAACAAATTGTTTGAAACCATTTGAGGATACTCACCAAGTTTCAAATTCAATCCAGAACCTAAACCATTATCTCTTAACTCTTCTTGATTTCCACCATTGTTTGATCCTTGTCCTACAATCGATGTAACTGCGGCAGCTATAACTGAATGAAGACTTGGATCAGTGCTTATTGCTTTGCTAATTGTTTCTGCCAATGCTTGCCTCGAAGGTGTTTGGTAATTTGTCACACAATTTTGGTTTTGATAGAAATTTTCTTGGAAATGGTTAAAAGGCCTAATTTGTGATTTTTCAATAGGTATTGTGTTATTGTTAATGAACCCTAACCCTAATTTGTTGTTGTTCCAAATGGTTGATGTTGGTGTGAAATTTGGTGGTTGTGTGGAACAAAAATTAAGATTATTTGGAGAAAATCTTGGAATTGAAGCTATGTTTGATGATGTTGATGATATGGATGAAGGAGAAGTTAGGTCAAGAGTGATGGTTGGGAACAAACTATTATGGTTTTGTGGAATAAAGAAATGTTGTTTTGGTGTTCTTGATTGTTCAAATTGGTGATTGTTGAAATTTAGGCCATTGAGTAGTGTTGGAGAATTTCCAAAAGATGTGGAATTTTGATGATGAATATTTTGATGTTGAATATTTTGATGTGATGATGATGATGATGTTGATGAGCCTGATAACATCATTGAAGCTGCAGCTGAAGTTGTGTATGCCATGGCTGATGCTGTAACTTGAAGAGGATGGTTGTGTGTTCCTTCATATGTTGTGATTAATATGGACAAGTCATCAGCACATCTTTGTACCTGAAATCATATTCATGTATTAAATTTATGAGGTCTTAATAACAACTTCAATCTCTATACAAGAATATAAATACGGTATAGATGTACTTTTTATTCTTAAAAAAATTGTGAAATTAGATTTTGGCTCCAATAAAAAAATTATTTGAAAAATTAGTGTTTTTAGAATCGAGAATCGCTCAGTCGATTGATTACCAACTAGGTTGGCTTTCATTCTCTTAGTCTTAGAGCCAGTTTGAACCGTAATTGATTCAATCGATTAATATTTATTTCTTTCAAATATTTCTTTATTATATACTATGTATTAGTCATTCCGTTCAATTCAACCATAACTCAACCTTTTGAAGTATTTAAATCATGATCCGAAAGTCTTGCCAATTTAATCTCTAGTCTAATATTTTAAACATTGTGAAAATACAAAAATTGTGTGATTTTAGTCGCTAATAAGAGGTTCATATTTACCTGTTTTCTAACTGGGCATGCTGGTGCAACTGTGCAACGATAGTATGCTCTTGGACATGGATTTCCTTTTGCTATCTTCTGTCCATATTTCCTCCATTGACATCCATCATTCATCTGATTTCAAGGCATACAACAATTAATTTAGAGACAAAATTTATACATGATTAAAATTAGTCACAATTAAGTTTTAGAGATCGAAATAGTAACCAATTTTTAAAATACAACCGAATTTTTAATCCCTAAATGATATTTTTCTAGTAATGAACATAAATATCTCCAAGAATTTAAAACATGGGTATGTTTGTTAAGTATGAAAATAAAAGTGATTTTAACATAAAATAATTTAGAAATTAAATTTTTGAGACTTTTTTTTTAAAATTGAAGTTATTTTGTGTTTGATTATAATTATAATAAAGTGATTGTATTTCTCGTTCTTGTATTGAAAATAATTTACACTATAATAATTAAAATATTAAAAATGGTTTCTTAGTTAAGAAAGTGATTTTATCTCCAAATAATTCTTAAACAAAACATTTTTATAGTACATTTATAATGTAACAAAAAAAAAATGAATTGATACTAACCGTGGGAGTGTCACATTTAGCTCTCACAGATACTCTAACTCTCTTAGCTGGCATTTGATCTGAAATATCATCATCTACATTTATCACTTTTGGTGATTTATTTGTTGATGACAATAATGTTCCTTTTTCTTCAACTTCCTTTGGTAATTCTTCTGAGCTATTCAATGGACTCAAATCAGATACTAACTCCATAGACAACATATATTTGGAATCTAATCCAAGACTAAGATTAACTTCCATGTCTTCTTTTTCTTTAGGCTTGTTTGAGTTTTGATCAATTTTTGCTTCTTTCTTGTACTCATTTGGACTTCTTCCAAGGCAAAGTGACACAAGCTCGGGTTCTTCATCGATTTCGTCATGTAAAGTTGATGAATCTTCTACACCTTTGTTAGAAACTTCTTTGTTAACAATGTCAAAGAAACGGAGTTGAAGCGAGTTGTAGTCTTTTTCAACTCGCGAAAGCATCATCTTCAATCTTTCGTTTTCTTCTTTCACCTCACCCATTTCGGATTTTGCATCTATTAGTTTGTCTTCCTAGATTCCCAAACCACAATGATATTAATAATAGTAATAAGAACATAATATGAACAAAATTATAACACATCAATATTGAAAAACCTCAACAATTATAAGTTTTAAGTCGATAAAATGATTAACGAAGATAAAACTTACGTACAATATTATATGAACAAAACTATAACACATCAATATAAATAAAAATTTAAGACAAATATAAATAAAAATTTAAGGAAAAAAAAAACAAACTTATTTTGTTGATTAATATATGGAACTCAAACAACATATGCATAACCCTATATAATACATACATGTTTATAAATTTTAAAAAAAAAAAAATTCTTAATTACACGACGAAGCATCAAAATAAAAATCCAATGATGCAAATATAATTATTCATGAACAATATATAGATGTTACACAACAAGAAGGAATTGGTGTGTACCTTTGTAACCTCTTGTTGAGTAGAGAAATCAGCTTCATTGAAAATTGAAGTAACTCTCTTCTCTTCAATCTCTGAACTACTTGGACTAGACATTTTTGACATAACCTATCTTATTATTTTCAAAATATTGTTCAATAATCTCACATGATTAACCCCTTTATATATAAACATATACTCATCATTTTTTTATTTAATTTTTTTTAGAAAGAGCCATATAACCCTTTTATAAACCAATCAACCCTTATGAGCTAGACATGGAATAAACAAATGCAAAATCAACCCTCACCGATCCCGAAGCTCATCTAGTTCCCATTAATTAAGTAGCCAGCCATGACCCTCAAATGTCAACACCACTTGCTAAGCTAATTTTATGATTTTTTTTCAATTATTTTATGAGTAAATTAATTACATGATCCCCAAATCTTAGTCATTAATGAGGTTGAGTAGGCAAATTAAAAAGCTAAATTTTGGCATATAAGCTAAATATTAAGTTTAAAATTATAGTTGGTTGTCGTATTTACAATTACACTACAAATCATAATATTACAACAAAATACGAAGATTCAATAATTAATATTGTAGTCGAGACTTAGAGATAACCTCTAAAATATTTATATTGCATCATCATAATTTAGTTACACACAACAATTTTTTTTTTGACAAAGTTACACACAACAATTTAAAACTATGATTACTTGTAATATCATACTACTCGCTCCTCTGATTATAATTAGACCCAATTTTTAGATTTATTGATCCTTTAATATAAGACTCATTTTATAAATTTTCAATTAATAATTTCTTTATGAAAATGCACTTATTTAATTGAGAATGCATGTAAATTCTTTTTATATATGTAAGGGTATTTATGAAAAATAACACATTTTTGAAAAATTATATGCAACAATTATTTTGTTAATACTCGTAAATTTTGTAAGTACATCTTATAATAAGGTGGATGCAGAACTTTATAATTTTATTATTGTTTTCTTTTCAAAAATTGTCTCCGCCAGAAATAATTTTATTTCAGACGGGTCGACTACTAAATGTTAAGAAGTCCCATATATGAGTTGGTATAGACAAGTGTTTATAAGCAAGTGACAATTCTCACCTTATAAGTCGGTTTTATAAGAATGCGTTAGACTCATACTTATTTCTAATAATTTCTAACATGGTATCAGAGTCTCTCCTAGATCCCGTTCGGCCATCCGCTATCGGGCCACTGTCATTTATATCTACGCATCAAGCCCAATAGTGCTGGACGTGAGGGGATGTGTTAAGAAGTCACACATCGAATATAAGTTGGCCTGGATAAGTGTTTATAAGCAAGTGACAATCTTCACCTTATAAACCGGTTTTATAAGGATGAGTTAGACCATACTTATATCTAATAATTTCTAACGCTACGAGTATTTCTTAACCGATTTTAAACCTTGTTTTATTATATTATTATAGAGAGTATATAATTTGAAACTTGGTACTAATGAGAAGACGTCACATGGAAATATGCAGTTAAAGTTGAAACTTGAATGAATGAATATTTGTCAATGGTGTGTTGTGTTATGTGTGTAAGTTGGAACCTTATAATTTCATTTCATTGTCAAGTTCGCGGCCCAAACGCTTGTTGTCAACTATTGCTCTGCTGTTCACTGCTGCCATTGACCTTCTCATCAATTTCCATGAACATGCAATACATAATTTTAATATATGCTACCTATATGATGTTTTAAATTCGTCATCTATATACTAGTTGAATAAGAAAAATGTATAATCATTAATTATTTTTAAAACATGATATTTTCAACGCCGATGAACATTCTAATCTCTCAAGTCAGGTAGAGAGTTATAATAGACTTCACAACGATCTCCTTCAACTATTTTAACGCAGTAACATTTTTAAGTTTTGATAGATTCAAGCCAAATGGTTGATGATTAATTTGAAAGAAATTGAAATCATCTCGTCCAAACACTTTTGAGTTAATTAAGTTGTTTGGTTTACCTCCATCTTCCTTATGAGTACGTATGACTTGATAATTTCATATACACATTAAGAAAAATGGATAATTCATTTGCTTAGTTGCTTTTTTTTTTTTATGCAATTCATATTTTAATATATTAAACAATATATTACACCAAAATATATAAATTAAATAAGGCTCTTAGGTAAAAAATATGAGACTTATATTTATACATAGGTGATAAATATAAACAAATTCTTGATTAATTCTACTTTATTTAGAATTTTTTTTCATACTTATGTTTTCATTCTTAACTCGATCTTGTGTACACATAAAACTTAATTAGTTAGAAAATAGAGACTCACTTTTTGAGTAGTCGGATAGTCACTACTATATTAGGCCTTGATATATTAAACCCCAAATAATTATGAGTTTTTTATTTATCTATACTAATATATAAAGGGGATACAAATTTTTGGAATGGCTTTTTCATTATTCCTATTTTACCCTTAAAAAAAACTACAAAAAAAAACTAAGCACAACTTTCACATAAAAGTAGGTTTTCAGTTTTTTTATAGTAAAAAAAAATATTTTTTTCTTCTTAATAACTAGCCACAACAAAAAAGGAGGTCAAGTAGTTATCAATTAACTAAGTCCAATAAAAAAGGAGATTAAGTAGTTATTTATATTTGCACAATAGAGAATATCGATCACAGCAAACAAAAAAAAAGAATATCGATCACACAAACGGGCGGCTAGTATATATAAAATAATTACACTTGAACGAAAGGTTGAATAATAAGATACATTGTAAATTTGATTGAATCAAGTAGTTTTTTTCTTACAAGAAAATTGAATCTAGTAGTCATATGAAATCTAGGTATATTTCTTTATTATGATGAGTGGTTTGATAGATTGTGCATGAGTCATTCTACTGCATGGTTTGTTGAATTGGTTACCACACCTAAGACTATAAGTATCCGTGAATTAAATGGAAGGGTAGTTCTATATTACAAGTAACCGAATTATATTGAAAAAAATGCTTTGTTCTATTTTTCATCAAGAGTATTTTGTGTTTTACATGAAACCAAACATATATACTAAATTATATAATAAAATGTTGAGTTTTACATGCTTAATAAAAAAATTTACAATCCACCTCTCCCACCTTCAAAAGAATTAATAATCCTTAATTAACAACCCAACTTAATTATTTACTATACCGGCCTAGGCATTGGAACCTTGTATGTCAAATTTCAAACTTTGGAAACCCTTAAAATATATTTCAATCATACATAGAGGCATATATGGGGCACTATTATATTAATGAATGTGCCTTTTGGAGGTCAAGTAATATTCACTTAACAATTTTACCCATTTCATTTTGTAGTTTTCAAATTTTGTTAAAACGGTCTTCAAAACCTTTAACGGTCAACCAAAACTATTGGTCAAATGGTTAATTTGATTGCACCACTTATGTTTCACTTAACTTAGTAATTTGTTAATATAAAATTATCAATATATATTGGTTCAATTGATAAGGATTCAACATAAATCTTATAGGAATATGAATTTGAATTTAGTTGCCGATGTGAGTGAAATCTCGTGTATTGGTGATTTGTAAATATATTTGTTATCACTTTTTAAATTTTGTTAATTTTTTTCGACCCTAATAAACTGTAGAGACTAACTCGCCTAAAACAAATTTTAATAGAAAATGTTAATTTCTATTCCACTTGTCCATGTATTTTTTATTATAACTAGGGTCTATAAGCTAACCTAACTCCTATTTTTTCAAGACTTATAATTATATACCTCAAAACTTGACGTAGCAAGGCTTGCAGATCAATTGCTCCTATATAATACTTAGAAAACAATGATATATATTTCACAAGAGACTTGAAAAGGAGACTTTTAATTTGTATGGTTGTCCAAGTGTGTTACTTAATAGAAACCTAAAGATTTTCTTTACATAAATAATTGGCTAGCTAACGACTTTTAATGCCAAGTTGAGTTTATTTTAGTGATGTAGGTCAATGGTTTGGATTAGCCTTTGAATTGAATCACTAGCTCATCTTGTTGTGATGAGATCTACAAGTATAAATAAATAAGGGTGATTTAAGACATGCCTATATTTTAATGAAACTCAATACACCCCATGCTATTAAATGAGAGAATGTGAATAAGGATTAATACTCTTTAGTCTTTACTAGGAGGTGAATTCAAAATAAAAAGTCTTTACTAGGAGCTTTGTAGTAAGATTCTTTGGTGAAAAATATAACCCTTTTGTTGGCCTCAAACATGATTAATGCCTCGACATATAGTAATATCGCATGATACATGTGAACTCCATTTAAATAAAAATTGTTATGTACTATCGTGCCGTGAAGGGGGAGTTTTACTGAGTTGGATCGATACTTTAAGTTTTAAGCAATCACATAAGTAACTTTAGATATCGTATCTTTATCCAAAACCTTATAAGCATTAGGTTTATATATGAAATTCTCTCACTTATATGTTGTTCAACATCAACACTTTCTACCAATATATAGAACTTAATTAAACTCACACTTGATATATCTCAATATTTCCGCTCAAGTGTGAATTTTTTCATGTTTGTGATCCACCACCACTCTCTTAATTATTTCCCCCCATCAAATTGAAAAGACTTTGATACCATTGTTGGACTGTTGAGACTAGGTTTGATTAACACATTGAATCTTGAGCAACCACACAAGTACGACTTTGACACCACATTTTCACCCAAAATTTTAATGCATTAGATTTATGGATCTCTCACTTATCTTACACTTAACTCACATTTGGTATATCTGAACACATGCACACTAGTTACAATATTATTTGGGTTTGTGAAGTTACAATATATTAATTATATGTTTCCTGCTAGTTTCTCAAAAATATTGATCGGTAACAAACATTGGTCTCAAAAATATAATTTATACACTAAATTATAATTAATGTATTATAATTTTATTCACACATTTATTTAGAAAATACTGAAGAACATACTATTGATGAAATATGTAACAACCTTAAATTGTGAGAATCCCAATTTGATGTAGTGTTGAATAGTTTGAAACCAAATTCTCACAAACTCGCCATTTTGATTATGTTCTATCTCTTCTTTTTTCCCCATCTTTTATTGTTTCTCGTGTGTCCTTTGAAATTACCAAAAATCCTTGTTCATATATATTTTCGGGTTTGAACAAGTTTCATATCTTAGGATTAGAACGTTGATAAAATGAGCTTGTGTTTCGAGCTATATGATTCAAATATGTAAAGGGTGTTTCAAATTCTAGAGTTCAAATAATGATTGTGTTACAACATTAAAATATTTAATAGAAAACAAGTCGAATTTGAATAGGAATATGTTTATTATTTTCATTACAACGGAAAGCAAAATTAAAATGAAATATGTTTATTACAACATAAAGCTAACTTACATAAAATATTAGACGGAAAAAATACAAGATAATTAATAAAAAAATGCATGGAAAAATGAGTTTGTCATCGACATCTTCCTCTAGGGATAAAAGATGAGGTATATCATTTTTTTCACATTTGAGGGTGGGATTTTCACTTTTAGGGGCCAACTTTCCATTTTTGGGGGATGAATTTCCACTTCCTTGGCTTGAGACAACTTGATTTGTGTTACAGTTTAATAGCAACTCTGAACATTTGTTTGATTAGTCATAACATCCTCAATATTCATGATCCCAATAAAGTCTCTTGTTGATCAGCATAATGCTTTTAATCATCATCATCATCAAAGAATATTGATGAGAGCATTATGACTAATCGATGACGGACTATTCGGCCGTTTACACACAAAAAAAATTGAAAATAGCCAAAAATATAATAAAATAATTGAGAGAAGGCAGCAGAGAAGAGGAGGATGAATGATAGAAAATGACAAAAAGGAATGTATAGACTTCAGCGAGGCGTACGATTGGACGAAAAAATTGCACACCCTAATTTTACAATAAGAATTGGCCACCGTCCAAAATTATTTGATTGCAACCACTATCCAAAATTTTGACCATCGACCACATTCTAATTTTAGAACACGAATTGTGTTCGATCTCTACGGTAGGAACCGTGTTTTTCCAAAATTTGTGCTTTTTTAACACTTGAACCTTCATGTGAGCGGGACATTTTTGACAATTAAGTGAACGAGCGAGAAGATTAGAGAGCGCAACAAGAAACACTCTTCTAATAATAATCATGGCCTAATCCACTACTATTTAAACACCCATATGTACATGTGGTCCCATCAAATGGGATGAATAATTTCAGCAGGTCCAGATTGAAATTGATCACTACCTGCACCTAGGACTGAATTTGTTGCACCCCATTTTATTAAAAAGAAAAAAAAAAAAAAAAAAAAAAAACTCATGTTCCATCTATCTGCATGAAATGAGCCCAACTCACCACATCCAACTTACTCGCTACATCCCTTCTCCTTCTTTCATCAATCAACCTTCCTTTTTCATTTAAATCAATACTATTAACACCCCCGTTAATGGTGATAAAAGATATGAAACACAGACAAGTCACAAATATTAGAAATGATACTATCATGGACTAATCGAAATGAACTAATCCGAAGAGGGATAAATTTGTCAAAAGAAAAGGATATTAGAAGGCTTTTGAGAATTAGAAGGAGAAGAAATTTTCACATTGAAAAGGAAGTGGTCTTTAATTGGCCCAAATTATTGGGATACAGATTAGCTGTAGTACTTTTTAACACAGTTTTAAATTTTGATTGTTGATTATAGATCGATCGGTCTAGATTAATGCAGTTATAAATTATTTAAAACAATCTCAGGTACATATTTTAGATCGCACAACTAGTATAAAACTGTGTGAAAACAAATTGTAAAAAATCTATTTCCAAATTATTGTTTGCTTTAACTTAAGAGTTGGAACCGGTGAAGTCACAACTTTTACAAATCCCAACTTTTTATTGAAGCATACAAATCCCAACTTATTTCTTGAAAATTACACTCTTTTATATTTGTTACCAATTCAAAAAATAAAAATACAATTATTTTCGTATCCTCGTAGTTTTTTTTTTTTCTTTTCCCAAATGTGGTGTAGCTAAAGTGCTACAATCCACCAAAATTCATTAAAGAAATCTAGAAACAGAAAATAAATGGTCTTTTTTTTTCCATTTGGAAAAAAGGACGAGAGGAAAAATGAAGAAAGGAAGTGTAATCCTCAATTTAATGGTGATTTAGTTTTCTTCATAATATAAATTGGTTTTTCTAATTTTTCTCTGGAGCATTCTGTTGAGTTTCAAGTGTGAGTGATTAGTCCTACATCGACTATGTATGAGAAGAATGTTGGATTTATAAGAGAGGTGATCCACTAACCTAACGCCTTAAGATTTTGGGTGGAGATGTGGCGTGTCCCTCTCTTGTGGTCCTGGAGCATTGACCCATAGTATTTCTCCCGAGCTTCTCCGGACTCCCCATCACATTCATGGTTTACATTGGTATGAAAAAAATTGATTTTTTTTCTTATGTTTTGATTGAATTGTATTTGGACCATTTGAAAAGTTCGTAATGATATTATTTTTCGTGAAAAAAATTTCATTGCTTTTCAACTATTGAAAAAGGTCATATTTTATTCTTAAAAAATATCAGATTATTTAATTTTCTTGGTTGTTGGCCGAAGGCTAATTTTTCCTATGAGTTGAATCATTTGTTCAGTCAACCTTAAATTGTTTTGGAGTTGAATCACAATTTGTTTTTGTTGTTTTGTATGCTATGTTTTGTTGTTGATGTATTTATTTTTGGCACTCCTCTTGCTTGAAATTTGTTATTAAATACTTTTAACTCCTTGTGACAAAAATAAGAACATCACAAACAAAAATGTAGCTTATATCCATTCAAGGAAATTTGAATTATATCCATTGAAATGATAAAATAAAATTCTTACCACTGAACCAAGACTTGATTTACATAACTCAAATATATTAATCTAAATTAACTAGTCACTGGGATTATTATAAAATTCAGCATTAGTTCATCAAAAAGAAATAGTACAATTAAGTAAGAAATATTCATGGTTCTTAATCTTGTCTAATTATAAGAAGAAAAACATTAGCAATGTTGTAATCTTTAAATATTCGTTTCAAATACATGCTCATGCATAAAAAAAATGTCCGAATTCCTTAATCATTTTGTTAGAAATAAATCTCATTTACCTCGCTAACTTAATCTATGCAGTTGCACGCACAAGATTCCTTTATATATAATATAAACCCTTTCCGGCAACTCTCATGAAACTATCTCATTACCCTGGAAGTAAATTTGATTTTTCCATATTCATGATACAATGTTCAAGAGCAAAATTTGTCATTTTCTGTTTTTGGTATGTACACAAAATAACTGAAAACAACACCAAATATCTCATGTTCCATAGAGATGAAAACAAAATACTATCTAAGAGGCATATGCTAGAACAAAAACACAACCAAATTTCCCTAGACAACATATGATGAATGATGACAAAACAACATTAATTCTCCACAATCTTTGAGCTGCTGTACATTTTCACTATTACTTGTAAACTCTCAGGTTTTTCTATTTCTTCAAGCCATTCATAATCCTTCTTTTCTTCTTCTGGTATGGTTATTCCTTCAGCTGAAATTTCAAAAAAGGTACATAGCATTTTAGGTAAGATTAGAGACAAGGCCCAAAAAATATTATATATGCTATTTGAAAAGTAGAAAATGGAAAGGTTCATTTCTCATATTACAATTGGTGTCGACGTGTCAATGTCTGTGACACCAAGTATCTATATTAGTGCTTCATAGATTGACAAAATCATTTTTTCTGGATGTACCACCACTGAATCGCATCTAAACCTATGAAATTAATCCAACAGTCGAAGTTTGGCCGAAGATCATTTTACCATAACTGCAGTGGCAGCCTGGCAGGACCAGAAAATTTATAAAGTCTGGGCAAAATCTCAGTTTTGCCTTAAACTAACCCCTAAAAATCTTAGGTTTGTCCTAAACTAACCCCTAAAAATACCAACAATTTTTGCGTATATGTGAACTATAACATTATGTATAAGGCATACTATGCATGGTTTTAACTGATTTATCGAGCGATAAATAAAATCTTGTTCATTTATTAAAACTAGCTATATATTTACCTGGAAAGTTGGAAAAAGGGAAACTTCGGTAGTATGCGCAATGCCTGCCATCAGGATCAGAGTACGGCGGACCAAGAACATCAAGAACTGCACAAGCTGTCACTGCAGTGAAGCAATGCATGTTTCCTCCATCATTAGGATAAAGGATGGAAGGATTGCAAGGAGCAGTGAAATCAGCATCAACCTTAATTTTAGCCAATCTTTTCTCCAAAATATGGGCTGCCACAATTTCAACATGCAAAATTAATTTTTTACATTTACTTGGAGGAGAAGGAACAAGAAAAGGAAAATAGTTTCTGGCTTAACACAACATATTATTTTATTTTACTTTATTTTGACTTATAAGTTTGAATCTTTGTCTTTGTTACTTGATTACAAACATGAAACAGAAAATAGGAAAATTGAATACTGCAAACATGAATAAGAGAATATTGAATACTGCAAACATCATTGAAATGAGAAAATACTCACTTTGTGAGACATCAGCAGGCAAGTCAACAGCCCAATCATAAGATTTGATATGCATTGTTCCGAATAGAAGCTTACTAAAAACCGTCATTCCAGGGTGATTGTGAAGAGGAATTTCTGCTGAAGGTGGCAAGCAAAATATTCCCATCTGCAATACATCAAATCAAAATAAATCAAGAAAAAATAAGTTACACTATAAAGCAAATATTCTAAAAACCGGACCAATCTGGCCGGTTTAACTGATTAAATAAAAAACGAGAATATATTTTCAGAAAGTAGATGAGTTACCGAGAATTTTTCACACTCGTAAATGTGAAGGTATGTAATTTTTGGTGTTGCATCGTTACTGATATTGCTGAAATATGGCATGTCAGGTTTCAAGCCAAGGTCTTCGGGTTTTATTCCAGCTGAACAAACAGAAGCCATGGTTAAATGTTGATGTATCATGGCATATAAAATTAAGATAAAGTAAATCAAAAATTGGAATTAATTATTGGTCAAATTATTATTGACATTGCAAAGAGAAGTAAAGATCATCAAAGTTTCTTGCAAGAAAAGAAAATTTATTTGCTATAGTTTTAGAGTGTATAAATAACATGATATAATGGCACGAATTTGTGGCATTCATTGAGAATTTATACCCTAAAATCATAGTGATGAAAATATTGGTTTCTTATAAGAATTAGAGAGAAATTTTGCGATGCAAAATGTATTTGCGTATTGGCATAAAACAAGGAAAGAAAGAAAAATAACAATGTTATTTAAACACGCAAATCCAACACCGTATAAAATACTACACTAAAATTGTGTGTTGGTCGGATTCTAAGGAAACCATATATCATACCATGTTGAATGTCGCGCTTTGATGTCTAAATACAATTTTCAACAGTCTATCTCAAAAAGTGACAAATGAGAACTCATTTTTACATCCATCTCATTAAATTCTATATTTTCTAATTTCTATAGTACTTTGGACCAATTTATTGATTTCCTACCTTCCAATTTATCTTATCACAAAGCCTAATGGTTGACTATATCCAAGTTAAATAACACTGACATCAAGCATTTATGAACAAACTACATATGACAAACTACATATGACTAATTAGGTGCATCAATAATCAATAAATACATCCAAATTATGTGGTCCATTCACAATTCGACACGCGGAAAACAAAATGTAGAAGGTAGGAAAAAACTTTTCTCACCCTAACATGATTTTAGATATAGTACACATTTAAGATAAATTACTAATTGTGAGTTATCCACAAATATATAATTTGTGTTGTCTCAAAGTACATTTCTAAATTTGAGGGTCTTTAGGTGGTGATGGCATGATAATCCATGCCGTCACAACGTTGAATTGAGATTTGACTATTAAAATTTTAAACTCATTTTTTAATTTAAAAATAATTAAAACTTGCATTGAAATCTGAATCATTTCAATCAAACGGGCAATGTAATGACCGCGTGAACACGGGGAATTGCTGAGGGCTAATCAATCCAAATTCCATAAGAAAAACTCATAATTTGGTGTGATCAACACCTTACAATATTAAAGGATATACATTGTGAATGTAAATCAATTTATGCTAATATTCAATAAAAGTAAATTAGTTGAATCGCATCATCACCATTTTTTCATAAAATAATAATTAAATTGAATAATGAAAATAAAAAACATACAAATCAGGTATCATCTACTGATCTACCGTAGCATTTTCCAATAATACAAAGTCCTATGATAAAACATAATAATAAACCATGCCAAGTAAATATAATAAAGAAAACCTCAACAAAATTCACATAAAAATCATGCACAAATCTTCATTACTAATCCAATTTTTCAACTAGAAATGAAAACCTAGTTGGAAACAACACAGCATAAATTTAAAATAATGGCAATAATAATAAAATAAAATGAAAATTTATACCTAAAACAGAACGAAGAATTTCAATGTGTTGAACAGAAGGAACAACTCCAGTAGCAGCATTAGCAAACACATGCTTGCAAGCAAGAAACAGTTTCTGAACCGGCGACATCGTCATCCTCTGATGATTTCGCCGGCTCTTTCTTATTTTCATGTTATTGGTATTTGTCTCTTCAAGCAATTCACTCAATTCTCTACCTTTCCTATAACCTAAGTTTCTCTTAATCCCCATTGAAAGAGAGCAAAAAAACAGAGCGGAAAACAGACCCAGATAAGGAAAATGAAAAAAGAAGAGAATTTTTAAGAGGGGTGGTTTTTATATGAATCAAGAGTATTGAGAATTGAATTTTGGAAAATGGGTATGAAAGAAAATGAAGAAAAGATTGAATGAAACAGAAAACAGAGGAAAACAGGGGGAGGGAAATAGATTCAAAGAGGGTTTTGGAGAGATTGGATTTTATTTGTGTTGATATAAAAGAGGAAGAGAGAACAACAAACAACAAGGAAATGAAAGACAGAGAGAAAGACAAATATAAAGATGGAGAGAGAGATGGAGAGTGGTTTGGGAAGTAAAACTGAAAACCAGGGGCCATGCATAGGATTTCAGTGGGCTGCTTGAAACAGTGGATAATACTTTCTAGTAGGAACTATTCCTACCTTTTTTACACTATATTTCTTACTTTTTGAAAGAAAAAATATATATAAGGCAAAAAAATAGTATAATACTTCGTACTTTTCTCTTTGACTTTTTCTAAATTATATAGTAAAATAAAAAAAAAAAAGTAAATTCGATTGTCATGCAATTTTAAATACTCTCTCCGTTTCTTTTTAATTGTCTTTTTACAAAGATAACATCAAATTAAAGAAGTATATTTTTGCACGTTATCTTCCTATTATACCCTCGTTTTAATCCACCAATAAATTCCTATTTTTTTCCCACACTTTTTATCTATTACTATATATAAAAATGATACAAATTTTTGGGATGGCTTTTTCATTATACCTATTTTACCCTTAAAAAAAACTACAAAAAAAAAAACTAAATATTTGTATATGTTGAAAAATAACTTCCACATAAAAATAGATTTTCAGTTTTTTTTAGTAAATTTTTCTTTTTCTCTTAATAACTAAGCACAATAAAAAAGGAGATTAAGTAGTTATTTATATTTGCGCAATAGAGAATTTCGATCACATCAAATAAAAAAATAGAATATCGATCACACAAACGGGCACGGAACGTGCCCATTTGGCGGCTAGTTTCCAATAAATTTAATATATGATGTACAAAAAAAAAAAAAAAATTTAATATGTTATGTACCAACAAAAACTTTATTTTAAAAAAAAAATTAGTTTTCCAAATATATAGGATTAATTGGTTTTATGGAAAAAGATAAGTGCACAAAGGGTTTAATTGACAAATCATATCCATAAAATACAAAAAGCACAATTAAATAGAAACACTAAATATGATAATAAAAGACAATTAAAAAGAAACGGAGGGAGTATAATACAGGGTTGGAGATATTTTTTTTCTAGTCTTTCATGGAATAAAAGATTTTTTTAGATTTTTTTTTAAAATTTATTGAATAATTTATAAAGTTAATATTATGAAGCAGATATATCACTTATTTAATAAATCCAAAAGAAAAATATTTTCTTATGTATGAAAGCAGAGGAAGTATATTAATATATGAAGGAGAGTTTGTGATAAAAAAAAATCATTTTGATATTTTTTTAAGAAACAATCTACTTTTTTATTCATTAAATAATTGATATATCTGTCAAAAATAATAATAATTGATATATCTAATTTATAATATAGATTAGATATATTAGTTATCCAATAAACATAAAAAGTAAATTATTATTTATGAAATTAATTCTTATAAATTATTTATACAAATGTCGTAAGCATTATTTTTTGTATATACGGAGTATTAAAATTGTTTTTCCTCACTTATATACGGATATTAATTTCCAAATTTAAATGAGAATTCGATTGAAGATTGTCCTATTTTTTACCATGAACATTGAATTTGACAAAGATTGGAAGAAAAATTTCGGTGGTGACCGGATCGGTTCAAAAGTAGGAGACTCACAAATGTTGTTTTTTAAGACACATGTTAAAAGTATTAAAAGAGAAAATAAGTAGGAGAAAACACAATTATGTGTTGTGTTCTATAGTTCTGATCCACTTTACTGCTTTAGATATCGTGTTATCAACTAGTTGTAAAATCCAACTATTATTTGAGATTTCGCCATGACTAATTTCATCCACCACATTCTGCAAAGCGAAGTTAAATGAGGTATCAATCTTCTCATCAATAGAACAGAGAGTCGTATCAGCCGTCAAGAATTCCTTCACAACTTTATCATTAACCACCGATTGGCGCTTTGAAGAACCAACAGTATCTTCGACAGCTTTGTAAGTATCAACCTAACACTCCTTTCTTTGTACGGGATGTAACAACTTCTTCACTGCCATGGGTTGTTCAATATATAACTATTTGTCAATATCCATGTTGCACCTTTGCTAGCATCAATCTTCGATGCATCCATGTATTGAACTATCTGTTTGCGGACGATATTGCCAACCTTTGGCTGAACCCGTTTCTGGAACAATTCTTTCAGTCGGCTTAGAGATACTTGCAACGACCCTGACAACATATTCTAGCTTAGTTAATCTAGGGGCAGCCTCTCTAACCACTTGCTTGCAACTATTTTCATTTTTGTTTTTCATTTGGTGGAGCCACTTAAAGCCGATATATTATGCCCAATGACTCTACAACGAGAACAAAAGTTTGGGAGACGTTCGTTTACCATTTCAAGCATAACAACAAACCCGTCCCTTTTCACCATAATTTCATCATAGACACTTCCAGAAAGATCAATGTCCACTAGAATGTGTGCATAATGACCAAAAGAATGTGTGCATAATGTCCACTTTTGTCAGCTTAGAGATACTTGCAACGACCCTGACAACATATTCTAGCTTAGTTAATCTAGGGGCAGCCTCTCTAACCACTTGCTTGCAACTATCTTCATTTTTGTTTTTCATTTGGTGGAGCCACTTAAAGCCGAGATATTATGCCCAATGACTCTACAACGAGAACAAAAGTTTGGGGGAGACGTTCGTTTACCATTTCAAGCATAACAATAAACCCGTCCCTTTTCACCATAATTTCATCATAGACACTTCCAGAAAGATCCATGTCCACTAGAATGTGTGCATAATGACCAAAAGAGTGTTTCTTATGGGTTCGTCCAATGAAAGTGGTGTACCCACCACACTTGCAATCTCAAAGGGCGTCCGTTGCCTCCAATATTTCTGTGGCAACTCCATAAGTTGTACCCATATTTGTGCGTGTGTCTACTGATCTCGGATTGACGGCCGAAATTGAAAACAACGTGAAACTGCGTGTATTTACTCAACATCAAACCATAATCCCAATAAGAAGCATCATGCATTTTAAAAAGATAATTGGATTAGGGAATTGTGATGTAATGCATAAATGTAGAATTATTAGAATTGAGATCCTTGATTCAAAATCTGCTCTAACAAACAAAAACTGATTAAGAATAAATAAATAAATAAATAAATAAATACAACAGCCAAGCTAAAAACCTCATAGCATAAAGAAGCAATATCTATTAAATATTTATACAAGTGTCACCTATTCACAGCTTGGTTACCCAACAAGGTAGCAGATTGTGCAAGTTCATATATCTTACTGAAATTACATTGGGAAATTGCCTCTTTATCAAATATTGCATCTGACAAAACAACCGATGATGCTCCTCGCATAATATATTCCCCAATAGAATCTACAACCAATTACAAATAAATTAAGTCATTCCTATTATTAATTTATGCCAATATCCTTGCCTTAACCTGCTAATTAAAATGCATACATGTATTTTATTTTATGCATATAACTATGTGTTGGTCTTTAACTCGTGTCACCGACATGACACGTGTTAAACACTAAACATGTCTTCAATCTGATGTGTTGTTGCTGCATAGTTTGTGTCTATCGGTCATTTATGGACAAGTTTATGCAGTAATAATAAACAACAATCTTTATTTTAATTACTATGTAATAAGTATGAAGTTTCCACCACGGTTCAACAATGACTAATCTCTGTCGGGAGGACATGTTGGATACACAAGATGAATTCTCATTTTTCTATTGAGTTTTCTTCATACGCAAGATAGAATCAAACCTCTTACCACTTAATTAATGTGTCCAAATCTCTTACCACTCAAACCAACTACATGTTAGTATAAACAACAATCTTTGATAACAAAGAATCTTTTTCTAGAAAATAGATGGCATCATAAATCACTCAAATGTACAACTCAATAAGAGAAAATGTGAAACTACCTATTGTAATTCCTTGAGAAGCAACCATAGAAACATGAGGAAAGGGTTTCTTCAGTGCTGCAATGTACTGAAATCCTCCAAGTGCTGAAACTGGATAAATCTATCACATAAAAAACCAAGTTAAAACATATAAATAAATCATAGAGTAAAAGGTACAAGTGAATATTCATAATATGAATTGTAAACCTTGAATCTTCATAATATGCATGCATTCTATCAGTATTTTAACAATCATACAACATGGTAAACATAAAAGAACAGTGAAAGGCTTACTTTGACTATTTTAGCACCTGCATCATATGCACACAATATCTGCATTGCAAACAATGATCATTAAACAGAGGTCAAATGCATAATGCTTGAAAAAATTGCAATTGATAGAACATTTATGGACAAGTTCTACATTGAGCCATCGTGGACCGGTACCTGAAAATTGCACAAAACACCAACAATGACTGACACCATCCTTCATTATTAGAAGTGACTTGATCAGTGCCGGTTTGACAAAAATAAGGAATAACAAATAGTGCACATATTTGTTTTCTGTTGATATGCAAAACTAACATTGATCAAGTCGCTATCTCAGACATTACAGCATGGAAACCGTAAACTTATACTTCCGAGGGCAGACACTAGTCATTGTTGGAGTTTCAGATGATTTTCAAGCACTGGTCCGCAGGAGACCACCTATCAAGTTAGTTCACCGTAGAACCTGCGACATTTATATTGCAAGAGTATAAATCATGAAATCTGTTAACAGCTTGAACTTAAAAGTTGACATTTACCTCAGTTGGAGTCATTGCTCCTGGAATATATAAAATTTCATCACCTTGAACATAATCCATAATATCCTGATATTGGTAAGGTAACAAGGTATGTCGTCAAATAATGAAATTCCCAATGATATGTGACAGTCAATAATGATTCAAAAATAACATTGTAAATGAAATTTCAAACCTTAACAATTGCAGGACTCATTAGAAATTTAGCTCCCGCATTAATTGCAGTTTTTGCATCCTCAATCCTGAGAACAGTTCCAACCTAAAGGCATATATCTGTTGAGTTCAGACAATCGTTGAAAAGAAATGTAAATTTTCTGTAATGTAAATGATAGAGATTTGATCATCTATATGTTACAAAGAAAATAACCACAACAAAAGTCTTCTCTCACTAGGCATGTTGGCTACACTATCAACGAGCCATAATGTCCTATGAAGCACAGACACCAAACACGACACTAACACGCCGACACCGGTAATAATTTGAGAAAATAGAATTATTGAATGTGTCGTGTCAACCACGTGACACACTTTCAATCAGAAGTAACTGCAGAATATATTTTAAATTCTATATTGTTTTTAATGGTTCTGCCTATGGTACCCCATTGCATGCCTATACCTCTAACTATTGGAATATCTTCAACATATTCTATCCTTCATACTAACGCCTCACCAGAACTTATCCACACATGTCTAAACCACATAGAGAGCATAATGGTATTTTCTCCGCATTCATAAACTTTGGTTCGGTTCATGTGATATAAAATATAACGTCGATGACATATGAGAAATAAAAAAGAAACTTGAAGGATGAAAGCATACCCCTAGAGCCATTCCAGGATGCTCCTTCACCAGCTGCTGTAGAACCTACACAAACCAGAAGCATAATTTAAAAACTTAAACCTCAATACAGGAAAGTGAGGAAGCAAATAAGGTTAGGTAAACAACCTCAAACACACCTGGAGTAGACACCACGATCTCCAACTACATATAAAGAGAACAAAGATGGTTAGAAGCACACCATTAAATATATAGAGTTGAGCATGTCAGTGTAAAACCAATTTACACCGATTGTGCATCACTATTAAACTCTATTGTAAAATGGCATAACAATGAGTAACTTTCTCTCTAGATGGTCCTATAGCATCTGAAGCGATTCAAATACTAGGAGGATTAGACAAAACTCGTCCATATAATTTCCCTTGAATTTTCTTTTATTATTAAAAAATCATTAATAAGTCAAAATAAAAGAACAACAAAAGTAAACTTACAACTGAAATGCCACCTGCTATTGCAGCATTTGCAGCTTCCAAGGCCACTTCTGCACTATATGTAAGTGACAACCAAAAAGTAAGCACACATAAACAGATTGGGAAAATTTTTATGGACTATGGTTGTGACTTGTGAATTTTTTTGTTATTGTTAATAATTTCTCCTTCACTTGGGTCCGAACCCGGGTTCTTTAACTCCTTTTAACATGGTGAAAACATGTCCAAGTTCAGCAAAAAGGCAACATTGCACAAACAAACACACATGTGTGTGCGCACACATGTACACAATGTAAAACACCTTCTCGTCATCAACATGCAGCAACATATCTTATAAATACACAACACACGCTGGTTGACTAATCCTCTTTCAATTTTGGCACTCAAGACTACACAAATCCTTGACACCATACGGCTTATGCACTAATGTCATCTATGAAGTAGGTTAACGTACCTGAAATGTTGCATTGACCAAAGTTTTCTCCTTTTTCATCATTAACAAACACACATGACACACTCTATCATCTAAAGGGGATGGTAGCCATTATGAATTTCAATCTCCATATTTCTAGGACAAGTACTTAGAAATCATGTCATGGAAGAAAACTATGACATAGGGGTTTAATGCACGCTAACACCTATGAAGTATTGACACACACGCAAACACCAACCAACACTTAGACGCCAATAAACATTTGAAAAAATGAAATTGATTGTTTTAGACACATATGTCATTGTTGTGTTGATGTCAGATGTCACCACGTATCGGACACCCAAACACACATTTTCAATATGAAGTGTTAGTGACTCTGACACATAGGTACACAAAAAAGAGGTAGGTAGATTAATAAAATCAAGTCTCAACCACAAAACTACATCAAGTACTAATGAAGTTCTGCATTTCTACCCACTCCCATGTCACCCCAATCCCAAAAATTGAAAAAAACAATATTGCCAAAAAAAACAACTTACTCCACTTACTAAACATTCGCATAGAGCCATAGACACAAACACCAAACATGACACCAACACCGACATGAAGGAAAATAGTAATAATAAAGCAGCGGAATTTAAAAATTTTTCTTTAGAGATCCTTACGAATGGGCATGAGTTTGTGTTTAGGATTTTTACCTCTTGTAGAAAATCATTTTTTCTTTTCTTTTCACGAACGGTGGCCGGTCAATTCTTTGATCACGAACCGGATTGATCACGAGCGTTGATGACGTAGAACAACGCATCTATCTAGTCCACACGAACAGGAACCTTCAAGAGAGTGCTAGCTCAAGAGGATGAAGGCCTTTTGTGAGTGGAGGCAAGAAAATAAGGATTAGGGTTTTCTGTTTCTTAAGAAATCACTTAAGTGTATTTTTCTCAATCACAAAGGTTCTATTTATAGAACCAAGTGTCTTGTGCACCAAGACAAACTATTTGTCTTTGGGCCATAATTATACTAAACCCTTTTAATTAAATAAATCTTTTAAGAAACGCACCCCCCATGTGTCATGTACACATGAGTGCTTTCTTTTCATAACAAATTATGATACGCTTATTTAATTACCATGATACCCTTATCATACTTCCTTAATTCTCTGAGCTGCACCGTACCTTACGGTGTTCCAATTTCACACTAGCCTGTTCTTATGTGTGTGACCCTTGTAGGTTTCCATAACGTTGGCAATTATATTAAATCCTCTATTTAATATAATAAACAATGAGCGGTATCTAGCAACACATCATTGCTACCCAAGTTATGAGAAATTAACATGTGATCATAACATAACCTTAGTGATAATATATGCGTGTATAATTACCCATTTGCCCCTTATGTCTATATTGAACACAAAGCATACTTGGTGTCATCTTTGTCCAGTTCAATATTGGGCCCATGACATTTATCCTGTTATGCAGGATTGGCAAATTCCATCTAGGACACTACTGTCCCTCAGCATGCTTTGTGAAGTACCCATTAACTGCCTTTATGGTCATCCTGTTACGGACAACGTCAGATCAGTAACAAAGCACTTAACTCCACATCTAGGGTACATAGTGGTTTCAGGTCTAAGGGCGGCTTACACCATTATCACCATGAGAGTAACTTATGACACTTTGCATAACTTTGCATGTAGTACTCTCATAGCGGGTCAATCCGGTATAAATATTACTCCTAATATTTCTTATACCTATGTCAAGACTTGATAACTCCTTATCCTATGATCCATGAGATGCGATCATCAGTCTATCTTCATAATAGTCTCTATGTTTTATCATTATCCCAATTCATGATAAAACTCGACTACGGATACTTTAAGAATAACGTCTTTATGTTTAATGTAATCTCATGATTAAGTCACACTTAATATTAAACAGACTTTCTATTCTAGGGACTTCATTATTTTGGACATACAAACATAATAAAGAAAAATGCCTTTTATTATTAATAAAGAAACAATAATTTATTAATAATTTATTCGATACAAGTACTAAAGTCATTGGCCTCTAGGGCTTACACCAACAATCTCCCACTAGCACTAGAGCCAATCTGGCATTACTTTAATACCCATAGACCTAGTGTGTCCATCATGCTTCAACTGCGCAAGAGGCTTTGTTAGTGGATCAGCTATGTTGTCAAGTGTAGGTACTTTGCATATTTTCACATCTCCTCTATCTATTATCTCTCGAATAAGATGGAATCGCCTGAGTATGTGTTTGGATCGTTGGTGAGATCTAGGTTCCTTAGCTTGTGCAATTGCACCATTGTTGTCACAATACAGACTAATGGGATCAACAATGCTAGGGACCACTTCAAGTTCAGATATGAACTTCTTGATCCAAACAGCTTCCTTTGCAGCACTTGAGGCAGCAATATACTCAGCCTCAGTTGTAGAATCAGCTACTGTCTCTTGCTTTGAACTCTTCCAGCTTACAGCGCCACCATTTAAGCAAAACACGAAACCAGATTGCGATCTAAAATCATCCTTGTCGGTTTGGAAGCTAGCATCGGTGTACCCTACAACCGCAAGTTCTTCCTCACCTCCATATACCAAGAATGTTTCCTTAGTTCTTCTCAAGTACTTAAGGATATTCTTGATGGCTATCCAGTGACTCTCACCGGGATCAGATTGGTACCTGCTCGTTGCACTCAAAGCATACGAGACATCTGGACGAGTACACAACATGGCATACATAATGGATCTGACTGCTGATGCATACGGTATCTCATTCATGCGTTCCCTTTCTTCTTTAGATGAAGGGCATTGTGTCTTCGAAAGACATATTCCATGTTGCATTGGTATGAATCCTTTCTTGGAATTATGCATATTAAAGCGCCTTAGCACTTTATCTATATATGTACTCTGACTTAGTCCAAGCAGTCTTTGTGATCTATCTCTATAGATTCTTATTCCCAATATATAGGCTGCTTCGCCAAGGTCCTTCATAGAAAAGCAATTCCCTAACCAAGTCTTTACTTGTTGTAAGGTAGGGACATCGTTTCCTATTAGTAATATGTCATCTACATATAACACTAGGAAGACGATCTTGCTCCCACTAACCTTCTTGTAGACACCAGGTTCATCTTCATTTTTAATGAATCCATATTTTGTTACGGTTTCATCAAAACGAAGATTCCAGCTTCTTGAAGCTTGCTTCAATCCATAGACTGATCGCTGTAGCTTGCATATCTTATGAGCTTCATTTGGTATGTCAAATCCTTCGGGTTGTGTCATGTACACATCCTCAAGGAGATTTCCATTAAGGAAGGCAGTTTTGACATCCATTTGCCATATTTCATAATCATGATATGCTGCGATAGCAAGTAAAATCCGAACAGATTTAAGCATTGCAACTGGTGAAAAGGTTTCATCATAGTCAATACCATGAATTTGTTTATATCCTTTAGCAACCAGTCTTGCTTTGAAGGTATGTACTTTACCATCCATGACAGTCTTCTTTTTGAAGACCCACTTGCACCCTATAGGACGAACTCCTACGGGAGGATCTACCAAGTTCCAAACTTGGTTTGTGTACATGGAATCTATTTCAGATTTCATGGCTTCTAGCCACTTCTCAGATTCGGGGCCAGTTATGGCCTCTTGGTAGGTTACAGGCTCATCTTGATCCATGAGTAATACGTCACCTTGTTCCGTTATGAGATACCCATATCTCTCAGGTTCATGACGTATCCTGTTTGACCTACGCTGGACTTGTTCTACTTGAGCAGGTTGTTCTTCCACAACATCTTGTGGTTCCCGCTCATGTTCCACCACTGTTTGCCCAACAATTGGTGGTTCTTGAATTTCTTCAAGTTCCACACTCCTCCCACTGATTCTTTTGGAAATAAATTCCTTTTCCAGGAAGACACCAGTTCGAGCGACAAACACTTTGCCCTCGGAAGGATTATAAAAGTAGTATCCTCTTGTTTCTTTAGGATATCCTACAAATAGGCATTTGTCAGATTTGGGTTCAAGTTTAGTTGTTATTAGTCGCTTTACATAGACTTCACAACCCCAAACCTTCATGAAAGACAGATGTGGTTTCTTTCCACTCCATATCTCATATGGTGTCTTTTCAACCTTTTTGGATGGAACGTGGTTAAGTGTATAAGCTGCTGTCAATAGGGCATGTCCCCAAAAGGAGTTTGGAAGATCCGCATGACTCATCATGGATCGCACCATGTCTAACAAGGTTCGATTTCTTCTCTCAGATACACCATTCCATTGCAGTGTTCCGGGAGGAGTTAGTTGTGATACTATACCACATTCTTTAAGATGGTCATTAAATTCTAGGCTTAAATATTCACCATCTCGATCTGATCGAAGAGTTTTAATATTCTTACCTAATTGGTTTTGTACTTCATTTTTGAATTCCTTGAACTTTTCAAAGGATTCGGATTTGTGTTTCATTAGATACACATATCCATATCTACTGAAGTCATCAGTAAATGTTATGAAGTATGTAAAACCCCCTCTGGCAGGTATGTTCAATGGTCCACATACATCAGTATGTATGAGTGCCAAAAGATCATTAGCCCTTTCACCTTTTCCTTTGAATGGGGCTTTTGTCATCTTTCCAATTAAACAAGATCTACATGTATCATATGATTCATAATCAAAAGAGTCCAAAAGTCCATCTTTATGGAGTTTGGAGATGCGTCTCTCATTTATATGGCCTAAACGACAGTGCCAAATGTAACTTGGATTCAACTCATTTGGTTTCATCCTTTTAGTATTAATGTTATAGACTGGCGTTTCAAGATCAAGGACATATAGTCCATTATACATTTGAGCATTAGCATAGGATATATCATTTAAATAAATAGAGCAACAATTGTTCTTTATCATAAATGAAAACCCAAACTTGTCCAAACAAGAAACGGAAATAATATTCCTGCTAATGGCAGGTACATAATAGCAGTTCTTTAACTGAATTATTAAACCACTAGGTAAAGATAAATTATAAGTCCCTACGGCTAAAGCAGCAACTCTTGCTCCATTCCCAACTCGTAGGTCCACTTCACCTTTCGCCAATCCTCTACTCTCCTTTAGTTCCTGCACATTAGTACAAATGTGAGAACCACATCCAGTATCTAATACCCATGATGTAGAAGTAGATAAATTTATTTCTATAACAAAAATACCTGAAGTTGTAGGAGCCACTCCTTTCTTCTTATCTTCCAGGTACTTTGGGCAATTCCTCTTCCAATGTCCGGTTTTACCGCAATAGAAACAATTGCCCTCTTTTGCTATGCTCCCACTAGGCTTTAAAGCAGGGGGAGTTTCTTTTGGTTTGGCAACTCCCTTGCCTTTCCATTTACCACCTTGCTTTTTGGGCTTCTTGTGATGCTTATTTCCATTACTAACCATTAGAATGGATTTCCCTTTAGACTTCAGATTTTGCTCGGCAGTTCTTAACATGCTTAGCAATTCAGGAAGAGTCTTATCCAAATCATTCATATTGAAGTTTAGGATAAACTGATTGAAACTACCCGGCAACGATTGCAGAATGAGATCAGTTGCAAGTTCTTTCTCAAGAGGGAATCCTAGCCTTTCAAGGTTTCCCACATACCCAATCATCTTGAGCACATGAGGACCTACCGGAGATCCCTCACTTAACTTGCATTGAAAAAGGGATTTTGAAACTTCGAACCTCTCATGACTGGCTTGCTTCGCATATAGAGTTTTCAAGTGTTCGATCATTTCAAAAGCATTCATGTTTTCATGTTGCTTCTGAAGCTCAGAATTCATGGTAGCCAACATGAGGCATGCAACCTCATTAGCATCATCAACATGCTTCTTGTAAGCTTCCTTTTCAGCCCTTGGAGCATTATTAGCTGGCTCATCAGGAACAGGTTCCTCTAAGGCATACAGCTTATTGTCATGCTTGAGGACAATCCTCAGATTTCGGTGCCAATCAAGAAAATTTGAACCATTCAATTTTTCTTTGTCAAGGATTGATCGCAAAATGTTGTTTGATGTGTTTGATGACATGGTTATCTACATAAAGAAGTGAAAATATAAGTATCATTTTATTTAATTAGGTCTTTAATTAAACATGCTCCCACTATTTTACTCAAACCAAGTGACCCTCATCATTTGATTCGGAAAATCCCGTTGGAAGATTTTCTAGTGGGTCAAGATCCATATTTCACTTTGTCTTAAGTCCGCGGTGGGCGGATTACACAAGACTCAGTTTATTTAGGTAGGAACTCCTTCCAATTGTATCTCATACAACTCTTGAATATATCAATTGGGTGAACAACTCCTTATTCGAATTCATCCTATGAATTATTCCCAATCCTTGCTTCTTAAACTCATATAATCTCATTATATTTGTTAAGTTAAGTTTGACCCTTACTTTAGAAGTTGGATATTACAATTATCCCATCGCACCTTACCAATATAGAGTATGCACTTCGCGGTGGGCGAACCTACATAGCTCGATACTAGTCTTGATGAGTTCTAAAGCTTGGAAAGCGTAAACTTAATATTCACATATTTTATTAATAAACAAAATGCACTCCGCGGTGGGCGAACCCACATTTTCTTTATTAACCTCTTATGTGTCTCTTGAGGGATATTCAATTAATTTGATCTCACCAGCTTGTTTAACATATTAAACGCTCTCACATGCATCAACATATATACATACAATAATATAACATGATATGATTATGGCCTCCTAACGCAAGTGTTCTCCCAAGCCAATGAGAGAACCCTAAACTAGCCTAACGATGATCTACTTCTCCAAGTATCATCTTCATGGCCGTCCTCCTTTGTTCCTATTGTAATTCTATTATTACATCAAAGAATACTCGTTTTACATACGAGAGAGTAAGATGAGAAGAGAAATTACATTAAGAATTTAAGAGAGAGGCACGACACGCAGGCCGTATTTAAAAAACCAAATTAAAAACAAAAGAGTAAACTAAGGCCATAATCAATCATCACAAAACACAATAATAAACATATTTATTATTATAATCAATTCAGGTCGAGTAGATTAATTAAAATTAAAATTTTGGCGAAACGGTCAGAATCGGAGCTGTCACCTGCGCCTGCGCCCCGCTCAATTTCACCAAAAAAGGTGATTTTGATTCTGCCACCTGAGCCCCGCGCAGGCCCGTGGAAGATCCTAGTTTTTCCGCGAATCCTAATGCAACAATTTCGTGCCGTCAAAACCTTTCATGATCGAAATTCAATATGATTGATTAACATGTCATTGCTTCACCATACTATTGTCGGATTCCAAAGCAAATGAACATGAATCAATTCAATATCAAATAACTTTCATAATTTGTTTTATTGAACGAAATTATGAACGATGTATCAAATACACCGCTTTGCATCACGATCACTTATATCACATATAAGTTTTGATTATTCTTATTTGTATAAACCTATGACAATTAACATATCGCTGCTTCACCATACAATTGTCGGATTCCGAAGCCGTTTCAATGTTAACCATCAATTTTCATACAAATAGATGCCAAATTTTAATTGCTCAATTTTAATCTTTTATTAACCGTTTTAATCATATTAAAACTGAATTCATGAATTTAAACAAACATCAATCTCATGGATTCGTAAGTGGCTCTGATACCACTGAAGGAAAATAGTAATAATAAAGCAGCGGAATTTAAAAATTTTCCTTTAGAGATCCTTACGAATGGGCATGGGTTTGTGTTTAGGATTTTTACCTCTTGTAGAAAATCCTTTTTTCTTTTCTTTTCACGAACGGTGGCCGGTCAATTCTTTGATCACGAACCGGATTGATCACGAGCGTTGATGACGTAGAACAACGCCTCTATCTAGTCCACACGAACAGGAACCTTCAAGAGAGTGCTAGCTCAAGAGGATGAAGGCCTTTTGTGAGTGGAGGCAAGAAAATAAGGATTAGGGTTTTCTGTTTCTTAAGAAATCACTTAAGTGTATTTTTCTCAATCACAAAGGTTCTATTTATAGAACCAAGTGTCTTGTGCACCAAGACAAACTATTTGTCTTTGGGCCATAATTATACTAAACCCTTTTAATTAAATAAATCTTTTAAGAAACGCACCCCCCATGTGTCATGTACACATGAGTGCTTTCTTTTCATAACAAATTATGATACGCTTATTTAATTACCATGATACCCTTATCATACTTCCTTAATTCTCTGAGCTGCACCGTACCTTACGGTGTTCCAATTTCACACTAGTCTGTTCTTATGTGTGTGACCCTTGTAGGTTTCCATAACGTTGGCAATTATATTAAATCCTCTATTTAATATAATAAACAATGAGCGGTATCTAGCAATACATCATTGCTACCCAAGTTATGAGAAATTAACATGTGATCATAACATAACCTTAGTGATAATATATGCGTGTATAATTACCCTTTTGCCCCTTATGTCTATATTGAACACAAAGCATACTTGGTGTCATCTTTGTCCAGTTCAATATTGGGCCCATGACATTTATCCTGTTATGCAGGATTGTCAAATTCCATCTAGGACACTACTGTCCCTCAGCATGCTTTGTGAAGTACCCATTAACTGCCTTTATGGTCATCCTGTTACGGACAACGTTAGATCAGTAACAAAGCACTTAACTCCACATCTAGGGTACATAGTGGTTTCAGGTCTAAGGGCGGCTTACACCATTATCACCATGAGAGTAACTTATGACACTTTGCATAACTTTGCATGTAGTACTCTCATAGCGGGTCAATCCGGTATAAATATTACTCCTAATATTTCTTATACCTATGTCAAGACTTGATAACTCCTTATCCTATGATCCATGAGATGCGATCATCAGTCTATCTTCATAATAGTCTCTATGTTTTATCATTATCCCAATTCATGATAAAACTCGACTACGGATACTTTAAGAATAACGTCTTTATGTTTAATGTAATCTCATGATTAAGTCACACTTAATATTAAACAGACTTTCTATTCTAGGGACTTCATTATTTTGGACATACAAACATAATAAAGAAAAATGCCTTTTATTATTAATAAAGAAACAATAATTTATTAATAATTTATTCGATACAAGTACTAAAGTCATTGGCCTCTAGGACTTACACCAACACGAGACATAAACACCGATAACAATTTTAAACAATGGAAGTGATTGTACAAAACTACATGTATCATTGTCATGTCGGACACTCAGACATAGTTTTAATGTGATCAGTGCTGATGCTACATAGGTGTACACACAAAAACAAAGGTATAAAAGATTCCACAGTGTCAACCACCAAATTGCATCAAGTAAATAATGAAACTCTACTTCCTCCAATATTTTTCTATCCTATATACGAAAAATTGATAAATAAAGTAAATTGCCAAATAAAAATAACCTTGTCCAAAAAGTTCTTCATGAAAATATAAGAAACCAAGATAAACAAACAGAGAGGAGAGGTTAAGGTGGGACCTATTGGCTCTGAGGCAAGCTATGACACCAGAGTTCTTGATTTGGCAGATGGTTTTGTCAACTCTGGTTGATACTGAAAGCTGAGAATGAGTCTCAGAGGCTTTGCATGTAATCCTGCCAGGAATTCGCGGAGAAGAAGAAGAAGACTGCCATTGACATGGGCACCAGGTTAAGGTTGTAGTTGCAGAGGCCATTGTTTCTAATTGCAAGCTTCTACTTGTTCTTCAAAAGCTTATCCACTGCATGCCTCAAAATTTTACTCCAAGCATTAAAAAATAAAGGTTCCTTTACTTTGTCAAAATAAGAAAATATCATTATTTTTTACACAAGAAAATATTATATTTTATTTTCTAAATATTGTGTTAACATTACAATATGGAAGGCCGAGGTTTAAATATAGATAAATGTATTGTGTTTGATTTGATGACTTATGCTTTGAATTTTTTTTTATGATTTATGATTTATCTACTTTTGGAGTACTAGTTTAAAACTTAAACTTTTATGTGTATTGGACTTTCGTCATCATTACTCTAAAACCATAGCATTCATAAGGAGTCTACACATAAAAGTTTAAGTTTTTAACTGGAATTAATTTTATGTTAGAATTTTGTGTGAGATAATATCAACTTGGACAAGTCATTTAAAGTGACACATTAGCACATAAAGCATAACTATTTGAAATAGATCATTTTGACAACATTAGATAATTTAGGGAAGCAATTCAATATTTTGTAAATTTGGAGTCCCAAATCGCCCGACACTTATCCACTTACAAGGTGTATTATTTAAGCAATTGATGTTTTCTTCATGTCAAGTGTTGATGTTCTTCGTCTCTGAGTGTATACTCATTCTCCAAGCATGGGGGTGGAGATGTATATGCAAAATATACTGATGTCAAAGTAAGACAGTGTGCTAGCATGTAGAAAAATGTGTGAATCAAGTGATATGCCCATAATTGTTGCTTCATGGTGAATTTATATTTGATAAATTTCATTTGTTTTGAAAAATTCAATATGATATAGGCGGTGACATTTATCATATTTGAATGCATTCCTTGATTATAGGAGCGGAGCGATGGAGCACGTCAATACTTCTAGAATCTTAAGGTGGAGGTGAACTAGTTTCTTAAGATAACTTTGGAGTAGATTTATGTATTGCGTCATCCATTAGGTTGAGATGAGCACATCAAATAGAGAATTGAATTTGACACAGGAACTACTTCACATAACTACTACCATCCGTCCTCTGATTTAGATTAATGACTATAATCATTTAACTATATTATAACTAATGTGTAATCTGAACCGTCCAATCTCAAATTATAGATTATAAAATTGTACGTTTCTACTACAGCATATATTAAGGTCCTTCAAGTAGAGTTGGTAATTTGGTCTTGAGATGGGTACAGTGAGAGATGTATTACAACCGTCCGATTTAGAAATGATTTATTGACCTTATTGAACATTACACACACCAAATTTTCTCTTCTTGTTTCTAGTCCTCCGTCATTGCCACCACTCCAGTCTTCCGTCACTTCTATCAGCGCCGGCCATATCATTGCAAGGTTCTCTTTTTTTTTTTCCTCCCTCTTTTCCCTAATTTTAGTTTCATAGAAATTCAATACAAATCTTATCCTGCTAAGAAATTTCATAGAAATTGATATTGTTCTTTGACTTTTTATGTTCAATTTGTTTAATTTCCATTGCTCTGTTTCGTTTACACATTTTTTCAAACACATGGTGGGTGTTCCCCGTTACAACAAACAATGCTCACACTATTCTTTAACCTTCAAAAACATATCCAAACTAAACAAATCCACACCAAAACAACAACCTCGTACCTTCTTTGTTCCACATTCAATCACTTCACAACACAATCCAAATCACACTCACATGTTCCAACAACAGATGAAAACAATAACATAGATACAATCACAAGAATCATCAATGATCACCCATTTCCAGAAAAACCACTTCATCCAATACTCCTGCATCACTTCCCTCCATCAACTACAATCTCTTCTTCGTTCATCCACAATGTTCTTGTTCGATTATTCGCGTCACATTCCAATGGGCTTAAAGCATTGGAGTTTTTCGATTTCGCAATCAAGAATACTAACTCCACGCTATCTCCGTCTTCACTTGAAATCACTCTCCACATTCTCACCAGAATGCGTTACTTCGATAAAGCTTGGAGCTTGTTGCAACAAATTGCTAAAACACACCCTTTTTTGCTTACTCTTAAGTCGATGAGCATTATGTTATCCAAAATTGCAAAGTTTCAAACTTTTGAGGATACCCTTGATGGGTTTAGGAGAATGGAGGAGGAGGTTTTTGTTGGTAGAGAATTTGGTACTGATGAGTTCAATGTGCTTCTTAAAGCGTTTTCAACGCAGAGGCAAATGAAGGAGGCTAGGTCAGTTTTTGTGAGATTTGTGCATAGGTTTAAGCCTAGTACTAAGAGTATGAATATTTTGTTATTAGGTTTTAAAGAATCGGGTGATGTTACTTCTGTTGAGTTGTTTTATCATGAAATGGTTAAGCGTGGTTTTAGTCCGGATAGTGTGACTTATAATATTAGGATTGATGCTTATTGTAAGAAAGGTCGATTTGGCGATGGTTTGAGGCTTTTGGAAGAGATGGAGAGTAAGAAGTTTGTGCCTTCGGTGGAAACGATAACTACGTTGATTCATGGAGCAGGGTTGGTTCAAAACACGGGCAAGGCGTGGCAGTTGTTTAATGAGATTCCTTTGAGAAACTTGGTTGTTGATTCCTGTGCTTATAATGCTTTGATTACGACATTGGTTAGAAATAAAGATGTTGTATCTGCGCTTTCGTTGATGGATGAGATGATTGAAAAACAAATTGTGCCGGATGGTGTAACTTATCATACACTGTTTTTAGGATTAATGAAATCAAGAGGGATTGAAGGTGTGTGTGAGCTTTATCTGAAGATGATTCAAAGGAAATTTGTTCCTAAGACAAGGACAGTTGTGGTGTTGATGAAATATTTTTGTCAAAATAATCGGCTAGATTTGAGTTTAAGTTTATGGAATTACTTGGTGGGGAAAGGGCATTGTCCTCATGCTCATGCTTTGGATCTTTTGGTCACTGGATTATGCTCAAGGGGTATGGTTCAAGAAGCTTTTTCGTGCTCCAAGCAAACGTTGGAGAGAGGAAGACATATGAGTTCTACAGCATTTCTAATGTTGGAGAGGTTTTTGAAGCAATCGCGTGACATCGACAAATTAAATGAGCTTGACCAAATGATTAAAAAATTGCAAAGTGTTTTACCACCATCTAGAGGACATGCTACTGGTATTTCTAACTCCAATGTTATAATGTAGCATCTGTTTATTTTCAAAAATAAATTATGTTGCCACCTGATTTTGGTCGATATTTGCTGTATATTATTATTAACATGTGTAATTCTTTAAATTATGATTAACTGAATAGATACTTCATTATACCCCCAAGTGACAACACTTACGCAATAACATTTTATTTAGCCATCTAAATATTTACGTTTATTTTGTTTGAGCTAGTGATTTAGCCTTCAATCTGTTCCATGCATTATCATTTAGGGTCTGTTTGGATTGACATATTTGAATTTATCTACAAATATAAGGACTTGTGAGACTGTTTGAAAGAACTTATAGAAATAGCTTAATGACATCCATAATCTGTTTTTAGCCTATTTCCATTAGCTCTCCTGGATAGCTTATTAAAACAGTTTATATATTATATAAAAACAGTTTGACTTTATTTTATCTTTTGTTGTAGGAATAACTTATACATAAGTGCTTATGCAATAAGCGTGTACTAGACTATAAGTGCTTCATTAAGCTATTTATCCAAACATACTAAATTAAGTTTTATCCCAATGCTATATGAGAAAAAGGGGATCTGTGATTGCAACCTACATATATCAGGGGGCGATTAATTCTTGCTTACTAATTAAGAAGATATAGTACAGTTCTTGTATTTTGGTGGAACCAAATGAAAAACTACGGTTTCCCAATATAATTTTTTTTTACGCAATGGCTAACATGCACAAATGAAACATATGGTTCATGGTGCACCAATAAAATTAACCATTAGATTGATCATGTTCTGGTTTTACCCTTACATTTGACTAACTGTCTAAAACAAAAATCCCTGTCGAAAATTCACTATTCATAATTGCCTAACCCTATAATTCCATCCATCAAAGCTAATAGTTTATCATCCACACACACATCTATCTAACCATCTTCAGTCAAGAAGCAATAAGACCCATTCACTGCAAATATTCATTTATACGAAAAATCCTCTTCCTGACTCAACCATGTGCTACTCACTGACCAAAAAGTCACCAAAATCTCAAAAGCATCATACTTTGTACATGGAGATGGGATTTCAATCAGCAATGGGGAATCATAGATTCACAGATTTGCATGATCAAACTAATTTTTTTGAAGGCCTTTTGTCTGTGGAAGGATGAGTATTCCTTTGATTATTTTTATATTTTAGGAAAATGGTATTTGGTGGCCAGATTCATAGAATGGAGATGGGGTACCTCAATGGTTCTTTTTTTTTTTTATTTTTTATTACAGGTACCTCAATGGTTCTTAGTAAACTTATGATATATAAAGGAGTGACATTGGACAATGGCGCCATATGTTTTGGTGCTAAGTAGTTATTTATGATAAATAAATCATTTCAAGTATTTGACAAACAAAACCAGAACTACAACATGATACAAATAAACCTATATCAGCTTTTATGATATGATACTGAACATACGAATTTAACAAAGTAGCTTACAACAAATGAGACAATAAAACTAATTTTCTAGATAGAAAAGTCCTGTAAATATAACAAAACTCTCATCATTCAAACATTCAAAGTTCAAACATCATTTTAAAAGGGTTCTTGTCAAATGTTCTCTAGCTGTAGCCCATGCTTGAGTTAGTGTCTGCAATATCAGAAGTTCACTGTCAGGTCGAAGATCAAAGTAACATGATATTTTTATCCTAAAATCTAACTGTCAAAATTGTGTGATAGTGAGTAAGATAATAGCTATTTATTGTCCTCAAAAGTGAAACAAAATTGAAGAATAATCCTAGCAATATCATGTTATATGAAAAGTTATGAATTTTTATCCTCTACAGCTAAAGTATGGTGCTTCGTAGGCCTGTTGGTACCGTTAGATTTTGACAGTGAATAGCTACAACCTGTGAAGCAGTGACACCAGACATGACACTGACATATAGACACATGTAATAATTTGAGAAAATAGAAGTAATTGTATGTATCAAAAGTGTCAGTGTCATGTCGGTGTTGAACACTGAAAAACACTTTCAATTTGAAGCTTCGGTGCTACACAGCCTACAACTGCAGAACCATACTTCAGCTGTACAGGATTGAGTTTTGGAAAGTTATGTCTCTTTGGAAAGTTAACAGTTAACACACATTGCTGACATAAAGTTAACAGAAAGAATGTTGCACTACCTGCTCAGACAAGGGGGAATCAGCATCTATGGTGTGTGAGGTAACTTTTTCAGCAATAAGTGGTCCATTTGTTTCAAGTATCATCCTTCAAGGGAGGAAATACTTTTAACAAACAAAATGAATTTAGCTCATATAAAAGTAACAAAATATGACTAAAAATAAATGCATACCCTCCGTCAACAATCTCATCAAGGCATAAAAGAATGAGATCCAAGTTCTCAAGTGCCTCTCTTTTGTCAACATTATTCCTATTAACAAACAGGAAAATAATATTATAAAATAGAAGAATGATGAATAAAATTGCATCCATATTTGACATCTAGATATAAAATTATAGCCAAAATACCTTAACAAAAGGGTGATTGCATCAAAGAAGCCCTGAAGAACTGAAGCTAAAACGATCTCATTTTCGTCGTCGCTGCCGGTGACAAAGAAATGCAGGTCTTGTGCAAATTTATAAATAATGATATTGTTCTCAAGTAATGTTATCTCAGCTGTAGATAATGCCAAACAACATATCAGCTACAAAAGAAGACATAAAACATTACTGTCTATATGCTATAATGACCAAAACTTCCACATCTCCACATGGTAAATGCCATAAATTCATAAATTAGAAGAGTTTCCCAACTAAATAAACAATATCCCAACTAAATAATTTAGCAGTAAACTTCATAAATTCATATTGGGAAAGAATAATCAATCTTCTATTTGTTTCAAATTATAACCAGACAGTTTTTCATTCTATGAATGACTAACATTTTTTTTGTACTCTTATGCAATAATGACAACTACAAACATATGGCTTGGTATACTGAATTACATGAATACTGATGTTGGATGTGTGTTCACTGACCAAAAAGCTTAAGGTTGATAGATTTGTTTCCATCACATGTTGGAACTGAATTGCTGATTCTGATTAAGTACATTTAGCAACTGATTAATCAAACTTTATTAGTTAATATTAGTAAATGTATACCAAAGGGATCAACCAAAATATTCATACTTGGTAGGCTTACTTACTGCATTCCATGAAAAATGAATACATTCAACAACCAAGGTTTTATTTTATTTTTTTCCTGATATTTTCATCTATGCAAGATAGTAGCTGATTTTATGCTCCATATTTTTTCCATTCATCATTATTTTAGATTTCTGATAAGACATTTTTCGCTGTTGTCCATTATATTTATTATGTTTTTTACATTGGAATTAACTCATCCTTACAAAATCGACTTGTACGGTGAGAGACTTATTTTCAATGTGGGGCTTATTTTTCTCAATAATATTTAACAGAAACCAAAAACTCTCCAATTAATCATTGTGAGCTCTAAGATTGTAACATTTTCTCATCAAACATAATGTAAACTAGCATATGGTATGAAATTATGTGTTTGTATCTTTTGCTCTGTGTTAAACTCTGTAATGTTTACCTTCTGTGCGAGCATTTGTTTTAAGAGTCTTAGTGAACACAAACTTCTCAAAAGCTAGCTTTGAACTGTTTGTTGGCCAGTCGTCTGAAAAATACTTGACTGCAACACGTTTTCCTTCAGAGTCTAAAAGAAGGATATTTTTTATCGAAGGACATGAACCCTACAAATGAAACAATGTTCAAAAAAGCCGTGAAATGTGTGATATGATTATTTGTGTTCAATAATACCTTAACAGAAATAGTAATAGCTCCCTCTTCTATCATATCTCTCAGAACATGCAGCATTTTTTTCTAAGTTTCATACTGGATTTCTCCCGTCAAAACCTTTGATAAGCACTGGTTACTTTCTCGAAGGTTTCAGGTAAAATAGTGTCGCGATTGACTGAACTGATGCCGAAAATGGATTCAGTGGCTGATTTTGAGTGGGAGAGGATAGATAGAATCAATATAGTACTAGAGAAAGAGGGAATGTGACGAGGGGAGAAAGCGAGGGTTTAGTATTTTTTAAACACTTGGTAGCACACTATTCATCTTCTTTCTCCCTCGCTTGACACATATATGATGCACACATCCATGAATCGATCTATGGCATTAGTCCGATCAACTGTGATGCTATTTTAATGGAAACCTTCAGGAAAGCCACTAGTCTTTCTCAAAATCAGCCACTGAATTCATTTATGGCATCAGTTCTGTCAGGCGCAATGCCATTTCACTGGAAATCTTTGAGAAATGTAAATTTTCATGACTGTCAGCCAATAAAATTTTATGGCATACTACTCTTGTCTGATATTTTGTTACCATGAAGTTGCAATATCAACACATCGTAATGACATTACAAAAATTGTATAAAAGCTCTCCAAGTTATATGAATATTAATGTAGTGAACCATAGTGCATATAAAGGGTACTCCTTAATCTTCTTCTAACATTATGACTTGCAAGTAACTTAAAATTATGACTAAACAAGATAAGTTTTTATTTTGTGATAAATTCTCTAATCACAATATCAATATCAATGCTTCTCCAAATAGTTGAAAACCCAGTTATAGATTTATTATTAATTGATGATATAGTTTACAAGTAAATACTAACTGTAAAATGTCATAAACAGATCTGAAATTGAAATAGACAAGATATTAATCAAAATACAACATTGAAGATCCATCCAACTGATGTAAAAAAACAAAATTGCTATTTAATTATAAAAAAAAAGTGTGAACAAGGATTAGTAATAATCAGCTATTTACAATATGATTTTAATGCAATGAAGAAAAATGCTATTTAATTATAAAAAAAAATGTGTGAAGAAGGATTAGTAATAATCAGCTATTTACAATATGATTTGAATGCAATGAAGAGCAGAATGTGATATATGCCATAATAATAATGTTCATAACTTGAACGTAAAGAGAGAGAGAGAGATAGAGACATACATGAGATGCCATTTTGGGAAACAATTTAATTTGTGACTTTGGAGATCGTAGGAATATGCAAGTGTTATTGTCAAAAAAAAAATGTATATGTAAATGTGACAAGTGAGATATTCAATTTGGCTAAGAGACAAGGGTGATTTGGTAAATAGAAATATTGCTACCTTTTTTTTTTTTGGTATTCAATATTGCTACCTTTGTCATAGCCAGAATCTGTGTTCAAACTAACTAACTCTGAAAATTTCAAATCAAAATGTTTTTTTTTTCTAGTTTTATTTTATTATTGAATTTTTTAATATTCAAATGTTTTTCAATCCAATTTATTTCCATTTTAATTTTTCATGAAGGGTACCAACGTTAAACATCATATCTTATATACCCCCTCCGTCCCGATATGTAAGCAAAAAAAACCTCTTTTTGATGTCCTAAAATGTAAGTAAAAATCAGCCTTTTTAAGCATAAAGTTACAAAATTACCCTTAGTTATAATTTACTACCTTTTGTTTTCCGGAACAGACATCTTTTGATTGCACCAGTAGTAATCAGTTTCTTTTAGGCTTTTTAGCTTCCATTCCATCATTAGAAGTAGCATTTATTAAGAGAGTTTGTTTTGATTTTTATTATGAGAAGGGCAATTTAGGAAACTCAATTGTTTATTTTGGTAAAATTTAGAGTTTCTTAATAAGCGTGATTTTTTTTTTTTTTACTTACATATCAGGACGGAGGGAGTATAACTCTAACCATAATCAAACATATGTTATATATAAATTGTAAGTTAACTGAAAAACCAAAAAGGCATATATGTTTTAGGCAGAAGCATCATTCCTAATTCTATTTTTTTTTATTGCAATTATAGTTTTAATTAATATTAAAAATTGAACCCAAAATCTAAGTTAAGAGATTTTATTCTTCATTCAATTAGTTGTAATGAATTATCACTCAGATATCTATACAATAGCAGGCCTAATATATGCAATATAGTAGGTATGATAAGCAAATTCATAAATGGACCTAGAAAGCCTCGTTTAATAGTTGTAAAGAGAATTTTGAGATACGTCAAAAGAATCATCAACTATGAATTGTTATTCGTAACACATAGGCCTGAAGATCAACTTGAGATGATGGGTTATTCAGATTCTGATTGATGTGGAGATATGGTGGACAGAACTAGCACTTCTATGGAACATGTTTATGTATCATGGTGCTTCAGGTGCTCTAAAAAACAACATGTGATAAATTTGTCATTATGTGAAGCTGAGTACATAGCCAGGACATTTGCAGCTTGTGAGTTGATTTGGTTATATTCATTGTTAAGGAATTGAAGGGTGAGTTGAAGAAACCTTTGCAATTGTTAATTGACGATAGGTCTCCAATCAATCTAGCAAAGAACCTTGTCTCACATGAAAGATCCAGGGACATTGAGACAAAGTTTCACTTCATTAGAAACCACATTATGAATGGAAAATCCGATGTGGTGCATTCTCCTACTAAACCTCAACTTGCATACAGTTTTACTAAAGTTGTGAAGCTTTGACATATTTGAAGTCCTACGAGAGAAATTAGACATAACATCATTTAAAAGTTATGAATTAAAGAGGTGTGTTGAATAATTAATCGATAACAATTAGACGGATAGTTAGTTTGTGATAAATCTATTATACTAGTTAAGTTGTTTACGGTTATTTGATTAGTAAGGTTATGAATTAAAGAGGTGTGTTGAATAATTAATCGATAACAATTAAATGGATAGTTAGTTTGTGATAAATTTGTTATACTAGTCAAGTTGTTTATGGTTATTTGACTAGTAAGGCAAATACATGTATTAATTGTATTTTTACTTCTAATGAGAATTAGTGATTGCAAAATCTTCCTGTTTTCCTTTCCTTTCATTCCCTTCAATTGTTTAGTGTGTAAAAAACTCTTATATCTTTTGAGCGTCAATAGTAACATCCAAGATAAATTAAAATCAACATTAAAATTTAAACTCTTTGACCTTTATCTAACAATCAATATTGTGAGCCAAGTTAACAAAAAATATGGATATGACTACCCAACGCAAGGAATACTTGCTTGATCACAAGGCTAAACAAAAATATCTATTTAATTAATTTTTTTGATAAAATTTAATTATTTTAAAATTTTTCCATTATATGTATGTAGCCAAATAAAATTTAGTAAAAAAAGTTTAAAACACATTTTTTTTACAATACAACTAAAAATACACTTGAAATTTAGGTTATAGTATAAGAATTTTATTTATAATTATAAAATTATTAAAAAAATAATTTATAATAAGAATTCATTTTTTTTTACTCAATTTTATAATAAGAAAATAAAAAACGCAATACAATTTGTCAATTTCCATTATTTTTTCCTCATTATTGTAATTAATTATTATTGTATCGTGATAGAACTACAACCAGGCAGTTTCTTCTTCTCCATCATCATCTCCTCGATTTTCTCTGAAGGAGGTGTTTCGCTTTTCTCGATCCATTTCCTCAACCCGACCCGAATTCAGATCCATTCCCAAAATGTACGGATTCGAAGCTCTTTCCTTCAACATCCACGGCGGTTACCTTGAGGCTATCGTCAGAGGTCACCGTTCCGGTTTACTCACCACCGCCGATTACAACAATCTCTGTCAATGTGAAACCCTTGATGATATCAAGATGCATCTCTCCGCTACCGAGTACGGTCCTTATCTCCAAAACGGTGCGTTTTTGTTCTTTTCCGATCATTGATCTCAATTTCTTATTCAAATTGTCGTTTATTGATTGATTAGAAAGGTTTCGTTGTTGCTTATGATTATGATTATGTGAAATTGCGATATTTGATTCAATTGTATGTAGATTTGAAATGCTAATCACTGAAGATTGAAATTTTGAGAATTTTTTATAAAATTCATTGCTTGGTGTTAAAAATAAAGTGCTTAGTTGATCAGAAATGTTTATGTTGTTTATGATTATGTGAAATTGCGATATTTGTTTCAATTTTTTTGTAGATTTCAAATGCTAATGCCTCAAGAAGTGCTTTGTAGCATGATTATAAGTTATGAGTCCTATCACGATTGGATACAAACTGAACTCAATTGATACAAATTCTTAGTGTATATCTCTATTTTGAAATTGAATTTCATCTTGAATATTCACTCTAATGAATTTTATTACTCTATTATTGTGAACTTCAATAAGATCTGCTTATTGTTATCATTTGTCTATAAATTAACTGTTATTACTGTGGGTTTGTTCAATTTTCATTGTGGAATGAAGATTTTGAAGGTTTCTTAAATTATTTATATTATTATCAATGTTAGTGTATCCTCAATGATAACATATTAACATGTACTTAAAATTATTGATTTATGCTGATGGATGATGAGTTACCTGTTGCAGAACCTTCTCCGTTGCATACCACCACAATTGTGGAGAAATGTACTCTTAAGCTGGTTGATGATTACAAGCACATGCTCTGCCAAGCCACAGAACCCTTGTCAACCTTTTTAGAGTATATCACGTATGTGAACTTTACATTTCTGTTTTCTATATTGGTGTATTTACCTGAATATACCACATGTCTATGAAACACCGGCACTTCATATTGAAAGCGTGTCCGGTGTCTGATACATGTTAGAGTTTGGCATCAAACATTGACACTTGTTATTATATTCAATATTCAATTACTTTCGTTTTCTCAAATCATTACTAGTGTAAATGTGTCAGTCAGTATCAGTGTCGTATATGGGGTCGTATCAGTGTCGTATATGGGGTCCATGTCTGTAATTAAAGCTGAAATCAATCTTTTTTCTTTTTTACTCTGCAGATATGGTCACATGATAGACAATGTTGTTTTGATTGTTACTGGCACCTTGCATGAGAGAGATGTCCAAGAACTTCTAGAAAAATGTCACCCACTGGGAATGTTTGACAGGTACCCTGATTTCTATGCATTTTAAATATATTGATATATTGATGTCGGCACATAGAATATTGATTTTACTTCTTTTTTTGCTGTGGTATTCTCCTCAGTATTGCCACTCTGGTAGTTGCTCAGAATATGAGGGAGCTTTATAGGCTGGTTCTCGTTGACACTCCTCTGGCTCCATACTTCTCTGAGTGCATTACATCAGAGGTAAATCATCTTTCCAGAAAACATTTGTTTCACTTTATTTTGTTCAACTTCAATCAGTCTGTTGTGTTGATTGTTGTAGAATTGTAGTTGTATAGCAAAAACTGGATATTATTGATATCGACCCCTAATTTTTTATACAATAGATTGTGATAAAATAATGCAATGTATTTGTCAAAAATAAAATAAAATAATGTAATGTAAAATTATCAAAAAATGAAAGGCAAATAGCTATTGATTCCCACCTGGAAGATTATTTTCCTACTTAACCTTTTCGTTTGGATTATGTACATTCAATGGTAGCAAAACTTTGATATTATTAGCATTAATTTTGTTGCTGTAGCTTTATATATTTACATGCAACTGATTTATTTCTTTGATGTAACTGCTCATGGTTCTGGTTTATTTCCAGGACTTGGATGACATGAACATCGAAATAATGAGGAACACTCTTTACAAGGCATACCTTGAAGATTTTTACAGATTTTGTCAGGTGAAGGGTCCAAGTATTTTTCTTGTCAGCTATTTATTTCATTATTTGCATTACCTTGTGATTTCCTCCTGACTTTTATCAACTTCAATGTTATTCCCAAACAGAAACTTGGTGGTGCTACTGCTGAGATAATGTCTGACCTTCTTGCTTTTGAGGCTGATAGAAGGGCTGTCAATATTACCATAAACAGGTAAATCACTAAGAAGGCTTTTGGTAATCATTTTGCTTATCTGGATACCTGAATAACTAGCATCTCATGGTTTCTGCTTTGTGCAGTATTGGTACTGAGCTTACCAGAGATGACCGTAGGAAATTGTACTCTAACTTCGGTTTGTTGTAAGCTCTCATCCTTCAGTTAAATATTAAAATGAATCAATATACTGCTTTGTAATGTTTCTTTTACTAATGACTGACTTATTTCAAACAGCTACCCATATGGTCACGAGGAACTTGCTGTCTGTGAGGACATTGATCAGGTATTATTTGGATCTCAGTTGTGTGATTTGTTAGGTTGTTACATCGGTGCATATATGTGTTTTCCCTCTTTCAATTTGTATGCTTCTTAGTCACTTCTTGTTTGTGTTTCTCAGGGTGGTAGATTTTAATTAGTAGCTAAGTCAGTGTAAAATGCTCCAACTATATTATTTTTATCTTTGTTTTAAGTGTTGTTGTATGACCTTAACCTGTATTGCCAGGAGATTGTCCTACTTGCACAGTTGATTCTTGTTTTAACTTTTAGGCATCTTTTTCAAACTTTCATTTCATTTTTTTGAGCACTTTTGTTTCCGAGGAGTATATGATTCGATTGCTTGTTATTTTATCTGTAATTTGTAGTTTCTTTTGGCTACCAATTTTTAGAGGACCTTGTGCAGTTGAATCATTTATTATCATTTTGTGCTGAATGCTGATATCTGCCCTGAATTATTTGAGAATCATTGTTGCTGTCTACAGCATCCACATATTTCCAGTTGATTTCTTTTAGTAGTGCTTTTTGGGAGTTAATTCTCTTACATGATTGCTCATGTAGGTCCGTGCTGTTATGGAGAAATACCCTCCTTATCAATCTATTTTTGCCAAGCTATCATATGGAGAGAGCCAGATGCTTGACAAGGCATTCTATGAGGAAGAGGTCAAGAGGCATTGCTTAGCATTTGAGCAACAGGTAAATTTTTTGTGGCATGTAGCTAATCAGTTAAAATTTTAATGGTTGCAGGATTTTTTTACCATGTGATAAGAAACGGAATCATTACGCCAGAAGGAAATTGATTGACTTAAATATAAATCTTTTTGTATAGGATCTGTATGTGCTATTCATCACTAAGCCATCCTAATTTGTCTAAATTGCAGTTTCACTATGCTGTGTTCTTCGCATATATGAGGTTAAGGGAGCAGGAGATCAGGAATCTAATGTGGATTTCAGAATGTGTGGCTCAGAATCAAAAGTCCAGAGTTCATGACAGTGTTGTCTTCATATTTTAGTCGGATTACTCATTTTTATAGTTTGTATGTTCGTTTGGACGGATTGTTATGTACAATTTCTGCATTCTGCATCCGAGTTGCCAATCTAGTAGAAACTAGACAATCACTGTTTAGAAGATTGTGATACCAATAAGTAAATTCTTTTGATGATAAAATCTTCTGTAGTATAGAAGGGAGATCTTTTGTCAAATTTCATTATAATATGTTCAGATTTAAAAATGCTATATTGAATTTGTATGTTGTGATAATTATAATGAATATTATTATTATTGAATAAATTTGCTAGCTTGGTCTACACATTGCTTTCTTAATCATTGTCTTCTATTATTTAGATGATCAGATTGGGGCCAAGGAGTAGGAAGATTGCCACTTGTTGTCAAAAGACAAATATAGGACTATGCTGGTCCCTGATTAGCTCTAGTTGTATCGCTTAGGCTTTGTTTGTGGATGTAATGGGAGGATTTACTTTATTCTTTTACAATTAAGAACACTATAAAATGATCTAAGATTGAAGTATTTTACAATTATTTATTACATTTTGCTTTCAATTATTTTAAAATATTAACTATATTATATATCAAAATCTAGACTTAATCCTTCAAAACCCTTCCCTCCAAAATATATTAACTATATTTTCCTTGCTAGATAGAAAATTCTTTGCTAGATAATGACTCGTGTATGGAATTTTTGTTAAAAAAAAGTACCAAAGTTATTCTTGAAATTACTTTCAACAATTTGCTGCATCTAATACCAAATAAAATTGCCTACAATCCAAATTGATACTTGTAACAATCCGTTTTTCAAAGGCCCGAAAAGGCATTCTTTTTTTTTTTTTTGTACACATCAGAGTTACGCACAAACGATTTTAAATGAGCCGACATTCAAATATACAAAAGAACTCATTACCAAAAGGTGCTTCGACAAGCAAAGTGTATTCCTGAATAATTACAATCCAAGTCTAAGTATTCAAATACTTACAACAGAACAAGTTAGAATCCTATGTCTAAACCCAAAAAGCACGGTGCACAACCCACACCGGCGCATAGTCTAACTAAGCCAAGCTCCAACATCTCACTGGGGCCTGGAACAGCCACCGTCGTCACCACGACCTAACCCATCATCTGGGTGGGATGAGCCCGCAAATGAAAGAAAGGGTCACCACAAAATATATAGTATGTATATATATAACCGGTGCAAAAGATTGTACACATAACAATAATTCCACAAACACAAGAGAAAGCTCTTAACCAACAAAGTAATTCCCACCAACGGGTTCATATAAGCAATGCACACATAGCCTATAATGCAACCTCTACAATGCGTGGTACTAACCCTAGCTACCACAATGCATGAGTTCCGGTATCGTAGGTCCATCCCCTACCAACAATATCCATACAAACCCGTAGCTCTCCCGATCACTACGAACCATTAGAGTGTGCTCTCCCGATCACCACACCGAGCACGCAACTACCAAATGCATGAGCATACGCTTCCCCATATATGCTAATGCAATGAATACATACCTCTCTAGCATATGTAAACCAAACATAACAACATACATACATTTCTCATCATATGTATTCCAAACACCTGTTCATACATATATTCTCATAATCATATGTAAACAGCGCAAGTATTGTAAACACTTTCTCATCACGAGAATACATAAGTACAAACATGCCAAAGCACACAACAATTGCATACACAGCAAAACAAAGCATGTCGTAACCGTTTTAAAGACGGAAATAAAGTGGAGCCCTTACCTCGGCAAGCTTCCGTTAACTTTTCTCACGAAATTCTACAATTCACGCTACCTAAAATATAAGCAGCGTAATATCAATAAAATACTCTCAACGTATCCTATCGAAACGGAACTCATTCTCTAAGTTCTAGAGAGGCTTAAGGTACTTTCTAACACTCTCGGATAGTGATTTCGAGTCCTCCCCATAGCGATTAAAATTTTCCAAAGTTAATTGCACTATTTCTCGCTACGCGAAAATATTTTCGTTTCAAAACAAACTAAGAAACACTTTGATTCCTAATTCCAAGGCAATCAATTTTCACATACTAAAACCATTTGTAAACAACCCAAAAACTCTTTGAAAATTTTCACAAAAATAAAAGTTTACTTGCGCCACAAGTTACAAGTTTTTCCTTTCAAATAAAATGGCCATAACTCGCTCATTCTTTATCCAATCGAGACGAGCCATACGCCGAAATCTTCGTCTCGAAAAGACGGATCAAATGGTTAAGTTTCCAGGACACAAAACAATTTTAAAAGGACCTAAATACCCTTTTCAATTTCGGCCAGAATTGAAATCACACCTAAAACATAGTTTTCAAAAATCAAACATAGTTAAAATACTTAAACCATTATTAATTTCTCAAAAGAAACTCAAAAGTGATTGGTCTCATTCATCAAAACCATTTTCAATCAAAGCATAAAAGATTTTCAAAACTTTACTAATTAACTTGTTTACTTAAATCACAGGTTACTAGTTTTCATCTTCAAACAAAAACAACTTTAATCATTCTTTCAAAAACCATGATCATTCACTTTAAACCAATGATTCATTGCCTTTCAATAGGACTTAAATAATTTGAAACATCATGGACACAAACACATACAAGGCCACGGCCAAAACAACAACAATATAGCCAGTTCCAATTTTCTTTCATTTCAAAAGCATAGTATACATCAGTTAGTTCCCAAAATCCTTTAATTGATCAAACAAAACATTTCCAAACATAATCCACAAATCACATGATTTCTCAAGAACACACACAAAATAATTTTTCTTGTTTCTCAAAACAAAATCATTTATCACACATCCATTTCCATAAAAAGCCTTAAAACAACATCATGAACACAATCTCTAAACAAAAATTCATGTTCATGATCAAGAGAAATTTTTCTCTCAAAACCCTAACCCAAAATCTCATGAAAATCTCATCACTCCATGGAAATCAACCATACTAAGCTTAAACATGCTAATCTAACACTCATGAATAACTTCTATGGGACAAAAGCATTTATGAATCATTTTCTAACATTTTCATCTCAAGAACATAAACCTATCAATCCATAAAACTCTAAGAGTTTGGCTAACTAAAAGAAAAGAATAGGTTTAGTTACCTTAGAAGATGATCCTTGCAAATTTCCAATGATCCAACAAGCTTTTAATCAAGAGAAATGGTGAAGAGTTGAAATTTTGGTCCATGGTTGGGAGAGAAAGAAAGCTCACGGCCAAACCAAGAAGAATGAAGTTGTGTTACTTTTCTCTAAGTCTCCTTACATACATGTCTTGCTAACTTATGGCCTTTGGATCAAATAGTGTTAACATGCTAAGATTCAAATCTAGCCATTGGATCAATCCAAGTCCATCCTCACAAGATATTTCCCACAACCTCTTACAACGAAACGCACGCTCAGTTCTCGCGCATCGCGACGAACGAAACTCGCAAAAACAGAAAACCTACAGAAAGAACGTCTATCGTTTTTCCATTCCAAAACTTATTGCCGAATCTTTTTCCGCGACTGTAATTTTCTTACATACCTTAGAAAATTAATCTCAGGACATATCCTAACTCACGCAGATATATGAAACTTCCATCCGAAACCTCACTTAAAACAGACGCAGTAAGATTTTCCATCAGCGGGTAAAATCCTACTCGTTTTTCCAAAAACAAGAATAATCCAAAACTCGTCATTCTGACTTCACAGAAATCTCCTCATACTTAAAAGAGGATTACGCCCAAAAGTCTGTGCCTTTCCAGCGCACGAGCACAAAACAGGCTCCGTTTCAGCAAAAATTCCATTAATGCGACGATACTCACGAAACGCTTCACCAAAAACCCTAAAAACTTAGCCGACACTAAAGTTCCTTAGGAAAACTGTACAGTGAAATCTTGGGTCTTACAATACTCTTACAATTGACTAAGTCAAAATATTATATTGTTATGAAAACAATGCAAGTAGTGAGAAAATGATAGGAAATTGCTGAGTGCCTAAGTCAAATAGTAAAAACAAGTAGAAAATCATTGGAGTGATATATTATTCCAAACCAAAATGCACGGGTCAATGGTAGTCAAGTTCACTAGAAAACATTTTCATTTGTTATATGCTGTCCACTGTTGTAGTATAAGAACCACCTAGTCCACTGTCTACAAATTCATCAAATATTTCAGTTTCAAATATTAAGATACAATGGTCTTTGTCTGGTCTCTTGTTTTATTACAGTTTCTTTTCCTTTACTCACTCTTCTCTTTCACATTCACTACATGTTTTCTTTTAATTCATCCAAAGTGTCATGATGATGAAAGCCATGCCTTGTTACAATTTAAGGAAAGCTTTCACATTGTTGAGTTTGTTATGAAACGGTTACAAACAGTTTAGAAGAGAGAAAAGATGAATCTAGAATGAAGAAGATAAAATTCTCATTAATTGTGAAATGGTACTGTACAGAGCTTATATACAAAACCTGCTAAGTATCTAACTAGCTCTAATGTGCTTAATTACAATGTGTAAGTAAGCTTAGTACTAATACAATCTAACTAATCATCTTTTGTGTTAACTTTCTCAACACCCTCCCTCAAACTAAGCATGATAGATGTTTATCATGTTTAGCTTGGATATGATGTCATGGAACTTTGGTGGAGCTAGGGCCTTGGTCAAGAAATCTGCCATTTGATCATGTGTGGAAACTGGTAGCAGCTTAACAATCCCTTTCATAACCTTCTCACGAACCAAGTGACAGTCAATGTCAAGATGTTTCGTTCGTTCATGGAAAACAGGGTTTGAAGCTATGTGTAATGCACTTTGGTTGTCACAGTAGAGTGTGGGTGTGTTGGTTAACTGAATCTTCTAGTCACTAAGAAGATAGAGTAACCATTGAAGCTCACAAGTTGCAGAAGAGAGTGCTCTGTACTCTGCTTCTGAGGAAGATCTGGACACAGTAGCCTGCTTCTTAGCTCGCCATGAGATTAGAGATTTCCCCATAAAGAAGCAATAACCTGATATGGATTTTCTGGTATCCACACACCCTGCCCAATCAGCATCTGAATACCCTGTGAGCTGCAAATCTGAGTCTCTGCTGAACAGTATACCTTGGCCAGGATTGTTTTTCAAATACCTCAATACTCTACAAGCTGCATTGAAGTGAATGTTTGTTGGTGCATGCATGAACTGGCTTAGTTGTTGGGTTGCAAATGTGATATCTGGTCTGGTTGTATTCAAATATAAGAGCTTCCCAACCAACCTTCTATAACTGGATATATCACTATGTGGAACTCCTGCTTCACTATGCAGCTTGATGGAAGTGTCAAGAGGGGTACTGGCAGGTTTGGAGCCAAGTAGCCCTGAATCCTTCAACAAGTCTAAGCAATATTTTCTTTGAGACACAGTGATTCCAGCCTTAGAGTGTGCAATTTCTAAACCAAGGAAATACTTTAACTGGCCCAGATTTTTGATTTTAAAAGCTTCATCAAGTACACCTTTGATTCTGTCAAACTCATCAATTGAATTACCTGCAAGTATGATGTCATCTACATATACAAGTAGAACAGTGAACTTGCCTTCTCTAGATGAAGTGAATAGAGAGTAGTCAGATGTAGACTGTGTGTATCCTTCTTTGATGAGTAATGAGGTTAACTTCTCATACCATTTTCTGCTGGCTTGTTTAAGTCCATATAGGCTCTTCTGCAATTTACAAACCGTGTTTGGACTGCTGCAGTGAATACCATCTGGTATTTGCATATACACATCCTCTTGAAGGTCTCCATGAAGGAAGGCATTGTTTACATCAAGTTGATGTAGGTGCCAATGCTTTATTGCAGCTACAGCCAGTAATGTTCTTACAGTTGTGAGTTTGGCAACAGGGGAAAAGGTCTCAAAGTAGTCTAGGCCTTCTATTTGATTGTACCCTTTGGCTACCAATCTAGCCTTGTACCTTTCAACTGTCCCATCAGCCTTATGCTTCACTTTATAAACCCATTTGCAACCTATGGGCTTGGTATGAGGTGGTAATTCAACAAGATTCCAAGTACAGTTCTTGGCCAATGCCTCTAATTCAGATTTCATAGCTGTTATCCAATGTTCTGACTTGCTAGCTTCCTCATAAGATTGAGGCTCTGTGCAGTGTGTGAGAGACAAGCTATATGCTTTGTGTGAAGAAGACAAGTGTGTCAGTGAGTGGAAAGAAGATAAAGGATATTTTATAGTACCTGAAGGGATTGATTCATTTGGTGAGAGTGAATTACAGACATAGTCAGACAAATATGGTGGTGGCCCTCTTTGTCTGATGGGTCTGGTATTTTGATCATGGGATGAGGGAGAAGATGATTCAGATATGGGTGGAATTGGTGAATCAGAGATAGGTGGAACATATTGAGCTGGTGATACTGACTGGGGACTAGGAAGGGTTGGAGATGGTGACTGATGGATAATAGTGTCTAAGGAAGGGTCACTATCAGCAGCAGTGTTGTTATTATCAAGATGGTCAACAAAGTGAAAAGGTGAATTAGAGTCACTATCAGAAGGAGTAGAGGGGTGATAGTCCCAAGGAACTTTTGGTAAAGAGGACTGGTAAGGGAAAATGTGCTCATGATGAGTCACATTTCTAGATAAAAAAATTGATTTAGAATTGATATCAAGAAGTACAACTCCTTTGACTCCTGACTTATAGCCCAGAAAAATACATTTTCTGGCTCGAAGATCAAGTTTGGATCTGTGATTTTGTAAAGTGGAGGCAAAGGCTAAAGAACCAAAGACCTTAAGGGAAAGAATATCAGGATCAGAATTGTGTAATAAGAAATAGGGAGATTGATTTTGTAGGATTGGAGTGGGGATTCTGTTCATTATAAACACAGCATGTGACACAGCATAGGACCAAAATGATTTAGGGAGGTTAGACTGAATGAGTAGAGCCCTAGCTATGTTCAGAATGTGTTGGTGTTTCCTCTCTACCCTACCATTTTGTTGGGGAGATTCTACACAACTTGTTTGATGAAATATGCCTTTTGATGCAAAAAATTGAGGCATAAGAAACTCAGGTCCATTATTAGTTCTTATGGATTTTACAATATGGTTATGTTGAGTTTCAACAGTTTTGATGAAATTTTGAATATGTGTTCTAGTTTCAGATTTATTTTTCATTAGAATGATCCAGGTATATCTGGAATGATCATCAACAGCAGTAAGAAAGTATGATTGATTATGAACAGATTTAATGGAAATGGGGCCCCAAATATCAAAATGGACCAAATCAAAAGGTTTTATTGCTTTGTTTTGACTGTGTACAAAAGGTAATCTTCTGTGTTTTGCAAAATGGCAAATATCACAGACAGCAGTAGAATCATGAACAACAAAGGGAAATTTAGACTGTAACAAATTTATTCTAGAATTAGACAAGTGTCCTAACCTAAAGTGCCAAAGAGCACTGGCAGGTAAAGTAGCATGATTTGCAGAAATGGAAGGTTGACTGAATCCATGATTGGAAGTGGAAGAAGTTGAGCCTGTCTGAACTAAGTGATATAATCCATCTCTCTTCTCAGCTGAACCAATCGTCTTCAAGGATTTCTGTTCCTGAATTAGGCAAATAGTGTCAGTGAATTGAACAAAACAAAGTGCATTGTGACAAAGGAGAGAAACAGAAATCAAATTGATGTTAAAGTTTGGAACAAATAAGACACCAGTTAGCCTAAACAAAGGGGAGAATATAATTGTGCCTGCATATTTAGTGGTAACATGTTCACCATTAGGCAATTTGATGATCATGGGGGTGATTTCACTATAAGAGTGAAACCAATGCAATGAGGCACAAATGTGATGGCTGGCACCTGAATCTATGATCCAAGTGTCAAGACTTATGTTATGGCATGAAAAAGAAAAGCAAAAAATAGAACCATTTTTACCTTGTTTACCTGCTGATGAAGGACCAGCAGATTGGAAAGAGCTAACCTGATTGGAAACAACAGGATCAGAACTATGAGTAACAGATGAAGAATGAAGTAGATTCATTAGTTGATTGTACTGTTCTTGAGTAAGGGAAGGAGTGCCAGAAGTTCCTTTTGTGTCATGTGTTGCAGTTGAAGAATTCACATCTAAATCGCCCCCATCAGCTGCAACGTTGTTGGAACTAGAATAATGCTTTCGCATATGTGGTGGAACACCATTTTTCTGGAAGCAATTTTCCACAAAATGATTCGATTTGTGACAATAAGTGCAATAACGCTTTGAACCCGTGGAAGAACGATTAGAACCATGGGATTTGCCATCAGCAGCATTAACTAAAACTTTGGAATCATCAGAATTAACAACAGAGTTTTGGCGTTCAAATTGAAGAACCGTGGAAAAAATCCTCGTCATAGAAGGTAACGGATCGAGCATCAAGATTTGAGACTTCACCACATTGAAACTATCATTTAAACCAGTCAAGAAACGCATAGCATGAAGAAGATGATGATTTGACCTAGCTACACGCATGGCATCACAAGAACAACGAACAGGACAAACGCAAGAAGGAATAGGCATATAGATTTCTAATTCTTCCCAAAGCGTTTTCAATTTTGAATAGAAAGAAGTTACCGAATCAGAATCTTGAGTGAGAGCGTAGATTTCGTGCTGAAGCTCTGAAACACAAACAAGATCCCCTTGTGAAAATCGCTCTTTCAGATCAATCCAAACGTCGGAGGCGTTTTCCATGAATACGATTGATTGAGCAATCGAAGGTTCAACCGAATTCATAATCCAGCTGTGAATCAACATGTTGCACCGATTCCAAGCGCGGTACGAAGGATCAAACGCATCGGCCGGAGTCGGAATAGAACCGTCGAGGAATTCGAACTTAAGCTTTGCTCCGAGAGCACGGCGCATCGCTCGGGCCCAAGAGTGATAGTTCGAACCATTCAGAAGAGGTGTGACCTTGACGGAAGAAGGTCCGTCGCTGGAGTGGACATAATACGAGCTAGTAGGATCAGTGGAAGGATCCGCCGGCGGCGGAGGAGCAACACGCGGCGGCATCGTTGCGGAAGCGGGAACGGTGGATCTTCAAGCGAAAGATACCATGTTGAGTTTGTTATGAAACGGTTACAAACAGTTTAGAAGAGAGAAAAGATGAATCTAGAATGAAGAAGATAAAATTCTCATTAATTGTGAAATGGTACTGTACAGAGCTTATATACAAAACCTGCTAAGTATCTAACTAGCTCTAATGTGCTTAATTACAATGTGTAAGTAAGCTTAGTACTAATACAATCTAACTAATCATCTTTTGTGTTAACTTTCTCAACACACATCAATAAGTTTGCTTCTTTGGATCCTCTTGGTTATCCTAAAACAGCATCATGGAATTCCAGCACAGATTGCTGCTCATGGGATGGCATTAAATGTGATGAGCAGACAAATCAAGTGATTCAAATTGATCTTAGTAGCAGTCAACTCTATGGTAGAATGGATGCAAATAGCAGTCTCTTTCGCCTTGTTCACCTTCAAGATCTTGATCTTTCTGACAATCACTTCAATTACTCTCAAATTCCATCAAAGATAGGCGAGCTTTCACAACTAAGATATTTGAATCTTTCTCTTACCATATTTTCTGGAAAAATTCCACCACAAGTTTCACAGTTGTCCAAGTTGTTGTATTTTGATCTAGGCTTTAGAGCTACAAAAAATCCTAAAGGTAGTGCAGTCAATTTGTTGCAACTCGAATTTTCCACTCTCAGAAGCATAATTCAAAACTCAACAAAACTTGAGATACTTTTACTTACTTATGTGACTATTTCATCTACTTTACCTGACACACTCACAAATTTAAGTTCATTGAAAGCACTATCACTTTACAATTCTGAATTGTATGGTGAATTTCCAGTTGGTGTATTTCATCTTCCAAACTTGAATTTTTTGGATTTGAGTTCCAACCCAAATCTCAAAGGTAGGTTGCCTGAGTTTCAGTCTAGTTCACTCACAAAGTTAGCACTTGCTCAGACAGGTTTCTATGGTACACTGCCAGTATCCATTGGAAAGCTTAGTTCTTTAAACATGCTATCAATTCCACATTGTCATTTTTATGGGTATATTCCTTCTTCGCTAGGCAACCTCACACAACTCACACAGATAAGCCTTAGAGATAACAAATTTAAGGGCGACCCTTCTGCAACACTGGAAAATCTAACCAAACTAAGACTCTTGAATGTTGGTTTCAATGAATTTACTATTGAGACAATCTCATGGATAGGTAAGCTCTCATCATTAACTGGCTTGGATATATCCTCAATCAATATTGGCAGTGACATCCCATTATCTTTTGCAAATCTCACCCAACTAGAAGTATTAAATGCAGTAACTTGCAATTTAAAAGGTGAAATTCCATCTTGGATAATGAATCTAACAAATTTAGTTTCCTTCGATGTAGCCAATAATGTTTTACATGGAAAGGTAGAGCTTGACATGTTTTTGAAGCTCAAAAGGCTAGCTTTTCTTAGTTTATCATTGGCTAAACTATATATTTGGTCCCTTACGTTTATTTTAGGTTTCAATTTGGTCCCTTACGTTTAAAAAGTTTCAATTTGGTCCCTTACGTTATCAACGTTTGCATTAGTTGGTCCCTTCCGTCAGATTCCACTGTTCCACTGTTTCAATTGGACACGTGTCAACATGTCCAAGTGTCCACGTGTCAATCCACGTGTGCAAACCGTCCGCCACGTCAGCAAACCGTCTGCCACATGTGCAAAAACTGACGGAAGGGACAAAATTGAAACCTAAAATAAACGTAAGGGACCAAATTGAAACTTTTTAAACGTAAGGGACCAAATTGAAAACTAAAATAAACGTAAGGGACCAAATGTGTAGTTTAGCCTTTATCATTCAACAAACTGTTATTGTATAGTGAGAAAAATTCTTCGCGTATGATCGATTCTCGAATTCAATCATTATCATTGGATTCATGCAATTTGGTCGAGATTCCAACATTTATAAGAAATCTCAGTGATCTAGAATTTCTATCGTTGCATGAAAACAATGTACAATCGCTACCCAATTGGTTGTGGAAAAAAGCAAATCTTCAAGCCTTAGACTTTTCCACCAATTCATTGACAGGAACAATTTCCCCATCCATATGCAATCTCGAATCACTCGTAGAGCTTGATTTATCATTAAACAACTTAAGTGGAAATGTTCCCCCATGTCTGGGGAACTTTAGCCAATCTTTAGAAAATCTTATTCTACATGGGAACAAATTATCTGGCTTCATTCCTCAGACACTCAAGATAGGAAATGCTCTTCATCAGATTGATCTGAGTTCTGAGCAACAACAATCTGCAGGGTCAGTTGCCAAGAGAATTGATCAACAGTAGAAGACTAGAGTACTTTGATGTTAGTCATAACAATATCAATGATTCATTTCCATTCTGGCTCGGAGACTTACCTGAGTTGAAGGTATTGGGTTTAAGTAACAACGAATTTCATGGAGATATTAGGTGCTCTGGAAACATGACGTGCACATTTCCGAAGCTTCACATCATTGACCTTTCTCACAATCAGTTCTCTGGCAGTTTTCCATCAGAAATGATCCAAAGTTGGAAAGCAATGAAAACTACCAATACAAGTCAATTACAGTACGATCCAAGTTCACAAGTTGCGAAGATCTACAACAATGGAGTGTCTGTGACAAGTGTGAATCCTTATTCGTTCATGATGTCAAACAAAGGGATGCTCAGGGTTTATGAGAAGCTTCAACAGTTTTACAGCAACTTCATAGCCATTGATATTTCAAGCAACAAAATCAGTGGAGAGATACCAAAAGTCATAGGCGACTTAAAGGGTCTTATTTATCTCAACTTGTCAAATAACGACCTTGTTGGCACCATTCCATCTTCCTTGGGGAAGCTTACAAACCTTGAAGCTGTTAGATATATTAGAATTAAAGTATTGGGCTTTATATGTTAGTAGTCTAGTAGTCCATTAGGTATTATTATAAATTGTCTCTGTAATCCTTATTTTGTTAAGCAATGCAATTCTGATATTATTGAAACCCTAGCCGTCTTTATCTCTGTCTATTTTGTATCTCTGATTCTAACATGGTATCGAGAGCATGGTTTGATCCGCCTTGAACCATCTGTCGTTTTTGCTGGTGATCTACTGTTATGGAAGCTTATGCTGTGTTGTTCTACGGGCTGTTTGGTTCAAGGTCAGCGAAAATCAAGGGACTTTTGCTGCTGCTGCAGTTTCGGTGCTTTAGTGTGGGTTGGTTATGCTCACGTTTCTTGATTTTGTGTGTTTGTTTATTGGTTCTGTTACTCCTCTTACCATCTTTTGTGGAAAGTGTGCATTGAAAAGGATGGCTGTAGGAATATGGGGATGAGGATTGTGGTTGGCTGTGCTTCTTGCCAATTTTAAGTTTTGAATTGTTTTTGATTGATTCGATCTGATGTTGTGCTTCCGCTGCTTACGAAAGGTTTTGTTTGAATCTGTCTGGTGAGGGAATACTCACAATAAGAATCCGGTGAGGGAATACTCACAATCTGAAAATCTGAATCCGGTGAGGGAATACTCACAATCTGAAAATCTGAATCCGGTGAGGGAATACTCACGATCTGATATTTGAAGTCCGAAGCTGAAGCTGAAAATCTGAAGTCTGAAGTTGAATCTGATATTAGTTTATTTTTAGGGTTGATTTTGTGACAAGCTCAAAGCTTAATAAGCTTTAGCTTGAGGGGTAGTATTAGAAGTTTATTTTATTTGATATATGTTTTTCGTATTTTGTTTGACAAACTCATAATGCTTCTTGTTGATGCATCATGAGTTTGAGGGGAAGTGTTAGATATATTAGAATTAAAGTATTGGGCTTTATATGTTAGTAGTCTAGTAGTCCATTAGGTATTATTATAAATTGTCTCTGTAATCCTTATTTTGTTAAGCAATGCAATTCTGATATTATTGAAACCCTAGCCGTCTTTATCTCTGTCTATTTTGTATCTCTGATTCTAACAGAAGCATTGGATCTTTCTCTCAACAGTCTTTCAGGGAAGATTCCTCAACAGTTGACACAACTTACTTTTTTGGGGTTCTTTAATGTCTCCTTTAATAATCTCTCAGGTCCTATACCTCAGAATGAGCAGTTTTCTACATTCCAAGAGAATTCATTTGAGGGTAACCAAGGTCTGTGTGGGGAACAGTTGTTGAACAAGTGTATAGATCATGTAGAGACTTCTACCTCTGAAGATGACCATGAATCAGAATCTTTGTTTGAACTTTACTGGAATGTAATTCTGATTGGATATGTAGGCGGTCTTGTTGCCGGAGTGGCATTGGGAAGCGCTTTCTACCCGGATGTAATTGGATGGCTTAAAAGGTTCTTTTGAGTTGAAAACAAAAAGCCAAGTTTCTTTTCTATTTATTGTTCTCATCTGTTTTAGTTTCCTTTTATTGTTGTAGCTCCTTATAATAAGCGTGTGCTTTGTATGGTATGCTATAGTTTTCATTTGTTCTTGTTTTCTATTCTTGTTGTTGTGATTGCCTCTAGTAATTAACAGTGTGCTTTGAACCACTTTTTGGTGTTTCAATGAGGTTATCAAAATGTATAATTGTAGTGGCTTATTTGAACTGTTATATAGTCTTTTTTTATGCTAATTATATTTACACTAACAATGCAGCTGTATTAGATTATGCAGTAAGGAAATAATTAGTATCAACAATTAATTTCATGCTTCCACAACTTCTAGTATCCAAGAATAATTAAATTAAACAAATATGATCAAATTATTTTCCTTAAGTTATTAATTTACAACCTTTATCTTAATAACTTTTCCTGAAGATTCTAATAATGAAAAAGTAAAAATAATTATGAAATATATAACCTTGACAGTTTATTCATGAAAGAGAATGAGTAGCAAAAATAATTTCCATAGATCACACATGGCGGGAAAAGTTGAAAAGTGTTGAGGAAACCGATCATAACACATTTAGTACTACTTAAGCATCAAATTTAGGCCTGCTATTGCTGTCATTTTTCGGGTTCTGCTGGACATAAACTTGGTAACAATCCTGCCACATATTATACGCTTGTTTCCCTAGCTGTTCCGCAATTAACAGTATCCACACCATTACTGCCACCTGACCTGCTATCAGCCGGTCCTCATAGCTTCATATTTTCGAACAACACTGCTGCAGTAGATTGATGATTACGAACATGATGCTGAACCACACTCAAAAAAGCTACGATCTGCCAACATTCTTTGCTCTGGCAACAATCAATGAAAACATTCCAATCAAAGAAAACATTGTGGATTAACTTTAATCAAAGAAAACAAAATTTGCTAGCTTGGTCTACACATTGCTTTCTTAATCATTTTCTTCTATTATTTACATGATTGGGGCCAAGGAGTAGGAAGATTGCCAATTGATTGAACTATTATATTATCATTTATCACATTTTGCTTTCAATTATTTTTAATTTAAGGGACTAAACTGTTATTCTGCAAATTTGGGAGACTAATATGACAAACATTAACAATTTCAAGGACTGAAATATCTATTTTCCCAAAAAAGAAACTGCCACCAAATTTAATCTTTCACAAAGAGTTCACAATTCACAAATAGTCATGAGTTGATAATTCTAAGGAAGTGTTCTTTTTCAAATAGCCAAGACTTTAAAGCTATAGTCACAATAGGATAAGATCACTGCTGGTCTGTCTCTATCTCTCGAGCTCTCTCTAATAATTTGGCTCTTTTATTTGGATAGAATCCAAATTGAAACTTTTGATTGACAGAGTCAAGATATTAAATTGGATGAAGTTTCATGAAATTGCTATCCAATAATAGAGCCAAATGTCAAAGATTATGAATGGACAGAAAATGAAGTTTGTGGATGAAGCTCTTACACGGCTATAAGAGGCAAGATCCAAATATCTTTCTTGAATTTAAACAGTAAAGGACTAAAATCTTGGGCTAACATAAGATATATGCACTATGCAGTCCATTGCAATAGTATAAGAACCACCTAGTATGTATCTAAAATTTCATCAAATTTTTCAGTTTCAAATATAAAGATACAATGGTCTTTGTCTGCTCTCATGTTTCGTTAATACAATTTATTTTTCTTTATTCATTGTTCTCTTTCACATTTATTACATGTTTTCCTTTAATTCAGCCAAAGTGTCATGAAGATGAAAGCCATGCCTTGTTGCAATTTATGGAAGGCTTTCACATCAATAAGTTTGCCTCTGTGAATCCTCTAAGTTATCCCAAAACAGCATCTTGGATTTCGGTGGAGGTTCAACTCACTTAAACTTTATTATCAATAAAAAATGTAAATTCCACAAATTGCTGATGCAAATAATAGCAGAATGTACAAAGCATTAAATAGACCTTGTATCGTATGAACCTTGAACTACGACAATTGCAGCTATGATTGCATAATTTTTAATTTAAGGGACTAAAATTGTATCATAAGGATCCATCAGTCGCACAACTACGACGATTGCAGTTATGTCACAAGCATCTGAAGCTTCCTCTTGTGTATTTACAATTGACTATTCAAAACATTTATTTCAAAAATGCAAGTAGCAAGAGAATTAAATTGCTGAGTCAAATAAGTAGACACAAATGTACGGAACATAGACAACTAATTAAAAGTAATAATGGAGCAGAAAATGAAGTTTGTGGATGAAATATGATGATGAAGAATCTACTTAAAGCATCAAATAGACTGGAGAGATTATAGTTAGATTGAATTTATTATCCAAAATACAAGTAGCTAGAAACAATATTCATTTATATATGTCCTTTCCTTTAGTATAATGAGGTTACCAAAAAGTATAATTCTAGTGGCTTATTTTAATTGTTATAATTCTGATGCAAATAATAGCAGTGAATGTACAAAGCATCAAATAGACCTTGTATCGTATGGACCTTGAACCACTAAGGTTGCAACTATGATTGCATAATTTTTAATTTAAGGGACTAAACTGTTATTCTTCAAATTTGAGAGACTAATATGACAAACCTTTACAATTTCAAGGACTGAAATATATTTTCTCAAAAAAGAGTTCAAAATTCACAAATAGTCATGGGTTGATAATTCTAAGAAAGTGTTCTTTTTCAAATAGCCAAGACTTTAAAGCTATAGTAAAGGATAAGATCACTATTATTTGGTCATAGTTTTCATTCTCCCTCTCTCTCTCTCTCTAATAATTTGGCTCTATTATTTGGACAGAATCCAAATTGAAACTTTTGCAATTGACAGAGTCAAGATATTAAATTGGATGAAGTTTCATGAAATTGTTATCCAATAATAGAGCCAAATGTCAAAGATTATGAATGAACAGAAAATGAAGTTTGTGGACAGAAAATGAAGTTTGTGGATGATAATGAAAATGAAGCTCTGACACGGCTATTAGAGGGCAAGTCCGTGTCCAATGTTTTTTACATTAGCGTGTCCTCGTTTCCGTGTCCAAGTCCGGGCTATAAGAGGCAAGATTCAAATAACTTTCTTGAATTTAAACACTAAAGGACTAAAAGTCTTGGGCTAACACAAGATATATATTCACTATGCAGTCCATTGCTTAGTATAAGAACCACCTAAGATGTGTCTAATGTTTCATCAAATTTTTCAGTTTCAAATATAAAGATTCAATGGTCTATGTCTGCTCTCTTGTTTTGTCAATACAATTTCTTTTTCTTTATTCACTTTTCTGTTTCACATTTATTACATGTTTTCCTTTAATTCAGCCAAAGTGTCATGAAGATGAAAGCCATGCCTTGTTCCAATTTATGGAAGGCTTTGAAATCAATAAGTCTGCCTCTTTGAATCCTCTCAGTTATCCTAAAACAGCATCTTGGGATTCCAGCACAGATTGCTGCTCATGGGACGGCATTAAATGTGATGAGCGCACAAATCAAGTGATTCACATAGATCTTAGTAGCAGCCAACTCTATGGTACAATGGATACAAATAGCAGTCTCTTTCGCCTTGTACACCTTCAAAATCTTGATCTTTCGGATAATGACTTCAATTATTCTCAAATCCCGCCCAAGATTGGCGAGCTTTCACAACTAAGATATCTGAACCTTTCTCTTTGCATATTTATTGGAGAAATTCCACAACAAGTTTCAAAGTTGTCTAAGTTGTTGTCTCTTGATCTAAGCTTCAGAGCTATATCAAGTGCTAAAGGTAGTTCAGTCAATCTGTTGCAACTCAAATTGTCCACTCTCAGTAGCATAATTCAAAACTCAACTAAACTTGAGATGTTGCTACTTAATTATGTGACTATTTCTTCAACTTTACCAATCCCACTCACAAATCTAACTTTGTTGAAAACACTGTCTCTTTACAATTCTGAATTGTATGGTGAATTTCCAGTTGGAGTATTTCATCTTCCAAACTTGAAAGTTTTGGATTTGAGATATAATCCAAATCTCAAAGGTAGGTTGCCTGAGTTTCGGTCTAGCTCACTCACCAAGTTAGCACTTGATCAGACCGGCTTCTATGGTACACTGCCAATATCCATTGGAAACCTTAGTTCTTTAGAAACCCTATCCATTCCATATTGCCATTTTTTTGGGTACATTCCTTCTTCAATTGGCAACCTCACACAACTCATGCAGATAAATCTTCGACATAATAAATTTAGGGGCGACCCTTCTGCGTCCCTAGCAAATCTTATCAATCTAAGCCACTTGTTTATTGGTTACAATGACTTTACTATTGAGACCATCTCATGGATAGGTAAGCTCTCAACAATAATAGGATTGGATATATCCTCGATAAATATCGTTAGTGATATCACATCATCTATTTCAAATCTCACCCAGCTTGAATTATTAGATGCATCTAATAGCAATATAAAGGGTGAAATTTCATCTTGGATAATGAACCTAACAAGTTTAGTTGTCTTGAACCTACCCTCTAATTCGTTGCATGGAAAACTAGACCTTGACACATTTTTGAAGCTCAAAAGGCTAATTTTTCTCAATTTATCACACAACATACTGTCATTGTATAGTGGGAAAAGTTCTTCAAATATTACAGATTCTCGAATTCATGTTTTACAATTGGTTTCATGCAATTTAGTTGAGATTCCAACATTTATAAGAAATCTCGGTGATCTGGAATTTCTTATGTTGTCAAGCAACAATATAACATCGCTACCCAATTGGTTGTGGAGAAAAGAAAGTCTACAAATCTTAATTGTTTCCAACAGTTCATTGACAGGAAAAATATCCCCATCCATATGCAATCTCAAATCACTCGTGCATCTTGATTTATCATCCAACAACCTAAGCGACAATGTTCCCTCATGTTTGGGGAACTTTAGCATATGTTTAGAAAATCTGGTGCTTAAAGGGAACAAATTATCAGGCCTGGTTCCTCAAACATACATGATAGGAAATGCCATTAAGATGATTGATCTTAGCAACAACAATCTGCAGGGTAAGTTACCAAGGACATTGGTCAACAATAGAAGGTTAGAGTACTTTGATGTTAGTCATAACAATATCAATGATTCATTTCCATTCTGGCTTGGAGATTTACCTGGGTTAAAGGTATTAGCTCTAAGCAACAATGATTTTCATGGAGACATTAGGTGTTATGACAACATGACATGCACATTTCCCAAGCTTCACATCATTGACCTTTCTCACAATGAGTTTTCTGGAAGTTTTCCATCAGAAATGATTCACGGTTGGAAAGCAATGAAAACTTCCAATACAACTCAATTACAATATGAGAAAATGTTAGTTTACTTGATGCCCTATGAGCCAGGAGAATATTGGACAGTAGATAAGTTTTATTCGTTTACGATGTCAAACAAAGGGTTGGTCATGGTTTATGAGAATCTTCAAGATTTTTACAGAATGATAGCCATTGATATTTCTAGCAACAAAATCAGCGGAGAGATACCAAGAGTGATAGGAGACTTAAAGGGTCTTGTTTTGCTCAACTTGTCAAATAACTTCCTTATTGGAAGCATTCCATCTTCCTTAGGAAAGCTTTCAAACCTTGAAGCATTGGACCTTTCTCTCAACAATCTTTCAGGGAAGCTTCCGCAACAGTTAACACAACTTACCTTTTTGGAGTTCTTCAATGTTTCTTTCAACAATCTGTCAGGTTCTATACCTCAGAATAGGCAATTTGCAACATTCCAAGGTAATTCATTTAAGGGTAACCAAGGTCTGTGTGGGGAGCAGTTGTTGAACAAGTGTATAGATCATAGAGGGCCTTCTTTTTCTCCACCTTCTGCCTCTGATGATGACCATGAATCAGAATCATTGTTTGAACTTTACTGGAATGTAATTCTGATTGGGTATGTAGGCGGTCTTGTTGCCGGAGTGGCATTGGGAAGCGCTTTCTACTCGGATGTAATTGGATGGCTTAAAAGGTTCTTTTGAGTTGAAAGCAAAAAACCTCACTTTATTTTGTATTTATTGTTATTGTTTCCTTTTGTTGTGATGATTGCCTCTAGTATGAGTGTGCTTTGTTTGTAGTTTATCTGTTGTTTAGTCTGAAATAATATTATGAAAAGTAGTAAGTTCAACAAAGAATTTGAAGATTCAGACAAGGTAGGGCATGATAGTTTTGGTGGTGTGTATAAATATTATTTGAAATACTTCTGGCTTGGTCTACACATTGCTTTCTTAATATTATAATGAAGATTGCCACTTGTTGTCAAAAGACAAATATAGGACTATGCTGGTCCCTGATTGCCACTTGTTTGTGAAGAGGGGATGTAAGGGGAGGATTTACTCTATCCTTTTAAAACTAAGAACACTCTATAAAATATTTTAAATGATCTAAGTGTGATTGAAGTATTCTACGATCATTTATCACATTTTCCTTTCAATTATTTTAAAATATTAACTATATTATATATCAAAATATAGACTTAATCCTTCAAAATCTCCCCTCCAAAATATTAACTATATTACAGTATATATCAAAATATATTGACTATACTTTCCTTGCTAGATAGAAAAGTCTTTGCTAGATAATGACACGTATGGAATTCATTGGAGACAGATAAAGTATGTTTGAAATCCTAGCTCTTAAAATTTGACTGCAACAAGATTTGAAATTGGCATATATCTATTGGCATTATTTTCACATATATCTCTTCTTTTTCCACCTCTACCAAACACACCATTAGGGTATGTGAAAGAAGAGACTATGCACGGTCAATGGTAGTAAAGTTCAATAGAAAACATTTTCATTTGATATATTCAGTCCATTGTGTCAAATATTTCAGTTTCAAATATTAAGATACAATGGTCTTTGTTTGGTCTCTTGTTTTGTTACTACAATTTGTTTTCCTTTATTCACTATTCTCTTTCACATTTACTACATGTTTTCCTTTAATTCACCCAAAGTGTCATGATGATGAAAGCCATGCCTTGTTGCAATTTAAGAAAGGCTTTCTGTTGAGTCTTTGATAATTGGCTGCATTTTTGGAAATAAACTTTGTGCAAGATGTGCGATCCGATGCTCTGGCAATGTGTAGAGCATTGAATAATGCTCAGGAGGAGCGCTCATGGCAAATGCTATTTATGGAATGTTCCGTTTCTCTTTCATGAATCTTGCATGGCGCGTTTGATATGTTTTTATGTAAGGAAGGTTGTTAATGCTTCAGATTCAGTTCAAGAATAATTCTGAGAAGAATCTCTTTGAAGAGTATATTTGCTAAAGAATCTCATTTTATTTATGTGGAGTTAATGCTTGGGTCAAAGAATTAAAGCCCATGCATGTGCTACTTTCTGAAGTATTTAAAGAGTGGCAAAACCCTAATCCTAGTTAGTTGTTCACGCTGTCTTTGTGCTAGATTCAGTATTAGGTTTTGCGTGTGTTTTATGATTGTGAGCCTTTCTTGTGTCACCTTGATGCAAGCTTAGGACGTGTCCTTCGTGTTGTAATTGTGCGTTCTTTCTCCCAAGCTTTGAAGCACGGAGATTGGACTTTTGTGTGTGTAACACTCTAAGCCTTTAGGTACGAGTGTGTAGTTTTAGGAGTGTGTCTCCAAAACTGTTTTTGTCTAGTGTATTGAAATCCTTGCTGGTCGTAAGGTTGTAAGGGAGTGAGATGGGATCTCATATCTAGGAGTTCCTAGGTAGAAGAGTCATTGGTAGGGCCTAGGTTCTTAAGTTGTAAACGGGGCGTTTGCTGTAGACTTAGGACTAGGACTATTATAGTGATATTCCTTCCTGGATTGGTATCCCCCAGAGTAGGTTGCTGTTTGCGCTGAACTGGGTTAACAAATAACGTGTCTTCTTTATTTGTTTTTCATTTATACGCTTTGAACTGCTACGCGTTAGACCGAACTCAGTGTTGGAGCATCGGGTAGAGCATCGTGCTCAGCGTGCCAGGAATTTCAATTGGCATCAGAGCAGGCACCCTGCTTGGTTTGGGTGAGATTCAGGACCTGAAATGTCTGGCACTGTGGAAAAGGAAGGAGGTTACATGAACAGGCCTCCCTTGCTTACTGGATCTGCTAACTATGACGCTTGGAAACCAAAGATGATGGCCTTTCTGAGATCCATTGATAGCAAGGTGTGGAAGGTGGTTCTAACCGGATGGGAACAACCCATGTATGCAAGCAAGGAAGGCACCTCAACTGGGATAGTGAAACCTGAGGTAGAATGGACGACAGAAGAGGAAGCTATAGCAAATCAGAATCACAAGGCCATCTATGCCTTGTTTAATGGTGTTGACACTAGTGTGTTTAAAATGATCAAGAACTGTGTGTCAGCCAAAGAGGCATGGGAGGTATTACAAAAGTGCTATGAGGGTACCACTAAAGTAAAACAGTCAAAAATTCAACATCTTACCTCAAGATTTGAAGCCCTAAAAATGAAGGATGATGAGAACATCCAGGACTTTCACTTGAAATTACTTGACATTGGAAACTCTTTTGAGGCTCTAGGTGAAAAAATGTCTGATGAAAAGCTAGCTAGAAAACTGCTCAGATCTCTTCCCAAAAGGTTTGATATGAAAGTAACGGCTATTGAGGAAGCTCATGATATTTCCTCAATGAAAATGGATGAACTTGTTGGATCACTCCAAACCTTTGAAAGTGTGTTGGACGAACGTGGAGACAAGAGGAACAAGAGCATTGCTTTTGTTTCAAACACTGAGGAGGAAGATGATCAGTCTGAAGATGGTGAGGAAGATAGCATAGCTGATGCTATAGCCATGCTAGGCAGACAATTCAACAAAGTTCTAAAAAGAGTTGATCGCAGAAACAGACAGAATGGGCAAGGCATCCGGTTCGACATCAACAAGCAACAGAACAGTCTAAAGAAATCAAAACCTGAAGACAAGAGCACTCAAGGCAAGGGAGTTCAGTGTCATGAGTGTGAAGGCTATGGACACATCAGATCAGAATGTGGAACTTATCAGAAAAGACAAAAGAAAGGATTAACTGTTTCATGGTCAGATGAAGATACTGATGAAGAAGGTGAGTCAGCAAGACATGTGACTGCCCTTACTGGAACATGTGTTGATGTTGAAGATTGGGATTCTGATGAAGATGAAGATGTTTCCTATGAGGAACTAGCTAGTACCTACAAAGACCTGTTGACAAGATATGAAGAAATGTGCAGGATTCTGGAAAAACAAAAGAAGACAATCAACAAACTTCAAACAGAAGTCAATACTCAGGTTCAAAAGGTTGCTCAAGCAGAAGAAAAAGTCATTCAAGTTAATACTCAAATGGATGACTTAAGGAAAAGAGTAAGTCAGTTGAACTCAGGAGGAGATCTTCTTGAAGAGATACTGGAAATTGTTCCAAGTGGGAAGCTTAGATCTGTTGGATACAATTATTCTAGTTTGAATCAGTATCAACAAGATCCTGAAACTAAGTTCTCATCAGGTGGAAACATGATTGATCCCTGTACTGGAAAAGTGATGCTGGAGCATCAGCCTCGACATTCTAAAGCCTTTCCTGTTCCAAAATTTGCTCTTGACCCAAAACCCTCAGCCAGTCAAGGACCAAGACCACGTGCTTAACAAAGATCAAATAGTCAAAGAAGATATCGTAGATGGGTATGTCATCACTGTGGAAAAAGGGGACACATCAGACCTTTTTGCTACAAGTTGCACGGTTACCCCAACCAGAAGCCTAATCAAAATGTAATACATGAGAAGACCATTGTCAAGAAGGAATGGAGACCTATAGAAGAAAGTGCTGCATTACCTAAGGAAGAAGATGTTGGGTTGATTGCTCACACTTCCCTAAGAGCTTCTTCAAGGGAAGATTGGTACTTTGATAGTGGGTGCTCTAGACATATGACTGGTGAAGAGAAATACCTCATGAATGTTAGATCCTACAAGGCCAGTTTTGTGACTTTTGGAGATGGTGCAAAAGGAGAAATAATAGGAATTGGGGACTTGATCAACCATGGACAACCGAATCTAGAGAATGTGCTTTTGGTCAAAGGTCTTACTGCAAATCTAATAAGCATTAGTCAGCTATGTGATCAAGGCATGAAGGTTAACTTCACAAAATCTGAATGTCTGGTCAACAATGAAGATGGACAACTGGTGCTGAGAGGTACTAGATCTAAAGACAATTGTTACCTATGGATGCCCCAAGAAGAAGCCCTCACATCCACCTGTCTTGTCACCACTGAAGATGAAGTTCAACTATGGCACCAGAAGATGGGACATCTCAATCTGAAGGGGATGAAGAAGGTCATATCTCTTGAAGCAATTAGAGGTATTCCAAAACTCAGAATCGTTGAAGGAAAAGTGTGTGGTGAATGTCAGATTGGAAAGCAAGTCAGAATGTCACACCCAATGCTGGAGCATCAGACAACCTCCAAGGTTCTGGAACTGCTGCACATGGATCTTATGGGACCCATGCAGGTTGAAAGCTTGGGAGGAAAAAGGTATGTTCTTGTTGTGGTAGATGATTTCTCTAGATACACTTGGGTGAATTTCATCAGAGAAAAATCAGATGCTTTTGATGTTTTCAAAGAACTGTGCATACAGATTCAAAGAGAAAAAGGTAGCAATGTGGTTAGAATAAGAAGTGATCATGGGAGAGAGTTTGAGAACTCCAAGTTTGATGATTTCTGCGCTGCTGAAGGAATTAAACATGAGTATTCATCTCCAATAACCCCTCAACAGAATGGCATAGTTGAAAGGAAAAATAGAACGATTCAAGAGTCAGCTAGAGTCATGCTTCATGCCAAAAATGTTCCCTACCACTTTTGGGCTGAAGCCATGAATACTGTTTGCTATGTACACAACAGAGTCACCTTGAGAAAGGGAACTACCTCCACCCTATATGAACTGTGGAAAGACAGAAAACCAACAGTCAAACACTTTCACATCTTTGGAAGTGAATGCTTCATTCTTGCTGATAGAGAGCCTAGAAGGAAACTAGATCCAAAAAGTGAAAAAGGATTTTTCCTGGGATATTCAACAAACAGCAGAGCTTACAGGGTCTATAACACAAAGACTCAAGTTGTGATGGAATCTGTCAATGTTGTAGTAAAGGACAGTTCTGACAAAGAAAATGAGGGAGTAGACCAAGGTACTCCTGTCAGTGTGAATGCTGAACCAGATGATGGAGCATCCACACCGGCATCTATGAACGAAGCTGATGAAAGGACTATTGAGGAAGATAGTGATGAAAGTGCAAGGCCTCAAGCTACAAGTAAAGGGCCATCTGTTCGTGTTCAGAAAAATCATCCTTTAGATTTGGTAATAGGGAATCCTGAACTGGGTATAACTACCAGAAGAACAAATGATGTGGTAGCTAACTCTTGCTTTGTATCTCTTTTTGAACCAAAAAATGTAAAAGAAGCTTTGACTGATGAAGCCTGGATAGAGGCTATGCAAGAAGAACTAAACCAGTTTGAAAGAAGTGAAGTATGGGACTTGGTACCTAGACCTGAAGATGTGAATGTTATTGGAACCAAATGGGTGTATAAGAACAAGTCAGATGAGAATGGAACAGTTACCAGAAATAAAGCAAGACTTGTGGCTCAAGGATATACTCAAATTGAAGGACTTGACTTTGATGAAACTTTTGCACCTGTGGCCAGACTAGAATCCATTAGATTACTTCTAGGGGTGGCATGCATACTCAAGTTCAAGCTATACCAAATGGACGTGAAGAGTGCATTCTTGAATGGATACCTACAGGAAGAGGTTTATGTTGAGCAACCAAAGGGGTTTGTGGACCCAGAACATCCCAACTATGTCTACAAATTAAAGAAAGCCCTGTATGGTCTAAAACAGGCTCATAGGGCATGGTATGAAAGGTTGACTCAATTCTTGGAAGAGCAGGGATACAGAAAAGGAGGATCAGACAAGACACTGTTTGTAAAGCAAGAAAAAGGGAAATTCATAATAGCTCAAATCTATGTTGATGACATTGTGTTTGGTGGAATGTCGAACGCAATGGTCCAGCATTTCGTTCAGCAAATGCAGTCAGAGTTTGAGATGAGTCTTGTTGGAGAACTGACTTACTTTCTTGGGCTTCAAATCAAACAAATGGATGACACCATCTTTATATCACAGAGCAAGTATGCTAGAAACATCATCAAGAAGTTTGGAATGGATAATGCTACACACAAAAGAACACCAGCACCTACTCATTTGAAACTCACCAAGGATGAGAAGGGAATAAGTGTAGATCAAAGTCTCTACAGGAGCATGATTGGGAGCTTGTTGTATTTAACTGCAAGTAGACCAGATATCACCTATGCTGTGGGAGTGTGTGCTAGATACCAAGCAGATCCCAAAGTAAGTCACTTAACTCAAGTCAAGAGGATCTTGAAGTATGTGAATGGAACCAGTGATTATGGGATAATGTACTCTCATTGTCAAAACTCCACTCTATATGGTTATTGTGATGCTGATTGGGCTGGAAGTGCAGATGATAGAAAAAGCACTTCAGGAGGATGTTTCTTCTTAGGCACTAATCTAATCTCTTGGTTCAGTAAGAAGCAGAACTGTGTGGCTCTATCCACAGCTGAAGCTGAATATGTGGCAGCTGGTAGTAGTTGCTCTCAGTTGGTATGGATGAAACAAATGCTGAAGGAGTACGATGTCGAACAGGATGCTCTAACATTGTACTGTGACAACATGAGTGCCATAAACATCTCGAAGAATCCAGTTCAACATAGCAAGACAAAACACATTGACATCCGTCATCATTACATAAGAGATTTGGTTGAGAGCAAGATTGTAGTTCTGGAACATGTTGGTACAAAGGAACAGATTGCAGACATTTTTACAAAAGCTCTTGATGCTGTGCAGTTTGAGAAGTTAAGGGGCAAGTTGGGAATTTGCCTCCATGAAGAAGCATAGCAATTACCGTTATTTGAGGAGTGGCGTGTGGCAGTTACTTTTATCTCTCCTAATCAATTTAAACACGTTGATCAAGGTAATCATGTCTACAACCGTTATATCAGCACGCCACCATCAATTGTTGGTTATTCCAAGTTCAAATCTTTACCAAATATTTTCTTTCCAAATTTAAATTCCTATACCTACAACTCCCTAACTTCTTCTCCAAACTCCCTCATCAAACCAAAATCTCTCTGCATTCGTGAATCCTATTTTCTCAAATTCACCATAATGTCTCAATCTTCTCATCAAACCTCTCCCACCAAAACCTCACCACAAAAACCATCACCATCGAAACCAACGACCACCGCTCCAAACACCACAGACAAACCTTCTGATCCCTTACCTCAACCATCAAATGTCATCACCGAAGCCACACCACTCACCATGATCCACCCCTCATTCGACTCGATCATGAATCCCACACCATCTAACCCTCCATCTTCACCCAAATCGAAAACCAAAAAGAGAACAAAATCCACAACCACCAGAAAACCAAAACCCCAAAAATTCAAGTCTCGATACTCCTCAGATTTCAACATGCAGGAGTTATATCTCACCAACCTTGGTAACACGAACCCTAATGCTGCTTCTGATGTCGCAGCACCTGTTTCTAGCACTCTGATTGAAGAAAATACGAAGAAAAGTACTCAAACCCTAAGTCCTAAAAAGGGGGAAAGTACTGTTGTTGATGAACATGTTGTTCCTAACACTCCTAGTGATGAAGGAGATGATGATGATGCCCAGAAGATTCAAATCGCTCAAGAAGCTCTCAACTCCCTCGTGGAGTCAATTTCTGGTGCTAAGGTCGTGCCGGATGCTTCAGCATCCTTGGCACAAGATCAACCACAAGAAACTGCTGATGATGTGGTTGTTGGTCCTAATGTACAGCAAGATGTAGATGCTAATGTTAATGTGGCTGGAGATCATGCTGCTCAACCAGATGATACTGTTGCTGAAACACCCACACAACAAAAGACAACTGTGACTGGTGAGATACAGACTGACAATGTTATGTCAGAAAATGTGGTTGATATGAATGTTGCTGAAGAGGAAGGTGCTAACAATGATGATAGCACTGAGGATGATTTAACAATCATGAAGATTGTTGGTGAATCTAGAAGAAAGGCTGGGAGGACTGGTGTGGGTAGTAGGCTCAGGGCAAGAAAAGACAAAGAGCCAGAGATTGTGGCAGAAGCACCAAAGTCCACAAAGAAGAAGAAAAATGTTGCAGCTGAAGCAACAAAATCTCCAAAGAAAAAGAAGGTAGCAGCTGAGGCTACCACTTCCACAAAGAAGAAGAAGATGTATGGTCCTTTGAGGAGATCAAGCAGAGTTGAGATACCTGCTAAACAGAAACAACAAGGATCAAAAAGAAAAACCATCAATCTTAGTGACTCAGAGTCTGATGCTGAGGAGAATGCTCCAGAAATCTCTACAGCTTCCAAACAAAAGACTCCAAAGAAGATGAAAATAGCTGCCACTGTCAGTGCTGAGGATGCCGTGGCCAAGGCCCCAGGCATTCTGTCCACCCAGAAAAAGAAAGCAGGGAGATCAATTCCACAAAACATCCCTGATGTGCCCATGGACAATGTGTCATTCCATTTCAGTAATAGTGCTGCTAAGTGGAAGTTTGTCTATCACAGAAGACTAGCTCTAGAGAGAGAACTGTCAGATGAAGCCTTAGATTTCAAGGAGGTGATGGATTTGATTCTTCAAGCTGGACTGATGAAGACAGTTTCTGGGATTGGAAGATGTTATGAGAAGCTGGTAAAGGAGTTCATTGTCAACATTGGTGAAGACTGTGACAACAAACTCAGCAAAGAGTATCACCAAGTGTTTGTTAGAGGCAAGTGTGTCCAATTTTCCCCAGCTGTGATCAATGCCTATCTTGGAAGAAGAGAGTATGGGTATCCTGGTTTTGAGCCAACTAACAACCAGGTATGCAAGACTATCACTGCCAACCAGGTCAAGGTGTGGCCTCTCAAAGGTAAGGTACCTTCTGTAATGTTATCTATCAAGTATGCTATATTAAATAGGATAGGTGCAGTTAATTGGGTTCCAACCTCTCACACCTCCACCATAGCAACTGGATTAGCCAAATTTATCTATGCCATAGGGACTGGTGCCAATGTAGATTATGGGTCCTTAATTTTTGATCAAATTGTTGAACATGGCAAGTCTTGGGCAATCAAACTGGCTGTTTCTTTCCCAACCCTTATTTGTGAGATCATACTGGACCAACACCCCAACATTTTGGTTCCAGAGGATGTGCCTTGTAAGAGGGAATCACCCATGACCCTGTCCTACAAGCTCTTTGAGGGCAAGCATGCTGCTGACATTACTATGCCCACAAAGAAAGCCACCCCTGTTGAAAATGTAGCCTCCACCTCCATGACTAGAAAGACTATGATCCTAACCATGGAAGCTACTATGAGAGCCTTGGATGAGCAGAAATCTGAGCTTGAAAAGGTCATTGCTGCATTGAAAAAGGAGGAAGCTAAGGAAGAAGGGTTAATGGCTGAGAATGCAGGTGATGATGTTGCAGGTGATGGTACTGATGATGCTGTTGGTGATGCAGCTGAAACTAATGTTGATGATGAAGGAGGTGACACTGAGGAGCTGGAAGTGTCTGACTCCAGTGCTTCTCTTTAATTATTGTATTGTGTTTGTTGCCCTGTCTCTGTTATTATTTGATTAATCTGTAATGGGCATGTCCTTTTGTTTCTGCTGGTTTGTACTAAGGCTATGTAGCCATAACTTCTCTGCACCTTTATCATTTGTCAAATTTGTGGCCAAAAGGGGGAGTAAAAACTTGGTTGTTCTTGTTCTGGTTTGATTAATTCTGATCTGCACTACTCTGGTTATTGATGTTATATCTGGTTCTGGTTATGATGTGACTGTAGTGTAGTGTAGTGTAGCCTGATTGAAGTATGTAGCTGGTATGTATGTTTGTGATGTGATCTGATATGCAGGTGTTGAGGGGGAGTTGTGATTGTATGATGTAGGGGGAGATGTTGGACGCAAGGCTCCAACATCCCATGCATATGTGCAGGGGGAGTAGAACTGTGGCAATGCTGAAGCATTCTATCCCACATCCCATCAAGTTTATTTTCCTGACCATTTTAGGCGAAGTAGTTGTTATGTGTTCCGCTGTTGCATGCCTCTCTGATATTCTTAAAAGATACAATTGTTCTTTTCTACTGTTTTCCATGAAGGAGTAGTATGGTAATGTTTTGAAGAATAGCCTCTACAGATCTTTATGCTTGTGTGTTTATGTTGAGAAAAAGAAATGTAGTTGATGTATCTGTTTAAGTACTATCTGTATGGTCACAATTTGTTTTAGCCAAAAATTTGCCAAAGGGGGAGTTTGTTGAGTCTTTGATAATTGGCTGCATTTTTGGAAATAAACTTTGTGCAAGATGTGCGATCCGATGCTCTGGCAATGTGTAGAGCATTGAATAATGCTCAGGAGGAGCGCTCATGGCAAATGCTATTTATGGAATGTTCCGTTTCTCTTTCATGAATCTTGCATGGCGCGTTTGATATGTTTTTATGTAAGGAAGGTTGTTAATGCTTCAGATTCAGTTCAAGAATAATTCTGAGAAGAATCTCTTTGAAGAGTATATTTGCTAAAGAATCTCATTTTATTTATGTGGAGTTAATGCTTGGGTCAAAGAATTAAAGCCCATGCATGTGCTACTTTCTGAAGTATTTAAAGAGTGGCAAAACCCTAATCCTAGTTAGTTGTTCACGCTGTCTTTGTGCTAGATTCAGTATTAGGTTTTGCGTGTGTTTTATGATTGTGAGCCTTTCTTGTGTCACCTTGATGCAAGCTTAGGACGTGTCCTTCGTGTTGTAATTGTGCGTTCTTTCTCCCAAGCTTTGAAGCACGGAGATTGGACTTTTGTGTGTGTAACACTCTAAGCCTTTAGGTACGAGTGTGTAGTTTTAGGAGTGTGTCTCCAAAACTGTTTTTGTCTAGTGTATTGAAATCCTTGCTGGTCGTAAGGTTGTAAGGGAGTGAGATGGGATCTCATATCTAGGAGTTCCTAGGTAGAAGAGTCATTGGTAGGGCCTAGGTTCTTAAGTTGTAAACGGGGCGTTTGCTGTAGACTTAGGACTAGGACTATTATAGTGATATTCCTTCCTGGATTGGTATCCCCCAGAGTAGGTTGCTGTTTGCGCTGAACTGGGTTAACAAATAACGTGTCTTCTTTATTTGTTTTTCATTTATACGCTTTGAACTGCTACGCGTTAGACCGGACTCAGTGTTGGAGCATCGGGTAGAGCATCGTGCTCAGCGTGCCAGGAATTTCACTTTCACATCAAAAACTCGGCCTCTTTGAATTCTCTCAGTTATCCTAAAACAACATCTTGGAATTCCAACACAGATTGCTGCTCATGGGATGGCATTCAATGTGATGAACACACAAATCAAGTTATTCAAATTGATCTTAGTAGCAGTCAGCTCTATGGTAGAATAGATGCAAACAGCAGTCTCTTTCGCCTTGTTCACCTTCGAGATCTTGATCTTTCTGACAATGACTTCAATTACTCTCAAATTCCATCAATGATAGGTGAGCTTTCTCAACTACGATATTTGAATCTTTCTCTTAGCATATTTTCCGGAGAAATTCCACCACAAGTTTCACAGTTGTCCAACTTGTTGTCTTTTGATCTAGGCTTTAAAGCTATAATGAATCCTAAGGGTAGTGCAGTCAATTTGTTGCAACTCGAATTGTCCAGTCTTAGAAGCATAATTCAAAACTCAACAAAACTTGAGACCCTTTTTCTTAGTTTTGTGACTATTTCATCTACTTTACCTGACACACTCACAAATCTAACTTCATTGTAACAACTATCTCTTTACAATTCTGGATTGTATGGTGAATTTCCAGTTGGAGTATTTCATCTTCCAAACTTGAAAGTTTTGGATTTGAGATATAATCCAAATCTCAATGGTAGTTTGCGTGAGTTTCAGTCTAGCTCACTCACCAAGTTAGCACTTGATCAGACAGGTTTCTATGGTACACTTCCAGTGTCCATTGGAAAGCTTAGCTCTTTAACTACACTATCAATTCGACAGTGCAATTTTTTTGGTTATATTCCTTCTTCTTTTCGCAATCTCACACAACTCGGGCAGATAAGCCTTGCCCACAACAAATTTAGGGGCGACCCTTCTGCATCCCTGGAAAATATTAATTACCCAACTAAGCCGCTTGGCTTTAGGTAACAATGAATTTACTATTAATACATTCTCATGGATAGGTAAGTTATCATCAATAATTATCTTAGATATATCCTCAATCAATATTGGTAGTTACATCCCATTATCTATTGCAAATCTCACCCAGCTAGAAATATTAAGTGCACGAAATTGCAATATAAAAGGTGAAATTCCACCTTGGATAATGAATCTAACCAATTTAGCTTTCTTGGACCTATCCTTCAATTTTTTGCATGGAAAGATAGAGCTTGACATATTTCTGAAGCTCAAAAGGCTAGTTTTTCTTAATTTATCATACAACAAGCTGTCATTGTATAGTGGAAAAAGTTCTTCACATATGATTGATTCTCAAATTCAATTCTTATCATTGCATTCGTGCAATTTAGTTGAGATTCCACCATTTATAAGAGATCTCAGTGATCTGGAACTTCTATTGTTGTCTAAAAATAATATACAATCGTTACCCGAATGGTTGTGGAAAAAAGCAAGTCTACAAATCTTCAAATGGTTGTCGAATTCACAACAATTGGCGCCCACCGTGGGGCAAGGGTCAATCGAATTAAGGCACCATGGGTGAAACTTTCCAGAAACACTTTTGAATTGTGGAAAGTGAAGAGGAAAGCAATTTTAATGGTCGAGAAGATGGATAAAACATGGAGTGTGGTTATCCGGTGCCTCGAAGACAAGAAGGTAAAGGAGATTGCGATGAATGTCAGCCTGGAGAGGCGGTGGTAACAATACTCAACATCGGCCTGGAGAGGCGGTGGAATAATACTCAACATCAGCCTGGAGAGGCGGTGGTAACAATACTCAACACCGGCCTGGAGAGGCGGTGAAATAATACTCGGGTAACGCCTGAAACAACAACTTTGTTATGAGAATGCGGAGAAGCTAGCGGAAGTTGGGAATCAATGGAGCTTTGAGTCGTGGACTTTGGGTGCTTCTTTCACATGTGTTTGAAGAAGGAATACCAAGAAAATCCGAAATTTAGTTGAAAGGTGGAGTTGTTCATCTTGAAGACGGGTAAGCTTGAAAGGTTTGAGGTATGGTTTTCGGTTTGTCTTACGCTGTTTGATAATCGTGTGGTTCTTTTACATGGTGTGAGGTATGTTCCTAAACTTTGATGCATAGATAATAGGTAGGTACTTGTTAGATGACACTACTATTATTGGTTATGCATTTGTTACTAGTGGTGATTCTCATGTGGTTGAGTTGTGAAACTTTGGTTGGTAATTGTTAGTGACATAGGTTTAGTTAAACTAGTGAAATGAGGTTTTACTAGGTGGTAGAACTAAACGGGAAGTGTTGGAGACTAACAATGGCTTGAAGTGTGTTTCAGAGTAGTTGAAAAGTTTTGCGTTACAAGGTGGGAACCATAGTGGAAATACCGGTTTGAAACTTTGGTGGAGGAATCTCAGTTTGAGGTGGAGTTTGTTACTAGTGGGACTAGAGGAAGACAAACAATCAACAATAGCTCTTGGCTATCTAATAGGAGATAGGGAGGAGAGTGGTAATGTTGCACCAAAGTGGTATGACTATGGAGATCTTGTGGGTATGTTTCGATTGTGACTGAAGAAGTACAAAACTTGAAAGATCTTCAGGGAGACAATTGGAAGCAACGGTGATCAAATTCGAGTACTTGTAGGACTATTGGAGTTAGTGGGATACAAGGAGAGTTTGAAGTTGCAGCTTGTGGAACTTACCTAAAATTCCAAGGTTAAGTTGAGAGGCAAGCAATCCTTCAGGAGGACGGACATGAACAATCCGGGGGCTGAAGAAGGTACGGTGGAACTTGTAGGACTATCTAAAATTTCGATGATAGTTGGATGCAAGCGTTTCTTCGAGAGTACGGAGCGGTTCACTCCGGGGTCGAAGAGGTTACGGTGAGATGGAATTGATCAGAGACTAGGTGAGATGGAATTGATCAGAGACTATTAGAATTGACTGTGTCAACATACTAAATTGGTTATGCATGGAATTGATGTGAAAGAAAACAAAAATAGAAAATACAAGTATCGAGAAAATCGGAGCAAATTGCTGAGTCAAATAATAGAGACAAATGTAGAGAAAATAGAAAACAAAAATTATGAATGGACTGAAAATGAAGTTTGTGGATCATAAATGATAATGAAGAAAGCCTTGCTACAAAAATTATCGGATTGGCTACATGATTTGATTAGAGATCAAATAATGTTAGATAAAAGTCTTGTATAAAATTAATATAATAAAGATGAAATAAAATTTTAGAATCTACTGTAAGAGCCAAGATTCAAATACCTTTCTGGAATTTAAATAGTAAAGGGCAAAGTTTTTTTGGAGTTGATCGAGTTAGCTTCTCCTTTGGGGTAACATAGATATAAACCTGTGTGATGTTTTCCAAACCAAAATGCACGGGTCAATGGTAGTCAAGTTTGCTACAAAACATTTTAATTTGTTATATGCAGACCATTGTTTTAGTATAAGAACCACCTAATATGTGTCTAGCATTTCATCAAACTTTTCAGTCTCAAATATTAAGATACAATGGTGTTTGTCTGGTCTCATGTTTTGGTAGTACAGTTTCTTTTCCTTTACTCACTCTTCTCTTTAACCTTTACTACATGTTTTCCTTTAATTCACCCAAAGTGTCATGATGTTGAAAGCCATGCCTTGTTGCAATTTAAGGAAGGCTTTCACATCAACAAGTTTGCCTCTTTGAGCCCTCTTGGTTATCCTAAAACAGCATCTTGGAATTCAAGCACTGATTGCTGCTCATGGGATGGCATTACATGTGATGAGCATTCAAATCAAGTGATTCAAATTGATCTTAGTAGCAGCCAACTCTTTGGTAGAATGGATGCAAACAGCACTCTCTTTCGCCTTGTACACCTTCAAGTACTTGATCTTTCCGATAATGACTTCAATCACTCTCAAATTCCATCCAAGATAGGTGAGCTTTCACAACTAAGTTATCTGAACCTTTCTCTTAGCCTATTTTCAGGAGAAATTCCACCTCAAGTTTCACAGTTGTCTAAGTTGGTGTCTTTTGACCTAGGCTTCAGTGCTATATTTTACCCTAAGGGTAGTGCGGTCAATCTGTTGCAACTCAAATTGTCCAGTCTCAGAAGCATAATTCAAAACTCAACAAAACTTGAGATACTTCTACTTAGTTATGTGACTATTTCATCTACTTTACCAGACACACTCACAAATTTAACTTCATTGAAAGCACTATCTCTTTACAATTCTGAATTGTACGGTGAATTTCCAGTTGGTGTATTTCATCTTCCAAACTTGAAATTTTTGGATTTGAGATATAATCCAAATCTCAATGGTAGTTTACCTGAGTTTCAGTCAAGTTCACTCACCAGATTATTCCTTGATCAAACAGGTTTCTATGGTAAACTTCCAGTGTCCATTGGAAAACTTAGTTCTTTAGATGTCCTATCAATTTCAAGTTGCCACTTTTTTGGGTATATTCCTTCTTCGCTTAGCAACCTCACACAACTCACACAAATAAGCCTTAGTGATAACAAATTTAGGGGAGACCCTTCTGCAACACTGGAAAATCTTTCCAAACTAAGACTCTTGAATTTTGGTTTCAATGAATTTACTATTGAGACCATCTCATGGATAGGTAAGCTCTCATCACTAATTTCCTTGGATATATCCTCACTCAATATTGGCAGTGACATCCCATTATCTTTTGCAAATCTCACCCAGCTAGAAGTATTAATTGCACATGATTGCAATTTAAAAGGTGAAATTCCATCTTGGTTGATGAATCTAACAAATTTAGTTTCCTTCGACGTAGCCAGTAATTTTTTACATGGAAAGGTTGAGCTTGACATGTTTTTGAAGCTCAAAAGGCTAGTTTATCTTAGATTATCATTGAACAAACTTTCATTGTATAGTGGGAAAAGTTCTTCGGATATGACCGATTCTCGAATTCAATTCTTATTATTGGATTCATGCAATTTAGTTGAGATTCCAACATTTATAAGAAATCTCAGTCATCTACAATTTCTATTGTTGAATGAAAACAATATAAAATTGCTACCCAATTGGTTGTGGAAAAAAGCAAATCTACAAGTCTTAGAGTTTTCCAACAATTCATTGACAGGAAAAATATCCCCATCCATATGCAATCTCAAATCACTCGAAGTGCTTGATTTATCATTAAACAACTTAAGCGGCAATGTTCCCTCATGTTTGGGGAACTTTAGCCGATATCTAGAAATTCTGATGTTAAATGGGAACAAATTGTCTGGCCTCATTCCTCAAACACTCAAGATAGGAAATGCTCTTCATGAAATTGATCTGAGCAACAACAATCTGCAGGGTCAGTTGCCAAGAGAACTGATCAACAGTAGAAGACTAGAGTACTTTGATGTTAGTCATAACAACATCAATGATTCATTTCCATTCTGGCTCGGAGACTTACCTGAGTTGAAGGTATTGGGTTTAAGTAACAATGAATTTCATGGAGAGATTAGGTGCTCTAGCAACATGACATGCACGTTTCCGAAGCTTCACATCATTGACCTTTCTCACAATAAGTTCTCTGGCAGTTTTCCATCAGAAATGATCCAAAATTGGAAAGCAATGAAAACATCCAATACAAGTCAATTACAGTACGATCAAAGTTCACACGTTACAAAGATCTACAACGATGGAGCGTATGTGACAAGTGTGAATCCTTATTCGTTCATGATGTCAAACAAAGGGATGCTCAGGGTTTATCAGAAGCTTCAACAGTTTTACAGCAACTTTATAGCCATTGATATTTCAAGCAACAAAATCAGTGGAGAGATACCACAAGTCATAGGCGAATTAAAGGGTCTTATTTTTCTCAACTTGTCAAATAACAACCTTATTGGAACCATTCCATCTTCCTTAGGGAAGCTTACAAACCTTGAAGCATTGGATCTTTCTCTCAACAGTCTTTCCGGGAAGATTCCTCAACAATTGACACAACTTACTTTTTTGTCGTTCTTTAATGTCTCCTTTAATAATCTCTCAGGTCCTATACCTCAGAATGAGCAGTTTTCTACATTCCAAGATAATTCATTTGAGGGTAACCAAGGTCTGTGTGGAGATCAGTTGTTGAAGAAGTGTATTGATCATGCAAATACTTCTATCTCTGAAGAGGACCATGAGTCAGAATCTTTGTTTGAACTTTACTGGATTGTAATTCTGATTGGATATGTAGGCGGTCTTGTTGCCGGAGTGGCATTGGGGAGCGCTTTCTACCCGGATGTAATTGGATTGCTTAAAAGGTTCTTTTGAGTTGAAAACAAAAAGCTTCTCTTTCTTTTGTATTTATTGTTCTCATCATTTATAGTTTCCTTTATTGTTGTGACTACTTATAATAAGTGTGTGCTTTTGTATGGTATAGTTTTCAATTTGTTCTTGTTTCCTTTTTGTCATGTTTGCCTCTAGTAGTAATTAAAAGTGTGCTTTGAAACACCAAGTGTGTCAAAAAGTATAATTGTAGTGGCTAATTTGAATTGTTATTATCTTCTTTTTATGCTAATAATTTTTACTCCAGCAATATGCAGCTATACATGTATTAGATTATGCAATAAGGAAATAAATTTCATATTACCACAACTTCTAGTATAAAATTTAATTAAATTAGCCAATATGATCAAATTATTTTCCTTAAGTTATCAATTTAGAACCTTTATTTCAGCTCAGAGGTACTTGGATGGTTTAAAAGGTTCTTTTGAGTGGAAAGCAAAAGACATCTCTTTCTTTTGTTGTGATGATTGCCCTATTACGAGTGTGCTTTGTTTGTAGTTTATATGCTGCAAGTGTGAAATAATATTATGAAAACTAGTAAGTTCAACAGACGATCGACAGTGCAGATTCAGAAGGTGAAGCTTGCTATTTTTTGTGGTACAAAGGCAATAAATTAGTTGTGATACAAACTTAAGTTATAGATTCCTATGAACATGAGACTTGTGTGCCTCATGAGAGTATGTATTGTCTTTATCTCTCCAATGGATATAAGTTTCCTCTTTAGCTGAATGTGCTCATCATTTCAAAGTAATAATATGATGTATATGGAAGTAAAATTATGATCTTTTGATGTAAGTTTGCTTTAGAACAATACAACTCAAGTGACAAATATTGTCTTGTATTATTAGATGATTGGGGCCAAGGAGTAGGAAAATTGCCACATCATGTTGTCAAAAGACAAATATAGGACTATGCTAGTCCCTGATTAGCTCTAGTTGTATCACTTAGACTTTGTTTGTGAGGAGGGGATGTAAGGGGAGGATTCAATTTATCCTTATAAAATTAAGAACACTATAAAATGTTTTAAATGATCTAAGTATGATTGAAATATTATACGATTAATTATCACATTTTGCTTTCAATTATTTTTAATTTAAGGGACTAAACTGTTATTCTGCAAATTTGGGAGACTAATATATGGCAAACCTTTACAATTTCAAGGACTGAAATATCTATTTTCCCAAAAGAGAAATTGCGCAAAATTTAATCTTTCACAAAGAGCTCACAATTCACAAATAGTCATGAGTTGATAATTCTAAGGAAGTGTTCTTTTTCAAATAGCCAAGACTTTAAAGCTATAGTCACAAGAGGATAAGATCACTGCTGGTCTGTCTCTATCTCTCTCTCTCTAATAATTTGGCTCTTTTATTTGGATAGAATCCAAATTGAAACTTTTGATTGACAGAGTCAAGATATTAAATTGGATGAAGTTTCATGAAATTGTTATCCAATAATAATAGAGCCAAACATCAAAGATTATGAATGGACAGAAAATGAAGTTTGTGGTTGATACCAAATCGTCCCTTATTTTAATAAAAATTTCCACACTACCCCCTTTTGAAAAAAATTCTCATTCCGCCCCCAATACCCTCCCTTTAGGACAACCAACCGGACAGAATCTGGCACACAGCAGGTGTAGCCACTGTCAACGGCGCCACTTGACTTGAGTGTAGCCAGTCAAAGTGGCGCCACCTGCAAAAGCCTGCACAGGCGTCATTGCTTGTCCCCTGCATGCACAGCACTGCTTTTTATCTTCTTCTTTTTTTTTTCATTTTTTATATTATATTTTTTTTATTCAACTATCAACTCCTTCTATAAATACCACACTCTATACTTTCATTTTTCACTCACAAACTTCATATTTTTTCATCTCTCTATTTTTTTCACTCTCTATTTATTTTATCACAAATGGCCTCTTCTTCAAATGTCCGTACATCAACCACTCATAATTTTTCTGTGAAATTTAATGGGCGCGAGGAACATTTTAAATTAGCGATTGGCAAATTGAGTTCTCTTGTTTCTTTGAAGAATAATATTCAAGAAATATTTCTCTTCAAAAATGGTGAACAAATAGAAATTGAGCATATGGCCTATTTAGATTCATGTACGGACATCACGAGTGACTCTATTGTTGCAACATATAAAAAATATTGGGTCAAGTTGGAGAATGATATGGATGTTCAATCCATGTTTTGGAGTATCGAATTTGAAAAAGAACCACATCGTTTGTACGCGACCTTAAAAAAAAAGTAGTTAAGTTATTGTTAAATGTGGTTTATTTTTTATGTTATGTAATTTTATTATGTTCTATGTTTGTGCAATTTTATTTTACGTTTAGTGTTGCCGAATTTGAAAAATAATCACATTGTTTGTACGCGACCTTAAAAAAAATAGTAAGTTGTTGTTGTTTTATCGTGGTTTATTTTTATGTTATGTAATTTTATTATGATGTATGTTTGTGAAAAATGAAAGTATAAAGTGTGGTATTTATAGAAGGAGTTGATAGTTGAATAAAAAAAAATATAATATAAAAAACGAAAAAAAAAATAAAGAAGATAAAAAGCAGTGTTGTGCATGCAGGGGACAAGCAATGACGCCTGTGCAGGCTTTTGCAGGTGGCGCCACTTTGACTGGCTACACCCAAGTCAAGTGGCGCCGTTGACAGTGGCTACACCTGCTGTGTGCCAGATTCTGTCCGTTGGCTGTCCTAAAGGGAGGGTATTGGGGGGTATTAGGGGGCGGAATGGGAATTTTTTTCAAAAGGGGGGTAGTGTGGGAATTTTTATTAAAATAAGGGACGGTTTGGTAAAAAAATCGAAGAAAGCCTCAGTACATGATCATGTTATTTATGAAGCTCTATGAATTTAAACACTATGTAAGATATATGCACTATTCAGTCCATTGGTTTAGTATAAGAACCACCTAGTATGTGTCTTAACATTTCATCAAATATTTCAGTTTCAATTATTAAGATACAATGGTCTTTGTCTGGTCTCTTGTTTTGTTATTACAGTTTCTTTTCCTTTATTCACTCTTCTCTTTCACATTTGCTACATGTTTTCCTTTAAATCATCCAAAGTGTCATGATGATGAAAGCCATGCCTTGTTGCAATTTAAGGAAGGCTTTCGCATCAATAACTCTGCCTCTTTGAATCCTTTCGGTTATCCTAAAACAGAATCTTGGAATTCCAGCACAGATTGCTGCTCATGGGATGGCATTCAATGTGATGACCACACAAATCAAGTGATTCACATTGATCTTAGTAGCAGCCAACTCTTTGGCAGAATGGATGCAAACAGCAGTCTCTTTCGCCTTGTACACCTTCAATTTCTTGACCTTTCCGATAATGACTTCAATTACTCTCAAATTCCATCCAAGATAGGTGAGCTTTCTCAACTTAAATATCTGGACCTTTCAAATAGCATATTTTCTGGAGAAATTCCACCACAAGTTTCACAGTTGTCCAAGTTGTTGTGTTTTTATCTAGGCTTTAGTGCAATTTTACACCCTGAAGGAAGTGCAGTCAATCTGTTGCAACTCAAATTGTCCAGTCTCAGAAACATAATTCAAAACTCAACAAAACTTGAGATACTTTTTCTTAGTTATGTGACTATTTCATCAATTTTACCAGACACGCTCACAAATCTAACTTCATTGCAACAACTATCTCTTTACAATTCTGAATTGTACGGTGAATTTCCAGTTGGTGTATTTCATCTTCCAAACCTGGAAGTTTTGGATTTGAGATATAATCCAAATCTCAATGGTAGTTTGCCAGAGTTTCAGTCTAGTTCACTCACTCAATTAGCTCTTGCTGAGACAGGTTTCTATGGTCATTTGCCAGTATCCATTGGAAAACTTAGTTCTTTAGAAGCCCTATCAATTCGAAATTGCCATTTTGATGGGTATATTCCTTCTTCACTCAGTAACCTCACACAACTCGTGGTGATAAACCTGGGAAATAACAATTTTAGGGGCGACCCTTCTCCATCTTTGGCAAATCTAACCAAACTAAGAATCTTGAATGTTGGTTCCAATGAATTTACTATTGCGACCTTCTCATGGATAGCTAAGCTATCTTCAATAACTAGCTTGTGTATAAGCTCAATCAATATTGGTAGTGACATCCCATTATCTTTTGCAAATCTCACCAAGCTAGAAGCATTAATTGCAGAAAATAGCAATATAAAAGGTGAAATTCCACCTTGGATAATGAATCTAACCAATTTAGCTTTCTTGGACCTACCCTTCAATTTTTTGCATGGAAAGATAGAGCTTGACATATTTCTGAAGCTCAAAAGGCTATTTTATCTTAATTTATCATACAACAAACTGTCATTGTATAGTGGAAAAAGTTCTTCACATATGATTGATTCTCAAATTCAAGTCTTATCATTGGATTCGTGCAATTTAGTTGAGATTCCACCATTTATTAGAGATCTCAGTGATCTAGAACTTCTATTCTTGTCTAAAAATAATATACAATCGTTACCCGAATGGTTGTGGAAAAAATCAAGTCTAAAAACCTTAGATGTTTCCGGCAATTCATTGACTGGAGCAATTTCTCCATCCGTATGCAACCTCAAATCACTCGTAACGCTTGATTTATCATTAAACAACTTTAGCGGCAATGTTCCCTCATGTCTGGGGAACTTTAGCCAATCTTTTGAAACTCTTGATCTAAATAGTAACAAATTGTCTGGCCTGATTCCTCAAACACTCATGATAGGAAATGCTCTTCATCAGATTGATCTCAGCAACAACAATCTGCAGGGTCAGTTGCCAAGAGAATTGATCAACTGCAGAAGGCTAGAGTACTTTGATGTTAGTCATAACAATATCAATAATTCATTTCCATTCTGGCTCGGAGACTTACCTGAGTTGAAGGTATTGGCTTTAAGTAACAATGAATTTCATGGAGACATTAGGTGCTCTGGCAACATGACATGCACGTTTCCGAAGCTTCACATCATTGACCTTTCTCACAATAAGTTCTCTGGAAGTTTTCCATCAGAAATGATTCAAAGTTGGAAAGCAATGAAAACTTCTGATACAAGTCAATTACAGTACGATCAAAGTTCACAAGTTGCAAAGAGCGCCAATCATGAATTGTTTGTGCCAAAAGAGATGCCTTATTCGTTATTGATGTCAAACAAAGGGATGCTCAGGGTTTATGAGAATATACAAGAGTTTTACAGCAACTTCATAGCCATTGATATTTCAAGCAACAAAATCAGTGGAGAGATACCAAAAGTCATAGGCGACTTAAAGGGTCTTATTTATCTCAACTTGTCAAATAACGACCTTGTTGGTACCATTCCATCTTCCTTGGGGAAGCTTACAAACCTTGAAGCATTGGATCTTTCTCTCAACAGTCTTTCAGGGAAGATTCCAGAACAGTTGACACAACTTACTTTTTTGGCGTTCTTTAATGTCTCCTTTAATAATCTCTCAGGTCCTATACCTCAGAATGAGCAGTTTTCTACATTCGAAGAGAATTCATTTGAGGGTAACCAAGGTCTGTGTGGGGAGCAGTTGTTGAAGAAGTGTATAGATCATGTAGAGACTTCTATCTCTGAAGAGGACCATGATTCAGAATCTTTGTTTGAACTTTACTGGATAGTAATTCTGATTGGATATGTAGGCGGTCTTGTTGCCGGAGTGGCATTGGGAAGCGCTTTCTACCCGGATGTAATTGGATGCCTTAAAAGGTTCTTTTGAGTTGAAAACAAAAAGCTTCTCTTTCTTTGTATTTATTGTTCTCATCTGTTATAGTTTCTTTTTACTGTTGTGACTACTTATAATAAGTGTGTGCTTTTGTATGGTATATAGTTTTCAATTTGTTCTTGTTTCCTTTTTGTTATGATTGCCTCTAGTAGTAATTAAAATTGTGCTTTGAAACACCAAAAAGTGTATCAAAAAGTATAATTGTAGTGGCTAATTTGAATTGTTATATATTATTGTCTTCTTTTTGTGCTAATTATTTGTATTCCAACAATATGCAGCTCTACATGTCTTCTCATTTTGCTTTGTTCTCTGTCTGTCTTTAATAGGAATTAGAGCTCACAAGTCAAAGACATACCTTATTATTTCAGCTCTATAGTTTGGCTTATTTATAAATGTAACAACAATTTGAGAGTTGATAAACAAGTGCTTACTCATGTTCAGCTGCTATGTTAATTGAATTCCTCCTCCTAACTTGTAGCTTAAGTAAGTCAAACAAAAATAAGTGTGAACACATTTTCTAACAATAATTTAAAGGGCAATGCTATGCAGTACAAACGGTTAACACAAGAAATTGGACGACTGTGTGAAAAACTAACCATACATGGAGTAGTGGTGGTAAAATAAAAGATAAATGATGGGCAAAAAAGTAACAACAAGATATTAATAGCGCAATTCTTGCTTTTCTTCAAATTTTGTTTCGTAAGATATGACATTTCCCTAATTTAAACATTGATTCGCTACATTATGAAAGACTAGCGCATCATGTTAAACTCAACCTAAGTAGTATCATTCTCGTAATTTATTTATTTTATTGGTACATATTATTCTCCTAGTTTTTTATTTTTTTTATAATTTTTTTTTTGGTACAAAAAAATCCACATGTTCTCTTTTATTCTCCTAATTTTAATATATAGGACAATGTACCACAACATATTTTCACATTATCAACTTCAAGTTCTCTAATTTTAAAATAATTATTTCTATTTTTAGATTAAAGAAGAAGGACAAGTTGAAATCAAATTGGCTTTTGCTTAATTAAACCTATACGTCCCTATGGTAGACCCTGCCACTAGCCCAAATGCAAATGACATAGATGTAAGTTGAGGGCAATATTATTTATTATGAAAGTTTTCCATTATTATTTAACTTATTTAGTAAAGTTTACATTAAGTTGTTAAGTTTAATAATAAGTAATATAATACTTATATTTATATAATAATTATATTATATGATAATGACATTAAAATATTTCACATTTTGTTTTTACAATCAATTTAATTTGGTTCAAAAGTCAGTTCTGGCATAAAGTGGTTCTAGCCCCCCCCGATCGCAATTGCGGAGAATCGAATCGTTGTCCTCCCACTACATCAATATCAGCAAGCGGCGGCGGTTCAAAAAGGCATTTAGCGGCGGTTCAAACCGCCGCTAAATGCCAAGTGCGGCGGTTGGCAAGCGTTCTGTTTACAAACCATAAACTAACACATGGCAACAATAGTTATATAAACTCAAAGGATGAAGCTGAAGCTGAATGACGAATGACGAATGACGAATGACGAATCTGAAGCAGAAGCTGAATATTTGAAGGAATCCGAGGAAAAAACGAATCTGAAGCTTCATTGAAGGAATCAAAAGCTGAATATTTAAACGAAGATGAATCGAACCTACCTGAAGCTTGAAGATAAAAATGAGTCTGAAGCTTGAGGACAAATCTTTAGGGATTGAACAAAGCTTGAAGACAAATCTAAATCTTTATTGATTAAACAAAGAGCACATTTAGAAAGGAAATAAAAAACACATTCATCAACTAAGAAGGCAAATAAGTTATTTTAGACATGAATGAAAAGAAAAACTATTTAATTGATAAACAAAACTACAAGAGGTTTTAAGAAAACCCTCAACCAACATAGGTCACAGTGCAACTTTCATAACACAATTGAAGTTGTAAACTAAAACAAATACAACTCTAACATAATAATGCAAGATTGTTCATATGGAAACAAGTTTCACTGTTAAGTTAGTTTCCGCTTCATATGTTGAACAAATGTGTCTCAAAACCTATACTATCAAAAGTTTATTATAGTCAGATATACAGTAAAGATAAAACAGTTTACCTGAACTACAAAGTTGCGCCTTTCACAATCCAAGAACATGTTGAAATGAAAATCCACTCTTGACAAAATTTTGTCCCTGACAGTTGAAAAACTAAGGTCACAGTGCAACTTTCATAACACAATTGAAGTTGTAAACTAAAACAAATACAACTCTAACATAATAATGCAAGATTGTTCATATGGAAACAAGTTTCACTGTTAAGTTAGTTTCCGCTTCATATGTTGAACAAATGTGTCTCAAAACCTATACTATCAAAAGTTTATTATAGTCAGATATACAGTAAAGATAAAACAGTTTACCTGAACTACAAAGTTGCGCCTTTCACAATCCAAGAACATGTTGAAATGAAAATCCACTCTTGACAAAATTTTGTCCCTGACAGTTGAAAAACTAAGCTGGTCCCTTGAAGTAAATCGGCCAACTTCATTGAACCAAAGACAAGTAAAGAGATTGCTAATAGGAACATGCTCTCTCAATATTACACATCCTTCAGGAACATCTGCAACACAACCATTAAGTCTGAGAAAAATAAAGAAATCAGCTGTATAGGTGCATCTCATACCAGATAAATTGGAGTAAATATCACCTACCACTTATAAGAGGAAGCTTGGCCTCTGTATATGGGGTCAATCCCTCCTTCTTGTAAAACTCAATCTTTGAGTCAATAGAGGCATTATCATACTTTGCAGCAGCTTTATTGGCTTCGGCCTCAACAAATACATCAAAGCGTCTATACTGCTTTGATATTGCAAAAGTTGCATTCTTCCTCCACAAAAACCTAAGTGTGAACACAAGCAGTTTAGGTGCCAAAAGAACATGCATTGCAGAGCCAATTCTGTAAGGCAAAAGCTCTTCGGAAAGATCAGGTAGTTGTCTTTAAAACTAGTAAATATGTATCCATAAAACAATACATAGAGACTTTGTGGTCTATATGGATCACGTTGGATGAAAAGAAATTGCATACTAAGGCTTCAAAACTTCACCATGTTAGGCCATAACATTCACAGGGATATTTATGGATAACCAATCACATAACATGCAGATGAGTGTGAAATTTGCTACTTATGTCTTGGCAAACTAATTACATACTAGATTGTCGAAAGTGGTATAGCATATACATAATACATATATAATATAGAACAATTATGGAAATGCATGAATAACCACTCTTGTAAATTTCATTATGATAAATTAGATGTTTATCATACGGGGTTCACAAAAATAATCTGACACTAGGCAGGAGCCTAGGCCTCAGTCAGTACAGTGAATCACATGCCAAACTATAAATAATGGTAAAGGGTCTGAAACAAAATGTTTAACACCACTTTCACATATAAAATAAATAGGTATATTGAACAAAATTGCATATAGCCTCGAAGAGATTCTCTGAGATGTACCTTTCAAGAATTTGATACGGATCAACAACAAGCTCAAGCTTTCCATCAAGCCAGATAGAGTAGCGAGCATTTGGAACCATTCTATGCAGCAGAAGCTTTGGAATCTGTGAAAAAGTGGTAAAAGTTACAAGGCAATAAATAGTAGTGCTACTTTATGAAGTAGAAAATACATCAGTACATTCTCAAAACAAAATACATCAGTACCATGGTGAAACTTATGTGTTTCAAACTCATGGGGGAAGGGAAGTGTTTATAAGCATTTTTCCCTTCCTCATTCTGTGTCTTGAAAACAATCAGTACAACAAGATTAATTCTTTCGGGATGGATTATAGAAAGAAAAACAAAAAATGCAGCCAAACAATATGATTATTCAATTTTACGCAGCAACAATTAGATCATACAGAAAAGTATAACTATTAAAACTTCATGAAACAAGTATTCAATAATACACTTTGAAACAATTTTAACAACAGTGCAAAGTTCATTAAATCAATATACATATATATGCATTGGTTTTAGAGGTAGCTAATATTATATCAAAATTAAGCTTGTTGTGGATAATACCAATATTTTCTATATATAAAACCATGATCATATGAACAATATTCAAGCTACAAAATGCTTCTACTTATTAAATCATGCTTGAAATAAGCCAATTCTGATAGAATGACAACAAAAGAATAAGATGCTATTAGCTTCTAGTTATCTCTTTAGAAAAAATAAGATAGGAAGATAAATTTCTAACCAGGAAAATGAAAGATCAGCTCTGATCTCTACAACTACTTCTATGATAATCTTCTCCCGTACAACTGGAAATGGTTGTTCTTCTCAAAATGAATAACTAGCTACGTATCACATTGCATCAATTAGTCTTTATAGACATGTCAAAATTAATAATTTACATATTTCATAATCCTGTGCTTTGCAAACTTCAAGAGCTAATATGACTTTCCTGAGTTAGGTGTTCTGTTGGAGTCATTCAAAATAGTATCACCAATGGGACAACAAATCTGCTTCCATAATATCTTCACCTGATCTGGAAAAAAATGTCAAAGATGCAGTCATATATAGAGGTAATATTTTAGAGCATATCATTTATTTCAAGTTATTATCTCAACCCATGATAAAAATAAAATATAGCAGCAGGGGGGCATCTAAATTCCTGCTGTCAAAATTATTAATTTCCTTCAACAAAAGATGAGATTCATTGATATAAACTTACAAAACCAAGTTACAAAGGTAATTGATCTCAAGCCATTTGCCATACCAAAGAGAAACCTCACCCTTACCAGTCATGAAACCTAATTTATGCACCTCAGTGGTCATAGGAATAATCTTACAAACACAAGAGGCACCCAAAATCACGGTGGCATCTAAATTTTGATCCTCCATTAAGTACTTAGAGGATAAAAGGTTCACCCACAATTTATTTGAGCTGTGAATTAAATCCTAGACATGTTTACAAGTAATTAGATCCTAGATTCCTATCGTGATACAATTACTTATATCACAAAATTTGCTTACAATAAAGAATGAAGATACATTGCCACCTTTATAACTTTGATTTTCCAAAGTCATGACCCCAATTACCTACTTTGGTATGCACCACACAAAGGAGAACAGACACTCCTACTAGACCAGGAAACAAGTTGGTAAAGCATACAATGAAAGCAATCATGTTACAAATTAGATTTATACTACTAGTATCTAATGAATTGTCGGTCAAAATATCAAAATTCACAATGTTAACAAAAAAATAGACACCTTAGTTATAGACGATATTTCTGGAAATCACTCCTCAATACCATTGAAATAAAAAATCAAACTGAAAATCCTAAATCAGAAAACTCATGAATAAAACCCTAAAGTGAAGAATGCATAAATTGAACACATACACTCAAAATCCTAAATCATCACAGTGGAAATTCGAGATACAGAGAGAGAGCTGAAACCTGCGATGAGGAGAAGCTACGGTGGCGGCGACGACAAGGAGAAGCTTCAGCGGCGATGAGAGGAGCAAGGGCGGCGGAGAGGAGCTACAGAGAGAGTGTTTCGATTTGGAACATTGAAACCTCTGGATTGTTATCGTGATTGAGAAAAAACAAAAATAAAAGGGAGTGAAAATTTTGCTTCCAGAATGAAAATAAAAGGGAACAAAAATAAAAAGGAATGCAGCGGCGGTTACAAATGGTCGGGGTTATCAACAGCGGAGGCGGTTATTGTTCATCCGCCGAGGATTGACTGTCGGTAGTTGCTTGTTAGCGGCGGCGGTTGAAAAACGCCGCAATAACGGCCGGCAGAGACAAAGCGGCGACGGTTCAAGTCATACTGCCTCAAATGATCTGTCGCTATCTTCCAATTTTCTTGTAGTGAGTGTTCAAAACATTAACAGTGATTTAAAAACAAACTTACCTTCACAGATCGCCAATTATCCAGACACTCTCGATGAACATATTTTGAAGTACCTTTGCACTTCCAAGGAGCTGTGCAGTCCCTACCTGAAGAGAAAATAAAAGGTACATGGTAAATTATACAATATATCGTGATAGATGCCAATGCCACCACAAACTGATCACCACTTACTGCTAGAAAATCAAAAGACTTGCCATCAAGAGTTTCAGGAAGAACCTAAGACAATAAACAAATAATTGATCATCTCAAACTACCTAATAAAATTATAATATCTTATGAACATGTCACAAGCTAGATAAACTCAAATAAACCAATTTAAACGGATTCATAGTACAAAACTCAAAATCAAGAACATCTATTAGCTTACAACAAGAAACTGAAATTCAACCTCCCTCTTGATAAAATCTGGAATCTGATTACAAATCAACAAAATGTTAGTTCAAATCCTCAGTTAAACAAAATATGAATAGAATCTAAAATTGAAAAACTCAATGCTATCACAATACCTCAGATTTTTTTTTATCTAAAAAATTACTACAAGAGTTTCTCCTTCACATGCCTCCAGTTCCACGCTTAAGCTTGAAATCTCCTTTAACTCTTAATTTTTTCATCTCCTTGCAAGAACTAAGTCATGCCAATTGCCATTACATAAAAACATAACAGGAAACGCCAACAAGATAAGAAAGAATCACAATAGGAGATGAAGCTAAAACTAGTGAGTCACATTTAAAACAACCGTGTAAGTAATCAAGAGCATATGGAAAGGTCACGAATAACCACACGAAACTATCTTAATCCTTAGAGCAAATTATTTGAATTTAAAGTCAATTGCATAAGTGAAATCCAAAGTACAACATTTGCATTCCAACTAACTAACTTAGCTAACTCAATAAAAATAGCAAAGAGTCTAAGACCTACATTTTGGAATCATACAAAATATTAATTTCTCAACTTCCCAATTTCAAACTCAACAATTTCTAAGATCCCTAGTAACAAGTAAATATAAAAACTATCAATGAACGTTGTTCCTAAAAATCAGATTCAGAATCATAACCACCAACCCTAATTTTTAAACAAACCCCAAATTTTGAAACAAGCATAATGAAAGAGAAAGAGACGGCACGAATCTGACATGTAAAAGATATACAAAAAGAGTTGGAATGGAGAAAGAGGGGAAGAGGACTCGCAGAACCAGAGACAGTGGGTGGCGGCGGTGCGTGGGTGGTCTTCACCAACTGAGTTGTTGTTGTTTGTCGACAAATTTTTGGGGTTTGTTTTGGATTTTTAGATTTGAAATTTTTGGTTTTGATTTTGGGGTTTGGAAGTTCGATCAGTGTCTTAGAAGGGTTGAGAAGTGATTTTGATGTAAACATTGAGATTTTTGGGCGGTGAAGGTCTGAGGGAGTGTGAAGGAAGAGAGTGGCACAATTAGGTTTCAATCGTTTTATTAAAACATGAAAAAGTTAAAAAAGAAAAAACTCAAACAGCGACGGTTTGAACTGCCGGCATAACCGCCGGTAAACATGGAAGCGGCAGCGGTTCTACATCAACTGCCACTAATTGACTGACACTATTTTCCTTTTTTCTTGTAGTGTCCCTACCAAGTAATTATTTTTTTATCAAGTAATTTAGTATTCAAAATTTCACACTTTAAGACGAAAAAGTGGAAAAATCTCGAATTTAACTTCTTAGTCTAGTGATTAAAATACTACATTTTAGGTGGATAAATAGAACGACTGGAACTTAAACTCTGATATAATGCATATATAATGCAATATCCTACTGATTGAGTTATATATATATATATATATATATATATATATATATATATATATATATATATACAGGCCCGGCTTGCACACATGTGCTGGGTGTGCGCCGGTGCCGGGCCTCCAAAATTTCGAGGCCTCAATTTAAAATTTTGAGGTTTTATAATATTAATTATATATTATTTGTACTCATAAAATATCAGATGTGTATTAATAGATTAATTTTAATACCCTAAAATAATAGTTATATATTATTAATGTTCATAAAACATCATATGGGTATCAATAGATTAGTTATCTATACTCATAAATATCGTTCTACTACATTTAAATTTTAAATTATGATATCTCTTTTTGACATTATATATAATGATAATTATTTTTTATGTGTTTCTTATGTATAATTTAAATAGAGAATAATTTTTAATAATTTTATATTTTTTTATTGGGCCGATTTTTAATATTTGAACAGGGTCTCCAAATAGTCGGGGACGGCCCTGTATATATATATATATATATATATATATACTGGTGCACTTGATCAAAATTATAAAGAAATTTAGATAAATATTTAATCATAGTAAACATCGTAAATTAGAGATATTAGAGATACCGTGGGGAAACCAAACTCAATCCTGCACAAAGAAGAGATACCAACATATGAATCCAAAATGAATACATTAAAAAACCTCTTTGCATTTAAGTCATCTTTTTTTCATTCTTCTTTTGACAATAACATTTTTCATTCGTGTTGTCCTTTTTTGCTTGTTAAATTTTAAAAAAAGTCCAATGTCGCTGTTGTGGTCACAACTCACAATAGAATATAAATCATTCTGGACCTTTCCTGTCACACCTACCATATAAAAAAAGAGAAGAGAGATAAATTTTTATACACTAACTAAACTAATATATATATATATATATATATATATATGTTTAATCAAATAACGCTATAATATATGCAACTAAATTTGTTACATTAGCTTCAAAAATATCATCAACTTAATTTAGTATATAGTTTGATGTGATTCATTTTATACTTATAGTGGAAACTATTTAAAAAAAAGCATTGTATGGTATGTATTTAAGATGATTCACAGAGATAATTTCTTAAAAATAATTTGTTATCCGGGACCAATCTCATCACCCATTTGCAAGGTCCCATTAAAAGCTAGAGAGTTGCTCTACTATGTGTTGGGTTCAAGAACAACTTCACAAGTGAGTTGGACACCACACTCTTACCCAAAACCTTAAGGTGTTAGGTTTATGGGTCCTCTCACTTATAAAGTGTTCAACCTCCACCATTCTAAGCAATGTGAGACTTTTTCACTCACACTTGTCACAACACTATGGACTAGACCACCGAAATCGAAACCATGAAAAATCAAGCATAAGATCTTGAGAGGAGCACACTCCAATATCTCGAGCTAAGAACATTAGACCAACCCAAATGGGTTAGAGACGGAGACAATATTAATTACAGGGATATCATAGAAAATGTTACTCATCCCCATCTTTATTCCCCAGAGTTTTCTTCCTTCATCCTCATTTCTGTGAATCCCCACAAGGCGTGCCGAAAAGACTGCAAAAGGTTACTCAGTGTCAAAATCACGTAGCAATATGAATGTTATTTTAATAACGTTTTCGGAGACAGAGTCTCCACGGGACGGAAGGATAAAAGAATGTTTCCATCCTCAAACCTCTTTCAGGAAAACTTTCTCGTTTATCCTTATCCCATGGAAAAAAAATTCTCCATCTATGAATTCCCAAACGTTTCCTCCTTAGAAATTCTCCATCTATTTTAATTATGACTAATATGTTCGGTAAAGAAAGATTCAACGCCCTTAGAAATTTTAAATAGGTCTGATAAAAAGGAGGTAATATATAATTCATTACATCTTTATTAAAAAAAAAAAAAAAACACTTTATTACCTCATAAAAGTGGGGTGTTGACTTAAAATTTTGGGAAAGGGTTTCTTATTAAAGGCAGGGGAGGATATAATTTGCATTCTCACTAAAAAAATACAGACTACTTTTGGACTTTGAGCTGGCAACACAAAATTTACCATGAAATTATCGACTCCCTTGTTTTTAACTTCAATCATATTTTTGTGTTTTTAACAATAAATACAAAACAACATAATAAGTCCAAAACAACCATGCATGCTATAATTAATTATATAAGACATACCTTACACACATTGTATCAAGTTAAGTACTAAGTTGTGAAGAATTAGGAACAAAAGTCTACCTAACATTAACAACATCAAATAAACATAAGAAATTAATGGCAATGTTGATAGAGAATGAAGTCATGTGTTTGAGAAAGAGTATGGAAGAAAAAGATGTAAAAGGAGCACGTTGTGTTAAGAGAAAAAGAAGAGAGCATGCTATTGGACCAATCATAGATGATGATGATGATAACCACAATAAGAAGATGATAAAGCAACATGTTGGTGAAAATTCTACAACTAACACTACAAAGAGAAGCTCAAGATTTCGTGGTGTTAGCAGGTGATTTTAATAAGAAATTTCCTTGTTCTATAGTTTTAAACATAGTTCCAATTATGCATTAAAAAAACTTAGTTCTAATTTGTGGTTGCGGTTAAACCGCAAACGTTGGTGTTGTAGTAAAATGCGGTCGAAATTATGGTTGTGATGTTTGAAGATTTCTTTTCTCACCCCTGTGTATCTTTTTAATAATTTCCAAAAATCCAATTTTATCCCCAAAACTTCGATAAATACAAATCGAATTTTTGAAAATTTTGGTTTCTATTTACCAAAGTTTTCCGATATAGAAAAACAGATGTTTCAACCATTTATTTTTCAAAAAATCCAAAAAAATCGGTAAATATTTTCCGAATTTTTCAAAAGAAACGGTTTCAAGGCATAAATGGAAACCAAGAGGGTGAAAAAGAAACGTGGGAGGTGGGAAAAAAAAATCTTCATGATGTTGTTGCATATATACAAGTCGGCCCAAACCAACTTAGGTCTTGAATTATTTTAGCCTCGGCTCAAATATATTTTTTCATTTAAATTATTAGTATTAGTTTTATTTGTATTTTTTTTAAGGCATTTTACTAATAATTACTTTTTCTATTAATTAATTCCGTAAACAAAATAATTAAAAGTTCACACTTCAAATTATAATTTAGACCTACATATTTGTTGGGTAGGCTCTGATTGTAGAAATTTCTAAAACAAAATATTACGTCTGCTAATATGGTTGTGTACTACAATTTAAAATTATGTTTTCAATTTCAATCTAATAAAAAGAAGCGAAAACAAATCATGGTTTCAAATTGATTTTAGACATTAACTATTTTTTTTTTTGGTACACTAAGGCATAAACTATTTTAGTTCTTGTGTTTATTTTTCTAATAAAAAAACTTGAACTATATATAAACAGGCATAGATGGACCGGTCGATTTGAAGCTCACTTGTGGGACAAGCTTTCTTGGAACATAACACAAAAGAAGAAAGGGAAACAAGGTAGAATTTTTTTTTTTTTTTTGGTTTTAGCATATTTGTTCTATTAATCTATATTGTTCCTCAATCATATTTTAATAATATTAACAACTTTTTTAATGTTTATGATCCTTAATTTCCATTTGGAACTTTGGCTGGAATTTTTGACATTGGGACTATTAGTTTACCTTGGTGAGTATTTTGAATATAATATGACAGCCAAGATTTTTATTTCTTCATTTTATTGGCCAAATATAAGATGTAAATTTATGTGTGATCAAATATTGTAGGGGCTTATGATGAAGAAGAATCTGCTGCAAGAGCATATGATTTAGCTGCACTTAAGTATTGGGGAACATCAACTTTCACTAATTTTCAGGTATGATGATTATAACTAGTGATTAGCTATGAAATAATGAATTTGGATTTTTTGCGGTCAGCAACGATGCCGATCGAGATCAGACGGTTCTGATTTTTATATTTTTATATTTTTACCGATCTTGAAATTTATATTGCCCGATTTTGATCTAGAAAGTCATCGATGTGTTGACTGTGTGAATACGCGTTTGATTGTGAGTGTAGGCAATCCAAGTTTATGAAATAATAATGATTTGTAGGATTTAGATACATAAATGATTAATACATCTAATGTTCCTTAAACTTCCAACAGATATCAGATTATGAAAAAGAGATAGAAATTATGAAAACCATGACCAAAGAAGAGTACTTGGCCACATTAAGAAGGTAAATACTAGTGATCTTGTCCTCTTGAGTCTTGACTACAATTTCACTAGAGATAGAAATAAGACATAGTAAAAGTTTTAATTGTAGATAATAATTTTGTCTAGAATTTCATGAATATATAACATTTTTTTAAAAATTAATTTTACAGAAAGAGCAGTGGCTTTTCAAGAGGTGTCTCAAAGTATAGAGGTGTTGCAAGGTGACAAATACTTCTAATATACAACAATGATTAGCTTGTGAATTGTTGCTGATGAACATAAATCACTAATACTTAATTAGTAAATATTTTTCAGGCACCACCATAATGGTAGATGGGAAGCAAGGATAGGGAGAGTTTTTGGAAACAAATATCTTTATCTTGGAACCTATAGTAAGTTATATCTTCACATGCCATCATGTTTTATCACTCATTTTAACTCATCAGAAAAAATGGCAATGCCGATATTGTTAGGCTGGACACTCACCTGGGCTCGAATCCAGGACTTAATAATTTTGAATTTCAGTAGTGTCTGTCACTTTGTCTACAGATAAAAAAAATGGAGGAAGGGCTAATTATTATAGATAACTTTCATTTTTCATTGATTAGCATGTCATTAACATATCAAATTAACCAATATAGGTACACAAGAAGAAGCTGCACGTGCTTATGACATAGCTGCAATTGAATACAGAGGAATTCATGCTGTAACCAACTTTGAATTAAGCAGTTACATAAAATGGTTGAAGCCAGAAAGTGATAAAGAAGAAAAACATGAATCACAAGCACTACCAAAAGAGTCACAAACAATGGAATCTCCAAATAATTCTACTCTATTACAAGAGTCAAAGTTATTAGCCCTTCAAAAGAGCTTTTTCATTCCAAATTACATTAATTCCAATGAAAAGCAAGAATCTTCCTCTTCGTTTGAAAGCAAAAACTACCATTTCTTGAGCAACAAGTCAACTTCTCCAACTGCGCTTAGTCTTCTCCTTCGCTCTTCGTTATTTAGAGAATTACTTGAAAAGAATTCAAATGTATCCGAGGATGAAGTCACAAGCGAGCAACATCAAAATCGACAACAACAAATAGCTAGTGATGATGAACTAGGAGGGACCTTCTATGATGGTATTGACAATATCTCATTTGACTTTGATCCTAATATATGCAACATAGAATTACAAGAAAGAGACTTGCATTCAATATTTTGTACATAAGTGTCTTGTTTAGATCTAATACTTTCAATTTTGGACAAGAGAATAATGATAGTTTTTAAAAGAACATGCTTGATGATACAATGTGTATATGGAAATCATGGTATGTAAGAGGAACATCTAGTGTCATCTAAATCCTCTAATGATATATACATGTTTCAATTTGCATCTTGTTACTTATATAGGCAAAATTACTTATACATGTTTCAATTGTACCTCTAACTAATACTTCCTCCGTCCCAAATTATAAGAAAAAATTGGTCAACAAAAGTTGATGTATTTGGTGTAAAATTTAAACCAGATCACCGAGAACTCTTATAAATGTTGGAAGCTAATTGTAATACTTGAATTTGAGAATAAGACATATGTGAAGAGTTTTTCCCACTGTACAATGAGAGTTTGTTGTATGATAAATTAAGAAAAACTAGCTTTTTGAGCTTTAGAAACATGTAACCTTTCCATGCAAAAAATTAGAGGGTAGGTTCAAGAAAATAAAAATTAATTCCATTAATGATATTGTGTTGGAAGACATCCTCTAAAATCAAAGTAAAAGAAGTAAAAGTCCTAATCACTGTGTCCTTAGTTTTTTCTTCATATATACTAACTATATTTAGTTTAAATATAAACTAAATATATGAAAAAGTCAAAACATATTTGATTCAAACTTAAACGAAATACATTTTGACTTTTGTTTATATTTAATATGAGAGAGTTTGTAAGTACATCAATGAATACTTCAATTAATTTATGTGCCCCTCTAGCAAGGCCTACCCACAATGCAATTGAGTGCCCCAGCAAACCTTGTAAGCCTATTAGCTTCTCTACCATGTCTTGGTTTCATCAAATATCCTTTTTTGAATGGAAGATTACTAATAGGAGAACCAGATTGAATAAATTGTGCACCATTCATGAAAAAATCATCTTGTGACGTCCATTGCCATTTTGACCAAACATCTTGTGATGCATAATCTCTATGTGTAACTATTTTTGCAGCATTGTTGTCAGGAGCAATGAAACGGTTTCCTTGACTAAGAATTGTTGGTCCTGAACTACCACCAATTGCATACATAATCCAATGTGTGTAATCATTGTTCAAAACATGGAAAAATCCCCATCTACACCTTGGCATTCTTTGGATTAATCCTTGTCCAAAATGGTTGAATGCAACTGTAATTTGCATAATCTTGTCATCTGAAAATGTATCACTAGCTCCAAACAACATAACCTGAAATATAAATATAAACCAAATTAGTATAAATATCCGTAGACTAAATACATCTGTTATTATTGAATGAATCTAAAAAGTGAAAAATTGTTTATATATGAGATCAGAGGAGTACTTACATCATTATGTTTGGTCAAGTGGCAATTTGATATTGTGACTGCGGTAGAGCCATAAATAACATCAACAAGACCATCCTCACATTCAGATAAGGAAATATGATCAATCCAGATGTTTGATGAACCATAGACAGAGATAGCATCGCCATCGCTCCTTGTTCTAAGTCCAACATGATCAAAAGAGTCTCTAATCATACCACCATTCGCAGCCCTAACATTCTTTATGTGAAGACCGTGAATGATGACATTGTTCACAAACTGCATAGTAATACCAGCACCGTCTCTAATATGCACATTGGCTCCACGACCGTCGATGGTCTTGTCGGATGAAACTAGCAACTCTTGATTCAATCTAATGACCATGCTACGTGCGAAAATGATCCAAAGTGGTCCCTTTTGAACAACACCATAACGGAGAGTGCCAGGTTTTGGGTTCACCATATCATTGTCGGATGGATCGGTGACAACATAAAACTTCCCACCAAGTCCTCCTACAGCCTTTCTACCAAAACCTTTTCCACATCTGGCTAACAATTGACGGTTTTGGGCCCAATCTTTTCTACACCTCCAACAACGGTCAATTGGATTGGTGGACATGCATCCTCTACCGCGATGATGACCGCCTCTACCACGTCTACCTCTTAGTTCCCTTCTTGTGCTATTGAAAGACGCTTCCTCTTCCATTTCCTCTTGCATTGACTCTTGCATTGCCCTAAGTGCAAATCAATCAAATATTTGTGAGATTAATCAATTCTCCAAAACTCACGAAAATAATAATGATAAAACTCACTCGGTCATTACTCGACGGGCTAGAAAAGTGTAGAGGATTCAAACAACTTCTATCTCTTATAAGACAAATTATATCATGTTATTTAAGAATTGAACAAGATTCTAATCAAGGTTGAAAAATATCCCATTTGTATGTGTGTGTTTTTAAACTCGAATCCTCTACAACCGTCCAATCCATTCAACCAAATCTCAAACATTTGATCGAATTTATACAATCTAAATCCAATAGTTGAGATTTGGTTATATCAATTGGACGATTATAGAAAATTCAGGTTTCTCCCTATCAGATACATACGCATTCGAGTTTCTCTCTGTAACACACAAGTACTTACATGTGAACATGTAGATTGAGCTCAGTTGTAATGTTTTCAGGATTAGGCACATAGGACTTGAGAGCAATTTCGCGAGCTAAATTGGCTTGCCCTTTAAGATAGTCGTCAAACTCAGCAATACCAGCATCAAGACATGGAATAGTAATGGCAAAAACTAAGAAAATAAAGGCAATCTTACTTCCAAATCCAGCCATTATTATTCCAATGCCTGAATATATATTGATTTTATATTTTTTATTGTTGGTTTTGCATAGGTTTTTATGACTTTTTTTTTTGTTTTTCTTGGTTTATAAGACAAGGATGGCTAAGGTCTTGGGATTAATTAAGTAATAATTAATTGACCTTAGCTTACCAATGTCAATTTAAACCAAAAAAATAACAAATTTATTGAGTTGACAACATATTGCTAGAGAATGTGAGTTTTTATTCAATACCTTGCATGCTTTAAATAATGATCTATAGTTCTATATTTAGAAGCATATGGTGTGGATAACCGTTCTATTTTCTTAGGCTATTTTTAAGCTGCATTTTTAATCTTGCTTAAGAAAAGGATCTCAAACAAATAAAATTAACTTGAAAAAAGCAATGACTATGAATCTATCCACTTGGCCAAAAACTTCTCGTACTATTATCATAACATATTATGACTATTTTTTCTCTGAGCCAACCAAATAATTCAAAAACAATATTTATTTGTACCAAAAAAATTAAATCAAAAACAATCTTTAAGTTCCAAAAATTGGACCTATAACCCGCTAAATTGACAACCTTTAAGTTTCAAAATGGTTGAATGCAACTAAGTTGCATAATCTTGTCATCTGAAAATGTATCACTAGCTCCAAACAACATAACCTGAAATATATATAACCAAATTAGTAAATATCCATAGACCAAGGAGCAAGTACCATTGAAACTCACACACAACGAAGTTATTGTCGTATGAACGATCACAAAAATATAATTGAATCTAAAAAATTCCACGTGTGATAGTATTTCCTCATCATTGTCATTTTCGTCATATTCACTTTTTTCTATTGATATGATGCTTTGTTGGAAGTGTTGATTCTATACTCACATCAAATGCAAGACTTTTGATGATATTTATGCTAAATTCAAAACCTTAATTTATTTCTACCATATACTGTATCAAGTACATATCATTGAATCTAACTTTTTCTATTCATATCAATCATATTAAGTATTATTGTACCAAAATTCTTATTTGATACTTAATTAATACAATGATATGTAAGTAGAGAATAAGAAGCGGCGGAAAAAGAAGAAAAAATAATATTTTCTCCGATCCTTTTTATAAAGAACACTTTGAAAAAATCACACAGACCAAGAAAACTAATTTTTCTCATAAATAATTCTAAAATTTTATGTGTTATTCCAAAACTAACTCTGGACTAAGCATGAGAAATAAATTTCTCTAATTAATACACTTGCATCGGAATGAATTGTTTAATTTTATTTAATAAGGATACAAATAAAATTGTGTATTCAATAAAGAATGAATTTAAAGAGTTTTTTTTGGCTTAATGTACCACTATTTTTTATTTTAGACTCCAAATTTTAAACTTAATTTTTAGAATCTAGGATGGTCATACTGTCTCAAACACGGCTCTGGGCCTACATATCAAACTTGTTGTGACTATCATTGGAATATAATATCTCCCATGGGTTGTGTTTCAAGATTCTTTATAAAGATAACCTAAAGAAAAGATGATTGGTCTTTTATGGCAAAAAAATCACATTTTTGAAAGCAAATTCCCTACTTGAACACTAGTTCTCATACTTTTGACCAAAATTAGAAAGTATTCTTCTTCTCACACACTTCTTTCCTCGGTTCTTTGTTACTTAACTCACAATTAACATATTTTTCCTTCAAAGCAATGTTGAAAAGTCTATATTCATTTTCATTAACAAAAGGGGAAATTAAAACTCAAACTATTTAAAAAATAATTTAAATGAAAATATGTTTAGCATATAATTCAATATTTTAAAAACTAAATTATAATTTAAAATTGGTTCAACCACAGTTAAATCGGTTGTAACAAAAAATTATAAATAATAAAGAACATAGTAATGAAAACCATGTCAACCAACCGATGTTGAATCGATTCAAACTAGTTCATTTCACAGATTGCAAAAAAGAGATCAAATTAAACTTATTTTCATTTTGAGAATAATAATTGGAAGTATGAGTTTAAACTTTGGTCCGACATATTATATGTTTCTACCAATTGAGTTATTCTCGGGAATGAATTTATTTTGTAGTATGCATTAAAATTAAAGTGAATTATTATATAATAATATTTTTAATATTTGGATCAGCATGTTGGTCTTAATCTATAGGTTTGCTTTTGCTAAAGAACCTATGTACCGAAAGAATGCCAAGAAGAAAATTGGAATCTTTCTTCGGTATCCTTATGGACTTTAATTAATACACTCACTTTATTTATTGTTTATTAATCAACTCCTCTTTTAATCATAACATAATTATCAAATCATTACATATCCACCAATACATCATAATTTTCATTACAAAGTGAAAGTAATTTTTAATATAAAAAAAAGTGAAAGTAATTTATAAGTAACATGCAGTTAATAATAATATCAAAATAAAAAAAAAATATAAAAAAAAAACAAGCATGCGGTTAATAGTTTAAAGAGATATTTGAAACTAGTTTAATGAGCATGTTGAAAGATAAGATCCAAAATATAAGGGAAAAAGTAAAAGCTTAATTAAAGGTTTCTTATTTGAATAAACACTATTGTGTTGTGACTTTGGTTCAAATCGAGAGTTCTTTATTGGACAAAAAAAGCTTGAGATTCAGTTCATTATAAACTCTCCACAAGGTTTATGGTTTTCTCTAATGGATGTATGTATATATCCTAATTTAAAAACCGTAAAAAAAAAAAAATTCTAATTTAATTTTAAACAAGGAAAAAAATCACCTATTTGAATATATCAGAAAACATGTGAAAAATATTAATTAAAGCAGCCTCTAGAGTGAGAAAATGTGTCCTATGGTCTATGGCATACCTGATGTTTAAAATTTGTTCGAAATTTTGACAGCAATCTATGCCTTTTTTTTAAGTAGAAACTTATGATATTATCCTCACAATTGAGAGGATGACTCAATCGGTGTCAATTCAGTAAAAAAAAAAAAGGAAAACAAACATTAATATTTCAAAACACAACTTGTATATAGTTTATCTTATTTTTATTGAATGAACATCGATCATGTTATTATCACTACCTAAAACGATGCAGAGTATTTTAACTTCTAATCTTTTTTCGGTAACTTTTACTTAAATGTAGTGCGGCGTAGGTTTTTTGTTAAAGTTTTTAACAATTTCTCTAAGCATCGGTCAACGAAGACTGGTTTTAAATTACAGTCACAATTTCAATAGTAACTTCAACATAGAAATAAAATATTGAGGTATCTGTAACAACACAATTTTAACTGCATTTTATTGCTATATAAAGATATGCGGCGTAACTGCAACTGCAATTTATAAAAATATGTGGTCAACTAAATGTAACATTTCTCCACATTAATTTCCCTCTATTAAACCGATTATTCAACCCTTGTCACATTACTTTTATTAATTCAACTACAAATTAAAAGTACCCTAAAAAGCATGTAAGACACCTTAATAAACAGTAGGGTGATCCTAAATGTTTCAACATCTAGCCACAACATGATTTCCTTAACCAATGTTTATCATGTAGTGACAACAACTGTCCCATTATATGTAACAATGATTCTAGCCTATGTCTCATTGAAATGGTTTAAGATCTTCACACAAGAACAATGCTCAGGAATAAACAAATTTGTGGCAAAATTCTCAATACCCCTTTTGTCATTTCAAGTCATTTCTTCAAATAATCTCTACAAAATGAGCTTAAAACTCATGTATGCTGATTTCATTCAGAAACTTCTTGCATTTGTTCTTTTAACAGCAATGGTTAAGATCAGTGGTAGAGGTGGTTTGAAATGGATTATAACTGGTCTTTCATTATCAACACTTCCTAATACTTTGATTCTTGGAATTCCATTGTTAAAAGCTATGTATAAAGATGAAGCTGTTGTTTTGTTAGCTCAGATTGTTTTCTTGCAGAGTATGATTTGGTACAATTTGCTTTTGTTTCTTTATGAGTTTGATGCTGCCAATAACATGCTATCTGCACCTCCTTCACAAGGCACAGGTACAAATAACAACAAAGAAAATAAGTCTTATCTCACAATATATTATGTATAAGGATTTTGATTAAGGGACATACATATACTAATTTATAAGCATGCTTCATTTTCAATTTTTGTTTTGTTGTCTTAGCACTCTGATTCTCAGAAGAAGGTCTAATAATCTGAAGTTTGATCGGTAGATAAATAAAATCTAACAAAGGATTGTTCCAATCAGGATTCAAACTCTGATTCTCAATGATTTCGCTTCAATTTCAGTTTGTTTTTTCTCATTTGTCATTTTCTCTATAGCAAAAAACTTTCTAAAGTGAAAAAGAGTATTGATGCATTTGAGATTGGATTTAACCTCTATTTATTTTTATTAAATGTAAGAAAATATAACATTTGATCAATTAATCTTGGTCAGCCAAATAAAGTAATATAAACAATCCATGTGGGGACAGAACATATATATCTTAATTTATTCCTTTCAAATACATTTTTATGATAATTTAATTTATATCAATAGTTTTTTTAGCAACATGCAAGTTATAAACTAAACCCTTGGACTATATCATATCACATTTATGTTTCATGGTAGTATATGGTACAAATTTTGGATAATAGTGTCAGAAAATTATATGTTATCATTTCTAAATTTTAAATTGTGGTCTTAACAGCAATTGCAGTTGCAGTATATAAGTTTTAGAGGTTTCTATCGTGTTTTAGTTGCAACTGCAATTTAAAATCACGTTTCTTATATCTAGTTCTTGATATCTACTTAAAAGGAGAATCAGAGACGTCGGCCAGTGAAACACAATCAAAAAGAGAAGAGGATGAAGAACAAGTTGAAACAAAAAGGAAAATGAAGATCTTTCCAATTCTTGTCACAGTAGGGAAGAAGCTAATCAGAAATCCAAATACTTTTGCATCTTTAATAGGCATCATTTGGTCAAGCATACAATTCAGGTGATTATTGCATGTGTGTATTTATTTTTCGAATTAATATTACAAAGTGATATAACAGTGTGATTTGATTGAATGTATATGTAAAAAAGTTAAATTATATTTTTATCACATAGAAGTTAGCCTCTATGTATATATAATTTCCTTATGATGATCATAAAGAGATCATAAATATAGCTATAAATAATAAAATTTTGCAGGTGGGGATTACATATGCCTGAAGTGGTTAATCACTCAATAGAACTATTGGCCAATGGAGGTCTTGGTATGGCAATGTTCAGCTTAGGTAATGTTACATATAAATTATTCATAATTTAATTCCATTTTTGTTATTGTATTTTAATAGTATGATGATATTGAAACATAGGAGTAGATAGATAGCTTCAATAATTAAATAACCATAGAGTTGCATTAAAAGGACTTTTTTGTGGTTGATGATGAATTTATCAGGTTTGTTTATGGCATCACAGTCAAGTATCATAGCATGTGGGATAAGGAATACAATGGTTGCAATTGGACTGAAAGTTGTTGTAGGGCCTGCTCTAATGGCTTTGGCATCCATTGTCATTGGATTAAGAAACACATTGTTTAAAGTTGCAGTAGTTCAGGTCACATCTTTTCTTTTTCTTTTCTGTACTACTTTTTCAGATCATTTATTTAAAGTTAAATGTACTAAATATTACAAACTTCCAATTATTAAGATTTCATTTTTCTTAAAACTAAAGTGTTAAAGACCAAAAAACACACTAAATATTAGCAATAGATTGCACTCACACAATTGACAATCTTAGTGGTTGACTTTGATCAAACGAGTTATATAATAAAATTTATACAGTTGACAATCTCAATCGTTGATTTTGATCGAACGACTTGTATAAATACTAAATATTAGATCAAACATTGAGTGGCTCAATCTTTAGCTAGAATTTATTTCCCTTCTAACTAAACTTCAGATTATTAAGGTTTTCTTTTTCCCATAGATCGTACGGTTAAAACAAAAACAAAAAAATAGATTGTATGCAGCGGACAACGCAGTTTACAATCTTAGTTGTTGAAATTTTTTAATCAAAAAACTTATATAATACAATTACATTTGTCGAACTTGTAATATGGATCATTTGATCTTGGATCCGGATTGCATGCAGTTTTGACTGCATGCAGTCAGAGAATATATCTGACTGTCCGATTAAGATTGGACGGTCGAGATATAAAAAAGATTTAATTAAAATAATCAGACAGCCAGATCTTTCTTGTATGCAATCCAAATCCTTTGATCTTAATCCAATTGCATGAGTGCTAGATTCTCTAAATATTAATGTATGATATTTGCATGTGGCAGGCAGCTCTACCACAAGGAATTGTTCCTTTTGTTTTTGCTAAAGAATATAATGTCCATCCATCAATCTTAAGCACTGCGTAAGTAGTAATGTTCAAAGCATCTCTTTCATAAACTTTGAATACATATATTAATTAATATCTTTGCATATAAGATTTTATTGATGTTCTTGTTTTATGTTACAGAATCTTGTTAGGAATGCTCATTGCCTTGCCAGTGGAATTGGCTTTCTACTTCCTCTTAGCACTTTGAAGGGTTGTGACATGTGTGTTAAATATATGCATGCTACTAGGAACAATTATAAAATTTAATTACTACATTTGTTGGAAAATATTACACTTTACACAGTTGTAAATTACAGTATTATTCCTACTTATAAAAAATTACAGTATTGATTTCTGCTAAGAAAATATGATACCACCCCATTAATTAATCGGTTTCTCATTCAATTATTTTTATTACTTTTCAGTGTTGTGACTAAGTAAGTCTTCCTCCTATTATATATATATATATATATTGGTATATGTCACCCCTACGAAAATATGATAGTGCACCTACTAATCTCAATTTCAAATTCGATCTAATCTTAGTTTTAACTCTTAAATTAAATCTAGTTCTTGAATCAATCAAAACAAATCAAATCAATCCTAGTTAAATTTTGAATTAAATATATAGTAGTTGAAATAAAATATTAAATGATAAATTTCATCCAAAACTTCAACCGTAAAAAGCCTCATTGATGGTGATTGCATTGTAGAGGAAGGTCTTATTGGGATGACATAGTCCAGCATTGCGAATTCACAATATCGATTCTCTTTTTTTGTTAACCCTCCAGTTTCTAATGGAAGAAGACCTTAGTAATTCGAAGTTCAGCGACGAAGTAAGACCAGGAATTGTTCCATCCAGAAATCGAATTCGAGTTCTCCCGAATAATGATCCACTCTTTGGTGAAATTCATTAAACACTTGAGTTCTATATCTTGATTAGTGTTGATTCTCTTTCATGAATCAATAGTATAATGAAAAATTCTCATTCCACACCCCATGTTTCTTTTTCACCTTCCTAGAAGGAAAAAAATTTCTGAACAAACTTCAGTAAAATTTATACTAAAAAAAGTTCGGAAAACGTTTCCCGAATTTTTTCGAGGTGAAAAAAAAAAATTGAGGGGTGGGATGAAAATTTTTCTAGTATAAGAAGGTAACTCATGGGCTGGCTAGGCTTGCAATGTATAAACCCAATTTAAATTGGGCCTTAGACCCACTCCTAAAAAGAGGATTTCTCTTCCCACCCCCTGTAACTCTTTTTCACTCCCCTAAAATCCAATTTTACCCGTTAAAAGTTCGGTTTATGCGAGCAGAACTTTTTGAAAAGTTCGGTTTACGTAAGCAGAACTTTTTTTTAGTGTAAATTTTACACTAAAAAAAAAGTTTGGGGGGTTTAAATTAAGCAAAAGTTCTGCACGTGTAAGCAGAACTTTTTTTCCAGGGGCATAAAGGGCAGCACAGGGGGTGAAAAAGCAAACCGGGGGTGGGAAAAGAAATCCTCTCCTAAAAATTGTACCCCCTTATAGCTCATGATTTGACCATTTGTTCTGTTTACTACGTAATAAAATATCGTTTACTTTTGAAAATAAAATGCATGTAAGAAAACAAATATAACACATAAAGAAATCTGTTTATTTTTTATTACGATAAAGAAATCTGTTTATAATAATACTAAAATAGGATTAAAATAAAATATTTAATTTGGATACATGGAATAATATTTTACACATTCATTCAATCAAATGATACTATGTAAATATTTTCATATTAGTAGAAACTATTTGTTGTACTTTGAATTGATTTGATTGAATTTAAGTATAAACAATTTTTTTTTTTTGGGTAAGTATAAACAATTACATTAGTGCACAAAAATTTATCTCTATTTTCCAAACCCAGAAAATTAATTCATTTTATAAAATAAAAAACAAATTTCTAAACCAAGAAATCACAAGGGATCAAACGGTGGAGGTGATTATTTTTCAGACTTCATGGGCAACAAAATAATTAGAAGTACAAAAAAAAAATAGAATAATGTTGATGCGTGTTTTGTGAATGCAAACCAGTTTTGTATTGGTGCGTGTATAAGAGACGCAAATGGAGGCTTTCTAAAGGCTTTCACTAAGACACTTGAAGGCCAGCCAGAGATAAGAGAAGCAGAAGCCACGGCCGTATTAGAGACACTCAAGTGGTTGCAACAATATAGTATGCAACGGTTCCACATTGAAACAGATTGTATCCAAGTTGTTCATGGAATTGAAGGTACAAATAGGAACAATATGGAGTTTGGAGTCACCATAGAGAAATGTAAGGGATTGTTGAGTTCTTTTAATAGCTGTAAGGTCAGTTATGTTCGGAGACAAGCTAACCGAGTAGCCCATGAATTAGCTCAGGCAGCTCGCTTATATGCTAGTCACCAAGTCTTTAATTATTGTCCACCTTGTATTGAGAATTTTATCATGAATGAAATGCACTAAGTTTGCTTCCCTCAAAAAAAAAAAAAAAAAAAAACAAAATAAAAATAACAAGAAAAGCTTGTCCATAAAGAAAGGATACATAATAAAATCCAAAAAAAAAAAAATCTTGAGATCAAACGGTGTAGTTAATTTTTCATTTTTCGTACGCAAAAAGAAATAAACAAAATAAAATAAAAAATAAACAAGAAAAAGCTTGTCCATAAAGAAAGGGTATATAAAAATCCGTAAAAAAAAAGGGTATATATAACTATAGGGTTTGGGTTTTCATTTCATTCGCTTCATCACTGACTCAGCTTCTTCACCTCTCTTCCAGAATCTTCGATTCAACCACCGATTCATTCAACAAGAAGCTATGGCTAAGGGTCCTGGTCTCTACACTGACATCGGCAAGAAAGCCATAGGTACTATCTCCATCTCTCTCTGTTTCAATGCTTGCGTTGTCGTTGATTCATTTCGAATTTCATTTTTATTTTTATTTTGGATTTTTTTTTAGGGTTTTTTATTTTTGTAATCTAGATTGATTAATGAAATTTGTATTGTTTTTGTGTAGATCTGTTGTACAAGGACTATCACAGTGACCAGAAATTTACCATCACCACTTACTCACCTACTGGAGTTGTGAGTTCAAATTTTAATTTTGTTTTTAGATTTGTTTGTTATTGGTTTTTGTATAATATTTTGTATGAATAATGGAGTTGTGAGTTGAATTTTAGTTTTTTGTTTTGAATTTCAGTTTTTGTTTGTTATTGGGTTTTCTATGCTATTTGTATGAATAATGATAGTAATGAAAATAAAAATAATGTTGGTAAAATTAAGGAGCTTAATGAAGAAAACATGATGGTTTAGTTGAATATTTGTGTGCTTAATTTTTCTCTATTTAGTTTGTTATTGGGTTTTCAATGTTGCTTGTATGATTAAGAATCATAAATAATTACAGTAATAATAATGCTGGTAATTTTTAGTTGCTGGTTGAAGCAAACATGATGGGTTAGTTGAAGATTTGTGGCATTTTTATTTTTTTTCTTGGTGGCATTTTTATTTTTTTTTCTTGGTGCCATTTTGATTATATACGTTTTAAAAGGATTGGAATAAGTATGTTATGTTAGTTAAAAATGAAAATAAAAGGGTTTCTGTTGCTTTGGTGGTTTGGTGTGGCTTTTTACTTTTTGCTCGTGTTTTTTTGTTGTTTAGTCATTTTCTGAATGGATTGTAGTTTGATTTCACTAGTTTGGTATAATCAAGAAGCTGGTTGAAGGATACATTATGGTTTAGTTGGAAGATTTGAAGTATCTTAGTTGCATTTTAATTATATATGTAGTTTTTTTAAGGATACAAATAAGCATATTATGGTATTTAAAATTTTTAAAAATGGTTTATGTATCTGCTGCTTTGATGTTTTGCTGTGCTTTTTTACTTTTTGCACGGATTTTTGTTTTAGTCGTTTGGTGAATGGTTTGTAGTTTTATATGAGCTCTGTTTTCTATGAATGTTATTTTAGTTGCATGATGGAAATGACCTAGTATCAATTGATCTTGATTTATGTTTTAACCATATTTAGATTTTAGAATTAGATTTTTCCTGATTTATTATTGATTTTTATGTAAATGCAAAGTTTGTTTGTGTATACTGTTACTATCTTGCTTGTGCATTCTAATAGTAGCCAGATTGTTTCAGATTTTGTAGTTTTTTCATTAAAACCACTATATTCTTTGTAGTGGCCACTTTGTAGTCACAACACTTTTAAATGTGACTGCTCTGTCATATGTTCTTCCACAGTCTACTTTTGATACTATTTATTGTATTGTTATGTATCATTTATTAATAATTTTTTAATATTCAATACTAATTTTGTATTTTTGTGATGTGTTCATAGTAAAAAGTATCATGTAACCTTGCATCATATACTTTGCAATATGGATTGCTTATGTTGAAGTGGATGCTGTTTATGTGAAGTATCAGTTACAGTTTCATGATTTAAAACTTGTGTTTAGCAATTTATGTTATGTCTTCTGATCATTTTTTGTCTTGTGCTATAGGCTATAACATCAACTGGAACAAAGAAAGGTGAACTGTTTCTGGGTGATGTTAATACCCAATTGAAGAACAAAAACATCACTGCTGATGTCAAAGTAGACACAAACTCTAACGTGAGTTCCTGTATAAGTAGACCAAAATTATTGTACTCCTGTCCTGTCTGTTAAATTTAATTTGACCTATTTATGACCTATATTCCTATGACCGTTTCACTGAATTTGATGAATGTTTGAATTCCAGCTTTTCACAACTATCACTGTCAATGAACCTGCTCCTGGTGTGAAGGCTATTTTAAGCTTCAGAGTTCCTGAGCAAACTTCTGGCAAGGTAAGATAATATTAGTCTAACCGTTTTACATTACATCTTTAAAAAATCGAAGAAAATCTAGTTGTCTAAAGTGAAAACTGCATAGGTTGAGAAAGCATTGTAATTAGTCTAGATGGATAGAAAATCTCTTGCATTGTATTCCTTCGTTGCACTAAATTGCTTGTTCTCTTGTTCTGTTTCATGGAACAGGTGGAGCTACAATACTTGCATGACTATGCTGGAGTAAGCAGCAGTATTGGGTTGAATGCAAACCCAGTTGTCAACCTCTCTAGTGTTTTTGGAACTAATCGTGCTGCTTTAGGTGCTGATCTTTCTTTTGACACCAAACTTGGGGTGGTAACAAAATCTAATTTTGGACTGAGCTTTATCAATGACGACTTGCTTGCGGCATTGACTCTGTAAGTAACTTTTGCTCTTCTTGCTGGAATATTTCTAGTTAACTATCTTCATTAATTTCACTTCATAACATGAATGACACCTTTACATGTAGTAGTTATGGAGTGTTCAAATTAATCTAACGTCACATTTTCAATATTGTTTTTGTTGTCAAATATGTAGCTGTTTTAACATAGTGGAATTTGAACAAATCACTATTGTTCTGCGATACACTATTTAGAACAAAGTGTTGTCAAATAGTGGCTGAGCCTGTAGCGTAGCCCAATTTGAATAAACTGCTATTTTCCTCCATTAACAACAATGCACATTTTTTAAGACTATTTTATGTTATTGCTTTAGATATATTTCCTCCACTGCCAGCCCCTTAAGTATATACCTGTTTTATTTTTTTGTTGGATGATAGTATAGGTTTATATGCATTGTGATGTGATTAGCTCTTGTGTGCAGGAATGACAAAGGTGATGTGCTGAATGCGTCTTACTATCATGCTATTAACCCCTTGGCCAACACTGCTGTTGCTGTTGACATGAGTCACAAGTTCTCAACTAAAGAGAACACCTTCACACTTGGCGCCCAACATGCATTGGATCCATTGACCACAGTGAAGGCCCGTGTCACCAACGCTGGCAAGGCAAGTGCTCTTATCCAGCACGAATGGCGTCCCAAATCACTCTTTACCATTTCTACTGAGGTAGACACCAAGGCCATTGAAAAGAGTGCTAAGGTTGGATTGAGTTTGGCTCTCAAACCCTGATAATTTTGATCCATCCTGGCATGAAATTGAGGTAGGCTTTAGGGACCATATAGTTTGTCGGATTGATGTTGGTTCTCTTCTTGGGTAAGAAGTGTTCAAGGTGTTTTCTTTGCAGTTGAGCAATTCAACCTTGTAGAAATAAATAGGTTTTTAATGAACCAAATGTTACTCTGTAAGCCTCTTTTATTGAACCGAGAATTGGTACTCTGAGTTTTGACAGCGAAATTTTACATTTTTTGGTTCTATTGGTATGTTTTGCGGTATTCTTTACTTATACCTTGTTGCATGATGATGGTGGTTTTGACATTTCCTTGCATTCCCTTGTCTTTCATTAGTTCGAACTTGAATGCAATGACCCTTGGCATGATGCGTTTGCATTTTGTGGTCTTTTTTAACTCTGGAAATCATATAAAATGCATTTGGTACTATTTCTGGAAATCCTCTACTATGTTTTGGAATTTTAATTTTAGGAAATGTTATGATATATACAATGTTAAATTATATTAGAGTTTTGTTATAGATGGATATTTTAAATTCACATCTCTTTTGGAAATTTTGTTATTTGATCAAGTTTATTTTGTTTTATGAAACTATTTAATTAATCTTTTTAAGAACTATTTTCAAGTGCAGAAGAAAAATAAACAGATACAGTATTTGTTTGAGAAATGTTTTTAAGCCTGAAAAATGAAAGTCCTACTTTATAAGCTCTGTTCTAGTAATAGCTACTTTCACCTCCCTCTAATTTCTTAAAAACTACGCATGTATTTATAGCAAGTCTAGATGGAAAAGAAATACTGTTTTCTCTTGTATTCAAATGAATAATCATATCTAAATGAGTAAATTCAGAGATGGTCTGCACATGTTCAATGTCTTCTAAACAGTTGAATCTTGGTTATAATAATGTCCTAAATCTTGCATCTGTTCGAGAGTAGATAAAAGATGTTGGAAACAAGGTTTTCTAGTCTACTACTATTTAAGAAAAGATTTTTCTAATGACACATGAAGAAATTTTACACCTTTATTTTCCATATTTTACTATATGTAATTTTGCACGAGGTAATGCCTTGAGCTGTTTACATGAAACTGGGAATTTCGCTACTCATCCTTATCGACCATCAGGACCACCTTTCATAATGTTAAAAGAAGTTACATTATATACAAATGAATTTTTAGAATAACTAAATAAGTAATTGATACAAGAAAATAGATAATAATGAAGTTTTTATCTCAAAAAATTGAAACATAAGTTAAAAATTAATATATTAAATATCCACATTTATTTGAATGATTTATTTCATACAATAGAAGTGCTAGAGACAGTGTACTTGTGTCCTTTATATAAGGAATGGACAAGAAAAATAAAGGTCATGCAAGGTTCACATGTATAAGGGACATCAAGCTCCGATGTTAAATTTAAATAAGAGATGCGACATTGTTTACATTAATAAGTATTTTCTTATGAATACATTGACCAATGAGTATGTAAATATCTATAAATATTAATAACATGAGCTAACACCACCAGTTGTTTTCTTTACAAAAATTACAATATCAGAAAGAAGGAAGCCTATGAAAATGTTGAAAAATGTATAACAAATTCACAATAACAGATAACTTTTAATGATTTCTAAGGTTTTAGAAAGACCAATTGTTTGTTGAGCTAATACTGGCCTAGGTTGAGGAGACCGAATGAATAGAGAAGCGAATTAACGAGTGAAAATCACGATTCTTATCCATGTTTAGGTTTCGGTGACTTGATATAATGATGATAAGGAGAACCGTGTTGACCATTTGGACTCGCCAATATCCTCATAGGTTGACCTTTCTTCGACAAAGATGCTAATTGTGTTTGTGTACCATTTTTTGAATTTGGCATGGACATGGTACGATCTACGCGCACTACCTGAAAGTGATATGATGTGATAGCCATATCCTTGAGGTTTTGCAAAGACTTTAGAGCTTGGACAACTTCACTCATCATAGGTCTGACTTTTGGATCACGGCTAAGGCATTGTGCGGCTAGTTGGGCTGCTTTCTGTGCTCCTTTGATCGAGAAGTGACCTTCAAGACGAGGATCGATTATTTGGAATAACAATCTCCGTTCTCCAAGTACAGGTCTCGCCCACTCTACAAGATTGTGTTCCCCGTTTGGTCTATTCTTATCAACAGCTCGTCGACCAGTGAGCATTTCAAGTAGCACTACTCCAAAACTATAAACGTCGCTTTTTGATGTCAAATGACCTAATCAAAATCAGCAGTTCAGATCAAAGTTAAAACTGCAAATGAATGTATTTGTAGAATGAAAGCAAATGAATATATTTGTAACATGATCATTTCAATGTTTGGATTTGTTTTACAAGGAAAAGTTCTTCTAAAGTAGTTTACACTTTAACAATAACAATCTAGTAAACGAAAGAAAAAAAATGTATAGAAACGATTTGCAGATATTTACCATTTATTATGTCAATTTCCTTATATGCATATGAAATCTAAAATTTGGACAGGCAAAAAAAGGCTTAAATTTATGACAGGCCATAGAACTTATAACAAGCAGAAATTTAGCTTAAAATTATAATTTTAGTCTTCATTTAAAAGAGATACCAACTTTGCATAACCCTATTTTCTTCTTCATTTAAATTATTTATAATTTTTCTATTCTTTACCCAATGCACGAGAAAAAAGGGAAAGAAAATGAGACCAAAAAAGCGGATAGACAGACACGTTCACGCTAATGAAATTTAAAATTTATGAAACAAAAAATTAAGAAAGGAAACTAACCAGTCATAACATACTCGGGAGCCGCATAACCATAAGTTCCCATAACTCTTGTTGATATATGTGTATTTTCCCCTTGAGGACCATCTTTCGCAAGTCCAAAATCAGAGAGCTTTGCATTGTATTCCTAAAAATTTTGCATTTTTGTTTTGAAGTTGGAGGAAGAATAGAAAACAATTTAGAAACCTTTTGCCATAATAAACTCACTTACCGCATCTAATAGAATATTAGATGTCTTGAAATCACGATAGATTATTGGCCTTTGAGCTTCTTCGTGGAGAAAATGAAGACCTTTTGCAGCACCGAGCGCAATTTTCATTCTAATAGACCAAGGAAGTGGCAAGGACCCTTCTGCATGATTCATGGTTGTTACCAGAAAACAATAAATTTTCTCATGCATACAAATTTTTAAAAGCATAGTGCAAAGAAGAAAAAACAATGCATCTTAGAAGAGGTTCTTTTCATTCTGGTTTTCGTTTTCTTAAAATATAATGGCTAGTAGTAGTAACCCGATAACAACCTAGGACCTAAGAGTTGGTAAAGTAAAATATTGGATAAACAGCTTAATTACGCTAAAAAACTTATGGACATGTCATAATTTGTTACCATAAACTCTCCCAAACAATAGATAAGCTCAAATAAGTCAATCCAAACATGCTCAAAATTATTGTAGTACATTGAATAGGGAATGTAACATTGATGTTTGTATTTAGGAAAGTGGTAACTACAGCAATAATCAAACTAGTTTTCAACTCAACTTCATATTAAGTGCAATTTGATAAATTTTGATTTAATGTGTATCGAGTCAAAAAAATCCAAAATTGCTGCGATGAAAAGAGACTGCATACACACATAAAAACATTGAAGGCATGCGTGCAAAAGAAATAAAACAGGTTCATATCGTACTTCTAAAGAGGTGGTTCTCCAAACTTCCACGCGGCATAAACTGATAAACCAATAATCTTTGGTCATCTTCAATACAGAAACCAATCAATTTAACTAGATTCGGGTGGACAATATCTCCGAGAATGTCTAACTCAGCCTGGAAAGGAGAACAGACAGAAAACGAGAATGTTAACAAAAAGGAATCATAAATTGAATGTAAAAAAAGAATCGAGAATAAGGGTATATAAGTCTCGTTCGTACAAGCCACTCTTTGTGACCCTGAAGTCCATCATGGTTGAGGGTCTTGACCGCGACGGTAAGTCCAGTACCTGGTTTCACAGGTGCAGTTCCGTTCTCCTCAATCCAACCTTTGAAAACACAACCGAATCCTCCCTCACCAAGAAGACTCTCAGGTCGAAAATTCCGAGTTGCCATCTTTAGCTCAATGAAAGTGAATTTTCTCAAATGAGAAGAAACCTTCAATTCCTCACTGAACTTTGGAGTTGAAGGGACACTTTCTGCATTACTAGTTGTAGACGATCCTGGTGGAGCAATTTTTTCCTTTTTGCTTTTCTCATTAACAGATGATTTTTCCACTAATAGCAAAAATATAATTATCATCATTAAATTCAAGACTAAAAAATAATACAAAAAAAAAATAAAAAAAACACTTACATCATACAATCATGACATTCTATAGTTTGCAGTTTGCACAAATTCATATTAAAACAGTGACTTTTATTGTTATATAAATATCTTTTATACAAGCACTTATATGATAAGCGCTTGTTATGCTATATAATCACTTAATTAAGTTTATCCAAATAGAGTCACAGTGCTACTGTACTTCCTACTGCTAATACTATTTATAAAGAGATTATGCAGGTGGCCAATGGTAATGCACAAACAGATAATTGTTTTGAAATTCAATTCTTTGCAAACAAGACCTCATATTTCCTTTAATAGTAAAAAAGTACAATTAAATATTTGCATCACTTCAATAACTCAGAACCTAAGATTAAACATTAAAAGAAAATCTTTCTAATTCTACCTAACATTAATGTCAAACATAAATAATTTCCAGAAACTAAACAAGAGGGCATAAAAGGAAAAAAGAAAATTACCATTATGAGCACTTGTGGTGCCATTTTTGGAAGTATCAACCTTTAATCTTGAAGGTATACACTTTCCAAAGCAACTAAATTTAACACAACATCCAATTTCCTTCTCATCACCATCTCTCTTCATCTTTCCCTTTCCCTTTGACTTCCCCCCCACATCCAAACTCCCTGCTTGAATTGCATTATTCCTAAACCCCATCTTCTAAAAAAACTCTTATAAACAAAATTTACATAATAAAATTTCACCAAAAGTTTCAAACTTTAGAACATGGTTATAAAATAAGATTAAAATGGGAAATACCCAGTTCAAGAAATCTTAATTCCAATAATTGAAGACAGTGAAATTTAGAGTTTTATCATAATCATCATCATAAAAATAATTTAAAAAAACAAAAACATCATAGTTTTTAGTGAAAATAACAAAAGGATCAACACAAACTAATGACTAAAACAAAAAACAAAGACAAACCCAGTTGAGGTTGATGAAATTTGAGTCCAAAGGAGATGTATGTGGGAAAGAGAGAGATTGAGTTTGCATTTGCATGTGAAAGAGAGTTTTTTTTTCAACAACGGGCAGGACGGGCAGGATTGAGATGTGAGAGAAAGAAAACGGGCAGGACGGGTAGGAGAGAGAAAGGGACAGCCATTTTGCTTTTGCTTTTCTGTGAGAAGAGCACTTACTAGTTGCTATGCTACTTTCCTCTTAATTGTTTGACTTTAAATTTTGCATTTTGAACAAGATAATATTATTTTTTCCTATAAAAAAAAAACTTAAATCATTAAATGAAAATCATGTGTTATATTATTTGATAAATTGATTGATATGCATAGTTTTGCTGCTTATCCTCTTTTATAATACTTCATCTCAATCATCTATTCCTTTTTTATTTTATCAACTTAAAAGGATATTTATAAATATCAGAAAAAGAAAGTAAAAAAGAAATCAATAATTTTTATGAAATTGTTTATTGTTGCGAATATGAATATTATTAGTAGATGTTCATATAGTTTATTGGCAATGTAATTGATCCATTATGCATACTTGTAAATTGAACTTATGTATCATTACAGTCTAATCTTAATCATAGTGGTGACTAACATAGACCGTAGTTTTTCTATTTTTCCTCGAATAAACCTTTAATTTAGTCCCTGAACTATCAACCTCTCTCCAATTTGGTTACTAAACTATATAAATATATTAAATGGTCCCTGAACTATTAATAATCCATCAATTTAGTCCCTCAACTTTTTTAAAAACATGAAAGAAAATGATAGTTCAGTGACCAAATTGATGGATTATTAATAGTTCAGGGACCATTCAGTATATTTTTATAATTTAGGAACCAAATTGGAGAGAGGTTGATAATTTAGAGACTAAATTGAAGGTTTATTCATTTTTCCTCTTATTCATCTATATTATTGTTCTTGTTTACATCAATTTATAACATTTATTTTTATTTATAATACCTTTATAAATAAAAGCCATTTGTGTCTGCTGTGTTTTTGCAGGGGACTGTTGGCATTTGAATCGGTCCGTGTTGGCGGTCGCTTCATTCGCCGTTTATCACCTCAATAAATGCAGACACATTTTTTTTTTTGCTATTTGGTTTCGCGCCCGTTTGTGGGTTCGCTGGATAGTGTTCGTTGTGTCTGTGTTTGTTCTGGTTTTGTTACCTTTTAGGGTTGGATCTAAAACCACTTGTAGCTGGAATTAATTGTTTTATCTTTAATTGCTGCAAATAGGTTAACTGGGTCAGGTTGATGTCCCCCCAGTTTTTTGTACTTTGTTTTATTTTATGTTTAATATATTTGGGATAGTGCAGAGGGTTTCCTCTGCTCTCCTCTTGCTTAAAAAAAAAATACCTTTATTTATTATCTCATTATACATATTTTTTTCTATAGGTAATAAATTATTATTGATAAAATAATAATTAATATTGAATTAAATTTTAAAAATAATAAATAAATATGATTTTCTTTTTACAAAAGAAAAAGATAAAAATAAATTAAGGGAATAGTCATTATTATATCCATTTATAATAGTTACATATTTATATTTCTAATAAATTTTTGTAATTTTTGTCAAATGCAAACTATCGTTTTGGTTTTGCAAGTATAACGCGATGTTATTGGTATTTTATTTAAGTGATCAGTTGACTAAAAGTCCCTCTCTATCCGCAAGGCCAACAAAAACTCACCTTAAGCCCCATTATGTTTTTTCAAAAAAAAATTCAGATAGAATGAATGAATTTGGAGTGAAATGTTAGAATTGTTGTATTATAAAATTTTGATAGAAGTTTTTGTGGCTCAAATAATATTATATCTTTTATATAGATTGTGCATTTAGCCTTATATTTAGAATCGGAAGTAGTAATTTTTATGGGAACCTATATTTCTGATTATATACTAATTAATATAGCTGTTTATTTTCAATAAAATTTCAATGCGTACCTATATTTTTACCCGTGTATTAATATGTGTGTCTATTTTCTATAATTTCAATGGGTACCTATATTTTTACTCATACATTAATATGCATATCTATTTTTTTTCTATAATTTCAACTGGGATTTATATTTCTAATCATATGATAATACGCGCCAGTCCAATAAATTATAGTCTTTGAATTTTTAATTCATATCAAATCTTCTTTATTGTATTTTCAAAATTTATAATGAGCTTTAATTAAATATTGTATTACTATTATGTTTTTCGATGTATTTTCTTTTATTAGGCTCTTCTATTTTTATTTTTAAAGTTGTTATAACTTTTTATATATATATATATAATTTGTTAGATTGAGTTACTATTTTTTATGTGTATCTTTTATCATATATAGTTTTTGTTTTAACTAAAAATTATTATTAATTTTTCTTCCTATTTTTTAAGTTTTGTATTTTTTTTTTCTTCTTAATTTTATGTTTTGTATTTTTTTTTAATCTTTAAAAGTAAAATTACAAATAAGGGTAGAAAATTTGAAATGTTAGTAAGGATAAAGTAGGGTTTTAGTAACAGAGTAGGAAGAAATGTTAGTAAGGATAAAGTAGGGTTTTAGTAACAGATGCTTCATTACCTGTAACAAGTATTGAATTTTACACTAACTATGACCCTGTTTTGTTTCCGATTGAGGCGTTGAATAAGATCTTTGTGGTTCAACGCAATGTTGAACACATTTCTTCAGTGTTGCTCGTTGGCATAAATTGCCCAACCCTATTATGACATGCAAAAACGTTTAAAACTTTCCTCTTTCCATATAGAAATAGAAAGGGGTTCATCTACCATTCAACTACCATGTCTCAAGACCCTTACTTTCATTTCTTGTTGTTTCTCCAAAGTTGAAGATAACTTGAATTTTCTTTCTTGCTGTCCAGTTCTGGAGAGTCTGGTTGTACAAAATATGTGGTACAAAGACTCAATCTTTGCAGAGAAAAGAGAAACACTATTATCTCAGCATTGAGTGATTTCACTTTTAGTCATTTGACTCAAGCCGATGTCGACTATTGCGGCTCTTGTTTCCCATTAATTGGTGTTCACAGTGTTATCTCTCTGCGCCTTCAAATTCTTCGACAGGTAGCCTAGTTTTGTTTTCCCCATTTTTTTTTTTGAACATTTTTGTGAAAGAATGTTTACTAATAATTTAACTTTCAGGCTGATTACTATTTCAATCCAACTTTCTATAATTCAAGGAAGCTCAAGCTCATTTGCGAACATTATTCCGTTGATTTCTTGGTGGATGTGTTGAACCATTGCCCTCGGCTTCATTACTTGATTAGTTTCTAACAATCTAACTTGATTTCTAACAAGGTTCATTACATGATTTATAGCAATCCATATTTGAGTAATCAAGGTTAATTACTTGATTTCTAACAATCCAACTTGATTTCTAACAATTTAACTTAGCTTTCTAACAACTTTCTAACAATTTAATATTTTAACAACTTTCTAACAAGGTTTATTACTTGATTTCTAACAATTTTGTGAGAAATTGATTTATTTTTTTTAATAATGTTTGGATTTCCTATTATTTAATGCAGCAGATATTATTATTATGACAATAGAGGTTAAAACAATAGGGGTTAAAATATATGATCAATTTATATTTCAATCATATATAATATTTAATTTCATATGACATTTATGATTTAAAAAGTCATATTTAATACGTGAAATGCATGTTAGAGATATTATTTCTTCACAAGATATATTGATAGACATATAGTTGTTGTGTTATTTGTTATTAAAATACATGCTTGTAGTCATATTTATCTAATGAGAGAGTGAGAGTAAATTAATTAAGTATGAATTATCTAATATTTAAATTTTATTTTTAATTTAAAATAATAATATATTAATTTTGTTATATTTATCGTTAATTAGTATTTATAACACTTAAATTTCTAAATTAAAAATAAAATTATTAATCTTAAATTTTAAATTATGTTCAAAATTAAATTAGCTAAAATATATATTATATATGTTTATTTTAATATGAGGATATGAGGTAAGCTCTTTGCGTTTACGAGTTGAATCTAAATATTGATTTCACTTAGCTATAATAAAAAGCAACAAAAAACAAGTTCAAGAATAGCAAGTTCAAGAAGAGCGACCTCGAGAAAGACTAGCAAGTTCAAGAATATCAACTCTATTTAATGGGATCTTCTTTTGTCACCCTACCAGTTTCTAGCGCACTCTACGTGTTTCCATTTTTACTTTTTTGCTACTTAAGTAGCGGGTGTTATAAAAATGAGAATTTTTTTGAAAAACATCGTCCGCTACTTAAGTTGCGGACATTATAAAAAGCAATTCTAATCGGGTGTTTTTGGGGTATCCACTACCTAAATATCGGACAGAGGTATTTTGATAAATTTATAGGGCGCGTGAGAAAATGGATCCACTCACTTATAAAGTGTTCAACATCCATTTTCTATTCAATGTGAGACTCTCCTCACACTTGAAATACCAACATTTATGCAATGATAATGAAGGCACTGGATTCGCGTATGATAAATCACTTTTTCAATGTACTTAAAAGATCAAATTTAAAAATATTTTAGAGCTTCAGTCCATATGTAGTAATATGGGTTTAAGAATGTTAATTGTATATTTTCATTTGTTATTACTAAACATAACACAAATAAGAAACAAACAAACCTCAAATTTGACAAAATAAAGGATGAAAGCTACGTTTAACCTTTATTTATATCATATGTAGTGTCTTAGCTATTGTTAGCTACACATCTCTAGGAAGACTGATCACCTCAGGGGCGGTGCTACATAGTCATGACGGGGTGCATATGCACACCCTGACTTTTGGTAATTACTCCTACTATCCTATTGAAAAGTAGACTTGCACACCCTGCCTTTTTGCTGTTGCACCCTCTGCACTCACAGTTTGAAACTCTCACTCAACTTTCAATTTTATCATTTAATACTAGTACTTATTTTGTCATTTTGTTTTACTTATTTAATTCATTTCATTTACTATTTTTAATTTGATTTAAATGGCTTATTACTTATTTTCCTATACTCAACCAAAAAAAAATACTCTTCTATACTCATATAATAATCCTATTATTACTTAATACTTTTCACTATTATCATATGTTTTTTTTTTTTAAAAATTTTTCTCTAAAATTAAATCCTCTTAAACAAAAGACCAAACCAAGTACGTAAAATAGTGATAGATCATCCAGCAAATCTTGAAACAACACCAAGATAATTAATAAAAAAAATCTATAGTTTTGGGTCTTAAAATTTTAGATTTATTTTATATAATTTCAATAGTGATAAATTGGTTGATTGATTATTCTAATAACATATATGTGTGCTTCGTTGGTTGCTTGTTTAAAATTTGGTCGAAACGCATCTTTGGATTTTTGGTCAAAATATGAAACCACGTAGCGAACAATTGTCAAAATATAAATGTAATTTTTTTAGTACAATTTATATATATATATATATATATATATATATATATATATATATATATATATATATATATATATATATATATATCAATTAAAAATTTGCACCCCCTGAGCCAGGGTCCGAGCACCGCCACTGACCTTACACATTACTATAATCTAATTCTATTCTAATATTTCGGTGAACATTATTAAGTCTTGCTCTCATCTAAAAAACTGCAAGATCACAAGAAAATTATATGGAAATACAATCCTAAGAGGTCAATAAACAACACAACAACCCTCTATAGACCACAAGTGATAAGTGTCTAAGGTTCCTACACTCACGTACAACACAACAGATATATATGTACCATCAATAAAATTTGTTGTGCAAAGAAATATGTTCCTTAAGTGTCAGTTTCCACATCATATAGTTGATTCAATACTAGAATTCCCGCTCTCCACCCAGTCGAACCACGACTTTGAGAGCTTAGGAGAAATGTCGGGTCATAATGACCGAGGACCACAAGAAAGGAAGACGTCATATCTCCACCCACAATTTTAAAGCATTAGATTAATGATCATCTCTTTTATAAATCTAATATTATTTTCACTCATAGTCGATATAAAACTTTAACATTTCTTGAATCCCAACAAAACTTTCACCCAAACATAATTTCAACCGCTATATTATATGCAAAACATACATAATTATATACTATAGATGCAATTGTAGTGAAATCACGTTATTATTTATTTTAATGGCAATATACAAGACAAATAGTTGTTCTTGACGATAGCATTTGTCTTGTGTTGTTCCAGCTTGTCCCGTTAAAGTAATATAACTCAAAGTGTAAGATAAATGGTAACAATATTTAATATAACATATGCTAAAACAATTATAAACTTAGAAGTAATTGAATCATTTGTCACTTAACTATTAAGCACATATACATTTTTCTTTCACACATAGCACCATGGTAGGATAAATACACCGATTGTATGCACAATCAAGGATAGATGTACAATTAACAGCTGTGATATAAAACAAGAACAAAATAATATGAATGACAGATGATGAAATTGTGTTATATAAGATTAAAAAGAAAATTTGAAAATGATAAGAAAATGTGCTTACTCCTTGCGTGAGTAGCATCAGTTACAACAAAATATAGGGAAAAAAAGAGGACGATAACATAAGCAAACATGAGAATTTTTTCCATGTTTTTCCTTATTTTCATCTAACAAACAGAAAAATATTTTGTTAGTTTATATAATTTACAAAACCTCATATATAATACATTTGAATAAAATACTTTATAGCACTTATGGAATTTCAAGAAACACTTTGAAAAATTATAATCATTATTAAACCTCTCTTGAGTACATCGATCCGTTGTGTTTGACCCTTTACCTCATTGAATTGATCACTTGAACTTAGTAAGCATCTAACATAAAAATAGTATTGTTCATCGTATTCATTCTTTTTTCAATGATATTATTATTATTATTATTATTTTTTATTTCTCTTTTAGCCTTTCAAAATAGATAGTGAAAATACCAAAAGAATCATTGGAAACTCACACAAAAGTGGAGAATTGAGATTCAAACCCCGATTATGGCGTTCGACTTAATAATTTCAGCATCTTTGCCTGTTAATAAATTTGATCTTTTGATCTTCTTTCTTTAACATTAGCTTTTCCCGTTCAACTAATTCTCACTTGTTTTGTGTCATTTCCCGTTTCTCTGAACCACACATTCTCTATCTCCCTAGAACATGACTCTGTCCCGATAGCAAGCTTGGTTAGTGGCATTAAAAACTATGATTGATTCTGCATGGTTTCACGTAACTATGATTGATTCTAATGCCTCTGTTGGTGCACAAAGATGATAAATGAGTGAAAAGAGAATTGTATTTAATGAACTTGAAAAAATGACGGCTACAAGAAGAATAAAAGGCACTTACTTCTAAAATGATATCACTACTCCTATTTATACACAAGGACTAGGTCATAAAGACAACATAGCAAAATACTAAAATACCCTTAAATATAAATTACTTCTAACACCATCCCTTAATTTATATTTACACAAAACTAACAACACCAATTCCATCCCTCAAACGAAGAAATTGGTCAGTCTTGATTGCCTTTGTCATCATGTCTGCCAGCTGCTTCTGAGTGCTACAGTGCACAACTTCTAACACTCCATTCTGAACCTGATTCCTTAAGAAGTGATACTTGGTCTCAATGTGCTTGCTTCTCCCATGCAGCACTGGGTTCTTGGCAAGATTGATTGCAGACTTGTTATCAATCATCAGCTTCAGAGGCTTGTTTACCTTAATCTTCAGATCCTGTAGCAAGTTCAGAATCCACACAGCTTGGCATGCAGTCAGAGCGCCTGCTATATATTCAGCTTCACAGGTTGATAGAGCCACAACAGGTTGCTTCTTGGAGCACCAAGAAATAGGACCTCCCAAGAATTTAAACAAGTACCCAGAAGTACTTCTTCTATCAACCCTGTCTCCGCACCAATCAGAGTCTGAGTAGCTCAGAAGCTCTGATTCGGTCTTTCCTTCAGAAGGGAATAGCACTCCATGCTTCAGAGTTCCCTTGATGTACCTCAGAATCCTGACAGCAGCTTGGTAATGGGACCATTTTGGTTTGCTCATAAATCTGCTAACCATTCCAACTGCATAGCAAATATCAGGTCTGGTATTGCACAAATACCTTAGAGAACCAACCAACTGTTTGAAGGTTGTAGCATCCACATCCTCTCCATCAGAATCTGAGTCCAGCTTCTGATTGGTATCAGAAGGTGTAATTGCAATTTTGCAATTTTCCAGCTTAAATCTCTTCAGAAGCTCAAGTTCATACTTCATTTGATGTAAAATGATTCCTTTCTCAGAGTACATAAATTCCATCCCTAGAAAGTAACTCATTTTACCAAGGTCTGTTATCTCAAATTCATTCATCAGAGCCTTCTTGAACTTAGCTATCTCTTGTTCAGAGCTTCCTGTCAGCAATATGTCATCAACATATAAACATACCAGAATCATATTGCCTTCTGAAGTGTGTTGAACATAAACACCATACTCCAATTCACATTTCTGAAACTCATGCTTCTTGAAGAAAGAATCAATCTTCATATTCCAGGCTCTGGGTGCCTGTTTCAATCCATACAAGGCTTTATGTAATCTATACACCATCCCTTCCTGATTCTTTTTCTCAAAACCAGGAGGTTGTGACACATATACCTCCTCTTGTAATGGACCATTCAGAAATGCAGATTTCACATCTAAATGCATCAGAGGCCAATTCCTGTTAGCAGCTATTGCAATTACCAGTCTAATTGTTTCATGTCTTGCTACAGGTGCAAACACTTCAAAATAATCTAGCCCAGGTTTCTGCAGGAATCCTCTTGCTACTAACCTTGCTTTGTATTTGCCAATTGATCCATCTGGCTTTAGCTTCTGCTTGAAAACCCATCTGACACTGATGGCTTTCTTGCCTTTTGGAAGTTCTGATAGCTTCCAAGTTTTGTTTCTCTTGATAGCATCAAGTTCTTCATTCATGGCCTGCAACCAGACTTGTTGCTTAAGAGCCTCTTCTATACTCACGGGTTCAGAGTCTACTAACATAGCACACTGAATAACTTCTCCCTCAGAGTCTACTTCAGTGTCTTGCAGCATATCAAACCCTGCAAACCTTCTTGGAATGCTTCTGATTCTCTGTGGTCTTTGATCTTGTTCCACATGATTTCCTTCAGAGGTGGGAGGTTGAGAAGTACTATCTTCAGAAGCTTCAACATCAGAGCCTTGACTTTCAGAGTCTCCTTCAGGACCACTTTCAGAGTCTGAATCACCTTCTGAACCTGAATCACCTTCAGAACCTGAATCACCTTCAGAATCTGAATCACCTTCAGAATCTCCTTCAAGAAATATCACATCAGAGTTGGATTGAGTTTTGTTCCAATCCCAAGTTTCTAATTCCTTCACAATGACATCTCTGCTGAATTCAATTCTATTAGTCTCTGGACAATAGAGCTTGTACGCACCTGTACTGTGGTACCCCACCAATAACATAACTTTGCTTCTATCATCCAGCTTCTGTCTTCTAGCTTCTGGAACATGTTTGTAACAAACAGAACCAAACACCTTCAAATGACTAACACTTTGCTTATCTCCAGTCCACTTTTGAATAGGAACTATTTCCTTCAACTTCTTCGTTGGACATCGGTTGAGCACATAACATGCTGTTGCAACAGCTTCACCCCATAAATTATGAGGAAGCTTCTTCTCTTTCAGCATGCTTCTCACCATATCAAGCAAAGTACGATTTCTTCTTTCAGCAAGACCATTGTGTTGAGGAGTGTAAGGAGCAGTAACCTCATGCTCAATTCCATTCTCCTCACAGAAAGTTTTAAACTCATTGGAATTAAACTCACCACCACCATCCGTTCTGAGAATCTTCAGCTTCTGACCACTCTGCTTCTCAGCTTTCACTTTGAACTTCTTAAACTCAGCAAACACCTCATGTTTGTACTTTATCAGGGATACTCATGTCATTCTAGTAAATTCATCTACAAATGACACAAAGTATTTATTCCCTCCAATTGATGCTACCTGAAATGGACCACACACATCAGAATGTACTACTCCCAATGCATGTTTTGCTCTTGGAGCTACTCCTGATGCAAAAGACAGTCTTGGTTGCTTTCCTTCCATGCACACCTTGCATGACTTCTCAGGTTTCTTGATTGTAGGAATTCCATTTACCAGATTCTTTGATTTCAAATGCCCTAGGCTTCTGAAATTTAAATGACCAAATCTTCTATGCCACAGCTCACTATCCTTCTCAACACTTGTTGCACTAAGGCATTCAGAGTCTGCAGTTTTAACATTCACCTTGAATGTCCTGTTCCTTCCCTGTTCTGACTCCATAATCAGCTTCTGATTACGATCATACAGCTTCAGAAGATTGTCCTTCATGGTAACTGAGAAACCTTTCTCAATCAATTGCCCTACACTCATCAGATTGCTTTTCATGCCAGGTACATACCATACATTCTGAATCAATGCTGATTTGCCATTGTTCAGAGTGACTCTGACATTTCCCATACCTTCAGCATTAAGGTATTTATCATCAGCACATCTGATCCTTGTACTCTTACTCGAGTCAAAGTCAACAAACCACTTCTTGTTTCCAGTAAGATGATTTGAACACCCTGTGTCCATATACCACCACTCTGATGAATTCATATCATCAGTCTCAGAAGCCATTAGCAACACAGATTCACCATCAGAGTCATCAGAGCTTCTGGCTATATTTGCTTCTTCTGACTTCCTTTCTTTGTTTGACCGACACTCAGAAGCAAAATGACCAAACTTCTGACAACAGTAGCATTGAATCTTCTTCTTGTCAAACTTCTCTTTTCCCTTCTGATACTTTTGCTTATCAGAGTTTGAAGTTTCAGGCTTCTGAACTCCATCAGACCTTCTCTTGGCTTCTGACCAAGACTTCTTCTGATGATTCTTACCAGAGTCTGCTTTCAGAGCCTGCTGCTCTACTTCTCTTTCAGAGTTTCTCTCAGTCAAACGCAACTCTTGTGCTTCTAGACTGCTTTGTAGCTCTTCAATTCTCATGGAACTCAAGTCCTTGGAATGTTCAATAGCTACCACAATGTAATCAAACTGAGGGGTAAGTGATCTCAATACCTTCTCAATGATTACTTGTTCTGAGAGTGTTTCTCCACACGCCTTCATCTCATTAGTGATCAAAATCATTCTTGAGATGTACTCAGAGACCTTCTCATTGTTCTTCATGTTGAGATTCTCATACTGCTTTCGTAAGGACTGAAGCTTCACCTTCTTCACTGATGCATCACCACCATAGCATCTGATCAGTGTGTCCCACGCGGCCTTTGCCGTTTCTGAGTCAGCAATCTTCTCAAACACGTTTTCATCCACACACTGATGGATGTAGAACAACGCCCTCTGATCTTTCTTCTTCGTATCCTTCTGAGCAAGCTTTTGTGCATCTGTTGCATCAGCTGCTACTGGAACATAACCTTCAGTAACAAGTTCAAGTACATCTTGAGCACCAAACAGAACAATCATCTGTTTCATCCAACGATTCCAGTTTTTGCCATCAAACACTGGAAGCTTGGTACTCATACCACTGTTTCCGTTCATCTTCAATCTTTGTGCGTTCACTTAAATCTCACTAACACTCGTGTTTCCCAATCCCGCAGAATCAGAAAATGTGATTCTGTTACAACTTCGTTCAAGATTCAACTCGAATTCAAGAAACGAAATCAATCACACAACGCCTCACGTTTCACTCGTGTTTCCCGTGGATTCGAACCGGAGCTCTAGATACCAATTGTTGGTGCACAAAGATGATAAATGAGTGAAAAGAGAATTGTATTTAATGAACTTGAAAAAATGACGGCTACAAGAAGAATAAAAGGCACTTACTTCTAAAATGATATCACTACTCCTATTTATACACAAGGACTAGGTCATAAAGACAACATAGCAAAATACTAAAATACCCTTAAATATAAATTACTTCTAACAGCCTCTACGATCTTCGCAGACTTTAGCAGACTAGAGAAAAATTTGAATAACTCGTATTCGGTTGTCTCTATGTTCGCAACTTCGCATGGCCTTCCTCTGACTAAGGGAATTTTGGCTAACTTTAAATTCAACTGTTTTTCAATTTTGGCTAACAAATTATTTATTTTTGCTAACAGTTTTGTGAGAAATTGATTTTTTATTTTATTTTATAATGTTTGGATTTATTATTGTTAACCTTGCCGGCTATTGTTCCTATTATTTAATGCAGCGGATATTATTATTTATTTAGCCGTTTATTGAAAAAATATAAGATTTTGTCATTTTGTTGATACAAAGCTAAGGGAGCCATACATAAAATCCACCAAGGCAATATAAATTAGTTGATTATTTTATTATAAATAAAATTAGAAGATTAAATTTTTTTCAACAAATCAATTAGGAGACTTATTTATTTTAAGAGTTGAAATTATCCCACTAAACTACTCTTGACCAAGAAAAAAAAAGAAGCAAACACTAGTGTGAAGAATAGAGAAACTATCGGATGCCTTCCATAAAAAAGAAAAAGAAAAAGAAACTATCGGATGCAAACATAAATCCTCTAAGACTTTATCATAACTCTCATTAGCAGACAAGCAAATGAGATTGCTCATAGCTTATTTAAAGCGGCCACATATGTAGCTAGTCCCCAAACTTTGGTTAACATACCACATTGTATTGAATACTTATTGATTAATGAAATGCTATAAATTTATTTCCTTAAAAAAAATCCTCTAAGACTTTAACTATCAATTGAATTATGACGCACACATATACCATCGTATGAACTTTTTCAACAAATAAATTAGGAGACTTATTTATTCTAAGTTCATGATAATTAGTGTCCGATGGTCTAGTTAAGGAACTAAAAATAATAATATTTTGTATTAAAAATATCACTTTTTATGCTTTGAAAAAGTTGACTATACATATTTTAAGACAACTTTTTTACTAATATATAAATAGAAATATTAGTACATAAAATGTTGGTTGATTTTTTACGATGAATATTTTCAAATTATATACTACATTTGTCCTTAAATATAAGACTTCATTGAGAAAGTTTTGAATATTAATAAAGTGACTTGTTGTGGTATTAATAGGGTTTCCACAACTACCGCCGTGTAACTCCCTCTCCACCGATTCACCTTCTTCACCATCGATTCACTATGCTCTCCACCGATTAACTCTACTTCTCACTGATTCTCACCGATTCACCATGTCTTCATCCGAGATTTTTTTGCGATAGGATTCCTTCATCGATCGTCTTGCTTCTGCCATGTTCTTCTGCGATTTCTGTTGTCTTCTCTGCTACAGATTTGCGATTCTGTCTGTGTGAAGGAGGATTGCAATTCTTGTTCACTGCCGTATTCTATCTCTGTTCTGTTAATTCCTTCATCGATCGTCTTGCTTCTGGCATGATCTTCTGCGATTTCTGTTGTCTTCTCTGCTACAGATTTGCGATTCTGTCTGTGTGAAGGAGGATTGCGATTCTTGTTCACCGCCGTATTGTATCTCTGTTCTGTTAGCCCTTCGTGTAGCTGACAATTACAGCTTTTACGGCTGTGATTACAGTTCTTGTTAAGGAATTGGGGGTTGCCTCTTCTCAGTGAGAGTGGTGTGTTCTGTCTCTGGGTAGTCGGTGCTGCTGCTCCAGAGTTGGTTGTCTCTCCGATCTAGTGAGAGTTTTGTGTGTTACCTTGAATCTATTGTGAGTCACTTCGTCGATAGAATTTGATAACATGGCTGAGGTTAATTTTGAATCTCTTAATCTTGATGAGGAGGAAGAGTTGAATTTTGTGGTGGAGGAGGATACCGTTGAACAACACGACTTGAATCTTTGTCTGGTAGGTCGCTTTGTTCATGACAGACCCATACGGTTTAATAGCATGAAGGCGTGTCTAGCCGACGTTTGGAGACCGGTGAAGGGTATGACAGTGAAGGAAGCTTCTTCAGGATTGTATCTTTTCAAATTTTTCCACCCTCTAGACGTGTATGGGGTTCTCAAGGGTGGGCCTTGGACTTTTGATAACTTTACATTGATTATTGAAAGGTTGAAGATAGGGGTTGCTCTACACGATATCCCTCTTTTTCATGTCAACTTTTGGGTGCAAATCCATGATGTGCCGATTGGTATGATGATTGAGAAAGTGGGGAAAGGTCTTGCGCATTATATTGGGGAATTTGTGGAGTACGATAAAAATAACAACACAAGTTTCTGGAGGAAGTATATGAGGGTGAAAGTTAGGGTGGATGTTAGGAGTCCATTGAAGACTGAAAAGAAGACCAAATTGAATGGTGGTATGGGGGGTGTGGTGAAGTTTAAGTACGAGAAACTGGGTCTTTTTTGCTTTGTATGTGGAATACTTGGCCATGCTGAGAACAAGTGTGAGGTCAGGTATGCCATGGTAGGGGACAACGGTAGGAGGAGCTGGTCGAATGAGATAAGGGCGGAAGTTCGACGTCCTGGTGGTAGGGTTGATTCGCGATGGTTGCGTGAGGAAGGGCGAAATAGGGATGATATGGATGCGAATGGCACCTCAGAAGAGAGGGGGTCACAACACAATGGCCCCACACAGACTAATGCGGCACCCCCACATGAGAGTAGTAGTGGACCTAATAATGTTGTGGTCGTGTCTACTGATAGGGGACATATTCCTCCATCAAGGCCAGCATTCGTTAGACACGACAGTACTAATCAGGGTGGTTCAACAATTGAGGCACCTGCTGTATCTTTGATTTCCCATCGTCCTATACTAGCATTGACCAATGACAATGTCCCAACAAATCAACCGACTGCAACATCATCTTTAAATGAAGGCAATCAGTTTGACCATAATGATATGGATACTCAGGTGGAGAGAAAGAGGAGAAGGGCTGAAGGTTTAGTAGCGACAGGTTCCGAAGATCAGACTCATCTGCATTTTTTATCGGCAGGTCCTGGCAGCTTCCAGGACTGCCGGGACTCATGATTATTCTTAGTTGGAATTGCCGGGGATTGGGCGTCTCGAGCGCAATTCCTAACTTAAAAAAGCTTGCCCGGGGACACAAGCCAGATATTTTATTCTTGTCTGAGACATTATCGCACACTAGACAACTTGAATCCGTTCGTGTTATGTTGGGGTTCGATTCCTGTTTAGCTATTGATGTGGAGGGCAGAAGTGGAGGTCTGGCAGTGTTCTGGAATGATAATAGTAAGTGTAGAGTTCTTAATTACACGCGCAATTTTATTAATCTAATAGTGGAGGATGAGCAGCGGGGAGAATGGAGACTAACGTGTTACTATGGGTATCCTGAACGGAGTAGGCGTCGTGTTGCGTGGGACCTCCTACGGGAATTAGGTAAAATGTCTTCTATTCCTTGGTGTATCATTGGAGATTTTAATGATTTACTCTCTCAGGCTGATAAGAAAGGTATTCACCCTCATCCAAACTGGTTATGTATGGGATTCAGACAGGCAGTTAGTGATTGCGATTTGTCAGATATTCCGATTGAAGGACATCCGTTTACCTGGATAAAGAGTCAAGGTACCCCTCATGTGATTGAAGAAAGGTTAGATAGAGCTATGGCTAGTACTAGTTGGCTTCACTTATTTCCCCATGTGAGGTTATCTAATCTTTTGGCTTCACATTCAGATCATAGTCCAATACTGTTGCAATGCCAGCCTACCATTAGGACACGAATCAACCATTCTTTTCGGTTCGAGAATAGCTGGCTAAGGGAACCTGATTTAGAAGATGTGGTGATCGAGGGTTGGGGTGGGAGTGAGAACCTGGAGGTGGTTGATCGAGTGACCAGATGTGCTAATAAGCTTCAAGTATGGGGAAAAAAGAAAAGAGGTCGGTTTAAAGAGGAGATTGATGAATGTGTTAGAAAGATGAACGAGATTCGAGGTAACCAGGACGTGGAGGAGAGTATGCAGTATAAAGAAATATCAGAAAGGCATGCCACCTTGCTGATACAAGAGGAGGGGTACTGGAAACAAAGGGCTAAAATGCATTGGCTCAAAGAGGGTGATATGAATACTAGATTTTTCCATATGTCAGCAACTGCCCGTAGTAAAAGGAAGAGAGTAACCAAGCTGGTTACTGATAATGGCACAGAGGCACATACCCAGGAAGAACTTTGTGAGGTGGCAAAGCATTACTTTGATACACTCTTTAAGCCTCGCAATGGGGACCAGGATCCTGTTCTTAATCTTATTCAGTCGCGGGTGACAGATGAGGATAACTTCTTACTGACAGCACCTCTCACAAAAGTTGAGCTTCAGCAAGCATTGTTTCAGATGCATCCAGACAAATCTCCCGGACCAGACGGGTTTAACCCAGCTTTTTATCAGAGGTTTTGGGATCAATGTAGTAATGATATCTTTACTGCTGCATCTACTTGGTTAGAGAGGGGGTACTTTCCTACCAGTCTAAATGAGACAAACATTTGTCTTATTCCTAAATGTGACAATCCTACTTCAATGAAGGACCTACACCCCATTTCACTATGTAATGTTCTCTATAAAATGATCTCTAAAGTGCTTGCTAACAGGTTGAAGTGTTGTCTAGATAACTGTGTGTCTCAAGAGCAGTCAGCTTTTGTAGAAGGTAGATCGATCCTTGATAATGCCTTAATAGCCATAGAAGTTATCCATGCATTGAAACGAAAGACCCAGGGTCGAAGAGGTGAATTGGCGTTAAAGATCGATATAAGTAAAGCCTATGATAAAGTAGACTGGGGTTTTCTCCGTGGGGTTTTGACTAAGATGGGGTTTGCTGATGTCTGGATCCGGTGGGTTATGATGTGTGTTAGTTCAGTCAACTATTCGGTGCTTATGAACTCTGACAGAGTTGGTCCTATTTCACCAGGGCGAGGATTGCGGCAGGGTGATCCACTTTCCCCTTATTTATTCATTTTGGTGACGGAGGGACTAACTTCTCTCATCCACCAGGCTGTTGGGCGGGGTGACCTTCATGGTGTGAGGATTTGTCGGGGTGCTCCAGAGGTCTCTCATCTTTTATTTGCAGATGATTGTTTCTTATTTTGTAGGGCTAATGTAGTTGAGGTGCATGAACTTTTGCGAATCCTACAAATTTATGAACAAGCTTCAGGTCAGGAAATTAACTTAGTTAAGTCTGAAGTTTTTATTAGCCGGAACATGTCGCAAGCAGCTAAGGAAGATCTCTCTCGCATTCTTGGTGTCAAACATGTGTTGGGTACTGGTATATACCTTGGGTTACCATCCATGATTGGGAGAAGTAAAAAAGCAACGTTTTCCTACATCAAGGATCGTATTTGGAAGAGAATAAATTCTTGGAGAGGGCGCGCGCTGTCTAAGGCCGGTAAGGAAATAATGATAAAATCGGTCCTCCAGGCGATACCTTCCTATATTATGAGTATGTTTATTCTTCCTTCCTCGCTTATTGCTGATATTGAAAAAATGATAAATGCTTTTTGGTGGAGTGGGGGTAATAATAATAACAATAATAATAAAGGTATTCACTGGTTAGCTTGGGAGAGACTTGCTTGCCCGAAAGCTCACGGGGGTTTGGGTTTCCGCAATTTTGAAGCTTTTAATAAGGCTATGGTAGCGAAACAAGCTTGGAATATTGTACAGAATCCAAACTCGTTGGTGGCAAAGTTAATTAAAGCAAGGTATTTTCCACGCTCCTCTTTGTTTGAAGCTCCTTTAGGATATAATCCTAGCTTTGCTTGGCGTAGTATTTGGCATGCGCGACAAATTCTTTGCCTTGGGTGTAGGTGGCGGATTGGGAGTGGTGATCATATTCGTGTTATGTATGACCCCTGGCTGCGTGGGAGTAATAATAGATGGGTGTCCTCGCCTCAACAAGCAGGTGTGTATCAGTTATATGTTAAAGACCTGTTACACGAAAATTATAAAGCGTGGGACATTGCTAAGGTTCGTAACTTGTTTTCAGGGGATGTAGTGGAGAGAATTCTTGCAACACCACTTGTCGGCTCGGTCAGAGAAGACAAAGTGGTCTGGGAGGAGGAAAGAAATGGGTGTTATTCAGTGAAATCCGGCTATAAGTTAGCTATGCGCTACATTATACATAGTGACAAGTATCATGTGACAGGTAACTGGAATGATATATGGAAAGCCCAAGCCCCGCATAAAGCACGCCATTTACTCTGGCGCTTATGTCGAGGATGTCTCCCGACTCGGTACCGACTAATACAACGACGAGTAGAGTGTACTCTCAACTGTCCTGTGTGTGACGAGGAGACTGAGGATGAGCTTCACATATTTTTTAACTGTTCAGTAGCTCATGACAGTTGGTGTGCAGCTGGTCTTTCGTCGGTCTTACACAACAATATGTACCAGCAAGCTACTGCTGCGGATCGTATTTTCGCTTTGAGCAACAACGAGAGTAGTGATACAGTTGGAAGAGTGGCTATGTTACTCTGGTGCATTTGGCATAATCGTAATGATAAATTGTGGAACGATAACGCAACGCTGCCGAGCCAAATAGGAAGGCATGCCTTTGATGCTTGGAATGACTGGTACTCAGTTCATAATTTACAACGTAACAGTGTCAGTAGGGAGACATCACCAGGTCTAGTACGGTGGGAAAAACCGGCTCCAGGATGGGTAAAGTGTAACGTTGATGTCGCTTTCATTACTGGTACTAGGAAGACCTCGACGGGATTGTGTTTTCGTGATAGTAATGGTCAATTCATTGGCGGGAAGACACAATGGCAGCCGACTGTGATTTCAACTGCAGAGGGAGAAGCATGGGCGCTACTTTTAGCTATGCAAGAAGCTCGACATAGAGAATTGGATCGAGTTCAATTTGAAAGTGATTCGAAGGTGCTGGTTGATGCTATTCACATGAAGCGTAGAGGCAATTCTGAGTTTCTTTCAATTGTTCATGATATTGTTAACTTTATGTCATCTTTTCTAAACTTTGAGGTTAAGTTTGTTAGGAGGCAAGCGAATTCGGTTGCTCATGCTCTTGCTAGGGCGGCCAATTCTTGGGCTAGCGTCCATAGATTTGAGATTATTCCCTTTTGTATTGAACATTTAATAGCTAATGAAATGCAGTAAGTTTGTTTGTTTCAAAAAAAAAAAAAATTTGTTGACAATTAGTGTTATTTTTTTTTTCAATTTTATCCTTAAAAAAAAAAATAAGTTAATGTTTTTTCTAAAGTATTTACTCCCTCCATCCGATTCAATATATAAACAAATTTTAATTTTTTAAAATAATTAAAAAAAATAATATATCTACTCTATATTATTATCTATATATTTTACTTTCATAATGAATCTAAAAAATCAAATTTTAGTTGTATATAAAATGAGAGAGAGTATTACAAATTACATTTATTATTGAGGAAAACTTGGATAAAATAATTAATTGTAATGTTGGAGTAAATAAGAAGGAGTAAATCCAATCCAATACAATAAGGCGTAGTAAGCAAGCAAAGCATTTTGTAAACAAGAAAAACATCAAACCAACCATTTGACTCAACACAAACCAATGGGCGGATTTCTCTCTTCCTTGTTAGGTGGTGGCGGCGGCACCTCCGCCGATTCACAACAGTCTGAATCGGCCGAAAATTCTTCCGTTAAGACATTCCACTCATCAGCACGTTGGCAACTTCACTTCAACGAACTCAAAGATTCTCCTCGACTCGTACGTAAACCCTAATTAATTAATTAATCTCTATAGAATGAATCATCTCATCAATTTTTTTGGATCTGAATTCTCTTTTTTTTATTTGAAGGTTGTGATTGATTTCTCTGCTTCTTGGTGTGGACCTTGTAAAATGATGGAACCAATTATTCACGCCATGGCTAATGATTTCACTGATGTTGAATTCATCAAGATCGACGTTGACGAATTATCTGTAAGATTATTTTTATTATTATTAATTTAAAATTTAATTAATTTCTACTAATTATTTTGATTTTTTTGGGTGAAAATTATAGGATGTGGCGCAGGAGTTTAAGGTGCAGGCTATGCCAACGTTTGTGCTGTTGAAGAAAGGGAAAGAGGTTGATAAAGTTGTTGGAGCAAAGAAAGATGAACTTCAAAACAAGATTAAAAAGCACAGAGCTTAATTAGTTATGTATTTGTTTCTCTTTTCTTTTATTAAACTATAATCTTATCATGATGATGATGATGATGATGAAATTGTAACATTTGAATATGTTGGGTTGGTTCACCCAAACGATGTTTATTTCATAGTTTAGCAAAAGTGTTTAATTGCTGTGAAATTGCATTGTAAACTAAAATATTAGAACTTGTGTTGTGATCTTGCAACTCTCTTTTACAAATAATTGTTATTCCATACTATGTTGTTATTTGGTGTCATTTTTAAACTAATTTATACTATAGATAGATTAATTTGTATACTGCATTTATTTTTAATGTTGATGATTTTGTGAATGTGATGTTAAATTGTCAATTGCTACTATTTTGGAGTGTTGAGGCTCTCAAGTGCCTTGTTTTGGAGTGTTCTTTGTCACTTGTTTGGGGAAGTTTCTTTGTGTAAATGCACTTCTTCCAAGTCTCCATCATTGATTCAAATGTCAACAAAAATGTTATTTTGACTTCACAGATTATGATGGCCTCAAAAGGCACTAGTTCGAAGTATGAGTGAATTATTTTAAAATTTTAAAATAGGTTTCATTACAATTTTAAAAAATGATATGATATATATTTAAATAATGTTATACCATCCAATGATGTAGAATGATTAATACTTATGAAATTACAAGAAAAATTCATATCAGATAATATTCCATAAACATTAAATTACGGTATTTGCTTAAAGGGTAGAAATTGAATTAGAGACACTTGCGAAGTTAGACAATGTTCCATAAACATTAAATTTCATGTTAAATGGTGGGGGAGGTGGTGTACCAGCTCGGTCTCGGTGGGCATTGAGGTTTGCGGCCGGAGGTGTTGGACAGGTCTGACTTCCAAGTTGAAGAGGTGTTATGAAACAATCACAATCTATTATCATCTTTGATGAATAAATATTAGTAGAATAAAATTATTAAATTAATCTTCAATTTTGTAGAGCTCTCTAAAATAAGTCATAAAATTAATTTACTCCAATTAAATTTAAAAATTTTAACCGTCAAATTTGTCCGAATATTTAATTTACTACCAATTAAATTCTTGTATTTTAAGCTTATCATCACTTTAGCCTCTAAATTTATTCACTTACTATAAATTTGATTTAGTTTCTAGCTTACATTAAAAGGAATTAATATAAATAAAATTTGACAAAACTTATTTAAGCATCCTACAAAGTCTAAGACTAATATGATTGGTAAGTAACATTACCAAAAATATTTCATTGTTGAAAACGAAAAAAATGAAAATATAAGTGATGTTTTCCTTTTTAGAAAAACATTTTACATTTTCAATTTCTAAAACTTTGTTAATTTTACTTTCTAATGATATTCTTTTTAAAGTTAGTTATGATGAGAACATAAGATATTGGTTTGTAGAGATTGATGAAAATAACTCTTTACAGTTTTATTTTTCTTCCAAAGGTTCAAGACAATTCATTAAGTAAAACTAATACAATATTTTTAAAATGAAAATAAAATATTTTCACAAAGTAAATGACTACTCTAACTTTTTGAGTTGTTTTTAAGCTCTTCTCACATTTTAAACACGTTTGGTCAGCAACTGATTGATCGTTACTTGGTCATTACGGTATTTGCTTAAATGCCAAAAATACCAAACGAGAACAGCTAAAATGTGGGAAGCAAGTTTATCCACATGATTTCAGTCAGAAGTCATAGCATAAAAACTGTGTTTTTTCCCAAACTTTTCCATGTACATTGAGAAATATGAAGAGTAGAAGGAGGAATGTAAAGCATTTTACAAGTTTATTATTTCCCATTAGAATGGGCATGCTTATGAAAAGGCCAAAGGTTTACGAGACGCTCAAGTACGCTTTTTGAGAAATAGCCGGAGAATCCTGCGGGTGTTGCTGGTGGAGGGAAGTCTTCTGCTGGCATAGCAAATGGACGAAACATCATCTCCATTTTTTCTAATGTGAGACATGAACCTATTTCTTGCAGCCTTTCAGGTCCCATAATAGGTAGTGTATGCTCCTGATGTAATGAAGCAGCTTCACTATCATTCTTCTGCCAATCATAAAACACAATAGAAATAAGTTAATGAAAAGAAATTCAATACATAATCTGCATATTTATTCACATGAAAAGTAGTCAAGAAGAGGATGAAGTTTATTTTATGTCAAGACTCGAGCATGAAGTTTATCACACCCAATAAATGGATACTTCCTATGGATGCATTGCATATTTCCTATGAGAGCAAGTTTTGAGAATAAACAATGAAGCTATCTGGTATAGCTTGAAAACCCCTGGTTTCAGGTTTAATAATGGGAACTCAAAAGTTGCACCATAAGTATCCTTAAGACCTAGGGATAATGAAACTGAGTTTCACTCTCTTATTATAGACATTAGATATTGCAAAATGCAATGGCAAATGAAGATAGTTTGAATCCACCATTCAAGATTTCTTATTAGGGAAACCAAATAAACTGTATATCATTACCTCCAAAGGTGATAAATCAGCACCACGACTGAAGGTCAGCTCTATGCGGAACCTTTTTGGATCTTCTAAAGCCACCTGTAATTTGAAAGTCAAAAGTATATTTTTAAACAATAGCGTACTGGCATACATTATAGTAACACCTGATAATCAACTATGTCTTAATACTTAAAAAGACTAAAACTTCAGTTGGACAGCTAATTAAAGTCATATTTGATTTAATACATCACTTCCGATACTATATAACATTGCACTGCTTCCGGCAAACTCATTGCATCACAAATTCAAAGCAGAATACAGAAGCCAAAGCATCAGCATCACGTCAAACAATCTTAGGATGAAGCATGAATTTATCTGTATTTCCATGTTTTCTAAGAATAGGTCTGTTCAAATTGCAATTGAAATAAATCTTTCCAAAAATCTTTCTTCTCTCCTAATCTTTTTCTATCAAAAGCATAAACAGAATTAAAAGAACTAATGTAGTGTTAGGCACTAAGGAATAGCAAATTTACTATGCCAACTAGTGGTAAGAGATTAGATATTGCAGTAACTAATTAGATATGTCAATAAATTGAGCAAAATTGTAAACATATACTACCTCTGTGTTTTCAAACATCCTCAGAACAATGTAACTCATGTAATCAAGCTCTTTTGTTCTATATAGGCGCTCTAGAGCATTGTAGCAAACAAGGCTATCTTCATCTTGAAGAGATTCATCCATATTACAATAACGAAGAACATTCATAAGTGAATGAATATGTGATTCCTGTCAATAAAAATAGCAAGTTAAAATACAAGGGTATGGAAATAAAACTAAGAGATGAATTGTTAGCAAATGTCAATAGTTTTATAAATCTAGAAATTTGGAAACATATTTTAGATAAAGGTGTTTGATATTATTTGATGCATCATTTGTCTTCATTATAGTCTGTTTACCCACTGAATCCACACTTTATCAAAACTATGATAAAGAATTATGCCTTTGTTAATTTCCAATTATTTTTAAAAAAATTCACTTTCTTTTCGTTTTGTTTTTTGAGATTGACCAACAGCCAGCTGTTTTTAAGAAAAGGAAGTAGAACTCAATAAGTATATAAACAGAAATATGTTAATGCAAGTATGAACAAATCTTGTCCAACGATGATATTGAAAAGTCTTGACATCTTGAAAAATCAGCACACGAAATCAATTGGAACAAAGTCCATATGCAATATACTATACATATTTACAAGGAAAGGTTATATAATTTCTCCAATTGGTGTGAAAGCAATGCAAGCATTTTCTTCTAAAATCAAGAAAAACATCAAGTTTGGGAAAACTAAACCTCAGATCTGTTGTATAGATGTAATGAGAATCATCTAGTGATTAAATTAGCCGGATGGTTCAAAAAAATTAGCCAGATAGGAAATAGAGGGATTGACAAGTTTTTGTTTGAGAGTTTATAACATAATGCAACACAGCACTTACTGATGTGAAATATAAGCGTGTTCGCACATGACGTTCAGGTGTCTTTACATTTGCATACCTGGCAGAGAATAAACAATATTAGGATACAACAGAATGTACAGCATAAATAAATAAAAATGTACAGCATAAAGTGAAGACCAGATTTTTACTTTGGATCCAAACGATATTTTGTTTCTTTATCATCATCATCATCTTGGTCCATTGATATATCGCTCAAAGTGATGGATTTTCTTGTTTCATCATTCTTATTTAGAGGTTTTGGCTTGGCATCTGTATTTTCCTTTTCAGTTTTCGTGAATGATGAATCGTTGTCTTGGTTACTCTTTAACTCAGCAACACTAATGGCTTCCTCACGGGTGTTCCTCAGGTCAATCAAAAGTTTTCCCAATAATCGACGTGCAATCTGGATTAAAAAGGCACAAATAATTGAACAATGCATCAAATCAGACTACCCGCATGTTCAGCAAACATTGTTAACTGTAAGAAACTTAACAACAATGGTAGTAAATTTTGGCCAGCATAGCATACAGGTATGCTTGTTCCTTTCATTTCTATATCCCTATAAATTTTCATGTTCATTATATGAGGTGAAATTAACTAACCCTTTATCACAAAAAAAATATTCTTACTATTAATCAGGGGTTCACTTTAAAAGAAGACCGAACATAAAATTATGTGCAGACACAGTAAGAAAATTGTTTAAAGATCTGTAACATTGAAGGAAATTTGCAATACTCCTTACAGCTGGAGGTTACCTTTGAGCCAATCTTCAGCTTCTGACTTGGATTAATTCCGTATTCATTTGGTATTACACCATCAGCCAGTGCCTGTAAATAATGAGAGGTGCAACAAGGAAAGTGAACAAATAGAACTCATCAGTATATATAGACAAATATCATATGTTCTGTGTTTCATTTCTGCAAGGGAATACCTAACTGTCTTTGTTTATAGCATACAATGTTTCTTTCAAAAATACTTGAGGCAAAAAAGACTATTCATAATTTTATACGAAATGTTTGTCTTGCATCAGTTCAACCAGTTATAGCTGAGCACGGAATTTCCTAACGTAACATACCTGAGCAACTTTAAAAAGTTCATCCAACCCTTCTAGATTAAGATGTGCATTGTGCAAGAGATCATATCTGTAATGTGCAAGTAAATGTTAACTTCTTATGAGAAAGGAATAAAAGAAGCTACAAGATTCAAATGAAACTGCCAATTTATTTTTCAAATTTGTGAAACAGACACACAAATAAGATTTAATTTTAAGTGTCAGGCTGACGCTAACACCATATAGACAAGGAAATTTTCTACCAATTGACTGCAAGGGTCTCCTAAATCTTAAAGCCCACTCGCAACCCAAATACCACATATTAGCTTGAGACCCGTATAAAACTGGATGGAGCCGATGGGATAAAAAATAGCCCAGGAGCAAGAAATATACATGAAAGTAAGGTAAACATTTTAAGAGATTTGGGGATAATTAGTTTTGGTTATGTTAGGATATATAATATAATTAGAAGGATATGGGGATAAGAAGAGTTTGTTGGGATATGTGATAAGAAGAATTAGTAACAATAGATGATGATGATGATGATAATGAGGAGCTAATTAAGGATAGTTAGGATTGAATACTGCAAACATTGTGAATAGAGTAGTGAGTCTATGTTGAAGGGGGAACCCTTGGAGGAGAGTTTTCTCTCCTACTCTTTCTTATTTTCTTAATACAATTGTTCTTTCTATTCCTTGAATTCTTGGGTTCCTAATAGGTTATTTCTTCCCAACTATGCGATGCTAAAAATTAAATCCAATAAATTAAGAGCTTTATGTTAAATTTGAATACGAAAAATAATATGCATTCATTCTTGTTTTACTATATCTTTTCAAAACACTCAATTTCTCAAACGAGTGGAGCTCTTAGTTCTCTGATATAAACAATATCCAAAAAGGGTGAGGGGAAGGAGAAAGATAAAATTAATTTTTTATTACTATAGTAGTCATCAGGAAACAAAAGACTTGAAAAAATGTTTATGGAAGCTGACAGTCAACCTACTAAAAGAAATAACTTACTTGCATGAATCATAGACGTCTGGAATTTGGGTGATGTCAAAGCGCCTGTGCAAGTAACACACGATTGAGTGTCAGCCAGCCACCACGTCACACACACACAAACAAGAAAGATGAAGTCATAATGGTTATACATGTATGACATATGAAGGAATTCATGATATTTTTGTTAATAAATTGTCACTGGAAAAAGCTAACTGAAAGTTAGAATTCCAACAGCAAAAGAACATTTTGCTGGTTTAATATGCTACAAGGTGAAACTAAAGCTTGCTCTATTGCAATGGCTTGGCAAGAAAATAATTTAGATGAGGGAACTTAATATTATATATTTGCTGAAAAATAACTTCATCTACGCATCAAGTGTCCATATGCAAACTATGGGGGTCTGTAATAAATTTCGACGTCACAGTATCTAGGTTTTGTAAACACGAATGTGACAGCCTTCCATCATGCATATAAGTAACATTTCTCATGTACTAATGGTACTCGAAGTAACCTTCTGTCTCTTAATATCCATAATAGAATAAAACCAAACAAGAACAAATCAACAAATGTAAATACTTACTCCTTCCGTTCATTATACAGGTCTCTTTCAAGCTTTTTCCACCGAGCATACATTAAGAGAAACCCTTCACTTCCACAAGGTAAGCCAGAAGCAATGCGATCAACATCAATATTTGTCTTCCCAAGTGCTCTTGCTTGGTCATACGGAGGAATAACATCATATAAGTTAGTTTCTGTGAGTTCCTCATGTTCATCCTTGGCAAGAAGTCTTACTTGTTCAGTAACCTTCTTAATCAAACCTACCTATTCATGAGATACACGGGAAATTGGGAAACAAAAATAGATTTAGTTGCATATTTACAATAATAGTTTCACATTCCATTAATAGTAAAAGCCTAGAAGGAATTAGGAGGCAATAATTTATCATGGATGCACTGTTTCTGCCTGGACTAAGAAACTCGGAAAACAAACAGGTTTCCCAGAAGCAGAAGATGGTCTGAATACTGACAAAAGATCATCGTAATCATGGAAAAGGAAAAGTAAATCACCCTACACAATCATGAAATCTACTGAAATTTGGTTCAATCAACTATTTTGTGACATATTTGTGACCTGCAAATATTTTACAATATCTTTTGGATGAATATCAAACCGGCACTAATCCCACATCTTTTTGTCGAGACAAGTAACACCACACCAATGGATTTCATTGCAATTATAGTTTATTCATGTGCCACTTTATCAGCCATAGCGAAAATATATACCAATAAGTTCTTGCCCACTATTTGAAGTTAATTTCAACAGCTTTCCACCTTTGCTCGATGAAGTGATTATTTTGTGATAAGATGGGGTTACTAAACTCCTTTAAATTTCAGTTTTCTTGTTAATAAGATGTTGCTAGAATGACATAGCACATTACAAATAGCATTTCAAGAAGAATGAAATTATCAATGTTAAAATACGACGTAAGTAATAGCATATTTGGTTGAGATATTATTTCAATAGGAATTAAGAATTTCATTTCGTCATTATTCTTGTTTAATCAAACACAAAACAAAGCTAAAATGAAGTTAAATACTCGAATCAATGTATACCAAGTATATAATGACCTTCATAAGAAAACCATATTTACTTTCATCAATTAAAAAAATAAGCATTTTATCATCCCCCCTCTGAATCATGAAGAAAGAGGCTATAGACACAACGATGCATCATAGCGATATTTACAAAACATTACCAACTTGGGAAGCAATTCTGCTGCATTGGGTGGCAATCCAGCTCCATCAACCATCCAAGAATATTCAGGCGATTCATTTGTATGAACAGTCTTTGAAGTAGAAGTAATGATTTCATTCAGCCGAGCCTGCAAAATATTTGAGCACAAACCATTTCAATTTATCATCATTATTATTGCAATGCCTTTATGGTAGAAAAAGGACAATATAAATCATCATAACATCACAAACCTTGGCTTCTTTCATTTCAATACTGGCATTGTCAAGCCCATCCAACATAGAGGAGTCCTTGCTAACAAGGGAAACCTGAGATAAAATTTCAGTTAAACTAAATCCAAAACAGAGAACAAGATCAAATATTTTATTCAAGAAGAAAAAAACAAACCAGAATTGGAGTTAGTTGCCCTTCAAGATCAAGAAGACCTTTGGCAAATGCGGCTGCAGACATCTGTTAACATATACCAAGGCATTGTCAGGAAGACCTGTCAGGTGACGCTCTTTAAGACAGATTGGTGCAAGTAACAACCAAATCTAGGTATCAAACAAATAATTAAATAACAAGTGGATAAACTGCAAACAAACAACTTAGGCCTTATTTTGATAGTGGGAGTTAGAGAAACGTAGCTCATACCTGAACACGACCCTCGTCAGAACTGTAAATCTTAAGATCATGACGGTATGTACTATGGAGGCGAAGCAGGCCTGTACCTTCTCCTGTAATTTACAGAATTTGGTTTACCTTTGTTATACATATTACAGTCCACTACCATGTCAGTGTTATAATGAAAGAAAGATCACGTCTAAAACAATTACGGTGACTAAAACCTAAGAAGCACTGATGCTGCAGTTTTCATAATATAGGTATATATGTGTATTCCCTTACTGTTCAACCTACATGCATTCTATTTCAGTTTTAAGTGGAGATCCACACATAATTATACATCTTTGAAAGCATGCATTCAGGTATCCAGCATGCAGGCTTGAAAGAAGAGTCTCAGAAATAATCAAATTTTAAATTAGAAAATGTGAGATCACAGGGCAAAAAACTGATGTAATATGACACAATGGTTTTTAGTTTAAAATACAACAATTAAAGTTTAGACATTTGTTGCTGAATGAAAGTATAGTTGAGTTACCTGGATACATATTATTCCGGAAATATCTTCCAAGTTCTTCGGCCTTCAAAGAAAAAACATAATCAACACCACTTTAAAAGAAGGCTATGTTAAGAAGTCCCACATCGGTTGTGAGATGGCCTGAATGTGTGTTTATAAGTAAGAGGCAATCCTCACCTTACAAGTCGGTTTTGTAAGGATGAGTTAGGCCCAAACTCAAATTTAAGATGGTATCAGAGCCTCTCCACGATTCGTTGGGCCACCTGTTATCAGGTTTCCGTTATCGGGCCACCCACCGTTTATATCCACGCACCAAGCCCAAAAGTATTGGGCGTGAGGGGGTGTGTTAAGAAGTCCCACATCGGTTGTGAGATGGCCTGAATGTGTCTTTATAAGTAAGAGGCAATCCTCACCTTACAAGCCGGTTTTGTAAGGATGAGTTAGGCCCAAACTCAAATTTAAGAGGCTATAAATAAGAACATAAATTTATCCTCAGCAATAAAAGCAACAATACAATCAAACTCAAGCTGAGCCGAACTAGTTTTTGAAGTTACAAATCTTCACCTGCTTTCTGCCAGCATGTGTAAGAACACCACCATATTTAAGAACCATCAAAGCTTCAACAGGTCGTTCTTCTTCACCTTCACCATTGCTTTTGGCCACTTTGATCCACTTTAGTGGCTTTAGTTGAACTTTTCTATATATGCCAGAGAAATGCCCTCCCTGATATTCAGAGGGAAAATAAACATATGAAACATCTCCAAAACTTTTATGATTAAAAATTATGAGAAAACAAAAATAATGGCTACAATTATCTATGATTTGAACAAACAATGCAATAGTGTTCTATCAAAAATCAAGTATTTAAAGAGGTAAACATTAAAATCAGATTATTAATTTAAATAACCTCATGAATAATATAAAATAAAATAGTCAAGAGAATTAATAACCTCTTCAAGAACAGCTTTAACTTGACGGAGCTTTTCACCATGCTCTCCTTCAGCCTCACTATCACTTTCTCGATCTGGTCTAAATAATACATACAACTATAGTTAATTAAAAACTCTTTGCCAACCAAAATGGCAATGCATACATCCAACAATAAAATTAATTGGTTTTATAACTATGTTAATGATGTTTGAAGAGTGGTTTATGAGTAGGAACTTTATGATTCCTGATTTCATTGCTTAATTGTCCAAAACTGGAAATTTGGTGGCCAGGGGTGATTTATATGGTTAATGAGTAGGAACATCTAAACCAGAGTTAACTTCTCTAGAAGAGGAATCTTGGAACACAACTCCTACTACATGAACATTTCATAATCCTTTATATATTAGGAAGGAAGCAGGCATAATCCTTTATATATTAGGAAGAAAGCAGACAACTGAAAGAATCTGCAACCATTTCTGAGTCTATTTTTTCTCTTCATGATTTTACCTCTCCTGTTTAGAAGTGTGCTGTAAATTCACATCTGCTACCCATTTCATATCAGTCATAATTTTTGCAACTCAATGCAATGAAATTTAGCTCTAAATTGGAGACTCCTCGCATATTCTTTGTTTTCTGTCTCCATTTGAGAGAACATATATTTTTTGCTGTAATTGTATTTCTGATCTACGCTAATAAACTATTCTTCTTCCATGGGAAAATGTAATTTCTGATTATGTTTTTCCTCCTACACATTTACACTAGTCAAAAGTGGGCAAGTAATCAAGTGAAATTACGAAACTGTACTTCACAAGACACTACTCCCATAAAGCCAGACCAGTCACAATCTTATGAAATTTATTAACCTTTGGTGTGAAATTGAAAGTGGATTAAATCAAAACATCAAGTAAATGAATAATTATTTTGAAGTTTATGAAGGGTCACTCACCTAGTACGTGGAACCAGCATGCGTGTGGCATCTAACAGATCTTGCAGCTGAACAGCACTTTTAAGTTTTGTCTGCAAACAAAAGATCACAAGGTCACACAGAAAATGTAAAAAAATATAGTAGCTTGAATAAAAATTTATAAACATTGCAGAAGCACTAGAGAATAACATTACCTCTGCTCTAGGCCGACCACCATTGTATTTTAACATTAGGTTCAGAAGCTTTTCCTCAGTAACTTTTAGCTTCACCTTTTGTTTGGGAGTTCTATCACCACTGCCAAAACAGAAGAGTAAATAGGGAAGAACATAGCACCTATCAAATATATGATAAGAAGGGAGTTGAACGTACTGACGAATAACAGCAATTACACAGCGTAGTTCCTCGGATTGTCCAAATGTTCCAATAATACCACTACCCTGACGTGTAAGTCCCTCAGTAGGTTGGACTGGTTCATTTACTTTCCATGGTAAAATTGGTGGAATAGCTGAAGAAAGATGAGGTGCTTTTGCATCTAAGAACATCTTCCGCAGCACACAGGCAGCATCGTCATAATACCTTCCGAAGCATCAGCCAAAAAAAGAGATTTTCACAAAAAGAAGAATGTATGGTGTGATAAATAAATAAATAAATAAAATATAAATAATCAATGTCAAACAACTAGCAAAGATGTCACAAATATATTTTTCTTACTTAGCATTCTGCAGTATGATAAATGTATAAAACCCACAAGTTTCACAGTTTAAGCATCTTAAGTCCATCACATAAAATAATGGGGAAATGGAGGGGTAACTGAATAATTTATGTAAATGGAATCATGTTTCTAGTATTAAAACGAACACTAAAAAAAATGTAATTATAGAATGTTACTTGTGTGAATTTTTCACGAAGCTCCATCCATTCACATCACAAACATAGGAGCGTCCCTCACATCTCAAGAGATCAAACCCACAAACCTGCGAGAAAAAATAGTTTACACTGGAATACTAACAAGAATGGACCTTAAATATTCTCTTTTCACCACAAAAACACAGCCATTTTTCAACCTCATTTATTTTAGTATTATGACATGCATAAGACGTTACCTGTGTACAACAATGTGAAAATTTCAATGATGATAACCCTTGCCAGGGTAGGCAAAGGAAATAGGGCATTTTAATGCCTTAAGCCCAAGTGTTTCAAAAAGTTAATGTCTTACACTAGAAAGGCATTAACATTAGAAAAATAAAATGGAAAAATATTCAGGACATGTTTGATTTTCTTTAGTTATAATTTATAAAAACTGTTTGATAAAATTGTTCTGAATTTTTTTTTTAAAACAAGTAATATCAGTATTGGTAAATTTAGTTTTAAAAAGAAGAAACAATTATATAAAACAGTTTTACAAAACAACCTAATCAAACTAGCTTTTAAGATTTTAATTTTTTAAAACCTAAAATAGTTTTTGAAAAGAGAATTCAAACTGTCCCTTACTGTCTTGTATTAATGTTATTTTCGCCATGTAGATTAGCTCCTCAAGTATCATATTTAATATATCGCGAGAAATAACAGAAAAAAGGAAAGTGAGAGAAAAATTGAGAATGTGAGAGTGTTGAGTTTCTTATTTCATTATATCATTCAAGTACATTGATATGTTTATAGTGGCTAGGTTAATAACATAAATTCTATAATATTCTACATCCGCAATCTTCTATGGCTGGTTAACAGCCAACATATTCAACTAACCTGAGCCAGCAGATCTAACTAACTTCCTAGCCCTATTTGGTTACATTGATATGTTTTTTAATGTTCATTTTTCCAACAAAACCTAGACTGGGAAAAATGAACATAAAAAAACCCACTAGTTTGTTGGAAAAATTTGGGGCCACAGCATTTACAATTAAATGGGACAACAATGCTAAAGCAAAATCATTTCATAAACATTATGAAAAGTTAAATGAATAGAACTTTGTGGAGATGGTTAATTGTCAGAAAAAGGAAAAAAGCATATTTTTAAGAATCTGATCAAACACCAATTAGAAGTGAAATAAGCTATGAAATGGAAAAAGAATTAAAGCAATCAAAGCACAGATACTTCGGTGACATCAGAAACAGAAATACAACCATGGCCAAATAGACAGCATTTCTGAGTTAAAAAACTTAAATACTTGAATGTCCAACAACACTAAGATTATCAATCAGTCCACACTACAAAATTCTAACGTAAATTTACAAACCAGGACAAGACATTCAGTAACGTGAATGTTCCAAAATATAATCACACAACAGAAAAAAAAAATCACTTCATCTTATAATAGTGTGCAATTAACAGTGCGCAACATACCGATTGCCTGAATGCAATGCAAACCTCTCTCGCCATTTGCTTTTCAGCAGGAGTAAGTAACACTGGATACCTAACCTGCCAAATGAAATTATACACACTCTTCAAGAAGTAATTCAAATTGTTGTTTCACACTAGTCAGTAATTCACCATTGCTTTATAATGGTATATGTCCATTCCTTCCCTATTTAACACAAAAAACTATAACTAAGATAAGCTTTAGATGTTCACGTGATTAGAGAAACATTTATCAAAGCCTGAAGATAAAAAATAAAATAATCAACAAAATATTTGGCTGCTACAGATCAAGCATAAGGTTGTCTTCAAGTGTACTATGAGAAACACGCAAGAAGGCAGGTTAGCTGGAGAGAGTAGAGACATGCGAGAGAATAACAAATAGATGATTTCAGAGATAATACAGTAATCCTAGAATAGCCACTCTAAACTAGGGGATACTTGAAAGGAATCCCAAACCTTCACATCTTAGAAATGGTAGTAACTGAAAATAAGAAAAATAGATATGTATTTAAAAGGAAGCCTACAGGTTGAATAACAACAACAATCAAGGGCTTTTCCCAGTAGGTGGGTCAGCCAAATTTAATTTGCATACTGACTCAAAATCCATTTGCAAATTCTGAACTAAATGTACAAGCATCTTAGTAGTAATCCATTTATAGCAAGGACAAAACATAGATAATAAGAACTAAAACAAATATATGGGAGAAGAGACTATAGAATGTTTGGCAGATTACTTACTTCCTTCCCATCAGGATTTCTCATAACAACACCATCAACCACAGGAGACTTCCTTGCCTCAGCATGAGCATATTCAGGGCCTACTGTATACACCTACAATCATTGGTTGAAATTTTTTAAAACCATTTGTGATTTGAATTTTTTTTTTAAAAGCATGACACGTGTTAGAAACATCCCAAAGACCCGAAGATATAACTATTCCACACACACACATACAAAAACATAAACCTCAAACTTCCAAACCTTAACATCTGTCCCTCCAGTTGGCATGAACTCCTCATAAATATAGGAGCCTTCGCGCCTCACCCTTCTAACCTCTGGATGGAACTCACTGGACCTGTTGCCAACCTAAGATCATAACGTACCCAAAACAGACCAGATAGCTTAATAAATATTCGAACTCTAAGAAAAGAAAAGATAACAGTCATAACATCAACTATGCCAGAAACTTAATGTCACTTTTGTTACACATAATGATGATTTCATGGTTGTGATTGTTAGAACATAATATCGAATAATATCTTGGTTTATCCCATATGATCAGTTTTGAATTGTAGTGTCTTAGACTATTTACTAGGATTAATTTCCATATCTCTTATTAATATTATCTGTTATTATTATTATTATTATTATTATTATTATTATTATTATTATTATTATTATTTCTTTCCTTAATTCCCTATTTAGTTAGGATCGAGTCTATGTATCCTATAAATAGGGATTAGTGTGTAGTCTTCGGAATAAAGTCAGTATCAAGTTACTGTGAATAATATCCAAAATTCTTATTAATTTTTCTCCTCACTTTTATCTAAAGTTCCTACTACCCATCTATTACTTAAGCATGTAAGTATCCAAAACGTTAAACAGCCAAGTCAAAAAAAATTTACCATGTCTCTTGGAAAAGAGATGTCCCCTAAGATCATTAGATATTATCAGTACCACATTATATCTACCAAAGTAGTAAGAGTGACATGTCACCCAAAAATTTACCTTCCTAAATAGTTCCTTCATGCCTCCACCAGCTGAACTGGGATAGTATATCATTATACTATGGTTATCACCTTCAAAAATACAAAATAAGGGTTATCCCATAATCAGGAAAATATATTTGCAACCGGTGGTTATATATAACAAGGGAACTAAAAAGAGAGATGATGATCCGTTTCAAAAAAATAATTAAATAAAAAGATATGATGATCATCAGAACTGAAAACCTTCAATACTTGGTACAAATAGATCAATAACAATTATGCAATTAATTTAAGACAGTATTTTGCTTACAGTCCAAGAGCATTTGCATGATAAGGGAATCTTTAAGAGTAAAACTTCAATCATATGGCTTACATTGACAAGTATGTTTGATAACTTAACTTCACAATACCCACAAAATTCTGAAGTTTTTTATAAGAGAATACTAATGTAGCCATGGTTGTCATGCTCTTGCATTAACTCATAAAGTCGCAAGAGTTTACGATTCAAGGAATAAATTCAAATAACTAGATTATAAAACTCATTTCCGCGTAAACTCTCACTGACTCAAAATTACAAGTATGGGAATGAATGAATGAGTCTACAACATAAGTTCTATTATACCCTAGACATGCCCAAAATGACAGTGGTTGTGGTTCAGTGTATTTAAAATAAAATATCCAAAACCTTCCATGGAATTACAAGTCTGGGAACAAATAAATGAGTCCACAACATAAGTTTTATTATCTCCTAGACATGTCCATCTATTTTCTTTTTCTATTTGTACAATGTATGTTTTAAATTAATTTGCTTATTTCAATTGTACACTATCTACTATCTATATTATCTAAACTTTCTAAATTTTTGTTTAACTATTCATGTTGTATTTTTTTAATTCAAAATTGAATTTTGAAAAGATTGTGTTATTCGGGGAAAATCATTGAAAAGGGTAAACTAAATTTGTAGTTTATTTTTAAATTATGGTGTATATTTAAATTTAATTTAAATTTGAAAAAGAATTGGATTGTTAAAGGTAAGTTTATTCAAAAAAAAGTCCGACAAAAGGTAGTTGTTAATAGTCGTGAACTTTGGAGTTGCCTTTATATAATGGTTAGGTTCATATTGAAACGTATAAAATTATGTTTGGATACTATGACAATGTTTTAAGCATTGTGTTTGTATCAAGTAAACTTGTAAATTTACAACTTGAGTTTTAGGGCAATGCCTTATATCTTCAATGCAAATGGAAATCTAAAGATTTGTATGGCATTCTCGTGCTAAAGCAACCAATATAATGTCCATTTCATATATCAGTTGTTTTTTAATGCAGACTATTAGATCACACCAAACTGTATTGTCTTGGCTGGATGAATCGAATCAAATCAAATCGAAAGCACAAGGTAAATAGTTTCAATCATAAAGATGAGGAAAAAAAACTCACCATCAATAGGCTTCTCCACAAATGGCTTCCAAAAACGCATGCCATGAATTTCAACAAAATCTTCTTCCTCAATGAAGTAATCTAGCTGTTGGTATGGTACTTCTCTATTTACAAGAGCGTATCTTGGAACATGGATTCCAAACATTTCAAGACGCTTCAAACCCAAAATTGAACATTATTAAAACCATATACTATGTATCCGGGAACAAATAGCATAAAGCATTTTGGCTGTAATTTGATATACATCACCAACTAAACATACATTTATGATTCCCAAATTCCTAAGCTATTAGCCAGAGATCCCAATCATGGCTGTCATTTGCCGCATGCCGCATGGATGCACACAACTATTTAATTATATGATCTTTTTTATTTTAAAAACTCTTATGTTGTATAAATAAATTTAAAAAGGACCAAGCCATCTCCTAGTATATGGTTGCAGGAAAAAAATTCAATTACATAGCCAAGTGAAGCTAATTAGACGGATATTCAAGACTTCAAACAAATGAAAGGTACAAAATTTATTTATTAAACGGGAATCCAGGATAACTTAATACACATGACGTCATGACGCACTAATCTCATGAAAACTGAAAAAACAACAGTATCTAACTAAAAGAAATGAATAATGTAATCCTTCCTACCTCATAGACTTTCCTTCGATCATGAAGAAGGTGCTGCGGCTCCAGTTCGTTTACTAGGAATGGTCTGGATCACAATGAACAAGTTTTGGATCAATAGTCATTCTCATCCAACAATTGAAAGGAAGATACAATGGAAAATATAAACAAAAAAGAATAGTAATACACACAGATTAAAGAACTTAATTTTATACATGTTCACAATTAAGTAGACATCACCATTCTATGCAACGAAGAGTTAAACTTAAATATACACAATTTGAATATACATCGTAGGTATATGTCCTCCAGACCTTCACTATGATAAATAAAAATTAAAAGGCCTACCTGCAGCTACAAGAGATTAAAACCATAATAGAAAACATCCAACGCTCACCATGAAACATTATGTGTCAAAGTTTGAACTAACTCCCTTTAAGTACCAAGTAAGTTGATACAATACAAAATTTGTTACAGATGTTTCTTCCAAAAGTTAATTATCAAGAAGCTAGCAAATAAGTTCGTCGTATCTGTTAGCAATTTCCAATCCTAGGTGTAACTGGCCATGGCCCCAACAGTAATCTCAGAACATCTTATAGTTGCATAATCCAACATTTTGATGAGAATAGATGGTAGATAAGGTTCATAAAATTTATATGACATACAAATAAATTAAAGTTCGTAGGTAAACAAGCTTACTTTCTCAAAGCAGCATATGCTATAGCCTTTTCGAGGGGATATCCAGAGGAATGGAAAGCAATCAAACAATCACATATTGGCCATCTGAAACAAAATGTTATTTTGGCATGCAAACAGGGTGACTCTAAACATCAAAAAGATGACAGCAACAAATATTTCAGTTATACTTACATGTCTTAAATAAAAATATGATTCAGGCAACAACATATTTTAAAATAAAAATAAAAAATCAGTTTCATCCCTTGTTTGGACGCATTATGAGAGAAGAAGGCACAGTAAGAGGGTAAGAAAATAAACTGTTCCCCAAGAAAGCATATTTTATCTTAATCTATATTCACTCCAAAATTGGACAGACACCAAAAATGAAAGTCGAGTATTCAATTAAATTATACGAGATTCCAAATTTATCCACCAGCAATGAAAATGAATTGTCAAAAAATTACATAAAATGGAAAGCTCCACATATATAATACTCTTACATTGCCATTTCCCTTTTGTTCCCTTCCCTCCTAGTGTCTCCGAATTATACATACGTCAACTTCTCTACCACCCATAAGTAAATATGACAACAAAGAAATTATTATCAGCTTTGTTACCATCCCCTTATTTTCCATTTATCCTGCTAGGGATCTTATCAGATAAAAATGGCTACTAATAAGGGGATGATATAAAGCCAGGACAGAAGAAATAAATCCTTGGATTTGGAATTTTAACTTCTCACATGACATATAGAATCGTAGATATTGCTTTCCTTAAACAAACCAATCCTTAGTGCCACCGAGTATGTATATATGTCCTGAAAGGCATGAGAATAACCAATATCTGTCTATTGATAGAGCTTAAGAACATTCTATCATTTCAATCAGTTGTTCAATGAAGAAAGCTAAAATTGAAAGCTATAGCAAAACACTAAGCAAGTTGTTGAAATAGATATAGCTTACAAAAAAGATATGGAAATACACAAATATAGCTCTTCAAAATACATAGTCCAAACAAGTTCCAACTAATGATATCAACTATACCTCTCTATTGGTTCTTCAAGTATAACCTTGTCCCCGAAATGTTCAACCTGCATACAATACAAAGTTCAGAGGAGAATATTGTAAAAAGCATAACCATAACAACTATCTCTGCTACTAAACAACCGAATTAAAAAGAAAAATATAAAAATTAACTACAAGAGAGTGAGAAAAATAGCATAAAGTCCATTTAAATGCATTACAATGTTTTTTGGAAAATTATTTGGTATCTGGAGTTATGTTGGATATATCAATGCTTGCAGGTAAAATTAGTTCAAAATTTAAATTTACATTAAAATAATTAAATATAAAAAATAGCATGCAATTCAATGATTGGATGATGGTGGGTTATAAACCAAACTCCAAGATACCATTTTTTTTTTTTTGGAAAAATGTTATATTTAGAAGATTCATGAACAAAAAGCTATTTGGATTAGATTGGATTATTTAGACTTACTGACATAAATATTGTGAGACTATTTTGAAGCCTATATGATGCAACTTATTTTCATAAACTCTATCAGATAGTTTATGAAGACAGCTTAAATAGAGTACGTTTGTTTAAGAAAAAAAATCTCTTTTATGATTTTAACAGTGTTTGTTATAGATATTTAGAAAATTATTTTGTTAAAAAAAATCATTTTTTAGCCTTAAAATAAAAAGTAATCATAATATCTTTTCTAAAATCTATTTTTTAAAAGAACTGGAACTTAAGTGTAGGAACCTCAAATCTTAAGGCTTTGTTTGCGAGTTTGGAGGGGAGGGGAAGGAATGGTTTTGAAAAAAAGGAAGAAACAAGTGGAAGGAATAGAGAAGTTTGGGAGGGAAGGAGGTTGGAGGGTTATTTTTTCTTCATAACACAAAAGCCCCCCAATTTGACGGAACTCAAAAATTGTATTGGATGGAGGTTTGGAGGGTTTATATGAATTCTTCAAATTTAATTAATGTTGTTATAATATTCTTAAATTCATAATATATTAATCATAAATATTTATTTGTCATTCTCTATAAAAAATACTTTCTCAAAAAATGTAAAAGATTTTTCTAATTTTCTCTCTATTTCTCTCCCTCCAAAGCCCTCCCCTCCCTTCCGCTCCAAACTAGCAAACAAAGCCTAAAAGAATTATTTTTATGATCTCTAAACCGAAAGTAGCTTCAGATTTTTTAAAAAATCTTTTCAAAACAAACATTTTTTTTAGCTTAAACAAATGCATAGCCTCATGCTATAGATATAAATATATAATATTTATGCATAAGTGCTTATATTATAAGTGTTTGTGTTATAAGCACTACATTAAACTAGTTTTGAAAACAGTGCACAAGTCAAATCCAAATCAAAGATGATGAAACAAAACTGAACATACACACTTACTTCAAATTCACCAAATGCTTGTAACCTTTGAAGAATTTGTTCCATAGGAGCAGAAGAAACCTGCAATAAAAAAACAGAGTAACGGAAAATCATACACATTCATAAAAACTAGTCTCTGATTTGAACTCTATAAAATATAGTAATAGCTAAACACGAAAACGAAGAAGAAAAAAAAACTGGATCCACAGTGAAAAAGAAAACAAAAAAAAATGAAAAAGTGAGATTGAACCTCGAAGCCACATTTCACCTTCTTTTCCATCACACAGACTCCAATCTTAATCTTCGTCGGCATAACAACTTCTTCCTCCGCCATAACTCCTCCGAAGAAAATCGTAGCTGTTAACGGTTATTGATGAAGATGAGAGAGAGAGAGAGAGAGAGAGAAAGTAGTCGCGAGAAATGCGAAACGGAAAAGGAAGAATCGCGAGAATGTAGAAAATGGGAAGAAGAGAGAAAAGAAAAAAGAAAATAACTGCCGAGTCGGTTTAGTATTTATAGTGTGAATGAAAGCGAGTTAGTGAAGAAGCATAGTCACGAGTTCACGAGTCACGAGGGTCACGCTGATGGGGAAAGGAAAAGAAAAGACAGAGAAACGAGTAGTAGTTAGCCAAATCGCTATGTCTACGCAGCGCAGCCGCATTATGTGAAGTTATCAACCGCGTATAGTAGTGCAGTCACATGTTTCTGATCGTTTGATTGAAATTGGACGGTTTATAATAATGTATCTTATCGATAATATAGACTAAATTGATTAGTTATTATTAGTTATTTAATAATATAAAGTATTTTTATAAAAAAATCAGAAAAAGTATAATACTGTATAAATCATTGTAATTAAAGTATTATTGGTTTTCTATTCGAATTCAATCTTTATAAATTGAAAAATAATTATTTTTAGTCCCCCAAATTGCTGGGCCTTGGCTCCCCGGGTGCTTACATATCTTAAGTTTGTCTATTTTATTTGTATAATATTCAACTCAATTAAAAATATGAAAAATGTTTTCGTGTATATAATTTAATTGGTAGAAACATTGTATGAAATATATTAAGATCAGGTTTAAACTCTGATACTCTCACTTATTTATTATAAAAGGTTAATTTCTAACCATTAGACTATTTGATCCAAAAAAATATATAGAAAATTTTAACTAATATTTCAAAAACACTAGTTAAAAAAAACTTAATATAAAAAATGATATTTTCTGTGTAAAAATAAATAATATTTTCAATACAAAATTATATTTTCTTATCTTCAACTAGTGCAATGAAAACAAAAAAATGACTAAGTTACTGAAAATTCATTTAAAAAAAATGGAGGGATTGAAGTTCGAACTACAATTATAGCGTCCGACAATAATAATTTTGAGTTGAATGAATTTGATTTTGTGATTGATGCATACGTCTCCAGACATGGGATCTGTTTGGGATACTGGAATATACAATGAAAAGTAAGGTTGTAAACTTTTACTTGAAGATGAGAGGTGGAAAAAGGTTCACAAGTTGAACTTGAAAAATGAAGTTTGTAAATTATATTCCTTAGGAAGAATCCAAACGGAACCCACTTTAGATTGTTGTGTTGCTGCTTTCTATGTCACTATCATAATGTGACACACTCATAAATAATATAGATTTCTATTTCTATTATTAGTTTAAGGTCTTTTGGGTGATCTTGGAGCCAAAAGGAATAAAGGATAAGCTTTCCAGGATATGATAACAAATGTTTGTGAGGGTACTAGATAAAGGAAGCGAATTATATAGGAAGTTTTGTAGAGTAAATTATTAAAGAGAAAATTGAATGTGACAATATAAAATAATTTTACATTACAACCCATTTTGATTGTATTATGTTAAGGAATAAGTGGTAAAATTATTTTACACCAACTTTATTAATATTAGTTTTTTTTTTGTTATTATTCACTTTTAAATAAATTGCTAACTCTCTCAAAAATAAATTGCTAACTATATTAATATCTCAAAATAGTCTTTGTTATTTTTATTTTATTTTATGTTTCTATTAACTTCTGATATATTTTTTTTACAATTTAATTTAAGGGTAATTCTATTAATCTCCGATTTTTGACGACGTTAAATGGGTTGACGTTAAAAAGATTAGCTTTTTAAGAAAATTAATTGGAGAAGTGGAATGTGGTATGGTATGTTGTTGGGCACTAAAGTAAGATAACATTTTGAGGTCCCCACATGGAAAAATTATTGACCTGAGTGTGTATGTGTATGTTTCTTTCTGCTGGTTTCTTTTGTTTTTCTTGGTCATCTTAGATTCACCTATGTTGTTGTTAAGTATAATTAGAATCTCTTTGTCAACAAAAAAAAAAGTATAATTAGAATCTCGTACGTATTATTTTATTGAGTCATTATAAATAAATCATCTAGGATTTTGTTAACTCGGATTTTATAAATTAAAAAAATAGGATATTCTTTTGTCAGTTTTGTCAATATTATTCGTAGAATCTTCAATATTTTATTTAGTTACTGCTGCATGCACTAACATGCTTAATCAACCTTATCTATTATTTTATTTTTTGTTGGGGTCATATCAACCTTATCGATTTAATATAACTAAATAAGAGACTAAGAGAGTTTTACATAAACTTGAAAGGATCTAGTCAAAATAAAGAAAGTTCAAAGGGTTAAATACTTATTTTATTCTTTGATTTATTTTGGAGGTGTAACTTAATTTTAAAGTGTCACTTTGCTCTTTTAATTTGTTTGTGTTAACATCTCATAAAACTATCTTACATCCTAAATATTGTGTAGTATTTAATAAAATTTACAATTGAACAAACTTATAAATATGAAATTACATTAAAAAAATAAACGTTTAATTAATATTTTACGTAATATTTTTATTTAAAATAATTCAAGAAAAGAGGCTGTAAATCATAAATTTGGAAGGGCGTGAGCAAGGTGTTGGAAAAAAAAAAGGGTTTATTTACATTAGAATCATTGTGAATTGGATTTATAAAAAAAATGACGCATGAATTTAATATCTTTAAAATTTTAGATAAAGATATTGTGTCTTTTTTTTTTACTGTTATTAAACATTTGATTTATTATTTTTTCCGAACTTTCCAACCATATAGAAAACCAAACACAATGCAAGTAAATTCTACCGCCGATAATTTAAGAGGCTTGTCCAATTTCAACTAGAAACATTTTTTGTATTATCGTTAATATCATTCATTTACTCTTCTCACTAACGAAATATAGTAGATAAAATAAAATAATTACTAATTAGCAAATAATATCATCACTAGTTTGCATTTAGGCCCCTATATATTTAGCAAAAAACAAAAGAAAGAGGAAACATTAAACTAAAAATTCAGCGCGCCACAAATAAATACATGCATGATCAAACAAAGAAATATAGATTGAATCAGCATTCACTTTTCAACCACATATGCTAAATCCACTAGCTAGTAGGTGGTTGGTTGATTGATTTTGCAATAAAACCAATAAACAACGTGATAGTGGACAACGCTCTACCATCTAATTTTAGATAGATAAAATAATTGAGATCGAAGTAGAGATGAGTCGATATCACTAAGCAACATATAAATGAGATTATCTATAAATTTATATTGTATATATAAGGTTATATTTGTCCACACAATCTATGTTATAAAGGCATATTTAAATTCAGTGCATTCAAAATATGGTGTAATTAACGAGTTCTAAGGCTGCCTTATTTTGATCGGAAGTCTAAATTTATCTCATTATTTTATATTAAAGTAAAATAAAAAATTATCTTTAAGATTTGAATAGTTTAATCTTAATCTTAACAATAATTGCCAACTAAGTTTCCATTAATTGTAGTGCACTACACAATGAAATGATCGATGGTGGATCTTGAGTGATTGTTCATGCCACTACAAGAAAAAACGTGATTTGCTACCAAAAGTTTGCTACCAAACGTATTCCTGGTTAATTTCAAGTATAATAACAACCATTTGACAGAAATTAATTTTATATTACATTTTTTAACAAAGTATTACTATTCTTATTTATTTATTTATTAGTACTATTCTTTTTTTAACGTCAAAAAAATCTCAGAGAACACGACACCGTTCTCATTCAATATCGCGACGTCGATTTTGCTCTCGCTCTTACTCCGATCTTGCTCCGTTCACGGCTCCGATCTCAATCTCCGTTCGATCCTCTTCTCCACATTCCTCCTTCTTCTCTGTAAATTGTTGTTGTTCGTTTTCTATCCCTATCGCGATTGTTATTCTTCGTTGAATTTCGATGTTGTGCTCGTTTCTTCTCCGATTTCTGTGTAAGTTAAATTTCAACACTCTTATTTAGATTTATGTGATTGTTATTCTTTTTTGGCATTTCAACACTCTAATTGAGCTCTGAACTAGATTTGAACGCCATGAATTTCGTGTTTATTTTGCATATCACTGCTGCAAAATCAGAAAATTAGGGTTCCTAATTCATGCTTGTTTAATTGCATAATGAACCACTAACTAAGCATTGATTAGTGTCATGTTATTACTTGATGGGAAACTTATAGAGAAAAATTCTTTTGAATCTCTTTTCACATCAACAAAATCCTTCAATTGAACACATTTTATGGCAATTTTTGTTTCCATTTCTCTATTTAGGTTTTGCACAAATTGAATTCATTAGGTTTTGCACAGATTGAATTCAGATTGCTGAATTTGTTCACCAAATTCATATTACTGTATGAGATAAAATTAGATGATTCTTATTGGATTGATTCTATGAGTCACATATAATGTGGCATGCATTTAGATGATACATGATTCTTATTCTTACGAGAAACTTTGTTGTGAGAGAATAATTCCCTTTGTATATTGCTTACTGACTTGTGATTGGGTAGAGCAATGAGTCACTGATTGTCTTTTTTTTACCAGTGACTTGTGAAGGGATTATTTATCTTCAATGGATCAGATTAAACATCAAAATATTAGTAGTTTCCTATTGATCAGATTTACAATCAGATCAATAGGAAACGCTGAGCAATCAGATTTAAGGTTCTGCATTAAGGTTCTGCATTATATCAAGTAAAGAACCTTAAACTGATCGTTTCGGGAACATTGTTGATGATGGTTCTGTTGGAACAGTTAATGGTTGTGGTGAGTTACAATCTTTAAGTCTTTCAATGAGTCCTGGTTCACAATCAAGTTGTGTTACTGTTCCAACTCAGATTTCATCTTCTGGAAATGATTCTATGGTTGTTGAAGCTAAAAAGAGAGGACATGGTAAGGTTGGAAAAAACAACCTGTTCATAGGAAATCTATTGATACATTTGGACAAAGAACTTCTCAATTCAGAGGAGTTACAAGGTTAGTTTCACTTTCACCTCTTTGAGTTACATTTGAAACAGTTTTGGGAAATTAACCTTAAAATCGGATTGAGAATGTAAATATGTGATGATATGAAATTCATGTACCAAAACAGAATGCCCATTATAAATAGAAGAGAATGTATACTTAGGCAACTACTTGAAATTAAGCAAGTGCTGAGTAATTTATGAAACTTTGCCAACTGGTATATTAATATTAAATATCAGAAATATTTGTACTAGAATATATGCCTTGAATTGAATCCTTGACAAAATTGCTTAAAGAACTCAGTACAGAAGCTTTGGTGTCTCGTATAATAGTCTTGTGTAATAGACACTAATAGTTCACTTGTTTTTCTCTAGGATAAGAGTAGTTGATGTGGTTAGTTTATTTTTAATAATCGTTTACATAACAATAACATCATAGGTGTTTAGGCTTTTTTGTTGTCTTTGATGCTGTAGGATACTATGTTACTAGTATTTATATGGTTCTAATTTGATTTGATATTTCAGTGACTAAGGTACTAATAATTTATGGTGGTTGTCAAAGTACTCATGCAACTTTCTATGGGAGGTTTGATGCTTTTGACACAATGGGCGAGTCAAAGTTATTTGCATTGACTGAGGCTAAGGATTGACTGAGGCTGATGAATATCATGATAGGAGAAAAGTTATATTCATTGAGGCCGTCTCTAATCTGTAAGTGATTTGCATATCCTGTTTTAGGAAGTGTATAAGAACTTATTAGTTGTTTATTCTCTTTGGTTTGGTGACTGTTTATTTATTAGTTGTGATCATTACCACTGAGGAGGTTTGTTTCAGGATTGAAGCTGCAAAAATTTAGGAGCAGAAATTTGATAGTAATTTGACAGTTTTTTAGTTTTGTCCGATGCTTCATTTGAACATGATGTTAATTTGTAGCAGGTCAGTTTGCATCAGAGATGAGGCTTTTAGGAGCAATCAGAATTGATCTCTCTCGAAATCAAATCCGCTAGTTTTCAATTGCTTCAAGTTTCACCTGTAGAATGGTTAAAGTTTGTTGAGGATGCTGTGCACAACGGTTTTCATGCCGTTGCAGTGAAGGTAACGAGTTATGCGTTCGTCTTATTTGTGATAATGTGTGTGCAATTTGAAATTTAGTTTTGCTAATGTTTTTTCTGAAATGGACTTGTTAGTTTTGAATCTGTCAAAATATGAAATTGTTGAGGATGTTCTCTCTTGTTGTAAAGTTTAGGTTTTTAATTGAAGCATTGTGATTTCAGTAGTTCAGTTCAGTGTGGTTTTGTTTTCTTCAACTATGATGCTTTGAAATCCATTGAATGAATTGGATTGATTTTCCAATGTAGTGTGGTTTTTAGTTTGGTGGTTCTTTTCTTTGAACTTTGGTTGTGATTGTTTTTCCTTTGAACAGTGAGCGAGTAAGGAATATTGGAGTGTGACGCAGGATCAAGGATATAAACTCTAAAGTCTACGAGGATGGGGTAAGATCATGCCCATAAACATTCTATTAATTTTTTCTGACATGAGTGAAAACTGCTGTGATTCTTACTAGCAGATATGGGTAATGAATGATCTTTCAAAGTTCTGATGATGAGTATGAACGGCTTGGATTTGACGTGTTGTTTTTGTTTTGTGGGCTAATATATATGTTGCTATATTTGCAGCTGTCCTGGGAGCACTCCTCTTCATCTAGCAGCTAAAGGAGGCTCTCTAGATTGCATCCGTGAACTATTGGCATGGGATGCAGATCGTCTTCAACGTGATGCATCTGGGTACATTCTAGTTTATAAATGTGAATTCTTACAACATGGATAACATCTCATAAATGTTGGTTGATATTGATACATCATGGTAAATAATGTATATACATTTCGTTTTTGGTCGAAAATTATGTAGCTCGTTCCAGGTGATTTTACTTACTATGTATGACATTCATTGTAGTAGTAAAATGTATATAAGTCTCTTAGGGGGGAAAACATCATTAATTAAAGCGGCACTGGTGACCATTATACAACTGTCTCTGAGGAAATTTGAACTATGTTTCTTTAGATTACATTACAAGACCAAAATCTTACCACTGAGCTTACGCTTCATGAACGTATGGGCTCTATTAGGAAAACCTTTAATTTGACAAAAATTATCACTTGTTTTGTTAGGCCTTCCTCTTCTCTTTTTTTAATTTCGGATTCGCCATATCCCAAGTAACATTATTGTGATTCATAACTCGAAAAAAATTCTTAAAACTTACTAGACCTGTTTTTATTCAACTTCCTAGTCTAAGAATTTCCTAAATTGTATTCAAACGGTATGTTGTGTTTATGCAGGCGGATACCGTATGTGGTTGCTCTGAAGCACAAACACGGAGCATGTGCAGCACTGTTAAATATTGCATCTGCACAGCCTCTTGTCTGGCCATCATCTTTGAAGATAATCAGTGAGCTTAATCCAGAGGCCAAATTATTATTAGAGCAGGCCTTGATGGACGCGAATAAGGAAAGGGAGAAAAATATATTGAAAGGTAGTCCTTACTCTCTTCCATCTCCAACACACTCTGATCAGATGGATGACAATATCTCTGAGGTAATTTAACACCCTTTGTGTCATACCAACTATTCGATTTTACTACTTTGCGTATATGTTCTATTGAATTGAATTATGGCAATATAGTTTATGAGAATTTGTTAAAATACAATAGGTTCTAGGGAATTTTTTTCCAAAATGCAGCAAGACAAAAGTTTATTTTGTTTTTTCCATTCTAATCAATTTAACCTGTTGAATCATGCATAAACTTAGAGATATTTGTCTTTGACACTGCTGTCTCAACCAAGTGACAACTTATGTAATATGAACGGCTTGCATAAACAAACTGTTGTGGTTCAAATAAGAACACAGTTTCATGTGTTCTAAGGACTAGAAAATGTATCATTCTGATTGTTAGTATATATGCTTTCTTTTCTTATTGATTTTATTCATCTTTAATCAATACTTATATAATCTTTAAAGGTAGTTCTTTTGTCCTTTTATGTCCACAAGTAGATTTTATTATCTTGTTAGGAATATAATTATGAATTTTTAGTTGAAATGAGTGTTATCATGCACATTTAATTTAGTTTTATATTATATTTTTTAATGGATTACAATTAATTTATAATTTGATTGGTTTTGGGCATGGCTTCATAATTAGCAGTTTATAATTATAAATATTTCTCTTAAAAGCTTGAATTTAGCTGTGAAATTGCTAGGAATATGTAGCTAGAGATTTATTGTGAAATTGTTGTGACAATATTCTAGCGATTTAGTTAGGAAACATAAACTTCTCAACAATACTTAACTATGTATTAATTGGGAATTAACTAGGATTTGCAATATATTAGTTGCAAATTAGCTAGGAAATATTTTGGTGGATAATTTGCCGCCCAATCCATGCTAGGACCTATAGCACAGCTAGTTCACAACAAATCTGTAGCTAACTCTGTTTTACTAGAGATTAGCTACGAATTAGCTATAAATCATGTCATAGCAAACCCCATATTTTCTTGTAGTGTGCGTATGTTGACTTGCTGATGTGACATGTAAGTTACTATCTACATGTATGTTGGTTTGGTCGATATAGGAAGCTTATAAAATGGAACTTGCATATTGAATTTGACCAAAAGACACTAGAACTTCTATTTGGAAGTTTTATAAAACCTTAATAACACTAAAAATAAACACACTTTACTCACTAACAAAATTAACAACAAAACCTTTGATAAGGTATAATTTATTAGGCTTATTTATCTAATATTCATGTGCTAGCATCCAAGGCAAGAATGGTGCTAAGGTTCATTGGTTTCATGTACTTTGTTGAACCGGACATAATTTGCTCCACAATAAGTTTATTTGCCTTTTCAGATGGATGAAATGGATCCCAAAATACATACAAGTCTCTATTGGAACATAAGTTGGAGGATGTTGTACATACTCCAATACCATTATAAGGCCCTTGCCCACAACACGCTACTTTTGATGTACCAAATCCTACATAATTAAATCAACAATACAGATTAAATATCAATAATTGTGAGTCAAAAAAGAAGAAAAAAAAACAAAGGAGGGAATATGTTAGGTTTTGTAAGACCCGAGTTTGGTCCGAGATATATTACCTATCGGTTTTCAATGTCTATTTTGACCTTTATAAAAAGTCTAATGAGTTATGAAGTAGTGACATAGATACACGTCGACAATGATAATAACTTGATAATAAAAAATTATATTAGTTAAAAATAAAAGTTGGCAATAGAGTAAATAATATAAAGTACTAGTACCATAAGCTGTTGGATTAGTAACAAAATCTTTGTGCATTTGTGCTGTATTTGCAGCAATGAAAATGTCACTGCCAAGTTTTCTATTGAGTCTTTGCAACATTTGTTCTAGTTGAGGATTGTACAATGATGCACTACGTTGTAGTTCAACAGAACACTCTCCGTTGGTGCTACGCATAGCACGTTCAGCTGGGGCACAACCCAATGGTCCTGTCCCTGTGATTAGAACTCGCCGAGCGCCCAAATCATATAGCCTCTGCAACAAGTTTTGTAAGTGTTCACTAAAGACTCATTTGTTACAACTAGTTGTGAATCAATCATTTTTTTACGAATGTAATCACTTTAAAAAGTTTTGATTCGTCTATATATATTATAGATTTTTTTTAAAAAAAAAACCTCTTGAAGAACAAAACTTAAAAATTTGCTTTAAATAAGAAGCTATTTTAAGCAATTTCTTTTGAAAATTATTGTTGATTGATAACCATATTTTTAAAAAGTGATTATTATTATGGTAAACAAACACAAACTTTTAAAAAAATATCTAAATTATAAAAATCAATTTTTTTATAATCCATAATAAAAGGACCATTAACTTTCTTTTTACAAATTTATAAAATATAAATAAATAAAAACTAGTTAAAATGAAAAACTATTTTTAGTAACTTTTCATGAAAATAATTTTTATAAATGTTTTTTTTTTTAAAAAAAACAATGATTCTCATTATGATAAGAAATCATTTGAATAAAAATTAATCTCTAAATTATTTAATACTAAAATAAAAATATTCTTTTATAACATATAACAAACATATATGCTGATTTATCATTTTTATTAAGTAAGAATAAAACTAATTCTACAATTTTACCTGCAAGTGCTTTTTGTACTCACAAATGAGGAACTTGACATAGTGTGGTAATCGATATTGGCGAGACCTTGCAGAAGAAGGTACAAGATAGTAGTTGTTTACAAAATCATTGCCTCCAACCGTCATGAGAAACAATGCTTGATTTACAAGTCTTTTAGTCCGTGAAATACCAATTAAAGCCGCTAATCGTTGTTGATATTTTTCGAAGTTATCTAATTGTGTATGCATTTTTATCACGTTTATCTGCACACACAAAATTGCATTATCAATATTTACACCGTAACTACAATCACAACTTAGAAGAACAATAATATCGAAGTATAATATAGATTTGTGCCGTAATTTTACCACTGATTATATAAATTGGTTTTGTATATAATACTTAGAGTATGCTGTATGCATTATTTGAGTACTTATAGTCTAGGTAGCAAAAAAAGTGTGTTTGTGATTAAACTATACATACAAATTGAACTCCAGTGTCATTAAGGATTCCAATTCCAGCTGAACCAAAATTAGCACCAATTAGAAGATTCTGCCCTGTTAATTCTGGGCTCAAATATGGTAATGTTGACTCAGCACCAAGTCTCTGACCTGAAAAAAACATAGTTTGTTATAAATATGTTTTACTACTGGCAATAATATATAGATTTGATGTTATAATACCAATATTTTGGTGAGGCACATATATAATCTCAATTTTTAAAATTTTAGAATTTTTTTTCAACCACTGAATTTAAAGCCAATTTCTGGTGACAATGCACCTGATGATGTGACAATGCATATTGAAATTAAATCTTACCATTTTATTTTCCATGTTATTAAAATATTGTTTAAAAACAAATAAAACTTAAATGAAGAAAAAGTGAAATCTTAAGAAAAATTGGATTTTTCAAAAAATACACATTGACAATTCACCTAGTGACTAGCCAATTCATTATTCAACTTGACACAACAATAAAAATAAGTCTCAAACTCAATGTTGGAAAAATTTCAGAAGGTTTTAAAATGGGAAACAATATCTATGGATTTAAAAATTGAAGGTCTAAAATCGTTAATAGTAAAATTTGGGAGGATAAAATTGAATTTAAATCAAAAAATGAATATGCATGGAAACTTAACTAATAAGATCAGGAATATTGAAGCCATTAGAAAAACGACCGGTTGGTCTACGAGTTGGATAATCAATTCCATAAGGAGGAGAATCAGCACGAGCAGTGGTAAATAAATAGTTGTTATTTCCATTGTCAACTAGAGAATCTCCAAATACAAAAAATGCTCTTGGCCTAGCTTCACCTCTAGGCACAATAACACCTAAGACTAAACCAAGAAAAATCACAATAGGAATAAAATTTGAAGATGGTACCATTAATGAAATGTGAAATGATACTTTTGATTGTTGTGAGTATAGGATTAACTTATTATTTCAGAGGCTTTGGTTTAGAAATGAGTAGAGATTCATTGATGTCCTTATATATAACCTTTTCCATGCCATGTTGCTATAAATGTATATTGCATTGCATTATTGCATTTTTGGACTTAAATTTTAATGCAAATTTTAATCACTTTTTAAAATTTAATGTACCGAGTTTGATAATTGGTCTGTTTGATCTCAACTCAGCCGCTATTAATGTACTGACCATATTAATTCCGTGATATGGCTTTTTAGTGCATATAATCTGAATTTCATTTTTGGGTGCTTTTTTATTGGAAAAAACCTTCAATTCAGTCTCTGAATTATCAATCTCTGTTCAATTTGGTCAATAAAATATACTAAATTCATTAACTATTATAATTCATCAATTAGGTTTTTGAACTATCATTTTCTCTCGTGTTAAGAATTGAGAGACTAAATTGATGTATTAATAATAAATTATAGACTACTAAATAGTATATTTTTATAGTTTAGAGACCAAATTAGAGAGAGATCGATAGTTTAGGGATTAAATTGATAGTTTATTCTCTTTTATATTTATAGAAGGTTTTAGGTTTTTTGATCTAAAAATTGTGGCAAAATGTTATGAGGTTGGTAAGCATGGGAAACCTCTGGCTAGAAACAGTACAAATTATTTTTCTTGGCTCTTTTTAATTGAATGTGTTTCATGTTTGACTGTTGAAAATTTAGAGTGCGTATTATTGCTTTTTTATGCCAACCAATCTAATTATTAGCACACACAAAGATTAGAAAGCTTATAATGTGTGATGACTATAATATTGTAAATGAATTTAATAATATTTGAGCTAGGTCTAAGACTAAACCAATAAAAATCACAATAGGAACAAAACTTGAAGAGGGTGCCATTGAAAATTTGAAATGAACCTTTTGAATGTAAGTATAAGGTTGACTACATAAATTCAAAGGTAGATATGTGTAGAGATTCATTGATGGTTTATATATAACTATTTTCTATATAACATGTTATTTAAAACATTTGATATTAGTAATTCGTTTCGGTTAGTGTTAATATTTTATTTTTGTGTTATTATCATATTATGTTCCTATTATATCTTGCGCATCAAATAGATCTTAAATACGATTAGTCAAATTTTCTCTTAAAAAATATTTATTCATAAAATTGGGAGATATCTCAGATCAATAAAATAGTTTTACCATTAGACCACTTCTGAGTACATCTTTTATCGAAGGCTTTGAGTTTTTTTTTTTTTTTTTATCTAAAAATTGTGGCAAAATGCTATGAGGTTAAATGCGCTATTTAGGTTGGTAAGCATGGGAAACCTCTAGCTAGAAGTAAGAACAAATTATTTTTTCTAGTTCTATCTAATCTAATTAGATGTGTGTTTCATGTTTGACTGTTGAAAATTTAGAGTGACTGACATGGATTAATGCTTTTTATGTCAACAAATCTAATTATTTGGATACATAAAGATTGGAAAGTTTATAATATGTGATGACTAAATCAGTCAAAGAATTTAATATTTGAGCTAGGACTCCGGTGCAACGTTACATTGTTAATGTACTTCATTATAAGCTGTTCCCACCTCCCTCTTTTGAGTCTTTTCCCACTTCTGAGGCGATTTAAAATTCCATCAAATGTTGGTAAAATGATAAACACGATAGTAATTAACAATTCACCCCTTTTTGTTAATAAATGATGAATTTTTTTTTCTATGTTGATTAAATGATTTTTGTATTTGGCATATATTTTGGACCAAATATATAAATTATTCAATAAACTTAGAAAGAGAATCTTTGCCTATATTTGAGATCGGGATAGTAGCTTAATAGTTAGAACACTTAAAGATGAATGGAGTGTTTGGGGTTCGAACTCCGGTTTTGCATATAAAATGTAATATTTCTATCAACAACGACACTTTTTTCCCCTGACATTTAATTGACAATTCACTTTACTAAGAGAATCTTATTTAATAAGAGAATCTGAGTTCGCTTTTTAGAATCACTCATTTGGAAAATAATCTTCTAGATAAAAAAAATAATATAGATGTCTCGTTGTCAACTGAGTAATTAGGCTCATGACATGACAGATCAAAAGTAAGCTGCGAGATACTATAGAGGGAAATGAATTTTCTGTTGTAACTACACATATTTTGATGTCTGATTTAAATCAACGGATAAAATTATTTAGTTGTATGAAATTAATCGCCATTTTAATTGTAGCAAACTTAGTAAACAGTTAACACGATAACATAAACACAAAATGGCAATGTATTAGAATTTAGAGTATGTGAGATTTCATTTCATCTCTAAGACTCTATACATGTTTAGTCGTATTTTCTTGGCTTAATCATCATTTTCATTCATGTAAGTTCGCGATTTTTTGATTTTAGTCCCTGTATCTTTTTTTGTTGCAAATTAATCTCTGTATGTTCAAATTTTTTGGTTTTAGTCTCTTAAAACTAAAATCCGCCGGAAAATCTGCAGGAAACCAGCAAATTTTCCTACAGATTTTCCTGCGGATTTTAGCTTTAGGGACTAAAATAAAAAAGATTTGCACATGCAGGGACTAATTTGCAACAAAAAAAGATACAGAGATTAAAACAAAAAATTTATGAACTTACAGGGATGAAAATGATGTTTAAACCTATTTTCTTTCAAAGCCTTAATCCTTAGAAAATCATTTATTTATTTTTGGTTTACCCTTCAGTTCTTAGAGAAAAGGAACTAAAATAATCCAAAATTTGATTGCAAAGTAAGTAAAAGTTGCTACAAAATCGTTCCACCAAATAATTGAACTTGACATTTATTTAAGCAACAAAATCACTTATTTTTTACATCAATGTACATATAAAATATGGAATATATGTCAAAGTTTCATGGAGACTAGCCATAGTCGATGTTTCTCTTACACTTAGAACTATATTGCTTTCTGCACAACATTGCTAAGGTACCATAGTAAAAAAACGTGAGTGCAATCGACGCCCCCTTTGGGCTACATATACCCTTCCATCCATCCATACAAATTAATCCACACTAAGCCTAATCTTCGAGAACATCTCAATTGAAATAAGTTTTATATGCTTTACTAGGTTGTATTGATTTTTAGTTTATAGGAGCATCTTAATTAATATAAATATAAATTTTATGGTTCACTTATTAAGAAGTCTTTTCATTATAAGTTTGTAGGTGTTTTTGGAGAAGTTAAATAAGTTAGCTTCAAAAAAGTTAAGATGTTGAAGTAAATTTTTGTTTATTTTTAAATGACTCATAAATTTTGCGAGATTCTACAAATATTTCTTTTTACTTACGTGTTTATTGTAAGATTTATCTTGTTTTTTTAAAAAAAAAAAAAAATATTTATCTTGATTTTAAACTTACTATATTGCTTTTTATAAGATATGTTAAACGTTTCAAAATGTAACTTGTGATCCTTAATATAAAGGGCAAAATAACATTTTGAGGGACTTATAAGCATGTTAGAGGTATAAAGAACAATTTTCTTAGGATTTTAGTGGTTTGAATTTCAGTGGGCTCAAACTAGGCCCGGATCACATTAGTAGCATGAGTAGTATTTGAGAGTAACTTTCGCCACCCCCCAATATAATTTCTGTACTACGCACTCAAAAAATAGAAATTTTGTGTCATTCAAAAGTACAATTCTAAGAGATATGGCGTTTAGAAGTACAATTTAGAAAATATGTGTGATTTTTTTAGAAGATGGGTGGAAAAAGGTCCTACCTTTACAATTTGCATGATTAAGATTTGACTATCTATTTTAAACTAAAAGCATATATAATATGTGGTTGCAATGATTTAAGAACTTACCCTAATATTCATAGTTTAATTCTTTTAAATCGCTTGAATTGAGACTAAATAGTGGTTAAATTGTTCAAATAACTAAATCACAGACATCATCAGATTATTGTTCTACTGATTTAATAGTCTAGTTCAGTTTTTAAAATATTTTGTGATTGTACTATTGCAACAAATAGGATATTGTAAAATATAATTAAATTATTCATTTGAAAAAACTTGCATCTATTAATTCATTTTTCCTCCTTCTTTCTCTCAAACAAGTATATCAAATATACTATATTTTAATTTTTAACAATGAGAGAAAATGAGAGAAGCAAGAACAATGAGAGAAAATGTTAGCTTACAAGTGAAAGAGAAATTATTTTAATGAAATGATTATTTTATTTAAAGTATATGTCTAACACTGTTGCAAAACCTCTAATATTGAAATAGAATGACAAACAAGTACATATATGAGAATGATAGATGGAACTTTACAACTTCAAAAAAACACACATATATATATATATATGAATTATACATGATCCCACCACAAATTCAACTATATGCAAACAATGCTATTAAAGAATCACACCCCACAAACATACACACTAAACATGACACTGACATCTATATATCGACATAAATAAAAAATTGAATCTAACTACATATGTCGGTTCTGTCGGTGTTAGACACCGACGCATATCAGACACCGAACACACTATCAACATGCAAAATGTCTATGTGTTACAAAATAAAAAGAGAACAAGTACACATTTCCAATCCTAATAATGTAACAAAAATAGATGTTTCAACAACAATGTAACAATATCTATCATAGAAGTATATCCATTTCCACTCACACAATGTAACCATTTTCCTTCACATCTTCCACAGTTTCTACACAATCTTCTTTGTCTTCTTGTTGTTCATCCATCTTCTTCTTCTTCTCAAGTGCTTGAATCAAGTTCTTCAAACTAGTCTCAACATCTTCATTCACAGACTTAGGCATTAAATTCTCAGCAACATCAGCAGGTGTCATATTAATCACTTCCAACAAATCACCAATTTCATCAAACAAATCATGTGAATCAATATCTAAATAATTCTTAACAAGAACCTTAAAAGCTTCAAAACAACAATAAGATAACTCAACATGTTTATCCATCCTTCCTGTCCTAATAAGAGCAGGATCAAGTTTTTCCACGAAATTCGTCGTGAAAATAATAATCCTCTCACCTCCACACGCCGACCAAATTCCATCAATAAAATTCAATAAACCAGAAAGAGTTACTTTACTACTTTTACTATTACTCTCTTCTTCATCTTTTTTTCTTTGATAATAATCTTTTTGTTCCATTAATAATTCATCTTCGTCATTTTTTTCGTTCTTATTAATCTTCCTCTGGCTAGTAAAATCAAGCGAACAATCAATATCTTCAACAACTATAATAGCTTTACTAGAAGTCTCAATTAACAACTTTCTTAACTCAGTATTATCCTTAACCGCGGTTAATTCAAGATCATAAACATCATAGTTCATGAAATTCGCCATAGCGGCTATCATAGTAGATTTACCTGTTCCTGGAGGACCATAAAGTAAATAACCGCGTTTCCAAGCCTTACCGATTTTTGCATAATAGTCCTTACCATTTCTAAACTTCAAAAGATCTTTAATAACTTCTTCTTTTTTCTTCTTCTCCATTGCAAGTGTCTCAAAAGTTGCAGGGTGTTCAAAAACAATGTGACTCCATTTTGATTGTTTGTAACCATACCAACCACTACTTGGATTGTTTGTATAAAGCTTCCTCTGTCTATTTCTCAATGCAATTTCTTTTCCTTCTTTCAAAACATGTTTTATGTAAGAAATTGTGATTAAATCTCTATGTTTTTTGTGGAAAGTGAGTTTGTAGTATCTCTTATAATTAGAGAAAGAAGAAAAACCATGTGATGAAGTTTCAATTTTGATTGCAGCCCACCAAAGCTTAACACCTTGAAATTCATCAGTTACTTCTTCATCATCATCTATGCTAAGAACCAATGGATTTTGACTATCTTTTATGACTTCAGCTTTGAGTCTTTTGGCTAGTTGTGAAGAGTTTTCACTTAGGTAGGTTTGTATGAAAGTGTATGCTTCACTTCTTTTGAGTCTTTCACCTGAGAATTCATGGAAAGTGATTTGGATGTAAGGGTATAAAAGGTTCATTACTTTTTGTGTGTGGATTTGAAGACTATCACGAAATGAAGGTGGTAAAAAACGTTCAATTATGGCATACACAAACATTATGGTGGCTAGTATAGACCCTAATTGTGCCCATAGTTCACTCATAGCTTTTTTCTTGTACTAGTAGTACCACACTTTGTGTTGCTAAGCACATGCATGGTATGTGCTATATATAAAGTATTTTTTATGGACAACATATATAAGAGAGATGACTTAATTATATATTTAATGTCTTAATATTTTGGGTGAAGATGTGGTGTTAAATTCGCCTGTGTGATTGCTCTAGCTAAATGTGATGATCCTCGGGCTCCCTTCATAGTTCAACAGTGATAGCAAAACCGATTATTTGACTAAATGTGACCGACTTATTTTATTAAAAGTTTTCCGCTGGTTGAGAGGGAGCAATATACCAAATGAATTAATGGATGAACTCACACTTGACCGAAAAGATTGGTATATCAAGTGTGAGTAGATTGAGTATCATATAAGTGAGATGATCTATATGCTTAACGCTTTACGATTTATGATGAAGGTGTGTCCAAATCACTTTTGTGAATACTCTAGTTCATTGTAATGATTTCCAGGCTCCCCTTACATTCTAACAGATACTTGTTTGATTGATTGAGAGTGTTTTAATTTCTCTCACCGTTTAATAGTGATTAATCTCTGCCTGATGGATTCTTCTCTTTCAACTGAATTTTTTCATACATTAGAGTTAGGAATCCAAATTCCAACTATTTAAAAAGCTCGAATTCTTTATCGATTGAATAATTCATTATTATTCTATTCAATTTATTTACTATTTGATTGGAGGGGAGTTTACTCAATTGTAATGTCTCAACATTTAATCATTAAAATTTGAAACATATTTCAATTCTTTTGGATGGATTTTGTGGTGTGTGGTGTAAGTATGTGTTTGTTGTTTGTGGGTGTTGAATCACGTGCAAATTTGAGTTGAAGTGCAATTGATAAGTAAAGTTTTCAAGAAAAAATCCAATTGACAATGAGTGATGTTTGTCAAGTCCAAACACTTTCCTAGCTGGAATTTTTGTCAAGTCCAAAGAACTTTCCTAGCTGGATTTTTGTTATGCACGATGGGAGCTTAAGGGGCATGTTTCAATGTGCATGAATAATGGACTACTTGTCCAAGTAATCAAAAAGCTAAACTGACATTGTCTTGCAACTTGCCACTCATATGATCCGGTAATTAAAATTTAAAATCATAATCAACCTCTCTATAAAATAAGTTTGATTTAATAAAAATAAATAAATAAATAAATAAATAAGAGATTGAATATGATTTTATTTTTTTTGGTGTGAAAGAATATGATATTTTATTTAGACTATATTTGATTTTAAAATTATTTTTAGAGTTGAGTAAATTTGGTGGTAAGAGATTAGACAAAAATTAAAATTTTTATCAGTAATAAATTACATAATAATTTTTTGTCTATCAAACATCGTATAAAACAAAAATAGATGTTCAATATTTCAAATATTCATCATGTGTTGTTCTGACATATGTTATTATAATCGGTACTTATTTTTACAGTCAAATAGATCGTTTCACTTAATTTTAAATTAACAAAAAAAAAATTGTTTCTCTTGAATTTCCTTTCACTTAAAATCCTTAGACCTCTTTTATTTATTAGATTGAAGGTCTCGAGTGGACCTCTCAGTAGGATTCAAATTCAGACGAAGAAGGTCTAACCATCTATCAGAGGAAAAAAGAACGACCGGCTCTTCTAGATCTCTCAGAAATATTTTTTCCTTCTGGACCATACAACAGTGGAACAATCAATCAATTGATATTGAACGAATCTTTGGAGTCTTCCAATTTATTGCTGGGTGCAATGGAATTCATTAGTATAGGAAGCAGCCCTGTCAAATAGATATTTTTTGTTTCGATCATCTTTCGATTGTTAATACAATAGATAACTACAAAAAGGACTACACTCTTGATCATGAAATATAGATTTCTCTGTGAATTGCGTGAAAATAAGACACTCCAGATTCGATATTCTGGTTGTGAGTAAAATTGACCCACTTTGATCCATGAAAAAGAAATGTAACTTTGGGATTGAAATATTAGTTTCTATACGAAATGTTTTTAGGGTTTGTCTAATATGTACAATATTGCACATGATAAAGCAACTAAAAGTAGTAATTATTTATTGAAAAACAACAATTATTTATTAAAAATTATATATTTAATATAAAATGCACGAGTTTCAATGCAAATTTACTATTTTAAATTTCTTAACATGTACAAATTTGCACATGATGATAAACCCATGTTTTTATTCTATGTTTCCACGCCATTATACTCTCATCATATTAATTGAAAACATGTTATGTAATGAATTTAAGGGGCAATTACTCCATGACTAAAATTGTTCAAGGGATATTTTAGTGTTGTAATTGATTTAAATTCCTAGATAATTTATTCTTCCTCAAGGTGTCTTTCTTCTTCCTTGAATCTAAACACCAAAGGACACTAATTTGGCCTTTTGGTGACAAATCAATTTTCTTTTTTTATGATTGACCGACACACACACTCCTCTCCTCAACATACAAAACATATTTTATAATACATATTCTTAGAATTAAAGTTGGATCTAACTCAATCTTATAAAATTAGCTTGTTGCGCAATGATTGTCTTTACTTGTAAATTCATGTTCAGGTTATCTTATATCTGATGTGAAACTCTTAACACATCCCTTCATGTTCAGCATTATTGGATTTGACGTGTGGATATAAATGGCGGGTAACCCGATAACGAAAACCTAATAGTAGGTGATCCAACAAATTTTAGAGAAGACTCTACCATCTTGGAATTTAGAGTTGAACTTAACTCAAACTTACAAAACCGAATTGCCTCTACTTATAAACTTATGTTAGACTATCTCATATCTAATGTTGGACTTTTAATTGTTTAAAAATAATATACTAGTAACGCAAGGGTATTTAAATAAAATGATATATACATGTCTCTCTTAATTTAAGTAACAAACTTAAACAACGTTAAAACTCACTTAATCTCACAAAATTTAAAAAAATTAGTCTATATAATTACCCAATTACTTATAGAGAATATACTATATACACATACAAAAGTAAAATAACGTGTTACTATAAAACCCACTTAAACTACCCATCTATAAAAAGTTGTGGTCCTCTACAATTATTTGATAGTTTGCCACTTCTCCGGTAAGGTAGGGATGAACCCATTTTGATAACTATGAGGAAAGATGCCCCCACTAGAATTTCTAACATTTTTGGTACTATCCTATATTCAGAGATACATTGAAATCTTCTCTATGTTTGACAAATTCTTGCTATAATGTACGTATCACTTAAACATTAAACTACATTAAATATAAACTACATTAATAATAACGAGATAATAAGCTCTTGAAAATGAAATGAACAATTGTTATGCATTTTTTTAAAAAAATGCCACAATTATTTTCATTATTCTGAAAAAATATATTATTTCTAACTAGCATTTCATCTTCTCTCGGTCATAATAGCATACTTCAAGACTCTAATGCCACAAAATTAAACATGGCTCAAATTTGTTAGATCTGTCATTGTGGAGAGGATCCACACCCACCAATAATAGTTTGCATTATACATGGCCCTAGCATAAAACATTTTACAAGCCATCTACGACTACAAAAAATTGTGTTACTGTAATTTGCAAAGCTTTTGGAATTATGTTTCTTTTTGTTTGACAACTTTTTTTTTGGTAAATGTCATTCCCATTATGCAAGTTGTTTGTCCAATATAGTAGTGTATTGATTGAAATAGAATTATTAAGTTTGATAATAATATTATAAAACGATAGAGGTATGTAAATAAATAGTTTACCATTAACCAAATTACTATCCAATTCCAAATTGTTCCACTTTTAAAAATCTAGCCCAAAGTTAAAAACATAAATCGTACGGGTGTTCATTAATAATACAGTTAATTAAATTAAACTGTAAACTAAAATGCATTGAATATATTTTAAATTAAAATATTCAAAATGAATTTAAACTAGACCGATTTTAAAAACAGCACCGCTATTTCTTACGAAAAAGTCAACAACGAAATACAAGAATTGGCCTGCAACAAGCGCTGTCCCACATGATGGTTTTTATCGGTTCTGTTTTTATAGAAAACATGGGTGGGTGGGTGTTAATGAGTATTCATAAATATGCCTTCTCAACTGCCTGTCACACCATTATCACATTTCTTGCGTTAACTATCTCATAAGAATAAGCATTTTCCTTTTAAAAATCAGTTATACTTAAGTTTACAACTAAGTTTGTATTACAACTAAGTTTGTATTTATGACTTATGAGCCAAATTTTTTTAAAATAATATCTTAATTAAACTTTTCTTGTTTTGACTAATAATATAATCAAACTTAAGATTTTCACTCATCGAATTAATCAAACATAGTTCAGTATTTTCAGCTTTTAAAAAATAACTTTTCTTGTTTTGACTAATAATAAAATTAACCTTAACATTTTTTTAATCAAACAATTGTTATGCAATGGTACTTAGGCACAATGCTGAAAATAGAATATAAGTGATGCAATAGAAATTTGAAATACTGAATTTAAAATTTGATGAGAATCACAGTAAGTGAGTAACATCAGACATAAAACATGCTTTTCCAAAAATAAAAAATAAAAATTCCATATGGGGTGTTCCTTCTTCCTTGTGCACACGAATGCTAGGCCTTGGCTCTTTCTCTCAATTGACTCAGCACTTGATGAGTCAATATTGGTTTCATAACTCTCACTTGATCCATCTCTCAGCATCGAATTTCATAACTCTCACATGCACGCAAACTTCAAAGATTGAAGTGAAACTACCGTTCCATTTTATAAGAACTATTTTGATTAAACGAGATTATTTACTTATCTTGCTTTGACCATATTTTTTTAATAATATATAGATATAATTATAAGCATATAAGATTTTGTTTGATTTGTTTTGATGAGTATTTTCAAAATATCAAGTTTTTATAATTTTCACTAATAGAGAGTTAAAGATATTAGTGATCAAAATTGTGCATTGACATACGTGCAGTAGTCAAACTAGTTCTTTTATTTTGGGACAGAGGTAGTATAAATTTATCATCGGTCATGCTAATTAGTGTTTTAGACACTAATTAAAGAATAAAAAATGGTAAATTTTACATCGAAAATAATATTGTTTATATTTTAAATATGTTGACTACACAAATTTCAAGATTATTATGGTACTATATTTGATATTCTTAACTAGTGCTCCTAAAATATTATTTAGCATTTTCCATTTTTTTTTAATTTTATTTTACACGGTTTTTTACTGTGAAAGGAGAGAGAAATAACTCAAATAAGGAACACACACGGTAAATATAAATAATAATAAGTAAAGAGGTAGAACACATGCACGCAGTAATTTATTGTCGGACTTTATTTATCAAGTGATTGAACTCAAATGATAAACAAGTTTCATCAATGATGAATCATTTGAAAGAATACCAGTTCGATTTTTTATTGAAACAATTTTAGTTAGACTTTATTTATCATCTGAACGAACGCCATATTATTGGGCCCTTTTCTTGAGAAGAAGAAGAAAAAAGTAGTGGGGAGTCTAAGAAGAAAATGTGTGTGCAATAAGTAAGTGGTTCAGTTCAATGCCTAGCAACCTAACCCAACCCAAATTGGTCAGAACTCGCAAAGCCCAAAAGCAAAAAAAAATAAAAATTATGTTATTATGAGAAAGCAAAAAGAAGTAAAAAAAAGCTCCGAAGAACACAAAAATGGCGGCGTTGAACTCAGAGTGTGATTCTAAGGTCACTACAACTAATCAATAATAATTTCTTCTTCTTCATTGTTTTCTTCTCAAGTATTTAATATTATTTTTTTAATTTCCACAGGGAAATTCTCAGAAACCGAATTTCGAAACATTTCAGCTATTTTCCTCTTCAATAGGTTCTGGTTTCGGAATATTTGATGATGTTTCACAACAAGTTAATGCTATACCACCTCCTCCTTGTGTTGAAGTTTTTGCTACTGACTCAGAGGTTTAGTAGATTCTTCTTCGTTCTTTTTTCTATTCATGATTGTTTCAATTGAAACGGCGTCGTTTTTGAAACTTTGTTTTCTGTTTGATTCTTAAAATTAGGCTGCTTCACGCGGAAAGAAGAATGTGGACTCAGTAGATATTGATGGGGTTACTTTGTTTAAGGTAAAGTTTGTTTCTTTTTTTAAAAATTCTCATTCCTATAATAATACAATGTGATTTATAACTAATTAGTTGAGTAAATATCCAATTAGGTCCAATGGTAAGGGACTTGGCACCTTAAGCAGGTTGTCGTCCTGACCCGACACCTTCTTACGTAAAAATTTAGCTAAGAAGGAGAGAACCTACCTTGTGTACCCCACATGTTATCCGATAGAGATTAGTTACTGTTAAACGGCGGTGAAAACTTTGTATCTATAACATTATAACGCCTAAAAAAAAGCAAATATCTAATTAGGTCTGTTAAATGGTTGGAACATAAAACCTAGTCAGAAAGTTATTGTGTAGCAATTGTGAAGTTAGAAGTCCTACATTGCTTTGAAAGTGAAGATTGAGTAACATATATGGGAGATGATCCATAAACTCAATACCTTAAGGTTTTGGATGGAGATCTGGTGTCTCTCTCACTGTCACTTGTGTGGTTGCTCTTGACCGATGATTCCCTGGGCTCCCGTCATGACCCAACAATAGTATCAAAATGAACCTTGAAATTGTAAAATATTAATCAATTTTGTTCCGGTTGTTAGTATTTGTAGGGACCATATTGCAGGATGATGTTAATTAACACTTTGTAATTCAGATGATTGTTTTAGAATATTGAAAATGTGTGGAACTATATTGATATGTTCCTACATTTTAGGGAATAAATTAGATGTTTACTTATTTTTTATTATTATAACTTAGTTTTATTACACACTTGTAGGGGCGGGTGAATACTAAACAAGTTTTTGGTTTATCCAACTCTGACTTGGTTCCTGGAAAATATGAAGGTGATGATGTTTTGCTCCTTGCATTTCTATCTACGAAGCACACACACACAAAACAGGACACAAACATAGACACAGAACACAACACTAACATGTAGATAATTGAATGGAAATAATTGAATGTACATGTGTAGAACGGAGTCATGCTGGACATGCCTTTGATATGAAATGTTGGTTCTATATAGATTTCGATTTTTTTGTTTATTCATTCATATCCATATTGTTAATGACCTATGAAGCACCAACATAGACACAGATACGATACCGGACACAACACCGACACAAGCATATTTGATGACACCTTTATTCTGAAGTGTCGATGCTATATAGTTGGTGACTACTAAATCAGTTGCAACTTTGGTTTCCTATGGTTTAGGAGGTCTGAAGCTGTGGGAAGGTTCACTTGATCTAACTAAAGCTCTTCGTTCAGATATTAAAAGTGACCTTATTTCATTTGGTGGGAAGCGAGTATTAGAGGTGGGCATCTATTTCTTCAGGTGATTTTGTGATCTATTTATTATCTGTTCAATAGAAGACAGTCTATTATTACTTGCTCATTTTACAAACAAACTCACTTTAGTAGAGCTTTTGTCATTTTATATACAAATTGATTAAGAAGATATAGGCCTTGTTTGAGTAAACAATTAAATTAAACGTTTATCGTATAAGTGTTTATGTATAACTATAAGATATTTTTATAACAGAAGTTATATAAAGGCAAAACTATTTTCATGCAAGCTATAAACTGTTATCATTACTTATTTTAGCAAGTTTATGAAAGTAAGCTGAAAACAGGCTCATACTCGTAGTCATAGCTAGTTTCTTGTAAAGGATGTTGTTCGTCTATCACTCAGTTTCAAATATTTGATTCAGGTCGGATGCGGTCATGGGCTGCCAGGAATCTATGCTTTGCTCGAGGTGAAACTTTGGTTCATTGGCTTTGCTTTGGTATCCTTAGTTAAATATGAATTTTTTTTAATGATATGTTTTTATTTTGATTGTTTTAGGGGGCGTCTGTTGTACATTTTCAAGACTTCAATGCCGAGGTCCTACACTGTCTAACTATTCCCAATGTAAATGCAAATGTTTCTGGAAGATCTCAAACATCTCCTTCACACTTGACAAATAACGAGGCAGAAGTTCGCTTTTTTGCTGGTGACTGGAGTGAAATTGATAAACTGCTCCTTCATGTTGGTACCGATGGAAAACACGTTGAAGGTTCTGGTTATGATTTTATTCTGATGGCAGAGACAGTTTACTCAATCAACAGTCTTCAAAATCTCTACAATCTTATCAAGAAGGTATTGTTTTGATAATTGCAATGTATATGAGTGCATTTATCTATCTTTATGTATTAATAACCATTTATCTATCAAGAAGGTGCATCTTTGATGATAACCTTTTTCGTTTACATATTGAAGTGCTTGATACATCCTCATGGAACTGTGTACATGGCTGCAAAGAAGTATTACTTCGGTGTAGGCGGAGGAAGTCGGAGATTTCTGTCTGTGGTGGAAAAAGATGGTGAGCTATTCTGAATCTTTGTATGTCATATGTTGTATGTTCTAATAAAAGTTTTGTCTCATTATGCAATGTTAACTATAAAGTAATCCTCATAGGATATTATTATACTGTTCTATTTCTCATAACAATCCTAATATCCTATATCTGTGCAGGTGTCATGACTAGTAACCTGGTTGCTGAAATTACCGATGGTTCATCTAACGTGCGTGAAGTATGGAAGCTCACATTCAAGTAGTGTTGATGCTTTCCTCCGTCGTTCAAACTATCCTCGGTTTGTTTGCTCGAGTTTGCCTGTGCCCGAAAAGGGGGTGCTTTCTGTTAGAAGGGTGATGATGGACCATTACAGTGTTGTTGTAGAGATTGAACAAAAGAGATTGTTGTAGAGATTGAACAAAAGAGAGTGCTATTTGTTCACTTTATATCTCACATCATTCTTATGCTAACTAAATGCAGAAGTAAAATAGATGGTTACTTTACATGATTATTAGCTAATTATAATTATGTAAAGAAATTGTAGTTCTTCAAATCTTTCTAAGGTGAAATACTTGCTTTGATTGAGGATTGTCCTGCATGTATTGCTTTAATCTCACCGAATTGGTGAGTTCATCTTAGTATGATGAATCTCACATTCAAATCTTGTTGGCAATCAAAGTTAGTCTATTTCTTTATCAACCTTTCATTATTATTTGTATTTCATTTTTTAATAGACAAGGGAAAAATACCAAAAAGAGAAATAATAGTTTTAAACAATTGCAAAATTAGTTGTCAAAGTATATTTAATTTGAGACGACCACATATTTATAGTACATACGTAAAATTATATATAATTTCTCTATGGTGCATATATAATATACTAACTCTCTTTCTAAATATAAGATCTCTTTGAGAAAATTATATAGATTAAAAAAGTTGATTGTAATATTAAATTTGTTGACAATTTGTATTATTTTTACAATTGCATCCTTCACAAGAGAGTGGGTTAATGTTTTTTTAGAGTTCATATTACAAATTGTGAAAAAAGATATACTATAATTAAGAAGTATGTTAGTAAAAAAATAATTAATACATCTAAAATTTTAAAGAAATTTTATAAAAAGGGATAGAGAAAAATTTAAGAGTTTTAGGGACGGAGATAGTATATGGATCCATATTTCAAATAAATTTGTATAACTTTCATATATTTTCTAGACAAAAATATGATTTTTTTTCTTAGCATGATATTTGATGCAAAATTTCCACCGTTGTTTAGGATTAGAGGTAACTAATTAATTTCCACCGTTGTTTAGGAATTAGACTAAAAAGTATTATTATCTTATTATTATTACACACACATACATTTGAGTACCCAAGAAAATAATATGCATATTGATCATAGAATAAAGTTTCTTACATTTCCTTATTCTAGAAGCAATCTAAACCTTGCTTATAGAGATACATAGAGAGATAGATTAATAGATTCCAATGGAATGTGTTTTACATCATTTTATTTGTGTTTGGACACTACAAAAGTTGTATGCGTATTAATGGAATGTCACACCGGTTGTTCTTTTACCCCTATCATAGTTCAAAAAAAGTTCAAAAAATTATAAACTAAAAATGATAAAAAAATAATAGTAACAGTAACAACAGTATGTATGACATTCAAAGAAAATCACATGCTTTAAAAAATCAAGATAATTTTTCAACATGTTAAATTTCATCTTAATTAAATTAATAAAAAATGTGTTAAATGTTAAGAAACATGACATCCATAGAAAAATAAAGAGAAAAGTTAGAAAACTTGTATTGATGGTAATGAGTAGAATTACAATATTGAGAAAGTTATGTAGTGTAAAGGTTATTTATAGGCTAACTAACTAGATTGACTAACTAATAACTAGAGCAACTAATTATGGGTGCGTTTGTTTTAGCTTTAAAAAATATATATTTTTGTTAAAAGAATCGAAAGATTAATTTTTTGGAGATTTTTTAAAAAAAATCTGAAGTTATTTTTGTTTGTCTACTACCCATAAAAATCCATTATTTTTTTAAAGAAAATGTGTTTTAACATGTACATGTGTTATCTCCTTGTTTTTAAAAAAAATAGATTTTGAGAAAAGTTAATCCTAATAGCTTTTCATTCTAGAGTCAAAAGAGATTTTTTTGATAAAATGATTTTTCTAAAAATCCTAAACAAACACTTCAAAATGAAAAAAGTGATTTTTTAAGGAAGAAAATAATTTTTTTTAAAAAAGAATCCAAAACAAACGCACCCTATATCGTTAATATTAAATAATCATAAAATTTCAATATTATTAAAAAGGTTCATGTGTTGACTTCTGTTAGATACAAATTGAAATTATTAATCTCGATTGTTAAAAAAAAATAGAAACCAGAATTTAAACACTATGATCAAAATGTTGACGAAAAACCTTTTGTGAACTAAAAGTTGAAGAAGAATTATTATTTTTTGGTTACCATTTTTTTTCTTACAATCCTTCAAGAAAAGAAAACTTACAAGAAAGAGAAATATTTTTTTTTGACAATAGAAAATCATTATTAATAATAGTGATACTATTATTGACCATTTTACGTCCACTATTTGAACTATAAATGCCAATGTAATAAATCTTACGGTACATAATTTTATTTGTGTTTGGACAAATATAGAATACAAAAGTTTTTCGTCAAAAAAAGAATACAAAAGTTAGTATGTGAGTAATTATCTGTCTATTGTGTTGTTCTTCTTTCCGAATTATAAGAGTAATATGTGCCTTAAAAATATATGATAAATTATTAGGGATTTGCTTTTTGCACCCTCTAAAATTTCTTAGTCACCCCTTGAAATGACCAACTAACCCTCTCGCTTTCTAGGATGCGAGCAATTTTCAAACTCTAAATAGAAACACAGTTTTCTAGCTATGCAGAGTAGGAACTTAAACACGGTTCGCAATTTAGAATGTGAACTCAGTTTACACTTTTACACTTTAACTAGTGTACCTTATAAAAATGTGGTCACTATCTTATATCATATTTCGATAATGTCACTGGAGCAGTTGTGACATTATCTACCAATCACACAGACACACAAACACACACCGTAAATATAGCTATATTGAATTGTTACTTTATTTGATATAACTAAGTTTACATTTATACTTGCAATAGACATATATCAAGGCTACAAAAGTTGATAAGTTTGGCAAAAAATAGAAAATTAGGTGAATGAATGACACACACTTTAACTTGCGAACTATGTTTCATTCAAAGTTATTTAATGGGAGATGAGAGAATGATGAATAGAACAAATAAAATTGATTTTTATAAGGTTCGCATCATAGAATGGGAACTCAGTTTGCAGTTTTCTATCTAGAAATATGATAGGCTCACATGTAAGTCAGAGGTGCAAAAAGTAAAACTCAATTATTTAATATAAAAATATTGCTCTTAAAAGTTGGATATTTAATTATTTAAAAGTCAAATAGTTGTATTTTATAATGTAATTCTACTTTATAATTACTTTACATATATTTTAAGGCACACATTTACGGTTCCATCAAATTATAGACAAAACAAGATAACTTTTCAACTAACCTATTTTGCAGCAACAAAGATTAGTAATACACTACCCAATTTCCGGAGGGGGACAGAATCTATCTGGACAGTGATAATCAGTCTTGCATTTATGAATTTGTGAAAAATATATAATTCTATTTTTGAATTATAATCTATCTGGACATTTAACTTTTTAAAAGTTAAATAGTTATATTTTATAATATAATTTTATTTTTGAATTCTATAACATATATCACGCGTTAATAGTTCCATCAAATTATAGACCAAACGAGATAACTTTTCAACTAACCTATTCTGCAGAAACAACGTTTACTAATACACTTCCCAATTGTCGGAGGGGGACAATCTTTATCTTGACAGTGAAAATCAGTCTTGCATTTATGTCGTGCTGCGATGTGAAAAATATATAAAAGAAAATGTTAATAAAAGTTGATGATTTTATTTTGTTACAGTGATGATTTTTTAAATAAGAAGAAAACATCATTAATATATTAATAACAATTACACTAGTCAATAATAATTTTTACATAGATACAAATTCAAATAAAAAATATTTGAGCGCATACAGACACAATTGAAAAAAGTTAAATGCAAAATATTTTAATCACATCACTTGATGTACTGGATTATAATCGGGTTTTGATCCTCTCCTTCATCAATTCTTTTCCTACTTCCTCCTTCACTCATTTGTTTCTATCTCTCTCTTACTTTTTCTCACACTTCTTCTATTTATTATTGTTTTATTAATGCTCTCTTTGAAGAATGAGAGGATCCAACCACATTATAATCATCTGTTCTACTATTTTTTATTTAGTTTTATGTATTTGCCTAAATAATTTACATTTGAGTTAGGATCTCTCTATTTAAGATCCTCTCATATGAGTCCTATAATTAAGTAAGTCTCACCACTATTGATTATTTTATATTTTATTTTAAAATTGTTTGTGGCTATTTCTCTCTGAAATGGAGGAAATTGAAAGAATTTTAATAGGAGAGGATCTTTAATCCATTTGAGTTAGGATCCGAACCTATGAAGCACGGACACTTCTCGGATTAGGCGTGCCCGTGTCGACACGTGTTCATATCCGACACTGACACGACACTTATGATTACACTGAATTATATCATTTTTTCAAATTATTATCGGTGTCACCGTATCAGTGTCTGTATTGTGTCCGATATCCATATCGGTGTCCGTGCTTCATAGATTCTAACTCTTTCCATTTAGGATTATGTCCGAGTAAAAATACCTCACTTATTTTATAAATGTTTTAAGTTGAATTTAAATTTTCTCTTGATATTAAGTCAAACTGTAACTACAAAGTTGACACCACTTAGACTAAAAGATTGTACGTATAAGATAAATAAGAAAAGGAACAGAAAAGAGGCTTACGGACATAGCTGGTTACAACATGAAATAGTGAAAGAAGAAGGGTCATCACATAAACAAACTTTATAATTGAAGTCATATTTCTCCTCATTTGCATGTAGTATAGAAACAAATTAAAAGTTTGTAAATCGACCAATTTATTTATAATGTAAAAACCATCATACTCTTTTTATACTTCAAATTTTTTTGACGCATTATTATACTTCAATTAAAAAAAAGTTTGTACCAAAAATATAATATTACTTTGTTACAAAATAACCTTTTTATTAAATTAAAATTATTATTAAATGTCTCATAAGTACTATAATACGTCATGCTTGACCCTTTATCTCACCAAAGTGGTGAGTTGAACTTTGTATGAATCTCACATTCAAATCTTGTTGGCAATCAAAGTTATATAGTCTATTTTTTTTATCAGCCTTTTTATTATTATTATTATTATTATTACTATTTTATTTGTATTTCTTTTGGTCATTCATGATAGACAAGGGAAAAATACCAAAATGAGAAATAATATGTTTCAACAATTGCAAAATTAGTTGTCGAAGTAATATAAAATTGACACAAAAATTTCACAGTTATCTAACGGTAACTAATCTCTATCGAAAAACTTGTGAGTAATATGGTATGTTATCCTATCCACTCGAAGGATCAAATCCTTTACATTTTTATTTTATCAAATAGGGGGTAGCACAATTTTTAACATTATTTTAGAAAAAAATCACTTTATTGATGATTTTTTTAATGACAAATATAATTATATAAATAAGATGGAGACAAAAACTCCACAGTACAAATATCAAATAGAGGTGTTCGCAGTTTGATTTGGATCGGTATTGAGGCAAAAATGCATCTGATCCAAAAATAAATTTATTCGCAGTTCGATTTTGGATGACAAATAAAAAACTGATCCGATCCAATTTTATGCAGTTTAATTTTGATAGATTTTTGGATATACTCATACCAATAAATATTAAAATATTTGTATGCGCTTTGGTTCGGTTTGGATCCGTTTTGAAAAATAATCTGAAATCTGATCTAGCGGTTTTCACAAAATAACATCTAAACACATCCAAAAATATTCAGTTTTTTGCGATTACCATTTTTTTATCTGTTTGGGATTTTTATTTGGACTGGTTTGAATCACTAGTAGAAAAAAGTCTTTTTAGGTCGGTTCCTAGACACTTCTTACGTCGGTTCCATGCGTGGCTTAAGTTTTCTTGACATAACAAGTTTTGACTTGTTAGGACAGGTTGGACCTGACTTAACAAACTACATTTTAGGTCAGTTAAACTTTATGCGTCTTAAGAAGTCCAGGTTTTAGCAAGCGTTTGTGGCATGTCTAACCGACTTAAGAATGTTGCTTTGTAAGTTGGTTATTAGTAATCGACCTAAGAAGTTTTTTTTTTCTTCTGCAGTTTTTTTTCCTTTCTATAATAGCACCTATTTTTCCTGCACAATATATATATATATATATATATATATATATATATATATATATACTGCAACATCAATTCATCAAAAAAAATATACAGCAATATCATATTATATTCCATTACCATATCTCAAAATAAAAGCATAGAAGTAAAAATATTGTCATATCAAATTAAAATATCATTATAACCAAAATAAGTACACAGCCACAACAAATATAACTAGTCTTATAAATAAGCTAGCATAAACAAAGAGTAACTACCTAGGTGAAATAGCAACTACGTACTTATCAAAATACCATCAAAATTAGAAACCTTAAAGACTAGCCAATATCCAACACATAATTGCACCTTAATTCATATCATTGTCCGTACTTGCTTCAATATGTTTCAATATCATATTTGCACAGCGTTCTTGAACATTTTTAACTTCATCTTTTTGAAATGACTTTGAATCCTCAAATATCTGTATATATAAATGTTGACATAACATTAAATTACTATATCAACATAAAAAATTGTATTAATTAAGTGATACATGCAACTTGTTAACACAATTCTATTACTTACTTGTGTCCATGAACCAACAAGAGTCGCAGATACAATGTTCAACATGTGAATCATGCTGAAATAGCCGCACTCATAACTAACTTTTTGCTTTTGACTCTAAAATTTAATATGATCAAATTAATGTGAACGTCAACTAGTCGGTAAATATTATTCAACAATTGTTTTATTCTAAAATTAAAGCTCTACAATTTTTTTAGAATCAACAAAATTTATTATTAATAGATATCCAAAGGCAAAAGTAATGGTCATGGACTAAAAGGGCACAAAACCAAAACTACAAACACAATGCATGAATAACAAAAATAAAAAATCTCAAACCATAGCAGATACAAAGCCTACATCCAGAGACTCTACATGTCACATAGTTTATGTACGGTATATAAATTGAATACTTACGTGTCAAGAATTTCATAGATTTTTTTTATCCGGCCTCTTTCCCAATGAACATAGAAAGACTACTTCAAGCTTCGTTGGATTAATGATGATCAATTACCAATGATGACTACAAAGACAACATACAATTTAATGTGTTAAATTAATTTCTATCAATCATAAGTGATTGACTATAACAAGAAAAAAGGTTCTTGTTAAAATAAGGAGCAAGGTAATATATTTTTTTATCATCACACATCTTTTGTATGTAGGATTGAACACTACCACAATCATTTTGACTATGAGTGAAATACGGATCAATAAATTCATAAACATTATGGTTGCCCAATTCCATACAATGGCGGTGTAGATATCTACAACACATTGGCAGTTATTTACATTATAAATATAATTAAGTAAATAATAAATTAATAAATTTAAAAATAAAATATACTTACAGGAGCCACACTTATAAAATAGTGATGCCTAATTCTTTTATACCCATACATAAGTCTATAATATCTTCCCTTGGGAGCTCAATAAAGGCACCTGTCCCACCGAATTCACCATTCAACTTCAAAGTTTGATCCATATACATTGTTCTTTATTGTGTCTATTTGTTTATTCATAACAGGCGGGGTGCCGAATATATATATATATATATATATATATATATATATATATATATATATATATATGAGAATGAGATCCAAAGAATTGTCGAATCCTCACACCTCCACCAACACCCCGAACACGACCAGGGTGCTCATCTCGCCCTGTGGCTTCCGTCAAAATATCGTGCCGTCCTTGTGGGACAAAGGTCCCTTATGACATCAGAGAATCCGACAAATATCATCAGTTCATCAACATGAATAAATAGTAAAAAACAGATCAATATGTCACCAAGACAACATCAGTTCAACACTCATAAAAATAATTCAACAAATAACATCAATTCAACATTAATAATTAATATGGAGATTCTGAATATACTTAACAAGTGTCTGAGAGTATATTTTAACATGATCCATTATATATTAGATGTTGGAATTGGATAGTGTGTTACTTGACTTACTTCTTTTGATATTTAGCATTTTACATTTGTTCTAAAACAAGGACATTGAAAAAATTCAAGACTCATTTAAACATACTATAACAAAGAATTAATTGAATATCAACCTAATAAAGAAAGAAAAAAAATACTTGACATTAATTATTTCACATGTTAAGAAATCATCATTCGTGGAATCTCAAAACTAAGGAATAAATATTTTGTACACAAGCCATTTACATCGATCCTTCTAATTAACATCTAACTGAAACTAGTACTAATGTTCCTTGGCAGTTATCAATGCCAGTCCATTGCTACAAAATTTACATATTGATAGAATTGCCAGAGTAGTTGAGTTATTAAGTCTATGGATATTTTTTTTTAAGAGAATATATGGATCAAGATGTATTTGCACAGAGATAACGATGTAATGTTAGCTTTGGTCGAGTTTGTTTTCCGATTCATCAAGTCATGGTAGTATACTACGCACATAGGTTGACCAAGAATACAGAATGTGAACAAAAAAAAACACATAACAAAAAACTATTATGAAATTAAAATCTAGAAATCTCTCTAGTTTATCCAATATATGTATATTTATAAAACATTCAATCCATTCATATTTATGAAAATTAAAACTTAGATTTGTAGATTACATACCTACTCAAGATTGAGAGTTCGATTTCTGAAATTGAAAACACCAAAAGCTGCGACAGTGAAGTGATTGAAGGGTTCGAAAGTTAGGGTTTTCAGTGAAGAAGAAGTTGTGACAATGAAGACGAAGTGACGGTGAAGAAGAAGAAGAAGGTTCGTGATGGTGAAGAAGAAAAGGAATATGCAGTGAAGAAGAAGAAGGTTCATGACGGTGAAGAAGAAAAGGGTTCGGTCGCGAGGATGAAGTTCAGAGGCGTAACTTTATGTTTTTTATTTTATTTTAATAAAGAAGGGATTATATAAAAAAAAAAGAGGATTTTTTTATAAAAAAGGAGGATTATACTTATCTTTTTTAAAAGATTTGATTTTTCTTTAAAAAAATTAGGATTTGTTTTTTATAATAAGGGCCTGGGTTCGATTCTCGTATACTACATATTATAATTTATTTTGTAAAATTAAATTATACCTTTTAGGTCAGGTGAGAGACACCTGACATAAGAAAAAGAGTTTCTTAAGCCAGTCAAGAGACACATGACTTAATAAAAAAGGTTTCTTAAACCAAGTGAGCTACATGTGACTTAACAACAAAGTTTTGAATTTTATATTAATTGTTATTAAGTCGGTTGATAGCGGAACTATCTTAAGAAATTTAAATTTATTTATGAAACTGCCACCGTACATTTTCTTAAGTCAGGTGGAAGCTTTAACTAACTTAAGAACTTTTCTATAAAGATATTTTTGTACTAGTGAATTTGAGCACCCCTAGTTACAAGTTATCCAACTAACTTAAAAGTTAGGTGGTAACTAATTAACTAACTTGTCTCATGTTTGTTAGGGATTAGTTTCATTTCTTAACTTCTAGTTAGATTGATCTTAGTTCTTGAGATGTATATATAAATATGAGGCTTATCATTTGTATCAAACTGTTTTGTGAATAAATTAATTTTATAGCTTTTATGCGCCTATATATCTTGCACTTATTTTCCGTGTGCTTTTTTTTTTTTTTTTGGTTTTCACCACCAGTTTAATCTGGTTCGGGGGTCAGTTCTGGCATCAAGTGGTTCCAGCCCCCTCCCGATCGCAGTTGCGGAGGATCGAACCGTGGTCCTCCCTACCAAGTTCAGCGCCAATCACCACTGAACCAACTAACGATTGGTTTCCGTGTGCTTTACATAATGCAGAAGTAAAATAGATGGTTACTTTACATAATGATATTGTTTTTTATTTATTGAAGTAGCTAATTATAGTTATGTAAAGAAATTGTAGTTCTTCAAATCTTTCGACAGTGAAACACTTGAACTGTTACATATTGATTTATTTGGTTCTACTAGGACAACCGCTTTAAATTATAAAATATATGGACTAACCATTAATTATGGCTATAACATGAACATCCTCCACAACTGCGATCGGAAGAAGACGAACGTTGATGAAGAATTGCATCCCTGCCCTAATGTTTAAAACATGTTTTGCCCCCATTATAAAATTATTTAGGTTTTATACACGTTTAAGACATACACTCACATACATGTCGAAAAAACTATATTTAATAGGTTGACTGTTTAAATTATGTATTTGGTTTATATGGACCAGCTGATACCTTATTTATTCAATTAATCTAAAAATTAAGTGTTTCTTATGAAAAGAATTGAAGGAAGAACTATTTTAAAGACATGTGTTAGCATAACTGTAAATTTATTTCTTCATTAAGATTCATAACAATACGAATTTAAAATCGATCTATTTGTTGACTTTGACCGGTTTGACCCTGATTTATTGAAAGCTATTGTTAACTTAATATAATACATATTTAATTTAATAGCCGGTGCAGATGGTGAAGCTACAAACGCAGATATTATTTGTATTGTAGGGGAAGTAAATTAAGACATATTATCACGAAAGTAGTTTGCAACGATGATTGTTTCTATTTCCATTCAACTGAAAATGGAGTTGGATTGGACCAAATTTTTTATTTGCTTTTACAAAGCTGAAAAATGTCCTCCAAAATAAAATTAATAAAAATATCAACCTAGCTAGAAATCAATTTCTTAGCTCCTTTATTTTACAAGATATTTTTATAATAGAAGTTAAATAAAGTCAAAACTGTTTTCATGTAAGCTATAAGTTGTTATCATTACCTATTCTAGCAAGCTGAAAACAGGCTCATACTCATAGCTAGTTTCTTGTAAACGAAGTTGTTTGTCTATCACTCATTTTCAAATATTGAAGTGCTTGATACATCCTCATGGAGTTTTGTACATGGCTAGCTGCAAAGAATTATTACTTCGGAATAGGCAGAGGAAGTCGGAGATTTCTCTCTGTGGTGGAAAAAGATGGTAAGCTACTCTGAATCATTACAGTGCTGTTCTAGAGTTGAACGAATTGTTCACTTTATATAGCGCATTATTCTTATGCTAAATGCAGAAAGTAAAATAGACGGTTACTTTACATGATCATATATATATATATATATATATATATATATTTCTTTTATTTATTGAAGTAGCTAATTATAATTATGTAAAGAAATTGTAGTTCTTCAAATCTTCCTAAAGCGAAACACTTGTTTGGATTGGATTGAGGACTGTCCTCCTTGTATTGCTTTTGATGTTGCGGCTAAAAATAAAATTTGAGATATTTATAGGATTCAAAAATTTATTTAACCCTAAAAATATAAAAGTTAGAAACATATAAACCGATTATCAGAAATAAAAATAAAAAATATAAACCAAAGTATGAGAAAAAATTATAAGGGTAATTTATGACTAACCATATGACATTTAAATAAATCTTTAGACTTCATAAGAAGCATGATGACTTTTCAACTAACCTGTTACTTACTGCAGTAACATATATATTAGAAAAACACACCCCAACCCTAGGAGGGTAACACAAATAATTTGGACAATCGTGGTCATACTTGCAACCACGACCACGAGATCCTGTGATGTGAAAAATATATAAATAAATGTTATTAAACGATAAAAAAAATTAATCAAGAAGAGGAAAAAAAATTAATCACAATTGTACTGATGAATATAATTTATTTTTTTGCATTCACCACCAGTTTAATCTAGTTTGAAGGTCAGTTTTGATATCAAGTGATTCAAGTCTCTCCCAATAGCACTTGCGGGAGATCCTTCCCACCACATTCAGTAACAATTACTACTGGACCAACGAACGATTGGTAATGAATATGAAATTTTGTGTGTAAGGTAAATAAGAAAAGAAATAGAAAAGGGGCTTAATTACCACCATAGCTGATTACAACATGAAATAATGAAAGAAAGAGGGCCATCACATAAATAAACTTTAAAATTGCAGCCATATTTCTCCTTCTTTATATTTAACATAGAAATAAATTAAAAGTTTGTATTTGACAAATTTATTTATAATGTAAAAACCATCATACTCTTATTACCTCAATAAAAAAAATTAAAGTTATTACTTGTTACAAGAAACCTTTTGCTAAATTAAATTAAAAATATTATTTTTTTGACAAAAATCAAATTAAAATTGTTGTTAAATGTCTCATGTACACTTCAATTATGTCATGCTTGTCCCTTCAACTCACCAAAGTGGTGAGTTGATCTTCCTATGAATCTCACATTCAAATTTTATTGGCAACCAGCAAAGTTAGTTTATTTCATTCTGTAATTTTCATTAATATTTGTATTTCTTTTATTAACCATTCATGATAGACAAGGGAAAAATACCAAAAAGAGAAATAATAGTTTTAAACAATTGCAAAATTAGTTGTCAAAGTAATATACAATTGTGACGACCATATGTTTATAGTACATTAGTAAAATTATATTTAATTACTATACCATGTGTTGCATTGTGTGTTAATTACTTGGATTTTATTTTCATATGGTGCATAAACATATACTAATCTATTATATGTAATACGCGAGGACGATTTCATTTTCTTCTATTGCCACGTGGCATACTCACAGTAACTCTACTCTCTCCTTCATTTGACAATTAATGTCATTATTTCATTTGATCCTTATTAAAAATTCAGCTATTATTACTCTCTTATTCTCGGAGCAAAATCAAAGAGAAAATTATTGAAACTCAAAAATATTAATAAATAAGAATATACCACTAATATCCTTTCAAAATTAATATACCGCCTCTATAACAAAAAAAAAAAGAGATAAATTGAATAATTTTTTTTTGGTATTCAAATCCTTTTTTGGTAACAAAAAAAATTGGGTCCTTTTATAACCGAGTTCATCCGAATTTAATATTTTACATTTTTTTTTGTTGTGATTTGTTTATTTTTTCAATTGTTTTTGACAATTTTTTTACACACTTTTTCGGCAATTAACCTTTCATTTTTGACAGCTTTTTTATCTTGCTATTAAAAAACAAATTTTATTTAAATAATAATAATAATAAAAGTCAATAATATAATCATTAGATCTTTATAAAAAAATATAATCATTAAAGCAAAACATATTCTTTTATTACTCCTTTACTATTAGAAATAGAAATTATCATAAAATCTGATCACATAAATATCATTAATTGCAAATATTTTTTCCATTATGAATTGATTGTGTATATTTTTACTATATATATTGCTTTTTTTTTTTTTGATAGTAGAGAGGGCATAAGCCCAAAGAAAAAAGATTACACTGAAATCAGTCTAGGGGTAGTAATCCCCATTACATCATAAAGTAAAAGATTTCTAATTTGGGGAGGACAATCATCATAGAAAATTGTCTCCCTATCTAACGTGCAACCGATATTGGCCAACGCGTCCGCACACTGATTGGACTCTCGGTAGGCATGAGCAATCCGAACCTCCCACTCCATATTCAACAAACTCGTAATGTTCCTCAACAAAGTCATTCCCACTGGACTATTCAACCGCCCAGTCTTTATCACTTTAGCCACTGCACTGGAATCTATATTAAGTTCTATCGCCATAAAACCCAACCTCTTAGCATATTTCAGTCCTTCAAAAACTCCCCACAACTCTGCTACAAAAGCACTACAAGACCCCACACCCTTGGCGAAACCACCAAGCCATTCTCCGTGACTACCTCGAATAATACCTCCACACCCCGTTGAACCATCCTCCTTCCGAGCTCCGTCTGTGTTAAGTTTCACAAATGTACCACTTGGTGGAATCCAACTAACGTGAACTATCATGCTCTCCATATGTTTCATAACTTCATGTGTCCTTCGCACTTGATAGTACTCTTCCACACATTGACACACTTGTCGAACAGTGTGAACGGGCCGAACATACCCATTCACACTATTTTGTTCATTCATCAAATTCGAAATTCATCAAAAACTTTTATGTTTTGTGTTCATCAATCTAAGTTTTAACAAAGAGACTAATCAATGGCTGATTTTTTTTCTTTCTTCGATTTATTCACTCTGTTTATAACTAATATTTGTTGTCTATGCATTTCTTCAACTTTTTCTTCTTTATGCTATTATTCTTTTACCGTATAATGATGCCCTCTCCTATTTTTTCAGGAATGTGGTCGCAAAGGAGGCTACAAAGAGATGATTTCAAAATGTCTTTTCAATCTTAAAAATACTTTAAGATGTCTGACGAAGTCGAAAACAACAGTATTGATGATTAGTTTTGTAAAGGAAAACTTTTCATGTAGTTTTTTTTATTCTTTATGTAAATGTTAGCTGCAAAAGTAGTTATAAGAAGATGAATTCTCAAGTGTCTCTATAATATATTGTTTAATGTATTTTAAATATCTCTCTCTCTCTCTCTCCCTCTCCCTCTCCCTCTCTATCTCTCTCTCTCTCTCTCTCTCTCTCTCTCTCTATATATATATATATATATATATATATTATTTGAGACCTCTTTTTCAAATGAAAATGTACACATGGCCTTCCCCTACTGATTCTCCTCTCATATTGTTTATCATTTAATATTTTTGCTTAAAAAAAACCACAATTGCATCAAAAGAAAAAAGTGATATTATTTGTCAAAAATTGACCATCATTCCACTTTAATGCTATTTATGTAATTATTCTATTGACAAAAAATCAAATGAGTAAAAAATGTGTAGTTAATATACAAAAGTTGACTTAGCCGGGCACTTTAACGAACAAAAAAAAAATTGTCAAACAACAAAAAATTTGAATGTAAATTATCGTAAAAAAATCTAAGGCAGAGGATTTATAATAGTCTTTTCAATCTCAAAAAACATTTTGTGGCATGTCTCTTACGGTGTCACAAAGTCGACAATGACAATTATAGAGTGATAATTTGTGTAATTGGAGTTGCAGATTTTTTTTATGTAGATATTAACTGGAGAATGGTTACAAAAATTATCATTTAATATGTATATTTTTTTGTATAATATGTGTAGATCCAAATTTATTTTTTTAATTTGGTTACATGGGACACATAATGTGTGTCTCCTCCAATCAACAGATCAATTGAATTTTTTTCAAGTGATCAATTGAATTTTTTTCATATGCACGAGTCAAAAATTGAATTCCTAACCATATACAAATGGAGCCAAAACTCTTATCATTTTGACCAATTTATTGCTGGTGTTTTTTCTACAAATAAATTCCCATGAATCAAACGTTAAACCAAATAGTTAAGCAACAAAAGTATCTATCAATTTCTTTTTAATGGCGTCTATCTGACAATTGTGTCAAGTGTTGTTGGTAATCTTTGTTTTGTGTAAACCGAGTATACTCTACATGCATTAACATTTGTATGTATATGTGTCAAAAAAAACTGTATATATAATAAGATATCCCCGATAACATAGTTATGTTTACGGTGACAATTAAGTACTCTCTTTACAAATATTATATGTAAATTTAATTCTTTCGTTTGTTTCCTCTGGTATTTATAACATTAAATAACTTGCAAATATATATACAAAAAAAACTTACAAATATAGAAAAAAAAAATAGAATACTTTGTAAAAAAAATACAAACGAATAGCGTATGTATTACTTTTTTGCTCGATTTTTTATGTAAGTAAAAAAACTTATTACTTTTATTATGCGAATTTCATTGTCGGCTTCTACATAAACTACGACATATTGACACAAATTATTGGGGAAAAAATTATTAGGACTAAAATATATTTTATAAAGTGGTAAATTTGAGGTCTTTATCCCAAAACAAATATTTTTGGACTTTTTTTTGTGAAGTAGAAAATTTGTGTTTATATATTTGGTCTTTACCCGTAAAACAACTATTTTTGGATTATATTTTTTAAAATTTATACGGGAACCTTATATACTTATATATCTATATATATATTATTTGAGACCCTTTTCTCAAAGTCTCATGTACACGTGACAATCCCACAGTCATTCTTCTCCCATATTGTTTTAGCAATAAATGAATTTATTAGTTGACTTATGCAATTAAGGAATAACAAAATCATACCAAGTTGTACATGTACGTGTATAAGGAAATTAGCATTTTACTCAATTCATAATTAAATGCATTTTATTATTTGCGAACATATAAGGAAATTAGCATTTTAATAGTAAAGAATAAATTAGTTTTTTTTTGTCATGAATAGGGACATTGGAAATTAACATTTTAATAGTAAACATATAAGGAAATTATTATAATGTAGTGTTTTAATTTTATAGGTAATGTTTTATGAAAAAAAATGTGAAACACTTATATAGGTAATGTATTTATTTATTTTTAATTATTTTTATGGGCTAATGAGAAATGTTTTATTTTTGAATATGTAATCAATAATAATCAATTCTAATAATAAAGGAAAAAATGCATTATTACTTAAATGATTTTATTCAATAATAATCAATATGTTTTATACTTTTATTTGAAATTTGAAAAGAATTCCCAATTCTTCTTTTTGTTCACTTCTTAGAACTTTCATTTTTGAATGTAATTAATACGTAATCAATAAAATGATTTATTCTAATTCAGACAATTATTTCATTGACCCGTTGTAGGTAGGAGTTTTATTTAAGAGATGTTTATAGGTTGATTTTCATCACATTTCAAAGGTATGTCTCTTTCTTCTTCTTCTTTTCTTTCTTTCTTTCACCTTTACTAATTTTTATTACATTTGAAAGTTGTCTTCCATCACATTTTTTATGTATGTCTTTTTGTTCTCCATTTTTTTCTTCACTTTCGCCAATATTTATTGTTTTATTTTTGTTGTCTCTCACATATAATTTACGTTTTTCTACTACATTATTAGATAAAAAAATAATAGTGATTTGTTTTTTGGTACTTCTATACCAGATCAAAGAAAATAATAGTGATTCAAATTAAAAATATAATGAAGATTTAAAGATATTACATACATTTTTTGTTGATATAAGCTTTGTATTTAAATAAAATCTTTATGATTAATTATAATTGTACTAATTTTGAGCTATAATTTTTTATTTGCAGGTCTATAAAGAAGATTGATATTATTCCTTACACAATATACTATTAAGAAGTATCAACCGATGTTATAGTACTAAGTCTTTATTTATAAATTTTTTGATATTCATTCTCATTTTTTTATTGATATTGTATGTTTGTTTGGTTGGTCTATTACATCTGTAATTTTGGTGTATTGGAATTTCATATATTTTCATAATTGTCAATTGTAACCATATTTAAGATTTGTAATTATTTTTAAAATATCATCAATATATAATTAATTTTAATTTATTTTTTTATTTTTTTTAAGCAAATGGGGGAGCAGATGGAGAGCCGCGGCTCATCTGCGCCACCAAAAATATATATATATATATATATATATATATATATATATATATATATATATATATATATATATATATATATATATATCAAAAGAAGCAAGCACAAAAAGAGAAGGGGGACAAGAACCAAAACCTTCTCAAGCATGAAAATTGAAATAAAAACGAGAAAATAAAAGACAAACCTAGAAAAGATAAAAAGATAAAATAAAAAGCATAATAAACTAAGAAGATAAAAAGAAAAAGAACAAAGAACGCTCAATCTGGCATCCTACCCCTAGAGCGGGTATTACGAACCTGAAAACCCTTCTGCAAATTCTTTTTCTTGGATTTAGACACCACTTCGATGAAAGGCTCTTCTCTTGAATCTTCACGGTTCTTCAAGAAATTTATTGCTGCCGCTGTCTCTTCCTCATCGGTATAGACCTTATGCCCAATGCCACTACCAACATTTTCCTTCCAATACTGCTGTAAAATAGCCAAATCATGAGCAACATTGGGATTCAAGACTTCATCAGTAACAATGACTTGGGAAGAACTCATACCACTCCCAGATGGGGGTGGGTCAGTAGTATGAACTTCTTCAACCTGTACTGCATGCACAGTATCTGCTCCAACAAGAGTATTAGGAAAAAGATCATCTTCAAAATTTAATATATTTCCTACTAGCTCACTAGATGCAACCTCTTTAGACCTTATTATATCAATAATAAGAGGGTCTTCATCTGCCACCACTACAGAGCAATCAAGCATTTTGTCCACGACGCCTGTATCCACATTACTTTTGGGAACAAACACCTGTTTTACTTTCTTTGCAGGATCCTTTTTAGTATCAACCATTTTGCGAGAAATTTTAATGGTAGGATCTTTTCTACAATGATCTGATGAATGACCAATAGTATTGCAAGTGGAACAAAAATAAGGAGGATTTTCATATTCAATCTCAATGTCAAAAGCATAATTTTCTCTTTCAACCCACAAAGAATCAGGAAGCATACCGGCCATATTGATATCTACTAATACACGCACATAGTGACCAAAAGAATGGTTTCGAGTATTCTCATCGATTGAAATGGGTGTACCAATCGCCCCAGCGATCTCAAATAAAATTCTAGGTTGCCAATATTCTAAAGGGAGATAATGAAAACGCACCCATACCTGACTATGCGTTTGTTTCTGATTAGAAGGATTAAAATCCGGTGTCCAATGAGATAAACGTAACAATCCCGGATTCAAGTTCCAAGCACCACTTGACCAAACAGTTCTAAGATCCTCGGCACAAGAGAAACGAAATTCAAAGAAACCCCGACCTAAAGGAATCATCTTCCAACAATCGATAGGTTTCCACAAAAGCAATAATTTATCACGCAAGTCTTTAGAGGATACGGGATGATCCCCTCGAGACAAAACTAATCTTCCATGGAGATAATTATTGCAATTAGCCAGACCAGTTTGATACACATCTTCTGAGATTTTAATTGAAAGAGAGTTACCTTTCAAACAAGGTTTTGGAAGTTGAGTCAGAGACACATCCACTTTGTTGATGAGAGCCTGTGCAAAGCTGCGATTAGAAACCACAGGAGCAGAAGGAGCCTTCGACGGAGAGAATCCTAAACAAGCCCAAGGACAGATGAACCCGACGACATGACAAAAAGCGGCGAACTGAAACCACAACACGCTGCAAAGGGGAATAAAAACAGAGCAACCACTACCAACCTGAGACAACCAGAGGCGGAGAACAGCGGAGATCGTTAAACCGAAGAAACCCAAAACGACGAGACCGCAAGGAACCAGATGCGACCAAGACGGAATTGATGGAATCGCACAGAGAAACGAAGCAGAACTGACCGCCTGAAATTGTGGAGGTGAATTGGGTTACGATCCTTTAGGGATTGCTACAGTGTTTACCATCCTTGAGAGGTTTTGTCAGTGTATTTTTCAATTAATTTTAATCATTATATATATATATATATATATATATATATATATATATATATATTCTCAAAACCAATAACATCCCTTGGACACATGGATTACGGTATTCAAGATGTCTTAAACTTAAATTTCTTTTTTTTTTAATATTTCTACGTGGCCTATATTTTAACTCATACATCAATATGGGAGTCTATTTTTTATTGTAATTTATACGGGAACATATATTTCTATTTATGCATTAATATATTGATGACTTTTTATTGTAGTTTCTATAGGAACAAAAATTTCTACTTATGCATTAATATATGGATGACTTTTTATTACAGAGTGTTATTTTAATTATTAAATTATATAAGATGGTAAATATTTATGTAGTTGTTATTAATTATCTTCCATTAGCAATTAAAATTTTAATTTCAATTTAAAGTAAAATATATTTTTTATAAGTAAATAAATCTACAAGCATATTTTTACCCGTGCTTGGCACGGGTTTGGATGCTAGTTACCTTCGTTTCTAAATCTAAAATGTATTTAAAGAAATTACGGAGATTTGGAAAATTGGCTGTAAATTTGTTGACATATGATATTTTTTTATAATTGTATATATTCTTTAAAAGAGATAATGAGTTAATGTTTTATTTAAAATATTTATTATGTATTGTAGAAAAAGATGCACTGTTTGTACCGAAAAAAGAAAGAAAAAGATGCGTTATAATTAGAGATATGTTGTTAAGGAAATAATTAATACATTTAAAAATTTGAAATAAGTCTTATAAAAAATGACAGAGACAAATCTAAAGAAAGCCTTATATTTAATTAGGGGCGAAGTTAGTATATGGATCCATATTTCAAATATAGCTATAAAACTTTAATATATTTTTTAGACAGTTAAAAATATGATTTTTTTGCTTGTCGTGATATTTGATACAAAATTTCCACTGTTATTAAGCGAAACCATTTTTTATATTAGTTTAGTGTTTGTCTAAAGCAATCAAAATAAGTAATTTTTTATTGAAAAACAACAATTATTTATAAAAAAATTATACATTTAATATAAAGTATATAAATTACAATACAAATTTACTATTTTGAACTTCTTAATATATACAAATTTGGACATAATAAAGAAAACACACACATTGTACCCTAAAAGAAATACATATCAATATATCATATTGAAGGTGTGTCTAATATGGACCCCTCAAAATAGTCAAAAGATGGACCACTATCAATTTTAGTAAAAAAATGTTAGTAAAAAAAAAATCAATTTTAGTACAAAAATGAGTATTAAAATTAATAAAAAGTTGAGAACAAGTACATATTCTACAATTTATTGTATATCCTTAAGTGACTTTTTTTATAACAATTGTGAATTTTGAGCTGTGCATTATTATATTTGATGTTGGGACTATAAATGTTTGGACTACACGTATATTAATTAATATGTTATTACTATGGTTATATTTTTAGTATAAATAAATATATTATATATATTATATTTCGATTTTAGTCTCTTTTAAAAAATTAGCAAATTTTGATCGTCATAACGTATGCGACTAGCATAAAAAATTTTAATGGCTACTAGCATAATACTATTAATTTGTTGCTATACATTTGCCTATTTAACTATTGTTTTTTGTAACAGCCCGGCGACCAGCCACACAGATGCTGAAGCCCCGCTGCTCGTTACCAGCTTAATCACTACCCCCCTTGTAGTGTTTTTGCCTCCGTAGTGATTCGAACCATGCACCCTGGGGATAAATACATGTTCAATGCAATCACTACTACCAATTGAGCTAGTAGCTCAATTGGTAGTAGTGATTGCATTGAACATGTATTTATCCCCAGGGTGCATGGTTCGAATCACTACGGAGGCAAAAACACTACAAGGGGGGTAGTGATTAAGCTGGTAACGAGCAGCGGGGCTTCAGCATCTGTGTGGCTGGTCGCCGGGCTCAATTGGTAGTGGTGATTGCTAATGTAACAGCCCGGCGACCAGCCACACAGATGCTGAAGCCCCGCTGCTCGTTACCAGCTTAATCACTACCCCCCTTGTAGTGTTTTTGCCTCCCGTGGGATTCGAACCTAGTACCTTGGGGATAAGTACTAGTCCATGCAATCACCACTACCAATTGAGCTAGTAGCTCAATTGGTAGTGGGAATGGATTGAACATGTACTTATCCCCATGGTACATGGTTCGATAAACTCCAATAGTGAAGGGGGTTGGAGAAGATCGTGAGGTAGCAGTGTCGGGATCGCCGAAGGCCCGAGCTGTTACATTAAAAGGCGCCTTTTAATGTAACAGCCCGGGCCTTCAGCGATCCCGACACTGCTACCTCACGATCTTCTCCAACCCCCTTCACTATTGGAGTTTTTGCCTTCCGTGGGAATCGAACCATGTACCATGGGGATAAGTACATGTTCAATCCATTCCCACTACCAATTGAGCTACTAGCTCAATTGGTAGTGGTGATTGCATGGACTAGTACTTATCCCCAAGGTACTAGGTTCGAATCCCACGGGAGGCAAAAACACTACAAGGGGGGTAGTGATTAAGCTGGTAACGAGCAGCGGGGCTTCAGCATCTGTGTGGCTGGTCGCCGGGCTGTTACATTTTTTCTTTCAAAAATAGCCTTTTTAACTCTTGTTGGGTTGGTACATATATAAATTCATCGTATATATTTCCTCCATTCTAATTATAAACAAAAACGGATAAATAAAAATTAATGTATTTAATGTATTAGACAAAATAAAATTGATGTATTTGATGAAAAATATAGTCTATATAATAACTTTTGTTGATTTGTTTTTGTTTATATTTTAAAAAGGATGATATATTTAGAGGTATAAGCATATCAGAAAAATTCTATTGAACCGATAATCCAAATAAATTCAATCTAAAAAATAATAATTTTTATGATTCGAATAAAAACCGAACCAAACCAATTGAAAATCTATGTGGTTTGGTTCGGTTTGAATTCGTTTTTCAAGAACTGATAAAATTGAACCGAAAGAATAAGTTAGTGTTACAATAATATATTAGTTAGTGTTAGAATTTATGGTCTCAGAAAATAATAAGAAAATATTATGAGAAGTTTTGTAACTCCAAATTTAGTACTTCATCCGTCTCAATAAACAAGTATTTATCATTTTTATGATTTAATTTTAGTTATTCTTATGAAATTAATGTAAATTGTATTTAATTTCTCTCTCTTATTTTTTCATAATTAATAACCAATAAAATTTTTTATGAAACTTATTTTAAGGAAAAAGAAAAAAATTATATTTTAAATTATCATATTTTACATTTTTTAATAAATGTGAATTTTTTTTTTTTACAATTTCGGACGGAGGAAATATAATATTATTGCATACATTTTTGATCCCTTTGTTGTGTTTGTGGGCTACTTGATTGTGTATCTCTTTTTGATACTCTAGCTCTTGTTTTGGATGTGTACATATTCGCCTGCCAACTTAGTGTATTTTTATTATTAACTGTAAGAAACCTAAGCTTCAATGGTTGACTAAAAAACATAAAATTGTCATCAATTACATCAATTTTTATTAACCTATTTTTACTTGTATTTTAAGATAAAAAGAGTATTAATTAGTGTACGTTAGCATTTAATTTATGATCTAACAGAAGAATAAGAAAATATATGAGAAGATTAATAAGTCAAAATGAGTACATTATTATTGCATTGAATAAGAAATTGTAAGAACCTTTTTAAGAGCTGCCACATCAACATAGTAGAGACGTAGGAGCAACATAAGATTCACTTACATAGTAGATAATAAATGATAGATACCAATATAATATGATTTACATCATTTTATTTGTGTTTGGACAAATATAAAATACAAATTAAAAGTTCTATGTGTACTTAGGCTTTGACCTAACGTTGTCCTTCTTTCCCTATCATAAAATAAAAAGGTCAAAATATTATAAGCTAAATATGAAAGAAAAAATATTATATAACAATACGTAGCAACGATATGTATAACATTCAAATAAAATCATATATATGCTTTAAAGAATCAAGATAACTTTTCAACTTGCATGTTAAGTACTTAAATTTTATCTTAATTAAATTAATAAAAAATGTGTTAAAAAATCAGAAAATTAAATTTCAATCTTATTAAAAAAGTTCATGTTGACTTCTATTAGGTACAAATCGGAATTACTAACATGGACTAAAAAAACCGGAATTTAGCACTATGGATCAAAATATGGATGAAAAATACAAATATTCCTCTTGGATATTTAATTTTTAAATGTCAAATAGCTAATATAATAATTTTACTTTTAAATTTCTTCTTTAGAGCATATACGTTGACACGTCTTATAAAATTATAGGTGAAATTAAATAACTTTTCAACTAACCTAAGGTGCTTCACAGTAACATAAATTAGCAATACACTTCGCAACAAACTCTTTGTTGATACATTCATTATCTGGACAATCATCATGAAAGAAGCAGCTATAACGTGCTGTGATGTGAAAAATATACAAATAAACGTTAATAAAAGATAATAATATTTTTTAAAATCAAGAAGAGAAATAATTTTTTTTAATAACAATTGTACTAATAATAAATATGAAATTTTGTGTATAAGGTAAATAAGAAAAATATTAGAAAAGAGAATTACTGCCACCGTAGAAGAAGCCGGTATCCTGTTCTTTATTGCTGATTACAATATGAAATAGTGAAAGAAAGAGGGTCATCACATAAATAAACTTTAAAATTGCTGCCATATTTCTTCTCCTTTGTATGTAGTATAGAAACAAATTAAAAGTTTGTAGGTAGACCAATTTATTTATAATGTAAAAACAATCATACTCTTAATACGTCAATTAATTAAAAAAAATATAATTATTACTTTACTACAAAAAAACCTTTTGCTAAATTAAAATTATTGTTAGATGTCTCGTGTACACTTCAATTAAGTCATGCTTGTCCCTTCATCTCACCAAAGTGGTGAGTTGATCTTGGTATGAATCTCACATTCAAATCTAGTTGGCAACCAAATTAAGTTGGTCTATTTCTTTATCAACCTTTTATTATTATTATTTGTATTTTTTATTAACCATTCATGATAGACAACTTGACAAGGGCAAAATACCAAAAAGAGAAATAATATTTTAAACAATTGCAAAATTAGCTGTCGAAGTAATTAATATACAATTGTGACGACCATATATATTTAATTTCTATCCAATGTGTTGTATTGTTTCTTACTTGAATTTTGTTTTCACATTGTGCTTAAAAGATATAAGGTGCGTTTGTTTCAGCTTTAAAAAAATAGATTTTTTCTTTGTATTTTTGAAAAATAGATTTTGTAAAACTGTTTTTCAAAATATTACAAGTTATTTTATATTTATTTTTTCTAAATTGAAACTCTAATTTTGAAATTATATAACATAAACATACATTATTGAAGATCAAAATATAGTCAAAATCTCAATTTTTTCAAAAAGTTGTATTTTAAAAATGATTTTTATAAAAATCTATTTGAAATAGGATGCGCTTGTTTTAGCTTTAAAAAAATAGATTTTTTCGTTGTATTTTTAAAAATGGATTTTGTAAAACCGTTTTTCAAAATATTACAAGTTTATTTATATTCACTTTTTCTAAATTGAAACACTAATTTTGACATCATATAACATAAACATACACTATTGAAAAACAAAACATAGTCAAAATCACAATTTTTTGAAAATGTTGTATTTCAAAAATGTTTTTTATGAAAATCTATTTGAAATTGCTTCAAATTAAGTGATTTTTTTTAAAATTTTGATATCCAAATTTTTTTTCAATAAAATGTCTAAAATGACATTTTAAGAATAACTATTCAAACTAAATTTTCATTTGAAGCTTTTATAAAATGTTTCTTTGTAATTTTTTTACACAAAATTATTTAACACTATAAAATATATTTAAAAAAAAAAGCCAAAACAAACGCACCCATAGTTTCAAATTAAGTGATTTTTTTGAAATTTTGATATCGATATTTTTTTTCAATAAAATGATGGAATGCCTAAAATTATATTTTAAGAATAATTATTCAAACTAAATTTTCATTTGAAGCTTTTATAAAAAAATTTCTTTATAAATTTTTGTGATACAAAATTATGTAACACTATAAAATCCATTTTAAAAAATGCCAAAACAAACGGGCCTATACTAACTTCGTTTCTAATTCTAAAATCTATTTATATTGTAGATGGTTTGATTTGATGGCTTTGAAACATCTTCTAAAAGAGTGAAGCTTTGAGAAAATTGAACTTTCTTACTCTTTAGTTGTTTTAGAGACTTGTGATATTGTAACCCTTGTTTGAGTGAAAAGTAAGGGACTGGGGTTTGATTTTTCAAATGAAATTTTGATCTTCAAGTTTGAGTGGAGTTCAATTTGATTTATTTATTTATTTACGATTTAATGATTTTTGAGATAAACAATGCTAATGTGTTTGTGTTGCATTGGATTATTGTGTTAGACATGCAAGGTTATTTCTATTCAGGACATGTAATTTTTTTTTTTTAATGGCAAATCATATACTCGCCTTTTACAAAAAATAAATTGTGTTGCCTTGTTCCTTGCTAAATTGTGTATTGTTATTGATGTTGCTATTATTTTCTTTCTGTTTTGTGATTGAGCAAGAAGCAATGATGGAGAAGGTAGTACATCAAGCACGTAGATCTTTTTTTGGTTTCTTTTTTTTTTAAAAAAAATTATGTTTTCCAATATAATCAAATATATTATTGCATAGAATTAAGATTTTTTTTCTTAACAAACACATAGAATTTTTTTTTTACGGAACAAACACAGAATTAAGAATTTAAACTTTTTAAAAGGTGTCAAATCACGGCAATGAAAATCTAGGAACAACCAAAGTTTCACTTATAGTCACCAAATACATAAATTTTAATTTATTGACCTATTTTTATTTATACTTTATAATAAGTTAGCATTTATGGTCTCACAAAGGAATAAGAAAATATATGAGAAGTTTAGTAAGTCAACATTTAGTATATTATTATTAAATAGAATAAGAAATTGTAAGAACCTTATTAAGAGTTGTCACATCAGCACAATAGATATATATAGAGCAATCTAAGTTTCTCTAATATAATATGATCTACATCATTTTATTTATGTTTGAACAAATATAAAATACAAAAGTACTGTGTACTGGTGCTTTATCCTGAGTTGTTCATCTTTCCCTATCATAAAATAAAAAGGTCAAAAAATTATAAGCTAAATATGAGAGAAAAAAATATTATATAACAGTAGCAACGATACGTATAACATTTAAATAAAATCATATATATACTTTAAAGAATCAAGATAATTTTTCAACTTGCCTGTAAATTTTATCTTAATTAAATTAATAAAAAAAATGTGTTAAAAAATCATAAAATTTCAATCTTATTAAAAAGTTGACTTTTGTTAGATACAAATTGGAATTACTAACATGGACTAAAAAAAACCATGAATTTAGCACTATGGATCAAAATATGGACGAAAAATACAAATATTCTTCTTGGACGTACATTTAATTTTTAAATGTCAAATAGCTGATATAATAATTTTACTTTTTAAATTTCTTAATATGTGTCTTTAGAGCTTATACGTTGACACATCTTATAAAATTATAGACAAAATCAGATAATTTTTCAACTAACCTAATTAGGTGTTTTGCAGTAACATAAATTAGCAATACACTTCGCAACAAACTCTTCATTGATACAATTCTCATCTGAACAATCATCATGACTGTTGCAGCTATAATGTTCTGTGATGTGAAAGATAACAATATTTTTAAAAATCAAGAAGAGAAAAAAAATATTTAATAACAATTGTACACTAATAATAAATATGAAATTTTGTGTATAAGGTAACTAAGAAAAGGAATAGAAAAGAGAATTACTGCCCCCGTAGATGAAACCGGTATCCTCCTCAATATTGCTGCCATATTTGATTACAACATGAAATAGTGAGAGAGAGAGGGTCATCACATAAACAAACTTTAAAATTGCTGCCATATTTCTCCTCCTTTGTATGTAGTATAGAAAAAATTAAAAGTTTGTAGGTAGACCAATTGATTTATAATGTAAAAGCAATTATATTCTTAATACGTCAATTAATTTATAAAATAAAATTATTACTTTGCTAAAAAAAAAAACCTTTTGCTAAATTTAAACTATTGTTAAATGTCTCATATACACTTCAATTAAGTCATGCTTGTCCCTTCATCTCACCAAAGCGGTGAGTTGATCTTCGTATGAATCTCACATTCAAATTGGCAACCAAAGTTAGTTTATTTCTTTATCAACTTTTCATTATTATTTGTATTTTTTTTTTTAACCATTCATGATAGACAAGGGAAAATACCAAAAAGAGAAATAAAAGTTTTAAACAATTGCAAAACTAGTTGTCGTAGTAATATATAATTGTGATGACCATATATATTTAATTTCTATACAATGTGTTGTATTGTTTGTTGCTTGAATTATATTTTCACATGTTGCATAAAGGATATACTACTAACTTAGTTTCTAAATCTAAAATCTATTTAAAAAAATTACCAAGATTTAGGAAATTGACCGTGATATTAAATTTGTTGATATTTGGTATTATTTTTATTATTAAAGCACATGTTAAAGATTAAAAAATAAATATTTTTTCATAACTCATGTATTTAATTCATTTTAAAAACTTTTCACAAATTAATTGTATAAAATTTAAGAAAATGTATCTATTTTTGGATTATTAACATGTACACATCTTATGCCAACTTATGGTTTGTTTGCAAGACCACAAAACTTATTTATAGCATATATCTTATAGCTTATAAGCTAAAAGATCGACCTGTTTGATAATAGTATTTTCACCATGAGCTTATAACTTACTTTACTGACATAGAGCTTATTTTTTGGACATTATTTCAATTAGCTTATGAGCTTATAACTTATTATTTTTTCTTCCATTTTTACCCCTTATTATTTTAACTAAAGTAAGCTTTACCCTTTATAATTATGTTTTAAAATAAAATAAAAAATTCATGTATCATATAATTATTATATTTTGAGTAAGAATCGTAATTTTTTTTATATGTTTATTCTAGAATTTACATAACTGCATCAAAAATATTTTGTTAATATTTTTATTATTATTTTTTACTAAATTAATATGTTTATTATTATGCCATTGTACATGGGGGTGGTTATTATACATAAGGGAAACTTATGCACGCTGCATAAACAGCCCAGCCCAGTTGCTTCTCGCGCCCCCCCCAGTTGCTTCACGCGCCCCCCATATACTACCCCATTACTTGCGCGCCCCCCTATTTGCTTAGCACACCCCCTCCCCTTTTTTTTTTTCCTTTTTCTCCCTAGATTTCTTGTGAGCCCCCCAATTTTTTTTCCTCCCCCAAATTTCTAGCGCGCCTCCAATTTTTTTCCCTACTCCAAACTTCTAGCGCACCCCCACCCAAATTTCTAGCGCGCCCCCCGTTTCCAATTAAATAATAACTTTTGTTCCTTTGAAGTATATATTATAAGAATCCATTTTTAATTAATTTTCGTCATACACCCCCTCGAAGCCCAACATAATAACCAATGGTTCATGTATAACATCTTGAAACCAAATAACAAGACTAATGATTTCAATGTATAATGCTATGAAACCATTTAACTAGAATAATGATTTCAGTGTATAACGCTATAAAACCATTTAACTAGACTAATGGTTTCAGTGTATAACATCTTGAAACCAAATAACAAGACTAATGGTTTCAGTGTATAACGCTATGAAACCATTTAACTAGAATAATGGTTTCAGATAATGGTTTCAGTGTATAACGCTATGAAACCTTTTAACAAGGCTAATGGTTTCAGTGTATAACAGTATGAAACCATTTAACTAGACAAATTGTTTCAGTGTATAACATCTTAGCACTAATGCTCATTTAACTATAATAATGGTCATTTAACTAGACGATATAAAACCAGAGAGAGTGAGGTATCCCCAACCGTTCCAAATAATTCAAAATACCCTATATAAAATTTTGCGAAAATTTTATTAATACCTGATATTTATAAAAGCATATTTACCTTATTTAATTAACTAAAAATAGTTTCAGGTCTCAGAAAAATACCTAACTGGTCCCAAAATTCCCAGAAAATTATTTCCTATTTTTTTGTAAAAAAAATAAAAAAATTTGGAGGCTCCTTGGCACCGCACGCGCCCCCACGCGCTGCCAGTGAGAGTGGGCGTGGAGGCGCGTCACTGTTCATCATCTTCCTCAACCATTTTTTGCAGAAACGGGTCGCGACGACCCGGTTCGTCGACCCGGTTCGTTCTCCCTCAATAATCAACGAAACTCGACGTCCTTTATACCGTTTTGATCGTCGTTCGATTTTATGAATGTTTTAGGTATTAGTTTTCGAAATCGGTGATCGAATCGCATACAAAATGTGGCCGAAAATTGAGCAAGCAAAGATACAAAGTTCTTCAGTTATGATTATTACACGGGTTGTTTGGATCTGAAGGTGGATATTGACTTATGCACGGTGCATAAATTTGCCTTATGCATAATAACTTAGCCCATTGTACATAAGTGATATAAATTGGATCAAGATTGTCTACAGTAGACATTTAACGCTGTAGTGAATATCAGTGATTGATTTGAAATCGAACGGTTTAAATCGCAAAGCCAAATCATACGGTTAAATGATCCCAGTCATCGATTTAAATCGGACGGCTTAAATTTTTTTAAAAATATATTACATTAAAGTAAAAATAAATAAATTAAAAATAAATTAAAATTTTAGCATAAAAATTAATTTAATAATAATATATATAAATTTATATAAATTTTATTATTAACTAAAAATGTCTTTTTATGTCATTTTAAATTTATCAGCTAGTTGAACCGCTAATTTTATCAACACTTCATCTAGCTTATCAGCTATAAGCTACCAGTCATCAATTATAAGTTATAAGTCATCAACTAAACTTATCAGACATGCGTTATTTTTACCAAACAGAGTCTTTGTCTATTTTATTAGAAACGGTAAGAAACCTAAGCTTCAAATGGTCAACTCAAAAAAATATTATTGCATAGAATTAAGAACCGTAAACTTTTTAAGAAGTGTCACATCACTGCAATCGAAGCCAAGAAGAGCAACCTAAGTTTCTCTTATAGTCACTAAATACATCAATTTTTATTGACTTACTTTTGCTTATACTTTAATAAATAAAGAGAGTTTTTGTTAGTGATAGAATTTATGTCTCACAAAAGAATAAAAAAATATATGAGAAGTTTAGTAACTCAAAATTTAGAGAAAGGATCTTTCAATTTATTTTTCCTTAAATTTTATCAATTTTCACATCTTAACTATTGACCAATTTTTCTTTATTTTTTCTAATTAAAATATTATCACATGATTTTGATCCAATAATTTAGATGTACACATTATTTTTCATTTTATTTTTTCAAATGGAGAGAATCCATTCTCCAAAATTTAGTATATTATTACCGCATAGAATAAGAAATTGTAAGAACCTATTAAGAGCTGCCACATGGGAGCAACCTAAATTTCTCTTACATAGATAAATAGATAGATACCAATATAACATGTTTTACGTCATTTTATTTGTGTTTGGACAAATATAGAATACAAAAGTTGTATGTGTACTAATGGTTTGTCCTGCGTTGTTCCTCTTTCCCTATCATAAAAAGAAAAAGGTCAAAAAATTTTAAAATAAATATGAGAGAAAAATAATAACAGTAACAACAGTAGGTATGACATTCAAATAAAATCATATATATGCTTTAAAAAATCAAGATAATTTTTCAATTTGCATGTTAACTACTGTAAATTTTATCTTAATTAAATTAATAAAAAACATGTTAAAAAATCATAAAATTTCAATGTTATTAAAAATGTTCATGTTGACTTCTGTTTGATACAAACCGGAATTTAACACTATATGGATCAAAATATTGACCAAAAATACAACTATTCCCCTTGGACATTAATTTTTAAAAGTCAAATAGTTAATGTAATAATTTTACATTTAAATTTCTTAATATTAATATGTGTATTTAGAAAATAGGACACATGTTAAAAATACAAAAGTAGTAATATTTTTTTTGTAATTTTTTTTTTGGCTTTCACCACAAGTTTAATCTGGTTTGGGGATCAGTTCTGGTATCAAGTGGTTTCAGCCCCTCCCGATCGCAGTTGCAGGGGATCGAACCGTGGTCATCTCTATCAAGTTCAGCGCCAATCACCATTAAACCAACTAACGGTTGATATTTTTATGTAAATTTATAATTTTAGATATCTTAAGATATGCTTTGTCAAAAATATATATATATTAACATAAGCCTTTAGGGTACATGTTAACACGACCCATAAAATTATAAACTAAACTAGATAACTTTTCAACTAACCTATTAATTGCAATAACAATTATTAGAAATACAATTTCCAACTTTCGGAAGACGACAAAAATTATTTGGACAATCATCATTAGTCTTGCAGCTACGAATTCCTGCGATGTGAAAAATATATAAAAGAATGTTAATAAAATATGATGAACTAGTGAATACTACGTATTTTACAAATGTTTTAAGTTGAATTTAAATTATCTATTGATATTTTAGTCAAATTATAACTGCAAAGTTAATAAGTTATCATCACCTCTTAGACAAAAAGATTATGCAATTTTGTGTATAAGGTAAATAAGAAAAGGAACAGAAAAGAGAATTACCACCACCGTAAAAGCTGGTTACAACATGAAATAATGAAAGAAAGAGGATCATCACATAAACAAACTTTAAAATTGGAGCCATATTTCTCCTCCTTTGTATGTAGTATAGAAACAAATTAAAAGTTTGTAAGTTGACCAATTTATTTATAATGTAAAAACAATCATACTCTTATTACGTCAATTAAAAAAATTAAATTATTACTTTGTTAGACAAAAACCTTTTTGTTAAATAAAAATTATTATTAAATGTCTCATAAGTACTAATACGTCATGCTTGACCCTTTATCTCACCGAAGCGGTGGGATGAACTTTATATGTATCTCATATTCAAATCTTGTTGGCAATCAAAGTTAGTTTATTTTTTCTATCAATTAACCTTTTATTATTATTTGTATTTCCTTTGATGATTCATGATAGACAGGGGAAAAATAAATAATAGTTTTAAACAATTGTAAATTTAGTTGTCGAAGTAATATAAAATTGAGATGACCATATGTATAATATAGTACATATGTAAAATATATTTATATTGAAATTTTATACAATGTGATGTACGTATTGTGTTACTTGATTTTTTTTTTTTTTTCATAATATTAACACAAAATTTCCACCTTTATTTATCGGTAACTAATATCAATTGAAGAACTTGTCAATAATATGATATGTTTTTGAGTTATATTTTGAGTCATATGCAATAATAATGCACTAATTAAATTTTGTTTTATAAAACTTCTCATATATATATTTTGTCAAAAAAAAAAACTTCTCATATACTTTCATTCAGTTATTTTTATAAGAAACGAATACTTTATTAATTTAATTAATGGTTAGGTTATGAGGATTCTCAGGCACACATCCTAAAATCTAGAGGAACAATAACATTCACGATCCCAAACAGATGTCTAGAGACGCTAAGACTTGAAAACATATATGAATTTATTTTTTTTGAACGGTAAATATATTATAAATGGAAACTATATAAGAATGTGTTCCTTATGCATTGCTTGGTGGTTAGGGATGGTAATTAACCCATACCCAGTGGATACCCGCAAAAAAATACCCACAATGGGTAGGATAAAAACCCGCACTATGGATATGGGCATGGACATGGGTAATTACCCACAAAAATGAGTGGGTATGGGTACGAGTACCTTAGTACCCACCCCGCTTACCCGCACACACACACACACACACACACACATATATATATATATATATATATATATATATATATATATATATATATAATCTATAAAATTAAAGAGCTATTTATATAATGTATAAAATTAAGGAGCTATTTATTTTTTTATTTATTATATATTATATGTATAAAATTAAGGAGCTATTTTTAGAAACAATCATAATGATTATGACATATATATAGACATATTATATTCACTCTCATATTTGTTATACAAAGAAGAAAAAAACAACGTACAATAAACCCTAGTAGCTACCAACCACTCAACTCAAAGTCTCAAAGCTTGCTCTCTCTATTGTGGTAAGTCTCTCTTTGGTCATCTTCTCCACAATGTTTCTATTATTTATTTATTTGCTTGGAGAATAGTATAGTAGATTTTTGTTTATGTAAATTTGATTTTTCATGCGTGTTTGCTTTAGTGTTGACATGTTGTGTAGGAACCTTTCTATTTTTTTTACTTTGTGTAGGAAACTTGTTATGGCTTTGTATGAGTGTATTGGTGCTTTAAAGTTTTTTATTGGTTTTAGGCTTGTTAGTTAAGTGTTTATTGGGTTTGGTGTTAAAATAAAATTTTAGGGGATGTATTAGATCTAGAATATGAAAGACTATCTTAATCAAAAAAAAGTTTGAAAATTTTAAAAGACTTTGTGAGATCGTATTGACAATGTAAGATTTTAAAATTCATTATTTCTTGCTTTATTTGTAGGACCTTAAAATTTTACATGGAAGTACAAAAGGAATTTGAAAGTAACCCCACTCCATCACAACCTCAAAGTGCACCGATTGATAATGTGGATAAGGATCAATTGCAACCCCCAACTGATAATCTTCCTGTTGCCGGTGATGGCAATGATAATGAATTGAACGACAAGAAAAGAAAATCATCTGATGTTTGGAACCACTTCAAGAGAAAATTAGTTAATGGACTAATGACTATCTTGCTGGTATGCTGTTAAACAAACTTGATTGTTCTACTCTTATGTTTGATGGTCAATTATTTCATATGAGGTGTTGTGCCCATATTCTAAATTTAATTGCTCAAGATGGTTTGAGTGTTATTGGAGGTGGTATAGAGAAGGTTAGGGATAGTGTTTCTTTTTGGACAGCCACACCCAAAAGAGAAGAAACCTTTAGAGAAGCAGCCCGTCAAATAAAAATTCCCATCACAAAGAAGCTTGCTCTTGATTGCAAAACTAGATGGAACTCTACTTATCATATGCTTGTTGTTGCACTAGAGTATAAAGATGTTTTTATTCGTTTGAAATCAAAGCCTTTGTATTCATCTTTGCCTACAACAAGTGAGTGGGAGATTGCAAAACAAATATTGTTGAGCCCTCATCGTTCTAGGCTTCATGAAAATACTTTGGAGGCACTTATGTGCACACAAAGTTGGATAAAACATGAAAAACAAGGTAATAATTATTTTAATAAATTATTTATTTATTTAAATTTGTGTTCGGTCTAAAAATTGATTTTGTTTTATGTTTCAGCCTCAATTGGTATTACTGGATTAATGCAATATTTGAATTTGAAAGATAAGCGTTTTCAGTCTTTTCAAGACTCTGATTCTGACGAGGAGGTAAAATTACCTAATAATTTGGTCTTGTTAATTGTGAATATATAATTATAGTAACTAATATAATATATTATTTATCACTTTATTTTGCTGATTTCAGAGAATACCAATTCAGGACTCTTTTTTATGTTTATTGAAATATATGCTCATTTGACAATTTTTGGATGTTAAGTTTTAAAATACTTTGGTTTGTAATATTTGATGACTTAGATTTGAGATATTTGAATGAATTTTCAATTGAATTACATTGATGATTATTATTTATTGATATATTATAACTAAAGTGCGGGTAACGGGTGTGGGTATGAGTACTTAGGTACCCATAGGGTATGGGGACGGGGACAAAAAGTGTCACCCATGCAGGTATGAGGATGGGTACGGGTATTTTTTCAAACTGCGGGTATAGGGATGAGGACTATAGTACCCTACCTATTGCCATCCCTATTGGTGGTAGTAAATGGAAGCTATGAGAAGTTTTCTTATGGTAAACATGAATCTCAATCTATGGTTCAATATGAAAGAATATTTCAACATTGAGTTCTGTTAAGAGAGGAAGCAAGCATCATGACCCCGAAAAAGTATTTGGTGAAGCAAGTACACGGTGAAGAAAGTAGTTACGATTACTGAGTGAACTTGTTCATTTTCTTATTTTTGGAAAATATTATTAATTTTAAAATAGTAATAATGATGTGTCAAAATTGAGGGTTTTGATTGGTTGTATGGATAAACTTCCATTACACTTACCGCTTATCATCTTTAAACTCTTTTATTTTTTTATTGAGTTTTTATATTTATATTTATAATATTGTGAGTCTCTCTTGAAAAAAATTATAATAATTTTAACAAAAGATTAATTAAATATGAGTTTTAAAACACCAGAACTCTATTATTAATAAAAATTTGAGTACTTTGTTTCTAAAATATTTTTTTAGTACTTTGTCTATAAATTAAATTATTACACTATATATAAAACATTAAAAGGAATGCTTCAAAACAAAATTAGAAGGGAGATTTGAATTATTAATAAAGGAGAAAATAACACGGGGAGGTTAATAACTGTGCAAATAATACTGCAAACTTAAAGAACAGACTAGAGGGGGTTTATAACCTCCACAAACCAGACACTGGTAGTATGAACTTCATAGACTAGTTAGCGGGGGTTAAAAACCACCGCGAAATAGCCTGTAAACCGCTAGTACTATACCTTTGAAATATTTTAAATTTATTTTGCAGAAGGCAGTGACCCTCCCTGGCCTATGAGTAGTTTCGCACCTACCTGTGAGTAACATGGAGTATTGTCTCAATCAAATTTTCTCTATACATAAACGTCGGAGATTTAAAAACCTTTGATAACTTGCTTTAAGAATTTAAATTCTTTATCACTTGAGCTTAAGGTTCAAATCCTTTTACATTTTTATTTTATTAAATAATCGAGAGTAAAATTCTTAACACCAATAAAAAATATAGTTAAAGTTAAAGTCTCAATCTCAATTGAAAAGGTAAAAAGATTTAATTTATTGATTAATAAATACTTCATCCATTCCGTTTTAATCGTCGTTTGGGAATCATGCACACTATTCATATAATTCACTTTGGTCGTAATTTTCTACTAATATATAAAAATAAATATTAACATATACGAGATGTTGTTCAATTTGTCTCGGTGAATATTTTAAAAATATAAAACTTTTATAATTTTTTATAAAAAATAATTAAAGATATTAATGATTAAAATTGTAAATCGACATATGTACAGAAATCTAAAACAACATTTAAAAAAAAACTGAAGAAATATTTAACTATGCAGATTTCTTCAATCAGTCGAAGTCTCGGTACAAGCTACGTATTTATAGTATACCTAGGGTGTAATATTGCTAAAATTAATCTATTGTTTTCTATCGAGCTTTTCAACCGAATCATAACTACCTCTAACAAGTGTCTGTCTCATGCTTGATATTTTATAGGTCTCTTTTTTTTTCCCAAAAAAGAGGTGTAGAACCTCAAAAACCTCAAAATATATATATATATATATACGGAGTATATATAAAGAAAGAGATAACAATGTAAGGAAGGGGATTAGACCATTTTATAGGTTTCAGGTCCAAAGTGAGAAAATAATTTATACGAGAGAAATGTTAACTTGTGCCCTTAAGGCATATATTAATAATGCAAATATAGTAATATTTCTTTGTAACTTGTGCATTTTACCTTTTAAACATTAAATTCTCTTAAATAATTAAAGGCAAATTTCTACTTTTAGATACCTTATCATATGCCGTAAGGGCACGTGTTAACATGACCTTTTATATAAATAAGTTTTAGCCCCTACTCTAAGACAACAAATTTTTAAGCTTGGTTTCTGAAAAAGATTATTCACTCTTAGTCTATATTTACAATTTATAGAACTAAATTGAGGGAGTAAGAATGTCTTTTTTTTTAAAAAGTTTTCAAAAATTAATAAGAACTAAACTTAAAATAAATAACGTGATTTTATAAAGACTAAAAACATATTTACACTTTAAAATAATACACTTTAAAAACACGAAAATATTAAAATAAAAGTCATAATTGATTGCTCATAGTACTAGACGTACAACTCAAAAAATATAAATTCAGCAAAAAATTGTTTGTTACAAAACCTTTCATGTGCGACTAACATAATAATTTTTGTTTTTATACATTTGGATATTTAACCTTTTTTTCTTCTTTCAAAAATAGGCTATTGTAACTGCATATATAAATTCATATACATTAGTTAATATTAGCATTTATAGTCTCACAAAAGAATAAGAAAATATATGAGAAGTTTTGTAACTCAAAATTTAGTACAATATTATTGCATAGAATAAGGAAATGTAAGAATAATGTCAAAAAAAAAAGAAGCAAATGTAAGAAACTTTTTAAGAGGTGCCACATAGCACAATGGAGGTCTAGAAGCAATTAATCTAAACTTTGCTTATAGAAATACATAGATAGATAAATAGATGCCAATGTAATATGTTTTACATCATTTTTTTTGTATTTGGACAATACAACAAAGTTGTATGTGTATTAATGGATTGTCCCGCCTTCTTAGCCATCTATCATAGTAAAAAAAAGGTCAAAAAATTATAAACTAAATATGAGAAAAAATAATAGTAACAGTAACAACAGTACATATGACATTCAAATAAAATCACATGCTTTAAAAAATCAAGATAATTTTTCTACTTGCATGTTAAATTTCATCTTAATTAAATTAATAAAAAAATGTGTTATATGTTAAGAAATATGACATCCATAGAAAAGTAGAGAGGAAAGCTAAAAACCTTGTATTGATGGTAATGAATATAATTACAATAATGAAAAAGATAGGTACAAATGACTAGTATAAAGCTTATTTACAGGTTAACTAGACTAATTAACTAGTAACTAGTAACTAGAGTAACTAATTATATCCCTAATATTAAAAAAAAAATCATAAAATTAATTTCAATGTTATTAAAAAGGTTCAGTTTACTCTACCAAAAAAAAAAAAAAGGTTCATTTTTTTTTTTTTGACTAAAAATAAAGATATTCATTCATTCAAATTGATGGAGTACATCGATGCAATACAGATTCAATTTGGCTAAAAACAAAAGGGATAAATCTGCGAACAAACTCACAGTATCCGTGTTAATAGCATAAAACGGCAAATTGCATATGCCTACAAATATGACTATATTAAAGTCTCCGGAATAATCATGTCTCCGGATCTGTAGCGTTGATGGCACCAAAGTCGACACTGATTGGATCTGCACTGGATCAAAACTAATCTTCAACCTGAAAACAAATGAACACCGCACAAGACGGGATAACAAAATACTCCGCACAAAGACGGGACAACAAAGATCAAAACAAACAAATATGTGAAAATCACTTATTTAAATGAAAAGACAATTAAAAACAATTCAGAGGGGTGATTTTGGGTCAAAAATCGACCCTAAAACCACCCCTCCTTGATGGATTAAAAAGGTTCATGTTGACTTCTGTTAGATACAAATTGAAATTATTAACCTTGACTATTTAAAAAAAATTATTAACATTGATACAAAGAGAAAATTATGTGAATGAATGGTTTACACTTTAATTTACGAACTGTATTTCATTTAAAGTTATTTCATGGAGATGAGAGGATGGTGAAGAGGACAAAAAAATTTGATTTTTATAAGGTTTGCATCCTAGAATGCGAACTCAGTTTGCAGTTTGCTATATGGAAAGCAAATTTTTTTTTTCCCAATTTATGTTATTTACACACTCGTTTTCTAAGTAGCGAGAGAGGTAGATTTGAAATATCGAGGGTGTGCATGTAAGCCGAGGGGTGCAAAAAGTAAAACTCAACCATTTAATATAGAAATATTGCTCTTAAGAGTTGGACATTTAATTTTTTTAAAAGTCAAATAGTTGTAATTTATAACATAATTCTATTTTTGAATTCTTTAACATATATCATTAATGTACACACCAGCAAATATATCAAATTATAGGCGAAATAAGATGACTTTTCAACTAACCGCAGTCACAAAGATTATATAAACACTTCCCAACTTGAGGAGGGTGACAATGTATATCTGAACAATCATAATTAGTTTTGCAATACTGAAGAATTACTGCGATGTGGAAAATATATAAAAGAATGTTAATAAAAGATGGTGATTTTATTTTGTTACAATGATGATATTTTTAAATAAGAAGAAGACATCATTAATATATTAATAACAATTGCACTAGTGAATACTATGTATTTTGGACAAATCTTACACACAATTGAAAAAAGTTAAATGCAAAATATTTTAGTCAAATTACTTGATATTATTTAATCATCTTTTCTATTATTTTCTATTTAGTTTTGTGTGTGCGTCTAAATAATTTACATTTAAGGTTGTGGCTAAGTAAGAATACCTCACTTATTTTACAAATGTTTTAAGTTGAATTTAAGTTTTCTCTTGATATTACATAGTCAAACTGTAACTACAAAGTTGACTCCTCTTGGACTAAAAGATTATGCAATTTTAATTTGTGTATAAGATAAATAAGAAAAGGAACAGAAAAAGGGGCTTACTGACTGGGTCATCATCAGAGCTGGTTACAACATAAAATAGTGAAAGAAAAAGAGTCATCACATAAACAAACTTTATAATTGCAGTCATATTTCTCCTCATCATTTGCACGTAGTATAGAAACAAATTAAAAGTTTGTAAATCAACCAATTTATTTATAATGTAAAAATCATCATACTCTTATTATACTTCAATTAAAGAAAATTATTTACCAAAAAAATATATTCTTACTTTGTTACAAAATAACCTTTTTGTTAAATTAAAATTATTATTAATTAAATGTCTCATAAATACTAATACGTCATGATTGACCCTTTATCTCACCGAAGTGGTGACTTGAACTTAATTTGTATGAATCTCACATTCAAAATCTTGTTGGCAATCAAAGTTAGTCTATTTTTTTTTATCAACCTTTTATTATTATTTGTATTTCTTTTGATCATTCATGATAGACAAGGGAAAAAATACCAAATGAAAAATAATAGTTTTAAACAATTGCAAAATTAGTTGTCGAAGTAATATAAAATTGAGACGACCATACGTAAAATTATATTTAAATATAATATAATGTGTAGTATTGTTTGTTACCTTATTTCTTTTCTTTTATAATATTGACACAAAATTTCCACCGTTATTTAACGGCAACTAATTAATCTCTATCAGAGAATTTGTGAGTAATATGGTATGTTATCCTATCCAAAAAAATTCATAAACTTTTCTCGATAAGAGATCAAAATATGTGACTACTTGCTCAAATAATCTAAATTTCTTACCACTCAAGGTTCAAATCCTTTACATTTTTATTTTATCAAATAGTGGTAGCACAATTTTTAACACTAATAAGAACTGAAATTGAAAGTCTCAAGTATGATAGAAAAGGTCACTTTATTGATGATTTTTTTTATTACAAATATAATTATATAAATAAGATAGGGACAAAAACTCCACGGTACAAATACCAAGTACCAAAAGTAATCACAACCCAAGTCCCGATCGCAAGAGACAAGAAAATACACTACAAATATACACTACTAGTACTTTTCACAATTCCCGTGCCCCAAAAATGGATTTTTTTTTCTGGAAGATTGATGATAGGTACATACCTCAAATGATGGATCATTCATGTTGATTTTTATGCTCAAAACTGAACCAAACTGTATCATAAATAGCCCTAATTAGGATTACTTGAAGAAAAAAAAAACATGATGATCTTGATGTTGTTGCTATGGTGAGGTGAAGTTTGTAGAAATAAGAGATTAAGAGTGGATGTTATGTGGCTAATTAAACCGATAAGAATAGCATGAATTGTTTATTAATTAATTAAATAAAAATGACCATTCGTGAATTTCGCGAGAATCATCTCTCGCTGTATATAGCATTATTGTATAATAAAATCCATATTCGTGAGTATTCAACAAAACTTTTATATATAAAAAGGGTCGAAAAGAGTACCATTTAAAGGGCACGTGTTACTTGACCCTAAATTTATTTATTTCTTCGTGAAGATTTCATATTGAAACAAATATAAAACTACAATATTTTTTGACCTTGACCCAAATTTATTCTAAATTTGTTTGTTGTCAAATAGGTTGATCGCTGGAATTTCACTTTTTAAAATAAAATAATGAGAGTGTCAAAGTTCGAATCCCAATTTATGTTATATGCAATGTCCCTACCAATTGAGCTATACTTACATGGTTGATTTATTGCAAGTTATTTTCACCAAATTTGAAGATTATATTTTAATTTGTTTGGCTAACTTAATTTTCAAAGTTAACTATTTTGTATCACCAAATGTATTTTTGGAGTATATGACTTTGGCAAAAAAGATGCGCATTTAATTGATGGACCATGTATATTACACTATCTTTTCAATACTTTTTAGCACTTCTTTTTTAATTGACTAAAATCAATGTTAGTCTTTCACTTTAAAAATAGGTTCCACTTAAAGTAGTGTGACTCACATGAATTTCATTTAATTAGTGAGTGATTGAATGTTAGAGAGTATTCAAAATATAGTATTGTTGGCATTCTTTTATATTATACATTACTCTAACGAGCTAAAAGCTGAAGACTCAATTTGTAAGCACTACCTAGAAATACAACTAATAAGAAAATAACATTTAATGTTGGCCAAAATCTCAGGCTAAAGGACCAAAAACCGACGCTAACACTAATATAGCGTCGAGGTTGAGGCTAAAATGGTTCAAGCTAAAACATAGCATCAACTACACGCCCATATGACATTGTTGGTCAAGGCAAGCTAAAGTCTGAAATTATCCGCATCTGACACTAACACTGTGTTTGTTTGAGTAGATTTACCAAAGAGATAAATAAGAAAGAGAGAGATAACAAAGAAATTTACTATTTCTATAGTTTTGATGAGAAGAGAAATAAGAAAAGAGAGAAATATAATAGTTAATAACAGTCAAAAACAAATCTCCCGATATTCGGCAAGATTTGTGTATCAAGAAATGAAATAAACAATTTTACAACAATACTCTCATTCAACTAGTTTATTTTCTTATAAAAAAAGGTAAATTTATTATTTTACCATTTTTATTAATTTCTCTCTTCCCACTTTTCTTTTCATCCAAACCATATAAAATTTCCAATCTAATTTCTCTTCTCTCTTATTTCTGTCTTCATTATCTCTTTGACATCCAAACATAATGTTACTAAAAATACTATTAGTCAACCATAGAAATAACATTGTGTCGGTCCAACATACGCTAAAGTCAGCTAGTGTCGATCTATCCAACGCTAGAGCAAATATGTAAAAAGTCAAATACATTACCTAGCGTTGGTCCATCCAACATTAATAAAGATGGAGAATGAATTTTTTTTGAATCAGCAAAATAAAAAATTATTATTAATAACAGTGATATTATATAGTGATCAATTTACAACTGTTTTGAGGTAGATTTTGAAATATATATATATATATATATATATATATATATATATATATATATATATATATATATATATATATATATATATATGGATGGGACGATTCTAGTGAGAATATTTGATTATTGTGAGAAATGAGAACAATTAATTATATCTGTAGGATCGTATTTATAAAAAATCAACGGCCACTAATAATTCCTCGTTCCCTAGTCATGTTACACTGTATAAACTAAATAGGTTTGTTAGGTTTCATCGTTCAATTGCAGCCTGCACCAATCTCATAATCGAATTCATGATTTTTCTAATTCCACCATATACTAATCTTCATTCTCTAACATAATACTAGATTCATCCAAAAAGACATACTCTCAAAATGTCCACTGTCACGAGTCACCACTCTCAATTGTAAACTTGTTGCTTGTGCTTCAAAATTCAGAAACAAAGAAACCCTTAATTTTAAGAAATAGAACCAATAATTGATTAGATTAGGATTCAATTAAAGCATTCTATCCAAAGTTCAATGACCCACCAGCTGGTTGCATTATGATACCACTGTTCCATTCCATTATGTGCAAGATCTCAATCACCAGAGTTGCAGTAGCGATGTACAATCGACACACATTCTAAATTATTTAATTGGTATTTATCAAAATTATTTTAAGGACAAGGCAACGAAATCAGATAATGAAACTAGAAAGCTTTTTCTAATTGATCGCAATTTGGGATTTTGGGTGTTGGGAGGATGAAAGGAAATAATCATTCGGTGACGTGAGGATACAATATATTTTTTTATAAAAATTTAATCCTAAGCGTTAATTGTAATCAAATAGATGTGATTAATTGTTTTCATTTCTCACAATAACCATGTGTTCTCACCGGAGTCGCCCCCTATATATATATATAATATCAATGCAACATATTTTACATATTTATATTTGTGTTAGGACATTATAGAATACAAAAGTGTTGTTGGTTTTCCTGCCTTGTTCTTCTTTCTCTATCATAGAAATCAAAAGATTATAAACCAAATATGAGAAAAAATAATAACAAAAGTACGTATGACATTTAAATAAAATCATAGGCTTTAAAAACAAGATAATTTTTCAACTTACATGTTAAGTGCAGTGACAATTATAATTAGAGCACTTGGCAAGTTTAGGAGGATAACACAAATAATTTGGACAATCACGGTCAGTCCTACAACTCTTAAATTCTGTGATGTGAAAAATGTATAAAAGAATATTTATAAAATTTTATGACATATTTATTAAAAAAATAGAAAAAAGAAAATTTTTATTAATTAATAACATGAGCTGCACTAATAAATATTTTAGAAATATTTCAAGTTGAATTCGACTTTTTTCTCTTGATGTTATTACAGACTCAAACTTTTACTAATACCTCTTAAAAATTATGTAATATTGTATATAAGAATATAAGATAAATAATTTTATTTGAAAAGGAATAGAAAATGAGCTTACCACCGTAGCTGATTACCACATGAAGTAGTGTAAGAAAGAGGATCATCGCAAAAACAAACTTTACAATTTCAGCCATATTAATATTTCCTCCTTTGTATGGCTTAAATTTGACCAATTTATTTATAATGTAAAAAAAGTCATTATTTTTTTTTCTTTTTCTTTTTTTGAAAAATGTCACACTCTTATTACTTGAATTTAAAATATTAAAATTATTACATGTTACAAAATATCTTCTGTAAAATTATAATTATCATTAGATGTCTCATAAATAGTTCAATATGTCATGCTTGTCCCTTAATCTCACCGATGGGTGATTGAACTTAGTAAAAATGTCACATTCAAATATTTCTTTTTTATCGACCTTTCATCATTATTTGTATTTCTCTCTTAGCCTTTAATGATAGGCAAGATAAAAATACAAAAGAGCAATAATAATTTTAAACAATTGCAAAATTAGTTGTCGAAGTAATATACAATTGAGCAGATTATATATTTATACATAAGTACACTTATAATAATTAACTTCTATAAAATGTGTTTTTTTACAAGATCTATAAAATGTTAATGTGTTGTATATTGTGCGTTAAAATATTTTCTTCATATGGTTCAAATATGATATGGATCCATATTTGGATCAATTTTTTTGGATCAATTTTTTTTGGTTCAAATATTTTCTTCATATTATGCGTTAAAAATAAAGTTGCCTATTAAATCAAAAAAAAAAAAAATAAAGTTGCCTAATTTTTGGATCAATATTTTTTTACACACATATAAATTTTACATAAATATATGATAATTTTTCTTATTTCATGTTATAGATACAAGTTTTTACTGTTATTTAGTGGTGATTATTCTCCGTTGAAAAACGTGTGTGATACACAAGATATGTTCTCATTTAGTGGCTTAAATTCATTTTTTGTTGCTTGATTCAAATTTTTTTTAAAGTTTAATACCTCTATTTTAAAAATTGTTTTTTACTCCCCCAATTTATTTATTTTCAGAATTTTAGTCTTTCGTCTCTTTTTTTTATCTTTTTATGACGTGACATATTCATTTGTAACATATTTATTAAACATATTTTTGTTGATCCAAATATTCAATGTTGTCTTGTAAATGCCTCACATCATAAATGACTAAGCCACATAACCCAAAAATGAGAGGAAAAAAAAACATTGGAGACTAAAATCTCTGTTTTTAAAATGGTGTAGACCAAATAAAATCTTTTCTTTTTGAAAATAGGATGCAAAAATAACATTTAAACTTATGTTATTAAATAACGGAAAGCACAGTTTTGAACACTAATAAGAAATGAAGTTGAAAGTATCAAATAAGAGAGAAAATGTAAAAATACCTACTTTATTGATGAATGAATTATCATCACATCACAAGTTTTTTATTTATAGTAAATCTACGAAGTATAGCATTGCTAACTATAATCTATATTGTATTCTATCCCACGGCTTCTCAACTGAATTTAACTGCCTCTAACAACCTATAATCGCCAAATGCTGGCATAGCAAAAGTTAGTTAGTTAGCTTCCATTGTGAGTTACTTGCATTTTAAGTAATTAACTTCACCTTCTTCATTCTATTTCAGGGTGAGGAAATCACTAACTAGTTCACTGTTTGGAATTGGAAGTAATCTAATAAGAGTCAACATAAGGATTAATGATATTAGAATTTGTGAGGCTTATACTCAACCACAAAAGCTAGCTTAAGAGTTGAGATTTGCACTACACTTATAAAGGCTCTCTTTGTCATATCTCTAGCCAATGTGGGACTTCTAACACGCCCCCTCACACCCAGCACTATTGGGCTTGGTGCGTGGAATCAACAACAACGGGTGGCCCAAATATGAGAGGTCTCCACAACAAATGGATCTAGGATAGGCTCTGATACCATATTAGAATTTGTGAGGCCTATACTCAACCACAAAAGCTAGCTTAAGAGTTGAGATTTGCACTACACTTATAAAAGCTCTCTTTGCCATATCTCTAGCCAATGTGGGACTTCTAACACGCCCAGCACTATTGGGCTTGGTGCGTGGAATCAACAACAACGGGTGGCCCAAATATGAGAGGTCTCCACAACAAATGGATCTAGGATAGGCTCTGATACCATATTAGAATTTGTGAGGCTTATACTCAACCACAAAAGCTAGCTTTTGTGGTTGAGTATAGGCCTCACAAATTCTAATAAATGATGATATCAAGTGCTATAATTTTAATAAGGATTATTGATTTACTGTGATTTGAACCTAGGTGAAAAGAAAATTAGGGCCTAGAGTTTAACTTCTCACAAAGGAGAAAAAATAGTCTTCTCACTGGGAGATAAAATTTATTAGTAACAACTAACAAACAATCTTAGGCCAAAGGAATTAAAGGATCTCCTCACATCAACGTCGTTATCATCATCCTTATTATTAACATTTTTCATTCAAATTGATAGAATATATTAAATAATATAAATTCAAAAATGTTAAAAATTGAAAATGATAAATCTGCGAACAAATTCGTCAAATAAGGGAGCTTTTAATTTTCACTCCCTTTAATTTGTTTTTTGTTTCATTGGATTTTGGCCATGTCCTCGATCATGTTTTCTTTTTCTTTTTTCTTTCTTAAGTAAATTTTTAGCTTATCAAAAAAGGAAGTGTTAAATTTCATGTGGACTTTTATTAGCCATATAATTTGGAATGTAGTCTCGTGAGCTTAGCTCAATTGGTGGGATATTGCATTATATATGTAGGGGATCGGGATCCGTACCTCGGCCATCCTACTTATCCATCTTAAGGGTGAAATTTCTAACCACTAGACTATTTGACCAAAAAAATTGGAATGTAACACCGTGAATCAAAGGTGTTAATGAAAAATCTATCTAAAAAAAGTGTTAATAAAAAAAATTGTGGACACAATGTCAAAGAAAAATTTATAGAGACTAAATACATATAAACATAAGTAATCTAGTTAGATATTTTTAAAACAAAATTAAGAATTGCTCAAAAACAAAATAAGAAAAAGAAAACTATTAATAACGATGGCATTAATAATCATTACAATTGTACAATACGAAATTTTTGTCCAATAAAAATACAAAGTCAATAAATTTTACTACTTATCTCACACCCAGACACATTCATATTATAAATGACAACGTAATAAATTTTATATTATTTTGTTTGTGTTGGACAATATATATAAGTTGGTATGTGACTAGTGATTTGTCCTTTGTTGATCTTCTTACCCTATATCATAGTAATCAAACAGTTAGAAAAATATAAAATACAGTAAGTGAGAAATAATAAGAGTCACAAAATTATGACATATAAATAAAATTATAAAGCTTCAAAAGAAATAAATAAATTTTCAAATTACCCCCTAGATGCAGTAACAATTATCAAAATAACATTTTCCAACTTTAGGAGATGAGCACAAATAATCTGGACAATCAGTTTGATTCTTGCAACTACGAGATGCTGTGATGTAAAACAAGTATAAATGATTAATGATAAAAAATAATTGATGAAATATTGTGTATAAGTAAATAAGAAAATTTGAAAAGGATGAAAAAATGAGTTACCATCAACATTGGTTACGACAAGAAATAGTGAAAAAAAGAAAATCATAGCATTAATAAAGTTTAATATTGCAGCCATATTTCTTTTCCTTGTATGTAGTAGAAATAAAAACTATGTAATTTGACCAATTTATTTATAGTGTAAATAATTTCATACCCTACTTAATTACTTCAACTAATAAATTATCATTTGTTACAAGAAATCATTTGTAAAATAAAAATTATTGTTAAATGTCTCATAAGTATTTCAATATGTACATGTTTTCCCCTTTATCTCACCGAAGTGATGATTTGAACTTAGAAATCATCTCAAATACAAATCTTGTTTGCAATAAGAGTTAAGCCATTTATTTTATCACCCTTTCATTATTATTTCATTTCTCTTTTATGTAGTGTTGTGAATTCGATTAATAGAACCACACCAATAATCCTTTAGTGTGTGGGGCAAAACAAACAAAGCAACCAAACAACAATAGACCAAGCAATAATAATCAACCAACAAGAATAAACGGTGAAAGCGATAAAGAACACAATAATATTGTTTACCCAGTTCGGCCAAATAAAGACCTACGTCTGGGGGAGAGAGCACCCTCTCCGTTCCACTATCGATAGAATACTTGATTACAATGAGATTCTTCAAAGAGTTACAAGAATTAGAGTTTTCCTAATTCTACCCTAGTCCCGAATCTCTCCCCGTGACCAAGAGATTCAATCAACAAGTGTTTCCAAGGTGATAGAATGTTTCTCCCAACCCTAGAGTCTTCCCAAGATGTTCTCTATTAACCCTAGTTTGTATGTTGGCCTTAGAAACCCTAAAAAAAACCTTTTCTCTCTCCTGTTGCGGCTGCCCTGCTCTCTCAGAAATAGATCTGGAGGTCTGGTATATATAGGCCTCGCACTCATAGAACCAGGTGGATGTAAGCAGACACTCATAGAACCATGAGGGTCATGCTTGTACAACACTAGCCTTCACGATGGTACGCCAGCCAAGCCTGTTGCCTGCTACTTGCTGAGCCCTCACCAGGGCACATCAGCTTCCTGCAACAGCATCATTTTCAAGGCAATCTCCAACAATCTCCACCTTGCCTTTAAAACGATGGTGATGCTTTCTCCCACCAACCACCGTGCTGCTACACATGTTTACACCATACCCTCTTCGAACCCCGAAATACATTCGTCCTCACGAAGAATTTCTTGCCTCCGACTATCCATGGAATTTTAGGATACCCATACAAGACTCACCGTAACCTCTTCGACCCCCGGAGTGTTCAACCCCGTACTCTTGAAGAAACGCTTGCATCCAACTATCATCGGAATTTTAGATAGTTCTATAAGCTCCACCATACCCACTTCAGCCCCCAGATTGAACTTGTCTGTCCTCCTGAAGAATCACTTGCCTTCGACTATTCTTGGAATTTTAGAATAGCCCTACAAGCCTCACCACCCTTCGACCCCCGGAATGCATTCCGTACTCTCGAAGTCTTGCTTGGCTCCAAACCAACCTTGGAATTTTAGGTGGTTCCACAAGCTGCAACATCAAATTCTCCTTGTATCCAACTACCTCCAGCAATCTCACAAGTTACCAAGTCTGATCATCGTTGCTTTCAATTTCCTCCCTGAAGATCTTCCAAGTTTTGCACTTCTTCAGACACAATTGAAACTTAATCCACAAGGTCTTCATAGCCATACCACTTTGGTGTACCTCTACCTCAAACCGAGATTACTCCACCAAAGTCTCAAACCGGTATTTCCACTATGTTCCCACCTTGTAACCTGCAAAACTGTCAAACTGCTCTGAAACAAACTTCAGGCCATTGTTAGTATCCAACAATTCCAGTTTAGTTCCAACACCCAGTAAAGCTCGTTTCACTAGTCCAACTAAACCTATGTCACTAACAAGAATCAACCAAAGTTTCACAACTCAACCATATGAGAATCGCCACTAGTAACCAATACATAACCAATAGTAGACCAACTATCCATGCATCAAAGTTTAAGAACATACCTCACATCATGTAAAAGAAAACACACGATTGTCAAACATAGTAAGACAAACCGAAAACCATACCTCAAACCTTTCAAGCTTTCCCGTCTTCAAGATGAAAAACTCCACCTTCAACTAGCTTTCGGATTTTTCATGGTATTCCTTCTTCAAACACATGTGATATGAGCATCCAAAGTCCATGACTTAATACTCCACCGATTCCCAACTTCCACTAGCATCTCCGGATTCTCATAACAATGTTGTTGTTTCAAAACCATATTCCCGAGTATTATTCCACCGCCTCTCCAGGCCGATACCGAGTATTATTACCACCGCCTCTCCAGGCCGACCTTCATCGCAAGCTCCTTTAGCTTTTTACCTTCGAGGCACCGGATAACCACACTCCATGTTTTATCCATCATCCCGAACATTAAAATTGCTTCCATCTTCACTTTCCACAATTCAAAATTGTTTCCGGAAAGTCTCAACCATGGTGCCTTAATTTGTTTAAACCCTTGCCCCACGGTGAGCGCCAATTGTTGTGAATTCGATTAATAGAACCACACCAATAATCCTTTAGTGTGTGGGGCAAAACAAACAAAGCAACCAAACAACAATAGACCAAACAATAATAATCAACCAACAAGAATAAATGGTGAAAGCGATAAAGAACACAATAATATTGTTTACCCAGTTCGGCCAAATAAAGACCTACGTCTGGGGGAGAGAGCACCCTCTCCGTTCCACTATCGATAGAATACTTGATTACAATGAGATTCTTCAAAGAGTTACAAGAATTAGAGTTTTCCTAATTCTACCCTAGTCCCAAATCTCTCCCTGTGACCAAGAGATTCAATCAATAAGTGTTTTCAAGGTGATAGAATGTTTCTCTCAACCCTAGAGTCTTCCCAAGATGTTCTCTATTAACCCTAGTTTGTATGTTGGCCTTAGAAACCCTAAAAAACACCTTTTCTCTCTCCTGTTGCGGCTGCCCTGCTCTCTCAGAAATAGATCTGGAGGTCTGGTATATATAGGCCTCGCGCTCATAGAACCAGGTGGATGTAAGCAGACACTCATAGAACCATGAGGGTCATGTCTGTACAGCACTAGCCTTCACGATGGCATGCCAGCCAAGCCTGTTGCCTGATGCTTGCTGAGCTCTCACCAGGGCACATCAGCTTCCTGCATCAGCATCATTTTCAAGGCAATCTCCAACATGTAGCCTTTCATGATAAACAACGAAAAAATACCAAAGAAGAATAATAAGTTTTAAACAATTGCAAATATTTTGGTTCTTTAAATTGACCCTTTCTTTTACCAAATATTCACTTTGGTTCTTTAAATTTTTTTATTCGTTCTACTTCTTTAATTTTTTTAAAATGTTGAACATTAGTCCTTCTATTAGCTAACAATACATACAGCTGTTAAAATGAACCTAGACCGACCCACTAGCCCTGAAGTTATGTAGGTCTAGGTGTTTAAGTTTCCTAGGTAAATAAATAAAAAAATACATATCAAAGTCTAAGTAGTGTAAGTTTCCTAAAGTATGATTGATTCAAACTGGCAATTGAGCAAATATTTTGTTCATTCTTGTAGAAATATACGTTGAAATTTAATGGTAAAACCTAAATCATAGATGCATATGTATAGTATATCATATTACTAGAATAAATCATACACTTTGCATAATAACGGAATCCATTGATTTGGGAGAGAAAAGAATGTGACTTTGAGTTTGAGAGTTGCTGCCCTATTAACCTGATGGTGTTTTTAGTTTTACGTGTTTTGTATTTTGACCTAATGGAATTGTTAGAATATTTAATTTTTTATAGCTTTTATTTATCTTTTAACCTTTCAAGATTTTGTCAAAAATGAAAAACTTTCACAATAGACAAGGGAAATTTTCCAAAGATGTCATTGTTGTTTTGAAATAGTTTTAATGTGATCAACCAATATCAAATTATTTGAATAGCATCTAAATGTGAAAAGCAAAGGATTAAGATCAAAGACTAGAAAACATAAGACATATCTCTAATTCAGATTCAATGCATTTACTGCATCACACAGCATTTTCCGGTCTTAAATTATCAGTCAAGATTGCTTTAACTTTTAACTGATTTTATTATTATGCAATATGAATTATCCGATTTCAAATTGATGGCTGAGATTAAATACAACATGCAACTACTACTTGATTATTCTACTGCATGCAATCTAGATCTCGTATCTCTTCATGGAACAATATTAAGAAAGATCCTCCAGGTTGTTTTAGGGCAGTAGTAAACCTTTTGCTTAAGCTTAAGTGAAGAAATTGTATATTACACATGTCTATTTCCAAATAGATTTACAGCAAAATTGGCTCCTAAGGAGAATTACTCTAATCAACTTCATGTTGTAGACTAATTGGTACAACACATACTAAGAAATGGAGCAATAATTTATGTCTGTTGACCAACCATGATTATGAGGCTGCAGCAGATGATGATGATCTTTGAGTCTTCAATCCAAACAGATCCTCAAATAGCATTGGAGCCATGGGAGGAATATTTACGGGTTGAGGAGCCATAAAGTTTACTATCTTTTCATGAACATTATACCTTCAATGACAAACAAGTCATTCAAAAACTTATTCAGTTCTTAAATGCAATATATGTATGACAATGGTAGAAAAAGGAAATTAGTTGTGATCATTAAGTACCTTATCTTGCGACTTTTTGAGGCCCGTCGATCAACGATTTTTCTTTTTTTTGTTTGCATTCTTTTCAAAGCATATAATGCTTTCTCTGTTCAAATGAAAATAGCCGAAAATGAGAAAATTTATTTACTTGCATACATAAGAAAAACAGCATAAGTAAATTCCAGACTTTGAAAATATTGAGACGATTGTTCGCATAGATTATTTTACATTGTCGGTGTATGATTATTTATATCTATGTTTTCTTATGATTGTCGCAAAAGCGTGGTTGGAAAATAGTATGTTTTTCTGAGGCAAAAAGCATTAGACTATCATTCACATTTCAAAAACATAAGTGAAATGCAAGTTGCATGCCTCCAGTGCAAATAAGTGTTAGAGTGAATGATACTAAAATTAAATTAATCAGCCAAAACAAAATTGTTTACCAGATGAAGAAGGATCAACAGTCTCAAAAAATTCTTTCAATAATTGCTGATAAAATTCAGAATCGTCCAGCAGTTCAGGATCGCCGTCAGCAAGTGTTTCCTGAGCACAATTAAATTCAAAACTATGATATTGAAAACTGAAATGACAAAAAATGAGGAGTATAATGAGGGGGCTGTGTAAAGACAAAAAATGGGACAACATATTAATGTTACAAGACAAACAAAAGTACTTTTAGTGGAGATTAATAGTCCCAGTAGTTATATATACCACCAACAGAACTTTACATACTTAGACACTTTCCAAGCATATAAGTTATATAACTAACAACACTCAAACAATAGTGAAGTATAAGGCTTACCGCTTCATTGGTGCTAGGATTAACCTCTGCAGCCTGGAAACATAAGCCAAAAAGTGTCAATGACAAAGCTAAATAAATAAGCTTGTTACTGTTTTGAAACAGCTAAGATTAAAACTAACTTACTGATCCTAATATCTTAACGGCTGATCTTCTCAGTTGCATCTGCTTGATCATTCTGCTGGGATCTCTCATATAAGCAGCAACTTGATTGCTAATATCCTGCAACAGTACAAGAAATTAGAACTAAAATAATTCGTGCAACGTATTGTAGAATTCTGAGTCCAGTCACAGAATGTTACCTGATTAAAAGCATGCAATTTTCCTTTAATTGCAGCTGCACCGGTTGTCACTTGTGTCATCCTCTGCCATTTATTGATGGACTTGTCTCTGAAAGCTGCCATACTGCAAGATACAATCGGGAATAGCATCAGCCAAAAGCAGACATGAAAGAATAAGAACAGCATATGCTGAAGATAGAAATCCAGCTTTAGTATAAAAGTTTCTGTTTGGAGAAGTTTTAAGCATAATTGACACAAAGATAAGGCTCGTAAAAGATATAAGCATAAAAAGGCAATATCTCGAGAAAATAAATGCCTGGCACAAAATTATTGCACTTAGAAGATTATAAAAATACCTGTTGTGCATCCGAGAAATCTGTGACCACTCTTGATCAAGATTATCATCCAAATCATTAGAAACTTCTACATCTTTTGATGACCTTTCTGAACCTTTATTAAAAAGAAACAAAAAAAATTATTACTTTGGAAGTTGAAAGTAACACATTAGAACATTAGCATCTCCAGCACATATCAATGTTTTCAACAAGGTTGCCTTAGAGTTTATCAAATGAAAGAAGAATTCGGTTACTATGGCAGTTGAAAGTAGCGTTAGAACATTATCATCTCCGGCACAAACCGATGTTTACAATAAGGTTGTCTTAGAGAGGACAAAGGCAAGTTTGGAGAATGGTAATACCAGGTGTGCATTGTGGAAACAGAGTTATTAATACAAATTGCAAGTTTGGAGAGTGTTATCACCATTTGTGCCAACAGAAAATAGACATAAAATTTATCATAGTTTGAGCTATAATTAGCTAGAGGCCTGCATAAAGAACACTTGACCAGTTCTCAACTCCCTCAAACAGCTATAACATGAATCCTTAGGGCTACATGAAGAACATTTAGCCAGTTCACTACTCCCTCAAACAGCTCACCACACTTCATTGATAAATCTGGCTAAACTGTATGATATATCTATATGACCAAAAGAAACTTGGTGACATGTCATGTAATAATATAAGTCTTCCAAATTGTTAAGTTGTTGTATACTTCAAGTACATGATACAAAAATAGAAGCAAATCATGGTCTATATTATAACAGCTGTATAAAAGGGGAAAACAATATAAATTCCTTCCACATTCCTAAAGCAGCTGCATTACTAGTATACAAAGATATGGCACAAACATCAAAGATAACAAGGTCTCAATGGAGCACAAAGGATAACAAGACAGAAAAATCTTAAAGAAACAAGAATGGAGAATAAGAAAGACGAAATCACCATTAATAGCTTGGGTAACTGTTGGATTCTTTGCGATCAGAGCCTGGAACAAGAAAAAAGATCAGGAAATAATGAATTGTTTACATATACTATATAGAGATAATTGGTAACTAATAAACTTATATTAGCTTGTGGGAACATCATAGTCTTCATGTGAGATGATAGCTCATGCAACTTAGAGGAGACGCTATTTTCTAGAATAACTCAGTTATTGTAAGATTGTTTTCATAGGTGTTTCTTGAGAAGTTCATCCAACTAGCTCATAGAGAAACGGAGAAATAAAACAACATTCAACAATTATTTTCTTTTTTTATTCAAATTCTGACACAAAAACCACACCTCTTGCAGTTCCAATATAGAATCCAAAGTCTCCTTGGACGAAGTTATCAAATCTGCACATGCAACCCTAACTGTCTCATCTGATTCACAGAATGAAGCTTTTATTGATTCCTGCAGACAATTAACCATGTTTGACCATGACATTTAGATACAAGAAAATAGTAAATCACATTAAATCACTAAAATGGGGTAGGAAAATACCTGGGCCTGGGGTAGCCTATTTGAACTTGAGAATGGCTTCTGAAGTAAGAATCTAAGCTCAAGAATTTTGTACCAGAGGGCCTTAAGTCAAAACAAATTTTGACAATATTATTACAAACTCATAATAGAAACCACTAAATAATACTAAAGCAATCATGCTGCTACAATTGACAACATCTTTATGAGTGTCAAATTTATAAACATTTTTCATCCTACTATAATATAAAGCAAATGAGGAAACAGAAGATTAAATAGGTGACAAAAAATCACTAAACACAAAATTCTACTCACAATGAAACAGAAACCGCACCTTCTGGCTTTTCACAGCTTGTCCTTTCAGGAGATCTTCATCCTTATGATGCTTCAAGTTCTTCAAAGTGTTCCTGAGGTTGGAAAGATAAATTTCTCATATTTCACAATCCACAAAATATCATAGATTAAGCAAGGGTAATAGTACAATAAGTATAATGTAACTAATTCCTCCATCGAAAGAACTATAATAACAGTTATTAAGATGATTCATGAGCCACCAGGTTTATATAGCCGACCAGATTTCTCGCATTAGCATATTGTAACATTCCACATTAATGAAAAACAATATTTTGTCCTCACTCACACACTTTCTCAACAAACTCAAGTCAGTCGCCGGTGTAGTATAGTATGCAATGTTCGTGTCTGGATTAGTGCTTCGTATCATAGCTAACTAGCAATATAGATTAAAATTACATACACAATACAAACAAAAAGTATATCAAAATGAATCTTACAGTTCCTGCTCCTTCTGTTGAAGTTCCCTAAACTCTTCCTCAAGCTCTTCCAACTCATCAGTTTTCCATTCATTTTTCACTTGTCTCCCATCTTCTTCTTCTTCTTCTTCCTCACCACTTCCCTCATCCTCTCCATTTTCTTCTTCTTCTTCTTCCTCTTCATCATCCTCCACTTCACTGTCATCATTGACCTACACCATAAAAATATCATTTTTAATCAAAATTTCCAAAGAAATTTTAGTATCAATAAATTTTTAAAGAAATTAGACAATTTTTAATATCAATAAATATATTATTTTTTGTTTTTAGTCAATTTCATAAATTTTAGTATGAGTAAAAACGAGTCGACAAGATTTGGTTCTACTAAAAAAAACTAAATAGTTAGAATCAAATCTTGTCGACTCGTTTTCATTATTTTGGGATGACTTTTTCATTATACCTATTTTACCCTTAAAAAAAACTAACAAAAAAAAACTAAATATTTGTATATGTTGAAAAATAACTTCCACATAAAAATAGATTTTCAGTTTTTTTTTAGTAAATAATTTTTTTTCTCTTAATAACTAAGTACAACTTCCACATAAAAGTAAGTTTTCAGTTTTTTTATAGTAAAATATATATATATATATATATATATATTTTCTTCTTAATAACCAACCACAACAAAAAAGATGTTAAATAGTTATCAATTGGATTTAATTTATATGCACTGACAGTGTAAACCAATAACAACCATGTATTCCGCCACATCACCCCACTTTACCCCACTATCTTTATATGACATGGAAGTTTAAATCATTCTTATTGGTTGCATGTGTAAAATAACTTTACACTGACCGTGCATAACAATTAAACTCTTATCAATTAACTAATCCAATAAAAAGAAGATTAAGTAGTTATTTATATTTACACAATAGAGAATTTCGATCGCATTTTTTTTTAACAAAAGATGAGTTAAATATGGATTTTTAAGTGTCAAAAACTTAAAATTTTATATTTAATTCATCTTTTGTTCAAAAAGTTGAAATTTTTCCAAGACCAATTTCTATAATGTAATAAACATGTTAATTTGTTGAATGTAATTCAAAATTTTAAAGGATACAAGTGAGTTGATTTAAAACTGAGATAAAAAATCGTGACAGAAAAATATTTAGAGAACCAAAACTTATTTAAAAAATCTAAAGGAACAAAATAAAAGTTGGAATTTCAATAGGGGCAAAACGCTTAATTAATCCTTAAAATAATTAGTCTTAAATACAATTTATCAGTGCTTTATTTTACCTAAATTAAAATTTGAGTTCTTTCATTATTCCAACATATTTTGTCTCCAACGAAGTTAGCCAGTGATAGCCACACATTGGCTATCTGGCTTAACATCGCAGATTTCTTCGACATAATCCCTCATAGGTGTTATAATCTTTAGATTTTCTAATAATCGGTTGAAAAATGTACGAAATTTTCATATAAGCTGCATAAAAAATGTAGAGATTGAAAATGTTGTGCCTGTAAGAGAACAAAAACAAAAAGTTTTGTTGAGTAGAATAAGCTTTCAGAAATAGCCCAAATAAAATTATAAAACACAATTTTACCTTTTCTCTCTTAGTTGAGTTTTTAGTCAAAACCATTGCACATAACTGGCGGAGGATTGTCTATGAAAGTGGGTGGAATAACCTACGAAACATTAAAAAAAGACACAAACATACCGTCACACAAACACGCTCCCGGCAGGTCCCCATCGTGGCACGATGGCTATGAATAATTTTTGAAAATCTGTTTAATTGTTAAACATTCGTTTAAAAATTTATTTTTTTCATCTTTTTCATTTAAAAATTTATTTTTTTCGCTCAAAATCTCACTGCAACTTCTTCATCTTTATTCTTCGCAATCGAATTCTCGATCACTCTAAATTCCCTTTAAACCATAGATTCTCACTGTAACTAATTTCTATTTATTTTTTTCTCATAGGTTCTTGCTGAGCACATGCTGCGGTGTCGGCGGTGGATTCCAAAGTGAAAATTGTAACTGGAGAATTGGTCAAGTTGTTTAGTCAAGAGTTGGTAGATTGCGATAAGGCATGCTGCGGTTGCAAGTTTGGTTATGTCGCTCTGGCGTTTCAGTATATTTCCAACTATGGAATTTCACCTGCTAAAGACTATCCATGGAAAGGTTTTGAAATGCCATGCAACATAAAGAAGAGAAACCAAAAGACTTTCATTGTCGGGTTTGAAAGCATGAAAAATTTTGTATAATTTTTCAACTATGTTTCTTACTCTGAGATGCCCAGCAGTCACAAAAAAAATGGTATGTTATTTATGATGTGGGAGGAAGTCTAAGAAGATATGTAGAAACAATCAGCTGGCTTAGGGTTATGTGCACCTACAAACTAAATGAACTAAATTCAAACAAATAGATTAGGTATATTTTAAAAAAGAGATTGTAAAAGGTTTAACCAAATATTGAACCGCTCAAACTTAATAATTGAGAGATAAAGTATTAATTTTTATTTGAACATTTAACCTAAAGTCACTAAATAGTAACACAGACATTTTTTATCTATCGGACACTCTTGGCAGGTCCCCATTGTGGCATAATCGTGATGAATATTTTAAACATTCGTTTAAACACATTTATTTTTCCATCTTTTTCACCTTCGGATCGTTGCACAATAAATCAGTCATCTCTTATTTCTTAAGTCTAATATGTACATCACTCAACATGGTTTAATTTTCAACAAAAAAAGCACACCAAAAACCAAAAAAAACACAAACACGTACCTATATACATACATACATACATAAATTGATAAAATTGATCTTACCAATGTTTAGATTATGTTTACTAGGCAAAAAGCAAATGAAAATGTTCATATTTTAGTATGAATGTCTATTCCTTATGTTCTTTGAAGTGGTTTTATGTTCCCTTAAATTATATATTCTGCTTAATAATAATATGGGTTGACTTGGTTTTAGTGATAAAAATGTGGATTTGTGTAATTGCTTAATTTGATTGAAATTCATCTATTGATTTTTTTTATGAGAAGCATTTAGAGTAGAGAGATACTATCTCAATTTAAAGTAGAAAAGAACTTTAAAAGTTTATATTTTACCTTTCTTTAAAGGTGTTACCTGATTTAATCCCATAACCTGAGTATCCAAATTCTCTCTTTTTATAAGGACTATAAACTCTTGGAATTTTTTATTTTGTCAAATAATCTTGCTTCAAAAAAATAAATCTTGTGGACATAATTAATTTCATCTTTTAAAATAAATAAGTAAAAAATTCTAAATTTGAACTCTTATCTCTATTGTATAGATAAATTCGAACTCTTATCTTGGTAAGTAATCCATAAATTAGACTTGAAATCTTTTTCATCTTTTCTGCATATAGAGCAAATTAATTAATTGTTTAAATAGTAGTTTATAGTTGCTCTACAAATGTCTCAAAATAATTCCTAAAAAGTACACCAATATTCGAGTTTATCAATTATGAAAGGATAAATAGAAATACAAAATAACAATAAAATATCATTAAAAAAATAATGAAACTCAAATAACTATCAATATTTTAATGTGAGATTCTTACCAAGATCAAAGTGATCTATCGATTGACTTAAAGAGGCAAACACAACATATCAATATACTTAAGAAACACTTGCCAACGACCCTAATTTTATAAATGATTTCTTTCAATGTGCTACAAAACATATAATTGAATTAGAGTATTGTTTTATTTATACTATATAAATGGATTGAATCGGTTTCTATTTCTTGCATGCATATGAAAAAAGAATGGCTAAATTTTTCAAGTTTATTTATACTATGATCATTTTACTTTTTGTTGTAACTGAGGCCTATGGTAAGCATTTTTTCTCATTATTTTCAAGTTTTCTTCTTGACATTATATTATAGATAATCTATATATTGACCATTTTCAATAACATATGTATTCTTGTTTTACACTACAGATCAAAATTGTACCTCAGATTGCTCAAGTAGTCCTTGTTTGCCTTATGAAAAACCAGAATGTTTGAAGGGTGAATGTTTATGCATGTATACTAATTAAGTTGAAAATAATTTTTACTTTTCTATGCCTACACTTCTTCTTATATGTCAAGTGAAGGTTGTTATTATATTTCTCTAGCCTTTTAATTTCTTTGACATGACAAGTGGAATAAAACAAGTCATAAATAACTATATGAATAATATATATTTTTCAATACAAACAAAAATAAATGTTATTTGATTACATATTCTCCCCTTAACTTTTTCTTTGGGGTTTACCATATTATAGATATGAAGTTTCTACCATTGTTTAGCGGTAATTAATTTTCGTCAAAGAAATTTTAGAACATCCAACTATTTTCTTTTCCTATGCAATGATTGAATCTCAGGTTAATTAATTAAGGGGTCAAATTATTTTATCACTTGGATCAATCTCCTCTATAATATGCAATAAATGTACAACAATTTAATTTTGGAAGAAATATTTTAACAACTTATAATTAAAAAATAGTTAAATACAACTTCAGGCGCATGTTGCTAAATACAGATTGAAATTACCTGCAGTTGAGTTGCAACCGCAAGATGACACAGTAGAGCAAACTATCCAATCATTATTTAAATAATTTATAAAATAAAATGAAAATATAAATGAACATAACTAAAAAAGCTACCATGCACTCCTAAAAAATAAGCGGGTGTAAGTTAGCTCCAATAAGCATTCCCTAAAGTGCATGTTGCTAAAATATTTTTTTATAAAAACTGGACCTAGAAAAAGGAAGAATAAAAAGATTCATTTGGATGTTTAAAAACACATAAACTATAACTTTAGATAGTGGAATTAATATTTCCTTCCGTTTAATAAGAATAAAATAACCAATTTTTGTTTGATAAGAACATAACTATATATTGATATCAGCAATATAAAATGGAAAATGCTAATTTGAGGTAAAAGTGCACAAGAAATAAAGGGAAAAAAACATAGGAGATGAACTCCAAATTTATTGAAGGTTGATTTATTTTCCTTTGTGTAACCTAAAGTCACTAAATAGTAATTATTAAATAATTAAAAAATTATATTAAAATATGATATATAATTGTAATATATTATCTTTATCATATAATAAATTATAAAAATAAAACCATTTACATGTAGTATTGGTGAACCAAGCATGTGTTTTGTTCAGCTACTATTTGTTGCTTTAGAAAAATAACATACACCAAGTTATTAGTGTTGAAAATGTTGCATATGCCACAACTACTACAATGCAACATGTGTTTTCGACGACATTTTCCTTACAAGATTGATCTAAATTATCTTCTCATGTTCAAACTTCCCAAGAGTGTAATGAGATCATTACATACATGATACAACTAAGATTAACCACATAAATCAATTTAGACATCATATATTTATTCAAATCTTAATACATTTATATGTTGTTCAAAACCTTCTATTTCACCTAATTATGTAACTCATGCTTAATACATCAACATCTCTCTCATGTTAAATAGTAGTTTGAAAGAAAAAGGAAAGAAGCAATTAAGTGAATCACAACCAATCACTACAACAAGTTTGAGATTTAGTATCATTTGAAAAATGTTACTAAATCAAGAAAAATGTTACTAATTCATTATTAAGCAGAAAAATATCCAAATAGAAATTGAAAGGAATTGAAATTGAATGATTACATAAGTTTGGAGAGGTCGAGAGCGTTTTCACCGTCGTCATTTCCTGGAGGTCTCCTGAAGTTACCACAATGTATCTTCAAGCTAGTTTGTCAAAGGACTGACCAAAGCACTATGATATTTATAACTTTCAACTTCTCAATTAATGACCTATCAAGGCTTGATTAAAACAGTAAGAAACAAAATAAGAACCAAACAAAACCATACTAAAATTTGACCTTAGACGTTTCTAAATTACACAGAGAACAGTGTGTCAAAAAAATCATATAAACATACATTGCCAAAAGAGAGAGGACGCCAATTTAGTGTTATACTCCATCAAGAATCAAGAGTGACCAGAAATTAAGTATATTCAGAGGTGAATAAGGTGTATATAAGAAAGAATGTAATAGGATACTATCTAGCCAAGAACCAAAGGTAGAATGCAGAGTATCCCAAACAAACAACAGCACAAAACAATTGACTAGAACAAAAGTAAGAGATTCTTCTACTAGCCTCACCATTCACGCATTGAGTATGTCTAGATGTAAACCTGTACATAAAGAAAAGAGGGAGGGAAATAACTAGTTAACCACACAATGAAACCAAGACAATCCAATATCTAGAAGTACAAGAAAATCATAATAGATTTCCTAAAAATCCAAATTGTCCATGTTAAGCTGAATCGACTCGACCATCCAGAGAAACCAGAACTATAATCCACGGATTTTCTAATTGAGAAAGATAATCATATGATTAAACTTCTAGAGTATGAGACACCAGAACAAGGACAGTTAGAAACTAAAAGAAAATAAGTAATACTTGAATGAAAACACACCAGAAGAGCATTTAAGGGGCTATATTTAATTAGCATCTCTATTAGTAAAATTCTACTAAAATTGAAATTTATTTGTAGAATTTAAGCCTTGAATAGAATGAATAGAATTAGACTTATAATGAATGATGACCATATATATTCCAATAGCTAGTATAGCTAATGAGTACCATAAACATATACTGCCAAAACAGAGAGACCTCAATTTTAAGCATATATCTTATCAGTGTTGTTAGAACAATTAGACTCCAAATTCTCTAGATTATGCATAAACCAACACTAACACATTGCATTAGCTTTGGAAGCACTAGTCACAAATTATTACAAATAGAATTTTCAATGAAAACCATAATTTCACAATAATTATGAAAGTTCACTATCAATCTCATCAAAGCATGCATCGTTTCATTTATGATCAGTATCCTTTACATAAAGTTTGGTTGAAGCATTTTATCAAACAGAAAACAAGCATGGTACAATAAGGCACAACAAAACCAATATCAAAACAAAGCAAAAAAAAACAACACAATACAATAGAAAACATCCTTCAACTCAACCATTTTTTCAACGTGAAAAGACAAAGTGAAAGAAAGAAAGCAAGACGGTAGAACAATGAGGCTTTGTACCTTTGGTGGAGACGGAGGATGGAGATGCGACTGTGAGATAAACCGCAGAGAACGGTGATCGAGAGCAATCTGAATCGATGAGGTAAGTCCAGTGAATTGAGTTATGGATTTTTAGAGCAAACCGAATTGAAGTCAAATTGCAGAAGCAAAGACGTTAAATCGATGAATACGATACCGCCGAACGAAGGAGGTGGAACCAATGAGGGATTACATGCGGAGAAAGAAGACGGTGGTGGAAGAATGAGAACTGGATCGAGTTAGGCTTTTGCTTCTGATAGAGAATCGGCGATGAAGCTTCAAACCATTTTTGCTTCTTGGATTCCATCACGGTTGCGAGAGAAAGTGCGGAAGAAGCGAGTGGAAGTTTTTTTTTTTTTGAGGCACGAGTGAAAGAAAGTTAAAAAGGAAAATTAAAATGCTGTGTATCTTAGAAGAAAAACTATAGGGCTATAGGCACTATTGTGAAATGTTACTAAGGGTCTGTTTGGCAAACCCAAAAAACTGACTTATAACTTATGTCTTATAGCTTATAAGCTAAAAGACCCGTTTGGTAACAATTTTTCAGAAAGAGCTTATAGCTTATTTTACTGACTTATAGCTTATTTTTCATAAGCTAATTCAAGTAGCTTATGAGCTTATAGCTTATAGCTTATCTTTTTTCTTCCCATTTTACCCTTAAGATTTTATTTTAAATCCATTTTTATCCTTTACTATAATTTTTTATATTATATAATTTAAAACAAAATAGATATATTGTGCCTATTTTTTTTACGTTGTTGCACTTGCATCTATCTATTTTTCTTTTATTGTATTGTATACCAATTATTTTTTTTAGGTTATTGATTTTTTTTTAAACGTTGATGTACCTATTTTTTGGTATAACGTTACTATAACATGTACCTATTATCACCTCTTTAATATGTTTAATCTTTTTTTATTGGTACATTATGTTTAGTCTTTTTAATAAAGTATAAAAATTGAAATGAAGATATATTTAAAATAAAATTTCAAAGAATAAAATTTAGCCTCTATAAAAAAAAATTAAAGTTTAATTTAATATTATAATAATAATAATATAAAAGATAAATTAAATTATAAATTTAAATCGCTAAATTTTAAGTATTTTAAATATTAAGTAATTACCACTTGAATTAATTTATTATTGTTTCGTTCAATTTTTTTTATAAAATATAAAAATTGAAATGAAAATAATTTTAAAGTAAAATTTTAGTGAATAGATTTCATTCTATATTAAAATATAAAAGATGTATTAAATTAAAAAATTAAATTACTAAATTATAAATATCTTAAATAAAAAATCTATTATTAATTACGAATGTCCTTTTATGTCATTTCACATTTATCTATGATTGAACCGCTAATTTTACCAAACACTTTAATTAGCTTATCAGCTATAAGTCATCAGCCATAAACTATCAGCTATAAGTCATCAGCCATAAGCTATCAGCTATAAGCTATCAGCCATAAGCTAGCTTATCAGTCATCCGCTATTTTTGCCAAACAGAGCCTAAAAGTCTAGAGAGCATGTAACAATTTTTAAGAAATGTTACTAAATCACCTACTATCAGTAACATTTTTACAAATGTTGCAAGGTGATTTACTAAAAGTCATAAATGCAGTAGTGAATCATGATGGGTCGTTGCATGAGAAATTTGTGTCTTTCTATCTAAAAATATAGTAGTAGTATTTTAATATCCAATAACGGGAAAAATCCAAATTCCTTTTTTTTTTATTGCACCAACAACTCATACTCTATACTATAAAATAGTTGGATTACGATATTAATGGTCTCTATTGTCACTATCCCACACCAAATTGATAATTATTTATCCTAATTTATTGCTCTTTTTGTAATTGCTTAACCAGCATATTTTTATCTTTATCTTTATTATATAGAACGGGAATAAGAAGCAACACCCTAAACCTTAATTAGATGTTGATTAAGGGAGGGAGAAACGCAATTAATGCTTTGTTTTGCCAACTATTTAGTCTCATTAATTATTCCACCTAATCATATCTTTCACCTAGACAATTGTCTACCTTTTTTTATGTAAAATCGGTTTGCTTCCATAACATTTTGTCTTCTCAAAATTGTTTGCTTTGCCACATAACTCTTGCATCAATTAGATCTCTTTTTTTATTTTGATCAATTAATCTCATTATAAAGATGTTTCTTCCTTTCCTTATTCATTCATGTTTACATTCTTGCAGCCATAACAAGAGGTTATTTTCTTTCTTTTTTTCATTGTTCACGCTCAGCAAGCTAACCATGTGTGTATTTCGTTTTAGGATATCATGAGAAAGCAAGAGGCACCGCCCACCTCTTGCTTCCACCCTTTGACTATATTTCTCTCCATCTCATATTCTCTCTTTGTTCAATTTGTTCTTATATCCCACTCATACGAAATGTTATTATACCACTTACTTTATACGAAATGTATTCAAATTTCAAACAAAATTTAATGTTGAAAGAATAGCATAATATAGCATGCTAATGTTTTTACAATTTGTGTATTTATTTTTGTGTGTTTTCTATTATAATGTAGTGTGTGACACAACTTTCATCTTTGTATATTAGATATCATGGAGAAATGTTACCGAGTATGTCATCTTAAACGATGAAATACACAATCAATTCGAGGTTGTAATGAGATTTTGCACAAGTAGCCATGTCATTTATGTCAATTGGGTGGGTGCACTCTATTAATTGGAAATCAGCAAGTTTCATGCTATTAAACCAAACCCAATTTGCTATGTATATATCATTGGTCACACAAGCTTTTCCAAGGAAAAATTATGAATACATCAAAACATGCAATTTGGATTAATGACACGCATAGGATGCAGAGGAAGTGATGGCTGCTTAATTTATGATAGGTGTTTCCAATAATTTTTATTATACATTGAGTATTGGAACATTTATTAACTGTTGAGATACTCTTGCTGAGTATTTGTATTCTATCTATGAGACTTATAACAGTATATATAGTAAACTTATTTTGTTGTGTTACTCACCATTGCTGTTAATTGAGTTATCAGGCATACATATATATCAATCAACAATGGCTCTTATCATCAATTAAGTATTATGCTATTGTAGGTGGCAAAATTAACTTTAAGTTGAAATTAAACAATGAAATATTTACTTTACATATATGTCAAATTAATTTCTAATCATGTATTGTTATATTGATTGAGATAAAAATGCACTTATCTGCGTTAAATAAATTCACAATTTATTGATAGTACACATATGACCCGTGCGAATGCACGGGCAAGGTGACTAGTTATTAATGTAAAGGATATACCGACATTGTTAATCACTAATCTCTCTCAAATTCCCTCCTTCATAAAATAAAAATGAACACAAATCAAATTCAACTATAAATTATCTAATCAATTGAGTATAGTTCAATTGACTATGGACGACTTTAAAATGTGTAAAGATCTTATTAAATCTTTTTTTCGACTATTAATTATGGAATCAGTGTGGTTATCTAATCAACAAGTTGCATTGTCTTATAGCAATAGAACAACTCGGATTTTAAGCTCAATACATCCAAAATTAAAATAATTTTAAAAATAACACTATTAATTTTATAGTCTAATTAAAATCAAATTATTTTAACTGAAAATTATATGTAGAAATAATTTATTAGACTTTATTTGTCTTGTGACCAAATTCGTAAATTATAATCCTCTTCCCCTAAACAAACAGCCTCTATATACATAATTGTTTTATAGTTTTAATTAGTGCATTACAAAATTTAGTGAACATCTATCATGAAATGGTTGATTACTTAGCAGTTAATCAATAAAAAGATTCTTTTCTCTATACCCCCAATTCATTCAAGTATATAATAACGTATTGCCTTAGTCTTGTAAAAGTTGTAATGATCCAAAAACCTTTCTCAAATAATATTCCCAAAAAATATGGTAAAACTCAAACCACAACAAGGGCAATTTCGTCATTAAAATAAAACCGTAATAATTGGACAAAGACACTTTTGAATCTTACCACATTGTATTAACCTTAAATAATTACCTTAAACATTTACCTTAAACATGTAACAAAATATAAAGACATTTACCTTAAATATTATTTTCCATGTTTGTCCCTAAATTATTACACTTTTCTTTTTTCCTTCTCAATTAAAAATCAAAGTTTCTTCATTTCTTCATTTTCCTTTCATTTCACACAAATCCCAATACCCATTTCACAAAACTCAAACTTTTTCTCATCAATGGCGGATCCAATCCCTATCTCAAAACCCCATTTGCGGATCCAACCAAAACCAATCAAAAAAGGTAACTCTTGTTCAGATTTCATCATAAAGTCTCTATTTTTAGCAATTTTTATCATTCTTGTTCCACTTTTTCCTTCACAAGCTCCTGAATTTTTGAACCAAACCATTCTAACTAAGTTATGGGAGCTTCTTCATCTTCTTTTTATTGGCATTGTTGTTGCCTATGGTCTTTTTAGTAGAAGAAATGGTGATTTAGAAACTAATTTAGAAACTCAATCTAGTTCTGATGATAGTAATAATAATGCTACTACAACACCTAGTTATGTTTCTAAATTTTTTCCTGCTTCAACTATTTTTGGTGATGATAGTGAAAATTCATGTGGGTTTGATGAGAATAAGATGATGCATTGTTGGAATAATTCTCAGTATTTTGATGGTTCTAATGAGGGTAATAATAGTACTGTTGGTGTTTTTGATGAACAGTACAATACCGAAAAATTGTCGGTTTCTGATGAGAATTTTGGTTATTCAGTTAGATATGATGATGGAAATGAACCACATAACAATGTGGTTCAATCCTGGAATTCTGAGTATTATTATACTGAGCCTGTGGTTGTTGCTCAACCTTACTATGGTAATGGTGAATGTGGTAACAAACCTCTCGGATTACCGGTTCGAAGTTTGAAATTGGTTGAAAGGAAAGTGGATGGTGGTTGTGAATATGTCAATGAAAATGAGAGTGATTCGAGTTTAGGTTCGAGGCGTTCTTCTAAGAGGTTAGATATGAGTGAAGAGAGGGAATTTGGGGATATGGATCCCACCAATTTGGAGAAAATGTTTAATGATGCTGCTGTTGTTGGCGGTGGAGTAGCTTCGCCTATTGAATGGAATTCGAGGTTTGGAAGGATGGAAAGGGAGAAAGTTTATAGCAATGTTAACGGTCCTTCGGAATTTAGGTCTTTTTCTGTTGATGAGACTAGATTTGAAGGACTTGGTTCTAGGTCTTTGCAGTCTACAACATCTTTTTCTTCTCTTCCAAGTATGTATTCTTCTTCCTTCGATTCAACTGCACCGGATACTATCAATACCGATTTTCAAGAGGAAGAAATGAGACAAAAGGAGGGTTCTTATGTGCCTGCTTCAGAAAAGATGAACTTCAATGACAAATATGTGAGACGAAGGAAGACTTCCTTTGTGCCTGCTTCGGAAAATATGATTATCCAAGAGGAAGATACGGAACAAAGAATTCAGAGAAGAGATTTGGGAAAGAAGATTTCCGAGGGACGTTCTTTAAGAAACAGAAGAATGGCAACTAAAGGGAAACAGGCTGATGGTGTTTATCCTGCAAATATCAGGCCAATGTCCGTTGAAGAAACTCAATTCGAGCATGCTGATATTTCTTATCCTGCAAATTTCAGGCCAATGTCTGTTGAAGAAACTCAATTCGAATCACATAGTTCGCAGTCTTTCCAGTCTAAAGGGTCTTTTTCTTCCAACACAAGAATGTATTCGGTTTCTTCAGATAATATAGACTTCCAAGAGGAAGATATAGAGCAAAAAGAGACTTTCCCTTTGCATGCTTCAGAAAATGTGAATTTCCAAGAGGAAGATATGGAGAACAATAACACTTCCTATGTGCATGCTTCTGAAAATGTGGATTTCCAAGTGGAAGATTTAGGACAAAAGAAGACTTCATTTGTGCCTGTTTCTGAAGATATGAATTTCCAAGAGTTGGATTTTGTAAAGAAGGTTTCCCAGGTGTCTTCAAGAAACGAAACGACGGAAACTAGAGGGAAACATGCTGCTGTTTCTAATCCTTCACAATTCAGGCCAATATCTGTTGATGAAACTCAACTCGAATCACGCAGTTCACGGTCTTTACAGTCTATGGGATCTTTCTCATCTCACACGAGTAACACGAGTTTACGTTCTTCAGTAGATTCTGTTTTGTCAGATAATATGAACTCATTGCAGGAAGGTTTAGGAGAAAAGAAGAGCTTACGTGGATCTTTTTTGTCCTCCTCGTCAAGTTCACCGTCATCTTCAGCTAGAAGAAACGGCGAAACTTCGTTGCAACCATTTGAAGGTGGTGGATATAATATCGAAAGCTTGCTCCAAGATGACCTGAAGAGTAGTCTGAATGATAACTTGAAGGGTAAAAGTGGAATTGTAGGTGAGGATCCACCTGGCAACAAAGAGTCAGTGATGCATAGTTTGCACTCAGACTCAGATAAGCCTGCAAGCCTAGCAAAAGCTCTATCAAAGATTAGGGGGAAATCAGTTCGAACAAGAAGAGCCGCTGGAACGACTTCAGGGACGGCGAAAATTGATGAAACATCTAGCAAGCAAGGTGATGAAAAAGCTGTAAAGAAGCCTAATGATGTTGATACAGTAATGAGAAAAGATAAAATCAAAAGTAAAGAGCCAGATCTTCTATTGAAAGGGATTAGTAAGAAATCTCTTGATTGCTATTTTCCTAATCGTGATGAAGATACTTTTTCGAGTCATCGTAAGAGAGATAAACCAGAACCATCGAAGAACGTGTATAAGGAAGACTCGGATAACAAGCTTGAGAGCATCCAAGATAGCTCGGACGAAGATGTAGTGTCCGAATATGTCAATGATTCAGGACTTGATTCCGAGGTGGATAAGAAAGCTAGTGAATTTATAGCAAAGTTCAAAGCTCAGATTAGGCTTCAAAAAATTGGATCAATTGAAAGATCAAAAGGTCAAAAAATGTTTGGAAACAACAATGTTAGGTGATTTGTAAACTACAGTTGTTCATCAAAGAGGTTTTATGATTTCTTGTTTCATTGAGCTTTCTTCGATTTAGGATATTCGATTTATAGTTCAAATTCTGTTATTTCTTGGCTGCAGAACTTCCACTTATTTATTTTTCACATACAACTAATTGCTTTCAGTGCCTTTTTTATTTTCTTCTTAAAAGTTAAGGATTATACACTAATCATCATCCTTGTTCCTATCTTCATTGAAATGTAACCGATCGGAACCACTGGTTTCTTGCTGAGATTTTCAAGCGATTTTTGAGACAATAGCAGCTCCATGCAACTTCTTACAATAACAATATCAGTTCCAAGAAGTGTCTATTGCATCCTGAATGCATTCGAAACACCAAATTTGTTTTGTTCGCTATGGTCAGAAGACAACATTTTGTCCTTAAAATGTTGAAGGGCTACAACTTTGTTTTCATCCGACTTTTTAAACGATGTGAGCAGCGCGGTTCAAACATGTGTTTAACGCATTTTAGTGAGTAGTTAATTGCTATATCAAGATTGGATAATTTATTAACCACAAGTTTAAACAAATCTACAAGTGTTCCAAACAACTTGTAAATTTGAACACCAGAAAATCATAGCTAATCTTGTACAAATTTGTGGTTAAATTCAATTGATGATTAATGAGTTATATCAAATAAAACACTATTAACCACATGATTGAATTGAACTACTTGCACACTCTTAATACTTGTATTATTGTGTTTAAAAGAATAATATCAATATCAATGGATTAATTATTGAGCTACTAGAGGACCCACACAACAACCTAACATTGACAAGTGGGGTGATTCTTAGCAGTTTGTGTTTAATCATGTTAGAAGTGAACAACAACCCAATTTGTGATGGTGAAGCATCCACATGACATACAAGATTGTCGGTTTCATGGTTAAAATCTGTTGCAGATTATATTGTTTTTCTCACACTAGTGGATTTCATAGTTAAAGTTGTTGTAACATACTAAGTAACATACTAATATACTAAAATATCATGCAAATAAAGTGACAACATAGATGGTGTGTGGAGAGGCTGCAATAATTTACTTATTTTACACCTTCAGTTAATCGCAATCATCAAACACCGAAAAACATTTAACCTTTTTTATGAAGTTACATATATGAATGATTGTAATTTGTTGACAATATAAAATATTTTACGGTGATAATGTATTAAAATTAAACTGAATTTCCATTTTTATTTATTTGAGTGGAACTTAATTTCTTAAGTTAACACTGATACTAAAGTATATTTGAATCTATTTGATTTTATGTGACACAAATATAATGCACAAAATTATACATTAGTAACTATGTCACGCCTCATATAGTGTTACACCGTTTACTATTTTGCAGGTGATCCATCGTTTGTAATTTTGTAGTTATTTACTTCGTGGTTGTCGACATCCATGATAATCTGCAATCTCTATTTAATATTATTCTCATTACTAATACTTATTCTGAGTACTTCTAGTCCAATTTTTACAACAAATATTGAACTGATAACTCATCGAGGTGATTCCACCGGAGCCTCGTGATAAACAATATGATCATCTGCACTAGGATCAGCATGATACTGGCCATATATTGCATAAACACCAACCATAACAATGCTTAGAATCACAAATCTCACCCATGATTCATGATGTAACTGTAAACAGAAGTTCATAAATAATCAACTTTAACCTCTTCAAATATATAGTAATATTTTGGCTAAAATTTCGAAACGGAGAGATGGACATACCTGGCCAAATAAGAACATGTTAAAGAAAATGCAAATGCTCGGCACAATAGGAACTCCTGGGCAAGAAAACCCTACTGAATCTCCATAAACCTAGATAACAAAATGATAAAACAGAACGTAATTAATGAGAGAAATCAACATCCAAATGAATGTCATGTAAAAAAACATTAAAATGAATGCTCGTGAATTACAACAAGCTTAATGTTATCATGTCTGATAAGCATAGCAGAACTTTTGGTCCTGAGATTGCTTTTCTATTTGTGTTTGTTATCCATCTCTATATAATAAATTTGAATTCTCATTCTCGAGTATGAGATAACCTCAGTACTTAATCTTCTTCTCATGTAGCCATGCCGTACCCTCCTGCTCATGAAGTGATCGCTTGTTTTCTTCATGTAGTGATGTGTATTCTGGACTTCCATATTAAATCAAATCAAAATATTAATGTTGTTCTTCATTTTTTTTATTAAATCAAATGACATTTTTACTTCTTAATTTATTAAAAAGTAGTTATATATTTTAATCGATATTAGACCTTACACATAAATGAGTATTTGCAAATCAACAAAATTTTTAATTTAACTTTTTTATATTTCACAAAATACCAGTGAAATACGGAAAGACATTTGCTAGTTTTGCTATAGGATTCAGGAGAAGAAGGCAATAACCAACCAACAATTTCATGATATATTCCCTCCTCTATTAATGACAAGATTCAATTAAAACCTATGATTCATAGGTACGAGTATGGTACCACTACGAGATACAACATTTAAAATAATCTACGTGTGCCAGTACCGGGTATGTACCTGGTAGGAGTACTTCAACATTTTACAAGTACCCTTGCTTCAAAGATTGAAACTAACTACAATAATCTATACCTTATCAAAGAACCAAATAGGACACTAATTATTTACAGGTAAGGGGTACATTAAATTGATTTCTAAAATGGCCATTTGTAATTTGAAGCAAGTCAATAGGTAGTTAATAAAATTTAAAAATAAATAACACTGACCTGGCGGAAATGAAGAGCAAGAGAAGCACCAATTGCAACAACTATAGCCGCAATCACAAAGATAAATGAAACTCGATAGTGGAAAAAGAGTCCCGCAGCAAATCCAGAAACAGCAACAGTAATGAGGAAAATTACACCTTCCCGCCGCTTAGCCGATGATACTTGGCTATTTGTCCTATCCTTCCAGCGAAGTACAACAACGCATGCTGAGACAACTGAATAGCCAGTCTGAAATAAGTGAACATATCAGGCAAGGGGTTTTATCCACAACTATTTACAAACACTATTCAACTATAATGTATATATATTTTTGTCAAAGCACGGTATGTGGCATTATTCGCTAAATGGAATCTGAACACATTAAATAACACAGTAATATTCCTCTATTAGTGCATCTGATGTGTAGAGTCACAGCATCACGCAGAATGAAGCCCACATATTCAACCCAGCACATGTTCAATATGGATATGGGATATTCAGCCCTTCTTAAAATACGATATGACTTGGGTACACGCTAATACAAATACAGACACACAAACACATTGATATTTCTAATCACATATAACCATAGTAATAGGTAATGATCAAAATTCACTAAAAAATACTTGATCATAAACAAAAGAACACAGGCGCACATAACATTTGCACATATATTAACACTTGTCCATATCAAACTGTATTTTTCAACCCCTATACATATGTCGCAATTTAAAAATTTCTCACCCTACTGATGTCAGAATGCCACAAAAAAGCAACGTAAGTCCTATTTAAAAATTGTTTTTACTCAATTTAATTGCCTATTTTCATCTTGCACATTCTCATTATTGAAAAAGGAAAAGCTTTTAAATATGATTCATTAAGAGACAGCTCTGCTAATTCTATAACCATCATCAAGTGGATCATGCGCATCTTTACTAACGTCCTGCAACCTTGTATAGAACATGGATACTTTAACAATTTTGAAGTATATGGACTTCATAGATACTTCTTAGTACAAGAAGAGATAGAACATACTAGTATATACATTTTGTTGACTACCGTGATATTAGAAATTGACTCTTACCAGCGTACCAACGGAAAGAATGTGCGATAGCATTTTCACATTAAGCAACCCAGCCAAAATACTGGCAACACAGCCAACCCAAATCTGAGAATGAAGAGGGGTGTGGCGTTTGGGGTGAACTTTAGCAAATATTGCGGGTAGCAAACCATCCCTGCCAAGTCCAAGATATAGCCGAGACTGCTTATCAGAAAGAAAAATCCTGTCATATATGTACATTATCAAATTCCACTAGGCACATCAATTAATATTCAGACATGATTCACCTGAACGTAGAGACCAACGAGGAGTGCTGTTGTAAGTCCAGCAATAGCACCAATGCTAATCAGAACAGAAACAAATTTTAGACCCTTAGATTTAAAAGCATCAGCCAAAGGAGCATCTTCTGATAGAAGATTGAATGGCACCATTCCAGTAAGCACTAAGCATACTCCAATGTACAATGCAATACATACCAAGAGACTTCCAATTATGCCTATTGGCAAATCCCGCTGAAATGTGAAAAATTAGAAAGAGAAAATATCATGAAGTAATTCTTGAAAATAGAAAGAGGGCGAAACTCGCAATTGAAAGCATGAGTTTAAATCAGACACAGCAGATGAATATATTATTGAAAGATAGTTTCTGCTACACAACTGTTCAGTTGTAATATTAAATTCACAGAAGAAGTTAAAGTTAATTGAGAACTACTATTTAAAATCCGAATATCTACTATTTACTTATAATATAATTGATGGAAAAATATCAACAATATACTATGGCATTTGGCAGCAGATACATAAATCCAAATAGGCACTATTTACTTCTAACATTTATCATTCTCAACAGAAACATCAGATAACAGATATGACATTTAGAAAGTTCATAAAGCACTGGAAGAAGACAACAACAAACCTGTGGCTTCTTAGATTCTTCAGCAGAATTGGCAACTGCATCAAACCCAACATACGCAAAGAAGACTACAGTAGCTCCTGTGAAGACGCTTCTCATACCATTTGGAACAAAGGGAGACCAGTTGGAAACATCAACCTCAAAAGCTCCAGCACAAATGACAATAATAACAATGATTACCTGCAGAAGACAGTAAAATAACTAGTGATTCGTTTCTCACTTGAACCGCAACATTAATGCACTACTCAATATTATGTATACTCTGGTAATTGCTAAGATGGAAAGGAACCTTGGTCACTGTCATAAAAGAATTCACAGCTGATGATTCTTTAACACCAAGACAGAGAATTAAAGTGAGAAGCATTAGGAGAATTGGAGCTAAGATATTGATGGAGAACACGCCTCCAATTTCTTGACCGTGTCCAATCCAATTTGGAATGTTATCTTTGAACACAGGAAATATCCCTAGAAATGAAACAATGTAATTTGCTAAACTTCTTGCTATGCTAGCTGCTCCAATATGATAGTCAAGCATCAATTGTGAAAAAACAAGAAAAGCAGTAAGTTCATTAAAAGCCGTATATGTATATAGGTATGCTCCTCCAACTACAGCAGGAAATCGAGAAGCTAGCTCCGCATAACATAGTGCATTTATAACACATGATGCTCCAGCAAGTATAAAACTTATTGTCACCGCTACATTACAAAAAGAAACCATGAATAAGCCACCATAAGTAAGCATTATTTCCTGAATAATGATGAATATCTTAAAATCATAAGACTCAAAGTCTGAAATATGGAATTTTTTAAATTTAACTTCAAATTAAATGTGTGTCTAACCAGTGTCGAAGTCTGAAATAGTACTGACATGTTCTTACATTTAATCACTTTTGTTTTCTCAAATTACTACTGGTAGATATCTACGTGTCAGTGTCAGTATCGTGTCTGGTTTCAATGTAAGTGATTTCTAGTGTAGAGTTCACTTTCAACTCAAATACTGAATACTCTCTTACAGTTACAGAAGAAAAATCAAAAGCATGTTGAACACCAAAGCTCTATTCTAAGCTGCTACTATAAGATATAAGATATTAAAAAAAAATAATAATAATTAAAATAAATACTCCAATTTACATAAATAACACTACTTTTCAATAAAAAATTATAATAACAGTGATAAATAAATTGAAAAATTCCATTTTTAGCAACAACAAAAAAAATTTAATCGGAGGCAATTAATACCAGGTCCGGTGTCACGAGCGACGGTGCCGGTGACGACGAAGATACCGGCACCAATGGAAGCTCCGATCCCGAGAAGAATAAGGTCGAAGACACCTAGTCGGCGGGAGAGACCACGACCGGAATTGTCGCGAGCTGCTTTCTCCGCCGGAGAGACTAAGCGTTTAGATCGGAGCGCCGATGACCAGAAACGAGAACAACAAGAAGATGATGAAGAAGTACTACCCATTGCCATTGAAATTTATTGAAGAAGAAGAAGAAGAAGAAACAAAAAAAGAAGTGTGACAGTTTTATACTATTGGCAACACTTTTATAGTATTGGATAATTGGATTGAATCATCGTAGTAATTGGAATCCAATCAAATATTGAAGATATAATAAGAAACAAATAGTAACGCTTTAACAAATCACGTATTTTTAGTTTACTTGTCTTTTTTATAAAGGAAAATTAATAAATTTGTTTAAATTCTTTGCTTCAAAAATTAATTCATTAATTATTTGTTCCCTATAAAATAATATTGTATCTAATGTAATCTCTGACTTAATGGCTTAATAAGAGCTTTTTTGTTTTTTGAAAATTATTACAGTATTTTGTACTACCACAAAAAATATTGTGGATGTATCTAACCACCATGATGTATTGTGTCTTGATTTTTAACCAAATAAATTATTTATTTTTGACCAATTTTTTATTATTTGATATTATTTTTAGCATTTTTCATAAATATTTTAAAATAACTCTTTTTTTTTTTGTCAAGAAAATAACTCTTTTTTAATAACACATGTAAATTTTTTTACATCATTTAGTCTTTGACTTCTCTATTAATTTGAATGAATAAAGTAAATTATTATTTGTCTCCGTAAACATAATTCAATCGAAATATCAGAGTTTGAATTATGGTACTCTCACTTATTCATTTTACCACTCGTTTATATTCTATATTTTTTTGATGGATTCTATAAAGTTAATGATAATAATTATACTCTACATTTTTTTGACGGATTTTATACAGTTAATAATAATGGATATGTTTAGAGTCCATTTGATTTTGAAAATGTAAATACAGAACAATGCATAACAATATAGGACAAATATGTAAATGTATTGAACAATTTTTTGTTTTGTAGATGTTTGACGGACAAAATTTATTTTGGTATTTTATGGTTCGAAAATATTTCTATGCTTCGAAAATGCATAAAAAACTTAAAAATATTTTGCATAAAAAATTTATTTTGGTATTTTATGCTTCGAAAATATTTTGCTATTTGAAAAATATGGTTTGAGTTCTAGAATTTGAATAAAATATTTCTATGCTTCGAAAATGCATAAAAAACTTAAAAAATATTATAAAAAAATTCGCAGACTTCAAAATCTCTTGATCCAACATAATAATTCATACGTTTTTTAATCCACGTGAAAGCGGATACATGAATTTTTATTTCATAATTTTAATTAAGTAGTGTTATAAACTTGAGTTAGTAAAAAAAGTTTATCATACAAAAAAAAAATATCATTTTGACTGCATATATTTGATTGAGAACAAAAAGAAAACAAACATCATAAAAATGCATCATAATATAATAATATTAAATAAAATAAAAAACTCTATTCAATGCTATATGATATGATAATAATTAGAGAATTAAATCCTACAAACTAATTAACCCGCCAAAGAACCGTTACAAAACCTCAACGTAGTCATCATATAAAAAATCACTTATTTATATACAAACTTTCCCTCACATTTTCATTCATCTTTACCACTCACACTCACTGAAAATTCAAAACTTCAGAGAAAAAAGAAAGAAAAATAAAATCAGAAAAATGGGTCATGTTCATATTCAGAATCAGAATCAAGAAGAACACAAATTGATGCCAAATTCATCAATCACTCACAAAAACAAACAACAGCAACAATCAATTATCATTCCATCATCTTCTTCATCATTGCTTGCTCAACAAGAAAACAACGATTTCTTCTCCATGCTGAATCTCAACAGCCCTTCTTCCATCTCAGCCCGCCATCAGCGTCGCAGAAACTCTGCCAAGCGCCGTGCACTATCGTCATCTTCCTCTTCCGAACAACGTAGCGCCAAGAAACATTCTTCTGTCCAAGATAATGGCTTCTCTGCCATTTCACTTCCTATCAGTCTATGTGGTAATAATGCTCATGTTCTTCGTCGGTGTGTCTCTGATCTGTGTCATTCCTTGGAGCAATCAACGCCAATGATGACGGCTAAAGAGTCTGGTTTGCCACCTCTGCCACCGAAACTAACAAGATGTATGTCTGCTGATGTTAAATCAGTTTCTCATTCTTTGAACACTGAGGACAATACACCTGATGATTTAAAGGTAAAAAAATTGATCTTTTTATTTGGGTTTCATTTGTTTTGTATTTTTCTTGGAAAAAATTTGATCTTTTTTGGAATTGGAATCAAGGTTTTCTTTCTTTTGTTTTTTCCTTTGTAAAAATTTGATCTTTTTTGGATTTGGAATAATGGGTTTCTCTGGTTTTTTATGTGATTATAGAGGCTAAAAAGGATGAAGGATCGTTTGAGAGAAATGAAACAATGGTGGGATGATGTGATGAAAGAAGAGGAGGAGGAAGAAGGTATAGAAGAAGAAGAACAAGAAGAAAAAGAGGAATCTCCTGTTGCTGAAGAGGACAAAGACTTATCTCAGGTATATGTTTTGAATTTTGATCCTGGATTGTGATAATTGGCTTTCTATTGTCATCTTTAATGTTTTTGGTCCTTTCATTTACAAAGGTTTTAAATTCCGTCTGCGTTCGCGCTTTTGGGGTTATCCGGTCAGTTTTTATGTTGCGGTAAAATGGGGGGAAATGCATCCGCAATTGGTTCTGTGATGCTGTTGCGGAGACCTTCAAAATAGTTATATTTTTTGTCGCAATTGTAGTTGTGGATCCCAATTTAGAACCTCACAAGTTTTGTTCATAAAGTGATTATTAGTTTTTCTTATTTACATAGATATCCTAAAATATTGATGGCTTTGAAACATAATGAGTTTAGGTTTTGATCATGGTTGGTGGTATGATTCTTGATGTATTGTAGAAAATTACAAATAAGTGTGACTAATGCAGTAGTAATTGCACTTGCAGTTGCAAATTACAAAACCGCAATCTCCTGTTGCTGAAGACGACAAATTCATATCTCAGGTATATGTCCTGATCTTGCATTGTGATTGGTCTTCTATTTCTATCTTCAATGTATCTTGTCCTTTGATTGGTTTTAAATTGTGTTTGCTATCGCAATTGCGGTTATAGTATGAACTCCTATGTTACGGTAAAATGTGGAAAAATGCAGCTGAATTACTTTTGTGATGTTGTTGCGTAGACCTTAAAATCGCTATATTGCATACCACAATTCAGAACTATCACAAGTTATTTATGCTCATAAAGTCATTAATTAGTTTCTGATAACAAATTATATACATGGCTCTTAGACTAATTGTTGTTTCATTTTTTTGTAGGATGAATGTGGAGAAGATTTTGAAGAGGCTGTGAGTGTAGAGTGGGCTGAAAAATGTTTAAGTCTTACTTTTAAGTGTCCATGTGGCAAGGGCAATGAGGTTTTAATTTCTGAAAACAAATGTTACTATAAGTTGGTGTAGAGGAATTACTATGTTTGATTCCTTTTAATTTGAGAATCACTTCTGTTTTATTCTTTTGTAGTTTGGTGAATTTCTGTTTTCTGATGTATAGAACTTGGTTGTAACAAGAATCAATGTATAATTTGTATATCACTTACATTTGTTTTGCAAATAAATTGTTATGTACTATCTCAACATTCAACCAAGGAAATGAATGAAGGTATATATTTTGTAAATAAGCTGTTAAGTACTACTTTCATTTATTTCTTATCGTTAGCATCTCGAGTTTTTTTCCCCGGTATAATGAGAAAACACGCATGGAAAGAAAGAGAAAAAAAATGGAATCCTCTAGTGAAGTGAATCCTCATTGAATCATAGCTAGTAGAGGGAGAAGGCCTGCAGGAGGTTGGTCCACAATTTTTCAAGCTAGAGTCTTGAGCAGCACCTGTTGTTTTGGCAAAGATAGTTCGCATTAAAATTAAGTGTCGCTAATTTTGGCAGTGCCCCGCAGAAGGAGAAAGTCTTCAATATTTTGAATTATAGCAGCATATCTATGAAATGATATGATGGGTTCATTGGTTAAGGCGAGAGGGCATGTTTAGACTTTAGAGTCTGTGAAACAAATCAGGTTGCAAATTTCCGATTGTATAGCCAAACTCCGCTATCATTCCTTATGAGGCCACCAAATGAATTTCTGCCTGGATTGCGAAAGCTACTGCCATCAATATTCAAAACATCCACAAGTTCATTTGAGGGGTGGCAAGAAATCCAAGTAAAGTGATCGATTTGCGGACTGGTATTAAGGCCAGCAGGTCTGGATAACAACATGCATGTTTCTTGCTTAGGAAACAAGGCAGAATTCTGTTCAGAAATTGGAACTTAAATCCAATCAATGGGATCATTATTGGTTGTGAAGAAAGCTGAGTGTTGAAAACCAAACAAGCACCACAAAGTCTTTGAAGATGGGAAGTCACGTAGGCAATGCATAATATGCTGCTCAATCAGCCATTGGTAACCATCTTTAGCAGTGTAATAACCTTGTTTAAGTAAAAGGAAATTTGAGATACCATGCATCAAATTAGGTGGGACAAGAGTATATACATAAACTTGCAAAATTCCATTTACCATCTTTGTGAAGATCCTGAATTTGGAGTTGAGTATCGATCACTTATGTGGACATAGTTAACAAGGTTACAAAGATTGCAAAATCAATTACAAGGACAATACCAAAACATAGAGTCTGCAACTCCAACTCTAAAGATATAGCCTATGTGAGATCCATGACAAATTTAGAAATTGGGTTCCAAATTTTTAGTTGCAGCAGTATGAGTCTCAGGCACATTTTTATTTTTAGCCCTATGTGAGTCTCAGGCACATTTTCAGCAGTATTGATATACTCATCAATCTCTTCATCCTCTTCCTCGCTCGACTATATCATCAACACCACAAGGCTTCCTTTGAGAATAAAGGTTAATGGGATCAAAGTGAGCAATATTATTGAACTCATCATGCTTGAGTGTTTGAATATTTTTCATTTATCTTTAAAGGACCAACTTGACTTTGGTTATGCTGCAGAATTTTGATCACATGGTCCTGAGGAACATGTTTCCAAGCTACTATTATGTGAATTTGAGAAAACTATTGTATTGTGTCACATATGAGTGGTGTTGCAAAATGATGATTGGTGGGGATTCAGGTGCTAACCTTGTTGAGAAAACTTTTTCTATGGTGTGACATTTTCATGCTAATTTTTGCTTGAAAATAATGATTATTGATTAACCATTGAAAAAAAATAATGTGACAATAACATGATTATTATTTGGCATAAATGATTTCAATGCCAAATAGTCATGTTTTTGTATGAACTAATATTTATATTTTGAAAATCGATTAATATTTGTTTTTTTAGGTGGGATTAGTTTTTGTTTTTGCCCAATTAAATTAAGCTTTAATTTGGTCAATGAATTTATTAGTGTGAACTATGCCTTTTACTTTTTATCATAGTCTAATATTCTTATGGAAAATGCTAACCAGTGCCCCCGGGGCACTAGTTAAGGAAACCAAATATAGAATATTTGTCTCGGTATTTGTGCAGTCAATGTTCTTAAAGTATAAGAAATGTTGTTTCCAATACAATTTTTTCCTCTTTTGCTTGGGGGCACTAGTTAGCATGACCCTATTCTTATTCAATTCAATAAATTTTACAAAAGAGTTTAATCCTCTGGAGTTTAACTGGGTTGGTATGGACATCGTATTATATATACAGAAGCAGATGTCTGAATTTGAACACTTTATTTATTGATTTTAAGAGGTGAAATTCTAGCATAGGCTATTTGACAAAAAAATAATTACAAAAGAGTTACTTTATATATACTCCCCATAAATATTAATTAATCAACTTATTTAAAACTCATTCATCATTTTATATTGCCTTTTGTTTCACATGGTATTCTTTTAATTTATTTATTTTATGATAACTTGTAATAGACTTTATTGTTGGGGAGTTTGGGACTGAGAGAGTATCGGAAATAACAATTGACTAATGTTCGAGGACCATAAGAGAAAGAGATGTTACATTTTTATCCAAAATTGTAAGACATTAGTATATGTGTCATCTCCTTTATATATCCAACATTTTATGCAATAATAGTCAACGCGAGACTTAACACTCATACTTGGAACCCAACAATCTTCCACTAGTGTTGAGTTTCAATTGTGGATGATTAAGTCTTACATATGAAAGAGAAAAATGTTAAGCATATAAGAGAGACGACTCATACCTAAAGCCTTAAAGTTTTAGGTGAAGAAGTGACGTCTCTCTTTCTTATAATCCTAGAGCATTGACTCGTATCTTCACGCTCCCAAACTCCCCGAAAGTGGTATCAAAGCCATGGTTCGACTTGATATAGTTCGGCTTGGTAGGGAGCGGAAGTGAATCCTTGTATTGGATCAACTATAGGAAATGTGAACTTATACTTAAGTGAAGATTGTTGGATTTTAAGTGTGATTGATTAAGTTTCATATCAACTATAAATGAGAATAATGTTGAATATATAAGAGAGGTGACCCATACCTAAAACATTTAGGTTCTTGGATGAAAATGTTGTATCTTCGTTGTAGTCCTGGAGCATTGACCCATTGTTACTCCGAATTCCCACAAACTCTCCAACACTTATTAGATTTAAATAGCAGAAAAGAAGACTAAGTTGGAGAGTTGGATCTTCTTCAATAATTCAAGAGAAGTCACCAAAGTACCGTTAATTAAATAGACATACATTAACCTCACGACAAATATGAGAATATGAACTTTCTTAGCGCCTAACTATAAAGACAACTATATAGTTTTCTTGTAACGTCTTATTGATATGAATGTTTATTAAATTTTTTGATGATTAATTTTCGCCAAAAAAATTGATACTTTTTAGCGAAATATCTTATTTCAATCACGTTTTTCATCCGCAAAATCTCTCGTTTAAACCACGTGTTTCATCCGCAAAACGTGAAATTTTTCATTCAACCACATTTTACATCCGCAAAACATTTTTCTCCGCAAAACTCGACAATAAAATCTAACTTCATTCCACTATGATCAACATAATATATAGTATATAAGTATATAATATTCATAATTTATATTTGGTGAAAGAAAATAAATGTTATACATATTTTTTACAAACATTTTTTTTTGACAATTTAACAAACATATTTAGAGATACAAAATTGCTTATTTAATTAAAAAAAGTGCTTATATTTAATTAAAAAAAGTGCTTATTTTATGAGCTGTAGAGTTTCATATAGGCTTGTTTGTTCTCTCCTTCCCCATCCTCATTCTTCATTCTTTCACCCCTAATGCTGTAATTCTCTCTCTCGTCTTTGCTACATTTTGCCATTCTCTCTATCCTTCATCAATCACCTTCCTCTTCTCAATCATCCCTTACCCCTTTCACTTCCTGCGTCGCAACTCTTCATTCAACACCTTGACCCTTTTTAGGGTCTAGGTTCAATTCTCTTCATATCAATACCCTAATCAATCAGCTTCGTTTTCACTCATTTTTTCACCCTTTGAATGCATCTGATTTGTGTCTTCAACCATATAGCTTGAGCTCACAGGTTTGATGATAAAAACCATATTTTTAACACTTTTTTATTTGTTTTTATCTTGATTTAAATTCTGGGTTTTGTTTGTTTGATTGTATTTTGAATTGGGTTGTTTTCTGTTGTTGATTTTCAGCACTCTTTGTTTGGGTTGTAATTTGTTTAATTTTGATGTAAGACTAGGGTTTTTTAGGGTGATGGTTGGCTTGTGTTTTTCAATGGTTTTTGGATTTGGAAAATTGAGGCTGCTGTGTTTGTTGAATTGTTTCAGTGGTATTGAAATTTGTGTTTTTTATGTTGAAGGTGTAGGTGTTGAATTTGGTGTGACTTTGTTGAAATATGAGCCGTAGAGTGAGGAGGAAAGTGGCAAGGAAAGGCAAAGGGAATGTGGTTTCGAGTTTCCCTGAAATTCAAGACGAGGTTGCGGATTTGGAGCCCCAAGGTGTTGTTGATTGGAGGAGTTTACCTGATGATACAGTAATTCAGCTATTGTCATGTCTGAGTTATCGAGACCGAGCTAGTTTATCAGCAAGTTGTAAGACATGGAGGGTTCTTGGTAACTCCCCGTGTTTGTGGACTTCTTTGGATCTTCGTTCGCACAAGTTTGATGCCAATGTTGCATCTTTACTTGCTTCTAGATGTGTGCATCTTCAGAAGCTTAGGTTTCGTGGTGCGGAGGCTGCTGAGGCACTACTTCATCTTCGAGCTAAGAACTTGCGCGAATTAAGCGGTGACGGTTGCAGGAAGATGACTGATGCAACTCTTGCTGTAATTGCAGCTCGGCATGAGTCACTTCAGAGTCTTCAGCTTGGACCAGATTTTTGTGACAAAGTTACTAGTGATGCTATAAAAGCAATAGCTCACTGCTGTCCCAATTTGAATAAACTCAGGCTCTCAGGCATTAGGGATGTAAATGCTGATGCAATTAATGCATTGGCTACCTATTGTCCAAACTTGACTGATATCGGATTCATTGACTGCCTGAGTGTTGACGAGCTTGCATTGGGAAATGTGCAATCGGTTCGTTTTCTTTCTGTTGCGGGGACACCAAGTATGAAGTGGAGTGTGGTTTCACATCTTTGGCACAAGCTTCCTAACCTGATTGGATTAGATGTTTCAAGAACTGATATTGGTCCGTCTGCTGTTTCAAGATTGTTATCCTTATCACAAAATTTGAAGATTTTGATTGCTTTGAGTTGTCCTATGCTCGAAGAAGAGACTAGCTTTTCTGCTAGTAAATATAAAAACAAGTTGTTGATTTCCCTATCAACGGATATTTTTAAAGGACTGGGTTCTTTATTTTTCGATAATACAAATAGAGGAAAGAATGTGTTTTTGGACTGGAGGACTTCAAAGAGTAATAATGATAAGGACCTTGATGAAATTATACCTTGGCTTGAATGGATGCTATCACATATACTTCTGCGTTCTGCTGAGAGCCCTCAACAGGGAGGTCTTGATAATTTCTGGGTTGAACAAGGTGCGTCGCTTTTGCTTAGTCTAATGCAGAGTTCTCAAGAGGATGTTCAGGAGAGGGCAGCCACAGGCCTTGCAACTTTTGTTGTAATTGATGATGAAAATGCTAGCATCGATTGTGGAAGAGCTGAAGCAGTTATGCGGGATGGTGGTATACGCCTCCTTCTTGGACTTGCAAAATCTTACAGGGAAGGGCTTCAGTCTGAGGCAGCTAAGGTATTCTCTCTTCCCATTTGTATCTGTCTGGTCTGTCTGACCATTTCTACTAACTTCTACTAATACGTGTCATTTGAAAAGTTTATATGCACTGTGTGATGTCTTTGAATGTTTTGCTTACAAATCTGACCAAAGAAAAACCTGATCTGATGAATATCTGCCTATATATCCTCTGAACTTATTAAATTTGCAGGCTATTGCGAATTTGTCTGTGAATGCCAATGTGGCGAAGGCGGTTGCAGAAGAGGGTGGGATTGAGATTCTCGCTAGTTTGGCCAGGTCAATGAACAAACTGGTGGCTGAAGAAGCTGCTGGAGGATTATGGAATCTCTCTGTTGGAGAAGAACACAAGGTTAGATTTCGCCGTATATGATATTATTTTTCATTTTGAAATTTAATGTGCAAGGTTTGGACTAAAAGCTGAACTGGTTTCCATCGTAGGGTGCCATTGCTGAAGCTGGTGGAGTACAAGCTTTAGTGGATCTTATATTCAAGTGGTCCTCTACTGGAGATGGAGTTTTAGTAAGTTTCTTGGTTTTATGATTATGAATGTATTAAGTGCCATTTTGTTTCTTCCCATGTTCAGCAATAGAAGTTGCGGTTTTACATTGATTATTTTTTTCCTTTCAGGAACGTGCAGCTGGTGCATTGGCTAATTTGGCTGCTGACGACAAGTGTAGTACAGAGGTTGCACTAGCAGGAGGCGTACATGCTCTAGTGATGCTTGCACGTAACTGTAAATACGAGGGAGTGCAAGAGCAGGTAGTAATACTTTATTAGCTGACCCTACTTAATGGGAATATGGGATAACGCTTGGTTCAATATGTCATTTTGATTATGATGGAAATGTAGGCAACATTCTGGTCAATGGCATCTTTGCATTTAGGATTGCATGCACGCCTTATTTGTGATTTGGTGTAGTCAAGGATAATGATAATCCAGCTAATCTAAGATGTGCTCTTATTGTTTTTTTCCTATGATTATGATTTCATGGTTACATTATTCAGTTGTGTGTGTGTAACTCTGAATTGTGGGAATGTAACTCTGAATTGGTGTGGGGGATAAATAATATCATTCCTCTTAAATACTAGGCTGCTCGTGCATTGGCTAATTTAGCTGCTCATGGAGATAGCAACAGTAACAATGCCGCTGTCGGACAAGAAGCGGGTGCTCTTGAAGCTCTTGTTCAACTTACACGTTCTCCCCATGAGGGTGTCAGGTAATCTTCTATTGATTCTCTGCATTTAAAATGAATTCTTCTGCTTCATTGCTTCTCTGCATTTAAAATGAATCCTTCTGCTTCATTGTTTCTCTGCATACATTTTGTATCCAAATAAAAGCATAAAACCATTCATGTACCTTCCCTTGCAAAATTAAGCTTTTGGTTGGTTGAGTATTTCAAGATGGTGGTCAGTGCGTGAGTCTATGAAGTCTCTCCTCTTTGTTGGTAATCGCCATGGATACTTGGAAAAATGATCATTTGAGCATATCAATATTATTTAGTCACATTTAAGGGAGAGAATATTGGAAAGTTGAGTGAGAAAGATGAAGTCTTATTTGTTATTGATAAGAATGGTTTAAGTGGCGTTGTCATGCTATAGCAGCATTATAGTGTAGCTGAACTTGAACAAATCGTTATTGTTCCATGAATGCTATTTAGTACAAAGTGTTGTCAAATAGTGGCTATAGCACTTTAGCATAGTGGAATTTGAAGAAACCGTTATTTATTGCGATTTTCCATTGACAACACTGGTATGTTTCTAGTTAAGTTGTGTCCTTGATGCCACAATTGAGGCTTGTCTTGTCACTTAGCCCATTGATGGAGGTTTGCCTTTTGGACTTCCCTTGACTGCTGAACTGGTTGTATTAAAGCCACGTCTATTGTGCATTATCCACATGTTAAGGCCAATGGTTCTTGCATGACGGTTTATGTTAGAAATGTAATAAAACTAACAATACAGTTGGTTTATGGTATGGTATAAGAGCTGCTCTGACCACATGGCTTAGAGTTGATCCTTCCCATTCTATTAAATTAAAAAGATTGAAGCACATCCTTTGAATCAACCACACTTCAATCCTGAAGTGTTCTTTCATGAGTGGTGTGTTAAGAAATGTTAACAGAAGTATAAAATCGTTCATGTGCTTCATCTAATAAATAGCTTATGCTTTTGAGATAGTTGGTTCGTGATAATTTTCCCTCTAGTGGTTCTCTTTGTCATGTACTCTTGTATCTGCGAAAATACTACATTCATTCCCGTGTTGATTTGACATTTTGTTGTATTTCTGCAGGCAAGAAGCTGCTGGTGCACTTTGGAATTTGTCATTTGACGATAGAAATCGAGAGGCCATTGCAGCAGCTGGCGGCGTTCAAGCTTTGGTATGTTTTGTGCCCTGCTTAGCTAACAATTTTTTCTTTCTAGAAGAGGAATAACATTAAAGAGAAAGAAGGTGCAAGGGAGGAATGTATATCGTCATAAAATAACTGAAGAGCTGAGAAAGCAAAAAAGAAAAAACCTGAACTAGAAACCATGAAAGACTACTAATTCAACTATTTTCAATTTTATCTCACAGTTAATTAGCTATATATTGATAAATATAATTATTTGAATAAACAATCAATTCATTCCCTAAAGTTTCACTCTTTCAAATTTAGTGCCTAAGTTATATAAAAAAATTGAGTATTCCCTCTAGTATATGAAATCCGTCCGTATAGTCCCTGCTAGTAAGATGTTAGAGACTAGCATGATGGATTTTTGTATAGTTCAAGGACTAAAATGATGGATTTCATATACTTCAGGGTTTACTTACTATTATTTTTTAATATATTTTAGGGACTAAATTGGAGAAAGTGATACTTTAAGGGCCACTGGTTTATTCGAACTATTTTCTTTTTCCAAAAGAAAATCAATCTTTTGGATCCCGTGTAATTTGTTTACAATAGCATATATCTTTGGAGTCTAAAATGTTGATTTCTTATGCTTTTACATTGTGGTTTATGTAGGTTGCTCTAGCCCAATCTTGTTCTAATGCTTCCCCTGGACTTCAAGAGAGGGCTGCTGGTGCTCTATGGGGATTGTCAGTTTCTGAAGCCAATAGGTACCTTTTACAGTTCCATTTATATTTTAGTCTGACAATATTGCTCTTGTGATATTTTATCCTTGGGACATTCTTTTAGAACTCGTTTTTATAGAACTCTTTTTTATATGATTGATTATTGGAGTAGATCGGTGAACCTAAACAGTGTTTACTGGTTGACCCACCGTCCTTCTGCGATAAATCTTTTCTTGGTAGCCGTGTTCAGCTCTGGTTTGCCTTTCTGTCCGCCGCTTCTGAAAGCAGCTGCCGCTGTCTGCCACCCCTTATTCCGGTGACATTTCTGACAACCAACCCGACCACTAGAACTGGCCTCTCCCGATGGGACCGTCCCCAGAAAGGTGCCACTATCAGACCTTTGACACACAACTTGAATCTTTGGCTCGCAGAAACTTTTCCCTGCGCTTGGTGGCACTTTTGAAGCCCTTTCCGTCCTCCGCTTCCATCGTGGTGGCGAATCAAATCTGGCTGCTTCCACCTCCAACCGACAATCTTCAACTTTGCAAATTGCAGCCAAACGTCTTGTGCTCATACTCTTCAACAAAATTGAGTTGTTGAATGTACAAATCCTACTAATTCACGACAATGTTACTTTTTGATTTTAGGGGGATGATGTTCTTTCAGATTCCTCTGTTCTCGATAACCAAGTACCTTACTCAATGTTATTTCTCCTATAGCCTCAATGTTATTTCCCCATCAGCCTCATCATTCTTTGACACCCCGCGTTTTTGGGTCTACTTGTTTTGTTCATATTCTTGCTCTTGGTCATGATAAATTTTCACCACATTCTCTCAAAATGTGTTTCTAGGTTAGAATCAATCTCAAGAGTTAATGTTCACCTCATCATTCTTTGACACCCCGCTTTTTTGGGTCTACTTGTTTTGTTCATATTCTTGCTCTTGGTCATGATAAATTTTCACCTTATTCTCTCAAAATGTGCTTCTAGGTTAGAATCAATCTCAAGGGTTAATGTTGTCATACCTCTATAGTATGCAAAGCTAGGCTCGTCTATGTGGCCTTCTTTGAGTCTGTACCTTTCTCTGGACTTTCTTCAACACCATGGTAGTTAATCCCGGATCTCGGAGCGGCCAACCCCAAAACTGGGATAGCGGTATCTCGGAGAGTGGGATGGCCGGGATGCCGCTATTTTTTTATTTATTTTTAATTACATAAATAATACTATAAAGTATAAACATATAATGAATGAAAAATTAAACAAAGATCTCAAATCCATAAAAGATTCATAAATCAAACATTCAAAACACAAATCTCAAGTCCTGATTAACATTACATCCAAATTACCAACAAAAGTCAAGCAAAATAGCAAATAAAGAAGCATGAAAATATTCAAGTCTCCAACATTTAGATTAATAAAGTAACTAAAAAATAAAGTAACTAAATACGACAGTGGTGAAGCAAATCTAGGGTTACCAAAAGAAAATTGGTACAAAAAACCAATTTTACCCTTACCAAATTGATTAAATTTTTGAAACTGCCCTTAAAATGAAATAGCGGGTTTGACCCGGGAAACCCGTCTGGGAACCGCTCCGGTCCGCTCCGACCTGAGACGCTGGGATCCCGCCGGGAACCTTAGGTGTTCCGCTCTGACCCTACCCGGAGCGGTCGACCTCCGCTCCGCTCCGAGACACCGGGAACCCGGCGGGATCCCGCGGGATTAACTACCATGTTCAACACACTCGAGTCTATATTAGATGCTTTACTGCTTCCTCCTGTCGCTGCTGAGTACACTCCACTGTGATGCCCCAGGTTCAAGTGAATCCTGTTCCCCTTCGCCTCTTACAAGTCTAACATCATTGGCAACTTCCACCCTCAGAAAAGGGATATGGTTTGCTTGTAATCTTTCTCCGCATTATGTCAATTTGAGCTACCGTACTCTGTCACCTATGCATTTTGCTTGTCTATCTTCCCTGTCTTTTGTGTTTATTTCTAATACTGCAAGTGACTCTTTATCATCTTGGCTGGTGACGAACTATGGTTGAAGAAATGTGTGCACTTCACAACAGTGGGACTTGGGGACCTGGTCCACTTCCTAGAAGTAAGTCAATTGTTGGATGTCGGTGGGTTCTTACAAATAAAATTAGTCCTAATGGTCAAAGTTGATCGACTTAAGACAAGACTAGTTGTTAAATGTTATATACAGGTATTTGGCTTTGATTATGGAGACACCTTTTTCCCAGTAACGAAAATGACATCTGTTTGCTTGTTCTTGTCCATGGCTACTATTTGCCACTGGTCTCTTCATCAACTTGATATAAAGAATGCTTTCCTCCATGATGATCTAATTTACAGAGTTTATATGGAGAAGCATCCTGGATTTGTTGCTCAAGGGGAATCTACAGGGCTAGTTTGGCACCAAAGCAAATCTCTATATGACCTTAAACAGTCTCTTAGAGCGTGGTTTAGTAAATATCGCAATGTTCAGCAGTTTGGTATGATTAGAAGTGAGTCAGGTCACTCGATTTTCTGTTGCCATTCAACCACAATTTGGATTTAATTTGTTGCGTATGTTGACAATATTGTCATTATAGGCAGTGGCCATCATGGTATTGCTCAAATAAAAGATTTGTCACCATTTTCAGACACAAGATCTTGGCAGATTTCAGTATTTATTGGGGCTAGATGTGGCACAATCCTAGGACGGTTTTATAATTTCTCAAAGGAAGTATGCCATTGACATTCTAGAGGAAATAAGTTTGATGAATGCGAAAACTACTACACTCTTATGGATCCCAATGTCAAGCTTTTACCAAATCAGGGGTGCCACTCTCAAATCCAGGAAGATACAAAAGATTGGTAGGCAAACTAAATTACCTCAATGTCAATTGCCTAGATATCTCCTTCGTTGTTTGTGTGGTAAGTCAATTTCTTAACTAACCTTGTGAAGAACATTGGGATGTCGTTACTCACATTTTGAAGTACATGAAGGAAAGTCTTGGAAAAGGTCTCAGCTATGAGAACCATGGTCATACTTGAGTTTCCAGGACACTGTCCACTAGCCTAATTTCCATACAAAAACTCACAAAAGACATCATGTAATGTCTTTTTTATAATAACCAGAATCTGCCTCCAAATATACTCGGAAAAAACTTTTTTTTCTGACTCAATTAAGACCAATAGGGAGCAGGTCCTTCTGTAAGACTGTCATCTTGGTCATCCTTCATTTAGAGACGTAAAATAGTTATTTCCTTCCTTTGTTTTTAAACATTTAGGTGTTGAAAGTCTTTGTTGTGAGTCATATCATAAGGACTTTTCAGTTTTATTTAGTTCATACATATGTGTGGGGTCCCTCGAATGTTCCAAATATATCAGCGCACGTTGGTTTGTAACCTTTATTGATGATTGCACTTGGGTTACTTGGGTCTACTTACTAAAAATCTGAAGTCAGTTCTGTGTTTCAATTTTTCTCTGGGTAAAAACCAATTTGGTGAGTATCAAGAGTATTAGGTCTGATAATGCCAAAGATTACTTTAATCATGGCTTTAATTCTTTCTATCAAAAGGAAGGCATAATTCGTAAGTCCTGTGTTAAAACACCCTAACCAAATGGGAATTGGTTCTTCTATTAAGTGGAAAGAAACCAATAGGGTGTAGATGGGTATAGACTGTAAAATAGAAGGCTAATGGATCTATTGAGAGGTACAAGGCAAATTTGGTAGCCAGAGGATTCACTCATACATATGGAGTAGATTACTCGTAGACATTTGCACCAGTTACAAAAATGAATACTGTGAAGGTGATATTATCCTTAGCAGCTACATACAATTGGAACTTGCACCAATTTGATGTAAAAAATGCCTTCCTTCTTGGAGAACTTGAAGAAGAAATCTACATGGACGTAACCCCAGGATACAGTGAACATACTGCTGCTAACACTGTGTGTAAGTTAACAAATGCCTTATATTAACTTAAACAGTCCGTCACAAATGTGGTTTGGGAGGTTTACTTGAGTCATGGTAGGTCTAGGCTTCAACAAAGGTTATATCTAACAGTAGGCTCAGCTTTTTCTTCTTAAGTGCACTTGTTATAGTGCTTTAGTTTGATTGGACATCCACAACCTAGGCCTTCTCTATGCTGAATGCCGGCCCAAATTTGGTTATTTCAATTTATGAATGAACTTTGGTTAAAGAGATGTTATGCAAATAACGCATATACAACTAAGTAGCTTTGCATGTCACCTCCAATCTAGTGTTTCAATGGAGGACAGACCACACATATTAAGGTAGAATATCTGGTGATATTACCATTAGCTTTGTCCATTACAATTATCAACTAGTGGATGTCTATACTAAATCGTAAGAGGTGCCTAGGTAAGCCTTTATGTATCCAGTATAGTGTGTATGATCTAAATGCTCCAACTTGAAGGAGGGTGTTGTATGTGAAGACTCATTGCATTTGTTAGCGTGTTTCTGCTGAGTAATTAGGAGTGTAATCATTATTTATATATATATATATATATATATATATATTCAGTTGTCTATATTGTGAATTTACACATGGTTTTCAGCATGTGCTTTTCTTTTTGTCCTCTTAGCAGCATCATAAACCGTTGCCAACCAAATGACTTGGCCAAAAATAGAGGAAAAGAACTAGAGGGCCTTTTCTGATCTCAGTTTCTCAAATAAGATAAATGATCTAGTTTTTATGTTTTTTAATTCCTTCTTGTCGTGTTCTAAAATATCTTGTAATGAAAGATATATAACATTTGTCTAATATTTGGATTTGAATTTGATCACCGAAGTGGTCATTCGACAATTTCATTATTCTTCGGCACCTTAACACACAGATATATATATATATATATATATATATATATATATATTATAACATCCACTTATATATATATATATATATATATATTATAACATCCACTTATGTCGGTCTTTGTTTGTTCAGCATTGCCATTGGACGAGAAGGGGGAGTTGCACCTCTGATTGCTCTGGCACGGTCCGAAGCAGAGGTAATTTATTTTCTTGATGTCTATGGATAATTTGTTGATTTGATCAATGTCAGACAACTGAATAGCAATGCCGAAAATTTATCTCATTTCTGTGAATTGATTGATTAGTTCATTGTCGGTCTTATTAGCAGTTTCTAAAGTTGCTTTAGACTATATTATCGTAGTATCTGATTTTTCTCTTTTGGGTTTGTATTAATAATAATTGTTTATATTAATTAATTAATTAATTAATTAATTAATTAATTAATGATACATAGCACTTTTCATCAACTGGTTAAACAGACATAACTTAAATTTCTGCTACCTGCTAAGCTGTTGCCAGTATCTTCCTCTAGTTTTAAGAAACAACTTCTGTAGGTTATAATAAAATGTTCACTCGAGTTATTACAATTTCAGTATCTACCTTATGTATTTCTCATCTAACAAGCATATTTTACACTTTTTTGTCTGCACATCATTTTCACATCGTCTTTTTGTACATGTCAAATGCTGATTAAATCCAAATCACTTTTCGCTTCCAGGATGTTCATGAAACGGCTGCAGGAGCACTATGGAATCTTGCTTTCAACCCTGGTAATGCTTTACGAATAGTGGAGGAAGGAGGAGTAGCTGCACTTGTTGATCTCTGTTCTTCATCAGTGTCAAAAATGGCTCGATTTATGGCAGCATTGGCTTTGGCCTACATGTTTGATGGGAGGTAATGATTGTGACAAACTTAAAGTTTAATAAGCTTTAGACGCTGTTTGGATAAACAACTTAATTAAGTGCTTATGTTTTAGCAATTTCTATAACAAAAGATAAAATTAAGCCTTGTTTTCATATAAGCTATAAACTATTTTCATAAGCTATCATAGAGAGCGTATAAAAATAAGTTGAAAATAACCTATAGAAATGTCGTAATTTGTTTCCCTAGTAATAGGAGTCTACTATTAGTATAAATGAGAATCTTATAGTAATTTGGAGTAACTTAATATTATATATTTTCACATTTATCATAATTTGTTTCCTTAGTATTAGGATTCTACTATTAGTATAAATAAGAATTAGTACTTTGGCTTCTCCAATATCATACAATATGTCATCATTTACAAATATCAAATCAATACAGTTCGAAGTTGTAATTGTGTTTCCTTCCCAACTCCCATCAGTAAAATGAATATGTGAAGCAAATGGAAATGGTGAAATAAAGTGTTTAGCTAATTAAACTTGATATGATAGGCTGCTTCATGCATATTATTTGAGTACCACTACTTGTTTTGTAGAATGGATGAATTCGCTTTAGTCGGCACCTTGTCAGAAAGTGTTTCTAAGAGTGTGGGCCTGGATGGAGCCAGAAGGATGGCTCTGAAACACATTGAAGCATTTGTACGGATGTTTTCTAATCAACAAGCATTTGCGGCTGCTGCTGCATCATCAGCTCCTGCAGCACTTGCACAGGTTACTGAAAGCGCTCGTATTCAAGAAGCGGGACATCTTAGATGCAGGTTTGTCTTTCCTTCTAATGCCAGATAAAGTAGCTCTTTCTATTAAGTTGTACCGAACTAACTAACCAATTAACTAACTAACTAACTAACTAACTAACTAACTAACTAACTGTGTAGCACCAAAGCTTAAACTTTAGATTGAAGTCGTGTCTGTGTGATTATATTCAATTACTTCAATTTCATAGATTAATACTAGTGTCTTAGTGTTATGTCTGTGCTTCATAGCTAACTCAAAAAGAATCTAGTCATATTTTCTTATGATACAAAGCCATTGCCATGATAATTAGTCATCTTTGTGTACTGAATTAGTCATGTCATGATAATTTTGAACAATTGTGTTATTCTGAATCCCCATTTCATGAAAACTAGACCAAGAAGTGTAGTGGAGTAAATAGTTAGTAAGAAATGATATTAAGCAATTCTTTAGTATAACTTTTTTCTATATCAGAATGCATCATTCATTAATTTAATGGAAATGTTAGACTGGTAACTCCTGCATATCTAACTTTCATCACACACGATTTTATTTTTCTATCAATCACGCGTAATTTTTTAATTTTGAAGATATTTACCATATTTTATTTTGATTGCTCTTCAGTGGTGCTGAAGTTGGAAGATTTGTTACTATGCTACGAAATCCGTCGTCAATACTCAAAGCTTGTGCAGCATTTGCTCTTCTACAGGTAACTGTAGCATCCTGCTTGGTTTTCATCTATACCGTGGTTTTAAATAAAGGTCCACGGTCACGATTTGGGCAGTGACCTAATGATTTCAATATTGCCAAAACTGTAATGTGACCACAATTGAGGCTGTGTCAGCCACGTTTAACTGCTATTGTCCACAATATCGAGGACTGCGACATTGTCTCAGCTGCTATTTAAAATCCTGATCTATACCGAGACCGAGTTTGAAATCTGACTTGTATCGTTTGCCTTTCATTTGCAGTTTACAATTCCTGGTGGACGACATGCTATACACCATGCCAGCCTCATGCAGAATGCAGGTGCAGCAAGAGTTCTGCGAAGTGCAGCTGCCGCCGCAACCGCACCTCTTGAAGCAAAAATCTTTGCCAGGATTGTTCTTCGTAATCTCGAGTATCACCACCTAGAGCATACTGTTTAGATCAATTGCATCTGCTGTTTAACAGTCCATTTTCTTAGACCATATTGGACATTGTGAATCTGTGATATTTCACATGTACACAAACTTCCAACTTGCCATAAGAACACTGCTCACTGATCTTTTGTTGGAAGTGAAGCATGTTATAAATTGACAAGGTTGGTTCTCTTTTATCTTTGGGCTTTTTTCAGAACTTCTTAATGAAGAGTTCTTATATGTTGAGATGTATTTCTAGCCCTTCTTGTAACAATCTTTTCATGTCAAGGCTAGACTATAGACTAGGCAAATTGATATAAATTTTATTGCCTTGATGATTTTTTTTTTATTAATCTTTGTATTATTTCTGTATAACTATAAAGTTTAGAGAGCTTATTTTAAGAGACTTACTAAAGGCTCAGTTTTACTTCAACTATGAATTAGTTTATGTTTGGATTGAATCTCAGTGGAACACATTTATAATATCACTTATTTGATTTGGCCCTTCAATTCTCATAGATTTTTTGTTTATGTTTAAACTGACAATGATTTTGGTTAAAGCTACACTTTGAAATTTTAACAAACTTGCCACTATTTCAAACATGTACTAGCCTTTTTTACTATTTAAATAAAATAAATAGCAAGAAAATATTTTATTCATTAATATTCTTTGGCATCCATTTGAGCTTCTCATAATCCAAGCAAAATGTTTGGCAGTGTGGGGAGCTTCTCATAATACATTTGAGCTTTACTTTCACTTTCATTTCAAATTTTGCATAATTGACACTTGGCCAAGAAAAGTTTTAAGGTTAAAATTGGTTTTACACCTTCACTTCAAATTTTGCATTTTATACTCAAGATGGAGACTAGTTTATATAGTTGTGATTTCTTCCTATTTTATCATATTTTGTCTGTCTTTAAGTTTTTTTAAACAAATGTTTTTTCTAGTCAATTTTTTTAATGATTTGTCCCTTGGGACAAATCATGTGAGAGGTGCAGGACAGAAATGAAAATGAGAAACGAAAACAAAGGAATAAAAAATGTATAATGTGATGAGATGCAATGGAGTGAGCACATAAATGGAGACTAGAAAAAAAAATTAAATAAATTAATCTTCTTTATTTGAATATCTACTATGATTTCTTAAAAAAAATAAAGTGCTTAACTATGATGAAGAACACTTGTAATCATTATAAGTACATGTTAGTGACAATTAAAAATACTGAGATTAAGTAATGGATTATTTTGTTTACAAACTCATTATAAATATTATATTTTATCAAACCAATTGCTAATTAATGTCATCGTATCAATGATCAAAAAACACATTATTGCGTATAAATTCAGAATTAGATCCTATTTAATCTTAAGCATAACATTTATAGTTGTAGTAGTATTTTTTTGGCAAAATGCATAAGTCTTTTAAGTTTTTTAAGTAATAAATAGGTCTTTAAATCTGTAATTTGTTACATCTAGATCTTTTCAATTACTTAAAAAATATGACCTAGATCGATTGTTCACAACTATAACATGTTTAATAAGAAAAGATTCAAATCATGCTAAATTATGTAATGTTAAATTTGATCAAGTGAACTATCCTATTTGACAAAATTCATTTCTTGTGGTTGGTTACGACCTTTTTTTATCTAACCTATTCATTGTCAAATGGAAATGGATTTCTTGTGGTAATTAACCACCACAGTAAATAATCTCAATCGTTGTTCAATATTGGAGATTAAAATTATAACTTAAATCATGATGCGAGTCATTTGATTTTAATGTAACAACTTAGATGAATTGACTATACTTATCTTAGGAAATTTTGAGTGCAGAGAATTCAAATCTTTCCTCGAAACATTATTAGTTATATAAAAACATTACTAAGTAATATATAATGAATAGGAGAGAAAAACAATGTTTTTGTTCACTTTGTGACAAGTGATAGCTGTTGGGGGCAGGAGTTTGTAGCAAAGTCTTTATGCAATGGTAACTCAAAGTGATAGCAAATAATTAATCTTCAAATGAACCTTCTTCTTAGTTCTGCTTATTTTATTGTAGGTGATGGCTTCTTATGTTGACATCTTCATCAATTACACTGAATCACAAGGAAACATAAACATTAATTATGCTATTAAACATAGTAACAAAAATAGAATAATTTGAAAATTATTGTGAAATAAGTATAGGAAGCCAACATAATAAGACAATGGCATGATACTCAGATCATATGCAAAAGTGCAAAAGTGAAATAAGTTTAGTCAAATTGGACTAGAAGACTCATCAGATTAGAAAAAATCTCAAAAATTTGAGTACTAACAAATGTATTTAAATATAACAATGTCTTGATATTAATAACGGAATTCAAATTCATGTTTTTGTGAGACCTGAGTTGAATCCTTACTACTATCTGAATAAGTATTTGTCGCCTAGTTTCATACATTATCCTAAAAACAACTAACATTGATACATAACAGTTGATATAATTTATTTCTTGTTCAAAGTAAGAAACAAGGTTTCATTTATGACTAATTACAACATAATTTGAAAGAGGAATTAGCATACCAACCTTATTAAGTTTTAATATTTGTGATATACTTGAGTAGCATGTCAACAACTTCTGTTGAGACTTTTGAACCCGATTTCTTTAAGCCTCTAATCTTAGCATCTGTCTCTTGATCAAGCCTTTTAACATTTGATCCAGAGTTCCCAGTTGTCTAAGGAAACCCAATCCAATAGCAAAGAAAGAAAATTCTTTAAAAAATAAAAAAAATTGGCAAACTTATTTAAACTTTGAACTATGAAGCCTTAGTATTGAATCAAGGTCAATTTTATGATGCAAAAGTGAAATAGGTTTTGCATCATGTACATGTTAGTTTTCACTATTAGTTCAATAATTTTTAACATCGTATCAAATAAGATATGACGAGACTTATTGATCTAATGGTATAAAAACACATTTGTGTACGGTGCAAGACTATTTTACTTGTGCACGTCAACAACATCTTCAATCAAATTATGCCAAATATATATTTATAGTGACATTTTATGAACTACTTAAAAAAATGGTAGCGTATGTGTAAAAAAAATTACAATGTCGTTATGTATATAAATTATATCCATAAAAATATATAAATGTAAGTATTTACCTCTGAAAGCGATTTTTGATATTCTTCTTCCATTTGAGATCTGTATTGAGCTGCCTCCTTCTCAGCCTCGTCTTTCGCTTGCTTCAACCTTTGAGTCCTTACTGAGAAATTTTCATTCATTTCATCATGTTAATGAGAAATATGACTTTAAAATATTGGTTGAATATCTATTTCAACCTCACAAAACTATATTCTATTTAGGAAAAGTGTGTTTGTAATTTTGAAGCACCAACATGTGACATGTGACATGTTGGTGTCACACACTAACAAATATAATTACATTTAATTAATTGTCTCACTTTATTTATCGGCATCGATGTATCAATACCGCATTGTGTTCGATGTTTGTGTTAATATTCGGCAAGTTTGTACATGTATATGGCAAAGAGACATTGGATCTTACAATTTCTTGCATTGGAAACAATGTGTTGGGCTTCTTGTTCAGCAGTTAGAAGCATTTGAATGCCACCTTGACCTTTGAAGGGATCCATGATAACTAGATCAAGAAAATCAACATTTCATAGAAATCAGAAAATGTATGTAGCTTGAAAAAAAATACATAACTTTGGTTACAATTCAACATTTATGAAATGAGAAAATAAAAAATACTTTGAAGAAACATAATATCATTTTCTTACCAAAAGAAAGGTAACAATTCCAAAATAAGGTGTTGGAGGAATATCGAAGAACTTTGAAATAATTTGATGGAGAAATTGTTCTCAAATATCAATTCCCTTAAAGCAATGCGAATGAAGTTTTGTTACATACCAAGTCAAACTGCGAACTTTGTGTGATGAGATTGGAAAATTATTTATTAGACAAATATATGGTTATTGTAAAAAGACAAGGAAACACAAATGATCATTAAACAATTAATGTTACTCCATCCGTCCCAAATCCTAGTTTTTTTTTTTTCCTTTCACCACCGGTTTAATCTGGTTCGGGGGGTCAGTTCTGGCATCAAGTGATTCCAGACCCTTCTCAATCGCAGTTGCAAGGGATCGAACCGTGGTCTGCCCTACCAAGTTCAGCGTCAATCATTCACTAAACCAACTAACGATTGATACAAATGCTAGCTTTTTAGTTGTCTTAAAACTTTAGTTCTTTAAAGAAATCAATATATAATTAATAATATTTTACCATTTCTTAATAAAATGAGCGTAAAAATAACTTAACATATCAATCTTTATTACTCCTTTCGGTCCTTAATATAAGAGAAACTTTAGGTAAAACTGCATTTAAGTCTTGATATAAATTTACATAAATGATTTAAAAACTTAGAGAAGTCCTTAACTCAAATGCTAGACAAACTAAAACTCTATTCATACTGATGGATGAAGGCAAAAAACATTCCATTAGTTACAAACTCCCTTAGTTGGTGGTCGGACATTGACTAATTAGTTACTCATGTAATTTTGTTTCCCGATCGTTGTAAACTTGTAGTCCTTTTTGGCACGTCTTATGCTAAGGAGACTACCTCATTCATATATATATATATATATATATATATATATATATATATATATATATATATTCCATTTTTGCATGTTAAAAAACAAATCGAAATTCTTATTGATGCAAATTAGAAAAAACCTAAATATTATTAGTCAACACTTATAATTGTTCTGCACCGGCTACACGGACTAGTTAATTTAATACATAACAATCAATTATCAACGGTTATTTATAGAATTATCAACAATAATAATCAATGCCAATACAAGAAATATACATTTAAATTCAGCAGACCAAACGATTTTTCAAGGTTGGAATCAAGATTCTTTCATTTGGTCCTTCAAAAATGGCGCTATATGATTATGGTCCTTCAAATATGGCACTATATGATTATGGTCCTTCAAATATGGCACTATATAAGTTTTCATGTCACTGTGAGAGATATCCAGGTGATCTCCTGACAAGTTAAAGAATTTAACTTTACCAGCTTCGTCTAATGTCCTTAAGCCAATCCAATCTTCAGTATACAGCTTAGTCTGCACAAAACAAAGCTTGCTTTTGACATCAAGTATCCACTTATGAAAATTTATATAAAATAGCTTAAATGTGTTTTGAATTCCTAAGAAATACAAATATGTTAGACCAAAATAAAATGTTTTACGTATTAAACACTAACGCATACACCCAACATTAACACAAACACCAATAATAATAAGAAGAAGAACTCTACCAAAAAAAATAAATAAATAAGAAGAAAAGGCAATTGAATGTAACCACAGGCATCGGTATTGGACACTACGATATGACACACATTCAATTTAAATGTAAATATTAAAAATGAAACAAAAAAATAAAATAAATAGAGGCTTACTTCTGAAACAAATCATATATTCAAGAGGCAGAAAGTCAGACTCATGAAGATAAGAGGAGAGAGACTGACACGCAACACCATCAAAACAAAGGAAAATTCTATTATGGACCACTGTGATAGATGGTCTACCGTAGATCAGTGTTGAAAATCATTCAAAATTTCAACAACGTCCGGCATCCCATTCCTAAAGAAGAAGTTCATGCTCCTCGTCCTCACTCCTCACAGTTGAGACGATGACTTGATCGGTGCCAGTTCGAGAAAAACAAGGGAAAACAAACATGTATGCATCAAAATTCAACACATATTCGTGTTTCCTTGTTTTTGTTGAACCGACACCGATCAAGTCACTGTCTCAGCCACAAGGACGAGGAGGAGTAGTGTGAACTTGCACTTCGAAGGGGCGGAGTTGATCGTAATTAGAGATTCAAGTGATTTTTCAGTACAGGGAACTGTGGACCATAGAACCCACCTCAGAATAGAAAAGAAGTTGGGTAAGCAACAATGCAGAAATAAAGACATGAAATATTTACCTGTTGTGGTTGCAAAACAGAATGTAAGGCCCCATCTGGATAAAAACCAAACCATGCTGTTTCTTTTGGTATTAAAATCGTATCACGGTCAAACTAGTTTTCATGCAGACAAGCAGAGAAAGATAAGCCATATTGACATAATATTTTTAAATGGGAAAGTTCTAAATTAACAAGAGAGATCAGAAGACATTGCAATACATAGCTTCTTTTAACGCACCATAATAAGGATCAAATTTTCTAAGCTAGCAAATCGTTGGCTGTAAGTGGAGTTTCTCTTATTGATGATTTCATTGTTAAGCTTTGGAAGGAATTTACACCCCTTAAGGTAGCCAGCAATATCCTGAAAAAAGAAAGAAAAAAAAAACAGATAATTTTTCCTTTCATCTAATTTGTAGGACATGTCCATAGTGGGTAAATTTGACTTGACATAATGTTACTGATCAAAGATAGTATACCATAATGGTTTACTAATGTGTTAGACGTTATGAAGCACTGAAACTGACACTAGTTGCGATATTGATATTGATACTGATACTAACACCTTGACACTAGTAATAATCTAAGAAAATGGAACTTTTAATGTATCACACACACCAGTGTCCGACACCAACACACGTTGAACACCAGACACATCTTCCATTTGATGCATCGGTACTACATGCAATCGAACAGGCAAAGGCAGCTTATATTAACTGATTCTTCAGTAAAATGAATGCAATTGACACAGGGCAGGTCAAGACTGCATTGTGATACAGTGTAATAAATTGCACTGATAACATCTCCCTGTATGCACGGATGAGATGTTTGAAGATTGAAAGAAATGTCCGACAAAAATATCAACCAAAATATAGGTACTTGAGAATAGCATGATCATACTCACTATTGGCATTTTAACATAGCCACTGGGAGCCAAAGAATTCTGCATCAACACATTAGATAAAGTCAGGGAAGTATGCCATATGTTTTAGAAATGGATTTCAGAAGATACATATTTTCAAAATGAAAGTATGAACTACATAATTATCATCCGAATAAAATAAAAAGAATAAAAAGGCAAAGTTGAAACCTGGACTAGGCTGCTGTAGACCCCAAATTTGATTACATCGTCAATAAGGGTGCATACTTTCTCAGACTGGAAATAGGGAGAAATAAAACTTACGTTAGTTATTAAAATTTAACAGATATATAACAGCTTAGTTATTAACATTTCAAATGTATATACTCAATCAACAGATATGGCAAGTTAAACATTAAGGATCAAGACCTCATGTCCTGCATATGTATTAAAATAATTACAAGAAACATAAGATAAATTTTGAAATTGAGTGTGTTTTTCCTATCAATAATTAATCAAGAAGATCTTTTCTCAGCCTAAATGAAGAAAGGAAGCAAGGTGTGTGGATGGAGTAGATTACAAGAAACCAATATGCAAAAAAGAATAAACAAGTAAAAGTGAGCAAACTATGAGAAACTCATTTCAAAAGTTTGATTCTAGTGTGGTCAATCACAGATTGCGGAATATAGTGGGTTATTCAAATTCTGCTACGCTGCAGAGTTATAGCGCCGCTATAGCTGTTATTTGAAAATGACAACACTTTGAACTGAATAGAGTATCGCAGAACAATAGCAGTTTGTTCAAATTTCGCTACAATGTAGCATTGCTATATCACGAAATTAATTGGTTCACCCAGTTTTTATGGGGGGTGGGGGTTTGAGGTGTACAATACAGGGGGGGTGGCAAGAACTCGACAACTGCTGATTCAAAGAAATGAAATTCAACAGAAATCCTAGATGAACGTCTGGAATAGACATGCACAGCACAGACTTAACCTTCCTCTTGTCTTAAAATAATTCAAAATATTATTTGATTTGAGTCTTCAAAACATGTACATCCTCTCACTTTGTGTCACTACAAGTATCCACATTGTGACCAATCAAAACATGAAATTTCAGTCAACGTAGTCTTTGAGGACCCAACTCTCACAAACTTTTATTTATTAAAAAAAAACACTTCCAATTTCCTGATTCAGTGCAATGTCTATGGCAAAGAGAATAACATTGAAAATTCCGTTTATTTATCTGACCGGGCAACTTTGGTATTAACTTTATATTCAAGCAGTTTGTTTCCCAAAATAATGTATCATTAGTTTCTGCACTCCAACATAGAAAGTCAACATCTAGTGGATCAAATTCATTTTTACCTCTTAACTTTAGAATAGGAAAATAGAATATAGAAGAAGGACAGAGACTTTCCAAACACAAAAGTTGAACGATCACATACCCCACATAATGGAATAGAAGCAGTACCAGCATGTGGACCACCCAGGGATATAAAATTCTTAACCTGAATATTACATACAAAGAATAAAAATGAGATACACTACATGAAATATCGCTGCAAATAGAATATGTACTAAGAGCTAAGAAGACTTAAAGGAAATACATTTTTACAAAAACTAATAAAAAAATTATTGGGTTTTGGTTTTTTAGGTTTAGAGGAAGGAAAAGCAATACCCAAATTAATAAAACAATACTAATATGATACAAATGGTATGTTACAAAAGATAAAATGCCAACCCTTTTTTTTATATTATCATAATACTAGAATCCTAATTCTAGTTTATAGCAAACAAGTTAGTCCTTACCGGAGGTCCGCCATCACAAAATTCGATAATGCCTCTACCAATCACATTGCCCTGATAACCAAAAGAACTAACATGCTGTTAAAATAGGAAAGCTTTTATTGAAATGCATAAATAGTCAAACCTGAAGTTGACTAAGATGAGATTTAGTTTAGTAATAAGCAAAAAAACTACTACGATGATAAAATAGAAAATATGTTATTGAAATGCATGTATAGTCAAACACTATAATGAGATTTAATATAGTAATACTAATAAGCAGGTCTAGTAGGAGATTAGAGTCCCATGTAGGCAAGGTGGCAACAGTGGAGTGTGGGAAGCACAAAAGGGATTGGACTTTAAATGGGTGGACATAAAAGAAAAAGGGGTAAGAATTAAGTGACTAAGGCATTGAACTGATAGATCATGGCTTCCCTTAAATGCCTCAAATCAATTTTTTTTTTTACCACATACAGAAACTGATATTACACCATTCTCAATCTCGCCTGCATAAGATAAATAATACTCTGATCCCATCTCTATCATTTTGTCTCCTTAAAATATGCTGAGTAATACCACACTAGAATACAAAGGTCAAACAAGCCTGAAAAAAACTGCCATAGTTTTCTGGTTTTGATGTCTCTATAACTCCCAATAGGGTGAACTGTTCTGGTTAAAGGTCCAACTCACTAGTTATTGGTCTAATCAGATAAGGCCAGGGTAGGTTTAATTTTGTCCATTAGATTATTGCAACAGGGTTTCAGGTTTCATTTTCTTTTACACCTCTACAGTTTATTTCAACTAGTAATTATAATATTATACATCATAACAAATACACATAAGAACCTGCAAGGTATATATGGAAATATAAATAACTATATTAGATCTATGTCCATAGATCAGTGCATTTAATCCATAAATATTATATTTTTGCAGGCTTCAATGCACTTCAAACATATACAAGCAAAATAGATGAAATTTGGCCTCTTAAAAGATATTGTTCTTTACTAAATTCTCAGACAATATTGGATATGGACTGGATCCAAAACATCAAAGGGCAAATCAACACATTCTCACAGCACTGATTGCAAAAACAAAAAGGAAATAAAATTACAGTTGCATAGAACAGATTTACCTGAGAAAGTCCAACAATGTTGTAACCTTGAGTTAGATCACTCATTTTCTTTACCTATAGATAGGAACAAACACTTGTTTAAAAACCAAATACGATCAACTACCGGGAAAGAAAATTACTAACCAACTTCACCACCTTCTCACATGCAATTGCTGTCTGCAAGGATAGAGTAAATCAATGGTTACTAAAATTGTCAAACACCAAACTTCATTAAAACTGATGCAATTAATTCAAGAGTCACCTGTTTTAATAGGGGCTTGGTCCAAGAAGTCCACATTCCATTTCCAATTTCTCTACAGAAAGACCAAGTACACATAACTAAATATAGATATAGAATTGTTACATCCGTAATGTAAATTTCAGGGTTAAAAGAAATTTATATCTATTACTGAGGTTATGTTATGAAAGAACCAAAAGAGATATTATCTGCATAACAAGCCTCTATCTCAAATCTCAATGTTTTCAGCCATATTGTGAATTTTTTTGCACAATTGCCTATACTTATTGCACTCTTGAACAAAGATTTTGAATATGCTATATGATAAAAAACAAAGAATAATAAATTTAATAACAGCTTACAGGCAGTATCCTTGAGAACCAGACCAATCACTTAAAAGCTTCACAAAGTTTTTGATTCCTCCATTCTTGCATTGATCTCCAATACCTGACAAAAGTTCAAACGCAAAATCAGTATCTTATGGTTATGGTTGACTATCCAATAATTTTGTAAAGATCTAGTGTTCTTGCTAAAACATGCATTCAAATCTGTATATCCACAGCATTCATTTTGCAGTAAAAACAATTTTCATAACTTGTGGTGGGCTTAACCCCTGTTAGGATCCCAAAGTTTCAATAATTGCTATTATGATTTTCCTGAACTAATGCTAGTTTTCTTGCAACTATATTGTTTTCTATCTTAACTAGGATTTCCTTAAAATAATAATTTGCATTAAACTATGATGTTTAATATTTTACCAAGGTTTTGGAACAAATATTCTAGAAGCTGTGTCACTTTCTCCTGTATCTTTCTGTTCAAGTTCCTAACATTCTATGAAGAACCGTATGATTATCATAAGATACATCAATAGCTGTAATGTTGAACACCCCCTATAAAGGAAGTCCAAGTGATGATGGCTAATGACAAGGCATCCAACAGGAAACTTGAAACTATAATAGAAACAAAGATTTACAAGAAGATGGAGTTGCTATATTTATTAATATCTCAAAATGTTCCGATCAAGTAAACTCAAACAGCAAGAGATTAACTTGAGCGCTACCTAAAGAAGGAAACCAAAGGACAAGCACATGATAACTATGCTATCTTCTGCTAAGTATATAGCATGAATTTCCTCGTTGGGAAGGTAGAGACCCTAATGAGATGGACCCCTAGAGCAAAAGAAACATCTCTGTTTCCATTATACACCAGAAGACTTGGGATGAATTAATTGCGAGTCTCCTCATGCCAACAGGGTTTCAAAAAAGTTCAGCGACCATGATTTAAAACCAACCAACAACGAACGAGGAAGGAAAAAAACTAACACTGAAGTTCCACAAGAAGATGGACGAGCTTAATTATAAGTAAGCCAAACTGTTCTTCTGACTATGCTCTCTTCTGTGAAGGTGGGAACCCTAATGAAATGGATAACTAGATCTAAAAAACCATTTTGCATCCATCCTACACCAGAAGCTTCTAAAGTAGAGTAGTTGTTATAGTATCTTAATTGGGATTCAGCACATAGATATAATTTTTTTGAATATGTTCCATTGATTACTTCTTAGGATGAACCAATTGCAAGTCTCTTTAGCTCAACCCAAAGGTCCATGACTGAAATCTGGGTCACAAAATCAAGGTTTTATGTCTCAATTAACGCGAGTGAGGTCACATCAGTGGCAACTTCGCTGCGATTCTCCTTATTATCAAGGATAGTTCACAACTATGACCACAATTTAAAACCTTGGCTCAAGTCAACCCATGTAAAACTTATCAACCAAAAAAAAAAAAATAAGGAACAAAAAAAAAAACTAAACTAAGCTAAAAACTAAACTTTGAGTTAATCAAAAGCAACCATAGCTGACCCAATATATAAAATTGAAGCAACAAACTGATTAAGAAAGATTTCAACATAAACAAGCAACACTGAACCATGAAAATTACACAAATTGTTATTTTTAGTTAAATTAAAGAAAGATCATAGTTGAAGACATTTTATCAAACAATAACTGAGCAAAGTGATTAAAGTAGTCAATTCGATGCAGAATTAGAACATAAATGAAAAATTAAAGAAGACTAACGATGATGAAAAAGAAGAAGGAGGAGAAACAAACCATGCAAGACGATGAATGGAACAGATTGAGCAACAGTGATGAATGCGAGAAAGAAGAGAACAGTGACCATAACTCGTTGGTTAACCATTTTCAAACCAAATCAAGTGAGTGATGAACACACAGAAAAAACAATTCTTTATTCTTAGATTTGTTGGACAAATTTGAAATTTCAAAATGTTAAGGACCAATTTGCAAATTATGAAATTTTTAGGGACGAGTCTGCAAAATTGAAAAATATTTAGAGATCAATTTTCATTTTTTTGTTAATAAAAAATTTATACTTATTATTATGATCGGATCATAATGAGATAACTCTGACAGTGAGGTTTGAGGTAGTTACGGGGTGATTAATAAAAAATAGGATAATACTTTAATGTTAAAGTCAATATTGATCTAAGAGTGAAGTGAAAATTAATTGAATTGTGTACCTTAACGCTAAAGTTTTATCCTTATATACGGGAAGATGGTTATAACTGTTTGTGACAGTTGTCAACAACTGACATAGAGCAATAAGAGTCGTTGAGATGAATTCAACAATCCTAATAGTATTGTAGGAAGAGTATTCACTATAAAGGGTATATATGAACAATGATGTTCGTTATTCATGGCTCGTACACGAACTCATTGAGATGAGATGGAATTAAACTGAACTAAAAGTACTTGGGCCATATGTATTACATACCAATTTGCAAAATTTGAAAATTAAACAAAGACTAACATAAAATTTTGAAGCAGATATGAATCAATCATAAATAGCAATTTAGATTAATGTTGTATAATGTAAAGAAACTATATGTTAATGACAGGTCGACACTACAACGCGAAGTGAGAGTGAATTGTCCGTTTATTTCTTTGTGGGTGTTTGAGTTTCTTTATGATCAGGTAACAAAGTTGTACCTTAAAGATGAACTTATTTTTTAAGACACTGGAGTGCAACAAGGTAACTCCATTGGAGTTGTTGCCTTTTGCTCTTGTGTTAACCCTCTTATTCATAAGATCAAAGACAATTATAAACTTTTTTTTCATGTTTGGTATATTAGTGATGAGACTGTTGTTGGGAATTCAAAATAAAATTCAATTTTATCCGAACATATTTTGATTTTGAATTTGAGTTAAAAATAAAAAACCAAAATCTCACAACCACCCCAAATGGACACTTGATTTTTAGGTGGTATAGATTGACAGAATACTTCATTAAATACACTTATCTTAAAAGTTCATTTGAAAAATTAGACCATCCAAACAAAAGTTTACATAAAAATATGACTTTTTCTCTAAAATTACATTACCTCAAAAAAAAATTCTCTCATACCTAAATGTTACACTGATAATAATAATAGGCAAAATTACATAGTTGGTCCTTTATCTTATTTTTTTGTAACATTTTGGTCCTTTATCTTTTCTTTGTAACATTTTGGTCCTTTATCTCTTATAAAACACACATCTAAGTCATTTTTCTTATTTTTTATTGAAAAAATATTGATGTGGCTGCCACATCAGATAAATTTACTTTTTAAAATATATTTTTGTTGAAAATAAAAAAATCTGGAGAAATAATGAACATATTCATCATCTTCCTTGAATCTTCATCTTCTTTCTTTTGAATCTTCATCATTTTCTTTGAATAAAAAAATCTCAACACCAGAGAGGACAAAAGGGCTTGGTCCACCATCACCACCTCAATTCATCACCAGACGGCCAAACCAGCACCAACAATGAAAGTAAATGTCAGGTCTTTTTTCTCAGGTCTCACCCTTTTAACACAAGCTTCTCTCAGGTCTTTTTTCTCTATGCTTCTTTTTTATAGATCTCATCCCATTTTTCATATCCTTCAAACACAAACCTAGAAAATCATTCTTGAATGTAAATGTCAGATCTCGATGATAGTTTGATTTTGTTCCCAAAAATCTTCATTTTACAAAAAGCTGGCAATTTTTCAATTTTTTTGTTGTTGAGATTTTCTGTTTTTTTGTTGGTGAAATTCTGCGGGTACCCTTTTGGTTTATTTTATCTGGGTGTCTGTGATTTTCTGCTTTGGTGTTGGATCGGTGATTGCGAAAATCTCACCTTGTTTTTGTTGTTTTTTGAAGTTTGAAACCATTTCCTAGGTTTCCTTGTTTTCAAGGGACAATTTTTGTTGCTGTTGTTGTCAAATTGGTTGTGTTTGGTCGCTGAGGTATGTTTGGGTTTTGAGGTTTTTTCCTTTTATCTCCTTTCAAAAACTTGTATGAAGGTATATTTAAATAGAGATTTTTTTTATTCAAAGAAAATGATGAAGATTCAAAAGGGAGAAGATGAAGATTCAAGGAAGATGATGAATGTGTTCATCATTTTTCCAGATTTTTTTTATTTCCAACAAAAATATATTTTAAAAAGTAAATTTATCTGATGTGGCAGCCAAATCAATATTTTTTCAATAAAAAATAAGAAAAAGGACTTAGATGTGTGTTTTATAAGAGATAAAGGACCAAAATGTTACAAAGAAAAGATAAAGGACCAAAATGTTACAAAAAAATAAGATAAAGGACCAACTGTGTAATTTTGCCATAATAATAATAGTTGATAGTTGATAATTCTGGTAGGTTATGTACTACTCTTTTGATGTTTTCCTATTTCTATTTCTATGGTAAAAATCAAAAACCAATTACATATACATTATGAAATTCATACAGACAGGACTTTCTCAAATAAAGAGCTCTCATGAGTCATATCTTTCTATTTACAACATGAATTTTATGCGCATATACCATTGTCTAATCACAATGTAGTCTTGCAACATTTTGATATTGAAGTTAATTTGATACTATATATCATCAAAATTATAAGGTGCCACTTTATATTGGCAACACATTGGCTATGGTACTACGCTGCTCAATAATTGCTTATCAAATTTAGTAGTATAGTAATTACATTATGATAACTTTACCTATAATACAAATTTTATAAAATTAACTGTTTGAAATATTTTTTTAATTAAATAGATCAAATATATAAAATTATATAAAAATATAAAATTATTTTAATACTTTATCGAAATACATTATATTCATCGTTATGAAAAGTGGAAAACGATAAATTAAAAGTGATATAAGTAAGTATTAAATGAGCTGAATTGATAAAAATAATTAATATTATATCAAAAATAATTAAAGTATTTTTTTTACACAAACCATGGTTGTACCTTCTATAAATAACAATGCAATAACCACAATGCTATAGCAATCTAGCATATTTGTGTTCTCCTTCAATGGCATCAAAAGATCTCACACATTTCAAAGGAGACCAATTAAAAGATGTGGAATTAGAAGCAATTAGTGAAGAATGTAAGCAACTAATCCTCTCACTTCCTAAAGAATATGGTACTGCCTATCAATATTTTTATTTTTTTCAAGGTTTTTGGACTACACCATCTCAAATACAATCTATAATCTCTTTTCAAAATCATTTTCAAGCTAAAGATAGTGATGTTGTTGTTGCCTCTATGCCAAAATCAGGAACAACATGGTTGAAAGCACTTACTTTTGCCATTATTAATCGCCATAATTTCTCTTCTTTAGAGAATCATCCATTACTTACATCTAACCCACATGAATTAGTGCCTTTCTTTGAGTTAAATGTTTATGTTGATACATTTTCTCAATTTCCTAAATTTGACATATTGAACATGATTGAACCAAGGCTTTTTGGAACTCACATTCCTTTCCCTTCACTAGCCAAGTCAATTAAGGAGTCCAATTGTAAGATAATTTACATATGTAGGAACCCATTTGACACTTTTGTGTCTAATTGGAATTTCATGAACAAAATTTCAATAAATCAATCTTTACCTACATCAACTTTAGAGGAAGATTTTGAAAGGTATTGTAAGGGAGTATGCCATGTTGGTCCATTTTGGGATCATATGTTGGGTTATTTCAAGGAGAGCATAGCTAGACCAAACAATATTTTATTCTTGAAATATGAAGATCTTAAAGAAGATATAAATTTTTATGTCAAAAAAATTGCGGATTTTTTGGGTTGTCCTTTCACTCTAGAGGAGGAAAATAACGGTGTGATTGATAATATTATTAATTTATGTAGCTTTGAAAAGATGAAAGGATTGGAGGCAAATAAATATGGAGTTATAGGATGGAAAATTGAGAAAAAAGACTATTTTCGAAAGGCAGAAGTAGGGGATTGGATTAATTATCTTTCTCCAACAATGATAGAAAAACTCTCCAAAATCATAGAAGAAAAAATAAGTGGATCAAATCTTTCATTTAAAGTATTTCCATGATACTCCTAGTTAGCAAGTGAGCTAATGTTTTAATGTTATCTTAAATAGTTATCTTGAATAAGTGGCTATATATGCAATAAGCTTGTATTTAGAGTATATATATGCAAGATAAAAATATTGTTGTTGCTCATTTTTATTTGCTGAATGAATAAAGGTTTTACATATCTTGTCATGCGGCTATAATGATTGTTATCATAGAATCATATGGATGAGGTGTGCGTCAAGGTTTAATTTCATGTTTATTAGTATACAAGAAAATTTATCATTATTCATGACTCCACCATCAATAATAATACTTCATCCCATCCTATTATAAAAAAAAATATAATACTTTCTCCGATCATTTTTATAAGAGACATTATATATATTTTTATAAATTCATTGAATAATTAATATATTTGATCTAGACAAATACATTAATTATTCAATAAATATAAAAAAGATAAAATACATCTTATAAAAAAAACTAAAGAGAATAATTTATAGACTACTTCTTAACTTACTCAAATTCATAGATTAACAACTCGTTGATAAGTAACTCTCAAAAATAATTTATAATTGTCATTTCTTAGTAATTGAAAATAATAAAAATTTCAAAGCTATCATGCTCTTCAATCTACAATGTTCAATCATGCTCTTCAACCTAATCTATGTTCAATTTCTTAGTATGCTCTTCGATCTAGATGAAGTCATATATCACACTACAATGCATTTCTTAGTTCTTCATTACGTCTATCATGCTCTTCAACCTAATCTATGTTCAATTTCAAAGATATCCATACTTCACAAAATAATAGGACAATTTTTTAAAAAATTAGTAGAACACACATGATAAGAGAGTAATGTGTTTGAGATGTCTATTTGATTAGTAAACGGAAATTCCTATGGGGATTATTCTGTTTGGGGATTCGAAAATGGAGAATCTTTCTCCTTGGGACAAAGATGGAGGAGAAAATCGCCCCAAAAAAGATTTGGGATGACGATGAAATTTTATCATCTGTTCTGCGAAGACTTTATCCCCAAACACTTTATCAAAATATTGTGTATAAATTTGTTTACATGAAATATTTATTATGTCACAAAACTCAAATAGATGTCTTCAATTTTTTATTTGTTTTCTGAATAAACTTTATTTTTCTTTTACAATAGTTTAATTGAAAATAATAAAAAATTGATATTTTTTAATGGTGATGAATCTCTGTGAAAACTATGGTGATCCGCGGGGATAGGGGTGATAGAATAATCCCGGAAGCGGGGAATAAAAGATGAGGAACATTTTAGACGGTGAGAAAGAAAGTGGTAAAATATTTCTCGCTCAATATTTTTCTTGGTAACATCCCTAAATGTATTAGAGATTTATTCTCTTTATGGGGCGCAACACCCCTTGTTTGATTGTCTTTTAATTTTTTTTTCTTTGGGCTTAGTTCCTCTATGATACTTCCTCCGGTTTCAAATATAAACAAAAATAATTTTTTCAGGCTCATTGAATTACTAATATATCTAATCTATAGACCAAATACATTAGTATTTCAATGAATCTAGAAAAATAATATTTGTGTATATTTGAGATCGGAGTAGTATAAATAAAAATAATAATGATAATATGAAATTTTCAAATAAAATGTCATATTAATAAAATTTCAAATTTGTAATATAAAAATATAATTTAAATCTAATATAGGACAATTATTAATAATATTTTTTCATTTGGTAGAAAAAATTTATAAATTATTTTTTCTCGTTTATTCTTCTTAGGTCTAGAAAAGAAATGACAAATATCACAAAAACTCACACACATTATAAGGTTCTCAATTCGAACTCAAATAGAGGTGTCCAATCTTTTTTTTTTTAAATCGGCTAAATTTTATTAATAGACAAAATTCCCTAAATAGAGGTGTTTATGAAATTTATTGTTAGAGGTGTCCAATCTAACAATAACAACTTTTACAAATTGAATTAAAACTTATGAACAAAAATAATAATTTTTTATAGGCAAAATTAAACGTTTGGTCTTTTATCTTATTTTTTTTAACACTTTAGTCATTTATCTTTCCTTTGTAACATTTTGGTCTTTTATCTTATATTTTTGTAACACTCTGATCTTTTATCTTTTATTTGTAACATTTTGATCCTTTAAAGAACATGAAAATATGAAAGAATTGATGAAGATGATGAATATATTCATCAAAATTATGAGTTTTATTTAATTTTAATAAAAATGTATCTTAACAAAAAAAATTCAGCATTTTTTTAATAAAAAAATGAAAAAAAAGGGTTTATATGTGAATGTTATAAAAGATAAAAGACTAAAGTGTTACAAATAAAAGATAAATGATCAAAATGTTACAAATATATAAGATAAATAACCAAAATGTTACAAATAAAAGATAAAGGACCTAAATATTACAAAAAAAATAAGATAAAAGACCAAATATGTAATTTTGCCTTTTTTATTTTATAATAAATAATAGTTTCCTTTATTGCCTAAAAAAAAAAGTTTCCTTTATCACACAAAAAAAATAATAATTAAAATAACTTATTGAAGTACTACTTGCCTTCTTGGCTTCTTCAATAAGCAAATTTTGCATTGTCTTTTCTTTTCTGTTTTTTCTTTTTTTGTAAAACATTAAAAAAAAAAAACAGAAGAAAATTTTGCAGTCACAAATTCAAACAAACAAACAATCGAGTAGTGTCAGTTTCTCACCTGTAAGTGTTTTTCTCTCTCTTTTCTTCTTTGTTTCAAGCTTTCGATTCATCGGTATTTGATTTTTTGTTGCTGGTACGATGATAATGTTCTGTCTATCACTTTTGTTCCATAAAAAATTGAATTTTTATTTTATATTGTTCATATTTTCAATGAAATTTTTGATTTTGAATATTTTGCAATTGATAACATACAATTTCTTCATATGGGTCTATGATCATGTCAAATTTTTCTTTGATTATGATGTTTTTGTTATGCTATGGTTTGTGAACAGGTAATGATTGAAAAAATTGACTCAAAATTGGAACTTGACAAGACAGAAGAAGGTGACCTAGGAAAAGACAACAATGTAACAACTGTTGAATCTGTTTCAATTTCAGAACCAAATGAACAAAAATTGGTTCTGAAGGTTGAAACTGAGGAGGATGTTGAAGTTAATATAATTGGGAATTCTGGTTTGAAAGCTGTGGAAGATAATTGTGTGGATGTTATTGAGATTGAGAGTTCAAGTTCCAGTTCTTTTGATGGTACAGGATCTGATACTGAGCTCAGTGATTCTGATGATGAGGTTGAAACGCGGAAGCGCGAGGAGTGGCGTAAGTATATGAGGTATGTTTCGAAATGGTTTAAAACTTTGTACCGTAATTTGGTTGAACCTCAAGATTGAACTAGTTGAATCGCGGTTGGTTCATCTGGTTTTGTTTTTTTTTCTTTCATTTATTTATTTATTTTACTTTTATAATGTGGTTTAACCACAGTTGAATTGCTGATTGTTCTAGTTAGGGTTCGAATTCTGGTTTTTTGGAACGATAAAAGATTGATCTTTTGGACTTGAATTCATTTTTCATTTACCTATAGGGATGTGCTTTGTATTACCTTTATGAGTTATTTTTTCCAAGAAGGTTGGACATCCTTAGTTGTAGGTGTGTCCTGTGTCCATGTCCAACACGTTTCGGACACCGACATCAGTGCAACACGTTCAAACACCTAATTTAGATGTCCAATTAAAAAGGCACTTTTTATTTCGTTTCGAATGATCGGGACATCGTTCTGGTGGAAAGGGGCACATTTTTTATAGTGTATTGTGCCTACTTTTTTTTTTATGATTTTGTTGTTGCATAACTTGTGTGGATATTTATAATTGTTTTGCATATTTTTGTGTGTTTGAGTGATTGGATTTTGCTTCTTACTTTGACTATGAATCACCAAATTTCACCTCCTTTTTATCTTTTATAAATGACACTTTTATATCTATTAATATATGTGTCGGTGTCCTACATTTTGGAGATTAGTGGTGTCTATGTGTCCGTGTCTGTGCTTCATAGGTTCTGATGATTGAAATTGTGATACATCATAAGTCATATTTGAATTCCCAAATTACCTTATCTTGATTGCCACATGTTTTTATATTAGGATTTCATCCGATTGCTTGTTTTAATTTTTACACTGTTAACTATTCAGAAAGAGAAAAGTGACTGATCATTGGAGAAAGTTCATCCGTCCTATAATGGTGCGCTGTAAATGGGTAGAGCTGAAACTGAGGAAACTTAACGCCAAAGCACGGAAATATGAAAAAGAGATCGCGGCAATTGATCAACAAAAACAGCTTCATTTTTTGAAGTTTGCAGTAGATGATTTTGACGTCAAGTCAGTACCTAGATCTGAAGGAATTCAAAGGTATAAAGTCATGAGGAGAAAGAAAAGGAAGAGAGCTGAAGAATGTGATCCATCATCATATATGTCAAACCATCGTTTATTCTCTTACTATGGTACGTGATTACTTGGTTTATTGTAATATTTTTGTTTTGACTAATGTATTTGCTTTTGATAATATACTTATTTTTTCTCTTCTTCGATTGTCCAGAGAATAACAACCGAGATAATGTTGATCCAGTAGAAGATCTTCCTAGTGAAGTTGTGAGTAAGTAGCAGTGATACATGTGTTATTTTTCTTATTATTATTATTTATGCAACTAATAAAATTTGAATTGTCCAGTAATAAAAAAATTTGACTCGTGAATCAAACAAGGTTCAAGAGTTACATACACAGATTTTTCATCTATATTTTCATGTGTTTATTAAGTATATGATTATGACTATTTTTACAAAACTATCTACATTCCATGAAATTCTAAATTTCTAATCCTACGTCTGTTTCATTGATATGAGAAGGTGATGTTGATTTTGCTTATAATGTTCGGGAGTTCAAGGTGAATGGTATGCGGTCTTCTGTAGATCATCATAATGATGCTGATAAGTCTGTAATTGACACCATTGAAAATATTGAAGATTTGTTGTCAAAAGTTGAGAAATTAAAATCTCAGATTGATACTGTGATGAATGAAAATCCAGGTAAGTTCTGTTCTGTAACTCAATTGAGCAAAGTTAGGCCCTCTAATGGATCTAATCATTCATTTTGTTCATAATTCTGCTTCTTTTTCCGGTAACAGGTAGTTTTGTTAAGGTTGAGGTCGAAGATCCACTTCCGACCAACAATGCATTACCAATTCATGAAGCAAAAGCTCCTTTGATTGAAAATGTAAGTTTTTTCAATAGTCCCGCTATAGCCTTTATTTGAGAACACTATACTAAATTGCGTATCGCGGAACAACAACAGGTTGTATGTTAGTATAGAATACTTTGACCAATTATTGTGTTTTTATGATTATTACCGCCATTGTAAATATATATTGTTGTCATTTTCTTGTATACAGAATCAGACAGCTAAGAAAGAGTTGCATGATTTTAAGAATGTTATAGTAAAGTTTGAGGATAAATCAGTTGAAGAGCAGAAATCGATAGCTCCAGCTCAAGTTTCAGATTCTGACATTGACACTAAGAATGTTGTACCTAACATTGGTTCTTCTATTAAAGCATGTTCATCATCTAAGACTCATTTCCCTAGGAACACAAGGAGGGTAAAGAGGAAATTTGGCCCTTAGAATTGAAGCAGGAGATAATTGGTGGCATTGAATATGTAACTGTTATTTATTGAAGAGTTTTTAGATACAATGATTTGCAACATCATCATGTGTAAATTGTGGTTTACTTGGTATATATTTAACTGTATCAAGAAAAGAGTTATTTTTACATTATGTGAATATGAAGATCATACTCTTTCTTCAATGATGCTTTTATTTTTATCCATTGGAGAAATCTTATTTAAGTGAGTATTATTTGTTGATGTACTTATGGATTATTACTTCAATAACTGAGTGGATATTTTCTTTTTTATTCTGCTGTTTTGATATTTGAGTAAATCGCTATTTTGGTTCTTGAGTTTGTAACTTGAGGAAACCAAAAGTACATATTCGAAAACAGCTCGCGATTAGTCAAAATTGACAGTTCTGTTGGTTAACTCTACAATTGTGTAACTTTGCCCGCCGATTGTGGACTTATTGTTTCCAATTCATACGTGCTCACCAACAAACTGGAAAACGTTAGCATATGTTAGCATGACCTAGAAATATGCGCTCTCTGTCTATGGTTTATCTCTTTCTTTCATTCGTGGATTAACTGTCAAGGTTATTTAGACCGGATACTACAAGTTGTGGTAGCACGACATTTATTGTTGATGCTAATTATGCCTTTTTGTTTGCTGATGATTTGAAATTCGTCTCCTGCACTGTGCACCATCATGGTGGTGCAAGGTAGGATCCTCCATTAGACATATATTAAAGAAATTTATTGAATATTGCATAATCTAATACAGATGCATTGTTGCAGTAAATATAATTAGCACAAAAAGAAGACAATAGTATAAAACAATTCAAATAAACCGCTACAACTATACTTTATGGCAACCTCATTGAAACACCAAAAAGTGGTTCAAAGCACACTGTTAATTACTATAGAGACAATCAATCACATCAACAAAAGGAAGCAAGAACAAGTGAAAACTATAGTACCATTACCATACAAAGCACACACTTGTTGTAGTAGTCACAACAATAAAAGGAAACTATAACATATGAGAACAATAAATACAAAAGAAAGAGAAGCTTTTTGTTTTCAACTCAAAAGAACCTTTTAAGCCATCCAATTACATCCGGGTAGAAAGAGCTTCCCAATGCCACTCCGGCAACAAGACCGCCTACATATCCAATCAGAATTACAATCCAGTAAAGTTCAAACAAGGATTCTGATTCATTGTCATTATCAGAGGTAGAAGGTGGAGAAAAAGAAGGCCCTTTGTGATGTATACACTTGTTCAACAACTGTTCCCCACACAGACCTTGGTTACCCTCAAATGAATTATCCTCGAATGTAGCAAACTGCTTATTCTGAGGTATAGGACCTGACAGATTGTTGAAGGACACATTGAGGAACTCCAAAAAAGTAAGTTGTGCCAACTGTTGGGGGATTTTTCCAGAAAGGTGGTTGAAAGAAAGATCCAGAGCTTCGAGGTTTGTAAGATTCCCTAAGGAAGATGGAATGGTGCCAATAAGGTCGTTATTTGACAAGTTGAGAAAAATAAGACCCTTTAATTCGCCTATGAACTGTGGTATCTCTCCACTGATTTTGTTGCTTGAAATATCAATGGCTATCATGCTGTAAAACTCTTGTATATTCTCATAAACCCTGAGCATCCCTTTGTTTGACATCATGAACCAATAAGGCATCTCTATTGTCACTCTGTCTCCGGTCTTTGCAACTTGTGAACTTTGATCGTACTGTAATTGACTTGTATTGGAAGTTTTCATTGTTTTCCAACTCTGGATCATTTCTGATGGAAAACTGCCAGAGAACTTATTGTGAGAAAGGTCAATGATGTGAAGTTTGGAAAATGTGCATGTCATGTTCCCAGAGTACCTAATATCTCCATGGAGTTCATTGTTACTTAAACCCAATACCTTTAACTCAGGTAAGTCTCCAAGCCAGAATGGAAATGAATCATTGATATTGTTATGACTAACATCAAAGTATTCTAGTCTTCTACTGTTGATCAATTCTCTTGGCAACTGACCCTGCAGATTGTTGTTGCTCAGATCAATCTGTTGATCAAAGTATTCTAGTCTTCTACTGTTTGAGGAATGAGGCCAGACAATTTGTTCCCATGTAGAATAAGATTTTCTAAAGATTGGCTAAAGTTCCCCAGACATGAGGGAACATTGCCGCTAAAGTTGTTTAATGATAAATCAAGCGTTACGAGTGATTTGAGGTTGCATATGGATGGGGAAATTGCTCCTGTCAATGAATTGCTGGAAACATCTAAGTTTTGTAGACTTGCTTTTTTCCACAACCATTCGGGTAACGATTGTATATTATTTTTAGACAAGAATAGAAGTTCTAGATCACTGAGATCTCTTATAAACGGTGGAATCTCAACTAAATTGCATGAATCCAATGATAAGAATTGAATTTGAGAATCAATCATAGGTGAAGAACTTTTTCCACTATACAATGACAGTTTGTTGTATGATAAATTAAGAAAAACTAGCCTTTTGAGCTTCAGAAATATGTCAAGCTCTAGCTTTCCATGCAAAAAATTAAAGGCTAGGTCCAAGATAGCTAAATTTGTTAGATTCATTATCCAAGATGGAATTTCACCTTTTATATTGCAATTTCGTACACTTAATAATTCTAGCTGGGTGAGATTTGCAAAAGCTGACGGGATGTCACTACCAAATACCAATATTGATTGAGGATATATCCAAGATAATTATTGATGATAACTTACCTATCCATGAGACTGTCTTAATAGTAAATTCATTGTAACCAAGAGACAAGCGGCTTAGTTGGGTACGATTTGCCAGGGATGCAGAAGGGTCGCCCCTAAATTTGTTGTAGGAAAGGAATAGCTGCCTGAGTTGTGTGAGATTGCCAAGAGAAGAAGGAATATAACCAAAAAAATTGCACTGTCGAATTGATAGTTTAGTTAAAGAGCTAAGCTTTCCAATGGATACTGGCAGTGTACCATAGAAACCTGTCTGATCAAGTGCTAACTTGGTGAGTGAGCTAGACTGAAACTCAGGCAACATACCTTTGATATTTGGATTATATCTCAAATCCAAAACTTTCAAGTTTGGAAGATGAAATACTCCAACTGGAAATTCACCATACAATCCAGAATTGTAAAGAGATAGTTGTTGCAATGAAGTTAGATTTGTGAGTGTGTCTGGTAAAGTAGATGAAATAGTCACAAAACTAAGAAAAAGGGTCTCAAGTTTTGTTGAGTTTTGAATTATGCTTCTAAGACTGGACAATTCGAGTTGCAACAAATTGACTGCACTACCCTTAGGATTCATTATAGCTTTAAAGCTTAGATCAAAAGACAACAACTTGGACAACTGTGAAACTTGTGGTGGAATTTCTCCGGAAAATATGCTAAGAGAAAGGTTCAAATATCTTAGTTGAGGAAGCTCACCTATCTTGGACGGGATTTGAGAGTAATTGAAGTCATTATCTGAAAGATCAAGTACTTGAAGGTGTACAAGGCGAAAGAGAGTGCTGTTTGCATCCATTCTACCAAAGAGTTGGCTGCTACTAAGATCAATTTGAATCACCTGATTTGTGTGCTCGTCACATTGAATTCCATCCCATGAGCAGCAATCTGTGCTGGAATTCCAAGATGCTGTTTTAGGATAACCAAGAGGACTCAAAGAGGCAAACTTATTGAGGTGAAAGCCTTCCTTAAATTGCAACAAGGCATGGCTTTCATCATCATGACACTTTGGATGAATTAAAGGAAAACATGTAGTAAATGTGAAACAGAAGAGTGAGTAAAGGAAAACAAATTGTAGTAACAAAACAAGAGACCAAACAAAGACCTTAATATTTGAAACTGAAATATTTGATGAAATTCTAGACACATACTAGGTGGTTCTTATATTACAACAATGGACTGAATATAATAAATGAAAATTGTTTCTAGTGAACTTGACTATCATTGACCGTGCATTTTGGATGGGACTACACATCACAGGTCTTTATCTTTGTTACCCTAATGGAGAAGGTAACTTGATCAACTCCAAAAAAGACTTTGTCCATTACTATTTAAATTCCAGAAAGGTATTTGAATCTTGGCTCTTATAGTAGATTCTAAAATTTTATTTCATCTTTATTGGATTAAGTTCAAATACATACATTTTTATACAAGATTTCTTCATTATCATTTATCTATCATCCACAAACTTTATTTTCAGTCCATTCATAATTTTTGTTTTCTATTTTCTCTACATTTGTCTCTATTATTTGACTCAGCAATTTGCTCTGATTTTCTCGATACTTGTATTTTCTATTTTTGTTGTCTATTTTCTCTAAATTTATTAAATGATAAGTTAAGAAAAAATAGCATTTTGAGCTTTAGAAACATGTCAAGCTCTAGTTTTCAACTCAAAAGAACCTTTAAGTCATCTAAGTACATCCGGGTAGAAAGCGCTTCCCAATGCCACTCCGGCAACAAGACCGCCTACATATCCAATCAGAATTACAATCCAGTAAAGTTCAAACAAAGATTCTGATTCATGGTCCTCTTCAGAGATAGAAGTCTCTACATGATCTATACACTTGTTCAACAACTGTTCCCCACACAGACCTTGGTTACCCTCAAATGAATTATCTTCGAATGTAGCAAACTGCTTATTCTGAGGTATAGGACCTGACAGATTGTTGAAGGACACATTGAGGAACTCCAAATAAGTAAGTTGTGCCAACTGTTGGGGGATCTTTCCAGAAAGGTGGTTGAAAGAAAGATCCAGCGCTTCAAGGTTTGAAAGTTTCCCTAAGGAAGATGGAATGCTGCCAATAAGGTTGTTATTTGACAAGTTGAGCAAAACAAGGCCCTTCAATTCGCCTATCATTCTTGGTATCTTTCCACTGAATTTATTGCTAGAAATATCAATGGCTATCATGCTGTAAAACTTTTGAAGCGTCTCATATACCATCTTTAGTCCTTTGTTTGATATTGTGAATGAATAGGTGTTTGCTTCTGGCCAAAATTCCTTTGTTATTGGAGGATCGGAAGTAAATAAGCCACTGCTTATACTGTAATTGACTTGTGTTGGAAGTTTTCATCGTTTTCCAACTCTGGATCATTTCTGATGAAAAACTGCCAGAGAACTCATTGTGAGAAAGATCAATGATGTGAAGCTTGGGAAATGTGCATGTCATGTTTCCATAGCACCTAATTTCTCCATGAAATTCATTTTTACTTAAACCAAATACCTTCAATTCAGGTAAATCTCCTAGCCAAAATGGAAATGTATCATTGATACTGTTATGGCTAATGTCAAAGTACTCTAGCCGTCTACAGTTGATCAATTCTCTTGGCAACTGACCCTGCAAATTGTTTCTTAATAATTGAAGCAGAAAAGTTTGATGAAATAGTAGAGTCATACAAGGTGGTTCTTATACTAAAAACAATGGACTGCATATGACAAATGAAAATGTTTTCTAGTGAACTTGATTACCATTGACCGTGCATTTTGGTTTGGTTACACATCACATGTCTATATCTTTGTTACCCTAATGGAGAAGCTAACTTGATCAACTCCAAAAAACAAAATTTGTCCATTACTATTTAAATTCCAGAAAGGTATTTGAATCTTGGCTCTTATAGTAGATTCTAAAATTTTATTTCATCTTTATTGTACTAATTTCAAATACATGCATTTTATACAAGACTTTTATCTAACATAATTTGATCTGTAATCAAATCATGTAGCCAATCTGATAATTTTTGTAGTAAGGTTTTCTTTATTATCATTTATCATCCACAAACTTCATTTTCAATCCATTCTTAATTTTTGTTTTTTTTCTTTCTATTTTCTCTACATTTGTCTCTATTATTTGACTCAGCAATTTGCTTCTGAGACTATACACTTTAAGTAAGTAGTCATTGTATAATCTCAATGGTTTACTGATAAATATTTATGTTTCATTAGCTGTTTTTGATAATAATAATAATATACACATCATTAATCCTCAATAATAATTTATAAGCAAGATTATGATGACATGATTAAGAACAGAAAAAAGATTCAAATTAAAATATCATTAAAATGTTAATTGCAGTATACAAAGTGCATGCCGAAAGAAAACTAAAACCAGAAAAAGAAAACTAAAATTTATTCATCTAAAGCAAATAATTCTACATTAGGTTCATCAACTCTTTCAATTAGCTTCTTCCTTAATTCATAAATAGACACCATGAATTGCTCAAGTTGATCACTACTCATATCATCAATTGAATCATTCCACCAATCAAATGTGTTCCAAAACTTAGCCAAATTTTCAACATCTGCAAGTTTCTTCTTTTCCAATTCCAACATCTTCAACGCCTCTTCATATTCTTTATTGTACTCTTCGTAGTTCTGAGAATTTTCTCCTGACTTTAAATCCTCGAACTCAGTGGTTCCTCTTACATAGCTATCGAGGATTGCGTAGGTATTTGGTTGACCGAAACAGTATAGTTTGTCGGCAGGAGAAAACACAATGATGGCTGCATGAACGTCACATAAAACGCAAAGTTCGCTTGCTTTTCTGAACAAACCTTGTCTTCTTTTCGAGAACGTGACTTGTTTGTTGGATTGTTTGTCAAGCTTCTTGATCTCAATCTTCTTGCGCCCCGAAGATTTCTTTCTTTGGTTATCCATGTTCATGGAGAAATATGATTGTGTGTGTGTGATGTTTGAATAGGATTTATTTATAGAGGAAAAATTGCATTTGTCTTATGCTGTCATAAAATAAGATCCTACAATTTCTCCCTATCTAAGATTCTAAATCAATTTAGTGTTAACTCTTACATATTATCAAAAATCTCATTCATTTATTTAAAATGGAAATGTTTTAATTAAGGTAAATTAATAAATTGATATGAGGTTTTATTTGGCAAGAAATATTTTAGTTTATTAAACAATCTTTGATTGCTATTTTATCGTTATTTCTAGTTGTTAGTTTGTTGTACTTGAAGAAGGAAGAGTCTCCATATATATTCAAATACTCAAACTTGTATTTTGAGGAAAAAAAAAAATCACAACCTCATCAGTTTATCATATATAAATAAATTATATATTCACAAAGGTAAATTTTTAATGGTTTGAAAATACACATGTTCATGTACTATTTAAGATCCATAAAAAATGTAATGGGGCACTTGTTAGGAATTTTTCGTTTAACTCATTAAAACTTCTGACAACCATAGACAATAATCTTTAGAAATAAAAGTTTAGGGCTCTATTCGTTTTTAACTTAAAATACGATATCATTGTTGTGAGTTCAATATGAATTATATATTTATTTTTCGTTGTTTTAATCAAACTGTTATAAATCAAGTTAATTTCTCAATCTAAAAATGATTATGATTATTAATTTGTACTTTAAAACAATGACATATATTGTCGTTTGAAATTTAAATATCAATTCACGATGGATTATTTGTGAAGATGATCCATATTAAAATTTGACTCTTAGGTAATATTTAAGACAATTATTTTTATAGATGAAGTGACAATTAAATCAAACTTGTGAAGATATCCAACCAAACAATATTAGTCTTTGTTAGTTGAGCTACAGTTTACAGGCACATTTGAAACAATTTTATAAGCGGTTTAAAGTGACGGTCTCTCTTCAAGCAAAAAACACATTCCTCAACAAATGATTAATTCCTATTTTTTATTTCCTTTTTACTTATTTTTTTCTTTTCAATTTATAAAAAAAATAACTAAGCTAAAATTAAATAACTAAAGACCTAGTTTCAAAAAAAAAAAAATAAAGACCTATTTGATGGTGATAATAGAATAAAAACATGATAAAGTTGGATAAAGACAATAAGATAAAGCATAAAAAATTTTTTTGATGGAAATAAAGCATAAAAATTACTGTATTATATACTAGTAATATATTTGATGAACACGTGGCAACATATGTGATGTTTTTCTTTCTCTGTTTTGCGTTGAAACAGTTTGATGATGTTATTCGTGCTTCACCGAATTATTCGATACTCCCTTAGTCCTCCCATGTATATATAACAAAAGAGCATTGCTATTTAGTAAGAATTTTTTATATAAGAAATGTAAGAATTTTAAAAAACAATACTATTTAATTTTCTTTTTTTTGGAAATTATGGGTACTGATGGATGTAAATAAAGGTGAAGATTTATTCTTACTATTTTTCTCTTTAAATTTTCTTACTAATAAGTTTTTCCCATAAGAAAAAGAAAAAGTTTGAATTAAAGTATAATTGATAGGGCAATGAATGAGAATGGATCCTTTCATTTTTTATTTTTTTTTATTTTTTAAAATTTTTATATTTCAACCATTAATTAATTTTTCCTCATTGTTTTGAGTTTAAATAATGTTCTACATTTATAATCCATGGATCAAATACTCACATTATTTTCTCAATTTTTTTTTCATTTGAGAGAATGCAATTTGACTGAATTTAGAAAGATTATAAAATTATTAAAATAATTGGTTTTTCACAAGAGTAATTTGAAGACTTATATATTTTGGATGTAATTTGAACTTGACTTATTTTGAAGACTGTCTTCTCTCTAGTTTATCATCGCCGCCTCTCTCCCTTTTTCCAAATCTCCAACCTCCGATGATGTAGAGCTAAAAACGGTGGTGCGACGAGTGGTGTTTGGCCCTCTGCACCACCCCTCTTCCAGATCGACTGTTTGCTTTCGCGTAGTTGGCAGAAGCTCCGGTTGTTGAACCCTCTGCCTGCCACTGATATGGCCAGATTTGGTGGCTCTGTTTGTGGACGTTTCCATGGTTAAGGCATCGTTTGTTGTTGTTATGCCAGTTTCGATTGGTGCTGTCTAGGCTTTGCCTCTGCCAAATCAGTTTTTGCACTGCTGCTTGTTGGTACTGGGCAAGTTCTTGTTTGTTGGTGTTGGTCATGCTTCATGATCTGTTCTACTTCATTTCGGATTGCTCAATCTGGTTCGGATGGATTTGGCAAGAAACAACCTTTTACTTGTTGCTGCCGCAGCAAGTTGTCGATTGATATTTCTGTTGCCGTGTTGGCGGTCGGATTCTCTTGCCATACCTTAAGAGATGTTTCATCTCTAGTTTCATGCTTGCAACTTTTTATACATCGCTTTTCTGCAATCTAGTTTCTGGTCCCGCGTTTGACTTGTTGGGTTGTGCCTGATGTGTATTTTATTGTCTATAGCATTTGGTTTATTTTACTAGATTTTTGTCTAGTTTGTTTTTATACCACTTCTGTGTAGGTTTTTTTTACATTTTTTGTGTGGTTGCTGTGTCGGGTTTGCCCCGCACTCTCAACTTTTGTACTATTTTTGTTTCTAATATATTTTTCTTTGCTTAAAAAAAAACTTGACTTATGGATGTAATTTAAAGACTTGAAGTTGTAGTAATTTAAAAAGACTTATGGATGTATTTTGGATGTAATTTGAATACTTATGTAATTTGGGATTATTATGACATATAGTTTAATTTGGGATTAAATTTTTTATTTTGGATGTAATTCAAATTTGAAACCATTAGTTTATCTACAAAACCTTTCACATTATTTATTATATACCAATATATAAAGAGAATATCTCATTTGATGTAGACTTTTTGTTATATCTATTTTACCCTTTTAAAATTGCTATTTTTTTATTTAAAAAAAAATTGAAGGTGAAACTGAAAACATAATCGTAAAAGACCATGACTTAAGGTGCGAAAACAGAGAGTGAAAGGTGACAAAGGGAGCCGAAATAGTAGAACGATGGTGACGGCGCCGAAAAAATACCATGGTTTAGGGTTTTGATGAAGGTGAAAGTGAGAGCGTGATACTTAAACGAAAGGAAGGTGATCCTGAAACGCGTGTTTTGGAATTGGGATTTAGGGTTAAAAGAAAATTCGGGTTATAAGTAACTCGACCCGATTCGCTCCAGCCCAACCCGTTTGAAGTACCAAAACAACCTAGCAATACGACCTGCAACAAGAACGGGATCCTGACCACGGCGAAGCACAAAAAAGACCCCAAACAAAGTCTAAGCACGGGCGGCCGGCCAGAGCACGTAAAATCGTGGGACCCTACACCTCGAGGCGAGACCCTTACTACATTGGTCACAGCAGGGTGCTGTAACAGATCTTAGCTGTCCAATCTCGGATCGAATGCTGAGATCATTTTACTTTAACGGCTAAAATTCAAAACCGCATGAAATTGCGTGCAAAAAGCACAGCTGGAAATCCACATTCAATAAACCAAACTTGAAACATCCCCCTACCCTATTTCATTCTCCACACACTATTTTTCTTTCATAGTGAATTTTCTTCATTCCCTCCACAATTTCTCTGTGTCAACTCTGTAGTTCAAATTTTCATCATCATGAGGAGCAACAAACAACTATGGGAATTGGTACATAGCATTACAGATTTCGAGTCAAGTGAGAAACATTCAACAAAACCTTTCACACCACATTTCATGGATGTTATTGTATCAAAAGATCTACCACAGCTTTATAGCCAACAAGAATTGAACCAAATTCAAGATTTATCATCAATTTGTAACAAGAATATTGAAGAAGAAGAAAAAGAGAAGAAAGAGATTGACGTCACACCGGAGAAGAAAAAACCAAGAACGGGATTTTCTTTTAATCCGAGGAAGGGTTCAATGTCGAAGGAAGCTTCGGAGTCAAAGAGGGTATCAACACTGCCATTTCCGCGTTCTCTGTCTCCTCCGCGTTCGGTGGTGTTGGCGCTGCCGGTGGATTGCATTAAAGATTAGCCATGTTATTTGTTGGGTATGAGCTATGAAGGATGAAATTTGATATAAGCATGCAATTTATAACATGGTTTTTCTTTAGGTAGCATTCAATTACTAAAGATTTAGGATGAAATTTAATTTAATGTACTCATTTACTCTGTAATTTGATGATGAAGCTGTTATAGCATACATAACAATTTTCCTTTGTTGAATATTTGGTGCAACTTATTGAATTGAATGTGTACATTTTTGGAATAAGAAATATGTACCAAAGTCTGTTTTTCAATATTTTTTTAATTAGAAATTTCATGTTTAATGCTCATCATCGTCACCTGTTTCAACTGCTGTTTGCATCCATTCTACCATAGAGTTGACTGCTACTAAGATCAATGTGAATCACTTGATTTGTGTGGTCATCACATTGAATGCCATCCCATGAGCAGCAATCTGTGCTGGAATTCCAAGATGCTGTTTTAGGATAACTGAGAGGATTCAAAGAGGCCGAGTTATTGATGTGAAAGCCTTCATCATCATGACACTTTGGCTGAATTAAAACATAACATGTAGTAAATGTGAAGGAGAAGAGTGAGTAAAGGAAAACAAATTGTACTAACAAAACAAGATACCCAACAAACACCATTGTATCTTAATATTTGATTGAAACTGAAAAATTTAGATGAAATGCTAGTAGACACATACTAGGTGGTTCTTGTACTTCAGGAATGAACTGATATATAACAAATGAAAATGTTTTCTAGTGAACTTGACTACCATTGACTGTGCATTTTGGTTTGGAATACATCACAGGTCTATATCTAGGTTACCCCAATGGAGAAGCTAACTTGATCAACTCCAAAAAATCTTTGTTCTTCGCCGTTTAAATCCACAAAAGTTCATTTTCTGTTCATTCATTATTGTTGTGTCTATACTCTCTACATTTGTCGTCTCTATTATTATTAATACTCCACAATTTGATCTCATTCTCTGGCTAGTAGTACTTGTATTTTGGATAACAATTTCAATATAACTATTCCCTCCAATCAATTCCATACATAACCAATTTAATATCTTGACACAGTCGATCGTATGAGTTTCAATTTGGACTAGTAAAATGTTAAAAATGTCAGCTCTGTCAGGTTAGTTCAAAATAGATATTCATTCTGTATCATTCTTTTTATCATGCTGTATAGAACAAACTCACAATCGATATTCAGCTGAAAGATTCCTCGGGGAATAGAACTGGTTAAACAATTCATATCTGATAACTCTGCCATGGCAAAGGTCATATCTGGACTCAATGATCACTATCTTTCAGGTTGACTCTAGGATCCTGGTCCCGAATTTTAGCTTCCTTTTGACCACTCTCTCTTTCAGCTTTCGTCTTTCAAATTTTAATAAATTGTTTCAACTTTCATGTGCTTAAATAACTGCCCCAATGTTGACTGAATAACCTCCAGATCCGAATGTGAATGCAAGTAATATCCAGCCACAAACTCTCTAAATCTACCATCAACCTCAATAACACTCCAAGCAACCTCTTTATTTGATCCTCTTTTCTTCATCATTTGTTTAACATCCTCCACATCTCCCCACCGCCGTCCTGTGGCATACAAATTTCTCAACATCACATAGTCACCAGCACCTTCCTTCTCCATTTTCACTGCCTCATTTAGCACTCTCTCGGCTCTTGAAACATCTTCAAAGTAACAACAAGCAAATAGAAACGAAGTCAATATTATCTCATTAGCATCGTAAGGCATGGTCCGAATCAAATTTTCAGCTTCATCCAAGCTTCCAGCCCTTCCTAGAAGATCAATCATGCAACCATAATGCTCGATCTGAGGCACAATTCCATATCTCTCCATTGCTTTGAAGAATCTTCTTCCTTCCTCTACCATACCACAATGGTTGCAAGCAGTTAACAAACTAGTCATGGTTATCTCATTTGGTTCAAATCCTTCCCGTAACATCACCGCAAACACCTCCAACGCTTCCTTCGCACATCCATTGACTCCATAACCATTTATCATAGCATTCCACGAACCCGTATCTTTTTCCACCATCTTCTCAAAAACCAATTTCGCTTTTCCAATTTCCCCACATTTTGCATACATATCAACCAATGCATTACACACATGAACAGATCCATCAAGCTGGTTCTGTTCTACAAATGCATGAATCCAACCACCCAACTCCAATGCACTCAAATCAGCAACAGCAGGAAGAACACTCACAACAGTCACTTCATTCATTTCCACATCCAAATTCCCCCTCATTTCCCAAAACAACTTCAATGCATCATGCGGCCTTCTATTCTGACAATACCCTCTAATCATCGCATTCCAACTAAGCACATTCTTCTCAGGCATACAATCAAACAAAAACCTAGCCTTATCAACATCACCATTCTCACAATAACCATGAACCATACTAGTCCAAGAAATAACATTCTTATCCCTCATCTTATCAAACAAATCCCTCGCCAAATCCATAGACCCCATCTTAACATACCCATCAATCATCACATTGAAAGCAGTAATATCCTTATCCGGCATAACATCAAAAAGCTTCCTTGCCTCACTCATATCCCCACACCTCGCATACCCAACAATAACCGCAGTCCACGAAACCAAACTCCTCACACACATTTCATCAAACACCTTCCTAGCAAAACCCACAAGACCAAATTTCACATACATATCAATCAAACTAGTCCCCACATACAAATCAAAACAAAACCCGTTTTTCAAAACAACTCCATGAACCTCCAAACCTTCTCTCACACCATTACAAGCTCCACAACACTTTAAAACCGAAGTAAAAGTATGCGAATTAGGAACAAAATTCTCTCTACAAAGCTCCTTATAAAGAATAAAACCCTCATTGAATTGACGAATGGAAAAATGGGTATTTATAATAGTGTTGCAGAGAAACTCGTCACGGTTGTGGGTTGGCGTGTGGTTGAAGAAACGTCGGGCATGTTGGACGATTGAAACGGCGTCGTTTTTGCGGGAGGATGAAGAAGCGAGTGAAGTGAAAGATGAGATGAATTTAGTGAGAAGATTGGGATTGTTTTGGAGTGAGTTTTTGAGAATGAAAGCTTGTATTTGAAGAAGTGTTGTGAAAGGTTTGTTCTTTGATTGAAGAAGTAGGTGTAAGCATTTTCTTTCTGCAACGCTCCATAGTGTTCGTTGTTGTAGCTCATTTTGCATTCTGCTTTTTTCTTTCTTTCTTTCTTCACAATTCACATTCACCAAAATTTTATGTTCTATATAAGCTTTGTTCTATACAAGCTTTATATTTTAATAAAATATAAAATATTATATTTATTCTCAACTTTTTATTTTATAAAATTTATTTTTTATTAAAAAATAGTATAGATCCACCTTTAAACATTTTATTTTATAGAGTTCCATATTATTAACCCATAATTGTCTTTTAAAATAATAAAATTTTAAAAATTGAAAATCTTGCTAAATATGTGGATTGTTGGGACTATAATTTTAATTTCTAGATATATCTTGTCAAAAAAAATAATTCTACATATATGAAAATTATGATAAAAATTGCTAAGTGTATTCTCAATTAGTAATTTTAAAGATCATATTAATTAATAAAATTTACATTTAAGGACAAAATTGACTGATGAATGAGGACCAAATTGATTAGCGAAAGATAATTCAGTGATTTTTAATAAGAAACTAGTTACAATGTCTCACATTTTTTTTTTAAAACAAAAATCTGCAATTGAAGTTGTATTGTCGTCTCACATTGTTCAAATTATCGAATTCTTTAATGTATAAATGTATTTGAACACGAACGCACTTTTGTTTGGAACTAAGTTGGAGCACAAAACTTGATTCTAGTAGTATCCAAAAGGACTTAAGAGTGGGAACATTTTCAATTTCTTAGATTACTTTAAAATTTCTTTATTTCGTAAACTAAGATGATGAAATTTTCTTCAATTAATTTGATTGACTGAATGAGTTTTGTTTCCCTCATTCTATTGTTACTCTTATTATGAACTGTATCACTAGTGAGAAATTAGACAATTCTGTATCACTATTGTTAATCTTAGGCTTATGCATGTATATGCCTCTAACTGTTGATCAATAATCATGAACTTTTGTACACAAGGCACAATAATTTCCCTTAGTTGTGAGTAAATGTGCATCTGATGCAGTTTTTATCATGTCATGTTTTGAATCTGAATCTGATGAAGTTTTTGGTATGTCTTGTTGTGAATGATCTGATATAGTTTCAAGTGCAGGTGGAGCAATGTTATCAACACTTGAGTGCTGCACTACATGATCAACCATTGACCTTGTTGCGCCCTTCGATGTCGTGGCGTTTCCTATGAACATTAACCTTAGGATTTTGACAGCAATGAGAGCCAAAACTGTAGCTGATGGAACAAAGACAACATCAGGGATTAATTTTAGTTGAGGCAATGTTGTTTGTCCTGTTCTTTTGGCCACCATTGCTGCTGGTGGTGCCACTATTCCAGTGATTATCATAGATTCATCTACTTTGTTTAGATTCACATTCTTAGTCATGAAGTCTGTGAACATCTTCTTTCTGGCTTCCTCGTTATCCTCTTTCCATTGTTCGAAAATGTTCTGCATGATGGAAAATATGCAAGTGATTGCGTATATATGAAAACTTTACTGGTTTATGCATAAGTGTGAATAAAATGGTTACGAATAGTTTATAAAAACACACACTCCTCTACCCACCGATCTACCTTTTAACTAAGGACAAAACCGTGATGTCTTACACATAAGACACAAAGCGGACAAACCTCAGAAAAGCATTGTAACGGACTTGAAGTCAGTGTTATCTATGAAAAAGATAGCCAAAGCTATGCACGAGGGCGCACAGACCCTTTAGCTCCTTAGCCTCGAATTGAGGGCTAATGTTCCGATACACAAAATAGTCCTACATTGCTAGCGAATTGAGACTACATGATGGCTTACACATACTATCCAAATAGGACAATACCTACAGAATTTGAGGTTGGACCATAAATCTACCCTTCTAGGACTTAACCTAGTGGGAGCCTCCGGTCGCCCTTCTTATTTAGAAGCATGAATGAAAAGATGAGCGAAAAAGTGTTTTCCGTCTTGGTGTAAAGCAGTTTTACACTATATATGGTGTAAATTAAAATTTAAAAGTTTATGAAGTGTTAATGAAAGAAGATTAAACTATTACATTAAGTCCTTAACTGTATAAGAAGATACACAAGATGCATGAAACTGAGTACAAATTGTATGAGAAGATAACTAACCTTTACATCCTTATATGATGGTGCATCATAATGCTTCCCAGGTACAGCCATGTTGACAGTGCTGCATAAAATTTAATTATTTCTTATGGTGATAATGCAAAAATCAAATTGTGAAATTGCATGCTATACACTTAACCATATTCTATCAAGTTATACACTTAATTAAAGTATCCATCAACTTTAATGACGAACAATCTATATACATCGATGAACCTGACTAACCATCTTTAGCAGGATCTCTTCTCCCAATCACGTTTCTTCAAGTATTCGGTGCTTTTTTTTTCCTTTTCTTTTTTTGGTATATAGACGAAATGGCAAAGCCATTATAAACCCACACACACAAGTGAGGAAGCCGTGGTTCGAACCCCGGTATTTGCGTCCGGCTTAACAATCTCGGCAATTTTTTGCCAATTGAGCTAGGACTTGCGGACAAGTATTCGGTGCTTTTACTATTTGCTAGTTAGGGATTCAGTCAAATTCCCGTATAATATCATAATCCACACGAGTCTTAATTATAACATTTCTATTAAATTTTATATTCAATCATGTTCCTTTCTCTTAATCACTCAAAGTCAATATATTAATACTAGGAGATTAAATTTTCATTGGAATTACATGCTTACTTGAAGGTATCAATAATAGCAACATGGAAAGCTTCAAACTCTTTGATATCTTTCTCAACAAATTGTTTGTACAGTTTATTCATTACCAAACTCAATACCTGAGAAGTTGACAGTCCTATGATGCAAAACCAAAATGATAAAACATTAATTAATTATTAGACAAATAAATATTATAAAAGGTAAACAAATAAAATATTAACCTTTTCCTCTCATTAAACTTGTATTGATTCCCATAATCCTTTGTATGATTGTACAATTTGTACTTAAACAATATAGAAGAAATCCACTATGATGATTTCAAGAAATATTATGAAACAAAATGAGAGGGTGGTGGCTTAATTAAAGGCCTAAGGGTATATTTTACATATAAAGGAAAGAATTACTTTGTAGTTTCTATCCTTTAAATTAATATAGTACACCAAATCTTTTACTGTTTATTGGCCTGATTCTTGGCATGGAATAGCTTGACATTGAAGCAATGTAATTTGTTTTTATTTAAAGTGTATTAATTCGTCAGAGTACTATAATGATTAGATAATGATGATAACTTTTAGAAGTATTGTAGGCCCTCATCCAAAATAAGACGAAAATTGCCCTTTACATCCCCAGTGTTGTTCCCAGACCCCCAAAAACTAAAAAATACTTTTGATTTTAGGCCCAGGTTGGTTTGGATTATTTAGCAAGATTGTGAAATATATTTAGCAAATAATATAAATAAATTGCATATATAAGACATCATATAATTTAACAATGCTTATAACAAAGTTCACATGTGAATATGCTACTCAAAAATACATATTAAAAAGGAAAATGCTAACTAGTGCCACCGGGATACTAGTTAAGGAACTTAATATAGTAATTTAGCATTGAAATTTGTGTAATCATTCTTTTTAAAATATAAAATGTGTATTTTCCAATATAAAAATTACCATTTAAAGTATCCTTAACTAGTGCCCCGGGGGCACTAGTTAGTATGACCCTATTCAAATAAGAGACAATAGAAAGGGGCCATAGCATAATTATGATGACAATAGAAACATGTCTAGGGATGTCAATGGATATCCATGGACGCGGATAGTGTGATATCCGTGTCCGCTCCATCAGACAAATATGATATTCGTGTCCGCTCCATATCCGCGCGGATATCCGCTAAGCGGGTAATCCACGGATATTGAAATATCCGCGGATATTAACAGATATCCATGGATGATTTTTTTATTAAAAAAAAGAACTAATTATTGAAAAAAAAATTAGTTTTTCTTAAAGACAAAACATTAACACATAATATTCATACTTCTTCAAAAAAAAAAAAACACATAATATTCATAAATTTTGCTCACTTTTTTTGTCAATTGTAAGAAGTTGAAAAGTTTTTTTTCTCAAAAATTAAAATAGAAAGATAAATTATAAAAGTACAATTATTTTTATATATAAAAATACTTGAATTTATATGTAAGTAGATATATTTAAGTAATTTTACTAATTATTTAGCGAGTATGGATATCCGCGGGCGCGGATAGTATTAAACCCGCATACGTATCCATTAACTGCGGATAATTAAAATATCCATTTAGTTTATCCGTGGATATCCATTAAACTATCCGCTCCATATCCATGACGGATTTTATCCGCAGATATCCGCGGGTATGGATATTTTTGCCATATCTAAACATGTCAATTAAATGCAGCAGATAAAGCATCCTCATTTTTTTCATCCAAAGCAAGTTCTGTGTACTCCTTCAAATTTTGAGGTAGCCACTCACCATCATCCCTAAATATTCAAACAATTTATATTAAAATGACATATATATTTTGCAATCTAGTTAGAAATGAAGCTAATATAATATAGTGAACATATTTTACACATTAATAAGAATTATTTTGTTACAAATTTATGCAGTGATTAGAAACATTTTGTAACAAATATTATTGTGGGATAATAATAATTTTTCTTGTCAAAAAATAATTACTCTCCCTAAATAATGTTTGTGACAAATATTAAATTTTCACAATGCAAATCAGAAATAGAAAAGAAAAGATATAAATTAAAACCCAAAAAAACTAGCTTTTGTAATATGTTAGATATTTAGCTAGGGTGAAATAAAACAATTAGCTATATATATATGAGTTAAGAAATGTAAAAGAATTTTATAAAATGAGAATGTTAGCTCATTTTTCTTTCTCTATTCTTTTACTAAGAAATATTAACCAACAATTTCTTTACAAGAATTTCCCTTCACCAATAGATAACATGTAAACCAAAAGTTAATATATCATCACAATTTTTTTTAACTTTTTTACGGAAAAATGTTGGATAAGAGAGCTGAAACAAAAATAAATATAATGAAAAATCCGCACAAACAGGTCTACTAAAATAGATTGATAAGGAAATGTAATTTAACGAAAAATATTATCGAATATTACCACACATTGAGAATCTCTACTTCCGATCCTTCCATATTTATAACATCTTTCATCGGGATTAGACTAGGAATGTGAGGAATCATATCAAACTCTGAATCAGCTTCACCTATCTTGAAATAACGAAAGCTTTTTTGTTTTGGGTTATAACACACCAATGCACTGCTAGGGTGGAACATTAACAGATCTCCATTGTCAAGATACTTTATTGGCTGATATAAACCCCTAGGCCATATGTCGATAGAAAAGTTGTCAATTATAACCTCTTTTATCCAAGAAAACTTGTCATCGTTATAATCTTTGAGTACCCATAATTCGAAGTGAGCATAGCTCCTTACATCACTTACATAGAGACAATCACGCAACACCCCGAATCTCATGTTTCCAATTGCACGATTCTCTTCACTTTCATTAAGGCTATGTTTGGGAGTTGGGTTTTGGAGGGGAATGGAGGGGAAGGAGAGGCTTGGAAAGAGGTCAATCCTTGTTTGAGAGTTTTAAAAAAATAAGGAAAGGTTTTGGGGGGCTTATTTTATCCAATTTTAAAGTTCCCCCAAATTGGGGGGTTTTGGAGGGTTAACTATATAAATTGTCTATTTTACCCCTTACAATAATTCAAAATTCCAATTTTAGCCCTAGCCTAATTTCATTCCAGAAGATAAAAAACTTTTTTCCGGAAAAATCGAGAACTTTTTTTCCTGAAAAAATAGGAAACATTTTTTCCGGAAAAAATCCGAAATTTTTTTTTCCCGAAAAAATCGGAAACTTTTTTCTGGAAAAAATCGGGAACTTTTTTCCGGAAAAATCGAGTACTTTTTTTCCGAAAAAATCAGGAACTTTTTTTCCCGGCAAAAAATCGGAAACTTCTTTCCGGAAAAATCGGGAACTTTATTTCCCGGCAAAAATTCGGAAACTTTTTTCTGAAAAAAATCGGGAACTTTTCCGGAAAAATCGAGAACTTTTTTTCGGGAAAAAATCGGAAACTTTTTTTCCGGAAAAATCGGAAACTTTTTTCCGTAAAAATCGGGAACTTTTTTTCCCGGCAAAAAATCGGAAACTTTTTTCCAGAAAAATCGAGAACTTTTTTTCGGGGAAAAAATCGGAAACTTTTTTCGGGAAAAAATCGGGAACTTTTTTTCCGGAAAAAAAAGAGAACTTTTTTCCGGAAAAAATCGGAATATTTTTTTCCGGTACAATCGGAAACTTTTTTTCGGAAAAATCGGAAACTTTTTTTCCCGGCAAAAAATCAGAAACTTTTTTTGGGAAAAATCGAGAACTTTTTTTCCGGTAAAATCGGGAACATTTTTCCCGACAAAAAATCAGAAACTTTTTTCTGAAAAAAATCGGGAACTTTTTTTTCGAATAAAATATTAGATTTTTTTTCCCCAAAAAATATCGTAAACTTTTGTTCTGAAATTATTTTTTATCTGAAATCAAAACTTATTCTCAAAAAGGGCAAAATAATATAACACAATGTATTAATTTTAAGGGAAAAAAGGGTAAAATAGTAAAATCATCACATAAGCCCCCTATGTCCTTCTTTGTTGGTTTTTCAACTCCCAAACAAGGGGAAAGATTTACCTCCTTTATCCCTTCCCTCCCTTTCCTTCCCCTCCGCTCCTTAACCTTTCATTTTCTTCCTCTCAAAACTCCCAAACAAAGCCTTTTCAGGTAGTGACAATTTAATTATTTTCTCTTGATCGAAGTTGAAGGAACAAATGTATATCAAACTTGAGTCACCAGTAGCAAGCCAGTGAACAGCTCCATTTAGGTATAATACACAAAATGATTGCCTATATGGTCCTTGAGAAAATACTCGACTTTGTGTTTGTTTCAACCCAAAGTCTTTCCAACGAAACAATTCACCGAGGGTTCTCCATTTTCTTGAACCAAGAGTCCATACCTGAACAGTTATTGTAGATACCTAAACAAGGAAAATAATTAGTTAGGCACAAATATAAATTTGAGGTGTTAGACACACACTCATAGATAAATAAAAGTTAAAGTGAAAATGATTAAAATTATATTAATTGATGTGACTATTTTATTTTCATTTTAATTTTTTTGATTGATATGTGTGTGCCTAAATATTGTGCCTATATTGGTGTGCCTATGTCTCCCTGAACAATATAAAGCCTATTAGATCTAATGTTTGCACTTTGCACATAAATCCTAATAGTAATATCATTTCCTACAAAATATTACAAAAAGTGAACTAGAAAAATATTACCAAGATCAATTTTGTTTCAAATGTGCTATAAAATAAATTAATATGTTTGAGTTTATGATATCTATTGATTAACAAGTAACTACAGAATCCTATTAGCATTAATGGCAAATAATCTCTAGTGAAATTGATTAACAATTAACCATTCATATTATTTGTCGATCAACTAAAATAATAGGTTATAGTTAGGGAGAAATTCTTAGGTGGTCTCTCACCTAACACATCATTCTTACACTCAGCCAATAAAAGCAAGACATGTCATTAAATTATATAAATAAAATTAAAATAAATTAAGAAGTTGAAACAGAAATCACGCTTCCCTGATCTATCCCCTTTTGGAATTGAAATTTTCCAGAAAATTCCCACCGCTTACTTTCACCATCGCAATTTTTCATCTGAAATTGCGCTGCTTGTACACTTTGGCTAATACATTCTCGTCTTCTACGCGTACCCACCCAGTAACAATATACATCAGCTTTTTTCTATATAACTCCATGTTTAATTTATTTTACTGGGATTGAGATTATTAGAGATTAGAAAGAAATGAATTCAACTAAAGTGAACCCTATGAATCTGTTATCAATTTATTCACCCATTCCTGAAAATTCAACTTGCAGTTGAAATTTCCCTTTTGTACCGATATTTCTAAGCTAAATTTAGACTTTCGATTCGGCGAAACCAACTTATTCACCGATTATGATTGGATTTAGGAGCTTCTAAGATGGGGGATTTCTCATGCTTTTGGATACTTAGAGTGCAAATCCCTCTCTCATAACTGTTCAAATGGTGCTTGGAAATTGGAATTTCAGTTTTATTTTTATGAATTGGTACTCTGTAACAAGTTTTTGTTTGGAATCAGAGGCAATTGGTGACGGTGACGGTGACAGTGTTTGTCTTTAATTTGTTTTCATTTTGCTTTTCAGTTTTAAATTATTAAAAAATAAAACTAAGGGAATTCGTGATTTTTCGTGACCAATTCCTTCGGGATATATAGCACTGTTGGCTTGCTTTTTAATAAATACTAAATTTTGATTGGCTGAGTGTAAGAATGATGTGTTAGGTGAGAGACCACCTAAGAATTTCTCGTAGTGAGGAAACAACTACCTACAATAAAACTTATTGTTATCCTAAACATTTTCTTACTAGGCTACTAGCCTCATTAGGGGTCCAGCAAAACCAGACAGTTGAACAACTTACAGTCCAAAACTAACTTAATTAACTGTTTGTCATTTTTAAAATTAGGAAAGAATTAATAATTATTTCATCAGCCCCTATTTTGAGTTATAGTAATTTTACTAAAGAAAAAATGGGAAATTTTCTAACTTCCTCCTAAATAGCTACAATATAGTATAACTTCAACAAGGGTCTCTTTGAATTCAACTATTTTTTAACTCATGCAAAATAATAATTTATGTTTTCTCATATATCATTTACTTCGAAGCCGAATTCTAAATTATCGGATTTTTTCTTAAAAATTAAAGAGTTAATAAAAAAAAAGGATAAATAGATATTTATAAAATAGGCGAATTTTGTTTTACTCTTGTAATATTTTTTTTATTACCCCTTTACAATGCTGATGAATTTCAATTTACCATCTTTTATTAAATTTTTGCTAATGTAGATGGGAAAATAATGATAAATTTAATGGCATGAATTACACAGTTGACTCTTAAATCAAAGAATTAAACATTAGTTGGCAAAATCATTGATATGTCTATCACAAGGGAAATGCTAATTGTTACGGAAAAAAGTAAGGCAAGAAAGCGAAGAATGACATGGCACTTTCCTTTAAAATATCGCGTCACTCTCTCGCCTTATTCTTTTTTCTTTTTTTAATTTTTTTTTCTCTCAACTCTATTGTTCACACAACCCAAATTGAGAGAATCAGTATTCCAAATTCCAATTGTTGAATAATCTTTTTCTGCACCTGTGTATGACGGACTCTCAATTTGGGATTAGTAAATTCAATATTGAAAGATCAAGATTGACGGTTATGGCGATGGGTTGCAGAGGCGGTGGGTGAGGACATGAGACAACAATAATCTTCTAGAACACAAAAACGGTAGCTTCGACGACAACCGCGGGAACAAAATAGGAGTAAAATAATCATTGTTGAAGAAGGCTATATATCTTTCTTTGGTATTCATCCATGTACTCGAAGAGGATGTACTTTCATTTCGTGTTAAGTGAGGTTGCCTGGATTTATGTTTCTTGCTCGCCTGCACTGTCAACAAGCTGCATAGGTGTTTTGTTCTTGTAAAGGAGGCTGCTGTTTCCCTGGAAGGATGAGCTTCTTAGTGTCTTGGGTTCCCTTTACATTGCCTTTGCTCTATTTGTGTTGTATTGTGACTGTTTGCTTGGGCTTATAATGCTATTATGTATTAGTGAATGCAAAGTATGAGTCTTAGTTTTATGGAGTTTAATTACAGCTCCTGAACTGGTGTGTTGCCTCATTCTTTGGTTGTAGTCTAGCACTCCTTGTGCTTTGTTTTCATTAATGAAATTCTTTGTTGTTCCAAAAAATAATAATCTTTCTTTGGTATTCTATATGGCTTTGTTATACCTACTTTGGCTTGTTTCATATAACATGTTACACATCCGGAAGCTCTTGCAGGGTGTTTGTGTAGTTAGTCATCAGTTTTGTATTGATTGTTTCAATTTTTTGGATGTGACTTTGCTATATCAGGGTGGCATTGGTTGTATTTGTGTTGGGAGCTAGCTGTGTCATTTTTCCCTTTGTTGTTCAGTTAGCTACCTGCATAATTTAGCAAGTCAGTAGCCATCTAGGATTGGTGATATATAAGTGTAAAATTTTGAGAATCCTTTTGTATTATGTGCAACTCTTAGCATATCTAATGCTTAGGTGCTTGTTTAATATATCTTTTTTTGTTTGCCTCTTCAAAAATCCGGAAGCTCTTTCAAAATAAGTCTTTAAACAAGAGTATTATTCAACTCCAAAAGAAGTTTATAAGGCAGCCTTGGAGTGTGTCCAAGAATTCTACTCAGTTAACCTACATATGACTCTCTCAATTGTCCCTTTTCTTCTTTCTTATGTTGTTATTCCTTCTATTTCAGTTTGAATGAAGTTGATAAATTGTTCAAAATATTGCAATAAAAGTATATCTTTAGTACAATTCAATTGACATTTGATTGACATCAATACAAGAAGCAGACTTTTGCATAAGTTGCAAAATTATTCTTTGGTTAAGCTCAATACATAATAATTTTGCATAAGTTAATACTAGCAAAATCCTTTGAAATAAAATTAATAATGGTAACAAAATAAAGCAAAATGTTTTATAAAAAAAGTAGACATGTTTAAGCAGGAGCGAAGGCTCTACACAATAAAATAACATAATACAACACAGTTAGCTATAAGCTGGGTCTGAAACAGCAATGGCGGCTATCCCAGATCACAACACAGAGAATCCAACAGCACCACTGCCGACCAATATCTGCGAGCAGCACCGGCAGAGACGATGCCAACGACAACCATGTATAAGAGACCAAACTGGTGCAGAAAAAGCAAATCAAATAGCAAGTTGTGATTGATCCTGGTCTTTATGAATATGGTTGATCTAGTGATTGTTGATCATTCATATGAGATGTTGTCCCTACAAAGAAAAAAGTTGTGAATTGGTAATTTAATATCAAAATTTGACCTTATTACCACAAAATAAAGAGCAATAGAAAATGCAGCACAAGTTTTGCATGTTTGCACCTGATTGATTGCATTGGTATATTCTTGATTTGGATTGAAGGGAGCTAAATTATCTAAAGTACTGCTCTTCTGAACATGTCTTTGCTCACACTGTAAATATATATATGTACTAGCAAATTAGAGACAAGTACAATAAATTGTCATATTAATATAGAAATCCTAATTTAGAGGAGTGTTCACCACTGAAATTCTTATTGGAGCCATTCTTATTTATCTATTTATTTTTAAAATAAATTTGTAACCCAAATCGTGGGTAATTAGTAGCGCACGTGACTGCTGCATGCATTCTTGCATTTCTTCTTCTATTTCATCCGTAAAGAATAGCAGCGCCGCTATCACAAACATACGGACCAAGCCAATATCACAAAATTTAATAAAGCATTGCAAACAAAAAGATTGAAAAGCTGCCAATGACACAATCACACAGAAGAAACTCATCTATCAGTTTAGGCACAATGACATAAAAGAAACTCATGAACTTTTTTTTTTTAACGGTAAATATATATTATTATTAATAAAAATAGTCTTTGTACAAGACGAACAAAGACTAATAAACGAGATCTACAAAACAAAAGCGCCGTATATAAGCGGAACACCAAAATATAAACCACCTAATAGAGGTCTACTTCTAATCTCATATTTAGAAGGACATTCTCCTCAGTTTCCAGACTACCGGAGAAGACATCAACCCGACTCATAAAGACGCCACAAGACACTAACTCCTGAACTCGAATCAAAAGTGTTCTGTCCATCGGAATCCAAAGAGCACCTCAGTGAGTCAAGTTAATGGGACAACAGTAGAATGAGAAACCAGACAGATCAGCCACAGCTCGCATACCACCTCCAAACAGTCAACACTGATGTAGTAGAGGTCAACCAGATACGCAAATACCTGCAAATCTCAACAGATTTAGACACCAACAGAGACTAAAAAAGAATCCTGCAAATCTCAACAGATTTGGAAAATGGTCAGAGAATTAGGTCTCGTTGGAAAACCACTCCCACAGGCATCAACCACACACTGACTGCCCCAGATCCAAACGTCACCACAACAGCACATCACCACCACATCACCTCCAACCACCACTATCCCAACACGGCACCAAAAGCCACCAAACTGCCACCCACTGTGACCACCACAACAACACCATAACTACAACCCCTCACCACTTCCACCGTGTCAAAACCACCACCGGAGCCAAAAACAATCCGGTAGCTCCGCCCTCTCAGCAGTACTAATCACCGTGCACATAACACAAACAACCTCGCCAGAAACGGAACAAACATAAACGAAAAGAATCTTGCCGGAAACAGAGCGAGAAGAAACAAAAACGTGCTAAAAAATATAAACGAAAATAATATAACAAATAGAAACAAGACACATCGAACAGATTGAAAACAAACCCATTTATTTTGGAACAGATCAAACACAAACAAAGCAAGAATTGATCGAACGCAAACAAAATGAAAACAACAGAACAAATAGAAATAGAACGACAAACTCGTTTTGTAGGAACATAACAGGTCGAACACGAATAAAAACAAAACGAACATAAACATGACAGACATAACAAACCTCGCCGAAATTGGGAAGAGCGGCCGACGACGAACAAAACAACCACTGGAACCGATGACGAGATCTCTCTCACGGAGCAGACCGCCAAAGATTGTCGTGAAGTTGATTTGACATATGGTTTTCCCAGAAAATTTTCCTGAGTAATGTATATTATATTTTAATGGGTTCGTTTCCTAGGAAAAGTTCTTGGGTAACAATCACTATTAAAATAAAAAAAAATTATATATATTTCACAAAAATTTATTAAAAATATTAATTTAAAAATTAAATAAAAATTTAAATTAAATTTTGCAATTTCTGGAAATTAATAAAAAATTACAAAATTTGAAAAAAAATTTATAATAAAGGCGACAAAAATAAAAATTTAAATAGTGCGCCAAAAAATTCAAAATTTTCGGAAATTTTCGCAGCAACATAAGGGTTTTTCTTCCCTTTGGACCCATGTTAGTTGAGAGGCAGATTCGACATGTGTCACCTTCCTCTTCATCGCTTCAAAGTAAATAATTAATTAAAATCAATTCAAATCTTATTACCAATAAAGATAAAATAAATATATTGTCAAGATAGTTAAAATAACCTAAAAAAGCTTACCAATCCTCAGGAGGATCCGTCGGGGATTCCCATATCCCAACCATCAGTGGAAATAGTCACCCGATTCGTAATTCACTTTGGTACATGGTACGGGTTCGGGGATTCAGAGATTGACAGGGATGAACAAGGAAATTACAATGAAACAATGCAATGCATTGGATCCACATGTGATATTTTACTTTTTAAAAATTATAAGATGCACTTTTCAAGAAAGTGTATAAGTTAAAATTAGTTTAAACATTTTAAACATTTTTATTTATTTCATTTGTTTGGTTCGGTTCGCCGAGTTCTCTATTTATGATGAAATTAAAAACATGGTCAAAATAAAAATCAAGGAAAATTAAGATTGTGATCAAAGAAACAATACACGACACATATGAAATCATAAAACAGAGTCTGTTATTGCAATTGAAAAATGCGATCAAAATCAAAATCAAGAAATCATGAAACAAAGCTTGTGATTGATTTTGAAAAACACATTGAAAATCAAAATAAAAGAAAATGTTAAGAGAGATTAAACAGTATTGAATAGAGATTACAGAGAGATATGGAGATTGTGGTTACTTCTTACTAGAGAAGAAGAAGAAGCGAGTGCGTTCGTTGAGACGGTTATGTTTTGGCGCCAAACATTTGCTTTTAAAGAAGTTGGAATTGAAATAGTTCATCGGGGATGGTGTGGGGTCAGTGTTACTCATGATGTGTTGTTTGGAGAAAATTTAAGCAATTTGAGAACCGTTGAAGAAACGAGTTAGCACTTAACCCATTTATATATAAAAAAAAAAACACTTAAGAAAAACCATTTAAGTCGTTTTGTTATGAATATTAAAAAATATTCTCTTCCACCCCCACATTCAACCATTCACCTATACAAATAACACAATATTCCAATTTTGCCCCGTTTATTATTTGATTTCATCCCTACAATTAGTTAAAGTTACAAACCGAAAAACTTAAAAAACGAGTTTTGAAAAATTTGCCCGTTAAATTAAGATACCGTTTGGCCTAGCTTTTTTAAGGTGTAAAGGCTATTTTAACCACAAAGCTAATAAGAGCTTTAAAATTGAAAGTAAAGTTGTTTGGTAAATCTTACTTTTACTTTAAAAAGTGTTGAAAGTTGCTTCATGTTTTCAAGGCAATCCTCAACAATAGGGTTAAAAGATATTTGATAATAAGATTAAGTTGTTTTTTTATAAACAATAACTTATTTAAAGATGGAGTAAAAAAAAATTATTTAAAGATATTAATTTGATAAATAATACTCCCTCCGTTTCTTTTTAATTGTCTTTTATTATCATATTTAATGTTTCTTTTTAATTGTCCTTTTTGTATTTTATATGCATGATTTGTCAATTATACCCTTTGTCAATTGCTCTTATCTTTTTCCATAAAACCAATTAATGCTATATATTTGGAAAACTAAATCTTTTTTTAAATTTCTTTTTGTTGGTACATAACATATTAAATTTTGTTTTTTTTGTACATAATATATTAAATTTATTGAAAATAAAAAGTGTGGGCAAAAAAATAGGAATTTATTGGTGGATTAAAACGATGGTATAATAGGAAGATAACATGCAAAAATACACTTCCTTAATTTGGTGTTATCATTCTAAAAAGACAATTAAAAAGAAACGGAGGGAGTAGTAAAGTTGTTGCAAAGTAACTATTATCATTTTATTTTGAAACTCTTTTATTAATTTTTTTTAAAATATAGAAGCTTTTTTTTCTTACTAGCTAGAGCTTTTAAAAATTATTGTTTGGTCTAACTTCTTACTTCTAAGAGAAGAGAAAAAAAAGTTAGGTCAAACGGTACCTAAAAATGAGTAGATATATTACAATACCTTATTGAATAAAAAATTTAAAATATAACAGCTCCCTACTCAATAATTAATTTCAAGTACTATATATATAATAAGATTGAAAATATATTTAGCAAATGTATAAACAAATCAAATTGCATAAATAAGATACAATGTAATTTAATCCATATCAACCGCAACAATATTAATAACAAAGATCATGTGAACATGCTACTAAAAAATACATATTAAAAACAAGAGACAATAGAACGGGGGGTAGGGGGGTGGGGTGGGGGTGGGGGGGGCAGCATAATTATGATGACAATAGAAATGTTACAATATTTTAGAAAATGCAGCAGATATAGCATTCTCATTTACTTCATCCAAGGCAAATTTTGTGTACTCCTTCCAATTTTGAGGTAACCACTCATCACCATCCCTAGATATTCAAACAATTTATATTAGAATGACATATTTAAACACATAAATAAATATAATTAGCACTATAAACAAGATTTGTAAAACTATATATCCACACAATTAGATCTAGTACAATTGAATGATAAGGAAACAATATCTAACAAAAAAAAATATTATCAAATATTACCTCGCATTGAAAATCTCTACTTGCGATCCTTCCATATTCACAATATCTTTCATCGGGATTAGATTAGGAATGTGAGGAATCATTTCAAACTCTGAATCCTCTTCACCTATCTTAAAATAACGAAAACTCTTTTTTTTCGAATTATAACACACTAATGCATTGCTAGGATGAAACATTAACAGATCTCCATTTTCAAGATACTTTATTGGCCGATACAAACCCCTAGGCCATATGTTAATAGTAAAATTATTAATGACGATCTCTTTGGTCCAAGGCAAGTTATCATCATCATATTTATATTCTTTGAGTACCCATAATTCAAAGTTAGCATAACACCTTAAATCACTTACATAAAGACAATCACCCAACACACCCAATCTCATGTTTCCAATTGAACAATCCTCTCCACTTTCATAAAAACTTTCAGGTAGTGCAAATCTAATTATTCTCTCTTGATCAAAATTAAAGGAACAAATGCACACAATATCCGAGTTACAAATAGCAAGCCAGTGAACAGCTGAATTTAGATATACACAAAATGATTGCCTATATGATGCTTCTTTAGGCAATAGTGTTTGTCTTCTTGTTACTTTCAACCCAATGTCTGTCCAGTGATGCAATCTACCTAGGGTTTTCCATTTCTTTGAACCAAGAATCCATACTTGAACAACTTTTAAATATATGCCACCCTCTTGTACCAAACCAAATGCCCTCATAACCCTATATTGGTTAGCCTTTGAGCTAAATCCAAAACCCGAAACAACGAAATCCGTATAATATGTCTCTCCAATCAATTCTTTGTCCATGTTGTAATTATTTGTATTAGGGTTTCTTTCGGGTTTCGGAATCAATATATATTCACCGGTAATCGGATTCCAAACATACATAGGGTTATTGAAGGGACAAGTGCACACACAAAGCAAGCCATTACAAGAGTTCACTATACCAAACTTTGGAGGAATCTCTAGTTGTGTACCATTAAGGAATGGTAGTGTAGGGGGTAACAATTTGGAGTGAAACTTCAATGGTTGATTAAGGTCATTAGTGTTGTTAACCTCAATCATGTGCAAGCAACTAGGCCAAATTTTAGGTTCAATTGTTCTAAATATTGGACAAAAAGTTGCTTGTGCAAGGTGCAATTTTGGAAAAATAGGATCCTCAATTAGTGTGCACCATTCTTTGTTGACACATTTACTAACAAAAATAGTTTTGATAGGGAGTTTGGAAAGAATTGTCATAAGAATGGAATCATCTAAGTCAGATATCTCAGTTGCATGTGTAATTGAAACAACTTTACTCCCTTCTTTGCAACTTATGCTTGACACTTTTTTGAACAAAATGTCCATTTCTTTCTTATGATTCCAAACACCATCTATGACAAGGAGAAATCTTTTTCCAACTAGGGTTCTTTGTAAAGATATAGGTAATTCTCCTAATTTAATTGGATCATCATTTTTGGACATAGAAATCCACATTTTGGATTCAAAAAATTCCATCAACTTTCTATCACTATATATTGCATTAGCTTGTTGAGAGTTAAGGGATAGAAATGAAACCTCACTATTCTTTGACATAAGGAGTTGAATTAAACCATCAGTTACAAATTCTCTTTTAATTCTCTCCATTTATAGATTTGAGTTCTGCACAAAACAAAAACAACAAAAGGTGATGAATTATAGATCCAAACTTTGCAAATAATTATCCTAATGGTACTATATCATATTTCCTACAAAATATTTCAAAAACTGAGATAGAAAAATCATTTCCTAGATCAATTTTGTATCAATTATATTGTGCTATAAAATAAATTAATATATTTGAGTTTATAAGAACTTACACTTATACCTTTGTGTTTAGCTCTGAAAATTGTTTTGATGGGTTAAGAGAATTTCAAGAACAATGAAGTTTTTTTTTTTTTTTTGCAATATAAGTTCTACTATGAAAGAGTATTATGAAGAATGGCTATGTGTATTTTGTAAGCTGATATCATTGGATTTATTTTATAATAATAGCATTTAATGGATCAATTTTATTAATATAATCAAAGAAATGAGTGAATACTATTGTTTTTGGAATATTTTTTTGATAATAATAATTTTTCCCTTTGGGTCAAAATTTAACAAAATATGTTTTCTTAATATAATAAAAATAAATCATAGTTTTATATAATTTACCTTATAAAAAGAATTTAAATTTTTTCCAAACAATGAAATAATATTTATATTATCAGATTCAAATTCCTATTAATTAAAAATTATACTAGTATTTTAATAATAGTATTCAATATTCATTGGATTTATTTTACTAATATATTTAAGGAAATAAATAAATACTATTGCTTGTGGAATGATTTTTTCCTTAATAATTAATTTTTCCTTTTGGTCCAAATTTAATAAAATATATTTTCCTAATATAAAAAAAAAATCATAGCTTTATACTTTTTATCTTTTTTTAAAAAAAACAAATTTGGGGATAATTTTTATTAATAAAAGTGGCATTAATCACTATTTTACAACTGTACTCAATATAATTAAAACTCGACAACTTGACAATACAAAGTTAAATTGTTATTATATATTCAGTTACCACATCAAGTGTAAAGACTAGTTTTATGTAATTTTCAAAGTCACAATTCCCAATAGATACTTAACACCATTTTCCAATGTTGCCTTTTTTTTCCGATAAATACTAAACACCATTTTCCAATGTTGCCTTTTTTTCCCGATAAATACTAAACATCATTTTCCAATGTCCCTCTTTTTCCGATAAATACTACTAAACACTATTTTCCAAATTCACAATTCCGAGTAGATACTTAACACCATTTTCCAATGTTACCTTTTTTTCCCGATAAATACTAAACACCATTTTCCAATGTCCCTTTTTCCCGATAAATATTACTCCCTTCGGCCACAAATATAAGCAAATGTATACTTTTTAGATTCATTGAATAATTGATGTATCTGGACTATAATACAGACCAGATACATCTGTTATTCAATGAATCTAAAAAGTATACTTTTGCTTATATCTGTGGCCGGAGGTAGTACTAAACACTATTTTCCAAAGTCACAATTCCCAATAGATACTTAACACATTTTTTCAATGTCCTATTTTTTCCGATAAATACTAAACACCATTTTCCAATGTCGTCTTTTTTCCGATAAATACGAAACACCATTTTCCAATGTCGCATTTTTAATTTCCGATAAATAATAAAAACTATTCTCTCCGTACCAAAATATAAGTCGTTTTGAGAAAAAAAAATTGTACCAAATTATAAGTCGTTTTACATTACCAATAAATCATTTATTGTTTTTTTTCCTATTATACCCTTAACTATTTATTTCTTTTTCTTATTTCAATTCTTCAATTTATTTTTCTCATACAATTAATGAAGGACAATTTTGTAAACTAACTCATAATTTCTCTTTTCCATACAACATTAATTACATTTTTAAATTTATGTAATATGGTCAAAACGACTTATATTTTGGTACGGAGGGAGTATTTTCCAAAGCTTTATCATAACGGTATATTGGAAATTGCACGCATTAATTACAAATTCATTCGCCAAAGCTTAAGAGTTTAATTGATATGCACCGACGGTGTAAAATAATTTTACACGGTCATCCAATAAGAAATCACCAATCTTCCATATCATATGAAGAAAGTGTGGTAAAGTGGGGTGATGTGGCGGAATACATGGTTGTCATTGATTGACAGTGTAAAATTATTTTACACTGTCGGTGCATACAAATTAAATCCAAAGCTTAATCATAAAATGTGCATTGTGCATTGGAAATTTGCCATCATTGACTGTCAGTGTAAAATTATGTTACACATGTATCCAGTAATATACCAACACATCATGTATTGTGTTTAGAAACACATGATGTGTCATATTCATTAAATGATATGTTGTCACAATATTGAATGTATGTGTAAAAAAACTTTACACAGATAGTGCACAATAATTAAACTCTTAATTAAATGCAAAGTTTCATTGTACATATATCTTCATTGCACATGTATCTTCATTGTACATGTATCCTTTATTTTCAAATATAGGATAGACTCAAAACTCTAATCCCGCCCAAAATCATCCCCCAAATACAAAATACGCAAAACCATTTACAAACACTATTGATAACTTTGGTCTAAATTCAATAAGTTTCTAATCCATTTAAAAGATAAGTTTGAAAGGAAATTTGCAATCCAAAAAACATGATGCAACTCATAAGTATACGTTTTATCGTTATGGTTTTTAAATATGATTTCAAATGTAATATACAAAGAATTTTTTTAAAATTTGTAATATGATCGAAATCACTTTTTCAGATTTATAATATGTTAACAAGTTAAATTTTTATTTGTAAAAAAAAAACAAGTTAATTTTTTAGCCACCACTTCATATTTGTAAATATCCATATGGAAATTGAAGTTTGATCTTTCCACAACACAGTCCTATTAAATAAAACTCCTTTTATTATAATAGTAATCATCGCAGATTTATTTTTATTAATGTATGAGTAAATGTACTTGTTTTTTAAATGATTTTTCCTTTATAATGCCTTTCACTTTTTCCCTTTGGGTCCAAATTGAACAAAAAATATATTTTCCTAATTTTATAAAAAATAATAGTTTTTACCTTATAAAATTAAATTATCTTTTTTAAACATTGGAAAATATCTAATAATTGTTCAAAATTTATTTTTGAAATCCGTATGAATTGGCCTAGTGAAAGTATGCTAAAAGTGAAAAACAGAATAATTTATAAAAAGTAATTTCCTTCTAAATATTCGTCAAAAAAAATCTTCTAAACAATGTAAATAATAAAAAATTTTACGGGTAAAATAAATAATTGGAGATGTTTATTTATGCCTAACTGTTGAGTAAAAAATAACAAAACTAAACCGTATGCTTAAAATACTTCAAATGGAATGAATTTGATTTTTTTTAACGAATTATTGAATTAAATATATATTAAATATAGACAATAAAGTCATGTTTGAAATTAAAGAGTATTTAGATAAGATGACACGGATATCTTATATTTTAATCAAAGGGCCATGTACATCATACAATCCTTTAATTAAGTTAGATGTTTATAACAAGTTAGCCCTTTAAGTTTTTTTATTAAATTAATTGGTCCTAGCTTTAAGTCATAAAATGAGACCAAAAAGAGGGTCAAGGTTGAGACGTTAGTGCTCAAGTTATCGATGTTTAGAACTGCAACATAATATACAAGATTCCTATCTCAACTCAACAAAATCGACTTGAAAGTAAAGAACTCCTTCCTCTTATAAACATGTATTCAGATCATATTTTATCCAATGTTAGACTCTCAACAAAATTAATATATACTATAGTCTTATATTAAGTATACAAAATGTTAATCAGATTCTATTCAATGTTAGATCAGAAAAAACCAGTGACATTTGTTTTCCTTTTAGCATTATCAATAATTCAATATATATTATCCACAATCATCCTATTAAGTAATACATTTTCAACAGACCTATGTAAAGTACTAACTTACATCTAAGCTTTCAATTATTTCAAAGTGCATCTGCATATTTGAAGGCTTATCAGCAAAATAATACCTTGATATAACTTCTAACTTTCCCCCGCTCTTGTCGGCTTCCGATTCAAGCAGAAGCATCATTTCATCCTTTTCCTTCCGTATCCAATCTCGCTGTTTGTCAGTCCATTGTCTCGGCGTTCCATGAAGAACAAAACGGAATTGATAAGCTCCTTGCATGAGCCTTTTTGCGATTCTCTCAAACACATCATGGTTTATTAAGTATGCACCAGACGAGTTCAAACCGACATCAACATAATGAATCTCACTGATGCTGTTTAGTAAGGCTTCCTTTGTTTTAGGTACTACGCAAATCTCCTCAGCTGAATTCACGTTAAATGCATTGTCCGAGAAGCCGAGTTCAGTAACTATTTGATTAAGTACAGTTCCACCTTTGCTAAATCCAAGGATGAATGTCTTAGGCTGGTGAAAACAACAGGAAGGAGTGTCTACTTGCCTTCCTGGAATGATTTTTCTTACCTGCATTACAAAGAAATTTAGAATATGGAAAGCTTTCGGGGAAAAGTAGTAATTGTCTAATTGCAAATCATGAACAATGCAAACAAATACTGTTTTTCTTATTGGAGAATCACATAAGTAATACCTCATGTCATGTAGCATATTGGTTCGTATCTGTTGAGATATTGTAAATATGATTAGTGTCCGTTAGGATATTGTGTGAATTGGTATTGATTATATTGACAACTGCAAAGATTGATTTGGCTTGATCTCATTTGCATTCCAAGGAACGCCCACTATTTGAATTGGCACTCATCTGTTGAGTTATGGTTCCAGGGCCAACGTCATTCAGATCATCTTACTAAGAAGGCTTCAGAGACTAATGCTACGTTGAAAGATGATCGGGAACTAGCTGAATTTCAAATTGTATCTCTGTTGTGGAATTATATTTAGCCTAAGCCGAAGGCAGATTTCCACCCGTATAGGACATGTTATGAGGTTTGACATAAGGCTAAAAACCTTTATGCTAACAATATCCAGAGACTATATGAGTCTGTTCATAATTTGGCTATCCTTTATTTGGCTCGAGCTCAGTCCAATATTGACGGGCTCAAACTTATTTCGTAAATGATGATCTTAAGCAAGTATTGGTGAAACTTGAGAATGTGTTCATGGTGTTTACCCACAGTCTCCCTAAGAAGTATGGTCTTGTGTGAGATCAGGTTTTGACAATATACCACCAACCCTGCGGTGGAAGAGCTTATTAATCATCTCTGTAATGGACCAAGAAGCAATTCCTAGTAATTCTGAACATGAAGAGGAGATGAGAAGCCCAATCATCAAAGTAAGGGCTAAAAGAAATCGGGTTAAGCCCAAATGGTTGAGGGATTGCCAAGAGTAATTAGTATTACACATCATCATAGTTCTAGGTCCTTCCATTGTCTTATGAGTCATAGGATACTAGAGAAATTGTAATAAGGAATGAGCTGTCATTGTAGTGGAATTGCTGTCCTTGAGTCCTTGTGCATTCGGACAAACAGTCCTTGAGTCCTTGTGTATTCGGATAACAACTTCCCCATATATGTATTGATCCATTGGAATAATAATACTATGATGAATTATGAAGGAACTTTAGTGTAGCCATTCTCTTTCTCTGTTGCTTTGTTTGAAATTCTATTAACAAAACCTTACATTTTTGGTTGTTTGAAAACATCCATTGAAACCAAGTTAATGCAGCGCCCTCCATGTAGAAAGAAGCAATACGAAGCCTTTGCTCTTCAGGTGTGTTGTGAAAATCAAAAATTTGGTTGATTTTAAAAATCCAACCCATAGGATCAGTGCCATCAAAACGTGGAATATCAAGCTTAATGGAGGTGTTCGGAAAGGGGTTGATTTCCGGTCCGGTAAATCCCGGCGGTCCGAGGCGAGTACGGAGGTGGTGAAGCTCGTCGGTGAGGGTGGCTAGGTTATTTTGAAGGTTATCTTGGTTGAGTTGAAACTGAGCTTGGTTTTGAATGAGTTGTTGGAAGGCTGTGGTGAAATCAAACGGTGGAGGTGTAGTCATGGCACCAAATGAAAGCACCAAAAATGTAAGGTTTTGCTAATAGAATTTCAAACAAAGCAACAAAGAAAGAGAATGGCTACACTAAAGTTCCTTCATAATTCATCATAGTATTATTATTCCAATGGATCAATACATATATGGGGAAGTTGTTATCCGAATACACAAGGACTCAAGGACTGTTTGTCCGAATGCACAAGGACTCAAGGACAGCAATTCCACTACAATGACAGCTCATTCCTTATTACAATTTCTCTAGTATCCTATGACTCATAAGACAATGGAAGGACCTAGAACTATGATGATGTGTAATACTAATTACTCTTGGCAATCCCTCAACCATTTGGGCTTAACCCGATTTCTTTTAGCCCTTACTTTGATGATTGGGCTTCTCATCTCCTCTTCATGTTCAGAATTACTAGGAATTGCTTCTTGGTCCATAACTATGTTTTATAGATATAAGTAATTCAAATAGCTTATACTCAATCCACAACTTGATTTTCTAATGTTGCAGAAAAGAAAGGCTGAGATAGATAAATACTCGAAGCTTATAGGAAGAAAACTGCTCCACTTTTGCTTAAAGTGAAATGAAATTGTTATGCAGACAATAATCTTGAAGATTCAATTTCAAGGAACAAAAACTTACACTCAAATTTCTGGTTTCAGAAGAAAGGCAAAGAGATGCACCAACTCTATGAAATGTGCCACTATTAGAATGTAGCGGTACTCTCAAAACTCCACTCCAACGTTCCATTTAAAAATCTGCAGAGAAAGTTAGCATCAAACACATCGAATGTTGAAAGTTGAGTGTATTGCTATTCCATAAAGGGGCATCAAATTAACAAGTCCAAATGTCCAATAAAGACCACAATTGTTCTCGATCACGAATTACAGAGAATAGCGGTATGTCCAAATTTCACTATGCTACCGTACTATAGTGTCACAATATTCGACAACACTTAGTAGAAAATAGTGTATTGTAGAATAATAGTGATTTGTTCAAATTCTTGTATGCTATAGTGATATAGCACTGCTATACCCTCTATTTACTTAACACTTAAAGCCCGTTTGGATTAGCTTATTTTTGAGCTTATGCAATATAAATTAAGTTTTATGTTATTTTATAAGTTCACACTAGTGAAAATTATATTTTTATAAGCTATTTTCTCATAAACTACCTTGACAAACTTATAATAATACATAAAAATTGTACAAGTTGTTTGCATAAGCTAAAAAAATAAGATAATCCAAACAGGCCCAAGTACTAAATAACGTATCAGAGAACATGTTCCGGTGTCCAAAACATATGATGACATTGAATAATTTTTTCAAATTATTATTAATATTAATGTCCATGTTGTGTCTTGTATCTTATATGTTTCATAAGACACAAGTATACAAGAAATAATAACAATTAACAGTGGAAACAAAAAGTAATCATTTTAGATATTGGATTAATAGTTAATGTAAGAAAAAAAACAATAAAGAACTAAAATTAAGGAAGACAATTATACAATGGCGTGAAAACATAATCCAACAGAATGAAATAGAGTAACAAACTCACAGTTAAACTGAAAGCAATGAAATTAATTAAATTAAAAAAAAAAACAGACAAGTTACCAGAAAGAAACGATGTGACCCAATCGGTGGCGTAGGGAGCGTTATCGGTGTTGTTTGGTTCTTTCCCGGCGATGTGTTCAGACAGCAACACAAAAATGACAAAATCGTGAACGTGACAACAAATTACAAAAAACAAGCTTACATAAATATAGCCCTTATGTGAGGTATGACCTCATCCTACACCTTTTAGCCCTCCAAGTACTAGTAGAATAAGTTTTGTTTTGTTTCTAAAGGTTGGAATAATTTAAAGTGAGGGCGTTAGTTGAGGAAAACAAAATAAATAAATTACTCGTACAAAAGAGGAATTATAAAAAATAATTAAGGGGGTAAATTAGCGATATAGCTTTGCAGTAATAGCTAAACTATATCGATAAAGATTCTTATAATTTAAAAATTCTTTAATTTTACTATTGTTATATAAAGCTATATTAATAGGAATGTGTAATCTTCACTTCTCATTCCTCTTCTAATAATCTTCTAATCTTCTAATGCTCTTCAAAACACACCAATCATAATAAGCTTTGCAAGTGAACTAGAAATGATATTGACCTTAACCAATGAAAATCTCTTGATTCTCTTCTACTTACAAGCTTCAAACCGTCCAACATTCTCCACAAGACCGCAACTGAGCTACAAAGGCACTATCAATACCGATATACTCCATTCCATTCGGTTATAATTATAATATAACTAAAATTTCACTTTTTAAATTCATTGAATAATTAAAGTATTTGGACTATAACACAGATCAGATACATCAATTATTCAATAAATTTAAAAAGTACTCCCTCCGTTTCTTTTTAATTGTCTTTTATTATCATATTTAGCGTTTCTATTTAATTGTCCTTTTGTATTTTATGGGTATGATTTGTCAATTATACCCTTTGTCAATTGCTCTTATCTTTTTTCATAAAACCAATTAATGCTATATATTTGGAAAACTAAATTTATTTTTTTAAAATTTTTGTTGGTACATAACATATTAATTTTTTTTTTACATAATATATTAAATTTATTGAAGAGAAAAAGTGTGGGCAAAAAAATAGGAATTTATTGGTGGATTAAAACGAGGGTATAACAGGAAGATAACGTGCAAAAATACACTTCCTTAATTTGGTCTTATCATTCTAAAAAGACAATTAAAAAGAAACGAATAAAGTATATTTTTGCTTATATTTGTGACCGGAGAGAGTACTTGGCAAAGCCACACCACTCGATTAATATTTAAAGAAAACATAAGTGATAAGTGATACATCATACAATGCATAATAAGATAACATTACTAAGAGCTACAAATTTTTCATACTTTATAGTTTTTTAAATTTTTCTTTTATTATTATTGAAAATGATAAACAAATATTTATAATCAATATATTTTTTAGGCTTAAACATCATTTTCATCCCTGTAAGTTCATAAATTTTTTGTTTTAGTCCTTATATCTTTTTTTGTTACAAATTAGTCTCTACATATGCAAATCTTTTTTATTTTAGTCTCTAAAGCTAAAATTTGCAGAAAAATTTGTTGGTTTCCTACGAATTTTCTTGCAGATTTTAGTTTTAAAGAACTAAAATCAAAAGATTTGAACATATATAGACTAATTTGCAACAAAAAAAAATACAAATATTAAAACCAAAAAATCACGAATTTACTGAGACAAAAATGATGATTAAGCCTATAACATCATTTTAATTTGAAAAATTTATGTAAACTTTTTTTTGTTAATTTTTTTTTTTTAAATGAATCCATAAACCCCTCCTCCCAAAATACATACTCTCATCTTCTATCTCTCTCAATCTCATTTCCACCGCTGCACTCTTACCGGCGCCGCCATCAACCCACCGCCAACGCTTCCCAGCTCCTTCCTGCGACCACCGTTCCCGCTCTCCCAACAACAAACATCTCTCATTTCTCCCTATTTGGGCTGGACTCCAAGCTGCCACTTCCTCCTTCTTGGTGTGTTCTATTCTTTCCAATTCGCTCTTAAAACAAAACCCTAGATTTATGAAGGAACCCTATTCTGTTTTTTTCCCTTAAATTTTTATTGTCATTTATTGCAATTGAGGATTGAAATAGCAAAATTCATTGATTGAATTGATGAACTCTCCAATTTCAGTTTCCCTCATAAACCCTAAATTGGTAGACTCATTTGCCACACTTTGCATCAAGTAACACATTTTTTCATGTTGTGCTTTGTGATTCTCAGAAAGCATGGCATTTCATTTTCACGTAGATTCACCTCAATTTTCATGCTTAACAGAGAAGCATTATGCTATTTCTCTTCTTCAACACAATTACAACCCACATCATATTCTTCTTCAATTATGGTTCCATCACAATCTATGGTACAAAGGGTGTGCTCATTGGTGTGTGAATGTTACAATCATAATGTCCACATGAGAGTTTATCCTCCAAGACTCCATCTTGGGATTGATGTTGATTCTTTAACACATGAACAAGCTGTTACCGTTGTTGCTTCACTTGCAAGTGATGCTGGTTCAATGGTGGCTTTTAGTTTCTTCCATTGGACAATTGGGTATCCAAAGTTTAGATATTTTATGAGGCTGTACATAGTGTGTGCAACGTCTTTGCTTGGGAATAGGAATTCGGAGAAAGCTCATGAAGTTATGCAGTGTATGGTGAAGAGTTTTGCTGAGATTGGGAGGTTGAAAGAAGCTGTGGAGATGGTTATTGAAATGCATAACCAGGGTTTGGTACCGAATACTCGGACGTTGAATTGGATGATTAAGGTTGCAAGTGAAATTGGTTTGGTTGAATATGCAGAGTTGTTGTTTGAAGAAATGTGTGTGAGAGGGGTTCAACCAGATTCTGTTAGCTACAGAGTGATGGTTGTTATGTATTGTAAGATTGACAATGTTTTGCAAGCAGATAGGTGGTTGAGTGCCATGCTTGAGAGGGGTTTCGTGGTTGATAATGCAACATTTACGTTAATAATCAGTAAATTCTGTGAAAAGGGTTATGCGACCAGAGCGCAATGGTATTTTCGTAGGTTAGTTGATACGGGTTTGAAGCCTAATTTGATTAATTTCACATCTATGATTGAAGGTTTGTGCAAAAGGGGTAGCATAAAGCAAGCATTTGAAATGTTGGAGGAGATGGTTGGTAAAGGTTGGAAACCTAATGTGTATACTCATACATCATTAATTGATGGTCTTTGTAAGAAAGGATGGACTGAAAAAGCGTTTAGATTGTTTCTTAAGCTTGTTCGAAGCGAAAATCACAAGCCAAATGTTCTTACATATACTGCCATGATAAGTGGCTATTGTAGAGATGAAAAACTTAACCGGGCAGAGATGCTGCTGAGCCGAATGAAAGAGCAGGGGTTAGTCCCGAATACCAACACTTACACAGCTCTCATTGATGGCCATTGCAAAGCAGGAGATTTCGAAAGAGCATATGATTTGATGAATATAATGAGCAGTGAAGGTTTCAACCCTAATGTATGTACATATAATGCCATTGTTGATGGCCTTTGTAAAAGGGGAAGGGTACAAGAGGCTTACAAAATGCTTGAGGATGGCTTTCATAATGGTCTGAAACCGGATAAAGTTACCTATAATATTCTAATGTCCGAACATTGCAAACAGGCGAATATCAGGCAAGCATTGGTGTTATTCAATAAGATGCTAAAAAGTGGTATTCAAATTGATATTCATTCATACACCACATTAATTGCAGTCTTCTGTAGGGAAAGTAGAATGAAAGAAAGTGAGATGTTTTTTGAGGAAGCTGTGAGAATTGGGCTCATTCCTACAAACAAAACTTATACATCTATGATATGTGGTTATTGCCGAGAAGGAAATTTGACCTTGGCTCTAAAGTTTTTCCATAGGATGAGTGACCATGGCTGTGTTCCAGATTCTATTACGTATGGTGCTATTATAAGCGGCCTTTGCAAACAATCAAAGCTCGATGAGGCTCGGGGTTTGTATGACTCTATGATAGAAAAGGGACTTACCCCATGTGAAGTTACTAGGGTAACTTTGGCTTATGAATATTGTAAGGTAGATGATTGTTTATCTGCTATGGTTATTCTAGAAAGGCTGGAAAAGAAACTCTGGATCCGGACGGCTAATACCTTGGTCAGGAAGCTCTGTAGTGAGAAGAAAGTAGGCATGGCTGCACTGTTCTTTAATAAGTTACTAGACATGGATGTTAATGTTAATCGGGTAATATTAGCAGCATTTATGACTGCATGCTATGAAAGCAATAATTACGCTCTTGTTTCTGATTTGTCTGCTAGGATACACAAGGAAAATCGTTTGGAAATCAAAAGCACAAAATAACAACCACAAAAAAGTGCTTAGAGAGCTTTGGTCCCCTTGTAGGTCCCACCTAACCTAGCTTAACTCCAGGTTAAATTGAGTTCAAGGTGGCATTTGAAAAGGAGGGGTTCAGACCAGGAAAAAGTCGATAATTAGTAATAAACAATGTGCTTTTTAATGCATTGATGTTCCTGTATCTGTAAATGATAGGATCTTGTGTTTGAAGAAGTATCTGTGGGATCAATGGATCATCATCTTGAATTCTGCATTAGCTCAGTGATCAACATTTTGAGGTCACGAAAGGAAAAATTTGTGTAACTTCTCAGGTAACTTACATTTACCTCTCCACATTGAAATTTTAGGAATTTAGAAATCTTAAAATGGCATAGTTTATCTCAAATTTTAAGGTTTATTTGATTTAGCATTTATCATTCGATATAAATGCAGTGATGATGCTGTCAAGTGAAATTGCCGCTTGGCGCCATGACATGGTGAATTCTTTCCCATCCACCATAGGCTGCAAGTTCCTACATAGCCGGCGATACCAAATGTATATGACAGATTTTTACCTGACTGCCATAATCGGCCATCCACCATTGATAACACTAATAAGTAGACAGAAATACAGGATAGACAACAGCATGAGTGGAGTTTATTTCATGCACTCTTTTGCTGAAGCTGCTTCTCATAACAAGCACGGACTTCCAAATAGAATTGACATGTCCTATGTATTTAACTTGCACTCTTTTTTACTCTGTATAATAATCCCTTAATTGATGGAAAGGGAAATAGTTCGAGATAAATTTTATACCTTTGTGGAGAATCTTGATGATGGATTTATATCAATTTATGTTAATGAAACTTTTGCAAGAGGTTTCTGATGCAATAAAGATTTGGAAATTTTGAGTTTACATAATTACACAATTGTGCCTTGTTTGTAGCTGTTCAAAACTTCAAATATATACTATTGTACAATTCAGTATCTTAATGGCATAATCCACCCTCTTAATTCTATATGCAGACCCATGTTGGGAAGTGGGAACAGAAGCAATTTGGGAACGGTTAAAGAAACATGTTGGGAGTGGGCCTAAAGTGATTTGTGTTCAATGTGAAATATTTTGATGAGGATGAAATGTAGAAATTGAATTACATTTTGGGGGTGGAGAATAAGCCTAACAACCCCACCTTTGAGTTTGCACTTCAAAACGTAGTTGAACACTACTATTTGGTTTTGCACTATATGCGCACTATATGCATGCATTTTAGAACGTAGGATCCGAAATATAGCGAGTTCGAAATTTATCTTCCAAAATATAAGGCAACTTCGGATTGTACAATCCGAAGCAAACTGAGACCAAATTCAGATGTATTTTTGGAAGGCCTGAGAGCAATGTAGGGGTCTAAAGAGCAATTTTCTCAATCTCTTGATAGATATTTTGACAATTTTAAGAATATTAAAGGGAGTTGAGCAATCACCAAATGTAAATTCTTCAAAAAAAAATCACCAAACTAAATTTATGTCTTCTAAATGATACTTCCTAACAAAATATATCCTCTAAAAATAAACTTCATAATTTGGCTATTGTTTTTTTGGGACCTCACTATTGTGGGTTGAATTTAGATGATTATTGACAAAATAAGTCCACCACTAAGAAAATATTTCTACATTTGCTCTCTAAAACGTGTCCTCTTTTTCTTTTGAAAATTAATGTGTCTTTTTTTCTTAAAATTAATAGTTGTGATAGTATATAAAGAAAATGTGACTCTAACATAAATAAATAATACTATAAGGAAAATGTTATCTAGTGTCTACGGTGCACTAATTAAAGAAACTTGATATTTTAAAATGCGTTTAATCAATTCTTTTAAAATATAAAAAATGTTATTTTTGATATAAAATTACCATATATTTCTTAGAATTTACGTTCCAAATCTGAGCTTTATACACCAAAAACATAACTTGCCTCCCATTTGCACTTGTTTAAATTGAGTATATTCCAAAACAATGTTACATAATTAAGAGAAACGTATTTCTTAATTAATGCAAGTTCTATAGTTTTCCTAATTTTTGGATTCCAAGATAGAATTATCTGTATCATATATGAAGGTATGAGATTCATCTGTTTGGATGCTTTGAGCATCACTTGTGCTATTTTCTCCTATTTGTTTGTAATATTGTTGCATCACCTTGTTTTTCTTATCATCCAATACCTCAGTTGATTCTGCCACCACTTCTTGAACATTTGTTCTTCCTTCAAGCATGCTTACTACCGAAGACATGGAGGGCCTAAGCGACGGCGAAAAACTAGTGCATAAAAGAGCCACGTTTATCATCATTCTTATCTCCTCTTTCTTGAAATCTTGACCTAATTTCCGATCAACGAGTTCCATTAGATCATCTTTTTCCTTCAAGAGGTGCACCTGTTAATGAACAATTCAAAGTTTCAATTTGTAATATGTTTTTTACTTTCTAGACATATATATATTCTCAAGGTCAACCATAAGAACATAAGTTACCCAATCAAGAAGAGAGAAGCATTCCTCCTGAGGATGGCTAACAGTGTTGTTGGTTCCACTAACAATTTCCAACATAACAATTCCAAAACTATAAACATCTACTTTGTCCGTCAAATAGCCATGCATAGCATACTCAGGAGCCATGTATCCACTGCAACATAAAAATAAATCAAATATAGTACTAGTTATATATGATGATACTTATCATTATTATTATATCAATAACATGTTGATGAAGTTATATATATTTGACAAGGATTTCAATATTTGCTTCTTAAATGCATGAAAACTCAATAAAGGTCATAATAATAAGATAGTATCAAGTATGGGAACTCACTAAGTGCCAGCTATTCTGGTGTTCATGTGGGTTTTGTCGTCTTCATTGAGCTTTGCCAAACCAAAATCCGATATCTTGGGGTTGAGATCTTTATCTAGCAACACATTGGTGGCCTTGATGTCCCTATGAATGATCTTTATTTTTGACTCTCCGTGAAGATAAGCTAAACCTTTAGCAATGCCAATACAAATGCTCTTCCTAGTTTTCCAATCCAATCTCAATTGACGATTTTCTAGGTCTTCTTTCTTGGCTGATAGAAATTAGACAAAATTATCATTTTATTTATGAACAAATATGTTAAATGTTCATGATTTTAAATGATTACATATACAACAACGAAACTTGAACACTGAGAAAAGTAATTACCAAATAAAGCATGAGCAAGGCTATTGTTCTCCATATATTCATATATCAACAACAACTGATCATCTTCCATACAGAAACCATACAGCTTAACGAGATTAGGGTGTTGTAAAGTAGAAATCATGCCTATCTCATTAATAAATTCACGAGATCCTTGTTTTGATTTAGAAGATAGCTGCTTAATTGCTACTATTGCGCCATCTGATAGAACACCCTGCATGTGGGGAACATTATACAAGATATGATTAACAAAATCTACAATTTATTATTGAGGTCATAGATAGCACAATGATCAAATTGTGGTGACTATACCTTGTAAACTGGACCAAATCCTCCTTCTCCAATCTTGAAAGATTCATCGAAGTTGTTTGTTGCTGATTTGATTTGTCGTAAAGTGAATAAGCCACTTTGTGAAGCCTTTTTCTCTGCTCATAAAAGAAAACTATAACTCTTTAGAAATCAATGATATATGTGAGTTCATCATCTATGTCGGAACGTACTCTCTTCAAGGGAAGTTAATCAAGATAATTAAAGAAAATTTCTCAGTGATTACCTCTTGATCCTAAACATTTCAATCTTAAACAACCCTTCCACCACATAATGCCAATTATGAAGATGATAACAATCGCTCCTGCAGCCACAATTGCAACCACAACCCCTGCCGATATGCTTCTACTATTTTCCGATGGGGGTGTAAAATCTGAATGATTATTACATGCATTAGATTTTATGTGGACAACAAAGGTAATTGAAGACAAGAAAAATTCTCAAAGAAATACAACTAACCGGGATCAACTGATATAGCTGATATAAGAGGACCATATACTGATCCAAATGGGATAGTAGTTGTTCCTTTCCCAGCCCAATATAACCGAATCTCCAACGCATTACTAGTCACACCAGCAGTAAAATTTTTAATAACTTCCTTACCAACGCCACCTGCCTCTTTTACAATATCGAAATCCTTCACCACCAACTTTCTCTGCCATATATAAATACTTTTAAATGTAAAATATTGAATTGAATTTTCATTCTTTAATCCAGTTTTAGGAAAAATTGGTTGGTCTCATGTGGTAAAATGAAAACACAAGCACCTGGATGTAGATGTCAAATACACGTCTTCCAATGCTACTAAATGTTTTATCATCACTGAACATTATTTCTGCAAAATGGAGATTGACGGTGTAGTTTCCGTTTCCAAGGCAGAATCCATAATAAGTTAGAGCATTTGGAGAAACGCGTGCATCCATGTAAAGTTGAGCATCATTGTCCACAGCAAGCTTTGTTGTATTAGACCATTTATAGTAGTCAGGGCGCCCACTATCAAAGAAGTGACCAGAAGTTATTAGTGCCCAGTTCGTTCCAAATTGACCATACCTTGACGGTTCCATCTCACTTGAATCATCATCGTATGTCTTATTTCCATCAAATGTTATGCTCTTTCCACCACAATTTATATTGAGAGAGTACCAAGCTTTGAAAACAAGATATAGGAATTAATCAGTGTTATATATTAGTTATCAAATGACACATTTGCAATTTCTCTTCTAACTCAAACAAGAGAAATATATAGGAAATCAATGAAAAATGAACTTACTTTTAGGACAATGATAGTTTTCCAAACATGAAATATTTCCTCTGAGAAGATTAAAAATGGAAGGGGAGAACAAGTTAGCAGCACACTCAGAAATATAAACAACTAAATAGGTAATTATTCAATATGAGGAAGAAAATACTTACAAACTGTTTCCCTTCAAAGAAGATGCAAACAAGTTCCTGTGGCATATGGTAATTGACTACGGCTCAGTTCGCTTGATAAAATTACAAAACAAGAAAACAAAGAAATAAACTAAATTGAAAAACTACATATGCTAGGAATCTTACACACTTCCTTGTTGACAAGTTTGCTGCTCAAATTTTGTTATAGTGAAGTTGTTATATGACAGATCTCTGCATAAAGATAATAGAATCTGATTCAGAATCTTAGATGATGATGCAACAGATCAACTTTCAAGGAACAATTGATAGCTCATTTTATACTATAATCTGATATTTGTTAACAACTTATGAATCTGACAAAAATGTTAAAGATGCAGTTGTTAAAGAAAAGAGAAAAAAAAAAAAAAAAACAAAAGAAATGAAATGATTTAGTAGCATAAGAGACAACTTACACAAAATCTGGTTTATATATCCAATCAGGCAGCGGTCCAGATAACTGATTGCCGGATAAAAATCTAGTGAAATCAACATCAAGAAGTTAATATATAGAATTCAAAATAAATTGTTCTTTTTTTACTATGGTTAGTAAACTAAACACTATATCAAATCATTTAGACAGTCCCGAAATGATTATTGTTTACTTTGTTTTTGGCGGCATCAATATTGTTTAGCTTAAAATATCTCTCCAATTCTAACTAATCTCTATTTGTAGCTAGGCTTCACCATTTTTAATCTACATTTTTAACTGTGTTTTTCTTCTCAAATAAGCAGGAATTTGATTCAGTTACAGTTCCTTTATGAGGAACATATAAGAAAATCGAATGCAGGATGTGAATGTGAATTAAAAATTGTAAAATAAGTCCCATAACTTGCATAAAAACCGATCAAAGATTTGAAGTCCAAACAAACATATTAGTAGTTGGCACATCACAATGCTATATCTCCAGGGGTAGAAGCCCAATTTCACACATTCTAGAAATCGTACCAATCAAATGAAATAGAATTAACACTCACGAACAAAGAAAAATAAGTATATATCTACATTTTCAAGTAATCATAGCAGAAGCTGCAGAAATATTCTTACAGCAAATACATGTTCTTTAGATCATTGAAGCTCGCAGGGATTTGTCCACTTAAGTTGTTGTTGCTGAGTTCTCTGAAAAGGAAATTCAGAATAAGTTATTTTTCAGATAGAGTAAAGCAGTAACATCACTTTAAGATTAATTAACTTTCCTTTACCCCCCTGCAATGGAAAGAAGTATACCAGCACTTACATAACTTCAAGATTAATTAACTTTCCAAGATAATCAGGCAATGCTCCAATGATATTGCAACTTCTCAATTCCCTGTAACCAATTAGACCATATTAAAAATATTTTGCAGCAATTTCTCCTTATTATGTTTTATGATAGGACATTACAATATGGTTTTATTTATGTAGTCCACCTTAAAACAAAGCCTTGTTGAGGGTATTAATTGAGTGATACGAATAATAAATATAATGAGAAAATTTAACTTACAATTTTGACAACCTTGACATGTTTTCAAGATGTGGAAAAGGTGAATCAGATCCATTCAAATCAGTAATAGTCCTGGGTATCACATTTTAAGCATAGTTAATCACAATGAAAATGAAAGCTTTAGTTATATGTGGAGTGCGTGTGTGTGTCTACGCGCGTATGCATCATACTTACAAGTCAGTGAGGTTTTTCAAAAGTGAAATTCCAGCAGGAATTGGCCCACTCAAACCACTCCCTCGGATCACGCTGTGAAAACATTTATAGGCAGAGAAAAATTGCATTAAATGAAATGACAATACTATAGAAACTTAAAGAAACTAAATTTTGTGAGAGGAGAGGAGAAAAAGAATCACACAGCATCTCAAGATGTATCCAGTTCTGTATAAAGTTGGGTATTGTTCCAGATAATTGACTGTCACCAATTCGACTGCATTACCCAACAAATAGAAGTCATTACCAACTTGGAATTATATAACACTGCAGATATAAAACACTAGCATAGACACAGACACTGAACACGAAACAAACAATCACACGTAGGCACTGGTAATAATTTGAGAAAACTAAAGTGATTCTTTTGGTTTACACTACCAGTATCCGGCCCACTGGACCGCCAAATCTGGTTCGAGGGTCAGTTCTGGCATCAAGTGGTTTCAGCCCCCTCCCGATCGCAGTTGCGAGGGATTGAACCATGGTTCTCCCTATACCATGTCCAGCGTCAGTCACCACAGGACCAACTAACAATTTGTAGAAAACTAAAGTGATTGAATGTAATGTAACGACATCTGTCAGTGTCGTACGAATGTTAGACACCGACACGTATCAGATACTCCGACACGCTTTTAATTTGAAGTGTCGGTGCTACATAGAAACACAGTCTAACATTAATACTGTATAAGTAAGATATGATACTTACAATTGCTTCAGTGCAGTGAGGTTAGCAAATGTTGCAGGTAACACTCCAGTGAAATTGTTAGAGGAAAGAAGTCTACAGCAACAACAAAGAATAAATTGAAGGCAAATAACATGCATCAAATATCAATCACTGCAACTAAAGATCACCAGATCAGTGTCTCTTAACAAAAATCATATGAAAGGCTTACAATCTTTCAATCTGGGAAAGACTCCCAAGTTCTGGAGGAAGATTTCCAGACAATTGGTTGAACTCCAATACCCTGTCAATTTAAAAAAATTAAAAAATAATTCTCAAAATTTTACAACTTAAATCATTAAGAAAAAATTTACAACAAATATTTGAAATGGGACAAATTCATAAACCAGAAACTTACAAGGTTTTGAGAGTGGTGATTTTTCCAAACTCCTTTGGAATTGGACCGGATAGACGATTTCCATAGAAGGAGCTTAAGCCAAAAGAAATATTGTACAATTTTTCATGTTTCATGAATTTTATACAAATTAGAAAATATGAAAATAAAAATTATTCAAGAAATTTAAAATAAAACTCATTTATCAGTCTCAAATGATATGCATAGTGCATACAAACATGATTTGGAAAAATTTGAGTCCGTATGATTCACAAAAATATATTATTGAAAAAGCAATCATAAGAGAGAAAGATAAATATGTATTACATGTTTACAAGATTTAATGTGGCCCATTGTTTTGGAATTGTACCATTAAGATAGTTGAGGGTTAGGTCACTGTACCAAAAACAAATAAAAAGTAATCAATAGATAAAAATAAACAAAATTCATATAATTCAACAGTGAGAAATTTTTGAGTTTAACATACATTTCTTGTAGAAAAGGCAACCTCACAAGATCAGGTGGAAGAGTACCAGAAAGGTTTTGTGCTTTTAGAACACTGTAAGACATTATACGATTAAATGTTGTTAGCAATTAAAACATTGAAACAAAAGAGTTTATTTGATGAGTCCGGATTTGCTCCATTTATTTACCCTTAATTTACTATTCATTTGAGAGATAAATTACAAATAAAAAATGGGTCATACTAAACAGTGCCCCGAGCACTTGTTAAGCATACCTAAAAAGGAAAATAAAGTGAAAGTTAATGTTGAAAATATGACTTTCTATAATTTCGAGACATTGAATGCACAAATTACAAGAAAAATGTTCTTTATTAGTAAGCTTAACTAGTGCCCCGGGGCACTGCTTAGCATTTTCCATAAAAAATTAATGCAGTTCACTTATTAAAATTTGTCCACTACATTGTCACTTGTCTTTTTTTTCTTTTTTTTCATAAATAGACATTAAATGAAGGATGATACATTCAATATAAAACTAGTATAATACTTGTACAGATGCACGAGTTGCGGCAATGCCGCGATTTCTTTTAGGGTAATGAAAAATTATTACTGTATTTGATAATTATAAAATAAAATAAAAATATTATTTTAAAATGACTTAAATTGCTCTTAAAATTGAGATGTGGCAATTTTTCAACAATGCCAAGCAAGCGAGGGTAGCAGGGACTTTTAATATGTGTGGAGATGTGGATAAGTTGGAGTTTGAACTCCTATCCATCCAATTATTATGTCCTTACTAGTTACCAATTCAACTACATTGGTGCTATTGAGTATCCAAATGCAATATTTTATTTTTTGGTCAAAAGATTAATGATAAAATTTCACCTTTTAATTATTTGGGTCATGCTAACTAGTGCCCTAAGAATACAAAAAATGTAACATTTACATTGGAAAAATGACTTTTTATATTTTCCTAACATTGACTATACAGGTTTCAAAGTGTTTTTACTATATTGAGATTCCTTAACTAGGGCACTAGTTAGCATTTTCCTACGGTATAATGTAATATCTCTACTAATTGAGATAAACTTCACCTATCTACAACATTAAACAACTCTAGCATTATTAAACTATCTATGTATATCCTTCAACAGACATAGTAACATTATTAGTATCATGTAGACCAAATAAAATAAAAAACATTATTATGGGACAGCAAGGCACATTAAAAAAATTAGAGATAAGGAAGGAAGAGTGTGTGTACACGCTAAGAACATGGCAGAGAGTATTATTTTGATAAGAGCAATTGCAGGTAACAGCATTTTCAGAACCTTGTATCCAGTTATTACTACATGGATCAACGCTGAAATCCCAATCCTTCTTTCCAAGTGTTTTACCTATGTCTTTCAGAGCTTTTACTGTAACAAGCAGAGATTATTACAATTTAGAACAACAATTAATATCATAAAATGCAATATTGGTAAAATTCATTCCTTCATATATATTTACCTTCATCTTGTTGTAGAGTGGCTCCCAATCCCATAGTAAATGAAGCAAAGCAAAGAGGAAGGAGCAAAAGGAGATTATGAGAGTGTAAGATAAAAGTCATGTTTTTTGGAACCCTTTCTCTATATCTATCTAATTTGGAACAAGTTCACATAAATGAATGTATGAATCAGTGTTTTGTTTTTAATAAAATGTTTGGTTAAATGCAATTCCAATCAAATATTCTTTTCTATACAACCGTTGTTTCTTCACATGCCAATATATATATATATACTTCGACTCATTTTATAAGATTCATTTTGACTAAATATATTATTTATATGTCTTATTTTGACCGTATTTTTCTAAAAGTATATAATTATAAAATTTATCATATAAGATTTTGTTTGATTTGTTTCGATGAATATATTTATAATTTTTACTAATACATAATTAAAAATATTTATAATTAAAATTACGCATGTATTCTTATATTTTGAGACGGAGGTAATATATTATTAAGTGTGCAACGTGGTTGTTGTATAGAGACTTATTAGTTATTAGTCATCACTTCGTTAGAATCGTCAGAGTCAATGACCTCGAACATTATAGTCAATAATTCTCTTTTACTACTACTGTAGCTAGTCCTATTTACCTACCCAAAGAAATTTCTTTAAAAATCTCTTGGTAAACGGTTCACACAAAAACAATTGTTGACCATGACATTTATTATTTTGAACAAACAAATTTAATGATCAGTTTGGGACTTAAATTAAAGGGATAATTATATGGAAAATGTTAAATAGTGTCCCCGACATTAATTAAGGATATCATTTATAATATAATCATTTAGGAACTTGTGCATTCAATATATTTGAAATAAAAATAATGTTGTTTTCAATGCAAAATTTACTATTTTTAGTTTCTTAACTAGTGCTCAGTGTCTCGGAGACACTAGTTAGCATGACCCTAATTATATTGACTTAAAATTGAAATGTGGTAATTTTTCAACAATGCCAAGCAAGGGTAGCAGGGACTTTTAATATGTGTGGGGATATTGAGTATTCAAACGTAGTAATATTTTATTTTTTTGATTAAACAGTTTAGTGACTAAAATTTTAACCTTTTAAAATTAATACACAAAATATCTTAAATTTAAACTTCATTCCTACAAACAATATCTCTACCAACTGAAATAAATTTCACCTGTCTATTTTGTGAAATACAGTGGATATACAATCTTTACCCACTCTTGGTCCACACACAAAAAAACCGTTCATGGTATGTGCTATGTGGTCTAGTAGTATTGGGATTGACTACAATACATTACTTTTTTTTGAAAAGATTGACTACAACATTAAACTCTAGCATTATTAAACTATGTATGTCTATCCTTCAACAGACATACTAACATTATTACTCCTTATGTAGACCAAATAAAATAAATAACATTATTACTATTATTATTATTATGGGACAGCAAGGCACATTAAAAAAAAAAAAAAAAAAGAGATAAGGAAGAAAGAGTATGCATACACGCTAAGAACATGGCAGAGAGTGTTATTTTGGTAAATGAATAAGCGGAGCATATATGAATGAGTGTTTTGTTTTTAATAAAATGTTTGGTTAAATGCAATTAGTTTCTATACACAACCGTTGTTAATTACTTAGATAATTGTTCTTAGTAGTTTTGCCATCTTTTTATGTCTTTTTGGAATACCCACTAGGTTGTGAGGATGTTAGCTCTTTTGTTATTAGTTTCACCATAAATAGTGATTATTATACTCATTATTTGATAATACTAGGGTTATTTGTTTGGTCTACACGACCTGTGATTTTTTACTCTTATGGTGATTATTTGATAAAGTTGAATTTCGTTATTGTCATTTTGTTATTAATGTTGTAGTTGTTGAACCAAATATATAGTTGTTTAACTAATAGTGATGAGCATCATATTTTAGAAACTAGTTGAACCGGTGAAAATTGAACGTTGGGCAATAGTAAACTGCTCATTGGTATCGCAAAAACAAAGACTCCTATAAGTAACACTGAACCAACCTACAAACGCAGCATCAACATTACATTTTATCCATTCCATATAATCTTGGTTTCTCCCACTGAATTGGCCTAGGGTCCTCAACAAGAACAACTTTATGACGCCATTCGTCCAACTTGGCTCAGTGACTGAATATTGTCATTCCAGATATTGTCATTTCGGTTATGCCAAATGCACCAAAATAACGATGCTACCCTCCCCATCGTTGCACTGGCTTCGTTTCTGCACATTCCAAACATTTTGTCTGCGACCGTGCCTAAACATTTTTCTTTCCTCTCACTTTCTTTTCACTTTCACTCAAACCAAAAAATCATCTCACTTTCTATCAACTTTCTTTCCTTTAACTTTCTTTTATTTTCAAATCCAAAGACACCCTAAATGATAATGGAACGAATTGTATAATTTTGAGTACTTTTTATAGAGGGTAAAATAGGTATTTTAGGTAGAATTTTATTTAGAGTGATAGTATAATAATAATTGTAGGGGGTGTAGGTAGGTATAATTTGCAACTAGAGGAGGTGGATCAAAACAAACATCAGCCCAACCATCTGACCTGTTTATTTCAGAGTTAGTTGGCTTTCTTTCTATTTCGTTCGTTCGTTCGTTCTTCACCGTCCGTCCTGCGGTTTGGTAAGTAGTTCCTCTCTCGTCACATTTGGGGGTTCTGTTCTGAAATTCTGTGAATGAATTGGGGCTTAGGGTTTCTAACTTTTTGAGAAATTGAGTGTTATGTATCTATCTAACCTAGGTTGGTCACATTTATTCTCAGACATCAAAAAAATGGCACGTCCTCCTAAAAAAAAGCCACATCCTCCTCGTCGCCCCGGCCAAAAGTTTGCCAATTGCCATTGTGAGTGTTGATCAGGTGGGTGTCTGTTTTACTCTGGAAATATTTCATATTAGAATTTCCTTTTATCATGTTCGTTCGTTCATGTTACAATCATAGTAAACCTTTTTGGTAATCCTCAACAGATTTTTGATGCCGAATTTGCGGTCAAATATGGCACATCAGCACGGGTTCCGTTCCAACGAAATCCTGATTCGTGTGATAGGCTAATAAAAGGTGCCATTTTGGCCTTAGCGGATTATAATAAACAAAACCGTACAGACTACCAATTTGTCAATATTGAGATGGCTACTTGGCATTCAGTTGGTGGAACCCGTTACTATATCACCTTTGCAGCCAAGAATGCTGAGAATGAATATACATCTTTTCAAGCCACAGTTTTTTATCAGAGATATAAGAGACAAGTTCAACATATCAGGATGAAAGGGAGCAGTACTTGGTAATTCTGTTTTTTTCTTCTTATTTTGCAATTTATTTTAATCCTATTTGTTTCTCATTTTTCCAATATGTTTCTTTGCATCTCAGATTATTGGATACATAGTAATGGTAATAAGGCTAACCTCAACTACTATACATTTTATGTGAATATCAATTGACTTTTTTGTCCCTTGTAGTGGGGATGTTGGCTAATTCCTAACAAAAATATTTATTTACTTTTCTTCTATTGCATATATTTTTTTCCAGTTCTGTAAATTCAGTCTATATGACCTTTACCTTGATTCTTGGAGAGACTTCTATATGATTTAGCGTTTATGCTCATTTCATTCTTGTTTACATAATTACGGATCTTTTGATTGCTTGTTTTGTTTAGGTTTACTGGGAGTCTCAGCGAGCCTCTTTAGGTTTTGGATCTCATGCAGTGATCGCTGTTGTTCTGTGTTGTTGTTGCAGTGATTGATGTTGTTATGTTTAAGATTTGTTGGTATGGATTTTGTTTGGGTTTTTATGTTGTTTTGTTGAAGATGACTTTATGGTTTTTTTTTCATGAAGATTAGTTTTAGTATTAGCTTCATGTAGATCAAGATATGTAAATGGCAGGGTCTCCATTGTACAATGGAGAAAACAATCGGCCATTCGCAATTAATTGTCCTGATAGAAAAATTTCATATTTTATTGTTTCTTTTGATTTGGGGAATGAGTGTTATCAAAAGATTTTGCCGCCCGATTATGGAGAGATAGACAGACATAAGTTATTCTTAAGTGTATTAAGGGATTGCTTGTGCATGATTTTTTATCATGATGTCTGGGTTATGAAGGAATATGGACTCACAAAGTCTTGGACTAAACTGTTCACTGTTTCTTACATGCAAGATCCTAATATGTCTTATATCTTGACCAAGGCAATATATATGTTTGAGGATGATCAAGTGTTGCTTGAATTAAAAGTGGATGGGGATTCGCATAAGAGATTGATTGTTTATGATCCAAGGATTAATACTTTTAAGTTTACTAATTATCAAAAGAAGAGTGTTTATGACTCAGAAGTTTGTGTTGAGAGTTTGATATCACCATGATCTTAATGTTAGGATTTAGATGCAGTGTTATGTCACTTGAGCATGAGGTTCAACTGCAGTTTTTATGTTATTTTCTCTGTTTATGTCATTTATTTTGTACTTGTTCTGGTTATTGGTTACTTTATGAATCATTGTTACTTAATGATCAATTGAATTTTATATGAGAAATTGTATTTATTTTCATTTACTTCTTTGTTAGAGGTTTTTGCCCTTTTTGTGTGTCAGATGATTTGTGTTTTTTATTTTCTAAGATCAAATGTTATGCAAGATCATTATTATTTGTTGAAATGTCTAAACTGCACAAATTTCATAATTATGCATCAAATCTTTCACAATATGGTAGCCACTTTTGAAATCAATTAATATGATATACAAATTGAATCTAATTTATAGTTTGGTGAAATATAGTTTGGTGAGAAATGTCCACATATATTTCCACCTCTTTGATAAAACACTAGTAAGAACTGCTTCTTTAGTAGAAAGAAAAGAAAGAATGTAACCAATAATAAAGTCAGGTAGTTTGCTTATCATATCTTCTTCTTCACCCTTGGAATTGGAACATGATGAACCCGACGACGACGATGACTGCATCATCTTTATATAGCCAGCTACCAACTTCCTATAATTACAATGGCATCAATATAATTATTACACACATCACACTGTCGATAATAATTTGATAATAATACATAACAGAGTAAAATAGGTGAGTGCTACGGTTGACGGACCACATTGAATCCGTGCTTAAAATTATTAAAAATGTGTTAGTTTTTTTTGACATAAAAAAAAAATCCAGTTATTAAAAATGTGTTATTAAAAATGTGTTATTAAAAATGTGTTAGTTAACAATACACTTTAGAAGTAAAAATTCATCGACTAGATTGATTTCAGAAACTTAAAGCACCAGTTTTCATAAAAGGTAATACTCAAAGTCTTTCATTCACCCATGCAATTAAATCGACACTAAAAAAATCCAATTCCGGAACAGAATAACAATGAAAAAAAATAAATATCAAACACCGGAATTTTAACGTGAAAAATCCTCTTAATGTGAGAGAATAAAAAAATACAGGATCAAGTAAAATAAATCTTCCATTATAAATAATAATAATAATAATAATAATAATAATAATAATAATAATAATAATAATAATAATAATAATAATAATAATAATAGGAATTCAACACTAGAGTTTAGGATTTAAGCCCAAAAAGTATATCCAATCTAAAAAAGAAAACCAAGGATTGAATCAAATTGGTTAACAGTACTGGATTGATCATGTGAACAATAATTTAAATTGGATGTATTAAAATAACAAAAATATACACAGTATGCATTGCAGATAGATAGAGCAACGATTGAATCTATCTATCTATATAAAATAAAACTAAACAAAGAATGAATATTTGACAAAAACTACCAAAGTACCTCAATATAATCAAAGATAACAGTGTGTGTGTGACGATGGTGGATGGATGATGTTCGTTCGTGGTGCTTCTTCAATCCTTCTTGAGCATATACTAGGAAATGTTTACGAAATTATATCTTCTTATTGTACCAAAGAAAAAAAAGAAAAGAAATTATATCTTCTTATAATATAATTTCTCTAATTGCCACCACTATTACTCTAATTTCATTCCTTAATGGGCGGGAATTTGCAATTAGAGTGGGTAATTAGCAACTTTAACTACATTATTACTGCGGACTATTTCACTTTAATTATGGTATTTACTGATCCGTTATCAATGCCAACAATATACTCCCTCTGTCTCAAAATAAATAATCTGTTTAACTACTGACACGTTTGCCAATGCACAAATTTAATCGTTAATATCTCTAATTATCTATTATTAAAAATTATAAAAATGGTATATTTTGAAAGTACTCGTCGAGACAAATCAAACAACATCTCATATGCTAATATTTGCATGTATATATTAGTAGAAAAATAAGGTCAAAGCAGATCAAATGAATAGTACACTAAGTCAAAAAAATGTCATTTAAAATGGGACGGAGGAAGTACTACGGTATATACTTTTGGTGATTTGTATTGGTATAATTGGTATTTGGTAATAAAAACAAATATGTGTAATTGTAGCAGATAAAGATATGGTACATGTAAGGGTCGTACTTCTAGGAAATTACAGCTGCACTTTTTTTTATTCAGCAATGCTATTTATCGCGACACCCATATTCAAGAATTTGTCTTTAACCAATAAAATTAAGGGTCATGGGGCACTAGTTAAAGATACAAAAAAAACAACTTTTGCATTGATAATAACACTTTTTATATATTATAAAAATTGACTACACAACTTCCAATGTGATTTTACTATATCAAGTATCCTTAACTAGTGCCCCAGGGGCACTATTTAGCATTTTCCTAAAATTAATTCTTGACCGAAAATCATGGGATTGAATACTATAGTGTTACTTCCAATGTTTTAAAAACCGGACCGGACATCGAACCAGTGAGGGTACTGGGTCACTGGTTCATTGGTCGAACCATCGGGTCACTGGTCGAACCGCATGACTAAACCAGATTAAACCGGATAAACCGGTAGAACAAACCGGTGTCTATAATACAATTATATAAGTATTAAACCGGTCGAATCAGATGACTCGGTCTCCAAAAAAATCATGACATGACACAAAAAAAAATTGAAAAAACTAAAAACTTTCATAATGTCATAAGTTTTTAAATTCAAATACTAAATGCTGTGATCACACACAATAAAATAGTACAAAATACAAATCCAAATAAGTTTTAAACAAAATTTAATTGTAACATAAACGGAATAACAAAGTGCCTAATAAATTTAAATCCAATGAATCATAGTTGTTTCAATGTTGGACTCTCTTTTATTTATTTTCAAAAAAAAAAAACGACGTTTTGGGATTTTTAGCTGAAAAAAAATGAAAATAAAAATCGCGTGCAATCAAACCGGCGGTTTGGAGAAACCGCCGGTTCACCGGTTTTTTCGGTTTTGAGCAGTTCACGCCGGTCTAACTGCATGGCCGATCCAACGTTCGAACCAGACCGGTCACCCCTCCGGTTCGCGGTCTGACCGGTCCGACCGGCCGGTTCGGTCCGGTTTTTAAAACACTGGTTACTTCACTTTGTCTATATCCTCTCCATAGCATTAAACTACTTTACCGTCACACGTCTTAACTTGTAGGGTTCGTTTGGTTGGAAGGAAAGAAAGTAGGAGAAAAGAAAATTACACAAATCAATGAATGAACTTTGACAAAAGGTAGTTCAAATTCACTCATTGATTTGCGTAATTTTCTTTCCTTCAAACCAAACGGGTCCATAAAGTTTCCGATAAATAATTTTTTTGTTTATTGGTATTTGACATCCTATTTTCTACTCATAGCATTCTTGGAATCTTACTAACAAATATCATACTTTGTCAATACACATTTCACAGGAACTTTGTTCATCAATACACTTTCACCAGGAACAGAAACAACATAACAACACTATTTCAGGAATTATATACATAATCTCAAACAATGTCAAACTCAAAATAAAAGTAAAAAATACATATTTTCATTGTTGTAGCTGTGGGTGAAAGTGTGAAGCGGTGAAAGCCTGAATGAAACAGTGGCACAACATCACTATAATGCAAAACTCATTTTATTTTATTTTTTAGAATTTATAAACCGTTGGATAAATCCAACAACAAAGAACATAGTTGTATAAGGCTTTGAAAATATTTAAGGAATTCGTGATATCTTCGTGAAGCATTTTGTCGCGATAAGTAATATTTTCCTTTTTTATTTTATTTACCTAACTAGTTACCATACTTCCGCACAGGGACGGATTTAAGTGTAAGAAATGGAGGCAGCTGACCCCACATGTTTAATTTATTTTTAACCTATAAAGCACAAATATTTCTCGGATTAGGCGTGTCTGTGTCCGACACGTGTCCGTGTCAGTGTCCGACACCGACACGACACTTATGATTACACTGAATTATGTTATTTTTTAAATTATTATCGGTGTCGCCGTGTCAGTGTCCGTATCGCGTCCGGTGTCTGTGTCGATGTTCATGCATCATAGTTTTTAACCAATAACCAAGCATTTTAATATTATGACCCTACTAAAAATATACAATGTTTTCACATTACATATTATCATTACATTATGTCAAGTAAAAATTGTTTTATCACTACAATAGCACACTAAAAGCTTTATTGATTCTTTACAAAATCACTAGTACGTTACAAAAAAGTTAATTCACTAATTGAAGCTAAAAAAACAACAATTACCAAACAACTTTATAGTAATTGACTTTGACCCCACTTGACAAAATTTCTGGATCCGTCCCTGCTTCCGCGTATTATTTTAAATACAACGAATAATCCACAATATACCACATTATAATTTATGGTATCTTTCAAATATTTCATAAGTCACAATTATATTCAGGTCTACTTAGATAATTTTTAAGTGATAACTTTTATATCACATATTAGATATGAATCTCTATGAATTTCTCAAATTTCCAAATACGAATAGAATATCTTCTCAATTTGCTTCCAACATTTTTTATATATTTCAGTGGCGACAAATATATTGCTGCAACACTTAACTAACAATTAGTGCACACTTGAGCAACAAAGTCTAATATCATGTTATCATCAAGTGCAAAACCAAAGTTTAAATTTAAGAGATAGAAATATTTCATAATTATTCTCATGTGCACCATATCAACAATCTTTTATTAATCAATAAAATAGAGAATGATCTCATCAAAATTAATCACAACTTTATACACATAAAAGTAGGTTTTCAAGTTTAAATAATTGTTTTTTCTCTTAATAACTAAGCACAACTTCCACATAAAAGTAGGTTTTCAGTTTTTTTATAGTAAATATTTTTTTTTTCTTCTTAATAAGTTAGCCACAAAAAAAAAGAGGTTAAGTAGTTATCAATTAACTAAGTCCAATAAAAGAAGAGATTAAGTAGTTATTTATATTTGCACAATAGAGAATTTCGATCACAGCAAACAAAAAAGAAAAGAGAATATCAATCACACAAACGGTACTCATAAAAATTAAACAACTTTTTTTCCTATCAAAAGCTTCTTGAAAATCTGTTTGGCCTAACTTCTCCTTTTATTGAGTAAAAAAGTCTAAAGTAAGTTGGGTCAAACGGTACCTTAGTTAAAGGAAATCTACGCATAGAAATAGGAATAGAAACCATAATAAAAGATAGGCATAAAAAATAGTAACCAAATATAACATATAACAACTTATCAAAATTAAAAAAAGGAAGTTATAAGAATTTTAAAAAAAATATAAGAACTTAATAAAAGAAGATGCGTGGGAAAAAAAAAGATTAGACCAACTTATATAAAAAAAAATGGACAAAACTGATGTGCATTTCTTTAGGTGTTTTTCGTATGATTCTTAATATAAAATGCATATTTTATTGATATAACAAACTTTGAGAAAATCATGAATTTAAGGAATTCATAGTGTTTATGTTAAAAATCATGCAAAAAGAAAGTAGGTTGGAGATGCTCTAATAAGTTTTTTTATCCATCTCCACACTTAACAATTTTTACATGCAAAGACCTATTCCTTATAACTCCTTTAACTTTAATGTCTCTTAACTCATCAACCGAGTTTCATATGCAAAGCATTAATATATAATGATGATTCGATAAATTGTGTCATCACCATATGCCATTAAAAAAATACTTGATACCATTTCAAATTGGTCACTATAACATTGACAACTATTGATTTAACGGTATTTTGTAAATCGGTCAATATCTTTTGACAGTCTAATTTAGAGAGTGGTTTAATAGTTTACTTAACAATTTAGTTGCCAAATCAGTCTACACGAAAATTGAAATAATTTGATCTCTAAGTTGATTGCTAAATAGCGAATTTTTTAATTTGCACCAAATATCCAAATGTCACATGCTTATCAAGCTCAAGCTCTTATTTAACCAATGCATAGAACTAGTTGATGACCAACATCATTTAAAAACTGCTAATGGATGATAAGATTGGTCTCTTAGATTAATCGATTATTGTTGGGTCAATTATCGAGTTTTCAAATAAAAATAATAACAATAAATCATGTAAGTCTCCAACTTAATTAGCAACTTTTATCATATTGTTTTAGCCTTGTTTATACAACTTGAACTGTTTCTTCTTAAAAAAATAAACAAAAAACAAAAACACTTACTAGCAAGTTAATCCAGTTAGCAACTTATTTTAGAACATTTTTTAATCTATAACTATATATAAAAAGGATACAAATTTTTGGGATAACTTTTTCATTATTCCTATTTTATTCTTAAAAAAACTACCAACAAAAAAAGTAACCAACTATATATAAAAAAAATACAAATTTTTGGAATGACTTTTTCATTATTCTTATTTTACCCTTAAAAAAATATAACTATATATAAAAAGGGGATCTGTCTACTGTGGTCGACCTAAATAGGTCTCTTACCGTGCGCGACCTAAATAGATCTTCTATTATACATAACATTTTAAGTTGAATGTTATTAAAATATACTAAAACCCAAATTGAAATTATGAATGAAGCAACATGAATTAGTTTAGGCTAAAAGAACGATTCTATGATAACAACATGAATTATGTAAGTTTGCTAATAGAAGTAAACTAAACAAAACAAAAAAATTTACTTATCATAAGTTTGCCAAATTAAATTATGATTTGGATTATTATTTGAGTCCACATGAAGGACTTAAAAAATAGGAAAACTAAAGATACACACATTAATTTAAATAAAAATCAAATTTATAATAAACCATGATTTACAATTTATATATCTCAGTAGAATAGAAAACATGAATAACACGCCGCTAGTATGTTATAAAACTGGCTTTTAAAATAAAATATTTCAACCAAATTAGCGACTTAAACCTTACATGTATGCATTTTTCTATAACCTTATCATTAAAATTGAATAACACCCCCCTCTCCCAAGAAAACAAACATACATTGTCTCATGTCACTTTTATTTTGTGTCACGATATATAGATTTACATTATTGATACCTTTATTTATTTTTCCTTATATGATTTAAGAAAATTGTACAAAAGCAAGTAAGAAAAAGCTGTTGTAGGAAGATCCTACTTTACTTAGAGGAAGTGACAGAAGATAAGAAGTGCAATGGTGAACGTACACGTGGATCCTCCATTATGCTAAAAATAACCAAACTGTTCTTAACACCGTATGGTTTAGGCAACTCCATTAACTACCAACGGATATTTTTTGTGATATGGTTAGTTTGTAACATGTGCTAACGCATGGGTTTGCTTGCATTCATGCGGTCTTTTACGTTCAATAAGGGCTTGATACTCTGCGAGGACTTGGATCATCTTTTTCCCTACATTCTACACATATTTCTTTTTTCTACATTTTATTTCTATTTCTCTCTAAAATTTTATAGAGAAGGTCAAGAAAGAGAAAAAATAATAAAGGAAGATCGAGAGAGAGAGAAGTTCATTATTTTGGAGAAATCTATCGATTGAGAGAAAAGTCTATTTGCTTTTAATTTATCAAGTATACTATGTGAACTAACTTATAAATATGAAATGACATGAAAAATATATATTTAATTAATATTTAATTTTTAAAAAAAAGGTTGCAGAGATAAAATTGGAAGAAAAATGATAAGATGTAAGATATAAGTTAGTAAAATAAGCTATATACTTCTTTTGGAAAATGTTTACCAAACAAATTTTTTTGGTCATATAAGCTTATAAACTAATTTGACCTTATCAAACAGAGGCTTAATGTGTGAACTGAGATCGTTACCTAAGTAGCGAGAGGGGTAAAATTGAAAAAATAGCGGAAAAATAATTTTTTCATAACCCCAACAATCTGAGACCCAACCCCATAGGTTGGAAGAACTTGTTGTAAGCTGACCCTGAATATACGAGCAATGGAGAAAGTTTATTGTTTTGGAAAGATCAATGGGTGGAGAGGCGAGTTTCTTTGCTTTAGATTTAGTAAATTTTTTGAGTTATCATGAAATATGAATATCTTAGTGGCCGGAATATATAAATTGGTTAAGGTGTGGAAGCAGGTGGGAGAAGGTGCCGTTGACGTCTCAATTATAATCATGTGGAAAGATAATTAAGAGATGGTGTTAGCGTTTCTAATATTATGTAAAATTAAAATTATACTTAAAAAATATATTTGACGCGTCTCAAATATTATCCTAGAAATAAAAATCAACAAAAAGATCATGTGGAGGAGAAAATCAAACCAACTTTTTTGTTTTTATGATTGATAAGTGTGCCTGTGATCCGACCATTGAAATGTGTCAATTACATATGTGAAGACACGTACACACTCTTTATGCTCACAAAATTGGTGGTGGTGGCATGTTATTTTTGGCAGCATGATAAGTCATATCTAGACTCATGCATATGCTTTGTCACGTCAAGTTTCATCATGTGTTGTGAGGTAGGAGTATACTATATCATGCTGTTTAATTCTTTTTATCCTATAGATATAGACTAGATTGGTTCATGATATATATGATTCTATCTCATTCTTCCACGTTTACCAGACAAACTAAAGCAATTCAACAAATGGCTGTGTCATTATTGGGTAAATATAACAAAATTGACATTAAATGTTTTAAGAATCATTGCCACTCCATGAGTGCCACGTACTATGGGATTGTGGTTTGTGCAGGTTCCATGTATATTATGATTTTGAATATCTTTGGCCGCATGCAATCGTATTTATAATTGAAATCGAACGATTTAAATCTTAAATTTAACAGTATTTTGTTTTTAAAAAAAATCCAAAACAACTTGAGTTTGAGAACTCAATCCACACTATAGCATCTCTTCAATTCACATGTAATTCAGATTCAATCCAAAACAACTTATTAATTTTCTATTATAGATAATTTTATTTGCAAAAATTTAACTAAATCAAAAGTCAAAAGTTCAATATAGCATCTCTTCAATCTGCATGTAATTCAGATTATAAAGAATATATTTAACTAAACAATGGACGATTTTTTGACTTTACACCTAACATGTAAAACATTTAAACTTCGTAAATAAGCACTAAAGTTGATTTGATAAAAACACACACACACTAAAGTTCTACAATCCTCAATAATAGATCAAGATATGAAGGAGATTGTTGATGGGCGTTCAATGTGAATACTATATTTCAAGTATTTGATTCCACTACAAGTAGGGCAGGCCCATATGCACGTGTCATATGGGGACTTCAAAAAATTATAGGATAGTAGAATTAATAAATTGACTATAATAAAGATTTAATAGATTGACATTAAGAGTAATAGTTGAGAATCAGGAGTGACAAAGTGTGCGGTCCGGCCTATTTAGGCCCAACCCGCCTAAAACCCGTCCAAATATAGGGCGGGACGGATCAACTTACGTATCTAAACTAAAATAATAAATTACATTAACTAAAATCATGCCATTAATTTATTTTTTTTACTAAAATCATAATAGACTCATATTACAAGACCAAAAATACTATTTAGTATTTACCCATCAAATAATCATGCCAATAGTCCTATAAATCCTGCAGGTACTTTCTTGTACCAACATTTCTCCCCATTATTTTACAAATATATGGTTTCTAACATACCATAATTGTTTGTTGGACCTATTAAAAGTCGAAAAATGCCAAAGAATTTGTATGACAAATAATGTCATTAGTGTTAACATCATGTCCAAGTCAAATACTTAAAAGCGTATAACCATTGCTATTTTCACTATATAGTGCCAGTTTTTCTATTTCTTTCCATTGTGAAATTGTTCCCCCCAAATTTGGCCTCACGATCCCAAAAAGATATGTTTAAGGAAAGGAGATTTACATTTCATTATGTAATCACTCACGGAAGAAAAAAGAAAAAAACCTTTCAAAATATAAAAGTGTTCTAAACTTTTAAGTAAGCACGGGTCCTAAAAAGTTGTTTGTATATATCTCTAGGATTTTTCTAAACCAAAATTTAAAATAAATACATATTTTTTTAAAATAATTTGTCTCTAATTGTAGCACTTAGTATTAGAGTTATCAAAACTAGAGACCAATTTAATTCACCTTTTTTTTTTTTTTCCATTTCCACCTTCTATTGTTACTTTGTTAGTTCAATCTTTTTAGTTATGTTAGTTGCTTGTCCTCTTTACCTTCCAAGTCTTCATTTTGTAATTACATTAATTTATGTCAAAACTATAAATTTTAGGTAAGATCTTTTTGGTTTTAACCCGAATGAGCAAATAAAACTTTAAACAAGAATAAAAATTTTGGTGTATTTTTAAAAGCATATATAGCAAATTATTTCTCCTGCTATGCATGAACACTTGCCTCCAATCCACCGTCCCCTACAAAGTGGATGCGGTCCATTATGTCATTATTTAATTTCCTTTTACCTTATGATAAGATAAAGTTCATTTGCCCTCATAAGAAATTGTTTGGGATATATATTAAAAATTGATTTAAATGGTAAATAATTTGAGTCCCTTAAAATATAAAGGGTTATAATTTCGTTCTCTAATTCTCACGTATGACAAAAAATTTGGACGGACGAAGAACTCACTTTATGTGTCTAATGAGTTTCAAACGAAAATTAATTACTACTAATTATATGTGATTGATGAAAATTTCGTACATATAACATGATAACTAAAAAGAAAAAACAATTGTTTTAAACTCAAGTCTATTGCACCACTTTTCTAATGTTTTGTCTACTTTGGGTTTTTGTGTAAATTCTGTTGTTTTGTTTTTTGTTAGAAGATTTACTTGTGAATTTAAGAATATTAATATACTTCCTCCTCTGATTACTATTATAGAATTGGCTTTTAATACATTGAGAAAATGATATAATTTAGTCCATAATTTACATCTAATAGATTATTTTTTAATTAATGTACTATAAAAGTCAAATTACTTTTAATAATTATTGAAGAGACTAATGTTTATAAAGTATTTTTATTAGTTCAATATGAACTTTTCGTCGGATGTACCATAAAAATAGAAATCAAATTCTAACAAAAAAATGTATGCAAAATATTGTCAAAATTATAACTTTATCATGTCATTTTTACATTAGTTTTTGTTTGACTAAATATTTACATTAGTTATAAAAGCCAACTTTTCCAATATTTAAGGTTTATTCTAAAACATAAAGTATTTGGCTGATAAATCATATCACTATTGGTCTTAACAATAGAAAAAACAAGGCACAATGAGGTTGAAGTAATGTTAGAAGTTACCAACCTTATGATTTTTAGTTTTTTGTGTTTGGTTTGGCAAGCTTTTTGAAAGATAATTTATATTAGTGCTCTAAAAAGAGAGAGTTCTATGATTGAAAAAATGGTATAGATTTTGTGGTCCTAAAAAACAATCATAGAATTATTTATCCACTACTATATATATGGAAGCTAGCATGCTTGGTTGAAGCACACATTGTCCTATACCATAACATAAGGCAAATTAAATCTTTCTCCAAGACTTGTAGCAAGCAAACTCCTCACTATGTCTAAAATGTTTACCTTTTCTGATCATGAGATGGTTTTGATCTTTGGTCTCCTAGGTATTAAATTAAAAATTTATTACCACTCTTATTCCAACCCTTTCAATACACCATTTTCAATTTTCAAGTCACAGCTAAGTTCAAGTGATAAATGAGTTTCAGTTAAAATACGAATTTTTCAAGAGAATTTTAATCTTGAATAATAGAAATATAATTTACTTACTTTTCTATTGAATTCCTAATTACTATGACATTTATTCTTCAAAATTGGAGAGTTAAAGACCAATAAAAATTAGTTACTCTTTTTCTAACATGTCTAGCAAGTGTTACTTTTTATTTTTGTAACATTTTTCTTACAATCTCATTAAGGTTTTCATCACATTCTGAGTATAATATAATAATAGTATTTCTGATTCTCTCTGTTTTCTTTTTGTGTCTATAGGTAATATTGTGTCATTCTTGGTGTTCTTAGCTCCATTGTAAGTCCTCTCTCAAAAAAAAAAATATTGTGGTATATATGAATATAATTAAGTTTTTTATTTTTCAAGAGAGAAGATAATTAAGTTATACTTTGAAATGGTAGAAATATCTTATTTGTTACTCTGTCTCTTGTAGGCCAACCTTCTATGCAATTTACAAGAAAAAATCATCAGAAGGGTATCAATCAATTCCATATGTGGTTGCACTTCTTAGTGCATTGTTATTGCTATATTATGGTTTCCTAAAGACCAATGCCCTTTTGATTATCACAATCAATTGTATTGGATGTGTTATAGAAGTTTCATACCTAATAATGTACATCATATATGCTCCAAGGAAGCTCAAGGTAAAACCATAATCACAACAATCTTTCTTTCTAAACTCTTTTATCTTTTCATTCACTACTAAAAGAATTGAATTATTTACAATATAATTAAAAATGTAAAAAAAAAAAAATTTGACTTCCAATTTTAACATTCTAACATTTGACAACATGTTACATAAGTACAACATAAATTATTTTTGTTCTCAAATTTCGATAGTAATTCAACTTTTTCAATAGTAATTTTATTTTTATCTATGATCCTCTAGAGTGCATGTGATTACTCTTAAGTGTGTTCTAAACTACATATTGAAAATCTAATATATGTAGCATCGACTAAAGACGTGTTTGATGTTCGACATATGTCGGCGTTAGATACTTCTAGAATACCAACGTGTGTTACAATTTTTATCAGTGTCGACATTTCAATTTTGTGTTTGGTATTTTGTGGCAATCCTTCCCTTGAACACGATGAGCAAGGAAGATTAATTAACATGTGGAAATTAATATATTTTTTTATGAATTGCAGATATCTACTTTGGTTTTGATACTTATTGCTGACATAGGAGGTTTTGGCTTGACCATGATAATCACCTTCTTTGTTGTAAAGGGCACCTTCCGTGTTCATGCTGTTGGCTTGATTTGTGCCATTTTTAACATTGCAGTCTTTGCTGCTCCTTTAAGCATAATGGTATGTACTTACTTGTTCTAATTTTTATCATTCATCTTATATACTAGTTTTGGATTATGATCATCTCAGATGGAAAAAAAAAATCAAAAATTTGAAAATTTGGAAAATCCAAAAAAAAGTTGGTTAAAAGTTGAGATTAAAGACTTGCAAAAAATTATTTTGTAATACTAATTTTATATAGTTTGACACACACCGTACAAAAAGTTGATTCTTCGACAAAAATTAAAGACATAAATATAATCGGGTGCACTTATTAAGCATACGAAAAATAGAAATAAAACATTAAGTTAATGTTGAAAGAGAAAACTTTTTACACTTTCAATATATTGAAACACGAGTTTCAAGATAATATTAGTCGATAGTTTTAATATGTTCAACACGAGTTTCAAAATTTAAGGCAAATTTCATGTTTTTTTGTATTTACTTTTTATTGGCAATAATTCAACTTTTTTTAAAAGGGACACAATTTACATATTAACCATCGTGACTTAATTAATTCATTTTTTTTCTAATAGTGATGCAATATTTTTTATATATGAGATTGAATTTCATGATCCAACGATTATGATTTATTAACAGAATAACAGCAGTGTGTATCAACTAAATTATTATATGTGTGTATATGATTGAGTGAAAAGAGATTTAAAATTATTTGTACATGAATTGCAGAGGAAGGTGATAAAAACAAGAAGTGTGGAATACATGCCATTTTCTTTATCATTATTTCTTACTCTATGCGCCACCATGTGGTTTTTCTATGGTCTCTTTGACAAGGATAACTACATTATGGTGAGTATAAAATATTTTACTTACCCATCCTATTAATCAATTTTTTTTAATTATGTATGCTTGAAAGTAACTAATCTATTTTTTTTTTTTTGGTATTATGATCAGCTTCCAAATGTGTTAGGATTTCTATTTGGTATCTCTCAGATGATCTTATACCTCATATACAAGAATGCTAAGAATAGAGTAGAAGCTAATAGTAATGATGGCAATAAACAAGATTTCCCTTCAATGGTGGAAATGAAAGATGATAATATAGTTTGACATGGTGCATTGTATATCATAGGCTTAATTAATTAGGATGAATGATGAAATAACATGTCTCCTATCTCTATGTTCTATGTACTACTAAGGACTATATTTTGCCACTTTGGCATGCTTTGACTATGTAATAGCCTAATTATTACGGTTTTAGTTCAAGTCACCATGAGTTTATGGTGTTATTTCTGCTAATCAATGATGATTAATCCCTTTAAGTTTATGATGATTAACCAAGGTTCGTAATCAAAAATTCAAAATGACTCATTAACTAAGATCCATCTCGTTATGTACTCCCTCCATCCTTAATTATAAGCAAAAGTCAACTTTTCAAATTCATTGAAAAACTGATGTATCTGGACTATAATGTAGGACAAATACATCACTTTTTGAATGAATCTAAAAAGTGAACTTTTGCTTATAATTAAGGATGGAGGGAGTAAATCAGAATAGTTTATGAATTTTCAAATTGATATTAGCGTTTTTATACTATACTCTAGTTTTTTAGTTATATTTTTATAAATACATCATAGAATTATAAGGTGTCATTCAAAATAGTAAATCCAATAACTTGTTATATTAGAGGTTATTACGTGATACTACATCATCATAAATTCATACCACACAATGAATTTATGCATTTCATATCAACTATAAGACTATCACTTCATAAACCAAATACCTTAAAACTTCTTTTGTAGTTTAACAGATGAGTTTTGAAAGAAAATAAAAAAGGAATAAAGAAATTTAAGTGGAGAAAAATTTGAAGGATTTTGAAAAATGTAAAAGATTTCTCTGGTTTTCCTAATACTTCATATCCTTCAAAACTCTCTTTTCACCTCCAAACTCACAAATAAAACTTAAATAATTTCATTTCATAAATTTCGTATGTCATTTAGTATATGATCAATAATGTGATTTATGTGCATGCCGAAATCATGTAAAAAACACAAGGGTCATGCTAATTAATTAGTGCCCCGGGTTATTAGTTAGGGAATTAAAATATGATATTTTTGCATTTAAAATTGTATTAACTACACAAAATTGCTACATTTAAAATTGTTACATTCTTTTTATCAAGAAAAAAAAATGTTACATTTTAAGTATTAAATTAACTACACAAATTTCAAGATAATTTTACTATATTAAGTATTCTTAACCGGTGTCCCAGTGAACTAGTTAGCAATTTTAAAAAAACAATTATGCTAACATGTCTTATGTCTCTTATCATAACATAAGATCTTACTATAGAAATTAGTAAACCAATATAATATAAATAGCTAATTTATGGTCTGTTTAAAATAATTTTGGTTTTTAGTTTTTAAAATGTGTTTTATAAAAATGTTTATAGTAACTGTTTATTCCATGATATTATGTAATAGTACTCGTTTATTCCATTAAATTATGTAATAGTAATCGTTTTTCATTTTGGTTAATAGTAAATACATCATATTATGTAATAGTAACCGTTTATTCCATTAAATTATTCCATTATATTTCTTCTTTTTTTTACTTTCGCCGCTAGTTTAATTTGATTTGAGAGTTAGTTTTGTTATCAAGTGGTTCCACTTCCTCGCGATCGCATACTTCATTTTAATTATAGCATAATAAAAAATGTTTGATTTCTATTAAAATATCAGCATAAAATTAAAATTATTTTACCTTGGAAAAAACATATTCATTAAACTTTTTGAATATACGGAGTATATTGATAATTTGCAAAATTTGTGGCTATTTAGATGAAATTTACCTATTAACCCTTTCAAAATTATTATATATACACATCGAAAGAAAAGAATTAGGGTTCTCTTCTCCGATTGGTTTGAGTTCGCAAAAATGGTTTCGCTGAAATTGCAGAAGAGGCTATCAGCTAGCGTGCTGAAATGCGGTAGAGGAAAGGTTTGGCTTGATCCCAATGAAGTCAATGAAATCTCCATGGCCAATTCCAGTTCGTAACCATTTCTCTTTATTACTTTTTTGCCCTTACACCCATCAACAAACATGATTCTATTCAACAACATTTCAAAACGCAATTTTTAGTTGTTTTTTTTTCTCTTTCTATTGAATTTGTAGTTTTATTTTTATTTCTTGACTCGTATAAAGTGAGTATTATGTTCCATGTACAAATCAATAGTAGTTAATAACAAACTAACAATTCAATGGTTAATAGTCAAATATTAACTAATTAAGTGTATGTTTGGTTCCATATGCTACATTGGTCTTGATTTTACAAAAGCTGTACTATGTAGCTTATGTAAAATCACGGTCGGTCATTGTGATTCTGGCATATCCACTCTGAGACCAAACATAGGCTAACTAACTTAACACAATTTGTAAAGAAAATTCCGTCGTCAATTGTGGATTGTAGAAAATATGGGTTTGTTCAAATTTCATGGTGCTACACTGCTTATAGCTTCCATTTGATAATATTTTATTTTGTACTAAATAATTTATCGTAGGACATTAGTGATTTGTTTAAATTCTGTTATGTTAATTAATTAGTGTATTGTGGGACGATAGAGATTTGTTCGAATTCTGTTATGCTGTTGTTGTTATTTGACAACACTTTGTATTAACACGTGTGTCAGAAAGTTATGTATGCGGGGTGGCATGCTTTCAACTTGTACTCGTAGTAAGCAATATTGGATATAATTCTTTTCTATTGTCTTCTCGACTAATGTATTCGTCAACTCACTGTTTGTTGGAAAAATGGGCCGACACCAGTTCCCTTTGATATACTCGGATGATTGATTTTATTATCTGATTGATTGCAAATCTTCTGCAATAGAAGCACTGCTAAGCTTGATGGGTTTTTATTTGCAGGACAAAACATTAGGAAGTTGGTTAAGGATGGGTTTATTATTAGGAAGCCAACCAAGATTCACTCCCGTTCACGTGCTCGCAGGATGAAGGAAGCTAAGAGGAAAGGACGACACTCTGGATACGGTAAGCGCAAGGGTACAAGGGAGGCAAGACTTCCTACCAAAATTCTTTGGATGAGGAGGATGCGTGTGCTCAGACGACTGCTCCGTAAGTACAGGGAATCAAAAAAAATTGACAAACATATGTACCATGATATGTACATGAAGGTGAAGGGTAATGTTTTTAAGAACAAGAGAGTCTTGATGGAGAGCATTCACAAGTCTAAGGCCGAGAAGGCAAGAGAGAAGACTTTGTCTGACCAGTTTGAGGCAAAGCGTGCAAAGAACAAGGCCAGCAGGGAAAGGAAATTTGCTAGGCGTGAGGAAAGATTCGCTCAAGTGAGTACTTCTATAATAATGTCTTCACAATCTATTTACTTGTGTTAGATATCATGAATTTCTACTTTCATTGTTGTTAAATGCGAGGATAATATACTCAACAGAAAAACATGGTTTCAAATTACTGTTTCTGTCACAGTTACGCTTATGCTGTGAACCATTATATTGTGGCAAAATTTTAAAATTGTGGTTGATATTATGGTTGCAATTGCATTTGTGGAGACCTCAAAATCCTTTATATTGCTTTCACAATTTAAAACCATGCTGCTTGTAATGAATATTGACATTTCCACGCTCCATAAAATGTCCAGGGTCCTGGTGAAAAGCAACCAGCGTCCACTGCTCCACCTGCCACAACACCCCAACCTGCCCAGTGAGTATTACATTTTAGCCTTATGCCTTATTTACAGCTTTCACTCTGCTACTTTTCTTGTCGTCTAACTGTATCTATTTTATGCAGGGTGCCAAAGAAAACCAAGAAGTGAGCAGCATACCCGGAAGTTGAATCTTTAATGACACTGGCATAATCCTGCAGTCTTCTAAAATTGTCTCATTTTTTGCCGGCTTAGACTTTCTCTTATAACAATAAACTTATTTCATGCTAAATTTATATTATACCTATTTGTTAGTTTGCCTTTTACTTTTGGTTTTAAGATTGACAAAGTTTGCGGAAAGTCTTGTGTTATCCATTTATTTACCACTGCTAATCTCATGCTAATACAACTAACCGCATACAAGAATATCTGCACCAATGTTTACCTGCAATTCCTCCAATAGGAGATTCAGTTTACGCAGGACATTCATTATGTTCATTGATTCATTGAGTCAGTTGGGATCTGATGTAGATGGGAACTGTTGTTACCCTCTATTCAGTTTGCTGTAGTTCGGTTGACTATATATATCTGCTAGAAATATTAGTTCTCTGCATTTTTACAAAATGTGACCGCTCGCTGGTTTTTTGTTAACTAAAATCTTAGTACCTGTGTTGATTGCTTCTGGTTGCTGTCGTATAATGCAATTAAATATTAGTATGATATGATCTATGAAGCATATGGACACAAACACATGAACACTGACACATCGACACCGATAATAACTTAGAAAAATGATACAATTCAATGTAATCTTAAGTGTCAGTGTCGGATATTGATACATATCCGACATTGGGATTCATAGGATATGACTCTATGAACATGAGCAGTTGCATTTACTGAACCCTTATTACTTCCTGTTTATTTCGTTTATGGTACTAAAAAAACACTTAAATTCAATGTCTTTGTTCATCTTATAATATAATCTAAATGATACTACTATGTGCTGTGTAATGACATGAACTCCAATTTGCCAAACTATGTTTCTTTACTTTATGGTTAATTTGATTCGAGGAATCCAAGATATGATTACTTTTTCGTGATCACGAATAATTAACTTTTGTCTCAAAAACCTTAGTTCAGAAGAGTATCTCAATTTATTAAAAAAAGAAGAAAGAACAGTAACTCAGCAAAATTCCATAAAGGTGAACGTGGTGCTTGACTTGTATGTTGTAACAGAATGTTACCAAAAAAGGAAATATGGCATATTTTGCATGACTTGTTATTTTCTGCAGCTGGGAGATATGTATTTGACTTTAATTAAAGATTATATATGTTGATTGGATTGGTTATTAAAGAATCTATGCTATAGCCCGTATCTATACTTTTTGTAATAAAATGTGTCAAAAAAGTAATAATGTCCCTTAAGCATTTGGTAGGGGTTCGACTCCTGGCCGGTGTGTATGGAAATGCATTGTTTGGGAGAGATAGCCCTTAAATGCGTTCCAATATAATTAGTCTCTGCAGTCGTTTAGTAGAGGATACCCGAGGTAACAAAAAAAATACATATAATTACAAGATTTTTTAAAAATGATATATTTTAAAAATGTAATAAAACATTTTTATTTGTTTCTTCCATGAAAGTTTTTTTTTTAAGAGATTTTAAATTATAAATACAACCTATCATTGTTAATCTTACATCATATTATGAAATTAGTGACATACTTAAATTTATGTAGTAACTTTTTAAAAATCAAATTAGAGATCAAATTAATGAGACTTGCTAGTCATTGCTCAATAAAATGTTAAATAAATATAAAACATAAAAACAGGTTGAACCAAGTGCAATTCAATTACGATTCAATAGTGAACTAACGGAAAATTAATCTAAGGTGAATGATTATGATAAATTCACAAATAATTTTTATTAATTTTTCTTTATTAAATACAATTTGTGGACCTATTAAAATTATACACATCGATGATGTATAGTATGTTCACCATTTTTAAAATGCTACCACGTAGTAAACACTTTTTCCTAATCCATATCAAGATTCAATCTTTTTCATATTCCCTATATCCCAAAAATGTCAACGAGCCAATCCATAAACATAACTCCAAGAATCAAATAAAACATCATATATATAACCTCTAATTGAAAAAAAAAAAATTATGCCTACACATGTTTTGGAAGTTCTAAGATTAATTAATGGAGAATCGTATCTGAAAAATTAGGAACATTTTTCACAATAGTATTAAGCACAATGGGATTCTACATGGTATGCAATAGAAGAGTATATACTATGTAGGAAATAAAACATTATTCTTTTCATGTTGTTCTATGGATGAGTCGAAAGGTCAAAACACTAACTACTATATATACAAGCTTACTACAAACATTAGTTTTCATAAACATAGTATGCTAACAAAAATAATTAGTTACAATGTGACAAAATTTCAAGTTTGGAGTGAAAAAGAAAATGTATTTTGTGACCCTCAAAGGCTTCCGCTAAACTGTGTTTCAAATCGAATTCAATATTTTCGAAAAGACATAGAGTAGCGGTGGCCTGTGAGCGTTCACTGAACACTTTATTCTTAATATTTAATTTTCCTTCTGTTATAATTCTTTATACTTTGATTGTTCAATGAGTCCGAGAGCTCTACCTATTTATTAAAAAGAACCTTTCCAATACATTTTTACTTGATCTTTACTACTAATTCTATATGAAGTGGCAATTTTCTAACCATTCCATACATGAATTGCAATCTAAACATTTTTATTGCACTCCAAAAACAAAGTTTATATCTAACATAAAACAACATAAAGTTTGGTAATTTTAATGATATCATCTTTCTTTAACGTAGTTTGTGTGCATATATATAAAGCAAATTTGGTAAGCATCTCAAATCAGAATTGGGCTAAGTAGTCAAAGAACGGCAAAGTATGTCACCTCAACATCTCTTATTTATAATGAGCTTTCTCATCTTAATTTTTCAACAAATATGCTTCATCCATTTCATATTAAGTATATTAATAGAAAAATATAATGAATGATTCATTGATAAAACACATATTCATTCGGTAGAGTTTAATGGGCCAAAACCTCATCCTGAGTATAACTGTCGGATAATTTCTATTCATGCCCCCATATCTTAATTACTACAAAAATCAAACTCAGTTTAATGGAAGGTGCCTTGATACTATCATCCAGGTTCCAGGGAGCTTCTTTTCACATCCCATCCCATTATTCTTAATAGCCTCTCTCATTTGGATTTATCGATCCAGACAAAAAAAAACAATGTTATACTCAAATTCACCCATCCAAACAAAAACTAGCAGTCTCTACTACTAAATAATAAGCCCACTAAGTCATGAAACCACAAAAGGATAATAGAGGGAAAAAATTTACTTTTGCCATCTTATCAATTTTTCGCGCGTTCTATGTGTTCTCTGTTTTATCCTTTCGTTATTTAAGTAGTAAATGTTATAAAAATGATAATTTTTTTAAAAATAATGTCCGCTACTTAAATAGTGGACGTAATATAAAAAACAATTTTAATAGGGTTTTTAGGAGTGTATATCCGCTATCTAAATAACAAACAATTGTATTTTTTGTAAAATTGTAGGGCACACGAAAAAATGGGTAGAGTGGCAAACACAAATTTCATAAAGAAAATGTCATATTAAACATGTAAAAGTTAGGGACCTTAATGTCCTATTGTGCCGCTAAGGATGTCTTCTTCAAGATAGTTTTGAACTTCATTGATAAAAACTACCATGGTTATAAGTAAAATAACATAGATATTATAGACAAAAGAAATAGATATTTTAAGTGCATGGAGAAAACATGACTCATTTGAAATAGTTTATTTTTTAGCCTATGCAAAAGTTATATTTTATTTGTCTAAAAGTTAAAATATAAATTAAGAGTGTGTGTGCCAAGAAATTAACTCTATAAAATATAAACTTGTCACGTGAACTATTGATATATTGATGTTGTATAAAAAAATTCATATGACAAGTTTTATGTGCATTTAAAAAAATTGTGTTGAATTTAATAAGTCGGTAGATTCATATATAAATTGTTCTCATATATATTTTCATTGATGTACATAGATGTATAAATTATTTAATTATGAATGAAATGCTATAAATATCATTTTGTAAAAATAAAATTTCAAGTTACAAGACAAAAATGTATCAGCAGGAAAAATGAGTAACAACACACAAACAACATAGACCAATTCTGAAAATGTAATGTAAATAAATCATATTTAAACATAGATTTAAAACACAGTAGGAGTTGTTCCGTAAGTTTAACTCAATTGGTAGGACATTACATTATATATATAGGGGACTGAAATTCGAATTTCGATCATCCCACTTATCTACCTTAAGAGTGAAATTTATAGTCAATAGACTAATTGACGGAGAAAAAAAAAACACAGTAGGAGCTGAAGCAAATGAGGCATCTTGTCTTAACCAACAGCAAAAACATATTTAATTAAAATCAACGTATTGTTATTGGATTATATATATAAAAAAAATCAACTTGTTATTAATTCCATTTGCTTATAAAAAAGAATCAACTTGTTGTTTATGAGCTCGCTCGTATATATATAGTCTAGCTTTTATTTAGGGCACCATATATATAGTCTAGTTAATACCCCGAAGATTAATTAATTATAGTACTATAATTTAAAATCATGAGGTTTTTTTTTTTTTTGGTTAGATATGAGTTATTTGTAAAACCTACATATATAATTATTAATTTATATTTTATATGAATTAACTATTCTTTTGGTTTATAAAAAAAAAACTATTCTTTTGGTCAAAGAAAAAAGAGAAACCATTCTACTGATAAATTATTGCATTCCCTAAAACAAAATAATTAAATATTCTACACACAATATAATAGTCTTTTAAAGATAAAATTAAACATGACATTAAAATAAAAAAAACTTTGGTACATACTTCTTATTCCAAAAATGTACTCATTTTATTCAATAGTTGCACCAAAACATTCAACAAAAGATATTGCTGTAACAACTTTCATCAAATTACAAAGTGAGTACATTAAAATCGATATAAAACTTTATTAATCGCATGCTACCTAAAAAAAAAAAACCATGTGAATTGCATACTTATATCAAATTTTCATCATCCATAAGCAAACATTAACATAGCTAATTATTAATGCAGTCCCTCAACACAATCATAAACTATTGGCTCAGCAGTTTGACGAGGACCCCGGCTCCGGTGAAGGCGGAGGTGTTGATGCCCTCTCTGTCACAGACACTTCCTTCGAAGTCGATGCTTTCTTCAACCACGCATACTTCCTTGAACTAGAAAAAAATCTCTTTCTTGGTTTTCTCTTCACCGGCACAACAACGGTCTTTTTCTTCGCATTTTCATTTTCAATATCGCTCTTATAAATTGATGTTAAACGACGAATTTTCCTTTTCTTCTTTTTTTTGTCATCAGTAGCCATTTTTTTGTCATCATTAGTAACCATGTTACCACTAACCTTGTCATAAATTGATGCCAAATGCTGAATTTGGATCAATTCATCATGGCTATATAATTGTGGTACATCATGTGCTATAAACATATCCATGTACGTTGGTGCAAATGGTCGTGTAGATTTTTTCTCACGTGATTCAAAATCTTGAACACTTTTCACCAATTTCCATAGTTGCCTCATGTTCCTCATGATGATGATGGATGGATGATGATGAATGTTTGGGTATGCTTATAAGGTTGAGATGGAAATTGTAGTGTGGAGAATGAAATGGTATATAGGGGTATATATAATAAAGGTGACAAAGTAAATATAGATTTTTTTTTTACATAAAATTGAATAAATAATGTTTAATTAAGAGTCTTGGTCAAACTAATAATAATTAAGAGTCAAATTAATTTTTCTTGTCAAAAGAAAAAAAAAGAGAGTCAAATAAATTTATGATAAATTTAAAGATGGTTTTAATATGGATATAAAGATGTTTTTTATATTGTTATTTTAGAATATTTTAAAACAAAAATAAATATAAAAGAAAGATACAGGGTCAAAGGTGGACCCTTGAAAGTAATAAATTTGGCATGGCAAGTAAGGATACATATGAAATTTGTTACAATCAACTTTGTCAAAATATGCATAAGTGGGAGAAAATTTTCACCATTCATAAATTTGTTTTCACCATAGAACCACTATGATACATCACTTATTTCATTTGATTCAATAGTAAAACTTATTAATCCAATAACAAAATAAAATTATACATAATAAAAATTTTATCTCACTTTTTTTTATGTATGCAATTTTTTTGTCTCATTTATACATCATAAACAACACATTTGTTATGAGGCTAAAAATTTGAGGTTCACCCTAAATTAATCTGGACCATATTGGAGCCTCAATTCAATATATAAGCTAAAAGTGTAAAATGACAAAATAGGATATAAGATAATTAATTCTATACTTATTTTATAGATAAGTTAATTTAGGTTAAAAAAGTTTTGGTCAATAGAATTAATATTTTGTAGTCTCTCTTAAAGTTTTTTAAAAACAATGGTCCTTCAAATATTTTTAATTAGTAGTTTTGATTTTTGCTTTTAAAATAACTAATGTGTACTATTTTAATTTTTCAATTATATTTCGCAGTCATGTTGAAAATATTATAGGGTTAAATAATTTTTTTATTTTTAAAAATGTGGCGAATTTTGATTTTAGTCTCTAAAATCAAAAAACGGGATGTTTTCTTCCTCTTTAAATTTTCTATTTCTTTTTTAGTCCTAATAGAACTACTTATGATATATTATTGACATTTATTAAAAATAATATGGACATAAACATGTTTGACATAATAGATGGACACATCTTTTACCAAAATAAAATAAAATGATAAATGGACACATCTTGGTCATAACTTTGAGATTACCATAGACATACATAAATTGGTCACTAGGGACAAAATAGAAAATTTATGGAGCACGAAAAACATCCAGTTTTTATTTTTAGGGACTAAAATCAAAGTTTTCGATATTTTTAAAGAACAAAAACTTATTTAACCCAATATTATAAGTCTCTATTGAAAAGTGAAGAATTTTTAATAAACAAGGGATGAATTAAATATAATAAAATTTTAAATTTTTTTGGGCTAAAATTTTAATGTAATTTATCTTTATTTAAAATATTTTAAACTTTTGTGAGAGAAATTAATTCTAGTAATATTCTAAACATCCCTGCAAATACTCATTCAAAAATGCGAGAGTTACACATGAATTGAGTTAAAAATAGAGACTAAAAATATTGATAGAAAACATTTTAAGGACCATTGTTTGAAAAACAATTTTAAAGAAACTAAAAATTAAATATGATATATTTATAGAACTAAAAATTTATTTAACCTTTTAATTTATGTAACGGCCTAAAAAATATTACTCATGACCCTCTTGGTAGCTATGGTATACCATATGTCAAAGTCTGAAAACTTTGGTTTGCTAATGCCTCAAACGCGAGGCATTTTGCCTCAAAAATTATGTTGTCCTAAGCCATGCATTTTGTTCATTGTTTGTTTGTCTTTGATCGATGTCGAATATTGAGAAACACTTAAGAGAAAAAAGAAGAAAATTTTAAAAAAATCAAGCTTAAACGATGAGAGATTAAAAGAAAGAAAAAAAAAAGGTAGAAATTAAGATTTGTTAATATTTTCAATATGTGTTATATATTGTATTTTCTACGTGGAAAAGGACTCCATCAAATTATCATGCAAGAACCACTATTTGAACGACCAACCACAATCTTCCATGTTGAAAGGGCCCATCAAATTATGTGCTAGTCACAAAAATGTAATGTAAACACAAAAATGTAAAAAATAAGTTATAATCACACAAAAATGTAATAATGTAAAACACAATAAATCTACACAAACCTAAAACCCTAAATCTAACCCATTAATTAAGTATATTTTCTTTTTTTGGTTACAATTAAGTATACGTGGGACAAAATTGATTTTGTTCCAATGTAGCAAACAATCTCTATTAGGTTTAAAATTAATCTTTTAATCAAGATCACTATTAGATTTTTAATAGATTGTGTGTTAATTTAGAGGTGTTGGCCAATTTTAAGATAAAAGGTACAAATAAATCTTCTCATATAATGTACTACTAATAAAGATGGTCAAGATTCCTTAATGTTCTCATGATCTTCTATATTTAACCTACTTTGAGATTTCTTTCTTGAATTAGTTATTGTCAATTTTTGAAACATTACTAAGCTTACATTTGAAAGTGACTTGCAAATTTCTTAGAAAAATAAAATAGCTATAAGTATTCAATATCATCTAATAAAACAAACATGAATACTAATCAAATAAATTAAATATATATTTTTTTTTATAAAATTAATCAAATAATTATTACAATCCAAATGAAACACTGGGAATAAAAAAACAAAAAATGGCCAAACATATGTAGAATTCAAAATTAAATAAACATTATATATAGCATTTGAACATAGTTTTGCTACTTTGAGAAGATCTCCTTTGATCATCAAATACTTCTTTTTTTGACATTAACCATCAAGCCATGTTTCATGTGTAGGACAACAGAAACACTTGGGATTATTGGATGATCTTTCACTACTTGAATGTGATAATTTGACAATATAGCTGCAGCAACAATTTTCAACTCAATGAAGCTTATATCCTTTCCCAAACAACTCCTTGGTCCAGCATTAAAAGCAATGAACTTGTAAGACGGTACATGAACTACTCCTCCTTTCGGCGAAATCCATCTCTCTGGCTTAAACTCCAAGCAATCTTTTCCCCATATTTCCTCGACCCTTCCAATTGCGTATAGAGAATACACTATCGTTGCATTGGACTTAATCCTATGTCCGCTAGGAAGCACATCCGGTTCCGATGCACATTTATGCTCAAGAGGAATTGGTGGATAAAGCCTTAAGGTTTCACATAAAGCTCCATGTAGATAAACTAACTTGCTAAGCCCTTTTGTCCCTAAATCTTTCCAATTATGTTCTCTTGATGGTAAATTTTCTTTGATCTCTTCAAGAATCTTAGCTTCAACCAAAGGGTGTGTTGCCACTAACCAAAAAAACCAACTAAGGCAAGAACTAATAGTGTCTCTTCCAGCTGCAAGTAGATTAATTGATGTATCTCTCAAAAACTTATCATCTATCAAAAGCTTATCATATATTGGATTTTTTTCATCTCCTACTTCATTCATAATAATATTTAGCAAGTTAAAATTTTTTTGTCCTTGCATTTCTCTTCTAGATTTGATTTCTGAATACAACATTTTATCAAGAATTTTATTATTCTCTATAAATTCTTTCTCTTGACCAACTTGAAACCAATTTTGCAACTTCCACAAGAATTTTGGCTTTACATGTCTATAGAACAATGTGTTCTCTGAGTGTGTAAAGGCTCTCTCACATATAATTATAGGGAGATCAATAGAAAGACAATTAGGATCATATCCTAAAACTACAGAACATATGTTGTCAAAAGTTAACCTTTGAAAAACATCTTGTAAATCAACTTGCACACCTTCTTTACAAGCATTGTCAAGAAACACAAAAAGACCATTACAAACTTTTTCCTCAACTGTTTTTTGAATAAATGCACGAAAACTTTCTTGTTTGAAAATTGAATGAAGTAGAGTCCTACTGTACTTCCATAGGTGGGACTCAGACCTGAAAAGCATTAAGAACAAAAATAAAACACCAATATCATAATTACATCTAATTCCAACAAAAGAGAATTTAATTAGGTGTTCATATTCATAATAATTAGAATATTTTATAGTAGACCACCCTTAGGGCCAACCCCGATTATTTGGAGACTCTGCTTGAATATTAAAAATAGACCTCTAATAAAAAATGTAAAAATAAAAATAAAAATTTACTATTTAAATTGTAAATAATATAAAAAATAGTTGTAATTGTAAATAACATTCTAAAGAGACATTCTAATCAATAACATTAAAATACAACTTCAGACTAATATCATTATCAACCTTTTGGTTACTTAAAAAGGACCGTCCAAATAATAACCCGATATTTGGTCTAAACGGATCCAGCGTGATTCTCAAGTTATCTGTTCCATCTTATTATGTATGTACTTCTATTAATTAATTTATTTTCAAATGATTGGAATGCTTATTTTAAATTGTTAATTACATTTTTGTCAGAATAATATGATAATGTTGCTGATTTTAAAGAGTTAAATGAGAAGATTATATGTGTTTAGAAATGGCCCTATGTCTAATTTATATTTAAATACAAAATGTTATTGGTTTATATTTTCTTTTAGTAATGTCATTTCTTTTTCTACGATCAGCCCCAAATTACTAATAAAATAAAAAAATGAGTAAACCATCAAATTAGTCCATAATTCTGTAATTCACTCTCAAATAAGTTTTTGACTTTATAAATATTGCAAAAACGTCTCTGACTTTGATAAATTTTACTAATATTTGTCTTTCAGAAAATAAGTTATGGACTAAATTGAGAATAAATGGATAAACTTAAGGAACAAATTGATAGTAAGTTAGTAAAACATAAGGACTTCATTAATAATAATTGATTAAACATAGGGATCAATTTGACAATTTAATAAAGTCAAGGATCTTTTTAACATATTTGTAAAGTCATTGACTTATTTGAGAGTGTCTTACGGAGTCAGGGACTGATTTGGTGGTTTACTCATAAAAAAATTATCTATTAAATTTAGTATTTAAATCTATTTTTTTAGTAAAAAAATATTTTAAAAGTAACAAAGTCATTATTTTTTGCATATATGTACAAATTTAAATAGATCTATATAAAAATTAGGAAAGAACCCTTAAGATTTGAGGCGCCATACACGTTGCTCACTCTGCACCCCACAAGGCCAACTTTGACCATCCCATTCAGCATTACTGGGTAAGCACAATCCTCTACAGCTTAGAATGATGAGCACAAAATGCAGATCATCGTAGCTGTTAATCACACTCTTATCACACAGTCACGTGTCATCCACTAGACTTATGTCCCTATCTTCTTAAAAATCAAGTACACAGTAGTACTAGTCTATAGAACAAATCTTATTTAAGTAATAACTAGAATATATATAATTGCCAGATAAAAAAAAAAATACATTATTGTTCTATTGTACTTCCAAATGTGGGAATCATACCTGAAAATTCCATCTCCAAGAATGTCAAAAATCTCTCTGAAATTATCTCCTTTTGCATAGTTTGCAAATTTTGTGCTTGTGATGTGTTGCACGTTCCTCGGATCACTGGTGAAAACAGTGTCCAAATTTGCTAACCATGGTCCTTCAAAATAGAATGTTCCTCCATTTTGTTTCAAAGTTAAAGTTAAATAGTTGTTAATGTTGGATAAGTTGTGTACGAAAGCAGGTAGCATTCCAAGCACAGGCCACTTTGTCATGGGTGTGTTTCTGTTGAGCCTCCAATAATGGATTGCGACGGAAACAAGAATTGCCAAAACGATATCTCCAACGCTAAACACATCTACTACTTTGTTGGCCGGCGGCCTATGTTCTCGAGCTCGAGAAGTGAAGTTATAAAAGTGGTCTAGGACTCGATTCTCACCTCCATTAAATACTAATAAATTTTCAGTTGACATATTAATATTGAATGTTTTAGAAAAATGATATATGATATATATTACTCGAACACTTCTCTTAAATATGACTAAGCTACGAGGCTATTTATAATGCAATATTCCTAAAGTTTTGTTGGTTCATTATATGATTTGTGTTCAAATTCGTTGAAAGGATAGGACGAAATTAAATGTGTAAGCTAGTGGTTTTAATAAATGTGTATGCTAGTGGTTTTAATTAAGATGAAAATTATGGTAGGTAGATTCATAGGTTTTAATTCTTTTTGTGGATTTCATGCATAAAAAATGGGAGTATGGTAGATTCTTAGGTTTTAATTCCGCGGTACTTTTTCCCAAAGCATTTCTTACCACAATATTTATATGAATTTATTTTAATTCATAGAATTTGAATAAAATAGAAAGTAATTATATGAAAAAAATAATAATAAATCATATGCAGTTTAGTGTAACATAATTTCTTAATGGTGAATACTGATACACATCTTATTCAAACATGTATAGATACACAAAGTGTAGAATTATAATAGTTTCACAAATATTATTTAATATAAAAAAATTAATAAGTATATTTTGTGAATTTAATAATTGTACCGGTACATGTTAAATAATTGTGTACAAAATAATTTAATATTTACTACTTCTCTTGTAACACCCAAACCCATAATTATATAAAATATGCCTTTATAAAATATTACTCGAGAATACGCAACGGAAATAAAATTTGATTTACAAAAGGTTTGGTTCGAGTATTACATCGTACACAAAAAAACTTACTAATAACTTAATTAGTAAAACAATTATTGTACAAGATATGTTTATAGGAAAATACATCTTTATATACATTAGAAATAAGAAGAAAGACTCTGAATACACATTATAGAAATGATCCCAACCCCGTGTCATGATCAGAGCAGAGCTTCACCAACGACTGGAACACAAACATCACCTGAGGATCTGGATCCCAAATCCAGCACATACACAAAACAGAGGGTTAGATAATATAGCCATAAAAAGAATCTAAGTGTAAGAACATACTTAACACTTAAGACATAGTATAAATAACTCAATTCATAAACATATATTGGTTCTAAGTTGTTCATATCTCATAACCACAAAAGGGTACATCATGTCACAATAATATCACATTCTCAATCAATTGACAAAGTATACATGTCATCAATTATCAATTATTTACTACACATCTTATAACACACATAATCACTTAATCATATTATTAAGAGATATCAATCAATGTCATATACCAATTAACACATTTAATCACATATCCCTAATGCAACTAATGTCAATTACTCATGTCATGTCACCCTAGACACGACTAATGCATGTGGTACCATTTCATCAAGTTATTGGAAAACTTATTCCAAATATATCTTAGTCAACCGCAGCTACTAAGATATCTGTCATACTTTAGGATCCCCTCTAAAGTATCTGCTAAGCATACAAAATGAATGCATGAATGTACAATTACCAAACATATGGTTTACATATTTTAGTCAACCGCAGCTACTAAAATATCTGCTATACTTTAGGGCTCATCTAAAGTATCTGCTAAGCATACAAAATGAATGCATGCATATCAAATTACCAAACATATGGTTTAAACATCTCATCCTATAAAGGATATCACAATCGATGTACTTCAATCACCTTTTACAAGCATATCTCTATTAATTAAATCACATTAATTAATCTTCTCAAGTTATCTCACATATACGAGAATATTATAATCATAATTCAATTCATCATTCAAGACCCAATTTACAGTCAAATACACCATCATACATTCATAAGATCATAATTCAATCATAATATAAGCATATATATAATTTATTCAACAAAATCACATTTTTCTGCACTGATAAGCTCGCTCGGCGAGCTCAGGGCGAGCTCAGAGCGAGTAAAACCAGACAGCATCAGGTCCAACTCGCCCTGGCGCGCAATCACTCGCCCTGGCGAGTTGCTCATGACAGCACAACTGGCCCTGGCGCGCAATCACTCGCCCTGGCGAGTTGCTCAGGACAGCAAAACCTCATTCTCGGGTTTTTGGTGAAAAACTCTCAAATCACAAAATTCCAACATACCAATTCATAAAGATGATAACTTTAGGCATATATAAGCATGCTAAACATAGAAGTACAATCTATAACAAGTATTAACAACATTTCATGCTAGAAATCATCAATCTTATCATTTTTCATGAAAACTCATAAACTACAAACATCTAACAAATTCCCACAATTGAACCCCAAAGTTTGTAATTTCTTTCATCAAATTACATGAGCAATCTATCTATAACATAAAAATCATTCATTTTTAAGAATCAAACCCAACCCAAAGAAAAAGAGTGTAGAGAGTTTGAGAATGGAGAAATAGACATTCTCCCCTCTCTATGCTCACTCTAATTATATTATCTAAACCTCATACCTCAATTAAGTTGGATACTCTACTCCACCAATCTCCTTAGCTTTCAATCCTCAAGCTTAAGCTCCTCTTTGTTCTTCCATTTCCTCACTCTTTCTCCATCTCAAAACCCTCTCTCATTTCTCTTTCTTCCTCCACCAAAATTTGTGACAAAATGAGCTTCTCTCTCTAACTTTCCCCTTTTATAACTAGATTACCACTCATCAATTACCAAAACACCCTTACTAACTTAACCTAGGCCCAATACCAAAGCCCAATAATTCTATTTCAACCAATCAACTCCTATGACTAAATAACATGCATAATTATATCTAGTAACTTAACTAAATAATAATACAATTCAGCACAAGTTAATAAACACACATAAATAAACAATTAATAAAATTGGGTCGTTACAACTCTCCCCCACTAAAAGAATTTTCGCCCTCGAAAATTGCGCGAATAAAACAAATCGATTAAGGGCACATCATCCAATTTTCCACAAAATTCCAAACTCCACACATTATCAAATTTGACAAAACTAGTTTATTCCAATCCACACAATTTTCGTTTACCATCAACAAGAGATTAAGGTTGATCAATCCCTTAATTTGTCAATAAGTAGCCGATAACCATGATGGTAGCATAAACCATTTTTACCAAACTTCAAACGTGTTCTCTTAACAAGAACTTTCCATCATAAGTGTTCTTCATTATACTATACTCTAAAATAATCCTCATCTCCAAAGGGACATTCACAAATTCTCAATTTTCCATAAATCCTTATTTTCAACTTCGATCACACGATTCTCCTTAATCCGTATATTTCATGTCCAATTCTTATCCAAACCGCGTTCTAAATTTTTATCATTCCACATCCATTTGCCAAGAAGGTTCTCCAAATCCTCTTAATAACCATGAAACTACTTCCTTAATGACACAATTCTTCCTTTCACACTAGTCCTCATGCTTATGCCAAATTCCAACACAATCTCTAATCTCTCAATTCATCGCTTCACGCTCATCTTTCATCATAGTTTCAACAATACTACTTATAACAAGAATAACTAACCAACTTCGTTCCGGAAAATACATCCTTTTTTAAAACATCATGTCTCCTCGGTTTCCCATAAGTCTGTAATCCTCTTTTAAATCCTCTTAGCTTTGCCGAATCGCATACTCGTATATGAAACTCATTCCAATTACTCACTTGATGACACACTCTCAACATTCGATACCCAAAATTCTTTGCATCACTTTTCCGACATAACTATGTTCTTTCCAAATTGTCCCTTACCTAACTTTTGTATTCCTTAACACAACAATTCCAATTTCACTTCTTTCTTTGAGATACTCTCATCCAAATATATCTTTAGTTACTCATCGAATCACTATTGTCCCACCGTCCGCGATGAAAATATCCAAAACCCTTTACTTCTTTACACTAAGCACAATCTTTAATCATTTCTATTCCTCATCATCTTTTCCCATAGACAATCGCTTAATTATGTTTCAACGCATCCCTCCAATGGTCAACTTGCTTATTCCATATCTCTCATTAATACTCACTTCGCACTTAACTTCCCTCAACTCCCAAGATCTCATGGAAACATTTCCATCATACCCTTATACTTGACGATCTCATCGCTTTGATTCCAATGACAACCTTATCTTAAATTTTCCTTTTGAACTCGATAGATCAAACTCAAAATTCTACTCTTAGAATTTCATTCAACTTCGGCACTAATTGTCCGGTCATTATCCAAATTGAACCGCTCTATCCTTGACAAGTCTCTTACAAAACTCTTTGAAGTATTATTCCACTCACAGATTCTATCCTAGAATCTCATAATCCCATTCTTATTTATTTGAGGTTCACTTCCTTTACTTTGACTAATTCCACATCAGTCAGCCCATTAAATCCAAATCCATCTTTTGACTTTCCCAACTTCTCCGAGATTACGGTTTGTTAACTTTATCACACTCAACTTACACTTCCAAATCATACAAGTAACGCTTCCAAAATCATCAACACACTCCACAACTGCTAACTCCAAGTTCAACTGATCACCTCGACTAACTTAAGAATGTCTCACTAAACATGACGTCCACTCCCGATAGATCAACAATCATTTCTCCTTGCGGCCAAGACTCACATTCCGTCAACTTGTTCCTTCTGTCCGATCAACTCCGAAACAAACATCACCAACGCGTAAACGCTCTTCTCCAGGTATCTCTATCTATCTTATTCTCCTATACTTAAACATCTCAGAGGAGTATAACCTTCTCCCCACTTAACTCAAACTTACCTACAATCATCTATTGAAAAATCTCAATTCTCACATCTAACTGTAGGCTTCTTACGGTTCTAACTTATTTTCCTAATAAGGATCTAGTATCGACAATGTTTACACACATGTCGCATACGAGGGGTAACTACAACATCTACCTAAGATTGCACAAAAGCAATTATAAGGCATTTCACATAGAAATTTAAGTAACATACATCTATAAATCTTAAAATTAAGAATCAAATCAAGACAAGAAAAGATAAATATTACATAACAACCAATTCTAATCAGTCCAACAGTTCACATACATCAAATCATATCACGCAAGAAATAATTAACTTAGCATGATAATTAACATGGTAAAATAAAACAATTAACATGTGCATCATATTTACTAAATTCATCTTAGACAAAATAACATGGTCATATAATATAACTCAAACAATAAAAGAACAAATCAACTTTCATAACGATGATTTAGCACATGTCATATAAAACGAATATATATCAGACACGTTTTAAAATCTACTCACAATCAAATATAAAGAAGGCAAGAAGTCTCATATTCAAGCAACTAGAGCAAAACATCTTTCATCCAAGTTCAATAAAACTCAAGGTCATAATTTTAAGCGTATAAAGTAATAACAAACATAGAAGCATAATAATCAACATAAATTAATTTCCAAACATGTGAAATTACATAATCAATTCATAGCAACTCAAGTATTAACAAATCATGCATAATCAAGAAGCTATCACAATACATGTAATTCACCAATGCATGTTCCTCTTAATAGATCCCAAAGATTTCATGAATATTCACCAATGGTTATCATGTTAAAGCATTCAAGTAATCTCGCTATTTCATTCATATTCATAATTCTCAAATACTTCCATGAATACATGCATGTCATAAATAAATTATCACAACATTCATTCTCGGCATATTAATAAACAAGCACACTTTATTTCATATAACATAGATTTTCACCTAACAAATAAATATATACTCATATACAAATATAATCATTTTGAATAGAGCAATAACGAGAAAACATCACCATTTAAGTCATCATCTCGAAATAAAAACAACAATCATGAATACATACTCATCATCAATTAGGCACAATTATATCATGTTATAATCACCCAATCAACATTAAAGAACATATACTCATTACTTGACTTGATAATTTATAACTAAGATAATTATCAATCTCATTAAGTATACGCCAAAAGAATAGATAACATAATTTAATTCATACCACTCATAGTTCATGAATAAACAATCACCAAATAAATTCATAGAATAAACACATCACAACATATCAACATTTATGAAACAGTAGATTCATAAGTCAACACCAATTAAAACACGAGTCTCAAGAATTAGGTAACACAACATGTCAACAAAATTCATGAAACTAATCATACATTTGCAAAATAGTTTAATAGTGACTAAGGTGCAAGTGTAACTTCACTACAACAATTAAATCACAAAAGATATAACAATCGCATAAACACACGAGTGACTCTATGCCCACTTAGTCTGAATGTACAGACCTGCTCTGATCGACACATAGCTCATACGGTCCGAAGATAACCGGAGCTCTGATACCAAATTGTAACACCCAAACCCATAATTATATAAAATATGCCTTTATAAAATATTACTCGAGAATACGCAACGGAAATAAAATTTGATTTACAAAAGGTTTGGTTCGAGTATTACATCGTACACAAAAAAGCTTACTAATAACTTAATTAGTAAAACAATTATTGTACAAGATATGTTTATAGGAAAATACATATTTATATACATTAGAAATAAGAAGAAAGACTCTGAATACACATTATAGAAATGATCCCAACCCCGTGTCATGATCAGAGCAGAGCTTCACCAACGACTGGAACACAAACATCACCTGAGGATCTGGATCCCAAATCCAGCACATACACAAAACAGAGGGTTAGATAATATAGCCATAAAAAGAATCTAAGTGTAAGAACATACTTAACACTTAAGACATAGTATAAATAACTCAATTCATAAACATATATTGGTTCTAAGTTGTTCATATCTCATAACCACAAAAGGGTACATCATGTCACAATAATATCACATTCTCAATCAATTGACAAAGTATACATGTCATCAATTATCAATTATTTACTACACATCTTATAACACACATAATCACTTAATCATATTATTAAGAGATATCAATCAATGTCATATACCAATTAACACATTTAATCACATATCCCTAATGCAACTAATGTCAATTACTCATGTCATGTCACCCTAGACACGACTAATGCATGTGGTACCATTTCATCAAGTTATTGGAAAACTTATTCCAAATATATCTTAGTCAACCGCAGCTACTAAGATATCTGCCATACTTTAGGATCCCCTCTAAAGTATCTGCTAAGCATACAAAATGAATGCATGAATGTACAATTACCAAACATATGGTTTATATATTTTAGTCAACCGCGGCTACTAAAATATCTGCTATACTTTAGGGCTCATCTAAAGTATCTGCTAAGCATACAAAATGAATGCATGCATATCAAATTACCAAACATATGGTTTAAACATCTCATCCTATAAAGGATATCACAATCGATGTACTTCAATCACCTTTTACAAGCACATCTCTATTAATTAAATCACATTAATTAATCTTCTCAAGTTATCTCACATATACGAGAATATTATAATCATAATTCAATTCATCATTCAAGACCCAATTTACAGTCAAATACACCATCATACATTCATAAGATCATAATTCAATCATAATATAAGCATATATATAATTTATTCAACAAAATCACATTTTTCTGCACTGATAAGCTCGCTCGGCGAGCTCAGGGCGAGCTCAGAGCGAGTAAAACTAGACAGCATCAGGTCCAACTCGCCCTGGCGCGCAATCACTCGCCCTGGCGAGTTGCTCATGACAGCACAACTGGCCCTGGCGCGCAATCACTCGCCCTGGCGAGTTGCTCAGGACAGCAAAACCTCATTCTCGGGTTTTTGGTGAAAAACTCTCAAATCTCAAAATTCCAACATACCAATTCATAAAGATGATAACTTTAGGCATATATAAGCATGCTAAACATAGAAGTACAATCTATAACAAGTATTAACAACATTTCATGCTAGAAATCATCAATCTTATCATTTTTCATGAAAACTCATAAACTACAAACATCTAACAAATTCTCACAATTGAACCCCAAAGTTTGTAATTTCTTTCATCAAATTACATGAGCAATCTATCTATAACATAAAAATCATTCATTTTTAAGAATCAAACCCAACCCAAAGAAAAAGAGTGTAGAGAGTTTGGGAATGGAGAAATAGACATTCTCCCCTCTCTATGCTCACTCTAATTATATTATCTAAACTTCATACCTCAATTAAGTTGGATACTCTACTCCACCAATCTCCTTAGCTTTCAATCCTCAAGCTTAAGCTCCTCTTTGTTCTTCCATTTCCTCACTCTTTCTCCATCTCAAAACCCTCTCTCATTTCTCTTTCTTCCTCCACCAAAATTTGTGACAAAATGAGCTTCTCTCTCTAACTTTCCCCTTTTATAACTAGATTACCACTCATCAATTACCAAAACACTCTTACTAACTTAACCTAGGCCCAATACCAAAGCCCAATAATTCTATTTCAACCAATCAACTCCTATGACTAAATAACATGCATAATTATATCTAGTAACTTAACTAAATAATAATACAATTCAGCACAAGTTAATAAACACACATAAATAAACAATTAATAAAATTGGGTCGTTACATCTCTCATAAAAAATATATTTACCACTTCTATCATAAAAAATAATTTAAAATTTACTACTCTAAGAGTTTTAGTATCGATAAAAGTTAATAATGAATACATATACTCAAACGATATTTTAGTAATAATCATACACAAATTATAGATTAATTAGACTAACAAGTAACAACCTTCCTCATTACATCTCCTTTGGGCTTTGACTATGAGACAAGAAGATTGTCATGAATAATTGGTGTATTTCCATAAAACAAGTTCAACAAAAGATAGTTTCTATAACATACAATGACCCTCAAACATATTCATCAAATTACATAATAACAATGGGTACAATAAAACCAATAAAAAAAACTTCAGTAATTGCATGCTAGATAAAGAAAACCATGTTAATTACATGCTTACATCAAATTTCTCCTTCATACCCAAAAATAAAATAAAATTAACATATATAGCTAAGCTAATCTTTAATGCAATAGCTCAATACAATCATAAACTGAAGGCTCGGCGGTTTGATCGTGGCACCAACACCGGTGGAGGCGGCATTGTTGATGCCCTATTTGAATCCGATTCTTTCTTCGACGTCGAACCTTTCCTCAATTTCAAAAAAAATCTCTTTCTTGACTTTTTCATTGCCGGCGTGACAATGATCCTTTTCTTCCCTTTTTTCTCTTCAATAGCCTTGTTATATATTGATGATAAATGCAAAATTTGGTTCAATTCTTGATTGCTATAAAAATGTGGTGCAACATATGATATTAATCCATCCATGTAATGAGGTGTGAAAGGTTTTGTAGATTTTCTCTCACGTGACTCTAAATCTGAAATACTTTCCACCAATTTCCATAGTTGTTTCTTGTTCCTCATGATGATTTTTGTTGGGATATTACTTTTTCTACAACATTTGATAGGAACAAATGTGTTTTCTAGCAAACTCCATGTCAATAGTGAAGGGTTGAATAATTTTTGCTTGAACATTGGTTTTTGTCTTGTATGTAATATTGTAATTTCATTCTAGTTTCTCTTCTTGATCCGTTTAAGAATAGAATTGGCAATTAAGAATAGTTTTTGTGTTTAATGTGCATGTACTTTTTTTTAGTTATATTGAAAGTGTCACAAGTAGCATAAATTATGCATACGATAAATTTGCCTTTGACCAAGCAAAAGTGAGGAATACATGTAAAGCATTACATAGCCATTAGAGAAATGTGGAAATAAACCATGTTTAAAATACAATTTATTTCCGTAAAAAAAAATACAATTTATTTTGTTTGGATTAAAATACAATGGGGCACACTACTACAATTTTGAGCTAATTCTATTGTGCGCAAATCATATTTGTCTTATGAGTTTAATAGATATGCACAGTCGTTGTAAATTAATTTTACACGAACAACCAATGAAAATGATGTAATCTTCCATATCACATCAAAAAAGTGAGGTAAAATGGGGTGACGTGGCGGAAATCATGGTGGTGATTGGTTGAGTGTGTAATGTTTTTCTATTCTGTCTGCTTATATCCATTAAATCCTTGTCTTATAGTGCAAGTAATTTTTGTCACTAAATTATTAACTCTCACATATGTATACGGGGTATATCCAAATAAATGAAACGATAAAATAATTAAAAAAAAATAAGGGTAAATTACATTTTTATTTCTTAAGAGATGCTTATTCTCCCCTCTAATGTTAAAAAACACACTTCCCTCTTATCTCTCACAAAAAAAAAATATTTTAATTAGAAGTCAGACCGGATTTTAAGGTTCAACAATTGAAATGAAAACCCAGTAATTTACGGGTTCATTTGAATACGATGCATTCTGATTAAACCAAATTTTCCTTTTTTACATCAATATTCTTACTTTTTAAAATTTTTTAATTTATTTCTTTGTATCTAATTCAACAGTAATTGACCCGACTATACTATATGATCCAAGTTTTAAGATATGCTACGTAGTAAACACTTTTCCCCCTAATCCATATCAAGAGATTCAATCTTTTTCATATTCCCAACAATGTCAACGGGCGATAAACTTAATTCCAAGAATCAAATGTTTTGATAGTTCTAAGATTTTCTTTTTAGGCATGATAGGCATAGGAATAATTAATGGAGAACCGCATCTGAAAAATTAGGAACATTTTTCACAATAGTATTAGGCACAATATGGGATTTTACATGATATGATATAGGAAATGAAATATTTATTCTCTTTTGGTTGTTCTATTGATGAGGCCAAAGGCCAAACCCGATCACTATATATACAAGCTTACTACAAACGTTAGTTTTCATAAGCATGGTGTGCAAAATATATACATAATTAGTTCTAAATTCTAATGGGAGAAGTTAATTTCCAAATTTGAAATCAAGAGAGAAAATGTGTTTTGTAACCCTCAAAGGCTTCCGCTAAAGTGTACTTCAAATTGAATTTAATACATTCAAAGAAATATAGAGTAGCGGTTGCTTTTAGGGTTTACTGAACCCTTTTTTCTTTATAATTTGATAATTCAATGAATCCAAAATATCTATCTATTTTAAGAAAAAAATTCTCCATTATCGCATTGTATTTTTATTGTTCAATGAAATATTTATCTATTTTAAGAGATTTATCTATTTTAAGAAAAATATTCCTATATTTTTTTTAAAAAAAAAATATTTCATACATTAATGGCAATATAAACATTTGTATGACACTATAAAACATAAATGTTATAATTCTTAATAGAGTTAAATAAGTTTTTAATCCCTAAAAAATTATTAAACTTTGGTTTATTTTGATCCCTATAAAATGATTATGCACGTAGTTTTAGTTCATGTTTTTGGTCATGTAGCTTATAGTGGCTATAAAGTTCACCCATAAGGTGAATAAGTGGCTAGTTCATGTTGTTAAACCAATATATATTTTTGTATGATTATTCTGCAGACATGTTTAGAACATTTAAAAGGTTCCTAAAAAAATAAAGTTATGATTTGATTCTAAATTGAAATTTTCATTACTTTTATTTTTATTTTTTAAAATTTTAAAAAGTTATATTTAATTCTTCTCATTTTAAAATATTCTGAAAAAATTTGTAAAGAAACTTTTTATAGTGTTCAAGAATTTATCAATGGCAAAAGTATATCACCTCAAATGTCTCTTATTTATGATGAGTTGCCTCATTTTAATTTTCTAACAAATGATTATCTTTGTTTTGTTTCAATTGTCCTTTAAGGTTCTACACACTTTTTTAAAAATATTGTTAATCATTTTAGATTATTTCACATTTTTTAATTTCGCGAATAGGTAAAAAGAACAAGATCAAAACTACAATTTAGCGTAAAAGATGACCATTCTAGTGAACTTATTTCATTGCAAGAAGCAAAATATGACACTACTACTAAGGAATACTAGTATAGTAAAAGTTGAAATCTAACTTATAATATGAACTCATTTGAATTTAACTTATTTTTGAACTTATGAAAATAGTTTATGCAAATAAATAAATTTTTCTGTTAATTCATAGTTTTTAGTACTAACAAAAATTGCATCTTTATAAGATGTTTATCATAAAATACATTGAAAAAACTTATTATAATAATAATACATAAAAACTCATGTATTTGCATAAGCTATTTCGTATAAGATCAAAAGTTAGTGAATCCAAACAAATCTTATATATACAGTGCATTAATGAAAGTTAAAGATTAAGATGAGATTGTAATAATAAAATTCTGAAGACACCTAGCTTATTACAAAATGACTTTTTCTTTATGATCATCACAAAATGACTTTGAACCTAAAAAGCATACACACAATGTGATTAAAAAAAGAGCATGCTCAATGATTTTGAAATTGAAAATTATGAAATGTGTGTTCTCGTGTATTACTAGTCTCAATAGAAGTGCATTAATTACTACATAACTGCCTTAACTGAAATTGAAAACTAATCTAACTTTCATAACAAAAAGGCAACTAACAGAAAATAGAAATACACAAATTAGTTTATAACTCTATCTCTATGCATGAGTTTAGTCAAAAAAAAACTCAATGCATGAGTTATTTGTCAAACAAATTATCACATTCCCTTAAAAAAGATGATTAAACATTCTATGCTCAAAAGCAATATTTTAAAGATAACATTAAACGTGAAATTTCTAATTAAAAAAATATTGAAAAACAGACTTTGGTACATATTTCTTATTCCAAAAATGTACACATTCAATTCAATAAGTTGCACCAAATATTCAACAAAGGAAAATTGTTATATATGCTATAACAGCTTCATCATCAAATTACAGAGTAAATGAGTACATTAAAATTAAATTTCATCCTAAATCTTTAGTAATTGAATGCTACCTAAAAAAAATCAATGTTATAAATTGCATGCTTATATCAAATTTCATCCTTCATAGTTCATATCATACCCAAAAAATAACATAGCTAATCTTTAATGCAATCTTTGACCCGCAGCGCCAACACCGCGGAACGCGGAGACAGAGGCAGATCCGGAAGTGGCGGTGTTATTGATGCCCTCTTTGACTCTGAAGCTTCCTTCCACATTGAACCCTTCCTCGGCTTAAAAGAAATTCTTGTTCTTGGTTTTTTCTTCTCTGGTGTGACGTCAATATCTTTCTTCTCTTCTTCTTCTTCTTCTTCTTCTTCATTTTTCTTGTTGCAAATTGATGATAAATCTTGAATTTGGTTCAATTCTTGTTGGCTATAAAGTTGTGGTAGATCTTTTGATACAATAACATCCATGAAATGTGGTGTGAAAGGTTTTGTTGAATGTTTCTCACGTGACTCGAAATCTGTAATGCTATGTACCAATTCCCATAGTTGTTTGTTGCTCCTCATGATGATGAAAATTTGAATATATGGTTACAGAGTTGACACAGAGAAATTGTGGAGGGAATGAAGAAAATTCACTATGAAAGAAAAATAGTGTGTGGAGAATGAAATAGGCTAAGGGTGGAGTTTCAAGTTTGGTATATATATAATGGTTAAAAAAAATTGAATATGGTAGGGGGGGTTTAACTTGAATTATGCAATGTTTTTTATGTTTAACAATGACATGATAAGATTTCTCTTATAAAACAATTACATATATCTTTTTTAAATTAATTTTAAAATTATAACAATTAAATAAATAAAAATTTAAAATTAAATAATTTATATAATTTTAAAAACCTCATTTACAATACTAAATAAAAATAATAATATAATTTTTTTATAAAAATCAAGAGTAAATAAATAATTCTATTTATATTTTAAATTATATTTTATAAGGAGAAATTAGTAATTTAGGTTCTTATCCTATTCATTTTTTTCTAATTCAACTCATATTCAGGTAAGAATTATTGGACTGTTTGATTCAAAGGATAGGATAGAGAAGATTAAAATAAGAAGTTGAATAAAAATATGATAAAATATATTTTTATGATTAAGTTATCATATTATGTTGTTTCATCAAACAATGAATTGTGATAAGATATGATACAAATATCACCATATATTATCTCTTATCATGTCCGCAAAACATAACCTAATTAAAGATTCTTTTGATGTAGACTTTTTAAAAAATTGTATATAAAAAAATATTTTTAAAAAATGTTCAAATGTTGACTAGTAAATTAGGCATAGCAATAAATAAGAACACAAATATGAAATATGTTGTAATAGGTAAGTTTATCATTCAAGGTTCACGAAACATCATCCTCGCGAGCACGAACGAAGCTTCGCGAGCACAAAATGGGTGGCGAACACAAAAAGAGGGGGTCCCGCGAACACAAACTCCACGGGCGCTGATGGATATTTTCGCAAGTGCACGAAGTATCGCAAGTAATAATAAAATCGATCCCACAAGGATTGAGATTATTCAACAATGGCTAATTGGCTTAACTAGTAAATGTAAAATTAAAGACATTAAAAGGGGGGGGGGGGGGGGGGGGGGGGGGGGAGTTTGCATACAAATTGTTGTTTCAAACGAATATAGGAATTTTATCAAACGGTTGGCGGACGATTGAATCTCTTTGGTTCATCTCAAAGTAATGTGCTTGGTGAATCATATTCTATACTCATTAATTACTCAACTAGTTTCATAGATTGAATCAATAAAATGATTAATCTCAATCTCTTAGATACTAATCCTCTCACTTAATCACAATTCTCCAATCTCTTGAATGAATTTGTGTTTAAGTGAGGTTTTCACAAACATTGATTTCTTAATCACAATTAATAATCCTAAATCTCTAAAGTGATTATCAATTGTTCAATCATTCCTAGGTCTATAGCTAATTTTCATTCTCATGATAAATCAACTATCAAATTCATCACACAATTTCGTCAAATTACATGAAGAATTAAGTGCAAAGAATAATCAATAGAAACTAGATCATAATCCTTCATATAGAATCAAGTTCACATGGTTCAAACAAATTACATAGAGAATTCCCTAAAGATTCAATCTAAAGATCTAGCAAATCACGGTGAAAAGAGAAATTACATGGAAAAGAAGAGAATATTTCATCATCACAAGAGGTTTTGGAATGTTTCCACCCTTTGTTTCTTGCTTGAATCCACTTCAATTGAGCTCCAAGGATCTTTTCTTCATCCAAAATTCGTAACCCTTTGCCATTTGAACAAGCCTCCTTTTATAGTGCAAGAAAAGGGTCAAAAATGGGCCAAAACAGCTTCTAGTTCGCCTCCCGCGAGATCTGGTTCACCTACGCGAACTTTTCAGACAGCACAGTTCGCTTGCGCGAGATCTGGTTCGCTTGCGCGAACTTTCCAGACAGCACAGTTCCCTTGCGCGAGATCTGGTTCGCTTGTGCGAGATCCCACGTGAACTTTCCAGACAGCCCACTAAAAGACGAAAAAACAGCATTTTCAGCTTTTCTTCTTTTCCAAGCTACCTTTCATTCTAAGTCTTTTGCACCTCAAATATGATCAAAACCACTTCAAAACACCTCTAAAACACCATTGAAATGATCTTAGAATGTAGTAATGACAAGAGTCATCACAACCCCAAACTTATCTCGTTCCTTGTCCTCAAGGAACACGTTTATCAACGAAAAACCACAAAATTTTGACAACCTTCTTAAATCACTTCAACACACAATTCATTTGATCTTTTCATTCAAGCACTTCAATTGATCAAGCCTTTCATGCAACATCTTCCTACAATGACTTTAATTCACACAACCACGGAAGCATTCACAATATTTGATATCCAATGATCTCTTCACACACTCACCTTCACTCATTTATATAGTAGGCTGATCACTCAATCAACACATACCTAACTCTTCTACCATAAGCTTGCAAGCACTCTAAAGATAAATCAAATAACATATGAAACACACACATTAGAGGACTTTCAAGGTTATAATGGGGCTTGAGGTAAGGTGGGTGTTTTTGGGAAGTGAGTTAAAAACTTGGAGTTAAGGACAAACTTTTCACACAATTTTCAACACAAAACTTCCATTTTTCAAGGCTATACTAGAGAGCATTTCATTTCCGCAAACATCAACAATCATACACTCATAAACCATTCTTTTTCAAACTTTTCAAAGATTTTCTTTCTTTTCTTTTCACAATCTTTTTGAAGAAGTCATTTTTTTCACATTTTCAATTTTTGGACTTCTTATTTTTTTCACAACTTTTCACAATTTTTTTTTCTTTTTCTTTTTCACTTTCAACATTTTCTTTTTCAACAAGTTTCATAACATTTTTCATCAACAATTCTTTTTCATTGATTGCTCTAGTATACCCACCCCAAACTTAATTTGTTGCTAGTTCCAAAAGCAACCCCAAACTTAAGCATTTGCCATAAGAACAAACAAAAACAATCAACTTAACTCCAAGAAAACAATTTTTTTAGAAAAAACAAGGGTTATGAAGACAATCAACCAAGAAAAATTTGTTTTTACGGCTCAAAAGTGGGTTAGCAAAGGATATAACATGATAAAGGTAGGCTACAAAGGCTCTAGGTACCAACAAACTTGCCTCGTGTGTTAATCAATGCTACTCAATAAATCAAGAGAATAAAAACAAGTTCTAGAGTCGAGAGAGATAGTGGACTCACATATTCAAGCAAATAGAGTGTATAGGCTCAAATCCTCACGGTTTAAAGGCTCAGATCATTAGATCATCAAATACGTGAATGTCCCCGGCAACGGCGCCAAAAACTTGATGGATATTTTCGCAAGTGCACGAAGTATCGCAAGTAATAATAAAATCGATCCCACAAGGATTGAGATTATTCAACAATGGCTAATTGGCTTAACTAGTAAATGTAAAATTAAAGACATTAAAAGGGGGGGGGGGAGTTTGCATACAAATTGTTGTTTCAAACGAATATAGGAATTTTATCAAACGGTTGGCGGACGATTGAATCTCTTTGGTTCATCTCAAAGTAATGTGCTTGGTGAATCATATTATATACTCATTAATTACTCAACTAGTTTCATAGATTGAATCAATAAAATGATTAATCCCAATCTCTTGGATACTAATCCTCTCACTTAATCACAATTCTCCAATCTCTTGAATGAATTTGTGTTTAAGTGAGGTTTTCACAAACATTGATTTCTTAATCACAATTAATAATCATAAATCTCTAAAGTGATTATCAATTGTTCAATCATTCCTACGTCTATAGCTAATTTTCATTCTCATGATAAATCAACTATCAAATTCATCACACAATTTCGTCAAATTACATGAAGAATTAAGTGCAAAGAATAATCAATAAAAACTAGATCATAATCCTTCATATAGAATCAAGTTCACATGGTTCAAACAAATTACATAGAGAATTCCCTAAAGATTCAATCTAAAGATCTAGCAAATCATGGTGAAAAGAGAAATTACATGGAAAAGAAGAGAATATTTCATCATCACAAGAGGATTTGGAATGTTTCCACCCTTTGTTTCTTGCTTGAATCCACTTCAATTGAGCTCCAAGGACCTTTTCTTCATCCAAAATTCGTAACCCTTTGCCATTTGAACAAGCCTCCTTTTATAGTGCAAGAAAAGGGTAAAAAATGGGCCAAAACAACTTCCAGTTCGCCTCCCGCGAGATTTGGTTCGCCTACGCGAACTTTTCAGACAGCACAGTTTGCTTGCGCGAGATCTGGTTCGCTTGCGCGAACTTTCCAGACAGCACAGTTCCCTTGCGCGAGATCCCACGCGAACTTTCCAGACAGCCCACTAAAAGACGAAAAAACAGCATTTTCAGCTTTTCTTCTTTTCCAAGCTACCTTTCATTCTAAGTCTTTTGCACCTCAAATATGATCAAAACCACTTCAAAACACCTCTAAAACACCATTGAAATGATCTTAGAATGTAGTAATGACAAGAGTCATCAGGCGCACTCCTTCGAACATAAAATCCACACACTCAAAGGGAAGTTCTCACGATCACAAAGGGAACATCCTCCTCGACTAACGAGTTGACTCTAAGTCGTTACTCCTATGCCTAGGAACAACGACTTGGGGGCTCCTGTTTCGGACTATGCCAAAGCAATGGCCCAATTCTACTCTTGCTCGGAAGGCCCAGCTCGACTCTTGCTCGGATAGGCCCAATCACACTCCTCCTCGAAGGATCCAGCAACTCGACCCTGCTCGGATGTGCCTCCCCGGCACGTGTCCCACGTGCTCCTATACTTCAGGACGCGTGGCACCTAGAGTTGATCCACTTCCCCAACATGTGGAACGGCTCCCAGGATGATAGGCTCAAAGGCGGCTTATCACCACATCCACGTGGGCGGCAGTCACTCTTAGTGGGTTGTCCTTCACAGCCCATTAAGGGGACCTTTGACCCAGCACTGGGGAGTCTATAAATACCCTCCTTCATTGGAGGGTCGGGTATTCTATTCATTCTAACTCACTCTTAAACTTGTATCTCTTGTGCAATTTCTGACTTAAGCATTGGAGCGTCTGCAGGTACAAACCACCTTCCGTTGGATTGCTTGCTCAACTACGGACGCATCAACTCGCCATCACTTATTCTGATCACCACGTAAGATCGGTTGATAAATCACAAAGAGAAAAAAATATTTTTAAAGAGAGAAAGAAAATGAATGATTAAAATTACTAAAACTTGATCAACATAAAGAAAAAGTTTGGAGAACCAAAATCCGTATTACAGCAATGGTGTGTTTTTAAAGTTTTTAATTTATTTCTTTGTATCTAGTTCAACGGTAATAATTGAACCGATTATACTATGATGATGATCCAAGTTTTAAAATATTGCTACGTAGTAAACACTTTTCCCTCTAATCCATATCAAGATTCAATCTTTTTCATATTCCCAACAATGTCAACGGGACATAAACTTAATTCCAAGAATCAAATGTTTTGATAGTTCTAAGATTAGTTAATGGAGAACCGCATCTGAATAATTAGGAACATTTTTCACAATAGTATTAGGCACAATATGGGATTTTACATGATATGAGGAAATTAAATGTTTATTCTTTTTTAGTTGTTCTATGGATGAGGCCAAAGGTCAAACCCGATCACTATATATACAAGTTCACTACAAACATTAGTTTTCATAAGCATGGTGTGCAAAATATAAATGATTATAGTTCTAATGGAACAAGTTTCCAAATTTGAAATCAAGCGAGAAAATGTGTTCTGTAACCCTCAAAGGCTTCCGCTAAATTGTGTTTCAAATTGAATTTAATACTATATTCAAAGAAATATATAGTAGCGGTTGCCTGAAGGGGTTCACTAAACATTTTATTCTTTGTATTTTGATTGTTCGATGAATCCAAAAGATTTATCTATTTTAAAAATATTTCCTCTATCATCATGTTGTGTTTTGATTGTTCAATGAAATATTTATCTATTTTAATCAAAAATATTTCCCCTATCCTCACATTGTATTTTGATTGTTCAATGAAATATTTATCTATTTTAATTAAGAGATTTATTTTAAGAAAAATATTTCTTCTATTTTAAGAAATGTTTTATTTCATACATGAATGCAATATAAACATTTGTATGACACTCTAAAACATAAATGTTATATGATATAAAAAAAAACATAAATGTTATAAAAAAAATTTCTTTTGGTACAAAAGAGGGGCAAAACCCCATAAATAAATGTTACAATTCTTAATAAGGTTAAATACAAAACTACAAGTCTACAATTTAGCGTAAAACTTTTTATTTTTTGAGGCAAGCTAGTGAACTTGTTTTGTTGCAAGAAACAAAATATGACACTACTATCCTAAGGATTATAGTAGAAATTGCAGTCAAACTTATACCATATATATACAGTGCATTAATGAAAACTAACAAAAAATCAAGATGAGATTGTAATAACAAAATTCTGGAAGACACCTAGCTCATAACAAAATGACTTTGAACCTGAACGATACACAAAATGTGATAAAGAAGAGCATACTCAATGGCTTTGAAATTGAAAAAGTTTGAATCTATTGTTTCAAATTTCAACTGTCACACACAAATCCTAATTTTTCTTTGTTTTTTTCTTGCTCATCCATTAGAGAAGGGTGTTTTCTTAATTTTTCTTGAATTTAAAAAACTTCATAAATGTGTTACGAAGTTTTTTTATTCAAGAGTAAAAATGAAAATCTGGAGAAGGGTTTCGGAAAAACGACCCTATCTTTTTGGGCTAGTATTTCAGCCTATATCTTTTAAGGGTTGGGTCGGGTTGACCAATTATCGGGTATGGATTGACCCATTAAAAATACTTAGGAAATAATTTTTTGAAAAAATGGTTTGTTATCTATTTTGAATCGTTAGATTGGTAATTAATTTATTATACATGGGTGCATTTTATTATCAATTATGAATATTGATTTGATGGATATTTTAAATATCACTAAACTCAGTCCATGAAGACACGTAATTTATTTGATGAATAGTTTTATTGCCAAATGAATAGTTTGATTGGGCTCAAGTTTGACAGCCCATTTATGTTGAGCCAAGGTGGACTAGATTGGACCGGCGCACTTGAGAGAAGTAGGAGATTTATTTTTCGCACTCCCGAGTCTCACATGCACTTTCTGGTGTTCCATTTTTATCCCCTTATTACTTAGGAAATGAGTGTGTAAAATTGCAAAAACGGGAACACAACAATTCACATCTTAGGATGCGAACCTTATAAAAGTCAAATCTTTTTGTCTTCTTCACCCTTTTTAACGTATAAACTGAATTCGCTCTTTAAGTAGCGAAATATATATATTTTAGTTCGTACTCTAAGTAGCGAATGTCAATATTTTATACTCAAACTGGACGTCGGCATCCCCATAGTGAAAAAAAAGAGTTTTCTCCCTATGATGCGAACAGTGTTCGCTCTCTAGAATGCGAACTCTTTTTTTTCATGATTTTTTCATTCATAGGGGTGCCGGCGTTCAATTTTAGTATAAAATATTAACACTCGATACTTATAATGCGAAAAGTGTTCGCTTTCTAGATGGCAATGGCATACTATGATCATTTCAGAGGGTAAAGGAAGAAACCTAAGGGTGTGAAAAGTACATCTCCTCTAGTTTAGTGTTTGATATGCTCCAATGGATATGGATTGGGTGCAGTCACTTTAACTGTACAGTCATGCATTCACCAATTTTGATGGTCCAGATTTAAAACTCACAAAATAAATAAAAGACATAAATAAAATGGGTGGTTGAGATTCACCTGCAGTCACCATTTGACTGCAGGGAATCCAGATCCATGCTCCCAATAGATGAATGAAACCTAAAAAAAAAAAAAGTGGAATATGTGTTGTAAATCTAATAAATTGTTGGCATGCATGACAAAAGAAGGTGAAGAACCTTATTGATGAAGAAGGTGTCATTGTCATAATATTCACGTGAGAAATTTCGTTAGAGGTACAGAACTTGTTGCAGAATCACATTCACAATCACTTGTCCTTTCTAAACTTGGAAGGGGTTCTGTTCTCTTATCCATTACACCTTCTCATCTCATCTCATCTCATCTCATCTCATCTCATCTCATTAAACGTACCCATCACTCCACCTCACATTTCCATATGTGATATAGTGCCTATCTTTATCATGGGAATAATATCCACTGACTTTCCCTATAAGTATTAAAGACAATATGCATATAATTATTAGTCAAAAAAAAATGCATATAATTAAAAAAAAAATTAAAGTAAATCCTCAATCCACCTCCTTAAATTATAGAGGTCGGATATTTACACCTCTATAGACAAAATAAATATTAATTTTTAATTATGTGAAATAATTTGGTCTATTTATTATCAATTTAATCTCTAAACTCCAATACATAACTTACTGATAAATTAGTCATTAAATTTTTTATTTGCTAACAAATAATCAGATTGTCTTGACTTTGTACTGAAGACTATAAATATCTTCTCATACAGAAAGATTAGAATTCTATCTTAACTCTCTAAAATATATGCTTCACACAAATTCTTACTATACAGCGTCAGAGTATTAGCAGGTACAACCCCTCGTCAGAGCAATCGTACTGCAAAGGACCACTATTGACTACGTCGATCCTAACCAGGTAAGATCAAATATAAATATTTGACTCTAATAATTTGAGAGGACAGGTTGATAATTTGCTAAAAGAGTTTATCATGTTAATTACTTTGTTATATGAATTTAATGGTTTTACACAGTTAGTGTAAAACAAGTTTTTTTGTACAAAGTGTAAAACAATTTTAAACTAGTACCTAATGTCACAATTTTTTGTCACACATTATTAATTTTGGTGACAAGATAGTAAATTTTCATTGAATATCAGTACCAACTAAAGCTTGTATTAGGTCAACAATCCAAAATTTGTTATCATTCATGATCAAATTAGTTACCTTAAAGTCATTCACCATTGAATTTGAATGCCCCATATTGATTGAATAAGACACTGCCATTATGGAGCCATTTATGCTGATGACAAATTGGAATACCCTCACCCGACCCGATTCTCCATTTATCCTTGCTTCTTACTATAAGCAATATTGCACTCCAAATAGGGTGCCACACATTGTTTGAGTTGTGGCTAATGCTTGAGTTAAGATAATCACACTTGTGGAAATATACAACTTTTAATATTTTACTCCCTCCGTTTCAAAATATATAATAGTCTCTCTTTACTATTGCATACATGTTGATGCATGATTTTGACCATTAATATCTTTAGTTATGTACTATTAAAAATTACAAAAATTTGATATTTTAAAAGTATTCATCGAGACAAATCTAATGACATTTCATATGATAATATTTATCTTTATATTTTAGTAATAAAATATAGTCAAATTGGAATACCCTCACCCGACCCAAATATTTATCCTTGACTCTTCCTATAAACATTGCACTCCAAATAGGGTGCCACACATTGTTTGGGTTGTGGCTAATGCTTGAGTTAAGATAATCACACTTATGGAAATATATACACAACTTTTAATAATTTAGTGATTAAATTATCTAAATTTGTTATAAGCTTCGAGATTAATTTTTCGAACATTGCATAATTAATTGAAGGAAAATGTTAAATCATGCTCTCAGAGTAATGATTAAGAAATCAAAAGTGATAATATAATATTTTTAAAGGAGTTCATCAGGATTCGTTGACACATACTAGTAGTTCCGAAAAAATTCTCGAAAAGTTTACGCGAAAAAATACTCGAAAAGTTAACGAGAAAAAATACTCGAAAAGTTTTTGAGAAAAAATAATCGAAAAGTTTTTGAGAAAAAATACTCGAAAAGTTTTCGAGAAAAAATATTCAAAATATTTTCGAGAAAAAAGTTCCGTAAAAGTTTCGGAAAAGTATTTGAGAAAGTTTTTCGAAAAGTTCCCGAGAAAAAAATACTCAAAAAGTTTACGAGAAAAAATATTCGAAAAGTTTTCGAGAATAAATTCTCAAAATTTATTTGATATTTTTTGTGGGTCAATATTAGGCACCATAGGGGGGCCAAGAGTAAAATTAAATGATAGGGGGCTGGGCCTATAAACAAACAAAAACAAATCTACTCAAGTGGGGCTTAATATTTTGGGGCTTAACATGGGGCCTAAAAATGGGGCCTTTCAATATGGGGCTTTTTTGACAGCTCTACATACTACTACTAGTTTGTTTTTAATTAAAACTTTTGTTTTTAATTATTTACATTTTTATTTCCTTAATTAAAAGCATTAAGACTTTTAAAACTCATTTCTCATGCACCTTTTATATATGAACAATCCCAAGAAAATCATTGGATATTTTTGAACTACTCCCTTTTTGTTTCCACTTACCACCATATAATGATTTTTTTTTTCAATTTCATCACTAAATGATGATGGGACAAATAATATGCTCATCACATAATCCTAATAGTTTGTAAAACAGATCTGTCATTATTTTTAATATTTTCTTTCATAATAAATAATGGCATAAGTAAAATTCAACATTTAAAACATTTGAACTGTATTAATGAGTGAGTATTAAAAGAAAAATTGAATATCTAAAATTGCAAGCCCTAGGCTATTGCAATCTTAACCTAAACTCAGGGTGACTATGTTCAAATTCAAACTTGAGTGTGAATTTTACATAATATTGAATAAATTTTGTTTGTGCATGTAAAATTTGATGGATAAAATATTATTTTAGTATTTTAACCAACTTGTGTGAAAAACAAAAAAAAATCATATAATTCAGTGGAGGACAAAAATTTTAATATTTGTTTAATCACTTGCCTCCCAATCCGTTCAATTATAATACTCCCTCCGGTCTTTATTATAAGAGACAATTGACATTTTACATTTATTTAATAATTAATATATTTGGTCTATAATATAGACCAAATATATCAATTACTCAATAAATCTAAAAAGTGAATTGTATTTTATAAAAATGATAGGAAGGAATAATAATTTTAAAATCAAAGACACAATATAATTGAAGTTTTCATATACAATATCACGATATATGTGTATTTATATTTATAAAAATATGAGAAAAATGAGATACATCGATAATGCAAAATAATTTTATACTGTCAACCAATAACAAATATATTTTTTGCCACATCACCTTACTACACCCTACTTTTTTATATGACATGGAAAATTGATAATTTTTTATTTGATAATTTTGTAAAACTATTTTACACTATTAGTACATCATTCATTAAACTCAAAAAATATACATTCTCCAAAAACATTTATTAATTTGAATAGTAATAAGAAAGAAAATTCTATGGGTGCAAGCAAGGTGATTTGGTAGTGTCGGCTGAGTTTGACAAAATGAGGGTGGGGGACCCACTTGATGGCATCAGTTAATTAGTTATCTTGCTTGCGCATACACTGTATATATCAGACCGCACCGACCCTTTGCTTCGGATTTGGCTACAGCTGCAAACGGTGTCGTATTGCATCACCTGAGGGCGCTTATGTCATTTTTCTCTGCCAAAACTCACGTTCCTTCATCGTTAGACGTGGCTATCTCTTTGCCGTTTTTTCATGCTTTTATTTCATGGCCATCAAAATTAAGCATGGTTTAAATATGATTTTTGTTTAAGCCAAAGGAAAAATAGAATATATGTATACTTTCTACCAAAAAAAAAAAAAAGAAAGAATATATGTATACTTGAGTTGATTTAGTGATAATTGACGCTGAATTTGATAAAGAGAATTATAGTTTAATTTCTACAACTGCGATCAAGAGGTTGAAACCACTTGATTGTAGAATTGATTTTCAAACGCAGTCTAAGAGGTTAAAACAATCAAAAGTAGTAATTTTTTTATTGAAAAACAACAATTATTTATTAAAAAATTATACATTACGCAATGTGCGGACTACTACTCAAATCAATCATCAATAATCTGTTGAAGAATTTTTAAAAGATATAATGGTTAGTTTGAAACAATGCGTCATTTGATTTAGTTTTATAATTTTTTGTAACAATAGTAAAATTGTAGGTATTGTTTCAATTTAATATTGTTGAAATTTTTTCAAGAGTTGTTTTCCTTTATCAACCGGTATGAGTTTTTTTTAGATATGCAGAAAACACACATATCAAAGTTCATGTTTAATGACTCAACTTTGTGTCTAAAATATTTCGAAGTCATTTTATTTATTTCTCTAGTGCACAAGAGTCATTGAAATGATTTTATTTTGTAAATTATTATTGATTGTTACACTTGGATATAGATGTGAAATTCATATAAAGGTTTTCAAAGTATTTAGAAGGAGATTCATCAATTATCTCATTTTCAAACTAGTGGGGTGAATCGAACCTAAAAATTACGCTAGCTTTGAAATTTTTGTGCAACCTTCGTCATCTTCATCTTCTTGTTCAGGTATTTACTGTAGTCTCCCAACACAAAATCTACCACAACCTAAATCTTTGCGGTTGAATATATATATATATAACTCACACAAACACACATTTTAGTTTCATATATTTTTTTTATTATTTACGAGTTGTATTTCTCATACAATTTTTAATAAAATGTGTGTTATAATATTGCCTCCGTAAAATTATCGGGCTGAACCCTTTTATTTGACGCACCTTGCAATTATGTTGAATTTTAGGTAGTATTTAACACTTCTTCTACAGTAAAAAAATATGCTATAAGATTATTTAAATAAATAAATAAATTCTATTTTATTTAGATCTAACTCCTCTAAAGTGAGTGATTCATTTTAGAGTGTAAAGTAAATAATATTAACCGCAATTAATAAATCAAAGGGGATTATAGGTACATCATAGAATTTGTATCCTCGTCAATTTTTTCTCTCCTTTTTTTAATCCATATATCATAACAAATCACAACTCTTAATTTTCTCACTTTACACATTAGTCACTTTAAAGAAACCAAATAATTTATTTGTACATGTCATTGCTTTCTTTATTCATTGTCAGTAGAAATACGACTAAAACTCGTGAGATTTTGGATTTGAATTCGGTAAAAAAGTCCAACCTAACAACAATATTGTTAGTTGAAGTATAGCTTTTTATATTATAGAAAGGAGAAAAAAAATCATATTTATAAGAAGGAAAACATTAATATCCGACTATACAGAGCCAAATTATATCATTATTATAAAAAGAAAATTTGGTCAAATTTTATTTATTTTTCCCTTTGATTCTTAATATAAAAAGCTTATAAATTAGATACATAATATACCTAATAAACTTAAAAAATAATTAGTTTTTTATATTAAGGACAAATATTATACATATATCTCACTTGAATAAATAAAAAATTAAGTGATCCATCTTTTTTCGATAGATAAACAAAATGATAAATTATTGAAAATCACATATTAAATAAAGATTGAACTTCGAATTTCGATCATAAAGTTCGACCTAATAATTTCGATATTTTTCTAAATAATTTATATATATAAAATAGTTATACTTAAATAAAAGGTAGATAGACACCAAACTACACCTTCACAATCAAGAAAAATTCCCATGTTTATAAAATATAATTAAAAAAAAATAGTCATTTGGTCAAAAAGAAAAATTCAAAAAAATAATCACAGAAACTTGAAGAGGAAAAAAAAAAAAAAAGACAAGACAAAAATTAGTAGCACGAAGAAGAAGTTTCATAAATCATAAATCTCGTCGAAAAAACAAATTAACGCTTGTGTCTTTTGGTGCATGAAATTTCGTTTCTTGTTCTTGTTTCTTACACAAACAAAAGTACTGTCACTAAGTAGTAACATAACATTCACACCAATTCAAACCGTGTTCAACAAGATAAGATTCACAATTTCACAATCAAGAATCATCTTAATCTTCAAGAACAAGAACAAAGAACAAGACACAATTCACCGCTTCCTTTTTCCCTCTCTTCCGCAATCTTTCTCTCTCTAAAACCCATCTTCAAATACCCCCAATGACTCAATCTCAATTTCTTCAATACCCATTTTCATTTTCTTTCATTCTATAACAAACCCATTATCACAATTCACAATTTCTTTCAATTGAATTGAATTGAATCTTCCCACAAACAAATACTAACTATGGAAGATTCAATTCATCATTCACTTCAGAAACTTCATTGTTCTGTTAAGAATTATGATTGGGGTTTACCAGGTCAACTATCTCATGTTGCGAAATTATCTGAACTTAATTCTGGGGTTCAATTTGATCCAATGAAGCCTTATGCTGAACTTTGGATTGGTACTCATGAGTCTGGTCCTTCTTTTCTTGTTAATGATAATGGTGATGGTGAAAGTGTTAGTTTTAAAGATTGGATTTTTGATAACCCTGATTTGCTTGGTGATAAAGTTGTTCAGAAATGGGGTTCTGATCTACCTTTCTTGTTTAAGGTATGTCATATGATTTCATTACCCTTTGGTTTTTATGGTTTGTTTGTTAATTATCTCATTGGTGTGAATAATTGATTGGTTTTACTTTTACTTACTCGTAAGTCGTAACTAATCTCGGTCTGAGAACCTGAACTGTTTAGATTATATAAAAAGGTTGAATTTTTGTGTTGTTTTTTATGTAGCACTGGCACTTCAGATGAAAGACATGTCTGAGTGTATGATGTTGTCTGACATGTTACAATTGTTCAACACGGCACTGACACTGACACGTGTGATTATACTTAATTACTTGTGTTAATATTGTGTTTGATGTCTGTATATGTGCTGGTGCTTTTTAAGGATGTGGTGCCCCTTTGATTATTTGTTTAAATGGGTATTTAGATTTTATGAAAAGGTTGAATTTTTATGTTGTTTTTCATGTATTAGGTGTTGTCTGTGGGGAAGGCTTTGTCTATACAAGCTCACCCTGATAAGGAATTGGCTAGGATGCTACATAAATTGCATCCTGATGTGTATAAAGATGGGAATCATAAACCTGAGATGGCTCTTGCAATGACAAATTTTGAGGCTCTTTGTGGATTTATCCCTCTTAAGGTAGTACTTTATTATTCTGCGGAGTTTTATTTATTTATTGAATTTTTTGTTTTTTAGTATTATGAGAAAACTAAGCTGGATTTTGTTTTCATTGACAGTGTCAAGAATGGTTCATTGTTTATGTCTAGGGAACTGATTGTGATGTCTTTCTAATTTAAAGTAGTTATTGTGAATATGAGTCTTATTATAAGATGAAACTTTTGGTGGTATTATGGAGTTTTCTGTCTATAGTATTGTTATTGATGACAAGTAAATTACAGATTTTTTATGAATTTGTTGATGATTTAATTTGTTGATTTAAGGTAGCTTCTTTTAAAAGTTTAAAATATTAAGTACTGTGTGATTGGAACTTCTTATCTGTTAGGTATAATTCCTTAATGATGTGACTGAGTGAAACCATTTTCTATTCATATGTCAATCTCATTATCTCTTGTTCAAAGGCTTCTTTCTAATGCAATAAACCTGTGATACTGTTTGAGTCTTTTTTTCTTCATCTTAACGCTCCGCTTCCTTGGGGAAAGGGACCATAATAATCCATAATTCGATTGGGAATTTTGGTATCTTTTTACTATAGATCTGTTTGTTTGGAACTGTCAAACTGAAGTTTTGCCACTTTAGTTTTAGGTATCTTTGAGAGTGAATTGGTTGTTACTATTTTGTTCCATGCTTCTCCACACGATGTGTATTCGTTAATTGGTTGTTATTCACTTAGAGACAATGAACAATTTTCTGTCTTTCTCTATTTAGGAACTTAAGGCTGTGATTCATACCGTTCCCGAAGTTGTCGACTTAGTTGGTGCTGAAAATGCAAACCTGGTATTACAAACTAGTGATCAGAATGGTGAAGAGAAGGTTAAACCTGTTCTACAGGCAGTGTTCACTCACTTTATGTCTGCTAGTAAAGAAATCGTAACTGATGCAGTAAACAGATTGATAAATCGACTGCATAAGGAAAGCGAGGTTAGTTGATTACTTATTTTGTTTGGTTTTAAGAGTTTGGTTTAGATGCTAAATCTATTCTTGTCGATTTATACACTCTTTGCAATCTATTCTTGTTTTGTATCAGGTGAGGCTGTTGACAGAAAAGGAGCTACTGGTGCTGCGGTTGGAGAACCAATACCCGTCTGATATTGGTGTAATAGCGGCTTTCTTTCTAAACCATGTAAAACTCAAACCTGGTGAAGCATTGTTCCTCGGGGCAAACGAACCTCATGCGTATTTATCAGGCGAGTGTGTTGAGTGCATGGCAACATCTGACAATGTTGTCCGAGCCGGACTTACTCCCAAATTCATAGATGTCCCGACTCTTTGTTCCATGCTCACATACAAGCAGGTAAATCATAATCAGAATGCATGACCATGTTTGAATAAACAACTCAGTTATGAATTCATCTGTATTGGTATTTAGTGCCTTTTTCTGCTGTTTCTTGCATCTTGGACTTCTCATATGCCACATGTATTGCTTGTTTGGTTGGTTATTTGTTTGTAACTTTGTGTGATATTGACTCAAGTTTAGGCATGTGCATGCATATCATATACTAGTTTGTAAATTGTAACTTTTGAATACACGAGACTCGGTTTTAAACTCACTTTCTCGTTATCTATTTTCTCACAGGGTTTTCCTGAGATTTTGCGAGGAGTTTCTATGAATCCATATGTAAATAAATATATCCCGCCGTTTGAGGAATTTGAGATTGACCATTGCATTCTACCGAAAGGAGAAAAAGTGGCATTTCCGTCGGTTCCAGGTCCTTCCATCTTCTTGGTCACGGCTGGAGAAGGAACGATGAATACAGGATCACCGAAAGTTTATAAAATCACTGAAGGCGATGTTCTTTTCGCTCCTGCTGGCACCGAGATTAGTGTCTCGAGTGAATCCGATTTGCATCTGTACAGAACAGGGATTAATAGCAAGTTTTTTCAAGATTCTTAAGTTTAGCAAGTGTTTTAATTATTATTTTTTATTATTTATTATTTTTGTCATGAGAGTCAAATAATGAAATTATGTGTTATATGCAATAGCAGAAGTTTAGTGTACATGTAACAGCAATAAGATCACATGTAACATCAATAAGATCACATAGAAACTGAGAAAAAAGTTCATTATAGAGAGGTTTATTGTAATGTTATTTGTCTATTATTTATCAATTTATTTTTTTATTAAGCCTGTGGATTTTGTTTTTGTCCGTAAATAAAATGACAAACACCACTGAAATTCACATACAATTGTGAAATTGTTCTATTTAAAGACGTCAAATCTAACAATATCAATATTGGCAGTTAGGGGCATTGGGATGGTGGACTTTTTTTTTTTTTGACAATATAATCTTAAACTCAATATAAAATTATTATTGTTAATTTTTTGAGTCAACTATGGAAATAATTATTAAAGGGACCCATTATTAAATACAAGTATTATGTAAAAGAAAAGTTTGATACTTTGATTGCAATAGCAAACAAGAAGACAAAGTCAACCATCTAGAAATTCCAAAAGTAGTACTTTGGACACAATTGAAGATTTTAGATGTGATTAAGAAGCACATATTAGTCAATGTCAAAGTAATTACTAGTAATTGTCTTTGGAAAATAAATAATAGTGGTAGCCTACTAGCACGTAGAATAATAATAAAATAATTGTTCAATATTTATGTATACTCCCTCTAGTTCTTCCTAAATATAATAAACTGTTGAAAAAAATTAGTGTATTAATTTGGTACAAAATTTGAACTAGATACAATAATTTTTGTTGATCTAATGTGGTATTTAATTAGATTCTTTAAACAATAAATAAATATTTAGAAATTATTGAGATTATATATGCATATTGCAATGCATGATATAAATTATTAGAAATTTATTTGTTAAGAAAACATAGCAAAGAATGAAAGTAAAAGGAGAACTTCATTTCTCATTCCACATTTCTAAAAAACCACTGATGTTTTCGGAAGTAATACTTCTCGATGAGATAAAACATTGTGTTTTTGTTCGCAAGTATACTTTCAAACGACAAAATATGAAAACTTTTTTTTCTTGTTCGAATGTACACTTCTGAAGTGACTTTAATCATTTGTAATAAGCTGAGACAATTCTTTCACTATTTCCTCTTCTTACTTGTGTGAACTATTTAGCCATGAAAGTATAACTTCTGCACCTTTGTCCCACGAAGTATCCAACATCATGTCATGAGCAACTCCTTCAATACAAACAGGTGACACACCATAAAATTCTGCGGTTTCTTTGAGTCCCTCGGCATCCTATAACACCAACAAATGCGGTAAACTACCTTAGACTAGGTGCATAAGCTACGTTATTTATCTGATAAGTGTTTAATTAAGTTGTTTATCCAAACACGGGCTTATTAGACATTGAGCTTACCACAATGAAGTCGTTGTTTGCGCCCAAAACAAGAACTTCAAGAGGGAGATTTGGCACTGATGGAACTGGAAGTGAAGCATTCAGCTTTCTTAAATCAAACAATGGCATCCGGGAACTTTCTTTCATTAGTTCTTGATATCTGAAACATTTAAGAAAAAACAAAGGCTTTGTTCCTTTAATACGCTTTTTCGAGTCATATTGCAATAGAAAGTGCTTGTGAAAGAATGATTCTGTGAAAATAGACCTTTTAACGACATGATCCTCCATTGTGGCCGAGAAAAATGTCTCTCTGCAGAGAGAAAGAGAGCTTTGAAAGCCTTTTGCTGCCAAGCTGTATGTCACCTGCCAAATAGTGGATACATATATATAAGAAGATAAATACAGGAACATTCACATTATACAGAAAAGTCGATTCAAATTACCTTGAAGGCAGCGATTGGCTTTGAAATGAGATATCGCCAGACTAGTCCACTGATAAATATAGAGAGAAAAATTTCAACCATCGTAGTCATATTTCTCTATCTTGAAAAATAAAAATAGTTAAACACTAGAAAATTTAGTTAGTTACCTGTTACCAGAAGGAGGTACAGAACAAACAAGGACAGCTCCTCTAAGCTCCGGGTACAAATTTTCTATTGTAGAATCAAGCTCAAACAAAATTAGCAAGACAAATAAAAACTGAAAAATCACCATACACGCGCGCACACACGCATGTTTGTGATGAAAAAGTTTGTATATGCATGTGTGGTATTCGACTCGTCCAACCTCTTTGCGAACTTGTGCAAACAATGCCACAAAGATAGTGAACTTAATTATCGAAGAAATAAGCAATCGTACCTTTGAGTTTGTTATTTCCTAAATTGGAAATATAATACTGAATAATAAGTCCTCCAAATGAATGTCCGAGCAAGACAGGCGGCGCTGTAATATTTTGATGAATAAAATCTGCAACATCTCCTGCATGTGTCTACTGCAAAGCATGATACAAATAAGTCCATAATAATGAAAAATTGTCCAAATTATTACACCAAAATTGAAAGTTGATATATGAATAACTCTAAACTAGTAAAGGGAGAGACACTGTACCTGAAGTGTACCAGCAACTGTATCTTCTGGTTCATCACTTTCGCCCTGCTCATGTAGAATACCAATAGCACACAGTATAAAAATCACATGATAGAAACTACAGAAGCAATTTCGATGTCTAAGCTAACTGAATGTATCTCCTCATAAGACCATGATAGAAACCGGTATTAAACAGAATGTGATTGAGCAATACAAGACTTTATTGATAACAATTCTGGAGAATTGGTCAAAACTCGCAACCAGAATGTTTCATCAAACACACTGACAAACACGATTAATTGATGGAAACATAATTGGAACTAACTGTCTTATAAATCATTACTGCAACAAAATCATTACTACATATATAGTGTTTCTTAATGAGAGGTATAACATACTAGTGCTCTGACATGCTACAATTCACTTGATCCGACAATCATGAAGCTTATAGAACATCTTATGACATGTCCATAAACTGTTTTCAGCTTATTTTAATAAGCTCTCCAGGAATGCTTATAAAAACATCATATAACTTAAGTGAAAACAGACCATAAAGTAAGAGTCCTTCAAATAACCTAAAATTTGTCCTAATGTGGTTGGGATGCGAGTAAAAACAATCCCACATAACTAAACATTGAACACAAACATTCGGTCTATGGCATGTACATGCACAATATTGCATTTAGATTCAGCACCTAACATACATATGTTGTCTCTAGTTTACACAACTTGTACTTAGACAAAAAGTTGTCATGTGGTTTAGTGAGGTACGAAGAAGTTCAGTTTTTGTCCAGTTCCTTGTCTCCCAATTTGTCCAGTGATCCAGTCCCAGGAACAATTTAATCCCTTATATTTTAGCATATCAAACATACACTTAGTTTCTTAACAAAACGGCAATTGTTAGCATGACTCATTCTAATACAGTTGACCTATCCAGTCCCTTATTTTTTACCAGACCAAACATATCATTAGTTTCTTAACAAAAGGACACTTGTTAACACGACTCATTCCGAATTTCTACTTAAATGTGACACTTTCCCACACTAGCAATTTCCTATGGTAAACTCTAAAATCTAAACAAGTCTTGCACATACATAAAACATTATTTATTATGATGAAAGTACTCCCTCCAGTCTCATATATAAACAAAGATTAGTTTTTCTGAATAACAAATATGATATGAGATCAGAGGGAGTAATTTAGATAGAGAAATAGAAATACCTGTCCTAACAAAGAAAGAGAATAGCAATCATATCCAGATTCAGAAAAGAAAGGCAACCATTGTTCAGCCCAACACCAAGCTGCATGATAGCTTCCATGAACAAACACCAAAGGTGGATAGTAATAATAATACTTTTCATTTTCAACAACATTTCTACTTTCCTCCTCCTTCTTCTTCTTCTTCTTCTGGACAATGATCTCCATGTTCAGACCAGAAGGGAGCTTATGGAAAATACGAGACTGCCCTTCCTTTAGATAGTAAGGGACAGCCATCTTCTCCTCCTTCTTCTGCGACGCTACTGTTACAGCCTTATTATTATGATTGTAAGAAGAAAACTTGAAAATTGAAGATACACAAACACCCATTGTCATTGCCATTGTTGCAGCTGTTGCTACTTCTTTCTTCACAGGCACAATAGGTTTATTACCATTTTGTTTTGGACTTTTGGGATAAAAGACTGTTTTTTTTTTTTTACTTTTTTAAAAGTTTATATATTTTTGTGAAAACATTTTTTTATACTCATAACACTATTATAAAAAATAATTAGTTTATTCTTTTTTAACCTTCGAATTAATTGAATAGTCTATATATCTTTATTTTAATTGGCAACACCGATATTACTAAGTTGAATGTCTTCATTTAAAATCGGATCCTCGGCAGCCTATATGTTTTTTGCAATCTCTACTACTTCAATCACAACCATATGATCAACTCAATGGATCATATCTTAAATATAAAAGAAAATGTAAAATAAAAGACTTAAGGTACGACAAAACATGTTTGGTGCGTAAGTGAATACAGATCACGTGAGTTTGTACTAGTCTACTTTCGAGTTGTCGAGTGAGGATTGCTCAATCTATGAAGAAAGGACAAAAAGGGTCTCTCTTATTGTTAGGAATTAAGCACATGGTGATATCCGCAAAAAATGAAAGGATTATTCTTTTTTCGCTAAGAGCTTCCCATGTCTATAAATACAAATAATCAATATGTTGCAAAAGAAGAAAAACAAATAACCATTGACTCATCAATTGAATTAGTCTAGATTCTTCTAAAAACATGATTAATCACCTATGATTAATCAGTTAAAATAATATTGTTCAAGACAAAAATGATGGGATTTAAGAGATATGTGGGTGTAGGAGATACAAATGGGGGGTATAGGGGAGATTTTTCTAAATTTTTGGTTTGGATCTGAAAGCCCAATAATAGCTAAATGGGCCGGTAGAGAAGCCTTGTATTAATTTCAATTCTGTGACTGCCGCAAAACGGTAGCCGAATCCTGTCGTTTTTGAGCTGCTTCACTCTGGTCTTCTGGTTCAACAAGGTAAACGGCAAAACCTTTTGATTTTCTTCACTCAATGAGTTTTCTGTTCAATTATGTGTGCTGTTGTTTTATTCATTCAATCACTGTCTTTGGTTGGTTCAGTTAGTTGAAATTTGTAAGATGTTATTGCTGTTTTGTTATTGCTATTTGAAGATATCAACTGTTTGATGAAATGTCTCTGTGTGTTTTTGGTATTAGGATATGGCTTAGAATATTGGGTTGAGTTTAGTTTAACATCTGGACAGTTGATTTTCTACGGAACACGGACATTCATCGGATTAGACATGTCGGACACCGACAAATAATTTCTTTGAATGATGTCATTTTCTTAAATTATCATTTGTGTCGATGTGTCGTGTGCGATCCGATGTTAGTGTTTGTGTCCGTGGTTCATAGGTTTCTGTATAGTTAGTTAATTGATTCAACTCAGAGTTGTTTGGATTGATTTATTTTAGTTTATATGTTGGCATAACTACTTGTGAGACTGTTTGAGAGACCTTATGGAAACAACTTATTACATGTCTATAAGCTATCAAGCACATATACAAACACAAACACCAGACACAACATGAACACTGACATATCTACAATGATAATAAATTCAGAAATTGACATAATTCATTGAAATCATGTGTGTCGGTGACATCAGGATAACTTATAGTCTATAAGTTGTTTTTAGCTTATAGAAAATTTCAATAAGTTCTTTAGGATATCTTATTAAAACAACTTATAGCTTACATGAAAGAACATTGAATTTATTTTATCCTTTGTAATATAAATCGTTTATACATAAATAATTATATGACAGGCGTTTAAGCTTAATGGTTTATTCTTTGGACTTAATTCCTTTGTTTGTTTGTTTGATTCTCGTGATTTAGAATATTGGGTTGAGTTAGCCTTCTGAATAGCAATAGCTTAATGTTTTTAATAAACCACTTATAAACAAGCACCACTGTAAAAATGTTCAATTTTAGTATAACTGTGAAGTTTTTCAGAAGCCTTTTTTCGTTAGTTAAGAAACAAATACCTTTCTGGCTTTCTCAGTTGAGGAGCCCTCATTAGTTTGAAAGTAATCCAAATTAGGCCATTGTTCAGTTTGATTTGGAGTCATATAAGGCTTTGCCTCAACTGAAATACGAAATGAGACGGCTTTAGAGGTAATGGGAGGAAGGAAAAAGGAGGAAAATCTTTCACTTTTTTTAAGAGTATTATTATAAAGAGAAGAGTTGGACTGAAGGAGTGTCCGGTATTCGGAATGTGTTAGTGTCTCCCCAACTATGTATCACTGACACTTCAGACTGAAGGAGTGTCCGGTATTCGGAATGTGTCATTGTCTGACACATGTCAATGTTAGTATTGTGTTCGGTATTTGTGTCTCTGTCATTGCTTTATAGCTCCCCTCCCTTCCTCGTTAAACTTCAAATAAAACTTTACGGTATGAAACTGAGAACAACTACTTCCATCTGATCTGAGTAAACCTCTATCACTGCCACCTGTGGTTAGTATTGAAATTTTTTTGAGCTAATAATTTCCAGTTTGTTAATTGTTCTGTTGTCTTTGATTAGTATCATCATACATCAGTAATCAATGCTACTTTTAAATAATGAAGTATTTAACTGCCTATTTTGTTTCTTTAATTGTTCAAAATGCAGAGATGGAAACCGAATCATGTGATGCAGTGCTTCCTAGATCTCAGGCGAATGCCACATTTCGTCTTGGCACAGAATCATATTCTGTTCAGGCAACTAATGGTTCTTCATTATCAGAGCAACTAATTAACTTGAAAGAACAAAGCATGGCTGTATTGAAGGATTTCATAACAAAGCATAATGTTCCTCAAGATGTTCCTGACGAGTCGTTAGAAGCTTCTTCAGATGACGATGATGATGTTAAGAAGCCTCAAGTAAAGTCTAAGAAACCTAAGCTTACTTAACTTTGAAATATGTCAGAAATATCTGACTTGTATTTTATCTGTGTACTGTGTGATTCTATTCTACTATTAATATTTAGTTTATTGAAAAAAAATTAAAGAATATTATTTGGTGGTAGAGAACACGTACCGGTATTTAACTTTTTGGAAATATGGTTGCTCCTTCATGTGTTTTTAGATGTTATCAGTTTACTTGCCTTAGTTTGAATGATTCTTTTTGCAGCTGAAGTAATCTTGGAACCGATGTTTTAAAAAACCGAAGTGTACATCAAATTGGCGAGACGTATGGATCATGATTGAACTACTTTAAACTGCTCAAATTGAAACGAAACTCCAATCAACTGTTGAACCGTCCGATTCAATTTGATTTGTAAAACATTGGTTGGAACTGTTTTTGTAATATGATACATGACTGTGTAATTCATGCACTATTAACAACTAAAACATTATGCCTTGTTAAAGTACCGTAAAATATAGGTATTGACAGAATTTCGATATTAACCGAGACATCCATATATCAATTATGCCGTCTTAAAGTAATACATTTTGAGAGAATTCATGTCGTCTAGAAGAAATATACGAGGCTTTTGAGAAGTGAGGAAGGCGAGAAGTAGTGCCCGGTCAAAATTCCTGCGAGGGACCTTCCATTTCTAATATCAAAGATTTTACTCTTAGCTTTTCTAATAGATACACTTGATTTGATTGAAGATAAAAAAAAATGTACCAATGAAATTACAAAACATGACATCCTCAAATTCTTAATCTTCAAACAAAATAATTGTATTTTTTTTGTTGAAGCAGGTGCCATCTATAAACCATGACCCTCTTTTCTTCTAGTTTTGGTCATTGCTTTGGTGATGACATGAGTAATAATCCCAATGGGGCAAAAGAACAAACAAAAGGAAACTGAATGCCGCGTTTCAATTTGCTTCTCCTGCCCTTTGCGGAAAATATGCCTGGATTTTGAACCACAAGTACTATCAGAAAAATAACTAAAGAATGAGAAAGAGCTGCGTTATTTCGACACAAAATTCGACAACAATTTGGATGGTTAATACAATTCAAATACATGATTAATTATGTTTAGTAGATGGTTAATGAATATAACATAGTGTTGCAACTCGTTAACAATTTACATAACACAATTAACCACAATTTTGAATGTCATTAACCATGATTTTCAAGTGTATATTTGAACACAAATTATAGTTAATAGAATATCATGTATATTCAAAAACTTGAAGACCATGAACAAAATTGAGATGGTTCATGGATATCATGTATATCTTAATACCTAAAGTTCAGGATTAGTTATGTTTAGCGGATGATCAATGAGTTGCGACATCTTGCTATATTCATTAACCATCCACTGAACGAGTTGACCGCATATTTGAATGGCGTTAACCATCAAAATTGTTATCGGTTTTTGTTGTCAAATTTGTGTCAAAATATCATTTATGAATGATAAACCAGAAATAAGGAGGAAAATTTGGCGGAAAGGTATAAATAAATAAATAAATAAATAAAAATTGTAGGACCTTGCAGCAAAAAGATCGACAACCAAAAGGTGAATCCATGCAGAAGCTAAAGTCAACTCACTGGAGAACATTTTTCCTATGCTGGTAAGCTGCATGATGGAGTATACAAATATGAATAGTTATGAGTTTGATAATAGAACTCTTTCGGGAAAGAAAACTTAACTTCATTGATGAAAATGAATGAATATGTACCTCAGGTAGTAAGTATTTACTTGCAAAAATCAATCGAACCGTTTCAGGAGTCCAAGAAAGGAACAATAAATAAGCGTATAGAACGCCAAGGACTACATACGGCAAATTACTTTCCATAGACTTTTTGGTCTGTATTTTTTCATTTCAGAAAAATGTGAATCAGAATATCAGAATTATAACCAAATAAATGAAATGAAAAATAATATCAGAATGTTTTTTTGTTAATGAACCTAAAAACTTACAATGAATTATGAAATGTGATTACTAATTATAATTTTTATCAAATTCAGAAAGAAACATACTAGCTCGGATTTCGGGGCTAGAACCATAAGTGTGTAAAACGGGAGCACTGCGATTGTTCCCCATGTAAATACAGTGCTAGCAAGTTGAGATCCTATGAACCCTGAAACATAGAGGCGGAACAATGAATATACAGAATAAGCATTTTAAGCACATATCATAATCCAATTTCAAGTAAAGTTACTATTACTACGACAAAAGAAAAAATAAAGTCGAACTGTTTTTATATAATCTATAAGTTGTTTTGATAAGTTATAAACTGAAAAATAGCTTACGCTCACAAGTGGTTATGTCAATAGATAAACTCTAATAAGTCACAACAACTCGAGTTAAAATTATATGAATTTAGAAACAGGTTGCACGAGTTCTGGAGAACATGAAAATGTAGTAAATGTAGCATGAAAAAGGATTACATGAAGCATGTATTTGACTTCTTTTCGGATTGCGAACTGATCTTGTAGCTTTTGGTTTTAATACAATTCTGGACCCTCCTATGAAACTCCAATCTCCACTTAAGCCGACTCTATATTGCGAAATGTGTCGAGTACACAGCTCAACACCATTACTCCTGATAGAGAAACGGAAATTCAGCTTCACTTTCCCAACTGTCCTGCAGAGTTTTATGTCCTGCCCAAGTTATGAACAATCAATAAGAAATAGAATAAAACTTCTTGAGCCTAGAAATGCAACGTAGGTTAAGGATTACTTGAACAAGCACATAGTTCTTTTCTATGAAGAACCGACACAAATACGAACCCCAGACATGACATAATTTGAAAAAAAAAGAAATAATTCAATGTAACCACATAGGTTTATACTTTATATTGTGTCAGTGTTGGACACCGATGCATGTCAAACTTCGGTGCTACATAAGTTGTTTTACATAGGTTCGTTTGATGACACAACTACCAACTTTTTGAAATATAAACTTCCTTTTATTACCTACAAAGGACGGACACAACCACGACACCAACATTGACACCGGTAACAATTTGAGAAACCGAAAGCGATCGAATGTAACCAGAAGTGTCGGTATCCACCGACACGTGTTGGTTATACAGCTTATTAATATATGAATATACCAATATGCAACTAGCATCAGATCTATTAAATTTAAAATTAACACCAAAAATAAAAGAAGCTCAATTTCCCATTTCATCAGTAATGCATTGGTGATTCAATTTCCCATTTTCAATTTCATAAATATTTATTCAAAGATTAAAACTTTAAAGCTCAAATAGAAACCCCATTTGAGGAAATAAAAAATTCAATAAAGGGTACAAAAAAATCCACTAAAAAGACAAGAAAAATGCAGATAAGATTACAAAGCAGAAAACTCAAAACACAAGAAAACAGGAAAAAAAAGTGTACCTTATTAAATGCTAATGGAGAATGAGAATAGCAAGAAGACAAAGACATAACTGAAGCACAACAAGGATGTAGTGAATAACAGATTCAACAACAATGGCCACTTCTTCATATATATATAAAAAAGGAGAAAAAGAGAAGAAAAATTGGGTAACTCAAACTCAAATTGTTGGAGTTGTATATGAAAGTTAAAAAGTTAGCTAAAATTAGTAGTGCAAACTTTTCAATCTTTCACTTCTTTTGTCCTTTCTTAAAGTGTTTCTATGAAACACCAACACATATGCACATGCAAAGAACATGACAGTGAATGATACATTACATAAGCATCAATCATCATAATTTAAAATCCATTTTTTATTTTTTGTCTTTTAATTTAGAAAAAATGAAATTTTGATTTTCTATTTTAAAAATTGATTTTTCGTCCTCAATATTTATTTAAAATTTTTAGTTTTCCATCTCATTTTTTAGTTGATTTGTATGATGTGGTCTATTTATGTATGAAATGACAGCGCTTATTAAATACTGCATCCGTTTCATCGTTCGCTGCGAAGAAGCAATGTTACTCCATCATTATCAAAACTCTCATTGATTGAATATATTTTTATTTTTTACAATATCAAACTCAAATTCTTCATTAAAACATAATTGTTCAATGTAATGAGGAAACAATTTAAACAAGTAGCGACTAGACTAAGAAATAACCGGCTTAATAAGAGTATGAGCAATCATATTTTTTTTCGCTTTATAAACTTCAATTTAATTGAATATGTTAGTTAATAAAAAGTTTGTTTTCCAAAGTTTGTTTTAAAATTGAATGTTAGAACATAAATGCTCAATCTCTACTTCTATACAAAGCCAACTTAGTAGTTATTGTTGTAAAAAAATATGAAGAAAAAAAATTATGAAAAAGTATAATGTGTCATGTTTTTAAGTCAGGAATATGAAAAATATATATTTTATTAGAGTGAAAAATTACCTCCAAAAAGTTTCATATAGAATAACCATATTGTATCCTACAAGATTTGTGCATATAAAGAATAAATATGTAAGGACAGTCTAATCAACAACTCAAGTTTAATCCATTTTATTAAGCAAATTTCATCTCACTTGTTATTGGAAGATGTGAGAGTCTTGAGTTGGTGCCCCTAAATTACAACAATTTGACCATGTAATATCAATGAACGAAATTCAAATCTTCTCAAAAACAGTTTTAAAATTATCAATAGTGTCGATTTATTAAATAATAATTTTCCATTCGACAATTTTATTTTATTTTATTTTTTAAATAAAAAAATTCTATACATACAAACAATAGAAATTTCCTTTTCTCTGCGTCTCAAGAACAATCTTAAAATTTGTAGGATACACAAAAGAATAAATTATTTAGGGGAAGATGAAGAATGTTTGAAGCTGTGATCATCAAGCCATAAGATGATATCACTAAAAACTTGGATTATCATTTCATCAGGTTCACCCTCAAGAAGAGAATGATAAGCATCTTTATAAAGTTTAAGCTTCTTGTCTGAGCTGCTAGCTTTCTCATAAAATGCTTTACTCACTGATGGATCAGTAACAATATCAGCCTCACCATGAAGGATTAGCAATGGTAAACACACCTGTAATCATAATGAATCTAGATTTAATATGAGATTTATGTCCAAAACAAATACTCACTAGAGATTCATATCGATTTGGTTCCACTCTTTATGGAACCGAAAATACTGATAAGTGATAACTATAAATGTATTGCAGAACTATTCGGCGAGAAAAGAAGAGAGTTTGATTACGCAGATGCGGTTTATTTAAACAATTAACAAGTTGAATGATAGACACATACTTCTTTCAATCTCTGTTCAATTTCTTGAGTAGTTCTAAGCATTTCGACCGCAGTCCACAACCGTGGTTTATCTTTGTAACCAATAACATTATAGGCTGTCTGCGCACAAATATCAGAAAAGAGTAATTATTCACTAATACACAAATTGCTGAGTACAAAAATATGAAAATATGCCACATTGCCTAAGCAAGTTCTATGGATGGATGTGTTTAATGTGTTTGCCCTCTCGTCGGTCATCTTCATTGAGTACCGTAGATGTGCTTGAGGAGTGTCCAAGGTGTGTCAAAGCAAATTTGGGACACATGTCGTACGCAATGTTTTAAAAATCGAACCAGATGGTTACCTTGAACCGGCCCGTACTATGTTTCGATTATTTAGACGGTTTGATTGTGGTTTCGTCCTGGTTCAAGCAATTTAAGGCGGTCAAACCATGAACTAAAAGTTTGGCTGTTTCAGTGTCTGGTCCATTTTTGAAACATTAATTCCTACAGGTGTCGGACATGGAGACACGCCTAATTCCACGAGTGTCTGTGCTTCATAGTTTAGGTTTAAATTATCAAACAAAAAACAAATATTCTATTGGATTAATATACACAAACCATTTCTCTCTTCTTCAGATCTCTAAATGCTGCCTCTGCTAAATTCTTCTGTGGAACTAACTTTTGCTTTGGTAGAATATTAGCTATGCCAATAAGAATCTGTTTTAGCAACATTGGAGGAACCATATCATCTGCAATCTACATAGATAGAGTATCTGGTTAAAATAAGATCATAGACAATCCGACACGAACCCCTAACATGAATTTGTTTAAGAAAAAAAAATACTTTACACATAGGTGCAACAAGAATGGCGCCGTCCCATGCCTTTGGTTGTTTAAGGTGCATTTTTAAAGCAACAGCTCCACCCATGGATTGTCCAAAGAGGAAGCTTGGAAGAGAATGGATTTCTGGACTTTCTGCTACAGAATGAACCAAAACTTTTGTAATGATATAGTTTACATGCAATGTAATGATAATTGAAAACAAAAATAGATTCAAAGAAATTATAGAATGCATTTCATTGTTTACATGCAAATGGAAAGTAAAATATACACAACACATAATGCACGTCCATGTGAAAGCAACAATTCATATTTCCAGGTAAAGAAGTCTTAAAACTTTGGTCGAACCTAACTTATACAAAATTAGCTTGTAAAGTAAGTGATACCCTCTAAATTATAAACTAACTTTGAAGTCACGTTTCATCCAATATGTGACTCTTAACACATACCCCTCCCTCACGCTCAGGACTGAACATATGGAGCCAGACCGAGTAACCTAATAGCTAATGGTCCAACGGGTCTTGGATAGACTCTGATACCATCTTAATTTCGGTTGAGCCTAACTCAACCCTGTAAAACCGACTTGTAAGGTGAGCCTCGTGAGAGATGCCTCCCACTTATAAACTCATTTTAGGTCATATCTCATCCAATGTGGAACTCGTAACTAGAAGCATATTAAAAAATTAAATCAACAGTTAGAGTCACTTTCTTGCAACTAGTGATGACACTTATATGATGACAGTTGAAAGTGTTTCTTCATCAGAAACATAACTCTAATAAGTGACAAACTAACTTCCTAAATTGAAAGGTATATCAACCATAGAATAATAAATGATGAGAATTCAGCCAGATGCATTCATTTTCATAAACCTAAAAAAATACCCTTGTTCAATGTTTCCGGTCTTTGCAGTTTACAATAATAAGGTAATCATTCAATGTTTGATATAGCTTGTAAAAGATTACTAAGGTCCTTATGAATACTAAACTACAAGAACAACAAGTCCTCTAAGCCAAATAACTCTAAACTACAAGAAAAACAAGAACTTTGTATCCAACCTTAATAGGGATTCAACCCTGCCCCCACCCTGTATTGTACATAATTTTTCGGACATCTCTAATGCAATCGGTCTGATGCAGCATAACTTAATGTACACTACTTTCAGGACAAAAACTTGTACGAGATATATCGACAGAAGGAAATATTTATCAGGACTACATTCCTTAATTTCATGCCTTAAGTACTAATGCTACTATGGTACACTATTATACTTCCCTTTCTGACAAGTAACTAATTCTAACACAGAAGATTTGCATTGTTCAATTTCAACATGGTGTTAACTACATTCAAGGTACCTTTGATTTTGGAGTAAATCTCGATTACGTCATCAACTAGCGAATCAAAACTAGGAATATAGCAATGAAGACCTTCTGAAAGACCAAATCCAGGATAATCCATAGCAAAAACTCCATATCCAGCACATGCCAATTTTCTAGCTATTCCTGCAAATATTTTCATGATATGATCGAGTCAGAAATCGACAGTGTAATGTATCTCGTTACGTGTAGCAACCAGAACTTAACATCAACTACTACATGCCTTCAAAGAAAAAGGTGCAAGTGTCTCCATAACCATGACAATAAAACACAGCTGCTTTCGGCCTGTCAGTTCCAGGAAGCCAACTCTTGTAGAAGATTTCTACGCCCCTTGAGTTCACCTCATATGACTGTTGTGAAGTATCAAGTAATGCACAAACAGAAAGGAGGCAAAGGTATTAGCATAGCATGAATCCTCACTTTTAGCACAAATAAATTTGATGTAAATCATTTCAGACAAGAGATTTCATACCTCCTTGATTTTTAGTCCATCGCATTGAGCCTGAAAAGCATAAAGGAATTGATATACAGTTAGAGGAAGTAAAAACAAATTCAAATTTCCAAACATAAATCATTTTACATTTAACTCACTTTTCGAAAGAATTAATTAATTCATAACCAATTTTTGTTACCGCTGAACCAAACACACTGTAAAAACTGTTTGAGAACAAACTATCATGAAGAGATGTTACTTACAGAAGCGGGACAAACATTGCCACTTACCTTTCCTATAAATACGCGGACTTGTACAGAGTTGTAGCATCTCTAATCATGTCCAAGAGAGGTCAGTGTGTTCATTATTCCTTCTAACTCTTAAGTTTGGTACTGGAGTTTATAGGGTGGTATACAGTTTGAATTTTTTATAAGCTTTTTTCAACTTATTTTCATTAGTTCTTCAAGATAACTTATGAAAACAGCTTATAACATATACAAAAATAATTTAACTTTATTTTATCTTTCGCTATAGAAATTAAATTATGTAAGCTTATACATAAGCACTTATCCAAACAGACCCTTAATGTCTTTCTCACCGTTAGTGTTAAATTATAAGCTATGATGCACAGACACTCCTCATATTAAGAATATTCTGGTGTCAGACACGCGTCAGTGTCTAACACCGACACAACACTCTCACACATGATTACATTGAATTATGTAATTTTCTCAATTTATTATCAATTTCAAGGTGCATCTCAGTATTCGTGTCATGTCTGGTGTCCGTGTTTCACAGATTAAAGGCATATTATATTATATAGATAGAGATACCTTAAAGAGTATGTGATCAATTCCAAGCTGAATATCCTTAAAAGCATGACGAGCTTGTCTTCTAGCAGAAACATGATCCATATTAGCATCCAAAATCTTTTGCAATTCACTGTCAACTCCAGGAAACCTAGTAGTAGCCATAGCCAATGTCTTCACCTCTCTCCTCAGCAACAAATAAACAGCACTACCTTTGAAACTGAACTCTACACGCTTGGATTATTCAGCCTAAGAATCAGAAAGAATCAAAGCAATGCAAACTCACACACCCCACATGAAAAAGCAACAATCTTTTCAATTCTTTTGGGAAACAAATCAAACAGATAAGTAAAAAAGATAATATTTTTTGTTCTGGGTCAGTTGAAAGTACCTTGGAAATGGTTGAAAGCGAAGAGCTTTGAAATTGTGAGAGCCATATGGAACAACCAAGATAGGTAAAGTAAACGTTACGTATATTGGATTTTATTTTCCTGAGTACTATGAATATGGGACCTAAATTTAATCCAAAGTCAACAATACACTGGAATTAGATACCGTGTCCACGCAGTAACCGTTGTTGACCGTCCGATAAAAAAAATAGTCGAGATTGAATATTGTGTTAATTTCTCAAATCTGAACTGTATAAATCAGAGCCGTTGGATCACAAATCTACGGTGGAGATCTTTTATTGTGCAGACAATCGGGTCCGCCTACTGTCCCACAAAATTGTCTTTTTCAAACCATTTCACGAAATTTAAGAGAAATTATAAACGAAGAAAAGATAATAATAATTTGGGGAATACTAATGAGCGGCCTTGAGGCATTAGTTAAGAAAACAAAGGATTGGGTTTCTCTCAAGTCGGTTAATGTCGAATTCACGCATTCAGAATATCGGTAGTCATTAGATAGATATCGGACAGTTTAAATTTTAGCTTGGTATTTTAAAATATAAACTAAAAATTTTAATTTGCAATTTCGTGGACGGTCCGATCAAGATGGGACAGTTGCCAATGTCGCGAATGTGTGAATGAGTCATTCTAATCACTGCGGCGGATTCAATTTTGAAATCAAATATGGAGATATTATATTGGAAGTAGTGTAATCAACTCTTTAAAAGGTTGAAAATTGTGTTTTTCAATGCAAAACTTGTATTTTTTAGCATGACCTATGAAAAATGCTAACAAGTACCTTAAGAATCAAATATTAAGATAGTGTCTGTCTTGGAAGTACACCTATGTAGCACACATTTTAAAATTGTCCCAACGGCTTTAATAAAAGTTTTTGTGTTTGGCATAGTTGTGGAATGTAGAATTCTGTTGCTTCTGTTATCAATTTAACAAACTCTGCAGCGCAACTGTCATTTTTATGTTACTGCAACAGTTGAATGAACATGGAACCGCGTGTTTAGCTACAAATATTTAGAGCATTTGGAAGCACCGGAACATGAGGTTATAGAACAATGTAATGGGACAGAGCTAGCCACATGTTAGATAATTGGAACATGGCCAATCATATCAGACCGAGGCAGGCTGCTAGTGCTCCAGGCTCCAGCACAGGCTGTGCAGCCTGCTAGCATACCAGAACCGGAGTAAAACAGCACTGGAATTGATAAATGGAAGGTATAAATGTAATATTGATGCATCGTTTTCCCCTCACCATAATCGTATTGGAATTGTTATGTGTATTCGTGGTGATGAAGGACGATTTATTCTTGCCAAAACAATGTGGAATTCACATGTGATAACTCATGACTATTACCTATAATAAGTTCAAAATAGAGTTAAAAACAAAGAAAGGACCACACACTAATTATCATCAATAGACAACCAGATTCAGACAAATATTGGGATTATAGTATATTTCAAGAAAAAATTGTTTTGTTTTTATGTTGAATTTGGATTCATTTAGCACTTTCAAACTGCAAGTTGCAGAAATGAGAGTGAAAAAATATCTAAAACAAAAGGCTACTATACTTTCATTTAATTTGTGACAACTTATCTTTGCTAGATCTAAAAATATGTAATTTTTGTTTCAGACCACGATCGGCCCAATTCGAAATGGACTTTACCTCAAAGACACAAATGTTAAGACACTGCACTATAGGTCAAAACAAGTGTACTTTCTCAACAAGTAACTTGCACCAGAAGAAAGGTACAGATTTTATTTTGATAATTTTGTCACTCTACTCAATAAAATACCGTACGCCATCAAATCCGGTCACCACCTCAACTAAACTACAGATCAATTTTCAAAGGTAACTAATATTGTTCTTTATAGTTTATATATCTCAAACAATGCACCATAACTAATAAGCAACGATACAAATACACACACTGGACACAACGCTGACATGTAGACATTGGTAATAAGTTACAAATATAAAAAGTGATCGAATATAATCACATGTGTCGTGTCGGCGTTCGACACCATGTTGAACACCAGAAACACCACATAGATAATATAATGGATTCTTTTTAAGTAACTTGGGGATAAAGTTATCATTTCATTCATTAACTCTTATACATCCCATTTACATTTCCAAATCCGAAAACAGAAATAAAACAAAAACACAGGAAATTAAAAATAGAACATAAATGGGAAGAAGAAAAGGGGTCTTCCAAATTCAAATTCAATGAACTTAGTAGGTTTCAGGTGCGTGTGCAATGAAACTGATACATTGAACTTGACGAACGTTGTCAAATCCAATGATGCGGACAAAAGCGTTAGGGTAAGCTTTAACAACTTCATCGAGCTCCTTCAATACTTGAGAAGCGTCGGTGGTGCCAAACATGGGAAGCTTCCACATTGTCCAGTACCTTCCATCATAGTATCCTGGTGAGCTGTGGTTCTCACGGTAAACAAATCCTTTCTGCAATTAAGTAGTAAAATAAAAATCAACACAAAAAGATTATAATATGCAAAAGGATATGCGCGTGACTGCAATGTAGGTTGCACATAACGGTTTTTAATGTTGCTGAAATGCAAGTGACCGCGATTGAGGCAGCATTGGCCTCATTTGACCGCGATTTTTTGGAATATCAAGAATCTTGATGCAACCGCGACTGCTTTTTTAGAACCTTGACTCATAATTATGGTCATTGAAAAAAGTTGAAATTAAAGAAGCAAAGGATTGAAAGTAAATGAATAGAATACCTCCAACTCAAATTCCAAGCAAGGAACCCATCCCTTCCTTAGAAGGTATTCTACTTCTTTCAACAATTGTTCTCTGGTCAATGGTGGAAGGTATGAAAGTGTCTCAAACTTCTTCTTTCCAATAGGAGGCCACACCTATATACAATAGCAATAATATGCAAAAGATTGAGAAAAATATGTAAACATTTCAACTAAAAGACTATTGTATCCAATCAAATATAACCTTAAAGATATATTTATTGAGATATAATCCTTCATTTTATTATTACCTACAAAGAAAACCAACTTTTTTTTATTAAGTAGTTAAGAATAATATTAAAAAAAAAACCAATAGTTATTGTTGTATTGAATTTTAAAAACAATAAATAGAAAAAAAACAAAATTTTCTAGGAAAGAGACAGTTATATAAAAACAAACAGATGGAATATATTATTACACACACTTAATAGTCATTGTTTTTATTTTCAAGTAAAACAATCTCTATAAGATAAATTTTTCAAATAACATTTTTAGAAATTGCAAAATCATAAACTTATTTTAATTGGAAAACTCTTATATATATACTAGACTAGAAATTTCTCACCTGCATGCAATGTACTCTTCCACCATTGCTTGTAATGGAAGTAATGTCGTTGTTAACCTTTTTAGAAATTGGGAAGCCAGCCATGGACTTAAGGCCGACAAATGGAGCCACCGCACCGGATTGTACCGAAGAGGCACGGTTAACTATGGTCACAGCTGAAGTGGACATCATAGAGGAAGCCATTGTTGTTAATTAACACACTTCTATAATTGAGTTGCAAATCTTCTACAGAAACTAGCTATATATATAATGTTTTGAAAATTTGGTTGATGATTCATTATACCAATGGTTTTGGATTGTGAAAATGATAAACATTGAAATCATATTAACCACAAGAGATTGGAGAAAAAATTGTATACTTGCCTTATCATAATGCACCACTATGAGAATGCCACGTGGATGATGATGATCTTATCTCCTCATGAGAAATGTGTGATGGTATAGTCATGTTAATATTTTTATTTTGAAAAATGAGTTGTATAGTAATATTATATTGTATACTTACTAGTCTCTTGGAATTATGTGACTATATTAATTTATTTCCTCCACAAATATCTCTATCATGTGTGGTACCTTTTTTCAGGTTTTGGCTTCTCATAGAGGTAAAATATAAATGTATCATTCATATAGTAATTGGTTTATGTACAAAATTATATGTTGAAAATGTCAAGACCTAAAATTGTGACTGGAGTAAAGTATACATGAAATAGCCTAATCTTAAGTGTGGGGGTACTAGAGACTATTGCAAGGGATGGTCAGGAATAACAGGTTACCCTTAGATCTATTGAGAGAAAATGTCATCTTAATAATCATATTTACCTGTGAAATTATTAATAATCCATTCATAATTAAGATTCTTTGAACAATAATTTTTTTTATAGAAATTAAAGCAATTTTACTTATTTTGTTGGTGTTCTAACCTTTACCATGCAACTTTTATCATAGAAAATAGTAAAAGAAATTATTGGTTCCCCTAAAAAATGAAACTCGTGCGGCCGCACCACCTGACCATGCTCAAGAAAACCATTGCGGTAGAACCGTAGAAGTATGTTGAACTTTGAAGTATTGTTCATTAGATCTCATTGATTTGTGATATTTCATGGTATGGTGTTTATATTTTTGGTCTTAATTGTATGATTCAATCCAATCAACTTATTAGAGATTATATTTATCTGATTATTTTAATTTTTGCTTGATTATATTTAACAATAGTATGATCCTTCTACTCTTAGATAGTTTATAGCTTAGTGAGGCATCATACACATGGCACTATCCTATTGGTGGTTAATGATAAGGCTAGCTCACAAAAGTTTCCAATTTTTTGTGGTTAATATGGCTGCAACCAATTACCACAATTTTTAAGATCATAATATTGGAAATAGCAAAATCAAAACATTATAAATAGAAAGTTTGAGTAGAAGCTTTTCAATTCAATCAGAAGTGTTTCTGACTTGTGAACTAAGAAAGTAGGTGAAAAAATGGCTTCCACTATGATGTCCTCTTCAGCTGTCACTACAGTTAACCGTGCCAAATCGGTACATTCCGGCGTGGTGGCTCCATTCGTCGGCCTCAAGTCCATGGCTGGCTTTCCAGTTTCTAGAAAGGCTAACAATGACATTACTTCCATTACAAGCAATGGTGGAAGAGTACACTGCATGCAGGTGAGAAAAACTTTGTATCAACTTTTAGGATCTGTTTGGATTGACTTGTTTGAGTCTATGTTATGGAAACAACTTATGATATATCCATAAACTGTTTTCAGCTTATTTCAATAAAATCTCCATAATAACTTATGAAAACAACTTATAGCTTATATGAAAAGTTCATTTTATATTTTGTTATAGAAAATAGAAATAACTTATACACAAACACTTATATCATAAGCATTAATATCAGCATTAATATCACTTAATGCTATAAGTGGTTACTGTTACTTGAATAGCACTAATGGATTCAAATTTTGTTAACCTTTTTATTGAATTTTAGGTGTGGCCTCCTATTGGAAAGAAGAAGTTTGAGACTCTTTCATACCTTCCACCATTGACCAGAGAGCAATTGTTGAAAGAAGTAGAATACCTTCTAAGGAAGGGATGGGTTCCTTGCTTGGAATTTGAGTTGGAGGTATAATATTCATTTACGTTCAATACCTTTTCAATGATCATATATATAGTTTTGAATTTAGATGCTTAATTTGTTTTCCGCGAATCAAATTGCAGTCGCAGACATTTATTTAAAACTCTTTTGAGTTTTGATGGTTAATTTGTTTGCAGCCGATGTGGCCTCAATCACGGACACACTACGTTTTCAACATAACATAAAAAATTGTTATGCTGTGGCCCTGATTGCAGTAGCCTGATTGCAGTCGCAAATCTTTATTTGAAACTCTTTTGAGTGTTGATTGTTAGCATGTTTGTTTTGATTTCTAATTACTTCCAGAAGGGGTTTGTTTACCGTGAGAACCACAGCTCACCAGGATACTATGATGGAAGGTACTGGACAATGTGGAAGCTTCCCATGTTTGGCACCACCGACGCTTCTCAAGTATTGAAGGAGCTCGATGAAGTTGTTAAAGCTTACCCTAACGCTTTTGTCCGCATCATTGGATTTGACAACGTTCGTCAAGTTCAATGTATCAGTTTCATTGCACACGCACCTGAAACCTACTAAGTTTGAGTATATATCCTCCGCCATTGGAAGAACAATTTTTTCTCCCATCGTTTCTGCTTGTAATAATTTGTTTTTCTTCGTTCAAGATAATACAGTATCTTACTGTGTTTTTCGGATTTCAAAATGCAAATGAATGTGTATGCGAGTTAATAAATGAAATGGTACTTTTATTCATTGAACAAATTGAGTTTCGAATTTGTGAACATCAATCAAAGTAATTACTAAATTATGACAGAAGCTAATAAAGAGAGTATTTCGGGTTACTCGTTAAAATTTCAGGGATGGATTTGACAGTCCATAAAATTTGGACTATTTTGAGCGATGCGTGCAATTTCGATGACCATTATGATTATTCACTAGGAAACAAATACATTTACAGAACTATTTCTCTTACCACAAAAAATAAACAATATTTCTTGAACCACAATAATCCTTGTCAGCATCTAATCATTGGCTAATAATTAGCAGTTGAGTTTGTAAAGTTATGATAAGTGACAACTTATTTTGAGGCCTTTAAGGTTTCACTAAAGTATTAGACCTTTTTGATAGCAACATTTATTGAAAGAGAAATTCTATTTTGTCATTTTTTCTGCATAACATGTTACATCTTTAACATTATTCACAATCAGTACTTCTTTACAAGAAAAGAGTTTGAACAGAAATTATGAAAAGGACAGAATAAATTACTTCATGCGACCAAAATAATGTTCAAAATTGTCAGTTGGCGATCCAAAAAGCAATCAACGGTCTCAAAGTCATCTTCAGACGCTAAATATCAGGCCTTAGATGAAACAACTTTGATTGAAGCTTTCTTCCTAACAACATGACAGTCAATTTCGATGTTTTTGTCCGTTCATAAAAAGGTGGAATTGACTGTAATATTGATCTGATTGGATGTCACGGTATAAAAATAAAAGATAAATGAAAATCATGCAGAAGAATGTAAGCCATTGCAATTCGCCGACAGTGAAAGCTAAGGCCTGATATTTAGTGTATTAAGATTAGTTTGAGACCATCGACTGTTCTTTGTAACGTCGATGATATTTTTCAAAATTGTCTTATATGTTTCCTTATCCTTATGCAGTCTTCTTCACAATAAATCATTTATTCTGATATTCATTTTCATAATTTTAAGTTATACTTTTCATAATTGCTGCTCAATCATTTATACTTTTCATGATTGTGAATAGTGTTGATAAAGACAGAAAAAAAGTTATATATTTTTTTTTTTGACAAGGATCAGAATCTGACAAGGATTCTGATAGTTTAAGAATATTTGTTTATTTTTGTGGTAAGAGAGCTTCATCTAGTCCAATCTTACTTGTCTTCATGTTGAGCTTCATAAAGTTGTGTTAGTTTCTTTGTTAATTAAAATTTCAAATTCAATTAAATACGATGAAAACAATAGATAATACTAATTTGAGATTGAATAAAAGGACCATATCTTTTATTAACTCTTATCCATCCATTTTCATTTAGATGTCCGAAATCAAAAGCCGAAAAATACAGAAAATTTCACGCAGAACCAACGGGAGCAAAAAATGGTTCTTCCAATGCCAGAATATTCAAATTTAGTAGGTTTCAGGTGCGTGTGCAATGAAACTGATACATTGAACTTGACGAACGTTGTCAAATCCAATGATGCGGACAAAAGCGTTAGGGTAAGCTTTAACAACTTCATCGAGCTCCTTCAATACTTGAGAAGCGTCGGTGGTGCCAAACATGGGAAGCTTCCACATTGTCCAGTACCTTCCATCATAGTATCCTGGTGAGCTGTGGTTCTCACGGTAAACAAATCCTTTCTGCAATTAAGTAGTAAAATAAAAATTAACACAAATAGATTATAAATTATAATACTCAAAGGGTATAATAAAGTTCTGCGATTGCGATCTGAGGCGCAACATAACAGTTTTTTATGTTTCAGAAATCGCAGTGCGAACACATTTGATGTCATATCAACCGTGTTTGACTGTGATTCTCTGCAATTTCAAGGATCGCGATTCTCCACAATATCAAGGATTGCAACGTGATCACAACCGTTACTTCGAATGCTATTTAATTCATTGTTAAAAAATAAATAAAGATATGCGAATGTGATCTAGGCCTGCGCTTAACAGTTTTTTAATGTTGCTGAACTGCAAGCAACCGCGATTCAGGCTACATTGGCCTCATTTGACCGCAATATTGTCATTGAAAAAAGTTGAAATTAAAGAAGCAAAGGATTGAACGTAAATGAATATTATACCTCCAACTCAAATTCCAAGCAAGGAACCCATCCCTTCCTTAGAAGGTATTCTACTTCATTCAACAATTGCTCTCTGGTCAATGGTGGAAGGTATGAAAGAGTCTCAAACTTCTTCTTTCCAACAGGAGGCCACACCTAAAATTCAACAAAAGGGTTAACAAACTTTTGTACATTATTTAAATAACCTTCTAGTACAAAAATTAGTAACATGTCATTTAGCATCAGTTTTTGCAACTAAACTTTTTTCCAAAATCTCTCATAATTATAAGAACTTTTTTCATAGGTAAAAAACCATAAATTATTTAAAATGGAAAAATTTTATTTACTAGAGCTCTATTTGGATAAACAACTTAATTAAGTGCTTATATATAAGTTATTTCTTTAACAAAAGATTAAATAGAGTCAAACTGTCTTCTTATAAGCTAAAGGTTGTTTTCATAAGCTATATGGATAGTTTATGGAAATAAGCTGAAAACAATTTAAGGAAATGTCATAAGATTTTTCCACCATTGCTTTCTCACCTGCATGCAGTGTACTCTTCCACCATTGCTTGTAATGGAAGTAATGTCATTGTTAACCTTTCTAGAAACTGGGAAGCCAGCCATGGATTTGAGGCCAACGAATGGAGTCACCGCGCCAGATTGTACCTTAGAGGCACGGTTAACTATAGTCACAGCTGAAGAAGACATCATAGAGGAAACCATTTTTTACTAACTTTCTTAGTTCACAAGTCAGAAACACTTCTGCTTGAATTGAAAAGCTTCTACTCATACTTTCTATTTATAATGTTTTGATTTTGCTATTTCAAATATTATGGTCTTAAAAATTGTGGTAATTGGTAGCTGCCTAATACCAACTTGTTGGATGGTGAAAATGATAAACATTGCAGCCATATTAGCCACACAAGATTTGAAATTTTGTGTCTTAGCCTTACCATTAGTCACCAATAGGATAGTGCCATGTGGATGTTGCCCCACAAATCTTATCAGTTATCACCTCCTGAGAAGTTGAAAATGTGTGATGGTGGTCACATTGATTTTTTTTGTTTTAGTGAAGATACATTGTGTTCTAGAGAAATTGAAATAACTTTTAAATAAATATCTGAAAAAAAATAATAGTAATAATAATAATAACTTTGGCTATTTATTTTTTCTCCTGTACCACAGTGGTCCTATACATTATTTTTTAATGAATTGTATGGTTGAAAGTTCCACTGTAGTATGTTGGCCTCAATGGAATTTTGTGACCATTTACTTCACAAACATTTATCACATTGCATGGGTAACATTTGTTCCTGTCCAAGCGTTTGGATCCTCAGGGAGGAAAAAAAAATAAGGAAGAAAAAGAAATCAATGGAATGAAACTGCCAGTCTCTTATCCTTTTTGTTGGGTAGTTGAGCATGTGCCTCTGTCTTCACAACTACTACATGAGAAATTTATTTTTACATTTCCCTTTCAAAACAAAGTAAATATAGACACATGAAATATAGACATGCAGAGTTTAGATCTTTTATCCATTTAGCATACACTTCTATTTAGAGAAATACAGACACATGAAATATAAAATAATATTTTATTTTATTTCACGTGTTTATTTCTCTCGAAATGAAAGTGTTTATTAAATCGAAAGAATCGCAACCCGGCTATGTATTGGAGATGGATGAACTCATGCGACTCCGTATCATTTATAGTTGGCTTATGACTTGTGTACAAGGTTATATGTTGTAAATGTCAAGATTAAAAAAAAGAGGTAAAAAACTTAAGGTGCATATTGCAGGGTGTAACAATTAAGCAATAGGAACTATAAGGAAGATTTTGAAAGGATAAGTGACCTGTAAAAAACTGAAAGATGTTTGTAGCTACATCCTTCTCTTGTATTACACAATGCTCTCATAGTCTCGTGTTGATGGCATGTTTGCAACTTTGAAATATTACTCATTAGGTCCTGAGATATGTGATCTGTTATTAATAACTTGAATCAGTAATGTTGTTCTCAGTTTTTCTAGCATTGAAATTGAAACTTTTAAGCATGTGCATGAATCAGGGGATTTGCTGATACTACAATGTATGGTATTCTGAAGTTTGTACTGCTTGGAATAAAATAAGCAATTTTGTATCTGGGTAATCAATAACATGTCAGCTAATATATCTTTCCTTGTTTGCAACTTTTTTTGTCTCAAAAGGTGAGTATGCTGTGATGAAATTTACTGATTTTGGTCTGTCTTACTTACCCTGTTAAGCAAAGATAAAATGATTTAAGTTACTTGTTTTTTATATGGTTTTAGATTGGCATATAGTTCACTGGCAGGGTTGATTTCACACATTCAAACTTGGGGCTAATAACCGAGGAATAAAATATCTAAAATATCATATGCTTTTTCTTATAAGCTAAAAACTTCTATTGAAAGAGAAAACAATACAATATAGAAATCCATTTGACAAGATATCAACTGATGCAGAAGTATATCAAACTCGGTACTAAGAAAAAAAAATCTGCACCCAATTTTCATATGGACACCAGACATAGTACCATTCAAAATTTCAAAGTATATCTTATAACCGATTCACTATATTTGAACACAAGTGTACCCTTACCCATTGCTCAATTGATTCTCAACCATCAATAACATCTCACAGTTATAAATTTTACAGCAATCAACACCTCTTATCTAAAGAAATAGGAACCAGTAAACAAAATTTAACATGTTTTTTCAGATGTAAGTCAATCACTAAACTTAGGACTAATGTCTACCTTAAATAAACCAACTCCTTACTCCCATAACCATAACTATATACTACATGAGAAACACCCCTACAATGATAGTCCTTCTCTAATTTCCATAACTATATACTACCCGAGTCCAGATCCAAGGAGTCCTCAAGGTGTTAGCTTAAATGGTTGAGCTGGGACACCGAAAGAAGTTTGGCAAGGGTTCAAATTCTAGCTACTAACCTAACATACTAATAAGCAACATTTGTCAATAATAATAATAAAATGTCCAAAGAATGTAATGTATCATCCCTCAATTGAAACAAAGGTCACTTCAAATGATGGTAAAAGAATGGTAGCAGTTTGGTCTGGTATAGATTCCAGATCATAGCAGCAGCCTCAGTTGCATATTAATACCTATGTCTGTCTTGTTTTCAGAGGAAAAATGATACTTTTTTGGGCCAAACCATGTTTAAGAATACAATGAAGTGGTTGCTAACTTTCTGAACTACTCCGTGATTTGTAGGCTAAAAACTACTAAATATATTAATTTCTCAAAGAAAAACACTTGCGAAAACATAATAATCAACACCAAACAGCATATGTTTTTCAAGAGACAAAAACCAGTTTTCAAAACAATGGTTATATTCAATCACTTCCATTTCCTCAAATTATTACTGTATCATTGACGATGTGACAATGTCAGTGTGAACACTCAGTGACCGTGTCAGTGATTCATAGATCAAACATGTTAACATGCCTAAAACCTAAATGTACAAATCAGTTATCAAGATATCAGATATACCCATTTCAGATTAGTGAGGGCAATACTTGACTAGTTCTTCTCAAATCTCAATGTTCATCATCATCATCATGCTACATGGCCACAAACTCTACAACCTGCACAAACTCATTACCACTTCATAGTTCAAACCTACAGACATTGACATAGACACTGCCACGTAGTCAATAATAATAAGTTAAAGAAAATGAAAGTGATTGAATTTGTGTTAGCATCGTGTCAGACACCGAACACGCCTTCAATCTAAATCGTCGGTGCTACATTCACACTCAACATAAAATTTGTGAGCTTTTGATTCACTGTTATTTTCCAAGTCCTAATCTCATCAAGCATTGATTGAGATCCTCAAAATCAAAATAAACAAAAAACAACAATATCATTCAACACAAAGCAAAAACCCTAAATTATCATCAATTCATGATCACAAATTAATGCATTATGCTTCAACATACATAAACATAAACACAATCCCAACTAAAATTTAACAACAAAAGCAATTAACTTAATTATACAATTAAGCAATATTATGCCAAGAAATCGCGGCTTTTCGTTTATTCCTATGCATCCAAACATCACTATTCTTCTTCCAATTCCGAATCTCCAACTTCTCATCTCCATCTTTCACATGCGTCCCAAAGAATTCTGGTCTCGACGCCGCCACAGCAATCCTCGGTAACCCTAACGGCAACGGAACCGATTCAGATTTATCTTCCTTAGACGAAAACGCAGAGATAAAAACTTTTCCAGAACTAGCTCCGGCGTGGAGTTGCGGAAGCATAGAATTGAAACCAAAAACGCCACGAATGTCATTAACAGATGCCGATGAAGGATCGAGTTGGAGGAATCTGGAGGAAGCGGAGGAGCATGCGGCGGCGGTGGCGGTGGTGGTGTGGCGTTGAGGAGGTGGATGAATACCGTTAAGCCAACGAACAAGAGCGATGCGAGATGAACGGTTAGGATCGTATTCGATTCTTTCGACGATACCTATAGAAGAAGAAGTGTTACGTTTGAGATCGATAGTTCGGAGTAAGCGTTTATGGCCGCCGCCTCTGTGGTAAGAAGTGATCCGGCCGTGGGAGTTACGGCCGGCGGTTGTTCCTTTTCCGAAGGTGAACTGTCTTAGTGCTCTCTTCACTCCTCCTCCTGACATTGTTTGATTGATGCTATTGCTAGTTAGGGTTCCTCTGTTGCTGCAACAAAAACATGTAGAGTAACATTTCTTATTTTTTATTTTTACATTTTCTATTTCAATTTTAAAATAAATAAATGGTAGATATTTATTTATTGCTTCAAAAATGACTTCAAAAAGAAAATATTTATTTATTTTTGACAAAAAAATCAATATAGTATTTATTGTTTTTAAGGTAGAATGGTAAATAACACTGTAACAAATGAAACTCGTACGCATAAATTTAAGATTATGGATTTGAATGTGGGAGGACATTATAACTATTGATATAACAATTCTTCATTTGACACATGAATAGATGAGGTGGTGCCATGAGCTTAACTCAATTGGTTGAGACATCGCACTATATGTGCAGGAGTCGGGGTTCGAACTTCAGACACTCCACTTATCCATTCATCTTTAAGGTGGAATTTCAAGTCACTGGGCTATCTATAAAAAAAAAATAAAAAATATGAAGTGGTGCTTATAAAATATAGATTGCAACATATTTTATTTTAATTTAGATATACATGCGTAAAACTTTTTGAAGCAAATTCAACAATTAAGTTTTCATATTTTGTTGTTTAACAATTTTTTTTTAATTATTATGAATCATGATCACAATAACTACAAGTCATTTTTGGCCAGCTTGATCAAGTTCAAACATTAGGCACTTAATATCCATTTGTTTAGTCAGCTTGGTGCCTAACTTCAAGTCATTTTTTGGTCTTTTTCAATATGCTCATTTTTGCGTCTTTGAAATAATCATGAAAATTTAGACTAAATATTGATAGTTTTTTATTTTTTTTAAATATTAACTTAATAAAAAGTATTTTATAAAACTAAAAACACAATTATTATCTAACAGTGCCTATTATTTATCATTTTTTTTTTGTGGAAGCCTAGTCTATATTCTTAAAAGTTTACCTTTTAAAAATAATTGAAACTGCTTTTTGATAATTAAAAAAAAAATGAAACTGGGCTTTTCTTAGAGAAAAATTTTAAATGGGCTCTTGACCATGGTAAAAGAATTAGCACGAATCCAATCCCCCTCCCAAATTTTTAAAAATACCGGTCAAATTCTATAACTCGAATATATATTTTACACGTTCAAATTATAAAACTTGACCTCCTCCAATAAATAATGAAAATTCAAAATTTAATATGCTAGAGTTTTTGAACTTGAACGCCTCTTATACACATCTATTGATGAGTTTTGTTCTAAAAGCTCAAGTCATCCCTAAGTTTAGTCTAGTCTTTGTTAGGAGAGATGGTAACATTGTGGCCCATATGATTGGAAGGCTAGCCATCTCTTGGCCCAATAGAGTATGGTCTTATATATGGCCCGCCATTCTTTTGTAAATCAACTCTATCATGATTTGGGTTTTATGCCTATGAAGTTTTTTGTTCTTAGGCTATGATATGTTTTCGGTCATTATTTTTTATAGACTTTTATAGTGAGATTTAGTTTTATTTCTGTAAAATAAAATCATTTGTTTTTAAGCGAATAAAAAATAAAATATTTTGTTTTTAGTCCCTAATAGACAAATTTTGACATTTTTTAATATAATATGAATTTATATAGGTTTAACATGATATATAGATATAATATAGAGACATTTTAAAAATTAAAAGATCATAATATTAACATTAAAATGAACAAAAATTAGCCATTAGAGGCTAAAAACAAAGGAAAATAATTTGTAAGAATGAAAACAACTGATTTTATTTTACAAGAACAAAAACAAAAATTCGCTATAAAAATAGGCACTGAAAACATATTTTACTCTTATTTTTATTTGGTAATTTTTTCGAACTCCCTGCATTTTTTAAAGCATTCTGATTTGTCCGAATTTTAAATTCTGAATCGAAAAAATATCTATTTTTTGTGATTCGAAATTTTACAATTCAGACAATAAAAGAGTTTTGAGAATTGCAGGGGTTGAAAAGGAAACATCTTTTTATTTTATTTTCTTGTCAATCAACTCTCATTTTTTTATTTAAGAAAAATTAGTAAATACTAAATACCATTAAATCTTACAGAACTAGGAGGTTTCGGTTCGAATTTAAGAGAAAATGTTTGGTGGAAAGACTTGTGGATCTCTGGCAAATCAACTCTAATCTGGTCTTTTTCTAAACAATTGAATTATATCTCATAGAGTCGTATAATTTTCTATCCAGTTTTAAAAACAGCATAATAATATGATAAAATTGTTGGATTAGTTGTCATATTTGATTGGCTTAACAAATAGTACTAGGTTAAGACATGATAAAAATAATTGATTCTATCAAATTTCTCTTGTCATCTTATCAAACAAATGTTTAGTCGGTGATCAGTCCATTTGTCATTGAGTAGTTTAATCCTGACATTTTTCTTAAACAAATAACACTACTTACTATAATCAAGCTTCTTCTAATTAATTAATTGAACATTAGTTCCATTCAATGAACATAAATAGAAAATTCTTAGGTGGGAACCACATAAACTCATTTAAAACCAGAGTCGCCCATAGGACTCAATCTAAACCAGAAACCACTTATTTGATTTTTCAGAAAAATATCATGATCAACAAGTCAATTAAAAAAAAATACAATCATTTTGGTCCAATATTGTCACAAGTAATTTATTTATAAATGTATTAAAATTGTAAATATATTATCTTCGTGAGCATAGCTCAATTGGTTTGAATATCACACTATATATGCAGAAGTCGAGGTTCGAACCTCAAACACTCCACTTATCCATCTTTAAGGTGGAATTTCTAAGTCACTAGGCTACTGTACCAAAAACTTGTAAATACATTTTTAATCATTTATTATCAGTAATTTTATAAATTAAATTAACCGATAAAAAATATATTTAAAACTACATTAACTACAGAAAATAGATGTGAAAATAAGAGTAACAAAAATCATTTATAAATTTGTTTTAAATTTCAATAAATTTATGAAAAAATGCGATGGTGAGATACACTTTTAAAGATAAAAAAGATGTCGATTAGACAAAATAAAAAGTTATAAAATCAATCATTCGTTCGTTTAATAACGATTGTCGCTAAGCCAAAAAATAATTATGATTGTCGCTGAATTTAGTAAGAATGACTACAATTTAATCCTTGCAAATATGATTCATAGGAGACTGAAATTTTTTAATGTCATAATTGATCGCCGAATCAGATTTAAATAGATGTGAAATTAAAATAAAAAAAAATAAAAAAAGTTGCAGTGGTAGTTGTTTTGAAGAATAGATAAATAGTGTTCCCAAAAACCAGGAGTTAAATTGGAAAGTTGGCAAGAAATAATAATTAAGATTCCAAAAAAATTGGGAATTCTTTATGGCCGTCATTCTGACATCCCAACCTATACCTAATTGCTAATTGCCACGCGCTTTCTTTCACCGAACCCTCCCATCTTGCATGAACGGCACATTACCATTGCAGGCATGTCCCTACCTCCATGGTATGATGCCTAGGTACGGGTACGGTACCGGTATCCGGTATTGGTACTGGTACGAGGTATGTCATTTTTAGAAAAATTAAGGTACGGGTATGTCTGTATAATTTTTTTAATATAATTATATAAATAAAATAAAAAAAACTATATTGTTAAAACAAATAATTAAACATAAAAAATACCACACAAGTAATTCAAATTATTCAAAAGCATCAAAATATGAAATTAAAAAGCAATTAGCTAAAAAAAAAAGTCAAATTATTTCCATCTCCATCATCATTAAAAAAAGAGGTGTCTAGTTCAGGTTCTTCGCGAGAAAGATTTGCAACTTCAAAAATATTAGCTACATCAAATAAATTTCATTTATTTCTACCAATATGGTATATTTTTGTTGCTCCTTCATTATAAGTATTACTATTTCTCTTTCTCGAGTGGAGATGACGATTTGTTTGAATAAAATTAGATTGAACTTATTCTTTTCAATGAATAAGTGAATAAATCAAGCTATTACTTTGTTATTGTTTATTAGTAGAGCTGCTACTTTTATATTATAATCAAATAAAAAACATAAATTTTCCTATAAATAAAAAAAACGAATTAAAAAAAAGGAAAAAAAATTGTATTTTTTTTTATTCGTGTACCACAGAAGTGCCACGTGAGTACCCGTTGCAACAAAAATAAAAATAAAATAGGTACGCCATCGGTGCATACCCAAAGAGTACCGTACACGTATCTTCTCGGGGTCAATTAGAGTTTTCTAGCTGTGAACTATCTATAAATGATCAATTTAACATTAAACCAACTTATCAATTATGCTTTCAAGACGACAAAGTTGATACACCTACTTCAATATTTTGACAAAGTCTAGAAGCGGATAGGTCTAACACACATTCGAGCTAACTTATGGAAAGCTACGCATTGCCAACAAAAGCTCTGAAATCCTTAATGGATACATTGAAAAATTGTTATGAACAACTTTTTAGTTGTTCGTAAATGGAGGAGAATATTGCTTATCCATTACATTCACTCATATCTTTATTTACAGCATTGGCTAATTCTAACAAACTAATTAATGACTCGTATAATTGGATCCTTCTAAATTATCTTATAAAGCAAGATTAATCACCTAAATATTATCTATTGATTCATTACAGAAACTGCGAAGATGTTCTACAATTTTGGAACCGAGTGATCAAACATAACCACTTGAATAAGCTTCTCCAGCTTAGGAATTCATGTTTGATTAGAATGGAGACCGGATAAATGTGATATTGCAAACACTACTTAAAAATGACAAATTTTCCTAGGAGAGTTACACCATAGTTCTTTGAAAACAACGAAATAATTTGGTTTTCAATAAAGAAAAGGTGATATGATATATAAACCGTTGATTTTTTTTTAGATATAAACCGTTATTTTTGATGTATCTCAATAATATATCAAATCATTTTAGATTTATTTATAAAATTGTATATGAAAGAAAAGAAAGTGAAAATGATTTTAGATTTATTTTCAAAATTGTATATGAAAGAAAAGAAAGTAATAAAAAGTAAAATCAATTTTTAGATATTTGGTTGAAATGAAAGACAATGGAAACTGAAGGGAAATAATGTGACATATTAAGGTGGGTGGATATATAGAAAAATGAAGCACAATATTTTCTTCCATAGTCAATGCAAAATAAATAATGAACACACTCATACTTTGGGATCAAATTCATTAAACGGCAAGCGAATATGGTGACCCATATTTTAGTTAGAGCAGCCATTTCATAATCTTATCGTATCTTTTTTAACTATGTCCCTTGTTATATTAACCTTTTATTTTTAATAAAATAAGTTGATTGTATTTGTGTCAAAAAAAATAACGAAAAGACCCTAAAAACATATGCCTGACTCACAAAAGGGATTTCAAAACTAAGTTGGGAAAATGTGTATGACAAATTAACATGTGCCAATTAGAAGAATGATGAAGTGTCTAAATTTGAGCTACTAACAAATGAAAGTTGAGCGTATCTATTTGTCCCACAAGATTAAACTAATATTCATATCCATCCAAGAAAAAATACTTCAAGGCCAAAAAAATTAGTTTAAGGCCATAAATATAAAACTTTTGACAGGTAAATAATAAGTATTTTCTCTTTTGACAAAATTAACTATTATCTTCACTTTTTTTTAAGAAACAAAATTATGTTAGATATTTGAGTTTATCAATGTTCGAGTGAGTTTCTAGTCACAGAGCACTAATAAAGATCCTTACAAAATACCCATTAGTAAAATTTCAGTATTTATAATTAAGTCCTTAAACTTAACTGGTTAATAAGTTTTACCATCGATGAATTTTGGAAGAACTCGAGGATAGAATAATTTATTACTCACACTTTATTTACTTTGTAGTCAAACTCTATTAAATCCCCTTCTCTAAGAACCAAATAAAATAAACAAAATAAAAAATTCTATACTAATGAAATACCGTAAATACAATTCGGTGGATATATGTAAAAATGTTGACAATGACATCCAATGGTCTAAATTTGAATTTGAAATTTTGTACTTTTCTACAATTAAAATGCGCTAGACTATTGCAATTGAAGTGAGAGGTGAAGGTTTGTCACACTTACTGTTATCAAATTGGTGTACTGATGCTCTTGTGTATACTGAGTGAATTAGGATCTTCTGTGATATTTTTATGAGTCATATCCGACTCAAATTACACTTTTTTTTTATGATAAATCTAGAATCAATATTTCCAGACCAATTACATTATAATTCCCTTTCAGGCTTAGACTCTCCTTTATATAAAAAAAAGAAAAAGAAATGCGCTAGTGTAGGTCGATTTCTTATTACTATACCAATATTCATGGTAAATTCTACCATGGACTCCTTTTATAAGTGCTCAACCGTACACTAATACACAAAATTCACAAAAAATTAATGGCGAAGTAAAATTAAATTTAAATTATAGTTTTCATATGATTGAAATAAACTTTATGAGGAGTTGTTCCCTTCAAATATCAGGAGGCTGGCGTTGGGAGTGAAATTGCTGGGAGAGGCTGTTAGTCGAGATAAATGTTTTATTGAGGGGGTGGCCAACTGGCCATGAAAAGAGTTGCCAGGGTTGTTGATCGAGTTGATGCATCTTCTTCCTCGTTTAAGAGATCCACAAAATGAGCTTATTCCACCTTGATTGTGTTGTGTATCACCAAACTTTTTTTCGGCCTACGTGTCAACCGATTTACATGGAAAAAACAACTATTTTGTTTGATATATGGTTGCGCGGTGAGGTTGAAGACATTGTAGTTAGTGTAGGTCCTTTCTTTGGGGACCTTCAAAAGAGGATAGCTTCCTTACATATTAAGGTTGGGGAATTGGGGTTGCACTCAGCAGTAGAGACAACTTTGTATGCTTTTGTGGCTTCCAAATCTCAATCTTGAGTGTTGCAGGATCATATATTGAGAAACAGTGAAGTGTGTAGTATGGACTCTGATTTTGACAATGTTTTGGATGGTCTTCATGATACGATTCCAACATTTAACTTAAGTAGTTTCACTAGCAAGGACATCGTCCCCCTAAAGGCCACTATGTTTTGGCGAGTGCCATGTTTAGTAAAATTGTTGAGGATATGGAAGTTAACTTTCAATTGACCACCAGACAAAAAGTTATTTTTTGATGTTTATAGGCTGCCCATGCTGATTTTTTTTTTTTTTAACTATCTCAATTGATGGATTAGGCCAACATATGTCTCTGGTTGAGTATCACACTATCCTCAAATATCGCTTGGTGATTCCCTTATTTCTTCTTAATGAGGCATGTCATGTTTGTCGTAAGGCGTGTTTGAATAGATTTGAGGAGCATGCAGTTCTTTTTCGAGGGCTTTCATGCTTTAAATATAGACATGACTTTGTTTGAGATGTCTTTTTTGATGTTTTTAAGCGCGGAGGAGTATCTACGAAGAAAGAGGCATCTGTGAAGTTCTTGACTAACCCGTTGGAAGGGAGATGTACATTGATGCCAACTGATGTTTTCGTATACGGCTGGATAGTAGGGAAATATGCATGTGAGTATTTGACTGGAGTTTCTCCCATTGTGGGATTAGCGACTGAAAATTTTACTGTAGAACAAACGACTCTTAAAGCTGTTTCAAGTAAGTGGTCAAACATAATAGAACATAGGCTTAATAGATCTTTAGGTCCCTGTATGTTCTCGAATTTTTTGTTTTAGTCCCTGTATTTTGTTTTGTTGCAAATAAGTTCCTGAATGTATAAATTTTTTTGGTTTTAGTCCCTAAAGTCAAAATCCGCAGGAAACTTTGCAGTTTTTGTGGAGATTTTTCTTCAAATTTTCCTGCGGATTTTGACTTTAGGGACTAAAACCAAAAAAATTTGTACATTGAGGGACTTATTTGCAACAAAACAAGATACAGGGACTAAAACAAAAAATTCACGAACATACAGGGACCAAAAGATCTATTATCTGTAGAACATATTCTAACAATCAACATACGATTATACTTTTTGCATTTGACACTTTTTATTTTCTAGCACTTTTTGTTTTCCAACATATATTAGCAATAGAGTTCAAATTCTTTCAAACAATACATTTTAAAAAGATTTACTAACTATTTAAATTTAATGGTCTATCGATTAACAACAAAGTACTACTATTATTTTCTTAATATTTTCTTAATAAAGTTGATTAGAAAGAAAATTGTACTATCTAAACTATTACAGCATCTACACGCCACACAATCTATCCAAACCAAAACCATTGGCTTTGACACTTTTTTCTTTCTTTCTTTCTTTCAACAATTGCGCCCACAGTCCCAAACACAAAACCAGAAACCAGTTACCTGTTTTGTCTTAAAAAACCACTTTCCATCTAATTTCCTAAAAACCAGGAGCTTTTACCATTTGTTTTTTCTTTTTTTAATCAAATCAAATCAAATAGTACTATGATAAAATATTCCAAAAACAAAACCGCTTATGAATGAAGACAGTGGATCCTTACTCCACAATATGTGGCGATTCGACCGCACTCTGTCACCTTATCGTGTCTGCCACGCGCCTCTTTCTTCCTTCCTTAATTTTTGTACCCATTTGCATGTATAATTTCTGACACTCTACCCTCTCCCCTCTCCCCTCTTTTCATCATTTCATTTTCCACCTTTTTCCTTCTTTCTCTCTTGTGGTAGATTCCGCAATTTTATAGCCTCTTCAAGGGTAAAAATTCATCAATAGTACTAGCATAATATAATTACTACGATAGTATATTAGAATTTTTATGGAATATAAATTTAAAATTGCTAAAATAAATTAAAAAATTGCGAATAAATTTATAATATTCATATTAATAAATATAAAAGGCAAATTGTTTAAACTTACTTATTTAACTATATTAAAATGTTTGGAATGTTTATGTCTTTAGATCTGTAGTGTTGACGATATCAAAGTCGTTGATTTGATCTGCATTAAATCGACTTCAATTTTTCATTCTAAAACAAATAAACACCTCGCACCAAGACGGAAACACACAATACGCCGCACAAAGATGAGAAAACAAAATATTCCGTACTAAGACGGGAAATCAAATCAAACAACATCGTACTTTAAGACGATGAAATCACAAAAATATCAAAACAATATTAAATATGTGAAAACCATACTTATTTAACTAAAATAGAAGAAAAAATAATTTGAAGGGGTGATTTTCTAGAAGTTTGATCATCTTTTTCACTATCTTCTACATCTCTCTCAAAGAGAGATTGGGATTACGAGAGAGATGTAGAGAAAGAAGAGAGATATAGAGATGATGAAGAAGAGAATCCGAGTTCAATTTTCTAAGGCTACATTGACTTTAAATCACCCAAGTATAAAGTGCTAAAAGATTTACTTTGTGCTCTGCTAGGGTTTGGTTGAGAAAAACGTAGAGGAGCCATCCGCGTTAACGATCACTAGACTGTGTCTGGTTGAACGTTACAAAGGGTGGCAGAACCCCTTTGCGTGCTTCAGCACTCTCTGGTGGATCTCATCCACAAAAAATTTAGCCTACGCTTACTATGGCAGGAAACGATACGAACCCACTGCTAGGGTTCATAGAGACGGGAAGAAAGTTGTCGACTGAAGAGGCGGATCAAGTGGAACGGAGTGAGAAAAAGGTTAAGATAGGGGAAGGAAAGTTCACCGGTGAATCTTCCGGTCCTATATCTTATGCTGATATCTATACTAATGAAGGAAAGGGTGCTGGGAAGGATACATCGAAACTGTCATACAAACAGTCGCTGACAGGAGTGGAGGAAGGCTCGCAACGTGATTCTGGCCACGCTTCGATGGAGGCTGATGGAGATGATACCGATGGTGAGTATGAAGGCTTGTCAGTAGTGGAAAAGATGGTAGGTCAATATGAATGCCCACAGTTCATATTATCGGATAAGGAAGAAGAACGAATCCAACGTCCATGGCGACAGGGACTGATAGTGAAATTGATGGGCAGACGTATTGGATACAAAGCACTAGAAACAAGATTGAAGCAACTATGGGTGAGGAAAGGTGTCATTAGTATAATAGACCTTGGAGGAGAATATTTCTTAGTTTATTTTACTAATGAGGAAGACTACAATCACGCTCTTGAAGATGGACCATGGATGATTTATGATCATTACCTCATAGCAAGGGAATGGTCCCCTAACTTCCATCCTAGTGATGCAACAATTGAGAAGGCTGCTGTATGGGTCCGAATTCCAGATCTACCCATTGAATACTACGATGCTAAGGTGCTGCACTACATTGGTGATCGCATTGGTGAAACGGTGAAGGTGGACAAAAACACCCTTTATCAGGAACGTGGAAAATATGCAAGAGTTTGTGTAGAGGTGGATCTCAATAAACCCCTTCTAGCAATGTTTGAACTCAAAGGAAAGATCTATAAAGTGGAATATGAAGGATTACATATGCTCTGCCGCAATTGTGGGAAATTTGGACACTATATTGAAGGATGCCCGGAGAAGAAAATAACAAGCGCCAATACTCGGAGCACAACTGAAAACGTGCAGCCTGAGACTGGTGCGGAGGAGATAGCGGGGCCTTGGGTAGTTGTTCAAAAACCAAGAAGGCCGAGGAAAGCAAAGGAAGTCAACAACAAGGATGGTGCAGCCATGGCCAACGATCGGATCACCGGTACCGGAACAAGATTTGACGTTCTAGAGCAATTAATTGAAGATCCCGAAATTGCTGCAAACAATAATGATGAGCCTATCATAGTAGAGTCAACGACAGCCAACCATGCAAAATCAAGGCCTGGAAAAGAGGGAGAGCGATCAGGCAAACACGTGGCAGCTAAAAAAGGAAAGGCGGCGGATTTTATGGGAGAGAATTTACAGCGAAATGAAAAAAATGGGACCCCAACTCTAAACAAACAACAGTCACAGCAGGAAAACAATAATGGCGCATTGACTAGGAACAAAATTCAAGGAACTCATGAGATAATCAAGTCTACTCCAAATGATTATACTGGAAAAAACAAACCGACCCCACCAAAGTCAAATGAAAGGAATATTCCTAATATTCTCTCTCATGAAGGCCCTCATCATATGACACGTCCCCCTGATCAACAATATTTGGAACAAAGTCCTAATAATGATATTACTAATGGACCCAAGCCTTATGTTGTTGGATCGGCAGAGCCCAATACGGGCCTAGAAAGCATGGAATTTGTCCAAGAGACCCCCAATCTGACCCAGCAGGAAGGGGGTGCAAAGAGCATGGAACTGGCTTAATTTCTTTCCCCATGAATAGTCAAAATCAAAAGATTTTTTTGTGGAACTGTCGTGGAGCAGCTAGCACAGCCTTCCATAGGTCTTGTAAATATTATCTTGATATTCATAAGCCAGAAGTCATTGTGATTATGGAAACCCGAGTGGATCCCGAAAAGCTTCGTAACACCTTTATGCTTTTAGGATTCGACAAGATGCACCATACCCAATGCCGAGGCTTTGCAGGAGGCATAGTTGTAGCTTGGAAAATGAATGATGTCCACATGAATGTTGAAATTACTGATTTTCAATTTATTCATCTCACGATATCCTTTAATGGTGGCCCAATTTGGAAGTTTACGGCGGTTTATGCTAGCCCCCGTGAGGAACTTCGCATGGAAGGATGGAGGAAACTTCAAAATATCAGTCAGAGCATGTCAGGAAGTTGGATGATTGCAGGAGACTTCAATGATATAGCTAGTCAAGAGGAGAAGAAGGGAGGTGCGCCAGCTTCAGCCAGAAAGTGTAATAATTTTTTAGACAATATCAATAAGTGCAAACTTATGGATATGGGGTCTGTTGGTACCAAATTCACATGGAGAGGCCCTCTTGTTCAAGGACATGATAGAATTTTTGAAAGGTTGGATAGAGCTATGTGTAATGATGAATGGAGACTTATGTTCCCCGAGGCTATTGTTAAAGTCCTTACTCGCATAGAGTTTTCAGATCACCACCCCATTATTATTCTGCTTCAAGGCACTCAAACTATGAGACGTAAGAGTAAATTCCGCTTTGAGAAAGCATGGATGTATCATGAATCTTATGCTGATATTGTAAAACAATACTGGGACGCGAAAGCCTCAGTTCCAGAAAAAGTTATACACTTGTCAGAAGAATTCACCAAGTGGAAAAGAGACGTATTTGGTAGTATTCATGCGCGCAAAGGTGAGCTCATGGCTCGGATTGGCGGTATTCAGCGAAAGCTGCACATTAACCAAAACAACAAATTTCTTGCGAAGCTGGAACGGAAACTACAACAAGATCTCGCTCTTGTTCTTAAGCAGGAGGAGGCTATTTGGTTTCAAAAGTCTCGCAGTCAGTGGATTAAGGATGGTGACCGTAATACTCGCTACTATCACATCAAAGCCATTAATAGAAGACGAAGAAATAAGATTCTGATGCTCCGTAATGATCAAAATGAATGGGTGGAAGAAGAGGATCAGCTCAAAGGTATAGTAAATGTTTACTACCAAAAGCTCTTTGCAACACCTAATGAAGAAATTCAGTGGCAGCAGACCCGCTATACTTATCCTTCTATTGGTGAGCTAGATTACAACCACTTGAAAGTAAATATCAGTAATTTGGAAGTTAAGAATGCTCTTTTTGCAATGGCTCCGTGGAAAGCACCTGGTCCTGACGGATTTCCGGCAGGTTTCTATCAGAATGGTTGGGACCACATGGGTAGTAGTTTATGTGAATTTGTCAGAACAGTGTGGAACAACCCAACGTATGTGTCTGCTGTTAACCTCACAGATATTTGTCTCATTCCAAAGGTTAATAAGCCGGAATTTGTAAGCCAATTTCGTCCGATTTCTCTTTGCAATGTTTCTTATAAAATTATTACCAAAATTGTTGTGAATAGATTGAAGGAAATTATTCCGAAAGTGGTGTCCCCCTATCAAACCGGTTTTGTGCCGGGGCGAAACATCTCTGAAAACATTGTTATAGCACAAGAGATGCTCCATAACATGACTAGAATCAAGAGTAGAGTGGGTTATTTCGTGATTAAAGTTGATTTATCCAAAGCTTATGATCGGCTAGATTGGAATTTCATCCACAAAACTCTTCTTGAAGTGAATCTGCCAGATGTGATGGTGAATGTTATTATGAACTGTGTCACCACGGTGAAGAGTAATGTTCTTTGGAATGGGGCTAGGGCTGATTTCTTTTCTCCCCATTGTGGTGTGAGACAAGGTGATCCAATGTCCCCCTACCTCTTTGTGTTGTGTATGGACAAACTTTCTCATTTGATTGCTTAAGCTGTTGAGATTGGTCATTGGAAGCCAATGCGCGCAGGAAGGAATGGGCCATTAATATCTCACCTTATGTTTGCGGATGATCTCCTTCTCTTTGGTCAAGCATCACAGGATAATTTGAAAACTGTAGTGGAAGTTCTACAGAAATTCTGTGCTATGTCGGGACAACAGGTTAACTATGATAAGTCTTCCATTTTCTTTTCTCGGAATGTTCATCTTAATGCAAGATCCTCCTTGAGTACGCAGTCAGGGTTGAAGGAAACTTTGAAGTTGGGCAATTACTTAGGAGTTCCAGCGTTGGGTAAGGCTCCTAGGGTGCAAGACTTTCAGTATATGATTGAAAAAGTAAAGGCAAGACTCTCAGGGTGGAAAACTAAGCATCTATCACTAGCTGGCAGAATTACATTAGCAAAGTCCGTTATCCATGCGATTCCTATCTATCCCATGATGACTACGTTGATCCCCCGTACGTGTCTCAATGAAATTGAGAAAATTCAAAGAGCATTTATCTGGGGCGATACGGTAGAAAAGAAGAAAGCTCATATGGTTGGTTGGAAGACAATGACTAAACCAAAGCAATATGGAGGACTGGGTTTTAGAACTCTTCATAGTATGAATGTAGCTTGTATAATGAAGCTGGGATGGTCCTTGATGACAAAAGAACATAGCCTGTGGGGGGATGTTATGATAGGGAAATATGGTAGAAATGGATGGAATCAAGGCCAAATCATTGCGAAATCTACAGACTCGCCGTTGTGGAAGGCCATTGTCAAGAGTTGGCCGCACCTTGAGCAGCATAAATACTGGTCCATTGGCAAAGGCAATAAGGTTAATTTCTGGACAGATAAGTGGATAGATGGGAAGATCCGTATTAGTGAATTTGCAAACGACATCCCCGAAACGACCCGTGATTGGAAGGTACAGGATGTTGCTACAGCGCATGGTAGCTGGAACTTTGATATGATCAACAACATAGTGCCGGCTCATATCATCAAGAAATTGCATGCTATTGTTCCGCCGCATGTTACGCAAGAAGAAGACGTTCAGCTCTGGCCTGGGTCACATACGGGAAGCTTCACCGTGGCCTCTGCATATCATTTGATAGCTACTGAAACCGTGGAAAATGAGGACAACAAGTGGGGCAGAATTTGGAAGCTCGAAACGATAGAACGAGTTAGAGTTTTTATTTGGCAAATGGCCCATGATCGGCTGATTACAAATTATCGGTTGGCTCGATGGCAGCTTGGTAGCCCGAATTGTCATAACTGTGATCAGTTCGAAGATACAACTCTTCACGTGATGCGAGATTGTCCAGTAGCAGTGCAGACATGGAGACACCTCCTTCCTCACCAAGATAGAGGTCGTTTTTTTATTGTGGATCTGAATGATTGGATTTCCTCCAACCTTGAAAATAAGTTCGGGCATTCTCATGGTAGCAGATGGAGCGATATTTGGGCTACTACCTGTCAACTCCTTTGGCAATGGAGAAATAAGAGCGTCCATGATCCTGACTTTGTCTATCCGAACCGACCCTGGACGTTGGTGTTAGAGTATGTGGAAGAATATAAGAGAAATATGTGGGCAGAGTCACAAATTTGTCGACAAAGGAACAAGCAAGAGATAAATGTCAGTTGGATCGCTCCCCCTATGGGATGGCATGCCGTGAATACAGATGGAGCAGCTAAGTTAAGTGACAGGACTGCTGGTTGTGGAGGTATTGTAAGAAATAATTCTGGTGCTTGGGTCGAGGGATTTGCGAAGGCTCTTGGCGACACTACGGCCTACATGGCTGAACTATGGGGTGTTTTTGAAGGTTTAGTCCTTGCTAAGAGACTAGGAGCAACCAAGTTAGAGCTGAGGATTGACTCTGCGGTGATAGTTCAAAGCCTTCAAGCTCGGCAGGAAGGTAGTCCTATGGGAGCTACTCTTTTGAAGAAGATCTATAAAATTATGGAAGATTTCCAGGAAGTGTGCATCATTCATGTCTATCGCGAAGCCAATCGGTGTGCCGATATGCTAGCTAATATAGGTTGCAGGAGTAGTGGTAGTACGGTTTATTTTGAGTACCCTCCCTCTGAGGTGCTACAGATTGTTGATGATGATTATAGGGGTGTCTCTTTCCCCCGAATTGTTTCCTTGTAATTCTTCTTTCCCTTGGGCTTAGGCCCCGTTGAATACCAAAAAAAAAAAAAATCACCCATAATCGTAGCTTGATACACATATGTCAAAAAATATTAAATATCTGTATATGTCACTACTATTTTTTTTTTCAAAAATAGTCTGATACACATATCTACAATGTCACTACTAATTGACAAAAAAAATTATGATATATTTTACTTTTTTATCTACTTACAATATATTAAAAGAAACTTATGTTAAAAAACCAAATTTGTCCTTGGCACTTTTAACGGTGTTCCAAGTTTTATGCCTTTAAATGTAATTTTAACTTTAATAAGATAAGTATAAAAAATAAATTTACCATAAAAATAGCATTAAAAAACTACATCTCTAAACTAATAAAAAAGTTCCAAAATAAAAATAGGAAAAAAATAGATAAATATGAAATAAATCAAATTGAACAAAAAAAGGCATAAACATAAAAATAAAATACATACAAAAAAAAAAGAAAAATAGATAAGCATGAAATAAATAAAATTGAACAAAAAAAGGCATAAACATAAAAATAAAATATGTAAAATAAAATAGATAAGCATGAAATAATCTACTTACAATATATTAAAAGAAACTACTATTTAACTCTAAACTAATAAAAAAAATACAAAAAAAAAAAATTGGAGAGAAAGATAAGCATAAAAGAAATCTTCTCATAAAAATAGCATCAGAAACCAAATCTCTAAAAAAAAAACATAAAATAAAAATAGAAAAAAAATAAGATAAATATTAAATAAGTCTTCCCATAAAAGTTTAATTAAAATAAATTTACACATAAAAATATAAACAAAAATCACTATAAAAGATAAGCTTAAAAAATAATAACTTTTTTTTTAATGAAAAAATAGTAACTGAATCTAACATATAAAAACATATATATATATATATATATATATATATATATATATATAATAAAAATAGAATAACCTGATAAAAGAAGATACTTATTTATGAGCTTAAAAATAAAAGAACAGAAAAATAGAAACAAAAAAACAATCGGCCCGTTTGATTTGACTTATTTATGAGTTTATGCGAAATAATTTATCTAAATAAATAAGTTTTTATGTATTATTATAAGTTTTTTAATGTAGTCCATGAAAACAATTTTTAAAGATATTACTTTTGTCTTCTTCAAATAAGATATAATTTTTGTTAGTGAAAACTTATGAATTAACATGCATAAAAAAACATATGAATTAATATAAAGGTTTATTTATAAATTATAACCATAAACTATTTTCATAAGCTTAAAAATAAGCCAAATTCAAATAGATCCAATATATTAAAAGGTATTACTACTAAAAATTCTAATTTGTCCTCATCAATTCTTAAAAATATTTCAAATCTTCTTTTTCGTAAAAAAAATTATCTACTTACAATATATTAAAAGAAACTTATGTTAAAAAACCAAATTTGTCCTTGGCACTTTTAACGGTGTTCCAAGTTTTATGCCTTTAAATGTAATTTTAACTTTAATAAGATAAGTATAAAAAATAAATTTACCATAAAAATAGCATTAAAAAACTACATCTCTAAACTAATAAAAAAGTTCCAAAATAAAAATAGGAAAAAAATAGATAAATATGAAATAAATCAAATTGAACAAAAAAGGCATAAACATAAAAATAAAATACATACAAAAAAAAAAGAAAAATAGATAAGCATGAAATAAATAAAATTGAACAAAAAAAGGCATAAACATAAAAATAAAATATGTAAAATAAAATAGATAAGCATGAAATAATTTACTTACAATATATTAAAAGAAACTACTATTTAACTCTAAACTAATAAAAAAAATACAAAAAAAAAAAAAATTGGAGAGAAAGATAAGCATAAAAGAAATCTTCTCATAAAAATAGCATCAGAAACCAAATCTCTAAAAAAAAAAAAAAAATAAAAATAGAAAAAAAATAAGATAAATATTAAATAAGTCTTCCCATAAAAGTTTAATTAAAATAAATTTACACATAAAAATATAAACAAAAATCACTATAAAAGATAAGCTTAAAAAATAATAACTTTTTTTTTAATGAAAAAATAGTAACTGAATCTAACATATAAAAACATATATATATATATATATATATATATATATATATATATATAATAAAAATAGAATAACCTGATAAAAGAAGATACTTATTTATGAGCTTAAAAATAAAAGAACAGAAAAATAGAAACAAAAAAACAATCGGCCCGTTTGATTTGACTTATTTATGAGTTTATGCGAAATAATTTATCTAAATAAATAAGTTTTTATGTATTATTATAAGTTTTTTAATGTAGTCCATGAAAACAATTTTTAAAGATATTACTTTTGTCTTCTTCAAATAAGATATAATTTTTGTTAGTGAAAACTTATGAATTAACATGCATAAAAAAACATATGAATTAATATAAAGGTTTATTTATAAATTATAACCATAAACTATTTTCATAAGCTTAAAAATAAGCCAAATTCAAATAGATCCAATATATTAAAAGGTATTACTACTAAAAATTCTAATTTGTCCTCATCAATTCTTAAAAATATTTCAAATCTTCTTTTTCGTAAAAAAAATTATACTTTTTCGTTTAATATATTTTACATTAAATTCTACTCTATTTTTATTATAAAAAACATATACTCTATTTTTGTTTACTCTTATACAAAAAATACAGAAGAAGTGCATTATTGATGAATATATATTATAATAATTACGGGGTAAATATTTGTCATTATACTTAAAACATCACGGGACAAGTGTTGATCAATAATTTTGTCAAAAAAAAAGAAAGTGTTGATCACTAATATATAAAAAATCATACACAGGACAATTGTTCTAATAAATTATTTTTTTAATCATACACGATACAATTGTTTTAATAAAAAAATTTTAATCATACACGGGACAATGCTTCAATAAAAAAATTTAATCATACACGGGACAAGTGCTTTAATAAAAAAAATAATCATACACAGGACAATTGCTTTAATAAAAAAAATTAATCATACACGGGACAATTGCTTTAAAAAAAAACTAATCATACACGGGACAATTTCTTTAATAAAAAAAATAAATCATACACGAGACAATTGCTTTAATAAAAAAATTTAATCATACACGGGACAATTACTTTAATAAAAAAAATTTAATCATACATGGGACAATTCCTTTAATAAAAAAAAATTAATCATACACGGGACAATTGCTTTAATAAAAAAAAATTAATCATATACGGGACAATTGCTTTAATAAAAAAAAGAAATTAAATAGGAAATATTTTTTATTATTAATTATAATTTATTACACAAAAATCATACACGGGACAATTACTTTAATAAAAAAATGATTTAATTTAATATATTTTACAAAAAAAAACAGAATGACGTCACTTATATTTTAACAATAATTTATAAATAAAAATTAATAGACCCGTGCGAATGCACGGGTCTCAAAACTAGTTTTTGATAAAAATTAATTTTACCATTTTATTTAAATCAATTTTAATTTTAACATGCATATCTACAGACTAAAATGCAACTTGCAAGACAAGACAAAGTAATGTTTGTACTGTAGTAGTGGTCTATAGCTGGCTCATGAAGGTTATCCCACGTCATCTACAACCCCAATAACAAAGGGATAAGTGTCCTATGATTGGAAGTTAATTACACGCACTTCTCATGAGATTGGTTTTCCTATTATCTAGTACATCAAATTTGGTTGTTTACTTCCACAAACCCAACCTCCCTGAATATGGAAAAACCATGGTTTTATAGTAACACAATAATCACACAAACTAGTACTATAAAACAAAACTAAAACAATTCTTAAGAAACAACTGCGTTCCCCACAATCCAGTACCTGAAAATCCATAGGTTTTCTCTCTCTTTCTCTCACACACACAACAAATATATACACCCTACTTTCCCATAATTTTATAAGCACCATCTTTTCTGCTATATCTTAGCTTTCATATCAAAATCATATTTTTCTTCTCAAAATCACTTATTTTCTCAATTGGGTCTTTGAAAATTCAATCAAAAAAAAATGCGGATGAGTTGTAACGGTTGTAGAGTACTAAGAAAAGGTTGTAGTGAAAATTGTAGCATAAGACCTTGTTTACAATGGATCAAAAACCCTGAATCACAAGCTAATGCCACCGTCTTTCTTGCTAAATTTTACGGTCGTGCCGGACTCATGAACCTTGTTAACGCCGGCCCTGAACATCTTCGTCCAGGTCAGTTAAAGTGACACTAATAATCATTTTACAATATATTTTAAAAAATTTGAACTCCATCTTTTAAGGTTGTCATACTCTTATCAAATTAGCACTACATGTTTGGATCAACGGTGACAAACTTGTTGTATCTCACCGTTTATCCAAACATGCATGCAATTTGATATCTTATGATATTCTCTGATCTTAAATATAAGAGAAAGTTTGATCAAATTTTTGCTTATATTTAAGATCGGAGAAATAAGACCAAACAGAAAGACTTTTTAATTTATTTGATTTTTTTTTTATATTTCTTTTCACAATAATTTTTTTTTAAAATTTTCTAATTTAGCAAGTTATTGATTTTTATTTTTTGAATTTTTGCAGCGATTTTTCGTTCATTGTTGTACGAAGCATGTGGTCGAATAGTGAACCCAATTTACGGTTCAGTTGGTTTATTATGGTCTGGGAGCTGGCAGCTATGTCAAGCCGCGGTGGAAGCCGTTTTGAAAGGCGCGCCGATTACGCCGATAACTTCGGAAGCAGCTGCTAATGGGAGGGGCCCACCACTCAAAGCCTACGACATACGCCATGTCTCAAAAGACGAGAACTCGGCCGCTTCAAACGAGTTAACTCACCAACGAGTCAAGACTCGGTCTCGAAAGCGGTCGAACTTAGCCAAGCCGAAAGAAACCACTACTGATGAGGAAAAAAGTAGTAATGATAATAAGGGAGTTGAATCCGGTTCAGTTGAACCGGTTGAAGAGGTGATGAACCGGTCAGCAAGTCACGAGTCGTCCATTAGCCACCAGTCTGAAGCGGTCAATGCGGCGGCTGTGGAGGGAGAGAGTAAAGAAAGTGAGAGTGAAACTTCGATGATCTTATTTAGAGATGAACCGGAGAAAGAATCGAACCGGAATTTGAAGCGGCCGGACCGAACCAGTGAAAGTGGAGAGGAAAATGTTGGTTTGGAACTTACTCTTGGGCTTGAACCGGTTTCACGTGTTTATCACGTGGTTCCAGTGAAGAAAAGAAGGGTTGAATTGAAGGATTGTGGTGGTGGTTCGTGGAATGTGGAGCTTGGACTTCAATACCCGGCTTAGATCTGGTTTGGTTTGATTTGGGTCCGGTTTGGTTCAGTTTTGACATGAGCGGCTTTGTCTCATTTGTACAAGAGATTATGAGAACCGTTTCTTGTTTAGTTTTTTGTTTTTAATTAGTATTAGGAGTACCTTTTAATAATAAGATTTTTTTTGGCATTTTGGGTTTAATTACTTTTCTTATAAGAAAATGTGAATGCGGTGTTGTCTAAACTACAAATATGAGAACTATGTAGATGAGAAAGTACATTTGGAAATTGAAAGCATTATTAAGTTGTTACAATGGTCCATATATGATGGAATGGAATGGATGCATCATGTATGAGATTATGTTTTGAATTTTATCTTTACTCATTTTTATTCATAAGATATAAAATGAAAAGACTAACGCAATATAAGGTGGTATTTTGTAAAATAAAGAAATTGTAGTTTGAAGAGTTGTGATCCAGAAACATTACCTTTTTTGTAGCAAAATTTGTACCAATGCATTTATCCATCGAAATTTGATTTAATCAATGTTAGGATAAATAGGCTTTAAGATCTCAAATATATTTGATTTATATAAGAGGATACAATACATAATAACTTTTCTCTCGATGCAAGTAAAGCAAAACAAAATGCTTTAACGATGCAAAAATCACATGAATTCTTCTATTTAGAAGCAACCAAACCAATAGAACAATGCAACTAGTTTGGTCTAGTGATGAAAGACAACTATTAGATCTAAGAGGTCATGGATTCGAGTCCTGCAGGGAGGAAGCTTAGTTTTGGGGAGTCTGGGAAAGTTCAAGAGAAATTATGGATCAATGCTCTAGGACTACAAGAGAGAGACACCGTATTTTCACTCAAAATCTTGTATTAGGTTAATGAATTGCATCTCTTATACATCCAACATTCTTACAATTCGTAGTCGATGTGAGATTTAACTGCTCACACTTGAAATCCAACAGAGAGGTAAATATAATTATCTTTACAAATGTTTTAAGAGCCATAAGATCTTCCGTGAAAGTAAAGTATAATTCGAAATACCATAAGAAGTTAAAGGTAAAAAGTATATCTAATTGATAGAGATGGTAACATGGGCCAAGCCGACTCACCAAGCCCAAAAAGTCGGTGTTTGGGCTTTAAAATCAGATGATTTCTCATCCCCCCTATGTATCTTTTTCACTCCCTTGAAGATAAAAAAAGTTCGATAAACGTAAACCGAACTTTTTTATTAATGCAAATTTGAGTAAAATTTACACTAAAAAAAATTCAGTTTATATTTAGCGAACTTTTTTGAGGTTGAAAAGATATATGGGGGTGGGAAAAGTTCCCATAAAATCATAGTAGTGTATGGTTTCCACTCGCATGAATCAATTTTTCATACTTCTATCTGTTTACGTTGTGACCGAGAATAATGCAAAATCATGTGCAATTAAACATTATCTTAGCAAGTGTTTTCACATGAAGGACTTTGGAGGGTTAAAATACTTCCTTAGACTAGAACTGGTTCATGGCCCTTTTAGATTAATGTCTACTGTATGTCTCAAAGAAAGTATGCATACGTTATCCTAAACGAATGCGAGATAGTATATTGCAAACCTTCACCTTTGCCACTTGTACCAAACCATAAATTTGCATTGGATTTAAGTTATTTATATACATTTTTTTCATACTAATGCAAGTTAGTGGTCTCATGCCCCCACTTTGATTTGGAATTTTTTTTAGTACTACTACTAATATACTTATAGTATATTATATATAAAATAAATTATTAGGTAAATTTAGCCCACACTTACTCAATCCAAAACTTACTAGTGGTTATTGGCCCACACTCACAAATCCAATACACATACTCACTTTTTTTCCTTTTAGGGTTAATTATTAAACAAATGGAGAAAGTTTCTAATTTACATCATTTTCAAGTTCAATTGTTCTATGAAGTGATTGATCGACAGGTTCACGAGTTGAATAATCGTTTTACAGAAGTGAATATCAAGTTACTTTTTTGTGTAGCTTGTTTAAGTCCTAGGCATTCATTTTCTGCATTTGATAAGGAGAGATTGATTCGTTTAGTGTAGTTTAATTTATCCTTCGGAGTTTTCCCCAGTTGAACTATTCACATTGGACTGTCAGCTCAAAAAATTATTTCTTAGATGTATGCTTTGACAGTGAATTTTCAGAATTAAGGGGGATTAGCGACCTCTCTATAAAGCTAGTGGAGACCAAAAAACATGTCTGTACCCGTTGGTATATTTACTTTTGGAATTATCTCTGATATTACCAGTGGCAACTGCAACAGCTGAAAGAGCATTTTCTGTAATGAATATTATTAAGAATCGGATGCGGAATTGCATGGGGGATTAGCGACCTCTCTATAAAGCTAGTGGAGACCAAAAAACATGTTTGTACTCGTTGGTATATTTACTTTTGGAATTATCTCTGATATTACCAGTGGCAACTACAACAGCTGAAAGAGCATTTTCTGCAATGAATATTATTAAGAATCGGATGCGGAATTGCATGAGAGATGATTGGTTAAATAATTGTTTAGTTACTTATATTGAGACCGAGATATGTTTTTATTAATGTTGAAAAAGAGAAAATCATTCAATATTTTCAAAATATGAAAGGTAGTAGAGAACAATTATGATGTATTTCTATGCTTTTGAAAATGAAATATTATATCTATTTAATGATGCAATTTTGTAGTGACCCCACTACTCAAAATTTCTGGGTCCGTCCCTGGATAGGATAAGGTGCCTTTTGTTGTACCATAAAAAGTAGATGAGGCCTTTTATAAAATAATATTTAAATTATTTTTGGAGACCTAAGGCGATTATCTTGATGATCTTACCCTTGAGTTGGATATGTTATCGGTTCCTTTTGTCAAGAATTAGTCTTATAATAATAATTAGGTTTAATTAGATGATTTGCTGCCTTAAATAGATCCATTGATAGTCTAATACATATTGCTTGTAATTGTACACATAATTTTGCAATTGATTAGAAACATTACAAAAGTTTGTCATCTCAATAATTCGTTCTCTGCAAATAATTTTTCACTATTCTTATATTTCCGTTTGTTCTTCACCTTTCACAGCCTTTTTTTTTTTTTGACGAACCGTTCACATCCTATATTTGTTATGTTAGCATTTATTTATTTATTTATGTTTACATCCTATGATTTCCGTTTTTAGTTTAAATTGTGGGGTGGGAGAATCAACTATCTTATAAAATGAATAAATTGGGCTATTATTTGCTGATTATTTAGCTTGTTTCTGTTAGAATTTGTTGGGCTAACAAATAGCTAGGCTTCACATTTTCATATTTAACCTTTACATTTTCATATTAGTAGATGTTTTGATGAGGTTAAGTGGGATGAAGTTCACAATTTCAAAGGAGATTTACCTTGTATTCTTTTAGAGCGAAGTTGTTAGGACAAGATTCTACCTAAAATCGAGAAGAGGGAAGTGAAATCGTAAAACATGAAATTGTAGCAAAGATTTTAAGATCTACTAAAAAATGAAAAATTCTACTAATTAATACTATGCAAAACAAAAACAAATTTTAAACTACAACATATTGAAGCAAATTAAACTTAAAAATGAAATTTCATAATCATAAGTTCCTTAAGCTTAAAAAAATAATCATAATAGTTCATTAGTAGCATCACTTACATGTATAACATACTGATTTTTAAACAGGTGATGCGACAAAATAGCAAAACACCAAAAGTCATACCTTAATACAAAAAGTCATCAATTGAAAAAAAGTCTACAAAAGAAAACAAATCAATCTTAAACTATTCACTAAAACAAGTTACTAATGCACTAATCAGACCAATCATCATGCATAAAATTTTAGTTACATCATAACCAATTTCATCATATTCTCACTCCTTCTTGACCATCAACTTTGCAGCAATAGGAACCTCCAATTCATCTCCCATATGCAGCTGAAATAACACTATAGCTACCAACATAATTTGTAAATAATATGCAACATGCAACATGCATATGTACGTAGTTGTTTGTCTCATAAATTTATAAATAATATTCCACAATGACATATAACTAGATAAAGAAAAAAGATAGAATTAGTTTCAATTTTAAAAATGGACCAGTGGAAGGTATTTTACATATATAGCTCTTTTTTGTTGTTATTGAAGGCTAGTTGCAAACCCTCTTTGGTGAGATTTCTTCATAGATGAATTCTATTGTTGGCTTACCATCACAATCAACTAATCTCAACACTTAAAGCAAGGGAAATTAAAAACACTCCTCAAAGAATTTAAGAGATAATTCCAAATTAAAAGTCCTTATTCTAGTTACTGCAACTTCAATATAGTGTGTTAGTTTGATTTATATTTGTAATTATTTGATATAATGAATTTGAATGTAGTATGTATTTTAAATATTGCTGGCTAAAATGATATTGATGAATAATAAATCTGAGAAAGTAATTGATGTACTAAATTGACATAACTTCATTAAACAAAGTAGGAAACTTGTTCGATTAGTTACTGCAATCTCAATATAGTAGGTTAGTTTGATTTATACTTGTAGTTGTTTGATATAATGAATTTGAATGTACTATTTTAAATATTGCTGCCTGTAATGATATTGATGAATACTGACTCTGAGAAAGTAATTGATGTACTAAATTGACATAACTTCATTAAACAAAGTAGGAATCTTGCTCAGTTAGTTACTGTAACCTCAATATAGTAGATTCGTTTGATTTTTACTCGTAGTTATTTGATATAATGAATTCGAATGTAGTATGTATTTTAAATATTGCTGCTCGTAATGATATTGATGAATAATGAATCTGAGAAAGTAATTGAAGTACTAAATTGACATAATGACTTCATTAAACAAAGTAGGAAACTTGTTCAGTTAGTTACTGCAACCTCAATATAGTAGGTTAGTTTGATTTATACTTGTAGTTGTTTAATATAATGAATTTGAATGTAGCATGTATTTTAAACATTGCTGTCTGTAATGATATTGATGAATAATGAATCTGTAAAAGTAATTGATGTACTAAATTGACATAACTTCATTAAACAAAGTAGGAAACTTGTTCAGTTAGTTACAACAACTTCAATATAGTATGCTAGTTTGGTTTATACCTGTAGTTGTTTGAAATAATGAATTTGAATGTATACAGTATGTATTTTAAATATTGCTGCCTGTAATAATATTGATGAATAATGAATCTGAGAAAGTAATTGATGTACTAAATTGACATAACTTGATTAAACAAAGTAGAAAATTTGTTCGGATACTTAAACAAAGTAGGAAAATAGTTTTAATACTTAAGTTGATATGATACTTAAGATACATCATTATCCATACAAATTTCTTTATCTTTAAAACATTTTTCTTTCATACACATTCTTACACTTTTGTCCTTATTCTCCCCATATTTCCCCATATATTCCCTCATGTCTCCTTAATTCACTGCACCTAACCCCTTCTTTTCTTCTACATGATGATGCTCCTAAACCCTAAAATAACTTTGACTAAGAGAGCCTTGCTTGTAGGCATGTTGGAGTTAAAGAGTGATAATCCCCTTCCTGGTGCATATTACGACCTTTATTATATGAGAAGATGTCTCATTTACCAGTTTGGTTTTTTTTTTTCTTTTTCAGAATATAAAAGTGATCATGGATAACGATCTCGGTACTAATTTATCCACATTCATTGATGAGATCAACCACTACGACTGTTTCTTATCGTCTCGACGAAATGGTAAAATCGGCTAAACCTTGTGATCTTAGGGTTTTTTTATTAAAGTGGTCACGGATGCCGTAGATCTGCCGTACCAGACACGAATAGTACAAACTTTATTGCATGAGCTTAGTTGATCTTCGTCTGACAGTGATTTTTCTGATTTTTATCTTTGTGATTTGTTTTGTTTTTTTTTTTGTTTTTTTGTTTTTATGTTTTTCTATGATTTTATTTGTTTTTTGTCTTTGTCTTTCTATTTTATTAACTCATTTATGTTTTGAGTTTCCACAGATGTTACGATAACTCAAATCATTGAGTGTGTCCCTCGACGAACCCGTTTCGCTCTTCTTTCTGATTGTTGCAACTCATCTGGGTTGATTGAAGGAGCGGAAGATCGAATCGGTTCTAGTAATCGCGTAATCAATCGAGTTCGCGACCATCGTCCTCTCACCGGTGAGATACCTACCGGCAGAGATTTGGGTGTATTGATGGCTTCCAGTCATAGTGGTCAAGAGTCGCAATTTGATAACTATATGCATGAGGGTAGACGAATATAAATGTCGCAATGTTGGATATTATAGCAGAAACAAATGGTGGGGCGGAGGTTAGTTAGTTACTGGAACCTCAATATAGTAGTTTAGTTTGATTTATACTTGTACTTGTTTGATATAATAAATGTGAATGTAGGATGTATTTTAAATATTGTTGTTTGTAATGATATTGATGAATAATGAATCTGAGAAAGTAATTGATGTATTAAATTGGCATAACTTGATTAAACAAAGTAGAAAATTTGTTCAGATAATTAAACAGAGTAGGAAAATAGTTCTAATACTTAAGTTGAGATGATACTTAAGATACACCATTATCCATAATTTTTAATTTACAACAAAAGAGTTAAGGACATAGATAGGCAACAACAAAAAGTTTGATAGTTACAAGTAGAACGACATTGTCAAAGCCATATATAGGCATCCAACAAAGTCAGCAAACTATGAGGTAACATATATGGAAGCACATCAAATTGGATTTTTTTCAGTCTTGATGAGTTTGTTCATCTTGGTTGAAGAAAGTTAAGTGGGACAATCATCATGTTCAGGGTTTTGGGAAAGGCTTGAACTTGCAGCTTCTCTTTTTTCTCTGGTTTAGGTGAGCTCATAATTTTTTCATCTTCTCCCATAAACAATTTTCATCTTCTTCCTTAAACAAACAAAGAAGATTCTTCTTCTTTCAAAACGTTGATGAAACAAAAACACATTCATAAAACACACGTTCAGGTTCTTCTTGTTCCATCAATTATTTTTTATCGATTCTTCTTCCATTGATTTTCTTCTTTGTGCATATTGGATTGTATGGTGTGTGATCAATTGATTAGATTGACAAAACTTGTTCCATTTGGTACATAAGAAAGTGCACTCTTAGAAATGTGTGTTACAACAACAAATTCCACACATGTTTGTAGTAGAATCTCTTTGACACGCAACTCTCATTCTCACCCTCCGACATTAAATATTCAAAATGGTTTCAATCTCTATAGACAAGTATATGTGTAGTGTAACATAAGGTTACTATACCTATATCCTTGAATATAATACGTACTTAGTTTGCTGACTAAATTAGGAATTTTAAAATTGATAATGTTAAATGGTCAACTCTGATGTCTATAATATTTCAGAGTTTAGTTGGGCAAGAATATTACAAAATTTAATGTTTTATATTTTATATTAATTTATATAAAAATAAAATTTATGATTATCGGTATCTAACTAAATTTTAAGAGTATTAATTTAAAGGTCCTGTCTGTTTGATTAGTGTTAAAATTCTTCATTCTTAAATTTTGTTAGACAATTTTTATGAAATTTCAAAATTGGTCCTATAATTTTCAAAAATTAAACTTTAGGGACCAATTTGCAAATTTAGAATAAATAAAGGGGACAATTTGCAAAATTTAAGAGAATTAGAAGGATAAATTTGAGATTCACTTATATAGATGAATGAATTTTAAATTCTTAATTTTTAGGTGATATTTGAAATTTCATAAATTAACCTTGACAAAAGACTTTATTGAATCTCTCCATTTAATAACTTTAATATTACATCATATTTTATATAAATTACATTCTCCCTAAAAATTTTAACGATACTACATACCAAAATTAAGAATCAAAATCAAAACTATATTAAGCTAGAAGACACTCATTCTATTTGATGCAAGTTTGATTAACTTACCATATAATTGACAAGAATCCACTTATTTAGTGACCCCAAAATCTAGTAACCCCAATTCTTGCCAGCTTGTGATTCATCAATACTTTTTGGAAAATAATAATATCTCTCATTTCAAATTAATTTTCGATTAAGATTTTTACAATTCAATAATGAGTCTTGCAATTCAATAATAATAATAAAAATTTAATAGGCTTTTAATAACGATTCTTGAAATTCAATAAATAAAAAAAAACATGTTGTACCAAAAACAAACTAAAAGAAATTTGATGCTTTCTTACAAAACATGGTATGACTTTTTATTTATTAATTTATTGTTATTATACTATATAAATTGATAAAATAGTTTGTAGCTTGCTATATGCAAAAGTTAAGAAAAATGACTAGATTCTAGAGTTTGTGTATACTCTCCCAAACCAATGTTTCTCTCTATCACACACTTAGAGAGAGGAATCAATGTGTCGATTTCTTTGCTAAACTTGGAGCTTTCTCAGATACCGACTTCTTGACTCATGTTTTTCCTTCAGAAGTTGTCCGTAATCTTCTTAAGAACGACCCAATAAGAACGTTCTTTCTCTGCGAGTAATTTTTTCCTTTTAGTCTAGTCTTTTTTTCTTTTCTTTTTAGCTTTATTACCAAAAAACACGACTAGGAAGTAAGTGTATCAATTCTCATATTTTACTTTTTTTTATTAGAATATATATACTAATCAATACATATTATATAAAATATTAGTATATATAATATAAAATAAATTACTTGCTATATATTATATATATATTATAAAAGCATACATATAATTATATAGTACAAAAGGAATTGTATTCAAAACATATTATTTTGTTTGCACATGTAAAATACATAAAAGAAATATATAGTTATTTACGACTAATATGTATTTGTCTTGAGCAGTACGTTTTGCTAGTTTTGCTTATTATTCCTGCCAAATTAATTAATTTAAAGGTTAGAGAAATATAACTCAAACTGTGAGAGAAATTGTTAGAGTAACACAATTTAATTACTATGACATGTAAACAAAATTATAGATATTTAAAAAATATAAATATTTTTTGACTTAACTGTTATAAATGCATGCATTCACATTTGTTCATCACACACAGCTGCGTTTGAGTTGGCAAACAATGCACATGTAAACAATCAAGGAAAGTAATACAACCATCTTCTGTGATGTAAAATAATAATAAAATACGATTATTAAAAAAGGTCGAAAAATTATGCATAAGGTAAAAAAAAACTTTAAGAGAGAAAAAGGATTTACCAGCATTAGTTGTTATAAAAAGAAATAGAAAAAATAAGAGGATCATAAAGTATGTAAACTTGAAAATTTTAGTCATATTTTTTCTTCTTTTTTATGTTACAAATAACGAACTATTTTATCCCTTTATATAATATAAAAAAACTCATGCTATATTTATATGAAACAACATTCTTATCGAATTGCAAGAAAATGTTTTTATAAATAAAATTATTATTAAATGGCTTTTAAATATTATTTTATTTGGAAAAGTCTCTTAAGTGTTTTGATAAGTTGTTTTATCCTCTTAGTTCACTCAATTGACCACCTAATCTTAGTAATTAAGGATTTCACATAAAAATATTGTTCGATATTTGAGTTTATTCATTTTTAATTATTATTTTTTATTTCTCTCTTAACGTTTCATGATAGACAAGGAAAAATCTGAATAAAGAAAAAAATTATTGTGTCAAATCAAATACTCATCCAAATTTTACATTGCTTATTTGGAAGAAAAAAGAGATAGAGTTATTATAATTATGAGTAGTTGTGTGCTTTAAGAGATTTGTAATTTTTTCTTGAAAAGATTGTAATGGAGAGGGTTTTTGTAATTGTATGGTGTGTAATCAATTGATTAGATTGTAAAAGAAGCAAGCTTAATTTGTGCATATTGAATTGTATGGTGTGTAATCAATTGATTAGATTGACACAAAACTTTGTTCCATTTGGTACTGAAGAAAGTACAATCTTAGAAATGTGTTACAGCAACAAATTCCACACATGTTTGTTTGTAGTAGAATCTCTTTGCCACATACGCAACTCTCATTCTCTTTGCCATTTTGCTCATTTCATATATTGAAAATGGTTTCAATCTCTATATATAGACAAGTATCTATATATGGAGTATATCCTTTGAATATAGTGAATATAGTACGTATTTAGGCTTTGTTTGTGAGTTTGGAGAGGAGAGTTTTGGAGCGAGGAAAATAGAGAGAAAATTAGATAAACTTTTTACATTTTTTGAGAAAGTATTTTTTATAGAGAATGACAAATAAATACTTATGATTAATATATTATGAATTTAAGAATATTATAACAACATTAATTAAATTTGAAGAATTCATATAAACCCTCCAAACCCCCATCCAATACAATTTTTGAGTTCCACCAAATTAGGGGGGTTTTGTGTTATGAAGAAAAAATAACCCTCTAAACTCCTTCCCTCCCAAACTTCTCTATTCCTTCCACTTATTTTTTCATTTTTTCAAAACCATTCCCTCCTCTCCCCTCCAAACTCGCAAACAAAGACTTAAGGAATTAATGGTTGTGGGTAAATGGTCAACTCTAATGTCTATAATATAGCTTGCTGACTAAATCAAGAAATTTTAAAGTTGATAATGATAATAAATGGTCAACTCTAATATCTATAATATTTCAAGAGTTTAGTTGGATATGAATGAATATTACAAAATTTAATGTTATTTTATATTTTATATTAATTTATATGAAAATAAAATTTAAATTTTAAATGAATTTTATTTATGGTTATGGGTGTCTAACTAAACTTAAAGAGTATTAATTTAAACGTTTTGTTTGAATAGTGTTAAAATTCTTCATTCTATAACTTTGTTAGACAATTTTTATGAAATTTCAAAATATGAAAAATTGGTCCTAATTTGTAAAAATTAAATTTTAGGGATCAATTTGCAAATTTAGAATAAATAAAGGGGACAATTTACAAAATTTATGAGAATTATAAAGACAAATTTGAGATTCACTTATATAGATTAATGAATGAATTTTAAATTCTTTTTAGATGGTATTTGAAATTTCCTAGATTAACATCGAGAAAGAACTTTATAGAATCTCTTCGTTTTAAATTATCTTCAAACTTTGAACCAAAAAAATAAATTGTCTTCATACTTATCCTCAAAGTCAGAACAATAAAATTTATATAAAATAATTTGAATTACTCTCTACAATTACTTGACATTAACGACCATAATAGTTGTGAAGATCAATCTCTTATTAATATAAGTAGATATGTTGAAGCCTCATAAAGTTTCTTGCTTATACGCCGAAACTTTTACGCGCAATTGTAGAAACAATATTTTGAATCATGTAGAATCTAAATGAGCAAAAAATTGTCCCTATAAATTTTAACGTTACTACATACAAAAACCAAGAATCAAAATCAAAACTATATTAAACTGGATAAAACTTGCGCTATATCAATTTCTTGTTTGTTTCAACTATAGTATTAGTATTAATAACATATTCCGGTTTATCCGTAGAAGAATATCGGGGGTCACTACTAGCTTAATTAACATTGATTTTGGGGTCACTAAATAAGTGGCTTGTCAATTAATTATATGGTAAGTTAATCAAACTTGCATCAAAGAGCCATATACCTCACCCTATACTTTTTGAGCCGTCACTTCTTGTATGCGAGTGAGTGCTCCAACTAGTATATCCCAATTCTTGCCAGCTTGTGATTCATCAATACTTTTTGGAAAATAATGTTATCTCTCATTACAAAATAATTTTTGAGTAAGATTATTATACAATTCAATAAATAAATAAAAAATACTTAATAGGTTTTTAATAACGATTCTTGCAATTCAATAAATAAATTAAATAACATGTTGTACCAAAAACAAACTAAAAGAAATGTGATGCTTTCTTACAAAACATTGGTAGGAGTTTTTTATTTTTTGTTTTTTATTTTTTTTTATACTATATAAAGCGATAAAATAGTTTGTAGCTTGCTATATGCAAAAGTTAAGAAAAATGACGGTTCTCAAGTTTGTGTATGCTATGATTTTCTTACTTTTCCTACTTTTTGTTGCAACAAGCTCTAGTAAGCCTATTTTATCCTCATTTTCATGTTTTTTTTTTTACCTTATACATTATCTTTCAACTCTTTCTAATAATAGTATTTTATTGTTGTTTTACATTATAGGTGATAATTGTACCAATGTGTTCGATTGTGTACATACTCAATGTTCATTATATGCAATGCCGTTTTGCTTGACGAATAAATGTATATGCGTTTAGTAGTTAAGTCAAAAAATAATTCTTACTTTCTAAGCTTATAATTTTATTTATTTACATGTCATAGTGAATTATGTTAGTTTTATAATTTCTTTCTCATTTTGAGTTATATTTCTCAAACATTTTAACTTATTTTACAAGACAAACAAGAATGCACAAGACAAATACTTTGGTCACAAATGACTATTTGTCTTATATATTTTCCAGTCAAGAAAATAATGTAATTTGACATAGTTGATTGTTGGAAAATTATAACTTCAAGCGTGTGTAATGCACTTTAGTTTATCATATACTAATAGGTTAGCCCATTAAAATGAAATCTGAAGCTAAAGTAGCCCCAAACCAAACTCCATAACAGCAACAATATATATAAAAAAAAAAACATTGCTACTGCCGTGGCCACCTGCAGATTTAGAGATTGATATGAAATAATTCATATAGGCACAAAGAAACTAAAGTCCTGAAATTGATTATATTTATGGAAGACATTGAGATGAGCATGTAAGATTGAGAAATTTTTTTCAGGTTGGTAAAAAAACTTATATTAATTTTCATTTAGTGATTAGAAAACGATCAAAACGATCACTTTAACATTCCCTTCAGCTTTAGCTCCGCCCAAGACCTCTCAATACCTTCAGCCACCAATTCTTTTTCCTGCAGGTTTAGAGATTGATATGAAATAATTCATATATGCACAAAGAAACTAAATTTTTTGAAACTTGAATAAAAAGCATTGCCAAAGGCCCCATAAACTTTGTTAATATTTTCAGAAAAGCTTGCCTGCCATCTTCGATTGGAGGCCTCACAAGAGTTGTACCGACCCATGTCTTCGAAAATGTGATGCAGATAGATAACTAGAATGATTTCCTTTGTGAATCGGGGTACTTTGACCTTCAACCTCTCAAGTTCAGTCACGTTGACCTTCTCCTCAAGTTTAGCCAATTTGACCTTCTCTTCCTCCTTAAGTTTAGCCAGTAAAGGCAACAAAGACTTTCTCCAGTTCACAGGCTGGTATAGTAAGTAATTGATGTGAAAAAATTAAAATATGCATAAAAAAACTAAAATTGTGAAACTTGAACCAAAAGCATTGCTATAGGCCCCCCTAAACTTTGTTAATATTTGCAGAAATACTTGCCTTGGTTTCTTGAACAGATAAGTTTGCACCCGATTTAGAACGACCATATCCCATCTGATAAAAATGAATTCCAAATGATTTGCCCTTTGGTCCAAGAGGTATGGTCTTTGGTCCATATTTTCGACTATGCGCATAGTCCACCAGATTGAGTTTGAGTATGAATCCAAACAGGAGCTTCTTACGATCTTCTGTTTATTTATTGTTTTGATCAAATAAGAAACCAAAGGGTGAGCTTAATTTAATAGGGCTGAGATTTAAAAAAAGAAAAGAAAAAACAAGGCACAACAACCAAATGCATACATCAAACAGCCACAAATTAAAGAGAAGACATACAAAACGTCAAAAAATAGTTCTTTGATAAAATGAGTTAGTTGTAACATAAACTAGAAAGTCATTATCTTTATTGTTAGGCCAAATTCAAAACTACTCCATAATAATTATGAATGAAATAAGAAATCACTATAGCTCGACATCAATATACTAAAATAATTATGAATGAAAGGAGCTAACTCAGCTAAGTATGTCCACACCCCAATCGATCAGCTACAAATTTTGTGGTTGAGAATGGAATCCCCCGAGAAGTGTTAGAATGGCAGTTCTTGGGCCTTGTGGAGTACTAAATAAAATAGGAGTAAATGACTATTAGAATCGGGGGTTTGAGCATAAAGATTCCACTGACCTGGTAAAGGTGAACCTAGTCCAAGAGGATTGTCAGAAGAAGCAGCAGCTACCTCTCCAGTGTTTGGATTGATGCCCATGACTAGTCCTAACTTCTTCAAAACCTCGTCATCATTCCAGTATCTGCATGGAAAGAATCACTTCAGAAACTATTTACCAATTTACATAACAAATGATGGTGGAAATATGGAAATGCCAAAACAAAAATAAAATAAAATAGGTATTTAGACCTCATCATTGCAGCGGGACCACCAGTCTCTATCTCATCTAAAATATGTTTCAAAGATGGGTCTTCGTTGATGCGTGCCATTGTCTCTTCTTTATTTGGTCGATTTTGTAGATTGGTAAAATTATTAAGCATGGAAGACATTGATGGGTCCTGTGATAGATAGCATATACATTCTAATTTAACAACCGGTAGATTTATGTAACAAAAATAGTGGAGAAATTTTATAAATACCTGAATCAATGCATTAGCAAGGCGCATAGCCATGGTCTTAAAATCAGGATTCATCATGACCTTATTCATGCTGTAAAAAAACTCCTCTGACATCCGATTGAATGATGGATCTTTTGCTATTTGTTCGGCCAATTCCTGGATACTTGGATCCTATGAATGACATATTGACATTTTAAGTATACATACATAATGAAATACTACTGATTTACATTGGTAATTCAAAGTGTACATCTGACAAATGAAATCCCCTAGCTAGTGAGTTAAACATGAAAAGGGGGACACTCAGCAGATCAACAACATAATGAGTTTGTTGAAAAGTCATCAAATGCTTCACCAAACTTAAATTGTCTTGAATAAATCTCAATTGTATTTGTATACAAGGCTTAGTTATTATGAGTAAACAAACACAGCAGACACCACATATATATAAAATGCAAATAACAGATGAAAGGAGAAAATAGCAACTTACATTGACCATACGACTCATTGCTGAGAAATCAAAAGGAGGATACTCATCTTTGACAGTTGTTGGTTTAGAGGATGCTTCATTGGAAGCCATGAGTGAAGAAAAAACCTAGATAGCTTAAAAAACGAATAATAATGATAATTAGGTTTTTATATAAAATTTACCACCGATTCATTCAAATCGGACACAAGAAACAGTTTAAGAATAATAATGATAATTTGGGCTTAAAAAACCTAGATTGCTTATTTATTATTTCAAAAGGAGTAGAGAGTAATTGAAAACAAATTTCTCCTCATATGCAATTATATAATTAGTCACAAGAGGATAAATAATTGCATCACTAACCTCCATATGAATGTGACTTTTTCATCTTTGCAAATAGAGTCACTAAGCTTTGGCTTTACAATTATCATAAAATCTTTGACGGTATCATCTCAAACAGTCACAAATTAGACAAACTGTTATATCATAATAAAAAGACTCTAATAATAAATCAACGCAGGAATAATTCAATTTTCAATTGACTTAACAATAACTCAAAATAATAATTTCAATAATAGTTGCAAATGAGCATTCGAATAACAACAAGGCAATATAAAATTTAGAAGACATTTATAAATTCTCATATATAATATTTGGTGTCATAATTAACAAAAATTGAGCCTAAAATAAATTTCCAATTGTAATACTTTAATACTGCAAAAAATATTTCACATTTGTGTTACTACTACAAAAAATACTTTTCACAAATAACAGTTTAAGCCCAAATTATGAGAATCCGTGATTTATAATTATATATGATTCTCACATTAATCACCAAATATAGAAAAATTACACAAAATAATCTCATTCTTCCCAAAACCAAGAATATGATATTAATTTCAAATAAATATTCTTAAATCTGTAAAAATATATTGGTAATAAATAAAATGTCAAATTGATCTATTATGAAATAAAATTAATGACACTTAATAAGGCAAGATGGGATATATCAAAGTGTTGCAATAAGAGTCATAATAATAATAAGAAGAAATCTCCACAAAAACATTGGAAACAAAATTTCGAGGATATAATGTTTAAAATTATAAAGTATTCTCAAATAAATCCATATAAAATATCTTTGGGTGTCCCAAACAAAAAATTATGCCAAATATTAGTATATTAAATTAAATAATATTTAGTTGGCAAACAATTCATCTAGGAAACTTGAATCATACGAGAAAAAATTGTCCAGAAACTTAATTTCTCAAAACAAAGGCAGGAAACCAACTAATTAAGTTCCTCAAATATATGATTGCTAGAACTAGAATAATATCAATTCACATTCTCATCCATCATACAATCATGACCCAAATCAAATTTGATTGTTTTCAACAAAATTTTAACTCAACCAAAATAGATTATACCACTTATGGTAATAGCCAGAGAAAAAATAAGCAACAACCTTTAATAGAAAAGATATTAATATATACGATTTCTTTTCCTTTAAACAATATATAGACATAATTCAAAGCACCAAGAGTGTATCAACAAACACATTACAATCGGAATTCAAGTCAAATCGACCATATATATACACACTCACAATATTTGGTTACAAGAATTAGTTGTTTGCATTCAAATGAATAAGAATCAGTTATTACCAAATTTAATTTGGTGAAGTATATAATGGTCAATTATTTATATGCATACAATATAACAAATAATGACACATATATATTCAAGTTTCCAGCAACAGAAAATAAAATTAGAAAGGGTCAATTCTTTCAAAACAAATAAAAGAAATTTTATGTCTTTAATTGTATTCACATCAATATGGATATGTTTTCAGCAACTTGAATCAATTTAGTCCAAAAAAAAAAAACTTAATTATTGATAAAGTGCACATAATGGCACACTGCACCGTGTGCAAATCAAACAATAGAAGATTAACGCAGATATGGCGGCGCATCACATATATTAACTGAACAATGATGAACTGTGAAGCATACAATCATAAGACTAAAAACCAATTTTATATTATGTAATCGGGAGAATTAATAAACATGAACACCGAAAACATATTTAGACTTGCACATTTAAGTCGACGCAAAATCAAGTTCAAAATTAGGGTTCTAATCATATAATATCAGACTCTGATGCCACATGTAAGAATTAAAATTTATAGATTGATATATTATATGAAATTAGAACAATTAAAGACATAACTTGATCAGTAATAATGAGCTTCGGACACTGATTCGGATTTGTGTAGAATAATATATCAATCTATAAATTTTAATTCTTACATCATGAACATAAGAAGTTTAGCTATTTTACAGATATCAATTGAAAGGTGGCCTATAAATTTTGCAATATATATTTGTAAAACATGATAGCTTTTCCATCTAAATCTTACAAATTCACCGACCTTCTAAATCTTACAAATTTCAACTATTGTAAAGCTTGATATCCTAAACCAAATATTGTTATTGGGGAAATACTAGACTATTTTACTAAAGGGATAAAATCCCAATTAGACACTGTTATTGTTACGTGAAAACAAAATAAATCGAAAGATTTGATTCCATTGGGGTATGGGATTTTACATAGCAACAATATTGTAAAAATACAAGGCATGTCTAATAGTCGGTCAGCTAGAACTTAGAACAAAAGTCAGCCATATAATTCTTTGCTCCAATAAGAACAAGAGGTTGAGAGTTTTCACATTCATGAGAAAAGAAAAGGCACAATGCAACCGTAAGCTAATGATCATGGATCAGACCAAGATAAACAATGCACTTGAGTTTTGATCATAATAATTGCAAGGTAGGGAATTTAAAAATTTAAAGACTAAAATTCATTATCATGGAAGTAAAATTTAGACACAGTAGATTATCTCTTTCTCTCCTCTACTGTAAAAAGCGTTCTCGGGCTTGTTCTTCACTTCCATAAAGCCCGGCTCTCTGTTCAATACCCTTCTCCTCAAACTTCTGATTAATTCTGTTAATCATGCCTTCATAAGTCAGCTCCGCCAAATTACTTGTTTCTGCTATAATGTCCAACATTGTCTTGGTGAACTTCGACATTTCTATCCATTCTCCGTCATGAAAATAGTCATCCCTACCCGCCTCTTGATCACTTTGACTAGCAGCCAACAATACACCCAAATTTCTGCCGGTGGGGATTTCATTGAAGAGAGGGGGAGGGTCACTAACTCGGTCAATTGCGCGATTACTGGAACCAATTCGCTCTTCTGCCCCTTCAATCAACCCGGATGAGTAGCAACAATCAGCAAGAAGGGCAAAACGGGTTCGTTGAGGAACACACTCAATGATTTGCCTTATCGCAATATCTGTGGAAACTCAAAAAAAATAAATGAGTTAATAAAATAGAAAAACAAAAACAAAAAATATAAAATCACATAAAACATAAACAACAAGAAAAAACAAAAAAAAATCACAAAGATAAATATCAGAAAAACCACCTGTTAGACGATCATCATCAGCTAAGCACATGCCTTCAACAAAGTGTGTACTCTTCACCCATTATCACTCTTATATTTTGAGGAAGAAAACCAAACTGGAAAATGAGACATCTTCTCATATAATAGATGTCGTAAAATACATGAGGAAGGCGTTTTTCAATGCATTCATTCTTTGAGTCCATCATGCCAACAAGCAATGCCCTCTTAGTCATAGTCATTAGGATTTTGGAGTGGCTGCATGCAGAAGAAAAGAAAAAGTTAGGTGTAGGGAATTAAGGAAACATAGAATATATGGGAAAATAGGAGAGAATAAGCACAAAAGTATAAGAATGTGTACGAAAGAAAAATATTTTAAAGATAACGAAATAGTTAATCCACTTTTATCCAATCTGAAACGCAGCATTGTTGTTATTATATGCATGTTATTCATAAATCTGAATATACTGAATACTATATTGCAAGACATTAAACTAATATGATGCAGCCATAATATTTTACTATTAGAGTAAAATAAATAAACTTATTTAATACTAAACACATGATGCAGTCTACTGAGAGGCTAGCCTGCGACTAAAGTGACTTAACAAGTGACTTCAAAAATATTAAATTTAATTTAATTAATAACAATTTTTTGAATTGGATATTTTATTTAATACTATATACTATGATAGAGAATTAATTTTTCAAAATAAAAATACTTTTTTAAGATACAAAAAATTAATAATAAATATCTAAAAAAATTGAACACAATGAATATATTTTTAGTAAAAAAAGAATGCTCTGAATAAGTATATGAAATAGTAAAACCTCAAGGTGCAGTAAAAGTAAAAAAGGTGTGAGCAGAAAATAAATTATTCTAAAGAAAATATCGAAAAATAAGAAAGTAAACAAATGAAAATAGTCACCCATAAAATAACGCAAAGTTAATAAAATAGTCACCAATTCTCTTGGAGCTAAAAAGAAATAAATCATACACAATATATTTTTTTATTTTTTGTATTTTTTTAACATATAAGAGATAGACAAAAGAAAACAATAAAAAATAAAAGGGAATTGCTTATTTTTTATATTATTTAAACATAACATATGACATGAAAATAATGTGAAATAAATAAATTTCAACGGCATAAAGTAGAACAACTAAATTAATTATGAGATGAAAATAAAAGCCAGTACAACAGTAAGCAGAGGGTTTGAACAGTAGGAAACAGGGCCTAAGCCCAAGGCCCAAATCTGCAAAAAAGAACCAGTTTCAACAAAAACAGGGGGACCGCGCAGAGTAATGAGGGGGCGCACGGAGAAGCTGATTGGAGGAGGGTAGTTTATGACTGTTTGATGTGGTGGTTTTGTGATGTTATGGTTTTCTGCGATGTTGTGTTGATGTGGTTACTGAGCATTTTGGTGGTGGTTTTGTGATGTTATGATTTTTTCTGTGTTGTGTTGATATGGTTACTGACTACTGAGTATAGTGAGTATTATGGTGGTGGTTTGTGATGTTATGATTTTTTGTGATGATGTATTGGTGTGGTTACTGAGTATTTTTTGGTGCGGCTGATCAAGTTTTCCCCCCTCTTCTGAGTTGAATTTATAAGTCCAAATTTTAGGGTTAGAGTTTCATTTGAGGTATGGTTGAAATATACTTTCATGGTTTGAAAGTTGAATGCCATTTTGGGGAAGAATACAAGTGGAATTGAGGGGGAGGCGTTCTTGCTGTGTCGTTCTATCTTCTTTTTTCTAATTTAGTTTTTTTGTTTATTAATAATAAACATAATAATAATATTTAATGGTAATAAAAAAGACTTTGACTTAAAAAAAATTTTGACCAAATAAAATGGCCTAAACTAAAAATGGACTGAAAAAGGGACAAATGACACTTGGACTAAAAAAACAAAAAAAAAGAGATATTTTAAAATATATCTCTATCAAAATTTATCTTTATGTCAAAAATTGAGATATAACACTGCCGCATGTATGAGAGGAGTGGAAAGAACGACTCACGACTCATATCGTCAACAAATTCATTCAAAAGAGAGCTTGATAACGAAGGTATTAGATCATGTATCCAACTCTATGGATGATTTCGAAACTCTTATGCTAACTTCCAGTAGTTTTTAAAAACTAAACAAATTTAAAAAGCTATGGTGTGTCTATAGGAGTTTCATATGGGATGAAAAATATGAAAAAGAATTGGTTTGAGAAGTGGTGGCCGGTGGGTGTGTTGCTTTCAGGGTCGACCATACCCTAAAAGGGCCAGGGTCGACCATACTCTTAGTCTCGATTATCAAGTGATTTGAAATTATTTTAGTGTATTTGGAATATGTTCTACTTATCTAATAAATATAATAAAATTATTTAACTACTCTTGATTTTTATAAAAAAATTATTATTATTATTTTCATTTAGTATTGTAAATGACTTTTTTTTTTAAAAAAATTATATAAATTATTTAATTACTTAATTATTTTTTATTTATTTAACTTATACAATTTCATTATTAATTTTAAAATGATATATGTAATTATTTTATAAGAGAAATCTTATCATGTCATTGTTTAAAATAAAAAAAAATTGCATAATTCAACTTAAAAAAATTCCCCCTACCATATTCAATTTTTTTCAACATTATAATATACTAGCCGCCAGTGCCCGTTTGTGTAATCGATATTCTCTTTTTTTTTTGTTTGATGTGATCGATATTCTCTATTGTGCAAATATAAATAACTATTTAATCTCCTTTTTTATTGGACTTATTTAATTATAACTACTTAACCTCCTTTTTTGTTGTGGCTAGTTATTAAGAAGAAAAAAAATATATATTTTTTTTACCATAAAAAAACTGAAAACCTACTTTTATGTGGAAGTTGTGTTTTTTTTTTTGTAGTTTTTTTAAGGGTAAAATAGGAATAATGAAAAAGTCATCCCAAAAATTTGTATCCCCTTTATATATTAGTATAGATGAAGCTCCGACACGCGACACAATACGGATACGAAAAAACACATAATAGTCATGACCTCAAGCCTCTTCAAAAAGTCCATCTTGTAGCAATAACAGACAATTATATAGGTCATGCAACTGACCAATCAAAAGCATAAAACATTCATTCTTCTACCAGAATTTTGGGACAAGCCCAAGTACTTAATAACCTTTTTTTTAATGGCAAATATAATTATATATATAACGAGAAAATATGATACACCAAATAGAATTTAAAAAAATGGGAGTACAAGAAGTACTGTGTCCCCAAAGAAAATAGAAAATATAAAAAATGAAAGAGATAGAAACTCCTACTAGACCGAGGTTAGTCCTAAATCATCATTCGACCAAAAAGAGAGAAAGATCGGAAATCACGAAAAGATGGCAAAAAACAAGCCCATAGCCCACCAAGACCACCAGACCCCAAAATAACCACCTTATAAGACTCTAACGATTCCAGCACAAAATAGGTTGCATCTCCCACTCATAAAGAGTGCAGAGGTTACTAGGGTTATTTATTCCGAGCCCACCAGGATTATAATAAACCAAACTTGAAACTCCCCCCCACCCCCTATCATATTCAAATCTTATCATGTCAGTGTCGAAGGAAGCTTAAGAGTTAAAGAGGGCATCAATAACACCGCCACTTCTGGGTCAGTGACGCAGTGATTTGAGAGTGAGACTAGCAATACAGGAGAACACGCCTCCATAATTTTCAATTTCGAAGTATTGAGTATGCCCTTTTTTACTACATTCTGTGTATGCTTTTAGGTTCAAAGTCATTTTGTAATGAGCTAGGTGTCCTTCAGAATTTTGTTATTACAATCTCATTTTGATCTTTAGTTAGCTTTCATTAATGCACTTCTACTATAATCCTTAGGAGGAGTGTACTATTTTGCTTCTTGCAATGAAATAAGTTCACTAGCTCTGCCTCAAAAAATTAAAAATTTTACGTTAAATTGTAGTTTTGATCTCATACTTTTTTACTTATTCACGAAATTAGAAAATGTAGAATATTTAACCTTAATAAGAATTCTAACATTTAGGTTTTTATTTTTATATCATATAAGATTTACGGAGTATATTTTAGAGTGTCATACAAATGTTTATATTGCCATTCATGTATGAAACAAAAAAATTCTTAAAATATAGGAAATATTTTTCTTAAAATAGATAAATATTTCATTGTACAATCAAATACAATGTGAAAAAAATAGTTTTTTTTATTTTATTTTTACCATCAATTTAATTTGGTTTGTAGATAAGTTCTGGTATCAAATAAAGAAAATATTTTTAAAATAGATATATCTTTTGGATTCTTTGAACAATTAAAATATAAAAAATAAAGTGTTCGGTGAACCCCTTTGGGCAACCGCTACTCTATATTTCTTACAAAACATGGTATGAGTTTTTATTTATGTATTTTTATTATACTATATAAAGTGATAAAATATTTTGTAGCTTGCTATATGCAAAAGTTAAGAAAAATGACTACGATTCTCAAGTTTGTGTATGCTATGATTTTCTTAGTTTTCCTACTTTTGGGTGCAACAAGCTCTAGTAAGCCTATTTTATCTTCATTTTCATGTTTTCATTTTTTACCTTATACATAATCTTTCAACTCTTTTTAATAATTGTATTTTATTATTGTTTTACATTATAGGTGATAATTGTACCAATGTGTTCGATTGTGTACATACTCAATGTTCATTATATGCAATGCCGTTTTGCTTGACGAATAAATGTATATGCGTTTAGCAGTTAAGTCAAAAAATAATTCTTACTTTCTAAGCTTATAATTTTATTTATTTACATGTCATAGTGAATTATGTTAGTTTTATAATTTATTTCTCATTTTGAGTTATATTTCTCAAACATTTTAACTTATTTTACAGGACAAACAAGAATGCACAAGACAAATACTTTGGTCACAAATGACTATTTGTCTTATATATTTTCCAGTCAAGAAAATAATGTAATTTGACATAGTTGATTGTTGGAAAATTATAACTTCAAGCTTGTGTAATGCACTATAGTTTATCATATACTAATAGGTTAGCCCATTAAAATGAAATCTGAAGCTAAAGTAGCCCCAAACCAAACTCCATAACAGCAACAATATATATAAAAAAAATTAAAAATTCACTTTAACATTCCCTTCAGCTCTAGCTTCGCCCAAGACATCTCAATACCTTCAGCCACCAATTCTTTTTCCTGCAGGTTTAGAGATTGATATGAAATAATTCATATATGCACAAAGAAACTAAATTTTTTGAAACTTGAATAAAAAGCATTGCCAAAGGCCCCATAAACTTTGTTAATATTTTCAGAAAAGCTTGCCTCCCATCTTCGATTGGAGGCCTCACAAGAGTTGTACCGACGCATGTCTTCGAAAATGTGATGCAGATAGATAACTAGAATGATTTCCTTTGTGAATCGGGGTACTTTGACCTTCAACCTCTCAAGTTCAGTCACGTTGACCTTCTCCTCAAGTTTAGCCAATTTGACCTTGTCTTCCTCTTTAAGTTTAGCCAGTAAAGGCAACAAAGCCTTTCTCCAGTTCACAGGCTGGTATAGTAAGTAATTGATGTGAAAAAATTAAAATATGCATAAAAAAACTAAAATTGTGAAACTTGAACCAAAAGCATTGCAATAGGCCCCTCTAAACTTTGTTAATATTTGCAGAAATACTTGCCTTGGTTTCTTGAACACATAAGTTTTCACCCGATTTAGAACGATCATATCCCATCTGATAAAAATGAAATCCAAATGATCTGCCCTTTGGACCAAAGCCCTTTGGTCCAAGAGGTCTGGTCTTTGGTCCAAATGGTCGACTATGCGCATATTCCACTAGATTGAGTTTGAGTATGAATCCAAAAAGGAGCTTCTTACGATCTTCTGTTTATTTATTGTTTTGATCAAATAAGAAACCAAAGGGTGAGCTTAATTTAATAGGGCTGAGATTTAAAAAAAGAAAAGAAAAAACAAGGCACAACAACCAAATGCATACATCAAACAGCCACAAATTAAAGAGAAGACATACAAAACGTCAAAAAATAGTTCTTTGACAAAATGAGTTAGTTGTAACATAAACTAGAAAGTCATTATCTTTATTGCTAGGCCAAATTCAAAACTACTCGACCGCCATACCCATAATAATTATGAATAGGAGCTAACTCAGCTAAGTATGTCCACACCCCAATCGATTAGCTATAAATTTTGTGGTTGAGAATGGAATCCCCCGAGAAGTGTTAGAATGGCAGTTCTTGGGCCTTGTGGAGCACTAAATACTAATGACTATTAGAATCGGGGGTTTGAGCATAAAGATTCCACTGACCTGGTAAAGGTGAACCTAGTCCAAGAGGATTGTCAGAAGAAGCAGCAGCTACCTCTCCAGTGTTTGGATTGATGCCCATGACTAGTCCTAACTTCTTCAAAACCTCGTCATCATTCCAGTATCTGCATGGAAAGAATCACTTCAGAAACTATTTACCAATTTACATAACAAATGATGGTGGAAATATGGAAATGCCAAAACAAAAATAAAATAAAATAGGTATTTAGACCTCATCATTGCAGCAGGACCACCAGTCTCTATCTCATCTAAAATATGTTTCAAAGATGGATCTTCGTTGATGCGTGCCATTGTCTCTTCTTTATTTGGTCGATTTTGTCGATTGGTAAAATTATTAAGCATGGAAGACATTGATGGGTCCTGTGATAGATAGCATATATACATTCTAATTTAACAACCGGTATATTTGTGTAACAAAAATAGTGGAGAAATTTTATAAATACCTGAATCAATGCATTAGCAAGGCGCTTAGCCATGGTCTTAAAATCAGGATTCATCATGACCTTATTCATGCTGTAAAAAAACTCCTCTGACATCCGATTGAATGATGGATCTTTTGCTATTTGTTCGGCCAATTCCTGGATACTTGGATCCTATGAATGACATATTGACATTTTAAGTATACATACATAATGAAATACTACTGATTTACATTGGTAATTCAAAGTGTACATCTGACAAATGAAATCCCCTAGCTAAGTAAGTTAAAAATGAAAAGGGGGACACTCAGCAGATCAACAACATAATGAGTTTGTTGAAAAGTCATCAAAAATGCTTCACCAAACTTAAATTCTTGAATAAATCTCAATTGTATTTGTATACAAGGCTTAGTTATTATGAGTAAACAAACACAGCAGACACCACATATATATAAAATGCAAATAACAGATGAAAGGAGAAAATAGCAACTTACATTGACCATACGATTCATTGCTGAGAAATCAAAAGGAGGATACTCATCTTTGACAGTTGTTGGTTTAGAGGATGCTTCATTGGAAGCCATGAGTGAAGAAAAAACCTAGATAGCTGAAAAAATGAATAATAATGATAATTAGGCTTTTATTATTATTATTATTATTATTATTATTATTATTATTATTATTATTATTATTATTGATTATTGATGTATGTTAGTGAATCAAGGAAATGGAATTTACAAAGATGTTAAAATCCATCCATAACAATACGCTGAATTTCCCAATTAAAAAGTTTTGAAACCCTAACCCCCAAACCGATGCAGGCATCATCGCGTAACAGATTTTCAAAGGAAAGAAACATATTATCAACAGAATTGAAAAAGAGGAAGAATGAAAATACCTTCCTTAAGCAAAGCAGCAAGAAAGGCGGGGAAAGAGACGCGCGTGTAATTGCGTTGGAGATGAATCATGCAATTCAAACATGTCATATTGTAGCATATATTGAACTTGAACACGGTTCTATCCCCACAACTACAATCAGAGAAAACTGGAACTAGTTGATACAATCCCAAATACGATTAAAAAACTTGACCATACGGAAATAAAGAAAATTATATAAAAAAAGTATATGCAATACTATGATTTTCTTACTTTTCCTACTTTTTGTTGCAACAAGCTCTCATTAAGCCTATTTTATCTTCTTTTTCAATTTTTCTTTTTTACCTTATACATTATCTTTTAACTCTTTTTAATAATAGTATTTTATTATTGTTTTACATTATTATAGGTGATAATTGTACCAATGTGTTCCATTGTGCACATACTCAATGTTCATTATATCAATGCCGTTTTGCTTGATGAATACTTTATCCATTCCAAAATATAAATAAAAGTTGGTCAATAAAAGTGAATGTATTTATATTCCGTTTGGCCCGGCTTATTTTCTCCTTTTTTTCTTCTCCTTAAAAATAGTAAAGAAGAAAAAAATTGTGTTTGACTTCACTTTTCTTTATTTTTTACTTCTTTACTTTATTTTTCTAATACTTTTAAGGAGAAATAATGTCAAATATAATTTTATACTTCTCTATTTCATTTAAGCTAAAATAAAAAGTAAAAAATAAATCGGGCCAAATGGAGCCTAGTCCAAGTCTTTAATCACATATATAAGTTTCTTTAACTCATTTTTTATTATATTTTGGGACGGAGGAAATATATAAATATATATTTTTTATTATCTTAATGGGATCTAGTGCATTAGTGCTCGTATGATCGCACCTATATATATATATATGTCAAAAAATAATTCGTACTTTCTAATTAAGCTTATAATTTTATTTGCATGACATAGTTAATTAATTTAGTTTTACAATGAGTTATATTTCTCAAACGTTTTGTTCAATTGCATACGTCTATACTCCTTTAGTCCTTTTGTTGAATATTTATAGAGTATTGCACATGCATAGTATGAAACAGAAATTGTAACGTTGCATGAGAAAAGTCAAAGAAAAAGAAATGAGTGTTGGTGCAATTCGGTGCAAGCATATATTTTGAGAGGTTCAGGATTAAAAAACACAACACAACATAATTGGTGAGAATTAAATAATTTGAGGGTGTGGACCCTCTGAGATGTAAGTGACGAAGATTTCTCTTCCCACCTCCTGTTTTTCTTTTTCTCTGAGTTTTCGCTTATATCCTTAAAAACAGTTCGGTAAATGCGAACCGAACTTTTAAACGGTTGAAAATACATGTCTATACCCTTAAAAAAAAGTTCGATAAATGAAAACCGAACTTTTGGGGGATAAAATCAGCGGTAAAATTAGATTTTTGGGAGGTGAAAAAGAGACGCAGGGGGTGGGAAGATAAATCTTCGTAAGTGAGTCCGCCACTGCTCACAGTAAAATTCAAACCAGTAGCCCACAAGTTGAAAAACACCAATCAAGTCTACACAAGCGTGTTTTCCTCCTACCCATCCGCTCCGTACATTATAATATTCGTTAGACGAAATATCGATTTGTGCGTTAGTCAAGAAATTCACGGTGCGTCTTTCTTTGAAATGGTTGCATGCCTAAAGATATTAGAAAGCAAATCTAATCAGGTCATGCCTTTATTTGAAGCCCATACGTTCCTTACAATGAGTTGTATGCTCTCTAAAAGTATCTAGGCATGCCCTATCATAGAGTAGGCAAACCTCATCCTTAGGATAGTACGATACTCTACCAGGAACATGTGTTGGCCCAACCCATCGATGAGAGTAGTCAGAAGAAAATCTTGAGCATGTATTGTTTTTAAACATCTTAAAAATTGTTTTCCTAAACATTCTTATTGTCAGAGTCTGTATCAGATACTCCATGTATGTCTTTCAATATATAATGTTGCAATATCGAAGATTGGACCATGGAAGCCACCAAAACATATGTGATGCAGCTTCTAATGCTAAATACAAGTCTAACCCCCTAAATTTAACAGGTAAAAGAAATTAACCAACCTCCATTAAAAGTCTTCAAACAATAAACCTGTCCCCAACCACGACGTCTTTAACCGTCGCTAAAAAAATACCTAATTTGTGTGATTTAGGCTGAAACATTTGAATCTCTAAATTTTTTTGCCTTAATTGTTTTATAATTGTTGTATGCAAATGAGATGAACAACAAAGTCATTTTAGAATACTTTAGAATCTTTTAATGCCATGAAATGAATAACCTGTCACAGAGTCGCAATTATTCATGTGCAAATTTCATTTACCATTTGTTTCAAATTATAATAATATAGAAAAATAAAATAAAATCACATTTATGAAGAAAAACAAAAGACTTTTTTTTTTGTAATTTCCTTGAAAAAATTAATAGAAAAATGTAACAACAATTTTTATTGGTTATTGTTAAAAAAGAAGAGAAATTAAATTAAAGAAGAGAATAATTCTTAAGAATTGTAGATGTTAAATTATACTTTGACACGTGGTGTCAACGAATTCTAACTCATATAAAATTATTATATAACAGAAAATACATTACATTATATAAAAGGCAATTGTCAAAGTACATTATTTTGTTTGCATCAGAAAACATAAAAGACAAATAGTTATTTGTGAATAAAGTATTATATTGCCACATTTGCTTAACCTGTGAAATAAATTAAAATATATGTCAGAGAAATATAGTTCAAATTAAAGTGCGAAAGAAATCATAAAAATAACATAATCCAACATGAAATACATGTAAATACACAACAACAATTATTTTTTGACTTACATGTTAAACGCATACACATTCATCCATCAAGCACATTGGCATTGCTGGTGACATACAATCAGCATGTACACAATCAAGGGTAGCAGTACAATTACCAGCTGTGATGTAAAATAATAATAATACAAATACTATTATTAAATAAGGTCGAAAGATATTGTCTATATTGGTAAAAAAGAAATTTCAAAATAAAGAGAAGACCTTTCTTGTCATTCGTATGTCTTTTATTTATAGTGACTAATTTTTTTTTTCGAACGGCAAATATATGATAAAAATAAGATCTTTACATAAAACGAATTGAGACCAATAAATAAAGAACTACAGAACAAATGTGTCGTATATAGACGGAACACCAATGAACAAATCCAAAACTTATGAAGACTATTACATATATTTGGTAATTCAAAAAAAAAAAAAAAGAGAAATTTGAAGATGAAGAGAAGAAAAGACTTACAAGCAGCGTCAGTTACAACAAGAAATAGGAAAAATAGGAGGATCATAGCATGCACCAACTTGAAAAACTTAGTCATTTTTTTCTTCTTTAATTAGCATGTAACAAACAACAAACTATTTATCAATTTATATGATATAAAAACCTCATGCTATCTTTGTAAGAGAACAACAAAATTATTAATTTTTTTTTACCTCATTATGATTGTATTGATCTCAACAAAATTATTAAATTGCTAGAATATTTTTTTAAAATTCTTTATTAAATGCCTCTTAACTTTGTTGATATGTTGTGTTTGTCTATTTAACTCACTGAATTGATCTCTTGATCTTAGTAAGGATCTCCCATAAAAATATTATGGGTCATTGGAGTTGATTCTTTATTTTAAGGATCTCCCTTTCATGATAGAGAAGGGGATATATATATCTTAAAAGAGTAGTAGTAGTTTTGAACAAGGAAAGGTTAGTTTTCGGAACAATATACAGCCATGAGGTGACACCATATTTAAAACATAAATTAAGAGCTTAACACGGTCACTCTTATAGAGCAGTTAAAATAAGCTACCCGATTTTAAACTGTCTAATTAAAACGAGTTTTGAGTTTTATCGGATCGGGTCAAAAAACTCTATTTAAAAACGGACTCCAAAATTACTACCCGAGCTCGGCCCTTACGGGTCGCGATCAGGACGGGCAGCCATATTAATATTTTTTTACATTTTTTTTCATTTTTTTTTTCAAAACTTAAAAATAGTTTATCAAAATAAAATTAAAATCGATTTACAGGACTATGAAAGAAGAAACACACGAGGAAGGTGATTAACATAGCACAATTATATATCAGGTTAAAAACACATGTATTGATATAAGATTTTGAATGTCAAATGAAAGAATTATGAAGTTCCACAAAGAATTATGAAATATTTAAGAGTCATATTTTAGCGATCAAATACATCGTATATAATTTGGTAGAGGGGATTAAGGTGTTATTAATCAATGAAACCATTATATTGAGCTACAATTAAGTTTTAGAATTTAGCTTCCATTTTATTTTTTTGGGATGTATGTTGTAGGGGTGTTCAAAAATCCAGTTAACTGAACCAAACTGTAGTTCGAACTGCACTGAACCATATTTTAAACTGAACCATTTAATACAGTTTTGAACTGAACCACTTTTTAAAAACAGTTACAATTCAGTTTATAACCGGTTCAAAACCAGTTTAAATTTATGAACTGTATTTTATCTTATTTTTTAAAAAAATATTTAATAATTCCCAAAAAAAATGGGAACTTTTTTCTTAAAAAAATAAGCGGAAAAAAGATCGGAAAAATTTCTCCCGAGAAAATCGAGAACTTTTTTTTCTGAAAAAATCGGGAACTTTTTTTCCCAAAAAAAATCGGAACTTTTTTTCCGAAAAAAACCGGGAACTTTTTTTCCGAAAAAACCGGGAACTTTTTTTCCGAAAAAATCGAGAACTTTTTTTCCGACAAAATCGGGAACTTTTTTTCCCGAAAAAAAATCGGAACTTTTTTTCCGAAAAAATCGGGAACTTTTTTTCCGGAAAAAATCGGGAACTTTTTTTCCAAAAAAATCGGGAACTTTTTTTCCCGAAAAAATCGGGAACATTTGTTCCCGAAAAAAATCGGAACTTTTTTTCCGAAAAAATCGGGAACGTTTTTCCGAAAAAATCGGTAACTTTTTTTCCTGAAAAAAATTGGAACTTTTCTTCCGAAAAAATCGAGAACTTTTTTTCCGAAAAAAAATCGAGAACTTTTTTCCCGAAAACAATCGGGAACTTTTTTTCCTGAAAAAATCGGGAACTTTTTTCTTGAAAAAGTCGGAAACTTTTTTTCCGAAAAAAAATATTGAAACTTTTTTCCCGAAAAATAGACTTAAACGGTTTTTCGGAAAAAAACTCCGAAATTATTTTTATCGGAAACCAGTTTTTTTTAAAAAAAATACAGAAAATTGGTATAAAACCAGTTTTTCAAAAAATAAACCGGTTTTATTAAAAAAAACCGGTTTTAAACCAGTTAACTGAAACTAAACTGGTTTAAAGATGTAAACTGGTTCTAAACTGGTTCTGAACTGAACTGAAACTGGTTTGAGAAATAAACCAGTTTTTATAAAAAGTGGTTTCAGTTACTAAACTGAACCATTTATATGGTTCAGTTCAGTGCAGTTTATGAACCGTGAACACCCCTAGTATGTTGCATTATACGAATAATGGGTTACCCTTGGTCCATGTAGGGTAACTTATATTTTAAATGGATTTTTTCGAGCTAGACTAAAAAGTCTTGAAAAATTTGGACTAAATTTTTTAAACCAAACCTTACATTTATTCGGATTTGACGGACCGACTCATACGGATTAGCTCATTTCAACAACTTTAGAGTCTAGTCTCTCTTGTCTTGTCCATTGATACCAGGATATATGCCTTATTCTAAGACGTGAATTGGCCACTATCCTAGGTTTTCATATGAGCACTCAGATAAGACTTTCACTTGCCTCCCTTACGCTAGAGTTGTAGCATCCTGAAATTCATCTTTGCGAGTCGTTAGAATATTGGTGATGGTTATGTAGAATCAAAATGTGTAGAATTACTATTGTGAGTCTTAATATTAGTTGGTAGCGTTAGTGCATCCATAATGAAATTTCTCATTTTTGGATATTTAACTGGGTTTTATATATATACATTATTTATTTATAAGTTTTTAATAATAATAATAATAATACTTAATCAACATTCAATTCCTCCAACCAAACACCTCTTAAAAAGTTTTAACCGAATCTCACCAAAATAACTTTATATTTGATCAATAACTCTACATTATTATAAATAGATCTTACAATAATACATATAGGCATCAATGTTTATTTAAGAAACAATTTCTGTTACTCAATTTTGTTTTCCTATATAAAAGGTATCCACCAGTGAAAATGGTTTTTAAGTTAATAACACTTAAAAATACCTTAATCAAGAACTTTTTTTTATTCGGCACCATTTATTTTACACCATACAATTTATACAATATTATAAAAAATTACGTAACAACTTGAAAAAAAAAAAGAACTACCTCTATCCCAAAATATAGTACCATTTTAAAATTTATCTTCGTCCATTTTAATAAGATTTATTTTAAATTTTACGGGCATTAATTATTTGTTTATCTTCGATTGTTTTCCTACAATCTCAATAAGTATTCTAAATAATCTGTAAAAAATAATCTCAATTCTTAACGAGTTTAATATTAGTACATAATCAAATTTCTTAATTTCAGTTTTTTTTTATAAAAAAAAGTCTTATATTTAAGAATAAAGGTTAAAAGGTAGCTAGTAAAAAATTATACAACAATAATAATTACATGATTAAAGTAGCATATTAAATATGTAGTAATTAATTTTTTAAGAAAAATGCTAAGGAGTGCCTCCGGAGCACTCTTTAAGCATCTCTTAAATATATGGAATATTAAGTTTTTACGAAATTTTTATAAAACTGTGTGAAATCAATACATTATAAATTGAAATATTTCACTTTTAAATAATTTTTTTTAAATGGAATATTTAAAGAGTATCTCAAGGACGGTCGTTAGCGAGACTATTCTTGCTATAAAATATCTATTTTTTTTCTTATGAAAGTCAGTGTTTTAGGCCCGCAGAATGCCTAAAAGTTTTGTCTATAGCTTGCACAATGGCACACAAGATTGTGTGAATGATTCACGTAGCATTTCACTCTAAATGCATCACCATCATCATGAGTACAATAATTATCAAAGCACATTAACTTTATTGATTTTACAACACTATATTAATTGAAGATATTGCCCTACCCATGCCCAAAATTAAAAGAAGATCAGCAGCATTTCAATCATGATCTTGCAACTCTAGTCCATTTTTTGGTGGGATTTTGCTTGGATTTTCTCTTGCATCGGTCAATGAAGATATATTTATTTACTAAATGATGAAAAGAAATCTGGCACATAATTTTTTTATGTAAAAGTTATACTAGACCATCATGGAAGTAACATAAATAAAAAGTATTATCCTCAAGCATGTGATCAATTTGCATGTTTACATTATCATTATTTAACTGTCACATTTTCTTAAAATACAACTGTCGAATCTCATATGGTGGTCATTTAAATTTCTAAACTATATTGTTAGCTATTTGTAAGAGTAAATCTCTTTTTATTAAAAAAAAAAGAAAAAGAAAAAAAAAGAATTAATACCAGGTTAATTAAAAACATGTGAAAAAAAATCATCACGAAGAGCTATCGAAATTGGCCGGATCAACCAATCGTTAGTTGATTCAGTGGTGATTGACGCTGAATTTGATAGGGAAGAACACGGTTCGATCCCCCGCAAATTGCGATCGAAATGGACTGAAATCACTTGATGTCAAAACTGACCACCGAACCATATTAAACTGGTGGTGAAAGCAAAAAAAATAATAATAATAATAATAATTTTTTATAATAAATAATAGTTACCTTTATTGCCTAAAAAAATGTCAATCAAAATGATTTAAATAATAGTTTTCAAAAAACTAATATATCAATCAAAATGATTTAAATAAAAAGAGTGAATAACCTGAAAAACAATTGACTCGGGGTGACTCATTATCCTACATACTAGTTCATAATGACTAGACTACCCTTAATAACTTTGTTGCTTAATATAATTCATGTAATAATCAAGTTAGAATGGGCTAATCTAACTCGATCCATTTACCGGCTCTAATCTTACACATGATCAAACTTTAGACACATTGATAGTGTAGAAAATATTTAATTACCCGTAGGTGGAGAATGAAAATATAATTTTATGTAAAGTCATTTTCACAAATTTTAAGGACTTGATTTCAATTTTGAATCATGATGTACATATTTTTTTTTCTTTCTGTCTTATATGAACGCCACCATTTTATAGTTGATTTAATCAAGAAGAAACCAAAATGATTATAACTACTTATTTGGTGTTGTTCTCTATTTTTTTTTAATTTAATTTTTCTTTTTCTTTCTTTGTGACCCCCCCCCCCCCCCCCCCACACACCCCCACACGCACACTTTGTATAGTTTCTCTAAGTTTTATTAGATGTAATGTTTACTAATCACTTTGATATCCTAATGTTTTAAATTTACCTAAAAAATATTATAATAATTAACTTGATATTATTAATAATTAATTAATACGAAGCATGAACCTAATTTGAAGCTTTATTTAAATTAAATCACACCACATATATATTTAATTTGTGCTAAGCATGTTTAAGGTAGGGACTATATGTGTTTAAAGACAAAAGTAGTCAAATGAGGCATCTATTAGATAATAGTGGCCATCACCTTATCAAGCAAGCATATAACTAAGGAAAGACAGTTTTGGTATTAAAGAAAACAAGGTGGAGGAGTGTGGATCAATTTATTTATTATTTGAAGTTTTGAACTGTGAGGCACTTATAGGTCAGTGCAGAAGGTTACATTATTTACTTATTGTTTTCTTAAGGTTTTGTGGCAATGGGAGTGTAGGAGGAATAGGATGTGGTGGTAGTGGGATAATTTTAATGGTGGGCAATGATTATATGATATTTATCACAATATAATCATAAACAATTAATTTATATTAAAGCCACATAAATAATAGTAGTAATTAAAAAGTAGAGAGACTTATCATCCCCCTTTGATTGTACCAAAGAAAAATATTTTCCTTTGACTATATACATATGTTAGCCATTGTATATCAAAACAAAAAAAAAATGTTTTGTGGTTCAAAATTGGATTCATTAACAAATTAAATATTTAGAAGTTTAATCTCTAAGTTCTATATATAAATGGACAAAATTTGGTTAAAAAAGAATATATATATATATATATATATATATATATATATATATAAAATTGGAAAAAATATTGCTAAATGACGGTGAAAACTTTATATTATGATAATTTAAAAAATAAAAAAAATGAAGGCATTTATTGATTAGCAATATTTTAACAATAACTTAGTGAAATGATGTTAACATTATTTGGCTAAGATCAGAATTTATAGAGATGCAAAATTAGAGGTAGAAAATTAAGTTTAACTAGGGACAAAAAATGTAATATTATTTTTCGTTTGAGACTAAGTGTTATTTTTTATTTTGTTAAAAAAAAGTGTTTTTGTTTTTTTAGGAATGTAGATAGTATTAGGCTAAGCCTAAGGGGTTAATTCTTTGCACCGTAAAAAATGTGGCCTTTGGGACCGATAACTAAGACAAGAAATTAATTGAATATCCAACATACAATGTTTTACATGCTACGTAGATATAAACGTTGTCCACAATTTATTAGACCTCATCAAACTAATGTCACCAAGAAATGATGGTTGCAAATAAAAAATGATAATATCTTGGTGGAAGAAAGTAGAGGTGGCTAATAATAAAAAATAGCCTCTATTTCCAAAATGGAGATACCGACCCTACCTTAGTTTTAATTTGGTGTCACAACAAGTTGCCTTATTTCAGGGATAAAAGTGAAGCACTTTGTAAAATCATCTCCATCGGGGCCTGTCTCGGCTATTTGGAGGTATAATAGACTGCGAATAACACTTTAAATTAAAATGTACTATTATTTTTATTTTTTAAAATAAAGTTCTTCGTTTTTAGAGATTTATTACTATATATATATTTTTTAAACTCCAAAAAATGGAGACCCAATAGAATACCCTGCACTTGTACAGAGCCGACCCTGATCCACTATATTTTTCAGAGGAGATTAAACCATTGACAAAAGCTGATGAATATTCGTCATTGATCAATATTGTGATTTAAAAAAAAAAACTTTTTATACACTCATATCAATATTATCAATTGAATTAAATCTTACGAACTTTTTAGTATTTGTTGTAAGCTTTTGATTTTAAAACTTTATCCAAAGAGCTGCTCCAATGTCTTTATCTCACACTACTTAACTCAATTCATGCATCGAAGAGATAAGTTAATATGTGTACTCATTTAAGTTGTTATTAATTAATTTAAATATCCTAATCCTTGCAATCATTACTTCATCTCTATTTCTTCATTGCAAAAATATTAAAAACATGATAAAACAAAATTACAAAAATGCTCATCATGATCAAGATTGTCATATCCTACTCTCCGCACCAACCAAAAAAAACACTCTAAGCATCATAAAATAAAATGACAAAAAAACAAAAAATCACTCCCTCGATTCTAAACTCTCAAAATCATATCATAACTCTCCGGATTTGAATTCGAAGCAATAACTAAACAAAATTTCTAGTCAATGATGTCGATTGTTGATGATGATCAAACAGTTGAGATTATGAGTGTCCAATTTTGATCACCTTTTAGTGACTTAGATAGACTATATGCGATAAAATCATCGCTTATTAATTGATTTGAAGTTCATCCATATCCGAGTCCCACCTCTCAAGAATTGGCTATATATGTCCCATATCATGGCTCCAAAGGCTTCAAACAAACTTGAACACCATATTTGGGCTTAATTGTGAGCACAACTACAGGTGCGTGACGATAATTATCCGAAATTGTGAAGCTAAATCGAGAGATTAACATGGCTAATATAATTTTAGCTTCCATTAAAGCAAATGTTTGTCCAACACAATTTCTTGGCCCAAAAGCAAACGGTAAGAAACGGCTAGGAATGAATGATTTTGAAGTAAACCTCTCTGGATTGAATTCATTTGCATCTTTACCCCATAGTTTTTCACTATGATGAATAGCCAATACAGGAATCCAAATTGACAACCCTTTAGGGATATAAAGGTCACCCAATATTATGTCTTCAAAGGCCATTCTAGGGAGCACAGATGCTGGAGGATAGAGCCTCAATGACTCATTGATCACCATATGCAACTGCAAAATAAATATAGAAAATAAAAAGTTTCATTAGTTGATATATATAATATAGTTTGTGGAAATATCACTTTTAAGTTAAATTATTTGGTACCCATCCTTGAAGTACTTATATATATATATATATATATATATATATATATTAATAAATATATGTAATTACATATGAATTAAAGGCAAACGGGCAACAAGCTGCGCCGCTAACCCTTTTTGAATAGCAAAACCAATTCGCGTAAAAATAAAATTCTTAGCTCTAGGGGACACAACATTGCTATTCATAACCTTTTGAACTTTTTGCAAAAGACTCGCAGCCTCTGGTGCTAGGAAACAAAAAATGTCAAAAGCGAATGGTATGAAAGCATGTTGATTGTCAGAACATGCTTTCTCGTGTTTGGTCACTTTACATGAAGAAGCTTTGAGGGCTGTTTGTCCCACAGTTTAATTTGATATTGAAATTTCATAGGCAAAATGAATTTAAAAATGTCATTTATTTTAATAATTATTGACAAAATTGAAATTTGTTAGCTATATATCATAAAATGTAATATTATTAATTGAAATTTGTTTATATTTTAGACTAAGTACTAAATTTATAAAAAAATAATAATGATATTTCAAAATTAGAGGGAATAGCTAACAAATAACAATTATTTTAGACAAACTCTAATTTTTTTAAATGGGTGGCCATTAATCTCTCCATTGAGTGATTATGGTCAACTAATTTTCTTTTTGTTCTCTTTTCCTATGATACGATTTTCTTCTTCTCATAAAGTATGGTTGTATCGTTATTCAGAATCTGAACAAATAGCTTTTAACTTTTGTGCAATTGGACCCTCTTAAAAGAAATTAAAGATAACTATAATTAATTAATAATATTAGTATATTCTTCTAAATGACACCAACTACCGGTGCACGGTGCAAAGAAGATAGTTAAATAAATCATATTTTAACGAAACTAAATCATATTTTTTGTTTGTTTCTCAAAACATACATATCTAGGTTTAACTAAAATATTTCTAAACTGTCTTTTCTAAGCATCGTGCTAATTAATAATAACTTAAATAAAAGCGTAAAATCTTTAGATTGGTTATGCCTTTTGGCAATACTACTATTTTTAAAATTAAAATTAAAGGCAAATACTACTGCTATATAAAATAATGAAAAGTGTGCACGGTTGTTAAAACAAAAGAGTATATGTGGAGTTTAATTCAAAAAACTAGTTCAACAAGTGGAAAAGTTTTGTGGCTTAAGTACTATTTTACATTGACCATTTTAATGTAATTAATGTTGGACTCCTAACATTGTCACATCTTTAAGAGTCGAGGTTTACAATAACTTTCACTCTATCGATATTAATCCAATAATAACTTTCTTTTTTTTTCGGTGCTTTCACTAATCTATTACTATTTAGTGGAATAGCATAATTCAACCTACGAATAGCCTTTTATGTGGCTTATGTTCAACTCTCAATAAAAATACCAATTGTTAAAACTGAATTACATGAGAACATATTAGATAAATGCAACCCATCTATAGATTCCATGAATTATCATAAATACTTTATTTAGGAAAATAAAATTCCGTATATTTGTAATTTAAGATCTTTTCATTTTTTCGTTGTCCTTAATGATTTTCTTATAAAAATGTTCCTATCTATTTAATTTAGTGTTGAAAATTCCTCTTCTCTCTCTTATGATATATATTATATTGTACAAATATAAGAAAAAAAGAAAAGAGCAAAATTAGTTAAAGGTTGAGATATAAAATTTAGAAGAAAAAGGAAAGAGAGAAATGTAAAAGAAAGGACCATTCTAAAATTTGATCAAGCCACTATATACTTCTCTCGTATGACTTAAAAAGTAGCCTAAAATGTCTCTTTCTTCTCTTGTAAGTGTTACATAAAAAAAGGCTTTCTCTACAAAAGAAATAAAAATGCTTTCACCTTCACAATAGGGAGAGGTTTAAAGAATCAAATAAATTATGAAATAACTTTTACCTAGATTGTTGCACTTCAATAGTAAATTCTCATATATATACAAGTTAGAGACAGAACTTTTCACCATATGCTAAAGAGGTTTTTTACAGTATCGTGAGCTTAGTTTAGTTGACAGAGATATTATATTATATATAGGAGATTAGAATTTGAACTCGATCATCCCACTTATTTACCTTAAAAGGTGAAATTTTTAGCTACTAAATTACTTAACCAAAAAAAAAAAAGGAATGTTTGACTTACTACTCGACCGAATCAATATGTGATGTAAATTAATAGTCAAAGTTTTTATTTAATCATTTAAAACAAAAGACAAAGAAAAATGATTTTGTTAATTAATTACTTACCATAGTAAGCTTGGAGAGTTGATCCAAAGAGGGAATTCCCCCATTGCAAACCCTTTTAACCTCAGCTCTAACCTTTTCTTGCCAAGATGGATTAATTGCTAGTAGCATAACTGTCCAAGTGAGTAAAAGTGCTGTTGTTTCATGTCCTGAAAAGAAAAATGTTTTGCATTCATCCATTACCAGTTGCAAATTTAAGCTAGTTTCTTTTTTTTGCATTTCATTCAATAGTATCCCCAACAAATCATTCCCATAAGAATTGCTTCTCCCAATCTCAACACAATCTTTCCTACTTTGTATTATTTCCATCAATAGTCTCTCCACTTCCATCTTCAATGACTTTATCTCTCTGTTGTACTTGCTTGGGAAAAACCTATACACACATTATGACATCAATCAATTAAAAGGAATTTGAAATATGAATGTGATGATTAGGACATGCATTAAATGCTTGATGGTAAAAAAATCTACCAAGTTAAAAAATAAAAGATGTTTTGCAATTTGCCGCGCTATATATATTTATATATTTTTTTTTTTATTTTCACCACCAGTTTAATGTGATTTGGGATCAGTTCTGATATCAAGTATTTTTATTATTATTGATACCAATTATATTTTTATAATTTTATGGATTTTTCAAGCTAGAAGTGTAATATTAATATACACCTTGTAGCTTGTCGCAGAAATGGAAAAGTTAGTTACAAATTTATTTTTATCAGTAAGTAATAATTAATTAATTAACAAAACATGTGTCATTGAAGATGCATCCATCAATAACATTTGACTCCACCAATCATTAGTTGGTTCAATGGTTATTGTGGTTATTGACGCTGAACATGGTAGAGAGGACCACAGTTCGATCCCCCGCAACTGTGATCGGAAGGGGCTAAAATCACTTGATGCCAGATTTGATTACCGAACCAAATTTAAATTGATGGTAAAAAAAAAACATTTGACCCCAATTTTTTGGCATATAAAGCATACTGCGTATTCGCAATTTAAAACCATATACACATAATCACGGAAATTCCAATTATTATTATTTTGGAAAAAGAAAAAAGATTTGTTGTAAAGTGAAAGTAGCTACCTGCTTCCAGGAAAGCAAAGATGGCGACTTGCTTGAGCACAAAGACTCTGAAGAGCAGTGAGTAGATGGAATATTTTCTTTCCCTTTTGATAACTTGTACCAAACTCAGTTCTTGAGATAATATCTGCAGTAAGTTTAGTCATGTACTCACCAATCTCCACCTCACTTTGTCCACACTCTAATCCTTTTTCTAGTGACTGTAGCATCTCTTTAGTGCATTCCACCATATGCCCTGCATAGCTCTATAAATAACATAATCATCAATTTTTCTATATAGCACTGATACTTTAAATTTAAGACGTGTCTGACTGTCTAATATGTGTAATTATTTACACGTGTTAGTGTTAGACACTTTGCAATATTGTCACGTTTTATTACATTTCATTAATAACTTCCCATTTTTTCATATTGATCGGTATGAACTAATGTCGGTATTGTGTCTGGTACTTATGTTTGTGTTGGAGCTTCATAGCTAGCTAGTACTATTTCAATATAGAGATTTGGATTGTTTGTAATCATAAATCCAACATAGTCAGCACATAAGTGGACGGTGGCCGTGAATCAAAGATCGGACGGTCTAGATATCAAGCTTAGTATTTAAGATTTTTTTTAAAAAATAAAATAATCTACTTGCTTTATGTACTGTTTGATCTTGATCCAACGGCCACTGAAGTGGTGACTACATAAATGCGTGAACTTGTGACTGTAAACTATCCAATTCCGTATGAGTGATGAGTATATGATTGAATAATACCTTAAGTCTGTCGCCCATGAATGCAGGGGCAACAATGTGACGTTGGTGATACCAATTTTCACCATTTGCCATCAAAACTCCTTCACCAATGAAATGTTTTGAACCCTGTTTTTGTAACCATGATTTACCAGATACTGTACTGTATTTTGAAAGAAACTCTTTGATCAATTCTGTTTCTGTTAAACACAACCTTGGCTCTGGACCATTCCAATATATATATCTTTTTCCTACACAATCAAAATTTTAATATCTCCAAGTTAAGCTAATTATATATAATTGCTATAGTAAGTTAATTATATATGTGTGTCTACCCGGAGCGACTCAAGTGAGAACAATTTTTTTATAATCATAGCAAAGTGTTCTGACCTGAGTCACTATATGTCTATAGAGAGATATTCAATTGAGAACACTTTGTTATTAGAATTATAACAAAGTATTCTCATCTGAATCGTTATCTATATATATAATTGATGTTCGTACCGAATTGGGAGGACCAGAGAAGAAAATGAGGAAGAAGACGACCGACAATGTCATGGCTTATAGTTTTCATGTCTTGTGAGGTTGATTTGGAAACAAGGGAAGCCATGTCCAAGATGTTTCCGGTGAAGAACCGAGGTTTCGGGCCGCAAACACCTTGCTTCTCCATGATTTTTTTTATCCTTAATGGAGTGAGGAAGTAACATGAGAGGTTTTCATACAAGAGTTTGAATAGCATGGTCACTAGTATGAATAAAAGAATTGTAAGAACCACCATCATAAATATGATTGATTGATGAGAAGTGAGTGTGAGATTATAGCAAAGAAAGAGTAGTGTGATATGAGATGTATGACTCAACTTACATTTATATATATAGTGGGAATTTGATGTATGACTGTTCCTTCATTTTATAAGTATATAAAATTGGTTTAGTGGTTTTGCAAAAGTTTTTCTCTACCTATTGAAATTCTAGAGAATTTATATATTCAGTTTAAATTCAACAGCTTATTTACGCTCTTATAATATAAGCACTTATCGTAGTTAGATTGACTTAATTAAATTTATCTATTGGCCAAAAAACCTGTGAAATGTTTGGGAGATGTATGAAAATAGCTTATGACATGTTTATAAATTATTTTTAGTTTTTATGAAAAGAGCTTATAACTTATCTAAAAAGTATTATTTGATTTTATTTTATCTTTTGTTATGAAAATATAGTATACATAAGCATTTGTGCTATAAATGTTTAAGAAAATTGTTTATCCGAACAGAGTATAAGTGCTTAAGTATAAACTATTTGTTTTCATAAGTTATCTTTAAAAAATTATGAAAAAAAGCTAAAAAGTTAAAAAGTTCTAAGTTGATTTTAAAGACTCTTCTAAACAACCTTAATGAGATAAGTTCGAATAAATCAATCCAAAAAGGTTTTACACATAGATTTGTGACTGTTATACAATTGTTAGTTTCACTTCACACACAAGTTGGAACAAATTTCTGTTCACTACTTTAGAACTAAAAAGAGATGTTCTCATTGCTTTGAAAACAAAGGACATGTCTAGTGTGTGTACATTCATAAAAAATAGTTGTTCACAAGGGACATGAGATATACATAATGTCACAATATTTTTTATACATATGCAATTATGCAACCAAAGTTAACTTCAAAAAGTTGATGATTATACAACGAGAATATGTATATAGAGTAATTCTATAGTAACATTTTATTATTGGTTATTTATTCCATTATTTTATGCTTGCATGTGTTTTGGTTTTCACCTTTAGAATTTCAACTCAATCTGCAACTCGTGTATGGCTTAATTGTTGATTGTACTATTCTGTACCATTTGATAGAGGAATTGTGTATAGTTATTAAGATGTGAATCTTTTGAATGCACTATACTCGGTTGTGTTTGAACCGCCCGTTTAAGATCAAACAGTTTATATTTAAAGTTTAAAATTTAGATTTAAAAATAATGAATATTTACGCTTAAAAATTTTGGCCATCCAATTAAGGTCCAACCATCTAAATATATTGACCACATATAATCAAAACTGTACTGATGTGTATGCCTTAAAATTACGTGAGTTGCTCAAAATAGGCCAATGAGACGGATTTTGAAGCAAAATTGAGCATTTCACCACTGCCAAGTCCGCGAAGCATTTCCCGAGTGTAGATCTGGAGCGCGAGGCACCCACGGCATGCATGAGGCGGATGCCTCAACCCCTGCATTTTTTGTCATTTTTTGGAAGAAGGAGCCTCATTCAAAAGAGAGATCTTAGAGAGACTAATGTAGTAAAATCATTCTAAAGAGAAAGATTAATTTAGTAAAATCATTGTTATTTCTTTTATTATCAATTTTTTTTAAGTATGGAATAGTTATTATAAAACAAAAGGATTGTATTCAGTTTTTTTTTTTTTCCTTATAAAAGATATAAATAAAAATTTCCTTATAAAAGATGCAATGCAACGATATAAAAAAACTAGAAGCTGTAGGAAATCCATGTCCTGAAAATCATTGGGCCCTCATCCTAATGAGACTAGTTTGGGACGTTTAAACTTTAATTAAACCCACAATATATGTTATATACAACTCGTTTTCCACTAGGCCAAAAGAAAAGATATAAAAGATAGTCAAGTACTGGTGCATATATTTAATTTGATCTAGTTTTTTATTCTTTTATATATGATCTGAAGGGGGCAACACCCAAATTTATTTGATATATCTTACTTGTTAATTATATTTTTGTACTTTTATTTTGATAAATAAAATTATAGTTTGTACAACTTTTCATGTAAGAAGTGAGGTGTATGAGTGCAGGTAGGGGTGTAATTGGATCGGTTTGGATCGGTTTTGAGTGAATCCGATATCCGAACCAATGAATCCTCTATTGGTTCGGTTTGGTTCGGTTTTTAGTGTTTTTCAAAAATGAATCCGAACCAAACTCACCGGTTTGGTTCGGTTTGGTTCGGATACTTTAATCGGTTTTTTCCGATATATTTCATGCTATTATTTTTTTCCCAATATTTTTTTTCCATAAGCTCATCAAATACAAAATACAATTATTTTCCCATAAGTTCATCAAATACATATACAAAATACAATTTTTTCGCTTAAGTTCATCAAATACATAATACAACCATATTGAAATTAAGTTCATAAGTTCATCAAATACAAAATACAACCTTATTGAAATTAAGTTTATAAGTTCTTCAAATAATAAAGTGCAATAAAAATAAAACTACAAGTCTATTCCCACTTAAATCGAAAAATAAAATAAAACAATGCTTGAGAAATTATCGTTCTGAGGGTTTGAGATTAGAGCAGCAGCGTGACGTGAGAGTGTTGTTTGCGTAGTGTTGAGAGAAGCTTTAGGATGAGGGTGAGGTGAGATGAGAGCAGCGTTTCTGAGTTTGCGTTTGCGGTTGTGAGTGTTTCTAAGTTTGCGTTTTTAAGTTAGAGTTTCTAAGTGAGACAGATTTTCTATCGGTTTCATTGGATTTTTCTGATCCGCTTACACCCCTAAGTGTAGGTGTCTTAAAACTTTCTTTGAGAGTTTAGAATTAAGCTAACAAATATTATGGGAAGTTTGTCTGCTAAAATAACCAGAGGAGATGTATATAGAGCTTTCAAAATGGATCGGGTTATCTGGCTGACCCATTAATCCTATATTTTAATATGAGTCGAGTCATAAAAAAATATTCTAAAAAACGATCGTATATTTTTCTGCGCTAGCCCATCGGCCTATATTTTTCATGGGCCAGCCAGTCGGGCTTGCAGAGGTTGGCCTATTAAAAAAAAAGAGTTTTTTTTTTGTAAAAATATAATTTAGAAAAATAGATTGCATCCTTAATGGTTTTCATTCTCAATGGCAAATTTAAAATTTCCCCTAATTTTTGAAGGTACAATTGCATTTTTGTATAGCATAACCTCTTTTTCCTTATTATTCTTTGTTGAAAGAGCCCTAACTTTCATCAAAACTTCAACAAGCTTTGTATCTCAAGCTTCATCGTCGGATGATTTTGATACAACTTTGGAAGTTATTGGCAAAGAGTCAAAGAATGACGGTGATGATTTACATGTCATAGTAAGAAAGAAAGGACAAAAGAAATTTGTTATTAAGAGGACCATGATGGAAAAAGTACTAAGAAAGAAATGACAAAAGAAATCTGTTATAAAATCATGACATCAATTTATTTGATGGATAATAATTTATATGATATGTAGTTTTATTGTCAATTGCATTTTATAAAAAAGATAACAAAAAAACAATATGGGAATTTGTCGGGTCAACCCACATGCCATATAGCCCTTACTAATTGGATCGGGCTCAAGATAGCAATCCATGAAGCAAACAAGCGCTGACCCAACAAAGCTCATTTATATGTGCAAGTCCATCGAGCTGAGGCGGTTCGAGCCAGTCCACTTGACAACTCTATATGTATGTATTATTGAAAAAGACCTCAGGGAAGATCAGTGTATTTCCCCTATTTATGAAAATAGTTAATAGAGTTTTCAATTTATACTAGGACGGTCTAAAGCACCGATAGTAAGGAAAAAAATATAAAAAGTAATATAACATCTAAGGGCATAAAAGGTAAACATCAAAAACAGAATGAAATATTCATTGATGGTGTAAAATAATTTTACACTATCAATAAAAAATAACTATGAATTTTGTCACGTTACCTCACTTTACACTACTTTCTTAATATGATATGAAAGTTTGAATTAGTTGTCAGTGTAAAACTAATTTATATTAATAATGTGTATCTTTTAAATTTAAAAGATATTGCAATGCATATTTAAACCTCTGATGCCTTTTTATTGTGAGATAGCAATTAAACTATTTTTTTTACTAAATTACGTACCATATTAGACTTTTAAAAACTAAAAAAGTTAAATTGTAACATATTTCTTTCCAAATCTTTATGCAGAAAGGCTATATATCTACACTACAAAATGATCAAGGTCCCCTTTGTGGAATCTCTTTGTTCTTAAAGCCGAACATGTATTTGACCTTGTGTGTGAAACAATCGTGTTATTCCAACATATATAAAAGGAAATACTAATAGTTGTCTAGATAAAAGTATAACTTTTTTTAGGTTAATTGAAGTTACAAAATGTCATTTCAAAAAAAAGTTAGAAGTTAGAAATTGAAGAAGATTTTTTTTCTACCATGATGATAACATCTATCTATATCATTCCGAGAATTATATATTTACATTAGGTCACGAACAACCGCACAAGTAAGGTGGACACCATATATTTTTATTTAAAATGTTAAGGTATTAGATTTATAAGTCATTTCACTTATAAATTGTTCAACCTTTATTTTTTCAAACAATGTGAAATCACTTCAACAAACTGTTAGCTCAGATCATTTGTCTATGTCAAAATTGTTAGACTTAATACTTTTCATTATTATCAAAGATTAAATTTGAGATCTATCTTTTACATAATTATACTTCTTTATATGTACTCCAATCCCATCACGCTATCCAAATGTTTGTAAATATTTTAAGAATTAAAATAATAAAGTGGTATTATTGTGTGATTTCATTAAACATATGTGTATAAAAAATTTACATTAATTTACATTATTAGTTAATAAAAATTAATCTCTTATATCACTATTACATAAAACAAAAAATTATATAGTGACATACATTAAAAAGGAGAAAAATGTAGTTTCTATATACAGCAAGTGGAGAGTGAGTGTGTAAATTATTTGACTCCTCGAGGTTTATATAAGTTACTTTTTCTCTCACATATATACTTTCTCTCTTTTCTTTTCTTTTCTTTTTTGGTTATAATACTTCCTCACTTTTTAAAATATTGTTAATATGATCAATATCATATTATTAATTGTTTTTAAATAGATCAAGATTCCACGTTGCAAAAAACACAGCATTGAGACTGGATCAAGTAGCAAGGAAAATGTTTTTCTTCTTCTTTGAAATGAGTACAAAAAGAATGTTTGATAATATTATAAAATTTGTCAAAGGTAGCCTTCATTTGAATTAGATCCAACATGGTTAGTAATGATCTCTCTTTATTAATCTCTCTTTATTGCACATGATCAAGTCAACGAGAAGAACATTTTCATGCATATTTCAAATTACTTTTGAATGATGAATTGAGCATTCTATATTTCTATTCTTTAGGATAGCTAGCACAAATACCAAAGTGGATTAAGATTAAGAATCAAGACTAACCGAAAGCTTAACAAGACTAATCCTTAATTAACATTAAAATTAATTAACAGCTTAATCAAGACTTGCAAATGTGTTTATAATAATAATAATAATAATAATAATAATAATAATTCAAAGTCGTACATATTAAAAAAATTTAAATAGTAAGTTTGCATTGGAACTTGTGCATTTTATATTAAGCAGGAGTATAAATTTTTTTAATAAATATTGTTATTTTTAATAAAAAGTTACTATTTTTGTCTACTTTAACAAGTGCAATTGTGCAATGTTACACATGTTAGACAAATCCTAATAATAATAATAATAGTAAATTTGAACAATAAGAAAGTATATAGGAAAACAAGGCATAATTATTAGAGATGGTTGTAGTTTGAAAACTGGTTTGTTCTAACATGCATGTCATCCTTGGCGGAAAGTACTTAAAGAGAATCCAAATGTACATGCTGCTAGTTAATTATGATCATTCAAATACAAGTATTTCATGCATGACAATGGTTTTAAAAGTAAGAAGTTGTTGTTGACTGAAAAAGGAAAAACCAATGATGTTTTGTAGTCTAAAAGTAATTGTAAAATGGGAAAAAAAAAATACAATGACTTCCACGTTAACAAAGTGAATTAAGGATGAATAGTACTTTAAAAATATTAGAGTTTTAAAGTGAATTAATCAAATTTGTCAAAAAAAAAAAGTGCATTAATCAAAGTGTATATATCATAGATTGTTTGAAGTTTTTTATCAGGAGCAACAAACAAAATCACACAAACATAATTACTAAAATGTATTTTTGCATGACAATTTTGTCCTTGGAATGTATACATTTGATTTGAAGATACTTGGGGGTGATAAAAGTTCCTGTTTTTTTTGTATGGGCTCCATTATATCATATTGCAAGGAAAGAGCCCATTTCTTTCTTTTTTTAAAACGAAAAGAGCCCATTAATTCTTTGATTTTCTGTCATTTGAACATGTTACTAGAAAAGCCAATAATGAAGACCGTTTCTTGGCAAAATATGCTTTCATAAATCCTAATATGATTTACATTGATGAAGATTAACCCCCTTCCTAATGTTCTATAATAACTTAGGTTCAGCCCTTTTGTTTCTTAAATAATATTTTTTCATGTAAAAGAATTGACTATGATCGAGTTCTATAAATGGGAAATGCTTATTGTAGCGAGAAGATGTCTTGCGAATGCCTAGAATATTTTTTTCATTGGTTAGTCAACTTCATTTCGCAGGATGTTTTTCTTGAATAGTGGAACATCAAGTCTTTTCTTTCTTTAAAATTGATCCCATTGACATTTGCTGGATTTCATGAAGGAATGTTTCGATATGAATAGTAATGCTCTTAAAAATATTAAGGGGATCAAATGTCATATGACACAAAGTGAATAATTTTACCATCGTTTCACTGTGACTAATCTTCTACATATAACATGTGAAACACACAAAATAAATTCTCTCCTCCTAATTAGGTTTTGTTGATACGTAAGGGTTAAAGATTGAACTTCTAACCACTTGTATAAGTGGTTTGTACCGGTTCATTGGTACACAAAGTGAACGATTATCACTTAAGTTTTATCGGTAAAATAAATAATTATTGAATTTCAATAAAAAAAAAAGTATATTGAAATTTTTTATTGAATCAAAATACAAAATCAAACTTTAAAATTTGATATCAAATGAATTTGCAAAGTGTGTGTCTATATATATATATAGACACTTTTTTTAAAATAAATATTATAGATTCAATCTAATTAGTTTAGTGAAAATATATTTTGTTTGAAATATTTACGCATCATCACCATTAAAATAATTTTGTATCAAAAAAGTCAATCTTTTAAAGTATATATTCTTAATTAATCACCTTCATCTATATATTTGTTTAGTTGTAGATTATATATGATATGATATTGTATAATTTCTCTTTGAAAGAGAAATACATATTTCACCATGTGAAAGATCTCCATATAAATCTTGTAAATGGTGAATTATTATTGGTCAAAGGTAAGGTTTAAAGAAAGGAGAAGAGATTTCGTAATGATACCAACAAATGGCCAAATCTATGGTGAAATAGTTCACCAAGTCTTTTACTGTGCATAAGTCGTGAATATTATTATAAGAATATGAATTTTATAAAATTTATTGATGTATTCAAAGTTTATATCATATATCATTAATAATATTTTTAAGAAACTAAAATTATTTGATGTGTTATTGAAATTCATTAAAATTAACAGTTTATGAGTTTTTATTGAATACCATTGAAATTTCGATGGGTCACAATACAATGTACCGAATATTTCTAATAAATATTGATAATAAACTCAAAATTATGAAAAATTCTTGCTTTAAAATTTAATTAGGTAAAAATATAATGTACCAAATATTTTTATTGATAATATACTCAAATATTTATTGATAATATACTCAAAATTATGAAAAAAATCTTGCTTTAAAATTTAATTAGGTAAAAATACAATGTACCAAATATTTTTATTGACCTATAAAATGTAGATAAAAGTACAATGTACCTTAAATATTAATTTATAAATGTAAAAATCATTAAAAAATAGTCAAACTAACAAATTCTAATCAATTCTCATCAAAAAGAAAATTCTAATCAATAATACTATTCAAAGTTATAATTGCATTTATAGTAAGTTAATAATTTTTTTTTGGTTACCATTCCTTTATAGTAAGTTAATAATATTAATATTAAAGTTTTTTTTGACTATTGACCCAAAAAAATAACGTTTTTGATTGGAATATCACATTGAATAGTTTTAGTTAAATATTAATATTTAGTTAAAATACTTTTTCTAAAAAAATCATTTCTTATCCATAGAAAATAATTAATAATTTTGTAAAAATTTCTATTAATACTTTATTATAATTTCCTGAGAGCACTATATATAGCATGACTGAGTTTATTCAATATCACACAAACAAAATAAAAACGTAAGTTAATTTATATTTTATTTATTACGCACTCAGTCTAAAATTATAATTCGTTTTGAGACATAGGTAGTAAGATTTTTTTTTGGGTAGTGGCGAGGTAGTAAGATTTATAGTTGTGAATAATATTTTCATTCTTGTTTAAATTTATTTTGACTACTTTAAATTTATTTTTGTTGGTTTTAATTATTTTTTATGTGTTGTTTTTTTTTCTTCAGATTTAATTTACATAAAAAATTCCTCATGGCTATCACTTCCTCAACATTAGCGGAAAAAAAGAAGGTTTTGCTCATAATGGGTGCAACTGGAACTGGAAAAACTAAACTTTCTATCAACTTAGGTACTCAATTCCTCTCTGAAATCATTAACTCTGACAAAATTCAAGTCTATAAGGGTCTTGACATTGTCACCAACAAGATACCAGAATCTGAACGTTGTTCGATTCCACATCACATGTTAGGCATCATCGATGATCCTGATTATGATTTTACTGTGGACGACTTTTGCAAGCATGTGCATGAAGCTCTAGATATCATAATTCAAAATGGGCACCTACCTATTATTGTAGGAGGGTCGAATTCTTTCCTAAAAATATTAGTTGATGATGCATTTCGTTCAAAATATGATTGTTGTTTCATTTGGACCGATGTGTCTTTGCCAATTTTGTTCCAATATTTAGACAAAAGAGTTGATGAAATGGTTGAGGAAGGGTTGGTGGATGAGATTAGAGAATTTTTTGTGCCTGGAGCAAACTGCAAAGCGGGAATTAGAAGGGCGATTGGTGTTCCAGAACTCAATTATTATTTTGAGATAGAAAATAGAAAAGATATTGATGAGGCTCATAAGGAAAATACACTGAAGGAAGGAATTAAAAAAATGAAACAAAACACTTGCAAATTGGCTGAAAACCAACTCTCCAAGATCCATAATATGGTTTATGATCTTGGATGGAAGATGAACAAAATTGATTCTACAAGTGTGTTTGAGGCCCTTTTAAGGGGAGAAGATTATAAACATTTACACCAAGAGATTGTGGTTAAGCCAAGCATTGAGATTGTGAAGAGATTTCTTGAGGAGACAACAACTCATGCATTTGGAAATACTAAGTATTCAAATGGAAATGGAAAACACACAACCAATGGTGTTTGAAAAAAATACTTTTCTTATTTTCAAAAAAAATACTTTCATGAGTTTTTGTATTGAACAAGAACTTTGTTGTCTTGAGTCAAAAAATAAATAAAATTTCTTGTCTTATTTTCCTATGGGAATTGTTTTTTGTTGGTTGGGTTCTACTGATTTTGTCGTCTTGTTGTAATCAATTATACCAAAAATAAATTCAAATTATTAATATGTGCTTGCTTTTATAATTTTTCGTCTATTAATTTAACGAATTTTAATTTTCCTTCTTGTAATAAATAATATTATTTTTTTAAAATTCTTCAAAACACTCTCCAGTGTCAAATTCTTCAAAACACTCTCCAGTGTCAATCAATTAAACAGTCAAACTTAAGAAGCACACTATCTTATTGTACCCAAAAGAATAGCTTACAATACCTTTTAAATGAAAATTAAAACAAGTCACTTGATTAAAAATACAAAATACTAGATTTATAACTGCTATTATTCCTATTAATTGGTACTAGATTTTGTAAACGAAGGTGGGGGTTATAAAATTGTTTTTCTTTTAATAGATGTAAGTAATTTAAATCAATGTAATCCAATTATATAGCTTGGTATTAATTGGCACTACGTATCATTTGTGATAAATGGTGTTCATGATTTCTATAGAAAGTTTTTCTTTATAATCTAAAATGTGTATTTTATGTCTAAAATATGTGTGTATATTAGTTGGGTGGTGTCTTTGATTTGTTTTTCTTCTTCTTGCTTGAATATTTGATTTTTTTATTATATAAACTAGTGTGTTTATATCCGGAAATTAAACTTTTAATGGTGAATCCAAAGCTTTAAAAGTTGGTCTAAGAGTCCTTAATTAGTTTATATATGTTGGAAGATATACATTGGACATTCCATCACTGATTTTCTCCAACGCTCAAAATGACCATTCTTAAAGAATTTAAAGAAAACAAATTGTTTCACATTAATATATATTTCGTGTGTGTGTTTTTATAACAAAAGCCTAATTAATATTTATCCAATGATCAAACTATTGCCCATTACAAATAGATCTATCTAATGTAAAATCAGTTGTTAACGTGAAACCGACTCCTTTAGTTAACACATATGGGTAAGAATATTTGCATCAATCCATGCAAAAAAATCATCATAAGATGCTTGTGGTGTTCACCCTCTTAGAATTTAGCTAGGTTGGGTCTCATTCTTCAACTTTGTTATAAAACCGACTTGTAAAGTGAGAATTGTTTCTACTTATAAATTTATGTTCATGATATCTTATAGTTAATGTGAGACTTTTAACTCATCCTTTCTTGAATAATTTTGATACAAATCGGTTTGCCTTCGATTGATGGTTTAAATCAGTAGTTGACTTAAGCTTTTTTCTTTTTTGGGTGTACAATGGAGCCAATGGTATTTAAATTTGGGACCTCATGCATACTATCGAAATTTCTCACCACTCCTATTAATCCTAGTGGTTGACTTGTAGACTTAATTTAATGTCGTGAGCTAATATTAGGGTTGAACCATATGTGCATCGAGAAGTGGATATTTTATCAGGCACCACTGAAGGATCGGTGAAGCCAAGAATGACAAGGGGAGAATTGAAGTCATGCATGCAAACCCTAGGAGATCGAGTTCATGCACTCACGAATAATAAGCGAAAGAATTAAAGTTGTTTTATGTATGTAGTTATTATTAAATATTACTATTATTTATCTTATATATAATATATCTGATTTTTCTAAAGTGAGTGCTATCAACAGTATGAGTGTAAGCGGATCAGAAAAATCCAATTAAACCGATGATCCAATCCAAACCGGAAAAAAAAAACAATTTTTATGGTTCGGATAAAAAACCGAACCAAACCAATTGAAAACCGATGTGGTTTGGTTCGGTTCTCGGTTCTAATTTTCAGATCCAATGGACAAACTGAACCAAACCAATATATAAAATTTATGTTAATATTTTTTTTAGGTAGCGCACATCTATCAAAAACTACAACTGGCCTAAACCCAACTACTTCTAATTCACATTTTCACATGGGAAGACAAAAACTAAAGAGGTTCTCTTCTCTATTGGTTCTCATTTATTTGAAATAAAATAGGTGGATACTAGACTTCCTAAGTTCTAATAAAGTGCTATTATAATTGTGATTTTACTTAGTAACAAATTGGGGAAACTTGTTTGGTTGTTCCGAGTTATTGTGTCTTGAATTTAACTTTATTAGTGTTAGAATTTGCTACAAGAACATTCAACTTTGTTCTGTCGATAAAGGAGAAGAATCTGCACATTTACTTCGGATTCATTTTTAAAAAGTACTAAAAACCGAACCAATCGAGAAATCATTGGTTCGGACATTGGATTCACTCAAAACCGATCCAAATTTTTTTTGTTTGCGATAAAGTTGAGGATCGAAACCAGAACCCCAAACATACTACTCAAAACCTTCACCACTATATAAAACAAAGTGGCTAATGCATTTTAAATTGTTAATTAAACATATATTGATTTTTTTTTACGGATTTTAAATAAATAATAAAAAAAATTCATTGATTATTTCTAGATTTTCAATAAAAAAATTAAATATCTTATTTTATAGAAAAGATTATTTGCCAAAAAAAAATAGAAAACGAGCAAAAGGAAAAAAAATCCAAAATCTAACGCAATCAATCTGAAATCCCTAACGTGTATACATAAAAAAAAAAAGCAATATTTTCCTCTATCCAATCACATTTCGACACCGCATAATCTCCTACTAACATGTACCACGTGTCACAATACGATTCATCAGAGTTACCCTTACCGTGGTTACGCTCACAGGATATAATTCAATCTACACATATAAAAAGGAAAAAAAAGAGTGAAGCACTTTCGATTCCAAACTTTTGCTTCGTGTCTGCGTTTTCCCCCAAAACGAAGCAAAACCCACTGCTCCGCCGTGTGCGGTGGTGATTTCTGATCGGAAAATCGAAACATGAAGATTAACGTCAAGACTCTCAAAGGGACTCACTTTGAGATCCAAGTGAACCCTACAGATACGGTAATAATACCACAACACTCTTAATCAAATTCAATTTTTTAGGTTTTAATTAAATTTTTTTATTATTTGTTAAGAGAGTTTGTTGAAGGTTTTTGTTTGTGTATAATGCAATTGAATATTTGAATTGAGAAATTTTAATTTAGTTTTTTGTGTGTATTGTTATTGATATTTGAATATTTTAATTTATCAGGTTGGTGATGTGAAGAAGAATATAGAGGTAGTGCAAGGTGCTGCTATTTATCCTGCTGCACAACAAATGCTTATTCATCAAGGGAAAGTGCTTAAGGATGAAACTACTTTGGAAGAAAATGAAGTTGCTGAGAATAGTTTTGTTGTGATCATGTTGAGCAAGGTGGTGATGATGACAATGATGTTATTTTTATGATTGGATTGTTTATTTTGTTTTATTTTTAAGCATGATTTTAAGTATTTGAATTAATTGAATTTACGAAGCTTAGTATTTGAATTAATTGAATTTTGGAAGCTAGAACGCAAGGATAGTTAAACGCATGCCCGTGCACACTCACACAAATAAATTAGCTAGAAAGCAAGGGTAGTTAAACACACACATGCCATGTCCTATGATATCCCTAATTAATTTTTTAATTAATTGAAAATCAGTGTGCATTGCCATGTTGGTGAAAATCAGTTTTACATTGTCATTCCAATGAGAAGCTTCCGTTTTTCTATGTCATACCATCAATTCAAAAAATTCAGTTACAAAAAGTGGGGTGATATGACAAAATAGTTAATTTTTATTGGATGTTAGCGTAAAACTGATTTACACTAACAATGCAGATCTTTAAAATCTTTTTTCTATTTGGTTTCAATGATTAATGCTGATAATAAGACATTTTGTATGAGTTTTTTATGTGTAAAATGTGTGGGTTGGAGAGAAAACGAGCTATGCTCTACTTTCAACCTTCTCTCATTGTTTTCTTGCTCCAAGATATTGGAGACTGGTAGTTTTACAGGTGTCAGTTACTACTATTCTATTGAATTTTACCACGTGGAGGTGGTAATGGATGTATTGAAAACAGAAAAAGAATTGCTTCTATTGCTTCCTTTTAGAATTTAGAGGGAGAGCAAGAAAAATGATAGATGTGTTGAGAGATAGCTAATTTGAAAAATTGTGTCCATTGTTTTATTGCTAAACTTTTGTATCAATCTGCCCATTGCAGAGTAAGGTATCATCAAGTGGAGCCTCAGCTGCTTCATCTGCACCCTCAAACCCAGTAAGTTCAAATTTTACATTTACATTTTGATTGTTATTTATTTTAATATATATTTTTTATCGCACTTTGTTACATTTAAGTTGAATTGTCAAAACTTATTTAATTCCTTCATGAAGTTCTTTAACAAACTTAGAGCTTGATGACTTTAGTCTTTACTATCTTTACAGTTGATCGGTATTGCTATGATTTGGTTAATGATATAAAGTATTATTATTTTGTCAAGTACTCTCAGCACTTGTGTGTCTATGTTCTTGTGTTGGCATTTTCGTCTTGTAGTATCATAAATTTCTCTTTTTGTAATGATTTTCGTTGTAATTTGTCTTGGGCATCAATATAAAAGAGTATATGATTTTTACAATGGTTCAAGTACTAATGGATGTGGGTTGCGTCTTTTGTTGAAAATGTCACAGCCCATATGAAAGCACCGTGATTTTTTAATTTTGCATGATTATTTAGGTTTTTTTTTTTATTTCACCCGTTGACCATTGTTAAATCTCATTGTTCTTATATCTAGGCAGCCCCAGTTGCAAGTGCTTTGCCTCCTCCTTCATCAACACCTCAGCCTCCTGCTTCGACTGCCAGACAGTAAGTTCATATTTGTTTTTATCGCTTCATAGTTTTAGCATGATGAATGTTCTTATTTAGTTTTAATGTAAAATTCTTTTATTTTTCTCACTTTCCTTTCAGGGGAGAATCCAATCCTGAGCAAGCTCCTGCTGTAACTCCTCCCACTAAGTAAGTATTTGGCATTTTCTCTATAATTATGGCTTTTGAAATTTCGCCAGTTCATGAATATTGTTGATGATTTGTGGCTATCTTGAACCCGTACCCTCTGTGGCTCCCTTCCTGTGTAGATACTAAATAGTGTCTTATTGTTAATTTGTTATCACTGTCTATTCTCTATTCTTGGCCATCTGTTACTTTTACGCCGAAAAATATATGAACTGGAGCTCTCTCTATTGGTCTTATGATATGCATTACAATTTTGTGAGCTCATACAATTTTTGCATATACTGTTTATTGCAGTGTGGTGTCTAACACATATGGCCAACCAGAATCTAATCTCCTTGCTGGAAGTAATTTAGAATCAACTATTCAGCAGATTCTAGAAATGGGGGGAGGAAGTTGGGATCGGGATACTGTGATCCGCGCTCTTCGTGCTGCATTTAACAATCCTGAAAGAGCTGTTGAATATCTCTATTCTGTAAGTCTCTACACCCACACAATATGGCGTTTCTGTGTGAATTATGGGCCTTTTTGCTGTTAAGTGGTGGTTTGTTGTTTGTTGGAAGCTTTTTAGGGACTCCACTACTTCAGTCTTCATTTTAAATTTTTATTAACTTACTGGCACAAAGAACTATGCCTGCAAAACTCGTGCTGGTAAACTGTCATCTTGTGGCAGTACAGTTTTAATGATTTACTACTTACATACATGCCTCTAGGATCTTAAAAAAAATGGAATTAGAAGAGTATGAAGACAGTGAAGTAAATAATGGTGCAAGCAGCGCCAGCGGCTTGTTTAGTATCGCAGTGTTAAACATGTTGCTCTTTGTTATGAAAATGGAACCATGGACCATAGTTGTTATTCTATACAAACAAAACTGCTTGGTGGCAGCGATTTGTTTATAATCGTTGCATTGTAAATTATGTTGAAATAACTAATTTGACCACATTATACAGTTGTCATATTTTATGTATTTGTAATGAAGTGGTTATGGTTTTGTATTTGTTTCATAAACTTATTAAGAATGCGAAAGGATAGTTTTTTTTTTTTTTGAACGGCGGCGAATGGATAGATAATGTATCAATAATATGTTTTGTTTACAGAGTTGACGTATTTTTTTACCTAACATTAATGCAAAATTTAACTGATAGGGCATCCCCGAACAACCTGAAGCTCCAGCAGTTGCTGCATCCACCAATGTTGGACAGGCAGAAAACCCTTCTGTCCAGGCTCCACAACCAGCTGTGCCCACTGGTGGGCCCAACACCAACCCACTGAACTTGTTCCCTCAGGTTTGTACTTTGTACCCCCCTCTTTCTCATGCCGAAAAATTTAAACAATGACGGTGCTAGAATTATAATATATAATATAATGGCTGTTTTTTGAATCAGGGCATTCCCAATTTGGGTGCAAATGAAAATGCAGGTGACTTGGAATTCCTGCGAAACAGTCAACAGGTAGTTTAATTGTGTTTTCTACAAAGAAGCTAACCGCCATTTTAATTTTAAGTATTATCTTATTATTTTTCTTTGACATTTCAGTTCCAAGCCTTGAGAACAATGGTGCAAGCAAACCCTCAAATCTTGCAGGTATCACTTGTACTTGTAGACCCCATTACCATAATTTTGTAGGACATCATAAATCATTTTTGTTTCCATTGCAGCCCATGCTTCAGGAACTGGGAAAACAAAATCCAAACCTAATGGAGCTCATCCAAGACCATCAAGCTGACTTCTTACGTCTTATAAATGAGCCAGGAGGAGAAGAGTAAGATGACTATTTTAAGCTTGTTGCATTTTCATTTCATTATATATTGAATAAATTTTTCAATGAGCTCCAACTTAACTGATACCATTTTCACTTGTATATATAGTAATTCAAAATTATTCATTTAAAAGAAAAACTTCAGTGTTACACATGATTTGATAAAGAATTCACGACACACACCCACACACCACAGGCAGATACATGTGGTCATCATTTTATCTCGACATTGATTACGAACTACCAAGGATAAAAATAAACCATACACGAATGCATTGAAAACACATCATTTGTGATTCATATGGGAATTCATACAACAAAAGACTACTTGTTTGTGTAAAATTGATTTTGACTTCCACTAGTGATTTCAATCCTTTATAGGTCAGAAGGTTTGAAAACATTTTGGCCTTTTAAGACATTTGTTTGCTCATTCTATTTGTTGTATTTGTATGACCAGGAATCTAGAGGGTCAGTTGGGTGCTCTTGCGCCTCAGACCATCACTATCACCCCAGAAGAGAACGAGGCCATTCAACGGGTAAGCTATTGACAGCACTCTCCATTTGCTTTAATTGTTATTTTTGTGTATTTGCTTGTCCATGGAATTTTTGGCATTATATCATAAACAATATATAACGAGCCCAATTTAAAATACTAGTCTATTAGGAGGGAGAATTCCTTGACTTATAAACCTCAATTTTTTTGGGCGAGACTCCCCAATGTGGCATTCTGAACAATGATATACTTAGAAATCTTTCTGCATCTCTCTCGGCATTCACCGATATTTGTACTGTATATTTATTATATATATGCCCTGCTTGAATTTTCTGTTTGTCCTCTTGCACAATAATATAATGATGAAAGTTCCTCAGCCCCCTTTCTTTAAAAATAAAATACTGACTAGGACATTTTTGCAGCTTGAAGATATGGGATTCGATAGAGATCTCGTGTTGGAGGTGTTCTTTGCATGCAATAAAAACGAGGATCTTGCAGCCAACTATCTATTGGATCACCAAAATGAGTTTGATGATTAGCCAAAATTCTAGTTCATCTTTAACTGTGGTATTTCTGTGTCAATTATTTGTGTTCTGAACTATTTGGAGAAGTGATATTTTATACTTTTAATTGTCTTGGGAACTATATAGTATCTGTAAATTTTTCAACACCATTGACTAGAGATTAGAATCGTGTTGAGGATAGACCATAGATTTATTTATATATTATTCTTCTCCAACTGTATATTTTTGTGCGTGGTATTGCCTTAGTTTTTTTAGATGGAAGAACGTAGAAAATTTACCCAAAAAAAAAACCATAGAAAATTGTTGTCATCTACTTATAGTTTTTTCAGCAAAAAGTAGCTTTCGCCAAATAAAATTAATAGTATACTTTTTGGTTTTTTTAAATAAATTAGACAAACAAATTTTGAACAAGAATGAGAAATTTTGAGTAAGCTATATATAATTCTAATTATTTATAGAAAAAACAGTAATGTTTAGAGTCAGCACAAGTAAAATGATTTTTTTTTGCTGTCCAGTTGAATTGACAATGTCAGGTTTGTTAGTTTGAATGTTAATTTGAATATCCCTTTATCTTAAATTTTCATTGTCAAATTTAGAATTTCTCACTTATGTGTATTAGACTTGTTTTCCGCCCCCATGTCTTGCATGCGCTCCCTGATGTTTCTATTTTATCTCTTCTCATAATATAGAAAACAAGTGTGTAAATAGTAAAAATTGAAGATAAAAAAGAGTCTGTGCTCTAGAATGCGAACCTTTTAAAAATCAGATTTTTTTGTCTTTTTTACTTTTCTTTCATCTCTCATGAAATAATTTTGATTTAAACACAATTCACAAGTTAAAGTGCGAATCATTTATTCACTCCAAGAAAATATTTGAAACAAAAAAAAGGTTTCAAATTATAGAATTATACTGTGTGAGTGTGTTTGATACTATCATAGCCGCTCCAATGGCCAATCAAAATATGATATTGGACGGTGGTCAAATTTTGAGTGAATTATTACTCTTTTACAGTATATTACTTGTGTAGGAGGAGAAAATATTTTGATAAATTATAGTTAAAGAAAAATTCTTATTTAATTTTTTTTGGTAACAGTGTGCAACATATTTTTACATGACTACTAATATTACTCTTTATTACTATTTTGAGTGATTATTACCCTTACAATATATTACTTATGTAGGAGGAGAAATTTTTTGATAAATTATAAAGTTAGAGAAAAGTTCTTATTTAATTTTCTTTGGTAACAGTGTGCCACATATGATATGGCCAATTTTTGAACATATGGTATTTTGTTGTGTATATGCATCGAATAATATCTAACTCATCTAAAGTGAGTGATTTAATAGTGTAAACTAAATAAAATCAACCTAAATAAAAAGCAGATATTATAGATACCTTTTAACAAACCATAAAATTATTAAAATCACAATCCTTGATTTACTATAAATCGTTGGTCTATTGATCTATTATTAATATTATTTATTTTAAAATAAATTATTCATTTTTTTAAATACAGTAAGCATAATTTTAACTTTTTATATAAGTGTATAGAATATAAGTGAAAAAACCACTTGACCAAAATTTCATACACGTGTAAATTTTGGTCTTCATTTTCTTATTACTTACTTTCTCTTGTTTTTTATAAAAATAAAATCATTGATGTGCACAAAAGCATTAAATATACTGTGTGGTGATCGACACCTCATGGAAACAAGAAGCTATAGAGTGCTTATGATTATGATTATGATTATGAAGACATGTGGTGAAGAGTGTGCTTGCTTTGTAACATGGAAGACGTGTCTGGTGTCCAACAATGTCGGCGGTATTCATATTTGTAATTATCTTACTAGTGTCGATGTGTCCTTATGTTAGGATTGTATTCGGTGTTTGTGTTTGTGTAAGTGTGCGCTTCTTTTTCTTGTTTGGAATTCCGAATGCTCCAAAGAATCACAGTGCCTTGAATTTTTTCCACCAAAAAGAATACCATAAGTGATAATTGCCTAAAACGATGAATGTTTGGTTAATTAAGTTTTGGTTACAATTGTGGATCTTTTTGTTTACTCTAAAGTTCAGTTATTCATTATTATTGTTATAAAAAACAAAAAATAAAGACAACAAATCTCATGCTTGTTTTATATAATAATAACATGAAAGAAACATGTCAAAAGAGTTATGGTGGTGATGCAAAAGTGAAGAAAGTAAAGCTTCAGGCCTTGAAGAGACAGTATGAACTGTTGCAGATGAAGAATGATGAATCCGTTGCTGATTACTTCACAAGATTGGTGACTCTCACCAATCAGATGAAGAATTGTGGAGGTAATCTTGATGAGCAAGAAACGGTGGAAAAGGTACTAAGAACTTTGACTTCTAAATTTGAGCATATAGTGGTGACTATAGAAGAGACTAAAGATTTGAGTGAGATCAAGATAGAGGATCTGCAAAGCACTCTTGAAGCTCATGAGTTGAAGCATGGTGAGAGGAGCCATGGCAAAGAAGATGAGCAAGCTCTTTTCTCAAAATTCAAGAAGTATCAAAGTGAGAAGAAGAAATGGCAGAACAAGAAAGACTCCAAGAAAAGCAAGGAGAATGCTGAGACAGTGCCTGAATCCTCTAGTGGAGGAGGAGGGAAACAGAAAGATAAGTCAAAGAAGAAGGACAAGAGCAAGATTCAGTGCTACAACTGTGACAAATATGGGCATTATGCAAATGAATGCAAAAATCCAAAGAAAAAGAAAGGTCAAGACAATGAAGAAGAGGCCAAGGTAGCACATGATAGCTCAGGTTCTGAGGATGAAACCAGTTTCATGGTGACAATTGCTGATGAAGCAACAGATTCCATGGTTTGGTACTTTGATTCAGGGTGTTCTAATCATATGACTGGAAATAGAAGCATCTTGACTGACTTTGATGAATGTCTCAACACAAAGATCAGATTGGCCAACAGTGATTCCATTAAGGCAGAAGGTATGGGTAATGTGGTGATCCAAAGATCGAATGGGAAGAAAGCTGTGATTGAAAAGGTTCTCTATGTCCCTGGTATGAAGTGTAACTTGGTGAGCATAGGGCAATTAATCTCAAAGGGTTTCAAGATAGTAATTGAGGATGAGACTCTGCAACTTTTTGATTCCAAGAAGAGACTGATTTTCAAAACAGCCCAAAGCAAGAACAGGATCTACAAGACTCAAATCAAAGCTATTGAAGCTACATGCTTGTCCGCAACTGCTGAAGAGAAAGATAGTGATCTATGGCACAAGAGGTATGGGCATTTGAATTTTAAGAGCTTGTCAATGCTTAATTCAAAATGCATGGTGTTGGGATTGCCTAGTGTCATAACTCCAGTTGATACATGCACTACTTGCCTGTTAGGAAAACATCATAGATCATCATTTAAAAGTCATCTTCCTATGAGATCTAGTGATGTGTTAAATGTTGTGCATTCTGACATTTGTGGACCATTTGATGTGTTATCAACTGGTGGAAACAAATACTTCATGACGTTTGTTGATGAGTACTCTAGGATGATATGGTTATACCATATAAAAGCTAAGAGTGATGCTTTTGAGGTGTTTAAGAAGTTCAAAACACTGGTTGAGAAGCAAAGTGACAAGTCATTGAAGGTTCTGAGAACATATGGTGGAGGTGAGTATACCTCTACAGAGTTTGAGAATTATTGCAAGGAACAAGGCATAATTCATGAAGTTACTGCACCATATACTCCTCAGCACAATGGTCTTGCAGAAAGGAGAAATAGAAGTATTCTAGATATGGCTAGAAGCATGGTGAAGCAGAAGAATCTGCCCAAGAGGTTCTGGGGTGAAGCTGTTGCTACAGCTGTTTACATTCTGAATAGAAGTCCTACTAAGAAGCTGAAGGATAAGGTACCTGAAGAGGTGTGGTCCAAGAGTAAGCCAAGTGTAAGTCACTTAAAGGTGTTTGGCAGCTTGTGCTACAAACATGTACCTGATGCTAAGAGAAAGAAGCTGGAAGACAAGAGTGTTCCTATGATATTTGTTGGATATCATAGAACTGGTGCCTATAGACTGTATAATCCTACAAGTGACAAAGTAGAGATCAGCAGAGATGTGAAGGTACTGGAAAATGAAAGTTGGGATTGGGGTCAGAAGCTCTCATCTAAGAAAACTTGTGCAGTAGACTTAGGTGGTGAAGCAAGCACTGTTAATGACACTCCCACTTTTGTGAATCAGCATCAAGGTAATGCAAGTGATGAAGACATGCATACTTCAAGTGATGATGAGGTCACTACTGTACCACCAAGACCTCAGAGAAACACTCAATTACCAAGAAGGTTAGTTGACTGTGAGATTGTATCAGACAATGCAGTAGACAATGAAGGAGAAATTGTGCATTATGCAATGCTTGCAGATACTGAACCTTTAGATACCAAAGCTGCACTAAAGAGTAAAGTTTGGATGGAGGCAATGATTGATGAGTTGAAGTCTATAGAGAAGAACAAGACATGGGACTTGTGTGAATTGCCCTCTGATAAAAAGGCAATTGGTGTGAAATGGGTGTACAAAGTCAAGCAAAATCCTGAAGGCAAGGTGATAAAATACAAGGCAAGACTTGTGGCCAAAGGATTCCTTCAGAAGCAAGGTTTGGACTATGATGAGGTATTCTCTCCAGTGGCAAGACATGAAACTATAAGGCTAGTGATTGCATTGGCTTGTAGTAGAAGATGGCCCTTATTTCATTTAGATGTGAAGTCAGCATTTCTAAATGGACCCTTAGAGGAAGATGTGTATGTGAAGCAGCCTCCAGGGTTTGAATTGAAGGGCAAGGAAGACAAAGTTCTGAAGCTGAATAAGGCTCTGTATGGTCTGAAGCAAGCTCCAAGAGCTTGGAACAAAAGAATTGATCAATTCTTTGTTATGCAAGGCTTCAGAAAATGCAGTGTAGAGTATGGTGTTTATGTGAAATGCAGTGATGACAAACACATGTTAATCATATGTTTGTATGTTGATGATCTGTTAGTAACAGGTAGCTCATCTATAGAGATAGATAAATTCAAATCACAGATGAAGTGTGAGTTTGAAATGACTGACCTAGGAAAGTTAACTTACTTTCTGGGAATGGAGCTCTTAGAAACTCCAAAAGGAATGATATTGCATCAAGCTAAATATGCCACTGAGATTCTGAGAAAATTTGAAATGCTTGATTGCAATTCATCAGTCACACCTGCAGATACAAGAGCCAAGATTGAAGAAGATACAGGCAGTGATGCAGTGGACTCTACCATGTTCAGGCAATTGATAGGTTCACTGAGGTATTTGTGTCAAACTAGACCTGATATCAGTTATGCAGTTGGCTATGTAAGCAGGTTTATGAGTAAACCACTGAAGTGTCACCTATTGGCAGCTAAGAGGATACTTAGATACATCAATGGCACAATCCACTATGGTGTTGTATTTCCATACACTAAGGACAATGGAAAACTTGAGTTAAGTGGATTTTCTGATGCAGATTGGTGTGGTGATAAGGTGGACAGGAGGAGTACCAGTGGTTATTTGTTTAAATTTCAAAATGCACCAGTATCTTGGTGCTCTAAGAAGCAGCCAGTCATAGCACTCTCCAGCTGTGAGGCAGAGTATGTAGCAGGGTCCCTAGCTGCATGTCAGGCAAATTGGCTACAATCACTTCTCAGTGAGATGAACATTATTGCTGACATCACAGTTGTGCTGAAGATTGACAACAAGTCAGCAATCAACTTGGCTAAGAACCCTGTTAGCCATGGGAAGAGCAAACATATTGAGACAAGGTTTCACTTCCTCAGAGACCAAGTCAATAAAGGAAAGTTGAAACTGGAGTATTGCTCTACTGACAATCAACAAGCTGATATTCTAACCAAAGCTGTGAAGAGAGACCAATTTCTCAAGCTCAGAAGAGAAATGGGAGTTGTGAGTTTTGACAGCTTGAATTAAGGAGGAGTGTTGGTTTGTAATTCAAGCTCTGCTGAATCCTGAACTCATCAGATGCTGAACTCATCAGAACCTAAAGCAACCAACTTCTGATGCTCACACAGCTTCTGAAGGTCACAGGTTCTGATGGAACAGGTTCTGAAGCAACAGCTTCTAAAGCTGCTTAGCTTCTGCTCTGTTTTAGTAGTTAGCTAGCGTAGTTAGTTAGTTAGTTATTCTTTTGTTTTGTCCTAGGTAGTTAAGGCAGTTGCACTTTACGCAACCCCCTCTTGTATATATAACTACTAAGGCCCTTTGTGGAAGAATAAGATTTACTTTTTCCTTTATTCATTTCTCTTCAAGTTTTATTCATAGTTCTCGTTTTCTTTCTTAGTGTTCTAAGTTCTTTGTTGTTCATTCTTTGTGAGAGTTTATCTCCAACAAATTCAACATAACATAAAGAAACAATATTTGTGTCAAAAAAAAAAAAACAATATTAACTTTGGCAATAAGAGTATAACAAGAGCTAAAGAATTCAAAAGTAAAATTGCAAAAACTCCAATTCCAATAACAGAAAAGGTTTTTGTTCACACATTGTGCCACTAACTAACTAGAAAATACTCCAATAACCCATAAATCATGCTACAGGTCCAATTAGTGTCATGAACCTGCATTAGATCAAATATCATAAGTTTAAATTAAATAACAAGGACAACATACAAATATGAGAATGTTAACATACATACATACATACATACTTGTTAATTATTTTCATTTCTTTTCTTGCAAGTTTTGCTGTTGTGACCATGTTCATTACACAGGTCACATGATTTTCTTTTGACTAATGATTTAGTAAGGGATTGTTCAACGCTGTAAAATGAATTTGAATGATACTCTTTGCTTGAAAATTTACAAGTAGATGTCTGCACTATATATCCCCAAAAATTCAAATAGTTGACATCCACATTTTGCAATCTTTGTTTGTGTCTAAATCTATGTCAACAATAAACATATCTTGAGCATCAAAAACAACTAGACACTCCATAGACATAGGAGTTGATCCATCTCATCTAATCTTTTTTTCCGTAAATTGTTCAACGAGACTTCTTGCAGCGTCGCTCATCTTTTCATGACGCGTCATATATGTCACACTTTTAGGATTAACCATGACATGGTTATGATCATTATTAAAGGAACATATATAATTCGATTGCTTTCTGTTGTACCTCTTGAAACAATAAGTGAAGCTTGACAACCACTTCGAGAAGTTGAACACTTTCTTTTAGCTTGAGTCGTGTCATCTTGAATTTCTTTGTTTCTATAACTTTTCACTATATGATGCCCTTAGTTACAACATACCAAGATAGCTCTTTTTGGTTACTCCAAAACCCATCTCTTTAGCAAATGAATTGTAAAATTCTCTAACTTCTTCCATATATTTGAATTTCATCCCAATACAAGGTTCGATATTTAATTCCTTGCCAGTTTTAGGAGAATCAAGAGCATTATCATCCATTATTTACTATTGTACCTGCTTTTTTCTTAAAAAATATATATAACAATTTATCAGATATTGACTTTTCTTAATAGAAAATACTAGTAGTAATATAATAAAAAAGAAGCAATGGTGTACTTGAAAGAAAGAAGAAAGGCACCAAATAAACCAAAAAAATACGTATGAAATAAAGTGAATGAAACAGAAAAGTGAATTAAGGTTGAGTAAATAAAGTGAATGGAGAAGGTATTGAATTACCTGAAAGAAAAGTGAATAAAAAGGCGTAGAGATTTTGCTGCTCTTGTGTTTTGATGGCGGCAGGTGTTTTAAGTACGAGAACTCATGTTCAGTTCATTTGGTTCATGAACCAAGCTCAATGAGTCAATCATCAAATTGAGTTTTGAACTATTCGCGAGTTGGCTCGGATCATTGTCAGCTCTAGTTGTCACCAACAATACATCATAAGTTTATTCACCCCCGCTAATTACATTCTCCGGACGCTTAACTGCATGCAATTTATAGTCTTTGCCTAGATGCTTCCATAATCCATAGTGCGCAGTATACGTGCAAGAATCCGATCAGGCTTTATTCCTCTATTTCGCATGTCCTCGTACAACCTAAAAGCTTTCGGCCAATGCCCCAAGTTGCAGTTCTCATTTATCAATATAGTGAATGTATACTTATTTGCAGAAATACCATTTGATTCCATTTCTTCAAAATATTTGTCTGCAAGATCCATATTTCGCAATTTGCAAAATCCATTGATTAACGCATTGTAGGTGATCACATTTGGAACAACACCATTGATTTTCATCTCATGTAAGTACGCGATAGCACGATCTAGCATTCCCCTAACAGCATATGAATGAATCAAAACTGTATAAGTCACAACCGAAGGATATATCCTTTTCTTCAACATATCATCAAACATCACTTCAGCCTTCTGAAGATGCCCATCCATCAAGTGAGCATGGATGATGCTAGTATATGTCACATGATCCGGAACAAATCCAATTTGGATCATTTTTTTCATGAGTTTCTCTGCTTTATCCAAATTGCCCGATTTACAGAACCAATCGATGACGACATTATACGTGATTAAATCCAACGGAAAGCCATTACCTTGCATTTTTTCATGCATGTCAAAAGCCTTAGATGGGTTGACAAGCTTGAGTTCACCCACTATCCTAGTCGTGTATGCAAAATGATCGGGCTGCAATCCTCTACGCTTGATTTCATCAAACATTTCCTTACCCTTTGGCGAGTTCCCCATCTTGTAAAATCCCCTACAAAGAATTGTAAAAGTAAACACATCAGGATGTAGTCCGTTTCTGATCATATCATCTTTCACCCGCATGGCATAATCCAAGTCCCCCAATCTGCAAGCACCGTCTATAAGCGTGTTATATGTCACAACACTTGGAACAAGATTTTTGTTTCTTAACTCATCAATCAAGAGTTCTGCCTCCCCTAACTTTCCCAACCTGGTGTAACCCTTAATTAGAGTGTTATATGTAACTAAGTCAGCCTTCAAATTCATGCTCACCATATCATCCAACAACCCCCTCGCATCACCCACACTACCCAACCTGCAAAAACAATCGATAAGAGTATTGTAAGTAACAAGCGTAGGCAAAACTTGTCTGTAAAACATCTCCTCCACAATATCACTAGCTTCCTTAAGCATATGTTTCTTACAATACCCACGAACCAAAGAGTTATACGTTTGAGCCGAAACCCTAAGTTTCAATTTCCACATCTCCTCAATCAATTCCTTCGCTCGCTCAAAATCCCCTTTCCTCGACAAACCATTCACCAAATCATTACAACTCACGTCATTCGGATCACACCCAAACTTGTGCATCATATACAAAAGCTCCAACCCTCGTTCAACTTGGCCTTGTTTACAAAATGAATCCAACATAGTATTATAACTTACAATTGTAGGCCTAATCCCACACACAACACAACCATAACACTCTGAAATTCCTTAACGCCATTGATCATACTCCTATTCCTAAGCCATTTAAGAATTCTATTACAATTCTTAACATCAGGCAACAACCCATTCTGAATCATTTTATAGAAAATAACAAACACTTTTTCAAAATCGATTTTTTTGCAAAAACGAAAAGCAATAAATCAAGATGCTTAACAAATACTACCTCCGAAGAAGAATTACCACTGGCACCGGCAGCAGTACCTGTAATGAAAACATCCGAGAGAGCACGGTCGATTTTAGCATCAATCGGAAACATGGTTTGAGAAGGGTTATGGTTTTTGTTTTTGAGAACAAGGCCATTGACTGACTGGGCTATATTGTCAAGGTACAACAACAACACTTTATATAGCCCTCTCTTAACTGTAACTTATAACACAAGCTACTAGTAACTAACTAACTAGTTGGTTACAAAACTAACTCAACTAACTTTGGTAACTATAGGATAGGCTTGAAATTACTCTAGTATCTAAATGTACTTCAAAGTCTTTTGAGTATTTTTTTTTTCTTTTTCTTCAAACTTTTTGAGTTATTATTAGTCTTTACAGCATATTACTTGTGGAGGAGAAGAAAATATTTTGATAAATTATCCAACTTATTTAGATTAACACTCTAATACACATTTTATTTAGATATATACCGATATATTGTTGAAGTGGATAATTTTTATAAATCCAAAAATTAATAAACATTATTTATAAACTTATTAGAGTTATTTACCTCAGTGATACACCAGAACATATCCAAATAAGACGTGTATAAAAAAATTCACCATTTATTTATACATATAATAAAACAAAAAACAACTATCTAAGGTGAAATAATAAAATTTAATCGGTTCAAAGTGAAATTTACCTTATGTTTGAGCTTGTATGAGTGTTGAATCCTTTAGATAACGTCCTTAACTTGCTTTTGACGCACTAATGGAGTTGAAAACAAAAGTTTGGTTGGAGAGGATGAGATTGAGTGTTGAAGATGAAGAAGTGGAAGTGAACTGGTTTTCTGTCTATAGAGTATATAGTAGAAGTTCGGAAAACAGAGTCCGAACAAAAGCCAAGCGGATTCTATTTTCTGAACCACCAAAAGTTCGGTTCATAGAACCCGAACTTCCCCTCCAGGGGCAAAAAAGGAAATTCAAGGGGGAAGAGAGATGTGGGGGGTGGAAGAGAAAAATTCTTACAACAATTAGAAAGCAAAGGACATTTGCGTATTTTTTAGTTTTCACTCATTTATGGAAGTTCAAACATAAATTGCTTGCCCTAAGGTTTATTGGAATTTGAAAGAAAAGAGAATTCACTAAGACACTCTCACCTTTAGGAAAGATCTAATAATGATAATGATAACGTGGAGATGGCATACACTGCAGCAACTGAGACGGTGAAATATGTGTGATATTACTAGTTACTGGTTAATATAGTTGAAATGTGTGATTAATTAAGGTATGAAAGTTTCTTGGAATAAAAAAAACGTCCAATAACTTCTCTTATTTCAAAGAAAATCGATAAGATTTGTATCGTGATTCCTATTATCACGTGGATCATTTGGTGAGTTAGAAATTCTAAAACTAACCCATGAATGTGGTACGTATATTCTTAATGTGGATGAAAGTGGAGAAACTAACCCATGAATGGTTGGATTAGGCGATTTAATAAGAAACTCCAATTGAGGTTTTATGCGTGGTTTTCAAAGAAATATTGGATACTCAAATATCCTTTGTGCTGAAATTTTGGGTTTGATGCATGGGATTGATATTAGTTGGGATGAAGGTTTGAGACACATTATTTTCTACATTGATTATGCATACTATTCATCTGGTAACCGGCGTTTAATGACAATAAAAAGTTTATAATTAGTAGATAGATAGCCATCCATCACTCAATTCAGCATACAAATTACAAATCGAAGTTCAATGTCATCAAGCTATTAGCTATGGAAATCCGGAACCCAATATACGAGCAGAACAAATAACCTGACAAGTCAAGCTGAGGCTCATAATACAAAACTAGATTCAACATATAAATATATAATTGGATGGCATGGGAAAAATGGCTCTAAATACTAACGGTAAATATATCTTGATGCGGTTTACATGCAATTGGAGTAATAATTGCAATTGACAAATACTTCATTCTCTATAGTCCTCAGCTAATCATTCTAATTTTGTAGTATCATGTTCACTTTTTACTGGACTTTCAGACATTCCTTGCCTAGGGTCATGACTCTCATTTTCATTTAAGTCTTTCTTAGCATCTTCATCACATTTGTTATCATTATTATCCGATGCTACTTGTTCAGGCATATCCTCTTTCGTTGATCCTTCAGATTCTACCTTAGGCTTCTGATCACCAGAAACTAGTTCATTCCCTGGGACTGAAGATACCTCTTCTTGAAGCTCAGAGCTTCGCAATTCTTGCTCCATCTCTTGATGTGCACTTTCAACTGGACTTTCAGATGTTCCTTGCTTAGAGTCATGACTCTCATTTTCACTCACACCGTCTTTCTTAGCATCTTCTTCATATCTGTTACACTGTTCAATATTATCTGACTCAAGGACACCCTCTTGATATTTCGGTGAATCTGATACTAAATGTTCAGGAACATCCTCTTCAATCAATCCTTCACCTTCTACCTCAGGCTTCTGATCACAAGAAACTAGTTCACTTTCAGGAATTGCTAACGCCTCTTCTTGAAGCTCAGAGCTTTGTAATTCTTCCTGCATCTCTTGATGTTTGCTTCCTACTGGACTTTCAGACGTTCCTTGCTTAGAGTCACGACTAGGGTTGGGAATAGGCCATGCCATGCCATGCTTTGACAGGCCTGAGCCTGGCCTATAATTTTTCTTCAAGCCTAAGCCTGGCCTACGGCCTATCAAATGCTATTTTTTTTGCCTGGCCTGGGCCTTGTTAAAGCCTGGCCTGACCTTGTAGCCTGTTTAAAAGCCTGCATTACATAAATGCCTCCATGTAATCTTTTTAAATAGGCTAATTAAATACGCCTTGAAGCCTATTTCACATTTAAATTTTTATAATTTCTACAATGTTAAGAAAAAGCTTATAAAACTGTTAGCACAATAGTTAATAGCTAATAAAATAGAAATACGATTACGACAAAGTCTATTAAGTATGCAATAATACAAATTGTTTCTTAAGCACTAATGTTAATCGGTGTAGTCGGCAACAACCAAAATATACACCATAAGTTAGCAAAACACTATATCTTCAAATCCAGACTCTTCAAGTGTAAGGAAAACACATCTAAAATCCTTAGCCTAACATCAAATCCTTAGCCTAACATTAAAAAAATATATTATATAAAAAATATTTATCAAATTAAATATACATAGGCCGGCCTAATAGGCTTAATAGGCTTTTTTAAAAGCCTAAGCCTGACCTATTTATCTAAATAGGCTTTTTTCAAAGCCTTAGCCTGCCATTTTTACTAAACATGTCATGCCATGCCATGCCTAAGACATGCCATGCCGAAGGCCCATGGAGGCCGCCTGGCCTATTCCCAACCCTAGTCACGACTCTCATTTTCATTCACACCGTCTTTCTTACCACCTTCATCACATCTGTTACACTGTTCGATATTATCTGACTCAACAACACCCTGTATAACTTCCGGAGAATCTGATACTACCTGTTCAGTAACATCTTTTCCACTTGATCCTTCAGCTTCTCTCTCAGACTTCTGATCAAAAGAAACTAGTTCATTTCCTGGGACTGCTAATGCCTCTTCTTGAAGCCCAGAGCTTTGCAATTCTTCCTCCATCCCTTGATGCTCCCTTTCTACTGGACTTCCAGACATTCCTTTCTTTGAGTTAAAACTCTCATTTTCGTCCACATTGTCTTTCTTAGCATCTTCTTCGCCTCTGTTACACCGTTCACTATTATTTGATTCAGAAACACCCTGTTGAAGTGCCGGAGAATCTGATACTATTTGTTCAAGCACATCCTCTTCAACTGATCCTTCAGCTTCTAACTCAGACTTCTGATCACAAGAGTCTGGTTCATTTACTGAGATTGATGATGCCACTTCTTGAAATCCAGAGCTTTGCAATTCTCCCTCTGTCTCTTGGTGCTCATTATCACGTGGCTCGTTAGCTCCAGGATCAGTTTGATCATGTTTCTCTTGGAAATCCTCCGGACTTTCATTACTTTTCACCTCCTTTTCACTAATGACAGATTTGGAACTAGCAGATTCTTGAAACTCAAAATCTCTAGTAGAGCCTTCCATATCTGATCTTTCAACCACGGTATGATTTTTGTCTTCGGCAAAATCCTCTGTTTTTGATTCATCTCCAGCTTCATTTTTAGACACAGGAAAAGACTGGAAAGCATCCCAATCATCTTCACTGACTTCATCTTCTTCCTCAATATTCTCGTCTGATTTTATCACAGCAACTGAAGGTGTGGGATGTTTCTCTTCAATTCCTGCCGCTGGCTTTGGCATTTTAATATCCAAAACTGGTACTTTATGTTCTGTTTGATTTTTATCATGTGTTACAGAAGCTCGTATTACCCCCTGCATGTAGTGACAACAGAAGTAAGCAACTGAAGATTTTATTAGAATATGACAAAGTTCCTAAATAGATGTAACAGAATCCATGAATCAAGATTTCGTTGACTCTGTATTTTATCCAAGCAATGCTGCATGTTTGTTATTTAAGATTGGGATGACGTTATCTTATCCTCTGCAAACCACCTTATCAATTATTTTGGTTAATCATTCTCCTCTTAATAAAAAAGTACATCGGAATTATAATGGAAGCTTATTATATCTATGCACAGAGAAGGGAATTTTTCAGTTCCAAAATACAATATCCACCATGGAAATGGAATTACAGCTGGTCAGTTAGAATTGTAGAAAATCATAAATTATGACCGTTCAGCAAAACAGATGTCAATAATCAGGCCACATATATAAATATTTGTAACACCGACAATACCTGAAGTTCCTGGCGGTGCAGAGGAGGCATTGATAGTAAAACATCCTTGAAATGCATGGCTGATGAAGGAATTTGAGCAAGGCGAGAAACAAGTTTAATGGCTGTGCTTCTTAAATCACTTATTGCCTGTCATTTGTTTGCATGATCAAAAGAATGCATAATAAAATCATGAGGAGCTAACTCCAGCAATAGAAAATCTCAGTTTATATTATATTACCGGAGAGAGTCCATCTGTTGTTGACAAGAAAATTGTGACAATGGCCTCCAGAAGTAGGGCCATAAAACTTCTCTGGCAGTCATTACCTTTAGCTACAGTTTGTAAGACGACCATGAGACTTAAACATTCACTAGCAATGTTTACTGACTCTCTCGTTATAGTACTCTGCTATAGATAGAAATATAAAATCCTTTAGCTACACGATGAATTGCAAAATTCAATGAATAAATAAAATGAACTAATGGTATTATTAGTCACACTAATGGCAAAAGAAAATCAAATGTTGCAAATACCATTAACATTTTGTGGATCAAAGAGAATATATCAGTAATTAGCTCCCCAGCAAGAAACATTAAGAATGAGTTATCTTCTGTATTCGCTCCTCTTTGAATCCTAGCTTTAAGAAATTGCAAACCTATAACTTGGACCTGTCAGCAATAAATTTCAGTCATTGGTATTTCTTTCTGGTTAACAACAATGGTGTGATATTTCCTACATATCATTTACCTGCGTATTTGAATCACTGAGTAGAGTTTGGAAACATCGAATGCAATATCTCAGTGCAATAACACGGATGGATTTGCTTGCTTCACAATCTTCAACATTTTTGCTTTCAAGAGCTAGTTTCGCAATTAATATGATTTGTTCAAGAGAAAACGCAAGCTTTGCATGTATTAGTTTCTGTTGGTGGTTTAAACTCTTAACCTCCTGCAAATGGAATTCCTCGATTCCATACTTTGTCAAAGCAGCAGCCACACTCAGAAGAGTTTCAAACATTTCTCTTAGAGGGAGAATGCTATCATCCAGCGCAGCCTCATCTACAAAAATAATCAAATAAATTTTTTTTTTCTGCATTCGGTAGCTTGATGTTTACTTCCAAATAAAACATTTTGAACCTTGTTTGACTCAAGTTGTTTTCCATACACAAAGATTTTAACAATACATCCATTAAATTAAAACTAGCAAAAATACATTAGAGAAGAAACAATGAGGAAATACTCGTCAAATATAAATAGTCACACTAGCAACTCACAAGGTGGGAAGTATGGATATGGATAAAACTGGATCGAACTAAAATGGCTTACCATCACGCATTCTCTTTAACAAAGGAATTGTACAGTTGACCATCTCAATAGCTTCGGATAAGTAAACCTCAGTTAAAGCCTCCCTAACACATTTGTAGGCAACTAAAACTAATGCCAGAACCATCGATTTTGGATGCTGGGTCATCTTAAGTAATCATAAAAAGAGCAAGTCAGTAATGACAGTCATCTTTTAGGACTAAAAAATTGCACTATGAATTCCAAGAATATAGAATTCTAAATGTTCACAAAATGACACTGGCTCAGAAATCAGTTATCCAGAATCATAAACAACAGACACACCTTGGTCTCAATACGGTTAATAACTGCCTTTGTTGTGCTGCATAGTGTATGTATCACATTTACTTCAGAGTGTGGATGATTCACTGAAATTGTGTCAGTTCTGGACAATAGACATACATGAATGTTTAGCATATTATATATACATATATATCCTATGCAAAATTGTCTATCAAATACGGAACTACAATAAATTATTAGTCACAAGAAATCAATTACCTATGAAATATTTTAAAAAGGTAGTGCAAGCAAAGTTCCATTGTTATCAAAGCAAAATTTTCACTATTGAAAATTTCTTCTGGGCAATTTTGTGCAACCTGTAGAGAAAACAAATGAAACTTGAATTTTGCATCTCTTAAAAAAAGAACCAAATCAGAAAACAGATAACAAGATTAGCACACCATTCAAGAACAAGTCATGCCTAATCAGAAAGAGAGGACTTTCAGCGTTTTGAAAAATATACTTTATTTTTAAAAACATTGATCCCTATTAATACCAAAAAATATACCCTATAAGGATAAAAAAATATAACGCAGAATTACAATCCTGAAATAAATTTATCTGATCTGTACCTGTGATAAAATTGATATCGCAAGACTATTCCAAGAATTATCCATGTATGTGGAATATGAAAGAATCTGCATCCATTAAACATAATTAAAAAAAAAAAAGAAAAAAGAGAATTCTCTTCATGATCATTCCTTATATTAATTTAACTATGTTCGAAGAAATTGTCGTCAATAAAAACAAGCAGAACTCTTTTAAAGTCCAGTATCCTCATACAGAGTAGTGAATTGGCATTGATATATTGATTTAGTGCAGGTATGTCATCAATCCTTTTTCATTAGAAGTCAAAGGTTCTACTCTAAACCAGCAAAGACCAAAAAAGAATAAAGTATCAGTCATTTATGTTGTCAGTCGGTTTAAGAAGTTACAGGTTCTCCCAATTCAACACTATTGCAGTTCCAAATTTGTATTACGTGTATATATGGAAGAAAATAGAGAACCTCGTATTTAATTCAATTTGTATCACAAATTGAATTAAATATCTAATTTGCAAGTTCTGTGCCAAGTATAATTTCTCCTTAAAAAACTAGGTTAGGTGGAGGGGCATTATTAGTTTTACTGACATTCCCTCGCGTAAGGACCCTTACGCAGAGACAGCGCATAGACCCACTTTACCAAATCTTAAGAAAAGCTTAAGCTATTCGGTGAAGTAGACACATGAATAGTTTTATGTCTCAAACTATCCAATATATGAAGTTCATGAACTTACAAAATGAGAAATGTGCAGTTGCTTGTTTTAATCATATTAAATGGATTAGTACAGAGAAATATCATTAAGGTAAAAATGTGTCGTCTTAATAGGACATGATTGAAAGGGTTGCATCCTGCATCCACTCCAAGAATAAAATGATGTCTTAGAACTGTATGTTTTATAATATAATACTGTAAGAAATAACACCCACCTGCAGCAGTTCTTTACAAATATCCATGTTAAGCAGTCCTGCTCCAAAAAAACTCTCGGTTGAAAGAAATTGAAACATGGGTAGTACAATTTCATATAATTTCAAGCCTGGCGGTTTCACTTCATCACTTGGGGAGTTTCCACCATGCTTTGCATTAACAAATGCCAACTGTATAATTGGTTTGTACAGGATAGGATGTTGTGACTGAAACAGACCAAGAAGAGAAAATCCCCATAGGAACTTAAAATCTTCAAACTTCAATTGGACCATGCTATACTGACATGTAGCGGTACTATGTTTGTCGGTGTTTGCGGCTGAGGCTTTGGTGCAATCATTTCCTTCAGAATTCACTGGAACTGAGTCGAGTGCAAGTGCTTGTAAAATTACAGGCCAAGATTCATCTAAGCATGGGCGTAACTTTGAAGAAACAACAGGCGATTGCAGCCCATCAAGAAACAAATTCCACTGCAAGTAAAGTGCGACTAGAATGAGAAAAAAAAGTCTGAAGACACCGAAATTATCATAATGATATAGGTTCATCTCCGAGATGAAAGTATGAACCCATGAATATCTGAAAAGTTCATATTCAGACTTACCTTCCTCTTTGGGCTCAGGCACAAGCATATATAACTATAATCCTTCAATGTATGGATCCAATACTTCCCTAGAACACTCGAGCTCTTTTGAAACAGTGGTAATAGTGTCAGGTACTCATCTGGAACTCCATCTTGGTGTTTTCTCATGGATGCATATATATAACACTTGAGAGAAGCGTGAGCAGCCAGAAGTCTTATTTTGATCTAAAATGTGAATTATAAAAAAGATTAAAGAACTAAATATAAAAATATTGAAATATATAAAGTTTATATAACGATTAGTCCCATGCCTTGCTTGTGACCCATTCCGCAAACGAAGGATAATAAATATCCTCAAAGTCATTCAGTGGGCGTGAAATCAAAGAGAATATGCGCCTGACCACCACTTGATCTCCACTGATTATTCCACTTGTTAATATCTGAAATTATTACATATTACTGAGTATAAAATGTGTTTAAATTCAACGGTAATGGAAATGAATAGAATGGTGAAAGCTGCAACCTTGGTGGCCAAGTGCAAGCCTGCCTCCAATAAGCTAGGACTAGAAGATGTGTCCAATGTGGTACGAACTGCAGATACAAGTTGGGCCTATATATATAATAGTTTAAGTTATTCCAAGTGAATCATAATCTTACATAACCATAAAAATGAAGTATCAGTTCTATAGGATTTTTAAACACCCAATTATGTTTATAAAATAAATGATACTTGAAAAGAAATAAAAAGAAAAAAAGCTCAGTTGCCATAAATAAAAATTAATTGACATCTTGTCATGTAAACAATTCGGGGGGCGGTGAAAAACATCTTGTCAAATACCTGATATTGTTCGAGTAGAAGATGCCCAGGAAGCTCGGGGTCAGCGGCCTTTTCAAACTGTAAATCCAAATTCACATATAAGAACGAATTTAAAAAAATTGACCAGTAGGGAGATGATTTGCCACACCATGCAATTTTCAAAACACTAAATTGAGTAGAAAAGAAACTGATAATTAATAAAGATTTAGCTCTTCAATATTTGGAAAAACAATGTATTTTTTACAAAGCAATTAACCATAAAAGTATCCCCAATTGTGTACAGAGAAGAAAATATGTGTAATTGTGTGTGAATAAAAGAATAAATACGATTAAAGATAAGAATTAAACATTAGAAGCAATCTTGGAGGACAAAAGACCATCAACGGCATAGGAGCATATGAGAAACATACTACATAGAAAAGACAAAATTAAGAATAAAAGTTAGCAGACCCCACCCAAAAGCCTCTCCTTTTTTTCTACCACAGCTACTAAACCTAATAGCAAGACGTTATGGGGGATGGGGGGAGGATGCAAAGGAAAAACTACAAATAAGCTACAAGAGAAGACTTTATCTCAGTGCGATAAAACTTAAGTTATAAAAAAATTAAAAGGGAGAGAACCAGCAATCAGGCATAGAATAAGCACACACATCATATTTCATAGAGAACATACTACCTTATCCACAATAGTGCCAAGAAGACCGACACCTACTGGCTGCATGTTCTCAAACTGAATTGTGCTAATCTGGTGAAAAAAAATTAACAAGGGTGTGATTGATTCTAACATATCTAAATATTTCACAAGAACAAATGGTAAATTATTCACTACTCATATATATTCTAATTGGTCAGTAGTACCTGATAAGCAAGTGAGATTAACTCTTGTAAGTGGAGAACTAGCCAATCACCAAGGGAATTCCCACCCGCATGTTCTTTCCTTGCCAAAAAGAGGTCAAAATGAGCAGGATTTCTCCCTACAGCATCTGGTAGATGGCTCAAACATCTACAATAATTAACGACTCAAATTACATACAATAGTACAGAGACTAAAAAACAAGATTCTTTAATTGGCAAAAGAAAAGACCAGCTTCAGAAAATATAAATCAAGACAAAATTAACTTCACTGAAGAATGAGGATATTTTTAGCATTAGATACATTAACATCACATGACAGACGCCCCTTTTAATTATCTTTAATAGTAAAATAAGAAGGGGTGAATTTATACAAATTTGAAATAGAATATACTTTAGAATTTTTTGAAAGATGTAGGAAATGTATGTTCAATGTATTTATAGCGAAAATTAAATTACATAATTAAGAAATACATACTCTGCAGCAAAAAGTCTAGTTCTATATCTGAGGTACTTCTCTCTATTAGCTGTACCGGTGGAAGCTTGAAACTTGTATTCCTGCGTGCTGTTCGAGCCAGAAACCATATTGTCTTCATCATTATGGTTCAACCTTGAATCACCATCTGAAAAATCATTTTCTGCATTGTTATTAATTTCAGTGTTCCTCATTGACGTTGCAAGGACCTGCGATAATCCCCCAATAAACCATTGTCAGGATTTAGTTAAATGTCATGGAAAGCATTATGAAGGGGAATGCAAGAAAGGAGATCACTGAGAGAAGAGAAGAATGGGAGTGAGGGTAAAGGACCATTTCTGTAATGAAAGGGTGGCTTAAGACATTGGGCAGAAGCATTCTTGCTTCTCTGATACCACCTTTCATTCTTATTTAGGTATTTTCATTAAATACTGCACTTGGAGCTTTTCCCTAGTTTACTCTCATCTTGTCTTGTTAATAAAACCAGTTCTTATTACTATGCTAATGCATATAGAGGAAGCATTCATATCTTCCATATGGACCTGGTACTACCTTAAAATGTATTAGTTTTCATGTTTTATTGTAGCAAAACTTATAGACATTGTGAACCATATAGAAAAACATGCATTTTAAAATAGAGAGCTTACCACTTTGCGACATACTGATATCCAATGTGAAGTACATGAAGGACACGATGCATAGAGTAATCGCATAATTGTGGTTCGCACTAAGTTACCAATTCTGCATAAAGGAAAGGAGTAAGAACTAAGCAACATAAAAGCCAAATGGAAATTACAGTTTTTGGTCAATATCCAATGGAAATGACAGTTGTTGGTCAATATCCAATTTGTTAATAAAATATAAATGATAACTATGGTTGACCACAGCTAACATTTTGAAAAATAATTCTAAATACATATGCCAACCAAACATTTATCTACATCCCCACAGGAATAACATTAGTAACCATAGTGTTTCTGGGTATCATTCCTAGGAATGCAATCATATGCATTGAAATTGAAACAAATGCCTCCGTATGTTATCGGCAAGTTTCATTTTTTCTTTTAATATGCATTTAACATGAGATTTTCCAAGGGGTTGTGTATGTCAGAGATTTAAATGTTATAATTTTTAACCGGTATTTTCTTCTGCTGGCTTCTCTAGGAGAATAACATATTCTTATTTGTATTCCATTTGACATCTCTGGCTCTCTATTATAAATGCTTATTTATTAAAAGAGAGGAAAGAGAAAACTACAATAAAATGTCTAGGTGATAACCCAAAATAATTTCATGTTATTACAAATAATAACAGAAAAGGGTTTCAGGCTCAACTTAACCCAAGAACTAATCAGCAGGTAAGAGTAAGAAAGCATTATTTCTTTTTCTTATTCACATACTCTGAATCAGTTTCCTCATCCAACATAAAGAACAGGTTATCTTCGATCTTCTCAACAATAACGGAAGCCTGTAAAGATTAAAACAGGCTTTCAGCACAAAATACACTATTATATCTATTTTGGAAATCCTTCTAGGGTTAGAAACCAACCGGATCTTTCTCAATTAGATGTCTTAGAGTAGACACAGCAAGAAGGCGTAAAGTTGGCTGCATCAAGAATAAGCGTTAGTTCTTTATTGAAAAGAGTGAATAACAAATAATAATCAATAACAGAAAACATGCAGGAAAAAACCTGTCGTGATGACAATGTAGAGAGAAGAGTCTGCACATGGGAGTGCACAGAAACAGCTTTTGGTGCAAAAAGAACAAGTTGTTGAGTGAAGCGCGCACTCCTGCAATATAACAAGCAAAACTACTGATAATCAGCAGTAAAGGCAACACTTGACTGAAAAATACTTTTTCAAAAGCAAGAGGTTAGATGGCTAGGAGAAAATATGATCAGAGTTAAGAAACATACTCAAGCATTGTTGAAGTTTCTTGCCAGCAGCTTATTTCAGCAATGGCAGACTGAAAAGAAAAAACAATGTATGATGTTTACATTTATTTATAAAAAAGAAAAAAAGAAAGTCCTAGGTTATGTGAACATTTTTTTATGAATAAATTTAATATAATGGTTCTGGTAGAAGTAAAAAGCCTAAGTTTTGTGACAATGGGCAATATATGTCCAACTTTACAGTATGGTTGGAGTGCAACTGATGTATCATCTTTTAAGAAAATTACTTTGTCACACAGTTGATTGGATATCAGATTAAGCATTTGGCTTCTATTTGGCCTAAATGCCTAATGCCCATGGTCTCGTATGGGAGCTAACCAAACAGACATGCTGACAAATTGGGTAGCTTAGCCGCATTACTGTTTTTATTCATTTTTATAATACTTTTCATTTCATTTGCATTTTCCTTTTACATCAAACAGGATCCCTTGTTTTCCAAATTATTTACAATCATCTTTCTTTCTTCATAATGTGTTTCTTCTTATATTAAAATAGTTGTAAAAAATCAACCTTGGAGCGTGAGAAAAAGATGCTTCCTGGTACAAGCTCAGGACCAAGAACAGCAACTATAGCATTTATAAGGCGGCCAACTCCCTGCTGAACGTCTGCTAAACCATTCTCATCAGATAAAAGAATGTCCATTGCAAGAGAAAGTGTCGCCTGTGAAGAATAGAGACAATACGAAAATCATAAGATAATATAAAAGATTAGAATTAGGTACTCCGTCAGATTAACAAATAAATAGAACACATAGAAGAGATATAAGAAGGATGTAGGATGCAGAAATAAACTACTATACATAAGCCAAGGCAGGCAGCAACTTACATGGTAGGGGATATGCCTTAGCAACAAAACATAGAGTTCAAAGTCTCAATGCACTTCATCGGTAAAACATTGGCATAAATTTTCTGAGCCATGTCCATGTAAATGTTTATGTAATATAAGGGTTTTTTTTTATAAAGGATACGAAGGGTTATCTGTTTTGGAGAAACATGATTATTGTAATAATCAATAAAAATCAAAAATTGAAATCACTGGTTCGTAAATCAATTAGTGACATTTCATAGCACCATGAGTAATGTTGGTCCTTAAGAAATATATATATTTTCATTAAATAAGGGAAAAGCAGACTATCTGTTCTATATGTGAGAAATGTAATGATCACAAGATGCTGCTGACATTTGAAATGAGATACCTGGACATGAGAAACAAAGGACAAGCCTGCAGCTTCAACAGTTAAAAGAAGCCCGTGCATAGACCAGATCTGCAGATTAGGTACCAAACTTTTAGCCAGTGAGGAAATAGAGCTCACTGTTGCAGGAACTAAAGTCGACAATGCAATCCCTCCTGCACTGCAGCAAGATATATTAATAGAAACTGTCAGGACATGTATAGAGTTATAAGAAAAAGAAGTAAACAATACAATTTGTCATTTAAGTCTGTAATAGTCATCAATCTGCCCAGCCAAATATCTAAACTGAGATTATAAACATACAAGAATAATGCAACAGAAAGGGTTCAACAAGTAACAACTCTTTAAACCCTACATCAGATCCAATATGGTTTTTGTAGTCTAACAATACGATGAATTAAATCATTTCATGAACTGGAGTACAAATTCTGTAAAGAAACTACTATAAAAGTGTAAACTTTCTTATTTCCACTATTATTCATACTAATCAAGTTTATCGTATCATGAGACATTATGACTAGCATTATAAATTCAAATGACCTATTGGCAGATGTCTTCACCAATGAGTTGAGATGTCCTCAAATTGTAATGAGCTAAGTGCATATGATTTATATAGCTTGAAGGGGGTCGTTAGAATTATTTTATTTATGACTCGGATATATAATATTCTCTTGTGGATAACTGTGACACGTGGATTCTATTCAACAGTCTTGTTTCACTCTTTGTCAACAAGCTTTGTTGTACTTTTCTCTTTTTGTTTTGTTTTTGTAGAGGAGATTTCTTATCCTCCTCTCTTTGTATATCTCTTATTTCTTAGCAATTTTAAAAAAAAAAATTGAAAAACCCACTTTATCATTCTCGGTTGGTACTATATTTGAAACATACAAAAACTTAACATAATAAATTATCTTCTCTTAAAATTAGTCAAACACATCCTCTATAGCTAAAGAACTTGAGTTACAGAACAGACAAGCTGGGTCAAAGATATTAAAAATTATCAGTAGAATGAAGTTATCTTGGTTTGGATGGGGTGGGGTTTGAAGAATTAATGAAATAAACATGCAAACTATTAACAGTGACCTGCGATGAATGCAGCCAAGTGCCAAAGCAATTGATCCAGCATAGTAGGTATCAGTTGCTCCAGTTAGGTCACCAAGTAGAGATCTAGTCTGTTAGCCACATCAATGATTAAAAAAAAAACAATCAGAAGTGAAAGCAATAAATAGCACAGATAAAATTTAGAACCTATACTTGAGTGTTTGGAAGTGAAAAAAGCTTGTTATGAGTAAATCACAGTTCAGTGAGGATTAACATGCAGTTCGAGAAGCAGACTCAAAAACTTGCCATTCTAGCAGTGGAGATATCATTTCCAAATCGAGCTAAATATCCAAGAACCTCAGAAGATGCTCTACGCTGCGATGCACAAATGTCTCCCTCCACCAAAATATTCTTCCATTCAAATTCGGCAAACAAAGAGTAGCAAAAATTAGTGTTGACAAATAATTAAATGTGTGTATGATAGTGATAGTGTTTGTTAAAGGTTTCCTACCTGAAAAATAGATTGCACCAAACCCAAAATCTCTTGTCCTAATGTTTGTGGTCGAAAAGAAAGCAAAGACTGGAAAATATAATGAAATCAGTATATTAATATTCGGTGAGATCGACACAAGGAACTTGGATAATACCAATAGAAGGATAAACAGAACCTTAAACCCTGCAAGTAAGCCCACACAAATATTGGTGATACTAGATGTGCGCCAGTGTTGTTTTTTCCCAGCTTTTAGACACTGCTCAATAACACCAAGGAGGGACAGCATACCGCCACTATCCTGAGATATAAATTACCAGTTGATTTCAACAACAGGAACAACCACTTACTGAATTCTACAATAATATAATGAGGTTGTATGATGCTCTACCTGAGAAGAAAATATGATCCCGAAGAAAAGAAGCATCTGGTTCACCAAAGTTTTGCTTATTGTCTCCGGCTTCAAGGTTAAATTTAAGTTGTTACCAAATGGAAACCCATCCAATAATCATGATAAAAACAATAACTAAAACAAGATTTTACATGGAAAAGGATATATGAAATGATCTGGATAATCAAATCAAAATGTAGTAAGGAAACTACAAATATAAATAGTACAATAACAACAAGGCACTTTTCCTATTAAATGAGATACATAGATCAAATGAGATTGTTTTGTTCTATTGAATACCAAGTTTTCACCACGGGCCAAATTCTGAACAAGGCCTTTTAAAATGATTTCTCCCAACAATTTTTCGTAGTCTTTATCCACCTCTATTTATCGTACTATCCTCCATCTAATCAAATTCTCCTTGATAAAGCCTTAATTTGTCTTCTCCTCACAAGGTCAAACCATCTTACCGATAATTCATCAGTGTCCTTAAACGAGCAAGAGACATTCTTTACTCTCAATGTATATCAAGTTAGCAACATATACTCAATGTAATTTAGAAATAGTATGGATATTAAGTTCGGCTGACTCGGCCATTATAGGTTAGAATAGAAAGATTCTATTGGCTTCTACAGCAATTAGCATTGTTGCCAAGGAACAAGTTTACTTGTAGAACTGTACAATCCTATGAATTTTTGGCAGGCTAATTAGTGCTGAGTGAATCGGTGTCTGGATCATGTTTGTGTGATTGCAGGGTAAAATATTACACCAATCTTCATCGCATAATCAAGAAATTACCTAGCTTCTGCGATCCTAAACGCAATGATTTGCTGTGACGTGTTTCCTAGTCAATATCAATCAATTCTCCTATAATCTCTCCTTCCAATTATTAGTTGGGTCAAAATACAAATAACACATTAAAAATATTGGGATATCGTTAAATACACATGTAGTAGATTGTTCCTGAACTGGAAATAATTTTTGCCAAGAGGTCCAGATTTTTAATTTATCCAAAGAAATAATACCTGAGGAAAGCTAGAAATTTCGTTCTCCCATACACAGGGCATGATGCCATCTTTTCCACCTTGAAAAGCTCGGAGCTCATCTTCAAACCAATCCCTTGTTTTATAAAAATATAAAGGTAAACAAGTCAGTTGTAGAAGTTGAAAAGAGACAGACCAAAAGAGCCGCTCCACTTGTTTTCAAAATAATGCAGACCGAACTGACATTCTATATCATATCAATCTCGGCTATATAAGTGTCCATAAATAGATAACAGAAATATTAATATATTGATGACATCACTAAATTCTCTTCCCACATTAGCCACTGATTTTAATGAGTACCATTTGCTAGTGAAAAAAAATGGGAAATTTCATGCATTTGAAATTCTGTTGAAAACATATTCCGATATTTTGGAGTATAAACATTGCACATGGTTAGCAGAGAGAGGAAGTGAAATCCTGGAATAGAATCTCCTTTTTATGTCAAAAGTTGATGGGTACTCCATTGCTTTGGGGTGCAGTCAGTAACAGGAACAGGCAGAGGAATGCAAAAGTAGAGAAACACAGAAGGTGGAACAGATAGACTAGCATTCAATGTACAAGTTTTTGTTTATATTTTGGATACAAATATTTTATTAAGAGAAAGAACAAAAATACATTGAAGCAGCCATGAAATTCTCCATAAAGCCCAAAATAAAATGAACGAGTACAAAAAGGCTTCACATGTCTAAAGAGTGCAATGAGACACTTTTTTAGCAATGTGCTCTAGAAGCATTGATGATATAAGAAGCTTGTTAAGAAGTCTCACATCGGTTGCAAGATGGCTTGAATATATGCTTAATAGTGAGGGCAATCCTCACCTTACAAGCCGGTTTTGTAAGGTTGAGTTAGGTCCAACTCCCAATTCTAAGAATATTATTTAACCCCATTATGACTATATTAGGCAGACACTACTTTGATTCCTCCGTTAATTAAGAGTATGGTACTGGGCAACTTAAATCAACTTTCATCCATTTGTACTAAATAACTGGACAAGATTTAACTCCAGAAAATCAAGCCAACCTCCTCAAAAAACCACCAATGGCTATAGAATGAAGAAGAGAGCAATGCAGAGTGGAAACAGGAAAGATAACCACGCATGCAGTCTACCATGTGAGCGCCAAAATAATCCAAAAGTGTGAATTGGCAGTATTTAATGTGACACAGTATACTTCTCTTGTAATTTAAAGGAGGAATATGTCATTTGCAAAAACATTAGGGGACATTTGTAATTTCATCTAACATCAATGGTTCATAACAATTTACTCTATTAATTAGGAAAAAATAATACAAAGCATAACTGCATAATAGCCAGATACAGACCTTCCAGGAATCCAGGGACCCAACCATGCATCTCTCTTGTCTAACAGCATCCTCAAGCACGAACTTTCCTCACATTCTGAAGCATGTCTTATTGAAACAAGCAATAACAAATACTCAGATCAATCAATGAAGATCTAACGGTCTAATCAATAGTTGCATAAAAAAGTAAATAAGAGATAACTGTTAAGAGGACTACAATGAATGTGATATTACCTGAAAAAGTGTTTATAAACGCAAGAAAACTGTTAGCAGAATTTCTTCATTGTTTTCGAGACATTTCCTTAATTTATTATGAGTTAACACAGTATTCACTTTTTCATACAACTCGAGTTCCTACGGCATCAAACTTTCTAAAATAATGTTATCTTTGGATATTTATTTTCATCAAATTATGAAGGATTTAACTTTTCATTGTCGTGGATCAAGAACAAAGATGTGATGCCCCAGAGAATCATTTACAATGTGTAATTTATTGTCAGCTTTATCTGATAGAAACGTGTAGTGATGATTTGTTGGAAGTTCATATGCCACAAAAGGCTATTTCCTCATATGTCTTACATCCAATGCTAATTCAGAATCAGTTCCTTAACTCTCCTTACATTGCTCTGCTGACATTTTTCCAGTGAACTGACTTTCTGTTTTCGCGAATGTTGGGTTTGTCCTAGGTCCTTGGACAACTTTTAGACAGTTAGCATTAACGATTTTAGTAGAAGTGAAGAGGCTAGATTATTATGGCAATGTGCAAACTTCACTAAAATTTGGTGTGTATAGTTTGAGCATAACTCTCATGTATTTAAAGAGGTTTCAGTGGCACAATGGTTTATTTGAGATAAGAAATAGGGTTTGAGATAAGAATATTGCATTTTTGTTTTTTTATCTTTGTTGAGGATGACCCCTTATATTTAATTCATCTGAAACTACATCAGTTAGCTAATTTAAAATGAAGAGAAAGGCATTGTTACATATCATTTTACAAGTTCAAAACATCAGTTATATGACATTTATAAGGATCATTAATGGACAAAAGAAAATTGGAACATCTTTTATAAATATTGGCAAATGATGTCAAACCTGTCAAAATAGTAAACGACAGAAAAATAAATACACTACCTGAACGGAAATGTACATAGTTGAATAATCTGAGGGTGGTCATTTTTAAATGAGCCAGGATCTGGGAGAGATTGGTAAGCTATTAAAGTTTTGATGATGAAAGTGTCCACTGCTGGCTTCACATATGGAAGTTCCTTGGCTTTTAATGCAGATATGTATGATAAAGCACTGCTTTCAACATAGGTTGGTAATTACTATCAACTGTCATATGAAGTTACAACCATAAATAAAACAGCACAGATACCTGTTAAGGTATACAAGAACCGGTTGAAGTAGAACTCTGTCATTTTGCACATCAGAAGATATAAAGCATTTTATAAACGCTGTAAGTGCATGAACAGCTGCAGACCATACACTACAAAATACAAGAGTAGACCATGAAAGAAACATGCACAATCAGAATTGATTCTTAATTATTATTCAGACAGAGCACGTCTAAGGACATGAACCATGCATAGCAACTTTTAATTTTACTGAAATCTAAATGATAAAGAAACCTGGGGATCCTATCTTGGCTATAAAATTGTGTTCAATTAACAATGATAGTAAATATACTTCATGAATTTTTTTTTTCTCTTTATTATAATGGAATAATATATCAAGATAGAAACAGGCTAGGTAGAGAAACAGGCTAGCTAACAAAAAGATGACTGACAATTAAAAAAACTATGTAATTAAAAGACGATTATCCAAACCTTTTAATTTTAGTCAATAATATAGACTAGTGTCAAATAACCGATTATCCCAAAAGCTTAAGCTGTTAGGATAGGCCATATCAATGGTTCTATATTATTTCTAACACGCCCCCTCACGCAAGAGCCCATTTGGGCTTGAAGCGTGGATAATGCATAGGCCCACCTACCATATGCTTAAATTCCACTTTTTAAATAGAAAGTGAGGGGAGCGGGGATCGAACTCTAGACCACTTGGTCATAGAGGCTCTGATACCATGTCAAATAACCGATTATCCCAAAAGCTTAAGCTGTTAGGATTGGCCACATCAATGGTTTTATATTATTTCTAACACGCCCCCTCACGCAAGAGCCCACTTGGGCTTGAAGCGTGGATAATGCATTGGCCCACCTACCATATGCTTAAATTCCACTTTTTAATTAGAAAGTGAGGGGAGCGGGGATCGAACTCTAGACCACTTAGTCATAGAGACTCTGATACCATGTCAAATAACCGATTATCCCAAAAGCTTAAGTTGTTAGGATAGGCCATATCAATGGTTTTATATTATTTCTAACAACTAGATACATTACTTTTTCAATGAATCTAAAAAGTTAAACTTTGCTTATATATAGAACTGGAGGGAGTACTATAGAAAAATGGAAAATCCAGTCCTAAAGTGAGAAAATTAGTTGCTAAATTAAGTGGTGATAGAATTAGTTACTGATTCAAAATGCTAAATCTTTGGTCACCGCCATAAGCTGAGATCCTTTTCATTTCTCAAAAATAGATAGTGCATTAAATCTTCTTTATCATTTTATTTTGAAAAAAAAAACAAATTTATGTATATTTTTCTCTTTTTAAATGGAGTCATTCATTTCTTTTAAGAAATGGAGAAACTCTCAACCCACTACCATATAGTAATCTATTTAGTAATTGATATTTTGGAAATTGACTCCAGAACCGATTTTAGATAAATAGTTAAAGATCAGCTTTCGTGTCTGATTTAAAGAGCAATTTAATGACATATTTTAGAGAACGTACAATGACTAAAATCTCCTGATAATAGATTCAAATAATGATTTTTTTAATTATTTATCACGGTGATAAAAATAGATGACACACAACATGACTGTTTGCATGCCATTTGTCCCAACACCTCAGCAAGTGTAGATATAATCACAACAGGGTTGACTAATATTCGATTTTCTTGTTAGCATGTTGGACATGGAGATATTTATGGAACAACTCCAGGGGGATGATGCTATATAGCCCTGTTTTTGGGACTCCAAATATCTGATTTCCTTTCCTTTTAATATATTTCCTATATACTTGTTTCCTAATTTTCCTTTGTAATGTATTAATTAGGATTCTATCAAATTTGTATCAATATCATTACTCATATCTAACCAGAATCTAGGATCATTTTTCTTTTATTCCTGCAGATTGATTTCCAGAACCAATTCTGCCCCTATATTATGAGTTGTATCCCTTTGGTATCATGCATTAGAATAAAAACAATTTTCTCTGTTCTTTTTACAGTGATATTCGGCACAGGAATGCAAATAGTTCTGTCAATAGGAAAAAAGTCTAACAATTTGATTATGGAAACCATACTGGATAACAATAAACATTGCAGGACCAATAAAGATTAATATTGTTAACATGTACTTACTATATCCTTGACATTAAATCATCAGTTTTTGTAACTTCATTTTCTGGATTCCCTGCAAAGAGTGTAGCCCACAATGCAAGAATATCAAAGACATCCTCTTTAAGCTCCTGCAGGCAAAGAAAAAACAATAAGACATGAGACGTTTGCTTAAAATAATTATAGGGAATATCACCAAATGCAGTCCTAATAAAAAATTTCACAATTTATTCTATCAAGTCTTATGAAACATATATACAAATTGCCTGTTATAATTTCAAGAGGATAGATAGCTACAGAAGTTAGACAAGGGCTTGAAAATATTTGGAATTGGAAATAATATGCCTTATTTTGGAGCTAAGACGACTCCCTTGAATACTTGATTATTCTCCTTAACATTGTTATCAAAATACTAAGGCTAATGTAACGTTGATGCCAAATATTTTCACATGCTTTCCTTTACTTCACCATTCATTTTATTAATTTCATAACAATTATAGCTTAAGAAAAACCCTGACTATCAACAAATTAATACCTCCTTTGGTAAAGAAACCAATAAAGATGATAAAAGCAACCACCCAGCTTCTTTTTCAACTGTCGCTGCCAACGGGTTGCGACTATATTCTATGAGCATTTTCTTTGAAACCTCAAACACTAATCTGGGAAGCCTGGTTGTAACACATTACTACATATTAGTACAGAAAATCAAGCAAGCATTGAACTGCATAAATAACAATTCTTTAGTTGTTACTGTATCTACTATAAGGACCAGAGTGAAAAAAAATGCAAATTATAACAGGCAAATTTAAATCTGTGTCAACGAAGAATGCGGGAAGAGCAGTTCCTGTAACAACAACGAATTAACCACAATGCCCTTTCCAGGGAAACAATATATAGAAGAATTAAAAAAGATAATGAAGGTGGTGATTGACATTTATATCATCCAAGTACAAAACTATAAAGTATTATGGGTCTCTGAATCAGTTCTGGCACCTATTCATTACACACCTCGTCGTCTAAATTAAATTGAGGTTTTAATCCGTTTTCATTCCATCTCAAAATATGGATAAGTATTATGATACAAACAAAAAGACAGCATTTTCAAATCAAAGGCTTAGTGACACTATATATAACATAGGGGAAAGGAGTTCACAAATTTGGTGGTGCAAAAACAAAAGTCACTTATCCAGGTGAGAAATTAGAAAATATAAAACAAATTCTAAGAAAACTAGAGGGGAGGAGAGACAATTAACCTTGCTGGGTAACCAAGAGGTAATTTTGGTGAAATAGAAACTAAAGCAGACAAGACAGTAGCCTGCCCATGCAAAGAATCGAGCTCAAACTGTAAATTGCTACCCTGCAGACAATGTATTAATGTTAATTCAAAAAATGAAAATTTATGGAAAACCACCAGTTGAAGACCTGAAACTTGTTTTTAATCTCCCGGCAAAAAGCTAAAACTCCACTAAGGCTATGTTCGGGAGTTTGGAGGAGAGAAATGTTACACCTTATTTGAGAGTTATTTTGTAAACAATGAATGATAAATGAATGTGTATGATAAATATACTTTTTTTTTTCTTTTTAACAACATAGAATGGATTTGAAGAATTTATCTAGGCCCTCCAAAATCCTCTTCCATTACATTTTATTAGTTCCCCAAAATTATTTCTTGAACATATGGTGGACCCTTTGTGTAATATATTTTCCATTTTTCCGCACCAGCCAAACCCTAGGCAGCTGTGGTCATTCTCTGAACTATAACCTTGACCCAGTTTTGTGTCAGTGGATGATGGAAGGGGCATCTCCTGATGCGCATAAAAAGAGAAGGGAAAAGAATACAGAAAAAAACGGAAAGGTAAAGGGTCACATAAAACTAGAAAAAGGGGAAAATGTTGTTGCAATTGTGTTTGTTCGCTAGGAACAGTGTGTAGACTAGAAACTGTGGGGTAGAGCATATGTCCAGCCCTTGGATCGAGGAGAAACCTCACACTTAGTTGTGGTTGGACAAAAGATACACAACACAAAAGAGATTTGATGTGGAAAGACAATGTTATCAAAGAGGACTACTGGATCTAACGATGAATAAAGATGGTCTATCATAACCACATGCAACATTTATCTACCCTAATTACTTGCCATTCAATAAAATCAAATAATCAGTACTTTTGCATTGTTTCCTAATGAATTCCTCTTCTCTAAATTGGGTAAAGCACAAACTTGATGGCCAAATCACAAAGAAATGAATATTTTGCGTAATGAAATGAAGGGTACATGATTTTGGCTAATCTATTACAAATTTAATCATCAGTGTATGTTTTCTATCTTTTTATGTATCTTTGTTGTGCCACAGCTATGGTGGGTTTCTCATTCTTCATCATCTGTTGTACTATTTTCAAACTATTGTTAGTAAAAATTATTTTATCAATAAAAATTAAGGATGTATTGAAATATAGATTATCATGAAATTTGAAGAATTTACCTTTTCAAAAGAAACACTCTCTCTTAAAGCAGTAAGATTGGTCACCCCATATGAAGTTAAACCACCCACACAAGTTGGATCAACTTCAGCCAATGCACGTAATGCTAAAGCAGCCTCAATCCGAACCTAACAATATACCAATTTCAAAGGATATAACGAGACAAGACATAAAAGCCTGGATATAAGAATTATGTTCTGATTCCATATACAGCACAAACATGTACTCAAGCAAAAATATTTCATATTGGATAAAGACATGCAACAAATTAAAAGCATACATTTTTAAGAATTCCAGGTTGCTTCTAGAATCATTAAGTGGAAACTAGAAGCTCCCAACAGTGGGGTTAAAATCAACTGCCAAGGAGCTAGTCGTCTAAAACTGCGGGGTTAAAATCAACTGTGAAGGAGCTAGTAATCTAAAAATGCTTTGACTATGTAGGGTTAAAAGCATGGTTGGGTACATGCCTAGCATATTCATTTTATTTATATCGCTGGTAAATACACATGATCCCATATAACCACTGGAGCTTAAAGTATACAGAAATTTTATGTTGTGGTTAAATTTAATTAGTTTATTAAAAAAATGAAAGTGACAAAAATCAAAGTATACTGAACAATTAAGCAAAGAAGCTAATTGTATCTTCTTTATATTTGTAATATCGTTCAACCATCATCCTAATAAAATTACACACACAAGCAACTCTTCCAACTTTCCTTAATGCCTTCTCCCAAATGAGTTTTTCAATTTTTACCGCCACCAAGCAACATCACATGTTCCTAATCAATATAGAACTCCAATTTCATTTTGAATAATTAAGAAAAGAAAGATCATAATTTGGAAAAATGAGCACAATTAAATCTCAAAAACCATCAAATAAGAATGTGCAGAACTGAAAAATAACGGAGTTTTCATTTATCTTCGGAGACATTCTAATTGAATTTCAGCCTTCATGTTTCTCTTCATATTTTCCATGAAGAAACTATCTACAAGGCAGAGATGACTATCATCTTAACTTTTTATTATTTCTTACCCAAGAGCATGAGGAAGATGACAAGTTAAACCAAAACAATAAAATCCAAAGTACATAAGTAATATTAATATATGTAAAGGTGTGTGTATTCACACTATCACAAGCTCACCAGCTTCGAAGAATGCGACACTGCAGCAACTATAGTGTTGTCAAGAATTTCCTTAAACTCAAAGGGAACCTGCAAAACGTCAAATTGAGATAAGCACACCTTTAGACATCTCAGCCATACTTCCTCCTTTTATAATAGCACCTAAGTCTCATTACCTCTCCTAAAGTCTTCAGAGTATATGACACTGTTCGTAATGCTGCCACCATCATGGAAGGACCAGCTTCAGGTGACTGGAGCTATATGCCAAAAAGTGGGGAAAGAGGGTAGGGCGGGGTAAATGATTTAGTGTACATCATTAAGATGAAATCAAAGTAAGAAGAGCATAAAGAAAACTGAACCTGCTTTCCTAGAAAAAGCAAAAAATCCCTCTGAGTAGGTTCAGTCATTTGATCTGTTACACCGACACGAAGGACATAAAGAACACATGCCTGCAGCAAGATTAAGATGCTCTGATCAACAGTTTACAAAACTAGAAATCTTAAGGGAAACCGGTGGCTAAAAATTCTAGCAGTTTGCTCTAATCAAAGGCCCGCTAGTATCTTCCCCAGATTCTATATTAGGACCCATACACAGTATTCTCTCACGTATCTATGTTATTTTATCTCAATAAATGCACAACATAAAACAAATCAAAGCAAAATAGAAAATAAAAAGAACATATTATTGAAAAAATACCAATGCATGGGCATCAACGGAAGTTTCAGCACGGAGCATTTCCATAACTTGCAATGCATAATTTTGTAGCTCACTATCTGGATGCAGATATTTTATACGAATTGCCTGCAAAATAGGAATTGCCGGAGATTAAAATCACGACCAAGACAAAACTAAGGGCAGGGGGATACATTGGCTCCAGAAGTAACTCTGAGATGAGTTATTTCACTTAATAACTAATTATTAACAATGAATTTCGATAATCCAACCATCAAATCAAAAGTTCTTATTGAGTAGATCAACTACACAAATTTTTATAAAATTTTAAAACCATTTGATGCATCATTAAATAATTTCAAATGATCATATAATAGGCTTTTAAAAAATGTAAGTAAATATCAATGGTTAGATTACATAACTACAAATTTTGGATTCTTATAAAATTTTGTGTGATTGATCATTAGTGTATTATGACAATAATCAACGGTGGCATTAGTGAAATCAATGTTAATAATGAGATATTAAAAGATTTCATTGAGATAAACAGAGAAGACTTGTGCACAAGATGTACGATAATACAAATAGTTTACTACAAAATTATATTAAATCATAATGCATTGAAGCATAAGACTATTTCACAGCTATAAACAACAGCCCACGAAATCTTCTGTATTTATGTTTCTACTCCAGTTAAACACACCAAACCCCGGCAAATTAAAAAAAAAAACTTTAGTCGAAAAAACCAAAATAAGAAAACATCCATAAAGCCTCAATTCAAACTCCATATCCCTCCCAACATTAATGATGAGGGCCTGAAGTGTATCCCAAAAACACTTCTCATTATTGATAGAAAATTATTTTGAAAAGTAGCTAGCAAAGGATGACTAAAGCATAGAAAAGGATGAACAGCACTCGGTGATCTCAAAAACAAAATTGAAGTAACAAATCAAAATTAAGAAATATAAGACAAAGTAAAATGATATAATTGTTCCTAGCATACTTAAAGCATAGACAAGGATGAACAACACTAGCAGTCAGTGGTCCAAAAGAAATTATAATTAAGTAACATATCAAAACTAAGAAATACAGAAAACAGCAGAATAAGGAAATGTAGACCCTTGATAAAATATAAAACAAAACAGGCTCCTAATAAAATGAAATAACAATGCTATCCATTCTACAAATATCAACAAGGAGAATGGAAAAATGCTTCTAAACAAACAGTATGTTGGACACCCGTCAAAGAAATGTCAAGATTTACCTGTAAGAAGAATACCCAAGATAGAGTTAGGCCAACCCGGACTTGCCTTGAACGTACTCCACTTGCTGAATCGAAGTAATTAATGTCATTACATGACCCCAAAAAATGTAAATGATCATTGGAAACTGTTAGAAATAATATAAAACCATTGATGTGACTCATCCTAACAGCTTAAGCTTTTGGGATAATCGGTTATTTGACATGGTATCAGAGCCTCTATGACTAAGTGGTCTAGAGTTCGATCCCCGCTCCCCTCACTTTCTAATTAAAAAGTGGAATTTAAGAATATGGTAGGTGGGCCTATGCATTATCCACACTTCAAGCCCAAATGGGCTCTTGCGTGAGGGGGCGTGTTAGAAATAATATAAAACCATTGATGTGACTCATCCTAACAGCTTAAGCTTTTGGGATAATCGGTTATTTGACAAAAACCTTATCAAAAAATTAGACAATTTTGCATTTGTAATTTTTAGATGCATAAGGAATTTCCATTGGTTTTTTAGCTTTCTTAGACTTTGACTTGGGCCTTTGTCGTAACTCATTTTTACAAAATCAGCTTGTAAAAATTGAGGGGTGCCTCACATAACCCTATGGGTTTGGTGCATGATAATATGGAAGGTTGTCTGATGGATACAGTCTAATACCATATGCAATTTTGAATTGCGCCCAACTCATCTTTACAAAACCGACTTATAAGATGAGAGATGCTCACCACTTATGAATACTATCCATACGGTATCGGTGTATAATGTGGCACCCTCCAAATTGCCAAGCATAACCTAGTTTTTTCACTAACTCAATGTAAATTTCTAAATTCCATCACCTGTTATCCTTCAACACACTTATAGTTAATAATTTGAACTCCAACAATGGTCAAATAGATTAACCAGCATTCATTCAAGTGATTTTTCAGTAATAGTTTTGGGTCCTCCTAATATGGACTTAGGTCAATGGTGGACCTTGTTCATAAATCGGCTATTGGATGAGATGGTCTGAAGATATGTTTATAAAATTATAAGTGAGGGGCAATTCTCACCTTACAAGCAGGTTTTGTAGGGTTGAGTTAGGCTCAATCCAAATTTCTAAGAGTAGATAATAGCAGGTAAAAGTGAATTTTTTTTGCTCTCTAAATATAAATATTTTTGCAATGCTCGTCCAACTATGCCGCCCCGATGACATCACATGACGGTGTTGGACACTGGCACTATTGGATTCATCGGTGCCCGTTGTTCCCTCAACCTGAACAAGCATGGCTACACATTGTTGGCTTCGGCAACTTCATTCGTTGAAGATTATTCTATGAAAAAACACTTTTAAGGATGGTCAACATGTTTAAGCTTTTGAAAATAACCAAAATCTATAAATAAACTAAATTTCATTATAACCAAAAATTACTTTGAGTAGCTTTTGAGAAATAATTTGATTATAATGAGTGGGTAGATGATAGAGAACGTTATTTTATGATTAAAACAACCAAATATTTTTAACTTCTGTTTTACATAAAATTCTCTAAAAACTAATAAAATTTTATAGAATGTAAAAATCATTCTTTAATCTTAAACAAACAGGCCCTAAATACACTCGCAGAAGTAGCAATTATGAACAGATGACCTCCATGACTAATAGTAAAACCCAAAAAATTGGTATAGCCTTGGCAAATTGAATCCGACCAGTAGGTACCCAATCATATATAAAAATTCTTTAAGTCTAAGTTAAATTCTAGACGAGGATTGTAAAAATATTCTCATGTTTTTTATTTTATGATATGATGGTTGCTTTCTAACATTGTGATCTGTTGAAATAAATTAATGTTTGAAAAGTTTCATAAGGGCGGGTTGGTAGGGTGGATGTCCTAAACGTTAAATTATTTGCAAAGGAGTAGATTTACTATTTGCCCACAGGCCAGCTGGGTAAAATTCTATTTTTAATATAAGGGGAGGGGGAAGTTTGGTTCACATTAAGCAAGGACCCGCCATGGTATATTCTCGCCATCTTAGTAAACAAAAATACAGTGATCCAAACAAAAAACAAAAGCATTTTACCTTTTGTGAAAGCCAAAATCAAATGCTTTTGCAATCCACCTTCTAGCTTTTTTGCTTGATGTAAAGGACCCTTTCCCCTTGGTTGAATCTAGTAAGATTTAAGGGGGGGAAATTATGAAAGATCCAAGGATCGAGGAAAAACCGTAGAAAACAAGTATATATATAGAAACCTGTGCCTCAGGATTCATTCCAAGAGCAAGCAAAGAACCCAAAGTTTCAGCAAAGGCGTCACGGACAGATGCAACAGGATCTTCAAGAGCCTGTCAGAAGCAGTAGTACAAAGACACGTAAAGAATACTATGATTTTTTACCAAGCAATTGCAGTGTTAGTTTGTGAAAGAGATGAAATTGAGATAAAATACCTGCCTTGACACAATAAGATGCTGAATTGTCGAGTTCTGTCACACCTAAGCCTGGACCACCAATGCTAGCAAATGCCTTCAAACATCTTGCGGAAGCTATTCTCACAGCAAAAGACTTGTCCCCAGCGGCAGACCTCATTATAAGACGGAATGCCTCTGAATATGCTGTTGAAGCAGCACTACCGCCAGAGCCTTCTAAAGCATTCCGAAGCATATATAATGCTTCTTGTCTTACAAATTCCTAAAGTTTAAAAGAATAAAATTATTTAAAGAAAGCAGAGCTAGCTACAATAAAAAAAAGGTGTGTTTTGATTAGAAATAGAGAACGAAAAATCAAATCAGAGAATCTGTGCTTATTACATAGTGGAGCTATGTTTTATACATACATAAATACATTCTCTAGTGATGGTAAATGTACATTCTCCACAACCTAGAACTGAAGTTTTTAATGAACGATATTGTTCAGTTAAAAAATCTATCTTACTACTCAACAGTTAGTTTTAAAGCATCTTAAATCTTAAAATATATTAAAAAGAATCAAATAATAAAACTTTCAATTTAAACAGACAATGCAAAAACAACCCGAGATAAAACTAATTCAAAGGTAGACTAAAAAAATACAATTCTTGGGCAAGAGAAAACATGTATGCATAAACCAACAACGTCAACCAAGGGAAACTTTTACATTGCATTTGTATATGGCCATTTAATGTGCCTCAGATTTAAACATATAAACATGCAAGCTGTAAGGAAATACCTCATTGAATCTCATAAGTTTAGCTGCTATGTTCGTTGTTTCGAGCAAACCTGAAGTAATTCTTCTCCCAAAGTGCTTATACAATTCTCCCAAGCATTGTGCGGCACCTATAAATTATAACATCATATTCAGAAAGAGCCAAAAAAAAATGCCACTGAGTATGTAAAAAACATCACCTACAAATGTATTTAACTCTCTTTCTTAATATGCGTAATCGGTCAAGTTTTGCTTATATTTCATTCAGAAGTCAGTAAAAAGCATGCGACGTGAAATATTACATAAATATAGTGTAAAGAGTCATGCCATTACCAGGAGCAATCAAAAGAAAACATGATAAATCAAAACAAACAGTAGTTGTGTTAAGAGATTTGATTGAGCCCATTTTTCTTTACCTTTTGACTTACTTTGGGATAGGCTTGTTTTGAGGCATTTCACTTGGTTTATTTCAGGGGAGAAATGAAGAAAAACAATAAAATATTCTTTTAATTGGAGCAAATGCAAGGTTGTGGCCTTCAGACCCTGTGGCCATAGGTTTTAGCAATGAAAACAACAAGGAGGCCAAAATATTATGATACTGCCGTGTGCTTTCAACATAAGTAGACTACTTTCCTTTGGACAAACCTTGTTGGGGTGCTTTGGGGGGCACTAATGAACTATGTATGTCCTTGTACTGTTAGAGCAGGTTTTAGATGTTATGAAGGTTGTACTTGCAGTGAAAATGGCACACACACAAAATTGAGAGTGTCAGTGCAGACAATTCTGATTCCTTATGTTTGATTGAAGTGGAATGTTTGCATCCTTAAGGGTCTGTTTGGGCGTTAAGGAAGGGAGCGGAGGGTTTTAGATAAAAAGGAGGAAAGAGAAATGGAAGAAAAGATAGTCCCCAAACCTGGAGGGGGGGTTGTTTTTCATCATAGTACAAAATCCCCCCAATTGGGAAAACTTAAAAGTTGCATTAGATGAGGCTTTTGGAGGACTTAGATAAATTCTTCAAATTCAATCTATGTTGTTATAATAGTCTAAAAATTAAAAATATATTAATCATAAGCATTCATTTATCATTTGTACAAAAACACTCTATCAAATAAGGTGTAAGATTTCTCTCTATTTTCCTCTCCTCCCCCTCCCTCAAAAGCCTTCCGCTCTAAACTCTCAAAAAGGAGCCTAAGGGTGTGTGTTTTCCCCTAAACTTGCTATAGAATTGAGTTATGTTTATGGCTTCTCTTTGGTGTTGTGCTCATGGCTACTTCAAGCTATACAAATATGGCATTATGAAATTATGATGACATGTTTATTTGGAATCATGGACAGGAAAAATATCATCATAAAATAAACAAAATCAGTAGCCTTTTCAGATAAGGATATTCAACATCTATCAGAAGAATCCATCATAAACAATGCACCAATATAATTAATATCCATCTAAAAGTTCAAAATATCTTTAATTTCGACAAACCAGCAATCTTCAAAGGTTCGCTCCTCTTCCCATCAGAAAGAAATCCCTGAAGGCTGCTTGCTCTAGAGTAAATTGATATCCCATCTCCCTTGGATATGATCTTTGCCATCGCTACCGATGCCAGGTGACGCACAGGCCGTTTTGCACCAATAACAAGTAAGGAATATAATGCATCCTCGCATCTCCTTTGCCACACCAAAATATTGTCCTGCAAATTATATAATGCATCCTCGCATCAGATGTCAATAATCAATGCCAGAAGTGTTTCTAGGAAATTACAAACTACGCCTTCCACTAATTGTGGATTTTATATAAGATCCGGTTCTTAAAAACTGACAAGAGCTTCATATTAGACTTAGAGCTTGCCTACTAACAGAAACACTAGTTAGACAGTTTGCAAGAGCTTATGGGAACAACTTATGACATTTCCATCTGTCATGTTTTCAACTTATTTCCATAAACTCTTCCGGATAGCTTATTAAAACAGCTTATATGAAAACAGTTTCACTTTATTTATCTTTTGTTACAAAAATAACTTATACATAAAACACTTATATAGTTATATGATAAGCACTTAAACTAAGTTGTTTATTCAAACAATGCCTTAGGTTACCAGTTCAAATCTTCAAACTGTTGTACTCGGTATACATTGAATTTGAAATCAATAGTTTGACTAATCACATAACAATAAGAACAGATCAAAAAACGGTTAATCCAAACTGATGCAACAAAATGTAGAGTAAATCTATTATAAAAAAACAAGATACAAGCAAATGCAATCGTGAACGAATCAAAACAAAGTAAGAAACACAAAGTAACTCATCCAATCAATGGAGTCTAAAACCAAATCTCAAAGAAACGTTAAAAAAATGCGGGAAAACGAAGAAGCGAATGGAACGAAATCGAATGCGATGCGATTGAAATGGAAATGGAAGAATGACCTTGGTGTCCTCATCAATGGCGGAAATGAGATCGGAGAGGAGATCGAAGCAGAGAAGTGGCTCCGGAGATTTGTGAGCAGATGAAGAAACTATGGATTCCAGTTGCGCCACTAACACGCCGAACCGCGACAGCGGTGACGCCGGCGTGATCTGAATCTTTGACATGTGAATTCAACTTCTTCTAGCTTGTTTACTATAGTATCTCTCTCGCACCAGTGTTATGTTAATGTGTTTGAATCACAGAGGAAAGAAGAAGATGAATTATGAAGAAAAAAATTGGAGCAAGAAGAAGATGAACTTGTCTGCCATAAATTTTTGACACACTCACGGAAACTAAAATATAAAATTAATTCTTTAAAAAAAACTTTCAATTTAAGAAATAAATAAAGTTTTATATTAATTTATAAGTTTTTATTATCAAAAATTATATTTTTATAAGTTACGGTATTTAATCATAAACTACCTCAAAAAATTTATAATAATGTATAAAAAATTATTTACTTGCATAAGTTGTTTTATATAAGATTAAAAATAAGCTAATTCAAACAGGCTCTAATACATTTTGTGAGTGTGATTAATCTATTTGAATTGATTTGTTTTTAAATTTGTGTGAACCACCTTATACAAATAAACAAGATTTTATATATTATTATAAGTTTTTTAAGATAGTTAACGAGAAAATAATTTATAAAAATATAATTTTTTTAGTGAAAATTTATAAATTAATTTAAAAGTTTATTTATTTGCATTAATCATTTTTATAAGCTCAAAAATAAATAAAGGTCAAATGAGCCTAAAAGATCTTGTGACCAATATAAGAATAATCCACTTTAACAGTAGTAGCTCAATTTTAATTTTTAAGAATAATCTATATTTGTATATAACAGTAACAATTTATGTTGCATAAATTTTGTTGTTTTATCATAAGATGTCCTTAGTAGATATAATCAATCGTTCTCGAGGATGCTTTTTAACATTTTTCATATTATTTTATAGAACTACACATGATTTTAAAGATTTTGTCCCTTATTAACTCCATTCACGTTGCCAATGATGTCCACATTGCTCTCATATGGTTCTATTCTATGTCAATATGCTACCTTTACCATATATCATCCTTTTAAAGTACCATATATCATCCTAATTCAAAAAAAAAGTACCATATATGATCCTTTTAAAGAAGCTACTTATACACTTATATTTGTTATAGTCAAGCATCTTCCCTTTTAAAGAAGTCACTTAGGGCATCTCCAATGCATAGAACTAATTTGAGTTGCTTAACTATTTTGTGTGGGACCTCAAATGCCACATATGATTTAAGCAATTTCATTCAATTTTACTTCAATAGTGTTGCTTAAATTTTATATTATTTCTTTTCAATAATAATAATAAATTGTGTCAAAAATAATAATAATAAATTAGATAATTTTAACTTTAATAGCACAAACACCCCCACCCACACTCAAACAGTTCCTTCCATCCCACACTCATTCACCTTCACCCATATCTAAAAAATTTGTCGTCCACTCCCAAAATCAAATCTGCAAAATAGACAACCAGAGACATTCATATTTCACTCTCCAATGTGTGACATTCATTTTCTAGATTTACAGGAATTTGTTTTATGGAACCTCCATTTTTTTCTATTGAAATTTATGTTTTCAGATTTTTCCAAAATTTTTTCTTCTTCTTCAATTGATTTTTGTTGAAATTTGAACAAACTTTTATTATTTTTTAATGATAAGCAACAGAAGTTCAGAGTTACATTTAGAAGCAACTCTCAAAGAAAAATAAGCAACCAACAGCTCCACGTAGACAAGCAACCAACAACTCCAATGCTTGAAAAGTTAAGATATGCCAAATCACTTCTAAGAAACCTCAAAACAATTCGATTCTGAACAGATCACTTACGGCAACTCCAATGAAAGTGCTTTCATCTTAGTCCGCCAACATGGTACAACTGAAATTGCAAGTTTTTCTTTATTTCTTTCATTAGGGTCTGCCAGCATAGAAACACATTGCTTCGGAAAGTGTCGTTCATAAAGGGTTGTTTCACTGACACACAACCAGTATAATAATAGTTGGATAATTTGTGAAGGATAAACTATGGACTTATAACCATCAATTTTAGAAAGTGTCATTCATAAAGTACCATTTGCATAAAAATTATATCTTCCTTCGTCAAGCAAATAAACATTTTTTTATTTAATTATAACATAATTAGTAATTAGATTTGCCATTCAATTTTATTTTAGTTTTATAATTTTTTGTCTTAATTAAAAATACTGAAATTAATATTTTAAATTACAATAAAATTAAATAGGAATAAAATATTTTTTGTTTTGAATCGGCAAATGGGAATAAAATATTAATTTGTAAGATAAAGTTGTGGGACCCAAAATGAAATTTTTAGAGTTACACCATTGAAATAAAAAATAGGTGGAATTTAACATGGGAAAGTGGAATACTTTCTCCCACCATGGAAAAGTTAATTTTTAACCATTAGATCAAACAAACACCACACTCTTATCATAGTCTCTCTACACTAGATTTTTTTTTCCACATCATCTTTAGTCTTTACCATCATTGTCTCTACTCTATGCTCCATTCACTCAAAGCAATATCAAAATGAAAGATTTGTTTGCTTTTCTATTCTATGAACATTTAAATCTAGTGCAATAAATAGATTCAAAGAACAAATAGATGATCGCAGCAACATCAAGTTTCTTCTTCTTCTTCATTTTTTTTGGGTGAGAGATAATAGTTTCTTCTTCTTACTAACAAATAACAATAATGAAGAATAAATAAATGTTTTTGTTTTTGGAGACAACAATAAATAGTGGTTATAACTTAAATCACTGTTCCCGTAAAAAAAAAAACCTTAAATCACGGTTTGTAAATTTTGTAAACACTCAAATCTTTAAGTTTTTAAAATTGTTGTAGACTGTCAGATTTCAGATCTAAAAACAATACATCATTGTTGTAGTAGATTTTTTCAAACAAAAAATCATAAGATTTTAAATCTTAAAACTTCATTTTTGTAGCTTTTTAGTTCTTTGAGAAATGATAAGAGGGAAACAAATTAAGTGTGAAGACGAAAAAAATTGTAAGATTTGATGTGGTACATTTATTCAAAGGTTCTTAGTTATTCACAAGTGAATGGAGCATGGAGGAGAGACAATAATGGTGAGTAGGGGTGCTCGCGGTTCGGTTTGGATTGGTTTTGAAGTAAAAATTCATCCGATCAAAAGTTAATATTACTTGCGGTTCGGTTCGGTTTTGGATGACTAATTGAAAAAAAAATCCGATCCAATTTTGTGCGGTTTAATTTGGATTGGTTTTTGGATATCCAAATTACAAATTGAATTTTTTTAATTAAATAATAATATTATAATGACACGGTAAAATAATATATTTGATGTAAAACACAATATATAATATGTTAAAAATTAATATTTTGCAAAGAAAATTATCAATTATATATGAAATCTATGAAATAGTAAAAAGAAATACATTAAATTGAACTAATAAGTATTGTTGAGAAAATAAAAATCAATAATTAATATATTAATGCAACATATCATACTAATAAAAAGTTAAATAAATATTAAAAAATATATATGCAGTTTGGTTCGGTTTTGATCGATTTTGAAAAATCAATCCAAAATCCGATCCGATTCAGCGGTTTTCACAAAAAGAACATCCAAACACATCCAAAAATATTCGGTTTTTTGTGGTTTTCGGTTTTTCTGGATCGGTTTGCGGTTTTTATTTGGATTGGTTTGGATTTAAGCACCCCTAATGGTGAGGGTAGTGTGAGATATAAAATAAAATCTGGTGTAAAGAGACTATGTGGTGTTTATTTGATCTAATGGATAAAGACTAACTTTCCCATGGTGGGAAAGTGGAAAGTATTCCACTTTCCCATGTTAAACTCCACCTAAAAAATAAGTGAGTTGTGAATTGTGATGTGACTCTAATGGGACCCACAAAATAACTTTGTGATGGGTACACCATTGGAGATGGGATCAAGATTTACTGCGGTGGTTTTCACATTGTTTTCACGTTGTTTCAAATTCTGACCGTTGATGGCAGATCATACGGTCCAGATCAACATAGTTATAAAATCCTTAAAACAATCGTGACCTTACAATATTAATCGGATGGGTGTAATGAAAAATAGTGTGAAAATTGTGTCTTTATTTACAACATTAAATCCAGTAAAACTCAAATTCACATACACAAAATATAAAGTTTGAATTTCGGTAAACATGTCCAATCAAATATTATTGACATTTGTTAATTGAATTAGGGTTTATAGACATTATTTTTGTCAAGATTTGTAGACATTTCTATGTGTATTCTATTGCAGAATTTTTTTTCACTTTATGTATATATTTTCTTCATATGACTAATTTGTTCCGTTAGACCAAATTCCAATTGGTCTTGCATTATTTTCAATCTACTTATGTTTATGACTTAAATGTATTTTTCGTCATTCAGTCATTCTATTTTGTTTAACTTAAAACTTCCATTCCCTATTTCTAAGATCAAGTTTTTGATCTTGTTTCAAACCTTTAAAATTAAAGTAAACACTACAAGAAAAACAGGATTTATTGACGACCAAAAGCCCTCAAAAAGTAGGAAAATCCGTCACAAAGTTAAAATTTAGTGACGACTTTGTGAGGCCAAATTTCGTCAATAAATAGCTCGTGGATAAGTTAGTGACGGCTCAGGTCGTCACAAACTTTGGGACGAAACTTTGTGACGGCTCAGGTCGTCACAAAGTGGGAACGGTCAAATTTCTGACACCAAGTTAGTGACGGCTTAGGTCGTCACAAAATCCGTCACAAAGTTTTTTTAAAAAATAAATATTTAAATTGTTTTATTAATTATTTTTCAAAAAAAATTTATTAATTATTTTTAAAAAACGTATAAAACGTATTTTTTTTACATAAAAAATAATATATCATCATTTTTAATTTTATTATATAGTTTTTATTTAAATATTTAAATAAAAATTAAAGTCTAGAATAAATTAAAAATTAAAATATCTTCAATTTAACTATGTGACATACAAAGTTTTTATTACATACAAAGTTTTAACTAATTCACTAGATATTATTTTTATAATATGGTATTTTCGAAAATTAATTCACCTACAAGTAAATATCTTCGAAAATTAAAATAAATAATTTACTAACATATTTTATTAAATAATTCACTAGATATTTTTTTACTATATGGTAATAATTTTTTTTACAATATGGTAGTTTAGAATAAATATGGCAGATTACTAACTATTCTCATATACTTGTTTAATTATCATATAAATAATTTCATTTATATGATGAAGAACTAGAGAAAAAAAACTTGAAAATTTCTATTGAGATGTTGGAGAAATTGTATATATAGGATGAAGAAGTAGAGAAAGAAATGTAGTGGTGGAGTTGTGGAAATGAAATGGAAATGGAAGAATATATTGATAGTGAAGAACTAGATTACTAAATAATTATCATATATATGATGAAGAACTAGAGAAAAAAAATTTGAAAATTTCTAGTGAGATGTTGGAGAAATTGTATATAGGATGAAGAAGTAGAGAAAGAAATGTAGTGGTGGAGTTGTGGAAATGAAATGGGAATGGAAGAATATATTGATAGTGAAGAAGCAAATCATAAATGACATTACCGTGGGAGAAATTTGTTTTTGAAACTTACCAAACATTTACTGACGGCCTCGTCCGTCACTAAATGTTTTGGAATCTGCAAACTGGCAGCGCGCTGTCCAAAGCCTGAATGGCTATTTTTTTTACTTTCGTCCAAATTTTGTGACGGAATAGTCCGTCAGTAATTTCATCCCCAGTTTTTGACGGATTATTCCGTCAGTAGCTTAATATTTTGTGACGGAAATTTCCGTCAATAACTCTTTGACGGATTTTTTTAAATTTTTGTTTTTTTTTTAAAGTTTGTGACGACTTTTTGTGTTTATTGACGGACCTGGCCGTCACTAATTTACAGACGGCCCAGGCCGTCACTAATTGATAGATTAATTTCGTCAAAAAATTAAGGTTTTCTTGTAGTGAAACAATAATTATTAAATACCAAAGTAGACATCATGCATATGTTCTACATAAATATAAACTAAAACTATGTAATATAAAGAGTAGGCATGGCAATAAAACCCATACCCGCGGGTACCCGCCCAAACCATACCCGCTTTGACGGGGAAAACCCGAGTTGACTGGGTTTGGGTACGGGTTTGGGTTTTCCCTGATTTCAAAAGACGGGGTTGGGGCGGGTAATGGGGACATTGATACCCACCCCGAACCCGTCCCCGAACCCGTCCCGCTTATATTAAAATTAGATTTTACCTCTTTTAAATTTGAAATCCTTAAACAATCTCTTAAATTACATTCATATGTTTATTTTTTATCCTTAATTTGAGTATTAAACAAACTATTTTCTCTATTTCTTTTCTATATTTAAAAAAAATATCGTTGAAACAAAAGAATTTTTGGGTCTTTAACTTCTTTTTTTTAATAAAAAAATATTAAAATGCAATTCAAATTTATGTTGGAAGTGGTATAACGGGGATATCCGAACCCCGTCGGGATACCCGATCCCCGTTGGGTTTGGATTTGGGGTTATACTTTTTATCCCCGCTTAGAATTGGGATGGGTTTGGGGAAAACCCGAACTATATGGGTTTAGGTTTGGGGAAGGCAAAATCTGTCCCCGCCCCGCCCCATTGTCATGCCTAATAAAGAGGATATTAATTAATTTTGAAGAAAGAGAATAACACATCATATAATTAAGCATCACACACATGAGTTACTGATTCAAGTAGTTCTTGATATGAGATATCATTTCTTGTGTCCTAACATGAGAAAGTTGATAATTATGCAACACTTGAAACGCATGTCCAACACTTTTGTATACAAAAGTTTCAACTTTTTTCCCGGCTTTAACCAAGCAAATCGAAAACTCTAAGCTTCTATCTCTAAGTATATCCAATTCCGAAACACATATCATAATAGAAGGAGTTCTCATATCTCTCAATTTAGCAATTCCATTTGCTAGAGGATTACAATAAGGATGATCGCGCGTAACCAAGACTCTAGTAGGAAGTGATAATCGCCAATAAGTATCTGAAACCGATAAACTAAGTGCTGAATTTTGTGGTTGATGCAAATGTTTTTCGGAATGTGTCCTTTCTTCTCCTCCGAAAAAAGGTTGAATCAATATAACACCTTTTAAAGATAATGGATTCAAATTTGAATTTGATCCTAAGCGTGTAGCGATAACATTGAAAGCTATATTAGCTCCGGCGCTATCACCACATAGAAAAAGAGAAGAAATGTTGCAATGTTTCAACCACCAACTTTGGTTTTTATTATATAAAGCTTCATGTTTGATCCACATGAGAGCATTGAAAGCATCGTCGTAAGCACATGGAAGACGATTTTCAGGGGCTAAACGGTAATTAACCGAGACAACCACACAATTCGCCTTCAAAGCGAGGTTGTTTAAGAATTCATGGTAACAAATCCAAGAAACGGAACCAACACAAAATCCACCACCATGGAAATAAACAAGCAATGGAAGCTTGTTATTGTTATTGTGAGAGGTTAATGTTGATGTTGGGAGATAGACACGTGTCCACAAATTTGTTTCTTTGTTGATTGTAATGTCTCTTGAAGTTACACCATTTTCTGATGGAAATTTGCATGAGACATTGGGAACAATTTGTGGCCTTTCTACATGTCCATCTTTGTGAACTTTTATTAGTCCTTCAATTTCTTCAATGATGTGTCCCTTTTGGTGATGAATGTTGTTTGGTTTTGGGATGTTGTGGTTGAATGAAATGGTAGTCATGATGAAAAATGTGGAAAATTGTAGTGAAAATGGAAATGAAAATTTTGGTTGTGATGGCACAATGAGGTGATGGTTTAGTCCTTTTATAGAGAGGTTGAGAATGAGAAGCTTCCATTGTTCTTGTGTAAAACAAGTGGTGATCAAGCTCAATCTCTCTATAGATTCTAGTTTGAATTTGGAAAATCTTTTATATTTTGAGTTTGACTATGATTGAATGCATCTTTGAATTTGCAACGAGTTTGACAAAATCATAGCTATTATTGATGTATATCATAATTTTGTTTAAGTTTTAAAGAGTGGTTTTTTCTAAAATTTTAGTGTTCTATTGTGCTTTTATCTATTAAACTCATTGTCAATACTAATTCTCAATCGCGTAGTTCATTAATATAGGTTAAGAGTTAAGACACTAATTCTCCAATGTTAGTTTTTTAAAAGAATCAAAATTTTGGGATGTAATTAAAAATATAAAATGACCAAAAATTTAGAAGGAGGGAGTATTAAAAAAGAGGTTCAAGGTTTAGATGATTAATAACAAATATTTTATCTATAAAATTCAAACATGTAATGTATAATTTGGATTTCCATTTTATTTTCCTGATTATGTCTAATCTTTTTGTTACCGTCCAAGGCCACAAAAGAATAAATCCAGTATGAAATTAAATAAGGAATTTTAACTGTATAAAGGGATAAACATTATTCTTATATGAAGCATGAGCAACAACTTGCACAATTACTATGACATTTATATTCCATGAGGTGGGACTCATGTGACATTGTATCTCATGGCTTAAGTACTACCACTTTTACTTTATCGGCATTGACTCGATGATAATCTTTTCTTTTTCGGCAGTTTCTCTCAATAAAAGTATCAATTATTTGAACTTAAATCCACAAAAAGGATTATTTCAACCCAAAAAACTAGTCTAATACATAAGAGAATCTCATACTTTAAATATTACCTTGAACATTTTGATCCATCCAATATATAAAAGTCTAACAAAATGTGCATATTATCACGCATGATCATGCTACTATGGATTCCATTACAAACAACTTGTGGATGATGCACGTGTAATATAGTGTTAGTGCAGAATTTAAGATAAACAAGAAGTTGATGAAAAGAATCAATTTCTTTGCCTATTTTAGGAAAAATAATGTCATATGATACACATATATATTATATATATCTTTAAATATCAACATATTTATTCCATTTATGTACACACTACACACCTCTTCTAAGGGAAAAGATACTCTATTTCTCAAATAGAAGGCAAAATGAATCCGCTTGATCAAAGTACAATTACTGCAATACATATTATGTATATACATCGTTATGGAGTGGAGTTTTTTTTGTTAACCCTCAAATTTTCAGGGGAATGGATCCGGTAATTCATAGTTTGGCCGTGAGGTAATTAAGTAAATTCTAATAAAAAATTATTTTAATTAGAAATTGAACTTGAGTTCTTCCAAATAATTCGTTTTAGAGAAAGCTCATTAACCACTTGAGTTTAATATATTGATTGAGTGAATATATTATAATGAGTACCAAAGTGATATATTAACATAATTTAATATCCAAATCAGGCTTAAATAGTGACTTAACCGAAAGTAACTACCTAAATAAAAAAATTCGTAGATAAATATACTTTTTTGTATAGCTTTAATTAGTACATGAAAAGTAAGGAATGTACCAAGTATGAGTTTGGCACAGGAAATAATAGCAAAGTGTTCTTAGAACAAACTTGGACTGTAGAAAAGTTTCAAATATTCACTAAGTCCCATTTAGAAGATTTTATTCTAAGAATAACAATCACATGCATGCAATTTTTCAACATCGTAGTGGTACATGATCCACTGACCTAGTCACGGGGAAGTACACTAAACAACAATTCCAATCTCTATTAGATTCTAAAATTGAACCCCACATTATAGAATTAGTTATGTAACACCGACATTTTTAAAAGAAGATGTGTCTGAATCTAATATTTGTCAATATTCGACACTATACCGATATGTGTAATGATATTCAATTAATTTTTTAGTGGTATTGATGTATTTTTGTAAGTGTCAATGTCAGTGTTTCATACATAATTAGTTTCTTACGGTGGCATGGTCAATCATTCTTTAATAATCAAGTCCATATATGAGCTTGTTTTGATATGTGAAAGTGAAGGGGTAGTAGCAATGCATCTTTATTCTTTAGGTTTATTATTCTTTTCTTTCCTTCTTCTCCTTTTTGACCATCTCCATCCATGTATGTGTAATTGGAACAAAGATATACATTAATTGAGCTTGTTAAGAGAATCAAATTTTGTTTCAAAGGTATGGTTCAAGTGATTGAAATGAGACACCTTAAGGAGTTTAAGCAAGAAGTTTTGAAGTTAAAGTTGTCAAAATAAGATTAGACCAACCAATTTCATTCGTTGAATGGGAAGTAGACTATTGTCGCAATCAACCTAAGAGTGTTTGTAGCGCACAATCAAATTTATTTTTAAAGCAAACTTTCATTTAATTTAATTTAAAGATAAAATTACAGCGGTTGAGCTTTGGACAGTGGCGTCTCCAGGAACCTGGAGCAGGGGGTTCAGACTATTTTACCTTAAGAAAAATTTTGCATCAAAATATTTTTTATATTCTAGTTAGCAATTGTTTTTCTAAATGGGAAAGTTTTATTGAAAACGGCTTTAAATTAATAAATAGTTTAAAAAAAATAGAAAATATTTTTAAAAAAGATTATCCTAAGGTTAAATTCATCAAAAAAAATGTTCTACCAAAATTAATAGTCGGGTTAGTATCTTACAAAAAAATGTTAGTTAACCAAGCAAATCATAATTGGATCGATTAATGAACGAATGTACATGCCGATTCAAGGTTCAATAGATAATATTTATAATTTCATACTATATAAAACATCATAAGTTAATACATAAAAACTAGACTCGATAAGAATTGATTCGATTAGAAACTAGACTTGAGTTTGATATAAACTCTTTTTTCAGCTTGAGTTCGACTCATTTATAGTTTGCGAGCAGTTCGGTTCATATATAATCAAGTCAGCTCGTGAACCAAACAAGTCGAACTATATATAGTTCAAGTTCAGTTCATTTAATTAACGAACTTAATATTTAGCTTAAGTTCGACTCATTTGGTTCATGTACCAAGTTCAAAACCAAACAAGCCGAACTATATATAGTTCAAGTTCAACTCATTTAATTAACAAACTTAATATTTAGCTTAAGTTCGACTCATTTGGTTCTTTAACCAAGTTCAAAACCAAACAAGTCGAACTATATATAGTTCAAGTTCAACTCGTTTTATTAACTAACTTAATATTTAGCTTAAGTTCGACTAATTTGGTTCATGAACCAAGTTCAAAACCAAACAAGCCGAACTATATATATATAGCTCAAGTTCAGCTCATTTAATTAATGAACTTAATATTTAGTTTAAGTTTGACTCATTTAGTTCATGAACCAAACAAGTTAAACGAATTAATTGTCAAATTGATCTCAAACTTGATTCGACTTGTTTAGGTTCATTATTAGCCCTAATAAAGAGAGAATAAAATTTGAAAATAAGTAAGTTAAAATTATTTTGAGTTTAATTGGGTCAGTAGTGCAATATATAAAAATGAGGGGGTTCAAAATATAAATTATATAGGATTATATGTGTATTTTTTTTAAGTCCAGGGGGTTCAGTTGAACCCCCTGAACTCTATGTGGCGACGCCACTGGCTTTGGATGCATACTACTTTAAAGAAATCTTATTTTATTCAGTCTAATTTAATGCGGTTTAATTTGTACATTGACTATTTAGGGACAAATGTAGTATAATATTTATTTATTCATTGGTCATCTAGTTCATCCTTAGAGACAATTGAGCCATAATATATAAATCTCGTTGGTTCTATTACAATATTGTAGTGTTTAGCGTGTGAGATGTATTGTAAGAAGAAAAAACTTAAGTCGCACATAAAAATAAGATATAAAATAAATTTATAAATTAAGGCGCCCATCACCTTACGAATTGATTCTGTAGAAGTAGAATTAGATCAAACCAAAATGAAGACATTTTTTTGTAATATTCATTTTATTGAAAATTTGATTTTATGATTTTTATCTCATTTTCTGGCGTACTTTATATGGAGCAGTGATATATAACACGACACTTTTACTTGTAAACTTATACAGCTTGAAAATATTGGAAATCATGCTGATGGAAAAACAATGAGAGAGAGAGGGAGATTATTTTCGTCTGATCGGTCTCCGTCTCAACTATAGCATTTTCTATTATGAAAATACTTAAATTAGTTTCTCTAACTCATGGTAACCTAATTTTTCGTCTTGGACGAATTTTTTAAGACATGTAGAGTTTATTTATTTATTTATTTCTTTTGGTAGATTAAAGTTTAGGTGACTTGAGTTTTAAAAATTATTTTCAAAGTTCAACTTACATACCATAGCAAGATTATCTTTGATACCAATCGAACTTCACACCATGATAACAAAAAAAAAAAGACTCCGTGTGCCATACGTGCCTACTTTTCTAAATTCTATTCTAAATTACAGCCATTGTTTCCAAAACCATATCCCTCTTTTCAATATAGTGAGAAAAAAGTAATATTATCAATGAAAAAAAATTGGAATATTTTTGTCCCAAATTGATTCTTCCACTGTACTTTAATTCCTTCATGTATTTTGTTATATTCGTTCAATAAAAATGTATTTTGTTATTATTATATATGAAAGAGATAAGCCCAAACGGATTACAAATTGTTGTAAAGATTGACCAAAGTAAATATTCTTGGAAGGAGCTATTAGAGTGAGAAAAAAAATTAATGGCAAAAAGAAAATTATTATTTCTACAACACTAATAATTTGTTGTGTATATGCATATATCTATCTACTATAAATCAGATTTGTATGCGTAGAGATATGGTAGCAAAAGTCTTTTGGTGGTCCTGGTTATTTAGTTTGTTAATTTGTTGCTCAGTGCTCTTCTAAGCTTCGCAACATAACAAGTGATATTGAAGTCTTGTTCAACACTTCAACCTGATGTAAAAATGAGAGTGGGATCCACGTGCAACCGAAATATAGCGACATGGGATATTGAGTTTGGTTCAACCGATGAGGAGAGGAGGGAAGGAGAGGTGAGAGGATGAATTTTTAAGGAGGGGAGATGATGTAAAACATAATTTATTATGTTGACAAAATTACCCTCACTTTTTTATTAAAATTCTAAATTATTCTTGTTAGAATATTAAAATTTTAGGTTAATAATTTTATATTTTTTATTAAGGCCGATTTTTAATATTTGAACAGGGTCTCCAAATAGTCAGGGACGGCCCTCATAAAGAGAACTAATACATAAGAGAATCTCATACTTTAAATATTACATTGAACATTTTGATCATTCCAATATAAAAGTCTAACAAAATGTGCATATTATCACGCATGATCATGCTACTATGGATTCCATTACAAACAATTTGTGAATGATGCACGTGTAATATAGTGTTAGTGTAGAATTTAAGATAAACTAGAAGTTGATGAAAAGAATCAGTTTCTTTGCCTATTTTAGGAAAAATAATGTCATATGATACACATATATATCTTTAAATATCAACATATTTATTCCATTTATGTACACACTTGCACACCTCTTCTAATGGAAAAAATCCTCTCTTTCTCAAATAGAATGCAAAATGAATCCGCTTTACATATTATGTATATATTTTATCCGTTACAACATATAAGCAAAAATGCATGGGAATATGGTCCGGTAGTTTATAGTTTGGCCTCGCAAGGTAATTAAGTAAATTCTAATTAAAAATTGTTTCTATCAGAAATTAAACTAAGATTTTTCAAATGATTTGTTCTAAAGAAAACTCGTCAACTACTTGAATTCAATATATTGATTGAGTGAATATGTTAAAATGAGTGCCAAAAGTGATATATTAAAGTAATTTAACATCCAAATCAAAAAAATCCTAGATAAATATACTTTTTTTTATAGCTTTAATTAGTACATGAAAAGTAAGGAATGTACAAAGCATGATTTTGGCACGGGAAATAATAGCAAAGTGTTCTTAGAACAAACTTGGACTATAGAAAAGTTTCAAATATTCACCAAGTCCCATTTGGAAGATTTTATTCTAAGAATAACAATCACATGCATGCAATTTTTCAACATCGTGGTGGTACATGATCCACTGACCTAGTCACGGGGAAGTACACTAAACAACAATTCCAATCTCTATTAGATCGATTCTAAAATTGAATCCCACATTATAGAATTAGTTATGTAACACCGACATTTTTGAAAGAAGACGTGTTTGATATCTAATACTTGTCAATGTTCGACATTATACCGATATGTATAATCATATTCAATTAATTTTTTTAGTGGTATTGATATATTTTTGTTTGTGTTAGTGTCAGTGCTTCATATATAATTAGTTTCTTACGGTGGCAAGGTCAATCATTCTTTAATAATCAAGTCCATATATGAGCTTGTTTTGATATGTGAAAGTGAAGGGGTAGTAGCAATGCATCTTTATTCTTTAGGTTTATTATTCTTTTCTTTCCTTCTCCTTTTTGACCATCTCCATCCATGTGTGTGTAATTGGAACAAAGATATACATTAATTGAGCTTGTTAAGAGAATCAAATTTTGTTTCAAAGGTGTGGTTCAAGTGATTGAAATGAGACACCTTAAGGAGTTTGAGCAAGAAGTTTTGAAGTTCAAGTTGTCAAAATAAGATTAGACCAACCAATTTTGTTGGTTGAATTGGAAGTAGACTATTGTTGCGATGAACCTAAGAGTGTTCGTAGTGCACAATCAAATGTATTTTAAAGCAAACTTTCATTTAATTTAAAGATAAAATTACAGGGGTCCAACTTTTTTTTTTTTTTTTGGTTTTCACCACCAGTTTAATCTGGTTCGGGGGTCAGTTCTGGCATCAAGTGGTTCCAGCCCCCTCCCGATCGCAGTTGCGGGGGATCGAACCGTGGTCCTCCCTACCAAGTTCAGCGCCAATCACCACTGAACCAACTAACGATTGGTACAGGGGTCCAACTTTAGATGCATACTACTTTAAAGAAATCTTATTTTATTCAGTCTAATTTAATACGATTTAATTTGTACATTGAATATTTAGGGACAAATGTAGTATAATATATTTATTTATTTATCGGTCATCTTGTTCATCCTTAGAGACAATTGAGCCATAATACATAAATCTCTTTGGTTCCATTACAATATTCAATATTGTAGTGTTTAGCGTGTGGGTGTATTGTAAGAAGAAAAAAATTAAGTCGCACATAAAAACAGAATAAGATATAAAATAAAATTATAAAGTAAGGCATCCATCACCTTACAAATTGATTCAGTAGAAGTTGAATTAGATCAAACCAAAATGAAGATATTTTTTTGTAATATTAATTTTATTAAAAATTTGATTTCATGATTTTATCTAATTTTCTGACGAACTTTATATGGAGCGGTGATATATAGCACGACACTTTTACTTACAAACTTATACAACTTGAAAATAATGGAAATCATGCTGATGGAAAAAACAATGAGAGAGGGAGAGTCTATTTTCGTCTGATCAGTCTCCGTCTCAACTATAACATTTTCTATTATGAAAATACTTAAATTAGTTCTCTAACTCATGCTAACCTAGTTTTTCGTCTTGGACCAAGTTTTTAAGACATGTAGAGTTTTGATTTTTATTTTTATTTCTTTTGGTAGATTAAAGTTTAGGTGACTTGAGTTTTAAAAATTCTTTTCAAAGTTCAACTTACATACCATAGCAAGATTATCTTTGATACCAATTGAACTTCACACCATGATAACTAAAAAAAGACTCTACGTGCCTACTTTTCTAAATTCTATTCTAAATTACAGCCATTGTTTCCAAAACAAACAAAACCATATCCCTCTTTTCAATATAGTGAGAAAAAAGTAATATTATCAATAAAAAAATTGGAATATTTTTGTCCCAAATTGATTCTTCCACTGTACTTTAATTCCTTCATGTATTTTGTTATATTCGTTCAATAAAAATGTATTTTGTTATTACTATTATGGGCCCGTTTGTTTGAGATTTTTTCTCACAAAAATCTATTTTTTTGTTAAAAAAATCACTTTTTTTATTTTTGATGTGTTTGTTTCAGATTTTCATAAAAATCATTTTGTTAAAAAAATCATTTTTGAGTCCAAAATGAAAAGCTATTTCCAATAGATTCTTTCAAAATCTATTTTTTTTAAAACATGGACCATGTGTTTGTTCTCAAAAATGATTTTTATAATGGTAAACAAACACAAAACAACTTTAGATTTTTTTCAAAATCTCTACAAAATAAATCTATTTTTTCAAAATAGATTTTTTTAAAAAAATCTATTTTATTTTAATCTCAAACAAACGGGCCCTATATATGAAAGAGATAAGCCCAAACGGATAACAAATTGTTGTAAAGAGTGACCAAAGTAAATATTCTTGGAAGGAGCTATTAGAGTGAAAAAAAATAAATTTAATGGCAAAAAGAAAATTGTTATTTCTACAACACTAATAATTTGTTGTGTATATGCATATATCTATCTACTATAAATCAGATTTGTATGCGTAGAGATATGGTAGCAAAAGTCTTTTGGTGGTCCTGGTTATTTAGTTTGTTAATTTGTTGCTCAGTGCTCTTCTAAGCTTCGCAACATAACAAGTGATATTGAAGTCTTGTTCAACACTTCAACCTGATGTAAAAATGAGAGTGGGATCCACGTGCAACCGAAATATAGCGACATGGGATATTGAGTTTGGTTCAACCGATGAGGAGAGGAGGGAATGAGAGGTGAGAGGATGAATTTTTAAGGAGGGGAGATGATGTAAAACATAATTTATTATGTTGACAAAATTACTCTCACTTTTTTATTAAAATTCTAAATTATTCTTGTTAGAATATTAAAATTTTAGGTTATATTTTTTTTACAACAAAAATAATTTAGGTTTTCTACTCATTAGAATTTCTTTTGGTTATATATCCATTAGATTTTTTTTTACGTAATATATCCATTATAATTTAATCATTATTTTGAGTTTATAAAGTGAAGGGTAAAAAAGTAAATTACTTATCTCCTTCCCTCCCCTCTCCTCGTTAAAAAATTAAACCAAACATAAAAATTTAAAATATCATCTTCCTCCCCTCCCCTCGCTAAGTTCCAACAAATCACAATATTACTCTAATTTTTTCAAACTCACAATATTACAAATCATAATATTTATGAATTATAGTTTTTTTTTTCAATTTTACCCATGATATTTTACTTTAAAAAATTAAATATTAACTATAAACATATCTTTTGTATGTCATTTCATACTTATAAGTTAGTTAAACTGATAATTTTATCAAACACTACAAATTTAATCAATTAACTTGTTTACCATAAGATAAAAACTTGCTTATAAACTATTCACTATAAATTCATCTACTATAAGCTATCTTATTAGTTATTCGCTATTTTTTACCAAACTGTGCCATATACTTTTGAAAATTGCTAGTTATCATGAGATTTTATTTCATGACAATTTCACGAGCGCTAGTTTTACTCAATATATAATTATATATCATAAACATATAATTTTACAAGCGCATGTATTTGATTCTACGGTCATTAGAATTAATTTTGAGAGAAGTGATTTTGATTAAATGAATCGAAAAATCAAATTAAAATAGTTGGGTTGGGCCAAGAATTTAAGCCCACAAACCTTTCTAGAACTCCAGTCCAAATCCAAAACAAAAACAGACTCCATCCATCTAAACGGCAGTGTTTTACTTCGTTTCACCAAAACCGCAAACTAAACCCCTGGAAAACCCGCTTCTCTATTCTTCTTCTTCTTCTTCTTCATCATCACTGTGATTCTGTTATTAGGTCGTAGCTTTGTTCTGTTGCTACTTCGAAAGAAGAGAAAATGTCTCTACGAGTGTTGAACCCTAACGCCGAAGTTCTCAACAAATCGGCGGCACTTCACATGAACATCAATGCCGCTAAGGGTTTACAAGATGTTCTTAAATCCAATCTCGGTCCTAAAGGAACAATCAAAATGTACAGTTTCTAATTTCTCCATTTTCATTTTTTTTTGTTTATTAACCTAACTAATTTTTTTTGTTCTATGAATCAGGCTCGTTGGTGGTTCTGGTGATATCAAACTCACTAAAGATGGTAACACTCTTTTGAAAGAAATGGTTAGTTTAACTATTTTACTCTTCCTTTTTGTTAATTCATATACTTTCGTTTTACCCTTACTTACCATGATCTACGATCTATGTTGCGATCTATGTAGCACTGACACTTCATATCGAAGGTGTTAATACATATTTACATTCATTTACTTTCATTTTCTCATATTTACATTCATTTACTTTCATTTTCTCAATAGTTAATTTATTAACTGTCTCGAGTATCAGTTCAGTGTTGTGTTGTGTCTGTTATCTTTAGGTACTTCATAGGGTACTCAGTACTAAGCTCAAATAGGCTGATCCAAATAGGCACTATGTTTAAGTTGAAACAGTTATATTGGTAAAACGAATAGACGTAACATAGTTACACTCAATTACTTACATTTTCTCATATTATTATCGATATCTTGACATATTAGTGTTGTGTCAGGTAATACTTCACATTATAAGGTTATTTTTACATGGAAATGATTATAGTAAAACCGGACCATGTAGTTATATTCCTTTATGAGTCTGGATTTTATAGTGTAAGATTATGACTTAGAAATAGTTATAGTAAACTGACACATGTAGTTGCATTCAAATACTTTCATTTTCTCAAATTATTGCTGGTGTCAATGTACTAGTAGCATGTCTCTGTATGTGTTGGGATTTCGAAGTTTAAGATTATGTTTAGTAAAACTGAAAAATGTAATTACTGCTAATTACCTTCAATTACTTCCATTTTCTCAAATTATCGATGTTAACATGTTAGTGTTGTTTTCAATATCCATGCCACTGTCACTACATCATAGTCTATGTCTCTATGATTATGTTTACTTGGAAACGGAGATGGTAAAACGTTGTTTATTGTTGCTATACAGCAAATCCAGAACCCAACGGCTATTATGATTGCTAGGACGGCAGTTGCACAGGATGACATTAGTGGAGATGGAACTACTTCTACTGTCCTCTTCATTGGAGAACTTATGAAACAATCTGAACGTTACATTGATGAAGGTTAATAAGTTTTTCCCTCTGTTTCTTATGTGTGTGTATGTGTGTGATTGTCAAATGGATTGGCTTCACTTCATTGCATTGTTATAAATATTCTAACTAATAGCTTTACTTATGCTGAAATCAACCCCTACATTATGACTTTTCAAGAAGCTCCTTAACCCATATCATTTTTGCAAGTTAGGAATTGAATAATTATTTCAGTTCAAAACATCACATAGTATGGTGATCAGAATTAGGCCCTTTCCCTGTTGAAAAACCTGAAATTGCATTAGAATAGATTTGGAGGATAGAAAAATTGTAACATGGGTGTTAAGTGATCCTCCAAAAGAGATAAAAGGTAGCTACTATATGGCTTAAGTGCATTAGAAAGAAGTCACGAATGCTGCATAATTGCACAATCCGTTTGTATGTAAAGCACTCCCCTTGCGGCAATCATGAGCTGTGGTCCAGACAGACACTAAATGTCATCTCATCCTGAAATAGGTGTTTGGGCAGAGCAAAGAAAATCCTAAAATGCGAGTGGATGGACATTTTGTTGTGTCTTTTTTGTCTTTTGTATTAAATAAATGCTGAGAGATTTATGAAATATTCTAGGCATGCATCCACGTGTGTTGGTTGATGGTTTTGAAATTGCAAAAAGAGCAACTCTACAATTTCTTGAGAAGTTCAAGACTCCTGTTGTAATGGGCAATGAGCCTGACAGAGAGATTCTCAAGATGGTAGCAAGAACAACTGTGAGGACAAAGGTGAATTTACTTCATTTTATCCTTTTTTATGGCATTTGATAACCTTTGGTATTTATGGATAGAGTGAACAAATAATTTATCACCATAATTTTTCACCTGGCAGTTAGCTTTAATAGATTCTTATTTTTTTATTTCCTTCTCATTTGCAGTTGTATGAGGCACTCGCTGATCAGTTGACTAACATAATTGTTGATGCGGTGAGTGCATATTGAAATATTGATATTTATTGTCAGAGTCCTTGTAGATACAAAAATTTATTTTGAACTTTTACAACTGGGTGTTAATTAAATTTGCTTTGATAGGTTTTATGCATCCGAAAGCCTGAGGAAGCAATTGATCTGTTTATGGTGGAGATTATGCACATGCGGCACAAGTTTGATGTTGACACACGCTTGGTATGTTTTTAGCCACTCTTCAGCCGAACATGTTCAGTTCGCTGTATATCATTTAAATGTTGATATGAATAAATTAAAGAATGTTGTGTTTCAACTCATTTTGCTGCCACATTTATGAGCCTGCTTGGTTTCCAAATAGTTGCTTTCTCATTGTAGTAAGCAGTATCTGTTTAGCATGTAGGCTTTGCCTTAACTCAAATCATTGTCCTGATCTGTATTTGTTTAGCATGTAGGCTTTGCCTTAACTTAAATCATTGTCCAGACTTGTTAAGTAACCCCCAAATGGACTGTCTTCTGATCAGAACCAAATTGAAGAAAAGCTTCCAATAACAAACGTGGCATTGCTAAAATGTAAACTTGTAAAGTAAATATAAACGGACAAAACTACCACACCTGTGCTACCGTAGTTATCCGTTTTTAACTATAATTTTCCCTTTTGCTTTCACTTTTAGCTATAGGCTTATAGTTCTGTCTCTGGTCTGGGTTACCTAGATAGTTTATTAAATTTTTCTCTTGCACTCATTCAGTTCATTTATATTTTCTAGGTTGAGGGTCTTGTCCTTGATCATGGTTCTCGGCACCCTGACATGAAGCGCCGCGCAGAGAACTGTCATATTTTGACATGCAATGTATCTCTAGAATACGAAAAGAGGTAATCAACTCAATATATTCCAACTAATATTTTCTGTGTGTCTCAGTTTTTTTTTTTGACTCAAATATGTCATAGATAAATGGAAATCAATTGGTTCTTTTTCACCTGTTATTACAATCACACGTCAATGCATTTCAAGAGTTAAAAGACACCCGGTACATATTATGTATGATCGGGTCACAGTATTTAAATTTTGTTATTGTAGTTATTAGTAGTTAAAATGTTGAATATTTGCCAGATGCACAATATTAATATTTTAGTTACTATTATAGAAGTATTAAACACTACTATTTCTTTACTATGTGTACAAATTTACAAATTGAGTCTGGATATTGCACCAATTTACTAGAATCTCGAGTTAGACAACCTTGCATGGGATTAACATTGTCAAATTTTCTCTTCTCAGTGAAATAAATTCAGGTTTTTTCTACTCAAATGCTGAACAGAGAGAGGCTATGGTTATTGCTGAAAGGCGTCAGGTTGATGAAAAAGTTAAAAAGATAATTGAACTGAAAAGAAAGGTAGGTTTTTCCTTTGTATGTATTGATTCTTACATGTTCTTCTGTGGTCATACACTTTGGTCTTGTGCTATATTACAAAAAATAGTAAATTGATCTCACCGCTCTTGTTTAATTGCCTTCATGATTATATTTGTGCAGGTCTGTCCTGATAATGATAGCAATTTTGTTGTCATCAACCAAAAAGGAATCGATCCCCCATCACTGGACATGCTTGCAAGGGAAGGCGTAAGTGACATACAAGCATTAACTGGACATGCTAAATTGATCTAAAACAATTATCAATGCAGATTCTAACGAAGGACTGTTAAACACATCCATTGTGTCTTTTAGTAAAAATATCTGATATACGATGTAAACCAGAAAATAATATAATTGTTATAACACACGGTGCACCAATTACATGTTGTTATTGTATTATGAACTCAGGCTGACATCTGTTACATTTTTCCTTGCCCTGTACTATTTCATCTGTTGATCTTTTTATCCTTGTGTTGTAGATAATTGCCCTTCGCAGAGCAAAGAGGAGAAACATGGAAAGATTGGTTTTGGCTTGTGGAGGAGAGGCTGTAAACTCTGTGGATGACTTGACTCCTGAATGTCTGGGTTGGGCAGGATTAGTCTATGAACATGTCCTTGGTGAAGAGAAATATACATTCGTGGAAAATGTGAAGAATCCCTTTTCTTGCACAATTTTGATTAAAGGTACATTTCCTAACACAGTGAATTTGTCAAGCAGATCCTTCTGCTTTTTTGGCACGATGCTTGCTGTACATCTTTATAACAACCTCTGTTTCATTTTATTGCCACTGTTGGTTTTAAGCCATGATTAATCTGAAATGCTTTCATAATGATCCAGGTCCTAATGACCACACAATAGCTCAGATTAAAGATGCCGTCCGTGATGGTTTGAGGGCCGTAAAGAATACCATTGAAGATGAATCTGTTGTCTTGGTAAGATTTTATTTAGTCAATCAATTATTGATATTTTTTTCTTCTGGTCACATGCTTGTGTCTGTTAATTATCCGCTCCATATTATGTGTTGATTTGCTCAATCAACTAAAGTCCCGGCAGTACTTTAAAATGCAGACACCATGGTTTAGCCTTAATACAAAATACATTTTTTTTTTGAACGGCCTTAATACAAAATACTTAATCTGGTTTTTGGGAAGTATGGCATAGTTTGAATGTTATTTGTTTCGAAACATAATTACTCAAATAGGAAGTCTTCTTTTTAGAATTTATATATCCTTTAATACAGAACTTTGGTTTGGACATTTTCTTATGCTGGTTGTGATAGACAAGAAGTGTATTTCCTTGCCCATTTTTAGGGGGCTGGTGCATTTGAAGTCGCTGCTAGGCAACATCTGATCAATGAAGTTAAGAAAACTGTTCAAGGGGTAATATGAATGACTTAATGCTTTTGAAGTTTTTATTTACTTTTATTGGTCAACTACATATCTCAACAGTAATGTTTATAACTTTGAAACAGCGTGCACAACTTGGTGTTGAGGCTTTTGCTGATGCGCTTCTTGTGGTGCCTAAGACACTTGCTGAAAACTCTGGGCTTGACACTCAAGATGTGATTATTGCCCTTACGGTATGCTTCCTCTAAATTTATTATATGTCTTCACGCCTTAAATGTGATTGTATACACGTGTTAATATAAAGTAGAAGACAGATTGGCATTAACAGTACACTTGCTGAGTGCTTTTTCAGGGAGAGCATGACAGAGGGAATGTTGTTGGATTGAGTCAAAACACTGGAGAACCTATTGACCCTCAAATGGAGGGTATTTTTGACAACTACTCTGTGAAGCGCCAAATCATCAACTCAGGGTATGATTGAACATTGACTATTTGACACCGTTAATCTGCTTCCTTTTCCCCATGTCATATTTTCCTCATTTTTCGTTGGGTTTTGGAAGTGGGATCATGAAAATGCCAGTACTATGTTCCTCATCTTGACCAAACCCTCTGCCTATAATTTGCAATTACATCTTTAGAACGTGTCACTGTTTTTAATAATTCAATATATTTTCCATCAAAACAAGTTGTACACCTGTTGGTTTGGTTACTATTATTAAGTTATGTTTTTTACTGTCAATGCTATACAGGCCAGTTATAGCATCTCAATTGCTATTGGTGGATGAAGTAATTCGTGCTGGGCGTAACATGCGGAAGCCAACTTAGATGTTCTTTCTTACCTGAAGCCTCGCTTTTGAATAGGGTTTGCCATGAACTTTATTTCGACGTGTCACCAATGAGGATTGTTATGAATTGCTTACTTTGAAAATGAAGCATTGTATTGTATTTTGTTTTGTTTTCTTTTTGAAGGACATATTTGTATGAAGTCTACTATGACTGAATTTTGGGCTGCTTTACAAGTTTTTTAAGCATAATTTGTTATAGATCTAGTTGGAAATGTGATCTGTCTTTGAAAGTTGATTTGTTTATAGTTCATGAGGTGCAGGTGTAACTTTCATCCGTAATGTAACGACTCATGCGATTTTAGTGGATACATTTTTACCAGCATCAATCTGGAAATTAAAATGATATTATATCATGATGAAGTAGAAAAACTGTCGTTTAATATTATTTTAATTTTTTTTTTTGTTTATGTGTGTACGCCTAACACATCAAATTTGTAATTGTGCCTAACCAAGTATTTTCCAAAAATTATACGCATTAGTTGGAAATTGATTTTAAATGATTGATGTGCAGTGAGACTCGATTAAATAATAAAAAATGGATTTCTTATGCTCTGAGAGGTAAGGGCCAAGAATAGGAGGAACAAATAGTTGAAGAGGGCAAACACGGCAACACATATGTTAGGTGGAAAATTGAAAATGGTTAAGCTTAACTAAAAAATATTACAATACAATTATAATCTATGAAGCACGAACATCGAACACGATACGGACATTGACACGGCGACACCAATAGTAATTTGAAAAAATGATATAATTCAATATAATCATAAGTGTCGGTGTGATATCGTACACTGACACGCTTAATCTGAGGAGTGTCCGTGCTTAATATATTAGGATTCTCTCCTATCCTTCTTTTCCAATTTTGTCTCTGGTGCCTGTTATTGGATAACTAATTTTATCTTGCTTCAAATCAAATTATAAGCAAAAATAACTAAATTTTATTATTTTCATAATTTACTTTTAATTATTGTTATAAAATATAATACAATTAATTATTATTTTTTTACAAGTTTCCATATAACACAAAAAGGTGGTTGTGAGCACGTGTGCTTTATCTATTGACTATTGTGAGTACAGTTTTCCATCTACCAGTGACGTGCTTAATTTTGACTCGTGTTGTGGTGCGGCTGCGTCGTCAGATCAAAAAGTGTGCGAAGAAGAAGTAACTGTACCAACTACGGACACTACTACTAAGCTACTAGTTTAGTTATCAACATTTTGCATCGTTCATTACTGTAGTATTTGCTTGCAATTGCAAATTGGATCTCATAATCAATCAATCAATTTATTTCGATGGCAGAAGAAGTGGAAAACAAGCAGGTGATATTCAAAGGATACATAGATGGAGTTCCTAAACTAACCGACATGGAACTCAAATTTTCAAATATTGAACTCAACATTCCCTCACAATCACAACAAGCTCTTCTTGTCAAGAATCTTTATCTCTCTTGTGATCCATACATGCGTGGTCGTATGCGTGATTTTCATGGATCTTACATTCCCCCATTCGTTCCTTCTAAGGTATGTATTGTATTGTATTGTATTGTATTGTATCTTCGGGTAATTTTGTTAATTGTTAGTTTAGATAGAGATATAAGGATGATTTGATGACTGAGTTAGGGAGTTGAGTGATAAAGAGTCTGGAGTTTGATTCTCACTCCCGGCAAAAACTAATGATACTAATTACTAACATTGGATGTTTAAAAAGTTAGTTATCATTGTTAGTTGTTATCTTTCGATAGTTACTCTCTAGTGTTGAGTTTATAAGGCGACAAACAAACTAGGTTGCTCATAGATTAACTAAGGTGACCATATTTATAGCTAGTCCCCAGGTTGAGATTTGAGATTCTACATTGTATTGAACATATTTTGATTAATGAAATGTGTAAGCGCGTTTTCGTCAGAAAAAAAAATAGGGTCTATTGTAAGGATAGTTATTCAATTGATCAAGTTATCAATAATATTTGTTTCTTACCTTTCTATGCTTTTCTCCCTTCTATGATTTTATCAAAGAATTGTAATACATAGACTAAACATCTTTTTGGATTGACTTATTTGAACTTATTTACTGAGACAAGCATTTTATGAGAAAGTTCAAAAGAAATTATAGAATAAAAACAACTTATATGACATGTTCATAAGTTCTCCACGATACCCTATGAAAACAACTTATAGCTTCTTTGAAAATAGTCTCACAAATGCTATTACTTCTTAATTAAGTTGTTTATCCAAACAAAGTTTAATTGCATGTTTGGTTTCACTACAGAAATCCCTCAACTTGAGTTGCGATTGGTTTATACATGGTTTGACTATGTTAAATAATGCTTGGTTCCTAAATGAGAAACAATTTTGATTCTAGAATCAATTCTAAGCTGAAACAACTATTTGTAGGTTTCATCAATTCTAACTTTTTGCAATTTCTAATATACATGTTAATCTATTTTGATTTTGATATTTTGATGAATGAAGGTGCTTGAAGGATTTGGTGTGTCTAAAGTAATAGCATCTGATAATCCAAATTTCAAGGCCGGTGATTTAATTTCCGGGTTTACTGGCTGGGAGGAATACAGCATCATCACTAAAACAGATCAGTTGAGAAAAATTGAACCAGATGATCACATTCCTCTTTCGTTCCATCTTGGTCTTCTAGGTACCTAATGTGCCAAATACTCCTCTTCTTCATATCAATTTCATATTACTTTGATAAATGATTAATTAATCCGTTTTTGTAGAAAAGTGTTAGTATATTAGCTGTTATGTTAGTATTTTCTCTTTCACCGGGGTCCTTTAACTCTTTCATCGCTTATAACACTTAGTTCTAATCAGTTGAGCTACTCAACATTATTGGTTAATCTATTTAATTTGTAGGAATGCCGGGTTTTACGGCTTATGCTGGATTTTATGAGGTATGTTCCCCAAGCAGTGGAGAATATGTTTTTGTATCTGCAGCATCAGGTGCTGTGGGTCAACTTGTTGGTCAACTTGCTAAGTTGCATGGCTGCTATGTTGTTGGAAGTGCTGGCTCAAAGGAAAAGGTCCCTTTCCCTATTTTTTTTACTCTATAATTAAGACTTAGTAGCTATGCAGAAGAGTTTATTTAGAGTGTATTGTAGTTTATACTTTATATGATATATATTTACCAAATAACTTATAATATGCTTAGTCATTGGTTGGTTTGAACTTTCAATAAGATTCTAGCATAGCTTATGAGTAAGTGTTCAACTAAATTGTTTAAACAAACACTTACTCAATAAGATCTTACTTCTCTCTCTAGAATAACTTATAGAATAAACACTTAATTAAGTTGTTTATAGAAATGCCCTATTATGCTGAAGCAGCTTTTTTCTTCCCATTATGTCTGAAAAATAGATCAAGAATAGAAAAATGTATGCACACACAAATACTTCCCACTTGGACCAGACATTTAGCCGAGTTTGCTTTTTGACTCACCAAATCTGTGACATTAGGTTGAACTTCTAAAGAATAAGCTTGGATTCGACGAAGCTTTTAACTATAAGGAAGAACTGGACTTAGATGCAGCTCTAAAAAGGTGAGTATCATGCTCAAGGATATTATATAGTGTTGAATGGTTAGCAATTGTCTCTAATAATGAAAATGATTTGAGTAGTTTGTTTGAAAATTAAACTTTCTTATTCAAGCACTTTGAGTTCTAATCTAGCTCTGTTTGGATAAACAAGTTAATTAATTAAGTGAATATAGCACAACACTTATCGTATAAGTGTTTATGTATAAGCTATTTCTATAAGGTAAGTAAAATAGTTAAATTGTTTTCATATAATCTATAAGCTGTTTTCAAGAGTTATTCCAGAGAGTTTAGGGAAATAAGCTGGAAACATCTTAGGCATGTTTGAGTTGGCTTATTTTAAATTATCTACTGACATAAGCACTTGTGGTATTGTTTGAGAGAGCTTATGAAAACAGCCCACTGCATGTCCATAAACTATTTTAGCTTATTTTCACGAGCTCTTCAAAATAGCTTATGAAAACAACTTATAATTTGTATGAAAATAGTTTAACTTGATTTTATCTTTTATTATTGAAATAAGTTTTACATAAGCACTTATACGATAAACACGTAATTAAATTGTTTATCTAAACAGTGACCTTATGAATATGTCATAAACTCAAGTCTTATAAGTGCTTATGCTAGTAGATAAGTTCAAACAAGTCAATCTAAACATTTCTCGTTATCCTTCATTAATCTAAAATTTTTTAGCCGGCTCAATTGACAGGTATTTTCCACAAGGCATTGACATCTACTTTGATAATGTGGGTGGTGACATGCTTGATGCTGCTCTCCTTAACATGAAGATTCATGGTAGAATTGCAGTTTGTGGGATGATTTCTCAGCAAAGCATTTCTGATCCAAAAGGGATTCGCAATTTATCCTCTCTCATTTATAAGCGCATAAGAATGCAGGGATTTTTGCAAAGTGATTACTTGCACTTGTACCCAAATTTTTTGGAAGAGGTTTCAGCTTACTATAAACAAGGAAAAATTGTGTATTTTGAAGACATGAATGAAGGCTTAGAAAGTGCTCCAGCTGCTTTTGTCGGACTTTTCCTCGGCAAGAATGTCGGTAAGCAAGTCATTCGTGTTGCACATGAATAATTGTACCTTAGCAGATGTTCACAGTGCATTGTAAACATATCATAGTTCTAAATTGAAGTTGTGTTTGCGGTTGCAGTTACGTTGCGAACCTTGATATTGTAACAAAACGCGAGTAATTACACTCGATGCAGCTATTAGAACTATAAAACATATGAGACGTTCAGTATTTTTCTACAGATTTGAAACACGGCATGGCCATAACGTGTTACTGTTTATTCTGTGGCAGAAAATGTTGATTTTTCAATAAATAATATATCAAATTGTCAATTCCAAATAATTATTAAACACTTGGTAGTAGAATATTGTTTGTTATTAGGTTCAGGTCACATACATATCCTAGTTTTTTTTCTTGAGGCAGATGCTACTTATAAAAACTTCTAAAAGTGAATGTTTTGTTGCTTATTAAAAAAATGTTTTGTTAATAGCTTGAATCCAATATGCACTAACCAACAACATAAGCAGCTTTGTGAATGGAGTTGTGACAATAGTATCTCAAAAAAAACAGTGTTCAAAGAATCCATATTCAGTGTTCAGTCTACAGTCATCAATGTTAATTAGATAGACACAAACCATTGACTTCGTAATTGCTTTCAATCAATAACTACACAAAAACTTCATCCGTATTCAAGATAATCAAAGGTCAAAACAATGTGGTTGGGAAGTATTAAGTGAGTAGTTGCAAGTTTTTAATAAGTTGATATGGCTATAAATAAACCATCTCATTATTTCAACACTTGAGATCACTTTGACTGCACTAACCTCCAATTTCCCCTTATCTCATAGGTCCAGTTTGACTATCTTATTGAATTTATATTATTTACTAAATGACAACATTGTCCTTGGTATTATGTTTTTGTTTCAAAAAATATGTTTCAATAACATTTTTTTAATAAAATTATCTGTTGGAATTAAAAACAAAATAGGGATATTGCAATTTTTATGCAAGTGTTGTGTGGGGCTAACAACTAGTTTTGGGATGTTGTGTAGGGATGTTAACGGGACACGTGAAAGATACTTTATCACTTTTTGCTTCACTATCTAAAATACTCCTCATTCCCGCCTCCATTTAACGAGATAAGAATTTAAAAACGAGACACTTTTCCATAAGCTCTATGTTAAGCCCAATAATATACATATTATGAGAACTTATAAAATTTAACGTAAGTACTGTAATTGTTAAAATTGTGATAAACACTTTTGTAAAAAAAAATTATGAATTGTGATAAACATTTTGTTATTAATTTACCTATGGATTTGGATCCTCTAAAGTTAAAGTTAGTAAAATGTAAAGTGATGAAATCAAAAGTTGTTGCGGTAATAATCTCATGATTACCCCTTTTACACTCTAAAATGAATGTCTCACTTAAAATTAGATCATTTACTTAAACAATACTACAACAACTTGTGCCGATAAATTATTCTACATAAATTTAAAACAAATTAATCAAATACGAACGAGTACAATACAAATCTCATAAAACTTATGATCAAATAAATAAACTCAAATAAATCATTCTAAATAAATTCTGAAAAATTACAGTAAACTATAAATATAAATATTTTTTGTCAAAAAAATATTTTTTAAATACTCTGAAAAAAAAAAATCGTGATCGACTAAACCTATAGTGGAGAACACAAAGCACACTGAGTGAGAAAATGTTATGCTTGCATTGAGTAAAAGAGCGATATCCATAATAGCAGCAGCCACCACCCAAAAAACTTGTTCATCCAAAATATCTTCATCTCTTCATTTCACATTTTCTCTCTCTTCTTCTTCTTCTTCTTCTTCTTCAATGGCATCAACCACCGAACAAACCCTACGCGAATCCCTCGCCTCCAAACTCTCCGCCGTTGAAATCCAAGCCAACACCGTCCGTTCACTCAAATCTTCCTCCGCTCCTAAACCTGACATCGATGCTGCTGTTCAAGCCCTAAACGCTCTCAAACTTGAGAAATCTTCAATCGAGAAATCACTTCAATCGCTTCTCTCCGGTACCGGAAATGGTTCCGATTCTCGTGAAGCCTTCCGTCAATCCGTTGTTAACACACTTGAACGGAGGTTGTTTTACATTCCGTCGTTTAAGATTTATCGCGGTGTTGCTGGTCTTTATGATTATGGTCCTCCTGGTTGTGCTGTTAAATCTAATGTTCTCTCGTTCTGGCGTCAGGTAGATTATCAACAGTTAACTAGCTAGTTGTTGTTAATTTTATGAAATTGATTTTCTATGCACTGACATAGTTAATTGTGAAGTTATTTTGTTAGATTAGGAGCTGTTTGGATCGAATTATTTGAAATTATACTTTAGATTAAGTAATTGTGAGACCGTTTGGGAGAGCGAGTTAAATATGATGTTATTTTGTTAGATTAGGAGCTGTTTGAATTGACTTATTTGAACTTATTTACTGGCACAATTATTTGTGAGACCGTTTGAAAAGAGCTTATGGAAACAACTTATGAATGTCAGTTGTGTTTCAACTTGTTTCTACAGCCTTTTTGCTAAAAAATAGCAAATAACTGATTGAATTTTATGTGTTTGGTAAAATTAGCTGTTGAACTAGCTCATAAATATGAAATCACAAGTAAACGATATGTTTAATTGATATTTAATTTATTTTTTCAATTAAGATAATAGGGGTAAAATTGTGAGAAAAAACGATAAGCTTTAAGCTATATTCTATGGTTTATCCAAAAATGCTATAAACTAATCAAATGTAATATAAGCTCGTGAGAAAAAAATTATTACCAAATAGGTCGATTTTGGTCATATGAGCTTATAAGCAATAAGTTATCCAGTATAAGCTCAACATTTTGGTTTTTCAAACAAAGTCATAAGCTCTTTAAGATAGTTTTTTAAAACAGCTTATAGCTTAGATGAAAACAATTTGACTTTAGTTTATTGGTTTATAGAAATAACTTATATATAGACACTTATGCTATAAGTTCTTAAGTACGCTGTTTATTCAAACAGAGCATAGTTCTTAAAATATCTCTACAAATATTTGCATGTGAAAAAGATTTTAAAGTGGCTGTGTATACAAATTAAATTCTAATTGTATTGTTATTGGTGTTGTGTTGCATGTAGCATTTTGTTTTGGAGGAAAACATGCTTGAGGTTGATTGTCCATGTGTGACGCCGGAGGTTGTTTTGAAGGCTTCCGGCCATGTGGAGAAATTCACTGATCTGATGGTGAAGGATGAGAAAACTGGCACTTGTTACCGTGCTGATCATTTGCTCAAGGACTATTGCAACGAGAAGCTTCAAAAGGATCTCACATTGTCACCAGACAAAGCTGCGGAGCTCAAACACGTGCTTGCCATGCTGGACGATTTCTCATCTCAACAACTTGGTGCTAAGATTAAGGACTATGGTATCACAGCTCCTGACACCAAGAATCCACTGTCTGATCCTTACCCTTTCAATTTGATGTTTCAAACTTCAATTGGTCCCTCTGGCTTAGCTCCTGGGTTCGTCACTTCTAGCCTCCTTTTTCTTCATGTTGTTTGTGTTTATTATGATTTATGATTATTATATGATTACTATTATCATTATTTTGGTTACAATTCCAAATCAAAATGACTGATTCCTTAGAAACACAGCTAATTTTTAGCCATGAAATTCCTTATTAGCTCTATCCCATTGGTGTAAAGACAGGGACGGAACCAGGAAAACTTATTAAGGGTGGCGGAAACATAACACATCATAAACAACATCAACAATAACTACCCAAGAGCGATCAAATAAAATTATACGAGTCTCTTCCGGCTTAATCAATATTTTGGGTTCAAACTTGAACATGAGAATGTAGTAGCACTAAAATTGTTATTAAGAGTTTGTTTCCTATCTGGGTCACACAAAACTCAAAAAATTAATGACAATAGTTGCACACGAATGATATTCGATTTACACACAAAAAACCATAAAAAATAAGAAAACCAAAGATACTGGTAAATTTATCTTAAAACTTGTGCGGTCAACATCTATAAAGTTGAAATTTTAGTTGTTATTGCATACTTTTTCTTTTATTTCCCTTTTTAGTTATTTGACTAGTGCTTTGGGGCATAGTTAGTAAGACCCTACATTACTACTAAGAAAATAAACCAATAATTAATGAAAAATGCTAACTAGTGTACTGAGACACTAGTTAAGGAAACTCAATATATAGTATAAACTATATTGTAATTTGTATATAGTCAATGTTTATAAAATATACAAAATATTATTTTCAATGAAAAAATTACCTTTTTATATCTTTAACCAGTGCTTTGAACCACTAGTTAGTACTACCCATAATTGATTAGTAGAGTTACTTTAATAAACGTGTCATTTCTTCTGAAAACATAATCTTTTATTAATATATTTGCGAAATCTTTAAACGGCATTTATTTTATAACAAAGAGAGTATCAACTAAAGCTTTAAAAATCAATCAATCGGTAGTTAGTTTAGTGATGATTGACACTGAATTTGGTAGGGAGAACCACGGTTCAATTTCTTACAACTGATATCGGAAGGGGATTGAAACCACTTGATATTAAAACTGATTCCGAATAAATTAAACTGGTGGTGAAAGAAAAAAAAACCCTTAAAAATTATGATTACTTATTTAATTTTTAAAGAAGTAAGTCGGTTGATTAAGTGAAATTGTAATTGAAACAAACTATTTTTATTAATTATGTGTGGCTTTTAATTCATTATAACAAGGGTTTTATTAATTGTGTGTGGTTGATAATTCATTATAACAAAAAAGAAAACAGGGGGCGAACACAAAATTTCTTTTTGTTTCATATAGGGGCGAGCACTACATACACATATATAGTACTACCATATCATATGGTTTAGGGGTGGCGATCACCCCATTTTCCACATACTTAGTTCCGTCCCTGTGTAAAGATGATGTCTGTTTTCTTTCCCTCACCAAATAACTGTGTGCAGGGAGTCTGAAATCTGAATAGCAAATCACATTTTTAAAATCGGTCTCCCAGTACAGCTTGATCCCTTTAAGCGTATGCAAAACCTGATGTGTGCACTTTACCAAAGCCCAAAATCTGTGTCATTAGGGAGTGTTGACTGGGGGAGACTAGAATTCTAAAAAATAAATTTATTTGTAGCACACCAGAGATTCCACATGCCACATTGAATTAAGATTTCATGGGCTGCTATATTTGATGTGCCAATTGAAATAAGATAGGTTTAGAACATGTAAATAAGCAATGCCAAATAGCTTTTTGTGGTAAGCATTTAACTCCTTTTTCAACTGAAACAGGTTTATGCGTCCAGAAACTGCACAGGGCATATTTGTTAATTTCAAGGACTTGTACTATTACAATGGTAACAAGCTACCCTTTGCTGCTGCACAAATTGGACAGGCTTTCAGAAATGAGGTTTGAAGGATTTTATGTTTAAACTTGCTTTCAGTATTGGTGTTTTTGTGGAATTGGGATTTAGTTTGGTTTCTGTATCTTTCTGCAGATATCTCCCCGCCAAGGCCTTCTCAGAGTCCGTGAATTCACCTTGGCAGAAATTGAACACTTTGTTGACCCTGATGATAAATCTCATCCTAAGTATGCTGAAGTTGCTGACTTGGAGTTTTTCATGTTCCCAAGGCAGGAACAGATGTCTGGTCAGTCTGCAAAGAAAATCCGTCTCGGTGAAGCTGTTTCAAAGGTCAGTTTCAATAATAGTGTAGTAGTCAATGCTCTTTTCACTCCTAGAATTATTGTCTATTCTTTACTAAATGATATGTTATGATTATTTTGAATTTTATCAGGGTATTGTCAATAATGAGACTCTTGGTTATTTCATTGGGAGAGTATATCTCTTCTTGACGCGTCTAGGTATAGACAAAGATCGCTTGAGATTCAGGCAGCATCTTGCCAATGAAATGGCCCATTATGCTGCTGATTGTTGGGATGCTGAGATTGAGTGTTCCTATGGTTGGATTGAGTGTGTTGGCATTGCTGATAGATCTGCATATGATTTGCATGCTCACTCGGTAATTACTCTGACTAACTGAATGCTTTGTGATAAACTTCAATAAACCCAGACAATGTGATTCTAATGGTTAAAATTTTTGGCAAGTATAATTCAGATTGGTTTCCTTACATCAGGATCATGAAATGTCTACAGCTTAACTTGCATTTGATTTAAGTGACAAAGTACATATAAAACCGTATTACATGGCGGCTAAATAATAATAAAAATACTTACAGGAGGAAGTTGAGAAATGGCTACACTTAAAGGGGTAGAATGTATATAATATAAATCAACTAAGGAAATTCTAATCTTTTAATGTTTGGTGTACTACATTCTCATAATGGTTTTGTATTCAATTTTGCAGGAGAAAAGTGGTGTTCAGCTGGTAGCTCATGAAAAATTTTCAGAACCCAAGGAAGTGGAGGTACAGTTTAATGCTCATGGTGTTGATTTATTGGCAACTTCATACACAACTATTGCTGTTCATCATTAATTAATTTACTTGGTGTGTGAATTATTTCAGAAATTGGTTATAACTCCCATAAAGAAAGAATTGGGCCTGGCATTCAAGGGCAATCAAAAGAAGGTGGTTGAAGCACTTGAGGTAATTCGTGGTGTAACTATTTTGATATTTAGTACTGTGACTCTTTGCAAATAGCTACTTGCATTACAGTTTGAGAGGTGGAATCTTCTTTGGCAGGCAATGAAAGAGAAAGAAGCATTGGATATGAAGGCCGCTCTGGAATCAAAAGGCGAGGTTGAGTTTGAAGTATGTACGCTTGGCAAAACTGTAACTATTAATAAGAATATGGTGACCATTCACAAGGAGATAAAGAAAGAGCATCAGCGAGTTTTTACACCATCTGTGATTGAACCATCCTTTGGGATTGGGCGGATAATATATTGCCTATTTGAGCACACTTTCTATACAAGGGCGAGTAAAGCTGGGGATGAACAGTTAAATGTATTTCGCTTTCCTCCACTTGTGGCTCCTATCAAGTGTACAGTTTTCCCTCTGGTTCAAAATCAGAAGTATGAAGACGTTGCCAAATTAATTTCCAAGTCCTTAACTGCTGCTGGAATTTCGCATAAGATCGACATTACAGGTATGTTGTTTAAGTCGAAGTTATCATTGACATGTAAAATATGCCTGTAGATTACGTTAGGCTGGATGATTGCATGAATGAATGTTAAAAAGAAATGATTTAAGATGAAAAGAAGGAAAGATTGTGGAATACTGAAACATGAAGAATAAAACAACAAAGCAAAGGAGAAAACACCAATGGAGTAATTATTGGCAAATTGTTTTCAAGTCTGTTAAGAAGACCTCTTAAAAGGACAACTATACAGAAGTCAAATGTCTAAACTTATAGAAATCTTCTTCGGTGCCAAATAAACCTTTAAAAGATGTTATACTCCGACCATTTCCTCCAAAATGTTACCCTTATAATTCTATCAAAACCGCTAAAGCTTGTCACCAAATAGTTAACAATGAAGCATGTGGCACACACCTAGCGTTAACAAAATTCTCACTTTGAATTTCCAATTTACAAATACACCCTATAATGAGAGTTGACTGAGGATACTATCTTAAAGGCAGTACTACTAGTTTGGTAATTGTTAGTTGGCTATTTTTCTAGTTAGCAGCTGGCTCTTAAAACTGTTGCAGTCATGCTCCTCTGAAATGAATAATCTAAAAAGTTAAAACTAAAGGGATCTTTTCTTCATTGACAGTAAGGTCATAATTACTAGAAAATTCCTATTGTTAGAATGATTGGTACGAACTTACATTTTCTACTCCTTGATCATTGGTCTCGGTTCGATAATTCATAATAGTCTAGGCGAGCTACATATTGATCTAGTAAATCGGAACATTCACATCGTAAATCTTTGAAACTAAATGCTTCTGCCGAGGATGATTTACTTGTAAGATCACTTCTTGATTGGGAAGATTTTGGTAAAGTGAGTTTGGTGTTTCAACCCTCACATATTAAAGTTTTTTTCTCTATTATATATATGACCTAAACCTGTTCCGAAGCTATCAACATTTCTTGCCATACATAATTTTGTTTTAGGAATGGATTTATAGCTATTTTTCCATGAGCAAGACTAACCTTGCATTTTTCTTTATATATCTTGTAAAAATGGTAACAGGTACATCAATAGGAAAACGATATGCAAGAACAGATGAACTTGGCGTTCCTTTTGCTGTCACTGTGGATTCAACAACGTCAGTAACTATTCGGGAGAGGGACAGCAAGGACCAAGTTCGTGTTGATGTGGAAAATGCTGCCTCTGTCATTAGGGAGGTATCTGAAGGCCAAAGGACGTGGGAAGATGTGTGGTCTACTTTTCCTCACCACTCCTCTACAACTACAGATGATTGAGTTTAACAAAGTTGCCAATCTTGGTTGACCCTTCAATGGTTTTCTGTTGCAATTTTTGTGTGGTGTTTGAGCAATGAACAGAACTACATGATATTACTAATTGTATCATTTACATACCCATTTTTGTTTTAATGGTTTATAGAGTGATTGACTCATTTTGTAGTTTATTAGAATTTGACAAGTTTGTGGTTAATATGCCAAAAGTTGTGTTGTTTTGACGCAAGTTTAACATCAAATTTCAATTTCAACTTGAATGGTTAACACATCTCAAGTGTGTGCTTAATCATATTAAGTAGATAGTTAATGAATTTATGAAGGTGTTGGTGTTGTAAGTTGTAACAAGTTATCTTAGAGGCCGTTTGGGGTGGTTGTCATTTTTGGTTTTGAATCTCATTTTCAAAACCAAAATCTGTTTGGATAAAATTGAAATATTTGATTTTAGTTTTACTTATTTTTAAAACAATTTTTTCTTAAAACTCAACCGAATAAATAGGTTTATTGTTTTGAGTTAGTTTTTATATTTATGTTAAGTCATTATTCTCCACTCATTTGTCTTCTTTCCTAACCACCACCCTTCCAGTAATCGCCACCGGTTCGGTGACTGCAACTCTTCTAGCAACCCTCGAAATTATTCTTATCACTCCGAACTTTATCACAATTGATTTTTCACAAAACAATCAATATGTAAGAACAATGCATTGTTAAAAATAATTTATAGACTTGAAGCTTAGTGATAAATATTGTAGTGATGTCACAACCTTTCATATTGGTTTCAACTAAAATTGAGAATGCCAAAATATATCATTTAATAAAAATATTTTTCAATGGTGCTGCTTCTTCAAGGACACATCACATGTCCAATATAATAAATTTTCAAATAATGTATGGAAGTGGAAAATCACCCTTTGGCATGATGTACATTAAGATTAGGATATGGGAGATATTGGCCAACCACTTAAAGGAAGATTTCTCTTCCCACCCCTCGTATCTCTTTTTCACCCCCATAAAATCCAATTTTACCCCTCAAAGTTCGGTTTACGTAAACCGAACTTTTTTTAGTGTAAATTTTACACTAAAAAAATAGTTCGGTTCAACGTAGGGGGTGAAAAAGTTCGGCCCGCGTTTACCGAACTTTTTTGTCAGGGGCATAAAGGACAGCACAGGGGGTGGAAAAGCAAACCAGGGGGTGGGAAAAGAAAACTTCACTTAAAGTACTTTTGAACCATAAGAAAGCCCATAAGTATTTGTCAATTTCCACCCACTTAAAGCATTTTTTGTCCACATGATAGTCCATACTGATTTGATTCCCAATTCACAAAAACAATAATATTGTGATAGATACCTTATCTTTTATGTTTTCACCCTGTCTTTCTCGCGTGCCTCTGAAAATTCAAAAATACCACATCGCAAGATAACCAGGTGAGTGTTAAAGGGGTAAAAATCTAAAAAAACACAATTTACTACTTAAAGTACGAACTCAAGGTGGCGCAAAAGCTGGAAAAACACAATTCTCTACTTAAGTAGCGAACTGAGTTTCTCCTCACTTTAAGTAGCGAACCTTATGAAATCTAATATTTGTGTCCCTCTCACGCTCAATATGTAAGAACAATACATTGATTTTGTCCCCCTCTAGTTAAACTCCGTACTCAATTCGCTACTTAAGAACAATGCATTGAATTTATCCTCCTCTAGTCAAAGTGCGTACTTAGTTTGCTACTTAAGTAGCAAACTACATTTTTTCAGATTTTGTACCCCTTCAGTACTTGCTGATTATCTTAGGAGGAGGATATTTTTGAAATTTTAGAGGACGCGTTAAAAAGATAGGGGCGCAAAAAAATAAAGGGATACAATAGCTTATATGCAGGAAAAGTTTTCTCCTCGTAAAAGAAAGAAAGATTTAATTAATTAATTTAAATGTAAATCCATGTAGTCGTTTACAAAAAATGATGGATATATTTGCTAGTACTTTTATTTATCATGAATAATAATTGCATTTTTTTATGTTGATTGATGTGCAAACCATCTAAAGGATGTATACAGGTGCATTTGTTATGTAACATTTTTGACCATATGAACAAAAAAATTGGTTAGAATAAATTATTTTCTAAATTATATATTGTACATCATAGTTAATTTTACTTTATTTCACATGTCCTTTACATAATATCCTATTGTAATATTATTTGATTAAAGTAAAATACAAGTAACCCATATCTTGGTAAGATATCTATTCTTTTGATATTGATAAGATATCTTCTAAGATGATTATAGGTAATTGTTTTTTCCCCTGCTGAATTGCTCAAAATCTCTCATTTATCAAAAGATATTTTCAATAGTATATTTTATCCATGTGAGCAACACAAGAGAATAACAATCACAATGATAGTATTAAGTACTACTAAATCTTACTTTGCTGTCCATTATATCTAAACCTAAATCTTTATTTGTTGACCTCTATTTATTTCATATACTTGTTGACCTTTTTTCAGACATTCAATCTTCAATTATTTGCACAAATACTATAAATTCCTATGACCTATTGGAATAAATAAATAAATAAATAATATGCATTCAAATGTCTCTTGGCACATTTTTCTTCAAATTTCTACTACACTCCTTTTATCTTGAGCTTTATATAGTTCATGAATGTTTCCTTGTAAGTTTTTTATATGGTAACCATTGTTAAAGAAGTGGACATTTCTAAGCTAATAATAATGATAATAATAATAAATATAAAACTAAAGTTGTACATTGATATCGTGTCAAATGCTTACTCATCTTGAAATATATAATTTCAAGAATAAAGTACAAATTATATGGCAGTCATATACTATAAACAAAAGCTGCTCTCTTTTTCTCTCTATATATAGTTAAAATTCTATGCCATGAAGAAATGTAACTTCTCCAAAATATATCATGCATCATCCATGTAGGTGATTTTATCAATAGATTAGAGGAACATTATTCATGATCATGTTCTTGAATAAAAGACCAAGCTCCAAAATTTGTCTCCAAACTCCACCAACATTGCTTTGTCCTCCTCGTTACTTTAAGACAGGTGAAACAAAATATGTTCACCATTTAACAACATAATAATTTTCTTATCCAATAGCATATTTGCTTCCCTTCATGATCCAACTCCAATTAACTTTAGCTGTGACATCAAATTTTGCAATCATATTACATTATTAGCGCATGAAAAATTTAGAATTGTCAATATAAAAAAGGCTTAATCATCATTTTCGTCCCTGTAACTTCGCGATTTTTTTGTTTTAGTCCCTGTATCTTTTTTTGTGGCAAATTAGTCCCTGTATGTTCAAATCTTTTGGTTTTAGTCCCTTAAAACTAAAATCCGCAGGAAAATCCGTAGGAAACCACCGAATTTTCCTGCGGATTTTAGCTTTAGGGAAGCAACGTTTTAAAAATTGAACCGAACAGTAGAAATGTACATTCACTGCTTAACCGGTTGAACCATCCGGTTCGGTTCAAGTTTTAAAACATTGGTAAAAACTAGTAGTAAATTATTGAAAAGTGGGAGATAGAAATTACAATGTTGTTACGAGGATTTCCCCAATAAAATCCTTGAAGGAAAATTGGAAAAATGTTGCAAGCTGCTAGGACATATATCATTAATGCATGCATGCCTATCCATTGCAAAACCGTAGTCATGCCACTATATCCACATACATCAACCTGCAAGGAAGAAAAAACATTGTTCACATGATAATTCAACCTATCTTGAGCAAATTCAATAAAAAACTTGATGCAAATGTTGTATAAGCAGATAGTTTGAATTTAGCTTATAAATGTTAGATTAACTAATCAATTATGGATCGACAATAATCATATTTTTAGAAATTATGATCTATTGTTATTAAGTATTAATTGATGAATTATTTGATTGGTTTTTGTTTGGGTCATTTAGTTAAGCCCAATGAGAGGTCTTTGCCCACAACTGTTTAGTTATTCAAATATGATCTCATCAGACGTTTGACATATGGTGAAAACCTCAATGAGGCATTAAACGAAATGAGGATAGTCATCCCTCTCATCCTCTATCTATGGTGATGAAACCTAAAGGCCCACACCAATTACATTCCTTGATTTATTTGATTATCGTAGATATGCTATAATTTTTATCTTTATGGTTATTCTATTCAAATTCCAACAATTGGTATCACAACAAAAATTAAATACAATTGTTTGAATTTAAATAGAAAAGCCATAGATCAAAGATACAAATTCTAATATATCTACAATAATAAATAGATAAAGGAATTGTTGTGTACCTTTAGGTTCCATGACCAAAGAACGACCATGAGAGGGATGACTACCCTCATTCTGTTTAACGCCTCATCGAGGTTTTCACCATATCAAATGTGGATAACGTTTAAATAGCTAAACGGCTGAGGCCAGAGACCTCTTGTTGAGGTTAATTGAATGGCTCAACCCATCACAATTAATTTAGAAACAAATGTTCAATCAAATAATTCATCAATAAGTGCTTAATAACAATACACCATAATTTATATTAATAGTAATTCCTAATAATTGATTATTGTCAATCCACAATTGATTAATTAAATAATAAATCCAACAATAAATTGTTTTGATAATCCTACAGAGCGTATAGGAATATGCAGAAAACAAGTTATGGACATGTTATAAGTTTTTTCCATAAGGTTTTCCAAACGATCTTAAAAGTGTTTATGCTAGTAAATAAGCTGAAATAAGGCAATCCAAACAAGTCCTAAAATACACTACACTACTTTTCATAATATTTGAGAATTACAAAAGGAGCTTACAATAAGAGTAAAAAATAGTACAAAAAAGCAAGAAATTTAATGACTAACCATCAAGTATATTCCAACAAAGAGGATGCCAGCAGCACCAGCAGTGAGACAAGCATAACTCAATGTGTAGAGAACTTTATTTACATGCATTCCTACAACACACAAAAATTTATGTTAATTAATGCTACAAAAAATTGGAATTAATTAAGTGACGCAATATTATTCATATTAAACAAGAAACTGAGAAAGAGTTAAGAGAGAATGGTTACCAAATAAATCCAAGGCAAGACCAGATACTACAAGACAACAGGTTGGAATCATCCAGTATATGATTCTAATTCTATGGTCCTGCATTTAACAATAAGGAAACAGCTTCAATACACATAATTAAAAGAGGAATGTAGCGCATAAACTTAATATTGAAAGTGTGTCCGGTGTCCAATACTTATCGGAGTCAGACACCGACATGACATTGATAGATGTTATTATATTTAATTAATTTATTATCTCAAATTATTATCAGTGTCATGCCCGATATTTGTATTGGTGCTTCAAAAAAAAAAAAAACAAGAAAAGTGTTGGGAATTACCTTAAAATGTAGAATAATATGACCATAGTGCAAGCCAATCAAACAGGTAACAATTGCCATCACTGAACTATAATTCCAAAGTAGACACAAAATTAGTGACAAAAAGAGAAAAGCTTAGGTTGAATATTAGGCAAGAAAAATTCTAGGTAAAGTAAGTTTAAACCATCCGACCTAAGTTAAGAGCTGAGGTGATTTTTAACTGATTTTGTTAGTGTAATCTAAGGTGCTCAATCTCGAATGAACGGCCAAGAACATTGACTACATGTAAATGTTTGATTATGCTACGGAATCTGGACCATGACGCATGTGCATGATTTTGAGAATCCTAGGGCATGTGCTTATATATTTCAAGCTCATAGAGACCTAGCAATGTGTTAGTTATATGTCTTTTCTAATTTGCTTTTGAAAGAAATAATATTTTCATGTCAAGGAAATTAATATTTCATAATTAGATACTAGTCACTTTCTTGCACCTTATTGAGAATGGCATTATAAAAACCAAAGATGCAAAAGCGAAATTCACCTTAAGAGTCCTTCAGGATCAAAAGGGGCTTGACACCAAGTAGGAGCATCAGGAGGCAATGGTCCATAGTCAGGCGAATTGATACTGCATTCCTATTGAAATTTGAAAAATATTTAAACAAACAAATTAGTTAAAATTTATTAAAATAAAAATTTTAGATGCACGGTCAGTGTAATTTTTTTAGTGTCAACAAATCATATGTGAATTTAAAAGAAGTTACGTTTTTCATGATCTGACGATTACGATTTGTTGACAATACACTAACAGTGTATATGATTTAAATTCTCGTAAAAAAGAAAACGACAAGAATTAGCAAATATTGGTCAGAACATCTTAGAATAGAGAGAATCGTACAGGCATCCGCGCATATATCGGTCTCCGGTAGAGATGTTGTATACCCAATAAACTACGATCGATCATTCCAACAACATTGCAAGCTGGTCCAGTGTTACCCCTTACTCCACATTTAACCTAAAACATATTCAAATAGATACACATAAATCAATTTTTTCAACCAATATATAAATAAATAAATAAAAAACAAGTGAGAAAAAAGTAAAAGACATTAACACTCACAGAAAAGATCATAGGTTCTGAAGAAGGTTCTGTTGGAACTTCATACTCCCAATCAGGAACGTACATCCCATACAGCAAGCAAAGATAAATGACAGAGAGAAACAAAGCCAAGGCCCTGTTAAAGGCGAAAAAATCAACTTAAATAACCATGACTTGAGACACAAGTTAAATGGAAAAGCAACATCGCAGAACAAGGTATGTTTAAAAATTAGAGAGCCGAAAACAACCAATAGACTTGTCATAAATTGTTTACATAAACTCTATTAAACATTATCACAAGTGCTTATGTTAGCAAATAAACCAATCCGCATAGGCTGCTAATCATGATTCCACTCATTAAGTCAAAAAGGTTGTAGCTTCATCAAACCTCAATTAAGAAACTAAAATTCTACATGAAAATTAAGCTTACCACTGATATCGATATTTCCTTAAAAGCGTTGATCCAGAATTAACGATATCTTCACGCTTGAGCCAAATTTCACAGAGAGCTGTAATCAAGTATGCTATCGCAATTCTCTGACATCAAAATGAAGTAAATACAATTTATTGATTGGTTGTGCAATTGTAAAAACTAGCCGCCACAAAAACCAAATTTCATAGGTCAAACGTCAAAGAGTAAGATAATTAACAGTTCATACCTGCAATATTCCCATCCATCGTATCTGCTTCAAATCTACTCCGAATGACAGATCATTTACTCGATGAACATAACCTCCTGCGAATTACAAAATGTAAGTTCTCGTTATCCGGCTTTCAAATTACATGCACGTATATGATTCCAGTTTTGCCAATCGCAGTTCACGGAAATTAGCGTTTGTTCAAATTCCGCTATGGTACACTGCTATAATACCGCTATAATTGCTATTTGACAAAACTTTGTACTAAATAGTATACCACAGAACAATAGTGATTACCTTGAAGAAAAATGCCTAACGCGAGAAGCTTAAGTGCCCGCAAAATCGCCTTTCTGGTTGCATCAACTTTGCAAGATGGTTTCTGTCGAAGAAACAGATTAGTTGTGTTAAATGAACAATTTATCAAGAAAGTTTGAATAAAAATTCTTGTTCTATTCAAATGATAAAAACATATAGATTGCCTTATTACCTTGTATGTGAATGCTAGTGCAACACCAACAATAAAAAGGAAAAATGGCATTACAAAATCTGCTATTGTTAATCCATTCCATGGAGAATGATTGAGTGCTGGAATAAGTCCACCAGCATCATCCACCAGTATCATAAGCTGCATTAAGTTTCATAAAATTAGTATAAAGAAATACGAATCGCTGACACAAGCAAATCGAAGCAATTGAGTGTAACTACTCATTAATTACACCAGGACAATGTTTAAACCTCAAGACAACCTATGAAGCACGAACACTCTTCAGATTAGGTGTGTCCCAGTGCTGGACATGCGTTGGTGTCCGACACCTTGAATTATGTCATTTTCTTAAATTATTATCAGTGTATGTGCTTCATAGAAGACAAAAATTTCCTAACCAAATTTGTCGTTTTCAAACTATAGAAAATATCAATTAACTCCAATTAGAAAATATAACATGATTGGATTATGTATCATCATGTGAATATTTGAAAAAAGAAAGTGGCAAAATTGTACAATCCCATGTGAGCAGTACCAAACATGCTATAAGGCTAAAAGGACATCTTATCTTATCTAGCCCAATATCATTAGGCACACCAAACAATGCCTATGCCTAAAAGAATTCCTCATACAAAATGATGACTACTTACTCGGTTACTCGATGTAATATTTGATGATCTATGTTGAACTAGTCCTTATAATATGTAGATTAATTTTAGCCCTTAAATTATGACATCTTTCTTTTATGACTTGACACGCGCGCACACACACATATATCCAACAGACAGAGAATCTTAGTAATGTGGGACTCTGATACAACTTCAATAACATGACCTAACTCAATAACACGTGGGACTTTTTTTCGTTGATAGTATATCAAAACTAAACTAAATTTTTTTTTGAAGTTTGAATTAATATTAATAAGTAATAAAAATCATCTTATATTATATCTTATTCAACAATGCATAGTAGCCGACAAAAATATGATATGCATGTTAACTTATGACATGATAAAATGATGCCATGAAGAAGTGGTAGTTACTAAAGCAAATCACAAGCATTGCATTTCAATGTCATCAACCATTGATGATTGATAAAGCAACATAAAAGTATAATGGTGACAAGTCGGTTAGGCACATTACATCTTTCCAATTGCACGTTATGCCATCTTTTCAAGAATATGATGTGTATTAGTAACTTAATATATAAACTTTAAAATTTATTTATTTGTCCGTAAATTCTAATTCAACTAGTAATGTCGATATTGTTACATTAAATCCAAAATCTTACAGTTGTGTATTTCAGTTCTAATAGTGTTTGTCACTTCATCTACCGACTAAAAGGAGTAATTAATTGGTCATTTTTTATTAACCTAATCCATTTACATAATTCTTTGTAGCTTAGTGGGGGTACAAAAAGTAAAATTACCTAACCTTATTAGGGCAGAGGTGAAACTAAGATTTGGTCAGAGTCAGACTTAAAAAAATGCCTATTAACATTATATGACTTTTGAATAATTATAATATGTATACTTATCTTTTCAATAATCTAATAATTTTCAAACGTGTGTTCTATTATTTATTTATTTATTTTGAGAAAGAAAAAATAAAATAAAATTCAAACTAGAGTCTCAACACATTAAAATTTTGATGACCTTTTATCAATTGAGCTATTTTTACAGACCATTTCTTTTTAATTGTTGGTATGTTTCAAAAAGTATAAGTAGTAGTTATTTCAATTTTTGAAGAAAATGCAATGGATGGTAATTTATTCGGGAGGAAAACCAAATTATTAATTAAATATAAATATTATAAATAAGATACGATTTGCAGTGAAAAGACACGTAAGTACTTTTATTTGCTTAGGAGTTGGAATATATATTCCCTACTTTATTCATATAAAATATCAGGACATACGTTATTTATTCCTAATAGCGGGGATATTATGATTTTATCGATTTTTGTTATTCTAGGTTGCCTAGGAGATATTTTTATCATCAAAAAAAGAAAAACTAGGTTGCCTAAAAAGAGGAAAATGAATTTACTATCGAAAGAAGATACATATTTTTTAAAAAAATTCAGAGAATATTGTAAAATTTTATCCCATAGAAACCACGTATCCATAATATTCTGTTTATACGGACGGCTTTGCGGATGACTGAAGAGATAATAATAAAGTAAGCAAACAACTACTCAGAAAAATAGGTAAACAAACCCTATATAAGGGGGGTAACACAAAAATATCTCATTAGAAGTAGATATTTAACAAAAAAAAAAAGTAATTGATTTAACACGTGATTATAAATGGAAGTAGAATATATTGAAAAAAGGAAGATAAATAATGGAGAATATAGGATTTTTCTTTTTCTTTTTTATATTTTATTTATAGTTTATCATTTTTACATAATAAAATAGTTGAGTTTCACCACCAGTTGAATCAAGCGGTTTCAGCCCCTCCGTCCGAATCATAGTTACGGGGATCGAACCATGGTCCTCCCTACCAAGTTCAACGCCAATCACCACTGAACCAACTGACGAATGGTAAAATTTCTTTTTTTATCAGACAATCCGGTGATTAGAAATTTCCCCTTTAAAAATGAACAAATAGGATGATCAGAGTTCAAACTACGGCTCTCTACTGCCAGCTAGGTTAAACTTACGGGACCTAACATTTAACATTTTTTTATGGTATACATCAAACTAATTTCAATCATATCTTAATTTAATTTTTGGACCAGATCTTATCAAATCCTTAAAATTAACACTAATAATCAATTTTCATCTACAACTTCAAACATATTTAAGAAAATAAATAAAATAAAATAATTCAAGAGCTTAATAAGTCCCAACCCTAAATTTTATTCCAAAATAAAAATAGTGTATGAATCTAATCAATATGTTTGAAAAAGAATATTTATTTATTTACTTAAAATGTATAGATATATGTCATATGTATATATATATATATAGTAAAAATGGTATAATAAAAAAAAATCAAAAGGTGAATCTTCGGTAAATATATTTTTTTTTATGACTAGTTTAATCTGGTTCGGGTGAGTTCTAGCATCAAATGGTTTCAGTCTCCTCCCAATTGCAGTTGTGGGGACCTACCAAGTTCAACGTCAATTATCACTAAACCAACTAACGATTGATATCTTTGGTAAATATTTGAATATATACCAATACATAATTTTGATATCAAACTCTATTTGTGACCTATCGAAACTTTCCATTTCAACAATATATTTATACGTATCTAAATAAGATGTGTACAAGGATGTTTAAAAAATAAAAAGTATAGATATGTTATAGTCTGAGAATATTATGGCAATTTAATCGCAAAGGGGCAAGTAGCCGTAATGCTGTTTAAATGGACGGCTCTCTAATTGAGTAATAAACCATCTTATATACTAAAAAGTGAGTCACAAAAAAACAAAAATCAATTTATTTAACACCAAACGCATTCTCTTTACTTTAACACGTGCAAGTGCAACTGCAACTACAAACTCTTTGGATTCTCTAAAGAAAACTAATTTGGTATTGCTACAAAAATAAAAATCTTTACCTCCACTCTCAAGTCAATCTTCCCCTATTTAATTTTGTTTTTCTTTACAAATCTTCCCCATTTAATTAATCATCATCACTAACCCATAATTTAGCAATAACAATATCAACAAAATAAAACACATTATCCCAAACTTCTTGTTTTTATATTCCTAAAAAAATTTACAAATTAAAACTTAGATGAATTGAATTTCGAGATTCACTAATGCACCAAAACAAAAATCCTTATGCCGACAATAGAAGTAAAATCTCTGGTCCTGGCGGAGTATAAGTCAACTCCTTACCCACAAAAAATATCTAAGTTTAACCCATTACCTAAATAAATCATATTAATATTTTTTAACTATGCTACTATTATTAATATATTTTTAGTATCCAAGGAAGGAAAGAAGACAACACAAGTTGATTAACATACGACGTCGTTAGCTTCATCTTAAAAAAAGAATCAATACTATTAATGAACAATTCTAAAAATAATTAACTCACTAATTATTTAATTAATTAATTAATTAATTAATTAACTAAAAAAGAACAAAATAAGGAAGGTAGAGAGAGAATACCGCAACAGTGAGGCCACGAAAAACATCAAGTGAAAGCAAACGCTGAGAAGATTGAGGTTGTTGTTGTTTCATTGAAGATGAAATCATTGAAGAACATTCTTCATTATTATTAATAATAATCTTTTTATTGTTAAGTTTTGTTGTTGAATCAGAGATCTGGTCATTACCCATTTCTAAATCTTCATCATTATCTTCAAAACTCTTTATTGCTTCATATTTCTTCATCTTCACAAATCAATGTCTCTTAATCTCTTCTTCTACCATCTATCAACTACACACATAATACACATTTATTTTTTCTTAATCAAATTCATTAACAATAATAATAATAATATTATTCATAACAATAACAAAAAAAATAATGTTAAAGATTAATAAAGAAATATAAAAAGAATAAAAAAAAATATCTTACTTGAAGAAACAATGCAATGAATGAATGTTGAAGAAGAGAGAAGATAGTGAAAAGAAAGAAGTAACAAGAGACCCTTTTTCTTTCTTTTCTTTTCTTTTCTTTGTAGAGAGATTATTATTATTACTGTTTCTTGAGCTTTGTTTTTTTGGATTCTTTACCTTTGTGTTTCACACTTTTATAGGCGATTTATAGAGGTCACACAAATATATATGAATAATAAATAAATATATTTATTATTTTTTTGTGAAGATTATTTTATTTTATTTTATGTGTACTTGATATTTACATTTGTCCCCGCAAAAAAAGACTACTCCATCTGATGGATAATAGATAAATATTATATAACAAACTTTATGATGTGTCAAAAACCAAAACAAAAAACTTTTTGAAAGGTCAAGTGAAGAAAAAATAAATGAGCTGGGAGAGATCATGAAAATTGAATTCATAATAATCACAATTAAATTCATAATAATTACGTTTAAATTGTTTTTAAACAATGACTGATAATATTTTTTTTTATTAAGTTAGTGAAGTGGAAAAGTTGGATTTAAATTTCGGCCCCTACATACAAAATAGAGTTATACTTCCTCAAATTATGTTTATAAGAAAATTTAAAAAAATTACACAGATAAAAGAATTTAATTTTTCTAATTAATAATTCAAAAAATTTATATTTTATTTCAAACTAAATCTTAGACTGACATGAGAAATAAGTCACTCTAATTGATGCATTAACATTAACATTATAATCAACTATTTGATTTTAATTAATCTATACTGATATATAAAGAGAATACCCATTTTTTTGTGGATTTCTCTTATTTCCACTTTTGTCCTTCACTCTATTCGAATATTTGTATAGGTTGAAAAATAACTTCCACACAAAATTTCAGTTTTTTTTTAGTGAAATTTCTTGATAACTAAACACAACACCAAAAAGGATGTTAACTAGTTATCTATATTAGCACAATAGAGAATGCTGATCGCACAAACGGGCACGACCCGTTTGGCCGCTAGTAATAGTATAAATGGAATTATGCATTTAATAAAAGATAAATTTAAAGAGTATTTCGTATAGAAAGACTATTTTTTTTAACCTTTTTTTTTATATAAAAAAGGACAAAAAGGAATACTGACTTACATATATTAGACTAGTATCTAAACGACGCTATAGACCCGTTTGAATTAACTTATTTTTGAATAAACTTACATATATGTAAAATTTTGTGTATTATACTTACATATATGTAAAATCTTTAAAATTTTGTGTATTATTTTAAGTTTATGCGACTTGGTTCGATAGTACGTTTGTATATCCTTGGGTGATCCGTTTTTGTTGCGTAACCATTTTGTTCAGTCTACTCATTCAACAGGTGGTACTAGAGCTCGTCGCTTCTTCTTGTAGCTACTTTGGTTATGTAGTATTTGGGTGGTGTATCATGAACGTAACAGTAGAATATTTAAGGCAAAAGAATAATTAGTCTATCAACTGTCAAATAAAGTTAAACATCATTCCCTTTAGTGGATGAAAGCTTACAATATGAATATCAGTGTAAATTTTCATATGTGATAGTTAAGCCCTTTTGTTTGTTTGGGCATTAGCTAAACAATTATGACTTTTGTAATTTCTTGTGGTTCTGATTGACACTCCCTGTGCTGATCAAGATTGGTTGGTATTATAAATAAAATCCATTTTCGCTTCTTTAAAAATGTAGATTACAATGACATAATAAAAAATGTTTTACAATGTACCCAAAAAAAATGTTTTATCAGAATATGTATGTTTAATTTAACATTTAAACTTTTCATAAATTTGTACACACTTTATATTACATGTGTAATAAATAAATAATCGAATTGATCACATTGATCTTGTATATATATATATTTTTTGACAAGGTATATTTTTTTTAAGGGTCATGCTAGTTAAAGAACAAAAAAAAAAGAACTTTTGCATAGAAAATATCACTTTTTATACATTTAAAAAGTTAACTACACAAGTTTCAAGACAATTTTACTATACTTAGTTTCCTTAACTAGTGTCATGGGGGCACTATTTAGCATTTTTCTTTTTTTAAAATATCTGTTTCTTTTTTTTATATGTATATAATATGTATCTATCTATCAAAATTAGTAAACGAAGCAAAAATAAACTAAAAAAAATAATGTACCGATGTTTATGGTTGTTTTTATATAAGATATATGAGGTTCCGGCGCTTATTCGATTTAGCGCTGAATAAATCGAATATGGTGGTTGAAATGTCTTCTTTAGGGTGGGAGGCTGACGGGGAGGCGTGGATATGGCGGAGACAGTTGTGGGCATGGGAGGATAAATTGTTGGGGGAGTGTCAAGATTTACTTCACAATTTTCTTTTGCAAGCTCAATCTACAGATTTGTGGCATTGGCAGCCCGATCCGGTTACAGGCTATTCAGTCCGGGGAGCTTATCAGCTCTTGGCACAAACAGATCTTCTTGATGGTGTCTATTTTTGCTTGGAGGTTTTTGTGAGACAACTTATCAACTAAAGTAAATTTGGCAGTTAGTGGCATCATCGGTCCAGAAACTCAGTCCTGTGATGCCGGATGTTGTAGCATGTAATCAGCTCAGCATGTTCATGTACTACAATATATTTGGTTCTCTTTGGACGGCGGTTCGGTCGTGGTTTGACTTATCATCGACGGATCCTCAAAATATGTGAGATCATTTGTTCTAGTTCACTTATTCATCATGTGGTCTTCAGGCGCGGGGCACCTTTTTACAACTTATTTGCCTCTTATGTGCTTGGATTATTTGGAATGAAAGAAACCGATGGTTATTCAGAAATTCAAAACTGTCCATGACTCGATTGCTGGAGAAGGTCAAACTCCACTTTTATAGTCTACTCTAGCACATCTTGTGCTAAGGAGATCGATGATTAAAATATATATATATATATTGGTTTGCTAATTTAGACCTTTATGTTTGCTAATTTAAGTGGGTCTAAATTAGCGAAGTGCACTTTTTCTCTTTGGACAAAAAACCCTTGACATTTAGTTATTTTACACTAGAAAATTGAGGGTTAGTTAAGTAAATTTTATTAAATGTTGTGTACCCATTTGCTAATTTACACCAATTTTATAAAACAATTTTATGTTTTTTTATTAGAAAAATGTTGTTTGAGAATTTTAAGGAAGGATAAAACATTTTTTTTTTTATATATTAAACTCAAAAACTGCCCTTTACTTTGAACTTATTTGAATTAGTGGAAAAAAATTATTTCTAGTCATAATAAAAAAGGCGCACTTGCTAATTTAGACTTTCATGTTTTTAGGTAGGTTTAAATTAGCAAACCATATATATATATATATAGCCAGGATCCGTTGACACCAAATAGTTTGACACCAAATCTTACACCTCTTAATAACGTCTTAACCGATATAAATTTTATAAAATCCACCGTTGGATTGAAAGTTTATATCATATAGATCATTTATGTAAAGTTTCAGAAAAATCCAAAATCATTTGATATGCTATTGAGACATATAAAGATCAATGACATTTAAAAAATGACGCAAACCGTTAACTTTGATGTACCTCAATAACATATCAAATGATTTTGGATTTTTCTGAAACTTTACATAAATGATCTATATGATATAAACTTTCAATCTAACGGCAGATTTTATAAAATTTATATCGGTTAAGACGTTATTAAGAGGTGTAAGATTTGATGTCAAACTATTTGGTGTCAACGGATCCTGACTCATATATATATATATATATATATATATATATATATATATAGGGTCAGGATCAAATGACACCAAGGTGTCAAACTTAGTAACATGACACCTTCGATAATTCTTTACCGGATTATCGTATTATAAAATCCACCGTTGGATGCAAAACTATTATTATATAGATCATGTCTATAAATTTTAACATCAATCGGAAATCATTTGATATATCAATGAGATGCATAAAAATCAACGTCTTACAAAACTTCGTCAAAACCGTTAATTTGGATCCTTCTCTTTAACCCTTCAAACGATTTCCGATTAATGTTAAATTTTATAGACATGATCTATATAATAATAGCTTTGAATCAAACGGTGAATTTTGTAATATGATTATCCGGTAAACAATTATCGGAGGTGTCATGTTACTAAGTTTGACACCTTGGTGTCATTTGATCCTGACCTATATATATATATATATATATATATATATATATATATATAGAGTCAGGATCCGTTGACACCAGGTGTCAATCTTTAGTTTGACACCAAATCTTAACCATTTATTTGATTTGATCTAAGGGTCTAAACTTATTTGTTATATTAACTTGCGTGGTCTTTTCTCCTTCAACTCCACCTAATCGTACACCAACAAATTTTAAAAAGCCAACCATCAACCATGAATTCATATTTCTTCCTGCCGATCTCCAATTCTGAAATACAGAGTCACCTCTTTCATTCATACCCAGCAAGTTAATTTAAAATTCATTAAAATCATACTCTGAAATTCAATGCCGCTAATTTATGTTTCTTTTCATCAATCTCAATTTCAAAACACAGTAAAATTACAAATCGAGTCAAACCCATCCAGATACAATATATTCACTACCTTCCCCTACTTGGGTTTGATTTCATGAATTTTAAACTATATTGTCTGCATATTTTGCAATCAACATGGAGAATTAACCAACGAGTGGATGGGATGGATCATAACAATTTATAGAAGCCAATAATGCAAATCGAGCCGGTTTAAAAGGATAAAGACACCATGAATCGATGATCATTCCTAGAAGGTTTTGATGGAATTGAAGTTAAAAGATCGTCGGTTAATTTGATCGGCCGCCAAACCGAAACAGGGATATAAACTTGGAAACAAACAACAAAATAAAAATCTAGAATACGTGAGTGCAAAAAGAGTCTACACAAGTTATCATGTTAGACTAATATTAGCCGTTAGATTAAAAGTTTTGACGGATAAGATTTGGTGTCAAAATAATATTTGACACCTGGTGTCAACGGATCCTAACTCATATATATATATATATATATATTTGGCTTGTAAAAAAAGATATTTTTTTATATAAGATATTTATGGGTTTTTTTTTAAGGCAATGGTTTTGTCGGCATTATGGAATTTCGTTCGTATAACAGTTTCCACGTTATTTGGTACCTCTCCCGTTCAAATCGCCATGTCCACTTGCCCAGTCGATCGATGTTACTGTATTTGTTTTTTAATTTTCTTTTTAGTTTTTTGGTTGTATCTTTTACTAATTTGTTAGTCATCCTAATTTATTACTATTAAGTATTATTTTGAAGAGGACATTTATTATTATTTAATTAACGTTTACTAAACATAGAAAGATTACTGTATTATTTAAGATTATTATAGGGCAATATATGAGTCTCTTGGCTTTTCAAATTGGCCTTTCAGATTTTTTTTTTCTTTTTCTGATATGCTTTTCATTTCTGTTGAAACTAAGATTGAGTCAAACAAAGTCAATGTGCAAGCTGTTACTTCAAACACAAGCTAACCGTATAAACTACTTTCCATAGTTAGTTAAGAGTTAGTTTTTGACACTTAAGAGTTTGTTAGATTTACCATTTGTATCATATCTATAGATAGAAGAGTTTATTGTTGTATATATATATAGGAGATGAACTCATTTTGTAAAGTTTCAGTTTTGTGAGTAATAATAACAGAAACAATTCTTCTTCTTCCCTATAGCTTTATCAAGCTTCTTTCTTTCTTTCTTCAATGGTTAACAACCAATAGTTTTCACATGGTATCAGGAGCAATTCTGGTATCCACCATTGTCTTCCGCATCGTTTTCTTTGCTCACAATTCTCTCTTTTTCACCTACATCACCGTTCTTTGATTTTATCTTCATCTTTCCATCTTTCTTTCACTATGGCTGAAGAAAGTTCTTCAAGCAGTGTTAATGGTGGTCAACACCATGCTCCTCCTCCGAACAGAGGTTATCAGAATGATATCCTCAATCCTTACTTCATGCATCCCAATGAAAATCTGAGTAACGTTCTTGCTACCCCTCTCTTATCGGGCCCCAATTACCATTCTTGGTCGCGTGCTGTCACCGTTGCTCTTCGATCCAAGCACAAGATGCACTTCATCAATGGTGCACTTCCACGTCCTAATGATGATGATAGAGATTCAATCGCTTGGGATCGGTGTAACACCATGATAATTTCATGGATTAGTAACTCTGTGGAGCCAGAAATTTCTCAAAGCATACTTTGGATGGACACTGCTGCAGAAATATGGAAAGAACTCAAAGACCGTTTCTATCAAGGTGATATCTTTCGAATCTCTGATCTTCAAGAAGAAATTTACACGCTTAAGCAAGGTGATTGTACCATTTCTTCTTATTACACCAAAATGAAAAAGCTTTGGCAAGAGCTAGATAATTTTAGGCCTCTCCCTATTGCTAGTTGTTCTGATGCATGCAAGGTGCTTGATAAAATGCGTACCTATAGGGATAGTGATCAGGTCATAAGATTTCTCAAAGGTTTAAATGACCAATATGCTGCTGTTAGGTCACAGATTATGTTAATGGACCCTTTACCCAACATTGGAAAAGTATACTCTTTACTTGTGCAGCAAGAAAGACAATCTCTTCTTAATCTTGATGAATCCAAGATTCTTGCTGCATCTAGCAATCCACCTTCAGGCAGAGGCTACTTATCTCAGCGTGGTAGGAATGATCGTGGTGGAAGAACCAATGGTGGCAGGGGTAAAGGCAGAGGCAACAGAGTTTGCACTCACTGTGGCATGACTAATCATACTGTTGATATATGCTTCAAGAAGCATGGCTACCCCCCCCCCCCCCCCCCATATGCAGCAAGGGGGCACTGTGAATAATTGTCAAAATGATGGTGATGAAGAGGATGCAAAATCCATAGCTTATGATGAGGATAATAGTGAACCAGACAAGGGTTTGTATTTCACCCCAGATCAGCACAAAGCTTTGTTGGCCTTGCTTCAAAAATCTAGCAGTCAGCAGACTCATAGCATTAACCAAGTTTCTTCACAACCCTCCTCTAATACAGGTATACTTTGTACTTTCCCATCATCCATTGATTCACCACATTCTTTCATTCTTGATTCAGGAGCAACATATCATATCTGTCACTCCATTAAATTTTTTTAGTGCATGAAGAGAATTAAACCCATAAATCTCAAATTACCAAATGGTACCTTAGTTTCTACTAGCCTAGCTGGTACAATTTTGTTTGATAAAAACCTGTATATCACAAATGTTCTTTACTTCCCTGATTTTTCATTCAATTTGATTTCTATCCCTAAACTTACTAAAAGCCTTAACTGTTTTGTTATTTTTGATGGAAATAAATGTTTGATACAGGATACTTCATCTCAAAAGAGGATTGGTGTAGCTGATTTGATTCATGGATTGTATGTGCTCACAATGCCCTTAGTTAGTACTTTAGCTACCCCTTCCAATCCTTGTATCAATATCCCTCATAAATCCATTAATGTTTTAGATAAGTGTGATAGGACAATTAATTGTAATTTGTGGCACATGAGATTTGGCCACCCTTCTTTTGAAAAATTGAATGATATTAATAAAATTTTTCCTTCTGTATCTGTTCAAAAGACCTCTTTGCCTTGTGATATCTGTTTTTATGCAAAACAGAAAAGATTTCCCTTTTCTCTTAGTAAAAGTATTTCTACTAGTATTTTTGATTTAGTACACATGGATATATGGGGTCCATTATCCATTCCATCTATATCTGGTTTCAAATATTTTTTGACTATAGTTGATGACAAAAGTAGGTTTACATGGATTTATCTCATGAAACTTAAGTCTGAAACTCCAACTTTGATTCAAAATTTTGTAAAAATGGTTCACACACAATTTAACACTAAAGTTAAGTGTATCAGAAGTGACAATGGCCATGAGTTCAAGCTTTTTAATTTCTATCATGATCATGGCATTGTGCACCAGAATTCCTGTGTTGCCACTCCCCAACAGAATGGTGTTGTGGAGAGGAAACACCAACATATCTTGTCTATTACTAGAGCTCTCATGTTTCAATCTAATTTACCAAAAACTTTTTGGGCACATGCTGTAAGTCACTCGGTGCATATCATTAACAGGTTGCCTACACCTTACTTGTCACATAAGTCACCATTTCAAATTTTGCATAACACTCTTCCTGATATAAATAATCTTAAAGTCTTTGGATCACTGTGTTTTGCTACTACTCTATCTGCTAATAGAAAGAAACTTGACCCTAGGTCAAGAAAATGTATTCATTTGGGATTTAAAACTGGTGTCAAAGGTTATGTTCTATTTGATTTAAAAACAAGAGAATTTTTTTTGTCTAGAGATGTTATTTTTTTTGAAACTATCTTTCCTTATTCTCCCTCTTCTCTTACTGGTGACAAATCCACCACAGATAACAATCATGCATCTTATGACACTTATGATGACAGTTTCCTTGACAACCAAGTTACTGTCACTAATCCCATCCCTAATACTGACACCATTGATAGTCTTCCACTTCTACTACTACCCCCATCATTAATCCCATCACTGAATCTGTCCCATCTTCATCTTTACCATTACCCACCCTTCAATCCAATGACACTAACTCTCCTCCCATTCCTGTTAGAAAATCTACCAGACTCACTCAACCACCCAAGCACCTTCAAGACTATCATTGTTACATGTTGAGCAATACCCTCCATGACTCAGATCAGGATACATCTCTTTCTTCTTCTGACTGTAAGTACCCTATTTCTTCTTTTATTTCTTCTCAAAATATCTCTTCTGCACATAACCATTTTCTTTTCAATTTACCCAACATTACTGAACCCACATGCTATGAAAATGCTATCTGTGATGATAACTGGAAATTGGCTATCAATGCTGAGTTAACTGCTCTAGTGAAAAACAATACTTGGACTCTGGTTCCCTTGCCTCCTCAGAAACATGCTATAGGATGTAAATGGGTTTTCAAACTCAAGCTACATGCTAATGGTACCATAGAGAGATACAAAGCCAGATTAGTGGCCAAGGGTTACACTCAAACTGAAGGAATTGACTACATGGATACCTTCAGTCCTGTTGTAAAGATGACAACAATTAGAGTGTTTTTTAGTTTTAATCTTTGTTTTTAATAAATTTTGTATTTTAAAAGAAAATAAATAAATTTGAATTTTGGTTTCATTGCAGGGTAAAAATAGTTTAAAGTAAGGTTGTCAGAACCGGATCGGTCATTGAACCGGTGAGCTTACCGGTTCAAGGTTCAATGGTCGGATTGAGGTCGGACCGGGGTCGGACCGTTTTTAATTAAATATATATTTTTAATAATATATAAAACATATTAAACAAAAAAAATGCATAATATTCTAATTTCTTTTTTTGGTAAGGATAATATTCTAATTTGGGTGAGCTAATTTTGCTTCTTAAAAAAAAAATTGTATAATAATCAAAGTTTTATACTATTAAATAAAAGAGCAATATATTAGCCAACATTAATTACAAATATTTTAAATATATCACACTATTTTATTTATTTTTGACGAAATCTCACACTATTATTATCAATCAATAGAATATCATTTGTAATAATTACAATATCATTTGTTATTATTTTGTAATTATATGTAATTACTTTATTGCCAAACTAAGAACATATATGTTGTCAATTACTTTGTAAATATTCATATCATGATGAATGGAAAAGTCATAGCCTTGTAATATCTTAATTAAAATCATATTTTTCTTTCCTTTTTCCGGTTTGTTTCTAATTTTGGCTTTTTTGATGTTTTTATTTTTTAAAAAATACTGAAAACGAAAAAAAAAAAATAAAAAAATCTAGACCTCCAAACCGGTCGGACCGGCCGGGTCACCGGTTTTTTCCGGTTTTCCCGGTTTGATCCCGGTTCCCTCGCAGAACGGTTTTGCGCACCAACTGGACCGGATGTAGGTCCGGTTCCCGGTTCGACCGGTCCGACCGGCCGGTCCTGTCCGGTTTTGACAACCAAACAAAGTAATTTATATAGAGTAATTTGAATTTTATTAAAAATTATTTATTTTATCTCAATTTGTTAATCCAAACACACACGTAAAAAAATGCCACTTTTTTTTTTGTCAAATAATATAATTGCTAGAATTTTACATATTAAAATGAAATAGTAGAAATATCCAAATTTGAATCTAAATCTCTACGTATTACATATAATATTCCTGTTAACCGACAAGAACTAAAAATTGCCCCTTTTAACTGGAAAATTTTATCATATTTAAGAGTGAGTACTAACTGAGTACGAGTAAACTATTCTGTGTCAACCCATGTCATCTTATACACTATTTAACTTAATTTGGATTAAGTCAACCTAATTTCAACCATAGGGAAACCACTTTTGTTAATTTTGGGTCTTTTTTTTCGGAAGTTTATTGGTCAACTTTTTTGCAACTTATAATATACTTCATCCGTACTATAATATAAGTCACTTTAGCATTTTTACGCGTATTAAGAAATATAATTATTGTTGTTTGGAAAAAAAAAATTATGAGTTGTTTACAAAATTGACTTTCATTTATGATAAGGAAAAAATAAATTGAAGCATTGAAAGAAGAGGAAAAAATAAAATCGTTAAGTCGGTTCAATGGTAATTAACATTGAATTTGATAGGAAAGCTTACAGTTCGAGCCCCTGCAAATACAATCAAAAGAGAGCTGAAATCATTTGATACCATGACTGAACCCCGAACCAAATTATCACCCTATCACATCTCTTATTCCAACCATCAAATAAATATAGAAGATCTCACAAGAACTAAGAAATGATATACCAATTGACTTATTTGATTAAAATATTTTTGCATCTCAAAAAATAATAAAGAAAATTTATATAACATATTGTTATTAATAACATTAAAATGGTTTTTATGTGTTTTTTTTGTCAATATGTCTCACTTCAGAATTTATTTAGACCTCATCAATAAATATTGAACAGACCATAATGTGACTAGCGTATCTTGAAATTATATAATGCATGCATGGGTTAATTAGCCTTTTTTTCTTCTCATTTGTATGTGATACTTAGATGATAAAATTCACAATGACATTGAATATGTAGGACTGTTAATTCGAACCCAATACTTCTTTTTTTTCTACATTTCGTGTAAATTTGGGACTAGTATCTTTGACAAAGAAAAAGAGAAGACTGCTTCAAAAAAGAAAAAGAGAAGATTAATTTTTTTTTCATGAACTTTTTGTTGTTTGCAAAAACTACAATGTTGCTCTAAAATTTAATTGAATTGGCTGATTTTCAAATGGAGTGGATGACATATACTATATAGCATCTGAGTTTTAATTTATGATTACTTTACCAAAGTCAGTGTAAAAAAAACCCGAAAGTGAGAGCAGTTTATATACTTAATGAACAGATACAACAACAACTATCTTAACGATAATAATTGGTTTAGGTTAATTTGTATTGTTTGTTATTCTGAGGCTACTAGTGGACACAGTCAGAAAATAAAAGGCTATTAGTGGACATCACTAAGCATCCATTTAATTATGATATGGAATTGCACTTGTATATATAGACTTTAGACCATAGGCTATATACACTATAGTCTTTTATTTTATCTTTTGCTTGTCTACCAAAGTTGTTTTTAGAATTGTGTAATTTTGGCCTTAAAATTGCTCAATAACATATCATAATTAACGGTATTTAATAACCGTTAATTTTAATAGGTCTCAATAACCATCAAATGATTTTCAATTTTTTTAAATTTTTTTATGGATGATCTATATGAAATAAATTTTCAATCTAACGGTGAATTTTGTAAAATTCATATTCGTTATAATGTTATTCATAAGTGGTCTACCATGGACCACTTGATGAAGTGGTTCATTTTAGAATTTGCCCAAAATGAAAAGCTATTTTCAACTGCTTTTCTTAAAATCTATTTTCATCACCTATGCATGTTTTCTCACCGAATTATTTTCTTAAAAAAATAAATTTTTATGGTTGTAAATAAACAAAAAACAACTTTAATTTTTTTTCAAAATCTCTATAAAATAATCTCTAGATCTTTTTTAACAAAAAAAACACTTTTTTAAAGTTTAAACAAATACACCTATTATCCAATGCATCTAGAAAGTAATTTTTTTTACTTATATTCAAAACTGGAATAGTAGTATTCAATTAATTTGAGTGAAGAATTCAAATGTCGAGTGAATGAAATAATTTGAGTAAAAAAAAAAGAATGAAATAGATTCACACTTGAGAAGATAATATATCTCTTTATAACATAATTGACTATATATATTTTAAATAGACAACTCTAAAAAATAAAAATCTAACTTAATAATATGCCAACATCCTCATGGACATGGTTATTCATGCCATTTCGACCCTATTATGGGTGCGTTTGTTTTAGATTTAAAAAAATAGATTTTTTCTTTGTATTTTTTAAAATGGATTTTGTAAAACCGTTTTTCTAAATATTATAAGTTTTTTTATATTCATTTTTTCTAAATTGAAACATTAATTTTGACATCATATAACATAAACATACATTATTGAAGAACAAAACATAGTCAAAATCACAATTTTTTGAAAAAGTTGTATTTCAAAAATGATTTTTATGAAAATCTATTTGAAATAGCTTCAAATTAAATGATTTTTTCAAAATTTTGATATCCAAATTTTTTTTCAATAAAATAATGAAATGCCTAAAATCACATTTTAAGAATAACTATTCAAACCAAATTTTCATTTGAAGCTTTTATAAAAAGTTTCTTTGTAAATTTTTTTTACACAAAATTATGTAACACTACAAAATCTATTTTCAAAAAAATCCAAAACAAACGCACCCTATGTTACGTGGGACAATGGGCGGTGCAACTTTTGTCGTGTTTCTCAAAGAATTTTGTAGAGAATATGCCTAATCTTATAACATGCGGCTTTTATAGCCAAAACAATCTAAGGCATGTGGCCCTTAAATTTCTTGTTTTTCTTTTTCTTCTTTTTTTAAAAGTTCTACAAAATTTCCGTGAAGTATGTTTAAAAATCAAGTGCCTTTTCAAAATATCTCTAATGTTATTATTTAGAGCAAATATGATATGAATATATGATGAAACAAAATTATATATACACATAAGAAAAGTTGTGTACAATTGTACATGCGATTATCTCATAATTAAGTGCATGTTTTAATAATATAATTTTATAATTGTAACAAGATAACATAATTTATAATTCAAATTCAGATTAGATTAGTATGCATTATAAGAACCGAAAGTTGATATAATCTATTTTATTACCATTGATCAAATGAGCTATTATTATAAATCTTTATAATAAAAAAAAATCGAGTTTTCTTATCTTGGATTGAAAGGTTTATTTAGTGAAGGTACATTGTTCCCATAACATAAAATTTAATTAAAAGCACAAGTGTGACATTATTCAATTTGTTAGTGAAATAATATAACCACAATTTGATACGTCTTTTGAGTCGTATTTTGGCATGCATGGTTTGTCTGCAAGAATAGTGCAATTAATGTATCATCATGAATCATATATCCATCCCACACTTCACAATTTGTAAATTGTTAATTAACTATTTCGTAAATACCTAATTTTGTACTATATCTTTACCTAATTGTTGTTTAGGTAACTCATTAGTTTATACTTCGTGACAACATCAAAATCAAGCATGTTACGGAAAACATTTATATCCACATGCATGTGTTACGTAAAGGATAATATTTTTGTGGAAACAACACTATCACATATATATAATCGAAAACGAACACAAAAACGTTAAAAACCAATCACGCACGATGGAATTCTTATGTTACCAATTACATAATGACAACCTAGAAGTAGAGGAATTATTAAATCTAATAACTTTTGTGAAAAAAATAGATTAAACATATCATTATATTAGCTCCAAATTGGTGATTTAAAATTGGTTCTGTTTTTCTTATTTGGCACAATTTGAATACACAATGCTTTATATAGTGAAAAGAATGGATAAATTTAACTGCATGTGCATTTTTATAAAATTTAATTAATTTATATAGTAGTGGGTGTAAAATATATTTTGTACTAGTTTCAATCAATCATAATCATAATCCTCATATAATTATTTTTAAGAAGTTAAAGAAATATGCTATAAATTTAAATAAAGTTAAACATAAGGTGTGTTTAACTAAAGAGTTTATACGAGGTTACAAAAAATACAACAACATTAACATCCAGAAATCAATCAAAAATATAAACAAGACAATGAAGTTAACCACCACATATTCAAATCATAACTAAAACTTTTCTTTCTAGTCTTTAGCCACCACTACGATAATCTTTTCATCTTGTCAAATAACATCTCCACCGAAAAATCTTTATGAGCTAAAATCCTAATGTTTCTTTCCTTCCAGAGAATCCAACAACACGTCAACCAAGATGAAATGTTTTGTATGTTCCGACAAACACTTTCAAGATATATAAAAAATTACGGTTTTAAAAATAGGAAAATGCTAAACAGTGCTGCCGAAGTGTTGGTTAAGCATGTTAAAAAGGAAATTTTATTTGTAACTTATGCATTTAATACCTTAAAAATGTAAATTTTCATTTTCTTTGGTATGCTTAACAAGTGGTTCCTAATATTGTCTATAGAGCACCACCGTTGTCCAAATCACCGCCAGGTTTTGGTGGTGGAAGCAGTGTTTCGTTTTTCCATCAATTTTCACGGCGGATCTGAAGGGTATGTTTTTTGGGTATTTTTGACCTCCGGTGGCGGCCATGGTGTGGTATTGTGTTATGTGGACGGTGATTGGTACTGGGAGTTTTCTTCCCTTTCCGACGTGGTCCACTTTGGGGTGGTTCTGGAGAGGAGATGGCGGAGGTTCCGAATGTTTTGGCTCCGATGGTGGTTTTGACACGTTGGAGGTGGTAAGGTGATGGTGGGGCTGTTGTGGTGGTCACGATGGGTGGCATTTTGGTGGGTGTTGGTGTTTGTGTTTGTGTTGTGTTGGTGGTTGGAGGTGTTGAGGTGGTGTAGTGGTGGTGAGGTGCTGATGTGGTGGCATTTGGGTCTGGCGCTGCCGGTGTGTAGTTGATGTTTTGTGTGAGTGGTTTTTCTACGATACTTGATTCTCTGACCGTTTTTCAAATATCTTGAGATCTGCATAATTCTTTTTAAGTCTCTGTTGATGTCCAAATATGTTGAGATTTGCAAGTTTCTTGGGTATCTGGTTGACCTCTACCGCGTCGGTGTTAACTGTTTGGAGGTGGTCTGTGAGGTGTGACTTATCTGCTTAGGTTCACATTTTACCTTGTTCCATTAACTTTTGGCTCACAAAGCTACTTTTTGAATTCTGACGGCTCGACCACTTTTGATTCGAGATTTAGAGTTAATGTCTAGTGACATCTTTATGTGTCGGTTTGATGTCTCTCTGGTGATCTGGAAGCAGAGTAGTGTATTTCTAAGAATGAAATTAGAAATAAACATCTATTAAGTGGTGTATTTAGTATTTTCATTGGTGTTCCGCTTACATAACACATTTGTTTTGTAACCTCTCTTCTATCGATTTTTATTCGTCCTACACAATAATCTAATTTTTATTAATAATATATTTATTATTAAAAAATAAAAATTAACTTTACAATAAATCTAAAAAATTAATTTTCTAATACAGAACTAATAGTCAAACAAACAAATTAATAAGTCTCTGTCAATAGTAGATCATAAATCGACGACTCGACGCTGCTAGTGTTAATTTTAATATTAAAAAAATAAATAAAAACCAATAATATTGGGAGGGAGAGTGTGTTGTAGTTTTCGGTGAACAATGGGGCGGTGGTTGTGGAAATCAGCGGTGGTCGTGGCAATAGCCGCCTTAATAATAAGATCCTATGGCGGCGGAGAAGCAATCGGAATTGGATTTGATAAAGAATCATTTATGAAATGGATGAGAGATTTATCTGATAAATTAGGGATTTGGGCGATTCCTCTTTACATCACAATTCACACCATTTCAATTGCACTCTGTTTACCTTCTGCTATTTTCCTTGAAACTGCTGCTTCTCTTCTCTTCGGTTTCTTACCTTCTGTTCTCTGTGTTTTCTCCGCTAAGATCCTTGCTGCATCTCTCTCTTTCACCATTGGCAGGTAACATATCATTTTTTCAGATCTAATAGCATTTCATGTTGTTAGAGATAGTTTCAGATTTGTTAGAAACTTAGAAGAATTAGTTTACTAGTATTGGTTAAGATAGTAACTTACAAGTTAGTTGCGATTAGTTGCTAGTTGGTTATATTGTTAAGACGGTTTGGCAAAAATAGAGGATATAGCTTATCGCTGATGAGTTTCTAGTCAATAGCTTATAAATAAGCTAGCTTACAGGGGATGAACTTATAGGAAATGGCTTATAGGTTAGCTTATAGCTGATAAATTAGCTGATTGAAGTTAGCAGCTAACTTATAGTGGATAAACTTATAGCGAAATAGCGAATAACTTATAGGCTAGTTTATGGTGGATGGACTTTTAGTGAATAGCTTATAGCGGATAAATTATCTGATTGAACTTGTAATGTTTGATAAAATTAGCGGTTGAACTAGCTTTTAAATATTAAATGACATAAAAAGGATATGTTTGATTAAATATATATTTTTTTCTTAGTAACATGACAATGTAAAATTGAGAGGGAAAAAAATGATAAGATATAAGCTAATTGAATTAGTTTATTAAAATAAGTGATACGCTCGTGAGAAAAAATTGTTATCAAACAAGTCGTTTTTTGTCATACGAGCTTATAAAATTCACGTTTAGACTTTAGAGTCAAAAGCTGCAAATTTTAGCTTCAAGTTAGAATCAATTTTGGTGGCAGAATCAAAATTATACTAGAGAACATCCAAACATTTTAAAATCAATTCTACACCCTTAGAATCAATTTTGGCTCATTCAAAAGTGGAGTCAAATATACACTAAATCTATTATATTTCTGTCTTTTCAACTCTTGTGTGATGATGTGTATTTGATGATGATAAAAAAAATAATTGGTGTAAATTAGTTTATAATGACGTCGAATGAGAATCTAGTATTTTGTAGTTGTTTTTTAAATTGCGGTTATGAAGTGAGCTTATGATATGAAGAGTTCTAATTGGATGTTGGTGTAAAACTAATTTATAGTGAGAGTGTCTTTTCACTGCTCTGTGATGGTAGCTAGCATTTTAGTTGTCAATTTGTCTTAATTATACCAATAATTAATTCATTAAATTCAGCAGAAAGTTAGGAACATTAATTTAGGGGGTATTTGGTTAATTGATAGTAACTATTTAAGAGAGCTTATTTCTTGTCAAAAAAAAGAGAGCTTATTAAAATAATTTGAAAACAACCCGTGGACATATCATAAACTGTTTTTGTAAGTTTTTTGAAACATTTGCGTAAGTGTCTATATCATTAAGTCTAATAAGCTCTTTTGTACACCGATTTATAGGCCGTCCAAAACTTTGTGGATTCTTTCATTCTTTGTTGGAATTAAAATTGAAGCTTATATTATATATGATCTGGTTTTTAAATATGGTACTGCAGCTTTCCACATTTTTTAATTTTTGTATTAAATTTTCAAAGTTATTCACCTCAGTTGGAAATGAAATGATTGGTTGGAACAATTTCGAGACTTGATTTCTCCTGTATTAGAGGAAGCAGAGGGAATAAGAAATTCTCTTCTGTTGTGAGTCACCAATCTTGTTTATCATGATAACTCAGACAAACAGAAATGGAATTTGATCTCTTAATATCGTCTCTGGGAAAGGACTATCTGGAACATTAGGATCTTAGTATATTTGGTTTTTTATTGTTGATGTTAGACTTTGGTCCCTTTTTTGGGGAATCTCTTGTGCAATTATTCTAAGCTATTGGAGGGTGCTGGTGTGCTAACTTTTGTACTAATTTTTTACTTTGGACCCTTTTTTATGTTATATTCTTGTGTTTGGTATTTCTGGTTGCTTTTTCACTTTGCATTTCAATAAAACTACAAATGAGTCAAATAATTATAGATATTTGTAAATTTTTGCACGCAGCTGATTTCATAAATAAACATTTAAATTTAGGAAATTGAGTAAAAAATCTGATGTTGACTGCTGTGTTTAGTTCAAAATTGATTTTTGTAATTAATTACATTCAATTTGCTTTGAAATTTTGTTGAAAAATTTGATTAGTTGGTACTTGGTAGAAGGTCATATGTTCATAATCAAAGCACCTTTGCTGCTATTATATTACACTAAAACAATTGTGTCTTCTTTTTAGATTTAACTCATGTGAACTTTTATTTTAGAATGAACAATAAGTAAGTTACTCCTTTGCAAAATCATGTAATCTCGGTTATTGCTGAAAACAAAACCGATTTATATTTCATGGGTGCATTACAAGTCTATTTTTGAAATTTATTCCCCTGGTTTCTCTTTAATAGTTGGGATTTCTTATATAAGTTTACTTCAAAAGACCTAAATAAGTTTCCTTAACTTATTTAGTTACACCGAGTCATATTCTTTGGAATGGGAAGAATTATATATTGTCTGATTCACGTTGGCCTTAAAACATGTTGTGTCCAAACCCTTTATAGCTTCATCAGAATTGAAATTCACGCAAGCAATTGCCATGTTTAGTCATTGCTTCTTTGGCTTTACATCTTTACTACAGACAGCTGAAATGAACTGCCACTGTATAAAATAAATACTGCAAAATGGTAATTTATAAGATGAATGGATGAGGTAGTTGTGTTCTAGCTTAACATGTCTAGTCTAATAGTAACAATATGTAGCACCGACGCTTCACATTGAAAGTGTGTCTGGTGTCTGACACAACACGACGCCGACATCTAAGAAGGACGTCCATATGTTAATGATGTATTGTCCATTAGATGTTCTATGTGCACTTCCTCCGCTTTTCTTCTTTCCTTATCTGTTCTGAATTTATCTCATTTTGGATTCTCAGGTTAATATTCAGGAATTCAACCTCAGCAATGGATTGGGCACGAAGGAACAAATATTTTAAAATTCTTTCCAACGGAGTTGCGCGAGATGGTTGGAAATTTGTTCTACTTGCCCGCTTCTCACCCGTGCCTTCATATATCATTAACTATACCTTAGCTGCTACCGAAGTTAGGTTCTTTTTGGATTTTCTTCTTCCCACCATTGTCGGATGTGTCCCCATGATCTTGCAGAATACATCTATCGGAAGCCTTGCCGGTGCAGCTGTTGCTTCAGCATCCGGCTCTAAGAAATCTCAATTTTGGTCCTACTTTTTTCCCATAGTTGGTATTTTATCTAGTGTACTTATTTCTTTGCGAATTAAAAAGTATTCATCCCAAATTTCAGTACCGGAAATCTCTTCGGACAAAGATAACACTGTTGAATCAAAACAGCAAAAATAAAATTGTCTAGTACCGAAGAGATTGTATCTTTTATAAGCAAATGTTAGTAAATTGGTGGGTGGTTAGTACTCATTAACCGTCCTTCAGTTTACCAATTGAACCGTCTGTTTGTGACAATAGTGAAGAGACTTCAATTTTGTATAATTGTCAATTTTGTTGTTGTTAGTATTAACACTTATATGATATGATTTTAATTCCTATGAATTTTTTGTTATGACTTGATCTTCATTTTATCTAGTAGTTGAAACTGTTATGTGGACTTTGGTTTGGATTTTTCTGTTTAAGCTTAGGGAGTGACTCTAGTGAGGGGTCCTATTTGAAAACTGCACTTAAATAGAGCTAGGGTGTTTGTTTATTCTTGGTGGTTGGTGTGTAGGCACCAACTTTTTTCTACTGAAATTCAGATCTAAGATCTAGCAGTAGAACTGCTAGACAGCATTTTGGTGAGTGAAAGGAATGTGCTATCTTTACACTATTTAGCATTATGAAATATTAGTAAAATGTTAGATTAGAATTTTAGTACAGTAGTAAAAATTATTCCACACACAATTCTTAGTTTTCACCACATTATTTTGACCCAGAAACAGGGCTCTCTATCTATTGCTTTGCTTTGCCTCTTGTCTGTTTGGAAAAATTGTAAACCACGTTAACAAACACATCCATCAATTCACTGTCAAAATTGGGACGTGGGATTGTCAATCAAAATGTAAAACCAAACATATTATAAGTAGAAATTGGTCATTTTGTCGGTGGATTAAATCCTATATTAATATATATGAATCATGGTCTGGCTTAATTGTTATCGAACATCATTGGTTTTTTAGCACCAGAGGTTGCGAGTCTTTTGTAAATAGTTCAAAATTTCATGCATAATAATGTCGTGTCTCTTATCTTCATTGATATTATTTTTAAGAGAATTGGTTTTACATTTAAAAAGGGTTGACGACGTAGTTTGTTGTCCGTTTAACTTTTATTTATGTGTAATTATTCTATAATTATTATTGAACTACACCATTTTAGTTCAATTGATTTTTATTTTGAGTTATGCTAATAAGTATTTTAAATTCATTTTTTAAAGAATTTACAATAATGTGGGAAATTTTGTTTTAAAAATACAAGTCACTAAATTGCTTCATTTAAGTATTGAAAAACTGGTACATCCAACATCATATAGGTATATTTTTATATATCTTGTTGCTACATATCATGATTTTTTTTTTTACTACTAGGAGAGCTTGAATTCCTAATTTTTTCATCAAGTTATATTAATTATTAGAAAAAAAAGAGAGGGTATAGTGTTTAATAAAATGGTAGGATGTTTATATTGTTTTGTTGTTAATATGAGAAAATTAAAAACAGTACACGTACGTCACCCACCAATGTCTTAAAATGAGTGAATTGTACACTGCCACCCTGCAACAAATCAATGCAAGCAATAAAGATATCTCTACGAGATGACTACAACAACTACAACTGTGAATGGCTTTAAAGGAACACACCAAGTGGCAGCATTTCCCATATAACAAATGATATTTGTACGACCAAAAAGTGGATAACTTTGGACAACTCTCTCTCTCATACTCTCATTATATTCTCACTCTCTCCTCCTCTCACTTTATTTTTTTGTTGTAAAGGAAAAAAATGGTTGTCCCAAAAGTTGTCCACTTTTGGGTGTACAAATAACACAATTCAGAAATGGTACACCTACAAGTACAACTACATGAAAGAAAGAAAGAAAGAAAAAAAGTGTACTTCAGTTTGCTTATTATCCTCCTAGTGGGAAAAAAAGCTAAATCCATTATTATTGAGAAAAAGTGCAAATGTGGGTTAGATGAATTTGAGTTTTAGTTTAATTAATCCACCGCCACACTAACTGTTGTTGACGCCAAAAATGGTCCTGGTGGAATATGCGTGTGGATTACAAATAAGCATTAAGATAAGCAGGTGCAACACACAAAACACACATGGTAGTAATAGATAGAAGACGTGTTATAATATATATATATATATATATATATATATATATATATATATATATATATATATATATATATATACTACACAGCAGACAACACTTACTATACCTTTGAAAAGAAAAAAAAAATGTTTGGTCGATACTCATACCATATGGGTTTATACAGATCTAGGTTGAGTGTAGTCGGTAATCATAACTGCATGTATTTTTTTTTAGTGTATCTAGTGAGATTGTGGTTGTAATTATGCAACTTTTATGTGTGTATTCAAGATACATATGAATGAAAGACAATACAATTTGGACCATTTTTTATTTGTGTTTGTCATCCTTACACATGGGTCATGTTAATTTATTTGTACAGTTCCATATTTCAAAGGCAAAACTTGTATTTTTAAAAATAAAGCTGAATTAAAATTTGAACCGACAAATTTTGACAAATGATTAAGAGTAGTTAGTTGTAGCTTGACTGCACTCGTACCGGCCAAACTCAATCCATTTTTGGTTGTATGCTCCTTGAGTAGGGGTGTGCAAATAATAAGATTAACCATAACCAAATTACTAACCAAACCACTTCCATTTTTTAAAAGCCCAGCCCATTTTATAAAACCAACCCAATCCATTTTATAAAACCAATACATTGAAATGGTTCAGAATCAGTTTCTCAAATCAACGCAAATCGCATAAACTATATCCATTCCAAATCGCAGAAATCATTCCATTCCAAATCAGAAGCTAAATCAACGCAAATTCCATTCCAATCAAAAATGAAATCAACTCAAATTTTATTCCAAATCAGAAACCAAATCAACACAGATTTCATTCCAAATTAGAAATCCGTGTTGATTTTTTAGACTACTAGGGGTTTGCATGGTTTGGAAATCAAACCACACCACACCGTCAAAACATGCCATAACCCTAAGCCAAGTTATCGTTTCCATGTAATTTTTAGACTTCCCCCAATATCATCGTCGATGTACCACATTGGTTTATGGTTGAGAGACATTTCATGGTAGGGAATTGGACTGGAAATATACAGTATTAATTCATTGGTAAAATAAATCAAAAGTTGTGGAAGTATAACTAGCTTTTTAATAACTAATTCATCGTTGATCCAAAATCTGATTGAGACAATAAGTAATTCAATTCATTAATTTATCTAGGCGGCGGTGGTGAATCTTTCCTAGAACCTTGTCTGCAAGAAGCATCTCCCGAAGTCTTTTTCTTGGGTTTCTTCTTGTAAGCCTCTTCCTGAATTCGTTTCTTGTTATAACTCTCCCAAGTCTGTTTCTGTTTCTTTTCAACATTGATCTCAAATTTAAACATTTCCAATTCAACATTGATCAATGTTTAAACTTGAGATCAATGTTGAATTGGAAATGTTTGAGACCAATGCTTAAATTTGAGATCAATGTTGAATTGAAAATGTTTAAATTTGAGATCAATGTTGATATCGTTTCTGATTTGGAATGGAATTTGAGTTGATTCCGTTTCTGATTTGGAATGGAATTTGCGTTGATTTGGCTTCTGATTTGGAATGGAATGATTTCTACAATTTGGAATGGATACGGTTTATTGATTTGCGTTGATTTGGGAAACGATTCTGAACCAACAAATTGAAAGGGTAAACCGGTTCTGAACCAACTAATTGAAATATGCTGGGTTGTATTTTTATAAAATGGAATGGACTTTTAAAAAATGGAAGTGGTTTGGTTATGGTTAACCTTATTATTTGCACACCCCTATGTGTGAGATCTCAACTTGCCATCAATGTAAGTATTCTTGTTTCATTCGGTTGTAGTTATTGAACATAAAGAAAGTTTAAGTTGAAAATGAGAGTAATATTAGTAATGTGGTGGTAGTACAAAGCATAATAAACCCAACAAGCCATTACCACATTAGCATGCATTAACAAAGTTTGGTATGAGCCAATGACATTTACTTTGTTTTTCGTCCCTGAAGTGCAACTCGTTGTCTACCAGGCTACCACCGTGCAAGACCTCAAATCGTATCTCCTACTCTCAAATACGTTGTGCAAGATGGCCTGCGTACAATGACAATACAAACACATCATATGGCCTGCGCACGTTGATGATAAATGACACAATGTTGATGGTTTAAGATTTTAAGAGGGTTTTAGAGAGTTTTGAGGTTTTATAGTATCTGAAGAACTGAGGGAGAAAATGTAGGAGTCGGGTATATATGTGAAACAATCAATTAGAACTCGAAGTGTGTATTTGACGACTCTGAGCTACAGAACCCGAGCAGAGTATAAATAATATTTCAGGTGTTCGAAAAGAAAATCACTTAAGTAGTTATATCTTGATGCTATGAAGGCCCACCAAGCCCACATTCATGAAGTAACCTATCGAAAACGACACTGAAATTCGCCGTTTCAGTTAATCTCACCTTCTTCACTTTCTCCTTCGTTTCTCATTACAACACCACAGAGTGTTAAGCTCGCTCTGTCCGAGTCAAACCTCACACACACAGAGACGCAAAAATGCTTCAACCACAACGTTCACTTCGTCCTTACATTTCAATTTCATCTTCTTCTCCAAACCCTAACCCTAACCCTAGAGACACCATTTCTCGATTCCAATCAAATCTCACCACTACAAACAATGATCAATTCCCTTCACCTTCTTCATCATTCTCATCTTCATCTTCTAGATCTCTCAAAAACCCTACCATTTTCACTCACAATTACCTCATCGCAATTTCCCTTATCCCTTCCGCCTTATTCCTTCTTGACCTCGGTGGCTCCGCCGTCTCCGCCACACTCATCGTTGGTCTTATGATCTCATACATTCTCGATTCTCTCAATTTCAAACCTGCTTCTTTCTTCTCCGTTTGGTTTTCCTTAATCTTCGCTCAATTCTCTTTCTTCTTCACCGCTTCACCTTCTCTTTACTCCACCTTCAACAATTCCATAACCCTAACTATCATCGCTTCGTTCCTCTGCGCTCATACTACTTTTCTCATCGGAATTTGGTCTTCTCTTCAATTCAAATTCCTTCTCCTCGAAAACCCTGGCATTGTCGCCGCCCTCGAAAGGCTGCTCTTCGCTTGTCTTCCGATCACTGCCTCGTCGATTTTTACATGGGCTGCTGTTTCTGCTGTTGGGATTAATAACTCTGCTTATTATCTAATGGCGTTTAGTTGTTTTTTCTATTGGCTTTACTCTGTTCCGAGGCTTTCGTCTTTTAAGATTAATCATCATGCTAGGTTTCATGGTGGTCAAGCTCCTAAAGATAGTTTTGTTCTTGGTCCTCTTGAGAGTTGTATTCATACACTCTATTTACTTTTTGTACCTCTTTGTTTTCATTTAGCTTCACATTATTCACTTGTTTTATCTTCGTATGCCAATTTCTGTGATCTTGTTTTGCTTTTCTTTATACCCTTTTTGTTTCAGCTTTATGCTTCTACTAGAGGTGCTCTCTGGTGGGTTTCTGATAATGCTGCTCATATTCAAAGTATTAGGGTTGTTAATGGTTTTGTTGCTTTGGTTTTTGTTGTGACTGCGTTGGAAATTCGGGTTGTTTTTCATTCTTTTGGGAGGTATATTCAGGTTCCACCGCCTCTTAATTATGTTCTTGTTACTATTACTATGCTTGGTGGAGCTGCTGCTGCTGGTGCTTATACTATGGGTATGGTTTCTGATGCCCTTAGCTCAGTTGCTTTCACTACTTCTGCCATTGTGGTCAGTGCTGCTGGAGCTGTTGTTGTGGGATACCCCGTGCTGGTGAGTGGTTATTGAGTTTTTTTTAGTGTTTGTTTGCTTGAATTGAATTGAGTGTGGGTTCTTTGTGGTAGATTTATTTGATTCTGTAGATGATTGTACATTTGAATTGTGACGGGCTTTTGTTTTTAGGATAGATAGAGATTCATTAAGAAAGGAAAAAAAATTATAAAATGATCATCAATCATCTAAAAGATTAAAAAATTTGTTGAAGAAAAGAGCAATTCGGTTAGTTTGTTAGTCCTTCCTAGAAGTGCCTGTAAGACCGGGAGCCTTGAGTAGAAAAGCTGATAATGATAGCATGCTAGGTAGTCAAGCAGATCTTGGAATGATAGTCAAAACTGTGATGTAGGTTTAGTTGAGACCGAGCTTTGTGGTGCATGGTAGTCAAACTACAGATAATAATTGAGTTGCATGATTTGTCGTGTTTGTTTGCGGCATGCGCAATCTGCTTTGTACTTGTGAACACGAGTAATTGGTAACAGCTGTGATGCTTATGAGTCATGTGTGAGCACACTATGAAGCTACCACGAGTGAACACATCTGAAGTGTGGTGAACACAATAATAGATATCTATTTGCGTTCCACCCTTCCTTAAACTCATCTTGCCCAGAAATTACTCACTTCAAACAATGGTGTCTTGTATTTGTCCAGCAGAAAATTAATTTGCTTTAAAAGATTAAACTACTCTTTTGGTCCTTGATAGTGTAGGGCATTGCCACTTTAGTGTAAATCTTGAAAGGTTTTAGTTTAATAAATAAAGTCTCTTCTGTCAAACCATTGAGGTCCTATGCTTAGTTCACTACTTAATGTTCATGTTAAGTGGCCGATTGGATTTTTATGTGTTGTAATATGTGGCATCTTTCTCTGTTGGGGACTAAAAGTACCAAAATACCTTGAGTCACATGGAGCCTTTTACCTTCTTCATCAGCCGTTTTAAGCACTCACTTTTTTCAGATCTCTCCAATCTTCAAACTTGTTGGGCAGCATTAAACTTCACCTAACACCGACATAATGGCATTATTTAGGGCTTTGGTATAGAGCAATCAGTTTAGCATCACTCCAGAATTTTGTTGGTAAAGGGTGCAAAATTTCATTTCTGTTGGGTGCTTCAGAATTTTTAGGAAACTAAGCCCTTTAGCTTTATCGTCTTCAACTTGATTTATATTTTTTATGGTGAATGAATAAGGGTGAAATTATAGACAGTTAAAGTTAATGGAAAGACGATGCATGACGAAAAAGCTTACAAATATGGAATATGAAAGAAGGGACCCACAATTGTTGGGTGCTCTTGAAAATCAATGTAAAGGAAGAAACAAAAAGAGCGAAAGAGAAATGGATAGTCTTGTACTTGAAGTCCATGTTTTCAAAGTGTAAGAGGAAGAGAGAAGAAAACACACCTTGCCCATATGAGAGAAACATCTTTTGATTTGGGAAAGTTGAGGTTGAAGGTATTTGATGAACGTGGTGTTCTTCTTACGGAGATTGAAAAAGAGTACTGTGATTGAGATGATTTTGGTTATTTTAATCTTTAGCAGAGAAATGTGCCACATATTACACACGAAAGCATGCCTGGGTACTTAATTTGTCACATGAGCAGGTCTGTTAATGTTAAGTAACTGAACTTAATTTAGTGACTAAATTCCTGAAGGAATACACATTTTAAGTTTTTTTTTTTAAACTTCTTTCAAGGACTAAAGTAACGTCCCATGCTTTCAGGGGCCAAAGTAATGCCCCATACTTTCAAGGACTAAAGTAACGTCCTTTTTGAAACCTGATGCACTGGTGGTGTGAGTGTGACCTTGTTTCTGCGACCTCAGCTGTGCTGTGGTCTGGGCTACACAACATCAGTGTTGCATCATTTGTGCTTGTGGAGCATAGATTGAGCTGTTTCTTGTTTATGTCTTTCCATGTTTCTGCAGAATTCTCTTGACCTTTGTGAGAGCTGTGGACTGATTTATGTTATGTGAATTGAAACCTAATTGATGCTATTTATCTTTTTTGCTGTTCTTTTGGAGTTGATCATTCATGTTGGGTGTCAAGAAAATGTAATGTATTGTTTTTGTTACGTCTATGCTCCTAGTGGTTATTGTGCACATGCTACGCCAATGTTTGTTTTTTTTTTTTTTTTTAATTTTTTTTTACGAGCACTAGCCTAGCAGGTACACAATAACCACTAGGTGAAATAAAAGTACCGGGACAATAGATGGCATTTCCTAACATCCAACATGAATGATCAACACCAGAAACATAGCTAGAGCCTAGAAGGATAAAAAATATCAATCCAATTTCATTTCACACAACATAAACCAGTCCACAGCTCTGCTCTCACAATGGCCGAGAGCATCCTGCTAGGCCAGTGCTAGTGCTCCTATTGTTAAGGAAGAGTCCTGCTAGGCATGTATATGTTCCCAAAAATGTTTAAAGTCTAAGTAAGATCATACTGGTTGTCACATGTCACTTATTGAAAAGGGGGTAAGTTCTGAGATCTAGTAGAAAAAACAAATCAGAAGCTTCTTGGTCACTATATAAGGTTTCAGGAGAAAATGGAATTCCCAAAAAATAAACCTATTAAAAGAGGAGTCATTCGGGTTTAAATTGTGATAAAGTAAAGGCGGGGGTAAACCTCTTGAAATGACAAAGTGCTGTTATAACTGTTGTACTCTTTGTCTGATCTGCAATTAACTATGCTGCTGGTCATGACATTAAGGAAGGTAACCGGAAAATGCCTTATTTGGTGAAGTGAAATTTATTTAGCTTTCATGAAAATAACTGGTTGGCTGACCTCCTGCTGTTTCTCCTAAAATATTCAATTCTTTGTTCTCGGGCTTCTTTGGTACATAATGATAACATCTCTCATTTTGATGGTTAAATTCTATTTAGTGATGTAAATTCTCTCTCTCTCTCTCTCTCTCTCTCTCTCTCTCTCTATTATTGAATTATTATCTACCTCTTGATTTGCAGTTCCTGCCTCTGCCTGCAGCTGCTGGCTTTTATTTGGCTCGATTTTTTGAAAAGAAAAGTCTAGCTTCATACTTTGCTTTTGTTGTTCTTGGGAGCTTGATGGTTACATGGTTTGTGCTGCACAACTTCTGGGATTTAAATATTTGGTTGGCAGGCATGTCCCTTAAATCTTTTTGTAAGCTAATTGTTGCAAATGCTGTCCTGGCTATGGCTATTCCCGGTTTAACTCTTTTGCCTTCAAAGATAAACTTTTTATCTGAGATCAGTTTGATAAGCCATGCATTGCTCTTATGCTACATTGAAAGCCGATTTTTCAGTTACTCCAGCATTTACTATTATGGATTTGAGGATGAGGTGATGTATCCTAGCTACATGGTTGTGATGACAACTTTATTGGGTTTGGCTTTGGTGAGAAGGTTATCTGTGGATCATCGGATTGGAGGAAAAGCAGTTTGGGTTTTGACTTGCCTATTTTCTTCAAAGCTTAGCATGCTGTTTATTGCATCTAAGTCTGTTGTATGGGTTTCAGCTATACTCTTGTTGGCTGTTTCCCCTCCATTACTTCTTTACAGGTAATTGTTGTGAAAATGTCTCATTTTTGTCAGTTTGGAGGGATTTTGACCTGTATTATGGCTTTACACTTTATTGTTAGCCTCATTATACTTCATTGTTGTATTTTGTAGGGATAAATCAAAAACAGCTTCTAAGATGAAACCTTGGCAAGGTTATGCACATGCCTGTGTAGTAGCCTTATCTGTATGGTTTTGCCGTGAAACAATTTTTGAAGCCCTCCAGTGGTGGAGTGGAAGGTCTCCTTCAGATGGTTTAATTTTGGGATTCTGTATACTGTTGATCGGAATGGCTTGTATTCCAATTGTTGCCATTCATTTCTCTCATGTTTTGGTATGTATAATTATCCGATATATTGTTTTGTCTTGTTTGGTTTTTGTCATAAAAGGTTTTTCTCCTTTTTTTAAAACTTGTAGACTTTGGACTATTCATTATTGCATGCAAACCTTTGTGTTGTCAAATGCTAAATAATTAGACAATTATGGTTGGCAGAGTAATCCATCACACCTTCCAATTCATGCAAGATATTGAAAGACTGATCTAAAGCTTTTTGTTTACTCTGCAGTCTGCCAAGAGATGTCTGGTGCTGATAGCGGCAACTGGTCTACTTTTAATTTTGATGCAACCACCACTTCCTTTGTCACTGAGTTACCAGTCGGACCTTATCAAAACTGCCCGTCATTCTGCTGATGATATCTCAATTTATGGCTTTATAGCTGGGAAGCCTACCTGGCCGTCTTGGTTACTTATTATTGCTATTTTGCTGACTCTAGCATCCATTACATCTATCATACCCATTAAATACATTGTTGAACTAAGGACAGTTTACTCCATTGCTATGGGTGTTGCCCTTGGTATCTACATTTCTGCTGAATACTTTGTCTGGGCAGTAGTTCTGGATGTTCTCATTGTTGTTACTATGATTTGTGCCTCTGTTTTTGTTGTCTTCACTCATATGCCCTCTGCTTCAAGTACAAAGCTTTTACCCTTGGTATTTGCTTTACTTGTAGCTCTCTTTCCTGTTACATATCTTTTGGAGGGCCAACTGAGAATTAAAAATATTCTTGAAGATAGTGAGATAGGAAATTTGGGTGAGGAGGAGAAGAAGCTTACAACATTGCTAGCTATCGAGGGTGCCAGGACCTCTCTTCTTGGTTTGTATGCAGCAATCTTCATGCTTATAGCCTTGGAAATAAAGTATAAACTTACTTCAATTATGCGGGAAAAAGTCCTTGAGTCAAGTGGAAATAGACATGGTCATTCTGGTCAGAGTGTATCTGCAAGTTCCCTGCCAAGAGCGAGATTTATGCAGCACCGTCGGTCTTCTACTGTTCCCTCCTTTACAATTAAAAGAATGGCTGCTGATGGAGCCTGGATGCCTTCCGTTGGCAATGTCGCCACAGTATTGTGCTTTGCTATATGCTTGGTCTTGAATGTTTACCTTACCGGTGGCTCAAACCGTTCTATATTTTTCTTAGCTCCCATCCTTCTGTTACTCAACCAGGATTCAGATTTTATTGCTGGTTTTGGAGACAAGCACAGATATTTTCCTGTGACTGTTGTAATCTCAATCTACTTTGCTATAACTGCCTTGTATAGCATATGGGAAGATGTTTGGCAAGGAAATGGTGGATGGGGTCTTCAAATAGGTGGGCCAGACTGGATTTTTATGGTGAAGAATTTGGCACTCCTTGTTCTTACTTTCCCCAGTCATATAATTTTCAACAGGTATGTATGGAGCCATACGAAACAGAGTGATTCACCACCATGGATAACATTGCCCCTTAATCTGCTTCCTATTGCATGTACAGATGTTCTCAAGATTAAGATCTTGGGTATCTTAGGAGTTATATATTCACTGGCCCAGTATTTAATTACTAGGCAACAATATATTTCTGGTCTTAAGTACATCTAAAACCACCCATGTACTCTCTCTGTACTATATGTTTTGTCAATTTAGATATATTGATGCTTGTGCTTTGTCTTATTTAAATTTGTATGAGGAATATGGCCATATGCATTTTTGTTATTTCTAGCTAATAGTCAAAGTTAATGTTTTGGTTATTTCCGGCTGAGTGTAGTTTGATGCACCTTGTGACATGTCTGAAGTTTTAAGCACACATCAATGAAGTTTTCTTTTCCCACCCCCTGGTTTGCTTTTCCACCCCCTGGTTTGCTTTTCCACCCCCTGTGCTGCCCTTTATGCCCCTGACAAAAAAGTTCGGTAAACGCGGGCCGAACTTTTTCACCCCCTACGTTGAACCGAACTTTTTTTTTAGTGTAAAATTTACACTAAAAAAAAGTTCGGTTTACGTAAACCGAACTTTGAGGGGTAAAATTGGATTTTAGGGGGGTGAAAAAGAGATACGGGGGGTGGGAAGAGAAATCGTCCACATCAATACAACTGAGGTCCAATAACTAGCAAATGACAACGTCTGGTGTTCTTGATTTCGGATTTGATGTGTTCACGAATAAACAACTATTATTGTTGGCTAAACTTTTGCTAGTGGGAAATGGTGGGTGATTTGTTTTTGTGTTTTGCTGAGTTTATTATCCTTATAATAAAAAGTTATTTTGGTATTTTAAACGTGAGGACAAAAAATTGTGTTGTCATAGTGGTTTAGTGAGGGACAACAATTTTAGTTTTGTTCAGTCTCTTGATCCCTATTTAGTCTAAAGACAAGTTTTAAAAATGAACATAATACTGTTAAAGTTGTCATTGTTCAATCCCTTAGTTTTAGCAAATTAAACACACCGTTCGACTCATTTCTCAAAGACTTGACGTCGATATGAGGACCGATGCAATTTTACCTCGGTGATAGGTACTTTTCTTTAAAGGCTCAAATATATGCACTTTTTTTAATCCTTATTTCCAATTTTGGTCTCTCCATTTTTAAATTTAAGATTTTGGTCCTAACTATTTTTTAAAATGTCTCGCATTCTTTCCATCAATGTGTATTGGGTGACACTGGGATACTTATTTCGCAACTAAATTTATGGCATAAAAAAAGTTATTAAATAAGAATACACCTCATTGTAAAAAGAAAAAGAAAAGAGAATCAACCTAGACAATGCTTTGCATAAACATATTTCTCTCTCTTACATATCCCAAATTTTAAAATGAATCTTGCAAGAGTTGAGCCAAATCATTATCTTGTATCAAATTCTATGGTTGAAGATCAAATCAAAAACTAAATTTGTAGATAGCCAAGTGTTAATAGTGAGTGGTGAGGGAATCCAAGTGCACCATTTATTCTGAGGTGTAAAAAGCCTCCAGACTTTTTCATGGCGCGAGATCCAACCAATTTAAACATTTTATTAATAAAAAGTAAAGAAAATTATAAAAATTACATCTTTCATATAGTTGATAAGAGGTTTTAAGAACCAAACACTGACCTGATAATATAAAAAATTCAATTCAAACTGAATAAAACAAACCGATCTATATTAGTCCAGGTATGAACTTTTAGCCATCTAAATTCAATCACTCAAAATCAATAACAAACCATTATTATATATTTATTATTATTATTATTATTATTATTGAAATGGTTTCCTTTATTTTATGATTTTATGATATATCAATAAAATAAAGGAAACACTATCAATAGCAGTGCAGCTTTTTGCCCTTTTACCTTTCACTCATGTGTAATTATTATATATATTAATATAAATGATTGTGAAAAAAAATATCAATAGTGTTTTTTTGTTGTTGAAAATATTGTATTTATGTATTTTTTTAATTATTAGATATTACTTTTTTCATTGTTGTATATGCATTTATTTTAATAGTATAATAACAATTTTATAGTATTTAAAAAAGTTAATATTTTTTTTTGGGTTTTATAATATAAGTTTCTTAATTTTTTAAAACTTCAATTCAATTGAACTGAAACAAATTAACTTGTTCTTTATCACTATGACATGATTCATATTTACTATTTCAAAAAATGGAGTTAAAACAAACTAAATCAATCATTTTTAATTGGTTCAAATTATTTTATCACTCTCAAAAACCGAATCAAACGAATTTATTACATCTTTATTTATGCGTATTATCTGCCTTTTTCTATCGCATGTTAGACTTATTTTCTCTTTCTTTATCTTTCTTTTCCATCTCTCTCCTCAAATTCTAAAATGAAGTATAAGAGGTGAGACAATCATTATCTCACATATATCATTTCAAATTTCTATGGTTGAAGATCAAATCAAAAACTAAATTTGCAGATAGCCAAGTGTAAATAGTCAGTGGTGAGAGAATCCAAAAGTGCTCCCTTTATTCTTGGGGTGGTAAATATTTTATATTCTATACATGCTGACCATAAAAGAAATTTCATCTTGTAGTGCCTACGAAATTGAGTAAAAGATTGAGGGAGTATATCTTTCTTGTGGCCAATTATGATCAAAGATTTTTTGCTGACTCACGTATCATTTTTGTGGCCAAGGATCAAACATCAATCTATAGATTTGTTTGTGCTCCAATCCATTTGGCATCCCAACGAAAATGCAAATACATAGTCAATGTAGTGAGCCTAGCAACCTTAATACTTAACCATTTTAGCAATTTTCATGCAAATGCATTTTGCATATTTATTAAATGTACCTGTGTCCATAAAAGAAAATAAATTCTTTACTAAGAGAAACTCAACCTTAAGCAACACATTGAATTTAAATGGTTAATTTATTCTTTTTAGAATGAATTGTTTGAAAGAATTTGAATTCGATTTATGGTAAAAATAATTATAATTGGTCAGATTTTTCTAACCTTGCGGTCGAACTCTGGATTATCGGAGCCTTATTCCTCCTAAGAAGTTTCAAAATTGCAACTCAACGGTAATATAAACAAAAATAATTGCAATCTTTAATATTGTTTCAAAATTAAACCTAAGAAGTTTGATAAAAAGATCCGGGTTTAAATTTTTCGCTCATGTAATTGTTTAAGAGTCTTGCTAACAAATTTCTTAAAATTATTGTTTTGGGATTTAAACAAGATAATTATTCATTGAAAATTAATTACAACTCTTTCCAATGTAAAATAAAGATTTTTTTTTATATAAAAACTTAATATTTTAGACTTAATAATTGGTAAAATACAATATTTTATAGAGGGTCAAGAGTTATTATTCTTCATGTAACTTGATGCTTCCCATCCCTCTCAATATATACTATATAATTCAGAAAATCTTTAAAATTAATCATTTTTCTAGGAGATGCTCCTCTTCACACAAACATCCTATTTCTTTAATATATATTTTTTGTTTACATTTTCTATTTGAGATAACTTTATGAAAATAATTAAATCGAACAAGGTATATACAAAGAAAAGACAGAATATTGATGACAAGTGATCACCTCATATGATAAAAGGTAAAGCCAATGCATATATAAAAGCATGGCATGTAGTTGAGCAATTGAACAAATTATCAAAACATATAATATAATATTTACATTATGCGTATTAAATCAACAAATCCTCTTGTTGTTGGTGGTGTAATTGGAGATGTTTTGGATCCATTTACAAATTCAGTGTCTCTAAGGGTTATTTATGAAAATAACAAAGAAGTCTTCAACAGTGGTGAGCTCAAACCCTCCCAAATAGTCAATCCACCAAGAGTTCAAGTTGGTGGAAATGATATTAGAACTCTATACACTCTGGTTCGTATACATACATATTCTTTAAGTATAATATATATATTTATATAGATCTTAGTTACATTCTTTAATTTTTAAGACTGTATTTTTTAATACTTAATACTTTTCATATATATAATATAAGATATAAGATAATTACACTTTAATAGAAGACAAACGGACAACAAGCTGATCCATTTCTAGAGAGCACAAAGATTATTATTTGCATCATCAATAACTTAAAATCTATACAATTTAAACCTAATTGGGATCATTTGCTAATTAATATACCAACCGTCACATACAAGAATGCTATAACCTTAGAAGGGGACAAAATCTTAAATTGATTAAAGGTTTTCTTTCTAGGATTTTTGAGTTTGTGGCACTTTGCAGGTGATGTTGAACCCTGATGCACCAAGCCCTAGTGATCCTAATATGGGGGAATACTTGTATTGGTAAGTGGAATGTTAACCAATTTATAACCAAGCCTTATTCTGTAATTTTTTTTAAAAAAGCACTTATTTCTTTATTTAGGGTAATTTGGATTTAAGCTTATCTATTAACATAAATTTTGTGATATTGTTTGGAAAAACTTATAAAAATAGAGTATGGTAATACAAATAAATTGGCTTATAACTTATTATATTAACTTATAAGTTTATTTTATTATTTTAGAGGTGTTTTGTAACAAGTTTTTTGTATTAGCTTATAGCTTTTTTTCAGATGCTATTTCAAGTAGCGTTTGAGCTTATAGCATATAACTTTTTACCTTTTATTCCAATTTTAACCTTATTATTTTAATTATTATTTTTTTAATTAAAAAACTACCCAATTAAAAAAAATAACTACTCACTCACATAAAATAATCATGTACTTTTATGTCATTTTATAATTACAACAACTAAATTTACCGAACACTTTAATTTCTTTATACTAGCTTTTCAGCTATCAGCTAATATTTCAACTATCAACTAGCTTATAACTTAATTGTACCAAACAGAGCCAAAGTTTCTTTATCTTTTACAATAGAAATAACTTATGTAAACTCATACATAAGCACTTATCATAATAAACATTCATGCTATTAACTGCAATTAAAGTATGAGTTTGTTTAACATGTTAAAACAATCAAAAGTAGTAATTTTTTATTGAACAATAATTATTTTATTTATTAAAAATTTATACATTTGATATAAAATATACAAGTTCCAATGCAAATTTATTATTTTAAACTTTTTAACATGTACAAATTTATACATAATAGAAAAACTCTTAAAGTATTTATCTAAGAACTTATTAAGAAGGTGCTTATATATACTATAATTTATTTTTATGATAAAAAAATTAGTTAAATATTATTTTAATATAAATTATAATCTGATTTCATAAGATAAAAAAGAAAAGTAGTTATTGGAAAATAAACAAGGAACCCCAAGCACAAGATGATGTGATTAATATTTTAAGTTCAACGACATATATCATGAGTTGAAATAGTGGGTAAATAAATACATATTCAACCTTTTTTTTTTGGTAAGAAATACATATTCAACCTTTGTGAAGTTATGAAAAGATAAAAAAAAAAAGTTTCAATTTATTTTCTTCGGTATGTAAAGATAAGTTAAGAAAAATTAATGTTCTATTTATTTTCTTCAAAAGAGTCAAAAAAGAGAAAGTTTAGCAATAGGTCCGCCAAGTAATGTTACTTTTGCATCTTGTGTAGTCGCTATCACAACACAAGCACCAAACTTAGCAATTGTACTTTCTAGCAAACTTTATTATCAATGTTTATTTTTTATTTTGGCGATTAATGAAAAAAAAAATTAGCTGTTTTGAACAAGTGATGTATTTAATTTATAATATTAAATATTATAATAAAATATAGATGGACTCAAATTATATTCTAATAATAATGTAAAAATTCTCATAAAATGTTTACAAATTCTAGCTCAATTGGTAGAAATACTGAAATTGTTAGTATCGGATGCCATGATCAAGTTTGATATCTGATTCCTCCACTTTGTATGTGTATGAGTTTTTAATGGTTTCGTCTATGTTCCATTCTAACATCTTTTTATTGAATGGGTCCTTAGGATGGTAACCAACATTCCAGCTACTACAGGGACAACGTTTGGTACGTGCACACCATTTTTAGTGTTTTATTTTACTGCAAAATTATGATTAATTAATTGTTATTTATCATTGCATATATCATAAAGGAGTTAACATCTTTCTCATTAATTTTATGAAAATGCTATTTTATAAGAAATTTTTTGAGTAAGAAATAGAAGAATCATATATGGTATCATTTAACACTTACAAATCATAATCACTCTCTCCCATTTATAGTTAGCTAATTTTTTATTGATCAAATCCTTTATTTTTATGAATCATTCTCTTTCTTGTGTAAATCTTTTTTACTAAATAACAATGCTTATAATTTTAATGTAGTTCAGTCGAACTGTAATATAATATGATTCAACTATTATATAGTTGATTTGATCACTTTATTAATATTTTCGAGTTTTTCTTTTAATTATTTTGCATTTCTCTTTCAATTTTTTTGTAACAGTTTAAGTATTTTTGTCTGCTAATATTTATTTTTGATCTGCAAAATGTCAATATTAAATATAACAATACATGATAGAATAACATATGACAAACATTTAAAGTATTAAACAAATTTTGTGTTGTACGATTTGTGGAGAGAACAAAAAGTTGTCCTCTGGTTCAGCGGGGGACAAGAATTTTAGTTTTTGTTCTATCTCTTGACCCCCAATTTTAGTGCAGTCTGCTTGAATAAGGAAGAATTAAAACTGATTCAACCTGGTTGGTTCAACCGGTTTTTATTTCATACAAATTTTTTAACCTTTCCTTGAAGGTTTTAAATATTTCATTTATTTATTTATTTATTTATTTATTATTATTCAACCGTTACTGAACCAATTGAACCGATTAGTTCGATCTTTGTGCCTTTCTTTGGTAATAAATAAATAAATTAATGCATGGTATATTTGAATGAATTGTAGGGCAAGAGATAGTGAGCTATGAAAGTCCAAGGCCAACATCAGGAATTCAACGTGTGATATTTGTGTTATTTAAGCAACCTTGTAGGCACACTATATTATCTCCTGGATGGAGACAGAATTTCATTACAAGAGATTTTGCTGAAGTTTATAACCTTGGATTACCTGTTGCTGCTCTCTATTTCAATTGTCAAAGAGAAAATGGTTCTGGTGGAAGGAGGATGACCATGTAGTGTTGCAGCAGCAACAACATTAATAATAATAATAATGATAATAATAATAATAATAATAATAATAATCTAAACATATCTATGTCCTAAATAATAGTTGATATGATCCTAGGAACATAAATCAATTGATAAGGACGTTATAATTAATATATGTAGGATTCATAAATATTGATTCCAAATTTCCCTTATTATTTACCTTAAAAATAAAATTTTCATGCAATAATAATAATAATAATATCTAATCATCTAAACAAATCCATTCCTTCAATAATAAATAATAGTGGATATCTTGAACAACAAAATGAAATAATAGTGTGATATGTATAATAATTAAGAAAGAGAAACTAAAAATAAATTAATAATAAGTGGGGAGGAATTAATGATTCATCTAGGTCTCGAAGTCTGTATCAACCCCGATGAATCTGTAAGACCTAATTGAGTTAAATTTTTCATAATAAAAGAAAGATTTTAAGGAGATTAGTTTGGAGTATTGGTCGCTTGGGATGGACTAGGAAGTAAAAATGCAAAACTCTTTTAGTGAGAGAAATTATTGCATGATATATATATATATATAGTTAATAAATTGTAATTTAAATTGATGATTTATGAATCGTGTTCGATTCAACTTAAATATTTATTGCTAGTCAATAAAGTTTCTACCTCTTGTCAAATTTGATTGTAGTTTTTTTTTTGGTTTCGACCCGCTTATTTATCAAAATAAAAGAGAAAGCCTACTTCAAATTGAGATGTGTATTAGAAAATAAAATGACTTTCTCCTACATCAATTACTGTTTAATTTATTCACCAACTTTTTTGTCACAAAATGTACCAAAGTCATACTAGTAATTTTGTAATTTCTTCCGTGTCAAAATAAATATTGAAAATTATAATTATATTTCCTTTTGAAGTCATAAATTGGTAATGGTATTAAATATATCAAAACAATTTTTTTCCCTTTCAAAATTGCATTGACTAGTTTACAAGAACTAAGAAACTGATAATAAATTAAATTTCTAAATTTATTAAGAAATGATAATAGAATTTTTTTTTACAAAACAAACGAAACCTAAAATATCTTCCTTCAAATTTAATTATTTTAATTTCTTATTTTTGACTAAACAAACCCGTATAGTTTTTTTTTATAATAATAAAAAAACCCTTAGATCTATACCTCCATATTAAATCCATACAAAAATGTGAGAATATATGCAATAAAATTACACCGGTGTAACATTTGAGTAATATTACATTATTCATTAATGCTTCAACGAATACAAACTTTACAAAATCCACCGCTGTATTGAAAATATATATCATAATGTGTGGCTAATGCTACAGTGGACTATCTTCACTACGAGGGGAAGAAGACGGTGATGAACCACTTGAAGAAGTGATCCATATTAAAATTTTTCTATATATATATATATATAGCTAATACTATAGATGACCACTTTTATAAGTGGTCTACTATAAGTCAGTGTTTAAAATTATCAGAAATTCTAACGGCTATCGCTAATATGTTTTAATAGTAAAAAACTATGACTTAACAAAACTAATTTAATGATTATTCTTATTATTATGATTGCAATAATAATTTAAATGTCACTGAATTGATTAAATCATTATTGCAATCATATATATAGAAAATGCAAACGAGAACATATTACAAGCCAATAGAAACATAGAATTAGATACTTTTCTTCCATATTGAACCTGTATTAGTAATGGTCTTGAATTGAATATAAAGTTTTTTTTTTTAAAAAAATCCTTATTAGTTGGTAGTAATAAAGGTCACGAGTTTAACTTCTTCTAACAAAAATAACAAGTAGCATAAGTATCATAGAATTTAATTTGTATATACCAACTTGCTCAAAAAAATAAAATAAAATTATATACACCAATAATATGATTTTTTATTTATACATCTGATATTTGTGGTGATATATATATTTTTTTTGGTAAAAAAGAAAACCAAAGCCCATTGTGATATTTTAATTTATAAATTAACCAATAAAATTGACACTATCATGTGAATAAATTTAATTGTATGTATAATTTTTTTTACACCGGTAGTACATAAAAATTAATATATTTGTTAGAACTTATCTTTAAACCAACAATAATATATGCAATTAAATTCCTTTTCATATTTTTTATTACAAAATTCTTTTACATTTGAAACAAAAAGTAAAAGAGCCTACAGTTTTATCATCCAATAGAAAAAGCGTATGCACTTTTTTTTTTGGGTATACGCTTTACATATACGCTACTTAGTTTATATATTATACCATAAATTAACGCTCATAGGTGAAGATTTCTTTTCTTCTGCTTATCTATTTCTCACGCATTTAATTTTTATCTTTCCATTATTTAAATAGCTAGTGGATGTTATAAAAGAAAATTTCATAGGAATTCTTTGGTGTTTATCCGTAACTTAGTAGCAAATAGAGGTATTTTGAAAAATTTATAGCGGGTGCGAGAAAATAAATAAGAAGGTAAAAGAAATTCTCCAAGGTGAATGTTGCTATAAAGAATATGAACTTGATCCGTTTATGAAATCTAATACTCTTATGGTAGCGACAAGGATATTCCTGTGAAATACACACTCCACATATTATGCATCATTAGCAAGACCACAAAATTTGTGGGTGAAACACTGTATTCTCATTCCTTCCTCGTGATCAATTTCCATTAACTCATTGGTGATAGAGCTAGAGTATCAAAAACCCAAAAAATAGGAAAAAATAAGAACGCAAATTACTATATTATTAGGGCGGCAAAATAAGTCAAGTATGTCGGATCGGTTGATTTCGCAACTATATTTTAGATGAGTTGAGTCTTAAACTCTTAATCGATATGTTTTGTCTTATTAAACCCGCTGAAAAATAGAGCAACCCACATGTGGTTAAATATATTTTTTTTCATACGAATTATGACAATGAAATTAGAGTGAGACATACTCTACCCCTACCCCATCATAATTTGGGAGTATTGACCGATCAACCAATGAGAACAAACCACATATGTAGATTAATTTATATGTGGTTCCACAACTAAATTAAAACAAACTTGTGGGGATCACATATAAATTTACTTATATGACTTGTTCTCATTGATTGATGAGTAAATATCTCTAAATTATGAAAGATTAGTTTAGTTTTTTTTTTTTGGTCAAGATGAAAGATTAGTTTAAAAAAAACTCACTTTTCATATGCTCTTAATTTCTTTCTTTTCCATCACATATTAGACTTGTTTTCTCTCATGTCATTGTCTTCCTTTTTCCCCCTCTCTTACACATGAAATTCTAAATTAAATGAAAGAGGAAGAGATGAGACAATCGTTATCTTCTACCCTATCAAATTCTATGGTTGAAGATCAAATCAAAAACTAAATTTGTAGATAGCCAAGTGTTAATAGTGAGTGGCGAGGGAATCCAAGTGCACCCTTTATTATAAGTGTCCAGTATATTACTTTTCCGTATCATAATATAAGTCATTTTGACTGTATTATATAAATTAAGAAATGTAATTAATGGTGTATGAAAAAAAGATATTATGAGTTAGTTTACAAAAGTGTTCGTCATTAATGTTAATTAAAATAAGAAAAAGTAATAAATAATTAAAGATATAATATAAAAAATAACATTAAATATTTCATTAATAATGTAAAATAATTTGCAATTTAATACAAATTTGATTTATATTTTGGTACAGAAAGAGTACTAAATTTTATATTCCATAAATGCTCACCAATCAAATTACTTTATTTTCAACTTGGAGTGCCTAGTGCCCGCGAAAGAGTAAAAGATTGACCAAGTATCTTTTTTGTGGCCAAGGATCAAACATCAATCTAGACCTAATAGTGCTCCGATCCATTTGTGATACAAAATGTAAATGAAGTTTAAAATTGCATTTTTGGCAACGTGCATAATATTTAACCATTTTAACAATTTAGAGTGTTTGAAGGAGTGAATTCAAATTTCTTTTATGTCAATAATATTGTTTGGGTGAAAAATTTAGAGATTTTTTTAAAATGAACCCTTTAATGTTGAAATATTTTTTCAAAGTAAAAATTTAGACAATTTCAAACACCACCTAAAAATTAAGAATTTGAAATTATTTTTTAAAGTGGTAAACATCATTAAAACTCACAATTGAGTTTTTAAATTTGAACCTGGAGGAAGACGTTCAACTTATGAATATCGGCATTTGCTAGTTAAACTAAGATTTATAAACTTAAAATTCATTTATTGCTCTATATAATGTGAAACTTAAATTCCTCTTTTAAATGTATACTGTTAATTATGGATTCTCACATCCAACTATATATGATACCATAATAAATCGACTTGAATCTAATTCTAAAAGTAAACTTATAAAAGGATGAAAGTATATACAAATACATTCATATATTCAACGGTTGAAAAATTTAGACATTATAGAACTCCAATACATCTTCTATCAAGAACGGAGCTAGGAATTAAACTTAGGGGGCGAATTTAATAGTATAATTTAGTAAAGAAAAAACTAAATTTTAAAAAACATAAATATAAAAGAAATTGTAAGATAAACTTAAATTAATATTGTGATTATGCATTTTTTTGACCATTTTTTTAAGTCAAACTTTCTGGCGCTTCTATTTTCACATTTATTGTGATTTCGGTCTCAAACATGCATTTTTTGAGATCTAATTTATAAAGTCTAATTAATAGAGTTCAAAAAGTTGAATTTTTAAAGAAGGGGAGCAATTTTACGAGTTTAATAAAATTGGAAAAATAAAAAACGAAATGAAACAAATCTAATAGTAATAGTAATATAAGAAAGAAAGATTATTTTTGCCAAATCTTTCTCAGATTGACATGTGGCGCACTTTGACCTTTTTGCCCTTCACTGTTTCTTTTAATTACATGTTTGTTTCCCCCTCTTTCTTCTATTTTGAATTCAAGTTTTAACTTTTCACACATTATATATTTTTTCCCACTCTTACTACTTCATTTCAAAATTCACATTCAACACATTTTCTTTATTTCATTCTCTTTCTCTCTAACTTTGTTCTTCTTTTCTCTCATCCTTCAACTTTTGCTAATCTAATGAATTTTTTTTTCATAATCATCAAAATTATTCTTCTCTTCTACATGCACAAGTACAATCTTTTTAGTTTTTACTTTATCAATTTTTAATTCATCTTTTTTCTCATTTTATGTTGATCTTTTTCTCATTTGATGTGATTTCATATGTTCTAATAATAACTCTTCATCTTATATTTGCAGATTTGTTAGAGAAACTATAATAAAGAAGAAACTTTATTTCTTCAAAGAATGGTAATATCTCTCCTTTAACTTTTTTCAAACTTTGCAAAGGAAAAAATAAACTACCACAATCTAGAAAGAGAGAAAGAAAAAATAATTGTAACACCTAATGACAAAAACCTTTCTCTCTCTAAAACCTTTCTCTCTGACATCTCTCTAAAACCAGATCTACATTTTCTCCCTCAAATCCAAATCTTCCTTTTCATCATGTAGATAAGGTGGTGGTGGTGCGACGAGGAGGTGGTCTTCCCTCCGCACCACCGTGTCAAGAACGGTGACGGGTGGTGGCTCTCCGTTCGTTTTTCTTTCTTCTTCTCCGGCTCCGATTTCGGTGTGGATCTGGAGGTTTTGGTTTTTCGAAGTTTGGTTCTGTTGATTGGAGCTCCGGTGGTGATTATGGTGGGTTTTGTGGAGGTTCGCCGGTCTATGGGTGGAGTCGTTAGTTTCTCCGACGACGACGATGCAAGCCCGTGGTGTTGTCTTTGGTGGCGGTTCTGGAGGCGGCATTTTGTCCCGTGGGCGGACTGTTGTTGTTTTGTCTATTATGTTGATTGGCAGCATATGACTTGCAACATAGGGAGCTGCCGCCGCAAGTATTGGTGTGGGAATGGGGATGTCCCAAAAGTGTTGAAACATGGAATGGAAGAGCAGCTATGATTGATGTGCTGCTTATGTTGGTTATAGAAATCACCACTGGAGAAGGATTTTACATTTTCATAATGTTTTTTATTTTTATTTATTTTTATTTTTGGGTGGGTGTGGTGTTTGGATTGGAGATGTTGAGGTGGAGGTGTGTGGTACGGTGGCTGAGGCTGTGGTGTTGGACAGAGGGAGTTTTGGCCTTGGTTTCTTTGTCCTGTCACGCCTGAAAAGGCGAGGTACGTAGGCTCTCCGTGTTGACGGATGATGTTGCTTTATCGTACCTCCAGGACGTATTGGTGTGAGAGTGGTGTTGGATGGTTAAGGCCGAGTGTGAGTGGATTCTATCTGATACAAGAGTCTCTGACCATTTTCAAATCTGGTGAGATTTGCAGGACTCTTGGAGTCGCTGAGGGGTGTTCAAGTCTGTTGAGACTTGCAGGTCTCTGGTCGAATTCTTCTGCATCAGGTGTTGACTGTCGATTCTCTGACTACCGGAGTCCCTCAACTTCTGACTTCTGGGGCTACTCTATGGATCTGATGGGCCGAATAATTTTAATTCGAGTTCGGAAGTTAGAGTCAAGTGGTGTCTCCTAGGGTCGGGTAGGGGTTTTCTCTGGGGGTTTAGCGAATCAATATTGGTGTATTGGTGTATGGGTGGTTTGGGGTGTTTGATTTGGTGTTGGTAATTGTGTTATATCACGTTACCTTTTGTTTGTTTGTTTCCACGACAATTCCTTTCACTTCTTGTGGAGGAGTTGTCTTTTAATAAAATTTAGCCGTTTCAAAAAAAAAAAAAAAAGAGAAAGAAGAAAGACAATTAATTCCAAAACAAAATACTTACTTTATTTGTTGACTTTTCAATTTATTTTCTTTTTAATTGTTTTTACAGGAAATTGGAAGTTGCGGTAGGATGAAAAAGAGCAAGTTTTGGGAAAAAAATTGTTTCAGATCTGCCGTTATCAAAACAACCAAAACAAAATTCAGTAAAATGCAGTAAATAAAAAAATCGAAAAAATAGATTACAAACAAATACCCAAAAACAATATACAAACATACTTAGTATTTTGGAAAAAAAATTGTGTGAATTTGGGGATCAGATTTTGAAAAATATGCAACAAGTTTACAAGACTCAGATCCAAACATGTAACGTTAGAGGAGTTGGAGGAGAGTTGTTTTATTGTGATGATTTTTCAAAAGGTGGACTGTAGTGGTTGAGTTCTAATGTAAAAGGTGGAAACTGTGATATTTAACTAATCTTTGATTTGAAAATATCTTTAATCAATAAAAAGATTGAGGATGAAGATGGTGTTCATAGTTTATAGAAAAATAGTTGGAAGTGGCTGAAATACCATTAAAAAAATTACCTTTTCTCAAGATTTCTCCTTTTGTGAATATAGTTTCATGGAAAGATAGAGAAGAAAGAAAGCAAAAAGAATATGTAATTTTTTTTATTATAGGAGAACGGCCGGCCAGTAGATTGCCGGAAAAGTTGCCGGCGGCGATTAGAGTAGACAAGAGAGAAAGAGGCTTTAAAATGAGAGCAAGAGAATGAAGGAAAAGAGTAATGGTCATGGACTCCAAATAAAATTAAATCTATCCTATGGACTTCAAACCAAAATTCAATTCAATTAATTTTTATATTTTAATTGTGTAAAAATTTTTGTACACATTAATAAATTGTTATATCCTATGGAACCTGTAGTTGTTAGTTGGAAAATTTGCACACATTAATAAATTGTTTATTATTAAAAAAATTATGTTCACTCTATAAAATACTGCCACTTCTCGGATTAGACGTGTCGGTATCGGACACATGTTGGTAATACGGAAAAACTATGATAAACTAAATTGATAAAAAAACCTGATAAAAAATTTAAAAATAACTAATAAATCATGCGTAGGATAAACTACGATGCTAAATAAAATACGGAAAAAAAATAATTATAATTATAATGTACTCTATATACACGTAACTTAATGATTTGTGTGGATGCAAATTTTGAGCGCAAATATATTTTGCATACAATTGATAACTTATACAGATTTATCTTACAAATATATTTTAAATTTGTGCATTTTAATTTTTTAACTATAAAATTTGTTAAATTATTAAATGTATAATTTTTATTATATAAAAATGACTCATATATACGAAATATATTATACGTGGGGAAAAATAAAATATTGATTCATATATTGGTAAAAATTTCAAAATAATTATAATGTACTGAATAAATCAAATATGCAATCAGATGTGAGATAAAATATAATTGATAAAAAATTCAAAATAATTATTATATATCCTAAGTAAATCATGTATGAGACAAAATATAATATTGATTCGAATAAGGAAAAATAATAATTATATTGTACTAAATAAATCAAACACTGACCAAATATACTATAAAATATGCGACAAATTATAACTCATAAAAATTTCAAAATATGATATTAATTCAAATACGGACAAATAATAATTATAATGTACTAAATAAATCAAATATTAGTCCCAAACGCTCCACCCATTCTCTTTCCAGCCGGCCCTAATTCCCTTTTTTCAACTTTTTTTCTCCATTATTCATAGGGAGAGGGGTGATTTTAGGTCATTTTTGGCCTAGAATCACCCCTCTATATCTTTCTTTCGTTCTTTTTAACATAAATAAGTGGTTTTCACATAGATCAAGTTATTTTATTGTTTGTGTTTTTTCGTGATTTCGTCGTCTGAGTGCGGCGTTTCGTTGTTCGTCGTCTTGTGTGGCGCTGTTTAATTTCCCGTGTTGTTCTGGTGTTCGTTTGATTCTTATTGAAAGATCGGCTTCAGTCAATTACAAATTCAATCAATGATTTGGTCATCAACGTTGCAGATCCGGAGTCACAGATATTCCGGTCATTTTAATTTTATCATATTATTTGTAGTATGCATTTTGCCGTTGTATGCTATTAACTGGGATGCTGTGAGTATGTTTGTAAATTCATCCTTTATGTTTTTAGCGGTATTGAATATGTGGTTGTATGATGTATTCTATCAATTTGAATGAATGAATATCGTTTTATTTTTGTCAAAAAAAATAATCAAATATTGACAAAATATTGAACAAATTTTATGTTGTACGATGTTTGATGGATAAAATATTATTTTAGTATTTTAGACAATTTGTGCAGAGAACAAAAAATTGTCATGCGGTTCAGTTTTTGTCCTATCTCTTGATCCTCAAATTGTCTTGTACCATGAACAATTTTAAAATCAAATACAGTAGAGCTGAAATTGTTCTATTTTATTACGATCAAACACACCCTAAAAAATATAAATGAAGTATTTTTGTGTGCAATTGCATTTCAAAAGTTGGTGCAGTCTGCTTGAATAAGGAAGAATTAAAAGTTAAACTGATTCAACCTTGTTGGTTCAAATAGTTTTTTTCATACAATTTTTTTTAACTTTTCCTTAAAGGTTTTAAATACTTCATTTATTTATTTATTATATACTTCCTCCGTTTTATTTTATAAGAGCTAATTTGATAAAAGAATTGTCCATTTTTATAAGATCTTTTTGCAATTATCAATGACATTGATTATAATTTTTTTTTCTTTCAAAATTACCCTTATTTATTTTACATATTTTTGGAATAGAAATTAATTCTTTTTTGTAAATGGGTACTCTATTAATTATAGAAAAGTCATTATTAAGGATAAACATGAAAATTAAATATAATCTGTCAATCAATTAGATACTAAAACCAATTTTCTTAAAATCCGTATTCAACCGTTATTGAACCAATTGAACCCAATTTTCTTAAAGTTCTATTTCTTTGGTAATATTTGAATGAATTGTAGGGCAAGAGATAGTGAGCTATGAAAGTCCAAGGCCAACATCAGGAATTCAACGTGTGATATTTGTGTTATTTAAGCAACCTTGTAGGCACACTATATTATCTCCTGGATGGAGACAGAATTTCATTACAAGAGATTTTGCTGAAGTTTATAACCTTGGATTACCTGTTGCTGCTCTCTATTTCAATTGTCAAAGAGAAAATGGTTCTGGTGGAAGGAGGATGACCATGTAGTGTTGCAGCAGCAACAACATTAATAATAATAATAATGATAATAATAATAATAATAATAATAATAATCTAAACATATCTATGTCCTAAATAATAGTTGATATGATCCTAGGAACATAAATCAATTGATAAGGACGTTATAATTAATATATGTAGGATTCATAAATATTGATTCCAAATTTCCCTTATTATTTACCTTAAAAATAAAATTTTGGCCACTAACTTCCTTGATAGAAATAAATACATGTCATCAATCAATATTTTAATAATCAAATGTTAGTTGGCATCACTAGAGTCCATTAGTTGTCACTCCAACATTAAAAATTTGATTTTGAATGTTAAGTGACAATTTAAATATCATATAAAGTCGTTGTGTCACCATTAATAATAATTTCTCATTTCCAATTTCTTTGTAGTTAATTTTTTTTACTCATTTTCAATTTTATGACTTACTTAAGGTCGGTTTTAAGGAGTCAGAATTTTAATTCTGAATTTTACATTTTTCCTATATTTATGGATTCTGATTCACTACAATTGAAAATGACACAGTTTATATGTTGTTTTAAATTTAAGACATTAATTATAGATCAGAAGGTTTAAATTAATTCTATTATAAAATTACTTAAAATGATCTCGGACTTACAATTTAGATCAAACATTTCTGATAAAAACAGTGTGAAAACTGTGTTAGTCTATATAGTAACTTACCAAAATCTACATCATAGGATCCGTTTCCTACATTTATATGTGTAAGTCTAGTAACTTATTTATCGAATCAATTGTTTTTTCATTCTCATTTCCAATTGTTAATAGTTAGCATTTGACGCCTAAGTTTAAAATTAATCGTGTATCAAAAGATGTTTGAGAATGTATTATTTTTAGGGTGCGTTTGATCTGCTGAAAATAAGGAATTGAACTGGACAACTTTTGTTGTACCCTGTTTGATTGAGAAACTGGTTATGATACTAGACAAAATAGACAGTAAGGGATAAGACAAAAATAAGAATTTTTGTACCTGACTAAACCACAATTTTTTATCCATAGCACAACTATAAAAAATACGAAAAATACTCATTTTATATTCGAATATAAAACATATTATCTCTCTATCTCTCACCGGTACAATTTTGTATTGTCATATTCTACATTATTTTGTTATATACTGTTCTTCTAGTACTTATTGTTTTCCAAATTAAACGCACTCTTAAAAATAATAATTTAATTACTTATAAATATTTTTATATATTAATTAATTGTTTTGATTTGATTGAGTATGCACTTAAGAATTTCTCTAAGACAACATTGCGAATTACTATAAAAACACCTCAAATGTAGTAATCATATGTATTTATAATTTATTTATCATTCATTATAAAAAGTGTCTCAAACACTGTTAAGAGACTTTTTATTTTTTTCTTTCTCCAAAATCCTCCCCTGATTTTTAAACTCACAAACAAAGCCTAATATGATACTTCATCCGTTCTTTTTTATTTGTTGTTGTAAAAAAAATTGTTTCAAATTACTTATCGTTTTGATAATTTAAGGTTATATTTTGTCGATTATAAATATTGTCAATTACTCTTATTTTTTTCAATAAAACAAATTATTGCTATATATTTGGAAAACTAAAATTTTTTTTAAATTTTTTTTTGGTACATAACATATTAAATTTTGTTTTTTTACATAATATATTAAATTTATTGGAAAGAGAAAGTGTGTGCAAACAAATATGAATTTATTAGTGGATTACAATTAGAACCAATCCCTACCAAAAAAATAAATAAATTAGTAACCAATTGTTGGTTGGTTTGGTGGTGATTGACGCTGAATTTGGTATGGAGGACCACAATTCGATCCCCCACAACTGCGATCGGGAGGGGGCTAAAACCGCTTGATGTTAGACCCCTGAACCAGATTAAACTGGTGGTGAAAAAAAATTAGGGTATAATAGAAAAATAAGATGCAAAAATACATTTTTTTAATTTGGTGTTACTATTCTAAAACGACAAATAAAAAAGAATGGATGGAATAGAGCATTTAAGAATTCAAATTTAAAACCACATGGTTAAGAATTATGATAAAAAAAAGTCCCGTACTTAATATGATTTTTATTTGAAAGAAAAAATTAAAATGTGCATGCACTACCCAAAAGTGCTTATATGAAATATGAAATGTCGCAAGTATCGTCTCATTCGATCAACTCATTTGATTTAGCCATATAACTATGTTAAATTTTTTGAGAAGAGTTTACCGTCGATTTAAGTTTTACGAGACTCGAGAAATTAATAATTCCTCAATTGCGTATTTGTGTGCTGATGATAAAGTTGGATTTGGATTCCCTGCTGTAAAAAATTCACGCAGTTTCACGCTGTTTTCAATCTCAGCGTTCAATTCTGATCAGACGGTTACAATTTAATATAGAAAAAAGCAACCACTAAAGATTTGATCCGTTGAATCATAATCAAACGGTTTAAATGCAGTATGATATCATACGGTAACTGCATCAAATCCAAATCCGATAAAGTTTATGCCAAAAGGAAAAAATGCATGCACTTTTATGACTCAAAAGAAAAAGCGTTGCACTTTATACTTTACATTGTTACACCAAAAATTAACGCTCACGTCGAATATTTCTCAAAGAATATAACTCAAATCTTTTTATGAAATATATATATATATATATATATATATATATATATATATATATATATATATATATATATATATATATATTTAACTCTTTTGGGAGCTACACTAGGATAGGATGGATATTCCTATGATATCTATATCTTCACATATACACCTCCACAAATTAAGTATCTTTGCAAGACCACAAAATTTGAGGATGAAACACTATATTCTCATTCATCAGGCTCATGCATGTGATCAATTTCCATTAACTCATTGGTGATATAACAACCTAAAGTTTTTTCTCATACTCTCTCCACCATTCACAGAACAAAATTAAATTCGCTCCCACCTTTTTTCTTCTTTATGTACTCCTGTTGTAAATAAGCATTTGATTTTTTCTTTTAATCCATGATATCCATAACTTCGAATAAATTGTGTAAAGGTTTCGTGAGAGGGCATTATAGCACACATTCTCCTAGCCTACTTTGTCATGAAATAAGTAAAAAAGGGTTAAAATAGAGACAATTATTACCTTATAAGCCAATTTTATAAGGATGAGTTAAGCTCATACTTATTTCTAATAATTTCTATCAGTGCCTCTCTAAAATTCATTGGACTATTTGTTATTTGTGTAACCCATTATTGTTGACGTGAAGGGGTATGTTAAAAAATCTCACATCGAATATGAGATGATATTAACAAGTGTTTATAAGCAAGTAACAATCTTCACTTTAATATGTTAGGCTAACTCTAAATTCTAAGAGAAATTTAGAGAAGTCTAATAGGGCGACTTAGAAAATCCATTCAAAGGCGAACCTTAATTTGAGGTTAATTAATTAGTATATGTGGTAGCTAGGTTAATCTTTTTTTTTGGGTAGATAGATTAATATGATTTTTATTTGCTATTAAATAAATTTAACCGTCAAACGATAGCAATTAAAATTGTAGCACGTGTACCGGATCAGGCCAATAAAAACTATTGAGGGTGTATACAAGATACGCTACACTGCTAGCACACGCATTGCTACCCCTCATTAATCAATTGCCATGCGACTGAAGTCCCGATATTCCAAAAATAATTAAGTATCGAGTCCGATATGTATTCCATGTTGATATATGTTCGATACATTCCTATATACATATCAAAGAAGTATTCGACAATTAATATTATTTTCTTTTAAAAAAAATGGCCGATACATATCAGATACTTTGTATCAGAGAAGTATCGGGCGATTAAGAATTATCCATCTTCTACTAACATAGTAACATATTTATCGCCCCAAATATTATCCATCATTTTTTGCCGTTTAAAAAAATATTGGTAGATAGTCATGCCTTAGCTAATATGAAGATATATGAAACACTATATTCTCATTCCTCGTGCATGTGATCAATTTCCATTATATAACTCATTGGTGATATATAGCAATAGTAATTAACAAAGATCTAAAATACGAAAATTTAACAACCAAATGTAATTGTTCACATTCTAATCAGATTAAACTGATGGTAAAAATTTTAAAAAAAAAACAAAATTATTTAATTTTGTCCTCCACCTTTTTTCTTTATGTATACTCCTCCTATGGTAAATAAGCATTTATTTTTTTTCTTCTTCTTTTAATTCATGATATCCATAACTCGAATAAATTGTTTAGGTGTTTTTTGAGAGAGCATTAAAGCAAACATTCTCTTAGCTACTTTATCGTGAAATAATAAGGGGTAAGATAATACGGACCTTTAGAAAATGTTGAAAGGGGGACTCCTATTATTTGTATATAGTGTGCTATTTTTTTTAAGGATTTTTACAGTCAGATTTTAAAATTCAGACATGTAAAATGGATATTTTACACATCTGAATGTGTAAAAGTCTTGAAAGTTCATTTTATTTACACTTTTGAATTTTAAAATCTGATAATGTAACAATTCCTTAAAAAATATTTAACCACGGTTAAAAACTATGAGTAACTTTTTACTTTCTAGGAAAAATCAGACAAATATTTTGATTTTTTTGGGGGAGTGGGTGCCAGAAATTTGGGGGTGGAAAAAGTAATACACACCACCCTATAACATTAAATAGCCCATATTTAATAAGAAGAGGCCCACTCACCTCAACACTCTAGTTTTAGGGAGTTTTTTTCCGCTACTTAACTAGCGGATAATATATTTTTTTTCATTTTATAAAATTCATTTTAGTAAAAAAAAACTACTTAAGTAGCAGATGAGTAAAAATAAAGCGCGAGAAACTCATGGGACGCCAAAAGAAACTCTCTTGATTTTAATATGATCATCCGAATAAGAGAATTGAGATGGTTGTAGTTTATGTCTTGAGTGTATATATAGTCATATAGAAATTCATTTTAATTATTTTATTGTTTTGTTACAACTTGCGTGGATAATCAAATTTCAACGAACCACTAAATTAAATAGCTTCTCATAAAAATCTTTTTTGAGAGATTATCTTTTAAAAAAAGTGTGATTTTTATTAGTTAAAATCTCTAATATGAATATCTAAGTTACTGAATGTTAAAATTACTCTTTTAATTTTTAATAAATGAAGTTCAAAATAATTTTTACTATTTTTTTTTAAATTCTCAAAAAATCATTTTTAAAAATTCAAAGTAAATAATATTTATTTTTATAATCTATAATAAATGGGACAAAAAATAACTCAATTTTAGAAATGTGAATATCATCGTAATATAATTAATGAAGCCCAACCTACACTCACAATTTTAGAAATGCAAACAAATATATATCAACATCGAACTCACTTCATAAATTAAAATTATCATCATAATATAATTAGCCTTACAAAATCACATGAATCATATATATATTAATTTTGACAAAAGTTGTAGTTTCAATCTTTAATAGATTATAGAACCACAATGACACTATAATTTCATCAAACTTATTGTAATTCCAAACATACACATATATAGTTTACTCATTAAAAGAAAAGAAATTAAAACGAGGAATAGGGACACACATCAAAGGATGAGCCCTTCTAAGGATAGTAGAAGGTTTCTCTTCCATGTTAACTTTTCCATTACCACCAACTTTCCATTCAAAACATTGAATCAATGTAGCAAGATTTGGCTTATCAAAAAAAAAAAAAAAATGTAGCAAGATTTTTGTAGGAACAACTTGAAGTGCTAATGAGGTGCCACTGCAAACTCTTATTCCAGTTCCAAATGGAATAAATTGAAAATTTTGTCCCCTTACATCAAACCTATTCTCTTCACTCATAAACCTTTCTGGCTTAAACTCAAGTGGATTCTCCCATATTTTAGGGTTCCTACCCATTGACCAAAAGTTAACATATAAAATAGTCTTTGTTGGTATCTCAAAACCACTAATATTACAACTCTTAGATGATTCTCTAACCATTAATGGTATTGTAGGGTGTAATCTTAGTGTTTCTTTGAGTATAGCTCGAAGATATGGAAGATTCGGAAGATCGGATTCTTGTATTAATCTACTTTTTCTTGTTAGTGAATCAATCTCTTTTCTTGCTTTGTCCATCACATGCGGATTGTTTATTAACTCAGCTAGAGCCCAATCAATTGTTGTAGAAGATGTGTCTGTTCCTGCTAAAAACATGTCCTGCATGCATAAATTCAAGTCTTTAAATTATAAAACTATCTAGCATTTACACCGACGAAGTAGTGACATGGCACCTACATGTGCAGTGGCACGTATGCCAACGTACGAGGCACATGGACAAACTTGATTAACGTTCTATAACCGAGAGGGTCTAATAATTTAGAATATTGATAATGTAATGAATTGAATTGAAACAAGTGACAAAAGTGAAAGATTGTTATAGGACGGTATATATTTACTTGTTTAGATAACATTTAAAAACCAATAACAGACGCGCACTTTTGAAAGAGAGCGAACTTCTGAAAAGAATTCATAGAGATGTTTTTAAATTTATATCTATTCCACAAGAATTCAACGATATATTCATGTATAAATTAATGCATGTAGATCTAAATAAAGTAGGAATAGTATGAAAATTAGAAGAAAAATACTTACAAAGATGAAAGCCTTGACATTCTCTCTAGTTAACTTCATCTTAGAGTTCTCATTCTCTTGAATTTCCAACAAAATATCAAGTAGATCTTTAACATGAGCACCTTCACCATTTTCATTCCTTTTCTTTATCATATCCTCTTGATGCTCCCTTATCACTCTCCCAATCATTGTGTCAAACCTTTCCATCATCTCTTTTAGCCTTTTGTTAAATCCCTGCAAATCCCAATTCTTAAAAAACCAAATAAAATCAGACAAATTAAACTTCCCTGCAAGTTCTGAAGAATCTTGAACCAACTCTCTAATCTCTTCAACATCACAATATTAATCATTTTCACAACAAGCTCTACTTATTGTCATCCTTGTCATAATTCTATTGGTTAGTGTCAAGAGCTCGGCACCGACATCAACCGCCTCCCCGGCTTCCCATTTCTTCTTCAAAACATTAAGTAACCTCAAAGTCTCTTGTTGTCTCAAGGGATTGAATTGATCAAGAGTTTTTCCACCAAGAAGCTCTGACATGCATATCTTTTTCATGAATTTCCAATAGTCACCATAAGGTGCAAACATGAAATCTTTTGAGCCATATGATAAGTAGTGAACAACATGATTTACTAAGCGGTTTGAGAAGGAAGTTTCATGAGTTTTAAGAAACTCCTTTGTTATTTCTGGACTTGAAATTACTACACAAGGGACATAACCTAGGAAAAGTTTCATTATGGGTCCATATTGAATTGAAAGATTGTGAAAATTTTGGTGAACTGGTAACTTAAGTATGACTCGAATAATTGCAATGGTGGAGAGTAGCAAAACTTAAAAAAGTTGGATATAGTATTGCATTTCAGCCATACTTGATGTTTTTGGAAGAACAATTTGGTGGTTTAATTAACTATATTTGCATGTAAATGAATGAACACCTATAGGCTATATATAGCACTACTCATATTCTTCCACACTTTTAAATGTTTCCACTTTTCTATGCTATTTCACTCACTACACAACATGTGCCTTGGATATAAACCATGAACAAATTTAGCATCACAAGTAGAGGTGTCAAAAAAGCCTCATATTGGAAGGCCCTATTTTTGGGCCCCATGTTAGGCCCCAAAATACTAAATCCCACTTGAGTAGATTTGTTTGAAAATTGCTATTTAGGCCCCCCGTGTTTGCTCAGAGGCCCCCCTTAAATCCTAAAATGCCCCTAAAAATGGTGTGCAGAAACTTCGTCACGTAGGATCCGAAATTTAATTTGGTTCGGATCATAGACAACGAAATAATGTTAACAGGCTTACTAATGTATATGTATCGTAGGGCTGCTGTACAACATCACCAGAATAACCAACATTTTGCCTCGTAAACGACGAAACCAAAATTTCGGTAAGTACGAAACGAACACGCTGGTTTTCGGTACCTACGCGACGAAACCGGTGTATATGTGTATCAGATTATTCTTTACGCTTCAGATTCAACAAAAACAAAATTAAGACGAGTTTGTGCGATTTCTAGGGTTCGAAAAGGAGAAATTGTTCAAACATCATCACTATCGCAATCAATCGTCTTCTCCATCGCAATTGCAGTCGCATTCAAGAGAAAGGGGATTTCGTCTCGCAAAATCCGAAATCGCAAGTAAGTTTTCTACGAATTTGTGTTGTTGATTATTATTTATGATTTGATTACAGTCGTTGTAGAGGTTTGATTAAGATTTTCATACTCAATATGCTACGAATTAAGGGTTTCGAAACTGAATTGGGGATTTAGGGTTCAATGATTTAGGGTTTTGAAACTGAATTGATTGTTGTGACTGATTAAGTTTGATTATTGGATTGAATTGAGTGATTAAGTTTTGATTAGTGATTAAGTTTTCATTAAGTTATTTCAATAGAAGTTTAAATTAGTGATTAAGTTCTGATATAGGTTTGATTAAGTTCTGATATAGGAATACAAAATTAAGTTCTGATATAGGTGACAGTTTGCATTGAAATACATAACATTAAGATAATCATACATTGGAATACAAAATTATACGACAACAACATAACAAGCACAACTTAGCAACAACACCATGACATTAGATCTAAAAACAAAACTACATCAACTTCAAACTTTGCCTAGAGAACAAACCATACGAATTGGTAATGGGTCAGCTTCAATGGTGTGAAACATGAAACCAACATCATCGTCGGATACCAGCTCCTTCAAATGAAATTTCACCTCAGCATCATCAAATCCAACGCTATGCCCTGCTAGATCGATGTAAGATTCATAATACGAAACTTTTTCAACCTTGATCTGTTTCCCGAACATGAATGCATACATGTATTCAATCTTATTTTTCAACTCCTGTAGACCTGTTATGTTGTTCTTCAGTTGAAGGTGAAACTCTTTTTTTCCAGTTAATTTGATAGCAAAATCATAACTTTTTGCTAAATAATTTGAAACCCAACGAATGTGACCTTCCAAATTTTTTCCACTCCTTTTCCTCCGGTTTTAAACGTCCGGCAAGAATGTGACCTTCCAAATTTTTCGCCATCTCATGGTTATGCTCACCAGTCACGACACTTAACTTCCATTCCTGAGACGACAAAAAGTATCCTCGTAACCTGAACGGGCACTGACATTTCCTTGTTGCCGTGTCATCTCTCTTCAATTTCCTTTCCGGTTCTTTGTAGACACCGCCTCTTTCGCAACCCAAAATGAAATACGGCTTCCTATTATGGTTACCATTATCAGATTTTTCGATCACCATGGAAAAACCAGCCTTTAAAGCCTCCCTTCTACACCAATCAATCAACTCATCTCGGACCTTAAACTTTGGGGCATTATAAAAATACCTTCCGGTGTCAACGGAAATGCCGTGTGCATCCTCTGCTTCATAAATACCCGGTTCAGCAACATTACCTTGGGGAATGTCAGGTGCAACAACTATAGCTTGTGGTACTACAGGTGCGACAACCGCTTCATTAAGTATTGAGCCGGGTACATCATTATGTTGATTCAATTGAGCCGGAGGATCGGCCATTACAACACCTTCACAAAAAGTATACAAAAACAATCAATATACATGGTACCATAACATATGAACAATTATTAAACAAAACAAACCAAAGTATGCTGAATTTTTTGTATGTCACAACATTTCGTCGCCTACGAAACGAAACACACGATTTCGTCGTCCAACTGACAAAATCCTGTGCATCTGATAAAACTAAAAAAATTCCAAAATAAACCGTATAAAGCTTCCAATACCTGTTTTAATTCACCAAATCAGTGTGGGTACCTTCTATGAATGCTTCAAAGTTGAGATCAAGCCTTCAAAACGGAAAAAATCGCCAGAGATCTACTTTTCAATGTTTTGTGAAAAAGTGATTATGATAGGACAGAGCTGTACTGTCATGCTATATAGGGTAATTTCGGTACCTACAATACGAATACCCATAATTTCGTTTCGCAGTCACCGAAACCAGGATTCGGTGACGATGTGACGAAACTTTTGCGTTTCATTCGCATATGGTGCCTGCCAATGCTAGCTATCTTATGTTTCCTCTAGTTTCGTCAACTACGCACCGAAATTTAGTTCCTTCGTCAACCACGCAACGAAACATCTTTTTAGGGGCATTTTAGTCACTTTGGGGGGCCTCTGAGCAAACATGAGGGGCCTAAATAGCAATTTTCGATTTGTTTTTGTTTGATTTTAGGCCCAGCCCCCTATTCTTAAATTTTACTGTTGGCTCTTCTATGGGGCTTAATATTGGCCGACAAAAAATTTCAAAAAAAATTTCTCGTAAACTTTTGGAGTATTTTTTTTCGAGAACTTTTCAAGAATTTTTTCTCGAAAACTTTTTCGGAACTTTTTTCTCGAAAACATTTTGAGTAATTTTCTCGAACACTTTTCGAGTATTTTTTTCTCGAGAATTTTTTCTCCGAAACTTTTTCGGAACTTTTTTCTCGAAAACATTTCGAGTATATTTTTCTAGAAAACTTTTCGAGTATTTTTTCTCGAAAACTTTTCGAGTATTTTTTTCTCGAGAACTTTTCGAGAATTTTTTCTCCGAAACTTTTTCAGAACTTTTTTCCCGAAAACATTTCGAGTATTTTTTCTCGAAAAAATTTTGAGTATTTTTTTCTCGAGAAATTTTTCTGAATTTTTTCTTGGAAACTTTTCCGGAACTTTTTTCTCGAAAACCATTCAAGTATTTTTTCTCGAGAATTTTTTCTCCGAAACTTTTCTAAAATTTTTCGGAACTTTTTTCTCGAAAACATTTCGAGTATTTTTCTCGTAAACTTTTCAAGTATTTTTTTCTCGAGAATTTTTTCTCGGAAACTTTTCCGGAACTTTTTTCTCGAAAACCATTCGAGTATTTTATCTCGAAACTTTTCGAGTATTTTTTCTCGAGAACTTTTCAAAAAGAATTTCTCCGAAACTTTTTTCGGAACTTTTTTCTCGAAAACATGTCGAGTATTTTTCTTCGAAAATATTCCGAGAATTCTCAGATTGTTTCTTTTGTTTTTAATAACTTATGTGTGAATTCTAGGTATTTTTATCAAAAAACTTTCATTTTCGAATTTTTTGGAATTCTCGATTCCGAGAATTCTCGAATTGTTTCTTTTATTTTTAGTAATTTATGTGTGAATTCTAAAAAAATTTATCTTAAAACTCTCGTTTCCAACAAAATTGGGGCTTTGGGGCCTTGGGGGCCTATGTTTTATTTATGGGGCTTGGTATATTTGGGGCCTATATAATATGGGGCCTATTTATGTTTACATATCTAGGCCCCCTTTATATTGGGGCTGGGCCTAATTTTGATTGGCCCCCTAAATTGACAGCTCAAATCACAAACTTGGTAATACAGTTAACATGTTCTTATAATTAACAATCGACTAATAGTTAAGTAGTACTAACTGACAATAAATAAATTGAAGTAGGCTCATAGATCAAGTAAGTTTCTTAACTAACAAAATGGCCCTAAATTCCCTGAAAAATGGAGGGTGATAAATATTCATATATAATTGCCGGTTTGGTAAGAAAAGTAAATGAGAAAGAAGGATGGGTTGCATCTCTTTATCAAACAAAGAGGATTGAAAATTTGAATAGACATCAGTATTAATATGACAAATGATGTTTGAACATCAATACTAATAGTCATTTTACAACTACCTCATATATAATGTATTTTTATTTACACAAACCACTGTTAATTCTCTATAAATAACAATGCGCGCATTGCCTACCACAATACTATCAATCTATAGCATATTTGTGTTCTCCTTCAATGGCATCAACAAATTTCACAGAAGACCAATCAAAAGATGTGCAATTAGAAGCAATTGGTGAAGAATGTAAGCAATTAATCCTCTCACTTCCTAAAGAATATGGGTTTGGCAACCAATATTTTTATTTTTTTCAAGATTTTTGGGCTACACCATCACAAATACAATCTATAATCTCTTTTCAAAATCACTTTCAAGCTAAAGATAGTGATGTTGTCATTGCCTCTATGCCAAAATCAGGAACAACTTGGTTAAAAGCACTTACCTTTGCCATTACTAATCGTCGTCATCATTTCTCTTCTTTAGAGAATCATACACTACTTACATATAATCCTCGTGAATTAGTGCCTTTCTTTGAATTTAATATTTATGTTGATACCATTTGCCAATTTACTAAAGTTGATCTATTAAACATGATTGAACCAAGGCTTTTTAGAACTCATATTCCTTTCCCTTCACTAGCTAAGTCAATTAAAGAGTCCAATTGTAAGATAATTTACATATGCAGAAATCCATTTGACACTTATGTATCTTATTGGAGTTTCATGAACAAAATTTCATTCAATCAATCTTTAGAGCATGATTTCGAAAGGTATTGTAAAGGGATATGTCATGTTGGTCCGTTTTGGGACCATATGTTGGGTTACTTGAAGGAGAGCATAGCTAGACCAAACAAGATATTATTCTTGAAATATGAAGATCTTAAAGAAGATGTAAATTTTCATGTTAAAAGAATTGCAGAGTTCTTGGGTTGTCCTTTCACTAGAGAGGAGGAAAATAACGGCGTGATTGAAAAGATTATCAGTTTATGTAGCTTTAAAACGATGAAAGAATTGGACACAAATAAATGTGGCAGTTTTGGATGGAATATTGAGAAAAGGTATTACTTTCGAAAGGCGAAAATAGGGGATTAGATTAATTATCTTTCCCCTTCAATGATAGAAAAACTATCTAAAATCATAGAAGAAAAATTAAGTGGATCAGGTCTTTCATTTAAAGTACGCCCATAATACCACTACAAGTGAGTAAATGTTTTAAACAAAAAAAGAGCATTTGAATATTGTAGCTCTTTTTTATTTGCTGAATATATATAAACCACTTGTTTGCTGAATATATAAATCATGTTTCTTTTGAGTGATCAACTTTATATTGACATGTTATATTTAACTTCATTTGCTGAATTATGTGATATATGTTAAACACCACCATTCCATGTCTCCAGAAATAGACAGCAAACATTATATGGATTGATTATTGATGCATATTAAATTTTGGCACGATCTTAAAGATGAGTTCTCTCAAAGGTGGTTTTTCAAATTTTATGCTAAAGTCATAATATCTAAAACTGATATACGTTAAACACTGCTAAGTGCTAACTATGATTCCATTTCAATCCTCTAATCTTTCTTAATAAACGATAGGGATAGTCAATTAAACTGATATATCTCAAACTGATATATGTTAAAAACTGATATACGGTACAGTATTTTGGTTCCACAATATCTCTTTAAGGCGGTTCCAAGAGATTCTTTGGTCGTGCATTTCAGCTTCTTAAAACAATGTTCGAACTGAATAATGTTGAAATGAAGAAGCGTTTGAGTCTCAACGATTAACTGCAAGTGGACAGTTAGCAGAGGTAAGTTGAATTGCTTTTTATTTTGGTCCTTAGAATACCTATGATACTTGTCATAAGTGCTGTTGATCAATTTTCCAAGTTCTATGTGGGTTTTCTTTCTAATAAACATTTTTGTTTCCCTTCTTTATTACGTATGAGGCTCTCTCGTTGGCAAAAGAAGCCGAAAGATTACATAAAAGTCTCTATGTAGAGCATTTCAGGGAGGGTTTTCAGAAGCCTAACAAAGTGAATAGTAATGTTGTTTCTAAGAAAAAAACTTATTGACGGTGTTTGTGAATTTCAATTAGACATCTCAGTTGTCAAGGAAATTTTTCTGTTTAATCGTAAATCATGGAATGTTGATAGTGTTTATTTGAGCCCGTGGAAAATTCTGCAGGGTTACCTAAAAAACCTTCTACAGGTACGACATTTATCTTATACCATCATTTATGCAATTATAATATTTGTTTGGGGCCTTTTATGCATTACATTGTCACATATGCATGCAGTAAACATTCATTTATATGTTTATGTCCTGGTTGATTCATTAAACAATTTAAACAAGCGTTAAACAATTTTATACGAATTCCATTCGATCAAGCGTCAGAATGCATTCAATTAACCGTAGGCAATAGCGAACAAGTGTCACTAATACACGGTCACTAATACACGATTACTTGAAGGAGAGCATAGCTAGACCAAACAAGATATTATTCTTGAAATATGAAGATCTTAAAGAAGATGTAAATTTTCATGTTAAAAGAATTGCAGAGTTCTTGGGTTGCCTTTTCAATAGAGAGGAGGAAAATAACGGCGTTATTGAAAAGATTATGTAGTTTTAAAACGATAAAAGAATTGGACACAAATAAATGTGGCAGTTTTGGATGGAATATTGAGAAAAGTTATTACTTTCGAAAGACGGAAATAGGGGATTGGATTAATTATCTTTCCCCTTCAATGGTAGAAAAACCATCTAAAATCATAGAAGAAAAATTAAGTTGATCAGGTCTTTCATTTAAAGTATGCCCATAATACCACTAGCAAGTGAGTAAATGTTTTAAATAAAAATAGAGCATTTGAATATTGTAGATCTTTTTTATTTGCTGAATAAATAAACCATTCCTATGTGGATATCTTATTTTTTATCATAAAATTAGATGGATGGAAAGTGTGTATAAATGTTTAATTCATGTTTCTTTTGAGTGATCTTTATAATAATATTCACCATATGCAAATTCTTGCCTTAACTTTGATTAAACCAATATTCCATGTCTCCAGAAATAGACACCAGCATCATATGAATTGACTAATGATCTCAAAGTGGTTTTTCAAATTTTATGCTGCAGAGATATCTCTACATCAAACTGATATATGTTAAACACTGCTAATTAGTGCCAACTACAATTCCATTTTAATCCTCTAATCTTTCTGTTAACAAAACTCCTGGTGGTGATGATGATTGGAATGACATGGGTAATTAGTGCCAACTATATATATATCTCTGTTAGTATGAATTATCTAAATCAGTTTTTAACCTAAATCCGTTTGTAAATCAGTTTAGTCTCTGATCATTACACAAAGGTATAACTCGACTCGAAGTAATCCTTTTGTAAACAATTAATACATTTGCAATAAATTTATTGTTAATTTTATTTTTGAATTTTTATTTGACAATTTTTATCGCTAACAAAACTCTCTTTGTAGTAGTTAAAGAGATTGAAAGTGAAAAAATAAAACGAAATAAATCTATCAAACAAGTAATATACTATTTTTTACATTCTTATATTTCTCCTAATTTTTAGCAATTAAATTTATGTGAGGTAGCTAATTGTATATTTTTGAAGTAGCTAAATATAACATATACTAATTATTAGTTTAAATAAAATAATAATTTTTGGTAGTACCAAAGAAAAAAAAATGGGTAGCCAAAGCTTCCCCATCCATGTTCATAGCATAGCCCCTGGGAACAATGAATAGCAAAAGAGAATAAACTTTCATTGTAAATTTGTAACCAAGATGTTAGGAGTAGATTATGGAATTAAATCATATACCAAATTAGTAAATCATGCACATGAAGTTACAGCATAGCATATAAATTGTATTTAATAGTTATACTTCATAAGGAAATTGTACTAATAGCTTTTCATTAGGTTATCTATTATAGGAAAATTATTATAGACTATGTTTTTAATGCACAGATTCTTTGGACAATGTATTCTACTTATATATACCGTAGCATATTATATGAGCAAGCAATGAACACATTATGATACAATTTGTCTCAATCCCTTTCTTTACTATTTGATAATTTTTTTAATTTTTTTAGATTTACAATGGAACTAAGGATTAAACCCACAACCTCTAACATACTACCCAAACCCTTAACCACTGGACCAAACCTAGTGGCTTCGATGATTCATACTTTTATACAAGGTAAAACTCATTTTGTTTTTAAGTAACTTGTTATTTTTCTTTACTAGAAGATTGATATAGGTTGTCGACTTTAGTGGATCAAATTAAGTTTATTTCTTGGTTTTAGTTTATAGGGAGAGCAGGTTGCAATTCTTCTTTTGACTTTTTCAAATGGTGTACTAAACACCACCCTTAAGAATTACCTCTCTTGAATAGTAAGGGTTTGAGTACCCCTTATACTCCTTATGATTCATTATTTTGCTTTAAAAAAAAAATTCATTACACCATGATTAAAATATTGAAAGCATGACACAAGTGGACTTTCTTGCAAAAACCTTCATCATTATGGATTCCTTATAAGAAAAAAAAAAATTAATGTTTTTTCTCTTTCTTTCAAACATGACCCTCATGATTTATTGTTTCAAATTCTTGCGTATTTAATTTTTTGTCATTTAATTCCATTATGAATTTAATCACATGCTTTTGAGTTCATAATTATGCTTTGCTACAATAATAGTAACAATGAGTTAACTTCATCCAATGTACCCAATTTTTAGAAATGGAAGAATGTGATAGTCTTGGAACACAAAGCTTAAAGCCTCATATTGAAAATTTTCTTGAAGGGATTCGTAGTTGGACTTGGTTTGAACTCTTGGAAGCATTGAAACAATGTCAAGAATCACTTCCTTCCAAAGGTTATTTAGAAATTTTAGACAGAATTGTTGATCAATTGATAGAAAGGTTAGTTTCTCCATGTAATGTTACAAGTCCATACACATTTTCTTCAAACAGATCCAGCTTTCAGTTTTCAAACAGGTCCAGCTTTAAGTTTTCTTGTGACACAAGTATTAACAATAGCTTGAGAAATAATTGCTTTGAGGCTACATGGTGGTTTGAACATCTTCTGTTTTTGAAGATTGATTTGTTGGATAATATCATAAGGAAAATGATATCTTATGATTTTGATCATAGTGTTATATCCAAGTTTCTATTCTATTATCACAACTTGAGTTATGTTAGTGCTGCACAAGATGTTAAGATTGAGACTACTAAGGTTGTAATCAATCTTCTTTCATTGCTTGATATTGGATCAATTTCTTGCAAGGGTTTATTCAATCTTAATCGTATCGCGATTAGTTTGAAAATAAGCAAATTTTGTAGAAACAGTATAGAAAGTCTTATAGGTCCTCTGTTGGATCAAGTAACAATTGATTATCTACTTCTTCCATCTCCACATGATAGGGATCATGCATATGATGTTGATTTTGTCTTAAGGGTCATGAAGATTTTTTTGTTAGGAGGTAGTTTTGAGTTAAATTTGAATCGAGGTAAGAGAGTTACTAAAATGATGGATTTGTTCCTTGTGGAAGTTTCTCCTGATCCTCATCTTCAACCTTGTGAATTTGAAGCTTTGATTACTGTAATCCCTGATACTATGAGGGAATCACATGATCAATTATACCTAGCCATGGACATGTATCTAAAGGTAAGCTACCACTTTACTAATCTTAGTTGTTCTACATTTATGTACATTTAAGGTTTTAAATCGTAGTCACATTTACGATATTTAATATCGCAAACAATCACAATGAAACACGACTTCAATAGTGGTCACGGTTGGTCGAGATACCAAATGCCATGATTAATTCTATGGCCTAGATTGTTTTAAAAATGATATCAAAATGACATATTGGTTTAGGTGCCGATCAATTTGTCGATTAATTTGATCCCGATTATATTGCATTGAACTGGTTCAACCACAATCACTTTTTTACTTTTTTTTTTGTTTATTTATTTTTCATCTAATTTCACCGCATTTGAATCAATTGAACCAATCAAACCATAATTTGGTGATCTCACCAATTTGATCTCCGGTTTGGTCTTTAAAACATTGAGATAAATGCATTTAAAATTAAATTTATCAAGCTATTTTATATACTTGTAATACTATATGAACTATTTTTCATATTTGTGAGTTTCGCTAATAAAGATCAATAGGTTCATGCAGGAATAAGTGAAGAGGAAAAGATAAATATTTGTGGTACACTAAACCACAAGAAGCTGTCACCAGATATTTTGAGACATCTTACTAGAAACTTAGTATTTCCTTCAGAAACAAAACCAAGATCACATGTTACTAAACATAGGCGAATGAAAACATTACTTCAAGAAAATGATCATCTGAATAACTTCTTTGATTCAGTGTTTGGACGTAAGAGTTTCAAGAACACTTATGTGAAAAAGGATGTTGAAAAGATAATTTATGATGATGGTGATCAAGAGCTAAAGAAATGTGGTGATTTAGAAGGAATGAAAGGTGGAACCCATCTGGATTGCGTAAAGAAGTCAGGGGTTCATACTATGATGAGCAATACTAAGTACTTGGCAAAATTCTGTTCATGAGTATTAGTGTCATATTTGACTCTGAATTTTGTGTTTATTCTTTGTTTATGTAGCCTTATTTAAGTTAAATAAATTTTTAATTCTTTAATTAAAAATGAATAATATTTTATTATTAATTGAAATTTTGTATTTTATATGAAATTATAAATTTTCTAACTTTTTCAATAATTTTATATTTATTAGTCTGCATTATTTTTTTACATATTTAAATGTTCTATAAACTAATTTCTCTAAGATAACATGTCAAAAATATGTCAAATTATTTACCTACATATGTTAACATAAAATGAACATTTAAACACAAAAATGCTCCTTTTGTAATAGGAAATGCTCCTGGACAGTTACACTGAATTCTAGCTAATGTATGTATGTCCAGTTCTCATACTATGATTCTGGGTTTCGAAATCATTGAAGTAGACAGAGGAAAATATTCTAAAGGTTGAATAAAAGTTGTGATGGTAAAGCTCTATTTATCAGTACTAAACCACTTATGCTATAAGCAACGACGGCTTTTAAGTTCCAGTCGCATGTTATACTTTTCTACACACTATTACTAATTTCTAATTAATTATATGCCGTTTCTTCTCATGCACACTTAATGAATCAAAGTTTCAAATAGCTGAGGGAGACTTCCTCAAATGACACAAAATGTTATAGTTACCGGATAAATTAACAAGGAAAAGACCGGAATATTACACCCAACTTTGTAGCATAGGCAACCAACAAAATAACCAAAGGACAGGAAAACAAAGCTTGCTTCCTCATCTGTATAGGTCTACAGCCAAAAATCAGAAAGAAAGTTACTGAATATAATGAGAAGTGTGTAAAAAATCAGTCAATCATAGCTCTAGCTGCTTGTACAGTATTATACATCATATCCTTAAATTTTTTCAACAAACTGCAATGCAGCGATGGAGATCTTTCATTACCAATAAGAAAATAATAAGAAAAATACTCACAAGGTATGAAGGATCAATTAATGACATTGGCACTGACAAAGAACTAAATGCAGACTTATCTGGCAATAAAAAGTTTTTTATTTTCATAAGTTCATTGGTTGTCTTGCTATGACATTGATTCAGTTTTAGACTGCACAATAGTTGTTGATGAAAATACTGATGAGTGACGCCATGGAAACTAACCTCGATGTTTTCATGGTGATACCCAGGGTCAATGCAGAATTTGACAAATCAGTTTGGAACAATCTTCATTAGCTCAATATCAAACAAAAGTGTCTTGTCTATCAAGCCTTGGTTCCTTAGAACAAAATCCAAGGCTCGTTGCCCCTGTAAAATATATTTTTCATTTTCATTGCATATCTCAAAAACAATTCACAAAATTGCTGAACACAAGACTCGACTCTTACCGAGAATGTTGTAGGTCTTGGGCCACCTTTATTATAATCATTCTCAGGATATCCAAGTTCTGGAGGCACAATTATCCTGCATCACTGATAAACATAGTGAAATTTGCATTTCTCTCCCCATCAATCTCTTTACGATATATGAACCCAAAAATACATTTGTCTTACTTTTCAGCCATATTCACTGATAAATATAAAAGATATTATGGTAGTTCCATATAGTATAGCTAATTCCACCAACTGGAAAAGGGTTTTATGGTTATATTCTGAACAAAATATTCTTCAGGGATTCACAATTTTTACCAAGAAAATTAAGGATGTTGTGAGAAGCCGCCGAAATCCAGAGCTAGAATTTATAGAAGTTGCAGTTCAATAAAATAAAGTCCGGGTGTGATATGATAGAAGCTGAGATTTAGTATGGCTGATATATATGCACGGTGCTATATTCCAACAAGTGTTATTCAAAATACCATTCTTCACAAAACACAGAAAGTTCAAACTATTGCAATGGCAGGAAAAGACATGCACATAACACAGCTCAAGCATATTATAGGTCTAATACTTTAGAAATAAAGACGCAGCACCTTCTAATTCCCCCGAGAGACATGCCTGAAACAGCCTCCTCAAAAGCTGGTATTACCTGATTCAAAGTACATGAGAGATCACTCTAAGAAGAAGTCATACAGACTCTAGAAAATAAGGCATAATTTGAGTGCTTATTAATGTTCTCAACATCCAACAAGTTTAGTGAACTAACATTTGTGATGAATTCAGTCGAAAACAAATATCACAGAAACAAGTTGTATCAAACCCATGATTACACCTTGTTACAAAAATAGCTTATACAGTCGCACTTATATGCTATGCACTTAATTAAGCTATTTCTCCAAACAGATGGCTAATCCCAAAGGGCACCAGAAAACCTCATAACCTCACACAAAAACAAAAAAAAAACGTTGAATCACTTATAATTTTGTTAAAGGATAGGACCCAAACAGTACTAACACATGATGTTGGCCAAGAATAGCACATGCTTAAGAGTATAAATAAAACTGAAACACAAAGGTGTTTCCCTGTAGATCCTTCTTCAACGTTGTATCAGTTACCAATGGGAAAACCCTAAAATCCTTTTTCTAATTCTGGAAATACAAAATTCACTAAAAAAACCCCAAAGAAATTAACAATAAGAATTTGAATTCTAGTAACCCAAAATAAAATACAAAAAGTGTGTTTTTTCAACCCTATTGCATTCAAAATCACTTGGTATATATAGAAGTAAATAATGTAACTTGTAAGCATTGTTTATGAATTAGTGTTCAATAGCCTATAGCAAAGATCCTACTATAGTTGCAAGGAACTATATTAATCATTATACGACAATATCTCTTACCTCGTGAGATCCTATTTTGAATTTGAAAAAGTCCTTGTCATCACCCTGTATAGTTGAAAAACAACAAAATAGGTTGTTAATACTCAACCACTCCGACAATGTCTAGATAGATGATGTAAACTATTTCATACCTCAAAGGAACCACCTTTCGTTTTATTCCGGGCTTCAAATATGCGACCATAATAACCTATGGTGTAGCCATCCCAGTCTACCTGAATGGAATTTGAAGCCATAAATTGCTTCAGTTATCTAATTTGAAGGGAAAACTAGTGTCCAGAAAGAGTTCCCTAGGAGAAAACAGGCTACTCTAATTTTGTTCAGTAAAGTTATCAAATCTATTCCATCAAACATAAAATGTTTTCTATGTAGATTCTAGAGCACAAAAGAAAAATTGAGGTAGAACTTTCATTTTGATTCAGAATATGTATATCAAAATATATGTTATACAAAACAAAAGATCAGACTTCTAACCTATTGACCATAAAATCAAAAGCAAAAACAATTCAGTATCTAACCACTACTGTCTCTCCTTTCTTCGGTGTGGGGCCATTCCCCGGTCGCAAGTCCTGCAATTTAAATTATACAACTAATTAAAAACAAAGCTCACTTAACCGTAAAGCATTTACAATTTTTATTTTACAACAAACTGCGTCACCTTATATTGTAGTCCAGATTCGGTTTCTACATAGTCTGGGTATCGCATTTTTGATTTGCCATAATCCTTCCCTCTAAGGGCAGGCACTGTAAGTGCACGTATTATGCATTGTTTATAGAAATAGATAAGCTGAAAACAACTTAAAGACATATCACAATCTATTTTCATAAGTTTTACCAAACGGTCTCACAAATGCTTATGTCACTCACTAGATAAGCTCAAATAATTCAATCCAATTTCAACACATGCAAATTCAGTTACGACAACAGAAAAAGTGAAAAGTATAGAGAAAATTACTGTCAGCAAATTCAGATGCAAGAGCAATTCCTCCTTTGCAAAAGGTTCCGGCAATGGAAGAGAGAATCATCTTTCTCCGTTCAAATGATGGCGGGAAACAACAACTACCACACTTATTGCTGCTTTTACCTGAAAAACGGTTACGAAACAAACAGAAAAGAAAAAAAAAAGGTAAATTAATGAATAAGAAAAAAAAAGCAGACTGTAAAAATGAAAAGTCACCGGAGAAAGAAGAATCGGAGAGATTATCGGGATCCTGAAAGGAAGAAAAAGAAACGGTGAATGAATGAGTTTTGGAATTGAAGATGAAATTGAAAAAGGAGTGAGTGCGTACCAGAGATTGGGATTTTGGGAGAGAAAGAGAAGCGACGGAAAAAGATGAAATAGAAGCCATAACTGTAACTGTTGTGTTGGTGTGTGGAAGTTGCTAGATTTTTGAAGATAACAATACTAGAAGTAGAACACGTCTTGTGTAGTGCATACTCAAAAGGAGTAGAATAAATTAGTGTGGTCACAACTTACTCTTGTTTCTTCTTTGTAGTACAAGACACAAGTGTTTTTTTTAGTTCAATTTAAGTTTAGATTTTTTGTTCCGTAAATTGCTTAAAAAAAAACTCCGTACAACATAAAACTCATAAACATGAATAGATGAACTTGCTTTAGCCTTAATATTCCATAATTATTTTTTTTACGCAAATTCCATAATGTTTTTAAGAACAGTTGATTGTTTGCTTTTCAAAAAATAAAAATTAAAAAATTGTAGGAATTTTTGGTAAGACCACTCATCCAAAGCATGTTTCAAGTCAAACCTACTTAATTATGGAGTTTTGAAATGCACTACCAAAAAGAATATGTATCTTGTTGAATAATATAGGTAGTGCAAATCAATTCTTATAAGTTTTTCTTCAACCATGTTATGTCATACTTGCATCTTATTGATTGAAAGCTGTTTGAAGTCGCTCATTATCTATACATGTTTTTCTTCAACCATGTTATGTCATACTTGCACCAGCAATCATTGCATGTGCCCATCAGTCGTAGGCATCACATTAGTCTATGTGATCAAATACATTAAGTTTTAAGAATGATGAAAATATTGAAATCCAAGAGAATTTATGCAAACTTTGATTGGTCTAATAGTTCAAGAGAATATATTCTAACCAAGAAGGTTGAATATTGATGTTAAGGTGTTGGACTTGTGACACAAACAAAAAAATGATATATTTGTTGAAATTTCATCATAATTATGAAACATCGATTGTATGTAAGTAATTGAATAATTAAATAATAACTTTATGAGATCTTAGGGTATTTTTTATTGTCAAGATAGAAAGATAGGATAAGATAATTTGATCATATCTTACTTAAATCTTGTGTTTGACACACTAATGAGGTAGAACACATTAATCTCTTTACTAATTCTATTTTGTTTGACCTTTTTAATTTCTATCTGAAAGGTTAGAAAAAGTATAGCAAAACGAATTTTTATTTTGCCTTAATCTTTCACAATGCCTCTCGTCTCTCTCCTTCTCTTTCATCGCATAACCACTCCAATCCACCTCTTCTATCACCCAAAGCAAACAATTCTTTTCATAAAAGTCAAGAGTTTTAAAATTAAGTTTTGCAAACTTTTACATTCTTAGGATCACAACTTCTTCTGCACAACTTCTTCTCTTTCGTCGTTGTTGCTCATAACTTTGTGCTAATAACATATTATAATAAATAAACTAAAAGTGCTAGAAAGTAAAGATTGAAAAAACAAAAGTATATTGTATTATTTCTTTTAAACGTGTTTTATAATATGAATGAATGAATCATATACATATGACATAATTAGGTAAGTGGACAATAATAAAACCTGTAGTCATTCACTAACTAACTGGAATCAAGAGAATATAAAAAGTTAAGAAATAGACATCCACTAATATCCCATGAATCATAACAAGTTTTTAATTTTGTGTGTTAACTCTTCAATTCTAAAAAAAAAAAAATTCTTTCAAAGTTTGAAAATAAGTAAAGTTTAATTAAAAGTTACTTCTCTCAAAAAATTAAACTTAAAATTCTTCCAAAAAAATTTATTCTTATAAAAAGCTCGTTACATACTGAATTCCATCACTTGTTAATTTTTAAAAAGTTTTTTTTTTTTATGAAATTTCTAAAATGTTTTTAGTCAAACTAGATGACAATAAAAAAATAAGACAATGCTTTAAAATAAAAATATAATAATCACAATAGCGTAAACAAACTACTACTCCCAAAACGATGGCGGCCATGCGAAGGAAAACTACTAAATTTCCAATAATACCCCTTGATCAACCCCTTATTGTATCAACCTGCCCTGGCTTTTCGGTCAACCCAAAAGGTGCACTACACCAACTTTCTCCACCAACTCTATTTCTCTTCTATTTTTAATTAATCATTAATCATAATCAATAAACTAAACTAAAAAATAATTATTATAATTATAAATTGAATCAACGAAAGTTTATAAACAGCGTTTGTTCATTGAACATTGTAGTTAGAATAATTTCCAATGGCTTCTTCACTTTCCGTTTCCAAGCTTACAACGCCAAACTCAAGAAGCGCTTCTTTATCAGAATCGCTTCGACATCACAGATCCATCAAAACGTGCTTCCTTGCTTTCGATCTTTCCAAATCAACTCATTTCAAAACTAACCTCTCCACTTCTCTTCGAACAACTCACGCAAACCCTTTCAAATCCTCTCTAAGGTTAGAATAATCCTTATTCTTCCTAGATCACGATTCATGCTTAATTTTTTACATGCAGCTTTTTTTTATTTGTTTATTTAATTTTGTGTTCGCGATCGTGATTGTAAAAGTCGTTATTATCGAAGTTTTGTTGTAAGGATTTGTTTGGTTGGTTGGTTTTGAGACATGAGTAGTTGAAAGTTGGCAGGTTAAATTAATAGTATATGTTAATTTTCATTTTCAGGGAAGAGTGAATATAAAATATGTATTTTTTTTGTTCTTTTTAAATTTAGATTTTTGTTGTAATTAAAAGTAATTCTCATTTTAAATATCTGCATGAAGTTTTTATTTTCTTCACTGGCCATGATTGGATGAACTTCTTAATTTGCAGCTTATAGTATAAAACGTTTATGAAGAAGCTATTTCTATTACATCGGATAAAATAAAGTCAAAGTGCTTTCGTATAAGTTAAGTTATTTTTGTAAGTTATCTTGAAGAACTTATAAAAATAATCTGGAAACAACTTAGGAACTCAAAGTAAGCTGATCCAAACCAGCCCTTTGACTTTAATGTTAAGCTTGTGTGTTGTAGTATGTTTGCACAGGCGGTGAGTTTGACAAAATTACAGTAATGGTAGCTTTTGCCGAAATCACGGTGCTTCCCTGTGTCAAAGTTGCCGCCAACCCAAACATGCACTTAGTGTATGTTTGGTTCTACTTTTGGAGAAGTCAAAATTGATTCTAAAGCTGTATCATTGATTTTGACATGTTTGAATGTTTTCGAGGATAACTGACTTATCATTTATGATACATGTTTGAATTTGTAGCTGTTGACTTCTACGATTTATTTTTCATCCCACTTTACATGAACCTATCCAATCATTTTATATTCATTCAACTCACTTTTAGCCAGACTCCATTCACAATCAATTTGTGTTACCACATAACCAAACACATGTTTGGATTGACGGTGAGTTCGGAAAAGTGCAGCTTTTGTCAAATTCATGGTTGCTCACCATTATTGCGTCTATCTCGGGTTTATAATGAACCTTGTTCATGCATAAGGAGTACAGTTAAGAATTATAAATGTTTTTGCGTTACAAATTTATTTTATTCATATATTTTGCCAACGTGATGAACCCGAATATCAGTAATTTATAGTAGCAGAACTTGTGTTGACTGTGATGTATATGAGGCATTGTTTTTGTTTCCCAAACAGTATATATATTGAGGCAAAACCTTTGATTGTTGGCTATGTCCTTGCAGAATTAGATGCTCCCAAACAGATGGAAATGGAGTTCCTGCTAAGAGGACTGTACTTCACGATCTTTATGAGAAACAAGGACAGAGTCCATGGTATGATAATCTCTGCCGACCAGTTACAGATCTGATTCCTCTTATTGAAAGTGGTGTCAGAGGTGTCACTAGCAACCCAGCGGTAATAATAATATTATGTTTTCTAGTTATAATAACTCTTGCGCCGCCTAGTGAACAAAAAAAGACTTACCGTTGTGTCATTCACCTGTATAAAGATAGTTTTCTTAGGAAAAATCAATACAGGACTACATAGTACATGTTCCACACACTTTTAAGAGTTGTAACTTAATACTTTTTTACATAATATCGGATGTCATTGCTCTGATATGCTCTCTATATGTGACTGCAGATCTTTCAGAAAGCTATCTCATCTTCGAGTGCTTACAATGATCAGTTCAGGTACCATCAATATCTCATACTAATACCAAAAAAATATTCCTTCTAATTTGAACAAAAATGTAATGATCAATGGAGTAGACTGTGGACGCACAAACATGGCTTATTCTTGTCTATCTGTAGTTTGCATAATCATTGTATTACTCTTAGCTTTGTTTGTCGCTTCATAAAGTGTATCTAGCTTGGTAAACTATAGAAAGGTCAATGTTGTCAATTGCGGATCATGGAGGATATCAATCTGTTCAAATTCCTCTATGCGAGTAGCCACAATTTGAGAACACTTTGTTCTAAACTGCATATCATGGAATCATAGTGGTTTGTCCAAATTCCGCTATGCAATGGCGCTATAGCGCTGCTATTTGACAACACTAACAATGGTGATGCTTCTTGATGTCAAATTTTTATAGGAAGGGCAGGTTTTCACTTCTATAAGTACACTGTTTTGTCTGTTTCTGTGATATTCTCTTCCCGTGAGTTTAATGGATACAGGCATTACAGCGGAAAAAAGTACTAAAAAATGGATAATGTGTTTTATTTCCAATTCTTGTGGATGATTCTCTATGGTGTGGTCTAAAATTTTAATAAGGCCCTAGTTATTTTCTTTCCTGGTCTTGTCGCTAAAGACAAATTACTTGATCATGTAGGGAACTTGTGCAAGCAGGGAAAGATATTGATAGTGCATATTGGGAACTTGTTGTGAAGGACATTCAAGATGCTTGCAAACTATTTGAACCAATTTATGATCAAACTGATGGTGGTGATGGCTATGTTTCTGTCGAAGTATCTCCTAGGCTTGCTGATGATACTGAAGGAACCATAGAAGCTGCAAAATGGCTTCATAAACTGGTTTCTCGCCCTAATGTGTATATTAAGATTCCAGCTACAGCTGCTTGTGTCCCTTCAATTAAGGAAGTGATTGCCAATGGAATAAGTGTGAACGTGACTGTAAGTTTGCGCTTCATTCTTTTATGTTTAGCATTTTCCTTTTATGTTAAGATATTTTAGGTTGGGACGTTAGCTACTTCATAAGTAATCCTAGATATGGCCCTTAAGTGCCTATAGCATAAGTGATTATGTATAAGCTATCTCAATATCAAAGATAAAATAAAGTCAAACTGTTTTTATATAAGTTATAGAAATAAGCTGAAAGCTTCTTAAGGACATATCATAAACTGTTTCTATAAGCTCTTCCAAGCAGTCTCACAAGTGCTTATGCCAATAGATAAGATCAAATAAGTCGATTCAAACAGACCTCGTCAACACAATATGGGTAGGTAGTAGTAAGCTCATGCTGATTAGAAGTGAAGGAGTTTCTAGTAGGCAATCGAGAAATTCATTGTCTCTAACACTATTGATGAGTGTCAATGACTTGATCTCTTTTATTTTACCATGGCCAGAGTCTAAATATACGTTTGTGATACTTGTATCTGCAGCTGATATTCTCTCTTGAAAGATATGAAGCTGTAATTGATGCTTACTTGGACGGTCTTGAGGCATCTGGGTTAAATGACCTCTCTAGAGTCACAAGTGTTGCCTCATTCTTTGTTAGTCGAGTAGACACTCTCATCGACAAGATCCTTGAGAAAATTGGCACCCCAGAGGCCCTTGATCTACGTGGAAAGGTAACCGCATATTGTTTTCCATATTTACAATTTTTTGCTTTTGGTTTATTGATTCTCTGGATATCAAATATGCTCATTTCATATGTCATGACGTTGATTGTATAGGCAGCAGTAGCCCAAGCAGCACTAGCTTACCAGCTCTACCAAAGGAAATTTTCGGGTCCAAGGTGGGAAGCTTTAGTTAAAAAAGGAGCCAAGAAGCAAAGGCTCCTTTGGGCCTCAACCAGTGTCAAGAATCCTGCCTATCCTGACACCTTATATGTTGCTCCTCTTATTGGACCCGACACCGTAAGCCATCATATTTTCTCAGTTTAATTATTCTGTAGATTTGTCAAAAATATTTAATTAGATCCCTGAAGTAAATTTTTTTAATCGAGTCCTGAACTATTAAACAATTTTTAATTAGGTCCTTCCTAGACATTTAAATAATCTTATTCAGGTCCCTAAACTTTTAAATAATTTGTATTTGGATCCTTAACTTAAGTGATCTAATTACAAATTTTTTAATAGTTTAACGATCCAAATAAAAAATTAGTTTAAGGGACCTAGTATTACTTACAATTTTGGGATTCAATTACAAAAAATTTAGCTCAAGTCTCTAACGAACCTCTCATTTAGCCTTGATAATGTTTACAAACATGGAAAGCAGTTTTTCTAATCTTTGAACTTGTATCTTATAGTATTATCTACTTAATTACTTCCCAGGTATCTACCATGCCAGACCAAGCCCTTCAAGCATTTATTGATCATGGTGCTGTTGCCAGGACAATAGACTCAAATGCATCTGAAGCTGAAGGAATATACAATGCTCTTCAAAAATTGGGTATTGATTGGAGCTATGTTGGTTCACAGCTTGAACTCGAAGGAGTGGATTCATTTAAGAAAGCCTTTGACAGCCTCCTGGATTCACTGCAGGAGAAGGCAAATTCTCTCAAATTGATCAGTAAGTGAGGTGTGAACTTTTATGGTTAATTATTGCTATGTAATGTATGGTGCCATTTATGGATTAATAAAAGACGGCGGCTACGGGTTGTGATTTGTGCTGCTGTAAATTTGCTTCATGGAATCATCGGCGAAGATAGTGATACATTATTAGTTGGAAATAATCTGCTTCTAGGTAAAACTTTTTTGTTACTTTCCATGTACCATGTATGCAGCCTTTTAGGGAAACAGATTTTCTGTAATAACTGCGCCATGCAGCTTTCAATCTCGACAATATGATCTAAATCAATGGCAGAGTTTGTTTACACTTATTTTGTTATTATGCAATTTAAGATATATGATATCAAATTAATGGTTGAGATTGTCTACTATGTATAAATGCGCACTTCTCTTACAATAGTGAAGCCAAATATGCTCATTAGACGATAGTGTATGATGCCCCCTTATATATAGGATTAAATAAGTTTTTCGTCATAAAAGTATAACAAATTTTGATTTTAGTTTGTAAAAAAAAAACGGAATATTTGTTGATACAAAAAATATATTTGTGTGATTTTCTACATATATAATATTAAATAAAATGTGATTTTGCAAGTGAACTGTGTGTACTGTGCATGGTCCTTTGTTTGTACATCCATTTCAAATTCAATATATTTGACTCAGCAGTCATCATGTTATTATAGGAGGGGCAGGTCTTCACTTCCATAATTAAGTATACTGTTGCGTCTGCTTCTGTGCTATGTTAAATCAATAATGTTAATATAGTTTTTTAGGTGGTATGTTTCAGGGGGTTGGTTGGGGTGTTGTGTTAATTTTCTGTTGGAAGAATTAATTGATTGCTACTAACAATCAATCTTCTGTTTCAATGTATTTGTAGTGACGGGTACAGAAATTTCAATTTGTGGAATAACAGTGTTAAAGACTTAAAAATATACAACATAGTGAAATGCATTTTTGATGGTGTTTAAATGGAAAAAGTATTTATTGTAAAAAAAAATGGAAAAAGTATAAACCAACGTTAAAATATGAAACACATAAAAAAGCAACTAAGTGTAACACTTCTTTGTAATTGATCCTATATATAACACTTCTTTCAGATAAAAATTGATCCTAAAACACTTCTTTCTAATTGATGAATAAGAAATTAAAAATAAATAAAAAGAAGTAGGGTTGGGGATGGAGTTGTGCGGCTGCTACCATCAACATCAGCAATACAGTATAGTATAATTTTATATCCATAATTTTTTTACATGTTATTAACGATGTCATAATTTTTGTTTGAAAAACTAAAATTAATGATGAAAGTAGTAAAAAAAACACAACTCGAATTCCCTCATATTATAACAAATTTAGAGAGATTTTATGTTTTTTTTTTCTCCAAATTTCTTTAAATATGTGATCTAACAAGCATTTATTAATCCATCTTTTACACTTTCGTGTTCAAATCCGGGACACCCTATGCTCTAACAATTTCAATATTTACCAGCTGAGTTAGGATTTACAGTTAATGATAAAATATTTTAAAAAATGAATGAAGTTTGATAGATTCATATGAGTGGCCAGAATTGCAGCAATATCATTCTGTCACTTGATCCAAACCTATATGTATAGTGGTACTATTTGAATAGAAAAATTATGTCATGGAATAGAATATCCATATTTTCATGCTGAACCAACCAAAGAAGAGTTGGGTTGGGAGTAAGAGATTGACAAAATAATAAATAACATTTAAGGACCAATGAATGATTGATAGCAATGGTTTCATCTTCCACAGCAGGTTCCTATAAATGCATTCTCATAAATCGCTTCCATTTTTATGTTGTTTACTTTGCACTACTAACATTTATTGAACGTGACCAGTTTCCTTAGATCTTTCACGTGTTGGTTGAACCTCCCCTTAATATGGTCCCTTTCTTAACTCTTCATCATTCAACTTCTTTCTATTCACACATGCACAAAAACTCACTTGCTAACTACTAGTATTGTGTTAAACCAAAAATTTACTTTACTTGATAATTGAGATTAATGGTAGTTTATCAATATCTATATTCTTCTATTCACTGAGACACTTTTTTTTTACACTTAAATCGGATGAATAATACATCGAAAAAGCATTGTAGTGCAACTGAGGTATGGTCATTGGTGCATTAAGTACGGCCTAAGCCAACAAGCCCTTGATCCTCTTAGGCCCAACCAAATAGCTATTTTTTCGACACACCAAAAAGTCTTGCCTTGTTTAAAAATCGATAATAAATTTAGTTTATAAATACCCACACTCCTCTATCCACTGAGACGTCTTTTAGCTAAAAAAATTTTATGAGGGATTATGCAAGATCCGTTATAAACAATGCTTCGAAAAAGTGGTACGATGGACTTGAGGTAATAACAATACCCAAGCCTCTTGGCCTATTATTTGTAAGGCCAATCCTGATGCACTATGAGGTTGACCTAATATTCCAAAATCCGACTCTCGGCGGTGTTAAATAAAATGCTTGGCCAGCAGCAGTTACACACTCATACTTAACCGAAAGTTGTGAGATACACAAGATATTGAATAAAAAAAACTCACTTTTAACTCTTAAAATTTGAATTGGACCTAATTTAATTTTATAAAACCAAATTGTAACATGAGATATGTCTCTAATTATAACCTCCTTTTTAGATTATATATATTTCATCCCATGTGATACTTTTAACCATTCACACACTATCACAATTTTGTTCCACTTAAGGAGATTGTAGGGACTAATTATTGATTATAATCTTATTATATTAGTCAAAATTGGTATATCTTGGATATGTACCAAGATAATGGTCAATAAATTAATGATTACTAATATTTATCTTTAGATTGTAGGTGGGTAAATATTTACTCGTAGATTCAATCATAAATTAATGGTCAATATATTTTTATGGTACAGAATTAATGGTCAATATTAAAAGTGAAAACAACATAGGCACGAGACTTTTAATATGATCACAAATTAAATGGGTATGGTACGTTAGCTACATTCATTCACTCTCTTTAGTCAATAAAATAAAATAAATAAATAAATTTCACCGAAAATAAATAAATAAATAAATAAATAGATAGCTAATTAAATGTGTATGGTTAGCTATATACATTCATTCACTCTCTTTAGTCAATAAAATAAAATAAATAATTATGACCCAAATAAAAATAAATAAATAGTTAATTAAATGTGTATGGTTAGCTATATTCATTCATTCAACTCTCTTTAGTCAAAAAATAAAATAAATAGCTACATTCACTCTCATATAAAAATTTCTCATCATTAGATGCATCCATAAGTAGGTGAGAAACACAGAAATGATGGAAGTAGATTTATGAGCCTTAATTTTACATGTATTTTGTGATACTATTTTATCACTAAAGATATCTTTGAATCTTTGCATGATCTTTTTTGTGTGTGTAAAGTTGAATATTGTTGTGTGTTAGAACTATTGAATGGAGACTTGTGAGATTAAGTCACCAGAAGTTCCTCAACAAGGGACACCATGTACTTCAATGAGCAGAAAGAAGCTTGGAATTTACTTCATTGAGTCAGAAGATAGAAGGATGGCTTTAGGACGTGGATACACAAGAGGTTCTACACCAGTTAATATTCATGGCAAATCCATTGCTGTTTCTGATCTTTCAAAAACTGGTGGTTGGATTGCTGCCTTCTTTATATTTGGTATGTACATGTGACTCGTATTTCAATTTGATAGTAAACTGAACCTGTTGTTACCGGAGTTAAAAAACCGTTTATTATATGTTCCAACAAAATTCAATTAATATGAATATCTATTGCATATCTATTTTTGACATGAATTTCATCTTGAATCTTGATTCATTATGGTCAATCCTGATTTATTATCACCACTAGACAAATGACTTTTTGAAACTGGAAATCCGGCTGCTAGACCAAAAAAATCTTTCACTAAATCATTTAGTGATCGAATCTAAATGGGCCGCAAAGACATAGTGACCAAAAAAATGGGTCACTGAATCATTTTAGTGAGCAATTTATATTTTATATATAACTATAAAAATTCATTCTCTAAATCGGTCACAACAGTGACCAATTATTTGGAGTCACTAAATCGGTCACTCAATGACTGATCTTCAATCAGTACCTCAACTTAGTTTAGTTGTCCTAATTTTTTATCAATTTTCACACATTTTTACTTAATTTTTTTTTATTGTAATCCATCTTACAATTCATTAATAAAATTAGATTCATGATTCATGAAATAGGTATTTGAATTCACAATTTGAATATAGATTTAATAACTATGGCTAGACATATGACTTCTGTAATGTATATTTTATCATTGAATTTTAATGAGGACAGTGTTCCAATATTTTAATTGATTGTATTCCATTAATTAATCCTAATGTGGGTAGATATTGGTTATTATGATTATGAAAATGAATAATTTTAAGATAATGTGTGATTTTTTGTTGTTTCTACGGTTGGATTGCAGGAAATGAAATGGCAGAAAGAATGGCTTATTTTGGACTTTCTGTTAACATGGTAGCCTTTATGTTTTATGTGATGCATAGACCTTTTGCAAGTTCATCCAATGCAGTCAATAATTTCTTAGGGATATCACAAGCTTCTTCTGTTCTTGGTGGTTTTCTAGCTGATGCATATCTTGGACGATATTGGACAATAGCTATCTTCACTACAATTTACCTTGCGGTACGGTTTGTTCCCTTTCCATTTGGACTGTCAGATCAAGATCAAAAAGTCGAAAGAGTAATAGACAAATTGGTTAAAAATTGTAAGCGTAGGTCAAAATAGTCCCTCATTTTTGCGAATTAGTAAATACACCAACAAAATCTTAAAATATCATTCAAAATGGTCGATTTGTTGACTTCTATTGTCTAATCTTGATCCACCGATTTTAATCGTTGCTTACAATTCAATGTACTAATTTTCCTAATTCACTCAAAATCGAAACACTGATTGTCTAATCTTGATCCGACAATCCAGATTGCCACCAACCTTTTCGTGATTAAATATATTAATGACAAGAGTATACTATCATAATAACTTTGTTTGTTTCATTCCAAATCTTTATGAACAGGGTTTAACTGGAATAACAATATGTGCAACAATGAGCATTTTTGTTCCAAACCAAGAAAACTGTGACCAATTATCACTTCTATTAGGAAACTGTGAGCCTGCAAAATCATGGCAAATGACATACCTCTACACAGTTCTATACATAACAGCCTTTGGAGCTGCAGGTATTGTTAGAGTTAGTTTAATATTTTTTAAAGTAGTTACAAGTTAGTTATGATTAGTTGCAAGATGGTTATATTAGTTACTCATGATCATTGTATAAAGTGTGTCCTTCATTTATTGTACTTTTTACTTCCGAAACAAAGGCGTGTCTGGTGTCTGACACTGACACATGTCTTGTCTAATGGTTTCAATGTGTCAGTGTAGTGTTTGATGTCCGTGTCTATGTTAACCCTTCATAGATTGTAATCAGCAATATATTTCAATCTAGCAAATTCCAAAGTAAATCTTTCTCTCAATTTATTTTTCTTTTTGTTGAATTCTTCCATTTTTTTTCAACAGGTATAAGGCCATGTGTATCATCTTTTGGAGCAGACCAATTTGATGAAAGAAACAAAAACTACAAAGCACATCTTGATAGATTCTTCAATTTGTTCTATCTTTCAGTGACAATTGGTGCAATTATAGCATTCACAGCAGTGGTTTATGTTCAAATGAAATTTGGTTGGGGATCTGCTTTTGGATCATTGGCAATTGCAATGGGAATATCTAACATGCTTTTCTTTGTTGGCACACCTTTGTATAGACATAGGTTACCAGGTGGAAGTCCTCTTACACGTGTCGCTCAAGTATTGGTTGCCTCATTTCGAAAGAGAAATGAATCATTTGATAATAGTGAGGTTGTTGGGTTGTATGAAGTTCCTGGTAGAAGATCTGCTATAAAGGGTAGTCAAAAAATTGATCATACTGATGATTTCAGGTTAGTGTCTTTTCATTTGAGAACACAAAAGTTTTTAACTTTTTCCTTATTATTATTGAAAGTACCTTGATTGCAATTCGATACAAGCATGTGGAAAACTGACACTTCAAATCAAATGTGTGTCTGTCTGTCTGGTGTCTGACACCAATACATGTAGTTACATTCAAATATTTAACTTTTTCAAATTATTAATGGTATTAGTGTTGTGTTTGTGTCTGTGTCTGGGTCGTTGTTTCATACATATCTTTGCATGTTAAGCTAGTAACTAGTATATGAGTTTCGTGGATAGAGATTGGTTGTTGTAACTGCTTCACATAGTTAGATGTAGTAGACAATTTTGGCCGTCCATAATAAATTCAATGGCTCAGATTTACTTGATCAATTTAATTAACTTTATACAAAATTTAATCTCAACCATTCATTATTGATCAGATGGTCACAAACAATTACTGCGTTGACGCAGTAACTGCATCAAATCTGTTTCCGAGTTTCTAAACCACTATGAGTTATTTACAATGTTCAATTATCTATATATTATTAGGTTTCTTGACAAAGCAGCTCTTCAATTGAAACAAGATGGAACTAATCCAAGTCCATGGAACCTTTGCACAGTAACACAAGTAGAAGAAGTGAAGATCCTTATAAGACTAATTCCAATTCCAGCTTGCACAATCATGCTTAATGTAATCTTAACAGAATTTCTAACACTCTCAGTTCAACAAGCATACACATTAAACACTCACTTAGGTCAATTAAAACTTCCCGTTACATGCATGCCGGTTTTTCCGGGACTAAGTGTATTCCTCATATTAGCTCTCTATTACCAAACTTTTGTACCACTTTTCAAACGCATCACTGGTCATCCACATGGTGCATCTCAGCTTCAAAGAATTGGAATTGGTTTAGCAGTTTCTATTTTATCGGTTGCTTGGGCCGCAATCTTCGAAAAATATAGAAGAAACTATGCAATCAAAAATGAATTTGAAGCTAGTTTCTTAACTCCAATGCCAAATTTAAGTGCTTATTGGTTATTAATTCAATATTGCTTAATTGGTGTAGCTGAAGTTTTTTGCATTGTTGGTTTGTTGGAATTTTTATATGAAGAAGCTCCTGATGCTATGAAGAGTATTGGTTCTGCTTATGCTGCTTTAGCTGGTGGATTAGGTTGTTTTATTGCAACATTTATAAATAGTGTTGTTAAATCTATCACTGGAAATTCAGCTAAAAGACAAGAATCTTGGTTGTCACAAAACATCAACACTGGCAAGTTTGATTACTTTTATTGGCTTCTTACTGCTTTGAGCTTAATCAATTTTTGTGTCTTCTTATATTCAGCACATAGATACAAATACAGGACACAACATGTTTATGAGATGGAGAATATTATTAAACATGAAGTGGAAAACAAAGAGAGCTCCACAACAATTTCTGGCTAGCTAGTTTAGATTATATATTGAATTTATATATCTAAGTATATGCATGTATTAGTCCTCTAAAGTGAGGGGTGTATTTAATGGATTAAATGTGGAATTACAATTGTTGATTGAAAAGTTAATTAATGATTTAATAGTTTATTTTAATGAATTTTATCTTTCAAAAATTAATTTTATTTTGATTTTGAAGGCAATAAATATATATACATATGTATGATAGAGTGGACAATTCAAGATTTGTTAGAAATAATATATAGATGTGGATGTATTTTCGTGAGCTTAACTCATAGGGTAGAAGCATACAATTTTATATGTATGAGTTAAAGTTCAAACTACAGACATTCTATTTATTTATTTTATAGGTGAAATTTCAGCCAATAGCCGATTTTTTTTCCTAGACTTTTTACATCTCTTAATTCTTATGAGTAAATGACTTTGCTCATTGTTTTTGAATTTAGTCCTATAGCTCTTAACCCTTAAAAATTATTTCTTAAAGTAGTAGTGTTGATTCAAAATATTTCCTTAATAACAAGACACCTAAAATTATTGTTTATTACATACTCCAAAAATTATGGTATTAAAATCAAGTAATAAGAGGGATACTAAATCTTAATTAGTTATACATACATTTTTTCATTTCACATCAAAAGATATTGACGTTGATATATAGGTGGTAATGCAAGCAAGATTTTATTGAAAAGAATCCAATCATTCACTCACTTAAACCTACAAACAAATTGTTAGTCATCGGTTAGATGTACTAAGTCATATTTAGCTGCGATAATATTTTTGATTACGGCAACATTTTTTACAAAGTTGTAGTAATAATTAAGAAGACTTTGAAATAAGAGCGAGACATGTGTTTCTTGCTCTTATTCTTAATTATCAAATTCCCCTAAACTGAATACATCCAAAAAGTGGTTACCTTCCTTTCAAACAAATAATAAAGTGGTTGCCTGCAGAGGCGGACCCAAGGGGGTGGCTGAGAGTGGCCGCGGCCACCCCCGAAAAATAAAAAATTACTAGTATACCCTTGATAGTTTAAAATTACAAATGTATATAGTATATATATTTATTTCGGCGAAAAATAGTAGTATTGATAGGTTGGCCTGATGGTTCAAAGTTCCACCCCCTACCAAGAGGTCACGGGTTCAACTCTTGGAGGAGGCATTTTCTTGTTTTTTTGGGCATTTTTCTTGTTTTGCTTTTGTTTTTTTAAAACAAAATCAATACTTGGTGACAAAACATTGTCTCAAACAATTAGCAATGATATTTTTTTAAATAAAGTTAATTTTTATATATATGTATCAATGCAAAAAATGAACAATTTCTATTTATTTTATTTTAAAAAAACACAACTATATATTTTAAATTATAGACACCATTTTTTTACTATATGTGTAATATAATAACAAAACATATGATTTTCTAATGGTAAACTTTGTGCGAGTATTAGTTCAAAGTCAACTATTGATTATTTCAAGTTACTTGCCACACATATATATTACTTTAAAATATGTAATTTGTGATTCACTTGCCACACATATGTATTACTTTAAAGTATGTAATTTGATTGTAAAAAAAAACGTATTTGATTTATTTTTTGTTAATCAAAATTTTATATTTAATTTATATACTATAATTTTTTTAGTGGCCCCCCAGAAAAAAAAATCCTGGGTCCGCCACTGGTTGCCTATGAAATAGACAAGCACACATACCTTAGAGTTAGACTATGATGATTTGTATTTTTTAGGTTTTGTATTTTGACTTAATTGGAGTTTAGCCTCTCTATTTTTACTGTTTTGTATAACCGAGTTTCTTTATTTTAAAATTGAATAGTTTTGATCTTTTGATCAAATATTTAGTTTACAATATGATAACATGTTTTAAAGGAAGTTTAATTTTAGTATAACTTTTTTACATTTTTATTGATGTTGATCTTTTTCTATAGTTAGATCATATACCACGTTATAATACAAATCACATCACCAATTTTTTAGTTAAAAAATATGGTATAGAGAGATCAAAATTGTCATAATTTAAATTAATGAAATTAAATATGAAGAATTGTAAAAATAAGCGAACCAAAATTATAATTAAGTCTTCTATTTTCTTAACTCCCTATCGTTTCATGCTCTCAAAAGTCCGCTAATCACATTTATTGCACCATTGGTTCCAACTCAAATTTAAAATTCTTGTAATGTAAGCTCTCTCTATTTGTAATCACTTTAATACTCCACCGGTACTTTTTTCCAGAGACAATTGACTTTTTATATTCATTCAATAATGAATGTATTTAAGTTATAATATAGACCAAATACATTAATTATTGAATGAATCTAAAAATTAAACCGTCTCTTATAAAAAGGATGGGAGGAAGTAAATGATTGTTTGTCCGAATATGAAAAACAAAATTATATACTCCCTCCGTCCCTTTTTATAAGATCTAGTTTGACAAAAAATTTGTCTCTTTTTATAAGACCATTTTGCAATTATCAATGACATTAATTATCTTTTTTCCAAACTTACCCTTACTTTTCATGGTTTTTTTAATAGCATTAAATTCTTTCTTATTTGATACAAAACACTACAATTAATTGTAAGGGTAAACATGTAAACTCAATATAATTTGTCAATCAATTTAATACTAAAACTCATTTTCTTAATATCCGTGTTTTGTCAAACTAAGTTTTATAAAAAAGGACGGAGAGAGTGGGATAATAGGTCCTTTAAGTTTTACGTTTGTATCAGATAGGTTCTTTAAGTTTTTTAAGTTACAAATAGGTCCTTCAAATTTTACGTTTCCTTTAAGTTTTTTACGTAACAAATAGGTCATTTTAGTTTTACGTTTGTTACAAATAGGTCATTTAAGTTTTACGTTTGTAACAGATATATTTTTAAAAAATAGGACCTAGATGTTACAAATTACAAACTTAAAGGACTTAATTATTTGTTACTTAAAAAACTTAACTGATACAAATATAAAACTTAAATGGCAAATTTGTAACTTAAAAAACTTAAAGGATCTATTTGATATAAATGTAAAACTTAAAGGACCTGTGAATACATTTTTTCTTTAATATTTAAAGAGTTAAAAGTTCAATTTTAATAGGAGATAAAAAAATACAATTAAGTCTATTTCTTATATATCATCATAATTAATAAACTTTTCTTTGAATTATATATATATTTTTTTGGTGTAGTAGCCTAGTGGCTTAGAAATTCCACCTTAATGATGGATATGTGGAGTGTCTGGGGTTCGAACCCCGGCTCCTGCACATATAGTGCGACATCCCAACCAATTGAGCTATGCTCACGGGGACAATTGTATTATTGACTTGGCTCACCTATTTTTGGATTGCCAAGGATTTCAATTTAGCATGCACTTGGCAAAAAATGATAAGAACATATCTTACAATGGTGATTACCCCGCGTTAATGACAATTATCAAATTAAGCACAAGCATATATATAATCATGAAATCAATATTTCACTCATGAGGCCCCCCAGTAGCAGCAATGATCTGACAAAAATTATATAAAATACTAATTGTGTCTATTCTAATTATTTTCTATAACGATGACTTTTATTTTAAATGATTACAACATGGACGACAACACTTACACTTTGTTTGGACGGAAATATTGAAGAAGGATCTTGTGGAGAGAAGGTAGCATAAATTAATCTCATTAATAATAATTAGTTCTTTTTATAATAGCAAAATGAGTACTTCTTTTTTTTTCTCTTAATTATAAGTTAAAATGAATCAAAAGTTTTTAAGGTTTGGCCTAATTTTTAATAAAATATATAAATTTCCTTTTATCCACTTTTATTTACAATTAAAGTGACAAGGGGTAGTATATAAGAAAGTGAAGCAAAATATAAGAGTTTTTATTTTTATTATTATGAAATGTGTATAAAACTTTCGCAACTGTTAATTGACCACCTGTTTAAAAAACCCAAAATTGTTACTATTTAAATCAATTTATCGTTAGTATTACAAGAAATATTTTTATCCATTATAAAAAATAATTCTATCCATATAAAAGATATCAAGAGCTAACATATAGTGCCAAAACAATAGGCGTGGGAAAACAAAAATTATGTATATTAAGAGATAAAATAAAGTGTAATATTCATCACTTTTAAGAATTTAGACTCCATTTGAAAATGTTAATAAAAATGGAAACGAAAGTAAAAGTTCAAGTATAGAAAAAAAAATCTTTTTTACAGTTTTAAAACATTAAATGCACCAATTTTAAAATAATACTCCATCCGTCCCTATTTATAAGAGTTAGTTTGACAAAAAAATTGTCCCTTTTTATAAGATCCTTTTACAATTATCAATGTCATTAATTATTTTTTTTCAAACTTACCCTTATTTACTTTGCATAGTTCTTTTAATAACATTAAATTCTCTTTTGTTTTTGTTTGATACAAAGCACTACAATTAATTGTAAGGGTAAACATGTAAAATCAATATAATTTATCAATCAATTTAATACTAAAACCCACTTTCTTAATACTCGTGTTTTGTCAAACTAGCTCTTATAAACAGGGACGGATGGAGTATTACTTTTTTTAGTTAATAGTTTACTCCACCCGTCTTAAAATAAGTGCAACTTTAAAAAATAAAATTTTATTTTAAAATGAATGTCATTCTCACTTTTCAATGTTATATTTTTCTATTGTATCGCTAATTATTATTACATACACTATTTTCAAGAAAACAAACTAATACTCCTAACTCTTTTGCCATGATTTGTAATTATATTAATAAAAATATTAGTTTATCATGCTAATGAGAAAATAAAAAATTGGAAAAACAAATAGAGAATATTTTATTGTGCATTTATGGTGATAAATATTTGTTTTTAATTAATTGATATTGATGTATGTTAATTATTTTGGTGATAATTTTAAACCATTAGATTAAATGAAATGTGTGGATGAAATTTAATGTCAAATAAATTTTGACACCTTAATGTCATTTAATTCTAATTACTCTTCTTAATATTGTTATAAAAACATTTTCTCTCGTATAAAATCCTAATTACTAATATGATTTTAACTGGATTTGAGATAAGAAATACTATTTTTCAAAATATAATAGCTAAATTTTCTCTTATTTATCGCCCAATAACCCATTACATTATAGCGGTTGAATGTGGGGACGTTTATGCATATGTTTGCCAACATGCATTTTATATATTTTTTTACTTTTTTTGGTCTAGTAGCCTAATGGCTTGAAATTCTACCCTTAAGGTGAATAAGTGGGATGACCGGAATTCGAACTCCGATCCCCTGCATAATAATGCAAATGTTCACTTCTTTAGTTTTAAGGTATCAAAACTGACATGATCCACCTTAAAAAGCATTATAATTAGATGGACGTATAACAAAAGCACATATTGGAAGATTTCAACACACACTCCAGTTAAGCATATATCACATCATATTGATATGTGGAGAGTGGATCCTCTCCCATATAAATTTTCTCTAGTTAAATTTAATTTTTTTATTTAAAATTCAAAAATTTTAAAAACAAAGAAAGATACTATTTAATATTGGTGCAGATGCCCACTGCTCCCTCTCCAATGAATTTTACAGTTGAGGGGATCCTGATTCATATTGATGGTTGAATATATTTTTGTTCCTTTTAAATATGGTGAACATTCCGGTATACCAGTGAGAATAAATACTATTTGTAAACTTATTACTTTCTCCGTCCCTTTTTAAAAGACTTAATTTGATAAAACATGGGTATTAAGAAAGTGAATTTTAGTATAATTGTCCACTTCAACAAATGTATCGGTACATATTTAAATAAATATGTACCGAAAAATTTACCTTTACTATATTATATATATATATATATTTTTTTTTTTTTTCTAATTAAAATTTAATTTGTTAATTTATAGTTTCATTGTTTAATATACAACATATCTTTCTTTTTTTAAACGACAAAAGTATAAGACAAAAAGATTTCAGAAATACAAATTTTCACATATCTAAAGGATGTACAAGACAAAAAGATTTCAAAAGTACAAATTTTCACCCCAATTTATCTTTTCTACCCATGCCTAAGAAAGCCTAAAAAAATTCTAGAACAACGTGAGGAGGCATCAGAACCACACCCAACCATCGAAAAATATCATACCAAACTTGTGAGATTTTGGTTACAAAAACTGAATAAGTGACCAGCTGATTCATGTTGTAATCCACAAAGCACACACATATAAGTAGGGTTGGGAATAGGCTAGGCGGCCTCCAGGGACCTTCGGTCTGGTCTGTTTATTAAAAATATTAGACCCTGGCTTTGAAAAGGGCCTATTTACATAAATAGGCCAGGCTTAGACTTTTAAAAAAGCCTACAAAGCCCGATAGGTCGACCTGTTTATATTTAATTATTATTATTTATATCATCTTGTGAAAAAAATAAATATTATTTATATAAATACAAACTAGACTTTGTTGTAATCATATTTATTATTTTATTAGCTTTTAACTATTGTGCTAATCATTTTATTAGCTTTTCTTAATTTTGTAAATATTATAAAAATTTAAATGTGAAATAGGCTTTAAGGTTGTTTAATTAGTCTATTTAAAAAGATTATATAGAGACCTTTATGTAACACAGACTTTTAAATAGGCTACAAGGTCAGACCAGACTTTAAAGAGGCTCAAGCCCGACAAAATCAATAGCATTTGATAGGTCGTGGGTCAGACTTAGATCTGTCAAAGTCTAGTCTGGCCTATTCCCAACACTATGTAGAAGCAGTAGCATATGATCTTGAGTAAAATTCAACATATTGATGGAGTTGACTTATGTATTTCAGGTCATGCAGATTGGTGATGCCTTTGCATTGAATGTTTAGTTAATTGGTGCAATGAATGCAATTAAAATAGCTTTTAACAAAGGTGGGAAAAACTTGTGGTTCGGGTTAGATTCTATGTTGGTTTACAAAAACTCTTCAATCTTTTTTATGCTATTTTATTATGTCTAATCTTTTTTTTTGTGAATATACTATTAATAAAATGTTATTGTGGGTTTCATTTCCTTTGTTTGTATAATTTAGTGGAGCATAAAAAATTTATTTTCAGATGATAGTTAAAGCGGGTGTGACAAGGTTTAATAGAGATATGAAACATGATCATCACAATGGAGGTTTAAGAGCAGTATAAAATTTGCTTATGTATAAACATATAGATAGATAGATATATTGTTTTTTTAAGAGCAATATATTTTTTATTTTATAATATAATTTTTAGATTTAGATTAATGAAATCGACAAATTAGTTAAAATAATTTTTTATATAATATGAATGTTCTAAAACTTCAAGTATTGACACATTCTATCTTCAACCTCTTTTTTGAGGCAAATTCTATTTTCAACCTAAACCTCAACTTTATTTTACTCATATTTATTCAATATTAAAGTTCGAAAACTCAAAATTTAAGCATTCACATATGGCAATTTTATCTCATGCCTAAACCTGAATTTTGATTTACTTAGAACATATGCTAATTACATGTAGAAAGCTAGTAGTTATTTGAACATTTAGAGAATTGTACTTATACATTCACATTATTGTGAAGCTATTTTCTAATAACCTTTGTAACCAACTTCCAAAGATTCATAACTTATTTTTGCAACATGATAACCCATTAACATGGTGATTGCTTTTTTTTTTGTTGAAGGAGGCAGTGCCGTTCCTGACATTTCATGGGCCCTAGGCCAAATATATAAAAAAAAAACTTCTTTCATTTAATAAAATAACATTAATACATAATAAGTTTTACAAAATATCAAAAACATTCTTTTTATTCGAAAATTCATAAAAAGTGATTTCTTCGAGCATTTTGAGAAGCAAAATCATTAATAAGCATATCAACATCAATGTCTGCAAACATATCCTTCTCGATTGACAAAGTTGTCAAACCATTCAATCTCTCTTGTGACATTGATGATCTCAAGTAGCTTTTAATCAACTTCAATTTTGAAAAACTTCTTTCCGCCGATGCTACAGTCACAAGCACTGTCAGTAAAATTCTATAAGCAATTGATATATTCAGATAAATGTTTCTTAGGCAACATCTTCTAGCTTCAAATAGAAACAAAAAAAAATCTTAAGTAGAGAACAATAGAACCTGTGAAGTAGAATGCTGACTTTAGGGACGAACCGAGAATTTGTAAGATGCAAATGGTTGAAATTGGATACAAAAAATAACCTATTAAGTTAAATAATTCTTTAATAAAATTAGGAACACAAAAACTAAAGCAAGAAAAAGCTATTAAAGTATAATTATCAATTTATCATACGAGTATATATTATATAAACAACACCAAAATCTAAACAAGAAAAAACCATAGCATCCATACATACCTTGCAAGAAAGCAAAATTTAGGAAATTAACCACAACCTTCATTTTGTTTTTTGTTCTACGGAATTCAATTTTGGTAATCCTACCAATCATGCCCTAATTATGTTTTCTACCAATTGAGCCTCAATCACTTATTTATTTAGTACGCAAAAAAAAATTTAGACCTTATTCATAACACTTATTTCTTAGGCCTAATGACATTTTCATTTTTTAAGCATAATTAATATTGATTTTTTTAATAGTAGGTAGGTATAAAAAAAATTGGGCCCTTTAAAATAATAGGCCTTAGGCCGTCGCACCCATTGCCTTAGCTCAGGGCCGGGCCTGGAAGGAGGTGGTGATTGCTATTATATATACCCAGTCATTGACAGTAAAATACAAGTTAAAGTTAAAAATGGAAGAGCTTTGTTAGGTTTTGACACGATCTCAAATTAATTATTCAGGCAAAGTTGTGTCTACCATCCATGACTATTTTAAAAATCTAAAACCAAAAATAAAAATAAAAATTGAAGTGATGGTTCTGGCAATGACAATTAACCATATTTTAATAAATAATTTAAAAATTATACATGTTTTTTAGTTTAAGAAACTATACCCATTTGGTAAAAAAAAAAAAAAAAACTACTTAAAAGATTACAAGATATGTTTGACCTATTTCAACCCATCCAATAATTTCTAAATTCATCTCTGTATATTTACAACTTATTAATAATGATAAATTTTAATATAATTCCGTTTTCTTCATTATTGAGCAATGGGCCTATAGCCACCACTTGAACAGTGCTTGCAATCGATACAATTAAAAAACTAATTCTTGATTCTTGATGATTGATCGATCTACTAAGGTTTATGGAAGTCAAGTCAAGTCAAGCAAAAGATTCGTGCAACGGAAGCAAGTTTTTTTTATAAAAAAAAAAGAAAATAAAAAATTTGGATATCTCCCCGCACAATTTAGAATTCTGATTAATTTTGTGAGTCCTAAATAAACATTAAATTCTTTTTAAAAGTTTTAATTCAATGATATTGTATATCTAAACGTAAAACTATTCATATCATCTCTTTTTTTTTTTGGTACAATTCATATCATCTCATTTATTCGCTCTTGTGTATGGAAGCAAGTATTAGATATTGTCATATTGATCATTATAAATTAAAACACAAAGGTTCTCGACAAATAAACAAAATGGAAGATAATTAAATTGAAATATGAGTGCTTTGTGTAGACTTAATATTATAAACACTGTTATGAAGCTAGTGTTCACAATTGATAGAATCTAATAATTGATTGATGTGTTTACACCAAAAGTAACATGAACTGCTCGCATAAAATAATTCCATTTGAAATAATTTTAGAAGAAGCAAACGTGCGTATGTGTAAACGAAATTGTGTATTGATAAGTAAATCTTAAACAAGTACTTTAAAATCCAGAAAATATACTCTAGTTAAATACCAAAAAAAAATGTTGTTTTTGGTATGAACAAAGTGGGGAGTAGAATTTTGTTAAAGTGGTTCAGAAATCATCCATTGGAGTTGGACACATGATAGCAATTGCAACAATTATGTCACAAGTCTCAATCTTCTCTAATAATTAGGAATCAAATGTTCCAACATCAATTGCAACAAGTCATTCAACATTGTACATCTTAAAAAGTTTTATACATGGATAATTTTTTTCGGTGCAACAAGTTCAACATATATATATATATATATATATGACAGCATCTCTATATCGTGACAATTTTCACGGAGTGTTCATCAAAAATTTGATATCACATTTAGCTCTATCAATGTCTTTCAGCTATTAATCTTCATTTAACATTCAACATCACGACTTCTTTGAAGTTTCTTTATAATAGGATCATAAAACTTGTACCTAACATCATTAGATATCTAAGACATAACAAATTTTCATCGCACATAGTTCAATATCTCAATTTTTAGTCAAAACTTTAATATATTTTCAATATAATTACACATGAATGAAAGATAAATAAGTAATAAACTGCGCCACCGACCTAGTTCTGAATGACAAAACTAATCCACTTAAACACTACAAGAAATGTTTAATTTTCTGCATGACAAAAATGAAATTGAGAAAATAGCACATAATTTTGAGACATCTTACAAAACATTTTTCCATTGATTTTGGTTCCTAATTCCAATGTGTCTCAAAGACATTATATATAATTAATTACTAATAATAGACTATACCTAAAAAGCCCAAAAAACTATAGAAAGGTAGGATATAGTACAAATGTATAAATTGCACAATTGATCCTTTAATTTATTTATTGGTTTTATATTGGTCTCTTAACTAATTGATGTTATAAATTGGTCCCTTAACTTATTATCGTCGCAAATTGATCCATTAACTTTAATTATGTTTGTCATGTTGGTCTTTTTTAACAGGTTGATAGTGTATTTATCTCCCGTCTAAGAAAGATGTCTGGACTCATAATCATATTCACTAACAATATTACTTATAAATAAATCATTTGTGTTCATATAACGAATTATAAACGGTAAAATTAATGTTTTTTTCATAAAAACTAACGAAAGGGACCAATATGATAAACAAAATTAAAGTTAATGGACCAATTTGTAACCTTAATTAGTTAAGGGACCAATATAAAATCAATAAATAAGTTAAGGGATCAATTGTCCAATTTAACCAAAAAAATAATATGCATTTTTCATGTGTATGTGTCTAAAAACTTGTGACTTGTCCAATAATTTTGAATGTGAGAAAAACACTTCTTTCTAAGATAAAAGAGTTTGTAAGAAAGACAATATAAAAAAATAGAGAATGATAGATGCAAAGATTTATACTGGTCCACCCCTTAATCTTAAGGTTACGTTTCCCCTCATTTAGAGAGCTTACCCACTATAATCATACAATATTACAATTGCTCGAACAATAAGTTCAAGACTTCCTGCTCAAGACACATAAGTCAAGAGACTTTCTTTGCCTTACAACTGAGGACTTTCTCAATCAGAGTTTAATACAACTATTTTTTTTACACTCGAGATTCAAAGCGTGGTAAACTTTGATAAACGCAAAGTTTCTAAACTACTTAAATATTCTAAAATACAAAGTTTGTAAGAATATTTCTAAGTGTTTTTGTAATGTTTGCTTCACAGAATATATCAGATGTGAACTTGTATTAATTGTAATATTGCTGATAAGATTGTTAGTCTACAAATGCTCAGATTCCCATATAAATAGGACAGAAAAATAGAGTCGCTGTTGAAGCCTTGCCAGCACATAAAATGTTTGTTGAAATTAAGCTAACTTGTTGGTTCCTTTCTTTGCCTCTTATGATCAATCCAGTTACTTCAGATATTCCAAATCTTTTGTAGTAGAGGGAATGAATCGTTGTAGCTTTATTGAAAATCATCATTTGAACATAGTTGACAGTGAGCAAGCTTCTAGTGTGCATTTAGTGCAGCAAAAACAGAATACCTTGTGTAGGTTAAAAGATGTTTGATATCCTTTAGCAAGAGGACAATGTGTGTTAGTCATTGAGACTGAATACTTAACACTATCACTTAAGAATCTTGTGTGTAGCTTAAATTCTTCGTATAGTCTTGCTTCATAATCGGAACTTATCTTCTGTGTCTCTTCAATCAGAGTTTTTTTCAAAACTATAACTTGCTCTTGATTCACCTAAAGTGTCTTGATCAGAATGTTGACTTTTTGTTGACTTTAGAAGCAGGTTTTGCTCTTGGATCACTAGATGAGTCAACTGAAGTTCAAGCTCTGATTAAGACTCATCCAGTGATCCAAGAGCAAACTCTGATTAACTCTGATAGAAGCAGGTTTTACTCTTGGATCACTGGATGAGTCTTAATCAGAGCTTGAACTTCAGTTGACTCTGGTCAAAACTACACTTGTCTTTAGAATTTGTTGATCCTTAGAATTGACTTTTCACACTCATATATAGTTAAATTCGAATTACGTTCAACATGTTCTTCATAAGGTGCATATTTCTACTATTAGAAATAAATTTTTAATACTCCCTTCATCCTTAATTATAAGCAAAAGTCAACATTGAGTATATTGTCTTATATATTGTTTTCTTCAAAATCTTAAATGCATATTGTTCTAAAATTCATTTTGGTTTAACAAATTGTCATTTAGGCCCTTAAATGCTTGGATAGTCTGATCATTTTTCTTTTGACAGTTATTTGCTGTTGGGAGATGGGCCTATAAGAAAGGGAGCGTCTATTAGATATCTGAGATTAAAACATTTATAAAATAAAATAAGAAGAAAATTTTTTTTTAATAAATTTTAATAAAATATGAATGTATCATACAATCTTATATACCACACATGACCAACCCCACACCTAGCCACGTCCACATCAGATATACCATATACTATACTTACTTACCATTTTGAAAACGAAAATCGTACCTAGCACATTAATGATGGAAAAATACTTAGGTGGATATAACTATTTGATCACATTGCAATAATGGTTAATCATTGAATTGTATTAAAAATATATAATATTTAAATTCATTTTTTTCTACTCTTTTAAATACACATGTAAGTGTGATTAAACAATATGGCCATATGATTAATTATATGAAAGAATTGCTTTTAAAGCTACTAAGTTTGATCTAGTAGTGAGATGTTTGGATATTATGCATGAGGTTTTGAGTTTGATTCTCTACTATATTATAAAAATAAAAATAAAAGAATTGTTCTAAATGATGTTATTGTTAGTAAGTTTTTAGGGTCCTTTTAAAAACTTTTACGGTTCCGGCCTGTTTCCAAACTTTTAAAATGTGTTGTAAATAGAATTTAATATGTTAATACAAATATCTAATTTATTTACTTTTCAACTATTTTAAAGTATTTAGTCATAATTTTTCAAAAAAAAATTACAAAATAAAAACATTAAAGAAATGCGTAAAAAAACACATTAAAGAGATGTTAAATGTCTCAAATAGAGAGGGGGTGACTGGATATCAAGTCAAATGCTTCAAGACCACAAAAGGGAAATGTCACAACTTCACCAAAAATCTTAAGACTTTTGGTTTAAAGATCATCTTTCTTATAAATTCAATATTTTTCCCGCACAAAGTTGTGACTTAATAGTATACTCCCAAGTCACGACTATCAAGCCATTTCGATCAAGCTCTCTATATATATATATATATATTATTTTAACGGCTCGATCAAGCTCTATATATATATGTCAAATTTTGGCCATAAAAAAGTGTATTAAGAAATCTCATATTAAATGAGATTTATAAAACCTAAAAATATATTTATAGAAGATCATTTCTCCTCTTACAAACCAATTAATCCAACCTAAAATGTAAAAAGGTACTTAGTTAATATTATTTTATCCTAACCTCAAATTTTTATTTCAAAATTTCATAAAATTAATTAGTAAATACTAATTTTTTTTTTAACATAAAAAATTTATTAGATAACTCAATCAAACATAAGGTATGTTTGCTGAGAAATAGGAAATACTATTAAAATTCACATACACAACTTTAAAGATTGAAATTTAAATTTAGATGAAGATATTGGTCTAATAATATTGACATTGAAGTATAACTTGTGAACAATTTAATTTTATTGTGCGGTCCCGGTATTTTTGGACGGTACCACATATTCTTATTATATTGCCCCACCTATTTTGTGTGTGTAGTTGAACAAAATTGGAAATATATATATTTCAGTTCACATATCTCATTCATCTCTATATACGTATACGTGGAGATCATCACACATATCATATGCTATGTTGCAAACTATAAATACACAATTTTGTAACCAAAAAAAACTATAAATACACAATTTACTTGGATCTGTATAGCCTATAGACTATAGTGTGTGTATATAGATTCAGTCATCGATCACATATAGTTTACATTATATTTAGTGATTTACTAATTCTCTAGCTTCTAGCTCTATATTTATTTGTTGGTTTAAATTAGGGGTGTTCAAAAATCCAGTTAACTGAACCAAACTGTGGTTCGAATTGCACTGAACCATATTTTAAACTGAACCATTTAATACAGTTTTGAACTGAACCACTTTTTAAAAATAGTTACAATTCAGTTTATAACCGGTTCAAAACCAGTTTAAATTTATGAATTGTATTTTATTTTTTTAAAAAAGGAAAATATTTAATAATTTTCCAAAAAAATTGGGAACTTTTTTCTTAAAAAAATATGCGGAAACAAGACCGGAAAAATTTCTCCCGGGAAAATAGATAACTTTTTTTCTCGAAAAAATCGGAAAAAAATTTCCCGAAAAATCAGAACTTTTTTCCAGGAAATATCGGGAACTTATTTCCCGAAAAAATAAATCGAAACTTTTTTCCCGGAAAAATCGGGAACTTTTCTCCAGAAAAAAAATCGGGAATTTTTTTCTGAAAAAAACCGGGAGCTTTTTTCCGAAAAAATCAGAACTTTTTTCCCGAAAAAAATCGGGAACTTTTTTTCCGAAAAAATCGGGAACTTTTTTCCCGAAAAAATCGAGAACTTTTTTCCCGAAAAAAATCAGGAACTTTTTTTCCCAAAAATAATCGGGAACTTTTTTTCTTGAAAAAATCGAGAACTTTTTTTCCTGATAAAATCAGAAACTTTTTTTTCTGAAAAAAATCATGAACTTTTTTCCAAAAAAAGTCGGAACTTTTATCTCGAAAAAGTCGGAAACTTTTTTTTCGAGAAAAAATATCGAAACTTTTTTCTCGAAAAATAGACTGAAACTGTTTTTCGGAAAAAAAAACTCCGAAATTATTTTTATCGGAAACCAGTTTTTCTTTAAAAAAAATACAGAAAATTGGTGTAAAACCAGTTTTTCAAAAAATAAACCGGTTTTACTAAAAAACCGGTTTTAAACCAGTTAACTGAAACTAAACCAGTTTAAAGATGTAAACTGGTTCTAAACTGGTTCTGAACCGAACTGAAACTGGTTTGAGAAATAAACCAGTTTTTATAAAAAGTGGTTTCAGTTACTGAACTGAACAATTTATATAGTTCAGTTCAGTGCAGTTTATGAACCGTGAACACCCCTAGTTTAAATCATATATCTCCATGTGCAACTCAGAAAAAGGCCATAATAAAAATGAGTGTCAAAAGTGTATATATACACGATAAGAAAAATATAATATTTAAATATCGAAAAAAATAGCCGAAAATAAAAATACACAAAAAATTACACCAGCAAAAAAATAAAATAAGTATATTGATATAAAAAAACAAGAACACCCTAATACCTCAATTACCGGAAGACACGACTTCCCACAAAGTGAAGAAATAAGTCTCTATCTACGATCAGGTTCTTTATGAACCCCCTATGACCGCTACCAGCCTTCTTCCGCAACAAACAATCGAGCAGAATGTCTAAACCACTAAAACTAGACAAAAACCAAGGGGGTTTCCAATCAACCAGAACACTGAGACTCAACCCCACAATCTAACAAACTCTAACGATTCCAGTACAAAATAGTATGCATCCTGCATTCATAAAAGGAATATGGGGTGATTGGATTTTTACTCAAAAACCATTTTCATGAGTTAAGTAATTTTCACCCTATCCACCTTATATTCGATAGAAATGGTTCCCTCCGAAAAGATTACATCGTTTCGCTGGAGTGTTTGATTTCAAGTGTGATTGGTTAAGTGTCAAATCGACTATGAATGAAAGGAATGTTAGATTTATAAGAGAAACGATTCATTAATCTAATCTCTTAACGATTTGGGTCGAGATGTGACGTCTCCCTCTCTTATGTTCTGAAGCATTTTACTTGATATTTCTTTCAAGATACCTTGGACTCTCCAACAGTAAATCCTAAATAGTCCACATAATAGCATGTCAAATTAGCAACCACCTTAATATATTTTTTCTACTCAGACCCATGCCCAAAAACTCTCCAAAAGCTCAAGAATACCACAAGAAAGTGTCAACTCAAAATCCAACCACCTAAAAATAGCATACTAAACTGATGAAATTTGATTACAAAAAACGAACAGTTTATATATAATGGATATCCTTTGCTATGTATATATTGGGAATATAATGGATATAACAAAATTCTTTTCATCAGTTTTGATGCTGGTGCTATAACTTTAATTTACAGGCATGATCCGAATCCAAACCTCCTAATTAAACTAGAAGAGACCTAACTAAATCATCGATCTCGTCCTAATTTGCTTCTAGCTCTATAGATTAACTACTAGCTACATATATAATTAATTACAAGTTATACAAATTGATTAAAACAACAAGACCAAAAATCATAGTAGTTTCCTCAGTCCAAGAACACAATAAGTCTGTTGAAACTGAAGTAAGAAAATCATAGTGATTTCCTTTTTGTGATATTGATGAGTTCAATAGAAACATCTTTGCTTTTTCTAACAATTTGTTGACTGCACCATCATTTCCACTTTGACTATGAATCACTTCTTCAATCTTTTTTTTAGGGCATCTAAGAAGACCAATATAAGTATCCAAATCATGAACACAAGAAGGGTTTTGAACATTGAAGAAATCAAGCATAAGTTCAACACCAACATGTGCATAACAAGAACAACTCCAAGGAAACTCATATCTCCCACCCATCAAAACCCTAAAATTTTCATTGAACACAACACCTGGTAGTTTTGTTATTGGATCATTAACATTTGATATTCTCAAAACTTTCACACCTAACTTTTCACATCTTTTTTTAAACTCTAAGTTACCAACTCTTGGTCCTCCAAATGAAAAAACAGTAACACTAGCATCATTTTTATCATTTTTTTTGTTTAAACCTAGTTCTGAAATATCATAAGCAAGTAAAATAGCTAAAGCGCTTCCCATGCTATGACCAGCTAAGGATATACTAACATTCTTCTCACCTTTGTGTTTGTTCATCAACCTTGATACTTCACTAAGAAGTTGTTCTCTACAACTTTGAAGTCCAAACTTTGAAGAACTTTCATCAGAAGTATACAAAGATAGAAACCCGGATTCGACTTTCACGTTTGGAAGTTGATTACTTGGATCAACCGAAGCCGGTGTCAATGAACTCATGAGATTTGAAATCCATTCTTGATTTGTAACTGTCCCGCGGAAAGTTACAACTATATCTCTCCTACCGAGTTTTTTGTAAGAATCGTCAGTTGAAACTGCTACGTAACCAATCCATCGACCAGAAGCATTGTTTTCTATGATGTTTGGTGGTGTTGCATAGATATATTTTGTGACTTCATAGCCACAATTTTCCATTCCAACTTCTTTCAACATACTCTTCTTACCATACTTGCAATTCAAGTATCGTTTCGAGTTTTGATCAAGATCAAAAGCTTTGTAAGAAGATGTAACAAACTCTCCATAGCGAATTATCTCTTCGCGAAGAATAGGGTGTAATGGGTCTAAAAGATTTTCCCAGTTATTGCACCCTTGAATCTCTCTCCAAATATTTGCTAGATTTTTCGTAGCAGTATTAGTAGTAGTAGTAGTTGTAATTTTATGTGTGATCTTGTGTGTTTGTTTAGAAGTAGTGGGGGTGCTAATAGTATTAGTGTAAGTATTGTTGTTGGTGGGAAGGGTGATTTCAAGTAAAGCTGAATTTGATGCAACAATTGATGACTTCAAAGAAGGAGACAAGTTATTCTTTGGTAGTGAAACTTGACCAAAGGGATGAGTTGTTTGAAAGGTTTGTGAGAATGTAATGTGATTCATGCTAGTTTTGTTTGGTAAGTGTGTTATAGAAGAAGCCATAAGGGAAGAATATTATGAGAGAGTGAGAGAGAGAGAGAGAGAGAGAGAGAGAGAGAGTGAGAGAGAGAGGTTGTTATTGTTGAGTTGAGTTTTCATTAATTGAAAACAAGAGACATGGTGGAGTTTTATATGAGAGAAGTGGAGAAAGAAAGAGAGAGGGAGGGGTCCATAATTCTAAAAAGGCATGTTAGGCAAGGATTTGACTGAGAATTTCATGAAAGAGTTTTTTTTTTCTTTTCATTTTTTTTGTGGTCGGTTAGGTAATGTGTTTTATGAGAGAGGAAAGAAATTCTAAAAAGGTTGTTATTGTTATCAGGTATTTTATTTTATTTTTGAGATAAAATTATTTTCTTTTGTTTGGGTTGCGGGGTGTAGATTCTTTCCTGTGTAATAGGAGTGTAGTGTTAGTTTTGTGATTGTGAAAAGAGAAATTAAAAATAAAGAAGTGATGGTGAAAGGGAAAAAAATAATAAGGGAGAAAGACACATAAAAGAAAAAAATGAGAGAATACGAGAGAAAAATAGAAGATGATTCAAATCCGAATTGCAAATGTGCGAGTGTATGAGAAATGAGAGAGAAAGAAATGAATATATATATACAATATTAATTAATTGATTTATTAATTAATCATTAACATGATCAAGTGGACCCTATTATTCTTTTTTTTCCCCCTTTTCATGGAGGTTGACTTCAAATCTATATGCTAAAGGAACAGTTTTTTCATTCTCTATATGAATGATCAACACATTAGGAATGGACTTGAATAACATCTGAATAATATATTTCATATTAGAAGAAAATAAAATTTAGATCCTTGAATAAAAAATGTTATAAAAATTGTACCAAAAAAAAAATGTTATAAATTGGTTTTGATTATTAAAAATGAGAGAAAAATAATTCTAAGGTGAAGTTCTTTTGAATGAGTAAATCTAACAGTATAAATTGAGAAATTATCGAGTATAACAAAGTTCAATATGTATTACTAACATTATAACTCATTCGGCTAAATTGTTTAAACGGAAAAGAGATTTTTTTTTTAAACGGCAGAAGGAAAGAGAAATGTTTGTAGTAAAACTAAATCTTAACCTTATTTTTACTAAATATAACTCATTCGGTGTCTCAACTCATATAAGAGAACAAAAATAATATAAGATTCATCTAAAACTACTTGTATTTTTTTTTGTCAAAATAAAAACTTGTATATTTATTCATGGTGAAGAATATAAATAATGGAAGCTTTGAATATGCATATTCGTGTTTCATACTTAATTTTTTAGCTTGACTTTCTTAGTTTTTTTTATTTATTAAAAGTCGCAATCGTAGTATTTGGTTCTACATGTAATTTTAAGACTAGATGTCGAAGTTATTCCTTATGTGTCAATACCTAGCTTTGATATCTTTTTTGCATTTGTAATTTATTTATAGTTAGTGTGATACTCATTTTAATTTTTTTGGATAAAACAAAAAGACACACATTAGTGTGGCCATAGTATTATTTATGGATCATGCTATCCGCTATCCCTGAGACATTGGTTAAACATATCAAAAAAAAAAAAATTAAAATTAAAAATAACACTTTATATTTTCGAAGAGTTGATTGTACAAACTCAAATGTTATATTACTATATTTGTTTCCTTAAACAATGTCCCAGGAACACCGTTTAATATTTTTCTTATTTATTTTTCCCAATTCCCAATATAATGGCTCCATAAGAAACATTTATTTTTTTTAAGCATATGATTTATAGGAGTATGGAATTCTGATAATTTAGAATTTAGTTAGGAGATAAATAAAATACAACAAAAAATATTTCACTTAAAAATTGAAGTCATTATTTCAAACGATTTATCTTTTGATAAAATTAATTACTTAAACTCAATTAATTAATTAAACATAATTAGATTAATACTTTTTAATGGAAAATATATTATATATAAATATAAAGATGAAAAAAGTACAAGAGAAAGTTCAGTAAATCAAGGAGGTATCAGAAGTACACTCTATCGGAACCCAATAATCTCTAAGGTAAGACAAGAAAATAAAATAAAACTACAAAGAAATAAGGAGGCATACTACCAACAAATTAGTATAATAATTAATTTAATTAATACTGAAATATTTCAATAAACTAAACATATTACTTTGATATGATCCACTTTGTTGCAAGTCTGGTGTGCTTTAATTCTAGCATATTTGTTTTGCATTCTTTGTTGAGAATGGGTGTGTGGTTGGTGGCTAGTTTAATTCTAGCATATTCATTCTACCTGTATGGCGATGGTGGCTAGTTTGTTGCAATTCAAAATTAATGTTTTCCTCCGTTAAAACTCTGTCGGTGCCTTCTTTCCCAAAGTCTTTGCCGACATTCACGCAATCAGATCGCAAATGTAGACTTTTTGCTTATACCTGAAGCTTTCGGCAGTCTCCACCGAGCTAGATGTTTTGGTGGGTTGCAGTTTGCTCAGATCTGTGTGGAGTGTGTTTAGTCGTTGGCATTGTTTCTTTTAGTTTGGAAGGGTTGGGTTCGGCAATGGTGTTTTCGATGGGAGATATTTTCATGCTGCTTCACTTTAGTTTCATTGTCTTGTTCTGGATTAGGGTGATTAGGAGTTATTGTTAGGGGTGGGTTCAGGTGATTGTTTGTTGTACTTTTTGAATGGTTAAGGTGTTTTCATATCTTGCATTTCGTTGTATGTTTTTCCGACAATCTCTTATACTTCTTGTTAAAGGGATTTGTCATTTAATAAAATTTTGCCGATTCAAAAAAAAAATATTCATTTAATTTTTTCATTATTTTTTGGTGGAATAAATTAGTTTTAATTTTATATAATGTTAGTTAATTTAATTTCATCATAATTTATTTCGAGAGTTTATTAATTTTTTAAATATTTTTAAATTCTAAGTATTTTTGTCACTTTCACATTTATTTTCAATTTTTTAAAATTTTCTATTTATGAAACATGATTTCTTATTTTTCAAAATCTCAATAATTTATAATACTTTTTTCGGTTGATTTGATTATTTTAATTTTAACATTAGTTGATTCAATAAATTCAAATTATTTAGTTTATTATACACATGAGTTACTAAAACATTAGAAATAAAATAAAATAATAAATCAGTTTTTTATGCATAAATATCGCAACAAACTACTAATCTATTTGATATAAACTTTTAATTTAACGGTTAATTTATAAAAATTATATTCATTATAATGTTATTTACTACTTGTACACTCGTACACCACTTAAGAGATTTGTGCATATTAGACAAAGTCATTTACATGTATCAAAACTCTTAGGCTGTATACCAGCTGTTCTAGATGTTGCTAGTTTACTTATAAGAGAAAAGAAGAAGAAATAAAAATAGGCTGCTTTACGGTGACTTGTATATTAAAGCAAATATGAGTTTGAGTATATTATGACTTATATTCTCTAAATTTATATTAACGAATTTAAAAATTGAATAACAAATTATTAGTTAATTATACATAATGCATATCCATTAGCCAACGTCCATGCATTGACATTTGACAATAGGTTGTCACGATACATCGTGAACAAACCAAGTATGAAAAACATACTTTGTAATTTCGTTGTTGATGATAGCGCTCATTAGTACCGTCAACATAGTTTTTTTTATGTTATTTCATACGTATAGATTATTTAAACCACTAATTTTATTAAACACTACAAACTCAATCAGCTAATTTATTCGCTATAAGTTAAAAGCTAGCTTATAAGTTATTCGCTATAAACTAGCTTATCAAGTATCTGCTATTTTTTATCAAACAAATGCTCTAATTTCCTTTGAGTTTTCTTCTTCATTAATCGGTGAGGGGTGGTTTCAGGTCTTTTTGGTCTAAAATCACCCTCTCTACATTTTTTTCCTTGTTTTTAATTTAAATAAATGATTTTCAGATAGATTAAATCTTTTTGTTTCTTTCTATTGTTGTGATTTTATCGTCTGAGTACGGCGTTGTGATGTTCTTCGTCATTGGTACGACGTTTGATTTCTCATCTTATTGCGGTGTTCGTTTAGTTTATATTAAATGATCAACTTCAATCAATTGCAGATTCAATCAATGATTTGGGTATCATCGTTGCAAATCCGGAAACATGGACATTCCAATGACTTTAATTTTATCATATTATTTGTAGGCTTTTTGCTGTTGTATGCTATTGACTTGGATGTTGTGAGTTTGTTCGCAGATTCATCATTTTTGTTTTTAGCAAGGTTAAATTTGTATTTACATCTTATGCACTCAATCAATTATTGAAATGAATGAATATCGTTATTTTTTAGTATAAAAAAAAACAACAACTATCAGATATCAAAAACATTTCAAGTGCTTTAAGAAAAAAAAACATTGTAAGTGAAGAGTCTTTTTCAGAAGTACGATTTCTATAAGATACTTGATAAGTGCCAAAAAGTAGCTCAAATTACATATATATTTTAAGCACTTATTAACTATTTTGTAAGATATTCTTTAGTTTTTCCTCACTTAAATGTACATATTTGTTTAAGTCATTTCTTTCAATTAAGTTTCCCTAAATCTCAACATTTGTGCAGAAATTTGAAGAAAAATTGCAAGTTAACTCGCCAGGGCGAGCTCAGAGCGAGTGCAGGGCGAGTAGAGGCAGAGAGCATCAAATTGGATAACTGATGCACTCGCCAGAGCGAGCAACAACTCGCCAGAGCGAGCAGGAACTCGCCAGAGCGAGTGAAGGCGGCTTAAAACTCATTAATGACGTGGAAGTAACCCTCTGGTGAAGAAAGGTGAACTCGCCATGGCGAGCTGGAGCTCGCTCAGCGAGTTCTAATTTTCAGAAACACTATAAATAGAGCTTGCTGTCATTTTTCTTGAAAAATAATTTGAATAGAGAATCAGAAGTAGAGGGAAACCCTAGGAGCCAGATTCAAGGAGATTTGAAGGTGGATTCACTACAATAGTTGAGAAATCATCATTGATAAGTTTGTTCATCTCTTTTATTCTTAATCTTTGTAAAGCTACCATGAAAATGAGTAGCTAATCTCTCTTTGTTGGGATTAGGTGTAATCAACCTATGAGTATGTATCTAATTTGATCATGGTATTATATATGGTTTTAGTTTACTTATCAATTTTGATGTTGTTCTTGAATTGTATGTTTTAATTCTAGGTTTTGAAATGGTATAGACGTATGCTTTTTGAATCCAAGACCTAGAACAATCATCTATTAAACTCTAAATTCTAGACATAGATTTAGATTTAATATTCACTCTAAATATCAAGTTTTAAAACTATTGTGTTGATTAAATTGTCCGAGACATCGGAGTTTGAGCAATATGATATAGCCGGTATATTGATCGATCACTCGAGACATCGAGGGTTAATGAATATAGCGGGATTCTCATCGTGCTCTGGAAACGGATACGTACGTGAGTGATATGTGATAGAATTGATTGATAGCTAAAACATGTATAACTGATTCGAATGATACATGCGATTGGGTTGGTGAAATCTAATCCCAGCAAACTTTTCTCTCTGATAACAATTCCTTTTATTGCACTTACAACTTTATTTTCACAAATTTTCATAACAAATATCTTCAAAACACTTTACTTAGAATCATATTGATTGTTGAACGGCATCGATATCGCATCAGTCCCTGTGGAGACGATAAATCTATACTTACTTTTGTACTTCAACAAAATGTACATATTTGTTTAAGTCATTTCTTTCAATTAAGTTTCCCTAAATCTCAACATTTGTGCAGAAATTTGAAGAAAAATTGCAAGTTAACTCGCCAGGGCGAGCTCAGAGCGAGTGCAGGGCGAGTAGAGGCAGAGAGCATCAAATTGGATAACTGATGCACTCGCCAGAGCGAGCAACAACTCGCCAGAGCGAGCAGGAACTCGCCAGAGCGAGTGAAGGCGGCTTAAAACTCATTAATGACGTGGAAGTAACCCTCTGGTGAAGAAAGGTGAACTCGCCATGGCGAGCTGGAGCTCGCTCAGCGAGTTCTAATTTTCAGAAACACTATAAATAGAGCTTGCTGTCATTTTTCTTGAAAAATAATTTGAATAGAGAATCAGAAGTAGAGGGAAACCCTAGGAGCCAGATTCAAGGAGATTTGAAGGTGGATTCACTACAATAGTTGAGAAATCATCATTGATAAGTTTGTTCATCTCTTTTATTCTTAATCTTTGTAAAGCTACCATGAAAATGAGTAGCTAATCTCTCTTTGTTGGGATTAGGTGTAATCAACCTATGAGTATGTATCTAATTTGATCATGGTATTATATATGGTTTTAGTTTACTTATCAATTTTGATGTTGTTCTTGAATTGTATGTTTTAATTCTAGGTTTTGAAATGGTATAGACGTATGCTTTTTGAATCCAAGACCTAGAACAATCATCTATTAAACTCTAAATTCTAGACATAGATTTAGATTTAATATTCACTCTAAATATCAAGTTTTAAAACTATTGTGTTGATTAAATTGTCCGAGACATCGGAGTTTGAGCAATATGATATAGCCGGTATATTGATCGATCACTCGAGACATCGAGGGTTAATGAATATAGCGGGATTCTCATCGTGCTCTGGAAACGGATACGTACGTGAGTGATATGTGATAGAATTGATTGATAGCTAAAACATGTATAACTGATTCGAATGATACATGCGATTGGGTTGGTGAAATCTAATCCCAGCAAACTTTTCTCTCTGATAACAATTCCTTTTATTGCACTTACAACTTTATTTTCACAAATTTTCATAACAAATATCTTCAAAACACTTTACTTAGAATCATATTGATTGTTGAACGGCATCTATATCGCATCAGTCCCTGTGGAGACGATAAATCTATACTTACTTTTGTACTTCAACAAAATGTACATATTTGTTTAAGTCATTTCTTTCAATTAAGTTTCCCTAAATCTCAACATTTGTGCAGAAATTTGAAGAAAAATTGCAAGTTAACTCGCCAGGGCGAGCTCAGAGCGAGTGCAGGGCGAGTAGAGGCAGAGAGCATCAAATTGGATAACTGATGCACTCGCCAGAGCGAGCAACAACTCGCCAGAGCGAGCAGGAACTCGCCAGAGCGAGTGAAGGCGGCTTAAAACTCATTAATGACGTGGAAGTAACCCTCTGGTGAAGAAAGGTGAACTCGCCATGGCGAGCTGGAGCTCGCTCAGCGAGTTCTAATTTTTAGAAACACTATAAATAGAGCTTGCTGTCATTTTTCTTGATATATAACTTGTAATAGAGAATCAGAAGTAGAGGGAAACCCTAGGAGCCAGATTCAAGGGGATTTGAAGGTGGATTCACTACAATAGTTGAGAAATCATCATTGATAAGTTTGTTCATCTCTTTTATTCTTAATCTTTGTAAAGCTACCATGAAAATGAGTAGCTAATCTCTCTTTGTTGGGAATAGGTGTAATCAACCTATGAGTATGTATCTAATTTGATCATGGTATTATATATGGTTTTAGTTTACTTATCAATTTTGATGTTGTTCTTGAATTGTATGTTTTAATTCTAGGTTTTGAAATGGTATAGACGTATGCTTTTTGAATCCAAGACCTAGAACAATCATCTATTAAACTCTAAATTCTAGACATAGATTTAGATTTAATATTCACTCTAAATATCAAGTTTTAAAACTATTGTGTTGATTAAATTGTCCGAGACATCGGAGTTTGAGCAATATGATATAGCCGGTATGTTGATCGATCACTCGAGACATCGAGGGTTAATGAATATAGCGGGATTCTCATCGTGCTCTGGAAACGGACACGTACGTGAGTGATATGTGATAGAATTGATTGATAGCTAAAACATGTATAACTGATTCGAATGATACATGCGATTGGGTTGGTGAAATCTAATCCCAGCAAACTTTTCTCTCTGATAACAATTCCTTTTACTGCACTTACAACTTTATTTTCACAAATTTTCATAACAAATATCTTCAAAACACTTTACTTAGAATCATATTGATTGTTGAACGGCATCGATATCGCATCAGTCCCTGTGGAGACGATAAATCTATACTTACTTTTGTATTTCAACAATACTGAAAAACAAGAACAAATATGCAGAAAGAAGTTGAAGTGTTTGAAAACTTGCTTGGAATGAGGAGTTTTTTTATGGTATATCGGTAACTATAAAGGTATAATATGATAAGTTTTAAGTTTATAAATCGTCTGTTAATTATATTTTGATATATCATTAAACACAATGTATATAAAAAGTATATGATACAATTATTATATTTTGTCTCTTACTTTGATATAAGTGAATAATCTGGTACACATCTTATTTGAACATACTTTTTCTGTAATCTGCATCACAATATAAGTCACTTTAGACAAATTATATAAATTAAGAAATGTAATTAATGTTGTATGGAAAAGAGAAATATAAGTTAGTTTACAAAATTGTTCTTCATTAATGATATAGAAAAGATAAATAGAAGAATTGAAATAAGAGAGAGTAATAAAAAGCTAAGAGTGTGTTTGGATAAGGGAATGTTTTGAGGTAATGTAATTTTTTGAGGGAATTCAAATGCTTTGATCCAAATTTCTTGTTTGGATAATTAATTTGGAGAATTTTAAAAATGAAGGGAATTTGTGGAGTATTTTGTCTAAACTAAATTTAAGGAATTTCAAATGACACCTAAAAGCTAAGAATTTGAAATTCTTTCTTCTCTATCAACTTATAAAAATTACTAATTGATCAAAAAACCTAAAATTAGCTGAAAAACTAAAATCGACTATAAACCCAAAAAATCGGGCGAAAAACAAAAACCGGCCGAAAAATCTAAAATCGGCCAAAAACCCTAAAATCGCCCGGAAAGGCCAAAAATCGGCCGAAAAACCTAAAATCGGCCGAAAATCCTAAAATCGGCCAAAAACCCTAAAATCAACTATAAAACCAAAAAATCGGCTATAAACCCAAAAAATCGGCCGAAAAACTAAAATCGGCCAAAAACCCTCAAATCGGTTGAAAACCCCAAAAATCGACCAAAAAACCTAAAATTGCCCGAAAATCCTAAAATCAGCCAAAAACCCTAAAATCAGCCGAAAAATCTAAAATCGGCCGGAAAGCCTAAAATCGGCCGGAAACCCTAAATTCGGCCAAAAACCCTAAAAACGGCCAAAAATTGAAAATCAGCCGAAAACCCAAAAAATCGGCCGAAAAACTCTAAAATCGGCCGAAAACCCTAAAATCGGCCGAAAAATCTAAAATCGGTCAAAAACCCTAAAATCGGCCGAAAACCCTAAAATTGGCCGAAAACCCTAAAATCGACCAAAAAATCTAAAATCGGCCGAAAACCCAAAAAATCGGCCGAAAATCCAAAAAATCGGCAAAAAAACTAAAATCGTCCGAAAACCCTAAAATCGGCTGAAAAATCTAAAATCAGCCAAAAGCCCTAAAATCGGCCGATTTAGGGTTTATAATCAATTTTAGGTTTTTTGGCCGATTTTAGGGTTTTCGGCCGATTTTAGTTTTTTTGCCAATTTTTTGGATTTTCGGCCGATTTTAGATTTTTTGGCCGATTTTAGATTTTTCGGCCGATTTCAGGGTTTTTGGCCGATTTTAGATTTTTCGGCCGAATTTAGGGTTTTCGGGCGATTTTTTGGGTTTTCGACCAATTTTAGATTTTTATGATTTTTCGGCCGATTTTAGGATTTTTTTTTAATATAGTTATTCAAAGAATATCGAAAAAAAATTGACAATTTTGAAAATGAATTACTTTGTGATTCATTACCTTTTCCAAACAAAGAATTTTGAAATGAAGGGAATTCAAATGTGTCATCCAAACAAAAAATTTTGAAATGAAGGGAATTCAAATGAAAGCATTTGAATTCCATGAAATCTCAAAATCCCTTGAATTTTAAAATGACTCATCCAAACACACTCTAAGGGTATAATAGAAAAACTAACATTAAATGCTTCATTGAATTGGTAATGTAAAGTGACTTATAATTTGGTACAAATTTCTTCTCAATGTGACTTACAATTTGATACGGATACAGTATATTGCTACACCACTATTGTGGTATACAACTTTAATAGATCTACAAATAGCTAGTATTAAAAATAATAAAAACTATTTTGAATTTATTAAAATTCATCGTTGGATTGAAAGTTTATATCATATAGATCATCTATGTTGAGTTTACAAAAATCTAAAATCGTTTGACACATTTTTGAAAGAAATAAAGATTAACGGTATTCAATAAAAACGCTTAAACCGTTAATCTTGATGTGTCTAAATAACTTATCAAACGATTTTAGATTTTTTTAAAACTCAACATATATGATTTATATGATATAAACATTCAATCCAACGGTGGATTTTGTAAAATTTGTATTCGTTAAAACATTATTGAGCGGTGTAACATTACTCAAATGTTACACCGGTGTAATTTGATCTCTCCCCTATATATATACCCAAAAATTTACTATTTTAATTTGAGTGGTTTTTTTTTTTTGATAAGCTTAATTTGAGTGGTTTAATTGCAACAAAACATTTTGAATTATTTAATGAAGATCTAAAAATTGATGAGAAACACAAAAAGCATTTTAGTTAATCGTAAACAAAGTTACAAAATCTACTTGCAGATATACATATAACCAAAAATAGTAGTAGTAGTGTAGTTCGAACAGAACGTCAAAAAGTTTTATTTTTGGTTACGAACGTGAAAAATATTGATTGAACCTACAGGTCAAATTTGCATAAGATGGCCGGTGATGATAATTCATCTTGCATTTTCTTTTTACACCTGTGAAGATAATAAAAAATTATCCGCAGGTAAAATACCAAGATAAATCCGCAGTAAAATATACAAATTATTAGTACCTCAAGATTACTTTTCTTGTTCAAATGATAGGGATATTCACTTTTTTCTTTTTCTTTTTTTATCAATTTTTTTTTTTGAAAAAATAATTATAATTTTTTTTAAAAAGTTAGTACACCAGTTTTAATACAATATATTTTTATATTTGGATCCTTTTTTTGTTGTGAATTTATAGATGACCATTTAACAAGTATCTGGCCAAGAATTGTTTCCACCAGAAATCAAATTCGGATTTTTCCGAACAATCAAATTTAGGAAGAATTCATTAACCACTCGAGTTCAATATCTTAGTTCAAATACAAATCTTTTAAAAAAAATGACTTTTGAAGTTAACTTGTTTTATTTATTCCAACAATAGCAAGTTTATTAATTTTTATTTCTACATATAAAAAAGTTTAAATATTTATTGTATTGCAATTTTTAATAATTTTTTTTTGTTTAAAAAAGACTACATAGCTACTAAATATCTTACTTATATTAAATATCAATTGCTAGATTTGATAATAAATGATCAACTTACTCTAAGCCAATGCTCCAGGACCACAAGAGAGAGACGTCACATCTCCACCCAAAACCTTAAAGACATTAGGTTAATGGATCACATCTCTTATAAATCTAACATTCTTCCCATACATAGCTCTCATACATAGCTGATGTGGAACTTAACCACTCAACAATTGAAATTCAACATTTTCCATCCAAGTGTGGGTTCCAACATCCTATAGTTGATCCATTACCAAGATCCACTCTCGCTCCCCTACCAAATCGAACCACGGCTCTGATACCGCTTAACATTAAATATAAAATAAAATCACTTAACATCACTTCAAACTTTAGTAATTTTTATACATTCAAACTTTAATAATTTTTATATAGACATAATCTCAAAAAAAAAAATTAGGTATATATGCATATATATAAAAAATTAAATATAAAATAATTTAATGAAATCACTTAACATCACTTCATAATTTTTTTAATTAATTCTCTTAAATTTTTATATCTTATTAAAAATTATTTAGTATCGTGCCTATGTAAAAATTCTTCTTCGAACTTAGCCTATAAAAATCACTAAAAAGTTTTGATTGGACATCCAAATGTACTGATATTTCACCATCTCAACTCAAAACTTGAATGGTGCTTTTCTCTATCCTATATTTGTAGGTGAACTAGCTTTACATACTCGTCTTTAGGCTAGGTATGGTACGATTGAAAATTTATAAAGTATATGGTACGATATGAATTATGAAGATTTAGTAGAAAGACAGCGCCGACAATTTATTTATAGATCCTCAAACTATTGTGTAATTATTTGCAAAGCAAATCTAACGAACGAGTGGAATATGTTGTTGTTGTTTGACGCACGCTTGTTGTTTGGTGGAAGTCAACACAAGCTAGAGATCGTGATTACTATTATTGAATTGAATTGAACAAACAGAAGAAACAATAATAATGGGAATCCGGAAGCATAAAATTTTGAAACGGATCACAATCAATTTTCAACACGGACGGTACGAAACTATATCTCTCATTTATCATAAGATAAATGTAATTTGACTCATGTTTGATAAAAAATAAAAGGGAAAATAAAATAACTTAAATATTAATATAGCAAATACCGTAATTTATAAGTTAGCTTTTGGCTTATAGCAAATAAGCTAATTGATTGAGATTGTAATGTTTAGTACAATTGGCGGTTGAATTAGTTTATAACTATAAAATGACATATAAAAGATATATTTAATTAATATTTAACTTTTTTTAAGTAAAATGGTAGGGATAAAATTGGAATAAAAAATGATAAGCTATAAACTATACTTAAAATAATGTTTGAAAAATAAGCTATAAACTAGTAAAATAGCTATAAGCTCTTATTGAAAAATGTTTATCAAAAAGTGCTTTTTTTGTCATATGAGCTTATAAGTTATAAGCTATAACTAAGCTCAAAATTTGGTTTTACCGGCTCTGTTTGGTAAAATATAACGAATATTCTCTCCGTACCAAAATATAAGTCATTTTGAGAAGAAAAAAATTGTACCAAATTATAAGTTTTTTTTTTAATGTTATTTTTCCTATTAGACCCTTAATTATTTATTTCTCTTTCTTCTTTCATTTATTCAATCTATTTTTCTCATGTTATTAATGAAAGACAATTTTGGTAAACTAACTCATAATTTATCTTTTCCCCACAACAGTCATTACTTTTCTTAATTCGTGTAATATAGTTAAAATGATTATATTGTGGTACGGGGGGAGGGTTTGATAAGGCTTATAGCGAATGAGCTTATAGCGAATAAGTTAGCTGATTGAATTTATATTATTTGGTAAAATTACTGGTTAAATTAGCGTATAAGTATCAAATGACATAAAAAAAATTATGTTTAATTAATATATTTTTTCAAGGGGTAAAATTGGAAGAAAACTGATAAGCTATAAGCTACAAGCTCATACGTTACTTGAAATAGCATCTGGTAAATAAGCTTATAAGCTAGTAAAATAAGTTAATAAACTCTCATAATAATAATAATACTGTTACCAAAGCTTTTAGCTGATAAGCTATAAACTAGCTTATTTGTCTTCACAAACATAGCCTTTGTTATTTTTCATATTTGTAATTAATTTATATGGAATAGAAAAATTATGAGTTAATTTATAAAATTGTTCTTCAATTTAATGGTATGAGAAATATAAATTGAAGAATTGAGAAATGAGAGTAATAAATAGTTAATGATATAAAAGAAAAAATAACATCAAATGTTTTTATTGATATTGCAAAGCGACATATAATTTGAATTTTTTTTATTAATCGCCTGGTTCTCATAGGAGTACGCCGCAATAATCCAGAGATCAGTCGCAAGATAAGTAAAGCCTCGCAAGAATTATTTACACCAATAATCAAACTCATATCCTCCCGAACGATCTTTCCAAAGGGTAGTTCATTGACCATTTAAACCTAATGTCTTGGTTTGAGATTTTTCTTTCTTTTTCGACTTATACTTTGAGAGATAATTTATAAGTTTATTATTTTTTGTTTGGTTTTAGATAAAGTGACTAACATTGCTGAAATTCATTTATAATTGTGTACATGAACAGGGACAATAATTAGATTAAAGGAGAAATTAAGTTCAAAAGCAAGATTAAGTAAAAAGAAAAAACTTTAGTGATTGCACATTTTGCACCAATTAATAATACTAGTACTTGTTAAAATTATTTTACTAAAAATTTAGTTTTCTTTTATTTATATATTAGTATTATATTGTGGGTAATGTTAATTAGCTTCCTTCAAACAATAGTTAAAGAAATAAAAACAAATCATTTTTTAATTGAAAATAGTAATTTTTTTTAATAACTTTTTAAGATTAATTACATAAGTTCCAAAATTATTTTATTATATATGGTTTCTTAGAGCATGAATATCTGCAGTAGCTTAACAAACTTTGGATACTCTTTGTCAGTTTGGCTACCATTATTTGAAGAATAATGGGTGTCTAAATTCAACCACGTATTCAATCTTGACATCGATGCTTTGTTCATTTTTCTTTTATTTTTCAACTACACTATGATTTAAAATAGTGAAGGGGTATTGATATTGGTATTAGTCGGACTCAGTTTAGACTTTTTGACGAGTTTTTTTTTTAAACAAAAGAGGAAAGCCAAAGTAACTTAAAATAAAAAGGAAGAGAAATACAAGAGGAGGGAGAAACAAAACAACCTTCCCCAAGGCTATGAGAAACGGAAAGTAGGCAGATCAAGCCTATTACTAACAAGGTCACTTCTAAAAACCGTAGGGCAATTATCAAACTATAAACTATCATTAATGTTGAGGTCTAAATTAGCTAGCTTATCATCAACATTATTCCCCTCCCTATATATATGAGAGACGGCAAAAAACATACTACTCAACAAAAGCAAGCAATTATATGAGAGACTTTTTGAAGAGTGGTAGATATTTAGAAAAATTAGTTGAGTTGTTTAAAGAGTGAAAAATTGTGAAATAATATAAACAAATGAGTTGGACCTATTTATATAACCAAAGTGAGTGGCATGAATGTAGATGCTCTTAAGTACTAGTGTCACATCACAAGGACACTATTTAATATTGGGTCTTGCTAACGAGTTCTCTCAAGGGCACTCTTTAAGCATTCTATTTAAAGAAACTTTTTATTCAAAAAATTAAACACTACAATTTCTAATGCATTGACTTTACACATTCCCATAAAAGTTATATAAAATACTTACTATTTAGGGTCTTAAAGAGTGTCCCAGGGACACTTGTTAGCATTTGCATTTAATATTTTCTTATTTTTATTAAGGAAAATGTTAACTAGTATTACTAGGACACTAGTTAGAAAACAAAAAACAGTAAAAAAATACTGTAACTTGTGTAATTTATTTTATTAAATATAAAAATTATTGATTTTAATATAAAATTTACTTTTTTATATTTTTTTTAATTTATGTTGGAACCCTAAGTAGCACTCCCTCTAATTCTTATTATAAAAAAAAAAGTTTTACTTTTTAGGTTAAGAGAATGTTTAAGGTCCATTTGGTATGAATGATAAAATATAAAGAATAAGATATAATATAAGAAAGATAACAAATATCCTATCATATGTTTTTAAATTTAGTAGAATTTTGATTTTTTAGTTTATAAAAATTGCAAAATTAGCCGAGAAAATATTGTATATATAAATTAATTATTTTTATTTAATATCAAATTATTTTATTATTTTATATTTTATCAATTTTCATTTTTTAATTTTAAAATTTATTTTATAAAATAAATCAATAAATTATTTTTTTATTCTATTATGCTGGTAATCAAACTCAAATTTATGATAAAAAATTTAACTACAAAGTCAAAATATAATAAATTTTAAAATTAATTTATCATATTTTACTGTTTTACAAAACACTAGATTAATACTCTCTCCGTACAAAAATATAAGTTATTTTGACCATATTACATAAATTAAGAAATATAGTCAATGTGTTATGGAAAAGAGAAATTATAAATTAGTTTATAAAATTATCCTTCATTAATTGTATGAGAAAAATAAATTGAAGAATTAAAAGAAAAAAGAAAGAAAAATAAATAGTTAAGAATATAATAGAAACAAATATATTTTATTGATAATATAAAGCGTCTTACTATTTTATTACAGAGAGTACATGATATTGTACAATTATTATATATATATATCTTACTTTTACTCCGCACAATAAAATTAGTTCAAATTTATTTATCAATTTATGTACCTTAATTCTTTCTCTTAAATCAAAGACCAATGTATATTTGGTGCAAGAGTATGACTCTTTAATACGTGAAAAATGATGAAGTACAGTAAATAAATGGTTTAACACGAATAATGTATTGTGCTATAGTAGTACAGGTAGTCAAAAGTTAGAACATTTTTCAGTCAGCTTGGATGACGTGGCTGTGGTCATTGCTGCCATTTGGCATTTTCCCACTCTCATATACTCATTGTAACCAACTCCCCATTGGACGGAATTGATATAATTAATTAATTGACTAAAACGTTTGATATGACTCTTTACCACCCAAGTTCATACTTGTATCTGGCAAGCGTGAGCGTGACAGACAACATTCATTTATGTAAGCTGTGGACATTTACTTAGAGTGGTCCTTCATTAACCTTTCACTATCACTCCACATACAAACTACTTCATCCGTCATTAGAGCATTTTCAAATGTGATATTATTTTGGATGTTATATATCGCTAAAAAATAATTCTTACAATATTATATAATATTTATGTAATTTATACATATTTTGCTCCAATGATAATATCACTTTAATTATCATACAATACTAACAATTAATCCATTCTAATTTGATATTAAAAAAAAAAGTAGAAATTTACATTTAATACTAGTATAAAAGAATGGAAAATGCTAAATACAAGGGAAATGCTAAAAGAATTTATTGTTTAAAAGGTATAATGCACAAATTACAAGAGAATATTAATTACTATATTTGCATTCTTAATATGTGCCTTAAGATCACATATTAACATTTCCCTTGTTTTAAATATTTGTATATAAAACGCATAAATTTTTAATAAATAATTGTTATTTTCAAGAAAAAATTACTACTATTAATTGTTTTAACTTTTAACATGTGCAGTTGTGCACATGTTAGACAAACCCTTTTACATTTTACATATCAAATGACACAATTAGTTAAGAAATTAGCTAAAGTATTCTCTTCGATCACTATTATAAGCAAAATATTACTTTATAGGTTAGATTTATCAGTTTTTTAATAAATCTAAAAAAAAAAATTGCTTATAATAGTAACCGGATAGAATATTAGAAAGCAGCATGAACATTCGGACCAATTCTCCAACCAACCTTGAGGAACAAATTTGTGAGAGTATCAATGAGTTGGAAGAATATGTTGAGGAACAAAATGATTTTTCGTATACCAATAATTTTGACATCATCACGGTCACGGACACGCCTAATTCAAAGAGTGCTTCATAGTGTTTGACTAATCCGTGAATTTTAATTAGTTACAAATTTCAAACTATTAATGACAACCAATTATTTCTCTACATAGCTTTAATTTTCATCACTATATAGTTTCGTGACACCTCATATACCGTTGTTATATGTTTCAATTATTGTAATTTGTTATGCCCACAGTTGTCTCTGATTTTTTTAATTTTTTTTGTTAACATTCTGTCTGTGATTCTATATATATATATATATATATATATATATATATATATATAGGATTTAATTTGTTGCCAAATTTTTCCATATATGAAAAAAAAAATCTCAATTTGCAAAAAACATCCAAAATCTCAATGTGCCTTTGTATTGGGTTGGAAATGGAATATCGTTGGTAGTCACAATTAATATATTTGCTTTATTACCAGAGAAAGTAGAATTTCTTTATTTTATTTTTTGACTGAAAGAGAAAAGTACAATATACAATTATAAATCCTATTCGTCACTTTCATTTCTACTAGAATGGGTATATACATGCATGCATGCAACTTTTTGTCTTCAATTTCAAACTCAATTTTGCAATCGAGCAAGTCCATATGTCAAAAGAAACTATATCAAAAGGAACTAAATATTTGGTCTAGTCAAACTCTTTCTTTAGGGTGGGTACAACTTTTTACTATGGCATATATACAGCATTCTTTGAGCCTGAACCAAAAATCTTTAAAGTTGGTATTTAATTAATTAGTAGACAATTTATACTCTATGTATAAATTCAACATGCACCGGTACAATACAAAGGGTACATTAAAATAAATAGTTAAATGTGAGTTATTATTTAATATTACTTAAAAAATTATAATGTCTAAATATAGTTCAACCAAAGTGTCAGCAAATTAATAATTAAATTTAAATTTTCTTACTATAATAGTTAATGTTGAATTTTTTTATGAATAAATATAAAAAATTAGTATAATATTTATAAATGTGAAATAGTGTTTGTTCCTATGAATTAATTTTTCTCAAAGTTTAGAAAAAAATAGCTCTTTGATTGATTAACAAAAACAATGATTGATTTATTAGTTAAATAAGTAATCGTATCAAAACACTCTAATATGACAATGTACTATAGAAGCTACTATAGCTGTATATATTTTCTAATTTGTATATTGTCTCCTTTCATTCTAATGTCTGCTCTTTGTCCCTTTATTAGATTCATTATCCTAAAATTGTGCAATTTCCACAAATTTTTTATTCTTTCTAGAAGTATCCCTAATATATTTGCTATAAACACTTAGCTAAGCTATGGAATATTAAAATTCTTTGACGGGAAACATAAGGTTGATATCTTACTTTATCTTAGATTTCCAGCTATTCCAACAATATCCAAATTAAAACAGCATATTTTCACTAATATTCAAAATGGTTTCAAAACTAATTCAACAAACAAAAGTATAGTTTCCATTTTGATGTCTTTATTCAACTTGTTATTGACTACTAAAATTTTCCAAAAGAAAAAGTACCTAAAATTTTCATTCAATTTAATTCCCTTTGATAAATACATTATACACTCAAGTTCATTCAATTCAACATGACATTATATGGTCTAGTCAAGCTGTCTCTCATGACACTATATACTAATTACTTGATCATCATCATCACTTTAAATTCTAGAAGAATCTATGTTTCATTCAACATTTTGAAAGTCATGAAGCTGCCAATTAATTTTTAATTAGGCCACGAATGGATCATTATAATATTAATATATATAGTTATAGATATATCTATGATTTAGTGATAATGATAATTGCTAATATTTACATATATATGAAATTAATTGGCTAAGTTCAATGGGTTCAATACCAAGTTGCATTGTGAGTGTATAGGCCGCCCACGATGCATGAAAAGTGGCTTTACACACTCAGCCGATCGAGCAGATTCAAGTCCAGTGTCTGTGTGCTAACTAATTAAGTCAATTACTATAGGCAAAAATACATTTACAGTCATTTCAATTATTACTCATATTAAATTAGTTCAAATAGTTGTACCAAAAAAACAAAAGTTCAAATTGTAAAAGATTTGAAATTTTTCAGTAGACTGTTAAGATATTCGATCTCTGACTAGGCATGACAATGAGAGGGGCGGAGACGATTCTTACCCTCCTGATCAAACCTATGAAGTTTGGTATCCACTTACTCGTCCAAATTTTTAACTGAGACAAAAAGTAGAACCTCCAATCTATATACGTTCGGGTATATCTAATAGGGTTTGATTATCTCTGTTTTCCTCCACTCATATAAACTTGGGCTGTATTTTGAATTTTTTTTAATTTATTAAAATAAGTTAAAATCTAAAACTATTTTTTTCTAACAGTACAATATTATTTTATTTTTTTTCCAAAAGAGTGGAGCAACTAAGTGTTGTAACCACCAAAATATATATAAAGGAAAACAAGGAAAAAAAATTGAGGAAAACAACGTGTTCAATACCAAGAATGAGTTGATCCAAGTAGTAAGAGTCGTGGACCTCTTAGATTTTGTTTGGGAGTTTGAATGAAAGGGGAGAGAAGAGATTTAAACGGAGGCCGAAAATAGGTGGAAAAATAGATAAATTTTTCACCTCTTTTGGGAGAGTATTTTTATACATAATGATGAATAAATACGTAAGATTAATATATATTTAAATTTTAAGAATTCATATTAACCCTCAAACCCCTCCAATACAGTTGTAGTTTCACCAAATTAGAAGATTTTTGTGTTATGAAGAAAAATGAACACTCCAAATTCCTCCTCTCCCAAACTTCTTCCATTTGGTTCTTCCTTTTTATTTGTAGGAACTATGTGTCTAGGCTAGCTAGTGATGTGTAGCACATCGGACACCACATCAGTCACCAGATTCTAGGGGGACTGCCTAGCCTTGGCTTAGATATGTGTCACTTGTCATTTGTGTACTTGCCTATATAAGGCATTGTTGTGTGATAATAAACTAGTGATTACCATTGTGCTTAACAAGTGGTATCAGGTTACCCCAAGATCTGGGAGCCTGTAAAACAGAAAACCGCAGTTTTCAAAATACAGTTACAACCGTTTTTTTTTCCGCGAAAATTTTCCTTGCTCCGATCGTCTTCTCCGATTAACAATGACAGAAAATTCCAATTACCTTCACCCTCAGATACCTAAATTTGATGGACACTATGAGCATTGGGCTATGTTGATGGAGAATCTCATCTGTTCGAAAGAGTATTGGTCCTTGATTGAAGATGGGGTGGTGGTGGCTCCGGCGAACCCGACGGCAGAACAACAACAAGCTGCTGCGGCAAGCAAGCTCAAAGATTTGAAGGTCAAAAATTTCTTGTTCTAGTCGATTGATAGATCAATTCTTGAAACGATTCTTGAACGCAATACAGCACGAGATATTTGGGAAGCAATGCGAAGAAAGTATCAGGGATCAAATAAGGTGAAGAGAGCTCATTTACAAGCTCTGCGGCGTGAGTTCGAGGTTCTTGCGATGAAAGAAAGTGAATTTGTGAGTGATTACTTTGCAAGAACGATTGCGATTGCAAATCGTATGTCTGTTCAAGGTGAAACTTTGCAACAAGTTGCGGTTGTGGAGAAAATCTTGCGATCAATGCCGGCGAAATTCAACTATGTGGTGTGTTCGATTGAGGAATCGAATGATGTTACAGCTCTCTCAATTGATGAATTGCAGAGTAGCTTAATTGTTCATGAACAAAGAATGAAGGGTCAGCAAGATTCTAGTGAAGAACAAGCTCTCAAAGTCTCCAACAATGGAGGTAGAGGTCCGGGTTCAGGCAGGGGTAGAGGAAGGAATTCATCATCACGGGGACGTGGTAGAGGTAGACAAAGCAGAGAATATGTGGAGTGCTTCAAATGTCACAAGCTCGGTCACTATCAAAATGATTGCCCTGATTGGGAAGGTAATGTGCACTATGCTGAATTTAATGATGATGAAGAGATGTTGTTAATGGCTCAAACTGATTCTGAATCTTCTAGTAAAAATCAAATATGGTTTCTTGATTCTGGTTGTAGCAACCATATGATAGGACAAAAGGAATGGTTCTTTAACTTTGATGATAAGTATAAAGATTCTGTGAAACTAGGAGATGATTCAAGAATGTCTGTCATGGGAAAGGGTAGCGTAAAATTGAATATCAATAACACTGTGTATGTGATTAGTGATGTGTACTATGTCCCTGGCCTCAAAACAAATTTGTTGAGCATTGGTCAACTTCAACAAAAGCAAGTTACTGTGATCTTCAAAGATGATGTGTGTAAGGTGTTTCATGATGACAAAGGCCTACTATTTACTACATCAATGTCAAAAAATAGAATGTATGTGATTTCTGCACCTATGATCATTCCCATGTGATTGAAAACTGCTAAACAAGAATCAACACTGTTGTGGCATGATAGATATGCCCATTTGAGTTTCAAAGGTTTGAGTACCTTGTCTAAGAGGCAAATGGTTAAAGGTTTGCCAGAACTTGAAGAGGTTTAAGAGAAGTGTGCTGATTGCTTGACTGGCAAGCAACACAGAGAAATTATTCCAAAACAAGCTAACTAGAGAGCTAGTACACTCTGATATATGTGGTCCCATAAATCCTCAATCTAATGGTGGCAGCAGGTACTTCATCACCTTCACTGATGATTATAGTAGGAAGACATGGGTATATCTGTTGAAAGAAAAGTCTAGTGCTTTTGAAAGTTTTAAAAATTTTAAAGCTTTAGTTGAGAAAGAGTCAGGAAATTCAATTCAATGTCTTAGGACAGATAGAGGTGGTGAGTATTTGTCTAAGGCATTCAATGAATTTTGTAGTGCTGAAGGGATCAAGAGGCAATTGACTGCTGCATATACTCCTCAACAGAATGGAGTATCAGAAAGAAAGAATAGAACATTGCTTAACTTAGTAAGAAACATGCTAAGTGCAAAACATGTCCCTAAGCAATTTTGGCCTGAAGCTGTGAAATGGGCAACATATGTGTTGAATAGAAGTCCAACCTTGAATGTAAAGAATATGACTCCGGAAGAGGCATGGTGTGGAGTGAAACCTTCAGTGCATCACTTCAGAACATTTGGTTGTCTTAGTTATGTTCATACACATGACAGTCAGAGAAGGAAGCTTGATGATAAAAGTAAGAAATGTGTCTTACTTGGAGTCAGTGAGGAATCTAAAGCCTACAAGTTATATGATCCCATTACTAAGAAAATAATCATAAGCAGAGATGTAATTTTTGAGGAGTCTAAAAGCTGGGAATGGAACAAAACAGTAAAACAAGTAGAAATCAATGATGATTGGAGTGAAGCAGATATAAATATTGATGAGGTAACTGGGACTGAGCAGGCAAATATTGATGAGAATGTGATTGTTGAAGACACTACCAGTGAGAGTGAAGATAATGAAGAAACCCCTCCAGCTCACAGAAGTAGAATAAGAAAGACACCAGCTAGATATAATGATTTTGTTCTTGGCAGAGAAGCAGAAGAAGATAATGAATTGCACAACTTAGCTGTGTTCAATGTCTGTCAAGATCCAACATCTTATGATGAGGCAGTAAAATTTGATGTGTGGAGAAAAGCTATGGATGCTGATATTGATTCAATAAAGAGAAATGATACATGAATGCTCATTACTTTACCTGTTGGCTGCAATTCAATTGGTGTAAAATGGGTTTACAAAACTAAGTATAATGAAAAGGGTGATATAGAGAAGCACAAGGCCAGACTTGTTGCAAAGGGATATACTCAAAAGCATGGTATTGATTATAATGAAGTCTTTGCTCCTGTAGCTAGATGGGATACAATTAGAACTATTCTGTCTATTGCTGCTTATAATGGGTGGAGTGTGTTTCAACTTGATGTTAAGTGTGCATTCTTACATGGTGAGTTAGCTGAGGACATTTATGTGAATCAACCTTTAAGGTATGATAATGGAGACAGTAAGATGGTATACAAGTTAAGAAAAGCTTTGTATGGTCTCAGGCAGGCACCAAGAGCTTGGTACAGCAAGATAGAGGCTTACTTTAGCTCTGAAAAATTTGAAAAATGTCCTCATGAACACACACTGTTTGTGAAATATGGAGCTGAAAAGGAAATTTTGATTGTAAGTCTATATGTTGATGATCTAATCTACACAGGAAACAATCAGAGATTAATGAAGGATTTCAAATCTTCAATGAAAAAGAGATTTGCTATGAATGATCTTGGGAAAATGAGGTATTTCTTGGGGGTGGAAGTGAATCAGAGTAGTGAAGGTATTTTCATGCATCAACATAAGTATTCCACAGAAATATTGAGTAGGTTTGGCATGGAGGATTGCAATGGAGTAGGCAGTCCAATAGTTCCTGGGTGTAGATTGACCAAAAATGATGGAGGAAAAGCTGCAGATGCTTCTGAATATAAGCAAATGGTGGGATGCTTAATGTACTTGCTGGCCTCTAGACCTGATCTTTCCTATTCTGTATGCTTAGTGGCAAGATTCATGGATAGACCTACTGAAATCCATGTTGCAACAGTCAAAAGAATCATGAGATACTTGAAGGGTACTCTGGGTTATGGAATTCTATACAAGACAAAAACTAATGATGATTTGTGTCTTGGAGGTTGGTGTGATTCAGATTATGCAGGAGATCTAGATGATAGGAAAAGCACTACTGGTTATGTGTATATGCTTGGGTTTGGAGCTATCTCTTGGTCATCAAAGAAGCAGCCAATTGTTACCTTATCAAGTACTGAAGCTGAATTTGTTTCTGCTGCATCTTGTGCTTGTCAAGGAGTTTGGTTGAGAAACATATTGGATTACTTGAAGCTGAAGCAACAGGAAAGCACTGTTATCTACTGTGATAACAGCTCATCTATTAAGTTGTCAAAGAACCCAGTTATGCATGGTAGATGCAAACATATTGATGTAAGGTTTCATTTCCTTAGAGATCTCACTAAGGATGGTGTTGTGGAGCTTGTACACTGCAGAACAGAAGATCAACTTGCAGACATACTAACCAAGCCATTGAAGTTAGATTCTTTTTGTAAACTAAGGGAGGGCTTAGGAATGATTGAATGTAATAGTTCTGTAGCTTAAATTGAACATGTGTTTGCTGTGTATGTTCACTTTAAGGGAGGGTTTGTAGGAACTATGTGTCTAGGCTAGCTAGTGATGTGTAGCACATCGGACACCACATCAGTCACTAGATTCTAGGGGGACTGCCTAGCCTTGGCTTAGATATGTGTCACTTGTCATTTGTGTACTTGCCTATATAAGGCATTGTTGTGTGATAATAAACTAGTGATTACCATTGTGCTTAACATTATTAACTCGCAAATAGAGCAAGCAAGTGGTTAAGTGTTCGATCCATAACTCATACATTTGATTTTTTTTTAGTTAGGATGAGGAGATTCTACCTAATGTTTCCCACAAGTTCACATATAGGATTAGTCACTAATAAATGAAAGTGAAACTATATATCAATAACATGATAAAAAAATAATAAAGCAGACCAATAGAATGATTGTTATACATATACCAAAGGAAAAATGATTATATCGTTACCAGGTGTTCCATTTATTAATTAATATGGAACAAGTCATTTTCAGCTTTTTTTTTTAAGCCAAATATAATATCATTAATAAAAAAAAGAGAGAAGGGTACAAGGGATATTACAATCAAATACAAAAGATAAAAGTGAATCGAGTGCTCAGAAATGGAATGTTCTCTGTGAGTTGAAGGATCAGATCCATACTAGGTAGGTGGTGATTGGATCTTCAAGTACCAATGGAAAAAAAAGATATCTACAACAATATTAGCACTTCAACGCTCAAGTTGGTATTTGCATGAGGTAAGAGAAAGTGCTAATGGGTAGAAAATGTGTACCTTGAGAGTGAGTGTATGCATGCATATATAGTGGAATGGGAGAAATAACTGTTTGGTGGGGTCTCCATGTGCATAGAATTAGCCACAAATCTTCTCATGTGGGGTCGTTTATCAGTCGTGTGTGACCTGCATTGGTGTTATAGACTCGCACGTGTTTGTTGGGGAGTTTTCGTGTTCGTTCCGTAGTCGTGAGAGGGGTGACATGTTATGTCTCTGCTTGACACTTTAGGCCTTAGTTTATTGGGTTCTAGTCGGTACATAACAAGAAGAAACAACAAAAACCAACAAAAGTACATGGTTAGACGATGACGACAACAACAACAACAACAACAAGTCTTTTGAACAATAACCACACCTTCAAAGTATTTATATTTTGTTATAAATTGATTAAAATATCTCTAAAAAAATTTATAATAAAAATCATATGTAGCATTCATAAATTCTAGTTTAATTGGTAAAAATATTAAAATTATTAGATCAAATGTTATGATTGAGGTTCAAACTTTAATTCACTTGTTTTGTGTAATTGACTTTTTAATAATTTACCATTTAATTTATCTAAAAAGATGTAGATTCGTTTAGTAATTGTGTAGTAACTAACTTTGATGTAGTAATTCTTTTCGAAAGAAAAAAAAAATCTCACTTGCCTGAATTAACTCATGTAGTATAATACCAAAAAAATAGAGAAACCATCGTACTCCCTCCGGTCTCATATATAAGCAAATTTACAACAAAAAAAATAATTAAGAAAATTGTCTAAATGCATTTAAGTCATACATTTTTCTAATTTTACCCCTATTTTTTGACTTGAAAACCGTTAAAAATATGGAAATGTGAAAAAATAGGGATATACTCCTCTGGTCTCATATATAAGCAATTTTTCACTTTTTATATTCATTCAATAACAAACGTATCTAGTCTATAATACTAGTTAGATTCATTAGTTATTGAATGAACCTAAAAAGTGAAAAGTTACTTATATATGAGACCGAAGAGAGTATTTGGAAAAGTGACATTTATTATAATAATTAGAGGTTACTTTTATTTATATTTAAGACTTTTAATTTTTTTGTTTTGTTGCTTATATATGAAATCAGAGGGATATATATATAGGAGTATATTAAATACATTTGTTCTTATTAGAGGCGACCTGTGTGAACAGACAGGAGACAGTTATGCTTAAGTTATACGGGCATCAGACATGCGTAAACAATACATTAGCTATAAAGGTGGATGCCAAATTAAATTAACCACAAAAAAATAAGTGGATGCCAGAGTTTTGATTAATCTCTTTGTTGTTTATCATTTTTAATCTTGGATATACTACTAATACTGTAGTATCTTTGTCCCAAAAAATTACTACTACTAATCTTTTTGGTGCTAACAGTTCATGTGTTAGATAATCTTAATAATCTATATAAAACTTCAATTGAATTTTGTACTAGTAAATAGTAGTAGAATTGATTTTCCGAATTAGTCGCTATTTTGATCAGGTATGGAATATTCAAAAAGATCTTAATGATTAGTAATTTTATACTACTATATTTTAATAAAATTGAAGTTTTATTTTTCTAACATGAAGCTTAATGTACCAATTACTCTTCATGTGAATTTTCATACTCCAAAAATCATCACTACCAAAATAGACTAGACATGGAAAACACACTTATAGATCTGTGTTCTCGATAGCAGGGAATTGATAACAAATGACTTAACTAATTTTAAATTGTGTTTAACTCAATTTTGCAAAATCAACTTATAATTAAAGTGAATGTTGTTCATGTTTATGTCTTATCTCTCTTTCAATGTTAAACTCATAATATAATTCATTTCGCTAAATTTTGTGATAAATGAATTGGAGAGGGATTTTATTTTTCTAACATGAAGCTTAATGTACCAATTACTCTTCATGTGAATTTTCATACTCCAAAAATCATCACTACCAAAATAGACTAGACACTGAAAACACACTTATAGATCCGTGTTCTCTCTCGATAGCAGGGAATTGATAATAAATGACTTAACTAATTTTGAATTGCGTTTAACTCAATTTTGCAAAATCAACTTATAATTAAAGTGAATGTTGTTTATGTTTATGTCTTATCTCTCTTTCAATGTTAAACTCATAATATAATTCAATTCGCTAAATTTTGTGATAAATGAATTGGAGAGGGATTTTATTTTTCATTATTTTATTTATTTTATTTTTTGACACAACTAAATTTAATGTTTTAGTAGTGTATGAAATGAAATTTCTAAATAGGCTGGCGAAGTACTAAAAGAGTAGCAAATGTATGAATGTTTAGCATGAGTAATAACTAATAAATTTTGAACATTGACACATTTTGATTTTTATTTTATTTGTGTTTCCAAATTTTGAAAGTTACTTAACGAAAATAAAGAAAGATAAGCTAGCATGAAGTTTGAAACTAATTAATGCAATTCAATTTATTTTTTTGACAAAAGAGACTATGGTCACAATGTCCCTTCCACGTTTGAAATTGGCCCACTTGACGCCCTTTCACGCGACAGAACACAAAATCAGACCTCATATTAAAGTCACAAAGCCAATGTGAAGAACTTAATTTTACTAACATCTTATTCTCAATGTGAATGTAACACAAACTTCTTTCTCTTGTTAATAATTTTAATCTCATTATTAAGAATAAGAACATAAAAGTTATATGCCCACATGGGTGGGTAATGACCATTGTTGTATTAAAGTCGAAAAGTTAATACATCTTATAGACTTTTTGTTGCTAATATAAAATCAAAGGTTCTATACTTTTTCTTATTTTAAGTTGTCCTTATACCCAAATTGCAAAGACTAATTCTTAAAATTAACTGAAATGTATTTGAAGGGTCGGTTGATAGTATGGGTTGGCTCGTCGAAAGAGTTAAAAACGATGTTTAAAGCTCAAACCCTATTATTAACAATTTTTCCATTTAACGGGTTATCCAATGATATGTGTTGAGACAGTGAAGGAATTTAAGAAGGTTTAAGATTGGAATCATACTACTATATATATAACAAATTATCCTTTCCCTAACAAATTAGCCTTTTAAGATGTTATCTTCTTGCGCTGTTGTCTTTTATGTTATAGTTCATGACAGTTTATGAACCATAATTTTTGTTCCACAAGAAATTAATAGTATTTAGGTATTCATTCATCACATTCCACACTAAAGATGAATTACACATTGTTTTGAGTTTGTGAATTCGAAAATTTATATCCTCTAATTCTAAAAAAATTGGATTGGAAATTTATATGTTAGTTTATAACACTATGAAAGTCATATGTGCTTTGTCCACAAATTCTAGCTCAATCGATAGAAATGTTAAAATTGCCAGTGTCGGGTACTATGATCAAAATTCGAATTTCAATCTCTCTATATTATATGTGTGTGAGTTTTTAATGATCTGTTATTTCATTTATCTATAAAAAAAATTCACATGTGCTTTCTTTTTAACACACTTTGTGTAAGAGACTAAAATAATGTAACACAATAAATAATAAATTTAAAAAGGAGGACAAAAAATTTAAATGATCAATTCTAAGAAAAGGTCAAACCTTTTTTATTGGAATACATAATTCGGTCAAAATTAAAGGGCCACATACATTAATTTGCCTATATTTTTCTATATCACTTGTTAGAAATTAAATTTGGATCAAATTGCTTCTTTCGTTCTTTTTTTATAAGAAACAGTTAACTTTTTCAATTCATTGAATTATTAATATATTTAGTCTGTATTATATAGCAAATATATCAATTATTTAATTGATTTAAAAAATAAATTATTTCTTATAAAAAATACCAAAATGAACATTAAAAAATATAAATATTATTAAGGAATATAAATATCTACCACTATTTTAATTTGTATAATTGTTAGTACGAATTTCAGTTGTCTCTGCATATTACATATAATATTATTATTAAGGGTAAAATAACTGATACCCCCTGTAATGTGGGCGTGTTTTGTTTTTCTCCCCTATAAAATTTTTTCGTGCAACTCGCCCCTTGCAAAATACTGACTCTTTGTTTTTGCCCCCTATGCACAAAATACAGCTTAAAATATATTTGAATGAAAAAATAAAAAACAGCTTAAAATATATTTGAATGAATAAAATACAGCTTAAAATATATTTGAATGAAAAAATAAAAAACAGAGCAGCAGCAACACAGATCATTTTTTTATGATAATACATAAAGCCATAAAATATTATTTGACGTGCAATTTTATTTAAAATTGTAAATTATAACCTAACAGTTTCCTATGTAAGATGATTTAAAGCTAAAAATGCAATTTCACTAAGTACAAAAATTTCATTGTTTCGAGCATGGACTACAGGATCATATTTCCCCTTAACTTGAATAGCTATCTCACAACTTGCAGCTCCATCACCAGCAATTTTTGCATCATTTTTTGCACTTTGAGGATTTTTATTAAACTCAGTTGATGCACTCCTAAATGCATAATAAACTTTATTGTAGAAATCATTTCCACATTGTTTAAGAGCATCATTAGTAGGAATTTGTCTTGCTAATGCTCTAATAAATTCTTGAGCTGAAACAGCCTCAAATATTGCCAAATTTAAGATATGGTTTGATAGTTCATGATAAGTTGTGGCTGCAACTATTTTATAATCAGCTTGCATATAATGCAAACAAATATTCTCATCTTGCAATGCCTCTTTACATACAATTTCATACAATTTGAGAGATAATGTTGGAACAACAATATTAAAAAGGCACAAGCAAATGATGAACAATGATGATGGGGATAACCTAGTGGATTTCATTTTTCTGTTGTGTCGATTTTTTTTTTTTTTTTGACTATAATGATGTGTCAATATATCAACCAACAAGTGAAAATGCAAATTTCAAGGCACTTGCTGTGAAAGAAATTCACGAATCTGTGTTACTGCTGCTCTGTTTTTTATTTTTTCAGTTCTGCCTCTATTCAAATACATTTTAAGCTGTGACAATATCACACGCGCGTGCGCAGCTCGGTTGGCTGAGAGGTGAGCTTTGGAGAGAGGAGGATGTGAGTTTGAACCCTTGTGGAGACACTTTCCACCAAATTTTGTGCATAGGGGGCAAAAGCAAAGAGTCAGTATTTTGCAAGGGGCGAGTTGCACGAAAAAAATTTATAGGGGGAAAAACAAAACACGCCCACATTACAGGGGTATCAGTTATTTTACCCTATTATTAATTGTATGTTAGTCTTCTATTCTATACTTGTTCTTATTTTTACAACTATTTTGGCTCTATCCACCGTTAACATTTTCGTGTCCGCTATGAGACTGATGAAAGCAGCTTTCACTTATAATTAAGGTAGAAAAGCATTACAACCTAGCTAGTTCCAAAAGCATATTCTCGATCCTTACTATATGATAAGAAAAAATAATGCAAAAACTCGAGAAGGTGCAAATCTTATGTGTTATAATTTTGTCCTTATCTTTCTTATGAATAAAATTAGGGAAAAATATGAACACGTGAAATAGAAAATACCAATCGATGTTGACCAAAAATTATATTATGAGAAAAATATTCTATGATGTCCCAAAAAATAGGTACATGACGCCAGGAATGTTACCCATGCATTCGCAAGGATCGGAAGTTTTTTATTCCAAAAAATGGATTTAAAGTTTTGAACGTTAGTGCGGATTTTTTTTTTTTAAATGTTGTGTACAGTATATAATGTTTTGCAAATAGCTTAATTTAAGTGTTTTAGATTGATACCGTACAAAAAAAGTGTCAAAAAAGAAAAGTTTTAAATTACAATCCGCAGTTATATAATTGTAGCAATAATATAGAGATAAGAGATCTGCGCAATAATAATGTAACTATGAATGCAATTGCGGGCATCAATAATAATTTTCTACTTTTAGTTGTAATATAGCCGGGTATCAAAATTAGAACATTTTCAACGAGAGTGTTGCAGAAGGTTTCATATACTGATGAATTTGTGTCTTAATTTTTTAGCTCGTAGGAGAAGAAAAAACATATTATAGAATAAGATTTAATACAAATGGGTTTGTCTAACATGTGCAAGATTGCACATGTGCACATGTTAAGGTAACAAAAAATAGTAACTATTTATTGAAAAACATCATTTATTTATTCAAAAGTTATACATTTAATAAAAAAATGCACAAGTTCCTATACAAACTTACTTTTTTAAATTTTTTAACATGTGCAAGTATGCACATGATAGAAAAACTCAAAAGATAATAGTAATAGTGATAAGATAACTATTTATACTTTCAAAATATATAATGCACAATTTCCAATAAAAAAATTTCATAATAATTTGTTTAATTAGTACAACAGGTGTAATGTTTAGCATTTTCCATTTTTTTTACTACTATACCACAATTTACATTAATTGTATAAGTATAACGACATTGAGAGACTATTTTCAAATAGTAATATATAAAATTCAAAGTTAAGACCAAAAAAAAGAAAATCAAAGTAAATATCTTAAAAATGATTATCATATATGACTAGATATATGGACACGGAAAAAACCACATGAAGATATATAGCGTATAAATATATTCCAAGAAGATGCTCAGATGAAATGTAGTCACCTCAAATGTGAAGCAATGACAAATTAAGAATAAAAATATATAGACTTCCAGCAGGATTCATATGGTAGGATGGAAAAAAAGACAAGAAAATGACAACTTTCATGATGTCTTTGGATGCTAAAGTAAAATGAAACAAAGGAAAGACATTAATTATAGTCAATAAAAATTTAAAATTCTTGACAAAAAAATATCAACGGGATTTGATCTAACTATCAAAGTATTTATATATCTTCTCTTATTTTTGTCATCAATCAACACCAATTTGCTATTAGGTCAATTTTTAAGTAAGTCTTGCATAACCTGACAAATTAATTTTGAATTCCAACTATAAGCACGGATACTCATTGGATTAGGCGTGTCCGATACAGACACATGTTAGTGTTGAACATCGACACGACAGCGACACTTCTGATTATATATATTAAATTCTATAATTTTCTCAAATTATTATTGACGTCAACATGTCAGTGTCCGTGTCGTGTCCAATATTCGTGCATGTGTCTGTGCTTCATAGATTCCAACAAAAAAAAGTTTTATATTCATTAATTTTTGAATATGCAATTGTCGATAAATAGAACTTATGAAACAAAAGAAAAAAAAATAAAGAATTTTGATTCTCGTACTTATGTGTAAGAGTTTATATATTTATTGTTTTGTCTACGTATCAAAAATAAACTTATGAAATAAAAAAAATAAAAAACAAAGAAACAAATTGGAATAAATTTTTTTTATCCAAGTTCTACTCACTCAATGTGAATAATAAAAAGTGAAATTTATTGTAAATTATTAAGAGTACGTTAGTTTGTATTTTTTTCACCAAAATAAATTTAATTTTTGGTGTATTGAAAGTTTGGATATATTGAGTTTCAAGTGTGAGTCGTTAAATTTCACATCTACTATATAAATGAGAATATGTTAGATTTATAATAAAGATGACTCATAAACCTAATATCTTAAGGTTTTGGGGATAAATATAACTAGGTCTTCCATTATTAAGGTTTTGAATGATGTTAGTCCATTTCATATTTATGTTACATCATCCATCCCAAAATATAAGCAAAAATAAATCAAAGAAATTTATGTTGACCAATTTTTGTTTATACTCTGGGACGGATGAAGTATTTTGTAATGACTAGTTTAACAATAAGAAATATAATTTGGTGATTAAGTAAGGGATATGATTTATATTTAAGAACTTTTTTTGGGATAGAAATTTAAGGACTGTTTTGCTAGTACGTGAAATAATTCAAGGACTGTAACTCAATTATAAATTAGATACAAACTAGTAATAAAGAGCAAATTGCTCAGCATAATTCAAAACTGATTTTTTTTTTTTATCTATTCACAAATTCTAAAGGTGTAAATACTCGATGCCTATTATTTTGAGGGGTGCATTTCTTTTTATAGAACGCAAACTTCCGACATATTTAATTCTAAGTACATGTTCGATTACACTATGCGATACCTCCTAACTCGTGATGCACAAACTCCACAAAAGGGAACTTTACCAAATATACATGAAATAAATACACAGTCAAATGTAGAAGAAAACTTCCATAGAAAATAAACTTGAAAATATAAGTTTTTTTTATAGATTTTCTTCCTCGGATTTAAACATATTCGTGACTGTTAAAAATAATATAAAATCATTGATGTGGCATATCCTAACAGCTTAAATTTTTGGGATAATCGGTTATTTGACATGATATCATAACCTCTATGACCAAGGGGTCTAGAGTTCGATCACCGCTCCCCTCACTTTCTAATGAAAAAGTGGAATTTAAGCATATGGTAGGTGGGCCTATGCATTATCCACGCTTTAAGTCCAAGTGGGCTCTTGTATGAGGGGGCGTGTTAGAAATAATATAAAACCATTGATGTGTCATATCCTAACAGCTTAAGCTTTTGGGATAATCGGTTATTTGACAGTGACGTATTGAACACTAAATCGTAATTCACTACCCTATCAACATCTAGCTTTTTTTTGCTAGATTAAACCTTCATTGGTAAAATATATAGAGAGAAAAAATCCTAAATTTTTTTATTTTTCATTTTTGGTAAAATGAGGACTTTGCTGGACTAACTATTTTTATGTGGATTAAGCCCATGGGCCCAAAATAACAAATGTAAGGCCCACTAGCCCATTATCGCAATTTTCTTCTGAAGTTGGCTTTTCTCTTCATTTCTTCTTCTTCTTCTTCTTCTTCTTCTTCTTCTTCACTAACCGATTTAGATTCAATTCAAGGTAAATTTTCATTATCTTTGTTCTATGTTTCTTCTTATTTGCGTCACTGTTCAAATTCAGTAAATTTTCAAAGCAATGTAACAAAGCCAAATAATGCATTCGATTTGCAGCAATGGAAATTTTATGTTGTGGAAGTCAATTCCAGTTGATTTGGGATTAGGGTTAGGGTTAATTGGAATTTCATTTTCATGTCTATTAATTGAATTGAGCTAATGATCTTCCATTTTGTGCAGTTTCTTTGAAGGTTTCATTTATCTTGTGTTGTGTGCTGAGTTTGACTAGTAATCAATATGGCATATGATATTGATGAGATGAAGAGTAAGCACTGCAATGTGAATTTTTTAGTTTTTATGGTTTATATTTGAATGTGAATTAATCTCACTGTCAAGGCATTGGTCAATCTATCACATTTTGACCTTGTTTGGATAAACAACTTAATTAAGTGCTTATAGTATAACTAATTATCATATAAGTGTTTATGTAAAAGTTATTTTTATAACAAAAGATAGAATCAAATCAAGTTGTTTTGTATGCTTTATAAGTTGTTTTCATAAAATTTCTTTGAAATCTTATAGAAATAAGCTGAAAAAAGCTTATGTCATATAATAAGCTGATTCCAAGAGCTCTGTTAAAGAGTATCACAACTGTTAACGTCAGGAGATAAGCTCAAATAAGTCAATCTAAACCTATGAAGCATGAACACGGACACCGGACACGACACCGGACACGACACAGACACTGACACGTCGACACCGATAATAATTTGAGAAAATGAAATAATTCAATGTAATTATAAGTGTCGGTGTCCGATACGAACACGTATCCGACACGGACATGCCTAATCCAATGAGTGTCTGTGCTTCATAGATCTAAACAGAGTCTTATTTTTGTTTCATTTTTTTCTAAATTTATTCCATTTGGTCTATTTGTTCTTTTTGGTTCAACGCATTTATTTTTCAACTGCTCAAATAAGTCTTTTTTTTTCCTTTTCTACCAAGCATTTATTTTTTTATGTTTGACAAATATCATGCATTTGTTTGACCTATGAAATCTTGAGAAACATGCAGAGATTGGCATAGGGCTAATTGGTTTTGGCATCTTCTTCACGTTTCTTGGCATAGTTCTTTTCTTTGACCGTGGTTTGCTTGCTCTTGGAAATGTGAGGCTTGATTTTAGAATCTAAATTTTCTATCTGTCCTTAGGATAGGGATTGGTATTTACCTAATTTTGGTTTTGGTATCTGGTTTTTTGGAATCAGATATTTTGGTTGGCAGGGGTAGCAATTTTACTTGGTTGGCGTTCCACGTGGTCACTCTTCACTAGTAGAGCAAACTATAAGGTATAGTGAATGTGATTTTTTCTTCCCATTAATAAAACGCTTTCTTTCGCAAGCTCTTCTTATGCATAAAATACATCTCATGTAATATAGATTAGAGAATACTAGTAGGTTCAAAATTGTTTTTGTTCGTTATACCTATGAAACACAATACTGGACACGACACTGACTCATAGACACCGGTAACAATTTAAGAAAATAAAAGTGATTGAACTTAACTACATGTGTAGATGCTTACACATGTCGGACACCAGACACACCTTTAATCTGAAGTGTCAGTGCTACATAGTGTTTTATGCTAAGGACATTTGAAGGGAGTATCAATGCTAACGATTGTAGTTCCTAATTCCTATACCGTATGACTAGAAGTACAGGTTTGAGTTGTCGAATCAGCCTCTTGCAAATGCAAGGTAAGGCTGCCTACAAAAGATCGGCAATGGAATTTAACTCTTCCTCGAACCCCGCTTGGGTGGGACGGGAAATCTGGTTGCCCTTTATTTTACACTAAGGGTGTCTAAGTTTACTGTTGTACTAAAATGAAATCATTAAAAAAATTGTTTATATTAATCAAATAATAATTCTCTCATTCTTTGAAATGGAATTTCCTCTCTAGATCTGCTAAACTAAACTAGATAGATTACTTTATAATATCAGATCAGCATACGAGTTTCACAGATGATAGTTTGGTAAGCAAGTGTAATGGTTAGACGACACATAATACTTTGGCAAGAAGCATCTTGAGTTTTTTATGCCTTTGTATTTGTGCTTCATTAGTCGCTGGACAAATAAGAACACTACGATTTCTTTCAGACTACCCTTAATTTGGAAAATACCAAAATCTAGTTGGTAAATTTCCAGCACTCCAAGGAAAATGCATGTGGTAGCGTTAATATATGAAATAACACAAATATATTTTTGACATAGGCCTTAGATTTTCTATTTTTCTGATGACTCGTTGATTGAGAGGCTGTTGGCGATTTTGTTTACTACATACTATATTTTGTTTTTTGATTGTTTCAATTATAGTTTGGAAAAAGAATTTGGATTTCGTTTTTACCCCGCAAAATAGTTCCTACTTGTCCACTTGCCTGTTAGTGGTTATTTCTTAATATCAATTGTCTTTTGAAACCTACAATTCCCATCAATCAATTTTACTTGAAGTACTATCACCAATGATTTGGATAATTGTTTTTGCTGACTTCTAATGAATCATAAAATATAATCTATTTTTCTTCAAGAGTTCTCAGCTGCATTGTTATGCACTTCGGACTTTTTTTTTGTGATGGTCTGATAAGAAACAGATATTCTACTTTAATAGGGAAGAGTTTATTGTTTGTTTTTGTGCTACAATATCATATCCTTCAAAGGTAATTCATTCCTGTCATGATCTAGTTTAGTAAAAAAATTCTAAATTCTTTATGGATGGACAACTAAGCATTCTATTTGGAGTTAAATAGCATTTTCTTACCTCTTTTGCAGGGTACTGCGGCATTTCTTCTAGGCCTCTTTTTCATTTTTGTGAGGTGGCCAATAGTTGGTATAATACTTGAAATATACGGTTTTGTTTTCCTCTTCGGGTTAGTTGATGGCTTCCTTCTTGAACTCTACTATGCTACAGAGTTTATCATTATACACTTGTCATTGATGGTTTTGATTGCAGCGGTTTTTGGTCATCTGTCAAAGTGTTCCTCTACCATATCCCAGTTGTTGGATGGATTATACGGTTTATTGCGCGTAAGTTTTGGCTACAGAAACTCTCCCTCTCTCTCTCTCTCACAACCCCATTCTTCCCTCTTTGTATGTGTCTCTACTCTCTATCAACCTGTATGCATGCTTGTATATTGAAGTAAATATAGATAATGTAGTTTAATTATAGTTTCAAACATAATGACATTGATCTCATAAATGTACTATAAATGTTTTTCCTGACTATATCAATAAGGTTTGCATCAATTTGGCCACATGGCATGGCACGTGCGACATCAAATGGAATTAGTTTAAGTATGATTTACTTCATTGCATAACTATATGATGATTTGTAAAGAACTTAACAACAATATATGTTTGTCATGATTAACTTCTATTTGTTGTGTTGCAAATGTGATTGACACGTGATTGGCAATGGCATGATTCATTTCTACACTGATTCTAAGATCTCCTATTCTCACCTTATCCCTATATGTGTGTGTTTGGCATGATTAACCTCACTATAGAGCATACCATAATTCATTTCTACTATTTTGCAGCTCCTTGATTATTGCAGGAGATTTTGACTGTTGCTTCTTAATCTATGGTTCATAAAGGGGTGTAGATTACCTTGGTGTTAGTAACTTTTCTGATGATTTATGTGTGTATGTGATGTTAAGTTAGCTTTACTAGTTGTTTGCCATAGGGCAAATAACCATCTTTTAATGAGATTTGTCTTGAAATGTAATTTTTGGTAGCCATATGTTGATGCCTCAAGGCTCATAGTGTCCTTAAGTTTCAATGTAAACAAGAACAGAGATACAAAGCTGGTTATGTTGTTTAGTTGTCTACTTGCACGAAGGCTCACTCCTAATGTAGACTAGTATATGTTTGAATTGACAGTGAAGTTGATAGAATCACGGTGTGGTATCATGATTTCGGAAAAAACCACACTTTTGAGCTTCAGCTAAACATTTCCGTGTGTGTTAGGACAATATTCAACTATTCATGATTGCCAATTAAATGTCTTGTATGGCCGTCACACCTCTTGTCCCCTATCAGGGTCGAGCCTGTGTCATATGAGTTTTGCCGTTAATTACACAAAATAGTACTAACAATGGATTGATCTTAAGTGGTAAGTGATTTAAACCCGTTAAGCAAGTAATTAAATTTTGAGAATATAGGAGAATTTTAAATTTTGTAATCCTTTAATAGTTGAATTTTCAGTAAGATTTGAGAATCCTTTTTTAAATTTTGTACTGTAATACTTTAGTTGAATTTTCGATAAGGTTTTGAGAATGCTTATATTTGACCTTCTAGTCTAGATTGAAATTTCAGTTGGCAACCATGGAGTCCAACTATATATACCTATGGTGCATCATTAAACCATGTGTGCCTGCCAGCTCAGGTACGATGAAAACGATTGGTTATCAAAATTGTTTTTGACACTATCAAATCAAACTATTGATAAATGGTTCTACAAAATTTATTAGTATATTAATTTATGTTTTGAACGGATCTTAAAGTAGGGGTGATATTACAGCAATCCCTCTCAGTCTAAGAATTTTGGCCACTATAGCCCACCTGTACCAGCTGATCTCCTAGAAAAACTTGCAGCAATGAGGGTACAACCTACTCGGGGAAGTCAAACAAACCAACCCACACAGCAACAATCTAATCCGGTTACAGCAAAGGCCCAAGCAACAGAAGAAAGGGAAAAGAAAGCACATAAACTAAGCATCAATAATGCGACTATGCAGCAAGATCACCACACAAATCTAGATATGCAAGGCCAGAGCAACATAGTAAAGAGGCAAAAAATTGAAGACAACACAAGGGTAGGCACTGCTCAGCAGGCCAGCCCACAGCCATGAAGTTTCTATCTTGGAACTGTCGCGGGCTTGGCAACCCCAAGACAGTGAGAGCCCTCAAAAAGCTCATCAACAATCACCAGCCTGACCTTGTGTTCATCATGGAGACAAAACTCACTGAATCTCAATACAAGTTCCTAAATAATTACAGGGATGTTTACTCTACTCATACTATTAATTGCTCTATTAATGGTGGGGGAAGGGCAGGGGGTTTAGCTCTCATTTGGAATCACTGTAATTTGAATATGAATATTATGAACTATGATTTGAACTACATAGACATGCTTATTTCTTCTACTAATAACAGGCAAAGCTGGAGGGCAACAGGCATATATGGTTTCCCTTAAGCTCAGAACAAACACCTTACTTGTCAGCTTATAAATGATATATCTTGTATAAACAACTATCCTAGCTGGTTATGCTTTGGGGACTTCAATATGGCTCTCACTAATGATGAGAAGTCTGGAGGGAACCTCCTTGACCCAAACATCACCACTAGTTTTAGGAATACTCTTAACCATTGTGATTTGCAGGACTTAGGGTACACAGGCAGCACCTTCACCTGGACAAACAGACAAGACATGGATCATCTCATCCAAGCTAGATTGGATCGTTTCTTAGCAACTTCAGAATGGATTAATCTATTTCCCAGCTATATTAATGATCATCTAGTCAGATACAAATCTGACCATTGCCCCATTTTGCTTGAGTTCTCACAGTTTGCTTGCAACAGGACAAACACTACCACTCAATTCAGCAAAAAGTTTGAACAGATATGGACTACGGATCAAAATCACACAAACATTGTCAGAGAGGCATGGCACTACAAGCAGGGCAATATTATGCAAAAACTACACCACACACTTAATGCTCTACATAGCTGGGGAAGGAAAACTTTTGGAATTATCCCCAAAAGAATCAAGGAGACCCAACAGACCCTCTACATGATGCAACAGCAACATAACTCCCATATCACTATACAACAGCTAAAAGAAAAGGAACTTGAGCTAGATAACTTACTTGAACAAGAGGAGATGTGGTGGAGCCAAAGATCCAGGGCATTATGGCTCACACATGGGGACAAGAATACAAAATTTTTTCATAAAAAAGCCAGTCAACGCAGAAGAAGAAACAAGATTGAAGCCATAAAAGACAGCAGCGACGTTATACACACTAAACAAAATGAGATTGAAAACATCTTCACTGACCACTTCCAGAACTTGTTTACCTCTCAACCTATCACTAACGTGGCTGAGACTGTCCATGCAGTGCATAACAAGCTTACTCAGGACATGGTTAACCACCTCAGTGCAGATTTCACTGAAGAAGAAGTGTTCACTGCCATCCAGAATATGAAAGGATTAGCAGCTCCCGGCCCGGACGGTTTACCGGCCAGATTCTATCATACTTATTGGGATATTGTGGGAAAGGATATTACTAGGGAGGCCCTCCAGGTGTTAAATGGTGGAAAGAATCCTAAACCCCTCAATGAAACCCATATCTGCCTTATCCCCAAGATTAACAATCCTTCCCACCCTAGTGATTTTAGACCCATCTCCCTTAGTTCCAGTCCAAAAAACTGCATTAAGTGTAAACGGATCATTTTTCTTCTAAACCGCGTGATTTAGTTTGGTTTGCGGTTTTCATTTCAGAAAATCGAACCAAACCGAATCAAACCGCAATACTTAACTCTATCAACTAGTAGCAACCTATTACTTAGTTCAACTTAGCAAGCTCAACCCAAATTAAGTCCAAAAAATAGTATGTTATCAAAACATATCATTTCACGCGATTTAGAACTATATTGTTGCTATTAAAAATAAGTTCTTATGTATATGCATATTATATCATATAAACAATAAAATAAATTAAAATTTTCTATGATTATTTTTACCAAGTTGGTAATATTGTCATAATTTTTTATATCGCGATAAACCGCACAAACCGAATCAACCCTAACCGCATTGGTTTAGTTTGGATGACTTTTTAAAAACCAACCGAACCGCATGCATTTTTATCTCGCGATAAGGATGACTTTTATACTCGAAACCGAACCAAACCGCACCGCGATCACCCCTAATTTCACGCGATTTAGAACTATATTGTTGCTATTAAAAATAAGTTCTTATGTATATGCATATTATATCATATAAACAATAAAATAAATTAAAATTTTCTATGATTATTTTTACCAAGTTGGTAATATTGTGTGCTTGGTAGGAGAGAAATTAAGAAGAGAGAAATAAAAACACGAAAACTAATGCATAGTATAAGTACTCCCTCCGGACACATTTATAAGCAAAATTGACTTTTTTAGTACATTGAGAAATGGATGTATGTGGTCTATAATATAGGCCACATACATCCATTTTCCAATGTACTAAAAAAATCAATTTTGCTTATAAATGTGTTCGGAGGGAGTACATGCATTGATTTTCGTGTTTTTATTTCTCTCTTCTCAATAGTCTAAGTACATACATTGGTTTTCGTATTTTTATTTCTCTCATTTTTATTTCTCTTCTACCAACCAAGGCCTTAGGCTCCGTTTGGATTGATGGAATGTAATAGAATGGAGCGGAGCGAAATAGAGTAGAGTGGAATGAGATGGAGCGGAATAGAATAAACATTCCGTTCCATTGTTTGGATAAAGGAGAGGAACAAAATTGATGGTAAGTGGTGGTATTATATTAAATTCATTCCATCTTATTCAATTCCGCTCCATTCTATTATTATATTTTAAATCCAAACAATGGAACATTATTATATGTCATTCCGTTCTGCTTCATTCCATTATATTCCATCAATCCAAACAGACTATTAAAGTATGAGAAGGAGTGAAGAGCTCATGGTGAATCGGTAGAAGGGACATCAATTTGTCCAACCATCGTACTTACACTTTTTCTCAAAAAAAAAATGGAAGTTTGAATAAAAAAAAGATCTAAATGAAAATTGTTTTTAGGACCTTCTACGACATTTTTGGTAACTTATTTCTTATTACAAAAAGAAAGTGCCTATCAATGTTGTGAACAAGCGCAAAATATTTTCAACCGCTTTATTTTAATGGTTTGTTTGGAATGACATATTTTTAAGCTTATGATAAATAGCTTATATAAATAAATAAGTTTTTATTTTAATTTATAAAATTTTACTAGTAAAAATTATATCTTTATATATTGTTTTTACACAAGTTATCTTGATAAACTTATGAATAATACATAAAAATTTATTTATTTGTATAAACTGTTTTGTATAAATTTAAAAATAAGTCAATCCAAACGAAATAAGTCTCAAAATTATTGAATATCAACATTATTATTTACTGTTTAAAAAACACCATTTTCTATCGGTAAAAAAGAAATTACTTTTTAAAATATAATAAACAGCCTTAAATCTCATAATATCAAGTTCAATTCATTCTTTTAGTGATGTGAATCTCTCACATAACTACATAAAAATGAAAAATTATGTGTTTAATCTTCATATATAACTTTTGTCAAAAAAAAAAATCTTCATATATAACTATAGTCTAAATTATTTTAGGTAAATATGAACCGAGTTTAATTCGTACAAAAAAATAATGTACAACTTGACCTTATAATATTAATGACCAATAAAAATCAGTTGCCCAAATCATTTTCAAATTTCAACATTGAAAGTAAAATACTAACCCTTATCCTCATTTTATTGGATCACCTAATAATTTGAATGCGTCCATCAACTTTGACAAAAGCATTATTATTAGGGTCCGTTTGGTTCGAAGTTTTTGGAGGGGAGGGGAGGTGAGGGAATATTTTAAATTTTGGAGAAGTAATTTACTTTTTTACTCTTAATCTTATAAACTCAAAATAAGGATTAAATTATAATGGATATATTACGTCAAAAAAAAAAATTTAATGGATATATAACAAAAATAAAATCTAATGAGTAGAAAACCTAAATTTTTTTTGTTGTAAAAAAAAATAAAACCTAGAATTTTAATATTCCAACAAGGATAATTTTGAATTTTAATAAAAAAATGAGGGTAATTTTGTCAACATAATAAATCCTCTCCTCACCTCCCCTCCCCTCCCCTCCTTCTCAATTGAACCAAACAGACCCTTAGGAAAATGTTAAATAGTACTCCAGAGTATTATTTAAAGATACTAAATATAGTATAATAATTTTGGAATGTGTATAGTCAATATATTTATAATATTAATAATGTAATTTTTAAGATAAAATTTATTTTTTTTAGTTCCTTAACTAGTGCCTAGCCCCAGGCACTAGTTAACATGATCTGGGGTACTAGTTAGGATGAACTTTATTATTATTATTAAAATGAAAATAGACAGAGAGACATGCATATACATACACTGTTCCGTTCCGCCAGCCACCAAAGGAAAAGATTATTCTATCAAAGAACAGTGACATATACAATGACTTTGAACTTGAATTGAAATTTAGACACCTTCCGCGAATGGATGCACTCATATCGTTGTTCTTATTCTTATTAATTAATTAATTTACCCAACAATGCTTTTTCAAAAGCAAGTACATACTAAAAATATTAGTGGCTCATAAAATATTAAAAGTATAACCAATAAAAACGCATCATTTAGTGCTAATTAATTATTAATCAGAATTTACAACTACTTATTGAATATCAGTATAATCTAGACAAAATTCATTGTCATATATTACTTTTTATATTAATTTATATTTATAAAATTTTATGTTTTAAATGATTTTTTCCTAAATATACTACAGTATATTCAATAATGTAGGTTGAGTATCTAATAATTTACTTAAAAGAATACTTAAGAGTAAATATTTTTTTATACATTTCATATTAGAGTTTTTTTGGTAAAATTAAGTTATAAGCTAACTTAGAGTTGATAAACTAGCTGATAGTTGAAAAACTAATTAATTGAAATTAAAGTGTTTAGTAAAATTAGCTTTTAAAGTGGTTAATTGATAAATATAAAATGACAAAAAAGACATGTTAGTGGATAGTTTTTTTTCTTTAATGGGTAGTTTTTTTTATGTAAAATGTAATAAAATTAAATTAAAGGTAAAAAAAAAGGTAAAAAATTATAAACTACAAGTTCAAACGCTACTTGAAATAGCATCTCAAAACAAGTTTAAAGTTGATGAAATAACTTTTTTTACCAAACACATCTCGTTTTATCAAACAAGCTTATAAGGTAATATAATAAACAATAAGCTAGCTTATTTTATTTACCAAACAAAGACTTAGTCTTTTTTTATTTTGTTTTAATCCTTTGTATAATTTGTTTGTATAGAAAATAATCTCTTATTTTAAGCATTTTATCTCACTCATATTAAAAGGACTAAATTGAAATATTCTTCTACATAATGTATGGATCAATTCCAATGTAAACAAATTTAACATGGACGATCATTATAAGAATGAACAAAAATAAATGTGGGTATATTTACAAAGACAAAAAACAGATATTTTATTGTTAACTCATAATACTAATTTACTTATAAATTGCATTATCTTCATTACTTTTCTTTCATTTTCTTTCCTAATTTTATATTTCTCTTAATTTATTTATTTTTAGGTAAACCAAAGGTATCTCCGCGCGCAACTGCAGAGACTAATCCCTCAAGATAATTGAGATTAATCTCTCTTAATTTTACTCTCTTTTGATTATACTATTTTTTATTTTTTTTAGTGAAGAGAGAGATAGTTAATAGAGATAGTTTTGAATTTATCCAAGTGTCTAAAGCCACCAAATGCATATGCATATATTTTTTAAATAAAAAAAGAACTAAATTATTCTTGTGTGCGTGTGAGTTGCGTTGTCTTTCTCGTCCTTTTTTGCTTCCATTTAACTCGGTAATTAGAGAGAGAGAGAGAGAGAGAGAGAGTTAGAATTTTATTTATTTATTTATTTATTTTATTTCATTTTATTTTTACAACGTAATTTAAATTTTAATTACTATTAATCTTTTGAGACATACATAACAACAACTCAGAAGAGAGGTGTTTGCAAATTTTGCGATCTCTCTCTCTCTTTCTCTCTCCACACCATCTGATTTCTCCATTTCTACCGACGAAACCAATTTCTTCCGTTTGGATCTGATCAGGTTCGATTCATTTTCCAGATCTACCATTTCATTTCTCTATTTTTTTCGATCTTGATTGCTTTTTTCTTTTCTTGTAATAATCATTGTTTTCTGCTTCACAATGTTTATTATCATTATGATTTTGTTTAGTTTTGATTTATCATTGATTTTAATTTGATTTAGAATTGGAATTATTAGCTGTGTTCTTTGAATGATTTCGTTTTCTGATTCATTTCAATGCTCACCGACCTTGAATGTTTCATTTTGCTTGAGTTTTTGTGTTTGAGATGTGATGTGGTGTTTGGATGTTCATTTGATCTAAGAAATTTGTGTATGGATTTATTTTTTCAATCTGTTATGTTGATTATTTTTTTCTATATAAGCTTGTATAATTGAATTCGCATAAGGATTGATTTTTCATTTTTAATTATCTATTTGTTTGATGCGAGTTTATGTTGTTATATACATGGAGGCATTGATATTTGTGTGTTATTACTGATTCTGAATCTGTTATTTGATAAATGTATTAAGGCTGTGATTAATTTGCATTTTATTTAAATTAGTCCGAAAGGCTACATGAGAATATGCTTGAGAATATATTTTTTGGAATTAAAGTAACCGTAGCGTTGTTGTGTAAGTATGAGCTTTTATTGAATCGGATACGTGGCAAAAAAATTGAAGTGGATTTTGTTTTGTAGATAGCAGTTTGAGCCTTTTGGTGCTGGCTCGTAGCTTGTACTGAATACCAGCTGGTACAATGAAGAAGGTTATTGGTCAAACTGTTAGGGACCTGTAAGTATTAGCATTAATCATTTAATAATGTAACGTATCATTTGATGGCCTGTACTTTGGGTGTTTATTAATTACTATTTTAGACCCCAATCATATTTACTAATGTAACGTCTTGCTCTTTGTCGTGTTCTTGTAGTAAAAGAGAAGTAAATAAGAAAGTGCTGAAAGTTCCTGGCATTGAACAGAAGGTAAAGTTTTTCTTATTTTGAAAGTTTGCTATGAAACCGCGTCTATGACTGCGCCAATGACTTTGGGATAGTTGTTGGTGTGTAAGGATTTACGTGAAGTATGATCATAATTTAATGTGATATTTTTCTCATGAAATAGATTATTCCTAATTTTATGTATTATAACCTTATTTTGGAAAATCTAAATTAGATTTATTGATTTCTATCCTCTCTACCAGGTTCTTGATGCTACCAGCAATGAACCATGGGGTCCTCATGGAACACTTCTTGCAGACATTGCTCAGGCGACCAGAAACCCGTAAGATTAAGCCTCTCAATTTTATGCTAGATATTTTGTGTTTCACTGCATAGATTCTCATTTTTTTTGTGGACCTGCAGTCATGAATACCAGATGATCATGGCAGTAGTCTGGAAACGAATTAATGACACTGGCAAGAATTGGCGGCATGTCTACAAGGTATTAATTGGAATATTTTATGTTCTAGTTACTCCCATGTGCTTCTAATAATCTTCACCTTTTATTGTCCTACTGCTATGTACTATTTCATTAACAATTCAATGTTCTCCTAGTGCTATGTACTATTTCATTAACACTTCAATGTTCCTCACAAAGTACCCCATTTATTAAATTTGTCTTGTTGCATGTTTATATTCTTTGGAATAATGGAGGATTATTGCATGGTTGCATGTTAAGAACTGTCCTATATTTTTTTCTTCTGCATCATTTACTGATTGATCTTGCTATATTAAACTATAGCTCTTTTGTTATGTTTCTATATTAACTGCTTACTGTTCATTAACAGGCTTTGACTGTACTGGAGTACTTGGTGGCTCATGGTTCTGAGAGAGTTATAGATGAGATCAGAGAACATGCTTATCAAATATCTGTAATTTTTATTTACTCAATTTTTACCTAAAATTTATATGCTGTTAGTCAATTGCCATGCAGGGCCCTAGTTTTGATGAAATGACCCTAAAATATTATAATGCAACCTGATAAGAGTGTGATCTTCATATGAACAGACTTTGTCCGATTTTCAATATATTGATTCCAGTGGAAGAGATCAAGGAAATAATGTCAGGAAAAAATCTCAGAGTCTCGTTGTCCTTGTGAATGATAAAGAAAGAATCGTAGAGGTTAGGCAGAAGGCTGCTGTTAACAGGGAAAAGTAAGTATCCTTATTTTCCAGTTATTATATAACTTTCATATCTATCCCCTTATTTAGAAAGCATCAGATAATGTTATTATACATTTCCTTTTTGGTTTCCCTCAGTTTTAGAAAATTCATAATCTGTCTTCTCTATTTATGGATTATAAATCTAAAAGGATTTAAAGGATACACACTATCCCTGTAAAAAACAGTTTAAACTAACATCCAATGAAAATCCTTTATTTTCCCACATCACCCCACTTGATGTCAATGTAAAACTGTTTAACATTGACAGTTTACATCTATTAAGCTCAATCTAAAATCACAATGAGATATTAATTTTCTTAAACAATTTACCAGGTTTCGCAACAATACACCAGGTGGAATGTATAGACCTGGTTCACACTCAAACATGGGAAGCTATGGTGATCGATATGATGATGATCGTTATGCAAGCAGGGAGGAAGATAGAAATGGCTATGGTTATGGAAGAGAAAGAGAAATGGGCTCTAGAGATGATGATCGGTCCAGTCGTGATGGAGATCGTTATGGTAGAGATTATGAGGACCGTTATGGCAGAGAAGGTTACAGAGATGATGACAGGGGAAGAAGTCGGAGTGTTGACTACCAATATGATACAAGAAGCAGGAGCTCTGATAGAGAGCGTGATTTCGATGATGATGGCCAACACTCATCTCGGTAAAGCCTATATAATAATTGATAAATTATTCTTTTAAGTTTTATCCATAAAATCTGAAAGATGATGCTTTGAAAAAACTGGGCTAAGAAGATCCATTGGTTTTATATTACTCCGGACTCTGCACTGAGTCTTGGTCTTTTTATTCCTTTTCTTTTCTGAATTGGCAACTTAAAATACACACTGCCTCAATAAACTTCATCGATCTGGATGATGTAAACTTCGGGATTTTCTATGGTTAAGTATTTAGGATTACCAAACATGAATTGCACATGCTTAAACGTCTAGCATGATAAACAAAATGAGGTCTTATACCGAAGAATTATAAGGTTTACATCTGTGCCCATTTAGAACGTCGGATCTTGATATTTATTTTCATCTGAAATGCTATATAAAAAATGAGAATGTGTTGTGAACTAAGCCTTTATTTGTGGAACTGATACTGGGTCAAATGACACTAATATTATGACTTGATATTGTTCAGTAGCATTAATGAAGTTTACATGAACACGGGGCTTGATGTGATATATTTGCACTCTGATAAAAATCATTCGTGCTTCTAACTTGATCTTTTTGTGCAATGTTTGCTTAGAGGTAGCAATGCTAAAGTTGAAGACCAATCACTGGAGGCAAGGTAAATTTGTCAGAGATACTCTTTCTCATGTATACATATTGTTTCTAAGCACTATTATAACTGATAATGTGCAATACCAATTAGCAGACTCCAGCGGAAGCTTTCTGAGCAAAATGTAGGTGCTCCTCCTAGTTATGAAGAGGCTGTCGGTGAAGCTCAGAGCCCTGTGCAGGGTGAAAGGTATGAACTGTAATACCATGGCATGGACTGGTAACACTTGTTCATAACCAAACCTGTTACAAATATTATCTTGTTTGCAGGGATGTAGAAACATCGGCAGAATCTGCCCCAAGAGGCTCGTCCCCTCATGCAAGTGATAATCCTAGCTTAACCTCTGTTCCTACTGGATCTTCTCCTGTGAGCAATAATCCAACTGAAGTAACTGCTGCTGCCAGTACTGCTGCTTCTGCAGTCCAGGAAACTGAGCCAACTGATGATTTCTTTGACCCGCGTGGTCCTACATCAGGTCTGTGAAGTTGCTTGTTATTTTGTTGTGTTGGTCACTTGTGTAAAGTACTCTTCTAACTCTTGTTTAAGAAATTCTCATGCGTTTGTAATGTTGAATCTTTATTTACATGTCATATTATTGTGTTGTTGTATATTATATTGTTATTCCTTTGGGGAGTTGGATCTTGAAGGTCGGTTGTTTTTTCAATTGTGGGACGCATATTTTGTAATTTTCTGTCGCTTCATTGTAAACATTGTTTTCTGTAAACTGCTCTCAAGTGTTCCCGAGTGTATATCTTTGAACTCCCAACCTAACAATGCACTTTTCTTTTTTAACGATATATTTTTTATCCAATGGAAGAAAGTACAAATAGTACTTTACCCAATGCACTTTTCTGGTCCTAAACACTATTATGGGCTTGCTGTTAATCCACTTGACATTTAGATGTATTTTTATTTTAAAGATTTTTTTTGCCATATAAGTGTTCAGATTATACTAGGACATGGAAATAGGTGCTGGCATCCCTTTATTGTTAGTGCCATCTGTACCCATACAGGATAGAGTGGTGTGCAGGCACCATTTTATGCATTAACGGTGAACTTTTGAAACTTAACTGTCAGATCCATTAATAATAATTTCCCTGAATTCTATAGTGGGAAAAATTAGCCAGTCACTAGTGTAGCTCATAATCACATTTTTTTCATTTATATCATATCTGTATGTATTTTCAGTATATAGCTGAGCAGTACATCATGATTTGTGGTGAAGAGTCTACAGAGTTATACTTATACCTAACTTCAGTCGATATACTTGTAATATCAATGGCATGACCCTAATTGGCATATTATCATTTGCAGTTATTTGTGGTTTCGGGTTAATATTAATGGCTTTGAAAAGCCTTTATCAATACTTTACGGCTTGTTTCTTTGAAAGTAACATTTACTAGGCTTTTTTTTGTACTCATAACATCATTTTTCTTACCAGTTGCCCCAACCACCTCTAATTATGGTGAAATTGACTTGCTCGGTTCACTATCAGACTCATTCTCTTCAAATGCATTGCCTCTTGTGCCAGCTACGTCAGCAACTGCAACCCCTGAAGCAAACACGGGTTCAACAGCTTCCTTTGCAGCACCATCATCTGGGTCCAATAATTTCGATCAGGTAGGCGTCTGTTTGATAAATAATGTGCGGGTGGCAGTGGCAGAGTTTATGTTAAGAGATGTACCATGTTACTTAATATTAAAACTGTTTGTTGATAAAACTGTATAGGTAGTATTCTGAAAATTGCTTTTCTAATTTTAGAAAGGGAATATGTATTTCAGTACTTAGCTTTGAATGATTTGTAAGATATATCTGTATCTATTTGTTATTTTTCATTCAAAATAATATATCTGTTGGTTCAACTTTTGGCAGTCTTTTGAAGATCCATTTGGTGATTCACCATTCAAGGCTGATACTTCTGCTGAAGCTGCTCCACATCAACACCATACATATCAGAATACCGAGCCGTCCCAATCAGATGGTTTTAATGCTGACACACTGTCTAATTTTGGGTTTGGGGACTCATTTTCTATTGTACCGTACTCTGCATCTGCTGCCAATGACAGTCAACCATTCTCTGCTAACTCCCAGTTTTTGTCCCAAGATTCATCATCCCAACAGCTGGAAACTGATATTCTAGCTGACATTCTTCCCCCTGCACCATTACCAGAAATAACAGCACAGCATAACAGTTCACCTTCTGCTTTTGGCCAACCTTCACCTTCCTTTTCAACTTCATCTGGACCATTTTCTGAACCAACTGGTCAACTTACTCAGCCAGGTTTCTCAGCTGCAGCCAGTCAACCTGCACAAACCCTTCCCACCAGTCAATATACCCAGCAAGGTTTTTCAGCTACCACCAGTCCGTATGCACAGCAACCCTTTCCTTCTCATTCTGGTCAACCTGCCATGCCTGGGTTTCCGTCATCTACTGGACATTCTATGCAGCCACCCTTTGCTTCTCAAGGTGGTCAATCTACTGCACAATCAAGTGGTCATACCTACGGTGGATTGTACTCCCTGGATACATCTCTTACACCAGGAGCTCCAAACATGTATTCTCAATCACAAAATGGATATAATGGGTCAATGAACAGTGGAAACTACTTGCCACAGGGATCCTCAACAGGTTTTCCTTCACACATGACTCCCCAAGCTCCAACAGCACAACAGTCACAAATCACAAACTTTCCCCATCATGGAGGACCTACTGCTTCTTCTCCAACTGATCAAGCATCACAGTTGAACAACCAGAGCTTCTTTGGACAACAGGGGAATGCAGCTCCCTTTAGCTCATCATATACCCATCAAGTACCTGCTCCCAATGCTTCACCGTATGCTGTTTCAACGACATCCAATGCTTTGGTTGCTCAACCATCCAATGCTTTGGTTTCTCAACCATCCAAGGATAAGTTTGAGACAAAATCAACAGTTTGGGCAGATACACTTAGCAGGGGACTGGTTAATTTAAACATATCTGGGCGTAAGTGCTTATACCTTGTCAATATAGCTGTTTGTGATATTGCAGTTTCAAATATTATCTTATGTGGACAAACTGTTAACCATTATGTTTTTTACATGCAGCTAAAACTAATCCGTTATCAGATATTGGGATTGACTTTGAATCCATTAATAGGAAGGAAAAGAGAATGGAGAAACCCACTAACACACCCGTAACATCAACTGTAAATATGGGTAAAGCTATGGGATCAGGTTCAGGAATAGGTCGTGCTGGTGCCGGTGCTCTCAGACCTAATCCAAACTCAATGATGGGTTCTGGAATGGGCATGGGCATGGGTATGGGCAATGCTCCTGGTGGTATGGGTATGGGAGGTTATGGTGGAGGCATGAATCCATCCATGGGTATGGGTATGGGGGGAATGGGTATGGGTGGTATGGGGGGAATGGGTATGGGTCAAGGATACCAGATGCAACCCCCTACTGGAATGCCTCCTGGTTCCAACATGCCAGGTAACTATAATAACAACATGATGGGTCCGGGTGGTTATGCTCAACAACCGTATGGCGGCTACCGATGAGATTGAACATTATTGATAGATGGAAAGGTGAAGTATTGTTAATTGTTTTGCTACAAGCTGAGAGAAGCCATTTTGATACCGGTGCCTACTCGTAGTCCACATCGACATTTGGATTTTCAGTAAAGATATCGACATTTGGATTTTATAGTAGTGTATCATTGAAGTTGAAATTTTTTGTAAAGTAAGTGACCCAGTGTGGTGTATGTTTATTCGTCTTTATAAATGTGCTATTACCATTCTTTTCTTTTTTTGGGTCACCTTTCTGTAGGTGCTTTGAGCATCAGTGTTGTGTACCAGTGACGGGATTGAATAACCTTACTTGGGTTATTGCTTCCTTTACCCGTCCCTCATTTTTTTTTGAACACCAACAGGTGGTTTGATGATATTAATATATTCTTTCTCATTTTACTTTTTACATTAATTCAAGGATTCCAAATAAATGGTTCATCTTTTTGTTTGAACCTTATTTTTCCTTTCTTTTTATCATTAGGACGCTGACCGCAATTATGCAACAGGATGCCAGTGTTAAATATTGTTTAGATATTCAAATTTTAGAGCTGTTAGGTAGTCTATTGGAGCCGGTGTTTTTCTCTAGTTGAGTTGTTCACAGGCCACAGCCAAAGTGGGAGAGTCTAGATTTTAATAATTTCATAGGTTAGTCTATTTTTGGGTAGAAAACGTCATAATTGACACTTTAGTAGTTTCAGAGAGTAATCTCACAATCTTCATAATTAGGACCTTCCACTTTAGTAGTTTTAGTTTTAGAGAGTAATCTCACAATCTTCGATTATTTGCATCAGCTTGGCTATGAAACTGATCTTTACTTGGATGTTTATCAGTTAATTTGCGTGTGACAATTGAAACTTAGAATTATATAATCAAGTTTGTATAGCAAGAAACATTGTCAATACAAAATAAGTGAGTATAGTATATGCTTTTAATTATTTTTTGAAGTCATTTGATAAATTTTCGTGCTTTAGGTAGATGGTGCTGCTGGTAAGCTGCTTTTGCATTGGGTGGATGGTGTTAGTAAATATTGATCATAATAGTTCTTTTATTTTTATTTTTGACAAAAAACATAGTAGTTCTTGAATTTTACAAATTGACATATTAATTTGTACCGTTAAAGGCATCAAATAAACCATCGAATTTCCACATAGATCCTACATCACCTAGAATCAATACATTAATGTATTTCTTTGTCAACTTTAAGACTACCGCCGCATGATTAAAATTCGTTTAAAGGTTTTACTTGGTTAATTCAGAAATTTAAAATGCACGAGTAAAAAAAAAAACCATTTCAAGTATATTTACCAACTCGTAATATTCATAAATTGTGATGAATAAACTTTATTTTAGATTGTGTGGTGCTACCATGCTTTTGGTGACGGATATGAACCATATGATACTATGCTTTTCTTGTTAACACCAAGATCTTGTGTCCGATGCTTCCTTTTACAAACTTTTTCTTTTGATCACTTTCTTTTACAAGTACTTTAGCTCCAAATTTGTGATTGTATATTAAAAGTCATTTATTATTATATATAAAGTTTCTTAAAAGTAATGTAGGTCGAATTCGTCCGCATGATTGCAAATAGCCAAATCCTTATTGGTTCCAAAGAAAAACTGCTCTTTAATATATTTAAATAACTTTATACATGTTAGTGAAAGTTAGGACTCACGAAAGTGGAAAACATCTCTAACCAAGTATTTCTTAGATCTCAGTTCCAATAGTAAAGTCCTTCCTTAGTCGAGAATTAGTAAAACAATCATAATCAATAATGTATGAGATGTTACTTTTATTTTAGCATTCCACCTAAGGTTTCATTCTTAGAAAATCATTTTTAATTACATAATTTATATGCTTACAAGATGTGTGAAAGTAATCTAGCTACATGATAATGAGCTCAAGATGAGAATAACAGAAAATGGGCGCAAAATTGAGCAGAAAGAGAAACCAGGCAGTTGCATTGCCAGAATTTTCGGTTACAAGTATCTTAATTTGATTTCTAATTTGAACATTACTTGATATATTTTTCTTATCTCCCAACTGAATTTTAGATTATCATAAACTATTTCCCTTGAAAATTTGGAGGCAAAAGATTTTTATTCCAAAATAATTAACAATTTTAATAACTGTATAGTGGTTACTAGTTTGGAATTTGTTATTAGTTTTCTGGCCAAAATAATTTTCTTTTTAGTTTTTCATTTAAATTTTATATGCTTACAAGATGTCACATTGCAAGATAAAAACATAGTTCTTTGTTAATATTCTAGCTTTAAAATTTGAAGGCACTCTAGCTCTCGATAGAAAAAATCTGATAATAGGTGGTCCAACAAATTTTAGAGGAAGTTCTGATGTCATGTTAGAATTTAGGTTGAGTTTAATTCAATCATACATAACTAGACTGTAAAGTGAGAATTACCTCGACTTATAAACTCATGTTCAGATCATTTCACATCCGATGTAAGACTCTAACAATACTATGCATTTCTATATCAAAATAATTATTGTTCTAAATAATTGTATTTAAAATAAGCATAAAGACAAAAAGTGCCTTATACAAGGTATCTTATTGGTTAGTACAACAAACAATATCAATAGCCAGAATAAAATACAATAAGGATTGAAAAAAGAAATTTTCTTGTCTTAAGAAGCCCATCATATATGTTGCAGCAAGAACTACCATGGAAGGATATAGGGGTCTATAAACCGGAACAAAGAGAAAATGCGGCAAAATTCCCTCTGATATCAAATATTGTTTGATGAATTTTCCCATTTATGACTGTTCTTGCCGACTTAACTGATTCTTCATTCGTATTTGGATGATAAATACATTACCTACAACCACGCAGTTGTGCCGGAACTAGGCTTAATCCTTAGCTTCCAACGATCATATTCATCAACATGAACTATTAATTGCCTGGAACAGCATCATCTATGAATGTAAGAAACAAAGTGTACTAATTAATCTAAATGTTCATGATCATATATTTCACCAAAGGAGAGACCATTAAAGCTATTCATTCATTAATATAATTTTGATGTCTAATTAATGTCACCATATTTAAAAATGTGTGCATTTATATCCTTTATTTACTTCAAAACTATAATAATAACCACTTTCTATTGAGAATTGGAGATATCACCCCTAAAAAGAAAAGAAAGGGAAATATTTGACCCGTTGTGGAAAGTTGGGTGGGGGAGCCATGGATAAAGTTCTAATAAGGAAGCCAAAAATTGGTAGAAATGTACAGTCTAAGGTATTACTTGGTGTGTAAGAATGGAGAATAATTCTTATATCATTAAGGAGAGCTCTCTGAGTTTCTTTGGGACAAGATAAAACATTTTGCTTCAATTTGGTATAATATTCAGGCTCTCTTTTCCCCCTTTACAGATAGATATGTTAAGAGAGTGGGATTTATTTGCTTAATTGAACTATTTTTTATCTCTAGTTTACATTTTTTAGGAAGACATTTTCTTCAACAATCTCTTTACGTGCACTATCTCTTTATCATAATGGATTGCTTCTTTATCTTAAATAAAAGTACAATAGTTGAGAGAAAATTACCATTAGATTTGAGAAACTGTAGCGATGTGGAATTACTCCAGAAATACTTGAATCCTGTCACCCATTCTGTCATTAAAATCTAACAGTTTACCCCCAATTTCCTCTGTTGCATCATCCAATAGTTTTTTGAGGTTTACCCCGCCCAAAGCTGCATAGAGTTGTAACAAAATTAACCGACATGAATTGTGAAAAGAAGTTTTTCAAATTTAAATACAATTTATACAATAGATATCTATTTATACATTATATTATAGAAGAATTTATAAATAGGAACAGTACCAGGAACTATGTTTGTGATTCCATCCAAAAATCCAGCCTGGGTATAGCAAAGATATTGTGAGAAAAAGGAACAAGAGATCATGATTGGGGCAATATTCAACAAGATATTTTGTTCATACCAAACTTAGAACATACACATAATCTAAAGATGAACAACATATTCATCATAACCATGCAGTAAATAAGATTTAATTCATAATCACCTAGTGTAAAGATTTCAGTCAATAATAACCGCTCGATCATTAAAAAAAAATTGATTTTCATCATATCTAACTTAAAAGTCATGCAAATGATAGTTTGTGATTGGTTGACAACGTTAATGAATTTTGACAAATGAAAAAAATTGGGCCTGAATAAAAAGAAATCATTCTCTTCATTTTGATTTTCTTTAGTTGGAGAGTGCACACTTACAGGAATCCGAAGATCAAGTTTCTCGATTCCATCTCTGCCGGTTATTTTAATTCTCAGAGTCCGGGACCAGATTCCAGAAAAAGGGTCCCTTGAACTATCTGCACCATATTTATTGTACAAATCAGGTGTTATAACTTCGACAATGGGATCATTGATAGTTTGACTTGTCTGCTCTGTATCAACTTGCTCTCTCTGTTGTATACTGTACAGGCTACTGCTCTCTGATAAATAACTAATTAGTAATTACATTGAGAATGCAAGAATAGAATGCACAATGTAAATATTAGCATGAGAGCGAGACGTTTTCTTCTGTCTCTGTTTTAGAAATAAAACAGATCAATTCACTCAACAAAAGATAGCCGTCTCAGTTTACCAAGACTAACAATCTATAATTAATTAGATGACTTTTTTAACTCAATAAAATACTATGCGACTATTTAACAATTTTCAGTGTTAAACATATCCTAGAGACGTGGTTAGTTCACAAAAACAGGCCTTTCTAGAGAAAATTGAAAAGGTTGTCTCCATATGATTGCCTACCCCTCCCCCAACCAAGTCCAATAAGTATTTATGGTAACAAAGTACCAAACTCAACCATTAGGCAATAATTTGTTTTAAGAGTGCATTTGACTCTGAGAAGCCTACTGCCATTGTTTACTTATATGGTTTTAAGATTTGTGTCTCCAACCTCTCTTTGAAAGCAGTTGATCGGTAGCTGTAGCATAACGCTTCTCTTCTTCATAATACGCATTGAAACCTAAAATATCCTTAATTTCTTCAAAAGGTGGCATGCTTCCTGGAGGAGGAATACGGCCTCCTTTAATAGCAGTCAGTGCATCCTACACATGCAGTCATGGATGAGTTCAATATTAGAAAAAGGTAAATAATAAATGAGTTCAATATTAGAACACTATTACTTTGGCCTATCAAAGAATTTGGGATATAAGTAATTTTTTTTAATATGTTTAATTTGTTCTCCAATTCTGCTACGAAAAAAGGTTGTTATAAGAAAGCTCGGTTTTTTGTACTTTTGCTACAGTTATGTGATTTGAGGAATTTTTATCCAATTGAAATGGATCTGTAATAGACCTAAGTATAATTTTGTGATTTATATTTTTAGGGAATCCATGTTAGAATCGTGTAGTCTTTTTGCAGAAGTAACATCATAGGTGCATCTATTCTAGTCTTGTTAATAAAGATTTCATTCCAGGAAAAGTGTACCATCACTGGTTGAATGTTATATCTTGTTTCCTATGCTACTCATGGGTTGTGTGTGTGTGTGTGTGTGTGTGTGTGTATCTTGTAGCAGATGCTTATTATTGTGAGATAATATAATTACAATAGAAACTCTGCTGAAAATTTGACAATAGAACCAGTTCTTGGATATTATTTTGCTAAATGTATTATTGCGACAGCTAGGCTTATCATGATAAGAAGTGTTTTGGTTAGTTTAGCCTATGCTTGAGAACATGTAAAAACAAAGAAAACAATACTCAGGCACCTAGTATACAGATTGGCATGTCTCATCTCAATCATGAACTTATCATCAACACATAAAAGAAAGGGAGGACATGTCACCTGCATTGCTCGTATAGAAACCCCGATTAAGGAAAGGGGATATGCAACAATTTTATAACCAATGTCTTCAAGTTCAAGAGGAGTGAGTATTGGTGTTTTACCTCCTCCTTCAAGCATATTGGCCTACACAATCATACATCTTACATATTAGCATAGCATATCATTTCCCTTTCTTTTTTAAATTATCATCACTTGGACTTTGATAGAAACACACCATTTTTGGAACAAGAGGCGAAACTTGACAAAAAGCTTCCATCTCTTGTTTGGAGGCAAGTGCGTCTATGAAAACAACATCAGCTCCGGCATCAGCAAATGCCCTTGACCTGAAGAGTGCCTCATCAAGAGACAGAGCTTGGCGTGCATCAGTTCGAGCCACAATCACAATATCAGATCCACTCTCATTTCTGGCATCAACTGCCGCTTTAATCCGCATAACTGCCTCTTCTCTAGACACCACTTTCCTCCCTTGTGTGTGACCACACGCTTTCGGAGATACCTAGCAAGGAACCAACAAGTCGAAGTAATTTAGAGAAAATTGGATACACCATATCAGCATATATCAAGTGATAGTAATTAAGGGGTTGGAGTATCAAATAATAAGGTTGGGAATGAATGAATTTGGAGTAAATATTCAAGTTGGTCTTTGAAATTGTAGAAACTTATCAACCTAGTTCCTATACATTATCAATATTACAAAATGATATGCAAAATAGAGTACTATAGTTCCTGAATGTATCAAAACTACAAAAATATCCCTGGGCGTGTCTTCTGTTAGTACCTTCACAGACCAAACCAAGTATCGAAAAACAAATGAGTACAAAACTAACAAGCGAAAGACACATACAAAGACCGAACTGACTAATAAAGACAAAATTTAGTATGTTTTTGTAACTACGATACTTTCAAGGATTATAGTAACAGATCACCTCACACATTGAAGGACAAAAATAACTGTTTACTCTGCAAAATATTAGTAAAGTTCATCTCTTTGTCTAAATATATTATCAGATACATCTCACATTAGTCACTCAGTTTCAAATTTATCCTGACATTACCAACCTACTGTCATTATAGTCTCCACAAATAAAACGGAGAAACAAACCTGACCAATACTCTACTATTTTATAGATCATTTTCAAATATTGATAATATAAAGGACTAAATTGATATTATTCTACAATTTCCAGTACCTAAATGAATGAGGGTCTGTTTGGATGAACAACTTATTTGCAGCTTATAGCACATGCGCTTACAATAAGCACTTTATGCACATAAGCTATTTTTAGAGGAAAAGATAAAATAAAGATATACTATTTTTATTTTTATATATATGCTATAAGTTGTTTTCATAAGCTATAATAGACAAATAGTTTCACACAAAACTTATGGCGGTAGATAAGTTCAAATAAGTCAACCCAAACAGACCCTCAGAGTGTTCTTCACAGACTCGACGTCCTAACCTAACAGTAATCTAACCTGATCTTCGAGAATGATTCCGGCAAAACCAGCAGAAATATAACCCTTAACAGTTCTCTTAACATTCATAGCATTACCATAACCATTATCAGCATCACCAATAACAGGAATATTAACAGATTGAGTAATGAGTTGACCTTGATCAATCATTTCACCATAAGACAAAAAACCAGTATCAGGCAATCCTAATCGAGAAGCAGAGATTGAAAAACCGCTTGTGAAACACAAAGGAAAACCAGCGGATTCAACTAGATTTGCACTCAGTGCATCGAAACATGCAGGACCTTGATGAACACCTGGTGAATCAAGGATTTCACGAAGGAGTTTCGCTTTATCGCTATTTGATGATGAACATGAAATTATGCTTTTGCGTTGTGATTTGGAGGTTCTTGTTTTGAAATGGAAAATGGAATGAGATTTGGATTGGAAAGGGGATGAAAATGATATACGTGTTTGGCGGAGATGAGAAACACAACCACCAGCGCCACCGCAACGACCACCAATAGTGGCGGAGTAGCTTGTGGTGTTAGTAACTGCGGAACTGGAACAGTTCATCATCATCATGATGTCAGCTTCTTCCTTCCACAGTTTCACTTTGTACTTTGTTTTAAGCTCAAAGTGCAGTCTAATTATCTATCAATAATATCTAGCTGGTCCTGGTGTACTTTGTTTTATGCATTTTTATATTAGATACATTAGTTATTTAATGTATTTAAAAAGTGATATTTGCTTATAATTATGGTTGGAGGGAGTATTTGTTTTTACAATGCACGCTTGTAGATTAAAGAACAAAATTGAAGCAAAATAATCTAATAAATCAAAATGAAATAAAAAATAATTTGAAAGACTAAAAATATAAGAAAGAATAAAAAATTACTTAAATAACTTTATTCTTTTAAATGTTTATCTAAATTACATTAATTTTTTGGTTTCAGTGTGTGATCTATTTCTGTGAAGTCTCGAAGAGACTTCATCTTTGATTTAATGCTTAATTTTGAGAATGGATTCTCTTGATGACTATGGAAAGTGATTCTCATGTTATGAGGTTGGCACTAAGAGATTGCAAATCGACAGTTTGACTTCTCTAGTAGAGGTGGAACTGGAAACTAAAATTATTTGAGACATTTCCAATGTTAAAATGCACGGTCTTAGACATTCCACAAGTGGTAGCTGGCTTACTAGGAAATACTCTTTCTAGTCTTTTATATAAGAAAACTTTACTTTCTAGATTATAGAATAATTGATGTATCTGGTCCACTTTTTAAACTAGATACATCAATCTTTCTTTAAATCTAAAATGTAAAATTTTCTTATATTAAGAACCGAATGGAGTAGCAAAAGAAAGATATGAAAAAAGACCAGAACAAAATCTTCAATGAAGCAAGATTCACACATTACAAAATATTTCCTACATTCGGTTTTAGATCACTTATTGAACTTTATGTTTAATTAAAGGGTCATGCTAACAAGTGCCCCTGGGGCACTAGTTAAGGATACAAAAAAGGTAAATTTTGCATAGAAAATAACATTTTTAATATTTTATAAATGTTGACTACACAATTTCCAATGTATTCTTACTATAATAAGTAGGGTTAATAGGCCAATACCCCTCTGCAATGTTAGCGAGTTTTGCGATACCCCCCTGGAATTTTTTTTTAAGGAGATTCCCCCTTGCAATATTCAGATTCCACGCGTTACCCCTCCAGCTGCACATCATGGACGCTGACTGTGTAGAATCTCCACGTGTCAGCGCCACATAAGACACGTGGAATTAATTTTTTTTTTAATTAATTTTGTTGCCACGTGGCAGCTGACTTTAATTAAAAAAAAAAAAAAAACTCAAATTAATTTTTTTATCTGTCTATTTATAAAATCATTTTCTATTATTTAACATATTTTTAATTAAAAAGAAAAGAAAAAAGAAAAACTTAAAAGAATTAGAAATAGAAGGTGAATGGTTCACGCAGTGGTAGTTTTGCAAAACAACCTTACAAACTCAAACCCTAGCATACGAGCATACGATGGCGAAGAAGAAGAGAACTACTGCGAAAACACAAACCCAGGCGAAACCCATGGAGAATCCGTCGAAAACAACGAAGAAATCTGGTGCTTCGAAGAAATCAAGCAACAAGAAAGAGACGAATCCCAAGTAAGTGATTTCTGTTTCCAAAACTGTATGAATAGTAAATAATCATCTTTAATCACATGTTAGATTCTTTATTCTGTGCCTGTAGGACCGAATCACACACTACACAGTCAAAAAAAAAATCATATTCAATTTTTGTTGTTTAGTGTAGTGTTGATTGTGTGTGGGTGTTCATATGTTAATATGTGTGGGGGTTAATAGGATTTAGACATGTGGCTGATGGTAAAAAATGGATTTTTTTTGTTTAACAGAAATGAAGAGTTATTCAATGTTGTATTTCACCATGGTGGTGAGTTTTTCAAAGAGAATGACAGTTTGATATATAGAGGTGGGGTTCAAACTGTTGTGAGTGGTGAGAAAATGAGTAATTGGAGTAACAAGTCTCATGTGTTTGGTATTGTTATGGGTTGGGGTTATAATGTTGAAAGGGTAAAACTATGGTCTAGGTTCAGAGATTTTGATAATGGTAGATTCTTTAAGTTGAGAGAGTATGATGACTATATGGAGGTTGCTATACATAGTGTTGGTGGTGGAGTTGATGCAGAAATCTATGTGGATAACAAAATAGATGATGATGATGATGATTCAGATAGTGGGTATGATAGTGATGTTGGGGTGAAATTTAATGACAGTGAGGATGAGAGAACAGTTGGTCTTGAGGATGGGTTTGGTGCTGATCCAATACCAGAGAAAACTAATGAAAATAACATGCAAATTGTTCTTAGTTCAATTGGATGCAGCAGTGGGGGAAAGTTTGATGATGATGAATATGAAAGTGAAGAGTTGAATAGTTCAGATCCTGATGCATCAGATGAGGAAAGAGGCCTTAGATATGAGAAGTATAGAAAAGAAAAAATGGGGAAGAAGGACAAATTTAAGTGTGGTATGAAGTTCACTAGTTTAAAAGATTTTAGATTTACAATTAGGGACCACAATGTTAGAAATGGATATGATATAAAATTTGTTAAAAATGAAGGGGATAGGGTAAGAGTGAAGTGTAACAGAGGGTGTCCCTACTATGTGTTGTGTTCCCAAGTGGGCCAGTCAAGCACTTTTGCAATAAAGACAGAGGATAGGTTTATTAAACACACATGCATTAAGTCCTTGACCAATAAAGCTGCCAACTCCAAGTGGGTCTCAACACATGTGGTGAACCAAATGCACACATCTCAGAAGGTGAGGATCAAAGACATTATTCAACTCATGAGGACCAACTTTTCCTTGATCATCACCCCTAGCACAGCTTGGAAGGCAAAACAGTATGCCTCTGCAATAATTGAAGGAGATGCTGACAGGCAGTATGGTATGTTGAGGAGATATGCAGAAGAGTTGTTTAGGGTAAGCAAGAGAAACACAGTGAAGATTGGTGTTGATAGACCAATTCCTTCAATTCATCCCAGGTACATATATGTTATTAGTTGTTGTTTATTTGTACAGATCTACATCTAAATTTATTTGTTTTTAATTTTTCTGTCAAGATCTACATCTCATTAATTCTGTTTATAATTTCCCAGATTTAGTTCATTTTACTTCTGTTTTGAGGGCTGCAAAAAAGGGTTCACCAATGGATGTAGACCATTCATTGGTGTGGATGGATGCCATTTAAAAACTAAATATGGTGGACAGTTGCTGATTGCTGTGGGTAGAGACCCAAATGACCAATACTTTCCATTGGCATTTGGTGTTGTTGAAAATGAAACAAAGGAAAGCTGGAGGTGGTTCATACAGCTATTGATGGAAGATCTTGGTACTGATAACAGATATGTGTTCATATCAGACCAGCAAAAGGTAATTTACAATGTTGTTGATATAGTATTTTAATTTACTAACTATTGATATAGTAACTGATATAGTAATGTTATTGATATAGTAATGTGTGATTTTAATGTTAATGTAGGGTTTAGTGGCTGTCTTTGATGAGATGTTTGATAGGATAGAACACAGATTGTGTTTAAGGCATTTATATGCCAATTTCAAAAAAAGTTTGGAGGTGGAGCAATGATAAGAGATTTAATGATGGGAGCTGCAAAGGCCACATATGTTCAAGCTTGGGAACAAAAAATGGAGGAGCTAAAGAAAGTTGACAAGCAGACTTGGGAATGGTTGGTGAAGGTGCCTACAAAGTATTGGTGTAAGCATGCCTTCAGTTTTTATTCAAAATGTGATGTATTAATGAATAATTTGTCTGAGTCGTTTAATGCAACAATTCTGGTAGCTAGGGACAAACCAATATTGACATTGTGTGAGTGGATTAGGAATTATTTGATGAATATGATGATGACTTGTGTAGCTAAGTTAGAGAGATGGGAACATAGGATGATGCCAATGCCAATGAAAAGATTAGAAAAAGAGATTGTTATGGCTGGTACTTGGCACCCAACATTGAGTAGTGCTGGAGAAATATGGCAGGTATCCCACCAATACAATGGCCAACAGTTTATTGTTGTCACATTAAAAAAGACTTGTAGTTGTAACTTTTGGGAGTTGGTTGGGATACCATGTAGGCATGCTGTAGCAGCACTAGGTTATAGGTCTCAAGATCCTATAGATTTTATGGATAATTATTATTCAAGAGAAAAATATGCAAGCTGTTATGGGTTTGGTGTGAGCCCTATTAATGGGGCAGACATGTGGCCAAAGCCTCCTGAAGGTGTTGATGAGAATATTTTGCCACCAATGTATAAGAATGGGCCTGGTCGACCCAGGAAGCTAAGAATCAGGGTTGTTGGTGAGGAAGGTGCAAGGAAAAGGAGGAGGGGTGTTTACCATTGTACAACATGCAACAGCACTAGTCATAATGCAAAATCTTGTAAGGCAACAGAGCAAGATCCCAACAGCTTGAAAAGAAAGGTAAATGTTGATAAATTGTTTGTATCAGATTATATCAGATTATATTGTGTTATATTGTGTTTACTTATATCATTACTTGTTTATATATTGTGAATGCAGAGGAAGAATACAAAGGGGAAAGGGAAGGCAAAGAATGAAAGCAAACAAGCAACTCAAGCAAGTCAAGCACCAGCTGCTGATGCACAAGAAGGAAGTCAGAATCAAGCACCACCAGCTAGTCAGAATCAAGCACCACCAGCTGCAACTCAAGCACCAGTTGCTGATGCACCACAAGGAACTCAGAATCAAGCATCACCAGCTGCAATTCCAACTCTTGCACCAGAATCAGTTCAAAGTGAAGCACCAGAAGCAGTTGAAGCTAGCCAAGTATCAATGGTTGTTGAACCAAGTCAAGACTTGTTTGATGACATTCCTGATGATATAATTGCTTCACTACCAGATGTTGAGCCTGCTAATCAGAAAAGAAAGAAGATTAATGTGAAGACAGAGAAAGTGAAGAAAGTGAGTTCACTATATCATGGTAAACCAAGAAGAAGCAGTGAAAGAGTGAAGCAAAATTGGTGCAAAACAACAATAACTGGTGTTGGTGCAAGTCAATCACAGCCAATAGAGATCAAAGAAGCTGATGATGGGGATTTGATAAATGATGATGCAAAACTTGGTACTTGCTTCAGATCCATGAAGTCTTGGAAGGATATTCCAAAAAAGAAGAAGGAATGATTATGTTGATTATGTGTTATGTTATAAGTCTTATGTTTTGTAACTTGATATTAGTTTTAAGTGTTTTGGTATGCACTGTTATGTCTTGGTTTTATGTTATCTGAATTCTGTTTTGGTATGCACTTTCTAGTGCTTTGGGGATTAAGACAATTGCACTAGTGCTTGTGATTTATCTATTTTGTAATGACAATTGCCCTGTAAGGTGCTTATTAATCTGTTTTGGTAATGACAATTCCACTGTTATGTGGCTTATTAATCTTGAGTTAGAGATTGTTATATATATTCAACTTGCTTATTAATCCCTGTAAGGTGCTTATATGTTGAGATTTAATGATGAGATTATGACTTCATCACACATATTGAAGTTACATATTCAAGTTTACATATTCAAGTTACATATTCAAGTTAATAAAACCAAATTTTACATATTCAAATTGTACATATTCAACATATAAACTGAAATCAATTTTTTCATTCCATAATCATGTTTTAATACAACCATTTGAAACATATTAATGTCATAAACTAATACAACCTTGATTAAAGATCAGACAAACTAAACTAATTAACTTAAACTAGCTATTACATTGTTTTGAATGACATAGCAATCATGATCCCACACATGAAGATTGCAACCCATACAAAATGACCCAACTTCTTCCCAATTTCATTTCCAATTTGTGTGCCAAACTCATTCCCAAATCCATTGCCAAATTCCTTCCCAAACACAGTGCCAAACTCTTGCCCAAAAGCCTTGCCAAACTCTTGCCCAAAAGCCTTGCCAAACTCTTGACCAAAACCCTTGCCAAACTCTTCACCAAGTTGCATTGATGCCTGCCTTTGTCCTCTTGGATTTGCAGCTTCCACTTCATACAATTCATCATCCCAAACTAACAAATCACAGCTATCAAAACACTGCATTTAGAATTACAAATCATAATTAAAACCAACATTATCAACATATCATAAATCAATCCAAAATTATCAATAAAAGCTCAGAATTCACATATGAAAGCTAACAAAACAGAAATTTGCAAAGTATTACCCCGTTATTTCGACATTTCCAAAACTTTCTCTTTGGATTTTGGCCGGTGTTTGAAACCCACATCTTCATAGGAAGCTCACAACCACATCTTGGTAAATTGGAGGAGCTTGAATTTCCAATTGATGAACACTTGCTTCCACCCATATTGCAAAAACCCTAAGCCCCAAATCCAGTCAAAATAGAAATTACGATTGGATGAAACGAACCAAGAAGAAGATGAAACAGGAAGAAACGAAACAACAACAACATAAACTAAGAATCAATACATACCAGAACACGATGAAGCTCGAGACTTGCTTGGATGGAGAGAAGAAGATCGACCCGAGGATGAAGAAGATGAAGCTCGAGACTTGCTTCTTCTATTTCTAATTCTTTTATGTTTTTCTTTTTTCTTTTCTTTTTAATTAAAAATATGTTAAATAATAGAAAAGGATTTTATAAATAGACAGATAAAAAAATTAATTTGAGTTTTTTTTTTTTTAATTAAAGTCAGCTGCCACGTGGCAACAAAATTAATTAAAAAAAAAATTAATTCCACGTGTCTTATGTGGCGCTGACACGTGGAGATTCTACACAGTCAGCGTCCACGATGTGCAGCTGGGGGGGTAACGCGTGGAATCTGAATATTGCAAGGGGGAATCTCCTTAAAAAAAAATTCCAGGGGGGTATCGCAAAACTCGCTAACATTGCAGGGGATATTGGCCTATTAACCCTAATAAGTATCCTTAACTAGTGCCTCGGGGACACTAGTTAGCATTTTCCTTAATGAAAATATGCTACACTTTTTTTTTGTCAAGTTGTTTAGTGAATAGAAATTTCACTCTTGAGGTGGATAGGTGGGATGATCAGAGTTCGAACTTCGACCTTCTACATATATAATACAATTGTCATATCAATTGAGCTAAATTTACGGTATAAAATTTGATGCACTTTAAATAAATAGAATCGTAATGATATGCTGTATCAGATAAACTTAAAATCACTCCATCCAAGTGCTGGTGATGATGTGGTTAATTAAGCTTGTTTGAATTTAGTTTTGTAATATGCCCTCACAAACTTAATAAATCTCTATAAATTTAAAATTTATAGAAAAGAAAAAAAATTAAATAATTTATTTTTCACTTAACCGTTTTCTTCCATGTACCAGTTTGGCCCCATAGTTTGGTCCCATTTATGATTTATCAATGGTTTGTCTCATTGTCTGGGCATATATATGTATGCTGCTTTCATGATCGAAATTTGATCAAACTAAGGGAAAATGAAATAGATGAAATAAGCATTGTCTAACTTAAAAAGACAATTTTTGCAAGAAACTTTGATAATGATTAGCTTACAAAAACATTTCATGCAAGAAACTTGTGAATTATTAAAAGGACGTGATATGCAATTAGGTTGCTTGTGATGTGTGGTGGTGATGTTTTGGAGGGAAGTGTTTTAATTAGGTCCTCACTCCTCAAGACTACTTTACTTGTCACGCTGCACCCCGTATATTTGCACCCCGTATATTAGTTAAGTATACCCAAAAAAAAAAAGGCAAAATTAATGCTAAAAAGATAATTTTTTGCATCTTTAGCATATTAAAAGCACAAGTTCTAAGAAAAAGTTTCTATATTAATATGTTTAATTAGTGCATTGTTTAGCATTTTCCTTACTTTTATTATACTTCACCGTATTTAATTATAAGACTATTTTACAAAAATAATTATCTCTAAATATAACAACATATACCAACATAAAACTCCCTTTGTTCCTAAATATAGGAACCTCTATCAACAAATTGGAGGAATAAATTTATTTGAATTGTTTGTGTATGATTATTACTAAATTACTCTTTATATTAAATATATTTAATGTTACTTTTTTATATTTCAATGCAAATTAATTAATAAGTATTAATGGGAGATATATTTTAATAAATAAATAAATATATAAAAAAAATTGTAAAAAATCTTATATTTAAAAATAAACTTTTAATTTAGGGTCTGTTTGATAAACCCAAAAAGTTGACTTATAGTTTATGTCTTATAGCTTATAAGCTAAAAGACCTGTTTGGTAACATTTTTTTAAAAAGAACTTATAGCTTATTTTACTTACTTATAGCTTATTTTTCATAAGCTATTTCAAGTAGCTTATGAGCTTATAGCTTATAGCTTATCATTTTTTCTTCCACTTTTACCCTTATTATTTTAACTAAAATTCATCTTTACCCTTTGTAAATTTATTATCATTATAATTTAAAATAAAATAAGTAGATATATAGTTTAACGTGATGTTTTAAAAATTTGACATATAAAGTATAATAATAATAATAATAATAATAATAGGTAGCTTAGTATAACTAATTAACTATCCTTATTATTTTGTTTTTATCAATTTATAGGTTGTTAATTATAATTTATCTTCTTTTTTTGACAAAAATTATAATTTATCTTAATTATGCTATATTGTGAATATATTTTATTATTATTTTTATTATAAAATATATAACGAAAATATATTTTTTAAAATTCAGCATATATAAATTAATTTAATAATAATATATGAAAGATATATTTATTAAATTATTAAATTCTAAGTATCTTAAATATATTAATTTGATATAAATTTTATTGAATTAAAGATGTCCTTTTATGTTATTTTACATTCATCAGTCAGTTTAACCCCTAATTTTACCAAACACTTCAATTAACTTAAGAATGTACATATACACTTTGACATGAAAGATTCATTATATTAAAATAAAATAAAATTTTAGCATACACAAATTAATTTAATAATAAAATATAAGAGATATATTAATTAATAAATTTAAATTACTATCTTAATTAAGAATGTCTTTTTACATTATCAGCTAGTTGAACCGCTAATTTTACTAAACACTTCAAATAGCTTATCAGCCATAAGCTATAAGCTATCAGCCATCAGTCATCAGCTATAAGCTATCAGTTATAAATTAGCTTATCAGTCAACCGCTAATTTTACCAAACAGAGCCTTAGTGTCGGAGGGAGGGAGTAAAATAATTGAAGTTCAATAGAGACGTACGTATGCAAAGATACAAATCCGACAACCACCTTCAAGTGAGACAAATGCTAAAGGATTAAACAAGCTTAGAGAAGAAAAGAAACATCGAAGGAGGTTATGATTCCGATACAATGTAAACAACAATGCAAATCAATAATGATAACTATGGCTTCTGTGACACTAGTTAAGAATACCTATTATAGTAAAATTATATTGGAAATTGTGTAGTCAATATTTATCAAATATTAAAAGTGTTGTTTTTTATGTACAATTTGTCATTTTTATATCCTTAACTAATATCTCGGGAGCATCAGTTAGCATGAATCCTTCCTTAAAAAAAATAGGTAGTGCAGTTTTTGTTTTTTACACAAATAAACTCAACTCATCATTAATCAAATGTTTCTCAGTATATGGAGGAAGCAAAGAAAAAATATTACTAAAATGTATTATTAAATTATTATTTGTAGATATATTTAAAATTCATTTTTCATATTATAAAAAAAAATAGTTGTATTAATTAGATTTAAATTTGAGAAAAATAATAAATGCATCTAATCATTTAAAAATATATTTATATTTATGGACATTTTTCTCAATAATTAAGAATGGAGGGAGTCCTTCAAAATAAATGGAGGGAGTATTATATATAACAAAAACAAAACCATATATTATTAAATAAAAAAATCAAAACAATACAAACAAAAAGGAGATCGGCACCGAAGTATATAAAGCATAGCAAACTCAGCCTACTCATGCATCAATCAGAACTTACACCATTATCAAACAAATCAAATATTTCAAGAAACCCCTCATAACTCAATTAAATCAGTAAGAACTGATGGGTTCTGAGAATGTGCCCAAAGCAAGTGAACTCTTTCAAGCTCAAGCTCATTTGTATGATCACATCCTTAGTTTCTTGAAACCCATGTCCATCAAGTGGGCAGTTGAACTCAACATACCGGATATCATCCACAATCACGGCCAACCTATTACGCTTCCTCAGCTTGTCGCTGCGCTTCAAATTCCAGAACAAAAAACTGCTTGTGTTCGGAGCCTCATGCGTTTATTGACGCACAATAACTTTTTTACAATTGTGATTGCGGACGAGAAAGAAGCATATGATCTTTCTCCAGCATCAGAGCTCCTTGTTAAAGGCACTGATCATTGTTTAACTTCGATGGTTCGGTTGTTAACAAATCCAACTCTTGTTGATTTATATAATCATTTAAGTAAATGGACTTCTGGAGAGAAACTCACAATTTATGACACTGCATTAGGCAAAGATGACTTATATAGTTTTATTCATCAAAGTCCATTACATTTGAAGTATTTCAATGATGCTATGGAAAGTGATTCCCGTGTTGTGAAGTTGGCACTAAGAGATTGCAAATCGGTTTTTGACGGTTTGGTTTCTCTGGTAGATGTTGGAGGTGGAACTGCAAACACATCTAAAATTATTTGTGAAACATTTCCTATGTTAAAATGCATAGTATTAGACCTTCCACAAGTGGTAGCTGATTTATCAGGAAATGGCAATTTGAGTTTTATGGGTGGAAACGGTGACTACTCCTCTACCCTTTCATAATTTGAGGGTATTTGTCCTTCAACCAATGAGAACAAACCACATAAGTGAATTTGTATGTGGTCCCCACAACAAATTGTAACAAACTTATGGGGACCACATAAAAATGGTTTGTTCTCATTGGTTGAAGGGCAAATACCCTCAAATTATGAAAGGGCAAATTAGAATTCCCCGGTGGAAACATGTTCCATTCTATCCCTCGAACTGATGCAATTTTATTAAAGGTACTCAACTTCAACTATGTGTCAATATTATTGTTAATAGTAATGATACATGACACCTTTTATGTACGCTCACGCGACACCTAGTTTATCATGTGCAAAAATGTAGTTGACTGAGTTGATTAAATAGTTAATTCAATTCACCATTGAAAATTGTGTTTAATTCATGTAGTTGAATTAACCACATTGTTGGCCGTGAATTGAATTAATCATCTACTCAACCGAATTGACTATTTTTACACGTGATTAACCATGTGTTCCAGGTGAACGAAAAAGTGGATGTACATAATGAAAATTGTATTGTTAAATTCTTTTAATCTTTTTTTTCCTTTCACTCTTGCAGTGGATTTTGCATAATTGGAATGATGAAGACTGTGTCAAGATACTTAAAAATTGCAAAGAAGCTGTTTCAAGAAATGACAAAGGAGGAAAAATCATCATCATAGATACTGTGATAAATGAAAAGCAAGATGAACATGAAATGACAGAAGTCAAGCTCTTCTTTGACATAATTATGATGGCTAGTTTTAATGCAAAAGAAAGGGATGAAGAAAACTGGAAGAAAATCTTCAATGAAGCAGGGTTAACACGTTACAAAATATTTCCTATATTCGGTTTTAGATCACTTATTGAACTTTATGTTTAATTATATTCTGCCACACTTTAAATAAATAAACTTATAATTGTATGTCACTATGTTGTACCAATGATAGATAAAATCACTCCATCCATGTAATAAAAAAAAAAAAAAACATAAAATCACTCCATCCTATTCTTATCTGAGTGATATAAGGTGGTGATGTAATTATTTAAGTTTGTTTTAATTTAGTTTTGTATGAACTATACTTCTACATAAAGTGCATGTCCTCAAAAAATTAATAAAATTTCAATAAATTTAATATTGATTGATTCTCTGGTGGTTTAAAAATTGCAATTTGGTCTACCAAATTGTAAGGGCATGTCAAGTTAATGAACTTTATAATATGAGGCACTAACTTGACATGCCCTTACCAAATTGCAGTTTTTATATAGAAAAAAGTTCATTAACTTCTTAAAAAAATAACACTTGACAATGTTATTTCCTTAGCACATAGTTTGCACAATGGATTGGCCTTCGATTCCTGCGTAGAAATGAAACAGAAAAAATCAAAATAGTTGTCTAATAATTGTTTCAAGACTATGCATGATTCATAAAATGGATTTTATTCATGTTGATAAATACGCTGATCAGATATTTGGCTTCATATGCTGAACCAGATACACAAGTTAAGGAGATAAAAGCATGTCTAGATTACATACGATACAACTCTGAGATGAGAAGACTAAAATGCCCTTCTGTAAAAGGGTTGTCATTTACTCAATTTTGTTCTCTTTTCTTAAAGGCTTAAAGCTGGTGATCTGTACCCGTAGCATAGCGCTCCTCCTCTTTATAATAAGCGTTGAAACCAACAATATCCTTAATTTCTTCAAAAGATGGCATGCTTTCCGGTGGAGGAATACCGCCTCCCTTGATGGCATCGAGAGCACCCTGGATATTCAGTCACAGCAATCAGTTAATCATAAAATCCAAGTGACACTTAACTAAAAATATTAAAAAAGAAGTTGAAATGGGATTTAAGAATCAAGTCAATCAACAACACTAGTTTTTGGCAATTAGGAAAATTACTTCCAAAATAACCACTAATCTTCACTCAACTACACTAAACTAATTCACAATGTTTCTTGCAACTTTTATGAAAATAGATTTAGTTGATGTAACTACAGATAGTTGTATATCACTATCTATCTCTTAGCATGTCTTATACTATTATCATTATCAATGGGAAAATTAAATGGCAAGCATAGAAAGGCATGTGAATTTGACCTGCATTGCTCGTATAGAAACACCCATCAAAGAAAGTGGATAAACAGCAAGTTTATAACCAACTTGATCAAGTTCCTGAGCATTAAGTATCGGTGTTTTTCCTCCTCCTTCAAGCATATTCGCCTACACACATATTCACAAACACAGAGTGCAACACAACAAGTCAAGCAACATGTATATTTATTTAAGAGTAAATATTCATATTTAGACTTGAAATTGTAGACGTTTCAACATATGCATCTCTGGCATTATTCACTTAGTTTCAAATGCATCATCAACATTACCAACTTAATGTCATTATAGTCCTCGCAAATACCAGCCAACCTGATTAATATTTTACAATTTCAACAATCATTTTACATTCATAGCATTACCATAACCATTATCAGCATCACCAATAACAGGAATGCTAACAGCTTCAGTGACGATACGACCTTGATCGAGGATTTCTCCGTAAGAAATGAAACCGGCATCAGGAAGACCTAATCTGGTGGCTGAAATTGAGAAACCGCTTGTAATGCAGTAAGAGAAACCAGCGGATTGGATTAGCTTGGCGCTGAGTGCGTCGAAACAAGCTGGACCTTGATGGCAGCCTGGGGAGTTGATGATTTGGCGAAGTGCTTTGGCTTGTTGTTCTTGTGATTTCGCCATTTTACAAGAATGAATGTTGTTGTGACTTTATTGGGAATTTGGGATTTCTAGTTATCACTTTACAGTATGTCTATGGTTAAGGAGATGACTGTGACTGGACTTGAGAGGGTGTAAAGTTTTAATTTTTACTTATTCCATCTTGTCAAAAAATCATTTTTTTTAGCTCATTGTATTTTGGGTGCGTTTGTTTAAGCTTTAAAAAAAAAATTAAAAAAATTTAGAGATTTTTCTGTAGAAATTTTGAAGAAAATTTAAAGTTACTTTGTGTTTGTTTATAATCATAAAAATCTATTTTTTTAAAAAAAGAAGTTCATACAATTAGATTCCTTAGTTTTAAAAAAATAAATTCTTGAAAAGCTATTAGAAATAACTTTTCATCTTGGGACTAAAAATGATTTTTTTAAAAAAATCTATAACAAACACTATCAACATTACAAACTGAATTTTTTTAAGGAAAAAATAGATTTTTTCTTAAAAAAATCTCAAACAAACTCACCATTTATCTTTAATCCAGCTTACATTTGACATTTGGGCACACATGATTTTAAACAAAAATTTAAAGATAAATGATAAGTCACATCATCTATCATAAATCATAATCAATCTTTTTATATTTAAATTTTTTAAAATTACTCCCTCTGGTCATATATATATATAAGAAAACGTTGACTTTTTAGATTCATTGTAGAATTAATGTATATAGACAATAATATAGTCTAAATACATCAAATTTATAATAAATCTTAAAAGTGAAATGTTTTTTTTTATATATAGGACCGGATGGAGTATTTATGTGTGTCTAAATGACAAGTGTTGCGATTGTGTGCAAATAAGAGTTACTCATTATTATGTGTACCTTATTGGAGTACTAACATCATGAGTTAACCATTATCATAAACTCTGTAAAGAGGTGTAATTTTGTGTCGCATGTGACTTTGGTGGACCTAGATTGATAGCTCTGAATAATGAGAAACAAGTAACATATACAGTACAATAATGAAGTATTGATGATGAGTAGTCTGAAAGGAAACAATTGATAAGAGGAACATTTATTTCGACTTGTTTGAAAACATAGTACACAATTGTGATTGATCTCTTGAAAACATAGGGAGTACTACTATTACACAATTGTAATTGATCTCAATCTTTTTGCATGTAATGATGTCTGCATTTTTTTGTTCTATAATAAAGTATCATACATACATGTGAATCATTTTTTAAGTGGTCACATACAAAAGAAAAGGACACAATGCGATCTAACACCTCTGGGATGTTAACGCTTTCTCATTTAACACTGTGTCACTTTGCTACAATCAAGTACACTTCCTTTATTAAGGATTCATGAACAAGAAATTAAATTGAGTGAAGATCCAAGTCATCGAATATTTTACCCCAGCAACACAATTGGCTCGAAGGCCTGCTGCTGTGATGTGATACTGATCGAGGAACCTATCCCACAACTGTAAGGTTTGTGACTTTCCATGGAGATATTCTCCTAACATGGAAGTAAAAAAACAATGCACAACCACACTCTAATTTGCGGAAGCATAACTTTATTTTATTTTATCAGTTGAACTCACATCTTAAGTTTAATGAAGTAAGAAATCTCGAGTTCCAACTCAGACCCCATACATATTAATATTCATGCAGCTACCAACTGAACTATAATTACAGAACCAAATTGACATTTAAAAATATAGAAGTGATACTTAAAATATGTTTTTAGCAATCCTTGTACAGTTTATTTAGTTCTTTGATAAAATGAATTGCAAAAGCAAAAAGGATTTTGTTTTGTGATAACAGTTTCATTTTGCGTCAAATCCCTATCTGATCTGTATGCTCTAAATGCTGCAACTCTGATTTAGGAATTGATCAACAATTTTCCCCTAACTCATATAAGACTTTTTGTATCGGTTATATATATCCTATTTTTCCCCTAAACATATAAATAAGGGCACTGATTATGAGTTATGACACGAAAGTAGACATGAAGAGTAATTATCTAAAACTAGCAACATAAAAGTTGGCCACTGATTTCCAAATGACAAAAAAATTCTGAAAACTCCATCTAAAAAAATAACATCTAACTAAATAATAGGGTCAATACAAAAAATCTAACTAAATAAACACAATCTAAATAGCACTCTATTATTCAGTGAAATCCATGTAAGTCTCACTAAATCATTTGAATCCCATTCTCTATTTGGTGAATCTTATTCCTAAAATGATGAGACCAACATAAATTTCAACTATAAAGAGTGTGCTGACAAAGAATATATAAGCAAAACGAGTACTTCTTGCATTGCACTCATGGAGGAACATTGAAAATAAATTTAGAACAGCCCACTTCTGAAAGAGGGTCTTCCTCATGGTTTTTCCTTTGGATGGAATGGAACTCTAGGTCTATACTTTCTTTAAGCTACCTAGCTTTTTGAGCTTCCAGCCACGGGTCCTTTGTTGTATCTTGCTGAACCCGCTTCCTCGTCCCGTCTGATTGCAGTAGGTTCTTCAACAGCATTAGGAGGGTGCTGATCCTCATCTCCATAACTTCTGCAATACGATGAAACAACGTTGGCATAAATACTTACATATAACAGATATTAAATGATAACTCACACACACGCCACATCTCTAAATCCTGAGCCAAGTGGAAGAAGAAACCCACTAAATCTGGAATACCGAATGACTTAAGCTACATGATCAGTTAGAAGAAAACTTTTGCTGCTACATAGCTCGAATTCCATTAGTGGACATACATCCAAATCAACATAAATCTCCAACACGATTGACAATGCTAAACCTATGCTTTTAGTTCAAATGTGTAGTAAATGATCATTGAAATTCATTGCAAAGGTTAACTTATTCAATAACATTCAAAGAATTAGCTAAATCAGTTTTGAAATCATTCATTTTGGAAAAATCCTAGAAAAAAAAAACATTTAACAGAAACAATAAGTTTATGATATGAAAGTGCAACAATACATACATAGAGTAGATAACAATGCCGGTGACAACAGCACCAAATGCCAAATAGTACATCCAATCAACCTGAAAAGTATAATTAGCTCTAGAGATGTTAGCAAACTAAAATTGTGACTTTTAATTTGTAGGAACTTTCAGCGGGAGAAATAAAAAGGAAGTAAGGTTACTGTCAGACCTTCTCGTGGTAAGCGAAAATGCGAATTAAGACAGACCACATGTCTGAGGTCAGAAGAGACAGATTTAGCATGGTAGAACCATTGAGCTGTGACAAAATAGCATATCACATAAATAGCAGTTCCCAGTAAAAACATGAATATTTATATAACTTTTATCTTTTTCCTGCCTACGCTATACTAGTGTTGTCAAATAGAAGCTATACTCTATAGCGCTATAGAGTAGCATAATTTCAGAAAATCAATATCATTCCACAATATGATATTTAATACAAAGTGTTGTTTAATAACAGCTATTGCGGCACTATAACACTGTAGCAAGTAGAATTTAAACAAACTGTTATTATTTGTGCTCCACGATTGACAACAGTGCACTGAATCAAACTAAATCTTTAGAATTGTAATAGTTCGATTCCGTACCTTAAGCAGAACAGGAACTAGAGAGTAGAACATAAACATAGCTACCGAAAATCCAAAAAAAGGAAATGCCTGTAATCAACAATGGAAGAAATTAACGTAAATAATAATGCTTCCGTGAGAAAATAAAATGCAACTTGATATCATGAATATAAAGATAGTAATAAGAGGTCTCACATAAAAATAAAAATAAAAAATTAGGTGAGAAAATGAAAAAGAAATGAAGACAAACAGAATCCTCTAAACTAGTTCCACTATAATTCTTTGATGTTTACTCTTAAAACTTCCTTATCTTCAACATGTCCTTTTTAAACAATCATAAACTTTAATTGTGTTGCAGGCATCTTAGTTAAAGAGAAACTATGTAAATGACTCAATAGAGAGAGAGAGAGAGAGAGAGAGAGAGAGAGAGAGAGAGAGTGATGAAGAGAGCTTACTGCACCAGCCGACCAATGAATAGATTTAAGTTCATTGCGCTCAAGTATAGTTCTGTAATAATCATTAAGGCTACAATAGCAAAAAGAAAAGTAATAAAGTAATGATTTTATGCAATGGACATGGACATGTGGCTTTGTTTTCCTCGAACTAATCAAATGCACATTACAATGCCAACATCACCACTTTCCATTTGACCAAAACAAGGATACATTTGAATGGCACTGAAGATGCCACCAAAGAGACCTAACATTGCCATGAGCTCTTCTCTATCAGCATTTTTTACTAAAAACTCCTGCAATGGAAACAAAGTAACAACAACATGAGGGAGATTATACACAACGAAACAAGAATATCAAGCGCCACGCATGCATGCAAAATGAGTCCACCTCAAGAATTTTCCATTACTGATAACATTATCATAATTAACAAGTTCATTCTGAATACAATAATGAGCATGGTTGAACAAAGTGCACTGTTACATAAAGATGGCTCCTGTAACACTTACAATAAGGCTAAGCGACATGAGTGGCGTTTAAAAACGTACTGGCTAAATTAGAAGTGGAACATATATTTACAAAAGGTACAGAAAAAGAAGAATACAGAACGAAAATAATGTGTCTAGACTCACTAATAAAAAGGCCTATACAAGGAGTTTCTCTGTTTTGGAAGCACCAAAACAAAGCATGAAGAACAAAAGCAAAAGAAACAGATGGTGTAGTAGTATATATGTATTTGTTGTGTTGTGCTGCATTAAAGCATAAGTGCATTCAGCTTACCTCACTGACATTACTGAATGCATACAAGGTAGCACCAGCGATAACAAGAATGTCCCCTTTACGAGGATTACTTCCACCTACGACATGTGAATATGACATCATCAGACGACCATCAAAAATGAAATGGCACATAGTATTGGTGACAACAAAAAATAGGACCAAATTTACTTGTTGCGTGATTTCCAAGAATACAGATATGGAGAATGCACTAGCACACGCACATGTGTGTGTGCACGAGTTTTAATTTTTAAGTACAGACATTGAATCTAAAGTCACGTACCTGCACGGTCACCTGCATGAACATCCGAAAACACAACCAGAACAAGGCCAGCGATGCAAACAATTACACCAGTTATCTTTTTGAATCTATATTTTGTTTTCAAGAAAATCCATGTAAGAAGCATGACACATGGAATGGACCAGCAGTCAAGTAGCATCACACTTGTCAGTGAGGTGTATTGATATGCCTTCACAACTGTTCATAAGGTGAAGAAATTTCCATTAGTAATTGAAAGCAAGACCAAAAAAGTCAACATCAAGCTAGTTTGGATACACATCTAACAATTTGAAATGATTATGTGTGATCTAACTAATAGCTTCTCTCATAAATCGAAATCAACTTACGCACTTAAACTTTTTTAGAAATCCCTCAACTTTTCTAAAAACACCTATAAACTTATCAGGTCTTTGTCCTCATAAATTAGCAACTAAATACTTATTTCGAATGAGAAGCTCTCATAACCTGGAATATAATCCAAACTTATGAACATAAATGTATCCATTTGACCAATGCTTTCTACAGATAATTGTATTTGCCACCATCAAAGATACTTACCAAGAAAATTTGCTTCGACGTCGACCAATCCAAGAAGTATATAATAATACCATTTTGCCTGTATTAGAAGCATACAAAGTTAATGAAATAGTCTTTCAATGTGGACTGTGGGAGGAAAAACAGGACAAAAATAAGATATAAGAAAATCATCTGTTATGCTTAAAAAAAAGGTCTATAAAAGGTTTGACTTTATTCTATCTTTTGTTAGAGAAATAGCGTATACATACATACATAGGCAGTTATATACTAACAAATACTTATGGTTTAAGCATTTAATTAAGTTGTTTATGGAAACAGAGTCTATGGAGCAAGAATAAGCATAGAGTGTGTGTATATAACCTTGAGAGGTTTTCTTCTGTAGAGTAGTATACTTCCGTAGACAATCATCAAAAACACATAATTTAGAAACGACTGTGATGTTGGAGCATTAATTCCTACCAACCATAATCAAAACAGAAAACAAATTAATTAATAAACAAGTAAGTAACTAAGAGCATACAACTTTAATTTGAATTTAAAAGAAAAGAAAAAGCAAAGTTTAATATAATCTGATTAAGGGAATTAGAATATGCGTACCTCTTTTAGCTAAATCAGAAGAGGCGAAACCAGTGGCAGTGATAAGAAGAGAAAGAAATTGACCTAATCCAAGACCTATTAGATTGTTCTTCGTAAAATATTTCTTAAAATCCACCATTGTTGTTGTTGTTGTCAATTTTGAAGCAACAACAAAGCAGAATTGATCAATGAAATAATGAATGAATGAATGAATTAAGAGTTGCGGTAAAGAGAAGTGACAGAGACAAGTGATGACGGAGATTGAAAAGTTTTAGAATGAATGAATATGATGATTGAAGAAAGAAAGGGTAATTGTTTATTTGAATAAGTGATTTTGGGTAGTGTGTGTGAGAAGAGAAGAGAAAGTGAGTTGAGAATTGAGATGAAACAGAATAAAGCATATCGGCCGTCAATTTATTTATTTATTTATTTCAAAATCATAATTCATAAGTTGGTTTGGTGAGTGCGTGATTCGGTCAGTCAGTCTCTTTTTTCGCTTTGGCAGCTAGCTAAGCTAAGCTAAGCTAAGCTAAGCTGGCTAGGCTATAACGGACACGCTTCAACTTTTAAATACGTAGTAGTACTTTTTTTTTTTTTTCTTCATTTAACTTGTGTTTTTTATTTTATTAGTGCTTCAAAATTACTACTGTATAATAATTCATCAAAAAACACAGGTATAGTAAACACAGGTATAATAAAAATTACAAATTTTCTCTTTTTTCATAGGTATAATTATCGGTTTCCCTCTAAGTATTACGAGTCATTTGAGCATATTAGGATCAATTATAATTTGAGAATGAATGTAACCACTTGTTGGTATTATGCAGAATTCAACTATTGGAAATTCTTAAAACCCAGGTCCCCCTCATCCTTAGTGTGGCATATTTGTTCCCATGATATAAGATGTGTTATTCTATAATGAGATGTAGAGCTCAAAATAAAGTTTTGGTCAAATATTTCAGCTGCAACATAGATTGACTAAGGTTGGAGTTCTATTTGATTGGATCACATAACCAGAAATGCTACTATTCATCTGTTACTTTTTAAAGGGAAAAGCTTAAATGTGCCCTTTAGACAAATGTTAATGATTCAAAAATAGAAATATTTTATTATAATAAGTATGGCTCTGTTTGGTAAAAATGACTTATGGCTGATAAGCTAGCTTATGGCTGATGGCTAATAGCTTATAGCTTATGACTGATGGCTGATGACTTATAGCTGATAAGCTAATTGAATTGTTTGGTAAAATTAGCGGTTCAGCTGGATAATAATGTAAAATGACATAAAAGGACATTCTTAATTCATATTAAAATTGATATTAATTTAATATTTAAGATACTTTAATTATATTATAAAAAAATACTTTAATTATTTATAATTAATTTTTAAATATTTATATAGTATTTTTATTTTATTTCAAACCAAATTAAATCAATATTTATCTTCATTATTTTTATGTAGGTTTTTTATTTTCTAAAATAACTGGTTTCTCTAAAAACTCATAGTAAAAAATGATAGTTTTATTAAAAAAAGTATGATTTATTATTGTTGTACAAAACAATAATAATAAGGATATATATATTAAAAGAGTAAGTGACGTAAAGTTTTTTTCTTTTTACGGTGAGCAACGTAAATGAAAAAAAAAACCTCAATTATCACATAAAATTGCTATAAAAAAACTCAATTATATTATCACATAATAAAGGCTACTTATCAATGATAATGGTTTATTAAAAAAAAAGAGCATGGTTTATATTCATGTAAATACAATTTTATTTCAAATAATAAATCATAAAGCATAAAATTGGGTTTTGATTAAAATAATAAGGGTAAAAGTGGAAAAAAAAAATGATAAGCTATAAGCTCATAAGCTACTTGAAATAGCTTCTGGAAAATAAGCTATAAGTCAGTAAAATAAGCTATAAGTCAGTGTTAAAAAACCGTTACCAAACAAGTCTTTTAGCTTATAAGCTATAAGACATAAGCTATAAGTCAGTTTGATGGTGTTGCCAAACAGACCCTATATCTAATTACATTTTTAAAATATTTCACAAATTAATTGCACAGTTTTTAAGAGAAATGTTTCTATTTTTTGGATTCTTAGCAAGACCCTTTGGGTCTGTTTGGTAAAATTAAGATATAGCTTATAGCTGATAAGCTAGCTGATAGCTGAAAAACTAGCTTGTAGCTTATAGCTGATAGCTGAAAAGCTAATTGATTGAAATTAAAGTGTTTGGTAAAATTAGCTTTTAAAGTGGTTGATAAATATAAAATGATAAAAAAGGACATGTTAGTGGGTAGTTTTTTTTTCTTTAGTGGATAGTTTTTTTTTTTATATATAAAAATAATAAAATTAAATTAAAGGTTACAAAAGGAAAAAACTGTAAAAAATTATAAGCTATAAGCTAATTGCCAAACACCTCTATTTTTTTCAAACAAGCTTATAAACTAGTCCAATAAGCTATAAACTAGCTTATTGGACTTACCAAACAGTACCAATTGTATTATTATTTAATTAAAACTTTCTATACAATACTTTTCACTTACTATAAATACATCAATATTTTATTAATGTTAAATTAATAAAATTGTTTCTATTTTACTGATTTAGTTAATAAAATTGTTAATATTACTTAATGTGACACACACTCATAATCCTAGCAAATATTTATTTTTAGACAAAGTGACCATTACAATGAAAATTTCATAATATTGTGTGTTCAAATTTAAATAAAGGTATTCCGCTTAACAAAATTAATAGTTATCTATTGAAATATACCTTAATGAGAAGGTTTATTTTATTATCATTGATCGTAATCAAACAATAAAAGTTTATTTTGAATTTGGGAGGTCTCAAATTTGAACTCTGCTATTATTTTTTAATGTAAATTGCTCTAAAAGTCCTAAAGTCTTCCCTATTCTAGATTGTGGCACCATCTCCTCACTTTAAAATTTTTATTATCAAAATCATAATCAAACACTATTGTACTATTATATACACTTATCATGAGATGGGTTAGTTAAATATACAATAATTAGACTTAGATAAATCATTAAGGTAAAAACTCTTATTCAAATGGCTAAAACAAACATGAAAGTAGTTTTTTATGGCCCGTATTACTCCTGCCCACCTTAAATGGTTGAAATTACCTATTAGTGTTGTTCGGAAGTTGCTCCTGGTTACCCTAAATGGTTTTGGAAGTTAATTTTTGAAATTTACCAACATTGGAAAAAAAAATTAAAAATTATGAGTTTCAGAAGTTACGAAATGAACAGGGAGACTTTCGAAAGATAACTTTGAAAACAGCTAAGTTTCAAATCATATCTTCCAAAATGCAAGCTATGACTAGGAAGCAATGTTCAATTACATTTTATTTTTTTACATTTAAACTCAAAAGCATACTAATTAGGTTTATTCTTTATATTTAAACTCATTATACAAGTATCATATAATTTCTTTTTGGGTTTTTTTTTTTACATAAAAATGCATAACACATCAATTGCCAGGAAAATTTAAGAAAAATCAAGTATCAGTTTGTTTTCAAAACAGATTAACTGACATAAACAATATATTTTCAGAAGTCACATTCTTAAACTCTCCCCGTTTAATTCGAAACTTCCGCAACCCATTTTAAAAAAATCCAATGTTGATAAATTTTAAAAATTAAGTTTCGAAACTTTGCGTGTTTAAATTGTAACTTCTGAACAACACCGAAGAATAATTTCGACCATTTAATTCCGAACAATGCAAGGACAAAAGAGCAATTTTCAAGAAACATTCATCGGGCTTTTATGTATCTTGGATTCTTGGGACTGTATTTGGGATTAACATGACTTTTTCTTTAGATTTAGAGGGTCAAAATTAAAATTACTAGTACAATGTTAATCGACCCAATTGGTATCTGACATTACAAAATTAAATGTCAACCACAGATTTTGTAACTTTATAAATCAATGATTCTCTCTCTCTCTCATCAAATTTTGTAACTTCAAAAATCTAAAAATCTTCACTTCACTCACTCACACAACACAACAAAAACAGAAAAAAGAGAGAGATTGATACACTGTTTCATTATCAACATGTTCTCCAAATATCTCAACATCTTCTTCGTCACAACTCTCTTCATTTTCTTATACATAATCACTTCTTCATTTTTCACTTCACCACTTACCGGGTTTCTTCATCAACATAACTCAATTTCTCCAACAACAAAAAATTCCCACTTTCAGTTTTGTCCAACCAACTTCACAAACTATTGTCCATGTCAAGACCCCAAAAGACAGAAAAAATTTCCCAAAAAAAACTATTTTCGCAAAGAACGTCACTGTCCAAAAAACAATGAAAGATTAAGATGTCTTATCCCTAAACCAATAGGGTATCAAAAACCATTTCCTTGGCCTAAGAGTAAAGACAATGCATGGTTTAGTAATGTTCCATTTACAAAGCTTGTTGAATATAAAAAGTCACAAAATTGGATTAGATTGGATGGTGACCATTTTGTTTTTCCTGGTGGTGGCACTTCTTTTCCTGATGGTGTTAAGGGTTATGTTCATGATTTAAAGACCCTTCTTCCTGTCAATTTGGAATCTGGTAGTATTAGAACTGTTCTTGATGTTGGATGTGGGGTAAGCTTATATATGTTTAGTTTAATTATATTATTATAAGTTTTAATTTGCAGCTGCTTTGCGAATTTTTTTGTCTAGAAATTTCACCTTAAAGGTGAATAAGTGGAGTGTTAAGTGGAGTGTCTGGGGTTCGAACCCCGACTCCTGCATATATAATGCGATGTCCCTACCAACTGAGCTAGAATTGCCGTTGTATTTCTAAGTTGCAGTCTGCAACTGCAAGTGCGGCCGCAATATAAGGAGGATTTTTTTAAACCATATAGTATATGTTATGTTTCTAATTATCTATTTTGATTTTGTGTTTTGAATGTGTATAATTGAAGGTTGCAAGCTTTGGAGCATCTTTAATGGATTATGATATATTAACAATGTCAATTGCACCAAGTGATGAACATGAAGCTCAAGTGTTGTTTGCACTTGAAAGAGGACTTCCAGCTATGCTTGGAGTATTCAGCACTCATAGACTAACATTCTCTTCAAAATCATTTGATATGGCTCATTGCTCTAGATGTCTTGTTCCATGGACTGCTAATGGTAACATTTCAATCTTGTTACTTAGATTATACTTAATCTATATATTATACAATAAGGTCTTTTAATGTTCTTCTTTCATAGCTATATATCACTGACACAAACACTAGAAGGTGTTTGTGTTAGACATCAAACGTGCTTTCAAATCTAGAGTGTCAGACACCAAACACATCTTCAATTTTTGTTGATTAGATAACACTTAACTTTTATATATATTATTGAAAAAGGTCTTTTAATGTTCTTGTTCCTAGCTCTCAAGCACTTACACTTACACATATACAAAAGACATGACACTGACATATTAATATCAATTATAATTTGTGAACATGAAATAATTAAATGTAACCACATGTGTTGGTAACGTGTCAGTGTCGGACTTGGACACCAGCACATCTTCGACCTGAAGTGTCGGCGCTACTTATTGAGAAGTAATGCTTCAATTTATGATGCTACTATCTGATATTGTTTAATTTAATTTGTGAAAGATGGACTATACCTAAGAGAGATTGATAGGATATTGCGTCCTGGTGGATTTTGGGCACTTTCTGGGCCACCTATAAATTGGAGGGTAAACTACAAAGCATGGCAAACAGAGGCAACAGTGTTGGAAAATGAACAGAACAGTTTAGAGGAACTAGCAATGGAAATGTGTTGGGAAAAAGTTGCAGAGGGTGGACAAATTGCTATATGGCAAAAACCAATAAATCATATCAAATGCAAGAAAAAATTGAATACTTTGAGTTCTCCAAAGTTTTGCAGTTCATCTGACCCTGATGCTGGATGGTAAGTTTCTTTATTTTCAATTGATATTCTTTTTGAGGAGACACTAGATCTTAAACCTGTATTTTGCTATTGTTTAAGTTATCTACTTAAATTAAAAGTTTGTTTGAATTGCCTTATTTGTGAGACTTTTTTGGAGAGCTTATGAAATGTCTATATTTTCAGCTTATTTTCGTAAGCTAGTTTATGGAAACAACTTATAACTTATATGAAAATAGTTTTATTTTATTTTATCTTTTGATATAAAAAGAGGGTATACATAAAGACGTATATAATAAGCATTCATGCTATAAGCACTTAATTAAACTATTTATCCAAACAAAGCCCAAGATGTAGATGGAAATCTCAAACTTATATTTTGTTATTCTTTATGTTATCTATTTTTCTGTTCTGCTAAGGTTTCTGTTTATTTTCAAGATCATGATTTTCCTATGAACTATTACAAGTTTTCAACAGGTATACAAAAATGACTGCATGCATTTTTCCTCTTCCAGAAGTGAAAGATACCGATGAAATCTCCAGCGGTGTTCTTAAAAAATGGCCTATGAGGTTGAATGCTTCACCGCCAAGGTTGAGAAATGAGAATGATATTGATGGTTCCACACTTCGAAATATCTACAGTGAAGATTCTAAGACATGGAAAAAGAGAGTGGCTTATTATGAAGCCATGCTCAAATCATTCTCTTCTGGTAGATATAGAAATGTTATGGATATGAATGCTGGATTTGGTGGATTTGCAGCTGCAATGGTGAAATATCCAGTTTGGGTTATGAATGTTGTTCCATTTGATGCAAAAAGCAACAATCTTGGTGTTATCTATGAAAGAGGCCTTATAGGAACTTACATGGATTGGTATTTATTTATAAATTTTCATCTTTACTTTCTCCTTTTTAATTTCTAAGAAAAATTCTTGTTTGGATACAGAGCTAAATTAGGAGCTAATAGCATAAGAGCTTATGTATAAGCTATTTCTATAACAATTGATAAAATAAAGTCAAATTGTTTTCATAAGATACCTTGCAGACTTTTTCATTTTTTATTTTGTTTTAATTTTCTGACTTGTGACATGTGTTTAGCATTAAAAGTTTCTGTTGTTAGCAAATAGTTTAGCATTTTAGAAGTAAATTTTGTTAATTTAATTTCAGATCATAACCACATGTGCTGCACTTATTATTTTGCAGTGAGTTTTTTTGTTTAACTTCAAACTTGGTTATAAAATACTTTTTTTTCTTATTCTATGCTTGGCTTCAAGATCTATATCAAACATGTATGTTGCTGTTGGAACTTGGAAATAGTGTTTTTCTTATATCATAACAACTTTCACATGTACTTAGCCTAATACTGCATTAAATCATATCATTAAAATATATTTTACCAATCACAAATGTCAATGGCAGGATTCTTAATAATTTAATTTTACTATAAGTTGTAAAGACTTCTGACACAAAAATTTATGGGACCATTATATTTAAGTATCTTTTATTTTCTTTTGAGTCCTTTAATCTCTCCTATTATCTCAATCTAAGTAAATATGACCCTTAATTTTGAGGTAGAAATAATGAAGGAAACAACTTTGTTTTTATTTTTTGCAGGTGTGAGTCTTTTTCAACTTATTCAAGAACATATGACTTGATACATGCTAGTGGCATATTCAGTATGTATATGAACAAGTAAGCTTATAACATAGTATGTATGAATTAAGCATGATATAGTTATATTATATAGTCGATAACAATATATGGATGTTTCTCGCAGGTGTGACATTACTGATATTGTTCTTGAGATGCATCGGATTCTTCGTCACGGAGGAACTGTAATTATTAGAGATCATAGAGATGTAATTCTAAAAGTGAAAGAAATAACAGATAGAATAAGATGGGAAGCAGGAATACTAGAAGTTGCTAGTGATCAGAGTGAATCTAATTCTCACCAAGAAGTTATTATGGTTTTTAATAATACTAAGTATTAAATTGATTTTGTAGTTCAATTTTGACTAATCATTGTACAACAACATGGTCATATATAATTCAATTCAATACAAAATAGATTTGGGAATAAGTGTTTTTTGCATAGTATTAATTTTCAAAGCATGAATGAACACTTTGCAAAAGAAAATGTTCCAATGTGTACTTTAAGATCATGGAGATAACACAAGTTTTTAAAGGTAGCTTGATTTGAGCAATTAGAAGACTTGAGGAACATTAATATCTTTGTAGTTACTTGTAATGAAACTCAGCAATTATATAGATTCCATGGTTGGAAGGATCGATGGTGTACCACTTAATATCAACTAGCTTGTTTTTCACCTTTAATTTTGAACTTAGCTTAGAAACACACAAAAGCATTGTATTGGATAAACTACTTAATTAACTTTTAGATTAATTATGTGTAATGTTTATAGGCAATATTCAACTTAAATGTTATGTGATTTGATTTGGATTAAACCTTTAGGCAATAATATAAACCCTTCTCACATTCTCTATTAAACTTTTTTAAAAAAACAACATTCGAACTCTAGAACCTATGAGGCGTTTGGATTTGCTACTGTAAAGCAGCTACGCAGTTATACGCTGTTTTGGTTCTAAACCGTCCTGTTAAGGTAAAGAAAATGATTATTCTCATTAACAAACAAATGAAGCACCAACTTGCCTAATATAGGCTGTGAGTTGGTTTACAAGAGAATGGGCTTCTGCACATAAGGCCCAAACATACTAAGACAAAAACTATTTACACCTCCCTAACAATCCCTCCCCTAAACTGAAAAACATAAAACTCAACACAAAAATCAGTTTAAACAAACAACATTAACAGCTCCTAGGCTATTTCTTAACTTGCTGAATGCTTCAAACTTGAGAGGCTTGGTCATAATGTCAGCAATTTGATCTTGGGTTTTGCAATGCACAAGCTCTATTACATTATCCTTAGCTAAGTCTCTAAGGAAGTGAAACCGCACATCAATGTGCTTGCATCTACCATGAAGAATAGGATTCTTTGTCAATTTTATGGATGAGCTATTGTCACAATGAATGAGAATCTTCTCATCATCCAAAACCTGTAAGTGAGATAGTACATTTTTGAGCCATATGCATTGACAAGCACATGCAGCTACAAATTCAGCTTCTGTGGTGGATAAAGTCACTATAGGCTGTTTCTTAGAAGACCAAGACACAGCAGCACTGCCAAGCATAAACACATACCCTGGTGTGCTTTTCCTATCATCCAAGTCCCCTGCATAATCAGAATCAGTCCATCCATTCAATTTTATTTCTACTGAGCTATTCTTGCTTGATCTTTTGTACAAAATTCCAAAACCAACAGTCCCTTTTAAGTATCTCAGAATTGTTTTGACTGCAGCAAAATGAATCTCTGTTGGTCTATCCATGAATCTAGCAGTTAAGCATACAGAAAATGCTAAATCTGGCCTAGTTGTCAGTAGATACATCAAACTACCTACTATCTGTTTGTAGTTTTTAGCATCACCTGCCTTACCATTTTCATCTTTCACTAGCTTACATCCTGGTACAATTGGATTATTCACAGAGTTGCAATTTGACATACCAAATTTGTTGAGAATTTCTGTAGCATATTTACTCTGATGTATGAAAATACCATCCTCAGTTTGACTAACTTCAACACCTAGGAAATATTTCATTTTGCCCAAATCAGTCATTGCAAATTGCTTCATCATAGACTGCTTAAATTCATTGATTTGAAATCCATTGCTTCCTGTCACAATCAGATCATCCACATACACACTAACAATGAGGATATCTTTATCTTCAGCTTTTACAAATAGGGTATGCTCAGCAGGACATTTTTGAAAACCCTGTGAAGCAAAATAGGCCTCAATCTTGCTATACCATGCTCTAGGTGCCTGCTTCAGGCCGTATAGAGCTTTCTTTAATTTGTATACTTTTCTACTATCTCCTTTATGATATCCTAAAGGTTGCTCCACATAAATGTCTTCAGATAATTCACCATGTAGAAAGGCACTTTTTACATCCAATTGATACACACACCAGTTATTACTTGCAGCACAAGCTAACACAGTCCTTATAGTTTCCCATCTAGCTACAGGTGCAAAAACTTCATTGTAATCTATTCCATATTTCTGAGAGTGCCCCTTTGCAACTAATCTTGCTTTACATTTGTCAATTTGCCCAGATTCATTGAATTTTGTCTTGTAGATCCATTTGACTCCTATTGGCTTAGTACCTGCAGGCAGATCAGACAACTCCCATGTCTTATTCTCTTCAATGGCTTTGATCTCTGCATTCATAGCCTCTCTCCATACTTGAGTCTTGCTAGCTTCCTCATAAGTATCTGGATCTTCATTGTTGCTATAAAAAACAAAATTTTGAAATTGATCAATGAATTCATCTAAGAACTCTCCCTGTGCCTGTTCACCAACAACAAAATCTTTGAAATGAGCTGGTAATTTCTTTTGTCTGGGACCCAGCTCTTCTGCTTCAATTTCAGATTCACTGCTAGATTCATGTTGATTGTTCTGTTGATTATCTTGCTCATCTTCAGCTTCAGTACTCTGACTGTGATTATCCATGTCAATACCTGCTATATCATCTTCATTAGCCTGTGGATGAGGGGTAATGGGAGCATTTTCTTCAATTACTATCTCACTACTATCAGTGCTTCTTTGTTGATTGTCCCAATTCCATGATTTCCCTTCTTCAAAAATCACATCTTTGCTGATCACTATCTTTTTATTTTCAGGATTATACAGCTTATAACCCTTAGATTCATCACTAAGACCAAGATTCACACACACACTGCTTTTGTCATCTAGCTTTTTTCTGAGATTATCAGGTATATGAACATGAGCAATGCAGCCAAATACCCTGAAATGAGTAATAGAAGGTTTAAGACCACTCCAACATTCTTCTGGTGTCATGTTTTTAACAGAAACAGTAGGGCTTCTATTCAATACATGAGTACTCCAAACAAGAGCTTCAGGCCAAAATCTTTTAGGAACATTTCTGCTAGTCAACATGCTCCTAACCATATTCAACAAAGTCCTATTCTTCCTCTCAGATACTCCATTTTTTTAGGAGTATATGCAGTGGTGAGTTGCCTCTTAATGCCATGACTTATGCAAAAACTATTAAATGCATTAGAGGTATATTCACCACCTCTATCTGTTCTTAAACATTGTATTTTACAGCCAGACTCATTCTCAACAAGAGCTTTAAAATTTTTGAATTTTTCAAATGTTTCAGACTTATCTTTTAGCACATAGATCCAAGTCTTTCTACTAAAGTCATCAGTGAGAGTCATGAAATACCTCTTTCCACCATTAGAAACAGGGTTGATAGGTCCACACAGATTAGAGTGAATGAGTTCTAGTTTTGTTGAAGCTCTCCATTTTGCTTGATTTGGAATAGCTTGTCTGTGTTGCTTGCCAGTCAAGCAATCACTGCATTTTCCTTCTAAATCTTCAATTTCTGGCAAACCCTTCACCATATCTAATCTTTTAAGCAATTTAAGTCCTTTCAAACTTAGATGACCATATCTGTTGTGCCATAACTGAGATTTCTCTTGATTTGACATTTGCAGACACATATGAAGTATTACAGAAGCAGTAAACACAAACATCCTATTGTGTGACATGCTGGTAGTAAGAATTAATCCTTTATCATCATGATATAATTTGCAAGCATTATTTTTGAATAAGAGGCCAATATTTGTACCTTCTTGTAGTTGACCAACACTGAGAAGATTTGTATTGAGGCCAGGAAGATAATACACATTAGTGACAACATGACTTTTGCCATTGATAAGCAATTTCACATTGCCCTTTCCCATCACAGGCATTCTAGCATCATTCCCTAATCTTACTGAATCTCTATATGTTGAGTCAAAATCAAAGAACCATTCTTGATTCCCAACCATATGATTATTGCACCCTGAATCAAGATACCATGATTCTTCCTTTGTCACATTGCTTTGATCAGTTCTTGCCATCAATAGAGTTTCTTCTTCATCTTGAAATTCTGCATAATTTGCATTGTCCTCCCAATCCGGACATTCATTCCTGTAGTGACCTAGTTTATGACATTTGTAGCATTCCACAGTGTCTCTATTTTGCTTACCACGACCTCTACCTTTGGAATTGGATCTTCCTCTTCCTCTGCTTGAATTTCCACCCCTGCCACTGTTGGTAATTTTCAAAGCTTGTTCATCACTGTGTTGTTGATGAGATTTCATCCGTTGTTCATGAACCATAAGACTACTCTGTAATTCATCAATGCTAAGAGAAGTAACATCATTTGATTCCTCTATAGAACAAACCACATAGTTGAATTTCTCAGTCATGGATCGAAGAATCTTTTCAACAACTGTAACTTGCTCCATTCTTTCACCATGAGATGTCATCTTGTTTGCTATTGCAAGAGTTCTTGAGAAATATTCATCAACCGTTTCTTCATCCTTCATAGCAAGAACCTCAAAATCACGACGAAGAGCTTGTAATTGAGCTCGTTTCACCTTCGTAGATCCTTGATATTTGCGTTTCATAGCATCCCAAATCTCTTTTGATGTGTTGCGAGTCAAGATTGTTTCCAAGATCGTACGATCAATAGCTTGAAACAAATAGCTCTTGACTTTAAGATCCTGCAACCTGCTAACTCTAGCTTCTTCTAGCTGCTCCGCCGTGGCATTTTCCGGGGCCACCGTCACTCCAGGATCAATAGAAGACCAAATTTCCTTTGATTGAAGAAGATTTTCTAGAAGCATCGCCCAATGATCGTAGAATCCATCAAACTTTGGTACGAATGTGTGTGAAGTAAGTGAGTTATCTGTCATGGTTACACGGCCTAAGGAAGAAGATGAATGGTGGTGGTTAGCGCGGTGGTGGAACGTAACAGAAAACGGTTATAACGGTTTCAAGATCAGCTGCGGTTAATCTTGATCAATGGCCTAGAAACTAAGGCTCTAGATACCACTGTTAAGGTAAAGAAAAGGATTATTCTCATTAACAAACAAATGAAGCACCAACTTGCCTAATATAGGCTGTGAGTTGGTTTACAAGAGAGTGGGCTTCTGCACATAAGGCCCAAACATACTAAGACAAAAACTATTTACACCTCCCTAACACGTCCGATTTGATTTTAACGGCCAAGATCAATTTGAATAGAAAAAATACAATATTTAATTCAAACGGACTAATCAAGGTTAGTGAAAAAAACAATTCATCTATATAAGTCATTTAGGCAAGGTAATTACAAAAAAACAAAAAACAGGTGCAAATTGATGTTGAAACTTTTGTAAAGTCATTTAGGCCTGATATTATGGAGGTTGTGTATGCTTGGGCGAAAGGTTCAAAATTCTATGAGATCATGGAGATTACGCAAGTTTTTTAAGGTAGCTTAATGATTAGAGCAATTAGAAGACTTGAGGAAGTTGTTCAGCAGCTAATTCAATTCACTACAAGAAAAAAGATAAACAGCGACAGGCACTCTGAGGCACTACAGTGGAACCGCCGCCGCTCCTCTATATGGCGACCCTTACTGCGGCGTTTTTGAACCGCTGCCGCTAACAAGCAAATACTGACAGGCCATCCTCGGTGGTTTAAGTGTGTACCGCAGCGGATTAGGAAAAATATAAATGCAAATTTCATTCTCCCTCTCTATTATTCTCTGTCACGAACCTTCTCATGCTCATCACCATCGCATCACTTCATCACCACCGCACGTCCCCTTGTTTTAAAAAAAAGAATGGGCAAAAACAAGCTTTGACACTTCTCTTCTCTGTTGCTCGACCCCTTGTTTTCAATTTCAGGTGGTGGTTTTTCAATTTCAGGTGATGAAACTTGCTCAACCCCTTGTTTTCAAATTTCAGGTGATGAAATTTTGATATGGATTGAGACAAATTTCTATAATTTTTCTAGGTTTTAGGTTTTTGGAAAATTTTTATTTGTTTCTTTGTTTGATTGAATAAATATACACAATAGGGCTGAAGGTTTTTGTGAATTAGGTATTCAATATACATGAATTAGGAACTTATGTGGTTTTTCACTCTTCATGGAGAACGAAATTAGGGTTTATTATCCCTCTTTTTTGTTTGGAAAATCGCTATTAGTGTGTGAATTTACATGTTTAAAGTGTGATACTTTTTTTTTAATGTGTAATACTTGGTTAATCAAACAAGAACATGGCTGCTATCTTTTTCCAATGAATTCATGTTTCCTTGCTTCACCCTTTTCATGAAACTTACGTTTTTCATCACAACAATTACCACAGGAATGCTTTGCACTTCATTTACTCTAGTTGGATATGTTTGGTTATGTGATGAATTACAATGTCAAAATTTGTATTTTGTGTATGTCATTAGTCTTGTGTGTATGTCATTAGTTTTGGTATACTATATAGAACACTGATATATTAGTTATATAAGGATGAGGACCTAGTCTTGTATAGAGCAGATATACATATCATGCAATTTAGTCCAACTTTTTTGAGATTTATCAAGTTTATGGAAGTTAAGGATTTATAGTTTTTTCAAGGTATCCATTTTAAGTAGCTTTGTATGAGAATAGTGGTGCTGATACTGTTAAATACTTCTACAAATTTTGACATTTATGTGGTCTTCTAATCCTTGGAAATAGTATATATGCCAAATATATTTAGTGTATGTGTCAACTGAGTTTGACTTTCCTATTCCTATTTTGACCATTCAAGTACTTTGTCCAATTGTTCTCTTGATATTTATATTTGTCCTTTAAGTTCTTCTGTTCTGCAGTTTTGTCATGCAACATCTAGTAAGTTTGATCTATCTCCCAGTAGCCTAGATAAACCACTATACACTGCGCAGCGTGGATCCAACAAAGCTGCTTCATTAGATAGATCATGTAGCTTTCGAGAATGCACTACATCTTCTCTGCCCAAAATGTTGAGAAGTAGTTCTCCAACAACACACAGGGATGTGGAGAGCTTCTTCAATTATGTGCATTTTGATAAAAAAATTGCTAGTACTAGATCAAAAGTCTTATCGTCACGTGGATTATAAGAGACATGTTAATGCTGCTCTTGGAATTTCACCGGATGAATCTCCATCTAGTTCTGCAAAGGAAAAGCTACCGCCATGCCTAATACCAGAAGATGTAAAGCGTATGAGGGATAGTTTGTATTTAAGCACTGTGAAGGCGAGGTAATTCTTTGTAGGTTTTTTTACTTGCATTTAAGATAGATTTGTGTAATTAAGGAATAACATTGCATAACTATGCATATCAACAGGGAACATGTGAAAATGTTCGATGAGGCCTTATCTGTACTCAATGTGAAGAAGAAATCTCGAGTTGAAGGGTTTTCCAGTGACCGTTCTAGTGTCTTGTTAAATGATCGCTCAATCTCGAGGCCAAGCAAGGGTAAGGTTGGTCCAAAAGTCGGATTCTCTTCCAAGTTGTTGCTTACTCATGTAGTATCTTATAATATATAGGTAAAACCAATATATAGTTTATGTCAAATGATTTTGGGAATTCTCTTCCAAGTTGCATGCTTACTCATGTAGTATTTTCAACAGCCCGACATTATGAGATTGGTGGAGGCCTCATGGGGTGCTTGGTAGCTAAAAGTTAGATGAGTTAGGGATCATCTTTGTGCACCAAGAGATTCCTACCTCCCCTCTTTTTTTCTAACGTGGACTGTGTTGAGGCTGTATAAATATAAACTAAGCTGTTAATTCAAATGCATTATTAACAAACTAACTGTTGCTCTTTTATCGCCTAATTCAAATAATGGTGTTGTCATGATTGTTCAAAATTCCAAACTTGTAATTATGAGTTGCTACATACATATAAGATCAATTACAAATTCTGTAGTAAGTGTTAATCATGGAACTATACATTTTGCAGTGTTTGCTTCCCATAATTTAATTGGAATATCAATTGATCAGATGCATTGTTAGAAACCTTCAGTGTCATAGTTCTGAGCCAAGCCAATTCACTTGCGGTGCGACATACTTGTTGTGTGCAATGATTTTCTTTTCTCTACATTTTAATGGTCACCTGGGATAGAAAGAGCTATGGGACATAGTAGCAATTGAATCAGCTATTTTGGGGAGGTAAAGCATGTTAGTAGGAGTGGCTATCTTTATAAGAAACATAAGTATTTTCAATTTTTCTCTCATCAAGTTAGTGTCTACATTCTCATGCTTAAGTGTATTTTTTTTATTGTTTCTTTTGCAAAAAAGCTTAGACCAAGGAGTGATTTGATAAACAACGAGGTAAAGGATTTTCATGTCATATGTTAGTTTATGCTTCGCTTATCTTGTTTGTTTGGGTAATTGCTAATTGATTTCATCTTTTATGTTTGGACTAAATAGTCAAATTAGTCTTCTGGTGGAAATGTTTGTCAAAACTCATATCCAAGATTTATACAATGAGTGAAAAGTAAAGTTGAATTTTCTATAATTGTGAAACAATATAGTTTTGACAAGAAATATGCAACATTGTAATATAAATGAAAATTAATGTTTCTAATAAAGTTTTCTCTTAATTTTTGCAGGATGTCAGGTTCTTGATGGAAAATGTTCATGCGCCGAAACCAACTATATTGTGGTGTTCATAGAGTTTTTGCCTTATTCGTGTCGGTAAGACACATATATATTCTTCTCATGTTTATAGCTACCATATTTAAATAACTTCCTTATACATGTGTAATTATACTATCCAATTAGCACCAACTATATGATTTTCACATAAAGGTATCATCAACAAAGTTTCATCTGCTAGATCAATACAATGTGCATTATTTTAGTATGCATACAACTAGTATGTTCTACCACAAAACTCTTTTGAGTGTTTTTGTTATATATCTATGTGTAAACTAATCCAAAATCCATCAACATTAAGTTGAGATATCGAGAGAAGGGTCTTCCACACAACATAAAGTAGCACCACTTGCAGGTCATTCATTCATTCACCTTAATTTCATTAGTTTTAGTTTTCTTTAATTTGTGTGTGTGAGATAAATGTGTGTATAAAATTGAAATTATTCTTAAGTTTAATTGGTTAGGACTTGAAATAACTATGCAGTTTTGGAGAATTCATTTGACGATGTTTGTTGCCGCATGTCGTACCTCTTCCGGTAAGCCTTTAAGTTCTTTTGTTGCTAACTCATCCTCCTCCAACAACCACAACAACCATTCTGACTAACCGAGTTATAACTCGCTTGCTATTCAACCATCCCAAACTTCGACGGCCGACAGTAAGGTTAAGAAGGCTTTTGGTTTGAAATCTCTCGGTTTGGGTTCTAAGAAGAGTCCTGGTTCTAGTTCCGGTTCAATTTGAAATCTCTCAATTCGCGTGTCCGACGTGCGTTGCACAGAATTTCTGCTGGACAGGTCGCTTTCAATCAGTTGCATGCGTCATGTTTTTCCTTAATCAACACTTTGTGTGTGTGTTGTAATGCATGTATAAAGTGGTGTTTGATCTGCTTAATTAGATTCACCTGAGTGCTTTTTTTTATCTACTTTTGGATTATTCTAATTTTATGAGCTGATTAGTGTGGAGTCACTTTGATGCTATTACAGTGTTTGTTGAAATGCAATTGACTAGATTTCATCATGTGTTTGTTAAGTTTTTTTTTCTTTTTCAGATTTATGTAAATTGTTGTTTATTGCCCCTTGTTTGTGTAAATGTTTATGGGTAGAATAGATGATGACTAGGTAAGATTTCGGTTGTGGAATTGAAAAGCGAAAGAAACATTCAAGTTTTTTACTTCTTAGTTGAACATGGTTATGGCTATGCTTTTTGTTAACTTGTGAACTTCAATATTGCAGGTTGGAAGAAGGATTGTGTTTGTGGTAGTTCCACTTGAGCTAATACAGCAACTCAAAGCTTCAGATTTTACCGATCAACAAGAGTATGACAAATGGCAGAAGAAGACTCTCAAGGTTCTGGAGGTTGGTTTAATTTTGCATCCTTACATACCTTTGGATAAATTCAACTCTGCTGCGTAACGGTTGCAGTAGATTATTCACGCAGCTTTGGATAGGCCTATTGATACCAGGAAGAATAATTTTATCCATGTTATATAGTTATTTCTCACTTAGTAAGTGTTTTATCTTGCTCTTTTGCTTGAGAGAATCAAGAGCCTATAAGCTTCTTGTTTGTTTTGTTGCACTTTTTAATGTAATATTTTGTGTTTGGTGTTTTAACTAAAAGAAATTTTGATGTAAAGTTTGGAAGTAAAATTAAAACTTTTTAATGTAATATTGTTATATTTCCTAATATGTAGTCCTTTGGTGAAGTGATTAGTAAAATTGCGGGAAACAAAAAATATGCATCCGTAGTGAATCTTGAGTTAATGCAATTCTTTCGTACACTTGCTTTTATGAGTTGTATGATTAATGTTTGTTCTTGAAAAATATGGGCAACAAAAAAAAACATTTTAAAAAAATTGTGGGAAACAAAAAAAAATGTTTTTTTTTATAAAAAAAAAGCGTATAGCGACGGTTCAAACCGTCGCAAAAAGGTCTAAAAAATTCGTAACACAGTGACTTATAGCGGCGGTTGTGAACCGCCGCAAATGTTAATAGAACCGACGCTAATGACCTAGCGGCGGTTATTCCGACGGTTCAACCGAACCGCCGCTGCATGACCTAGCGACGCCGAATATACCGACGCTTGTGAACCGCCGCACTTAACATTTAGCGGCAGTTTGAACCGCCGCTAAATGCTGTTTTGAACCGCCGCCGCTTGCTGTATTTGACGTAGTGATTGGAGAAACTGAGCTTGAGGAGGCTGTGTCCAAAATCAAGAGGGACATTATTGTCTTTGCAGCATCCTTGTATTTGTAGTGAAATTGTGCAATTACTACATAGATAGATTTCATGGTTGGAAGAATAGTCGTATGTTTTTGTAAGTGGTGTAACGGATATAATTAAGTTGATTATTATTCTTTGAATTATATATAAAAATTTATTTTCTTAATATTAATTTAGTTTTTGATTTATTTTTTTTATGTTAAACTCCAAGCATAACCCAAAAATAACCAAATAATAACACCTCAGTGGATACAACCTCACACACCACACAGTAATCACACAATAATACAAAATAATTGTTAGTGGAACAAATTTCATGTTCAAATTGCAATGAAACAAGTAAGGGAAAATGTTAAATATCATGGATTTTTATAACATCCATTAGTTGTACTCCAAAACAACTATTTCACTCCTACAAAGCAAATTTAGCAACAAAATTTGGATGGTGAGAAAAAATTATTTTTAGTGGGAATTTCCTCACCAGAAGTAAAATTTATTATTGTTTTCAATTTTTACACCGTGTCTTTATAAAAACAAAATTTATAGTGTAAATATTCATACAAAATATTTTGATTTTAGAAATCTATAATAATATATAAAGGGAATACAAATTTTTGGGATTGCTTTTTCATTATTCCTATTTTACCCTTAAAAAAAACTACCAAAAAAAAACTAAGCACAACTTCCACATAAAAGTAGGTTTTCAGTTTTTTTATAGTAAAAAAAAATATTTTTTTTTCTTCTTAATAACTAGCCACAACAAAAAAGGAGGTTAAGTAGTTATAATTAAATAAGTCCAATAAAAAAGGAGATTAAGTAGTTATTTATATTTGCACAATAGAGAATATTGATCACATCAAACAAAAAAAAAAAAAATATCGATCACACAAACGGGCACGGGAGGCGGCTAGTATTTGATAATTTTGATTTTAGAAGTAAGTAAAATTTGACTAAGAATTGTTTCCACCTGAAATCAAACTCAGGTTATTCAAAACAATTCGTTATAAAAGGAGTTCATTAGCCATTTGAGCACAATGTGATTTCCTCTTTACTTTCATGTACATGTAAAACTACAACTATATAATAAACAAATGCACTTTGAATTAAACAAATGAACTTTGGATCGAACGGCTAATTATTTTTTGGCTTAATTAGTCTGTAAGTCCTTTAAAGATTTTTTTTGTTTCACTTTGGTCCCTTAAAGAAAATAAGTTCCACTTTGGTCTTTATTAATATCTCCATCCGTCAATATGGTCATTTTCGTCCATTTTTTCAAAAACCGTTAACTTCAGTACATATGCCACGTAACAACCTATTTTACCACATGTACATAAGTTAACAGTTTCTGAGAAAAAATGGACGAAAATGACCATATTGACTGACGAAAATGACCATATTGAAACCAAAAAAGTCTTTAAGGACCTGCATACTAATTAAGCCTTATTTTTTTTATGGCAAAATCAATATTTTTAAATACATTAATTAATTTCTTTTATTGTTTTTTGTTTGAACTTTATTTTCTAATTTTATTTATATTTTTGTTTGAACTTTATGTTTACTGTGTTTCTTTCTTTTTGGTTTCTTTCTCGACTCCTATGCTTGTTTGAGTGTTTCTTGCAAACTAACCAAAGCGTTTTTCATTCAGAAGCAAAAAAAAAAGAAAAAAGTGCTTCTGATTTGAAAGCGCTTATTTTCAAAATGGAAATCGAAAAGCAAAACTCATTCTGCAAACAAGTTCCCAATCTTCTATCTTCATTCGTCGATACATTCGTTGACTTTTCAGTCAGCGGAATCTTCCTCCCACCGCCACCGCCATCTCCGCCATCTCCACTCCCCACTCGCCTCCCCTCCCCGCAACGTCTTGTTGCCATCGGCGATCTCCATGGCGACCTCAAGAAATCAAAAGAAGCTCTCCGCATCGCCGGATTAATCGACGACTCCGACAAATACATCGGAGGTTCATCCACCGTAGTTCAAGTCGGCGATGTCCTCGACCGCGGCGGCGACGAAATCAAAATTCTCTACCTCTTAGAAAAACTGAAACGCGAAGCAGCAATTCAAGGCGGAAGAATTATCACCATGAATGGAAACCACGAGATCATGAACGTGGAAGGTGATTTCCATTTTGCTACGAAATCTGGCGTAGAAGAATTTAGGGTTTGGTTGGAATGGTTTCGTGAAGGTAACAAGATGAAGAGTCTCTGCAAAGATTTGGAACCACCGTTAGATCCTTTGGATGGTGTACACGTGGCGTTTCGTGGTGCTAGGAGAGAGTTTCATGATGGGTTTAGGGCTAGGGTTGCTGCATTAAGGCCTAATGGCCCAATTTCTAGAAGATTCTTTACACAAAACGTTACCGTTTTGGTTGTTGGTGATTCAATTTTTGTTCATGGTGGTTTGTTGCAAGAACATGTTGATTATGGGTTGGAGAAGATTAATAAGGAGGTTATTGATTGGGTTAATGGTAATTATGGTAATCGGTTATCGCCGGGGTATTGTCGAGGGAGGAATGCGGTTGTTTGGCTTAGGAAATTTTCTGATGGGAATTGTGATTGTTCGAGTCTTGAGCATGTTTTGTCGACGATTCCGGGTGTTAAGAGGATGATTATGGGGCATACAATTCAGACTGGAGGGATTAACGGCGTTTGCGGAAATAAAGCTATTCGAATCGATGTTGGTATGTCGAAAGGATGTGGTGGTGGTTTGCCTGAGGTTTTGGAGATTGATAGGGTTTCTGGGGTGAAGATATTGACATCAAATCCTTTATATCATCAAGATGTTTATGTTGGGAAGGTGGAAGAAGGGCTTGGATCATTGATTAATAATAATCAAGATGTTAGACCTAGACAAGTGGAAGTTAAAGCTTAACAAGTTTTTTTGTTATAAGTAGGCATTGAAGTCGATGATCTGGAGTTTACAACATTTACACACAATGCGTGCCAATCACTTGTGCTAGACTATGAGGATGAAATGCTTAGTTTCAACTTTGAAATTGTTTAGATTATTTAGGCAATTGTTGCAATAAAGGTTTCTCATTCTTGTGCATTGGAGTTAGAGGTATCTATATCCTATGCCTCATTGTTTAGGTTTTTAGAGTTTAGTGGTTAGGATATGGAGATGATGATTTCTAATCAAACTTATATGATTGTTTGTTTTTAGTGGATTGTTAACATCATCATTGATCTAGGTACATGATTGATTAATTCCTTGTCGACTTATTTGACATTGTAATTGAGCATGAAAACATGGATTTATTAATAAACATAGATTGATTTTTATTTTGAAACTGCATTATAATTTATAACCTACAATTGAATGTTTTGATTTTTTTTGCTTTAATTTTTACTTGGACTTTAAGGAAAAAAAGAGTTTGGCCAATGTGGAGTGAATATACAAAATCTGCATTGCCTTTTCCTTCGATTTCATTGCTTTGCTTGATATATTTGCAGTAGCTGAGGCACTTTTGTTATTGTTAATGACAAAGGGCATGCTGTCCTTTCAACTATGTTGGGGAACAATGTTATTGACAGCGGAAGGTGGAAAATCCTCCATATAAACATGCCATTACGGCCTATGGCTCCCCCGTGGCAGCCATTCCCTTCACAAATGGCCTATGGTATCGAAAAAACCGTCATGCCATTCTGCCATGGCCGCCATTTAAAAACACTGTTGGAGAGGCCAAATGTTTTATGGTGTGAATGTGGTTGATGTTATGCAAGCACCAAGACTTTTGAGCTCACCTCATCAAGATTCTAATTTCAAAAGCAATTATATGTTCGTAGGATTTAAGATTTGCTACAAGTTTTTTTCAAATCTTGATTTGACCATATATCCAAGCTTGCATGTATATCAGACTCATTTTTATTCTCTCTTGGTCTATTCTTACAATTGCAGCATTTTTAGTTTACACTTGTTTATTTTTATGCAAAAAAGAGGAAAAAATGTGGAAGGAAAAGAAATTAAAATTTGGGTTCTTAAAAGGGGAGAAGTTTTCTACAAGATGATGTTTTATTAGGCTTTGTTTCAGAGAAAAGAAGCTAAAGGGAGAGCCTAGATTTAATTATAATCTATGCATCGCAAGTTAGTTTGAACACTTTCTGTCAAATTTGAGATTTTGCAGGTTTATATTAATACATGAATTCTTCTGTTTGCTTGGAACTTTTGTTAAGGTGGTTATTGGCTTTGGTTGGTGTTTGGGTGTTGGAAGCATATCTGTTGATGAGGAATTGGTATTGGCTCGGATTAGTTTTCAATCTGTTGAATGTTGTTTGGAGTAATTCTTAATTTCTTAGTCTAGTGCCAATTGAGTGGCCAGTAGGCGGAGTTTATTTTGCTTATGTATCAGGGGTTATGGGTGTTTGGTTCTCTGCTTTTTTGTTGGCAGTGCTGTAAATATATTTGTATTTGTTCTTTGTGATCTTATTCTTATCTTAGCACATCTTGTGCATATTTTTAATAAAATTATCAAAAAATTATTTTAATATTAAAAGTTGGTAGACTCCATGTGCAACCAATGCCACCACCATTAAAGATCAGATCATCTAAGAGCATCTCCAATGAGCTTTTCTTATGACATCTACTTTGACTTTCATTTCTACTAATTAGTGGTTCCTTCAATACTACATATTTATCATTCTATAAAACTTATTACATGCTCTAATTGTGTCTATTATCATTTTTCTATTTTCAATTATAAAATAGAAAAATATGATTTTTGATGTATTTTTGTTTATCTTGTGACTCCCCCTTGATCCTTGTGCGTGTGAGATAAGTCAATTTTTACACCGCCCACGATACTAAGTACACCAAACATAGATGTGTCTGTTTTTGTTTGAACAAAGGGGCTTGGTATAATGGTACTTTTTTTGGGATGAGACTATTCACCATAACCGTGTGATTTGAAATCGACAGGTAAGACCGTTTATAATTACTTTTGTTCATATGTAATATATACCATTCGATTAGATATCAACGATTGTGATTTAAAATTGTGTGAAAATGTGCGTTGATCTTACGGCAGGCAATCCATGTCCCTTTTTCTTGACTATGAAAAAGAGGGGGTTGGTACACTTGGTATCAAAAAAATAGAGGGGAGTTTGGTGATGGGATTGGATCGAACGGCTAATTATTTTTTGGCTTAATTAATCTGTAAGTCCTTTAAAGATTTTTTTTGTTTCACTTTGGTCCCTTAAAGAAAATAAGTTTCACTTTGGTCCTTATTGATATCTCCATCGGTCAATGTGGTCATTTTCGTACATTTTTTCAAAAACCGTTAACTTCAGTACATATGCCACGTAACAACATATTTTACCACATGTACAGAAGTTAACAGTTTCTGAGAAAAAATGGACGAAAATGACCATATTGACTGCCGAAGATATCAATAAGGGACTATAGTGAAACTTATTTTCTTTAAGGGACCAAAGTGAAACTAAAAAAGTTTTTAAGGGACCTGCATATTAATTAAGCCTTATTTTTTTTATGGCAAAATCAATATTTTTAAATACATTAATTAATTTCTTTTATTGTTTTTTGTTTGAACTTTATTTTCTAATTTTATTTATATTTTTGTTTGAACTTTATGTTTACTGTGTTTCTTTCTTTTTGGTTTCTTTCTCGACTCCTATGCTTGTTTGAGTGTTTCTTGCAAACTAACCAAAGCGTTTTTCATTCAGAAGCAAAAAAAAAAAGAAAAAAGTGCTTCTGATTTGAAAGCGCTTATTTTCAAAATGGAAATCGAAAAGCAAAACTCATTCTGCAAACAAGTTCCCAATCTTCTATCTTCATTCGTCGATACATTCGTTGACTTTTCAGTCAGCGGAATCTTCCTCCCACCGCCACCGCCATCTCCGCCATCTCCACTCCCCACTCGCCTCCCCTCCCCGCAACGTCTTGTTGCCATCGGCGATCTCCATGGCGACCTCAAGAAATCAAAAGAAGCTCTCCGCATCGCCGGATTAATCGACGACTCCGACAAATACATCGGAGGTTCATCCACCGTAGTTCAAGTCGGCGATGTCCTCGACCGCGGCGGCGACGAAATCAAAATTCTCTACCTCTTAGAAAAACTGAAACGCGAAGCAGCAATTCAAGGCGGAAGAATTATCACCATGAATGGAAACCACGAGATCATGAACGTGGAAGGTGATTTCCATTTTGCTACGAAATCTGGCGTAGAAGAATTTAGGGTTTGGTTGGAATGGTTTCGTGAAGGTAACAAGATGAAGAGTCTCTGCAAAGATTTGGAACCACCGTTAGATCCTTTGGATGGTGTACACGTGGCGTTTCGTGGTGCTAGGAGAGAGTTTCATGATGGGTTTAGGGCTAGGGTTGCTGCATTAAGGCCTAATGGCCCAATTTCTAGAAGATTCTTTACACAAAACGTTACCGTTTTGGTTGTTGGTGATTCAATTTTTGTTCATGGTGGTTTGTTGCAAGAACATGTTGATTATGGGTTGGAGAAGATTAATAAGGAGGTTATTGATTGGGTTAATGGTAATTATGGTAATCGGTTATCGCCGGGGTATTGTCGAGGGAGGAATGCGGTTGTTTGGCTTAGGAAATTTTCAGATGGGAATTGTGATTGTTCGAGTCTTGAGCATGTTTTGTCGACGATTCCGGGTGTTAAGAGGATGATTATGGGGCATACAATTCAGACTGGAGGGATTAACGGCGTTTGCGGAAATAAAGCTATTCGAATCGATGTTGGTATGTCGAAAGGATGTGGTGGTGGTTTGCCTGAGGTTTTGGAGATTGATAGGGTTTCTGGGGTGAAGATATTGACATCAAATCCTTTATATCATCAAGATGTTTATGTTGGGAAGGTGGAAGAAGGGCTTGGATCATTGATTAATAATAATCAAGATGTTAGACCTAGACAAGTGGAAGTTAAAGCTTAACAAGTTTTTTTGTTATAAGTAGGCATTGAAGTCGATGATCTGGAGTTTACAACATTTACACACAATGCGTGCCAATCACTTGTGCTAGACTATGAGGATGAAATGCTTAGTTTCAACTTTGAAATTGTTTAGATTATTTAGGCAATTGTTGCAATAAAGGTTTCTCATTCTTGTGCATTGGAGTTAGAGGTATCTATATCCTATGCCTCATTGTTTAGGTTTTTAGAGTTTAGTGGTTAGGATATGGAGATGATGATTTCTAATCAAACTTATATGATTGTTTGTTTTTAGTGGATTGTTAACATCATCATTGATCTAGGTACATGATTGATTAATTCCTTGTCGACTTATTTGACATTGTAATTGAGCATGAAAACATGGATTTATTAATAAACATAGATTGATTTTTATTTTGAAACTGCATTATAATTTATAACCTACAATTGAATGTTTTGATTTTTTTTGCTTTAATTTTTACTTGGACTTTAAGGAAAAAAAGAGTTTGGCCAATGTGGAGTGAATATACAAAATCTGCATTGCCTTTTCCTTCGATTTCATTGCTTTGCTTGATATATTTGCAGTAGCTGAGGCACTTTTGTTATTGTTAATGACAAAGGGCATGCTGTCCTTTCAACTATGTTGGGGAACAATGTTATTGACAGCGGAAGGTGGAAAATCCTCCATATAAACATGCCATTACGGCCTATGGCTCCCCCGTGGCAGCCATTCCCTTCACAAATGGCCTATGGTATCGAAAAAACCGTCATGCCATTCTGCCATGGCCGCCATTTAAAAACACTGTTGGAGAGGCCAAATGTTTTATGGTGTGAATGTGGTTGATGTTATGCAAGCACCAAGACTTTTGAGCTCACCTCATCAAGATTCTAATTTCAAAAGCAATTATATGTTCGTAGGATTTAAGATTTGCTACAAGTTTTTTTCAAATCTTGATTTGACCATATATCCAAGCTTGCATGTATATCAGACTCATTTTTATTCTCTCTTGGTCTATTCTTACAATTGCAGCATTTTTAGTTTACACTTGTTTATTTTTATGCAAAAAAGAGGAAAAAATGTGGAAGGAAAAGAAATTAAAATTTGGGTTCTTAAAAGGGGAGAAGTTTTCTACAAGATGATGTTTTATTAGGCTTTGTTTCAGAGAAAAGAAGCTAAAGGGAGAGCCTAGATTTAATTATAATCTATGCATCGCAAGTTAGTTTGAACACTTTCTGTCAAATTTGAGATTTTGCAGGTTTATATTAATACATGAATTCTTCTGTTTGCTTGGAACTTTTGTTAAGGTGGTTATTGGCTTTGGTTGGTGTTTGGGTGTTGGAAGCATATCTGTTGATGAGGAATTGGTATTGGCTCGGATTAGTTTTCAATCTGTTGAATGTTGTTTGGAGTAATTCTTAATTTCTTAGTCTAGTGCCAATTGAGTGGCCAGTAGGCGGAGTTTATTTTGCTTATGTATCAGGGGTTATGGGTGTTTGGTTCTCTGCTTTTTTGTTGGCAGTGCTGTAAATATATTTGTATTTGTTCTTTGTGATCTTATTCTTATCTTAGCACATCTTGTGCATATTTTTAATAAAATTATCAAAAAATTATTTTAATATTAAAAGTTGGTAGACTCCATGTGCAACCAATGCCACCACCATTAAAGATCAGATCATCTAAGAGCATCTCCAATGAGCTTTTCTTATGACATCTACTTTGACTTTCATTTCTACTAATTAGTGGTTCCTTCAATACTACATATTTATCATTCTATAAAACTTATTACATGCTCTAATTGTGTCTATTATCATTTTTCTATTTTCAATTATAAAATAGAAAAATATGATTTTTGATGTATTTTTGTTTATCTTGTGACTCCCCCTTGATCCTTGTGCGTGTGAGATAAGTCAATTTTTACACCGCCCACGATACTAAGTACACCAAACATAGATGTGTCTGTTTTTGTTTGAACAAAGGGGCTTGGTATAATGGTACTTTTTTTGGGATGAGACTATTCACCATAACCGTGTGATTTGAAATCGACAGGTAAGACCGTTTATAATTACTTTTGTTCATATGTAATATATACCATTCGATTAGATATCAACGATTGTGATTTAAAATTGTGTGAAAATGTGCGTTGATCTTACGGCAGGCAATCCATGTCCCTTTTTCTTGACTATGAAAAAGAGGGGGTTGGTACACTTGGTATCAAAAAAATAGAGGGGAGTTTGGTGATGGGATTGGATCGAACGGCTAATTATTTTTTGGCTTAATTAATCTGTAAGTCCTTTAAAGATTTTTTTTGTTTCACTTTGGTCCCTTAAAGAAAATAAGTTTCACTTTGGTCCTTATTGATATCTCCATCGGTCAATGTGGTCATTTTCGTACATTTTTTCAAAAACCGTTAACTTCAGTACATATGCCACGTAACAACATATTTTACCACATGTACAGAAGTTAACAGTTTCTGAGAAAAAATGGACGAAAATGACCATATTGACTGCCGAAGATATCAATAAGGGACTATAGTGAAACTTATTTTCTTTAAGGGACCAAAGTGAAACTAAAAAAGTTTTTAAGGGACCTGCATATTAATTAAGCCTTATTTTTTTTATGGCAAAATCAATATTTTTAAATACATTAATTAATTTCTTTTATTGTTTTTTGTTTGAACTTTATTTTCTAATTTTATTTATATTTTTGTTTGAACTTTATGTTTACTGTGTTTCTTTCTTTTTGGTTTCTTTCTCGACTCCTATGCTTGTTTGAGTGTTTCTTGCAAACTAACCAAAGCGTTTTTCATTCAGAAGCAAAAAAAAAAAGAAAAAAGTGCTTCTGATTTGAAAGCGCTTATTTTCAAAATGGAAATCGAAAAGCAAAACTCATTCTGCAAACAAGTTCCCAATCTTCTATCTTCATTCGTCGATACATTCGTTGACTTTTCAGTCAGCGGAATCTTCCTCCCACCGCCACCGCCATCTCCGCCATCTCCACTCCCCACTCGCCTCCCCTCCCCGCAACGTCTTGTTGCCATCGGCGATCTCCATGGCGACCTCAAGAAATCAAAAGAAGCTCTCCGCATCGCCGGATTAATCGACGACTCCGACAAATACATCGGAGGTTCATCCACCGTAGTTCAAGTCGGCGATGTCCTCGACCGCGGCGGCGACGAAATCAAAATTCTCTACCTCTTAGAAAAACTGAAACGCGAAGCAGCAATTCAAGGCGGAAGAATTATCACCATGAATGGAAACCACGAGATCATGAACGTGGAAGGTGATTTCCATTTTGCTACGAAATCTGGCGTAGAAGAATTTAGGGTTTGGTTGGAATGGTTTCGTGAAGGTAACAAGATGAAGAGTCTCTGCAAAGATTTGGAACCACCGTTAGATCCTTTGGATGGTGTACACGTGGCGTTTCGTGGTGCTAGGAGAGAGTTTCATGATGGGTTTAGGGCTAGGGTTGCTGCATTAAGGCCTAATGGCCCAATTTCTAGAAGATTCTTTACACAAAACGTTACCGTTTTGGTTGTTGGTGATTCAATTTTTGTTCATGGTGGTTTGTTGCAAGAACATGTTGATTATGGGTTGGAGAAGATTAATAAGGAGGTTATTGATTGGGTTAATGGTAATTATGGTAATCGGTTATCGCCGGGGTATTGTCGAGGGAGGAATGCGGTTGTTTGGCTTAGGAAATTTTCAGATGGGAATTGTGATTGTTCGAGTCTTGAGCATGTTTTGTCGACGATTCCGGGTGTTAAGAGGATGATTATGGGGCATACAATTCAGACTGGAGGGATTAACGGCGTTTGCGGAAATAAAGCTATTCGAATCGATGTTGGTATGTCGAAAGGATGTGGTGGTGGTTTGCCTGAGGTTTTGGAGATTGATAGGGTTTCTGGGGTGAAGATATTGACATCAAATCCTTTATATCATCAAGATGTTTATGTTGGGAAGGTGGAAGAAGGGCTTGGATCATTGATTAATAATAATCAAGATGTTAGACCTAGACAAGTGGAAGTTAAAGCAACAAGTTTTTTTGTTATAAGTAGGAATTGAAGTCGATGATCTGGAGTTTACAACATTTACACACAATGCGTGCCAATCACTTGTGCTAGACTATGAGGATGAAATGCTTAGTTTCAACTTTGAAATTGTTTAGATTATTTAGGCAATTGTTGCAATAAAGGTTTCTCATTCTTGTGCATTGGAGTTAGAGGTATCTATATCCTATGCCTCATTGTTTAGGTTTTTAGAGTTTAGTGGTTAGGATATGGAGATGATGATTTCTAATCAAACTTATATGATTGTTTGTTTTTAGTGGATTGTTAACATCATCATTGATCTAGGTACATGATTGATTAATTCCTTGTCGACTTATTTGACATTGTAATTGAGCATGAAAACATGGATTTATTAATAAACATAGATTGATTTTTATTTTGAAACTGCATTATAATTTATAACCTACAATTGAATGTTTTGATTTTTTTTGCTTTAATTTTTACTTGGACTTTAAGGAAAAAAAGAGTTTGGCCAATGTGGAGTGAATATACAAAATCTGCATTGCCTTTTCCTTCGATTTCATTGCTTTGCTTGATATATTTGCAGTAGCTGAGGCACTTTTGTTATTGTTAATGACAAAGGGCATGCTGTCCTTTCAACTATGTTGGGGAACAATGTTATTGACAGCGGAAGGTGGAAAATCCTCCATATAAACATGCCATTACGGCCTATGGCTCCCCCGTGGCAGCCATTCCCTTCACAAATGGCCTATGGTATCGAAAAAACCGTCATGCCATTCTGCCATGGCCGCCATTTAAAAACACTGTTGGAGAGGCCAAATGTTTTATGGTGTGAATGTGGTTGATGTTATGCAAGCACCAAGACTTTTGAGCTCACCTCATCAAGATTCTAATTTCAAAAGCAATTATATGTTCGTAGGATTTAAGATTTGCTACAAGTTTTTTTCAAATCTTGATTTGACCATATATCCAAGCTTGCATGTATATCAGACTCATTTTTATTCTCTCTTGGTCTATTCTTACAATTGCAGCATTTTTAGTTTACACTTGTTTATTTTTATGCAAAAAAGAGGAAAAAATGTGGAAGGAAAAGAAATTAAAATTTGGGTTCTTAAAAGGGGAGAAGTTTTCTACAAGATGATGTTTTATTAGGCTTTGTTTCAGAGAAAAGAAGCTAAAGGGAGAGCCTAGATTTAATTATAATCTATGCATCGCAAGTTAGTTTGAACACTTTCTGTCAAATTTGAGATTTTGCAGGTTTATATTAATACATGAATTCTTCTGTTTGCTTGGAACTTTTGTTAAGGTGGTTATTGGCTTTGGTTGGTGTTTGGGTGTTGGAAGCATATCTGTTGATGAGGAATTGGTATTGGCTCGGATTAGTTTTCAATCTGTTGAATGTTGTTTGGAGTAATTCTTAATTTCTTAGTCTAGTGCCAATTGAGTGGCCAGTAGGCGGAGTTTATTTTGCTTATGTATCAGGGGTTATGGGTGTTTGGTTCTCTGCTTTTTTGTTGGCAGTGCTGTAAATATATTTGTATTTGTTCTTTGTGATCTTATTCTTATCTTAGCACATCTTGTGCATATTTTTAATAAAATTATCAAAAAATTATTTTAATATTAAAAGTTGGTAGACTCCACGGGCAAAGAGAGATTGCTTAATGCAACACATCTCTTCCAGAAGTACGCATTTGTATTTTCTTTCTAATTGGGGTACATATGTGCAACCAATGCTACCACCATTAGAGATGGTCTAAGAGCATCTCCAATGAGCCTTTCTTGTGACATCTACTTTGACTTTCATATTCTACTAATAAGTGGTTCCTTCTATACTACATATTTATCATTCTATAAAACTTATTACATGCTCTAATTGTGTCTATTATCATTTTTCTATTTTCAATTATAAAATAGAAAAATATGATTTTTGATGTATTTTTGTTTGCATGTGAGATAAGTCAATTTCTACACCGCCCACGATACTAAGTACACCAAACATAGATGTGTTTGTTTTTCTTTGAACAAAGGGGCTTGGTATAATGGTACTTTTTTTGGGATGAGAGTATTCACCATAACTGTCTGATTTGAAATCGACGGGTAAGATCGTTTATAATTACTTTTGTTCATATGTAATATATACCGTTTGATTAAATATCAACGATTGTGATTTAAAATTGTGAAAATGTGCGCTAATCTTACGGCAGGCAATCCATGTCCCTTTTTCTTGACTATGAAAAAGAGGGGGTTGGTACACTTGGTATCAAAAAAATAGAGGGGAGTTTGGTGATGGGATTGGGACAGTACGTGAAAGGTATTGCTTGGACTTTTGTAACATTGAAGACTTATGCGGTTGGTGAAGCCACAAGTTGTAGTTTTAGTTTAGTCGTAGTTTGTGACTGGAATTTAATATTTCCAAATGGAATGTGATTCTCTCTGCAGTCGTAGTTCAATTATTAAAATTAAAATAATAACTAAGGGTGTAGATTTCATTGGACTTCCTCTAGTAGTGGAGAGGATCCTTTCCCATTTCCAAGCACACTGAAAATAGAGATTGTGGTTGTGTGCAATTAAATGATTGTTAATGAACTACAATCATCAGTCATGTATATAAACTATACAATTTAAGATCAAACGGTCTAAATTTTTACATCAAATTTTAAATTTATAAGCAATTAAAATTTGAATCATCTTATCTGCATTGCCTACATGCAATCTTATCACACTACTCCATCCAAATCCCTAAAAATAAAAGCGGTAAAAAGTAATTCCCTAGACTAAAGTAAATGAGATTTCTTTTTGTGGACAACAGTAAATGAGATATTTTAATGAGAAAAAGTAAATATAATTCGTGTTGGCACAATAGGTGTATAAATATGGTCGTTAAGTCATAACATAACCCATTTTGACAGGACCATGATCAACAATTGATTTGTTATTAAGCTTTCAAATCCCTACATGGCATGGTACACAGCATGCACGAAAATCTTATTCAAATTACATGAGTAGATCCATGCATGCAATGCAATGCAATGCAAGGGAAAGGCCAATGTAATATTGTTGTACACTGTATGTACTACTAGTATACATTACGAAAGATGTATCCATACAAATCAATATTCTTTTATTTCTTATCATTCCACTTGTAACAGAAACCATTGAAAAATAAGACCTACATTTACTTGGAGGCAAAATACAAGATGTATACATTTACTAACTGCCACATCCACCACCCATAGTCACAAAAGGGGTGCGGAGAGTAAACACTGACTATATAATAAACAAAACATACAACAATTCTCTGCTTGCACAACTAGCCTTACACACAAACTTATACATTAATTTGGGCAAAATAGAAGAAAATATATAATTTTGTAGTCTACAAAATACCCTCCCTCATTTGTAAAGAGAATCAGCATACTGTACGTCCATAGCACAAACAAGCAAGGTAAAGGTTTTTTGACCATTTTTCCTGAAGAATCAATATGAGAAAAATCAGTTTTTGCATGTAGTTAACAAAATTAAGTATTGATTTATCAACCCTAACCTTAACATGTGTGCTTGGAAATTGAGATGTCCTAAGAGTTTCCTGAGTTTCATCAGCAGGCCTTCGTCTTGGTTTGCTTAATATAAGAGCAGATTGATCCCATGTAGCAGCAGTTGCTGTGATCCTGTAACCATTATCCCATCGTCTATGGATTCCTTCGCTAGGATAGAGAAAATCAAGTTCAACAACCTACATGTAAAAGGTGGACGATGAGAAAGTAACGAAAAGAGACGTTAACTGCAGAGCAGGAAGGCAAGGGAAAAATTGCCACACTATTAAAAGTAACAACAAATTTAACAAGCTAACAACCACTCCAGAAAATGGGTCAATTTTGGCTAAATTCTATTTAACTTTGTTGGCAGGGTGCTAAGACTAAATTACAGATCTGATCCAAAGAGGATTGCAAGCAATACTCAAACAAAACCAGAACCAGGCCATGTACTAAGTAATAGTAATATTCAATGAAATACAAAACATTCTGAATAAAGGCAGGAAAACAATACTCAAACAAAGCTTTTATTTCAGCAATATCATATCATAGATTAGAATACAAAATAAACAGCAAACCTGATCACTGAATCCAGCATTCCGTGACATAACTACACCCCAGCGACTTCCAGCAGTGGCCATTGAAGTCACGTGAAAACCTTCTCTCCACTTCTTGTTTATCCATTTGAAGGGGAAAGACTCACTTACTTTGTATGATTGTTGTGTATATTGTGTGCCTGTGGAAATCAGAACTCAAATCACAATGAAGTTTTTATCTCTTTTGGTCCCTCTCTCGAATTAAAACAGATAAACAATCATGCATGTGATCAAACAACATCCATATAGATCTGCCGCAAAAATGGAAAATCACACGGGCACTAAATTTGGCCAGAGCTTCGCCACACTTGTATAAGAAATTGGAACAGGAGGGAAATATAAAAGACACAAATCATATGAAAATATAATTCCATGCGAGTGGAATTTCAAATTGCTTCAAAATCAAAATATGCAACTGATTAACTTAATAATTCTATAAAGTTCACCAAGTTTAATCAACAACCAAAATGCCTTCCAACATTTAAACCCTCCTTATATTCTACAACAATCATATGACCTAATCACTTTCACTCCCATTTCTGTGGATCCTAATAACTAATAACTAAAGAGCCTCAGAATTGCATCCAATGCATCATCAATTACGGGGAAAATTTCATTCATCATTTGTAAGTACTTAAAGCAAACAAACCTTTTGACATCACCACAAGAGAGCTCCCATTAGTAACCCCAGCAATAGAAGTAATGTAATAATTCTTCTCCCACTGCTCCATGATCCATTCCTAGAAAGAAAAAGAATTGCATGGGTAAGTTTCATCAACTGAAAAACAGGTTACAAAGCATTTGAAATGCACTGATGTAGATCATATAATCTAACCTTGTGTAAGAAAAAAGGTGACAACTTGTAAACTTGATTTGTAAAACCAGTTCCTGCATCCATAATAAGTGCCCAGAGATTGGAACAAGAAGCCACACAACTAATGAGAAGGCCATCTGCAATCCCTCGCTCTACATGTTGCGCTAATCTTCCATCCGCTACATTGTAATGATACCTAATAGTACAGCCATTTTTCAGTATAACCACAATATCATCATGATGATAAAAACACCCAAGCAGTAGATATTTTGCATTCAAGGCATAACTCATTTGATCTCATGTCAAATAAACAAACACAAGGAATATAAAAAATTACGAAGAATGATAAGCTATGTACTCCCTAGCCTATCAGATGGTTAAAATTTGTATTATTAATATTTTCTTATTGACATGTTGAGCATAGTTTGACACCGGCTTGTGTTAGACATCCATTATACATACGATAGTAAAACAGCATCTCAGGCAGTTTGGACATCATTATGATAGATTCGGAGATAGACAATTTATCTTTGAACTTAATACATAATAGGGAATTTCGGCATATTGAGATCCATGTAGCCAAATCTACTTAATGTGATGGGGCTAGGTTATATATATATATACACACATACACACACACACACACACACACACACACACACACACACACACACACACACACACACACAATTGCTCAAATAAAGGAAACAACTGCAAAATGTGAATGCATCTCTACCTTTGCTTCATTGGCATTCTTGCATTGTAAATTGATATCCATTGTGTGGCAGGAACCCCCAAACGAACCTTCTTTTTGGGCTGTGAATCATCTTCTTCCTCAATATTCAATCTACCTCTCTTTTGCCCAACCTGATAAATTTTGATTGGGGAAACAAAGGATAACATTGAATACAATGACACCAACCAAAAGTTTAAAAACATGATAATAAAATATCTCTAAAACAACACCATATCATTACCTTTTGAGCACCTTCAGTATTAATTGGCCGCAGTGCAGGATTTGGTCCAAGTACACTATCAAATAAGGATATTAGCTTGGAATAGTTAGGTTCTTCGTCAAATTTCATGTTCACTACAAACTCAAGAAAATGTCTGAAAGGAGCAGGGCAGAAGCAGCATAGCATCTCAGGAGATGTTCCCATCTTCTTTTTGCAAACAAGATAGGACTTGTTATCTCCCTAACAAAGAAATTAAAAACAGATTAAAACTAAATACATAAAGGAATCCAAATGCCACAGTAAATATTTGATGAGAAAAATAAATGTAAACACCTGATAACCTTGCCATGGTAACCGGCCTTTATGAAGGAAAATAAGTGTATATGCAAGAGATTCAAGATCATCCCTTCTACTAGCAGTTCTTCCCAAATGAGCATGAACACTTGCATACCGAACAGTTCCTCTACAGAAATAAAAAAAAATATATTAAGTCTCAAGAAGCTTGATAATCATCTAAGAGAAAAAAAGGAAAAAGATGGAGTAGAATTCAAGAAAAAAAGCGTTTAATGAAAGGAGAAGGGGTGAAAAGAGAAACCTGAACATATCAGGGCGTTGATCATATTCAACATGCTGCCCAGTGGAGGTGTCTCTCCATTTTGTTGCTGAAAAACAAATCCTCATAAGATTAAAAAGAAAAGGGCCAGTAAGAGCGAAACATCTCATCCTTCAAATTCAAACTACTCACCTAAACCAAGGTCAACAAGAAACAATTTCTTCTCTTGTGCTGTACCCGGCTGACCTAGTAAAAAGTTCTCTGGTTTTACATCTCCATGCACATATCTATAATGCACAATAGCAATATTTAGTAACCAGGAAACTCAACTAAACATTATAACAAACTAAAGGCTGAATACAAACATGTTTGATCTATAACATACCCCCTTGAGTGCATCTTGTCTAAGATCGACAATGACTCAACAGCAATACATGCAACCATTTCTGCAGACATCCTACATATTCAAAAGACAAGCAATAAATTAAATCAAAAAAAGAAAAAGAAATCATTAACAGTATGTTAAGAAAAAAACAAGGAATAGACTAGTCATTGGTTCACTGTCGAAAAAGAAAATGGAAAAATAAGAAAGAGGACACAGCCAGAAGTAGAAGGCAGGCACAGATATAACATTCATGAAGGAAGATACATAATGTACTAAGCAGGTCAAAGTTAAAATATTGAAAGTACAAAATGGGAATCAGGATCTCTGCAAAGCTCAAGTAAGCCCAAATTTTCTCGTAAAAAGAAAACAGAAGACTGACATTTCAAAGAGCTTAGTACAACAAAAACAGCCAAGCCTTATCCCACTGACCGTTCCACAAAAATCATGTCGATAGTCAAACCACAACATCTACACCCAATGTAGTCAGGGTCGAGTTTTTACGTAGGGTCGTTAGGCTGGTGACGGGTCGTAGCACGGGTCGTAAGACCCTACTCAAGGGCAAACTTGTAACTTCACATATGTACATATACTCATACAAACAAAAATACAATACATGAACAAAATAAATTTAGTTAATTAATATTTCATATTCATCATTCCAAATGTTCATAACAATCAAGAAGGCCTGTGCACCATTCACAACTAAAGGCCAATGCATCATTCACAAAAGAAACAACAGAGTCACAGAGTTTTGAAAAGAAAAAACAGAAGAAAAAACAAACTAAGAGAACAAAGTTTGTTTGAAAAGAAGAAAAAACAAAGTGAGGTGGATGAAAATAAAAAACAGAGAGTGAGAAAAGAAAATAGACTCAGCCATTACTCTTGAAAAACAAACTAAGAGAACAACAAGAAGAAAAACAGAGTGTTGGACGAAGGTGATACTGAAACGATAACAGAAGAACCCCTTGGCTTAGGGTGCGAAAACAGAGTGTGAAACGAAGGTGACAAACAGCGCCGGAATAGTAGAACGACAGCGACGGCGCCGGAAAAACACCATGGTTAGGGTTTCAGTTTCGGTGAAGGTGAGAGTGAAACTGAGAGCGCGATACTGAAACACATGTTTAGAAATTGGGATTTAGGGCAAAATTAAATATGGGTTATGAAATAACCCGACCCGATTCGCAAGGCCCAACCCATTTGAAACGCAAAAACGGGTCCAGCACTACGACCATGCCATCGGAACACGACCCTGACCACGGCGAAGCGCAAAAACGACCCATAGCATAGTCGGAGCATGGCCGGCGGGCCGGAACACGTAAGGTTGTGCGATCCTACGACCCAGCACGCGACCTTGACTACATTGTCTACATCAAATACAACTAATCTTGTTTTAGTTTTATTGGTATGTATTTAGTTCCCTATACATATGGAAGAAAATGAAACTTAAAACTGAATCACGCCTTACATATAAACCTTTGCAAAAAAAAGATTAAAAAACACAAAATCAATATTTAACGGTCCTTATTGTAAAATACAAGACCAATAAAGCAGATACAATAACAAAGGTAATTTATACTCACGACTGGCCTGAGGAATTCCATACATCCCACAAGCTTGGACCAAGCATGTCCATAACCTGCATATAATATAATGATAATAATAATTAAAAAATAGTTATTGGCTAAAGTGAGAATAAGATAATAAAATGTTTGTTTTGTAGATCATACATACCATCACATAATATTCTCCTTGTCTGCCTTTATAATGTACTTTAGGTATTCCATGACTTCCACCAAGGGTGCTTCAAAACAAAATATAAAAATCAAATCTCTGGCAAATATAATGTTTTCCCAAACTTGCATATAAATCCAAACCAATTTACAATATACCTACTTGTATACTTGCCACTCATAAGGAGGGCCATAGTTACATCCTTTACTGTTTCTATGTTCAAATTTCAAAGCCACCTGAAATACACGAAAGATAGCAATCAACTTAAGGCCAACAAAACTCTTTTCCCATTTAAAAGCAACATCCCTCAGCATACCTCAGTGGCACCGGGTCCATTCAGGCGGTCATTACCACCGGTAACTCGACGACCAACAAAAACCTGTCCAAATCCACCTTTGCCAAGTTTCCTCTCCACTTTGAACACGGGCGAACCTCCTACTTGAACCTTTGGGTCAAAACAGTTTAAAGGAAAGAGAAAAAATATAGAAATGAATAAGCAAATTGCATTAACCATGGTTACATTCAATAATAAAATAATTAATGAAGCGAGACACTATGGTCACATTTAATCAAACAGCTTAATTTAGAAAAGCTTAATTAACTATCGCATATTCGCATATACAAAAATCTTTTCTTTTTGCTCAAACCAAGTTAACTCATAGTATTACCAAACAAAATCAGAATACAATCGGGAGTCATAGCATGTTTTAATATAAGTTCAAAAGAGCTAATTCGTAAGTTATAGCATGTTCTTATAAATTTAACCACATTATTAGTTGCTTATGAGTTACTACTTTGCATCCAGAAAAATTGAGTCTAGCAACGTAAATTTTTCAAAACATAGTTTATTGTATAAGATGAAATTGATTTTGTTTCCATAAGCTCTCTTATTTATTTTATTTTTTTATATCAACCCTCTGGTTCACAGGTAAGTAAAGTTTGGCCATTTCCATCAAAAATCGAACTAGGGTTTTCCCGAACCATGCGTCCTAGGAGGAGCTCATTAACCACTTAAGCTCAATGTCTTGGTTAAGCTCTCTTATTTAACTTCTCCTTAGTTATCAATAAATTTATACAATCATTTATGCAATCAAGTTACCATAAATAATAAATTTAGCTTAATTAAAACATAATCCAAATATTTGCATGCCATGAAAAACCAAAGAAGCTATTTTTATTCATACCCTATCAGGAAAAGGTGTAGTATTGCCCTCATCCTCTTGAGGAACGCCTTTATTAGCACTCAAACCGCCACTTTCATCACCCATCACCCCCTTCAATTTCTTCTTCTTGCTCTGTTTTTATTTTTGCCACCGGCAAAGCAGCCCGTATCTTCACGTAATTGTCCGCCGGTTGTGATTTTTCACGGCTTACCGGAGCACGACGGCGTCCGCTACGAAGCACCGATATTCTATAAACACATGCAGTCGATTTGTAGCAATCATCATATGTGTTGATTCATCATGAAATTGTTGATTGAGTTTACGAAAGAATTTTATAGAAAAGAAAAAATCGAAGGGAAAAAATAAAATTGATAGGTTTAATTGGAAAATTAGGGTTAGGGTTGATGCACAAAGAGGTGAACGAATTTTGAATTGGAGATGAAGGATGATGACAAATTGATAGCAGATTGGGATAAGATATAAAATAATACTCCCTTCGTTTCTTTTTAATTGTCTTTTATTATCATATTTAACGTTTCTATTTAATTGTCCTTTTTGTATTTTATGGATTTGATTTGTCAATTATACCCTTTGTCAATTGCTATTATCTTTTTCCATAAAACCAATTAATGCTATATATTTGGAAAACTACATCATTTTTTTAAAAAAAAAAATTTGTTGGTACATTACATATTAAATTTTGTTTTTTTAGTACATAATATATTAAATTTATTGGAAAGAAAAAGTGTGGCAAAAAAAAAAAGGAATTTATTGTTGAATTAAAACGAGGGTATAATAGGAAGATAACGTGCCAAAATACACTTCCTTAAGTTATTGTTATCATTCTAAAAAACCAATTAAAAAGAAACGGAGGGAGTAATAAAAAAATCCAAAAAAGAAATCCTTTAGAATATTTTTGAATATACTTTAGATTAATATTTTTGGTAGGAGAAGACTCACTTTTTTTCTCTCTAAAAATAATATGAAACTCTCTCTCTCTCTCCAAATAATATGAATATTGATTTTGAAAAAAATAATACTATGATTATTGGTATTTGCATGTGGACAAATTGTCGGATTTGAGTAAAAAATATCAAATCGGTCAAATTAATGGTTGAATATCACATCTATTTTCATTAATTATAGTTTGCAGTTTTTATGGATGATGGTTTGATAATCGATGGATTGTGTTGGTTTTTGGACTAAATACAATTTGCTAATACAAAATTCAAGAAATTTAAAATAAAATTGACATTAAATGTCTCCGCTATCTTTTATAATTTGTACTTACACGACAACTTAGATCGCAAATTATATATAAATTCTCGATAAAGAAACTTTGGTCTTTCATGCAATAACTTGTGTTTATTCGAGGTGTTTTCGTGTGTTTTCTAACTCTAAAAAGATAGAACCCCAAAAAAATTCTCCACTTTCAAACTCAAGTTTTTTTTTTTGTTTCTTTTTTTTGTCTGTTGTGTAAATCATATTTGAATTGATTTAATTTATAAAGTTAGTTTGAGATCCTCGTTTAAAAAGTTATTATGGAGAGACGGTTTCATTTGTCTAATTGTTTTCTTCCTACAAATTAGTCATCTCACTCTTTGTTCAAAGTAGTTGAATTATCTAACTTATAAAGTTATTATAAAGTAGTTCATTCGTCTAAAAGTTATTATATAGAGATGACAGTTTCATTCGTCTGGTTGAACTATTATGTAATAAAAATTAAGTAAGGACTAAATTTATAAAGTCTCATATTTAACCTTGTTAATGATCTTTTGCACAAAGGTTGAACCCATTCCATTAGTAAATGTCTATTTCATTCTTTGCAAGATTACTACCATTGTCTATTCTAACATTACTAATGTGTAATAAAGTTGAACTCATAAAGTAATCTTGTAAACAACAATCTAAGCATTGAAATTGAACCCTACATCAACTTTGACATGTAACACACAAAATAAAGAAAAAATATATGTTCTTTATACTAAAGTAAGGATAACATATTTTGACCCTCATTCATCTTTCGGGTCTGTTGAAATCCTCCAACATCCTCTTTTTTCTCCTCACAATGGCTAAGAAGTTCAATAACTCCTTCCTTAATTGATTTTTCTGAATGCATAAGAGTTACAGAATCAACTTTTGCTCCACCTGATGAAACATCCATGTTGATATCATCTGCAACATAATCACTTCCACTAGAAAAACTCTCCTCGGGAGTTTGAAATGAGTCAAGCATTTTTATGTCAACGTCCACCAATGCTGGATTTACTTTTGGAAATTGTTGTTGCATCGGCAGAGCGTTGTCGATTGCAGTGTCCGTCTTCAATTTTTCGCGATAATCTTCCATTTCTGCTTGGTACCTCTCTTTATCCTTAACAGCTTTTTCTTGATAAACCTTAATGTCATTGAAACTCATCATATGAATAACATGCATAGTAACTGAAGTATAAGATCATTGTCTGTAGTGCCTATGAAGTACTCATACAGTTAATATGATATGAATATTGACATTAATACATAAAAATGAGCAATAATTTAAGAAAATAGTAGTTTGTAACCATGTGCGCAAGTGTTGAATCGTGCACCAACCACTAGAACAATTCATGGTTTGGTTCAAGAAAAAAAAAATTGAACTGCAACGTTACAACAATTCAGTAAACCAAACCAAACTACTAGTGAGGGGTGCTAGTATCATACATTCTTCAAACCCTCTTTTATTTGTTAAAATTCAGATAAGTACCACCAAATCACGTGGACGCATATAACTTAGTGAGACTGATATGAATTTTGACCAATAAAAAGTGTGTTGAAAAATGCGTGTCAAAGATCATGTTTCTAATATTATTCATTAATAATGTTTTGTCATGAATCAAATCTAATTGGTATAAAGGTTTGGTGAACTGGTTATGTGATTTCAAACTAAAACTACATTTACAAAAAAAAAATTAACGGTATTTTTTAAAAATCGAACTGATTCTTTAAGAATAAAACTTTACTAAATAGCTAATATTGTGTGACAACTAGTACTTCTGCATAAAACAAACTAAAAAGTAAACCAAATAAGATGTTTAAAAAAAACTAAAACTAAATTGTTAAACCGAACAAACAATGATGAATAGTAGTTCACAAACTAATATGAATTGAATTGAAACGGATATAGTTTAGTTCGATTCGTGAAGTGTCAGATATGTTCTATTTATGGGTGCATTCAGTTTAACAATACAATTCTTATTGACTAGTCATAATAGACATGTCTTTGATATGAAGTGTCAGTGTTGCAAGGTACACTAAAACAAGTAATAAGATTTAAGTTACTTACTGTTTTTTCAGACTCATTTAAGTTGTTCCATAATTCACCAATCATTCTACTAATATCCTTGTCCATGGTTTGGTTTAGTAGTTTTAGCTTTGCATGTTGCTCAGCAAAGAAGAAATTGTAACCACTTCTGTTGGGTTTTGGGTGAGCAGGATCTCTCCTTTTTATTTCTGACTTCTTCCTTCTACGGCGGCGTTGGACCCCCAATGTAGCAGATGCAATGTTATTATTATTGATCATAATGTATTGTGGAGACTCATATAGTACACCTTTGAGTGTCTCTGAACCCAGTGAAACTGAAACTAAATATCCATTTTCAAACTTTCCATCAATAACTCCAACAATTGAAGATCTTGAAAATGGCACTACAAAACAAACACCACTACTTATTAACTAATCAATGATTTATATATCAATGACTTGGTTTAGTAACTATTTTTTAAAAAATTGGATATGAGATTAAAAAATGTGTGGATAAGTCTCACTATAGTCTTTGAATGCAATGAATATGAAAAAATATCTTTGATTGTATCTTCTTCTAATAGTTTTTCAGATCAAAGGGTTTAACGAAAGTGAAATTTGAAAACTAAACAAACTAACGAAAACGTACATTTGAGAATATATTTTGTTTTAATTTTAATAAGTTTATGGACTACAACAACACTTGACACATTCAAGGGTGAAAGTAACTATCTTTTCAATTTAGTTGGTAACAACGAGTGATCATAGTTTTGGCAAAAACTACACTATGAACATTCAATCAAATTTACAGGGTCACCATGATTTAACCAATCTCAACACTAATCCAGACATACAATATGAAGATTAAAAGTCAATGTTAAATGTTTTTTATATTTACCTTGAGGCAATTCAGAAGCATGAACCCTTGACTTTTGAAAGTCAATTGGTTGTGTTGCCGGAGAAGGCTGCAAAAATTGTGCTATTGAAGCAGGAGTTGACATGGTTGATTGATTCTGCAAAACATCTGTTAAAGTGCAATTTCAATTTTGTACATTAGAGCCCAACCTAACAAATAATTCATGTTCAAATTAACAATTCCATATAAATAGACAAACCAGAAGGTGTAGGCGTCCATCGATTGACTCTGAAATAGTATATTTGTTCATAGTGACAAAGTAATGAAGAATAATATTTTCTTAGCACAAAGGAAGCATTTGTCGCCGTTGATGGAAAATTGAAAGTTGCTGTTACTTCTTTCCATCTTCTCTCTTTCATAAGCTGCAACAAAAATCACAATTAATTATAAAAATGTTATAGAATTATAAAAAATTATATGAACGAATATTATGACATAAAATTTGTTCTTCTTTTTATGAAAAACGTTTAGCCAAACTAGACCCTGACCTGCCAAGGCAGATCTCATGGTCCAATGAGTATTGATGTATTTTATATTAATCGCCGAAGAGGTCTTTATAGTGACAGTGCGAGTTGAACCCACACTTTTGTAGAGTAAGACTCAAGTTCAACTAATTGCCAATTGGACCAATCTTCTTTGGCTTATATAACTTTCAATTTAGCATGTGAGTTGTAAAATATATATTCTCTAAAATTATGAACTCTATCGACCAAATTAAATATTAAAAACATCAAATTGGAATTGAACTTCGTGTCCTTGAGATAAAAATACACATATTTTTTATTAAAATGTCTTGTATTTGTGAAAGTCGCATGCATTAAAATAATGTCAAACTACAGACATACACTAATAGAATATTTTAATTGTATTTTACAAATTGTTAATTCCCAACAAGTTGAGTATATTTAGTATGTTTTTGAGATTATTTATGTTTCGTAAAAGTATATAATCAAAATGTCTGACTTATAACTTTTGACTAAAAAATCTCATTCATCTACATATTTATGTGCTCAAAATTGTACACATTCCAGGAAATTTCAAGATCTACATTTCACCTTGTATTTTTCATGAAGAAATTATGATATCGACAAAACACATTCATAACAATTATTTAGAAGAAAATAAACATTGATATCTTACCTTCTCAATCCCTCCACGAGAAGTCACTTCAATGAAGAGTCGACACAAATCCAATTCTTTTCCTCCAATAATCGGAATCCTAAAATTAAATTTTAGTTATAAGAGAAATATTTCTTAAACCCTCAAAGTTTATATCAATTGCAACAATTTAGATTGAAACTTGCACGAACATCATAGACGACACTACCAAACACAACATTGAGATGTAATTGTAAACAACGATAACAATTTAAGAAAATAAAAGTAATTAAATGTAATCATTTAGTGTTTGACATAACACAACTACACGTATGGAACACTGTACATGACTTCTATTTAAAGTTATATCATTATGCAATTCAAAAAACAAAATGACAAGTGCAAAGTAATGATGACCTTACATGAACTTGGTACCCATAGAAGCATGAAGTTTCTCCAACGTAAGCATGAAGAGCTTGGGATTTGCCACAACATCGTCATATTTTGCAAGAGGTTCAGGATACGAACGAGAGATGGGAGCTACTAATTTCGTAGGAAATTCATTCTTGTTAACAAAACATGTTGTTGATGCCATCAATTAAGAACTTCTACCTTTAAGTGTTGTCCTATTATATTATCAACACAACAAATTTGATGTTTTAGAAACCAAAAAACAATATAAGTATATGAAAACAAGAAACAAGTGTTTGCATTGAAATTTTTACATAAAAATAAAAATATTGTTGTGTGATCTAGATTGCACAGTAGATAACTTTTATTTAAAACCTTGAGAGTCACTTTTTATTTATATTTGATATTTACATGATCACATTCACATATCATTGTATTATTCACCGTATTATTATATAATAATAAATATGTATTATCCATAAATGTTAAATCTTTCTCTCTTAACCAACAAAAAAAATTAATTCTTTCTCATTTAACCAACATTGTTTCAATATTAAAAGCTAAAAGAAACTTCTTCACTATTCTCCGTCAAAAATTCAAATCATAACTAGTGATGTAGTGATGAATAAAGAAGAGATGGATAGAGAATAGATGTGAATGAAAATATAATTTATTATATACACAATATTTAGAATTTGCAATGATTCTTTTGTATAATGTTTAGTTGTTTGATTATTAATTATTGATGATAAAAGGAGATAATGCATATGCAGGTATAAAAGACATATAAAGGAAGGAAAAAATTTGGAGAAATATAAAGAAACGGCAATGTTAAAGAAACAACTATTGTTTTTTCAATGAGACTAAATGAATGATATAATAATAGTGAGAAAAAAAAAACTTACCAAATGTTAACTGAGAATTGTGAAACGATCTATCTATATGTATTATGGAAATGTTATTACGTTAAAGAAGAAGTTTATGAATAAACTTATTTTCTCTCTGTATTTTCTTTAATAAGGGTCAAGAATGAATGAATGGTGAAGAAACTTAAACTATTGAATTATAGTTTTATATGCATTTTTCTCAAAAAGACATTTTTGTCTTTCTTGAATTAGAAATTGGATGGGAAATATGATTTTTGACCATGATTGGAAGAGAGTGTGGCACAAAGAAGTTTCAATTGATAATTTCTGATATACATTTTTTTGACATTATCACTATATAAACAATCATTAGAAAATTGAAACATAAAATTTACTTAGTAAATATAAAATAAATAAGTAAATAAAAAATGAATATACAATAAATAAAAAAGAAAATATGGATGTGAGGGTGAAAGGAAAAGGTTAGGAATAGCAAAAATAACGTTTCTTACTGACTTTCCGTTAGAAACGGACCAATGCATGGTTATGAAATTAATCAAATTTAAAGCGAAAGGATAAAAATAAAAAATGCAAAAAGAAAGTATAAATAGATCATAGAGATATATATGGGTGTCGTAACAATATACAATGTTTTGAGTTTTATTTGAATTAGTCTAAAGCATACACTTTTCTCGCCTTGCCTTTTATTTTTCTTTCTTTTTTATTTCTCTTTCATCTCTTGACATCTCATCCAAAAATATGTTTATGGTAAATTAATTTAAGAATTTATTTATAAAAAAATTGTATATTTTATGCAAAAAAATTGAGAATTTTAAAACTACACAATTAAAGTGTATAGATATGACAAGGATATTAAATCTTACCAATTCACCACATCACCCTACTTTTGTATTGTTATTTTGGAGCACATGTATTAACAGAGGCGGAGGCACCATGGGGGTTTACAGGGGCTGCAGTCCCCCCACAAATTTGCAAGTTTTTTTTAATACTATATATGTTGAATGTTTGAAGCATCTCCTTTTGATAATGTGTTCAAATGTCCAATTTCTACTTTTGTATTTTTTTTTTGGTAAATTTTTCTACTTTTGTATAAAAGACACACAAAAATACTTTAATTAATGAAAAAAAAAATTGTATTAATCTTTGATTATGAGGGAAGGAGTTTAAAAATATGGGAAATTGAATGCAAAGTAAATAAAATCTAATTAATTTTTTATTTTTTTTGTAATTTTTTAGATGAAATCAATAACTACTTGAACTTAGTTGTGCAGAACTTGGATTTTTTAATATTAACTTTCTCACACCCAAAACAATTGAACTTGGTGTGTGAATATAATTTATGAGTGTTCTGGATCGATAGACACTTATGTTGGAACCAACTTATACTTATAAAATGAACTTATAAGATGAGGATATTTATCTTTATAAACTAATTTCATGTCGTATCTTTATTGTATGTGGATTTTTAGTTTATTTTTTGCAATAGTATGAAGAACAAAAATTGTAAAATTAAGTTACCAAATTATTTTTATTTATCTTGGTCCCCCCAAAGTCAAAATCCTGGCTCCTCCCCTGTGTATTAATATGAGAGCAATCTACTATACCGACTATGTTGTTTTAAAATTTGGATACGATCAATTAGGAATCGAGATAGTAATCGATTCGAGCAATCTACTAAACCGACTATATTGTGAAACTGATGCGACCTGATTAACTCAACAAGAGTTAGTGACTAAGTGATTTTTCTAAAGTCGTGGTAAAACTAATTGAGCTACTCAACCATCCATTATTATTAATTGTTTTTAACACTATTATATGAATTAAAATTTAAAGAAATTATACTTGAAATCAAATTGGCCTTGTCCCCCTTTCTTTTAAGGTGTGTTTGTAATCAAGTTGGCCTTGTCTCCCTTTCTTTTAGGGCATGTTTGGCAAGACAAAAAAATGGCTTATAGCTTATATCTATTGGGACAAAAAAATGGCTTATAGACAAGCTTGAGATTTTACTCCAATTGTGTGCTTATAGAAATTACCAGCATTTCACATGTTAACAACATTCTTCTGTTTTTCATTAATCCATTAGTTGATAAGATACATCAATCATTCTCACAAGTTGATATCTACACAAATAAATATATGCAAACATATATACGTAACAAGTATAATATTGGTTTTTTGACCCAAATGCCACCATTTGAGACATAATTTCCCAAAGTGCCACACTTTGAAAAAAATTTCCCCAAATGCCACACTTTGTTTACAGTTTTTGACTGAAAAATATGCCCAATTCATAGTAGCCACACCAAGTGGCGACTTTCTTAAGGGAAAATAAATTTTTTTGTCCCATGACTGGCACGGAATCCATGAACATTCTTTATCTTTTTATTATTCATAGTAGCCACACCAAGTGGCGACTTTCTAAAGGAAAATTAATTTTTTTTCCCATATGACTGGCACGGAATCTCATACATTCCTTGTCTTTTTTATTATTTTTTTTTTCAAAACCCTCTTTTAACTCAAACTCTCTTCTAACTCAAACCCTCTCAAACCCTATAACCCTCTTCTAAACCCTAAATAATTTTTTTTTTTACAAAATTATAAAAAAATTATTTTAAAATTAATAAAAATATAAAATTATAAAATTATAAAAGCCGAAGAAAAAAAATTAAAAACTCTTATTTATTTATTTAAAAACCCTAAATAATTTTTTGTCCAAATGTTGCAGGTCTATCAACTCAACACTAGTTATTTTTCTTCTTTTGTAGTTGTTAAAATATTATTGTCCAAGTGTTGAGTTTTTTTCTGTTAAATAATTAAATATTAAATAAATAAGAGTTTTTAATTTTTTTCTTCGGCTTTTATAATTTTATATTTTTATTAATTTTAAAATAATTTTTTTATAATTTTGTAAAAAAAAAAGTTATTTAGGGTTTAGAAGAGGGTTATAGGGTTAGAGAGGGTTTGAGTTAGAAGAGGGTTTGAGTTAAAAGAGGGTTTTGAAAAAAAATAATAATAAAAAAGACAAGGAATGTATGAGATTCCGTGCCAGTCATATGGGACAAAAAAAATTAATTTTCCTTTAGAAAGTCGCCACTTGGTGTGGCTACTATGAATAATAAAAAGACAAAGAATGTTCATGGATTCCGTGCCAGTCATGGGACAAAAAAATTTATTTTCCCTTAAGAAAGTCGCCACTTGGTGTGGCTACTATGAATTGGGCATATTTTTCAGTCAAAAGCTGCAAACAAAGTGTGGCATTTGGGGAAATTTTTTTCAAAGTGTGGCACTTTGGGAAATTATATCTCAAATGGTGGCATTTGGGTCAAAAAACCGTATAATATTAGCAATCTGACATACAAGTCAATTGATAGTTGATTAGTGTATGAGAAATGATATGACTTATCTCTAATTAAAAATATTGTACAATTAATTATATTTTATGCTATTTTGCTTACAAGCATTTTAAAATAACCTCAACCGTCAATAAAACAAATAAGAATATCATATAATAGAGTTTTTATCTTCAAACAAAAGATCCCTATAAGATGGACATTGTGGTCGACATGCTCCTCATGCACGCTTTCAGACTTTCAGCTTCTAATATTTGGTAACTATGTTCAAATTCCAATATTGAAAAGTACAAGAAAATGAGACAAATAATTGACACCAGTAACTATAAAAAAAACACATGAACAAATATCTCTCATTGATAAAATTGAATTGTCATTAATAATTATCATACACAAGAATAACTTTTCAATGATGAAATTTCAACCGACTATTATACATAGGTATAAGTTTCATTGATTATAATACACAAGATTAGTTGTCACATACGAGATTGAATTATCATATATGGAACAAATTCTTTCGGTGATAAATATTTCAAAAGTGAATTATATTGTGAAATAAGTTGTGAGTGATAGGATTGAACTATCATATACATCGAAAAACATTCTTGTTGATACTTTTTCATAGAAAAATAATAGCTCTCATATAGAAGACTAAAATTTCAAAATTTTTATATTAACCTACATTTATTTTATTTTCAAGGACAATTTTATTATTACAATCTACCATACTATTTCTCTCTACTATTCTCTTAGTATTTTTACACTAAATGCAAATGAATGGTTATGAATATAAGATTTCTAAATATAGAGAATCCAAATTTAAAAAACAAATTGCGATGAGGAAAAAAAAATCAATTGTGAGTCTTTCACCACATTAAAAAAAGAAAATATGATCAACTTAATATATTTTGATTTTGGTGAAAAATCTATATAAAATATAGCACTGAGGTCATGTGATATAGAATTTAATTTGGTTACATGTGGTGGAGAATATTTCATTGAAAGAAGAATATAAGTTAGATCTTGTATCAATTAAACAATACTATTATTATACTGGAATCTTTTGAATGTTTTAACTTATATAATAATATTTTATAAACTTTCCAAAAAAAAAAATTATAAAAAAACTCATACACTATCTACGAGTTAAAAAAACTCATTATGAAGAATAGATGTAATAAATAAATAAATAAATAAATAAATAAACAAACATTTGTAAAAAACAAATTTAATTTAATGTAATAGAAGTGAAAAAACACAGCTGTGAGGAAGAAAAGAATGTCCTTTTCAACGTCACCGAACCGAACATCGCAAAAAAGTGTGTATGTGGGCCAACAGAGGAATCATACTTTAAGCTCCATCTTTGAGTTTCATTTCATGTGTACATTCTTTTAATATATGCAACCAATCATATAAAAAAGAAAAAGATATTTGTTAAAATATTCATCATAAAAAATGACATTTTTTTGGTCATGTAGCCTAATGTCTAAAAATTCCACCTATAAAATGAATAAGCAGGATGACCGGGATTCGAACTCCGACCCCCTGTATATATAATGCATTGTACCAACTAAGTCAAACTCACGAGACAAAAAAAAATGACATCTTTATGTATAAAATAAATAAAGAAACCCACACTCAATATAAAACTACCAAATTATTACTAGTATAATAAAAAAAATAATCTTTTAAAAATTATGGAAGTTATACTGGTAGATCTATTTCAAAATTAAATAAGGTAAAAAATCTAAAATAATGAGATATACATAAATTTGAATTAAATCAAAAGATGTTGGTGAAATGAGATAATAAATGTTTGAATTGTTAAAAAAAGAAAAGAAGAACGTTTGTCAAAAAGAAAAAAGAAAAGAAATAGTAGAAAAATTAGTTTTTGAATTTGGTGAGTGGTGTCCGAAACCGACAATAGTAACTGAGTGAGTCTCTTTTCCTTAGCTTCGAAGTACTCACACAGACAGTCCAGTCACACTACCTTTCTCTGCTAGGGTTTCAACATTCTCAATTTCTCTTTCTCTTTCTCTTGGTACGCTGCTTTTTTCTCACTTTCGCAAACTAACTTGTGTGATTTATACGCTGCATCTTCTCATTGCAATTGTAATTGTAATTGTTATGTAGGATTATTATTATTATAAGGATACAGAGAGAGAGAGTTTAATTTAATTTCGGAATGTCGTCCTCTTCAAGGGGACCGGGGCCCTCGGAACCACCACCACGGCGGCTTCTACGTGCTCCCACGGCTGGGAATTTAGGAGAGTCCATTTTTGATAGTGAAGTTGTTCCTTCCTCTCTCGTTGAAATTGCACCTATTCTTCGTGTTGCTAATGAAGTTGAAAAGACACATCCTAGAGTTGCTTATTTATGTAAGTCCTTCTTTTTCATTCTTCAATGCTATACTATGTGCTGTGTTTGTTTGCTGATCTTCATTGATTTTATTATATAAGGTCGCTTTTATGCTTTTGAGAAAGCTCATAGATTGGATCCTACTTCAAGTGGTCGTGGTGTTCGTCAATTCAAAACTGCTCTTCTTCAACGACTTGAAAGAGTAACATTCTTCTTTTGCTTCATTTTTCTTCCTCACCATTCTCTCTGGTAATTTAAATCTGTATTTTTATTTTTTCCATAATTGCTAGGAAAATGATCCAACTTTGAAGGGAAGGGTAAAGAAAAGTGATGCTCGTGAGATGCAGAGTTTTTATCAGCATTACTACAAAAAATATATCCAAGCTTTACAAAATGCTGCTGATAAAGCTGACCGGTTGGTTCCTTGGATGATTTTCTGTTTGATATGTTTTCCGGAAATTGCATGATGAGTAATGATGGTTTGTCCCTTCTTTCAGCGCACAGCTTACCAAGGCATATCAGACTGCTAATGTTCTTTTTGAGGTTTTGAAGGCCGTTAACATGACCCAATCTATGGAAGTTGATCGTGAGGTTATTTTCTATGGTTCCCAAGATTGTTTTTAGTTGCTGTTCCCTTTTGTTTGAACCTATATTGTTTATCCATATTCAATTGCTTGTTAGATTCATATGATTGATTTGCGGTGCCATTGTAATTGTAATAGATTTTGGAGACACAAGATAAAGTTGCTGAGAAGACAGAGATCTTAGTACCTTACAATATTCTTCCTCTTGATCCTGATAGTGCAAATCAAACGATAATGACATTTCCCGAGGCACAATCTTTAATTTGATACATTTGTACTTCTGGCCCCAACTAACTTTCAATAAAAATACTTATTCATAACTTTTTTTATAGATCCAAGCTGCTGTAGATGCTCTCCGTAACACTAGGGGCCTTCCGTGGCCTAATGACTACAAGAAGAAAAAAGACGAAGACATTTTGGATTGGCTTGGGTCAATGTTTGGATTTCAGGTAAACAATCAGGAACTGTGAGGTTACTTGTTTATCTGAATAATCTTCAATATTTTTTTAAAAAACTACTTCACCACTAATTAATTAATTGAATTGAATTTTTTTTGATATGTACAGAAGCACAATGTTGCAAATCAGAGAGAGCATTTGATCTTATTGCTTGCTAATGTTCACATAAGACAATTTCCAAAGCCTGATCAGCAGCCCAAGGTCAGTTTTTCATTTCAAGTATTTGTTTACAATTTAATTTCAAATTCTGATTCCATTTGTCATGCTTCATTAAATACATAAAATTGATAGTTCATGGTTTGTCATCCATTTGTTATGGTTTGGAGGGTGGGGGAGGCTTGTAGTACTCATGCTTTGAAGTTGTAGTGGTAGTAACTATTTCTTTCTTGATGCTGTATGCCGATTTCAATTTTATGTAGCTCAAAAGTTCTGCACCTTATGTACTCATTCCACCCCATTTTGAATCTTTGATGACATTGTATCTTCATCTATGAACCATTTGCTTAAGAACTTCGTGGGTTTTTTTTTTTTTAAAATTTTCTACTGATACGTTTTTGTTTATAATTAAGAAATGTCACCTTATTTTTCATCTATTTGACTTTTACCATGATTGCGAAGGAAATGGTGGGAACTACATTTTATTTACTGTTTCTTTTGCAAGTTCTTGAGTACAAGAAACATAGTGAAAGCAAGGTGATTTTATAATTATTAGTGAAAACATATTAAACCAAAGTGAATACACAAAATAAACCAAACACCACCTAATAATTTTCTTTCAGATTTCATCAATATAAATATACATGCAGCAATTTGGTTTAGATCTGACGGTGACTATTATATTTGTTGGATTAGTTGGATGAGGGTGCTCTGACAGAAGTGATGAAGAAACTGTTCAAGAATTACAAAAAATGGTGCAAATATTTGGATCGGAAAAGTAGCCTTTGGTGAGTGTTATGTTCCTAATGTTGAAAAATACTATAACTTACGTCTTGCTGACTAGGAGCTGTTTGTTCAAGTCTACATGACAGCAAGACTTGTTTTGGAACTGCTCTCTTTTGTAGCAATGAAGTTTGACCAGTATTATTGTTAAATCTGTAAATGGGCATTTAAATTAAGTTGAGAGTTTTAATTCAGAGTCTGGATCTTTATTTGTAGCATTTTTTAACTTTCATATCTGGGTTTTGTCAAGAAATGTGTTTCTGAGTTTTCCATGTAACATGTCTAGTGGATGCACATTGCAGGTTACCTACCATACAGCAAGAAGTGCAGCAGCGCAAACTACTGTATATGGGTCTATATCTTCTAATATGGGGTGAAGCTGCCAACCTAAGATTCATGCCAGAATGCCTTTGTTATATCTATCATCATGTATGCTTCGTCACTTAAACCAATCTATGTTGTCTATAGGCTCTCTCAGAAATGCTGGTGTCAACTTTGTTACAGCGTTTATTTTAATTGCTGTTTTGTAATATCATGTAATGTAATTAGCTGCTCATAGCTGGTTTGTATTGGAACATGAATTTATCGTGTCTATGTTTCACAATCTTCATTTCATAATTACTTTCTCACATGGTTTTGGCAGTTTCTCTTGTCTCCTCTTTTTATATATAAACAACTATATGTTTGTGTCAAATGAATATTTTGATGGTAACTAATTACTTTTGTTGAATATTGACACCTTTTGATATTTTTCATCTTGATAACAGATGGCTTTTGAATTGTATGGCATGCTTGCTGGTAATGTCAGTCCAATGACTGGTGAAAATATCAAGCCAGCGTATGGAGGTGAATATGAAGCTTTCTTAAGGAAAGTGGTCACTCCTATCTATAACGTGATTGCAGAGGTTTTCTCCCACCTTTTCTTAGTTTTATATTTCTTGTTTGTGGCTGTCACATCCAGATAAAGTTAATTTTATAATTTTTTGCTCAAAAGGAAGCTAAAAAAAGCAAAAGGGGAAGGTCAAAGCATTCACAATGGCGGAACTATGACGATTTAAATGAATATTTCTGGTACAATTTATGTTTTTAATCTGTCTCCCTTTTGTTGTTAATGCCTATCTAGTAGTTAATTCTAATAACATAATTGTAGGTCTGCTGATTGTTTTCGGTTAGGTTGGCCGATGCGTGCTGACGCAGATTTCTTTTGCCTGCCACCTGAGTGGGTGGTTTTTGACAAATCAAATGTAAGCTTGATTATTAATCTCATCTTTTTCTGCACATTGGATGCTATAATTTTTTTTTTTGTCTGAAGTATTAAAAATGAGTAATTACATGTGTTGTTTCAAGGAGGGGGTTCACTTCTCTTATGTTCATCATAAAGTTTTGGAATAGATGCAAAGTTCAAGTTGTGGGCGTACGACTCCCTTTTGGCTTTTATATAAACTTAGAATTTTATTTTAAGTTTTTATCTAGTTTTTGAGTGTGAAATAAAACTTCATTAGGAAAGAAGGAAAATATAAAACGGAGAATAAGGTATACTCCACTAGGTTTAAAATAAATGGGAACAAACTACAAAACCAACAAATCAAAACACAAAATTGAAGTCGCAACAGCGAACAAAGACAGCCCAATCTATGTAAATACTCAGTTGTCTATTATGCTCCTAGGCATTGTTGGATAAAAATTTCCTGTGTTGTAATGGAAAGTTGGGCTTCCACTATCTCTTAGCTGCTTTTGAGTCTTCAGATTGATATTTTCCATTTAATCATATGATAGTTGTGCTTTCCCATTTCTACCTAAAAAAGTTTGCCATACTTGAGTAGATTGCACTGAATTGGGTGCCATATCTGTTTACTGTGTTTGATTAATTTGTAGACGTGCAATAACTCAAATCTTTAAAGGACTTGAGCTTTTGGGGTGAATCCCTACTTTTTACATTCAATGGTCCTTGAACATTTCATATGTGCCTAATTTAGTTCCATAACTTTTTATCAACGGGATGCTTAAATGCATCAATAATAAACTTATCTCTCTTTCATTTTTCCATACATATTTATGGCGTGATCAATTTAAATGACACATAACATATGTGACGTCCGTTGATAACATTAGAGGATGATGTAGCATATAGTTTAACTTTATATTTTAATGACTGTATTATTATTTAGATGTATCCTTTTATCTTTCTGAAAAACAAATCTAGATATTTTTCTGCTCTATGCTTGGAATTTTGGCTGAAATCAAGGAGGAAATCTTATGTGCTTAGTTATATCTAATGTATAATGTTTATAAGCATGTATATGCCAGTCAGTCTGAAAGCCTTATTGTAACTTAAATGCCTAGGATGACAAGCCGCCTAACAGAGCCGGATGGGTTGGGAAAGTGAATTTTGTCGAGATAAGGTCATTTTGGCATCTTTTCAGAAGTTTTGATCGCATGTGGAGTTTTTTCATTCTGTGTTTACAGGTATGAAATCATTTTTGCATTTTGTTGCCCTTCTTCCATGAGGACATTTTTCCTTTTAATACTTCGCCAAATAAAATCTATTTGAGAATTGTTTATATGTTTTTAGGCTATGATCATTGTTGCTTGGAATGGATCTGGGGATCCAACTGTGATTTTTCATGCGGATGTCTTCAAGAAGGTGTTGAGTGTGTTTATTACAGCAGCTATATTGAAGCTTGGGCAAGGTAAGCGATATCCAATTTTATTTGCACATATATTTGATATCTATTATGAGACTGCAGCTTACATAGTTATTTTGATACCATGGCTTATCAGTTATCCTTTATCCATTCAGTCAATTGTGTTCATTTGTAAAATTGTAACCTAATATGCTATTTTGACCGACTTTCACATTCATAACCGCTGGAAGTAGACTAAATCAGTAACTTTTTCCCAGTTAACTATTTAACTGTCCTTTCGGTTGACTGCTAGAATACGACTTTCACCTAGGCTGCATGTAAAAAGTAGGAGACCATACTATATCACAAATCACACAATTTAAATTTATCGGGTCCATTGTACAAAATGAAGGAGAAATAGAGAGAGATGTAAACCACCATATTCAATGCGGGTGGATGAAATGGAAGAGAGCCTCAAGGGTTTTATGTGATAACAATGTAACACTCAAGCCAAAGGTAAAGGGTTTGGATGAAATGGAAGAGAGCCTCGAGGGTTGTTCAAAGGGTTTGGATTAAGATCTGACATGATAAAAAATTTTGATCCATGTTGTTGACTTCACCTTGTGAATAAGGCTTGGTTGCTGTATGCTCTATTGAGAAAAAAGCACATGAAGTGCGATACCAAATGTAATTATATTTAAATCAAAATAAAGCAGGTTCCTTAATACCTTACTATAGCCCCATTTGGTGCTTTCTGTTTATCAGTGCAATATTGTTCCATTAGTATATTCCCTGTGCACTTTTGTATCTCATCTGGTATTCTAGCTTGCCAATTAAATTGAGACAATTGAGCTTGAACCGACTATATAGTAAACATTATTGACTAAAGTGAACTGTCATGTTCTGTATTCATTATGTTTTCTCTTATTAGAGATATAGATCATTGTCTGGTGTATCTTGTTCCTCTATATTCCATCCTGATTATAAATGAAATGTTCAGTTTATGTAACAACTTGGTTGTTAATGTAAATTGAAGGTGCTGTATTCAAGATGTCCGATTGAAAATCATTGTGGCAAGTAATTCTGGAAAACAAAAGCATGTTTGTTTCCTTTGCTGAATTGTTACCTCTGGCAGTTATTTAATATGTACCCCTAAAACGTGGTTTGATTTAAATATGAAAATTATGCATTTGTCAATATGTGTTTTTTATCAGAAGCACCCTTCCGGAGTTTTTTTTTGGGGGGGTTTTGAGCATATAGGGGGGGGGGGGGGGAGGAATTGAGAATTTTCCTTTATAAAATACTTTGTTAGTTCATAATAATGTGGAGGATACTCATGTTGATCTTTTCTCTTTCATTGAACAGCTGTTCTTGGAGTGATCCTAAGTTTGAAAGCACATCGGAGTATGTCGCTGTATGTTAAATTAAGATATATTCTAAAAGTTGTTTCAGCTGCAGCATGGGTGATTGTTCTGTCAGTAACTTATGCATATACTTGGGACAATGCTCCTGGGTTTGCTCAAACCATAAAGAGTTGGTTTGGCAGCAATTCAAGTGCACCTTCATTGTTTATTTTGGCTGTTGTTGTTTACCTGTCACCAAATATGCTCGCTGCGATATTCTTTATGTTCCCATTCATTCGGCGCTACCTCGAGAGGTCAAACTATAGGATTGTGATGCTAATGATGTGGTGGTCACAGGTACACAGTAATTCAACCTTTTTTTCCCGATATTATTTTTGTACACTTACAATTGTTTTCTGTGGTAACAACTGAAATATTTAGATTCTAATTCGGTGTTCATTATTGTGCCTTATAATATCCAGCCTCGCCTCTATGTTGGTAGGGGAATGCACGAGAGTACATTTTCCCTTTTCAAGTAAGAACATGAAGATGAAAATATTATTTTTCCTGAAGATGGTACAATATTCTGAGGTGTCTGATATTAATTTGTCATTGTTTATTATGTTAGGTACACAGTGTTTTGGGTCCTCCTTTTATTTACGAAGTTGGCTTTCAGTTATTATATAGAGGTGATGCATTTTCGCATTTCATTCATTCTGAAACTCGGTAGTATTTCATTTCTTGCACATGTCTGTACTCATTCATATTCCCTCCCACAATTTCACATAACTGTGGTTATGAATATATTCAACATTTTATTTTTCGGGACACAAATGTAAAAATCCTTTATCTCATTGTTGCAACATAGCTTGACTGTAGTTTTGCGTTGTGATGAACTATTGTGTTAAGTTTGACTGGAATTTAGTGACGTGCTCTGTCTGTAGTAATAAAAGGAGTTGTTCTTATTGTTTGTGTGCATCAATGAATCGTTTGGCTTCAACAGAAGTTATACCTTATATCTTCAGAATCAGAACAATCATGTATGTGTGTTTCTGTGCTTGCATGCTCTACTTGTTTTTGAAGGATCTCATGCTCTCCACTGTCTCTATTCTTCTCTCTATCAATTTTTCCCCACTTGTTTTTAACTTATTTTCATTCTTTCTATAGATAAAACCTCTGGTTGGACCAACAAAAGCTATAATGAGAGTAAAAATATCAACTTTCCAATGGCATGAGTTTTTTCCCCATGGTAATAATCTTGAATGTTCAGATTCTCACATCACACCATTTTCTCAGAAAATATTCTAAAATTGGTTGTGTGGTCTGCAGCTAGGAACAACATTGGTGTTGTAGTTGCTCTTTGGGCTCCAATTATCCTGGTATGGGTTTATGATGTATCTGATTCGCATCCTACTTTTAGTATTTGTGGCTTAATCATTTAACTTCTCCCTCTATTGTAGGTATACTTTATGGATACCCAAATATGGTATGCAATATTCTCAACCTTATTTGGTGGGATTTATGGTGCATTCCGTCGCCTTGGGGAGGTAAGTAAATTGTCCATTCCTATGATAGACTTGGATAGTGATAACCTTTGGATCTTCAGTTTTTCTTATTTATTCGTTTTCCTTGGATATACTTTGAAGGTATTGTTGCTGTAATAGATGTCTGTGCATAACCAATTATCTTTGAAATTTTTTTTGCCGAGGTTTATCGAGGGCCCTTTTTTAGTGTTGCAATCAAGATGATAAATATTCTGATTTAAATTGGAAGCTTGTGTTATCATAACATTCCTGTCTTTACATGTTTAGTAGTATGATAATGCTGTATTATTGCAATTAAGGTTTACGTTCTCATCTGCAACGTCATGCATTTATAAAGCTATTGGCCAAAATGTGCATATTGTGTAGTTACTTAGAAATGCTTTCTTGTTATAGTCCACTTCAACTTTCCTTTGTTTGATTTCTATTTATTAAAATTTCCTTATGTTTTCTTAAAATTGAGCAAATCAATACGATTTCGATTTCCTTATGGTTAGTTATATTTTAACACATCTGAGGTTGTTGCATATTGTTTGATTGCTTCTTTGTTTGATTTATTATGGGCCAAATTACAGTACATGAAGACATACTTCTTATTGCATTAGTTTATAATTAGATATGTCCTTTCCTTTTTCCTTATGATTTTAAATGGTGGAATTATTAATTTGTATTTTTAGAACGTGGTTTATGTCTTGTTGATATCTTTTTCCTCGGTGGTTGTCTCGTCATATTTTATGTTTGATTTTCTCTTACTTGGGTATCCGCTTAAATAAAATATGGGTTGTTTAATTTGCTAGGATCTTAATTCGATCCTTGTTATTACTTATTACCATCAAACAATTCTAGGGTTTCTAAGATGGTTACATCTTATATCAATCTTTTTCATACATGAGTTTTTCTGTTGAATACCTTTGTTATCGATAACGTACTTCACTTTAATTTGATCCTCGTATAGTCTGCTCTTAATTCATTTGACCCCAAATTATGATATTCAACATTTCTATTTTCAATTAATAACTTTTAAATCTCTAACTCTTGAATAGTTCTAGACTTTAATGCATAGAATTATGTCTGTTGTGTAAAATATCCCTTTCTCTTAACAACAACCAAAGCCTTTGTCCACTGGTATAGGGATCAGTTACATATAGATCAAACAACCAAACAACAGAACAATATTCTATCATAATTCATATTTAATGGTAGACCATTTACGTCTAAGTCCTAATAAAATATCTATTTCTCTTATTCAAGATATTTTTCATCATCGCTGGTTGTTATGGTTGCAGATACGGACACTAGGAATGCTTAGGTCTCGGTTTCAATCATTGCCTGGTGCCTTCAACGCCAGTTTAATTCCCGAGGAAACAACAGACGAGCCAAGGAAAAAGGGATTAAAAGCTACTTTATCTCGCAGATTTACTGAGGTTAACTGTTTCACTTTTATCAATACTTGAGCTAGTAATCTAAAATTTAAGCATCTTTACTTTGGATTACAATACTTTGATTGTGCAGATTCCATCTAACAAAGGGAAGAAAGCTGCAAGGTTTGCACAATTGTGGAACCAAATAATTACTAGTTTCAGGGAGGAAGATCTTATTAGTGATAGGTAATGTGAGGGATAATTTTTCTGGTTTATTATATGCTTTCTCTCCCACTCTCTCTCTCTGGAATTGTGTTCTTTTGTACGGTAGTGTGCTTAGGTGGTTATACTTTTCAGGGAAATGAACCTTTTGCTTGTACCTTATTGGGCTGATACTCAGTTGGACCTTATACAATGGCCCCCCTTTCTTCTTGCTAGCAAGGTTTGTTTTATATTTTATGCGACTTCACTATCACTGTTTCTATTGAATCATTTAGTAATTCTGTTTGTGGCTATACATACTTTAGATCCCAATTGCATTAGATATGGCGAAGGACAGTAATGGAAAGGATCGAGAGCTGACAAAAAGAATTGAGGCTGACAACTACATGTCGTGCGCTGTCCGTGAGTGCTATGCTTCATTTAAGAGCATTATTATGCACTTGGTTCGCGGGGAACGTGAGAAACCGTAAGTTGTTTTGAGTCTGTTTGTTGTAGTTCTTTATAGAAGGAATTGTAAGGTGTTTATATATACTTTATGAGTGTCAGTCTAGTGGAGTACTTATATATATATATATATATATATATATATATATATATATATATATATATATATATATATATATATATATATATATATTTCCAAATGCTTAGAGACTTTGGGCCTCTTGATGAAATACTATCTGAAAAAGATAGCTTTTTCACATTCAATGATATATATATCTTTTCAAGTTCAAACTAACTTCTGAAAGATTCTTCTTTACCTAATTCATTTTAATATTGTTTGTATATTTTATTTCAGATTTATAGAGTACATGTTTCGTGAGGTAGACAATCATATAGCGGCTGGTACGCTAATAAAGGAATTCAAAATGAGTGCTCTTCCTAACCTCTATGGACAGTTTGTTGAGTTAATAAAATATTTGGTAATATTGAACTCTTTTATGCTATTGAGAATGCATTTTGTTTCTCTTCGGAGGGGTTTAATTATGTCTTACCCAATTATTGAAATTTACGCAGTTGGAAAATAATCAGAAAGATAGGGATCAAGTAGTAATTCTATTCCAGGATATGCTGGAAGTCGTGACAAGAGATATAATGATGGAGGATCAGGATCAAATATTCAGGTTGTGCATCATATCTAAATTCTTATGTCTTTACATCATCATTTGTATATTCTTCTCCCAACCCTTGATCATGATTGTATCATATTTTTTTAATTAGTATGATAGATTCAAATCATGGTGGAGTTGGACATGAGGGGATGTTTCCCCTTGAGCCTGAGCCACAGCACCAGCTATTTGCATCTGAAGGTGCTATCAGGTTTCCAATTGAACCAGTTACAGCAGCTTGGACAGAGAAGGTTTGTTACTAATGAACTATTCTGCTTAAAGTTTGATTAGTGAAACTTTTTTAATGACTTATTTTCAATTTGTTTTGGGAAGATTAAACGACTTTACTTGCTGCTGACAACAAAAGAATCTGCCATGGATGTACCTTCCAATCTAGAAGCAAGAAGGCGCATTTCTTTCTTCTCAAATTCACTGTTTATGGACATGCCTCTGGCACCAAAAGTTCGAAACATGCTTTCATTTTCGTAAGCTATCTTTTAGTCCCTAATCACATGGCTTGTTTTCCTGTTGAAATTTATGAATCAGTGATCGCGAAAATCCACCCTTCGACGAAAAATATATGCAATTTGCAAGTTCCTTCCCCTAAAATCCTTGTTCATTTTATGAACATTAATTTTTGGTCAATTTTTAAGAACATGCATTAACTCTTCAGTTTGATGCAGTTATGTGAATTCTGTGAAGGCTTTGTGGCAAAAAGTTTTAGTTAGTAAAATTAATGGCCTGTTTTAGTATTGTGAAAGGCATGCTAGACTTGAATGTTTAATTTAGTTTTCTAAAATGTTTTTAAGGATAAGATATTTTCTTGGAGGATTGTCAAGGAAGAAAAATAGTTGTTACCCATGAAAATATCTCACTAAAAACTGCTGACTTTTATTTGTAGTAATTCTTCTTAAGGTGGTGGTAATCCATAAAAAATATTGATATGATATGTAGATGCGCCGAGAGTTGGCGTTGGTTTTTCCCCTTTTAATAAGTTCATTTACATCTGTTAATATTTCAGTTATTGTGGATTTGTTTGTAGGGTTTTAACACCATACTATACAGAAGAGGTTCTCTTCTCATTGTACGATTTGGATTCCCCAAATGAAGATGGTGTTTCAATATTGTTTTATTTGCAAAAGATATATCCAGGTTCAGCATTAACCCCCAAACTCTTTGCTACATAAACGCGAAACTTCATGAGATGAGAAATGTAATGCATCTATTATTTCCATTTTGGTTATTGATGCACAGATGAGTGGACCAACTTTCTTCAGCGAGTGAAGTGCTCTAGTGAGGAGGAACTTAAAGCAAATGAATCGGAAGAGTTAGAAGAAGAGCTTCGTCTTTGGGCATCATATAGAGGGCAGACTTTGACAAGAACTGGTTTTCCCCCCCTCTCTATCTCTCCCTCCCTCCTCCCTCTCTCTCTCTCTCTCTCTCTCTCTCTCCCCACCACACATGTACACACGGATATCTGTGTACACACACACACACAAGTGCATGCTTATAAATCAAGTGATCATAAATTTTTTATTTACTTCAGAGTTATATTCTAGCCTCGAAATTTATGTTTCTCATCATTGCATTAATAACTATTGATGCAGTAAGGGGTATGATGTATTATAGAAAAGCTTTGGAGCTTCAGGCTTTTCTTGATATGGCCAAAGACGAAGGTGACTGTTCCTTCTCTTAGGAATGATTGGATGAAATTTATTTAGCTTCATTACCTTGGTTATCAATGTACTATTTATGTAACATACATTTTACTATTTTTTTTGGGTTTGTTTTGCTCAACTGTTGTGAATGGTCAGATTTGATGGAAGGCTACAAAGCCATGGAAAACTCAGATGATAGCACACGGGGAGATAGGTCATTGTGGACACAGTGCCAAGCGGTAGCTGATATGAAATTCACATATATTGTATCATGCCAACAATATGGCATTGATAAGCGATCTGGTTCTCTCCGCGCACAAGACATATTAAGGCTTATGACTAGGTAAGCATTGGACTGAGTAGTTTTAGCCTTGGTTCTTATTATACTTGTTTTATATATATTTTAAAATATTGTTCTTATGCCTATTATAATTGTCTTCTATATTTTCATTTGGCAGATATCCTTCACTTAGAGTTGCCTATATTGATGAGGTAGAGGAACCTATCAACAACAGTAAGAAAAAGATCAACAAGGTTTACTACTCTTGCTTGGTGAAAGCTATGCCGAAATCCAGTAGTTCTTCAGAGCCCGAGCAGAATCTGGACCAGGTATTGGGATTTTGATTATTGAGGCATGTGTATGTTGCTTTCCTTATGTACTGGCAATGTTGTTTTGATTGGAGATAAATTTTCTTAGAAGAAAAAGGGCAGTTTCAAGTAGAAAGTAAGGTAGGAAATCCTCCAAAGCTACAATGTCTGGAGGAACAGTGTTAAACTTTTCTATGGAGAAACAATGTCTGTTTAAGTTAATTCATGCAACTTCAATCGGCTTAGTTTCAATATTTCCTTTTGAATAAAATTGAATACAGTTTAACATTATAAAGAAACAATATTTGTTTAATTTGTATATAGGGAAAAATGATTTATGCTATTTCTATAGAACTAAACACAATTCTTGATATGAACAGATTGCTAAGATGCCAATTTTTCTTGTAATATACTCTATTTTATTTGCTCAATCAGGTCATATATAAAATTAAGCTTCCTGGACCAGCAATTTTAGGTGAGGGTAAGCCCGAAAATCAAAATCACGCCATAATTTTCACACGTGGAGAAGGTTTGCAGACAATAGATATGAACCAGGTATGATGTATATAGGTGATATGAGAGGAGCTTATCATTGTAAACTCTTATCATGTCATGCAACTTAGTTAAATCTTTTATAGGATAACTACATGGAGGAAGCTTTGAAAATGAGAAATTTGTTGCAAGAATTTCTAAAGAAGCATGACGGTGTGAGGTTCCCAAGTATTCTTGGACTTAGGGAGCATATATTTACTGGAAGGTAGATTCATATCAATTTATTTTCAATTACAAGTCATATTTTCTATGTTTCTTACTATTGTATTGCTTTGGTTTTAGTGTATCTTCCCTTGCATGGTTTATGTCAAATCAAGAGACAAGTTTCGTGACGATTGGTCAGAGATTGTTGGCTAATCCCCTGAGGTAAGTTCTTATGGTTATTCTTTCCATGTGCAAGATAATATGGACCAAAAAGTTGGATTCGTAATAGACCTATGACTTTCAAATGTAGAATTTCTGAATTTCAGAGAGTTCTTCAAAATATATTGGGAATGAATGTTAAATCTGTTAGGAATTGGTTGGTTGCTCTTGATATAAATAATTTGAGATTTTTCTGTTTCTTGTAATTTTTTTATCTCAATTACAATCAAATTGATCTTTACTGTTTTAATTGAATCAGTTCTTTTGACTGACTTTTCTGCTTTGTTTGGAGGAGAAGAGAAACCAAATGAAATTATTTTTTTTGGACTAAAAAGAAAAGGAAAGAATGTTATAGGAAGGAAAGAATGTCATAGTTCATTCTTCTAATCCTATTCTATATTATTACAAGAGATATACTATGCACACTTATAATAATCCACTATCATTATATTAAAAAAAGAAAAATAGAAAAGAAAACAACATATGCCTGCTGCGTGACACCAAACAGTGCTTTCCTTCCAAAATTTAGCCGAAAGGTTTTCAGAGGTGGGACCCACATATTTCAATCTTTTCCCTTTTTTAAGAACCGCCAAATGATGGAAACACTAATTCCAATAATCTTTCCTTCTAGTTTCAGTCCAACTAAACAAAATGTTCATCTTGTCATTATTAATACATAAGATTTCTTCATAATGTTATCATTCTCTTGGAAAGCCTGAGTACTTAAATATAATTGAAAGTATAATCTTCCCATTTTTCTGCTTATGCAGGGTTCGTTTCCACTATGGTCATCCTGATGTCTTTGATAGACTTTTTCACCTGACAAGAGGGGGTGTCAGTAAAGCCTCTAGGGTCATCAATCTAAGTGAAGATATATTTGCTGGTACAGTATAATCCACTTCCTCTTATTTTAATTGTATTTGATTGTATATTTAATGGAATTTTTCTGTTGTTTTCAGGCTTCAACTCTACACTCCGTGAAGGAAGTGTTACTCATCATGAGTACATACAAGTTGGGAAGGGAAGAGATGTGGGTCTCAACCAAATTTCGATGTTTGAAGCAAAGATAGCTAATGGAAATGGAGAGCAGACACTAAGTCGAGATGTGTACAGGCTTGGGCACCGTTTTGACTTCTTCAGAATGTTGTCATGTTATTTTACTACAGTTGGATTTTATTTTAGCACTCTTGTATGTATCCCAAGAGTTAACTTTTACTTGCAATTTATGTTTTCGTATTTTTAACTATAAAGACTGCTAGTTGGATTTATGGGGGAATGGGAAATGGCAAGTGGGGAATTGTACCCCGTTGTTAACTGCTTTCCCATGATCTTGAAGTCCAGGGGATGTACCAAGAGTTACAGACTATAGTCATATTATGTTAGTTTTTATATCATCGACATCTGAATCTATTTCTTTCACATCAATTTTGTGCAGATAACCGTTCTCACTGTATATGTATTTCTCTATGGTCGCCTCTATCTTGTTCTCAGTGGGCTTGAAGAAGGTTTGAGTGCACAAAAAGCCATTCGGGACAATAAGCCTCTTCAAGTGGCTCTTGCATCTCAGTCATTTGTTCAAATTGGGTTTTTAATGGCCTTGCCCATGCTGATGGAAATTGGTTTAGAAAGGGGCTTCAGAACTGCACTTAGCGAATTTATATTGATGCAGTTGCAGCTTGCTCCAGTATTCTTCACGTTTTCCCTAGGAACCAAGACTCACTATTTTGGAAGGACATTGCTTCATGGAGGTGCAAAATATAGACCCACCGGTAGAGGGTTTGTGGTTTTCCATGCTAAGTTTGCTGATAATTATAGACTTTATTCGCGAAGCCACTTTGTCAAGGGTATTGAGCTCATGATATTACTTGTTATATACGAAATTTTTAGTCATTCATACAAAAGTGCTGTTGCATATATATTGATTACCGTATCAATGTGGTTTATGGTGGGAACCTGGCTGTTCGCTCCCTTCTTGTTCAATCCCTCTGGGTTTGAATGGCAAAAAATTGTTGATGATTGGACTGATTGGAATAAATGGATTAGTAACCGAGGAGGTATAGGTGTACCACCTGAAAAAAGTTGGGAGTCTTGGTGGGAAGAGGAACAAGATCATCTCCAGTATTCAGGAATCCGGGGAATCATAGTGGAGATAATTCTATCACTGCGATTTTTTATCTACCAGTATGGTCTTGTTTATCACTTGAATATTACAAAGAAAGGCCCAAAAAGTTTTCTGGTAAGTCTTTATCTATGATGTCTGCCTTTGGCTTCCTTTTTAGCCGCCCATGATTTTGTTGGTTGAATGGAATAATGGAAAGCTATCTTTGGCTAACAGGTCTATGGCATTTCGTGGTTGGTGATCTTTGGAATATTATTTGTGATGAAGGTTAGTAGCTAGCTGCTTCCTAACTCTTAGGGTTATGCTATAAATTTTATATGTATGCTTCCACATTGTGCACATTATAATTTCTCTCTGGAGTATTCACTCATTGGTCTTTTGTTTGGATAGAGTTTTCTTATTAAATTTAGTAAAAATAGGGATGACCTTGTTCATATCTTGCCTATGAAATATAATACTACTTAGTTTCTTATGGTTTAACACATTTCAATTTTTTGTGATTGTGTCAGACCATATCTATTGGGAGGCGTAAATTCAGTGCAAATTTTCAGCTTGTCTTCCGATTAATCAAGGGGATGATATTCGTAACTTTTGTCGCGGTTCTTGTCATTTTAATTGCCCTTCCACATATGACATTGCAAGACATTGTTGTTTGCATTCTTGCCTTCATGCCAACTGGTTGGGGAATTTTACAGGTAAATTCTCTTTCCGATTTTTCCTACACTATCCATGAACATCATTTTGGAGGGGTTTGGCATATTTCTCAATTATTTATTATATATATTTGTGAAGATTTGGAACTGCAAAGCCCTGTTGGTGGATTATATTCACATATTTCATCTATTTGGGAAAGTGTTTAGGACATATAAACACAAACTCTACTTTAGAAAGTATTACCGTGTATAGACTGTAAAAATTGACATCCAATCATATCTTAACTTTTTTATATTTGCTTAGATATTTTAGAAAATAATGTTATAAAGTTACACCATAGGAAAATATAATTGGATGAGATGTTAGTGCATAGTTATTAAACTCATATTTTTTATAAAGTGGTTTCATGATTTGGCTTACGCTGATACCCATATTTCTTTTCTAGTATAGTGGCGCAGGTTTATTATATAATTGCATTATCTGTAGTGCCTTTGATTTGTTAGCATTTTTGTTTTTTGTCATTGTTGGTTTATTTGTTTTTTTTGCAGATTGCGCAAGCATTAAAACCTATAGTACGCCGTGCTGGATTTTGGGGATCAGTGAAAACTCTTGCTCGCGGTTATGAGATAGTCATGGGTTTGCTTTTGTTCACTCCTGTTGCTTTTCTGGCTTGGTTTCCTTTTGTCTCAGAATTTCAAACCCGAATGCTGTTCAACCAAGCGTTCAGCAGAGGTTTGCAAATTTCTCGTATTCTTGGAGGCCAAAGGAAGGAGCGTGCATCTCGCAACAAAGAATAGTTTGACTACAAAAGACTTCGTTATTAATAGGCTGACATCATTTGTTGCAATTTGTAAGTATCTGTAATTATGAACGTGACTAATTCTAGGCTTCAGCATTTGATGATTAATGGAAGTTGTTCTGATTTTTAAAATTTGGCTTAATCTTTTTTTTATTCCTTGATCATCTGATACTAATATCTTTGGGTTGTTCTAAATTCTTTAACTTGTAGTGGTACCTTAGTCATAGCAAATACACATTTAATTAGAGGGATTTGGATATCCTGATGTTCCTCCTTAGGGATGAGCATTTTAACCGGTTATCATGGATTAACCATAACCAAATCCATATCCAATTTTAAAAACCAGTTATTTATATTTGAGTTTTATAACCAAACCAATTAGTTTTTTATTTAGATATCCATAACCATGACCACAACCAAATTTTATGATTAAATTACTCAATTTCCAAATTTTATCCATAACCAAATATTTTATTTCTCCCAAATTGAAAAGATGAACCCTAATCCCCAAATCCATTCTCTCTCTCAAAATCCTCTCTCCGTCAAATCCCAAATCCATCACCCAGTTCCGTCAAATTAAATAGCAAATCATGAAATCAGCCGAAAACTCAAAAAATTGGCCGAAAAACTGAAAATCGGCCGAAAACCCAAAAAACACCCGAAAATCCACAAATCGGCCGAAAAACCTAAAATCGGCCGGAAAACAAAAAATCGGCCGGAAAACACAAAAATCGGCCGAATACTCAAAAAATCGGCCGAAAAACCCAAAAATCGGCCGAAAAACCGAAAATCGGCCGAAAACTCAAAAAATTGGCCGAAAACACAAAAATCGGCCGAAACCCCAAAAATCGGCCGAAAAACTGAAAATCGGCCGAAAACTCAAAAAATCGGTCGAAAACACATAAAACGGCCGAAAACCCAAAAATCGGCCGAAAACCCAAAAAATCGGCCGAAAATCCAAAAAACGGCCGAAAACAAAAAAATCGGCCGAAAACACACAAAATCGGCCAACAAACCTTAAAACGGCCGAAAAACAGATTTTAGGTTTTTCGGCCGATTTTCGGTTGTTCGGCTGATTTTTGGGTTTTCGGCCAATTTTCGGTTTTTCGGCCGATTTTTGGGTTTTCAGCCGTTTTTTGTGTTTTCGACAGATTTTTTGAGTTTTCGGCCGATTTTCAGTTTTTCGGCCGATTTTTGAGTTTTCGGCCGATTTTCGGTTTTTCGGCCGATTTTCGTGTTTTCGGCCGATTTTTTGAGTTTTCGGCCGATTTTCGGGTTTTCGGCCGTTTTTTGTGTTTTCGACAGATTTTTTGAGTTTTCGGCCGATTTTCAGTTTTTCGGCCGATTTTTGGGTTTTCGGCCGATTTTTGAGTTTTCGGCCGATTTTCGGTTTTTCGGCCGATTTTTGTGTTTTCGGCCGATTTTTTGAGTTTTCGGGCGATTTTTTGAGTTTTCGGCCGATTTTCGGTTTTTCGGCCGATTTTTTGAGTTTTTGGCTGATTTTTTGGCTGATTTTTTGGTTTTTCGGCCGATTTTTTGGTTTTTCGGCCGATTTTTTGTGTTTTCGATTTTCGGCTGATTTTTGGGTTTTTTGGATTTTCGGCCGATTGTTTGTTTTTTATTTATTTTAGTGTTATTATTATTATTTTTTTTTTTGGAAAAAAAAAACCAGTTATTAAACCAAAAACCGGTTTTTAAAAGTAAAAACCGGTTATAAAAGTGGTTATGGATATAACCAGTTTTATAACCGGTTATGACATTTGGTTTTAATGTCCAATTATAACAAAAGGGTTATGGATTGGTTATGGACGGTTATTTTAGATTGTCCAAGATGCTCATCTCTACTCCTCCTTATGTTACTAGACCCATCATTATTTGTGTAGGGTATGGTCATTAAACTTGCGTGTGTTTCTCTCTCATAACAAGAGGGAGCATGACAAAATGTGAGCTCATTCAAATTCAAATTCATCCGTCTGAGGTCAAAAGTTTAGCCTAGTGCAGATTCTTTTGATGTTAAATTGTTTCTTTTTTTCCTGTATTGTTCTTTTAATTTCTACTTTTGTTCGTGTTGTAACTTAATTTCAACAACATTTACCGTACCGTTCGGAACTTTCATCATTCTTTCTCAAGAAGCTCCGCTTTCAACAATACTGTTTGAAACCTTCATCATTCTCCCAACGTCTCGATATCCAAGATTCTCTTCCCCTTACTCATGTCATGGCTTTCAACAATATTTTTTGTTAAATTAATGTTAAATCTTCACCTAAATGTTCTACTATATCTCATACTCTCTCTACTTCCTTGTATATTGTGCTGCTCTAGTTGAAATGATATGGTTTGTAATATTTTATAATTTGGTTTGGACGATATTTAGTTTTCAATCAAGTTGTAATTGTATTTTTATCCAACATTGCTTGGTTGTTGTTGTTGTTATTATTATTATTATTATTATTTTTTTTTTTTTAATAAATGAATACTAGGATAAACACCCAGTGCACTGTGATAAGACTAAGGCACTTATATAATAATTCATCGGACACTCTTCATATGTCCCAACAACTATACATTCTAATCATGTCATAATATATCAACAAGTGAGGAATTGAGAATGCATATATCATTTCATTTTGTATTTTACTCGGTGTAATTTAACCTTTATCTTTCTGATTATTTATACATGGTGTGTTTTAAAAATAAAATAATTTTGACATGGTTTTCTTTTCTTAAGAGTTTGAATTACTATTTGATATTTCCATGTGGCACCTAAAAACATTGCAAAGAATAGATCAACTGCCACATTGTGTTATAAAACTAGTTTGGTGGGACCATAGTGAGAAGGTACTACTTTACCATATAGTATTAATAATATCAATAAAAAACAACATGACTTTGATATATATTGAATTAATCCAAAGGAACTAAACGGCCTGCAAATACAAAAAACCAAAATTGATAATAAAAGGAAAGACAATGTCAACCGTCCTTGAAACATATATACATTGATATGTGTCACATCAAAAGTATATTATTTGTCTAATGAACTCATCCTCATTCCTTTGTTGCCAGTTGTTGTTTTTTTCTTTACTCTATTTTGTGTTTCTTCCTTTGTTTTGTTTCATAATCAACAAACCAACCTCTTTATTATATAACATATATCATGTCCTTTGACTTCTTTCACCAATCATTCTCCTATCTTCTCTACACCAAAAAGTTCCTTCATTTCTTTCAAAAATAAACCCAAAAGGTTCCTCTTACCCTTTTTGTGTTCTATAGTAGTTGCATGCATAGGTACCTTGTTTTATTATCACAAGAGTAGAGTTGTTGGTGAGTTAGTTCCATTCATTTTGATATGTTTGTTGACAAGGTTTTATTCTTCTGGTGTTGAAACCAAAGAAAGCTTTGCAGGTAAAGTATCTTTTCCTTTTTATTTGATTTGTATACTCAAGCATTAGGATTAAGGTTTTCTGTTATATTTATTTCTATTTGTGTCTATGTAAGAGTGTCGTGTGTGGTGTCTGTCTATGTATGAGTGTCGTGTCTGGTGTCTGTGTTTCATAGTGTCTCTAATCTTTGCCTGCAGGAAAAGTTACAATTCAGTTATAATTTCTAGGGAAGGCAACACAAATGGCCTCATCTTTGGAGGACCTTCTTCGAGAAGAAGGATTCAAAGGAAGCAGCAAAAAAGTGCATAGGTCAACATCTTCCTTCCACCATGGTGCTTCAAGTGATCCACTTCACTCTTTAGAAGAGAGACTTTGTGTATCATCAAGTGAAAGAATCAAAACACAGAAAACAAAGTCTAAAACAGCCTCAAGATATCAGATTAACAATACAAGAGACAATAAGACCACAAGGTCAAGGGATAATAATAATGTTTTTATAGGAAATGAGATAAATCACGGACTGTTGAAGAACGATGAATCTGAGAAGAACAAGTCTTATAATTCATCAGAGAGTGATAGTGGATTTGAAGATGTTTATTCAGATCAAGTATCTGATGCGAAAAGAGGCAAAGACAAGTATTTTAAGGAAAAATTGGTGGAAAAGCCAGTCAAGGATTCATATATGCTTAGACAATTGAGTGGAAATAGAAAGAATGTAAAACACCAAGAAAAATTGCAAACTATATCGAATAATAATAGCAAAAGTTTTGAAAATAGCAGGAACAAAAATAGCCATCAATTTCAAGCTGATCCTAGTCTGGCTATTGATGAAATTGCTGTGAAAGCACTAGTTTCCATTCTGAATGGATACATAGAAAATTTCCTAAAAGACGAAGATTTTCGATCTGCGATGCGCCACAATTGTTTCTCCTCCTTGAATTTTATTCAACTTGAGGAAGAAGAAAACAATTCTGAGACCAAAGTGATTACAAGTCTTGAGCAAGCAATTGAGTGCATAGAAAAAACTGCTGATGAGGAAGAACCTAAATCTGCAACAAATCTGAAAAGAGCAACAATTCAGCTTAGCATTATTGCAGGTTTGAGTTTGAATGATCTCAAGTATGATCTTACTTGCGGGATACCAAATTTCAAGTTATCAGCCTGTGCTCATCTTTACCTCAGTGTGGTATATATGATACAAATGAAAAAGAAAGTTTCAGCAAAGCATCTTTTGCAAGTCTTTCATGATTCACCTTTTCAGGCGCGGGCGTTATTGTTGCCTGAGCTTTGGGAGCGTTTGTTTTCTCCGCAATTTTTTCAATTGAAGAAATGGTATAATGACAAGGAAGGTGAAATTGTTGTAGATACACCAAGCAGAAAACCAAGAAAGTTAAAGATTCTTCAAAAATTGTATAATGAAAATTTGGATTCAGGAACTCAAACTTTTGCTTTATATTACAAAGATTGGCTCAGTGAAGGAGTAGAAACTCCAACTCTTCCTTCTATTGGAATTCCATCCTTATCTGTTAAGAGTCGACAGGTAATACTAAAATATCTCATTTATTGATAACTTGATGAATTGATCAATAACGAATACAAGGAACACTGTTTATACATATGAGTTCATATGAAAATGAAGATGATAACGAAGGATAACTAACTCTTAACTAACTATTAACCAACTTTATTTCTAATAACAGGGAAGTTCATTTGGTCATTCTTTTGAGTCTGCTAGCTCAAATGAACCATTCTCACCACAGGCAATGGTCAGCAAGAAGCTATATGATTCTTTCTTTGGTGGATATAGTAAACCTCAAGTCTATGTTGTTGATGAAGATAAGGATGAAGACAGTTATGAAAAATGTGAGAGAGGCTCTTATGGTTCAACTGTCGTTAAAAAAACAGTAATATACGAATCCGAAACTGTTAAATTTATTGATCAAAGTGATGAAGATTTCACTCCAAGTGTTCCAGTTCATGCATTCCATTCTGTAAGTAATTTCATATTTTTGTATACCTTTAAAATATTGCAAGTAATAAATCAATAATATTCATATAGTCAATATTTTTTTACAGCAGAAAGGAACATCAAGGACATCTGCAGAAGAATGGAAAGAGAAGAATTCCAGAAATGGTACTAGAAAATATTTCTCCATAGAAACTAATTTAAACAGTAACATAGTTGATGCTCTACCACAAGAAAAAGGAAATGAAATTTCTCTCAGAAAGGTGCAGCCAAATAAGATAAGCTCTACTCTTGAAGGTAAGAAAAATAACATGTTGGACTATGTAGCTTCCTTGAGATATAGCATATGGATTTTCTTGCAGATAGATAATGAATTTTACATAAACAATTTGGTGTAGGATCATATTTTCCAACCATACCACAGGAATTTATTTGTCCACTGACAAGAAAGATCTTTGAGGAGCCAGTCACCTTAGAATCTGGTCAAACCTTTGAAAGAAAAGCCATCAAGGCATGGTTTCAAAAAGGAAACAGAACATGTCCAGTAACAGGAAATACTTTAGAATGTGTATTCATGCCATTTACCAACCTTATTTTGAAGCGTTTGATCGATAACTGGAAGTCAGAAGATTTTGATCGCCTTCTTGATTTCGCCTCTCAAGCGGTGGAAAATTCAGAGGTACTTAAGTTGAAAAAGCACGACGAGGCTATAGTTTTCAAGTTACAAAGTCTTTTCTCTTCCTTGAAAGAAGAGGAAAAATCAAGTTATGCAAAGCATATAATCTCTTTAGGAGTTTTTTCATTTATTTTCAGAAGATTTGAACTAGGAAATATGGAAGAAAAATCACTTGTTTTGGAGATCTTGTTAAATTGTATTCAAGCAGACTCTAGTTGCATATACAAGATAGCAAGAAGTGTCAACAAAAAATTTCTTCTTGAGCTTCTTCACAGCAAGGAGGTTACACCAACAACAAACACATTTCTCTTCCTTACTGAAATTTTGTCAATGAAGAGGTGAGGTTTATCAAATTTGGCATCTTTTTCATAATAGGAACTTTTTTTTTTTATTATATAGCCTAGTGTAAATTACGGACTTGAATTCCTTGCAGTTAGCATATTATGTATATTATAAATTTTCAGAGAAAAATTGTTATTAGAAGAGCTAATATCTACTACTCTTTTGAAATATTATTTACTTGACTAGTTATTTTTTAGGAGAAAGGATGTTACTTCTTTCATAAGTGGCTTGGTGAGTGAAGATGTAGTTAGTACAATGGATATTGTGCTCATGTATCTCAAGAATTCTTCTCCAATTGAAAAGCCTCTCATTTCCGTTCTCTTATTACACTTTGATCTACCGGTATGCTCAAATATCTTATTTAGTATTTACTGCATTTACATAATTTCTTAGCCTTGCATTATGTTGAGTTACTTATAAGTAGCCTGTTGCTGGAGTGAAGTGAGTGGGCAGGAGTAATGTTGTAATCTGGACCGTAGTATTTGTATACAAGTTGTAGACTATGAATTCTAAGCTTAAAATAATAGAAAGGAAGTGCAACCACTCTATAGTCCAAGATGTAGGCACAGTTTACTGAAATTCGTCATCAAATCTCATGTGTTCAATGTCTGCGTTTTTTATTCTGTTTATTCTTTTGAACCGGGATTGCTGTTCTAACATAACTTGGCTTAATATTATGCAATTTACTTCTTTGTCAACCTTTATTTTTCAATAGAAACAAATTAAGACGTGTGATGTTGATTATCTAAATTCTAAACATTGAACTGTCTATATAATATTTAAAGATCGATTGACTGGTATGTTGCCTCCAATGTTAAGCATCCTATTGATATCTTTCATATGTTTGTTTTTTGTTTCATCAAACAATGAATGGAATTCAATCTGAAGCTTTTACTCAGTTATTGACCAGAACATGTTTGCACTGCAGGTTGAGCAGCCTAAAAAGCATAGCATATACATAGAGAATGCCGTGAATGCCATTGCAGAGGCGCTTGATGCCAGCTTAAATGACGAGAATGTCCAAAAGAAGTGTTGCAGAGCTCTATTAATCTTGTGTGGCCATTTTTCTTCCACTGGAAAGATACCAGCCAAGACTACCATCTTAAAGCAAGCAGGTTATAATAATGGTAGCATAGAATTGAAATCTCCTAGCCATGATGAAGAGGATCAACGCTTAGATATAACCATTTCATCGGTAAGTTTTCTTTATTAATTAATCCAAAAACAATTTCATTTAGTATGGATTATCTTGTTTCTTGAAGAATAAGAAACAATTGAGAATCTTGACATCTTGAAGAAAATAAAATGGCCACAAACTCTGTAGCACCGACTTTATGATCGAAGGAATATCTAGTATCTAACATGTTTCAATGTCCACACCAACACATGTGTTTACATTCAATAAATTCATTTTCTCAAATTATTTTGGTGTCAATATTGTATTAGTGTTGTGTCCGTGTCTGTGTCAGTGCTTCATAGGGTACAAGTCTGCAATGTATATCAGGAAAATCTTGCTTCTTGCATGAGTCACTAATTGAATGTTATCTAGGAGGATAATAACATGATTATAAAATCACAGGAAGATGATGAAGAAGAAAGGCATGAAGAGTTCATGATGAACTTGTTAGAAACATTGATTGGAGATGGAGAAAGTCCATTTTTGAAGAGCATATCTAGATGTTTAGATTCTACACATGTAGATTTGGTGAGGGCTAGTCTAATAACTGTTACATGGTTGAGTTCCTCATTATCTAAACAATATAATGCTGGATTGCATCTTCCTGCATTCCTAGCTATCATCTCTCAGCTGAAAGGAATCCTGCAAAATGGAGAACTTGAGCTCAAGACTCTTGCATCTATGTCCTTGTTTAACTTCAGTAAAATATCAGGTTTGAAATCTTCACCATTTATTTGTTGATTTGCTCATTATAAGTGTTTCTTTAATGTAGTAATTCACTTTGATATATAAGGAAAGAACTTAGATGCATTTTCTTATGTAGTTTTCGTGTTTGTTCTTCACGTAAAACATTCATAACTACCATGATTAAGAGGATAGGATTTATATTCGGTTGCTTAATACTATGCAAATTGTTTGTAGAATGCAGAACACTTTTGAAGATTATGGCAGAAGATATTGCTCCCCTTCTTCATGGACTAGTTGATGTAATATGGACTGCTAAGAAACTCCATGCCATTTTGTGTAGGGAGAATATTTAGTAGTATTCTAGAAAATATATCTTTGCCTCCACATTTAGGAGTTCCAATTTTGATGACATATTGTATATTCTCATCTAGGAAAAAAAATGTATATTGATCTCCTCAACTTCCTTAAGCTTTATCAGGATGAATAACTGCAAAACTTGTGTCATTGTAAGTGTTGTCTAAAATATAAGCGAAATTAAGTTAATTATACTGTATTTAATTAAATATGATTTCTAAAATACACTTCAATTAATTTATATTTCTATTTTCAGTGTCCTCTTTTAATCAAAATTAAGTTAATTATACTTGTATGTGTTTGTTTGGATAGAAGATTCTTCAAAAAAGAGGATTAAAAGACAATTTATTCATTTCGATAATTTTTTTTCCTCACAATTTTGGTGGGTTAAAGCCGACTAATTTTGGGATTTTTCAAATCTTGGTGAAATAATGAGATTTGTTTGATATCGTACCTAATGGATCTACTTAGACACTATATATGAATTGCATAGAAGATTCTTCAAAAAACAAAGACTAATAAAACAATTTATTTATTTTGATAGTTTTTTTACAATTTTTGTGGGTTATATAAACCACAAATTTTAGGATTTTTCCAATCATGGTGGAATAATAGGATTTATTTGATATCTCGACTAAATTGATCCATAGACACTATATATATATATATATATATATATATATATATATATATATATATATATATATATATATATATATGTGTTGGATATAAGATTCTCCAAAAAAAGAGGATAAAAAATAATTTATTCATTTGGATAGTTATTTTACAACTTTTGTGGGTTATAGACTACGAACTTTGGGATTTTTCAAATCTTGGTGAAATAATAGGATTAATTTGATATCTTACCTAAATAGATCACAGACACAATATATATGTGTTGTATAGAAGATTCTTTATAACAGGGGATAAAAAAACAATATAATAATTTGGATAGTATTTTTTACAATTTTGGTGGGTTAAAGCATACAAATTTTGGAATTTTTTCGATTTTGGTGAAATAATTTAATTTGTTTGAAATCTTACCTAAATGGATCTACATACACACTATATATGATTTGCATAGAATATTCTTAAAAAAAAGAATAATAAAACAATTTATTCAATTCGATAATTTTTTTTACAATTTTACGAATTTTAGGATTTTTCCAATCAAGGTGGAATAATAGGATTTATTTGATATCTCGACTAAATGGATCCATAGACACTATATATATATGTGTTGGATATAAAATTCTTCAAAAAAAAGGATAAAAAACAATTTATTCATTTGGATAATTATTTTACAACTTTGGTGGGTTATATATAGACTACAAATTTTGGGATTTTTCAAATCTTGGTGAAAAAAATTAGATTTGTTTGATATCTTACCTAAATGGATCCACATACTCATTATAAGTGTTGAAATAGAAATTTCTACAAAAAATGGATTAAAAAAGCAATTTATTCGTTTCGATAGTTTTTTAGCAATTTTCGTGGGTTATGAATTATGGAATTTTTCCAATCTTGGTGAAAAAATTAAATTTGTTTGATTCCTCACCTATATTGATCCACATACACACTACAATTGTTGGAATAGAAATTTCTACAAAAAATATATTCGAAAATCAATTTCTTCGTTTCGATAGTTTTTTAGCAATTTTCGTGGGTTATATAGACTACGAATTATGGAATTTTTCCAATCTTGGTGAAACAATTAGATTTGTTTTATTCCTCACCTATATTGATCCACATTAACACTAAAAATGTTGGAATAAAAATTTCTACAAAAAATAGATTCAAAAAGGAATTTATTCGTTTCGATAGTTTTTTAGCAATTTTCGTGGGCTATAGAGACTATGAATTATAGAATTTTTCCAATTTTGGTGAAAAATTAGATTTGTTTGATTCCTCACCTATATTGATCCACATACACACAATAAGTGTTGGAATAGAAATTTCTACAAAAAATGGATTCAAAAAGCAATTTATTCGTTTCGATAATGTTTAAGCAATTTTCGTGGATTATAGGACTTATGGAATTTTTCCAATCTTGGTTAAAAAATTAGATTTGTTTGATTCCTCACCCATATTCATCCACATACGCACAATAAGTGTTGTAATAGAAATTTCTACCAAAAAATGGATTAAATAAGCAATTTATTCGTTTCGATAGTTTTTAACAATTTTCGTGGGTTATATAGACTACGAATTATGGAATTTTTCCAATCTTGGTGAAAAAATTAGATTTGTTTGATTCCTCACCAATATTAATCCACATACACACTACAAATGTTGGAATAGAAATTACTACAAAAAATAGATTCGAAAAGCAATTTATTCGTTTCGATAGTTTTTTAGCAATTTTCTTGGGTTATATAGACTATGAATTATAGAATTTTTCTAATCTTGGTGAAAAAATTAGATTTGTTTGATTCCTCACCTATATTGATCCACATACACACAATAAGTGTTGGAATAGAAATTTCTACCAAAAAATGGATTCAAAAAATAATTTATTCGTTTCGATAGTTTTTTGTAGCAATTTTCGTGGGTTATAGACTACATATTATGGAATTTTTCCAATCTTGGTGAAAAAAATTATATTTGTTTGATCCCTACCCCATATTGGTCCACATACACACTATAAGTGTTGGAATAGAAATTTCTACAAAAAATGGATTCGAAAAGCAATTTATTCTTTTCGATAGTTTTTTAGCAATTTTCGTTGGTATAGACTACGGATTATGGAATTTTTTCAATCTTGGTGAAAAAAAGAGATTTGTTTGATTCCTTACCTATATTGATCCACATACAGACTATACGTTTTTTAATAGAAATTTCAACAAAAAATAGATTTGAAAAGCAATTTATTCTTTTCGATAGTTTTTTAGCAATTTTCGTGGGTTATAGACTACGAATTATGAATTTTTTTCAATCTTGGTGAAAATATTAGATTTATTTGATTCCTCACCTATATTAATCCACATACACACTATAAGGAATGGAATAGAAATTTTTACAAAAAATAGATTTCCGAAAAGTAATTTATTCGTTTCGATAGTTTTTTAGCAATTTTCTTTGGTTATATGGAATTTTTCCAATCTTGGTGAAAAACATAGATTTGTTTGATTCCTCATCTATATTGATCCACATACACACTACAATTGTTGGAATAGACATTTCTACAAAAAATAGATTCGAGAAGCAGTTTCTTCGTTTCGATAGTTGACTACGAATTATGGAATTTTCCAATCTTGGTGAAAAAATTAGATTTGTTTTATTCCTCACCTATATTGATCCACATTAACACTATAAGTGTTGGAATAGAAATTTCTACAAAAAATAGATTCGAAGAATAACTTATTCGTTTCAATAGTTTTTTAACAATTTTCGTGGGTTGACTACGAATTATGAAATTTTTCCAATCTTGGTGAAAAAAATAGATTTGTTTGATTCCGCACCTATGTTGATCCACATTAACACTATAAGTGTTCGCATAGAAATTTCTAAAAAAAATAGATTTGAAAAACAATTTATTCGTTTCGATAGTTTTTTTAGCAATTTTCGTGGGTTATATATATAGACTATGAATTATAGAATTTTTCCAATCTTGGTGAAAAAATTATATTTGTTTGATTCACCACCTATATTGATCCACATACACACAATAAGTGTTGGAATAGAAATTTCTACAAAAAAAATGGATTCAAAAAGCAATTTATTCGTTTCGATAGTTTTTTAGCAATTTTCGTGGGTTATATAGACTATGAATTATGGAATTTTTCCAATCTTTGTGAAAAAATTAGATTTGTTTGATTCCTCACCCAAATTGATCCACATAAACACTATAAGGTTTGGAATAGAAATTTCTACAAAAAATGGATTCGAAAAGCAATTTATTCTTTTCGATAGTTTTTCAGCAATTTTCGTTGGTTATAGACTACGAATTATGGAATTTTTCCAATCTTGGTGAAAAAAATTAGATTTGTTTGATTCCTCACCTATATTGATCCACATACACACTATAAGTATTGGAATAGAAATTTCTACAAAAAATAGATTCGAAAAGCAATTTTTTCGTTTTAATAGTTTTTAGCAATTTTCGTGGGTGCCTACGAATTTCAGAATTTTTCCGATTTTGGTGAAATAATCTAATTTGTTTGAAATCTTACCTAAATAGATCTACATACACACTATATATGATTTGCATAGAAGATTCTTAAAAAAAAAGGATAATAAAACAATTTATTCATTTCGATAGTTTTTTTACAATTTTTGTGGGTTATAAACCACGAATTTTAGGATTTTTCCACTCATGGTGGAATAATAGGATTTATTTGATATTTCGACTAAATGGATCCACAGACACATTATATATGTGTTGGATAGAAGATTCTTAAAAAAAAGGATAAATTATAATATTTTTGAGTTAAACTGCAAATTTTAAGATTTTTCTGATCTATGTGAAAAAATAAAATTTTATTGAATTCTCACCTAAATTGATTCACAGAAACACTATGTTTTGGGATAGAAGATTCTTAAAAAAAAGGTTCAACAAACAATTTATTCATTTCAATAGTTTTTTTTTTTACATTTTTTGAAGGTTATAAAATATGAATTATGAAATTTTTTCAATCTCGGCGAAAAAATAAGATTTATTTGATTACTCACCTAAATCCTAAACCCTAAAGCAAAAATAGTTAGTTTTATCCTCTCACAATTAGGCTTTCTTCAAGGTTCTAACTCATTATATTAAATGAGAAACAAAGATTGTCTCTATTTATTTACTATCACTAAAACATTGAGTTGCGTATGGAATTGCATAAAACCACATTCCAAATTTAACATCCTAGCTACTCAAAACTAGAAATTTATCCAAACAAAAAGTATTTCTATGCCAACAAGAGAGCAATCACTCACTCCAACAATATCTTTCGATACTCCAAAACTAATTTGATGATGATTTTTGGAAATTTGGAATGTCTACGGTCACAAATTCCACGCATTCACGCAGTTAGCGCACCAATGGCCATTAGATCAAATTTAGTAATTTTAGAGTTAAGAAAATCAAAATACACTTGATTTCTACTATGTTTGATCTTAATCCAACAACTATGATATGCTGACGAAAGAAAAGCCAAATCCAAAAGAGATCTCATCCTTGAAAGGTCTGCCTTATTAAAATGCCTATTAGTGGATAGATGTCCAAAACTCAAAGGAAACATACCAAGCACACTTCCATCCTTAACTGAACTTCACTTAATTATCAGAATGTGATCTACTACTGGAGGCCAGGCAATCAGCTGATTATCGCAACATTATTTTAAGGCCATCAGATGTATGCAGCTGAATGATGCTTCCTTCAATTCTCTGAGAAAATTGACATTAGATCGGTTACCCTCTCTGTCGTCCTTCCCAAGTGATGGTCTACCTAAAACCTTGCAATCTCTATCTCTCCATTATTGTGAGAATCTGGAATTCCTCCCTCATGAATCCTTGCACAATTATACATATATCACTTGAGAAATTGTCGATTGAATACAGTTGTAATTCAATGACATCCTTTACATTAGGCTCTTTTCCCGTGCTCCAAAGTCTATATATTAAGGGTTGCGAAAATCTCAAATCAATTTTCATTGCAAAAGATGCATCACAAAGTCTCTCATTTATTCAAAGTATCGAAATACGGTGTTGTGATGAACTGGATTCATTTTCCCCGGGTGGATTGTCCATTCCTAACCTCATCTGTTTCCGCGTGTACGGATGTAACAAGCTTCATTCATTACCGGAATCAATGAACACTCTCGTTAGCCTTCAAGAATTGAGAGTTTTTAGCCTTCCAAATCTGCAACATTTTGCCAAAGAAGGTTTACCTATCAATTTAAGAAAACTTTCTGTTGGCGGAATCATGTGGAATATGGAGTGTAGTTTAGAATGTATCACTAATCTTTCGGTGTTGGAAATTGGAGGTTGTGACATCGTGAATAAGCTGATGAGAATGAAAGTGTCATTGCTACCCTCTTCTCTCATGTCCTTACACATCTATCAACTTGATGATATCGAATGCTTGGATGGAAAATGGCTCCACCATCTTACCTCTCTCCAAAACCTTGAGATTTCAGATGCTCCAAAGCTCAAGTTAATGCCTGAGTATCTCTGACTGTCCATTGTTGGAAGCAACTTGGAAGAAGAAGAAAGCAAAAGAGTGGCGTAAGATAGCTCGCATTCCGTGCATACTTATCAACTACAAAATGATCTCATGAGTGTCTAGGTGAGTCACAAAATTACTACTACTACATTTTGATTGATCTTTTTCTATCGATGTCAATTTAAACTGCAACATGTTCAGGAAGGAGCTTTCTTGCTTCATGAGATTTTTACTCACCAAAGAAGAGATTTTTACTCAAGTTAAATATCAAGAAGTTGCCTGAGATTCTTAGCGCTGCATTGCTGAATTGTTGAAGTAATGAAACCGGAAAGACTATTCTTTTGCATGTTGAAGACTTTGTTAGAAGCCATAAAAGTTTAGTTATAGAGAGAAATTATCAAACTTAGCAGGTACCCTCCCACTGAAGTTATTGTGAAGACTAAGATGCAACTCAACTATTCTGCATAGTTATGTAGTTATTGTGCATAATCATGTAGTCTTCAACCATTGGGAGCCTATAACTGTTATGTAGACTCACACGGTTAATTAATTTACACCGTAGGATTAGTCACCGAATTTCACCTTTCTCTTGAAATCAGGGACTTGTGTGAGATCCAATGATGTAAATTCACTGACTGTATGAATGTGTGGTTACTTGACAGCATGAATCCATATCTTTGATAAGTATAATTTACTTTGTATTAATGTTATGACTAGTAACAGCTCTAAGAGTTTGTTTTAATTGTATCTTGTTGATGTGATTAACTTAATGTTGGTCACCAATGTTAGCTGAGGAATCACGTCATATGCACAACAAATAACATGAAGCGAAATCATTGAGTTGTTTTCATATAAATTAAAAGACATCAGAGGAGCGAAAGCAAAGTGTTAAACTGTGAGGAAACATATCGTCAAGTTGTTTCAAGTAAGTGTTTGCCTACGATTGAAAATATTGTAAATTAAATTAGTTTTAACAAAACAGTTACATTACATGTACTTAGTTCGTTCTCTATTGGTTTGGTTCAATATCCCTTTAAATATGTCATTTAGACGAGATATAAATTAGATTCAATTTGTATATCATATTAATTGATTTCAAAAGTGGCTACCATATTGTGAAAGATTTGATGCATAATTATGAAATTTGTGCAGTTTAGACATTTCAACAAATAATAATGATCTTGCATAACATTTGATCTTAGAAAATAAAAAACACAAATCATCTGACACACAAAAAGGGCAAAAACCTCTAACAAAGAAGTAAATGAAAATAAATACAATTTCTCATATAAAATTCAATTGATCATTAAGTAACAATGATTCATAAAGTAACCAATAACCAGAACAAGTACAAAATAAATGACATAAACAGAGAAAATAACATAAAAACTGCAGTTGAACCTCATGCTCAAGTGACATAACACTGCATCTAAATCCTAACGTTAAGATCATGGTGATATCAAACTCTCAACACAAACTTCTGAGTCATAAACACTCTTCTTTTGATAATTAGTAAACTTAAAAGTATTAATCCTTGGATCATAAACAATCAATCTCTTATGCGAATCCCCATCCACTTTTAATTCAAGCAACACTTGATCATCCTCAAACATATATATTGCCTTGGTCAAGATATAAGACATATAAGACATATTATACAAACCCGTTGGTGGGAACTACTTTTGAGATTAAGAGCTTTCTCTTGTGTATGTGGAAATTTGGTATGTGTACATCTTTCGCACCGATTATATATATACATACTTTTATTTTGTGGTGACCCTTTCTTTCATTTGCGGGCTCATCCCACCCAGATGATGGGTTAGGTCGTGGTGACGACGGTGGCTGTTCCAGGCCCCAGTGAGATGTTGGAGCTTTAGCTTAGTTAGACTATGCGCCGGTGTGGGTTGTACACCGTGCTTTTTGGGTTTAGGCATAGGATTCTAACTTGTTTTGTTGTAAGTATTTGAATACTTAGACTCGGATTGTAATTATTCAGGAATACACTTTGTTTGTCGAAGCACCTTATGGTAATGAGTTCTTTTGTATATTTGAATGCCGGCTCATTTAAAATCTTTTATGCGTAACTCTGACGTGTATAAAAAGAAAAAATAAATAATGTCTTTCTGGCCTTGGAAAAACGGGTTGTTACAATTGGTATCAGAGCACGGCTTTAAATCTTCATAGGGAGATCTTTTTTGTCATCTTCATCGGTTATGTCAATCAGCCGGATAGGGCGGTATCCGCAGAATGATCGTGAATGTTGTGGAACGGGGATAGCATCGTAAGGCTGCATTGTTTTGTCGAGAATCGAGAATGAATCAAAATTCAGATGAAATTGAAAAGGGAAAGGAAAAATTGAAACAAAATTGATTAAATAGATACTTACATCGTTAGAGTCGTTTCGATAAAGCTCATCTGCTTCGTAAAACTCATCGAATCCTTCCGACATCGGATCCTCACCAGATTCTTCCTCATCGGATCCTTCCTCGTCGGATACTTCCTCGTCGGATCCTTCCTCGTCGGATCCTTCCTCGTCGGATCCTTCCGATATCGGATCATAAAGTCTCAGAAGTCAGTTCGGGTTCCTGTCCCGATCCCAATTCCGGCTCCGATTTCAGCCGTTCCGTGAGTCCGTGCAAAACGGTGGTAACTGATTCCATCAACATTCTGCAACAAGAACGGAAGAAAAGAAATCACAATTCACGTTTACCTAACCCTAAAACGAACCCACCATTCCTCCTCTTTATATTTATATTATTAATTAATACTAATAAGCAAAAAATATACGACTTTTCTTTTGGGCTGCTCTTCTTTTGTTTATGACCCGCCCAGACCCGGTAAGAATTATAGTTTAGAGACCCCTCGCACGGGTTAATTGATTTTTTTTCGATATTTAAGTTTATTATTATATATTCAGGTGGAAAATTTATTTAAAATATTTAAAAAATATTGTTAAAACATAAGTAAAATTATTGTGCTTTTGTAAAACGTGTTAAATCAATACATTTATTTTATTAAATCCATTATCTCGTGTATATTCTAAATAAATTATATTATGTTAGTAATATTTTGGGTCAAGTAAAACATTTAAAAATTTGTTATAAAATATTATTAAAATATGAATAAAACTATTGTTAAAATAATTTTTATGTATTAGTAGTGGTCAACATTCATCCGGTAATGTTTTAGGACCATTAAATTAACAATTTATTAAAAATATTGTTTATTTTTCTCTATGTTTATATTTTTACATGTATTTATTTTATTTTTTCTATATTCACTGACCTAACATGGAGAGCCGCACACACCACTTGGCCAATTGGAATTCCTTGAAATGTTTATACTACATAAATATTTAATCTATAATTGATATGAATCATGATGGACTTGAAAAAAAAAATTGAGACACCATAAATTTTGTGGCCCTAGGCTTGGGCCCTGTCTGCCCTGGCCCAAAACCGACCCTGCAAACTACTACTCTAGTCACGACTACGAGTCATCCATGGCCCATAAGACGGGGAACCCTCAGTGGTCTAATCCAAGTTGTCACGTCTATTATCTAACTAGACTGACATTTAAGTGTGTGGTCTTATTTGTGCAATGTTGTTTACTTATGGTATCTCATCGTGGTACGATAACAATGAGGTTTACTTAGGGCCTGTTTGGCCCTCCTTATTTTTAACTTAAAAGTCACTTTAAGAATAAAGTTGAAAATAAAAATTTTAAAAGTTAAATCAATTTGGTAAAATATTTTTTTAAAAGTTTTGATATAACAAAAACACATATTTGCACGTGACAAACGTGTTAGATAAAAACTCTGAAATTTATCAGAAAGAAAAGATAATTTGAAATTTACCGGACTCTAAAATCTATCAGAACTCTTGAAATTTTATGATGAACGATAATTCAATTTTCTTTATTTCAAATTTGAATGCCTTTAAATAGACTTACAATAGGAATCCTAATTAAAATAGGTTATTAACTAATTTAAAAGATAATTATCCTAATAATAACAAACTTATAAAAAGATTTCTCAAAAAATAAAACAAACTTATAAATAGATAATAACAACTTAAAAAAGATATTTATCATAAATTCTTTTTTTTTTTAAGTCACTTGTGTTTTCTATTTATAAAAAAAGTCACATCAAAATTGTGTTTGGTCCTACTTCTCCTTAAAAAGAGTAGAAAAGTAAAAAATAAGGAGGGTCAAATGGGGCCTTAGCTTCGCAGATTTGTTTTTAAAATAATACAAACCCTATCGTACCACGATGAGATACCATCGTATCTGGAATCCCAAATATTTTCAAGACCGTTTTGAATAGAACTTACATGAATGGGTTTATCAGTTATAATCTTCCCCAAGATACTGCTTTGGCAAGCCTTAACACCATCTTCTACAATTTGTTCAGAGTAAAAACTGAATGCATGAAGGTGATCTTGGTGTCTTGAATTGCTACTTTCAGGAATGTCAAGATTGGCATACTAGTTAGTTTGTAGATGATTGATGAGAACTTAGGTTTAGATTTGGTATAGAAAAAGGAATTTGGTTTGGAGTAGAAGTAGGAATCTGGACATAAGTGGCTATGGGGGGTTATAGGATGATTTGTGTGGAGAGATGTGTTGTGGGGAGGACTAGGTAGTTGGTTGATAGGGTTATTCATGGTGGTTTTAGTCATTGTGTTATTCTGATTCATAATGGTTTGTGTGTTATTCATAACTGACAAAACTGGTATGTGCATGTGTGCATGAGAAACTGGGTTATGGGTGGTCGCCGGAAATCTGGGTTATGGAAGAGGATGAAGTTTGAGAGAAGGGAGAAGAGAGGGCGTGATAGTGAGAACGAGAAGAGAGAGAAAGAAAGTGGAGAAATGATCCTATGGCGCGCGTACGCGAGCTACGCTATGCCAACCGTTGATCTTTGATCAAGTGGATGGTTTGGAGAAGGAGAGAGAAGGAGATAAAGGGGTGAAGGAGAGGATCCAGTTCCCTCCATGAGAGCCTGAATATAAAAGTGACAGAACTAGTCAGATATAACTAATTAATAGAATTTGAAACAAAAATAGAACAACTAATTAATATAATAATTTTTATGATTTATTTGAACAGTCCACAAATTCTGGGAAATCTATCTTTCCAACAGCGAAAATCACATTTTAGGAATCTGGGTTAAATCATGCTTCAAAATATCAACATTATTCAAACATACAACACAAGGTAAAAGCTAAAACATTATCTAATCATAAGTGCAATGTCTAGCAACATCAAAGAGAGAGAAAGAGAGAGAGAGCCCTAATATGAAACTACAAAGGCATTATCACAATCACATCTAGGATTGTTCACCCTGTCGACATTTGTGATATGTAAACATGACCAAATGATTTACTGTTTAATCATATGGGTTACCTCTGTAATAAACTGATAGGGCTCGATCTCGATTACGACTAAACATTGATAAGTAGGGAAATATAGAACAGAATAGCAACAACTGTTATATTGATGATCCAACAGAATCAAGGTGATTCTATGGCAGAGTTACAGTTTATGATTGAATGATAAGATGCAGAAAATATGAAGATAAACTAGGCAATTCGAGAAGCCTAGGGATCTCCCAATTGTGACAAACCTAATTCTTGCTTAACTCTTCCACAAGTACACCTTCCTCCTTTTATATTCTCAAATTCTCCAATTCTCTCTCCTTCACACAAGCAGCACCTCTGCCACCTCATCATTCCTATCCACAAGTCAGATACACACTAGTGAGAATGATTCCCTACTGCACCTCCCTACTCCTCCTAACGTACACCTCAACAATTCTATCATAAACTATATGTCTAACTATTGTGAGTACATCAACTTAACAAAAAACCCACATGATCTGTTGGATTAGAACCACATATCAACAAGTTCAGTTATCAATTATGTGCATACTGATATTACTATTGTGATTTGTATATTTACTGAATTCTGATTATCTATATGACCGCCTAATCATCACGTGATTTGATTTGTCAATTTTTTTAGTGTTAAAGCAACTAATATAAATTTGAAGGTTTTTAATCGGAATGTAGCATGATAATTTTTTTAGTGTTAAATCAACTAATATAAATTTGAAGGTTTTTACCACGTAGAATCCAAACCTTTATGTGGATGACAACGCATGAACGTATCCTTACTAATTATCGCAGAAGCAGATGGGATATTGGTATCTCCCCTTTATGCAATAATTGTGGAGCAGCAGACGAAACAGTCATCCACGTGCTACGAGATTGCATTAGTACAACGCATGTATGGCTTAGATTGGTGCCTTCTAATCAGGTTTCTAATTGATAGTATAGTATAGTCTCTCTTCCATTGTGTTGGATAGAAGAATTTAAAAAAAAAAGATAAATTATAATATTTTTGGGTTAAACTACAAATGTTGAGATTTTTCTGATGTATGTGAAAAAATAAAATTTTATTGAATTCTCACGTAAATTGATTCGCAGAAACACTATGTTTTGGGATAGAAGATTCTTAAAAAAAGGCTCAACAAACAATTTATTCATTTCAATAGTTTTTTTTTGCAATTTTGAAGGTTATAAAATATGAATTATGAAAAAATTTCAATCTCGGTGAAAAAATAAGATTTATTTGATTACTCACCTAAATCCTAAACCCTAAAGCAAAAATACTTAGTTTTATCCTCTCACAATTAGACTTTCTTCAAGGTTCTAACTCATTATATTAAGGCTCTGTTTGGTAAAAATAAGCTATAAGTTAGCTGATAGTTAAAAAGCTAGCTTATAGCTGAAAAACTAGCTTATAGCTGATAATTGATAGCTTATAGCTGAAAAGCTAGCTTATTAAATTTGCAGCGTTTGATAAATTTAGTTGATATAAATATAAAATGACCAAAAAGTACATAATAATTTATGATAGTTTTTCTTTTATAATAGTTAAATAACCTAGAATTAGTTTCTAAACAAAATTATTATTATTATTATTATTATTATTATTATTATTATCATGATACAAAATTTTGTCACACCATGCAGAAATAATTTTTTTAAAGGCAATCATCCCAAGTACAAGAAGTACTTTAGGGAGACGAACAAAACTATAATCCATGACATATATACAATAGAGAGCCCCCCACACACAACAGCAAGCACCTCTTTACCACTGTATCAGTAGCGGCAAAGAAGAAAACGTGAGTAGTGGAGGTGGAGCAGTTTTCTCTTTTGTCAAAGTCAGTTTTTCTAATTTACATAAAGTAATAAAATAAAAATAATAAGGATAAAAATGGGATATATTATAAAAAGCTATAAGCTATAATCTCAAACGCTACTTTTATGGGTGTGTTTGGTAAGACCAATAAGCTAGCTTATAGCTTGTTGGATTAGCTTATAAGCTTGTTTTTAAAATAGATCTGTTTGGTAAAAAACTTTTCTCATTAGCTTATAGTTTTTTTTTGAGATGCTATTTTAAGTAGCGTTTGAGTTTACAGCTTTTTATAGTTATTTCCATTTTTAACCTTTAATTTTATTATTTTTTATAAAATAAAAAATCATCAACTAAAAAGAATAACTACCCAATACATGTCCTTTTATGTAATTTTATATTTATTAACCATTTTAAAAGAAAATTTTACCAAACACTTTAATTTCAATCAGCTAACTTTTCAACTATCAGCTATAAGCTAGTTTTTCAGCCATCAGCTAGTTTTTCAACTATCAGCTAGCTTATAGCTTAATTTTACCAAACAGACCCTATTAGCATCTCAAAAAACGCTATAAGCTATTTAAAAAAGCTCTTTACCAAACACATCTTTTTTTTTTCAAACAAGCTTATAAGCTAGTCCAATAAGCTAAACGATGCCTAAATGAGAAACAAAGATTGTCTCTATTTATTTACTATCACTAAAACATTGAGTTGCGTATGGAATTGCATAAAACCACATTCCAAATTTAACATCCTAGCTACTCAAAACTAGAAATTTATCCAAACAAAAAGTATTTCTATGCCAACAAGAGAGCAATCACTCACTCCAACAATATCTTTCGATACTCCAAAACTAATTTGATGATGATTTTTGGAAATTTGGAATGTCTACGGTCACAAATTCCACGCATTCACGCAGTTAGCGCACCAATGGCCATTAGATCAAATTTAGTAATTTTAGAGTTAAGAAAATCAAAATACACTTGATTTCTACTATGTTTGATCTTAATCCAACAACTATGATATTGTGACGAAAGAAAAGCCAAATCCAAAAGAGATCTCATCCTTGAAAGGCTTGCCTTATTAAAATTATCAAGGTAAAACAGATGCCTTGAAAAGATAGGAAGAAAATACATATAAAAACTCAAGCTTCTTTCTTGAAATCAATCAAACTTTATTAATTGTCTCATCGTCGTCTTGGCTTTCAATATTCTCACTACCCTCGGCCTGGAAGCCCTTGTACCACCGAGCACAAAACACATAGATGATAAGGTCAAGAGCAGTTAACACAGCAATTAGGAAGAAAAACCTGTCCATGTGCCCAACATTTAAGTCATTAGGAATCCATCCTGGTTCACCGCCTTTAGCAGTGAATACCATCACCAACTTCACCATCATGCTACTAACATAGTTTCCAAAAGATATTGAAGCCATACACAGTGAGCTCCCAAAGCTTTTTATGCCATCAGGGGCTTGTCCATTAAAAAACTCCAATTGACCAACATACATGAAAATTTCTGAAGCACCAACAAGAACATATTGTGGAATTTGAGTAAATATAGTCAAAGAACTAGCCTTCTGTCCAGGCTGAACTTGTCTAAGCCTTACAAGCTCTGTCGCACCGGCTGCAACCATTGCTAACATACCGATAATTAGGCCAACTCCCATTCTTTGAAGCTCAGATAATCCCTTAGGATTGCCGCTTAATTTTCCGGCCAAGGGAACGAGGACGTTGCGATAAAGTAAGGTACATATAAGGACGCTGAATATATCAAACACTGACATTGTAGCTGCTGGCAAGTGAAAATTTCCAATCTTGTTGTTCATCACATCACCTTGTTCGACAAAAAGAGAAGCCATTTGTGTGAATACAACAGAGTAAATAATAGTGCACAGCCAAACTGGTAGCATTCTCAACACACATTTAGCTTCCTCAACTTGAGTTACAGTGCAAAGTCGCCATTGATTCCCAGATTCATTCCCATCTTTCAATGTAAGTGTCGCCGCCTTGTCCATGAATCTGCTCAACTCAACATATATAAAAGATAAAAAGTGAGTTTTAAATTTCAATAATTCAACATGCAATCACATATCTTATAAGAGTTTAATACCATATACCGACATTATACAAACACCTAATCATACTTTATCAGCGAGACACGTTGTAAAATATCATATGTATGTATAAAACTTTCACTGAATACACATAGTAATTAAATTCATGTTGCTAGTTTTCAAATGCAATAACATATGTACCCGAACTCTTCAGTGTGCTTAATCTTTCTGCTTCCTTTGATGGCGGATTGTAGGCCATCAACCTCATAAAGTTGGCCCTTGGCAGGCTGAACCTTCCACTTCCTAGCAGCAGCAACAAATACTTGGATAACCCTTATGACAGGATTCCCACAAGCCTGAGCATATCTATATGTACGAGATCCGGCTAAGAATGAAACCAATGCTACAACAGCAGAAGCCAACGAGACGCCAAAACCCAATGTCCACATACCGGTATCCTCATAATAGACTAAAATGGTGTTGGAAAAGAGTGATCCAACATTGAGTGCAAAGTAAAAGTAACTGAAGAAAGCTTCTCTAGAGTTATTGTTTTTAATAGTCTTATCATCAAACTGATCAGCTCCAAAGGTTGCTAAGGTAGGTTGATGCCCTCCATATCCAAATGCAACCATGTATATCGACAAGTAGAATAGGCGTACTCCCCATGAAGTTGGTTCCATGCATTTGATATGTTCATCACCACAACCTTCTGGTTTGATCAACATCAGCCAAGATGTCAAAGATAATAGCCCCAAACCCTGCATAAATTATGTCTTCAATTTCCATTTTTCATGTTTAATTAATTAATTAATTAGTTGTTTAACAACTAGTATAAAGAAACATTATATATATAGTAGCATACCAGAACAAAGAAGAGCTGAAAGATAGTGCATGTTAAGTATCTGCCCCAATAAGAATCACTAAGGAATGCTCCCAAGAGTGAAAAAATGTAGACAGTTCCGGTCCAAATGCTGACACTATTAGCAGCGTCAGCACTGTCTTGACGAAGGACTCTTGTTAGGAACAAAACCAAGTTCACTCCAACTCCAAAGAATGCTAGTGTTGCCAGTGCTTGATTTGCTGCATTCATTCAATTACAATTACAATTTGTATGATGATGATTTAAGCAACTCAATTAATGATTAGTTTAGAGTGTACCTAGCAAGATATATGCAGGGAACCATCCTCCTCTACTCTTCACATTTGTCGCTTCTGCATTGTTATCATTCGTCACCTATCATATTATGAATATATAATTGAGAAATCCTTCACTTTATTTGGCAATGGTAATGGCAAAGGCAACATTAAGAATAACTAACAAACTAACTAACCTCCTCCTCAACGATTTCAATGATGGAATTGACGGCATTTGGGGCGACGTGTCCTGTGGGTTCCATCTGCATACATGAAAACCATCCATAAGCTGACACACACACATAGACAGACACATAGACACTGGTAATAATATTTGAATGTAAGCACATATATATATATTCAAAGGCAATGAATGAACAAACCTTTTGCGAAATTTGGTGACAGATAAAGTGAATTCCTCCGGAATAGTGTCAGATTCTGGTGAAGGAGAAGAGAAAGAAGCAGCAATTACAAATGCCAAGATAACTTCACAATGAGAAAAACATACACGACGAGTCTTCTCGCTAACACTTTTTGTCATTTATGGTTCAAACTTTGTTATCACTTCTTTGTTTCACACTAAGCAATAACACTTTTTCTTCTTCTTAACTTTCTCTTCAGTATGTATAAAAAATATTAGAGAAGAGACTATATAAAGATTACTTATGTTAATCTTATGTTTGTTTTTAATAATGTGTAACAAACTAACAAACAAACAAACACTCCTTGTAACGTACGTGACTATCCCTTAACAAAGAAAGACACATTAAATAGTGTAACAAAATAACTAACAAACACTACTTTAGTTAGCGATTGATTAGGATCTTGAGTGAGATTAGGAAGGAGAGTAGTTAGTTAGTTATTAGTGTAAATGAACGGTTAAAATGAGTTTTTGCATTTAAGTGTGTAACTAATATACGAAGTTTTAGGGGGGAAAATTTGACCAAGTTATTTGCAAGTGTGTAGTGTAACTTTATTTTAGGGGGATACTTTAGTTGGTTGCTCTTAATTTACGGTGAATTAAGTTGGCCAAGTACTTTTTTTTATGGAATTGTTTGTTTAATCTATACAGCAAAGTGTAAGAAAAACAGTCTCTAATAAAAATGTAAACATTGCGTCAAAAAGAAAAATATAAACATGAAAAAACAGTCTCTAAAAATATAAACATTGCATACAATAAAATCAATAATAATAGTTCACAAAGTTTAAGCAATTTTATCGCAAACTCCACAAAAAGTTCATATAGTTCACGTAATTGTTTTGATATAGTTCACTCTATATATTTTATTTTATAGGGTCCCTCTATATATTTTCTCTCTTTTAGAGACATAATGTTATTTGTACTATATTTTCAAAAACCTGTTTTTAGTCAATATATTATAATCCAAAGTGTATATATAATTGAAAAATAATTTATAGATGAATTTTCTTAATGAGGTTTGGACCGTAAATAAATAGCAACCAAAAGACTCAAGTGATTAATGAGTGGAAATTGCTAGTTATCCCGACAAATAACTTCACAAAAGCATTGCTACTAAATAATCCTCCTAAATCCTAATAACATCCATGATCTCCTGTGTTTTCAGGCAAAAAAGAAATTTAATTGGCCAACTATGTTTCGTGATCAGTTCGGGATAACTTCCCTCGAGACAAATAACATTGCTCTTAATGAGTACTCCCTAGGACGAATTACTCGGGAGAATTTAGAATTCAACTTTTTGTGGCAATAATTTTTTTACCGGACTTTACACTTTACTTACCTCACGTCCAAACTCTGAATTGCCAGAGCATCTTTTCCTGAGGAGTGAGGACCACAGTGTTAAAAACTATAAAAAAAAATAAAAATAAATAGCTAATTGGAAAACAGAAAACTGATACAAGGGTGATATTCAAAGCAATCTTTCAAAACAAAAGAGTGAGTTTTTTGTACGGTCGATGGTACTATAGGATGTATTTTTCTACAAGTCCAATACTAACACAAAAACCAAAGAAACATCCTATTTGACATCAAAATTTTGATGTCAAAAAATCATTTCTCATTTCCAAATGAGAAACCATTGGTTTTACGCCAACATGCGAATACATACATAAATATAACAATATATAGTACCAAAATGTGTACATGGAATGAAGCAAGTACTTAAATGAATGATACAAGACACATCTAACCATGCCAATACTTATGATTGACTTCCCTGCTCAAGAAGGTTTTCTGTGTTTGGATTCTTGCCCCAAGCTCTCTCCCTCCATATTAACTCCACTTCATCAAACGTTAATCCTTGAGTCTCTGGAACATACAGAAGTACAAAGAGAAATGCCACCACAGCTATACCAGCAAGAATCAAGAAACTTGAACCGATACCAATACCATCCGCCAGTGAAAGAAAGCTCTCTGACACAATCAAATTTGAAGTCCAACACACGGTAGCTGCCATTCCTCCACATATACCTCGATATTCTTCAGGATATATCTCTGAGTTTATAGTCCATGGCACCGGACCCATTCCTGGTGAGAAGAAACCAATATAAAGACCTAGCCCAATAACTGCAAGCCATCCATACACTTCATTTGTAGATGATGCCTGTTTATAAAATGCTAGCCACAAGATTATCAAGGATACAATTACACCTCCCAAACTACAAAGGGCTAATTTTTTCCTCCCGGTGTTGTCAATAAGGTAAATGCCAAGAACTGTTCCGACAGCATTCATACCAGCAACTATGAGGGACAGAATAAGAGCCAACCGATTGGCATGGAAGCCAGCCATTTGAACAATTGTGGGACTGTAGTACATGACTGTGTTTATACCTACAAACTGCTGAAAAGCCTGCACAACCATTGAATGTTATAAGAATGCAATTCACATGCATAAACTGAAGTCACTTATATTCGAATAATTCCAAAATGCATTCAACTGCCAGTAAAAAACAAAGTATGGTGTTATAAGAATGCGATTCACATGCATAAACCGAAGTCATTTATATTCGAATAATTCCAAAATGCATTTAACTGCAAGTAACAAACAAAGTATGGTGAAACAGGAAAGCTAATGGCCAGTCTGGAAGTTCAATTCAAAGCTGAAATGAAAATATATGCAAGACTAAATTTTTATTTAATGGTGTTTATTTAATAGTATAGGACAAAATAAAATTATATGAAATGTAGTGAAAATTTTCACCACATCAAAGACCAATACTAATATTGAGCAACAACAATAATAACCAAGCCTTATCCCTAGGGGTGGGCAAAAAAACCAAAAAACCAAACTGAACTGCTAAACTAAACCGAACCGAACCAAAAAAAACTGAACCATAACCAACAGTTTTGAAACCAAACTGAAACAGTTCAGTTCAGTTCATGATTAACAGTTCGGTTCGGTTTAGTTTAATGGTTTGGTTTTTTTAGTGCAAATTTAGTTATGGTTTGGTTTAAAACCATAAAACCGAACCACTTTAACAGTTCGGTTCAGTTCAGTTTTAAAGACAAACAGTTCAGTTCGGTTATTCTAAATTTTGAAAACAGTTTGGTTCAGTTCGGTTCAGTTTTCCTCCAAAACCAAACCATGCCCATCCCTACTTATCCCACAAGGTGAAGTCGCCTACACAAATCTAATTGTGGCACAATTCCCTAATTATGCATCAATTTCAAAGATAAACATCTATCTTTTTTTTTTAACACAGATAAACCATCTATCTATAAATCCCTCTCAATGATTTGACCTACAACATTTATTGGTCTCCCTCTACTTTTAGCTATTAAACTAAACTCCATCTGATCAACTCTTTTCACCGATCTGAGGCTTTTCCAGAAATACTCAAACCACAGTTAAAACAAGATTCTACTATCTTTTCTTTAACCAGAGTTACCCCAAGTTTCTCTCTAATAGTTTTATTACTAATCTTTATTTTCCTTGTGTGATCACTCGTGAATTTTAACATTCTCATAATTATGACAATGAGTATTCTTTCTTATTGACTCTTTGCTGTCCAACATTTGATCACATACACCATCCAAGATCTTACAACTGCATGGTAATAAACATACATAGGAGTAACATATATTGTTTTAGCCATCAAGTGAAAATGATTACGTCAATATAATTTGTTTTTCATATTAAATGCTACATTTTCTGTCAATAGTAAATACAATTTCAGCTTCAAAAATGAAATGTTTCCAGCATTGTGGTTTATATTTTTTAAAGCTATAAACATTGTAAACTAAGCAGTAAATTGTCAGTTATATAAAACAGTCCCTAAACACACAAACATGTTTAATAAAGTAGAATGTTCTAGTTAATATATTTTGACAGCAAAGAGCATTTACAAAGATCCTTTAATTACGATCAAGTTATGTTCTGCAAAAACAGTTTCTCTGTAAACATTTATTTTATTACCAGAAGTCCTCCTCCAACAAGGAAGGCGAGTCTGGTTTCTTTTGATCTGAAAACATGCCAGAATTTGATAGTACTCCTTCTTTGGCGCTCTTGTTCGGATTGAGCAGTTAGGAAATCAATTTCATCCTCTAAGCGAGACAAGTCGTAGATCTTAGAAATTACATCGACAGCTTCGTTTTTCCTATTCTGTACACCAAGATAATAAAATTTTAAAATGGCATTATAAACAAGTTGCTTCTGAAGTACATGTATATATATCTAGGATACATACAGTTGTTGAGAAGAACGAATTTGTACCTTTAAAAATAGCCATCTTGGGGATTCAGGAAGGAAGAGCATGAGAACAAACTGAATAAGTGCAGGCACACCTGAAACACCAAGCATCCATCGCCACGTTCCGGGAACCTGCTCAAGTAAAGACCCGTTTACTTTCTGACAACATTTTCAATTTTCACTTTGTATGTGGGTGGTTGGAAAGACATTTTGGTTATTGATTTTTCTTTTAAATAATTGGGATAGAAAGAAGATGGAAACTTGCATTTCTAGATACACTTGAAACAATGTTTTGAAATATTTCAGAATTTCCAAATATATTTAATCTATTTTTAAAAATTTCATAGTGCCTTATTATCTAATGTTTATTTTATCAGTAGAAGTAGAAAGATGAAACAATATAAGTAACCGGTCCCTAGAAAACACATCGGTAGAAAAAGCAAACATATCCATCCATCCACACAGAAAAATATCGTGGAAGACTAACACACTAACCTCAGTGAAAGCAAGGTTAACAAGATAGGAAATAAACTGTCCACCCGTAATCATGAGGACATTAGTGCTGACTAATGAACCTCTAATTTCAGAGGGTGCTGCTTCTGCAATATAAACAGGAGCAGTAACAGAAGCTATGCCAACACCCAAACCAACAAGAAGACGTCCTGCTATGAGAACATAAGGATCAGGGGCTGCAGCCATGAGAATTGCTCCAAGAATAAAGATAACATCAGCCAATAGTGTGGCCTTCTTTCTTCCATAAGCGTCATTAATCCAACCACCAAATGCCGCACCAACAATTGCACCAGCAATTGCCATGCTAACAATTGTTTCCTGAGTTCACAATAAACACAAAATTCAGTATCAGAAAAAGGAATGACTTAAGGCCTGTTTAAATTGATTTGTTTGGGCTTATCTACTGACATAAAAACTTGCGAGGCTGTTTGGGTAAGTTTATAGAAACAATTTATAACACATCCATAAACTGTTTACAGCTTATTTCCATAAGCTCTGCACTACAGAATAGCTTATATATGCAAACAATTAGACTTATTTTTACATTTTTCAGGAAAACACTTATCATGTTTATGTTATTAGAGCTTAATTAAAGGTCTCTTTGGATTGATTCATTTTATTGAACGTATCTACTAAACACTTGTAAGGCTATTTCAGAGTGTTTATAAAAACAAGTTATAAATATTGATAAGGTTTTTTGTGGTTATTCATAAGTTTTCTAGAATAAGTTTTGAAAACAACTATAGCTTATATGAAAACAGTTAGACTTAATTTTAACTTTTGTTAGAAAAATAAGTTATATACAAGCACTTATAGTGATTAATTAAGTTGTTTATATAAAAATAAAGAATAAGTTAGTTAGAAAAGTATATGTATAGTAAGTATAGTAGGTAGGTACCTGTAGAAAATTACTGTTGCGGACTTCCTCAAAATCATCTTTAATATACAAAAGAGCTCCTGATATAACACCTGTGAGAGAGAGAGAGAGAGAGAGAGAGAGAGAGAGAAAATGTAGATGACTCTAAGATCATTAATATTATGATGATGAGTATGAAGTGAAGCATAATTGAATAATAGAGGGAGAATGAATTAACGAACCGGTGTCATAGCCGAAGAGAAGACCACCGATGCCGGCGACAGCGGCGAGACCAAGAATGTAAGGATTCTTGAAAAAGGACATCTTACGGTCAGGATGCATATCCAAGTAACCTGAACTTCCCGGAGTCGACTGCATAGCTATCGGAACAGTCATCTTCTTCTTCTTCTTCTTCTTCTTCTTCTTCTGATGATGATGATGATTCTGATTATGATTATTACTCACTCACTCCCTAAAATTCCGATTATTTGAATTGGAAAGAAATTTGAATAAATCACACAGTTGATTGATGATTGAGTTGGGAGGACTCAACTCAACTCAACGGAGCAGAGCGAGAAACAAGCAGTAACCTATTTTTATTATTATTATTATTATTATTTAAATTTAAATATATATATATATAGAGAGAGAGAGACAGAAATGAAATGAAAATAAAATTGTAAAAAAATGAAACATATCAGGCTGGTAATGCAGTGGTGGCAGGCAGATATAGGTTAGTTCAATTTTGGCACCAGCTGGCACTTGTATAACCACAATCATTGACGTGTCTTCAAATAACTTCTTACCGGACCGGATCTCTCTCTCAACAGATATAGATTATATATCTAATTACGACTTTTCGCATTTGTCACGTCTTCATCGTGCCTCTTCCCTTCTTTTCTATCCTGCCCGAATCTGAAACATACAGACATACAGATGGATGGCTGATATTAAACTGAAGAAGCCAGGATAGATATTCTCCGCATTCTTGCTTTCCCTATTTAATAATAATAATAAGCACATGCCACATGGGGGGTTAAGGAAGGGTAGGCCCTCTTATTTATTATTTATATCAAATCAAATACTGAAAAGAAATGTAGGTCGACCATAAAAAGACAAGTTTGGATTTTGAGCTCTTCTACTAATATTTTTCAAATGATGTAAATGTAAATATCTATTTTTTTTTATATAAAAATGTCAAATGTGTTTAATACTATATGATAATGTGAAATGTCAATCAAAATTTAACAAGTAGCTGCCTGAAAATATGTCTTAGTTGAACTATAAGCAAGCACTGATTAAGCAACCTCATTTAATTGTATATTCTGACAAATTCAACACTAGAATTGCTATAGCTATAGGGGTTGAGTTGAGTTGAGTTGAGTTGAGAAACAAACAAACAAACAAATGAATTGTAGAAGCTGAACCAAACAAACAAAGGCTTAATCCAACACTCCTTCTGCATCAAAGAAATGAAACTCAATGTTTGTGTTTTTGCTTCAAAGAGTTTCAAATCATGTTTTCCTTCACTTGGCTCTTTTATGTTAATCTACTGTTGCAGAGTAAGTTATCTTTCTTTATCTTTAACTGCAATCATGGATCTTTCTTAATTTGTCTTCCAAACTTTCTACTATCATTATCTGATCTAAAATGTAGATGGCATGCTGTTGCTTCGTGGACTTGGGATGCTGATCTAAAATGTTTTTGTCATACCAAGTAGTACTGTTTTGGTAGTAGTTTATTCTCTCGTTGCAGTTTGTTTCATAACTAGTAGTTTATTCTCTCTTTTGGTGTACCAGAACAAAATTCATTCTAGCACATCCCCCCGCCTTTCTTTTCTTGGATTTGAGTTTGTTCTGATATCATCAAGTCTACTATTCAAAAATATTGTTCGTTTTAGATCTCATATAAACCTTCACAATTTGGTCGTGTATATATAAATTACTCATAATCTCAATTTCTTTTGAGTAATGTCATAATTTTTGGTGTACTAGAGCAAAATTCATTCTAGCAGCTCTCTTTATCGTCCATTCCATTTAGGATTAGGTGACCCTTCTCTTCCTCTTACTCAGTATACTTATCCTACTACACTACACTCACTAAGGAGTGTCCCTTTTATTGTGTGTGTGTGTGTGTGTTTCTATCTCGGCCATCATCCACACACTCTCATGTCTCATCTCTTCCTTTTTCATTTTCTTTTTATTCTTGTCATAATTATTTAATATTTATATATTGAAACACCTAGCTAGCTAGCAGCTGTGTACGTAAAAAATACGTCCCGTTTTATAAATTACATACATTTCATTTTTATTATGAAAAGTAATAGTGCAGTTCATTTTTATTATGAAAATATTATTTATACCAATTTTTTAGTGTAAAATAATATGTTAAGATTCAAAAATCGCAAACGAAACACATAATATGAAACAGTGAGAGTAGTATAGTATAGTATAGGTATTATATAGAGTATTCAAACTTTAATAAAATCCGGTAAATTTAACCGTACTAGAGTTATCAAAATGAGTTAAATTTTTAGTAAAAAAATAAATATAATGTGTTTGGTCCACATTTTAGTATGGATTGAGAGACTATGTGATTTCATCTCAAATTTTGACTTACATTCAAATCAATAAATATATTAATTGATTGAGGTTACTAGATTGATTTGTATGTCTCTAAAAAGGTTGTGATTTAAATTCAAATTCTCGTCACATAAATAGTGGAACTATTTTATCTTTTTGAATAGTGTGTGCAAAACTTCATAATAATATAGTACGGTTAAATCTGGTGTCTCCAATGAATTTTTAATCTTAAAGACACTAGATTCATTCAACCAAAAAAAAAAAGACACTAGCTAGATTCATTTAGGGATAAATATGTTTCTGGTCCCTATAAATATTCAAAGTTTTCACTACAAGAAAAACAACTTTTTGCGACGGCCAAAAGCCCTCGCTAAGGGAAAAAAGCCGTCGCTAAGTAAGTAGGTACTGACGGCCAACTAGCAGCCACTGGGCGTCAGGAAAACTGGCGTCGGTAAATTTTGTGACGACCCAGGTCGTCAGTAACGGAGAGGACGGATTTTGCGACGGCCAATGGCCGTCAGTAACGAAATAATGGTCAAATCCAGTCTGTACAGTTAGCGACGGCTCAAGCCGTCACAAAATCTGGGCGAATTTAAAAAAAAATAAAAAAATTTTAATTTCTTAAAAAAGTTAAAAAATTAATTTTTTTAAAAAAATTTATTTATTATTTTTTAAAAACAAATTTATTTATTATTTTGAAAAATAAAAAGTACATTATATTACAAGTATTTTAAATATAATTTAAATCTAACTTATGTTAAATATAATAAAAAGTACATTATATTTCGAATCTAATAGTCATTACATAAACTAACTTATGTTATTTATATTAAAATTAAAAAATTAGATAATTAAAATTACTTAACAAAAAAAATTATATCCTCAAACAATAATTTTTTACATATATCATAATTATAAACAATAATATTAACATAAAAGTAGTAGAAAACACTTACAATCTATTAAAAAATCAAAGCTTTGAAGAAGAACAAAAGTATTATATAAATATGATAAAGATTTATAGAAAGATGTTGAAGAATTTTTAGAGAGATGTTGGAGAAATTTTGAAAGAGAATGAATTGTGTGAATGAATGAAAATGAATGGAAGGAAGAAATATATGGGATATATATATGATGAAGATTTATAGAAAGATGTTGAAGAATTTTTAGAGAGATGTTGGAGAAATTTTGAAAGAGAATGAATTGTGTGAATGAATGAAAATGAATGGAAGGAAGAAATATATGGGATATATATATGATGAAGATTTACAGAAAGATGTTGAAGAATTTTTAGAGAGATGTTGGAGAAATTTTGAAAGAGAATGAATTGTGTGAATGAATGAAAATGAATGGAAGGAAAAAAATATATGGGAGTATAATCAAAACGTTGCTGCAGAAACGAGGAGAAAAAAATCGTCAATAGTTAGCGACGGCCTAAGCCGTCAGTAACTTATAACTTTGCGACGGAAATGGCCGTCAGTAAGTGTTGGACGGATTTGCTTTCAAAATTTAATATTTTTTTAATTTTCTGACGCGCTTTTTAAACTTTGTGACGGACCAGGCCGTCACTAACTTACAGACGGCCCAGGCCGCCAGTATATATTATTAATTTTCGTCAGAAAAACATGATTTTCTTGTAGTGTTTGTTTTTAGTCCTCTAAACAATTTCTTCAACTTTTAGTCCATCAAAAATTTTCAATTAACACTTTTAGTCCCTACTTTTAAATCAACTCATGTGTAGATTTCATATTTTTGAATGATTTTTTTATGAATGTTTAAAATATTATAAGACTCTCTCCCAAATTTTTTTTAGAATTTTTTAACAAAGCATAAATTAAATATAAATTTTTATGTTTTTGGTGCTTAAAAATTCATATTAAATTCATGTTTTGTTAAAAAATTCTAAATATTTTTGTGAGTCATTGTTAAAATATTCTAGGCTTTTCTGAAAAATTTCAATAAAAAATATAAAGTCTACATATGAGTTGATTTAAAAGTAGGGATCAAAAGTGTTAATTGAAAATTTTTGGGGGACCAAAAGTCTAAGAAAAATTTTAGGGGGACTAAAAACAAAACTTTGAATATTTATAGGGACCAGAAACATATTTATCCCTTCATTTAATATAGTACGGTTAAATCTATAGGGAATGAATGTGTATTTATAATCTTAAATTTATCAATCAGGAAGAAATAAGAGCATCTCCAATGATGATTTCTTTTTTTTTTTCTTTCCCTTCTCGTTGGAGGAGCTATGATGTAGCAGGATGAGTAGCAAAGAAATTGTCCAAGTATCTTATTTAAACTATTGTATCATAATTTTTTTTGGTTGATAGATGAAATGACAAAGTCAATGAAAATTCATACACAAAGTTAGAGCTGTCACTACAAGAAAACCAGGATTTTGCGACGGCCACAGGCCCTCACTAACTGGCCAAAGCCGTCGCAAACTCCATATTTACTGGCGGCCACTGGGCGTCAGGAAAACGCTCGTAGGCAAATTTTGTGACGGCCTCGGCCGTCAGTAAATTTTGTGACGGATTTTGCGACGGCCTAGGCCGTCAGTAAATTTTGTGACGGAATTTGCGACGGCTTCGTCCGTCACTACATGCCAACGGTCAAAATTGGCCTTTTTGGATAGCGACGGCTCAGGCCGTCAGTAAATTTGAATTAGTGACGACCCAGGCCGTCAAAAACTAAGGACGACCCTGAGCGTCTGACACGCGTTGACTGGGTTAGCGACGGCTTGGGCCGTCACAAAGTCTGACGTATTTTTTTTAAAAAATTAAATTCTTTAATTTTTTTTTTTGAAGCAAAAATTAAATATTTTAATTGTTTTCTTAATTAATTTTTAAAACATATTTACTTATTATTTAAAAAAAAAAGTATTTAATTTAAATAAAAAATAAAATAGCATTATTTTTAATATATAATAAAGCATAAATTAATTTTTTTACAATAAAAATAGAAATTTAAAATTCAATATGAAACAACGAAATATGATAATTGTCTTAAATTGTTTGATTAGAGAGATTTATAGAATATATATAGAGATTTATAGGACATCAAAAAATGAAGAATAACAAAAGTGTTATGATGAAGATTAATAGAATATATAGAGAGAGATGTTGGAGAAAATTTAAAGAGATGTTGGAGAAAATTTAGAGAGAGAAATGAATTGGGTGAATGAGTGAATGAAATTTGAGAAGGAATGAATATATAGAGGGAGAAGGAACGATTTTTTATTTTTATTTTTGAATTCGTCAATGTTTTGTGAGGGCCTTAGCCCTCAGTAATGTCGTTGCAAGTTTCTGAGGGCCTAGGCCGTCAGTAAGTGATTGGTTTGTGAGGGCCTAGGCCGTCAGTAAGTTATTGACGGATTTGCTCCCAAATTTTAATATTTATTTAAGTTTGTGACGACTTTTTTATACGTTGTGACGGACCAGGCCCTCACAAACTTACTGACGGCCTAGGCCCTCAGTATCCATTGATTAATTTCGCCAGAAAAATCAAGTTTTCTTGTAGTGTGTCAAGGGGGTCGGCCCGGCCCGGGAGGCCCAGTCATATTAAGGGGCTTTAGTGGGTCGGCCCGTTAAGCTCCAAGGGCTGGAAACCTAGGCCCGGTCCGATAAGCTAAGGGCCTCAAGGCCGATGGGCCGGCCCGATAAGCTAATTTTATTTTATTGTTTATTAAAAAAAAATATTCGATGCACAATAAAACTACATACATCATACATATCATTCAAAATAGTATTCATAAATAAAAAGCGAGTGTATTTAGTATTAAATACTACAAAACATCCACGTAAAAGTAGATATTTGTGGATCATAATGACAAAGTGTATCCTCCAAGCTAATAAACTTTAAGCTTACATCACAAAAATCATTTTTAACCAAAAATTTTAGCCTTCCTTTTATAAAATTGCAAATTAAACTATTTTTTATTTTTTAAAAAATATTTAAGGGGCCGGTCCAAAAGCCCGTGGGGCCAGCCCAGCCCATTAAAAATGTAGGCCCGAGGGGCCAGCCCAATAAGGCCCAATTGTTTTTCTCGTGTTTTTTGAGGTCCGGCCCGTTTAAAAAGAGGGGGCTAATGGGCCGGCGCGATAGCCCGACCAATTTTGACAGCTCTACACAAAGTGGAGTGATTGGGGTTCGAACCCCGGTCTTGAGTCTGACACCAGTAATTTCGACATTTCAGCCAATTGAGCTAGGATTTGTGGACACTATTGTATCATAATCTTAATTTAATGTTGGGTTATTTAAGTGGACCTATTTAATTAAAATAAATTTGTATAAAAATATGAGTTGCTTAAGAGTTGTATAATTTTTTAACATTAGAGTAAAATGTGTATGAGTTGCATGAGTATGACATGGTATTGACACTAATTTTAGCGTTTTGAACCATTTTGATTTTTGATTAATGAAAATTCAAATAAAAATGTTAGAATTTAAAATGTTTTTGCTGATTCATTGATATTATGACATCGAACGACACTAAAACCAAAGTGAGTGTTTTCAATGCGCCACCAACTAGTACTCTCTCTCTCTCTCTCTCTCTCTCTAACAATAAACTGCAGTATACTAAGAATGTGAGTGTGACCAACATTAATAGTTAGCTAGCATGAGGAAAATTCGTCAACTTTGTTTCTCATGCATCATATATAGCTGCTAAATTGCAAACTTTGTTTTTCAACTTTCAAATACTTTTTGGGGTTTACGTGGGTTTTACGATAATGGCACAGGGAAATCTTGTTGTTGGTCTTCATGCTTTTCATAGCTTGCCTTCCAGGTTTCACATCAAAATTCAAATTTTCAGCCTAGTTCCAGAGTTTTCCAATCTGGGTATTTCAATTGGGGTTCCAAAGGAGCTAGCTTTAATGGATTTTCTTCTTCAATTTCTAAGAGAATAGATACAAGGGGTTTGTTTTACTACATTTTGCTATGTTGATCCTAACAATGTGCAGCAGGATTTTAAGCCAAGAGGGCTAAAACATTGGTTTAAAGATGTTTTGAGGGTAGGAATTGTTGGTTCATGTCTTTTATCACTGTGTTTTGCAAAGATGGAAACTGTTCCTTACACTAAGCGACCCCATTTGATTCTAATTAATATTGAAAGCCATGGAGAAGTGGTTTGGGGAGATTATGTTTGAAGTGGTGAGATTCTGTTATAAGGGGGAGTTATTGCCTTCAACAGACCCTGAAAGTATGAGAGTTAAGATCATACATAGCTAACAATATCATTGATGCATTGAAGAGAGGGTTGAATAAGGAGAATGTGCGGAGTGAAGCACTTCTTAGGGCATTGACTAAAAAGAAAGGGCATTGACTAAAAACAATTTGACTTTACTTTATCTTTTGTTATGAAAATAGCTTATACATAAACACATATAGGATAAAAACTTTTACTAGAAGTGCTTATTTAAGCTATTCCACATGATTCAAATAGTTTGAAGTTTGAAGATTGATTGATAAAACACTGCATTCATTAGGCTACCTTTCATCAGGCAATATGATCATATACAAAATTAATATCCAATCCATGACAGTTAACATCTTTGCTTATAAAAAATATAGATAACATCTTAAAGAGTTAATGCATAAATAGAATGGAATGCTATGCACAAGCCCAAACTTAATGGCTTTAGGATGGTTGTCAAGATCAAGATATGAAATTTTGACAGAGTACTGATAACAGAAACACCGTGAATGTATTGTTGAGAGCCTAAGCTCCTCAGAGGAGAAGTAATGTTCTGTGAGAAACCGATCCACCTCACTGACTACATACGATTTCCATTTCCCGGTACTCTATCACCACTTCCAGCTCCTGGAAGAATATCCCTTTCTTCAAGACTAAGATGAGGAAATTGACTGCACATATGCAGTCCATCCTATTCCTCTGAAGTAGCCTCGTTAACAACCAAGTACTGCCGTTCTTTGCCACCTACCATTATGATCTCCCTACTAGCCGAAGTTGTTTCTGGTTCAACAATCTCATCAGTTTTCATCCCAATTCTTTTGGTAATTCAGCATCGGCAATATAATTCCAAGAGGCCTTTTTTTAGCTGGGACACATGAACCTAAAGTAGGAAGTAACTTCAATATAATTCAAAATCTCGTTTGACTATCTAACCAACCATGTTCTGACATGGCTTCTTTGCAGTGAAAAATTGTGTAATTTTAAGTCTTTTGTGATGCAATGTTTGATTATGGAGAGGTGAATGATGGTAATACCAGTATGTGGATGTGACATTACCCAATTTATTCACAAATTTTCAGGATGGAAATAGAAGCTGATTACATTGGACTTATATTACTTGCGTCAGCTGGCTGTGATCCTCGGGCTGCACCTAAACTCTATAAGAAGTTCCAAAGAATCACCGGTGATTCTACGATCTTCTCTACTCATCCATCTGGAAATAAGAGAGCCGAATTGCTTGCTCAAACTCAGCTAATGGAAGAAGCTCTTACTATATATAAGAATGCAAGAACTGGACGTGGATTTAATGCACAAATTCCACTATAGTACTTGTTGGTGTCATCATTTTCACCCCAACTGTGTATTTTCCATATGACAGAAGTTCCAACCAAGTGGCCCATTGATGTCAAATGACAACAACAATGGCAAGAAGACACAACTTGCTTAGATTGGTTAGATAAACATATATGTTTCTTTTGGTAGTTTGGTTGCAATGAACCAAAACCAATTTAATGAACTAGCTCTAGGACTTGATCTCCAAGACAAGACTTTTCTTTGGGTTGTTCGTCCTAGTAATGACAACAAAGTAAACTATGTATACTCTAATGAAAGAAAAATATTGAATTATCCATCTATTGCTTGCTTTATAAGTCATTGTGGTTGGAACTCTACAATAGAAGGTGTACATGCTAAATATTATAATAGGAAATACCATGAATTCTTCGCTTCTTCAATGACTTTGAGAATTGACTAATTTGCAGAAGGCCTAAATTCTCTGGTTTGCTGAACCTGATACATATTAGTTGGCTTATTATCATCTTGGAAAAATTCTAAATCAAATATCTATCAATTAGAGAATTATTAATAGATTTCTAATTGATAGATATTTAAAGACAAAAGCATCTTCTTGCAACCATGATCAAGTAACATTAATCCCCACGGCTGACTGTCCTTATTCTTAGGTATCAAAGCCACGAACGAACTATTGTTCCCTTTGACTAAAGGTTTTTAAGGCAGTTTTCACTACAAGTAAAATAGTATGATCATTTGATGATCCCATGATAAGCTTCGTCTAATGTGAACAAGTAAAATAGTCTTGCACAATGTACAAAGTGTATTTTTCACTATTAGATCAATAAAATTGTACATAATGCAATTGTAGAAACTAACTTGCACATAATGCAAAACTTCTCCTAACTTGTACACCATAAAATTGCCTCACATGATAATACGACTACTTCTTCACATGAAATGTAATGGTAGTATTCCATACACGATCGACACATCTACGAAAATTGTAACCTAGATGCCTATATATAAAGGCAAGTTGGTAACAAACTCTACCAATCATTGCCTATAAATAGGAAAATAATAACAATAACTAAGATAATATGATCATTGAATCTAACTATGGAAAATAGGGAAAATAGTAACTAACTAATATTAATCTATTATTTAAAATAACTTAATACTTAATTCCTGTGACATTTAAGTAGCTGCAAAGTTGGATTTTAGGTAGAAAATTCCATAATCACTGTGCTAAAACTGATCTTAACTAAACTTAGTTTCTCTTTAGCTTTTTCCACTTCTGAGCAGGACTCATGAAATGAGAAAGAAATCCTCTCCAATACCTTAGTATTCTCCATCACAAATTTAGCAAAACTAAACTCGCGCTCACCCCCGAAATATTTATCAAATTTTACCACTTTAAGAGTTGATAGAAAACAGTCAGGTACAGTTGCGAAATTCTGCGATTCTTCATCATAATCCACCATCTGATCATCAGTCAAAAAAATAGTACAGTAAATGTTTATTTTGAATGACAAGGTCTAAATAGTTAATGGAAAAGCACAGACAACGATGATCAGTAAAGTCTCACTTTTACTTTATTAACACACATTTTGTAAGATTTAAAGATTAACGATTACAAACCTGTAAAACCAGAGTCTTCAGACAAGGTGTTTTAAAAAGAAAATCTAACAAAGCATTACTAGTAACCCTTTTTAGCTTCAAATAACCCAACATTCGAAATGCAGGAATATTAGCTAAATAATTAACCACCCATGCAAAACCCTGGTAACAAAGGGAACAAACTCCTGGTGTTAGGACAATATATATACATGTTGGGTTGGCCCTGGTTTCCTCACAAGCTCATTACAAATTCGTCTGTCAACATTAAATTAAAACAAGGCTTGAAGCAAGAAAACATACCGGCCAACAATTAGCAAGATCAAGCTCGAGATATTCTGCATTAATAAAGAAACGGAGAAGCTTGCTAATAAATATTGATATTTGTTCCACACTATGATCTTCTGCATCAAATAGAACTAGAAATATCTTAGAAGAAGGGATGTTTTGATGATCTAAAAAAATGGTGTGTGATACTGTATCACAGTAGTAAGAGAAGTTTGTAATATGTGAAGCACTAAACCTAGTGATAACTTGTTCAAATTCAAACCCCATGCTCATAATGAGAACCAATTCAAGTAGAGGTGCTTCTATAGTGATACTCTTTACACCTGAGAAACAGCAAGATACTGCCTTATACTCTCTAAGAAGCGGGAAATTAAGTGTTAACTCTTGGAATATTTCATTCGAAGAAGTAAATGTGATTATTCCAGACAAACTGAGTACTGTGAGGGATGAGAAAGAAACAAAAGAGGAGGGAAGTTTGATCATACAAGAAGAAGAAGAACTAATCATAAACTCCAATTCCTCTAGGGATTCATGGCATTCAAAAAGGGGACATAAGAGAATGTTATTTTTTGAAACGAGCTGGGGACAAGAGGGAATTTCAGGTTTGTTTCCTCTAAGAAAAAAAACGACCTTAATCTTTTTTAGTCTCATGCTTAAAACAGCAGATATCCATTGATTGGTATAGTAGCCGTAGGGATCATAATAATGTGGAATTTCAAGAATAAATTCTTGGATGGTTGCAGTATTAAGATGAAAAAGCACTCTAGTTACAAAGTTGGAAAAAGAATTGAAGTTATTGTTGGTGTAGTCCCTAAAATGTAGTTTAGTGAGAAATGTCCACATATATTTCCACCTGGTTGATAAAACACTTGTAAGAACTGCTTCTTTAGTGGAAAGAAAAGAAAGAATGTGGCCAATAACAAAGTCAGGTAAGTTGCTTATCATATCATCTTGACTCTTAGAACCGGAAGCCACCTGATCATTCCCGCCACATGAACCCGACGACGACTGCATCTTTATTTATAGCCCAGCTAGCAATTTCCTATATATAATTATACAAAATACAATTAATTAATGGCACCAATCTCTCTCTCTCTCTCTCTCTCTCTCTCTCTCTATATATAAGATATAGGACTAAGAGTGTCCTTGTTTTTATAAAAAGGTATGACTACTAACTACAAGCTCCTGACCAAACTTACATGGTTGATCTAGCAGAAGGCAGCAAATAGAGAGAACCTAGCTATGAAAAATAGATAGTATATTTGATTGATATAAACAAGCTTGATAATAGCAATTGAACACTCACTACAACAAGTTTGAGATTTAGTATCATTTGAAAAATGTTACTAAATCAAGAAAAATGTTACTAATTCAATTTAGTAACATTTTATCAAGTGTTACATAAAGCCTATGTTACTAAAAGGCTTTAGTATCATTTAAGAGTACTATTAGTAACACTCGATAAATGTTACTTATTATATCGTTTGTAACACTAGAATTTATCTTTAGTAACATTAAAAGTACTATTAGTAACACTTGATAAATGTTACCGATTTATATATATTTTGTAACACTCGAATTCATCCTTAGTAACATTAAATAAATGTTACCGGCTTATTTATCTTGTAACATGCAAAAATGTTACTAATTTGTATTTGTACATTGAAAAAAAATGTTACTAAAAATGTTAAAAATATCACAAATTTGCATCAAAACCATCACTTTTTTATAACAAGACAATGAAATAACATTCTAAGCAACACTAAAGTGTTACAAGCTTCACTAACTAAAGTGTTACAAGCTTTTTTCCATAAGTATAACTAAAGTGTTACAAGCTTCACTTGGAAAACTAAGTAACGAATAAAATCGAATGAAATCTAAGCAACACTAAGATATGCCTTGGTTCGGTACTAACATCAACAAAGAGCCCTTCTATTTCTTTCAACTTTTCTTGAGTCCAAATCCTCCAAAAGATCCCTTTTGTTATGCCTTAGCTTTCAACTCCTTTATGATATGTTGAATGCATACAACATAATCAAGTAAAAAAAGGATTGTTAGCCAAAGGTTCAAAACAGGGAAAACAAAGTTCAATAAATAGAAAAAGAGTTATAAATCCACTACCCTGCCAGTCTTAGTATCCTGCCTTATTTGAATGAAGTTCTGCTGACTAGGTTGAAATGAAGGAGGTGAAAATTATAAGAATAGCATATAATGTTAGAATAGAGAATACAATAGAGAATACAATTATCACACAATATAGTTATCACAGTAAGATAGCCACTGAGAATAAACTCATCATACCATATTAGAATATATATGTAATAGGTGAAGAAGTGTGAGAAAATGTACACAAAGAAAAAGAGAGAGACTAGTATAATCTGAATCCATTGTTACAGATGAGAAAACTGCACCTCTATATCAGCTTTTAAAAATATATTGTTGACAAACAGATCAAACATAACAGATTGTCAAACTTCTTCAAGTTAAACTCACATTTGAAAACCCTAAAGAAATCAAATGATGTTTTCTGTAGGTAGTTTAAAATGATATTTTCAAAGAATATTAAATTTGTTATGTAGTCTTAAAAGAAGAGGAGCATTTTAACTGCTTGATCACTGATATACTCTCACTTCTATAAATTGCACTTTCTTAAATTTACTAATATACTCAAATTCTAAAAAAGTAAGAGTAAGTTAACAATTCTGACTTGTTCCAGTAATAAATATTGACTATAAAATTACACTTACATGGAAAAAGTTTGACAACACCACAATTATCATGTTAATATAAAAAAGTATACTTTAACAACTAGATTTTCAAATTCATATTCTATAGAAAGCATGCACAAATAAATACAGCTAAATTGAAAAGAGTCAGTAGAGATTCCAAGTTTTCAGTTCATTCATTGTTATATAGTCTCAACATTTGGAACATGCAGGTACTACTATATATAGTAGTAAACAAAAGAAGCAATGTAGCGAAATATGCAAAGGAAGAAGAAGTACCGCAACAGTGAGACCTCGGAAGATGTCAAGCGACGGAATGCGCTTTGCCTTTTTAGGCAGCTCTTTGGCAGAAACCAGCTCCGCTTCCGGCGAAACAACAAGGACTTTCCATATGGTCTTTTTTATTCTGAAGATGCTAAGATTGAACAAACTGTGTGAATTCAAGTGAGTTATTAGACACATGAATTGATCGTGTTCTTTTGGCTGCCAGCACTTTCATAAACTCAAGCCAACTCTTTTTATTCAGCCTTACTTTTATTCTACGGGTTTAACTCTTCCATGTACTTAATTTTGATCGAAATTTCCTTCGTCCCCTTTCTTGATGTTTTACAAAGCGCTTCCACCAGGTGATATCAGGTGATATCATCTCAACTCCAGCATCCAGCATAAGCTCTGCTTTGCTCCACTTTGTTTCAAGCTCAATTTTACTAACTCCCAACACATGTAAACCTCACTGTTAATCTCCAGTCCAATAGAAATCCTTCCATTTCAATTAAAGAGGATATATTGCACTTTGAAAATCCATACATGGTCTTGCTGCAAAAGTAAGGAAGAAGGTGTAAATTCTAAAACATCCAACTCACAACCTCATACAACATCATAAAATAAATCATGGAAATAAGGAACCTTTCTTGATCACTCATTTATTCAAAATATTTTGTTCTATTCTAAAACAAAGGACTGTCATTTATGGAAGTGCACCATCAATCTCATTAAGATTGGTTGAAGCATTTTATCAAACATAAAACAAGCTTTGTACAATGAAAATTGGTTGAAGCATTTTATCAAACAGAAAACAAGCATTGCACAATAAATTTTGGTTGAAACATTTTATCAAACACAAAACAAGCATTATACATTGAGGCACAACAAAAGCAACATCAAAACAAATAAAAAATGAACACAATACAAAAATCACTTCAACTCAACCATTTTTTCAATGTGAAAAGAAAAAGTGAAATAAAGAAACGAAGACATTAGAACAACGAAATTACCGTTGGCAAAGACGGTGGACAGAAATGCGAAACTGGTGAGACAAACCTTGCAGAAGTGAGTTGTGGCTGTGAAATTCAATTTCAGAGTTTGCAATTGAGATCGTGTGAGTTTGCGAGTTGTGCTTCAATTTCTCACAAGCGGCGTAACGTTTGCGATTGAGAGTGAATCGAATTCAACAGAAGATTGCTTCAGATTGTGATTGAGATCGTGTGACACAACAGAGACAAAGTGCGATTGGATGGGATTGAGATTGTGCGATTGCAAAGAAAGTGCGATTGGGAGCGAAAGTGTGATTTGCGAGTGAAAGTGCGATTTGCATGAGATGCGTGAAGTGTGATTTGCATGAAGTGTTTCTTTTGATTAGGCTGAGATGCGTGTTTAAATTCTAAGCAGAGATGATTAAAGAATAGAGTATGTCACACTTTTTGAGAAATGTTACTAAATCACTTGTATTAGTAACATTTTTTTTAAATGTTGCAAGTGAGTGTTACTAAAAGTATAAATTGTACTAGTGACTTAATTAGAGTTTTAGGGTTTAAGCCCAAAAAATCCAATTTGAAATATAAACATGGTCTGGTGAGTTGATAAAAATAAATATAAACAGTATGCATGCATTTTGATAGAACAAAGATTGAATTTTTACACTACTAACCGAAGAAGAGAAACTGGAGTGCGTGCTCGATTGAGATGCTTCTTCACCGCCGAATTACAGTTCTTTTATCTATTTTACCTAATTAATAACCTTTCCTAAATTATTTAAGGAGTGTATTGGATTCAGATTTTATGAGACAATTTTGACAAAAAAAAACTTTTGATAATTTTATGAGGTTTTATTGGACTATATTAATTTTGTGAGATTTTAAAGATTTTTTTATAAGACTTTTTAACAATTAAGATTTTTAACACATGATTTGAATGGATTTTGAAAGATTTTTTCAAAAGATTTTTTAGAATCAAGATTTCATAATACTTTATATATTAGGAAACTTTTGTATATTAGGAAAAATTTAAAAGAATCAATAAATTTTAATAAAAGAAATTATATTAATTTGGGAATCCAAAAATTTAAAAGTCTTGGATGAAGAAAGTAAAAAGTCTTGGATAGTTTGAAAAAGTCTCAAAACTTTTGGTGAGATTGTTGAATAAGTGAACAAAGAAAAGAAAAAGAAACAATCGGGTGCAGTGATGATGAACTGCAAGAGTAATAAAGAAGAAGAAACCTGTTATGAAAGTAAAAAGTCTTGAGAGTTCAAAAAAGTCTCAAGGCTTTTGGTAAGATTGTTAGAAAAGTCTATCAAGTGTATTTTTAACTAAAAAGTCTCACAAAATCCATTCCATACAAGAATCCACTAAAATCTATAAATTTTTGAATACCAAGAGACATTTTATAAGTCTTGACAAATCTCAATCGAATAACAACGAATTTCATTGCCTTGAAAAAAAATCATCATCATTGTCTTAATTGAATACCACTAGATTTATTTAGATTTTATAAAAGTCTTGATTGAATACCAGTTAATTTTTTTTATTATAAAAAAGTCTTTTAAAATCCTTTGAAATTCTAATTCAATACACCCACCGTTTTTTTTTTGTTAAACATTTTTTATTTAATTAAATTGATTTTTAATATTTTAATTTATAAATAATAATATTAATTATAAATAATAATGACATGGAAAATAATTTTCCAATTCACCAATGCCACATAAGTACCACACCATTAAAATATGAGAGGAACAAAAAAATATGTTAACTTTGATAATAGGGGACTAAAAAGTTAATTTTAGAAATAAAAGATCAAAAGTTTAAAAAAAAATCAAAATATGGGTATCAAAAATGCATTAGGAGACCAAAAATACATTTAAGCTTAAATAATAATTATAAAAAGAAAAATTAGAGACCAAAACATACAAAAGCAGCCTTCCCGCCAAAACGTAACTAACTCGTTCATTCTCAACAAACTCTCTTCTTCTCGATCTCTTTCTGGTTCTTCATCCTCACTTGATCTTTTGTTCTTCATTCTCACAGTTAAGTTCTTGATCTCTTTTTCTTTTTTGTTCTTCTTCAACATCTCTTCTCATAACTTGTTTTTCAATCTCAATCTTATAAGCATTGTTTCTTTTTTTTGAAACATTATTATAAGCATTGTTTCTTTGATCGATCTCAATCTCCATTTTTTGTTTTTATTTTATTTTGTGTGTTCTTCAATCACAGACACAATCACATAGTGTGTTATGATGTTGATTTTAATTTTTCATACTTTTCTTTATCATCATGCAGGTTTGTGTTGAGCGAATTGGTGAATTGAAGTTGTTTGGAACATAGTTACATAATTCACTAGAGTACCGGCGAACCGCGAATTGGTTCGAGCTTACCGGTTCGCGGTACTTTTACGTATTGGTTCATCATAATTTATGAACCTATTCGCAGAAACACACGTACCAAATAATAAAGAAATGACTCGGTAAAAAAATAAAAAGAAAAAAATACAAATTATAAAAATAAAAATAAAAAAGAAAGAAAAGAAGATACAAAAAATAAAAATAGGAAAGAAAAAAACATATGAAAATAAGAGTTTTTAGAAAAAACTAAAGTTGTTTGGTAATTGTTGTTTTTTAGCTTCAAAAGTGTTTTATCTATGTATTATACTCATAAAAATTAAACAACTTTTTTTTATCAAGAGTTTCTTGAAAATTTGTTTGGCCTAACTTCTCCTATCATTGAGTAAAAAATTCTTAAATAAGCAGGGTCAAACAGTACATATTTAAAGAAAATCTACGCATAAAAATAAAAATAGAAACCATGATAGGCTGTTTGTTATAGATTATTATCACTTTTTTTATAAAAATAACCACTTTAAAAATATTGTATCTGTTTGTTACGACTTTTTAAAATAATCAGAAAACAGCTAAAAATAAAAAACTGTTAAGAGTAACTTCTCAAATAATAGATTTTTTTAGAGGAGAGAGAAAACAAGTGTGTTTATTTTGTAACTAAAAAAATTACTTTTACATACTGTATCCAAACAAGTTAAAGAATATTTTATTAAAAAAAGTGATTTTTATTACAATAAACAAACACAAAAATTCTATTTTTCTATAAAATCTCTAAAAAGTAATCTGTAGATTATTTAACATCAAAATCACTAATTTTTAAATCTATAACAAACGTATAGGCATAAAATATAGTAAGTCAATCTAACATATAACAACTTATCAGAAATAAAAAAAGAAGTTATAACAACAACTTAAAAAAATATAAGAAACCTAATAAAAGAAGTTGTGTGGGGAAAAAATGAAAAAAATTAGGCAACTTATATAAAAATATATGGACAAAATTTAGTTGCATTTCTTTAGGTGTTTTTCATATGCTTCTTAACATAAAACTCATATTTTATTGATATAACAAACTTTGAAAAAATCAAGAATTTGAAGAATTCATAGTTTTTATGTTAAGAATCATGCAAAAAGTATAATAGGCATGTAATTTGTTTTTGTTTCATCATGTAATTTGTTTTTGTTTTAACTAAATAAATTTACTAATGCATAGTTTATCAATTATACTAGTTTTGAGACCCGTGCATTCCCGTGCATTCGCACGGGTCTATTGACTTTTATTAATAAAATATTGTTAAAATATAAGTGACGTCATTGTGTTATTTTTTGTAAAATTTATTAAATTAATAATTTTTTTGATTAAAGTAATTGTCTCGTGTATGATTAAATTTTTTGATTAAAGCAATTGTCTTGTGTATGAATTTTTTATTCAATTCCTTTTATGTATTAGTGATAAATATTTTGTATTGTGTTTTTTTTATATTTATTATTGATGAGAATTTATTCTTCTGTTGTTTAAAAAAAAACTATTTGTAAAAGCTCATGCCCATTGATTTTTATTTTTTTTATATTTAAGATTGATATTAATATATTATACTAAAGTATCAAATTTATTTAGAATAAAATATTTATAAATATGTTTGAAAATATTTTTTAAAATATTTTTTGACAGAAAAAATATTTTTTAAATATAATTGACGTCATTGTGTTCTTTCTTGTAAAATTTATTGAATTAATATTTTCTGATTAAAGCAATTGTCCCGTGCATGATTTTTGTGTAATAAATTATAATTAAATTAATAAATATTTATTATTAAATTCTTTTTTTTACTAAAGCAATTGTCCCATGTATGATTTAATTTTTTTATTAAAGCAATTGTCCCGTGTTAATTAGTAAGTTTTTTTTCTTTATGCATTTTAATTCATAAGTTTTCACTTACAAAAATTATATCTTTATAACCCGTTTTCATAAACTACCTTATAAAACTTATAATAAGTCAATCCAAACAGACTCACTATGTTTTTGTTTCTATTTTAATGTTCTTTTATTTTTAAGTTACTATTTTTTCATTCAAAAAAAAGTTAGTACTATTTTTTATGCGTATCTTTTATATTTATTTTTGTTCCTATTTTTATGCGTAAATTTTTTTAATTAAGTTTTTTTTGTTAAATATATTGGATTAATATCTTCTTTTAGTGGTAGTTTCAGATGCTATTTTTAAGTGGTAGTTTCAGATGCTATTTTTAAGTGGAGATTTTTCTTTTATGCTTATCTTTTTTTATTCTTCCCATTTTTATTTTTTTTAGTTTAGAGTTAAAATTACATTTAAGAGCATAAACTCTGAAATATTATTAAATTTGATAGGACAAATTTGACATTTTAGTAGTAGTTTCTTTTAATATATTGTAAGTAGATTAGAACGTACCACGAACCGAACTAGCGTATCAACTATGCATACCCACTAGGTACCGAATTCTTGCAAGATTACGTACCGCGTACCCGAACCCATACCACGTACCGAAGTGAATTGCGAAGCAGGTGAGTATGGTTTGGAAATGGAGTTTCCTTTGAACGTGGATGTTGCTGCTGATCCACCTGAAAATTGGTTTCACATCTTGTATGTTAAGCCTTAATTATGTAATATTAGTAAATTTGATACTTACTTGAGCATGCATATCATTAATACTATATTGCATAAACAGTTTAACTACATTGATGTGGTGTGTGTGTGGATCCAATTGTCAGAGAAAACATGAATACATAATTTAGCACAAAACTTTTAGCATTTCCTTACGGAACAAGTTTGGAGATCTCTGTTTCGGGATTATGGTTTCCTTGATATGGTGGAGAACCGTGCAATTCATGTTCATGGTCACAACACTACAAGAAAAAGGGGATCCAGCGACAGGCGTACAGTGACGGATGAACAGTAACCGCCGCCGCTTTCCATTAAACCAGCAGTTACAAACCGCCGCTGCATAGATTTTCCAAAGCGCCCAAACAAATTTTCACTCCTCACGTATTCTCCCTCACTTATTTAGCTATTTCAATCAAAATAGCAAAAGAAATAAATTCCAGTAGGTTTCACCATTCCAAATCGATGCTCTCGCTCTGTAGCTTCTCATCGTAGCTCCTCTCATCGCCGCCGTAACTTCTCATCGCTGTTGTATCTTCTCATCGTTGTTGTATCTCTCCTTCAAACTTCAGATTCGTTCTCTAATTTCACCTTCATTCAACCTTCTCCTCATATTCGTTCAACCTCCAGCTTCAATCTTCAAAATCCAGGTCCAGTTTCTCATTTGTTTATTGTTAAACTTTTTAGGGTTTTTGAAATTTTAGTATGATTTTGAAATTTAGTAATTAGGTTTTTGAAATTTCAGGGTTTTGATTTGTCTATTTTTTCATGTTGCAGGGTTTTGATTGATATTTTGACAATGGTAGAACTTGATTGTTATTTCCCTTAATGCTCAATTTTTGCTGCTGTTATTGGTTTAGTCTAGACTTAGATTTTTTCTGTTTTGATGTTCCTGTCAAGTTTAGGCTTGAGGGATGATGTGTTTGTGCAGGAAGTTTAAAACCTTTTTTACATGATGACATAAGTTTGGGCCTAGAGTTTTGCTGATGTTATTGCTATTTTTTCTGTTTTTATGTACTGATTATATGATGATATAAGTTTAAAACCGTTTTTTTAGCTTATATTCTCTATGTATGGAAGTTTTCATGTATATGAATTTTGAAAAGCTATTTCTTTTGAATCTTATTTATTTATTGTGTTTCTTCTTTGCGGTTTTTTGCTGGTTGTGGGAAATTTTTTGAAGGAACTGCATTACAGATGTATCATTCACTCTCTATAACACTAGGTTCATTACCAAAGCCAACTCCAGTTTACTCTGGCCATGAGGTAAATCATACTTAAGTCCCCATCATTGAATTGAAAATATCATAGTGATTGTATTGGTGATTGATTTTATAATTTTAAATGATGAATTAGTAGTTACTTAATTGCTTTTTACATATTGAAATTCAGTTTTTTTACCCGTTTGTGCACACTGGTCATATTCAACCTTACAAAGCACTGCTTCCTCACTGTTGAAATGGAAAGCTGGATCAAACTGAAGGTCTCTTTCTATGGACCAAAATTTTATTTTATTTTTTGAAGAATCAGGGAACATTCTAGCATGACTGTGAAGAAATAGTTATTTTTTGGACTTCTCCAGATTTCGAGAAATGTTTTCATCTTTTTAAAGAGTGTATACACCTTTGCATTTATTGTTCAAAATCGATACGATCTTATTGACATGCCTTTCGATTCTATCTCAATATATCATGTTTCCTTACCACCTCTGCACCATATTGTAACACCCTAACCCACTTATACTATTTACTTAGCTTAAAATAAATACAAATACAAGCAATTAAGGCGTTACAAGAAATAAAATCATTCAAAGCATGCATATATATTCATTTGTATCGCAACGGAAGCATTTAATAATTCATATGAATATAACATAGCTTCATAAAGCTCAAATCCAAGCATGCATAGTCATAGGACATATTACAAATCCATAAGGTTCTTCATATAAGAAGACCTACTCATAACATCAACAAGTCTTAAGATAATAAGGTACGAAATAGCAAGGTCTTAATACATAAGTTCAAACAAACGAGACTATAACACTAAATCCCAACAGTGTTACAATTATCAGAGCAATCCTAAACTCTAGGGAACCTAGGGTAACTCTACACCAACACCTTACCAAGCAAGACTAACTTGGCCACCAAAGCGATCTCCTAGTCTCAAGTAGACTCCTTAAGCGAAGAATCTGGACCCAAACCATACACAAACACAAAATAGAGAGTTAGTTACAATCCAAGTTCATAATCATAAGCATAGGGTACACTCATAATATGGAAATAGCAATAATATGACTAAACAACTAAATTGTCTAGTAACATGCATTTCATACTCATTAAATAATGATAACTCATGCTCATCGCCATTTAGTTAAACACATAACCATGTTCATATTCGAGTCAATCAAACACAACTATAGTAAGCATAATGTCAATTACCAATTACCACATAATCACGTAATCCCTAATGCAACTAATGTCACAATTATATGTCGTGTCACCCTAGACATCACTAGATGCATGCGGTACCATTCACCTCATTTAGGATAAACTTATATCCCATTCACCTCATTTTCATTTTTAAGTCATGAAGGACTTACCACAAATAGACTTATGATGCATGTATGTACATATACCTTGACGATAATCACCACAAATCCCCTAATGAAATATAGTACTACACAACCTATATTCATTTTCAATTCACCTCAAACATATCATCATTAGGTCATACACACAATACATACACACACATCATATATATACATATATAAGGTTTATCTCATATTCCAAGTTGTTAATCATCAATTCATTAATTCAAACTCAATTACATATACTAAGTTCTTAATTCAATTAACAAAGTATTGCAATTATATACCAAAACAGCATAATCCAAGCATGATCTTTAAAAACTAACATCAGAAATGGATTCTACGCGAAAAATCGTAAAGAATAGGTTCCGGGTGCATAAACCGTCAAAAAGTCAACTCAAAAGTCAACTGGTCAAACCTGTTGACCAGTCAACTGCGCCGGGCGCCAACGACAGAGCCTAAATGGCATTTCTGGACCTTTCTGGGCGCCGGGCGCGGGGACCTGATGGGAAAATTGTTTTCTCGCGTTTTTGACCCAAAAATCACTTTTTCAAAGCCAAAAGCACTTATTTGAACCTATAACTCATATATAACATACATAAACATGTTCTTACTCAAAAACACTTATTTTGACTCTTAAACAACTCAATAAACAACCTATATCAAAGTTTTGAAAACTCTTTAAATCATGAAAACCCATATTTCAACAACAACCCATTTATTGCATCAAAACTTAATCATGCAAGTTCATATATCATAACATGTTGATAAAAGAATAAAATCATAGAAGTGCACATAACATAATCACATGATTTAAAACAACATTCATTCATCAACATTCAAAAGAAAAATCACATTCCATAATCCCCCCCCAAACCAAGAGATGAGAGGGTTTGGGTTTGGAGAGTAGACTTCTCCCCCCTCTTTGTTCATCTCACAAGAATTAATAACTACTCTCTAACCTTGTTGATTGATGATTTTCTCTACTCCTTCTCTTATACCCTCTACTCCTTCTTCTTCTCTTCTCTTCACTTTTCTCTTTCTACCTCCTTCTTTCTCTATTCTTAGAAAATGAAATTGTGACCAACACATCTCTACTCCTCATCACTCTAACCTAATAGCCAATTGTCTAAAATACCCTCTCTTAAACTTAGGCCCAATAATTAAGCCCAACTATTTTCCTATCTCATAACATTACTTAACTCACTTAAATAATAATTCCTCTACTATTTCCTATTTTGGACAACTACTCACAATTAATTAATTAACCCAAATGTAAAATAACTATAAAAGCTAATAAATTCTAATAAATTAAAAAAAAAAGGGTGTTACACATATGATCAAATTTTTGGGATCTGATAAATTATTTGGGATAATTGCTTTCTATATCATACCTATAAATCTGTTTTTATGGGGTGGAATGATGCGACACATGTTTGGGTTTTGTTAGAATAAGCTATTTTATTTCAAAGCAAAAAATAGCCTTGTGTTTCAAGCTTAGTTCATTTTCCCTAATTTGGTCATTATTAGTTTGTTTAGGATTTGGTTTGTACATGATTCTAACTCTATTCAAACCCTTCTTGTAGCTCGCTTGTCTGGAAGCAAAATGGATGCCATGGAAGAGTTAGATAGTGAAGATAAAGGAGTCTTGAACTAAATCAAGTGCTGGTTTTTTTCACACACACAACATTTGAATTTCTTTACCATTCTGGTGCTTGCTTCAATTAGTATTCACTTTATGCTCCATTCATTCCAATATGACCTTGTCTTCTTTGTCAGTCAGTTTATATGCAAATAAAATTAAGCTTAATTGTACTTTTAGTCCATATATTATAACTAGTGTGTGACTTCGGTCCCCCCGATAATTTTTAGAGTGAATTGATTCCCGTCAACTTTTTAATTGTTATTATGACCCTCCATCACTTTCCAATAATTCTAAACTCTCAAATTTCTTATTTTATTAAAAAATTTACAAGTTGTTGTAAACTATCTCCTACCACCAATCAAAATTTCAACTTTCACTTAATTATCTTTTATAAAAAATCTCAATTCTTGTTAAGATAGAGCAGATAGTCTTTGCAGATGATTGTGATGGATCGCCAATGCAAACCAGTTCTTGTTAGAAGCCAAGAAAGCTCAATATTCATCCACTTCTAATGAACTTTCAGGTTTGTGGACATGTACAATTTATATACTTTCAATTTGTTGAAACTGTTTCTTCATTGCTCTTGCATTTGAGTTAAGCCTCAATTTTCAAGAATAACGTTCATTCTGAAAATGCTTATGTACGAAGGAAAACATGAACTTTGAATTGTATACTGAAATAATCTTGCTTTGGTATATCATTTTTCTTTCACTTGTATCTATTTGCAAATTTTTAGGAATACAAGTTTAAATTATATTTATTTTGCAGCATCAAAATTGTGAATCCAGTAGCTCTTTTTCACTCAGCTTCTTCTCACCTGTCCCCGTCGAAAATTATAACAAATTTTTCAAACATGATGAAGTTTATGATGATCTATCAGAGGAACATTGTGCGTTTTCTGTTAGTCACCAGTCAACATTAGACGGGTTATATGCATGGGAGAAGAAGCTCCACCAGGAAGTCAAGGTATAATATTAAAATCATAATGCCTCTAACTGTTTAGTTTAAAGAGATATTTTGGTGGATGGACTAAATTGATTGATGTTTGGTAATTTAAGGGACTAGCTTGCAATTTCTACACAGACCTATAAGACTATATACTATTTTGGTGCAGATTTTATTTATCAATTATCATGCCTTTCTTATCTTAATAAAACACTTGGTTTGTGATTGTTACTGATGCATTAAAATTTGCAAACTCAAGAGTGTACATTGTCACCACAAAACATGTTTGGCTTCTCTCTTTGCTCATACCATGAAGACAATAATCCTAATCCTATGACATGCCCTTATGCTTTTGCTACCCATTTGGTAGAGGTTCAGGTTCTCAGACATGGATAATGTTTCTGATGCTACCCATTTAAACTTTTTGTTTGTTTAATCCCATTTTAGGAAATAATATAGACATATTTATAATGCTTTATAGTATTGTCTATTGCATATGTTGGAGTTTCTAGTTCCATTCTAGTTTATTGTTTTAATTTGTGTTGATTAAAATGTTAACAGAGAAACTCTTGAGCGTGGAGCATGTGAAAAAAATTTGAGGTACAGTGATTTTGTGATAGCATTGATTTTTTCAATTTTAAATTCTATTCATGTTTTGTTTGACTGTGAATTGAAACTAACATTTTAATGATTTGTATGTATCAGGTTCCAGATTTTATTTAGAGGGAGGTTGAATTTCGATTTCTTGTTATAGTGATAGCATTGAGTTTCTTGTTGTAAGCTAATAGATGTTCTTTGATTTTGAGTTTTGTGCTATGAAGTCCGTTTAACGGGGTTTATTTGAGTTTATCTAGCTTTTGTTGCCATGTGTTAGTTTATAGTTTGTAATCATAAGATAATTATAGATACATTTGGGATGTCTTGCTTTCATTTTGAAAATTTGGATTGATTTCTTTTGATTTGTTTTAAAAGTTTATGTTTGAGCAAGAAATTATGCATTTATAGTGATTCTGGAGTTAATACAATTCTTTCGTGCACTTGTTTTTATGAATTGTATAATTAATGTTTGTTTTTGAAAAAAGCATTTTTAAAAATTGTGGGAAACAAAAAATTAGTGGGAAAAAAAATTATTTTAAAATATTTGTGGGAAAAAAAAGCTTTTTTTTTGTTTAAAAAAAGTAGATAGCGACGGTTCTAACCGACGCTAAAAGCCCAGTAAAATGTGAAAAATAATTATAAATAGCGACGCTTTATAACCGCCGCAAGCATCAATATAACCGACGCTAACGTCCTTGCGGCGGTTATTCCAACGGTTCTTCAGAAACGCCGCTGAATACCCTAGCGACGCCGCCATTTTCGACGCTTGATGAACCGCCGCAGCAAGCATTTAGCGACGGTTTGAACCGACGCTAAAGCCTTTCCAGAACTGCAGCCGCATGCCTTTTCCTTAGTAGTGCAACTTCTTTACTGTTGAATGGGGGTTAGTTAACTACAATTTTAGCAAGAACAAAACAATAATTTTGAAAATATTGATTATAACTAATTAGGCTTAAGGCAGTGTGGTTTATATACACTACCATCTTGAGCTATTGCCATGGCTTTCATTGTGAAAGATATTACTACTACATGTTTGTTACTACTTATGCTTTTGGATTTCTTAAACATAAGTAGTAACAAACATAAGTAGGCATTGAGTTTTAGAAATAGTGAAACACTAGGTATAATACCAAAAGCACAAAATCCTAAAATGAAGTGAAATTGTATCCACTCAAACAAGGAGATTTGGATTTCTTGTTGGACGTTGTAACAGATCAAGACCATTTGATCTTAAATGTATATCTATGTTCATTTGTAATGAGTTAATCTAAACCGTTCGATCTATAATGGCCGAGATACAAAACAGTGTGAAACTGTGTTTAATTACTGCGGGCATTGCCAATCCCAAATGAGAAGCTTATGCCATTGGTAAGTGCATAAAAATATGAAAATAACTACTCACAGACTTCCTAGATTTCTTACTGTACAGTTCATGCAAGATAATAAAAAATGCTACAATAGCAGTAACACTATGTTTCTGCTTTAGGTACGTAAGTTTGCAAATTGTCACAATAGTTTGTCCTAGGTATCTCATCTTTTTCGACAATTTTATCAGTCCAGGAACAAATATTAATAGTGAAAGTGGAATAGACAATACAGAATATAAGTTGATAGGTAATAATGTTTCAAACATAAGTAGTAACAAACATGTAGTAGTAATAATAGTAACCGTCGTCGAGACCATGGAATCCTAAAGCATCTGAATGCCTGCTTTCTCGAATCCTAGCCCTGAATATTTTCCTTCATGTTGAGTCTGCTGCTGTCACATGGTAAAATTCTATCTGTTTTTATAGAAGGATGTGTAGTTTTAGGTTGAATGTTGACAATTTGTGATTTTGAAACAAATTTATGCTGGTCATATGAAGTGAAAGTGTGAAGCATGCTTGATGCTTCAATATCATTTGAGTTCATAAAAAATCAGTGATGTAAAGTCTAGAGTTTATGAAACCATCTGATGAATGATAAAAAATTGCAGTGATGAGGCAATGGAGGTTGATGACGACCCTTGCTGTCACATCTGCCTTGTTTTTGAACCTGATCCTAGAGATAATGAAGCATTGATGCATCTAGATATTGCAGAAGAGGTTCCGAATGACGTGCTAGTCCCACTTGGATGTGGCTGTAGGGAAGAACTTAGTTTGGTGCACTACGCGTGTGCCTTAAAGTGGTTCAATATTAAGGGATTGCGGAGCTCTTGTGAAGTGTGTGGCGTGTCTCCTTCTGGTATCTCCATGGCACACCGCCTCAAGGCTAGAAGATTTCAATTTCGAAATTGGCTATCGAAATTGGCTGTTGCGGATGATGACATGGTTGCACGCATAGTTACATTCTATTTTGTTGTTTTCATGATGTCTAATGACTGCTCTATGTTTTCAATTTCTGGAATTTGGACACCTAATGATGGTGAACTTGGTTTGTAGTAATTTGAGATTTGGTGATACTGATGTCTGACAATCAGTTTATTTTGATGATGTCTGTAATTGGATGCATGATTGCATTTCTACTGCCTTATTTTAAATGCATGATCAGTAAAGAGAAGAAAAAAAAATGTAATGTGTGAAGTGTTTTCAGTAAAGGGAAACACTCTACTATCACCACTTCCAGCTCCTGGAAGAATATCCCTTTCTTCAAGAGTAAGATGAGGAATTGACTGCACAGATGCAGTCCATCCTATTCCTCTGAAGTAGCCTCGTTAACAACCAAGTACTGCTGTTCTTTGCCACCAACCATTATGATTTATGATCTCCCTACTAGCCGAAGTTGTTTCTGGTTCAACAATCTCATCAGTTTTCATCCCAATTCTTTTGGTAATTCAGCATCGGCAATATAATTCCAAGAGGCCTTTTTTTAGCTGGGACACATGAACCTAAAGTAGGAAGTAACTTCAATATAATTCAAAATCTCGTTTGACTATCTAACCAACCATGTTCTGACATGGCTTCTTTGCAGTGAAAAATTGTGTAATTTTAAGTGTTTTGTGATGCAATGTTTGATTATGGAGAGGTGAATGATGGTAATACCAGTATGTGGATATGTGACATTACCCAATTTATTCACAAATTTTCAGGATGGAAATAGAAGCTGATTACATTGGACTTATATTACTTGCGTCGGCTGGCTATGATCCTCGGGCTGCACCTAAACTCTATAAGAAGTTCCAAAGAATCACCGGTGATTCTAGGATCTTCTCTACTCATCCATCTGGAAATAAGAGAGCAGAATTGCTTGCTCAAACTCAGGTAATGGAAGAAGCTCTTACTATATATAAGAATGCAAGAGCTGGACTTGGATTTAATCCACAAATTCCACTATAGTACTTGTCGGTGTCATCATATCACAAAAGTTCCTAACAATTGGCCCATTGATGTCAAATGACAACAACAATGGCAAGAAGACACAACTTGCTTAGATTGGTTAGATAAACATATATGTTTCTTTTGGTAGTTTGGTTGCAATGAACCAAAACCAATTTAATGAACTAGCTCTAGGACTTGATCTCCAAGACAAGACTTTTCTTTGGGTTGTTCGTCCTAGTAATGACAACAAAGTAAACTATGTATACTCTAATGAAAGAAAAATATTGAATTATCCATCTATTGCTTGCTTTATAAGTCATTGTGGTTGGAACTCTACAATAGAAGGTGTACATGCTGAATATTATAATAGGAAATACCATGAATTCTTCGCTTCTTCAATGACTTTGAGAATTGACTAATTTGCAGAAGGCCTAAATTCTCTGGTTTGCTGAACCTGATACATATTAGTTGGCTTATTATCATCTTGGAAAAATTCTAAATCAAATATCTATCAATTAGAGAATTATTAATAGATTTCTAATTGATAGATATTTAAAGACAAAAGCATCTTCTTGCAACCATGATCAAGTAACATTAATCCCCACTGCTGACTGTCCTTATTCTTAGGTATCAAAGCCACGAACGAACTATTGTTCCCTTTGACTAAAGGTTTTTAAGGCAGTTTTCACTACAAGTAAAATAGTATGATCATTTGATGATCCCATGATAAGCTTCGTCTAATGTGAACAAGTAAAATAGTCTTGCACAATGTACAAAGTGTATTTTTCACTATTAGATCAATAAAATTGTACATAATGCAATTGTAGAAACTAACTTGTACATAATGCAAAACTTCTCCTAACTTGTACACCATAAAATTGCCTCACATGATAATACGACTACTTCTTCACATGAAATGTAATGGTAGTATTCCATCATACACACGATCGACACATCTACGAAAATTGTAACCTATCATTATTTTTAATCGGCCAATGTTAGCATTTTAGTATTGCTTGTTTTTGGTAGTTGAGAATTGAACCCCTAGCCTCCTTAATAGTAAGTATTTCATTTCTAACTCTAAATTGTCACAACCCAATGAAAGCTATTTAAACTCTACATGGCTGCATATCAGAAGAAGTAAACCCATAATTAAATAGCCATCATTGTTGATTAATCAAATGCTCAACCGGCAATGACATCAACACACAGGCCAACCAACTTAAATATATAATTACTAATTTAAATGGTTTTGTTCATTAATTAAGATTATCATATACATACCTAGATAGTATCTATTTTGTTTTACTAGATGAAGTCAACCCAATATTATCATCAATATTGATTTAAATTATACTTGCAAAAATTACAGACAAATGTAGCCACATTTGTAGTCCACAACGTGATGTGATTAGCAATTTAAAATAATGATTATCTTGCTGGTGGAAGTATTTGTGAAAATGATATTGCCGTCAAATATATAACAAAGTAGTTAATAGAAAATAGGACAAAAGGGTCAAAATTTGTAATGGATCACACATTTTATTAATTTCAAACATTTGATCATTATACTGGATGATACTATTTGTAATGGAAAGCAATTAACACAGCACTAACTGAACTTACTAGAAATTTAATTTTTACACTAGTAATGAGAAATTGATTAATTACCATATACACATCCATATATGATGAAGTTTAAATTAATTTTGATATAGATAATCCGAACTTCGAATTAACAGAGTCCGTCCTGAAGATATCGACCTATAATCAGAAGAAGTTGTTTAAGACAATCATTCTGGAAGGACTGATAGATGATAAGAAGAACGAGAACGGTTTCTGAAAGCACAACCATGAGGAGGAGGAGGAGGAGGAGGAGCCTCACTATGCATTTCCATCAAAACCTTATAAAAGACATCAACATTACAAGGAAGGGCCAAAGGTCGTTGGCAGCTATAACCATATTCTGATTCAGCTTCTTCAAGCAACATCTTGAACAAAGGATGGTTGGCATACTCAGTTTTGATCACAAACCTTTGCATTTGAGGCCCAACATAAACCGAAAAGCATCCTTCCGGAGCCACAACACCGCCTTTCTTTCCTCCTCGTAGACTACTAGGCCATGATTTGCTCCTTGGAGTCGTCATCATCATGGGTGATGATGGATAATATTTACTAGTTTTGTGCCCTCCTCCGCCTCTTCCTATGGACTTGCATCTCTCCCATGTTTTTGTGATGAGGCCTGATGACTTCTTCTTCATGCAGCTCTTGCTCTTGCCAATATTAATATCCATATTTGTTTTGTTTATGAAAATTAAAAAGATGTATATGGAAATTGAATAGAAAAAAGATAAGAGACGAGTATGTGTGTGTGAACTAATTAATTAACCCCTATCATAAACCAAATTAAACATGGCTTTACTTCTTGGCCTCATTGTGTTGCTCATAATAACTATGTGGAAAATTCAATAGCTACACAACACTTAATTAAGTATGCATCAAGAGTTTTGTTGATATATAAGAGCTAGCAATTTAATGAATGAATGAAGATTAATAAGAAGAAGCTAATATATATACTAACATGAATAGAGTTGTTATTTCTTTCAGCGCTAGCTATAGCTTAACCTGCCTTGGACAATTCCGGCACCTATTACACCCGGCTTTAAATAAATTTAAGAACCATAGATTAGACTAGAGGGGTTATACAATATATTATTATAATTATTATTATTATTTCTTATCTAGTGAGTGGATGTATTGCAATTTGTCAACGTTACATTTTTTATTTTAACTCTCTTTCTTAAATAACATCTCTTATTATAAAAGCTTGCTCCGAAACGCTAATTTTAACCTAAACCTATTTCCCCCTCTTTTTTTAAGTGGTCCCCTTAATATTCTTTTAATCTCAACCGTTTAACAAAATAAATCATGTTCGTCCATTTTAAATATATTATATTAGAATTATATAAAAATAAAAAAAAGGTTCTTATAGTAGAATGATTCTACCTAAATAATTTATATATATTTATTATTATTATTATTATTATTACTATTATTATTATTATTATTATTAAAAAAGATTGTTATCTCTTATTATAAAAGTTTGCTCCGAAACGCTAATTTTAACCTAAACCTATTTCCCCCTCTTTTTTTTAAGTGGTTCCCTTAATATTCTTTTAATCTCAACCGTTTAACAAAATAAATCATGTTCGTCCATTTTAAATATATTATATTAGAATTATATAAAAATAAAAAAAGGTTCTTATAGTAGAATGATTCTACCTAAATAATTTATATATATTTATTATTATTATTATTATTACTATTATTATTATTAAAAAAGATTGTTATACTAGAATGATTCTACCTAAATAATTTATATATATATATATATTTATTATTATTATTATTATTATTATTTTTAAAAAAGATTGTTATCTCTTATTATAAAAGCTTGCTCCGAAACTCTAATTTTAACCTAAACCTATTTCCCCCTCTTTTTTTAAGTGGTCCTCTTAATATTCTTTTAATCTCAACCGTTTAACAAAATAAATCATGTTCATCCATTTTAAATATATTATTTTAGAATTATATAAAAATAAAAAAAAATTCTTATACTAGAATGATTCTACCTAAATAATTTATATATATTTATTATTATTATTATTACTATTATTATTATTATTAAAAAAGATTGTTATTCTAGAATGATTCTACCTAAATAATTTATATATATATATATATATATATATATATATATATATATTTATTATTATTATTATTATTATTTTTAAAAAAGTTTGTTATACTATAATGATTCCTACCTAAATAGTTTATATATATTTATTATTATTATTATTATTATTATTATTATTATTATTATTATTATTATTATTTTTACTATAATCATGCTATATATCGGTTTGTTTTATTTTTATATTATAATCATACAATATATCAGTTTGTTTTATTATTAGTCAACCTGTACATTAATTGACAACTACTATACCGATTTAAAATTTTCATTGTTATTAAGACACTTCTTTTTGGTTAATAAGCAATGAATTCCTCTTTTTCCACTAATTATACATACATTGATGATGATTGAACCAATTTGGAGTCCAACGTATCCTCACTTGCTTCATTGCGTGTTCTCTTTTCTTGGCTTCTTAAACAATAAACAATCATACATCTAATTTTGTTCTTATCTATAATTTTTTTTATCTATTTTTAAGTATGACATCTTTTTTATATTTATCTTATATTCTTTCTATATTTTTTCTATATTTTTATTTTTTTTATATTTTCTATATTTTTTTATATATTTATTGTTTTATTACTATTTTTAAGCATCTCATCTTTGTTTTTTTTTATCTTTTCTATATTTTTTTAGTGAAATTACAATGAATGCTATAAATTGGTTAAACCTACTAAGGATAAATTCGTAACTTTGGTAGTAGTTGATTTCTATATATTAGAAGTAGAAAGCAACTCTTATGAATCAAAACATTGGCTGAATTATACGATCTATTTGCTTTTGGGACTATTCTCCGTTATCATTCATGGCTGGCATCTATACTCCATTGGCTGCTCTCTCTCCTAGAAAAAAGGATTTGAAAGTGATAATTTGTGTGGCAAATATGTGGATCGTTCCTGATAAGTACCGTCTTCATATATTAACTTTCATGAATCTTCTTTTGGTTAATGATCAGGTAATATTCTAAAAAACAAATTATCAATTTTTTCGTTTAACTAATTTTCATATTTGTACATATATATTAAGTATAATATAACATTGGTATTGTTATGAATATTAGTGGATGTCCACATAGGTTTCTGGCCCATATTATTGGCCCATTACACTTGCCTATAAATATAACTTATGACTCATGTAATATGGCTTGCTTGCTGAATAAGACTGATTCTATTCTTCTCTTTTCTCTTCTTCTCTCTTCTATTCTTCTCACTATATATATTATTATTGCTATTGTTTAGATTGATTTCACAACACGTTATCAGCACGAAACTCTAACTTATTAATCATTTTAAGAGAATGAGCTTTGACACTAGCATCAATAAGGAAGATACGTGTCTTGTGGATAGTGCAACTACCCACACAATATTTAAAGACAAAAAATATTTCTCTTCTTTAATGAAGCGAGAAACTAATGTCAATACAACATCTGGCACTTCAAAAATAATTGAAGGCTCCGGAAGAGCAAATATATTATTATATGGTGGAACAAAGTTACATATTGAGAATGCATTATATTCCTCCAAGTCTCAAAGAAATTTATTAAGTTTTAAAGATATTCGTTTAAATGGATACCATATTGAAACAAGAAATGAAGGTGATAAGGAATATCTTTGCATCACAAAACGCAATTTGGATAAAACATGTGTATTAGAAAAACTACCTGCTTTCTCTTCTGGTTTGTACTACACTTATATTAGTACAATTGAAGCACATTTTATTGTAAACCCGAAGTTTACAAATCAAAATAAATTTGTTGTTTGGCATGACCGGTTAGGCCATCCCGGTTCTATAATGATGCGGAAAATAATTGAAAATTCATGCGGCCATCAATTGAAGAACCAGGAGATTCTTCAATCTAACAAGTTATCTTGTGCATCTTGTTCACAAGGGAAGTTGATAATTCGACCATCACCAGTAAAGATTAGAAGTGAACCTCTAATTTTTTTAGAACGTATACATGGTGATATTTGTGGGCCAATACACCCACCATGTGGACCATTTAGATATTTTATGGTTCTAATTGACGCGTCAACTAGGTGGTCACATGTTTGTTTATTGTCAACTCGCAACCAGGCGTTTGCGAGATTGTTAGCTCAACTAATTCGAATAAGAGCTCACTTCCCTGATTATCCCGTCAAGAAAATACGTCTTGATAATGCTGCTGAGTTTTCATCTCAAGCATTTAATGAGTATTGTATGTCCATTGGGATTGACATTGAACATCCGGTAGCACATGTTCATACACAAAATGGACTTGCAGAATCACTTATCAAGCGTATACAATTAATTGCAAGACCACTTCTCATGAGATGCAAACTTCCAATTTCTGCTTGGGGACATGCAATTTTGCATGCGGCATCATTAATTCGCATCAGGCTAACAAGTTATAATAACTCTTCCCCTTTAAAATTGGTTTTTGGTCAAGAACCAAATATTTCCCATCTAAGAATTTTTGGATGTGCGGTGTATGTACTGATTTACCCACCACAACGCACTAAGATGGGCCCACATAGAAGATTGGGAATATATGTTGGATATGAATCTCCATCTATTATTAAGTACCTTGAGCCAACAACAGGAGATTTATTTACAGCAAGATTTGCTGATTGTCATTTTGATGAGTCAAATTTCCCAACATTAGGGGGAGAGAATAAACAGCTAGAAAAAGAGATCAGTTGGAATGAATTATCATTATCTCACTTTGATCCTCGAACTAAACAATGTGAACTAGAAGTTCAAAAGATAATTCATCTGCAAAGTTTGGCAAATCAATTACCAAATGCATTCACTGATCCAAAAGGTGTGACTAAGTCATATATACCAGCTGTTAATGCTCCGATAAAATTGGATGTCCCGGTCGGACAACCTATTGTTGCAAACGAGTCTCAACCGCGCCTGAAGCGTGGTCGGCCAGTCGGTTCCAAAGATAGAAATCCTCGAGTGAGAAAAGGAGCTAAAAGAATAGATGGCACAAATGAAGATATAAAAACTCTAAATGAGTCTTCAGACATAATTGATATTTCAGTTCCAGAAGAAACTGACCAGGTACCTGATATTCAAGAAAATAAAGAGATCTCAATGAATTATGTCACTAGTGTAATAGAATGGAATCGAAATAATGTCAACGTTGATGATGTTTTTGCATATAAAATAGCGCTAAATATTATAAATGATAATGAGGATCATGAACCAAGGTCAATTAAAGATTGTCGACAAAGTGAGAATTGGCCAAAATGGAAAGATGCAATTGAGGCAGAATTAAATTCGCTTCATAAGCGTCAAGTTTTCGGACCTGTCGTCCGAACACCAGAAGGTGTGAAACCAGTTGGATATAAATGGGTATTTGTGCGAAAAAGGAATGAAAATGGTGAAATTGTGAGATATAAAGCAAGACTCGTTGCTCAAGGATTTTCGCAAAGACCCGGCGTCGATTATGATGAGACATATTCACCTGTAGTTGATGCAACTACTTTTAGATACTTAATTAGCTTTATAGCACATGAAGGGCTAAATATGCACATGATGGATGTTGTTACAGCATATCTGTATGGCTCACTTGATAGTGACATTTACATGAAACTCCCAGAAGGATTTAATTTTCCCAATGCCAATAGTTTAGAGTCTCGAGAAGGCTACTCCATCAAATTGAATAAGTCTCTCTATGGACTAAAACAGTCTGGACGCATGTGGTATAATCGCCTCAGTGAATATTTGCTAAAAGAGGGGTATAAAAATGACTCCATTTGTCCATGTATTTTTATAAAAAGATCAGGAAGTGAATTTGCTATAATTGTTGTATATGTTGATGACATAAATATTATTGGAACTCCTGAAGAGCTTCCAAAAGCCATAAATTGCTTAAAGAAAGAGTTTCAGATGAAAGACTTGGGAAAGACAAAATTTTGTCTTGGATTACAAATTGAACATGTGAAAAATGGAATTTTTGTGCATCAAGAAACTTACATAGCAACACTGTTAAAACGCTTTTACATGGACAAATCTAATCCGTTATCTACTCCAATGGTTGTTAGATCACTGGATGTGGAGAAAGACCCTTTCAAACCTAAAGAAGAGGATGAAGAACTACTTGGTCCTGAAGTACCATACCTTAGTGCAATAGGAGCACTATTGTACCTTGCTAATTATACACGTCCTGATATAACATTTTCTGTCAATCTATTATCAAGGTATAGTTCTTCACCCACTCGAAGACATTGGAACGGAGTTAAACATATACTTTGTTACCTTAGAGGTACAACGGATATGGGATTATTTTATCCTAAAGTACCCAAACTAGAATTAATAGGTTATGCAGATGCAGGTTATTTGTCAGATCCTCATAAAGGAAGATCACAAACAGGTTACTTGTTCACAAGTGGAGATACAACCATCTCATGGAGATCTGTCAAACAAACCATAACAGCAACATCATCAAATCATGCGGAACTTCTAGCACTACACGAGGCAAGTAGAGAATGTGTATGGTTGAGGTCTATGATTCAACACATACAAAAGAATTGTAGTTTATCTTCCGAAAAAGTGCAAAAAACAATCATTTATGAAGACAATACTGCATGCATTGCTCAGTTAAAGGAGGGGTACATTAAAGGAGACAGAACAAAACATATTTCTCCAAAATTCTTTTTCACCCATGATCTCCAGAAGAATGGTGAAATCAGCATTCAACAAATTCGTTCGTGTGATAATCTTGCAGATCTCTTTACAAAGTCACTCCCGGGCAGAATTTTCGAGAAACTAGTACAAAAGATTGGTCTTCGTCGTCGCAGAGACAATTGTCTAGTTGAGGGGGAGAAATAAATATATTGTAAAAGGAATGTACTCTTTTTCCTTCACTAGAATTTTTTCCCACTGGGTTTTTTTCTAGTAAGGTTTTAATGAGGCATATCCTCGATGGACATCCAAGGGGGAGTGTTATGAATATTAGTGGATGTCCACATAGGTTTCTGGCCCATATTATTGGCCCATTACACTTGCCTATAAATATAACATATGACTCATATAATATGGCTTACTTGCTGAATAAGACTGATTCTATTCTTCTCTTTTCTCTTCTTCTCTCTTCTATTCTTCTCACTATATATATTATTATTGCTATTGTTTAGATTGATTTCACAACAGGTATTCTTTTTAAATTGTTGTCAAGGATGACACTATACAATTTTACGCAAGGAAGGTCCTGGTGTAGAAAATTGGAGGTATGGTTGATGAAGGAAATAATTATGTTTTGGAAAAGGTGATGCTTGGTTTTAACGAAGGTGATTTTAAGATCACATCACATAAGTATAAGCTAAATGCTACTTTGAACACAAAGTTTACCAAAATCCACGACCCAACTATTTCAATCAGTAAGGTCAATTTTAAGTCTTTCAAGCTTATTTTGGATTCTACAGACGAAGACAAATTAACAGGTAATTAATCTTTTTATTTTTTTTTCAAATTTGTTAATTTAAATACTATGCAACCTAATTAGTACAATTATTTGCTAGAACATCGACCCGTGCGGTGCACAAGTCTAATTAGCCGTAAAATGTAACAATAAAATAAAATATGAATCATGTTATTTTGATAATCATAGGCAAAAACAAAAACATCATAAAAATTAAAATAACACTAACTTCAGATACGTCAAATTCAACGTAGTATGTCCTATACCTAATCTGCAATTCATTAATTAGCTTCTTGCGGTCAGATAAAAGATTGAGATTCAAATAACATGTTTAAATTTATATAATAAAGAAAGGAAGTTAGCATCAAATGTGTAACAATTTAAATTTAAATGAGAAAAAAAAAAGTTAGCATAAAAAAGTGACAAACACATCGGAGTACACTACTAGAAATCACGCCTTTAGCAACCGATTTAGCGACTGATATTCATCAAAATCGGTTGCTAATTCAATTAGCGACCGATTTAGCAACCAATTAAAATCAGTAGCAAAAACCTTGGCCGCTGATCTGTAGTGACCAAATTAGCAACCGATTTTGTAGTGACCAATTAGCAACTGAATTTTGAGACCAAATTAGCAACCAATTGCAGCAACCAATTTAGAAACCGAACTCAGAGAACAGTTTTGAGACAGATTTTGCGACACATGTGCGACGCTATTAGCAACCGATTTAGTGACTAATTTTAACGGCTGATTTTGTTACCAGTTTTAGCAACCAAATTAGCGACTAAATTTATTTAATTTTTAAACAAATCAGTCGCTTATTCGGTCACTAATTTCATATTTTTTTTAAAAGAATATAGCCCCTATATATATATAAACACATATAAACATAACAAAACACATTAGTAAATTAAATTTTTATAAAGATTTGCTTAATCAAAGGTTATACAGAAAAATTACAATAGAAACATTAATGCAAATCAGGAATCACACAATTGGTAACATAGGAATAATACATACAGACATAAATTATATCTATATAAAGCTTAGTTTTTTCATTCTAATATACTCTGTAACTCTATAAGAGACTCCAGCACCTCCAAACCTTCCTTCCTTTCATGCAGCAGAAAGTTTACAAATATGGTGCATGCCCTTTTGTCTTTGACTCATTTTCTAGCAAAAAATTGAAAGAAAAAAAAAATCAAATCCAACATGGAAATAGAAGAAAACAGAGCAAACTAGCAATAGTAAATAATTACCTTGCTAGGAGATAATCCAATATTGACTATATGAAGTGGAATTTTACTTTCCTCTCGAAGCATTCGGTAAGAAACTTCACAAGTCTAAACTATTTGACTTCAGAACCCCAAACAGATTGTTAGTGTAACTAAAATTAACTAGTACTGTGGTCAAATTTTTAGTGTAATACTCTGCTAAATTTAGTTAGGAACAACACTTGTATAATACAACTCATTGTACTGAATTTTCATCCACAAGAAATGGGATTGTATAGTCATATAGAGTCAATAAATATAGAGTAAAGATAAAAGTAACCACCCACCTTCCACGTTGGAAGAAGCTTTAAGCACCAAATCAAACACCAAAATTTCCCCCCCAAAATGAAGGATGCTTTAGTTGAAGATGAAATCACTCCCTCCATGTTTGTTCATAAGCAATTTACTCCCTGATAACAAACACATACCCTCTCTTGATTTACACGATACAAATCATCAAGCTCCACAATATTTTGACCTCACTGACCAACAATGAAGAACATTGTTAGGATAATTCAAGTTGAGCTTCAATGCATTCAGGGTATCATCTGTGTTAAAAAGTAGGGTTCATCAGTAGCAAAATATTAACTTGTGTAAAGTAGAAGATCAATTAAGCAGGTGTTTGTTCAGTCGATTAAAAACACAGCATACAAAAGGCCAAAAGATCTGAGTGTTTGTTAGAAAGCAACATAGAGAGTGCATAACGAACAACAGTCCAAACCCCTAATCAAAAGAAATCTCGAACAACAACACAATCTAGAACACTAAATAAAAAAAGAAGAGACATTAAAATAGTGGATTGAAGACAGGGGCAGATCCAAACATAAATTATCTGTGGGGCTAACACTTTTGGTCCAAAAACTAAATCATATTAAACTTACTAAAAAGTTATACTAAAAATAGATAGCAAACCAGTTCTTATAGTGTTTGTTTTTATCTCTTTCAGTTGTTTATGCCCTATGGGAACATATAGTAGATAGCAACACAATACTTAGATAGTGTAGCAAGGAGGCATCTAATGTTCATGTAGTGGATACATATATAAACTAGCATGATGGAGTTTAAACTACTGAATCAAGTGTAATGTGTATATGTAATACAAGAACTTTATCCTTTCAAATAGAGGTGCTAAGCCAAGACATTTGAATTTTTAGGACTCTGAAGTTATCCACAATGATACTTTTTTGAAGCAATTACCAGTTTCAATCTTAGTGATTCACTATTTCAATTTGATGAAGATTTCATTACATTAATAGGACAAATTACTAAATAGGATTCAAAGCTTAGTATTAACATAGTCCAAGGCAAATGCATAAACTAAACACTTGGTTGCTTCTTCATTTATATTCCATATTTCCTAATCATTCACAATGCTAAGTTAAGGTTAAAACCATGATTTGAACTACTTAAATACTGCTGTCAAAGGTTAAAAACAGAATACTGATGATCATGGCAGCATGCATATAAACAATTGGAGATAGAGATCATACGGATATGAAAGTACCACCCAATAACAATGTATTACATTTAAATAACAATACCAATATTTATAACCAATTAAATAATTCCTTGCACCAAAATTTCTTCAACCAAAATTTCTTCAAATTTTCTAACTCAACACCAAACTCAGTATAGGCTATCAAGTTACCTGCTTAAGGAATCCTGCTCCAAAAGCCCTTCTGATATTCAAGTAACTTTTCACTCGGTCTTTAGTTACCGCAGAAGGGTCATCTGGATGCACTTGTCTGATTCTATAAACCTCCTAAGAAGCAATTTTAACAGACCAATTTTCTTTGAGTAAATACTCAAATTAGTCTCCAAATTATAATATTTCAATATATACTTGAAAATACAAAATCTGAAAATATTATCATTATAGTCTCTGCAAATATCAATAGTTGGACGAATCTAATGCAGAGAAGTAAGTTGATACAAATCTATATTTTCGAGAATCAAATTAAGTAATTACTCAATTTCAACAAGTCGCAAAAAACAACATCTTTCACATGAGTGCTATGATCCATGGTGAGTTGAGGATGATTCCCAATCCGAGTAGCTAAAACTGCGCGACTATATCACCAACATTCAACAAATAAAGATCTTCACCTTTCATCAACACAACCAAAAGATAAGAACCCATCATAGCCAAAACATGATTATGATTAATCATCTCATTAATTATATTAGAAAAACATCCTCAGTTTTCCGCATTGCCTCAAAAGAGCTTCTAACACATCTATGTGACAAAAACCCTCTTCACTTTTCACTTTATTACTATTTACTACTATTTCGATTTTGATTACATAGAAACTCTTTCAGCTCATCATGTACAACATAAAAAATATCATTAAGAAGATAACCAGTTGCATCAGGACCATTAAATCCATCATAAATTTCCACATAAACCCATCCATGTTCCTCACAAATCACAATATGCATTCGAGTCCTAATATAACCAAGGCAAACGTGTTCCCCCAAAACCCTGTTTCTCAAACACAAACACACATTCTATATAATTAATGCTTCCACCATAAACTCAAACTCTAATATAACCAAGGCAAACGTGTTCCCCAAAAAAGTGATGTAGATCAACAAAATTTGAAAACCACTTTGCATGCAATACAAAAAGCAAAATATCAAATACCTGATATGCAACACGAAGTCGTGGGACATCGGAAACAAGACTAGATGATTGATTCAAAGACAAAGGACCTAAAAATAATCGAAGAAAAAAATCAGAAAGAGAAGAAAAAACTGTGAACGAAGAGGGAAAAGTAATACACAGACGTGTGAAAAGCGGTGTTGCGGTGGAGAACAGGTGAAAATTTGATTTAGGGTTGTGGAAAGTGAAAATCGATTCCGGAAAATTGAAAAGTGATTTGGGAATTTTTTTTTAACTAAGCATGCCGTCTTTGAGAGAGATGATGGAGAGTTTGAGTGAGCGTGAGAAAAAGAAAACCTATGATGCCCGGGTGCGGGTACGGTACCGGTATCCGGTACCGGTACCGGTACGTGGTACGGCATTTTTATAAAAATTAAGATACGGGTACGTCAATATTTTTTTTTTATAATTATATAAATAAAATAATAGAATATATTGTGAAAACAAATAATTAAACTTAAACATAAAAAATACCATACTTTAAAAATAATTGAAATTGTTCAAAAACATCAAAATAGAAACTCAAAAAGACTAGTAATATCCATGGAGTCAAGAACAAAAATAATAAAAAGACAAGATTGATTCTCAAATGTTTCCCTCTTCGGCATCATTAAAAAGATTAGCCTCTAACTCAGGTTCATCGAGAGAAAGACTAGAAACTTGTAGAATACCAGCTCCATCAACCAAATCAAATTCATCTCCACCAACATCCCACATTTTTGTTGGTCCTTCTTTATAAGCCTGGTTATTTCTCGAGAGAAGACGAAGATTTGTATGAATAAAAACTAAATAGTAAACTGAATAAAATAGTAAGCAGAGTACTTTATAAAATAGTAAACTGAATAAAAAAATAAACAAATATAAAAAAGAATGTGAACAGTTGCTATGAAAAAAAATAAAAATAAAAAATGTGTTGGATCCGTACCAACGCGCGTACCGGCCAAGTACCACGCGCGTACCGGCCAAGTACCACTCGCGTACCGGACTTTAAAAAAAAAAAAAAAAAACTGGTTCGCCGTCGGTGCGTACCCATGGTGTACCGTACGCGTACCGGTACCCGGTACGTACCCGGTACTGATACTCTTTCAAAAACGGAGTACCCGTGCATCACAGAAGAAAACTAAAGTGTAGAAATAAAAGAATTTATAAAATTTTGTCAAAAAAAAAAAAAATATAAATATTTGGTTAATTTTTTTTAACTGATTTTTAAAAAAATAACAAATGTTTGCGAAGGATTTGTTGAACGCTAATTATTGGTCTCCAATTCGGTCTCTATAGCAACTGATATGGCGACCCTAAATTTTTTGGCTTTGAACTTCAAATAATAGTCTCTAATTCGGTCTCTAAAGCGACCGATTTAATGGTTGCTAATTATCGATCTCTAATTATTAACCGATATAGCAACCGAATTTTATTTACTTTGATGATAAAAAAATCGGTCTTTAATTCGGTCTCTAAAGTGACCGAAAAATTTCGGTCTCTAAATTGGTTGCTAAACGCGTGTTTTCTAGTAGTGGTATATTAAGTGCAAGAGTGATGAATGTGCTAATATGAGTCATTGTAATGAGAAATGGAGAAATAAGAAATTAAAAAGAAAGCAATATTTTTTTATTTTTAATTGCTTTCTTTTTAATTTGTTATTTCTCCCTTTCTCATGACAATGATTCATATTAACACATTCATCACTCTTGCGCTTAATGTACTCTGAGGTTTCTATCACTCTTTTATGCTAACTATTTTTTTCATTTAAATTGTTACATGTTTCATGCTAATTTTTTTTATTATATAAATTTAAACAGGTTTTTGAATCTCAATCCTTTATCTGATCGGGAGAAAATGATTAATGAATTGCAGATTAAATGTAGGTCATAATACGTTGAGTTCAACGTATCTGAAGTTAGTGTGATTTTAACTTTTACAATGTTTTTGTTTTTGCCTATGATTATCAAAATAACATGATTCATATTTTATTTTATCGTTATATTTTACGGCTAATTAGACCCGTGCACCGCACGGGTCGATGTTCTAGTTATTCAAATAACATTGCCCAATCCATGTACACCCCTGGAAAAAATTATTCAAATAACATTGATCTTCTTATTATTAATTCATAGCTCACAAATGAAAATTGGACACAGCATGCATGTACTTTGTCCACACATCGTGAATATTTATTTGGGAGTTTTTACGGTACATTAGAATAATTCTAATGTACCGGTACATTAAATCAAAAAATTAATAAGTTAATGATTATTTATATAAATTAAAATAATTATTAGTCGATTATTGTATTTTAAAGATAATAATATCACAAGAAAAAATACAATTTCATTGTTTATAAACCTTCCACTACCTTTTTTAACATTTTTTCATTGAAAAGGTTCAATATTGCCTTATTATGAGAAATTATGAGAAATTAAATTCAAAAAATATCAAATTTAATATTTTTGACAATTTTGATAAATAATATTTGGTTATTATAATGTTTTTAATGATAGAAAAAATAAACATTTTAAAAAAATGTTCATTTACCTATTGATTTAACAAACCTAATGTACCGGTACATTAGAAATCATCATATGTACCATAGAATTTCCCTATTTATTTTCCTTTCTACTCGATCCACGCAGTTAAAACCTTGTTTAAATTTTTATATATGCTACTTCCCTTCACAACAACTCAATTTGCTTACTTTTTTTAAGTATTCATTTCTTAAGTATTTTATATATGGGTATAATTTTAAGTCAATGATGACAAAAACCAAGAGTATACATAATAAGTATATATTTAGATTACAATTTTATTAAAGAAAAACTAGTATTTTATAGGTTAGGTAATCATAGCCGCCAAGATACGGATTGAATTGAGAATTATGCAATTTATAAGATTAACTGTCCATTTGGATTAGTTTATTTATTTTTAAACTTATTAAAAATAGCTTATGCAAATAAATAAGTTTTTATGTTAATTTATAAGTTTTTTTTTTGACAAAATGTTAATTTATAAGTTCTCCCTAGTAAAAATTGTATTTTCATAAGCCCTTTCATAAGCTATTATTTCATAAAACACCTTAACGAACTTATAAATAATACATTAAAGATTATTTATTTGTATAAGTTGTTTTACATAAACTAAAAAATAAGTCAATCAAAATAGGCCCTAAGACAATACGATCATAATCGGATATAATACAAATTTTAACTTCAATTTTTTGTATTAAATAAAAATAAAAAATGGATTTAAACAAAATTTCACTTTTCAAGTTATAATTCAATGAATGCAACAATTATTTAATGAATTTAAAAAGTTAAATCTCCCTTATATTTTGTCATGGAGGAAGTAATAGAGGACATACAGAAAATTATGTAGCTAAATTAATATTTCTGATTAGAACGTAGACATTTAACAAATGTATATCTATACTCTTTATAAATCCTAAACACAAAAATGCTACTGTATAATGCAATTAGGTGTGCCACCTAAGGCTTGACAAAATGGTGTTTTTTTAATTTAATTAATTAATGAGTATAGGCTTCTTGTGGAGGCTTTTTTTTATTTAATAAAATAATTTCTTTTCTTTTTGGTGAATAATATAATAAAACAAATTCAAACCTAGAATTTATGTCACTTAATTTTAAAAATATCTACATCAAAAAATATAGAGCAATGTTATTTAGTAAGAAAAATTTAAATAAGAAAGAGAAGAATTCACAAAATTAGAAAATTTGACCAATTAGATTTTGGCTTACCATACATAGGCAGTGTTCGTTATAATTTGGAAGATTTATATAACGACACAAAAGATTCTTCTCTTTCTTGCATAAAAAGATTCTTACTATGAATAACATTTTCCAAAAATATATTTCTAAATGTTATTAAAAATAATAAAAAAATTATCTTTTGTTTTTGTACGTCATTTTGTTTCTTCATTCGTCTATAGATTTTTATGTCTTAAACTTATTTATGTTTATCTGATGCTAATGTTTCAGTCAGTTTTCAACGTCGCTAATTTCATTTATGTGTTTGTTTTGCAATGACTATCAACAAAGTCAAAGTTAAACTTTTATAACATGTGTGATTGTATCTTATTAGACCTAAAGAGATCTTCCTAGACCTATTTTTACACATAGTGAGAATTATATATTGTTGTCGTATTAAAACTTGATTTGATTTAAAAATTTAAAAACTGACGATAGTGAACAAATACAAATATCTATGATTATTATTGGGCATCAAGATAAAAGTAAGATATAAAAAATGTTACTTGGAATGAGATCTGATACATATGATAAGGATTACAGTCATCCGTGCGACAGCACGGGTATAAAAACTAGTATTATCACAAATAAGATAAGATTATTAGGGATCTGAATTTCCTAAAAAAACTTGTGATTAGCCCATAAATTCTGGCTCGATTTGCAGAAATACCGATATTATTAGTGTCGGATGTCATAACTGGGGTTCAAATACCGGTGTCTCCACTTTGTTTGTGTGTGTTTGCAATGGTTTTGCCATTTCATATATCATCAAAAGAAAAACGTGATTATACACTGTAATTGATCCCAAAAATTTATTTTACACCAGACAATTTAAATTATATATGCACTAAAATAATTCTGACAATTAATTATAAGGGTTAAATATGTTTTTAGTCCCTACATTTAGACGAATTTCTAAAAATAGTCCCTACATTTTTTTAATTATATTTTTAGTCCCTCACGTTTTTTTCGTTTCTAACATTGGTCCATACTATAAAATTTAGGTTGACTAAACAGACGAAAAATATCATATAGATGTCACACATACTTATTTAATGAGGTGGACGCGCAAAGAGTAAAATTAAATGAATTTGTGTGGTATTAATAAAGCATTTTTTGTCTCTTCAATCAACTAAAATTTCACATTATGGACCATTAGTGAAAACCATAAAAACGTGAGGGACTAAAAATATAATAAAAAAAATGTATGGACTATTTTTAGAAGTCCGACTAAATATAGGGACTAAAAACATATTTAACCCTAATTATAATTATAATTAGAAGGCATGATGTTGTAACTGTGTTATACAACAGAAAAAATGTTTCCCATAATTAGCTAGTAATCGATCTCATGCATGTGTTGACCTACCGTACGTTACCCAAAGGCAATTGCGAAGGAAATGGATCCTCGGCTGCAAGTGTCTCTGCAGCTGCTTCTGCTGCATTATTCTCAGCCAATTGATTTATCAAATGGTTGAAATATTAGACAAAAAATAACATAAATATGTGGGTAAAAACACTGTATCCTTTTTCTCGTCCCGTTCCCACCGTTTTCTGTCGGTATATACCACCGACAGTCATCAATCATATAAATCCAAAAATCAACAAGAAAACATATGTTAGTTAACTGTGTTATTTTTATATAAGGAGGTGGAGATGCCATAAGTAACCATGTATTCAGATTTCACGACGAAGCAATCAAACACTATAGGCTATACAGGTTGCCAACGTCAAGATTTGATGTTTCATTTTGATCTTAGATTTTGATCTCTCTGTTGATTATTGCAAAAAATATGTCCCAATTTGTTGATTATATTATTTCCCCCAACTTGTTTTGTTCTGCAGAATGAGGAGGAAAAAGAAATAAAAAGAAAAAACCAGATGTATATATAACAAATGGGTTCTAAATTCAATGAATGTTTAATAAGATTGCAATGAAAGGGGTGATTATTCTGAATAAATTGTGTTTGATCGAAGAAAAAAAAAAAGGTAAGGAAAATGGTGTGTAGTGTTAATCGAAGATGAAAGACAGTGGGAACCAAACAGAGAGTGCCAGTTTTCACCTATATTTTTAATGTTATTTATGTCTTATATTTTAAGTCACAAGATCAATCAAATGGTTAAAATCACTGCAGCAGTGACAGATGCAGAGAAAACTGCTGCAGAGGATCCAGATCCAATTGCGAAACCAATCGGGTGGCTGTGGGTGGCCACGACCACCCAAAAAAAATAAGAAATTACTAGTATACCCTTAAAATTTTTATAAAATTATAAAAATATATATATATATATATATATATATATATATATATATATATATATATATATATATATTATGTTCAACTTGAAATTAATAAATTTAAAGGCTGGTCGAGTTCTGTGTTCAACTCCTGGAGGGTCTTTTTATTTTTGGCGACATGACACATGAGTGACTTTTTATTATAATTTTTAATTAATAAGAAATTATAATTTTTGAAATTACCCACTGCAATGTCAAGATTGTTTGTGTTACCCCCTGGTTTGACAACTTGGCATGTAATCTTTATTTTTGGTGACATGACACATGAGTGACTTTTTATTATAATTTTTAATTAAAAAAAATTATAATTTTAATTCTTAACAGTTTTGTTTTTAGTCCCTCTAAAAATTTTCTCCTACTTTTAGTCCCTCAAAAATTTTCAATTAACAGTTTTAGTCTCTAATTTTAAATCAATTCATGTGTAGACTTCATATTTTTGAATAATTTTTTTATGAAAGTTAAAATATTATAAGAACCTCTCCCAAAATTGGTTTGAATTTTTTAACAAAGCATAAATTGAATATAAATTTTTATGTTTTTTGTGCTTACAAATTCATATTTAATTGATATTTTGTTAAAAAATTCTAATTCTTTTTGTGAGTGATTGTTAAAATATTCTAGATTTTTTTGGAAAATTTCATTAAAAAATATGAAGCCTACATATAAGTTGATTTAAAAGTAAGGACCAAACTTGAAATATTTATAGGACCATAAACATATTTATTCCTTTTTTATTGGCTTAATTACAAGAATCCCTTAATTAATTGATGGAGTGTATGTTGTATTAACTTATGTGATTTATTGAAAAGAAAAGGGAGAAGCATGATTCATTGATGGATGGGAATGAAGATTTACAAATGCAAGATTGAATGGCGAAAATTTAAAGACATAAACTTAGGACATGCATCATGCATGTAGCTACAAGTAAATGAAATGGAAGCTAGAAATAAAAGTAGTAGATATGTGGCCATATAGTGGTCACGGGAAACAATAACATGATTAAACTCCGGAAGTTAAGCGATAGGTTCCTCACTCTTCTTTTGTTGTTCATCATTTTTGTCTGTCAATTGGGGGGTCTCAATAACAATACTTTTGAGTGCGATAGGTGCCTTCTTTTCCTTTTTAGTACTAATATCTTTTTCGCCGCCATTCCTATAAATTGCATACACCACCATCTGAAGTAATCCCAGTCCAAAACCCAACACATTTGGGAGCTATTCATTCGATCATCATCCAAAACTTAATTAGTAACATAAATTATTCATCAAATATATATATATATATATATATATATATATATATATATATATATATATATATATATAACTAACTACACTTACAGCAATGCATATGTCCTTGAGGAAGAGACCATAACCAAACCACATTGTAGCACTCAATGTGAGTGTGAATGACAAATTGAAAGGCATAAACTCAACACTCTTTGTACGAACAACTTGTGCCTAAGATTAGATATAATTAGATTCTTCAAGTTCATAATTAAGCATATATATGCATGTAGGTATGGTTAGGTTAGGTTAGGTACGTACCACAATGCTTAGTGGTGCCGCAAAAACACTAACTGAAAGGGAAACACAAATCCATCCAAGAACTTGGACACGAAGTAGTGGACCATGCACGGCGTAGTTTGTGACTAAGAGGATCAAAGCAAAGGATCCCACGTTCATTGCCGAAAGTAACTTCAAAGTTAAGTTCTACATTCAATATATTTAACAAACACATTAGCATTTTTGTATCAAGATTCAAAATTAATGTTTAATAATTAAATTAATTTGCTAATTAAGTTTGTTTATAAGTAATATATAATATTAATACCCTTGTGTCCCTTGGCGCATAAATGATGTACAATATGATATAGATGGTCTCTACAACACATCCAAATGAGTTGATGGTAATGAGGAGAAAAGCGTCTTTTTTCAGATAAGCATAGTACAACCAAAGCATGGAGCTGAATAGAGCCACTAGGTAAGGTAGTGACTGAAAACCCTCTGTCGATTTCTTCTTGTATACTCGGTAAAATGTTGATCTGTATATAATTCAACCATATATATAGCTATTAGCTAAATTAATATTTTATTTTTCTCTTTTTAGTATATATATATATCCAAATAGTTGATTATTCATATATATACTTACATTGGAGCCAAGAATACCAAGAACGAAATCACGTTGCCTGTACATTAAAATGTGAGTATGTGTGAAAAATGAGAAACAACTAATATATTTAGGCACAACTGCACACATACATAAAAAAAAAGAAATACTCGAATTAATAGTGTGTTATTTTAAATAATTATTATTTAAATTACATTTTATTTATAGTAGTTACTTGTGAGTGACCATATAAAATGTGGTATAAGCTGGATAAATGAACTAATGAATTATATTGGTGCCAACCTATATCTGTATATACAGTAGTGTATTGAATTTTGAAGAAAATTTTGAAATATATATATGTTACATATATGAAAATAATGAAAGTAACTTGAAGAGTTTATTGTATATACCCACGTACCCATCATGCCAAAGGCAAAAGCCAAAGTGCTGTGACTGATTGCCATGACTCTAATTAAGAATTAGCTAGAGGCTTAAGAGAAGAGGAGAGAAATTATATATAAATTCTTCCAAACTCTCTCAACCTCTAAAAACAATGTATTGATGCTATTGCTGATGGAGGGTGATGAGTCCTTCACAATCCCACTATATATATACATGTAATTAAACCTTCTAGACATGGTGATGATGGTACTTAATTAAAAAAGGATCTAATTCACAATAAAATATAATTTCAAACTAGCTCAATCCCATCACAAAATGTACTACTACGTCAGGTTGGAATCAACAGACACTATTCCACTTTAATTTATATTTCTATATTCTTCACCACTCAATGCTGCAATGCTATCATGCAAATTAAACTTGCTAGCTTTTTAATTTCATTGGTTTTTTTTTTTTTTTAATTGCTGTGGCAAAGTTGTTAGATTCCTTTAACATTACCAACTAAGGCAGATCATATCATATATAACTGAGAGGTGTGGGTTAATTAAGTACGGACATTAAACTTAATTACCTTTTGGAGGCCAAGTTGCTAAGTGGAATATCTCTTAAACTTTATTTTTTGTTGATGAACTCCAGATTCTCATGGCTATTTCTCTAAGAATAAGAGGATTAAAAACAAATATGATTATAAAAAATGGTCATATTTTTTCTATAGCAAGTTGTGTATGGAATAGAGAAAGGCTATGAGAGAGAAGTCACAAGATGAAGAAATTATATTGTCTCCAAATGAGAATAAAGTGTTGCCCCAAAAAAAGAGTAAGAAGCTGCCACTATCCACCATCAATGTTTTGATGATTATATATCTATGTTTGAAAAAAAAATCATTGTGCTACTAGCTCTCAAATTAAGAATGCTTGGGAAATGTTGTAGAAATCACTCCAAAACATAGACCAAAAAAAAATTCACTATAGGGTTATTCTTTTAGCTTTCAGAAATAAGAAATTGGAATCATATATCATATCATATTTGTGTAAAGAGTATTGCTACGACAATAATATTTATTTATTTTTACAAAACAACAATAATATTGTTAGCATGTGCTCTATGACACATATGTTAACATTTTCCTTGTTTATAGTGAATGTTTCGGTACACATTTAATTTAGATATATATGTACTGATAGTTTGATATACTGTTGAGGTGATAGGTCCACAAGTTTAATATAAAAAAAAATTAATAAACACTATTTGTGAATCTGTCAAAGTTGTCCACCTAAAAATTCATCATTGATCTGTTTATATGGATAAAGATTTCACGCATAAACTATGTTACACAGTGACTATACCATGTCGTCCAATCAAGAAGTAGCGGTTAAGATTAAAAACATTAATTTTATTGATATGTAATATGAACCGTCCAATCTTTACTTAATATCTGAGATGTAAAACTGTGAGAAACTGCGTGTTTTATGCTCACGGTCAATCTAGATGTTATATGGAGTATGGACATGGTGGCAAACCAATTACGGTTATCTAATTACTCTCCCTCAGGCATGTTATTTGAACACAATTTGGCAGACATCTAACCGACATCGTAGTTAATACAAATGGAATTGTATGTACACGCAAATCAAATTAAAAAGGTATATTATATTATATAAAAAATAGGGTTTGTCTAACATGTGCAACAATGCACATTTTAAAGTAACTAAAAGTAGAAATTATTTATTACAAAACAATTATTATTTATTAAAGAATTATATATTTAATATAAAATATACAAGTTCCAATAGAAACTTATTATTTAAAACTTTTTAACATGTGCAAATTTGCACATGATAGAAAAACCCTACATAAAAATCAAAAAGCGTATGTTGAAAGTACATTTGTCCGGTCTGTGTTTAAATTTTGTGTTTGTATAATATTTCTGATTCACCCTCGGTATTATTTTTTGGTCCTAATTAATTTCGGTTCCAAGGGAAATGAGTCTCACTACTAGAAAAAGTTGAAATACCGACGGAATTTAGAGACGGAATATATTTCTTCTCTAATAGAGATGGAATTAGAGACAGAAAAAGCAGTTAGAGACAGATATATTTATTTTAGAGACAAATATTTTCATTTTAGAGATAGATTTTGTCCGTCTCTAATAGTTCAGAGACGAGGAAATTACCGACGGCATCAAATCCGTCTCTAGCATGCTTAGTGACAGAATATTTGCATTTTAGAGACAGATTTTGTCCATCTGTATTTAAAAGTTTTCTAGTAGTGTCTGATAATATATTATTCTCGTTGGTCTTCTATATAAAAAATATTTCAGTTTTTAGATTCATTGTAGAATTGATGTATCTATACTAATATATAAAAATCGATTACCACCAAAGTTACAAATTTATCCTAAGTAGGTTTAACCACGTTCCACGATTTATATCCTTCATTGCAATTTCACTAAAAAAATACAAAAAAAATATAGAAAGATACAAAAAGATGATAGACTTAAAAATAGGAATAAAACAGTAAACATATATATAAAAAAATATCGAAAGATAAAAAAACAAGATATATGCTTAAAAAGAGGAATAAAAAGCAAGCATATATAAAAAATATAGAAAATATAAAAAAATATATAGAAAGATACAAAAAAAGATGACATGCTTAAAAATAGGAATAAAACAATAGACTTATAAATTTTTTATAGAAAAAACAAAAACAATAAAAGATATTATAATTTATTTAAAAATATACACGGGACTATAACTTTTAATTTTCTCACATTGAAAAATGTGAAATTTCAACCGTTAGGTTAATTGATCCAAAAAAATAATATAATTTATTTAAAAATATAAACAGGAAAATAACTTTAATAAATTAAATTTATTGATTTAACAAGTTTTACAATAGCACAATAATTTTACTTATATTTTAATAATTTTTTTAACAAATTTTAATTATTTTATTCTAAAAAATTTTCTACCTTAATATAATAATAAACTTAAATATCGAATAAAAATTAATTGACCCGTGCGAATGCACGGGTCTCTTAACTAGTTTAAACAATATAATATACACCAATTCTAAAATAAATTTCGCACGGGTCTCTTAACTAGTTTAAACAATATAATATACACCAATTCTAAAATAAATTTAAAAAGTGAAATATTTCTTATATATATATATATATATATATGAGGTGATGTCACATACGGTGTTGGCCGATCTATATATGTGTTCCAATAGGAGTTCTGGTATCAATAATACCAGGAAGTAGGAAGAGCTAATAAAAAAAAAGGAAAACAAAAACTACAGAGTCGATTTCTAATTCTACATGAAGGTTGTTGTCTCTGATTGTGCATTGGGCAATATAAGATTAAAGTAATGTCTGTGTTAAAAATGATTCTTGTTGAATGGTGGTCAAAGCTAGTCAACCCTATGTCGGGACCTCTCTAATGGATCTAACTCATGATATTTGTGGAAGGGGAGCTTCTATGGGACATTAGAACAATTCTAGTGTACTGGTACATTAATCTATTAAATTGATTAATTAGTGACTATTTTTTTGAATAAAAAATTATTAGCCAATTATTGTATTTTATAGATAATAATATCTCAAGAAAAATACAATTTCATTGTTTATAAAAGCATTACACTAATTTTTTACATTTTTCAATAAAAAAATTAATATTAATTATTATGAGAAATAAAACTTCAAAAGAGATCAAATTTTATATTTTTAACAATTTTGATAAATAATATTTTGTTATTATAATTTCTTTAATAATAAAAAAAATAATTTCATTAAAAAAATATTCACTTACATATTAATTTACTAACCTAATATACCGGTACATGTGAAATTACATCCAATTTCCCTTGTGGAAGTAGTCTTCCTCCCTCCTTTTGGGGTAGAGCATGCATGATTCACACACACACACCATTTGCCATTCAAAATAAACTCTCACACACACACACAAAACACACACATATTCACTCAAACCCACACAAAAAACAGGCACACCACACTTTGTGTTTTACTCCTCCGTCTCAAAAAAAGTGAGACTTTACGCATACCAATATATAATTTTAACGATTAATATTTTTAGTTGTATAATAGTAAAAATTATAAAAATTTGATATTTTGAAAATACTTTTCGAGATGAATCCAACAACATCTTATATGCTAATATTTGTTTTTATTTATTAGTAGAAACTAGGAATGAACCCGTGCCTCCGCACGGGACGCGCCTTCGGCGCGTTCACTATTGTCGGGGTTCTTGGGTCGTGGAGCGTAGGTATTTTTAGAAGTATATGATTTGTCATATTGAAAATTCAATATTGAAAATAAACAATAAGATTTTGAAAAAAAGTCTAATGTTAAAACTTTGTCATTTGTTAAAAATTTAATTATTAGTTAATTTTTTTTTAAATGATAAAAATGTAATCATTAGGGAAAAGTTATTTTTTGATATTTTTTTTGAAAGTAAGTTATTTTTTAATTTGTAGACAGTAAAATAATTATTTAAACTTGTCATCTCCCCGTGAATTATGAATTTTTGTCGTTAATAACTTTCAAAAGTGATTTTAAATTTTTTATCAACTATAAAACTTGTCATCTTCCCGTGAATGTTTTATCTGTAATAACTCGTAAATTGATTTTAAAACTTTTATCAGCGATAAAATTTTCATATTCCCGTGAATTATAAGTTTTTATCAGTAATAACTTATAAAAGTGATTTTAAATTTTTTATCAACTATAAAAATTGTCATCTCCCCGTGAATGTTTTATCAATAATGTCATGTAAATTAATTTTAAAATTTTTACCAGCGATAAACTTGTCATCTCCCCGTGAATTATGAATTTTTATCGTTAATAACTTTCAAAAGTGATTTTAATTTTTTTTATCAACTATAAAACCTGTCATCTTCCCGTGAATGTTTTATCTATAATAACTCATAAATTGATTTTAAAACTTTTATCAGCGATAAAATTATCATATTCCCGTGAATTATAAGTTTTTATCAGTAATAACTTATAAAAGTGATTTTAAAATTGTTATCAACTATAAAAATTGTCATCTCCCCGTGAATGTTTTATCAATAATGCCATGTAAATTAAATTTAAATTTTTTACCAGCGATAAACTTGTCATCTCCTCGTGAATTATGAATTTTTATCGTTAATAACTTTCAAAAGTGATTTTAATTTTTTTTATCAACTATAAAACTTGTCATCTTCCCGTGAATGTTTTATCTGTAATAACTCATAAATTGATACGGGTAGAGATGAAGAAACATTTGAAGAACACAAGAAATCATACGGGTAGTTGCATCCTGAAAATAAACAATGTTGAAGTTAAGAAATAAATATTAGATAACAACTTAAATAAAAACGAAATTAACTATTATGAGTAGTATAAAATGAAATATGCAGAAACAAAGAAGTGAAAAACTGAGAGTGAGAAAGAGAAGATAAAGAAGTTGAATAGATTGAACAAAAAAGTGAATATAAAGGAAAAAAAAATAGAGGGAGAATTGAAATTTCAAATTTCAAATTGCTTCTTGACAGAAAGTAGGCATAGGAAAGTGGAAAAAAGAGAAAAAGGTGAAAAGTGTAATGATGAATTTAGAAGATTTTGGACAGGTGGCAATCGAAATTGGAGAGGGGCAGTTTAGACATTTCAGAAGTATAATCCCTTCTTAAGTTGTATAGGAGATAATAGTAAAAATTATAAAAATTTGATATTTTGAAAATACTTTTCGAGATGAATCCAACAACATCTTATATGCTAATATTTGTTTTTATTTATTAGTAGAAAAAATAAGGTCAAAGCAAAATATGTTATATATAGTCAAATTGTCTCACTCAATCTGAGACGGAGGGAGTAACTTAAAATTTGATCTTTATCGAAATTAAATCTTTGATATTGCTCATAAGCATGGTTTTAAACTGATATCGCGGATAACCATTTTGATTGATTTAGTAGTGTTGGTTTGGAATCTTGGATTATGTTTGCTTCTTTCAAGGTCTTAAGTTTGATTTTTTCTGATGCCGAATATCAAATTAAAAAAAAATGTTTGCAGCTATTACAGCCAGAACAATGTGAATTGTGGCATTGTTGTGGCATGTAGAAAACAATTTTATTATTATTGAAATTTCCGTACTCAACCGTCTCCCTCCTTAGTCCAATCTAGCCTTGGTGGAAATCATGGATAATACGCTAACCTAATAGAACCTATTAATTTGTGTATTGAATTATAAATTGAGAGGAAGCGGGGATATCATATAGAAACAATAGACAACATTCAAGATGGAAGTTATCCTATCGATGCCGTTAAATCTCTCATTCTCTGGTAGAAATAATATAAAATCATTATGTAGTTCTATCATAACAGTTTAAGCTTTTGAGATAATCGGTTATTTGACATCGTATCAGAGGCTCTGTGACTATGTGGTCTAGAGTTCGATTCCCGCATTATTCACACTTCAAGCCCAAGTGAGCTCTTGCCGCGATGGAGCGTGTTAGAAATAATATAAAACCATTGATTTAGCTCAATCCTAACAACTTAAACTTTTGCGATAATCTCAAAAGTTAGCTGGTAAGATCTTGAAGGTGTACATTAAGCAATCCAAAAATCTACAATTTCAATAATATGATGAGCGTTAATGTTCACTCCTGAAATTAGCCTTGTAAATTAAGATATCTTGGATCAATAGCTTTTCATATAAAATTGGTAGAGTAACTTTTGCCTACTTTATTAAAATTTGTGATAGGAAAATCATAATGTTTGTTTCCCTTTCAAAAATGATTGTAAGAGAAAAAATAGAGCTTTCCGTTTGTGAGGAGCAGAACGAGGGGGATATATTAAAGAAACGAAATGGGTGCTTTTTTAGTTTAGTGGTTAGATTCACACATTTAAATATTGAAAAATGTGAAATTTGAAATTCGAACCGCAACCACTTCAATAATATCATTAGTACCTACTGCATCATTTTAGCTACACTTATTAATATTGTATTAATATAGTCAATTAGTCATATAATTAAAAAGATACGTGATGTCTTCGAAACAAAGTTAAATAAATAAAACTGGAAACAAAAACAAAAGATTTAGATTAAATTTTTATTTTTTTAAAAAAAAATTTAAAACATTAGACGCACAATTTTTAAAATTATATTACTATAGTTGTTTTCTTAACATTTTTTAAGAATTCTGTTTAGCATTTTTCTAATTAAAAATAGTGCCGGAAGAATGAAACAAAAGTGTTCAAGGAGAAACATACACGGTTCATTTCATAAACATACACGTTCATTTCATTTAGTGCTTATTTTTTTGCCTAAATTTTTTACAAAAGATTGCCTTTTCCACCGTCTAATGAGAGACCAAAAGTTTGTTATATTAATTATCATCATGCATGATTCATGACCACCATTTAGACACAAAAGCTGATTAACTCAGATTCACTAATCATGCTTTCTTTTCAAACCTGAAAAAAAGGAGGTTTGAATTAAGGTACATCATATATTATTAATGTATTGAATTTTATGTAATTGGAAGAACAGAGTCACAGCCTTCGGTTTAGTGGTAGACACAGGTCAGTTAAACAAGCCTCTTCCTACCATTAATTAATTAAGCTTGAAAGTAGAATCAAATCTGTAGATTACAGCAGTCAAGCAACCATGAATCATGATATACTAGTGATTCTTCATTTAAAGAATAAAATCAGGGGTTGCTATTTAATACGCATTTTGGGTCTCCCTAGCTGGCTATTAAAAAGTGCAATATAATCCTCGTTAGATGATTCAATAGTGATTGGTGCTGAATTTGGTAGAGAATATCACAGTTCGATTCCCTAGAATTGCGTTTTGGAGGAGGCTGGAACTACTTGATGTCAGACCTGACTCTTGAACCAGATTAAATTAGTGGTGAAAGCCAATAAATAAAATAAAAAGTGCAATATAATTAAGACTCATTGGACTCAAATGGTCAATAAGTTTCTCATAGAATAAATCGTTCTGGAAAATCCGTATTCAATTTCTAATAGAAACAATTTTTAGTTGAACTTTATTTACTTCACATCCGAATTTTGAATTACCGGAAATTACAACGAGTTAATAAAAAATATTGTGATATTAAAGGTTAGAAGAGCTCAGCGAATCTTGAATCCAACATAGCTGCTAGCTTAGGTTAATTAATTAATTTACATTATTGCAATTAAGATTTAACTTAAGCAGACCACTACCATCCATGTAGCAATGACCAGGTTCATTAATTCGTACAATATATATTAATTAATAACCTGGACTGGACGGACCTGGTATTTACAATTTAATTAAGACACGAAACATTGATTGAGGAGACTCAGAGATATTAGTAATTGACAATTGAATGGGATTGTGATGTGTTTGACTGACATGGTAGTGAGTGAGTGAGTGAGTGAGTAGTGACAGAGAGAGACAAGAAGAGAGAGGGGCTGGCAAAGTTGGTTGCGAAACAGATGGGTGGCTGAGATTAAACTGAAGCCAGGATATTCGGGCATAAGCACATGCCACATGGGTTAAGACAAGTTTGGATTTTGCAGTGTTTGTTTGTTTGAGTTCTACTCTACTCTACTCTCCTCGGTCATCGGTACAGCAAGTGAATTGAAGCTGCATGCATCAGTGAATCATGATTGTTGCCCGCCCACACACAGAAATTGCATTTTATTTTTACCTGTTTGTTTGTGTTTAATTTACTTCACTCAGCTCTCTTTGGATATATATCTGCTAATCTACTGTTTACTTGATTTGTCTTTCAAATACTTTGTTGCCTTCTACATTAATGATTTTGTTAACCATTATCTGATCAAGGATCATTAAGATTGGATATATAATAAATTTGTATATTTCTTTGGCTGCAGGTTGCGTTGTGCTTCGTGAAGTTGTCATATATGGGTTCTTCTTGTGTCATTACACTATCATGCATGCAATCAACCGATTCGTTTCAACTAACAATCATTGTAGTGTGGGTGGAATTTTGCATTGTTTATAAGTTTTGTAAAGATGTGTGTGTTGTTACTGGCATACCAGGTGACTAAAATGATAATTCCAAGGGGCGGGAAGCAATTCCAAGGTACATTGAGAGCGCTAGCACAATGTAATTTTGTTTTTCATGGCAAACTAAGGTATTTTTGTATGCAACTGTAGAGACAAATCTTGTGAATTAAGTAACTAATTTGATCATTTATATTGAATCTATTGCTTCTGAATTAGCTAATGTACTTTAATATCTCTATTGTTTCCATGGGATTGAAATTAGAGTTTCTAAATTGGTGCATGTATTGTCCTGTTTTTGTCACTACAAGACACTGAATTTTGTCATACCAAGTACTTTTGGAATGTTGTTTAAAGCTCTTAAAGTTGTTACCTATATCAAACAACATTATACTGGGACAAATCTGTAACATTTTTTAGTCTAGTGTTGTTTGTTTGTAGGACGAATTAGAACAAAAATTTTACTTCACAATGCACATCATTCCTCAAGTAGCTAGATTTGGATTTATACTTGTCCACTTTATTTATCAGTTTCAAATATTGTATTCTTTTTCTTTATGACGAGGACTATCGTGGATGGATACATCATCACCATCCGCACGCAGTGTATGGTAATGAATATTCACAGAACGATGGATTTGGGAAACGTTCTATAGAGTTGGAAATGTTTATATTATCATGAACCAAATTGAGATGTGTTACAAAGTCAGAGGCCCTTTTAAGAAAATTACTTTCCGTGCCCTACCCCTTTTCTGGCGCGCCCTACGAATTTACCAAAATACCCTCGTCCGTTACTTAAGTAGCAGACATCCCCTAAAAACACTCTATCAAAATTTATTTTTATAACGTCCGTTACTTAAATAGCGGACAGCATTTACAAAAATTTCTCTTTTTTATAACATCCGCTAAATAAGTAGCAGAAGAGTAAAATGAGAAACGCGTAGAGCGTACGAGTAACCGGTAGGGCGCCGAAAGTAATTGTCCCTTGTAATTGCCAATATTACACTTTCCAGAATCGAGTCTCTTTTTAAAAAATCTTCTATCCCAACACTTCTAGTGTGTCTGTAGTTACATTTAGGTAAAGAATCAATCAAATTTTATATTTTTTAACGAGATTCAAAAAATTTCAAAATTTCGTTGTCATAACCCACGAAAATTGTAAAAAAAACTATTGATTTGAAGAAAAATTTTTTTATCCCTTTTTAAAAGAATCTTCAATCAAAAGATATATAGTGTTTGTGGATCTATTTAGGTGAGATATCAAACAAATCTTACTTTTTCACCAATTTTGAAAAAATATCATAATTTGTAGTCCATAACTCACGAAAATTGTAAAAAAAACTATTGAAATGAATAAATTGTTTTTCAATCCCCTTTTTTTGAAGAATCATCTATCCAACATATATAGTGTGCCTTTGGATCCATTTAGGCGAGAATTCAAGGGTGTTTGGTTTTTTCACCGAATTTGGAAAAATCCCAAAATTCATTTATAACCCATGAAAATTGTAAAAAAAACTATCAAAATGAATAAAAAAAATTCGAGCCCATTTTTTTTTGAAGAATCTTCTATCCCAACACATGTAGTGTGTCCGTAGTTACATTTAGGTAAAGAATCAATAAATTTTTTATTTCAAAAGCTGTAAGGCGGTGGTTTCTTTTGAGAGAGGGCAGAGCAAATCGTCAGTAACTCAATTAATTAGAATATATTTCAAATATGTGTTGGATAGAAGATTCTTAAAAAATATAGATCGAAAAACAAGTTATTCTTTTCGATAGTTTTTATATACAATTTTCGTGGGTTACAGACTACGAATTTTGGGATTTTCAAAACTCTGTGAAAAAAATAAAATGTCATTGAATTCTCGCATAAATGGATCCAAAGACACACTATATCTGTTGGATATAAGATTCCTAAAAAAAAAGATAGAAAAACAAGTTATTCTTTGCAATAGATATTTTTATAGTTATCGTGGGTTATAGAATACAAATTTTGGAATTTTTTCAAAATTCGGTGAAAAAAAATAAAATATCATTGAATTATCGCCTAAATGGATCCAAAGACACACTATATGTGTTGGATAGAAGATTCTCCAAAAAAAAATGGATTGAAAAAAAAAGTTATTTTTTCAATTTTTACCATTTTCGTAGATTATGGATTACGAATTTTGGGATTTTTTCAAAACTCGATGAAAAAATAAAATGTCATTGAATTCTCACCTAAATGGATCCAAATACTCACTATATGTGTTGGATAGAAGATTCTTTAAAAAAATTGGATCAAAAAAAGAGCTATTCTTTTCGATAGTTTTTTTACAATTTTCGTGAGTTATAGACTACGAATTTTTGGATTTTTTCAAAACACGGTGAAAAAAAATAAAATGTCAACAAATTATCGCCTAAATGGATCCAAAAACACACTATATGTGTTGGATAGAAGATTCTTAAAAAAAAAGGATCGAAAAACAAGTTATTCTTTCCGATAGTTTTTTTTACAATTTTCGAGAGTTGTAGACTACGAATTTTGGGATTTTTTCAAAACTCGGTGAAAAAAATAAAATGTCATTGAATTCTCGCCTAAATGGATCCAAAGACACACTATATGTGTTGGATAGAAGATTCTTCAAAAATAATGAATCGAAAAACAACTTATTCATTTCGATAGTTTTTTTTATAGTTTTCGTGGGTTATAGACTACGAATTTTGGGATTTTTTCAAAACTGAGAGAAAAAAATAAAATGTCATGGAATTATCGCCTAAACGGATCCAAAGACACACTATATGTGTTGGATAGAAGATTCTTCAAAAAAAAAAAGGATCTAAAAACAAGTTATTGTATTCGAAAGTTTTTTTTACAATTTTCGTGGGTTATAGACTACAAATTTTGGGATTTTTTTAAAACTCGGTGAAAAAATTAATATGTCATTAAATTCTCGCCTAAATGGTTCCAAAGACACACTATATGTGTTAGATAGAAGATTCTTCAAAAATAATAAATCGAAAAACAACTTATTCTTTTCGATAGTTTTTTTTTTATAATTTTCGTGGGTTAGACTACGAATTTTGGAATTTTTTCAAAACTCGGTGAAAAAAATAAAATATATTTGAATTCTCGCCTAAATTTATCCAAAGACGCACTATATGTATTGGATAGAAGATTCTTCAAAAATAATAAATCAAAAAACAACTTATTCATTTCGATAGTTTTTTTTTATAGTTTTCGTGGGTTGACTACGAATTTTGGGATTTTTTCAAAACTCGGTGAAAAAATAAAATGTCATTGAATTCTCGCCTATATGGATCCAAAGACACACTATATATGTTTGATAGAAGATTCTTAAAAAAAATGGATCGAAAAACAAGTTATTCTTTGCAATAGATTTTTTTATAGTTTTCGTGGGTTATAGACTACGAATTTTGGGATTTTTTGAAAACTCAGAGAAAAATGATTAAATGTCATCGAATTATCGCCTAAATGGATCCAAAGACACACTATATGTGTTTGATAGAAGATTCTTCAAAAAAAAAAAAGATCGAAAAACAAGTTATTCTTTTCAATAGATTTTTTTATAGTTTTTGTGGGTTATAGACTACGAATTTTGGGATTTTTTCAAAACTCAGTGAAAAAAGATTAAATGTCATCGAATTATCGCCTAAATGGATCCAAAGACACACTATATGTGTTTCATAGAAGAGTCTTCAAAAAAAAAAAAAAAGATCGAAAAACAAGTTATTCTCTTCATTAGATTTTTTTTATAGTTTTTGTGGGTTATAGACTACGAATTTTGGGATTTTTTCAAAACGCAGAGAAAAAAATAAAATGTCATCGAATTATCACCTAAACGGATCCAAAGACACACTATATTCGTTGGATAGAAGATTCTTCAAAAAAAATGGATCTAAAAACAAGTTATTGTTTTCGAAAGTTTTTTTTACAATTTTTGTGAGTTATAGACTGCGAATTTTGGGTTTTTTCAAAACTCGGTGAAAAAAATAAAATGTCATTGAATTCTCGCATAAATGGTTCCAAAGACACACTATATGTGTTAGATAGAAGATTCTTCAAAAATAATAAATCGAAAAACAACTTATTCATTTCGATAATTTTTTTTATAGTTTTTGTTGGTTAGACTACGAATTTTGGGATTTTTTCAAAACTCGATGAAAAAAATAAAATATATTTGAATTCTCGCCTAAATTTATCCAAAGACGCACTATATGTATTGGATAGAAGATTCTTCAAAAATAATAAATCGAAAAACAACTTATTCATTTCGATAATTTTTTTTATAGTTTTCGTGGATTGACTACGAATTTTGGGATTTTTTCAAAACTCGGTGAAAAAAATAAAATGTCATTGAATTCTCGCCTAAATGGATCCAAAGACACAATATATGTGTTTGATAGAAGATTCTTCAAAAAAAAAGTATCGAAAAACAAGTTATTCTTTTCAATAGATTTTTTTATAGTTTTTGTGGGTTATAGACTACGAATTTTGGGATTTTTTCAAAACTCAGTGAAAACAATAAAATATCATCGAATTATCGTATAAATGGATCCAAAGACACACTATATGTGTTGGATAGAAGATTCTTAAAAAAAATGGATTTAAAAACAAGTTATTCTTTTGATAGTTTTTTTTACAATTTCTGTGGGTTATAGACTACGAATTTTAGGATTTTTTCAAAACTCGGTGAAAAAAATCAAATGTCATTGAATACTCGCCTAAATGGATCCAAAGACACACTATATGTGTTAGATAGAAGATTCTTCAAATCTAATAAATCGAAAAACAATTTATTCATTTCGATAGTTTTTTTTATAGTTTTTGTTGGTTATAGACTACGAATTTTGGGATTTTTTTCAAAACTCGGTGATAAAATAAAATGTCATTGAATTCTCGCCTAAATGGATCCAAAGACACACTATATGTGTTTGATAGAAGATTCTTCAAAAAAAAGGATCGAAAAACAAATTATTTTTTCAATAGATTTTTTTATAGTTTTCTTGGGTTATAGACTACGAATTTTGGAATTTTTTCAAAACTAGGAGAAAAAAATAAAATGTCATCGAATTATCGCTTAAATGGATCCAAAGATACACTATATGTGTTGGATAGAAGATTCATAAAAAAAAATGGATCTAAAAACAAGTTATTTTTTTCAAAAGTTTTTTTTACAATTTTCGTGGGTTATATAGACTACGGATTTTGGGATTTTTTCAAAACTCGGTGAAAAAAATAAAATGTCATTGAATTCTCGCCTAAATGGATCCAAAGACACACTATATGTGTTTGATAGAAGATTCTTCAAAAAAAAAATGGATCGAAAAACAAGTTATTCTTTTCAATAGATTTTTTTATAGTTTTCGTGGATTATAGACTACGAATTTTGAGATTTTTTCAAAACTCAGAGAAAAAAGATTAAATGTCATCGAATTATCGCCTAAATGGATCCAAAGACACACTTTATGTGTTTGATAGAAGATTCTTCAAAAAAAAAGATTGAAAAACAAGTTATTCTTTTCAATAGATTTTTTTATAGTTTTCGGGGGTTATATAGACTACGAATTTTGGGATTTTTTCAAAACTCAGAGAAAAAAATAAAAAGTCATCGAATTATCGCCTAAACGGATCCAAAGACACACTATATGTGTTGGATAGAAGATTCTTCAAAAAAAATGAATCTAAAAACAAGTTATTGTTTTCGAAAGTTTTTTTTACAATTTTCGTGGGTTAGACTACGAATTTTGGGATTTTTTCAAAGCTCGGTGAAAAAAATAAAATGTTATTGAATTCTCGCATAAATAGTTCCAAAGACACACTATATGTGTTAGAAAGAAGATTCTTCAAAAATAATAAATCGAAAAACAACTTCTTCATTTCGATAGTTTTTTTTAAAGTTTTCGTGGGTTAATAGACTACGAATTTTGGGATTTTTTCAAAACTAGGAGAAAAAAATAAAATGTCATCGAATTATCGCCTAAATGGATCCAAAGACACACTATATGTGTTGGATAGAAGATTCATAAAAAAAAAATGGATCTAAAAACAAGTTATTTTTTTTTAAAGTTTTTTTTACAATTTTCGTGGGTTATAGACTACGGATTTTGGGATTTTTTCAAAACTCGGTGAAAAAAATAAAATGTAATTGAATTCTCGCCTAAATGGATCCAAAGACACACTATATGTGTTGGATAGAAGATTCTTCAAAAATAATAAATCGAAAAACAACTTATTCATTTTGATAGATTTTTTTATAGTGTTCGTGGGTTATAGACTATGAATTTTAGGATTTTTTCAAAACTCGGTGAAAAAAATAAAATACTATTGAATTCTCGCTTAAATGGATCCAAAGTCACACTATATGTGTTTGATAAAAGATTCTTCAAGAAATAAAATAGATCGGAAAACAAGTTATTCTTTTCAATTGATTTTTTTATAGTTTTTATGGGTTATAGGATCGCATTTGACCTATTTTATAGACAAACATTTATTTTGAAACCTAAAGAAATACTATGAAGATTTGGAAAATAATGCAATGATCATGATGACAAGATATTGATGTCATACGAATAAGAAAGTGGAGCCCATTAGCCCACTCCTAAAATGTCAAATGTGAGAACCAAACAACTCAAATGCAAAAACACTTCTTTTATTTTTTTTATTTATTTTTCTGCGCGTACACCGCCACATTTCTATCACTATATATATATGTGTGTTTAATTCGTGTCTCTAAAACCATATTCTATATTTTCTTATTCATATTCACATTCATTTTCATTTCTCATTCACATACATATAAAAAGAGAAGCACACAAAGAAAGCTTAATTAGAAGAAAAAGAACCTTTTACTTACTTGGATTCTAAGATCTGTTTGTATCTTTTCCAATGTCAGGAATATCATACTCTGCTTTTATCACCCCTAGGTTGGTTCTCAACAAGTTTCTTGCTAAATCTCAACGTGAAGGGGTTGGAGCTGTTGTTAGAAGAGGCATTGGAAGGTATTTTTATATAGGAAATTTTTTATGAAGTGAACAATTTTGATAGGCTCACAAATAATCTTTAGTAATATTTTTACGAGAAATTTAGACAACTTATCACAATTATTAAACATTATTCAAGAACCTATTAGAATTATCCACCTCAGCAGTGTTTCGGTAATAAATCCAAATAAAAAGTGTACCGGAGTGTTATCCTTTTATATATTATTCTTCCATTTTTCTATTATTATTTACATGATAAATATATGTGCATTTTTGTGTAACTTGAATTGAATGCATTTATGTGATGTGATTCTCAGGAGCGAGTTGAGAAACTTGGATCCTTTTCTAATGTTGGATCACTTCTCAGGTACAATGTTTGCGTGTTTGAGACTAAGATCTTGTTTGTTTTGTTGACTTCTTGTGTTGTGTTGTGTAACTTGTGTGTTAAGATCTGTTTGGTTTGGTTATTTGATTTTGCAGTGTCTCCTCCTGGAGGATTTCCTGATCATCCACACAGAGGTTTTTTTCATTTTTTTTTAATTCTGTTTTATGTGCTGTTTTTTATATATAATATTTGTTTAATACTTGTATTTTCATTTTCATATCTCATTTGCAGGCTTTGAAACGGTCACATACATGCTAGAGGTATGTATCTATTGTTTATGTCTATCTTTCTAGCAATTACAATTCTAGTCAAGTCAAAGGCATGTCGATGTTTCTATACCGACACATATGATTATATTTAATTAAAAATTATTATGTGTGTTGACGTGTCATTATGGTGTATGTGGCTTAGCTTCATAGATGTCTATTGTCTAGATACATTTTATTTTACCTTCAACATTGATTGATGTATGTATTGTTGTTATTTATTTGCCTAAAATAGTTTACTCTGTTGGAATTTAGGGAGGTATGACTCACCAAGATTTTGCTGGCCACAAGGGTACAATAAGAGCTGGTGATGTTCAGGTAAGGTAGTGGTTACTAGTTACCAACAACACTAATTCATCATAAACATAAAAATAAGAATAATTGGAATTGAATAGTTCTAATCTTTATCTTTTTTGTGCAGTGGATGACTGCAGGCAGGGGAATAATTCACTCTGAAATGCCTGCAGAAGCAAACAACAATGGATTGCAATTATGGATCAATTTAAAATCCAATGACAAAATGTAATGTTCTATCATATATTATATAGTCATCATGAATTTTGATGCACCACCACTATAATCATTTGTTTGACTTTTAATTAAGGTTTTATTTTTTGATTTAGGATTGAGCCAAATTATCAAGAACTTCCAAGTGAGAACATACCATCAGGAGAAAAAGATGGAGTTGAAGTGAGAGTGATAGCAGGAGAATCAATGGGAGTGAATTCACCAGTCTACACAAGAACACCAACTATGTTCCTTGATTTCACCATGAGTCCAGGAACTCAGCTGCATCAAAATATTCAAGAATCATGGAATTCATTTGCATACATAATGGAAGGTGAAGGTGTTTTTGGTTCACCAAATTCATCACCAATTATGGCTCACCATGTCATTGTTTTCACTCAAGGTGATGGACTTAGTGTTTGGAATAACTCTTCAAAACCTTTGAGATTTGTTTTGATTGGTGGACAACCATTGAATGAACCTGTGGCTCAGTATGGGCCATTTGTCATGAATACACAATCTGAGATTGAGAAGACTCTTGAAGACTATCAAAATGGTAGGAATGGGTTTGAGATGAGGCTAAATTGGAGATCTCAATAGTCATTGCTTATTACTATTACGTCTATTGTCAATTATTACTTAGCTAAGCTAAGCTAAGATTATTTTATTTTATTATAGGATTTAGTTTTTATACATTATCCACGTAAATAAATTTAACATTGTCAATCAATCACAATCAATAAATCATTGAAAACATTTTTCTAGTAGAAATTATTCATATGATTGGTTGTGATTTGTTGATAGTGATGAATTATTTACGTCGACTGTGTATCAAAATTAAATTCATTATTATATTTATATGAAATAAAAAATAACAAGGTTGTTTTTCCCCTATCATTTTCAATGTCATAAGCAATAAGCATAGCTTGAAAAGATATCTTTGTTATTCTATCATTTCCTTTCCATGTACTAAAATGTTTCTAGAAGATTTAAATGTGCAAGTGCAACTATAATTTGTCTCTAAGTCATCATGGGTCAGCTTATCTTGACTTTTTTTTCCCCTTTCTCATGACCACTTTCTCTCCTAATAATTAATTAGTTTTTCAATGGATTTCTACTTCTTCAAAAGAATGAGGTGACAAATATCACTTAAATTCATACACATAATTATTAGATTTTATAATAAAATTAGGAGATAATTTTTTAAAAAATATATCACAAGTAAATAATTTTCGGTTAAAAAGCCATTAAAACTAGCAAATATAAAAATAAGTGTAAAAATCGAGCGATTGTCAAATTCATCACCAATTGTGGCTCACTGGCTCACCATATCATTGTTTTCACACAATGTGATGGAGTTAGTGTTTGGAACAATAACTGTTCAAAGCTTTTGAGGTTTGTGCTTATTGGTGGACAACTATTGAATGAACTTGTTGCTCATCATGGTCCTTTTGTCATGAATACACAATCTGAAATTGAGGAAACTATTGAAAGATTATCACAATGGCAGGAATGGATTTGAGATAAGGCTAAATAGCATGTATGATTGATTGTATTTGTTTTAAAAGTGGAAAACTATATATGTTTACACTAATGATATATTAAAACTAAACTCTATTAATATTTATATAAAATAAAAAATAACAATGTTGCTTTTTCCTATCCTTTTCAATGTGATAAGCATATATCAAGGTAGTAGGAACTGAAAAGATATATTTGATTATTCTATTATTTCAATATAATTTCCTTCCCGTGTACTAAAAAGTTTTTAGAAGATTTAAAATGCTGCCGGTGCAAGTGCAACTATACTTTGTCTCTCGAGTCATCATGGGTCAGCTTATCTTGACCTCTTTTTTTTTCTTCTTTCATGACCACTTTCTCTCCTTATAGTTAGTTCATTTTTATTGGATTTCTTCTTTTCTTCAAATGTTTATTCTCTAAGGTAATAGCGATGGAAAACAGAAAATAATACTTTGCAAATTGATTTTATGGTTACTTGAAATGAAAAATTGTTCATTGTTTTATTTTGATGTAAAAAGTCGAATTCCAACATAGGGTCAAATTTGTTTGTTCTCACTGATTTAAACTATTTTCAGGATAATTTAATATAAATAAAATTGGATTTTTAAAGATTTCCTTTTTTGAGATTTTATTTGTAAGAAGAAAGTTAATGGTAATGGGTAATGGCTGTGGATGGAGAACTGCAATGTGGATGGGTGGGTGTGTATAGTACCCCACCATCTCAGAATTTTAAGATTTCCTTACCAAATTTGTTGAGTTGAACCCAACTGTAGCCTATTGACAAATTTGAGCACAATATTTTGTTGAGGATATTGTTTTCAAGAACTTATGGTGTCTAGAAATGGCTATTTTATTTTCACATCATTATAGGACCAACTAGTGAATGCAATTTTTCTCTATTTTTTTAAGAAGCTACAGAATTGTGTTATTATATTTTTTAAAAAATATTAAATTATTTATACCAATCTTGTTCGTTTTTAAGAAATACTAACCTTCCATGGATCCAACTGTTGTGGCGAGTGTGAGGTGAAAAGTCCAACATTGTTTAGAAAAGTGGAGGTTGAACACTTCATAAGTGTGAGAGGACCCACAAACCTAACGCCGTAAGGTTTTGGTTTGAAGTGTGATGTCTAACTCACTTGTGAAGTTATTCTTAAACCCAATGTGGATGATCCGTATCAGAGTCGATGGTTCGACGAAGGATTCGACCGGCTCCTTGCATTGAAAGTCTTCCTGACAAAGGTGGTAAGGCGGCATGTCCCGTTGAGCTACCACAACGGCGGTGCAAGTGTATGAAAGAAGATGAATTAAAGGACTCACACTTGAGAAGTCTCACACTACTTAGAAAAGTTATGGTTGAACACGATTTTGGGTTAAAATATGGTGTCCAAATCACTTGTGAAGTTGTTCTTAAGTCCAATGTGGATGATCATTTGGCTGCCCCTCACGACCCAACACAAATATTGTTGTCTTCAAGCTCTCTTTTTCCTTCAATCATTTGATTCATCCCATTAACTCATGTATACATTAAAATATGGAAACGGTATAATTAATAGGTTGTCAGTTGATAATGGTTCGTTTGCAAATAGCAACAGAAGCTCGGTGAGCACATACATAGTGGAACTGTGGAGGTAGAGGTGATAAAGTGGGCAATCTATGTGATGATAAATGTTGATCTTGTTGGTTTGACTTTAATAGTGGGATTAAGGATGTGGTTTGGGAGGATAGAATATGGATTAAATCTCCGTTTCTGGTTGCTTTGACTTTGGTTCGACCTTCTTTATTAGTTCATGGTCAAAGCTATGACTCGTGGTGATCTGATCCTTACTTAATCAAAGTTGCTTGTTAAAGCTTTCAAATCCTAAAGAGTACTTTCAATTAAATTGGGACGGAGTATTACACACGAGTTTAGTTTCTTAAAACGATACTAACATTTAATAATGATGAATTTAGCGGCATCAATCACACAGTTGACTCTTTTTAAGTCGTAAAAAAACATACAATTTCAAAAATCATTGATATTCTAAGTTTATGACGAAATTTACAAAAGCATTGCAAACAAAAAGATTGAAAAGCTATCAGTCAAACTCAAAAGTTCACACGGAAGAAACTCGTTGAGAAGTCAATACCTATCGGTGTGAGACACATCCGTCAAAATCAAAAGAATGGTTGACCAAGTAAACAAAACAAAACAAAAATCCCAGTACATACTACAATTCTCTACCAAATGCAAAACTTCATTGTAACATCGGCAAACAATAGGCAAATGAGAAACTTGTTAACTATATCACTGATTATTCAAAAACAACAACCATATCTACTAAACATGACATAAATGGATGTCCACTTCATTTACTGAAATTACAATCTCTTTGTACCCCCAGATTATACAATTAATTAAAACCCGTTTGCTTAAAAATTTGAAGATATATATAAATTTTTGTTGCTGTGTATTTGTCTTTTGTAGTTGTAATCCAAAAACTATTCAAATGATAGATATTCCATGAAAGAAGAAGCCAGTTCAATTGAATTTTAATTACTCAACACCAACAAAAAACCAAATTCAGGAACAGCAAGAGAAATAGCTACTGTTTTGCTTGGATGTAGAGTTGCCATTGTTAACAAGACTAACCCTGTTCACAGATAATTCGGCCTTGTAAGTGTCTGAGTTGAGGACCTTCCTGCTAACATTGTTGTATATCTCTCTAATAACCATCTCAAAAGCTGTCTTCACATTAGTAGAGTCCAAAGCAGAGGTTTCCATGAAAAATAAACCTTCTGATTCTGCAAGGCTTTTACCTTCATCAATGCTCACATCCCTTATATTATCCAAATCACACTTGTTTCCCACTAGCATCATTGCCACTGTAGTATCACAATGAGCTGCATCACAGTTATCAAGCACACAATTATGGTACTTCAACCTTCTAGATATGCACAAACATTAATTATATAATCAAACAGTTTAAAATTAAAGTCCGCAACCGCAATTAACCACAACAATTACAAAAGTACTTTTCTGAGGAAATTGCATTGACCTCCCTGAGGACTTTTTAAATGATATTCACATTCCCACTAGTTTTTAAAAATCACTCACTTCCCTCTATTTCACTAAAAAAACTGCATCAGACGTTTTTTTCTCGCTATACTTACTATTAGATATATGGCAGGTATCGTTATGTTCCTGGAAGCACAACCAGAGTGTGTGCATTCTAGTGTCTTTTCATGAAGGACAGATAGACATACTGGGAAAAAATGTTAATACGAGTACGTAAGTGCATTATGAAAATTAAAGGGGTGGGACTTGGGAGTATCATTTAAAGAGACCTCAGGCGAAAAGGAAAGGGGATGTGAGTGTCATTTAAAGAGACCTTACACCTTAGGCAAAAACAAAAGGGAATACAAGTGTCATTATATTTAAAGAGATCTCAGGCGAGGTCAATGCAATTTACCCCTTAGTTTTTATAGGTCTTCCCAACATCATGACAGCAGCAATTACAACTGCATCCACCATATTTGCTCATATTTTGCGGTGTAATTTAGCAACCGCAATTTCAAACCATGTAATCAAAATACTATTATATATATCAGGTATGATAATTTTTCAATTTTTCTTCTCATAGTTTACTGTTTACAATTATCTATCTCTTTTCTATTAATTTAGTTACTTCCTTTATAGTGTGAAACTAATAAATTTATGAACATATAAGATCATAAAATTAATACTGTCAATTTCACATGGCACAATCAAGATAACCTAACCTAACCTAACTAGTGAACATGATGATGCTGATTAATGCAAGCTATAAAAAAGGAACCATAGGAACATAAAGGTACGAAACAAGTAATGGAAATGGAATATCAAATTGCGGTCAATAAAATCAATTAAGAGACAGATTAAGCAATAGAAAGAACAGAAACTATACATAATTTATGGATGAAATAAATATTGAAAACATGCTAGTTAAACTAAGAAATGAAAGCGAAAAACGCAGATCCAAAAGCAAAAGCATAAAATGAATTAAGAGATCATCAGATCTAGAAATAGAAGATACTGACTCTTGAGTTCATCGAGCCATCGACCGACGCTATCGAAAGTAGTTCTCCGGCTAATATCATAAACAATGAGAGCACCAACGGCGCCTCGATAATAAGCAGAAGTAACAGCACGGAAGCGTTCTTGACCGGCGGTATCCCAAATCTGAGCCTTAACTTCTTTAGAATCAATTTCTAAGCTCTGAGTTTGGAATTCAACTCCGATTGTGGCTTTGGAGTGAAGATTGAACTCGTTACGAGCGTATCTGGAGAGTAGGTTTGATTTGCCGACGGCGGAATCTCCGATAATAACGACTTTGAAGAGATACTCTTCTCCTCCTTCGTCTTCTGAACTAGACATTGTGAGATTCTTCTAGATTCTTCTTCTGTAATAAGAGAGAGAAGAGAGGCGGTGTGTGTGTGTGTGTTTGCTTCGCTGTGAAATACAATAGAATAGATAGCGAGCGAACAAGCTGGACTGGACAAACTGCGTTTCTAATGCTAAATGCTTAGCTACTTTTTTGGGGTGTAAATCTATTGCTAACTACATGCATTCAATACCCGAATATCACCCTTTTTTTTTTTTTTTTTTTACAGCATAGCATACTGTATTTTATGAGATTAATGCAAATTTTTGTGCCTTTTTTACACGTGTATCCACTTATAATGTCACTTTTGTTATGGGTTAGTGTATGAAATATGTCGAAAAATATTTATTTGGCTTAATTTGATTGAACATACATATGCGTAAAAGTTTTACATTGTTGGTATAAATTCATATTTAATATCAAAACTCTACATAAATGTAAATTCATATTTTACATAAGTTTCATTCAATTTAATTTGTATTTGTATACACCGAGTATGTAAAATTGGTACTATACATATATTTCATCAAATCATATTATTCGATCGAATACATGTGTAAAAATATTTTATATATAGTCAACACATAGCTATTAATCTCTTAAATATTACTATTTTATAGAAAAAATGTTATATATAAAAAAAAATTAGGCTTTGCTAATAAAATAAAAAGTATTTATTATAAAAAAAGTATCTTAATAAAAATTTATATATACTTGCAAAAAAAAGAAAGTATTAGTTCCCTAGACTATTTAATTAAAGGAAAATGCTCTTGGGGCATCAAATATAGTAATAAATTCTTAGATATTGTGTAGTCAATTAATAAAAAGTTTACACAATATTATTATTATTATATTAATTTTTTTATTTAAAATTAAATTATAATTTTTTGACTTAGAATTGAAACATGGTGTTATATATAGTCAAATTATTTAAAATGTCATGTTAAATATTAAAATAGAGTTTAATCTTATTGGTATGTTGGTTCTGGAGAGAAAATGAGAAGAGAGAAAGAGGTAAGAGAGAGTATCCGAAGAGGGAAAGAGTGACTCAAGTGAGAGATATAGTAGATTTAATGTATTGATTGATTAATTAATATAAGAGAAAAAAGAAAAAAATAGAAGAGAAAAAAATGTTGATTAGTTTTGAAAAAAATATAAAAATAGTCTTAATTCAAAGTACCTTTTCACCAATATTAATTTATAGTATTCACTTTTTTTTTCCCTCTTATGATGCAAACGAAAGGATAGATTGAAAAACTATTAAAAAAGTTGCATCTCTTGTGTATTTTTTCACTCATGTGTAGACTAAAAAAGAACGCGGAGTTGCATGTTCTAACTCTCTCACTTAACTTTCTCACCACAACCAAACAAAACAATGTTAAACTTATCTTGGAATTATAATCTCTCACTCTCTTTATTCTTTTTCTTCTCTATCAAACATACTATTTTCAAAATGTCAAACTCAAACTTATAAAATAAGGTCATGCTAACCGATGATTCCAGAGTACTAGTTAAAAATACTAAAAAGAGTAAATTTTGCATTGAAAATTGTATTTTTTATACTTTTTAAAAATAAAGTACACATTAACTAGTGCATACATTTTCCATAAAATAAACCTATGATAGGCTACATATTAAATTTATACTTTAATTTATTTATTTATTTCATAAACCAAACTTGAATCTTACAAAACTTAGCTCGATTCATTCTATTCCCAACTCTCCTTCTCACTATATATTGTCGATAATTTATATCTTCAAGTCACTCTTCTCGCATCTCTACGGTCATAATTTATTTATTATTTCAATACAAAAATTTATAATGCTATTTTCTCATCGCTATTATCATGTCAATTAAAATATATTATTTTTAGTAACAAAATCAATTCATATTATTGTTAATATTTTTAGAAGAAGAAGAAGGCAAATAATATATTAAAAGGCAATTAAATGTAAGATGCGCCTAAAATAAAGAGATACAAAGGTTTAGAAATACATGAGAAAAAATCCTCAAAATCAACAAAATAAAAATAAAAAATACTCGAGCAAATACTATTCAACAGTGAAAATTAAAATCAAAGTTAAAACCTTTTTTTATCTTTAACCACCATCAAACATGAATTTTAATTTTTCTAAACAAATACTCAACCGACATCATCTTCTCACAACCAAACAATCAATTATTTCTTCTTTTCGTTTCAAATGAACCAATTGCAAGCCAATCGAATTACAGAAAAACAATTATGAATCTCCCTTCTAAATAAATGAGACCCACAAAATCGAAGAGTATGAGACTGAACATCATTTGGTAAATCACAAGAGACACTATCACTTTATAATTGCCCTTCATAATATACCCAAAAAAAAACTCAAAATAAAAAAAAAAACAAATGTATAGAATTTTCTTCTTTCCTACAACCACTTGTTTTGGTCCAAAGTAAAATAAAATTGAAAGAGTGATACAACAAAAAATAAGCTTATAAAAATGAGGTATAGGATCATAAGTGTCCTCGCTCTCTAACTGTAAGCAATCATATTCACCCGACTCTTAACAACTTGATTTAAAAGTTTAAATTTTTTGACTAAACTTGTCTACAAGATATATACAGCTAAAACTCCAAATTATCTAGGTTTGAAATTTGAATGGTTAGAACATTTGTAACACAAGGACCTTAGCAGGTCACTTAAAAATAAGAGCTGGAACTTTTTTTTTGAAAATTATTGTTTTTACTATTAGTGTGTGCTAATATGTGGTTTCTTACGTAAAACATATATGAAGTTTTGGGTGAAAAATATGAATTGGTGATTTGTAGAGCGATAACATGATGTTTAGCTCTGGCGATATTATAAGCGATTTTTGCACTGTTCATAAGTTACCAGAACGTTAAGCTTTCAAACCCTAGCACCGATTTCGTCTTCTTCTCTCTCAATCAACCATGGATTCTTCAATCCCTCAACCTGTTGATGTTATTATACCTTGGTTATGTCTTCAAGATCAAACTGTCAAAGCACCCACCGCTGCAACTTCCGCACCAGCAGTAAAGATATCCTTTTCGGAGGCAGTGAGCAACGTTTGCGACATCCCGACGTCACAGCTCCCTTTGCCGGTCGTTAAGGGCGATAACATTGCCATCACAATCCCCGAGACAGAGTACCAAACTGGATTATCTACTTGCAAACACAATATGCAGGGGCGTGTAATTTGGCCAAAATTAAAGGAACAACACCCTTGAAAGTAGGTGATTTGAAGGCCAAACTTTCTCCACTTTGGAAATCCCTTGGTAAGTGGGGTATCACTTCTCTGGGAAAGGGTTTCTATAAATTATGTTTTTCTTCTCTTGAAGATGCTCAAAGTGTCAGATCCACAGGATCATGGAACTTAAACCCTGGTATTTTAAAGTTGTTCTCATGGACAAAGGATTTTAATCCCAATGCTCAGCATATCTCAACTGCTCAAGTTTGGTTGCGCATATATGGCCTGTCTTAGGAATATTGGAGACAAAAGATACTTTTTGCAATTGCTAGTGGTGTAGGGACACCTATATGCACTGATCATCTTACCAACAAACCGCAATTTGATCGAGAGTTTGGTCATTTCGTTCGCGTGTTGGTGGATTTAGATTTAAAGAAGAAACCAATTTATAGAGTGTTGGTCGAAAGAGTTGGCTTTGCCTTCTTTGTTGATATTGAGTATGAAAATATGCCACAATTCTGTCATTACTGTAATGTTATTGGCCATGATCAAGGTCATTGTAAGAGAGCTAATCCAGAAAAAGCAAAGAATGATGAGGAGCTTCAAAACAAAACCAGTGTCCAAATTCAAGCTATTAAAAAAACTTATGCAGTTGCCAAAGATAACAGAAAGCAACCTGTTACTGACCCTGTTTTGGAGGTAATCAATCTTGAAGGCAGCACCTCTAAGACAAAGCCAATATCTGATCCATTATTGGAGAGTATTTTGATGAACAAGGACAACATACTGAATCAAGTAGATGATTTGAAAATCTCCAACAAAGAACAACATGTTTCCCCTAACTTCAATCAACAAATAGACTTGTCTAATGTTGATGACACTAGCTCTGAAGATTCAGAATTTGTTGATGCAACACAAATTGAACAAGAAGAGACAGAAAAGATTGATCAAATAGCAACAACTAGTAAACATCATGCGCCCACTGCTGCACATGTGGTTCCGACAACCACTTCACCTTTAAACTTGTCACCTACGATCCCTCTTGATGAACCCTTTGATGATATCTTGGTAACTCCTGAAAGAGCATTAAAAGATATGCAGTTTTTAAAAAACTCTTGGGCCAATCTAGCAGAGCAAGAAAATGAGGATATTGTCAACAATGAAGTGCTGGATTCTAATCTAGAAGATGTAACACCAGTTTCCAACCAGTTTGAATTACTTGACGAGGATCCCCCTTTTCAAGTTGTTACTAAGAAAAAAGGAAAAAAAGCCAACTCTATGGCAAGTAACAAAACCTATAGCACAAGGTCTAAGGGTGATCACTTAAACCTTGGAAAATGAAGTACATCTTTTGGAATGTAAGGGGCATAACTAATTCCCCAACAAAATTAGCTCTCAAGAGATTACTTATTGCCTATAAACCTGAATTTTGTTTCATTTCTGAACCTTGGATGAAGTTTACGGATTTTCCACCTAACTGGTTTTCTAGACTCAATCTTAAACAGTTTGCAGTTAATAATAGAAGTAATTTACTACCTAATCTTTGGTGTTTTTGCTCTTCAAATATTGACCCAGTGGTAGTTCATGTTGATGACCAACAAGTCTCTTTCACAGTAAAAGAAAATGGTGTTGATATAGGTATTTCAGTGGTGTATGCTTCAACAAACTATGTCAAAAGAAGGCTGCTTTGGCACTCTCTGACAGTGGTTCAAAATAGTATGTTGATTCCTTGGGCTTGTATAGGGGACTTTAACACAATCTTGGGATCTCATGAGCATAGAGGGGCATTTTTGCCTTATAAATTACCTATGGATGAGTTCGCTAATTGGTCAGACAGCAATAACTTAGTCCATCTTCCTACTAAAGGCAGTCTTTATACTTGGATTAATGGTAGAGATGGGATTCGTTGCACGGAGAGAAGACTTGATAGAGTAATTTGTAATCATCAGATGCTCAGCAAGTGTGCTACTATTTCCTGTTCAACCCTCACAAAGCATAGATCAGATCATTTTCCTATATTGCTTGATATCCAATTCAATGCACTCAGGTATGCTTCTAACTTTAAATTTTTAAAAATGTGGTCTTATCACAATGAGTGCTTCAGTTTTATAAACCAAGTTTGGAGCACACAAGTTTTTGGTTCCCCTATGCAAAAGTTAAGTCAAAAACTTAAGGTTTTGAAGGGGGAATTAAAAACTTGGAATAAAAATGTGTTTGGTGACATAAACAAAGAAGTGGCTAATGTTGTTGCCAAACTTGATATGATACAACAATGCATCAGTACTGATGGCTGCACTGAAACTCTTATGCTCCAAGAGAACAAAGCAAAAATTGATTTAGAGAAAGCCTTAGTCATTGAAGAAGCTTTTTGGCATGAAAAGTCCAGAGTAAAATGGCATTGTCAAGGTGATAGAAACACAGCCTTCTTCCATAGAACTACCAAAATTAAACAAGCTTATAAAAAGATTACTTCTCTTAGAGTTGACAATGGTGTAATCACTAATCCTGACTTGATTTCCAGCCATGTAGTAAATCACTTCACTATTCTTTTCTCTAGTAGTAATGTTACTCAAGACAACGGTATGGTGGAGGAGGTGATCCCTAAGCTAATTACTGATAGTATCAACACATTGCTCACTTTGCTTCCCTCAGTTTTAGAGATCAAGAATGCTGTCTTCTCAATGAACAAAGATGGGGCACCTGGTCCTGATGGTTTTGGAGCTTTCTTTTTTCAGACATATTGGGATATTATCAGTGAAGATGTTTGTAATGCAGTGCTTGAATTTTTTCATTCCAATTGGATCATGCCCAATTACAATGCAAATACTGTTGTTCTAATTCCCAAAGGTAGTAATGCGGACACCATTAGCCAATTCAGACCCATAGCAATGGCTAATTTCAGGTTTAAAATTATATCTAAGATATTAGCAGATCGGTTAGCTCAAATTTTGCCAGACATAATTTCAAAGGAGCAAAGAGGGTTCATTAAGGGAAGGCAAATTAAGGACTGCATTTGTCTCACCTCCGAGGCTATAAACATGCTGCATAAGAAGTCTTTTGGAGGAAATTTAGCTATCAAGATAGACATTGCAAAGGCTTTTGATACCATTGACTGGCAGTTCTTATTAAAAGTGCTTGAGGCTTTTGGTTTTTGTCCTTTGTTTTGTACTTGGATAAATACTATTCTTCACTCTGCAAAGCTCTCCATCTCCATCAATGGTAAGCAGGAAGGGTACTTTGATTGCTCGAGAGGGGTTAGGCAGGGTGATCCGCTTTCACCTCTTCTCTTTTGTTTAGCCGAGGAAGTCTTAAGCAGAGGGTTGTCTAAATTGGTGTCTGATGGTCATTTAAAGCTTCTAAAGGGCACAAGAACCACTAATATTCCTTCTCACATCCTATATGCCGATGATGTTATGCCTTTTTGTAAGGGCACCGCTTCAAATATTCAAGTCCTATCTTCATTCTTTGCTAGATATGCTCAGATATCAGGTCAGTTAATCAACCCTCAGAAATCCACTTTATTTGCTGGTTCTATGACTGCCTCTAGATTGAACTCAATTGCTAATTCTCTAGGCTTTAGTATAGGCACCTTACCATTTTTGTATCTCGGTGTCCCTATTTTCAAGGGTAAACCAAAAGCGCTTTATTTTCAACCTCTTGTGGACAAGATTAAATCTAAGTTATCTTCTTGGAAGGCTTCTTTACTTTCTTATGCTGGTAGATGTCAGTTGATAAAGAGTGTTATTCATGGCATGATGATATACTCCATTACTATATATTCTTGTCCTGTTAGTTTAATTAAGGAGTTGGAAAAGTATTTGAGAAATTTCCTTTGGAGTGGTGATCTAAACGTCAGGAAATTAGTAACTGTCTCTTGGAAAACTGTTTGTACTCCCATCGATGAGGGAGGTTTGGGCATTCGATCTTTGTCCTATTTGAACCAAGCTTCTAACTTGAAGCTTCTTTGGGACTTGATGAATTCTGACAATCATTGGGCATTGTTCTTAAGAAGTAGAGTTTCTAGAGGTAATAGATTCATCGGACATCACATTTATTCTTCTATCTGGAGTGGTCTAAAATCTCATGTCAATATTTTTTTGGATAACTCTAGTTGGCAGTTGGGAAATGGTGAAAAAATTAATTTTTGGAATCATGAGTGGTGTGGTACATCCTTTAGCAATGTGTTCAATATGTCATTATATCATCAGCAAAACCTTCACTCTCTAGTGGCAGATTATATTGTTAATTCTCATTGGCATATTCCCTTAGAAATCCATTTTATGTTTCCTACTTTAAGGTCACATCTTGAAAAGATCACCATTCCTTTTGAACAAAGGGAGGATAAGTTAATGTGGAAACTCTCCACTTTTGGGGAGCTCAGTCTCAAAGATGCTTACCATTTTATTGTCGTCTCGGGTCAAAAGCTTGATTGGGCAAAGCGGATCTGGAACATTGCCATCCCCCCCTCAAAGTCTTTTTTGATGTGGAGAATTATTCACAATAGAATCTCTACTGACGATAGTTTGATAGCTTGTGGTTGCAACAGAAGCACCATTTGCAGCTTATGCCTCAAAAACTCTGAGACTTTGAATCATTTATTCCTGCAGTGCCCCTTTGCTCTCAAGCTTTGGAATTGGTTTTCGAATATTCTGAATATGCAGGTGAATCTTGCCTCAATTGTGGATGTGTTAAATATCACTAAGAGAGGTTGGAGTCCGCAATGTCAAGTAGTCATAACCGCCGCTATAATTGCTATATTCAACACTATTTGGCATTGCAGAAACTCGATCAGATTTAGCAACATCATGCCTAGTTTGAGCTCTTCCATTGCTATGATCATCTCCACCACTTCCTTAGCTGGTAATTTCACTTCTCTTGCTAGTGGCTCTGCTTTATCAGACTTTGTCATCCTGAAGCGGTTTAAAGTCAATATACATCATCCAAAGCCTTCTAGAATTATTGAAGTTATCTGGACACCTCCTTTAGCTGGTTGGATTAAGTGTAACACTGATGGTGCTTCTTTAGGGAGTACAGGGCAGGCTGCTTGTGCAGGCATCTTTAGAGATAGTAATGGCGCCAACTTGGGGTGTTTTGCCTTGAATCTTGGTATTGCTAATTCTCTTTTTGCTGAAGTCATGGGTATTATATTGGCAATTGAATGTGCTTTTGATAGAGGTTGGTCTCATTTGTGGTTAGAAAGTGATTCTAAACTTGCAGTCTCAGCATTTAAGTCTTGTAACATCATTCCTTGGCAATTGTATAATAGACGGCTCAATTGCATGATTAAGATTAGAAGTATGAATTTTGTAGTCTCTCATGTGTATAGAGAAGGTAATCATGTGGCTGATAAATTAGCCAACATAGGTCTGTCTTTAAATGCTTTTACTTGGTGGAATTTTGCTCCCAATGTCATTTGGTCCGATCTTGCTAGGAATAGGGATGGCCTCCCTTATTATAGATTTTGTTAACTTTTCTTGGAGGGTTTTGGTATAGTCCCCCTCTTTTGTACCCCTCTTTTCTTTTATAATATATTGAGGCTTAGATAAAAAAATATATGAAGTTTTGGGATTGCATGCTTAAAATTAAATTTCAATAACTTGTAGAAGAAATTCTCTCCAAAGACCTTAATCATTAAATATATAGTATTTTAAGATTCAATCTCACGTAAAGCATAATATTTGTGGAGTCAAGATTAATGCATTGCTTATTTTTATTTGGTTGATTAATAATTTCTTTAAGTACTATGTCTATGTAGAGCTGTCAAAAAAGCCCCATATTGAAAGGTCCTATTTTTGGGCCCCATGTTAAGCCCCAAAATATTAAGTCCCACTTGAGAAGATTTATTTTTGTTTGTTTTTAGGCCCAGCCCCCTATTTTTTAATTTTACTCTTGGCCCCCTATGGGGCCTAATATTGGCCCACAAAATATCAAATAAATTTCGAGAATTTTTTTTCGTAAACTTTTTGAGTATTTTTCTCGAAAACTTTTCGAGCGTTTTTTTCTCGGAAACTTTTTCGGAACTTTTTTCTCGAAAACATTTCGAGTATTTTTTCTCGAAAACTTTTCGAGTATTTTTTCTTAAAAACTTTTCGAGTACTTTTTTCTCGAGAATTTTTTCTCAGAAACTTTTCCGGAACTTTTTTCTCGAAAACTTTTCGAGTATTTTTTCTCGAAAACTTTTCGAGAATTTTTTCTCGGAAACTTTTTCGGAACTTTTTTCTCGGAAACTTTTCGAGAATTTTTTCTCGGAAACTTTTTCGGAACTTTTTTCTCGAAAACTTTTCGAGTATTTTTTCTCGTAAACTTTTCGAGTATTTTTTCTTGAAAACTTTTCGAGTATTTTTTCTTGAAAACTTTTCGAGTATTTTTTTCTCGAGAATTTTTTGAGAATTTTTTCTCAGAAACTTTTCCGGAACTTTTTTCTCGAAAACTTTTCGAGTATTTTTTCTCGAAAACTTTTCGAGAATTTTTTCTCAGAAACTTTTTCGGAACTTTTTTCTCGGAAACTTTTCGAGAATTTTTTCTCGGAAACTTTTTCGGAACTTTTTTCTCGAAAACTTTTCGAGTATTTTTTCTCGTAAACTTTTCGAGTATTTTTTCTTGAAAACTTTTCGAGTATTTTTTTCTCGAGAATTTTTTGAGAATTTTTTCTCAGTAACTTTTCCGGAACTTTTTTCTCGAAAACTTTTCGAGTATTTTTTCTCGAAAACTTTTCGAGAATTTTTTCTCGGAAACTTTTTCGGAACTTTTTTCTCGGAAACTTTTCGAGAATTTTTTCTCGGAAACTTTTTCGGAACTTTTTTCTCGAAAACTTTTCGAGTATTTTTTCTCGTAAACTTTTCGAGTATTTTTTCTTGAAAACTTTTCGAGTATTTTTTTCTCGAGAACTTTTTGAGAATTTTTTCTTAGAAACTTTTCCGGAACTTTTTTCTCGAAAACTTTTCGAGTATTTTTTGTCGAAAACTTTTCGAGTATTTTTTCTCGAGAAATCTCGAATTGTTTCTTTTGTTTTTAATAACTTATGTGTGAATTCTAGGAATTTTTATCAAAAAACTCTCATTTTCGAAATTTTTTGGAATTCTCGATTCCGAGAATTCTCGGATTGTTTCTTTTGTTTTTAATAACTTATGTGTGAATTATAGAAATTTTTATCAAAAAACTCTCGTTTCCTAAAAAATTGGGGCTTTGGGGCCTTGGGGGCCTATATTTTATTTGGGGGACTTGGCTTTTTTGGGGCCTATATAATAGGGGGCCTATTTTTGCTTACCATATTTAGGCCCCCTTTATATTGGGGCTGGGCCCAATTTTGCTTGGCCCCCTAAATTGACAGCTCTATGTCTATGTGACAATTTGAGCCAACAAAAACAAAGTTAAAGAGTAAACTATCAAATCAGTCATAACTTTGTAAGACACTCTAAAATAGGTTCCTGACTTTATAAATATTTCAAAAAGTTATCTGACTTTGATAAATTTTATTCAAATTAATCCTTTAAAAAATAAATTAAAGACTAAATTGAGAATAAATGGATAAACATAAGGATCAAATTGATAGTAAATTGTAAAATATAAAAACTTAATTAATAATAATTGGTTAAACATAGAGATCAATTTGACAATTTAACAAAGTCAAAGACCTTTTTAAAATATTCATAATATTAGAGACCAATTTGAAAATGCCTTACAAAGTGAGAACTAATTTGGCGGTTGATTCCAAAATTAAACGACCATTGAAGTTACCTTGCACAAAAGCCGTCCACCACAGTTTGGTACTGATTATTTGCTGGCCTCATAAGAGAATGATGTAACACAACAACTTCCAAACAAAAACTCAATCGATCCACCTGGTTTCAGCTGCTATCACGTGCTACCTGTTGGGTCTCTAGCGCATCATAGATGTGAAATCAAGATGGAATAATTTTTGTGTAGACAAACATTTTGGATACACATACTAACAAGAAAAAACAATATTAATAATTATAAAGAGGCTTAAACATCATTTTTATCCCTATAAGTTTATAAATTATAATTATTTGGTTTTAATTCATATATCTTTTTTTGTTGCAAATTAGTCCTTGTATGTGCAAATCATTTTGATTTTAGTCTCTAAAGCTAAAATCCGCATGAAAATCTACAGGAAAATTCGCTGGTTTCCTGCGGATTTTAGTTTTAAGGAACTAAAACCAAAAGATTTGAACATACAAGGACTAATTTGGAACCAAAAAAGATACAGTGACTAAAACAAAAAAAAACGCGAATTTACAAGGACGAAAATGATATATAAGCCTTATAAATATATACTGTATTTATAAATAATTAAACAAGTATTATCAAATAAATAAATAATTAAATAACTTCATCCGGTCCTTTTTATAAGAAAAAAAAGTTAAATTTTTTGGAGTTCCTTTTATAAGAAATTTTGACCAATTTTCACAATTTTACATTACAACTGTCTGATCTAAAATATATAATTAAAATAATTTTAAGTGATTTTATAATTGCGTTGATTTGAACCATTCAATCTACGATTAATGGCCAAAATTTAAAACTATATAAAAACTGTGTGAAAACCACTGCAACAAATCTGCATCCCAAATTGCCCCCTACTTGGAGGTTTGTGCCAATTGGACCCAAACCAATTTTGGTAAGTAAAAAGAAAACATTTGAGTGCACACATATAAATATATGAAAAAATAAATTAAATTATATACATTTTTTAAATAACTAAGTTATAGTATGATATTCCGTAAAAAAAGTTATATTATGATATGAGCGTTCCTAAATACTTTTATTAATTTATGTCCAAATAAGTGTTACCCCCCCTTGCACCAAATTTTACAATTCAGTATGTTAGATTTTTGTTGATGTCAATTTCAATTGTATCACTATATATTCTAATTTATTATAGTTTATCTGTGATAAAATTATTAATAAATTATATTATATCTCAACTATAATAGATGTATTTAATTGTTCTTTTTTTTTTTTTGTAAGTCTTCATATTTTATTTAATATATATATAAAAATTCTTAATTAAAATGTTATTAGTTTTTTTTTTAGTTAAGTAGTCTAATAGCTAGAAAATAGAAATTCACTTATTGCGGTGAATGTGTTCGAATCCCGGCCCTTTGTATATAAAATACGATATTCCTACCAATTAAACTATGCATACAAAGATAAAACATTTTCTTAATTAAAATATGATAATGATATTATAAAATTGATATATGTGAAGTTGTTTTCCTAGTAGAACCCATGTCAATTAAGAAAAAACGCACATTCACAAATTGTCATTCTTGTCAACCTGTTTTTAATGGAAAAATCATTCTTGTTAATTGCACAAATGCGAGAGATTAAATATATTTAAATAGAGATTAAAATTAAAAAGTTCTAATTTTGTAAGGATAATAAACATATCTAACCCTGATATAAGATGTAAGTTTAACTTTTGTGATGGACAATCCATAAGTATATTTGTCGGTATTTTCTGAGTCTTGAAGCTTGTTCTATCTGTGATGGCCCCTATAAGAGAAAAAAGAAGTTTTGAAAAATATAAAGAAAAATAAAATGTATGTTGAAATGTTTATACCAAACTAAAAAAATAATATTGATGGATGATTTTTATCTAGCCTTAAACATCATTTTCGTCCCTATAAGTTTATACATTTTTGATTTTAGTCCTTGTATATATTTTTGTTACAAATTAGTCTCTGCATGTGTAAATCTTTTTGATTTTAGTCCATAAAGGTAAAATCCGCAAGAAAATTCAATTGGTTTGCATTGCAGCAGTAACTACTTAAACTCAACTGCAAGACAAAGTGAAGATTTCCATTTCATATGTGTGTGAGAGAATATTATAAATCAAGCAAGCAAGCAAGCAAGGAAACCGTAACAACCACCATGCCATCATCTTCTTCTCCTTCTCCCCGCCGCAGTTTCTTTCTGTCGGCGGTGTTGCTGCTACTGTTTTTCGTAACTGCATCGGCTTCCTCCGACGATGTCAAACGCGATGACGACAGGGCTCCCAAATCCAAATCTTGCAATAACCCTTTCCAATTGGTAGGTAACACTATCTCAATTTTCGGTTTCTATCTAATTTCTTCGATCTTCATTCAATTTATTACATTCAATTTCAGGTTAAGGTCAAGAACTGGGTCGATGGTGAGGAAGCTATTACTCATAGCGGCATGACTGCAAGATTTGGTTCTTCTTTGCCAGAAAAGGCAGACAATAGTGTCAGAACTCGTGCTCTTTTCTCTAATCCTACTGATTGTTGTTCTCCTTCAACTTCTCAGGTTCTTTTTCTAATCTTTTCTATTTTCTCCTACTTTTAAATCATCATCCTCATCATCATCATCATCAACTGTGCTCAGTGTGTTCTTTTTTCAGTTATTTGACTCTGCTGCTTTATGTGTTCGTGGTGGTTGTGATTTCCAAATTAAAGCTACATTTGCACAATCTGGAGGCGCTACTGCTGTCTTGATCATTAATGACCAAGAGGGTTTGTTTATGTTTCCTTCCTTTTTTGTTTATTTAATTTCTTCTACTAGCTCATTTCCTTAACATAACATAACATAACAAGCTCGCTGTTTGGAATGGATAAAAAACTTACTATTTTGCAGTTAATAGTATCATTGTAAGCGCTTACGAATAAACTATTTCGAGTGTATCGCAAGATAAAATAAAGTCAAACTGTTTTTGTATAATCTATAGGCTGTTTTCAAAATAGCTTATCAACATGTTATAAGTTGTTTTTATAAGTTATTCCGAACGAAAACAACAAGTGCTTATCCCGAAGATAAACAACAAGTGCAATTAATGACTTACCCATTTCTCTTTTATGTGCTATAATCAATAAATTTTTAGGTGATAATATTCTATTTGTATCTAACTATTTTTTTATTTTTAAAATTTTTAGATCTTGTTGAGATGGTTTGCTCAGATACCACCGAGGCAAATATTTCAATTCCAGTTGTGATGATAACAAAATCAGCAGGAGAAGCTTTTAATGCATCTTTAACAACTGGGAAGAGAGGTTAGGGCTTCAACTTTTAGAGTTTATATTTCTACTACTAATTACTATAATATTCTTTGAGAAAAATAGTTAGGCTCACATCTTTTAAACATTGTCATATGCATATTAGATGCAAATCTTTTTCGGCTGTAGTAAACAAGTGTATGAGTTGGATATTGACATTTAGACTATATAGTTGACCCCGCCCAATGCAATAAGGCTTGATTGTTTGTTGTTGATAGTTACTTAGATGTATGTGTGCGACAATAGTTTTTGCTCCTTGTGGTAGTTGTAGAAGAGTTTATTTCTCCACCCCTAGTTGGCTTAAGACTTATTAAAGAAAAGATTAATAAATGTCTCTTCTCTTGAAGCAGTATCGTCGTGTGAGAATAAGGTCTTTTGAGCCTTCAATAAGAAAAATGAATCAAATAGTAGATAGTATATTTGTATGGCAAAAGAGAATAGCAAGATCTACAAAAAATGTAGAAAAACCATTGAGAAAGATTTTACTCTAAATGGTTGTCTAACTGGTTTTATCGAAACATTTGGTTTTTGATTCAGCCCAATGGTGCAATATTGTTGTACAAAACTATGTGTAGCAGGGGGCTTAAAATTAATTTTTTATAGCAGGAACTTGCATTACTATGTTGCAATTGTGTAGAATTTTGTGTCGCAGTCTTAAACTCACCTGTAATTTGAGTTTATAAAGAATTACATAAATAAAGCATCATGGTATCGTGAATTGAAATTTCAAACTGATCTAATGGATGCAACACTAGTACAAGAAAAAACAGGTAATTTACATTACCATGTGGTTTTAAAGCATAGACCGGAAATTCCACCATATATCTCCTCTCATGCAAACACATAAATGGACCTTTGCATTTTCATGCTTTTTGAACAAACAAGATCGGAAAAATATGACTATTTTTATCAATAAAATGCTTATTTATCCTAGATGTCGGGTTTATTTTCCACATGGTCAACATATGGTTAATTTTGAATTGTATATTGCATATTGCAGTGGAAGTTTTGTTGTATGCACCGCCTCGACCACTTGTAGACTTCTCAGTTGCATTTCTGTGGTTGGTGTCTGTTGGAACAATTGTATGTGCTTCACTATGGTCAGATATAACTACTCCCGAGAAGTCTGGTGAACGATATAATGAATTGTATCCCAAGGTTTTTCCTTGCAACCCTATTACAAATTGAATTGTACACTATAGTAAAGAAACATGTATTCTTCCAACCATTTTGTTAAATGTTAATTGATACAAATTCATTTAAGTTTATTTTTAATATATCTTCAAATGCACAACATTTTACATATACATGTTTTTTTTTAATCTTTTGCTAGGAATCTCAAAATGCTGCAGCAGCAAGAGGTGGTTCTGATAAGCAAGTTGTTAACATTAATTCAAAGGCTGCTGTCATATTTATCATATCAGCATCTACCTTTCTTGTTCTTCTGTTCTTCTTCATGTCATCATGGTTTTTGTGGTTGCTCATTGTACTTTTCTGCATTGCTGGTATTGAGGTAATGTAATCCATTCCTTTCCATGGCTTATACTCCCACGCTTGCAAATTGACAAAAGATCATATTTCATAGTATGCATGAAGAGGGTAGTAGTTCCCTATCGTACATGATTGAAATTTTTGTCTATATAACTGAGTTATCATTAGGCTAATAGCAATGCAAGTATTTTACATATACTACATTAACTTTACCAATTTCATACTTAAAAGTTGCACGAAGGAAGGAATAGGAGATGAAGAGAGTGGCAGTGTCTGTATGAAAGACTAAGAATCACTCATCAAAAGCTTTTATTTCCTCTGTCCATTAATTTAAGTTTGTATTTCTTTTCAGGGGATGCACAATTGTATTACAACCCTCACTTTAAGGTACAACCAATCTCTCTCTCTGGACAGAAAAGCAAATCGGCGTTCTTTCTGAATGCCATGCGTTCTGTTAATATTTCTCAATCCTTTATTTTTTCGTAAAAATTTATATGTGAGCAGGAAATGGGAAAATTGTGGTGAAAAGACCGTGAATGTACCTCTATTTGGAGAGACTTCTATTTTCTCGCTGGTAGTGTTTTTATTCTGTTTGGCATTTGCGGTTTTCTGGGCTTCTACTCGACATGCATCTTATTCGTGGATTGGCCAAGACATTCTTGTAAGTTTCATATTCTATTACCTTCATGATGGGTCTTTCTGTTATCACCGCAATGTCTAAATTCAAACTTACTTTGTTCACATGCTTAGCAGACATACTGTCTGTCATTTGAAGTTGAGAGGAAGGTAGAAACTTTGTATGATAAACTACAGTGGAATTTTTCTGTTTGCAGTGGTTCTACTGTAGTTCTTCCTAGTATTTGTATGTGAACATTTTCTATTACACTTCCACACACACTAAGCTGAAATTAAATAAAGTGTATAGACACTAGCACATACTGGTATGCATATGTCAGAAAAACTTCAAGACAGGAATTCATGGTTAGGGAACTTTCTCCTCACAGGAATACACAGAATAGAGAGATGCTAAATGATTCCTATCTTAAGGACCAGTTTCAAGCATAGACGCATGATCTATGATGTGTTTGCTTGATTTAACAACCGGTTTCATGTTTTAACATTGCTAACCGCCTGATTTCTTGAGTGGTTCATTAGTTTATAGTAAACTGGAAATCTTTTGACCATTATTTCCTTTTCCCTACACCTATTCTTCACGTTTTTCATTGTCAAATCATTAAATAATATCTGTGTGCGAGTCTGCACACATGGGCCAAATACAACATTGGGGTCTTGGTTGGTTCATAGTGAGCTTCCTGAAGCATTGCCCTGGAAGTTGATTTTCTATCTTGTATGTTTGATATCGTTAACCAATGATTAACTGTGTGATTGATGTTGACTGTGTGCTGTTCACTTAAAGTATTTCTTGTTCTTTACAGGGAATCTGTTTGATGATAACAGTCTTGCAGCTGGCTCAATTACCCAATATTAAGGTACCTAAATGGATTCCTCATATCTACAATAATAAATCAATCACTCTTCCCTTGTTAATTTTGTTCTGAATCTGCTATAAACAACAGTAGTTGTAATTTTCTTATGTATCTAATATAACAGGTTGCGACTGTACTCCTTTCTTGTGCTTTTGCCTACGACATCTTTTGGGTGTTCATTTCTCCGTTGATATTCCATGAAAGTGTCATGATTGCAGTAAGTATTCACTGTACTAATACTTTAGTTCTTTACTTGGATTGTCTCAGTTCAGTTTTCATAGTGAAATGTTCTGCTTCTTACTGCATATGGCCAGTGATATGCTACAGTGGCTGTGTGTTACAGTGAAGAAAGGGAGGACCTAGTGATAACCTTTGTTCTGTGCGAATGCTTAAGTGTCTAGCATCTTATGCTGTAGATTATTTATATATCATCAGTGTTTAGCAATAACATTTGTTCTGTGTGAATGCACAAGTTTACAGTTAAAGAGTTGGCTAATGGAGATGTGTGTTAAATAGAATAACACAACTGTAGCCTAACCTAATATGACTATGTTTAATTAAAAAGGAAGAGAAAGTTGTGCTGTCTTATATATTTGTCTCAATCGTATATGATACGAGTCCTATTTTACAGGTTGCTAGAGGTGACAAGGCTGGTGGTGAAGCACTTCCTATGCTTTTGAGATTTCCTCGTCTTTTTGATACATGGGGTGGTTACGACATGATTGGGTTTGGAGATATTATCTTTCCTGGTTTGCTTGTTTCCTTTGCTCATAGGTACCAAATTCTTTATTTTCTCAATGTCAAATGTAAATGCAACTTATGCAAGATTTACAAAGTATAAGATGTTCAAAAAGATCAGTCAAAAATTTGCTCTCGGAAGCTTTTATCTATGTACTTTTGACATGGTGCTTCATTTTAACACTTATTCTCTCTTTTGGTTGTCCAGATTTGACAAAGATAATAAGAAGGGGGCATTAAATGGATATTTTCTTTGGATGGTAATTGGCTATGGCATTGGTAAGCTCTTTTGTTCCGTTTTAGTATTAATTTATATTCTGTCATCAGAATGGGGTTGCTTACTTTTTTTTCCTCCTGTACATTTAAGGCCAAGTATTTCTTGGTTTTATTCACTCATTTGCTGGTTAGAGTTGGTAATAGTAAACGTATTCTTACTCTAATGACTAAATATGCAATAACCCACTTCTGAAGAAGTGAAATAACACTTATATGCTTTCTTAATCATAAGGGCCTTATGTCTTAGAATTTGGATTGGGCGTAACTCAATAATGCAAACTTGGCTTGTAAGGTGAAGGATTCCTCCCATTTCAGTTATAAGCACTACTTCTGTCCATAGCTTATCCCATATCAATAGCACACCACCTCACCCCCAACATTATTTAGACATCTAGAGCGTGACCTGAATGGTTCAATATTAGGTGACCCGACATATATTAGACAAACTTTGTTACCCTCTTAGAATTTGGATTGGACCTAACTCAACTCTACAAAATCGGTTTGTAAGGTGAATAGTGCCTACCTCAACTCTACGATATTTCAGGTCATATGTCTTCAAATGTGAGACTCTCAACAATAAGTTACAAATATGATTATGATAAAAAAGATGCAGTTTTTTTTTAGAACTTATCACACCATAACCTCATTTGGCACTTCTGTGTGATTCATTGGCTTTTACATTTTCTGCCAAATCCCTTTATAAGCCACCAAAAAGAATTTTCATTAAACAATACTTGATTTATTTTTTCTAGTGTTTTTTATAGCTTTTGTATTATTGCTACACTAAGGGTAACCCTGATAGACCTCTAACTAAGAAGGTTATATATAAAATACAAGCAACAAATGTGGGTGTGTGGGTGGAGAAATAAGGGTTACAAGCTGCAAATGAGAATAGGCCAAGAGAGGGGTTAGTTAACATTAGTGGGCACAGGTGTGGCCACAAAATCACTTAAAATTTTGTAGCTATCACTCTCTTCAAAAATTACTCCACCTACTTAATACGTTGTTTGCTTCCAATATTCTATAAATGGAATTTCAGTCTCTCAAACCTTTTTTCCCCGTGTGGAATTTAAAATCTTAGAAAATAATAGTGTGCTAATAGACTGCTAATTAAAATTAATAGCAAGTGTAGTTTAGATAATAATGAATGAGATGCCAACCCAATTTCCAAGCAACTAACGATTATCTGTTTGGTTGATAAAGCACAAGTAGCTCTACTATCTCAAGCACGGTTATTGGCCTTTTTTTTAATTAAAAAAATAATAGTATTTCAATAACATCCACGATTTCCTAAAGTCCAATTAGTTACTTGGATGCTACTAGTTTATGGGAATTAGGATCCTCTCCATTTCTCAAAAGAAATGGAGGACTCCATTTGGAGAGAGACACACAAACTTGTCAGTAATGTAAACTTGTAATATAGGTTAGTGTTATTAATCTCTTATATCATGACAGAGTGTCTTTTTACATTTTAGGTCTCATTTTCACATATTTGGGGCTATATCTGATGGATGGAAATGGACAACCTGCACTCCTCTACCTTGTTCCATGCACACTAGGTAATTAGTTTTGGCTGAAATTATGTGGAGTTGTTCACGTTATCATCGTTTTAGCTCTCTCATGCCGGGTCATTTTTTAATTTGATTAAATCAACAGGTGTCATTGTCATACTGGGATTTGCAAGAGGTGAGCTGAAAAGCCTTTGGAATTATGGCACAGACTCATCCTTGTCCACAGAGCCTTCAGATTCAGAAGTTTAAGTGATCACACTATAGTACATTCTTTGATAATTGAAGAAATTGAAATGATCGCAGCTCAATTGTATGGAATAATTGCAGTGATTAGGACAAGCACCAGGTGTACAGGCTCCATAACTATCGTTGTGCTCCATCGTCGTAGTTCTCTTGTAAAAAGAAGGAAAAACAGGAGAACCCAACCCAGGCAACTCATCATTTTTCTTTTTTAGATTATCTGTTAATTGCTTGTGCAACTAAAATTTGATGATTATTGATGCATGCACCTTACAAGTATATACGGATATAGTAAGAGTTTCATCTTGTCTTGTTAAGTAATTACAATATTCTTTAACTTTCTAAACCAAATGCTTTTTGTTGAAAAAAAACTGTGACTTTTTAAGTTGTTTTTGCCAAATAGGTTGTTTGATTTCCGACATTATCATCTTATCTACTTTCTACTTCTAGAGATATCATTTTAGTTGTTAGAACCAATGTTTTTAAAAATGAAACTTAACATTGAAACAATGAAACTTAACATTGAAACAATGAAACCTCGGACTTGGTTTAACTACTTTGAACTACTTGAACTGTGATGAAATCATTATCGAATTGCTAAAATAACTTAATTAAAAAAATCATAGATAGTGGTTCGGTTCAAGTTTGAAAAAACCTTTGTTGCAACATATTGCGGCCATCCTGTAGTTTGGATGTAATTTTATGTTAATACTATTTTAATAAGTTAAAGATGTTTTCCTTAATTTGAGTTGTGTTATTATTTTATCATCTTAACTTTGCTTATATATAATTGTTTTTTTTACCACAAATATTATTGTTAAGGGAAATGTTAGTAAATTTTTATGAAAATGTGCGGAGTCATCAGTGCATTGAAAGTTGAAATGTTTAAATTTTAGAATAAATAATGTCTTTAAATAGAATCAATCCTTAAAGAGTGCTGCATAGAGACACTTGTTAGCAAAATTGTTAAATATATGCAATCATTAAGCAAATGAAAATAATAGGAAAATTATTTATTCGAAGAATGTCTTTTCCATAAGTTATTAGTACATTGTATATAACCTAGTCGATGAGATCTTAAGAATCTTTAGGATGATCAATGATCCAACTTGTTGATGCTTTGACTAAATTTGGCGTTGATCTGTTAGTGTCTTGTTAGAAGATCTTGATTGATTTTGTTCTTGTGATTCCCCTTATGGTGGATAATGCTTGTATTTTCTCTCCATGTGGTTCTAGTTTGTTTGTGTTGGAAGTTGGAACCTTGCTGCTCCCTTTGGCACAAAAAATGACAATAATCCAAATTTTGACAAATCCGCTGTGACAACAAATATGCTTCAAGTTCAAACATGAAATGTACTTTAGGAAGGAGTTACAATTTTCCAATTACTATATAGAAAAATCTTCCTTCCTCCCCCATTACATGGCCTGCAGGCAAATGGCATACAACATGAAACTGAAATTGCACTAAAATATGTGGATGTAATGTATGACTTTGATCTCTCTATATATCTATCTATATATATTTTTTGATACACAATCACCACTCTCCTTCTTTGCCAACGATGTTATGCCAAGCCAAAAACACTTTCTCTTCACATGTCTTTGTTTGTAGTGAATGAATATATTAACAATTTGGGGTCATCTATTGTGGTAGGTCCTCAGCCGAATATTCACGGGGTTCATTTCATTCATCCATAAAATATTAACATTATTATTAATTTAGTGTTGCATTTGCCATTGTCACATCTAACATTATTATTAATTTTAGTACATGTTTATTGGCTTAAATGCACTTTTAGTTCCCTATTAAGAAAGTCAACAAAATATTTTGGTTTCCCATTAGTTCCCTTTAGTAATTTGGAAAAATCTTTTTCTATGTAATTTATATTTTTATTACTTATTACTACCTCCGTTCCTTTTTAAGTGTCCGTTTTGAATAGTAACAACAAATTAAGAAAGTTTATTTTTGCACCTTATTTTCCTATTATACCCTAATTCTAATTCACCAACAAAATCCAATTTTTTTGCACACCCTTTATCTTATCCAATAAATTTAATATTTTATGCACACACAAAAAAACAAAATTTAAGAAGTTATGTACCAAAAAAAATAAAAAAATAAAAAGATTTAGTTTTCCAAATATATAGCATTAATTAGTTTTATTGAAAAAAATATGAGTAATTGACAAAGGGTATAATTGACAAATCGTACCCTTCAAATACTAAACGGACGGTTAAATAGAAACGCTAAATTCGACGTTTTTGGACACTTAAAAAGGAACGGAGGGAGTATAATCTAATATTGAATAATAAATATCAAATAAAATTGAAAAATATATAATTGGAATGATTTGGTTCAATTCAAGCCGCATTTTTAATCATTAAAGCGAACGAATTTTGTCTCAAAATTAATTTAAACTGAAATACAAACACTCGTACCGTGGCACAACATGACAACAATATATAGATATGGTAACAACAAATTTTGTAGAAGTGTTTGATTCCAATATTCCACATGGATCCAATTGGTTTCTTCCTTCTTCTGACATCTCTGTTATTCAGTTACCCATTTGTTCTCATTGCTCAATCTCCCACGACCACAACAACTATCAGTGTTGTAGGATTTGTTTATTGTGATACCTGCTCAACTGGCACTTTCTCCAAACACAGTTACTTCTTACCAGGTAATTACTAATTAAGTACCTACCACCTTATTCATTCTCATGCTTGCTACATATATACATGCATACATACATACATACATAAAGCTTTAAGCGTGTCTGATATATGATATGTGTCAGTGTTTGGTGTCTGTATCTGTGTTTCGTTGATTATGAGCAATGAATGAATGAATTGATATGTATGTATGATATATATATATATATATATATCAGGTGTTGAGGTTCATATAGATTGCAGATTTAGAGCAACCTCACCAAAAACCAATGAGCAGATAAGCTTTTCAGTTAACAGAACAACAGACAGAGAGGGAGCATACAAGTTAGATGTACCATCAGTGGATGGAATAAACTGTGAAAGTGGCATGGATGGTGATAATTCACAGATTGTGTCTCTCTGTGAAGCAAGTTTGATAGGGACATCATCATCATCATCTTATTCATGTAATGTTCCTTTCTTAAAGAGCACAAGAAGTAGCGAGGTAACAAAAGAGGAAAATAACCTATGTATATACAGCTTGGGATCTCTCAGTTACAAGCCACCTGAAGATATGATCAATACTACTCTATGCTTCAATTAATTCATTTATTCCGATCTCAAGTACAAGTGTGTGCGCCTTAGTTAAAAGATGTTGTTGAAGAGAGTATATATATATATATATGTTTATAACTTGGATTTCTGCTGAGTGATGTCATATTTTTTGGTGTACCAGAACAAAATTCATTCTAGCATATTCATATATATCCCTTTCTTTCCTTGGATTGGATTTGAGTTTGTTCTGATATCAAGTCTACTAAACTGCTTTTAAAAAAATAATATTATTGTCCTTTTTATTTCTTGCTTTAAAAAATATTGTCCTTTTTAGATCTTATTTATATAAACCTTCACAATTTATAGTCGTGCAGTTATAAATTAATCATAATCTCGATTTCTTGTGCAATGTCATAATATATATATATATGGTGTACAAAAGCAACACCTCTCTTTCTTTCTTTCTTTCCTTTGAATATCTTCTATTCTATTCCATTTAGGATTAGATAATCCTTCTCTTCCTCTTACTCAATATCCTTATCCTACTACTACACTACCCTCACTCACTTCCTTTTATTTTAGTGGATCCCACTACTTGGATACCTCGTGTGTATTTCATTTCTATCTCGGCCATCATCTACTAAACCAAATCCACACATTCTCTCATGTCTCATCTTTCCCTTTTCATTTTCTTTTTATTCTTGTCATAATTATTTAATATTTATTTATATATATCGAAACACCTAGCTAGCTAGCTAGCTAGCTAGCAGCTGTGTAAAAACATACGACCCTTTTTGTAATTTCATTTCATTTTTATTATGAAAATGATTATTTCTACCAAATTTTAATGTAAAATAACATGTTAAGATTAAAATATCGTTAATAAAATCCGGCAAATTAAACTCCATAGAGCTATCAAAATGGGTTAAACTTCATATAATGGGTTGGGCCTAACATTGCTTTGTCTGTTTGGCCCGCATTTTAGCATGGATTAAGAGACAAATTTTTCTTTTTCCACCTCCTGTGTTTCTTTACTACCTTCCGTTTTTCCATTTTTGCCCTTGTATAAAAACTTATGAATGCGTTTTCCGAAGTTTTACTAATTCAAATTCAGAAAACACATTCCGAAGTCTTTTTTAAAGCAAAAAAAATTCAAAAAGCGCGTTCTGAAATATTTATTCAACGACAAAAATGGAAACCCGGAGATAGAAAAGAAACACGGGGGGGTGAGAAGAGAAAAATTCTTAAGAGACTATGCGATTTCATCTCACATTTTGGCTAACATTTAAACAAACAAATATATTAGTTGAGGTTACTTGAATAGATTGATTTGTATGTCTTGTTGTCGCATAAAATAGTGGAACTATTTTATCTTTTTGAAATAGGGTGCGCAGAAACTCGATTAATATGCATCCGAGCATGTACCAATTAGTACAACTAAATTGAAAAATGAATGATCATCGGAGTTAACACCAATTTAACGTTTTGAACCATTTCGATTAATGGAAGTTCAAATCAAAAAATTTAAATATAAAATGTTTTTAATCGATTCAGGAAGTACTATTTTGAATGCACCACCACCAACTACTATCCTCTCTAACAATAGTAACAAATAAACTGCAGTATGCATGCCACGCCAAAGAAAACTTAGGGTGTGTTTGGTTCAAAAGAGAGGAGGGGAGGGGGGGAGAGATTTTAATGAGGGGGAGGGAAGGGGAGGGGAGGAGAAATCTTTTAATTATTTATATGTTTGGTTCAAAAGAGGGGAGGGGGAAGAAATTTTAATTGCAAATGTGTTTGGTTCACGAGGGGAGGGGAGAAATGACAAAACTAAATTACTTTTTTATCCTTATAATCTTACAGGAGTTTTATAATTTTAAAATTATTCACTTTATAAATAATTAAATATAAAAACTCAATATGCTCAAAAACTCCACAAATTAAAGATTTTATTGATAATAATTTTTTGTTCTTGATTATTGATCTAACCTAATAAATAATTTATAAAATTAAACTCTATACAAAAATTAAATTAAAATTTTAATAGATATGAAAGAGCATGCAAGTGTATTATGGATCAATATAATAAAATAAAGTCTTTTTTAAACGTGACAAAACAAAGATTAAAACAAAAAGAAAAAAGAAAGTATTAACATGACCATGCAAGACAAAGCAAAGCAAAGTAAAAAAAAAATTACATAAAAAAATTGCTTAATCAACGTAACAACAAATTTGTAAGGAAATTTTTGTAAAATAAGTTGTATAGAAATATATACATTTGATGGTGGAGCAAATACTATTTTATTTTATTATTTGTTTTTTTAATTAGATTTGTTATATTTTTATTTAGCTAGATGTGTTATTTAAGCAAAGTAAAAAAAAAACTACATAAAAGAGATTGCTATGAAGTAACACCAACAATTAGACAGCCACCTATGAATGAAAATTATAGCATTAGAAATGCTTTAATGAATGGGTACAATGATAATCTTGGTGGTTATCGAGATGATTCAAAGAAAGATGATGTTGATGAAGGTGGAGATGAAATTGAGGAAAAACAAAGGGTAAATTTTGTTAAGTTATCCACATAATCTCATGAGAGACCATACATCTCCGGTTGGAGTGAAAAGAAGCTTGATGGAATAGTTATAAAAACTATCAACACTAAGTTAGAGAGAAAGCAAATGTTGATACACACAGGAGATATAAATATATGGTAGCTATCCCGAATTCCATAAATATATATGATACTTTCAATGTTTTTGGCAGTCATGAGTATCAAGCCTTTAATCAAGATGAGAACTCGGGGGCGAGTTGTTTAGAGGTTGAGGAGAAGGTAAAGACATCAAAAACACTTATGTATAGCGCATCTACACGAGCATCATATAGTTCTACACAGACTTTTGTATTCGATTCTGGTATTCGTGTTCGTGAGTTCCGGACAAAGGCATCTCTTTATTACAATAGAACTCGAGGCCGAGTTCTTCATAAGAAGAGGAGTCTGATGCAGGAGCAAATACTATTTTATTATTTGTTTTTTTAGTTAGATTTGTTATATTTTTATTTTAGCTAGATGTGTTATTTTTTTTTTACTATGTTTTAGGAATATTTGTTATATTTTTATTTTTCTATTATTTAAGCTAAACTATTGTAGCCTTGAGGGCAACCTTTTGATTCAATAAAATTATAGAGAATTTTCTCAAGTTTGGTGAATTCCAAATTATTTATCCTTTCTGGTGGATTCCAGAAATCTGGTGGATTCTAGAGTTTTATTTTTAGAGTTTAGCGTTTGCTATTCTCTTCCTGGTCGATTCCAGGAAACCTATATACTAAGATTAACACTTGCTAATCCATCCTCGCTTCTGACTGCGTCAACAACGTAATACATAGCATGGCTAAAAAAAACATAAAAACAAAGCTCTGAAAATAAAATTTATCAAATAAAAAAAGTTATGGATAATTAAGTGAAATGGTAAGGATAGTTTTGGCATTTTATAATAAATGTGAGGATAATTATGTTAATATAATTAAAATTGTAATAATCCATTTTTTCACCTCGCCTCCCTGGGTTCGGTTATGGTGCATAAGCAAGATTTATGCACCACGCACAACCTAAAATAATGCCAAAACCATTTTGCTGTGGAATGGTTTCAGAGAGTTGTACTCCAAAACCATATATACAGTGGGAAATTTTAATTGTTTTTCTAAAAAAAGAAATAAAAACTCATCTACTTTTTCTTAATATACTCACAGTGCCTCTATATTCTTTAATCCAATGTTAAAACTAGTGCTACACTTTAAACTAAAATCATGCCAAAATCGAACAACAACCATAATTGAACACAAATTGCCATAATCGAATACCGTATTCTTCAAATAGAAACGAAATCGCAAACCCTAGAATTTGGGGAAAATGATGAAAATAGAAAGGGTGGAAGAAGATGAACAGTACAATATCCTCCATGACTACACAAGCAAGCCAGTATCTTCCATGATCAGAGATATTGTAGTCACGAAATCGCACGCGAAGAAGAAGATGAACAGTACACGTAAGGAAGAAGAAGATGAAGAGTACGCGTAAGGAATCAAAATTGAATATTCCAATCTGGATATTTGAATTTGGGTTCCAAAGGAGCTAGCTTTAATGGGTTTTCTTCAATTTCTAAGAGAATAGATACACGAGGAGGTTACTATATATGTTGATAGTAACAATATATGTGCAGCATCATTTTAAGCCAAGAGGGGTAAAGTAAAACATTGGTTTCAAGATATTTCGATTGTAGTAATTGTTGGTTCATGTCTGTGTTTTGCAAAGATGGAAACTGTTCCTTACACTAAGCGAACCCATTTGGGGAGATTGTGTTTGAAGTGGTGAAGATACGTTATTACCTTAAACAGACCCTGAAAGTATGAGAGTTAGGAGGATCATAGCTAACAATATCATCAATGCATTAACTTAATGCTAGCTATGTACAGAAACACAGTGAGTGAATGTATTGTTGAGATATATAGAGCATATATAAGCTCCTCAGAGGAGAGGTAATGGTAATGTTCTGTGAGAAACTGATCCACCTCACTGACTACATACATACATACATACATACGACGGTACTCTATCACTTCCTGCTGCTGCTGCTGCTGCTGCAAGAAGCTGATTACATTGGACTTATATTACTTGCCTCAGCTGGCTATGATCCTCGGGCTGCACCTAAACTCTATAACAAGTTCCAAAGAATCAGAATTGGTTGCTCAAACTCAGGTAATGGCAGTATATATAACAAGAAGAATGTAAGAGCTGGAAGTGGAGGACTTAATGCACAAGTACTGCAGGATTTCCCAACCACAGGAAATCCCACTATACTTGTTGCTCTATCTGTTTTGTTTTTCGTTACTTTCTATGTTTTTAAATTTTACTTTTAGCTCCGTTTATACGAATATTGATTTTATATGCAGGAGCGTTGAGTTCGAATTCCGAACACTCCACGTATCCTTTCTATTATTAAAACAATACATTGCAAACATAAGCTAAACTTTTCCAACATTCCGCCTAATGACTTCTTATTCTACTTCTTACAAATAAAAAACTTCATTCACTTTCTTTAAATATATCAACTTTTATTTTTAGTCATCTAAATATTTTCTTTGAATTTTGATCCTCTAAATTTTCTATTTTCAATTTTATCATATCTCATTTGATCTAATAGTGAGATTTATTGATCCAATTGTAGAAACTAACTTATGCATGATAATACGGCTATCAGAGTCATTCTTATAAGTTCCCCATTGTAAAAGAATAACAAAAGACAACAACTAAGATATAGATTAAATAATACTATTTATTTCATTTCTAACTCTAAATTCACAACCCAATAAAATTTATTTATTTAAACTCTACATGACTGCATATCAGAAGAAGTAAACCCTCTCTACCAAAAAAAAAAAGAAGAAGTAAACCCATAATTAAATAGCCATCATTATTGATTGATCAAATGCTCAACCGGCAATGACATCAACACATGCCAACCAACTTAAATATATAATTACTAATTTATTAAATAGTTTTGTTCATTAATTAAGATTATCATATGCATACCTAGATAGATAGTATCTGTTTTGTTTTACTAGATGAAGTCAACCAAAAATTATCATTAATATTTATTTAAATTATACTTGCAAAAATTAAAGAGAAATGCAGCCATATTTGTAGTCCAACGTGATTTGATTAGCAATTTAAAAATAATGATTATCTTGTTGGTGGAAGTATTTGTGAAAATGATATTGCCGTCAAATATAACAAGTAATAGGACAGAGCACCATATTATATTATTATAAACAAATAGGACAAAAGGATCAAAATTTGAACACATCACACATTTTATTAATTAATGGCTTAAGTTCGCGATTTTTTGATTTTAGTCCCTGTATCTTTTTTGGTTGCAAATTAGTCCCTGCATGTACAAATCTTTTTTATTTTAGTCCCTAAAACTAAAATCCGCAGGAAAATCTGCGGGAAACCAGCAAATTTTCCTACAGATTTTCCTGCGGATTTTAGTTTTAGGGACTAAAATCAAAAAGATTTGCACATGCAGGGACTAATTTGCAACAAGAAAAGATACAGGGACTAAAACCAAAAATTTATTAACTTACAGGGACGAAAATGATGTTTAAGCCTTAATTAATTTCAACATTTGATCATTATACTACTGGATGATCACTACTTGCATATTGAAAGCAATTAACACAGCACTAACTAAAATTCACTAGAAATTTAATTTTTACACTAGTAGTAATAGGAAATTGATTACCATATACAAATCCATATAGATAATCCGAACTTGGAATTATCATAGTCCATTTTTCCTTGACATTAAAAACGAGAAGATTTTTTAATTTAGAGCAAAAAAAGATATATAATCATAAGTTGTTTATGAGAATCACTCTGGAAGGGCTAAGAAGATGATAAGAAGAGCGAGAGCGGTTTACGAAAGCACAACCACGAGGAGGAGGAGCTTCACTGTCCATTTCCATCAACACCTTGTAAAAGACATCAACATTACAAGGAAGGGCCAAAGGTCCTTGGCAGCTATAACCATATTCTGATTCAGCTTCTTCAAGCAACATCTTGAACAAAGGATGGTTAGCATACTCAGTTTTGATCACAAACCTTTGCATTTGAGGCCCAACGTAAACCGAAAAGCATCCCACCGGAGCCACAACACCGCCTTTCTTTCCGCCTCGCAAATTGGGCCATGATTTGCTCCTTCTTGTCGTTGGAGTCACCGATGATGGATACTTACTTTTGTGCCCTCCTCTTCCTATGGACTTGCATCTCTCCCATGTTTTTGTGATCAGGCCTGACTTCTTGTTCCCCTGCTTCATGCTCTTGTCAATATTAGTATCCATATATATTTGTCTTGTTTTTTTGGTATATATGTTTTGAAAATTTAAAAGATGTATGGAAATTGAATTGAAAAGATGAAAATTAAGAGAGGAGTGTGAGTGTGTGTGTGTCAACCCCTATCATAAACCAAATTAAACATGGATTTACTTCTTGGCCTCATTGTGTTGCTCATAATAAGTTCACTATACAACACTTAAATACTTATGCACGAGGAGTTGACAATATTGAAAAAGTTCATATATAAGACTAAGAGCATGAAATAAATTCTGAATTTAATGCAAATTCTGAATATTGAAAAAGTTCATATACTTATAAGACTAAGAGCATGAAATAAGGAGTGTATATTTCGGCGCTAGCTTAACTAACCTGCCTTGGACAATTCCGGCACCTATTACACCCGGCTTTAAATAAATTTAAGAACCATAAATTATCAGGTACTATAGATATATTATTATTTTTTATCTAGTGGATGTATTGCATTTTGTCAACGTTAAACTTTTGATTTAATTTCTCATTCTTAAACCATTTATTTATTTTTTAATTTACAATGGAGCTAGGCTAAGATCGAACTCACAATGTAATTCGATCATAATTGTTGGAGCAAAGTGTTGCTCACACACACGAAGAAGAAGATGAATCTGAGAAAAAGAAAGAGAATAGGAGAAATAGTGTTTATTGAATAGAATGAATAATTGGAAATGAATGAATGCTTACATACAGGACTATATACACTATTATATAGCTCCTCCTAATTGTTGTGAGTTACTTGTTAATCAAGTAACTACCTCAACTAACTCTTAGCTGTTACAACAGCTTGTGTAACTAACTAACTAACCAAAGACAACTAACTAAATGGATAAGAATTTGAAATTACAAAACAACATGCTCCCTTAATTTCAAATCTGTTGTCTTCAGCATTTGGAGTTTCAGAATCTGAACACTTCAGAACTTGAGTTTCAGAGTCTGCCTCTTCAGAGCTTGAGTTTCAGAGTCTGCCTCTTCAGAGCTTGAGTTTCAGAGTCTGCCTCTTCAGAGCTTGAGTTTCAGAGTCTTCAGAACCTCTGACCCTTTCGAGCTTCTGAGATGTTTCAGAACTTGTTGAACCCTTCTGAAACACTCCTAGTGCACTTCTCAGAGCCAAGAACCTATCTGTTTTCAAACTCTTTGTCAGAACATCTGCTATTTGCGAACCCGTGGCACAATGCTTCACTTCTAGGTTGCCTTGATTGACTTGCTCCCTTAAAAAATGAAATCTAGCCTCTATGTGCTTGCTTCTACCGTGTAGAACTGGATTCTTCGCAAGATTGATGGCTGACTGATTATCAATCTGCAACACAATTGGCTTCTCAGCATCAATTTTCAACTCCTTCAGAACTGAATCAATCCATAGTGCTTGACAAGCTGCATAAGAGCCAACTATGTACTCTGCTTCACATGATGACAGTGCAACAACTGGTTGCTTTCTTGAACACCAAGCAACTGGAGCTTCCAAGAATCTGAAGTAATACCCTGTAGTGCTTCTTCTATCTACCTTGTCACCACACCAATCAGCATCTGAATAGCAAACTATCTCTGATTTTGCTCTCATTGCTGACTTTGGAAAGAGAATTCCAAAATCAAGTGTGCCTGTTATGTACCTCAGTATTCTTCTTGCTGCATTCATATGAGACCTTCTAGGACTCTCCATGAATCTACTCACTAGTCCCACTGCAAAGCATATGTCAGGCCTGCTATTGCAAAGGTATCTCAATGATCCTACAATTTGCTTGAAGATTGTAGAATCTACTGCTTCTTCAGTCTGGTTCTTCTCTAACTTGAGATTCACCTCCATAGGAGTCACAGCATATGTGCAATCAGTCATGTTAAACCTCTTTAGAATCTCTCCAGCATACTTCCTCTGATGTAGCACTAACCCTTTTGAAGTTCTCAGGAATTCAATTCCTAAGAAGTAAGAAATTTCCCCCAAGTCTGTCATTTCAAATTCAGTCATCATGACATTCTTGAAATCTCTAATTTTTGCCAAATTACTCCCAGTTACTAGAAGATCATCAACATATAAACAAATCAAAATAGTACTTGATGCTGAATCCTGCACATACACACCATACTCTGACTTGCACTTGCTGAAACCTTGCTTCTGAAGAAACCCATCTATTCTTTTATTCCAAGCTCTTGGAGCTTGTTTCAACCCATATAGAGCTTTCTTCAACCTATATATCATATTTTCTTTGTCTTTTAAGATGAAGCCAGGTGGTTGAGTTACAAACACTAGCTCTTCTAATGGCCCATTTAGGAAAGCAGATTTAACATCAAGGTGATACATTGGCCATTCTCTTGCATTTGCTACTGCTACTACAAGTCTCACAGTTTCAATTCTTGCTACAGGTGAATAGACTTCTGAGTAATCTATCCCTTCTTTCTGTAAGAATCCTCTTGCCACCAGCCTTGCTTTGTATTTTGCTATTGTACCATTAGGATTGAGCTTCAATTTGAACACCCACTTTACCTGTATTGCCTTCTTATTTGGTGGTAGTTCAACTAACTCCCATGTCTGATTCTTCTCAATGGAAGCTAATTCTTCTATCATAGCTTGCTTCCACTTCAAGTTGCTCAGAGCTTCAATGTAGTTGAGAGGTTCTGACCCAGCTAGTAGTGCTAAATGTACTAAGTCCCCTTCAGCAGTTACCTCATTATCATTAACCAGTTCACAATCTTGTAACCTGGCAGGAATGCTCCTTACCCTTGTTGATCTTGTTCTGACTTCAACATTAGGTACTTCAATCTCATCATCTGACTCCACTGTACCAGCTTCATCATCTGAGATGTGGCTTGCTTGTGACTTGTCTGTACTGCTACTAGCTATCCAATCCCAGGACTTCGCTTCATCTACTATAACATCTCTGCTGAATGTCATTTTCTTCGTCTTTGGATTATACAGCTTGTATGCACCAGTTGCATGATATCCAACCAAAATCATAGCCTCACTTTTGTCATCCAACTTCTTTCTCTTTGCATCAGGCACATGCTTGTGACATAATGCACCAAAGACCTTGAAATGACTCACACTAGGCTTCTTACCACTCCAAACCTCTTCTGGAACTTTATCTTTGAGCTTCTTAGTTGGGCATCTGTTCAACACATAAACTGAAGTGTTGACTGCCTCACCCCAAAATGATTTAGGCAAGTTCCTATGCTTCACCATGCATCTTGCCATGTCAAGGATAGTTCTATTCCTTCTTTCAGCCAAACCATTGTGTTGCGGTGTATAGGGAGCTGTAACTTCATGTTCTACACCATTCTCAACACAAAATGATTCAAATTTCTTGGAAGTGTACTCACCTCCTCCATCAGTCCTCAGAATCTTAAGCTTCTTGCTACTTTGATTCTCTACCAGGACCTTAAATCTCTGGAACACATCAAAAACTTCATCCTTTGTCTGTATCAAGTATATCCACATCTTTCTGCTATACTCATCTACAAACGTAATGAAGTATCTGTTTCCACCAAGAGATTTCTCATCAAATGGTCCACACACATCAGAGTGTACAACATCTAGAACATTTGATGATCTCATAGGCAATGCCTTGTTGAAGACATTCCTGGATTGCTTACCCACCAAGCAACCATCACAAATCTCATTTGGTATTTGAATTTTAGGCAAACCTGACACCATTCCTTTACTTACCAACTGATTCAAGTATTTAAAATTCAAATGCCCAAATCTCAAGTGCCACAGCCAATTCTCTTTGTCTTCAGTCACTGCTTTCATACATTCAACTTCTGTAGTGTTGATCAGAGTCTTGAAGGTTCTGTTCTTAGCCAATGGTGTTCTCAGGACCAAAGTGCCAGCAGGATCATATAGCTCAAATTTCTCATTTTTAATAACTACTGAGAACCTCTTCTCAATAAGCTGACCAATACTAAGTAGATTACAGTCCATACCTGGTACATACAACACATCTCCAATCACTGCAGAGCTTCCATTGCTTCTTTTGATTACCATGTCACCAGTACCTTCTGCCTGCAATGAACTACTATTGGCAAGCTTCACTTTGCTTTTCTTTGAGCTATCAAAATTTGTCAACCAATTCTTGTGACCTGTCATGTGGTTAGAACAACCAGTATCCAAGAACCATTCTCCATTTGCAACCTTATCTTCTGATATTGCAGCCATGAAGGTTACAGCTCCTTCAATTGGTTCTTCTTGCACCAACTTTGCTTCATCTTTGCTGTCTTTGGCTTTCTTGGATCTACAGTCAGAAGCATAGTGACCCCATTTCTCACAATTATAGCACTGAATATGACTCTTATCTTTCTTCTTTGATGTTCCTCCTCCTTTCTTGAAGGATTCAGATTTTTCATCAAAGTTTTGCTGTTTTTGTGAGAAATTTTTTGACTTACTTTGATTCTTTCCTTTGTAACCACCATTCTTCTTGACTGTTTGAGCTTGCAAGGCTTGAACTGATTCTTGTATACCCTTTCTTTCATTGATCATCAACTCGTGTGCCTCTAAGGATCCAACAAGATCCTCCATCTACATTGTAGCTACATTCCCAGCTTCTTGGATTGCAACTATCACATGATCAAAATTTGGAGTTAGAGTTCTCATTACCTTCTCCACAATCATTCTTTCAGTCATTACTTCACCACAAGCCTTCATTGTATGAACCAAACCTTGAACCTTAGAGACATAGGATCCCACTGATTCATCTTTATCCATCTGTAGCAATTCATATTGCCTTCTCAGTGACTGTAACTTCACACCTTTAACTTTTTCCCCACCTTCATAGTACTTTACAAGAATATCCCAAGCCTCTTTGGATGTTTCAGCATGAGATATTTTGTCAAAGTTTGTTGAATCTCCAGCTGCTTGTATTGCATACATTGCCTTACAATCTTTCTTTTTCAGATCCCTATGAGTGGTTCTTTGCGCTTCTGTTGCGTTGGCTTGCAAGTCTTGAACCCCATTAGTCACAACTTCAAGCGTGTCATGAAATCCGAACAAAGACTTCATCTGTTTGCTCCATCTTTCCCAGTTCTTGCCCTCAAGAATGGGAAGATTGTTGGGTAATCCATTCCCTGACATAGCTGCTGAATGTTTGAAGGAATTCACCCAAGAATCTTGGATCTTTGTGTATCTTACACCAAGAACCAGAGCTCTCGATACCAATTTGTTGGAGCAAAGTGTTGCTCACACACACGAAGAAGAAGATGAATCTGAGAAAAAGAAAGAGAATAGGAGAAATAGTGTTTATTGAATAGAATGAATAATTGGAAATGAATGAATGCTTACATACAGGACTATATACACTATTATATAGCTCCTCCTAATTGTTGTGAGTTACTTGTTAATCAAGTAACTACCTCAACTAACTCTTAGCTGTTACAACAGCTTGTGTAACTAACTAACTAACCAAAGACAACTAACTAAATGGATAAGAATTTGAAATTACAAAACAACAATAATGATGTAATTGGATATTTTTTAAATAAAGATAAAAACTCAATTGAGATAGGTAAAGAAATCCGACTAGGTTGGCACCCCTTTACTAACCCAACAAACAAACTAAATCTCCTATATATTATTAAAAATAAAAACAAGTACAAAAAAACTTGGGGGACTACACCAAGATCCAACTGTGGGAGTTTAAAAATATACAATTGTCTCATTAAAAACCTTCTTCGTAAAACCCTGAGGAAAAAATTAAATGAAGAGAAAAAAAATGCAATGCTCGAAATAAGATTTACAAAATCTATATTCCAGAAGGTCAGTTCTATTTTTAGTAAAGACATTACCAATATTAGTAATGATGTAATTGGATTGCGTGTGCACAGTAGACATGTAAAACTTTTACATTGTTAGTAAATATAAATGAATCTCGTTAAATCTTTGTTTTTTTGGGTACAATCTCCTTCAATCTTTATTGTTAAGTTATTATAATCTTTCTTTGTTATTATAAAAGTAAATGTTTTTTCTAAACTACCTTTTAATAATTTGAAAATATTTATTCAACAATTAATAAGAGCAAACTACTATATGCATATGAAATAAAATTTGGTAATAAGTTAGTTATGGATGTCACATATAAATCTATTTAGGTGACATTTTTTTATTGGATAAATATTCTCAAATTATCAAGAGGTCAAATTAATTATCAAGAGGTAGAGTATAACTCGTAAACAATAAATAAATTACAATCTTTGTTTGTCTTAGCTCACAAACGAAAATTGGACACCGTGCAAGTACTTTGTCCAAGCGTGTATATTTATTTTCTTCTTCTTATGCTTTCTACTCCATAGTTAACACCTTGTTTTAGATTTTTATATGTTACTTCCCTTGACAACAACTCAATTTGCTTACTTGTAAAACTTAACTTTTGACAAATGTAAGCAAAACATCTTTTCAAATATTTTTTTATTCGTAATGCTGATGTTAAATAAATTATCTAAGTGTCGCAAAATATTAATTTCTTAAGTATTTTATATATAGGGTATAATTTTAAGTCAATGATGACAAACACCAAGAGTATATACATACATATGTATAAATTTAATTAGATTACAATATTGTTAAAGAAAAACTATTTTATAGGTAGGTAATCACTAGTCATAGCTGCCCAGATGTGAATTGAATAAGTCAGAAAGAAAAAATATTAATTGAATTGATTCAATGCAGTCATGACGTTCACAAAATTAATACCGTTCGATCATGATGGATAATAAAAATTTTAACTCAAATTTTTGTATTAAATAAATAAAAAAAAAAGGATTTAAAATTTGAACTAACTAGATCTCAATTAGACAGTTCTAAAATAAATGTTGACCTTGATATGGTTTCTTATACTATTTTGTATTGCAAAATTTAGTAGGCTATATTTTTATATGTGAAGTTCTCCTGAAACATATTGTTATATAAGAATACTTTCATTTTATTTTTTCTCAATCCTATACTCATATGCTGCATAGATATATGCCCTATATATAGAGCTATAAAAAAACAAATTTCTACATCATATTTTTTAAAATAACAAATTAATCTTAAATATTCTAAACATATATTCTTACAATTCTAATTAGAACTATAAATTCTAAATCCGAATAATATTTATTTTAAATATAAATTTAAAATCTTCAAAAACAAATTAGGCATTATTTTCAATATATAGATCACAAGTAGCCACCCATAAATACAAAAAATCAATTAGATATTATCGTTTTTCTAACATTAATTAAATTAAGATTATTTGATCTTGATCGGACAATCCCAAATACTTGCCTGTAAATTTGTGGAGACATTCTTACTTTACTTAATCATGGTACCATAAATACACCAATTCAATGAAAAACACATACGAATATATATCGGAGAAAAATAACAGAGAACATCGAATAAATGTATTTATTATTGTCACAAATAAGATATTTAGCTAGTAACCCAAAGGTTAACTCTAAATAAGATAAGATATTTATTATCATAAATAAGGTAAGATATTTATCCGTTATCCCCCATTGATTGCGGTGTACAAAAACTTTGACAGCAGCCAATTTACATCATCACAAATATTTATTTGGCAACAAGTCGTAAAGCCACATGGCAGCAAGTTGCATGTACCGTACTCACTCAAATACATGCATTATAGTCTTGTGAATTTACCAATTAAATGTTTTTGTTTACCATATTTAAGGTTTTTAGGTTACCTATAGGAAGCTATGTCCACTTGAAGGGATAATTATATGAAAAATGGTAAAAATTGCATCCGGTGTACTATTTAAGCAAATTATTATAAATTTTTCTTTTTGGAAATTATATATTCTATATTTTAAAAGTTATCTTATCACTATTAATTTTATCTTTTATTTTATTTTTTAGCATGTTTAACAAGTGTACCGAATGCACTGTTTAACGTGACTCTAATTATACTAAGACAACACAACACAAACAAAGCTACCCTCTAGCTATATTCAAACATGGCATGCAGCGAAAGAAAACTAAACAGACACCAAAAGCAACTAGCAACATGAAATGAAAACTTTTATAGGCAAGAATAATCAGCATAAGAATTAAGTTGTACTACTCCAGGATTGACCAACCATAATAGTACGTATATGTATGGTTTCAATTTGCATCCACAATATACTGAGACTTTGCTATGGTAAATAAATAGTGAAGTGGCATTATGCTGCAAGTCTGCAACCTTAAGAGTCTTTGTGAAAATTTAAAATTATTTCACGTTGTAAAAGCTGTAAAAGCAAATGGTAATCCTCTTTATTAACTGCACTACCAAAGGGTATTTATACACAGATATACAAAGCCAATACTAAATGGACTTTGCTACATAAGGCCCATTCTCAATGTGAGCCCAATACTCAACAAACTCTCCCCTAATTGTACAATCATGACACAACAATTAAAACAGCAAACTAACTACAGAAAAATACAAACATATGCAAGAAGCATACAATCAACACATAGCTAAGCTTCTGACTTGTCTGCCAAGCAACAGTTTCCAACACCTCACAATTAAGCTTCTGACTTGTCTGTTAAGCAACCATTCCCATCATTCCTTTCAGTTTACAGAAAGCTTCAAGCTTCAAGGGCTTAGTCATCAAATCTGCAATTTGATCTTCTGATTTGCAGTACCTTAATTCCACAATTCCATCTCTGGCTAGATCTCTTAGAAAGTGGAATCTAACATCTATATGTTTGCACCTGCCGTGCATTACAGGATTTTTAGATAATTTGATTGAAGAGCTATTGTCACAAAGAATCACAGTGCTTCCTCTTTGTCCAACCTGTAAATGATTCAACACAGATTTCATCCAAATACATTGACAAGCACAAGCAGCAGCTGCCACATATTCAGCTTCTGTGGTGGACAATGTTACAATTGGTTGCTTTTTTGATGACCATGACACAACACTTGTTCCCAACATGAATACATATCCTGATGTACTCTTTCTATCATTCAAATCTCCAGCATAATCTGAATCTGACCAACCAACCAATTCAAATCTTCCATTTGTTTTGTGCTTGTACATTATACCATGAGTAAGTGTACCTTTCAAATACCTCAGAATTCTTTTGATTGCCATCATATGCATTTCTGTTGGCCTATCCATGAACCTAGCTACCAAGCACACAGAGTAAGTCAGGTCAGGCCTAGTGGCAAGCAAGTACATTAGGCAACCTACTATCTGCTTGAATTCTCTAGCATCAACCTGTTTTCCACATTCATCTCTGACAAGTTTGCAGCCTGTTACTATAGGACTCTTAACTGTGTTACAATTCTCCATGCCAAACCTCTTCAATATTTCTTCAGCATACTTACACTGATGAATGAGTATACCCTGCTCAAATTGTGTGACTTCTACACCCAAGAAGTACTTCATTTTGCCCAAGTCAGTCATGGCAAAATGATTTTTCATTGATTCCTTGAAGTTATGTACCATGGTCAAATCATTTCCTGTGCATATAAGATCATCTACATACAAACTTACAATCAGAAATTTCCCTTGATCTGCATACTTCACAAAGAGAGTGTGTTCATGAGAACATTTTTCAAATTTTTCACTGATGAAATATTTTTCTATCTTGCTATACCAGGCCCTTGGTGCTTGTCTCAGTCCATAGAGGGCCTTTCTCAATTTGTACACTTCATCTCTATTACCCTTCTGATAACCAAGAGGTTGATCCACATAGATATCTTCAGCTAGTTCACCATGCAAAAATGCACTTTTCACATCAAGTTGGAACACTTTCCAGTTTTCTTTTGCAGCCAGTGCAAGTATAATTCTTATGGTATCCCATCTGGCTACAGGGGCAAATACTTCATTATAATCTATTCCATGCTTTTGACTGTACCCTTTAGCCACCAATCTGGCTTTATACTTCTCAATTTCACCTCTTTCATTCATCTTGGTCTTGTAAATCCATTTCACACCAATGGAATTAGCACCCTTAGGTAGTGTAGTTAGTTCCCAGGTATTATTGCTCTCAATAGACTCAATCTCTTGATCCATAGCTTTTCTCCACACATCATATTTCTCTGCTTCTTCAAAGGATTTTGGATCTTTGCTTGAGATAAAGACAGCTAGATTATGTAACTCTTCTTCTTCACTGTCATCACTAGGCACAGGTACATAGTCTTTGAAGTGTTGTGGGGGTCTTCTCTGTCTTGGTTGCACTGGATTCTCATCACTGCTTGAAGTATTCATATCTAGCATTTCATCATTGCTTTCATCTGCCTGATTATTATCATCATCAGCTATACCAACATTATCTTCACTGGTTGTTTCATTGATGTTTTCATCATCTGTGTTGCCAGCATCATTTTCATGTGAGTCTTTGTTATCACCATTACTCCAATTCCAGCTTTTGTTTTCTTCAAAAACAACATCCCTGCTGATTAAGATTTTCTTTCTTGTTGGATCATACAATTTGTATGCTTTAGATTCATCACTTACTCCAAGATGAACACACTTGATGCTTTTATTATCCATCTTAATTCTCTGACTATCAGGTACATGTGCAAATGCTATGCATCCAAAGACTCTAAAATAATGCACTGCTGGTTTTTCTCCACTCCATGCCTCTTCTGGTGTGATATCTTTAACAGATAGTGTAGGACTTCTGTTCATAACATGAGTTGCCCATTTGATTGCTTCTGGCCAGAAAACTTTAGGAACATTTCTCCCAGCTATCATGCTCCTAACCATATCCATCAAGGTTCTGTTCTTTCTCTCTGCTACTCCATTCTGCTGTGGAGTGTATGCAGCAGTCAACTGCCTCTTGATCCCATGATTGCTACAAAACACATTAAAGTCATTGGATGTGAATTCACCCCCTCTATCTGTTCTCAAGCATTGAATTACACACCCAGATTCATTTTCAACTAAGATTTTAAAAGTTTTAAACAAATCCAGTGCACTAGATTTTTCTTTCATGAAATAGATCCAAGTTTTTCTGGTGAGATCATCAGTGAAGGTAATAAAGTACCTGTTGCCCCCATTAGCTGTTGGATTGATAGGACCACATATATCAGAGTGTACCAACTCTAATTTGCTTGAAGCTCTCCATTTTGCCTGCTTAGGTATTGGATTTCTGTGTTGCTTGCCAATCAAGCAATCTGCACACTTGTCTTCACTCTCTTCCAGCACAGGTAAACCTTTCACCATACCCTTTCTAACTAGAGTGTTTAGCCCTTTGATACTCAAATGTGCATATCTGTTATGCCATAATTGAGATCTTTCCTGTGTTGAAGTTTTCAAGCATCTAGGCAGTACTACAGTTGCATTGAGCACATACATTCTATTGGTGGACATGTGTGTTTCAAAAAGTAGACCCTTTTCATCATGATAGAGCTTGCAGAGATCATTCTTAAACACAATGGTTACATTTCTCTGTTGAATCTGGCCAATGCTTAACAGATTTGTTTTCAAGCCAGGTTTATAGAAAACACCAGTAATGACATGAATTTTTCCATTGATGCACAGTTTGACATTACCTCTACCCATAACATTCATTCTTGAATCATCACCCAACCTAACTGAATCTTTATAATCCGCATCAAATTCATACAACCAATCTTTGTTACCTATCATATGATTGCTACAACCAGAATCTAAGAACCATACCTCAGCTTTTGATTCTTCACAAGCAGTTTCACCCATAAGCAACATCTCCTCTTCATCATTGAACTGGGCATAATTTGCATTTTCACCCCATTCAGGGCATTCATTCTGATAGTGTCCTAGCTTATGACACTTGTAACACTCAATTGCTTCTTTGCTCTGTCTACCCCTACCACGTCCTCTAGATGAGTTTCTTCCTCGTCCTCTCCCTCTTCCACCATTTGCAATTTTGAGAGCTTGTTCATCTTGACTGTGTTGTTGATTCTGACTCTTCATGCGTTTTTCTTGGACAATGAGACTGCTTTGAAGTTCATCAATGGATAATGATGTCACATCATTTGATTCTTCAATGGAGCATACCACGTAGTTGAATTTTGCAGACATGGATCGCAAGATTTTCTCAACTATGGTGACTTGTTCAATCGTTTCACCAAAAGATTTCATCTTGTTGGCAATAGCTAGTGTTCTTGCGAAGTAATCATCCACAGATTCTCCTTCCCCCATCACAAGAACCTCAAAATCACGACGCAACGCTTGTAACTGAGCTCGTTTGACCTTTGTTGAACCTTGATATTTTTGCCTCATTGCATCCCAAATATCTTTTGCTGTGGTACGATTCAGAATCGTTTCCATGATTGTTCTATCTATGGCTTGGAAGAGATAGTTCTTGACCTTCAAATCAAGAAGCTTGCTTGCATTTTCGGCTTGTAACTGCTCCGCCGTGGGGTTTGCCGGTGCTGCTGTGATCCCCACTTCAACGAGATGCCAATATTCTTTTGATCGGAGCAGATTCTCCATCATCATAGCCCAATGTTCATAGAACCCATCGAATCGAGGAATGGAAAGCTTGAAATCAGAGCTTTCCGCCATTGTTAGTGGTGAAAGAAACAATGGATGTAAAACGAAGAAGAACAGTGACAGTTACGGTGGTTGCAACCACCCGTAATGGAAAAAACGGTTATGAAACGGGTCGGACCTGGATTATGGGCTCTAGATACCAATTGTAAAAGCAAATGGTAATCCTCTTTATTAACTGCACCACCAAAGGGTATTTATACACAGATATACAAAGCCAATACTAAATGGACTTTGCTACATAAGGCCCATTCTCAATGTGAGCCCAATACTCAACAAAAGCCACAATGCACGTAGTAGCAATAACATCCGTGACTGCAATTAAGTGTGAAAACTAAAAAAATTGGACAAGAAAGCAATATACCAACAAGCGATCGTTGTTCATTTAATTTGACGTTTTCTTTGAACCGTCGAATATGTCATGTCGACCAGGATATAAATAATGAATTTCACATTAAAAATAAGCTTCGAAAAATGTATGCAAAATACATACTAATTAAAAGTTCAAATTGCTGGTGAATTATATATTAGTTCTAGGGATTTATTTGTGGTTCAACTATGTGAATGAAAATAGGCGAAGAAATTGGGCTAGACCGAACTAGCCCGCTGCAAACCATATCAACCCAGAGGAATATTTAGTTAGGCACAATATCAAATAAAAGGTGTTGGGCACACACACAAAATTTAAAAAAAAAGTAAAGGTAAAATAATTAATTAATATTATATATGATGTGACTAAATTATTTAATATTTATTTTTTCTCTTTTATGTGTGTGCACCACCACGACGACAAATAGGGACTGAGATGAAAGTGAAGGCAGATTATTTGGAGTTGCAGAGCCATGTCAGAGGAAGTAGAGCTATTCATCTGCAACAGTGATGAGGAAGCTTTCTGTATGACAGAGAGGTGCGGCGAAAATGGTTATCACAGGTGGAAGATGTTAGGACGAGGATGTGGTTGGGTGAGGATGGTTTATGTCTGGAGAGAGAAACACTTACTTAGGCACAACATCAAATAAAAGGTGTTGGGCACACAAACACATGATTTAAAAAAATATAAAGATAAAATGTTTAATTAATGTAAGATGATTTGACTAAATTATTTAATATTTATTTTTCATCTTTTATGTGTGTGTGCCTAAATACTATTTATTTGTGTTTGTGCCTATATTAGACTTTCTCGTTTGGAGATTGCCGGCAGCGTCGAGGGTAAAAGCTAACGGAGTTGGGGAGTGTCAAGACAGTGAAGTATGGAGGCGTCGGTAACCATTATTTTCCTTTAATTTCCAATATGCATGGAGGCGGCATCCATGGTTGCTTGTTGTTTTTATTAAGTAATGATTCTGTTTTGTTGTTGGGCTTATTGGGCCATTTGTGTTAAGCCCAATAGCTAGTTGTAAGCCTATCTAAGGCATTGTGTTTGTATGGAATAACAAGAGGTTCAGATAGCAAACAACAGTTTTTTTTTCTTTTTCACCATCGGTACTATCCGACTCATTGAACTGCTTAATTTGATTTGGAGGTCAGTTTTGACATTAAGTAATTTCAGCTTTCATCCGATCGCAATTGCTCCTTTTTTATTAGATTCAATAAGAAATAATAAAAGAATTAAATTAACCCAAATGACACTTTTGTCCTTTGTTTTTTAGCAAAAAATATATGGAATTACCCTTAAGATTTGTATTGTGTTACGCTAATTAATATTCGCCTATTATAAACCCATAAACTGATAAACATTAAAAAAATTCATACATATATATATGCCACCACACGATTAGTTATTTTTTATCGGCTTAATTAATAGAGCTGTTCTCTTAATTGATAGAGCTGTTCTGTTAACTGATGTGATTAATTGAAAATAAAAGGGAGAAGCATCATTAATTCATGGATGGAAAGATTTACAATGCAAGATTGGATGGCGAAAATTTAAAGACATAAACTAGCACATGCATGCATGTAGCTACAACTAAATGAAATGGAAGATAGCTAGAAATTAAAATAGTAGTAGATATCGTGGCCATAGTGGTCACGAAACAATAACATTAAATTAAACTCCATCACTTTTATCATCATCATCATCATCATCCTTGCTCTTCTTTTCTTGTTCATTTTTGTCTGCCAATTGAGTCTCTATAACAATACTTTTGAGTGGCTGATCAATTGGTGCCTTCTTTTCCTTTTTAATATCTTTTTCACCACGATTCCTATAAATTGCATACACCACCATTTGAAGTAATCCCAGTCCAAAACCCAACACATTTGGGAGCTACACATTTATTATTCACCATGCAAAAGTTAATTAGTCAATATATATGACTAGCACTAACTTATTCATCAAATAATATAACTAGTCGTCTAGTCCAAAATCAGTTCATCTTTTTGTTTGTACAAACTATACTAAAAATAATCAAATTAAATTAATTTAGTAACAAAAATTTCATAGTAGTATTTTTCATTCCAAATTCGTCTTCTCGTAATAATATAATTAATTAACACTTACAGCAATGCATATGTCCTTGAGGAAGAGACCATAACCAAACCACATTGTGGCACTCAATGTGAGAGTGAATGACAAATTGAAAGGCATAAACTCAACACTCTTTGTACGAACAACTTGTGCCTACATATGATAAAGTTCAAGAAAAATAATATATATTAGATTTTATTATACTATATACTTACTTACTTAGTGTTTATAAGTAGTAATATATTGTGTAGCGATATGTACATACCACAATGCTTAGTGGTGCCGCAAAAACACTAACTGAAAGGGAAACACAAATCCATCCAAGAACTTGGACACGAAGTAGTGGACCATGCACGGCGTAGTTTGTGACTAAGAGGATCAAAGCAAAGGATCCCACGTTCATTGCCGAAAGTAACTTCAAAGTTAAGTTCTACATTCAATATATTTAACAAACACATTAGCATTTTTGTATCAAGATTCAAAATTAATGTTTAATAATTAAATTAAATTTGCTAATTAAGTTTGTTTATAAGTAATATATAATATTAATACCCTTGCGTCCCTTGGCGCATAAATGATGTACAATATGATATAGATGGTCTCTACAACACATCCAAATGAGTTGATGGTAATGAGGAGAAAAGCGTCTTTTTTCAGATAAGCATAGTACAACCAAAGCATGGAGCTGAATAGAGCCACTAGGTAAGGTAGTGACTGAAAACCCTCTGTCGATTTCTTTTTGTATACTCGATAAAATGTTGATCTGTAATATTAATAATTCAAGCATAAGTAAATTAATTAATATTTCATTTTGCTATATATCCAAAATTGAAATCATTCAATCCCTTTTTACTTACATTGGAGCCAAGAATACCAAGAACGAAATGACGTTACCTGTACATCAAATAAAGGAAAGTAAATTTAATTCCTTTGCTAATCACAAAATTCATATAAATAACAAGTTAAAAAAAAAGTTATATTGAAGTTAATTTGGTCCAAAAAAAGTTATACTGAATTGAAGCAAAAATAGTAATAATATGCGTTCATCACAATGTAAAAGAAAAAGTGTAGGAGTTTTTAAATTTACAAAAAAAAATACCTAGGTGGACACAGTCATAAATTTAGTCGTATTTTAGCAAAAATTTAATTTAGTCATAAAAAATGTGGAATTATGAAAACCTTTTATTTTATGGGTTCAAGTTCTTCCACATTGTTGGCGTGTCTATTTTTGCTCATACTCATTTGCATGTGCCAAAATTAAAATGTGAATATATATATATATATATATATATATATATATATATATATATATGAAAAATGAGAAACACTTGTTTAGGCACAACTGCAAAGAATTTTTATTTGGACGCTCATACATAAATGCAAAAAAAGTAAAAGAAGAAATACTCAAATAATGTGTTACTTTAAATATCTAAATGATAATTTTTTCATGTATGTGACCAAATGCATTTTTATTTTTAGTAATTACTTGTTGTGACCATATCAAATGTGGTAGTAAGCTTATATCTCTATATGCAGTGTATTGAATTTTGAAAGAAAAAAAAAAAATGAAAATTAAAGTAACTTCAAGAGTTGTTTATATACTACCCACCCATCATGCCAAAGGCAAAAGCCAATGTGTTGTGACTGATTCCCATGACTTTGTTTTTGACTTAAGCAACAATATCAACTACACAAGAAGTAAAGGCTTAAGAGAGGAGAGAAATTAAATTCTTCCAAACTCAACCTCTAAAAACACGTGCAGGTATGTATTGATGCTGATGGTGAGAAGGGTGCTTCACAATCCCACTATATATATACATGTACACCCTCTAAGACAGAGTAATTAATTTAAAAAGGATCTTCACAATAAAATATAATTTCAAACTAGCTCAATCCCATGAGAAAATGTACTACTACGTCAGGGTGGAATCAACACTATTCCACTTTAATTTATATATATATTTCGATATTCTTTACCACTAAATGCAATGCTATCATGCAAATTAAACTTGCTAACTTTCTAAATTTCATTGGTTTTTTTTTTTTCTTTCAATTTTTAATTGCCATTGCTATGGCAAGTTGCTATAGAGATTCTTTTAACGTTACTAACTGAGGCAAAACATAACTAACGGGGTATGGGTTAATTAGGTACGGACATTAAACTTAATTATTACCTTTTGGAGGTCAAGTTGCTAATAAATTTTTATTTGATAGAAAAAAATATTACATTTTTTTTTGTTTAAATTAAACGTTAGGATGATCTGTGTCATGTAACTGATTCAAGTGCTACAATATGTTAGAAGGTTAATTAGATAAAGAGATAAAATGTGACAAGCTATAGAGTTTATGTACGAACGAACATTTATGTTAGCAATTTAGTATCAAGTTTGTGGACATTCTTCAAGTTTACCACCAATGTTGGAGGAAGGAGCGATGCTTTTTCTAATGATCACTTCTTGAGTAAAAATCTATCAAGTGAGAGGTTAAGAGAAAACTAGAGAAATTGAAGATTGATCGGTGAACAATTGGGGCCAATATCTTGGTCACTTTTGTAACTCTCTTATTGGATGAGATACTGAGAGAAAATGTTAGAAATTAGTTTTTTTTTTTTTTTAATCTTGGAGAATTCTTGAAATTATTTTCTTGTAACTATTTTGTATTTCTTGTAAAAACTCATTGATAGTAGATAGGAGAGTCGCTCTCCCTCCATATGTAGTTAAATTTGGGCTGAACGGGATAAACAATCTTTTTGTGTTTGTTTCTCTACTATCTCTATCTTGTTATCTGGATTAGTTGTGCGGTTTTACTATATAGGCATGAATTTTTAGTTTGTTCAAGGTTGAAGTGATTAATTTGTAAACCTCTCATTCTTTGTTTTTATTGATGTTGAACAAGGGTTCGAATTAACAAAAGTAATAATTAATTATCTTTCTCAATTTATCACAATCACATTATTATAATTTGGGTCAAAATTGAAAAGAAAAAAATTTCATTAAAAACTTAAAATCTTAACGTTGTATGTTTTGTTGTTAGATTCGAAGTAAATTGAGATTTTAGGTTATTAAATTTTAATTTTTGTTCAAAATATTTGAATGAGTGTACATAAACGAAATCATCTGATACAATTTTTGATATGGTCGTACACATGATTGAAGAAAACATTACAATTGTGGTGTGTTGCTGTTGTGAAGGTTACTGCATATGTAATATCACGACCTTAATTGAGTATTTACGACCTTAAATTGAAATTTTGGGTTATTAAATTTTAATTTTTATTCAAAATATTTGAATGAATGTACATAAACGAAATCATTTGTTACGTTGCCATTGTGAAGGTTACTGCATATGGAATATTACGACCTTAATTGAGTATGCGGACCTCAATTTTAAACCATAATTATCATAATAGTCCTAAATATATAAAAATTATTAATAAAAAAAATGTCCTGTATATATAATACACAAATGTTTCTTAATTTAATAATTTGTTGGATATTTTTTATTAGGTAGTTTAATCTATGAAATTGTTCACAAAAGGTGATTATTTTGTAATTTTAATTGATATATTTAACCAGTTTTTTTTTTAACAAGCCAAAATGAGTTATATTAAAAAAAATAATATCCTCATTACAAAATGTACCGAGGTAGACTACAACAGTTTACAAAGAGTCAAAGAATGAGAACCATAAAATCATACAAGGCACAAACAAAGCAATGGACTAAACCATCAGCTATGATAATTTGAAACTAAAGTAACACTCGTCATCTTCAACCACTTATAGGAAAAAAGCTTGATCTTGTCCAACAATTGATGGGAAGTGCTTGTTGAGCCTCTGAACAATTTGTGATTTCTCTTCGTCCATACAACCCAAACACAAGCAAGCATATTAACGAACTAATGCCCAAAGAGAACCAAAAGTATTGTAGGAGATGAATAGGTGTTTGGCGACTCGGCCGCTCCACATCCAGAAACGAAAGTGAGCTGCAGGAGATAAGATGCCTCGAGTAACCATGTTGCTTTTGTGGATAACATGTCATGTAATAAACGCACGCGAAGATGGAAACCTTAAAGGGAACCTGAGAATGCCAAATGAGATTTTCCGCATCATCCATAGTAGCTGAAACATGAGAAGTCAAGAGTTTATGTGCTCCCCGGACAGTGTAGCCTTTATCAGGGTCTGGCTGTTGCTGCCACTTATATGAAAACTGAGCCTGCACGGAGAGGTTAAGAAGTAAAGACTGGCATTCTCCTAACATCTCCTCCTCCCACACCCTCAGCTGCCTCCGCCACTCCCAGGCCTCCCCATCCGCCCCCACCCTAGTGAAAACCTCTCAACCTCTCAGTCTCAGCCACCTTACGTATTTTGGTCTCCGCCAAATTAAACAAGTGCCCAAACCGTTCATACAAAGGAGTCCAATCCACCCACGATTTTATTATTGCATACATTTTAAAACTAAAGTGATTGTTTACTCGAGTTTGATTAGTAGGTGGAACCTCTCATTGGTTAGACTTTTTTTTTAGCTAAACTCCAGATACTCATGTCTATTTCTCTGAGAATAAGAGGGATATAATTATAAAAAATAGTCACGTTTTTTTTATAGCAAAGTGTGTATGGAATAGAGAAAGGCTATGAGAAGTCGCAAGATTGAAGAAATATTGTCTCCAAATGAGAAGAAAGTATTGCCCCAAAAAAAAAAAGATTAACAAGCTGCCACTATCCACGATCAATGTTTTGATGATATATTTATGTTTGGAGAAAATCATTGTGCTACTAGCTCTCAAATTAAGGATGCTTGGGAGATGTTGCATAAATCACTCCAAGATATAGACCCAAAAAAAGTCAAGGAAACCAATTAGCTAGACACAATTAATGATATTTCACTATTTATATCTGTATAAAAATTAAAGCAATTATTAAATGAATTTTCCTTTTTTAATAAAGTAATGATAAAAATTACTTAACTTGATCTTACCTGCGATCAGAGTCAACCAACGTCCGTTGTACGGTGCTCCGCCCCAAGTTCCGGTGAGTGGAAGGGGGTTGTGTACCTGTTTACACTCCGACGCTCAAGTTAGTAAGTGTGGAATGAAGGTTTTCAGAGAAAGTAGAATGTACCTGACTCCTTACAAATGAGCAGTATATATAGCCCCCAGCGCTGGGCTAAGGCCAATGATGGCATTAAATGGCCATCAATTGGCTGTCGGAAAACGGCTGAAAAGCCATGATGAGCATTTAAGGCTCATCATTCCGGTGTCGGCCGTTGCGATACGCTTGGTATCTTCGACCGTTGGAATCCTCGAATGCTCGAACGTGGTCTCGCATTGCTCGAGCCTGATTGGGCTTAGGGCCCAGTCCAGAACATAACTTATCAATCTTTGTTAAACTTAATCCACATGCAAAACTTTAAAAGAACCAAAATTTTGGGACGGAGGAAGTATTGTTTATAAAGAATACTCTTGTACACTTTTTATTTAGCTATGTATCAGTATATCGCTGAGATAAATAATTCTTATAAATTTAAAAATAGTATTTAATGTAGAAAAATAAATAAACATTATATGTTAACCTATTAAAATTATCTACCTCGCGGCATATGTGTGTGTGTATATATATATATATATAGGGGTTTGCTAATTTAGACCCACTTAAAAACATGTGGGTATAAATTAGCAATGTACACCTTTTCACTTTGGACAACAATACCCTTGATATTTATTTATTTTATACTAAAAAATTAAGGGTTAGTTAGGTAAATTTTATTGAATGGTGTGCACCCACTTTGCTAATTTAGACCCACTTAATTATAAATATATGCAACTTAAATAAACAACCTAGAAAATCAAAAAAATGACAACTTAAAAAAAAAAAAAATACCATCCAACTTATAAACCTGAATGTTCAAATGAACTAATTCTTTTTTTAAAATAATCAAAATCATCATAATCGATTCTAACGTACACTTTTTTTTCCTTTCATCTATTACCATTCTATGATCTATCTTATAAATTGTGTTAGATGCTCCAAATTATTTTTGTTTCACGTGAGCCAATTCGATAAAGGTTGGAGACCCCCATAAAATTAAATCACTCACTTATAGGATAAAAGCAAAACTTTAAACTAATAAATAAGTTCAATACTATGTTGCCAAATGAGAACAAAAGCTTTAAGTATTGATAATAAAGAAAAAATACGTCGATTTATGTTCAAAGAAAAAAAGATACTTAAGCTCAAAGAATTAAAAAAGAATACATCGATTTATAACCTGAGTATTGAGCTTAAGTAATAAAAAAGAAATCGGTGATACAAAAAGAAACTCAGTATTGAGCTTAACTTAAGTATTGGGGGATTGTATAAAAAAATAAAAAAGAAACGGGTGATGGAAACTATCTAGATTGGAAAAGAATAGTTTGATGATTTTAAGGAGATATAAAACGGTTTTCATGTTTTTTTTGTTTAAACTACAAAATTATCTTTTATATTAAACTTACTTAAAATAGTGAAAGAAGGGTATTGTTGTCCAAAATGAAAAGGTGTATATTGCTAATTTTTATATATATATATATATATATATATATATATATATATATATATATATATATATATATATATATGACTAATTCTAATATGGAAAATGTAAAATCAATTACCGTTATCTAATCTAATTATATTTGTGGAAGTAGTCCTCCTCCCTCCTTTTTGGTGTAGAGCATGCATGATTCACACCCCCACACCCACCCCATTTGCCTTTCAAAACAAAACAAAATAAACTCTCACGCACCAAACACACACAACATACACAAAACACACACATATTCACTCACACACCCCAAACACACAAAAAAAAACAGGCACATCACATTACTTTGTTTTTAACTTTAAATTTGATCTTTATTAAAATTAAATCTTTGATATCGCTCCTAAGCATGGTTTTAAATTGCAGTCGAATATGCAATTGCCGACATTACGGTTGCGGCTATTGCAGTTTCAACATTGTGAATTGTGGCCGATCCTTCTTGAAATAATTTTATGATTGCACAAAGCGTACACTACAAGAAAAACAAGGATTTGCGGCGGCCAAATGCTCATACAAATGCACAAAAAACAGCCGCAATGACAAATTTGCAGCGGAAATTGTTCCCATGTAAATACTGTTTTTTCCGCCGCAAATTTACAAAGTCCACCGCAAATGTAAAAAAACCACCGCAAATATGCTACTGAAATGATGATTGCTAAAAAAACCGCCGCAAATTTACTTAAATTTGCATGGGCTTTTAAGTTCGCCGGAAATGTTGGTTGCAAATAGAAGGAATTCTTGTAGTGGTAGGAAATAATTTTTATAAATATTAAAATTAAATTTCGCACTCTCAAAAGTTAGCCCGTAAAATATTGAAGGTGTCAAACACATTTATACATTAAGCAACCGAAAAATCTACAATTTCACTAATATGATTAGTGTTAATAATGTTGACTACTTTGAAATTAGCCTTGTAAATTAAGATATCTTGGATCTATAGCTTGTCATATAAAAATGGTAGAGTATCTTTTGCATATAAAAATGGTAGAAAAAATCATAATATTTGTTTCCCTTTCAAAAATGATTGCAAGAGAAAAATAGAGCTTTCCGCTTGTGAGGAGCAGAATGGGGGGATATATTAAAGAAACGAATGGGTCCTATATATAAAGTTTTAGTAGTAGTAATTAAATTAAACATAGTGCCGGAAGAATGAAACAAAAGTGTTAATTAATGGAGAAACATACACCACACGGTTCATATTCATTTCATTTAGTGCCTAAAGTAAATATATATGTTACTTACAAGATTGCCTTTTCCACCGTCTAATGAGAGATCAAAGTTTGTTATATTAATTATCATCATCATGCATGATTCATGACCACCATTTAGACACAAAAGCTGATTAACTCAGATTCACTAATCATGCTTTCTTTTCAAACCTTAAAAAAAGGAGGTTTGAATTAAGGAATAATTTATAATAATCGGATCAAGAACAGAGTCACAGCCTTCGGTTTAGTGGTAGACACAGGTCAGTTAAACAAGCCTCTTCCAACCATTAATTAAGCTATAGCTTCAAATTAGAATCCAAATATATAGATTACAGCAGTCAAGCAACCATGAATCATGATATACTTACTTTTTTAGCTGTAAAATGAATCCTGATTCTTCATTTGAAGAATAAAATCAGGGGTTAATTACTATTTAATACACTTGCATTTTGGGTCTACCTAGCTAGCTAGCTAAAAAAAAAATACAATATTAATTGAGACATTGGACTCAAGTGGTAAATGAGATAAATTGTTTGGGAGAACCTGAATTCGATTTCTGATAGAAAAATTTTTTTGTCAGACTTTATTTACTTTGTAGCCGAATTCTAAACTACCATAGTCTCTTCCCTGTGAACCAAAAGGTTAATAAATAAATAAATAAAAGTGCAATATTAAAGGTTAGAAGAGCTCAGCGAATCTTCGAATCCAACTACATAGGTAGCTTAGGTTAATTAGTTTATTTACATTATTGCAACTAAGATTTAACTTAAGCAGACCACTACCATCCATTACATTACAACCATGTAACAATGACCAGGTTCAATAATTCGTACAAATATATATATATATATATATATATATATATATATATATATATATATATAGGAGCTATAAGCCAAAGCAACATGGTAACCATATTTCTATGTCTAGTCAGTAAAGTAGCACACTGGTTTTCTACTGGGAAGGTATATACCGCTTATAAACTTCTCATCCTGACAATTATATTGGTTTCAAATTCAACACTTTCTATTAATTATATATAAATTTAATTGAAAAGGGTATAAATTAAAGGATATTCCAACTCATGGAGATTACAAACACCTTAATTTTTATCACTACTTCAAAAAAATTGATTGACAAAAATAGACCACTTTGAAAACGTTCCATATCAGACACAGTAGTCCAAAGATAGTCATGTAGTTTAAGTCTAAAAAATAAGTGAGTTGGAATAACCTCAAATTGTTTGATTTTTATTTATTGATATGAATTGTTTCAACCTTTGAGAAATGGAAACCCAGTTTTTATCTTTTAAGTCCAAATCATTTACACCAATACCAATTGGGCCTATACTAAAATTCAACATAATATCATAACTAATAATTATTCAAACTAAAATAAAACATACTCCCCCTTGATTTCATATATATATAAGCAAATTTTTACCTTTTAAGTTTATTCAATTATAAATGTAGTCTAAAAAGTGAAAAATTGCATATATATGAAATAGGAGGGAGTAAAATATATAGGTTGTCAGCCACGCTTTGTTTGAGATATGTTGCAGGGCATATGAACTTTGTAAACGGGCATCTTACTAGGTCATTCGCTTGCAACTGCTTATCGGAAAGACTTGCCTTATCCCTATCCCTTGTTTGCTGGATTTTCCTTGCCAGATTTCCATTCAAAACTACTATTTGTCCCTTTAGTCAATTATATCACATGGACAAAACTCATAATTCCTAACTAATGGTTGGCGGCAGGTAACGGAAAATGAATGGAATGACAATTGCTTATGGGGCACTCCCTTTGGATGGATTAAGATAACAGGCCTCGTCCCAAAGAAAAGGAAGAAAGAGGCTTGCTCACATAAAATATCCTGATTGGCATGGGAAATACCAGCACCTATGATGCCCGGGTGCGGGTACGGTACCGGTATCCGGTACCGGTACCGGTACGTGGTACGGCATTTTTATAAAAATTAAGGTACGGGTACGTCAATATTTTTTTTTATAATTATATAAATAAAATAATAGAATATATTGTGAAAACAAATAATTAAACTTAAACATAAAAAATACCATACTTTAAAAATAATTGAAATTGTTCAAAAACATCAAAATAGAAACTCAAAAAGACTAGTAATATCCATGGAGTCAAGAACAAAAATAATAAAAAGACAAGATTGATTCTCAAATGTTTCCCTCTTCGGCATCATTAAAAAGATTAGCCTCTAACTCAGGTTCATCGAGAGAAAGACTAGAAACTTGTAGAATACCAGCTCCATCAACCAAATCAAATTCATCTCCACCAACATCCCACATTTTTGTTGGTCCTTCTTTATAAGCCTGGTTATTTCTCGAGAGAAGACGAAGATTTGTATGAATAAAAACTAAATAGTAAACTGAATAAAATAGTAAGCAGAGTACTTTATAAAATAGTAAACTGAATAAAAAAATAAACAAATATAAAAAAGAATGTGAACAGTTGCTATGAAAAAAAATAAAAATAAAAAATGTGTTGGATCCGTACCAACGCGCGTACCGGCCAAGTACCACGCGCGTACCGGCCAAGTACCACTCGCGTACCGGACTTTAAAAAAAAAAAAAAAAAACTGGTTCGCCGTCGGTGCGTACCCATGGTGTACCGTACGCGTACCGGTACCCGGTACGTACCCGGTACTGATACTCTTTCAAAAACGGAGTACCCGTGCATCACAGACCAGCACCATAGCGTGCTCAAGTATATCCGCAATCGCATATTTAATTTGGACCATTTGTAGTCTGTGTGTGTGTGTGTGTCCACTTCCTTTGGTTGATCCTGTGGAAGTTTAACTTTGTTTTGTTGTCTTGAGTTTAAGCATGCCCTTGGTCCTATTGCAACAACTTCTAATTCACTTGCTAGTCACTTCTTGACTTAGTAAACTACTGCATCCGTAGTGTCAAGCCTTCCCTGCCTCTACTACTGGTCGGCTAAATGCTTAGTGCAGCGGTTGGGAAGCGACGAAAAAGGAGGTCATTCTGCGGCGGTTCTAGTAAATTTTTTTCCCCGCAAATTTTTTAAACAATTTTTTCCCACCATTTTTTAAACAATTTTTTTTTGTTTCCCAAAATTTATTAAACGTTTTTTTTTGTTTCCCACAATTTTAAAAAAAGCTAAGTTTAGTCGCGTTTAAGCTGAAGGTGATAGTTATTCTCGTGTTTATTGAGCTATATATCTATCTATTAGTTAGCCGACTTTAAAGAGTTTAGACTCACGATACCGAGAAAGCAAGCCAATCATAGATTGAGGTTTAAGCTTGAACTGAAGTGTGCACCCTAAGGTGAATCAGATGTTCAAACGAGACTGTTCAGGAACATGGATTGTGTGTATACCTATACAATAGCTTTCTCTATGAGCCTACAAGATTTGTTTTGGTTTAGCTTCCAACTAATGCTAAGGGCCTATGATAGGGTTCTCTGTTATGAGAACAAATAGTTTGACAGTTATGATATTTCAATTGGACAAATATTTATTTAGTGAACTAGTAATATAAACTTTCATCGACTAAGATTCTAGCTTTCAGCTGTTTCATTTCCTTATTTCGTATTTGAGTCTTGCCCTCATCAAGAATTGTTTATCCACTTTTAGCAGCATCTCTTAAAAATGTAACAACACATCCATAATCAAATCCATAAAACAACGCAATCATTGAAACTCAAAAACATGAGAAAACTGCATCTTCCCAAGAATGGCCGCCCATAGGAACATAACCATTGAAACTCAAATCCATGAAGTACAATATTATTATATTTATATCGCCATGAGGTACTATTTTTATATTTTCCAAATTGAATTTGAGGTTGGGTCAAGTCTAATACCATATGTTTTAGGCTATATAGGCCTCACATCACCATCACCACCTATGTATTAATTGTTCTATATTACATGCCTCAAGCACATATTAACTTGAACGTAAGAATGTTTGCAATTACAAATACTCCCTCGCCATTATATTGGACGCTATCTTCCACGAGGATACTAGTTAACAAAACCTTCCAAAGAACTCTCTTCCATTGATCCACCATCATCATTGTGAATCTCTGAATTTGATTCATAACATTGTATGTATAAGCAAATTCGATGTTGTTATCTAATAAATGACTTGTTTATATGAGTATTTTTTTAAAATAATTTAAAACCTTAAAAATAAATTTAAAGAATTTTTTTAAGAAAATAATTTGAAAGAAAATTAAGAATGAACTAAAATAATTTTAACTATTTTTTTGTGAATCTTAAAATCACGTATAAATGGTTTTTTTTTAAAAAAATTATTGTACATATTTTAAAATGGTAGCTAGTGTTATTTTAGTTTATTCTTAATTTTACTAAATCAAAATGAAACATATTTTAAGTTTTTCCTTTTTATGTATTAAAAATATAGTTCTTAGAAGAAGAGAGTCCCGTAATCCGTTCTCTCGAACGAAAGTCTTACAACCTATTTGGTTCAACCGATGGGAGAAGATGGGAGGGATTTTAATTTTCTTTATGTTTGGTTCAAGAGAGGGAAGGGGAGGAGGGGTGAGAGATTTTAATTACATATATGTTTGGTTCAGAAGGGGAGGTGAAAGATTTTAAAACAAAATTACTTTTTTATCCTTATAAATCAAATCATCGGTTGATAATAATTTTCTGATTTGGATGATCCATCGAACCCACTTTTAATTTTATAAAATTTACTTATAGACTTAACATAAATTGCAAGATAGTATGGTAACTTATGTTTTTTTTTTTTATGGATGGTAACATATGTTATATATATAAAAGATGAGATTGTGTAAAATAAGTTGAAAATATTAAGGATAATGTTAGAATTATTAAAAATAATGGAGGATAATTATGACAATTAAATAGCATTTGAAATCTGGCACACCAGTATAAGATGTTGTATACGATGTTACAACACTATACCAGATTTAACAGATAAAGTATAAAATAATAAAGAGTGCAGAAATAAACAAACACACAGTGATTTGTTGACCCAGTTCGGCGCACCTACGTCTGGGGGATACCAATCCAGGAGGAAATCCACTAATAGCCCTAGTTCTAAGTTCTCAAACACTCCTCGTTTACAACTTATCACCTAGCGACTATACCTATGCACTTCTACCTAGAAACTCCTAGATATGAGTTTCTAACTCACTCCCTATTCTCAATAGTACAGCCAGCACTATTGTTAACCCGACTCAATTTTGGTGGAGACACACTCCTATAAACTAGACCACTCTTACCTAAAGGCTTTGAGTGATACACAAGTAAAACAATCCTTACTCCGTGCTTCAAAGCTTTGGAGAGGATAACACAATTACAACTCAATAAAACACAGTCCTAAGCTTGTATCAATATGACACAAGAAATGCTCACACAAGCACAAACACAAAAACCCTAAACGGCTACACACGCTATATTAGCTTACAAACCCACACTTGTTTAGGTTTTTGTTCTTCCTTAAATAGCTGGAACTATACGGGCTGATCTTGTCAATATGGGCTTGAGAAGATCTGGTCCAAGAGCACATCCAGCTCACAAAGTAAAATAGAATCATATCAAGACTTTCCTTAAATGATTAGATATGTTTTGGAAATAGTCTTCACAATAATTCCTATTATAAACATTCCTTAGATAATAGAATAGTTTAAGGAAATAATCTCAACATTAATGCTCACGCAAAGATTGTAGAAAGAGAAAAGATATTCCCTTAAAATATAATACGCGCATACAGATACGCGAGATCACACAGTCACGTCAGGTTCCAATGTTGTAACATTTCATACCACATCCTGCTTGAATATTTATTTTACTAAAATGCAGCCAATAACCAAATATCCAACAGCATTAACATGAGCTTCCCTCCTCTCTCCTTCAAATTCCCCCAATTTGGAGGGAAGTAAAATTTGCTCTATTTTCCCTCCCCTCCCCCTCCCCCTCATAAAAAATTGAACCAAACATAAAAAGTATTAAATATCACCTCACCTCTCATCTCCCCTCTAAAACCCCGTACCAAACAGACAGGGTCGGTCCCGATAATTTAGAGGCCCGATCTTGAATATTAAAAGTGGCCCCTTAATAAAAAAAGTAAAAAAATTAAAAACAATAATATTCTTTTAAATTGTAAATAATATAAATAACATAAAAAATAGTCATATTATAGTCAATACCAACAAAATATCTTCTAACTACTTAAGAAAAAGCCCTCTTTCTAGTGGCGAGACGAAGAAGGAGAAACTATACGTGTTTTTGTTTGTGTTTGAGACAAGAAAAACTATTTTTTAATTCATTTTATTTTTCTGAAACTTGAACTTAACCACTTTAGGTTGGACCAACAAAAGTAGATTAAAAAAATATTGGAACTTTTTAATTAAGTTTTTGATTTGTCTTTTATTTTTTAAAGAGACCTACAAACATATAAATTATTTCTGAGACCTTGGCCCGGCACCGTAGGGCACCTTGCACACCCTCTAGACCGGCCATGCAAAGAGACCCTTAATTACTTGAACCAAATGGTTATTGCATTATAAATTTTATATAATAATGGTTGGTTGATTCTCCTAACTCATCTAACGTAAATAAATGTTAACAATAGTCACTAATTAGTGTTAGTGAGTAAGACTCGTGTTGGAACATATTTTTGGGTACCATTAATTTAAAGCTCTTGCGAAAACGTAACCACAGATTATATTTGTTTGTAATAATTATTATAGATTTACAGCTAAAAGAAGACGATGATGGTTGAGAGTACGAGTTTGACTGTAAGTGGGAGATATGATTCCATTCCATTCCAAGTAGTTTGACTGATCTCTGTCCGTCCACGACATACCATATTCAAAAAGACTGTGTACGTGGTACTATTACACCTTCAAATTAATATCACAAATTAATAAATTATATAAAAGTGCATGTTGCTCGATCGTTCCTCTCATTTTTATTTATTTATAGTTATATCTAGCTAGGTTCCTTTTAACCAAAAGCTGGGAAAGCAAAGTGAAATTAGTGAACCTAACTCATTCAACTTTTGTTTGTCAAACAGCTGGTGGTCGTATAACTCTTAAAAGAAACTCCACTCTCTCTACATTCATTCATTCCGTTGGTTGCTTGATTAATTGGTTGGTGGAAAGAAATTCAACCAGCGTCGATCAATAATAATTTGGGATAAAAAATACTATATTTCAAGTTCAACATTACTAGTGTTAAATTTTGTCACACAAAATAGGTGATTGATCTTCTCCCCCCGTGTTATTATATACACAAAATATGTATACGAGAGGAGAATGTTGTGCCAAATAAATTAGAGATGAAAATATAATTGCACAATTAGTTCATAACGTGTGTGGAAACTACGTTCTCAATTGGTTAATTCATCTTTACTACTTTTTCTAGGGATGGCAAAATAGGTTGGATCCGCTGGATAGACATATTTAGCCTGTTCTATTTTTTATGGGGTAGTTTGAGATTTTGAACTTGTCACAAGTGGTTGGCCCGCCCCGCACCACATGATTATTTGGGCCTGGAATATGGATATGCGATTATATTTGCTTTGTTTTCAAGTGATATCAATCAAGTCAGGGTCTCACTCGTTAGAATAATGAAGAAAACTGAGATTTACCCCCTTTTTTATAAAAAAAATAATAATGAAGAATATGTGGGTTATCATTATAATTTCTTGAGATTTATAGATTTTACTCCACCATAAACCAGCTATAAAAATAGTAAAACATATATAATTTGCCATCATATATATAATACTGGCGCGTGTTATATATGGCTATGAATAAGTTGTTATAAACTTTTAAAACATTAGGTGTGAGATTATTTGTCATTGATGTGATAATGAATCAAAATATGCATCTACAAATGAAATTAAAAAATATGAAATAGTAGTGCCGACTCTGTTGTTGTACCTATACATTACACTTTGAACGTACTACTTTAAGTAACATTAAGAATCATGCGAGTTTGCATTCCTGTATATGTTGATTGATGGAAAATGAATGTAGTAAGTAAGAAAGAATAATATATGCTCATTCCTTTCTACCTCACAATGCCAACAACTTTTCTTTTTAAATACGCTAATTAAACAGTAGGCACACAATTTTTTTTTTTTATTTAAAAAAAAAAATGTATGTATGAGAAATTAAATGCATTATTATTATATTGTGTTTTAATATAGTACGTTCCTTTTTTGTAAGTATATTTTATTTGGGCACTTGAAGTGTGTGTGTATATATATGTACACCAAGAGTGGACAATTATATCATCAACTTCAGTGCTTGCATTGCATGAGACTTGAGGGATTTAGGGACTGAGTTTGATATATATATATATATAGATAGATATTAGTTAAGGCTTTTTCCTCTGCCCCTAATCCTTGGCATTTGACATCATGGCAATCAGTCACAGCACTTTGGCATTTGCCTTTGGCATGCTTGGTAGGATATATATATATATATATATATATATATATATATATATATGATCTCATGCATATTCATTAAAGATTTTTTCATTTTTCCATATATATACTTAACATCTCATTTGTATTGAACAACTAAGAATTAATTTCTTTAACTTTGTGATGCACAGGTAATGTCATTTCATTCATGGTATTCTTGGCCCCAATGTAAGTATATATTCATAATTTAGTTTTAAGTTACAAATTAAAAGGCATGCATCATGGAATTATATATATATATATTAATTGGACTAATTAACCAAGCTACTTTAATGAACATTATTGTACAGGACAACATTTTATCGGATTTATAAGAAGAAATCAACTGAAGGTTTTCAATCACTACCTTATCTAGTGGCACTATTCAGTTCCATGCTCTGGCTTTACTATGCATTAGTAAAGAAAGATGAATTTCTCCTTATTACCATTAACTCATTTGGATGCGTCATAGAGCTCATTTACATCATCTTGTACATCATCTATGCCACCAAGGATGCTAGGGTAATCAATCAATATATATATAATCAAAATTTCTAGCTAGTGATTTTAATTAATACTTGATCAATATACTTAATTGCAGAAATTAACTATTAAGCTACTTTTGGCAATGAACATTGGATCGTTTGGTTTGATCCTTTTGGTGACAAACTTTGCGGTGCACGGTCCAATTCGTGTTGAAGTTCTCGGATGGATTTGTGTTTCTATATCAGTGAGTGTGTTTGCAGCGCCATTAACAATTGTGGCACAAGTTGTTCGCACAAAGAGTGTTGAGTTTATGCCTTTCAATTTGTCATTTACACTCACATTGAGTGCAATTATGTGGTTTGGTTATGGTCTTTTCCTAAAGGACATATGCATTGCTGTAAGTTGTTATTTTTCAAGCAATCTTTAAGTTCATTCGATGAATTCGAATGAATCAATTTTTAACATTGACACTAATTTAATTATATGTGTAGCTCCCAAATGTGCTTGGTTTTGCACTGGGGTTGGTTCAGATGATACTGTATTGCATATACAGAAATGGTAATAAAAAGATGGCAAATTCAAAAGCGGCACCGATAGATCCACTAAAAAGTGTTGTTATAGAGAGCTCATTAGGAGGAACTGGTGAAGTGTTTCCGGTGGAGGAAGATGCAGAGAAAAAGAAGAGCATGGAAGAAACTGTGTACGACTGTGCAGTCTAATTATATATGAATGACCATGGCCACCACTATCTTACTATATATATTCTTCCATAGTTTGTAGCTACCTTACCTTCCTATCCTACTACATAGTGATCATCATTCTAACATCATTGGGTTTGTGTGTGTCCTGTATTTTATTTCATTTTAGAGGTGGGAAGGTGAATAAATTCTATCATTGTCATTATTGTATTAGAAAAGTCATTAATTCTTATTAAAGAAAGTAATTAATAGTTTCCCAAGCTTAATTCTCATGTGTATGTAGAACTAAATATTAATACTTCATCACTAATTTGGCACATTCAAGGAGAGTCTAATTTCTGAATTTTCTTAGTTACCTATGACAACAGTATTATTAAACTGAAATTTAATTGCGGCAGCCTAGCTACTTCTAAACACCATCCAATAAGCGACTGACTAGATAATCAAAAGAAGAGAACAAATCCTTCAAAAAGAGGATTCCAACTCTGTGCCATCACGGACCTGGATTGCATGCATTCAAATAACCATGCAGTTACTACTTGCAAGCCTTTAGATTCAAATTTTGGTGGTCCAGCTTTGAAAATGAATGGCTGAGATTAACCTGCAGTCAAAAAGTGACTGCAGGCAGGGCCGGCCCTGAGCAAGTGCAAGCAGACCCACAGCTCAGGGCCTCAAGATTTTTGGGGCTTTTTTTTTTTGGCCCATAAATTAAACAAATGGTCAAGTATTATTATTGAGCAATAATAACATCAGACAACGAGTGGCTTGGTGGTGCGCGCGTGTCCATATTTTCTGCATTCTAGGGTCGCGAGTTCGACTCCCATTTGTTCACCTTTTTCTTTTATTTTAATTTTAATAGATTAAGTTATACTCCCTCCGTCCCTTAATCTAAGCAAAAAACCTCTCTTTTTTTTGTCCCAAAATGTAAGCAAAATATTCCTTTTTATTTCTGTTGTTCCTAAAATACCCTTCCTTCTAGTCATTACTAATTTGTCTTTTTTGCAAAAGCAAACTTTTCAGTTTCCAAGAGCTCCACTTTTATCTTATTTTTAATGTGACTAAGGGTAGTTTAGGAAACTCAATTGTTTCTTTTGGTAAAATTTAGAGTTTCTTAATAAGCGTGATTTTATTTTTTTTGCTTACATTTCGGGTCGGAGGGAGTATAGGACAATTGATCATTGAGACACCCATATGACATATCAATTATAATTATATAAACTATTCCGAAAATTATTCCTTTTCACAAAATGATGATTTTTTTTTTTTTTAAAAAAAATTACTCTATAACACATAAATAATTTCACTATTTTAAAAATAAAAATTAAAAAAATCTACATTTTGTTATCTCTTTGAAAACAAAGAATTAATTTACTAAATTTAAGTTATAATTTTGTTAAAAACACTATTAAATTTTAATAATATCATCTTGAATATGATTATTTTTCAATTACTCTTTTTTAAAAATTATTGTTTCATTTTTAATGATATATATATCACTTAATTTTTTATTTATCGATTCAATTTCAACATTGTGGAATGACTTTTTCTTTATGTTAGTTACACGGATAAATAACTATTTTTGATGTTGTTGATACTATTTATAATTTAAATAAATATTCTTTTTAAAAAAAGTAAAAAAATTTATTAGGGATCCAATTTTATTATTTGTTCTGGACCTCCAAAATCTCGGGACCGGCCCTGACTGCAGGGAATCCATTTCCGTGTCATCACACACTCGGACACGGTCATCATTACAATATACAATTCTGCATTCCCAAATCATCAAACACAGATTCACATGCAGGCACCGTGAGATTCATGAGACTATGAGAGTACACTAGCACACCATTATCCTCCACTTAGACAGGAAATTGACGCTTAAACCAGCAAATAATTCAAATAATGGCCAACAAAACAAGTCTTGCACCAATGACGGATCTATTCATACCATTGTGGGTGCAAGTGCCCCCACTAACATTTTAATCTTTGTTCAAAAATATATACTAATATATCTTGACACTTGTAAATAATTGTTATGCAATTTATACTTCCAGGTATGTTGTTTTTTTCTAGTAAATATAAAGTGTTGTGTCGTGAATAAACCATTGCATCTCTAGATGCTCTGTAAAATTTTCACTACACTAAACATATGGCAACTATAATATTCTATTTATAATTTAATTTAGTTCATATGTACTATCAATTTGAAAAACAAACTTACTTTCGTTTCTAAATATAGATTTTATTGCAATGATTGTGGAGATTAAGAAAGTCGATAGTGGAATTAAATTTGTTGACAATTTGTATTGTCTTTACAATTATACCTTCAAGAAAAAGACTGAGTTAATATTTTTTTCTAGAGTATTTAGATTGTAGAAAATTATGTAATTTAATTAGGAGTATGTTGATAAAAAAACTTAACGCTCTTAAAAATTGAAAGGGCTCTTATAAAAAATGATAAAAAAAATCTGACGAGGGTCATATATTTAGAAATAAAAGTAGTATATATTTATAGAAGTATTTTATGAAGTAATATAATAAAATATTAATAGTAAAATAAATATTGCCCCCACAGTCTAAAATATCCGTCCCTGACCAATCTGCAACCCTCCACCAAATAACTCGGCTCTGTCTCTAAACCATGCTATATCTCCTTCTTCCATATATAGCACACCCTATTTCTTGATTGGCTTTCCTGATAACATATATAAACAAGGCTTAAATGCAGTTTTGGTCCCTCAAGTTTCATAATTGTGCGATTTTAGCCCCCAAGTTTCAATTGTGCAATTTTAACCCCCCAAGTTTCACAATTATGCAATTTTGGCTCCCAAATTTTAATTGTGCAATTTTGGCCCCGCAAGTTTACCCCCTTTTGCATTTTGTTAGCCCCCATTGACTTTTTTAACTAAATATTGATTATGTGGCATTTTATAATTTAAAAAAGTATTTTTAAAATAAATTAAAAATAAAAATAATTTTAAAGAATATTTTAAAAACAAATTAAAATTAAAAATAAGTTTAAAATTAATTTTAAAAAAAAATTGTTTTAAAAAATATTTTTAAAACAAATTAACATCAAAAATCAGTTTACCTCCTTTTGCGTCAATAAATGACTTTCTTTTGTAGTTATATGTAGTTGATGAAATAATTTTACAAATTTTTTTATGAACTACTTTTTTAATTTATATTTAACCCAAAATTATTAAATCTTGGGTTAAATATGTTTTTAGTCCCTACATTTTACCTTATAGTAAAAAATAGTCCCTACATTTTTTTTATGGTGAAAAATAACCCTATATTTTTTTCTGCTATCAAAATTAGTCCCTGCTATTAATTATTTTTAAAAGAGCGTTTATGTGGCACAACTAGCCAATAACATAGTGACATGTGTTTTTTTCCACCAAACTTATTGTGCACCTTTTCCCATCAAATCTTTCTTTCTATGTCTCTTCCTCCACCAAACCATCATCTTCAACACCACAAACCCAACCAAAAACCACCACACCAGAACAATAACCGGTCAAAATCCTCCTCACTAAAAAACCCACAAACCATTGTCCAAGTCCATGGCCGCCGAAAACCAAACAACAACAATGTCAACAAAAACAACATCTCGAACAATTTACATCTACTAATAATAATGTTGTGTTCTTGTTGAGTCTTTGGTATTGGCTGCATTTTTGGTAAAATAAACCTTGTAGCAGGATGTGCGATACGATGCCTCAAGCATTGCGTTAAGCATCGTACCATCTCACGAGAAGTGTTCATGACATATTCTATTTATGGAATGTTTGGTTTCTCTCTCATGGATCTTGCATGGCGCTTTTAATCAGGCTAATTATGAGGAATATTATTTAATGCTTCAGATCCTTGTCAAGAATATTTCTAAAGAGAATCTCCTTGAAGAATATATTTGTAGAGAATCTATTTTAATTAATGTGGAGTTATTGCTTGGGTCAAACAAATCAAGTCCATGCTATTTCTGAATCAAGGAAGAATTGGCTGAAGTATTTAAGGAATTTGCAAACCCTAATTCAGATTAGTTGTTGTTCACGCCGTATTGTGATTGTGTCTAGAATTCTAGGTTTTGCGTGTGTGTTATTTGTGAGCCTTTCTTGTGTCTCATTGATGCAAGCTTAGGACTGTGTGTATTGAGTTGTACTGTGTGTGATCCTTCTCCTAAGCTTTGAAGTACGGAGTTAGGACTTTTGGTGGTTTAACACTCTAAGCCTTTAGGTACGAGTGTGTAGTTTTAGGAGTGTGTCTCCAAAACCTTTTGTTATTGTGTTAGTGAAATCCTTGCTGTTTGTAAGGTTGTAGGGGAGTGAGATGGGATCTCTAATCTAGGAGTTCCTAGGTTGAAGAATCATTGGTAGTGCCTAGGTTATAAGTTGTAAACGGGACGTTTGCTGAGAACTTAGAACTAGGACTATTATAGTGATATTCCTTCCTGGATTGGTATCCCTCATACGTAGGTTGCTGTTTGCGCCGAACTGGGTTAACAAATACTCTGTCTCTTTTATTTGTTTTTTCTTTACTTGGTTTACATTATTACGCGCTAGACCGGATAGAGTGCTTAGAGCATCGTGTAGAGCATCGTGCATAGCGTGCTAGGAATTTCAGTTCTTTTCTCAACTCAACAACCATTTTCATAAGTTGAAAAAAAAACCTCTACCTCAATTTTCGTGTTTTGTTACTACTTTTCATAAAACTCCATTTCTTCTCTCTATCTTATTCCAACTTCTCTTTGCAAAGCTCGAAACTTTTCATCATTTGAAATCTAGGTTTTCTATTTGGAGTTGTCTTAAGGGGGTTTTGCCTTCTGGGTCGTTGAGATCTTGAACACAACAAAATGGGAAGTGAATGGAAGAAAGCAAAGGATGCTCTTGGTCTTAATCTTTGCATGTTTGTTCCTAGAACATTAGATGATGATTTTCCACCTTCTACGGTGATCTCTGAGAGGTTGTCTGATGCTGCTCTTCTTTCACTGGCGAACTATGAGAATGGTTCCTCCCGGCCAACTACTGCGACGGTTGGGTTTTTTGTTGGGTTTGTGGTGACTAAGATGGTGGTTTGATGGAGGAAGAGACATAGAAAGAAAGATTTGGTGTGAAAAGGTGCACAATAAGTTTGGTGGAAAAAATCACATGTCACCATATTATTGGCTAGTTGTGCCACATAAGCACTCTTTTAAAAATAATTAATAGTAGGGACTAATTTTGATAGCATAAAAAATTATAGGATTTTTTTTTCACCATAAAAAAAATGTAGGGACTATTTTTTACTATAGGGCAAAATGTAGGGACTAAAAACATATTTAACCCTTAAATCTTTTATTAAAAAAAAGTTTTTAAAACATCTTTAAAAACAAATATTTTTAATTTGTTTTAAAAATATTTTGTTATAATTTTAAAATACCAAATAATCAATTTTTAGTCAAAAACATGTCAATGGGGAGCTAACAAATTCAAAAGGGGTAAACTTGGAGGCCAAAATTGCACAATTGAAATTTGGGGGGCTAAAATCGCACAATTGTTAAACTTAAGGGGCTAAAACTGCATTTAAGTCTATAAACAAATATAATTTTTAACATCATTCAGTACTATATTTTTTAAGTTTATTCTGAAAGAGACACAGGTTCCATGGATATCTATTACTATATATAAAAAGGATACAAATTTTTGGAATGACTTTTTCATTATTCCTATTTTACCCTTAAAAAATAACTTCCACATAAAAATAGATTTTCAGTTTTTTTAGTAAATAATTTTTGTTTCTTCTTAATAACTAAGCACAACTTCCTAGGTTTTCAATTTTTTTATAGTAAATTTTTTTTCTTCTTCTTAATAACTAGCCACAATAAAAAATGAGGTTACGTAGTTATCAATTAACTAAGTCCAATAAAAAAAGAGATTAAGTAGTTATTTACATTTGCACAATAGAGAATATCAATCACAAAAAAAAAAAATATCGATCACACAAACGGCGGCTAGTAATTATATAAACAGTACCGCTATTTGGTACGAGTGGTGAACTAACGAAAGGCAAGAATACATGACTTGCACATGCTGTTGTCCCCACCTAATTATTTTAGGTGTTTTAATTAATTAATAAATAAAATAAAAGCTATTCTAACAGAACCCACTCCTTGAAAAGAAACCGCCGCACCACCTCTCCCAGGCCGACGTTTCCTGTTTTGCAGAACATCTTAATCAGTTGTTGTAGTATCCAACCACACTTGCTTTACAGTCCGTTTGTAAAACCTATTCGTAGCAACCATATTTGCCGTTGTCACTATCATTTCTGCAGTTACCGCCTTACCGCCGCAACATTTCTCAGCAGCAACCTTAGTTCGGATTTGTGCTTAGTTCGTTTCACTTGCAACAACTTAATATTCAATTAATTACAAGTAAGTAGTACCATGCCTTTGCGTTTTGGTTTTTTCATCAGGTTGTTAGTTTTTGTTTTATGAATACAACTATGTTTAGTTGCTGCTAGAATTTGCACTTCTTTTCATTTTGACTACATGGTCTGTTTGTAGATTGTGTTTGTGCTCAGTTCATGAGAATCTTTTGTACTTATGAACTTTTTGTAGATTGTTGTTTTTATATTATAATCTAGATAGAGTATTCGGAATTGATTGATTTAGTTTTTTTATTTTCTATTATTATTGTATTAGTGGCAGAAAGAGTTGCATCTTCACATGACGAGGAAACAAGTGAAGGAAGTAAAAAAAAATGATGATATTTTAGGTGAAAAATTGCCTTATGATGGCGAAAATCCTAGTGCTGGGATGACATTTAGCTCTGAAGATGAAGCTACCGACTATTACATGAATTATGCTCGTTGTACGGGTTTTGGATTTAAGAAAATCAGTTCAAAAAATGGAGATGATGGAAAAAAAATATTTTACTTTAGGATGTAGTCGAGCAAGAAAGTATGTGAGCAATTCAAAGAATCTTTTGAAGCCAAATCCCATTACAAAATTACAATGTAAGGCTAGAATGAATGCTTGTATATCTTTAGATGGAAGAGTTACAATTTCAAGTGTTATTCTTGAGCATAATCATGATTTAAGCCCAACAAAAGCACGGTATTTTAGATGCAATAAGAATTTGGGGCCTTATATGAAAAGGAGATTGGAACTTAATGATCAAGCTGGAATTAATCTAAGTAGAAATTTTCGATCTTTGGTTGTTGAAGCCGACAGTTATGAGAATCTTACTTTTGGAGAAAGAGATTGTAGGAATTATATAGATAAAGTAAGACGGTTGCGACTTGGAACAGGGGATGCTGATGCTATTCAAAGCTATTTTGTTAAGATGCAAAAACAAAATAGTCAATTTTATTATGTAATGGATCTGGATGATGAAAGTCGTTTACAGAATGTGTTTTGGGCAGATGCGAGATCTAGAGCTGCATATGAATATTTTGGTGAAGTCATAACGTTTAACACCACTTATTTGACAAACAAATATGACATGCCTTTTGCCCCTTTTGTTGGGGTGAATCATCATGGTCAGTCTATTCTACTAGGTTGTGCTTTGTTGTCGAATGAGAATACTCAAACTTTTACTTGGTTGTTCAAAACATGGCTGATACAAACAGCACCACTTCAAACTAAGGCTTAGCAGAGAAAACACTAAAACAGATGGTCCTTAAAACACTCCACGGCACAGAGGGAACCAAACTCTGATGATCATTACTCGCCTTAGACTGACAAAGAGTTATTTAGTACGACCGATTCGGGATCCCGGTCCTTGTCACAAGAGCACACTGAAATTATGCAATGAACAAGGTGGAAAAACCAAACTGAAATCAAACTGCCAGCGCAGTAGCATTAGCCGCTTGCCAATAAACACAAACATCAACAACTAACAAAATCAAACCATGAAAACACATACTCAACAACATAGTGACAGACGATAACCTCTTCTTCATCTCTACCAATAAGAAGTTCAATAAAATAAAAAGTAACAAGGACCAGACACTAAATTCAGCAACTACTACAGTTGAGGGTGTTTATCATTCAAGGTTGCATCGGTTGTCTCTAATTTCATTTCAACGCTTCAATAAAGCCATTCACCCAGAAATCCAGTCGGATTTATTATGTCACCGCCTCAATCCCATAGTCGATAAGAATCCTGTAAAAAATAGTGGTGTTTTAAGAATCGCGTACAATCCTTTGTTATTCTGTGAGTTTGGATACACCGTTGTACCAGCAGAGAAGGAGGATTGAGATAGTTGGTTGTTATTCAAAATTTCTTGCGTTAAAGAAGAAGAAAAAAAAAAGGAAACATTGGTTAACAAAAAAAAAGACGAGAGAGGAAACAAAAAGTAGGGATTGCTGAAATTTCTCAACTGCCACATCATTCTCACTTTTCTTGCCTTGACTATATCGTACCAACAAGTATTTCCCTTATATAAATAAGGCTGATTCAACCAAACAAGAGCATTCTTTAATCTGATTTTGTGATAAAGTATCTGTTGAAATATCGGTGTGAAGATGGAAAGAAATTGGAAGGTCCCACATAAAATAGAATACACATTAGTAGTATTTAAATAGTGGTGTTTAATTTTAAATACCTGATAATGATGAAAATAATAATTATTATTATTCTTTTTTGGTATTAATTATTATTATTCTTTATTTATAGATATCACTTCCCATAATTCTAGCCTATGTTTGTTGTGATAAGATTGAGAATCCAAGTGAATTTCCTATTTTTCCTTCATTAGTCTGTTTCATCTACTTTTGTGGATTTGTTTCTTTTGGTCTTATCCATTAGAGTAACTGCTGCCGCAATTTTTGTTAAAACAGTTACAAAATCTCTATATAAATAGAGAACTCCGCTCAGTTCAAAAAACACACCAAAGAGTTTCTATTGAGTTGTCGAGAACTATTTCTCTCTTCTCCCTTCAGGTTGTGTTGACGAGTTATTCTTCTTCTCATCTCCTTTTTCTGTCCCTTCGGAAATAAAAGTGTTTTTAAGACCTTAGTCCCCATTTGGTATAATGTCAATTCGAACTTAAGAAAGGTTCCCTTTGATAATGTATGTCCCTTTGGAATAAAGAGTCATTTTAAGATCATAGTCCCATTGGAAACAATAATGTCATGTCGGAATTAAGAATGATCTTAACGGTATATAAATATTATTTTAATATTTTTCTATTTGAAGAGAAATTAAAAATTCGAAATGGTGGTATCACCATATTTGAGTGGTCGTGGTACAATATTGATAGTTTGGAGAACTTAAAGCTAGAATGGTGGTAACTAGGGGTGTCAAAATTATCCGTTAATCCGTTATCCATTCAATCCATTCAAAAATTTATCCATCCAATCCATCCATTAACAAAAAAATTAGTTAATGGATTGGATTGAATCCATCCATTTAATTAAACGGATGGATCCAATCCATCCGCCTAATTTTAAAATCCAATGGATTATTGTTTATTATCTTTTGAAAATCCAATGAACTATAGTTTATTATTTTTAAAAATTATAAGGATAGTCACTTTTGTTATTAAAAAAACAATTTTTTAAATAAATGTATTATTAAAAAACTGTAAAAAAGAAACTGTTTTTTTAAGGAAAAAAAATTAAAATACTGATTTATTAGTTTAAGAAAAAATAATGTTTCTTCCTTAAAAAAAATGTATCTTTTAATGTTCCTTAAAAAACTGAATTTCTTTTAATGTTCTTTTAATGTTTCTTTAATGTATTATTAAAGTTTCCTTTTAATATTCAATAACAATTTAATATTATATTTAATATTAATTTTATAATTGTGGTGGTTGGTTGCTGCAGCCACCGGACCACCACCAGACCACCGTCGGACCACCACCGGACCGCCGTCGGACCACCACCGACCGCCGTCAACTCGCCGGAAAATATGGGTCCCGCCGCCGTGGACCGCCGCCCGCCGCCGTGGACCTCCACCGGTCGGCCGGTGACCGGCCACCCACCAGCACCTACTTTTTTTTTTTTGGCAAAATAAACGATATTCATTCATTCAAATAAAAAGAGTACATCGGTGTAATACAAATTCATAATCGCTAAAAACAAAAAGGATAAATCTGCGAACAAACTCACAGTATCCATGTTAATAGCATAAAACGGCAAATTACATATGCCTATAAATATGACTACATTGAAGTGTCCGGAATATCCATGTCTCCAGATCTGTAGCGTTGATGACACCAAAGTCGACATTGATTGAATCTGCACTAGATTGGATCTACTCCTTTAACCTGAAACAAATAAACACCGTACAAAGACGGAAAAACAAATACACCGCACAAAGACGGGACAACCAAATACACCGTACAAAGACGAAAAATCAAAACAAACAAATATGTGAAAATCACACTTATTTATTATAACGAGAAAGAAAAAACAAATTGGAGGGATGATAGGCCAAAACTGACCTAAAATCACCCCTCTTCAATGGACTAAGAAGAAGAAAAAAAAGTATTGACGGCTAGGGTTGGAAGAGAAGAAGGAAAATGAAACTTAAAAAAATAATACCACTACTTTTATTTATTATTAAAATGTTACATTATTTAAATACTATTATTAAAAAAATAAATTTTAATGTAGAATGATTGTTTTGGGCTTACTATGCTTGGATTGGGCTTAGTGAAAAAATAATTTTGATTGATTACACATCAATGCATTAAAAAAAATAAAAATTATGTTTTAAAAATAATAAATAATCTGTTTCATTTAATAAATATATTTTTTAAGAATTATTAATCAATTAAAAAAATGTTTTTAAAACAATAAAAAATTAATATAGTTTAATACATGGATCGGATGAATATCCATCCATTAAAAATATCTTATTGGATGGATTGGATGGATTAAAATGTCAAATGGATGGATTGGATTGGATATTTACCAAAAAGATTTAATGGATTCTAATGGATTAATGGATTATTTTGATCCATCCATTAGCAATCCAATCCAAATCCATCCAATCCATCCATTTTGACACCCCTAGTGGTAACACCATATTTGAGTGGTCTCAGCACCATAACAAAGTGGTAACAATACCATATTAAAGTAGTTTCAGTATTAAAAGAGTGGTCGTAGTACTATATTGAAAGTGTAATTCTCGAACGGTTTTCTACAGTGCAGTAGTTAATCGCACAGTTGTAGCTGAGCTTGTTTTATCTTGGAGGCGGCGTAGTTGATAGTCTACCTTGCACAATTTTGGGCAGTGCCAGGAAACGTTTTAATGAGAGCGACCTGATCGTGACTCAACCTAATAACAACTTCAGTAAATATTCTCTTTTAAAATAAAATTTGAAAAACCAAAATACAACAGTTTAGAAATCCAAAAGCAAGAGTATCCATCGAGCAACAATTCCTGGTCCAAGCTCATCTCTAATGCAATGACGGTGGCTAAAAAATCAGCTTCAATGGAGTCTCTTACTCCCACTTATGATGCAAACTTTGCTATCCCTTTGCCTTTGTCATCTTGAAGGGTGCCTCATGTTCTTGAATTCTCGGGTTATTATTTAGAAAGAGTATGAATATGATATTATTTTGCAAAGTTGGACTATACATACCAGTACCACTATTTAGAAAGTTGCCTGTCATCAATTTGATATGCAATGGTTTTGGATTTAAACTTAGAATTCTCCGCTCTTTCACATAGGTGTGTGAATTTAGTAATTAGATACTTAGCAAAAGAAAATATTGAACTTAATAAACCACTCTAGGAGCTAGTGAATTTACATAATAATAATTTTCGTATTTCTTACAGTATTATTCAATTTTTACCAAAGCATCTAGGATAAATGGTTCTAAAGAACCTGAGTTCAATTTCTAAAAAAATTTGTCAGGTTTTACTTACCTTGCGATCAAACTTCGGATACCAAAATCTCCTTCACTGTGAACTGGATGGAGGATTAACACTAAAAAAATTACAATAGTTTTAGTAAAAAAAAATTACAATAGGAATAGCTTTATACTGTTAAAACATAGCTTTATTAAAAAAAGTTATGAAAAAAACACAATTTATTGAAAAATCTAATCCAAGTGCAAGGTGTAAATAAATTAGATCAGAATACAAGATACAACAACCAACTCCACATTAAAATAACTTCATTTAAAGTGTGTATTCTGGGTTAATGGAATAGTGAAAAAAGAAGAATACTACTTTGCATGGGCCAACAAGTATAGAGTTTGATTAGATACATGGCAAAGGCCGGTACTCTTTACAAACAAAAAAAAATGGAAATTTTCTCTTTCCACCTTGCATATTTTTTACAGAATCTCCAAATTTTCTATTTTGACCTCATAAAACATTTTCAAAAAACATTTTTCAATACGCAAAATATTGCAATTATCGGCTTGGCTAATTTTCGCAAAACTATAAATTATTTCGAAAAATGTTTTCCAAACCAAATGAGTGTAGAAAAAACATATTACTTTGTATATCACACGCAATTTGAAACTTAGAATGTACAAAAGAATCGGTTGAAAAAGCATATTACCTTATCACAAAAAATGAGTGTAGAAAATATTTGTCAATGTTTCGATGTTGATTGTAGACTACAAACCCACCAAAAAAACACAAGCTTTTTCGTTGCCCTTGAGATTCAGTGAAAAAGAAGTGAAATTATAGTGGGTAAAAGTTATTGTGTATAAAGGGACATTTAGGAAAACATTTTACGAAATATAGCGAGCGGAAATCCTTTCCAAAAAAAATGTGCATTAAGACCCCTTGTAAAAATGCACGTTTTACAAAATGTGCATTTAAGGGCAAAATTGAAAATTTGGGGGGTCTAAAAAAATATGGGAGATGGAAAGAGAAAAACACAAAAACTAGCATGTAGCTTGAAGCACAAACAGTTAGAGACAAATCTAACTTTGCTCTTTAGACCCCTCCTAAAAACTCGAAATTACTTCTTATAACATTTTAGAAGATACAAACTAAATGCTTCATCTAGAATGCAATTTGCTCTTTAAAACACATGATTTGTTCTTTGATGTCAAATAAGTGTAAAAATGTTGATTTCATACCATAAAAATGTAAAAAAAATAAAAATCTCTCGGATGTTTCATCTAGAATACAATTGATCAGCAAAATCATGAAAAATGGGGGAAAAAAAAGGGTTTAAAACACATCTATTCTTCGATGTCAAATGAGTGTAAGAATGTTGATTTCATACTGCACGAACTAAACAATTTGGACCAAAAAAAAACATTTTTTTATTACATTCGAATGGGTTGATATGGAAAAGGTGATGTTTCTTCTGTGCGTGTACAGGCGGATTTATTCGGACAATAGAAACGATTTTTAAGAAACATTTGGGGAAAAAGTCTTTGTCTATATTATGTGAAAAATCTTGGTACGAGTTTGATCACACTTTCTATAAAAATTAATTGTGCGCATGGTATCTAATCTAAATTTGTATTAGCAAAGTTGTACTTATTGAATGAATGGTTTAAATATACTTTTAATCATATAAATAAATATTTTGTTTTTATTTAATTAATCCGTGCAAATATATCACATTTTATTTAATTATTGAAGGCTATGAATGAGTTAGCAGAAGAGGTTAAGCGATCTCTTGGAGTTGGCTTGTGGTTAAGAAAACGGGGAAATTTTGTCTTTTCTATGTGTGGTTTTGTTAATTCGATAATTGCATGTAGAGTTGGCCTAGACGTTGGGTGTTTGATCTTGTATTTTTCATGTTTAATGAATTTAGTACCACTAGGAATCCAAAAGTGGAATTTAAACACGTTGGGTCAAAATACATTTTGAATCCAAAATGTATTTTCCATTCTAATTTCATGTTTAATGAATTTAAACACGTTGGGTGTTTAATGAATTTTGCAAAATATCAACAACATCTGGTGCTAGGAATCCAAAAGTGTCAAAAGCAAATAGTATAAAAACATGTTGATTGTCAAAATACATTTTATCATGTTTGGCCACTTTGTTTGAAGCAGCTTTGAGGGCTGCTTTGTTGTGACAAGTGTGAGTGAGTAAGTCTCACATTGCTTAGAATGGTGGATGTTGAACACTTTATAAGTGAGAGGACTCATAAACCAAACGCCTTAAGATTTTGGGTTAAAGTGTGGTGTTCAACTCACTTGTGAAGTTGTTCTTGAGCCCAATGTGGATGATCCCCCTGATTGCCCCCTCATGGTGACCCAACATGCTTGTCTCGTCCTCAATCCCACAAGTGGGGAAACTTCAGTCAAATTCACACAAGCATCTTCCCTCATATCCAACCATACACGAGAACATATGCATGTCTAAGCGTCAATCTCCCTTCTTGTGGGACAGTCAAAAAATTCATAGTCGTCTCTTTCTTCACAGATACCCCTACACACTGAAAAATATCACAAAATCATGTCTATATTCGAAACCTGAAAGCTCCCTACAATAAACTGCATGCTCTCCAAATTGATCCAAGCACGCTTTACGGCAAACATGATAAACCTCATACTGGAAAATCATGGAATCATGAGACGGTATCGGAAAATCATGCATATATATAACATTTTTCTTTTGCCTTTGTTCTTTGTATACCTTAGTGTTAGATTTGATTCATTGTATACTTTTACACTTCTGTTGATTTACAAATGAATTAAAGAATATCACCCTGTTGAAGTTCTTTAAAATCTAGATTATTCAGGTTTCCGAACTGTTAAATGTATAAATATGTTTAGACACTTTTATTTTTTAAGTTAGCTTTTGGAATAAGATTTAAACTCATTTAACATACCGAAAAGGAGGAGTTAATTAGAATCAGAAATAAATAAATAAATAAAAGTTGATTTACTTAGAAAAAAATTGAATTTTTGCATTGTAAGTTTCGTAGAATGAGGTTGTTGGTTTAAAAAGGGAAGAAAGATACTGGTGGCAATGCATGAGCATGGAGCATAGGCATTGTTTGTATAAGAGGGAATATATTAGATAGATAGATAGGTGATATCAAAGTAAAAAGGGAAGGACTAGCTGGCAGCCTAGCCCACATACACAAAAAAGACATCTCTTTTCTTTAATTGTTACATTTACACTTACACATTGCATGTGTGGAGGATGGACCTTTTGAGGAAGTTTCTTTATACTACAAAATTAACTTTGGTTGGAAAAAAAAAGTTTTTTTTTTTTTTGGTAATTCCAGAATCTCGAAAGCTACTTTGATTTCTCCCTCACCACTACTACTCACTTTTGCCATTTTCTACTACTACTTAACAACAACCAACTCAAATCATATGTAATAATAAATTTTCTTTTTGCTTTTTTTAAAAAAAAAAAAAAAAAACTCATATGTAATATTGTATCACCCAATAATAAAAGTTCAATCCGGCAATAATACAATTTAATTTCATTCCTCCGTTATTGGACAAGACAACTCCATTAATCATATACTAACTATAATAATTGATTATATTCAATTAAAACTAAATAAGTAGGATTAATGATTGATCAAAAACATCCAGCCCAACCGATATGATAGTTAAACACAAATGCATTATATGCACGTACGTATCTTAATTAATCTTCCACCTTAAATTAAAAATTTAGAGTAGTAGACGGATGAAACACGCCAGTTAAATTGAATGAATGAATGAATAATGAATATAATATAATTGAAGATTGAAAACATGTATGTATGTACACCTAGGAGGATTGGTTTGGTTTTGTTTGATGAGACTCATGAGAGACATAGAAACCAAGTGGAGATCAATGAGATAACAAATAAAAAATGATTAATTAATAATGCAATGCAACCTTGCAGTCACGGATGGTAACTGGATACCCATTATTATTAAACATACCATACATACATACATGTGATAAATTAACAAATTAGTAACAAGCCTAATTCCGTGACGAAACAAGTAGAAAAATAAAATAAAATTTGTTTTATGTTTGTTGACGAAACAAGTAATTTAATCAATATACAACGATGCCTTTCTTTTTATAACTACAGCTACATGATACCCACTATGTATATGTATATGTATGTGTAATGTATAATGTCTTAAACAATCATTAATTTGCCGTATTTAAATCATAAAGTTTTGGTACATTATTTATACGTGTAATATGCCACTCTCTTAAGAGAAATTATTTTTTTATCATTAAAAACATTGTAATAATCAAATATCATTAATCAAAGTTGTTAAAAATATAAATTTTGATATTTTTTAAATTTTTATTCTTCATAATAGTTAATATTCAATTTTTTATTGAAAAAATGTTAAAATATTAGTCTAATTATTATAAACAATAAAATTGTATTTTTCCTTGTGCTATTATTATATCTAAAATACAATAATTAACTAATATTATTTTTAATCCATAAAAATAATTTTTAATTTATTAATTTGCGATGTTATGTACCGGTACACTTGAATTATTCAAATGTACCGTAAAAGCTCCCTTTAAATAAATATTAATAGTTTCCGTAGGCAGTGAAATGGCTGCTACCTTATTCCTTTATCTTTCTGCAAAGTTTGGCTTTGGGGGTTGACAAATAATTTGGCTTCAAAATCAAGGAACCTCCTAATTTCAAGTGACCAATCATAAAAGCAAAGGACTGTTCTCAAGGCATCTCTATGCGTCCAACACTAGAGTTGAGAATAAATTAAAAAAATACCATGGTCAACTTTGAAATCTATGGAGACTTGAATCTTCTAGTTCTAGAACTACAAACTGTCTTTGGACATCGGTTACTTGTAGTCTTATTTTTTTCAAGAACTAGTATTTTGGCATTTTGTTCTGGTACTCCGCACATCAACATTTCAGTTAGACATGAAAAGGTTGTGTTGGGTCATGAAAGGTAGTCGGAGAATTATTTATATTGAACTTAAGAATAATTATATTAATGAATTAGACATTACATTTGCATCCAAAAGTTTAAAGTATTAAATTTATGTGTCCTCTTATTTATAAAGTACATAATTTTTACTTTTTCAAGCAAAATTTAACTCATTTCACATTTGCTACATCAGTCTTCTTTCAAGTGTGAATCATCAATTCATTATGTTGTTGTCATTGCTCAACGGAACTCGCCACCAACCACTTTTTTCAGAAAGATTTTCGATACAAAAAGTCATTTGAATCCTTCGTCGAATCACCGACTGTGTTATCAGTGTTGGATCATAAGGGGGCAGCCGGAGATCATCCATAATGGGCTTAAGAGCAGCCATTAAAGTGAACATGACACAACAATTTTACCCAAAATCTTAAGGCATTAACTTTATGAGTCTTTTGATTTATGACGTATTTAAATTCCGCTTTTCCAAATAGCGTGAGATTTTACTCACCACACATTTCCCACAACAGTTACATAAATACGGCTTTAGTATTAGTAATGTTTACTTTTTAAAGACATAATTTTCTTGGTAAATGAAATTTAAATTTGTTACAAAAATTTAGGAAAAAATCATTTTAGTGTAGTCTCATAAGTTAACTTCAACTAACAATTTAAGGCGTATCTCTCAATTAAGATTACTACCTTTAATTGTTTTGGCAAGAATCTCTGAGCCAACTTGCAATTCCAATCTTGTTATCCCCAAACTCCTAATTTGTTTAAAAGTTTGTTTAAATTGCACATGAATGTAATTTAAGAGTTTGTTTAAAAGATTCTATTTTAAGAGAGATAAAATGCAATTTGATATATATGTGACGGATTCGGAGACGGGTTCAATATGAATATCAATGTCTTCATTACTTATCTCACCTTATTTCTTTTTTTTCTTTTTCTTTTTTTTGACAAATCTCACCTTATTTCTTAAAATCGAGAAAAACATAAATCCAAATTAAAACTTTAAGTAATTTAATTTTCTCCATCAAAATTAGGACATGATAGATATAGATATCCACGGATCCAAGTCATATTACCATACTAAAAAGATTTATGCTATTATTTGTGACCGATGTAGACTAAACCATAAACTCCATTCGTCAATTTGAAATAGTTTCGTGGCCAGGAGTTTTAGCCAAATCTACTTTTGAATAGTATTGCAGGTAGGTACTAATTGTGAGTTTTTGATTGAATTATTAGGAGAAGTAGAGAGATTGTCCCATAATATATATGATCATGAGAAACAAACCGTGAGACAATAAGATCGAGGAGATCTTGAAATGGGGCATCACTTGAAGGTACCATATTTGTCAGCTTCCATTAGTCCTACGTGAGTTCTCGTCATTTTGGGACCCCTTCTTTTATTCTCTCACCCAACTTCCCCATTGTCATAATCATCCTTTCATTAATTCATAAGCTCATATTTTAAATTGACCAACAAAATTTCAATCAGAATTGCTTCAAAGTTCAAACATTGAAATTTGGTTGAGACTTTAGACTCACATCTCTTCCCTTCCTCACTTGTATTTACTTGTACATGTTAAAGAAAATAAATAGAAATATTTGTTTTAAAAATTGTTCATTCTATTTTTTAAAATTAGAGGATTATAAGTTTCAACATAAAAATTTTATTTTTTTATTTCTTAACATTGTCTCCGCAAGAGACACATCAATGGATGCTCTGAAACTCAATGTGGATGCTCACTTACTCAGTGATGGCCATTGAAAGTTACGGTTAATCCTGAGAAGAGCATACGGGAGATGCTTGGAGCTACTATAGATACGATCTCAACCATTACCTATAGCATATGGAGGGCGAGAAATCTTAGAGTGTTTCAAGATAAACATGTGCATGTTGTGGATACAATTGATTGAGCTTTAAACTATCTCTATGAGTACCAACGTCAATGTATAACGGAGAGTACGACTTAGAGTCCTTCCAATGGCAAGCGAAGTCACAACAAGAGCTGGAGTCCCTCATCAATGGATGCTCTGAAACTCAATGCGGATGCTCACTTACTCAGTGATGGCCATTGAAAGTTACGGTTAATCCTGAGAAGAGCATATGGGAGCTGCTTGGAGCTTCGACTCGAAGAAAGAGAACGATAGATGCTACTCTGGGTGAGGCGATTGGGCTCAACGAAGCCTTGGATATGATGATAAACCTTCAGTTGAGCAAGGTGGTATTCAAGCTAGACACGCAGTTGATTGTGAAAGTCGTAAAGGCGAGAAAAATCCTAAGATTGAATTAGGGCATGATTGTTCAAAGGTGCATATCGTTTCTGGAAGCAAACCCTACATCTTTCATTTTTTGGGTTTGCAGAACTGTGAACATGTCAGATCATCAATTAGCTAGATAGTCTGCTATATAGAGCCCAATAAAGATTGGTTCAATAATTTTTCAGTTTGTATCTTGAACCATATGCAAAAGATATGGGTGTAACCTAATTATCTTTATACGATTTTATTTGTTTCCAAAAAAAAAAATAGACCCCTTATCTGTTGGTTCGAAACTTAGGTTAGTTTGTTTGTAAATTCTAATATAAACCACTTTTACAAGTTGACCATCGTGGATCAGTACTAAATATATATTTAAAATTCTAACAACGACAATCTTCGTTTCTGTAAAGTATAAGTTAATAGTCATTCTCATTTTTACGATTGTGATAATGATCACCTAATTGATACAAGTTCGATTAATACCGTAAAAAATAAATATATAAATCGTATTAGACTAATATCAATTAAGTCGTTGTTTTTGCCATAAAAATGAAGAAAGAATCTTATATTTTTACTTTTAAAGAGCATTATTGATAATTGTTATAATTTTTAGGGTTAAATATGTTTTTGTTCCCTATAATATCTCAAATTTTGTTTTTAGTCCCTATAAATATTTTTAGCAAGTTTTGAGCCCTCAAATATTTTTTTTATCATGACTTTTGGTCCCTGTTTTTCAGTTAATTTGTGTATATAATTCGAAATTTTGAATTTTTTTCTGCAGTCATGTTTAGTACATTATTGTAATATCTCTTACAAAAAAATAATTTTTTTTGTCTTTTCTATGTTACTATGTTACTATGTTATTGGCTAGCTGTGCCACATAAACGCTCTTTTAAAAATAATTAATAGCAGGGACTAATTTTGATAGCAGAAAAAAATATAATTTTTGTTCCCTTGTGTTCAGTCAACTTGTATATATCATTAGAAATTTGAAGAAAATTTCCGCGTTCGTGTTTAGTACATTATAAGAATCTCTCTTGCAAATGTTTAAATTTTTTTAATAAAGGGTGAACTAAATATGATTTTTTTTGGTTTTTTGCGCATAAAAGTTCATAAATAATTTATCTTATGTTAAAAAATTCTAAATTTTTGTTGGAGAGGTTATTATAATATTATAAACATAAATACAAAAAAAATTGAAAAATATGAAAGTACACAAAAGTTTGATAAAAAGCAGATACAAAAAGTTGTGACATAAAATATTAGAGGGACCAAAACTTGTTGAAATTTTTTATAGGGACTAGAAATAAAATTCGAGATATATATAGGGACCAAAACTTATAAAATAAAAAAGAAAATGCTAAATAATGTAACTGGGGTACTATTTAAAAAACTCAAATATAATAAATATATATTGAAATTTGTGTAGTCAACCATTTAAAAGTATAAAAAACAATAATCTTTTCAATACAAAATTTTCATTTTTATAGTCTTAACTAATACCTCAAAGACGGAGCATTAGTTAACATAACTCAATAAAAAATATCAACGGGAAGATAAAAAGTAAATTTGTTAGGCCACGTTGCTAGAAATATAGAGAAATAGTGTGTTTGTTTAAGATTTAAAAAAAATGATTTTATTTTGAAAATATTAGAAATTCTTTTTTAGAGATTTTAATAAAAATCTCAAACTACTCTTTGTTTATTTACTATAAAAAAAAACACTTTTCTAAAAATAGGAAGTTCCTATATTTAGGTTTTTTAATTTTTAAAAAAAATAAATTCTTGAAAATAGCTAATAGCTTTTTATTTTGAAGTTAAAAATGATTTTTTTAGAAAATTATTTTTAAAAAAAATTTATATCAAAATTATAAATGGATTTTTTTTTAAAAAAATAGATTTTTTCTTAAAAAAATCCAAAACAAACGTATCCATACTTATATGGGCAAAAGCCCAAATAAATATTAGCTTCGGTCCTTATTATAGGAAAAAAATTTCTTTATAGATTCATAGAATGTTTGATGTATCTAGTTCATAATATGGTCTAGATACCTAAAACATTCTATGAATCTAACAAGCAAATTTTTTCTTATAATGAGGATCGGACACTCACATTATAAGCTAAAAAAATAAATAAAAAATAACTAAAGTAATATTAATTGATGTCACAATTTTTTAATTTTAATAATTTTTTTTATTTATAAGTGGGTGTCTAAATTTTGTATCCAAACACTTGTGCAAGACTATCTCATAAATATAATATGATAACTATTAATTAAGTTAATTACTTCACTTCATGAGATGAGATAATCTATCCTATGAGAGGTCTAATAGATTTTGTGATTGGCTTACCGTTTATGTATGGTCATAGTTATTTATGAATGTAGCATGAATAAGAAAAATAAGAATAAATGCCAATTTTGAATGGTTAGTCGATCAACATGATTTAGACCCTTAAGTTATTGAAAAGCTAACATAATAGAATATTTTATTTGATTTGAAAATGATATTGCAAATGTATGTTTGATAACGTTCACGTTCACGGCTCCTTAGAATGATAATATATGGTATAAAAAATGATGAATTATAATCAAATACTACTGCTACTATAAGTTTTGAGAAAACCCTTATACAAACACAAACTAATCAATGACATTGACATGTCGTAGAAAGAATATTGAGCAAGTCCTAAAAAACTAAACCTGAATTATTATTTGTTATTTATTTAAAGATTTAAAACTTTGCTCAAAGCTAGTACAAGCATATTGTATAAAAGAAAAAGAGTGAATAAATTGATGACGCCAACACACGCACATGAACCTTAAAAGAGTGTTCTAAAAAAAAGAGAAATGAAAAGAGAAAGAAAAGGGGGAAAGGAGAGGAGAGAAAGGAACAGAAGATGGATGAGTAAGTATGAAGTTATTATGGGGTGACTTGGGTTGTCCGTACTTGAATACATAATTACTAGTATTGGGCAGTAAATTACAAATGAAGGAGTTGCCTCTTTTAAGGGGGCGTTGCGTTGCAATGCAAGCCACTCTTTCCTTCCATTCCTATGTATGTGATGTGTGTAATGTATGGTGCCGTGCTCTATCAACCAAACTAAAACAAGTCATTTGTTCCCCCCCTATAGTAACTATAAACATAAAGTAAGAGATGATCCAAGAGGGGTCGGTCACTTGCGTATTTTCATCCAAACATAAACTGCCACTCACCATTTAATGCTGCTGCTGCTGCTGCTGGGGTCACCTCCAGCTGTACCCAATCACATAAGCTTACTTCATCTCTTTTTTTCATTTTATTTCCAGATTTTTCGGTCCTGCTTCTCGCGCGCTATACACATTTCTATTTGTATCATTTCGCTATTTAAGCGGCATTGTTATAAAAAGATAAATTTTTTATAAATATCGTCCGATATTATAAAAATGAAATCTAGTATGATCTTTTTTGAATGTATTCGTTGATTAAGTATATAAGTATTTCTCTAAGTAGCATAAAAAATATTTTAATAAATTTTTAGAGACTAAAATAGATAGATGACAAAAAAAAATCTCTGCCCTTTTCTTTCCTTTCTTTCTAAAATTACAAACGTTGTATCACAATGACACATGATAGCAAGACATCAGTTAGTAACAATCTATGTGGGCAAGTAGATGTGTAGAATTAATGTTTGTATGAATTTAATCCTAATTTATTTAAGATAAAATAAATTAAATTTGTCTAAATAAATATGGAAAAATGATAATAAATTTTTTAACGGCATAAATTAGGAAAATCAATAAAATAATATTATCTCCCTTCCTTTTTTAAGTATTTGTTTAAAATAGTAACACCAAATTAAAAAAATGTATTTTTGCACATTATCTTTCTATTATACCATAATTTTAACCCACCAATAAATTTCTATTTTTTTGCATACAATTTCTCTTTCCAATAGATTTAATATATTATGTACAAAAAAAACAAAATTTAATATGTTATGTACCAAAAAAGAAATTTATTTTTCCAAATATATAATATTAATTAGTTTTATTGAAAAAAAAGGGTAATTTTTTTTTTTTTTAATCAAAAGGAGAGTTGAGGAAACCCTCAACCCTATCCGAAATATATTAAACATAAAATAAAAGAGTACAAACTGGGGGGACATCAACCTGACCCAGTTAACCGTTTTGCAGCAATAAAAGATAAAACAAATAAGAGCAGCTACAAGTAGGTTATAGATCCAACTCTAACGGGTAACAACCAAAACAAACACTAGCACATCGGACACTACTCGGCGAACCCGCGTACGGGCGCGAAACCAAATAGCAAAAAAAGTGACGTGTCAATATCTGTAAAGGTATAAACGGCGAATGAAATGACCGCCAACATGGAACATTTCACGTACCAACTCCCTCTGATAAATCAAAGCAAGTATCAGGAACCCTTTCGGGTCAACAAACTTAAGCCCTGCAAACAGAAAGCCATATGCAGCAACAAAAGTAAAGAAAACGACGGGCCCAGCAGAACCACCACCGACCCGAAGTAGAGAAACCCAAGACCACCGACACGACGGCAGCGGCGAAGCAACGATCCTGAAAGCTGCAGATCTGGAGACGAAATCAGTAAACAAAACCAAGATCCACCACCACCGTCAAGGAAACCCAGCGAGCGATCACGAAACAGAACCAAAACGAAGACCACCGTGGCGGCGCCGACGACGGTTAAACGAGCAACCACCAACGCAAACCTTCAACACTCCGTTGAAATGAGAAACAGCGAAAAGGAGAAAGTAACGTGGAGGTGTGAAACGGAAGAACCTCTCAAACCACCAGCCATGGCAGACACCACCAGAGAGAGATGGACTGAGAGGTGAAGGGTAAATTTGGATGTTAGGGAGGCGGCGGGATGTGTTTTAGAGAGAGAACAGAGCAAAGATGTTTTAGGGATAATGTGTTATTTTGAAAAAAAAAAAGAAAAAAAAGAAAAAAAAAAAAAAAAGGGTAATTGACAAAGGATACAATTGACAAATTGTACCCTTAAAACATCAAATTGACAATTAAATAGGAATGTTAAATCCGATATTTTTGGATACTTAAAAATGAACGGATGGGGTATTCTTTAAGAAATGTGTATTGGACATTTTAAAACGGTTCTTTCTAATACTGCTTTTTTAAAACTTTCTAATGTGCGGAGTACTTAACTAATATCCTTAGAAGATTTATTAGCATGATACATAAATAAATCAAGGGTCTTGCTAACAAGTACCCTCGAGATATTTTTTAAACATTTTATTTAAAGAAATTATTTCTTAAAAAAGTGAAATATTTTAATTTTAGATGTTTTGACTTGACACATTTCCATAACAATTTTACAAAATCTTATTATTTAAGATGTTTAAAGAAGAGTGGAGATACAATTAATATTGTTTTTTTTTTTTTGTCAGACAGTCTAGTTGCTAGAAATTTCACCTTTTAAAATGGATAAGTAGAGTGTCCGAGGTTCGAACCCCGACTCATGCATATAAAATGTCGATGTCCCTACCAACTGAGCTAAGCTCAGGGAACACAATAAATATTGTTTTATAATTGAAGAAAATGAATTTCGAAAAATTAATTTTATTTTTATTTTCTTGGTTTTAGACCTTTGATTCTTAAAGAAAGTAGTCATAATAGTTCAGAGTTTGGCAATAAAATAAGTAAAATTTGACCAAGAAAAATTATAATTACAAATACATTTATAATATTTTTTTAGTAACTTTATAAAAAAATATATTTGCAATTTTGATACCGTAACTATAGTGATGATGTTTTACACATAACCAAAATAATTGTTTACCCTTGTTGTGTCACTTTAATAATAAGAAAATACCAATCAGTACTCTTACACTCAGTTTAGTTCTATGGAAAAAAGTGGGAGAAAGAAAAATTACGCAAACCAATGGATGAATTTAGACTAAAGTAGCTTATGAACCTAGGCTAATTAGTACTCTTACACTCTGGTTCTATTGCAAGTAGCTTATAGCTTATCATCTTTTCTTTCAATTTTGTCCCTACCATCTTATTTGGAAAAAAAAAATTAATTAAATATATCTTTTTTTATGTCATTTCATACTTATAAGCTAATTCAGCCGCTAATTTTACTAAACATTACAAATTCAATTAATTAACTTATAAATTATCCGCTATAAGTTGATTCGATATAAATTAGTTTATGAGCTATAAAGTATAAAGTAGCTTTATGAATTAGAGGATAGTTAGAAGAAAACGTCAAAGTAAAAGGAGTTGGGTTGAGTAAGGTTTACGGTAGAGCTAAGCCAAAGAAACAAAAGTGTCGTCTTATTCTTTCTTCCTTCGTGTCAGACTCACTGACTCCTCCTTACTATAAAACCCACACTTTGCACTCTTCTCCATACCATAATAAAACTATTACTACCATACTCCATTTCATTTCAATTCAATAATCAATAATCAATAATAATAATAACCCCCTTTTCCTTTCTTCACTTTTCTATCTTTCTTTCTTTATTCTAATTCTATTCTTTCTTTCTTCCCCTTTCCTTACCTCCGCTACAACTTTTTAATTAATTAATGGGATTATAAGGAAGAAACACACAGGCAGACGGTGGACGAGTGGGTTTGAAGAAGAAGAAGAAGAAGATGATGAATTTTGTTAAGAAGAATGGTGAAGTGAGACTGCCTCCAGGGTTCCGTTTCCACCCAACAGATGAAGAACTTGTTGTTCAGTATTTGAAGCGTAAGGTCTTCTCTTTACCCTTACCCGCTTCCATCATTCCTCAGGTTGATCTTTGCAAGTCTGATCCATGGGATTTACCAGGTAGGTAACTGCTTGGGATTGGGAGTAGTAATCCCAATTAGTATTATTAAACATTCATTAATAACAATAATTACTACTACTAACAACATTTTGCATGCATCAGGTGATTTGGAACAAGAGAGATACTTTTTCAGCACTAAAGAAGCCAAATACCCAAATGGTAACAGATCCAACAGAGCTACTAACTCTGGTTACTGGAAAGCAACTGGTTTGGATAAACAAATCTCCAAATCTTCTGCTACTCAACTTGTTGTTGGGATGAAGAAGACTCTTGTTTTCTACACAGGCAAACCACCTCATGGTTCAAGAACTGATTGGATCATGCACGAATATCGCCTCACTCCCTCTCACTCTAATCCCATCGTAAGTCTCTCTCTCTCTCTCTCTCTCTGTCTGTCTGTCAATTCATTATTAATTTGTATTTGGACTGACTTTACTTGCTTGCTTGCTTGCAGAATCAAAATTGGGTTCTTTGTCGCATATTTCTCAAGAGAAGAGCTGGTTCTACTTGTAAAAATGGAGGAGGAGATGATGACGAGAACAGTATTGTCACAGTTGCAGACACAAGTCGTCTGTTGAGACTCAAACCCAAAGCCAAGCAGCAGCAGCAGGTCAACAACTCAAGTTCAAAGGTGGTGGTTTTCTATGACTTTTTGAACACCGATGCCTCCTCCTCCTCCTCCTCCTCCTCAATCTCACCAACTACAAGTGGAATCACTGATGAATTGGGTCAACATGAAAATGAAGACAGCAGTACCTCATTCACAATCATCCCAAATACTAAACCTTAACAGTACTTGCTTAATTAATTCCCCTCCCCCTTCATTTCTTTAATTCTTGTCTTTATTATCATTAATTAGGTCTATCAATCATGTAAGTAGTAGTAGCAGTAATTAATCTCATCTCAAAATTATCATTAATTAGGCATGTCAAAATTATCTCATCTCAACTGTACCAAATGAGGTCGGCATTAATTACTTAATTCAGATATAAGAAGGGTAGTCTGTCTGATTTGAGCTCTCAATTCAATAGAGTGTGTATGCTAGTATTTCTACCATGTAATGTAATGTAATGCATCAAATTCTTTATTTTCAGACTCTCTCTTATGCAATTCCAAACCAATCAATTGCTCTTCTCTTTTTACCTTAAAGTAACTCTCTTTTTTAAGTTTCAACAAGGTAGTAGGTGCTTTCATTTCTTTCTTTCACACACCAAAAGTGGATGATGGATCCAAAACAACATCACCCTTATGCTTTGTTTGGTTCTGCACTTGTGCATCATTATTACTCCCTCTGTCTCAAAATAAATGACCTGTTTGACCACCGACACGTTTGCCAATACACAACTTTAATCGTTAATATCTTTAATTATCTATTATTAAAAATTATAAAAATGGTATATTTTGAAAGTACTCGTCGAGACAAATCAAACATCTCATATGCTAATATTTGCATGTATATATTAGTAGAAAAATAAGATCAAAACAGATCAAATGAATAGTACACTAAGTAAAAAAAAAGTCATTTAAAATGGGACGGAGGGGGTATATTATTATTTTTAGATGGAAAGTATGTATCCTCAGCACACATTTGCAGAGACTAATTCATTGAAACTTGTGCGACAAAATTCAAATGGACGGCACTCTCCCTAAGATTATTAATCCAATTATATGCCCAAGTGAAGGATCGAACTTGGAACTATGCTTACGTTAAAGAGACTTGGGTAATTTCATATAAGTTCTTTTTGATACTTGTATATAATTATTATTTTAATTAGGCAAAATGTATCCGTAAGTCCTTTAAGTTTTATGTTTGTAACAGATTGGTCCTTTAAGTTTTTTAAGTAACAAATAAGTCCTTTAAGTTTTTTAAATAACAAATAGGTCCTTTAAGTTTGTAATTTGTAACATCTAGGTCCCTCAATTACTTAAAAAAATAGGACCTAAATGTTACAAATTACAAACTTAAAGGATCTATTTGTTACTTAAAAAACTTAAAGGACTTATTTATTACTTAAAAAACTTAAAGGACCTATCTGTTACAAACGTAAAACTTAAAGGACCTCTTGATGCATTTAGCCTTTTAATTAATAATTATAGTATTAGTGTCCTCTGTCCATCCATAAATTAAATACCAATTTTGATGAGAACATGGAATAAGAACATAATCTTTGCGAGATCAGCATCGCACTAGTTGTAACTTGCTCTTATTCCTTTTATTATTAAGAAAATTAGAATCTGCAAATGGGTCAACACAGACAAGAACCCAATTCCTCAAACATTGATTCGTGCCATATCTAATTTTAAATAATAACATTTTCTTTTATATTAAAGAAAGAATAAATTGATATTTATATATCTGTCATCAACTACAACTTGGAACAAAAACTCACCAAAAAGCCTACTACTGTGCAACTTAAGAAAAATAAATAAATAAATAATTATTTTGTTTTCCTTTGATGCACGGACATTTATTTAGTTAGAACATATTTTTCAAAACAATTTTTGTGACAGTAGGTTGAGCAGTAGATCGGGGATGTTGGTCGAGGGAAACAGGGATCGATTATTATATACTGTATTTGAAGTCCCACATTGTTTAGGTTTCCGGGCTGTTGAGTGTATAAGTATGTGAGGGCAACCTCACCCTTTGAGCTAGCTTTTGGGGTTGAGATCCAAGCATATTTAACATGGTATCAGAGTCGGGTTAAAGACTGCAATGTGGGCGTTTGACCCAGGACCACGCTTGGCGTGAGGGTGGGTGTTGAAGTGTGTTTAAAGTCCCACATTGCTTAGGTTCCCGGCTTTTGGGGTTGAGATCCAAGCATATTTAACACTCTTTACAAGTGCAACACACATTTTTTCTATAAAAAAGATATACTAGTATATGTTTGGCTAAACTGTTAATTTGGTCTCTTACGTTTATTTTAGGTTTGAATCAGGTCTCTTACGTTTTAAAAGTTTGAATTTGGTCCCTTACATTATCAACATTTGCATTAGTTAGTCTCTTCCGTCAAATTTTTCACTAATTTTGTTTGATCCTTACACGTGGCTGACGGTTTACACATATGGAAGTGATTTTGGACACGTGGAATGCCATATAATAAACCGAACATTCGCAAATAGAAAAAAAAATACAACAAAGACTTTTACACACACTAACTCTTTTTTTCTATTTGTGAAGGTTCTGTTTATTATATGGCTGTCAACGTGTCCAAAATCACTTTCACCTATCCAAACCGTCAGCCACACATGTAAGGATCAAACGAAATTAGTGAAAAATTTGACGAAAGGGACTAACTAATGCAGACACTGATAACGTGAGGGATCAAATTCAAACTTTTAAAACGTAAGAGACCTGATTCAAACCTAAAATAAACGTAAGGGACCAAATGAACAGTTTAACCTATATGTTTTTATCATTAATTTTAAAATACACATTACTTTTATCACTTAATATCACTTTTAATTATTTTTTTTGACAAAATTTCACTTTTAATTATTGGAATTTAATATTTGGCAATTTTTAGTCCTCCACTATTTAAACAAGTAAATTAAAGTTGGTCTTTAGCAAAAATCAAGAAGAGCTGATGGTTTTTGAGGACTTAAATTCCTGACTCCGCTATGATTATGTTAAAGTTTTAAGGTTACGTGTAATAAATATTTTTTTAGATAAATAAAACAATAATGGTCATTAAAAAATTGTTGGTGCACAAAGGTGATAAATGAATAGAAAAGAGAATATTATTAAATGATCTGCAATGACGGCTACAAAAGTGAAGAATAAAGATAGATTTTAATGACATCAACTACTAGTCTATTTATACACAAAAACTAGGTCATAAAGACAACACAACAAAATACTAAAATACCCTCAAAATATAAATTACTTCTAACAACATCACTTAATTTATATTTACACAAAACAGACAACACCAATTCCATCCCTCAAACGAAGAAATTGATCAGTCTTGATAGCCTTTGTCAACACATCTGCCAGCTGCTTCTGGGTGCTACAGTGCACAACTTCAAGCACTCCATTCTGAACCTGATTCCTCAGAAAGTGATACTTGGTCTCAATATGCTTGCTTCTCCCATGCAGCACTGGGTTCTTGGCAAGATTGATTGCAGATTTGTTATCAATCATCAGCTTCAGATGCTTGTTTACCTCAATCTTCAGATCCTGTAGCAAGTTCAGAATCCACACAGCTTGGCATGCAGTCAGAGCGCCTGCAATATATTCAGCTTCACAGGTTGATAGAGCAACAACAGGTTGCTTCTTGGAACACCAAGAAATAGGACCTCCCAGAAATTTAAACAAGTGCCCAGAGGTACTTCTTCTATCAACTCTGTCTCCACACCAATCAGAATCTGAATAACTCAGAAGCTCTGATTCAGTCTTTCCTTCAGAGGGGAATAGCACTCCATGCTTCATAGTCCCCTTGATATACCTCAGAATCCTGACAGCAGCTTGGTAATGGGACCATTTTGGTTTACTCATAAATCTGCTTACCATTCCAACTGCATAGCAAATATCAGGTCTGGTATTACACAAATACCACAGAGAACCAACCAACTGTTTGAAGGTTGTAGCATCCACATCCTCTCCATCAGAATCAGAGTCCAGCTTCTGATTCGTATCAGAAGGTGTAATAGCAACTTTGCAATTTTCCAGCTTAAATCTCTTCAGAAGCTCAAGTTCATACTTTATCTGATGTAAAATGATTCCTTTCTCAGAATACAGAAATTCCATCCCTAGAAAGTAACTCATTTTTCCAAGATCTGTCATCTCAAACTCATTCATCAGAACCTTCTTGAACTTAGCTATCTCTTGTTCAGAACTTCTTGTCAGCAATATGTCATCAACATACAAACATACCAGAATCATATTGCCTTCTGAAGTGTGCTGAACATAAAAACCATATTCCAACTCACATTTCTGAAACCCATGCTTTTTGAAAAAAGAATCAATCTTCATATTCCAGGCTCGGGGTGCTTGTTTCAATCCATACAAGGCTTTATGTAATCTATACACCATCCCTTCCTGATTCTTTTTCTCAAAGCCAGGAGGTTGTGACACATATACCTCTTCTTGTAATGGAACGTTCAGAAATGCAGATTTCACATCTAAATGCATCAGAGGCCAATTCCTGTTAGCAGCTATTGTGATTATCAGTCTAATTGTTTCATGTCTTGCTACAGGTGCAAACACTTCAGAATAATCTAGCCCAGGTTTCTGCAGAAATCCTCTTGCTACTAACCTCGCTTTGTATTTGCCAATTGATCCATCTGGCTTTAGCTTCTGCTTGAAAACCCATCTGACACTGATGGCTTTCTTGCCTTTTGGAAGTTCTGGCAGGTTCCAAGTCTTGTTTCTCTTTATAGCATCAAGTTCTTCTTTCATGGCCTGCAACCAGACTTGCTGCTTAAGAGCCTCTTCTGTACTCACGGGTTCAGAGTCTACTAACATTGCACACTGAATAACTTCTCCCTCAGAGTTTACTTCAGTGTCTTGCAGCATATCAAACTCTGCAAATCTTCTTGGGATGCTTCTGATTCTCTGTGGTCTCTGATCTTGTTCCACAGGATTTCCTTCAGAAGTTGGGATTCCAGAAGTGCTATCTTCAGAAGTTCTTTCTTCAGAAGTTTCACCTTCAGAGGCTTGTGATTCTGAAGTGTGTTCAGAAGCTCCTTCAGGGCCTTGACCTTCAGAGTCTGAATCTCCTTCAGAATCTGAATCTCCTTCAAAATCTCCTTCAAGAATTCTCACATCAGAATTGGATTGAGTTTTGCTCCAATCCCAAGTTTCTAATTCCTTCACAATGACATCTCTGCTGAATTCAATTCTATTAGTCTCTGGACAATAGAGTTTGTACGCACCTGTACTGTGGTACCCTGCCAATAACATTACTTTGCTTCTATCATCAAGTTTCTGTCTTCTGGCTTCTGGGACATGTTTGTAATAAAACAGAACCAAATACCTTCAGATGACTAACACTTTGCTTATCTCCAGTCCACTTCTGAATAGGAACTATTTCCTTCAGCTTCTTCGTTGGACATCTGTTGAGCACATAACATGCAGTTGCGATAGCTTCACCCCATAAATTATGAGGAAGCTTCTTCTCTTTCAGCATGCTTCTCACCATATCAAGCAAAGTGCGATTTCTTCTTTCACCAAGACCATTGTGTTGAGGAGTATAAGGAGCAGTAACCTCATGCTCAATTCCATTCTCCTCACAGAAAGTTTTGAACTCATTGGAGTTATACTCACCACCACCATCTGTTCTAAGAATCTTCAGAGTCTGGCCACTCTGATTTTGAACCTTCACTCTGAATTTCTTGAATTCAGCAAACACCTCATGTTTGAACTTTATCAGGGTTACCCATGTCATTCTAGTGAATTCATCTACAAATGACACAAAGTATTTATTCCCTCCAATTGATGCTACTGGAAATGGACCACACACATCAGAATGTACTACTCCCAAGGCATGTTTTGCTCTTGGAGCTACTTCTGATGTAAATGACAGTCTTGGTTGCTTCCCTTCCATGCACACCTTGCATGACTTCTCAGGTTTCTTGATTGTAGGAATTCCATGTACCAGATTCTTTGATTTCAGATGCTCCAGGCTTCTGAAGTTCAGATGACCAAATCTTCTGTGCCACAGCTGACTATCCTTCTCAATACTTGTTGCACTAAGGCATTCAGAGTCTGCAGTTCTGACATTCACCTTGAATGTCCTGTTCCTTCCCTATTCTGACTCCATAATCAGCTTCTGATTACGATCATACAGCTTCAGAAGATTGTCCTTCATGGTAACTGAAAAACCTTTCTCAATCAGTTGCCCCACACTCATCAGATTGCTTTTCATGCCAGGTACATACCATACATTCTGAATTAATGCTGCTTTTCCATTGTTCAGAATAACTCTGACATTTCCCATACCTTCAGCATTAAGGTATTTATCATCAGCACATCTGATCTTTGTACTCTTCCCAGAGTCAAAGTCAACCAACCACTTCTTGTTTCCAGTAAGATGGTTTGAATACCCTGTGTCCATATACCACCACTCTGATGAATTCACATCATCAGTTTCAGAAGCCATTAGTAACACAGATTCACCATCAGAGTCATCAGAGCTTCTGGCTATATTTGCTTCTTCTGACTTTCTTTCCTTGTTTAACCGGCAATCAGCAGCAAAATTGCCAAATTTTTGACAACAGTAACACTGGATCTTCTTCTTGTCAAATCTCTCTTTTCCCTTCTGATACTTCTGCTTATCAGAGGTTGAAGTTTCTGGCTTCTGAACTCCATCAGATCTTCTCTTGGCTTCTGACCAAGACTGCTTCTGATGCTTCTTTCCAGAGGCTGCTTTCAGAGCCTGCTGCTCTACTTCCCTTTCAGAGATTCTCTCAGTCAGACGCAACTCTTGCGCTTCTAGAGTGCTTTGTAGCTCTTCAAGTCTCATAGTACTGAGATCTTTAGAATGTTCTATTGCTACCACAATGTAATCAAACTGAGGGGTAAGGGATCTCAATACCTTCTCAATGATTACTTGTTCTGAAAGGGTTTCACCACAAGCTTTCATCTCATTGGTGATCAGAATCATTCTGGAGATGTACTCAGGGACCTTCTCATTGTTCTTCATGTTGAGATTCTCATACTGCCTTCGTAAGGACTGAAGCTTCACCTTCTTCACTGATGCGTCGCCACCATAGCATCTGACCAGTGTGTCCCACGCAGCCTTCGACGTTGCTGAATCAGCAATTTTCTCAAACACGTTTTCATCCACACACTGATGGATGTAGAACAGCGTCCTTTGATCTTTCTTCTTCGTATCCTTCTGTGCGAGCTTTTGTGCATCTGTTGCATCTGCTGCTACTGGAACGTAGCCTTCAATGACAAGTTCAAGCACATCTTGAGCACCGAACAGAACAAGCATTTGTTTCATCCAACGATTCCAGTTTTTGCCATCAAACACTGGAAGCTTGGTACTCATACCACCGTTTCCGTTCATCTTCAACCTTTGTGCGTTCACTCAAATCTCACTAAACACTCGTGTTTCCCAATCCCGCAGAATCAGAAAATGTGATTCTGTTACAACTTCGTTCAAGATTCAACTCGAATTCAAGAAACGAAATCAATCACGTTTCACTCGTGTTTCCCGTGGATTCGAACCGGAGCTCTAGATACCAATTGTTGGTGCACAAAGGTGATAAATGAATAGAAAAGAGAATATTATTAAATGCTCTGCAATGACGGCTACAAAAGTGAAGAATAAAGATAGATTTTAATGACATCAACTACTAGTCTATTTATACACAAAAACTAGGTCATAAAGACAACACAACAAAATACTAAAATACCCTCAAAATATAAATTACTTCTGACAAAAATTACATATACAAAAAGGAGTTGAGATTCAAATTCCAACATAACATCTAATTTAATAATTTTAATTTTTTTGTTGGTTGAGTTAAATTTTAAAGTCGTATATAATAAATTGATACATTGATGTTGATAAAATTAAGGAGGCCACCATATTGCAATGGGGGATAAATATTAGGCTCAATATAAGTGAGAATCAAAATGGCCAAATTGGGATATTTTAACCAAAAGTGGATTTTAGCCATTTATTTAAGCAGAGATGAGAGGTATTAAAACATATTTTTTAGTTCTTTTGCACCATAAAAAAACAACATATTTTTTAGCTAGTAAGGAACCCTTCTAAAAATTGATCAGTGACCACATTCCAGACTTCCACGATGTACTTAGGATATTATTTCAATCATCACAATCTGCGTCTTCCCAGGGAGCAATTCAATCTCTAGCTTTAGACTTTCAAATTTTGATAAAAAAAATAAATAAATACAAACCTTTAAAAATGTTTACTACCATGGTTACAAAATAATTGTAAAATTGGCCGAGTATGTTCCCATGAGCATAACTTAAATGGTGGAAATATTATATTTTATATTTAAAGTTGAGTTTTGAATCTGAAATTTCTCACTCGGAGGTAAATTTATAATATTATACTAATCATTAAGCTATTAAAAAAAAAAAAAAAAAGAGAATGTAGAACATAAGATTTTGAATTTATTGATTTGGGTCCAAATTGGGAGCCGTGTTCACAAGGATGCGTATCTTATCCATATCTTTTTCTTTGGCTTATAATTAATCCTTAATGTTTGCAATTCGATTTCTTTTCAATTTTCCCAATCACAAATATTGACTTTCCTCAAACATATACTCCCTCCGGTCCTTAATATAAGAGGAACTTCACTTTTTAAATTTATTGAGAATTTAATGTATCTAATCAATAATATGGACTAGATACATTAGATTCTCAATGAATCTAAAAAGTAAAGTTCCTCTTATATTTAGGACTAGAGGGAGTAATTGCTTGTCTAACAAATAAAACTCCCCACTACTCAATCATTCACTTTTTCTTTTCCTTTATCAGACTAAACAAGTGACTGAATGCTTTGGACATAGAAACTTTTATCCTTTTCTTATTGTTATGGTTTTCTATTTCTAACATCCTTCACCATTTTCATGTAACGACATTTTCCTTCTAAAGTGTTTAAAACATCAAACTCTAAATTTCTTTGATGAGATAATTAAAATATTTAGGAAAATTAGAGTTTTAGGTGATCCAAATACCTCAATTAAAATATTTTTTATTTCTAATTTTTGTTGTTGGCTAGAGTAATAAAATTCTTCATTTTTAAATTTTTTGGACTAATTTTATGAAAGTTCAAGATGTTGAGTACCAATCCTTTGACAACCATTTGAAACTCACTAAATTTACCATTGACAACCATTTTTAGTAAAAAAAAAATAAACATTTGGACTTCGGTTCAATGCATATGAAAAAATATTTATTGAGAGAAGTCGACTCTTTAAATGAATCTCAATTATCTCAAGAAATTAATCTTCCATGTGGATGATACCTTAGTTTACGAACAAAAATCACAAAATCTTTTTATTTTTAAAATTCTCCAAATTTATCATTCAAACAATAAAATCTACATAGAAAGTAAAATTATTGTACGGAAAAAATCTTCATTCAAACACACTCTTAGCCTTTGTTTGGATGTGAGAAGAAAGTGAATAGAGAAAAAGAGGTAAGAAAGAAAATAAGAAGAGAGAAAAAATGAAAAGTAGAGTAGATTTAAAGTATTGATTGATATAGGAGAAAGAGAGAAGAAATAGAAGAGAAAGAGATATTTTATTCTTTCAAAAACACAAAATTACCCCTTAAAATTCAATAGTACAATTACATTGTGCTATATTATTTTGTCATAAGTATTATGTGATAATAATATTATATAGGGGAGTAATATATTATAAGTATATGTCGCATTAGATAAAGTGGAAGAAAGTGATTTTTTTTAATTGTGTTTAAGTTCTTTTTTTTTTATAGAGAAAAAAAAAATAGAACTTAAACACAATTTAAAAAAAAATCACTTTAGTGCGTAAAAATCACTTAAATTCTATTTTAGTGCGTAAAAAAATTGTCATTTAATAAATCAGCGCACAAATCAATTGAAGGAGAGGACAGAATTGGAAATAAATAATAAAATGGCTGCTACAATGACTTTCTTCGCATGAGAGAGAGGATTGAAAAAGTTGTGAATCCCATACAACTATTCAACCAAACAAGAGAAGTTCCCTTAATCTCTTCAAACTCTCTCTTTCTCTCTTCAACTTCTCTCTCTCCTTTTTGTACTCAAACAAACACACCAGAGAATTAGTACTTGAAAACATTTAAAACCACAATGGTGATCGAAGTTGATTCTCAAACATCAAAATACATGGTATTTTTTCTTGCATAATATGTTTCGTGCATAGAAGTAATATTATTTAGGCTATGTTTAGATTGATGGAGCAGAATGGAATGGAGCGGAATAGAATAAGATGGAATGTAGTGGAATGAAACATATACTCAATCCCATTGTTTGGGTATTGTTAATGTGATGGAATAAATTGAATTTTTTTTATTCCAATTTTAACCTTATTTTAAAATATTATTAAGATGTAAAACACATTACTCGTAAACTTTTATCTCCTTCAACAGTTCAACCACTAAAACTCATTTTAATACTAGAAAAACACACAGGCAAAGAAGGAAGAATGGAAAACTAAAAAAATAACAGGGACTTTCATTTTAGTCACAGAAGAAAAAAAAACAGTTTTTCTTTTTGAATATTGATGGAATATTTCGCAAGTGCACGAAGTATCGCAAGTAATAATAAAATCGATCCCACAAGGATTGAGATTATTCAACAATGGCTAATTGGCTTATCTAGTAAATGTAAAATTAAAGACATTAAAAAGAGGGGAGTTTGCATACAAATTGTTGTTTCAAACTAGTGTAGGACTTTTATCAAACGGTTGACGGACGATTGAATCTCTTTGGTTCATTTCAAAGCAATAGGTTTGGTGAAACATATAATATACTCATGGACTACTCAACTAGTTTCATAGATTGAATCAATAAAATGATTAATCACAATCTCTTGGATACTACTCCTCTCACTTAATCACAATTCTCCAATCTCTTGAATGAATTTGTGTTTAAGTGAGGTTTTCACAAACATTCATTCCTTAATCACAATTAATAATCCTAAATCTCTAAAGTGATTATCAATTGTTCAATCATTCCTAAGTCTATAGCTAATTTCCATTCTCATGATAAATCAACTATCAAATTCATCTCACAATTTCATCAAATCATATGAAGCATTAAGAGCAAAGAACAATTGATAGAAAACTAGATCATAGTGCATTAATATAAAATCAAGTTCACATGGTTCAACCCAAATTACATTGAAAATCCCCTAAAGATTCAATCTAAGGATCTAGCAAATCATGATTAGAAGAGAGATTACATGAAGAAGCATAGAAGATTTCATCATCAAGAAGTGTTGGAGTGTTTCCACCCTTGTTCCTTGCTTGAATCCACTTCCAATTGAGCTCCAATGACCAATTTTTCCTCCAAACTTCGTAACCCCAATACTGAGCTTCATATCAGCTTTTATACTTTTTCCCTGTTCCGCGCAAGTCTCGCGCACGCGAGGCCTGATGTCGCGCATCCTTCGCGCACGCTACGCGTTGCTCGCGCACGCGAGATCGACAGAATGATTTCCACTTCTCAGCCACTTCCTCGCGCAAGCTACTGCCTGGTCCGCGCACGCTAGTGTCTTGCTCGCGCACGCTAGAGCCTTGCTCGCGCACGCTACAAGGGCAGAATGCTTTCAACTTTCTCTTTTAAACACTTTTTGGCCATGCTTTCCCTCCTTTTTGCCCTTGACTTGTATTTCAAGTAATCTCTTGAAACCTTCATTTTTCATAACTTGTAGCCAACTTTATTAGCAAAAACACACTAAAAGTGCTTGAAATGATCCTTGGTTTAGAAGAATGATGAGATATCATCAAATATTATCATTATAATTAAATAAAGAAATTTGGTGCAATATTATTAAACTTGTGATATTGAGATTGTAAATTTTATTGTTATAAAGTTCGTAAAATCTTTCCTTTTTTCATCAAGAGGTATTATTTTTTAATTGGTCTAAGAATTTAACATGATTGTGTATAACGATAGAGAATTGAACTGATTATATTTATAAGCAACAAAACTAAATTGGAAGACAAGATTCATTTATATATGATTGTGGAGAAGAGAAAAACACAAATGCAAAAAAGGAGAAAGAAGGCAATTACTAGTAGTGCATGACCGTATGTGTATTAAAAGAAGAGGGCAAAAAAATAATTTTAAAATTTGAGAGTGGTTCCATCATGGGGGATATAATGGAATAGGATGGAATACATCCTACTATGTTCCATTCCATTCCATCTCAATATTTTAATTCCAAACAATGGATTGGTATATTATTCCATCTCATTCTATTCCATTCCATCTAATACCGTCAATCCAAACATAGCCTTAAGGTGTATTAGACTCTAAACATAAATACCTCTTCTAAAGAAATTTATTAAATATTGATTAGGCATATCGTGAAGTTTGATCTTCCAACCCTTCTCTCATTCGCAAACACATTCTTCTTTATTGTAACGTTTAAGATATCGTATCAATTTGTTAAAAAAAAATATTTGTTATTCTAGCGCTTTAAGGATATGTGCTAATTAAAGAACTAAAAAACAAAGATTTATGATGAAAATAGTATTTTTTGGACTTATAAAATATTGATTACACAACTTTCAAAACATTATAACTATATTTGATTCTTAAGGGTACTTGTAAGTATTTTTCAAAAATGAAAGATATACAAGTCAATCAAAACTCAGTTCATTTATTTTCTGTCGCTTTTTTCAAATCAATATTGATTAAGTATTGATTGATTTATTTATTTAGAAATAAAGCGGGCCTATGTACAAAATCAAATTAGAACAAAACTCCAACTGTTTGATCTATTAGTAAATAAAATAAGAGTCATGAACTCATAGATTTTAGGTTTGAGCCCTATCGGTACCACTTGAAGAGAGGTAAATTTAAATATTTTTGTAAGTGTTATTTAAGTCTTATTGTTTGTTTTGCAAGCACAATAAGCACCATAAATTCAAATATTTAAGGTTTGTTTTGTAAGTGTTATTTAAGTCTTATGGTTTGTTTTCCTTTTTCACGAGCTTATATTCTTACTGATTTATAGCTTATTAACAATCTACTATTTTTCACCATACATAATCTTATGAAATCTTAAGGTTCTTCTTATTTGTTTTTCTATTACTATAAATAAATGATATTCAATCATTCAAATTGATATGGTACATCAATACAATACAAATTTTAAATTGCTAAAATAAAAAATGATGAATATGCGAACAAACACAAAACATCCATATTAATGCCTTAATTAATGTCATAAAAGTGCAAATTGCAACAAGCCTACTAATATAGTTGTATTGAACTGTTCGAAATATTCATCCCTCTAAATTTGTAACGTTAATAATACTAAAATTGTTGATTAGATCTGCTCTAAAACAAATGAACAACACACTAGGATAGAAAAATAAAATACACTCTACCAGAACAAAAAATTAAAACAAACAATGTTACACTAAAGTCTAAAACAACAATATTATAAATAAATAAAAAACAAATAATAAATATTTGTGAATATCATATTTATTTAACTTTAAAAAAAGGGTAATATAGGTAGGTCTTATCTTGTTCTATGAGTATTTGGGAAAGAAAATACACTCTTCGTTAACATTTTAGCGACACACAAATTTATTTCAAATATTGAATTAATAAATTTTAGGCAAATTTACATTGTAGGTCATTTATCTTATTTTTTTTGTAACACTTTGGTCTTTTATCTTTTATTTGTAACAGTTTGGTCATTTATCTTATTCTTTTATAACATTCTGATCATTTATCTTTTATTTGTAACACTTTGGTCTTTTAAAGAAGATGGAGATATGAAAGAATTGATGAAGATTGTGAACATATTCATCAAAATTATGAGTTTTATTCAATTTTGATAAAAAGGTATCTTAAAAAAAGAAATCAGCATATTTTTAATAAAAAAAATGAGAAAAATGGTTTATATGTGAATGTTATAAAAGATAAAGGACCAAAGTTTTACAAATAAAAGATAAATAACCAAAGTGTTACAGATAAATAAGATAAATGCTCAAAGTATTACAAATAAAAGATAAATGATCAAAATGTAACAAAAAAATAATATGAAAGACCTGCAGTGTAATTTACTATTAGATTAAATGAAATGTGATATGATATATTAATAAGATTGTAAAACTTATTGATTCAATAATAAAAATAAATTTATGTGTAATAAAAATCTTGGAATTTGGCAGAACTGATACATAAATCAGATTATACTGATGGTGAAAGAAAAAACTTATCTCATTTATAAATATACTGTTTTTTTTTTTGTTGAAGAACTCATTGTACATGTTAAATACTAAAACCTTATATATATATATATATATATATTGAATTTTGTAAAATTTGAATTCGTTAAAACGTTATTGAGCGGTGTAACATTACTCAAGTGTTACACCGGTGTAATTTGATCCCTCCCTATATATATATATATATATATATATATATATATATATATATATGTATTGGTTGGACGGTAAACTTGGATGTTTCCTTGTAAATAATTAAGTCCTCGTTATTTATATTCATACAACAGGTCGTACACGAGCACCATTAGCCAGCATGGAGTTGACTAGCCGTGTACAGTACAACTAAAACCAATTGATTCGATTAGCACTTTTTAGACGAAAGTGAAAATATAAATAAAGGAAAGGCTATGCAATTTATAGATAAAATAAAATAGAACAACGTGTCGTCATCTCCAATTAAAAAATGTATTGACTCGAAATAATAATGTTTGTACAGATCAAAAATATAAAATATACATCTTTGTCTCGCAATTATTGTGTGCATGTATAGTAAAATTAGAGACTTCGATAGCTATGCATTGATTGTATACATTTTTTTATTTTTATAAGATTTTGTTTGTCAAAAATAGCGGATGACTGATAAGTTAGCTTATGGCTAATGGTTGATAGTTTATGGCTGATGATTTATAGCTGATAAATTAATTAAAGTGTTTGGTAAAATTAGCGGTTCAATCATAGATAAATGTGAAAAGACATAAAAGGACATTCATAATTAATAATAAATTTTTTATTTAAGATATTTATAATTTAGTTATTTAATTTAATATATCTTTTATATTTTAATATAGAATGAAATTTATTCATTAAAATTTTACTTTAAAATTATTTTCATTTCAATTTTTATGTTTTATAAAAAAAAAATGAACGAAACAATAATAAATTGATTCAAGTGGTAATTACTTAATATTTAAAATACTTAAAATTTAGTGATTTAAATTTACAATTTAATTTATCTTTTATATTACTATTATTATTATATTAAATTAAATTTTAAACTTTTTTATAGAGGTTAAATTTTATTCTTTGAAATTTCATTTTAAATATATCTTCATTTCAATTTTTATACTTTATTAAAAAGATTAAACATAATGTACCATAAAAAAAAGATTAAACATATTAAAGAGGTGATAATAGATACAGGCTATAATAACATTGTACCAAAAACTAGGTACATTAACGTTTAAAAAAAATTCAAGAACGTAAAAAAAATAATTGGTATACAACACAGTAAAAGAAAAATAGATAGGTGCAAGTGCAACAACGTAAAAAAAAGTATGCACAACATACCTATTTTGTTTTAAATTATACTATATAAAAAATTATAGTAAAGAATAAAAAAGGATTTAAGAATTAAGATAAAATCATAAGGGTTAAATGGGAAGAAAAAATGATAAGCTATAAGCTCATAAGCTATTTGAATTAGCTTATGAAAAATAAGCTATAAGTCAGTAAAATAAGCTATAAGCTCTTTCTGAAAAACTGTTACCAAACAGGTATTTTAGCTTATAAGCTATAAGTCAGTTTTTTGGGTTTGCCAAACAGACCCAAAGTGATAATTTTTACCTATGTATTTAATCAAATGATATACTATAGTGTTATTTTCACAAGTTGATTTTTTAATCATCTCTGCAGATATTTATATGTTGTGATTTGATTAGATACATCTGTAAAAAGAAAAATTACAGTAAAACAAATCATTTCAAAACAATTTTTTTTGCTCAAGTTTTTAAACAATTTATCATTTACTCTAAGACCAAAAATAACTTATTAGGCCATACAACAAAACACTGCCAAGTGGATACAAGGAAAAACAAGAAAAAGAATATGCAATAATAAGTATAAAATAATTTTCAGATAATTATATTTTCAATCATTCAATATTATTCATAATTATATTTTCTGTCACGTCATCTTTTTTTAAGAACAAATGGAAGATAGTTTAGTCTTTTAACAATTTGACTGATACATATATATAAATAAATAAATTATTAAGAAAGATCAATCCTCTAAATGTAGTTTAGTTACCTCAAACAATTAGGCACAGAAGACACCTTGATTTATCAAAATAAAAATAAAAATGATGCATATATACTTGGCTTAAATAACTCTTTTATCTTTTAACTTATTTTATAATTTTATTTTGGTGTCTAACTTTAAAATTGTTCAATTTAATCCCTTATTTTTTTCTTACGCCATTTGATCTCTTAATTTTAAAGTCAAATAATTTGGTTAATTAACTTATTTATGCTAAGTTACATAAATTAAGGTACCAAATTGAATGATTTCAAATTTAAAAACCAAACAGAACTTTTAAAAAAAGTTAAAGAACTAAAGAGTTATTTAAAATTAAGTGTTAAACATTTGAATTTAATTTATTCTTTTTTTATGTAGGGTATTTTTTATGCATAACTGCAATGATTAATCTCTCTAACTGAAGAAAATCACAATAGCATTTCTCAACAGTTTTAACATTTTTAAAATTTAATTAGTCGAATTGAAAACCTCTTGTTGAGCTGAAAAATACCAAAACTGTCTCACTCAAGCAAGCCTCTTGGAAAAAAAGAAGCAGAATTACAAAGTTAAGGAGACAAAGTATAATTAAATAGAATTTTAAAATGAATTAATTGCCGACCAGAGTTTCTTGTGATAGTGGCTTAGAACAATCTAATGAGGCTTTTAGAGTTCTTCACGTCATCTTTTGTATTATAAGTTTCATTTTCATGAAGGAAATAAAAGATGAGAGAGGTATATATGTGAATTGCTGACTTAGAACAACACATTTTGTCAATCACGTGGGTAGCCTATCATGGTAGACCATACATACGCATACATACATGACCCACTTGCTCCAAGCTAAACTTGGTAGGCTCACCTGATTAGGTCAATCACATTGCTCTTCTAGTAGTATGCCTTGCACAAAAGGGAATCATCCATCAACTTTGACCAGCTCCAAAACCAACAACTTTTTAATGTGCTTTGCTTGGACGGCGTTGAGTCTACAAGGGTTGCTTAGTATACATGCAACAAAGACTTATCATTTTTGTATTTCTATCCCTTTCATATGGTATAAGCTAATTAAATCTATTGACTTATGGCCCCAATAGAAAATGAACCTATCCCGGTCCGAAATCCACATTGACTATTTATTAAAGATAATTAAAAAGACATCATTTTCTCATTCCTCATCACACTATTAAAAACTCCCCATGTTTATACAAGTATGCATCTAGACCATACAAATTATCCGAAAGCACTCATTCAGACTGAACAAATTTGGTAGCATCAACAAACTGATATTGATATTAAGGTGAGGAGTAGGGGTGTTCAAAAATCCAGTTAACTGAACCAAACTGTGGTTCGAACTGCATTGAACCATATTTTAAACTGAACCATTTAATACAGTTTTGAACTGAACCACTTTTTAAAAACAGTTACAATTCAGTTTATAACCGGTTCAAAACCAGTTTAAATTTATGAATTGTATTTTATTTTTAAAAAAAAGAAAAATATTTAATAATTTCCCAAAAAAATTGGAAACTTTTTTCTTAAAAAGATAAGCGGAGAAAAATTTCTCCCGAGAAAATCGGTAACTTTTTTTCTCGAAAAAAACATAAAAAAATTTCCCGAAAAATCAGAACTTTTTTCCAGGAAATATCGGGAACTATTTTCCCGAAAAAAATCGGGAACTTTTTTTCCGAAAAAATCGGGAACTTTTTTTCCCAAAAATAATCGGGAACTTTTTTCCCTGAAAAAATCAGAAACTTTTTTTCTGAAAAAAATCAGGAACTTTTTTTCCAAATAAAGTCGGAACTTTTATCTCGAAAAAGTCGGAAACTTTTTTTTCGAGAAAAAATATCGAAACTTTTTTCCCAAAAAATAGACTGAAACTGTTTTTCGGAAAAACAACTCCGAAATTATTTTTATCGGAAACCAATTTTTTTTAAAAAAAAATACAGAAAATTGGTGTAAAACCAGTTTTTCAAAAAATAAACCGGTTTTACTAAAAAACCGGTTTTAAACCAGTTAACTGAAACTAAACCGGTTTAAAGATGTAAACTGGTTCTAAACTGGTCCTGAACCGAACTGAAACTGGTTTGAGAAATAAACCAGTTTTTATAAAAAGTATATGGTTCAGTTCAGTGCATTTTATGAACCGCGAACACCCCTAGTGAGGAGAACTGTCCCTTAAAGATAATTTAAACTTCTCCAACCCTATCATAGTTGATGGGTTGTGACATAACGAGGAAGATGACAATAAGTCCCCAATACAGAATCCATCCTTCTTATAATACCAAGATTTGAGGACCTAGCTGTCACTTCTGTTCATGTTTTCTTTTACTATTCTGAAATGATATTTATCTTTCTACATTCACAATGTACCATTAAAAATATCAACTAATGAACAGCATAAAAAAGGAAGACAATTCCCATAAATCCAACCATCTTCAATAACAGCTATTATGTTATGTATAGCAAGCAAGACATAAATAATGTGAGAAAAAAAAAAAAACAGGAAACCACAAATCCAAGTTACTTGCTGCAAGAGTGCAAGTAATTTGATGACCTGAAGACCAAAATCATCCTATTAGGAATGAACTATGAACATGCACATGCCTAGATCATACTACTTTTGAATAATGAACCATCTATGCACCCGCAATATTACAATTGTGGCTATATCTGCAGCCGCATTGCCTAATAGTTTCAGTGTTTTTTGGAAATGATGAAAAAAATAGTAGTGTAACCCTGCAATGTAAGTGTGTAAAGACTGAGAATAAATCAGGCCTCGAGGTGTTATCCATTTCTCTTCTGTATTAAGTAAATTGAGGGAGTTTCAGGTAGCTAAAAGTATTTTAGCACAATATTAGAATGGAGAGATAATCAAGAGATGAGATTTGAGAAGACGCATAGGGGATGCATCATAGAAGGTTACATTTAGTACAAATATAATAATATCTAAACTAAAATCACACCAAAATAACTGCAATATGCATGCAAAAGCCAACAACCACAATGCTAGCAATTTGGTAATAAATGCAACCATATTAACCACAATTTAGAACTATTGCTTGGCTTCGTAAAACAGGCAAAAGACTATACACAAAAAGCAAGATAGATAGTAATCCTCACACAGGACACATCATGTAAGCTGTAGCTCAAGCTCTGAAAAGCTGTAATGGATTTGCAGCTTATGCACCCTAAAAAGGTAACAACTTGCAAAGTAGTTTTTATAAGAAAGTGAAAACCGATGGCTAATTGAACATCATGCTACAGGTTTTTCAACTGTCTGAGCAAAAACTAATTTAGAATTGGGAACCCAAATTACTGATGGAACAACTTTCAGGTGGACACCCTTCAACTTAATTACTCTTTGCAACATTGTTTGCACTGGCAGAAGAACTTACTGAAGGAGATGGTTCAGAACATGCCTTGAGGACGGCTTCGTTCTTCAAAAAAGAAAAACGTACCATAACATTAGCCATTGACAGTCACAATTATTGTTCTATCTTTGGAAACAAAGAATGCATGAACAAAAATAAGTGACTATAGATGAAATGAAAAAAAAAAGAAAGAAAAAAAAGGCATGCAGCTGGGCCTGGGAATCATTTGGAAACAATATGAAATGCCTGTTATGTTCCTGACCATGTAGATGTGACTGTTGAAATAGAGGTAATGGCTCATCAAATACCTAAACATTTTGTTTAGGTATGATGAACTTGTTTAATTAATAAAACAAAATGCTGAGCTAATATAGCAAATAATCAGAAGAAACTAAATTAGCAAGGTCATAATTGTGTGTTGGGGAGAGGTGTTATTCAAATACCTGCCACACACGGAGAAGACGCTTCTTGGCATTGGCTTTACGGGTGGTGGTGAGCTTGATTCTCTTCCAAACGAGTCCTCCAGAATCATGCTTCTTCACTACCTCCATCACCCGTGTCCCCCAAAATGCACCACCCATCTATTTTATTTTACCTGCACAGCAAACACAAATAGATCAGATTCAATTAAGATTTCATTTGACACGGGCATCGCCTTATTTCTTACACTACCCAAAAGTCTGCAGCAGTCTGTGGTTAAACACTTAAACTGTTGGTATATATATAAAATGATATTCAACAAAAATACATATTCTTCATAAGTTTGTAACACTAGAAACTACACATAACATTCATAAGTTAGTAAAATTAAGAACTACACATAAAAACAGTACAATATAATGAAATCTACACAACTGACAAATGAAAATCAAACCCCCCCAACCATGTCAAATAATCACAAGTCATGCCCAGAACTTGTTTTACAATTACAATTTACTTGCCAGTCACCTCTCATAAAAACATAAACTAACTTTACCCATGTTTCAAAATAAAAAATCAAGATGTAGGAGATAATGACACAGGGTCTGTTTAGCAAAAAATTGGGGATAACTTATAAGCTAGCTGTTAGAATTAAGTAATAAATCTATAGATTGATATTCCTAGACTGTACAAGTTCCTGGACCGATTGTTAATATTACTAGAGTTTACAACTTCCTAGGATTAGTGCTTCCTAGGTAACACCATTATAAATACAAGTTGTATGATCTAAGCATAGACAGACAGAATTTACAGAAAATGGGAGGATGAAAACATGATTTTGCAGAGTTGGATGGGCATTTGAGAAAAACACTAATCCACTTTATGCTGCTGCGAATAGACATTTCAATTAGCCAGCATTAGAAAGGGATAGACTGAGTTTAGGATTACAAAGTATTCATTCATTCATTCATTCATTCATTCGTATAGAATCACAAAACTGAATTGGTAACTGCTCACTTAACAACAATTACAAACAGTAACAAAATCGAAGCAGGAGATGGAAAAAGAAAGAGGAAAACCTTTCTCACTCTTTGTTTGTAGCGGCCGCCGGCCTTTTCTTCCTACTCCGCCTGCGTTTTCTGTCTGGATCGATCAAGCGCAAAGCAATAGCGGCTGCCTGCCTGGATTTTTTTAGATGCTTTATTCATGGGCCTCTTCCAAATATTGGATTGGGCTTCGGGTTATAATATCATCTATCATCATAATTTCTAAATTCACCCCCTATATGCTCAAAATACATTACTCAAAGTCAAAGGACTATTCTATAATGTAGAAAGTTTCAAGTTTCAATTGTCTCACTCCGAAGATCTACCATGATTGTTGGAGGAGAATCATGAATTAAAATATCAATATTTAACGAAGCTTCAAATTTAGCTAAGAAGTCAGCTCAATGATTCATCTTTCTAAGAGTGCGACAAAGAGTGACATTGTTATAGGAGTAACATCAAAAGTAACGCAAAAAACATAGGATAAGATTACCCGTGCAAGAGCATGAATGCTATCCTTCGCTTGTCGCCTAGTAAAACCAACTACATAGTCGGAGTGATTTTCATGTAAGGTTCGACAACTATGAATAAGTGAACCATACTCGGAGCCATTAGGCGTATTATTGTGAACATCATCTACTGTCATTTTACAAACCATTTCAAATACCTTCGTCCGCTACCTAAGTAGCAGATACACCTAAAAATGCCCTGTCATATTTTATTTTATAACGTCCGCTACTTAAGTAGCGGGCGACATTTATAAAAATATTTCATTTTTATAACGTCCACTACTTAAATACTCCGTCCCTAAATAAATTACCTAATTTTGACTTAGTATGCTATTCTTTTCACCTACTTTGACCACATTTTTCTACTAATATATACATGCAAATATTAGCATATGAGATGTTTGATTTGTCTCGACGAGTATTTTCAAAATATATAATTTTTATAATTTTTAATAATAGATAATTAAAGATATCAGTGATCAAAGTTGTACATTGGTAAACATAAACGAAATCAAACAGATTATTTATTTTGGGATGGAGGGAGTAGTAAAAATGAAAATGTATAAGACACGCTAAAAGTAGATAGAATGACAAAAGGAAATTTCATTATTTATTTGACTTGTGTTTTGACTGTTGAGGAAGGGCTGCCTCGTGCACCTACTACTTTCGAGGCCCATGTTTGAAACATGTCCAAGTGGTGTGCGGTTGGTGGTGCTGCTACTACTGGCGTTTCTCTCCAGTGCAGAAAATGACTTCATTTTTTTATTGTTTTGACTAATAGGAAATTAATATCTGTTCATATTAGTATGTGATATTTTTTCATTAGTTTAGTAGATATATTCACAAACTAGTGCAAAATCTGAGGTTTCAACTTTAATATCTACAATAATATTTCTAGTAGTTAGGGAGTGAACTACCTTGTTGCTTTATAATTTATTGATTGATGATTAAAATTTTAAATTAAAAGCCATTAAAAAATAATGCATACATAATTTTATACTAACAATAAATTGATTGAAATAGTAAAATTTTTGAATCCTAGTACTCCACTATTCATTTTAAAAAATAAAATAGTCATTTGATAAAAAAATTGATCCGCTTAAAAAGATGATTAATAACCTAACCTATAATTTGAATAATAATAACTATAATAATTACTAAAAAAAATTAATTATGTATTATATGATGAATATATAAAGAGAAAAGGGAGAGGAGAATATTGTTAAAGAAAAGACAGGACAGGACAAGACAGGAGAATAATAGTACATACGACTAATCGGCGAGGAAGGGTAATATAGTTTGATCGGAGTGAGTGGCGGTCGAAATTGGATCCAACCAGGTATGTATGTTTTCTCGTTTGTTCCAGAATTCTCAGATCTCTCTCTCTCTCTCAATCAATCCTCCATAGTCCATACGTTTCTTAATCTTAGGGTTTCAATCTTTTTTCTCTTTCGTTTGTTTGATGTATTGCGGTTTTTGTGATTAGCTTTACTTCTTCATTCATTCAAGGAAGCAGCAGCAAGATGTTGGGTGTTATAAGAAACAAGGTAGAGTAAACTACTACTACTACTACTACTACTACTACCAAATACCAATCATCATTCCTTAGTAGTAAAGTAAATTACTACTAACACTTTTCATTTTCAGACTATTCTTCGCCCTTCCTACTTCTCCGCTTTCAGACATTTCTCTTCTTCCGCTAAACAGGTTTCTTTTCCTTCTTACTACTGTACTTATCAAAAATATCATACCAAATGTTTTAATTATTCACGTTTTCAAATCACAGATGACAGTTAGAGATGCTCTCAACTCTGCACTTGATGAGGAAATGTCAGCTGATCCTAAAGTTTTCTTGATGGGTGAAGAGGTACCTTACCTGTACCTACCTCACTCATCCAACTTCCATATTATTTATTTATTTATTTAAATAATTATTCTTCATTTTGCTTCTATTTCATTGCAGGTTGGAGAATATCAAGGTGCATATAAGGTTAGTTAATTTACTATGTGTTTCCACTTCCTCCCCTGCCTGCCTGCCTGCCTCCCTCTTCATTTATTTTATTATCTGTTCTTTCATTTTAGATATCCAAGGGGCTGCTGGAAAAGTATGGCCCTGAGAGGGTTCTCGACACTCCCATCACCGAGGCTGGGTTTACTGGGATTGGAGTTGGCGCTGCTTACTATGGTCTAAAGCCTGTTGTGGAGTTTATGACATTTAACTTCTCCATGCAGGTTAGCGTTTATCTTCATTGCATCCTTCCTTCTTTAATCCGCTGTGCAATTAAGTCTGTTCATTTTGGCACCACTTCATTTCTATGTTTTGTTTTCTGTTTAAAATTTCCAAGCCTTGCTCTTCATTTTTAAAATCTTGTCATGAAAACTTGGCTGCCCTCAATGATTATTGGATGGATACCATCTTATGAATTTTGTCTTCTGCATGATAAGATACACATGTTACTGAGTTTCAAAATGATGGTTAATAGTAATTTACCAAGTACACATATTGACTTCCCTGTGAGTTTGCATTGAAGATTCTGTTGTCAATTGCAGAGTGTTCCACCCCAAAAAATATATACCAAGATGATCACTATATTAAAGATTAATTCATATAAGATGCAATAAATGCTCAAAAGTTAACAAGTTACCCAGAATTAGAGACATTATTCTTTAATAGTCAGAAGTCATGGTAATACAGTATATATGTACAATCCTTGAAAACCCTGATAACTAAGGCAAAAAAGAAGCAAAGTTCTGTAAGGAGCAAAGAATGACAGTAAGTTTCAGCAATAAACTTAAAAAATATGGAGGTTGTGATAGCTCAAGCCCTAGCCATCAAAGTGAGGGTGTGTGTGGAGGTCAAATTAGAATGGTAGGCCTGGCAAAAATCCCGACAGAAATCTGATGGAGACACAGCAGCCGTCTCAATTTAATGCATCTTGGTGATATGATAGCTTGCTTGTTCAAAATCCCAAGCATTTCTTTATGCATCTTGGTGATATGAAGTCAAGTTCATTCAAAATAATTTTCCAAAAACTAATATCTAAACATGTCTTTCATCATCTTAGCTTACTAACATTTCCATATCTATTTTATCCCACTTCATCATCATATCATATTGATTTCTATTGCAGGCAATAGATCACATCATTAATTCTGCTGCAAAATCAAACTACATGTCTGCTGGGCAAATATCTGTACCTATTGTCTTCAGAGGACCCAATGGTGCTGCTGCTGGTGTTGGTGCTCAACACTCTCATGTATGTTTCTCCTGACATTTTCTTCTATCTGAAACTTCTCTTAAGTATTTGTTTACAATACCCACTGTTTTACTTTGGTCATGACCTATTGAGCACATGTACTTTTAGTGTTTTTCTATATTTATAATCCCTACAACTTGGCTTTTATGCAGTGTTATGCATCTTGGCATGGCTCGTGCCCTGGGTTGAAAGTTTTGGCACCATATTCATCTGAAGATGCTCGTGGTTTACTTAAAGCGGCTATAAGGGACCCTGATCCTGTAGTTTTCCTTGAAAATGAGTTGTTGTAAGTTGTGCTCCTTGATTTGTAATTGTAAATGAGTTGTTGAAGCTTGAAGATTTTCAACATTATTTCTAGTTTTAAATGATATTTTTCCGAAGTTTGATGGGTTATGTGCTCTAGATATGGTGAGTCATTCCCTGTTTCTGCCGAAGTTCTTGATTCCAGTTTTTGCCTTCCCATTGGAAAAGCGAAGGTACTTGGTTATCTCTAGTCTGAAGTATTTGAAATACACCTTTCTTGGTATTTGTTAGTGTCGCACATTATGAAATTTAGCCTTCTTATCAAATTCATGCTTTTTTTCCTTAACAGATTGAGAGAGAAGGAAAAGATGTGACTATTACAGCCTTCTCAAAAATGGTTGGCTTTGCTCTAAAGGTTTGTTTACCCTAAGATCGTTTTCTATTTGGTTCAAGAATTTAATTATCATTTACCTAGTAGTATGTGAAATGATATAGGTTTGTCTTGCATTTAAGTGTTAAATAGATAATATAAGAAGAAAAGAGGACAATATTTGTTTTTGATCAATTGTTCGTTATGTGTTTTATATATTTGAAGAAAAATCAGAATCTCTAACCTCTTCTAGTCCTCCCAAACAAGCAAACATTTCTAAATAACTTTTTTACTTTGTTTAGGCTGCTGAGATACTTGCAAAGGAAGGAATCAGTGCTGAGGTAGGCTTTGCAATAGTTGGTGATGAACTTCCGCCCTTTATACAACTTTTTTTTGGTTATGACTAACAATAAGTGATGGTCTATATCCACACAGGTTATTAATTTACGGTCAATCCGGCCGCTTGATCGATCCACCATCAATGCTTCTGTCAGGAAAACCAACAGATTGGTGACAGTTGAAGAAGGGTTTCCTCAGCATGGTGTTGGCGCTGAAATCTGGTTAATCTCTTAACATTAGTTTCTCTATATCGTTCTGGTTAACTCTCGGAAGTTGTGTAAATTCATACTAATATTGTGCAGTACATCCGTCATTGAGGAGAGTTTTGGGTATCTTGATGCACCGGTTGAGAGAATTGCTGGGGCTGATGTTCCTATGCCTTATGCAGCAAATCTGGAGAGATTGGCTGTCCCACAGGTAATGTTTCTTGAATATTACTTCTTAGGTTTAAAAAATACTGTGTCTATGGATCATTTAAATCTGTTTGCTCTCTGGTATATGTGAATGTACAGGTTGAAGATATCGTTCGTGCTGCAAAGAGAGCATGCCACAGATCTGTGTCTATGGCTGCAGCTGCCTAAAATAATCAATTTAGCCCTGAAATTTTTTAAGTCCTGGTTTGTTGTTTGGTAACCATTGATGTTACCAAAAATAATTTCCACCACAACGTCATAAAGAAAGGTTTTAGTCATTGATTCCGCTAGGCTTTGGTTTGAAAGTTTGTGATGTAAGCATATAATATTGTCCAAATTTTCAGGATTAACAGATTCTATACATTTTTTAGTCCTTCTCAGCATATCTGGGAGGAATATCTGGGAGGAAAGTTCATGTTTAATAACACTTGAGTGGATATAATAACAATGACAACACAAGACGAGAAGTTTTGCATGCAACCTAGTGGTCAACTTTTTGATTTAATAATCTGAGCTCTTTTCTTTCTAGCAGGCAACATATACCGTAAGGTCTAACTTGTCTGCTGTTCTGCGTTCATTCTTGTTTACTTTTGTTGGCAAATTATATATGTTTGATTTTGTGTGCGTTCTAATACTCTTGAGGATGGGGCAAGTTAACAACTGAAAATTAAATTCTAGTAATTTGTTTTGTGTTGTGTTTGACTTTGAATTGTAGCTGCTCCCTGTCTAATGCTGCTTCTACGATTTTAATACTTCCTTTTTTAGACGTACTTAATTACATTGGCAGCTATTGCTATTAGTGTTTGAATTGATCTTAGAAAGTGTGAAATGGTAGATTCCAACCTTGTACGTCTTGGGTTTCTTATACTAATGCAGGAATGAGTTGAACCCATTCTAATATCCTAAAGAAACTAAAAATCCAGTTTGGTCCATTAAAAATGCATCTTATTTATGAGAAAAATAGGTTGAAATATATTTGGAGAATTATTTTTGGCACTTACGTGTTTTCTCGTGGGCCTTACTAATTTTCATTTTTACCTTTCTTTTACTTAAAGAGTGGATGAGAAATTTGACACTCTCCGCAGTTTTCTACCTAAGTAGCGGATTCAATTCGTGGACGTGTAAAATCTTGAAATATTTAGGATTGTACATTGTTCTCTATTTAAATTTTTCAGGATTTTACACGTCTGTTACTTAAGTAGATAACCGAGTCTACTATTTAAGTAGAGAACTGCAGGAGGTGTCAAGTTTCTTATTTTTATAACTTCTGCTACTTAAATAGCGGAATACTAGACGTGAAAATTAGCAGGGCAAACAAGAAACACGTATGGCGCCAAAAGAAATTCTCATATATTTGTCCTTTTGTTAAAGTTTTCTTTTATTGCGGTCTCTTTTGGGCTTTTTGAAATGTTTTTCCTAATTTGTGTCATTGATAAAATTATGGATCATGCTAATTAGTAATTCTGGGTACAGACTCATTAGTTAAAGAAACAAAAAGAGAAATTTTTATATTGAAAATATTACTTTTTACATTTTTAAAAAATTGACTTTACAAGTTTCAAGACACTTTTAATATACTTTATTTCCTTAGTGTCATAGGGGCACCATTTAACATTTTTCTAAAACTAATTGTTTAGGAATTTAAGAAAATTGAAGTAACTACTCTCTGTTCCTTTTTAGGAGTCGTTTTTGACCACCATGCACCATTTACATAATCTCTACTTTGAGCATAATTTTTATTTATAAATATATAAAAACAAATGTTAGATATACCATGTTGTTCGATTTGTCACGACGAATATTTTTAAAATATAATTTTTCTATAAACTTTTATAATAAATAATTAAAAATATTAGTAATTAAAGTTATGCATGCGTGCAGTGTCAAAAGCGACACTTAAAAATGAACATAGCAAGAGAGTAATAATTTAGAGTCCGTTAATTTGTAAATTAATTTCTATTTTTATTATTTAAGATGCGTATATTTTAACTTACTAATAAAAAATTGCGAGACTCTTGAAATAAATTATTGTGATGGAAAATAAAATTCAATTATAAATGATGCAATTTTAGAAGTAATATTTTATTTTTGAAAGTAAAATTATTTACTTCAAGAATATTTTAGAAGTAATGCACACAATTATTTACTTCAAGAATATTTTTTTATTACTAGCAAGTAAAATTAACTCAAAATTTTTAAAACAAAAATTGAAAATATTTTCACAAAATACAGTAATAAACGAGACCCTACATTGTAAAAAAGTGACTTTAACAATTTTGTCATTTTGACAAGTTTACAATCACTTAAAAATAAATTGAAATGCAAACTTAAAATTAAAAAGTTTTATCCCTAAAGTAATTTAGTTTAAAATTTATTTTACACCACTATTTTATACGTGAATGTACAAAAATATAAATATTTTTACCAACAACTTTTAATTAATTTATTTATTTTTGGTAAGGATGCTAAAGGAAAATAAAAAAAAAAGAAAAAATATTCACGAAGAAAAAAGGTCTCTGTTGCATCATTCCTAAGAAGATCGCGAACGCCCTCTAGAGGAGAAGCATGAGTCAAGAAGTCGGCATCAGATAGGGCTCTGAGTTTAGCGAAGAAATCAGCACATTTATTCTCCACTCTAAGTGTGTGATGGAGATACACATTGGTTTGAGAGACAAACTCTTTTATATCTTGGATCAACACAACATAAATATGATACTTAACTTTGGGACCTTTAATGAGGTTGACACATCGTAAAGAATCAGAGTAGCAGACAAGTTCATCAATACTCATATCTCAGGCCAGCGAGAGACCCTTGTAGATAGCATAAAGTTCAACGAGCAAAATGTCAGATGTCTCTGGAATGAAGCCTGAGAAGCTTGCAAGATAGTGCCCGAAAGTGTTTCTAATAATGCCGCCAAATCTGGGTCGAACCTGAGAACCAAGACAACTTCCACCCACATTAAGAATGACACAACAATAATTATTATTGTTCCACTTGATATATCTATCAAATAACATGTCGTTAGAAACGAGAAAGAAACAATTTTTGAAAGTTTCGACCATAGCTCAAATGTTGAAAGGGAGCCGACTTAAGGGCCAATTCTCATTGTTCAAACACATCAGGTTGCGGTGTCTCCGAGACCGCCAGACACCAGTCGAGAAAAGGAGAGCCTGTAAACATGTTGCACCTAGCTTAAGCCAATCGTCTGCATCCAGATCAGAGAAGAAATCTAGACTGTTAATATCAATGTGGTTCCAAAGGCTATGAGAGAACTCATACCCCAAATGCAATGAAGGACTCATTTTGTGATGATTGAGTATAGAGATGATACACACTGAGTTGTGGCAAGCCAATCAAAAGAAGAATTTGATTTTTTTCGGAAGTTGAAGTTTCCATATTAAAGATCAATAGTATAAAAGATTATGAGTAGATATCGAATCCCATGAAAAGAATAATTGGTTATAGCCATTTTTATTTATTTTTGGTTACAAAGACGGTTATAAGCCCGATTATAGTCACTTTTAGTAACCAACAACTTTGAATTGAAATCAAATATATTTATATAATCAAATAATATAAAATTAATTTTTTATCGCATCAACTAAGATCGTATTGAGTATTTATGGAAAAGTAGGGTCTTCTAGATGCATTTTGTTGACCAGAGAAAAAAGAGAGAGAAAATTTATTTTATTCCATAATAATTTTCTTTCTGTCTTCTGTTGTTACAGCCATTTTGAAATTTATGTTTTCCTTTTTTCATAAAAAGAAAAAACAAAGAATGAAAGAAGAAAAAGAAGAAGAAAAGTCAACATCAAAGTGCATGATGATGAAACAAAGTGTCACGGATTGCGCATGAAAAAATCATTACCGATTTTATAGTATATTTTTGATGCAACATTACCGTGTTTTCTTTTCTCATTAGGTGAACGAGGTAATATTCAATTTTTTTTTTTTGACTTGAGGTAATATTCAATTTTTATTAATATAAAATGGTTACATTAAAAATGTTGGAATTTTGGTGGATGCTTGGTTGGGCTTTTAGGAACAGGCCACCATCGGTAACAGGTGGTTTATGTGGATGAAGATTAGTACTATAGAGGAAATATAATATGCCATTTTGCAATTTTAGAAAACCAATTTAATTTGTTTACAAATGGCATCTTCATTGGTAGATTACCTAGCTTATTAATTAGGGGTTCTTCCTATAATTTTTCTTTATTTCTCAATAAATAATATTGTTTTTTTTTTTTTGAAGAAGCCTCAATAAAGAATATTGTTAAACTAAGGAAAGGATAGTTCAATATTGTGCCAAGTTTTCTTTGACTCAAACTAAGGATATTTATTTTTGGTCAAAAGGAACATTGTTAAGATATTTTTCCTTTTTGACAATGGTAATTTAATTTGAGATGTTATTTTTAAAATATAGGAACAAATATTTATACGACGAGATTTCTAGTTTTCATTCCTTAATTTTACAAAAAAATTCAATCAGAATGTTTTAATAAACTTTTATCGAAGTCCTTTTTAATAAACATTTTTTTTTTGCGATAAAAGGAGCAATACTTTTTTTTTTCCGCTTAATTGCAATTTTGGTATAATATTTTATCAAACTCACGAAAATAATTCCCTAAATTAAAATTGAACTTTTTGGTTCTCTATTTTTATATTTGTTGTAATTTTGGTCTCAACTTATATTTTTATTCTAAAAATTGTGATTTTTGGTGTCATAAAATATGATTTATTGTTTTCAAAATTGAATCTAAAGATGAAAAATAGCACATTTGAGACCAAAATTTAGCTATTTTGACATTTAAAGTCGTCAATTTTAAAGCAAAAAAGAAGAAGAAAATGAGTTAAAACCAAATTGCAACAAATATGTTAATAGAGGGGAAAAAAACAATTTTATAGTAGGTGGACTATTTTCCTGAATTTAACAAAATAGGGAAACCAAAAGTATAATTATGCATTTTTTTAGCTAAGAGTTAAAGGAGTAAGTTTGAATTAGGATAAATTAGGTAGCTTAAATAATTTGAATTAAAGATTAAAAACTAATGTAACAAAAAGTGACATTATAATTTGATTGAAATGGATGCATGTATTTATAAAAAGGAAAATGCTATTTTGTAAATAAAAAAATGAAGCAAGAAAGAGAATAATTGTGGCATTATTTAACACTTACAAATCATAAATACTATCTCTTCTATGTATGGTTAACCAATTTTTAATTGGTTAAATTATCTATGTTTATGGATTTTTCTTTTTCTTGTGGAGTTGGGATCTTCCCCATTTCTTATCATTTCAATTTCCTTTATTATCAAAGTTTTTAAATGTTTTTGGATGTATAAAATAGATTTGACCCACTTAATATTACACTTTTGAATTTATATTTCCAAAACTATATAATAACGGATGAAATGGAAAGAATAGAAAATTGAGAGGATCTTATCCTAACTCTTTCTTGTGTAAATTTTTCTTATTAAATAACAATGCTCATGTAAAAAATGACAGCCGAATATATTAAAATTAATACTCCCTCCATTTCTTTTTATTTATTATTTGAAAATCGTGCACATTATTCATATAATCTATTTTGATCATAATTTTCTACGAATATATAAAAATAAATATTAGCATAGAAAATGTTGTTCAATTTATCTCGACGAGTATTTTCAAAATATTAAATTTTCATAATTTTTTATAAAAGAAAACTAAAAATATTAGTGATCAAAGTTGTGCAGAAGTCTAAAACAAACCGGGGTGAATTTGGAAAAGATGAATTTGATTTGAAAAGGAAAATAGGAAATGGAAAAATGGATTAATAGGGATTAAACAAAAAGAAAAAAAATTAGAAGAGGTACTATGTATGTATAGGTTAGGTCGGGTAAGGGGTGTGTGAGGTGTTGGCGTAAGCAGAGGAAGCGGTTGAGTTGAAGAAAGAAAAATAAAATGGTGTGATCGGGGAATTGGGATTTGACCCTTCCTTTTTGTGTTGTTGTGGCCATTCTTTCTTGACTCTCTCTCTCTCTCTCTCTCTCTCTCTCTGATTTTCAATATTCAATTCAATTCAATTCAATTCCTCCTCCTCCTCCTCATACTAACTAACATTGAACCAATTAATTCATAATTGATAATTCATTCATTGAGTGTAAAAAAGAGAGAGAACACAATCACAATCACAATCACAATCACAACCGCAATTGAAGAACGATCCATCGATTTTGATCGATGAAGAGCTCTCTGAAAAAGTTGAGAGGTCTTGCACTTCATCACCACAATCACAAGCATCATGACTCCAACAACAAGACCATTCTCCCTCTCGGACAGTTTGACGAACTCGCTCAGGCAACAAGGGTACACACACACACGCATCTTCTTCTTCTTCTTCTTCTTCTTCTTCTTCTTCTTCTTCTTCTTCTTCTTCTTCTTCTTCTTCTTCTTCTTCTTCTTCTTCTTCTTCTTCTTCTTCTTCTTCTTCTTCTTCTTCTTCTTCTTCTTCTTCTTCTTCTTCTTCTTCTTCTTCTTCTTCTTCTTCTTCTTCTTCTTCTTCTTCTTCTTCTTCTTCTTCTTCTTCTTCTTCTTCTTCTTCTTCGGATTAGGGTTTGTTTGTTTGTTTGATCGATGAAATTAATTAATTAATTGAATTTCCATTTCCAGGAGATGCAAGACATGAGAGACTGCTATGATACCTTGCTTTCCGCCGCCGCAGCAACCGCCAGCAGTGCTTATGGTACTATTTCATCAATCAATTAATTTGTATTCTAATTCTAATGATGAACCAACCAACCAACTAACTATATCTCACATACAGAATTCGCTGAGTCCTTGCGGGACATGGGCTCTTGTTTGCTCGAGAAAACTGCTCTCAATGATCACGAAGAAGAAACTGGTATGTATCATCATCATCATCATATGTATTATTATATCCTTTTATCCAACCTAACCACTTTCTCTTATTCTATTCTTCCAGGAAGGGTTCTTCTTATGCTTGGCAAAATCCAGTTCAAACTTCAGAAACTCATTGATAACTATGTATGTATTCTTCTTCTTCTTTCCCCATTTCAATTACTACTATCTGCTTTTCATTTACCTTTTTCTTTTTCCTTATTTCAGCGTTCCCATATAATACGGACAATTACCGTTCCCTCCGAGTCTCTTTTGAATGAACTTCGAATTGTTGAGGTTTCTACTTCCTTTCTTTCAAAATTCAATGTCACTATCTAACTATACTTTTCTCTTTATCTCCCTGTTCAATTCAATGTCCATCTGCATTCTTTTATCTAAACTTTTACCACCATATTAAGTTTCTCTAAGTCGGAGAGCTTGCTTCAATTTTATAAAGCGATGAATTTCAATAACTTCTAACTAACTAACTAACTAACTAAGACATTTTTACAAGCTCTTTTAACTTTTTCATCTAGATATCGCACAAATGTGCTGAAACAAAGCAGTATCGGTGGGACACTTCCTAGTTTTCCTTCATACACCATCCCACCTATATTCTTTCGCACCTTTGATAAACTCATAAGTTCACCATTAGGTATATATGGAGATATATGAGACCATTTTTGGCCAACGAGCATGAAAGTTTTCAAACATAGGATGCTTCTTTTAGTTTTTGTAAATACTGTACAAAATTACAACTCTTTGTTAGTGCTCTAACTCTAACCTAATAATATAGTTATTTTAATTCTCAAATTCAGGTAGTGTGGTAAATCTCGTCATTCATTTTACTATATCTCGCTGTGTTATTCTATGTGGAAGATCTTTTGTAATTTTGATCGGTTTTTCTTTTCTGTCTTAATACTGGAGCAGGAGATGAAGCGACAATGTGATGAAAAAAGGTTGAAATTTTTTGTTGGATCTAATTTTGTCTTTAAATGTGATACATGTCTTATCATTTTGTAATATGATCTGCAGAGACGTTTATGAGTATATGGTGACAAAATACAGAGAAAGAGGTAGGTCTAAAGGTGGCAAAGGAGAAACTTTTACATTGCAGCAGTTGCAAACTGCTCGCGATGAATATGACGAGGAGGCCACATTGTTTGTTTTCCGGTTGAAGTCTCTGAAGCAAGGACAATCACGTAGCCTTCTAACACAGGCAGCACGTCACCATGCTGCTCAGGTTCGTCTTATCCCCTATTTCTTTAGGACCACCAGTTCTTATTTTTAAATTTTAGGTTGATACCTGTGCATTCTGTTACCCCAAAACAGTCATGTTTCTTCAAGAAAGCAACCAAAACTCTTGAGACAGTAGAACCACATGTGAACTCAGTAACCGAACAGCAACACATTGATTACCACTTCAGTGGTCTGGAAGAGGAGGATGGGGATGAAGGTGATTATGGAGATGAAGACGACGATGGTTATGATGAGAATGATGACGGGGAACTGAGTTTTGACTATGGACCAAATGAACAGGAGCGAGACGTTTCTACATCACGAAATTCAATGGAGGTATTCCTACTGCGTGCTAAAGAAAACATAAGTATAAACTAAAATTAAATAGGAAATGAATGCTTTCCTCGGGGGAATTATGGTGTTAATGCCTTTATGGAGGCATGGTCTACTAAGTTGTCAGAACTGCAGAGTAGTTTTGTAGTATTATACGCTGAAACTTTACAACATTGTTTGTTTGAATGTGGTTAATTTCTCCATGTGCATCAGTAATATAGAGTCCATTTGGCCTGACTTTTTTAGGTCTTAAAAGCTATCTGAAAGTTAAAAGTAAAAATAAGAGCTTTTAGAAAAAAGTTAAAGCTGATTGGTAATTGTTGTATTTTTTAGCTTCAAATGTCTTTTACCTATGTATTTTTCTCATAAAAATTAAGCAACTTTTTTTCTCTCAAGAGCTTCTTAAAAATCTGTTTGGCCTAGCTTCTCCTTTTATTGAGTAAAAAAGTCTAAAATAAGCTAGGCCAAACGGTACCATAGTTTGAACGAATGCAAGAAAACTGTGGTATATTAACTCGTTCGGTCATTGCAAAATGCCATGGAAGTTTTCATATAATGCACTTCTTATTCAGAAAGTTTTAGATCAGAACCCATATACTTGATTTTAATTTTTAATTGTGGAACAAGCAATTAAGCTTAAATTGCTCTCATTTTGATTTCGTGCGGCTTACCTATGTTGGCTACCTTGCAGCTGGACCAGGTTGAATTTACACTTCCCAAAGGTTCATCAGCTGAAGTTGCTAAGGTAAACAGATACATTTACATTTATCTTTAGTTTCATTTTAATGTGAAATTTAAAATACATATGAACATATGTAATAATTCTTTGTTTCCTAATTGCAGGAAAACTTAGATAAGCTTCAAAGAAATTTGTTTTCTTTTAGGGTTAGGACAGGGAGCCAATCTGCCCCACTTTTTCCAGATAATAAACCCGATTCCAGTGAAAGACTGAGACAGATGCGCCCATCTTTATCACGAAAATTCAGTTCATATGTGCTACCCACTCCAGTTGATGCAAAGAGTCCAAACTCTTTTTTCCCAAAAAATCCAAAGCATTCCACAATGCAAAAAAATTTAAATGAACCAAAAAAGAATTTATGGCATTCATCCCCATTGGAACAAAAGAAACATGAAAAAGATATTGGAGATGAACATTCTAGTCCTACTATCAGAAACGCTCAGTCTATACTCAGGGAAAGCAACAGCAATGCTGCCTTCACAAGACTGCCGCTTCCCTTGGTAGATGGTCCTGTATCCTTAAATCATGATAATCTTTCTGCTTACTCTAAAAAGATTAAAAGGCATGCCTTTTCTGGCCCATTGACAAGTAGTCCTTGGCCTACTAGACCTGTTTCAATGGAAAATGTTCAGTTGTTCTCTGGACCTCTTTTGCCTACTCGAATCCCGCAGCCTCCGTCATCATCCCCCAAAGCATCTCCTACTGCTTCTCCTACTATTGCGTCTTCACCTAAAATAAGCGAGCTTCACGAACTTCCAAGGCCTCCAACCAATTTCCCACCCAACTCCAGGCTATTGGGTTTGGTGGGACATTCAGGTCCATTGGTGCCTAGAGGTCAAAAGGTTTCTGCTGCAAATAATTCAGTTGTTTCAAGTGTAGCATCTCCATTACCAATGCCACCTCAGGCCATGTCTCGTAGTTTCTCCATACCTTCTAGTAGTGCTCGACTTGGAGCATTACATGGGTCAAGGGAACGAGAATCCTCTCATACATCATCTCTATCTGAAGATATTGCTTCTCCTCCGCTGACACCAATAGCATTATCTAGTAGTCGGCCATCATCAGATGGCTGAGGCTGTTGCTGTTGCTCTGGATGTTTGCACTATTGAGGTAATTTTTAAAGCAGGTTTTCATTTTATTTTATGTACTTTTAGTTTGTTTTGCTGGACTTATTTATGCATTTGCTGTTAGTTCTGAAATTTGACAATGGAAGAGTTTAGGGTTTTTTTAAAATTTTTTTTTTATATAAATGTCAAAACCTTCCTCTCAATTTGCCTGGTTTGACATGGGGGGATACATTGGAGATGACAATATATAATTCTATAATATCAAGTACCTGAAGCACCATTGGTATTGGGATAACCATTGTGTAGGAAGTTATATCTTCAAAATAAACTAGGTGACCTCCACAAGAAAATCTTCCATAAATGCACATAGGGATTTCTGTTTTTAATTGTTGGGGTACCGAGTTTAGGACTTGATGCTGTTATTATTCGGGCAAGATTTTTTTTTCAAATTATGGAAAGTAATGGCTTGTTCCAAAGGATTACTACTGTCATGTTACCATCATTATTAGTAGGTTGAAGGCCTTATCATTGTTCTTTATTTCTACTACTAATTCCTTAAGAAATCTAACTTCATAGATTTTATATTCGCATTCTTTTTCCAGGGATGTACATGTTTTGTACCATGCAATGAATCCAGGTTTGGATGTTTGTGCAGATTAATTCCTTTCTCTTCTAAAGCTAACGCAGTTTTCCGACCCGGCGAATCAAGCTTAGGATCAAGTTTTGCTTAGTTTCAATTCTGTAAATATTCCTTTTACTCGGTATTCTTTTATCCGTCATTATCATTGTTAATTCAACCTTGTAATGAGTTTTGGTCTTGTTCTTATTCAAATAATAAATGCCCATAAGTTCTATTTTTGAAATATACATTTAAACAATTGCCAGTAACCAATTAATTATTCCTCACCTTTGCAAGCGATCCAGTTGTATTTAAATTTTGTGGGTCTTTCGGGAAGAGGGGGATCTTCTTGATTTTGAAGATTTTTCTTCCAGGCCCCCATGTTTCTTTTATACCTCCTGACTGACGTTTTTGTCCTTGCACGGTGTTTTGGTTTTTACGAACCGAAGTTTAGAAATGTGAAAAATATATGAATCTAAAAGAAACCGATTTTGGTTTGAAAAAACCGATTTTTTTTGTTCATATTTTACACCGTTTTTAGGGGCAAAATAGAATTTATGGGGGTATAAAAGAAACATGAGGGGCTGGAAGAGAAATCTTCATTGATTTTATAGCGAAAAAAATCATCACGAAAGCTTCGCTGCGGTGCCTGCACATGTTTGGAAGTCGGTTACACACAATTTATAGGTTATCTTTAAAACAAAAATAAAACCATCTTGCCCATGACTATGAGATTAATGAAAAATCTAGATAAAGTGATAACCTCAGTATAAACTGAACAGTGCACCGACAACACTCAACTCAAGTAAATCTGGAAGTTAATTTTCAATGAATATAAAATTTAAATAGTTTACATGAGAATTACCTAGATAGATTTAAAAATAAATTAGGGAAAAATAGAAATCATGTTATAATTTTTATTGCAGAATTTATTCATATGTAAAATCAAACTAGCTAGACACTAGCTAGTGGTCGTTCTTTTTTGCATAGTGTTGCCATTAAAGCAAGGGGGAGGGTGGTTCTATGCTTCTATGGAAATTTACATATATTGTTTCGTTCAAGTCTGCAAATTTATCATTTTTCAAAGTATATTATAGGCTGCAAAAGTTAATAAATGAAGCAGACTCAATGCTTAGTAGCCATGGCGGTGCCAAGCCAGAACGAGGAAGAAACGCAGTCCTCCATTCTTGTAAACTGAGTGAAGGTTAAGTTGGTTAATCGTCACAAAAAGAAAGAAAAAGAAAAAAAAGAAAGGAAAGAGTGACAGTTGAAATTGGCATTCAAAACATGTAAATTTGTTGTCCACATAAGCTGCCATATCATTCGCGATATCTTCACGAATTTTTTTCCGCATGATCTAGCATTTTCCTTTTTCAAAAGAAATGAATGATTCAATTACTATGTCACTTTATATTGCAAAATAGGAGTATTGTTTCAAGATCATTTTACCTTTTTAAATTGTTTATATTCTCTTTCTTTGTAATAAACTCTTGACTTAATTGCAATTTAAATTCCCCTATTTTGTAAATTTATGGATTTTGGTCCTCTATTTTCAATTTTGCAATTTTAATCCCTTTATTTTGTCAAATTTTGGATTTTGGTCCCCTATTTTAAGAATTTTTTAAATTAGATCCAACACCCAAATTATTGATGACGTGGCAATCTTTTAGCTACTTGGCGTTAACTAATTGTGCATGTGGACCCCATGTCATTTTTTTTAATCATTTAATAATTAAACACTTTTAATTTAATTTAACCTAATTTATTTAATCACTAAGTAAGAAGAATCATCAATAATTTGGGTGTTGGATCCATGAAGTGATACTACATCCGTTCCCAATAGGAGAGAAATAAATAGGAGAGAAAAAGAGAAGAGAGAAAGAAAAGCACGGAAACCAAAGCATGAATTTAGACTAACATTAGTCTAAATTCATGCATTGATTTCCGGGCTTTTCTTTCTCTCCTCTCTTTTTCTCTCCTATTTCTCCTCTGCCAAGCAAAGCAACTTCCGTACCAACCTTCCCAAATCCCATTACAGCAAGTGTCTTCCCAACTAGGGAGACTCCAACATACTTACTTCTCAGCCATTTCCCTGTATTAACCGCAACATGTGTAAATCAATCAGCACAAATTTAATCAACCACATTAACTAAAAAACAGAAGCCATAACATTAACAACACAGGTGAAAAATTATATAAAATAAAAAATAAAATTTAAAATCAAAACTTTTTTTTGGATATAAATTAGGTATCCTTTGCGCGCAACTACGAATGCGAAGACTAATCCATCGAGCCCATGTGGGACCCAAATGGGGGCAAACTCTTCCTAGGCATATGCGCAAACACCATGAATCAAACCACAACCTTAATTTAAGCAATAAGAGACCCGCGTCATCTCATTTAATTGCTATTGGGTTAAAACCAAAACGTTATCACATGTAGCAAAATAGATCTCAAAATGAATACACAGGAAGTGTCAGCCAACACAAATTGATATATGAGGAAATGAAGTTTCCTCCTTTTAGCAGAAAATTATACAGTGACGTTACCTAGTCAACTAACATTTGACATCATAAAGAATACAAGCATGTCAACTAATTATTGAATTGCATATTTGAACGGATGTATTGGGAGGACCTGTAAGTCTTGGGTTGTTCTTGAAACTGAAGGAACACAAACAATAAGAAACAGTGAATGCTTTTATGTTAAAAATTTGAGGAGAAAACAAAATAAAAACAATATGATACTGTTTTTGAATTAAAAGTAAGAATAACAATTCAATACAAAAGTAATGTATTATTGTATAAAATGAATTAATGTAAGATGCTTATGTTCTTACCTTTGTTGAGAGAAGTTGGAGAAGGTGCCGTATGTGGGGAAGGTACCACAGAGAGAGATCATTGTTTGACAGGTCTCTGCACAGCACAAGAAAATTATTATTAACCAAATGAAATTGGTAAAGATATAATAAAGTAAGAGAGTCACTCACTCACTCACATAATCTTGAGGTTTCTCAGTTTAGTGAGTTCTCTTGGTATTCTTCCTGTCAACTTGTTGTTGTTGAGTCGCCTCGCCTCGCCTGCATAGTAATTCTTATGCATACAAAGCTGAGTAATAGTTGAAGACAATAAGACCAAGATGATGATGATGATGATGATGATGATGATGATGAGAAATACTACAGTAAATAAGTACAGTCTAGTAAACCGATTATGACGATCACAGGTAACATGAAACCATGTACAAGGATCCACCAAAGTGGGGTCCCAACTTTGTAGAATGTTACTTGGGTCTTTTACAGCTCTTCTGAACGCGTACAGGCCATCACCTGTTTGGTTTCATCAGACAGACAGAGCATCAAAAAGATTCTATCTTCACAGATCAGCAGCATATATAGATTTTGTATTGTACTGTAGTATCAATCTAAACAAAGGGTCTGGTTTGGTTTACTTTGATTTACTCACCGAGAGAGAGAGAGAGAGAGAGCATATATGTAACAAGACAACAACATAAATACATAATATGTGATTACTTAATTTAATATCCAAACATATCTAGTATAAAGAGGCCACTTAGACATATTATTATACCAGATATATAGAGAAATAAAGTCACAAGTAATGAACGAATGATATGTCAACACCACTGCACCCCTTACAAAACACACACAAGGTATATATCACTTGGATCCGTACGCCTAAAAAAGGTTTTGAAGGGTTGGCACTATATCTTGAAGTAGAAGACAATTACTTAGAAGGGCCCTATGATTTCCATATCCTAGCCATAAGGGAAGCATCTTCAGACGCCACACCTGGACCGAGCTGAGTTCTTCAAGAGGACCAAGTAAGCCGACTTGATAAACTTCCACCCTCACTACAAGAAAATCTGGGGTTTGCTACGCCGAGCTTAGCAGCTATTTCGTAGCTAATCGCTAGTAAAACAGAGTTAGCTACGAATTTGTTGTGAATTTGCTGTCATGTAGGTCGTAGCATGGATTGGGCGGCAAATTATCCACCAAAAATTTTCCTAGCTAATTTGCAACTAATATAAAGAAAATCCTAGCTAATTCCCAATTAATACCTAGTTAAATATTATTCAAAAGTTATGTTTCCTAACTAAATTGCTAGGAAATTGTCAGAAAAATTTCGCAACAAATCTCTAGCTACATATTCCTAGCGATTTCGCAGCTACATCCAAGCTTTTTTGAATTTTTATAATTATAAAAAGCTTTTGTAATAAAAAAGGATTATGCTAGCAAATAATATATTTTGCTACCTAATTATATGCTTTGCTGGACTTAAATAGTGGGTATAGGGAAGAAATAACTTAAGTTATTCCTTCATTTGTTATAAATAGTGGGTATAGGGAAGAAATAACTTAAGTTATTCCTTCATTTGCTATAAATAGTGGGCATCAGATCAGAACAAAGCAATTAAGCCATGATAAATTGCTAAAAGTAAAACTTAATTCAGAACAAAGCTCTCAAACACAAAAGTATAATTGCTCGCACTAATTTCTTCGTACTTAATCTTCCATACAACACTTAATTCCTTCATGTGCAACACTTAATTCAGAACAAAGCTCTCAAACACAAAAGTATTAAATAAGAAACAATAATTTTTCTTCTAGCAAGACTTTTCAGTGTCGCATTAGTCCTAATACTCTCACAAACTAAAAGCTAATCCAAACTAAGCCTGAGAGTAACAAAAAGGGAAGAAACTAAAAGCTAATCCAAACTGATCCTAATTGAACATAAGATGGAGAAGCTTTACCTGGATGTGTTTAGCTTACTTTCCCAACTGAATTTCACCATCTTGATACTCTACTAATCCAAGAATGAAATTTTCAGCTATTTCAATGACAAAAATGAAAGCTCAGAAGATTGTATGATGGGTACCAGACATTAATTGTAACATATACAAGATATACAATGAAGCATGCAAATCAAAGAATAGAGAGCATGCACAAATCAAACAAATTAAAGAGAGCAGCATATACAATGAAGTAGTTATTATATGCTACTAATCTAGACAATAGAGAGCATAACATACAATATTGCCAAACTGTAGAAGCCAAGGCAGTACACCTTTACACAACAAAAATCATAAGGGTCGAAGCTCAAAATCCTATATAAGCCAAGGCAGTAATGAAAAACCACAACTTGGCTCAACGGTTTTCAAACTTATCTGAATCAACTCTTTACGACTCTCAAAATTTGGAAGAGGAATATATATTCTCTTTTCCAGCCTTCTCCTGCATTACATTAATTACAAAATTGGATCAGAGAGTGTAAAGTGTAAACAAGTAGTTTCAAAGATATCTCAGACACGGATAACTAATAAAAAAATGTTATCACTTGCAATATAAATAGTTTACAGACCTTAGTGCCTCATCAATGTCACATGGGAAGTTAAACATCCAAGACCATTACTAGTTTAGAGCTACCATCTTCATTTGTTGCGCTATTGCATACACCATTGACCTGGACAAGAAGTTCGGACTTGACCCTTTTCGATGATTCATGCTCTCCAGAAGCCCAAATGAAATTGAAGTAAATTTAATCATATTGTGACATAGTCCATAATACATATAGAGTACAAATGAAGAGTGATCCAAATTAGTCAAGATAGATGAAAATTGATATCTCTGTTACTTAATGAATTGGACACAATCTAGGACAAACTAAATAATATTAGCAAATCTTAATATAGAGTCTCATAATTAAACCACAATTAACAAAATTCTAAACTTCAGCCGAGCTAGTTTTTTGAGAAAATTCAGAGTGAGAATTATTCAAGGTTACCTGGAAATATTCAGGCATCCATAAAGGGAATATTCAAGCACAATAGCTTCACCTAATAGCCTTTTTGCTTGAAACTGGGAGTAAACTACAAAGATTAGACGAATAATTATTAATGCAAAGTAATATATTGATCCAAACAATGTAACAATCATTACGTATATAAAGTAGGATGATTTAGTAAAACATTATCTCTATACCTGACTGATAAAAGTTATGAACTCTGTCTTCGTTGAAGCGTCCCCTTTGCTCTCATAATGCACTAAATCAACAAGAAACTTACACAATCAACAAAGAAATTTTCGACTAAATAATCAATAAGAAAAAAAAAAGGCACATGAAATAGAAAGCAATGAAGTTTGGTATAATGATATCAACACATAAATACTTAAATGAAATAGCAAGGTTTCAAACCTACAAACAGAAATGAATGTATATGCATAGCATAGGGATGCAATTGTTTCATCATTCACTTTAGTAAGTTCCTAAGATAGCAACAACAACAACCAGTTTCTATTTCTGATGATTGCCAAAGCAAGATCAGTTCATGGGAAACTACATGTTGGGTCAGACACCAGTGGCATCAGATCAAAACAAAGCAGTTAAGCCATAATATACATAGACGCATTTTGCGATGAGCCGCAATCCACAAAGTACAAGTCTGTTTTCTTATAAAATCAACTAAGAGCTTGAACCAACCCTTCCAATGGTTAGGCACACCTAGTTTGATAAAAAAAAAATCTAAGTATATAATTCTTATTTTCACAAATCAAAAAAAGGTAACAACTACGTCAAAGATAACATTTTTAAAACTACACTAAATATATACAAACTGAGTAAATTGGAACAAGACAGCAAACTTACGAGACTTCGGATAAGAAGATTATGCATTACAATGATGTTTCAAAGTAGTTACAAGGGTGTAATATAATAAAAATGTAATGAAACTCAATTGTTCCTATAAAACTGGCCATAAATATCTGAACGTAGATCGTAGTAGCAGAAATCTCACCAAAATGGACTCTTAATTAATTTTGTGATATATTGAATATGTCTTCCATCTTACCAGCTTAGACAGTGTAAAACAAAGCATCCACTTAGAAGTATAACAAATATTCCACATAAATCAAATGCCATACATACACCAACTTCAAATTGGGAGCCAAGCTTCTTGTCCACAATCTTCTCCACTTTCGCCTTTAATTTATTGACCAGCTTCTTTCTCTCATAAGCCACTTGTGATCTTTCCTTTCTCTTCTCTTCATTTCCAATTCCTATAATCAAGAAAACATTTACTAACATAAGCACACAATCCAAAAGATCAAAAATCCAAAAAAATATTAAACAAAAAAATATACAACCGCATGGTTTCATAGTAGTTCCATCCAACCTTAGATGACAATTGTACAAGCAGACAATATTTTTGCCCCCTTGTTATGCCTCGATACCGAAATTCATTCACTCATTAGCATTCACAATAGAAACATGACAATTGTACAAGCAGACAATAGTTGTGCCCCTTTTTGTTTTGCTTATGCTCAAAAGCAAAAGATATCACATACTAAAGTTAATTAGATTAAATAAGAGGATGTATATAGTAATGATGGAGTAATTGAACAGAAGTAATAGTACAGTTACTCACTTGTGACTTAAGTAGAAAACTTGACATATGATCAGAAGAAACATACAAGAATTATAGAGTATACTCAGTGCTAGAAAAATAGCTTATGGCTTCAAAAATAGCTTATACATAAGTACTTATACGGTAAGCGCCTAATTAAGCAATTTATCCAAATAGAGTCATTAGTATAACATAAGATATCATCAAAACTATTGAATCTAACTACTTAGACATATCTTCTCTTATTTTCTGCTAATAATTCAATACTTGTGATGTTAACAACAATATATTCCGACAATAAGTACTTGCTAATAATCCAATTACTTAAAACAAGAATCAAATCAATTAACAGAAAAAGTCCCAAAACACTCAGAATCAAATCAGTTACTTAACACAAGCATCAACATCAAAATTCAAAACAGGAAATAGAGTTGATTAATCACAAAAGAGAATAAATCTATTACCAAATTAGAGAAAATAGGCGCGAGAAGTAACTTAACAGTCTCTAGGTTTTGAGGAAGCGATTCAGATGAAGCCAATTGGTGCGAGAAAGCGATTTTGAGTGAATTAGGATGTGATTCTGAGATGAAGTGAGGAAGCGATTCTGACGAAGCAAAGGTGGTGAGAGAAAACGATTCCGAGAAGCGATTCTGGAGATGCAAGACGAAGTGATTCCGACAAAGTGATTATGGATCGAGAAACGATTCTGATGTGAGATCAAGTTGTGATTCTGGATCGAGAAGCTATTTTGATGTGAGATCGAGTTGCGATTCTTGATCGAGAAGCGATTATGGAGAGAAGCTAATTATGGAGAGAAGCGATTATGGAGAGAAGCGGATTCTTAGTGCGATTATGAGAAGTTGAAAAACTTAGCAAATATTTTTTGAATTTGTTAAATGTATTATAGATATTTATTTTTTTGGTAAGGGTAGTATAGATAAATTAAAAAGAGAATAAGAAATGAGGGATAAAAATGTAATTGAAACAAGAAAAATTAAAAAGTAATTCAAAAATGATTTGGATCAGTTAAATGGAGGACATTTTAATTGAAATTAACTAGCAACTCTGTTTGTAGCAAATTTTTTGTAGCAAATCTTGTATTTTCTTGTAGTGCCTTAGCATGCCTCGACGACTATGCCTCCTCAACGATTGATATCATTGATTGTATCTTTGGGTTTTGACATAGTCCTCCCTGAAATCTCTATTCCTTTACATTGCTCCTTTTACTTATTATACACACACACACTCACTTAGATTTGGTAATGGGTGGTGTCATTTCAAAGGAAGGATAATTGTTTTGTTCGGTTCTTTTATATAAACAGAAAACAAATAACTTGGACCTAAAATTGAAAAGTAGGATCAAAATAAACCTAATTTTTTGTTGAGAGATCATTTTCAAAATAATTTTCTTTTTTATTAATATGTTTAACCATTGTCACAAAGACACTATTTAACATTTCTTCTATTTTAAAATGTGAGTTTACTCACTATATCAAATGACATGGTGATGTATGCAAGGGAATAAATTGATGGTGATGCATGTATACAATGGACTAAAATGAAAGTAAATCTTATACTTTATTCTCTCTTTCATCTCTATCTATCTCTTTATTATCTCTCCTTACAAGATCAGCTTATATGACCAAGGTTAGGAATATAGGGTTTGTTTGAAACAATTTTGATTTTTAGTTTTACAAATGTGTTTTATAAAAGTGTTTTAGAAAATTGTTTTTAAGAAGAGAAAAGCAAAATTTCGTGAACATGTTTTACTTTTTTAGTTTTAAAAATCGATAAATAGAAAACAGTTTTTGAAAACACTTTTGTAAAATTAGATTACCAATCAAGTTTTTTAGTTTTCAATATTCAGGTACGTTTGCTTTATCAATAGATGCATTCCATGTCTCTCATATTGTCAATTTCCTAGTTATTCTTTGACAGGGATGCGAGCAATGTTGGACCAATGGTCCTTATCCAACAGAGGGTATCACCAAATGCTCAATAGCTTAACAGGATAAGACAAAGTGTTTTGCTGGCAACGAACTCAATTATTTTCCAAAGGAACTACCGTCCCTCTGATCACTATTATAAACAAAAAACTACTTTTAGATTCGTTGGATAATTCAATGTATCTGGTCTATATTATAAACCATATACATTAACTTTTCAATGAATTTAAAAAAGTGTTTATTGCTTATAAAGTTATAATAATGAACGAATGAGTACTTTTTATACATGTATGATTACGATTGACTAAACAGACGAAAAATGTCATATAATTATTATACAGACTCATTTAATGCTTACTCTTTGCGCGCCTGATGGATATTTTCGCAAGTGCACGAAGTATCGCAAGTAATAATAAAATCGATCCCACAAGGATTGAGATTATTCAACAATGGCGAATTGGCTTAACTAGTAAATGTAAAATTAAAGACATAGGGGGGGAGTTTTAATTCAAATTTGTGAAAATGAAACTTTGGAATTTTATCAAACGGTTAGCGGACGATTGGATTTTGTTCCGATTCATTGCATTCCACTATGATACTAGTTGGTTGATTCCTAAACATTGTTCATTCAATCACTATGACAATTTAACATTACAATTGCACCCACTCTGATGGTCATACAACTCACTACATCATACTAAAATCCCCTAATCTCTTAGGTCAATTGCATAGCATAACATAGGCAAATTAAGTGTGTTAAATCCTTAGTCTCAACCTTTAATTCTCTATCTCTAGAACAAATATAAGGTTGTATCCATTAATCTAGTTCCAATACACACAATTAATCTCTTAACAAGCATGAATTAATCATCATCACCTACATTCATCAATGGATATGAAGCAATAAACACAAAATTAATGGAATAGTAATTGAATTAACCACAAAGAAATCAACACATAACTAGCATATGATTCATAGTTTCATACAATTATTCATCACAAAATCCAATCTAACAACTTAGTTCATCATAGCTACAAGAGGTGAAAGGAAACTAGAATTGAAATACATGATAGTTGGAAGAAGAATTGGATGAGGAGAGATCTTCAATCTTGTTTCCAAGCCTTCAAATCTTGTTTCTCCATCATGATTCTCTTGATTTCAAGCTCCAAAATGATGCTCCAAGACCCTTTTTCCTTCCAATTTCGTAACCCCCTTCAAATGGGTCAAGTGTTTCTTTTATAGTGTCAAAAATGAGTACCAATCTGCCAAGTTCGCCTCCCAGTTCGCTTGGGCGAAATTTCCAAACAGAACAGTTAGCCTACGCGGAACTCAGTTAGCCTGCGCGGAACTCAGTTAGCCTGCGCGGAACTCAGTTTAGCCTGCGCGGAACTCAGTTAGCCTGCGCGGAACTGGCAGAATGCCCACTAAAAGACGAAAAATCAGCATTTTCAGCATTTCTTCCTTTCCAAGCTACCTTTCATTCTAAGTCTTTTGCACCTCAAATATGATCAAAATCACTTGAAAACACCTCTAAAACACCATTGAAATGATCTTAAAATGTAGAAATGACAAGAGTCATCACAACCCCAAACTTATCTCGTTCCTTGTCCTCAAGGAACACGTTTATCAAACGAAAAACCACAAAAATTTGACAACCTTCTTAAATCACTTTAACACACAATTCATTTGATCTTTTCATTCAAGCACTTCAATTGATCAAGCCTTTCATGAAACATCTTCCTACAATGACTTCAATTCACACAACCACGGAAACATTCACAATATTTGATAATCAATGATCACTTCACACCACTCACCTTCACTCATTTATATAGTTGGCTAATCACTCAATCAACACATACCTAACTCTTCTACCATAAGCTTGCAAGCACTCTAAAGATAAATCAAATAGCATATGAAACACACACATTAGAGGACTTTCAAGGTTATAATGAGGCTTAAGGTAAGGTGGATGTTTTTAGGAAGTGAGTTAAAAACTTGGAGTTAAGAACAAACCTATCAACATTTTTCAACACAAACTTCCATTTTCAAGGCTATACTAGAGAGCATTTCATTTCCACAAATATCAACAATCATACAATGACAAACCATTCTTTTTCAAACTTTTCAAAGATTTTCTTTCTTTTCTTTTGACAATCTTTTTGAAGAAGTCATATTTTTTTCATTTTTCAACTTTTGGACTTCTTATTTTTCACAACTTTTCACAAATTTTTTTTTTTTTTTGGTTCCAACCTTTTCTTTTTCATTCTTTTTCAACAATTTTCATAACATTGATTGCTCTAGTATACCCACCCCAAACTTAATTTGTTGCTAGTTCCAAAAGCAACCCCAAACTTATGCATTTGCCATAAGAACAAACAAAAACAATTAACTTAACTCCAAGAAAACAATTTTTTTAGAAAAAACAAGGGTTAAGAAGACAATCAACCAAGAAAAATTTATCTTTAGGCTCAAAAGTGGGTTAGCAAAGGATATAACATGATAAGGTAGACTACAAAGGCTCTAGGTACCAACAAACTTGCCTCGTGTGCTAATCAATGCTACTCAATAAATCAAGAGAATAAAAGCAAGTTCTAGAGTCGAGAGAGATAGTGGACTCACATGTTCAAGCAAATAGAGTGTATAGGCTCAAATCCTCACGGTTTAAAGGCTCGGATCATTAGATCATCAAATACGTGAATGTTCCCTAGCTTGTGCTTCAATCCATACATCGCAAAAATCCGTTGCACTTCAAGCATCACAAATCCATGCCTAAGGTCAAAACCAAACAAACCATATATCAAAGCAATTCAAAAATGATATCAACACTTTGAGATCTTCCAAAGGATAAATGTGTGCCTAAACAACAATTAACAAGACAAATTTAAGAATCATGCAACATTCAAGATCATTCAACTTATTTCAACAAGAGGGATAGAGATACCAAACCCATGGGTTGCCTCCCATGAAGCGCTTGTTGTTGACGTCGCAAGCTTGACGTATCATCACAATGTTAGGGAGGATATTTCATCTTTGATTCCAGCCGGCTCTTCTTGAGCTTCTCCCCAAGGATCACCTCTTGAGCAATACACAACACCTTCTCAAGAACCGGATGACTCATGAACTCGTTCCACTTGTTCTCCCCTTCGTTTCTCGTCTTCTTTTTGGCTTTGGGAAGAATCTTTTTAGACTTTTTCACAACATTTTTCTCTTTTTTGACAACTTGAGCCGGATTAAGCATTCCGGACTCAACAAGCTTCATCACCTCTTTTCGCACCAATTCCTCCAAAGATGGGGTAGGAGGCTCAAGTGGCACATTACCCGAATGGGGTTCTTCTTCATTCTTAATCGTGGTCACACAAAGAACCGGGATAACACCATTCAAATCAAAACCCAAGCCACCTTGGCCTTCCTTGAATTTTTTCAATAAAACCTCTTCTTCCAAGGGAGTGAGAGAGCTACTAATGATAACCGGATCCTTGGAATCTTCATTCAAGAACACATACTTCCAATTTGGTGGAAGTTCTTTTAATTCCGGAACGGTAGGCATAAATGCCTCATCCTTAGAGCTATCCTTCACAACTTTTTCACTTGCCTCCACTTGGAAACATTTAGGCTTCTTCTTTTCATATGGCTCCATCCCTTCAAAGACTTTGAAGTTCACACTCTCATCATTTAGCCTCAACATCAAGTCACCCATCTCAACATCAATTAACGCTCGACCGGTTGCCAAAAAGGGCCTTCCCAATAAAACCGGGGTATTCACACACTCCTCCATATCAAGGATCACAAAGTCGGCCGGAAAGACAAATTCGGCACATCTTACCAATACATCTTGAAGAATCCCATATGGGTGTGTGATAGATCGGTCGGCAAGAGTGAGTTGCATCTTTGTGGGTTTGGCTACCGCTCCCGGAATACGCTTCATCAAGCTAAGAGGCATCAAATTTATGCTAGCCCCCAAATCACAAAGAGCTCTTCCCACATGCAAATTCCCAATAGAAATAGGAATCGTGAAGCTACCGGGGTCCTTTTTCTTTTGAGGGAGCTTTGATTGGATAATAGCGCTACACTCTTCATTCATCAAAACCGGCTCATCTTCCTTAGGCCTCCTTTTCTTTGTTAGCAATTCCTTCATGAATTTGGCATATAAAGGCATTTGCTCCAACATTTCGGCAAAAGGAATGTTAACTTGTAGGCTATTAAACATTTCCATGAATTTTCGAAAAGTGTTCTCTTGGCTCTTCTCTTTCTTTGGTGCACGAGGATAAGGTAGCTTAGCATATGGAGACACTTCTTTAGGACCGGAATCGTTCATGGCATCCTTCTTCTTTTGCCTTCTCCGATTTTCAATCTCCTTTCTCAAGGCCTTTCTCTCATTTCCAACTTCACCCTCATTCTCCTCATCACACTCATTTTCAACTTCTACCTCAAGCTCACTTTTTTTCTCATTTTCTACTTCTCCCTCTTTTTCTTTACCTTTCTCATTTTTTTCAAATTTTTCTTCTATACTCACTTCTTTTTCGACTTCTCCCTCAACCTTTCTTTTCACTTTTGGCTCTCTTACCGGTGGTGTAGGAACCACTCTAGATCTCAACCCGATAGCATTGCAACTCTCATTTCTAGGATTTTCAAAAGTGTTCCCTACAAAACCTCCACTAGATGACGAAGCCATTTGCTTTGATAATTGACCAATTTGTACCTCCAAGTTCTTTATCGATGCTTTGTGATTCTCATTGGAAGTCTCTTGGTTTATCCTCATGGTTTCAAAATTGCTTTGCGTCATTTTAATGAATTGGGTGAGAGTGTCTTCCAATGGTGACGCACGACCTTGTTGAGGTATATTCGGGGATTGATTTTGGTTTTCACCCCACCCTTGATTGGAGGGGTTACTCCTCCTAAAATTTGCCATATACTTGGCCTCCTCGGACCCCTTCGGCATACATTCCCCATTCTCATGGGCTTGGTGGCAAAAATCACACCGGAGTCCTTGCACTTGATTAACTTGAGTAGAGGGAGTAGATGTCAAATGCTTGAGCAATGTCGACATTTGAGTGTTCATAAGCTTTGTTGAGGCTAGAAGTGCCGTTTGGGTGTCTAACTCAAGTAATCCACCTTTCTTCTTGGAGTTTCGATCGTAAAAAGCCTTGTACTCATTTTGTGCCATATCATCAATGATATCTTTGGCTTCCGTTACATCTTTCCTTTGTAAAGAACCACCCGCCGAAGCATCTAACAACATCCTCGTTTGAGCATTTAGGCCATTTGTAAAATGTTGCATTTGGGAGAGTTCATCAATGCCATGATCCGGGCATTTCTTCAAACATAATTTGAACCTTTCCCAAGCATCATAAAGTGATTCGGTTTCCCCTTGAGTGAAGTTACAAATCTCGGACCTTTTTTCAAGGAATTTGTGAATGGGAAAGAACCGATCAAGAAACTTCTTTTGTAGCTCTCTCCATGTATGAATGGTGTTGGGAGGAACGGTATCAAGCCAATCTTTGGCTCTTCCCGTCAATGAGAACTTGAATAACCGTAACCGCTTTGAAGATTCCGAGATACCGGGAGGATCCGTATAGTCGCAAGCATCATAAAAGTGATTCAAGTGAAGATTGGGACATTGAGAGTCCGCTCCGGAATATTGGTCCTCCTTGAGAGCTTGGATAACCGAATTCTTGATGTCAAAAGATACCGGATTGGCCGGTTGAAAACCAAGGTTGGCTACACCTCCTTCGGCACGTTGTCCATAGTCTCCCAATGTCCTCCTTCGAGGAGGAGGTGGTGGATTATCACCCATATCAAGGACTTCCACTTCTATCTCTTCTTGAGCTAAGTGTGCCAAACGAATTGTTCTCTTTGTTGCTAGCAAGGACCTATTACCTTGCATACAAAAACAGAAAATACCAAGCAATACCAATCCAAAACAAAATAAAAGTAAATGCTAAAAATAAAAATAACAAAGAAAAACAAAAACTAAACAAATAAAATCCTAAGCAAGCCAATTGCCTTGTTGAAATGAATCAACAATCCCCGGCAACGGCGCAAAAAACTTGATGGATATTTTCGCAAGTGCACGAAGTATCACAAGTAATAATAAAATCGATCCCACAAGGATTGAGATTATTCAACAATGGCGAATTGGCTTAACTAGTAAATGTAAAATTAAAGACATAGGGGGGAGTTTTAGCATTCAAATTTGTGAAAATGAAACTTTGGAATTTTATCAAACGGTTAGCGGACGATTGGATTTTGTTCCGATTCATTGCATTCCACTATGATACTAGTTGGTTGATTCCTAAACATGGTTCATTCAATCACTATGACAATTTAACATTACAATTGCACCCACTCTGATGGTCATACAACTCACTACATCATACTAAAATCCCCTAATCTCTTAGGTCAATTGCATAGCATAACATAGGCAAATTAAGTGTGTTAAATCCTTAGTCTCAACCTTTAATTCTCTATCTCTAGAACAAATATAAGGTTGTATCCATTAATCTAGTTCCAATTCACACAATTAATCTCTTAACAAGCATGAATTAATCATCATCACCTACATTCATCAATGGATATGAAGCAATAAACACAAAATTAATGGAATAGTAATTGAATTAACCACAAAGAAATCAACACATAACTAGCATATGATTCATAGTTTCATACAATTATTCATCACAAAATCCAATCTAACAACTTAGTTCATCATAGCTACAAGAGGTGAAAGGAAACTAGAATTGAAATACATGATAGTTGGAAGAAGAATTGGATGAGGAGAGATCTTCAATCTTGTTTCCAAGCCTTCAAATCTTGTTTCTCCATCATGATTCTCTTGATTTCAAGCTCCAAAATGATGCTCCAAGACCCTTTTTCCTTCCAATTTCGTAACCCCCTTCAAATGGGTCAAGTGTTTCTTTTATAGTGTCAAAAATGGGTCAAAAATGAGTACCAATCTGCCAAGTTCGCCTCCCAGTTCGCTTGGGCGAAATTTCCAAACAGCACAGTTAGCCTACGCGGAACTCAGTTAGCCTGCGCGGAACTCAGTTAGCCTGCGCGGAACTCAGTTTAGCCTGCGCGGAGCTCAGTTTAGCCTGCGCGGAACTCAGTTAGCCTGCGCGGAACTGCGCGGAACTGGCAGAATGCCCACTAAAAGACGAAAAATCAGCATTTTCAGCATTTCTTCCTTTCCAAGCTACCTTTCATTCTAAGTCTTTTGCACCTCAAATATGATCAAAATCACTTGAAAACACCTCTAAAACACCATTGAAATGATCTTAAAATGTAGAAATGACAAGAGTCATCAGCGCCCATATCATTAAATAAGTCTGTGTGGTATCTATGTTGTTAGGGAGGTGTAAATAGCTTTTGTTTTAGTATGATTGGGCCTTATGTGCAGAAGCCCATTCCCTTTGTAAACCAACTCACAACCTATATTAGGCAAGTTGGTGCATCATTTGTTAATCAATGAGAATAATCCTTTTCTTACCTTAACAGTGGTATCTAGAGCCTTAGTTTCTAGGCCATTGATCAAGATTAACCGCAACTGATCTTGAAACGGTTATAACCGTTTTCTGTTACGTTCCACCACCGTGCTAACCACCACCATTCATCTTCTTTCTTAGGCCGTGTAACCATGGCAAATAACTCACTTACTTCACACACATTCGTACCAAGGTTTGATGGATTCTACTTGGGCAATGCTTATGGAAAATCTTCTTCAATCAAAGGAAATTTGGTCTTCTATTGATCCTGGAGTGACGGTGGCCCCGGAAAATGCCACGGCGGAGCAGCTAGAAGAAGCTAGAGTTAGCAGGTTGCAAGATCTTAAAGTCAAGAGTTATTTGTTTCAAGCTATTGATCGCACGATCTTGGAAACAATCTTGACTCGCAACACATCAAAAAAGATTTGTATTGAGGCCAGGAAGGTAATACACATTAGTGACAACATGACTTCTGCCATTGATAAGCAATTTCACATTGCCCTTTCCCATCACAGGCATTCTAGCATCATTCCCTAATCTTACTGAATCTCTATATGTGGAGTCAAAATCAAAGAACCATTCTTGATTCCCAACCATATGATTACTGCACCCTGAATCAAGATACCATGATTCTTCCTTTGTGACATTGCTTTTATCAGTTCTTGCCATCAATAGAGTCTCTTCTTCATCTTGAAATTCTGCATAATTTGCATTGTCCTCCCAATCTGGACATTCATTCCTATAGTGACCTAGTTTATGACATTTGTAGCATTCCACAGTGTCTCTATTTTGCTTACCACGACCTCTACCTTTGGAATTGGATCTTCCTCTTCCTCTGCTTGAATTTCCACCCCTGCCACTGTTGGTAATTTTCAAAGCTTGTTCATCACTGTGGTGTTGATGAGATTTCATTCGTTGTTCATGAACCATAAGACTGCTCTGCAATTCATCAATGCTAAGAGAAGTAACATCATTTGATTCCTCTATAGAACAAACCACATAGTTGAATTTCTCAGTCATGGATCGAAGAATCTTTTCAACAACTGTAACTTGCTCCATTCTTTCACCATGAGATGTCATCTCATATGGTTGGGAATCGAGAACGGTTCTTTGATTTTGACTCCACATATAGAGATTCAGTAAGATTAGGGAATGATGCTAGAATGCCTGTGATGGGAAAGGGCAATGTGAAATTGCTTATCAATGGCAGAAGTCATGTTGTCACTAATGTGTATTACCTTCCTGGCCTCAATACAAATCTTCTCAGTGTTGGTCAACTACAAGAAGGTACAAATATTGGCCTCTTATTCAAAAATAATGCTTGCAAATTATATTATGATGATAAAGGATTAATTCTTACTACCAGCATGTCACACAATAGGATGTTTGTGTTTACTGCTTCTGTTATACTTCCTATGTGTCTGCAAATGTCAAATGAAGAGAAATCTCAGCTATGGCATAACATATATGGTCATATAAGTTTGAAAGGTCTTAAATTGCTTAAAAGATTAGATATGGTGAAGGGTTTGCCAGAGATTGAAGATTTAGAAGGAAAATACAGTGATTGCTTGACTGGCAAGCAACACAGACAAGCTATTCCAAAGCAAGCAAAATGGAGAGCTTCAACAAAACTAGAACTCATTCACTCTGATCTGTGTGGACCTATCAACCCTGCTTCTAATGGTGGAAAGAGGTACTTCATGACTCTCACTGATGATTTTAGTAGAAAGACTTGGATCTATGTGCTAAAAGATAAGTCTGAAACATTTGAAAAATTCAAATATTTTAAAGCTCTTGTTGAAAATGAGTCTGGCTGTAAAATACAATGTTTAAGAACAGATAGAGGTGGTGAATATACCTCTAATGCATTTAATAGTTTTTGCATAAGTCATGGCATTAAGAGGCAACTCACCACTGCATATACTCCTCAACAAAATGGAGTATCTGAGAGGAAGAATATGACTTTGTTGAATATGGTTAGGAGCATGTTGACTAGTAGAAATGTTCCTAAAAGATTTTGGCCTGAAGCTCTTGTTTGGAGTACTCATGTATTGAATAGGAGCCCTACTGTTTCTGTTAAAAACATGACACCAGAAGAATGTTGGAGTGGTCTTAAACCTTCTATTACTCATTTCAGGGTATTTGGCTGCATTGCTCATGTTCATATACCTGATAATCTCAGAAAAAAGCTAGATGACAAAAGCAGTGTGTGTGTGTGTGTGTGTGAATCTTGGTCTTAGTGATGAATCTAAGGGTTATAAGTTGTATAATCCTGAAAATAAGAAGATAGTAATCAGCAAAGATGTGATTTTTGAAGAAGGGAAATCATGGAATTGGGACAATCAACAAAGAAGCACCGATAGTAGTGAGATAGTAATTGAAGAAAATGCTCACATTACCCCTCATCCACAGGCTAATGAAGATGATATAGCAGGTATTGACATGGATAATCACAGTCAGAGTACTGAAACTGAAGATGAGCAAGATAATCAACAAAACAATCAACATGAATCTAGCAGTGAATCTGAAATTGAAGCAGAAGAGCTGGGTCCCAGACAAAATAAATTACCAGCTCATTTCAAAGATTTTGTTGTTGGTGAACAGGCACAGGGAGAGTTCTTAGATGAATTCATTGATCAATTTCAAAATTTTGTCTTCTATAGCAACAATGAAGATCCAGATACTTATGAGGAAGCTAGCAAGACTCAAGTATGGAGAGAGGCTATGAATGCAGAGATCAAAGCCATTGAAGAGAATAAGACATGGGAGTTGTCTGATCTGTCTGCAGGTACTAAGCCAATAGGAGTCAAATGGATCTACAAGACAAAATTCAATGAATCTGGGCAAATTGACAAATGTAAAGCAAGATTAGTTGCAAAGGGGTACTCTCAGAAACATGGAATAGATTACAATGAAGTTTTTGCACCTGTAGCTAGATGGGAAACTATAAGAACTGTGTTAGCTTATGCTGCAAGTAATAACTGGTGTGTGTATCAATTGGATGGAAAAAGTGCTTTTCTACATGGTGAATTATCTGAAGACATTTATGTGGAGCAACCTTTAGGATATCATAAAGGAGATAGTAGAAAAGTATACAAATTAAAGAAAGCTCTATATGGCCTGAAGCAGGCACCTAGAGCATGGTATAGCAAGATTGAGGCCTATTTTGCTTCACATGGTTTTCAAAAATGTCCTGCTGAGCATACCCTATTTGTAAAAGCTGAAGATAAAGATATCCTCATTGTTAGTGTGTATGTGGATGATCTGATTGTGACAGGAAGCAATGGATTTCAAATCAATGAATTTAAGCAGTCTATGATGAAGCAATTTGCAATGACTAATTTGGGCAAAATGAAATATTTCCTAGGTGTTGAAGTTAGTCAAACTGAGGATGGTATTTTCATACATCAGAGCAAATATGCTACAGAAATCCTCAACAAATTTGGTATGTCAAATTGCAACTCTGTGAGTAATCCAATTGTACCAGGATGTAAGCTAGTGAAAGATGAAAATGGTAAGGCAGGTGATGCTAAAAACTACAAACAGATAGTAGGTTGTTTGATGTATCTACTAGCAACTAGGCCAGATTTAGCATTTTCTGTATGCTTAACTGCTAGATTCATGGATAGACCAACAGAGATACATTTTGCTGCAGTCAAAAGAATTCTGAGATACTTAAAAGGGACTGTTGGTTTTGGAATTTTGTACAAAAGATCAAGCAAGAATAGCCCAGCAGAAATAAAATTGAATGGATGGACTGATTCTGATTATGCAGGGGACCTGGATGATAGGAAAAGCACATCAGGATATGTGTTTATGCTTGGCAGTGCTGTTGTGTCTTGGTCTTCTAAGAAACAGCATATAGTGACTTTATCCACCACAGAAGATGAATTTGTAGCTGCTGCTGCATGTGCTTGTCAATGCATATGGCTCAAAAATGTACTGTCTCATTTACAGGTTATGGATGATGAGAAGATTCTCATTCATTGTGACAATAGCTCATCCATAAAATTGACAAAGAATCCTATTCTTCATGGTAGATGCAAGCACATTGATGTGCGGTTTCACTTCCTTAGAGACTTAGCTAAGGATAATGTAATAGAGCTTGTGCATTGCAAAACTCAAGATCAGATTGCTGACATTATGACCAAGCCTCTCAAGTTTGAAGCATTCAGCAAGTTAAGAAATAGCCTAGGAGTTGTTAATGTTGTTTGTTTAAACTGATTTTTGTGTTGAGTTTTATGATTTTCAGTTTAAGGGAGGGATTGTTAGGGAGGTGTAAATAGCTTTCGTTTTAGTATGATTGGGCCTTATGTGCAGAAGCTCATTCCCTTTGTAAACCAACTCACAGCCTATATTAGGCAAGTTGGTGCATCATTTGTTAATCAATGAGAATAATCCTTTTCTTACCTTAACATATGTCATTTTTCGTCTGTTCAGTCAACCGAAATTTCACAGTAGGGATCAATGTTGGAAACGGAAAAAACGAATGTAGGGACTAATTTTAGAAGTCTAAAAAAAAGTAGGGACTAAAAACATATTTAACCCATCATTTTATTTCATTTATATTAATATATAATAATTACACATGAGTGAAGGTAAACGCGCAACAAGTTGCGCCGTTAATTTAATTCTTTATGAATGACAAAACCAATCATTTTAAAAACTACATACATAAACTTAGGAGAGACAACATTAAAAATTTCGATAACATGACTAAAAAGTTGTTTTATTCTAAAAAGTTGTCTTCTTTGACTTAAACAATTCTGAAAAGTTAACTTGTTTAGCTTGAACAAATTTGAAGCAATTAACACTTTTAGAAGTGGTAAAAGGCATGTACATAGTTTAGCTAAGCTAAGTCTTCAAAATAAATAGTTTAGCTAAGCATGTTCTTTATACTAATTTAGAAGGAGTGTGGATAGGAAATATTCCCCTTCCTAGTCTCTGTCTATTTTTTTCGCACGGGATTTATTGGGCCTTTAGTTTTTCTTTACAATATACTAATATTCAAAAGTTAAATTTAGTGTTGATTGTAAGTTAAAAATTAAAAAGAAAAATATCAAAGTTTAGTATATTTTGTACTTCTTACAGGGATCAAAATTATCAAATTAAAAATAAGGTTAAAAACATTTTTAGTCCCTATAAATATCTTGAATTTCGTTTTTAGTCCCTATAAAATATTTCAGCAACTCTTGATCCTTTAAATATTTTCAATCACAATTTATGGACCCTACATTTAATCCAACTCTTGTGTACTTTCAAATTTTTGAATGATTTTTTTATACATATTAATAATATTATAAGAACCTCTCCCATGAAAAATTATAATTTTTTAATATAAGATGAATTATTTACGAATTTTTTTGTGCAAATTGCTTAAAAATTCATATTTAATTCATCCCTTGTTGAAAAAATTTAAATTTTTGTAAGAGATATTACAATAATTTACTAAACATGACCGTGGAAAAATTCAAAATTTCGAATGATATACACAAATTGACTGAAAAACAAGAACCAAAAATCATGATAAAAAATATTTAAAGGACCAAAACTTGCTAAAAAAATCTTACTGTGTAATATGAAATAGATGGAATAAACCCATAGTCCATCCCAAACATTAGTAATGTTTCTTCTTCATCTGTGCTTTTAGATTTGAAAGGCAATATTTTTAATTTAAACTATACTTTTACTTGCATTATATTACTCTTTACCATCTCTATTATAAGAAAAAAAATTATTTTATACATTTACTTAAATAATTGATATATTTAATCTATAATATGAAACCGACAAGTCAATTATTTAATATATCTATAAAAATTGAATTATTTTTTCTTATAATACAGATTTGATAGAATACTATTATCATTGAGATTGATAATATTATTTATAAGATAGGTTAGTCTCCACAGAGATTGTGAATTTGAATAAAACAACTAAAATTAAATTAGGATTAAAGTAATAAAATTGAGGGGTTTTCAAAGTGATTTGAGTACTAACTGACAAAAATAAATAACAACGAGAAAGTAAAAATTGTTCTAACATAAAATAAATAGCGAGTCCAATCCCTTGGCACATCAATCTTGTTTATCTAGTATAAAATCATAATCCCTTAGGCGAAACTGATCGATATTATCAAAAGCTTGAATGCGCGTTAAAATCTAAATCATACCGAGTAATTCTACATCTTTGTAGCAATTATGATTGACAAAGAGTTAATTTGATTCCAAATATAAACTCTAGGATTAATAGTAATTTATTTATTAAAATCAATTTGAAAGTGATCAAGAATAAAAAAGCATTAAGCACAAATTAAAATAACCGAATAACTATTAGTTTACTATTATTTATCTAATGAATATCTTTAAATAATTTTTTTTTACTAAATCTTTAAATAAGTTATTGTTTATAAAAAAACAACTTTATATTATTATCAAATATCTTTTAACCCTATTATAAAACTAGTATGTTAACCCGTGCCGTGCACGAGATTATTTTCTTTTAATATTATTTATGTGTTTATTTTAAAATATTATTTGAGTAATTTGATTTAAAATTGTATGATGAAATTGAAATGATTTTTGCATGATATGAGTTTAAAGATGTTATTGCGTAGAGCGAGAATGCGAATATTCATTTGCTTCCCGATCTACACTATTAGGAGATTATTTCTCCCGTCTTCATCCCTAGGACTATATAAGGACCCTAAAAGTATAAAATAATTATAAACTTTATAATTTTTCGAATATATATATTCACAGCCTTAAGTTTTTTGGGAGCGTGGTTTTTTTATTTTATATTATTTAGAAGGTTAACTAAGTTTTTTCAATTTTCTATGAGATTGATTTCTTTTAGTTTATTTGAGTATGAAAATACGATATATCTTTAACACAGGACTCTGTAGGACTTTATCAACAAAAAATAATTGTATATGTTATACTATTTTTTAAATGAATATTATCATAATTTGACCCTGTTTCTATTCTCAAATTTTTTATTTTCATCGTACCACAAAGAAGCAATCTACACGCGTGAGCGTCAAATGGAAAAATCTATGTGTGAATCTCTCCACTCACATTAATAAATTAAGGTTCTTAAAAAAGTTCACGAAGGTTATGAAAAGTTTAAAATAGCATAAGTTATAAAAAATCAAAATTATATTAATTTATTTTAGATTTCCCATAGATTTCATCAGTCATATGTAATATAATGAAAGTGCGATGGATACATAATATGGAAAACCCTCATAGTCGAAATTCAAATTTTAATTAGTCCATGTGCACTTTTAATAGTGGGGTGGAAAGTGTTACTCGTTTCCTATTATATACCACTGAGAGATTCTCTCTCTCTTTTCCGTTTCCGTCGCAGGACTCTATAGGGTCTCCATCAACAATAAAATAGTTGCTAATTCTATTTTTTTTAATGAATATCAATAAAATTCTCGTGTTAAGTTATCACTATCTTCTACATACACTTTTCATCATGGGATCACTTTTTATCGGGCTAAATAAAATTTTGAATAAATGATCACCGTGATAAAATATTAAATATGAAAATATGGATAACCTCCGCAGTTGAAATTCAAAATTTAATTAGTCAGTGTGTATTTTTAATAGTAGGGTGGAAAGTGCTTTCCGTTTTCTATTATACACCACTAAGAGATTTCTCTCTCTCTCTCTATCTCTCTCTCTCTTTCCATCTCTCTTTCGTCTCAATTACACGATTCTATAGAGGCTTCATCAACAAAAAATAATTGTTAATTCTATATTTTTTTTAATGAATATCAATTAAATTTTCATGCTTAGTTCTCACTATGATCTACATACACTTTTCATCATGGGGATCACGTTTCTTTGTGGTAGATAAAATTTTGAATATGTTTTCCCCATGATAAAATATGAAATACGAAAATAAGGATAATTCTCGCAGTTGAAATTCAAATTTTAATTCGTCAATGTGTATTTTTAATAGTGGGGTGAGAGTACTTGCTATTTCTCATTCTCCAACACTGAGAGTTTCTCTCTCTCTCAAAATCTTCTATTTTGTTTTTGTCTCTAATAAACATAATTTTTTCTTCAAACTAAATAAAATGTTTTTACGTAAAATTTTTTTTTTACAGATATGTCATAAGCTATTTTTTGAGTTCAAGACTTCAATTCTTCGAGTGATCTTATCCATGAAAAAAAATAGTGTACTTTCTTATTTCAATTTGTTTCAAAGTAATCTAAATATAAGTGTTCCTTCATTTTACAAAATTAAAATATTAAAAATGTACCAAGATACTGTCGCACAAGTGATAAATACTTGGGCCCCTTAACCATTTGGTTTTGAGATCGATCTTGACCGGTGCATATGGAGAATCATTTCTTAGGAGATGCCAATCCCTTAAATAGATCTCAGTTAAATTGAGGGGATTAATCTCTGCAGTTGAGAGTTTCTATAAAATAAATATAATAGTTGTGAGAGTTTCTTAAAAAAAAGAGTTTCTAAAAAAAATATAGTATATATTACTCTATCCGTTCCTTTTTAAGTGTCCGTTTTGAATAGTAACATCAAATTAAGAAAGTTTATTTTTGCACCTTATTTTCCTATTATATCCTAATTTTAATTTACCAATAAAATCCTATTTTTTTGCACATACTTTCTGTTTCTAATAAATTTAATATATTATGAACATAAAAAAAAAAACAAAATTTAATATGTTATGTACAAAAAAAATAAAAAATAAAAAGATTTAATTTTCCAAATATATAGCAATAATTAGTTTTAATGAAAAAGATATGAGTAATTGACAAAAGGTATAATTGACAAATCATACCCTTAAAACACCAAATGGACACGCGATTATTTAGACAAATCATACCCTTAAAACACCAAATGGACACGCGATTAAGAAATAGAGATGTGTTACATGATTATTTTTTAATTGAAGAGAATAATTTTGCAAATGAGTGAAAATAGAGGAAGAAAAGTGTAATAGTATGTGATTGTGATGAGATAAAGGCGCGTGAGGGTGGCAGAGAAAGCAGTGAAGGTAGACGAGACAAAATGCAAGCCAGAGAGAGGTTCTCTGGAGCTGACAGGTGCAACCCCACCTGGTTAATGAGAGTGTATGACACGCGCAATTGGAGGGGCGTGTGGAATCTATCAATTTATACTTTAACAGTGACAATATTCCATTCTGAGTGCCTAGCTCTCCAATCTGAATGAAATCTCTTTTTCTTTTCCTTGACAAAGTCTCTGAAGCCACAAAGATAGATAGCTTAGTTAGTTAATTTAATTCTTTCTCTTCCTTGGCGTTGGCACTTGTATTAATTGCTTGCATACAACAACAACAACAACAAAGTCTTTTTCTCTCTCTCTTTCTCTCTCTTGTGGGTAATACTACAGGTATGTATGTGTGTGTTATTAATTTCATTTGGTTTTACTCGCAGTCGCAGCTAATAGCGGCGCATCTTGCAGGTTTATACTATATGGATAACGATTTTAATGTTAGCTAAGTTATTATTATTAATTGGTGTTGGCAGGCAGGCAGCCCCAAATATGGAGGCGATCACTGCTTCCTTAGAGAGGTCTCTTCAAAACTGTTCCCTAAACAATAACAATAACAATCAACAGAACGGGAGGACGAGGAGGAGGAAAGACAACACCACAGATGCAGCAGCAGCAGCAGCTACACGAATCTCATCCACCAGCAGCAGCAGCAGCAGCTCTGATGATAATCATCATCATTTCTCCAACAGCTCAGACACCGCGTTAGAGCTCAACTCCCATATCTCCCTCCCTTACCACTGGGAACAATGCCTAGACTTGAAGGTTCTTTCTTCCCATCTCATCTCCTCTTTATTAATTTCATCATTTCAACCTAAATAAATATTCCAATTTCTCAACTCACTCGCTCCTTAATTAATTTTTGTCTTTTTTAATTACTAATTAATTAATTAATTAATTACACTCAGAAAAATCATTCTCTGTATTCCAATGCCTTGTTTCTATTTCTATTTCTAATTCCAATAAATAATAACAACAGTACTCCGCGCACGCTAGCTAGCTACAGTAACAGACAAAAACCCTAGATGTAATCAATCATCAGAGTATATTTTATAATAATAATATTCTCTTTTTACTTTTCCTTTATAGGGGAAGGTGCAATGCAACTTTTCTTGGTTTCTGTTGTGTTTTGGAAATTAAAATTGATCCGTGACTATATTCTCTCATCGAATTTAAAAGTGCGTTGTGTTCTGGTTCTAGCCTTGTTTTTATTTAATTATTATTTCAATTCTGTATTATATTATCATATGATTGATTACTAATTTACTAGTAATTATAATTAAGTGTGAATGAATGGTTATATTACATACAGACGGGAGAAATTTATTACATAAACTGGAGGAACGGAATGAAAGCAAAGGAGGATCCAAGAAGAGCAGCATATGAACAAGAGCCAGAAGAAGAAGAAGAAGAAGAGAGTTGGTACGATGATGACAGTGAAGAAGAAGAAGAAGAAGAAGAGTCTTCATCTGAGTGTTCAATATCGAAAGATGAGCAGCAATTATATGAAGAGAAACAGAATGTTCTTGTAGTTGCTGGTTGCAAGAGCTGTCTGATGTATTTCATGGTGCCAAAGCAAGGTGAAGACTGCCCAAAATGTAATGGTCAACTTCTCCACTTTGATCGATCCGAAAATTGCTCCCCTTGATTCATTCTCAACTCAATCAATTCCCACTTCCTTCTTTCTCTCTTTTTCATTTTCTTTCATTTTGCCTGCCATTGTGAACTTACCTCCTTTATTTTATTTTTATTATCATCATTATTTAGGATGAAGTTTTTCATCTTTTCAACGAACAGACCTTTTCCTCGTGTTTGCGCTTTTCTGAATAGGTTTGCTCTGTGTTATTCTTATTCTTTTTATAATAATTATTAAATATTTGATCTCTTATCTTTATTTTAAATTTTTATTTGATGTTTTAAATTTAAAAAGTTTCGTGTTAATCTTTTTAGTCAAATTTCTATTTAAATCGGCGATTTAATTAACAAATTTGCATACTTGAATATCTTAGAAGGGTGTTAAGTAGAAGTTTTAAACGAAATTAACTCAAAGTTTAATAATTCAAATTTTAATAAAAATGACGAACTTATGTTAACATTAGTATCGTAAGAGACCAAATTGAAACTTTTAAATATAAATAACTAATTTAAAACCTAAAATAAGTATAAGGACCAAATATGCGATTAAGATTAATTTTTATTAGGCTAAATTCACCATTCTGATATCTTTAGCGGATGTATTGTATTGTGATTTTAAAAGACTTTCTTGCAGAAAAAAATCTTGAAGATTTTAAAAGATTTCGTGAGATTTTATTGATTTTGTGAGATTGTAAAAGATTTTTTTTAAAAGACTTTTTACATTAAAGATTCTTAACACATGCTTTTGATGGATTTTGACACAGATTTTTAAGATTTCAATGGAGTTTATAGATTTTTAAGATTTCGAATAATTCATTGAATTTTAAGAAAAAAAAAATGACATAAGTGAATAAAAAGGATGATAAATAAGTTCTGACTTTCTATTTAAATTATGACCGGTTGAATTAAGAAGTAGACCTATGTGTTATATAAATTCGGCTTGAAAATGCAAAACCAAACAATCAACCAAAAAATTGGAGGAAAATCGGCGAAACATGGAAATTCTTGTTAAAGTTTATTTTTCACATTACCTTTATTTTTACATGGTTATTTGAAAACTAATTATATAACATAGCTAGCTAAAAGTGGTCTTTCCTTCCTTTACATTGAGCAACCGCACGAGGGAAATTGTTTTAAAATGTGTTTCCATCTTTCATACTTTCTCTTTTTCCTTTAAGAATTAGTTGTTCTGCTCCAAACAATATAATTCTGTCAAGTTCCACGGGCTTAGATCAATTTATATATTCTCTAAATGAAGTGTTTAAAAAGATTGATTTTGCGATCTAAAAAAGGTTAGTGGGAATAGATCGAACATGTATTTATTTTCAGGGTATAGGTTTGATTTCCACGGAAGGCAAATACTCCACTAATAAGGGGATAGAGAAGATCGTAAAGTAGTAGTACCAGGATCACCAAAGGCTCGGGATATTACAAACTTCCTACCTCTAACCCATCTAAGATTAAATTAATACATAAATATGCAATATTATACTAATTCGATTTAAATAAATATTTCTAAAAATCGGGATGTTATATAAGATTGTTTAAAAAATCTTCAACAGAAGCATAAAAATATATGGATTATATATAAAATATATTCTTGGATTAATTTTCATAATATTAAGATGATGAGATAACTATTCACACATGAACATGTGAATAGCTGCAAACTAAATTAAAAACAAAAAAATAAAAAAATAAAATAAAGAGAAAATAGAATAAAAGTGCCTTAGTCATAAAGTTCTATTTTTAGTCGAAATGACCTTGATTTTGTGCAACTCAAAAACCACAAGAATATTATTACAAATTAAATACTCCCTCCGTTCTTTTTTATAAGAAATAATTCATTTTTTAGATTCATTCAATAATTTATGTATTTGGTCTATATTATAGCTTAAATACATTCATTATTGAATGAATATAAAATGCCAACTGTCTCTTATAAAAAGGAATGGAGGGAGTACATAACTAAAGGATGCGAAGAGACGAAATCAACCCACTGTGGCTGTATCGCCTCACTATCATGATGGTTCAAATTTTGGAAATTTGGGAAATATGATGTGTCTGTTTATATTCAAGACAAGATAATTACATATGAACGATAGGAAGACGAACAACAAACTGTGGCACTAAACTTTTTTGTATGGCCAAATCATTCATCCAAAAAACTACATCCATAAATCTAAGGGGACACAACATTGTTATGCATGACCGTTTGAACTCTTTTCAAAAGATTCAGTCTCTAGAAGGTCAAAAATGTTAAATGCAAATGATGGTATAAAAACATATTGATTGTCAAAGCACGTTTCCTTATGTTTGACCATTTTGCTTGATGTGACCGTTTGAACTCCAATCAAGTTTACACAAGCATGTTTTCATCTTATCCATCCATACACAATAATTAAGCATCGAAACTCCAATAAAGTTTACACAAGCATGACTGAAGTATCAATCTCCCTTCTTGTGGGCTAGCCAAGAAAGTTCACATGCGCCTTTTTCTTTACAAAAATTTCCGCACACCTAAAAATATCAAAAAGAACATATCTGACCATGTAATGTCAGTATTTGAAGCATGAAAGCTCCCTACAATGAGACACGTGCTTCCCAAAAGTATCTAGACATGCATTACAACAATATGGAAAACCTCATCAATAGGAAATAATGAAATCACGAGGCAGTACCTAAGGATAGGGCGATACTCTACCGATGACATATGATGGTCTAACCCATCAATATGGATTGCTAGAAGAAAATTACAAGCATGTAAATTATTTACTACTAGTATTTTACTTATATTATGTCTTTAAATAAGTTTATTATGACTATTTAGTTGAGATGTCTATTTTTCTCTTGATGACTGCTCTTGGCTTATCGAAAAGAGAAATAAATAATTACGATTATTTTTAAAAAAAATATTTGTTACATTTTTTTTTAACAAAAAAATGATAGACTATAAAAATTCATTTAAAAAAGACTAAAACAATTCTTATTTAAAAAGCAATAAGATAATTTACAATACACATAAATAGATTTGCATGTGGGTACCATATATAACAGGGCCGTCTCTGACTATTTGGAGGCCCTGTTTAAATATTAAAAATTGGCACTAATAAAAATATAAAATAATTAAAATTTATTCTCTATTTAAAATGAAAATGTACTAGAACGATATTTATGAATATAGATAACTAATCTATTGATACTCATATGATGTTTTATGAACATTAACAATATATAACTATATTTTAGGGCTTTAAAATTAATCTATTAATACACATCTGATATTTTATGAGTACAAATAATATATAACTACTATTATAAAACCTCAAATTTTTAACTTGAGGCCTAGAAATTTTGGAGGCCCGGCACCGGCGCACACCCTGCACATGTGTGCAGGTCGGGCCTGATATGTAAAGTTGGTTATAAATTAGTTGTGAACTATGAAGCACTGACTCTGACACGGACACCGCGACACGACACGGACACTCCGACACCGATAATGTAAAAAATATAGGACGCTGACACCGCTATATATATGATAAAATTTGATTTGATTTATCGATTTATTATTAAAAAAGTTAAAAATTGTCTAATCAAAATTAATATCTTTAATTCCTATTTGATAATATTGTTTTAATACATGTTTAACTTTTTTAGAGTGTCAAAATAAAGAAAATAAATTATTTTTTTGGTAAAACTTATTTGACTATTCTGACAGGTGTCGTATGAGTGTCATACAAGTGTCGGACACCGCGACATGCCACCTTCTAGAAGTGTCCGTATTTCATAGATTGTGAATATCACATACAAAACTACTTATGTGGCTTGTCATTATGATTGATAAATACCTCCAAGTTATGATGCAGTAGTTTAGAAAAAATCTCATTATATTCTTTCTTGCATAAAAATAATCCATCAAATAAAATTAGGGAAAACAATAATAAGACAAGTCAAATTTATTTAAAAAAAATGTCTGTCTAAAAATGTCTCTCTAGCTCATCCACAATAAAACCTGCATTGACTATTTTACCCGCACAAAACTTTCTCTAAATCTAAAGATCTAATAACATTAAGGCGATTTTCCACTTAGTCCGAAGTTTCCAAGGAACAAGATTGGTCTTTGAAAAAACTTGAACTGTTAGGTGGGAATCACATAACCATAATAGGATGAGCAAAGTCTAATATTGAAAAATAATTTAAGAGATGAAATTGAAATCATCTAAAAATAACTTATAAAGATGAAAAGTGTAATTTAGTAAAAATCAAATTGTTTATTTATAAGATTACAAATAATTTTGCAGATACAACATTAAATTTACAGCGAAACCACCATCTCTCTCTTTCAGTTTAGTTTTATCTATAATCTATCTAGTACAAGCAAGTTACACACAGCTGACTCTTGCCACTGTCACCAGGCTTTATCCACAGATTCCCCTTCTGTTGTGCAAAAGTAAAGATTCCTTTGTTTTTCTCTCACAGTCCATGCAACTATACCAATGAGACAGAGACACACCCACAGTCTTTTTTTGGACCATCGTCGTTCATCTCTTATGCATTGAGAATTCTGCACCAAACCTCCACTTTCTCTGTCTCCCATTCTAATTAATTTGGAATCTTTCAGTGCCGGGGGGGTCTGCGACCGAGTAGAAAACACAGCCAAAAAAAACTGCATTGCATGTGCCATGTGCTACTTTTTTATCTTCTATATATATATATAAAATTAGTTCAAAGACAAATAATGGCTTAATGATATATATATATATATATATATATATATATATATATATATATATATATATATATATATATATATATATATATATATAGGGTCATGCTAAACAGTGCCTCCGGGGCATTGGTTAAGCATACCAAAAAGGAAAATAAAATAAAAATTTAATATTAAGAAAACAATTTTTTACATTTCCAATGTGTTGAATGCACACATTTCGAGATAAATTTTCTATTTTAATATGCTTAAACATTGCCCCGGGGGCACTGTTTAGCATTTTCCATATATATATATATATAGTTACAAGAGGTTGGGACTTGGGAGTTCTTAATTTCAAGAGGACAAGCACAAAAAGCACCGAGCACCCTCAACTCAACCACGAATAGTCAACACATAGAATAAAGTTCAATATTCTCTAATCAATTAGAAACAAAATCAAATATAACTCTTCCAAATTTGCATAACCAAATAAAGAAGTCCATTAATGTGACTAATTCTTTCATTCTAATTTTAATATGGCAAAACATATCAAGAATCAATAGAAAAATAGTCCTCACTAGATTTGTAAATTGGATATGAAAAATATCCTTTTTCTATATATTGGTTCAATAAGTGCAAAAGAGACTGTCTCGCAAAAGCAAAAGAGAGAACACCAAACAATTTCAACTTCAGGCTTGAATCACATAGAGATATATAAAGATACCTGAACATTGTAGAGCTTGACATGCTTGTTTTTCGAATTCAGAAGCATGAAGGGCTGGATAAAAGCATTGTATATCTTGCAAGCTTTGCCAACTTGAAAGGTCATGTAAAAATTGAGGAAACAGTAGATAACGAGAATGATAGCCACAAAGCCAAAAAAAACTTTTTTTAAGGAACACATCAATCAGTATTATCAAACGAATTATTGAGAGAGAACCAATATCACAATACTTACTAACTTCCTTCCTAATTAATATGTGGAGTTTGAGATAAAAAGAAAGAGTGTATTGGTCGTATACTTATAGAAAAATAATAACATGTGCTCTTCCTATTAATCAGTAGTTGCAAGTTTGTACAAGAACCATGAAAAATGGATAATAAAATGTAGAGTCTATCTTTTATTATTTTACTTTAATAAATAGGGTGTGCTCGGAGCATCTTTAAGCATTCAATTTAAATAAATTTTTTATTTAAAATGTTAAACACTACAATTAATTTTAAATGCGTTGATTTTACAAATTTCTATAAATTTTTTATAAAAACTTATTATTTAAGGTCTTAAAGAGTACTTCGGAACACTCGTTAGCATTTGTCTTAAAAATATACACAATATATTCTATTACTTGATGTGGAACTAAATTTTTTATTTTCAATTCACATATAATATGTTCCAAACATTTAACCTTTGTAAAAGTATTAACCAAGAATAGTCTATTTGAAATTTAATATGCCTCTTTTAAGATGAGAGTCAAATGTCTCTAAATCTTGAGATATTTTGAAGCCTTAGTACCTTGGTGCTAATAATAGATTTTAATTTAGCACTCTTATCTAAGTGATTTTAAAAAAATGTAAAATGTGGCATCTCAAGCCTCACTTTTAAAAAGGAATTTTGATATCCTCACTACAGATCTCTTCCATAATATGGAGACATTTAATCATTCTATAAATCGACCAAAGGTGCTTTTAAATGTTTTGGAAAAGGATAATGCATACATGTGAATGTGCAAAATATAAATGGATTAATTGCAGTTTTGGTCCTCATACTATTTTATAAGATATGTGATTTTGGTCTCTCTATTTTAAAATTAAATATTGTAGCCTCTATTTTGATTTTTTTGCACTTCTGATCCCTCATCCCATTTTTTAACCAATTGCATAAAAAACACTGACATAGCAAGAAGATGTGACAGAATAGCATTCCACATCAGCAATTTTTTTAATAACAATTACAGTATAACTTAAAACATTAAATTATTAAAAAAATTAAAATAAACTTTTAAATATTTATAAATCTCCATTATTGATACACCGAAGTTTGTTCTCAAGGTATTTGTTGTTATGTTTGAATGATAATTGATAAGCTATTTTTTTTCAAACAAGCCAAAATGGTATATATATATATATATATATATATATATATATATATATATATATATATATATATATATATATGGGTTAGGATCAAATGACACCAAGGTGTCAAACTTAGTACCATGACACCTCCGATAATTCTTTACCGGATAATTGTATTACAAAATCCACCGTTGGCTTCAAAGCTATTGTTATATAGATCATGTCTATAAAATTTAACATCAATCGGAAATCATTTGGTATGTCAATGAGATGCATAAAAACGAACGTCTTACAAAACTTCGTCAAAACCGTTAATTTTGATCCTTCTCTTTAACCCATCAAATGATTTCCGATTGATGTTAAATTTTTTAGACATGATCTATATTATAATAGCTTTGAATCCAACGGTGGATTTTGTAATACGATTATCCGGTAAAGAATTATCTGAGATGTCATGGTACTAAGTTTGACACCTTGGTGTCATTTGATCCTAACCCTATATTATACATATATATATATATATATAAATGATGAAAACGTGGGGACACCCAGCCAGTGGCGACTGTAGGAATGTTAGAGAGCCTGTGCAAAATTTTGGAGGGAATTTTATCAACCCAACTTTCGAATACAGTAATATTTAAACGATATTTTCAATATTTAAACAAGAAACAAAAAGAAAGGGTGCAACCCTGTTTTCAATATAATTAAGGCTCAAATAAATAAGAGGCTACACAAACCAGAAAAAACCAGCAAAACATGAGTCAAGTAAGTTCTTCTACTTCGGCTTCCGATTGCACAACATTCACATTCTCAATACTTGCTCTAGAAACCAAAAACTTCATCATCTTGGAAATTAAATTGATGCAAAATTAAGATATAAAACAATCCTTCATTCTTGTTTTACCATCAAAATTATCCAAAATTATCCAAAAACAGTCCTTCAATTGCATTTTACCATCAATTTAAAATGATCCAAAACATTCCTAAATTAAAATGATCCAAAAATTTCCACATTCTCACATTCTTGTTTTAACATCAATTATTTAAAATGAATTGGACATAAAAGTTGCAGATCAAACAAGTTGAGTTTCAATGTAACAAGTTGAGTTGTGTTAGACAACATTGGTATACAATAACCTGTTGGTACTATTGAATTATTAAAAGTCATAATCAACATTGGTGATGCAGGGCATGTGCTGGTTAAGGTAAAAGATATACGGATTAAGATAGTTAACATTAGATCTCTTATCACAGATAGAATTAGTGTTATTAATTATTAAACTAAAGCTAATAGTCGTAAGTTGTAACTACTCTAATTTACCAATACTTTAGACATGACAATGCAAACTCAACCATCAGTCAAGTACACTATGAAGAACGGAATAAGTAATCAAGGCTATGTTTGGATTGATGGAAGATAATGGAGCGGAGCGGAACAGAATATAACGGAGTGGAATGGAATGGAGCGGAATGGAACATATATTCCATTCCATTGTTTGGATATCTTATGATGAGACTGGATGTTGTTTTCATTCCATTGTTTGGAAAGTAGACGGAGCGGAACAAGTTATAATCTTTTAGTCCCAATTTTACCCTTAATTAAATATTATTATTATTACTAAATTTTTTGTCAGATTTTACTTATCTCGCGATCAAACTCTAAATTATTAGTCCTTCTTCTCTATAAACCAGAAGATTAATACCAATAAAAAAACTATTATTATTTAAAACTTATTATTATTATTATTAATTTTTTATCTCCTTCCATTAAACCACCCAAATAAAATTTCATATAACATCCTAATTTGATTTACCATTCCTTTTAATTATTGCTATTATGTAACTATATATAATACTGGAATTACCAAACAAAATAACTACTACGTATTATATAGGACCATACTATTGAAACAAAACTACCTACCAATTATCAAACCAAAAGATCTGTTAAAACAAAATTATCAAACCGAAAGACTCCAATTACAGCTACGTGCATGACAAGAACGAAGGACCAGATATCATCAGTTTATTATTCTTAAAAAAAAATAACTTCAACTTATTATGGTTTTACTTTTATCATCAAATGAGTGAACAACAAGAACACAAACCAGTAAGAAATTGGGCAATAAGATAAATAAAAATAATCGGGAGAAAGAAGAATGGTGATTGAAATAAAGAATAGGGATAAAAAGATAATTATGTAATTAAAAAGCTTCATTCCATCCCATACACCCCAAATTGGGAGGGAAGGAAAATAAGAGAAAATGATGGAATGGAATGGAATACATTCCATCACATACCACTCCATTCCATTCATATTTTACAAATCCAAACAATGGAATCTCATTCTATACCATTCCATTCCGCTTCATTCCACCGGATTCCATCAATCCAAACAAAGCCTAATGCATTAAGAAAGAAGAAGTATTCAGGGCTTTATTTCATGCTGTGACATAACATAGAATTCAGTAAAGTTAACTCTTCCATAAGAAACAAGTTGAAGAGTATTAATTTTTTATCTTGATTGAGACAAACAAGGCAATAATGAACATTCATCTTGATTGAAACAAAACAAGTTGAAGTAGAGTTTTTCAAAACAGAAACATAACAGCTTATTTATATAATCACTAAACAGAAACAGCTTAACAAATTTCAAAACAGCTTAACAGAAACATAAAATAGACTTTGCTTACCTCAAATCAAATCAGCTGCGAGAGGGAGAGTGAGTGAGAGCAGTGGTGTGGCGAGAGTGGGAGCGGTGGTGCGGCGAGAGGGAGAGAGAGTGAGAGCGGTGGTGCAGCAAAGGGAGAGAGAGTGATAGCGGTCGGAGAGAGAGAGTGAGAGCTGCGATGAGAGAGCAGTAGAGAGAAAAAGATTATGATTTAGCTGTGAGGCTGCGTGAGGGCGGTGAGGTTGAGAGAAAGTAAAAGTGATTTAGCGGTGCCTTTTTCTTTTTTCTATTTCCTTTATTTAGAAAAAAATAATATGGGTTGGCAGCCCGGGCAAGTGTCAGGCAAGCCGGGCGGCATAATCGCCCCTACACCCAGCACAAGGTGTACCGAGAGGCACCACAAAAATATTACAAAGTTATCAGAACAAAAGGAACATCAAGATACAAAGAAAACTAGTCGATGCCCAAGCAGATCTAATTCTTTCCATGGTGAAGACATTGGCTACTCCTCCCCATCGTATACTCATGTTGCTTCAACAAAGCATCGTAGAGTGGTGCTCGTCCTTGATTCTTTCTGGAGGTATATTTGTCTTAATTTGGGGATTTATAAATATTTAAAAGTTTATTATATTTGTTTTTTAATGATTTAATGTTTTAAATTATAATTATTACTCCCTCTATTTCTTTTCAAGTGTCCGAAAATATCGTATTTAACGTTCCTATTTTACTGTCCATTTGATGTTTTAAGAGTACTATTTATCAATTGTAACGTTTGTCGATAAAATTAACTAATGCTATATATTTAGAAAACTAATTTTTTATTTTAAAAATAATTTTAGTACATAAAAAATATACTTTTTTAATTTGGTATTACTATTTTAAATAGACACTTAAAAAAATGGAGGGAGTATTAAAAAAAAAAACCTGACATGGAATGCTATTTTTCCTCATGTACTTGCCACATCAACGTTTTATGCCAACTAGTTAAAAAATGGGGTGAGGGACCAAAAGTGCACAAAAAAACAAAATAAGGGGGCAAAAATGTTTGATTTTAAAATAGAGTGACAAAAATTGCAAATCTTGCAAAATAGAATGATCAAAACTGCAATTAAGCCAATGTAAATTTGAAGTTGTACATCGAGATGACTATTGTGATTAAATATGACAATATCTATAACTATATATAAAGGGGATTGGAGATTTTGATGTAGACTTTTTGATTTTCCCATTTTACCTTTACTAACTACCTAATAGTTACACAAAAAATTTTGGTGTGGACTTTTCATAATACCAACAAAACTCTTAATTTTTCTTAAACAACAAAAATCTTTTATTAACAAACTCACCATAGCATAATGCATTTTTTTGACATAAGTTTGCATAGTAGACACAGACAGGCGCAAAACTCGCTCTGTCTAGCCGCTAGTAACCTATAAATGCAATTGCAAGTATCCGCCCGTCTCATTTCAATATTGACGGAAAAAAACCAAATTTTTTAAGTTTGGGTTCGTATATGAGGAGTAAGGTGGGTAATGAGAACATTGATACCCACCTGAACCCGATATACTTATATTTAATTACATTTTACATTTCTTAGATTATAAACTTCTAAATAAATTCTTAAATTATATTAATATGTTTGTTTTTATTTATAAGTTGATTATTAAACAAAGTTTTTTTTTCTATTTATATTATTTGTTTAAAAGAATAATATTGTCAAAACAAAATGGTTTAATACTTTTATCCCTTTTTAATAAAAAAAATACCGAAACTCAACTTAAACTTATATATAGGTGAGACAGAATGGAAATACCCGAACTCTACGGAATACCCAAACTCCATTAGGTATGAGTTTGAGTTATACTTTTCATTCTCGTTGAGAATTGGGACGAGTTTGAAAATACTCAAACTTTATAAATTTAAGTTTGAGATAGGCAAAATACACCCTCTTCCTATCCCATTGTCATGTCTATGATATAACTGATTTATTTGTATATGTTAAGAGTTTTTGATAAACATAATTCTCTCACGTTTTTTATTAGGGGTTGCAATGAACCAAACCAACTCGAAAAAAGTTCGAGACTTAATTCGGGAATTGATTTGTTGAACTTGATTCATGAACCAAATGAGCCGAACTTGAGCAAAATATTAAGTTCGTTAATTAAATGAGCTGAACTTGAGCTATATATAGTTCGGCTCGTTTGGTTCACGAGTTGGCTCGATACACACACACACATATATATATATATATATATATATATATATATATATATATATATATATTTAACTTCGAAATATATTTTTAAATAACACTTTAAAAATAATTTTAAATGTATATATATTTGATTTTATACATTTATGTTTATATAATTTATTTATTTTTGTATAGATATATAATTGATTTTATATATTTAGATAATTGATAATATATACGATACTTTAGAGAAGTTAAGACAAACACTCAACAATAATAGAATGAAAGTGAGTAATATTGAAATTGATAGACAACAACATGCTTAATGATGTGTTTTTACGGATTTGAAAAATAAATAGTCTTACATCGGATTATATATAAAAAATTGAGAGTAAATGGAAAAAAAAAATCATGTTGAACTCTTGAGTTGAAAACGAACTGAAACTAACGAGCCGAATCAAACTGTTCGTGAACTCTAAACAAGCCGAACTCGAGCCGAAAAAAGAGTCCGTGTCGAACTCGAGCCGAGTTTCGAGCCGAACTAATTCTTATCGAAACGAGCTCAGACAGATTCGACTCGACTCGACTCATTTCCAGTCCTATTTTTGATAATAGAATTTTTTGCTTATATTTTGGGACGGAAGAAGTAACCAGTTATATAATTCATTCAAAATCTAATTTTTTTTATATGCAACTCTAACAATATTATTATATTAGAAAAAAAATATTTTAATTTTTAAAAGGCTGAATCACAAATTTTAATATAAAGTTTTTTATATTGAATTCTTCAATGTATTTATTTTTAAAGTATATGCTATAGATTTTTTTATATAAAAATACTATTTATTTTATAAAAAAATATTTTCTGTTTTATTTATTTATTTTAAAAATAATACGAAATATTGGTTTCCCCGAGTTTGCGGAAATCGTCCCTGACCTGATAGATGTCGGCAAACACTTAAAATTGCTTTATTTTCTGTGTTTTAAGAAACTTCCTTTCTCCAATAACACACAATACAATTTGAGGAACCCTAATCCTCTCTCTTTCTCCCGTGCGATTGCCTCTGTCTGTCACGCACAGTGACGTCCTTCACTCGCACGTCATAGACAGGTATTCTTCGCACGAACCATGAACTTTCTTTTTGTTAATTTGTTTCTCCTGCTTCTTCATGTTTGTGAATCTAAGTTCGTTAAGTTTGCGAACCTTCTATTTTTTTTTTATATTTAATTTCTATTCGTATTGTGTTTATATAGCCCTATATTTATTTAATGATTATCCAATTCTGTTTAACCAATTGAAACCGTGACCGGAAGTCTCACCGGTTTGACATCCATCCAGTCTGATTTTTAAAACAATTGCAGAAAACAACAACAATTGTGGGATCACGGTTACACCTTTGGATTCCGGTAGTTTTTTTTTTTTTGCCTTTTTCCACCAATCCCCCCTCTTTTATTTCATTGATTATAGCTTTATTATTAAAAACTAATAATGATCTTTTGTCTCCAGTTGGTGGTGGGATAGAGAGGCTGCTTGAAGAGCCTCCATCTATATCTGGCAAGAGGGAGAAGCTGAGCAGGAGTGTCAAAGTTCTTAGAGAAAGTGAAGACACATTTGCTAGAATTATGGACAGGATTGGAATCTATGATTAGAACAAGTTTTGCTCAAGGTTTCTGATGATAGTTGAATTAAAAGAAATTCCTTATAGAGAGAAGGAGATAAAAAAAAGAGAGAAAGAAAAAGGAAATGCTTTTGGGGCCCAACCCATACCACCTGCTTGTGTGTCTGTATTCTGTGATTGTAGGTGAGGAATCGGGAGGGATTGGTTGGATAGTGGGTGTGCATTGCACATTATAAATTATTATTATTATTATTGTTATTATCATGGGTTCAGAGATCAATGTCCGCGACTTGTCCATCTCGAAGAATGATCGCGCTTCAATGCCTTCCCATTCCAGACTACTTACTTTACCCACCATTTTGACTCTCGGCCGTGTCGCATCTATTCCTCTTCTAGTTGCAAGTGCGTTCCCTTTTCTTTTATTTATTTATTTATTTATTTGGTTGTTTCAAAACTGTGCAATTCAATTTGCTTTATTAGTTTATTATATATACATGCCTTATGATTGGTTCATTGACTTGCTACAGATTGTAGTATTTGATTATATAATTTTTTTGCTATTTTATTTAGCCTTCTACATGGATGGTTGGCAAGGAACAACTGTTACCACAAGTATTTTCACTGCTGCAGCAGTTACAGATTGGCTTGATGGCTATATTGCCCGCAAGGTAACCAACCAACTTATACAAATTCTTTCTCTTCCATTGCCAACATTCCAATCTTCAATTCAACACTTCTCTTGCATTGCAGATGAAACTAAAATCTTCATTTGGTGCTTTTTTAGATCCAGTAGCTGACAAGGTCATTCTCCTTAGCTTTTCTTTTAACTACAGGTTTCCCTTCTGTAATATCTGAATTTAATTAGTACTGAAACTGATTTCAGCTTATGGTTGCTGCCACGTTGATCTTATTATGTACTAGACCTTTGAAAGTTCCTGCATTGGCACAAGCGCCGTGGCTCTTGATTGTACCTTCAATCACCATAATTGGTAGAGAGGTAATCAGATATCAAGCCTTTTATTCACTGGGAACCTAGTAAATGTGACACTTATTCATTTTATTTAGTTTCTTTTATATTTTCTTATCTTTTATTTATTTATTCCATATTGTATACTTCGTAAGACGTGTTTAACTTGCTTCATACTAAGTTCTAGAAACTCATGGAATCCAAATTACTGATGGGTGTTGTCACACTAGAGTGTACCAAAACATATGTTTGGTTAAATTATTTGTCTTGATAGAAATCGTGCAAATCCAATGTTATACAAATAGTGTGATAATTTAGTGAGTGCGTGAATTTGGGATCGCTAATGGTTGTTGCTCTCCAACTCCAATGGTATGACCATTGAGATTTGGGACTTTCACAATGTGCATTTGTTATGAAATTGAAACCAGAAAAAGAATCAGAAAAATTCATAAAAATAAATGAAAAACAAGAACACATTTTTGTTAAAAGATTGAGAATAGGACTTCCACAATGGATTCACTGCATTACTCAATCAATGTTTACAAATGTGAACAATCTCCCTCTCCATGTGCACTCCTATTTATAAATGTATTTCCCATTAACTAACCAACTCCCCTATTTAATCTTCACTCCTCTAAATTTCCTTCATTATTTTATGCTAACAATACCACCCCCTCAAACTCAACTTTGTCTTCATGGTTGCAATCAGGAAGCTGGGGTAGAAATAGACTTATCTCATCAAATTGTATAGAATGAGCAATACATTTCAATTCAATACTTTTCAAAAGCTTTCCTCCTCAATAAGTATTGAGCAAAACCAATCCACATAATTTCCTAAGGAAGATCCTCATTAACTACAGCCTGCAGTGTCCATTTTCAATTTGATCAGATGAATGATCATTCATGGCTATGCATTCAAATTCATGCAAGTATTACATCAAAGAAAAGGCCGTGTTACTTATGCTTTATAGACCTTTGTCTTGACTCTTGACTGTGAGAAAAAAAGGAGCTAGGTTGGCAGAACTTTTTTCTTATTCTTCCTCCATTAATCTCCTTACTATGACACAGTTTGGCTTGGCCTATTAGGTTATGCGAACCAACCCTATCTTGCGAAATATTTGTTCTTCTCTGATACCTTCCTCTATCTCCAACACCAATCCATGCAGTTGAATGCTTGCCATGCTGCTACAAACCCACTCACTACCCATAGAGGGTTGGCTTACAGTCTGATGGGGACATAGTCAATTCTCGTGTAACCTGGATCTTCACAACAGCTGTCTGGAGATTCCGTCTTAGACAATGGAGCTGGGTAGCTTGGAGTGTCAGAAGAGATGCTCACCCATATTTTTCCCGCCCCGCGACGATTCTCACCAATGCTACTTTGATGCCCACACCAACTCCAAAAACGACCCACCGACCCACTGGTCGCGACATGTGGGCTAGTTACTAGCTACTTTGACAGGGGTGGTGGGTCAACAGTTCACTTGCTTATTTCTTTGCTCCATATTACTTCATCATTTACATTTGCTCTTGCTATTTTTCAAATTCAGCTTCTAATTCATTGAAATCAGATATTCTCTACCATCGGCATTCACGTGTGGCTGTGACCCATGTCAAGGTAGTAAAAATTGTGTTCTATTCATAAGATTGTACGATCTTACCATCTTTTATGACCTGGACCTTCACAGTCACTAGTAGAATTACAATCTGTTACGGTTGTGTGGGATCACAGATTTTACTCGTAAGATCAGTGGGATCGACAAGTATTTTGGTGAGATTAGTGATTCTAACTTGAAATGTTCCCTAGGTTAGAAATGCGGAATTTATTGACTACTTAGTATTGGTGTTTGTCTTGTCACTTGTTAAAAACATGGTGTAAGTTTTCATATATGAAGTTGTTAAGTTGTACATTTTAATACTCTAGTGTAAGATGTTCATTCATGACTTAAGAGTTGTTAATGACATATAAGTTTTTAATTTTTTGAAGTGTTTGAAGTAATTTAAAGGTTTTTTTCTTCTTATTCATGCTATTTTGTATGCATATATTTATACATGTGTTTATAAATATTGTAGTATTCTTCCAATCCCGCTCGACTTCTCGTTCCCAAGTAAAATCTCAATTTCGACTATGCACACCGGTATCCTCTACCCCAACATTAACCTCACACATCTCTACCAAATTGTCTTCCTCTGCTTTTGTTATTAATGTGGTTTTGGTTTAGTTTATTGGTTCTCAGTAAACTCCCATGACCAATCTGATTTTTCTACCTTGTTAGTTTTAGATCACTCCTCATTCGCATGAGATGAAACTCCTCCCATTTTATCTTCCAAATTTCTTTTCTTTGTCGAAGCTGTGGAGTCAACTAGGGGTCCGTTTGGATTAGCTTATTTTTGAGCTTATGCAATATAAATTAGGTTTTATACTATTTTATAAGTTCAAACTAGTGAAAATTGTATTTTTATAAGCTATTTTATCATAAACTACCTTGACAAACTTATAATAATACATAAAAATTGCATAAGTTGAAAAATAAGTTAATCCAAACGGGCCCTAATTCTTTCTCCCCTTGGCTCTCCTCGTCTTCTTCACCCCAGCCTTGCTTCTGCACCCATCTGAAAAGAAGGTTTTTGATACTTTCTTATTCCGCTACCTTCTTGGGAAGGTTAGAAATCTGTGTTGTGTACACAACAACTAACACTTCTTTTGAGATCTTACAGAAGTTGCTGGTGTCAACAATGAGTTCTCCTACAATCTTCTCCCTCCTAAGGGGTTACTGTCAGCCATTGATCGTCATAGCCTTAGTTTATGCTCCTCTATCCTCTGCTTCAGTATATCGTTAATTTCGATGAAGTTCTCTTTTGAAGTAAGTTGTAACTCATAATATCTGTTCCCCTTCAAGAACAACAGAGTTCTTCATTTCTATCCCGACAAGACAGTGGTTCTCCTGTGAAAACTGGCAAATTGATAGAAATAAATGAACGGAAGAAACAAAATATTTATCGTAAGAAATAGAATAAGTGAAAACTCTCCCAAGGGTTACAAATCTACAACCGAGCTACATTCACTCAATGGTTGCAAATCTAAATAATTCCCTGAGTCCTCTCTATACATATAATTCCCTTAAACTAACTAACTACCGTATTTAATTCTAACTATAACTCTCTATTCATAAAAAAAAACCAGAACCATAAATTTACAAAAATCACAAGAAGGCATTGTGGTAGAGACTAGAGGTGTGTGACATTGAGATTAGGGTAGAGGAGACCCATATGGATGCTGATGGTATAGAAGAAGCTGATCTCAACGAATTAAAAGTTGAGTTTGAAAGCAACATTGATGCAACAAAAGAGAAGATGGAAACTTTAACAGGGGAGAGTCAATAACAAAAGAGAGAGGGAGGAATGGTTGATAAGAAAGTATGGAGGTGAACAAGAGAGTGTAGAATTGCAACTGAAACTTAATATGACTTTCTTTTGGTGCTATCGTGTAGAATTGCAACTGACACAGACCTCTGCCATACACGATACACCCCAAGTGGAGGATAAATTAAGATCGATGAGCATAAATGCTCCAAATTTCACCCTTATTTCCTCTCTGGTTTTTCTGTGAGGCTGTTATTTATGCAGAGATGAGAGGGTGGATTATGATCATGTTTCTGAAGATACAAACCTGACATTGTTTGGAGTGTTATTGTTGAAAGGAGCACTGAGTTACATGGCTGGTTTTGGTTGTGTATATTTGCTTGCATGTTTTCAAGCATTCTCAGTTTACGTAGTTTTCTTTTTCTTTTTACTCAAGGCATCATTTTAATTCAGTTTTGAGAGATGTCTTAAATTTTTTCTTGCAACTTTCGATGCAGATAACCATGTCAGCACTAAGAGAATGGGCTGCTTCCCAGGGTAGTAAAGTTTTGGAGGTTTGTTTTACTTCCTCTTCAGTTGAATCCATTTCCTGCTCCATATGCGAAATTTCAATCTTATATGATTAAAATAAAAACAATAGGCTGTTGCGGTTAATAATTTGGGGAAATGGAAAACAGCCACACAGATGACAGCATTAACTGTTCTCCTTGCTACCCGTGACTGCAGGTATCTATTTTCTTTGCATTTTTAGGAAACTACTTGTTAGGGAAAGTAAAATTGTTGATTTGACTCTAAATGAATTCTGTTTGGTTTCTGTTTTCAGTCATGGAGGACCTGCCATTTTGGTAGGCTTTGGTGTTTTATTGCTTTATATTGCGGCTGGGCTTGCCATATGGTCGTTTGTAGTATATATGAGGAAAATATGGAAGGTGTTACTGAGGTAACATGGTCAATGATTCACTTTTTTTTATGGGTTTGGTTCTTATGAATCAGGACCATTATTATTTCTTGCAAAAAATAGTTTAGTCGGTGATACCATGGAAGGGAGATGCAGTTCTCAATTTTCATGACATATATTTGTAATATTTACTGTCTGCATTGTGTAACTCTGCAATGCACTATTCGTCCCATTTATGAAAAATGTATGCACAATTTTTTCCTTAGTTACTCAAGGTAAAGGTACATTAAATTGGAAGAAATTACACATTTGAATTCTTAATTATGGATCCTTTGAAAGTTTGCCAGCTGAAACATTTCCCTACAAATTTTTTTTACTGTTGTAGTCGACTCTTCAGTTATTTTTGTTCCGGTCAGAAATTCAGAATCATATACTACTTAACCGTTGCTTGCTTACATACCACTTTCTTTTCAATGTTTGTGAATGTTCAATGTTCTTGTAATTTATGCACCTGACTTGTTCATAATTAGATTTAAATTCAAATAAGTACGCTTCAGCCACAAAATCCTCTGATCCTCTGAAAAAGAATCAAATTAGTTACACACTTGTAACATGTATTTTTATGATACCTTCTGTGTTTTAAACATGGACATTTAAGCTTGTTGTGGCCTTTTACCTTGCAATAACCACAACTGAATGAACCTTTTTTTGAGAGAGTTGTTCTTTTTGCACCCCCCGCCCTCTCTTAGTCACCCCATGAAATTACCAAACTACCCTTGCTTGCCACCTAGAAAGCGAGCATTTTTCACACTCTAAGTAGCGAGTGTCAATATTTTATGCTTAAATTGGACACTGACACCCCTCATGGATGAAAAAATCATGAAAAAATTGAGTTCGCATCCTAGGGTGCGAACTCTTTTTTTCATCTATGGGGGGTGCCGACGTTCAGTTTGAGAATAAAAAATTAACACTCGCTACTTATGAAGCGAACGAAAACATAGTTCGATACTTAGAGAGCGAATTCAGTGTAACTAGTAAATTTTTACACTAATGTTAATTATTATATTCCTAATATAAATCTATATGTAATAAATTGTATTTATGTGCATGATATCTCACATTCATTACATAATATTATTACTTTATATACATGATCTTATGATGCAATTATGAACTTATTTCTTGATTTGCTTCATAATTATTATAATTTTTTTTTATAAAGTTCACTTTACACACTCGCTCTCTAAATAGCGAGAGGGGTAAATTAGGAATGTCAGGGGTGAAAATGATTGTTGGAGGTTGCGAAAAGAACAACTCTTTTTGAGATATTCTAAACTACCTTTCATTTGCAAAGTGCGTTGTTGGCCTTTAGATGCTGCAAGTGGAGGATCACACAAGTTTATGGTCTGTTTGTTGTTGGAATTAGGCATACGTTCAAATGTTGAATTAACAAACTCTTCAATTCATTCTTCATGATCCAATACATCAAGTTCTGTGATCGCCTTTTGCAAAGCTTGAATGGCAATATCAAGATGTTTTTTTGATTGTGAACCTCTTTCAAAAACTTTTAAGAGACTCAACCATAATACTATTAAAAAATGAAGCACTTGAAACTATGTTGCTGCCTTCTTTAAGGCCTTCAATTGCATTTCCTTTAATGTTTTCTTTCTTTGCATTTTATGATCCATCGATATAGAATATATTGAGAAGGATTGAATAAACATTTTCCTTTATGAATACATTTAACACGTGGCTACAAAGGATACCCATTAGCCACAAATGCAAACATGTGACAATTATATTTTGCTTCTTTTGAAATGACATCAAAAGTCACATAATAATTAGGTTTTTCTTTGTAAATGTCATGAATCTTGTATTTGGAGGTTTTAGCAAAATATTCAACTTTCTTCACGATAAATATTTGGAATCCAATCAACTCATTCTGAAATTTTTTGAAGCCTTTTATTACATGGGATATAAAGTGCACAAAAGTGGTTTTGAGTTGTCTTGACATATTGTTCTCTCTTACCTTGTTATAACAAGCATCAAGAGTCGTATCATACTGTTTCATAAACTTGTTCAATGAAGTACTTGAATTTAAAAGTCCTTACAAAATGTATTTATATTTTCACTCCTTTGGATGATGGAGATTCCAACACAAAATTTGTTACGTAAATAAGAAGAAATTCATTTTGCCCGAATGGATTATATCTTCTTTAGCTATTGATCATCTTACAACTCATATTTATCTATCATTGCTTCCCAATTAGAATCAAAATCTTCGATAGTGGTAGATTGGTGAATGCACTTTTAAAATTGATTTTTATACTCACTATGTTCATAATAGATATGGTTCAAGTATTGTGGAATTTTTTTCTCAACATGATACATACAATAATGATGTTTAACCTATGAAAAAATCTTTGTAATTGCATTAGAAATAGCAGCGTCTTGTTCTATGATAATAATTTTAGGACTAACTACATCCATTGCTTCTAATCAAATACTTAACCAAACACAACTCTCTTCAGATTTGTCCCATAACAGAGGACAAACGAAATAGAATAAATTGTTTATCTATACTAAATAAATTGCATTTTGTATTTGAAGAAAGGACAATAGATTGGATTAGTTGTTAAAATTAGTTGATGATCTGGGGACTTTGAGATGACATAGGGTTACAAATAAAAGGACAAAAGGGTTTTACTTGGTTTCCAACTGGTGAGACTAAATGGAAAGCGATTGAATTTGTTTTTGTCTATTTACACTTTGATAATTAATAACATCTGGTTGGCTATATCCAACACTATGAACACCACAACTCTTGGTACACAACACCGATGCTATTTTAGGTAGATTTATAAAAGAGAAAAATGAGAAAGAGAGATAGCAAATAAATTGACTATTTCTGTTTGAATAATGAAAGAAATAAGAAAAGAGAGAAATATAATGGTTAATAACCGTAAAAAAAAATCTTTCATATTAGGAGAGATTTGTGTGTCAAAAAGTGAAATAAACAATTTTAAAACAATACCATCATTCAACTCGTTTATTTTCTTGTAGAAAAGAGTAACCATTTTTATTAATTTCTCTTTTCTCACTTTTCTATTCATCAAAACCATATAAACTTTCTACTCAATTTCTCTTCTATCTCTCTTATTTCTCTCTTCACTATCTCTTTGACATTCAAACATAGTGTTAATGGAGAAAATGTAGGAAAGACAAATTAATTTTTATATATTTTAAATAAATTAAAAAGAATTTAATTTGTATGCACCGACAGTGTAAAATAATTTTACACTGTCAACCAATGACAACCATGTATTCCGCCACGTCACCCGACTTTACCCCACTTTCTTCATATGATATGGAAGATTGATGGTTTCTTATTGGATGACCGTATAAAATTATTTGTGTACATCAATTAAACTCAATAAAAAATGACATAGCAAAATAATAGAATTCTATTAGATGTTTGTGTAAACATTTTTTACATGACTTTGTTTGGAAAGCCAGGAAAAGGTGGCATTTCCGGGCCAGGGCTAAAAATGGATCTGAATGCTAACATTGGGCAAACCTTCCCTGCTTATAGTTTTTAAATCCTTAAAATTAATAATATTTCCCAAAATTAAGAAAATATACACGTTCACTTGGTAACCACTCTCTTCATCATGTACTTCCCCCACCATTAGAGGTGGGAATAGGCTAGGCCGAGCTAGGCTTTGCCAAGCCTAAGCCTGACCTGTCAAAAAAATCGAAGGCCTGAGCCTGACCTGTGGCATATCATAGGCTTATCTTTTAAGCCTGAGCCTGACCTTTTGAAAGCCTATGTGGCCTGTTAGCCTGTTTAAAAGCCTACTTCATATGAAAATATTTAAATAAATAACTATATTTATATTTAAAAATACTTATGAACTAGTAAATCAACATGCTTTTGATATTTAACATGATATTTTAGAGAATTTGACTATATATGTCATCATATTTCAATTCTAGTTTATAATAATACATTTATATATATGAAAAACTAACGTAGATTCATAAACTTAAACTACTAAAAAAGTTAATAAATTTATAATTTAATGAAAGTACAAATTTTTGAATATATAAATAATAATAATATTAAAAATATTATTCATATTAACTTAAGTAGGCCGGCCTAATAGGCTAAAAGGCTTTTTTAATGGCCCGCGGGCCGCGGCTTGACCTATTTACTTAAATAGGCTTATAAAAAAGCCTTGGCCTGCTCTATTTAAAGAAATAAGCCGGCCTGACCTGAGCCTATGTAGGCTAGATCTTAAGACCTCGTAGGCCGGCCTGGCCTATTCCCACATCTACCCACCATATAGTTTTTCGGTCATGTTGCTTGCTTCCTCTCATTTTTTGTCATAAATATTGCTTTTGCCTTCATTGAATTACAAAAGCCAGTATACTTTTTTCTCTTTTTCTTCATTCTCGGATGGCAGACTCCTTCACATGATCGCACTATAGTACAAGGATGACAGCAAAACATCACACTGACACTGCCATTGATGATGCTCAGTCTTGAACCAGATATCAGGGGGGAGGGGGATATTGATGTTGGTTGTAAAATTAGTATTAGAAAATTAGAATTATGGGTTTAGTGTAGTGTGAGGAATGAGGATAGTGAAGAATCATGGCCCATGGGTATCCATGTGTTAATTGAAGGAATTTACACACATTCAATTGGGATTGGATCCTCTCCAATTTCTCTTTCATTTTCTTAATCTAATGGTTGATAAATCACAAAAGAGCATAAAAGCATAAAAGCATTAAAGAAGTGGGAAAAAAAAATTGAATGAATGACTATGATTAGTATAACATGACCAATATGAGAAAAAAAATTGGAGAGGATTCAAATCCTTGCAGTTGTTAAATCAATTTCGGTTTTTTTTTTCTTTCTCTTTTTAAATATGACATGGCAAAATTGTAAATTTTGATTGGTTGAGTGTGTAAAGATGATTCTACACTGTCTGATTGATTATATTCTTTAAAATTCAAATACAATTTGAGGAACCCTATTCCTCTCTCTCTCTAGCGCGCGCGATTGCCCGTGTCTGTCACGCCCTTCCCGTCCGGCCAAGTCACGTCCTTCACTCGCACATCATAGACAGGTCTCTCCCACGCTTGCGTCCATTCTACCACGTCCTTCACCTTCGCACTTACAGGTATGTTTATGAACTTTCTTTTGTTAATTTGATTCTCCTGCTTCTTGATGTTTGTGAATCTAAGTTCTTTTAAGTTTGCAAAACTTCTTGATTCTCCCTGTTTTTTTAATAAATAAATAAGTTCACTTAGAAATATATCTATGTTGAATCCAGGTTAAATCCATTGTCATATTAATTCTTAATAATCTCGTAACACTTTAAGGTATTAAGGATCTACTCGTTTTATTGTCATCATTTTTATGGCACAAGGTTAATTAGCTTTATGGTTGATCTCAATTGAGAAAACACAAGTATTTTAATCTTTGTTGTTCGATGCAGGTTGCGTTTTTCAAGCTAGAATGGCGACGTTCGAACTTTATCGTAGGTCGACGATCGGAAACTGCCTCACTGAGACTTTGGATGAGATGGTTCAGAATGGAACTCTTAGTCCTGAGCTTGCGATTCAGGTTCTTGTTCAGTTCGATAAGGTAGGTTTCAGAATTGGTGCTAGGAGACTAGGTGCTTGGTTTCTGGATCTGGTTTAACGTCGCTATATTTATCATTTTAATTGCATGTGGATTTTGTAGTCTATGACTGAAGCTTTGGAAACACAAGTTAAGAGCAAGGTCTCTATCAAGGTAATATAAACATTGTTTATTTTGTTTGCTGCTTAAGTTTTGTTAGATAGTGTAAGGTTTTGAATTTTTGGTGCAAGGAAACATGGTTGTTGTTAGGATTGTCTAGGGGCGTTTAATTTGCTATTGGTTATAGTTAGGGGTGGAATTGACTTGTGCTGAGCCCTAGCTATTGCAGTCTTACTTAAGAGAAAGTTTGACTGGTAAATGAGAGTAGGTCACATGTGCCAGCCCTTCCTATATATTATATACTTCAAAAGAGTGGTAATTTTTATATATCATACTTCAAAATAATGTAATAAGATAAAGTATCAATTAGTTTTCACCTTTCAATTTGTATGAAATTGCATAGATGTGATCTATTAATCATATTTGCAATCCAATGGCTGTGTCAATTGTTTTTTACCTTTTAATCCAATGGGTGTGTATCAATTTATTCCAAATTATGAGAGATGTGTGATTACATATCATATACATCACATGGCAACTTATTCCATATCCTCACTTTTGATTTTACTTTGATCTAATGGTTTAAACCAAGTTTTAATTACACATCATGCTCCCTCCTGTTTATGAATTTCTTGAAAAGGTTTGGTATTGGATGTTATTAATCTCACTTTCTGCTGAAACATGTCATTCCGTTTTCGTTTTTACTGATTAGTAAAGTTGATTCTCTTCCACAATATCCTTCACATAAATTTGTGCATTAACAGGTGTATCTGCTACTAATATGCTAGGTAGTCAATCCCGGATAGCGGGATAGTGTATAGCGGTATTTGATTTTTATTTGTCAAAATAAAAAGGTTAGGGAAACAAAAAAGCCCAAGTGTTTATGACTTAAAGTTACGAAACAGAGAGGTGAAAATAAAAAAAAAGAAACAATAACGAAACATAGAAGTGCAAAAAAGAAGAGGAAAAATAAAAAGAAGGAATTAAAGTGGAGGAAATACCCAAAAACAAATTAGGAAAAATAAAATTAAGAAAGAACCGAAGGAATGAAGGAAACAAGAACGAGCAAAACTCAAAACAAAGGAGAGGAGAAAACAAGAATCTGTTGACGTGCGGAAGCTCGCATAGAAGGAAGCTCACAGAAGAGGAAGAGAAATGTTATTAGCGAATGCAGAGGAGAGAAGAAGTTTAGGGTTCGCATGTGAAAACCTCAAAATATCCCTATAATGCTTTAAATTTTAAGGCAAATGGGAGTTTTCGTCCAGTATTCAATATCGTGGATGAGAACGCCACGACAGATGCGACACGCTCTGGTCATACGCGATCCTTTCTGTGGTGGTCGCACCTTTAATCCTTGCCGTCCCTGCCTTCACCGTCGCGTTCAGCTGCCACTCTGGTGCGATCACCACGCCCTCTGCTGCAAAAAAGCAGGAAAAATAAAACGAAGGAATTAAAGTGGAGGAAATACCAAAAAGCAGATTAGAAAAAATAAAAAAGAACCGAACGAATGAAGGAAACAAGAACGAGCAAAACTCAAAAGAAAACAAGAATCTGTTGACGCGCGGAAGGTCGCATAGAAGGAAGCTCACAGAAGAGGAAGAGAAATGTTATTAGCGAATGCAGAGGAGAGAAGAAGATTAGGGTTCGCATGTGAAAACCTCAAAATATCCCTATAATGTTTTAAATTTTAAGGCAAATGGGAGTTTTTGTCTAGTATTCAATATCGTGGATGAGAACGCTGCGACAGATGCGACACGCTCTGCTCATACGTGATCCTTTCTGTGGTGGTTGCACCTTTAATCCTCGCCGTCCCTGCCTTCACCGTCGCGTCCAGCTGCCACTCTGGCGCGATCACCGCGCCCTCTGCTGCTATTAACTACCTAGCTAATATCACAATACTGATAAATGATAAATAAAAAACCTAATCCAAGTCAACAAGGATCAAATAGGAATGTTTATGTCTATATATTGCTTATATAATTACAACTAATAGTATGAAATTAGAGAATGTTTTTCATTGTATACCTTGGAACTTGGAAGGCACCTTTCATATTTTTTTTTCAAAAACTTTTTCTTCTTTCACTATCTTTCGCCTCTATTTATTGTTTGGGATTTACTTGCAAATCTTGTTCTATGGTGGTTCCAGGATGCATGGAAATTTAGAAAACTTTTTATTAGATGTTGAAAATCCAAATTTGGTGGAGTTATAGAAGTGTCTTATTTCTTACACTTGGAAATTCCCTCTGGGGGGATACCCTCTCCAAGATAAGGCCTATTCAATATTCACTATTTGCATTATTTTCTTGGTTATTTTTATGATTGTACTGGTTGAGAAGAAACACATTCATTCAATGTTTAATTTTTTGGTTGAATCATGCATGCTGACATTTATTACTTAATAAGAAGGCACTTGTTGCAAAACTATCAATGTAACACACATGATATTCAAATAGATTGGGTTGGCATGATTATTACCGCAGTTACCTTTTTACTTAATTTTATGGCTCCAAACATTTGAGGTTTATTTGCCAGGTATGCAGTTTGGTCAAATGTACATTTTTTTGCCGCGACTTCCTTACTTTTTAGTAATTATTATGACTACCATCGACATATTTATATTATGACTGTTTTTGTTTGCTGCAGCCTTTTGCTCTATACTATCTCATTTTTCCAACTCTTTTTAAGAGAGTGGACTGAAACTTAGTAGACTATTGTTGGATAGTGAGGCTGTAGACGATTTATGTCTCATGTTAATGATGACAACCGTTGTTCATGTAACAGTTTAAGATGATTAGATAATTTTATGAGAATGAAGTTTTATAGCTTATTATATTAGCTTATAAGCTTGTTTGATAAAATGAGATGTGTTTGATAAAAAGCTTTTCTCATTAGTTTTTAGCTTATTTTGAGATGCTATTTCAAGTAGCGTTTGAGCTTATAGCTAGTAGCTTTTTACCGTTTTTTCCTTTTTCAACCTTTAATTTAATTTTATTACTGTATTTTTTATATTAAAAAAACTACCCACTAAAGAAAAAAAAAACTACCCACTAACATGTCCTTTTTTGTTATTTTATATTTATCAAACCCACTTTAAAAGCTAATTTTATCAAACACTTTAATTTCAATCAATTAGCTTTTCAGCTATCTACTATAAACTAGCTTTTCAGTTATCAGATAGCTTATCAACTATAAGCTAGCTTATAGCTTAATTTTACCAAACAGACCCTATATAGAATATTGATTTGACTGTGGGCTGCCATTTCATGTTGGTGTGTTTAGTAGCTGGAGTTGTGAATCACCCAAGACTTCTAAACATCTTTTTGTTTGTACTACATATGCGATTTTGGTTTGTAATTTATGAATTTTTGCTGAAGCTCAAGTCTCTAATTAATGGGCGTAATTAATTACCTTTTCTTTTTCATGGGTGTTTGTTTTGTTTTCACTCACAGGGACATCTGCATACATACAGATTTTGTGACAATGTTTGGACCTTCATCTTACAAGATGCTTTGTTTAAGAATGAAGACAGCCAAGAGAATGTTGGACGGGTTAAAATAGTGGCATGTGACTCGAAGTTGCTCAGTCAATAAAATGCTCAATTCTGTCACATTGTTAATGAGGAACTTATCATCTGCTGGTACTATGGGAATGGTGGTTAGACCATAGCGACGGATGGTCGTAAGTTCTTGCAGGAACTAGCATCCAAACTATGTTATTATAGATTTAAAAGGCCTTCGCTTTTCTGTCATTAGCTAATTTATGATACATTGAGAATATCACTTGGGAATTGGATGAATCTATTATCGTTTGAGTGTACCCTGTTCTCTTATTCCATGAGCACCAGTAAACAAATTTATTTCTCTGGGAGAAGTGGAGAACTATGGTCTGAGTAATAGTTATTGTTATAAGTATCTAGTATAGTAGTATTCTTAAAGACTTTAGAATGATGCACACTCAATTTATTGGAGCAAAATTGAAAAATATTTTTGCATTGAAAAGATAAAATGATATTTATATTCTTTCAAAGCAACACTCATTATTGAAATGGAGAAAGGGTAAATCTGGAAGATTTGACTCTTGAGAGTAAACTGCAAGTTGTAACTACAGTATTAATTACTCATTCTGTTTCAAAATATAAATCGTTTTGAGAGAAAAATTTATACCAAATTATAAGTCGTTTTACCTTACTAATAAAATATTTAATGTTTTTTTTTCTATTATACCATTAACTATTTATTTCTCTTTCTTTTTTCGATTCTTTAATTTATATTTTCTATACTATTAATGAAAGACAATTTTGTAAACTAACTCATATTTCTGTTTTCCATACAGCATTAGTTACATTTCTTAATTTTTGTAATATGGTCAAAACGACTTATATTTTGGAACGAAGGGAGTAAAAATTTAAGGGTTGAGCATTTCGCCTGTCAGAGTCGAATAACACCGTTACACAACTGACTTTGAATCTAATTTTTTTTTTTTAAGATGTGGGTGTAAGTCACAAAGGCTTAGTGAGAGACAACAACCACCACCAACTAGAAGAGAAACACACAAGAGAACGAATAATTATTTTCCTCACATCTAATTTCAATTTCCAAAGGTGGTGATCATGCAAAAAATATAACGGATAGAAATCCAGCAAAATAAAATAAATAAAATCATTGCGAGACGGATAGAGATGACTCCATTTCGTTGATAGCCCTTTTATCCTAAGAGCGGCCTTTCACTTAGTGGCGGCTTCATCTAACAGATAGTCTTTTTCTCATCGTTTCGGAAAACACATCATCAAATTATATCGATCATTACAATGCTAAAACCGAGAGTTAGCTCCATCTCGTTGATAGCTCTTTCCTCCTAAGGGTGGCCTCCCTTAGTAGTAGCTCCATCTCGTTGATAGTCATATTAGTGGATTTATCAAATATGACCACATCTTTATCAAATATGACGACATCAACGATCTTCGTCCTTGGAGGAAATATATGAGGTTATGATTGGCTATCAATACTCAAGAGCCATAGAAATTGGAGTGGAGTTTTGAGCATGATCAAGAAGCAAAAGTCAAAGTAATTTTTTTAAGTATGAAAGGGTGGAAAACTACAACACCTAATAAATGAACCTAGCTTTGTGGAAAGTGAGAAGAATCGGGGAAGCTTTGTCAGGGCTAAGAATAGAAGTTTGGGAGGTGGAACTGCTACAAACAAGTGGCTCAGAGTTGGTCGGAACATTGGCTTTGGAGGCTGGAGTGTTGTTGTAAAGAGATATTACATGAAACAAATTAAGAGACTACTCCATTGCTTGCAGAACAAGTTACTGATGATCAAGTGTAGAACACAATAGCTTATTGTACATAAGATTGCATTTGATTCTTAGCTCATGCCAACTGTCATAGTTAGTTACATATAGCTGACACAGTTAGTTATAGATGGTAGTTAGCTACAACTTCTAGAATCTTGTATCAAGGATAATATACATATACATTCCCTCTTGTATCTTCTTATTTTACAATCAATAAAATTTTACTCTGTTGAGTTTTCTCACTATGATGAGTTTGTTAGTTTTCATTTCTCTTTCACCATATTTATGATGGTATCAGAGAAATAAGCTATGTTGCGCATCTAACACTCTATCGTAACGTTTCGTAATCGTTTCCTAACTGTCTTCCACCATGCTTCACAATGCACAACCGGAGGATCCGTCACAAACTCCCGGAACGTCTACTACGTTCACTCCTCCGACGGACCTTCATCTGTTGCTATTAGTCCACGATTGAATCACTCCAACTATCACTCTTGGGCGAGGTCGATGAGACGAGCTCTTGGCGTGAAAAACAAATTCGATTTCGTAGATGGAACTATCGAAGTACCAGATGATTTTGATCCAAGCTACAAAGCATGGTGCCGTTGCAACGTGTTGATTCACTAATGGATCATGAATTCGGTTGATGATTACATTGCTCAAAGCATTGTATACCTCGAAAACGCCATTGATGTGTGGAACGAGCTGAAGGAGCGCTTCTCTCGTGGTGATTACATCAGAATCTCTGAATTGCAAGTTGAGACCTATGGCCTCAAGTAAGGTAATCACTATGTTTCTGAATTTTACACTGCTCTTAAGATTCTATGGGAAGAGCTTAAAGCTTATCTTCCAGCTCCTATGTGTAACCGTCCAAGAAAATGTGTGTGTGTAATTGTTGTTAGAAATGCTAAAGATCAACATGATTTGGTTCACAAAATACGTTTCTTGACTGGTTTGAATGACAATTTTAATAAGGTTAGATCACAAATTTTGCTTATGGATACCTCCTATTAACAAAGTGTTTTCTATGGTAATTCAACATGAAAGTAAACTTGTTACTTCTAATTCTGGTTTGGATCTTGAGGATTCAAAGGTATCCGCGCATGTGGATATCCATACCCACTAAATAATTAGTAAAATTACTTAAATATCCCAACTTACATATAAATTATAGTATTTTTTATATAAAAAAATTGTATTTTTATATTTTATCTTTCCATTTTAATTTTTGATAAAAAAAACTTTTCAACTTCTTACAATTGACAAAAAAAGAGAGCAAAATTTATGAATATTATGTGTTAATGTTTTGTCTTTAAGAAAAACTAAATTTTTTCAATAGTTAGTTCTGTTTTTAATAAAAAATATCATCCATGAATATCTGTTAATATCGCGGATATTTCAATATCCATGGATTACCCGCTTAGCGGATATCCGCACGGATATGGAGCGGATACAAATATCATATTTATCTGACGGAGCAGACACGAATATCACACTTTCCGCGTCCATGGATATCCATTGACATCCCTAGACAGACTTACTAGCTTACTAATACAAGAAGGGTATACATAAGCTTACTCAGATCATTCTCTTTTCACTCTCAACACTGATTCTTCTTTCACAACACTCTTGATTTATGTAGATGATATCATCTTGGTTGGTAATTCACTTCAAGAGTTTGCTCGAATTAATTAAGCATATTATGAACAGTGCTTTCAAAATCAAGGATCTTGGTCAGCTCAAATATTTTTTGGGTATAGAGGTTGCTCACTCTAAGCAAGGCATTGCTATTTGTCAAAGAAAATATTGCCTTGATCTACTATAGACTATTGGACTCTCTGATGCTAAACCAACTTCTACACTTCTTGACTCTTCCTTCAAACTTTCTCAAGACACAAGGACAACTTTTGAAGATATTGAAGGCTACAGAAGACTCAAAGGAAAATTGTTGTACTTTCCACCACTAGACCTGACATATGCAGGGCAGCAGTTAAGTCAATTTCTCTCCTCTCCTACCATTAATCATTATGACACTGCTTGCAGAATTGTACGTTATCTTAAGGGGTCACCTGATCGAGGGTTATTTTTTCCTAGAGCTTCTAGCTTGCAGATCTTGGGTTTTGCTGATGCAGACTGGGCCAATTGCATTGACACTAGGAGATCTGCATCGGCTATTGCTTCTTTCTTGGATCCTCACTCATATCTTGGCGTGCTAAGAAGCAAAATTCTGTTTCTCGCAGTTCAATCACATTTGAAATTTTAATTACTTCTCTTCTAATCTAACTCATTTTATCTTCTTCCATTAATTTTCTTTTTTACAAGACCAGTCATATATTTTTTTATCTCTTTATTTATTATCTAATTTATATTATATTTTTCATATTTTCATTATGTAAATTTAGAGAGTTTGATTTGCATTTATATCATTATGTACTTTTAATAATAAACATTTTATTATTAATAAAATATACGAGACATAACAATTCGTACTCACAAAAATAAATACATAAAATCTACAATAAATACAATGCAAATATTTTAACAAATTTTTGCATAAAAAATCCTGTATCAATTCATAAAAATTGGTTTCCGCTACGAATGACAATTGAATCCATATCCAATGGGTACCTGCAAAAAATATCTATAAATTGGTAGGATAAAAATCCGTATTATGGGTTCAGGCATAGGATAATTACTCGCAAAAATGACCAAGTCTGGGACCAAATATTTTATAAAAGTACCGTAGGCTAACTGTAAAAAAGGGGGACCAATTCTTGTTTATTTATTGAAGTGAAATGAAACAAATTATGGAAAAGAACAGGACTTGTACAACAAAAGCAAAGTTATAAAAAAAATCACACCAAACTCTTTTTGTACAAATATGCAAAATCTGCATACACATAATCAGTTGCTTAAATGCAATTCTTTAGCTGATCTCCAGCTCCTTGGAAGAAACAACAAGAAAGAGCAAAATCAGCAATGAAGATACCAACAAGAGAAATAACAACAGCTGAAGTTGTTGATTCTCCAACACCTTTAGCACCTCCCATAGTTGTAACTCCCCAAGCACAGCTAACAATAGATATAATACCACCAAAAACTCCCGACTTGATCATTGCACTAATAATATCCCATGCTCTGAGTGATCGCTGAGCCGAATCCAAAATAATGTTAATGCTAATTCCATAAACACCATCAGCGAGTAGGGCGCTAGAAGCCAGCCCTAATGTAAAACACAATAAGGTCAAAAGAGGTAAAGCAATACAAGAAGCAATTACTCTCGGTGTCACTAGATAATCAACAGGGTCTGATCCAAGAACTCGCAATGTGTCGATTTGTTCAGAAACCTGCATAGTTCCTAATTCTGCTGCAAAAGCACTTCCAATGCGTCCCGCGACGACTATCGCTGTAACCACGGGACTTAGCTCCCTAGAGAAAGCTAAAGCTAAAACACCACCAACTGATCTATTCAATCCTAACCTAGTGAACTCTCTCACAAATTGTATTGTGAATGCCATGCCAACAAAGGCTGAGGTTAAAAGACATACTCCAACTGACTTTGGACCAACTCTCTCTAGTTGTTGAAGAGTATTCCTCCAATGAACCTTTCCCTTTAAAATCTTCATAATCACCTGCCCTGCTAGGATTAAAACTGATAATCCCCTCCATAGGTACCTTGGTGGTGACCAATTGCTGAGAAACATTGGTGATACAACATTAGGAACATGGTTTATGTTCATTTCATCATCCATTGTAGAAGCACTTGGGTGGCCATCATTTGTGTTAGGGAGCACAAACAATCTCTTTTGATTAATGGTAACAGGAAAATTATAAATACAAGGTCTCCTATTCAATTCACATTTCAAATCAAATTGAGAGATATATGGTGCACGAATCTTCACCAAACTCTTTGCATTTGTACTTAAGTTTCTGCAATATGGTAACAATCAATTAAATATTGCTAAAGAAAACTGATGTTATAAAACTGAAAAAAAAAAAGAAAAAAAAAAGGAGAAAGAACCTGTAAGAGAAGCAGAATACATGATGGCTATAAAATGTTGTTTGCATGGTCAGATCCTTGACTTACAGACTCTGTTTGAATTTAAGGGGTAATCCAATTTAATACATCAAGGAAATCCACAAAGCATGATAGATTGAAAGTATCAAAGCTCTACAATCTGTATGTCACACTTTCAAAATCTTGATAAACAAATGTGAACAGGCTAAATAAACATATTATAAAGTAAAAAGGAAGTAGAAAGATTACACTATGGCTCCAATATTTGGGTCTGGCAGTTTCATGGGATTTTCTACTTCCGAGTTCTGACATGCAGATAGACTAGACAACCTCCTCTACATTACTGACTATTGCATTTCTCTGTTTTGGACAACAACTTATCATCCCTCATTGTAGCACTCTTCACTAATAAGTGTTCTTTTTCCATTGAAAAAAAAAGGCGGGTAGTAAGACTAAGCCTATGTTTTGTCGTCTAGACTTCCCAAAATCACGTATGGGTTAGGATTTGGATCCTCTTCAATTGTTACTTTCATGTTATCTCTCATTTTCTTAATCCAATGGTTGATAAGTTAAAAAGAGCAAAAAAACATGACCAACGTGAGAGAAAAAATTGGAGAGGATCCAAATCCGTATGGGGTAATGTGATTTGACTACAAATTTGTTACGTTTAGCTTCCAGACTAAAAATTGATTTCATATCGAAAATCAATTCTACCTAAAGAGTAATATTTCTAGCCTCTACAATGCCATAGAATCAATTCTCAAATTTATTAAAAGTGGAGGACATAATTAGTGACATATATAAACACAAAAAAAGCAATTATATAAACATGAATTTATAAAAATCACTTCTTCTAGTGAATGTATCCAAACTTTATGTTTCGACCCACATTCAATTTTCTTTTCAATTTTATATAACAAAAAATCCAATCAAAACATGAGTTTAAAGACATACAAAGTTCAGAACAAAAACATGAAGATGTGAAGGAGGATTTGGTAATCTTTGATGGTGGGAGAGGATTTGACAATATCTGATATAAAAAAGAAATAGGGCAATGCATTCAACACTTAAATACCCTAACCTATATCAGTACATAAATACCCTAAAATAATCTATTTTGAAAAACCAAATCAGAGTTATAGTTTGATTAGGGTTATGAGGAAATCAAAGGGGAAACCAAATTGAATACCAAACAACAAAGCAACACAGTGGAGATTCAAAACAGAACTTACAGGTGGTAGTGGGAGAGAGGGGACAAGCCGTGCTGCGTGGTGGAAACGCGAGGGTCGACTCGAGGGAGAGATGTAGGCGAGTCCAGTGGCGGTGCCGGCGTGTTGCAGTGGCGAGGGAGACTGGGAGAGCACAATTGCAATTCAGTTGTAAAGGGGAGGCAGTTGTACTTGTGGGTGTTCCGGCTGTCGTCGTGCCTTTCCTTTTGAGTTAGGTGTATTATGAAAACCAAGAGAAGGAAAGCAGTTGTTGCAACAGCGAAAACATATAAAATCCCTAACAATATGAAAATCATTAGAAACCAGAAAACAAATCATGGATTTGATTATCTTTGAAGGTGGGAGAGGATTTGACAATATCTAATATAGAAAAGAAATAGGGAAGGAGGATTTGACAATATCCAATTTTTTCTCTCACACGTTGGTCATGTTTTTTTCTCTTTTTAACTTATCAACCATTAGATTAAGAAAATGAGAGATAACATGAAAGAAACAATTGAAGAGGATCCAAATCTAACCCATACATGATTACTCTGCAATACACAAACAGATGAGACACAGTTTCAATTTCCTCTCCACAAAAAAACACAGCGCTTATCCCCATTTTCTGCAATTATTTTCCTTCGGAACAGGTTCTCTCTTGTCGACACTCTGTCGTGTAACACTAGCCAGACAAACCCCAAGACTTTAGAGGGCACGGGGCACTTCCAGATTGCTCTAAAAGCTGTTCCGGCATCTATAGTGACTAATGACCGGTCAATTAGAAGACCTGACTAATGACTACAAAACTGTGTTCTTTTACTACCAAAATTATGTAGTTTTATAAAAGAGTGACCCAAAGACTTCTGTTTTATAATTTGTAGATTGAAAAGGGGTAAAGGGACTAAAACTAAAATACAAGTGTTACATTTTATAATGGTAAAGTAGACACAGGTAGGATAGTTACAATCTCCATGGAGTCTAGATCAGAAGATAGGCCTTCCTCAGATGCAAGGGAAAGAATGAACAAACACTAATCATTCAAAGTCCCAAAAGCAAGTTAAAAATGTAATTTCCATACACAATTTGCAGGATTAATTTAATAAAAATATATTAAGCTATTGAGAACAAAACTATTATCTATGAAGCAAATAACAACACTATCATCTATGAAGCAAATCAGGAACAAATATTGTGGAAAGAACAAAAATCACAGTAGCCTTTAAATCGTTTAACCCCAATTTATACCCTAAATCATTTAACCCTAATTCATTTTTAAAGAATGCTTACCAAACAGAGTTTTAGATACTGTGAGGAAGAAATTGCAAAGAGGAGAGCGAGAGAGAGGGAGAGAGGCACGGGCGACACAGATAGAATGGAATGCGACAGCGGCGGTGACGGTGGTAGGCAGCGGCGGCGGTGACGGTGGAGATGGTGGAAATAAAGAGAGTAACAGTGAGAGAGCAATGTTTTAAAAACCGGACCGGACATCGAACCGGTGAGGATACTGGGTCACTGGTTCATTGGTCGAACCACCGGATCACTGGTCGAACCGCATGACTAAATCGGATATAACCGGATAAACCGGTGGAACGAACCAGTGTCTATAATACAACTATATAGGTATCAAACCGGTTGAATCAGATGATTCAGTCTCTAAAAATCGTGACATGACACCTAAAAAATTTGAAAAACTCAAAAATTCCATAATGTCATAAGTTCTTAAATTCAAATCTTAAATGTTGTCGTCACACACAATAAAATAGTACAGTACAAAATACAAATCCAAATAAGTTTTAAACAAAATTTAATTGCAACATAAACAGAATAAAAAAGTGTCTGATAAATTTAAATTCAAGGAGGCATTGTTTCAATGTTGGACTCTATTTTATTTCTTTTATTTCTTCTATTTTTTTTAAATAAAAATCCAAAATGATGTCGTTTTGAGACTTTTAGTTGAAAAAAAAAGGAAAAAAAAGCGCGTGCAATCAAACCGGCGGTTTGGAGAAACCGCCGGTTCACTGATTTTTCCGGTTTTGAGCGGTTCACACAGGTCTAACTGCATGACCGATCCAACATTCAAACCAGACCGGTCACCCCTCCGGTTCGCGGTCTGACCGGCCGGTTCGGTCCGGTTTTTAAAACACTGTGAGAGAGGGAGAGAGACCGATTTGTTTTTTCCTTGGAGAGAGAAAGACTCGGTATTAGTAATTTTTTATTTTTAATTAAAAAAAGAAATATGACATATGTGTGAATGGTATAAATCAACAGTAAAGAGTATGTGTGTGTGTTTTGGGTAAGAGAGTTAGTGTCATAATAACATTTCTATTGGAATAATTTGGTTTTTATCTTTTTTTCTTTTAACACATTGGTCTTTGTATTTTATTTGTAATTTGTAATACATTGGTCTTTTAAAAAATATGAAAATGTGCAATAATTGATGAAGATGATGAACATATTAATCAAAATTATGAGTTTTATTTAATTTTAATAAAGAGTCTTGCTAACGAGTGCTCCCGGGACACTCTTTAAGCTTTCTATTTTAATAAATTAGTATTTATTTAAAAAGTAAACCATTCCAATTTTCAATGCGTTGACTACTTGACTTCACACATTTTCAACAAAAATTTACTCAAACTTACTATTTAAAGTGCTTAAAGAGTTCCCCCGAGGCACTCGTTAGCATTTTCCTTTACTAAAAAGATAATTTAAAAAATAAAATTCAGCATTTTTCTAATAAAAAAATATGAGAAAAATGGTTTATATGTGAATGTTATAAAAAATAAAAGACCAAAGTGTTACAAATAAAAGATCAAGGGTTAAAATGTTACAAATAAAAAGTTAAAAGACCAAAGTGTTATAGATAAAAGAACCAAAATGTTACAAAAAATAAGATAAAAGACCAAAAATGTAATTTTGCTAAAAATTAAGTAAAACACAAGATCATTTTTTTCAAGATGTTTGAGATGGCTTGCGTGTCATGTGTTTAGTGGTGAGGGAGATTGGGCATGTAGGTGAGTCCAAGAACAAGAGCATTTAGATGAGGTGACATAAGACTTAAAGAGATTAGTGGCAAATTCACTACAAAAAATTCACCATTTAACGGAGGTTATTTAGTGGGGGTTTTACAAAACCCCCGCAATATACTACAAAATGACCCCATATTTAGTGCAAACTTAAGAAATTTTCCTTCATATTTGGGGGGTTTTAAACCCCCGCAAATGGCTTGTTGTGGTGCAGGTGTTCCTGGTGTCTTGTCAGTTCAGCCAGATAACAATTGTATCTTGTATCTTGGATGATACTTTGTATTAGGTATTTCATTGGTGAACTCTTGATAGTTGTTCTGTATGACATCAAAGCTAAAGTGGAGAAAGTATGCCCAAGGGTTGTGTCATGTGCTGATATTGACCCACCGCATAGCCTGAGAGATTGAGACCCACTCATTCATAAGGTTAGTAATATGAAACATAATTTATGTGTTTAGTACTCTTTTGTATACTACTATTTTGAATATGCCGAGAGTAACTAAATAAAGTGTAGGTTGAAAAATTATAGGTATAGCCTAATGCTAATCTTCTTCTTTTAGTGATTCTATGTTGGGATTAAAGAAATTAATTAAGTGATTGCAGAAACCAATCAAAACTATGCCCCAAGTAATTAAGAGTATGTCTTATATATGTTGGTGTTGTTTCGATTTTTCGGGTTCGGGTAGTTCGGCCGGGGTTTAATTTTGCAGCTGAAATTGATAGTGCTCTTTAGTGTGTAGTCCATGTTGTCCTTGTTCCTCTTGTGGCGGTCACTTTGTCCATTGTTAGGTGTTATTTTCTTCAAATTCTAGGCTGTGGGGTTTCTCCTTTAGTAGTAGAGTTGTTTAAAGGGCATGAGTTTTGAAGCTAAATTTCTTTTATATATAAAATATATAAAACCTGTTTTAAAAATGAAGCATGCTCAGAGATTCAAAAGCCAATTTTATTTGGACTACTTGCCTTATTTAATCCTATGGCATCATCTTTTATTTTGAAATTCTCTCTACAGTGTCATATTCAAATAATGAGAGTCCAATTAGCTTATGGTTCTATTAGTCTTGTAAAGTTGAAATATAAGTCAAGCTTTTAAATTCAAAAAGAACTTTGATCTGGAATTTTAAGAGAAACTGATGGTAGTAGTGTTGTTATAAGCTTAGATATATTATTTGAGTCAAACTTTTAGATTGGAGTTAGAGAACTATTTTCTATTTTCGGTTGGTTCATTTTAATATAACAATATGTCCTAATTACACTAGTTATGGTAGACTAATTAATGGGTGAGCCACTTTGTTTGAAAACTAACTAGTGCCCTTAAACTGTTACTGAAGTCGGTGTCTATACAACATGCAATAGATGTTAGTGTTCTTATATCGCTTTTATAGCAATTTTAGAAAGTTCTGATACTTTAAATAATTAAGTAGTAATAAATCATATCCTAATTAAGTTCTTATATTGCTTCTGTATGTTTATACTAGATATTTCACTTGCATGATTATTGTGTTGAGTCACTAAAGCTCTTGCTTGTGAAATGACATTATTATAGGTTTGTAAGAGGAGACCAATATGCCATAGCATTAGCTCTGCTACATGAAGGGAAAGTTGTATTGGGTGTTTTGGCTTGTCCGAATCTTCCACCGGCGACCATTGGCAGTAATCAGTAACAATGTGTATGTATGATTATTATACATAATTTTTTTTTTACTGAATGATGTAAATTCACTATTCAATTACTGAATAATGAATATTAGTAAATATTCATCTATATTTCCAAAATTATAGATTTTTTTTTTAATTTTTTTTTACATATTTTTTCAATTTTGCGGGGGTTTTAAACCTCCTCAATAAAACTACCGCAATTTTGCGGGGGTTTTTAGCCTGATACCAGCGGTCTCTCAAAACCCCCGCAATTAATTTATGGGAACCTATTAATCGGCAGTTTTTAAAACTCCCGCAAAACAATCCGCGGAGGTTCAAAACCCCCGCTAAATGGCTTAAAAACCCCCGCTAAATGGTGTGTTTTTTGTAGTGATTTGTATTAATGTTAAAATTATTAAGGAGAATTTGCCGTTCATTTGAGTTCCATAAGACTTAAAAAAGAAATTAGTAGCATAGAGGATACCTACCTAGTTTACGCAAAAAATAGGTTGAAAAATTGATGAAGATGATTATGTAATATACACGTCCGTAAAAAAGTTAGTGTAATGCTTATGAAACTTGAAATTGTACTTTCTTTTATGAAATTATTTCTAAAATATAATAATCGGTAAATAATTTTTTGATTCATAAAATAATCATTAATTTATTAATTGACTTAATATATCCATAAATTTTAAATGTACCGTAGAACTCCGTAAATTTTCCTTTTCAAACAACTTCTTTTAGGGGTAAGTTTGTTTGTGATGCGATTAGGGTTTAGGGTTGAAGGGTTTTAGGGGGTTAGGGCCTAGGGCTTAGGGCCTAGGGGCTCGGGGCCTAGGGGCTCGCGTTTCGGGGCTCGGGTTTCGGGGCTCGGGTCTCGGGTCTGGGGTCTAGGGTCTAGGGGGTCTAGGGTCTAGGGTCTAGGGTCTAGGGTCTAGGGGGTCTAGGGTCTAGGGTCTAGGGGGTCTAGGGTCTAGGGTCTAGGGTCTGGGGTCTGGGGTCTGGGGTCTAGGGTCTGGGGTCTAGGGTCTGGGGTTGGTCTGGGGTTGGTCTGGGGTTGGTCTGGGGTCTGGGGTCTGGGGTCTAGGGTCTGGGGTTGGTCTGAGGTCTGGGGTCTGGGGTTGGTGTGGGGTGTGGGGTGTGGGGTTTAGGGTGTGGGGTTTAGGGTGTGGGGTTTAGGGTTTAGGGTTTAGGGTTTAGGGTTTAGGGTTTAGGGTTTAGGGTTTAGGGTTTAGGGTTTAGGGTTTAGGGTTTAGGGTTTAGGGTTTAGGGTTTAGGGTTTAGGGTTTAGGGTTTAGGGTTTAGGGTTTAGGGTTTAGGGTTTAGGGTTTAGGGTTTAGGGTTTAGGGTTTAGGGTTTAGGGTTTAGGGTTTAGGGTTTAGGGTTTAGGGTTTAGGGTTTAGGGTTTAGGGTTTAGGGTTTAGGGTTTAGGGTTTAGGGTTTAGGGTTTAGGGTTTAGGGTTTAGGGTTTAGGGTTTAGGGTTTAGGGTTTAGGGTTTAGGGTTTAGGGTTTAGGGTTTAGGGTTTAGGGTTTAGGGTTTAGGGTTTAGGGTTTAGGGTTTAGGGTTTAGGGTTTAGGGTTTAGGGTTTAGGGTTTAGGGTTTAGGGTTTAGGGTTTAGGGTTTAGGGTTTAGGGTTTAGGGTTTAGGGTTTAGGGTTTAGGGTTTAGGGTTTAGGGTTTAGGGTTTAGGGTTTAGGGTTTAGGGTTTAGGGTTTAGGGTTTAGGGTTTAGGGTTTAGGGTTTAGGGTTTAGGGTTTAGGGTTTAGGGTTTTTTTTTTTTTTTTTTTAGGGTTTAGGGTTTAGGGTTTAGGGTTTAGGGTTTAGGGTTTAGGGTTTAGGGTTTAGGGTTTAGGGTTTAGGGTTTAGGGTTTTTTTTTTTTTTTTTTTAGGGTTTAGGGTTTAGGGTTTAGGGTTTAGGGTTTAGGGTTTAGGGTTTAGGGTTTAGGGTTTAGGGTTTAGGGTTTAGGGTTTAGGGTTTAGGGTTTAGGGTTTAGGGTTTAGGGTTTAGGGTTTAGGGTTTAGGGTTTAGGGTTTAGGGTTTAGGGTTTAGGGTTTAGGGTTTAGGGTTTAGGGTTTAGGGTTTAGGGTTTAGGGTTTAGGGTTTAGGGTTTAGGGTTTAGGGTTTAGGGTTTAGGGTTTAGGGTTTAGGGTTTAGGGTTTAGGGTTTAGGGTTTAGGGTTTAGGGTTTAGGGTTTAGGGTTTAGGGTTTAGGGTTTAGGGTTTAGGGTTTAGGGTTTAGGGTTTAGGGTTTAGGGTTTAGGGTTTAGGGTTTAGGGTTTAGGGTTTAGGGTTTAGGGTTTAGGGTTTAGGGTTTAGGGTTTAGGGTTTAGGGTTTAGGGTTTAGGGTTTAGGGTTTAGGGTTTAGGGTTTAGGGTTTAGGGTTTAGGGTTTAGGGTTTAGGGTTTAGGGTTTAGGGTTTAGGGTTTAGGGTTTAGGGTTTAGGGTTTAGGGTTTAGGGTTTAGGGTTTAGGGTTTAGGGTTTAGGGTTTAGGGTTTAGGGTTTAGGGTTTAGGGTTTAGGGTTTAGGGTTTAGGGTTTAGGGTTTAGGGTTTAGGGTTTAGGGTTTAGGGTTTAGGGTTTAGGGTTTAGGGTTTAGGGTTTAGGGTTTAGGGTTTAGGGTTTAGGGTTTAGGGTTTAGGGTTTAGGGTTTAGGGTTTAGGGTTTAGGGTTTAGGGTTTAGGGTTTAGGGTTTAGGGTTTAGGGTTTAGGGTTTAGGGTTTAGGGTTTAGGGTTTAGGGTTTAGGGTTTAGGGTTTAGGGTTTAGGGTTTAGGGTTTAGGGTTTAGGGTTTAGGGTTTAGGGTTTAGGGTTTAGGGTTTAGGGTTTAGGGTTTAGGGTTTAGGGTTTAGGGTTTAGGGTTTAGGGTTTAGGGTTTAGGGTTTAGGGTTTAGGGTTTAGGGTTTAGGGTTTAGGGTTTAGGGTTTAGGGTTTAGGGTTTAGGGTTTAGGGTTTAGGGTTTAGGGTTTAGGGTTTAGGGTTTAGGGTTTAGGGTTTAGGGTTTAGGGTTTAGGGTTTAGGGTTTAGGGTTTAGGGTTTAGGGTTTAGGGTTTAGGGTTTAGGGTTTAGGGTTTAGGGTTTAGGGTTTAGGGTTTAGGGTTTAGGGTTTAGGGTTTAGGGTTTAGGGTTTAGGGTTTAGGGTTTAGGGTTTAGGGTTTAGGGTTTAGGGTTTAGGGTTTAGGGTTTAGGGTTTAGGGTTTAGGGTTTAGGGTTTAGGGTTTAGGGTTTAGGGTTTAGGGTTTAGGGTTTAGGGTTTAGGGTTTAGGGTTTAGGGTTTAGGGTTTAGGGTTTAGGGTTTAGGGTTTAGGGTTTAGGGTTTAGGGTTTAGGGTTTAGGGTTTAGGGTTTAGGGTTTAGGGTTTAGGGTTTAGGGTTTAGGGTTTAGGGTTTAGGGTTTAGGGTTTAGGGTTTAGGGTTTAGGGTTTAGGGTTTAGGGTTTAGGGTTTAGGGTTTAGGGTTTAGGGTTTAGGGTTTAGGGTTTAGGGTTTAGGGTTTAGGGTTTAGGGTTTAGGGTTTAGGGTTTAGGGTTTAGGGTTTAGGGTTTAGGGTTTAGGGTTTAGGGTTTAGGGTTTAGGGTTTAGGGTTTAGGGTTTAGGGTTTAGGGTTTAGGGTTTAGGGTTTAGGGTTTAGGGTTTAGGGTTTAGGGTTTAGGGTTTAGGGTTTAGGGTTTAGGGTTTAGGGTTTAGGGTTTAGGGTTTAGGGTTTAGGGTTTAGGGTTTAGGGTTTAGGGTTTAGGGTTTAGGGTTTAGGGTTTAGGGTTTAGGGTTTAGGGTTTAGGGTTTAGGGTTTAGGGTTTAGGGTTTAGGGTTTAGGGTTTAGGGTTTAGGGTTTAGGGTTTAGGGTTTAGGGTTTAGGGTTTAGGGTTTAGGGTTTAGGGTTTAGGGTTTAGGGTTTAGGGTTTAGGGTTTAGGGTTTAGGGTTTAGGGTTTAGGGTTTAGGGTTTAGGGTTTAGGGTTTAGGGTTTAGGGTTTAGGGTTTAGGGTTTAGGGTTTAGGGTTTAGGGTTTAGGGTTTAGGGTTTAGGGTTTAGGGTTTAGGGTTTAGGGTTTAGGGTTTAGGGTTTAGGGTTTAGGGTTTAGGGTTTAGGGTTTAGGGTTTAGGGTTTAGGGTTTAGGGTTTAGGGTTTAGGGTTTAGGGTTTAGGGTTTAGGGTTTAGGGTTTAGGGTTTAGGGTTTAGGGTTTAGGGTTTAGGGTTTAGGGTTTAGGGTTTAGGGTTTAGGGTTTAGGGTTTAGGGTTTAGGGTTTAGGGTTTAGGGTTTAGGGTTTAGGGTTTAGGGTTTAGGGTTTAGGGTTTAGGGTTTAGGGTTTAGGGTTTAGGGTTTAGGGTTTAGGGTTTAGGGTTTAGGGTTTAGGGTTTAGGGTTTAGGGTTTAGGGTTTAGGGTTTAGGGTTTAGGGTTTAGGGTTTAGGGTTTAGGGTTTAGGGTTTAGGGTTTAGGGTTTAGGGTTTAGGGTTTAGGGTTTAGGGTTTAGGGTTTAGGGTTTAGGGTTTAGGGTTTAGGGTTTAGGGTTTAGGGTTTAGGGTTTAGGGTTTAGGGTTTAGGGTTTAGGGTTTAGGGTTTAGGGTTTAGGGTTTAGGGTTTAGGGTTTAGGGTTTAGGGTTTAGGGTTTAGGGTTTAGGGTTTAGGGTTTAGGGTTTAGGGTTTAGGGTTTAGGGTTTAGGGTTTAGGGTTTAGGGTTTAGGGTTTAGGGTTTAGGGTTTAGGGTTTAGGGTTTAGGGTTTAGGGTTTAGGGTTTAGGGTTTAGGGTTTAGGGTTTAGGGTTTAGGGTTTAGGGTTTAGGGTTTAGGGTTTAGGGTTTAGGGTTTAGGGTTTAGGGTTTAGGGTTTAGGGTTTAGGGTTTAGGGTTTAGGGTTTAGGGTTTAGGGTTTAGGGTTTAGGGTTTAGGGTTTAGGGTTTAGGGTTTAGGGTTTAGGGTTTAGGGTTTAGGGTTTAGGGTTTAGGGTTTAGGGTTTAGGGTTTAGGGTTTAGGGTTTAGGGTTTAGGGTTTAGGGTTTAGGGTTTAGGGTTTAGGGTTTAGGGTTTAGGGTTTAGGGTTTAGGGTTTAGGGTTTAGGGTTTAGGGTTTAGGGTTTAGGGTTTAGGGTTTAGGGTTTAGGGTTTAGGGTTTAGGGTTTAGGGTTTAGGGTTTAGGGTTTAGGGTTTAGGGTTTAGGGTTTAGGGTTTAGGGTTTAGGGTTTAGGGTTTAGGGTTTAGGGTTTAGGGTTTAGGGTTTAGGGTTTAGGGTTTAGGGTTTAGGGTTTAGGGTTTAGGGTTTAGGGTTTAGGGTTTAGGGTTTAGGGTTTAGGGTTTAGGGTTTAGGGTTTAGGGTTTAGGGTTTAGGGTTTAGGGTTTAGGGTTTAGGGTTTAGGGTTTAGGGTTTAGGGTTTAGGGTTTAGGGTTTAGGGTTTAGGGTTTAGGGTTTAGGGTTTAGGGTTTAGGGTTTAGGGTTTAGGGTTTAGGGTTTAGGGTTTAGGGTTTAGGGTTTAGGGTTTAGGGTTTAGGGTTTAGGGTTTAGGGTTTAGGGTTTAGGGTTTAGGGTTTAGGGTTTAGGGTTTAGGGTTTAGGGTTTAGGGTTTAGGGTTTAGGGTTTAGGGTTTAGGGTTTAGGGTTTAGGGTTTAGGGTTTAGGGTTTAGGGTTTAGGGTTTAGGGTTTAGGGTTTAGGGTTTAGGGTTTAGGGTTTAGGGTTTAGGGTTTAGGGTTTAGGGTTTAGGGTTTAGGGTTTAGGGTTTAGGGTTTAGGGTTTAGGGTTTAGGGTTTAGGGTTTAGGGTTTAGGGTTTAGGGTTTAGGGTTTAGGGTTTAGGGTTTAGGGTTTAGGGTTTAGGGTTTAGGGTTTAGGGTTTAGGGTTTAGGGTTTAGGGTTTAGGGTTTAGGGTTTAGGGTTTAGGGTTTAGGGTTTAGGGTTTAGGGTTTAGGGTTTAGGGTTTAGGGTTTAGGGTTTAGGGTTTAGGGTTTAGGGTTTAGGGTTTAGGGTTTAGGGTTTAGGGTTTAGGGTTTAGGGTTTAGGGTTTAGGGTTTAGGGTTTAGGGTTTAGGGTTTAGGGTTTAGGGTTTAGGGTTTAGGGTTTAGGGTTTAGGGTTTAGGGTTTAGGGTTTAGGGTTTAGGGTTTAGGGTTTAGGGTTTAGGGTTTAGGGTTTAGGGTTTAGGGTTTAGGGTTTAGGGTTTAGGGTTTAGGGTTTAGGGTTTAGGGTTTAGGGTTTAGGGTTTAGGGTTTAGGGTTTAGGGTTTAGGGTTTAGGGTTTAGGGTTTAGGGTTTAGGGTTTAGGGTTTAGGGTTTAGGGTTTAGGGTTTAGGGTTTAGGGTTTAGGGTTTAGGGTTTAGGGTTTAGGGTTTAGGGTTTAGGGTTTAGGGTTTAGGGTTTAGGGTTTAGGGTTTAGGGTTTAGGGTTTAGGGTTTAGGGTTTAGGGTTTAGGGTTTAGGGTTTAGGGTTTAGGGTTTAGGGTTTAGGGTTTAGGGTTTAGGGTTTAGGGTTTAGGGTTTAGGGTTTAGGGTTTAGGGTTTAGGGTTTAGGGTTTAGGGTTTAGGGTTTAGGGTTTAGGGTTTAGGGTTTAGGGTTTAGGGTTTAGGGTTTAGGGTTTAGGGTTTAGGGTTTAGGGTTTAGGGTTTAGGGTTTAGGGTTTAGGGTTTAGGGTTTAGGGTTTAGGGTTTAGGGTTTAGGGTTTAGGGTTTAGGGTTTAGGGTTTAGGGTTTAGGGTTTAGGGTTTAGGGTTTAGGGTTTAGGGTTTAGGGTTTAGGGTTTAGGGTTTAGGGTTTAGGGTTTAGGGTTTAGGGTTTAGGGTTTAGGGTTTAGGGTTTAGGGTTTAGGGTTTAGGGTTTAGGGTTTAGGGTTTAGGGTTTAGGGTTTAGGGTTTAGGGTTTAGGGTTTAGGGTTTAGGGTTTAGGGTTTAGGGTTTAGGGTTTAGGGTTTAGGGTTTAGGGTTTAGGGTTTAGGGTTTAGGGTTTAGGGTTTAGGGTTTAGGGTTTAGGGTTTAGGGTTTAGGGTTTAGGGTTTAGGGTTTAGGGTTTAGGGTTTAGGGTTTAGGGTTTAGGGTTTAGGGTTTAGGGTTTAGGGTTTAGGGTTTAGGGTTTAGGGTTTAGGGTTTAGGGTTTAGGGTTTAGGGTTTAGGGTTTAGGGTTTAGGGTTTAGGGTTTAGGGTTTAGGGTTTAGGGTTTAGGGTTTAGGGTTTAGGGTTTAGGGTTTAGGGTTTAGGGTTTAGGGTTTAGGGTTTAGGGTTTAGGGTTTAGGGTTTAGGGTTTAGGGTTTAGGGTTTAGGGTTTAGGGTTTAGGGTTTAGGGTTTAGGGTTTAGGGTTTAGGGTTTAGGGTTTAGGGTTTAGGGTTTAGGGTTTAGGGTTTAGGGTTTAGGGTTTAGGGTTTAGGGTTTAGGGTTTAGGGTTTAGGGTTTAGGGTTTAGGGTTTAGGGTTTAGGGTTTAGGGTTTAGGGTTTAGGGTTTAGGGTTTAGGGTTTAGGGTTTAGGGTTTAGGGTTTAGGGTTTAGGGTTTAGGGTTTAGGGTTTAGGGTTTAGGGTTTAGGGTTTAGGGTTTAGGGTTTAGGGTTTAGGGTTTAGGGTTTAGGGTTTAGGGTTTAGGGTTTAGGGTTTAGGGTTTAGGGTTTAGGGTTTAGGGTTTAGGGTTTAGGGTTTAGGGTTTAGGGTTTAGGGTTTAGGGTTTAGGGTTTAGGGTTTAGGGTTTAGGGTTTAGGGTTTAGGGTTTAGGGTTTAGGGTTTAGGGTTTAGGGTTTAGGGTTTAGGGTTTAGGGTTTAGGGTTTAGGGTTTAGGGTTTAGGGTTTAGGGTTTAGGGTTTAGGGTTTAGGGTTTAGGGTTTAGGGTTTAGGGTTTAGGGTTTAGGGTTTAGGGTTTAGGGTTTAGGGTTTAGGGTTTAGGGTTTAGGGTTTAGGGTTTAGGGTTTAGGGTTTAGGGTTTAGGGTTTAGGGTTTAGGGTTTAGGGTTTAGGGTTTAGGGTTTAGGGTTTAGGGTTTAGGGTTTAGGGTTTAGGGTTTAGGGTTTAGGGTTTAGGGTTTAGGGTTTAGGGTTTAGGGTTTAGGGTTTAGGGTTTAGGGTTTAGGGTTTAGGGTTTAGGGTTTAGGGTTTAGGGTTTAGGGTTTAGGGTTTAGGGTTTAGGGTTTAGGGTTTAGGGTTTAGGGTTTAGGGTTTAGGGTTTAGGGTTTAGGGTTTAGGGTTTAGGGTTTAGGGTTTAGGGTTTAGGGTTTAGGGTTTAGGGTTTAGGGTTTAGGGTTTAGGGTTTAGGGTTTAGGGTTTAGGGTTTAGGGTTTAGGGTTTAGGGTTTAGGGTTTAGGGTTTAGGGTTTAGGGTTTAGGGTTTAGGGTTTAGGGTTTAGGGTTTAGGGTTTAGGGTTTAGGGTTTAGGGTTTAGGGTTTAGGGTTTAGGGTTTAGGGTTTAGGGTTTAGGGTTTAGGGTTTAGGGTTTAGGGTTTAGGGTTTAGGGTTTAGGGTTTAGGGTTTAGGGTTTAGGGTTTAGGGTTTAGGGTTTAGGGTTTAGGGTTTAGGGTTTAGGGTTTAGGGTTTAGGGTTTAGGGTTTAGGGTTTAGGGTTTAGGGTTTAGGGTTTAGGGTTTAGGGTTTAGGGTTTAGGGTTTAGGGTTTAGGGTTTAGGGTTTAGGGTTTAGGGTTTAGGGTTTAGGGTTTAGGGTTTAGGGTTTAGGGTTTAGGGTTTAGGGTTTAGGGTTTAGGGTTTAGGGTTTAGGGTTTAGGGTTTAGGGTTTAGGGTTTAGGGTTTAGGGTTTAGGGTTTAGGGTTTAGGGTTTAGGGTTTAGGGTTTAGGGTTTAGGGTTTAGGGTTTAGGGTTTAGGGTTTAGGGTTTAGGGTTTAGGGTTTAGGGTTTAGGGTTTAGGGTTTAGGGTTTAGGGTTTAGGGTTTAGGGTTTAGGGTTTAGGGTTTAGGGTTTAGGGTTTAGGGTTTAGGGTTTAGGGTTTAGGGTTTAGGGTTTAGGGTTTAGGGTTTAGGGTTTAGGGTTTAGGGTTTAGGGTTTAGGGTTTAGGGTTTAGGGTTTAGGGTTTAGGGTTTAGGGTTTAGGGTTTAGGGTTTAGGGTTTAGGGTTTAGGGTTTAGGGTTTAGGGTTTAGGGTTTAGGGTTTAGGGTTTAGGGTTTAGGGTTTAGGGTTTAGGGTTTAGGGTTTAGGGTTTAGGGTTTAGGGTTTAGGGTTTAGGGTTTAGGGTTTAGGGTTTAGGGTTTAGGGTTTAGGGTTTAGGGTTTAGGGTTTAGGGTTTAGGGTTTAGGGTTTAGGGTTTAGGGTTTAGGGTTTAGGGTTTAGGGTTTAGGGTTTAGGGTTTAGGGTTTAGGGTTTAGGGTTTAGGGTTTAGGGTTTAGGGTTTAGGGTTTAGGGTTTAGGGTTTAGGGTTTAGGGTTTAGGGTTTAGGGTTTAGGGTTTAGGGTTTAGGGTTTAGGGTTTAGGGTTTAGGGTTTAGGGTTTAGGGTTTAGGGTTTAGGGTTTAGGGTTTAGGGTTTAGGGTTTAGGGTTTAGGGTTTAGGGTTTAGGGTTTAGGGTTTAGGGTTTAGGGTTTAGGGTTTAGGGTTTAGGGTTTAGGGTTTAGGGTTTAGGGTTTAGGGTTTAGGGTTTAGGGTTTAGGGTTTAGGGTTTAGGGTTTAGGGTTTAGGGTTTAGGGTTTAGGGTTTAGGGTTTAGGGTTTAGGGTTTAGGGTTTAGGGTTTAGGGTTTAGGGTTTAGGGTTTAGGGTTTAGGGTTTAGGGTTTAGGGTTTAGGGTTTAGGGTTTAGGGTTTAGGGTTTAGGGTTTAGGGTTTAGGGTTTAGGGTTTAGGGTTTAGGGTTTAGGGTTTAGGGTTTAGGGTTTAGGGTTTAGGGTTTAGGGTTTAGGGTTTAGGGTTTAGGGTTTAGGGTTTAGGGTTTAGGGTTTAGGGTTTAGGGTTTAGGGTTTAGGGTTTAGGGTTTAGGGTTTAGGGTTTAGGGTTTAGGGTTTAGGGTTTAGGGTTTAGGGTTTAGGGTTTAGGGTTTAGGGTTTAGGGTTTAGGGTTTAGGGTTTAGGGTTTAGGGTTTAGGGTTTAGGGTTTAGGGTTTAGGGTTTAGGGTTTAGGGTTTAGGGTTTAGGGTTTAGGGTTTAGGGTTTAGGGTTTAGGGTTTAGGGTTTAGGGTTTAGGGTTTAGGGTTTAGGGTTTAGGGTTTAGGGTTTAGGGTTTAGGGTTTAGGGTTTAGGGTTTAGGGTTTAGGGTTTAGGGTTTAGGGTTTAGGGTTTAGGGTTTAGGGTTTAGGGTTTAGGGTTTAGGGTTTAGGGTTTAGGGTTTAGGGTTTAGGGTTTAGGGTTTAGGGTTTAGGGTTTAGGGTTTAGGGTTTAGGGTTTAGGGTTTAGGGTTTAGGGTTTAGGGTTTAGGGTTTAGGGTTTAGGGTTTAGGGTTTAGGGTTTAGGGTTTAGGGTTTAGGGTTTAGGGTTTAGGGTTTAGGGTTTAG